>JALMGA010000005.1:45166147-50166147 GCA_023333525.1 Aspidoscelis tigris stejnegeri | reverse complement strand
AAAAAGAAAGCATCAGAATTCTTGCTCATTTAAAACTCAAGCCATTACATTGTTTCAAACTTCACAGAAAGCGAAAGAGCTGTCAGCTCTCCATTAGAATTTGCGATGTCGGTTCTCCTGTTTAAGCGCAAACAGGAAGAACCAGCAGGGAAAGAGATTCTATCTGAAAAGGAAAGCGTGAAATTGCTTTGTTCTTTTGCTTAGCTGTTTCTACCAGGCAAAATGTTAGAATCTCCATTCTAACATTAATCACGGGCAGGCTTACAGGGTTTGGAACCCCACCCCATAAAGTCAGGGTATGACACAAAAGAGAGAGGGGTGGGGTTCCCACCCTGTAAATTCGCATAAAAAGCCATAAATGGGGACATGAAAAACCAGACTGAATGCTGATTTAAATTAATACAGATTTAAAACAGCAGTAAAATAGTCCAGCGGGAACTCAGCCTTTGTGTAGAATACAGAATGAGGCCATACCTAAGGACTTGGCCTCATGCAACTACTCATTTTTAGGGATGTGCATGAATATTCATAACATTCAAAATTCGTATAAATTTGCCTGAATTCGGACATTTGCATTTGAAACAAATGTTCGTACATTTGAAGATTGACATTTGAATTTGAATTGAATGTTTTGATATATTTGTATGAAGCTTTGTATGGGACTTGTACGGAATATGTATGGGATTCATATGGGATTGAACATTTGTATCAAATTTTAATCCCACTATATATGAAAGGGATCTATTTGAACAAATACAAATTTTCTTGCATTCAATACAAATCAAATACAAAAAAAAAACCATTTGTGGCCCATGGTTGTCTGTAAAAAAAAAACCCCTCAACATATGGGATTGTTGTTGAGCCACAGGTGATTTCTGCTTGACTGCAAGGGGACCTCTGTGCAGTTTTCTTGGCAGAGATGCAGAAGTGGTTAGCCATTACCCTTTCCTTTCCAGCAGTTCGTTCTGCCATTGAGCTACAGCCACTTCCTAATGTATGAAACAGTCACTGCCAAAAATTAGAAAATGCATTACCAGATGGAATGATTTTACCTAAAACTTACATGAATTAATTCAGAAACAATAGATCCTCTTGTAATAGAAATGCCTCTAGCCATAACAGACAATATGTTGAAACTGCTAATTCTGGCTGGTCAGAGTTCCTGCTTGACCAAGAGCAGACCTTTGTAAGAGAACCTATTATTGCCTTAAAGAGATTCTTACACTGGTTCTTAAAACTATGTCATAAGTTACAAGTCAGGTCCCACTGGATACAGTACAAAATAATGCCTTTGTTATACTGTCATTCCAACCCCTGACCCGTATTATTTTCTAGGGTTACTTTGAATGCTTATTAGTCTATAAAGTGTTTCTTCTTTTTATCAAAACAGAACAACATAGACAATATATTTTGCCAATTAATGCCACCATCTTTCCAAACACTATGGATTTTGCTGTTCTGTCTCCTTGCCTGTCTGCTGGCCTGTTACTGCACTTCCTTGGCCTCTCCTGCAAACATGGTGGGGGTTCCTTACAGAATTGTGACTCAGTTATTTAGCGGTTTCCTCCAAAGCTTGTTCCTAGCAGCAGGTCCAGTGTCAGTGAGGTCCCCAATAAACATACAACATCTAAATGTGCCAACTCATATTGGAGACAAGCATTGGCAAGGACCAACTATCGCATGTCACTTGCTCCTGTGTGGCTGACTTTCCCCATCTTCTGTATTTCACGTATTTTTGTTATGTATTGTATTTTAATCTATTCTATCCAGGTCTCTTTTTAATGTGCCTGGCCTCTCCTTGGAAATAATGTAGATGGCTATAGATATAGAGAGAGAAAATTTAAGGAAGATACTGTGGAGGACTGTTTGAATCTCACTCATTTTTAATTATCAGGTTGCAACTACTAACTTTGAAGCAAAGCTATGCTCAGTCAGACCTAAAGCTTACTAAACACAATTGTTCTTTAGTTTTCACAAAGGTTAGGCTCTGGCAAAATTGCATCAGTTTCAAAACTCGCAGAAATCAACAGTTGTTTTATCTCTTCTTTGGTACTTTTGAGCTGAGAAATCAGTATTTTGGGCAATGTGAAGTTATCAATATGCAAGTTTGACACCATTTTTTCATCACAGTTTGCAAAGGGAGGGTCATAAATGCTGCCTCATGAATATGCAAAACTCACATTTTTAAAAACAATATTTGGGGGACTAAATGGCAGATTAAAGCGTATCCTTATTGAAGTAATCTGTCTCCAAAGTGAAAAATAATGCTTGTAAATACTGGGAAAAAATAGTTATAGATTTTCTGTAACTATGGAAATTATCTCTTTAAAACTCTGATTGCTTTTAAAATCAGATTGTTTACCAATTAGACATTTATGGACAGATGAATTCTATTCATTTAGACTTTTGCTAGGGACCAGTTGCCCTTTGTTTATAGTTAACATTCCAGACCATTACTATTTCTCATCATTCTTCCCATTTTGTGTAATTGGACTATTTATTACATTCAATTATTTGTCAAGCAACTTCAAATGAGGAATGTTCTCATGGAAACTTCTACAACAACCATTATTTTTCTCCAAAGGAAAATGTTTCTGATGATGGGTGACCAGATCAGGCCATATACATTTTATATTTTTAAAAAAATTGAATAAGTTTTTGAAGACTCAAAAAAAATCCTAATTCTTTTGACAAGTTTTTAATTAACCCAAGTATATTGAAGATTTTAACATGAAATGCATTTAATCCACATTCAGTCCACCTTCAGAATGAGAGAACACATCAGCAAAATGAATTTTGTAATCCTAATTCTGAGCATGGATTAAATGTAGGGAAATATCATGTCAAGAATTCAATCACTCCCCAGCACATCTAAATCCTCCCAAACCAAGGCAGTGTGGGTATAGTCAAGCTGAACCACTGCATATGCATGGTACTTTACACATGATATATCACCATAGCCATCGCCTTCTCACTGTTCATATTCATGGTATTGATTGTTCATGCCAAGATAGGTTCCGGATTGCACCTAGGCCACTAAGTTTCAATATTAATTTCACCATCTTTCTGGGATAATTTTACAGGATCTGGCTGCTTGGATTTGGGATTAGATCTAGAATACATTGCAGCAATTTAAAGGATTCAGTCAGAGTAATGGAATGTTGATTAATTACTGTTTATTTGCAGAAGAGTCACAATTAATGGAAGTAATATAGAATTGTTTAGATATTCTGAGGTTTTATAAACATCATGTATTACTAAACAAATGGGAGTTAAAGCATCTGGGAGACCAGAAGTTTTAGTGCATAAAATCTTCGTTCATTTGCCTCAAAGTTGCATGGGGGTAATACATGATGTTAGCTCTTGGTGTGTTGAGAAGCTGGATTTTCCAACAAGGGATGATTGGGAAGTGTAGTGGAAAAGGAAATAGACTTGGTGCAACTTTAAGCAATAAAAGCATTTTGGACCGGGTCTTCACATTTGGTATTCATGGCTCAGCATTCATCTGGTATTCAAGGTCATCTAAATGCAACTGCCCATAGCCAGACCTTCTCTGAATTGCCCTCTGAATTGCTCTTTCTTCCAGTATTCAGCAGTGCATCATCTAGGTTCTCCTGAAGGCCCATTTCTTCACTCAGGGCTTCCCTATAAATGGTTGTTTTCTTTCCCTTACCCATCCACAGTTTTAATACTGTTTTAAAATATTGTTCCATATTGTTCTTAACTGTACTGGGAAACCTGAAGTCTGAAAAACCTGAAATTGTTGGGATAAAATGGGGAGCCTTGAGTACCCCATCTCTGTTAGCAGGGTGGCCAACTCAGCAGCAGCAGCAGCAGTGGTTCAAGCAGCTAGCAGATTAAGAAGAGAAGAGAAGAGAAGAGAAGTCAGTTTGGTCTGCAGCCCTGTATTTTCTTTGCCCATCAGGAGGCCTATAGGTGTGATTGGTTCAATTGTGTTTGACTACAATTTCCAATAAAATTGGGATCACAGGGAGCTAAAAAGCTCCTCTGAGATGGCTTAGATATGATTCCAAGGTGGGGAGTTAATTCACATGCCAGTTTGCCCACCCCCACAAACATTCTAGGGAAGAAAAGTCTGTGTTATAATATAAATGTGGGAACATGGGGAATCACACACTTGACCCTAGTGTCCCCAATACAGACTATGTCTGATTGCGCTCAAAGAGAAGAAAAACTGCCTCGTGTTAGTAAAACAGGTAGATCCTTATTTTTCAAATTGTTCTATCTGAGAATCTTGTGGCTCTTTAAAAATGAGATTTAATTATTATCTTCAAGTGGATATCTAGAATTTTTGTTTTTATCTGTCAACAAATTCATTGCAGACAGCTTTGAGACAGATGGATTTGATTTTACTCCCTCAAGGTCAGAGTAAGATAGTTATAATTCCACTGAAATCTGAAAAACCTCAGCGATCTGACTTCGGAATTCCAGATGGAGTTTGTTAACTATGTATTTATTATGATACAAAAGCATTGCTAAGAAGCACAAAAAGCATATTTTTCTTTCTTTAGAACTAAAGCTGTGCATGCAAGTGCACACAAAATAGTCACTGGAAACACAAACGTTAGGCTAGTACAAATTAATGAGGAACTTGAGTATAAAGTTCCAACCAAAAGCCAAAAAAAGGGATAATGTTTTGTGAAGTTACCATGGAGTACAAAGTAGGCCTATCTAATAAAGATATAATATATAGCAAAGGTGAGCCCCACTCTAGTAAATGAGTTTCATAATTATGCTTAAACAACATTATTTCCAGTCTAATTAATCTTTGTTAAAACCTTATTACTAATCTGCTACATCAGCAGGTTGGAAATGGCTTACTTTAAAAAAAAAGGCAGCTACCATCTGGAAATTTGTTGAAATAAACTATTGGTATAAGATGGTATTTATTAGAAGTATGCAATCTAGGGATGTACACGAATGGGGTTTTTTGCATTCGATTCGTATTCATTCAAATGGATGCCCTTCGAATGTGGTAGGATTCTATTTGATATGAATATATTTGTATGAATTTGTGCATACGTATCCGATATGTATCCCATAATATATTTGCTCCGAAAGTGTCAAATCCACCCTGATTCCATTTTGAATCTGCTCTCAAAACATGTTGAATTCACTCTGGAACTGTTGCAGATGTGACTGGTGCAGCCATTTTCCCATCTCGCCATTTTCACGAGTGTTCTGAAGCTTCAAACGAATGTTCTGAAACATTTGTCTCTGCATGAATGTCAATGTACCAATGTCGTAAAATTTGATTTGTATACAAATGTCCAAATTTGTACAAATTCACATGAATATCAAATATTATGAATATTCATGCACGTCCCTAAATCATACATTACTGTGTCACCTTGCAACATTCTTGGGACTTTATTGGGATTTCTGCACATACTCAACAATACCAAAGTAGTCCCAGGTTAATTATGAGTTTTCCATAATTGCAGTTGCTAACCTCTCTGGAATTTCTCTTCACAGGATCCCTTCCTTTTGAAACAGAAAAAAAAAGGACATAGGAAACACACAAAATGTAACAGAGGAAACTGAGTGGGCATTTCCTGTATTTTGCAAGAGGAACAATCCCATGAAGAAGCATCAGAAAAAGGTAAGAGCCAATATTTTGCTGGGATTGTCTCCTGCAATCTGGCAGAAGCAGCAGTTTCCTGTATCTGGAGGTGCTGAACCCCACCAGTTGTGAATGAGTAGGCACCAGTAAGCAAATGGGTGCTGACTAGCAAGTAAGCACTGCTCCTGCTGCTTGCAGGTGAACAGGTGCTAGCCCCAGCAGAAGAGAGCAAGTGGGCCCTGCAGGTCAATGGACGCAATGGGATGGGCATGCATGACTCTGTTGTGTCTCCCAGATACTACCCACGTGGAAACACCAAAATAGAAAAGCATAAAAAAGCAAGAAATCAGGACTAGCTTTCTCAAAGGGATATGTAATTTTCACCCAAACACCCAAAGCATGTGGGATGTTTGCCAAATGGTGTCTCCTCCTCAAATCTATATTAAAATATAGGTAGGTCTTCTGTGATTTCCTCACTCATCCCGGCAAGATGTTACTTAAAAAAAAAGAAATTGCCTTGAGTCATTGGAAGCTTATTATGTCAGAGAGAGAGTTGCTTATGTCTGCTGCAAAAGAAGCAGATGGTAGTTTGTGCTTCAAGCAATGGCTTTGATTGACATTGACAGCAGAGCCAAAGAACTACAGCTTCTACTCATTAAAGGAATAAGCCCAAACACTTAAAAGACAGTATCCAATAAAGCTCCACCTTTATTCATGACATTCATTCTTTCATTGAAGAGCGGGGGAAAGTCCAGTATCTGCCCATTTTCATTAGACAATACTATGTTATATCACACCAATGTTTTTCCAAGCATAGTAATTATCTCTCTAGTCAGTGTATAAATTATATGAATAATTCAGCATGCTACAATTTATTTGATTTTCTGCTTCACTAACTGCTTACTTTAACAACACAGCAAATGTGTCAGTTTCATTTGCCACTGATATCTAAATAAGTAATATAAAGCAAGCAAGATGCTAAAAGAGTATACTTTTCAACAGATTCATGAAAAAGTACTAGGTTGCTCCTCAGCTGTACCTCTGTATTCACTTGAAAAGAACAGTATAAAAACACAACTAAGGCTATGTTCAGACATACTAAAACCACAACCATGGCTATGTTCAGGCATACCACAGAGACACCTCAGAGGCCGTGATCACACCCGTAGTTTAAGATGGCTTCTGGCCATCTTGTCTGTGCATTGTTCAGATTCGTTTTTCCTGGGATTATCTTGGGGGTGGGCTGTGGTTCCTCAAGCCAGCTTCTCCAGAGACTGCTTTTCCACAGGACTCAAGCCATAAGGGGCGGGGGAGGGCAGTCCATTTTCACTTGTCATGTGTAAGCAAGAAATTGGGCTAGAGAGGTTGACCCGCACTGGGGTAGATTCAGCCTTCCCTCCTGAATCTCTCTCCCTTCCCTCCTCTGAATCTTCCCTCCCACAACCACTGTTTCAGATCCTTCCATATCTTGCCAAATGCCTTCCCATCCTGCTCCCCCCGATTCCCCTTTTTTCTGATCACAAGCTTGCAGACTTTGTCCATCATTTTTTAAAAATATAAATCTATTTTGTACTAGATTGATAATATTCTGTTCTGCTTTTACCAAAAATAGGGAGGGATTTAAAAAATAAATGGCCAGAAAATGTTTGGAGGGGGTTTGAGTGAAGGAACAGTATAAATGATACAATTCTAAGGACAATGTAACTTCCATTTTCCTTCAGCAATCTGCAAGGGAAACAAGTTTTATTGCAGTAAAAGCTATTACTTAGAAGTGAAAGTTTTGCAGCAGTTTTAGGGAAAAGGGCAGATCACAGCCTCTCCTTTTTTCTACTGAAATGGCTGCGGAGGTGGAGGAGCAGGCTGGCTGGGATATATCTTGGCTGCATCTGTCTGGGGACACAGTCCCCTCACCCCAACAGTACCCTGTGTTAGCATCAAATTTGCCATCAGCACTACTCAGCTCCAAACACACCCCTTTGCCACTATTGATTGTCAGAACCTTATCATATCAGAATGCAGGTGGTGTTGATGTAATCAGTAGGGGTGGAGAACTAACGAGTTGCGTAAAGGAGACTTGGGCTGTGTTCCCATGCTCGCTGTCTGGCACACTTTGGGTGCTGTTGGGGATGTGCGACCAGGAACACATTTTGGGCGTTCCCATGAGATTCCTGGCAATGCGGGATAGGTACAGGTTGGGCGCTAATGGTGGTGTCCCCATGGGAACCGTGCCGAACCCTTGTATGGTGGAGCAGCAGCACCTCCTCTCCACCCCGTCTCTCCTCGTTGGCAGCCGGATTAACGTCAGCCCACCCCTGTGCTGCATTCCCCCCCTCCCTTAGCAGCACTGACAATCAGGGCTGGGGTGGGAGGCATGGAAACAAGTAAAAATAAATCTTCGTTCATAAAAATAACTTTAAAAAAATTAAACACCAAAAGCCACTACAAGGTTGAGTGGCAGTAGGCACTTGAGCAGTTGTGCGCACCTCTGCTCCACCAGGGACCATGAGAACAGCTGTAACCTGAAAATCAAGCCTTTATTTATTATCGCCTTGCAGATTGGGGAAACGGGTTGCAAATGGAACAGAAATCAAGCCATTATGCAGCCTGCCTTGGCATTCTTGAAACGGAATTGGAATTACCTCCATGGAAATGGCAGAATTTTTTTTAAAAAAGCTGTTCTCCAGCCTGCCTTTGCGACTGGCATTTTAAAAAGTCAGCGGCCGGGATCTTCAATGGACAGGGCAGGGACAGCAAGCACACCCCGTCTCCCCATGACGTGAGCCCAAATTTCCTCCCTGTTTGCCCGCTAGTGTCCCCATGTGTGTTCCCGGCTCGCTGAGCAATGCGTACTGGTCCCCCAAAGCGTGCCAAGACTTCTTTTTTAAGGTATCAAATTTGGCACCCTTCTGGCACGGTTTGGGAGGGGCTGGCACACTTTTCGTGGACCAAATCCAAAAACCATGGGGATGGGCTACACCGATCCCATACTCGGAATCGTACCAAAGAGCCATGGGGACACGGCCTCAGAAAGATAACATAAAACGTGTGAGCATAGCAGCCCAAACTGGGGATGATCTGAAGATGGATTATTGGGGATTGGGTGTGAACAGGATTCGGACAGCTTTAGTTCAGTTTCTTAACAGGATGACCTAGATCAGCCAGGTCTGATCATGCCCAGCGAAACAGTGTGTAGCCCTCATGTTCCCAAGACTTCTCCAATCCACCCTGGCTAGCACAAAATATTCAGGATAGAGAGAAGAGCAGACTGGTGTGTGAACAATCCTACTTCCAAGCCTTCTCTGAAGTGCCTCAGGGATGCTTTCTTTTGCTATGTCTGATCACTACTTCAGAACGAACTGCATAAAACAACCTATACCATTTTCTGAAAGAGGAAGGGAAACTTTATTCTATATAGGTAACAGTAATGTGTAGAGGAGGAGGAGGAGAACCCTATGCTTTACTGAAACAATGATACTGTAAGGAAAGCATTATATTTTACCTTCCTACTCCTTGTTTAGTTAAGTTCTAAAATACAAAAATACATTACTAAACAATACTTTGCTCTTATTTATTTGATGATGGTGGTAACAATTTTACCTGGAAGACATCTCTTTGCCCAGGTACTCGGCTGTCAGGCTGTTTCTGCACTTGCTGTTATACAGGTGCCATGTTCCTGCTTCTGCATGTTGGTGCAGTCTAGCAGAGGCCTCATGCTCCAGGAGCATGCTCAATCCTCTCTGGATGGAATGGCAGAGTGGGATACAGAGCATAGTGTGCTCCAGTGATTAGACCTCACTGAAGTTGTCCATCAACAGACAATTGATGGTAGATTTGACCACAGAGAGTGTGCAGCACGCTCCCATGGGCCATTATACTGGGGCAAACTCCCTTGTGACCAGGCACTTGGAAGCCATTCCTGGCCACACAGCCAAAAAGCCCCAGCTGAAATCTTCAAAGGTTGGATATGCAGGTTTGCAGGCAGGCAGGCAGGAAGGAAGGAAGGAAGGAAGGTTGCTCTTTAAAACAACAACAACAACAACAACAACAACAATAATAATAGCAAGTGGCATTTCATAAGCCCCAGGATCCTTATCTACTTCTGTTTGGTTTTCTATAAGCCAAGCAGACATCCAACATCCCATCATTATGTCTGACAGACAAAGAATGGTGGGCCCTAGCCAGTTGACAAAGATGCCCTGCCTTGTATTAATGTACTGCAAGCCTGCATTTTGGGATGTGATATCAACAAAGAAGTGAGATCATATGTTGCCTTTAGTTCACTTTAGGCCAGTGATTAGGCAAAGTCTGTTCCAAGAAAAACATGTATTTTATCTGCTTCCCCACCTCCTCACGCTTTCTCTCACCTCCATCTCTGTTCACTTCTGCGGCATTCTTGTAACTAACACAGAGCTCAGTGAACTGCTGATGTCACATCATTCTTTATGAGTCAGCTGAGATAGTGAAGTTAGTGTGAATCATACAGGCTGCATCTGTAGCTAATTATCACAGATAAAACTGCAGAACAGTTCTGAAGCAAAATCCATTGTAAGGATTGCATGAAAGATGGCATGTAAACCAGCCGACTTGATTTATTGTGGCCAAAGTCTGCAACAAAATCATGCTGTCAATTATTTCAGTATTTGTATTATAAACAAGGCTATTTTTCCTGTGAATCTCTCGTAGAAATGCACAAATACACACCAGCACACTCTAAATCAAAGCCAGCTTTCTACTGTAAAATGATATATACATAATTACACATGCACACACAAACCTAAAAGACCTAAAAATGTAAGTGAATCAACAAGAATAGTGTCAAAAGTAACAAATACTAGCATTATAACAATGAAGAAGTGGGTATATACTAGGACAATTGAAAGCAGAGGTTAAACTGTCTTCTGCAGCTGTTGCGACATACACTTTTAAAAAGTTGGTGAGTTACTGCAGCACAGGGAGGGTTTTCTGCTTGCAACTACCCTCCATACAGACACACACATGTTGGCTGCTACCCGTTATCTATGAGCTGGAATTGTCCTTTGTGAGGTTCTCCCTGCAATAGATTGGCAACTGTGATTGATGCTCACTAAACTAATAGGTGTGATCAGAAATGCTGTAAAAATGCAATAATGTTGCTAATTGCAATAAAAATTAATTAATTTATTTTTTAAGAAAAGAAATCATATGTCCACTAGGGCACCAGCAACCTTTGGGATGACCCTGTCTGAAGACTAAACACTGCCCTGATGGTTAGTAACCACCAGTTGTTCATTCTTCCATGCTGGACCTTAATAAAGATCTTGAATGTTGTAAATCAAAAAAGAAAAGAAAAGAAATGCTGTAAAAATTGGTCCCTGGCAACTTAGGGTATCATCACACCTTCACTTTAAACCTTCTTCAGTCCATCTTCAGATCTGACTGCTCACACCTTTTCATTTCTATCCATTCAGGAAAGTCCAAGCGGAGGGTGGGAAGTCCACAAATAAAAGGAATAGAAATGAAAAGGTATGAGCAGTCAGACCTGAAGATGGAGTGAAGAAGGTTTAAAGTGAAGGTGTGGCTACTTTATGCACGTTGTCTGTCTCAAGGTCTCAGAAAGATTGCCCCTTCAAAAGTTGTGTATTTTCAAAACCAAGGGTGACCTATATTTTGAGTCAGATTGGGCTGTGATAATACTTTTCCAGGTGGCTCTTTACAAAGCGGCGGTTGTTTCCCACTGTGAGAGGCAGATGTAGCCTTCCCCTGTTTGTGCCGAAGCAACATCTAGGCAGTGGTTGCATGGATATGGTTGCTGGGTGATCAGCTGATTGCTGCAAGAGAAAGCTGAGCCAAGGACAGATCAATCAGACAGTACAAGCTGTTGTTATTGCTGCATTTGGAGACACATGATGACTGCTGAGTGGGGAAAAAACGTTCAGCTTTTGGGTGCCTGATCAGTGAACAAATATGTAAGGCATTGTTTATGGAGTGCCTCTTCGTAAAGGAGTGACTCAAAAGGCCATAGAAATGTATGCAGATTTCAGGTATCACAAGAATGGCCTTCATCCTTACTCCTGATTCTTCATGACAGCCATGGGCGAGAATGTAGATTCATTCATGTCAAGCATATAGCTGATGGCACACTTGTTGCTTTCCTCCTGCATCCTATCAAGGATCTTCATCTTGTCTTCCAGAGATATGACCGACTTGGGACACTAGGAAATTGCTCTCCTCCTGATAAAGAGGACCAGCTGGATCTAGTTCTCAGATATACTAGGAGCCTCTTTTCTGCACACTTGTGTGGTCTAAGGGAGGGTCACCCCCTGTTAATACACTCTATCAGCACAGAATGGAATGTGGACCAAACCAGGGGGTCCAAAATGGGGGGTCTGGTCTGTTTCAAGGTCTACTGGTCTACTAGGGAGTAGAATACTGGACCATAGAGGAAGCAAATGGCATGCCTCAGAGTATACCATGGGACCCACGGAACCTAAAACAAAGTCTGCAACCACCCCTAGATCTTCAGAGCTTTTAGAGGCCTGTCACACTGGTTGTGAAGGTACTGGGACAGACCAGACCAGGAGCTATTTGTCTTAGTAGAGTCTGATTTACTGAAGGCAAGACTGGGAAGGTTCTTAGTAATTGAAATCAGCTGAAATGCTTAGGTTAACATCAGAAAATTTTCTAATGAAAATCAGATGACAAAATGAAGCAGCCTTGCTGCTTTATCCACTGCATCCAATATAATGTAGCTCCTCTACAGCTCCTCAACAGCTCCTATTTAGCAACATTTCCTTTCTATAGTGAATTATGTTTGATGTCAAATGCCACTGATGCAGTACTTTAAAAACCTCCTCCTTTGTTTTAGCACATATTCTCTTACACAGCAGTTTCCTGAACATTACGTTCATCTCTCTCTTGCTATCTGATACATAAGCTAAAGTCTTGTTTCCCAGGAAACCTAGAAGATATTAGAAAGATGCTGCTTCCTTGGCAACAGATAAGTTTGAAAAACCCCAAACAGTTAAACAAAGCACTGTCTGAGATACTGTGTCAGAATTTATTATTGATAAAGGAAAAATCATAAATTATGCATTTGGAAGCAATTTACTGGCTGACCCTCTATAATTTACATTTATTCACCCAAGTAAATTATGAAAGACCTATTCTTTTAAAATTCCACCTGATTCATGTTTCATATTGAAAAATTGACTAAAGGAAGAGTTTTTAGAAATAATTAGTGGTGGAAGGATATTACAGGTTTCCATGTTCCGTGACCTCAGAAAATTGATGCTATGTCATTTCCAAATTGAATAATGCTCATGGGAGAAATAATAATGGTGATAACTTCTTTAACTGCAGCCCATTGAAGAGCAGAGTATATTTATGTCAAGAATGAAAGTGTGAAAATGCTCCAATTATTAATGAAATACATAAATGCAAGATTAAAGTATAAATCAGTTACTGATAAAATAAATATTCTTTGCTATTTGTTGAAGTCATCTAAGGGCATAAAACAGAGGGTTCTTTTTTTAAAAAAAAATCAAACTCAGTTTGAATAAAATGATTTAGTGATTTACTGAAGGCAAGACTGGGAAGGTTCTTAGTAATTGAAATCAGCTGGGCTCTTTTCATGCCCTCCATCAGTATGGCCTGTCCACACTGAATTAAACTGAATTAAACTGTGGACCAGGATATGGTGCCAAAATGGTGCCATATTCAAGTCCACCAGTAGACCCCAACAAAGTAGTCCGCAAGTGAGCTACTATCAATAGGTTGGACCGCAAAGGTCATGCAGATAGCACATTCTTCATGATCAAGTATACTGGGCCTGCCCCTTTTCAGCTTCATAATGGGAAGTGGCACCAGATGTTGCCACAGTACCAAAAGGTTCCTGGCCTTCATGGATAGGGTCGGCCTTTGAAACTAGTACGGGCCTGTGCCAGGCCAGGCTGTCCACAATGCAAACCTGAAATGTGATATGAGCAATTTATCTCATCTTGGGACAGTTGCCTATCATGAATCAATGCACCTTGCCTTAGTGTAGGATAGTCTCTGTGAGCATGGAAGTGGCCTTGATGACTACCTGGATACGTCCATACAGTCCAATCAACTGCTCAGTGCAGGAATCTGCTAAACCATCCCCAGAAAGAGTTTATCCCCTCTTCATGTGAAATACTCAATGAAGGGGAATCCATGACCATGCAAGACAAATAGCTCATCGCTTAACAGTTCTTATTGTCTCCTTTGTCTAGCTTCAATCTTCCATTCAAATTATGCCACTAGTTCTTGCCTTTCCAATAGGGACAAATGAGAACAAAATTTGTCCCAATTTTCATGTGGGAACACTTGAGATACTGTATTTGTGGACTGCTACAATTATGCCCCCTTCCTCTTATGCTAAATATAATCAGCTTTCTCTACCTTTCTTTAGAGTTTGCAGTCCATTGCCCTGCAAACTTTTTCTGAACCTTCTCCAGTTGATTATTGTCCCTTTTTGTTTATGGTGTCTAGAGCCTGGCACACTATTCTATGTGCACCCTAACCTGTGTCATATGTAATGGAATTCTTATCTCCCCTGATCTTGATGTATTGCTTGTACTTATGCATGTGCCCTCTATGACCCTTTCTGCATTAGACCTTTCTCCATTCAGAGTCTATACTAGTTTGCAGATGGCAGATCTCTGTTCTGAGATATAATCCAGAATAAGGCCCAGTGCAGAAAAGCTGGTCCATCATAGTGTTGGTTCACATTCAGCTGTTGGTTCACATTTTATACTGTCACTAAGCCAGGTTTCCCCAATTTTATACAGTATTTATTACTTCACTTTGGCTATATACATTAAAAGGACTTAAGCAAACAAAAAGCATTTGCATTCAAACATGGGATTAACTAGGTTCTGTAACTCCTTAAGCGCACAAATTTTCAGCACTGTCTACATGATGTCATCTTCATTATGCCCTCATCAAACTGCCAACACGTACTTATCTGTAGTAGGAAAATAAACCATGGAAGGTCAGGGGTGAGTCTAACCTCTAAGGAGAGATACCCAGAGTATTACTGCTAACCATTCTAATGAGGTGAGAAATGGAGACACAACAGGCAAGCCAAAATAGCTTAGTGATGATCTGAAAACCAAAAAGAGAAGCACACAGGAAGTGAAAGGAGTAAGAATTCACAAAGGACAGGTTGTCTTGAATTAGAGAAAAGGCATTACAAAGGCCAAAGTATAGAATGTATATATTTAAATTTAGGTGTGAACACAGTCCTAGAGTGGAATTTAAAATGGATTCATCCTACTTGAAATAGGCTAAAATTAACCACGTACATGTAGACATAAGCATTCAAATGACATTTACTTAATGTCTAATGTGAAATATGGAATAACCTTGAGCCTTTGGAATATTTTGTTGTGCTTAAATTAGCTGAATAAGTACTTATTGCAAAACCGTATGGGAAGTGTACAAAGGGGAGCATGACTAGAGAATATTCTAGAGAATGATGTAAATAACATATGAAGGGATAACCTTGCTTATACTGTACTAAGGGTCCTACTTTGCTTTAGTGCAGGTGGCACCCACCTATAGGTGATCTAAACCTTTTTAAACTGTGACTTCATGTATGTCTCAGTTTCTGACCCAGTAGAGAACAGCATCACAGTCTCCAAAGGAGAACGTTGTCTCTGTTTCCATTTCCGTTCCTCTTTGTTTTACTCTCAAAAGAACTAGGGATGTGCACAATTGTTTTTAAAAAAATTTGATTCATATCAAATTGAACGCAAAAAAAAAATTGTATTTATTCAGATAAATCCCTTCAAATGTGGTAGGATTCAGATTCATTCCAAATGTTTCATATGAATTAGGTACTAATGTTAGGTGAGGGAGGGACTTCCGGCTCCCGGTGGAGTGAGACGTGTTTTTAGAGCTCACTTTATCTCATTTGTTTTTATATGCTTTTTCTACGCATTTATTTATTTTATCTGCCCTTTTGATTTTTTATCTTTTTGAAGAAAGGAATTAGGGGGTTTTTTGTCCATTATTTTCTGAAATTGTAACACGTATAAGAGCGGATAGTGACCACCAACCAGTATCTGTATTTTTTCATGGGGAATCTGACTTCAGGCCTTGTACTATTTCTGACAAACACATGGCACAACACTTGGAACTTAAGCATAACAAAAGACTAAAATGGGCCAAGGTCGATATCGTAGCGCTTGGGAAATTTTTAAAATCTACCCAGGCAAACACATGGGGGAATATTATTAAATCGCCAAACTCAGGTTCCACACAGATAGTATCCGCTTTTGACTCCCTATGTCAATAATTAAAGACACATCTAATGGAGAAATTCCCTACAAGGGGACTCACCAGGCGACAGCCTGCCTGGTTTGACCACAAATGCCACAACATGAGGAAAAGGTTGAGACTTATAATGCACCAAGCCCAGAGGATCCCAACAGTTCAAAACCATGAAATAATGCTAAACACTAGATGTAATTATAAAAAAACTTATTAAAAATAAGAAAGTCAGACACTCCACCCAAATATGGGCAGAGATTGAGCTGGCAGCCAAAGATAAAAATTCCGCAGTCTTTTGGCACTTAGTATCAGGGAAAATGAAAGAAATTAAATTTCTTTTTGATATACTTTCATTGCAGCCTCAGTATGGGAGAATTTTTACTCGGTGCTCTTTAGTGAGCCAGAGCGCCACATCTGCGAGGATTCATATGGAGTCTCTCTGACAGATACTGTCCCTTATTGCCTCCTGTAACCACAAATGAAGTTAGATTATTGGTTTCTTCCCTGAAATCCAACAAAGCTCCCGGGGAAGACTGTCTGCCACCTGAGCTCTTTAAAACCTATATAGATTGGTGGGCACCACTCTTAGCTGGACTGTTCACCCACATAAACTCCACAGGCCATATTCCCTCAGGATGGACACTCCCCATCATAGTACCAATCTTTAAGAAAGGAAACAGAAAAGCCCCAACAAACTACAGACCCATCAGTCTGATCGATATAGTGGTTAAACTTTACGCCAAGTATCTCTTGTACAAGATTGAGTACTGTGTGGATTTAAATTGCCTTCTAACTGAAGAACAAGCTGGATTTCGTCCTGGCCGCTCTACCATGGATAATTGCTTTATCCTCTCTCTTTTAATTGAAAAATATACACATAAGGGGGGACAGCTTTTCTTGGCCTTTATTGATTTCAGTGCTGCATTTGACTCAATACATAGAGGCTTACTGTGTTAAAAGTTAAAGGCACTAAATATAGAACCAAGACTATTGTTCTTGATTAAGAGCTTGTATTGTAAGACCAGCCTAAGAGTCCGTACAGGTACGCATAGCTCCTTAACACAAGAAATTCCAACCTTCAAGGGGGTAAAGGCCTGAGACTCCGAAGTTTTTGCTGATTGCTTCAGAGGGATTTCAGCAGGAAGTCTGCGCAGTCTGTGCTAATAGCGAACGGAGTGATTTCCCACT
Organism: Aspidoscelis tigris stejnegeri; assembly: GCA_023333525.1. Classification (NCBI taxonomy): domain Eukaryota; kingdom Metazoa; phylum Chordata; class Lepidosauria; order Squamata; family Teiidae; genus Aspidoscelis; species Aspidoscelis tigris. The sequence goes on along the minus strand of JALMGA010000005.1, from coordinate 50,149,100 downwards.
GACATCGCAGGTGTTCCAGGGCTGTCTTGCGCTGACTTTGGAGATGTTCTGAAGGGACTCCAGAGCAGCTTCAAAGTCTGTGCCGGTCTCCTTGGAGGGACTTCAAAGAGTGCACCCCCCCTGTCTCTCGAAACACCTGGGGTGATGGACAGACCCCTTGGGGGTCGATCCAGATTCCCAACATGGGTGCAAAGGTGTTTCCATCAGCCATGAAGGGCAGGGATCCAGAGAGCACGTCATTGGCCGTACCCCTGCAAGCAGCTTGTCCACATCCTCAGGCTGCAACAATTGAAACTGATCCAACCAACCAGAACCAGACAGTTCTCCGGATGACTCGTCTGGACTCTGTCCAATTGTGACATCCAGTCCCCTACGAATCTGGGCGACTTTGTCCTCAAAGTGCTTTGCAAAATTGTCACAGCAGATATTGCTTGGCCCTAGCTCATGCTTCTTTGAGCTTGGTTTTATGAGGCCATTTACAATTCTGAAAATCTCTGCTGGATGGCTACTTGAGGACACAATGGTGGCGGAGAAAAAGTTCTTTTTTGCTGCCATCACTGCCACATGGTAGGCACAATAGTGTGCTCTAACCCGTGTTCGGTCAGATTCACAGCTGGATTTATGCCACCTGCGCTCTAGCCATCGACCTTCCTGTTTCATAGCCCGTAGTTCTGTGGAATACCAAGGAGCTTTTTGGGATCCACAAGCATGCTGAGGGTACTTGGGAGCAATCGTGTCAATAGCCCTGCTCATCTCTTGATTCCTGAGAGAAACCAGGGCTTCGACAGGCACACCAGACATACCAACCAGGAAATCCCCCAGAGCATTCAGGAATCACTTGGATTCCATAAGTCTCCGGGGGCAGACCATCTCAATAGGTCCCACTTCCCCACAGAGGGGAGTTGCCATAATAAGTCCAAACCTCAACAGTGAATGATCCATCCATGACAACGGGTTGACAATCAGCCCTCCTATCAACAGATACTCACCAATCCACTTTGAGGCAAAAACCAAATCAAGGGTGTGACCTGCTATATGAGTCGGGTCAGATACAAACTGAGACAGCCCCATGGTTGTCATGGAGGACATGAAGAACTGAGCTGGTCCACTGAGCGTAGCCTCAGCATGGATGTTGAAATCCCCCAACAACACCATGGCAGAGGCTTCCAACACCACGTCCGAGACCTCCTCAGCCAGCTCAGATAGGGATGATACTGGGCAGTGGAGTGAACAGTACACCAGCAACATCCCTATTCTGTCTCTCAGGCCCAACAGTATAAACAGGCCCTCAAGCCCCGTTACAGTGTGAATTGGTCGCCCGGTGAGGGTGATGGACGTCCAATGGACTACAGCAACACCCCAAGTTGTTTAGGTCTTCGAATATCAGTTGTAGTACTTTGAATTCTAATTAATAACTGTGGTTATTTGGCCTTGCGAGATTATACCACAATGGGGTACAGTTAAAGGTAAGAATGTGCCCTTCTAGGTCTCTGGGGTGATTGCCCCAAAGTAAATGAGAAAATATTCCTGGGCAGGAAAATCTATTTTCCCTTCTCAAACAATAATTTATGAATTATGTACATTTTCTTTTCTTTTTAAATACTTTTGTAGATTTATCTTTCATAAGCTGAAATGCACTCCCTATTCAAATTGATTTCAGGTTCTGGTTGTACCAGATCATAACTATCTGGCCTAGTGGGACAAATCAAAACCTCAGTTTCAGGGTTCTGTTCTTATATCCCTAGTAAAAAAAAAAAAAAAGTCCATATAAAGACCAAATGAATACTAGAAAATAATTGGGAAGACTAGGTCTGTTGCACAGGTACGCAGCTGCATCATCTAAGGATGGAATGTTGCACATAATTAACAACCCCAAGACACCCACTTTTTTGGAGAAAAGAACATTTTTCAAGCTTTTGTTACAGGAAATAGTTTGATCATGGGAATATTCTGAAACAAAAAGTGGTAGTCCAGACTAAGTACTAATGCCTCCAGTACTTCAACTTAATTGGCATACAAATCAAATCTAGTGCATTTGTTTGTTTTAAAACAAATGCCAACATTTTGTGTAATTCAAACTAACATTAGTTATGTTTCTCAGTCTGCTCAGATGTCTAGGTGCCCACTAAATATTTTTTACTCAGGGATTCCCAGAGCAAATGGATGTCTGTCTTCTTATTCAACCCACCTTTTAATATTGTTTTTAATAAACACTATTATTGTTTTCAATGGTTTTAGCCTTGTTTTTATATAAACCATTTTGGGGTCTAATTACAAACTTCTTTGTCTTTGATATACTCTAAGGTGCTACTAGATCCCCCTGCTTATTGATCTAGACAAACAGGGCTACATCTTTGAATTCTACCATTTTGGAATGATGGTGGTGGTGGTGATGATATACAGTTTTAGTATCAGTGATTTTGAAGAAACAAGCCAAGGATACAGGCATCAAGCCATTTCCAAAACTATCACATCTGCTTTATATGGATGATTAGAAACCGTATGGAGAGGATCGTTGGAACAGTCTCTGGGCCTCTTTGCACTTGGCTTTATTCTGGAATATATCCTGGAACAGAGGCTTGCTGTCCACATGCTACTGTAGGCTACAGCAGGCCCCAAATTGAGGCCTAGCCTACATTAACATACGGACAACAGAACCTTGCCCTGAGATATATTCCAGAATATGGCCAAGTGCAAACAGGCCTTCTGTCTCCCAAGAGGTTAAGGTAAAATTTAGAAAGGTGAGTTGGCGCAACAATCAAAGGTACGTTTGAGGCTTGCTGCTTGAGAAAAATGGTGAAGAGAGGACAGAGGACCATCACAGAAATATATAAAATTCTTCAAATGTGTGTTCTGCAAAGTCTCCTTCCTGTAGACTACTAAATCCAGTGCCCCAGTAATAGTAAGGTGTTTTATCAAATTATTTTTCAGCCTAATCAACAACATGTCATCCCCTGGCACAAGTAAGGAGCACCTCTGTTGAAGTGGTCTAAGACAGCATCATTTTCTCCATTAGGAGGTCAAAGGTGAAGAAGTGGCTTTTGCCTCTCTTCTCCTGCCCCTTTTATCAAGGAAACAACAGGAGAGAAATAACATTTGGGAAAGTGGCAGCAATGGCATACTTTCCCTTCTTCCCACCAGATAAGTAGGGGATGAAGACCCTCACTAGGAATCACTTGGGATGAAGGAAAGCCACGCGCATTGCTGCTTCCCTTGAGAGCTGTGCTTTCCTGTGGACAGTAATTCTCTGCCTACAAGATAGCATGTGTTTGGGGTACAGTTGCCTGAGAGGTTTTACAGGCTTCAAATAAACTGCCTCACCCTTCCCTCAACTAGTTATATGACATAGTGTGCCCATTAGTCTTCCTCATGTTAGCGTAAGAAGGACCCGCTGAAAGCCAGACACAAAACAGGCCGTCCATCATGCGTAAAAAGTTCCCACACTAATTTCTTCAAGACTTCTCTTCTGTCTCTGTGCACATGTGCACAATGTGCATGTGTGTGTGTGTGCGTGCGTGCGTGTGTGTGCGCGTGCAGAGAGGTGTGTCAGAAAATGTAAGAAATACAAACTGGCAGCTGTGTCTTGTTTGTTGCTAAATCTGTCCTCAAGCAAAGAATCTGAATTTTCAGTAGTAGTGACGGTATTTGCTTTAATTTCTTGACCTTGTGTTATCTGCCACAGCATCACAGGGGATGTAGGTCTGACTCAGAATAAGCTAACAGTCTTCTAATACGCAGAAGAAATGTTTTATGCTTTATTTTCTTTTCATCTCCACATGGCTGCTGCTGTAGATAATTATTTCCTGTCTCACACCTGCAAACAAAAAACCCATCAGCGTTTGGTTTGGCTGTTAGGCAAGAATGTAATTGCAGCTTCTTCAATCAGAAAGGAGTATTGATTTGGGTTTAAATCAGAACTGCAGGAGAAATCCATGGGATGAAGGGAAATCCAATTCTTTATTTAAGACTGCCTTGTGAGGTTGTTCTGACAGAGTTCAGGGTATATGGTTGCACTGTCTTACAGTGGAAAAGTTTGAGATGCAACCATTTTTTTCTCTGGTTGGTGTAGGAAATGAGTGTGGTATGCTTCTCCTGTTTGCACTTAGGCCATTTTCCCAAAGAAGTATTAGAATCATAATTGAGTCAAAGCCCTGCTCAATGCAGGATACCCTAAACCATTGGAGATAGATGCCTGTCTAGCTTCTGCTTATGCTTTTACAACCCAAGCCTTGACAACCTTTTGGCCATGGTCTGAAGAAGTTTTAAAGTGAAGGTGTGACCACAGCCATGTTAAGTCTTTGGACTTATGATGACTTGCTATGTTAGTGCTCCTTTCCTCCAGGTCTTTCCTCTCCTTATAAATATAGAAGCTCACACACATGATGGTGGTTGTGAGGAAGTCAGACCCAGTACAATGAACAAAATATTTGCAACTTCTATATTTTGATGACAACAGCATCTGAAGATAATACAGTCTGAACTATGGAATAATCTACAGGGAGGCTACACCTTCCTGATAGATACTGGACTATGGTAGGATGTAGACAGTGCACAGCCCATGGTCCGCTATACTGGTTGCCTTTTGCCAGGCACCCAAAAATGACCCTGGAAGGGCACCATTTCTGACAGCCCAGTCAAAAAAGGTTCCAGCAGGAAATCCCAAGAGTCCTTTGTAAAATCTTTTTGCTGGTTATCCAGAGGATGGCCAATGGATAATAAAATAGTACTTAGCTCCAGTGAAGAGCATGGGTCTCAGAGAGATTTCCTAGGTCAGCCATTGTACACTGGGAAACATTTAAAAGCCCACAACTGATTCACAGAGCTTTTCCAGCAAACAGGATGTTGGTTATCATGCTTCTATTGCTGTAGGAGCAATGCATTGCCTAACGGACACAGATCATCAACAATCCAACAAGGAACTGAATGCATTCCATCATTGAAATGGACTGACTTTATCTCCAGACTGGCCCAGTTTTCTGATATAAAATGCTCAGGGTGGAACTATATTGACTATCTACTTCTTTTTCTCCTTTGTATAAACTAGCTTGATAGGATCAGGTTATAAAAATTGACAAGTTCCATAATGCTAAAAATTCTTGCAAGAGGTGGGGAAGCCACTCCAAAGAAAAACAATGGAGTACAAATGAAATATGTTCCTGATGACAAATGGGTTTTGAAGGATAAAAACATTGCAAAATACCTTTTAAAATTAATCAGTATGTAAGAATAGACTGCTACCATAAGTGAGGAAGATGGGACATTCTGGTGCTGCCATAGGCACAGGGAGTAAGAACACGATTAAACGCTCATCTGGATTGGATCCAAACTCCATCTAGTCACCACTCTCCAAGGCACCTGCTAACCATGAAGTGGGATGCTCCAACTGCATGCCTGAAGGGCCCATCCTTATTTCTATCTCTGCTTCTCCAGGGGTCTTTCTGCACTTGGCCTTATTCTGGAATATGTTCCAGAATAGGGACTTGCTATCTGCATGCTAGTGTAGTCTATGGAAGGTCCCAAGTGAGGCCTGCCATAGTCTGCTTTAGCTTATGGCAGCTATCCTGAGATATATTCCAGAATAAGGCCAAGTGCAGAAAGCACCCGGATCAGCTATCTTGGCTTCAAGGAACCCATTCCCTGAGAGCCAGGAGCTCATTACACCAAGTACACAGCCATGACTTCTCAGTAAGCAGATAGTCATACATGGCCCCATTCCTACTTGGCTTTTTAAATCCAAATTGAACTTAATTCCAATGCGAACACACATTCTGCCCATTCCCATTTGTTTGAGTATAAATGGCAGTCAACCCGAATATTGTCATTCCCACTGAAAACGCTCCGTCAAACTCATTGGGGAAACAGCATCTTTTCCTCCCTGCCCTTTACCAGTTGAGGTTCCCGCCCCTCTCTCTGACTGGGCTCTCTCCCACCATTAAAATCATGGCGTGGCTGAGATCACACACATACACAGGCACAGCTCCTGGGGTGGTTTGCCCCTTGCAAATTGAGTGAGCTGGGCAGAAATTGCCACTTGGGTGGCTGGTGTGCCATCACCTCCTGGTGGTTCCCGGGCATTGCGATTGGTGCCTTTTAGGGTGGCACTTTTGTGCAGTTGTGAAATTCCATACTAGCGATCCCCCATGACCACAGGGATTGGTTCCACAATGCTGCGCTCATGCACAAAACCCCCTAAGCCGAGATCTAGCCCATGTTTTGCACCCAGCAGTGGGGGCACATTACGGTTGATAAAGGCCATCAAATCCTATTTGCTAATATTCAGGTCCTTTATTGCGCAATATTATCTTCTGTTTTGCCCTAACCCAAAACTTTTTTCTCCCTACCTACCAAAAAAGAGAAAGGGAATGATAACACAGGAAGGATGAAAAGGGGCTGCCCTCCCAAGACCGAAACCCCACCCATTTAATGACACACCCACAGCTGCAACAGACATTGGACAGAAGGCTATTGGGGGTAACAACTCAAAAGGCACAATCTTTCCCCAATACTGCAGTATTGTTTCCAAAACAAAAAAGATAAAGCAAGCTAGCAGCGAAAGCTGTTTTTCCAAGGATTTTTTAATGCATTTTTTAGTGATTTACTCCTCGGAAAGTCCAGGAATCAAAATCTGAATGGCGACAAAGGATTTCCAAAACATTTCCAAAACGTTTTAAAATGTGAGTGGAAACAGGGCCCTTGTGACACTCAACACAAAACCCCGGAAAGCCCCCGCAGATGATCTAACTTCCTTCGTGACTTTTAATTTATTTTTTGCTCAAAACACATTATTATTTTACTTTTGGAAACTATTTTAATTACTGTTTTAGTTTTTGCTACTATTTAATTTTTAAAGTTATGTGATTTCCCCCTTTTTAAAATTTAATTTGTTTTACTTTTAAAAATATATATTAATTTTTAAAAACTTTTTGTAACTATATATATTTCTTCATGTGCTATTAGGCGCTCAGACTGCTCCTCTGAACCAGCAGCAGCAGCAACTGCAAACCCCTCCTTCCTCAGACAGTGTACTTGGGCTAGCCTAGACTAAATCAGTGACCCTAGGACAGCTAGAGCATCCAACCCACAGCCAAGTGCCCAACAGATTCTCCCAAAGCCAGAAAATCCACCCCATGAACTTACCAGCCTACCAATTAGGGACGTGGACAAATATTCAAAACATTCAAAATTCAATAGAATTCATTTGAGTTTGGACATTCGAATTCAAATCGAATGCCTATATATTCAAATGTAAACATTCGTATGCACACTGATACATACATGATGTGTACTTGCCCGTACGCATCTTTTCCATATCTGTACACATTTGTACAGATCCGTACGGGACAAAACAGGATGTATACGGGATAAATACGCGATGCATAACGATGCATACGGGCACATACGAATGTTGTCAACATTTGTGTGCGTAAATTCAAATAAAAAATTCAAATGAACAGATTTGCATGTACTCTATTCAAATCAAATGGGAATACATTAGAATTTTAAAGATTAATATCAGTTCGAATTTTCAGATATTCAATTCAAATCGAATCCTGAAAATTGCATTTGTGCACATCCCTACTACCAATCCTACCTACAAATTCTTCTCCCAACTTCCTGCTACTGTTCCTTTGCTGTCAGCAGGGGAACTTTCCTCCACTTGTGTTTTAGGGTGCCAACAACAGGAATAATTAATTTAAGCTTGTGCTTAAGCTAACCTTCAATGGGGACAGACTTAATACTTTCTGTACTAAGTGCCTAAAACTTGTTTTCTTCCTTGGGGTTCACACAGCATTAAAAATATTCAAGGTGAAAATCCAGCAACAGAGTGAAAACAACCTCAGGCCATTGGCAACTCATGAATGATGTTGTAAAAGCTGTTGCACAGTCAGTGATAAATGCTGAAGTAATTCGGAAATGCCCTTGAAATGGCTCAGACAATAAAATGCTGGCAGCAATATTTAGCTGGACAGATGATTTTTGGTCTTGTATGCAATGCGTTTGCATTTTCTCATTCACAAAGAATTGGGTAGGAAGACAATTCAGTGAGCAACTCAAGCTGAGCAACCCTGACCTTTATTATTTTTTTGCCAGTTTTGAGTTCATAAAGTTATTGCAAAAGGCAGGAGAAACAAGCTAACAGCACATGGTATAAAAGTCTCCCTATGGTAGTGAAAAAAAGCATTCAGTGCAACCCCCATTAATTACAACTGAAAGGGATTTTAGTACATAGTGCACTAGTCCTCTGTTACTTTTCACACGGTCACATTTTGACCTTCTAAATCATGTATTTTATAGAGTGATGTTTTGGAAGACTAGGGTAGCTTCACTTGTTACAGGCATTAGACTCTTTTCGAGCCCTTCTTTGCAAACATTTTGTAATGTTTCTGGCTCTCAGCCCACTACAGGAATCCCAGTCAAAAAGTGGACATCTGCGGGTAGTGGAATGTGCTAGGTAGCCTTAAACCTGCTTTTATTTACAGACCACATGTGGTAAAAGCAGTGACACCACATAGTGGTATCAAGCATGGCCAGCAGGCATTCCCAGTGACATAATGGGGTGTTCCAACCAAAAAGGCAGATTTTAGGAAGTGTGGGATTTCCCACATTTTTAAAGAAGCTTTGGAATGTTGTCAGGCTTCCTGGGGTCCTGCAAGCCCTGTACCAGTGCAGTTCCAGGCTACACATCCACTATCTTCCTATACACATGAAAGGGAAGGGAAGGGCGAGTGTGTGAGAGAGGGGGGGGCAGAAAGAAATAAGCTATTGCAGAAAATTTCTGGAATTGTAATCTGATGCTGTGCCAACAGAGATCTTGCAAATGCTGGAATTTTCCCTGCTCCTCAATTCAGCACAAGGGGGCCACAATCTCACTTGACTTTTTAAAAGTGGAATTAACAAAAAAATGGAGGTGAACGCGCAATCGGCCCGTTCCCATTGTTTTTTTTGTTAATTCTGCTTTAAAGTTGAGTGCGGCAGCAGTGGCTGAAAAGGCGGGTGAGTGAGGTGGCGGCACAGCGAGGAGGCAGTGACTGAAAGGGCGGACAGCAGGGCGGACAGGCGAGGAGGAGGAGGAGACCGAAAGAGCAGCCAAGCGAGGAAGTGGCAGTGGCAGCCGAAAGGGCGGATAGCAGGGTGGGTGGGCAAGGAGGTGGCAGCGGTGCATTCGGACCATTCCCATGTCTAGATTTGAATGTTAATAATTTCGATTCGAATCCGACAAATTCAGATTTGAATCAGATTTTCAAATTTTTGAATATTCATGCACATCCCTACAATCTAGTCAACAGCCATGCAAGACACACTTGGAAATAGGGTTTACTTCTTCTGTGGAAAACAGAGACAGAGAGTTAAGTGCAGGTCTTATCAAGGGATATTCTAAAACTTTGGGGCAATGACAGAAAATATCTTGTTCCTTTGTATAGTTAAAACAGACAGCAAAGACTCACACATAAAAAGCTATTGTTCAGGAATGTAGATTCCAAGTGCCAACGCCTTACACTCACATAAGAGAAACTACATCTGTGCTATATTTCAAAACTCTAAAAAGCAGAAACAAAATTCTCCTGCTGAGTCAATCATGGCACATTAAAAATACAACTCACAAATGCAAAAATATATACAAAACCTGAAAATGGGTGTGTTTTCAATTGAGGGGGGAAATGCACATATTGTGCAACCACTGCTAGGAACTAGCAATTACTGTTTTCATGGTTTGCTCTGGACAGCACAGTATGATTCACTGGAAAAGGAATGTGATATTATTTTCAAAAGGAGGGGATTAAATTAGTGTGGCAATACAATGACTAATCTCTGGTGACAAGAGAGGGCTTTCATAAGTGGATGACTTTAAAACCAGCGCATCTCATAGATTTTGGTATTCAAAAACAAGCATGTACTTTATTTTGGCCATCAGGAAATAGCAAAAGAGGATTAAGGAGCCAGGAAGCTGCTCTGCTTCATTTCATACAAACTCATGCACAGCACATTAGAATCCATATGGATGAGTTCATGCATAACTTCAAGCCCAGAACTGTGTACAATACCTTTTGATTTTTCAGCCTAATTCACTTACAACTAGTAACATAACTCTATGTTCAAACATTATGCCAAATGAAGCTAAGGGCCCAACTGTGCAGGCATTTTCTGCATTATCTAATCCAAAGGTGGATTTTCCAGGACCTCTGAAGTTAGATTAAAATTTAGATGTTGCTGGGCCCTTAGCCACACTAATCCAGCAAAGTGTGTTTAAATAGGAGCTAATGCCCCATTGATTTTGAAGCAATTACATCTTATCTTTGGAAGGAAACCCTCTGGTTGCCTGTGGGCTTGGTGGACACATGTTCCTCTAGGTCACCTCCTGTCCCCTACTGGTAGAACATCATAAACCACTCTGCAGCTTTTTCTGCAATGGCCTTATTTCAGGTTATATCCTGGAATGGTGCCCTGCCATCTGCCTGCTGGTACAGACTATGGCTGCCCTGAGCAGGACCTGCTGTAGTCTGCACCAGCATGTAGATGGCAGACCTCTTCCAAGATATAATCTGGAATAATACAAAGTGCAGAAAGGGCCTGAGGTTCCTCTTTCAGTGGAGTCAACATCAGCTGGACATGCCTCAGCCCAATGCCAACACAACAACTGGTGTTCCAGCCATAATTCCAGTTCTTGGCCGCTCCATGCAGCATTCTGCTCATGGAATGGTTCTAACAGCTGTGGGGGGCTGCTTCCCACTCATTTCATCTTGTCAGCATCTTGCTGCTGCACACTGGTCACTACTTCTATATGCCGGTGTGGATTCAGTCTCAAAAATACTTTAGATCCAACTGGTTCCAGATATTAACCATGCTTGGGGTTGATGTCTGAGGATTGCATGGACACACCTATGCAATTTTCTCATCAAAGATTTATCAAAGGTGATTTATCATTACCTTCCACAGAGTAGGGATGGGTGAAAAATATTTGTCATTTTCAAATTTGTACGAATTGTGAAGCTCCACAGCTTCACATTTGAATCAGATATTGAGTATATCAAAGGCTGATATTTGCATGCAAAGCAAAAACTTTTGTACATAAGAGGAGTTCTGCTGCATTGGGCCACAGACCATCTAGTCCAGCATCCTGTCCCACACAGTGGCCCACCAATTGCCTATAGGCATCTCAAGCAGAAGACAAGGGCAAAACTTTCATCTGCCCTCAAACCCCAGGAAATCACCTTTAGAGGCATTCTGCCTGTCTCCCGGTCCTGAGACGTTTTCGCATTACTCCCGTTCCATTTGGAACGGGAGTAGGACGGGAAGATTAAGACAGCTCCCGGCGCTTTCACCTTTCACACACAGACGCACCGGAACGCGTGTAAACGCGTTCCGGCGCGTCTGTGTGCGAATGCTCAAAGCATCGTGAGCTGTCTTAGCCGGCAAAGGCCGGCCAGGGGCGCGGAGATAGCCGCGGAGGCAGATCGGCAATCAGCTGATTGTCAAACAGCTGATTGTCGAAGCCGCGCCGGCGTCGGAGGCAAGCCCGCAGCTGTTAGGGAGGGAGAAGCAGGCGCGAATGCTTCTCCTCCCGAACGCCTGCGGGCGGCTCGTCCGCGTTCGAATGCATGTAGAGCACTTTAAAGTGCTCTACATTTCGAACGCGAGAAAGACAGCTGCGGACACGTCGGAGCGCAAGCCCCGCTCGGGCAATGCGTATGCCGTGTCCGCAGCTGTCTCCCACGCGTACCGTTCAGCCCCGTGCGAAAACGTCTCTAGAGGAGGTACCTAGGCGTCCATTCTAGTAGCCATTGGTACATTTTGCATTTAAAGCTTTGTTACATTCGCAAAGGTGGATTTATGGATTCGGAGCAGATTCGGAGTCGCAACTGGTGACAGCCAGAATTGAAGAACCTTCAATAAACATTCAAAGCAAATTCAAAGCCCAGCATTTTTAAAATGCCTCCATTTGCATAAAAGCAAATTTCCATCCCATTTGCTTTGATGCTAAGTGAATGGGGGTGAAACGTCATGCTCATCCTTACCAAAGAGGTATCAGGGATTAAGCCTCTAGAAGCACAATGGGGGACTGGGCATCAAAATAGCAGATCCTGTTCAATGTAAACAAAGAGTAAAGTAATGCCCACTGGAGCTAAAAATCCTAAATACACTAATAGGAGCTGGTTCTGCTCCTATCTCCAGTATAGATCCCAGATAGTGGCTGTGGGAGATACTGTTTCGACTCCCTGGGAACTCCACCTGTGGGGTTCCTCAGGGATCGATCTTATCTCCCATGCTATTTAACATCTATATGAAGCTGTTGGAAGAGGTCATCAGCAGATTTGGAGTGAGGTGTCATCAGTATGCAGATTATACCCAGCTCTATCTCTCTGTACCATCTGAATCAGGAGAGGCGGTTGAAGTGCTTGACAGGTGTCTGGAGGTGGTAATGGGCTGGAAGAGGGTGAATAAATTGAAACTGAATCCAGACAAGACTGAGGTGCTGTGTGTCACAGGGTCTCGGGTCCATGTAGTTGGGAGATATCCTGTCCTCGACAGGGTTGCAATGCCCTGGAAGGGACAGGTGCGTAACTTGGGGGTTCTCCTGCACTCCACGCTAACACTTGAAGCTCAGGTGGAGTCTGTGGCCAGGAGCGCCTACTCCCAACTACGGCTAGACTGTCAACCGAAGCCTCTTCTGGGTAGAGAGGACTTGGCCACAGTTATCCATGCTCTGGTAACCTCTAGATTGGACTACTGTAATGCACTCTACATGGGGCTGCCCTTGAAGACGGTTCAGAAGTTGCAGCTAGTGCAAACTGCAGCAGCTAGAATGCTGACCGGAACATCTAGCCGGATGCACATCACGCCAGTCTTAAAAGAATTGCACTGGCTGCCAATTCGCTTCCGAGCCCAATTCAAGGTTTTGACTCTGACTTATAAGGCCCTAAATGACTTGGGCCCCAAATATCTAAAGGAACACCTTCTCCCATATCAGCCTCCCCGTGCCTTAAGATCAAGTGGTGAGGCCCTCCTCGTTGTCCCACCACCTTCCACAGTGAGGTTGGTGGGCACCCAGGAGAGAGCCTTTTCTGTGATGGCCTCCAGGCTATGGAATAGCCTCCCGCTTGAGGTGCGTCATGCCCCTTCCTTATATATATTTAGGAAGGCAGTGAAGACGCACCTCTTTGCCCTGGCCTTTGGCTGAGCTGCTTATGTTCCCTGCCTCCAGTACAGACACTATCATTTTAAACGTATTGTATATTGTTTTATATTTGTTGAATTTTTAACGTCTTTTAATGTATATTCTATTTTAATCTGCTTAGACCTTCGGGTATGGGGCAGGATAGAAATGCAAATAAATAAATAAATAAATAAATAAATAAATAAATAAATAAATAAATAAATAAATAAATAAATAAATGAACAGGAGCTGGACCTGTTAAAATGAATGTTTTATTTACAATGCTTTGGGGCGATTTAACACACAGAAAGCGTGTTAAGTCAACCTGACGTGGGGATTGTGAGGATTGAAACCATTTCCAAACCGTTTTAAGTTTGTAATGGGAACAAGCTGTATGGGTACTTTTGGTCTTTGGATGATGGGAAAAAGTTCAGAGCAGAGTGACTGACTAGGTGATCTAGGGACTGGAGACCTTCTAGTAAAGGGTGAAATAGAAATGTTTTTAAAAATAAAATATTCTACCTTTCCCCCATTTCCCCAAATGTGGCTTGGGTGTGGTTGCTCTCACTTACCTGGAGAGAATAAGCAGCCATTCCTGTCTTTTGCAGGCAGATGTTGGTGGATGGGAAGGAGATGATGCCACTAAATTCCATGCCTGTCCTACTCATGCGCAAACAGCCTACATTGCCTGCTTAAGACAGAAGAAACAGATCCAGTTGAACAGACCCAGGATAAGAAGAGGAAATGCTGCACTATTGCCTGTGAGACATGAGGCATGGGCACCTGGAAACTCTTTTCCTTTATATTATGAAATATTTAAGGACTGAAACTCTGATTCCTCAGTGACTAGCAAGCTGGTGCTGGATCCTCTCGCAAAGTGTCACATCATGCTGCAATGAATAGTTGTCTAATGGGTAGTAATACAATATATAGTTTGCCCCTTGAAGAAAAATGAGTCTTCCTTAAAAGGTTTCCCAAAGGCTCTCACATTTCTGATGGTGGACAGCTGGCCTGCTCAGTGTAGGACATGCTAATTAACTATCTGTTATGCTACAACTTGAGAATATTTAACAAGCTGGGACCGTAGAAATTGCTGAGGAATTTTGGCACAATGGACAAAGATGTATTTGTGTGTCCCCAAATCATTTCCACCTGCTGCAAATGTAACAGACCACTGCTAGTCTCAATGGGATTGCTAGCCAGAAAAGCCAGCATCAGAAATTTGGCCCCCGAATATAAAGACACTTTATGGAATTGCATTTTTTAAAATTAAAGCTAGATTTATTTACACTTTGTTCAGGATCCATATCCTTGCTGTAATTGCATGGGGGAGAACTGGGTATCAAATTTGATGACAGAAGGTTATTGATTTCTTTTGAGGCTGAAATCACGGACTACTACTGGAACACAACACGGGGTGGAATGAATCTCACTACTGGGAAAGGGAGGCCAAGTCTCTGATGCTGGTTTTATTAGGTAACAATCCCTCTGAGACTTGCAGTGGTCTGCTAGTTTTGTACCAGGTGGAAGGGATTTGAAGGCACACAAATAAATCCTTCTCTCATTGTGCTAAAAATCCTCAGCAATTAATCTAGTGAGGACTTTCAAAGCTGCACTTCTGTTGGAGATGAACTAAACATTGTTTATATGGCTTTCAGATTTATTTACTTTCTGTCTTGTATATCCAGTCTTTGTCATAAGTTGAGCAACACAAAATACACTCCCTTCCTTTTACATAACATGCATGTCCTCTTCTGTCCATTGGTTTTAATATCCCACCCCTTTTTTCCAGGAGCTCAGTGCAGTGAATAAAAAATCATGAAGTGACATGTACACCAGCAACACAAAACTCTGTCATAAGAAAACCAAGAAAAACAAAAATCTATCAGAAGCCGTTTTTTTAATATTTAAAAAAATTCTATTTTTTCAAAGCTGACAGTGAAAAATAATTCTCAGGCACCTACGGTAATTGAAAACGGCTAGAGTACAGAAAGGCTTAAGTTTCTCTCATGGGAAAGATGTTCTAAAATGTGTGTGCTACTACCAAGAAGACCCTGTTTGACTGGGCTATGAGCACTAACCATATAGTTAAATTGGAAACTGCAGTTGGTCCGCTCTCACAATCTAAACTCACTAGATAATATTTTATAGACATTAATTTGCTAATACTCATAAACCTATCAGGTCAATAGCTGAAATTCTACTTGAGAATTGACAAGTATTAGTATAGAACTCTGCGGTTTTGTTGAGTGTCTCACACCAAGTCAGCCATGTCACTACTTATACTGATGTAGCAGTTAATCCTGGTATGTAAAAATATGTAGGACAAGACTAGTGTTGCATCTACATGGCCTAAATAAGCCACTCCTCCAGTGTCCCTAAGACTCAACCAGGAAAAGGACCAATGACTCATTGTCAACAACCACACAATGGACCAACAGCTAAGAACAAAACAACACAATTGCATACAACCAGTCTAACAGTCATTTAAAAGACTTTCCATAATTTGGCTAGAAATTCCAAATTCTTATATATCTTAATTTACCCAGATCTTTTCCAAAATCCATTCCATTTTATTCTTTATTATTTTATTAAAATTAGGCAAGTTTCTATGTTTCTTTCATTATTTAAAAATCTGGGGCCATCTGAAGGCTGGCAGTATATGCACCAGTACATTCTGTCCAGCCTCCCTTTGTGCTTTGCTCTGCCTCTCTTTTAGGCCACAGCAGATCACCCAACTAGTCTATCTCCTTTGGCACAGGTCAGGCCCATTATTACAGATTGCAGAAATGGCTGCCTGTGGAAATTAAGGGCTAGTGATGCAATATCATATGATGGAACCAGCAAATGGGAGATCCACTCATGGAACTAAAGTAGATCTACAAACTAGGGGAATTCACTGTACCCGAGCCCAGGGGATCCCTCCCTTCTCTGAGACTGCACAGCAACAATGCAACTATTTTCTTTAGGTGTACTCCTTTTCAATTTTAAAAAAATATTTTACGCGATTTTGAATCCATCACAGAGGAAGCTGTGGAATATGGATGTAACTAATAAAACCAAAACAAAGTGCCATGAAAGAAAAATGTTTTGCATTGAATTGGTGCTGGGGGGGGGGGGGGGGAGAGACCAGAAAATTTAGAACACTTGAACTCAACCTAATCGGTTTCATTTCTGTGAAAATCAATGACATAATCTTGCAGGTGCAGGTGTGAGAAAGTTAAGGGGGTGAAGAATGAGAATCATTAAAATTTCCTGTGTCTAATGGACCACATGCTCTGATACATGGTTAAAGTCCCTCTAGATAATAATAGCTTGCAGTCTTGAAATTAATTACCATAAGCTTGTCACTCTGATTCCAGGGAGATGAATCCAAAGTATGTGTTTTTAGGACAGCTGCCAAGGTTTCCATTTAGGTTAATTGCAGTTGGGTGACAAAGCTCCAAAAGGCCTGTAAGCTCCAGTCCTGAGAGACCTTTTCTGCCTTTGGATCTTACTACGGGTGAAATACATCTGACCTATATTTGTCTGAATTGGTGAGGCCCTGCAAACATGTGTTATCTGAGTTCATCTTACTCTACTTCCAAGACTTAACATTTGCAAAGGGACTATTGTCTTGCTGAAAGTTAGATATTTGATTTTCCATGGACAGCTCCAAGCTGTTCTTACCCAAGATGCCCACACAAAGCAGCCATGGTCATCCCAGTAGCTGTATCTCATCCTAAAGCAGAGATACATTTGTATTATCACTGTGGATAACAACAGGAGCTCTTGGCCTCATTTTTGCACCTAGTTGCCAAATCCCGATATAGGACATTCTTCCCCACAGCAGGATTATCAATCCATCCCAAGCTTGGACAGATTGTTCCTGGTGCAGAAGAAGGCTGTCCACATTGGGATGGCCTGTTCCGCATCAGGGCTCACACCTGTCACAAAGTTTATGACAGTTTTTAACAGTTGTTAAAAACATATTCATTTTTTTCTTTAATTCCAAATTACAGTAGTGATATGGTTATGTTATAACAACAAATAAGCATTAAATTAAATTAAAACTAAATCTGCAAGTACAGTTCAAATAACAAAAATGATAATGTCATGTTAATAATAGTTTTCATGAATTATAATAAGAGTTATTGAAGAGGCTGTTATTTTGCTGTATCTAAAAATTATTTGCCCAAAGATACTATGCCCATCTTACTAAAGCAATAATAACCAAGACAATACCGGAAAATAAGTATTGTATATATAAAGATGGTAAGTGATTTAAGAACTTGACCAAATTATCTGCAAATGAGATTTGGGGTATTTTCCTATTCATCATTTAGTGCTGGTAAGTTAGGCATTTGTTGATTGCTCACTTCCATAATTTCATGTACCATTGTCTCAAAGTGTATTGTGATTTATCCTTCCAACCGGTTGTTAGGATTCTTTTAGATGCTAAAACATGAAATCAGTTTTTTTTAAAATGTAGAACCCTGAGGCCAATTTGCACTTGGCCTTGTCATTTGCAATAGGTAAACATCTGGCCAGGAGGCGTTTACAGCCTAGAAACGTCCTCTGCCTACTCAGATGTTCATCTATTGCAAACTAACCCCAACCCCTTGCTTACCTGTTCTGTCCAGTTGGTGATCATTTGGACCATTTCTGGTGCACCTAATGGTGGCACCCTGTTGGGGATCAGACATGTGACCGGATGGAGGTGAGTGTCTGGGCGCTCGGTGGTTAGGCTAGTGTGTACTAGCGTTCCGTAGTGCAAACGCTAGTGCACATTAGTCTGTTATGCACTCTTCCCACCTGAGGGCCAAGAAGCCAAGTGCAGAAACACCCCAAGAATTTATCACAATGAATGTCTAAGAAATCTAGTTCTGGTGTAATGCTGGGCTCACTGCCAAATGTCTTATATAATCAGACACTCCCACCAAATATGTAAGTATGTTCCTCAATCATGACATCCATACCAGCATTTGTGGATTGGTTTCTCATCATTCTGGACAATATCAATATCACCTATGTAAAGTTTTTAAATTTCCAGTGGTTACAGTTGGTGGAACTGCAGTCCAGTCCTGACCTGTGAAGATGAACAAATTCAGATACTTTAAAAACTGTTGCAAGAATGGAAGGAAAGCATAAATTGAAGCAAAATAAGAAATCTGACAGAATAAGAGGCACCAATCAGGCTGGGAAGGCATGGAAAAACATACACGTCTTAACTAAGCACCTAAAAGATATCATTGAAGGTGTCTCATGCATGTTAGAATGAAGAGAATTCCATAAAGTAGATGCCATGAGCAAGAAGCCCTGAATTCAGATAGATATAAGGTGGCACTCAGTGGTATCCGTTTGAACTGAATTTGTACAAGCCCAGATGGTTAAAAAAAGGGGGGGATGTTAAATCTGGTAAGCTTTACTTTGGATGTTTCAAAAACTGTTCTCAAAGAAGGCCCATCACACAAATGGCTGAACATAATTATGCATGAGAAATTTGGTCAGATTGTTCTGGCTTACTGAAGGTAGAAGATCTTGGCCATTTGTGCTTCTATAGATAGGAATGAAATTTGAAGATGACATCCACACAAATATATTGGAAGGTCCCTTTTGAGCATATTATTCCATGAAAGGCTGAGGGATAAATGCTGTGTGACAAATAGTTCTTTGTAAAGCTTATTTTGCTTCCTGCACCTCTTTAATATAGGCACCTGGGGCTACTGCTGCTTAAAAGAGAGAGAGAGCCCTAAAGCTGACAGCTGCAAATTCAAAGAGATAACACCTTGATGATTTCCCTTCAGGAAGCAATGTTTGCAGCTGTGAAAGAAAATGCATAATCCAGACTTGCTTCATAACTCTAATTGCTTTTCAAGATCTGTGGAAAGGAGTTTTGAAGGGTATGAACTATATTGTTGAATGCTTTTTCCTCCCCAGTATCACTTGCTGCTGGAATTAAATTATTCTTAAAATAATTTTAGCTGTATACGAAATTGTTGTCTCTGAAGTAACAGCCAAATAGGAAGACCACCCTTTCACTTCTGATTCCTAAACAAGGTTTTCTTTATCTATGCCATTTATGCTTCCATTCTAAAAAGAAAAAGACATTGCCTATTATTCTGTTCCCCTCCCTTTTATCCTCACAAGAAACCTATGAGGTTGGTTAGGCTAAGAGCCAGGGACTCTGCAGAAGACACAGGGAAATGCTGGCCTTTAAAAAACAATTTTAAAGCTAGTATTTTCCCATATCAACACAAAACAGACAAGTAGATTGGCCAGGGGAAAAGCTAGGCCTTTATATCCTTTCTTGGGCCCACCTGTCAATCCAGACTGCACCAAGAATGGCCTGTGCTAGTGCAACAGAGAACAGGCTGAACTTTTAAAGAAAGCATGGGAACTCTTGCACTTTCTAAAATCTGGTCTTCCAGGGACAAAGGCTTTAGTGTGGTCCAATGCTTTAAGTATTTGAAGCCAAGCCTCTTAGCTCAGGTCCACTACCAGGACCAGTAGGGTGGTGGATTCACCTTCTGTCCATAAACAACCTGAAAGGATGAGCATTGCATGCTACTGTGAACAGAGTTATTGTATGCCAATTTGGTATGTCTAAGGATTGCCTTAGTTCCATAAATGTTACTTGCCTCAAAAAGTTTCAGTTTGGGAAGCCCAGCACCCAGCACTATTTCTATAGCACAGTCTGAGTCTGTCCATTTTCCATTTCGCAAAAAGTCCCACAAATCTTTATATCCTAACAATATTTCTCCTTCATCTCCCCCCAAGGAAATAGCTCCCACCTCCAGTCCAGTGCCTACATTATGCGACAAAGTTTGATCTTGTGGTTAGAGTATCAGATTTTTATCTTGTTTCCCAGTTCAAGTCAGCACTCCTACACAAAGTCAGATTGGCCATGTTCCCATGCATGTTTGGTATGGTACCAAACGCGGGATCAGCAAGGGCATCCCCATGTGTTTTAGATGTGGTCTGCAGAAAGCAGCCCAAATTGCCCCAAACTGTGCCAGAGCAGGACCAAATTTGGTACCTGAAAAAACAAGTCTCGGCATAGTTTGGGGTACTGACATGCATTGGTTAGTGAGCCAAGACTGTGAATGAGGACGAAATTGGCACTCGCGTCATTAGGAGATGGGGAGGAAATTGGCACCTGAGTCATTAGGAGATGGGGTTTGCTTGCCATTCCTGCCCTGTGCATTGGAGATCATAGCTGCTGACATTTTTAAATCCCGATTGCCAAGGCAGGCAGGATAATGGCTTGATTTTTGTTCCAATTCCAAAAATTTTCAACCCCCGTTTCCTGATCACCAAGGTGATCATAAAATAAAGCCTTGATTTTCTCCCTTTTATACTTGGCGGGTGTTCTCGTGGTTCCTGGTGGAGCGGAGGTGCGCAAAATTGCTCAAGCGCCTAACTGCTGCTAAACCTCATAGCGGCTTTCGGTCTTTTAAAATTATTTATAAATTTATTATTATGAAGTAAACTTTATTTTAACTTTTTTCCCATGCCTCCCAGCCCAGTCCTGGCTTTCAGTGCCGCTAAGGGAGGGGGGATGTGGCACAGGGGTGGGCTGACATCAATCCAGCTTCCAATGAGGAGAGAGGGGGCAGAGAGGAGGTGGCGCTGCTCCCCCATGCCAGGGTTTGGCATGGTTTGCATGGGGATACCCCCATCTGCACCAAGCCCGCATTGCTGGGAATGGCCTCACGATGGGCTGGGAGTGATCTCGGACCCGCTTCTGGACCCATGCATTCCGATCCCACTCCAAATGGCTTGCATGAGGATGTGGCCATTGCTGACCTTGGGCTATTCACAGCTCTCTTTCTGAGCTCTTACAGACCCATAGGGTGTTGTGGGGAGAAAAACAGAGAGCTTTGTCAGCTGCTTTGAGTGAGAAAAGTAGGGTATAAAAGCCAACTCCTACTCCTCCTACACTGACCTTTTCTCCTCCTTTACAGTTTGAACATGACACCAAGAAGATAGCAAAATTCACCTCATGTCTGGAGATAGCCTAAGGCACCAAATCAATCTTTTATCATACTCCATTTTTCTCAGAGACCTTTTGCACTTAACTTTCCATGGAAATTAAGATCAGGGACAGTGGTTGGCATTCACCTTGATCATTTCTGCACTTGAATTTATTCTGGAATGGGGTCTGCTGTCTGCATGTTAGTGCAGACTATAGCAGGCCCAGGATTAGGCCTGCAATAATCTGCCTTAGCATGCAAACAACAGGCCCCTATCTCAAGATATATTCCAGAATAAGGCCAAGTGCAGAAAGGACTCTTGTCCAAACCTAACCAGAACCTACCTTGCAGCAGGTGAAGTGCAAACACTCCCATTGAAGAAAAAGAGGGAAAGGCAAAGAAGACACAAGTTGGGTCCATGACTGTGATCCTGTTGGTCATACAGGTCACAATATCTTGACAATTTGTGGGCAGACATACTGAGCCAGAATGATCAGTTTTCAGACCTTTTTTAAAGACCTGAAGTGTTGAGTCCTGTGAAACTGCTATGAACAATGTCCTGTCCTTCCTATCCATCAACTTAACTGCTGTCGGTGGCTGACAGGATAATAATTAAATTTGTTGAAGATATCCAGCAGATTTAATGTTGTCTTCATTACCGGAAAGCCAGGCAAGTCAGTAGAAATTTTCAAAGGGAAATCTTGTTTAAATTAGATATTCGTGTGGCAAGCCTCTCAAACAATTGTTTAACCTTTTGCAAGTATTTTCACAAGGAAAAGCGCAAGATGTGCACTTATTTTAAATAAAAACATATGTCTCTCACCACTCTTGGCATATTCTAAAGGTCATCATGTCTCGCGGGATCTTTTACATTCTTTAACTGCAAGTGAACAACTTCTTAGGTTTGTTTTCTGCTTCCCATTACAGTTCTGTGCAACACATCCCTCGCACAATATTTTTTATGGGGGTTGGAATGAAATACAGCAAATTTGACCTTTTGCTGCTAATACAGGAATAATTGCTTCAGGAGCTTAAGGGGACATTTGCACAACAGCTTCTCAGGTGGTTGAGATTTCTTAGATTAAAGAAAAGGACAATATAATGAGGAATTTGCCACCTTCCTCGCTATCTTCACATTTCCTATGATTCCTTATACTTGCTATGTAAAGAGGCAGGGAAGCAAGTAAATAAAGAAGACAAGGATCTGTGTTTATTGCATGCACCTGCCCAGGAACTTGAAAACAGCTATTTATTTCCTCTCATTCCCTTCCTCCCTCCACTTTTATCTTTGTTGGCTTTGTGACAGAAAAAAATAAAGAGACAAAATTTGGAGGCATGTAGGATAATGCAAATGCAAGGATATAGAAATCTCAGGCAATTGTAGAGGGAGGGGAAAGGGGGGAAAGGAGATTGTTTTACTTAAAATCAACAAGGTGAAGTTCAAAAATGCATGCAGCAGTTGTACTTCCCCAAAATATAAATGCCTGTAATTTTTAACACCATCATGCCAATGACAGCAAATCTAAATATTTCTCAGCAAAATCATCTTTTATTTACAACTGTTGGCCTTGGAAAGGAGTTGAAAATATTTCACAATCCTCTGCAAGCAAAGGCTGACCCTGGGAAATATATCTATGGCCCCGTCTTCATGGAACTTTATTGTCTCTCTATTGCCCCTCTATTCCAGTGGACTTTTAAAATGCCGTTCAATTCCGGAATAAGCGTCTGCATGAGGCTAAGCAAAATGCGCATTTAAAAAGCAGCTACCATCCCCATGGAAGTGTGTTTTCTTTGCCCGCATCTTTTTCTCCCCGCCCCCTCTCTGGTTGATAGGGTGCCAGCAGGAATGGGGAGGGACTGCGCTCTGTGCAGCCACAACAAGGAAGACAACCCCCAACAAGTCCAAAAGGAAAATAGCCATGCATCCGTCTCCCCCGTCTGCAAAACTCACCAGAAACATTTATCACTTTGGGATCCAGAGCTTGCTTCCAAAGATAGTGATTTCACTGTAAAAATCCACCCCCTACAGCAGTGGTTACACTGTAGCAATCCACCCACTTCACACCTGATAACAGTGTTGCAATTCTGTGCAATTCTGGCTCTTTAAAAGTTCTGACTTTTAGAAAGGGAAAGGAAGGGAAGGTGCTGCAGTTCTGGGAGATGTGTGAATGTTTAAGACTGTGTGTGCAGGCGGCAGCAGCGGCGGGACCGCAGCCGGCAATCCCCGCCCCAAAATGCCTCTTTTGCCCCAGAGCGTCTCCATGCTAAATGCTGCCTGAAAAACCCGCAAGTTCCAAAAAGTGCACATGTAGTCTTGTTTAAAGGGGTGTCTTTCTTCTGTGCATGTTCCTCTGGAGAAAAGCTCTGCATGCAGACACTCCGTGGCAAAAGAAGCTTTTTAACAGACTTTTTATTGCATGAAGACAGGGCCTAAGCATGTATTTCAGAGTAACATGAATGATGTGTCCCTCACAGTTCTGGCTGTTCGCTCAGGAATTCATGCTGCAATATATGCATGAAAACCCACCCTCATTCTGAAGAATGTCTTAAAAAGTTGTTCTTATCAGCTGTTTACATTTTTATGCAAGTCCAAATAGCACTCCAACTCAGTGGTAGCTGGGGCCCATTGCAGTTGATGGGAAAGAGAGCAAAAGGGAGCCAGGGGGTCAAAATGTGTACAGCTAATGATAAGTGATGAAGTGCAAACCTTCATCAGAACTGAGCCACTGAATTATGAAAGTATTAGCTATCTCTGAACCTTCTAATTGCAAATGAACCCATGAGTGATCATTTTAATCTTAAAATTTTAATCTTAATTAGTTTTCAATAACCCATTATCCTCACCAACTCCATGACCGTGTTACAATTCATGCATCTACATTAATTAGTTTGAGCTGATAAGCATAGTCACCATCTTCTCCACCTCCACCACTTACTGAAAACACCTTGTCACCTTTTCCTTTCTCTCCCTGCACTGGGTTCTCCCATACAAAATCTCTACTTACACTGCATATTAGTATCCATCCACACTGACACTACAAAACAAAGTAGAGTAGGGCCTCCAAACCGCAAGAGGCAATGTGGGATCTAAACAAGATCCTGCAGTGGTTCCTTGCCACCACCTGCCAGATGTGAGGAGCAATCCTGGGCTTACCTTGACATCTGTTGAGCACCTTCTGGGATCAGCTGAAGAGGGATTATCAAAAGCCAGTGCCTGCCTACTTCCATTTGTTGTTTTCACATCCTTGCCTGGCTTCCAGTAGCCCCACTTTAGCTGATTCCAGAAGGTGCTCAACAGATGTCAAGATAAGGGGAGCAACTACAGGAAACCCAGCATCATTGCTGGATTTCTCCTAATAGCGATATTTGAGATTTGAGATTAACTGAAGTGGTACTATATTGGGAATGTCATAATATGCTTGGTATTCCCAATATAATACCAAGAAGACCAAGGCATTTACAGTGTATCTGGAAGCAGCTTAGGTATAAAATAGTTCAGCCAATGTAACCTTTTGCAAACTGCCCACCTATCTACTTATATTTGTTGTCAAGTTGGGGCTGTTACCTACTGACTACACAGATGCATCCACAAAATTTTCTTGGCGAATAGAGAAGTGGTTTGACATTACCTTCACCTAGGGAGATGCCGGGGGTTGAATCTACAACCCTTGGCTTTCCAGGGAGATGCTCTGCAACTAAGTCACAGCCACTCTTCCTTCTTACCCATTTACCTAGGTATTTTTAAAAGGCTTCTCATTTCCTCATTTGAAAAAAATAACTTATGCACAGACTGAGCTTATAAAAAGGTATGGCGCAAGACATTTGTTAGTTTTCATGAACTGCAGAACCTGTTCCAATCAGAGACTGAAGTAGCAATCCTGTGTACACTGCCTCTTAGATCTTGGGGCCTTTCCACACTTGGCCTCATTCTAGTGTGTGTGTGTGCGTGCGTGTGTGCGTGCGTGCACTTATGCTTAAACTGGTTTACAGCTTGCTTCAAAACAATTTAAGGGAGGCCCTCCCCGTTGTTATTATGTTCTGCCTTTACCCAGTGGAGCATAATCCATAACAGGAGGCTAAAAATAGCCTCCTGATACAGAACACCAGTGGACCTAATTAAACATGTCTCCACCAATGTACTTGTGGGTACTACTAAACCACACCAAGTAAGCATGCAGAAGGGGACCCACTTTGGTGATGCAGCAAGATGTGTCACCAAAATGGATCTCACATGGGCTCTGAGGTTTTGGAGGCTGACTGTGAAGCTCATGTGAGTTTCAAGGCTGATGCAGGGACTAGCCTGGAACGGCCATTGCAATGCAGTTGGCCTTATTCAAGTCCAAACACAATCTGTTTGGTATGGATTGCTACATCTGAACCACTAATCCAGAGGCCAGTTTGCACTTGGCCCCATCATTGATGATAGGGTAACATCTGGTAAGTTGCACCTGCACTTGTGGGAGGCATTTACAACCCAGAAATGCCTCCTGCCTTACCAGATGTTACCCTATCATTGACTAGCAGTGGCGCACAAAATTGTGCTCCACACACATCCCAACCCTTACTCCATGCTTGCCGGAAATGCACAGTGCTGTAACTATTTGCACCATTTATGGTGCAAGGGGTCATCTGAGGTGCTGTGCAAGCGCCCTGACACTTCAGATGACCCCAAATGTGACTACATGTGCATGGAGCATCATTGTCACTGTGGCAATGGCGACAGTGCATATGCAGTCACACCAGGCTCTGAAATCAAGATGGTGGTGCCCTGTTGGCGAATGGACATGCACCCGGACACAGGGAAGTCTCTGGGCACATGGGACTTAGTGTAACATGTACACTAGTACACATATAAAGCTAGTGCATATTAGTGGATTCTGCACTTTTCCCGTCCAGAGGATGGAAGCCAATTGCAGAAACACCCTCCAGATCAGAGGAGGTAAGTGCAGAAAGGGCTATAGACTAGCCAATATTCAAGTCTCAGCAATTAACCATTTAAGTAGCAGCCATCAGACTCACATATGCTATATCTCTGGCCATTTTCTTGTTGTGTTTTACTAGTAGTTGAGAGAATATCAGTGTGAGGCAGTTACTCTTTCATTCCTATAAAGGACTAAATTCTGCTGAATTCAAAGCAACAGACATCTGAGCAGAGACATCACGGGTTGCACTGTAGGTGAATTCTAGTTCCCTTCTACCTGCCCTCGCTATATTACTTCTGCTGTCCTTTTCTCTTCTAGGTTCTGGTGTGACCGATATATGCTAATAATAACTTGTTGCAAAAGGAGGACATGATTGGTTCATTTAGATGCAACTGTATATGAAAAATAGGTCATCTTTACTTATCTGGGAAGATTTCTTTAATAAGAAGAAATCAGACTTAAATTCAGGGGTAAGTCAATTTGATCAAGATGTCACCATGTACCCATGTCAACAATTTGTCCACATAAGTAACACTAAAATCTAAACAACCTAGTATCTGAATCTTTTGGTGATATATAAGTGGGGTTTTCGCACAGGCTTATGCTCAACTATCCCACTCTAAATGCAAATAAGCATGTTTTACCTGCCAAGGGGAAAAACTATTCCTGGAGCATTCCCTGTCCTTGTCACACTTTAAATGCGTGCCCAATCTCCTGATGGAGCTGCAGGCATGACCAACCTTTTTAGGCAAGGTGAGCAGCTTTTATATCACAAGCTTTGAAATGACATTTCAAAACGTAAAGAGGACTTTCAAAGGAATGTCCTACATGTAAAACTCCAAAACGTGGTGGACCCCATTCAAATGCTAACACTGGTTCCCACATGCAGCCAATCATGTTGTGAAAGTTCTCCTACCTTCAAAGCAAGGATAAGGGGTGAGAGAGGCACCAAAGATGACCAATTGTGTTCCAGGAATGTAGGAATCTGTGGCCTCATGTCATTGTTGGGAGACGGTACTGGAGTCAGAATGAATCTATGGTGGCCACCACCAAACCAGGCTGCACATGGCATTGCCCCATATACAGCACTATAGGCAAAAGACTCCATCAGACCTGAATTAATCAAGATAAGTGTAGATAACTGTTCTCACAAGACAGTGAAACAAAATTTCAGAGTCCACAGAATGCTTCAAGAGGATTCCACTGAGTAGTTAACCAGCCATTGTTTGTGTGATTGATCCTAATGTTTAATGGAGGTTAAAATATATAATGCCAAATGTCCCAAGAATGATGCTACAGTGCAGACAATATCCAATGACAAGGCCTGGATGAAAACATTACAGTGTTTTTCATGTCTTTACCTCATTTATTATTGGAAGCAAACCAGGAGGGCGTACTAAATTGTAGCTCACTAGAGTATCATGTTCTTTACAAAATGCAGGTTTTAGCATCTGAATATGGTTCACTGGAGCACACAGAGTCCAAGGACCTTGGAAGATTTGGATTCTCTCCTTGGCTCCATTGTGATTGTGTTGGACAACCATGAGTAACCACTTTGTTTTAAGCTATTAAAATATAATCTGAAGGCTAAACTTGTACTACCAGCAGGCAAACTATTCTCCAAAAAAGGCTAAAATGTGTTCCTAGAACAATAGGAATGACTCATAAAGTTCCACTAGGTTTTAATACATTTCTGTGGGAAGTTTGTGCTGCTTCAGTTCACTGGGACTTGCTTCCTCACTCCCTCACGCAGCATTTCAGGCTTAAAGAGCTTGCTCCTGCCTTTTAAGGCTGTGGTGTATCTATAGAAATTAACAATAATTGTTTATTAAGAGCAGGGCAGCCTTTGCAGTCATAAGCTCAAATGGAAAAACAAAGAGTTTTGCCTCAGTCTAGAAAGTGCTTGGAGGCTATAAGACTGGATGAAGGCTACAGAATAATCATACCACCAGCAGACACTGGTCCATGATGCATAAATAATGTCTTAATGCCATAGTGTAATTATGTACATTTCACAAATGTATGTGATCATAATATTTGCATTTGTTTTTTAAAAAATCCTTGAGTAGCTAAAGGATATTCTGAACTGCTCTGATCAGTAATTTGAAAGTTGCTGCATATTGTCTCCTGTCTGTAATTGATTAGGTGGAATATTATTGTCATTGCTATTGTTATAGATACATATGATAACTAACAGTTGTTCCATTCAAATAGCTCAGTTAGTACTTCATTATCTGCGTTTAGCAAAGTGACTTCAACTTGCAAAAACTGTGCTGCCTAAGTCACCATTATGCTAGGAGCAAGTTGAAATCACTGATGATTTCATAGATTCTCAGTTAATGATATGAGTCTTGACACTCATGATAAACGTATTATTTTTCATTGTGGCTATGTTCCCACTTGACTTTTTAAATCCAAGTTGGACTTTTTAAATCCAGATTCAGGACTGAGTGTGCAATCCAGCTGTCCCCATTTGCCTGACGATAAACCAGGCTGAATCCGAATATTGCCATTCCCACTCACTGCCCAAATCCCCAGCATGGTGAAGTAGGACTTTTTAATCTCCACCACCACCCCTTGTGCAAAGCCTGTAAGCCTCCCCACCCAACCAGCTGAGCAAAAGAACAGGGCAGTCATAAAGCAACTCTCCCTTACAGATCAGATGTTCCTGGTAACGTTACCTCCATTCACGTTATCAGGCGAAGGCAGCAAGTTTGCCCTGAAGCAGATGAGTGAAGGAGCAGACAGCGCAAAGCGGAGGCTAAAAGATGGAGGCTAAAAGACACCTTGCACGGATGGGGGGGGGGGAAGCGTATGACTCTCCCTTTCAGTTTCCCTAGGCTCTGTAAAAGGAGGATTGCAGCTTTGCTTTTAAAAGATTTTTGCTGCTTTCAAAAGGTTTTTGCTGTTTTGCAAGCCTGGCTACAAGGTGTCTGGTGAAGCTGGTGTTTTAAACATTTTTACTGTCTCCTCCTCTGTGATCATATATCTCGGTGTTCAAAGCAGGCATGGCAAGGGGTGGGGGAAGAACTTCTTAGCTGTGAAATCCCACCCACATCTGGCAGGCATTGGCAAGAAGGGTAGATCTCTGCCGCAAATAATCCGGTAGCATTCCTGTTTAAGGGGGGGGGGGCGGACTGGGCTCCAAAAGGGGACCGAGAACAGTTTTTCTGAGGACTTTTCTTCTGCAGATTTTTGCAGGATAGTCATCAGAAAATCCAGGAATAAAAAATCAAAAAGGGTCAGAGGATACCGAATTCGGATTCGATTTGAATGGAATTTAAACTTGTATCAGAATGCGGCCTGTATGTGTTTATTTTTCATTTATGTATAAGTCCTAAATAGGAACAACCAAAAATCCCAAAAGAAACCCAAACAAACACACCAAAAGTGACCAAACAAACAATTGGGTTCTATACCAAAAGGAAAAAATATTTGTAATATTTACTAAAAGGGTTACAATGACCCCACTGATAATGCAAATAATAAATGAACTGAATCAAATAATACAATATAAAGCACCAAAATTAAAAAACTCACTGTAAGAAAAGCAATTGTGGAATAAAAAGTAAACCACAAACCACAGCCAAAAGGTATATTAAAATCAAAGCAATAAAGAAAATGTAGATAAAAACAGGCCAAACGCGTTTCGACTTAGAAGTCTTCAGTGGCCAATATTAAAATATATGTACAAATAGCTGTGAGTGTCTCTCTCAAACTCAATATCAGTAATTTAAACTTGTATTGGAATGCGGCCTGTATGTGTTTATTTTTCATTTATGTATAAGTCCTAAACAGAACATAAGTGCTTTTACTAGCAATGTATTACATCTTGAATAACAAATAAATGCAGCAAATCCAGATGAAAGGGGCTTGGAGGCAGTAATAAACTGGATAGGGGCCAATTAACTGAAATTGGATCTAGACAAGAAGATGAAGGTGATGCATGAGGCTCTCTTGTCCATGAAGAAGAGAAGCATCCTGTTCTGGATAGAGTTCCTTTTCCCTGGGAGAGGCGCATGATCGGGGGGGCCTCCTGGAGTCACTTGAAGTTCAATTGCGACAGTGATCAAGAGCACCTACCTTCAGCTATGGTTAGTCCACCACCTAAAGACCTTTCTGGACAGGGACAGTTTGACCACACTAATTCACGCTCTGATAACTTCCAGATTTGACTACTGTAATGTGATCTACATGGAGCTGCCCTTGAAGACAGTTTGGAAGCGGCAGCTGGTGCAGAATGCTGGCTGCCCATCGTGTCAGTCCTAAAATAACTGTACGGGCTGCTAGCTTGCTACCAAACAATTCAAGGTGTTAGCATTACCACTAAACGGATTGCCCCTCACATATCTAAGGAAACATCTCCGCTCATACAGACCTTCATCAAAAGATCTTTTGATGAAGCCCTCATCATAGTGCTGTCCTCCTTAGCAAGAAGGTAGAGGGCTGCATGGAAGGCCCTTCTTGGTCATAGCATTCCCTCTGATGTGCATCAGGCACAGTATAAGTATTTAGATGACAGGTAAAGATGCATCTCTTTACCCTAGCCTTTGGCTAAAGGAACGGCATCCCCTCCCAATGCAGACACTGTTGTTTTAGTCATGCTTTTTATGTTTTTATTATGATTTTATTGTGGCCTGCCCTGAGATCTTTAGGTATAGTTTAGGATAGAAATATAAGCAAACAAATGAAACATGCTGAAATGGCTATGGATACCTTCACAGGTACTTTAATTTTCTAGCTTTTGTTGTGCTTTTTGTACATTCTTTTCCAGGCCAACAAACACCCAGTGTAGACTAGCACGTTGCGTATCTTTATTAATGCAATTTGGGTTTACCATGAAGACTCTTTTTGGAAATAGCACAATAATGATCAGAATCTCCTAATGCAGGCTGTGTATCAGGAAAATTCGCTGAAAACCACCGATATTTTTCATTAAAATACAAAGATCTTTTATTGTGTGACCCCAAAATGAGTGGAAAAACAAAGAAAATGACCTATATCTGACTGGAGCAATCCAAGTAAAGAAAAAAAATGCTTTCAAGGTATTTCAGATAGAATACCATGTCAACAACTTTTCCAATGGATTCTTCTTTACTTGAAATGGAATGTATATTGAAAAATAAATCATATCTCTCAGAAATTATTTGAATATTTGTATAGATTTGTTCAATATTTGTTTTCGCTCATAGTATGACAGAAAACATTTGGTACATCATTGCAGCTACTTTGCAGCTACCCTTTTTTTGCAGACCAAGATGAAAAAAAAAGGGCAAGGCTATTTCCAGCACACAGAGCTAATTTAATTTCTTTTGAAATTAAAACTTTTCTTTTGCACAGATGAGAAGCAGATATATGCAATGGAATACTTTCCTACTTCACAGAAAAGATTCCACCTTTGCTCCTCTCCAAGCAAGAATGAAATCCCTGGGTGAACATCATATGGAAACTAGTGATTGGCTTGATTCACATAAACAATCCACATATGGTAATCCAAAAATAAACTACAACCATGAGTTCAGACATAAATCTAAGCCAGAGGTTGTAGTTTGTTGTTCCCATTAGAGAAGTGAAACAAGAACATAGCCAACCCTGATTTACTGCAATATATGATCACAGCCAACCTATTGCACTTCATACCCAGTCATTTCCACTGCAAAGCTGCTTTTCACAAGGACATTGCATAGAACAGCGATGGCTAACCTTTTGAGCTCAGTGTGTCAAAATTCACAAGAAAACCTAGCTTAACTCGGGCGCTGTGTCACATCTAGAAATATCCATGATTTTGTGATAGTTGTAGCTCTAATAAAAAAGTTATATTTTTGATATATGTATTTTATTAAAAGCAAAAACAAATAATTCTTTACATTAGTGACTTTTGCTGCTAAATCTTCAATTGAAAGTTGGTGTTTTGTACACTTCAAGAACAAGCAAGCACTACATGCCCAGGTGCCAGGGTGACCATGTGTGTCACCCAAAAGGGCTTGGCGTGTCACCTGTGACACGCGTGTCATAGGTTGGCCATCACCGGCATAGAAGCATGTTGCTTGAAGAGCAATTGTTATCTTGCTATGATTGTTCAGGTCTACATTATGGTGAGCATAATAAAGGGGAAAAGTCAAAAGCACATGTAAAAACTGTCAGTCACCCTAAATGACCCTAAATACTATTCCGTTGAAAAATTTAGGCCCTTCCTCATCAAAATGTATTATTTATCAACAATATCTGTATACCACTTCCCATAAAACATGAAGTGGTTTACAAAGATAAACATTAAAAATAAGGATAAAACAAATAATTAGAAACATATTAAAAACCAGTTGGGTTATGGGGGGGAATGTTAACATAGGGAATATAGGGAATACTTAATACTTTAGTTGATGACTTGGAGTTGATTTAGTTTTGTTGATTCCACAACACAGAAGGTGACATAAGGTGCAACACACAGAAAAGGTCTGACTGGGGGCCATCATGAAAGGGCATTCTGAGGGATTCACAGCAGGACCTGTCCAGATGATTTCAGGGTTCTAACAAGCTTGTTAAGGGGAGAAGTATTCTTTCAGGTATCTTTCTCCCAAGCAATTTAGATGATTGAACACCAAGCATATAACCTTGAATCTGCCCCAGTAGCTAACTGGCAACCAGTATAGGTGCTTAAGCACAAGCATGATCTGTACACAAATAAGCCGTCAACAACCTCATTCAGCAACCTGGTTGCCACATTTTGCACTAGTTGGAGCTTCTGAAAGCTAATACTAGGCAGAACATGTTAATAGTACTCTAAACATAAAGTTACCAAAATATGGACAACAGTGGCTAGAACATCTCTACCAAGGTAATGACACATTGATATTCCAGAACACAGGGGTGACCTCAACCCCATCTAGGATGGGCAAGATCCCCAATTTCTGAACCATGGTAGTTCCTACCAACAGAGTCAGAGTGACCAAAGTTAATTATGTCCCAAATCCAGGCCTGAACCCAGACTGAACTGTGTTTAATCGATTTATTCCATACATATAAGAAATAATGTAATGAGTAAACTTCTAAACTATTTCTTGCTTAATAGGCTTATTTATTTATTTGCATTTCTATCCTGTAAACATTTTGGGTTTTTGCATCTCTAAACTATAATCATCACATAGCCTTGCAGTATATTGCTCTCACTCCCATATTTGTCTTTGTGCATTTCTGCACTTGATCCCAATCTACCGGTTCAAATTAAGGTGCTGGTCCAAATATGTTTAGGCTCAGACGCTAGGCTGGCCCCAGAGCCCACAGAAGCTTTGAAGCTGGCCCTGACGCCCAGGAACAAATGTTCCTGGCCTGAAAACCCATTCTTGCAGTGCAACAAGGCACACCACCGAAATGAATCCCCCGTGGTCCAAGTACATTAGGGGACCTGTTTTATCAGGCTATCCATATTCTGGAATTATAGTAGACCTGGAAGGCATTTTAGGCCTCTTGATCCAGATTATGCTCCATCTGGTGCAAACGGACTATACTAGCAGGGGTAGGGCCTCTCTACTTGCACTAGTATTTGGACAAAAAAGGCCCATAAGAGGGTCACATTCTGAAATAGAGATAAGAATAAAAAGACCCTCATATTACTTTACATCACGGATCTGAAATAGAAGTCTTAAGATTAACAGCCAATTCAAAGTAACTGATAAACTGTACTTAAAGGTTAATTCAGTGTATTTAGTAAAATAACATACACAGTTTAAGGATTTAGGAACTAATCTTAATAGGGCTGTCCTCTATTTCTATGCTAGAAATGTACCAAAAGGGCATTTCTTACTACCAGAGAAAGAGACCTAAGAGTGTTCAATTTTATGATATCTGTGAGCATTTACTTCACATCCTAAAGGGAGCACAAAATTAAAACTTAGCCCTCTTCATTGTACAAGTCAAACCCTGTCAGAACAGAAAAATGAATTTGAAAAGGCAACTAAGTGGACCCTTTAGATTAGCTTTGCCCATGAGCACTATGAGAATTACAAACTGTCAACGTACTTATTTCTCATGTTGGAAGAGAAATATGATTTGCTTATTTTTCCAGATCTGATGTTTGGATTTTGTTTTGTTTTTTTAAACTTCTTGTTCCAAAAGTTA
Source organism: Aspidoscelis tigris stejnegeri (assembly GCA_023333525.1). Classification (NCBI taxonomy): domain Eukaryota; kingdom Metazoa; phylum Chordata; class Lepidosauria; order Squamata; family Teiidae; genus Aspidoscelis; species Aspidoscelis tigris. Next base: position 50,114,955 of record JALMGA010000005.1, on the reverse strand, counting down.
AAATCTGTTGCCCTCAGGCATAGTCAATTACCTTGGGTGGATATCAGTAATTCAACATTACAAAAATTAAGCTGGCATTAATCTTTATCATGCTCTTATGAAAAATAACAACTAGTGACATTAGATTTATCCCTTTATTCTTTCTTTCTTAAAAAAAATGTTTACAGGGTATTCTGGAGTTATGACAAGGTGAGTGAAACCACATGGAATCCAGTATTTTGGTCCAAAGTCTGATTACATAAATACTAAATTTCAGAAAAGGGAGGGATGCTCTCAATAGTTTAGACAAAGGAGGAAGAGGCTGAAACTCATCATTTAACACGTTTTCTAATTCCAATGGTATCTTTGGTTGGCCTATTCTGAAAAGATTTCATCACTGTTTGGGCAATGCTGAGGAAGGAAGCCATGGGTGCCTTGAAGCATTAGTTTCTATTCACAAACAGGTAAAGTTTAAAATTAAGATGTACAGACCTACTTTCAAATACTTAGTCCTTCAAAATGCATTATTCTAACTGGACCAGGTTAAACCTATCTTTCTTGCACGCTTAGACAAACCATAATACAGTCTTAAAGACAGTTCCAGTCCCTTATTTCTGAGAACGCTTAATTAGGGTATGCTCAGTGGGTCCTCTCCTTGAATCTCTGAAACTGCCTGTTCTGTAAACAGTGTGTATTTGGGGTGCCGATAGAGGACAAGCACTCAGGCAGTAGCAACAAGAGAACAGATGGCCTAAAAGCCTCAGAAAGGTGGCAATGAAGCCCATGGTGGACCAGGACTCCCAACAGGTAGCTACAATGTTGGTTCTGTAATATTGACCTTTACAGTATTACGGAACCAACATCGTAGGCTACCTGTTAGGAGCAGAACATATTTGCAAATTGTTATGCATTATTTTACTTAGTTAAAAAATAAACCGGGTTTCCATATTTCTAATGTTAGGCAACCAATGTTATTAAAACCAACCATGTTATTATATGGCTAGCTCGTGCCATATTCAGACTGCAAAATCTCCTTTATTAAGCCAACAAGAACAAAAAATTGTAGCTTAACTGAAATGACCTTAGTGCTTTTCATGCACTTATTCTGAAAAGGACTCTGAATATGGCAGAAGGCTATAGAAAATGCTGTATTTAAGTTTATCCAGAAAACCCAATTATAACAATCATGGTTAAAAATTACTCAGTTGAACTGTTTAAAGACATTTAATTTACAAAATAGGTGAAGTTTAGTAAAGAAAATGAAAATATTTTCAAACAACAGGAGCAGAATGAAAAAAATATCCAAATTACATTATGCAAAGAGTCCCATCTTTAGACAAAGAAGTGCAAGAAACCGTCCTCAGCATGGTTCTGTTACCTGGATACAAAGTAGGAAATAACATAAATCTCTTTCTTTGCCATTTGAGTCAGATCTCCCTACCCTGTTTATGGTGTAAGTACTATGGACAATAAAAACTAAAATAATATAGAAATCAAGTTCCCAATCAGACTTCCCTGGAAAAAGAAACCTTCTTATGAATTTAGATTGAACTCACCATACTCCATACATTCATTTCATTAAGTCTCTCATGACAATGAAAAATTGATGTACAAAACAATGTTTGAAAACCAAGTTGAAAAGTCGATATTCTGCCATATCTCTTCATTCAACAACTTGCTTCTTCAAATTTCCTTCTTGTAGGGTAGTAATATTCACAGCCAACGTGACTGCACACTGCATTCAGTTTGTTTCTAGGCGGCCTACATTCAGAAACCTCATACAAATGAGCTTTTTGAAAAAAAAAATTAATAATAAATAAACATAAAAAATAAAACAGAATAAAATGGCTGTGTTATGTTATGTCCTTTGAAAACCAGGAGGCCACATAATTCTTTTAAAGGTTCATAAATAGTAGTCAAGGTCTATGGAGGCTGAAATGTTTTCTCAAAGCCACCATAAGTGCCCAAGTGGTGAAGATCCCAGCATTGGATGCTCTTCCATTCACGTATGTTCCTCTTGTTTGTTAAGTCTGTGATTAACAAGCATCTTGGTTCCTGAAGCGCCTCTTGAATTCAATCTATAAGAACACAGGACAGTGATCTGAATAGCCTAGCAGCATTCTGCTTTCTAAGACGGGGCATTCGGTGAAAGCAACGTTGACAGGGGTCTCTCACATTTATAGCAGCATCCTAAAACACTCTTGTATGAGGTTTTACCACTAGGAAAAGGTCTCTGGGAGACATAAACAATCCCCAGCCTGTTTACACTATGCAGTTGCATATATGCAAACAGCCATGTACTGCCCGTAAACACATGCCTAAACAGGCAACATGTGAAGGGAATTGTGGAATATGCATCTAATAACTATATATATATATATAACAGCACAACTGTAATCAGTCACAAACATCATCACCCATGTGGATGTACAGACCACCTGATGGGTGACTTCACACTGGCTGGTATATCATACCAACAAGATACTAGGAGCCTCCCTCTGCGCACTGAGGCGGTCTAAATGCCCCCGTGGTCAGGACCTCCCTGTGCATGGGGGGCTCTTGGCATGCTTGCTGGTCTGGTATGCTACCCAGTGTGGAATTGCCCTATGATTAGGAGCACTGTGTGAACCAGCTCTGAGACAATTTGGTTCATTCTTCAACAGGCAAAATTTGTAATGGAAACGGGGTACACACCTTCCAGGCAATTACAAACAACCCTGCTCTTACTCCTAGACTGCATTACAGATGAATTAGGTTATATACAGATCCTTGTCTAAGAAAAAGGATCAAGTAACAATGCAGGTACCTGATCCGGGGTGTGAGTAATCCGCAAAGTGGGAGCATGGGATTTCCTGCACTGTAAGTTCTTCGGCTACATGTCAGTTAAACTCATAAATATTGGCTAATCTGCACACTGATTTGGGACTGGCCTTTCTCAAGCAGAGTCTCGTGCTGGTTGTGCCAAGCGCGATGTACACATTGTGCCTGGCATAAGATGGACCTGCCAGGAGAGCTGCCTCTGTGTGCAATGCAAGGGCACTTCCTGCTATCTCCTTAATGCCAGAGGAAGAAGCTGGACGTTGAGCCTTCAGAACTGGGGAAGGACCTGAGAGGGCAGCCAAAGGCCTTCTCCAGTCCTCACTGCCGCTGTCAATGTGCCGAGAGGGTGACCAATACCTCCTATTCCCCAGGGAGCTACAGCTGCAGCAGTGGAGCTCGGAGAGGAGGAAGATCGCTCCTACCATCAATATCCACGATGGAAGCCTTGGGCAAAAAGAGCCCAGAACACCTCTGAAGCAATGATGATTTTCCTACCTGGCTGGGGTGTGTGCTTCTCCAGGGCTGCTGCCACTTGACTTGAAAGAACTTCTGTCCTCTCGGGCTGTCAAGTTGCTGCCGTTTGTGCCGGCTGCCACCCGCCACCAAAGCCGGGGCATAATTGCTGCTCCAGCCCTGCAGTAGAAGGGCTTACCCTTACCCTGCCTGCCTGTGGTGTTCAACCTGGGCTCGCGGAAGCAAGGCAGGTAGAGGAAAACACACCTCCTTTCCTCTCCCTGCATCGCCCTGTCATCTCTACCTCGAGCGCTTCTAGCCAAAGGCCACCTAGTGCAACCTTCACCCGCCCAGCTCCTTCCCCGAAAAAGGCACACAGGGCATCACAGGAGAGCACGTGCTTGGTTTCTCCACCACAGGCTTCTGCTGCTCCCTGCCTAGGAAACCGGGGCCTGAAGGGCTGAGGCTTGCAGAGAGTTTGGCAAGCCAGGCGCTTCCGATCTCTGGTCGCGCTTTTGCCCCGGGAGACGCGAGAGGGGCGGAGGAGGGAGGGACGCGGCGACCCCCGAGAGAGGAGGAGAGTCCGACGCGACAGGCGGCCGCGGCAGAGGCCACCCGGGGAGGCTTCCCGGAGGGCTCGGAAGGAGGGAAAGCGGGAAAGCGAGAGGGATCCTCGCTGGAACCTACTGCCGGCCGCTGCCCGCCGCCCCCGTGTCGGCGTCTCGCCCGCTCCGCTGCCTCCTTCCTGCGGGACGCTGCGGCGGCGGTGGCGGCTAGGCGGAGTTGGAGGCGCTGCGCAGCCGGGTCGCCCCTCCGTGCTGCTGGACGAGGTGCTGCTGCTTCTGCCGGGTGGACTTGACGGCCAAGATGGCCTGGCGGTTCTTGTACTGCACCAGCTGCAGCGTGATCTCGGCGTTCCAGCCCTGCTCCTGCGGGCACCGAAAGTCGATCTCCTTCCCTTCGGCCATCACCACCGTGAAGTACACGTACTTGCCCTTCCGCTCCACGCAGTCCACCGTCTTCATGGTGGAGAAGGGCAGCTCCTTGATCTTGGCCGCCGTCACCTCCACGACGGCGGGAGGCGGAGGCGGAGGCAGGGGGGGCGAAGACGCCACGGCCACCGTCCCCGTCCCCGTCAGCTCCTGCTGCTGCGGCGGCTTGGGCGGGATGAGCAGGAGTCCTTCCTCGGTGAGAATGCAGCGCTTCTTCTTCCACAGCTGCAGCAAGCCGTCGCTGCGCTTCTCCAGCACGCCTTCCTTCACGGGCTTGCAGCCCCCTTCCAGCATCCTCGCGGCGCCCAGAAAGTTCCTGCGAGGGCGAGGGCGGAAGCGGGGGCACAGCGGACGAGACGCCTCGCGCAGCGCCGCTCGCCGCTCCGCCGGCTTTTCCCGCGCCGCACACGCACCGCCGACCGAGCCAGCGAGCGAAGGCGACAGACGGACCTGGCGCTGCCGCCGCCGCTTTTGAACGCCGCCGCCGCCGCCGCTTTCCCTGCCTCGAGTGACACCCAGCCGGGGAGGGGCGGGAAGGACGGAGGCGGCGAGGAGGCGTCGCCCACCGAGGAGGCTGCCCGCCCAGAGGAAGCCTCGCGGCGCTCCTGCCGCTGCTCTGCTGCCTCACGCTCCCTCCTCCTCCTCCTCCTCAGCTCAGGGACGGAGAACGAGAGAGGCGGCAGTCCGGTCCGGTGTGCTCCAGTCCAGTCCCGCCTCCCGCCTTCGCCCCGGTTCCTGTCGGAGGCCTCGAGTCGAGCGTTCCCTCTTGAGAAGGAGAACAAAGCGCTTCCCCGGCACTGACCGCTTTCTGCGCGCCTTAACTCGAAAGGCGCCCTCCGTCCGCTGCTGCTGCTGCTGCCGCCGGTGGCCGCGCTGGGGAAGAGCGCTTTGCAACGCGCCGACCTGGTCCTGGCGCGGCGCGGCGCAGCGGTCACGCCGCCCGGCTGGAGACTGGACGCCCCCTCTGGGACGCGCCACCCCCAGAGGCTGATTCACAGGAAGGCAGGCGGGGCCCCCGCGCCCCACCCCCGACTTCTCCTGGCTGGCAGAGAAAGCAGATGCTCCCACTACGAGGAATATTGAGAGTGGTGGGCGCGCTGGCTTTTTAGGTGGCCAAAGAGGTTCCTGCTGCTGCTGCTGCTGCTGCTAAAATAGTCTGAACTACTCACTTCACTGTCATGCTGTTATTCTGAAGTAGGGCCGGCACGTTCAATATTGTGCTGTTCTCTCACCCTTTGGGAGCGGAGGCGGGTGGGCTAAACGCCTTCCCTCCCTAGCATTCACTCTTTGCACAGATTTCACTTGAAGAGAAAATACAGGTGGGCCCGTAGACCAAAAGCGCTTTTAAAAAACGCACGCTAACACTGTAGTCTCCACATGCCGTTGCGCAGCCCCGAACTAGCTTCTAAGAGCATCTAATGTGCTACATATTCACGTAAGCCAGTTTGGTCTAGTGGTAAGGGAGCCCAACTCTTATCTGAGAATACCAGGTTCGATTCCGCCCTCCTCCATGAAGCCAGCTGGATGACCTTGGGCTAGTCACAGTTCTCTTCTGAGCTCTCGCAGCCCCACCCACCTCACAGGATGTCTGTTGTGGGGAGAATAGAAAAGCTTTGTCAGCCGCTTTGAGTCCCCTTAAATGGGTGAGAAAAGCAGGGTAGAAAAGCCAACCCTCCTCCTCCTCCTCCTTTATTTGTATTCCATGCTACCGCCCTCTGGCCTTTTACGGGAATCCTGGCTGTTGCTAAACAAGACAATAGACCCGTGACTTCGCTCCAGGCATTTAAAATGAACTTATTCTTTGCCTGGACTACAAAAAAATTAGTGGCTGCATCCACATGTACATGTGGTGCGCCCCCCCCCCCAGCTGAATCAAGAGCAAGACATCTGGATGGTGTGATGTGTTGATATGCATGGGCCCTCAGGTGATTCCTTTGCTCTCACACACAGCGAGAATTAGTTTGCCTGTTAAGGCTGGATCCATGTCTAGGGAAGCAAGAGATTTATCTGCCCATTTTCCAGCTAGGCCACTTTTGTGCTGGACCAAAAATGGCTCAACTTCCAGGCACATTTCCATTCCAACACAAAAACAGCCTGGCCAGAAACTGAGAGGTGGTAGAACTTTTGTTCTGCAGCTGCAAACTTCAGGAATCAAGTGCCTTTCACTCAAGAGCAGCTTCTGTGTTTTGTGCAGTATCCCCTTACTGTAGGAATGCTGCCAATAAGGAACACGGGAATTAGGCAGCACAGTGCTAAGAGCTTTAATCTGAGGCTGAACTCAAATTCTACCAGTCTCCCACTTAACTACCCCATTCGGGAAAACTGGGAATTAAATTAAATGTATGCCTAGGTATTGCCTCCAGACTGGAGAGATAGGCTAGATGCCTCTGAAGGCCATTTCCAGGGATTCAAGAGCAGGTTTGCCCTTGTCTTCTGCTTGACATGCCCCTAAGCAATTGGTAGGCCATTGTGTGAGGCAGGGTGCTGGACTAAATGGACTGTGGCACAGTCCAGCAGGGCTCCTCTTATGTTTTTATGGTCTAAATTCTAACAACATGTATGTGGGTTTGCTTTTCAGAAATTTAATACTTTCCCTCCAAATGGTGATCTGAACATATGATATGACTACAGTGTTGTTAGGTCTGGATTCATTATCTAGTTGTTTCCCAACCCAGTCTGAATATCTGACTTGGATTTAAATTCTTAAATCGCTTAAAAGCTGTGAAAAGATATGAAAAAAAGCTTTGTTCCTTAGTTTATACCAAACTGTTTCATTCAATGCCAAAGGTTCTATTCTGGACTCCTTCTGCTCCGTGAAATACAGTTAATATGTAAGAATGTTAAAGATTTCTGATTGTAGTGCCATGCCTCTGAGATAAGAGTGATTAACCTGATGGATTTCCAGCTATTTCTGGACTTCATGTCTCATCTAAGCCCCAAAGTTGTCAGCTGTCATAACAAAGCAAATTTTAGAAATTTCCTGTCAAAGATGCTTTTATTCTCTACTGAAACAAAGGCAGAAACAAAAAGTCTTAACTGAAGCTTGTTGCAGCCTGATGGTTCTTCTGGAACTCCTGGACACAAAGGCACATTGAATGGTTGGGAATAGGAAAGGCTTCTGAGAGTAGCAGAGAAGACGGATAATAGCCAAGAACAATGCTATGAAGAGATCAGCAGATGAATAATGAAAAACTGAGTCCTCCTCCTATCACTGTAAATAAACAGAATGAATTACTCCAGTAGAATGACAGTCTTGAGATATTGTCCAGATAGCCATTTCTAGCTGCCCTCCGGTCATCCAAAGAGCTGGATAGATAAGCATGTCCATCCTCATTTGGCCTTGGACCAATCTCTTGACAAAAGTCAACTATCTGTAAGCCAGTAGAAACTATTTGAGGTGGTCACCGTGCTGAGGGGGGCACCAACCTGGCTGCTGGTTAAATGAATGGATTAGGAAAAATATGCCCCAGATCACTGCAAGAGATCAAAGCTGTCGTGGATTTTGAACCACACATTTATTTATTATTTCTTATTATTCTGCTATATTTGGCTACTCTGGGATAAAGCATGGGTACATTCATGCTTGATTCTGGAATATCCAAATACAGCAGAATAAGCAACCGACATCATATGCAGCCTTAGGGACTGCAGCAAAAGATGTCAGGATGGGGAAGTTCTCAAAATAGCCCAGGATTTGCCTCAAGAAAGTTAAGATGAACATATTAGTTGAATAATAAGAAATAAGAATAAGAAAGGGAAAAGACCAAAAACAAAGCCAGCCAAGGCCGTAACTGATTAAAAGCTCTAGGAAGCATTTGCCCATTTGCTGGATTGCACCTAAACCAAACCAGACAGCCCTTTATCAGCAGGCCTTCTCTGTAGCAGCATCAGTGATAGGGAATGTTCCCCTTGATATAAGGTGACCCCCATCTGCCAAGGCAGCTGAGAATGTTATTGTTTTGTGGTTCTCCCTTAACAGATCTCTGAATTTGTAGTTTGGGTAATTGTTTTTGAATCTATTATGTCTTCATACTGTATTTTTATGTCATTTTATATGTTTGTAAGCTGTTCATAAAGCAAAGGGGTGGAATATAAACAAAACTGCTGTTTTCTTTGCCTTCCAATAAAACTGGCACTTCGTCAATGGAAATATGGCTTCGTGTGGGAGGGGTCTGTTTTGGTTTTTAAGCGTTTACAAGGCAACACTGGAAAACAGGGGATCCCTGTCTTACAGCCACTATCAGATCAATAAGTTGCTAAAAAGTCACCTCAGAGAAAAATTGTTTCAAAAGGATTTAAAAGTTCTCATATCCTCCTCTTTCAATATCCCTTCATGCAGTGAAAAGCTGTTTTGGGAACTTCTGAAGGAGATCATTGAACCCACAGGTATCACACACTAGTCTTTCGCTTAAGGAAACATGAAGCTATTGTGCTGGAGCAGAGCAACACTGCTTTTGGCCTGGAAACTTCTCTAGGGGACAACACTGCTTTTCCCAGCACTCCTCAGAAAAGGTCTTGCCTTTCATACCAACAAAAGTGCTTGTGGAAATGCTTGATACAAAAGCCATTTAGAAGCAACAAACCCATGAGCAACATATAAATTCTATATTCTAGAAACTGCAAAAACTTCAAAGTGCCCCAAAAGTAGTAATGCTCAAACTTGTATTGCGTTTCTTTGCCTTTACAATCCACCATTCATCATTCTCTATCTTTTAATTTTAGGGAGCGTTTGCATCCCACCTAACAGTGTAGGTCTCAAATCCCTTAAGGTATCCCTGCCAAAGGATGTAGTGTGTACTCTGACCTCTATGGTTTCCCTTTCTTCTTGTAAACCCAGGGTAATAAGGGGTGCCCAGAGGCCTGCGTGTGAACAAAGATAACTGTTCTCATATTTCTCATATTTGGACTGTGAAGGGACCTGTGGAGTTTCCTGAGCCGAACATGCAAGGTTGTGTCAGCATAAGTCGGCATTTCATCCAAAGGTGCAGTTCCCATGGTTAGCTTTCCAACCGTGCATGGGATTTTGAAGCCTAGATGAACCAGAGTGGGTTCTAGTTTCTGGCTCCCTAAGGATTTACTGTCAGTGCACAAAATAACTGCACCTTGGGAATGGACTGGCGAAATTATTATAACCAGTGCATTATCCTGAGATCCCCATCTCCACAAATCTGCAGGCTTCACCTTTGACTGGGCCTAGATAAGATCCAGTTTGCCCATGGAAGATGCTTCCCTTTTTGCATTTCCAGCCTGTATGGCAAGTGACCTTCTGGTACATCTCTGAAGTTGGAGGGCAAATCTAAGAGTATGTATTTTGTGCTCCATTAACTCTTCTCTTCAGGACCCACTTTACCTATTCAATACCCTGCCACAATGTCCTTAACTATCACAAGAACCAATTCTGAGCAATCACCAAATCAAACCTGAAGTCACTTTAAAAGGTATACTGACCCCCCCCCCTTCTTTATGGGCCTAGACAGGTGTTATTTTAATGCTACACTCATGAAATTATATCCAACGTGTACTTAACTGGTGAACAGGCCATTGTGACAGGTTTGCCTGTAATTCATCTGGGCCGAATTTATGTTAATTTGAAGGAAGGTAATGGAACAAATCAACAAATACAACATGAGGAACTGTATTAAAGGGTCGCGGCATTAGGAAGGTTGAGAACCACTGTACTAGCCTGATCTGGCCAGGAAGGATAGATTGAGCTTCTGTAGACCTCTGGGACAGAGATCCTGGGCAGTTGCCCACCCAACTATAACCATAAATGCTTTACTGCCTTAAGATTTTTTCCTTCTATTGGTTGTTGACTTGGCACTTTGCTTTTTGGCTCTCAGTATAGTTTCCTTTTCTCTTTGAGAAAAGTGTGTAAACCTTACCAGTATCTATTTCTGTAGTGTTTGCCCATGTGAATGTATAGTGGTGCTTTCTCCCTGTAAGAATTATAATAAAACTAAACTGAAATCCACCCTTCCCAAATTTAACTTACAGGCACGTTTCTGAGTCAAAATACCTTCTATCCTTCTGTTTCAAAGTGGGCAACAAGGCTAGCCTCAAGCACACTAGGTGAATAATTCAGGGCTTTGGGGCAATTGCCTGCAAAAAGCAACTACTTGCTCAGAAACAAGAATCCTACTACTTTTGTGACAGAATTTCAAGTTCTTCCAGCTTTTTCTTTTACTATCACATAGTATATGTATACAAAAGCAACATGTATAGTAGAGCCTATTAAATGTCACAGCACACAGATGCCCTCTAGTGTCAAGCCAGGTTGGAGAGGCAGGCAACATCTCTCTAAACGACATTTGCAGGGAATTGAGAGATGAAGGTTTTGCCTTTGCCTTTGCCTTCTGCTTGAAGATGTCCAGAAGCAATTAGTGGGTCTCTGTGTAGACTAGATGGGACTAGTCTAGACCATTAGACTAGATGGGTAGTGGCCCTCAGCCTAGGGCTCCTCTTATGTCCTTAAATTCCAGTTCATTGAGACTCTGAAATGTGATAGGTTACTGTCTTCTGAACTCCTTAGCTTGAATAGGTTTTATTTATATATATATGTGCACACGTAACTTAAGAAATATTTTCACATAGAAAAACATATCCCAAAGTTAACTGACCCTCAAAATGGCATATTATTTCTGTGAGTGGAACACAGTCTTTTGAATACCTAAACATCTGTCCTCCAGATGTTAGTGAACTATGATTCAGATGTAATTTGAGGAGGCTGGTAAATGCTACATTCACTGCTGGGTTCCTAGCGTTTAATTGTGCAGATCAGGGAAAATCCACAGCTGGTGTGACTTTTATGCCAATGCAGAGGATGGATGGTGCTGGAATTTTGTAAAGACTTTTATAAAGATGGCCATAAAAACAGACACAGATGAACCTGAAGACCCTCGCTTTGTGGTTATTTTTAAAATATCTATACAGAAAAACACTACCTTCTGGTTCAACCTAGTAACTCAGAAATCATTTACTACTTAAGATGAAATAAGCACAGCCTCCAAGTCCTTTGTCAGTTGTCCAAAGTAATTAAAATATAGTAAGTAGTTTTAAGTAGCTAAAATACAGGACTGAAATCCACCCTTCCCAAATCTGACCTACAGACATGTTTCTCTGAGTCAAAATCTACAAAAAACAATGGGGTATGATGTCTCACTCTGGCATTAAGGTTGATGAAATAATTGTAAGAAAGTTCTAAGATCTTACTTATCTGCATAAAAAGAACTGAGCTGTTTTAAACTAAAGATAAAATAACAAATTTGGTATCAGAAAATTAGCTTCTTTTTAATAACTCAACTCTGCTAAGCCTTCCCACACTGTTTTTTAGAATTTTTTGCCACAAAGTAGCCCAAAGTCAGTCACAAGGACAGCAACTGTCATAATTCAGTAAATACAAAAACATAAATAAAACACATCTGCATTGCTTATATTATGTCCTTATAGATAACCACAGAAATTAGAAATATATTTGAATTGTACTCATCATACACTGGGGATACTCCAAGAATGCCCCCAAATGGAGCATACACATTGCATGGAAAGGCTTCTATGCTAGAAGTGTCTCTGCATGTGCTGGAGTGTCCCACAGCTAGGATAGGCACATTTTCGTGATCCACAGTTTATCTAGCTGCTGGCCAGGAAACTCTTGCACACTACATTTGCACCTCTTCTGGGTGGAAGACGTTCCAACAGTGCACACAACTGGGCAGTTGGAGCATAGTTAAGTGCCAGCTAAGTTTGGGCATCCTGAAATGCAGACAAACTCCCTTTCCCTCCCAGGCACTTCAGTGGTTTAGTCAGTTCATTTTACCTGCAATTTTACATCTGTTCCATTGTGGCCCACTGAAACATGTGGGTGCAGAGCAGGACAAAAATACAAATAAATACCATTTCCTGTTTATAGTGTAGTCTTTCGATTACAGTACCATACAGAGAGCAATCTCTATCCATACTTTTTTTTTTTGCTGTTGCAACTGGCAAGCTCTTCAGGGTGGGGGTGGTAGAAAAGGTTTAGCCAGACCTCCATATCCGCTGATCCGGTAACCAATGTTTCCGTTTTCTGCAGTGACTGGATCAGCCTTCCCATTCTCCTGTGGCAGCCAAACTTATCTGAAGCTTCTCTGAGGCCTGGCACAGCCAAGAAATTGTGTGAAATGACCTGAGATCTCCCAAGAGATTTCACAGGAATTATGGGAAATCAAGTGCATTCCCCGGCATTCAAAATATCTGCAGTTTTTCATTAACCATGGTAGGATCTGGAATGTATCCCCCCCCCCCCCCAATGGATGTGGAAGTCCGGCTGTACTTTAGAAGTCCCAATGAGGGCCCTCAAAGCCAGTAATCATATATTCTATGTAATCTTTCCCCTGGCCATCATCCCCATCACCCGAAGCTTTCTGCTTCAAGTTGCTAAATTAATTCCTAAGGAAAAAAACGCTGCATTTCACATTCTCTAGAGGCAAGAATTATTTACAAAAATGTTGCCAATGTGGGGTATCAACTGCTCCTTTTAGTGAATTTGCTTGCCTCTCCCAACTTGGCCTTCCATCTGCCCTGCGCTCTCTTCTATGAAGAAAAATGGACACTTAATCCACCTTTCTGTCTCAACTGGGCCATGCCTTCCTCTTGGGAGCTGGAGAGGGGAGGGGGGGGGACATTGGTTATGATATGCTTTTGATTTCTTATTTACTGAGATTGCTTTTTACTTGTATTGATTTCTTGCATTCTTTGATGCGATGATTATTTATTGCAATTGATTTCATTTACTTGTATTGATTTGTTGTATTCCTTGTATTTCTTTTTTCTGTTTGTTGTAAACCGCCTTGAGCAAAATTTTGGTTTTTGGAAAGGCGGTATACAAAAAAAAAAAAAAATGGAATGGAAATGGAATTACAGAGATATTGAATAGTGAAGTTTTTTTGTCAGGTCTCAGTGATTTCAATAAATAATACTTAAACACTGCTGGGGCAGGTGTATGTGTGGACATGGATGGATAGACACCCTGTTCATGTAAAAACTTGTTTTATTGTATTATTTCCCACATGTACATTGTTGGGTAATCTGAATGTATCTGTCTGCCCTGAATGGATTTTACTCACCTCTATAGGAAAGCAAAAATTCTAGGAAGGGCCAACCCAAATTATCAATAAGGATTATTAATGAATTCTTATAAAGGTACTTAGGGAACAAATATATTTGAGTCCAAGAACATTTTTGTACCAGTGGGACTGCAAAAAGTGAGACTTCAGAATTCTCAGAGAAACCCTTTGCACATATCTATGGATCACAACAAATATTTGGATGAAATCACTAATTACACTGACACTGCAATGAAGGACATTTTCCAAACCCATCCACACTAGAAGCAGTTACATTTATTAATAGTTTAAAACTACATTGGTATTCAGAACAAACTCTAGCGTCAGACCGCTGTCAAATGCATGTTCGTGTGAGGCCTTCTTAACAAACACAAAGTTATGTGTTAACTGATCCAATTAACCTGAACCTAGCTAGTTTTTGCTTTACAAACTAATCCTTAAATAAATACACCATCAACTTTTTGTCTAGTTAATCCCATCAATTTTTTTTAACTTTGATGGTTTATCTCCAACCCTTCTCCAAAAGGATATAGTGAAAGTTGAACAAGTACTTAAAAAAAAAAGGTTGTAACATATTTGTATTTGTTCTCTGTTTTCATCACCTTCAAAATAGATATTCTGACAAAGGTTTGGCCAAGACTTACAGAAAGCTGGGCAATCCTAGAATCATTTCAGCATTAAAACTGGCTAAGCCAGTTACTAAAAAAACTATTTTCCTACCAATCAATTTTGTTCGCCATAAGTGTAAAATGTTATTGAACTGAGTGGTCATTAATACTTGGAATCAAAAAACACTAGGAGTTTTTTTTTAAAAAACCCATAGATTATATACCTATTATTTGTTCCACACAAGAGAGCATAGTACTCTTACAAAGCCTTATTTTTAGAAATCATAAAATAGGGAACCTTTGGCCCTCTAGATACTGCTGGACTATAACTCCCAGCATCATCCCTGAGCATTAGCCAGTTTAGCTGTTGTAGATGGTCTCCAGCTATTAAATAAGGTAGAGGTTTGCTACAAAGGCCCTGAAAGGACGAATAATCATTTTTCTGTTAAACCAAGGAGGTCTCTAGACAACACTTGGCATACATTAAAGAAGTTAATGCAGATATTACAGTTTGGTTCAAACATGAAAATAACTCAATGAGTACTGATGAGGCACTGGAGATGTGAAATTCATCTTGTATGAAGTCCTCTGAATGCACTTATAAGCAGTCTATGAAAAGTAAACAGCCATTGGGAGGCATTTCAATGACACTTGGACTGGCCTATGTTCAGCAAATATACTTGCTATTACAAAATTATAAAATTGAAAACATGTACACATGTACACAACTAATTTCTGAAAATACTAGGTTTATTCACATCCCAGTGGTAAACAACCTTAATATGATGGTTCTAAGTTTCATTTTTGTTTTTTTTAGGTCACTGTCACAAAATACAAAAACCTAGAGCATAAACAAGCAGACAGTAATGCATGTTGTGTGGTCTTGATGGAAATTAATATTACATGGAAGTAGTCAAATTTGAAAATGCATCCATCTCCTAATTAGTACGAATCACTGCCAGTTCTATAACGAAGTAATGAAGGCACAGCTAGTGCAAGCAGACTTAAACCCATTTAAACTACTGGGCCAAAAAGTACTTTGGTTGGTTCTTCAGGAAAGAGTATTTTCTAAACAAACATTGGTCTCCCATCAGCAGCTCTGATATCTTCACAGCTGTAGTCTAATAACTACATGACAACAGACTTCACAAGAACCAAACTATATACAGCAATGAATTAACTATTCATGCTTTAGGGATTTGCTGCATTCTACATATTGGCAGAAAAGTACTATTAAAATGCTAGGTACAAGGAACCTACATTTTAAATTGGTTCTGTCAGTTTGTTTTAACAAATTGTTTACTTAATTCTACCAAGATACAAAACATAAGGCTGTAAGTAACTAATAGTTGTGTTAGGCTATTACAGTGCAGATAATCCTCAAGGCCACATAAACACTGTTTCACTGCTGCTTGCACTCTGCTGGGTTTTGATCTTTCTGTTGAGGTAAAAAAAAAAGAATTTGTCAGTACATGATACAGGATTCTGCTATTTTCAATAGAATTAAAGAACGTACACAGAGATCATTTACCTTCGGGTCATAATC
Source organism: Aspidoscelis tigris stejnegeri (assembly GCA_023333525.1). NCBI lineage: Eukaryota > Metazoa > Chordata > Lepidosauria > Squamata > Teiidae > Aspidoscelis > Aspidoscelis tigris. The sequence continues at coordinate 50,099,456 of JALMGA010000005.1, read as the reverse complement.
TGGATCATTTTCTTCATCTGCTTCTTCTTCCCCTTCCTGAAACATAAAGGGCATGCAATAATTTTTCTGTACATCACATGGAATAAGATTCATTTACTTGTGGTTCTCACTATTCATCAGTCATATATTTAATCAATATATATTAATCAATGAAGCCACTGAGACTACTCTAAGATTTCTAAAAAAAAAAAGGGAAACATTTACCTCATCATCAGCTTCCTCACCCTCTTCATCATACTAAAAAAAGTGGAAAGAAAAACAAAATTTAGTAGCAAAACCAGCACTTTCTTTTTTCAAATTATACTGTCAGCATTCAAAACTCAACAATTTTGTATATCTTGAATGAAGTTCTGTGACCTTCTTTTGCTATCCATGATCACCACCCCTGCCCAATAATTTGTTTATGCATATGTAAGCTGGCACAAAGTGATTCTGAGGTAGGAAACAGGAGTGCAGAAAACTATCAAAACACTAAAGGAGTTCTAGATGAAGGGTGACATATTGGGACTAGTTTAAGTAACATTGTTTCAGTGCAAGCAGGAGCTTCTAGTTTACACGGGAAATTCACAGTACTGATAACTACATTGAAAAAGCATCACTTACATCATCATCATCATCTTCAATAGCTTCTCCTGTGAAATACAATACTGATCGTGGAACTATGCGCTCCCGTAGGAAGTGACCAATTTCAAAGTCAGCTGCAAGAATTGCTTCTGCATCATCATCCTGCAAAAGTATAATAATTCACAGCATTGTGAATTGAGTATCATTTTGATTTCATATACACATTCAGTCATACGATGTGATTTTGAATATAATTTCTAAATATTTTGCAGGATTAGTGCTGAAAAAATTTTGCATATTAAAATACATTTTTAAAAAGTCTAACAGTAGACATGTCCATGCACACATCATTAGTAATGCTCTGAAGATAGATGTGCACTTTGTAACCAGTATGTATTTTGTAGATGTGATAGCAAAATTAACTTATTTGCAAAAACATCTTATCCAAAAATACAAATAATAGTACGTTGAGTCCAACATGGATAAATTCAGCATTTTACTGGGGAACAACAGATTTGTTACTACTTTCTTTCAGGATATTTTTAAAATTTCCAGTCTAACCTAGACTACTTGGTATTCTCAGGCAGCCTTCCATCTAAATACTGTGACCTCGCTTAGCTTTCAAAATCAAAGGCTCTAAAAACTGAAGGAATGTTCTGTTTCAAAATCCAGTAGCTAACATTTGGTGTATAGATTTGTTCTTTGAATTCCTTACAAACATTTTCCCAGTTTTATTCTTCAAGAACGATCATAACCTTTTAGCTTTATTTTTCAAAACATCTTTGTGAACCTTATTAGCTAGTTAGTCATAGCCCATTAGGTACTATCATATGTGGCAAATTTTAGATGCTTGTAACAGAGGTTTTACATCCTTATTTTCTTTTTCAAGCATAACCAGAAAAGGCCATCCTATTGCAGTATTTATGATCATACATGATGAAAAAAATGGAACTCTCCACGGATGCTACTGGGCTCCAATTCACTGTGTATAGTTTACAGCAATATCTGTAGAACCACCTTTTAAGCATTTAGTGGTATGTACTTGACAAAAAGGGAGATTAAGCTCCACTTTAAATTTCCTTCACACTAGTAGCCTTAGCAAAACCATAGTGACTGCCCAGCAGCAACCTAACTGGTAGTACGTACTAGCAGATATACAAGAAAATCTGGAATAATACACACAAACATTTTAGAACACTCCTTATGTTTATTCTTGATTTATGACGATATTGCATATTTAATCACTACAGTTATCGCAGAAAATAATAAAAATGGGTTTCTTGCTTTTTATTTAATAACATTTATATTTTTACCAAGAAAGAGGAGAACTTACCAAATCACCACTTTCAGGAACTGTAAAGAAAAAAAAACATAGAATTATTATTTTGTCAATAAGAGCAGTTACACTGAGATTTTACTGGAATAAACATTTACCCTCAGGAGGACAGAAAAAATTGAAGAACGAATCATTGGAAACTGTTTTTGTCACGGTTCTAACTGTTCCACGCCCCTTATGCTTTTGTTTCTTTTTGATGGTTTTCAGAGTAACATTCTTTCCCTTTTTCCAATCTATTTGGCACCTGAAATAAAAAAGGTGTAAACAGGTCATAATCCTATACTGTTATTTGTGTACACTGGGAGTCTTAACTGAAACACAGCATTAATTAAAGCAATAAATAACCAGTTGGTGTCATATGACTCAAATTTCTCACCTAGAAGTGTAAACAGGCCCAAATAAGAACAGAGGCTACTATAAACACAAACTAAGGCAACAAACTTCTCATGTCAGATGAGAGAGATCCTAAAAGTGGACCAAGCCAAAGGTGAAGAAAGCTTTTGCCACCTGTCTACCTTCAAATAAGTGGCAATACTCCTTTCTCTGTAGATAGTTGGCAAATCAATGATGGGAGGCACCAAAGCCAGCCGCACCAACAAACTTATCCATGACTTAAGTGATGAATACTCCTTCCAGAACACTCTTCTAGAAGGGTCTAGTACTATGTATGCTATCATTCCCCATGTCAAGCCTTGAAAAATTCCCCCTCTCTTTCAATGTTACCTTATCAAGCTAACACTATGTTTTAGCATGCCTTTCTCCTGCTACCCAAAGCAAAAGTACAGAAAGTCTAAACTGTCAGTTCCCTTATCCTATACACAGAATGCTGTGATGGCCATTCTTTATTTTACTCTTAAAACAAGCTTACTATTAACACAGATATTGTTAATGTATTGCTTATGTAGTATTATGGCAATTTAAAATATTGTATAAAAATACTGATTTGATACAAAATTGTTTCCGATAGCAATAAATTTGTCTTTGACTACTTTAATTCTTAAATGTGCCAAATTTGGTGCATGTTTCCACTAGCTGAAAGGCCTCCAAATAAAAGTATCAAAGTTCCCTTTATATCCAGGAAGTTCCCTCCCTATTGGTCACTCAGAAATGGACTTTGCCAGCATTCATAAGCCAGCAGAAGATTAGTTTTTTTGTTCAGCAATTTAACAGCTTGCTCTGAACAGAATCTATACTGGTAGCTGTTTTCAGTCGAACTTTTTTGCAGTCTAAGTTGTTCAATAAATATTTTGTATTATTGTTACCTTGCATAGACAGTTTCAAATTACAAAGTACAATCAAATATATGTAGAAAGCAACTAAGAAGACATATCTTGGCATTTTCACAAACAGGTTCCTTACGGTGTTTCCAACATAGAAACCTGTCTATGAAGGCAAAAACCAGGAAAGTGGTGGGGCCACAGGGGATTGCACCACAAATCCTGCTGGAAGAGAGCCACAGAAGGTGAGCTTTAATCTTGTTGAGTGCTCACTTGTATCTTGCTTTCTCCTTGCCTTCACAGAGGGCTGAACCTGCAAACAGTTGGACCCTGCAAACCAAGTTCCTATTTATGCAGTCAAGACAAATATATTAAAGAGGTCCGCCAATTTGTTTTTAAAGATTATTCTTACCCTGTACATCCCATAATTTCAGGTCCGTCAAAGGAGAAAGGATCAGCATCATCAGGTTCTGATCTCATTCTGTATGTTTTTGTGAGCACTTCGTTTGTAAAATATTCATTAGGTTCAAAGTGAAACTCTAATGTAAAAGTCTTTTAAAAAAGAGTTAAAAGTGAATACATTATTAAACAAACAAAATGTATTATCTAAAATTCAAAACCTTTTTAATACAATGAATCATTAAACTTTGGAATTTGCTAGCAGGAGATATAGTTGGTGGTTTCAAAAAAAGGACATATACATGGGATAACACCAGGTTGCTACCACAGAGGATGGGGTAAGTCCCAGTTTTAGTGAGTGTGGTCAGAGGAAGATATAAAATTTGTTTTAGGAGTAAACAGAAAAAGAGAGCAGATTTAAGAGTTAAAAATTCTCAGCATTTGTTTAACTATGAATCTATTGATATAGTCAGCTCATATTTTCATATGTTGCTGCTGAATGCTAAGTTTGTTTCACGTAACTCTATTTAGCCTGTGATTTAACTTTGGACAAGGTTGCCAACCTCATAAACATTACTAAAAGTTAAGTACACATTCATGGATGAGTATTTCTCTACAGCCATTTCTCATTCCAGATTAAGAAGGACTGGATCTTTGGGATCCAGTCCCAGTAATTACACAACATGGCAAGGACACCATACATCCACATGCAACATTTAGCACCTAATGGGAATACGGATGCCACAGCAGCCACCTCAAGGCTTCGATTAGTCCCGAGACGGAAGGGTCACTGGTGGCACAGCACAATTGGCCCACATATACATCAATCAGGGGTCACTTCTGCTAGGCCTGCCCCAGGACACTCTGCAATCTGGTCTTCATGGCAGAAGACTGAATTGAAGACATGATTAAAGAGATTCACAACAAATCTGGATTTAAGAAGAGTTGGCTTTCTACCCCACTTTTCCCATCCATTTAAGGGGATTCAAAGTGGGTGACAAAGCTTTCTATTCTTCTCCCTACAACAGAACACCCTGTGAAGTGGGTGGGGCTATGAGAATTCAGAAGAGAGCTATGACAAGCCCAAGGTCACCCAGCCAGCTTCATGATGGAGTGAGGAATCAAACCCAGCATTCCCATGTAAGAGACCAGCTCCCTAACCACTCGTGCAGACAACACGTTTCTCATGAGGTCCTCATGGGGTTCTCATGGCATCAACCATGCAGAAGATAAGTGGTGGATCCGTTCTGAATGGGTTCTCATCAGGTTCCTAATGGGGTCCTTCAGGACCCGTGTGGAAACAGCCCAAGAGTTATATCCATCTGGGTGCTCAGTAAAGCATCAAGATATAGTTAGCACGCTTTTTGTCTTATTACATTTATTCTCAATTGGGTTAAAAACCTACCATAGGTTGCCCAGCCTCTGAAAACTTCACTTTAATATCTTTCAAATGTTTCAGAATAGGTTCATCGTGTTCCTACAAAGAATATAGCTGTTAATATGTGTCAAATGCAGTTACAAAGTAGAATTCCATATATTGTAGCAAAAGAAAAAAATCAATAAGTATAAAGTTGATGTTTCATAAATATCATTTACCAGGTAGCAAAAACAGCCACATATTTACCATGTAATTATTAAGATAAAAAAACCTAACACAAGCTTAATGAAAAACATTTTAAGACACTGAGTTATCATTCAATTCTGTGTAGATGCAGACTTTTACATAAACTGCTTTTATTTTCCAGCAGTCTTCCATTTTGAGCAATGGTAACGGCACTGAATTCAGCAGCAATAGTGGTAAGCTTAGTTCAATGACAACAGAATTCCATGGTAATCTAGAGGAATTCCCTGCTTAATATATTAAAATTCAGCTGCAATTAGCTATAATAGGTAACCTGTGCTTTTGTGCTTAAAGGCAGGGTGTCACTCAATATAATCATACTAGAAATTACCACTAAATGGTTGCAATTTTCATACCTTTGGGCTTCCCAAAAGCTACTGGTGATGCACTGCTGTAACAATAACAATGAATCCATCATCTAGAATAGTATATTCTTCTTCTTGTGGTGGTGGAGGAGTACATTGTTTGGAATATTGAGTTGTAGCACTAACTACATAAAGCCCTTTTGTGTTCGAGAATAATCTGTTCATGCAACCTCTTGTTTCTTTAAGGCTGGAAAATTAAAGTTGAATTCCAGCAGAGGGGAAAACAAAATCCTAAAAGTACTAAGGCTCCCTTAGTTTTTGACACATACCAGCAAGAAAATTGAAAATACTGTTACCTGGACCATATCACTGAGCAAGTCAACATTCTTCAATACAGTAAGCCAAAATTCAGGAATTCCTTTAGGGTCATCTTTTTCTTCATCTTTTTTCTCCTCTTCAAGTTTGGCTTTCTCTTTCATTTCCTCCTTGTTAAAATTGAGAAGTTACTCTAAAATCTTACTGATACACAAATAATGTAACAAAAATTCTTTAACTAGAAAAGGATTTATATTTTAGGTCCCCAGTAAGATCTCACCTTCAGTAGAAACACTGAATATTTTTATGTTAGATGTAACAGAAAGCTGATAAAAAAGTATTTAAATGTTTCCAAATTGTAAACAGATTTTTCAGTTTTATAAATGCATTATTTGTCTGCATTTGTCCCGAACTATTAACAGCAGCAGCTATGCCTGGAAACATGGAATCTTCCTGGGATCCAGTACCAGTGCAGTACACACTTACATATCTGGATCATTCCTTTAGTCCACACCCAATTTATTGTTTTACTATGCTCATTTTACATTTGGTTTTTAATGCTGTAAGCCGTCCTGGGACACTCAGGTACAAGGAGGGATAAAAATGCAAATAAACAAATAAATAATAAATAAACTATTAAATAAAAGCATAAGATTTAGGTACTCACTGAAATCTCTTCCTCCACATCAGTTTTCCATTCACATTCTTCTTCAGTAGGTTCATAAATTGCATTGATAATTTCACTCCTCTAGAACATTAAAGCAGTGTTCTTTTAGGTCATTTGGTCCAAACCAAAAAATATCAAAAGGCAACAAAGAAAAGCTTTTGTAAGTTCTCAAGTTGAATGAAAAAAAGAAAAAGCATGAGAATTACCTTATCAAACAAGGGCTGATAAAGAGCAGCATATTTTCTTTCCAGTTCATGAACCTCTTCATAGAATTTTGCTTCTATCTGTGCACATTTGACTTGAAGATTCTTCAGGGCATTTACACGCCTCTTTACTACTTTAGGTAAGCTGGAGGGAGAGTATAGTTCACTATTATATTATTGATAACAATGCACTTCATCATTTTCTAACTAGAAAGCTAAAATTGCAAAATCCAGCATTTAAAACCTTTGTTTTCATCCGAAAGCAAAGCTTTATTGTGCATCCTAATGTCTGTGTATACCAGTGGTTCCCAAAGTTGTCTGGGCTACGACCCATCTAATATAAGTTTACCAACTCGGGACCCACCTCTAGGAAATTTAACCATTACCAATATGAATAAAGGACTTTTCAAATAACAAAGTTTTAATACAATTTTTTTATTACTTAATTCTACAGGCAGGGCCCACTCAGTATTTGCTCGCGACCCACCAGTGGGTCCCGACCCATAGTTTGGGAAACCCTGGTGTATACCATTCCTATCTGATACATAAGCACTTAGGGCAACAGTTTCAGAAACTTTTTAAAGGCACCATAGGTTTTTTCCTATTCAGTTAAAAGACCTGAAAAGCAAGATTAAACTGTGATCTTTATGCAAGTACAGAAGTATGTTAAGTGCACTCCATGCAGTTGAAAATTTGAAGTGAGTGATGTGATCAGGTAATAACTGAATGATGAGTTAACACATGAATTTTCATCCTTGCATCAGTTGATTTTATGCTGCGGGATTTAGCTGATGTCCAAGTGCTGGAAGAAATTTTGGCATTCTAACTCTCTCATTATCTTCAGTAACTCAGCATATGCCAAAGTGATGACTACACACAGCTAAAATTCCATTAGAAACCATGACCTTGAAATATTCTATTTGTGACAAAGTATAATCTGAATATTAGTTCTACGTCAGGAAAAAAATTGGAAGGAACCCAGTCTGCTCCTTTACTCCTCCACTCTTCCAATTTAATGCTCAGCTTTAGAAGTTAAAACTACTAGTGCTGGGTTCTTTACATGCCAACTTAAACATGTTCCCAGCATCTCACAACATGCAAACAAGCACAGGGAGAAATACTACATAACCAGTTCCTTAGCCTCCTTAATACCACTATCCCATCAATGGCAGACTCTCAACTGCTTACTGCTTAGAAGTTCAAGTCGGATGGGTTTTAGAACAAAATTTCCAGTTTCTCCAACCCAGTTTTAAGAAACAGAACATGTGTGCATGCATACCTCATAAGCACATGACAAATCACAAGGACTAAATTCACCAAAAACAATAATACTGTACTTGCTACTTGTATACTTCATTTCCTCATTCCCTGGAGTTCTGAATTTTAGAAGACGTTAATAACTGTCAGCACTGGTTCACTATACCAATCTTGAATATATTTGACCACAGTAAAATAAATGAGGATTAGATTAGTTAATACTGCTGAAGAACCAGGTTTAGATTAAAATACTTATTGTTGCCTCAGAATACACAATACATCAATATACAGATCGGCAATTATAAAACCATACTATCAATTTCAGACAGTAGTGTCTGCACTTTTTGTTACAAAGTACCTTTACTGACAAGGCAGTAGCCACTCACAAAAATTCATTCAAAATTAACCTCTTTTAGTGATGGATTTAAATAAGGGTAGGGATGTGCACAAATATTCTAAACATTTGATATCCAATCGAATTTGTTAGAATGTGGACACTTGAACTGAATGTCTTCACCTTCGATTTTAGAAGTTTGAACAAATTTCAAATGTTCCAAAACATGTTTGAATGATTCAAATTATTTGAATGTACAGATACATATGTATTACGTACATATCTGTACGAATATCATACGTATCTGTACGCATTTGCGCTTATAATTTGGAACAAAAACAAGATGCATATGGGATAAAATGGGATGCACATGAAATGCATACAGATACGTATAACACATACGAATGTTGTCGACATTTGTATCTTTAAATACAAATGTTGATATTTGTATCTTCAAATTCGTATCTAACATTCGAATGAATAGATTCAAAAGTAACAGATTCAAATAGTTTTCTTGCATTTTGATTTTAAACATTCGAATTGAATTGAATGTTTGGACAACTAGAATGCAAAAAGAAAAATTCATGCACACCCCTAAATAAGGGTGAGAAAGTGTACTCTCTTTTATACCAGTAAATCTATGACTACTACCTAGCTACTCTGATGTCCAGTCACACATATTCAAGGGACAGGACTCTAAATCTCAAACAACGCAGCTCACCTCTTTTTCACTTTCCTCAAAGCCAAACAGCTAACTTTCTGTGGTACCCTTTAGAAATGATGCATAATGACATAATATGGTTTCTCAACAACAAATAAAGCATAGAGAGGGTTAATGTGCCTCTGAATTAATAGTGTGGAAAAGGATGTTCAAGTTGGGATGAGGAAATAGAAGAGACACTCAATGACCATCCCAATTCAGAATGCAAAATGAAGCTTCAGTAACAAATTGTAGGAACTTGCCTTTTTGGGGTTTGATTCGAATACTTGAAAATTCCATTTGATTTGAATCTTTAAAATTTGAATTTACCCAAATTTGATTTGAATTAAACAAATTTGAATCTATTTGTTTGAATTTTAGATTCAAATTTGCACTTACAAATGTCAACAACATCCATATCTGCCCATACGCATTGTTACGCATCCCCTACACCGGTGATGGCCAACCTATGACACGCGTGTCACAAGTGACACACCAAGCCCTTTTGGGTGACACACATGGTCACCCTGGCACCTGGGCATGTAGTGCTTGCTTGTTCTTGAAGTGTACGAAATACCAACTTTCAATTGAAGATTTAGCAAGTGTAAAGAATTTTGTTTTTGCTTTTAATAAAATACATATATCAAAAATATAACTTTTTTACTAGAGCCACAAATATCACAAAATTATGGATATTTCTAGATGTAACACAGCACCCGAGTTAAGCTAGGTTTTCTTGCGAATTTTGACACACCGAGCTCAAAAGGTTAGCCATCACTGCCCTACACATCCGTACTTGTCCCTATGCATCCCATAGTTATCCCGGATGCAACCCATTTTCATCCCATATGGGTCCACAAAAATGCGTACGGACGCGGGAAAGATGCATACATGCAAGTACGCATCGTGTACAAACCCATACACATAGGAATGTCCGAATAATTCAAACAAATAAATTCAAAAATTCAAAATTTGTTTGAATGTTTACATTCAAATTTATGGACATTTGATTTGAATGTCAAAATTTGGACGAATTTGATCAAATATTGAATGTCTTTGAATATTCGTGCACATCCCTAGTATGGTCTTTTGAAGGAAGGAGACTCAGAAGAGCTTTCTTCCTACATAGATGGCATTTTCACCAACTGTGCAGAAGCACAAAGAACCAGTAGCAGAGATGTGCATGAGCCAGTTCTAGCAGGTTCAGTTGCCATCAAACTAAACTCCGTCAGAATTAGAACTGGCTCACAGACCTTAACAAACTGCCTGGCCAGCTCGTCAAGCCAGCTGGCTCAGGTTTGGTTTGTTGAACCACACCTTCCAATCTTATGCTGTTGCTTCAACTCTTTGGCCTCCTCCTAACTGCAAGTCCACAGTGATTCAGCCCATACTGTGCTTAAGTATCCTTCCCATGCAAGGCATTAGACCCTCCTAGTACCAGAAAGAACAGTACTTCACAGTGCCACTGTTCTCTTTCTGTTCTTAGTTTCCAGAATTTTAGGGGGAAATGCTCTGCTTGATTGTCTAATAAATTAAACACAACATTGCAATGTTAAGACAATGTGTTTAATTTTTGAAGTTTTTGAGCAACTCCTTATCTACACAGCGCTGTAGGTCAGCAGCAAAAAATGAAAGTATACTTCACATAAGCTAACATATCTGGAATCTTAGGGAGCTTGCTGTGTATTCCATCTAGGTAAGCCTGTTTCCTTAAGAGATTGAAAAAGATCAACAAGGCAGGCATTCTTAAGTTCTTTTTTAATTAAGTTCTTTTATTTGAGACATTTTTTCAAGTTTGATGGCTTGCATCTTTCCTTCACAGAATGTCCCAAAGGGAACTGAAGAATTCAGAAAATGTAACCTAAACATCTTTCAATTCTAGTAATAACCACCTACATAAAAACTGTACCAAATAAAGCCATTGAAAGCAAACCCATAATGCAATCCTCAGAATGGTAAAGGAATGTCTCACTGACTAAAGTCTTCATAAAAAGGTCTGTTTAGACCACAAGCTGAAAGTTGTACAGCTGCAATTTCATTTTATCAGCAGGATCAGTTCCCCAGAAATGATGCACAAACCATATCTGTGGAAACTGAGCAATTAAAATACATTATGAAGCAGGGGTTACTCCAGACCAGTTGGGCTAGAGGAGGAGTCAAATGGGAAAACTTTTGCTCATCCATTTTTGAATTAAAGCCCCAGGGAGAGACAGAGGAGTATCTCTGTTTGACGGGGAGTTGCCCTGAAGGGAATCCAATCTTTAGAGAAACCAATAACAGAACTCACTATCTACAAGCTGCTAATTGTATCACAGAAAGAACCACTCAGAAGGTGTCTCACCCAATGCCTGTTAAGAGGAAAAAAGAACAGGCATTCGGCAATTCTCCCTACACTTGCCAAACTGAGGTCCAACTGTATAATGACACTGACAAACACATTAGAGGGTCATTAACTGTCATAGGAATCACCAGAACTCTTAAAATAACTTCAGTAACAACATCACCATTCCTTTTAAGCTGCGTAATCACACAGTAATAATAGTGCCCCATGCACCACAGTATGTTTCCTGAACAGTTAGCTCTAGCACAGCGGGAATGGAAGTGGGCCAGCTACTATTCTGATGCTCTCTGCAGAGACACAGGAGGCCTGGGGGGGGGGAGTAGTCACACCAGTGTCTCCACCCTATCCCTCCAATGCCCACCACCCTGAGTCATAGCCAGAGTCCCTGTGGCTGCTGCTCAGTTCTGAAATAATTATAGAAACATAATGACAGGATCATGGACCTGTCAGAAAGTGATTACCCATATTTTCCGGCGTATAAGATGACTGGGTGTATAAGACGACCCCCAACTTTCCAGTTAAAATATAGAGTCTGGGATATATTCGCCATATAAGAAGACAACACCCGGAGTATAAGACGACCCCCGACTTTTGAGAAGATTTTCCTGGGTTAAAAAGTAGTCTTATATGCCAGAAAATACAGTATATATGTGCTCATGAGATAGTAGTAGTTAGGTTCCCTGACCGCTTTTATCTCCTTACTGATATGCTCACCAAACACTGAGACATGAGCTTTCATATCAGGGATGCTCTAGGCTTGATATTCCAAATTTCCGAGGATAATGCAAACAGCCTACAGAGGTGCAAAGCATTCTGCCAAGAAAGGAAGCAAGTATAATATACCCATAAGAACATGCATGTGGAGATGTATCCTTTCAACTGGTCAAGGAAAAAGGATTCAAACAATGCTTCACAGTGATATATTTTACTCATTCCAAATACTTATCTATATTTTAATAAGCTTTGTCCAAATTAGCTTGTCATTTACTTTACCAACAATTACAAAATGTCAACACAGGTGAACAAAGCAACTAAAATACTGAAGAATATATACACTTCCACACATGCATTTGTTATTTGTAAAAAAACAACAAAACCTGTGAAAGAAACTTTATCACACTTCATTCCAGGTAATATCACATTCTCCAAAATAAAGCTTTTATGTTAAAAATATTTCCCTCTATTACGGTAGGTCAGTTTATAAATTACAAAATTTAAATGTCAAACAATTTAAACATAACCCAATAATTTAGAACATTATGTGCCCACTTATAAATAGGCACAATAGGGACTACTAATACCCTTATCTTCATTAGCCCCACATGGCTACTATACTGCAAAAGTGTTGCCTTTTAAGCAGAGCCAGCACAGCTGCTCAGAAAACTCCATCATACCTCCATGGAAATATACAGCCTTGGGCCAGACACTGTCTCTCAGCCTAAACAGTCTCACAGAGTTGTTGTGAGCATAAAATAAAGGGGAAGTGAATGGTGTACACTGGATAAAAACATTATGATTAAATAAATTGTTGAAAAAGTTCCACTGGGATCAGCCTTATTGTTGAGGTAGGTCTCAAATACCAGGCAAGACTGGGCTGCTCATAAAAACAACAGAAAACGAATCTCACAATCTTTGCAGTAATACCTATGCTTGCCCTAGCATAATTTTAGTATTTCAAAGAGAGCCTTGTAATCCTAAAACTTTTCAACGATGACAGTAGACCTCTTTATACTCTCAATCACTAAAGAGAAAACACAATCACAAAATACTCTCCATTTTGTAACAACTACTATTAGCCTATTTAAGGCAAAATAACCTGCTGGGCTACACACTGGCAATAGACAGAATAATACAAAATCAGGGGAAATAATTCATTTGGCCTAATGTAAGTAAAGATGGGAAAGATAAAAATGGTGAGACGAAGTCATGTAATAGTAATAAAACATTAGAGTACTGATAGAGATGATGTTCTAACAACATATGCAAAATTTACTTTAAAAGTTTCTTTAAGCCCAAAAGCATATTGTGAAAGAAAAAAATTAAAATATCTCCTTTTGTAACAATTTGTCTAAGAATTTCTTACAAACACATGAAGAAGCAATCTTGCAACAAACAGGTCTATCCAGACCCCAGGTTGGTATCAACTAAGAGATTAAAAGGACACCTGTAAAATGTCTTAAGGTCAAGCAAGCATGCAAGTATTAAACCAAGCTCAAAACACTATTTCTGTTAATTTAATTTGCTTCACAATGCTTTAATCAACATGCTAGATAAGCTTTAGGGATGAGCTACTGTACTTGGAAGTGATGAAGAGTTGGCTTTTTGACAATTTTCTCAAAGAGTATAATATCTCAGTGAAAGCAGCATCATGAAACTCAGTAAGGACTTACTGATCTTGGATCAAGGGCCTTGCAGATTAGCAGAGGTTACTTAAATATGCTGTGAGAGAAAAGAAAGCATGTTCACTGTAGATCTGAGTTCAATTCTGGCCATTAATTAGAAACCTGGGACAAACACCTTGTTACAAATATTTGTAAGAGTGTCCCAGTCATTTAAATTAAAAAAAGTAGCTAGAAAAATACTTGGGAATAAGGGTTATTTTTCTATTTCTGCTCCAAACAACATCCCTCCTCACTTCTTTCTATTGGGTTCCACCCCTGTTACACAAAAGTGCACAAGCATCCTTATGGGGAAGGTAGAAGAGCAATCAAAATGACACTCAGAACAAAAAAAAAGTTAGCAGGGAAGTAGATAAGCAGATAAACATTTCTTTGTTCAAAACTGCAAGTCTTCTGGCTGTTTCTTTTAAAAAAATGTTCCGTCAGGGAATCATGAGAGTTTCGTGAAAATCCAACATTTTCACAGGTTAGTCACCTTTCTTGAAAGGAGATAATTTGTGCTATAAAAAGTTCTATTCAAAATGTCCACTGTATTTTTTAAAGTTTTTGCTACTTCTCTCCTAAAAATAGTATACTCTAGTCTGGATTTCTTGACTTCTGAAAACCAGAGGTATCCAGTTAACAGTCAAAGCTAAGACATTTTTCTCTGCCAAGTTATTGAAAATAATATTAAGTCAGTTCTGATGTATCCTATAGCAAATCAGAGATTCTGATAATCACAAGCACACTTTAAAGGTTGCTATATCTGTGCAAATCAAAAGCCAAGATCAACCTTTGAAGTGTTCAAGCCCTCTGTCTTTTCACCAGCACAAAAGAAAGATTAGCCTCTACTTTGCTACTGCTGCATTAGCTTTATAGTTCACAACATATCTGGAGCACGAAACTCTACTTGGCTGTGCATCATCGCCAATGTTTTTCACTTTCATTTCAATTATAAACTCCTTATCAAGATGTTTTGTCACTATAAAGGCACAATGTATCCAAAATAAACTAGGTTGTGAAAAAGGATACAGGGTAAGCATTAAAGGAAAAACTCTGCAAAGTTCACCCCAAACACAGAAGACCTGTATAGACTGTGCTGACACATGCTTGACAACTGCAATTTAGATTTGGCACAAAACAACCATATTCTGCTCTGCATGGCACTGTACAATGGAGTCCTAGGTAAGTCTATTCAGAAGCCTATTTATAATTTACACTCCTCTTAAACTTTGCTATTTTTAGAATATTTATGAAATACAGTTTTGTAGAATGATAACTACTTGCACCAACGCTAACAGCTTCATGTAGTTAACATGTGTGACGGTTTCAGGGATACAGGCTGCAAACTGTTTTGCTTCCTGGCTTTGCAGGCTTCTAGCTAGCTGCAATAGCCAGCCTTGGTGCAAACAGCCTTTTGCAAACCCAGGGTTTTGGCTGCAAAAAGGGCGGGAAATCCTGTGCGGGCCCTGTTGCAGTGATTGGCTGGAGTAAGGTTTTGGAGGGAAAAGCTGTCCGGGAATCTGAGTACTGGACAGGCTAGAGTAGGAGTTCCCACCAATCAGGCTGGAGGACAGCAACCTCTGTTAGGAGTCTCCAGCAGCATTTTATTGCGGCTAGAGCCAATCAGGGTCAGGGGGATGAGTATAAAGGAACACAGAAGACAGCAGATGAAGTCTTCATGCTGGGACAAGAGCTGAAAGGAAAAGAGCTGAATCCTGAGGGAGCTGGAACCAGTAGCTGTCCATTGGGCTGTTGGCTGAGCGATTTCTGAAGGGGACAATCAAGGAAGATTGGGGCTCCGAGGGAGACTTCGCTAGCAACTGACCAGGCTGGATGACTGGACAAGCAAGGACGGACTGGACCTTGTGATCATCTAGGGCCACGTTCTGGGACACTGGCTTGGTTTGAGCTGTGGCCAAGCAAGTCAGAGGGGGAGAGGAACGTGGAGAGGTTTGTCTTTTAAAAGGGGGAACTATTTTCCTTTAGGGAAAGGGGTAGCTCCTAACCTTAAGAGACTTACTGAGTTAAACCAACAAATACCTGAACCTTATTTTATCTTTTATAGTATTGCTTGTGTATAATAATAAACTTGTTTTAGTTAACTGTTGAAACGCTTGCTACCAGTGTTTTGTGTCCACACTGTAGTATTCACTTGGCCATTGCACGAACCCAGCGTCCTAACAGGGCCAAACCACTCCTAGTGAGGGCAGGCACTTTCTGGAACGCTGGGCATCGTGGCAACATGCAATAAACAGACTACAATATATTAACTGGTAAGATATGCTTTACCTTTCTATATATCCCGTAGGTGTTCCAACCAGGCCATCGAGTCTTTCCTGAAGTGCCGCAAGAATTTGTGGATTCTGCATCATTTGTACAGTTAGTTGACGCGCTTAATCAAAATAAGGTTTTTAAAGGACATGGTTATATAAACTTAAGAATTATTTTTACTTAAACATTTGCTAATCACATCTTTTTTCTTTACCAACAAACATTACTAAGCTTGGCTTATTTATGTGTAGAAGTCAAGTATGAAAATAAAATCTTCATACAGATTTAATCAAATAGCACAACATGGTAGTTCTGGAAAAAAACTAAGTAATCAGGTTTGCTTATTCAACAAACATAACACTTTTTCAAAAAATTATTAAATAAAGTTTTGCTTTCTATGCTACGTAAATGTAAACCCAGGGCAGTGTAGAACCATGGATTGCCTTTTAGGCTGCCCCTTGCCAACCTTGGAAGCACTCCTCTCCTCTTACTAGAAAAGTTGATAACAGATGTATTGACGGCTACTAGAATGGATGCCTAGTTAATGCCTCCAGGTTGGAAAGACAGGCAGGAAGCCCCTGAAAGCCATTTGCAGAAAATCAGGAGCAGGTGAAGATTTTGCCTTTGCCTTCTACTTGGAGCCCAAAAGCAACTAGTGGGCCACTGTGTGAGTCAGGATACTGGACTAGATGGGCTGTGGCCCAATCCAGCAAGACTCTTCTCAATTTCTAAGGTAAGATGAAAAATGTAACTCCACTCGGAGACCTTCAGGTCTAGGGCAAAAATGAAAATGAAAATAATTATAATGTATCAATGGGAGAAAATCTGAAAACTTTGTAAAAAATACAGTGAAAAGCCACTTCTTCACTTCTCAAAAACCATGGATTTATCCTTATCTTTGCAACACTCGCCATAATTTGAGCTCAACTCCATGGTATATTCCTTTTTATAAATAAAACAAAAATCATAACTGAAAATCAAATTATAAAATCAAGAAAATGCCAACAGCATTATAAACTTTAATTTATGGCAACTTGCTCTATAGCAGTCATCTTGCCTGTTTCATTACACACAACTCGAGAACACAGCATTTGAAAAGCACTCAGGCATGTTGAACTCTCTACCCATTTAACTATTTCACAGTGGTGTAACAGTGCCAACAGGGGTGTCAGCTACAGCACTGAGAAACTGCCTAAAGCATTCAGGAATCACTGGGCAGAATTATGTATGTAATTCTACCCAAACACCTAAACTCGTAATTTGGCACAAATAGAGGACAATCCCATGAAGTACTGAGTCACATTAACCATCTCAGAGATGTGAACTGTTTATGTAATGTGATGGGCAGTACACCAATAAATCTGTACTCTTATGTCTTTGAATCAAGACCAGATAGATTCAGAAAGCAAGTGGATTGTTTTCCTTATGGGTTAAGTGGGATCCTTATGGATAACAATAATATCGCATGCCAACCTCCTAATTTAGATTGGTGCTGATTCAGGTGGGCAAATCTGAGTCAGATCTGATCATTTCAGTTAACTCATCCCACTCTTATTGACGCAAACTAGGCTGGCTAATTCATTCTCAACCAAATTATTCATCAATGATGTCTGATTACAAACTGCCTTTGCAGTCAATATAAACTCCATGGAAATAAGAGGTTGGGTACTATAGCAACGAAGAGCTTTTATGGAGGGATATAAAAGCAGGACAAAACAAAATCCAGCTGCCTAACATTTTTCTTTATTTCTACTGCATATTAATACGTATGGTACAAGTGTGTGTGTGTGTTCACCCCAGAAATTCAAAGACACTTAACTTGCAAGATCCAAAAAAACACAGCAGGCCTTACGTTCAAGTAAAGGACTGCTATTTATTATATTAACCCGAGCAAGATCGTTAGGAATGTCTGAGAAGATCAAGCTAGCATTTTGTATTAAAACTGTAAGCACTGCAAAGATAATTATTTTTTCTCCAGTAGCAAGGGTTGGTGAAGGTGTATGTTTCACTATTATGTTTCAGACAGTATTGAGAAAAGCACTTTTTATTATCTATCTATCAGCTTAGTGATAAAAGCTTCTGATCATTTTCCCCTTACCTTTACTGTTAGCATCCTCTCCAGTTTCTTCCTCTTCTACTTCTTCAACGTCTTCCATATCCTGCTGGTCAAGCTCAGCCTGTTCTTTGCTATTAAAACCAAGTCAAAACAAAAGTATGAACTATTATAAGCAAAATGCATTTTACACAAATCTCTGACAACTTTGCTACTTTAAACACTATTAGACTCTTTAGTTGAAATGCCTACAAGATAACTTTTCAGTCCATTTCCTTATATACTGCCTATACGTTTTTCTTTATGCTTCAGTATTTGTATAAGTTTGTTTTAAGTTCTTGCAGCACAAACATATGGAACATACAAAAGGAAAATGTAATACATATTCAGTCTACTACTCCATTATAGTGCAGAATGTCACCCTTCATTTTCTGACTGAAAAATCAGATCTTGTATATAGCACAAAAAAGCCTGCAGTGAACATGTGCAATTAGAAAACTGGATAGCAAGGAAAAATAAAATTTCAAATACCAGTTCTAATGAGCTTTTATCAGAAGCAATAGAAAGGAAGCACTTTTTGAGACACTAAAGCACAGAGTTACATTACATTATAAAAACATTTCTGGACTGAAACATACAACACTGCCAAACTGGCAGAAGAATAAAAAGGATCTAGGTGTTAGGCTAGTCCAAGGAATGTTAAACTAAGAGAGAGTCTCATGTTCTCAAGGGTTTTTATACCTGTGAAAGATGGTATCCAGACTGTACAGAAACCTTCTATTTTGATGTGCTAAACCTGACTTAAAATTATTTAAAGAAGGCATCAAACTTCTTCTCTCCAAGAGTGTGCATCACCTCTAGAGACCAAAACAATTGCAACTGACATTTTTAGGAAGAGGTAAGATGACACTGTCTTCCCAATTTAGTGTTACTGTCCAAAATGAAGAAGGAGAAGACAGGTTGAAACAGTACATTACTAGTTTTAGAATTTTTAAATATCCCTGATGTGCACTAGAATAAGAATCTGTCTTCCTATTCACAATATGACAGGGCCCAAGGCATGAACTGTTCTCTACTTAGTACTTCATTTTTATGTCTGAATAAACAACATTTGCACATTAACACCAACACTCTTCCACATCTACGAACTTGGAAGATTTCTAACTACAAATGCAGTAAAATTACTTTTAAGGTCTTTGAAGTATAGCTATTCGATCTTCTGTTATGGGCCAGGCTATCTAAGAAAGGTAGAAAATGGGTCTACATTTGAACATTTAATTTGCTTAATAATAAATGCTATATAAAACTTTATGTCCAAAGACCAATGTCCAAATTCAGCAGCCAAATAATGCCAGAAATGTTCTAAGCAAATTAATGTGATATTAACACACATATTTGTTGCTCTATCAGAATTCAGAACCCAACACAACTATTTTTTCAACAGCCAAGGAGGGACAGGCTTGTAGATGTATCCACAGCAAGGAAGCAGCTTTGAATACATACATGTCTACACAAACCATCTTGATCACAACTACTTCCCTATGTAAGCATGGCTGTCCATATACTGAAATCAGCAGACCCCCAGACTTTCCCCTGTCCTCTGGACAACTGCAGATGAGTGGAAGAAACTCATTAAATCAAACTAAGGCAATAACTTAGTCTGGGCAAGATTTCAGCTGAACAGAGCCAGAGGCATCAGGCTTGCAGCTTAGCTGAGCCATTTTTTGACCCATGCACTCAAGTCGGTAAACCTAATCTCTTCTGCTAACAAGAGCTTCCAAGCAGGCACAGTCTCTCAATTTTTAGAATTTCCTATCCAGGAAGAAGTATATCACTTTTTCCTTACCAGTCTTCATAAAAATTTTCTGAAGATAGATTTGTTTATGTGAAGACTGGATTGTACTACATTTGAAGAAACCCCCATCTGCTGCTAGCTCCTCGTATTTGTACTGTGCTTTTTTTTATAGTCTTGTAAAGCCACCATGTCAAGGCAGGCCCAAAAAAGCACAAAAGTCTTAGATGTAAGCATTTTTTGAAAAGGAAGAACTTCTTGGGACCACTGAGCCACATATACATGAGTTTTATGCGACCTGCATTACATGGCAAAGTAAAAGAATACAAATAGGTTTCTCTAACTGAAGACTGATGCAATGCAGATAAGGACCTTGCATAAGAGTCAAGAGACTGCTCTCAACTTTTGCTCTCCAAGCCCAAACTATGAAAATGAAAACACAAAGATTCTACTGAACCTCACAGTTTTATGAACAAAAAGTACAATTTCACAAAACATGTTCAAAGATATTAAATATGCTTACTTGTCAATGTCAGCCATTTTTCCCTGACCTCAGAAAATTTCTGGAAAAAAATAAAGGAAATTATTTTACATTTAATTAGCATTTAAACAATATCTTTTCCCCAATCAGCTTATCAGCTCCCTCCCAACTTTCCCAATATATACCCATTTGTGCTTACAAGATATAATTACTCTGGCACAGCAGTCACACTTTATTCTACCTGGAAATATCAAATGTGTTGTGTTACTATTACAAGTCTACACACCTTGTTTTGCTTGTGCAATGCTTAAACAAGCACCAACAGGAATAAAGAACGTGAAATTTGGAAGACAAGTGTTTATTTCTACAGAATGCCAAACTCAAACCCTAATCAAGATGCAGAACTTAACACAAAACACACTGTTCTTTCAAATGTGGCCAGAGCTATGTGCGTTTTTTAAAACAAAAGCTACAAGAAAAAAGCCATAATTTATGTGCTTATAGCTACAAGATTCCTATTACCATACTGACTGCTGCAAAATGATTATGAAAGTTGTTGTCAGTTTCCACACTGATTCCTTGCATGCTCCTGAATTAGTGTATGACCAGGCACAACCCCTGTAGAAATACATTTTTCTGACACTGACACATAACTGCCTAGTGTTGTTTGCTGTGAAATCACTAGACATAAACTTTCACTCCTCAATTTACGGTACCTCTGATTCCAACTCCTTTATTTGTAAATACAGCAAATACTGTATTTGCTGGGATTTAAGATTTTTTCCCACCAAAATACCCCTAAAAAATGGGGTGAGTCTTATACGCCAGTAATCGCCAGATTGCAAACACCAGAAAGCATGCCTTCCTTCGACCACAGGGGGAAAATGCCCTAAAAAGGGGGTGCACCTTATACTCCGGTGCATCTTATAGGCCAGAAAATACGGTACTATTATATGACAAATTTAAACACCTAAAGTGGCAAACAGCAGGGCTGTTCGGGGGGAGGGATGCATATGCTTCAAAGCCATTTTTAACTCAGAAACCAAGAGGCATCATTTCCTCTATATACCTCAACTGGTGACAGAATCCTTCCTAGGAGAAACTTTTAATGTATTATAATTTCCATTTAGTTGGATTCAGAACCAGGGAGGTGCAAGGAAATTTGTAACATTCGATATTCGTACGAATTCTGACATTTGTATATGAATTGAACGTTATGATGTTTGTATATTGACATTCATATTCATACAAAGACTTCAGAACATTCGTGAAATGGGGAGGTGGGAAAGCAGCTGCACCAGTCACATCTGCAATGGATCTAGAGTGCATTCAACATAAGACTGAGAGCTGATTCAAAGTGGGTTCAGGGTGGATTTGATGCTTTCAGAGCTGATATGTTACGGGATATGTTTCGGATACAGATTGGATATTCGTACCAATCTGTACAAATACATTTGTATCAAATACAATCCTACCACATTTGATGGAGATCTATTTGAAAGAATATGAATCAAATGCAAAAAACTCATTCGTGCACATCCCTACTAAGAACATTTTTACCAATCCAACTCTAGTAATCCAATAATTGTTTCTAACTCCACAACCCTGGTTTTGAATACCAGTGTGGTCTTTAATTTAATCATTTCTCACACAGTGGGTGGGAGACCATGTCTGAATTAGCTAAATACATTACGACTGAAAAATAAATTTGAGAAGGTAAAGAGGCAGATAAAACCTGAATACACGTCATTAAAACTGGATCTTGGAAATTGGGGTTAAAGACTAGCAGACTATTGAAACTGTTCATTCTTGAGAAAGTAAGGCATTTATCAAAAATATGGGCTGTTTTCCTACCAAGTATACTGTCTAAAAAGATATTTCTACTTCTGTACACTATAAAATAAAATATTTATTCTTTGGAATTTTTTATGAAAGCTTTTTCAAGCAAAACCTGTCATACTCAAGAGACCTTCGTTTAAAATCCTAGAACTGTTTCCTGCCTTGCCAGTTGCTGAAACCAAGCAGCATGGGATGTGGAAAATGCCTGTGCTCATTTTGCTTTCCCAAGAAGATCAAGACAGCTGTGCTTGAAGACTAGAAATAGTTTCTCAAGGGAAACCAGGAGCTTAATTAAATCTGGAGGACAAATAGATTATTGATAATGATTAAACCAGTGGTTCTCAATCCGGGGGTCGGGGACCCCTTTGGGGGTCGAACTGCCCTTTCAGAGGGGTCGCAACGAGTCTCCCACCTCCCAGCTGCTCTGCCCCCATGGCTGGGGGTCTCCACAACATGAGGAACTCCATTAAGGGGTTGCGGCATTAGGAAGGTCGAGAACCGCTGGATTAGACAGTTATACACTTACTCTACATTACTTCATTAAACTCCACCCTTCCCCAAGAAGCTCAGAGCAGCTAACAAGATTCTTATTCTCCCCTTTTTATATGCATGAGGTAAGTTATGTAAAGAAGCAATGATCACAAAAGTGATTGCTGTCTTAATTTCTATGACCAACCCTATTACTATACTGTATATTAGTGAAAATATGACTTAATTCAAAAGCAGCCCCAAAAACTTGAGCTGCAAGAGCTCAGTGTCATTTGAATAGTGGCTTAAACTTGATCCCTATCATTTTCCTTAACATGTCACACAGACTGCAGAGACTTCTAAAAAACCTACTATAAATATATATTTTAAAGAGCTCAAAACGACACCAAGCATTTTTGTTAAATTAACAACTCAACCTCAAGGAAATTGATCAGGATGTTCTTTTCAAGACAACATTACATGTTAGGCTTGTGTCTGGCAAGACCAAACCATAGTAAAGTGATCTCGAACTGCAAGTAAATGAACAGATAAGCACTGTGGGGACAGTGGTTTTCGCCTCACAAGCCTGGACTCTTTTGAGTACCTGGAATAATTAGAGAGCAGGTGAGTGCCATGGACATCACACAGACAACTTACTTGCTCACTCAAGCATGGAGACACTGCTATCACATCTGCATATAAAGCCATGGTATGCTGTCAACATACTTCCACATCATAAGTCTGCGCGCAAGCCACTGTCCCCACAGTGCTTACTTGTTCATTTACTGTATATTCTGGCATATAAAACTACTTTTTACCCCAGAAAAATCTTCTCAAAAGTCAGGGGTCGTCTTATACACCGGGGGTCATCTTCTTATACGGAGAGTATATCCCAAACTCTATATTTTAACTGGAAAGTTGGGGGTCGTCTTATACCACCCGAATATACGGTATTACTCCAAGCACCAAAGAGCTCAGGCTTACTAGGTGAAGCATCTAACAGCCCTGGGACTCTTTGGGTTTTTTCCCACTAGCACAAGATTCTAGTGCCAGTGGAAAAACACCCTTTGTCGCTCTTCACTCAATGGTTCTCAAAAGGCAATTACCTGTGTCTTTGTGCCATGACTTTGGAAACATATTTTTAAAAATCTTATTGTAAGGTAAGTATTCTATAAAACTAGGGTTTATTCTCTAGCCAGAAAGAACCCACAGAAATCAATTTCTATTTGGAACAGTAAGACCTTGGCTACATATCCTCCCTGAAATGGATATTAATAAGAATTCTTTGGTATTATTGCATTTTTTGTTGTTGGTAGGAAAAAATGTTATTGCCAGAAATTGGAAGACCTTCATTACATTAAACCTTCACATGTGGTTCAATAAATTCCTTGATTAGGCAATAACAGTCAATTACAGCTCAGTATTATCAACTTAATGCGAGAAAGAGGGATACCCATATTTTGCAGTCTGGAACCAGCCATTACTAAAGCTATGTAAATATTGGTGAATATTTAGTCTTGCAATTAATATGTTTTCAGCTGCCTAATTTTATTGGGTTTTTTGTAATGTAGATTGACCAAGTAATTTACTTTCTGTTGTTACTATTCTTATTTTAATTTGTTGTTGTTCTAAATCTTAGGTTAACGTTGATGCTGTTATAGTATTTTTATATCAATAAAAGTTTTTGGAAACAAAATCAACACACTTCTCATTTGCAGAAAAATAAAGTAATTCACATAAAGGTCTATATACGGACTTAAACTTTTACGGTTAAAAATCAGCATCCTTTCTCTCGGAAGATGACAATTTTAATACACAAGAAGAATGACTTTTAAAAAGTTTACCCACTTTTAAAAGCTTTGGAAAATGTTAAACAAGCTAAGTAGTTTAGATCAGATAATTTTACTATCAGTGGGTCAAATTCTGTTAGCTGTTCCTGGTAGTGAAGTATACAACACCTGTTTTTCTGTAGCACTTTATCTTTGGAACTCCTTACTCAAAATGCTTATTCTAGAATTTTAAAAATTCAATACACTTCTCACTGTATTCTTTATATTTTGCTCAAACTTGGATGCCTTTCAGTTATAGTTCAGAAAATAAACAGATAAACAAAACATCAAATAAAGGACCAAGCTTAAACTAACACCTTTTTAAAAATGCAAAATATAAAGATTAGCACAGTAGCTGAATGAAACAATTGGAGAAGTATGATTGTGTATAAATTTTGCTACTTGTCTAAGATTTAATACAACTGCTGCAGTATCATAAGATAGAAACACAAACACTCAAGAATACTATTGTTAGAATGACTTTTTAACACCATATTGATTTTATTATACAATTTATGGTGGAAACATTAGTCTCAAGAATGCTTCTACTTAATTAAACTTAAGGAACCATCCCAAACATATCTCCTCAAGCCACATTTACATATGTCCTCAAGTGCATAGACAAGTACCATATAACTATTTCCTCCACTCTAAACTCTTATACAGTATACATAAGAACATAAGAGAAGCCTTGCTGGATCAGGTCACAGCCCATCTAGTCCAGCATCCTGTCGCACACAGTGGCCCACCAAATGCTCATGGGCATCTCAAGCAGAGACAAGGACAAACCTTCTCCTGCTCTCGAGTCCCAGCAGATGGCCTTAGAAGCGCCCCAGTTCCTCCCCGCCCCCCTCAGCCTGAAAGATGCATCTAGGCATTCGTTCTAGTAGCCATTGATACTTCTGTCATCCATAAATTTGTCTAACCCTGCCTTAAAGCCATCTTCCGGCAGCACAGTCCATAAGCCGATGACCCTCTGGGTGAAGAAATACTTCCCCCTGTCAGACCTTACTCTCCTACCCATCAGCTTCATAGAGTGCCCCCTGGTTCTAGTATTGTGGGATAGAGAAATTTTTCCTTTAATGTTTCCTTTAATGTTATACTCCCTTGCTTAACATTAAAAGTTTTCTGTAAAAACTATTTTTTTTTTACAAAATTTATGGTTATAGCTCACAACAGATTTGAGATTGAACAGGCAATAATTTTATCAAGAGACCTATTGGAGAATAGATAAGTGGAGTTGTGGCACTATCCTGTGCCAACACTGAGGAGTCTAAACAGAATTCTATGGCAAAGTGACCCAATAGTTTTTTTAAAAAAATATTATTTTGATGATACTGCATTTGGTATGACTCCTTTAAGCGTAACTGATATAAGAAACCACATACTAGCTTTCATAGAGAAAGCATGGCATATTGTAATTTATATCAAATTTCCTAATCATGATTTTAAATATTTACCGTATTTTCCGGTGTATAAGATGACTGGGTGTATAAGACGACCTCCAACTTTTCCAGTTAAAATCTAGAGTTTGGGATATACTTGCCGTATAAGAAGACAACACCCGGCGTATAAGACGACCCCCAACTTTTGAGAAGATTTTCCTGGGTTAAAAAGTAGTCATACGCCAGAAAATACAGTAAGTCATATTTTTACAAAAAGAACTGCATTACTATTGGTTAATAACCTTAACACATATTTAAAGATATAGAACTCATTACAATGTAGGCACACACTATGTAATATACAACAATTATTCTTAATCTTTTTCTGATTGATTTTCATTAAAAAAATACTAATTTGGTCATTTCAGTACTAAAGCAGATATATATATGTGAATTCACTCAGGAAAGTGAACCAGATCCAGTTGTTCAATTGATTATGTTTTGTCATGTGTACAATCACAAATGAAAAGACTTTTACATCATGATACAGGTAAAATGAAGGAAACCTGCAACTGTTGTTTTCCTCAGATGTCTAGAAATACGGTATTTATTTTCATTATCTTTCCCATCCCCATTCCTCCACCACTATAACTCCACTATCACTGCCCTTCTAATTTTAAACTTAAAAAAAAAATAAAGATTTGACAACCATATCAGTGAACGTTTTGTACTGATCAGGTGAGCAATAAACTCACAAAAAGCTGCTTTTAATGTATTTTTCTAGAACTTTATCACAAATCATGCAATAAGTATTCATAATATCTTTGAAGAACGTTTAAAAGTTATTTTTCAACTAAAGTTGAAATCTGATTTTAATTATTTTTTAAAAGCAACTATTATAGAAAACAATGCTGCCAAAGTAGCTAGTGCACAAATAACCTACCGGTTATAAAAGGTAAGCAAACAAGAAGGAGCTGTATAAGAATGCAAAAGGGCCTCGTTTATGTGTATTTAATGCTGCAGGGGAATGTTAATTATGGCAGGCACAGAACCTCCTTCTGTCTAAGGACAACATTCTATTATGGATGACAAACAGCACACGTATAGTACACAAACCTAAAGAGTTAACATATATTTCCACAAATCTTTACAGACAGACAAGTAAACTCCAAATCCAAATGTACATGCATGTACAAATATATATATATATATTTCCCTAGAACATTAACAGAAATGCTACAACAGTTTAAATCAATATTAATAAACATATTTCAGAATATAAAGAGCTGTCAGATTAAGACTTAGAAATCAATGAGTTCAAATCCCTATTTAGTCACAGAATCTCTGTGGATTATCTAATGCCTCTCAGACATCCTCACAGAGCTGTTGTGAGGATAAAACAGAGGAACTAGAATACTAAGTGTAGCCTTGAGTTGGGTTTTTTTTTTTGGGGGGGGGAGACTAGAATATGAATGCCACAAAGAAACAGTAATAGCAAATTCCAGCAACTGAGGCTCAAGACTAGCAAACACTTGAGTGCAGAAAGCCATTTTCAGCAAGAATCAAAAGCCAAATGGAATTTGAGCTTCCCTTAGTTCAAGATGGAAATGACTCCATGATTTGGCAGCAGATCCAGTAAAAAAAACCCTCTCCCCTTAGATCAGCGGTTCTCAACCTTCCTTATGCCGCAACCCCTTAATGGAGTTCCTCATGTTGTGGAGACCCCCAACCACAGGGACGGAGCAGCTGGGAGGTGGGAGGGAAGGGCGGTGAGAGACTTGTCGCAACCCCTCTGAAAGGGTAGTTCGACCCCCAGGTTGAGAACCACTGCCTTACATGAATCTCTACAGGTAACAAAACAAACAAGAGAGCCTCAGCTGAATGACAAAGTAACTAGGCAGGTCTGTATGTTATTAACCTGGTTAACAACAAAACCTTAAACCTCATCAGATGCATATCAACTACTAGCACATTTTTTCTGAGCGAACAGTAGAATCTTTAGGTTACCAGTGTGGTCAGGGCATCATGTTCAAACTACTGCAGTCATGGCTCCTACAGACACTTCTCAGCCTCTAAAGCAGTGGTTCTCAACCTTCCTAATGCTGCAACCCCTTAATGGAGTTCCTCATGTTGTGGATACCCCCAACCACAGAGGTAGAGCAGCTGGGAAATGGGAGGGAAGGGCGGTGGGGGACTTGTCGCGACCCCTCTGAAAGGGTAGTTCGACCCCCAAAGGGGTCCTGACACCCAGGTTGAGAACCACTGCTCTAAAGGCTAAATTTCTAGCACCACTACAGTCCAAGAAGCACTATGCATCTACTTCTTTAGTGGATAATATTCATATCAGAAGGCAGCAAACTGTCCAATTCCCTGGCCTGAAAAGCATCTACATTTTACTTGCCATAATGTAGCTTCCTAGTCCAGAGAAAAAAGGTGTCCGTATATCAGTACAGGATTCTAAATCCATATAAAAGAAAAAGAGAACTTCACTAACACTTCCCTGTAATATTCACAGAGGGGCTTTTTGGGGTGGGAGGCATCTAAGCATCTTAGTATGCTCTAAGCATTCACACTTGAAGATTGTTAGAGCATACATAACCTTCCCTATCACTTTCCAAAACTTACCCTAAGTGTGGATGGCTGCCATCAGGGCGGCCATCTTTGAACAATGGCAGCAGCACTAGCATGCGACACAATCACTGGGGCAATCGGGTGCCACAGCACATCACTGCTCACGCACAGCCCGTCACATGCTCCTCCTCACCTCTTCCAAACAGAAAAAGGTGCTCTGGCTCTAGTATAGGTATGGAGAACGTTAACATGATCCACATCTATCCAGCCTGTGGGGAGCTCTGCGATGTGCAGAGCTGTTTTGGTGAGAAATGGCTCTGTGAGGTGCGGATGAACCATCTCGGAGCTCCCATCACATTGACCAATCAGTCAATTGTTAAATGGTTAAACAGAACTTCAGAGAATCCATAGGAGGTGAGGGAGTTTCTCAATGCTTCTGTGACATTGGCCCTGCTGGCAGGACTGTTATTCCTCACATTTCTAAACTGCATAGTTGCCTTGAAAAGTCCCATGGTCTGTGGTATCGGAAGCTTCTGGAAAAAAAGACAAGAATCTATGCACCCATACTCCTCCTGACTACCTTCCACTAAAACTCGTCCTTTAGGGCAAAAGTGCTGATAAAAACCAATATTAGATCTGAATCCAGACTGAAATACAGCCAGATAGTTCTATTTCCATCGCAAAAGGTTGAAGGCTGAACCACCCGCACCCATTCAAGCACCTTCCCCTGCCAACACTGCACAGTCACTTACAAGTGCCACACTGTCAAATGGCAATGCCAATTCCAAATTATTATCAGTATTTATGTTACTGTTTCACTGTACATGGCATTATGCATCTCCAGACCACATCCTGGGACAAGTCCATACCATGTTTTTGCGACACACTAATGCAGATTCCATTAAAACTTTATTTACTGCCTCACAAGTTAACACTATGGCATCCTTAATATCCTTCTCCTACATCCATTGTTCAAAGGGCAGAATCCTCTAAGACAGATCAAGAACATGAAACCCACTACTCAAAATCAAGTCAGTTTTAAGGAACTTTTTTTGCTTGGCATTTATAATTTCAACAAAGTTAGAGATTAGTCCTTGGACTAATCAATAATTTTCTAGATTGACAGAGCTTTCAAAAACACAGCTCACTGGGCCCAAGAACCTTGGCTCTTCTCTCCAGTTTTGTGTCTGTGTGTACAATACCAGAATTGTACTAGCATTCTTACTGAAGCAACTAGTGCTCCATCTTTTCAGACACAAGGCCTACACTGAACTCAAGCTAAAATATTATGGGCTTTCCCCCCCTGGTGTTCACTTACATCCTTCAAAGATTTAAAACGGGGTGTTGGTGTGATCCATCTTTGGCAAGATGAAATCTACAATGCACAGTTCAGGCTAGTTGCTAAAAAGAAAGCACAAAGGCTACAACATGCTATTATTTTGGAAAATCCTGATAAATTTAGTGGGATTTACTTCTGGATAACCATTAATACAATCGGATTCCAAGCCTCACCATCATCGTAGCAGCTATTGCGAAACCTAGGAAGACCTGTAGCCTTCTAAAGCCAACAAAATATATTTGGAATGATGATAACATTACCACATCAACCTCACAAGCCAGAAACAATAAAAAGTGGGTTTACTTACATTTCATAAGAGATAAGTCAACTATCTCAACTGACCTCTCCCCACCCCACCCCGAAGCCGCTTTCCTTTGATACCTAATCTTTCAGTCTATGAAATTAGCAGCGTCTACATTAAGGGAAATGGAGGCCAGCGATTGTTTATTACCTGGCGAATGCAGCCTTACTAGATTCCACCGGGGGGAAGCCTTTCCTGACACACCATCAAAACTGACCGACTTGAGAGTCTCTCGCCTCTTCTCCAAACGACGGAGAGGTAACACAGCATTGACTATAAAGCTTCTTCCCACCAGAACCGGCACCCTCCGAAGTTCTGTCCAGACGCGCACTTCCTGCCTCGCTCCCATCCCGCGCTCCTCCTCCTCCTCCTCCCAGCACCCCCACCCACACACGCGCCCGCCAGCCAGCCTGCCAGCCTGACACTTTTTGGCCACCTCTGCCTTAACACGCCCAAGTCGAGGGCGGCGCAGGGCCGGCCCCGTCCAGGCAGCCCCCACGTGCTCGCCCGTGCCGCAGCCGGGAGACCAGAGCAGACTAGGCCGGGCCGGGCCGAGCCAAGGCAGGCCGCCTGACCGTTGCCTCGCCCCATGGCAGCACTGTGACCTGAGGGAAGACGGGCCAGAGTTGCCACCTCCTCCCGCCCTCGCTCGCTCGTCCCCGAAGAGAGAGCGGACGGGGCCCGGAGGAGGAAGGCGCTTTCCCCCTCACACCCGTGGCGGGTGGAGAAGCGGCCAAGGGACGGTCCGCGGCGCCGCCTCTCCTCGCCTTCTCGTCTCCCCCACCCGCGAATGCCGACGACTGACCGACCGAGCGCGAGGTTTCCTTCACCTCCGCCCGCCAACAGCAGCAGCCCGGGGGAGGGGGGGGAAGAGATCCTCCCCATTTACCAGCCCCCCCGCATGCTCCGACCCCCCCCCTTTTCTTCCGTTATGGGAGGCGCCTCCCTCCAAGCCCACGCGCCCCCATTACCTGCGCGAGCGAGCGAGCGAGCGGCCGGGTCTCACCGTGACTCAGGAGCGTGAAAGAAGCGCCGCGCGGCTGGCGGTAGAAAAGACCTAAGCTCCCGCCGCTCGCGCTCATATAGAATTAACGTCACCACGTAACACCCCCTCCCCTCCCCTCTTCCTTCTCCCCTCCCCCTCCCCCGGCCCGCGCGCCCCTGTCACTAGGGTAACGGCGGCGCGCGCCCTCCCTCCGCCTCGCGTGCGTGCGCTCACTTCCCGTTCTTACTTAGAAAAGGGGCGAGCGAGGCGGTTGCTGCCTAGTGACAAGGCACGGACCTGCTTACGCCCTTGCCCGCCAATCAGCGCGCCGACGAAATGGCAGCCAACCAGAACTAGCAGGCTTGCTAGGCGCTGCACGGGCAGGCCACGTGGTCCCCGGTTTGGACAAACAACAACCG
This sequence comes from Aspidoscelis tigris stejnegeri, assembly GCA_023333525.1. Classification (NCBI taxonomy): domain Eukaryota; kingdom Metazoa; phylum Chordata; class Lepidosauria; order Squamata; family Teiidae; genus Aspidoscelis; species Aspidoscelis tigris. Next base: position 50,068,083 of record JALMGA010000005.1, on the reverse strand, counting down.
CGCGCGCGCGCGCTCTCGTGGGACGGAGGGGCGGGGTGGGGCGGGCAGGGCAGGGCAGTTGGCAGCAGTTGCCAAAGGAAGGGGAGCAGTTGGTGTGGGGCCGTCCCTATCGCCCCTCAGGCGATGTCCCTGGCACTACATGACAGTCCTGCAGGCTGGTTGGGTCCTGGTCGTGGACTGAATTTTAGGACACCTTGAGTGGGCCTCGGATCAGGGTGTTCTAAAGTGCAGAAAACAGTCTAGCTGTATCTCTAGAAATACCATTTGCAGGAGGCATTTTATTCACTGACATAGACCCCATATTTGCTTTGTCAGAAATTAAAATTGCACTGCTTTGTACCAGGAGTTTTGCATTTTTATTTAGTTTTCTTTTTACAGCCACCTTCAAGTGACTCTTTTAAAATACGCAGAGCCTCTCTGCACCAAGCAACTGAAGACATAAACCGTCTCCGCATAAATGTGTTTTGTCCACATGGTTTTATTAGGGCGAGTGAAATGCATATTCTTACCAGGCAGAGGACCTGTGAATCCAGGGATCAGACTCCTACTTGGCAGAAAGCCTACTGGATGACCTTGGTCTAACGGTTCTCTCTCAGCCCAGCCTTAACTCAAGGGCATGAGAACTTATGGCTGACGCCTTGAGAGTGAAGGAAAAGTTGGATAAAAAACATCTATCAGTAAGCATAAACCAGTGATGGCCAACCTATGACACGCGTGTCACAGGTGACACCCCAAGCCCTTTTGGGTGACACACCTGGTCACCCTGGCACCTGGGCGTGTAGTGCTTGCTTGTTCTTGAAGTGTGCGAAATACCAACTTTCAATTGAAGATTTAGCAAATGAAATTCAGCAACAAAAGTCACTAATGTAAAGAATTATTTGTTTTTGCTTTAAAAACATACATATATCAAAATTTTAACTTTTTTACTAGAGCTACAAATATCACAAAATTATGGATATTTCTAGATGTGACACAGCACCAGAGTTAAACTAGGTTTTCTTGCGAATTTTGACACAGGAAACTCAAAAGGTTCGCCATCACTGGCATTAACAATGATCACTGAGATTTATGGTTGTGTGCAGGAATAGGACTGCAGCCTCAAAGTACTATGCCTATCTTTAGATGGTACCTTATTTCTACCTGTTAAAGAAAAAGCTTAGGTGGTGGTTTTTTGTTTGTTTGTTTGTTTTTGCCTCATCAGCCCTACTGGATGTTGCTCATACTTTTACAGAATTAAAAAGACAGATCTCTGGGAATACAAGATAGGCAGGGATGGAATATATGTTCATTCCCTTCACCTCTTCTGCAGTTCTACAATATCTGGAATATTGGGAGAAATGGTTTTGAAGCAAACACAAGACCCATTACTTCTTACATGTGCAGTAAAACATAGAAAATACCACTTGATTTGTTTCATTAAACTTTAGGAACAAAAGAATGCCCGATATGCTCTATTGAAAGTCATTATTATCTACTACACAAACCAGTTGTAGTTTTCTAGGATTTTAGACAAGAATTCCGCCCCAAGTATTCCCTGGGGGACATCAGAGATAAACTTAGAATTATCTAGATGCAGAGCAAATATTCTTGCCCCTGAGTTTTCTTGGAGTAGTCCCGTTGAAGTCTATCTTTGTTTTAATCTTCTTTTGACAAGTATTTAAGAATGTTTCTATAATCCTTTATATATTAGATTTTATTGTCTATTTCCTAGGTATGTAAGCCACACAGGCCTTCAGGAAGTGAGGTGGTGTTCAAATAAAAATAATAATCATTTTGTCTTAACAGTGAAAGTACTGCATGGATAATCTGGGCAATAATCTTAACTATTCTTTACTTCCTGACTAATATGGTATTTTTAAATCAAGGGCAGATAAGTTACTCATTGTGAAACAGGTGAAGTATAAGCATTACAGGCTATATTATTGAATCCTTAAATAATTTTAAATGAGATTTCCACCCATCTTTCTCCATCATACTTTTCTTGTCCCAGTGAAAAGACAATGGATTTTCCTCCAAGAAAACACAGTAGTGAAATAGAGAAATATACATGAAACTTTTTGAAATTTCAAGACCAGAGAATTGAGGTTTAGAGGGGAGAGTAAAGGCTGAAAAAATAATGCTACACTTTTTATATAAATACAAATAGAAAATATTTAAAACTTACAACAATCCCCTATGAAAATGTTTTGCTTTTTACACAAAGGAAACTTCCCTTGCTTAATACAGTTCTGAACAGTGTAGTGTTCCTCATAGAGAGCTAGTAAAATGTACCTTTCTTTTGAGTGCATTCAGACAGGATGTATATTTCACAGGGGCTTCGGAGCTGCTGTCAAAGAGCAACACAGCTTTTAGAAGCTCTGAAGTCCCTGCAAATTAAAGTCCAATGCTGTGTATTTAAAAACTGCAACTTATCCAGCATTGGCTTCGGCTTTTTCCTTCTCCTAGTGTTTGGGTCGGATCTTGCAAAATCTCACAAGAGTTTGCCCTCACCAGGAAACATCTCTCTCACAAAAGCCCTAGACCTCTCTCAGAAGGAGAGGGGTGGGCTGCCTGCCAGCCAGCTTGCCTCCTGCTGTTAGTTTTGGAGCACTGGGAGATCATTGGGTACATACTCTTCTCCCTCCAAAGCGTCTTAACTCCAAAGAAAAGGTAAGCTGTACATTTTTGTTTCTGGGTGCCTCCAGACACCATTAAAGCTTCATAGCTGCTATGCCACCACCGGTCACATGATGATCATCCATGGTACCAGCACAATAGCAGGGAAAGTGGATTGTAAAAAGCTGCTGATTAATTCCTCCCATATTGCGAGAATGCTGCAGACGATCGATTGTCCCGTCTGAATGTCAGGATGCAGCACTGCAGAGGCTCCACCCTCCCTGTGCAGCTTTCCCTCATCCTGTTGGGCGATGTCTGGAGGCACCCTTAATGATGCCTGGAGGTGCCTTTTAGCACTGTCCAGAAAACTTGCAATAATGTAATCTGGCATTTGTGGTACCAGTAATTTTCATTATCCCTCCTCCTATCAGTTACTGTTGTTTTTAGCATTGTTATTTTTAGCCCCCATCCAGGTAGGGGGAAGTGCACATTCATGGTGATGGCAGTGTGCACTTCCAGCTCTTTGGTGCCAGTGGAATATCCGGATATGTGTGTCACTGAAATCAGGCTAGCAAGCGATGAAACCAGAGGGAGAATATTCTGCACGATTGCTTCCTAACAGGATACCCAGGCACAATCTGTGGTTTCTTTTTAACTTTGTTTTTATTGCTATCACTTTAACCTGTCTCGAAACCTTCAAGCATAGAGTGGCATATTAATCCAAATAAAAATAAATTAACTGAGTTTCTCCCCTATGGTGCCAGTGCCACTGACTGGAGCAAAAGTCTGTATTAGATCTTCAGAAAAATGCATCTAAAAAAATAGAGAGTCGGCTTTTGTACCCTGCTTTTCTTGCCCATTTAAGGGGACTCAGAGTGGCTGACAAAGGTTTCTATTATTCTCCCCTCAACACACACCCTGTGAGGTAGATGGGACTGTGAGAGCTCAGAAAGAGTTGTGCCGGAGTGTGGAATCAAACCAGGAAACCTCCAGATAAGAATCCAATACTCTAACCACAAAACCAAGAATTCATATTCAAGAGGCATAATTTCATAGAGGTAAACTGGGCCACCCTGGATCCCCACCCATCATCATTTTCCAAAGTCAGCTGTTACTTGCAGGACATGTTTTTGTGACTCACAGAGGTTTGTGGAAACTAAGCCATCATGTTATACATAGAAAAACTGTATTTCTCACTTGTTTTTCAATTCTCCAGAGACAAATTGTGATTACAAAGGCTATACAGATAGGGAACGGGTTATGCAAAACAGAAAAGATGCAGTTTTAGTAGGTGTAGTTAACAATACTAAAACAATAGCTCTCAAAGTGTGACACAGTTCTTAGTGCAGATTTCAGGGTCTAACTGCATGTTATATGCAAATGCTATAACGAAGCCCTCACAGCTTTTTCTTTTTTCTTTCCTCCTTTAATGAAAAGAACTATTGTAGTGCTGCAAATTAGAATGGAAGATTGGTGGTGGTAGCTAGAAAGCTGGCACTAGTGTGGCCTCCAGATGACAGCAAAACCAGCAGCCAAATCTTTCTTTCTTTCTTTTTGACAACACTGGAAAAACAAGTAAGACGGTATTGTATGAAACTATGCACACATTACAAATGTTAGATTGATTTACACCTTTCAGGATAATTATTATCACCATTTCACAATCTGGTAGATGTTTAAGATCAGTTTGGTACGCTGATCATCAAATCCTTCCCAAAGCCTAGGATAATCAGGGGTATCAGTGCTGTATTATTGTAATTATACAACATGATGATGATGATAACGATATGACTACTATTACTACTACTACTACTAACAGAATGGCCTCTGAGCAACGTACAAAATTCAACCGTAAAAAGCCTACAGAATGTATATAATAATATGCATAAAAGCAAAAGGAAGCAAGATGAAACTGCATAGAAAGAACAGTTTATTATTATGCTTTATTAATTCAATCTTAACTTTTTTTCTAATTTTGAATTGTTACAGACAAGATTTACTGTGATCACTAAACAAGAGCCTACAAATTTCTGTTTATTGTATTTATATGTGTTATGAGTTTTGTGTATCTTGAGTTTTACAGTGCTTTACTGATACTTTGCTTGCTTCTGTACTTGTTAAGTATAGCTGTACCTGAGAGGCCCTTTCTAGACATGCAATTCGGGGTGTTTTGGGGATAGCTTTGAAGTGGGACTTCTACACACATCTGTCTTAAATGTGTTCCCAAACCACTCCTCTAGTTGTGGAAATTGCTTCAGCAGTGGAACAGAAAAAGGATGTCTCCAGATGTGAGTTAAAACTCGCAGTTCTCCTGGGACAGTTTTGGAGATGCCACACATAATTGTGGCATTTCCAATATAGTCCTGGGATAGTGATATCCCATAATAGTGCTATTGTAGGAAATCTGGCAATGATGCGTAGCTAACTGGAAGCTAGCCAAGTATGCAAAAAAGCCAAGCCAAGAGAAATGGGCAGGTGTTGACTACTGGTTAGCTACAAGAGCAATGACAACAAAATGAACCAGTGGATGCTGATAAAAAACCAATTATCTCCCCAGGCTGACAGGGGCAGCAAGAGAAACTGGACATCTTGCCATCTAGAGCAATTCTAAGAAGCACTGCATGCACTTTCTTGCAAGAGCATATACAGAAAATTGTCTGGTTGGAAAAGTGACAATAAATTGCTCTCCCATTATTCCTTAGGCATGACATGCCCATCCAGCAAATTCAAAAGCATGGGGTAGTCACTGAGTAGGCCCTCTCTCACATTATCTCTAATCTTAGTAAGATTTGAGGAAAGGACATCCTTAGCAGAGGCCAAAGTTAAAAACATTAGATCTGTATCACTTGTACTGTCCAAGGTTTTTTTGCCCTTGTTTGTTCTTCCAGAATAAACAGCTCCCTAGTACACTTTGTCTGCATTGGACTACCATTGTTCTAGTCCAGAATCGTCACAAGGGGTCCCTTTCCCAGATTAGCTGTAGACCTGTTTGAAGAGGTCTTCAACCATCTCAGCCTTCAGTGGTCTCACACTTGTCCAAAACAAATAAAATGCCAGAGCCCCATCTTTGAAACTAAGATAAGTTTCCGGAGATCATTTTCAACACTCTGACAATATTAGTTATCTCTGGATCTACCAATCTCAATAGACAAGTACAAAAACTTGAAAATCAAGGTTCTGTTAACTAAACTGAACCATGAGTAGTTTGACTTGAATTTGAACTAATTTCAGTCTGAAACTTGAACCAGCTTAACCTAGCTATGCAGTTTAAAATACAGTTTAAAAAGCCCTTCAAAAGGGCAAAATACAAAGAATACCAACTAGCTGGAATTAAAGTGGGTGCCTCAAGCCAATTTGTCCAAATCCCTTTGGTTTGGTTCAAATTTGAACTGTACCTCACCACACACATACCTGGGGGTGGTTTAGTTCAAATTCAAACATCACATTCAGTCAGGTACAAAACAGAAAATGCAATATCCCTGCAAAAGAAGAATGCCCTCAAGAAAGAAAGAAGACACTAGGCAATTCACAACAAAAGAAAAAGCAAATTTGCATTCACTGTAAAATCTGATCACATTCAAAGTCTGATATGCCAAATAGGTATCCAAGTAAAACTGGGACATTCTTACGTAATGACTACATTCTTTCATTGATTTTACTGCACTTATCTTAGGTTCTGCCTTGAATGTGGATTAAATGTGGTACTAGCATGAAGATGCTACCACTTCCAAGCTGCTTTTGATGCACTTTATTGTGTGGATAAAACCATAGCTTGCCCTGCATTTAAAAACAGAATATCAGTGTTTTGTCCCTTACCCCTACTATTTGCTGTGTTGCCCCCCCCCCACCCTTTATCTGAATACAGTAAAAAAAAACCCTCAATCACACAAAATATCTTGCTTTCTAGAAGTTGTACTGAAAAGATACACTTTGGGCAAGTTCCCATTTAAGGAATAAAATGGAATATACATCGAGATTTACATCGGGATTTGCATTGATATGTAAAGTGCGTTAAAAGGAAGCAAACAACATATGGCAATCAGATTCAACCCTGATTTTCTGTCCCCACTGTCCTACCATTTAAAACACTTCCAAAAATGGGTTGGGGAAAGCATTCTTTCTCCTCCTGAGCCTTTCCCCACCCCTCTCTCCCCATTGGCTTTGATCCGATGACGGGGGAATGCCAGCCCCCTCCCGCCTCCTTTTCCTGCCCATTTGAAAGGGGAAAGCTTGTTTGGGAAGGCAAGGCAAGCCTATTGCAAGAAGAAGTATTTTTTTTAAAAACAATCAACTGGCTCCCCTTGCCTTCCTTTCCTTTTTAAAAAAGGCTATAACAATGTAAGATCCTTCAAGCACAGAGAGAGAGAGAGAGAAAGGGAGGGAGGGAGGGAGAGGGAGAGAGAGCAGCCCTTTCTCTGAGGCAAAAGTGAAACCTGAAAGGCAGAATCTTCCGATCTCCTTCTATCTGTCTGTCACACACACGCTGCTGCTGTGGTTCCTTCCTCTTGCCTTTCAGGGAAGCCAAAAACTGCCCGCAATGTGGCAACATTGTTATTCGTGTCCGTGGCTGTGAACTGTTACTTTGTGATCAGGGAGTGGCTGGCTTAGAAGGAAACTGCTGAGGAAGCCCTGCACTTTTAAAATCTGGCCATGGACTGCCCTGTCCTGCTGGGAGAAATCCCACCCATTTCATGAGAGATTTGCCCAGATAATGCTGTGGTGTTCCCACAGCAATAAGAAACGTTTTAAAAGCAAAACTGGGAAAACACCTGAAAAATCATTTTAAAGCAAAATAATCCTCAAGATAGCCCTAAAACTTATTGTGAATGGGAACGACGAGGATCCAAACAGTTTTTAAACCATTTTACTTGATTGGGTGTGGGAACGGCAAGGATCCAAACTGTTTTGAAACCATTTTAAGTGATAATGGGAACGGGCCCTTTATTGCACTTTAAAGTCATACGTCACTATCAAGTCCCAGGAGGTATGAGCTCTGGAAGTTACCTAACAAACAATTTGTTATGTGACCCTGACAGGACTGAAAGCTGTAGCTATATTTCAAAAGGCTTATTTTTGAATGTTGACTGAACTGGAGCAGGGTGGCTCTATCTGTTCTTTCTGCCTTTTGCCTCAACACTTACTGATTACATACAACAAGGAGCTAGGTTACTGCCTCAACAGAAAACCCTTAAGAAAGCATCCTTTGCCTGAGGTAGAAAACTCAGTGAGCTTTGCTCTGCAGTTCTCACTCTGACAAAAATCCAGTTTGATATATTTTAGAAAGTTCACCTTTTAAAACTTGCTGGATCAGTTTCTATCTTTATCCATAGCCTATCAAATGCCTTTTTTCATTGCTCTCTCTGATCTGGGAACTATTGTATCATGTGCTGGCAGCATCAATTATTAATTGCTGCTACAATCCAGCAAGCTCTATTTTTGAAATTTGATTAATTCAGTGCCTTTCCCCTCATTCTTTTAACTATGAACCATCATGTTCAGATTAATGCTTAATACTGAAATTTCAACTTTCTAGTGTCATATTTCAAACCTAAAATATTATGTAAGAGAGACCTACTTCTCCTCAGGGGAAACAACACAGAGACATCTGTATCAGCATGCCATGTTATGTTGGTTTCCCCAAAACCATAGCAAAGAATAAGCCAGAAATGACAAGTCCTCCACCTATTCCTGTTCCCATCAAATGAGAACTTGAAAACAATAGCTCACGTAATGTCGCTTCAAGTTTGCTGAACTACAATTTCCATCACTCCTTGGTACAGGTCATGGTTGCTAGGTACTGTTTGGTACCACAATATTTGTGGGATGGCCTGATGGATATCCTTTTTATATCACATCTATCTTTCTTATCTAATCTATCTATCATTAAGAATTTATATCCTGCCCTTTACCTAAATGTCCCAGGGCAGGTCATAATAATAAACAGATAAAATACATAAAATATTCTTGATGTATTTAAAATATGTCCAGCCAGGAGACCTGAAATATCTCCATGGAAGTTTAGAGTCTGCTAGGATGAAATATTAAATTTAAAAGTCAGGACAGATTGTCATTAAATCAGATAAATCAAGATCACTTGGACATGGCTGTGCAGAAATCCGGGGTATAGCAAATTCTTTTGGTTATTAATTAGTTTCAGGATTTTTTAGAATTCTCTTTTAGCCAAATAAGGTTGCATCCACACATAGCTGAAAGTAGGTGATAGCATGTGGACATTAGTATACCCATCCAACTTCTAATTCACATTAAAGGCCACAAAATGGTCTTTGGAAATGCATTTTTGGCTACCACTTCTAAGGTGCTCATGAGTGGATGCAGCCTATCTACTAAGCATCTATTTCTCCTAGAAATTCATGTTATGCTATGAATCTTTGCTCAGGAGGAAGATCCCCATATTCCATGCTTGCACTTCCATAGACATTCTGCCTGCCTCAGCTATTTCCTGGCTGCATAAGCCTCTTTATATTCCTAGACAGTATGAGGGGTGTTTTTCCACCACAGCCCTTAGATCCGGATCTAAGAAGATCCAGATCTAAGGAATGGGTACATTCCTTAATCCGGACCTAGTAGATCCGGATTAAGGGAAGCACCCAATGTGTTTCCACAGGAGGTGTAGCACCCATTAGCAATGGGTGCTAACCCCCCTGCTGTGGAAACACCTTTGCACCCATGTGGGGAATCTGGATCGACCCCCAAGGGGGCAGTCCGTCACGCCAGGTGTCTCTGGGGACAGGGGGATGCGATCTCTGAAGCCCCAGCTTCGGAGTGATTTCGGAGTCATTTCAAAATCATTTCGAAATGACTCCAAAGTCCCTCTGAAGAGATCACCAAGGACTTCGGAGAGGTTCCGGAGCTGTCAGCGCGGTCTGTGCACTATTAGCTCAGACCGTGTGGACTCCCCTCCTAAGTCCCTCTGAAGAGATCAGCAGATACTTCAAAGCTGCTCCAGAGTCCCTTCAGAGCACCTTCAAAGTCTGTGATGATCTCTTTGGAGAGACCGGCGTCGAGACTCTGAAGTCTCTGCTGATCTCTTCGGAGGGACTTCGGAGTCACCTCCGAATGATTTCGAAATGACTCCAAAGCTGGGACTTCGGGGGGGGGGGGTCCCATGGGTGTATCCCCTCCCCCTAGCCTCCTCTAGACCCCATTGCCTGTTTTCTGTGGAAACAGGCTCCCTTTAATCTGGATTTTCTGGCAAAAGACCCCATTGTAGACCCCATTAATGGGGTCTACAGAAAATCCATACTAAAGGGCAGAAAGAACCCATTCGATCCGGATTTCCCCCACGGCAGTGGAAACAATCGGGTCACAAATGGGTGCCATGGTGGAAATGGGGTCATCTGGCTCACACCCAAATGGGTCCTTAATGGGTGCAAAAATGGGTACTTTTTGACAGTGGAAAAACACCAAAGGATACGTGGGATACTGCCACATGAAAGGAAGGATCTACAGCAGCGGTTCTCAACCTTCCTAATGCCGTGACCCCTTAATGGAGTTCCTCATGTTACGGAGACCCTCAACCATGGGGGCAGAGCAGCTGGGAGGTGGGAGGAAAGAGCAGTGGGAGACTCATCACGACACCTCTGAAAGGGCAGTTCGACCCCCAAAGGGGTCCCAACCCCCAGGTTGAGAACCGTTGATCTAGAGGAACCCCTTCCATTTTCTAATGCACTCAAAATGGCACCCTAGTATGGTTTACTGTTAGACCTCAACATCAGTGTCTACTGCCATTCTGGTGGTGGTATGCTGGACCATAGACACACATGGGCTGTTTTTGCACTAGCACTGACGACTGCATTAGAAACCCATTTGGAACCTGATCAGTACTTGATTGGTACTGATCAGTTGTGCACTGTCCCTAAACAAGAACCCTTTAGGAACCCATTAGGAACCCATCCTGATTGTGCTGTCCCCACAAGTGCTGGAGAAATCTGGATTTGATGGGTCCTTCAGGCCCTTAAATCCAGATTAACTGTAGACCCCTTTAAGGGTGTTTACAATCCAGTCTTCAGCCATTAAGAGGACGCACATCCTGGACCAGGCCTATAGGGTCCAGGGGTGTGCTCAGTGGTCACCATTTGCAGTGGAGCAGCTCCAGCTCCGTCCTGCCACTCACAGCTACAGAGGCCTGCATGGACTCCGTAGCTGTCTATGTAGTTGAGCACAGGCTTTGTAGTTGCTGCATAAGCAGCTACGAAGCTGTGACTCTCTACTACACCCTGTGTCAGCAGACGTACACTTTGATTGACATTGGTGCTGGCCAGTTGCGCTGTGCCACCGGTGACCATTCCACCACTGGCTAAACAGAGCGGTGGGATGGGTGCTATGGCATCCATACAGCACTCCTGTGCTAGAGGGCCCAAGCAGATCTATGGGTTCCTCACCAAGATGCAGATCTTTCAGGACGAGATTCAAGGGAAGACCACATCTCAAAGATCCAGATCTTCTAAATCTTGATTTACAGAGGTGTGTGCAAAAACAGCCATGGACAACATACCTCCATGGTACAATATACCATGGGGAAGCCCATTTCAGTAAAACAACAGGAAGTACTGCCAAAACGTTCGCCCCACTAAGAGCTTTGAGGGCCAGAAACCTCCATTCCTGGCCTGTGGAGTATTCCCTATATGTATCAGTGACACGAGCTGATGTATCTACGAGCTTCAGACTTGAGGCTGGTGTGGGACAGACTATTACAATACAGATGGTCTTGTTCCATGCCAGAAGCAACCCATCCTAGCTTGGGATAGGTTTCTAATTCCAGGATGGGGCAACCTCTTCTGTTCTAGGATAATGACAGTAAGTGTGATAAATATGGCTGCATATATATCTGTACCCAATAGTAGGCATAGTGGGTAAGAGCCACAATTACATGGTTCCTGATCGCCTTTGACCAGGGTAGAGTAATGGCCCAGGGTGATGAGACTGCATGACATCACTGATACATACAGGGAATTTTTGACCAATAGTACTGAGTCTGCTGATCAGTGCCATCAACCTTCTCAGAAGCCTTGAGCCATGAGGACCCTCTCTTCCCTAAAAAAGCTAAAAGACTTCAGCAGGGAGACCTAGCTTTAGCTTAACTGCCTCTGAATTCACAAACGTTATGAATCTTTCTGCACTGGGTTCCTCACTGAACTGTATGCACTGGATGGTAGAACAATCATTGCTTAACAGCAAGGCAAACACCCATTTGTACAAAGTCATTAAGCTTCTTTGGAGACTCTGGCATTCAGCTCTGGATGAATGGGCTAATTTAATGTGCATCACTGTGACAAGGATCAGTGGGGAAGGGGGGAGCAATGTTCTCCCAGCTTAAGTCCCCCAGGGTACTAGTGTAGCAGCAGCCCAGACTAGTTCATAGAGATTTCATCTTTGGCACCAGAAGCCCAGCTATGATTTTTCTGGAACTAAGAGTCCTAGCATTGGGTCACAAGGACAGAATAAGGATACTGATTTAAACAAACACTACACTTAAATAATATATAACATTATTATATCTATTAAATAATATTGACATCAAGTCTACCTCAAAGCATTCATTAGATAACTTTATGTTCTGCTTCTCTATCATTTTTTATCTTCTCCTGTCTATCATTCCTTCTTTTAATCATTGAAACCTGGAATTAATATTTCCTTCTTCACGTTTTGTAGATAGTAAGTTGGCATTAAGGTCACCCCATTGCTCCCTCCTCGAGCTGATGAAGGCCATCTTGAACATGGTGGTCTAGCTCCCCCCCCCCTTGTGGTGTTGAGAAATTTCAACTCCCATGCTGATGATGTTCCCTATGAACCAGTTGAAGACTCTGCAATCTCCATGACAACTACAGAACTGTCCCAGTCCATCAGGATCCTGAGAAATGTGACAGGACATACCCTTAGAAAATGAGATAACTTTGGGCTGCATGAAGTTCCAGTCACATCTATTATTGCACTGCTCCCATAGGGCGTCTATTGGCTGGAAAAGATTTCTGACCTATAACAATGTTAAACAAATCATTTTTCTACCTCTGTTGTTTCTACCCTGCAAATTTCCAAATCATCTCAAGGGCTATATTTCTGGTTGAATCTGAAAAATGGGTAATATAAATAGAATTACCTCCTCCTCCTTCTCCTAATTGCAACTTCTGCCAATTTTGTTTTTAAAAATAAAATAATATTGTAGCGCCTGTACGTAATATGTAATTTGCCCATTTGCTTCAAGGATATCCTAGTGCATAAGTGAGACTTGGTGATTTGTGCAGCAGTTGTCATGACATTCCACCCACACTAATCATCCAGAGCTTTTGCTGTGCAACAGGACTTGCTTCTGTAACAGGTAAGTATTTGTTCCTCCTCAAAATATAGCAGTAACAGGGCTGCTAGCTGGCATGAAGTGTCAACTTCTGATGGCATCGCAATGTTTAAATCAGGGGTGGCCAGTCCGGTCTTCAGGTATGGAAATATTACAGCTTAGCTACACACAAGTTTTACTGTGCATTAAATCCATTTCTCCTGTGGGGAAATCACACTAAAATATGATATCTCATGTCCAATGTGCAGTATTTGATGTGAAATCTACATTTTCTGCAGAGTGCTTTTTCCAGCAGAAAAGTGCACTGGTTCTCCCAAAACACTTTTTTTTTTTTTTTAGGTGTGCCTGTATGCTGAATTTGTGAAGGCTGGAAGTGGGCATTTCAAGGAAGGTAATCAGGCATTCCCTCCTTTCTTCTCATGAACAGCCAGGGTGCCTCTCCATGGTCTCTTTTTGCTTCTCTCTTGTGTCGGATTTTAAAAATGCGGGTTGTAATTTGAAATAAAGCATCCCCATGTGGTTTGGGGCAACACAGATTTAAAACGTACTTTCCTGTCTCCATGCAAACCACTTTTTGTGAGCCCGCATCTTTTTCTCTCCACCCCCACCCCACCCCTGCCCGCTGCAGAGATGAAAGGCAAAAACCTCAATTGAGCCTCCAGAACACAAAATCATCCCTTTAGTTGGCTGCCAAGAGTTAAAAGCAGTTACTGAAAGCAGCTCACTCTCTCCATAACTAACGCTTGCAACATAGTTACAAGCATAACTGAAAGCAGGCTCCCTTCAGCTGTCATATTCAGCTGCCTGCATTCATGTAATGGCTGCTGATTAGCGCAAAACCAGACCTGCAAAGTGAAACTTAGTTTCACTTAGGCTGCATTATTAGGAGGGGGAGGGAGAGATTTGCTTGCTGAGAAACAATCTCTGTGGTAATGATAATGATAATTAGTATTACCTTTCCCTGTTAGCAAGCACAAAATCTCTCTCCCCCTCCAAAGTGAAACAATGTGACAGTTCGGAGCTCTGCTTGTGGGCTGAAGAAGCTGAATGCAGCTGATTCTGACAACCAATTCTTCTGCAGAGATTAAAAATGCCTAAAAATTCAGTGGAATATGGGAGAAGATGTGGAGAAAATGTCTCCATGCTCCCAGGAAAACCCACAGCTTCCCAAAAGTGTGGAGGTAGTCTTGTTTTTTTCTGCTGTGGATTTTCCTCATTTGTGGCTCTGGAAGCCCCGAATAAAGCTCTGCATGCAGACGCTCAGAAGCAAAAGAAGCTTTTCAATAGATTTTTCTTTGCATGTAGACGGGGCCCCAGTCATTTTTCCAAGAAACATTGATTTGGGGTTATAAAGTTTACAGAGTTGTGCAGGAGCACTAAGGCAACTTTGGTCTATAGGCTTGCTGCCTAGATACTTCAAAATTCAACTTCTGGTGCAATATAGTTGTGTTTCGCTATGGCTGCTTGTATTCTGTTGGACTCATAATTTCTGTTCCAGGAAACAGAGTTTACTGGAGTAGGCAGCAGAAGTTAGAATAGTTCCCTGCCTTTGTTTGTTTTGCTTGTCAATTTGCATTGGAATGATGACAAAAGAAATAACACCATTGTCTTGCACATTTGCACTAGAGCACAAAGGTGTAAAAGGTGAGAGTAGAACATCAAAAGGGAGGAGTATCAAAGGGGGATTGCTGGGGGCAGAACTATTTCTTCTGCACTAGACACAGTAGGTGTTTTGGTATGACAAGGTTGCAAGCAAATTTTGCCTGTGCTTTTTATTCTTGTACATTTCTTCCTCTTGAGCAGTAAAAACAGATTTCATTCTAAAGTGGAAGATAGCATTTATGCGTAACTAAGTTGTTTGATGGCATCCTGCATCCTTCTGAGCTGCTTTGAAGTCACTGGCAGATGGTAACAATGGCATCCAATTAAAAAAGTGAACCCAGGCAAACAAAAACCATCCCTTTGTAACCTTCTGCTATTTGCCTTGCAAGATTATATTTATACATCATTATTACAAAAGCCCTGCCACTTTAAACAAGAACAATGTGATCCAAAAATTTCTTCTTTTTCAATGTTAGCTATAGGTAAAACATATGAAGTTAAAGCAAAGGCAGAAATACAGCATTTTTTCTATGACAGCTACAAGAGCATGAACACAGCCTAATCAGATTTTGGATGACAGTCTCTCCTTCTCTGTGTGCTTGTCATGCACATAAGTGCACATTGCTTCACAGTCTTAGCACAACTGTCCAGCAAATAACCTCTCATATTAACTCATTCCCAAAGAAGTCAATGCAAGGAATAAACAGCATTATATAAAAAAGATACATGGGCCATAGGCACAAGCTTGCAAACAGCAATCCTGACCGATGACCAATATTCCATGCCACGATGATGGCATTAGGCACGGAGAGCACTAGCAGCCATCTGGATGAAGGCTAGCCCAGCCTGGCTTTGCTGCTGAGGCTGAGGAACAAAAGTTGTCTTGAAGCGGCAGGCCAGAAACATGTCTGCACAGCCTGGGAAGTAAATAGGCTATATCAAAAAATGGGAATAAGGCCCCATTTTGACATACTAAATGTACGTTAACTTTTTTACTGGACAAGCTTGTTCAACAATCCCATTGTGTTTAATTGAGTGTACTAATTATTTTCTTCTTCCTTTACCGGGAAGAGTTTACAAAGGTTTAACAAGACTCTGGCTGTGATCACACCTGGCTGAAATAGGCTGTCCTGCTAAGAAACTGAACTGAAGCAGTCCTAGTCCTTTTCACACCCAATTCCTGATAATCAGTCCTCAGATCGTCTTCAATTTGGGCTGCTATGCTAACACCTTTTATGTTATCTCCCCAAGTCTCCTTTACACAAGTCTTTAGTTCTCCATCCCTATTGATTACGTAAACACCACCTGCCTTCCAATAGGATAAAGTTCTGTCAATCAATCGTGGCAACGGGGCATGTTCGGAGCTGTGTAGTGCTAATGGGAAACTCGATGCTAATACAGGGTATTGCTGGGGCAAGGAGACTGTGCCCCCCAGACAGATGCCATGGAGGCATATCCAAGCCAGCAGGCACCTCCACCCCCGCAGCCATTCCCATAGAAAAATGAGATGCTACAATCTTCCTTTTCCCTCAAGCTAGTGAAGCACTTTTACTTCTCAGTTTTCACTTCTGGGTTTTACTTTTTACTGGAACAAACATTGTTTACCTTGCACATTGCTGAAGGAAAAGGGAAGATACTCTTGCTCCACTCTTCCCCTGCTGCCCCTCTCAACAGTGCTTTTCCAGTCATTTATTTTTTTTAATCCCTGTTTTTCAGAAAACCAGAAAAAGAGCAATTAAACAAACATGATCTATTGCATTATCGGGATGGTGCAAAATAGATTATATTTTTTACAAATGATGGACAGAGTCCACAAGTTTGTGCTTGGAACAAAGGGGAATTGGGGTGGGGGCAGAATGGAAGGACATTGGACAGGAAGAAAGGCACGATTCAGCCCCCTCTAGCTCAGTTCCATCCTTTCACATGACAAGAAAGAATGAACTGCCTCCTCAAGATGGATTGAGTCCTGTGTAAAAGGGCTCCAGAGAAGCTGGCTTGAGGAAACACAGCCTACCCCCAAGATGATCCCAATGGAAAAAAAAAAGAGTGATGTGAAGAGAAGACAGCTGAAAGATGTCTTGATCTAGGGGTATGATCACGGCCTCTGTAGAGGATATGGCTGCTCAAAGATGCTGTAGGCTGAACTGCACCCGTGACAAGGGTCTTTTATGCACTTGGCCTTATTCTGGAATATATCTCAGGATCAGAGTCTGAGTCACATGTTAATACAGACTATGGCAGGCCTTGCCATAGTCTGCACGAGCATGTGGACAGTGGGCCCCTGTTCCAGGATATATTCTAGAATATGACCAAGTGCAAACAGGCCATGGTCATATCAGAATCTCTTAATGTTAAGTTGCGGAGGACCCGTGCAGCTGGTATAGCCTTTCATGCTAAATGCATTTTCAAGGGGATGAAAGCAAGATTAATGCATAATGATTTTGCAAATCTCATAATTCTAGTGATGGAGGAAGAGGGCTTTTAAAACACATAAAACCAGGAATTGCTTTAGCTAAAGGCTGTTTCAGGATCTCAGAAGAATAATCCCAGGGTGAGGAAATATGGGCTTTACTTTCTCTAGGGAATTCATTATAAGACCTTACGTATAATAGAACCATAATTATCAAACTCCCAGGCATCCTGGACATCCTGATAGATAAGTAGGTATGACTGATCTGAAAAGAAGCTCATGGAAGTCCAGGCCTTTCCGCAAAATCAGTTTATCTTGTCAGTATCAATATTCTGTGGCACTTTTAGAAGGGTAGTAGGACCATTTGAAAAACACCAGTATGTGTTCCTTTTACATACAAGAGCCTGCCCAAAATGCTCTATCACCTTGTTCATTGTTCATCTCATTTGCAGAGCTGCCAAAAGCAGTCCTGCACTCATGTTATTACCTGTCTTGTCTATGGGATGTTGCCTCTCCCTGATGTTTGAGAGGAAATGGGCTCAGATAAAGACATGGGCTCAACTATCACCTACTCCACAGAGCAGAATGCACTCTGCAGGCATACTGAGCGATTTCTCACCTGCATGATGCAGAAATACACAATGTTACTGGACTGTATCAAATAGCTTTGCTAACTGAAGGAGCGATCCTTCTGTTTTGTCCTATGTATTGAGAATTAGTTGAAAGACTCTGGTGGCTGTGCCGTCTCTACCTGAGAGCCAGCTGTTCAGAACTGAAAAAAGGAATTTCCTAGTAGCAATGCCTGTGCTGTAGAAAACCCTTCAGAGGTTGCAGTGGTGCCAGCATTCTATGCTTTCTGGCTTGCAGTGAAAAACTATCTGCGTCTTTCTTTCAAACAAAGAATTCTGCTATAACATTCTTTGCTTGACACAGTGACAAGCACTGCAGCAGTGGTATGCTGTCCACGTGCTGCTCTCCAAGACTGCAAGTGTCACAGCCAGGAAATGGTCATTCCCTGGCTGTGGTGTTCCCAATCAGAGGCGTTTCTTCAAGCCCAGAAAATGAGTCAAGAAACAGGACCATGCAATGCAACTTTCCAGTGGTGCACTAAGGTAAGTGCACATGAATACTCATGCTGTGGCAGTTAAAGAGTGGTAAGAAGAGCTACCAGAAATCCTCCTTCCTTTAAAGCACTCTATGAACAACCTATGCCTGGAGTCAGAGATACCAAGTGAACAAAGGCACCCTACGACCAAAAGCACCTTTTCTTATATACAGAAACCTAGCCTGAAAATGAACTGTTCAGGTGAGAAAAGAAGTAAACAAGGAAACCGGGCAACATTCAGGCTTTCCAAGCATCATAAACAAGTCATATTAATTCTGTCCAGTTTAGGCACCCACAGTATCATGCCCATCCTGCAGCTGTTCTTGCCTAAGGCATGAGCATAAGTCCAACTTTGCTGCAGTAGGTTGACACAAGTTGTGGTTCAAAAAGAACTTCTAACAGAAAAAAATAGACATTTTTGAAGAGTTTGTGTCAGAGGACCTAAGAAGGACAGGTGTACCATGGTGACAATGTGGGTTCCATCTCAATATTTTCTATTACCTGAAAATGGGACTCTGACCTGAGTACCAAGTTCCATTGCTGAAATCATATCTGACACCATCTGGTGCAGATCCTACAGAAGCACTGCTTAGCATATCCCCAGGTATTTTGTAGTTACCTGGTCTTTGCAGAACTGGAGGATATTGGGTTGCCCCAAAGGACCAAGCATGTGAATGTGTGCAGCTTCATTTCCAGGCAATCCAGGCAATGTGTCAAGGCTGTCCTGAAAGCAGAGACACAGGCTTGGTCTACTGGGAGGATTTATAGTGAACCAGTCCCTGCAGGTCCGGCAAGCACAAACTAATTGGGAGTGAGCCAAGTGGTGCTTCCAAGGACTATGTGGCCAGTCAGCAGCCAAGGAGCCTTGGCTTGATCAGTATGGAGGTGTAGGGAGGTCTGAAGTGGAGAGGCCAGGGTACCAAGGGAGAAGCTGCAGTCATGAAAGGAGAAGGGGAATCACAAACTGATCGAACCAGAGACCAATTCGCACTTGACCCCATAGTACACGATAGGGTAACTCCAATAAGGAGCATCTGCACTCGCAGGAGGCATTTCCAACCCAGAAACACGTCTTGCCTTACCGGATGTTCCCCTATGCTGTACCCAGAACCTTACCTTTCACATCCAGCACCACGACCATTTGCACCATTTCTGTGCAAGCGCACTTGCACCTCAAATGACCCCAAACACGACTGCTATAAGTCTCTGAGCTCACAGGTTTAGTTTGGTGTGTACTAGTGTTCCCAAGTGCAAATGCAAGTACATGTTAGTGGTTTTTGCACTTTTCCTGTCCAGCAGACAGGAAGCCAAGTGCAAAAAATGCCCCTGCTTGGTGAAACTCCAAGGTTTTGGTTTGTTTTTGGACTGAAACCCAAACTTTTAATGGGGCTCAGAATGCTGCATGCAAGTTTTTTTTTTTTTCTAGAATGGAGTTCAACAGCCACTTAGTAAGCGTGGCTGGAATGTTCCAAAAGTCTTCTGTCAAGTTCTTTAAGTGGCTATGGCTGAACAAACATCTTCTAATTAAGAAAGAAGTGGTTCTTCAAAAATAAATAATGATCTTATGTCGGAATTAAATTTTAATGTCTGAGCAACTAAAGGCAATGTTTGCATAATGAGGGATTATGCATTCAGTTCTTAAGCATTATGGATGTAATTCCTGCTCAAAACATAGCAAATTTCTTCTAGGATGATTTTGCTACAATTACTTACTTGCAGGAGTGTTTGTGGGATCTATCTACAGTACCTACTGGAATTTTGTCATAAAGCCTCTGCTTAAATAGCCATTGAGGCATTACAGCCCCCCAAAATAATTGTATCATGCTTATTAGAACTGCAAAAAGCTAGGTGCTCAATACTCCTGGGGTTGGGGGTACTGAAAATGGGACTCAGTATGGGTGGAATCAGCCCCACGTTTTCCTCCTTTTCCTTCCTCATTGCCACCCAACCACAGTAAAGCAATAGTACTGCACTCAGTCCACTAACCTGCAGATACAGCCATCCCTTTCACTTCTGCTCAGTTGTTTTCAAAGCTGCTCTTCATAATCTGTGCTTAGCCACCTGATATTTCCCCCTGCATTAATTGGCTGAGTGCAGGCTACGCAGAGCACCTGCAAACCTTCTGAAGCATACAAGGGCTGTAGCTGAACCAATCTGCTTGCTTATGGCTTGTTGATAGCAATGCTCCTGGGCACAGAAAATGGCTCTGTGAATTGCAAGGCTCTATATGCTCCACCTTATTTGACTATTAGCCTCAGTCTGCCAATGGGACTAAACGGATTCTTGGGGACATTTCACTGCTGCAGAATTATTAGACGGCCAAAAGTCTTAGGCTGTTTCCACATGGTGTGCGCTATCCCATGCGGTACTGGCCTGAATCAAATAACCTGGGGGCTTTCTGCACATGGTCCCATAGTCAGACTGCAGTGCACTCCCATGCAGGACTACACTGAGGGTTAACTATGTGTGGAGCACAGTTACTGTGACCATCATGAGCCAGGCTGCCAACGGTCTGCAGCAAGGGCCATCTGCGTTGTGGGTAGCTTAACCTGCCCCAGCTGTGGAGGCTGGAAATGAAAGTTCCCAGCCTCTGCAATTGCTGGCCACAGCTGTTTTGACCAAGTGGCATACTCCCAGCATGGCTTCCTGATGCCCAGCAAAATGTCACCAGGTGTCTTGGCTGTGGTATACTGAACTAGCTACTCAATGTGCCATCTGCTCATATTACAAGCCTGGAATGCTGAATGGACTGCTTACACACAACCCATGGATGGAACAGTTTATAAGCACCATACCAACACTTTAAATTGTGCTCAGTGACTGAAACAGGAGATTCGGATTCACCCTATGATATTTCCTGTAATTAGTTAGTACACAGGTCTCTGCAGAAGCTTCTGGGTCATCTTCAAAGGGAGCTTCAGCTACAGTGTGTTACAAGAGTCTAATCTTAAATGGCCAAATCACTGAAGCAAGCACCTGCTGATCAAGGTAAGGCGAGAACTGATGAACCAAAAGCTCCCCTAGCAACTGATCCATCTACTGTTCAGATATGAGGAAGGGGCTAATAAGAATATCCCAGATCACACACCTGTCTCTCACAAGGGATGGCTTTTCCTCCTCAAATCTCAGGTCCTTAGGTGAGATAGGGCATTTAGCCATAGTGGCACGAGGGACTGAGCCTGAGCTTCTTATAACCATTCAGATATAGGATCAGTGCAGTAGCAACAACACTGGAATGACATGAGGTGGATATTTATAACAGAGTATCACCAGCATATTTATGTTACCTCATCCCATGCCAATAGTCTCTCCCCGAGGTTAACTGTAGATATTGCACTGCATTGGAGAAAGGAAGAAATCCTGTGGAAACCCACATATGAGCTCCCAGGTTTCACTGGACCTTTTTTGTTTGTTTTCAGTTTAACACACAGCTGAAATATCATCCCATTTTCTCCTCCTACTCTGCCTATTTACAAGGATGACTAAGGCAACTGCATCACTGTAAAAGTCCAAATTTAAAGAATGCACTAACCTTTATTTTGGGTCACTATTCCCCCCCCCATCCAGAATGGGAGCTTCTGTCAACTCTAAATACCTCTAATTATGACCGGTTATCATTTAAGTAGTTCAGTGGTTAGGGAGCCAGACTTTTATCTGGGAATGCCAGATTTGATTCCACAGTCCTTCACGAAGCCAGCTGGGTGATCCTGGGCTAGCCACAGCTCTATTCTGAGCTCTCACAACCCCACCCACCTCAGAGGTGTTCTGTTGTGGGGAGAAGAACAGAAAGCTTTGTCATCTGCTTTGAGTCCCCTTAAATAGGTAAGAAAAGCTGGCTAGAAAAGCCAACTCTTCTTCTTCAGAGCATGTGTGATGAGCATGATGGTGTACACATTCCTCTGGATTGGCATACCAATGCACCATGTTTTTAAGTTGACTTTGCTACACATACATGAACACTTAATAGTTACTGGGAGAGACCTCCCTTAGCCTGAATCAGCATGCAGAAGTAAGGATCCTAGTACGCTTGCTGGTCTAGTATACTAGCCAGTGTGGAATTGTCCTAAAACTATTAACGCAGAAGCTGAGTAATAAAGTGAGACACAACTGTAGTCATGACTCTGCCTTTTGTTGTCAAAGTAGTTGCTTTGCTTTCAACTTGATGGATGTGGAAGTAGATCATACTTTACTGATTCATCTTTGTGAGAGTGGTACGACTGATGGGCCGAGTTGTTTGCCGATACCTAAGTGATTAGCCTACTTTTCCCTTCATGCTGCGAACAGCTCCTTTGATTTAAAAAGGCAGCATTCTTACAGTTGGCGTTTTCCAGAAAAGTGCTTGCTACAAAAGCACCAAATGCTTTCTACAGAGTTATCTCCCTAAGAGCATCGGCAATATTAGTGCTTTGAAGTCAACACACATAATTTATTCTTTGTAGCAGTGTGGATCAAAGGCTATATCCATTGGCCATGATAAACTGTCCTCTTCTTTGGATCAACTGCATTTTTTAATAAGAGCATCTTTTTTTCTGATCTATATTCAGCCCAGTGAAGGATATACAGTAGATAAGGCAAACATCATTCATAGTAGTGAACATTTATGCAGCATTATGAATGTTCAAGGCATTTCACATTAATTGCCACAGCTTTCCTTAGAATAACTCTGAAAGATAGGACAGGATTATTATCCTCTGAGGCAGGAATTTCTTTGCTTATAATTTTAAACAATTCCTTAAGGATTATCTCTCACAGTGCTATCACTCACTAAGGCTGCATCCAGACAGGGTTTGTTTGTTTGTTTTTAAAGCACCCAATGGCGATCTTTGAGCAGGTGGCTTCAAGGTCCCTGAACAAACATAAAAGATCTCTGTTCAAAAGAGCACCATCTTAAAAATGGTTAAAACACTGAGCAGGACTTTCGAACTCCCAGGCCTTTGGTAGAAGACTCAAGACTGAGTAGGCATACTAACTACCTACCCCTAAAGGCTAGACAAATATGGGTGCCTCCAGCCATAGATAAAAGCAGCTGCTTTGGTCATCCGCAGCAGCACAGCATTCTACCCCCGCAGTAAAAAGCTGCTGATATATCAGTAGCTTTTTACTGTGGGGTTTCCCTTGATTGCTGCGCTTTTTTGACAGGTGATCAAGCTGTAGCAGTGACATCCCTGCACAGTTGCTGATCTTCCTGTCTGACAGATGGGAAGTGGCAATGCTGTCCCAGTGTATGTTGCAGTCCTGTCCTTTAGAAGGGAAGTGGCATCTTTTGATGTGTCTGGAGGTGTTCTATATGTAAATGCATATGCTCAGCCTGCACTTCTGTTTACTGCTATAAGCTGCAGGGATTTCTTCTTCTGGCCTTTTTGCTGCCGTGGGCAAGGTCACACTGATAACTACCAGTTTCTTGCACTCTGAGTCTGCGCACGGGCAGGAAGCCCTGTATGTTCAGAGTTGTTTCTCACACTCTGATGCCAAACTGCCGTTCTCTGGCCCTAGGGGCATGGGTGCAGGTCCCAAAATGCTTCAGTGCAGAGATGAAGGAAGCAAACAGCCTCAGTGGTTGAAGAAGGGTGGCTACACCTTGTGAAAAGACATGGTATTGGTTGTGGGCGAATGGAATTTCATGCATCGTGCATGAAGAGGTGTAAATGTAACTGGAAAATATAAAATAGTGATGGACCTGAAGTGGAATTGAAACTATTAACTACTACACATGTCTACACTATGTCCATGTCAACGTATCATGTGGGAAATTAGCTTAATCTGACCACAAATCCTCAATGGGATCTTTAGCATCCCAACCATATAGGTTTGAAAAACCATAAATTGACAAGTACTCCATTAAAACCAGTGGCAGCAGGAAAAATGGATCCAACAACAGTTTCTTCAACACAGAGAAGATTGTATTAGGACAGCAGCAGCAAAGGAGGAAAAGGCACTTTCAGGTGGGGGCGGTGCAGAGGGTGGCCAAAATATACATGTTGCTGAAGAAGAGCTCCTATCACTTTGTTGTTGTTGTTGGACTAAGGCTCATGGAAGGTGTAGCCTGGCAGCACCTGAGTAGGAGCCTCAGGTCAGTGACAGAAATAGAAAGAAAGCACACACGCATGCACACATATGCACGCCAGCCCTTAATACGCTTGCACACAATGCTGCCAATCCCAGCCACAAAACTTTGATGTTTCTGGCTAGGACTATTTTCTCAAACACAGAAGTCAATGTGTTTTTCCTGTGGTGTGGAAAATACAGCTGCTATGTCCACCTCAAAAAATGCAGAATAGGTAGATCCACATCTTCCAGAAGTGTTTGGTACAGTGTCTGTATGTTCTTTCCCACAGACTAGAAATGGGAATCCTTTTTCTGTTGGGTCAGACAAGTGAGGCAAGTCCAATGATGTTCATCTGGCCGTGGGGCAGAAGTGAGAGGAAGGGCTCTCCCAGTACTTTCTGCCATTTTTCCTGGGAAGCAGTCTTAAGAGGACTTGTGGCAGGGCTGTTGCCTTTTCAGTGTAGAACCATACAGACCCCACATTCTTAATAGCTTCAAGGAGGTGCTAAGTGGATCCTACCTTGAAGGACCATGATTTGTCCACTGTTGCCTAGATAGGAAAACCTAGAAAAAATGTTAATATCTATTGGTAGGCCATGAATTTATAGGTCATTTGTATACTGAATGCTACCTTACTGCACAGGGCACTTGAAGTAAATGATTTGAAAGGTCCTTTCCAGAAGTGTGTTTGGTGCAGTGTCTGCCTTTTCTTTGCCGCAGACTAGAAATAGGAATCATCTTTCTGCTGGGTCAGATAAGTGAGGCAAGTCCAATTACATTTATCTTGCTGAAAAGTTTCCTTTGTCCTCAGGAGCAACAAGGTGACAAGAAACTAAATCTGGATATGAAGTCATAAGGATATATTTGGCGTTATTTGCCTTATTTAACAATCAAAGAAACAATTAAAGACAGAAAGACATTCCCAGTCTTACACTACTACATGGTTAGTTTTTTTTTTTAAGGATATTTATCAAAAAGCCTGCTAACTGACAATTCAGTCATTACAAGTAAATCTGAAACCACAACAGTTACCTGGGAATTTGGAGGATTTATTCTGTAACCCACCCTGAGACCTTTGGCTATAGGGCAGGATAAGGATTCAAATGAATAAACTGAATGCATTCGCTCTTCCCAAAGAATCGTTATGTCATGTAACTATTCTAACAGCAGATGTTAGTAGAATAAAATTATTTATCCTTATATTTTGTGATGCTTGCATTCCTTGCAGCTTACACTAGCCCTGCATGAATATGATGCTTGTACATGGAGTATACATGTGACTAGTAGTAAATATTAAGTATCCTATTACTCAGCACACAAGATAAGGGAGTTGCGATAGCTGTGGTTTAATCTAGCTTCAGTCCACAAGCTGCTTTCTTTCAGAAAAGTCACCTTTGGGACAGATAATGTGGAAAGAAAATTACTGGCCCCTCTACTGATGTGTTTATTGCTCTGAAGGTGGACTACGGCTAAATTAAACCTTAGATGTGATCACAACCCAAGGTCAGTGGTAGAGGAATCTGGCTGGGAAGGATCTGTATTTGTATTGAGATTAGGGATGTGCAAGATTATTCAAAATATTCAAAATTTGATCGAATTCGCTCAAATTTAAATTTGAATTGTCTATAAATTCTAATTTAAACATTCAAACAAAAATCTGAATTTTTGAATCTATTTGCTCAAATTATTCGGACATTCGTATGTGTATAGATACGTACATGATGTGTACTTGCCCATACACATCTTTCCTGCATCTGTACGCATTTGTATGGATCCATACGGGATGCATATGGGATTTGTATGGGGGCGTACAGGATGGGTATGGATGCGTACAGACACATACAAATGTTGCCAACATTCATTTGTGCAAATTCAAATGGAAAATTCAAATGAATAGATTCGAATTTACTCAAGTCGGATCAAATGTGAATAAATTCGGATTTTAAAGATTTGGGTTGAATTGAATTTTTGGATATTCAATTCAAATCGAATCTCCAGAATTGCATTCATGCGCACGCCTAACTGTGATCAGTATTGTTATTGGTACTTTTATGCTCTGGAATCTCCACAGACAAACAGCATTATTTCATAGACCTTATAAAATGCTATTCCTGTCCTAAAGTTCCTATTCAGCTCTTCTTTTGAACTTTCAATCAATACTAATTAGACAGATGCAAAACCTTCACATGAAGCTAAATTGACCCAATTCTTTTAATCAATTTTTAAATCCTTGTGCATGTTTCATCTACACAGTATTTGCTCAACTTTGGTGACATTCAGTTACAACTATGGTGGTGTGATGCCCAACATAGCCATAACTTATAATCATGAATTTTTGCTTCTGTTATATTTTCTAACTTGGCAATTTGCTTCTGTTACATTGCTTACTTGTCTGCTTGTACAGAAACAGGAAAGCCACCCAAAAGTGTTAGGTAAAATAGGCAGAAGAAAGAAGAGAAGGCGGCAGTCAAGGACAAGAAAAGAATCAAAGGAGAGTAAAAGTGAAAGCAGGTGAAAGGTTGAAGAGAAGGGGCTTAAAACACACCCCTTGTTTCATCAAAGGTTCATACAATGTTGTTAGGAATAATAATGAACATACAATGATGTAGGCTGTGGTCTAACAAGACAATAGAAAGCTAGAAGCAAGTTGTAACAGAGCTAATATAACTGGCCATTGAAATGGAACGAATATGAAGATATGAACTTACATTTACTGTCATAGACCAAAATCAGAATATAAAAGTACATTATAAATTCCCTGTCATATTTCAAATAACATATAAAAATAGCTTTAAAAGAAAGTTTAGTGGTAATTTTAAAAATAGTATGATGGAGAGATTTAAAATAGTATAAAAGTGACATTTAAAATAGTTTTCCTGCAATCCTGTCTGTTAGATATAGTTGTTCTTGCTCTTAAGTTATTGCTTTGGTCCCTGCTCTGAGGCAGTGGCCCCGGCACGCTTTCTTGTTGGCAATAAATAGTCTACCTTCACCTTGGAGCAACATGGAAGTTTAGCCAGAAAGGGATACAGTGCAGCTTAAATTTAGCCATGGATGTTTAGAAATGTGAGGAATGCCTCAGTCTAGTAGTTTCAGAGCAAGAATACATCAGCACAGTGACAAGCTGTTTTCCTTCAGTGTTAAATAACTCAGGAAATCCACCTTTGGGATAGATAGTGTGGAAAGAAAATGCCTGGTCGCTTTGCTGGCGTGTTCCCTCGCCCTGACAGTGGACTGGATTAAACCTTAGGTGTGACCACAGCCTGAGTATAGCTTCTAAACCAGGAGTCTGCAAGAATGGTCCTAATGTGTTTCCCACCTTTCTTTACCTTTCTATACCTTCCTACAAGCCGTGGCACTTGTTTGCCTGCTTGATTCAGACTGTCCCATCATGTGTCTATCGATTTATTTATGCTTTAGTAAATACATCATTTTTTAAAAATCTAGTCCATTTTCTTAACCCCTTCCCCTCTATTTATTTTTTATTTGGTAAAAAAATGAACTAAAATTAATATAGGGGTCATAAACCAAAATGACCACTAGATGACACTCTATAACAACAACGAAGCAAGGCAGAAGGTGGGACCACTACTGCATGGGAGGAGGACACACACCAAGGTCTGGTTGTAGGCTAAAAGGGAGGCAGGGCCAAAGCCAAGTCATCCCTTCAGAAGGGGGATGTGATCCAGCAACCTGCTCTGCTGTAAAATGCCAAAACTTCACTTTCAGAATTCATCGTAGGGTTCTTCCTCCTCCTGACATGATCAGATCACGGGTTATAGAAGACGACCCTGGCTGTATCAGCAGAGCCTAAGGCTACAGTAGAAGAACGTGATGCGCCTTCTGATGCTTCACCAACAGTGAAGCTGTCAAGGGTTCTCATCGTCTAACGCCTGTTTATCCAGGCAAGAGGTTTTCTCAGGCTGCATGTTCCGCATGTCCTGTCGCATTTCCTGGGTTAGTGCCTTTGAGCCTTCCTTCACTGGACCTTATTCCAAATTATATCCCAGAACAGGACCCCTCGTGCAGACTATGATGGGGCCCCTGGTGTAATCTTTTCTTAATACTACCACATTATCCATCATTACTTATCTAGCTTTGCTCTTTAAATCATGGAGCAATGACAATGATTTTCTGTTGCTGCTAGACAATACCCACTGATGGCAAAGGATGGAAGCAGGGGGAATTTAGCCTGCCCAAACGCTAGTTTTGATGTTGAAAAGGGAAAAAAAAACAGGTGCTGTTTATTGATAGGAGAAGAAGAGCTGATTTTGAAATGGTGAGACACTGCTTTAGGAGATAGGATGCTGGTTCATTCATCTTTAAGGAGCTGCATATGGCTATTATTAGCAGGAAACAATGCTTGCTTTGGATACATAGACGTCTCCACTATGGGCCTTTTTGTACTTACAAGTTGGAGACAATTGGTCACACTCTGGCATGAACATTTCTGTTTTGGAGCGGTTCCCAGTATGTGCAGCCATCTTCATCTTTCATAGCTGGGAAAAATGCTCCACAGACACACCAGGAGCACCATCAGTGCTCTTAGTACAGCCCCAGATGAAGCCTTCACACCGACTTCCATGCAAAGTCTGCTTGGGGGTGGTGTGGTAGGGCTGCACCTGGGGCTGCGCAGTCACACGCCACACCACCCAATTGCTGTAGCACGATGGCAGCTGCATAAGAATGAATCAGTGCACATTCTGCGCACAACCAGTGCACCCACTGCGCAATGATTGTGCAAGATGTGATTATCTCCTGCACCTTCATAATGCATTCCTTCATAATGCATAACAGGGCTGTGCAGATGGCTCCAGCAGTGCCCCTCCCTCCTCCAACTGCCATCACAAGGTGACGAACCATCATGCCTGAGAGGAGTGGAGAAGAGGCAGCAGGCTGGGCTCTGCCATCTTGCTCCCAGCAGTGCCCCTCCCTCTTCCAACTGCTCCCATCACAAGATGGCAAAGAGACTACGGCAGCCGATCCAACATTTGAGGAAACATCCTGAGGCCGAGCAAGGTGGGGCTGAGTAGATGCCGGCTGACCATCTCTACCATCTTCTGGTTTGTCATCAATGAAGAGAAAATTCAAAGTAAAGGGAATAAGAAAATTCCAGCAATAAGAAATGAACAGAAGGATTGGAACTGAAGACCTTGAATGATGCTTTTTGCTGTTCCCTGTTCCCTCCCACACCATTTTCCTTTTGTTTCTTGTCTCTTTAGATTGTAAGCCTGAAGGCAGGGACCTGTCTAAGATTAATATAATATTGTAACCCGCCCTGAGACCTTCGGGTATAGGGCGGGATAGAAATACAAACAAACAAACAAACAAATAAATAAATGTTCCTGATGGTTATTGTTGAGCAAGAAGTGCTTCTAAATGTTCTGTCACTTCATTTTTTAATAATGTTTTCCACAAGCATTCCTGGAACAGATGTTATCCTATCAGGCTTGTAATTTCCCAGACTTCCCCATGAGTCCATTTTCAAAAATTGAAGTTACATGGCTATCGTCCAGTCCTCAGCTAGAGCAGCTGCCCTGAGCAACAAATCAGTTTATTTTGCTAAAATTCCTGCAAATTTTACTTTGGAGTTCCTCATTTTCTTTTAAATAACTCTTGCTATCATTTTGCATGTATTTTCCAGACTGCAGTATGTGTTACCTTTGGTTTTCATCATAGGATAATCCTGTCATGGAGAATCAAACCACTTGAAGTAAGAATGGCTCGCCATAGTGATGGCCAGCACACAACTGGCATTGCCATGGTGATTGGAATGCAGTGTGGGATGGGCACATCCACTTGCAGCTTTACACCCAGAAGAGGGTATGAATACTGTTGACCAGGTGCTCACTAGCTGCTCCCAGTAAAGGACTTTCCAGCAGAGAGCAGAATTCATGCCAGAATTGCATCCATTATGGAAAGTTGTCCAGGCCCGGAACAGCAAAGCATCTTCTCACCATCACACTACCATCACATTTGACTCTTAATACGATTCTCAAGATTCTAAACTTCCTCTTTTCTATAAACTTTTTAATAGACCCTTGCTTCATGTGGAACGCTATTCTACGGTGGTTATAGGCAGGCATAGCACCAATATGCATAAATAAATTGGTCTTATTGGCCGCTGTAATCACTCAGTAATCATACCTGCCTCATATTACACTGGGTAATAGTGATGTAGTGAATTAAAATGTCCAATAGACCCTTCTCCAAGAGGTTTCTAAGATAAGGCTTTGGGGTGGTATACTCTCAAAGGAAGGAATATTCTGGTTGGTGATAACTGAACAACAAAAAGTCTCCTTTTTTTTGCCTGCCACAAGTAGGAATATGATTTTAGTACTCCTCCCATCCCTTTCAGTGTGATTTTAAATTCAATGTTACACAAATGAGTTTTTTCCTCCTGGCCTGCCTTGACTCATAACCTGTAATATAAGCCATCCAGACAATTCTGCTACATTTTCAAATTAGAATACTGCTTAAAGAGTAAAATAAGATTTTCATGTTTGTTGCAGACTTAAAAATATCAGTATACTGTTCTTGATCACAGCTTTTATTTATTTCTAGAATTGTACAAAACTTATTGACCAGTGGTAGAACTTCAAATTTACAAATGGTCTTTTAAACAAGTTGTTGACCTCTGCTGTACACTTAAGCATGCAATGAACAATTCCAGTTCTTTTAAAAGAAATTTAAGTTCTCTTATCACACTGCATGCAGCATGATTAAACAGAAAACAGTGCAAGAACAATAATGCTATTTTACATGATATGCAGAAACAAATCTTACAGCAACAGGGTTTTCCTATATTAAGTACATTCACATTTTGTCTAACTCCTGGATTTTCCTAATTCGTCTATATCCACCAGATTAAACATTAGTCTGTACAGCTTTAATTTAACAGCCCACTTTGATTTTTAAAAAAGTGACAATATAGAAATTCACACAATGTTCTGAAGTAAAAAATAAGATGAAGCAGAAGAATAAAAAATGCTTGTTAAAATTGCATGAAGCTCAGGACATCAACAAGAGTTCAAGAATAGCTGAAAGGTGTATATTTAAAAGTGCTTTCTAGATTTGGGCTGAATTTTAATTCAGTGTGCATCTCTTTTCTCAAGAGGAAGCTGTATAATGCAAGTGTTTTCTTCTTCACAGATTCCATAAAATGCTGCCTTCTTGTGGTCTTTATTAATTTTCATCTTCACCAAAAAATAATCTTAGAACACCATCAAGTTATGAAAACAAAGTGAGACCAAAATAATTTGATTTTTTTTTCCTTAAAAAATGTACTATTATGGCTATTTTAATTTTTTTTTGCCGTATCACAAACAAATCACAACTTTATTGTACAATTCACAGTTCAAAATTTGGAGGTTTGCTTGGATTCAGTTGTTAGTGAAAGAGAAAACCTGATTCATTTTTTCCATAAGTGTACCATTATCTTTTTGGGTTTTTTCCACAAGCTAGTTCTGGACAGCTTCAAAAACTTCTATATGAAGCAATATGGCACAACCTTGGTTAACGTTTTTACATATAAACACCTCATGTCTGTGTGAACTCCATCAAGGCACTATTGCAATACTCAAGTATCTGACGGCCTGCTCTCAAAAGATGCCCCAAACTGAGGATATAGTAGAAACATAGCAGACACTCTAAGTAAGAGTTCAGCAAGTAAGTATTCTATTTACATTAGATTAAAAAAAACCACAATGAAAGAGTTGTTAAAAAGTAAATTACCCATGGTAGATGAGACAGATGCATTTAATTCACATTCTATTTCATTAACTTTGAATTGGCAAGGTTTTTCCAAAGGCACAGGAGGGCACTGAACTGTGAAATTTGATACAGGCTAGCTGTCAGAAGGGAATGTTGTCTGAAAAGGGAGCATGCTACGCTCTTATAAAGGATACTTAATAATTACCAACACATGAAATATATGAAACTCTGTATATTGCTCTAACTCTATCTTCTACTTTACACGCAACACATTTTACTTTGCTTTAAATATGTTAATAATTACATGGCATATTAAAGGCTTATAGTGCACTTTCCCCTTAAACAAACAGCACTAAATATGGCGATAACAAGCAATTCTAAAAAGCACGTCCTTATGTACAAGAAAAGTTTATACATAATCCAGTGAAACCAAGTGCCCTGCTTTTAAGTACTACAAATGAGTAGGGTGGCCATGCCCTTTAGACTTCTACAAACTGTACTGTACAATCACAGTTTTTTAAATATGCAGAAAACAGTCAGTCTGGAAGACCCTAAGATCAAATACACAATGCGTGACTGAATATTATAATTGTCCAAAGCTAGGCCTGTCATCATATCATATAAAAAGTATTCAGGCAATAAATTCCTTTATTCCTTTCAGTGAGTAAGTTACATAAAGAAACAAAGAAGGAATGTATTTATAAGGACTGTGCTTTATATTTAAGAAAACCAGACTCTTAAACTGTTAACTGTCACAGAGATGCCTCAGAGAGGAACCAAAATATTTCACTTTGATTTTCAGTTATACTTCATAAAGAAAATGCAGCAAAAACACCTATAAACAAGCAGGTGGAGACATAACATGATGCCCATAACACATGCCCATTAGTCAGAGCCAAAATATATCGGTATTAGAGCTCTGACTGATAAGTTTTGCATTGTATGAAGAACTAGTTGATCAGAACACAAATCTGTTTCTTCCTAGTATAACTATTGCCTGGTGCTGCTGTCGGAGCTTTTCCCATCAAGTCACAGATCAAAGCGTACTGCATCCCAACCATTCTGGCACACAGAGACCAGGACTAAAACCCTCTGGTGAAGCCATGTGAAAACGTTACTCACTAACAGTAGCAATAGAAAACAGGGAACAACCTGCTCTAAACTTTAGAATAACTTAAAAAATAATTGGCAAGAAATTCTTAAGGCAGAAGAGAATGAGATTCAAGGGCAGACTAGATCTGAGAATGGAAACCTGCATCTCTTCAGATATTTCTGTGGTCTAATTCTATCCTCCAAGACTAGTAGCTGAGGTGATGGAATTTGCAATCCAGCAACACTGGAAAACCACCACTTTGCTGGCCTAGGTACAGGTCAATGTTTATCACCTAAAGATGCTGCCCACTTTGATGCAGTCAACTTCCAATGGTTGAATGACTTTGGGCCTGTTTTTAAAACTCTTGAAATGCCCAAATGTCAACCATTCCTGCATGCTGTGTAGAGAAGGTCTGCATTTGCAATAAAACCCCCAAAGCTTATTGAAGACTGGAACTTCTTGCTGCTCTGTGTGACACAGAACAGGAGGAGTGGCAAATATTAACAAAATTAATCTGTGTCCTGATCTTTAGGACAGATGTTTTCACAAACGGAAGCTTAATTTCATTTTTCTGTATTTTAGTTAAAAAAAACTACTGCTATTGGTTTGGTCCTTTGTGTCTTTCATTTGATTACTTTTTTAAGCACAGACTGTTTTAAACAAGATCGGGGAGTCTTAAAACAGAAGCTGCTGTGACAGGCACTTGAGCTTCCTGAAGCCAGTTATTCTTGATATCATGAGGCGTAATGATTCCAATCCAATTCAGATGGATTAAATTGATCTAGTAATCTGGATCAGTGTTCAGAGAGCATGAAACGTTAAGAAATCAAGCTGTCACTGGCACCGGTCTAGGAAAGTCTTTGTTACCCAATAGCATCATTTTTCTACCCAACCAGTAGACCCTTCACAGTTCATACTTTCTGTACCTGACTCTATCCTTTGTATCTCATATTGAATTTCTGAAGCTGTCAGAATGAAAAAACAGCTTGCAAACTGTCAAGAAGGGTTGCTGTTTGAGAAGAGAGAGATTAAACTATTGAAGGGCAAAGGCAGCTACCTCCACTCTTCTCTAGATGGCTATTGTGGTATTTCTCATTATTATTACACATGCCATCATCCGTATTTCATTTACAAAGGATAAGGAAAATAACAGCCATAATAATCAGTTAAATGCTGAATGGTTTATAAAGCGCTGGATTAGTATGCCAGCATATTTTGACTAATCTTTTATGATTTCATTTTTCAAACTGACATCATCTGATAAACTGTTCACCACGAATTGAGACCATAATTGCTATTAAACTCGGAGCAAGTCTTGGGCTAGAATTTACAGGTTTTGTTAATAAGACCATTGGGGATTATATGAATTCCTAGACTTCCACATTATATACTGATATTCATCACTGTAGCTCATGACGCTATAGAATATGCAAGGCATTTATCCAGCAAAGATGAAAGAGAAAGGAACTGGCACATTTTCATTGTCCATGTCACCCAGATATGATGGAATAGAACTGACATTGCTTTATGTGAGGACATGCCTTTGAGGCAAAGGGCTAAATCTTCTGGGCCCCAGTGTTTTAGATAATATTGCCTTATTTGAAGACACAACAAGATGAAAATATGGTCCCACGAAGAACATAGATCATTCCACTTCATATATCCTTTTGACCAGCATTCTATTTAAACCAGTAATTGATTGCAAGCTGCAGGGGAATCATCAGCAAAATGAAGATATAATGCTTGAACTGGAAGAAGTTATTTTCTGGAATTGGTGAGTTTGAAGACATTCGGGTTCTTAGAGCTGTGATATCTCTGCAAAATATGATTGAATATCATAAATTCACAGGTTGCCACTTTCGAGGTCTGTTCAACAGAGACTGTAAAAATTGTGGCAGTCAGATCAGAATTTATTTCTATTAGTAAGATAAATTATTATTAATGCAATTATTTATTTTGTATAGACAAATTGCTGGTCATAACAAACACTCTCTTCCAACACCCCTGAAAGGTAACTTCCAGTGACAGAAATGGTGGATTGAACGTCTCTGTGGAGCTATCCCCTGGAATTCTTTGTGGAGAAATCCTTGGCAATGAGACTGGCACCCAATCCCCCTGGACAAGTTTAGCTTTGGAAAGCCTCTCCAGCAGTGGAGAGAAGCATTCCCAGCTGTCGACGCGAGCGTAATTTGCACAGGCACAAGATCAGCCACCCTCATTCTCTTAATTCACTTTTAAGTACAATTATCATAAAGCCAAAGAGTGATGTCTCTGACACACACTGAGCAATAAGATCTACTATAAAATATCAATATGGAGCAAGGAATTGAGAATATTTAAAAACAAGAGTGATGAATTGAAGAGATAGTGGGAGACGTAGCCAGAGATGTGGAACAGGTTATTGATGAAGTTAGTGAGCAGATGGAAGAATATCAGGACAAGGGTTTGGGTTTTAGCACTGAGCTATTTTGTAGAAGTATGGAAAAGATACTACAGAAACAATTGCTGGATTCTTGGCAGATTTCTTATGAAAGGATGGAATGGAAAGAGAGATAAAACAAAGACTTTGACAGTCTGTGGACAGCAGCCAAAGTTCTAATTAGACTGAA
This sequence comes from Aspidoscelis tigris stejnegeri, assembly GCA_023333525.1. NCBI lineage: Eukaryota > Metazoa > Chordata > Lepidosauria > Squamata > Teiidae > Aspidoscelis > Aspidoscelis tigris. The sequence goes on along the minus strand of JALMGA010000005.1, from coordinate 50,032,599 downwards.
AAGAGAAATGGAAGAGAGGCAACTGGAATGGGAGATGATGGATGGAAATACTGTTACTGACAAGCAACTGATAATTTAAGATATTCTGGAACTGCAACAGAAAATAAAATAGGATGAAAATGGATAAAAAGACTTAGCCATCATGGAAAAGACTGAATAAAAGAGAAAGAGGAATAGTGTTTTTGTAAATGACTCCTTGTTGACTTTCTTTACAAGAATTAAAAGGATTTTATTGACTTGGAAATTTGTGGATTAGTAAAAGCTTGATTTGTCAACAAAATAGTGAAGTTATTGAAATATTAAGGGAGAGATATAAAGTTATGTATAAATATCAAAAAGGAAATCAGTATCACTGTTTTCTTCTTTTTCCTTTTCTTCACGTTCTATTTTAATTTTGTATTTTTTGTTATTTTATGTAAGTTTTTGTAAGTCTTACATTTCAGAAAATTCTAATGACATCAGATGGTCAATATCAAAATCAGATTATATACTCTTTAATTACAGGTGGAGAAGCTCTGTACAGGCAGTAGAAACAAGCAGGAGCAGACTGTGGCTCAGATTATGAGTTTCTTATTGCAAAATTCAGGCTTAAAAGAGGTAAAACCATTACAGCGCACAGGTATGACCTAAATAATATCTCTTATGAACTATGGACAGAAGTTTGTTACATTATGCAGGAAGTAGCAACAAAGAATACCTCAAAGTAAAAGATGGGGGGGGGGGAGGAGAGAGTTGGCTTTTCTACCCTGCTTTTCTCATCCATTTAAGGGGACTCAAAGTGGCTGACAAAGCTTTCTATTCTTCTCCCCACTACAGAATACCCTTTGAGATGGGTGGGGCTGTGAGACCTCAGAAGAGAGCTGTGACTAGCCCAAAGTCACCCAACTGGCTTCATGTAGGAGAGTGGACTCAAACCCGGTATTCCCAGATAAGAGAGTCTGGCTCCTTAACCACTAGACCAAACTGGCTCTCTGATGAGGCTTTACAAATAGCTGAGGGAAGGAAGAAACAGAAAGCTAGGAGAGAAAGGGAAAGACATATCCAACTGAATGCAGATTTCCAGAGAATAGCAAGGCGAAATAGGAAGGCCTTCTTAAATGAGAATGCAAAGATACAGAAAAAGGAAAAGGGGATGGGACAGAATGAAGTCGTTACATAGTGATATGGAACCAGTAAACATGACCTTGGGCAGACGGTGGAAGACAACAGAAGAAAGATGAGCCTGGTGTGCTGTGGCCAGTGAGGTGATGAAGCATAGGACACAAATTAATGACTAAATAATAACAAATGTTTCTGGTATTATAAACTACTTAATATTTAGAAAACTGAAACAGATGATGGCAGGTATTTCCATTATCTGCCATTATCTGGGTAGAAGAGTTCCACAGTCATATGCCATTTCGAGACTCCTACATTGCCCAACAGACGCCCCCCTCCAATGCTCTGCCTCATGCTCAGGTTCAGAGAAGACTGTTGTCAGAAAAGCAAGGAATTGGGCTTCAGGAGTGGGGGACCCTAGGATCCTGCCACAGGAGCAGGAGACTTCAAATGAGCGCCCCATTATTTCTTGTGCCTGGAATAATTGGAGTCTTTCAAGATTTTTTACCTAGTCAACACATAATTTATATATAAACAAGTGGTTTGGAAAAAAAGTCTGAACATTTCCAAAACTGCTTACCTCCGAATGTCTTCCTGTGTCTCTCTTATAGATTCAATGGCACTTTGTAGTTCACCAAGATCAAGTGTCTTCTTTCGGATTCTTGCACTGTGTTTGAGTTGTGCTTGAGGATAATTCAAAGAACGTAAAATATGTTAGGACTGGAAATTACATGAAAAGGCAAATTCTTTTAATTCGCACACACACAAAAATATCAGATAATCTTATAACTGTTTTGGTCAGAAAGACAACATACTGCTGTACCTCATTAATAATTATGTTGGAAAATAATGGTGAGCAGATGAGAAGTTACCTTCACTTCCAGAGGAGTCCTGATTATCTGGCTCTGGTGAGGAGAAGCCACATTCCCCCTTCTTTGACTTAGTCGATCTCTTGATTTTTGCAACGTTAACCTATAATTCATAAGCCAATAAAACTCATCTCTCAAACTGGTTAGGGTAAAGGTATGTTACAATACAGACATTTCTTCTTTGATGGTTTGTTTTCTGTAAACGGGAGAGACCTAAATGTACAGCATTACTGGTAATGTTAAAGGGTGCATGAGGTTTAATCCACCCTTGATTCACCTTCAGAATGAGAGAGGACATCAGCAAAGTGGTAAGCAGTTTTCTTGCACTATCTAAACCCAAAAATCTACATTTGGATAATTTTTTTTTTGAATTATTTTAGAGACCAGGATATAGATGACTGCACTAAACTGATTGAAGGCTCTCTTATAACAGTCATAAGCCAAACTGAACCCAACACTCACAACAGTTTATAGATAAAGTACCTAAGAATACCTCTAAACTTACATACATTAGTCACAACCCTAGATAAAAATGGATTACATTAAGATATAACAGCTTCATGGATTCACATATTTCCCCTTATCCAGTAGACCAAAAACTAAGCATTTGCAGATAGGAGCTCCAGTTCATCCAGATGTGAGATTATTGCTGAAATAAAATGCATTCACAGCATGTGATGTCCCAGAGTTTAGAAAACCAAAGTTGTACAATTAAATTGGTAATTGTATTCAATTTTGGTAATACAAAGCTTAGCTGACATGAACATGAATTTCATCAAAATTATGATTCTTTCAGCTAGTACATTTTTCATCATAGATTGCACAAAACTAAACAGGTGTGATTTGGGAACAGTCTCAGATTGTATGGAAGTATGCATCTTTTCCCACTTCTATTTTGACAAAGTAAGTAGGCTGATGGGAAAAAATGGGCTAGCTACACTGTGTATAGTGCCATTTATGTAAAATTTTCAACTTTAAAATATAATGACAACTGCTTTTCACTTTGCTTTTACTTTAAAATGTAGATGTAAGCCTCAAGTTCTGAGAATCTATGAATCTAGATGGTGCCTCCTAAGAATGTGACCAGAAGTGACAGGAAATGAAACAGTAAATTATGTTACTGTTTCTGTATTTTTTCCAAAACACCATATATTCTTATTGTACTGTGAACTGTAGAAATAGTCTTTCCATAATGCTATTGAAAGCTCATGTACTGAACAGGGGAGGACTACCTGCTGGAAAATAGAGCACACAGACACACAGCAACACACACACACCAAGTAGAAAGGCAGTGTTTGGATGTTGTTCTCAGTGGTTCAGATGGGTCCCTGGAATGTGAGGCTTAAAACTATCTTTAATCTTTTGACTAATGAGCTTGAACTTTTGCAGATATGACTTATCCTTCAAGTGAAAAGGTAGGTGGAATACAGTTCTTCTTTCTTTCTTCATCTGAAATGTTTTTAAAACCAACATTTCAAGGAAAGATATCACCTCAGCTTGGAAACCAGTTCTTGAAAGTGGAGAAGGGAAGTTCTGATCTTCCAGTAATGTACTGTACAATGACTATGGTCTTATGGTGCAAAGGTGAAGGTTTCAGGCATGACAGAGCCCTTGCACTCTGTTAGTTCCTAGTGGAAGAATGAAGCCAACCCGAACTTACAAACTGAAAGATGAGAGGGAGTGTGGGCAAGTATGTTACAGACTTGGGATCTTCCTCACTCTCATTGGCTGTGGAGGAGTCAGGACCTACCACGAGTGTGGTTTACAGACAAAAAAACTAACAACCCTCAGCTGCCTCATCTACAGAGAGTACTGATTATCCTTGTCACAGGGGCATCCCATTGAGCTTTGCCTGCCTAAAGAGATCTTTAGTGTACAGATTTTGTGAACCATGATCACAACCGTAACTAGTTTCTGGCACACTATGGATAAAAGGGAACTAGGAGGTTCACATGCCTGGTACAACAGGGACCAGAACAGCTCCAGTAGAGTTATCCTGGCAGATGATGGATTACATCAACAGCCAGCATTACTGGGAACCAACTCGGAAGAGACACAGCTTGTTCTCTTTCTCCGGAAGGGATGGGGCAGCACAAAATAGAAGCATCTTAATTAAGACTCTGTGGTCCCCTGAAGGACCTGTCTTTTTAAGTGGAGGCAAGGCAAACAGAGAGAGACAAGAAATGTTATTGTGGTTTCTGTTGCTTTGGAGAGACTGAAAATGAAGTGCCTAAATAAAGTGAAATTTTGTGGCTGTAAAGTTTAAACATATGTAGTAAGAATAAGAGGAACTAAACACAGTATTTTCTCCTAAGCAAGGGCAAGAAATAAAAAGGGTGGACCCAGGAAAGAGAGCCAAAACAACACTGCAATTCCATGTCCCTTTACTCTCTCCTAGGCAGAGCTAGTGGTATGGCTCATCAATAATGATGTTTCTTTCACCACAAATATTATACTTGACCAAAATAAATTCCAGAACAACACACCATTGGTGTCCGATGTCTGACTTTGGTTTGGATAGCACCATCTTCTTCAAACTGTATCATATCATTCAGTGGATCCCACGGTCTTGTGCTGTGGACAGTAGAAAATGGACAGTTAGTGGAAATGAAAACAGCACTTTCAAGGCTGTTATTTAGCCTTTTCAAAAGGAAGCATCTCATAGCCTACAGTTTTGTGTGTTACTTATAGAATCTTCACTTTAATAATAAGGAATACCATCATGGAGAGATGAAAGCAACATAAAAGATTTGTTCTTTAGTAGTGTCAAGCATACTGTGTGTAATAACAGGCAGATGATTCTAATTTCTTGGACATTATCTATTAAAAACTCAAACAGTATGAGTACCTAGTAGTAGTTTTTCATGCTTCAGGTCTAAGGAAAGCCCACAGTGAATATATTACAGTATCACCTCAGTTTGAGTCTAAGAGGCAAACAGCACCAACTTATATCTGCAGCTATTAGTCTATGTGAAGACAACCCCAAGGCCCAACCTGTTTATATTGCACAGTTGGGCACTGTCACAATAGTGTCTGGATATGCCCTCCAATTTGGTTTGAAATGGGACTCTTGTCCCTTTAAAAGCAAAATAAACCTTTTGCCTTGTATGATAAAATGGAGCGGATAGGCTGCTATACTGTTTCTGGTTTGTGAGATACCTCAGCAGTGTGCCCAAGTGTGCATGGACTAAAACCATAAAATGGAAGAAACACACACATAGGTGTTTTTTAAAAGAAACCCAAGATTTTGCATTTATATTCAAGAAGAAAAACTGTACAGAAAAAAACAGTAAAATTGTTTCAGGACTCAATCCATATGCAAGAAAGCATGAAGTAAACAGCAGAATAGATATGAGATTCTAATAAAAAATACCCTTCCCTGTACCAGTAGAATAACTGCCTGATTTCCAGTGAGATCTCCTTGACAATTTTCCTGCTTGAATTCTGGCACTTTTATGTACCCTGTTTCCTTTAGAATAATCAACCAAATATGACTCAAAGGGACAGAAATCTGCTCATATAATTTCTGAGCTAGAGTCCACAGATATCTGCAATGACAAATATTTGCCAATGAACTCAGAACACAATGTAATCCATAAAATTAATAAAAGCTATTTTAACTGCATTTTATCTGCTATGAAACTATGCATGTATTATAGCTCGGCCTCCTACAAAGTAAACTATTTCAAAGTTAGCTTTGGATTGTGGTCAAACAATAATGTATTAAAAATTTTAGGACTCACTCTGCATATCTGTAATTCCATTCTCCTGTGATTGGATCCTGCTCAAATAGTTTGCATACCCACTCTTCATCACGGGCTTTCCTTTCTTTGGCAGCCTTTCTCTGAGCTTCCTCCAGAATACATTTCTCTTGAGTTGCTTCTGATTGGTCTTTGTTGTTAATAGCTCGGGTTACATGTTGCCAAAGTCTAGTATATAATCATAATAATACATTCGTAAGGCTCAGGCACTGATCAAAAGGTGTATGCATTTCAACACAGCAGAAACGAAGTACCCCAATCCATTTTAAAAGCTTATCTGTGCCATTTCATTTTGTATTGCAGGGGTGGTCACGTAACTCATCTTTTATAAGTTGATTTAGTTCACTGCTAAACTGTAGCGAACAATAACAAAACAGAAGAAATACAAAAATATGAAGAAAATCCAAAGGTATTGGGCAATTAGAAAAACAACTCCCTTGCATCCTATCAGGGACGTAACAGACCAACAAAATCTAGAATTCTTTCTCATTTAATGGTGGACAGACTTTTGCTGGGCATGTTTTTCACTTATAACTCAGTTTGCTGCTATAGCCATTTAGCTGTACAATTCTTGCTACCTAATAACCTGTACAAAAAAGTATTTCATGTGAACTTACTTCTCTGATTCAAAGTCTCCCTGCTCCTCTAACTTCACTGTGTATCTTCTCAGCCTACGCTGTCTGATCTCAGGTGTTGGATTCCAGAATGTCTCCGAAGCATCTGTTTTTTTGTCCCTAATAATAACTTCACTGTCCTGTAATGCAACACAGTTAGATTACCTGGATAGTAAAAAGAAAAATGTTTCTATAAAGTCAGTAAGGAGAAACACTTTGTTCTGAAAATCACTTTTTGCAATTAAGGAGTTTGTTGTGCCAGTTTGGTATACATAGCTAGGGACAGCTGAAAGTCAAATCTGAAAATAGATCTCCTTGCTTCAGCACCAAGAACTTGATTTGCTTTCACTTGAATTTTTTGCAAATAATCACGACTCTGAACTTAGGCCTTACTGATGCGCTCCAAGAACTGATAATAAATCCACCTAAATTTTATCCAGAGTTTCGACTAATTCTATCTATTTAATTCAATTCATTTACTGATTCGTCAAAATTGACATATCAAAACAAAGACACACAGGCTACTTAAAATCAAGGGCAATTATATTCCAATCCACAATCTTTCAGATATCAGGATCTGAATAGGTAATAGAAATCTTTCAGATTATTTTAAAAGGGCCTAAAGATACTGGCTGGTAAAAGAACTGTTGGCAATGAGAGTCAACTGTCCAAGGTGACAAAACCAGGTGAGCCGGGAGTATTGCGATGCACACTTGATTTATGGTGTGTAGATGAGTTGTCCTAAGCAAGGGGTCCAGATACATTTGAGGAAACAGAACCAAGGCTGGTGAATGGTGTCTGAACTTCAATTAACTCTTGTGCCAATGATTTGGCTGAACTGTTATGGAGGTCTTCAAGTTTAGTGGTTTATGGGCATCCAGCTCATAATCATATCAAGGTAGAGAAGCAGGTATGGCAGCTGTATGTGGAACCCCCTCAGGGTCAATAGCAGGATTATGCTCTGAAACTCTTTGTTCTGTTTGAAGAATAGAAAAAGGAGAGCTGCCTGCATCAGAGGATATGCAATCAGGACAGAGCTCTATCTAGGTCCGCATTGATTTGATGATGCAGTTCTGCAGTTATCAGACTAGTTTTTGGGCCACTGAATGTTGATTCAGAGTTGGGGGATTTACTGTCCAGGTTCCTACTGAGGCTAAGCTGGGGGGCTGCACTGTGGCCTTCTGGTGACTGCTGATGAGACTTGGGTCCTGATGGGGGCAGTTTGAACCCTGGCAGTTTTGAGACAGAACCTTATATTGAGGCTTAGAGGTGATCTTGCCTTGCAGAATGCCAGAAGAAGTGCTGCAAGAATCTCACTCTGTTGGTAATAAAAAGTTAACTGTTTTTGAAATCTTTGAAGGAAAAGTGGACTGAGCAATGTTTGGAGGGACTAAATGCTGTATAGAGGTTGTTTTCCTAGGAACTTTATCTTTAGTTAATTGAGAGGAGTCAGCCTTGTGAAGCCTCTCATCTTTAGAAGGTTTCTTGTTATCTTGTAGTAAAGGCTGTACACCTACTCTTGAAAAAACTTGCCTCTTTCAATTTGAAAGTGAGCAAGGAAACTTTGTATCTTCTGTAGCATTAAAGGAATAGTCAGAAACCCCAAATCCAAAAGAATTCCTCACAGGGATAATTAAATCTATCACAGGGTGCATCCCCAAGCAATTTAAAGTGTGCTAAAACTCTTATTTTGCCTCTGAGCACCCCCATGCCAGAGTTTTTAACGAGCTTCCAGCGCTACAAAAGCAGGAAAACCCGCAACAAAATACCTGCCCTTTAAAGAAGAGATTCATCACTCTTTTTGGAAGTCGCGGGTTTTCCTTGCATTTACCTTGGGGACGCTCCGTGGCAAAAGGGGCAGGGATTGCTGCCTGCTAGAAAGCCAGCCAGAAAGCCAGAAAGCATTAGTTTCCCTCCTTCCCTAAAGCACAGAACTTCAAAGAGCCAGAATTGCGAAGATTTGCAACATTGTTATGAAATGGGTGTACTTAAAGACACCGCTGCTCTACCGGGTGGATTTAGACAGTGATTGAAAGTCCTAAGAGGAAATGAGCAAACAGTGACAGTAGAGGGAGATGAGAGAGGCAAATAAGTCTTTTGGGGATGCACCCACAGTGTCTATCCTCATAGAAAAATAATACCCTAATTAATCGATTTTTAAAAAGGAGTATATTTGAAGAATGTAGATGTGCATTTAATATAACTAGATGTATCCCATGACTTGATTTCCAGTTAAGATTGCTCAAGGGCTGCAGGACATATCCTTCTGCAGAAATTTTATACAGGGGCTCTGACACCTGATGTCTCTTACAAATCAGCATTTATTAATCAGTAATGGTTTAATGAAAGAACTGTGAATGCTTCACACGGTACATCAAAGGAAATGTGAGCTGTACTTTGCCTGCCTAATTTATCTTTCATAAATCTTATTTCAGAACCCTCTTGAAATCTGCCATACCCAAATCTTTTCAAAACTTCATTTTCACTCCTCATGATATTCAAAATTATCTCGACAGAATTAAGAAAACATATAATGCTGTTTTAATAAAGCTCTGCCACTGAGCTTGGATCAAGGCAACAACTTGATACAAAACAGAAGGAGTTTCCAGGAAAATGCCAACCCATATTAATTCTCCTCTGGTCTTTGGCTTGGTATAATAACACACACATGCTGCACAGATCCCTTTTCAGTGGCATAAAACTGTTTGTTCACTGGAATTTTTGGAACTGTTTTCTTTTTTGATTAGGTTTCTAAAAATATATAATATGCATATAAAACATAATTTTTTTGCAATCCAAGTAGAGACAAGGGAAATCTGCTGAAGTACACAGCATTAAAGATCAATGTTCTACCTGAATATAAAACATTCTTGGTATTGTGGAACCAAGCCCAGTGTGGCTGCCATTCCCCTCTCCCCAGTCATATCTGAACATTCAAAACTGTCTCCTGTGCCATCCTGCCCCTTCCAGCTGCTCTCTCTGTTCCATCTGACCCTTTGGACTCTGTATGCCTTCAAATATGACTCTGTATGCTGTCATATAGAATCACTGCATTCCATTTCCAGAAACCACTGCACTGTGCCAATGATATTAGGAGAAGGTATATGATCGGTGCCTTCTCTAACTGCCAGCAATTATTAGCTAGTAGTGTAGCTTAAAACGGCATCATGTTACATGACAGAAACTGCATCTTGCTTCGCGTATATAGCTAAAACTGTGCTTATGTGAGAAGGATGACAGATGCACAGATATAGTGTAATTTCCCAATCATCATGGAGACTATGACTTTATTCTGGAATATATACCAGAACAGGGGCTTGCTGTCTGCATGCTAGTGCAGACTATGACAAGTCCTGCCCAGGGCCTCCCATAGTCTGCACTAGCATGTGGACAGCTGAGCCCCTGTTCTGGGATATTTTCTGGAAAAATGCTTAGTGCAGAAAGTACCAATATGACAGACAAGGAACTGTATTTTGTAAATGTAAGCTAGGTGCTACTGGACCCTGTGTCTCTTCAAGCCTTTCTCCCCAAAGCCACAAAATTGTCTCCCTCTTTTCCTCTTACTTCCAGACGTCTGTGTTCTCCCATTCATCCCAACTCCCACCCTCAAAATTTCAATTTACGTGGCTGTGTCCCAACTGTATTACAAATATAAAGATACTACACACTGTTATCTCACAAAAATTACTCACCCAGTGACCTTCCAGAGTTGCTAGAACTTCTTTTCCCAGTTTAATCTTCCCCACTATTTGATTAACACTGTCATTGTTCCCCAAAAATGGCTAGAAAAAGAAAGAAAAAAGGGGTATAATTTTTAATAAAGCCTTTTAGCTCTCAGATCCTTTATTAAATACTAAAAATTACTGATACGTGTTCTGAAATATGTGTCATAATTCTTCCAAAACTAGGCAAACCTACTTGGCCCTCTGTTCATGAATCAGAGCAATCTTTTACATGGACAGTCTATAAGTAAAATCTGCTGTGACAAATTTGCGAAGCACTTTGAGGACAAAGTCACTCAGATTCGTAGGGGATCAGATGTCACAACTGGACACAGTCCAAATGAGGTGTCCAGAGAACTGTACGGTCCAGTTTATTTGGATCAGTTTCAACTGTTGCAGCCTGAGGATGCGGACAAGCTGCTTGCGGGAGTGCAGCTGACGACGTGCTCTCTAGATCCCTGCCCCTCATGGCTGATAAAGATTAACCGACAAGATATGACCTGGTGGATTCAGGAGGTAGTGAATGCCTCTCTGAGGGATGAGATGGTCCCACTGGCCCTGAAAAAGGCTGTGGTGCGCCCCCTCCTAAGGAGGACTTCCTTGGACCCAGAAGATTTAAATAACTATTGTCTTTTAACGGCAAGGCTGTCGCTGTTCAACTGCAGGAACGCTTGGAAGAAGCTGATTATTTAGACCCATTTCAATATGGCTTCAGGCCCGGTTATGGCACGGAAACTGCCTTGGTTGCCCTGGTTGATGACCTCTTCCGGGAGAGAGACAGGGGAATGCTACCCTGTTGGTTCTCCTGGACTTCTCAGTGGCTTTTGATACCATTGACCACAGTATCTGGTTGGAGAGACTACGGAGTTTAGGAGTGGGAGGCAATGCTTTGCACTGGTTCTGCTCCTATCTCCAGATAGTGGTTGTGGGAGACACTGATTCGACACCCTGGGAACTCATCTGTGGAGGGGGTCGATCTTATTTCCCATGCTATTTAACATCTATATGAAGCCTTCGGGAGAGCTCATCAGGAGGTTTGGAGTGAGGTGTCATCAATATGCAGATGATACCCAGCTCTATCTGTGCCATCTGAATCAGGAGAGGCGGTTGAAGAGCTTGACAGGTATCTGGAGGCGGTAATGGGGTGGATGAGGGTCAATAAATTGAAACCAAATCCAGACAAGACAGAGGTGCTGTGTGTCACAGGGTCTCGGGTCCGTGTAGTTGAGAGATGCCCTGTCCTTGAAGGGGTGGCAATGCCCTGGAAGAGACTGGTGCATAATTTGGGGGTACTCCTGGACTCCGCACTAATGCTGGAAGCTCAGGTGGAAGCCGTGGCCAGGAACGCTAACTCCCAACTATGGCTGGTGCGTCAACTGAAGCCTTTTCTGGATAGAGACGACTTGGTCACAATTATCCATGCTCTGGTAACCTATTGATTGGACTACTGTAATGCCCTTGAAGATGGTCTGGAAGTTGCAGCTAGTGCAAAATGCAGTCACTAGAGTGCTGATCGGAACAGCTAGCTGGACACCTATTACGCCGGTTTTAAAAGAATTGCACTGGCTGCCAATTCACTACCGAGCCCAATTCAAGGTGTTAACTCTGACTTATAAGGCCCTAAATGACTTGGGCCCCCAATATTTAAAGGAGCGCCTTCTTCCATACCGATCTGCCCATGCCTTAAGATCTAGTGGTGAGGCCCTCCTGGTTGTCCCACTGCCTTCAGTAGTGAGGCTGGTGGGGACCCAGGAGAGGGCCGTTTTGGCGATGGCCCCCAGACTATGAAGTAGTCTCCCTCTCAAGGTTCATCATGCCCCTTCCCTATATAGATTTAGGAAGGCAGTAAAGAAACACCTCTTCACCCTGGCCTTTAGCTGAGGTGATTATATTCTCCCCTGCAGTTACAGTCACTATTAATGCAATATGGTGTGTACTGTTTTAAATTTATTGAATTTTTAAAGTGTTTTTAATGTGCATCTTGTTTTTAATCTGTATATTGTTTTAATTGGTATTTTGTTTTTAATCTGTTGTTTAATCTGTTGTTACCCGCCCAGAGACCTTCGGGCATGGGGCGGGATAGAAATGTAAAGAGACAACCAAACGTGCTCTTAAAATCTGGGCTGGTGGGAATTTATTTCTTCAGTTAGAGAATGAATCATTGTCCATACCTTGGAAGAGCAAGCTGGGAAGATCCTCCATCAACTCCCAGCACTGGCTTTACCTCACACAGCGTAAATGTTTTTATTGCCAATATCTATAGCCTGTTATTTAAACCACTCTGGCACACATCAGGGTAAAGAGTGGCATGCAAATGCAATAACCACATCATGTAAAGCCAGGGTTAAGAAAAGTTCATTTTTTAGACTTCAGCCCTAAAGATCCTTAGTCAAAGATGCCATTGGCTATTTTAGCTAAGAATCATGGGAATTTCAGTCCCAAAATATAAACCTTTCCAAATTCTCTGTTAAGAACTGTTCCATTTGCCTTACTGAGTTCAGTGAACATCATCACCATTAAAAGGTTGTTCCTAACATTTAAAGAAAAACTAGACTATGAAAATAAATATGTCACTTGTTCTATAGAGACAATGGAATTTATGTTCCACTCTTTTTTTTCTGTGTTCAGTAGTCTAATGCCAAGGAACTGATTTAACCAACCTTTAGCTTGAATTCAAGTGCTGCACTGTATCCAGTTTTCTCACAGGTGATGCTGACTGTTCCACCAAGCTCTAAAGTCATGGTACCATACAGAATTCCTGAAAGACAGAGAACAGACTTCGCTGTGAATCTAGCTTTACCACAGTCTTTCATTTAGATAAATAGAAAGTTTTCCCTTTTTCTTCTGCTTAACAATGCCCAAAATCAAGTGTTAGGCCACTGTGTGAGATAAAATCCTGAATTAAATGAGTTGTGACTAGATCAAGCAGGCCTCATATACCAAAGTCAAAAATTAACTGAAGATTAAGGAAAAATGTGACAGTACAGTCCAAGTTCACCCTTTACATGTTTAGAATACCCTATGAGTATCAAATTCTCTTCCTTTGGAGACTCAGAGCCTAATCCTATTTTAGAAATAATGCAGATTATTTAGACTGATTTCGTCTTATGCAAGACTCCTGAACTAAATATAAGACTGTTTGCATATTTATATATATATAATTGTTAGTCAAAGGACAGGGATGAAAAAACATGCATCCTTGGTGCATTATACTGTTTGTTTACTTACTTCATCTAATCTTCATGGTATATATATTTAACAAAATCAAGACAGCCATGATTTGTCCTCCTACTCAGAAAGTATAAATATACTTCTTTAGAATGCAGGAAAGGTGTAAGAGGATATCTGTCATCTAACATGCAGTCTGAATACAAAAAGAAACAGCACTTCTTTACCTGTATCTTACTGTAAGGCCTCCTTATAAAAGTAAGACCAAATACCACATCTTTTCTAAGCTTCCAGTGCTCACTAATCACTTTTGAAAGTGAGGATGGAGACTGAGTCAGCTAAAAAACCAAGATGGCATTCTTGATCCCAGGCTGAAGGAAGGAATATACCTTTACAATGTGCATATGGCATGGTCATTACATACTCCTCTCCTCTGTTCAAGAAAATTAATCGGCCCTCACCATCCAGAATGGCAGATAATGAATTTCCTGAAAGACAAAAAAAGTACAATAAAAGAAATATAATATATAAAAAAGCTGAGGTACCAGAACAACAGTATGCATACTAATTTTAAATAGCATTGTGCTATATTTTGTAGTGGGGAATATTTTCATATTATTATTGGTGTTATAATGAACACTACATGCTAATTCTTAGCTCTTTTACACATGTACTATATTAAAACATGTTGAAGACCTATTTTTGTATTTATGATCTGAAAACATTTCTAAATATTCCAACAATACCAGGCGTACACAGATGGTAGCTCCCTGTTCAGTGGAACCTCCGCAGCTAAAAAAAAAAAGGCAATGGAATTTGGAAAAAGAAAGCAACAGCAAGCATTCTTGCTGGCACTAATGGTGCTCAGTTTCCACTGCAGAAAAATGAACATGCTTGCAAGAGCTTAGAGGCCATACCCAGTTCAGGCTGCAGACACATATACCTCAGATAAGGCATCTTTCCTACAATCTGCCCTTTTCTGAAGGCACCAGCAAAACTCTTGTCCACAAATATAATAGAAAGTGCTGGCACAGGATGTGCCCCTCTCTTCTACTCTCATCTTCTCCCCTCTTCCTGCCACTTATATGTGGGCTTCCTGGCATTCATGCACATTCACCTATGGCTTCAGTAAGCTTTTAACAGAAACAGATGAATGAGGAAAGGAGAATATTTGGTTACCTCTCAAGTAAGTGAGTAAAATCAAAGGTGCACATACACAAGTACAACCTAATGGCTTGGAGGGAGATCTGGAGGGAGGCAGGATGCCCACTGTTTCCCAAAACAAGTATCACATCCACCATCTGCTCTGGTTTAAAACCAGACAGTGAAACCAAACCATTTTTTTTATCTAATTGTTCTTTGGAATATTTACATTAGTTATCATACTTGTGTTCCTGAGGGCTTTTCCTCCTCCATGTCCATAAGGCACCAAGGAGCAGCGTGTGGTGTCCACATTCACACAATGCTGCAGAAGCACCATCACAGCTATTTTTCTCAGAAGAGGAAGGGTGAGAAATTCAAGAATTCTGGCTACAGCTCCTACTCTTCTCAGACTAATGCCAGAGGCCCTGCTACACTATAAAAGCAGTGAGAAATGAAGCATATCCAGTTCCTCTAACATTCTGTCTCAAATGGTTCATCTTCAGTTTAGGTGGTTTTTACTTCGTCCCTTCAACCTAGACAGGTTCCCAGTCAGGGTGGCATGGGGTCTTACTCTTTAGGCAAGTGCTAGACAAACTCTTCCTTTTACAGAGGGGAAGCAGCCTAGGATCTATTCTACAAATCGTAGGCTGGGCCCTGGGATATCAAAAGGAAAATGTGGCAAATGTGACACCTAGAAATATCAGTTTGGAAGGGGCTGCCTAGCTTGGTATAAGTAGTGTGGTTCTTATATTCAGCATGGTTTACTATTGTTCATTGAGTGTACATCAACAGTAAAGAACATCTTTTCCCTTAACACTGAGTATTATGATTGGGAATTTGAGCTGGTGGCTACCACATTGCCCTAAGCACCAGGCCCAGCTTGCCCAAGAAGCTGACATAGTCCTGCCTTCTTTATTTCCACACCCAGATAACCTGAGTCTGCAGCTTCAAACTGTTACTCCCTTAGGGATGAATGACAAGACTGCTTTTCTCTACTAATGCCAAGTTTAGCGAACTGTAGTTGTTATTTCTATGCCATCTACTAACTTCTCGCACCTTTTTGAAACCGAGGCTTTCTAGCCCTACTGTCCAAAGTGCTCATTACTCTCAGTATCAAAGAACAGCCAAAGTCCATCTAGAAATGGCATCTGAAACAACTGGCCTAATGCTGGCCTCAGCTAAGGGATCAAAGTAATTCCAGTTGCTTGGGGAATACAAACTGCCCATCCTAAGATTATGGGTATAATATAAAGAGGATCTTAGTGGTTTGATTCTTTTCAATTCACCAATTTTTAAGGTTGCATATTAATTTCTTGAAGACCTGATGCAGCCAGAATAAGAGCACTACTGTGACTTTGCGCCAGAAGAACTTGGGCTGCTTTCCAGGCTTCTCCTTTTCTAATTTTGATGCCTGTTTGAGGTAGAGCTGGAGAAGTATCCAGCATCCCTGCATTTTTCAGCACCATCTTCCAGAACAACCTATCAAGCTCCATGCTGCTCTCCTGAAAGAACACTTTCTCAGATCTTTGGGATGGATGCAAGGCAAGATGTGCATTACTGCATGTGACAGAAATGCCCCAGTTTTCATCCCATTACACATGTGTGAATGTAGCTTCATATGCATGCATATGTATCACACACTGGTGCCTTGTTTTACTGCTACCTGGCACATGACTATAGATGGTTCATAACATAACAGCCCACCCAGAGGCCATCCAAGAATAACTTCTTAATAAGGCAATATTAACAAATCACAAAGTTCTAGGCAAGCATCAAAAATACATAATAACGTTTGCTTTATTTTGAATGGAGGTGGTTCAAATCCAGGGCACTATCAAACCTTGGGAGTGAAAGTGAAATCTGAGGAACTTACCATAAAACTTAGATTTGGCCAAAATATTACCACTAAGGCAAAATCCATCTTTTCTATTGCTTACATAAAAGGCAGATATTGGAGGATGATGGGATACCTGTTGAAAGCAATGAAGTTAAATGTAAGATGCTGCACTAAGTTATGAAAATGAGTAGAAGTGAGCAAATAATGCACAAAATAGTACACCTCAAACTCATAAAATGTCATGTGAGGAAAACCAATTATGTGATGGAGGCCTCTAGTGGCAGGGTCTCACAAGAAGCTTTACTTTTAAAGATGGAAGGGAGGAAGCACTCATACACTGTAAGGAACCATGGGAGTCTCAAACAAATTTTCATTCTCTTTTTGCCTCTCCCTTCCCTAAACTGCCCTGCAAATCAGCAGAATGGTTGCCCCTAACAAAATAACAGTTTAAAATAGTAGCAAACCAGTGACATGGCCAGATGCCAAATCCTTCAAATTAGTATTCATTGTGGGGTCAACAGTTGCTGAAATCTGAAGTGGTCAAACTAAGATTGATTCACAACTGGACTGAAATGCCATCGTGCACTTCTATACAATCGCTGGAACTGTCTACAGAAGTGTCTTCTGGATACCCTAAAATATGTTGCATACTGATGGCAACTTTTAGCACTATCTACCATCAGCAAGAAATGTTTGCTGGCATTTTGTTTTTGCAGGGCTCTGTTGGGATACTCAGCCCTGTCACTGCAGAGTAGGTTGGGGACAAAGCCACCCCCCTGCACATGCCTGGCTTGAAAGAACATGCCATCAATTAAACCTCAGATGAACACACCTGAAGCCCAATATCTGCACTTGATTATTGTTTTCCTTTTAATAATTAACCAATTTCCACCAACATTTGAATTAATAAGATAATTACTTCTAATTTTGAAAGCGGTCCTGCTTCTAGTTTCAAAACCTCACTTGAAGAAAATGATTTACTAATAGCAACAATTTATAAGGGAGAACTAAGTGAAAGGAGAAAAGATTAGTATGTTTCAGTACACAAATTTTATTCTTTCAGCCTCTAACCTTTAAAAAAACTATTTAGATCTTCTGATGGACAAGGTGACATCTCCTTTGGACAAGTGAAACTAAGAATTGCTGCTTGCCTTCCTGTTGTTCCATTTAATACATGGAAGAGCCCTGGGCATGAAATAGTTCCATATATCCTATTTAAAAATCCCTGGAATGGGATAGAACAGAAACTAAAACACAGTATGCACTAGGGATGTGCACGAATATTTGAAGACATTTGAAATTCAATTGAATTTGTCCATACATGATGCGTATGCATCTTTCCCACATTCATATGCATTTGTACGGATCTGTACGGGATGAAAACAGGTTGCATACAGAATACTGATGCATACTGATGTGTACGGATGCATAAAGATGTGTACAGGGTGCATAACGATGCATACAGGCACATATGAATGTTGGCACATTTGAATTCAAAATTTAAACGAATAGATTCAAATTTGCTCATTCAAATTGAATTTGGGTAAATTTAAATTTTAAAGATTTGAATCAAATCAAGTTTTTGGATATTCTTCTCAAATCAAATCAAATCCCGAAAATTTCATCTGTACATACCCCTAGTATGCACTAAACTAGAATTATAATGTTATTATGCCAAGTTCTTTCCTCTGATCAATACTGACTACAATGGTACTGATTCAAATAATAGATTTTGTCATGATTTTGGTAATACCTGTTCAGCAATATAAAATGTTTTGCTATTTGTTCTTGGATGAACCCACAAGCAACGGAAGGTTTCGCCAAGTATAGGGTTGTAGGGTTTTTTGAGTCCCTGAAATGAAATTGCATATTCAGAAAAAAAAATTCAATTTTTTACAGAAACAAAAGCATAACAATTTTTAATTTTTAAAAAAATCAACAAAAAGTATTTAAAAGACATTTTATCTCAGAACCAGTGGTGGCTAGTAGACTTCAGGGCTGGGTGTTCACAGGAAAGGTGGGGGGGGCATGGAGGTCATGGGGCAGGGCTGTGGAGGTCATGGGGGTGGGGCCACAGAGGTCATGGGGCGGGGTCCAGTGCACAGAAAGATAAAGAATAAAATAAAGAAAATATGCATGGAACCGAACTCAACTAATGTCTCTAACTATAACGTATATAAAAAAGCATCAGTTGGCCAAAGATGGAATGGAAGAGATAAACTGGTTTGGCTATTCCCCTGTTCCATCTCAAGAATTCATCTTAAATTTCTCATTTAGAAACTGGTTTGAAGAAACTTTCCAAAGTTTATACATAAAATAAACAGATAATTTTTTAAAAATGCTAAGGTCACCTATTAAATCTTTGGTCATGCTAAGTATAGCATTTAGTTCAGTTTTCCTCAAACCATGGTGCTTTTACTTGTGGAGTAGAAGAAAAATGGGGAACTAGATCTCACAAGAGTTCATGTTTTCAGTACAGTAATAAAAATCTCATGGTAAAGAGGGTAGATATCAATATGAGGAGAAGGAATTTTTTTCTCTTTCCTTTTTGTTTCTTTTTCCTTTCTTTTTTTTAAGAAGCTAAGGAAATGAGTTATACAGTTAACAAAATATTTTTATATTAGAAGGTAAGAAGGTTGAGATAGTTTTGAGTTAAAACATATAGTTTGGGGTTAAAAAAAAAGGTTAGAATAAGAAGCCGGGTGGAATTCAGTAAAGTACAAAACAATATAATGTGTAAGAGTTTAGATTAGAAATGTAATAAAAATGTTAAAGAAAGATGTTTAAGGACATATATTACCATGTCAGAAATATAATCTGGTTATAAGTGTAACAGGCAGATTAGAATATTCTTTTTAGTTTTATTTTATCCAATCTCACTTTTTCAGTATTAGCAATTTAGATTTACATTATAAATTGTCATTAAAAGGTTGGTAGTACTTGGGTGCAAGAATTATGAAGAACGAAAACAAATAAGGCTAGCCCTGACAAAGGAACTGGTCAGCTGAAAAATGAAACAAGAAACTTTCAGTGAGCAGAAAAAACAAACAAGAAGACCGAGAGGTGCTAGAGAAACAGGAAGTTATCAAAGACAACAACAAGATGGACTTTATGATAAGAGGCAAATTAATGTGTTATGTAATGTTTTTAAGTTGTCAAAGAAAAAATCTTTTAATAAAGAAAATGTATATAGACATACCCACCACCCCTGCTCAGAACCATCTATTGTAAACTACCTTGTATTCAATATATATATTAATAATGAAAAACCAAAACAATATACAAATCTTCTCCAGTTAACAGGAACAGCAGAATGTAAGGTAACAAAATTAGCTGCATTCTTCTAGCCTGTGATTTATGATAGTATTCTATAAGGACTCTAATAAATTATTTTTGAGCTAATACAGGGAAAGGGTATTAGGAGAAAATGAGTTAGGCAATATGATACCACAAAAAAGTTATTTAAAATGTTACCTTTGGCTTTTTATAGAATCCTGATAAATACCATTTCACAACTTGTTTCATGCGATTATAGGCATTCTCTTCAAGGGCAGCTCTAGAAAGAAAGTTCACTAAATTTCAGTATTGGCAAACCTTTGCTTGAAGCAAGTACAGCTTTAGTTTCCTTTCAGTTTTCAGTGTTAGAAAATACACAAATAAAAATAAAATGCTCCTAAGTAGAATTTGCTCAAAATATATTGCTCAAACAAATTAAGGGAATGCTTAAATCACACATTGGATCTTGATGAACAAAATATTCAAATTGAAAAATTTTACTGACATAAACTGTGTAATTCATTGATAACAAATTGATGTATCAATAGTCAATGGAAACCAAAATTATCAATTTAGGACAGGACTCCAGAGCACCCCAAAATCAAAATTAAAAAAATCGTAGGTGGATCCAATTTGTGTGAATTTTGCACAGCAACTCATGTGACTCAGTAGTGTGTACAGGCCTCTATGTATGCACTTCTGACAACATCTATGCATCCTCCTGATCAGATGGTAGATGGAATCTCCTCTCAGATCTGAATCAGGGCATCACTGAGCATCTACTTTGCAATGTCAGATACACAGGTAAATAAGGTTCCAGAGGTTCTCAATTGGATTCTGCTCTGTGAAATGTGAGGGCCAGCCACTGGCATCAATACCTTCATCATCCAGGAACTGCCTACACACTCTGATCACATGAGACTGGGCACCATCATGCACCAGGAAAAACCCAGGGCCCACTGCACCTGTGTAAGGTCTGACAATGACTCTGAGGATTTCATCCCAGTACCCAACAGCAGTCAGGGTACTATTGGCTACCAAGTGGAGATTTGTTCAACCCTCCAAAGATATGCCTCCCCAAGCCATCAATGACCACTGCCAAACTGATCATGCTGGATGATGTTGCAGAAGGCATGGCATGCATTTCCAGTTTTCAGTGTCTTTCACATGTTCTCTGAACCTCTCTCATCTGTGAAGAGAATGGGATGCCAATGGCAGGGATGCCTATTCTGGTGTGGCAAATGCCAACTGAGCTGCACAATGTTGTAGCCCACTGGATGTCATTTTGTAGAGCTCTGGCAGCGCCCCTTCTGTTCCTCCTGATGCAAACAAACAAACTTATATTGGTCCTGATGCTGAGTTGATGCCCTGCTATGGCCTTGTTCTTCTTGTTATGGCACATATGGATGTTCCATCCTGGAGGAGCTGGACTACCTGTGCAAGCAGAATGGGCTGCAGGTACTGCCTCATGCTACCGGGAGTGACACTACCAAACACAAAACTAGAGAAGAATCAGTTAGGACAGATAAGGAGAGAGTACTATCTGAGGCTAACATCTGCAAAACCATTCCCTATTTGGGGCTTGTCTAGCTGTTGCCTCTTCAGTGCACTTGTTGTCCCTTACTTTTGCACCAAAGCAGGTGAAACTGATTCACAGTCGTTTATGCTTCCTATCTGGCCAGATTGAAATCCCTGAAGTTTAAGTAACTTGGGGTTATACTGAGATGCTTCAGTGTCCCCTTAACTTGTTTGAGCAACGTATTTTTGAATACAGTAATTCTTCCTTTTTTGCTGTTGTTTCTTCTTTTTATATATTAATTAGTTTTCACATTATTACATTCTACTAATTACATTACATCTCATATTATTATCTTCCTCCCCTTTCTCAGCTCTAATCCATTTCCTGGAACTGGGCTGGCTTTTATCATCCGTTTCCCATTAAAGTCAGTTTGGAGATTAGTTTCACATTTTCTTGTTGGCCCCTGTCCCCTTTTCTTTTTCATCACCTTTACACATTTTTCTATTTCTCCATCATGGAATTCTTCAGCGGTTGTCCTATGTAGCATATTCTATGTTCCTTTATGAATGTGAACATTGTTCTCCTAAATAGTTATACCAATGTTGAATTGCTCTTTCATTTGGAACATTTCAATTTTTTAACTATTACAGCTTGTAAAGCTAACAATGTTGTTTCAGCACATAGTGGTCCTATAAATTTATAATCTGAATGTCTATTTTCTGAAGCAAGCAAATCTCTCTTGTTCAAATTGTGTTAGTATTCAAAAATGTATTAATTTCCACTTCAGTGCAGGACAAAAACCTTTGAATCTCTGGGCAGTCCCACCAAATATGAACCATATTTTTATACTTACTCCAACATCCTGAATTTATATTGTGTACCATTTACGTTAACTGACATAGGGTTAACTGACTATTTATGTACAAATTTAATTCTCAATTCCTAAACCCTCAAGTTTTTAGTTATCACCATTTTATACATATATATATTTAATATGGATCATCCCAATCTCCCCATCCTGCTGCCATATATTTGATAAACTATTCTCCACTCTTCTTTCACATCAGTTAGTGCCCTATATCGCTGCTATAGCTCTTCTTCACAGTATTATTATTCCTGTATACTGCAACTCCAATGTCCAATTCGTTGTACAAAATATTCAGTGCTGTCACCTGTTTGAAAAACTTCCCAACACAAAAATAACCTTAAGGAATACAGCTATGCAAGGTTTATTTTTATCACAGCATTAGAAGTTCACCAACTCAGAAACTCTAAGAACATAGATGTCCTATAATATACTCTATTCAAAGCAAGCCTGGCACCAAAAACCAACTTAGATCTATAACGTAACATCTATCAGATCTTTAAAACATTTTGAAAAAGTGAGATGACATGCTAGAGGAATAAAATCAACTCACTCAGATAAGAAGTCTGCATGATAGTAGTAATCAGAAAGTTTATCCAAGAAAGAACGTGTTTCCAAAATAAATGTAGGTAGAACAACCTTGGAGAGGTCCATGCCTGGGCGTACTTGTTTCAGTAGAGTCCATATCAAACTTTTGTTCTCTTCTGATACAGTTTCTGTTTGAGAAGCCTCTCCTGCCTTCAACAAATTAAAAAGCAGAACAGAAAATGAAAAGAACAAAACGGCAACTGGAAATAGAGATCACCAGGAAGTTTAATTGCAATTACTTTACTCTACCTTGGTCATACTTCATCTAGAGAACTTAGACAAGATGGGATGACTAGAAACAACAGTATGAAACTTCAAAGGACTCAATACAGATATTAGAAAAAACTTCCTGAAAGTAAGAGCGATCAGTAAATAGAATGGGTTTTCTCCCTCGCTGGAGGTCTTCAAGCAGGGGCTGGGCAGACATCTGTCTGGGATGGTTTAGGAAATCCTGCACTGAGCAGGGGGGTTGGACTTGATGACCCTGGAGGTCCCTTCCAACTCTATAATTCTATGACTCTATGAAGTATCAGTAGATCAAAACTATGACGAGGATATCTCATGATGCAGGATGAATTCAAGAGAACTTGGCAGTTCCGAGTCCACATCTGCCAATGCCTTCATTTTACATTATATAGTACAGGATGCTCATGTGAAGAAAGTATTTTGCATAGGAAATATTTTGGAACAATGCAAACAGGTTCTTCTTACAGCAGGTTCTTGAAAACATAAAATTCTGAGTCTGAAAATCCTGGCTGGGTGAGATATGCCACTGGAAGCACTTCACATATTGAACACTGAGCAACTACAGTCTGTACAAACATAAAATATAATAAAACTGCGACCGAAGACTAAGCAAAACCCTATAGCCTTCAACTCAGTTTTGAGACTCTAAGTGCTTTTCTGTGATCCCTACCCTTGCCTGTGTTCTCAGATTTTAAAAAATCTCACTGTGGTTCTAGATTAAGTTTCCATCTGACTGAAGTTAACTTGTTCTGCTGAGATATGGCACCCACTTCTTCACTTAGTCATGTTTTTTCTAGCATATCATCAAATCTTTGGCAAATCCTATCAGTTTCTTTCATTTTTTATGCACTCAAAAAAGACTTCCATTAACCTTATAGCTGAACCTGAAACAACAGGAGCAGCTATGCAGATAGAAAGAAACTAAAGCAATAAAGAGGAGGGGGGATTCTTCCATTTAAATATTGCCAAATTGACTCTGACAGTTTTCTCTTGATATTTGTTCTCTGTTTTAAAATATTAACAAAATGTTTAGTATTCTGATACAAAACTATCCCAACCTCTCCAAGTTCTTCATGTGCTTCTTCCAAATATGTAGTTTCTTTAATATAATCAGGTTCAGGATCAATGTAGGAATCATCTTGTCGCTCTGAAGTGTCTGTGTCACTTTCTCCCAAGCCATCATTATCTGATTCATCACGATCATGGTCATTTTCCCTATCGGATTTATCAGAATACATGTCTGGATCTTTAAAGTGATGCCTTTCAATTTCACTGTCATTTAACCTAAAACAAATAAGAAAGAGGCTTCAGGTGGAGAGTTTCCTTCTTGAAGCATTCAAAATAAGAAATGGCAGCTTTTAAAGTGTCATTTTAGTAAGTTGTAAAACACAATGAAGCTAATAAAATAATTTCCAAGATCATTGATTTTGAAAGCAAATTCAAAGCACATTTAAGCTTATAATAGTAGCAACTTTACTTACAACTATTCTAAGTATATAGAAGTGCTGCAACATTTACTCCTAAACTGCAATCACATTTATTTTTCTTTCTTAGATTTACTGTTTATTCTCAGAGAAATGGTCTACACTTCCATTTCAAGATACATTTACATTCATGCTCACAATTTTTATATATACATAATTAGTAATTAAGAGTAATTCAGTCAATTAAAATTGGATATTATTTTAGTATATAAAAATACAGCATTTCTTTAAAAATATATTATTATCAGATAGCGTTCACATAGTTATAACATGGTTTAAAGGAATTGCTGTAATAATTTCTCTTTGGAATGAGTGCTATAATCATAGTGTGGTTGTTTAGTGGTTCATGTCATTGGCAAGTTCTTCCATTATGACACAGAGTTAACTTAGCCAATCACAATTCTTTAGGTTTGATGCTCTTTCTGAGTGATTTAAACAGAACTGTGAATTAAAAATCCATGTCAGTTCAGAGATACAGCATTGCACTAAATGGAAAATGTGAGCTGAGGTCATTGTTATATGGTATTTTCAATTCAGGCAGTCTCACTCCTTTGACTTGTAGTGAGAGAGACAAATTTACCACTAAAGTCAAAATATCTGAAACAAGTCCCTGTCCACTCAATGTAAGTCAACAGACAATGCAAGTCAGTAGTTTTTTTTTCAACATGGTTCCCCAAAACTTTGGGTTATGGTCAATTAAGGTCAATTGTTTTCTATACACAATTTCACCACACATAGCATGTTGTAGGAACCAACCCACAGCTGCATAAAATTAACTTCTATCTGTAATTATGTAAGTTGTTGACAACACTCCACGTTACAACTGACAAAGAAGGACCAGAATGCCATTCTATGGCCTTTCCATCCACACTACAGCAACCCTGCAATGCTGGATTTCTTCCTCAACTACAGTCAAGGCAACAGTTCTATGACAAAGCTTCAAGAAGATGGCAAGATGGCAATGCTAGATTCTCTCCTCAACTGTCATTCACCTGGCTGCAGGAGAAAAATATGGTGGCATTTTTGTCCTTTCCATCTCCCCCCCAAAAGACCGACTCTGCTATTAAATTCACTTATTCCCTCCTAATCCACTTTCCCTTGCTTATCATGTAAGCCTGAGGACAGAAATGAGTGACATTATATATTGCAATCCACTCTCAGAGCATTTTGGGCTTAATGGCAACATATAAATAAACTAACTAAATAAATAAATTCTCTATCCTAAAGCACAATTTTTGTTCATCTTGTTATTTGGAAATAATGGTTTCTTAATACTGCCTATGAACCACATCTCCAGGAAAGTTTCCAAAGTAACAACTAAAATATTAATTCAAAACCCCCACAATACAAGAAGAACAGCATTGAATAGTTTACATAATAAAGCCTTATTTAGAAAGTTCAGAAAATAATTTTGGGAGTTCCTAAAGAGAACAATCAATTACTTACACAGAACCCTGAAATGGTATGTATTAAAGAGGTCATGAAACAGGAGAGCCAACCTTGGAAAAAACGTTTAAGGGAGAATATGTACCTTTATACCTTAACAGGCATTTCATGGAAAGTTTACAGAATAAAAAAAATTAAAAAGTATTACCCAACTGAATGAATTACCACTCATAATAGTGGAAAAATTAAAAGTCAACAACAATCAATCAGAGCAACTCTGAATAAACTATACTAAGGGCCTATATATATATAATACTGTAATTCTAAACCCGAGGAAAGAGGAGAAAGGAATCTGCACGCAAATACTTCATTTCAATGAAACTGACCAGCAAGTTTGAGACATGAAGGTTTTTTAAAAAATTATGTGGTAAAAGCATCCTTGCTTTACTACTATGATACTTCTTAGTATATTTGTTCACAGAACCTAGCATATAGATGGATTCTCTGAGTAGTCTAAGAAAGAACAGAGGACAGAAATATTTTTGATCTCTTTTTTTCCAGCTGTCAGCCTGTTCCCATTTTAGCTCTGCAAGGTCTTCCACTGTAGACAGAGACTAAGAACATAAACTATTTCAGATGGCTATCAATTTCCCAACACCCTTCCCTTCCCATACATTAAAGAGGAAGAGAAGCATTTATTTTTCTATCTAATTAGTTCAATGACCCAACACTGGCTTCTACCTCTTAAATCTGCACCAACACTGGCTTCTACCTCTTAAATCTGCACCAACAAATGCACATATAGAGAACAAAGAGATAATACATAGTGTTTGTGAAGCATCTGGAAATTGCAATAAATAAATAAAATGCTTCATGAAACCTTAGGTAAACAGAAATATCTTTGTGCTCATTGTTCAATGGAATATTCTGGACAGGAAGAACAGGATTCCACTTTCAATTCACTTGCAGAGTGAGCTAACAAAAATACAATAGCTATGATTAATCCTTGATATTTTTTGAAATTTGGATTTATTAGAATAAATAGCACCTTGATTGACATGCTCCAATAAAGTTTGCCACTTCTGGGCTATACTATTCAGAAGACTCATGGCAGCACTGCTGAAATGAACTGCTACAAAAATGTATATAGTAGGTTGAAGAGGCAGGAAAATGGAATCTCTTATCCCAATTTTCCATACCTTCTCAAACTCTTACTTAGGATCTCTCTCCTTCCAAGCTACATCTGTCTGTAAATTAGAACGTAAGAGGAGCCCTGCAGGACCAGGTCAAAGTCCATGTGGTTCAGCATCCCCACTCCCACAGTTCCCCACCAAATGCCATCTTTCAAGGCTAAAGAGGCCTAGACATTGCAGTCCTTAATCGTTCTGTCCTTTTCTGCACTTTTTCCAGTTCCACAATATCATATCTGAAGGTTGATGACCAGAATTGTAAACAATATTCCAAAGTGACCTTACAATGAATCCAAAGTGGATTTAGGAAGAGGCACAATGACATTTGCTGACTTATTTTCTATTCCCTTTCTAATTGCCTCAAGCTTTGAATTTGTTTTGTCACTGCTGCATTGCATTCAACTTGTTTCACTGAGCTGTTCCCTAGAACCTTTCCTGGTCTGTCGCAGAAAGCTCAGCCCCTTTGAGCTATTTTGTCCCAATGTGCAATTATTCAGACAGAATGGCATTTTCCACCCCGCTGCCCACTCACCCATTGTCAAGATCCCTCTGATGCTCTTCAGAATCTCTTTCAGTTTTTACTCCCCTGAATAATTTAGAGTCATCAATTATCTTCACTATCTCATTGCTTACCCCTACTTCTAGATCACTTATGAATAAATGTAAAAAGAGAGGTCTCAAATCTGAATCTTGGAAGACCCCACTTTCTGAAAATTGTCCATTTATTACTACTCCTTGTTTCTTGTCCTTTAGCCAGTTATCAATCCAGAGCAGGATCTGTCCTCTTATTCCATGAGTCATGGTATACCAACCAACAAGCACACCCAGGAGCAGGGGTAAGCTGCAGAGTTATAGGCTCTTGCTTTAAACCTCTGGAGACAAAATGATAGGAGACCAAAAGCAAAGATTTCTAGGGGTTCTGTATTACATTACAGGAGAGATTGCCAGAGGAACTGCTCTGGTTGTAAATCACGAGCCTGAAGATATAAACTAGCACACCTGAACTGGATTAGAAGCTTAGGGTACTGGCACAAAATAGTAGCAGTATGAATATGCTATGTGATGTCAGATGATCTAGAAACTGCACTGTTCACTAACATTTTTCAAAATAATCAACAAGCTGAAGGAACTCTTTTAGGGGGCACATCTACAATACCAGAGGGTTTTCAGTCTAGAAAGTAGAAAATAAAGGCAGGTAAGACAATAATGCATCAAGTTATATATCATATGGAGAAAGCGAATGGAGAGCCATACTTCTTTACACAACAAAACATTAACCAATGGAATTGTAATGATGAGGTACAATTATGGCCACTAACTTATAATGACTTTAAAAAATACAACTTTATGGAGGACATTTATAGTTGTTGCTTCCAATGCAATATGCTTCATCCATCAGTGATTTAGAAATGCTGTAAAACAGAGGTCCTCAAACTTTTTAAACAAGGGGCCAGTTCACTCAGACCATTATAGGGCTAGAATATAGTTAAAAAAAAAAAACTATGAACAAATTCATAGCAGGACAGGCAGTGGCGGCAAAAACACCCGGCGGGCTGGATAAATGTCCTCTGCGGGCCACATGTGGCACGCGGGTCGTAGTTTGAGGACCCCTGGCATAAAAGATCAAAATACTTAAATCACATTAAATTTAGGCACAGTTAAAACGATTCTTTTAATTTCACTAAGAATTGAATGTTTGGTCGACTTACGGGAAACTTTCACTACTATGCACGTTGTTTGCACGAAGCAGCCCATAGATGGACATGTGTGCACCATCTGTTAAGCTTAGTTCATGCTCTTTGCCTTCTCTAATCATTGTACGCTTGAGCAAACTTGAACACTTCAAAGCCAGCTCCAGGGCATCCATCCAGCACCTACCTGGAAATTTTAAAAGCATATTAATAGTGTAACACATTATTAATTTCACTTTTGGAGGATAACAGTATAAGGTTTGTTTTTACATGTTTACAACATTATATAGAGAATTAAGCTTTGATTGCTGTTATCTCAAGACCACAGTAACCTTTGCTAGGCCATCAATCCCACACTTCTCTCCGTGCATCAACACTGCACCACAAATATGGAATCTTCATAAACAGAGTGTTCACGGAGACTGGAATAAGGCCTCTTACTGGAAATTATGCATTAAGGTGTGGGCCTGAATCCACTACCATAAAGGGCACCCCCAAGACAAAGCATCCAGGGACAACACCTCAGACTCATATTACGGTACACCTCAATCAAAAGAAACAACAACATAACAGCAAGACAGAATCACCTGAAGTCATCGCTGAGAACGTTTTGCCGACTGCTGCCAGATCAAAAACAATCTGGGATGATGACTAAATTGCCCTTCTCAAAACCTTTCAAAAACTAAACAGGGATGAGAAAACAGCAATAATTGATCGTCTCGGAGTCCTACTTAATGTGCTCAATGACTCCATAAATGCACTGATGCTCCCAGCATCTGTTTCACGAGCACCACCCCCTACCCAGGGAAAAGCCAGATTAACCAAACTCCCTAATGGTCTGAAGGATGATCCTCACAAATTTCATAAGCAGCCACAGAGGAAGATTGACTCCTTCTCTAACATAAGAAAGCAGTCCTGCTCTAATAGTATAAATATAATACCTCCAAGTGTACAAACACCACCTCAGAGCGTAGCAGAGAAAATGCCTAACAAGATACATGATACCTGTATGCAAACTCATAGCGGAGAAAAGAAACTAGCAGACAGCAAGATAAAAGTAAAAAACTGGACAAGACAAGAATATCTCAATTTCCTATACTTAGAAGCTGATGAGAGTGGACTACTTCCTGGGCATCCGACATAGAACCCAGCTCCTCCCTCAAGGATAATAAAAATGGCTGTATTCACTGGGAACCTGATAAAATCATACCGCTAGAGGGCTGACTGAGTTCTGTGGGAGGGACCATGTGCCAAGATCAAGCACGAAGGGGAGAATTGGAACAGGGGGCAAATATCGCAAAGGTAATGGGCAGGGGGAGATATGGTGATGTGAGGCAGAAGAGACAGGTTAAGAGAAGGGGTATTAGGTATCTAAAAGCTATTACCCCTTCTGTTCTGCCTCCCAACCGGCAGTGTTTGGGGGTGTCATGCCAATCCGCCCTCTGCTCTGACCACGCTGCTCTTGAATGCCAGATCAGCCCGGAACAAAACAGCTGTCATATATGACTTGATTCTGGAAGGGGGAGCTGATCTGGCATGCATAACGGAGACTTGGATAGATGAAGTGGGTGGGCCTTGTCTCACCCAGTTGTGTCCCCCAGGATATTCAATGCAGCACTGTTCTAGATCGGGGGGAGGAGAGGAGGTGTCGCTATAGTCCATCGGACCTCCATCTCCCTCATCAGACGGCCAGTTTGCACTGTAACAGGAATTGAAAGCCTGCTTTTGTTGTTGGGCCAGAGAGACAGGATAGGGATGCTGCTGGTGTACCGTTCACCCCACTGCCCAGCATCCTCCCTATCTGGCTGAGCTGGTCTCGGATGTGGTGCTGGAAGCCCCTGCCACAGTGGTGTTGGGAGATTTCAACTTCCACGCCGAGCCTACGCTCAGTGGACCAGCTCAGTTCTTCATGTTCTCCATGACAACAATGGGCATTCATACTATTTAATAGTGCTATTTTTAAAAAATAAAGCAAAGTCAAAAGTTTACTGCATCTTTTCCATTTATGTTACCATGATTCTCAAAAAATGTTATTTATAGGGATTTTATTTACCATCTGATTCTGAAGCTGCTCGAATGATCAAGTAACTGCTCGGTAATGGCTGTGTTATGGAGCCAACAGCTTCACCTTTAGGACCCTTAAAATATAAAATAGGTGAAAGTTTTAATTAATTCAATTTTTCATCAATTATTTTGGTCAAGAAAAAGAGACTCTTTAATTAGCAGGAACTCATGAAAACATCATTCACAACTAGAAACTATTCTTCACACTACTTTCAATATTCAAACACTGAAGAGACTCATTTATAAAGGTCCTAAAGATAAGTTTTTCCATTTGCTGCTTTTAACCATAAAAGGACATTTTTCATTTTTTATAAAAAATGTTGTGTTCATCTGTAGAAGCAAATGACTTGGTGGCATTAAGAAGTCTAATTAGTCATTCATGTTGGGGGTGGAAAAACAAGCAAATTATGACAGCGAGAACACAGCCAGTAAGGAAAAAAGACGTCAGCAGCACCATCTGTACACCGCTCTAATCTCTGTTATAAGACAACCAGCACAAAGCACAGTGTGAAGAATTGAAAGTTACTTGATGTCCGCTGAGCTTTCAAAGTAACACTTGAAAACAGAGCCCTGCTTAAGACTGACTGAACTGTTGTATCACTGGGCCTCTCTGGTACAGCTCCAGACATTCCAAGTTCCACTACTGACTTATTCAACCTCTGGCAGTGAGCACCACAGTCAGAAGCCACAAGAAATACTATCCCGTTTATGAAGAGATGTAGATCTTATAAGTAACTTTACTCCCACAAGACATCTGTATTTGGACACTTTTTGTCAGCCATGTAAACGGAAAAGGTACTTTAGGTGACCCTTTTGTTCTGCTGCTAGCCTATTTTGAAGTGGCCTACTGTACTATTCATTACATATCCAACTCTATTTGATTAACTGACTTTTCTAGGCAAAAGGCATGTGTTTTTGTTTGCTTGGCTGCAGAGTGGTAATTTAAAGCCTTCACTCAGCTGAACTGTACCCCAGGATGCAACAGACTAGGGTAGGGGTCACATGCATGAAAATGAGACTTTCACTTGCACTGCTTGTATTCCATCAAAATTATGCAAACAGGCGTATATGCCTACCAGGTAAATTTATTTTTTATTGAAAGTATCTGCATGCCACATTTAATAAATTTACTATTAACATAGTTCCAAAAACTTAAGAAAAACCAGTGCAAGTGATAAACATAATTAGCTATTTAAAATAGCAGTAAAAACAGCAAATATGCCTTAAATCAGAAACAAACAAGATGCAAAAACTAAATGTGGAGACTATGAAGAAGCCTAAAGAATGAAAATATCCAAGAAATTACCTAAAATTATATGTATTAACAATAGATAAAAAGAAAGATTATGGATAATGGCAAGAGTCTTGATAACAAAGCAGCTTCCACTAAGATTGCAGACTTTAATCAGCTTCTTATATTATTTAAAATATTAATATACTACTTCCCATTAAAATATAACCCTGAAGTGTTATATAAAGAATAGAAACAGCTAAAATCATAATAGTTATATAAAAAATAAACTTAAGGATGGGGAAAACAAACAAACGAACAAACAAACAAACACATTTGTTCTCTCTAGAAAGGCCTAGGTTAAAAAAACAGGCCTTAAACTGATACCTAAAAGCCAGCAGAGCACATCCCTTATGAATATTTGAGAGGAGACTGTTCCAGAGGGTGGGTACCACCACAAAGAAGGCCCAATTGCAGGTAGTCACGAAATCACATTCAGTGATTCAGGACCTCCCCTGAAGATCTTAATGATCCCACAGGTCTTTATTGAGGGAGGTGCTTTCCCAAGTAAGCTGGTCCCAAGTTGTTAGAGGCCTTGCATACCAAAGATAAAACCTAGCAAACTAGCAACAAATGCAGATGGATAAATAAGGATTCTCTTC
Source organism: Aspidoscelis tigris stejnegeri (assembly GCA_023333525.1). Classification (NCBI taxonomy): domain Eukaryota; kingdom Metazoa; phylum Chordata; class Lepidosauria; order Squamata; family Teiidae; genus Aspidoscelis; species Aspidoscelis tigris. Next base: position 50,000,185 of record JALMGA010000005.1, on the reverse strand, counting down.
CCAACAAAAAGCTAGTTAGGTATTCTAGGTATAAAAGCATAAAGTTGGGGAATCCCATATTTTTATTTCATAATGGCAACACTGTCATCCTAGGGAAGATCACAAAAGTTATAACCAATGCTATATATTGACAAAAATGGAGGTCCAGTCACTTTTCCTTGCTTTACTTCTTAAATTAAATAAAGGTTCTCAATAAGAAAAATGTACAATGCACATTTTGTACTCTTGCAATTCTTTCAGACTGAACTTCTAATATAACATTATGATGTTGGAAAAATCAGGTATGTTTACCAAATGGATAGGTGAGCTGGCATGGTCAATGATAACTAAAGGCACCTTGAGATCATTAATAATTTATAACACAGATAGATTTAGTGTGCCACTGGTGTAATGTTCCATTCAGCATGACTGCATTAAGAATACATATTCACTTACCTTAACAGCCCAGATGGACTGCTCTAAAGGATGGAAAAGTTTGAAACAAAATCCATCCTTTTTTGAAGGCCGTTCAATGAGTTCACAAGCGTTCAAGAGAACTGTTCCCACCCACTGACCATTTTTGGGGGTTTTGTAAATAAGTAATACACCAGGTTTCAAAACACACCAAAGTTTGGTCCAGCTTTTCAGTGTACCTCGAATCTTTGGAAAGGAGAAGAAAAAGAAAGCTTTAATTATTATTCCACATCTAATTCTAAGTTATTGTTCTAATATTGTTTTGTACTGTACAGGTTTGCTTTTTTAATAGTCAGTTAAATATATTTTCCTCATTTAATGAGAATATGGAAACCTGCAATAGCTTCATTTGGATTTCACAGTTCTCTTAACTCCACAGGAGTATAAGAGTCAAATATTAAGTGCAACATTGTTTTACAGGAATCAAATCATAGCACTTACAAAAGAGACTACTATGCATTTCAGTACTACTTGTCTTTCCTTTCAGGCAGAGGGAAACTATCTTATTACAAAGAAAGGCAGTTTCACAAAGTTAGTAAAAAAATAAATCAGACATGTTAGGTCCATAAATGCAAACAGTTGTATGAATCTTATAATTGAAGTAAGGATTTCAGCTCGCTTCAATAAAATGTATCAGTGTGACTGGAATGTAAAAACCAACTTCAGTTTTCTAAGCTGTGAAAAAAAGTATCTGGTAACCTGAAAGGCTAATTTATCCTTAAGAAACTTTAAAACAGCCTCTATATTCTTTGGAGGATGGTATATAAGGCAACCAATTAATTAAAATAAATGGTGTGCTAAACCCGAAGTTCCTTTATTTATAAATGAAGACGACAAAGCTTTAGTCATTATGGTTTTAGTGTATGCATGAAAACAAGGAACACAAAATAAAACTCTTACCCCACAACACTAGAATTAGGGGGCACCTCATGAAACTGATGGGCAGGAGAGATAGGACTAACAAGGGGAAGTATTTTTTTTCATCCAGAGAAGTCATCTGTTTATGGAATTTACTACCAGAAGAGGTAGTGACAGCAATCTATCTGGATAATTTTAGTATTAGATAAATTCCTAAAGAATGGGCATATCAAGGGCTATTAGAATGGATGCCTAGGTCTTCCGGTTGGAAAGTCAGGCATGATGGCTCTAAAGGCCATTTGCTGGGAGACAAGAGCAGTGAATGTTTCTTTTGTCTTCTGCTTGAGATGCCCAGAAGCAACTGGTGGGTCACTGTGTAAAACAGGATGCTGATTAGCTATTTCCTGATCTAGCAGGGCTCCTCCATGTACTTAACATCTTAGAAGAATATCTTACTGAGCAGAAAAGTCATTTAATTCTCCTCTGATGGAGGTGAAAAACATTGATAATGTGTAGATTACATTATCAGACACTCCTGCACTTCATGGGGCTATTGATATCATGATTAAAGTCCACACATCTGAAGTTTTCAGTGTTTTATACCATATCTGGAAGAAGAAATCCATTTTAAAAACAAATATATTAATAGCGTTCTATTTTGTCCTACTAGAAAAATCTTTTGCAATTCACATTGTATTAATACAAAGCGAACACCAATCCAATTAGTCACTGCAGTCAGATGTAGTCATGGCAACTACAGGAAACTAGTAGCTAGCTTTCCTTGCTGGTTCCCTGTTTATTGTACTGAGCCTCTGGGACACAATTAATACAATCTTCAATAGAGGTAAACATCAACCAACCAGACAAACCGGATTTAAATTCTTTTCTAAGTGACATGCAATAACAGTTACAGCTTTTACTCATGCTATACATAATTTCCAACCTTTAACCAGTCAGCCATAACAATAACTGATGGGTCTGTAATAGTGCTAAGCAATTCTTTTGTGGCTCTTTTCTTTTCTTCCCTGTAATTTTTCTTTTGAACCTAGAAAGAGTAAAAAATGTAAGTTGATGATTATGGGTCCTGGATTTGCAGAAGCAGACATATATAATTTGCATGGTTCACTTCACAAGGTACAAAAAAGGAGCAACTTAGTTTCAATGTTGCATTTACTTGCAGTCACATTAAATGTATTTTAATCTGAATTTATAACTTTACTCAATAACTTTGTATGGAAAGGAGATCATTCTAGATATTTTTGAAACAGTTCTAAACAGCATGTTTGCTGTAATAGAAGGGAAAGAGTCAATGATGAAGAACCGTGGTCCTGACTGCTAATTATCTCATAGCATAGATCTTATTAAGGCTAATCCATTTCTAAACAACATAAAGCAGCAAAAGGGTGGTAACAAATTAAGTATTTTCAGCAGCAAGTTAGGTTGCTTTCAGGATGGGTGAACATCTTTAGTGCAAGGAACTACTCTCCACCCCTTACTTACTGAGAACTAAGCCTGCAGGAGACAAGCATACTTTATTCTTCATCCACAATCAATTAGAAGGTTACAATGCTCATTCTTAAACAGAAATCACTGTTAAAATCTAGTGTTTCCAAAAACATTTCAAGATGAAATTATGACACTGGCTGATGAAGCAGTGGCACATCTTAGAATACTTCAATACTGCATTTATTCAGACAGTTTATGTATCTTATATATGTGTGCCAAGACTATTGGAAAGTCTTGATGATTTCTTAAAGAGCAACTCACCTTAAGAGACTCCTTTTTTGTGAGCTTGATGGTAGAGGAGGTGGGAGAGGAGGCAGTGATGTCCTTTTCAGAGCCATTATAAAGCTTAGTTTCAGACTAAAATATACATACACAGGAAAACAAGACACCTTTTCAGTTAGATAAACTGCAATTAAGTGAACAACAGACAGAAAAAAGTTTTTCAAATATCAATAAAATTTTATTTTTAGAACCATGGAACATATTACTTGATAGGACCATGAAAATCATCCATTCTAGCCACTTCATCAACACATGAAAAGATATTGTAAATGACACGCTAACAGGATACTTTCATTGCCAATGCCTTACAACCAAATTAAAACGAGTTCAAAACCTGAGAAAAAACAAGCAAGTTTTATATATCCAATACAAATTGCTCTTTTTGTATCCAATATTGACTTTCTTACTTCCTGACTCATTAAGGGAAATATGGAAATCTTTCAAACTAATATAATATTTGAAGTCTTCCCTCGCTTAAATACTTTTCTGTAATATGGAACTTATTAAACAAGTTTTCATTTTATAGTGAGGGAACATGCTGTTGTTGCATCACATCATTTTTACTTGTTATGCTTTTTCTGTGATCTCCTGCTCAAAACCTGGAGAGAAAACCGGAGTAAAATCCGCTAAGCTGGAGTTATTCTAACAGTCCCACAGTGAATGGCAGCAGATATTATAATCCAAATGACTTGTTAGTCATTTTGAGTAGGCGTCTGCTATGGATTGAAAATAAAACTTTGAACAACTTAGCATGGCACTGGTTGCCATGTGTGTCAAAAAAGGGAAGTTTCCATAGCACAGCTCTCTTAATAGAAAGGTTCCCAGGAATCAGCCAGCGATAGGCTTTTTCCCTGCAAAAGCTATCTGACTTTAAAAAAGGGTACAGTAGATCGTTTTTCTTTCTTTTCTATACTGCATGCCTATACAAAAGGGTGAGCCATAGAAGCTCCAGTTTACAAAGCTTGTTTGCAGGTACACACAAGCTTTACATATTCTAAACAGAAATACACGTACATTCAGTAATGCTTCAGCAACAACTTCTGAGGAATCCAAATCTCTACAGTTTTCAGTGTAGCACTGGAATAGATAGAGGGAAGGAATGTTTGTTCAAAAACTAAGCATCATGGTATGTAAATATCTTCTTGCATGCTTCTCAACAGTGGGGCCAAATTCATTAATTCCAACTGTATAGGCAATTCCAACACTATAACCAAATCAATGGGTAAAATTACACTAACCATGTTTTAATTTTGCCGCTTATTTTGGATAAGTGGCCCTGAATAAGAAACATTAGGATGACTAACCAACAAGAGAGCTTGATACTTTTTTTTTACTTTACTTTGATGATAAAGTCTTCATCAGCGTGCCATAAGATGAAACTTCTGTAAAACTTAGCATGGTCATAGAATTCAGTTTCCTCAAGAAAGCAGATCTTGCCACAGAAATCACTTCTTATTTACATCCTAACCAAAGAAACTTTAGCTGGAGCAGAAAGCAGCCACTCAACTGCTTATGGACCCAAGAAACTTTAACAAATGCTTCAAATCTGTATCAGCTGCATTGCTGCCACAATGTTTCAGGAATATAGTCAAGGTACTGAATATTTAAAGTGGTGATTCTGAACCATATTATTTAGTCCACTCTATCCATTATGGCTGACTGATTTTTACATTGGCCATGGAGACCCTACCTGCAGACTCACTAATAAGACTTCTCAGGCTGATGGATAAAAGAGAAAGGTCCTTATCAGTTTGGGCCTCGGCATCAATGAGATCCTTTAAGTGGAAAAGAAAAACTTTAAAAGATGGAGCTATCAGCCAACGTGAGACCAGACTGTTTGTCTAAATATATCATAAGAAAAAAAGTGGAAGGGTGGAGAAAAATGTTTTGGTACTTTAAGACTTTCCCCTGGATATATAATTGTAATGTGACTGCTATGTCTCTGTTTCTATCTTATTTTTTATTTTATCACTGGTTGGTACATTTTTAAAGTTTTTCTTCAATATGGAAAACACCATACTATTTGATGTTCCTTGCCCAAGAAAATGCTTCAAGGAAAAAGAAAACAATTATGCTTCCTTAAGTTTCTCTAGTAAGTTCAACTTGTCATACAGAGGTTTGGCACAAGCTTACTTCTAATCCCTTGGATTTATGAACTGAAGAAAGTAGTTTATATGTAGTAAATGCAATGAGAACCCAACAAAGTTCAATTTTGTACTTGGAAGTTTGAGTAGATTATAGCTTGTTCTAGTTGATGGGTACCATCAAGTCTTGTTCGGTCCCTGGTTGTGTCATGTCCTGTTCAGCCTCCTCAGAGGAGGGCAGTCTGCCTGCAATGCCACCACAGACTGTGAGGCAACTACAGCATGGCATTGCAGGCATTGAATGGTTAAGGCCAGTTCCAGGTGAGCAGGCAGACAGCTCTGATAACGAATCTACCAGCTGTGAGCCTCAAAGGTCCTCTCCTCTCCTGCTGAGGAAGCAGAAGCAGCTGAAGTGTAGATCAGAGCGATTAGCTCAGCCGCACTGTTGGCGAGGCCATGACTACTTAAGAGCAAGCTCACCTTGCCTCAGTTGCTGCAGACAATGTCTTTGCAGTCTCGTGTTACCCTGAGCTTGAAATCCTGGACTCCTCATGACCTGTTGACCCATTGGAATGGCTGACCCTTGCTGACTTTCTGGACTCCTAGACCCTGGACTGGAACTGACCTTGAGAATCCCTGGAACCCTGTGGATTGAGTAAGCTGTGCAAGTGTTTGCCTGTTGCCTGACCGGCCTGCGACGTGACAGTTTGTCTGCAGCCACTGTACGAGCAGACACACGCAGCTACGACACAATGGAGGAACTTGCCAAGCAAACCCAGCTCCTTTCTGAACAGCTTTCACAGCTGGCGGGCAATGTGCTAGAATTACAGGCATGTGGTCCTCTGCCTGCGGTTGCATCCCCAGCTCCTGCCCAAGCTGCAGACCCTGCTCCTGCCCAGCTTGTGAAATGCCCTCTGCCCCTGCCTGGCTGTTTCATCGGGGATGCTCAGCAGCTGCCAGCATTTCTGGCCCAAGCCCAGCTGTACATGTCCATGCGTGCAGAGGCCTTCCCAGAAGAAAAGACCAAGGTGGCCTTTATAATCAGCTTGCTTTCCAGACCTGCAGCCAGGTGGGCCACACCCTACATGTTGCAGGACAGCCCAATCCTACAAGATATGTCTGCGTTCATGGAAGCCATGCGCCAAACATGGGGGCATCCTGTGCAAGCAGAGACAGCAAACCATGATATTTGGGCATTCTGCCAAGGCAAGGGAGACGTGCGCACGTATACCACCCCCTTTCGCCTCCTGGCCCATGACTTGACCTAGAATGAGGCCGTGCTGCAGTCCCAGTACAGGGAGGGACTCTCTGAAGAGCTGATGGATGAGCTGGCCAGACATGAAGCCCCTTCCTCTCTGGAGAAGCTTATTGAGCTCTGCCTCCACATCGACAGCTGTCTGGAAGCCCGACGCCGAGCTGGGGGCCCTCCTACATCAGGACCCATATCCTTGCCATCAGTGCCAACGCCCGTACCCAGGTTGCCTCTTCACACCTATGCCCCGCCGAGCCCACAGCCTGTGGATGAGCCAATGCAAATCAGTGGGGCACGCCCTAGGTTGTCTACTCAGAAGAAAGACTGTCGATGCCAGTCAGGCCTGTGCTTGCATTGTGGTGCTGCAGGGCACTTTGTTTGCACTTTCCCTGCAAAACAGCGCGACCCTGAGCCACTGGCAAAATGCCCAACCCTCGGTCTTAATGGGCTCCAGTCCTTGGGAAAGGGCTCTCGGAAGCCTGTGAAACCTAGTTTAGGGCCCACGCAGAACTCGTTGCTGTTAGCGGCCGCTCTCCACCTGACCCCCAGCCAAAGTGTCCAGGTAGAGACGATGGTCGATTTGGGTGCTTCTAGTAACTTTATGGACTTGGCCTTTGCTAAGTGCCACAATGTCCCACTTCTTGTGGAGATGACTGACAGCCAATTTCTCGGTCCAGGACCTGTGCAGCAGCAGACCGTGCCACTGCACATGGAGATCTTCAGTTCTACCTGGCCACAGTGCTGCATTTCCCCATAGTCCTAGGGATGCCCTGGCTGGTCAAACATGACCCATGTATATCCTGGACATGGCATGAAGTGCTCTTCACCTCAGAATATTGCCAGAACCACTGTTGGCCGGAGCGGTTCACCAGCACTGTGGGACCAGAGCCTCTGGCGGTCTTGCCAAAAAAAGACCAGGACTTCGCAGACCAAGACATCATGCCTACCACCCTATGCCCCGAACACTGGGTTGCCACACTGGATCCTGGACAATTGAGTGCACAGATCCGGAACGCGCAACAGCATGACCCGTTTGGTCACCCTGCATGCCCACGACCCACCACCAATGCCATATGCGGTCTACAACAGCCTTTTCCGTTACCATGGGTGTTGATATGTCCCGGCTGGGCAGTGCCAGGAGGCCGTGCTACAACAGTGTCACAGTATCCTGACTGCTGGGCACTTTGGTCTCTTCAAGACACTCCACACCATACTCCGTAACTTCTGGTGGCCGTGAGTGAGTGCGGATGTGAAACAGTATGTGAGGACCTGCCCAGTGTGCTGATGGGCAAAGCTCTCCCCCCCCCCAAAGGAAGCCACCAGGCCTCAAGGTGCATCCTGTGTTTCACTGCTCACTCCTCGCCCCTAACGAAACCCGCCTGCAGAATCACCCACCCCCACCACCGCCGGTGCTCGTAGATGACCACGAGGGATTCAAGGTGGCCCAGAACCTGGACTCCTGGCGCCGTCAGGGCAGGCTGAAGTACCTCATCGACTGGCTAGGCTATGGGCCTGAGATGTGTTCCAAAGTCCAAGCCCCAGCCCTTGTGGAGTGATTTCATTGCCAGTACCCACACAAGCCTGCCCCGCCTGGTCCGGAGGGGGGGGGCATCTTGGGAGGGGGAGTGGTGTCATGTCCTGTTCAGCCTCCTCAGAGGAGGGCAGTCTGCCTGCAATGCCACCACAGGCTGTGAGGCAACTACAGCATAGCATTGCAGGCATTGAAGGGTTAAGGCCAGTTCTAGGTGAGCAGGCAGACAGCTCTGATAAATCTACCAGCTGTGAGCCTCAAAGGCCCTCTCTTCACCTGCTGAGGAAGCAGAAGCAGCTGAAGTGTAGATCAGAGCGATTAGCACAGCTGCACTGTGGGCGAGGCCATGACTCCTCTACTTAAGAGCAAGCTCACCTTGCCTCAGTTGCTGCAGGCAATGTCTTTGCAGTCTCGTGTTACCCTGAGCTGGAAATCCTGGACTCCTCGTGACCTGCTGACCCTTTGGACTGCCTGACCCTTGCTGACTTTCTGGTCTCCTAGACCCTGGACTGGAACTGACCTTGAGAATGCCTGGAACCCTGGGGACTGAGTAAGCTGTGCAAGTGTTTGCCCATTGCCTGACTGGCCTGCAACGTAACAGCATGAGCACCTCTCCATGTGCACCCCTATGGTGTTTTCTTGGCAGAGATACATAAGTGGTTTGTCACTGCCTACTTCCTGGGGAGGCTGGTAATTGAACCAGCAACCCTCTGCATTATACTGAGATATAGCCATTCCAGATTACAGCTACTATTATACTAAAAGTGCTGAATAGTTACAATGAATATTAAGAACTGGTGCCATATTAAAGACTACATGTTAACATGATTATTTAAATACTATGTAAAATAAGCTGCTTAAACATTTGTCATTTAATATTCTATCATGAAATATGATCTAAATATAGTACATACAACTTTTCAACATAACACCAATTATGCTTTAATCAGATGCTCTCACTTATTTTAATTAAAAGATTACTTCATGAAATGCAAAGACTCCAAAGTGTACTTAACTTAAATATATGCTCAAAGCCCTCAGAAGCTCAGCATGATTTGGTAGCATATTTACTTTTATTACTAAGGTTTGTACAAAAATGTATATTGACAAGTCAGTTTTTAACTGATCGGACACTACTGAAATGATTGAATTAACTGAAACTGAGCATACAAACTCAGCTGCATGGAGCAAAATGAACTATACTGTCTACAAACTAATCAGCTTACCTTGCTTTTGGACATTGACTGGGCGGCATCATCTTTACTTTGTGACGCATCATCCTTTCCTCTGTCAAAACCTTTAAAAGATTGATAATATTTTTTATTATTATTATTTAATTATACAATTATATCTCAAACATTACAATTACTATTATCAACGACAAGACAAGTTTCAATCGGACAGATAAGAACAAAAACAAAACAAGACTCAGTTCAACTCAATGCCTACACCTCAAACGAATCATCACTAGTTCAGCCAGTGACCCATATTTACCATTACCAAATTAATTCTGGTAATAAAGCTTGGATTTTGCTTATTAACACCTTAAAAGAGTACGAATAGGCAATCCTGTAGTTTGTATTTAGTTGCACCTTCTTAATAAATGGCAACCATTTACCAATAAATTTGTTTTGAACTTCAAATGCTTGCATCTTTTCTTTCTGCACTGTTAACAGTTCAGTGGCAAGTTGGGACCATATTCGCAGGTTCCAGCTGTCTTGAGATAGGCGTCCCGGAAATTTCCAAAATAGGGCGATTTCCGCTTTAGCTGTTGTAAGCAGAGTCTTTAACAGCTCATTATGTGAAGGGGGAATGTTACTTTCTTTAAAATATAATTTAAAAAACAATAGCTGGTGTTAGAGTAAGGCTTTGTGAGATAACGTCCCTCAAAACATTTTCTGCCAAAAGCCAAAAAAATTTTAATTTATGGACATTGCCACCATAGATGGACATATGACCCCCTCTCGTCACAGCCATTCCAGCACTGAGGAGAGAGCGTATTGTTAATCCTGTGGAGGACCAGTGGTGTCCTGTTTCATCTGTGTAAGACTGTAAATGACAACTCTCGTTCATTTTGAGATTTAAATGAGGAATACATCTTGCTAAGTGTTTTGATCCAGGTGGCATCATCCCGGTTTATTTTACAGTCTGATTCCCATATTGTTTTTAGTCCCTGTAGGTTATTAAAGCTATCTCCAAGAAGTATTTTATATAGCACTGATGATAAACCTTTCCGTTTATAATCTTTTTCATTTGCTATATGTTCAAAGGGTGTTAAATCTCTTGAGCCTATTTCTTTTCGATGAAACTGCAAGAATATATTGCAAACCGCTAGTGGAATCATCCAGTTTTTCCCATCTGTATCAAGCATGTTTCTTATGTCCTGCAAGGACATAGAGGTAAAGCTCTTAAGATGAAAATCCCTAAGGGTCTTCATTCCTTGTCTCCCTAGCATTGTCCAAACTTCCAGTGGTATATTTTCAGGATAGTCTATTAGAGAAAGGGGGAGGGACAAAGGGGAAGGAGGAGGGGCTAATTGCTTCTGCCAAGTCTTCCAGCTTAAGAGAGTACTTAAAGTAAAAAGGTTTTGTATTGTCAGCAATTTGGAGTCAATAAGTCTAGCTAAAAGTCCTTGTACTGGTTTTGGAAGTTTCTCCCACTCAATTTCAGCCCAAAGTGGAGTGCTAATAATCTAAGCAGTTGACATGGATCATAGTATTGTTGTAAAGATGGGTATCCCCATCCCCCTTGTTGACAAGGTCTCATCAATATTTGTTTTGACAGTCTGGGCTTCTTTCCTAGGGAAACATATTGGTCATTTTTTTTTTTTGTCCATTCCATACAGAGCTTGCGCGGTATATGGATTGGAATTGTCCAGAACATATAATGCAGTCCAGGGATCACTTTCATCTTGACAGTTGCAATATGGTCACTCAGACAATGTTTTTGTCTTCCTCCACTTACTCAGTTGTTTAGTTAACTTTGATTTTAGTGGGAAATAATTAAATTGAATAATTTTGTTAAAACAATTTGTTAGCCAAATTCCAAGATACTTAATTTTTTTTTCCTGGCAATCGTTAACCCATATAACTTATGAATTTCCTGCTGTACCTTGGGAGAGATATTCAGAAACATTGCTTCTGATTTATCGTAATCGACTTGTAGCCCCGAGAAGTTCCTCTTTCAAAGCTATTAGTGTATTTTTTGGATCTGAAGTCATAACCAAAAGATCATCAGCAAATAGGCTGAATTTGACCGAATGTCAGTCCAAATCGTAACTTTTAACCTTAGTATTATGACGAAGGCGCACAGCCAATACTTCTATGGCGAGGGAGAAAAGAAGTGGGGATAAGGGGCAGCCTTGTCTTGTTCCTCTCCGTAAACTAAATGGAGGGGATGGTGAGTTGTTAAGTCGAAGCCTCGCAAAAGACGAAGTATAAAGAGAGCGAAGGAAAGTGAGAAAATTAGAGCCAAAATTCATATGTTCTACTAGAGTCAGAAGAAATGAGTGGGACAGAGAGTCAAAAGCTTTGAATAGGTCGAAATAAATAATACTCAATTTTTTCCCTGTGTGTTTAGCGTGAGCTAGATTATTCCAGGCCAGTCTTATCGGGTCTACAATGGATCTGGTAGGTATAAAGCCATGTTGTTCAGGGCCTATGATTTGCGAAACAAAAATGTTCAATCTTTGGGTTAATATTCGTGATAACAGTTTGAAATCACATTAAGGAGTGAAATCGGCTTGATTTATAATATTTTTAACAAATTCTGTTTATTCTATATTCCATTAAGGATGAAATCCAAAATATACCAAATGTATCTGGAAAACAGAATAATTAAATGTTGACTAAACATTTTAGAAATATGGGCAATTGTTCATCACATATACCATCAATTTTACAAATAAAAAACAGTATTTAATGTCACGTTCCCCAGCGTTCCAGTAAGTGCCTGCCCTCTCTAGGAGTAGCTTGGCCCTGTTAGGATGCTGAGTTCGTGCAACGGCCAAGTGAATACTACAGTGTGGACACAAAACACTGGTAGCAAGCGTTTCAACAGTAAACTAAAACAAGTTTATTATTATACACAAGCAATAGTAGAAAGAAAATAAGGTTCAGGTATTTGTTGGTTTAAGTCTATGAGTTTCTTAAGGTTACCAGCTTTCCAGCCTGTCAGCTCCCCTTCTTAAAGGAAAATAGTTCCCTTTTTAAAGACAAGCCTCTCCACGTTCCTCACCCTGCTCAGCTCAGCTTCAGCCCAAGCCTAGCCAGTGTCCTAGAACGCAGCTCTGGATGATCACAAGGCCCAGTCCGTCCTTGCTTGACCGATCACCCTCTGGTCAGTTGCCTACAAAGTCTTCCTCCAGAATCTCCCAGTCAAAAGACCACTGGTCAACTACTGGTCCGGCTCCTTCAGGATTCAGCTCTTCTTCTCCTTTCAGCTCTTGTCCCAGCATGAAGACATAGTCTGCTGTACTCTGTGTTCCTTTATACCTTTTTTCTGTGGCCCTGATTGGCTGACACCTCCTGGGGAAAACTGCTGACATAAAATGCTGCTGGAAACTCCTGGTAGAGGTGCCTGTTCCCCTTGCCTGATTGGTGGGAACTCCTGCTCTAGCCCCTCCAGCACTCAGATCCCCGGACAGCTTTTCCCTCCAACTACCAGCTGCAGCCAATCATTGCAGCACGGCCCGCACAGGATTTCCCGCCCTTTTTGCAGCCTATAACGTGAGCTTGCAAAATGGCCTGCAAACAGGGTTTGCAAGGGCTTTGCATGGGCAGCAAGCCATGCATCCTGCAAGGAGGCTTGCAAGGGGAAATAATAGTACTGCCCATTGCAGCCTGGCCCCTGAAACCTTCACACTTAATAAAAAAAACAATGTTGTAAGAGACTGATGGTCAAAATAAAAGTTTTTTTTTCAGTCTGCTGACTTCATTCCTTGGACCAGTTCTTCCTTCCTAATTTCAACCAAAATGTTATCAACTCTGTCTCACATTCATTAATTTTGCCCTCTATGAATTCTCGTCCACTGAATTAAAAAGTCACAACCAAAAGCATGTATCATATTTCATGCTATAATTATCTGAGTGCTGTTATGTTGATCCATGGCTGTAATGAAATCTACAATTTACAATATTTAAAAGCACACAGATAAACACAGAAGATGAAAAGAGAAGAGAAAAGAAGGAAATACTGCTCAAAGCATCTTGTTTTAAAAGATCTTTTTTAAATTAAAAAAAAGCAAATTAAATTTAATAAGCAGATTTTTTAAAAAAAATAAAATTGAAAGTGCAACCCACTAGAACTAAACAGCATGGCATTTTTATCTGCAAGCTCAACCCTATGAGGGCAATCAATGCACTGTACAACTATAAAAACAACATGACGCATGGTTTGTGCTACATTGATTCAGGCAGTTCGTGCTTATATTTCCATTACATTCCTTGTACTGATGCAAATAGCACTGATTAGGTTAGATACAATTTTTAAAGTACTGTACAGTACAGAAGTTGACACATTCAATGCTATGATTGACACATTCAATGCTAGAGTTAGACTAGAGCAAAACTATAATTGACACATTTAATGCTAGAGCTAGACTTCTTAAAAGTATGTACAACTCATAATTTAGTACAATCATTTATCCAGAATGTGACTATGTGCAATTTTATCATATATAAAGTAAAATGAATATGTTTACCTGAGATGGAAGTGAAGGAAATTACAGTTATAGAGGAAACTGGTCAATTAACACTACCCCTAACGTATCCAGTAGCTCCATTCTCTTTATGCATTTCAAAGCTAGGTAATGTGTTTATTTTCAGTTGAGTTGGCTTGCAAGCCCTCATCGCAGACCATTTTAGCTGTCTTTCCCTTTGCCTTACCAGACATCATGAACACCAGTGGCCACTACTGAAAAATCTCCTGGGATCAGTTATTAGTAGATTCAGAGTAAGGTGATGACACCTCTTATGTCACCATTCCATTTGAATCAGGAGAAACAGTTGAAACACTAAACTTGTTCTTGAAAGCTGGTTCAGACCAATTAATTGTGATCCTCTGGAAATGTACAATATGCAGTCGGTGGACATTCCTGGATTCATCCCTGTCACTTAAAGCTCATTTGGCAGTAGGGGTCAGAACTGTTTATTACCAACTGTGGTTGATTTGTCTGCTATGGCTCTTTCCTGACAAGAGCACAGTCATCCAAACCTGGATAACTTTGGGACCAGACTACTGCAACATATTTTACCAGGTCTGCCCTTGATAACTGTTTGGAAGCTAGCCAATCTGTTGACCAGTGCTGCTACTGTACTGTTTGCCAGTCTGTTGCTGAGCCCAATTAACATGGACTCATAAAGCCATTTGGGTTCAAAAAGATCCTTCTATATTAGATCAATCCATGCACTTACATCATGCTGGTAGTTTTACTGCCATCAGAGGCTAAAGGGTAGGAATGCACAAATGGGTCTTCTCTGTGACAGTCTCTGACTGTGGACTGGTCTCTTTTATGAGATGCATCAAGCACCATTTTTGCAAATGTTTAGATAGCAGGTGAAGTTGCAACTCTTTATCTGGGCCTTTTGATTATAGAGGTAGTCCTGCTTCCCTTCCTAGGCAGTGCAACACTGTTACACGTATTATAATTATAACCTGTTCTTTATTTTTATGTGTTTTAGCTGTTGTAATCCACAAACCCTGGAGACCTTACAGAACTGGATATGAATAAATAAATGTATAAATAAAAATATTTTCCATGAATTTATGAATCTTGCTTAAACAAATTATGTACTGAATTCAGTCTAATTGTTGGCTCTTTCCAGGTCAATAAGGATTGAGTAGCAAGATCAGTTTTGATTCAGAGTGGAAAATACGAGGTTTTTTTTTTGTATTTTTATTTATCTCTAATATTTCTAGTCAGGTAATGTGCCCAGATACAAGCAGTAATCAGAAGTGCTTTTGCACAGTTAAAACTTGCCTGACAACTTGGCCCAGATATGGCTATGGTCATTTTTGCCTTGGTTACATCCTGGTTGGATTATTCTAACACCCTGTATGATAATTCAGTTTAAAACTATTTACTTGTTCTGTTTAGTCTACTTGTTGCTTAGCTTTCCTGATTTTGAAGAAATTATCAAGACTTTTTATCAGTAGCAAAATTAATTATTGGATGTACCTTTTAATTCTGTATTGATACAGTCATGGGGCTGGGAGGTACCTTGGAAATCATATAATCCAATTCCCTGCTCAATTCCCCTCACAGAACTAAAATACCATACATGGAATGCATCTGAAGCTTGATCATGCCCAAATTAGGAAACTTTCCTTCCTTGGGTTGGAGGAAGGAAAAATTCTTTCTACTTTTATAACTTAGATAAAATACTTAAGACTGTAGTGCATTTCTATGTGCCTTAAGATGCCAGTTAATAATTTACCAAGTGCTGGCTAGAACTAATGCCAAAATTGCATGCCAAGAACAAATAATTAATAATGATCAGCACAGTACACGGGGAGATAAATTCATCTGCAATAGCTCTAAAATAGCTGATCCACAATGACCACCACACTCCCTGAAGATGTAGAAGCCAGAAACTAGGACTACTGGGAATATGGCATAGAACGTTTTTCCAGTTTTCTTAAATAAAACTGATATTAGAGCTTGTTTACTTCATTTGCAATCTAGGCACTTAAAATTAAAAGCTGAGGGCAAAACCCAGTACTTTGTGAATGGATAGCTAGTAAACACAATGGAATTTCATCTCCTCCTAGCAGACTCTATGCCCAATATGCTCTGAAGGGCTACCAACCCCAATGTAGGAACAGAAATCTGTTGGCATATAGATACAGGCAGATACCAAACTGTACAAGCTGAAAGGTTTCCTGTAGCAGCACAATCACCAAATGTTCTTATAATTAATATCAATTCAGGAAAATAATTTACTACTTGAAATTTAATTTTCCATTTAATAAAATTATTCAGAATGTATGCTCTACATTTTTACAGAAAGTTAACAAGCAAATTAAAGAGGAACAGAAGAATATGAACCAATGCAAACCCCCACCATATAAAAAGTACAAAATTCACCACAACGTATCCTTCCCCCAAAAGATCAACACCTAAAGTTAAAGACAAATTCTATCACTCAAGTTTCTTATTTTTTCTTAAGATTTATAATTAGCAATTTAAGATCTAGCACATGTGCACAGTCATGCACACAATCAATATTAAAAAATGTAAAGCCAATTTTACAAGGCAAAAAGCCTGAGTTAAAAATGCCGTGTCATGAAGAACACCAATATACAACTAGATGTCGCAATTCAGATGTTCTAACAGCCACGTCATGTATGAGAAATAGATATATGACACACAAGTGCACAGGCAAAGCAGATCTATTTTTCTGCTTTGAAAATTTCACACTTCATTGTATAAGGCATGCATTGCTCACCTTTAAAACACACATGCATATGAAAACAAGAAATGTTACTTCTAATTTACAAGGAATTGACAGCACATTGGCTATATTAGACCAGTAACAGGAAGTTAGCTAAAAAGTTTAAATTGCTTTAAATAAAGGATATATTTGAGGAGTAACATATTTCTTTACAATATTCTTCAGTATCTTTCAACATTGGCCAAGTCTATACAACTTGTACAGACCTAATACAAAATTATTATTACCTAATTATTAATGAACATGTAGATAAAGGCTGGATTACTAATTTAGCATGGCTGCAAGTTTATGTACATTTTTTAAAGACCAATTTTTTTATAGTCAAAGAACTAACCATCACTCTAGCTTTTAGGAAGATCTGTACAGAATTAGCAACCACATTCCACTTACTCAAAGGTACTGAAGTATTTTCAGTTGCAAGTAATGTTAGTCTCAGTTAAATGCCTTACAATCTACAACTGGTCAAAAATACTATCAAAAACACACAGCTGCAAATAATTTGCAATTCTTTTTTCAATTCAAGAAACATGCAACACCAAAAGAAGATCTTACAAATCTTCTGCCCTCCTCCCTGAAAAAATGGTGCTTTTACAAACAGAAACATTTTAATGTCAGCGTAAGAACCAAGACAAAACAAACCTCGGATGACTGGTGCAAGTTCATTATATCCCCCGAACGAAGCATTTCGGATGAGTTTCCGACCATCAGCTCGTGGAGGAAGTGAAACTCCAGCACATGAAGAAAACCTACGGCGCTGTGGACCCTCTGCCTTCATGAATTAGATGTTCTGTATAATGATTACTGTCATTCAGAAGGCTGATGGGAATACGAATGTTGCAGAGAAAGCCTTTCTCCTCACACTCAGATTAGCAGCATGCAAGAGAGAAACGCAGACCAAGTGTCATGTGCACACTTGGAACGAGGAGATATACTCGAGGCTGTTGAAGCTGACAACAAAGCCAAGAGATGTTTATGAATTCACTTCAAGCTGCTACCATTCTTCCATCAATAACATTTCATATTTGATTTAGCATGCCCTAAGACAAGCTCTTATTCCACACTATTCTATGGGAAGGAAACTACTGTTTTAACAAAGCTATCTAAAATCCAGCAAGGATGACATTTTTAAAAAAAGGTTTGATTATGAATCTGAATTAAGCAGCATTTGTCAGCAAAGAACTATTTAGAGATAAAGGGCTACTCTGAAGAAAATGTACTGTCTGTGAAAGCAGTACCCTTGAAGCATGGTAAGTAAATGCTTTAGAAGAGACTTATGAGGTGGGGATTTAAATTTCCATTCAGCCATGGAAGAAGATCATTGGATTGCCTTGGGGCAGTCCCTCCATCTCAGCCGAGATTATCTCTCGAAGTTTGTTGTAGGATAAAATGGATCAGAGGAGAGTAATGTTCTCCATCTTTTTCTCTCTTTTTTAATGTAAAGTCCATGTGTTCTTAGCTTTTGGTAAAAATCTCAGGATGAATCTCCATTACATGGTCAAAATCATCCTTCCTACACCATCATTATGTACACAAATCAGGACAGGCAAAAAATTTTGTACACAATGCAGTGTCACATTTTAATGTTCTCCATCTTGAGCATTTTAAGGCAAAGCAGTAAATAAACTTTCCATATTACATTTTAGAGGAGATCACAAATTCACCCTAACAAGACACCAGTTATTGTAAAATTGCAATATTCATGGCAGGCATGAAGAGTGCATTTTGGGAGGTCTAGGCAATTAGCTGGTGCTTATTGTTAGCACATGTGCTGCATTTGCAGAGGTAAACAGTGATTTGTTTTGCCCCTTTAATGTATCAGGAGTGTGGCAAACCAAGCTGTGAAAGGATTTCTTCATCAGTCTGAAACTGTATTTGCCACACTACTCCCACATGAAAAGTAAGCAGTAAATCACTGTTTGCCTCTACAAGTGCCATAAATGTGCTAGCAAATCCTTGGCAACCTCCAAGGTACCTCCTATAATCCTCCATAAGCTGTGCAGTCCTGCAACTTCTGGGCTAAACCTTTAATTTCGGAAGGAAAAAGCTAAGTTCTTAGATTCTGGCAAACAATAAGACTGCACCACAATAAAACACTACTAGGATCCAAGATAAAGCAGTTGTGGATTTTTCACTTCAACCAGCTGTCAGGCTGAAGTGTCTTAAAGAATTATATTTACTTTTAAATAATCATTTTTAACTTCTCTAACTCTCCACCTCAACAAAAAGGGGATGTGATACTACTATTACTACTACTGATACTACTTCTTATCATGTTATTACTGTTACTCACTTAGTTCTTTTGTTCTTGCCTACATACCAAATGCTCTCAAACAATATAGAAAATAAAATGCCAATACACTCCTTTCCTTCCCTGGAAGAACATCCTAATTTTATCAGCCCTCACATCCTGTTAAGTCATTGTGCTCCTGAATGGAAAAGCAGAGTAGAAGCAGGAACCTCTGTTTTAGATACTGGAACACTCTAGGCCTTTGTTCTCATTTAAATACATCAGAGGTCAGAGAATTTTAAATGAGTTTGAAAACTAACTGGGGCTGTGGTAGAGCTGACTTCCCATGTACAACATCTATTGCTACAATTTTTGAATCAGAAAAGATCATGTGGCATTCTACTGAAGGGAAAATGTTATGCCATTTAGAAAATTAATTGTAGCTTGGCAATTTATTTGAATGATCTACAACCATTACATAAACATTTACAAAGAGAAAGAGAACCTGTTGTCAACTGCAGGGATCTATGGGTGGAACTAGATGTTACAAGCGTAACAATGGTTTCCGCAGTAACACTGAGAAGTAAGAACAGTTAACAGGAGAAAATCTGCCAGTGGAGATACCAGTACCTAATCTATTCCTTGCCTATCACTTCCACCTTACAAATTTCTCCACAATGACTATTTAAAATGCCTGTTTTGGTTATGAAATGGCAAGTGTATCTAAACAAGGGAAAACCAAGGGACAGGAAGACTATCTGGAAGAAAACTGGCAGGTGTAAGAGATAAGCACCCCTTCCTTATTCCTCTTACCACCTGATCTCCACATAAAGCAGCCCCTATTCTTCTAATCCTAGCAAACATAACTTAGGTTAAAAAATTGAAATAGGGAGTGTAATATTCTAAGAGTTCAAAAGATTCTGCCATGTGAATTTACATCCTTGAAATAATGAACAAATAAACATAGATTTCTGTGTATCTATTTGCCACATCTAATTTGTTCCACTGTCTACTCTCTACAGGAGAAAGTTTAAAAAAACCCTCCTCATCACCACTTGGTTGAATTAAGAAGTTTTTGCATCAATAGTCTGAAGCAGGGAATCATTTCTTTTAAAAGCCTATTTCTCATAGTACTCCTTGTAAAATATCACAATATTCAGGTGTTTAGACTAAAGCTTCTAATCTTTTGGCTGAGCCAGACAGTTGCTGGACTTGAACAGAGTGTAGGATGCTAGCTATTCCTTAGTTTTTACAGATCTTGAGTCAAAACAATAAATCCCCTTAAACAAGTCTCAAATATTTGGACCACATAACAAGAAGACAGGTCCCAATGGAAAAGGTCCTGATTCTGGGAAAGTCTGAAGACAAAAGGAGAAGGGGGTGGCAGAGGATGAGATGGACAATTAGTATAATGGAAGCAATGAACAGGATCTTGGGCAGACTTCAGGAGGCAGTGGAGGACAGAAAGGCTTGGCATGCTGTGGTTCATGGGGCCACAAAAAGTCAGACATGACCAAATGACTGAAGAACAACAAAAACCTAGTCAAATGACACGCTTGCTTGAGTCCTGATTTTAATACTGAATCATAAACAAGAATCTGGTATGTAAAAGACTTGCAGGATAGAAGGTATAATGGGCACATTTCAAAAAGTGTTACATTATGGCTTATAGCATGGCTTCTCTGGTTGCTATAGCAATAAGGGTTATCTATATGTTTTAAAAGATGTGCTTACTATGGTACAGTTTTATTTATTAACTGTAGCTGCCTTTCAATGCCTGCTTGCACACCAGACTGTCTTCATGTTGTGGCTTCATTCTTTACTCCTTCTTTGCAGCTAAGTACTTCCCACCATAATTCATGTGAAAGGACAATTGTATGGATAAGCTAACAGAACCTACATGGATATCCTGCATCCTTTTTTTAAAAAGGTCAGAAATAAATGTAAAACCATGACACCTTTATTTATAGAAGCATCTAGCTGCTTACTTTCAGCAACTGCTCAACTTTCATCTTACATTAAGTCAGACTAGAATTCTTGTATTGAAACTGTGGGCTAATCAGCTATTTTAAGGACACATGGAGTATTTGGATAATCAAGCAGTGAGAAATTTTAGTTTGAAGATGGGCAAATTAGAAGCATCACAAAGCAAGTCCTTCCTTTGAAAAGTCCTTGATCTGACCTCTCTTCTTCCTCACCCATGGAGAGAAGTCCACACTGCTAATCTTCAAAGGGAGCACTCCCTTGTTTTGACTTTTCAACTCCTGGTCACTGTCAAGTCAGCTGCAAAATCACTTGGGGAGTTAAGAACAGGGAAGGGAAATTTTGCTGGTGAAGGAGAAGAAAAAGTGTTCAACTACATGAACCTTTGAAATGCTTCTCTTAGCTAAAAAAGAATGCACACAGTTTTTGAAAGAACAATGCTTCCTCTATTTTTTCCTTTATTCCTGTCATGCTCACAATACGGAAAATAAAAAAGTCCCTTTTTTAAAAAAGCTTTTTTATGTCCCTCCCCAAATGCATTGCCCTGCCCTCCTGAAAATCTATTTGCAGCAAAAGCCTGCTTCTTCAGCCTGAACTGCTCGAGGAAGGTATGTATTTATGGGGATCAGTGTAAGTGGTGGCTGTTGAGCCAAAATGGCAAAAAGGCCTTACAATCATGTGATAGCTTTTCAAGAAACTACAGCACTGGTAGTAACAGAGCAGGTAGGTGAAGGCAAATTATTTTCACAGCTGATTACAGCATCATGGTACCAAAGCCATGGTGAACTTTATTAAAAAAACAATAACCTCAGTTTGGCCCTATGCTCTTACCGTTGCTTTAGATTCCCAGGCCTCACTTCCTCCCACTTATTCCTTTGTTCTTCTTTCCCAATGTCTTTATTTATTCTCACCTTCCCCCTTTTATCACTTCAATGCTCCTGGACAACTTCTACACCAAGATAACAAAGTTTTTAGGTTTCCATTATGTATTCCTATTTCAAAGTTTTTAGTAGTTCTTTTTGCAGACATTCCATAGTAAAAGTACACTTAGACACAGTAGTTTTGTCTGAAAAAAATCATATCCACAGAATGCTTTGCCATTTTCTTCCAGCTAATTCATTTTTATTTCTCATCTACCATTAGAAATTCTTTATTTTTTCATGGAACAAACACCATTCAGTCAAGCCTAATACAATACTAGGTGTTATGGGAGCCTCCAACAAAACAAACGATGAGTCACCATTTCTCTTTGTCCTTCCTGACATCAAACTGGAAATAAGACTGCAATAAGAAGATTTAATGAACAGTAAACTTTATTTGTCTTCTCCCATGAGATATTCCCTGACATTTTCAACAGTATTTCACTGCTACTTGATAATAAAGAATGCTTGTTACACTTCTACCTGAATAAGTTTATTACAATAAAGAAAAAAAAAGGCTGTAATGAACATATTTTAATAACAGCACTAATGGAAAGATGAAAACTCTTGAGGCCCTGAAATATATCTTTGCGACCTGAAAATACAAAGTTGAATTGAAAATTCACCTCCTGCTAATTTATGAAACTCATCTATACCAATTAACTATTTCTTAACCACAGAGTTATTGAGAAGTAATGGAGAGAACTTTGCGCTCTTTGTAGGAAAGGTGGGATACTAATTTCAACAACAAAAGAAGAACTGCAATAAAAGCACATGTAAGAGAGCGTTAGTGGTACCCCATCTGGCCTTTGTATGGTGTCACTTTGACCAATCCTGTCAAATGCTATAAAAGGCAAACCATGCCTACATCTATTTCAGTTAATGCCATACCTTCTGACATATTCTTAAAAACCATAACAGTTCCCCCATATCTTGAAGTGACATGTTTTAACAGCAGATAGGTTCAAGTCAGGGACAGTTCGAGAAGGGAGGGCTGAGATGGCAGCTCCTAGTGAACTGATGGGGCTTTTGTGCACAGTGGTGCTGCACATGATGCACTGCAAAGAACTATGCTTTGCTAACTGCTTTCACATTGCTAAAAAAAAACACCAAGAGCATTTTCAAAATCCTTTACTTTGGGCCTCTGATCTTTTTTAACGCAGACACAAGACTAGAGTTATAAAAAAAAGTGGTACAGGTGCCAATACAAAGTAGTTGTCAAGGGTTGATATAACCCTTCATTAAAGACTTCTCAGTATGCTTAGAAATCAAGGAATAGAAGGACAAGTCCTATTACTGATAAGAAATTTGAAAATAAAGCGTAAGTGGACATGGCTGTTTCTCACAATGGAGAGATGTAACAAGTGACGACTATGAAGGTCCTGGGACCAACCCTTTTAAAACATATTTATAGATGATCTAACCAGGCATGACCTGTAGAATTGTTCAGAATGATACAATTCAGGGTGCACACTGACAAACTGGCCATCAAGATGGCTGATGCTGTTCAGTGTGAACAAGCATAAAGTAATGCACATTACTGTGCACAGAACAGCTGCAGTATTCAGGCTTTTAAGCTTAGAAAGGTGGCAAGTGAGAGGAGGCATTAACAGAGGTGTATAAAATTACGTATGATATGAAATGGATATGGAAATGTTTGTTCCCCTTTCCCCAAAACATGAGAATCACAAGTCACCCAATAAAGGTGAATCCTAGACAAAGCAAGACAAAAGGAAGTATCTTTTTTTTGACATAGCTAAGTGCTGGAATTCACAAGGTGAAGTGCTGGCCACAGGCTTGAACAGTTTCCAAAACGTTGGAACCAATTAATGTAAGTCAAGGCTATAAGAGCTATTATTATTGAAGGCGGTATGACTTCCACTAATAATAAGCAGCAGTGTGCTAGTGAAAGCCAATTGTTGAAAGCAAGACAAAATGTATACTTATCCTCCTAGCCAGCTTCCTTGTGCAGCTGGTTAGGTTTTCAGAAAAGAGATGGTTGGACTCGATGGGCCAAAGGACCAGTCCAGTGGGGCATTTCTTATGTTCCTTTACGAGTCTGAGGGCTGCCCAACCTTCCAATCACTTGCCGCCCGCTGAACAATTAATCCTTTCAAATTCTCAGTGCCACTTACACTGCACTCATTGCTCCCTTCCCACATGCATCATTGTAAAGGCCGATTGCAGAAATGCTTCTGTTTCTTCTGTAGCAGACATTTGCTTTAAAATTTGCATAACATACTGTCTGACTTATAGAATATATTCCATGGACTCTATGATGTTCCTCAGGGAAGCCAAGCAGCTCTTTTACCAAAGTGTCATCTGATAGTTGAATGAGGATGCTTGAGAGATTTAGGGAAAACAGTAAACCTTCAAGGCAAGGAGAAGGTTATACAACACAGAAGCATCCTACTTCAGCAATTTACTACGCTAAGGGATTAGGCAGTATTGTCTGGTTGTGGTTGTAAGAAAAGAGGTGTTTCCATCTAGCCCCTAATTATGGACTGAGCCAAGTGGTCCCCCCTCCTCCTGCTCTTCCCATGGTTCAGTGCTAGGTCGCATCATTCCTGCAATCACACGTTAGCATGTGCAATAAATGAAGCTAAGAGTAACATCTTTAAACTAGCAAGGACATGTGCATAGCATAACAACTTCACAGCCCATTCTACCTATGTTTTCTTGAAAGTATATCCTGATTCAGATGGAGTGAGTAAAGAACCGCAGACCTAGAATGTTAATGATATTATGGGAACACTAATCCTCCAAAAATTACTTCAACGAGCATTCAACAGATATTAAGAACTATAATCTATAATATCCAGCACAAGTTATTTAGGTGATGCATTCTGCAAATTTGTCTTTCTCACTATTATTATAGAGCACACCAAAGGAAAAAAAATGTTCAAACCAAGGGATTTAGGGGAAAGATACTAGATTCCTATTCTTAATAAATGAAAACATAAGGTTTGAAGAAGGAGGAGGAGGTTTTTCTACCCCACTTTTCTCACCCATTTAAGGTGAGACAAAGGTCTCGCCTCTCTTCTTCTCTCCACAAGAGAACGTTCTGTGATGTGGGTGGGGCTCTTAGAGCTCAGAAGAGAGCTGTGACTAACCCAAGGTCACCCAGCCAGCTTCGTGAAGGAGGGCAGAATCAAACCTGGTATTCCCAGATAAGAGCCCAGCTCCCTAACCACTAGACCAAACTGGCTGACAAATGGAAAACACCATATACACGTGCAAAACTAACTTAGAAAAATTATAATATCAAAGTGGCCAAAAAGATTGTTTTAAGGGAACATGTAAAGACTGACACAACTGAGCACATTTGCTGCAAGTGCTGCAGTAACTAATGAAGATGTAAAAACAACAGATCTGGCATCTCATTAATAAAATGAAAGTATTTCTTACCAAGGCCATGGGCCAATCCTGGACTGAATGATGGTTGATGAAGTTCTTTGGTTGGAGTCAGAAACCCTTCTTTTCCTTGACGCTGGCTCATCTTTCCAGGAGTCACAGCATGAGATTCATCATTGTTTGTTACCACAGCTAGAGAGCAAAAATGAACATGCAATTAGTTGTCAATATAGCACAATCCACATGTATGCAATTAGATAAAGAACATTCCATGCCTAGCCTAAGAAAATATTTTAAGTCTAAAACTGAACATTAGGCACGAAGAAGTAGAGAAAAATGGAGGCATAGTAGGTATGTGAACAACATATAGTTGCCGCAGTGGAACGAGGCTGGGAAAACACGGCCAGCACAGACGTTTTTCGCTACCAAATCTGAATAGATTCAAGCCTCTAAACAGGAAAAAGAGCAGAATAAAACCCACCTCGGATGGTGTGTGTGCATGGTACCACAACTGTCAACTGTAATCCAGAATAGGATAGAGAAAGCTATCCTACATCATTATAGGAATAAATATCCAAGCTTCCCTATCTCCTCCACTAAGTGCAATATTATGTATGTGTCCTTTTGATATCAAAGGAACAATTTAGATCAGTGATTCTCAAATGTGGGCCTCCAGATGTTGGTAGTGGTAGAATTGTTTTAAATTTGTTAAATCTTTTTAAAGTGTTTTAAATCTGTATCTTGTTTTAATGTGTATCTTGTTTTTAATCTGTTCATTAATCTGTTGTTACCTGCCCAGAGACCTTTGCGTATGGGGCAGGATAGAAATGTAAACAAACAAACAAACAAATACTGCTCCTAGCAACTCCAGTTCCTACAGTCAACAATGAGAGTTCTAGTTTAGCAACATCTGGAGGCCCATGTTTGAGAATCACTGTTTCAAGTTACACTGGATAAGCCTTTAACTTTTTTCCCCCTAATAGTTGATCAAGACAGTACTGGTATGGAAAGATTAGCTGTGATATAGCTTCTTTAAGCATGGCCTAGACTGAAGCTGAACAGACTGCTGCTCTCCAGAGGTTGTTAACTATAAATCTTACCACTGCTTGACCATTTAATATGATCTTTGTTAATTACTAGTGTACTGCCTTTGGAGTTGATTACATGCCATTGTTAACATTCTACAACAATCACTGCTATTTGAAGATGACAAGGTGCTTATGGGCTTCATACCAAAAACTGGTCCGGTACTCAATGCATTCAGAACATCAAGGAACATTAGTTAGCATATGGTTCTTGATGTGATGCAGCCTAGAATTCAGGCTGTACTCCACATATTTCTTTTAGAGCTTTCTTTACTCTGTCACATTTGAATAACTTTTTACCTTTTATTTTTTTAAAAAAACTTTTTTAAAAGGTTAACATAAAATGTATAGTACATGTGATACATAAAAAGCACAAATATTTGTGAAATTAATGTTTACTCCTTCAAACAGTTGCTTCAAGGAATGGCCTCATTCTGATTTTCCCAAAGTCATAGTGCCCTCTAGAGATTTTATTTTGGAAGTGCCCATTTCCTCAACATTTAATGACCGTTTTGCCCTGAGAAATTATTAATACTGCTTCCTTGCCAGTAATATGCCCCTGAACAATAAAAACTGTGAAAGGTATTACATGAACTCCATTTAACACACAGTAACACCATGCTCCTTTGCAAGTTTTTTACTTGTAAATTTCATACGTTCATATAATTCACAAGTTTACATATCTGCAAAGTTATTGCAAACTAGAACCCTCAAAAAAAATGAAGGAAGATTCTACATGTTAAATTTTTCTATAATGTTTAATTAATGAACTACTCTGAGTTTGAGAAGCAATATATAACTTCAGGATGATTTAATCCATAACCAGTTCAAGACACCTATTAACTCCTGCAAGGCCTAGTAAACCTCATCTGTTTAATCACTAGCTTTATCACACCCATGATCAATCTCAATATCCTCAATTGTGTGATGGAGTATCTTTTCCTTTCCACTCCTCCTGTCCTTCTCTTCCCTTTGTCATCTGTCACTGGTGGAACTCCTGTCAGTCAGTTTTAAAGGCCAGTTTCTTATGTCCCAACCCTGCCTTTCTCTTTGTCCCACATCTCCAGATCTCAATATCTCTGGAGATGAATAATTCTGCACCTTCATATGTGCCGTAAAAGGGCTGCATTTCCAGCCATGATACTGAGGGAAGCTTAGGAAGTCTCATAAAGGAGGCCCATTGTGAAAGAGTGTGTTCTCTTAACCACTTGTAACATATTCCTGTGATTAGCAAGGTTAAGCAAGTTCTTTGGCTTTAAGTGAGCTTGGGGCTATCAGGCATACAAAAGTCTTTGAGGAGGGTATTTAGACAAACCATTTTTTTTTTTTTTGCAGAAAACTAGGAAGAAGCCGCAAAAGCAGTTAAGGAAGGAAACCTTGGTAGAGAGGAAATGTAACAGATTTAACTGGAAAAGGAAAAGAAGAAAATAAGCAATCTGTTCTGGAGGCCTTAGAATGGTTTAAAAATTTAACATTTGCTTTAAATTGCTTTTCATAGTTAAAGGTTAGCAGAAAGAAAATTCTGTGTTTTTTCTATGCAAGTTCTTTTTTAAAAAAGTTATGGTAATGCAAAATTCAAAGCATTTTCAGTAATACTCCATGTTGGAGGTGAAATAGAACTAAAGTCTATCACATCCTGAACTAGAACCAGGGGGCACTCTATGAAGCTGATGGGTAGGAGCGTAAGGTCTGACAGGGGGAAGTATTTCTTCACACAGAGGGTCATCGGCCTATGGAATGTGCTGCCAGAAGAGGTGGTGACAGCTACCAGTCTGGATGGCTTTAAGGTAGGGTTAGACAAATTTATGATGACAGATGTATCAATGGCTACTAGAACGAATGCCTAGGTGCATCTTTCAGGCTGGGGGGGGGGAGGAAATGGGGCGCTTCTAGGGCCATCTGCTGGGACTCGAGAGCAGGAGAAGGTTTGTCCTTGTCTCTGCTTGAGATGCCCATGAGCATTTGGTGGGCCACTGTGTGCGACAGGATGCTGGACTAGATGGGCTGTGGCCTGATCCAGCAAGGCTTCTCTTATGTTCTTAAATAGGGCTGTGACTTTAATATAGTGATATAAAGCATTGAATTAGATTCTTTAAATTGGGTTCTGAATGGTTTTATACAATTCTGTAAGGTTGTCCAGCAGTTTGGCTGACACTAAGAACTTTTCGCACCTCCACTTCCCCAGGACAGCACATTGGTCTGAAGTATAGCCTGTATGGGATATTCAACATGTGTCTATTTACTACTGAGTCTGCCTCAATGTGATGACTCTAAAGAATGGCTTGGACCTCAAATATCTAAAGGAGCATCTTCCATATAGACTTAATTGGATATTAAAATCACAAGAGGTTAAAATGTGCCCTTCATCCAGTTTGTTGATGTCCCCTCAAATATGTCCTGCTGTGTTGGAAGAATTGTTTTGTAATTATGTTTTATTACTCATTGATTTTATTCATATTTTTATTAAGTCTTCTGACCCACATTGAGTTTTTTAAGAGAATGGCAGGAAACCTAATCCCATCAAAAATAATAAAAGTCTATCACAGTATAGTGCTATTATCATAAAATCAGTACTGGAGAAGGTTATGTTTCAAGCATGTTTATGGTGCATTTAAAAATTCTTATATCTACACATATATAATATGTGTGAGTAATTTCAAATGGTCAGTGGCAGGACATAGCAGATAAAAGCTGAAAGGAAAGTGGGCACTTTAAGAAGCTGAATGTTTTGGAAAGAGGAGGAAAGTTCCAAAGAGCAGCTGCAAACAGCTTTTAGATGAGTGGGGTCAATTATATGAGAATACTTTTGTGGTCACTTTTAAAAGAACATCGTATATTGGCAGAACATACAGAAAAGGCTCAAATATGATGAAGAAGAAGAGTTGGCTTTTCTACCCCGCTTTTCTCATCCATTTAAGGGGACTCAAAGCGGCTGACAAATCTTCTGTTTTTCTCCCCACAACAGACATCCTGTGAGGTAGGTGGGGCTGGGAGAGCTCAGAAGAGAGCTGTGACTAGCCCAAGGTCCCAGCTAGCTTCATGGAGGAGGGAAGAATCGAATTTTATATTTCCAGATAAAAGTCCGTATATTTTATCTCAGTTTTTTTCCCCACGCTTCCTGAAATGGGAAAAACTCCAGAAAGGAATACTATTTCAAAAATGCATAAATGAAATTTCCTATACTTCTATTTTCTCTGCTTTATAGAGTGCCAAAAGGGAAGAAAAACGCAGACCAGTTGATCAGAGAGGGGAAGGAGGGGTGAAGTCATTTGCCTCTCCTGCACTAGCTGATTAATAGGATCTAGCAGCAATTAAATCACTGACCAGCTTGGAAGCTGCAGAGGAACTTCCTCCACTGCCCCCTCTCCATTAGTTGGTATGATTTTTTCCCCCATTCTTCAATCTATCTGCTGTCAAAATGGAGGGGAAGCCAGATCCACCCTCTTTTTGCCAATAATGAACTTTATTTTTCAGTCCATAGGATCCTCATGGGAACCAGGGGAGTTGAAATGAGTTTTCCATTGTTTGTAGTGGGCAGGGCACTTAGAACATCCAAACATTAATCAGAACAACTAGCTGCTCCAAGGCAACATTCAGAACAACAAAACTTTTGAAAAACACAAAGACTTGGTGTCCACCTCTACTTGCTAATATTAGTCTGTGCTCCTGAGAATGCAAGTTTTAAAAATTTGCAGCAAAATTATTTACTTACTTGAGAGTCCCTGGGAGTCTTTAATGTCATCGTGATGCTGAAGATGCAATGCAATTGAGTATGCAGAGCAGCAAACAAAAGCATCCAGGCCAAGAAGGGCGAGGGAAAACATAGCAGAGGAGGCAGCCACAACAAAAGGAAAGAAAGAACAAGGGAAACAGCATGTTAGTTTGAAACAAAAACATGCACATCAATCCTGCAGATAAACTTTGAAACTATAGAGTTCTGAAAAAAGAAATGAAGCAAAAAAAAAAAAAAAACCAGACAGGAAGCTTAGCAAAGGCCGTTATTAGTTTTGCTGCAGCTAATGGAGAGGACTCTCTTCAGAATTACCACTGGTAGCATCAATTCCAATTGCTTGCTGTTACGTGGACATCAAAAATGCCTTTCATAAAATAATAATTAGAAGAAATAACTTTTCTCTCCATAGCCTCCACCTCGGGGTGCTGTGGGGTTACAACTAGCACTCCAGGAATGGAAGAAACTGCCTTGTATCCACATAACCTAGTTTCATCTGCCTCTCTAGCAACAAGCAGTCATCTTTCATATCGTGCCCAAAGCCTTCAGAGAATGAGAGAAATGTATATTTTCATTTGTTCCATCCTAAAAGTCCATCTGGAAGAGCTGCAGCTCTGTGGCAAAGCATCTACTTTTCTTGTAGAAGATTCCAGCTTCAATCTCTAACATCTCCACAGAAAAAACAATGGGAAATCACTTCTGCACAGTTTCTAAGAGAACTGCATGAATGTATTTAGTCATCTGCCTAAAATTCCCTCTGCCTAAAATTTCACCTGGTCAGAAGTTTTGTTTCATTCTGGCTACAAATGAGAATACAAACATTTTTTTGTGAGACAGTAACACTATGCTGGAAATACTACTTGTATTACATAAAATTATAGTGTTATATTTTATTCAATAAATATTTTAACTCTGTTATTCAAAATGGGAAGAAATGCCAAAACCTTTCTTAAAGTGCCCATGATAAGACAGCCTCTTGCATTCCGGGGCAACCTGACACCATCCATTATTTTATGATACAGATAAGAACAGCATTTGGGGAAATAGGAATGCCGGGTTTTTTAAAAAGGGCTCATATGCATATCTGGAATTTTGTGAACATTTGGTTGCCATCCTGAACAGCCTCTTTGTAAAGTGTTTTCAATTCAGGATAAAGCACAACATAGGGGGAAAACACTTCCATTAAGGCAAGTTTTAACTGGCTCCAGATAGTGCTAGAGCTCAAAAGGGAAAATTATCATATTTTATTCACCGAGTTACAGTAATCTCCTCATGCTCATTAAATGATCACAAAGTAGTTTCACAATTTTTAAAATAAAATGGAAGATTTCCACTGGAACCCTAAGAGGTGATAATGCTGCATGGGAGATGGCTTTGTAGAAAGGATACATTACAATTATTAGTGAGCTACTAAAGAAAAGACCCTTTAATTTCTGGCTGCAGTATAAGATAAAGTAATAGAATAAATTCAGTGGTAGTATATAATGTCCTTTATATTTAAGGAGTTTAGCAATCTATTGTGTGGACTGTTTTTTTACTGAATGGATTAAAATAATGTAACAATAGTATATTATATATCATCATTATGACATGACAATTTGAAAACAAAACTTCATCCTGTTCTTTTCAAAAGCCAATGCACACAACAGGAGAAGCCTGGAAGAAAAATGTAGACTTCCTGGTTTAATAATCTGAGTAGCTGCTGCAACTCGCATTCTCTGAGTAGCCTATGAAGCAGATGATGGAATCAAGATGTTCCTTTTTCAAATTTACAGCCAGATAGACCATTAAAATTGCAAAATCTAACTAAGGCATTGGAATAATATTGTTAATAGGATTTTTAAAAATAGTATCGATTAAAAAAAAGATTAAAATCTTTGGTGCTAAACCAAAATCTTATTACAAAATATTGTCTATTAAGCCACATACACCCTGACGATATCAGATTGGTGGTTACACGTATTCTCAGCTGCAGCTAACGGTTAAACTATGTGTCATGTAAAGAGAAGCCTTCCAAAAAAATTCTTAGATACTGTTCCTGATTTCTCCCTTGACATTTCAAAGCATGTGGCATATTTAGTTGTCTCCATTAGTCTCATGAACAGTAAACACTGATGCTTTGAATTTCTCCACAAGCAGATTGTCTTATATACAAACTCCTTCTTATGTACCCGATTATCTTGTGTTGTCATCCTAATGAAACATATCTAAAATAGTTGTGTGTTGAGGTGATCCCATTTTTCTGCAAATGTAATCAATAGTGTTTTACCTCCTCCAAACTGTTTTCAAGTCTTCTTGCTTTACAACCCCTAAGTCCATCTTCCAACTTCAACAATAGAGGGCCAATATAAGACTGCATCCTATCCTGTTTAATTTTTACTTAAACAATCCACCAATAGTATTTGCAGCTCCGGAATTCCAGATTATTGCTACATGCTTTACCATGTACTGTTTTGGTAGATATTTTAAAAAAGATAATTATGTTCAAAAATGTATGTGATGCAAAATAACATCTTAAAATAGTTAATAACAATTTCTATACAAAGCTGCCAGACTACCAGTTATTCAAAAATGCATCCCTAGCTGTTATTCCTTTACTCAAAAATGCATCCCTAGCTGTTTTTTCTACCTAAAAGAAGAAGAGAAAAATATCTGTATTGTATTGCTTCATCTCTGGAGAAAATGCATCTGCTACCAATAAATCCTGTCCTTCACCAAAGAAAAAACCTCATTATGCTGCAATCGCAAACACAAATGCTTTAGAAGTATCTATAGGGTAACTCTTCCTTTTTTGCTTGTTATTTTATGGACTGAATTATAGGACTACATAATAAAATAGCCATTGAAGGACTGACTGCACAAAGTACATGATTATGGCATGAATATTAAGATATAAAAATATGTTAAGATGCATGTCTAGAGTTCTAAGTCAATTTAAAAAGATTTTATTTCAATTTAAATGTGCTATTATCCCATATTTACTAAAGGAAACACTGATGACATTGGGCCATTGTACTAACTGGGTTTAGGATTGGAGGGGGGCAACCCAATAGTAACATATGAAATCCTAAGCTCAGTCTCTAAACATTTCAGATAGTGCTGGGAAAAGGTCCATTTTAAAATTCAGAAGGGTGACTTCTGGTTAAACTAACCATCCTAGCCAGTACAAGATCAATAGGTAAATATAATGGCTTTGATTTGCTGAATCACACTAGAACTAGAAAACATATGTACATGGTCAAAAACTAAAACAAAAAATGCTGCATAAAAAAATTACCAAAAGTTTACTAAAAAGGCTAAAGAACAACTGATTAAAAGAGAAACTTTGTCAATATGTTGGTTTAGCAATCTTTTTCAAGATTGTAAAGGAAAGTTACACATTGAAAAAAAGCTACTGGAAGGCCTTTTGGATTATCTAGAGTTGTTTTTGACACATTATCTCTGAAGTACTGCACATCTTAACAGACTTCTAATTTTACAGCTATCAATAATATTGGAAGCATTAATGATGAGTCAAAAAGGTAGAATACAACTAAGCAAGTAATACAAATTTAGCCAGCAAACTCACTGACTAAATGAATTCTTTTCCAAACTTGCCATTAGATTATGTACTCTCACATTCAGTATTTTCAAACAAAAGCAAAGCTGAGAAAACAAAATCACTGTTACAATAAACACCTCTGATGCATTTTAGAATGCAGTTACTGTATTATTATAAGTACTTACATGATGAAAGAGAGCAGAGGATAATTTAGCCAGTAATACCTCTGCAAGTGTGTTCAACTGAAGAAACACCACAAGAGAAACACTAACCAAGGAAAGCTGAGTGAAGCAGATAAATGGATCACCCAAGATTATTGTAGGGGCCAGTATGTAAATATTTCAGCACTGCATAATCACATTCAAGGAGCTCCTAAGCAACAAGCTAATACAGAAATCTACTGTTGTCTACTTTTGTTATCCAGCATGCACATAAAGAAGAGCCTGAAACTACCTGAAGAAATGCACGAGGCAACAATCTTTACATGCAATTAGCTTTTTATTCCTTTAAAAATATATAGCAGTTTACCAGGTCATGAGACACCACTGTTGAACAGATTTACCCATTCTTCTGACTTTTTTTTTCTGTATTGGTCTAAATCTTAGGTTGACCACCAAAAATACACAACCACATCCATTAATCAAATTCATTAAGCCAGGCAAACTATTACCTGCTTTAGATTTTGGGAACCCCAATCCTATACTGAATCAAAACTTTAAATATATAAGAATACTGTACAGTCTGACATATTCTCCCCATGAAAATAATCTGATTTTGAGTTCTCTGGAGTTTCTTGATGAAGGTGAAAGAATTTGGAGTTCAACATTAAGATAACGGCATTGGTCCCATCATGTCTGGGCAAACAGAGCAGGAAGAATAGGAAGCAGTGTCAGATTTTATTTTGTTGGGTTCAAAGTGTAATGTATGAAGGCTAGTAGAGGCTGCTCTGGCTAGAGCAGCCGACGGATGTCACGTACACATTCCATGGAATGGGTCAGGGCTGTCAGGGGCTGGAGGAAATTGGCCAGCGTTTTAGATATATATTGGAGCTCCGGCTGGAGCGTTCGTTGCTGTTGTACAGAATAAAGGATTTGTGTCCTAAAGGCTGTTTGCTTCCCTATACATTATACGAAGATCACTGCAGACTGTGATAGCAGCCATGAAATTAAAAGACACTTCCCCTCTTGGAGCTAGAGCAAACCTGGACAGCATACTAAAAAGCAGATGCATCACCTTGACAACAAAGGCCCATATGGTTAAAGTTTTGTTTTTTCAAGTTGTAATGTAAGGCTGGGAGAGTTGGACTGAGCATCAGATAATCAACACTTTTAAACTGTAGTGCTGGAAAAGATTTTTGAGGGCCTGTTCACACTTGGCCATTTTCTGGAATATATCTCAGGATAGGGGTCTATTGTCCACATGCTAAAATAAACTCTGGCAGGTTTCACAGGCATGTGGACAGCAGGCCCCTATTCCAGAATATATTCCAGAATAAAGCCAAGTGCAAACAGGCCCTGAGAGTCGCTTGGACTGCAAGGAAATCAAATCCTGACTGTTTATTGGAAGGACAAATAATGAAGCTGAAGCACAAATACTTTGGCCGCATAACAAGAAGATAAGACTTGCTGGAAATGACCGTAATCTTGAGAGGAAACTCCGTGGGAGAAAAGCTCTCTGCTAAAAGTAAATGGAAAATAACTGGGATTTTGATAAAATAACCTGGAAAAACTGCTACTGCGCTGTGGTAAGTTTGGGAGGTAAGTCCTCTGGTTTTTGGACAGTTTTTCGGGATATCATAACATAAAATATTAATAATTAATTGTGGAACTAGAGAAGGTGCAGAAAAGGGCAACCAGAATGATTAAGGGTCTGGAACACCTCCCTTATGAAATCAGGCTGCAATGTCTAGGCCTCTTCAGTCTGGAGAGACGACGTTTAAGAGGGGACCTGATAGAAGTATATAAAATTATGCATGGTATAGAAAAGGTGGATAGAGAACATTTCTTTATCACACAACACTAGAACTAGGGGGCACTCTATGAAGCTGTAGGGTAGGAGAGTCGGATCTGACAAGGCGAAGTATTTCTTCACCCAAAGGGTCATCGGTTTATGGAATGTGCTGCTGGAAGAGGTGGTGACAGCTACCAGTCTAGATCGCTTCAAGGTAGGGTTAGACAAATTTATGGATGACAGATGTATCAATGGCTACTAGAATGAATGCCTAGGTGCATCTTTCAGGCTGGGGGAGGGGGTGCAGAAGCAGGACGCTTCTAATGGGATTCAAGAGCAGGTCTCTGTTTGAGATGCCCATGAGCATTTGGTGGGCCACTGTGTGCGACAGGATGCTGGACTGATCCAGCAGGGCCTCTCTTATGTTCTTATATTCTAAAGACTGCAGGCAAAAGGAGAAGGGGATGGCAGAGAATAAGATGGTTAATAGTGTCATAGAGCAATGAACATGAACATTTCACTTGCAAATTGCTATGAAACAGAAGCAGCTTTAATATCTATTTATTATCAATTCCTGTAACAGTTACAATATTGTCCATTTCCTTTGTAACTTCATTTTTCCATAGAAGGTGCATTAAACTCAGCAACAGGATTACTTTGAATCACATCAGCTCTTTCTTAGTAAGAAAAAGCAAAAACCCTGGACAAAGAAGTTTGCTGCGTTGTATCAAGAACATAAAAGAAGCCCTGCTGGCTCAGGCCATAGCCTATCTTGTCTAGCATCCTGTACCACCAATTACTCCTGGACATTCTCAAGAAGACAAAGGCAAAATATTCACCTGCTTTTTAGACATGATTTGGCACAGCAAAAATTCTACCTTACAAAATGAATGATACAGAACATTCTTTTAAAAATCAATTTCAAAATGTTTATTGTTCATGGTTATCTATGTACCATATTTGTGACTAGGGACTAAGTCCTAGATACAGATAAGCAATTTAAAAACTGAAGGATACACTAATGATTAGCATACATTATGGCCTCACAAACTCCAAAGTAAGGCATCATACTGTTATATTTTTGCTCAACTATAATCCCACTTTTAACTCTAGTATGCTAAAAACACACACACCAAAATAACCTCACAGAATTTTCCCATTATTTGAAAAGACTGAAACAGAAAAAGCCTGATTCCTCTTATTCATCAGACACTTGTTAACAGAATACCGGAAGCCATTTTCACCACAAATGTATAACCCTTGGCTAACTGAAGAATTTTGGATCAGAAAAGCTTTGGTAATAAGGCATCAGTCAAGTATTAAAGATGTTAATAATACCAAAAATAATGTATTTGTTTCAAACATTGTCACCTGTAGTAGACGGGAGGACCTTACAGGGACGGGATAGAAGAATAAAAAATGGACAGCAGGGGAAAAGAAACCCAGACTAAGAAATAAATGGTTAATAGCAAGAGAAGATGAAGGAGGGTGGGGAATACTAAGTTTACAGACATATCACAACACATTTCAACTACAGAGACTATTAGAATTACAGTATACAAAAAAGAAGTGGGGGGAAATAGAAAAAGAGATCAATAGGATGAGGGAAGAAGAAATCATTTTTAAAGATTGGAATAGGAGGGAGGAACAATTGATGAAAGAATTACTGAAAGGTACAATGATGGAGTTAAAAACAGGAAAAAACAATTAACAATAAATAATATAAATAAATCGGCAACTATATGGAAAATAAATAAAAATGGGGATGGGAACCTGAGGATAATATTGGGTATAATGAGAGAAAGAGGATTCAAGACAATAGAAGATTTACTGTATATTCTGGCGTATAAGACTACTTTTTAACCCAGGAAAATCTTCTCAAAAGTCGGGGGTCATCTTATACGCTGGGTGTAGTCTTCTTATATGGCGAGTATATCCCAAACTCTGTATTTTAATTGGAAAGTTGGGGGTCGTCTTGTATGCCCAGTCGTCTTATACGCTGGAATATATGGTATATTCAAATCAAGAGAACCCAATGGAAAGGGACACCATTCAAGGAATAATAGGACAGAGATATTGGTTAGAAGTTATAACAATTGGAACATTTATAAACAGACTAGAGATGAGAGAAAAAAATAAAGAGGAAGATACACTATTTGAAAAATTGATAAGGAAATGTATTAAAGGAGAAAGCAAAATTGCAGGATTATATAGCCAATTAAGTTCTGTAAAAGATGAAGTGGTGGAAGAGTTATATAATATATGGAGTACAGACATAAGGACTGAGAGAGAGGAAATTAAGAATGAAGTAAAACACATTAAAAAGTAAAGCATAATAATATCAAATAGGTAAAAAGGAAAATATTACATAAATGGTATAAAACCCCAGCATAATTATCACATTTCTTTGTAAATATTGGTAGTAATTGCTGGCACAGATGTAATCAAAGAGGTGTTTTTTTTTCATATGATTTGGGAATGCCCGATAGTATCTGAATTTTGGAAGAAGATAGGGAAAGAAATTAGTGACATGTTGAATATACGATGTATAGTAACAGGGCGAATGGAAGTGTTACATATGGAGTTAAATAAAGTTCCGACTATCCAACTGAAGGAGATAGTGGAAGGATTGCTAACGTGCTCAAATAGTCCTAGTTAGTGGATGGAAAGATAGAACAAAATGGTCTATTAGTAAATAGTATAATAATATAATTAATGTGGTAGCAGTAGAAATACAGAATAGTCATATGAAATAGTCATATGGGATAGAGTTAGGATATGTAAACAAAAATGGATGATAGTTAAAATATATTTAAATAATAAGCTTAGGAGTGAAAGTGAAAAACTGAAGTTGCATTTAATTTTCTCAGTGTAGTATTAGGAATTTTGTAGCCCTTTCTATGATTGATATAAGAACTGTGAATTATGTATTACCCTTGGGGGAAGGGGGAGGGGGGATTTAAAGTAATTGTAAAATAAACTAATTTTTTTAAAAAAAGAAACAGTAAAATAAAACCCTTTTCAATAAGGGAAAAGCCAACCACAACAAAAATGTCAAGCCAAAGTGAATTAATTCACAGCGGATTACTGTTCAGAAGGTTCGTCACCAAGGATTTCCTATGGTAAAGGAAAAGACTGGGACCAGGAATGACAGTTGGGACTTTTAAACCTTGGTTCCTGGTCTACTATCAAAGAAATCCCTGGCAAGGGTTAACCCATTAGTAGAAACCTTTGTTACAATAATCCACAAAGAAACACTGCTATTTCCTATATGCTTTACTAAATACAAACATCTCTTACTGCAATAATGTGCAACTTGACATTTTCTGGGATTAAGTACCATTGACCCCAGCGAGAATTACTTCTGAATAAACACGTAATTGGTTCTGCAGTTACATGGGTACTTAGAGATATTCCTTTCTTGAGGATTTATTACTTGTCAACCCCTATAGACAGAAACTACTCACCAAAGCTCTATCTATCTCCCCTTCAAAGGAACCAGGCTCCATGCTGAAACAGATGTTGTTTTTCACTCAGAGTCCTTCCATTCTGTAGTCTATCAAAAAGACAAACAAATTAAATATGCTTTATTGGATGTAAACAATATACTCAACTGAATGATCTATCAAGAGTAATACAGTGACAGGCATTATTCACCATCAATATAATTTGTGAAGCAAATTCCATATTTACTGTGTACACAGGTGCCTTGGTGAGCAAACAAAAGAAGAGAACAGCTAATTATGGTTCCTTTAAAAAAATTCACAATAATCAGTAACAACTTTAACAAAATGAAACTGTGGGTTTGGTTTCTGATAGAAAATTGCAATTGAAAGAGGAAAATTAGTTCTTTACAAAGTAAATAAGGAATCTGGAATTTGCTCTAACTTCTGTAATATATTAATCATCAAGAGATTTTTCTCATAAGGAAAACACACTATCTCTCGGAACAAAAGCCAACCAAAATGTATTTTCAGGTTTAGTTGCTACACAAATGAGAAATCAAGGTTGAAGTGTCAGTTTTCCTATGCACAACACTATT
The DNA here is from genome assembly GCA_023333525.1 of Aspidoscelis tigris stejnegeri. Classification (NCBI taxonomy): domain Eukaryota; kingdom Metazoa; phylum Chordata; class Lepidosauria; order Squamata; family Teiidae; genus Aspidoscelis; species Aspidoscelis tigris. The sequence goes on along the minus strand of JALMGA010000005.1, from coordinate 49,960,934 downwards.
TTCATAAGATAAAAGCAGGCTAATAGATCATTATACAGGTAGCAGCTCAATACTTTGTGTATGTTGCTCAGAAGTAATTCACTTCCAAAATAAGAATAAAAGAGCCTAGTCCAAAAATATCATTAGGAACACACTAGTTACATGATTTTTAAATATTTTAAAAACTGTTTTTGGAGTGAGAGACACCTGTGCAACATACTTCCTCCAAAGCTCATGCCCCCCTCTCTATTTTTATACATTAAAAATATCAGACATTCATATTTTGATATGAAAATATTACCCAAGTTACACATTTTTAAAAATGAATTGACATCTTTTTTACTAAATTTTGTTCCTGAAAATAATCCTGAGAAAATCCTGCTTATTTTAATCCTTAAAATTCTGGTGAATTGTCTACTAAAAGAATATACTAGAAAAAAGCTCTCAAAGGTCTTGACTGTGAAAGTTAAAAGAAAAACTGATCCTTGTTTGGAAGCAGCTTGTGTTTTCTTTTCTGTTCTAGAATCAGGGTGATTGGCGAAGACTATCATTTTGCCCATTTATGCATGCTGTTACTTATCAAAATTGCTAAGGTGCTTGAACTTTGAATGTGTGCAGATCTACTTAACTAAACTTTGCCAGTTTTAAGAATGTAATCAGAAAATGATAAAACAGATAGTTGTTTTGATGCCTCATCGATGTATCCGAGACATGTGTTTGCAAAACAGTTCTCTTCATAACAAACACTTCACAGTAATGAGCTCATTTTTGCCAGTACTGGATTCCCTTAGAACCATATGCCAATATTTGAAGAAAAAGAAAATCCACATCTTCAGGTAAGTAAGTGTTTCTGGCAGACTCTTTAACAAAAATGACTAAGGAATTTTAGCCTGAGAACATTCAGCATTTATAATCAGTGTTTTCAACCATTTAAATCAATAAAACCACCTTAAACTATGGATGAAGAATTTTTGCAAACAAAAAGAGAGGATATAAAGCTGAGTATTGCATATGTCTATCTGTTTAGACAGATAAAATGTGAAAGATTGTTTATCAAAGACCTAAGAGGAAATCAGTTCTTAAAATGCGTACAGTATTGCAGTTGTGTAGTCTTCTTTTGTATTAAGTGGATGATAGGAAGTGACAGCATATGTTTTAGAAATATTGCTCCGTGGCAAAAGTGGCGGGGATTGCTGCCTGCACACACAGCATTAAACATTCATACATCTCCCAGAACTGCAGCAGCTTCCCTTCCCTTCTCTTTCTAAAGCTCAGAACTTTCAAAGAGCCAGAATAGCACAGAATTACAACATTGTTGCAATTGCTATCAGGTGTGAAGTGGGTGGATTATTGCTACAGTGTAACGGCTGCTGTACGGAGTGGATTTTGACAGTCAGAGGGAAAGTGTTGAGAGTGAAGTCTTGAGAGAGATCGTATGGCTGCAGCTGCTGCCTTTGCCGGGGTGGATTTTGAAGTGCTGAGAGTGACTGAGCGAGCGATCACTGCCTTTGTCAGGGTGTGAAGCCATTTTGGGGGGCGGAGATCTGGGAGACGAACAGAGAACCGATGGCTATTTTTCCTTTGGACTTGTAAGGGGTTGTCGTCCTGGTTGTGGCCATGCAGAACCCACAGGCAGCCTATCAACCAGGGAGGGGGCAGGGAGAAAAAGATGCATGCAAAGAAAACACACTTCTGTGGGGACGGAAGTTGTGTTTAAAATGCGCCTTTTGCTGAGCCTCATGCAGACGCTTATTCCGGAAGTGCATGGCACTTTTAAAGTCCGCTTGAATAGAGTAACGGCAGAGGGAACCCAGAGAGACAAATAAGTCTTTTGGGGATGCAGCCACCATGTACTTTTTCTCTGGTATAATATGTAAAATATTGTTTATTGTCAATAGCTAATTCTAGGAACTTTGTTATTCAATATTATCTAGAAAGCATTATTCCAAACCCATAAATATAATTACTTAGCTACCAAGTAGAAAAGCAAATATGTAACAATTTTTCTTTGAGCATTTAGGTACAAATAGTATCTTCATTATAATCCCATCAATACAGCCTCTCTAAAACAGTAAGCCAAGAAACTAGGAAACATCCAGCATCATAAAGCATTTATTTTTAGCCTACTGGAAAATGTGAGAACAGAATAGGAACAGTCAAACATTTATACAATCTGAATAAAAGGCACAAAGAAACAGTGCAATAAACTTATTGTATCAGGAGTTACCTTATCTCCTATCCAATTTGCATTATTCACAACTGTTTTGCTTGTTCTATCCTAAATTATCAAAGTGCTGCTACAATCAGAGCTTACAATAAAATATCCCTTATGAATATGAAGGTGATGAACAGATTTAAGGAACATGATAGAATGTCTGAATAACTTTGGGCAGAGGTTCATAACATTGTACAGGAGGCAAAAACAAACAAAAGAATCCCAAAGAAAAAGCAAGAAAACAAAATGGCTGTCTGATGAGGCTTTACAAACAGCTGAGGAAAGGAGGAAAGGAAAAAGCAAAGGAGAAAGGGAAAGATACACCCAGCTGAATGCAGATATCCAGAGAGTAGCAAGGAGAGATAAAGAAGTCCTTCTTTAATGAGCAATGCACAGAAATAGATTAAACAATAGAATGGGAAAAACAAAAGATTTCTTTGAGAAAACTGGAGATAAACAGAACATTTCATGGATAAATGAAAATAATAAAAGACAAAAATAGAAGAGACCTAAGAGGAAGAGAAGAAAAGACTAAGATGAGGTGACAAGAATAAACAGAAGATGCACGAAAAATCTTAACATCACTGATAATAATGATGGAGTGGCCAGAGGTGATGGAATTCCAGCTGAACTATTTCAGATCATAAAAGACAACGTTGTTAAAGTGGCACACTCAATATGCTATGGTAGCAAATTTGGAAAAAGCAGTGACCACTGGATTGGAAAATGTCAATTTACATTCCTATCCAATTTATTCACCTAAAGAAATAATCAACAACCTTTGATATACAGACACCACCACTCTGTTGGCAGAAAGTGAAGAAAAATTTAAGAGCCTCTTTATGAGGGTGAAAGAGGAGAGTGCAAAAGCTAAGATAATGGCATCTGGGAAATAATGGGAGATGAAGTAGCACCACTGAGCTCAATGATCACTGCAGACAGTGACCACAGCCATGACAGTAAAATCTGCTTGTTCCTTTGGAGAAAAGCCATAGCAAACTTGGGCAGCACACTAAAAAGCAGAGAAATCACCTTGCCAACAAAGGTCCATATAGTCAAAGCTATGGCTTTCCCAATTGTAATGTATGGCTGTGAGTGTTGGACCATAAGAAAGGCTGAGTGCTTGAGAACTATCACCCTGGGATTGTAGGGTTGGAGAAGACTTTTCAGAGTACCTTGGACTGAAACATCAAATCAGTCAATGCTAAAGGAAATCAAACCTGACTGTTCACTGAAAGGACAAATACTGAAGCTCAGATAATTTGGCCACATAAGACAGAACTCACTGGAAAAGGGCATGATACTGGAAAAGACTGAAGGCAAAAGGGAACAACAAAGGATGAGATGGATAGATTGTGTTATGGAAGCACAAAAATGAGCTTGGGCAAACAATGGGGACAGGAGAGGAGAGAAAGGCCTGGTATGCTAAGGTCTGTGGGGTCACAAAGAGTTGGGCATGACTTAACTGAACATCACCACACAGTCAATTCTCCTTTACAAACAGGAACAGGTTGATTTTCAAATGTGGCTTTAAGGAGAATCTTCAGAATCCTATGGAGTCACCAAAAATAAAAACTTTTAAAAGTCCTAGAGATGGCAGGAGAAAAGAAACCTCATAAGAGATACCAAACAAAAGAAAGTGTAATATTTGGGCTACTTGATGCAGCACTATAGAGAACAAAAGACTCTCATGGAACTGCACCAGTCTCGTTACACAGAAGAAATAGTCATACCTCTAGGCTTTTTTCTGAGCAATCTGAGTGCACTGTATACAAGGACACAGTATCAGTATAACCTTTGATCCAGCTCATGTCTGAAAATATGTAGCTTCAGGCTAACTAAAAAGAAACTTGTAAATTTCACAAATGCTTCCCTGGAGACACTAAACAAGTGAGCAAGTGATGACCATACTGGGCTAGTGGAACATGATATTGCCTTTGGGTGATTCAGCACAAGATAGTGTAGTCTAAGGAAGGCCCTGCCTTAATCAATGGCTAGAGCTAACAGGATTTTTAGCCCACAGTTATCTGGAGGGCAGCATGCTGGCTTACTCTGATTTTAAACACTTTGCCCCCCCATTGTTCTATTCATATAAAATACCAGGATAACTCATGATTAAAACAAAAATGTTACAGCTCTTAACAATCTCAATCAGCAGTGTACAGAATTATAATGCACAATAAATTCAAAATAAAACTAATATTGATATGCTCTCCTAAACACCTTTACCGATAAAGGTATTCTGATTGCTATCAGAAGGGATTTATCACTAGGATGCTGCAATAAATGTAGCTGTTCACTGTCTTGCCCCAAGGGTCTCATTCACGGTGGTAGCTCTACAACAACTTTCTCATTGGTCTTAAGATACATGTCTGCTGTCATGAGGCCACTATGTTAGGGGGTCACTGTGTGAGACAGAGTTATGGCCCAATCCAACACGGCTCCTCTCATGTTTTTATGTTCTTATGAGTAAAGGAAATGACAGACATATCAAGGTTTCAAGCTATTTCAAGCGTCATGCAAGTATCAGAAACCAGAACTCGGATATCTCAGGAAATGGAAAAAGGTGAGATGATCCCAACCGCCCTCACATATTATAACAGGGGATCTGTATTCTGCCCCAAATAGAGCATTCAGATCCATGTTGACAGGATGGAAATAATCCAACCTCCAATCGCCAAATATCATCTCATAGAGATCTGCAACAGGGTAGCATCCACTCTTTGGAATGCTCTTCCCTCAGATGTTTGTGAAGCACCTACTAGTATGCCTTTTAGCTACTTGGTGAAAGCATTTACCTGTTCACCCAGGCATTCCCAGTATGACTGGCTAATTCACGCAGATGTTATTAACATTATTTTGAAATTTTAATTAATTTTAATCCTGATTTTAAGTTGTATTCTAAACTGATTCAGGATTTTTGAAAATGAAGGATCAGTATAAAAATATTTTAAACAAGCAAACAAATAATTTGAGCAGGGTATCTCCTTCAGGAAAGACTGCAATTTGCCAATCATCCTAAGCTGGCCATAGCTACTCCTAGCTGTTGGTGCCCCTTGTGTCTCCAACAGCAATTTAACACGCACAAGTACTACCAAATTCCTTATCTGCCACAGAAAAGAAATAACTGCCTCATTCAACGCGGTGTACTAAATTAAGGCTGCCCTGCATAAGAAATAAGCAATCCATTCCAAGCTGAGATGAACTGCTCTGGCATGGAACAAGGCCATTCACACCGGAACAGCCTGTTCCACACCAGCTTCCTGTATTGTCCTCTGTGGTCTGGTATACTACCCCCTAGTACACCAGTAGACCAAGAATGCTGGTCTGGGTATCATAAGAACAGAAGAACATAAGAGAGGCCCTGCTGGATCAGGCCACAGCCCATCTAGTCCAGCATCCTGTCACACACAGTGGCCCGCCAAATGCTCATGGGCATTTCAAACAGAGACAAGGACAAACCTTTTCCTGCTCTTGAATCCCAGCAAATGGCATTAGAAGCATCACTCAGTCCTGTGCTGACAAAGTGTACTAGGAGAGGGCACGGTTTCTGCTTTTCCAAATCAACTTTTATTCTTGCTTTTAATTTTTCGTAAGCAACTTTGAGATTTTTTTTTCTAAAATGGAAAATGTCATAAATAAATATAGTGTGAAAATGGCAGAGGCCTACTGGGTCTGTTCCACTGCCCTGTAAGGAAAAGTCTGAAGCCTATTAAAATTCCTTTCTATTAATTCCTTTCATGAATTTCTGAACACGTCAGTGTCTATGTGGGGTAAATACAGGGACAAAAATAAACTCTAAACACACTGTATCCCGCCAATAATTCAACTGAGCATGGTACCACTTCCCTCTACTCTGATACAAAACTTCCAGGAAGCAATAACAGTTTTAATCAATCTAAAAACTAATGCTGTCCTTGATTTTCCTTCAAGTCATATATGACATTTAAGGACTTACTACTCTTTGATTTGCTGCCAAAGAAAAACAGCAGAGCTTTTTACAGGCAGGTCTCCATTCCAGGAAGAATTACTATAAATACTTTCCACAGTGGAAACATCAGCTCAGATGTCTTTTGGTTACGAATAAGAAATCCACAAGGATGGTGACCTGGAGTCAAAAGGTGGTAACAAAATTCTGCAGACAGAGGTAAGAGAACACTCTTTATTTTAGTGTCCAACCATTCTGGGGGCAGCTGATGGGAGCACTGACATACATATCTTGGTGCAGTCTTCTTCATTCACTGCAATACACCCAAGACCCATTGCTCAGGCATTGCCAGAGCAATGGTTCTCAAGTCATGACAATCCATATGCTTATGAACAACTACTCCCATCATTCCATTCCTAGCCTTCCCTGCCAGTCCCTGGAGTGCAATGCTGGGACTTGTTCTTCAGGAACAACAGTCTGAGGACCTGTTGAACCTCAAATTATTTGAGAACTGTGGAGAACACTATCTGAGACCAACTGCACTAGAGCACCTGGTAATTTCCCCCCTTCATCAGAAGGTAATACACTGTACTAGATGGGGTCAGAACTGGGAGAAAAGAAAAGAAGAAATTGCCAGAAAAAGCGGGAAATCCTTCACTTTCTGTAACTAAGCAAATATAGCTTACAGTGAAGTAAGAATTTTTATCTAACTGTGCGGACACAGCTTAAAATGTAAGTAACTACTGCGAGTGTGCCAAACACATGCACATATAATGGCTGCCACAGGACAGCCTGACTCACCACAGTAACTTGCCCAGGTAGCAATCTGAACGTCAATTACTACATCACACATCTATCTTCACAAAATACAACCCACTGTTACAGATCTTGGAGCACTCTTCATCATAAATACTGAAACTAAAATAGGCAAGTAAAACCACGAAAGACTCTATGGAGGAGAGGGACTACAGTATATTCTGGCATATAGGGCCACTTTTTAACCCAGGAAAATCTTCTCAAAAGTCAGGTGTCATCTTATATGCTGGGTATCTTCTTATATCTTATGTCTTCTTATGTCTTCTTCTTATATAGAGTTTGAGTATATCCCAAACTCTATATTTTCACTGGAAAAGTTGGGGGTCGTCTTATACGCCCAGTCGTCTTATATGCCCGAATATACAGGTAATTATTTTTATCCATCTCAAAGGTCTTTCTATTTTGTCTTATGGACTACTAAGATGATTCTTTCTGTACTTATACACCAGATATTGGGGCATTAACTTTATTCTCTTCAGAATAAAAAAAAATCCCACTTAATATTTTTTTAAAATTATTTGTTCTAGATTGCATTTAAGAATGGGATAAATTGTTTCACACAAAAGGAGAAGAACAATGCTGGGATGTTTTAAAAAGATAACCATTAAGAGGCTTTTAAGGCTACTGGAAGAATCTGCTGAAAAACATGTTTAGTTGACAAAGTCAATGAATTCATTAAGAGCTGAAATAATAAATAATAAATAGTAAATAGTAAATAAATAATAAATGACCTAATCATGGGGGGGAGGAGACAGTCATTCTGCATCTATAATCTGCGTATAAGAAACTGCTAGGGCAGAGGATTCCAGAAACTTATTGATGGAGGTGAGTCAGCTAGGTGAGGAGTTGAACATCAAGACTTTCTCAGGCAAACCACAGCCACTGCCTCATTCTCAAAGCTTCTCTTGCTGCTGTTTGTATTATGCAATGTACACAGTTTACAGAACTAAAAAAAAAAACATTAACTCTTATCAATGATTTAGCAAGAATTCTTACTATGTTAATTTATACAATCTGATGTTTTGATGTTACAATGAAATACCACTCAAATAATAAATAATGTTTCTTAATACACAGCCATTCTTGAGCCATCTTCTTATCCAAACTATAATACCAGTAGTTTCAAACAGTTCTCACTGGAAGAGAATGAAAAAAACAAACAAACCAGGAGTTGAGTATGTAGAAGTTGAGTAAGTCAACCACTTCCAAAATCAATAAGAAATTATTAAAATACCCACAGGTGATCTGAACTTCTGGGGCTATAAAATAATTCAGGGATGTTTTAAAAATCAAGGGATATCAGAGAAAAAAATGTTGGCTGATGCCTAACATAGAAAGCAATGGATAAAAAATTGGCAACAACTAGGGGCACTTTGGGCATCTTATCCTTCAATAAGTAACATTTTAGCAGTTTTACATCAGCAATTTGTGGAAATTCATTAGATAGCTGATAGGTATGTTCTGCATTTTGTTCTACATGCTGGTCAATGGACTGGAAAAACAAAAGAGGTCCTTCAACTGGAATCCCACTTCTTTCTAGCATCCTTCTAGTCCTGATCTAATCACTGCCACTGAATGCAACTGTCATGGTCAGCCAGGAGGATGACTCAGAGGATGAGGAGGACTCACTTCCTGAGGTACAGGAGGAACCTGAGGTGATGCCAGGACCCAGTTCTGACCCCCCCAGCCCCATTGGAACCTGGGGTTCAGCAGCCCAGCCCTACCACAGCAGAGGTGCAGGATGTGGGAGACATGGAACAGCAGAGCCCAGAGATCCCCAGCTTTAAGCAAAGGAGAGCAGAGAAGCAAGGGTTAAGAAGATCAAAAAGGCTTGCCCAGAAACATGCAGATCACCTGCACCTGTGAACTCAATCTGCAAAGTTAAAACACGGGGCAGACGCCCAGGCCCTTTGTCAGAAACTATTTGTTCACCTTAAGAGAAAGCTGCTGTATCTGACTCCTGGACTGCTTGGAAACCCTAGACCTTGGAACATACCCGTTGACCATCCTTCTGGCTGCCCTGACCTCGGACTGGACTGTTTGTATGACCCTCATTAAACCTGGACTTGGACTGTTTCTGGATTTCTGCTTTTTGGACATCGTTTGTGGCTGTATCTTTGCGGAGCAATCTCTTAACAGGTGTGTGTTTGTAGGTGAGCGGGCAGCTTTCCCGGACAGCAACCAAAGTACAAGTGGATGCTACAGACCAGTGAGAGTAAGCTTTGCTAAATTCATCAGAGCAATTTTATTACATTACTCAGCTTTTATTTCCCATCAGAGGATGCTGGAGACAACTATCACCTGGTAACAAAGAAAGCCTGATCAACATTACCCTTCTGCCTGAGGGTGGATTTTGGTAGGACACAGACCTTGGCTGGGTGTAAAAGAAAAGTAAAAACAAATAACTTCTGAATGATCCTGAATGTGGTTTCTGAATTAAATTTTAGAATTAATTTTGTGGATATTTTATACGGAGGATATAAGTATTAAGGACAGAACGGCTGTAGGAGAGTAACAGCAAATTTATCTGGAAAGCAGAGGGTTACAAGTCTTGATCCCAGCTCTTTCCAGAAGATAATAATAGCAAAACATTTCTGTAGCTTTGGCAAGAGTTGTCCATGGAAGCACCCATGTAGTCAACCAAGAACGGGAGATGCTTTGATGGTACCCACCACCAACATGAATATGCAGAACACAAGAAATGCCTTAGTGGATGAAACCAGTGGCCCATCTAGAACAGGAGCCTTTTCTCATAGTGGTCAAACAGCTGCAGAGGAAGCACCCACAAATGAGACATCAGTACACAACCAAATGTATCATCATGTGCTTGAGGGGAGTGGCTACAGCTCACTGGTAAAGCAAATTGCCTGGAAAGCAGAAAGTTGCCAGTTTGATCCCCAGCTTCTCTCTGAAAGTAGGTTTAAAAGGCAATCATTTAAGTATCTCTGTCAAGAAAACTACACAGAGTACCCATGTTGGCACCCATGCAGACAACCAGAAGTCAGCCAGAACTTGATGGTACCCAACAGTGTGCTCAGAAAGCAGAGATCTGGCAAGTTTAGCAGAAAAGACTATAATGTAGCCCTAACTCCTATTTTTGTTTTGTCTGAGCAAAATTCCCTCTCAAAAAGCCTTCCCTATGGGTAAATGCAAATACTACACAGATTTCAACATCACCATACCAACCTTTATGAAAGTAAACATAACTAAACCTACCAATATCTTGACAGGTCACATGTTAGATTTACGCTAAAATACTTCTTTCTGCAATTGTACACAAGCAGACAAATTTATACCAGCCAAAATAAAAACAGTAAGATTTTAAATGATCTATTTTTATCAAGTATGTGTTGTCCTAAAATTATGCAGATTTAATTTTAATGAAGCTGATTACTACTTCCCCATTACTATACAGGCCGCAGTGTACCCATCTGGCACTCCTACGACTCATTCTTATTAGATGTGTAGCAACTCACACATTCCATTCTTTTTTAACAGTTTATTCAAAATTTTCACATTGAACAGCTTCTTCCCCTATCCACCCCCTGCCCTAGTTTTCAGTTCCCCCTATGAATGGTAAATAATTAAAACTGTAGTAAAGCACTGAGAAAAGCAGACAACAGGATAAGATTTTAAAATAATAGAAATAGCACTATTTTATGAATATAGATCTTCTTTTGTATCAGAAGAGTGTCCCATCTTATTCAACAACAGCTGCATACTGAAGCACACAAGTAGGACATGGAAACATCTTATTTTAAGGTCTCCTAGCAGCTGGACTTTAAAGATAAAACTGACTTCAATAGCAATAGTAGTCAAACACCAATTAGAATTAGTAGCCATTGATAGCCCTCACTTTCATTAATCTATCCAAGCCATATACAAGGATGGCCAACACCATCAGTACTATCAACATTTTAACAACGCAACATTCAGAAACTAGATTCACTGGCAGACCCAGTTCTAGTACTATGGGAAAGGAAGGACATTTTTCCTTATCGTCTTTGTCCAAACCATACTTGTTTGGACAAGTCCATCATGTGTTTTCTCAGTCTCTGCTGTTTTTAAATTAAAAAACTAACTTTTCCTCAACTTTAATTTGTAGAAGGATATTATTGTATTTGCAATTTTTTTTCATCATCATTTCTTATTTTCCTAGCATGCTTCTGGTCTTTTTTAAAAAAAGATGAGCGTATAAGCTTGACACTTTGTTTGAATTATCTGCCACTATGCCAAAACTGTGTTCCCAGTCAGCCCTATCAGCTTAGATCCTACTTGTCTACAGGTGCAAGCACAATGTGGCTCCATTCATGAACTTCCTTCCAAAGTCAAAAAGGTACTACATGAACAAGAAAAGTGCCCCACACACACAATTCAGCATTCATTGTACTCGAATTGATACACAGATACTGCCTTCAGGTTGGAGAGGACAGATAAGATGCCTCTAAAGACCATTTACAGGGTGTTGAAAGCAGGAGTTTGGCCTTCACCTTCTGCTTGATAATGCCCAGAAGCAATGGGGGAGGAGGCAGTGTGAGAAAAGATGATTGATTAGATGAGGTGTGATCTCATTCGGCAAGGCTCCTCTCAAGTTCTTATCAATATGTTTGGTGTCTAAAGTGTTCTAACTGTAAAGTACTGTACCAAAGAACAACTTAGGAAGGGTGAGGATTTAGAGTATGCTTATCACTGTAGTTCTACACAGAAGCATTTCTAATTTGGAAGTAAATACTATGTTACACACATTAGAAAGATGTTTTTAAAGTAAATTCAAAGCAACAGAATGCACCAGACACACAGAGTGATATAACTTAACACTCATAACATCTCAGCAATTAATCAACGTCACTAACATTTGACTTACAGGGTGGAGGAAAGCAACTGCTGTCCTGCAAAGTATGTCATGGTACTCGCAGCAACAACAGGATTATACACTATTTATTTGCAACTGAGTTGTTGCTATTTCAAGCTGCAATCCTAACTTTATTTTCCTGGCAGTAAACGATGCTGGATGCAGTTGCAATTACTTCACAGTAAAATAAAATAATTAAAACGGCACTGTTACGTCCCCCAGTACAATCTCTTGGCAATACTGCGCAATATTTACAAATTCCTCTCCCTCTTTTCTCCCCCCTGAACAGTTCCGTATTACTAGCAACAACGGGCAAAATTATTTTAAAACCCTACGCCTCTTCACTTGCAACGCTCGTCAAACAGCAATGTCAAATACCGTGTACGGATGAGGCCAAACGCAGCCCCCGAGCCCGCCAGAACCGAGAGACGCGTCCAAGGTCACGCATCGCAGCGCCCACATCCGAGACCCCCTTCCCGGGCCCCTTCGAGCGCCACTCCTGCCGCGGCTTCTCCGGCCCGTCGCATCTTCGACAGGGCCGAGGAGGGCCACCACGCGCAGCCGCCGGGGCTACCACCAGTCCCGCGCCCCTTCCCTCGGCCGTGCGTCTCTCAGTCCCTCCCAGCACCGGGCACCCCCCCCCCACACACACACCTCGCTCCCAGGTGTCCCCGGGCAAAGGGGCGGAGCGAGCGAGCCACGGTCCACCTCGGCGGCTCGGACGGTTCCCCCGCCTTCGGACAGGCCAGACTGCCCAGATGCTTGAAGAAGCGACACGCGAAAAAGAGGGAAACCCCACCCCCCCGCGCACACGCACACGGGCGCTCGCAATTACTGAGGCGGTGCGACCTCGCACTTCCTAGCCCCGCGCACCCGCCCCACATCCTCGTCCTTCCTTCCCTACCTCAGCCGCCGTTGCGCCTGGAGAGTCGCCGCTTGATTTTCTCATCAACCGCAGCCACGTCTGGGTTGCGCCTCTCTCTGCCTGCCGCTGCAAACAAACACACACTCACTCTCTCTCCGTGCGCGAGGCTGAGAGGAGCCCGCCTGCTGCCGCTGCTGCTGCTTCTGAGGGGCGGGGGGCTGCCTTGGCGCGCGCAACCACGCCCTTCCCGGGGAATCATGTGACAGGGGATCCTGTTCTGGATGCTGCCGACTGAGGTAAGAGCCGGGGAGGCTCCCTGTGACTCAGCTTCATCCTCCGGCTTAGGGCGGGTGCAAGCCGGAGTTGCCTTTTCATCCTGCCCTTGTTGCGGCCGAGCTCCTCACGACGGTGCCCTGCTTGCACGGCGTGGGGGCCTGAAGGAGGTTCACCCTTCACCGGGCAGAAGCTCCATGTCTTTTGCAGGAGGACATTTCCTCCGCAGCAATACCGTGGGAAGATCAAGGCTGCTGTGTTTGCGTGAGAGAGAGAGGAGGACGCAAAGGAGGCAACCAACATGCTTTTTTAAAATGCACAAATGGGTTTTTTTTCCCACCTCAGTGTTTACAGGAGAACTGCACCTTTAATGCTGGCCCAGTGATGGTCACCAGCACATCCTCCTGCAGCAAGTACTACTTCAGCTCATAACTAGAATTCCGTCTGGGTCCAGCTAGTTTCAACTGTCCATGAACCGGCTGCTTCTTTTTCAGCTTCCTGCTTCTTATGCAGGACAGTTTAATCCCCCCCCCCATCACTTGATGGATCCTAGTGTCTTCCTTTCAGACATGTGAGAGTTTTTTAAAAAAAGATTTCTGCTAAAGGTTTTCTGAAGGGGTGTACATCTTAGTAGCAGAAAGACTGCTGGCAAGTTGCTGAGTTACAGGCATAGATGTGGTTTGGAGAGAAGTTGGAAACTGAAGAAAACATTTATTTTTATGGGCCATTTCAAATTCACCCTTTGAAAGGGTTAAACTGGCAACAGACAGGTCAATAATATAAGAGAGGTTCCTGCCCTCCATGGTTCAAGACATTGTAAAAGAGAGGAGAGGACATTTTCAGTGATCTACATATTGAAGGACACTGGAACACATGAGAGAATGTAGTCAAAAGAGCTTCCTATGGATCCTTTGTCAGATTCTCCTTGTTCCTTGGGAGGCTAGACATTAGGACCTGCACTGGGTTTCACTGGGATCAGGTGGCATCATTTCTTCCCTGTGGTTGAATGTATCCCAGAAGGGTTAAATGCTGCTTGAATCAGCTCCTTGGGAAAATGAATTAACCTCTGGGACTGAACAGAATAGGGCTTAAGGGAGCTTACATGGACAACAGTGGGCTAGCAGCAGCTATAGGGAAGACTAGAAGGAGCTCCCAGTCTTCCTTGGTCTCAAGGGAACTTGATTAGGCTGCCCCAGTTTATTAGTGATCTTGGTTTTTTAAAAGCCCCTTCTTAGGCAGGATGGTCTGGTGATAGATCTGAAGGGGCTGGTTCCACCTGGGACCTCAGTGATTGCAGTATACCTTTGCTCCAACCCCTCCAATCAACAGGCTGGCATGGAAGGTGAGAAGAAGAGGGGCCAATGTCCTGTGATACTGTCCTCCTAGCTCTACTTCTCAGTCTGTGGTTGTGTTTGTTCTTCTGTGGTGCCTATAACAATCCCTGGAGTGTGACCCGGTGTACAATAACTCATTTGTGTGTTACTGTTGCCTCTGTTTATTGCTTCTTTACTGTCCCCTACATACCTTAAGAAGCTCATTATGGCTGCATCCCAGTGCAGGAAATTTAGTCCTGAAATAGTCCCTTTGGACTATTTTTTGGGGACTACTTTTAATCCGAATATAGCTGTCGCCATGCAGCTTTTTAGTCCTGATTTTAATGTTAAAAGCAAGGTTTTCAAATCCCCCTGCCCCCCCATGCAAACCCTGCCTGCAAGAAAAGAAGCAAAAATGGAAGTTTAAAAAAAATTCTAGCTGCACACCCCACTTTCTTTCTCACACCCCTCACCTCTTTTGAGATTACTGCCAAAGGTGTGCTCATATGAGAGGCAACGTAACCCCCCTTGCAAACCCTGCCTGCAAGAAAAGAAGCAGAAACAGAAGTTTTTAAAATACATTCTAGCTGCACACCCCACTTTCTCACACTCTTCACCCCTTTTGAGATTACTGGCCAAAAGTGCAATCATACAGATACGCAAGGCAATGTAACACCCCCACCCTGCAAACCCTGCCTGCAAGAGAAGAAGCAAACATGATCCTAATAACTTTCCACTTTTCACAGCTTTCCTTTTTGTGAATACAATGTATCAATTCAAGTGTTTCTAAGCTCCTGTCATTTCAAAAGATACATGCAAGAGATACATGTTTCGAGATACGTGTTCCCAACAAAAATCTTTTTGCAGTGAAAATGTTAAAGCCATTTTAAATAAGTATTCTTCTCCCTTTCCGCCTTTTCCCAGCCGTTTGGAGATTTCATTGCAAGCGTGGCAAGGGAGGGGGGGGGAGCTTTACATCTTTAAAAGACCACCCACAACTGGCTGCCATTGGCCAGAATGCTAGACCTCCACCCCAAATAGCCCAGTATCATCCCTGTGTGTGTGTGTGGGGGGGGGGAAGCAGACTCAGCTCCAAAAAGGGGACGGAGGACTTTTTTTCCTCCGGATTTAGGCAGGATAGTCCTCATAAAATCCAGGAATAGGGAATTGTATGGGGACGCTGGGTGCCAAATTCTGATTCAATTTGGATTAATTACAGTGGCCACGGGGACACTCCTTCCTAAATTCAAATCAAATTCAGATTTAAATGGCTATGGGGATGCACCCTATATCTTGGTGGGCAAGGCTGGCATTGCAGAAGACTTCTAAAACCCCATGAGATTTCAGAAAGATAATTTTTGATTTGCCATGAAGTTGGGGCAAGGAGTTTTAAAACCATAAACCCAATCAAATAAAAGCAAAAACCAACAACAACAACAACTGATAGGGAGAAACACACAAAAAAGAAAGTCTGTCTTTCAATTTAATCCTTATTATATTAAGGAATGTTAGTTAAGGCATGTGATGTCTTTTTCTAGTTATTGAGGACTGTTGTAAATTTCTTCCCTGTTTTTCTAACCTAGGCCACTTACACACTTCTCTAATGCTGGTATTACAGCAATCTTTTATTCACATATGGTATGAACATGCATAATTTAGTAAAACTTCCAAATAGCTGTCAACAGAAGCTCTGTGGGCTCCTGGGATGATAGGTGGGTTAGAGTGTCAGAGTCTTATCCGCTAGTCTCCCTGTTCATGTTTGCACTCCTCCATGAACCCAGCTGGGTGATCTTGTGTTACACAGATCCTTTTCTGAACACTCACAGCTCTGCCTACCCCACAGAGTGTCTGTTCTACGGAGAGGACTAGAAAGCTTTGTCAGCCACTTTGAGTCCCCTTAAATGGGTGAGAAAAGCAGGGTAGAAAAGCCAACTCTCTTTCTCCTTAAAAACCTACAAATAGATGCAATTTTATTAGTGCAAAGTTAAAAAAATCATCAAAACAGTGCTTCAGCATAACACTAAATAATGACAATAGTTTTATGCTTTGTAGTTCTTTATTACTGTACAATAAAAAATAAAAAATATTTTAAATTGATTGGTAGCATGGTGTAGCAATGTAATGCTTCTGTTTAATTTTATTTTAAAAAGTTATTTAATACTAAATAAAGATGGGATGAATTAAAATAGAGCCTTATAAAATTATAATAAACATATGATGACCTTTGATAAGCTAATTTTCCCTTTAAGGTCTAAAAGAACATTTTCTGTAAAAGTTTAGAAAAGTACTAAAAGCAGCCAGACTTGTAGACAATATTATCTGGTTTTCATTTTTTTTAAAGGCACATATAAAAAGATGGAAGAAATAGAGGGAAATGACTGCTTGGTGGTAGTGTGAACGTATCATAAAAATGGAATGAGTGAAGAGCAATTTCAGTTTAACTCGCTACTGTAGACTAGAGTCACCAGAAAAAGGAAAAGGGCAGGATTTTTTTATTGTCCTTTTATGTCCTCATTGTTCTACACTAACTAAAAAGTGTATTTCATTTTATGTTCTTCGTTCCCTGCTCTTGTGGAACTCTAAAGAAAGACACACAGACACTTAAAGATCTGCCATGGGGTGACGGAGCCTTGAATGGGATCCATGTGGGGGCCTTTCCGATTGGTACCAATTGGGTTACTAATGGAGTCTTAATTGGGTTCCTAATTCTCATGCAAAAACAGTCCATGTTTCTTGTTCTTTGCAGTGGTCACATAGAAGAACTTTTAGCTTTCATCATCTAATATCTATATAATTACAACAAACTCGATTATGCTATATGGCTAAATATTTCCTGGAGGTCTAAGCTGCATTACTTTCACTGGAAATTAAAGGTTGTTTGACACCAATTGGACCAATAAAAATAGTGCTTCTAAGTAATATTTATATTAAAACAACCTTTTTAGCTCAGTGACCTTTTCAGTAAGTGTTTTCTGCTTTGCTTCAGTGATAAGGCAGCAGTACAAAGACTTCATTATCTAATGCTAATATTTGTTGATACCAAAGCTTTGTTCCTTGAATAATGATTTAAAGTCCTGTAGATTTTTAATATTCAAAAAGGATTTCTAATTCATCACCAGGTCAAATCTAAGAACTCTTGTTGCACACAGAAGAAATTTTCTCAAGAATCAAAGATTAATGTTCACCAAGAATAACATTCCCAAAAGAAATAATTTTAGAAGCTTCTTACAAAGCAAGCAGATTTGGTAATCCTCTTTTTTGATGGTTTTTACTTTTGAGCTGAGGAAATGCTTGTTAATCTGGCTGTGTTTAATCCACTGCATTTTCAGAATAACAAAACACATCAGTAAAGTGACAAGCTGTTTTCTTTTGGCATTATCTCAAAAATACATAATTGGGTCAGGTGGTATGGAAAGAAAATGACAAGTCACTTTGCTGATAGGCTATCTCACTCAGGAGCTGGATTAAAAATAAAGTGTGAATGCACCCACAAGATGTGTCCATACAGTCAACAGAAAGTGGCTGGTGGAGGCCCAAAAAGCATGATGTTTACATATTCCTGTGAGGCACATAAGGTTCAGTAAGTAGAACTCCAAAAGTGCACGCCTCCTTCAGTCACCTGCACCACTGCCACATAGATACATGGGAGTCATGCAGACTACTTACCTGATCCACACCGTACCCAGAGTATTTTAATTGCATTGAAAACAGATGACTTCTGACACCATTTCCAGCCCAATGAAAAATTCCTCCATGCTGCATTTTCAAAGCTAAGGAAGCTTCATTTCCCAGTTTTGAAGAGTCAAGGGAGTGAGGTGTGCAGTTTGTAGACAGTTCGTATCTATCCCATTTTGTGGATCCAGTTCTATTTTCCTGTTTAGGATACAGTGACAGAGTATTCTCCGAGTATTTTCTTCCTTAAGGTTATAAAATCTCACGGCATCTGCAGAACTGTGCCATTGGACACAGATATGATGGCAGCTCACTGAAGCAGCTAGTTGCTCCGGCCCCTTCACTGCCATTTTGAATTGAGGTTCACTAAGGTCAACAGAGGAGATCTTTTTCTGGTGCATATAAATGTGTAGATCTCTCATAGCATACCAGGCATGGTTTTTTAAAAGTCAGTGTTCTGTTGCCACTGTTTCTGGTGCCAGTGGATATGGTTTGACAGTAGTGTCACAGTAGGGATGTGGCAAGAAAATGGTTGTTTTATTGCAATACTGTACCTTAGCTGCTTCTTGCCTCACATTTTTTATAACTTGTGGAATTTGAAATGCAAATAAAAGACTGAGGGAGTTAAGGCAAAGACAAATCAACATTTATAAAGTGAGGAAGGATTTCATGTGCTTAAAAGCTTTGGGAAGATCTTCCTCCTCCCTTTCAAGATTTAAAACACACCCAGAGTTAATGACTCATGCCATCAGTTCACTTCTATGTATTGTGTTACTCTCTATACTCTCTAGAGCAAAAAACCAATCATAGGAAGCTTAACATTTTTACAGTTGCAGGGACTGGGGAAAGAAATTTTCCTCACATGCAATTTTTCCAGTATTTTGTTTCTAGGCCTTCATTTCTCTATTAATCTGCTAGAAAGAGCTAGAATTCTGCCTTCTCAGATGGATGGAGTTAGGTGATGAACCACAGCTGCACAAACAGAAATGCCTATGTCACTCAACTTTCTAAAAATGTAAAGGCCTTTTATGGTCTTATGTGACAACTCAATCCCACTCCCCCCCCCCTCGTGAACCCGTACTGATAGAGTAACACAGTCAAGGAAGCAGTGGTCGAGCTGTACAGACCCACTGCCTGCCAATGGGCTGGTGTCCCACTTCAAAGGCTTACAGCCAAGCCCTCTCCCTGAAGCAGCAAACTAAACACTAGTGTAATATAACACCAACTGTTTATTATTTACAAGCAGATAGATAAATAAATAAGCAGTAGCAAAATATAAAGGTTGCTCAGTATTAAGTAGTCCAAAAGAACAAGTAATTGTAAATAGGATTCAGCTTAGCTCTCCCCAAGCTAGTCCCACAAAAGTAAAATGAATAGCAAAAGCCTCCAGCTCCTGAAGGAACCTTTCAGGTGTTCAGCTTGAAAGTGCTTCCTAAAATAAAGTTCAAACTCTAGCAGAAAAGCTATCTGCTAACCAGGAGTCTACTTGCTCAAACCAGAGCCAAGAAGCCCCTTTCAGCATCCCTGTATTCCCCAGTTACGCCCTTAAGTCTACCCTTAAGATAGGCCCCACCTTCTTTCCCCTTGCCCCACCAGCAGTGAGCCCAGAGGCCTATAAGGCTGAAGAGTTCAGCAAACTCCCCTCTCCACTGATCAACCCCCTGCAAAATCTGCCCAGAGAAATACGACGAGAGTTCTGGATCTCTGAGGTAACTCCTCCCTCCTGTTACTCAATCTTGCCAAGTACCTGGGAAGCTTCCCCACCCTTTTCCACTAGAGCCAATGCTTACAAAGAGCCCAGGAAATATTTCCCGCTCTTTCTACAGCTTGCAAAAGATGTTCGGAAAGGGCCTGGGAAATCTTCAGCCTGCAAAAATGAATCTGTCACAGCTTAGTTGTAAGAAGCACTGCTCATTCTCACAAAATCATCCCCAGGATTACATTAAATGAGAGAAGTCACATTTTACTGATAGTCTTTTTGAGAGCAACTGACTTAAAATTGATTACTTGATGACAACCCATGATACAACTTCCCAATGAGCTTTTGTCCCATTGTGTTAGTGTTTTTGCTTTGGTAGATATTTCACCTGGTAAAAAGCAGAGGTGTTAAATAGCTATGTTCACTGGGGAATAAATAAGGAGTGACTGGCAACCCTGTTTGTGTTGTCTTTGTAACATAATCTCATGAGTTTGTGGAAGAGCTCTGTGACCCAATCCCCCTGTGCAAACTGAGAAATAAATCACAGCGAGTTCAGTGAAGTTTATTCCCTTTACAGCATTATACAGTTTCTGCCACAGAAAAAAAGGGGGAAAGCTTTTACAGCATATATTTGCTTTCTTGATGTATGGCCAAGGTCTGGGATGGGCCTGGTAGGCTCAAAACTTCAATTGTGTCACGTAGTGTCACAGCATGGCCTACAGGGAAACAACTGCCGCCCTTATTCCCAGTCCCAGAGCAATACCAAGAGCACTGAAGGTTTACATAAGCATGAGCCTAGTTTGTTCTGCCTAGTAAAGCTGGCCCAATGTAAAATGGGTGTGCCTGTTTTGAATCCTTTACAAACCATCTGAAGCAGTGTTTCTCCCTAGTATTCAGAAGAAAAAGGCTGAACCGGATATTTACTTGAAGAATTTTAATGTATCTGATTGAAATGCAAACTAGACTCTGTTCAAAGAAGGTTAGTGTATTAGGTTAGGACCTGGTAGGTCCGGTTTTAAATCCTCTCCTGTCCATAGAGGTTCCAGATGACCTTGGACAGTCAGCATCTTTAGCCTATCCTACATCACCGAGGGATTGTGATGAGAAAATTTATTGCCCCCTTCTCTAAATTATGGGAAATGGTTTAATGTTATTTATTAAATTATTGAAAAAAATCCCGACTTTATTTTTTATTTTCAAACTCTGGAGGATGCACAGAAATGCTAGTTAATGAGACAGTGAAATAACCCATATTGAAATCCTAGCATCTGTGCCATACTAAATATTAGATGGTAATTAGACAGTCTTCTTAAAGTGGCAATGCACGCAGACTTGTGAAACTTGATTCATAAAATTGCATATGCCTGCCGTCTACACAGACTCCACCACAGTGACACAGAAAAGCATGGCACATAATTTTGCCTTCTTTGGGCACTTTAGCAGCTCTCTCTGTCCTGTGTTTGTTCATTCTGTCTAATGCTCTTCACCAGTACAGCAGTAGACACAGCCATGATAAGCTAGTGTGACAAATACCAAAAGAGCTTGTAGCTTTCAAGAGTCATTCTGATCAGGACCTTATTCACTGATTACAGACCTTTTATGTATCAACAAATTCTTTTTGAGTGACAAAACTACTGATTGCCAGTTACTTGGCAAACTCACAATCTGTCTGAACATGTGAGCGCATGAATGTGCCTGGACTCATGTAGCAGCATAAACCACTACAAATTATAGATTTAATACACTTCCCCCTACCACTATACTGTCATTTTGTTTTCGTTAAAATTTGTTTTGATTAATCACATGTGACTCACTTAAGAACATAGAATACATCTCAACACAGAAATCAGTGTTATATGCAGATTTGCTCCATTTGTCAGAATTAGCAGGCTGTTCAGATGATGTCACAGAAACACACTGGCTAGCCTGGATGAGTGATAGAATAGAATTGCCACACAGGGTTGTCTAAGATAATGGGCTTCAAGCAGACATGCTTCAGGTATGGTCTGCCTCCCTTACCAACAGACATACTAATCCCTTGGTTGTGCCCATGGCTGGCAGAGTGGCAATAGTGAAGCTCCTGGATTCAAGTGGCAGTTGCAATACAGGATTGGGCTGGAGTTACTGTGGGGTACAGCACAGCACGGCACAGGCACAGGCACGGCACCCCTACCCTCAATTTCCCTGGTAACTGCAAATGAATAATGCAATATATTTGGGGAAAGGGGAAATGGACTCTACTTAACTCATACCCTAAAATTACTGAAAATTTGGCTCTTCCAAAGGTGAGTCAAAGTGGTCATCTTTAAAGAGCCGTCTTCAAATCAACACATAGTTAATAGCATGCACAATCTGCAAGAAGGGCCATTCTATGGATGACAGATCCCCAAAACAACTAGGATATTCCTCACAGGAAATGAATAGGTACCATGCTACATTTCTTGCTCTTGAAATGCTTCCCAGTGCTGGATTTTACCTCCATTCACCTGACGAAGTGGGGGGAAAGTGGCACTACTTCTGCCACTTCTTTAGATCTTTTCCTACTGGTTTCAATTCAAACTTGCAGAGAAAGAGGAAGTGGCAATAGCTTCCTTTCCTCAGTCCTTCTGAACAGAGCAATGAGAAAATTCAGGGGCACAGCCTGTATCATTGCACCTTGTTCTCTGAGGCAATTCACGCATCTCCATTCAGAAGCAGACTTTGTTTCCCCTCACCTTTTTGGGAGTGAAAATAATAAATAGTGTAACATTAAACCATATTCTTTGTTTCTTCACACTATTTGCTATTTGTAGTTGATAAAAACAGAAACTAATGTTTCCCCCTCTATTTCTCTTTTGTTCTCTGAGCACTCTTTTTCATATAGTTCATTTTGTTGTCTACAGATGTATCAACTGCCCTGATAATGCCAGTGAATTTAAAACCTAACTAAGCCTAACCTTTCTTCAACTAATTTTATTCAACTAGGCTGCGTTCCCACTACAGAATTTAGTGCTGAATAAAATCCTCTTTCTTAAAATCCGCAGTGGCATCCTTTTTTTTTTTTTTTGCAATTGCACTCCCACTTTATAATGCGGAATTGTGGGGGGGGGGACCCCCTCCCTCCCTCCTCCCCTCCTCACCATTGTAGCCTGACATCATTAGGCTTCCAAATGGCAGCCAAGAGAAGAAGAGGGGCTGAGAGACAGGAGTAGCCGGCGTCCTTGTCATCGGTGCTTGCTACTGCCCAAAGGTTCCTGACAGAGTGCTTCTCTTGATTTGCACATTTTTGGCACACAGGAACCTTTGGGCAGCTGCTGGGAGAAGCACCTCCCCCCCCCATGCCCCACTGAGTGCATGTGTGTGTGGCTAGCCGGCCGAGTAGGCAGGCAGCGCTTGCTTGCTCGCTATGCTGCTGCCGCCTTTTCTTTTGCGGAGAAGGGGAAAAGTGGCAGCAGAGCGAGTGCTGCCTGCCTGTTCGGCCGGCCAGCCACATGCATGTGTGCTCAGTCACCGGCGGGGCATGGGGGGGAGGTGCTTCTCCCAGCTGCAGAGGTGTGGCAGGCAGCACTCTCTCACTCGCCAGCCAGTATCCCTCCTTCCCATTCCCTGCAGATGACTGACCGCTGAGAAGCCTGAAGGCGGCCATGATCTCTCATGTTAGCTGGTGCAATGAATGAGAGAGGGAGTTGGAGATGGAGATGGATCTGCCTCTGAGCACCAGGGAGCAGCACTTGGCTGGCAGAGAGAGAGCTTCCCACCAGGGTCTTGCTCCTTTCCCTATAGAGGAAGAGGAGGGCGGCGTGCAGCCCTTTCCGAACAAGTGGTGGAGCTGAGAAGCAGGCACCGCCAAAGCCTTCCCTGCCTACTCTGGGGCTCATCTTAACAGCCGCTTGTGTGAAAGTGTGAAACAGAAATGTGTCTGGTGTCCCTCCCCACCCCCACAATGTTTAATGAGAAGGAAATCCCACCTTCCTTGTAGCCAATTCAACACATACTGCGGTACCGTTCCCAAAGCACTAAGGATAAATCATTTTAGGAGCAAAAATGGGGGGGGGGCTCTTTTTTCAGGTCTTTCTTTAATGCATTTTTTTCCCAGTTTACTTCCCTGAAAGTGCGGGAAGCCATTTTCTAATGTGGACAAATGGCTTTCAAACTGTTTTTAACCCAGAATAAAGCCCTAGTGGAAACACAGCAGAGTCTTAATGGAAGTCTTATGAGAAGCACCAAAAATCAATTAAAAATAGGACACTGGCACTAAAGAAAATATTTTTATTTAGAAATTGACTGAGAAAATTGCTATTATATTTCCTTGAAAAAAAGAGTGGTATGAATTTTCACAACAGAGTAAGTTTTATTAACCATGCTACTGCTATTATAGGATTAAGAACTCAATATAAAGTGTGGTTCAATCTACAGTTTTTATTTTACAAGACAGCCATTATGTAATCCCTTCACTATTTTTTTATTTTTAATACATGTCTTGAAAGACCTTTCTATGCTTTCTGCTATGAAGCATTTTACTATTAAAAAGCTTCAATTTCAAGAAGGCACTATGGTCTATAAAAATAAGGCATTTTAATCTTGCCTACATGGCCTGTGTTCACCCAGCCAATTTTTTATGCTATGTATGAATGCAACCACATACTTTTTCGATGTTGCAGTTCCTTCTGTCTTTAATAGGTTTGTTTGTCTGTTTGTTACATTTCTATCCCCCCCCCCATACTGAAGGTCTCTGGGTGGGTAACAACAGATTAAGAACAATAATATATATTAAAAACTATTTTAAAATTCAATAAATCTAAAACAATACACATGTTTAAAATAATGGTATCTGTGCTGAGAGGGGAGATATAATCATCTCAGCCAAAAGCCAGAGTAAAGAGGTGTGTTTTCACCCCCTTCCTAAATATATGTAAGGAAGGGGCATGACACACTTGAAGGGGGAGACCATTCCATAATCTGGGGGCCATCATCAAAAAGGCTCTCTCCCAGGTACCCACCAATCTCACATCTGAAGGTGGTGGGATGACCAGGAGGGCCTCACTGCTAGATCTTAAGGCACAGGCAGGTCCGTATGGGAGCGTTCCTTTAGATATTTGGGGCCCAAGTCATTTAGGGCCTTATAAGTCAGAGTCAGCACCTTGAATTGGGCTCGGTATTGGCAGCTAATGTAGCCCTTTTAAAACAGGCATGATGTGCATCTGGCTAGCTGCTCCAGTCAGCACTCTAGCAGCTGCATTTTGCACTAGCTGCAACTCCCAGACTGTCTTCAAGGGCAGCTCCATATAGAGTGCATTACAGTAGTCCAATCTAGAGGTTACCAGAGCATGGAAGACTGTGGCCAAGTCATCTCTATCCAGAAAGGGCTTCAGTGATGCACCACCGTAGTTGGGAGTAGGCACTCCTGGCCACGGCCTCCACCTGAGTTTCAAGTGTTAGTGCAAAGTCCAGGAGTACCCCCAAGTTGCGCACCCAACCCTAACCCCATCAAGGACAGGATATCTCCCAACTACACAGACCCGAGACCCTGTGACACACAGCAGCTCTGTCTTGTCTGGATTCAGCTTCAATTTATTGGCCCTCATCCAGCCCATTACTGCCTCCAGACACCAGTCAAGCACTTCAACCACCTCTCCTGATGCAGATGGTACAGAGAGATAGAACTGGGTATCATCTGCATACTGATGACACCTCACTCCAAATCTCCTGATGACCTCTCCCAACGGCTTCATATACACGTTAAATAGCATGGGAGATAAGATCAACCCCTGTGAGTCCCCACAAGTGAGTTCCCAGGGTGTCAAATCAGTTTCTCCCACAGCCACTATTAAAGGCCCTTTCTGCAATTACCTGTTAATCTGGATCAAGGAGCTGCTAAACACATGTCATCTGCACAGTAGCAGGGTAGATCTGGATCAGAACTGTAATACAGGCTCACAAGTCCTGATTAGTGGTAGACCATTTTAATGTTATCTGCATCTGTGCTAGCAGTGTTTAGCACATGTTTACTATTCTAAAGCCCACACAATGCAGATTTATTTATTTATTTATTTGTATTTCTATCCCGCCCTATACCCGAAGGTCTCAGGGCGGGTTACAATATTGTGTTATTCTTAGACAGGTCCCTGCCCTCAGGCTTACAATGCCTGTGCCTGTGGTCAATCTGGATCTAGCTAAAATGGATTAATCAAGGTAAGTGTAGAAAGGCCGTAAATTTTAATTCATCTCTGAATGACCTTCAGGTGAAAGAATACATCATCAAACTGCTATTTTCCTTGCACTTTATCTTACCCAAAAATGAATTTTCTGATTTAGATGTGCAGAAGGGAAACTGCTTGTCACTTTATTTATATGTTCCCTTGAAGGAGGATTAAAACGTAGGTATAACTGGAACTTCAGTGTTGACCTTGATTCTGTTGTTTTGTGATTGGTGTGATTACAGTATCCTTATACAAAATGTATCCCTATACAAAGACGCAGTGAAATTCTACCAATATTTCCTAGCAATTTTTACTTTGTTAGGTTGAACTTTCTTGTTCAAAGTAGCAATAATCTTTTACTTCCCTCTAGAATTTAAATCTCTGTGTCACTAAATTAACTGCTGTTTAGAATGAAATCAAGATAAAATATGTTGAGGCATTTCCATGGCAGAATATATTGTTCAAGGGGTCTTGGATACTTGTTGACATATCAAAGGAAATGACAAAGAATTTTGTTCTCATTGACAGTGTACCAAAAAGGCAGTAGTCATGTACCCAGTGGCTGAGCTGCTGGTCAGTTAGAACTGACTCATGAAAATACTCTAAGCACAGGACAATAGCCCAGATGTCAGGATAAAGAGGGGCTTACTGCTAATTCTTAGTTCAAGAAGCCAGGTTATTTGCAGATGCCAAGGAACATGGTCTTCCAGCAATCCAAGCAAGTCACAGGTAAGATCTCTTTTCCATTCATCTTGCCTTAACTCTAGGACTCTAAATAGGATGGAAGCAATGGTAGACACTAAACAGCCTTTTTCACAGAGTGGGTGAAAACACTGAAGCCATGTTGGCTAGCCCAGTCACTGCTGTCATTGGGCACTGTCTCTGTACTTCTTTAATGAAAGTTCTTCTGAAGTTTATTGTAGGGAATTCTCCAAATCTACCTGTGTGCACTGAATACTGACAGACAAATAATTCTTCTTGTCCAATAATGCCAAGCAGATATTTGACAGGGAACACTGAAGATGACCCCCCTCCCCAATCTGTTCATTAGTTTACTGAGCATGAAGGGAAGCTCACCAGACAACCACACAGGAAAGGCCCTTCTTGGTAATCACTCCCCAGCTTTGGATTGCCTCTCTTTATCCTTAGAAGTCAGCATCTTTCCTTATGGCCTTTCAAATGAGTATTGAAAATGTATTGTTTCCAGAAGACCTTTCCTTTCCCTGCTCCTGAGTGTGGTTATTTTTAATTGGAGCTGTTTCATCAAATGTTTAATCTTTGTTTTGCTCAATTCTTTTATATTCATTTTAGGAAAGCTTTTGTTGCTATATTATGTTTTTTTGTACTTTTTCTGTCCAAGGTTGGTGTGTGTGTGTGTGTGTGTGTTACTCCAGATAAAAGGCTAAGGTTACTACTTCTGTCTGAAATGGTACATACACTTATTTAGCCCCAGTTAATCTCAGTAGGAATGTTTCTGATGAAACATTCATAGACACTGCCAGCATTTCTGCATTATGAGTAAGCATTACCTGGTCTGCGAAAACAAAGATCAGTTAAGGATGCTAATGTTCCATCTCAGTTTCCAGGTCTGTTAGATTTCTGAATATATTAAGACATAATTTATGGACAATAAAAAAGTATAACTCTTCTAAAATTCTCCCTAAGACTGCCTAAGATTAGATAGGTCAAATCCATATGGGTATCCAGATAAAAGGCAAGAAATGTTCAATTATTTATTTTATTTATACATCGTCATCACTCTGGGAAAATAACCATTTGGATTTCCTGATTGCCTTTGGTAGGCTGCATTTCTGAATATTTTGTGCATTTTTAAAGTGGCATTGAAGTTCAGATCTCTTTTGAAGCAGTGAGTGTCACAACCTTAACCATCAGAACTCTGGTGCTCCTCTTAAAACAGAGAAAAATATATTTTTCCTTGTCTCCATTTTGCATGTTTCAGCAAGGAGGAAGAATTAATCATCTCCTTGCAGCTGGTGCAGACTATAGCAATCAGCCTCCCACAGATATTTCTGTTTCACTGGGTGTTTTTCCACTGTCACTAAAAGTACCCATTAAGTACCCATTAATGGGTACGTAATGGCATTTTTGTACCCATTAATGGGTACTTAATGGGTACTTCTAGTGACAGTGGAAAAACACCCACTGCCAGTTATCATTTGAGGAAAATACCTTTTCTACTTACCTGCTCACATTTAAGACATACTGCTAATTCTAGAAAGTTCAAGATTATTACTCACAGTTCTTGCAGCAGAAAAATCCTTGTAAAGATTCTGTGAAATCTTAAGATGATAATGAAGAAGGTTAATGATTCCCTTCTACTCAAAAGAACCACTTTAAATGTTTGCATTTATATATTTTAATTGTTGCAACCCATTCAGACATTGCCTCCATCTCTACTACTCACCCTTCCTCTCCATGATGACCAGCATGGGCAGAGGTGCATGTTAATGAGGCTGATTCATCCTGTTAACTTCAGGCATGGAAAGAGGTGCATATTAATGAAGCTGACGCATTAGTGCTCACAAGGAGCTAATTAATATGCACCTCTCTTGCATTGCTCAAGGGGTTTGTCTTTGGTGTCTTTGCTAATCTCCGAAGGCAACTTTGGAGATTGCACCCCCTGTCCCCCAAAACACCTGGGGTGACAGCCAGACCCCTTGTGGGTCAATCTGGATTTGCAAATGGGTGCTCCGGTGTTTCCACAGCAGGGAGGCTAGCACCCATTGCTATTGGGTGCTAGACCACCCATGGAAACACATTGGGTACTTCCCTTAATCTGGATCTACTAGATCTGGATTAAGGGAAGTACCCATTCCTTAGATCCGGATCTTCTTAGATCCGGATTAAAGGAGCGCGGTGGAAAAATACCCCCTGTGTGAAAGGCAATTCCCTATGAGAAAGAGATATTTTTCCTGAGGCATTTCTCTCAACTCCTTTGTGTGAGAAAAAGCAGGCAAGGGTGACCAGATCTCGTCTTGGGCTCCTTTGCAAGAGTGCAAATCACTGCCCAGTGAATGAACAGCTGGCTGTCTTCCTCTTTCTTTCCCCCTATTGAAAGTGTGTGTGTGTGTGTGTGTGTGAGAGAGAGAGAGAGAGAGGGAGACAGACAGACAGACAGACAGACAGACGAGACACAGGGTTAGGGAGGGGGACATAATCATCTCCTCCTTGTCTTTTAAAGGGCGTTGGGGAACAGCAACGTGCATTTCTGCAAAACTAATGTTTAAACAAAAACAATTGTTTCATTTTATTTTTACTTTTACTTTCAGGGAGAAGAGAGAAAGGAAGTGGAGGATACACTGTTTCACCTTGCAGGAACTGGAGAGAAGAGGCAGATCAAGATTCTACCGTGTCTGCTCTTTCATTCTGTCCCTCTCCAATAGTGACATTATCAGCCTCCTGAGTGCAAAGCTCACAATTGGCTAAGAGGAAATAGGGACAACACTCCCAAAAGTATGGTTCCATTCCCACTGTGCAAAATAAATTGGTCTAACGCCCTGAAAAGTATTGAGAGCTCATTTAATACACATACAGTTTAGTTCGCTTTCGGGAATTTTAGTTCACAAAAGGTTCAGAATCTGAAAAAACTGTTTGGACATTGAAGGCTCAGGCAGGTTGCTAGATGGTTTAATTATCGTGTCGGGATGCAAGCTAAAAAAAGCTACATCTCAACAAATGGTTTCATAGCACACTATCAACCTAGACTTTTCTTCCAATTGTTAGCATTCCAAAATCTAGTTTACTTGTATAAATTTTAAGTATTATGACAGTTATTCACTGATAGGAAAAATAACTTCTAATTTTTCAGGATCCTCTGGCAAAAAAGGCATTTGGCAGAATGTTCCTTGGGCTTGTAACTTGAGGGCAGAATCTACCTTGGAAGTGACCTTTTTCAGGACAGGGTCATCATCATCATCACAAGATTTATTTATAATACCCTTTCCACTAAAGGGCAGAACAACAAACATACAAGCAACACATTAAATCAAAGAAAATTTGCTCAAGGTGGTTTATGTAAAACAGAAAAGATACAGAATAAAATAATACATCATATGCTATAATAAATAATTATAGAATAATAAATAATACAAAATAATGGATTACACAATGACAAAGAAACTTACAAAGTAAAAGAAAACAAAGGCAGGCAGAGAGATCTTCCTTCTTCATGGCAGATCTCAGCCTCTGGTAGAGGGTGGCACAGCAGGACCCTGGCCTTCTCCTTCCCCTCTCCATGAAAGATGTTGGGAACTGGCCATTGCTGCTGTTTTAAGGCTCAGACAGCGGCTGGGGCAGCAGGACCCTGGCCTTCGCCTTCCCCTCTCCATGACGGATGTTGGGAGCTGGCCACTGCTGCTGTTTTAAGGCTCAGACAGCGGCTGGGGCAGCAGGACCCTGGCCTTCTCCTTCCCCTTTTCATGCCAGATAACCGACCCTGCAAAACTCTTGCTAACCTGTCATCTCTACCACCACCATGCAGTTTCACAGTTTAACAGCACCATCCAATGGGGCCATTAAACACACACACAGGAAATTTTCAGCTTCCAAAACCATTTCCTGTGCACTGATTAGTCAGAAACATAAAGCTTGACAAGAGGGTGAGAGACAGGGGACATATGAACATTGGACCCATGCTTCTGGGATACTTCCCACATTCCCACCCCTCAGAAGCTGTCTTCTTGTCTCTGTGTGAAAGCTGCTATAGCTTGTTTTGATAATTTCCATTTTGTAATTTTAGATGGACGAGCTTTTTAAAGTTTTATCATTTTACATTGCATTATATACATTATACTGGAAATTTGATGAAGATCATTATTGAAGGATAGTTCACCCAAAATGTTGAATCCACCAAAAATCTACACTCTGATATGAATTGATGCTCTTAATGGGTTAAACATTGCAAACAAAGCCAATTTCTTGCACTAAATAGCATCGTAATTGTACGGATTTTCAGCATTGTCCTTTTTCATTCAGATGTTTAATTTCTATTACAATTATTCTTATGACATTCACCAAAGAGGGAACCTAGCATTTGGGCAAGGGCCCAGGGACCCTTTTGAAATGTTTGTTGGCTGTTGATCTTGATGTTTATGCATCTAATGTGTGTACCAGCCCCCGAGTTCGAATCCCCATAAGGGAAAGTGGAACTCCAATTACAGGCTGCGGGCACCTGATGAGCAGCAACTATTGTGAAACCAGTCATGTCCTGCCTGAGCCAGTGGTGGTCTTGTAATATTTCTTATGACCAGAGCTAGATGGGAGGGACCACCACCCTACTGTTCTGTGCTTCCTACCCTCTGGCAGCCTCCCTACCTCCCTTTGCTGCTGCTACTTGGGAGGTGCTGCTCCTTACAGGACTATAAGCCAGCAATTCCCTTGAAAGAAACACCTATTCCAAATTATCCTTTGCATATAGTGATACTGCCTGGGGTCTCTTCCTGCCAGAGAACCAAATGAGACCATCACCTTGCTTTTTACTATCTGCAAGCCTGCCTCTCTGCATTGCTACTCTGGGACCTAGTGAGTCAGCAATTCTCTTAGAAAACCTGCTCCAAATTTACTCTTGGATATTGAGGGAGGCTCTTGGCCCTGTGAAGCTGGAATGCTTTGCTATTTCTGAAACATTTTATATTTAATTATCATTATGATGTATTTAGAGGTTTTTAAAAACTTGTACTTTACTGGATTTTGAGTATAGCTTAATGCTTTTGTTTTAAGTTGTTTTAGTATTAAGTTGTAAACATATGTTTAATATTGGTTTTAATGTGTTCATTTTATATGTTGTAACCCGCCCTGAGACCCTTGGGTATGAGTATGAATAAATAAATAACCCTCAGCACTTTATGGAATCCATGCTATACAAATAAATACATGTACATGCATACATATGGCACTCTACCCTAATGTCCATATCTTGCTTTGTTTATCAGGGACTCACATCAACCTAGCTATGCCCCCGTTTTATGATACCATATGTATTTACAGTAAATGGCTTTCAACACAACCAGAACACAGAAGGTCTGAGAAACAATGTGCATTTACACAATTAAGTGGCAATTTAGAGCAATTATCTCAGGTCTTAACATGCCCTTACCAGGTGTGCTGCAGAGTGGGGGGGGGGGGGAAATCTTCATGCAGTAGCCCAGCAGATGGCAGGCTATTCTCAGTAACATTAAACCAACAACATAATAGAAAATACATTTGTATTTTATAAGTCAAGGAGTTACTGTAATTTCTCACAGAATGTAGAAACTTGAATTGATTCACCTTGTTATGCTATTTCAAGTTAATAAATTATTTATACACACACACATATACATACACACAGACACCTTGCTTTTTACTATGTATGTATGTATGTATGTATGTATGTATGTATGTATGTATGTATGTATGTATGTATGTATGTATGTATGTATGTATGTATGTATGAATGTATGTATGTATGTATGTATGTATGTATGTATGTATGTATGTATGTGTACACGTGTTTGTGTTTGTGTTTGTGTTTGTGTGTGTATAAAGGATCTTTCTGGGATAGGGTAGAATAAAAATTCAAATAAATTATAATAAAAAATATATGGCAGGAAACTCCTGATGCATCCTTGCTGCAGTCACTTTCACATTTTTCACAATACCCAAGGAGAAATCTGTGAAACAACATCCACACATTGCACAAATAGCTGTGATAGTCTGCTAAAGATGTTGGCTGTAATCTAAGGTCCTATCCAGGTGCAGGATATATACCACTGTTGTGTCGGGGGTATGGTGGGTTTGGCACACATGAATCTGTGGCAACTTCAACATAGCCCCACTATATTGCTGTAAAAAACCTTCTATAATCTATTTTGGGAAAACTTGACTCTGATCATAGGTTTTCCCCAAATATCACCATAATCTATCTTCTGGCCATGGCCATTGTACATGTTGGCAATCATGCATTTCTGGGTATTAATTCAGCTTCAGTCCACCTTAAGAATGGAAGAACACATCAGCAGTGAATTTCTTTCTCCATTATCGAACTTAGGGTGGATTTTCATTTATGGAATAAAGTGGTTTAAAAACAGTTTGGATCCTCTTTGTCCCCAATACCAATCTGTTTCAGGTTTTGTTGTGGAGTATTTGACTCTAAAATGTAATAAACAATACACCTGGTTTTTCAGGCGTTTCCCCCCGATTTTGCAGTTAAAACTCTTTATCTTTATTCCTTTGGGAATGCTTCAGCAGATTGGGGCAGATCTGTCATGAAATGGGTTGGATTTCTCATTGCAATACAGTCCCTAGCCAGATTTTTAAAGTGCCAGGAAGCCTAAAACTTTCTTCTGTCAGAGCACAGTTTCATTTTCTGATAATAAGTAGCAATTCATCCCATACACTTTCACTTTCCACCCAGGCACAATGGTAACAAAGTTACTTCTCGCTCACTGCAGAGGGGAGCCTG
Organism: Aspidoscelis tigris stejnegeri; assembly: GCA_023333525.1. Lineage (NCBI taxonomy): Eukaryota > Metazoa > Chordata > Lepidosauria > Squamata > Teiidae > Aspidoscelis > Aspidoscelis tigris. Next base: position 49,927,681 of record JALMGA010000005.1, on the reverse strand, counting down.
CCTGATTAGTATTCCACCCAGCAGAGCTCATGCTGTCTGTCAGCTGTCTGTCTCTGGGTGTTTTTCCACTGTCACTAGAAGTACCCATTAAGTACCCATTAATGAGTACAAAAATGCCATTACATACCCATTAATGGGTACTTAGTGGGTACTTTCAGTGACAGTGGAAAAACACCCTCTATCTCCCTGCTTGAAATGCAGGAATTATCTGTTTGTGTGTCTGTGTTTTTGTGTGTCTCTGAGGCTAGTGGTGGCTGGCTGTTGCTTTGGTTGTTTGGGTTGTGTTTGTTAACAGGCAGGGTTGATGATTTTGTGAAACATGTAAATGGTGTTTAGTCTGTGGAATCAAATGGGCAGAAAAAGCAGAAGGGAGGAGGCTGGGATTCCCCATGTCATCTGATCAAAGCCAGTGGGGAGAGAGGGGTGGGAAAAGGGTGAAGAGGGAAAAGAATAGCTTTCCCCAATCCATTTTTGGAAGTGTTTGAAGTGTGGAGAAACAATTCAGGGTTGACTGCGATTGCCAGATGGTCGTTTGCTTAGTTTTAAAGTGTTTTAAACGATGTTTTAAATAGTGTTTTATTCCATGAGTGGGAATGGGAAGGTGGATCTTCTAAGTTACATAATGCTGAAAGAAATCAGCTTGTTGCTTACAGGAGCCTATCATATTAGAGGAGCCTACCATAGTCAACAAACAATTATTGAGGAAGGGTTTACTCTCTGTTTTTGTGGATTCGCCCACTCCTGGGCTCAACAGCAATTGGCTGTACAGAGTAAGAAAAACCCTTCCCCTGCCCAGCCAAGAAAGTACAATACTCTCTATATACTCTTCCACAGGAATCACACCTTGAAAAAAGAACCAAGCTAAAGAAACAAATGGATTCAGACATGGGATAATCTGAATATAAATCCGATTTATATTCAGATTATCTCAGGTCTGAATCCATTTGTTTCTTTTTAAGACAACCTGAAGACTTCTTATTTTTAGTCCTCAGCCTTGGACTAGAAAATAACCTGGTGTAACTGCACCACTAGACAGTTTGTGTAACTTTAACTAGTAAATAAGAGCTATTTATTTATTTAGATGTTTAGAGATTCATACCCTACCCTGCTGAAGACAAGTCTTCGATAATCTTTGAGGTAATATTCTTTGAACTAAGGGGAGTCTTAATAGTCTTGATAACACTGCTCAATGTCTTGGCTCTTTTATTGTACCAGAGAGCTTATAAATTATACAAACCTGTGAATTTGAGATACTGTAATTTGATTCTCTCTTATCATGATACAAGCCTTATTCTATAAATTAGAGGAGCCTACCATACGGGGATCAAGTTCTAAGTATGCCATCTGGGGGTGCAAATGTGACTCTCAAAGCTTTCCCTGATGCCTGCAAAGGAGATCCAAAGCAAAATGGCAAACTGAAGAATTAAGGTCTTTTTGCTCTCAGCCCTTCCTCCTTTACTAAAAAGCTGAAAACATAGTATTTAGATTAAGTATTCCAGAAGCATTACCCATTTGACAAGTGAGTTCTCATATTCTCAAATCTTCAGCAGTGACATACACCATTAGTACCATTTGAGGTAATTATGAAAGCTGCAATATTAACCGTGGAAGGGCTAACCTCTAGAATATCCAGGCTTATAACTGAAACACGTACATTGTTCTCCTCTCTTAGCCCTCTTTGGGAATAAGCTATGGCAATTTGTATTCCTGTCCTGACAATATTTGGTCTAGACTGATAAATATGAAAGCCAATTGGCAATCTTCAATAATAATGAAATAAATATACACAAAACATATCTTCAGGAATACCAGATCCTAATCCAACTTGCTAAAATAACAAAAAGCACAAATATCATATATTGGGGGGATTGCCCTGCTAAACCATTATACACTTTCATTGGTGCTGGACTGTGTTTCAAACTCAGAGACACTAAGTGGGCGTCCCCATGGTAAGGATACTGTGAGTGTCCCCATGCAGTGCCCTAATTCGGGCTACATGAGGGACAAAATCCTCAAAATTGAAACCCCCCCTTTATAACTGCTCTTGCCCCAAATTACAGGGCAAGAATGGGTTATCCTGTGGGAATGGAGACACTCCCAGGTTACGATCGCAGCATTAGCGGGTGGGGTTTCACTGTCCTTGCCACTAATGCTGTGATAACAACTGTCCCCCCTTACCTGAGTGCTTAATCGCCCAGGTAAGGGCTTGATTTACCTCAAACAATTGCCTGACAGCTGGCCTGCAGTCAGCTGAGCAACTGTCAGGAAGGTATAGCTGTCATGCGCACAAGCAGAGCTCCGCTAAAATGATTAAAACAGACTTTTTTGCAGCTGTTTTAATCATCCTATCAGAGGTCTCCTTGTGCTCTTGACAGCCCCTATACCCACTTGACATTTGCTCAGCTGACTGCAAGGCAGCTGCCAGGTGATTGTTTGGGGGCAATTCAAGCCCTTACCTGGGCAATTAAGTGCTCAGGCAAGGGTGTGTGTGTGGAAAAAACTGTGGCATCCCAATGCAGGGATTTACCCCAGTTTCATGGGGACGGGCGGGTTTGACTTAAACCCACCCTGTCCTCCATTGCCTTGTGGACTCCTTAATGTGAATTAATATTCACATTAAGGCTGCCTCGAATCCACTGCAAGGCAGGGGTAGCCCCATGGGGATGAGCCCTAAGACTGTGGCCATGCCTTCACCTTAAACCTTCTTTAGTCCATCTTCAGCTCACACCTTTTTCATGTCTATCCATTTTATTTGTGGACTTTCCATTCTCTGTTTGGTCTTTCCTGAATGGAAAGTCCACAAATAAAACAGAAACAAAAAGGTTTGAGCAGACAAACCTGTAAGATGGGTGGAAGAAAGTTTCAAGGGAAGGTGTGACCATGGCCTAAGAAATAAAAAAGAGAGCCTTTTTTTTTTTAAATAGAGCTGTTTCTGATGGTCACCCAGGACCTGTTATCACATTCTTGCTGCCAAGAAATCTATATTATTACCATCAGTACCTGTAAAGTGTCAAAGGCTACAGTGTACACAGGTAAGAAGGAATAAAATATATAAATCTGAAAGGCAGGAAGCTTCCTGGAAGACAAAAGTTTATCATTGTTTTTCCAGCTTCTGATTCCATTCAACAGATTGAAAAATGTTCCTAGAAATGGGATAAACGACTGTCTATTAGAAGTGATGATGTTATACAATATACTTCACACTAAGATGTTATGAACAAAGGTTTAGAAAGGGCAAGAAATCCTGAGTTGTCTCCATTCGGTGAGGCATGTGCTTGTAAGGTTGGATAGTTGCATTTCAGCACTATAGAGTGATTTGTTTTCTCTTGAAACTTGATGTTAAAGGTAGAATGCTAATTAGCTTGACTGTGCTAGTATTGTTATGATCTTGAAAAGATGAAATAATCCAAATGGTTAAATGATTGTACTATTTCTGGTATCATAGTGAAAGATCTTGAATCTCATAGAGCTGTTTTCCCATTAATTTCCCATACTACGTGTGAGAGACTGGACTGGCCAAAAGAAGCCTAGAATATGATTTTGAATATGGAATGCTCAGTTTGTGCCTTGGCTTACCATATTTGCAACTGGGTTCTGTCGCAATATGCACAGTTTTTGCAATCTCTGGCACTTGCATAATGTTTAGTTTGCAGTGTTTTCACATTATCAGAGATCTTACAGAACAAACCTGTTATCCAGCCAAGCAGGAATAGAATTGGCTCTGCCTACAGGGAAAGGAATGTCTAAATTTATAGGCACTGAATCTGTTGTGAGGTGACAACCATGGATTCTAGAAAGTAATATTGGTCAGAAGGGGGCATCTTCTTTTCCTTTCAGTACCTCCTGCTTTAGGTAGACACGAGGATCTGCCCAACAGAAGCACTGAAAGAGTAATGAAGTAGCTCCAATGAAGAACACATTTAAACAGATTCTATTGTTTCAAAATAGAAAGACAGAATAAATTATGAAAATGCATACTTGGATAGGAAATGCTACTATGGCTACTAGAATGGATGCCTAGATACTTCCTCCAGGCTGGGGAGAGAGGCAGGATGACTCTAAGGGCCATTTTTGGGAATTTGAGAGCAGATGAAGGTTTTGCCTTTGTCTTCTGTTTGAGATGCTCAAAAGCAACTGGTGGGGGCAACTGTGTGAGGATGCTGGACTAGATGGGCTGTGGCCCGATCCAGCAGGGTTCCTCATTTTACAGTGCAGAGAAGCCAAACTGTGGATGAGGATGAAGCAAGAGAGAAACTTATAAAAACTACCAGCCAACTATCCAGAAACAAGCAAAACAGAAGGTGGAAGAGCAGAATAACCACCATTACATAGTTGTGAAACCTTATGTAGGTTTCCCCCCAACAGATTTCACATGTCTGAAGATATCCTAGAGAACACTTCCCTCTTCCAGTCATCCTCTCCAGCCTCATGTACCCTGTTACTTGTGTCCTTTCTAGAACAGAAAGCCCCAGATGTTACAACCTTTACTTATACCGTTCTAGTCCCTTGAACACCTTAGTTATTTTTCTTTATTATATCCTTTTTGATATGTTTTGATGATACTGTACAAGTATTCCAGATCTGGTTGCACCATCAATTAATCTAAGAGCATTATATTAGTATCTTTATTATTTCTAATATTCTCTTGCCTTTTTGTTAGAGCAGATGTGCACTGTGTTGACACTTTCATTGAACTGTCTACCGTTACTCCAAGATCTGTTTTTTGATCCCATTATCACATAGGAGTAGTTAGGATTTTTAGCTCAGTGTGCATCACTTTACACTTGTTCACATTCAACGGCATTTGCCATTTTGATGTCCAGATGTTGTGATAAACAGCCTTATTTTTAATTCAAAGTCTACAATCTCAGTTTTTAGCTCTTTAGTTACTCTTGAGCCCCATCCAGACAGGGGAATATGATGCCATTGTGGCATCACTATGGTGAGGTTGCCTCACATATCTGAGGCAACCCCATCATAGCTCTGCTCCTCCCACTCCAAAAAAAGTGCTAACTGCTGTTGCTGAAAAGCCCAGGACTGGTATCATGGTTTCCAGCAACAGCACTTTTTTACTTACCTTCTGGTCAGAGCTATTATCATAGCTCCATCTACCATGTATGTCTATGCAGGTGCAAAGGTGCTGAGGCACATATCTGGTCATTCAGGACACCCAAGTGCTTGGATGCATGTGACAGCAAAATACATGAAGATAGCTGCAGCACTGTCTAGCTAACATGTGGTAATTGTGGAGGGAAGATTTCCCACATTATCGTTTCCTAGAGCGACATCTGGCTACTGTCTGGAGGTGGCCTCAGATGGATGCCATCACTGCCTGTTGATTCGCTATGTTTAATTTTTGAATACAATCAACAGGAGCTTAGGCTTAGGGAACTGCCCCAAATTCTCTTCCATGAAGACAGAACACAGTAAGCCCTTTGGACAGAGTCTTTAGCTGGAACCAAAAGAAATGTACTGTGACTGGATTATCTTTTCCTCTGTTACGCAATTCATGTTTTATGCTACTGTGTGAAAATGCAGTTTTTAACACCTTAACAACGATAATTTGACATTGGTGACATGAATCCTTTATACTCTTCACTGGGTTTGGTGTGACGCCCAAACTCTAAAATAGCCAAGGAAAAGACAAAGCAGTTTTCCAGATAAATAATAATAAGACTTCTTATTGCAATAATTTACTACTATTATTTTCAGAGCCACTGGACAAGAATTTCAGTCTCATCTGAAGAAAGTGGCTACATGAGCCACAGAAAGGACCGCTGGATGACCTGCATAACTGTATGCTTGAATAATGAGAAAATATTAAACCATGTAACTTATTTTCTGACAAAATTTTATATCTAGTATTGCTTTTTTGTGACTAAGAACCACCCAATCTTTCTCCATGCCTTACTTCACAACCTGTTCCAGCCAATGTTTCATACTGGCAATGTTTCATTGTTTTCAGCCTATGGTGAATTGAGTTATTTTGTGTACTAGTGAACATCTTGTCCTTTCTCCTTGAGGATTTGTATTCGGTGTATATTTTACTATAACCGGGAATGTTTTATGACTATCCAACTTTGAAGAACACCATTTCTTAAAGCCACTGATGAAGACGCACATCGAAACGCGTTTGGCTCCTGGTTTCTTCTGGTAGCCTACGACTGACCGTTGGATCCCTATAAAAAAATTTTGTATTGGACTGAAACTTTGTACACCGGGATATCAGCCCATGGAATGTTTAGTAAAGGATTCTGTTTTTTGATTATTTATATGTATGATATTCTTCCATTTTGTTACTCTACACTGTTTTTTCTGATTGGTTATTTCATAACAAGTAATTTTACATGTTATTTTTAGTAAATATTGAGTTACTTTGACAGTTTGATCTTCTACATTTTGATTAGAGTTTATTATTAGTCAGGACCTTGTTCCCTTTGCAGATAGACGTGTTTTGTCTTTGTTTGCTATATATAACTATGTATACAGGAATATGCGCCATCCAGAGTTCTCAGGGGACACAGCATGCGAGGAAATGCAGTGGCTCCTGACCTTAAGCAGGTTGAGTACTTTTAGGTGTGAAAACCATGGATGGGACCACTCCAGAAGGAGATCACAGTAAAGTGGTTTCCTTTGCATTCCTGGGTGTTTAAGGCAATCAGTGCTGCGCCCCGATGTCCCCCCAAAAATATCACCTTACCATTTATCTTCAGGGCTCAGTGGGCAAAGGGCCCACCTTCTACTGGCACACATGCCATCTCAGGGCTATGGAAACTGTTTTTGGGCTTGGATTCGTCTTCAACCTTAATGCAAGTGACTTCAGAGAGTCACAGATGAGCAGTGAATTCGCTGTCAGTACCTCCTCCATATGGATTAATAGAGAAGCAATGGGATGAATTAATGGACTGATTTCTGGCTGACTCCAGGCTATTTCAGGCCTATTGGAAAAGCAAAAGCAGTGCTTTGGATGTTTGGCGATTTCAGTAATGGAACAGGGCTATAAATTTCCTCAGCCCCCCTTGAGTCCCCCCCTCTTTTTAGTCACCTTTCTGTCCTCAACTGCAAACTATAGTGACAAACTGTGCCATATTTTTGTTAGGAGGCCTGCAGTTGCTGCTTTGAGCTTTTAAATAACCATATATTGGATGCCATTTGGATCTTGATGTTTAATTTGCCAATAAGGCCTATTACATCTTTTCTCTAATTGCCTTGGTTTGTTGGGTTCCCTGAATGAGAAAATGAGCTCTGGCACAGAGAGAGGCTTCAAGTTCTTTGCCTATAAACAATTGAGTTTGAAAAAACACTCAGCGGGAGAAGGTGCTTCTCCTAACACTAGACAGAAATAACTGGGAATTTGATTTATAAATCTGGAAAAATTGCTGCTGTGCTGTGGTAAGTTTGGGAGGTAAGTCCTCTGGTTTTTGGAAAGAGTTTTTGGGGACTCTTTGGGGGAGTTCAGATAAAATTTAGGTCAGTTGAGGCTGCTGGGGTAGCTAGTACAGGACAATTAGCATAAGGCCATACGAGGATTAGTCTTTCCTGAGCTTGAGGGTGTGGCCGAACTCAGTTTGAAAAAACATTCAGTGGGAGAAGGTGCTTCTCCTAACACTAAACAGAAATAACTGGGAATTTGATTTATAAATCTGGAAAAATTGCTGCTGTGCTGTGGTAAGTTTGGGAGGTAAGTCCTCTGGTTTTTGGAAAGAGTTTTCGGGAACCACGCGCGAAATAAACATACTATATCACAACAAACTATTAATTTGGAAAAGGTTATCTTGAAGAAAAAATATTTAATACCTTTCAAGTTAAAATATTTAAGAATAGAAGAAGTCCATTAATAAAATGAAGGTAGAATGCCAGCAGGGAGAGGGGGGCTTCCCAGTGTTTTGCACTGAGTGTCAAATGTATGACTATCTGCCCAGTGGGCAGAAGTCCTGGGTCTGTGCTCAGTGCAATGAGCTCCGGGCTCTCAGGGAACGTGTTTCTTCCCTTGAAGCCAAAGTAGCGGACCTGGAGAAGGAGATAGGGAGTAACAGGGATGAGGGTGAGGCCTTCAGGGATGCGGTAGGAGCATCCCACTCCACGATAAGCAGCCCTCCAACTGCCTCAAAGAGTGGAAGCCTTAGGCAGGGAGGACATCAAACCGAGGAAGAGAGACAGGATCCCTTAGTCGGGACCCCTTCCTCAGTGGATGTGCCTGTATCCTCTTGCACTGAGGATAGTCCTCCACAGGTAGCAGGAGGGGGGCTTCTTGTAGTGGGCAATTCAATTATCAGGAATACAGAGAGCTGGGTTTGTGATGGGCGGATTGACCGCATGGTGACTTGCCTGCCTGGTGTGAAGGCACATGGCATCTAGATTGGTTAGTGGACAGTGCCGGGGAGGAGGCAGTGGTCATGGTACATGTTGGTACCAGTGATGTTGGGAAGGCAAGATGGAGCATCCTAGAAGCCAAACTTAGGTTGTTAGCTAGAAGACTAAAGTCCAGGATCTCCAGGGTTGCATTCTCAGAAATGCTACCTGTTCCACATGCAAGACCAGCCAGACAGGCAGAGGCAGTGGTGTCAGGAGGAGGGGTAAGGAACTGGGGAACATTTTGGGACAAGCCAAACCTGTACAAGAGGGACAGGTTACACTTGGACCAAGATGGAAGCAGAATGCTGGTGATTAATATTAAAAAGGTTGCAGAGCAGCTTTTAAACTGATCCCTGGGGGAAAGCCGACAGGAGCTGGGCAGCATCCGGTTCGGGAGAGTGTACCCTCAAGTGAGGAGGGCTGGAAATATGCAGATAATGCTGAGCAAAGTGGGGGATTAGTCAATACTATGCAAACAGAATGATGCAAGAGGCAGTATAAGGATTCACATGTTCCTTGACGGCAGAATTTGGACCACAGGAGTGAATATAAATATATATATGCTAATGCCAGAAGCCTTCGAGCTAAAATGGGGGAGCTAGAAAGCTTAGTTATGAAAAATAGAATTGATATTATTGGCATAACTGAAACCTGGTGGACCAGTGAAAACCAATGGGATATAGTCATCCCAGGTTACAGACTGTACAGGAAAGACAGGGAAGGGTGGCATGGAGGTGGTGTAGCATTCTATATTAACGAAGCGATAGAATCAGTTAGCAAGCTGTAGTGGGTCCTGGGCTCTCTTTTGTTTTTGGGCTCCCAACATAAAAGCAGAAAGGTTTTGAGACATTCTTGCCAGTTTTGTGTGGTGGTCATTTTGGAGATGTTGGCCATAGAAATTATATGGACTTATGAGGAAGCCCTTTTCAGAGCCATGTTTTATATCATTACATTGCCAAAAATTGGTGGTGTAATTTTCTTAACTAGTACCACATTCATACTTGCTTGGCTGGAATGGTCTCCAGATTCCATTCCAGGCTAGTTCACTTCAGGAACAGCTGTGGCCATTCACATGCTGGGTACAAGATTTCTGTTTCTGCCCAGCAGCAACGGATATGTGAATGGCTATGTTCCAGGCTTTGCGTCTGGACCTCAGATGCCCTGCTGACTGTGTGAGAGAACGACCCATATGCTGCCGGGGTGGGGTGAGCCAGACTCAGGACATAATACTGGAAGCATCCTATATGTCCCAGCAGCACAAGACAGCTTCCCATAGCAGATAAGCTTCCAAAACAGGTGGGAGATTTGGGGACTGTTCCAGGCGGATTGCGATGTGGACAACTGTCTCTGGTCCAAGTGCAAAAACACCCTTGGTCTATGGGAACGGACATGGCCTGTAATTTCAGGGTGCTTTGGGCAAAGTCCTGTGTAAAACCTAGTAGACCCAAGGCAATCCATATATAGATACTTCTTTTTGTGCTGCCAAGAAAGCTCTGAATTGCATTTTTGTAACTTGCCCTATGCCATAACAAAGATGTTTGACTTGATAGTGAATTACTGAGATTTCCTGGTAAAACCTTGATGATCTATAAGGAGTCAAGTTTTCCCCTAACAATGCTTTTGGTATAAGGTGGAATAAACAATTACATAGGCTGCCATTCCATAAGGATGCAGGGCATCTCTCACTTGATGCCACTGTGGGAGATATGAGAGATAGAAATATTATTTTCTGTATTGCACAACACCAGAACTAGGGAGCACTCTATAAGGCTGGAAGGCAAGAAAGTTAGGACAAACAAGGGGAAGTACTATTTTTCACCAGTCTATAAAGTTTACTGTCAGAAGTGGTGGTGACAGCAACTAGCCTGGATATCTTTAAGAAAGGGTTAGGCAAATCCATGAAGGTGTATCAGTGGTTATTAGAATGGATTGCTAGCTACCACTTCCAGTTTGGAAAGACAGGATGGATGCCTTTAAAGGTCATTTGCAGAGAATCAAGTGTGAATGAAGGTTTTGCTTTTGTCTTCTACTTGAGATCCCCAAAAGCAGTTGGTGGGCCACTGTATGAGACAGGATGCTGGTCTAGATTGTCTGTGGGCTGATCCAGCAGAGATATTCTTATGTTCTTATGATGTGGATCATATCTGAAATTATGAGGATCCATTTTTTAACTCAAGGAATCCAGGTTTTACTGATACTCCTTGTGTCTACTTGGATGGATACACGACAACCTCAATTTTGAGTGGGAAGGCAACACAGGTTTTTAATGGTCCCAGTGAAGTTCCCACATCTTGGATTCAGTAAGTGTATGCAGAATTTCCCAACACCATTGTGCTGTGGCTTAAAATGTTCGCTGCCCATCCCCCGCTCCACTCCTCCAACTAACAACATTCAGAAGAGATCTTTAAAGTATGAATTTAATGGAATTGGCATATTTTAAGTGTGGTGTAAATTCAGATGATACCCTGCTGAAGTGGAATGACTGTTCTTCGTATAAAATCAATGCTGATTGCATTTTGAGAAGATAAAGTTGTTTTTCATGGTATTGCTACTTTTCCTAAATGGGCAACTGTAAATCCTGAAATTCAAACTGGTGTCATAATAGTAGTATCCTGCAAGTCAGGAAGAGGCCCCTATACAGTATTTTGGCTATGCTTGACACATGTACACCCCTTGCCAGCTTCGTTTAGTGCTTAGGGAGCTGGACTTTTATCTAGGGACACCGGGTTTAATTCTGCACTCCTCCACGAAGCCAGGTGGGTGACCTTGGGCTAGTCACAGCCCTCTTCTGAGCTCTCACAGCCCCATCTACCCCGCAGGGTGTTCTGTTGTGGGGCGAATAACAAAACGAGTGCCCTTAAATGGGTGAGAAAAGCGGGGTGGAAAAGCCAACTCTTCTCCTCCTCCACCGCCCACCTCCTTGCCGGCTCCGTGTGGCACAGAGCGCGCGCCGTCGCCGCCGCCCTCCGCCTGCCGGCTCGGCTCCCCTTCCACTCTCTCCCTTTCCCCCCTCCCACTCCGCCGGCGCAGGACGAGAGGTCGTGAGGGAGCGTGTTACCCGGCATGCAGCGGGCGGCGCGTTCGCACCAAGATGGCGGTGCCTCTGGAGGAGTACGAGAAGGAAGCGGGCTGCGTCCCTATCCTGCACCCCGAGGTGAGACGCTCTGCTGGCTTTCGGCTGCCTAGACCTCCCCGTTAGTGAGAGGAGAAGGAGCAGCTGGAGGAGAGCGCGGAGGGCGGAGAGGAGGAGCAAGGCTGTGGCCGCCACCGGACCGCCCGCCTCCCTTGGCGCTCCCTTTCGGGCGGGGGCGGAGGTTGGCCCGAGGCGCAGGGAGGATTGTCGGGGAGGGCTGATTCGGGGGCCGTATCGGTACGATGGGTTAGTTTATGTACAGGGAAAGGCGGAGGCTGCTGCGGAAGTTACTCGCCGCCTTTTTGAGGGGCAGGGCAAAGGCTTTCCCCTGTCGTTCCGCCTCTTTTGCGCCGATATTGAGGGGTGAAGGGAGCGCTCGTTGTTTCCGTCTAGCTGCTTTTAACGTCCTGAACAAGCGGAGGCTGAACCAAGTGCATCCGGTTCCTACAAAGGGAGATGGGGGGATGTACAGGGGAGACTTCTGTCCTCGAGGAGTAACACGGTGACACACACGTTCCTTGTTAAATTCGACAATTAACGTCTAGTAAAAGGCTTGAGCTGTTCTGTCTCACAAGCAGCCGCTTAATTGCACAATTTACAACACCCCAGGGTTTCTCTAAGGATTCAGTGTTCCACAAATTGTTTCTTTTAGAACCACATCACTAAATACTTTGAATTATCGATCTGCTTCTCAGCCTTATTTTGTGCTGATTGAGGCCTAGTGTGCTTTGCATTTTGATTCTGTTTGTGCATAATAAAGTAATTTTAAGTGAATGGAACAACAGAACCTTGTGTGATCTTAACAAATATGTTTACTGTATTATGTAAAGTTTCTGCTATACTAAGAGTGCACATCGTGTTAGTTTTTAAGTATCTCAGAATTCTGTTCTCTTAAGGCACAGATGATTGCCGTTGCACATTTGGACTTCTTTTAAGATTGCATTGAATTTCATTCCCAAATCAGCAATTGTTTACTGAAAAACAGTTATTCTTCTTTATTTCTAACTTGTTTATCCATGTACTCGTCAATTAAAAACAAAAAGAAAAAGTTACCATCTGAAAACTGTATGTCCTTACATTTGTTAGAAAATTAGACATTTCTTGCTGCTCATAAGTAGGCCTGCTCCTTGTGGTACAACCAAGACAGAATATCTCTTCCTGTGTGAATGGTGTTAGTAGAATGTAACTGAAGTGCCTGTTGACTTCTGATAAACTGTTTGGTACTTGCGTATTTTAAAAATGTAGGTGTTCTGTGGCTCATTTTCATTTTGATCCAAAAATTGGCTGTCTCATGTTCTGTTTAGATCAGACTCAGACATAAAAGGAATCTCAGAGTTTGAAGATTAGTTATTTAATTAAGAAGACATTTTGTAGTGCATAATCCTGTTTCTTAGGCAAGATTCCAAGATTCTGAGGCTATTATGTACAAGTACCATTGATTCCATAAAACATAGCACACTTAACATTTTTTAGATTGCGTAAATTGGTTAAAGTGGATGTCCTCAACTTTTTTCCAAAGGTAGATTTCCATAAGAGATCAGCATTTTCTACAAGCACTTTCTAAGTCTATAGGCACTAGCTAAGCCTACAGATAATTTTTGTATTATAAGAAGATGAAGGCAGGCACCTCAGACAACCTAGGATAGGAAGACTGCAGTTAGTCCAGGTTTTCAGTAGTAGTTAACTGGAGGTCAGGGTCAGACCTGATTAAGAATCTGGATCCAAAAAGCAAGTAAGAGCATTGCTAGGAACCTGTCATGTTCTCTTGGTTTAGACTCTGGCAGCCCAGGAGCCAGATCAGCAGCAAACCAGGTTCCCACCAGTAATCAAAGGAGAAGGCAGAAATAGAAAACCAGGGTCTGAGAGTAAGGAATGTGATTAGTTAGTATATCATGAGCTAACCATGGGAATGATGTGTTAAAGTCACAGTGAATTAGAGATAAGTAACATGCCAAACAATAATATGTCTGGTGGGGCTCCTTTGGCACATTGCCAGATTGAACTTCTTGGAGCTTACCACACATGCAAAAGAAAACCATTATAGACAGGTGCAGCATGCTCCCAGCAGTTTAATCCGGCATTGTGCCAAAGAAATCTGTGCTAGTCTGGCAGGCCTTTTTTGAGGGAATGCCAAAGACAACCCAAGAGCTATGAGAACTTTAGCACAGGTGTGATCACATTTCTACTATATAACAGATTTCTCCTGAACAGTCATGGTAAGGGAAGGGAAACGGATGCACAGGGATAACCAAACATATAGTCCCTTTCCATAGAATTTATTGTCTACCAAAAAAGCCTTCACTGCGAGTAAGGTTGTTACCCACCCAGAGACATTCGGGTATGGGGCGGGATAGAAATGTAAATAATAAATAAATAAATATAAGAGTAACTTTGGAATGATGCAGAGCCTCAAGCAGTGTTTCCAAGGCTTTGGAATGAACATCTTTTGCAAGTACATAATTACATGCCTTGTCATCAGTTTGCCATCTTTTAAGTGAGGTATGGTATCCGTATATAGTTATGGGAATTTATAAGTTTATATCTTTAAATTGCCTATTGCACATCATTAATGTTTCATAATATTGGCAACTTAAAACTTAAAGGTAGCTAAGGCATTCTCCCTAAAATCTGGCACTAGAGCTCATGTCAGCAGAGGAGGAACTGTGTTCAGTTCCATATGAATCAGATGGTTTTTACCATTGAATTTGTTTGTGAGGATAGCCAATAGATACCTATTCACTTCTTTTACAGTGATTGCTTCATGAGGAGCTTTCTAGTTATGGTATTGTGGTGAATCAAGAAAAAAGTAACTTGTATGTTGTGGACATTTAAAAAAAATGAGAGAGAGGAGAAAAAAATCATAATTGGATGCATGTACATAATCTATAATAAGAACAAAAGTTAACTATCATACCATTCACTACTCAGTAACTTCAAGCATACTACAATGGGGAAGTAACTGTTTATCAATTAGAGAAGGATGTAAAAGCAGTTTGAGAAAAGAACATAAGAGAAGCCTCAGTGGATCAGACCCATGGCCCATCCAGGCCAGCAGTCTGTTGTTATACTGTCAGCCAGTTGCCAGGGAAGCCTACCAGCAATTCATAAACACACAGCTTGCTTTGCTTGCAGTCTCTTAACAGGCTGACCTCCAGTAATGAGAAGTAGAAAAAACATTAATCCTTCAGTTAGTAGTACAGACAAAAGGGTGTGGAATCACATGGGTTACAGGCCTGGTCAGAATAAACCTACATAAGGAAATCAGAAGAAGTATGAAAATCATTTTTCATATTTCGCTTTTATAAGTAGGGGTTCTTGAGACTAATGCACTTTTGTCTGTAAAGGAATCAGTTGTTCTGCCAATCTTGGCCACTTTTCTACTTGATTTAGTAGTTGACAACCGCTGATAATCTCTAAAGAAAACATAGTGCCAAAAGGAAACAGTTTGACTGTCTGTGATAAGTGAGAATGTAACAAAAGAGATATGCAATAGAATGGGTAGTACACATAATGGGTTAGGGTGAAAGAACATACCAGCACAGTGAAAAGCTATTTTCTTTCAGCATTCGCTTTGCTGAATGTTATTTTCTAACTCTGAAGGTGGATTAAAATATAGGTGTGAATGTTGTTTTTGTCTTCTTATTTTTGCTGAGGCATTGCACTGGCAGCAAGATACCCTGGGAGTAACTGTTGCGTATTTCGTGTTCAATATAGCAAAAAGATCCAGATTTTATATTGCTTTTTCCATGAATAGATGCTTTGGTCTGAAAAAATGATAAATTTGAACAGATAATTAAGGCAATGCAGGAGCAAGTCAGGAAAAAATTCTTCTAAAATCACTCTGCGTCCTATTTTTTCAAATGTATTTTTCTGAAGTGTACCATTTCATTTATTTATTTCTGTGCACCCCTACACCCTAAGGTCTCAGGGTAGGTAACAGCATTTAAAAACAGACATGTCAAAATTAAAACATACATAAAAACAGTATAAAATAATGTATACAGTAAAGGAGCCTGACACACCTTGAGGGAAGACTATTCCATAACCTGGGGGCCATTACTGAGAAGGCCATCTCTTGAGGACCCACCTGTCTTACTGTTGAAGGTGGTGGGACAACGAGGAGGGCCTCCCTTAAGGCATAGGCAGGTTGGTATGGGAGAAGGCGTTCCCTCAGATATTTGGGGCCCAAGTCATTTAGGGCCTTATAAGTCAAACACCTTGAATTGGGCTCGGTAGCAAATCTTCAGCCAATGCAGCTCTTTTAGGACTGGTGGGATGTGCATCTGGCCAGCTGTCCTAGTTAGCAACCCAACTGCTGCATTCTGCACAAGCTACAACTTCTGAACCATCTTCAAAGGCAGCCCCATGTAGAGTGCATTGCAGTAGTACAGTCAGGAGGTTACCAGAGCATAGTTGACTGTGACCAAGTTGTCTCTATCCAAAAAAGGCTTAAGTTGATGCACCAGTCATAGTTGGGAGTAGACACTCCTGGCCACAGCATCCACCTGAGCTTCAAGCGTCAGTGCCAAGTCCAGGAGTACCCCTAGGTTTTGCACCTGTCCCTTCCAGGGCATTGAAACCCCATCAAGGAAAGGGTGTCTCACAACTACATGGACCTGAGACCCTGTGACACACAGCTCCTCTGTCTTGTCTGGATTCAGCTTCTACCTCCATGCACCTGCCCAGCACTTCAGCTGCCTCTTCTGATTCAGATGGCACAGAGAGATAGAGTTGTGTATCATCTGCATACCAATGACACCTTACTTCAAATCTCCTGATTACCTCTCCCAGTAGCTTCATATAGATGTTAAAAAGCATGAGATAAGACTGACCTCTGAGGAACCCCAGAAGTGAGTTCCCAGGGTGCCACATCAGTATCTCCTGCGACCACTACCTGAGATTGGCCATGGAGATAGGAGTGGAACCAATGCCATGCACTGCTTCCATCTCCTGAACTCCATAGCCTTCCCAGAAGGATACCATAGTCAATGGTATCAAAAGCCGATGCAAGATCCAGGAGAATCAAAGGGGTAGCATTCCCCCTGTCTCCAGGAGGAGGTCATCAGCCAGAGTGACCAAGGTGGTTTCTGTGCCATAACCAGGCCTGAAGCCAGATTGAAATGGGTGTAGATAATCAGCTTCTTCCAAGCATGCCTGCAGTTGGACAGCAACAACTCTCTCTAGAACTTTGCCTAAAAATGGTATGTTAGCCACCAGGTGATAGTTGTTTAAATATTCTAGGTCTAGGGAAGCCCACTTCAAGAGGGGGTGTACCACAGCCTGTTTAAGGGCCTGTGGGACCACCCCTTCCTACCAAATCATAGATGCATTTTATACGGCAATGTGTCTTACAAGTTGCAATATGTTGTGTTTGAAGCACGTGACCTCTATTCAGGCAGACAGAGATATCACCTGATTTGAATGAGGGAGTTTGGGATAAATTTGGAGTATGTAGGGAGAAATAACTTTTGTTTTAATTCTGTACTTTGTAAGGTACATGTCACATCTCAGGTTGTGGTCACACTTAAGGTTTAATCCAGCTTCAGTCCACGCTCAAAGCTAGAGAACATATCAGCAAAATGACCAGTAATTTTCTTTCCACATTATCTGAGTTAACACTGAAAGAAAACAGGTTGTCACTTTACTGATGTATTCTCTCACTCTGAAAGTGGACTGAATTTGGATTAACCTTCAGTGACCGATTACTGTAAGAGTAGCTTATGTATTTGCATTTAAGACTTTTTCTAGCACTTATTTTGCATTTTTATAGAAATAGTTCAGTTTGATCAGTTTCTCTTGTTATGTTATGCAGATAAAGTAACAGCATAGTGCCTGCTTTACAATCAAAGTAATTTAATTTCCTTGGCTTGTTGGGTAGTGGGAAAAGCCGTACTTTCCTGTTTACTTTGTGTCTCACTGTCTTGGATATTATGTTTCTGTGGAAAATTATTGCTTTTATGTGTTTGTAGTTCTTGATTGTAATTGAAGAGCAGTATATAAATCTTTTAAACAATGTACAGAATTTAAAATAGGGGTTTGAATTGATTCAACATACATGCTGCTATGGATATTTATTTGTTCTGATTTGTGTAACACTGAATGTTATATTCCTGATGGTCTACTCTTTTCATCCTTAACTCTCAGTGGTTCAACTTTTAGAATGCCTATCAGTCCCTTGGAAAAAGCATAGATCTAAAAGAATAGGGAGAAATATATTGGTTTTTGACTTGCTTTTCTAGCTCTGTTGAGTTTTTAACAGGAAAAAAGGTAGCTACTCTTGCCCCTTGGTGGGTTTCTGTGAATTAGGACCACTGGACAGAGGAAGAGTTGAAACTCTTTTGAAAAGCACAGGTCTGGAGGCGAGTCCATGAGATGCTACTGTGTGCTGCCTCATTAAGGAGAGAGCAAAGAGTGAGAAATAGTGGATATCAATCAAAGTTTCTGCCACGTCTTTGGCTAACATTCCATAATGAGCATACACAAAGCTTATTGCATTTGTTTCCTTTTCTTCTTTATTTCTCTTGCCTTATAAAAATTTCTACGTCGTTATTTATAAATGGGCTGCAGTGACTTTCTAAATAATTAAAATGAATGTAAAAATGGTTTTTACGTTTCCCTGCAACTAAAACAGAAGCTTGAATCCAGATTATGTTCTCCATATGGAATATTTGTTGTACATTTCATGCTAGAGTGTTGAACCAGAAAAGTGAAACTGAAACCAAAATATGTTCTTCCATATGTTCAGGCTCTGTTCTTAAATGATACCATGAACTTTTTCTTCGTGTGCTTATGCAGGTAATTGTAAGTTAGTTTTAATAATTCTTTTCATTAGTTACATAGTAGCTTGAATATATCTTGTAGATCATTAAAAAATTATCAGTGTGCCTGGTGATTTCTTCACACACTTTCTTTTCTATATATGGGTGTGTTTGAGCCACAGCTATTTGAGGAGATAGGACAGTGTCCATTGTTTTACAAGTGGTTTACCTTCCTGTATAAAAAGACGTTTTTGATGGAAACAAAAAAAGTTGGTTTTTATACCCTCATTTTCTCACGCATTAAAGGACACTCAAAGCGGCTGACAAAGCTTCCTTTTCTTCTCCTCCAAGAGATACTCTGTGAGTTAGGTGGGGCTGTGAGAGCTCAGAAAGAGAGCTGTGACTAGCCCAAGGTCACACAACAGGCTTCATGGAGAAGTGTGGAATCAAACCTGGTGACTACAAGATATAAATCTGGCACTCTAACCACAAGACCGCTGGTCAACATGAATACAATGCTACTGTAAAAAAATGTGGAAGACCTATTCACTGCGCATTTTGGTGTAGCTTGGTACTAAAACTAGGAACAGTGTATTTTATAGTCAAATTTACATAGTTTATTGATATAAATGGAATTAAAACTCAACTATAGCTTCCAATATTCCCAGTGCTTGCTGCATCCCATTATTGAAAAATATTTTATATGAATAAATTATTTTTAAGAATTGTACTTACTCTATATACTCTATATAGATTGTACCGAATCTATATACTTTTGAAAAGGTGTTTCTTCAGTTAGAGTGTAGTCTTTGGCTGTGTTGTATAATGCAGTTGGAATATTCGTTCTTTTATTATAATTTTAGTGATCTTTAAAGTGAATGGGAAATCTCTCATTGATTTTTTAAGTCTGAGCATTTCAGCTTGAATGAATAAAACCCAGAGAGATTTAGCTTTTGAGGAGGGACCCCTAAGCGACAACTTATCCATTGCCAGCTGTGTGTGAAACCACATGATCTTTCTGACCTCCAAATACAGTGCTTGGATTAAAGGCTCTGGTAATGCATCTGTCCCTGCCTTTGTTACATAAAAACTGCATAGGCGTGCTGAAAATTGTGCAGGATTAATCAGTCAGTTGAAAAATTGTTTTTTGTTGAATAAAATCTTCTTAATACTTTATTTTAGATGATGAAAATAATTTTGAATGTATGAAAAATGAAATTTGTCACTTTTTGCTTCATGAAAATTGTAATTAGTTACGCTTCTCCCAACTTCTGCTACTCAGAGTTTGGACATGTGGATCCATTATGCCCCATAAATAAATTATTTTTATTTCCCCAAGACCTTGTTTTTGCTACTGATAGCAAAAATCAAAATTACTGTAGACAAAAGTGTGAACACTGGTGGACAGGTTTAACCTCCTCTCCTAGTTCTTCTTCCCCATTACTCAGACTATGGAAGAATGATAATGACCTCCTCCCTTGGTAATTTATCCACACTGTTTCAGGAGTAGGTATGAAAGTTCAGTGTGTTGGATGACTGCATGTCTTTTTAGCCACCCCAGCTTGATGCATGTTTACTGACTCCAAAATACTGGTAGAGATTGTTCTAGTTCTTGAGCAAAAAAATGGTTAGCCATTTTTGCTTCATAGTAGGACCTTGGCTTAATAAACATAGCCCCATATATGTAGTATAACTTATAATGCTTTTGATCCACAGTAGTTGCAGTATTAATTACACTGATAATTCTGTTGTGATGTGTGTTTGGAAGGGCTTCTTTCAGGAAGTATTATATTAGGTTAGTTTGGCTTTAGAAACATTCTGTTTCAATCTATGAATGGTATTGCCTGTTGTAGTGCACTGTAAGGGACAATAATTTTTGCTACACAGCTCAATTATTTTTGTAAAAAAAATCAACCAAGTGCTTTGGGCAATTTGTTTGTTTGATATAGGCAATTTGATTTAAGGACAGACAAATACTCACCAGTAATTTCCTTTCAGTAGCGTTCCTTCCCTTTTTTTGTGGACACAAGAAGTGAGAGAACATGTTGTAGACAGAAGGCTTTTTAATTATCCTCTACTCCAGCTGTTCTCAACCTTCTTAATGCTGCGACCCCTTAATGGAGTTCCTCATGTTGTGGAGACCCCCAACCATGGGGGCAGAGCAGCTGGGAGGTGGGAGGGAAGGGCGGTGGGAGACTCGTCACGACCCCTCTGAAAGGGTAGTTCGACCCCCAAAGGGGTCCCGACCCCCAGGATGAGAACCGCTGCTCTACTCACAGCCTTTAAAAATGAAGTATTAGGTGAATGTTGACACATGTAACAAGTACCTTCACTCTGTTTCTTTTGCCCAGCAGCTTCAGCACTGCTGTATATGAGAGTGAGGTATGCTTCTCTTTGTTCCTCCCAGTATCAGGCCAGGATTTAAGCATCTCCTTTTAACACCCACCCATGTCATGCAATTTGCTAGCCTATCTCTATTTTATTCACTCTGTCAGGTGAAGGAAATGGAAGCACAGTTGCTAAATTGTTCTCCAGGCAGCAGCAGTACTGCACAGTGTGTTGTCATAGGAAGTGCTGAGATCAATTACCACCGGAAAATATGAAAAATGGGGCTAATACCTCCCTTCCCTGCAAATGCTTCACTACTGCCCTTTAAAATAAATAAATAAATAAAAAAGTAAAGTTTGGATTATGATTTTTCTGCATTGTGATTCCAAAAGATGTACTTTGGTTGTTGTTGATTTTTAAAAGTACCAAACCAGTTTTGTCATGATATATTGTCAAAATCATCATTTTTTAATACAGAAAAAAATCATTGAATAGTACTGAAATAATAATTCTAGTGTTCATTGTGACATCAAAATTCTTAGACCTTGACTTGCAGAAATTGCTTGAATTACAATAAATAATATAATTTTGAGGGAAGCTTATGGGTTAACAGATATAAACCAATCAAACTGCATTTAGGAATTTGGCCTGTAGAAAATGCCTACTGTGCTTTTACAGTTTCCATGGTTTTACTATATGCAGCATAGTGTATACTGAGAAAATAGGTTTAGGGAAAGGAACTTTTATCACCTCTGACTGTTTATTTTCACCCTGACAGTTTGTAGAAAAACAATCCACCTCTCCAAATATTATGTTTCCCTTGATCTTCTAAAGGAAACAAATTAAAGATCCCATGTACTGCATTTTCTTTATACTTGTAAGTCTACTGATTTCTTCATTAGGTGATGTGAACTTAGACCTAGTAACATTTTCACAACAGTGGCTAATTTTGTTCAAACAGATACAGCAATAATAACATGTAAACTAAATGTAAAACAATTTACAGTGTTAGAGCCTATTATGCTTGTTCTATTATATTTTAGTCATCAGGATATTTCATAATAGAACAAACCTAAATTGAGAATAGTCCAGAGGAGGTATCCAGAGAACTATCTGGTCCAGTTCTTTTGGATCAGTTTCAATTGTTGCGGCTTGAGGATGTAGACAAGCTGATTGTGGGGGTTCAGCTGACAATGTGCTCCCTGGATCCTTGCCCTTCCTGGCTGATAAAAGCTAGCCGGCAAGGTATGGCTGGGTGGATCCAAGTAGAACTGAATGCCACTCTGAGTGATGGGATGGTGGTGTGCCCCCTTCTGAAGAAGGCCTCCCTGGATCAAGAAGATTTAAACAATTATCACCTGGTGGCTAACATACCTTTTCTGGGCAAGGTACTACAGAGAGCTGTGGCTGTCCAACTGCAGGCATGCTTGGAAGAAACTGATTATCTAGACCCATTTCAATCCAGCTTCAGGCCTGGTCCTGACATGGAAACTGCCTTGATCACCCTGATTGATGACCTTCTCTGGGGGAGAGACAAAGAGTACAAACCTGTTGGTTCTCCCGGACCAGCAACTTTTGATACCATTGACTATGGTATCCTTTTGGAAAGGCTACAGAGTTTAGGAGTTGGAAGCAGTGCGCTCCATTGGTTCTGCATCTCCTTGGCTGATCTCAGAGAGTAGTAGTGTGAGATTCTGACTCAACACCCTGGGAGCTCACTTGTGGGGTTCCTCAGAGGTCGATGCTATCTCCCATGCTCTTTAACATCTATATGAAGCCACTGGGAGAGATCATCAGGAGATGTGGAGTGAGGTGCCATCAATCTGCAGGTGACACGTAGCTCTATCACTCTGTGCCATCTGAATCAGGAGAGGCAGGTGAAGTGCTTGATAGGTGCCTGGAGGTGGTAATAGGCTGGATTGGGCCAATAAATTAAAGCTGAATCCAGACCAGATGGAGCGGCTGTGCGTCATTGGGTCCATGTAGCTGGCACCCTGCCTCGCTGGGGTTGTAATGCCCTGGAAAGAACAGGTGCAAAATCTGAGGGTGCTCTTGCACTCTTTGCTGATGCTCGAAGCTCAGGTGGAGTCTGTGGCCAAGGCTTTTTTAGACAGAGATGACTTAATCACAGTTATCCATTCTCTGGTAACCTACAGATTGGATTATTGGAATGCACTCTACATGGGGCTGCCCTTGAAGACAGTTTGGAAACTGCAGCTGGTGCAGAATGTAGCTGCTAGTCTGCTGGCCGGACGCACATCACACTGGTCTTAAAAGAATTGCATTGGCTGCAGATTTGCTACCGAGCCCAATTCAAGGTGTTAACTTTGACTTATAAGGCTCTAAATGACTTGGGCTTCAAATATCTAAAGGAATGCCTTCTTCCATATCGACCTGCCCGTGCCTTAAGATCTGGAGGGGAGGCCCTCCTGGTTGTCCCACCACCTTCAGTAGTGAGGCTGGTGGGCACCTGGGAGAGAATTTTCTCAGTGATGGCCCCTAGGTTATGGAATAGTCTTCCCCCTTGAGGTGTGTCAGGCTCCTTCACTGTATATGTTTAGGAAGGCAGTGAAGACATACCTCTTTGCCCGGGTCTTTGGTCAAATGGGAATATACTGTATCTTCCCACTGTATAGACACCATTATTGTTTTAATATATACTGTTATTTTTTCACATATGTCTGATTTTAAATGTTGTTACCTGCTTTAGACCTTCAGGTATAAGAGGGGATAGAAATACAAATAATAAATAAAATATATAAAGGTAAATAAATTTTCCATAGGTGACAATTTACTGGCATAAATACAGTTTTTCAGGACAGGGTGATTTGTGGGAATTTAACGATAATGCTGTATGAAGGATTACTTTATTGCTCTGAAGGTATAGATTGTAGTTTACAGCCTACAGGATGATCCTGCTACTATCTGAGTGTGTAAGCAGTCTTTTCAGGAATCCAGAGAACTATTCTGTGCTTAGAGGAGTGTTGAGTGGGTGGAAATGAGATGGACATCAACCCACAGGCTTGATCTGCTGTCCACGCAGGCTGTTCTAAGTCCTGATAAAATATTTCAGTTTAAATGTTTGACAACAGCTCTGTGAGAATAGGCCAAATATACTTGTTTCCAGATTGCTAGATACAAATAGAGCTTAACTTTGTACATTAAAATTAATTTGCTGCTTATTGGCATCATTCATGTTCCATGGTACCTCATTGTTAATATTTTTCTGTCAATCCGTTGATCCTGCCAGCTTTGCTTTTCTCCTTGCTAGTGATTTGCTTCTCCCTGGACCCACGTAACCATTCCAATTCAGCAAGTTCTTATTAGTCTTGATGGGCAAGTGTCAAGTAAAGAAGTGGATGGGTGAACCTGAACAAACAATTTGTTTGGCTCTTCAGATTGCTACAATTAACATTTTTCTGTTTTGTATGTTTTGTACTTTTCCTCCCTATTCCAGTGGAGACATGGAGATGTGCTGGTTGTGAACCACTTTGATTTTTGATTTACAGTGCTGTACAAAAGTATTTTTTCCCTTCCTGATTTCTTTTTTTACATATTTGTTACACGTAGTTGTTTCTCATCTTCAAAGAGAGTACAACTAAACACAAAATATAGATTTCAAAATGATCATATTATTTATTGAAAAAGTTATCCAACACCTATGTTACCCTTTTGAAAAAAATGATTGCCCCGGAATTAGTTAATTATTGAACCAAGTTTAATTTAGGTTCAATCAAAATAGATACATCAGGCCTTGTTTCATATAGGTTTCCAGTTCCGAAAATATTGGTTATCTTTTATAGAATGAGTTTTCAAATGGATTGTTGAGGCCTTCTAAGTTCTTCTAAAGTGCTTTCTTCTGAAGTTCATGTTTTGTGTGTGGATTAACCTTGTATTAATTTGGCACCCTCCAGGTTTTTCAGATAGTTCTCAACAGCCCAGCTGGACCAATATGTCAGCAAAACGATATCAGATTGGCTCAATTTGCTCTATAAACTTACATTAAAAAGGATGTGTAATAAAATGTTGTAAAATAAGTTCAGGATACCAGTTTTGGGATATTGTTTTGTGATATGCTTTTGGTGTGAGTCCCAATTTAGAGGAAGGCTTGCTCTGTATTTAAAGCTTGTGAGAGTACTAAAATCATTTCATAGAATGTAACTGCTTTCTCTCAGTAGCCTTTATTGCCCCAGCTCTTTATTTAAGACTAATGACTAAATTAAAAAACAAATGCACCAAAATTAATATGAAATTCCCAATACAATTATTGTAGGGTTGTTTTATTTAGAAATCAGTGGTTGCTAGTTTTGGAAGCACATTACAAATGAATTCTTCCTGTTGTTAAATAAGAACTGGAAGCCCTTCAGAGATTCTCAGAGGCATCTGATTGACTGCTTTTCAAAACAGGGTGGAACAATGATCTGATTTAAACAGAGCTCTTCTGTTCTCGAAATCATTAAGTGAAACTGATAGCTAACAAAACTTCTTTTTTTTAGGAAATCAAGCCACAAACTCATTATAACCATGGATACAGTGAGCCTCTTACACGCAAAAGTCACGTTGATGATTATAGTTCATGGGACATCGTCAAAGCAACACAGTAAGTGGATTTATCCATGCTTACACCGATTGGAAGGTAATAAAAATGTTAAGAAGCTGCAGTAGAATACTTATTGTTCCTCAAAAAATGTGCAGGGAAAAGGAAAGCTTTTTGGTCATTTAGAGGCCTGGAACTTCTGGTAGATCTGAAATTGCACCAGGCTGTCTTAACATGGCATCAGCTATCCTTGCCCGCACCCAGTTTCACAGAAGGCTAGAAAGAGCAGCAGATAGTTAGATATTCCACTTAGGAAACTCTGTCTCCATGTAAGAGAAACATTTTGCATATCCCAAGCTGTACTGCTCATCTAATTCATTGTCATTGTTTTAACCTGTTATTCTGGTAGTCGATGGGTATTTTCCCACCGCGCTCCTTTAATCCAGATCTAAGAAGATCCGGAACTAGGGAATGGGTACTTCCCTTAATCCGGATCTAGTAGATCCAGATTAAGGGAAGTACCCAATATGTTTCTATGGGTGGTCTAGCACACAATAGCAATGGGTGCTACCCTCCCTGCCTTGGAAACACTGGAACACCCATTTGGCAATCTGGATCTACCCATGAGGGGTCTGCTTGTCACCCCAGTTGTTTGGGGGGACAGGGGGTGCAATCTCCAAAGTGGCTTCAAAGTCACTTCGAAATCACTTGGAAGTCATTTTGAAGTCTGTGCAAAATAGCTCTGGAGCATCTTTGAAGTCTGTGCTGATCTTCGGAGTAAACTTCGAAGTGACTTTGGAGTGACTTTGGACTCACTTCAAAGTTCACTCTGAAGATCAGCACAGACTTCAAAGATGCTCCGGAGCTATATTGCACAGACTTCAAAATGACTTTGAAATGATTTTGAAGCTTAGGTTTTGGGGCTCCCCCCCCCAAGGGTGCCCCTCCCCCTCCCCTCCTCTAGACGCCATTGCCAAACTAACGTGGAAACAGGCTCTCTTTAATCCGGATTTTTGGCTGAAGACCTCATTGTCGTCCCCATTAATGGGGTCTACAGAAAATCTAGATTAAAGGCCAAAAAGTACCCATGTGATCTGGATTTCCCGAGGCGTGGTGGAAACAAATGTGTCCCTAATGAGTGCCTTGGTGGAAATAGGGTCATCCAGCTCTCACCCAAATGGGTCCTTAATGGGTGCTAAAATGGTTGACCGTGGAAAAAGACCCGATATTTACCTTCATTGAGTTGTATTAGTTGATAGAGACCACAGACTACTAGTGTTAAGACAGAGGCCCAGTAAACACTTGCAGTAACACCCTAAACATAATTGCTCATGTGACTGGAAATTGAGTTATATATAAATGAATGGATTGAATTAATTTATGTTTTTCCCATCTTGCCACTTTGCAATTAAAAATATTCTGTGCCTGTAAAAAGACGTAATATTAACTGATCCTTAGTGGAATCACAGTTGTCGTCATATTGAGATAGAATAATTAATCTTATGAAATATATAATTGAGTAAGAGTGTAGCAATTGAGATAGCACTAAAATAAATATATACCAAGGTTCTGTGGAACCTTAAAACAGATTTAAATCAGATCTGTAGAAAACTAGAAGAGATCACCACCTAGTGGTCTCTTTCAAAATAGCAAATAGAATCAAAAGGATTCAAAATTGTAAACAAAATCTTATTTCAGGGAGGAAATATCAACAGTAGATAAAGTCCAAATTATGTTCAGTAGTCGTGCATAAAACATAGCACAGGATAAATAAGAATAACATATAAGTAACAATAGAGCTAGAGTTCTTTCAAGTGAGAAAAAAAAATGAGTGAAGTCCAATCCCAAGCCGTGGTCCACTATTGATAAGTCTGTAATTGTCCAAAGGGCAGAGTGAATGGCTCATGAAATGTATCACTTGATACAATAATGGCCATATTCACACTACTGATGAGATGGTATAGGAGTTCTTGTTCTTAGCCCCAGTTGATTCCAAATCAGTAATGATGTACTGGAATCTGGAGGCAGCCTCCCAAATGAACATCAATCATTAGGCTTCTTCAGTGGCTTTGACAGTGGTGTTAATACAAGTAGAACCTAAAATATTCTAAGTAAAATTACCTGTTACAAGTGCTTGTAGAAGGCCTAGTGCATGGGTGTGCATCCATTTCCTGCAAAGTCCTTGAATATGATTGGTCAGTCAAGTCCTTTGTAGGAAGTGAATGCTCACATGTCCTCATGCTGGGCTTTTTGGGAGGATTCAGATCAGGGAAGGAGGTTGCTGGCTGCTGTTATATACACTAGACCAAACAGGTAGTGCCACTGGATCAGCAGGCCTAAGGTGACCAACTAAGATGCAGCAGAGCTGATGAGGTAGTGGAGAGACATGGGTGTGATCAGGGAAGGAAGGAAGCGGGGGGGAGGGGATCAGCAGGTGGGAGTAATTTATAGACTAAAAAATTTCATGACGTGGAAGTAAATCTGTACAGTGATTATTAATGTCATCAGATTTGATCAGACATGGTTTAAATGTTGAAAATATACTCAATTCTTTCTTGAAATGAATAATTAGGTTGAACAAAAGCAACCTGAGGACTTCGATCCTGTGGAATATGTGAATAAAAATCTGCTTTTTGCATGGCACCAAGGATCATTTTGGGATGGAAATTGTGAAAAATTGGTTCCTTTTAGTAAATCCTTTTTGGGACATTTCTGTAGATGTTTATAGATCTTTTTATATATTGTGTATATGCAGAATAATTAGGATTTAGTTGCATATTGAGCACAGCAATCCAAAATAATTATATATGGATTTTTTTCCTCCAAGATACGGTATTTATGAACGTTGTCGAGAATTAGTGGAAGCGGGTTATGATGTACGGCAACCAGATAAAGAAAATGTTACACTTCTTCATTGGGCTGCAATCAACAACAGATTAGATTTAGTGAAGTAAGTACTGTACTAATACTATATTCAAATAATTCTATAAAGATAAATATGCATTGGTGCCATTCTACTATGATGTCATTAGAAGATTAGAGTAAATGAATATGTTGCAGCATATATAACTCAATATATTAAAAAATCTGAAGCAGCATCATAATATTGGTACTCTCAGTAATAATTTTTCCAATAGTATTTTTAGTTTTCCAAAATTCTTTTTCTGAAATTATCAAAATTATGAATTAACTCTTTGACCTTGTCCAGGTGGAGAAAATATAGCACCGGTATGGCACTTCTGTGGTAGAGGTGCCACACATATCTGTGGCAGCCTCACTGCATCCCTGCTGCCTCCCAAAGCCAAAACAAACAAACAAACAAACCCTATTGTTGGAAAATCCAGTGTTAGCCATAGGATTTCCAGTAATAGCACTTTCACCTTTTGGCCAGAGTGACAATTGTTGCTCCATCCACTGTGCATACCTAGAGGCTGAAACAGCTGGTCATGCAGGTACGGTGGTGGCAGTGTGCACATGCGTGACTTAAAAAGTGCAAAGACAATGCTAGCCATGGCACTGTCTACCCAGGAAATAATCATGGTGGGGCAGCAATATTCCACATTATTGCTTCTAGAACAATATCCTCCCAGTGTCTGGAGGTGGCCTTAGTAATACAGCTATTCAGTTTTTCCATGTTGAGCATAATGACATTATTTCTGTATCAGAGTAATTAGATTGTTGCCTTTATGTTGTTAGTTAACAGAACAGTTCCAGCTGGGCACTCCATGAGAATTTTTGTTTATTTAATAAAAATACAGGAAGCACAGATATATTTCTACAGGAGAAAACTCTTTCTCTGGATTTCATCTACCTCAGTAGAGGGAGAGTTCGAGGAAGACAAACACAGTTGTCTTCAACACAGAAAGGAGAAAACAGATGCTGGATTTAAGCCACCTGTATGGTTTAGGTTGCTCTTTATACAGTGATGTATAAATGTGCTGGGTGTCCTTCCTATAGTAAATATAAGCTTTTGTGTTTTGTTATTTAAGTTGTAATATTAACAGCAGAGTTGGTTCATATAGAAATGTTAACTGACTGGATAAATCCAACTGCTTCTTTTATTGACAAGTAGAAGCTCACATTTTTAGGGTATGTGATTGAGTAGATGGATTAGTTAAAAAATACTTGCATTTTGCAAGATAGAGGGAATCACAAGAAAGGGGAGATACCTTGATAGATTGAGTCAAAGAGATCACAGAAGTATTCTTGGAGTAACTGTGGGCTTTCTGCTCTTATCTTTTGTAGTCTGAAACAGTTCTTCTGGAACCAGTTCATCCCAAAGTTGAAGCAGATTGATTTGGATTGGAACTATGCTGTTTCCATGGTGATGGCCATTCCAGCACAGCCCCTGCACCGACCCTGAAGCTCTTGTGAACTTCAGATCTGGTGTTTGTGTGATCTGATAGTCAAAGTTCCTGACCTAAGAGCTGTTGGAGGACACATTTTGGTAGTGCAATTTGGTGCATTGCAAAAATGGGTCCCCCAGTAAACTGGAATGAAAAGATGTGCACCTTCTTCAGTCCTGTGATCTGGATTTGGCCCATCTGCGATCTAGATCAAGAGCTCCAATCAGATCAGGCTCCGTCCAGTTGGTAGGGACTCTCATATTCCTGGTGTGAAACACCAGCAACTGCACAAAGACCCTGCGAGACCTTATTAAAGATGTGATAACATGGCCTGGACTTTCTATTAATCACCAGAATTCAAACGATGTCACGTTATATTTATCTTTACATCTGCTTTTGGTGTTCTATAACAATACTATGATTGCTATTATTATGTTGGCACCTTTTCTATATTTGCAGGTACTACATATCAAAAGGTGCTATTGTTGACCAGCTAGGTGGGGACCTGAACTCTACACCACTTCATTGGGCTACAAGGTGGGGAAAGATCTGGAGTGTTTTTCCTTTTTATTAAGTGGTTTATCTCAGAAAGAGTACTGTAGATCTGTACAGAAGAGAGGCCCAACTTAGAAAAAAAGAGGAGTAAAGTGAAAGTATGATGGAGATGTGGAAGAACAAGTATATCACACCATTTTATTCTTACTATTAGAATCTAGGATCATAAAATGAAGTTGAATCATGGGTGACAGAATAGTTTAAAAGAACTTCTTACAAAGTTTCATAAATAAGCAGCGAGATTTCCTTCATAAACATGAAAGGACAGCTAGAAGGAAGAAATAGAACTTTTAGTAGGATAAAGATCAATAGCTGTCACTGATGATGATTAAATGCCATCTGCAAGAACAGGCAGCATCCGCCTGATATCAGTTGCTTGATCATAGTAGGACTCCCAATGGTATCTGGTTAGCCACTGCAGAATGGCAGGTTGGAACTCGGTGGGCCTTTGGCTTGGACCTTCAGAGCTGTCTAGGATTTTTAGTCTTCTTTGTGAGCTTCTCCATGTTCATCAGGCAGCTTTATTTTCTTGCTCAGCCATCAAAGCATCAGATTTAAGTGTAAGAATCCTTGAGTATTCTTGAGTGGAGGCTTTAGTTGAGCTTCGTATACTTTCAGCAGAGGTGAATGACCTTGTCAGCAATCAACTTGACCCTGGTCAAACCGTAGGCCTCTACAGTGAACTCCAACCACGATGAATCTCAGCCAGTCTGCAAATAGCAGGGAATTGTAGGAGCTGTAGTTAAGCAACAGATGGTGAACCATCGTTTGCCAGCCTCTGTACTAGATACTGAACATTATTTGGAAATATTTGAAGAAAAAGACAAGACTAAAGCTTATTTAAATTTGTTCATAAAATATAAAACTAGTTCATGTTCATAGTGACAATAAAGGAGCAAATGGGAAGAAAGTGTATGAAGTTTATACTTACTCTGATGCTTGTAAATGTTAGGGAACAATGTTGTAATTTACCCTAAAGTACGATGACTCTTGAGTTTATGACTACTTCTCTAATAAAAGCTAATACAGAAAACATCCATTAACAAAGAGGAGATACAGGACTTCCGGTTGAGGACAATGGAGGGCTGACAGTGCTGAGTAAAACTTGGCAGACGTTCCAGTGTTTTTTCCCGGAGAAGGAGAACTTGGTTATCCTCTCCAGTGATTTATTTCCCTGAGATAACAGGGATATGAAGGGATTTCCTTAACTGAGCTGCTACTTGGAGGCTCTCCAAAGGCACGGAGTTGCTGAAGGCAGGAAAAATCGTCATCGACCTGAAGCTGGAAAAGGTCAAGTTAAGCCCGTCCCGTCCTCCTTTTAAGACTCTAATTTAAGAATGGAAATAAATTGAGTTCTGAAAACATCTAATGACAAGAACGATTCGCCTCGGAAATCTGGCTAGCAGCTAAAATATTGCTTTAACGAACCAGAACCATTAAGGGAAAGAGGAGGTAAGAAAATTGACTTTTTTTATCTTTAAAACTAACAAATGAGCAAAAGAAATGTAGATAAATGTGTTTAGAAAAAAAATCTTACCCCTGGAATGTTTCCAAAAAGGAAGTGACGTCAGATCATAGAGTGAGAAGTATGTTGACTAAGCCAGACCTGTGTAGTGTTTTCAGAAGAATAGAACTTAAATTTGATGAAATATTGAAGCAATGGACCAGTATGAATAATGGATTAAAGAAGCTTGCTGGAATTTCAGAAGGGGTACTAAGTGAAAAGTACCAAAAGCAAAGCTCTGCAGATGGAAAGAGAGACCAGAAAAAAAAGTCAAAAAGAAGAAACCGAATCACCACTGTCTAGTGGAGAGCAAACGCCGAAGGAAACCAAGGAATCAAGGATATAAACGCAGAGAATGTTTACAGTCAAAGAAAAGTGCAAATGCCCTTGAAGACAAAACAATAAATTCTCAGGCAAAGTTTTTATGTTTGCAGTTGTTAGAAGATTTACTCATGGAAGTAACATTGGAGCCTGGGAAGCGGAACTTCAAGAATTTCAAGGATATTTTTGCAATAGGCATTACATAGAAAAAATGTTATGAAAAGCTTGGGAGGAAAGGGGGCCCACTTTTAAGAGAGATACATTAACAGAGTAAAAAAAAATGAATACTGATAATAATATCAAGAGTTAAATTGGTTTTGTGATAGAATGTTAACAGCAATATAAGGCTAAATAAGACGTGATTCAGAAAAACTTTATAAACTAGAAAAGAATAGAATGGAGGCAATTAGTGAGCATGGGTCTGGTCTTTATGTGTTGTTTTTGTTTTGTTTTGCCCTGTTCTGTTGTTTTTCCTCTTTCTCAAAAGGAAAGTAATGAATATATGAAGTTATTAACCATAATAAGGTAGATTGCTTTGAGTAGAAATATAGAAGCTGGTTTAATAATAGCTAAGAGGGTAATAGTAGAAAAATATGCGAATAATAGAAACCTTGGTTTAGTTAATGTTAATATGATATAAGAATGATATTCCTCTAAGAACTCCATATGATGAAGGAGTCTAACAAAAATTGATTCTGTGAAGCATTTAAGGCTAGCTGGAAAACAGGGAGATGAGATAGGGTGTGGATAAAGCAGAAATTGAGAAGAAAGAAGATTTACTCATGGAAGTAACATGTTAGCCTAGGAAGCAGAACTTCAAGAACTTCAAGGTTGTTTTTGCAGTAGGCATCACGTAGAAAAAAAATATTATGAATGAATATATGAAGTCATTAATCATAGGAAGGTAATAATAGAAATATTGTTATATGAATAGAACAGATTATAGTTAGAAAATATTAATATAATAGTAAGCTAGGTTGGGAGATTGCTTTGAGTAGAAAAATAGAAGTTGGTTTAATAATAGCTAAGAGGGTAACAGTAGAAAAATATGCAAATAACAGAAACCTTGGTTTAGCTAATGTTAATATGAGTAAGAATGATATTCCTCTAAGAACTCTTTAAGATGAAGGAGTCTAACAAAAATTGGTTCTGGGAAACATATAAGGCTAGCTGGAAAACAGGAAAATGAAGATAGAGTGTAGAAGAAGCAGATATTGAGAAGAAGAGTTGTTTGAAGAACAAGGAAGTCACCAAAAATACTAAGATATATGGACACTATTTGATTGGCTTATGGTGTTCTGCGATGTTGTTTTAGGCTATTAATGAAACATTTTCAATAAAAATTATTATCAAAAAAAAAAGAGGAGATACAGTTATTTTATGTTTACTACAAACAATTGTTGGAGTGCCACTGAGTGGGGATGTAATTCCTGGTTGATTACATGGGCATTGCTATGCAGTTTTCTTGGCAGAGATACAGAATTGGTTTGTCATTGCCTATTCCCAGAGAGAGGCTTGGAACTGAACCTTGCTTTCTGGGCAGTTTGCTCTACAATTGAGCTTAGCCACTCTGTTTTTATATTTCATATAGATGGGGTGATTGGGTGTGTGTGTGTGTGTATACAGTTGGACCCCCCGTATCCATGGGGGATCCGTTCCAGGCCCCACAGTGTAAAATGTAAAACTGCAGATAATTTGAATGCTTGGAAATGCACTCCATTTCCCATAATTCCTCTGAAATCCCATGGGATTTCAAAGGCATTATGGGAAATCGCGGGCCATTTTGGGCCATTTCCTGCCTGTTCCAGGGCTCAGAAGACCTTAAGGTAGGCCTAATGGTGCCCGTGGCAGATGGGGGAGGGCTGATCCAGTCACCATGGGAAACTGAAACTGCAGTTACCGGATTAGTGGATACAGGGGTCCAACTGTATATTAGGGAAGTCATTTCTATCACTATTTCTTTGTTCTTAAATCCTTTAGCTTCTAAGAAAAATTCTCCTGAAAATCTGTAAAGTTATCTCACTCTTGGATTTTTATTATCTTAGACAGGGTCATTTATCGATGGTTGTACAGTTAATGAAGTATGGTGCAGATCCGTCATTAATTGATGGAGAAGGATGTAGTTGTATTCACTTGGCGGCCCAATTTGGACATACCTCTATTGTGGCTTATCTAATAGCTAAGGGGCAGGTATGTATATAATCATTTTTTGTAACGTTTAGTGATGGTAATCCATTATTTTGGACTATTGCATTACACAAGGGGCAGTTGTACTTTAAGGGGGGTTTTCCGCTGACCTCCCTTAATCCAGATCTAAGATGATTCGGATCTATGGAATGGGTCCCACTGTGTTTCCACTGTGGCTCTAGCACCCAATAGCAATGAGTGCTAGTTTGCTCGCAGTGCAAATGATGGAGCACCGATGTGGTGAATGCAGATCTACCCATGTGGGGCCCGCCCATCACCCCAGGTGCTTTGGGGGACAGGGGGTGCAATCTCCGTAGATGCTCCAGAGATTATTCGAAGATTCTCCAGAGTGGCTCCAGAGAATCTGCAGAGCTTTGCTATAAACTCCAAAGATTCTCCAGAGAGTCTCTGGAGCTTTGTCATAAACTCCAAAGATTTGCTGCAGACTCTGAAGATCCTCTAGAGCCTTTGACAAAGGTCCATAGGAATGGCATTGGTTTCGCAAGGAGTCCTCTTTGAAGCCTGTACTGTTCTTCAGAGCTGGCTTCGGAGCCAACTTCAAAGATTGTGCACAGGCTTCAGAACTTTGGGTTTCGGGGCACTCCCCCCCCCCATGGGTGTGCATCCCCAGAACCCATTGCCCAGTTGTGGTGGAAACAGGCTCCATATAATCTGGATTTGATGCCTGAAGACCCCATTGTAGACCCCTTTAATGGAGTCTACAGGAAATCCAGATTATAGGTCCTGAAGGATGGAAACAAATGTGGCTCTAATGAGGTCTGCAGTGGAAATGGGATCTTCCTGCTCTGAGCCTAATGGGTCCTTAATGGGTCCCTTATGGGTACTTAATGGGTACTTAGTGCTAGTGGAAAAACACCCTAAGTGATAGGAAATTATGTTTGCCTTGAATAAGAATGAACTGCTTTCTGTTGGGTAACGGAATGCGAACAAAACCTTTTTTAAAAAAATGTTCGAATTAAGTCATTTGAACAGATTTGGTTCTTAGACTGACTTCTCAAAAGGCAGGCTACATTTTAAATTTTAAAGTAAGCTTTCATATTAGCATAAAATGGTAAAGTTGTATGTTTATTTTTCTGCACTTAAGTAGTTGTTAATCACTTGTCATGAAAATACTATGGTTTTTCTTCAGAAATGTTGCCTTTAAGAGGCTTGTTTGCACTAGGGCCAGTGGAATGCAATTAGGCAAGCCCTGGGACAGAGCATTCCCTCTGCTGGCCGGGTGGTTCCGTCCGGAACCGTCCCATCCCATCCCAGGGCGGCTTAATTGTGTTCCGAGCGTAGAGCACGAAATTGTGCTCTACATCCGTCCCAGGCCATTCCTGGCCATCCTAAAGTTGTCTGGCAGGGAGAGCACGTGCCTGCGCACAGAGCAGCATATCACCCTGGCTGGCCATGTGACCACCACTTTGGACCAGAGGGTCCCAAAAGTAAGTGATTGCACGGCTGAGAGGAGGGCATGACCACCACCCCCCGGGTGCCTGTGGCCATCTAAGGGATCCCTGGCAGCTGGCGCCGCTGACAATCATAGGCCAGGGTCTACGCAGGCGCACAATGCCGCAGACCGAACTAGCAAGCCCCACCCCCGGGCTTACCAGTCTGGTCTCCGGTGGCAACCAGGTAAGTCAAGTGCATGAGTCCGTGGGAAAGCACATGGCCCTGGGTGGGGGGTGGGCGCAACCACCTCAATCAAGGGGACCGCATCCCGCAGGGGCCGAACGCCAACCAGACCCCGGCTGCCTGCTGCTGAATCGATTGCAGCCCAGTGGCGGCAGTGGGTGACAGGGACTCCAGTCCATGCGCTAGCCTTTTTGGGCTAGGACATGTGGGGGCGGATTCCCCATTTGCACGTAGGCAGGTAAGGGGCGCATGGGAACGCGTCCCTTACCTGCTTAGCTGTGAATGGGGAATCTGTCCCCGCCTGTCCTAGCCTTACTACGCTACAGCAATTCGTCTGTAGTGTGAAAAGGCCTAGGGATATGGAAAACTCTTACTAACAGTCAGCAGGGGACAGTTTAGTTTCCTTTTTGTAACTTTGTAGGCCTCTGATAGTAATTCCCTTTCTGCTAGGCAATTATCTACACACTGAAATTTTGGTGGCCTCTACAGTGTGCATTATTTAGTACTGTTTAGAACTTTGTACTGTATTACTATTGACATGAGGATTCACATATGAAAGGACAACAGGGGGTGCTGTAGCATATGATACATAAACACTTTATTATTGTATTCAGCAGTGTTGTGTACTGTGCACTCTACATTGTAAAAACCTCACAGTGTTTAAAATAGATATTTTGAAGGATCTTCATCATTTTAGCAATGCACCATTTTTGTTTGCTTTTAACTGTTTATTTCACTCCATTAGCCGAGATGTGCCTGTTCAATCATACTGTAGAACCCCAGATATCTGGGCCCTTGAGCAGCTGGCAAGTTTAGTTAACTCCTTCTCTTTCTGAATGCTTGCTGTATTGAGCTGAACAGGAAACAGCACATGATTGTGGGGTTTTAATTGGTTCTAGCAGTAACTGAAGTATATGGAGCTGCTCCCTTATACTGTCTAAGACAGTATGCTGCAAAATGGTGCTGGCAGAAGATCATGAAAGAAAGCAAGTGAAAGAGAATGAAAAACAGATAAGTGGGGGGAAAGCTGGAAAAGGGGTGGAAGGAGTTGCTAAAGAAAAATGAGGAAAATAAAGAAAAAAATTACATAAGTAAATAAACAAGCAAATAAATTGATATAGGTAATCAAAATAAGGGATTAAGAATATAGAACATAAGAGGAACCTTGCTGGATCAGGCCATAGCCCATCTAGTCCAGCATTCTGTCCCACACAGTGGCCCACCTAGTGCTCATGGGTATCTCAAGCAGAAGACAAGGACAAAACCTTCACCTGCTCTTGAATCCCAGAAAATGCCCTTTAGAGTCATCCTGTTTGTCTCCCCAGCCTGGATGATGTTCCTAGGCATCCATTCTAGTAGTCATTGACAAGCACAATTCAGAGTGAATGTTGAGTAACTTGCCTGTTAATGTATTCTTTGTCCACCTCTCATTATTGATGTTTTCATTAGGATGTAGATATGATGGATCAAAATGGAATGACACCTTTAATGTGGGCAGCTTACAGGACACACAGGTAATTTTATTGTTTAAACTGGCAGTGTCTAAAGCTTTTTGTAACAGTCCAAACTCTCTCAGCTTTTATGAATCTGTGAGTTTATTTGGACATCTGAGAAAGCATATGGTAACCAATCGGAAAATTGTTGCCGTGTAACTTGGAAAAAATGTAAAAGATACATTGAAGAGGGTACTGTTAGCTCTTCAGTTCTGAAGTACATTGAAAAGGGAAAGGAATTAAAAGACATAAGGCATATGCTTAATAACAGCTGCTGTACTGGGACACAGTCCATCTAGTCCAGCATCCTGTCCCACACAGTGGCCCACCAATTGCTCATGGGTATCTCAAGCAGTAAACAAGGACAAAACCTTCACCTGCTCTTGAATCCCAGAAAATGGCTTTTGGAGACATCCTGCCTGTCTTCCCAGCCTGGAAGATGTTCCTAGGCATCCATTCTAGTAGCCATTGGCAGGAGGCCAGAAAATGAGAATTAGCTGCTCTGAGTGTGGAGAAAAGAAACGAAACCCTTCCTGTGACCTACATCCCCTCAGTGCAGTGGATTCAGGTGGATTCAGCTGAAGATATGCTCACCATAGTTGCATGGATATCTTCAGGAAACACATTTGGTGCTCTAGAAAGTACTGAAATTGAATGTATAAAATATAGAATATAGAACATGTATATTTTTACGACAGAGTTGGTTAGTACTTGACAGAACTATGTTTATAAAGTTCCTTGAGAAAAAACAAATTCAGCACAGCAATATCCCATAACCAGTGTGCCAGTTGTTGAAGAAGGGGAAGTGGAAACAGAGCAACAGTTCCTCCATTGAAGGCTACGTGTGGCAGAGTTTGGACTAGACCAGCAGGGTAAGAGCCTTTTGACTCTCACCCCGCAATGTGCTCCAAGGATTGATTGAGATTATGCTTAGATTATTTTCAGCAAGTATTCTGTGACCAAGTTGTTTCCATTGCCATTCCACTCTTCATCCTCATAGACAGATAGACTGTTTTCTAGATTGAGCCCATATTTCGCATTGCAGTAAATGCAGTCTTGCTTCTCCTGAGCTGTAAAGCCATGCTGTATATAATATTTGGGCTTCGTGAACAGTAAAATCATTCTAAGAGTGAATCATTACAAAGTATTGTCTGTGGGAAGAGAAGCAATAATGTAGAAAGAGGTAGACAACTGATGTTTCTTAAAGAAGCCAAAACACCTTTTGAAGGCAAGTATACCAACACACCCTCTCTCATCTGTATGCTCTTTAGGGATAAGCCAGGCTATTATTGTGCAATTTCGTATTGAAATTTCAGGTAGGGCATCTTGCATAAGGAAGAGTCATTCAGATAAAATGGTTCTTTACATTAAAAGAAGTAATGACTTTTTTTTACCACTGAAAATTTGATCATTATTGCTTATTTTAAGTGAGCAGTTGATTGCTGCTCTTCAGTTCTTCAAATGCAAGAGAAATAAATCTGCTTTAGTTGATCAAATAAATGTTCCTTACTTCAAGGCAGTCAGGTTTATGGATTAATAAGAATGTAACAGTAGGACCTTGTTTATATGCATTTAACTATTGTTTTCCAGCGTGGATCCCACTCGGCTGCTGCTTACTTTTAATGTTTCAGTGAATCTAGGTGACAAATACCACAAAAACACAGCACTACATTGGGCAGTATTAGCAGGGAATACCACAGTGATTAGTCTTCTCCTAGAAGCTGGAGCTAATGTTGATGCCCAAAATATCAAGGTAAATTTAAGCTGATTTTGATAAGAATCCAGCGCATTTCATTTGTGGGAATCTATATTCCTGTTAATCAATTCTATGTGATTATTTTTTTCACCAGCATCTTGTTCATTCCTCCCTCCCTTCCTTCCTTCCTTCCTTCCTTCCAGATCCATTCAAATTGTAACAGGTTTTTTTTCTTGTCTTCACTGTTCTGTTTCTTAGTTCTTCCCGCCCGTGGTCATGGTTTTAATGTGTAAGCCTGTCTTAATTACTAAGTTTGCTTTTATCTCTTGCGCCTCCTTAATATTTGGATCACTCTTGTTCCTGAAACTGTTTTGCTTGTTCAATTATAAAATCAGTGTCACTAAGAAAGATTCGCTTAAAATTTTCTAATGCCAAAATTTTTCTGTTGTCTTTTGTGGTTATGAAATAAATTGTACTTGTGTGTAAAAGCAGCCCCTCTAGTCTGGAACATTAGCAGGTTCTCCTTACTTTATAGCAAGCAGCAGTCAGCTGTGGTATTTTTCTCTAGACATGCTTTCTCTCAGAGAGTGTTCAAGCAAGAAGAAAAAGAAAAATGTAAGAACATGTAACGATAAACCTGAGTATTAACACACTTCTTGGTAAGGTGAAAATAGCTTGAGAAGGTCTGCTACATCTGAGTGGATGTAAGTGACAGGAAGAAAAATAAAGCCTTGAAATGTTGCTTGATTGTGGAAGGCATGAGAAAAAAAGATGTCCAGAGAATATTTTGTAGTTAATGAAGCGATTAGCTTAATATATCTCCTAGATTGAGGAAGATATCTCTGCGAAATCACTAAAAGTAGCTATTTACCTATTGATGAAGATAAGTGGAGTCCCATCTCCTTTCTTTCCAATCAGTACAACAGAAGAAGTTATGCATCTTTATGCTGTGTATTGACCTGGTTTTAGAAATCAGTAGTTCTCAATATTGGTTTGCAAGCATTGTGCTTAACTAAATTTTAAGTGTTCTTTCATGTGTTGTAAGCATATACAGACCCTTAATTTTATTTTCAGTCATAGCAAGCAGGAGCCTTGGCAGATTTACCAAATGTCTTTATTCTCCCTTTGCCCTAATCTGTCCAAGATGAGTGCTCCACATTGATCCTGTTGTGTTGCTCTTTGGTTAGAATACCTTGAGACTGACACCAAATATTATGGCCTCTTAATTATTTCACTAATCTAAGAGCACCTGGCATGGCCTATGTAATACAGGTTGGTACAGCAGCCAGTAAATCTGGGCTACTGAAATTACTCTTCATGTTAGCAATTTCCCTTGCTTCCTTTTGTGGTACTGGAAATGGTTTGGGAACAAAGAAATTGTTATAAGGTCATCTTCCTCATCCATTCTTTTTACTTTAACCCATTCTTATCTGACATTTACCCAGGCATCCAATTTCAACTGTAGAAGTGAAAATGAGCAAGAGCTTTCTGTTATACACAGGTTTTTTTCTCTGTATCATATGAAGAAGAAATAAAGCATCAGACTTGGACTGGGAGAGATTTATTCTTTCCTTCATACACTAGTTTTTCTTCAGATAATATGAATCTCTGTTTTTGTTTTTGCTCACCTGACAGTGTTCTTAACATTAGGAAAATTGTTGCTGATTTAGAGTTGGTTTTTAATTTCAAAGGTATGTAAATTCTGCTCCCAATAATTTGAAAGTTTTTGTCATATCTTTCTTTTTTTACCTTCATTGCCTTTTATAAGAAGACAAGAGATGAATCCTGCCACAGTCCATCTAGTTCAGCATCCAGTCTTGGACAGTGACCTGTCATTCTTAAGCAGAAGATAAGGGGAAACCCTCACCTGCTCTTGAGTGTCTGCAAATGATCCTTAGAAGTGTCCTGCGTGTTTTTCAACCCAGGGGAGATATAAAGGCATACGGGCTTTGTAATATGATCCTATTTAGACATAGGAAAGCTAGGCTTTCAGTTGCTTCCCTAACTTATCACCCTCCTTCAGTACAATATAGCCACAATAGACTCCATTAAAATTGCTTGGAAACATTTTAGCAGAAGATTTTTCTCTTCATATCATTTTTAGTAATCCTGTGTTGCACTAAAAAGAAATAATAGGTTGTCATGCATATTCGCAAGTAAAAAGATGCATGGATATATGAAAGATACCATCAACCAGTGTCCTTTAAAAATCTATTTGTGAAAGTGTAATTTCTCCACCAAACCCGTATCCTACACGAAGAAGGTTTGTGGCGTATGTAAGATGGTGGCCTTGTTCAATTATCACTGTGCTCCGTATTTTAGATTATGGGAAGATTTTCTGCATTGAACCTAAGCCTACATCAGTGTGCAGTAAATAGGATGGCACTGGGGCATCTTTATCATGTACAGTTCTGTGCATTGTAATTTATATATGTACCAAGGATCCAAGAAAGCATTTTTTTTTTCAGGAGAGTAGAATACTTGGCTCTGAGCACGCCCCTTTGACGTTTTGTGTAACAGAGACAGCTGGTGCCTCTACTGGAGATCTCTTTCTGAGGGCATACTTGCTTATCTTGAGGGCTTGGTGGAGAGTAGGAACAGGAGAAAATGCCTGTTTTCAAAAAGCATTATGATAAAATGAGGCCTTTACTAGCAGGGATTTTTAAATTTTTGTTTTAATCACTTTACAGCAGCAGTTCTCAACCTTCCTAATGCTGCGACCCCTTAATGAAGTTCCTCGTGTTGTGGGGACCCCCAACCACGGGGGCGGAGCAGCTGGGAGGTGGGAGGGAAGGGCAGCAGGAGGCTCATCGTGACCCCTCTGAAAGGGTAATTCGACCCCCAAAGGGGTCCCAACCCCCAGGTTGAGAACCACTCCCTTACAGAAAGGATTGTTTTATGAGGGGGAAGCAGGAAAGGGCAGGACATAACAGCCACCTAAGAAATTACATTTTAAATATTATTGAGCAGGTTCAAAAAGGTTGGCAGGAGCAAAAAAACAAAGTAAGCGCCTTTTATGAATTGAGGGTTTCATGGGGTAAAAGCATTGAGAAAATTCAACTTCGAAGACTCGCATATACTTCTACAGGCAGAATTGTCAGGTAATGCAGCCAGTCTTTTCCTAGCAACATTTGTCACAAGGGGTTGGGCATGGAAAAAGAAGTGAAAAAGAGGGAGCTGTGTATACCTTGCTTTTGTTTTTTTGGACACTGTCAGGTAAAGACTTATAGGTAAGAGATGTATCATTGGAGCTGCATGTAGCTAGAGCTCTAGTTATTGAAAAATAACATCTACGTGGCCAGTAATCTCTTCTTTTAAGTCTTCTAGATGTAGGTAATATATAATAAAATTCTTAAAAGTAGATATTTTTGAATATTTTTCTGTTGTTTGTCTTTATTATCTCATCAGGTTTTTCATAGCTGATGTTTACTCCAACAATGAGGAATGATAGTATTTCCTTCCCTGAATAGTAAGAAATACCATTGCCATTTTTGTCACTGGAGAATTACTGCCAGATACTCAATGGATTTGTTGTGACTTTGGGAGAGGAGCAATTATTTTTTTTGTAAGAGTTATGTATTGATCTTGGCTGTCCACCATGATGCAGTTATAACATTGAAATTCTATGCATAAAACTGTCTTTTTAGGTAATTTTTTGTTTTATGTTCCTGAAAGAAGAGATATGTTTTGTAATAAAGTGGAAAGCTTTTAAATTTGTTACTTCTCTTTTAAAACATGGTTTTATTCCTTAAGTGGATGGCAAATGAAGCATCAGTTTGGATAGACAGCACTTCATGGACTGTATACTTATTTTACTGCTGTTAAAAGACCAGCATTTTGAAGTATACAGAAGCATAGAAAGAAAGAAAACTAAGAAAGGAAATGTTTTTCCTTTGCAATAGATGCATTTTAAGGATGGCATGAAAAAGTTCTCTTTGTGAAAGTTTAAGAACAGTATAAACTTTGGAAATCTATGCTTCTGAAGAGGTAGCCTGTAATAACTGTTCTGTGATTCTGTTGTGCAGAGCTTGAAATTAAAATATAAAAATCTAGTTGTTAGATATTTTGGTCGTTAGAAGTACATTCCTCACCTAGCAAACTGTATATCTATCTGGCTAAAAGAAAGTTTTCGTTTTTTGTAAGGACAACCATCCTGTACAGCTGAGGACAACTAAAAGGGAGTATTTTCCACTGATCTGGGTAGCACATCTTCTGTGTTTCCTTTGCTTCCCAGAGCATCAGAAAGGAACACTTTTACCCTGACAAGGGCAATGCAGATAGGAGGAAATTGTCCATGTGTGTGTGATGTGCCAATGGCTGCTTTACTGGAGGCTGTGCTAATGGCTATAACTAGTTGTTTGGCAGTTGTGGGGCTTGAGCTTTGCAACTGTTTATATAGCCCAGGTGGGAAGAAGGCAAAAAGGCCAAGAAATGATGGCAGTAGGCCACACTGTTATTTGTGCTGGAGTGGGGTGTTTGTGCATTCCAAAATAATGTGTGAGAAGTAGTGAGGGCAACTCAAGATGGATTCTATGCTAGGATCTTAGGCCTTGCAGTGAAGCTGAAGAAATGTCCTTTTTCATAACTTTATTGCTGCATCAGTTTGAACTGTCACACTCGGCCTTCCCAGATTTTCTGGGCCATATTGCTTCTGCCCAGCATTAGAACCACTGTTAATGGAGAGCAGCCTTCCCCCCCTTTTTCGTTTGTTCATCTATTCCTTCCTTGACTCTCATAAAGGTAGTACTTTTAAGGGGCTGAAGTCTTTCTTTTTTGGGGGTGGAGGGGGTTGTTCATGGTTGCATTATTCAGCTACAGTTTTTCACCCTGATATACAGATGTTAATCTATAGAAAGCAGCAGTACACAAATTGCCTTTATTTTTGCAGTATCTCTGCCTAATTTTTTAGTGTTGTTTTGATAATCAAAAGGAGTAAGGGAGTGAATCATACATGACATTATTGGATTCAGGTAAGAGTTAGGAGTATTTGGAGTTGTGGTACAACATCTGGAAAGCCGGAGAATACCTCAGCCTGTTTTATGTTCATCATCGGAAAATGGCACAATAGCAACATGCTAAATACATACTACATATGTATGGCAAATTGCCTCAAGTGTTGAATTATGCTTGATTGCTAGGTAGTCTTCAGTTGGAATCTTTGGTTTGAAGTTAACTTGTGAGTTAACTAGGGGTCATGGTATTGAAAGACACCTCAGTTTTCTTCTTTGGCAATTGGTATAACTTCTGGG
Source organism: Aspidoscelis tigris stejnegeri (assembly GCA_023333525.1). Lineage (NCBI taxonomy): Eukaryota > Metazoa > Chordata > Lepidosauria > Squamata > Teiidae > Aspidoscelis > Aspidoscelis tigris. The sequence continues at coordinate 49,883,581 of JALMGA010000005.1, read as the reverse complement.
TGTTATTTTAGTTTTTAAAGGAAAGTTCATTAGTTATTTGATCTGAAAGAAACACTATCATTGATTTTACAATAGAAGAAAGGGCTAGTGGGAGCAGGAGTTACACTTAATATTTTTTCCTCAGAATGGTTTGGCCACGACTGTTCAAAATTAGCATGGAAGGATAAACATAGCAATAATTGAGTTCCAGTTGCTACAGAAATGTAGAAAACTAATAGGCTTTTGAATTAATTCATTTTGCTTCTCCAATCCTATTCACTTCATTGATTTCTGTGAGGCAGGGGACTCAAAGTAGTAGTATCATCCCTTGATTTAAGCTGTTTAATGGCCAAACATTGTTCAAGTGGGGGAAAAAAGTGATCTTAATGGGAAGCAGCAAACACTGTTTTCAGTAGAAATTAAATGCCTACTTCTAATTTAGATACCTAATCTACTGATTCTGGAACAAAAATATGTACTCTTTGGCATTTTTACTTTGTCTCAAAAGCTTTTTGCCTTCCCTGAATAACTTTTCAGTTTCTGGTACCTGTCTCATTTTTTTTTAGGCGGGGCGGAACGATGGAGGACTCAGCCATTTTTCAAGCCTCCATGAATGCTTTGTTTAGGAGGGGAGTTACCTTCAGTAGAAGAGAGGAGGAGTGCAAAACTGGAGCTGGAGGTACCTTCAGTTGGTTGTCATTTGCCTCCTCTGTACTACACGGTCATAAATTTTCTTGAAACATTAAGTATCTCTGTGTTTTTGTGAGTTTCAAAACTCAGGGATGGAATACAAGTGCTACCCCAATGTTGTGATTTCATTTTGAGGCAGGTGTTTTTTAGACACTGGAAAGATTTCTAAATTTTATCTTAAATGGCTAGAAATGTTACCTTGCTGCAAGCCCGTGCTGCTATTTCATTAGTTAATGGGATACACAAACATGTACACATAATTAGCAGTGTGTTCACTGAGATGATGAAGAGCATAGAATGACTTGTCATGTTTATAGAATTGCCCATCGCAACAGGATGCACAATCTTCATAAGGAGCATTGCTCTGAAATTAGAAGGAAGATATTAAAAATGTTCATTGCTTGACCTCTTAAGTTACAATAACATGCCTCCATATATGAGGCAAACAAGCTGTTAGTGAAGTTTCAGAAATGTTATGTTTATTGGTGTGGTGCTTTGTTTAGGAATTTAGTAGATGTGGTCTAAGGTATTGTGATATCTGCCACTCTTAATGTGCATTGCTGAGACAAATTCAGAAATTCCTCTCTGCATTGCCAAGACAGAGTTTCAGAAGTTCTTCCCTCAACAGTGATACCTAGTAGGTATTGTAAGGTCATACAGACTTTTTCCCTTGACAAGGTTGTGATTGAAACCTTTCTGCATATTTGATTGTATTGTTTTGTCAGGATTTACAGATTTGATACTTTTTTGTCCGTTTTAAAGCTTAGCTGGGGAAGGATCTTTTTCACTTTATGCTTCTACTTCTGCCAAAAATACAGATTGCTTTCAGAATGTCAGATTTTTGTAAATAAAGCTACCAAAATGTAAAACAATAATGATTATTGTTCAAAGCACAATAATAATTATTATTTAGCTATGAAAGATAGGTCCTAATCTGGTACAAGATGATTGATATAGTGTATTTTGGTTTTGGTTATTCTTTATAATTTTTGTCTGCTTTGCTATTGGGTGGCTGATCTTTGCTAATACATAAAAGGTTATTTTCAGAAATTCAGTTTGTGTATAAATTAAAAGGATTGTGTTTTTCTGCCTTGTCCTCATTTGTTTTTGCAGTCTTAGATGTATAGGGTCTACATCTTCATAATTTTCCATATGTGTTATTTGTACATTATAAAAATCTATGTATGCAGTATAGAATGTTAGAGTGAAACCTAGGAAGCATGTGTCCAAGCTTTAAAACTGAAGGTGGGATGTAATAGATCATGTGGAAATCATGGTTCTTATTTTTCAATTCTTCTAAGTGTTAGAAACATTTCAGTGACTAATAATTCTTTCACTTGAGATCAGTAACATGTGCAGAATTTGCTCAGAATTTTGATAATTGTATAATAAACATGTCTAAGAAATTCCATGAGTGGATATTGCTGCTTGTTTATATTTAAGAGAGAATCTCTTGTTCCAGACTAGTAAACTTAACATCCAAAACATTTAATTTCCAATGGTTATTTTCTTCATAGCTGAAAATAAAGTAAGAAACTCATGGCTTCGTAACACCACTTTTTCACACACTTGGTAAAACTAGATAAAATGAGAAAAAAGTGAATTATTTGCTGTATCATGAAGTATCAAATGATATAGGAACATGATTTCTATATTTTTGAAACTTTAAAGTTGTTTAAAATTTTAAGTTACTGTTTTAGTTATGCATTTGTTCTACACTCCTTTTATTTTTTAACAGATTTTTATTCCTTTCATATTCTAAATAGGGTGAATCACCACTTGATTTAGCAAAACAAAGAAAAAATGTCTGGATGATAAACCATCTACAGGAAGCGAGACAAGCAAAAGGATATGACAATCCATCTTTTCTCAGAAAGCTGAGAGCAGATAAAGTAAGAAGAACCTTTTAAATGAGCAAATTATGTGATCTGATAATCTAAACCTGCATTTTAGATTATTAATAGTTGTTCTGTCCTAGGATATTGGGAAAGGCCTTAGGTTTTGCATCTGGCTCGTTGACATTTCCCTTGCTGTTTTCACGTGTGAAGAAGTTTTAAATAAATCTAAGGCTTCCACATTTATCTGAACTCAATCATTAATTAACTTTCCCTCTATGCATATTAAGTTTGATGACTGATCACTGGAGGCTTCTCACTAATATCTCACATGACTTGCATGGTGCAGTGGAGCCTAGCTGAAAAACTTTAAATTACTCAATCCATGTGTCTTTTTTTTGGTAGGAATTTCGTCAGAAGGTGATGCTGGGAACACCATTCCTTGTTATTTGGCTTGTTGGGTTTATAGCAGACCTTGATATTGATTCTTGGCTCATTAAAGGACTAATGTATGGTGGTGTTTGGGCAATGGTTCAGTTTCTTTCCAAGTAAGTGTTGAATTAACAAGAAAATGTAATTGCATACATTTAATATTATCACATGCATAAAAACTATATTCTTGAAACAAGTCATTCATCCTATTTCAGCTTTTATTAGGCTGGTGTTTTGGGGTAGAAAAAGTGTTTTGGCATCTTTATATTTTGTCCTATATTTTGTTGGTAGGGCACATGACTATGTTACACTGAAGTGGCTTTCACATCATAGCTCTCAGTAAAAAGAATTAAATTTCTAGTTTGGTCAGTTTATGAAACATCATGCAGTTCTGTTGTGTAAGAATAAAAAGACCTGTCTGCCCCTTGTGGTCTTTCTTTTTTTACAAACCAAACTTTGTTTGTATTATACGTAGCCTATTTGTTAATGAAAATTTCACTGAAAATAGGTAACATTTAAAAATTGTTGTGCCTGGGTGTACACATACAAATTGGGCAGATTCGTATACCCGTATGTTCCGGCGTATAAAATGACTGGGCGTATAGGACAACCCCCAACTTTTCCAATTAAAATTGGGATATACTCGCCGTATAAGACGATGACACCTGGCATATGACGACCCCCGGCTTTTGAGAAGATTTTCCTGGGTTAAAAAGTAGTCTTATACACCAGAATATACTGTATTTGTCCACTATGAATTTAGGCAGCTTTCTTAAAAATAGAATAAATACTATGTAAAGTCACATTGATTATTCAAAGCATGTTGTTTGAGAAGGAATACTTGTTTTTGTTTTTTAAATGATTATATATACCAACAGCACTTAGGTCCAGGTGTACAATAATCTGTTATATTCTGTTTATTTCTCCGCAGATCATTTTTTGATCACTCCATGCATAGTGCATTACCTCTTGGGATCTACCTAGCAACAAAATTCTGGATGTATGTGACATGGTTTTTCTGGTTTTGGAATGATATCCTTTAAACTGAACTCATTATTTTGTTGCTTAAATTTTGCCTTTTTATGGCCTTTATAACTTAGCACTAAATTAAATTCATAAGCTAAAATTTGAGATGGAATAATTTTAGGAAAAGTGATGATAAAGGATCTGAGAAATGTTTAAGGGATTGTGGTAGAACAAGATATAAAAGAGTTCAGTAGAGAAGTAAGCATAACAGTAAGAATACTTGCTTTCACCTAGTAAAGCCACAACCATCATGCAGTTTCTTGCTCCATTCTCTTTCTTTTCCACTTGTGAGATCTCTTCTGTCAGCTCGATCCCCCTTTTGGATTTAAAGCTTTGTGTCTCCTGCCCCTAACTAGGCTGTCAGGAATAGCCAGAGAACTCTCACATTTACCCTCCTTTTCCCCCTTGCTTTCTAGGCAAAGGTTTAGCCTTTGGCTGAATGTAGCGAAATGTATCAATAGCCCTCAGGATCTCTTAAAGTTCACCCTCACAGCCAGCTTGCGATTTGTGATTAAGTTTCACATTCACTCACACACTCCTTCCAGTGAAACAGATAACTTTAAGCTTTATTTAACTGCTTTTAAAACAGGATAACAAGTAGAGTCTTCAGTTCATCAAACTGAGGTGAAACGCTTATTTAGTTAACAAAGGAAATCTCTGTTACACGTCAACCAGGCTAGAGATTGGCACTCACTAGCCTCTTAATAACACAGGTCTCTTCTCCCCTTTCAGGACTCACCCCCCAATGACTTTTTCCCCAGTTCCCCTCCCCCACTCATATCCTCATGAGTCAAACAGATAAACCTCTTCTCCCTTGGGCTTTTATAGCTCTCCAGTCCAGTCCAGGTGGGGTTGGGTCGGGTCAGGTCCTGATTGGTTCCTGGAACGAAAACCATACCCACTGCCAGAGCTGTTGCTAGCCATGCCTCCTTACTGTCTAAGGCTTCTCTTTGTCTCCACAATTAGTGCTTGCTCTTTTCCCTGGTTAACATGGACATTACACCACTCACTTCTTTCACAGATGTAAGCACTGTATGTTCAAGGACCTACAAACTTTAGTAGCTACTAAGTGAGAAAGAGAAGCAAATAAAGAAAGAGTGATTAGGAGGCAAACTACACACAAGCTGGGAGGCCCAGTAATAAAAATTTGTAGCTAGAACATTGTTTGAGTACTTGATGCAGTTGTGTCTTCGCATGGAGAAGAAAATATGAACATTTGCACTGCAAAATGTCAGTTCTAGCAATATTCTCCCCCCACCCCCCAACAGTATTTGGATAGCTGTAAAAACTGCACATATAACTTTCATTTCACAAACTATGAACTGGAATTCCAACATAGTTGCACACAAAAAAATCAAAGGGCTTTCAAGGAATCCAGGCCAGAATCCAAAGAAAGCACTGCAGGAAACCTACTTTCACTTTTCTCAATTGCCATTACTGCTGCCAAACTAAAAACAGGTGGAGAACTGAACAGCAGATAGTTTAGAAAAGAGAACAGTAAGAGAAAAAAAGATAAAACAGCCAAGTCTAGCTGCTTGCTGTGGCTTTCCAGGGTGAAAGTTTTGAAATCATGTAATCTCATTCAGCATTCTAATGGAAACCTTGATATTAATGTAAACTTGTGTATCACCTTAAAAATATGTGGGTTTTTTTTTGTTTGTTTTATTGGCACACTTATTCGTTATGTACTAGATCATACAACCACTCTTCTAGCTACCTTACTCTTTTATTGATCAAAATAAAATGAAGAAAGGAAAAAGTAGGCCTTCAACTACTTTTTGAGTAGTATACTTTTATATTTTTGTGGTGATTTTTTCAAAATCTCTTCTAAAGAATAGCACTGAGAAAAGGCATGACAATCTTTACATCATCTCTATATAGAACCAAAATTGAGTGGAAATATAAGCTACCTTGTAAGCCATTACTATCAAGTACAACACAATGTAGCATTTGGCATGGTAACCAATCAGATACCAGAAGTTACAAATGCATTTGTAAACTGCATGAATTCAAAAGTCACTGAAGTTATGCTGACATCTGAACAAGCAATCTAGATATTTAACATAACTGGAAGTCACCTTACTATCAAAACATAGCAGTATGACCAGTATAAATTCTACTAAGATTGTTGTGTGTTTAGATGATCCAAGGAATTAAATCCCAAATATTGATAAGCTGATGGTACTACCCAAATGTTTGTGGTGCTGGTCCTACTCAGTAGTATAAGCAGTAAAAGATATGAAAAAACCAAACTCTTAACCCCCTATTGCTATCACAAATGATACATTTGTCACACCACGCCTTTGATGCAGCTGTTTCAAAAAGAGGTTCAGATTGCTTAAGGAAAATAGCAGACAAAAAGATGAGGACCTAAATTTCATTTGGCCTTCATTTAAAAGTGGTTATATGATATTGCACAGCAAAACTCTAAATTATGTAAGTTCACAAAAATCCTGGATAAACCTCAAGTTTGTCGTAAATCAACTAGAACTTTTTAAAAAAATTTGTACTTATTAAGGCCGAAACTAGTGTGAATACAAATTAATGATCATTACTATTTTGAATATATCATCAAAGAGAACTACTTAGCTGTTTATTAAAAAGCAATATATATTGCCATTATTATCGCAATTTAATTCTCCCTTGCTTATAAAACTGTAAGAAAGAGGAACCTATGGACCTTAAAATATTACTAGTCTGGAGTTCTTCTCAACACGCTGGATTTATTGAGGCTCATTGGGGCTGATGCTCTTATTCCAAGCGCTCAGACTCCTCTCATTGACAAGTTCTAAAAGAATGTGCCATTCGCTTTGATCTACTGATAATATTTAGCCTCAGGAAGATATTACTCAAGTTTGACTACAGCAACTTGTCAGTAGCACAAAGCCAAGTAGATAATTAAGATGTTCATTTTTCTCTTAGTAAAGTATTGTACATGTAGTTGGTATATACAATATTTATTCAAAATAAACATTTGGAATATGATATATTTAGAGATTTAGCAAATGAGCCTGGAAGTATTATCGCACTTTTCTGGGAAGAAGTTCTGTGCAAGTTCCATCTTTGAGCAGACATGGTTAGAATTGCACTACTAGTTTCACTGAACACAATAAGACCTCTGTAAAAACTTAGAAAATAATATGCTATAGAAAAATTTTCAATTTTATAAAAAATATTATTTGGTATTTTAGAATACATAAAAAATAAGATAAGAAGCAACAGAAATCTGAACCTCCTTATTTTTTAGAATGTTCATTAAAACAGGAAAGAAAACTTGATTAGAAAATATCTCTGTGTAAATTCCTTAATTTTAAAAACATCTAAATTTTGTGTTCATCCACCTTCCATTTCTTGCCAATAGTGTTGCACTTTTCTACAATTTTGGAAAATCCTGGAAGTCAGATCCAGGAATAATTAAAGCCACAGAAGAACAAAAGAAAAAGGTAAACAAAACAAATCCCAAAATGCTTTGAGACTAGTCAGGAATTACCTGATAATGTTTGATGTTCCTGGATGCGTTAGTGTACTATTGTATATGGAAACAACTGGAGCAAAACAGAATAAAAATTTGCTTTGTGCAGGATTGTGCTAGAATTGGACAGTTTGGTTTTCTGGGTAGCGTGATTAACACCTTGATAACCAGGATTCAGATTTGATGCCAAGTCTGTGGTTCTTAGCTTTAATTATGTTACTTGTGAGGAGTGGGAAAGGATGAATGTTCACTGCCTGGGTTTTTTTGGAAGAAAGGTTTGATACTAAGGAAATAACTAAAAAAAAATGGAATTGTGACTTGAAGGAAATTTTTATAACATGTTGTGTAAGAGGTACCATGGCTGCAAACTTGGTAGGGCTCTGTGGACAAAACTAGTATTCTCTTCAAAGAAAAAAAATACTTCTGAAAATTTAAGATGGTCTGTAGTAGGGGTGTGCAGGGGTATTATACATTGAGCAGAGCCCTGCAAAGCCAAAACTTACAACACAGATCTTTAACCTGCTTGTTGCCAAGCATTCCTTGCTGTTATCAGATGTCTTTATTCTAGTGCAAGCCAAGGTTGCTCAAGTGCAAAATTGTCATGCATTAATTTTAGTAAGGTGTGAATGCATCTCCCAAAATTTGTAATATCTAGCTCTAGCAAAAAACACTTGCTGACAAAGAGTTAAAAACTCTTAGCATTTTTGCACATTTCTCTCCATTCCAAACTCTGTCACAGAGTTAATCCCTGCAACCTCTGAGTCTATAGCATTTTTTAAAAGTATTTGACACCTTTCTGATTCTTCTGTTTTTGCATACTTGTCCAAATTATTTGAAATCTTCAGACAAAATTTAATATAAGATGAAGATAGCCCGAGTAAACACAAAATGCAGCTTTCAAATTATCATCCGAGACAGGTGTGACAATTATGCAAAAACAGAAGAAATCAAGGAGGCAAATACTTTTTTACAGCACTATATTCATTGCTTTTATAAAAATTGAGATTTCCAGAAAAGCAGTCGTTTAATTTCTTGCTTGAAAAGCAGATATTCCTGTAGTACCGTGAAGGCTAACAAGTTTGCTTTGGAACAAATCTTTGTATACTAGATGTTGTTTCAGATGTCACACTTGGAAGTTTTTTCTGTAAAAACTGAAATGCATTTACTTTTGCTTTTCTACAGACAATAGTGGAGCTTGCAGAGACAGGGAGCTTGGATCTCAGTATATTCTGCAGTACCTGCTTGGTAGTATGCTTTTTTGCTTACATGTAATTATAAATTTTAACATCATGTTGATTTTCAAAATAAGTGCAGGCTTTGAGCTTACAGCTGAAGGTGTTCATACAGGGTATAGGTAAATTTTGCAGCAAAGGCCAAGAAGCCAGCAGGTGTGAATATGAGTGGACTATTTTGCTGAAGGTAGAAAAGTGAAATCTGTAGTTCTGCTTAAATGAGTCCCATCTAGTTAGAACCAGGTTTTTAAATAAAAAGGTTCAGTTCAGATAGACAAAAGCCTTCTTTGCATTTGTGGGAACTTGAGAGCACATTACTTTCTTCTTTTCCCTTGACTGAGGCAACCAGTCAGAACCCAGGAATCCAGTTCCTTATTGGCATGTAGGAATTCATCTTGTACTACATTCTGCCTTGTTTATTTTCTTTTTTTGATAAAGTTGTGGGGGAGCGCTCCAGAGAAACCCTAGTCTCCTCGTGTCAGTAGTATGCTTGAAATCCTGATAGTTCGTTTCCACTGAGGTCACCTCTACCCTTTTCCAGAGTGTTCTTTAATAAGCATAGTCAGATCTCAGTACAGTACGCCGAAAGGATGAGGAAGGATTCCCAGCCTTAAGATTTACAGCTTTGACCGGAACACCGGTAGAGATCTTGTGGGTGCCCGGCCTTGGTTTTTTGCACCTGTACATCTGTTTTGCTGCTCAGCTGCACTCCTCTACAATTCTAATAGTGATGAATAATTATTAGTGAGAGTACAATTGTGTGCAAAGGATGCACAGGATGCTGTATCTCCAAAGAGAAAGGTCGGGGGTTTCTGGAAGGTCTAATTGTGCGGTAAGGACGAAACGAGATAGAAAGGACAGGGAACGATCACATGGTAAAGGAGAAGGGCAGAAGAATATCTAAAACCATAAGCAGAAAATACAGTTGTATTCAGTTTTGAACTGGAGTGCATAGCTGCAGAATGCTTGTACAAAAGTGAAAGGTCAGAGAGTGCCTGGAGATGGACTACTTGGATGGGCCAATCATTAACATTAGTGGAGAAGAGCTTTAAAGGTTGTGTCAGAGCTATTCTCAGATGGACGCAGCAGACTCGCATAGGGCTATGTCCACATTGGACCATTTTGATGTGACAGCACAGACACACTGGATGTGCAACATGTTTGTGGTGTGTGCTGTCCTGATACAGAATAGAAGCAGAATTGATTTTAGAGTGAGAGGTGAAAATAGTTAGCTAGAGCCTAAATCATAGAGTGGCTGCAATTTTTAGGTATAATGTGGTCACAGTATGCAGCAAGTAGAACAGGAAGAAGTCGCTGTTAGTATTTAAATTTTAGAATGGTATTTTCCAATCCTTGCACCACCAGGGCTGAATCAGTTTTATAATGGAGAGAGGGGATGGGTTGCATTGGCAGTCCTGGGCTGCTGCAGCAATATAGTGGTGAGGGAGATAATCCACAGCAGCCCCATTGTCAATTTCATTAGTAGAAAGCTTCACTATACCACATTCTGGAAGCAAGGACTGGAACCAACGTATAGCAAAATTCATTAGATGCAAACCCCATTAACGACAAGAACATCTGTCTAGTGGGCACTACACAAGCCAAGACATTTTCTTTGCAAAATATGCCAGTTTTGTCTAGTGATTAGGGAGCCAGACCTTTTTCTGGGAATACCAGGTTTATTCTGCACTCCTCCATGAAGCCAGCTGGCTGACCTTGGGACAGTCACAGCTCTCAGAGCTCCACCTACCTCACAGGGTGTTCTATTGTGGGAGAAGACTAGAAAGCTTTGTCCGCCACTTTGAGCCCCTTTAAATGGATGAGAAAAGCAGGGTAGAAAAAGCCAGCCCTTCTTCATCTGTAAGCCTTCTTTCCCCAGGTATCCAGTAATGAGAAGCTCAGTGACTTTGCCCATTTCTGCACTGGGCCTTACTCTGGCACTGGGCCTTGTATCTTGGACTACTGTAGTGCAAACTATGGGATGTGGATGGCAGGTCCCAATTCCAATATATAATCCAGAATAAGGTTCAGTCCAGAAAGGGCCGTTGTATCGTAGATGACTGAGCCAGTTCTGTCTTGGGACAGATCAGATCTGATGCATCATCCAGGCATGTTTGGTTCACCTCTGAACCAGACAAACTGAAATGATTTCTGCATTTTCTATTACAGATGGATTATTCATTGTGTGAGACATACCAGGTTATGAGTGTTTAATAAAAGCTTTTTTTAATATGTAGAATAAAATGTTAAATAGCATGATAGAAATCCAAGACCATGTTTACGTATCATTAAGATCTGCATACATGAAACTTTATATTATGGAGCATACTGGTGTGATGGACTTTACACTTAAGAAAAAAGTATTTTTCTTAAGTAACAGATGTAATACGAAAAGTAATATTTTAGGTGCCATTCATAAGACAAAAGGCTTTTGTACTGGTGTGTCTTCATTTATAGTATACCAGTGCCGTGTTCAGTGAAGAAGTTCTTAATAATCATAGCTATTTTTGTTTTAATGTTGGCAGTAAAAATATAAAAATGGGGTTCCGACAGAATTCTAATCTGTAATTCACTGTGGAATTTCTCCGTATTTAGTTTTTGTGCTCCCATTAAGGTTCTAATTTAAGTGCAGTATTTTAGTTATATACTAACCATGTGTCTCTCTAAGGTATTACAGATGTACATTTTTCATCAAAAAGGAGTTAAATGAAGAGAGATGTTTTTGTCTTATATTCTATGCTGAAGCCAGGCTTGCAATATGGAGCTGTATTCTGAAATTGCTGCTGGACTGGCATACTTGTGAAAAAATGGCTGTAGCAATATTTTGAAAGCATCACATTATAATGATTGATACATCTGTAAAATGTTTTGTATTATGTACATTAAAATCTGTTGAACAGATACGGAAACCAGTGCGTTCCAAACACTGTGGTGTGTGTAATCGATGTATTGCCAAGTTTGATCATCACTGTCCATGGGTTGGAAACTGTGTAGGTAAGTGCTGACTAGAAATGGAAATAAGTCGGAGCGTTTATAGTTTTATTTTGTTTTTAAGTATAGCATAATTCTTTAATTTTCACAGATAACGTTGCTTGCTAGTTCTATTTTTAAAGAAATTATTATAACAGTTCTTCTAAATTGTAAGAAATTATTCATCTGTTGACCTTGCAAACTGATCTTATAATTTTATTGTAAATTGGTATGAAATGGTGAGTGACTTTTGCATGGACCCGTGTTGTTAACTTATGCAACAATTCAGAAACCAAAAGGAACCTGGGCAGATGTTGTTGCTCTTCTGCTTCCTCTTCTTCTCCCCTACTGGTTTTTTATAAATTTTTGTATCCCTGAGGATCTTGTTCGTAATTCCTTCTTCATCAGAGTGAGGCATGGACACCAAGATTTTAAATCCTCAAAGAGCAAATGGCAGCAGAAACAGCATGGGCTGGTAGGGCATTGGAGCACCTGTGACATTTGTTTCAGTATGCTTAATGAGCCCTGACTAATGGCATCTTATGTGACATCTTACAGGTATCACTTTTACCTATTATAGGTAAATGGTTATGCCTAAAGACCATGTTGGCAAACAGTGCATAGATGTTTGCCTAAGACCATGGAGAGCCAAACAGCCCAGTTCCAGATACTGGATGTTGTGGCATGGAGCTCTTGCTTAAACAAAAACATATTTTGAGAAAAACTAACAGATTTGGAAAAAACTAGAAAATGTTCAGGAAGGGTTTCTTTTGGAACATTTTTGTTTAAAATGCTGTTCTTTCCAGTATGGTATGGAACATTTTAAAGCCTGAGGTCTGAATAGGGAAATTTTTTTATATGAACCTTTTGGTAGATTAGTTGGTGCAATCACAGATGGAAGCAACTGGGAAATGTAAAAGTTGTAGGGGTGTTGTTTTATTTCCATGGCTTCTCTGTTAGCCAGTTGATTTAATCCCTTTACCTTGACTATTGTTCACACCCTATCTTAGGAACCACACAACCCACCAGGGATTATGCTAATACATGGTATGTAGGATAGCCTCAAGAACTCACCATTAACACTTCCACTCAAGGAAATAGTGACAACAGATTACAACCAGGGAAAGATCAATGCCTCATTAACCACATAAAGAAAAGAAGAACTGCCAAACAAATAGCAGACATCTATAAGAAGGGAAACAAGATCTAGGAAGACACAAGTTGGTTTTGACTCTTCCAAGAGCAAAATCCTCAGCAGATGCATATCACAGCTATATCTGAAAGTTTATGTTCTCAGAAGAAACCCTACACACAGCACTACAGCCTCCAAAATGCTACAAATAAGATTGAAACAGGCTGTGAAAGCCTACATACAACCATAACAAAATGTGGTTGAGCAGAACATTCTAAGTATAACTGGAAGCACACTTTCTGATTTACTGTTCATATGTCATCTAAAATATTTATTAAGATAAATAATAAAGAATAAATAAATCTATTTAAATTTTTTGTAGGAGCAGGCAACCATCGTTATTTCATGGGGTATCTGTTCTTTTTACTCTTCATGATTTGCTGGATGATTTATGGATGTATTTCTTGTAAGTATATTCTCTGAATTCTTATCTTGATGGCCAGTTCATTGTTATTCCAGGTTCGGTCTGGTTTTGTCTAACTGGATTGTCATTTTAAAAAACACTTTGTAGTACAATTTAATCTGTATTGTACTTAATTCTTTCTACAAGCTTTGTGATGTTCTCAGATGGATTCAAGCATATTACAGCTCGGTTATATCCAAGGCACACTTCTGGCAGACAACCGCCAGGGGGCTCTCTTTTTAGGTATAAATACCCCTGATGACATCACAGACCAAGGTCTTTCTACTGTCGCGAGTTTTGGCAGACACCGTGTGCCAGAGGGAGATTTTTAGTGTGACTAAAAATCTTCATTATGTCTTCAGATTACTAAAGAGATTGATTCAGAGAGGGGGAGCTATACTCTTACCTTTCCGCCCTCTCTGACCAAAGAGAAACCCACAAATACAAGGCTTGGACACCAAATCTCTTCAGAACCTGTCTGATTTGATGAATCCCTTGTGGGGTTCAGGCAGTAACTCCTCTGAGTTCCGTGGGTTTCTTTCAACGGCTAGCATCTCTCCCACTCCAGGAATTTTAGATGTTGAGAGGGTGTTGCAGGTGTGCATAGACAGATGCAGATCCTGTAGGAAATCATCAGCATTATTTGTTTGTTTCCACCATACTTACCTGGGCAAGTAAGGCTTGCTGAGAATCTTGTTGTCATGGATTAGAGATTGTATCCTTGCAGCTTACCATACTAAGTTCATCACTCATCCTAATAGTGGTTCACCCAACAAGATCATTGACATCATCAGCTGCCTTTGCGGGTTTGATGTCCATAGAGCATATCTGTACCGCCGTTTCCTAGTCCACTACATCGGCGTTTGCACGTCTTTACAAGTTGGGCGAATGCAGGGCTGAAGATTCCAGATTTGGTTGAACAGTCCTGCAACAGGCCTCATCTTCCATGGTAAGACCTTTTCTTCTCTTTCTAGTGGCTCTTGGATTAGAGATCTAAGGGGATGTTATTAGTACCCACCCATATGGGAGCTCTGGTACGTCCCAGCTGTAATATGTTTGAATCCGTCTGAGAACGGGAGGTTGATTACCTCGAGAAGATCCATTCTAGATGGATGAAAGCATATTACGCGCCCACCCTTGAGGAGCCTATCTAATGGTTTCCGATTCTATTTTTCAGATATCCGCACCAGCGGTTGTAGAATAACTAACACGCTCCCTCCGAAAGACGGGCTCTCTGATGTCATCAGAAGTATTTATACCTAAAGAGAGCCCCTTAGCAGTCATCTGCCAGAAGTGTGCCTTGGATATAACCCAGCTGTAATATGCTTTCATCCGTCTAGAATGGATCTTCTTGAGGTAATCAACCTCCTGATCTACACCTTATCCAGTCTTCTAGTTAAATATTGAAGGTAGAATATTAACATGTACTTGGAATCATAATACAATTTTCTAATCCCATACTAATTTTTTACAGATTGGGGAATCCACTGTGACACTACTTATGCAACAGATGGGTTTTGGACATATATTACACAAATTGCCACCTGTTCGCCTTGGATGTTCTGGATGTTTCTGAACAGTGTGTTTCATTTTATGTGGGTCGCTGTGTTACTGATGTGTCAGATGTATCAGGTAGGGGGAAAAAACCATTTTACATTTAATGGAAGAATGTCTGCATAGTTGACTGTTGGAGGCTTTGTGTCCATGCTGGCGGTTTTTGGGGTGTTTTTCCATTTAGCATTAGAGTACCCATTAAGGGTTCTTAATGGGTGTTTAATGGGTACTTAGTGCTAGTGGAAAAACACCCTTTCTCTTTTAAACCTATAAAAAGCATGTCATGGGACAGAACCTGGCTGATTTCTATATACAAAATTGCAAGGAAACACTTAATAGCAGTTTTTATCTCGCCTATCATAAATGATCGTGAATGGAAGAAAACACAGGAGAATAGAGTGAATAAATGACTGTTGAACAAATAGTCAACTACTTGTTGAGGAAAAGTGGAACCTTTCTGTTTTCTCTAACCTGTTTTTCCAAAGTGTTCAAGTTCCTTATGCAAATATCTCTCTAATAAGCCCCTTAAATCAAAAAATATAGCTAATTAATTAATTATAGCTAATTAATTCAATAATTCATTTTGAGTTTTTGTTTGTTAATAATAATTAAAGATTCTAAAAATATGCTTGCTTTCACAATTTTCTCAGATCTCTTGTTTGGGGATTACTACAAATGAAAGGATGAATGCAAGACGATATAAGCACTTTAAAGTAACAACAACATCTATTGAAAGCCCATTTAAGTAAGTATATGAATTAACAAGCATATCTGTGCATGTTCATAGAAATAGGATTCACTCAGAGAGGCAAGAGAAAGAAATTAATCTATTTTTTTCTTGTCCTAAAATGTGACTTTAGGTTTTTACTGTAGCTGAACAGAGGTGTAACTTTGGACATAAAATGTCTTGTAGGAATATAAAGGGGTGGGGTTTGCGATCAAAATTCTATACAAATTGTCTTAAATAAATGAAACTGTTTCAACTTAAGACATAGCAATATATAAACAAATTAGAGCCACAAATTTTCATTTATTCTGTCTGCCTTATTTCTGTGAATCTGTAGATGTATATGTCCACATACTGTATATTCTTTTCTTTATCTGTTTGCACTATTTCCTCTTAATAAAGACTTGTGCATTTTTCTTTGCCTAAGTTTTCCAGAGCTCTTGAGCTCCAGGTCATCGTGCTTCCTCTAGTGTGTACTTAACAAAGCTGAGAGTTACATGTGTTTTATTTCATATTCTTTAAACAGAGATAATTCATTTTCTAAAACTTACTTTTGTCTTTCAGAGTTGTGTTCATTCTTCTTTTTTCCAGTGTAATTCTAGAACACTGCTAATGCATTTTATTGTCCTTGGAATTGCTATGTATTGATTCTCTTTTGCCTCTGGAAGCGAGTCCCAAAGCCATTGCCATAGCCATTGTTAACTGTGTGCAAAATGGTTCAGAGTGGAAATCAGAAAAGCCATTGGAGAGCCTAGTTTCCATTTCACTCAGGGACAGATTATCCTGAGGCTGTGGGTGTTTAGATCTAGGGTGGTGTTGGTGCAAAGCAGGGATATTGCAGGTTTATCAGATGAGGCTGGTCAGTTGCCTCCCCCACCCCAAGCTGAACACCTCCGGTCTGTGGGTTGTCCCCTTTGAAGTCAAGGCCAATAAAACAAGGCCACTTCAAATGTTGTTCTCCCAATTTTGTTTATGCATTTCCCTTGAGACTCAAGTGTTCTGACATTCATTCTTAGTAAGGAATCCACTAGATGTAGTAACTTTATCTGCATTAGCCCATAATTCTTAATATGGACTTGAAAAATACTATTTTCCAAAATCCAATTATGGGTGTTTTTCCACTGTCAGAAAGTACCCATTTTTGCACCCATTAAGGACCCATTTGGGTGTGAGCTGGATGATCCCATTTCCACCTCGGCACCCATTTGGGACCCGATTGTTTTGACTGCCGCTGGGGAAATCCGGATCAAATGGGTACTTTCTGGTCTTTAATCTGGATTTTCTGTAGATCCCATTAATGGGGTCTACAATGGGGTCTTCAGGCAGAAAATCCAGATTAAAGGGAGCCTGTTTCCACGTTTGTGTGGCAATGGGGTCTAGAGGAGGCTAGGGGGAGGGGGCAACCATGGTGGGGGGGAGCCCTAAAACCTAAGCTTTGAAGTCACTTTGAAGTCTGTGCAAAATAGCTCCGGAGCGTCTTTGAAGTCTGTGCTGATCTTCAGAGTGACTCCGAAGTCACTCCAAAGTCCACTCTGAAGATCAGCACAGACTTCGAAGTGACTTCGAAGCCACATCGGAGATTGCACCCCCTGTCCCCCCAAACACCTGGGGTGACAAGCAGACCCCTCATGGGTAGATCCGGATTTCCAAATGGGTGCTCCAGTGTTTCCATGGCAGGGAGGCTAGCACCCATTGCTTTTGAGTGCTAGACCACCCATGGAAACACATTGGGTACTTCCCTTAATCCGGATCTACTTCTTAGATCCGGATTAAAGGAGCGCGGTGGAAAAACACCCTTTGATAGATCAATATATCAGGCTGAGAGTAAAGTTTGTTTGACACTTCCAAATGGCATATTAGAATCAATGGCTTCTTTGCCACTGTAATGATGAATGTTTTCTTAAGCATTAACGTACGTGGTAGCATTTGCTTTCTTGCATACTAAGTATTTACGTACATTTTTATTTCTTTTTGTTTCTAGCCATGGATGTATAAGAAATATTATAGACTTCTTTGAATTCAGATGCTGTGGTCTTTTTCGTCCTGTTATTGTGGACTGGACAAGGCAGTATACGATAGAGTACGACCAAACATCTGGAAGTGGCTACCAACTAGTGTAACTTCCACCTCCAACCTGCGAGCATATCATATCTGAGTGGTGCCTGAAAACTTGGTTCTCTCAAATCCACATCCCTTGAACAGTAGCATGCTATGAGTAGAGCTAATAGTGAATCTAATGGTACCTTCTCTACATCAGTTTTATTAACAGATGTATCCAAAGGACAGAATAAACTGCCTATCCTGATCATGAGGAGGAAGATGAAAAAGGGATTTAAACTATTATTTCCATGAGAATTATTCACAAAGACACAGTCATGCAATTTTCTTTCATTTTAACTGCTTTCACAATGGAGCATGAGATTGTTAAAATACGAACATACTAAAGTTATTCTGTGCTGAACATTAAATATTTATTTCGTTATTTAAACAGTTTCATTGGAATTAAAGTCAAACCTTACAAAGCAGTCAGAATTTGAGATCACTGTACTATATTTCCTGAGAGGAAATGTTTGTATAAATTGCTTATAGTATTATGTGCATTGAAAAATGTGCATTTAATACTCTGAAGAATCATGTGGTTTTATTGGGAATCCATCGTAAAATATGAAGTTACTGAAGCAGGACAGAGGAGGATATCAGTCAGAAAACTGTTATCTAAATGTAATGGCTGTAGGCTGTTCGAGGTGTCTTGTTTCTGATACAGTGAGTTACATGTAATATATCTTGTGTGAAGTTGTACATTTGGAGGAGGGGATGCTGCACAAAACTATGGCTTTTCTGCCCCATTTAAGTGCATGATACTTAAAAATTAGACATTGAAATTAATAGCATAATCTGCTAAACCTAAAGAAATAAACTGTAATATGTGCAGTCAGTGAAATGCTGTATCTAAATAGTAGGTACAGTTGTGCCACGATGTATTCTGTAGTTATTGGAGAGTTGGGAAACCTAGCAAAAAGTCAACTATTTGGAACCAAAGAATGGAAAGCTAAATCTTCATAAAGGATGTTATTAATCAAATTAGATGGCAGCGCTGCAGAAGTAAAACCACAGTTAAAATGTATCTTTCTGTTTTAGATAAAGTAATGGAGTTCAAGTTATAATTTGTTGTAGCACATAAGTGAAAAGGAATGGAGGGTGGCAGGAGGGAACACATTCTTATATATTTTTGTTCATTTCAAGGAATCAAATCCAAATACATTTGGAAGGTAAGGAGTGGTATGATGTTGCATTCCAGAAGAGGTTTTTGTTGTTGTCGTTGAATGTGATGCACTGATTTTCTGTTGCAGCATTTTTATATATTCCTTGTGAATTATTCCTTGCTTCCTTAACTATTGTTTACAGAGAGACTTGAAAATACATTTAGCTCTCCTTTAAGTGCTGTAGCAACATAGTGGTTCAAGAATCCTGTGAGGGGGATTTGGGGAGGGCAACTTACAGGTGATAGAGAGCAGTGTCAAGAATGTGTATCTGTATATAACTAATTTATCAAATAGTTTTCCCTTTTGTGTGTGTGTGAGTGTGTGTGTGTTAGTATATTTAAAGCTGCTCTTTTCATTTTATCCAGCCAAAAATGTAGGAAGATATATATTGGGCTTTCTATCAATATTGCTGTGAATAGGCACTGTACCCTGCAACTTCACTGCATGTTTCATGCCTGGCAAAATTAGCATCTCCTGTGATGAACGGATTACAGGTATAAAAACAATCTAGTGGTATTCCTGCCCCTTGCCTTAGTCAGAAGAGCAGTGAAGCTGTAAATAGTTGGTGTTCAGTATTTGCAACTTTTGACATTTTTTCCTCTAGCTGTTTCTTTCACTGCCTGGTGTGCACAGTTTGCAGATACCAGATATCAAGATCTACAGAAGTGCAGCGTTAGTGTACTTGAATGTTTAATACTGGAAATATTTGACCTTATCTTTGACATGCAGTTTTTAGGGAACGGAGTGAAGTTGGGCGCGGGGTGGCCAAAGGCCCATTCCATTTTGTGAGACACAATTTAGAACTAAAGCAAGAATATATTATTCTTACAGCATTACTTCTAATTTTAGTTTCACAGCTAAACAAGTTTGGGCAGAGCCTTTTTATTATTTTACATTTCATGTAGTTAATTCCCTTTTGAGGAAAGCATAGTTCCTCAGTATCACATTTGATGTTAAACATCTTCAGTAATCTATTTGCTTAAATACCATTCATAACACAAAAAGGATCTTCAGTAACATTACATTTACATTTCTTTTAGCACTGTACTGTATAGATTCCTTGTACAAATAACCGTACCGTGTCGTCTTTCTTTTGAAAAAAAAATCCTACTTCAGTTGAGTGAGGAGACCAGACCTGATGCAGATTTTTTATGTCTGAAAGCAGAATATTGGGAAGTGTAAAATAATTGCGCTTGAATTGCCCATCAGGAAAAAAATATTTCAGGCATCCATATTCACTCATTAACAGTTTTCGGAAATTCTGAGTTGTTTATTCTGAAATCTGAAGGGGAGGTGGGAAAGTATCTATGCAGCATTTTTAATTCTATGGGCTAAGGAATTCTTTATTGTAGCACAATGAATCATTTTAAATTGCTCTATGAAACTGATCTAGATAGATGAGTAAGTAGACATTATCTAGATCAGAATAAACAGATAAAAATTCTGGTTCTGCCCTATATAAGCTTTCCCCCACTTTTTGCAGGTTTTAAGTTTTCCAGCTCCCCCTTGTTTTTGTTCTTAGCAGTTAATATGAATAAGAGCATCACCTGTTTTAACTGAGTATTTTGATTTTTTTTTTTAAAATTACCTTATTTATAACTGTGCCAAGTATTATTTTACTACTGTCAAAATATTGATGTATTACATTGTGAACAAACTCTGTAAAATGTTTAATAAAATAGCACTCCTTACATAAATTAAACCTGTCAATTTTTGTAAGTTATTAATCAAATAAATACTTGTCTGCTAGACGCCAGTGTTTTGTCTTAACATCTGCAATTATTTTACTCATGCTTAAGAAGTATAGGGCCCTATTTGCATATGGCAGCTTTAGATTTGGATCAGTAGATCTGGATTTACGATGTACTGATCCAGATCACAGGTGGAGAGGGCCAGATTAGTGTTGTCTGCACAGGTGGTGTTAACTTTCTAGCCTCGGGGCTTTGGGGGTGACTGTTGGTGTGCCTCTGAATGACAGCTCCTGGTAATTCTGGATTTTGGAGCTATGCTTTCTGCATGGCTCCATGATCCAGAATACAGCCTTTTAGCCGGGTCTACAATAGATTTGGATTAAGGGTCTCTTAATTTTAAACCAGATCCATCTTGTGCAGATGGACCTGGACTAATGGAGCTAGGGCCTCCTTGATCTGGATTAACTTGTGGATCAAGAGGCCCAGGATCTGGATTAGAGGCCCTTTGATCCAGATCAACAGAGTAATGTAGAAAGGGCCTATATCTAAGAAAAACCTGAATGAAGTCCCGGAACAGCCGATCTGTATGGAACGCATGGAGGACAGCTTCCCATTCGCACCTAGGCAGGTAAGGGATGCTTTGGGGACACTTCCCTTACCTGCCAATGCAAATGGGAAACTGCCCTCCACGCCTTCTGACCAAAGTGCTCTACAGCTGTCTTAGCTATAGTGCAAAAAGGCCTCAGAAGACCAGTAGAGAGAAAAAGTTCACAAATCTGTGGGGGTGAATAGCTGTGAGGAAGGAGATTTCATCATAGCTGTGCAGATGTTTTTAGTTTCAGAGCTGCTATTAGAAGTTGTCTTCTGAAAGGTGAAGATTGCTTTGAGTGGATGAATGCAAAACAGAAATCTGAGACAATGTGAGAGTGGCCAAGCAAGTAAGCTTGAGGCAGAAATACTCATTTATTGGAACCACACTGAGATTTCAGAAGTTAAAAGATAATTGAGAAAAGCAGTAGAAGGAAAATTATGAGATTTGAGATGGCAACAGTGCTTAGAAGGGGTAGAGGGCCTATTAAGGCACTCTGCTGCCTCAAAGACTTAATCCATTGGAGAGGGATAACCTGAGCAGAATGCACCATCTAGTTCCTAAATGAAGACTAGTGCAGAACACAGCAACAGGGCTGCTGGAATTCCATCTTGCACAGGCCTGTTCTGGTGTAACACATAATCAGGCCCACATTGTAAGATTTATACTGATTACAAATAGACAACCAATCCCCGTTTAAGATGCTGTTAATGACATACCAAAGCTTTAGCTTGGGATTTCATCTGTGAAGGTCATCCTGGAAGCCTTCATCAATAGTGTTTTCATCTGCTTCAATAGATGCCTCAATTAGAAAACTTTTCTGCCCTCCTCCCTGCCTGCTTGTGAAGTAACACCCATTCCTTTTAAGGTACCATCATATGCTTCTCAGTAATTGGTCAATATGCATCTTTTTATCTTTGCCTGCATCTGCACACATTTTTTAAAATGTGGCTCAAAAATGGATTAAATGTAGCACGTGTCAACTAGCATTCATCTACCTCTAATACACTTTGGGCTATTTTTTTTTTTTTTACTGAATGTGAAAGCAGGCTTGATCTTTCAATTATAGGATTTTCTTCCTTTAAATGCTGTGTTTCTGACATGGTTCTCTTATAAAATTAAAATTATATCATTAGTCTTTGAATGTAAAAGACACAGTCTGATTGAGTTTGATATTAAATCCTCAAGGCACTTTTTGTCAATAGGAAATTTATTGGGATGGCATTCTAAGAGCAGCTTAGCTCTCCAGTAGCATTTATTGAATGGACATGGCGTGTGTGACATTTAGACTATTGTAACACACTGTACTTGGGGCTATCCTTGTATTACTTCTGGAAGTGGCAACTAGTGCAAAATGTGAGGTCAGGTTCTTAAATGGGATGACAGTTTGGGCGCACGTTACACCAGTGTTTAAGCTACTGCACTGGTTGCTAGTTAGAACTTGAACCTGACCTAGTAGCTATCTCTGATATATAAGAGCCTGAGATCATCTAGAGAGGTGTTACTGTGCATCACACCAAAAAACATAATGCCATCTTATGATGGCTGCAGTCAGGCCTTCTCTGTGGTGGCACCCTCTCTCTGAAATGCACTCCCTTCTACATTTACAGCTTTCAGAAGCCCATTAAAAACTTCATTAAGGCATTCCATGTGAATGTTCCTTTCCTGGGCCCCTTCCAATTTTTAATATATCTTACTGGCTTTTAGAGTGGTTTTACTCTTGTCTACAATTTTTTCTGTAAACAGCTTTGACATTTTAAACAAGTGGTATACAAATGTTTTAAATAACTAATCCACAGTATACCTTTCCTAGCTTGTTAACACACACACACCAAGATACGTCTGCTTGCCCTGCTACTTTGATCCACATGGAGTGACAGGTTCTGCAAAATAGCAAGTTTATGCACTTCCACCAGCAATGAAGCGGGAGATTTAAAAATTATTAGGGCTGCAGCACTATACCACCAAAATTCCTATTTCTGGCTGTGAGGCCAGTTACTCTCTCCCATTCATCTCCATAAATTCTCAGCTCCACAGCCTTCCTGTTTCTAAGCAGCATGCCAGCAACTAAGAGAAAATGAGCACAGCTGTGGAATGGCTTGTCACCCCCTCCCTCTTTAATAGTCACTTGGGCCACAAATGGGCCAACTTGCTTTCTTAACAGGTTTCTGGGTTGAGGCGTGATATTAAAATCTCTCCACTCAGTTCAGTACTGTAGTTGTGGGATTTCCTCAGGGTTTTTTTGCTTCCTTGAGTCTAGTTTGGTCCAAGGATTACAGATTAAATTTTAAAACAAACAAAACCAAATAGTGGCTTGCTTCTGGTTAATCTCATCTGTTCCCCCCTCTTACCCCACCTCATGATCTCCAGGCCAAGTGTACTTTGAAATCAGTTATAAAACGAGTAAGGCATTGAAAACTACTTTGAACTTCAGTAACACAAATTCCATCAGCTATTTATTGGTCTTAAAATTGCAGTATTTGATCATTCTGCCAAATGTGCATTCATCTGGCCCTTTATTTTAATTACATGTTTGTAGGGATACAGAATCAAAGAGAGGAGTGCTCTGATTTGGGGATCCTGTAAGAATTCTACTGTTGACATCAAGTTTGAAAGGAGAGATGAAGTCACTTTCTTGGCATTCTAACCATTTATTGTTGAGACATGCATTCTTCCTAGAGCTTTACTTCATCTATAATTTACATTCTGTGCCCCACAGACTTGGAACAAAATTTAGTTCCGAGTGACCCACATGATGTATATTTTTGCCAAAAAAGGTAACAAAACTAAGAGCTGCTATACTTAAAATAAAAAACATATTAACCCAAACTAAGTTGCAATCATAACCAATCTGTCAGCCATGTGGGTTTAGCTATATAAATCATAACAGTCAAACCTATGGACATGGCATGAATTTGGCAAAAAAAAAAGTACATGAAAGGTTTCTACACACACGAAATTTGTAATTTTATTGACACATTTTTAGTGCCTTGGTGAACTAGCTTATCAACCTCCATCAACTATCAAGTTCATGCCTACATATGGAGTGGATTCTTCTTCAAACCAAAGGCCCTTTCTGGGCTGAACCTTATTCCAGATTATATCCCAGAATAGGGACCCACCATTCCCATGCCGGTGCAGAAATCTGCACTAGCTTGCGGATGGCAGGTCCCTATTCCAGGATATAATCCAGAATAAGGTCCAGTGCAGAAAGGGACAAGCTTTTCTAAATCGTCCAATGCACACTGTTCCTTTATATACTCTGGACAGAAACATAACCATGCTATTTGCTTGTATTACTGGACTTGATTCTTTTACAAGCAAATATTCATGGCAGAAGAATCTCCACCCATGATGTCTTAATTCAGAGGTGTCAGCACTGACAGTTACAGGGAAAAGATGGGTAACTTCTGTGTGACTCTCCTAAAGCTAGTTTTATTTTGCAATAGTCAACTCAGTAATTTCCACAGTCCCACTTTGAATGCCTTGAACTGGAAAAGTTGCAGCAAAGCAGTATATGATTCCTGGGTGGGTAATAATCATCCCTGGCTTAGGGGAAGCAAGGCAACAGAAACAACCTTTTTCACCCAGAAGACCTTTTGAAACAATCTAAAATACAAAGCTTTACTGAAATCAACAGTCCATGAGAAAGTGTGCTTTAAGGCTCTGAAATGTGGGATACTTAAAGCAATAGCAAGGGTCACTAATATTAGTTTCACAGTTATTAGTAGTGTTAAAAATGCATTTTGATCTACAGAACCATCCTACTGTAGTAGTACTAAGGGATCATTGAGCATGAACAAGAGCGCCAGCTCCCTGGCCGTAACCAAATCCTTTGGGGCCAAAGTTCTTCGCGTAACAACCTGAAAGAATAAAAAATGAACTATCAGTTCGATTCTTATACTGAATTTAGACAAAATAGTTATCTTGACAGTGAAATTCTTTTTTAAAATTTATCTGAGACATTACTTCTGAAAAAAGAACTTTGTTATCAAAACTCACTGCTGTTACAGCATATCTGTTTTCAGATTCATCACAGAAATTGCTGCATTCATGGATTTTTTGTTACTGTCCCACTTGTAACTAAAGCAGCATTTTCATTATTTTAAGCAAGGGCAATTTTTGAATAAATGCCCATATAAAACTTTCCAGACCCCACTTTCCTTCCTAGAATAAAAGCCACATGGAAAAAACTCATGTTATATATACGTTCCTTGTTTAACCTTACCTTTGCAATAGATTTCGCCTTCCTTCTCTGTCAAAGTTGTTGATTCAAGGCTTTTTCCACATTTGGCACATCGGAAACAATTTTTGTGCCAAGGCTAGGAAGACAACAGCATTGTTTAATGCTTCTGAACAACAAAATCTACCCACCCAGCACTTCAAAAATATAAAAATTGTAAAGGAAAAAAATATCCTGACATTCAGGAAGTTTAGTTTCTGAAACTTTAGGTATAGGGCAGGTCAGAAATATGATTTTTTTTTTCCTGACAGATATATTTCTTTCAGTAAGAGAGGAATTTACTATGCTGTATCAAGCTTAGATTAGCGTTAACAATACTTGCAACATATGTGTTCCTACCTTTCCAGCTCCAATTACTTTCTCAGCTGCATAGACAGAATCACCACATCTGGAACATTTCTCTGCTCCTCCAAATTTCTGGGCAAACTTTGAAGTATTTGGACTTGTAGTGGGACGATGAGAAGGTGTACTAAAATTGAAAAGACAGACTAATATCATTATTCCATTGTAGGGCAAGACAACAGCATTTTCTCCCAACATAATGTCCTTTGATCCAGTTTATGACAAGGCCTGGACTGGAACAGCATGATTGCATGGCAGTGATTGTTCCAGCCCAGTCCCTGGGCTGGCTACAAATCCTGCATGAGCTTCAAAGGTGGTCTCTGACGGCTAGGAATCAAAGTTCCTAGTCTTGGAGCCCCTGAGGGACCCATTTCAACAAAGTGCTTTAGTGCCTCATTGAAATGGGTCCCTCCATGATAACAAAGACTTTCTGCATGTCTCCATAATCTGTACTGACATACAATGTGGAGGGCTACCAGATAAGGAGATAAGGAGCCTCCTGATCTGGATTATGCCCCATGTGGTGAGATGAGAGTATACTAACAGGGGGCAGGGCTTCTCTAATCTGCACCAGCCTGAAAATAAGAGGCTCAGAAAATGACTACAGAGGACCTTAATCCAGGATTAAGGTAAGTGCAGAAAAGTCCCAAGTCGCAATATTATAATTTGAGAACACTACTGCCTAAACTTCACAGTTCAGATTTAGTAACAAGGATAAATGGGAAAACACCGCTTTCATCAAGAATACTAAATCCTATATAATTTATTTGCTTGCATCCTACACAAAACACAATTTATGTTCCATATTCTAGTTCCTTTCAATATCTGGGTATACCATCTGTATTCACCAGTAACCTTACATAGTCTTTCTATTGCTGGCTATATTTTATCTCATTTCTGTGCCATTTCCCATTAACACTATCTCAAATGGTTTACAAATACTATATAAATGAGATTAAAACATTGTTAAATAGAGTATTAAGAAGAAAGTTATAAATAAGGAAGCTTGCTCTCTTCACCAGGCAGGTGAAAATGTCATCTACCTATATTTACCATTGAGGAAATGGGTGAGTTGCTCTTCCTTGGCTAGGGATGCAGGTAGTGTTTCTGTTTTAACTTGTGGGACTCTGACAACAAAGCTTAACGTAGCTGATGGCTTTTGCCTTGAACATCAATTAACACTGGCTTGCTAGCAGCAAACGAAAGGACCACTTACCTTTCGTGTTTAATGCCCAACCGCTCTCCCCTGTCCATATTGAGGGTGCCTGCTCCTTGGCCATAGCCATAGCCTTTGGGACCATACTTTTTCCCATAGCAAGACTTGCAGTACACTTCTTCCTCATGGATGGCAACAGTTGTGCTGTCTAAGTTTTTCCGACAGACCACTGGGGAAAAAGTTGATGTCTATTTAGCATGACAAAATCACAAACCAGATGTTCTTTTCTGCTTTTTGCCTGTGCTAGTCAACTGCAATGAACTACTGGTTTTTTTGTTTGTTTTGAAGTGCTGTTTTTAACTTGCGGGATTATATTTTGAACTATGAAGCGATTTTCCCCTCTTTCCCCTCCGTGATTGTGACATTTACAGAACCCAAGCTTGATGCAAGTTAATTAGCAAAGCTGCAAAGATGCCAAGAACTGAGGTCAGCATTTTATGCTTTCTAAAAAATCACACAAAATACACATCTAAATTAGTGCCAACATTTTTAATTATGCAACAGTTCCCAGCCTATTTTTACTTTATCAAGTAAAATACTCATAATTATCTAGCACAATGGACTAAATTTTGGGGGTGGTCTCATACCAGCATTTAATTTGGGGGATTACTAAATTTTTCAAACAACTCATGCCCTGTTACCTATTTCTGCTCGTACAGATTAAAGCTTGCATTGTTTGGTTTTCTAGGAGCAAAGCCAGAACTTCTCTATTAATAACAAAATAAAAAGAGCGCTATGGGAACATTTAGCACTGTTGAGGCCACACATACAAGTGCACAGTTAAAGATGTCTATTTCAGGGCCCCAGATTTGGATCTTTAAGATCCACTTTTGGCTAAAACTGATGTTCCTCCCAGCTGGGCTAGCCTTTCAATCGGACCCCTATCAAACAAACTGGAAACTCACACTGCAGGAAAAGAAGTATAGGATTTACACCAGAATTCCTGCTAGCGCTCAGATATGAAAGAGCTAGGGACACTCTCAAACAAATACTGTGGGCTTTGAAGATCGTTTGAGCAATGTAGCTAGATATCCAATTATGAAAGAAAATGCAAAGCTCCTAACCCCAGCAAGTTACTTATACAAATTGCCTATTTCAAGGTGCTCCTTACTTAGAATAAATCTTCCCGTGGGGACTGAATCAGGCAGAAGTTGCTCATACCATGCTATGCTATCACTTCTAGAAGGAGTCAGGCATACCTTTATTACCCCTATTTTGTCCCAGATTTTAGACCGAGGAGAAGAATATTACCTGAAATACTTATTAGATCATAATCAGAAAACTTCAAATGTAGCTAAGTTTTGTCTGACAGCAATTAAATTAACAAAGATAGCAGCACCCAATGGTCAGAAATACTGATAAACTATATATTTTAAATTTTACTATTACACTATTGTACAGCATAATTTTCTTTTATGATTTGAATATGCTGATTTTAAAAAATGGTAAGTTTTTAAATGCACTTTTATGTATTTTGATTCTGATCAATGACTGTGCAAGTAAATTCATTATCTCTGAAACACAGCCAGTGGGCTAATTCAAAGAGCATTTCCACATTTACCTGTATTCCAGTATAGGAAGGGGACTAAGGGTGCAGTATAAGGAAGGCCCTCCCTCCTCCTAGTACACTGCTTCTGCACTGGACAGAGGATAGGCAGGAACAAAGTTGACTATGCAGCCCAAAATAGTGACCTGTTAGAGTATACTGAGAGATCTCTCTAAAGAACTCCATCAGTGTTCTACGCAGCAATAAACGGAACTAGACGGCATGCCCTCCATGGTCCAGTTTACCATGGGGAACTCATTTCTGGAGATTCCAAAGGCTAGGATGCAAGTTCCTGGCCTTCAGTATTCTTGAGGGACCCTTTTTGGGCTGCAGTCACATCTTGCTGAAATAATCCATCTTATTAAGAAACAAAACTCAAAACACACTAACTCTGACCACACCCAATACCTGATAATCCTTCCTCAGATAGTCCTCTGTTTGGGTCACTTTGCTCACACATTTCTGTTCCATTCTGAGACTCCTTTATGGGACTTTTAAAGATCTCCACTCCTCTAGTGGTTAGGGAGCTGGGAATACCGCGTTCGATTCCGCCCTCCCCCATGAATCCAGCTGGGTGACCTCAGCTTAGTTACAGCTCTCTTCTGAGCTCTCCCAGCCCCACCTACCTCACAGGGTGTCTGTTTTGGCGAGAAAAACAGAAGATTAGTCAACCACTTTGAGTCCCCTTAAATGGGTGAGAAAAGCGGGGTAGAAAAGCCAACTCTTCTTCTTCTCCTACACCATCACAGCACCCCCAGGATAAGGGTTCTCTGACTCAACAGCAGGCACGAAAAGAAGGCAAATTCATGCAGTATCCACCCACTACAGTACGGTTCAGCCCCTTTGGTCCTCTTCCCTGATCACATCCAAAAAATGAAAACAGATTAACACTCTATACTGGCTTGAAACCTGTAAAAATTAGGACTCAGTAAAGTACGACTGAAGGGAGGAAAGTCCACAAATAAAATGGATTGGATGAAAAAGATGTGAGTGGTGGGTCCCAAAGATGGACTGAAGAAGGATTAAAATGAAGGTGTGACCACAGCCTTGGTGATGGACAGTGTTGTACTGTTGAAATTGGCTTCCTGTATCCTGAAAAAGAGACGCATATGTCTTCCATACATGGTACACTGTTCTGGTAAACCTTGATGTCGACATCTACCAGTAAACTGGGGACTTACCGTATCCTAAACCAGTGTGGAGAAGGGATGACCTTTGGCCCTCTCCTAGCACTACACAATGTCCTGTGCAGAAAGGGTTAGGCAAAGGAGACAGAAATGACCCCAGAAGATAATTGGAAATCATTTTCTGCACTGTTTCCAGGAAGATTGCAAGGGTTTTCCCATATAGTCACTAAAGTTGTGATTACACATGGCAAAAGCCGTGGATCAAAAATATGTGCCCCTTGTGTTCCCATTTCATCTCTTATCCATCTTTTCTGGCCAGATTATTTGGAAGCAGGGAAGGGGCAGATTGCCATATAAATAATTCCACTTAGGAACTATCATTAAGTCACCTCAGAAGTGTGTTTTTCTTTTTCTTTTACTATATGGGTATACAGGCCTATAATTAAGCCTGAGTCAGCAATACCTTTGTGGAATGACTTCATATCTGTGAGTCAACCTTTGAAAAGACAAGCTGTTTCTTTTAGTTGTCAGTTGCTGCATGCAAAAATGGCCTTAGAGCTAAACAAAGGGGATCATCAAAACAGTCTACATTTTTTAGCAGGTCTTGTATGTACTGCAAGAATTCAGTCTATGTTATGCATTCAGCAGCAAAATTACCTGACTTGCTTTCAATAGAGCAGTGGTTCTCAACCTGTGGGTCACGACCCCTTTGGGGGTCAAACTACCCTTTCAGAGGGGTCACGGCGAGTCGCCCGCTTTCATGCCCCATCCTCATCCGAGCTGCCCCGCTCCGTGTTTGGGGGTTTCCACAACATGAGAAACTGCATTAAGGGGTCGCGGCATTAGGAAGGTTGAGAACCGCTGCAATAGAGGAAGGCAGAAGACTCTTGATACATTGAGGAATTTATTAGTCATGGAACAACTGGCCCATAACCTGTACAAGACCTGACAAAAAAAAATTCTGTAGTACACCCTTGTTTTAAATACTATTAATTCACCCGGCAGTATTGGATACATTATTTTAAAATAACCTTGTTGTTAGTAATTATTTAAAGTCTATCCCTGGTTCTGCAGTTATGTCTGATATCCCAGTACAGGGTGAGCTGCCCTGCACCAGGATATGCAGTTTGTTGCGAGATGGGATGGGTTGCTCCTGGCACAGAAGAAGGTCATCCACATTAATACAGATGATTCAGTACCAGCCCTTACAGCTACTCTGAAGCCTGAGTTTGTGTGGATGGTGTGTAATAGGAAGGGGAGGAGCCTAGCTGAACTCACATCAGCTTGGAATGGCAAGTGTAGAAAGGCCCAAACAATTTTCACTATGCTTTTTAGGAAGATCACTGACATGATTCCTACCTTTCTACAGTTACATGATTTGAAGAAATCATACATTTTCCAATACTGTGCATATCTTCTGCACTTACTGCTTAATCCGGATCAAGGAGCTGCTAAAAATATGTTGTCAGCATGGTCGTTTGGGTCAAGAAGGTGCTAAGAACACATTTTCTGCACAAGAGTAGATCCACATCAAAACTGTGCCAAGGGTTCACTAATTCGGATTGGCAATTGACTAGATAAATGTGGTCTATATCCATATTCGCACTCTTTAGCACACATTTGCTGTTCTAAAGCCCACCCAGTGCATGTGGTTGATCCAGATCTAGATAATATGGATTAACTAAGGTAAGTGCAGAAAGGGCCTTTCTTACAGGCTGAAGAGAGAAACCATAAAACCCTTCCTGTGCCTCATCTTATAAAATGCGTGGGCGTTCTGCATCTGTGCCACGGTGCCCTCCTTCAAAGCACTGGGCAGCCCTTTACATGCATCCAGAACCATGACTTCCACCCAGAGGTCCATAAGTCATGGTCACTTTGCCACCGCAGCTGAACAACAGAAGTCCTATTTCTACTGATTTTAACTTTTAATGGCCGGTCATGGCTTCTTCCAAAGAAGCAAGCCAGAATACTTACTGCACAAGAAGCAACATCTGTGGAAACTTCTGCCATCACACTGGACTTCTTCCGCATGGTAAACTGTTCTGCCACAGGCACCACACTTATTGCCACCTCCCCAGTTCGGCATATTGAGCCTAAAGGAGAAATGTTAGCAATTAGCGAAGATGAAAGGTTCTGCGTGCCCATACGAGCTGCTTTCTTTCAGAGAACAAAGAAAGATGGAAGCATTTGGCTATATCTCAACAATGATTTTATTTTATCTGTAGTCCTCCACCAGCTGCAATGCAAAGTACCTGCAGGCTGAGATCCAGACTTGGGTTTAATTTTGAAGGAACAAACAGTCACTACACATCTAGTTCCCAAAATCATTACAGCATTACATAGATAAAGGTCACAGTCTTTGTACCACCATCAAGTGATAAAAGCAGGTTTTAGAAAATCTTTTGGAGTTAGTTCATCAATAAAATGCTCTATGCCCCTCAAAAAGGTTCTGCAGAAGAAAAGATATTAGAGGATAAAAAGGAGTGAAGCACCATCATTAAACTTTACTGAGCAAGAACGCAAACGGCTTTCAAAAAGAATGCATCTTCAAAGACACATTCCGCCCTCCAGCTCCAAGGATGTCTGGAGCAGGAAAACACTCCTCAGTTAATCTGGAGTGAAGGATAAAGGTCGTCTCTTTTGTCACATTTACCCACATCAAAGGTACATGTCCCACCTTACTAGATAAGATGCTGTTAAATGCAGCTCTTCTGAAAGCAAGCTAGAATTGTAGGAAGAGTTATTTGGGAGCAGTCATTCAGACAAAGCATGAAGAAGGATGAAGAAGCTCACGGATTATGTCCTAGCCACAACTCCAATAAAGTATGCATTTATGAGAGCTGCAGCCAGACAATGCATTTCCACGCACAAGGCAAAAAAAAAAAATAAAATCTGGTTATAATGCAATGAAAAACAACAAAAAGAACCAGTGCCTTTAAATGCACCAAATGGAAACAATTTTCTATAGAATGTTTCCCTTCTTCCAACATCTCCAGATACCCTGCCCTCTGCGTTCTGTTTAACCATTATGGGAAGTGTGACCCATTAAGCCTTACAAACAAGGACTCCTTACCAGCACACTGACCACTGTTCAACAATTACTGGAATGCAGGAAAATAAGATTAATGATTAATCCAGTTCAGGACATTTCCCTGCATTCCCTGATACAAATGCAACTCTCACCAACTCTAATTTGGGTGGAATGATTAATCTCAACTTCTCAGCACATGCATTTAAGCTTCTCAAAGGTTTATTACTACTTTTATAACACAGGCTTGCTATTATCAAATGTTTGAAAGAGAGAAAGAGAAAGGGAAAGAGGGAGGGAGAAAAACTTTGCTTAAACGATACAGACTGCTATTACTTGGCCATTTTTGGCACTACTGGAGACAGTCGAAAAGTTCAGATTCCACCGTATCTGTCAAAGGCTTTGGCTGCACTGTTACACAGCAGCTGACATCAATCAAAGCAAAGAGAAAACTACAAGAACGCAAGCATTATTTCCTTTTCAAAAACTTCTGCATTACAAAATTCTCATGTTACATCTACTAGGACAGGGACAGGGGAACGTCACTGTTCTGAAGGGCCACATTCCCTTGTTTCAGTTTACTTCAAACAGCATTCAGTAGTGGATTGGTCCAGAGGGGGAAAATGAGCTGTAAATATATAGATATTTATGTAGATAATGTTTAGACACGTTATGCATCTCCTATATCACAGTCTCAGAGTGGTTAAAAGCAGATTAAAGCATTAAAAAAACCACTTTCCTTTCATATAAAGAGTAGCAGCAACTAGGGGTGTACCTAGACTGGGGGATACTGCACACTGCGATGCACATTCAGTGCGTGGGCATCACACCTGATGCCCAATACTGCGTATAGGTCAGATTTACCTGCTGTGGAATGATCAACATTCACTCTACAGTATCAGGTAAATTCGAAGTTTCCCGCCGTCCTGACAGGACAGTGCAAAACAAACAACGAAAGTTGAGCCTGCAGCTCGGCTCCCGTTGGCGGCCTTCTCCCATGTGATGCGCCCCTCACCGCACGCACCACAGAAGTCTTGCAGTTGCCGAGGAGGAAGCTGCAGACCTCCGTTTCAAGTGGGGACAACCTGTCGTGATTTCACAGCCAGGTAAGCCAGTTTTCTACTAACTGTGTATTTTATTCCTAGCAGAATTCAAGGACTTATTCCCTGAAACAAAAGGACGAATACTTTAATCCTTGCTTCTCTTCTTCCACCCAGTGTTTTAAAGCACATTTTTATGATTACTTTGACTGAGCTACTTTTATTTTATTACAAAACCCACTGAGACTTGTATAAAAGAAAGACTATATTGTATGACCATTCACATAAATGAGTGTGCAGAGCAGGAGCAGTTAGGCCTAAAAGACTGAATAGAGGCTTGAGTTTCTCCATTACATCCCAAGGATGATAAAAAGCGGGAACTTCGTATTACTTATATTTCTATCCTGCTCTATACCCAAAAGTCTGAGGGCAGGTTACAATAATAGCACAATAAAAACAGATAAAAGTATGACTAAAGCAATGGCTGTGGCTGTATGGGGAGAGCATATTGTTTCCTTAGCCAAAGGCCTAAATAAAGAGCCGCATCTTTGCCTATCTTTGGAAGACAGACAATGAGGGAGCCTGTCACATTTAAGAGGGAAAATTATTCCACATAATCTGAGGGCTACAACCAAGAATGCTCTCCCACAGGTTTGTACCACCCTAACTCCTGTAGGTGGTGGGACCCTCAAGAGGGCTGCATAAGCAGATGTTAGGGCATAGGCAAGTTTCCAGCTTTTGCTTGTTTGGTAATTGACTATATTTTCCTTCCACTTTTAAAAGGCCATATCATACCTATCGTCAAAATAGAAGTGCACACTCAGCATTAAAAAAAAAATCCCAGAATTGGTTACCAATATCTTTCCTCATGGAAGACCCATGCTGAGATCTTGTACTCAGGTTGTGGTCATACTTTCACTTTAAACCTTTAGCCCATCTTTGAGACCAACTGCTCATACCTTTTTAGTCCAATCAGTTTCATTTGTGGACTTTCCTCCATTAGGTTGTACCTTCCCAAGTTCTGGTTTTTACAGGTCCCAAGCCATTTCAGGACTTTCCCCGCTTACCTTTCTAATGTCACTGGCGCCAACATAAACAATGGCCACTGGTTCCTCTCCAGTACCATCTCACAGCCTATCTAAATGCTGTGTGATGTCTGCACCATGCAATCAAAGTGCCTATCACAAACCTCTATCTCTATATTTCTAATAATCTGAACTGGTCTGAGTACATAATGCTACCTATAATTGTTTTACAGCAGTTAATATTAGCATACCTTGTAATCAGCAGTATTTCAGAAATTACTTGTGGGTTTTTGTCTGGTTTAAGAATAAAAATAATCTTGAAGCTATGCCAAGTTGGTGGGAAGCTTGCTCTCTGTTGCACTCCTCCCAGGATAATACAACCCCATCAAGAACAGGGTGCCTCACTTCATGGACACACAACCCAGTAACATACAGCACCTCTGCCTTGTCCAGATTCAGCTCCAATTTATTCTCCTCATCCAACCAATTACTGCCTCCAAGTACCTGTCAAGCACTTCAGCTGCCTCTCCTGGTTCATGGGCATGGAAAGGTAGGGCTGCATGTCACCTGTGTCTTGGTGAGGTCATCTGGATGAAGAAAGGAGACACACCACTGCCTCTTTGGGAGCCATCAGGACCACCCCCTCTCTCAAAGAAGCATTCACCACTCCCTGAATCCACCCTGCCAGCTAGTTTTTATAAGCCAGGAATGGCAAGGGACCAGAGAGCATGGAGGTGGCCAAACTCCAGGGAGCAGCTTGTCCACATCCTTGGGTCTCAGTGACTGAAACTGATCCAAGATAACAGGACCAGATGATTCTCTGGATGCTTTATTCAGACAGTTTTCAACTGTGACATCCAATTACATATGAATCAGAACAACTTTACCCAACATGTGTTGTGCAAATTTGTCAGAGCTTGTGAGATTACAACCACCCTTGCTTCCTCAGGCTTGATCTTAAAAAGTCATTTACCACTTGAAAAAAAAACTCTGCTGAATGGTTACTTGAGAATGCAGTGTTGGTGGAGAAATAGCTCCTTTTCACCGTCACCACACATGATAATGTGTTTGGTCAGAATCACGGTGTCTGCGCTACCCATCCTGCTTCACTGCCCATAGTTCCATAGGATATGTGACAGCTCGTTATTGGTAGGTAGGTTTTATAACAATACAGCTTTACTTAAAGGTAAGCAGTGGGCGGAGCCCACCAGAATAGACTGGGGAAGTGCGGGTGAAACAGCCCAGGAACTCAGCCAATCGGAAGAGCTAAGGCACAGAATGCCAGGTATAAAACGCAGTGCCAAGGAGGGAAAGTTGTTCTATTTCTTGTTCTGATCATTAAAGCTATTCATGTGTGAATGCATTATACCTGTGAAGGGGAAAATTAAGACTAGATCCAGGTTTCTCAGGCCTGGGGGGAGTTTAGACAGGGAGAATCCTTATTATAAAAGAAAGTTAGGCTGACAGAGACGTAAAGTTAAAGATTGTTTTTATTTTTATCTTCAGAAGTGTAACCAATAAAGCAACAGTTTGTGTTCTTTTAACAAAGTTCGGTCTGAAGGATTTATTACAGTAGGCTATAAGGGAATGCTGATGAAAAGGTTCCGGTTTATTTAAGTAAAAGTGTCAAAGCCACGCCGCAGCCAGCAGCAGGAAGTGTTTCTCCAGCATTGTTGGTTGGGGGGGAAACAGGAGAATGCAGCGGCCACCAAAGTTCGGGTGAATCAAGGTGTATGAAGGCTATTATTTATACTTAAATAATATAAAAAGAATAGGTAGGTTGGACGTGCCGGGTTGCGAGGAATCCACCCTCGGCTAAGGCGGGAATGCCGTCACAGGATACCAAGAGAGTTATAGACTCCACAGCTACATCAAAGTGCTTGAGTGTGATTGAGTCAATGGTCCTGCTCCCTTTGCAATTCCACAGAAAGATTGGGCCTGAGCAGAAGCATCATCCAGGTCAACCAGAAAATCTCCCAGAATACTCAGGAATTGCTCAGGACCTATAGACCTCCAAAGATGGACTGTCTCAATGGGCCCCTCACTCTTAAGACTGTGATCACACCTAAGTTTTAACCAGTCTCAGTCCACTTTCAGAGTGAGAGAATGCATCAACAAAGTGGAAAACTGATTCTTTTCGGTATTATCTAACTCAGAAAATCCACATTTGGATTAGATAATATGTAAAAAACAATGACTGTTCACTTTACTGGTGTGTTATTTTGCACTGAAGGTGGACTGCAGCTAAATTAAAACTTCGGTGCAAATGCAGCCAGAGAAGAGTGGCCGTTACAAGGTCAAATCTTACCAGCAAGTTATCCGCCATCTTATCATTAGCCATCTCATCAATCCACTCCGTGGCAAGGACCAGATCAAGAGTATATTCTGCCGTACGATTTGGGCTAGTAACATACTGATACTGTCCCATGGCTGTCAGGGAGAGCATGAAGATCTGAGGGTCATCTCTGAATGGATGTTAAAATCTCCCAACATCACAGCGAGGTACCAATATCTCCCAGCACCACATCTCTGACAATCTCCCTCAGTCAGGGAGACTGCTGGGTAAGAAGATGGGCAATGCACATTTATAACTCAACAACAAAAATAGCTCCTCAAATTCTGACACCAAAATGCTACTCTAGAATTTCAGAACAAATGCAAATTCTGCCAGCAAGTTCAGCTGCTGAGATAAGCTAAATGTTCCAAAAATGCACAGTTATCCAAGTGCTGTTTAGACAGCTCAGTTTTGGGTGGATTTTTAACTTTTTAATTGGCTAATCTAAAAATCCACTGGCTTTTTTCAAAGGTTGGTATTAGGTTACATCCAACATGCGCTACTATCCAATTCACTTCATGATACTAGGGCATCCATCCTTTCATCTGGATAGGGAAACTTAAAACAATCTGCCCTTTGTTTTTTATGGATGAAATACTCCAACTATTCTGATTAACATCCCTGGGGGGTTCAGTTTTGTTCCAATGTTGGATGAATAGGCAAAAAAAGTCATGCACAGTGCTACTAACTACATTTAGTTATTGCATCTTTTATCCTGATGTGGCAGAACAAGGCTACAAGGCTGACTAGAAATTATTTGGTGATCTGGCATTTAAGCTAGTTATCCAACTGCAGTTGGATAATCACAACTAATAACTTTAATTTTTAAAATGTAGCTACTAACAGAACCAAGGTTGCACAGGCTTTTTAAATACACAGAGGACCCATCTGGACTTCTCTCACCTCTCATTCCAGTAAGGTGAAAATCGAGTACAGAGAGAGCCATCTACACTTCAGGTGCTGGTGCAGACCAAACTAGACCACCAGCACTTGAAGTGTGGATGGCCTGGGCAAGCCAAATCACCATGGCAATAGCTGCAGAAATATCAGGTGCATGCCCAGACACTGCCATGGTGATAAGGATGCCCAACTATACTGCAATATCCACTTGCAACATTGTTCCTGGACCCCTTAAGTGCAGAAGGTTCCAGATGTTCTTTCTCCAGTTCTGCCTGCCAGAAGCGCTATTTATCTCTCTCCCTCCCTCTCCATATATAAGGGATGTGCATAAATTTGTTTTTGGATTCAATTCATATTCAATCAAAATTCATATTTGTTCGAATAAGATTCCCTTTGAATTTAGTGGGATTTGAGTTTAATATGAATGTTCAATCCCATATGAATCCATCAAAAGATTTTATTCAAATTTGAATGTCAATCTTCCAGTGTGCCAACATTCAATCTGAAAACAACTGTCTGAATTCAGCAAAATTCGTACGAATTTTGAACGTTATGAATATTTGTGCACATCCCTAAATATACACGTTTGCGGCAATTTTGCTTTTTCTATAATACTGAGCTTGATCCTACATGTCAAGGGTTGTTCCATGATAAATTAAGACATTCTGAACTTTCTCAAATGACCTGCAAAAAAAAAAAAATTACTCTAGAAAGCGAATGATACTGGCAGGTTCACTCTGCAAGGTACATTGAGTATGTTCTTATTTCATGGGAAGGTAGGATAAATATGACTAGAAATATATCTAAACATTTAGTTTATCAGTACCCAGATGCTTTCAAACTTTAAAAATGGTAATTCATCAAATAGCCCATCCAAATGAAAAATATTCCACACCGTAGGAGCCAGGCTGCAGAACAAGTTTTATGAATCAGCCAAGGAATTGTGCAATTATCTTTAGGAGCAAATAGAATTGCATTTTCCATCCTCCTCATTCTCGCAATTCTTCATGACAAAACCTGTTCCACATCAGTGTAAGAAATGGCGACACACTCCCAAGAAAATGATTTTATTACATTATTAGTTACAAAGTTTCTCTAGTTTTTTCTTCCAACAAAACAAGCTTTCAGAGGAGTTTACACAGCTTTCACAAACCAAATGGCTTAGGAGTGTGAAAGTAGGGGATTGCATAAAATCTATAAAATCCTGAATGCAGGGAGACTCATTCATTTTGCTTCTCACAAAAGACTTGTTGAAAACTAGGATAAACTGTAACAGCCAAGATTACTATTGTCATGGAATAGAGCCAATGAATGTTTTTTGGTCTCTAAATTTTATATATCCAGACACTTGGTTAAAAAAAGTAATAATTCCAGAGCCTACCCTCTTCAAATGATTTTTGCAGTCATTCTATCCCATGCGCTAGTGCATTGCATATTCTCTCTTTTTAAAAAAATACTGAAACCTGCCATCATCACATCTTCAACCAGGAAGCAACTATCTTGAGGCGCAAGCCAAATTAACAAAACTGCTGACGCAAAGGCACCTAACTAAGCCCCATTACCCACACTATTTAGCTTTCTACTAACGGGTTTATGGCACGTAGCACCACTTTCCCTAATTAATCCCTGTCTATTTAAAGGGCTGTTTTACAGAACCAACAACGAAAAAAGTTAAAACAGATATGTGCTTAGTAGAACAAGCTCTATGAGTGGAAAGTGCTTACACTACAGCACTATAGAGAAACCCATATATCAAGTTGTCTTCTGCTGGCTCAGGGCCCAACCGAAAGAAAACTTTGGAAAGTTAAACACAAAGACTTGGAAGAAGCTTAACAGCACAGCGATCTACAAAGACTGTATATCTGTAAAGCATTGTGTGTGTGTAGAAATAAAAGTGATGCAGCCTTCATGATCCTTGCCCTCTTACCAATAAATTTCATACTGAAAGTCACTTCATAGGTTAGGCTGACGAGCTGGGAATCAAAAACACTGTTCAGGCAACACAGAATTAGGCAATTTCCTTTAAGCCAATGATCGGAGACGACCCGGCTGCTCCAAAAACCGTCGGTTGGTGCGAGCGCTTGCAGAAACCATTTGGCTCCCCCGTAGCACTCGGGAATTACGCACAGTTTACACAGAAACGAACCCAAAACTGCATTAACTAAGGTTTTGTACGGCTTCTGTTGCCTTCGTATGGCCCAATGGACCAAATGCTCGACAGTCCAAGAGCCGCAACGGAGAGAAAGAAACTACAGTCCAGGACTCCGCTTCTGTTTGCGAGCCAGAGCCGGCAAGCCAAGGTCAAGAACTCCGCTTTAAAGAGACGTAGAGCAAGCGGAGTACCGCCCGCCTCCGAGCAGGCACAGACAGGGGCGCTTCTCCTCCCTTCCCCGCAGCCCCGCCGGAGCCACCGGGAGCCGCGCTGACGGCGATTCGAAGCTTCTCGGCGCGGGTTAAGACGCGCTTTCCGCTCCTGCGAAAGGCTACGGGCGGTCGACGGACCGACACGGGTGGCCACCCGTCCCCTTCTCCTCAGCGGCTGCTTTCAGGGCGGAGGTGCGCGCCCAACGTCACGGAGCTTTGGCCACCGTCCGTCCAAACCCGGCCGGCTATCGAGGCTACCGCGGACGGACGGAGGAGGACGAACAGAAGGAAAGAGACTAGCAGCTGCTTACGAGGGAAGGGAAGGAAGAGCCCCACTTACCAGACGCGCCTCCGCCTCCCTCAGCAGAACAGGACAGGTACCCAGGACACCAGCAGATGAATCAGTGCAGGCAGCAGGGAGGGCCCCCTATCTCCGACGGAGGTTTATACAGGCCGAGTCCACTGAGGGCGGGGCTTTCGCCTAGTTTTCGAGCCGGCCCTCCTTTAGGCCCACCTTTGCTTGCTTGCTTGCTTGCTTTCTCCGCCTCTTCTCGGTGCGCCCCCGCCGCCGTGCCTGTATTGCGCTTCCTGGCAAGCCGGCTGGCGTTTAGGGTGGTCCCGTCCGCGCCCCTTG
This sequence comes from Aspidoscelis tigris stejnegeri, assembly GCA_023333525.1. NCBI lineage: Eukaryota > Metazoa > Chordata > Lepidosauria > Squamata > Teiidae > Aspidoscelis > Aspidoscelis tigris. The sequence goes on along the minus strand of JALMGA010000005.1, from coordinate 49,842,726 downwards.
GCTGCTTCCCCTTGCGGGCCCTTCTCGCTCGCGTGGGAGAGTTTGGCGCCTTTCTGAGGGGCAGCTGTTTATCCTCTGCCTCGGGCTGAGCCGGTCGGGTCGGGTCAGGTACTCCTGTAACTGCTGCCGCCTGATTTTAGAAGGAGAGAGGCAGGGGGAAAGACTAAGAAGGAAAGCAAATGGCTTCTCCTCTCCCACTCTTTGTTTTGTCAAAAGAAAAGGTTTATAAGGGACCCACCGGCTCAAACCCATCATTGTGACGCTTTAAGCCCTCGCTTATGCATGGAAGAGGATCCATGTGCTTGTTCTTAAAACAGCAACAACAAACCCTGCTGGCACCTTTCTACTTCTAGGGTTTATGTACATGTATCATAATACTCTGCCAGAACTTTAAATAATTACGCTTTTTTCACTGTCTGTTTTTTCAGCTAATGTGTTCACTGTCATGATATAATTTTGCAAACTAACTCCTGCCTTAACCTTCCTCATGGTCTGTAAGTGCCTGGATCACCCCGGATCCTTTTTTGAAGATTGGCATTACATTTGCTACCCTCCAGTCTTAAGGTACAGAGCCTGATTTTAGGGAAAGATTATATATTTTTGCTAGAAGGTTGGCAATTTTGCATTTGAGTTCCTTAAGGACTCTTGGATGAATACCATCTGGTCCCGGTGACTTGTTAACATTTAGGGTCTTTCTACACTTGGCCTTATTCTGGAATATGTCCTAGAATAGGAACCTGCTGTCTGCATGATGATGCAGACACTGGAAGCCCCCAGGTGAGCCCTGCCACATTCTGCATTAGCTTGTGGCCAGCAGACTGCTATCCTGAGCTATATTCCAGGATAAGGCCAAATGCAGAAAGGGCCTTAGTTTATTGAGACATGCAAGGGCCTCTTCCTTGGTTATCTCTGTCCAGTTTAACTCTTCAGAAAAAATGGGCTCAGCTACTGGCATGTGTCTTCTGTCTTCCTCCGTGAATACGGAAGCAAAGAATTTGTTTAGGCTCTCTGCAATTTCTGTGTCTTCTTTAATTATCCCTTTCTGTCCTTTACCATCTAATGGTCCAACTGCTTTCCTGGTTGGATTCCTACTTCTGATATACTTACAGAAGTTCTTGTTATTTCTTTTGATGTTTTTAGCAGTGTGCTCCTCAAAGTCTTTCTTGGCTTTCCTAATGGTCATCTTGCATTTGTGTTGCCAGTGTCTATGCTTTCTCCTGTTCTCCTCATTTGGACAAGCCTTCCATTTTCTAAATGAACTCTTTTTGTTTTTAATGACTTTGTCTCCTGCACTTGTGAGCCACATTGGTTTTTTCTTGGACCTAGAAGTCCCCTTTCTTCTTATAGGTAAGCATTCTATGTGCACTTCCATTATTGTGTTTTTAAGTAGTCTCCATGCATTTTGAAGTGATTGAACTCTTTTGACTTTCCCTTTAAATTTCCTTTTTACTAATTTCCTCATTTTGGGGAAGTTTCCCTTATGAAAGTTTAAGGTCTCTGTGTTAGACTTTATTAAGAACTTACTCCCTGTATTTAAGCTGAAGGTTATTGCATTGTGGTCACTGTTCCCAATTGGATCAGCTACAGTGACGTCCTTTACCAGGTCCTGAGCGTTACTAAGGTCAAGTCCAGGACTGCCTTTCCCCTGGTTGGTTCCATGACCATTTGCTCCATGGAACAGTCATTTACCAGGTCTAGGAATGTTTTAGATTCGGGATTTTCCTAGCTGTAACCTACCCAGAAATCTTCCTTAATGCTAGAAAAATAGTAAATGGTATCTGCGATCAAGATAATTTGTCACCAAAAGCAATGTCGTAACCATTTTGTATATTTATATATGCATATTTTAATCATCAGGTTTATGAAGACTGTGTGTTAATGACAGCAAGTTAAATAATAAAAGCAGCAGAAATTAGAAAGTGAACGTGGCCGGCAAGTCTAGCTACCTGCTCTGCAGCAAGACTGTCTTCTTTATCGGACTAGAAAAGGCTGCTAATTCAGTTTGAAGGGATTGTGTCAATAGAGCATTTGAGGATCACTCTTCTGATCAGCTGAGTGTTTCTAAATACAAGGCCTTCTTTGTATTTATCACATGGGCATAGGAAGTGAACAGAAATGCAATAGAAAATTATTGTTTTCTTTTCTAAGGTAGGCATTTTCTTACAAGGCATTTAATTGCTGTAAAAAATGAAGTATCTTTACTTCTGAGGTTGTTTCACAGAGCCGAATGTTGTAATCACATGCATATTCCTGAATGAACAGTCCTACGCATTTTTGAATTAAAAAGTACTTGCACATGCAGCACTGCTGCCGTACAGAATTGAACAACCTATGTATGGGAAACATCCAAGAAACAAGGAATAATATATAATGAATATTAATATATGTTTTGCTCTGAATTAATCTTTTGTTCAGGAACTGCAACACATTTTGTTTGTGCCTGGGACATTGCCAGATGAGATTTTTTTCATATTTTATTCATAGTGTTTAAGAATGTTTTAATGATTGCAGTTGTGATTAGACTGAGTTTATATTAAAATAATTACCATCTTCCATCCATCAATCTATAGTGGAGGAAGCTTAGCCAGAATCCTGTACAGGCACCAAGCAGGGAAAATGGCCATTTTAACTGTGTCTTCTGAAGCGTTCCGATAGTTGTTGGAAAGTAGTACCTTGTTGTTTTTTTAAAAAAATATTTTTGGTAGTCAAAAAGAATCTTAAAGGTACCCTTTGCTCACCTGCTTTCTTCCAATGAAATAAACAGACCATTATGCACTAATTGCATAAGGCTGCCCTGTTTTGAATGGTTTTCTTTTTCACTGTAACCAATACAATTGCCCCTTGATTTACATGGTTTTCAAAGCGTGAGGTTAACATACTTGTGAACAGTGTTACCAGTTACCCATATCTCCCCTGTGGGTGGTCAAATATTTTATTTATTTATTTATATTTATATCCTGCCTCATACCCAAGGGTCTCTGGGTGGCTCACAACATTTAAAAATGAACATATTAAAACTGTATCAGACTATACTAAAACCCGTACAAGGGTTAAAATCCATAATAATAATAATAATAATAATAATAATAATAATAATAATAATAATAATAATAATAATAATAATTAATAAATAAATAAAAATGATACAAAAACAGTTTAAAAAACAGTAGTGTTTGCAAGGGGGGAAGCATAGAGAACATTTAGCCAAAGGCCTCAGTGAAGAGGTGCATTTTCACCGCCTTCCTGAACATAAACAGATACACCTCCAAGGGGAGACCATTCCACAGCCTGGGGGCCACTACTGAGAAGGCCCTCTCCCGGGTGCCCACCTGTCTAGCTGCTGAAGGCGGCGGGATAGCCAGGAGGGCCTCTCCTGCAGATCTTAAGACACGGGCAGGTTGATATGGGACAAGGTGCTCCTTTAGATATCCAGTCTCCCACCTCTACCCTGCCTTTGTTCATCAACAAAGATAGCTCGATGATGTTCTCATGTAGAAGGGTGCCTTGGTACATAGCTTGTAAAGGATCATCCTTCTGGTCTGAAGTCAAGTCCTTTATATTTCTGTTTCTTCTCACCTGACATCTGGTACTCCATACTTTGTCAATTTTGATAATGCAGAAAGTCAAAGTAGGCACCATTGTGGCTGTCCCCATCTCAGAAAAAGATGCAGAATCTCCCTCTCTTCTTTTTTCGGTTTCACCATAGCCCCGTTCTGGTACAGGATTTAGCCTGGCTTGAATTTGGCTTGAGTTCTTTCTGTCCTGACAATTTCCAAGGGATCTAGCATTTCTGCAGACTTAAGATCCCAAAACACGGAGCATCTCTGTTCAGATTGAAAGAGGACTCGCTGCTGGATCTACAAATAATCCTCACTTTTTTAATCAATGGGAACACAAGCAAGCATTTTGGGGAGGAACCATGCTTTCGGGGCATTCCCTGTCTGAAAGGGGGAGGGGAAAGGGGGAAGAGTAAAATACTTGCAGTTCCAAGAGATCAGTGGGGAAGTGTTTAATAAAGATCATCGTGTTTAATGTGTACAATAAAGATTGTGAAAGAGGGACTCTTATTGTTGGGGGACTGGAGATCAGCAGCAGCTGTAGCAGCCCATGTGCACAGTGCTCGTCGGTTGGTTGGAGGATGAGGAGAGATCTAGGTGGCTAACAAGCAAGCTAAATGGGCAAGTTTGCTGAGAACACAGTGGTGGGTGGCTTGCTCGCATCTTTTCTCCCTGCCCCCTCTCTTGTTGATAGGGTGCTGGCAGGAATGGGGAGGGACTGCGCTCTGCGCTGCCACAACCAGGGAGACAACCCCTGACAAGTTCAAAGGAAAAACAGCCATCGGTTCTCTGTTCGTCTCCCAGATCTCTGCCCCCTGAAATGGCTTCCCGTGCCGGCAAAGGCAGCGGCTGCAGCCATTGGCCACGTGATCGTTCACTCATTCACTCTCAATATTTTCACAGATCACTGTCAAAATCCACCTGGTAGAGCAGCAGTGACTGTAGCAATCCACCACTTCACACCTGATAACAATATTCTGCACTATTCTGGCTCTTTGAAAGTTCTGAGCTTTAGAAAGGGAAAGGAAGGGAAGCTGCTGCACTTCTGGGAGATTTGTGAATGTTTTATGGCTGTGTGTGCAGGCAGTAATCCCCGCCCCTTTTGCCACGGAGCATCCCCAAGGTAAATGCTGCCAGGAAAACCCGTGACTTCCAAAAAGAGTGCTGGAACTCTTCTTTAAAGTTCACTTTTTTTGTCATGGATTTTCCTCCTTTTGTAGCACTGGAAGCTCGTTGAAACGCCAGGCATGGGGGTGCTCAGAGGCAAAATAAGATTTTTAGAGGGCTTTAAATTGCTTGGGTACAGGGCCTTAGAGGTGTAGCATGTGGCAGCTAGCGTTCCCATCTCACCTCTAGCCACATTAAAGACCAGAAAATGCACTGAGACCTTTGTGAAGAACCTTAAAAATAATGAAGAAAACAAAATGAAATTTTCTAACCTTTTGTGCAGATTAGAGGAGGAATGGGAACAATAGCATGTTTTTCTACTTTTTTTTTTCTCTTATGGCATATAGATGCACTGGGTGCGGGCTTCCATTTTCTGCACCACTGTATGAATCGCAGGTTCCTATTCCAGAATAAGGCCCAGTGCAGAAAGGACCATATCTCTAGTCATCCTTTGGGCTCCAAACTATGGCCACACGGAACCTAGTAAAACACAGAAAGAACAGTACAATATCTCTGAACTCTGTCTCAACCTGTTACTATTTTGACACGTGTAGATAGGGAATGACATTTTGATCAGCAAGCACTACAGTACAGTGCTATGAAGAACCTCTATTTAGGGTGTTTTTCCACTTAGCACTAGAGTACCCATTAAGGACCCATTAAGGACCCTTAATGGGTCCTTAATGGGTACTCTAGTGCTAGTGGAAAAACACCCTTAATTGCTGATAACAGAAAAGCAGGCACACCAAAGATCTTGACATAAGAGCAACCTTGCTGAAGCTGACGCAAAAAAATATATTAACAAGTGTGACTAATTTTAATTCCATATTTCCTGGTGAGTGTCTTAAGACTGTTTTGTAATTTGCTTGACAGTTTGGTTCCATAAATCACTTGATGGAGGATATATTAAAAAGTAATCTTAATAAAACAATAATTAACTGTTGCAATGGTGAGTTATAAAATCTTATTCGGTCAATAAACCTTACAGTCTTGTTAAGAGTACAGCTGCTCATTAAGTATTTGAGGAAGGAATAAAAATCTCTCTTTAAGCAGCTTGCAAATACTTCAGACGAACGACATCTTAATTTTTTTAAATCACCCATATTTAAACCCCACTTGAGATTTCAGAAGGTATGATTGAAACCATGAAGAAGATGAGAGCAGAGCACAATTGATATGTAATCCTAAGTGCAATTAATGAAATAACGTCTTGCACAGACCCAGGTGCTGATATTATCATAGCAGTTGAAGTTGTTAAACTCAGCAAAATAGGGAAGCATTAATTTCAGCTTCTAAGGTTCCTGGGCAGAGGCCTCCAAAAAGCTTAGGAAAACACAAAAACTGTTGAAGGAAGCTGTTCTGCAGAACTTTAATAGCTAATCTATAACTCTCAGTAGAGAAATCATGTAAGGCAAAAATAATCTGTGCCTTCTCAAAGTTGGCCTTGTTTCTTGATTAAAAATATTATAATGCCTTCTGTGATACTGTAGGGCAATCAAAAGATCAGGGCAGGGTACCTCTTTTTTCCCCTCACAGGGCAGGGGGCATCTATTCTTAGAATCTATCAAGGATCTTTGTGGAAGTTGTAATGGATGGGACAAAAATCAGTACAATTTTTGCATGTGTCTCTTTCTTTCTGAGAAGCAGCTACTTATGTCAGGCTACAAATGCCCACCCTTCTCCTCAGGCTTCACAGAAAGATACTACAACCAGTATCAACATTTGCATATGTGTCATCATGAAGGTAAGAGATGATTGAGACACAGCCATTGCCAACTGAAAGAGAGGGAGGGAGGGAGAATTTTCTTGCATATATACTGTGGGGGAACCTTGGAGGTTAAAATCTAGCATTTGTTGGACTTCATGATTCTGGCTGCTAAACTGGTTATTACCTATGGCTGGAAAGATAATACTCTTTAACTGTGGTCACACTTTCACTTTGAGCCTTCAGTCCATCTTCTGATTGCAACACACATTTTCATTTCTATCCATTTAATTTGTGGATTTTACACCCTCCTTTTGGACTTTCCTCTATCCTGGTTTTCACAGATCTCAAACCATCACAGTGTGCTAATCTGTTTTCATTATTTAGGTGTGATCAGGAAAGAGGATTAAAGGGGGCTTTCCTTTCACCCAGTGATTATTAAGAATAGTACTCTGATTGCATATCCCTGATGCTGACTGACAGAACTTTATCCTATCAGAGCTTGTGGAGTAGGTGCTGATGCAGTCAAGAAGAGTGGAGAACTAAAGAGTCGTGTATAGGACATTCTGGGCAATAATACAAAGGTGTGAGCATAACAACACAAACTGAGAATGATCTGAGGAAGGATTAGCAGATATTGGGTGCGACCAGGGTTAGTACGTCTTCAATCTGGCTTCTGAATAAGACAGTTTTGTTCAGCGAGGTGTGGCCACAGCGTTTATATTGTTAAATTATGGTACCAAAGATTGTGAGACATTGCCATTAATGAATGTCTTACGCACAAATGCAAAGTATTGGGTGGTCAACTCTCTGAATTATCCTTTTCTGATATCTTGATCGGGGGATCTGACATCTGTTTTGCTCAGCCTTTCCAACAATAATATACCATATGCAAGCTATTAGCACACTGAGTGATATTCTGCTTCTACCTCTTTCCGTGAATTCTGCCTTTGTTCTATTTGTTCTGAGCTTTATGGCATGATCTCTTTCTTTCTTGTGCTTTAGATAGCTTGGTTGCTGGGGGGTTGTTGTTTGTTGTATTTGCTTTCTTCTTATACTTTGTTATATATACATTTATGAATAAGCTTCAAATAAAAAAGAAAAGAAAAGAAACCTCATATCCAGTACAGAGTTCAGTTTCGTATGAAACCTTTTTTGGAAAGCACTCTTTTTGTTCCCATTTTTTGAAAGAATTATCATCTTGAAGTATAAGTTGGTAAAGAAGTCCAGTCTGGTTGGTAAAGAAGTCCAGTCTGGTTCAGGACAAAGGTATGCGTGAGGCAAAGATTGCAATGTTCCCTCTGCTTCGGATGTGTATGAGAGACAAGTTGGGAGTACAAGCTAGAAAAACCTGTATTTTTTTTCTTGTAACTCAAGCAAGCAACACTGGTTTAAATGGGGCCAAAGGGGTGTGGGGGAAGAGAGAGAGATTTAAATTAGAAACAATCACTCTGGAGGGTTTGTGTGAGGCAGGAAGCAATTTTACACTGCATTACAGATGTATATTTTGCAAGGGACAGGGAGCTGATCTTTTCATTCACCACATTGACTGGAAGTCACCCAGTGAGCTATATGGCTCAATAGAGATTTAAACCCAGGCCTCCTGATCTTAATCCAAGTCTATCTGCTAGATTACATTGCCGCTCCTGTTTCCTGGAGCTTGTTTAAATTATGTAATGCTCTTCTTCTTACCTCAGATATTGAGGGGAAACAGTTTTGCACCAAGAAAGCTATTTCTCAAATCACAACCTTGGCAATGATCTCTCTTTTCCATGAAGAGAGTTGGAACAGTGGAAAAAGGCAAGGTCACAGAGTTTCTTTTGTGTAGCACTGACAATCTGCTTTCAAGATTTTGCTCAGTAATTGTCCTCAGCAATGCTGTCCACTTTATAAAGGACATTATTATGTAACAAGACTGCCCAATGACAGGCCATTCACAGCATTTCTGTCCATTAGCAATAAGCAAAGGAAGAGAAAGTTTCTGGGAGCTGAAAAGGATTCAACATGTAGAAATGCCCCTTAGATTGTTGCTAAGGATCATAATAAACCCAGCATTCCATTAAATGGAATGTGAACCCAGTAGAAATAAAATTACATTTTCACTGCATCATTTGGTGCTTTTTTCATTTCATTTCATTTCATTTCATTTCCATTTTATTTGTATACTGCCTTTCCAGAAAGAATATTTGCCTAAGGTAGTTTATAAAAACAGAAAAGATACGATACACAACAATCCTACACACTGTATTGGTAATACATTATAAAATATATATCATGCAAAATAATACATTACATAATAACACAAAATCTAAAAGTCACCCAGAACAGGCAACAACACCAGATATTCCTTCTCCTCCTCCTATTTATTTATGTCATTTTTCTTTTTTTGCACACCTTAATTTCTCTTACCCTAGGTAAGCAAATCTATTTCATTGTAAGTTAGTAAGCAAATAAATAGTATAATTCCATGGAATATTATTCACTCCCTGTCTTCTGGCAGCTTCCGGCTTTCTTATCTGCCTTCTCAGCTGCTTGAGACAGTTAAAAGGAGATACTCTTAAGTATTTTTAGCTTCATTAGGAAGCACAGCTCTGGAGGAGCAGGAGGAGGGAGCATGAAAGTGTCTCTCTCATTAAAAAGGTGGACAGGTGTCAATAAAGGATTGCTGCCCTTCTCCCTCCCCTCCTTCTATTGAACATTTTCATCATAAATGAAATTGGAAAGAACACAGAGAAAACCCAGAATACATCATTGCAGTATGCAGATGTCCACTAAAAAGCACCGCCTCTAACAGTGACTGCCTCTCCATTATGCAGCAAAGGAACCTTAAGTTAGGCCATTTTCCACTGCTCCCCGTGGAGACAAGCTATCCTAAGGGTCTGATTAAGGTGTGTTGACTGCATAGTGGAGATGCAACTAATGCGTTGACTTCAATGAGCTACTGGACCCAGATCAAAGTAATCTTGAAATCTTCAGCTCAGGTCTGGTGGTAACTGACCGCAGAACCAGTATGCTGCTATGAGATCACTAACATCCTTTAACTATTTGGGCTGGGCTAGTCCTTTTGCTTTTTTCAGGATGAGCCTATGTTTTGCTAGAACTTCCTTACCACTTCAGCTATGTTTCCTTTGAGCTAATTATACTTTTCGGTCAATGCGGCATGATCTCTGGAGCAATCAGTAAGGAAATCAGTGTGGAACCATGTGGAGTTAATGTCATCAGATACTGTGGAGTGGTTGCTGCCCTGCTCTCTAATAGTTTCACAGACCGTGTGTGACGGTTTCAGGGTTCAGGCTGCAATGGGCAGTAATATTTCTTTGCTCCCTTGCAAGCCTCTTTGCAAACTGTATTTGCAAGCCCTGGCTACAAGCTGCAAAAGGGCAGGAAACCTTGCCTGGGCCCTGTTGTATTGATTGGCTGCTGGCAATTTGGAGGGAGAACCTGTCCAGGGACCTGGGGGCTTGATTGACAAGTGGGAGGAGTTTCCCTCGGTTGCCAGTGTTACAGCCAATTGGAGCCCGAGAGGCTGAAGGGTATAATAAGCAGTGAAAGCAGCAGACTGGGTCTTTTGACTGGGCAATATCTGAAGGGGACTGATAGGAGAGATCTGTCACTGAGGGAGACTTTGCCAGCAACTCACCAAGGGTCATTTCTCTGAAGGGGAATTGATTGGACTGGTCCTGTTCTTTGGGTGGGGAGCAGAAGGAGATGGCCATCACTGGTTGATTCTTTGAAGGAGCTCATACTAAGAACAGACCAAGGGCTGCAACCCGCAGGCAAGCAAGGAGGTGCAAAGCCTATCTGAAACCAGGACTGAGTTGCTATTCTTTGGGGAGGCTTGGGTAAAGCTGAGCAAACCAAAGGGAAGAAGTGGATAGGATTATCTGCTTAGGAGCAACTGGTGGGTGTCTTGTAAGCTAAGAGAGCTGTGAATGCTTGAAGCTTGTTTCTCTAAGTGACTTTTATTCTGTATCTTGCAACATCTAAACTTTCTGTTTTACTCTTTACCTCTCTAAGGCTGCGTCCCCAAAAGACTTATTTGCCTCTCTACTGTCCCTCTACTGTCCCTCTATTCAAGTGGACTTTAAAAGTGCCATGCAAATCAGGAATAAGCATCCGCATGAGGCTCAGCAAAATGCGTTTTTAATGTACCTTCCGTCCCCATGGGAGCTGTGTTTTTTTTCCGCACATCTTTTTCTCCCCGCCCCTGCTCTTGTTGATAGGGTGCCAGTGGGAATGGGGAGGGACTGCACTCGGCGCAGCCACAACCAAGAAGAAACCCCCGACAAGTCCAAAGGAAAAATAGCCATCGATTCTCTGTTCATTTCCCAGATCTTCCGCCCCCTCCCTCTCCCTCTCTGCTCCCCGTCCTCGGGCTCTTCCTGCAGAAGCTGCGTGACGATGGCTGCAAGACATTTTTACCTATACCGCGCATGATCGCTCATTCACTCTCACCACTTTCCCGTTATTGCTGTCAAAATCCACCCTGTACAGTGCACGATCGCTCATTCACTCTCACCACTTTCCCCTGTTATTGCTGTCAAAATCCACCCCATACAGTAGCAATAATCCACCTGTCACGCCTCCTCTCGCGCCTTCCGACTCCAGCTCTTCGGAAGGAGAGGAGGAGGCAGATGCACCCCCATTCATGCCCGCACCCCCGACATCGCCAGAAGCAGACGCTGCCGGCCCAAGCGCTGAGAACCCCACCCGAGCGGAGCGCACGCACTCCTCAGGTGAAAGCAATGAGGGAATCACCCGACCCTGCCCGCAAGTGTTGCGTAAGCAGAAGCAGCTCACGCGCTGCGCTGCGAGAATCAGGCACCTGGGGAAAACTGGGCGCGGTGCAGCATTCCCTATTTAAGGAATCAGGCGGTGCCCAGAGCTCGTTGCAGACAAAGCCGTGCAACCCTGCCGTGTTTCCTGAGCTGTGCTTCGACCCTGAACTGACTGACTTCCCTGACTTCTGGACTGTCTCACCGACCTGCTGAACTCTGGACCCCCGTGAACTTGGACTGGACCTAGACACCGAGTAAGCAACACCCCATGGAGCAGAGCTGCGTGCGTGTGTCTGCCTTCGCACCCTGACACCCCAGGTTACGAGACCACCCTCTTCACACATGATAGCGATTGCAATAATGTTGCAATTCTGCGCGATTCTGGCTCTTTAGTTCTGAGCTTTAGAAAGGGAAGCTGCTTGTGTTATTGCTGTGTGTGTAGGCAGCAATCCCTGCCCCTTTTGCCACGGGGCGTCCCCAAGGTAAACGTTGTGAGGAAAACCCGCAACTTCCAAAAAGAGTGCTGAAAGTCTTATTTAAAGGGCACTTTTTTTGTTGTGGGTTTTCCTCGTTTTGTAGCGCTGGAAGCTCATAAAAAACCCTGGCATGGGGGCGCTCAGAGGCAAAAGAGGATTTTAGCTGACTTTAAATTGCTTGGGGACAGGGCCTAAGTGTTATTCTTAATAAACCTGTTTTGATTTACAGTTTAAAACGTTTGCTACCAGTGTTTGATTTAAAACTGTAGTACTCACTCAGCCCAATGCACACTTCCAGCAACCTAAAAGTGCCCAGCTACTTTCTGGAGGGCAGGCACTGAATGGTCTGCTAGAAGTCGTGACACCGTGGTCACACCTTCACTTTAAACCTTCAGTCAACTTCAGGTCTGATTGCTCATATCTTTCCATTTCTATCTGTTTTATTTATGGACTTTCCATTCAGGAGAGTGAAAGTCCACAAATAAAGTGGATAGCAATGAAAAGGCGCGAGCAGTCAGACCTGAAGATGGAGTGAAAGTTTAAAGTGAAAGTGTAACTACGGTCATAGACTGAAATCCTTGAGATGTGGAATAGGCAGTACACTTCTTCAAGTTAGTCTTTAGCAATGTCCATAATTCTACACTGTATAGTAGCACTGATTATATATTTTTTTCTTTTTAGTGCTGATACAGCAAATATAGATTAATGAAGTATTTTCCCTTTTGGTACATTTTATCCCATTAAGAACATAAGAAGAGCCCTGCTCGATCAGGCCACAGCCCATCCAGTCCAGCATCCTGTCACACACAGTGGCCCACTAATTGTCCATGGGCATCTCAAGCAGAGACAAGGACAAACTTTCTCCTGCTCTTGAATCCCAGCAAATGGCCCTGGAGGCATCCTGCTCATCCCCACAACCTGAAAGATGTACTTAGGCATCCATACAATAGCCATTGATACATCTGTCATCTGTAAATTTGTCTAACCCTTAAAGCCACATACCCTAGTTGCTGTTACCACCTCTTCTGACAGCAAATTCCATAGTAGAAATACTTCCCCTTGTCTGATCTGACTCTCCTACCCATCAGTGTTATAGAGTGCGCCCTGGCTCTAGTGCTGTGTGATAGAGAAAAGAAAATTTCTCTATCCACCTATTCTATACCATGCATGATTTTATACACTTCAGTCAGGTCCCCTCTTAAACACTGTCTCTCCAGGCTGAAGAGGCCTAGATGTTGGAGTCTGATTGAACTGATGGCCTCAGTTCATCCTGGTGTACACTGATTGATTTTTTTTTCTCTGCTATCAGTGCATCCATTTTTATGCTGGCTGTGATGTCTGAATATTAGCTGATGCTGTCTTTCAGCTGCTCAAATGTGGTTGCTCTGCATTGCCACCAAAAACCTAATAGCACTGTTGATCTATACACTTTCTATTACACTCACCTATAAGAAATGGAGTCTCTGAAAGCAGAAGAAATTTGTGCAAATGTAAAGTTTATAGAAACTGATGTTGCAGGAAGAGCATTGAATAGCCCTTGATATATGCATAATAAAGTTTTATTTGCCCAAAATCCCAGTGTGCACACAGTATTGCAGGCTTTGTACTGAAGCTTTCTGTTGAAATAAATGCTGACAGTTTAAATAAGAGTTCTTTTCTCACCAACCCTTTGGCAATATGGGTTGCATTTCTGGAAATATTTTAAAACTGTTATTCAGTTTTTACTCAAGGTCTCCAGAGCTGAAAATCAATGCAATAGTAACGTTACCTCATCAGGTACTATCCTCTGATTTTTCAAGCTGAACATTTTAGATTAGAGAAGGTGGATGACAGTAGGGAGAAGAAGGCAAGGTCCATACACTACCATCTCCAAGGTGTGTATGCATACACACCACACAGACAGACAGACACACACACTCTTCTGATGTGGGGACTAACACTGATTCCATACATGCTCACTTGGGAGAAAGCTGAGAGTGTGTCTTCACGGCACCCTTATTTCAAATTCAAAATGTTTTGAATCCTCACAGTCCAGACGGCAGTTTGGCTTAACACGATTTCCGGGTGTTAAATCGCCCCAAAGCGTTGTAAATGTTAATCCTCATTTCAACAGGTCTCACTCCGGTTTGTGTGCTTGAAACGTTTTACATTTTTTACTGTGGGAACTCTTCCGTGTTAAGGGATGAGAGTTTCCCTCCCCCAATAGCTTGCTTCCAAAGCAAGCTGTAAACGCAGCAGCAGCCTGAATAGCAATCCAGTCAATTCACTGTAGCAAACAAGCAATTCACGCCTGATAACATCTTGCTATTGAAAGTGCTGGCCTTCTTAAAAGGGAAAGAAAGAAAAGCAGCTGCCGTTTGGAGAGATGTGTGAATGTTTATTTGCTGCTGTGCGCCCTAAGCAATCGGGAGAGGAGGGGAAAAAATAGCTGTCTGCCTGCTGCCGATTTTCCTCCATCCAGGCAAGGCAGCCACCCAGCTAGGCTCCATGAAGGGGTCTGTTATGGGTGGCACGTTCACGCCAGGAGGAAGAGGACAGGGCAGCCCCAAAAACCGGCTTTTAAAAGGTAGCCACTGGAGTCCCCCCTTGAGTCATGTATGTCCTCAGAACCCAGATTGAACGCGATTAAGCTGAAAGTAATGGGAACAGGCAAATTCGTGTTTGCATCCGGTTCTATTATCTCAGTTTAGGGAAAGTAAAATAAGGGTTGCTGTGAAGACACGGCCTGAGTGAGGTCTGTGGTATCTGGGCTGTGTTTAATGTCCCCTCCTGACTCAGACAGTGACAGCTGTGATGAGGAGTTGAAGAAAGCACCCCCAGCAGCTGAGCTGCCCTTGCCCTGGCCTATTAGATCCTCTTCTTGCAGCCTCAGAGGATGCGGTTTCCCAGAGTTCTAGCCTTGACCAGCTTCACTTTGAGGAAGGGGATGAGCCACTGTCACTTCGAAAGTGGTATAGACAAGGCAGGCTCACCCAGTGAGCAGAAGTCTGTAGAAGATTTAGGCTGGCAGGGAGAAGACAGATTACTTTAAGAGCACCAGTTCATGAAAGCCTTTGTCAAGACCCAGCTGAGGAATAAGGAGGGACTGCGTGCTCACAGAATAAATATCCAGGACACTGCTGATGAGAAAAGTTGTGAAGTAGTTTGATTCGTGGCCATACTTTTGCTCCTGGCTGCCTCATCTTGTTTGACCCCTACACTGTTCCTTTCAGTGCTCAGTGTATTTTCCCCTTCATCTTAGTACTTCTTGATACTTGTGTTGCTTTTGCTGTATGAACTGTGTCTGTGAACTGCAATTTAGCCTAATTTTATGGCTGCTGAAGCTCCCTGGCTACCCAGAATGATACCTGTGTAAGCCTCTGCTCTGCTGCGTTCCCATAGGGACTAAAATCTGGACTGGATTTGGACTCGGGAACCAGGATCCACATTATATTGGCCAGTAGTCTGAATCCAGAAAGCTCTGTTCCCATGCCAGTTCTTTCCCCCCAGATTTTCTGCAGAAATCTGGGGAAGGGGGGGACCCCTGTTTAAACAGGTCTTGGCGGTGGCGGGGGCTGAAGCAGGAGCAGCACAGCACTTCCAGCTCCTTTGCTTGCCGGGAAATGGTGACGGCGGCAGGATTAGGGGGGGGTTGCCAGATTGAACTTGATCTGCTTGTGCATGTGCGCACAAGCAGATCAGTGGACCCGTAACTTGGAAATGCCATGCTGCTCCTGCTCCTGCCCAGGCTGGGCTCGTCATCATGGCCGCCACATTCAGACAGCGGGATTGCCTCGTGGTGCCACTTAGTGCGTTCCACCGAGTCTGAAATGGGAATGCCAAAACGTGTGCTTGGCACTGTTCCCACAACGTGCACCAGATCCGGATGAGAATTTGGTCATTCCTGGACCAGAATAATCTGGGAACACACTAAGTAGGAACGTGCCAGTCTTGCCCCTCCCCTTCCCCCTTACTGTGACTGTCCTTCCTCTGCCTCCTCACCCCCTTGCTGCAATTCCCTTTGCTCTGTCATTGGATCTGCCATCTTGCTCCTCCCTTTGCTCTGTTGTTGGGTATGCTTCCTTGCCCCCTCTTGCTGTGATTCCCTTTGAAAGAAGGCAAGGTGTGATCAAGGCGTTCCAGGCTGAAAACAGCTTGGATTCGGCTGCATTACTGATGTGGATTAAAATGCTAAGGTGTAACCGCAGTCTCAGAGACGGTTTTGAAGTGGAATTGTGCTTACACTAGTCTGCCGCTTCCTTTCTCCTGAACATTCCGTACCAATAAAAGTGCATTAGAGAAAATTGGGAACACAACGGCAACACACTGTCTCACTGAGGTGCCTTTGAGGCATCCCTTTTGTGTTTGAACATAACCACAGACATGGGTTTGAAGCTCTGTCATCCTGTGGTAATCTGCATGCCTTTTACCATGAAACGGACAAATATGTGGATGAAGCTCCCAGAGCCACATAAATGTCAGCTAAACATGCATAAAATTGGATTTATAGGCCTAAAGATCTGGGTTTGAAGAGTCTTTGGTCCCAACCTGATCTACCTCACCTACCCAATAAAGTGGATGAAGGAGGCTTCCACCCACTGCTGTCAGTCTGGCTCCATCTATACAAGACAGAACCACATCTGGATTAAGAATATGGTCTACAGCCTGACTAAGGGCCTTAATCCAGATAATGTAGGCATGCCTGTTCTAGTAGTCCTTACAGGTAGTCTTTTTTAAAAAATCGAGGTGGAGAGTAGTAGGGATGGGTGTAGCCTCCTTGAAACTGTAGGGAGGCCACTAGACCCCTTCATAGGTAAGTGTTTAACCTTATTTAGCCCTGGTCTCAGCCAGTCTTAAATGTATTCTTAGCTGTTGTTTTTACTTTGTTTTTAATGTTTTGTAAACTGCTTTGAGATTTTTAAAAATGGAATTGGTATAGAAATGTCTAAAATAAATAATAAACATTTCCAGGGTGAACAAGCCTAAAGGCTAGCTAGATAACACACCACCACTAAATAAAATTTTGGGTATTAAAGTAATAGTCACAAACCCCAGAGTTGCTGGACTGATAATCTGTGAGAACCTGTGGTAGGTTTCCATTCCATTCCAGAAGAATTTTTTTCTCAGGGAGACAAGCTTTCTTATATTAAGTTCATGGTCTCTTTTCTGCTGAATGCTGACTCAGATGGCATGTAACCTATATCCTGCTCTTTTCTCTCACAATTTGAATGACTTTCTTTTTCAAATGAGCTAAAAGACAGATTAATTTACTGTTGCAAACACTTAGATCAAGGTTGTGTATTGTTCATATCTACTTTTGGCAGACCATTTTTCTGTTTCTATAATACATAACTTACTGATAGATTGAAATTCCCTGTTTCCAGTTAAAGATAAAAATACCTAGGGATCTCTGGACAAATAAACATATAATGGGAAACACAGATGAAGATAATAGTGAGCTATTATAGTTAAATATGACTACATAGGTAATTAGGGTTACAGAAGAAGAATATGTATGTTTCTATATTTTATCTAAAGTAGTCATATATCATAAGTCACTGTGAAGAGCTTAAATTTGATTAAAGGTGTCTATTATTGTTGGCAAAAATTTGATAGTTTCCAGAGCTGCTTAAAATACAGAACAGTGTACTTCAGGGGAAATACATGGAAAAGACTTCAATTTAATTTTTTGGCATTAGTCACAGCTATTTAAGAGTTTCCTTTGTTCTGCTGAGATTAGAATTGCTATGATGTCAGGGTCTGGACTAATGTGAATATAGCTGCTTGTGCAGTGTTAGGTGTAGTTTTACTTGCTGGATTCTCAAAGGATTTATCTACATGGTGTTTTCAAATCACGAGTAATAATGTACTGGTTTTCTTGCATTATTTCAAGAGTAGCAACTGCCATTCTTGCTACTGCTTTTCAGTATCAAATACATATTTGAGGTGTCTCCAGATATCTCAGCTATAATGAATTGCCAGAATGCAATCTCATCATTTTCTATCCCATTTATGGGACTTCCTATAATGGTTGCAAGAAAATCAGTCAAAGCAAGTGATCTAACAGACTGCAGCTCCCTGCCCCCTTCTCAAGAGGCCTGAACCAAATGTAGCCAGCTATATGACAGATTTAGGCAAAAGCCATGTCTGCACTGAGATGGTAGATTAGTCAAGGGGACCTACTTAGAAGTCTGCTGGGAGGCCATGCTTCCTGGTAGACTGTTTCCTGGTCCACGCAGCATTCTAGCACTCAAATCATGATTTTATATACCACACCTGCCCCCATTTTGGCAGGCATCTGGATCTGGTGCCAGGAGTGCACCACTTCTAGATGCTTGGATGGCAACTTTGGAGGCCAGAAAGTTTGGCTGTGATGGGCTGCCGACAATGGAAACAGCTCTTGGTGCATGTCAGCAGCATCCCAGTACATCATGGGTTGGGTTGCCCATTTTGAGCCAGTGCATGATAGCCCACATCATGTAGAAATGTATTTGGAAACATATCTTGTCATTGCACCAATGGGAAGCAGTAAATGTGCTGTTTGCACTCAAGGCTGTTGCTTCAGCTTGCATAATCATTTCAGCTGGGGAATTTTCATTCTTCACTTTCAGTGTTGCCTGCTCGGACAGGATACACTGGAAATAGGTCCAAAAGCTGGCCATTTTCTGTGTTTAAGAAAAGAGGGCCAGTTTACTGGGCCTGAAGAATGCAGATAGATTCTTTATGTAACTGGGCACCATTCAAGCAAGCCTGTACCTTTGGTGGCAGTGATGGGGTGGAAGAATGGGAGAAAATGAAGGCACTGAGCCCCTGTGGTTTCCCAGTTGCAGAGCACTCACAAGTGTGAAGAGACTGGCTTTCTGTGCTCCAATCAACAAGACCTCTGAGGAGACTAACCAAGTAGCTGATACTTTGGCCACCCTGCCTACCTGGAAAATGACTTTCCTTATGCCAATCACCTCTGCCAGAATGTTTTCAAATCTGGCCACTGCCCATCATGGCTTCATATTTCACTCTGACTCCAGACACCATTAGCCACTGAACAGAGCATGACTTCAAACCATAGGCCGAGTTGGCCTTCCACAGAAGCCAATAAATATATCTATCATCATTATTCTGATCTCTCACATAAAACATTGATTAGAGCACTTCTGACATTCACTGCATGTTTGGAGGGCTATAAAATGTATCTGAAGAGAATAAAGGAGTTTGTGTTAATTCAGGTCAGGAGCAAGGGAGCCAACACCTCTTCTACCTTCAAACCTTTTTGGAGTTTGCTTGTACATTGTAGCAGCTTACATAGCGCAATCCATTTCAGTGGATTCTACGCAGATGGTCTCCGTATCAGCTCCCTTCATTGCCCATGTATCTATTGAAGAAATCTGTAGGACCATGAAATGGAAGTTTCCATAGCTCTTCTTGCATGAATACAAATTAGACCTGTACAGGTCAACTGCAGGTGAGTGGTTAAATAGGTGGTGACCTCTTGAATTACTAGTCTCTCACTCATGTAAGTATAGTTTGGGTACATCCCATAATGCTTTTTTCCCATCACCATCCCATAGGAAGGACACCTTAATGCTTACTGCGAGAGGTCTTTTTGTGGAATTGTTCAGAGGGGAAAATAGGCCATTCTTTGACTAGGGAAGGGAATGTGTGGAGTTTACAGGCTTCTCTCTCAGAGGTCTTCTCACTCTTACATTTTGTGATACATTTTATAATGCTGTGCTCCATAAGAACTGAGTGTCTTTGGCTCAGGGATAGTGGCACAGATGCATTATCCAGTGTGTTTCTCTCTCTGCCATCCCACATATAAAGAACCCTCACCGTAAGCATCAGTGTATCTGTTTCTTTTACTCCTGTGCCTCTCCTTTCTGATTCTGATTGGCTACCACTTGGCTGCAGGGTATAGCACAAGCTTGAAACAGGCTCCCTTCAGGATCATCACATGTAGGGTGCACACACACAAAAACCCAAAGGAGAGAGTGAGAGAACGCATCAGCAAAGTGACCAGTAACTTTATTTCCACATTATCTATCCCAAAGGCAAATTTCTGAGTTATTTAACACTGAAAGCAAACAGCTTGTTACCTTGCCTATGTATTCTCTCACTCTGAAAGTGGCCTGAAGCTGGATTAAACCTTAAGTGTGACCACAGCCTAAACTACCTCAGTAGTGTTTTTTACTGCCTGTAAATACAGCCTTCTACAAGGTGAGCTGATTGAACAAAGGGTGTTTTTCCGCTCGCACTAAGTACCCATTAAGTACCCATTAGAGACCCATTAAGGACCTATTAGGCTCTGAGCAGGAAGACCCCATTTCCACTGCAGACCCCATTAAAGCCACATTTGTTTTCACCTGTTCTAGGGAAATCTGGATCATATGGGTCCTTCAGGACCTATAATCTGGATTTCCTGTAGACCACATTAAAGGGGTCTACAATGGAGTCTTCAGGCATCAAATCCGGATTATACGGAGCCTGTTTCCACCATAATCGGGCAATGGGGTCTGGGGGGGGGCACAGCCATGGGGGTGCCCTGAAACCCGAAGCATCGAAGCCTGTGCACAATCTCCAAAGCTGGCTCCAAAGCTGGCCCCGACATCAGCTCTGAAGAATAACACAGGCTTCATATTATACCTTTGATCATTTTCCAGCACTCAGTACTATTCCAAATAGGTTCTTTTTCTCTGAAGGTTCTTGAACATTCTAGGTAAGAGACAAGTTGTTAAATCACATTTGGCTAGCGCTCAATTCTTTGAGCAACTTACTTTTTGTGTTCTCTCCTGGCTCAGCAACCGGCGTTGTTTGCCTTCATTGCCATTGCTGAGCTGTCAGCCTTATTTAATTTCCTCTGAGCAGGCTCCAATTAGGCTCCTTCTTTTGAACTTTCTCTTGGTGACCAATATAGAAGTTACTAGTTTTATGAATTTTCGCCTCATACTAGGCTTGGTGCTTCCTTATTATTGAGGGAATTGTGTGTGACTTCCAATTTGACACTATCAAAATTTGCCAGAGGATAGGATATCTTCACATTTTCTCCAGTGTTTTCTTCTTTTTCTTCTTTGACTTAAGTAACGGAGGCAAAAATTAGGGAAAGTAGCTTAGCATGAATTCTCAGAAATATTTAAGGAAAATATTTTATTTCAAATTTCAAATTTGAATTGTTGGTGAACGCAACAAATTGAATAAAAAGGAAAATGGTTTAACAAAGTCTATGTTCAGATTTAACTATGGAGGTGCCTCAGGGGTGCCTCCAAAGCACCTCAAAGAGACTTATGTGGTCCTCATTTTCCCAAGCCTTCTTTAATCCACTTATTTTTAGCACAGAATGTTCATGGAGTGAGGGGCAGACTAGTGTGTGAATCATCCCATCTCAAAGCCTAAGCTGCTTCAAACCTTCCTTAGTGATATCTTTTTTGCTGCATCTGATCACCACCTCAGACAGAATATAGTATGTTACACAGTAATCCTACCTAAGGCGTTTTCGCACTAAGGCGAAGACGCCTCAGAACGCTTCCCCCCGAACGGGTTGAGAACACTTTCCCGTTCACACAAGGGCAGGTAAGGGACGCTTTGAGAGCAGTTCCCTCACCTGCCAGTGCGAATGGGAAAGTGTTCTCAACCCGTTCGGGGGGAAGACCCTCCCCCGGGCTGCTCCCATTGGCTCCTATGGAGCGAGGGTGGGCAGCCGGCTGCCTTCTGTCCCTAGGTTCCTGCTCACTCCCGAACCCCAGATCGGGCTCCAGGGGTGGGCAGGAACGCCAGCCAAAAGCCCCCTACCCATCCAAAGGGTCTTACCTTTTCCTGCAGGCTCCATTCTGTGTGGAAAGGCCGGGCCATTCTGAGCACGCTCGAGGGGGCGGCCCCTCATTGGCTGGGCACCCACCTGACTTCTATTGCCCATCTGAGCATGTGTGGGTGCCCAGCCAATGAGGGGCCGCCCCCTCGAGCGTGCTCAGAATGGAGCCTGCAGGAAAAGGTAAGACCCTTTGGATGGGTAGGGGGCTTTTGGCTGGCGTTCCTGCCCACCCCTGGAGCCCGATCTGGGGTTCGGGAGTGAGCAGGAACCCAGGGACAGAAGGCAGCCGGCTGCCCACCCTCGCTCCATAGGAGCCAATGGGAGCAGCCCGGGGGAGGGGCCGAGCTGTCACAGGGAGAGAGCGTGCGAACGCTTTCTCTCTGGGACGGGTCGGAACGCGCAGAGACGGTTTCAGAGCACTTTTTAGTGCTCTGAAACTCGAACGCATGGAGGGCACGTCGGGACGCTTGCGGGCGGCCTGGAATGGATCCCGCCGCCCGCAAGAGCGAATGCTGCGTTCCGACGTGCCCTCCATGCGTTCGAAAAACCCCTGTGCGAAAAGGCTCCTTCTGTGGCTGTGTTGTGTTTTCCTCATGTGCAAGTGACACAGCATCCTAACGTTGGCTGCACCACATTGGCTTGTTTGGGTCATAATGCACTTAGGATATAATGCATCTTTGTTCTGGAACCACCTGGACTCTACCTGGAGCTGGACTGCTGCCACTTCTTCCCCCATATGTCTTGGAACCACAGGCAAGATGAACAAGGATGAAGAGTATAAACTTTAAAAGCTGCATCCTCATGCCTTTAAAAACAGCTCAAACATGTCTTAGAGGTGACAGAATGAGGTGAGATGGGTACACTAGCTACCATTTCTTAAATTACTTTAATTCTAAGACACAGATCAGTACTAATGTCAAAGTCGGAGCAAACAGGTTCTGTAACTTTGTCTGCCAAATTTGCCAAATAGGTTTGGATTGTTAGATGTTTCCATCACAAATGGAAACAGCTCAGTTTAGCCTCTGAAAAAGCAATGAATGGAGCTTTGTGGGAATTACATAAATCCAATTATTGGCTTATTTAATACTCAAGATAGATCTCAGTTATCAATCCCTACCTTTCTGAAATCAAGATTGATTTAGTTTTTATTCGCAGAAAACAATTCAGTTGTGTTATTCATATTGTATTAAATCCATCATGATACATTATGCTGGACCATGTAATACTAATATAGAACCACTAATCTGTAACAATTTAAATTATTTGTCAACTTCTGGCAGGCAACTGTAATATACATACGAAGGATGATTTAAACATGGGATATTTATATCTTTGACACAGACCAAGACCAAGGGAAGGGCAATTATACGACTAACAGCCACACTTCCATTCATGGTATTTCCTTGAGTCCTCCATGCCACTGTCCCAATCTACATTGCTTCATTTTCTGTAAAATGCTCTGCTTATTTCATTGGATGTAAGTCCTGCTGTGTTCATGAGATCTTGTTCCTAGACTGCAGTCACACCAGTTGCATGAGACATCTCCATGTGCCCCATGGTTCTAAGCGATCACATTTAAAAAGTCAATTCCAATTTTTCTCCAAGCTATCTCCTACCTTGCAGAACTTTCCTGTTCTCAGATTATCCCAGCACTGAAATCATTCCTGCTTGTTAGCCCAGTTATTCTCTCACAGTTTGATCATGAAAGAGAGCTATTGGTGGCAGTTACTATGCTTTCCTAGCTAGGTAGAGAAAAGGTTAAGCTTTCCCATTTGAGCCAGATGGTGCTATCGTCTTCCACTTCCTCCTTGCTTCACATTGCCACTTTCCTTCTCCCCCCTTTTCCTTTTTTGGTTACAGCATTCTGCATGTTCTTAGGCAGAGCCCAGACCGAGACAGGAAAAGCACCAGGAACCTGGCACAATCATCATGGCTGGTTTTGTTTCCATAGCCGTTCAGAGCCAAATTGGAGCCTTGAAATCACCAGTTCAGGGTACCCATTCCCCCTCTGAGTTTTGTGCAATTGCTCCATTCCACAAAGAAGAACAATCAATAATTAACTGTAAATCCTGAATACTCATTCAAGAGAGTCTCATTCAATTCCCCCTCCTATTTTATATGTCCTTTGAAAAACACTCCCATACAACTATTGGCATGATGTCTCAATAAGATATCAATTTACCTACCCCCTCCCACTTCTCTGCTCATTTTCTTGGGGTGCATCCCCATGAAAGTCGTTTAGTCCAAATAGGACTATTTTTAGTCCAGATGCAGGGCCGAGTTTGCCTTGTGCTCCTCCTCATGCTATCGTTGATAACACCGGCTATATGCGAATACGGCTGTCCCCAAGCAAACTGTGTTAAACCCCTGCACAAAGAAACAGCATCTTTTCCTCTCCCCCCCCTCTCCTGATAGGAAGCCATATTGACATTACCCAACCCCTGTGCCATCTGCTGTAGCGATTACAAGAAAACACCACCAAATGCCACATCCCTCCCTCTTCATGGCACAGAGAAGCTAGAATTGAAAGGAAATAATAATAAAAGAAAAAGGCAGCTCATTAATCAAAGCTGCTACAAGGTTTGGCAGCATTTAGCAGACATGCACACTTCCATGTCACCACGATCATACCCCCAATGGGTTCAGGCAATTCTGACCAAGTTCATGGCTAAAGCATGGCAGTTGCCTGTCCCCAGTTTGTCCTTTTGGGAAATTGGCGAGAAGGAGACTGATCTCCGCAGCATGGGCAGGAAAGGTCTAGGGGCTGGGATGGAATCACTTGTGGCTGCCACAGGCACGGGTGTGTTGCATGGTAAGGCGGTGATGCAGAGGAGCGCAAAATCACCCTGGAATCAAGGCATGATTATGCTTGGCTTGGCAGTCAGGGAAGGAGCGGGGAATAATGGTCACGGAAAAGAAACTTGTGGGACAGCAAAGTTTAATTGATCCCTTCATTGTTTCTCTTTTATCACAATTTATTCCCAGAAATTCTCAACAGTTGTGATCTCCAACGCACAGGACAGGAATGGTGAGCACAGAATGTGAACCCCCCCCCCCAATGATGCTAAAGTCAATCTCCTCCCCAAAGAGTTCCGATGTGTGGACTCGGCTTCCAAAATGGTGCAGACTTGTCTCCCAAACCGTGCCGAGAACACTTTTCTCCAGGACTATTTTTGGTATGAATTTGGGTGATTTGGTCTGCATAAAGTCCAGTATGGGGATTTTGCATGAGGATGGTCCTTCCCGAATTTGAATTCTATACACATTAAAAAGTGCATGGGGATGTACCTTTGGGGTTCTTGTACATTTCTTCCCCCACCATGTTCCAATTCTGAGAATGGGAGCAAATCCTCCACCTGTTTCTTCCTGGAGAAAGAAGAATATGGCATCACACCCTGTCTCTGAGTGAAGGACGGCATCCAATCCCAGATGAAAGAGAGAGGGGAAGACTCAGAAGTGTGGAATGATGCAAATTACCCTGTCACCAAACTGAGGCTGAGAAGCCAGAAAAGGGTGGACACAGAAAGGTGATACATAAAGCATTGGTGGGCATTAAGCCAGAAAGATGAGATCTTTGCCAAAAATGCATTAAGTCTTCCCTTGTGCTCTAAAGCAGACTAATTTGTTGTGGTGTGACCGCAGCCCTAGAGAGATGAATGTAAGAAAAAACATGAAAAAGTAAATTAATCAATAAAGACAGCCACTGTTCTAAAAAATATAAAAAACAAAAACTGTCTGGCTTGGCAAGATCTGCACAACACCAAAATGACACAGTGGGTGTCCTCGAAGGGTGCAAGATTGCATATCCCCACACCTATCAAGGACACATTATTCCATGAACACTCGTACAAGCACATTCACAGTGCTTTCTCCTACTTTCCCCCCTGCTGCCCACACTGAAGCATGCCCTACCCTGAAGCAAGACCCTTAGGATGAACATCCCTGCTTAGAAGAACACAGAACATAGTCAACTTTCACAGCCATTTCCTTTGCCTTCCAAAAGAGTGTGTGAGAGCATGTACACATGCACACAACCCAGTCTTGTGGGCTATTCCAAGCAAGTCACTCGACTTCCCTGGCCTGCAAGTCTGGAGGCCAGGGAATTTTTGTGCCCTGATTTCGAAGGTAACTTGGAACAGGACAGCCATTATGTACACAACTGCCGGCAGGCTCCATGGTATCCTGCCCTGTTCTTATCCCTATTAGTCATGACAGGTTTCTGTAGCACACATATAGACAGGTGTCAGAGAAACTGCCAAGTACTGACATGATCCAAAAAGATGAAGGGCAATTCAGGTTCAGTCAGGTGTTTTGTTTTTTAAAGTAAAATAATAAGAAATGCCTTGCTGGATTGAACCACAGGCCCATCCACTCAGATGTATAGCTCGGTTTCTACTAAAAATATAGGTGTCTGGATGAGTCTGGTCAGTCCTCTAAGTTAGCTGTAATCTGTCAGGTCTTATAGCTTCACTTTCATGGATACTCTTAGGCTTGGTTCCCATTACAAGCTTAAAACAGTTTTCCTAAACAGAAATAATAGAACCGGATGCTAACACGAATTTGCCTGATCCCATTACTTTCAACTTAATCGCATTCGATCCGGATTCTGAGGATCGTATATGGTGTACGTGACTCAAGGGGGGACTCAAGTGGCTACTTTCTAAAAGCTGCTTTTCAGAGCTGCCCTGCCCTATTCCTCCTGGTGTGAATGCACCACACATAAGGGACCCCTTCACGGAGCCTGGCTGGGTGGCTGCCGCTTGCCTGGATGAAGGAAAAACAGCACAGGGCAGCCAACTATTCTTTCCCCTCCTCTCCCCATTGTCCAGGACACACAGCAGTAGCGGCAACTCAAGCCCCCTTCACCCGCTCACTCCACAGCCACAGGGTTAAACATTCACACATCTCCCAGAACCTGCAGCTGCTTTCCTTTCTTTCGCTTTCTAAAGGTCAGAACTTTCAAAGAGCCAGAATTGTGAAGAATTGCAACATTGTTATCAGGTGTGAAGTGGGTGGATTGCTACAGTGTAACAGCTGCTTACAGGGTGGATTTTTATAATGAAATCACTATCTTTGGAAGCAAGCTATTGGGGGAGGGAAACCCTAAACATGCATTCTCATCCCACTAAAACTGTACCATTCCCACAGCAAGAAATGTAAAACGTTTCAAGTGCATGAACCAGAGCGAGACCTGTTGAAATGAGTGTTAACATTTACAATGCTTTGGAGTGATTTAACACGTGGAAAGCGTGTTAAGCCAACCTAACGTGGGGACTGCGAGGATTGAAACTGTTTTGAAACCGTTTAAAGCTTGTAATGGGAATTCACCCTTAGAGTTGTTAGGACATTACTAACCCCTCATTTTACCTATCCACATCAGTCTGGTAATTGGTTTGGGCAGGTAATGCCTCATTGCTGGCAGGGCAGCCTTGAAGTACAGCTTTCTGCAGAAAAGAATATCTTGCCAGTTTTATTTGTCAGTTTGAACACTTGTAGATTGCTTCACTGTGAGTACAGGAAGCTGAACAGGCAGAAAGGGAGAAATCCCCAAACACAGAAGAAATTGGTATAGATATTAGTATTTGATTACTTTGCAGTATTGTTGCCAGTGGTTACTGTAGTATGTATCCAGAATTATTTGACGGATAATCCATCCTAATTCCCAAGTTTTTAACTGGAGTAGCAACATTCTTTTGAAAGTGCTCCTGCAGTTAAAGTGCCTGAAATGAGAAAATTACCAGGTAACGCAAAAGGGCATGAAACGTTTATTGTTCCGTCACAAGGCAGACTCAAGCTAAGCTGGTGATCATCATCAGACTCTGAACTATTTAATGCCTCCTTTTCATGGATTTGTAGGTCAGGTCCAGAAGCATAACACGAAAGGTAAACAAGATCATAAGTTCCAGGAGTCATTTGTTCTGGTAATTGTTATGCTGCTTTTTCTGTGCAATTTACATGCTTAAGTGTACACTTGGGGAATCAATTATCTAATGTGCCACAGCACAGTAATTTCCTATATAATTTCATCCAATTGCTAGAGGAAGTCATTTTGGGTTAGCAGCAATTGTTAATAAATCATTAGCAATCATTAACTTTGAAGGAGCAGTGACAGCTAATCAAGATTTCCGGACTTCATTGTTGCCTTTGAAGGTTCCACATTAATCACATTACTGACAGCAACAGTGTACATCAGGAGTGTTTAAGGGAGCCCCCCCTCCTCTGCCCCATATCTCCAGAAATATTAAAATTACTCCTCTGTTGCATCAGTAAAGCAAATTGTATTTCCTTTGTATGTGGAATTAAAAAAAGCTTTAATTTTGAATAGAGGAAAACATAAGCTGCATCCAGGAGCCCTAAAAAATTCAACTAATAAGGCACCTGGTGTGGAAAGACCACATGCTGTCATCTCCAGTGGGCCCACAGCCAACCCCATTTGCTGGTAACCCTCAGCAAAATGTTCCGAGGACGCTTCCCATTCTTGTGTAGCTCTGAACCACAATCTAGAAGGATATCAATGGTGGGGGCAATTTACCCAGTGTGATTCAGCACTTCACAGAAAATTGCCACCATCTATGACAATTTCCTGTCTTTTCTGCTGCCAGGAAGGCTGAGAGATACCAGCTATGTACATACTGTACCTCTTGGCCCAGGAGTGAGGTAACTGATCCCAGGTCTTGAAGATGCTGCCTTCAATTCAAAAGAAAAGAGCATCACTTCATCACATGGAGACATCCCCATGTTCACCATAATAGACTTTTGCGTAGCAACCACTAAGAAAAACCTTCAATTGTGAAAAAAAATCCTTTCCAAATCTTATTAGTGTGACAGAAAAGTCGAGGCTAGCATAACAAGGGTTAACATCAATGTATGAATGAGTTTGAAGTTTCTGCAAGCTTAAAAGTTGGGCTTATAACATGATGTAGCCATGACAATTACTGGATATCCATTGCCTGAACTCTCATTTTAACTAACCTCATAGAATTCACTGGAAGTCATTATGCCACCTGGGAGAAAAATCTGGAATAGAAGACTCACATTGTGCTTAAGAAACAAATGAGTAGATGTTAAACCAGTGAGACCAAAAAGTGATCAGATAATTCACCTTTGATATTTATTATAAGATTTGTTCTGGTAATACAGACAATGTGGTTCTTAAAGCAGACAGTCCAGAATTATGTTCTGGAGTTGCTATAAGAATGAGTTCTCTGATATGGCCTCTTTCTGATTTTCAAGCTCTAGATGATCGCTAGTAATCTTGACCGTTCTGCCTGTCTGGCTTCTGAGAATCCCATCATGTAAGAATCTTTTCCAAGGCCTTCAGCCCACATTGGATCTCTGCTCTGATGTGTCAGTAATACTGTTCCTGGATGGAAGAGCAATGTGCTTAACTCAGAGTGACTGGAGAGCAGCAGGATTAACAGATTAACCACTGAGATGAATTTACTTAGAAAGATAAACTGCTTATAGATTTACCTCAAAGGGCAAAGCAATGTTTAATTGGTTCACATCTGCCAAGTTCCTGGATGAAAGCCCTGTCACTGGATAGGACTGCCTTTGCTAGCTCTGTTGTTTACTATGCAGTTCTGGCCTTTGAATATTCATTGTGAGAACAGATTTTTCCTACTTCTTAAATTTTCCATACATGACAGTCATGCACATAAATGTCCCACTGTATTCATGGTTGCTTTATGAATTCCAAAAGAGTGAGTGACAATTTACTCCTAATTATGGGTGCATTTACAAAGGTTCTAAATAAATTGCATTCCCAAAGACACATATTTTCCACAGTCTGACTGGTAATTTTTAGTCAAACTGAGAACAATATGACTATTAATAGTAATATCAAATGCCATCTACAAGCCCTCACATAAATCTTCTTCTCTTCATAAGCAATTTTATGGCTGCATCCAGACATCACTTTCTTATTCTGTTACATTTGGATATTCTGGATATTCTATGTTTTACTCTGGACTATCCAAATATAGCAAAATAAGTAACTAATGCCTGGATATAGCCTGTATTCCATTGGAACAGACACCTCCTCGGTTCTTGACTTCAGTCAGCAGCACTTCTGTGAATGCGTAATCTACAGATGCCTATAGGCTAGCTACAAAATCTGGGATTTCCCCAGCACTATGCTTGGTTTGCCACATGTGTCCATAGCAATCCCAACATAGCCCTGGAATATAAGGGTGATATCCCACAATAATGCTCTTGTGGAATAATTAGCTCCCAGCTCAGTTGTTTTTTTGTTTTTTGTTTTTTAAATAATGTAAGGACTAACCCCACATGGATGACAAGTCCTATGTTCTGTCATTTTGGAATTGGCAAATAGCAACTATTCCAGAAGTGATTTCAGAATATCACTACATCATGTAATATTTAGCTGCTGTTTGGTGCTGAATAAGAACCAGTGTCAAAAGGGCCTTTGATAAAGGATATGAACCTTAGCGTTCATATCTTCTTAGAAGATTGGCACCCTCTTATTAACTATCTACGTGAACTGCAAGTGCCGATAGAAGGTTTTGAATAGAAGGTTTTGAATCGAAGGTTTTGATAGAAAGGAACAAGCAATACTAAGAAGGGGGGGCGGAGAAACAGGGGAAGTCATACAGAATAATAAGGCAGTATATATTATGAGAAGATACAAGAAATTGTATGATAGACATTGTTTGTTTTTTTATGTTATGTTGCTTTTAAAATTAATAAAAATTAATTAAAAAAGAAGAAGTTTGAAATCAGACTGCACCTTTGTTAAAAAGGTTTTAAACATAGGGAAAATAAAAGTGTTTTTTAAAAAACCCTTATCCCTTATCAGTATAGCAAGAATTATGGATTTGGTAACTGTATATAAATTGGATTTTATCAATGGCAATAAGAGCTTAAAATAATTTCATATAATATTTTTTAAATGTGTTAGGCATGTGTAGATTTTACTTATGCTGTGTTCATGCCAAAGTTTTAATTAGGTTTTAGTTCATTTTCAACATGAGATAAGGCATCGGCAAGGTAACAAGCTGTTAGTTTTTAGCATTATCTAACTTGGAAAATCCACCTTTGGACTAGATAAAGTGGAAAGAAAATGACTGGTTACTTTGCTGATATGTTGTCCCACTCTGAAAGTGGGTTGAAGCTGAATTAAAACTTAGGTATGAATGCAGCCAAATCTGTTGGATTGTGAGGCCACCCAAAACGACGTGGAGTGGATTAAAAGCTACAAACAATATAGGCTACTTGTCAGAAGTCAAAAGATGCATTTTGCCAGTTCTCTTAAGAAGAAATGTTCTTTCTTGAAATCATGACCTGGGAAGGCTCATGGTCACATTTTTGGTTCTTTGGTTTTCGTATTACTTTTACTAAACTTATAGTGCCTGTACTCTATTTGGAAAATAACTGATCTATTTTTTAACCTTGAATAAATATTATTTTTATTTTTTCCCCTTTTTACTTCTGACAAGCAGCTTGTCTTCGTCTGTTGCACACAATGTAGCCTTGTACGTCTGCAGTAAGGCAAAACATCAAACTATTTTCCCAGTCTGGATTGCTGTCACATTGCACAAACTGTGAGGTTGTATTAGTGTCATGTCCTGTAATGTAATGCGAAATTAATATGTAATTTAAGCAAACTGTTGCCAAAAGATTGGGGATATCTAGGCAGTTGAAATTTCTGATCCATGGTAAATCAAAATTAGGTTTAGGACAATCTAAAGAGATCAACCCCTACCCAGTGCCAATCCACATGTCACCACTCTGTTGTCTTGCCTTAACCAGTTGTCGATCTGGCAAATACTAGAAACTTCCAAACACCGTAGCTCAGAGGTCAACAACTGCTTGATGCTGCTGCATGGCTTCTTTTAAAGACTTCTTTGTTTCAACAGAATTTACTGTGCTTTCAGACTGTTTCTATGTGTGTTGCACTCAGTAATTCTACTAAAGTCATACTTTCCTAATAGTTGTATTTTTAGACTTTTGTAATTATTACTTATTATGTTTTAATTCTGCATTGCTCTTTGGGTGATCTTCTGGCACTGTAAATATTTAATTGAGGAAGACTTGACATTCCCTGATGCTTTATTAGTACATAGGTATTCACACAAAATAATTGAAAAGGCAAAAAATCTACTTAGATAGTCCGTGGGAGCATGTATACACTTGTGTATTTTTAAACCGATAAAGCTACAGCTGCTGAAAATTCATTTATTTGAATTTATATACTGTACTAAAGGTCTAAAGGTGAGTAATAATTAAAAACATTCCATGAAAAATGGTGATCAAAATAATTAAAAACATGGAGGGTGCATCCCCATGGGCTGCCAAAACCTCAGGGTGGATTCAGGGCAGCCTTAATGCAAATTGTAGTTCACATTAAGGCATCCTCACGGTAATTGAGGACAGCGTGGGTTCAAGCTGAACCTGCCCGTCCCCATGAAAACTGCGGTAAATCCCTGCATCGGGATGCCACGGTTTTCTCCACCCCTCCCCCTTGCCTGATCGGGCAGGCATGCCTGGGTTAGGGCTTGATTTACCCCAAATGAGTGCCTGAAAGCTTCCCTGCACTCAGCTGTATTATTCCTATTATTCCCCCCTGTTATGCAGTGTGTGGCTTTGGAGGTGCAGAAGGGAAAGCAGCTCATTGATTAAAGCCGTAACTGTTTTATTTTACGGAGCTCCGCTCGTGCACTTGACAGCCCCTATACCTGTCTGACAGCTGCTCAACTGACTACAAGGAAGCTGTCAGGTGCCTGGATGGGGGTAAATCAAGCCCTTACCTAGGTGTGCCTGCCCGATTGTGCGGTCCAGCTAGGGGGAACAGTTGCGATCGCAGCATTAGCGACAGGGACAGTGAAACCCCGCCCGCTAATACTGCAATCAGCAATAACCTGGGAGCATCCCCATTCCCCCCCGGATAATCTGTTCTTACCTCCTAATTTGGGGCAAGAACAGTTACAAAGCGGGGAGGGTTTGCTCCAGGTTTTTGCTTTTTGTCCCTTATGTAGCCCGAATTAGGGCTTTGCATGGGGACTCTCCCGAGGCGAACTCAAATTCCCCTTGGAGTATCCTGATCATGGGGACAAGCCCTGTTTGAACTCAAAGCACAGCTATTAAAATGGATTTCCTTTGCCTTTTCTGATTGTCATGCTGGATGTAATGGAGGTATCTGGGAAAGCAAGAGGACAGAGTTTGCAAAGGAAACAGAAAATCCCTTTGAAAAAGTCAGATATCAGAAAGAGCCCAGAGCACAAGGCTTCAGCAGCTATGGAAATCCCAGGGAGGGGAGATTTTCTGCTTATTTCTGCACTGGGTCTTATTCTAATTTTTTCCCTGGAACACAGACCTGTCATCTGCATGCTAGTGCATACTACAGTGGAAGGTCCTAGGTGAGTCCTGGGTGGGTGGGTCCTGCAGTAGTCTGCAATAGCATGTGGATGCCAGGTGCCTGTTCTGGGATATAATCTAGAACAAGGCCTAGTGCAGAAAGGGCCTCTGATAAAGGAAATTGGTGTGAATCTTAGCTCTGAATCTCTTGTTTGGATTCTAACTTCTAGTTCCATTTTGTACCATTTGGAACACTCATGCATACCCTGCCAATGAGCTACACAGTGCAAGTCACCAATTTTTCTCCTTTTGTTTTCTGATATGTCTTCTACACGCCACATGTTTGTATGACATGCAGAAGTCCAGCAGGTGACGCTTCCCCTTGTTCTGCAATCAAAATTAATGGAATTTCTCTTATAGAAGATATAGTACCCTTAACACATCAGTGCCTCAATAACCTGTGCTGGTTGAACAGTAACACAGCCATTCCTTTGAATTGGACATACACATGTGGCTGATCTATATTTATGGCGCTGTATTGTAAAGAAACTATTTCTCCAAGGAAACGTGTTGCAGAGGTTTTAGCCTAAGTAGCAACATCAAAGTGACCTTTGGTGTATCAGCCTCAGTCATTTTCAGAAAGACAAAGAAACCTTCCTGGTGGCACTCATCTCCACAAGCATATGATGAGACTAATTATTTACCTCCTAAGCTCTTAAAATTTCTAATATATCCTACTCAAATGTGCTGCTGAAATGCTAAAATGGATAATTATAAGCTTGAGATATATTGAGATTTTCAATAAAATTAGAACTTTCTTCCATTTATGACCCAAAGAGGAATTTGAATGACTGTAGGGCATAAAGGCTTGTTAAGTATGATTATATTTATGAACAGGATTCACAGTAAAGTACTTGACATACATGAAGTTACTTTGCATCTTTGCAAAGACATACAAAGTCTTACTCTTGCCAAGGTGTGTGTGTGTGTCTGGGGGAATTGTATGGTGTGGTATGGTATGGCTGTTATCTTCATTTACATACATGTTGGACCTTTCTGGAATATCCTTCATTTTCTAATTAGATCCCCTACCGCATGTATAATTAAAGTCAAATCAGATTAAGGTGATTAACATAAATTATAAGCCATTTTACTAATTTCTGAGGGCATATTCCTGCAAGGGATAACACACACATTAGAAGACTAATTAGGCCAAAATTACCTTTGTTAATGGATCTTAGCAGTCATTAAATTCTTTAACGGAAGGGACCTTTTTTGTGTAATAGAGGTTGAAGGTGTAACTCATCAAGGAGTTATGCTGGCTGTAAATCCTCTAAATTTAAAGAAGATTATAAAAAGTTTCATCCTAAAAAATCACTTTTCCTGTTAAATTCTACTCAGTTTGGTGATTATGATCATTCTCCCAGCACAAACTGTGCAAATGTTTGGGAAGAGAACAAAGACCTATCTGATGGCCGCTCAGATCTCTAATGAGTTAGGCCTATGTTTGGTATCTGAGGGGACATCATGGGTTTATTTTCAAGCAATTTCTGAAGAAACCTGAGACTTTATTCAAACAGAGCTTACTTGATTTATTCTTGAGAAAACAAAACACAAACAACTTCAGGTTATTTCTTAAGGCAAACAAATACTTTACATGTCTCTCCGTTGAACACGACTGAGACTCTGCCAGGAACTTTAACTCTGGTTCTGTGCTTTGCTTTGGTTTCAACAGTGGAGCTGTCCTTGTGCCTTTGATGAAACTTGCTGTTGTTGTTCTTGTCTAATTTATTTACTTAATGAATTACCCACAATAGTTAATAAGGCTGGCCTATACTGCTCTCTCTAAACACAGGCCTTTCCTAACTCTAAACCAGTGATGGCGAACCTTTTGAGCTCGGTGTGTCAAAATTTGCAAGAGAACCTAGCTTAACTCGGGTGCTGTGTCACATCTAGAAATATCCATAATTTTGTGATACTTGTAGCTCTAGTAAAAAAGTTATATTTTTTATATATGTATTTTATTAAAAGCAAAACCAAATAATTATCTACATTAGTGACTTTTGTTGCTAAATCTTCAATTGAAAGTTGGTATTTCATACACTTCAAGAACAAGCAAGCACTACACGTCCAAGTACCAGGGTGACCATATGTGTCACCCAAAAGGGCTTGGTGTGTCACCTGTGACACGCGTGTCATAGGTTGGCCATCACCGCTCTAAACTCTCCTCAGAATATTTTTGGAATGTACCACAGCTATGGGGGTGTTCTGCTAGCCAGGACCAATACATTTGAAAACAAACTGAGGGGGGTTTCACTTTAGAATTCTGATCTTTAAACAGCAAAGTCAGGCAGGGCAGCAGAACCATAACAACCTACATCCCAAATACCACCCATTTGTGTAGGTTTATGAACTGTAGATTACAATAGCCTAGATCTAATGAAAAATAATTTAACAACTCTACCTTTGGTAAAGAAACACATCCTCGGGGTGGTTTATTTATTTATATTTATATCCCGCCTTATACCCATGGATCTCTGGGTAGGCAACAACCTTTAAAATCAAACATATCAAAAACCATATCAAACCAATAATGTCTAATACAACATTTTAAAACCAACATGATAAAAACAATGCAAAAACTGTTAAAACAGTAATGTTTACAGTGGGGGAAATGTAAGCAACATTTAACCAAAGGCCTGAGTGAAGAGGTGCGTCTTCACCACCTTCATGAACACAAACAGAGAAGGGGCCTGACACTCCTCCAGGGGGAGACCATTCCATAGCCTGGGGGCCACTACTGAGAATGCCCCTCTCCTGGGTGTCCACCTGCCTAGCCACTGAAGGTGGTGGGACAACCAGGAGGGCCTCCCCTCCAGATCTTAAGACATGGGCAGGTCGATATGGGAGAAGGCATTCCTTTGGATATTTGGGGCCCAAGACATTTAGGGCCTTGTAAGTCAGAGTTAACACCTTGAATTGGGCTCGGTAGTGAATTGGCAGCCAACACAGTTTTTCAAGACCGGTGTGATATGCATCTGGCTAGCTGTCCCGGTCAGCACTCTGTAAGCTGCATTTTGCACTAGCTGCAATTTCTGAACCAACTTCAAGGGAAGCCCCATGTAGAGCACATTACAATAGCCCAACCTGGAGGTTACCAAAGCATGGATAACTGTGGCCAAGTCATCTCTGTCCAGAAAGTGTTTTATTTGATGCACGAACCGTACTTGGGAGTAGGCACTCCTGGCCACAGCCTCCACCTGAGCTTCAAGGGTTAGTGTGGAGTCCAGGAGTACCCCCAAGTTACACACCTGTCCCTTCCAGGGTATTGCAACCCCATCAAGGACAGGGTATCTCCCAACTACATGGACCCGAGAGCCTGTGACATACAGCACCTCTGTCTTGTCTGGATTCAGCTTCAATTTATTGGCCCCCATCCAGCCCATTACCATCTTCAAGCACCTGTCAAGCACCTCAACCGCCTGTCCTGATTCAGATGGCACAGAGAGATAGAGTTGGGTATCATCTGCATATTGATGACACCTCACTCCAAATCTCCTGATGATCTCTCCCAGTGGCTTCATATAGATATTAAATAGCATGGGAGATAAGATTGACCCCTGGGGAACCCCACAAGTGAGTTCCCAGGGTATCAAATTAATATCTCCCACAGCCACTATCTGGGATCGGCTCTGGAGATAGGAGCGAAACCAATGCCAAGCACTGCCTCCAACTCTTAAACTTCGTAACCTCTCCAGAAGGATACCATGGTCAATGGTATCAAAAGCCGCTGAGAGGTCCAGGAGAACGAACAGGGTAGCATTCCCCCTGTCTTTCTCCTGGAAGAGATCATCAGCCAGGTCAACCAAGGTGGTTTCTGTGTCATAACCAGGCCTGAAGCCAGATTGAAATGGGTCTAGTTAATCAGCTTCTTCCAAGCATGCCTGCAATTGAACAGTGACAGCTCTTTCTAACACCTTGCCTAGGAAAGGTATATTAGCCACCCGGCGATAGTTGTTTAAATCTTCTGGATCCAGGGAAGCCTTCTTCAAGAGGGGGTGTACCATATCCTGTTTAAGGGCCAACTGGAACCACCCTATCCCTCAGAGAGGCATTTACCACTTCCTGGATCCACCCTGTCATACCTTGCCGGCTATCAGCCAGGAAGAGCAAGGATCCAGAGAGTTGGTTGTCGGCCGCACCCCTGAAAGCAACTTGTCCACGTCCTCAGGCCGCAATAATTGAAACGGATCCAAAATAATTGGACCAGACAGTTTTCTGGATGCCTACCCTGGACTAAGTCCAATTGTGACATCTAATCCCCTACGAATCTGAGCGTCCTCGAAGTGCTTTGCAAAACTGTCACAGCACATATTGGATCCCCAGGCTTCCCCAGGCCCAATTTTATAAGACCATTTACTACTCTAAAGAGCTCTGCTGGATGGCTACTCAAAGACGCAGTGGCGGTGGAGAAAAAACTACTTTTCACCGCCATCACCGCCATGTGCTCTAGCTTGTGTTCAGTCAGATTCACAGCCGGATTTATGCCATTTGTGCTCTAGCCATCAACCTTCTTGTTTCATGGCCCGTAGCTCCATGGAATACCAAGGAGCTTTTCGGGCTCTACAAGCATGTCAAGGGCACTTGGGAGTGATTCTCCCAGTATCAGAGGATGCAGAGGAGGGAATGAAGAAAATACAGGTTACAGCATGTAAATTATAGACACCTTCCAGGTGGGTGTGGGATCTGGCCCAAGGTGTGGAGCTCCCAGCTCAGAACCCATGGGAAGGACCTCTGTGGCAGAACATCACAGGCAACAGCTTTAAGACTCAGCTGAAATTGCTGTGAGGGACTGGAAGTGTAGGTGAAAACCCCTTGTGGTTTTGATTCCTCACAACAGTTGTACTTGCACTCCCAGCCATGTGTCAAAATCAGGAGGGTAGCCCAAGAGTACTTTAATCAGGCTCACCCTCAGAGGACTTTACGAAATGGTCAAGTGGATGCACTTGTTGTTGTTGGGCACCATTGAGGCTGTGACCAGACACAGTAACAAAAAGCACCTCTGAGGCACCTTAGGGAAGCATCCAAGGTGGGACTGTTCACACATCAGTCTGACCCTCCCCCCTCCTGAACATTTTGTGTTAGAAAAGGTGGATCAGGGAAGGTTTGGGACCATGAGGGCCACACACTATCCCTCCGAGGTGCCTCTGAAGCTCCCCTTTTGTTATATCTGAGCAAAGCCTAAGTCAAAGACAACTCCTGTTTGATTGCATGGGGATTTCTATGGGCACCTCTATGCAGGAGTGCCATGGTCATTGCTTACTTCCAGGGTCAGGCTGGGGACTGAACTGGCAACCTTCTGCTTTCCAGGCTGCTTGCACCAACACTGAAATGCACACACAAGCAGACATAAAAAGTGTCCAACATGAATTTGATTCTACAGAGTATTTTAAGTGGCACTTATCTGGAAATCTTTGATTGTCATAATAGGTAGGAGAGTTGGAACTTATTTTTCTACCCAGAAGGTCATAAATATCTGGAATTTACTACCAGAAGAGGTGTTGACAGCGACCAGCCTGGACAGGACAGGAAGGAAAGGTTATCAAAGGCGACTAAAATGGATACCTAGGTACTACCTACAGGTTGGAGAGGCAGCCAGGATGCATCTAAAGTTCCTTTGTAGGGATTGAAGAACAGATTAAGGTTTTTCCTTTGTCTTCTGCTTGAAACGCCCAGAAGCAATTGGTGAGCTACTACATGAGACAGGATGCTGGACTAGATGGGCTCTGGCCTGATCCAGCTTGGCTGCTCTTATGTTATTATGTTCTTATGTCTGGTGATAGCTTACTGGTACATTATGTGAACCTCCTTTTGGAAGAATTAGAACACAACCGATTTAGGGATAGCAGCTCAAACTGAGCATGATACAAGTATGATGGTACTAAATGCCCATAGCTTTATGCCTCACCCTATAAATAGGTGTTATTGTTGCTTGCTGGAGTTTAGAAAATCAGCTTCTAGTATGCTACGCATTCAGATGGCAACGCTTGACTACTCACTGTATTCAGAAACATGAAGTCTTTCAGATGTACAGCATACTGTACAAGTAAAATAAGAATTGCTGCAGCAGCCAAAGGGGTTATGATACATTTTTGTCTCAACTGTAGTGTTTTCAAAAGTTGGCACAGTTCATTTTAAAGCTCTTTCCCATGGTGTCTTTGATATATTTCTGTTGTGACTAGAGTGCAGCTATTATTTCTCCTTTAAGGACTCAGTTTAATTTCTTCATAATTTGCTGAAAGACCCCACCTTCCTACATGAAATTTTCCAGACCTTTCCTTTCGGTCTGACAGCTTAAATAAAATGCCTTTAGACTGTTTATGAATGATATAAGAGTAATCATACACTTTCCCATAATGCACATAGGTACAAGTGTGTATACATAGACAAGCATACAGTGGGTATACCTACAGTATTTGAAGGCATTTTTGAAAAGTTATAGGGTTTTAATATAGGGGATATAGAAGACTGAAATATGATAGGACTGTAATCTGCTGACAGAAGAACTTTCAGTGCCTTAGCAAAGATAGCCAAATTATAGGAAAGTTTACATTGATGATTTCCACATGTATTATTCTTTTCTGCCTCAAAATGTTTAGCTTGTTTTTAGAAATGCCTTGGAGGTTATCTAGTTATACTGCATGTGAATGCAAAGCTTAATAGGAAACACAATAAAAGACAAGGGTTGCATCCACGCTTAGGTAAAGAAGAGTTTCAAAAATGCCTTAGAGACAATAGCATGTGGCCTTGTGTCCTCATTCAGCTTCTAAAACCATATTATCTAGCTTAGAATGTTTATGAAAGAATGGAGACTGACATGTGAACAATCTTGAAACCACTTTAGCGTTGCATCATCATCATCATCAGTTCATGTGAATACAGCCATAGTCCCCACATGAGCTAAAACCACTAGGCAGTCCTGCCTGTCCTTCCTCCAGCAAGCCACAGCTAGCCTTGTGTTCCTGCCAGCCATTTGCCTGCTGGGCACCTTGACCTCCGATCCTGCCCAAAGTCTTTCTGCCTTGAGAGAGAGAGAGAGAAAGAGAGAGAGAGACCTGGACCCTCAC
Organism: Aspidoscelis tigris stejnegeri; assembly: GCA_023333525.1. Lineage (NCBI taxonomy): Eukaryota > Metazoa > Chordata > Lepidosauria > Squamata > Teiidae > Aspidoscelis > Aspidoscelis tigris. The sequence continues at coordinate 49,802,822 of JALMGA010000005.1, read as the reverse complement.
TGCATGCCATTTCCTGCTGCCACTGTTCTCCTATCTGCTCTGAAGAGGAATCTTTCTGGGTGAAAAACCAGTTAACTATAGCATAGGGTATTCTTAGGATAGGCTCGTTTCCTCCTCCTTCTCTTCCATATCTTTAAATTGCCCAAAGGTGTGTTTTTACCAAGCCACTGCCCCTTGTCTGGTTAAATCATTGTGCTGCCCCACTGAGAAACTACTTTTTGCTTCTGTTTGGGCATTCTGCATAGTGGCTCTTCATTTTTTATTCTGTTTAAGACTGATTGTTAATAAAACCATTTTCCCTATTGAAAATAGACTCTGGGACCTCTTTCCTTGCTATTAAGCACCAAAACTGTCCTGCTGTTATCAAAACCTCTACAGAGATCCCAATACAGACGTTCTGGTGAGATATTTCCCCAATACATATCAGAACGTCTGCTAAGAGGGTTCCTGGCAAAAGAGGGTCAGAGGGTGCACAGCATGTGTGCTGTGATGGAGTGCAGAGCAAGCCCCTCCTGGGCTTTTTCAAATTGGCAATAGGGGAACAGCAAAGATGAATCTTTTGTCAGGAGGTTGAAAACCCTTTGAACAGCCCTTCCAGGGTTCTGCAGACTTATTATACTAGAGTTTATTCCGTTATTTGGATGTGTTTTTGGTCGTGTCTCACTTGACGCAAACACAAAAGCTTGATCCTGAAAATGGTGTTACATCTAATGCTTGGATTGACCGTGGTTCTCCATACCCACCTTAGGAGGCAGTTTGTGCCTTAGCTTCCCCATGTATGCCGGCAGAGAAGTGCTTGTGCAGCTTTTCCTGGGTTACGTTTCACTTTGTGGTTTTAATGATGTGAATGTTAATCTCGGTGTCAGAAAAGGTGACCTGTGAATTGGCTAGAAGTTAATAAATGTCAATGTATGTAACCGTGAAACAGCTCCCTATGAGCTTTTCCTGAAGAGAACATTTTACTGCATTTGAAATGGAATGTAATGACCTGAGACAGAATGTGGGCTGTGGCTGACTGGTCTGTGTAAGTTGGGTGAATACTCCTTATATCCAGTCATCAATCATGCGCAATTACAGAGTGACACAATCTTGGAAGCCATCCAAACAGTCTGGCAAGATCATTGCCATGTAACCTATTCAGAACTCGTGTATGTATGTATGTATGTATGTATGTATGTATGTATGTATGTATGTATGTATGTATGTATGTATGTGTGTGTGTGTGTGTGTGTGTGTGTGTGTGTGTTGTGTGTATGTGTGTATGTGTGTACGTATGTATGATTGTACGTATGTAGAAATACACCATTTGTAGAGATTATTATTATTAGTTTAAAAATAGTTCATTTTTTAAAAAACAGACTGGGAATCATTCTGTGCAGATTTGTATCCCACAAAAAGCCTCACAGACAAGATTCCTCTTTCACTGATCCTTCAGCCCAATCTCCTTTCTCTGCAGACTGAGGAACATCTATGGTTGCTGCTGCAAGTCGACTCTGTACGCCACTAGTAGAGAATACTGAACCAGATGAACCAGAGGACTCTGCCTATAAAGGATAGTTTTCTATGCTCCTAGGTCCTGCCTCTAATTCCAACATATTCCCAAACTCTTCTTTGGGCCACCCACGTAAGTGCCCTTTGCATATGCAGAAGTTTCTCTAGCTGTGCTGTAAAGATGTATACTTGTATCTGCATATATTAGATTTGTATAGAATCACAGTAGCAGTGATAATTAGGGATGCAGCAAAAAGGCTGAGTGGTGATTCACCATCCCCTCAGATGCTAATTATGATCAAAAGAGCAAGGGCTTACTTTCATTTTGGATCACAAAGTGATTTGCCACACTTTACAAATGTTATAGGAAAACAGCCAATCACCTTCTGCTGCAGCTCTGTGTGCACTAGGGATGCGCACAGATATTCAAGAAGTTTGTTATTCAGTCATATTCAGATGAATTCAGACATTTGAACTCGAATTGAATGTCCAGACATTCATTTTTTAGTATTCAATTGAATGCAAATATTTTGAACTATTTGTACGAGTAATTTGGATAAGTACGCATCTTGTATGCATCTTTACAGATAAGTACGGGATGAAAATGGGATGCATACAGAATAAAAATGGGATGTGTATGGATGCATACGAGATTCGTTTCATTGGATACTTACTGAATATTCATATCTATACAGATGTATTTGAATTGCTTTGAATATCCGTTTTTTTTTGTGATAATTTTAGACCACCCTTCACCTTCATCTCAGAGTGGTTTACAAAGCACTCATTAAAGACAGAAAAGATTAAAATCCAGAGTAAACAAAACATGGAGGAGAGGAGGAGGAGGAGGCAGCCAAAGTCATCAAGGTGGCGTTCCATTCAGAGATTAATCCAGCTGTCTTGTTTTTCCATTCTCACAGTCTGCATTCGCTGTTTTGTTACACAAACAGGTCTCTTAACACATGAAGATATATTTTTAAGGTTGCTTTGAACTGCAATGATAAAAATACCCCCTATCTCATGGAACTGAAAGGAAGGTTACCCTATGAAAAAGACAGGAGGAATTGTGCAACCCAAGTTGAAAGTTACCTGATTGAAGTATATAAAATTATGCATGGTATAGAAAAGGTGGATAGAGAAAATTTCTTTTCTCTATCACACAATACTAGAACCAGGGGGCACTCTATGAAGCTGATGGGTAGGAGAGTAAGGTCTGACAGGGGGAAATATTTCTTCACCCAGAGAGTCATCGGCTTATGGAATATGCTGCCGGAAGAGGTGGTGACAGCTACCAATCTAGATGGCTTTAAGGTAGGGTTAGACAAATTTATGGATGACAGATGCATCAATGGCTACTAGAACGAATGCCTAGGTGCATCTTTCAGGCTGGGGGGTGGGGGAGGAACCGGGGCACTTCTAAGGCCATCTGCTGGGACTCGAGAGCAGGAGAAGGTTTGTCCTTGTCTCTGCTTGAGATGCCTATGAGCATTTGGTGGGCCACTGTGTGCGACAGGATGCTGGATTAGATGGGCTGTGGCCTGATCCAGCTAGGCTTCTCTTATGTTCTTATGTTCTTAGCTTGACAGAAGAAACCTGCTGCGTAAAAAATGAAGGTGGAGAATCCAAAGAATCAGGTTTAAAATGAGTCATTTGAGTGATGGTTAGGTAGGTCTGATTGCAAAGATTTGTAGGTGGCAGAATGTGCATTGCACTGGATAGAACACAACTGGAAAAGCCCAGATTTGCAGAATACTTGTGTTATATGTAAGGCAAGGAAAGAGGCCAACAAAAGCAACTCTTTTAAAATCACGCTGTCAGATATAAAAGGCAGGAAGAAGGTCCTAAAAACCTTTCAAGCTGCAGGAAGCATTACGTATGATGCCAACAGGTTCTGACTTCCTGAGTCAAGTTCTTTGAGATACAGTAGACAAGAAAAAGGATTTGTCTTTAAAGTGGGAGGGGGTGTTTAAGGGAAGGAGAAAAGACCTGGAGCAAGATTCTGCTCTTGTAAAACTTTGTTACAACTGAGGGAGCTACTTCAGTGGTACTCAAAAGCCTTTGTATACTCAGTGAGATTTTGATTTCATCCCTTGAAGAACAGACTAACTCCAGCACATATCACAGAGGAATTATAAGTTCCCCCCAAATTTCAAAAGGATTTCATAGCTGATGATGGTGCCTTTGCTAACAACAACTCAAACTGCACCACAGTCCTAACAATATTTTGTTGGAGGTTCCATTGATTTCTTGCTGACCTCAGAGTGAACATTTATAGTAAAGGGCTAAGAAAAAATTAAAAGAAGACATACAAAGGGTTCATACACAGCAGAACATGAAGACTCATGGCCTTTTGCACCTTTATTCGCTGCAATGGCCAGTTAATTTCTGGGTTGTTTTGGGTGTGTGCATTTTGCAATGCTAGATATATCCAAAACTTACACAGCACTTCCCCAAGTGCCAGGTAAGTGCAATTACGGTGATCAACTCGCCATGGCAACACGCATGTGTAATGCCATTGCCATAGCAACCAGGCAGTGATGAGAGTTGTAGTTCAAGAACACCTGGAAAGCTTTGATTGAGGCCCCCAGGCTTAGTAAAAACTATGAGCAGTTAGTTTTAACCAAACAGAATTTTCATTTTGTTCCATATTTTCAGTGGAAAGTACAGTGAGAATGGAGAAGGAGGCTTTCTCTCTTTTTTTGAATTTTCCAATGAGAGTAAGTTCTCTGCAACAATAGATCTGTGCAGGGAGATGATATCCTAAATCTGACGCAACAACAAACTCCATGCTTGATTCCAGAAATTTCTTGTAAAGTAGAGGTAACTGTTAACCAATGGGAGAGAAGGAATCAGCAATGGTGGTACCTTGCAACTGCCTGGTCTTTGTGTGGTGTGATTTATCTGCTAAGAGAGTGGGCTTCCTAGCCAGCAGTATTCTCTGTGGTGTGTGCCAATTTGAGCGTGCAATCCTGCCTTACTGTGATTCATATGAAACGTGAGGAGTATATTAGGGCTTCTGGATCAGCATCTCCATGAGCACCGTCAGTTTTCTTGGCAGAGATACAGAAGTTGCTTACTATTGCCTATTTCCTGGAAAAGGCCTGGGGATCATGCTGGTGACCCTCTGCTTTCCAGGAAGCTTGCTTTCCAACTGAAATACTGCCAAATATCAGGTGGAGTTTGCGTAACATTAAACATACCTATGAAAAGAACTGCTAGTTCTGCCAAAATGTGCACAAACCTTTAGTAATACAAAGGTGTCCCCCCTCCCCATATGGACTAATGTCCCACTGAAGCAATTAATGCCAAGCCCAGAAGAATACGTAGCCAGTTTTTCAGACTGTTTGTTTGAATTGTTAGAATTCACAGGATATATGGGACTTCTGTTGTGCTATCAAAATACACATTGCTACTGAACTTTACAGGATGTGCAAAAAACACGTTTCCTTCTTTTTTTTACCAAGTGTGTGTATATATTTAAATGGCTCTTTAGCAATAGGATATGCTTCCTCTCTATGCCTCTTATCTGTTCTGAAGATGTGAAAAGACAAAATAATGCTTATGCTTTTTTTATAAATTGTGTTCAGATGTTATATCTGTCGCTGTGATGCTTTTTGGACACCTAAATCATTCAGATGGTTGCTGTGAAGTATAAATGTTATGACAAGTTACTACAGTAATCAGTCTAGGCTAAATATTGTACCTCTTGGGCTCCAAGGTCTGCTCATTTTTGTTTTCTTCTTGTTTTTCAGTGAATTTATCCACTAAGCAGTGTTCAACAGACATTTGAAAATATAAAAATTCTTTAAAAGAATTCATGAAACATGACATCTTTCCAACTAAAAATTTCCATCAGAGAATACCTCACTATAAAATGGTTCCCCAGTGCAAGATCAGAAAGAACATGTGTGGTCTTTCTTTTTTTCCCAATTCTGAAAGAATGTACATATGGAAATTAAGTGACTATAAAGGGTGTAGCAGGTTCCCCTTTCTGGGAAGGCCATTCAACAGCTCAAGTGCCACCACTGAGAAGGCCCTCTACCTGGTAACCATCTAATTTTTTGATACTGCAAAGAGGTAGTTCCACCTTCTTTTTTCCTCCTGGAATTTCAGGTGTGTTTTTGTTACAAGCACATGCTATTAACTGTAATTAAATATTCTTAGGAGACAGAAACTGCATTCATACCAATACACAACTGACAGGTATACAATCCATTTTAAAATTAAATTTAGTTTCAGTGAAAAGTGATACATTTTGAATTCAATGTTTCTGTTGAATGGAAACTCAATGCTGTGTTATCTGAAATCAGGAACTGTATCTTGTTAGCAAAGATTTTTTAAAATGGTCATTGTAAATACACATTGCTACTGAACTTTACAGGATGTACAAAAAACACATTTCCTTATTTTCTTACCAAGTGAGAAAGAAGAAACAAGCATCAGCAGTCACAGACATATCTTTTACATATACATTATCTCATTGCATGTTCACTTCCAATATAGTTTTCCACATTTTGATAGGCAGTAAAGGAAACCCATTCTGGAAAGTATGAGCATGTGGCAATGAAACAGTAAACTGTCAGGAGAATGTATTTTCATTTTAATGATAAATGCTTTCTTGGGCAGTTTGGAAAAAGGGGTTTTCTTGTCTAAAAGTCCAGTGAATTGGCCATTCACTTTTGTTTATGAACCAGAGAAGTTCTAGTCCAGTTCTGTGGGTTGTATCAGTGCTTCAGAAATTTATATTAGTCAAGACACGTATCTTTCTGAATTAAAACTGGAGGCATGTATACTGCCATTATATTCCAAATTAAGTTTTCTGTGTGAAAGAACTGCCTTCAAGAATCTGAACTTTAACTCTTCTGCCACTGGTGCTGGTAAGAGTATAGAATGGATTCTGGTTGTAATGGTTTCACTGGGATGCTGGGAAAAGTGTCTTTAGATGACAGTGTAAATTACGCCGTGCTACATAAGCCTGGCTGTGAACAGGGTCCACTGATTTCTTCTCCCAGATCCTATTTTCATACCGCCATAGGTATAAGGATGATGATTTTATATACACAAACACCATTTTATTTTTGAAGTGACTCTAAATCCATATGAATAAAGCTTGTCTATAATTTCTTCTGGGCACAAATGATCTAATCACAGCTGGGGAAGAAAAAGAGCAAAAGATATATTTAGCCATTAAAGGTGCACTGCAAGGTAGCAATCTCAATATATTATTATTATTATTATTATTATTATTATTATTATTATTATTATTATTATTATTATTATTATTATTATTATTATTATTATTATTATTATTATTATTGTCGTTGTCGTTGTCGTTGTCGTTGTTGTTGTTGACATAAAACAACAGTAACACATAGCAAACAAGATATTTATGCTGGTTTGGGTAATTGTTATCACTAGTTCGGCCCTTCCCAAGCACCTAGGACTGAGTGATGTATTAGCAAATGATATGAGCAGATCCCAGCAAAGCAGATTTCTGTAGCTGGCAGATGGATATTTTGTTGATGCCAATGCCTTTCAAGTGCCCACTAAGATCTTTCGGCACTGCCCCCAATGTGCCAAGAACCACTGGGACCATCTTTGCTGTTTTTATCATCATCATCATCAACATATAAAACTAACATATTAAAAAACTCTTAAAAGAATAATACATAAAGTACAAATGATAGATTAAAGACTGCCTTCCTGGGCTTTTTCATGATGACGATCAGTTATTCCAGTGTTCAGCTCCTGTTGCCTTTCTCCATTTGTTTTCTCCCAATGAAAGATTTTAGTTACTCAGTCGTCAATTCTTTATCTGTATTTTGTAGAAAGTTAATAAAGAACGGCTAATTCTTCAACTTCCTCTTATCTCTTAGCGGACATGCCAATTTATCCATCTCTGCAAATATTTTGGCCATCCCCCCTCTCCCCCCCAATTCATTAGCCATTCCTTAATGGAGTGGTGGGTCACAAGTGCATGTCAGCCAAATGTGGGATTCGCTATGCCTCTGCCTCCCCAGTGTCTGATAATTTATGGGGGTGCAGCAGTGGTAGTCAGCGTAGGTGAGTGTATGAAGAAGCTGGTTTGTAAGATTTCTTTGAAGTCCATGTGGCATCACCAAATTCTCCTTTGATTTGACTTGGACCAAACAAGAATTTGCCACTGCCGTGTGGACGTTGTAGAAAGCTAAAAAAAATTGGCCTTAGGTAATGGAGTGGCTTCTGGCTGTGCTCGCCTGTGCCACCTCCACTGGTGGGCAGGAATATGAATCTCTGCTTTCTGTGGTCTATCATAAATGCTGTGGCTAGGTGGACTGCACCAATACTCATAAAACCTTGGGTTTTTTATAGTTAATTTTTCTTTTGTGTGTGTGTGTAACTGTTATTTAAGCAGATAAAAGTGCCTTTTTGAGGACAATGACTGCTACTCTGCAGCTGTTGAAGGAATCAAGGGAAAATGCCAGAGGATGCTAAGAAAACGTTATTTTTCTTCCCCTTCCATTTCAACAGTCCTCTTGGGATCATATATCAAATGTAAACTCTGTTTTTGTAAAGGTCACAGAAATGTATTAGTTAATTATTTATTCAGTGCCACCCTTCAAGAAAAAAGTTATTCCCCAGGCATTCCACATATAGCACAACAATATAACAATAGTTAAAATATTTAATTATGGCATCATCTTTCTTGATTAAAACAAGCAATCGTCAAGTTAAGCATTACAAGACTGCATAATGGGAAAATGGAATTTTAAAAAATTAAAATAGAAGTCTTTCTGAAAGAAGCTGTGTGAATTTCAGGGCTTTCCTGCACTTATTCTCTGGTAAGGATTAAGATGTGGAGTACTGGCCTCCCTTCTGCATGGCTGTGGTCACACCTAAGGTTTTATCCAGCTTCAGGCCACTTTCAGAGCGAGGGAACATATAAGTAATAAACTATAATACACAATAAATGTGCAACTCAAAATACATAGCAAATATGCAGATTAAATATAAATGTAAATTCTAGGTTTAGCAAGCTGTCTCCCTAAATAAATCGGCTACTTTATAATTATTAGTGTAGATAACTTAAGAAAAGGATAACAGTGGCAACTTGCTTGTAATTGTGATAGAAAGATGGTTGTATTCCAGTCAAATGTCTTGAATTATGGATGGATGAATGGATGATCACAGAGAAAAAGGCCTGTCAGGAAATCTGCTTCTCAGGGCTGGGCTATCTAAGCAGAGCCATGTCTGGTAGCCAGCGTTTGCCAATTATTCCAGAGGCTTGTTTTACTAGCCATTCTTTTTTCCAGCCCCTGTTTATTTTGTCTGACAGCAGTGGGAATAACACCATAGTTAACAACCGCATAAAGACAACACAATCCATCTTCCCCACAGCCTGAAGCATTTTACTTAACAAAGTAATGCTGATGAATATCCACTCTGTGACAAAGAGCTTGTTTTGATTTTATATGCTTCGTGATTAAAGTTCCAGGAGCCATTTCTGCGTTAAAGTCTGCTGTATCAGAAAGAAAGGAGGGGGAAATCTGATTTTATTCATTCAGCCTGTGGGCGGGCTTTAACCTTCATAGTTGTCGGGGCAGTCAGTGGGAGGTATAGCCTCTCATACAATGTAGAGAGAGCACGATTTGATTCAGATGGTGCTAGAGATGTATCTTGCTCTTGTCTTTCACACCTTGTACACTTTGGTTATTAGCTATTAACAGCTACATAGGATCTGCCTGTGCCTCCAGACAGCATAGGAAAACATCAGATCTGGTGTTTTCCCATAGTGGAGGAAAAAGAGGCTGACAGATTATCATGGCCTGAACTGGAATAGTACAGGGCTGTTCAACTGAGAACTCCCTCCTCCTGCTCCTTTTCTTTGGCTTTATCCGCATTTACCTTTGTTATTGCAGCCCAGGGCAAGCTGTCCCAAGTTGTGGGGAATTGTTCCTGGTGTGGAACAAGGCTGCCTGCACTATTTATTTATTTATTCCCATTTTCATCCCACCTTATACCCAGAGGTCTCCGGATGGGTAACATTTAAAACCAAACATTATTAAAACAATAACAGTGCGTGTTAAAACAATAGCATCTGCAAGTGGGAAGGGAAAAGTGTAGCCCAATTTAGTGAAAGGCCAGGGCAAAGAGTTGCACCTTCACTGCCTTCCGAAATGTGTACAATGAAGGTGGCTGACCCACCTCAAGGAGAAGACTATCCCATAGCCTAGGGGCCATCACTGAGAAAGCCCTCTCCTGGGTGCCCACTCCTTTTGCTGCTGAGGATGGTTGGACAACCAGGAGGGCCTCCCCGCCAGATCTTAAGGCATGGGCAGGTCAATATGGGAGTAGGATGTTCTGTAGGATGGCAGCCCCCGTGATGGCTCTAAAGCTCACACCAGTTTCAAAGCCAGTATAGGGTTCCTGGCCTTCAGAGCTCCCAGGGGCATTTCAGTAGTTGTGCAACAAACACAATGTACTGGACCAGGGAAGTGTGCTGTCCACATACTTCCACCACTTTATTTACCCCTGCAAGCATGCCAGTAGACCTTGAAAAAGAGGTCTGCCAGTAGACTGGACCAAGATGACACTTTGGCCTACGCCATGTCCTGTGCAGATGATATGTATTAGAAGGGGTGGGGCCTTTGAGACTCCACACTAGTGTGTGAATATCAGAAGCCTAGTCTGAACCATGGGCCAATCTACCACCCAGTGCAGAAAGGCCTTTTAGTTATTTTCACACCAGCAGCACATTTTCAACAGAATCATCTGGTATGGTGCAAGTCAAATGCCAGTACATTGAGAAAACAACTGGGAGATATGGAAACATTTAAGAAAGTGTGAGCATTTTGAAACAGCTGACATTTCTCTATGCTACCTACAGGCAATGTTCCACCTTTCTTCAAGTCTGCCATTTTAGGGTGTTATAATGACGGTGACCTGACATGGTGCCAGGCCTGTGTGCTGACTCCACCATGGTACTAAATATGATGTTAGCATTTTATTCACAACACAGCTTTATAGTCTGAAATTATAGGAAAATACCAGTCTCACTGGCTTGTATGATAGACTGATATATAATTTTATGATCAATTATAAGATTTTCCTTAGACTAATAATATATCAGTCTATCTTGGTTTTTCACATAATGATTGATTCACATAATCCTACTAAACAGTAGAAAGGAAGAAGCACAGTCTTCTTCTGAACTTTTTTTTTTTAGTTTAGAGAAGGTATCACAGTCTGGCCTTAAGGCATTAAGCAGGTTTTTTTCCCCCTCAGAGGAACATATTTTATCTACTTTATGGCTTTGGATCAGGCTATATCCTCACAGATTACTGATTAGCTCTTGGGCACAATATATTGCACTGAGCAGAATTTATAAAGCCCATTTTGACCTCAATCCAGTATATCGTAACAAGTGCTTTATGGGGTTTCCTAAACTATACATAGAAGGTCTTGCTTAATCTACAAGGACTCCAGATTTAAACCACTCTGTTTTAATCTGGACTCACTAGAGAAGAAATCTCCCATGGGTGAATTAGAGGATACTGTTTCAGTTTTGGCTTTAAAATAAGTTAACATTACCCGTCTATAGTCAGCTTTTGTATCTGAGCTAGAGATTTGTCCACAAGACCCATTTGGAAGCCTCTAAGTGCTTTTTACCTATGAATGAACATGAATCCTCCCCACATTTATTCATTTGCTGGCTGTACTCTAGATGCTACTATGTCTAAGCAGATGTGCATTTAGCACTGATGAGAAAAGGAGGAATATCTACCAACTATTTTTGCAGACAGAAACCCAGAGTAGCCATTGATTTCAACATGCAAGGAAGAACCATATATTTTATTTATTTATTTGAATTTTTATCCAGCCCTATACCCAAAGGTCTCAGGACTGGTTACAATATTAAAAACCAGTGAACATATAAAATGAGCATTAAAACCATAACAATGCCTGAATGCCTGAATGTGGGGAGGAAAGCCACTTCCTTTTTAGTCAAAGACCAGGGCTTTCCTGACTGCATAAAGTGAAGATGCCTGACACATCTCAGGAGGAAGACTATTCCACAATCTGGGAGCCACCACTGAAAAGCCCATCCCTTTTGCTACTGAGGGTGGTTGCACAACCAGGAGGGCTTATCCTGCAGATCTTAAAACACACACAACATGCAAACACAACATGCACAACAAACACAATATGCACACAAAACATGCAAATTGATAACAATCAGATCCCCTGAATATAGAGATTGGGCCTAGAAGTCAGTAGGAATTAAATAAGAATGGTTTCAGCGCTCTCACATTATAAGTTTAAAGTTTTGTTTACTTTATTGCTTTATCCATTTGTAGTTTTTTTCAATGAAACTTTGCTTTTAAAAACAAAAACCTCACATGCATTTTGAGTATGCAACTTTCCTCACTATGCACCTTTTTAGAAAAACTGATATTCACATATTATATGTTATTCCCTAAATACATACCACCTACAGTATATGTGATGGGGGGAGGCGTGGACATCTAAAATAGTTTCGTAAAGGAGTCTCAGGATGGAACAGAAAGGTGTGAGCTGAGGATGAACTGAGGAAGAATTATCAGATATTGAGTGTAGTTGGAGTTAAGAGTGTTTGAGAGGTCTGTTTCTTAAAAAGATGGACTATTTCAGCAAGGTGTGACCATAGCTTTGTAGGAGGCAGCACTCATCATTATTCAATGCCTAAACCCACTACACATGATGGTCCAAGCCATGATATGGCTGGCATGCTGTGTTGTCAGCCAACTGAAAAGTCTGGTCAGTGGATTGTGCTTGGAAGAAATGAGTCCATATACTGAGATTTATGGTGGTGGTGATAGATGCAAGTTTGAGGGCTGTTTCACCCCACCTGCAAATAATCATAGAACAGAAGCTCTGGGTACATCACTGGCCTTTTGTGCGATTTGTTTGATCCGTGTCTTTTTAAACCTCAGATTTTATCCCACTTTCAACAGTAATTGATGCAATTAATCAAAGCAATCAATTACCCGGCTCACTTTTAAAACAATACTGAACACTAAAGGAATGAGAATTTTACTTGCCTCAGCATGATTTGCTGGGCAGTTCTTCTATAGGAAGTGATTCATGTATCTTGTAGCATTTAATTTATTTGGGAAAGATGGGGAAATCATTTGGAATCTGGAATGACTGTTAAAGTAGAATAAGTTTCTACTGCAAGCATTTATCTGCTGCAGAATCTGTAACAGTATTGGCAAGAGCAGTTATAAAAGTCAGTTATGGGGTGTTGGCCTTGATGTTCGGCATGATTTAGTCTGGGTTTTAATATGCTGCTAGTAGACTATTTCAGAACAAGAAAGCAATAAGAAATCTTGTTGAGAGCTATTGAACAGAGCAGATTTTCATGGTCACTAAGTTCAGTGAGCAGCACTCGAACTGCAATTACCCCATCTTTTTAATAAGTGGAAAATGTTTGAGAAGAGAGCTGGCTATTCTGCACTTTGGAACCATCAGAAAGGATTCAGCTGTAATCCTGTATGGGAATACAATTCAGAATAGGTTCCAGTGCAGAAAGGGCCTGAGATAGACATCTGGATGCAGTCTTAGTTGTATCTTTCATAGTGATGAAATGCAGCTTTAAGAAATAATGGCCAGCCTAAATGCTGGATCAGGCCTTGCTGCAGGCTGCACACACCTTCAGATAATCTTGGGAATGGGCTTGATGGCTCCATATATGTCTTTGTGGTTGGGCTTGGAGGGTCTCCTCATACTGATGTTTTCATCAGTATGGAGGAGGCAGATTGAAGGCCGCCCTCCACATGCCCTCACAGTCCTCCTGTGAGGGGTGCTGTGGAGGCGAGGCGACTTCAATGTACCTGCAAGCCAGTTTGGAACCCTTCTGGAAATGACCCCAGTTAGCCTGAGAACCATTCAACTCTTATCCCAGCCTGTTAATAGGGGCTCCCCCCTCCTCATGTATGACTGACGTGCCTAAATGTCTTCAAGTCCTAATAAGTCCATGCAATTGTGTGAGATGCAAAGAATTCGGAATAGAAATGTTTTGCTGTAACAGCTTGGTGGCTGATGCTTCAGGGTGTTAAAACAACTAGAGTTGCATCAGTACAGCTGATAAATAATTGCAGCTTTAAGGAGAAAATTGCCCTCCCTTTTAGCAAGTATGCATTCCAAACCTGCTCTGTATTCCATTGTAACCCAAACCCAAACCCATCTAGGGAAACTATGATAAATTCTTATACATTTGGAAGCCTGAATACATTTTCTTATGGCTGCTCCAGATTATAAAAACAATTGGCTGTTTCATGCTGAAACAATTTATTTCATTCCTTTGGAGACTGATAATCTCATAGAATATGCGTCAGGAGAAAACATAAGAAAATATATTTTAAAGACCATAGTGGATTTTGAGTCATTCACAAAACTTGAAAGATGATTGTTTCTTGCTGTGTAGAACAATGGGAAAGAGTCATCTGTGGCTTGGTCTTGCTGCTAGCATCTGCATGACTTTTGTGCAGGAGGGGCTTAAAGCAATGACAAGACTGTGGCTTTAACATGAGTTTGAATAACTATCCAGAATAACTGGGTGAGGGTGGGACATATTTAAATACAAACTGCTTGATTTCTGTTTATGTGGCAAAAAGGAAGAATTTCCTATGGGTAGGCATTTGCTTTGCAGTTGCAGACTATGATCCACAAAAAAATAGAGACGGCACAGAGATCTATGCCTTATGCTGCATTGTACAAAGGCATCCTGCATTGATCACTCAGTTCCAAGAGGACCTTGGAATGCAAATGTCCATATTTAAACCTCAGGCATCTGTAGGTAGTGCTGGAGTTTTTTTCACAGAACCCTGGAGAGCTGCTACTGATAAGTGAAGACGATACTAAAACAGAAGGATCATTCTGAGACACCATAAGGCACTGGAGTGTATCTTTTATACCTTTCTTTAGTACCATGAGCTGTAAATGGATAAATACTTTTCAAACCTTTATTGGGCTTTATGATAACCAGAGGCCTTGAATTTATATAGGACATTCATTTTAGGAAAGTAACTCAGATGAAACTATGGTTTTACATAATTGCTCATGAAAGTAACCCAAGTTTTAGAGTCATTCTGCACTTGAGTGACTAGTCAAGGCCTGGGTGAGCACCTAGATGGTGCATCCATATCACACAGAGCTGTTTCTCAACTAGAAACAGCTCTGCGTGTCCAGAGCATCCCTAAGGCAGAGTAGATGTGGAGCAGTTAAAACTGCTCCACACCTATACCAGCTGCCAGGCTGTGACAGCTTGGCAAGCTACACCTCTTCCAGGTGACAGACATGCAGGACAGCATGTGATCAGCAGCACATGCATAATGAGTTACCACATTGCTTGGTTGCCCTGGCAACAGATGTGGTGGCACCATTACTGGGGCTCTGTGTTGGATGCCATCACAGCAACCATTCACACGTGGGTAAGCTTATAATTCTCTAGCTCTTTGCAAGTGTGGAGGGCTAGAGTACTCTAGTGCTTTGCCACTTATGGGAGGCAAAATGTGAATTCACTCTTGAAACTCAAGTCTGTTGTCATTTATTGAGATTAACACTTTCAATGGGTCTTTTCTCCCTAATGTTAGTTACTATTTTCCTAATTGTACTGATCCAGTTTCTTCATATATTAATATCTGCATTATAGTATGTTATTGCTTCTTTATGATTGTTAGTATAAAATATAATTAACTGATGAATTATATGCATTCTCCTTCCTAAGCGTCAAAATCCCTCTATTATAGCGAATTTGTTCATTATAGGCAAAATGTTGGTGAAAAGTAGAGGACTGAAAAGTCTGCCATATTTATAAATACCTTATGCAAGTGAAAAAGTTGATAACACTTTCAAAGACTCAGCATAGTTTAGGCAAAAACAGACAGTTGACTTAAGCTTGTCCTTGATTATAAACATTTGGAATCTTGTGGACAGCTGCATTTGATGCCGTATTTGATGACCTTCTAATAACGTCTGGGACATTAGGAAGCACAAGGTTCCTGATGTGTTCACCAGCCTACAAATTGATTTATCATTTATTGCTGACACAGCTCAGTACTTCATCTACATCACCAAAGAATGCTATTAAATAGAATCAATGGGCCAATAAAATGGGGAATGGAAAAAAGATGCAGGCGTGTTCTGATACCTTCTGCTCATTTGACTGAAATTAGCAAAAATGTTTCCAGGGACAGGGAAGCACAGATATACTTTGTTTTGTACCAGTCACACAAAAATTCTTCTGGAAACTGCATTAAGAGGAGCAATTTGGTGCTGCTACAGGGCTGCTTCTTTACCCTGCTTGTAGAGATAAGAGGCCTATTTGCACTAGGGCCATGGAATGCATTCGCTCTGCTGAGCAGGCAGTCCTGTCCAGAACTGTCCCGTCCCATGGTGGCCTAATTGCATTCTGAGTATAGAGCACAAAATTGTGCCCTACACCCATCCCTGGCATTCCCTGGCTGTCCTACAGCTGCCCACCAGGCAGAGGATTCTGTGTTAGACTTTATTAAGAACTTAGTCCCTGTATTTAAGTTGAAAGTTATTGCATTGTGGTCACTGTTGCCAATTGGATCAGCTACAGTGACATTCTTTACCAGGTCCTGAGCATTACTTGGGATCAAGTCCAGAAGTGCCTTTCCCCTGGTTGGTTCCATGACCATTTGTTCCATGGAACCGTCATTTACCAGGTCTAGGAATTTTCTCTTTCCTGAGTTGAACAGTTCACCCAGTCTGTGTGAGGATAACTGAAGTCCCCCATTATAACGACCCTATCTTTATGGGATACCTCCTTTACCTTCTTTTCCAATTGTTGATCGTCTTCGGGCGTTTGGTTGGGAGGATGGTAGAATGTCCCTATTATTAGGCTTCCTTTTTAGCTTGGTATTTTTACTCACACTGCTTCTGTGGAAGAGTCAGACTCACCTGGACACTCCAGTTCATAAGATTCTATCTCTTCTTTAATATACAAGGCTACACCACCTCCATGTCGCCCTTCCCTGTCTTTCCTGTACAGTTTGTAACCTAAGATGACCGTATCCCATTGGTTTTCACTGGTCCACCAGGTTTCAGTTATGCCAATAACTGTAAAGTTTTCCTTGAAATGACTGTAAAATTGCGGATCCACTGGTGTTACTGCTGTGCTTAAACTGCAAGAGAAACTTTTACAAAGTAGATAGGATCTGATTCCAGAATTTGAAAAAGAAAGAATGAATATTAATCGTTGGTAACCAATTTCCATGCTGTTACTTTTGAAATAAAAGCAACAGAAGGAAAATGGCTATTGATGGCTTAAAGATTGCAGCTGAATGCCAAGGAACAATCAGCCAGGCAAGACTTACCCTGAAAGAAATGCCAGTATTGGAAGGTAGGCTCTGCTTTACTTTGAAAAAAATTATAGATTTGGTTTTACTTTGACAAACAAGCACTACTGCCACCGTGTGGTGAGGAAAAGCAAAAGCCGACTTGGGAGTAGTTTCCAGCAGTTCTTGGAAAGCTTCCATTTATTCTTTGATTCAATTATCAAAACAAGTTTGTCTTACACCCCATTATTTTGAACACAACAATTAACCCTGTTAATTATTCTGGAATATCCATGTTTTATTCAAGAATGTCCAAATATAGCGGAATAAGTAAGCAAAATCTGGATGTAGCTTTTGTCTTGAAGCTACAGGAACCCTAGTTTCATGGGGTACCTTTTCAGCCCCTAATCCTCCTGATGTGCTGCTAATTGTAAGCCAACTGTTTAACAAAAATCTGACTGCTGTACTGGATTTTATGTCTAATACCTTCACCGCAGGCCTACCAGTCTACACTAGCATGAGGATGGCAGGTCCCTACACTGAGATATAATCCAGAATGAGGCCCTTCTATTAAAGATCCTTGCAGACAGGAGATTCAGTCTTGGCCGATATTTAGTAGGTTATGGCATGTACGTTTCTTGTATTAACAAAGATTTCTGAGGATGGAAGATGCATCTATTATGTGAAGCATGACTTGGCAGTCCCTTTCTCCTTGAAAACAGCTCCAACAAGTCAGCAATTTATTTTGAACTATATTGCTAAGGGAAGACTTTTATATCTTTTATATCCAAACATCTCCTCACAATTATTTGTTTTTAGTGGAAACTGGTAGGGACATAGAATTTAATTATCAAAGATTTCTAAAAGTATAAAATGACAAGGGCTGTGGTCACACTAGCTTCAGAGTGAGAGAATACATCAGCAAAGTGACAAGCTGTTTTCTTTTAGTGTTAAAGAACTCAGAAAATTGACCTTTGGGATAGATAACGTGTAAAGAAAATTACTCGTCACTTTGCTGATGTTCTTCAAGCAATGACCTCAGGTGTGACCACAGCCAAGGTCTTTAGCAGCTGCCAGTTGAATTCCTACCCAGAACTCTGCTCCAATCATTCACATCAAGTCTTAGTTTAGTTTGTTACTATTGTTTTCCTTCGCATTCTCATTTTCAGAAAGATCTGCAGTTCTGGGGTGTCACCCATTCTGGCACTCATATCCAGTTCGAGAAAGGGGAAGAACAGCTCTTTCCAAATTTGTATGCCCGCAGCAGGTTCATGGTGCTCCTTCAAAGCAAGGTATCTGCCAGACTGGTATAACTAGATTCATATTGAACTCGGAGTACTCATAGTCAAATCAAACACTGACCAAACCAAACCAGGTGGGCTGAACTCACAAATCTACCTGCACTACACACTTCCCCACTTTCCCAGACCACACCCTGCCATATTGGTCTCTTTCTCCTTCCCCAGTAGTGCTTGGCCAACCCTAACATCTGCAGGGTCTTATAGGTTCCCAAAGGCTTGCATAGTTTGAGGATTTTGCGGAAAGTACACACATACATGGTGCTAGGTCATCTGGGAGGTCTAGTCTTCCACACCAGGTCTAGTAAGCTGAGAGGAGATGAGGTTCCGGTTGCAGGCTTTCCTATACCATGTGGCCAGCAGCGGGTGAGTGGTGTCTGGTCAGTTTAGGTTTATTATGAACCAAGCTGACCTTTCTGTGTTTGAGACATCTGTAATTTAAATGGGCCTCAGTCTCGGAACTGCGGCTCCAAGTTTAGAATGGATGCCTCTGTAGCTGCTTCTTAAGAAGTAAACAGCATGAATTATAGAAGGTGCCGGCGCATTTTCTGACTGCTCTTGAAATAAATAAGATAACCTTTTTTGGTATTACATTTATTATTGTACAAAGATTAGGAGATCACTAAAGTATAAAAATATGCTCATTTTCAACAATAGTGAACGCTCTTATTAAATTTTATATGCAGAGCGTAGAAAAGAATTTAAGATTGGAGGAAAGTAATTTCTAACCAGTGAGGATTCACAAGCAATTGTAAGTTAATACCAAGCTCATAAACTAGCAGTGCAATATTATAAACATGAAGCAGCTTTACATTACCAAAAACAATACAGCTTTTTAAATACAGAAATAGCACCTTTTACAAAAGGAAATTGAGAAATGTAAACGTAGTAGGTAGATTCAAGTATATAAATTATGCACACGCTCTTCCTTCTGCAAACACTTTAGTACCAGAATGAAGGATCCACAAGCCCTGAAACCTTGCACAGTTTAGGGCATGAGCACCTACATCAGTGCAAATGATGTGTCTGCCGCTCTCAAAGCAATTTTGCAGATTATGAAACAATCAGTGGAACTGTAGCCACTACATCATGAGCCCTCACACAGCATGCTCCTGGTGTTATCACTGCTCAAATATGCAGCTACATCTTCTTGATCCTTTTTAATGACCAAACTTGCAAACCATTTAAAGGTTTTCCCCCACCACTAGAACAATAGATGGCCAGCTGTTTCACGTGTCTTAGCATCAGATTTTATTCTAGGCTAATTAATATACAGGTATCGTTTCATGCAGGTACAACAGGCCAGGTGAAACTGTTCCACTACCTCTGGATTCCCAAGTTCATGCAATCTGAACATTTTCAGCATTGCAGTTGTCTTATCACTAACAGACTAACCAGCAAGGCTGCCTTCAGTTGCAATGTGTGAGAGGGCAGATAGGATAACTCCCTGTCACTATCACAGACTAGCTCAAGGGAGCATCACCTCAGAATTTCCTTGGGGTAAAGTGCCCTCCTGTGACCAGGAGGAATTTCTCTCCCTACCATTAAAGGATTTTAATGGCTAAGTTAGAAGTTCTCAAATGTTATTGTTTCACAGATTGCTTCTTGCTAGTGAATGGGATCAATTCACTTTCCCCTATCCTTTTCTATTCTGCGTGACCCCTACAGCAACAAAATGCCAGTAGCTGCACTGATCAAGAAGAGAGTCAACCTTATCACTGTACAATAGATCCACAGAGGGGAGAAGACTAAGGGTGTTTTTCCACTTAGCACTAGAGTACCGATTAAGGACCCATTAAGGGCCCTTAATGGGTACTCTAGTGCTAGTGGAATAACACCCTAACTTAAAGCACACAGATCATATAGATCTATTAAGGGTATATTTTTAAATGCTGCTCATTTGACTGAGCTGGGAAAAGCTAGACGTGCCGTAAAGCAGTCTGTGTCGCCTGCTGTAATTACAGCTAGTGACAGTGGCATTCCCAACAGATTTCATTTCACTTGGGAAAACAGGGATGTAGATGCATAAAAATATTAGTTAAAAGTCACATAAATAAGCAAATTCTGTAGTGTTAGAAGTCCAAGCAAAAACAAAACTGGAGCAATCAGGCCTACCTGCATGTTTTCAAGTCCCTTCCTGGCATTTTACTGCAAAGATTTAAGAAACAAAAATTTCTCACACTCCTTACAAGGCTGTTACTGGCTTAATCTAACATTAAAAATAACTACACCCCAACTTACTTTTTAGCTCTACTAAAATTATTCATACTTAATTCTTTTGGCAACATCTCATTATTCAACATTTTTAACGTACAAAAACCATAATTATTTCCTAAAACTGGTGAAATGTCAAAACACACGTGACCTCAAACATCCACTGTGAATAATAAGCTTATCAATAGATTTTTTTTAAAAAGAGAAACCCAGTTTTACTTGATTATCTGCATATACTTGATTATAATGCAAAATGATCATGATGGTAGGGTTTCTCTTAAGATCAATGTGTTCTTTTAACCTGGTGAAGCAATTTGCAAAGCTAACAAATTTATATGTCTATGTGCCACTCTTAGGTTGCCTCCAGATGAGGTGTAAAACCTGGTGTTGTCCCGGGGTTATGTTCAGAGTGGTATATGTGTCTTTGGCAATCCCAACATAGCCCAGGGTTATTGGGGTGATATCCTGCAATGTACCTATCTCCTCTGGATGGCAGCTCCCACATTTTGAAAATGGCTACTGTGCATGTGCAGGGCCAAACTGAAGCCAAAATGGCAGCTGCACATACACACAGGGTGGTGATCACCCTGGCAACACTGCAGGAGCAAGCACCCAGACTGGCTAAGGTCTTCTCACTTGCCCCACATGGCTGGCAAATAGCTGCTGTCTAGAGGCAGCCTTAGCTGCCAACAGTCAAAGCTGGAGGACTTTAAATTAACAGGCCTCCTCCCTTCCTTTCTTCTAGAGAAAACAAACAAACAAAAGCCCTGTATATTAATTTTGCCTCATATTTTAAAATTTCATATCTCTCTCAGTCCCACTTGAAACATATGCTATAAATGCTCTGGTCAAAGTATTAAACCAGCTAAAGCTGCATATGTTAACTGTGTAACTCATTCAAGTATGCCTGACAGAACTTATCTTTCAATAATAATTTCTCACTGAACAGAGTGGCAAGTCGCAGCTTTAGAGACCAGGCACTCACCGGGGTGCCCAGAGTAGCTCTGAAAAGATTTATATGATCTGAAGAGAAACCATGGCTACAATCCTACATACACTTACCTGGGAGCATTTGAATTCCAAGTGGATAAGTAAAGAACCATACTGTGTAGCCCCCTATTTCAAATGCAAATGAACTGCTACAGTATACATTTCAGAGACTTTCAGCAATCTCTTATCCTCTACATTACAGGGGACAAACTATTGTGCTAATTTATAAGAAAGAAATTTTATGCAGAAACAAGGAGAGAGAGAAAAGCACAATGTTCACTAATTCAACCCCAGTAAAAGATTAAGCTTCACAGTTATTTTGGTCTTAGAGTATTTCACACGAATACATTCATACTGTTAACAAGTGCAGGGGAGATTGTACATCAATCACATTCAAGTACTCCATGGAAGTCTGTTGTTCTGAAAGTTGGAAAATTTTCTGTTAGATGACACTCCAACACCAGTGGAGCAGCACCAAATGCTCCATCCCCACCCAACATTTCCCTGGACCACTTTGCAAACCAGGACGTTTGTCAAGGGGTGCTCTTCCTAAATAAGTGCTAGCTAGCTCCCTTTTTGGACTTTCGAACAAACACCGGTGCATCAGTTCACGTACGCTGCCACCAAGAAGGTATCCTAACATCTAAAGGCAGAACTTGATGTTTCCCTACGTTGGCATGTGCATAATTGGAAGTTTAATTGGCATTAATAATTTATACAGTTGGGCTAATCCACGGGGGAGGAAGTTAACAAGAGTGGGGTTAATGCACAATGGACCCCATGGATGAATATTTTAAGCACGCTCTCTTTTCATGCAGTAACTCATTATTTCTGTAACAGACAGAAGGCTTGGTTTTTATCTACCCATACTTCTGCAGGGACTGAGTTAGTCAGAGGTGCTGCTGGAGATATCCAATCTTCTCTGAGCAGAACTTGCTATTCTGCTCTGGTTGCCTTCGTTTTTTCGCCATGCAACAGGGTCCTCGAGGCTGCCAGGAGTCTTGAAAAATGCTTCTTGGGGAGCAGAGCGCATGTTCTTAGGTGTCAGGGGAGTTGAGGAATGCTGTTTGTAAAAGAGAACAATTACATCACATTTTGATTCCTTAGCAAGGGAGATGGGGTGGAAAGAGGGGAAGTTTTTGCTCTGAGGCTTAGGAGGGGCCAAACTGTGACCCCAACTATAATTCCCATGAGCCTCAGCTGGTCTGGGCAGTGGCAAAGCCTGGAAATGAGCTGCAGTTCAACCCCATTTTGAGGCACATTGTTTGGCCTCTTTTGCATTAGGAGTTGCTGAACTACTCAGCCAAAAGCCTCCCGTCGTCAGTATTACAGTATATTCTGGCGTATAAGACTACTTTTTAACCCAGGAAAATCTTCTCAAAAGTCGGGTGTCGTCTTATACGCCGGGTGTCGTCTTCTTATATGGCGAGTATATCTCAAACTCTGTATTTTAACTGGAAAAGTTGGGGGTCATCTTATACGCCCAGTCGTCTTATACGCTGAAATATATGGGTATTTATTTTATTATCATTATCATACTTTTGGTCCTCAGAAAAATCAAGTTGTAGACTGGATAAGGCTTAGAGACTGAAGTCCTAACCAAGGGCCTGAGAACCATCAGGATATCACTGGGTATGGTGATGGTTACAATACTTTCAATATCACAGTAAAAAGCAATTCTGTACTTTGAAACACACAAACACCATTTCTGAAAGGCCTTTTGGACTTAATTGATAGGCCCTGGAGTCCAGCACCAGAAGAGGACCACCAGGTTTTCCAGATCTGCTATAACTAAAATGTTTTAACAGTGTAATATATGTTGTGCTTCACAGGGCTAGGGCTCTTCTTCAGAGCTCTAATGCCTCTGTGTAGCAAAGATAGTCCATGTGAGGACTACTAGGTGGTACAGAGTGCAAGGTAAATCTGTCTAAACATGCCACAGAACCCATGCTGAGTAAGAAAAAGTAAGGCTCTGAATCATGCCCTGATTCCTCTTCTGCCAGCTTGACGTCCCAATCTGTGGTTACACCTATGCCTGCTAACCTGCATATTTCAATGTTTTTCAATGAAAATAGCAATCCTTTGGCTGAGGTTTGCCGAAGGTGGATGTGTGGACATCCACATGTTAAGCCTTTTAGGAGAACTTGCTGTCTTCCACTCCAGAAAGCCTAGCAGTATGCATGGAAGACAGAAACACCAAGGTGCAGCAGACTCAAGGGGAATTCATAGTTGTGACATATGGGATGGTGGGACACTGGTATGCAATGGGAGGAGGTAGCAAGGATGATGGGGAGGTGGGGGCAGGCTAGAGAGTGATGGAGACTCACATGGTTAGCCTAGCTTGTAGTTCAGTTTGTTAGAAACCAAATTACAGCTTTAATGGCTCATGGACATCTCTAGTACTGAACCTTGCTTATCTACACACTTTGTCTTTGCCAAATACTGTCTCAAGGTGTTATTTAGTATTCACATTAGGTTGTGACAATACACACTGCTGCACTGCACAATGACTGAATTTCAACCTAACATAACTGAGAACAAATGGAGGCAAAGAGAAAACCATCTATGCTACCCTAGCCTTGAAGATAAACAGGCTTTTGGGTGGTGGGTGGGTAGCAGCTGACAAATTTATCTTTTCCAAAATAGCTGAATGGGAAACAATGTACAAATGAACATCTGCTTTTTACATGCAACAACAGCAGAAAAGCATTCCCCAAATACAGGCAGAATACATTTTACCTTTTCTCCCTGAAATACAGAAAGTACTGCCTATCCTTGAGGCCACCTTAAAAAAAAAATCAAAGGCTATACAGCATTAGCTTCTAACTTCTGTTTTCTGGACCCACACAGAACCTGTATGTGTTCTGTGGAAAAGGAGAGGATGGCTAGAAGCTTAGACTTCCCCTGCCAGTCAGCTCAGTTACAGTTGAAAAACAACAACAACCAATATCACCATGCCAAGCTTGCTTAATTATTATAAGGAGAAGCAGTTGGGGGCCTGGAGGCAACATGAATTGGCAAGATGGAACACAATGGTACCTAGCAGAATGATTTGGTAGCCTAGAAACCTAGGTGCTTCCTTTCATTTCAGCAATACAAAAGATTGTTCTTGACAGAAAACGAAACTTGTGTTCTTTTCACCATGTGCCAACTTGTGTACAAGGTAATCTGGCTGCCTTCATTTCATCAGCATCCTTTTTAAAAAATTGTATATTACAGTTTATTACCAACATTTTATATTAGCCCAAATATATTGCTATTTTAAGCATTACAGTGTAAAAGGTATTTTGGATCAAAGATTTCACAAGGATTATCACTATGGCTATTTCCCCCCCTTTTGTCTCAGGGTACAAAGTGTGCAGTTTATAAAATGCATACTAGATGAGCTTGAGTTCACATTTCATTCTTTCAATCATTTCATCATTTTTTACTGCAGAGGCACTCATTTCAATCCAGAAAAAGGTAGTTTAACAGATGTTGTGAAGCTGGCTCTACTACTGAAATACACATGAGAGGTTTCTTTGTGTGTAACAGATATAACTAGATGCCTCTTGATAACAGTGAATGACCTCAGCTGACAATGATGCAGGAAAAAGTAAGTGCCAGAAACTAATCCCACATATAAGAGACAGATGTGTTCCAGTGGAAAACCTTGTCTACAAGGTGACAAAATAAACTACAGTATTTAGTAATGGTAGTATCTTTAGCTTCCAAGAAATGTGCCAAAATTTTGGAACTGAAATATTTCATTTAGTTTTCAATGCACCTCCATCTGAATTTTACGCCTCAGTATTAAAGGCAACCCTTTGTCCACTCACCTGCTGTAATTTCAGAAGGGTAACCGGGTGGCCCATGCAAACTGGGGGATCTGCTTTAACGTTGCTACAAGCAGATCCTAATATAGGATTCAAATGAACAGCTGACGGCATCTGCTGGTGTGGATCCAATGTTGACAGCTTGGATGAATTTGGAGTAACAACTGCTGGGGTCCCAATGAAAACAGGTGTAGTAGATGTTAAGCCAGGCATACTAAAATTCATGCATGTGACGTTCGGGAAGGAACCAGTGGGAGCAGTAGAGACTTGGCTTGTGACGGCTGGAGAGTAAAGAAGAGGGAACGGTGCCAATGCTGTAGATGGTACCATCATACAGGGAACATTAACCGAAGGCAAACTGCTTGAGGACAGGTTGATGGGACCAGGAGAGTGATTGGTGGGAAACAGGAAATTAATCCCATTTAATCCTAAACAAAGAAGAAAAACAGAGGGGTGATACAGTTAGAGGAGAAGGGATTGCATATTCTTTTCTTCTGGAAAAGGAGACACAGTTGCGAGTTAAGTACAGATTAACAAACTATGTATGAAGGAGACAATCGGCTCTAAAACGTCTGTTTTAGAAAGTAAAAAGAGTGTTCCGATCAAGAGATGGTACAATGTCCAGTGTGAAGCTGAGGACCAAGCTAGACACACCATGGAACCTAGAATCATGTTTGCCCTCTTCAAATGCAGCTGATGGTGAGAGCTCTAGAGGGTAAGAGTGGTGCAATTCACATCTTTCTCATTTGCACTTTAAAAATAGAAAAAGCGGAACTGACCCAGACTGCCTCTAAGCAAGATCCTGGGATTGCTTCTTTCCACCGTCGCACCAGACGCAAGGAGCAACCCTGTGCTTACCTTTATGTCTGTCAGTGGCTTCAACAGTTGGTCCAAGAGGGACTACCAGGAGCCAGCTACTTCCTTTTGCTCATCTCATGTTTGGCTGGCTTCCAACAGCCTGACTGCAATAAGATGAGCATCACTATTACAGGAAACCCAGTACCATTGCTGAGTTTCCCGTAACAGCAACACGTTCTTGCACCTAGGTCTGGCAGTTATTGGGAAGACTGAGTTTTACCATATGGCTGGAGGCAGCCCTATTCACACAACTCCCACCTTATCTACTTTGGCCCTTACTTCAGTTCTTCTACAAATCCCTCCCCCCCCCCCAAAAAAAAATACCTAGGGAGAAAAAAACTTCACTGATATTATTTGAAATTATGTACAGGCCCAGGGCTAGGTTCATCAGAAACGTCTTACCAGTTGCAGGCTGTACGTAGAGATATTGTGGAAGAAAGGGCTGCTTGCCATTTTCTTGTGAAGTACACTCATTTTCCTTCAAGCTTTCTTTCAAATCCTTACTGCTGAATAGCTTCCCATGTTCCTGTGTTTCTGGCAATTTGGCTGCATCTCTTCTAGTAGGTTGTGCAAGAGTGGATCCTGATTCAAGCTGAGAACATCTGAGTTGGTCAGAGGAACTGCAGTTACTATCGGGAGAAGTTTCTGTATCTGCTTTTTTAATTGCCTTCTAAGACAAGAGACAAAAATAAAAGGTCATGCATCCCATCTTGAAAAGTTGCTAAGTAAATGCATCATTATACTGTAGGAATGTGCACAATGTTTTTTGCGCATTTGCATTTGATTCGAATTGAATGTCAAAGCATTTGATTCAATTCGAATGTTCAGAATCTGAACGCAACAAAATCTGATTTGAACTGAATACATCCAAATCTGTTTGTCTGAATGTTAGATTTGAATCTGAAGATATGGATGTTGACAACATTCGTATTTGAAGATACAGATGTCAACATTTGTATGTGTCATACGAATTTTGTACGCAAATGTGTAGATACGTATGAGATGCATACAGATACGTATCTGTACATTCGTACGTGTACATGTGAATATTTCAGATCATTTGAACAAATGTTTTGGAACATTCAAAATTTGTTTGAATGTTTAAATTTGAATGTGTAGATATTCTATTTGAGTTCGGAGGTCCACATTTGATCAAATTTCAAATGTTTAGAACATCTGTGGACATTCCTATTATACTGTAATCCAGCTTTCTCTGTAACTGCTAGGTCTAGAACTGCTGGATTTGGGAAGCCATGATAAAAGCAAAAGGAAGGACTGCTCCAAATGGGAACAGGGAGAAGGATGGCCCATTGTCATGACAAGAATTCTTCTCAACCTGGGGGTCGGGACCCCTTTGGGAGTCGAACTACCCTTTCAGAGGGGTCGCGATGAGTTTCCCACTGCCCTTCCCTTCCACCTCCCAGCTGCTCTGCCCCCATGGTTGGGGGTCTCCACAACATGAGGAACTCCATTAAGGGGTCGCGGCATTAGGAAGGTTGAGAACCACTAGTCTACATTGATTCACTGGCATCAACTCATCTTAATCAACTTCTCAGGGTGAGTCATAATATTAAACAAAAAAAAATACTAAAACATATTTAAAATATAACCCTCTCTCCCTGGCAGGACAACACCTAGAGGAAGCTAAATATAAAAGGCCTGAGTGAAGAGTTATGTTTTAACCAGGTGCCACAAAACATAATGAGATGCTTGGCAAACCTCAAGATGGTGACTGTTTCAGAGTCTGCGTCCACCACGGAAAAGGGCTGCCTTGTAAGTCCCTTCCTACTGCACCTCTGAGGGGAGGAAGGAAGTACAAGAAGGCCCTCTTAGTACACGGGCAGGTCTACTGGGAGAAGGTCTTCCTTCAGATACACAGGGCCTAAGTGTTATATGTGGATGTTGCACTGTAGAATTTATACAGAGGAGCTCATGAATCATTTATATTTTTTTGGGAAAGACGGTGAACCAAACTACCTTCTGAATATTTTCAATTGTATGAAACTGCAAAACAGAAATTTCCTTCAGCTTTTCTTTCTTTCAGAACGGGTTTGTCATATATTCAATAAATGTACATGCTTATTCACTGGTCACCATGGTAGCATCTGAAACATTCATTAAATGCACACCCATAAATAACTCATGTTTTACACACTGTTTCCCGTGATTTCCAGATGCCCTCTACGTATATTATCTTGTGAAATAAATCTTACATATATACATGTGTTGGAATATGCAATTGACTGGATACTAGATGCTAAGCATGTGCAGATCTCTAGACTATGCAATTTGTGTGTGTAAAAATGGCAGTCAGTATGTAGACAGGTGTGGACCATTTGGATATAGATCCTTTCACACATGACCTCTCACTTTTTCTCTGGGCAGTTATGCCTTGCATTGGTCCAAATGGATGTTTCCTACCTTAGATAACACCAACGAAATAGGGCCATCGCTCTGTTCCAGGCTTTGCCTTTTAGCTGTAGGTTCCTCTTCAGTTGGAGAGGCGGTGGGATACATACACCGCTGACAATTCCGCTTCCTGCATTTCGCAGAAGATTCTGCTCGACAGGGTGAAGCTTGGACCTTAAGGTCTCCGTTCCCCTGCTCTAGTACATTTTCCCTTGAGATATTTTCATGAAGGCTGCCGCATAGCACATAAAGTGAAGGAGAGGGCACATATACAAAAGGTTGATTGGGAAGTACAGTGGCTTTTCCAGGGTCAGCGCTGGAGGCTGACTGAGCAGATAATGGCAGATTGTGGTCATTTAATCCATGAGGCAGGGGCTCATTTGGAGCTTCTGGGTTGGCACTTGAGGGCAGCAGAGTGAAGCTGTTCAGACAGCAGTCTGAGTCTCTACAAACAGAGAGGGGAGAAACTGCAGTCTGGTTGTGTTCTGATCCAGTGGCAAAACACTTACTAGAAAAACAAATCAGACCCACAAATTGTTATTTTAATGCAATTTAAGTTATTAAATTAAAAACCACCCATACCAGGCCACCACAAGCATAGGACAGGTCAAAAAAATCAAGTGGATTGAAACTACTGGGAAAACCTTGCCTGGATAATGAGGGGAGGTCTTGGCAAAGCTTGCTATAATTTTAAGATAAACTGTAAAGGTTTGTGCATAAGAAAACCAATCAGCTCTTTTACAGCAACTGAATCTTGTCTATGTTAATTAAAAACACTTCATGCAATATTGACCAAAAGAGTCAAGATCCTTATCACATAAAACATTAGTAAAACTGAAGCCTCTTCGTTGATTTGGATTACGACAAAAATATCAACAGTGGCTAAAACTTTCTGCCCTAGTCAGTATGGGTTTACATAATTAGCTGTAAAAGACCAGGTACGCTTGAAGTGGATCACAGGGTGAGAATATCTTGCATTTTTAATTACTTGAATAGACAAATTAACAAGAATACTGCATCACAGATGTCCTTCTAAAACATGCAATACTACATCATTTATCAATTATCTGTGTCAATAATATGGATGCTGAACAATTGCCAGACTAGTTTAACAGCATTAAAATTCTGCTCAGACTACAGTTTTGCTCTGAAATTTCAATATACCTTGTTTCATCTTTCGTCTTCTGACAGCAAGCATATCCCAGCTTTAGCATTTTGGAACAGTAATCATCTGAAGATAAGAAAAAGTATAATGCTGAATTATTGGCATGTGATGCTGAGTCTGCATTCTGTAAAGACCAGATACACTCAAATAAAGGGAACTCAAGGGGTCCCAAAAATGATAGAGGTTGGAAACTCAGACTGAAAGAATTATGATATTCTTGGAGATACTAGGAAGAAAATCTGATATTATCAGTGCTGCCTCAGCTATATAACCCATCTATTTAATTAGAGACTTTCTGGAAGTGAATAGCTCTGTGCAACTTTCACAGGGGACAACATACTACCCCAGAGGTCCTACGTACTCCATGTCTGTGTTCCTCCATTCCTGTTCAAGAAATATTGTCCAGTTTATCAGGAAATCTACAGCATGTTATGAGTGCCTAGAAATCATACTGGAACAATGAGTCCCACTGGGAATTCTGGTGGTTGAAGACCCACCATGTTGCCTACATATTGTGTTGAATTAATTAGGAACCTGCTGGTCAAATACTCTTGCTGTTGCACACCAATAGCCTGCAACTTCACTGACTGAGGTTGTCTTCAGACATAACAAAAGGGTAGCCTCAGAGGTGCCTCAAAGACAGTAGTGTGTGGCACTAGTGTGTGTCCCAAGCCTTCTCTAACCCACCTTCTAGCACAGAATGTTAATGGGGGGGGGGAGGGGCAGACTGGTGTGTGAACAATCCCACCTTGAAGCCTTCTGTAAGCTGCCTCAGAAGAGTCCCTCAGATTGATTTGCTTCTTGCCGTATCTGATCACAGTGGTTCCTGGCATGGTGCTAGTTAACCTCTGAATGAATGTTGGGAGGAATTTAAATTTTGATACTGAAACTACTCTCTTAGGATGTAGTTCTTATTTATTTTAGTATTATTTAAAATACTTCCATCCCACTTCATCATCTAAAAAATCTCAATGCAGCTTACATGTAAACCTAAAAAAATGTAACACTCATACAAAGAGCCAAACATAAAGACATATGTAAAACTGAATGATGTGAGGGTATAGCCAATCATTCATATGGAAAATGTGTGGATGAAAAAGTAGGTTTTCAGTAGGTACCTTGAAGATGTGATAGGATATGCCTCAAAAACACATGAGAATGCATTTCAGAATGTAGATGCAAACACAGAAGATTTCTTGAGGATTTCACAGATTGTATGATAGCCATGGGATTGTCTCAAGTTGTCTTTGGACAGGATACATCTGAGTTTTTTCTTGACTAAGGGGTAGCCTAAATCTTATCTTGCTGTCCACATCTACCATTTGGGGAAGTATGGAATTACAACATCATTTCTCTCGTGCTAAGATAAGGGGGCCTAATAAAATGCCCCGTCCTTAGAGACTGATACTATTTGGTAGATTTCTGAATGTTTTGGGTTCAACTATGCCCCTATCTTTACAGGAATGGCCTGGTTCCTCTTGTCCTTTTAAACTGCTTTAATGCATTTCATGGGGGCTTTTCCTGTACCTGCTCCTAAAGCTGCAGCTAGTGCAAAAATACAGCAGCCAGGTTGTTAAGTGGGAGTCTGCTAGTACAAATTACACCTGTGCTTAAGCAATTGCACTGGTTGCAAATTAGCTACCAGGACAAATTAAAGGCTCTATCCTTGGCACATAAAGCTCTAAGCAATTTAGGAAGAGAACATTCAGCAAATTAGCTTTCTTGTTACAGACCTGTAAGATAATCAATATTACATCCAAGGAGGTCCTGCTCTGGGGAGCTGCTAAATGTCATCTTGCAGTTACCATGGCTGGGCATTCTGTGTGATGGCATCTGCCTTTTGGAAGCTCTTCACCTCTAATATTCAGGAGGTCCCTAATATTATATACTTTGGGCGCTTATTTCTTTCACTCAGGCTTTCCCCCTGTGCGTGGCTGCTTTGACTGTTTCCATCCTGCCGGATGCTTTCTTATCTACTGACAATGCAGCGTGACTGAGATCAATGATCTGCAATCCGCCTACCTCCTTTGCATAGCTGTGCTGCGATACTCTTTCACAGTGCAACATCTGGCTAGGTGCCAGGCCTTCTCCTTAATTCAGATTTGAAAGTGGGAAGAGGCACCTATCCACAGCTGTCCTGTACTCGCATTCCTGCAGTACCACTGAGGTACATCACAACAGATGGGTCGCTGAATTATGTGCCAAAGGGGGAGTATGTATGATTTATCCTCCAATCACACTAAAAGTATTCCAGCTGGTTTTGAAATAAAGGAGCAAAAGGAAAGCAAATTTGTGGATCCGCGTGGCAGGTGCAGCTTTGAGTTCAGAATGAACAGCTTAGATGCTGTTCATTCTCACTGGTTCCAACATAATTCCAAGTTACAGTGCACAGGCTTTGCACCCTACATGTGTAGAACATCCCAGTTTCCTGCTAATCTTTTCACCACGGACCATAAAGATCAGGCCTAATTATAGAAGAATTCTGGTAAGACTCTCAAATCACATTATAAACTTTACAGCCCCAAAGTGTGAAAGACTGGAACAGGATTGTTCCAGTCAGTTCCATCTTACTAGCAGCAGTAAAATAATGTTATTTTTTTTCTTATGTAAATGTCTTTAATGCACCAGTGTCAAATTCCAATAAAAGGCAGCTCCTGTGAAGAAAACCAATGGATTATCAGAAGTCTAAAAGCACCAGCCTGTTAATGGAAAACTATTAGTAGAGCAGGTGAGTTGCAATAATTACCTTGCTTCCCTTTGTGTGGGCTGCTGGGTTCTGAGCTGACTTTCCTCTTGACCACACTGGAAGGCTGGTCAGTGTTAAAAGAAGCATGCCGTGACAGACGCTCTTTCCTACTCGTACAGCCTGGGTGTGGGACATGCGTGGTACCTTTCACTGCTGTTAAAGCAGCACAGGTTGAAATGTCCATCTTTACATCATCTAAACAAATACATTATTATGAAATTGGTTGGTCAAAGCACGATCCAGACACAAATGAAAAGTGTGTACAAGAGACCTCCCAATGCTTTTTTTCTGGCAAGGTATACTTTGCACTGCAAATAACATATAAACAACACATATTATAACATTTAGGTTTAGCTCCTTAATTTCTCCTAACACCCAAGGATGAAAGGCTTGACTTACTTCAAGATTTCATCTACCTTCTGATAACTTTACTTCCCCCAAAGTATATTTCCTTACATTTAATTTTAGAAATAAGCTTGTTAGCCTTAAAGTCCTTTGAATATGTTTGTGTGCTGCTGAACATAAACTTGACAAATCATTTGGAGAGGAAACCAAGTCCCGCTAAAAAAGAGTAATTTTGTTAAAGAGAATCTATGAGTCTGTGATGAGGAACATCTGGATCTCTATATGTTGGTGGGCAAGTCTTCACAGAACACTGGCCGCACTGACTACAGCTGATGAAAAATGGATAGTGGTGTGAAAGCTGGATTTTGTGGTTCAGTTCATATGTCAAATAGACCAAATTGGTTTCGGCCATTTCATGCTGGGATAGGAGCTTTTAGCAGTTTCCAGAGGCATCGTGAGGTAGCGAAAGGCTCCATTTACCACTGACACGTCAACAGGCTTGTCT
The DNA here is from genome assembly GCA_023333525.1 of Aspidoscelis tigris stejnegeri. NCBI lineage: Eukaryota > Metazoa > Chordata > Lepidosauria > Squamata > Teiidae > Aspidoscelis > Aspidoscelis tigris. The sequence continues at coordinate 49,769,663 of JALMGA010000005.1, read as the reverse complement.
ATAAAACCTGCTGACACATTGGAATTAAGATACAGCCACCACTAGTTCCAGCCCTAGACCCACAACTTGTGCCACTGCTGGAGGGAAAGAATCTGCTCCTCCAGGACAGTTTAACGGTTCACATACACCCTCAGGAATGAAATCTAAGAACATCCGTAATGCTGCAGGTTTCTCAGCTCATCAGAGATTTAGCAAAATCATCACCAGGGTTGTCTATGAGAGAACATCATACGGTGCTGTTGTAGTGCTAGTTTTGGCTTTAAGTCTTGATATAATTCAGCGGCCAAATATCCTGTTAGCAAAGTAGAACACGAGATATTGACGCATACCATTATCCCTTGCTAGCTCTGATGCGCGTGATGGCACTCTTGCGCATGAATTGACTGTTTCCATCTCTGTGCATCTGTGGTGGGTGGAGTTATGATGGCAGTGAAGTCCATAAGGTTGTTAAAAAGCACTCTTACTAGTGCTGGGCTTTCTAGCATTAGTATTTAGAGCTTTTTAGGGAGGAAAAAGTAGGGTGTTATGGCCAGGTTGCCTTAGATACATGAATTAACCCCACCACAGTGGCACTGTAATAGTGCCATATTCCCCGTTTGGAAAAAGTCTAAGATCCCTTTACCTGAATACATAATTCACTTGCTGTTTGAGGGGGTTCTGTTCCAAAATGGCGTTGCTGGAATCCCCCCTCAGGAAAAAAAAATATCAGTGCTCTCTAAGCCCAAATTGATAATCATGCTGGTTTGAGCAATTTTGCCTCATTTACAGTGAGGATGGATCACAACTCCTTTTTCATGAGTAAGTGAAAATCATTGCTAACAGAACAATATATAGTGAGGGGCAGTTTAGGAAGTTTTAAAGAAGCTATTGGCAGCCAGAAACTGATAGAAATATATTCTAATATTATATGAAAAATAAAGTTACCACTGTTTCTAGTGAATTCCACAGGGCCGATCCATTTAAATGCTGGCTTGCGACCTCTTTCTTCTGTCACGTGTACTTTTTTTATAAGCCCAAGGCTTGTCAAAACATTGGCAATATCATATAACCTTCGTACCTTTGCTAAAAAGAGAAATATTTTGTTTAATTAAATGAAAGCATGAAATTAGGATATGAAATCTGTTGCTGAATGAATGAGTGAATGAATGAATGAATCTTTGACTAAGTTGCTTGGTATGGTCTGAATGCTAACCCTGGCCAATAGCTCTATGCTCTTTGAAAAGTTATATAGGAATCTAATGTATATAGGAAAATATTTCTTTGGAGTACAGTTGGGCCCCCATATCAGCTGATCTGGTAACTGTGGTTTCACTTATCCACAGTTGCATGCCTGGGGCAGTTAGAAATCGTGGGAAATTGTGTTATTTCCTGGGAATCATAAGAAAATCTCACAAGATTTCCCAGAGTTTCAAATTTTCATGGTTTCTCATAACTGCATATCCCTGATGGATATGGGGCCCAACTGTATTAATATACTATTTCATAAAGGAAAGCATGAATATACTAAACTGTATTTCTTGTTTACACAATTTTGCTTTTGCTTATTCATAGCTCAGTACCCATAAATAAAGATATGTATTATAACTTAAGCAAGAGGGTCTGGTAGCATCTTTGAGATTAACAAAAAGAAAGAAGTTGGAAGCATGAACGTCCATAGACTAAATCTGCTTCACCAAATGTATAACAGTCACAAGAAGATAAAGTGCAGGGACAGCCTTCTGCACTTCAAGGGCTAGTGAAGTCCCAGACCAGACCACCAGCACTTGGAAGTGAGGATGGCTGGCCTAAGAAGCTTGATCGCCATGGCACTGATGGTGGGAACATCTGGCCCAGAACTGGGCCACTGTAGTTGCACCCACACACAGCATCACACCCAGAAGGTGGTGTGAATGCTGCTAATCAGGAGCTACCTAGCTGCTCCCAGTTAACCAATGACGACATTTTAGCACTCTGTAACAGATGAAATCACTCTTGCTGGTAATTGTGAACAGGTCCTTAGTCTACATAAGCACAGCCTACCAACTTCTTTCCATGGTCTTTACTACTAGACCCCCTTGCTTAGTGATCCACATCTTTGAGGGGGTAAACATAATTGCTTTGTTATTTTTTTCAGAATTCTCTCTTTATTGTTAGTAATCATGTACACATTGTTCAAAGTTTAGGAAGTAGAATGGATAGAAAGTATCACCATCCCCCATACAATATGATGCTTTGTTTCTTCAGAAAAGGCTTATAAACCCAAAGAACCTCCTTGGTTCTGTCAACACAACCATTATTCCCTTTAACACCCAGATGATAATTCAGTCCGCAAAAATGATCTTACTTTTAAACTTGCTGTGGTCTGCTGAATCCTGGCTTTCTTCTATCAATATTTTAGCCGCTATGTCGAGAGTAACTATCTTGGTCTTAGAGACCAGGAACAACATGACAAATTTCTGGCTCATAATCCTCAACGACTTGTCCTTTCTGCTGTTTGCAGACGCTGTATTACAAACAGAACCCAAGTCTCAGCATGTTACATTTCTTACAGCCAAGAAAGCATTATGAAGGCCTCTCAAGCAGAAAAAAAGAAAACCATTTCCTTGTTGGGAAGCAGTTGTTCTTTTTTTTAAAAAAAAAAAGAGCAGACAATAATTGCCAGTAACAGATGGACAGTTGCACTTTAATGCTTTTCAGGAGAAGCACCTTGAAGAACACAGAAAGTGTGATGCACTAAGCAAAATATTATTCTGCAGAGAATACTAGCACAATAGCTGAAATTAGGCTATGTGGACTATGTTCCAGGAAGAGGTAAATTAAAGGTAGCTAGAAGCATTAAGGGAAAGACTAAGAAGGTAGACTGGAAAAACCATGAAAAAGCCACAAGAATTGGCCATGATTTGATTCCATTACTGGGAGGCAAATCTTCTTGCAAGATATTATGTTTTAGTATAGCAATTCAAACAATTTACGTTTTAAATACTGATGACGGCAAGAAATCTTGCTTTGTCAGCAGACTTAGTCAACTCACCAGATGGATTTTCTGTCTCTGAGAAGTCAAGTCGATCTTGGAAATCCATAAATGTCTCTTTTTTGTGTTCTCCAAGTCTACAGTCCAGGTCTAGCTCTTTATGTTGGAAATAAGCCATGAGTTCTTCATATTTTTGCAGCTCTCCGATTTGCTGGAGGCTTTTCAGTGTCTGTGTCAAGCTATGACGGCCATGCCAACAATATTGATTCTTAGCCACTCGACTAACCAGATCAAGAGACTCCAAGACATTCACTATGTCATAAATTCGCCTACGCTCAACTCCTAGACATAGGCACAAAAGCAAAGTGGAAAGGAATCAAAACAATGAAATACAACATCCTGTTTCCCCCCCTGAGCTTGGTACATTACAAGACAACACAAAAGTTTGGTTTCTAAAGCTGAACATCTTTAAAATCAGCATCACAAATTGGTACTTAATTTTGGCTGAGCAGTAACTGCTGTACATTTTAAAAATAACGTCACACTACAGTAGAAAATTGGCCAAAGGAACCACTTTCTATAGGACAGTTTTTGAAGCAATGCTGCTGAGCCATTTGCCATCAAATGTTAGCATCAGGGTCCAACTGGGAGGTAAGTGGATCTCACAAACCATGACATTGTCATTACAAATGAAAAGGGAATTACAAATGTTTTAACTAAAATATTTATATCACAGTAGCATTCCATCATTATCTTGAATAAGTAACATAGGGAGGTTTTCCACTAGAAGTAGGCATTAAGTATCCATTAATGGGTACTTAATGGGTATTTCTAGTGCTGTGGAAAAACCCTCTTAGATGACACCATAAAGAAAATTCAGCTATTTGACTAAATAGTCTGCAGCCACAGCACCTTTGATGGCACTGATATTTCTGATGGAGATGTCAGATTCCCATTCTGCTTGTCTGATAGGTTACCATGGGTGCAAACTTCAACAAAAATCGTCTCTCAGGATGCTTAAGAGACCCACATCTTACAACTGGGATAGCTGTTTGCATAACTGCTTTGCTTGAACCGATTTGTGTTTAGGTGTTTGGCTAACAGTGAAAACAACACAAGCTTTCATGGCATTTGCTTCCTTATTAGAAAGTGATGATTCTTAAAGCTGCATATAATTGCCCATAAGTTATCCAAATGAGATATAGTTTGCTCCAAAGTCTGCACACACTTCTTTTGAGTTGATTATATATTTTTCTAATTGATGTAATTCCTCTTTGAGACCGTAGGGCACAGGGCCAGAAAGAAAAATACAAACAAACAATGATATGTCTTTGAGGAAAGGACAAAAAATGCTTTGCTTGAAAACACAGTCACTACAATCAATAATGCTAATTCAGCTATTTACATATAATTCCTAGAACACCTGTGTGTATGGTCACACAAGTACATATTCTGCAGCAAAGCTGACCCTGGGTCAGTACTTGCAGCAGAAGCAGGGAAGAGATGTTGTTACCACGGTCATTGGTACCTTCTCCTCTGTGGTAATAATTTAGGAGATGGAAGGGGAGACTTTCTACTTCATGCCTCACTATCCTAACAGCTCCAGAAGCCCTGACAGTAGGGAGACATAGTGGTCAGAGGGAAACTTGGTGTAGCTGCTTTAAGAAGCAAGAAGGTGATAGCTCTTTGGAGGGGACCTGGACTTGTGCATTTCCACGTACTTCCTTGAAGGCCTCAGACGAGACTGGTCACATTCCATGACTTCCAGAAAGTGGAGGTTGCATATCTGTAGGCTTTGACCTGACTGAAAGACACATAGTCGTCCAAGTACAGTAGGTATTTGAAAAAACTGCATGGCTGGTGGCAGTGAGCTGGACCGACAGATAGGTAAGTTGCACATGGGCATGAAAGGAAAGGCTGCCACACAAAAGAAGGATGGGGAAATCAACGGTCAGAAGAGGAAAATGGGGAAAGGCCACAGGTGTGTGGAGAGGAGGGTTTTAACAAACCTGAACTAGTTCTGGTGGTGCTGAAGTTTGTTTGAACTGGCCAGAACTACCTCTAGTTTGGAGGGCAAAACAACTACTGATAGAAGTAACAGCTACTTAGTACTAAAATTATAACTGTAGGACAAATAATTCATAGTTTATCACTCAGAAGATTTCTGAGCTTTGGATACGAAGTCAGATTATTCTGAGGGTACATTCTTCATAAATTGTGATATTCACCAAGACAAGAATTCATCCAAAGATGTGTTACCTAGAGTTTGTGGCACAGATTCTTCTACATTTGATACTTCTTGTGAAGACTTATATCTGAGACAAAGTACTGTTCCTGTGCCACACTACCCACAGATGGCAGCATTAATAGGAGCTAAGGGAACTATAATCCTGAAGTGTAAGAACAGAGATCTGTAGATACTGGAAATGACTTAGTGCTGTGCTCATTTTTCTTGATGCTGTCACTTCTCATTACATTTTTCATTATGCTCCCTACAGTGAAGGGCTATACAAGTCCACTTTTACAACAATATGTCAAAAATCTATTTTTAAGAAAAATATGCTAAGTAAATAACAAAACGAAAAATAGTTTTATATGTGCATATAAATATACCAGCCTGTCTCATACATTAAGACAGAGCCTCAAGCCCAGCATTGCCTACCAGGGAGTCAATGTGACAAACTGGCTGAAGAATTGGACTAAGGATACCAGTGTTCAAATCTCTGGTAAGTCATGAAGTTCACTAGGTGGGCCAATAACAATTTCTAAGCCTAACTCTACCTCAGAGTTATTTGAAGAAGAAGAAGAGCTGGCTTTTCTCACCTATTTAAGGGAACTCAAAGTGGCTGACAAAGCTTTTCTATTCTTCAACCAACAGAACACCGTGAAGTGAGAGCTCAGAAGAGAGCTGTGACTAGCCCAAGGTTACCCAGCTGGCGTTGTGGAGGAGTGTGGAATCAAACCTAGTATTCCCAGATAACTGTCTGGCTCCCTAACTACTAGACCAGTGATGGCCAACCTATGGCACGCATGTCACAGGTGACACACCAAGCCCTTTTGGGTGACACACATGGTAACCCTGGCACCTGGGTGTGTAGTGCTTGCTTGTTCTTAAAGTGTACGAAATACAAACTTTCAACTGAAGATTTAGCAACTAATGTAAAGAATTATTTGTTTTTGCTTTTAATAAAATACATATATCAAAAATATAACTTTTTTACTAGAGCTACAAATACCACAAAATTATGGATATTTCTAGATGTGACACAGCACCCGAGTTAAGATAGGTTTTCTCGTGAATTTTGACACGCCAAGCTCAAAAGGTTCACCATCACTGTACTAGACCAAACTGGCTCACCAGTTTGAAGAATAAAAGATGTTGAAAAGGGAACCACTTAGCCTCCCTGAATGTCTTAGTGGTATATATGTAATAGTTTTATTAGATGGAGAAAGCTACAGGTAGATTATAGTTTTATGAGTCTGCTACCATAATAAGACTTGTTTCTGCTTGGGAAGCCAGTACTGTCTAGTGTGACTGGCAAAATCATTTGTCAGCTGTTCCTTTCAACTGGAAATCCATAGACAGAAACTATGTGAAAAACAACAATTACTAAGCTTGTTTTGTATTTTAATGATACTTGAATGAGTACTTCATCCTATGCAGACCTGCGTGAGAAAGGTAAGATCTGTGGGAATAACCAGATGCTAATTAAAGGGCTTTTTCAGAAGTTTCCCCTAGGCTGTGGAATGGCCTACTCTGAGTCATATCAGGCATCATTATCTATCTTTCTTCACCTGGTTAAGCCCCACCTTTTCACTCAGGCCTTAGTCACTAAGCTATGTCTGTGCCATTGGCTTGAATGGAGCATAGTATTTCTTAAACCTACTAGTGAACAGTAAATTTTGCTTCTGATTAGAGGCTACTCTGTAACTAAGGAGAGTAAAGCAGAGTCCAAGTAGGATCAGGTTCAATAACGTTTGTTCTCTAGATTGTTTTTAACCATATCAGCAGACCAAAGCAAGGCAGTGAGAGGAATGCTCCTTCTGTTGACACATGCACCAAAGCATGTTTTACTACCCTGATATTCTTCAGATATTTTGGAGTCAGCTTGGAGAGCATTTTACCCTGGGTGGGTGGGGGTTCGTCTTCGTCTTCCCCTGGCAAGAGAAGGGGCCATGGCCCCTTCTCTGGCGAGGGGAAGGCGGCAGCCGGCAAAACCATGGGAGCTCCTGAAGGAGCCAATGGCGCAGGCCGGTGGGTGGCCCAGCTGTGAAACGGAGAGCATGCGATCTCCATCTTTTACAGCTGGGCATGTGCCGGCAGGGCCGATTTGGGATGGGTCCTGTTGTGTCCGCACAGCACCCACTCCAATCCGTTTCCCCATCTGGCCCTGCTGCCGCTGCCCTGAGCATGTACACATGTGTGGGGCCTCCGAGAATCTGACCCTGTTTGGGTCAGATTCTTTTTTAAAATGGCGGCGTGTGCAGAAAGGCCCTTTGAGTCCTTTGGATTGCAAGAAGACCAAATCAGTCAAATCTAAAGGAAATCAACTGTAATTGTTCACTGGAAGGGTTAATACTGAAGCAGAAACTGAAGAAATTTGGTTTTATAATGAAAAGACAAAACTCACTAAAAAAGACACTAACACTGTTAAACACGAAGGCAAAAGGAGAAGGGGATGGCAGAGAATGAGATGGTTAAATAGTGTTGTGGAGGCAACATGAGCTTGGGCATACTTCAAGAAACAGACCTGGCATTCTATGGTCCTTAAGGTTACGAAGAATCAGACATGACTAAATGACTCAACAACAATCTTTTATATGACACTGTTTTTATCGCCACGGTGAAGTACAAAATCCAACAACATGGCAAAAAAAGGAGGTTTGGAAGGCCCAATCTACCAGTGCAAGCCAATGACACCAGAGAAACAAAGTCCACTCAACCAATGAACGGCACTACAGACAGAAGGCCCAACAAGGCACTCTGGAGGAAAGGCTCACAGTACCAATCCGAGTGAAGGGCCAAATGCGACAGATCCCCAAAGGCCTAGGAAATGTAGTTACCTAAATAAAGATTAGGTTCCCAACTAATGAACTGAGATTCTTTTGAAATGCCTCCCAAATACCTTTTCACATCACTATTTCTTAAATTATCTCAAGCACTCTTTGAAACCTGAGAAGAACATTTTTGGAATTGCATGTTATTGAAATGTATTACAGAATGTCTTGGATATGATCATACCCTAAGGATGGGAAGAGCAGGCCTTAAGGAAGCCTCTACTCGGTTCAATCAGAACTTTTGTTTTTACAGTCAGGGTTGTCTTCTTGTGTACATACCAAGGCTAGAAGCTACTTCGTCCAAAGAAATGGTTGTTTTTTCAGCTGACAAGGGATAGCTGGGAAAGCGAGCCAGGAACTTTTGGCAGAGCAGCCCCAGGCTTTTCTGCTTTCTGCTGGGCCTCTGCTTTTCATAGTCGTCTGCTGTTCCATCCTCAGCAGTATCACACTACAGGGAGAAAACAATGGGGTTTGTAGCATTGGTAAGTGTTACATGTTGTATTTCAGACACTGTACCTGGCTGTGGAAACACTTGTATTTAGGACCTTGGTATTCTTTCATTATTTTGTAGATTGGCACAGTAGTATGGCAGGTGGCCTTGGTCTTCAGGAAAGCTTGTGCAACCCTGTCTAACATAGTACATGTAGCAGCACTGTGGCAGTTCAATGACTATTATCGTCAAGAAATGTAATGTGTAACACTGAGAACTTGAGGGGGAGCCTTTACCGGCTGCCTTTAGACGGCAGCCAGATATTGCAATGAGAAACGACCATTTGGGAATTGTTGCCTAGCCATTATTGCTTCCAGGCTAGACAGCACCACGGGCCATGCTATCTTTGGTTAGCACCAAATGCCTGTATGTGTGCACTACCACCACCACCAGTGTGGTCAGCGGTTTCAGTCTCCACACATGCACAGTGGACAGAACAACGATCACCGCTCCATCTAGACCAATGCCCAGCAATGCTATTTAGTACTTTTTTTGGGGGGGGGGGGAACAAGGCTATGGTGGGGTTATCTACCATACATAATGCAACTGCACCGTGGGTGTGCTGCAACGATGGTATATTCCCTGTCTGGATGGGGCTGCAGAGAGAGCTCAGGTTTTTAAATCATTTACACACCCACTTTCATGTTACCATATACTATTCACTGGTTAATAACGGTATTTTCCTTAAGGCTGCATATAGTCCAAGTAACACAAATGAAGAAAAAAAAATAGATACAAAAAATGGGAATGGATTCAACAAAAGATATAGACTGAACAACCTGCAGACCACAAAGCACTCAAAGCTTTTCACTTGATAGTAATGCCATATGGGTAACCTAAGGGAAATCTTGTCAGGAGACAGAATGGCTCCTTTCAAAGCCGTCAGAATTACTGCTGTGCAACAAAAGCCACTAAGAAGTCATATTTACTTAAAAATTCCCAATTCTGAAAAATGTCACTCCCCTGAAAAGTTAAAGATTGACTTCAACAATAATTCATGAGCACACTAACACTGCACGGGAGAATTTCTAGGCAAAACAGTTGCCTTCAAAAGGTTAAAATATGATTTTGACTGTATTTTGTGTCATTGCACTGGCTTAATAGTAATCTGTCCTGCTTTTAATACAAATAAATACTTTAAGGGGAAATATTTTATTTGCATGTTATTTTGGTACTTCTGAGTTGGGGCAGAATTCTGGTGCCTCTACCAACACATCCCAGGCAGTTTTCTTGGCTTTTCCCAGAGAGATGTCAGAGATTGAACCTGAACCTTTTGTCTTCTAGGCAGTTAGGAGTTGCCAAAGCTCAAATGTGCTAATATTTTATTGCAATGTATCTAAAATGACCTACATATTGTCCACTTTTATAGCAGCTGCCAAAAGAATAGCCAACAATCAATTCTTATGATGTATTAATACTATATATTTTCACACACACACACACACACACACACACACACACACACACACACACACACAGAGAGGCTGAAACAGGGGTCAATGCACGCACATACCTTCTCCCTCTTCTCTTAACTCCTGAGACCCAACCTACTCCAGCCCATGTCACGCTTATCTGTCAAGCTGAGCCAGCTAGTCAGGTCAACCCACGAGTTCTGATTGGTTACAAAGAAAACTTCCCAGAACCCAGTTCCAAACATTTCTAATTTCTGGATCTACTTCAGTCAATGTCAGTCTAGAAGAAGGTGAAAGCAGCATGGCCTCTAACACAACAGGTAGGTTGAAAAAAGCAGTGACAGAATTTCACGAGATGACAGAGATACAGAATTACTTGAAGCAGTTAAAAAAATTCTGTTAATTCTGATGAAGTGGATTGCCTCTTACCTGTGAGGGGTCTGCAAAAGCATCACCAAATTCATTGTTCTCAATTGGTCGAAAAAGCTCCTTCTTCTTTTCCCTATCCCGCATGTCAGGACTAGCAGCACTAATAAGCATCTTTAGATTAGCCGTAGGGGTCCATGGATCTGACAGAGGCCTATCAGTCAGCTTAACAGGTGTAATTGGACTTCTCTCAGGAGTGCAGTTTTTCTGCTTTGACAAATCAATGGGTTCAATTTTCAGGGGAGTCTTTGGGGTCATTCTAGGTCGATCGAATATGTTTTCCTATTAGAGAAAATAGTATAAGGTAGAAAGCTGACCAATAAATCTTGCTGTACTCAACTAATTTTTATGCAGTTTTCTAGTGTCATCTGACACTATGGCATCACACCGAGGAACCAACAACCTGCTTGGTTCATGTTGGCATGTATGGAACAAGGCTAGCAGGCTAAGATCTAAGAGGGTCTTGAAAGGGGTTCCTTCTGCCAGACATGAATCGCAAGGGATGAAAAATCAGTTTAGAGTAAACTCTAAGTGTCTTCCCACAAATTGTTTTACTTTAGTCAAATGACCCAGGAAATCAAGTGCAAAACTTGGAAGCAAACTTCACTTACCGTGTCCAACCTTACGAAATTTTAATATACTTCAGCAGAACACCACCCAGGCAAGAAATAATGTGTCAGAGTATGAAGAAGGCTCACCAAACATGCCCTCTCACACCCATTATAGTGAGAGACATTTTGCTCAGACACATCGGTTAGTGAAGCAATGCAGATCAGACTATATAGTTTTGAGTCCATGAAGCAATACCAGTGGGAATATAGCCCCAGGGCAAACGTCTTTTTCTCACAGGATTAAACGTTACTGACATCATTCAAACAGAGGCTGGCTGACTATAGACTACTTCACTATTCCAGTGAAATAGGTTTTGCTCTTACTCCTGTGAGGAAGATCCAGCTATGCCAAATTTTATTATTTCCTTTGCAAAACTCACTGGGACCCATTAACTGGCATCAGTTTTTGGTCACACAAGAATGCAACAGATTCCAATTACTTTTGAACACTCAAAATTCTGGTTTAGGATGCAGATATCTCAAATGTCTAGAAAAACCAGTTTTTAACTTATGCCTTTTCTTCTTTGTGAAAAACATAATAAGATGCAACCATGATTATCTTAAAATCTTAATTAAAATTACAGTTGTTAAAATGGCTTGCCGATCTGAAAAGTACTCTCTTAGAATAAAACCTGCACTAATTCAGAACTATAAAGTCACATGACAAAGCCAGAATGAATTTACAGTTTCTAAGATTTGATATGTCATCGTTTTTAAACAAGGCTGAGGTTATTTTAAACGATTCTGTTTTCACCAAAGTTGACAAAGTATGCTGGATACCCAATGGCAAAACACTGATAAAATTGTCCATGTAGTTCTTTATTGATAGGCATAACAAATTATAATAGCTCATGCATATTTTAGTGAGTGATTAAATTCATTTGGCAAGGACTTAATAGATGTAGTATTATGGTGTACTATATATCCAGTGCTGGCATAAATGCCAAAGACATATGCTGTGACTAAACCCAAGGTTATTCAGATTTTAGTGGAAGGCCATACATGAGATTTGCCAAGGAGACGCTCTAATGTTGCTCTTCGATCTTTCTGAACCACACATTTTAGGAAGGTAGCACTAACAGTAGCGGATCAAAATGCTTCAGAAGATCTAAGGGAACCTTTGAGTCAGTCTTGTCTTTCACAGTATTCTCACGGTCCCAATCTGAAGGTCACTACTGAAACTATAAGCTACCAGTCTGTTTTATTTCCTTAAGGATATTCTAAATACAAAATATCCAGCAAGTAAAAATAACCCAGTTATCCTCTAGAATGAATCAGCCATCTAGACAGCTCCCAATACTCTCTCCTCAATTATTTATTTTTGCATTCAGATTCCAACTTTCTTGTCTTTTTTTAACTGCTATGAAAGTCTATGCTGAGAAGAAGTGACCACTCCAAATCATCCCCTAATATTCAATGAGCAACTAGTAGCTGGAACCCAGGTCTAGCCATGGCCACACTGGCTCATCTATTTTTTTGTCCATTCTGGTCCTAAGTACTTGTATATATAGTAGACATTGCACTTTTTACTGTGCTAAAGTCAGTAGTATGTTTCTTAATGGGATCCTAATATTGTTAGCATTTTGTAAAATTGCTACCATTCATCACCTACTGGAAATACACTGAAGATAATTCTTATATTAAACCAGGCCTACAAACCACTGCTTCTGAAGTACATTTAAGACATATATCATATATGCTAAGTATTTTTTTTAAAAAAAATATATAGCTTCTGTACTTTCCTTTTAAACTGGTGTTGTATCTTGTCCTCTTCCAAGACTTCATTACAGAAAATATGCCAATGTATCCTGTAGCTTCTACACTGCCTGGAATTAGGGAAGAAGGCCATGCCTCTCAAAGCTACTGTGGCACAGTGGCATGAATAGCAGACTACAACCTGGGAAGCCAGGACACCAATTCATACTTGCCCAGGACCTTGGATGACCTTGGGATAGTCACCATCCATTAGCCTAACCTACCTTATAGGGCTGTTGTGAAGCTAAAAAGGTGGGCAGAATGCCCACAATCTCTAGCTTTTTAAAAGGCTATATACACAACTTAAGCCTCTAGCCTTTATATTCCATTGTTCAGAACTAAGTTCTGCAAGAACTAAAAGGCCTTTTGGATAGTATCCTTGCTATTTTCTTTCCTATCACCTTAATTTTATTAGGCACATCCCTTGAAAAGGCACTATATATTAAAGTGGGTTATACAAAGTATGCTCATGTGATGCTTCACCTAATTTATGGGCCATGCCTCGGAATGGAAAAATGCTACCTGGCTAAAGCCTCATTGAATTATATTCACACAAACATCTGTTAAACTATACTGAATGGTCAGCAGCATAGCAACAAACAGTCACCTAGACTTGCATTGCTTGTTTGGCCAGTGTGCTCGAGAGATCTACTGCAGATAATGAGTGTTGTGGAGAAAACCCCAAATGCCTGTGGAACCTTGGATTAAAACCTGCATTGTTGAAAGTTTTTTTTTAAAAAAATACTATATTGGAAACATATTGATTTGGAGGCGAGGATATCTGCATATGTCCACAGTTACCCTTTTTCTGATTTCTTTATATATTTGCTACATTGAAATACAGGGTTGTAGCTTTGCCAATGGCTTAGTGCCACTTCCCAATCTTAATTAGATCCCCACAATTTACCTAGAGATGAGGATTAAAAAATAAATACATGAGATGACAGGGTGAACATATTTACTGCTACTCTTTTTCATTAGAAACAATCCTTCTGATTTGTGTGATTGTGCTTAAAACCAGATGTTTATCAATATTGCTTAATCTAGTTTCTATATTCATGCTTAAAAATTAATCATCTCTAGCCCTCCAGAAACATAAAAAGTCTGTTACACACACTATTAGCCAGTAGAGATTAAATGACAGGACTGTCTGCAATAACATCCCCATAAATCAAATCAAATCGCTTCTAAAAACATTTATTAGGTCGGCAAGAGAAAATGATTCTTTACTTCCTTAAAAGGACAGGGATAAGGAAGGGTCCTTCTGTGTACGTGCGTGGATTTTAAAGGAAGATCTCTTTGCATGAAACTCAAAATTTAACCTGGTGAAGTGTAGAAGAATTATTATATTTTAAACAATAGGAATAATATATTTCCTTTGAAAATGTTATGGCACCTGCATCCATAACAACCTAATGAAGATCGTGTTTCTTCCTTTTTAACCTTAGCAAGACCATTTTGTTAGGTATCGGTTCTGTTACAATTCTGAGCTAACCCTGACCAAGCAGAACATCTAAGACAAAGCTTAACCTCTGTGGAGAGATGAGAAAACAGGGAAGGAGAACAGAACCGCCAGGTTTACTTTTCTCACCTTCTGTGCACTTTCGCCATCATCATCATCATCACCGTCGTCGATAAACTCTTTCCTTGAATGCCTTGGACTGATCAGGTCTTTTAGCGTTAAACAATTCATCTCCATCTGAAAACGTGAAAGTTGGACAAGAACGTCATCATCTTACATCACCCTCCAACAAAATTCACTTCTCAGGTTTTCCTGCTCTCAGGTATTTTCAGAGAAAGAAGGGAAGCTTCAGAAATGTGCATTTTTAAAAAAAATAGTAATAATAATAAACAAGGCCCCGAATCGGTTCGGAAACTTGTTTCAAAAATACTAGGCGGAGAAATCCGAATTGGCAGTGGTAGGTTGGGGTTGGGGCTTCAAGGTTCCCCAGACGTGATGATGTGAATCTGTCACTGGGGTTCAGAGTTTGCCCTTCCTGGTCCGAGATCAGTTAGTTTTGGCGCAAAAGACTCCAGAAGGGGAAACCTCCCGGCTTTGAACGGCGACGGACGGGGGACGACCCACCTCACGCAGGTCTCAGGGCGCAGACGATCCAGGCTCGGAGCGCGGGAGAGCGCCTGGCCCGCCACCCTCCGCCTCCTAGGGATCTCAAGACGGCTTTCGATGAACGCCTCTCCCCCCTCGCGAACCGCGGCACAGGCAAAACTCCCAGCGAACCGCGCCGTCCCGTTTTCCCGCCCCCAAAACTTTCTTCGAACTTCCAAGGACTTACGATCCCCCCGGGCTCCCTCGTTCCCGCCGCCGCCGCCGCCTCACCGGGACGGCCGTCCTTCAACGACTCTGGGCCCTCGGCGGCTGGAGCAGGAAGGCCTAAGGCGCATCGGGGTGCCTCCCGGAGGACCCCCAAACTCCCAGCCTGCGACGCGGTGCCGCCAACGCCGGTCGCGCCCACGACCCTTTCGGAATCGGAACCCCGACGACGGTCGACTTGGGCGCTAAAGCTTCTATTCTGGCGCCCTGATCATATTTTTACAATCCGGCCAATCAGGCTCTCGCTGGAGGGACGGCCCCCTGGTGCTCCCGCCAATCAGCTCGAAGCCCTGCTGCTCCCGGAGTTGGCGCTACGCTCGGCGCGCTCCGGCTCGAGTTCCGCGCCTTCTTAGCCGGGACGGCTGCTGGCTGCTGCTGCTGTGGCAGCAGTTTTCCCCGCCGTCGAAGCCGCCGCCGCCGCCCCCCCGGTGACACCCGGGGAAGCCGCCTGGGCGGGAGGTGACTCAACGGTGTGGAGGGGAAGAAGGAGGAGGCCGCTTGCCCGCCCGCCCGCGCCGCTTTTGTTCGACGCGCGGGAGCGGCGGGCGGCAGAAGTGCTATCGCCGCCGCCGCGGACTAAGGAAAGGAAAGGAGGAGAAGAGTGGGGATGGGCATGGGAAACTTGAGGATCGGGGCCGCTCTGGTTTCTCCCTCCCCTTCCATCTCTTTTTAGGAAAGCCTTGGAATCAGGGCTCCTTTTTTAAAAAGTCAAGGCAGGGGAGACAAAGTCCACAGACTATCTGTCGCAGGGGAAGCTGCCATTGTTCCAAAGGGCGACGTAGCGATGACTAGGCTTTTTCTCTGTCCTTGCACGCCGGAGCAGTGTAGAGCTTTGGGGCTACTAGGGTATTGGAATGGGGGGGGGGGTCGAATCAGCGCGTGGCCCTCGAGCTCCCCAACTGACGCGGGGTTATAGACCCGTGATTGGAGAGAAGGCGTATCATCCATGCCTGACTGTCCTCCTTCCGCTTTCCCTGCGCCTTCTGTTGACTTTCTGCTGCCTTCTCTGCAACTTGGCTCACCTTTGGACGGTAGCGCTCCCGTCCGCAAGTGCTCAGAAGTGCTTGGGACAGCCATCTTTTCCGTGGCTCGGGAGTTTGAATTTGAGACGTGAAGCAGTGTCCGTGGGTTGATATCCAGGGCCTCGCCACCTAAATTTTCTTCCAATCCTGTTCGTTGTGAAGATGAAGGTTTAAACTGGCCATTCCAGATATCGGGGGACTTCTGTATATTTTAATGCCTAAGCAAGCCCAAAACTACCCGGGTGTGCCAACTTCATCTCTGTTCCAGAGATTACTCTGTGTCACTATTTGCCTTAAAGGGAACGATGTAGAAGCAAAGGTATAATCATGAATAACAAATGCTCTTGTTTTTTGTCTTATGCCCTTTCTCCTCTTGGCCCTATTCCAGATTATATCCCAGAATAGGGACCTGCCATTGCTAAATTAGTGCAGACTATAGCAGGGCATGGCCAGGGGATAACAGTCTCTATTCCAGGATATAATCTGGAACAAGACCCAGTGCAAAAAGGCCTTAAAGACTGTGGTCACACCTAAGGTTTAATCCAGTTTCAGTCCACCTTCAGAGCGAGAGAACACATCAGCAAAGCGGCCAGTAATTTTCGCTTCACATTATCGATCCCAAAGGTGAATTTTCTATTTTAACACTGAAAAAAGCAGCTTGTCACTTTTGCCAGTGCATTCTCTCATCTGAAAGTGGACTGCAGCTGGATTAACCGTTACGTATGACCACAGCTAAACTCTTCTACTGTAGAAAATGGTCCAGGGGTCCTGTTGTGTTTTATAATGAGAATCAAGCCATGAGTAGAAAAGCAAGCATCAGTAGGTGGGTAGACCCCAAACTCCTATCTCATTTTATTGAAAGACAAAAGCAGAAGTCCTTCAATGAACAGAGCATGTGCTTAGATCACAGGAAACGATAAATACCATACTCAACTCTCTTGTTACTACATAGCTTTTGTTTTCCAGATTTGCTTTCTGCACAGGCCTGGAGATGAGGCCTTCAGATGATCTAGGAGTGTTGACAACCCTACTATTTACAGTCAAAAATTCAGCGTTGGTAACTGGAGGTGTTGTTACTGCTCAAAGCAGCAGTCAAATCTATGTGGGGCACATTGAGGTGGAATAAAGCTGCTGCTAGCATAATCAGGAGGGGGTGCAGTAAAAGATGGCCAAGGAAGGCAGATGATACATATGAAGAGGAGGAGCAGAGCAGAGCAAATGCCCCACTGGATCAGACTCATGAACTGGATAAGACTAACCACTTGTACAAGGAAGTCCTCCGGCTGGACATGAACACACAGCTTGCCTGAGTTGCAGTCACCTAGCAACAGTTGCTAGCTAGATGTATGGGTGCCTAGGAAGCGGTAGGCCAAATAACAGCTCTGGCAAGGAAGTCCGCTGTAAAGAGAGGAAGCTGAGGAGTAAAGGCCTCACAGACACTTGACAGGCAGGGTTTTGGAGTCCGGGTCAGAAGCAATTACTGGATTCCTGGAGTTAGAGTCACTAAAAATGCATCAGCTCTGACTCAATGGGAATAGTAATAAAATACATTTTGAAAATTCCCCTAAGAAGGTGTTAGTACCTGTGGAGGTATCTAGAGAAAGTGACATCCCTTGGGGTCTGAGTTAAAAGTTGCTGAGGAGCCTGTGCATCCCTCCCCACCCTGCCAAGTGGCAGGGATAAACTTGTAGCAGTTAAACTTCTAAGACCATAGAAATTACCTTATTTTATGCCATAGAAGGCATACTACTAATTACAAATAGAGTGGTCAGAGTCAGTGGTGTTATAAACTGAGGGCTCAGAGATCAAGGTGTTGTATACTGACCCCACAGGCCTGGTAAGAGGTCTCCAATTTTGGCTCTCTGGATGTTTCTGAACTATGACTCCCAGCCTTCCGCTGACTCTGGGACTGGTACAGATTGTTAGGAGAGTCGCTAGGAGTTGTCCAGGCTGTAGTTCTGTGTTTAAATAGTAGATGGGGATATTACGTACTTGTGTTTGGACTACAGTGTGGTTGCTTTTCTTTTTTCATTACTGTTTGTACTTAAAAGGGACAGCCAGCAACACTTGTGATCATCAGATAATTACGGAACAGATGTCTCCATACCTACTATGGACAAGATTATTTTGAAATGAGTTTTTCCCTCTAGATAATTGACACGTCAGCCCTTTCTGCACTGGGTCTTTTTCTGGAATAAGGCCTAATGCAGAAAGGGCCATAGATTCAGTGTCAAATACAGACCATGCTGTTTGAAAGAATCAAACAGGGTTGAAAAGAAACAACAGACCTGTATATGCTTGTGTCTGAAATTATTTTTTAGTCCAATCCTAGGGACTGGTTATATAGAACAACTGCCTGGGAGGCAAAAGGTCGTAAGTTCAGTCCCTAGTATCTTCCCAGAAGAAGGTAATGGCAAACTGCCGTTACCAGGAGTCAAAAATGACTCAGTAGTATCAAACAACAGCAAATCCAGTCCTTGGAGCAAGAGCATATGAGTGGGAAGAGTCACAAAGTCTGCGCATCATTCAGCTTAACGAACTTCTAGATGAGGGCATTTCCAGTGTTTGAGCTTGGTGTAAGAGACAGCAGTAAAGAATTAAAAAAATTTTTTTTAAAAAAGAATCTTCAGCACTCAGTATCATAGTTAAAAAAAAGAGTCTTATCTCAAAGTATTGCCATAGTAAGGTCACTTTCCCATCAATCCCAGGTCTCTTTCTTAAAGACATGTTGAGCATATTACTCCCTGCTCTTTCAGAACAAATTTTGTAGGTACTCCTAATCTGAACCCAGGGTCATAAGAAGTGAAGATGTATGTTTTGCTACACGAAATTTCTTTCAGTCCAGAGAGCACTAGAACGATCTATTTTATTTAAGCTTCCTGGTGGAGTCAGTATGCTCTGTATGTCCTATTTTGGGCTGACACTTTTTATCAGTGACTTGAAAAGTCATAGGGTTCTCTTTTATATTACAGAAAAATAAAGAGTGCGGTTAATTGGTTCTTGATAGTGCTGTTGTATTCCAAAAGGTTTAATATTTCTTTCGCTTTGAAGATTTTTTTATACTTTGTGTGTTCCTGCTTTGTTCTCCATTGTTAATAGCCCACTGATGGCAATAAAAAGGATAGGTGAAAACGGGAAGTAAGCTCTAAATACTGGAAGAACGTATATTAATCTTTGAAATAGCTACTCTTTTGATTGTAAAAAATGATCCTTGTTGACTGTTCCACACAGTGCTGGTCCACAGCACTTTGTACTAAGAAGACAAGATAATACTTTCTGCTCCAAAAGCAGACCAGAGGGATTTCCGCACTGCAACGCGTTCCAAACGGAACGCGTTCAGGCGGAAAGCTTAAGACAGCTCCCGGCGCTTTCACCTTTCACACACAGACGCGCCAGAACGCGTGTAAACGCGTTCCGGCGCGTCTGTGTGCGAATGCTCAAAGCGCCGGGAGCTGTCTTAGCCGGCAAAGGCCGGCCAGGGGCGCGGAGACAGCCGCGGAGGCAGATCGGCAATCAGCTGATTGTCAAACAGCTGATTGTCGAAGCCGCGCCGGCGTCGGAGGCAAGCCCGCAGCTGTTAGGGAGGGAGAAGCAGGCGCGAATGCTTCTCCTCCCGAACGCCTGCAGGCGGCTCGTCCGCGTTCGAATGCATGTAGAGCACTTTAAAGTGCTCTACATTTCGAACGCGAGAAAGACAGCTGCGGACACGTCGGAGCACAAGCCCCGCTCGGGCAATGCGGATGCCGTGTCCGCAGCTGTCTCCCACGCGTCCCGTTCAGCCCCGTGCGAAAACGTCTCTGGTGGGCCTTGCAGTTGAATCTTACTCAATATACTCAATAAATCAGCATCTTCCACATCTGGGGGCAGCAGCATGACTTGGGTCCTTTCAACACTGGGCTTTATTCTGAGATATATCCTAGAATAAGGACTTGCCATCTGTATGCCACTGCAGGGTTTACCATAGTCTGCACTATCATGCGGATGGCAAGCCCTTGTTCTAGGATATATCCTAAAATGAGACCCTGTCTGAAAGAGTCTTAGAAGGTTGCAGGGCAAGCAATCCAGCACAGGTAACTAAAGAATTCCCAGTGAATTACCAAGTCTCTACGACCCCAGCGTCTGATGCCTGAAGTTGTCACCTCCTTTTCTTAAGACAGCCAGCTCTGGAATAAGAACATAAAAAATGCCCTACTGAATTAGACCTATAGTCCATTTGGTCCAGTGGTCAACCAGGTGCACAAGGAAGTCCACTAGCAGGACACAAGCATGCACTTTGCCTTGTTTCCATTGTCCCAGCTATCTTCAACAAATACCTCTATGGTGGTTGTGCTTAGTTTATACCTAAGCAGTTCTGTGAAGCAGTAAAATGAAACCAGTCATTCCTAGAAACTGTAAGTCATGAGCTCAAAGGCCATATGGAGTCATTATATGAAACAGAATGGACTAGTCACAAACTACTGAGCAAAAGGGTGTCCTTGAGTTATTGGTTCAGTGGGATTTTATTTTAATACTTCACAAAACAGCGAAGAATCTGGTCAGTCTTTCTGAAAGATTGTACAGTGGGGAGAGGTCATGCTCAATTTGAGCAATTGTCTTTGGGTCATTTATTTGGTAATGGGATCTCACACAGCTGGAGCATGCAGCACTAAAGTGGGGTTCCCACAGGAAACGACTGAAGATATGCTGCATCCTTTAGTGTCTGGTAGTCCACTTGGACCAGGTGGCCATTTTAAAGAGGCCTAGCAGTATCCTGGAACAGGCTGCAAAGGCAGATTGAGTGTACTAGCGGGGGGCATACCACGCCAGTGTGCAGATGGGGAGATCTCTGGATCCCTTGCTCTACTGGGACACTAGTAAGCGTGAAAAGGCCCTATGGGCATGCTTCATCCTATCTTGACATGCAAACAATGAACAGAATATTTGTATCCACGATTAAGGTTACCTCCAGACTTCATGAAAGCTGCGCTGTTTCTTTGCAGTCACTTCCCTTTTGACCGATGGAACAACCTTTGCTGCTTTTGTCAGTGTCTGGAAGCACCCTAAGGCTATGATCTGACACAGCACAAAAAAGAAAAAAAAGCAAGCACTGTGAGATGACTGAGGGTACCTCCAAAAACTTTGGTGGGACATTGCAGCTTTCCATTGCAAGCAGTATCCAAGGAGCAGCTCCCTCACCCCCCCCCCCGAATTAAAAAGTTGCTTCATCAGCAGCTTTTTACTTCAGATTTTCTGGGGATATGCTTTGGATACTGGAGGCGATTGAACTTTCATGTCTGATTGACAGGAAATAGCTGTGGAGTCCCTTCACGGTTTCCAGTTGTCTGTCCAGCTGGAAGTGGCTGTACAGAGACTCCACAGGAACCTTAAAGTTTCTGATTGCTGCATCTGGAGGCTTGGCAACGGCTGCAGAGGGACACTGAAGCTTCCATCCTGTCTGGAGGTACTCTTAGAGAAGACTTTGAGGTCTGCCCCTCCCCTTTTCATGAACATGGTGTGCTAGAAAAAGTGGTTTAGGGAATGATTGGGAACATGAGGGCCATGCATGTTCCTTCAGGCATGTTTAAAAATAGCCAGCCTATTCTAGGATTCCACTAGGCCCTTTTAAAATGGCCACCTGGTCCAGGTGGACTAGCAGATATTAAGAATGCTACATGTCTTCACAGTCCAATTTCCCATGGGTACAGCAGTGGAACGTGTGACCAGTGAGGTGACAATTAAGAGATGTGAATGTTTATGCCTGTTAGAAGTCAAGGCTGCTTGTGACTGCCCACAAACTTGGCTGTATTCAACTGCACTCCTCTTGCTAACTCCTCATCTAAAGTTAAGGGGGTGGGGGTGGGGGCAGCGAGGTGACAGTGAAGGTGAATAGGGGGTATAGTTGCATACAGCCAGGTTTGTGGGGAGGTCTAACCACCTTAAACATTCACATCTCTAATGTCATAGCAGTGGTCACGTATTCCACTGCTGTGCAGTGACTATGAATTTTTAAGCACATCTGGAGGCCCCCACTGTTTCTCTGAGGTGCCTCTGAGCCACCCCTTTTTTTAATGTCTGAACCCAACCTAACTTTCCCTAGTTAGACCAAACTCACAGAATCTTCCTGTCTCTTTCCCTAACTGTTCATCCCAGTTAGGAATCCTGACTCTGTGCAGAACGGAGTGGAAAAGAGGCTCATTCTGTTTCTGGGCTGTCTGGGTCAATTATTTTCCCACCCGGCCTCATTCAACGGATATGGGCAAAAATAGCTTAACTATGCTTAATAGTTTCATTTGATAAAAGATCACAAAGGGCTGTTCAACACGGAGGATATATCAAGCTTTCTGTTCTTGCCTAGGTCCCACAGCCTATACCGGTGATGGCGAACCTATGACACGCGTGTCAGCACTGACACGCGTAGTCATTTTTGATGACACGCGGCTGCATGCGGCCGCATACAGAAAACTATTCCGCCACCGCCTGCCTGTCATATACTATACTCGCACCAGTAGGGTGCTATCAGCACATACAGAGATTAACCACAGTCCAGGAGAAATGCTTCATCTGTGATGAAAAACAACAGAGATGGCTGAGTCTGGGAAAGGGACCCAGTGGACATGAAATTTATGAGAAGAGGTGGTGGTAGCAAACAGATTCATGGAGAACAGGTGAAGGTTTTGCCTTTGTCTTCTTGAGAATGCCCAGAAGTAATTGGTGGAACACTGAGATAGGATGCTGGACTAGATAGACTATGGCCTGACCTAGCAGGGCTCCTCTTATGTTGTCTTACATAAGTGCTGACACTATTTGCCACCCCCTGTTTTTATGTAACTGGGCCTTAGTCTTTGAAGGAACGTCCTTTTAGCTTCATGCCCAATCCTGGGTTGTTTCTACCTCTGCCTGAACTCTTATGTGGTTTGTATGAGATTTCTGCCTTGAAGTCAACAATCTGACCTTTTCCTGGATCTGGAGTACATATTAGAACAACCTGTTCTGCCTGAACAGCGGTTGAGGAATCGTTACAGCTGTATCTCTGTTTCTCATGTTTCCAAATAAAATTCTCAAGGCAGCCTATAGACAAACTCATTTTTTTTACATCCGACAGAATAGACAAATTGGGTATTTGTCCTTATTTTGTGAGCTTTGCCTGTGGTTGAGAACATATTGCAGTTAAACAGTGGATTTTATTGATTCTGAATTAAACATCTGCCATGTGACGCTAATCTGACATGGTTGTGCTCCTAAAGACAAATTCTGAATTACCAAATTTGAGGAATGTGTCACTATATTGACTGCTGCTACATATAGCATGCAGATTGTTTGAGGGAAAAGGCAGAAGTCCAAACATTTGTCAACATCAGCTAGTTATCATGAAGTTGATATGTCTGCTCATTCAAATGCTACTTTATATAGCTGAAAAAGCTCACCACCAATAGGAATAGCCAAGTGCATTGTTTGATCTTGCTTTGGCTTAAAAGTGCCTCTTTAAGTAATTACTATATAATCTTTTGAAAAAAATTATAAAAGTAAAACTAATTGTGGCATTTTATATGGTTAATAAATACAATACTAGACTATCTAGACCCATTTCAGTCTGGCTTCAAGCCCGGTTATGGCACG
This sequence comes from Aspidoscelis tigris stejnegeri, assembly GCA_023333525.1. Lineage (NCBI taxonomy): Eukaryota > Metazoa > Chordata > Lepidosauria > Squamata > Teiidae > Aspidoscelis > Aspidoscelis tigris. The sequence goes on along the minus strand of JALMGA010000005.1, from coordinate 49,746,011 downwards.
GAAACTGCCTTGGTCGCCCTGGTTGATGACCTTATCTGGGAGAGAGACAGGGAGAATGCTTCCCTGTTGGTTCTCCTGGACCTCTCAGTGGCTTTTGATACCATTGACCATGGCATCCTTTTGGAGAGGCTACGGAGTTTAGGAGTGGGAGGCAATGCTTGGCACTGGTTCTGCTCCTATCTCCAGAACAGATCTCAGATAGTGGCTGTGGGAGACACTGATTCGACACCCTGGGAACTCACTTGTGGGGTTCCTCAGGGGTCAATCTTATCTCCCATGCTATTTAACATCCATATGAAGCCGTTGGGAGAGGTCATCAGGAAATTTGGAGTGAGGTGTCATCAGTATGCAGATGATACCCAGCTCTATCTCTCTGTACCATCTGAACCAGGAGAGGTGGTTGAAGTGCTTGACAGGTGTCTGGAGGCGATAATGGGCTGGATGAGGGTGAATAAATTGAAGCTGAATCCAGACAAGACAGAGGTGCTGTGTGTCACAGGGTCTCGGGTCTGTGTAGTTGGGAGATACCCTGTCCTTGGTGGGGTTGCAGTGCCCTGGAAGGGACAGGTGCGTAACTTGGGGGTACTCCTGGACTCTGCTAACACTTGAAGCTCAGGTGGAGGCTGTGGCCAGGAGTGCCTACTCCCAACTGTGGCTGGTGTGTCAACTGAAGCCTTTTCTGGATAGGGATGACTTGGCCACAGTTATCCATGCTCTGGTAACCTCTAGACTGGACTATTGTAATGCACTCTACATGGGGCTGCCCTTGAAGACGGTTTGGAAGTTGCAGCTAGTGCAAAATGCAGCCGCTAGAGTGCTGACCAGAACATCTAGCCAGATGTACATCATGCTGGTTTTAAAAGAATTGCACTGGCTGCCAATTCACTACCAAGCCCAATTCAAGGTTTTGACTCTGATTTATAAAGCCCTAAATTACTGGGGCCCTAAATATCTAAAGGAACGCCTTCTCCCATATCGACCTGCCCGTGCTTTAAGATCAAGTGGTGAGGCCCTCCTGGTTATCCCACCACTTTCTGTAGTAAGGCTGGTGGGCATCCAGGAGAGAGCCTTTTCTGTCATGGCCCCTAGACTATGAAATAGCCTGCCCCTTGAGGTGCATCTTGCCCCTTCCTTATATATATTTAGGAAAGCGGTGAAGACGCACCTCTTTACCCTGGCCTTTGGCTGAGCTGATTATATTTCCCATCTAGGTCAGACACTACCATTTTAAGCATAATATGTATTGTTTTAGAGTGTTGAATTTCTAAAGTCTTTTAATGTATATTCTGTTTTAATATGTTGTTTTAAGGTTGTAACCCACCCAGAGACCTTTGTGTATGGGGCGAGATATCAATCAATCAATCAATCAATCAATCAATCAATCAATCAATCAATCAATCAATCAATCAATCAATCAATCAATCAATCAATCAATCAATCAATCAATCAATCTTTGGGCTTTCTTGCACCTGGCCTTATTTTGGAATATATCCATACGCTAGGGCAAAATATGCCATGTCCCAGGTGAGGTCTGTCATAGTCTGCATTAGCATACCACAGACCCCTATCTGAAGATATATTCCAGAAGAAGGCCAAGTGCGTAATGGACTTTTGTGCAGAAGTCCTCTTTTTTTATACAAAAACTGTCCAGGAAAAGCATATCAACAGCCCACCCAGTTTTCTGCACCTCCAAAAACCGCAAAGATGATAACGGGGGAATAAGAGGAAGGGAACCCAGCTCATTGATTGAAGTCGCAGCTGTGTTTCAATTATTTTAGCGGAGCTGCGCTTTTTCGCTTGACAGCGGTTATACCTCTGACAGCTGATCTTGCTCAGCTGAGTGCAGGGAAGCTGTCAGGCACTCATGTGCTAAATCAAGCACCCATGCATACCTTGAAGATCGGGTGATCAGGCAAGGTGTGTGTGTCATGTTTGTACCTAGGGGGGAGGGGTGGAGAAAAAAGGATGTGGTTCCCCGATGCAGGAGTTTACTGCAGTTTTCATGGGGACAGGTGGATTCGACTTGAACCCGCGCTGTCCTCAGTCACCATGAGGACTTGTTAATGCAAATTACAATTCACATTGGGGCTGCCTGAATCCACCCGAAGTAAACAGAGCCCATGGGGATGCACCCTTAGGCCCTTTTTGCATGGGACTTTATTCCATATTATATCCTAGAAAAGGGACCTGTTATCCACTTGCTGATGCAGACTACAGCAGGGACCATCTCTGTGGGAAGGAGTCCTACATATACAATTATATGGAAATACATTAAAGTTGCCTATTTTGCCTATGGTTTGTGCTAATTTTCTTGAAAATAAATGTTTTATTTTCTTCAAATTCTTTTTCTCTTCTTTAGCCAATTTTTCCATTGAGCATATTGAACATGGAGCATTATGGTTTTTGAATAAACTTCAGTTAGAAATTAATCCTGTAGCTGATTCTTTTTCCTAACAATTTTCTGAAAATGAGCATCTCTTTTGCTATTCATGCCTCTAGTATGAATGCTAATATGGATGATTGGCCAACATCTGTTCTTCTTACCAACGATATTTTGTTATTTAAACAGGAGATTCTGTCTTAGAGGCAAAGTGTGTAGATTTGGACCCAGTAAGTCCATTTTCATAGTATTTTTTTCTCTAGGTTTACCTCATGGTGAAGGAAGAACATTGTCTTATTTTCAGGATTAAAAGTATCTTAATCTTTTGCTATCTTCTAGAGTTTTTTCCATTTCTGAATGAAAAATTTTCAGACTTGTAAACCCAGTTGAAGTGAACCTATGAATTATAATGCTTGTTAGGTTCCTCCCATGCCATCCTCGTCAATTATTTGCAACCACTCTGTTTTTCTTCTGTGCTTGTATGATTGTCCATGATTTTTATGAATTTTATCTTGGGATTGCCACAGACACGCATAGTGGCAATCCCAATGTAGCCCTGGGATAATCTTATGTTTTAGGCCTTGTCTGGACAGGGCCTGAGTGTCATAGGACAGAAGGTAAAGAATATAGAATTTCATTCCGTTTCCCAATACAGATGTTTAACATATAAATGTCAGTTGCCAGAATAACCATTGAGCAACAAACTACTAGTAATAAAAATTCATCAGAGCACCTGTAACTTAGTAGTAAATGCTAAGCAGAATGGTAAAATGTAAGTGAAAGTCTTAGCCCTCACACATTTGGTATTATAACCTTAGTTTTTCTCCCTTTCTGTGTTTTTAATCTAGTTTCTATTCAACCGGACAATCTTAGACTACATTCTTGATGTTCCAGCATCCTACTAGTTAAAATAGTTGTGATCTACTTGGCCAGTTAAGGCCTATATTTTTGTTTTATGGCTCCAATCTCACATCTGCACACAGGGAAAGAATATATTTAGCATTATTCTGCCCTGATGACAGATTTGTTGACAAGAAAACCTTAGTATGACATAAAGGTGTTAACATGAGCCAGGAAATATTTTTAGCTGGTTTAACTAAAATATCACTATAGTAAAACCCTGGATGGCTTCATTGTTGCTGAACTTGATACAATTTCAATCCTGTATTTTAATGCAAATAAGGAAGCCTATTATAAAATGATAGTTTTTCATAAGGATGGCCATTCACTGTCTTAAATGAAACCTTGAAACACCTGTTTATGATTAGCCGTGAATCATTCCTGTAGCTGGCACACGTGTTGCAAGATCACTTTATATCACTTTTTTAAAAAGATGTATGTAGTCATGTTTGGAATCCAGATCTCAGTTTTAGCCTCTAGGGTATAAATGCTCTCATTGGCATTGCAGGCACAAACTGCATAATTATGCTGCAGTAGTGTTGTCTCTAGCCCGAGTGTGCAATCCAATGCTTCAGTACCATGGGGAATTCACTCATAGCTTGGAATTAATCTCTTACAGCTGCTTTGGTAAAGCAGGTGAAAAGTGAAAATAATTATCAAAGCCCTGTGACCTCTTATAATTGTGTGAAATCTTTGAAATATGGGCTGGCAGAGGTCGCTAACATAGGCTGCAGTTTGCTGAAGTGACATGCTTCTTAAAATAGATTGTACTGTACCGTTTTCCTTCCACCCCCCCTTTCTTTTCGTAAAGGGTAGGTAATCAGTTTTGCAGGCTGGGAAACAGTTGCTTTCTTTTCCATGACATGGCTTGAAAGGACGACTCATGCAGCAAATGTGAAGCCTTATTTTTATTTTTTGAATATACATTTTAAAATTTTTAGAGTACATGAAACCTACATCAAATTCCCTGGAGGGTACTGTGATGCCCCACGTTGTGTTACTGTATTTAATGTGGGTTGAAAGCGTTATATTTTACATGTGTGTACTGTATTTGTTCTATTCTGGCTGTATTCCTTGTAATGTAAATATCAAAGCAGCAGGTAAAGAGTGGGCAAGACACCCCTAGTTAGCATAAGGTAAGGGGCGGGGGGGGGGCAGCTGCCCACAAATAGCCATGTAATCAAGATTTCCCTAGAACTGGTGGAAACAAATGTGGCTCTAATGGGGTCTGCAGTGGAAATGGGGTCTTCCTGCTCTGAGCCTAATGGGTCCCTAATGGGTCCTTGATGGGTAATTAGTGCTAGTGGAAAACCTCCCTATGACTGCTGCCCCACTGACCTGGTCTCTGTCTCTTTCCTGGGCTCTTCATCAACTTTTCTCTCACGCATGCACACACCTGATTTCTTGATGGGCTGCAGAATCAATGGATGCTGAGGAACTGTTTATTTGCAGAACTAGTGGGGCATTGGAGGAGAGCCTGGCAAACTCCTGGGCAACCAAAGGAGGGCAGCAGTGTCATTGGAGAGAAAAGTATGGGGCTAATGGCACCTTCATCCAGGCAGCACTTAGTTAATTCACATTATTTGGACAATCCTGATAATCCTATGGATAGTCCGGAATGAAATGTGTCCGCATGTGCTTTACTCCAGGTTATCCAAATAATCCAGATTAAATAAGTGTTGTCTGGATGAAGCTTAAAGGGCAGCATTCAGAAGTAGGTGTGTGTCAGAAACAGAAAGACAAAAAGATTTTTTTTAATTGAAGTTTTGCAGCAAATAAAAAAAAGCAAGCAAAAATAGACTTAGAAGTCCATATGTCAAAATTACATATAGTATTCAAATTAAAAATCCTCAACATTTGCTCCCTCTTCCTGGCAAGTCCATTTCCCATTATGTATGTCATTAAAGTTTATGTATCTTCATGGGTCCATTTTCCCCTGGTGTTGGGACAGTATTGTTAGTGAGCACCATCAACATTATCTTCCAAGTGTCATTAATTTTATATATTGGTTTTTTTTACCATAAGCAAGAAACATCAAATTTATATATGTCAATTACATTGGTATACCAATACTCCTTGGTCGATCTAGACTTGACTTTCCACCTGCTTGGAACAGATTAACGGCTGCACTATTATTTATCAATGAGGTACTGGTCTTTATTTAGATTAATCTGCTCCTTATAGATTTGTAGTAAAGTTCTGGGAAGCTACGCAGACAAAAAGATTCTTCAAACTTTCCTGATCAACGTGAAGACCCAGCCCAGAAATAACTTCTTAAGTGGAATAGCATTTCCTTTGCCTGTACTCAACGTTTCCTTTTCCACTGTATTTGGATATTCCAGAATAAATTGTGGATATTTCAGGATATCCATGCTTTAGTCTGAACATCCAGATATAGCAGAGTAAAATAACTGACATGTGGATGTAGCTGAAGTCTGCCCAAGGACAGCTTCTAACAGTCTTAGGGTGCGTCTCCATGGGAGCTAATGGCTTTGCTATTGATGCAATTTTTTAAAAATCTGGGTTGTAACTTGCAATAAAGCATCTCCATGAGGTTTGAGGCAACGCGGATTAAAATTGTACTTTCCTGTCTCCGTGAAACCCGCTTTTTGTAAGCCCACATTCCCCCCCCCCACGCCCGCTGGAGCAATGAGAGGCTCCGTTCCAGCTATCAAATTCAGCTGCCGGCATCCACATAAAGAACAGCAGCTGCTTTAATGCAAAAGCAAACCAGTCACCTCCTCTTTCTTTCACAGCGTGTGTGTGTCTGTTTCTTTCCTTGCCTTCCCCCTCTTTCTCTTGATTTCTTCTTCCGTGGGTTTTCTCTTCTGTTTCTACGCCCCCTGTAAGCTTCACACACTGCTTCCTCCTTGCCACTGGATCCCACATGCAGCAGGAGCAGCCTCAGGGCCTCGAAGGGGAGAACAGGCCTGCTGCTTCCTCCTTGCCGCCGGATCCCACACGCAGCAGGAGCAGCCCAACCAGCCTTTGCCTCTGAGGCTGTTCTCCCCTTCGCTGCTGGGGATGCGGAGGCAAAGGCGGTGGGAAGATGGAGGTCCTGTTCAAGCTCGGAGCCACCCGACACCAGTGCTGGGCAGGAACAGAGGGTGGAGAGATCATTGGTTTGAGCTGCTTTTTGCTTCTAAGCATCTCCATGCTCCCAGGAAAATCTGCGGCTTCCCACAACTTCGGATGTAGAACTGTTGAAAGGGTGTGTGTGTCTCTGCCGTGGATTTTCCTCCTTTGCGACTCTGGTAGCTTGGAGTAAAGCTCTGCATGGAGACGCTCCGAAACAAAACAAGCTTAAATCTGGATTTTTCTTTCCATGGAGACGCGCCCATACTGGGCAATAGTAGGATGAGAATCAATGAGTGGGAACCAGCTGCACTCCCAACTGGGGGTTCTAGCTGAATGGGTGATTGGGATAACGTGCAATCAGAGTGCTATAATTACTTCATTTGCAAATGCTCCTGAATTGGGATGAGCCTTTTGTTGTTGTCGTTTAAATTGTATCTTAAAATATGAATGTGTCTCGGTCCTAATGCAAAGATGGTGCAGAGTGGGAAGCTGATGTCTTTTCTTCTAAAAGGAATGAACAGTTATACAAACTTTGGTCTCAAGAAAGGATCACCGGATGGGAGACAGCAAATCTTTCGGTGTCTCTGGAACATATCAACAACATTGGTTTTGCATTGATTGCCTGCACTTCATGCTACAAAACAAAAAACAAAACACCAGTAACATTGTAGTTCCAAAGTCTTTTATGTCCAGATGTGTTAACATTAATAGCTGCAATCAACAAGGGCATAATGGGCTTCCTGAAAAGTGATTGTTGAGTTTCAAGCGTGCATAGATAGATGAGGTAGAACAATTCTGTAGTGCTTGGGTAATTTATACACTGAACTGCAATTGGGTGAAATAATTCCAAATGATCTGCAAGATGTTTTAAACATGTTGCTGTAGAGCATCTGGTGGAGTAATTGTTGGAGACAGAATAATGAACTTGCATGTTTCATTTACCATGGTAATGTCTTCCTTCTTCTAAAAAAGGGGCTCATTCATTTATAGAACCCATCTAGATTTCTTAAAGTATTAATTTTTGTAACTTCTTGTTTATGCCAGTTGGTGCTTTAGCTTTTTTAATAGCGGTTCCCTCTACATGAAACTTTTTTGTTTCCCTATTGTCCCTCTATTGCCGTTCAATTCCGAATTAAGTGTCCCCATGAGGCTCAGCAAAACGCGTGTTTAAAACGCACCTTCCGTCCCCACAGAAGCGTGTTTCCTTTTCCTGCATCTTTTGCTCCCCGCCCCCTCTTGTTGATACGGTTGCGGCAGGAACAGGGAGGGACTGCGCTCTGTGCGGCCACAACCAGGGAGACAATACCCGACATGTTCAAAGGAAAAACAGCCATCGGTTCTCTGTTCGTCTCCCAGATCTCCGCCCCCCAAAAAAATGGCTTCCCGTGCTGGCAAAGGCAGTGGCTGCAGCCATTGGCTGCACGATTGTTTGCTCATTCACTTTCAACACTTTCACAGATCACTGTCAAAATCTACCCGGTAGAGCAGCGGTGACTGTAGTAATCCACCACTTCACACCTGATAACAATTTTAACAATGTTGCAATTTTGCGCTATTCTGGCTCTTTGAAAGTTTTGAGCTTTAGAAAGGGAAAGGAGGGAAGCTGCTGCACTTCTGGGAGATGTGTGAATGTTTTATGGCTGTGTGTGCAGGCAGCAATCCCCGCCCCTTTTGCCACGGAGCGTCCTCATGGTAAATGCTGTCAGGAAAACCCGCGACTTCCAAAAAGAGCGCTGGAACTCTTCTTTAAAGTGCACTTTTTTATCGCAGATTTTCCTCCTTTTGTAGCGCTGGAAGCTCGTTGAAAAGCCGGGCATGGGGGCGCTCAGAGGCAAAAGAAGATTTTTAGAGGGCTTTAAATTGCTTGGGGACAGAGCTTATGAGTTGCAAGAGAGCATGGAAGAATGTATACATACTGATGTGCATTTGAGTTGGCATTCTGTTTAAAGTAACAAAGGCTGGATTTCTGCATTTGGATCTACAGTATACTGGATTGGTAAGCACACATACCTATTCTTTACGCGCAGTTCAAAATCCAACAAATGGTAACAATATCCAGATCCTCTTAACACTCTCATTTGCTAGATCCACTAAGCTTGAATGTGTAAGGCAGCAAGAGAAGAAGAAGAAGAGTTGGCTTTTCTACCCCACTTTTCTCACTCATTTAAGGGGATTCAAAGCGGCTCACAAAGCTTTCTATTCTTCTCCTCACAACAGACACCCTGTGAGGTAGGTGGGGCTGTGAGAGCTCAGAAGAGAGCTGTGACTAGCCCAAGGTCACCCAGCTGGTTTCATGGGGAGGGTGGAATCGAACCTGGTATTCTCAGATAAGAGGCCAGCTCCCTAACCACGAGACCAAACTGGCTCACGAGATATTTGAAAGACTCATTTGTATATTCTCAACTTGCTACTCCCCGTCAGTGAATTCTCCCCTTCCTACGTAAAGGCACTGGTGTTTTCTTCATTATATTTATATCCCAACCTATACCCCGAGGTCTCAGAGCAGGTTATAACAATTAAAGTACTTGAGAACAGTATTAAAAACAGAACAACACAGTGCAAGTAGACAGAGAAGTGCCTTATTAGTCACAATGACAGGTGAATAGATGTGCTGTCACCAATTGCCTGAAAGCACAGAAGGATGTTGCTTGGCACACCTTTGTCTTGGGCTGCCAAAGGAAAGGCCGCCTCACAGGTATCCACCCTTTTAGCCTTTGATACTGGTGGTACTGCCGAAAGGGCTTTCCCAGAAGATGCCTGTTTTTGTAGGAGGAGGGGCTAGTCTTAGCATGCGAGTAGCAGGAAAAAAGGCTGCCTGTGTGGTAGGAACCTTGGATCTGCTACAGGGGCAAGAGGCACACTGGTTACACAATGGTCCTTCTTGGCCTTTGGAACTCTGCTGGAAAGTGAACATCACTGCAAATCACTCGTATTTGCAGCCAGAGAAGTGGAGCCATGTGGGGCTTGTGGTGATGCCACAGTATGGCTGTGGTAATCCCACAATTCCTGGCCTTTCCTTGGCCCCTGCCAAGCCTGAATGGCACAGAATAATGCTTTTTCTGCCCTGCCTTGGAAAAGGGCAGGGAAAGTCTCTGGGACCACAGGATCAGTGCAGGATCAGTGGCAGCAGTATCTCCATAAGCCATTTGCAGCCCCATTTTCTCTCAGCTGCAGAGGCATCTGGGAAGTGAAGAACAGCGGGAAAGGAACATGAAGGAAGCAAGTGAGTTCCACATTTCACCTCTGTTGCATTCTCCTTCCCCTTACCTTTCCCACACCTTCACTTCAGAGTCACAGAGGACCAGAATTGCAAGGTGTGGTTCTCAGGATCCCAGCTCTCTCTGATGGGTTTGCATGTATGAACTAGTGTAGAAATCTGTTCAGGCATCTTCCCATTTTCCACCTGTCACAGTAATTTAGTGTTAGAACAGAAATGGCCTCAGGAATTGGCCATTTTCAGTCAGAGGCTAATCAGGATAAGTGGAAATAGCCCCTGGTAATTCTCATTTTCCTCTGTTGTTACTCTACACAGCAGTAGAAAAGGTGACGGAGCAATCCATCCATGGAATTCTTTCTCCTGCCCTACACTTAGGGCGTCTCCAAAGGCAGATACTAATCTTCTGGGATGGCCTGTAGACTAGATGAGGGCAGGCACACTTGTCTGCAAAACCCTAGTGGCCCTCAAGGAGAACCCTTCTCCGCCATAAGGCCTGTAGCTGGGGGAGGGGCAGAGGGGGACAGCCTGCCCCCCAATTTTTGCCTCTCCCAACTTTTTAATCGATTGTGGCATATTACTCACTTATCCCCAAATTTGCACCCCCCCCCCAATATATGGAGCTGGCTATGGGCCTGTCCACCATCCCATTTTGGATGCAGCCCTAATCTCTTTAGCTAAGTAAAGAGATGCTCAACTGTATATCTTCATATGGGAAAAAGCCTTAACTGGCTTCTTGGCACATAAACACTTGAACTCTGTAAAACGTAACCTTTTACTGTATTTTCTATATTCGGGCCTAATCAAATGTCATCTCTGCAGAGCATGAGCTCCCGTCTCCCATGGTGTGATCTTTTACTATTCTGTTAATGTTTACCCATCTCTCAATAGTCAATGGGCAAACAGCCTAGCTGTGCCTTTGTATATGATGTCCTGGCAGCATGTTTGCAAACTAAAGGAGCAAGGATAATAGCAGTGCCCCTCCTAGCCCTCTATAGCTAATCCTTATGGGGGCTTTTCTATAGTAACCACCCAGACTTGCAGTTAGAAAAAAAGCCCATTTTGTGCATGCAACATTATCCCATCCCAACTGTATGCGTGAAGCCTAATTGTGTGCAATTTGTGGTCTGTTTTACACATTCTGGTGAATGTTTGTATGAAGTGTGAAATCAAACAACCAAAATTCCCTAATACACAACCCCACTAATAACTAGAGACAACAAAACAAAAAGGTTCTGAATAAAGTAACAAGTAAATGGAATAACTATAAGAGTAAAAATTGTACCCCAATAAAATTGTATTATTCAATTCTGGTAGCCCAGAGAAAACCAGACAAAATATTTAATAAGTGAAAACACCTCAGTTTAACATAAGATAAGAATGAGACAGTTAAAAATAAAATAAGCCAGATGCGTTTCGGTCCAAAGCCTCGGACCTTCCTCAGTAGCTTACATAAAATTTATAAATTACTATATAAATGCTCAGACAATTTCAGCTCACACCATTATATGTGACTCTGACTTCTCAGTGTTTCACATTGAACTGACCGGCCCTGAGCTCAACCTTTTTTATATATCCAGCAGCTGTAGCTGCAAGGTTGGATTCTGAAAGGACTTAGCTTAGTCCCTGTACAAGAGGAAAAAAAAGTGTGGGGTTTGAAAAGGCAAGCACAAATCACACAAACCAATTCACTTCTTCATTTAGACCAAAAGGTGTTTGTTTTTAGCCTATGAATCCAGTTAAGTTCTAAAATTTGTAATTGTTTAATATTACAATCCTTTGTTATACCATCCACACACCAAAATTTGAAAGACTCACTTAAATGACCCTTTTCCAAAAAAATGTTTGACTATAGGTGCTTGTATTCTGCAATTTTTTATACAGCTCCTGTGTTCCACTATGCATGTTCTGATCGATCTGCTTGTCATTCCTACATACAAAAGCTGACATGGACACTGAATAATGTACACGACATTCTTGCTTGCACATGAAAAAAAAACCTTGTAGATATCATAAGATCTATGATCTACAGGGTTTAAAAATTTGTTTCATGTTACCACTGTTGTTGCACACTGAGCAATGTCCACATATATAATGTCCCCTAAGACTGGATTTGTTTTGTATTGTAGGAGTTGCAAAATCAGCACGTACCAATTTGTCCTTAATCTTATGCGCTCGTTTATATGCAAACAAAGGTTTCTTTTGATAGCCAGGTAAATCTTCCAATAGGTGCCAATGTTTTAAGGTGCTATTCCTCGCCATGGTGGAATGGGTATCAAATGTAAGTGGAATAACTACCCTGTCTGTACCTTTTTTTGGTTAGAATGCACCAAGAGTCTTGAACGATCTAACTGACGAACCTTTCCCTGTGACTCCTTTATTAGGTCCAAGGGATATCCTTTTCCCAGAAATTGGAGGTATGTAACCTCAGATTCCTTCATATAGCCCTCCAATGTATTGCAATTTCTCCTAATTCTTAAGAATTGTGAGAAAGGAAGATTTCTTTCAAACATGTAGGGTGGTAGCTATCGTATTTCAGGACGGAATTCACATCCAATGGTTTCCTGTAGAGGTTCGTGTAGAATGCTCCACTTGTTTTTTTGAATATGGACATCAAGGAAGTTTACTGATGTTGTATCATATTGCATATCAAACTTAATGCTGTTATGCAGACGATTAAGGAAGATTAAAAACTCTTTAAGAGAAGACTCTGGTCCCGTCCATACACAGAAGGTACCATCCAAAAATCTCTTCCAAACTTTGATGTATGGAGAAAGCACCCCATTACTCAGAATGTATGATCGTTCAAAATGATCCATATATAAATTGGCCAGTTCCGGGGCAAATCTGCAGCCCATGGCTACCCCAGAAATTTGCCAATATATTTGATCAGCAGATCTAAAATAATTCTTAGTAAGGATGAGTTCTATTAGGTTCAGCAACAAATGGATAGGAGGGGGTCCCACAGAATGGCATAGCAGGGCCCCTTCCACAATCTCTAGGGCTTCATCTTGAGGAATGTTTGTATATAATGATACCACATCCAGTGTTACTAGAAATGATGGCTCCATCGGTGGTACAAGCTGTTCCATATATAGAATAAAGTCCTTGGTGTCTTTGATATATGCGGGTATATTTGGAACCAACAGTTTGAGAAAGGATGAAGTAAATGTAGCTATGGGTTCTAGAATAGACCCACATCCTGACACTATAGGTCTCCCTGGGACTGGAATCTTATTTTTTATGTATTTTAGGCAACATGTAAAATAAAGGAACTCTTCCTGGGGAGTCTACCAGATATTCATGGACACTGTTATTAATATATCCCATATTTAAGGCTTCCTCCACAATGATCTTACTCGATCTTGAGATTTCATCTGAAGGATCTTTTGGGCATTTTTTATAATGTTTTTCATCTGATAGCTGTCTCAAAGCTTCCGTCTTATAGTCTTCCCTTCCCCAGATCACAATAGCACCCCCTTTATCCACTGGTTTTATAATTATATCATGTCTATTGCGTAAATTGTCTAAGGCCTCTTTTTGTGCCTTTGTTAAAATATGCCAGTATCTGAGTTGGGAAGTGGAAATGGCTTGAATATCCTTCAGTACCTTTTCTTGGAAGACCTTAATAAAAGGATTATCTGTGGCTGCATTAAAATTGGATTTTTTTCTAAAGTTGTTGTATCTGAATGTGTCAGGAGGTCCCAAATAAGCACCCACAGGTCCATTTTTTGAACAAAAATTAGCCAGTCTAATCTTACGAGAAAGATCATGCACTTTACGCATAGTGTTAAAGGAATTGTAACGAGGAGTGGGAATAAACAAAAGAAGTGGGAATAAATGTGTCTGGCTTATTTTATTTTTAACTGTCTATCTTATGTTAAACTGAGGTGTTTTCACTTATTAATTTTTTTGTCTGTTTTTTTCTGGGCTACCAGAATTGAATAATACAATTTTATTGGGGTAAAATTTTTACCCTTATAGTTATTCCATTTACTTGTTACTTTATTCAGAACCTTTTTGTTTTGTTGTATGAAGTGTGATCCATGAACACGATCCTTGGATGAAAAATTGCTTGTGTGGTTTGTGGGTATTCCTATAGCAGCCCTGAATTGATGACAGTACAAGAATTGCAGTAACTAACCACTTAAATTTAGTAAAAATATATATAGGTATGTTCAATTATTGTTAAGACAATTGATTCTTGGAAACAGAATTGGTTAAGTACTGTTCTTATCAATACCTAAAAATCTAGGTAATGAAAACAGTTTTTTTTATTAATTTAAATGAGAAACGTGCATTTATTCCAAGCTCTTTCTAAGTTCATCTAAAATCACACTAAATGATTAATACTATAAGGAAAAAGCTGTGTGTCATGATAATATTGTATGGAAAACAATAATATTCTATCTAAAATAAAATAATATTTAATAGAAGATTAAAGGCTTAAGATTCTGCAGACTGGACTGAAATGCCTTCTATATTTTGTTATCCTAACCAAATTTTTCAGTTACAGAATGGTATACTGTCTGAGATCCAGAAAAAGAAAAGGGACCCATTCCTAACAGCAGGTCTTTTAACTAAAAAAATTAGTTTGTAATGGAATAGAATTAATATGTGAAAACCTATATAGTGAGCATATGGATAAACTATGTATGTCAGAATTTCCTCACTTTCTCAAATTGACCTTTTTTTAATTAGAAGGTTAGTGTATGTGACAAAATGTCCTATTTGTTTGTGCCTGTGTATTTTCAGTTTTTGTCAGTTACTTAGTGTGGAACAAATGAGAAATCAGTTCCCAGGAGCATCAAATTGATGTTTGGTTGCACAAGGGAAATGTTCAGTGTAACGATGCCCTCCTGCCTGTTCCAAAATCCAGTGTAAACAAGAGACATGTATTTTTATTTCTCCAAGTCAATTTTTGATCCACTACAACAAAAACTTCCATTAATTTCTCACTGATGGCTTTGAAGGCCTTCGTATCTGGAAAATGATTTTTCCCCCCATATGAAACAAATATTCGCTTTTATGATCAACTATTAATTTCACTTGATTTAATTCTTGAATCTAACTTATGTCACACCACACAACAGTAGGAAAGAACCACTTGGTTTAAGAATTAGTGGAAGTAAAAATATAGCATGTCTGTGTGAAACAGAAAGATGTCACATTTTGTTGGTTGCAGAGGTGATAACTTGCCAAGTTGCAACAAAGCTTAACTTTGTAGGATTTTAATAGTAGATACAGTAAAAATTTCCATTTCCTTGTATCCTTTGAACAAAAGCATTCTCTGTCATTAAGAGGTCCCCAAGGCCCTTTACAAAATGTATTAAAAGCTGTAATTTAGGCTCTCTTTGTAATTCTCAGAGGCTTAGGGTCACCTTGAACAACAAAAATATATACCTTAACTATCCCAGTTAATAGATGCCCTGTTGAGACTCGCTATCCTCCTAGTTAATCTAGTTTTGTAATGCATTCTCAGCCATGAAAATTGCTCTCAGGTGCCTCATAAATAGCCAAAGTATTGGGAAGTATTGATGAGTTTGCTGACTACAGCTAAGGATCTGAAATGATGTTCCCTAATGAAAGAAGGGAAGCCTTATGGGCCAGTTACAAAGAAGGCTATATCATCCATCCATCCATCCATCCATCCATCCATCCATCCATCCATCCATCGTCAACAGATAATTTTACAACCCATAAATCCAATGTAACCAGCAGGGTGGAAGTAGATAACAATAAGACATATCAATGAATTTTTGATCTTAACTGATATGTAAACCAACCCAATTAAATAGCTAGCTAGAAGAAACTAATGCCCTTTTTGCACTGTGTCTTATTTTAGATTATATCCCAAAGCTGCCATCCGCTTGTGAGTGCAGAGCCTGCCATAGAGGCTGCGTGAGCATGTGGATAGATATAATTTGGAGTATAAGACTATCAAAATAAATGAGTGGTGCATTGATTGCAGTGTTTCACCTATGCATCATTTAAGTTAACCATCCTCACCCCCAACCACAATCTAAGAAGGTGATACTCAGAAGGGACAAAGTCGGATTTTGAAGGGGCATTATTTAAAAATACACTTAAAATTGTGAAGAAAGGAGATTCACCTATAAGTGTCTGCCTTAAATTCAGTGAAGCTATGATGTACTTTGACTTTGCTATGATGTACTTTGACTCTGAACTGTGAGATGTTTGCAGAATGTTTATTTATTCTTTCAAGACCCTATTAAGTAGGCATATTTGATTTATGCTCCACTCCCCAATTTTCAGCACAGTTCTTTACTATGGCTGCCTCCAGATAGGGTGTAAAAGCCAGGATTATCCCAGTGTTATGTTGGGATTGCCAAATATGTCTGTGGCAATGTGAACATAGCCTTGGGATATTGGGTTGATATCCCACAATAACACTTTTACAGGACAATAAATCTCAACTTGGGTTTTATGTAAAAAGCGAGAACACTTACCTGCCTGGATGCTGCTTGCAAGACCTAAGAGAATCATGGCACTAGAGATGCTGTTACACCTTACCATTTTAATTGGCGGCAGGAAGGCAGCCAAATCCAAGCCATCTTGGGCCTGGAACCATCCTGCAGCTGTCACCAGTAATCTTCAGGTGGTGAGTGGGTGGAGCAAATGTTGTGCTTGAAGGGGAGGCTTTCTGGAAGGGTAAAGGGAGGTGAGGTGGCAGGTGGGGATGGGAGGAGGGAGATCAGGGTGGGGCAGTGGTGATGGGAAAAAAGAAGGTCAGGGCAAGAAGGAGGGTGTGTGGAGAGGAAATAATGAGACATAGGACAGAGAGAGTCACTGCAAGAGGGAGGGGACATAAAGAGAGGGATCATTGGCAACAGGACAGAGAAAGACATGGCAAGAGGGAGGGGGCATGGAGATATTGGAGGGAGCAGAGTCAAAGCAAGGGGGAGGGGGGAGGGGCAAGAATTGGAGCAGGGGCTTACCAAGGTATCATTTTCTGGGCAGCAGGGAGCAAAGGTGGTGGCCTCCTGGGAAGGGATTAAAAGCTTAATGCTGTGTTGGCCTGAATAAAGGAAAACCTGAATATAGGGAGGAAAATAGGAATAAATAATGGCTTAGTATTTAAAGACGTAACCAATGGGGCTGGAATTCAGGCTGAAGAAGCATTAAAGTAAAGGTGTAACTGTGGCCCAGGAGACCCACTACATGGACTGTTCTTGGGCACTTTAGGAGATAATTATTTGGTTTTTTACTTTCTAGGTCTTTTTACTGTTCTTAATATATAACTTTATTTACTGTGTTTTTTTAAAAATGTCTTTAAAAATTTATTTACATTATTGAGTAAATATATATATTTAGATCCAAATCTTTTTATGTTTTGATATTAATGCATCCATCCTAAGAATAGCCATACGTATAGGGCCAAACCAAGCTGAAAATGGTGGTCATGCTTTCAGCTCCATCTCAAAAGGTTGTTTTATCTTTTTCTTCAGAGACTGAGGTTGGCTAAAAGCTGTTGAGTCTGGGTGTCTGTAGCTGCAAAGAGAGCAGTAGCAGGAATAAGCAGAAGCACAAAATAAACCAGTTTCATTTTGTGGTCTTATCTAGGAATACAGAGTTTTATTCCGCACTCCTCCATGAAGCCAGCACGGTGACCTTGGGCTTGTCACACCTCTCTTCTCACAGCCTCACCTACCTCACGGGGTGCCTGTTGTGGGGAGAATAGAAAGCTTTGTCAGCCGCTTAAATGGGTGACTAAAGCAGGGTAGAAAATCCAACTCTCCTCCTCCTGCTGCTGCTGTGTAGTTTGTCTTTCCTTGTAGTCCTGTGGTGAAAGAGACAGTTAGGGGGTGTTCTCTGTATTTGTTTTATCATTTTTCTTCCCATATGTAGGACTTTATATTTCTCCCTATTATAAATATCATTCTGTTAATTTCAGCCTACTCTTCAAGCTTATCTATGGCCAGGCTCCATTCTGCTGTCCCGAATGAATGCAGGCTTGAAGGGAAGAAATCCCCTCCCCTTGGCAGGAAGAAGAGAGGGGGAGAGCTGCTGCTGCAGAGCATGTCCTGGCCAAGCCCATCCCTCCTATTTTGCACTACACTGGAAGAGCAGAACAGCGAAACATGAGGGACTTGCTTGGCCATGCTCCGTGATCTCCAGGGGAGAAGGAGAGAAGAAGGGCAGGAGGAAAGCTGCTGCAGCTGCATGGCTGGAGCCCATTGTGCGGCAGGGCCTGTGGAGGTTCAGTGGCCAGGCTGCCCAGCCCCTCCTTGGCCTTTGGGTGACCCCTGCCCATGGACAGCAGGGGCCTGGCTTCCTCAGTGAGTCTGGTCTGGTCTGAGGGCTCTTCCTTGGGGGGCAGCACAACCCTTTCTAGTACAGCCCCGCCCTGCTTGAGGGCTGGTGTCAGCAGTGCCTGGATCAGGAAGGGCTTCCAATCATGTCTGATATCTTCCTAGCCCCTTCTCCCTCCCCTCTTTCAGACGAGGAACACCTTTCTCAGTCAGAACAAATATTGATCTGAATATTGATAAATATTCAGATTATTCCAGGATTCTGCAGCGAGTCCTGTTATAATCTGAATAGGGATTCCCCAAACTTTCAGACCTTTAGTCCACAGAAACCAAAGATCCCATTCAAAGGGTCAGGATGGGGGGGGGGGGAGGGCTATATGATTTTGAATCTTCTCTTGTCAAACGTCTTGTTAAGATAAAGATACACTGTGTCTACAGCATTTCTGTGATCAACCTGGCCAGTGATTCTGTCAGAAAAAGAAATGAGATTAGTCTGACTTGACTTGTTTATTACAAATCTCTGTTGCCTCTGGTTAATTACTGAATTCCCATCTAAGTGCTTGCATACATGCTGTTTAATAATATATTTAATGATCTTGCCTGGTACCGATCTCACACTCAAAGACCTGTAGTTTTCTGGATCTACCTTCTTGCCCTTCTTGAAGATAGTGATAATATTTGCCCTCCTCCAATCTTTTGCTGCTAATTCTCCTGTTTCCAGAAATTCTCAAAGATCTCAGATATTAATTCTACAATTATCTCTGCTAGACTTGAATCCATTTAAGTTAACTCACCTTCTCCTTGTCTATCCAGAGCTTTAGCTCTTTTATTCCATCAGTGGCACAATGGAGGCCAGTTGGTGTTTCAGGGTGCTTCTGCATTGGACACATAAGACACATTAAGCACACATTAAGTACGGTTGGGAAAGCCCCTTCTGCACCCAACACATATTAGAGACACTTGCTTCCACACAGGAAGTGTCCTTAAACTGGTTTAATGCAAGACTACTTCCGAGGTAGTCTTACATGCGTGCTTAATGTGTCCTTGTGTAGACACATTCATTACACAAGTGTCCCTAACTGGGCCCTCCCCTGGCCCACCATGATTGGCTCCAGAGGAGCTGAGCATGGTGAGCCGGGGGTCTCCTATCTCGGAGCTCGCCCTCTCCCCAGAAGCCACAGATCGTGGCTTCTGGAGCCAGGAGGAGCTTCATCTACCCCTCACATCCCACCCCTGGGGGAGCGTGAGTGATCCTCACTGTACCTTAATGCAGCCAGGCCGATTCTGGCTGCAGGGTCCCAGTTCGCTTTGCGCGTGCGTCTGGCGCACCTCCCAATTGGCCAGGGCCAGGGTGGGCACTGCACCCCCCTCAAATCTGGATCTAAATCCCTCCTTCCGTCGCGTGTGCGGATGGAAGGGGTGGTAGTAGATCCATATCTACTGGTTATGGATCTACTTACCACTGATTTCCAAAATCCGGATCTAACTAGATCCAGATTTTGGAGGACAGTGCAGAAGTACCCTAAGTTCCTTTCTGAGAAAAAAAAAAACAGGTACAGGAGTTAAGAAGTTCTCTTTTCTTGATGTCAGTTTTGAGCAATTTGCCATCTCTCCTTGTAAAAGTTCTGTAGCATATTTGACTTTTCTTTTGCTTCTGATATACCCCTGAAGCCTTTTTTGTTTTGTTTTTGGAATCTCTTGCAAGCCTCAATTCATTTTGAGCTTTAGTTTTTCTGACATATATCCTGTAGTTTTTGCAGACAGCGTTATCTTTAGATATGTCTTCGTACTTCAAGGTTCCTTTTTCATTTTAAGCAAATTATTACATTCTGTATTTGTCCATCCAGATCTCTTTAGATGCTTTCCATCAGGATTGGGCCTCCTTTAACAAAATTCCTCATCCTTCATGGACATTTCTGTCTTTAAGACATCTAGCCGATGAAAATATGCTCCTCTGAAGTCCAGCCTTGAAGTCCTATGAGGTCTTTCTCCCCTTGTAATCCAAAATTCAAGGTTAGCATGGTCACTATGTCCCAAGGCCCTAGTCACTCTTGCTTCCATGAGCATTTCCTCCCTATTGATAAGAATTATGTTCAGAGTAACAGATTCCCTTGTTTTTTCTTTCACCTTTTGGCAGATGAACTTGTCTGCAAGTGAGGGTTAGAATTTATTGGACTTGTGATTTTTGCCTGAGATAGAATCCTAATGTTAGGAAAATTCCAGACCACTATGAAAACAAGTTGCTGCTCTATCAGCAAATGCTATTCATATTAGTTTCTTAATCAGCAGATGGGTCAGAGAGAAAAAGATTCCTTTAATTTTTGTATGCTGCAGCATAGGAAGTTCGCTTTCTCCATAACCCCATCAAGACAAAACTTTGAACCTCCCACATTCCAGAACACAATTTATACCTAAAAAACACGGCCGGTGATTACAATTTCCCGTAATGCCTTCTAAATAGAAAAAAGACATACATATCAGATTTCTCTGACATGCGCAGTAAAAACTAAGTCCATAGCTGACTGGTTTAGACCAGTTACTCTTTGAAGACCTCTTATCATGTCTCTTGGCAAACACACATGTCCTTGAAAATATTCCTCACAATAACAAATGTCTGGATAGTTACAATCTCCCATATTTACTATATAATGCTTGAGAATTTAGCCATCTGGTATATATCTTCTGTCTGTCCAGGTGGCCTGTAATAAACACCTACAGTGGATAATCAGCCAAGGAAGTTTCTATTTCTCTGCTGTTCCTATTCTGTGCATCTTCAGAAATTAAATATTAAGAGATTCACCAGTTTTCTCCATGTCTGAGAGATATGCGTTACAATAAAGAGGTGACAAGGTATTTTGAGATAATAATTTCATATCTCCTGCTATGGTAAATATATCAATAGCATTGCTAGGAATTACTATTTATCTGTTGTTTTATCATGGTGCATGTTTCTTTCTATCTCCATTTAAATACCAACACCCATTCACACAGACACACACAAAGGTGAACAAAGGTTCCTTCATAACTGTGTTTTATCCAGCATATGAATGACAGATTATATGAGAGTGTCATGTACCATACTTGTGCCATGCTTTAATCACATTTTCTTTCCTGTTGAGTCACTACCCATTTTGGAGGTTATGGCAGCCAATTTTATGACATGTTGACTCTAATGCTTCCTCTAATTCAGCGGTTCTCAACCTTCCTAATGCCGCGACCCCTTAATGGAGTTCCTCATGTTGTGGAGACCCCCAACCACAGGGGCGGAGCAGCTGGGAGGTGGGAGGGAAGGGTGGGGGAGACTGATCGTGACCCCTCTGAAAGGGTAATTCGACCCCCAAAGGGGTCCCGACCCCCAGGTTGAGAACCACTGCTCTAATTCCTTTTCCCATGTAACTTTCATCTGTCCCAAAGTTCCAGTTAACAGCTTTCAACACTATTTAGTCCATCTGTCTATACCAATACTAGTCCTTTAGTATTACAATCAGAAGCAGAGATCAGTTATCCCAGTCTGGTTAAGCATTAAAAGATGTTGAGATTTTCTCCTGATTTTGCAAGAAAGATTTCAGCTGCACTATATGCAATGAGTTTAACCTTATGCCACATTTTGTGCCAAGGAATTACCAGAATGAGTCATATGCTGAGCATATACTTAGTGCTATGCCCCCTTGTACTGAGAACCAGAATCCACACATCTGGGAATAATGGAAAAAATCCAGATTAAAGAAGAGTATTCAAAGGTGGCTTGAACTTTTGCTTCTTATCTTTTAGGAATTAAGCAACACGACTGTACTAAGCCTCCACAGTGCAAAAGCACTGCAGCGTAAAACAGATTTTTCTACATCAATTATTTCTACCATTTTTTGAAGTGTGCCTTTCTGGCTGGATGAAATTATTCAGCGATAGGACATCTCATCTCATTGTTTTCTGATGTGGTTGTAAAATCAGCAAGGAAATGGTTTGATGTAGCCAATTTAATTTTACATCTTATCTTAGGTAGGTCATGAAGAGAGGGCAGTATTTCTTTTCGTACTTCGTGACATTCTTTTTCATCCTTGTGGCTTTGATAAAACCATAAAAGAGGGTGGGTGTAAATTGACGAATGGTGTAAATGTCATCCTTCAGAACACATCGCTGAACTAGGGGACAATGTGGTCCTTTTCATCTCAGCTGTTACTGCTGTTCCTTCACTTGCTGTTGTGCAGCCACACATTTATATTCATGATGTGCTGAACAGTTCATGGAATTGGCAATGAGCTGCAGAACCTCTCCCCTCCAGTCATCAGTCTGAAGTAGACTTAGACTTCAGTAGTTACCAAAACTAATTAAAATTTGAGAAATGTTTAACCAATGTAACATTGGAGGGGTCAGTGTAATTGCAATCCTTGACAGCTGTTTCAGTAGAGTCTCAGAATTTAAATGTGACTTTCCAAAGCTGGTCCATCCAAAATGAATTAAAAGCGTATTACTACTTTTTGAGGTTATTTTGCTCCTTAGCAATCATTGCTTAGTTGCTACCCATCACCTTCCATTGCTATTCTGTCTTTCAGACTGTTTTTAATCCACTACCCCTGAATCAGTATCCTATAATTGCATCTCTATAAGGTAGGATGCAGCCAGACGATGAGGCAACTTGCATGAAGTGCACACAAGTTGCCCTGAGGCAAAGAATATGGTGAACAGGCACCACATGCCCCACTGTCCTTAAAGCCTTACTGCTAAGGCTAAGGCTCTGCAGTAGTGGGGTTTCCAGCCAGGCCACTTTTACATAGGGCTAGAAATGCCTCTTGAAGTCAGCTAATTTCAGTCTCACGTGAAAACAGCCTGGCCAGGAACTGGGCGAGGAGGTCACCTTCTACATCCCTGTGTCTGATAGGTAAGTTGACTCCTGGGGTGGTTGAAGCAGCCGAGAAGCTGGTTGGAAGCAGGTGTGTGTAAACACACAACTCTAGAGTTGTTTGGATGACAACTCTAGGTCTGCTTGGGGAGTCCTATGGAACCCATGTGGTCCTTCACAGGCTGATGTTTACATAAGAACATAAGAGAAGCCCTGTTGGATCAAGCCACAGCCCATCTGGTCCAGCATCCCATCACACACGGTGGCCCACCAAATGCTCATGGGCATCTCAAGCAGAGACAAGGACAAACCTTCTCCTGCTTTCAAATCCCAGAAAATGGCCTTAGAAGCATCCTGTTTTTCCTCCCAGCCTAAAAGGTGTATTTATGCATTCATTCTAGTAGTCATTGGTACATCTGCCATCCATAAATTTGCCTAACCCTACCTTAAAGCCATCTAGGCTGGTAGCTGTTACCGCCTCTTCTGGCAGCAGATTCCATAGACCTTTGGCCCTCTGGGTGAAGAAATACTTCCCCTTGTTGGATCTGACTATCCTATCCACCAGCTTCATAGAGTGCCTCCTGGTTCTAGTGTTGTGTGATAGAGAAAAGAAATTTCCACAATATCCTTTTTAAGGTGTGGTGACCAGAATTGTACACAATATTCCAAATGTGGCCTCACCATAGATGTACAAAGAGGCAAAATGACGCTTGCTGACTTATTTTCTATTCTCTTCCTAATTATTCCCAGCAATGAATTAGCTTTTTTTTGCTGCTGCTGTGCACTGGGCTGACACCAGAACTCTGAGATCCCTTTCCTGGTGTGTTGCAGAAAGCTCAGCCCCAATCAGTTTATTTGAGATCAACTATTTTGGTGAGTATTCTTCTTACTTTCTATTTTCCTTTTTCTTTGTGTGACTAATTAACACTTATATTTCTGTTAGGTTGGAGTTGTTGAATACCCTTATCAGATAGTTTAAAGAGTGAAGTTTAATATTTCTACTTGCTGCTTCTATAAAACTACCCCACATCTTCATTTTTCCAAGTAACACGAATTCCCATGTACATGGCATTCCCAGGTGGTTTCCAATTGAGGATGCTGGAGGGCCCTTGGACCTTCCTCCATAGTTGGTTTCGTGTCTTTAAGACATTTCATAACATTCGGCTTGTTCACAAGTATACTTGTGAAAGTGGAAGTGTAGCTTTACCATTTTAACAGGGTAAAATAAAAGACACTGTTTCCGCAACAGAGCTTAAAGGGCACAGCCAACAACATAAAGTATTATTAGCACTTCAGAGCCCACAATTCAGCTCTCTTGCTCTGTCTCAAAGCTGCACTATTTCCTTTTTGTTTTCTTACACACAAAAAACTTGCGTATATTATTCCCAGTCAAGGAAGGGCAGGAGGATATTGAGCCCTTCTATTTCAAAACAGCTTTCTGCTTCCAGAAAAGTCTTCAGCCGTTTCCTCATCACTCAGGATTATAGTCTAATAATTAGTTTCCAAGGCAACACATCACCCATATATGGCTCACAAGATAGTATGCCAGCTTGACCTACACGGTTGGTTTGACCATTTCAGCTTTCTCTCTCTTGTCCAAAGTCTCCATGTATACAATAGTAGAATCAGAGACTGAGGAGGAACTGTGAAGTCCATCTAGTCTAGGCAATCTTTCAGCAAAGCTCTTAGTTTGTAGTTCGCATTTGTAGTCTGTCATATCATAGTATCTACTAGGTGGAGTAATTCAGATAAGCTCCCTCATTTAGGAACATAGGTAGTATATCTCTTGTCGTCATGTCATTTGGCTAACCCAATATAAGTGCAAGCAGACCCAGCATGGGAACTGGAAGAAGGAGGAGCAGATGGCTTAACCATCAAGCTCATCTGCAGCACAGGCAGTGGAATACAAAAGAGGCATTCTCATGCTAGATATGTTGTTCACACCTGAGAATGAACACTGGTTTTCCTTTTACACTGGAAAGAACAAAGTTGGTAAAATGGAACTGTTTCCTGTGGCTATTCATATTTTGCAATTATTGCCTTCCTGGCAACAAATCTTTCTTTGCAGTACACATTGCTTTGATCTAACAATCATGATGTCCTGTTCTGTCAGCCCAGCCTCCTCCTCTAAGGATTAAGGAGGGGTGCCAGTTGGCCAGCAAACCGAGCACAGAGGCTTGGACATTGAGGGCCAGGGACCAGAT
The DNA here is from genome assembly GCA_023333525.1 of Aspidoscelis tigris stejnegeri. Classification (NCBI taxonomy): domain Eukaryota; kingdom Metazoa; phylum Chordata; class Lepidosauria; order Squamata; family Teiidae; genus Aspidoscelis; species Aspidoscelis tigris. Next base: position 49,721,125 of record JALMGA010000005.1, on the reverse strand, counting down.
CTGGGGGCGCAGCCAGGAAGTTCCGAGGAGAACAGCTCAGACACTGAGGGCGTGTCCCCATGCACATTTGGTCCGGTACCAAAACCAGCCCCGGCATGGGGTCCCCATGCGTTTTCAATTTGCTCAGGTTTCCATGGACCAAATCCCCCCCAACCATGCCAGACCTGGACCAAATTTGGTACCTGAAAAAACAAGTCTGAGCATGGTTTGGGGTCCCAGCACGCATTGGTTAGTGAGCCGAGACTGCGCATGGGGATGGTCCTGGGCTATTTGGGGAGGAGATTGGAGGTGGGGTGTGCTTGCTGTTTGTGCCCTGTGCATTGGAGTTTGCAGCTGCTGACATTTTTAGAGAGTGGAAAAATCCTGATTGCTAAGGCAGGCAAGATAATGACTTAATTTCTGTACATTTTCCGCAGAAAATATTCCACCCCCATTTCCTAGTCAAAAAGGCAGGCAGGATAATGGCTTGATTTTTGTTCCAATTCCAAAGATTTGTTCCAAGGCAATCATGAAAATGGCTTCATTTTCTCCCTTTTAAACTTGGTGGGTGTTCTCACAGTTCCTGGTGGAGTGGAGGTGCACAAAACTGCTCAAGCACCTAACCTAACTGCTGCTAAACCTTATAGCAGCTTTTGGTCTTTTAAAATTATTTATAAATTTATTAGTAGTAGTGAGCTTTATTTTAACTTTTTTCCCATGCCTCCCAGCCCAGTCCTGGCTTTCTGTGCCTCTAAGGGAGGGGGGATGTGGCATTCGCAGCTGGCGGCACAGGGGGATTTGCAGCTGGTTGCATAGGGATGGGCTGACGTCAGTCTGGCTTCCAATGAGGAGAGAGGGGGCAGAGAGGAGGGGGGCTTCTCCCCCATGCCAGGGTTTGGCAAGGTTTGCATGGGAATGGGTGCATCCGTGCCCAACCCACATCCACCCTGCATCACTGGGAATGGCATGGGGATGGACTGGGATTGATCTCGGACTCGCTCCCGGTCCCATCCGTGCCTATTCTATGCCAAACAGTGTACATGGGGACATGGCCTGAGCCTCAGGCATGTCCTTCTCCCAATCTGCTCAGGTAACAGAAGCAGCAGCTGAGGAGATCTCGGAGTTCACACACCTGAGCCGAAAAGATCGTGGGGCTGAGTCGCCTACTTAAATTCCACCTTCACTGGCCTCAGTATTACAGAAAATGACCATCCACCCATGCAACCCCTGTCTGTGTATTGCCTATGAAACCCGATTCCTGGACTTTGTTATTTGACCCTGTTGAACCTTGGACTGTTTGACATTGCCATCTCTTGAGCCCCTACGGACTGCCGTGAGTGTGTGTGTGTGTTTGCATTGCCGACCCAGCCTGGCCAAGACACGACGCATGAGGAGTTTAATTCCAGCCTGATAACAGATGTGTATGTCAGAGCTGGCAGGAATGGGCTAAACCCATTCATTCTTAGTATTCTTCATATGCATAATCTGAATCCCCTTTACAACTCCTGACAATCAGGAGTGCAATCTTGTTTTAGTTATCAGCATACACGAAAGTGGAGCAGTAGCACAGAAAACCGCCCATGTACATTTGTATGCCTGCTGACGGCTTCTACACAGTTAGGGACTCTGCTTTCTTGCATGCATGGTAGAGATGTACACATTGCGATGATAGGAGTAGAAACCTCTCATCTCCATCTCCATGCATTCAGCATCTTCAAACAGAAAAAGTTGAACCAGTTGCCATGGCATCTCTAGGTAAATGCTCAGATGATACAAGCTACACAGAAATTACCTTTCACCAGTTAAACAGGAAATAAAAAGCACTTCTTATCAGGATTATAGTTTTAAAGAAAGTGGGTATATCATATAATGAAACTGATATTGATAAGTTCTTCATGCTTTTTTTTCCAAATTATGTATACCCTTGACTAATCAAACGATCTCCCAGTAAAACAACTGAATAATACAGTTAAAATGGAAGAAAAGGAAGAGGGAGAAGAAACCCCTGCATAGAAAGGAAAGCTTCCAGCATTTAAGCTGGCAAATGTAGTACATACAAGTGAATTCATTGTCTCATCTCTTTATTTATTTATTAATTTGTATTTCTATCCCTCCCTATACCTGAAGGTCTCAGGGCAGGTTACAATAGTCTGCACTGGCATGTGAATGGAACACCGCTATTTTGGGATGAGGATACAGGCACTTTCCACACTTACTTGCCTTAGATTCAGATCAGTGGGTCCAGAGTAACCATCCCCACTGCATAAATGTGTGGATGAGGAGGCCCAGAATCTAGATTATGAGGTTCCTTATTTTGGATCAAAGGCAAATGCAGAAATAGCCACAATCTGGAATACGGTCCAATGCAGAAAGGGCCAAGTAACTTAAACTGAAAGCATCATGTAGCTACCTCTGCTGAACTACATGTTTATGTGATTGCTATCAGTTCCTCCCATGCATTTTGAGAAAGTGGGTTCACTGAAATGTCATTCTTAGTGTAAGGTATTTCTCAATTTTTATTTCTCTGAAATTGATTTCAAAATACTGTATAGATGCCTTGGAGGTATTTGGATATTTCATAAATCACTCTGTAATAGGTGTTGGCTGCTACAACAGGGAAAAAGGACTTGTGCAGGCATGGGGTGTATCTGTGAGTACAACTAACACTGTTCTACACTAAGGCCCTGGGGGAAACTTCAGAGCCAAGTGTCTGAAGATTCTGTCTTGCCCCATTAACAGGTCCCAGAAGTCTGCCATTTTTTGTTCATCTCATAGTAGGGATGGATGGAAGTAATGAAAGTACGTCATCTACCAAATGGTTGTGGTGGGGTAGAAGAGAGTGGCAAGCACACTGTTCCACACATTGAGAGAAGGCCTCCTCTGAGGGTGCTTTTTGGCATTTGGAGGCACGCTGTAAGCCTGAAAGCACTGCCAGCGTGCCAACACTACATTCCCTGGGCCTTCATTGGTCACCTTATTTTCCCTTTGTAGATGCAGTCATTCCTTTGGTTGATAACAGAAGAACAGCGAGGGAAATTCAGGAGTGTAGAATCCTACCTAAAAAATTCATTGAGAATTATGAATGATGTAGGGTGTGTGTGTGTGTGTACTCTTTTAACAGGGTATGTATTTAACATTTTGTTTGTTTATGGGTTTTTTATTGTAAGCCACCCAGAGATCTTAGGACATGGGGTGGGATATAAGCATTTTAAATAAATAAATAATACATAAATAAGGTCAGTTAGTCTTTTAGCAAAGTAGTGCAAAGTTGCAATTACAAAAGAAAAGAAATTGAGAGCTGGCCTTCAAGGAGCTCTACTGTGTGGTAGATATGGCACTGAAATTATGTTTGGGGCGGATACAGGCAGGAGGGGGAGAAGGAGTAAGCAGTGAATGACCAATAATGCCACCGTAGGAATCCATCTTCTGATGCAGCAGCAGGGAAATACAGAGTATGGAGTTAAGGACATAAGAACATAAGAACACAAGAGAAGCCTTGCTGGATCAGGCCACAGCCCATCTAGTCCAGCATCCTGTCGCACACAGTGGCCCACCAGATGCTCATGGGCATCTCAAGCAGAGACAAGGACAAACCTTCTCCTGCTCTTGAGCCCCAGCAGATGGCCTTAGAAGTGCCCCAGTTCCTCCCCCCCCAGCCTAAAAGATGCACCTAGGCATTCGTTCTAGTAGCCATTGATTCCTGACCCTCTGAAGTAAAGTTTTGAAGGACGGGACTCCATCCAATTGCTAACTGCACAGGGAGGGGAATTTGGTAGGGGTGGAGAGAGAATAGATACAGTTTCCCCATACCAAGCATGGGAAAAATGAGTGTGGTTGAGCAAATCTGATTTGAGTCTGTAGCATAATACAAATGTGTCCAGAACATGTGTCCGATCATTGTTCCTCACCCACTAATATGGGTTATCCCTATTATAATTTCATTGTGCCCACTTGTAGGGCCACTGCATGTCCATCTTCTTGGTGAAACTTATTCTTGCTGAAACAGGGTTTTGTTTACCTGTATTACTCTTAGACTTTGCTCTTCTGTGGATGCCACCTTGGTCACAGCAATAGATAACCTTCTCTGGGAAGTGTTATCTCACTCTTAGTACAGCAAAGCCTTGACAAGAGAAGTGGGGGGCTGTGGGAAAGTGTTCTTGAGAACCCAAGTGATATAGTCATGCTTACTCCCAATTCCTTTGTCTTCTTGTATCAACAATAAATGGAAGAACCTGCTATGATGGGCTCTGTGTCTTGTTCTTAAGTTCGAGCCCCCTGGATGGTGATTCTAACTGTTAATGCACACACTGGAGAATTTGCAAAAGAAAGACTGGTGCATTTAATGTTTGTACATTGTAAGTTGCCTTGTGAGCAGACAAGTGGGGGTATAAATCAAATAAATAATAACTAAATAAATAATGATGTATTTCCTGAAGCCTCCCTTTCATCTTACAGACTCAATAAAACTAAGTAAATACTGGCCGCATCCCCGAGCAACTTATTTGTCTCTCTTTTGTCCCCCTATTGTCCCTTTATTCCAACAGACTTTAAAAGTGCCATTCAATTCCAAAATAAGTGTCCCCATGAGGTTCGGTAAAACATGCATTTTAAATGCACTTACTGTCCCCAAGGAAGCATGTTTTGTTTGCCCGCATCTTTTTCTCCCTGCCCCGTCTCTGCTTGATAGGGTGCCGGAGGGAACAGGGAGGGACTGCAATCTGCGTGGCCACAACCAGGGAGACAACCCCTGACAAGTCCAAAAGAAAAATAGCCATATTTACAAGTTCTCTGTTCGTCCTTGGGATCCAGAGCTTGCTTCCAAAGATAGTGATTTCACTGTAAAAATCTACCCCATACAGCAGCAGTTACACTGTAGCAATCTACCCATTTCACACCTGATAACAATGTTGCAATTCTTCACAATTCTGGCCCTTTAAAAGTTCTGACCTTTAGAAAGGAAAAAGGAAGGAAAGCTGCTGCAGTTCTGGGAGATGTGTGAATGTTTAAGGCTGTGAGTGCAGGTGTCAGAGGCAGCAGAGCCAGGGTGCTTTTTTTGGAGATCTTGGCTGCCAATCCCCGCCCCTTTTGCCGCGGAGCATCTCCATGCGCAATGTTGCTAGGAATACCCGCAGCTTCCAAAAAGTGTGCTGGTAGTCTTGTTTAAAGGGCACTTTTTTCTGCGCGTTTCCCTCCTTTTGTGCCACTGGAAGCTTAGAGAAAAGCCGTGCATGGAGACGCTCCGTGGCAAAAGAAGCTTTTTAGTGGGCTTTTTATTGCTTGGGGACACAGCCACTGTAGAGCTTCAACTCAGCTGTTTGTTCCATTCTAAAATGAAGACTTTCTTATACAGGAAAAGTAAGATGAATCATCACATCAAGAATCTAAATTTGCAATCTAATCTTATTCTCTTTAAATGAGCAGATAACCAAAGCTGGTCAAAAGAAAAGCAAAAAACCACAAGTCCCCCATTTCTTGGTCTGGCAGATATACACACTTAGTGCTTGTATGCAGTTGTCTTATTTGATAGCAATAATAATGCTTCCACATTATTTTAGTTTCAAACATGCTTATAATCTACAATAGGGTATGCCCCAAAAAGAAGTTGTATGGAGTTGAAAAAAATGTTACATTTAGAACAAGGCAGTGGATCATTATGGTATCATAGAAGGAGTAAATAATAATTACCATAGTTATAAAGTCATTTTCCTCTTCTATATTGAGTCCAGATTAGAAACTGGCAGAGAGAAGCTTCAGTTATTCTGAGTTTTCTTTTTTTGGATCATGTAATTCAGTAGATGAATGAGACAGCAGCACTTGGATGGAATTAGATTCCAGACTGCTCAGACCCAATATTGCAAAGCATAAAGCATTTTTAGACAAGATGCAAAGTCTGGGCTTATTGTTTCTGCCTCTGAAAACAAGCAAAAAATTCTGTTAATAAAACATGCTGTTAAGAGGAACATTCAGTACACAGCAGTTGCATGCATTTTCAAGTCAAAACAGAAATTACATGAAATTTCCTCTCTATTTCAAATAAATTTTGAACGGATTTTGCGAAGTATGATTTCAGGATATGTATACGGGCTTTCTGTGCTTACGGATTTTCACTTTGTGATTCCACGTGATCAAATTAAGTACAAACAAATGCATGCTCCTCAGATTTTTGGTATTTTAGAATTAAGTTCTCAATATCTAAGGAGACTGATGCTGCTGTTGGTCCAGCCCTCATATACTAAAGGGTAACATGACTCAATTTGTAGTTATATCCTGTGGCATAAGGAAAAAGCTATAAATGCATGCTTGCTAATTCATGCACAAGCCCTATGTACATCGCTCAACCTGTACACAAACATCATAATGTTTTGTGTATCATCGCAAAATGGAAAACCAAAATCTCTGTGTATAGATTTCTGTATATACAAAATAGAAATAATTGAGAAATTAATATCTAAGATGCAAACACAGTTTTTGATTAACTCCTTTCTCAGTTTTTCCTGCTGAGAAACTTGCTTTTTCTACAACTGCCACACAGAGATTGAACATTTTCATCTCCACCACAACTCTATGATCTATTTTACTAAAACTGTTTCTTAACTCCAGATAACTGATGATCCCTTGGGGGGAATCCCTCTACTTCCATCCGCCCCCTGCAAGAATCTCTGCCTATTCCTGCTCTATTATGGCTGCTTCCATACATGGCGTGCAATACAGAGGCTGGCCGTCCTGTCTTCAGGGGGCCATTCACTCTGCAATATCCTGGGACGTTTTTGCACTTATTGAATTAGGCTGGTAAAGGTGGACCGTTCGCACTTGTCATGAGGAAAGCTTCCCTAAAGTGTCCATTATTGGCCAGAACTGCGAATAGTCCTCCCATTTATCAACCCACGCCAGTGCATCTGAAGCTGGAAGTTCGGCCTCCTCACTGCTGTAATTGGCCGTTCCATGACATGTTCAGACGCCATTGCAGAGGGGCATGCTTGAGCAGAAGGAAGTATTGTGGCAGATCATGTCAGCACCCGTGATCAAATGCCCCTTTGCAACTCTATGACTGGACGCCACTCCTGGGGATCAGTGGTCTGGTAACATCAGAGGTCAGCAATCAATCACAGCTGCCAATGCACCTATGTGGATCCTGCCTTCCTTGCCCACCGACCACAGGGAATTGGAAGAAAAATGGCCACGCTGCTGGATGCTTCAGGTAAGCTTTTGGTCAATGTTGGTAAAGATTGGAGCATGATTTAGTGCTTCACACCTAGTCAACAATTAGGGAACTTCTGGGAAGGCAGAGCATGCAAATAGGCCCCTGGTCTGGCATAACTCCAGAGGTCAAGAACAAAGGTCTTCCGGTCTCTGAAATTACAGGGTGGAGAGATTACCTTAGCAAACTGAAAATTGTACACCATGGTTGACACTTGGGATTTGCTTTAAAGCTTATAAATATAAACAAGAATCTTTTAAAGTATAAGCATAAATATAAATGATTGCTATACTCCCAAACACAACATGTCCCCTTTATCCATCTGCCAACCTAAAGTTCTTGTGTTCCAAGTGGGTGGCATTCTGCAATCACACACACCATGAGTGCTCACCGTGCTAGTGGTAGCAGCAACCAGGGGCCTATTCGCACTTGGCTTTATTCTGGAATCTATCCTGGAACAATGGCCTGCTGTTCATACACTGGCACAGGCTTCAGCTGGCCCACAGTGAGGCCTGCCAGAGTCCTTATTCGTGTGTGGACCGTAGACCCCATCCTGAGATATACTCCAGAAAAAGGCCAAGTGTGAACAGGCCCTGGTCAAGTTCCAGAGTTCCAGAGTCAAAGCGTAGTTAGGAATGCTGAGTTCAGTTTGCCAGCTTCTGAATCTGAGCTGTCTCCATCTTGGGAGACAGACTTATTGTTCTTGTTTAGCTCCTGAGGTATGCCTTCCTCACTTTGGCTGGCCAGGAAGACAGCCTTGGCTTGGCTGGGGAGGGCGACTGCCTCTTTGTCCTCAGAGGAAGAGGCACTGACAACACATGGTATGATAGTTCTTTTTGTACTCACCTCTAATCAGGATTAGGATCCCTCATGGGCTTTAGTGCCTCTTCTGTTTGCATGTTAGTGCTGATCAGCCACTGCTGATATGTTCTATCCACGCAGGATGGAGTACAATCCAGATCAGGAAGATCTCAATATCGAAGTCTAATGGTATACTAGTGGGGCCTAATCTGGAACAGAGAAGTGTGTATAAGGTGCACACTTCCATGTTCTGGTTTATGATGGATCCATTTTGATGGTGCACTGAAGCTTGTGTGAGCTTTGGGACCAGTGCAAGGTCTAGGCTGGAACCATGTCATCGTTGACGTTCCAGACTGAGGGCTTCATGTGGTCCAAACCCAGATTAAGTCAAAGTAAGTGCAGAAAGACCCAAAGTTACACCAGAATGTGCGCCAGATGATGCTGTGGCCCTGCTCAAATAGTAGTGATAAATCTGTTTTATTTTTTGTACTACATGGACACATTCATGCAGTTATTTTGGCAGATACAGAAGTGGTTTCCCACTTCTTTCCTTTGGGCATATGCCAGGGATATGGCCACTTCCAATAATTATTCATATCCACACTAATGTAAATGCCTCTTCCCACCACAACAGTGCTATAATGGCACTATATCATCCCATCTGGTTGCAGCCTTATTTACTGTTTGAATTTGGGGTGGGGATGCTTTATCTATGATTGCCACTCTGTTAGATTGTACTTCTCCTTCTGGTATCTAACTGGTTAACTACCCAATATTCATGCACAGTTGTTTTATAGTTCCTGCAAAAATAGCATGGTGTGATAAGTAAATATTACTTGGGGGGATATCCCCACTCAGCAACAAACATCAGAACTAAATTGCTATTTCACATTGATGCTTATAGCAGCAGATGTGAAGTAACAACTTAATCTGTCCAGAGCTATAACTGGACTTAGGTGCATAGAGACAGCTCAAAAAATATGTGAGAAAATGTATTTTTCAGGTGCCTGGAGATTTGTCTTTCATTTGCTAAGCTAAATTGAACAGAACAACCCACTGCTTCAAAATATCTTCCCATGAGAACTCAGTGAAGTGTAAGCCTTTATTTTAATGTAAAGGTTTTGAGGGAATTAGCTGATAACACGAAGAGGATTTGGGACCCTGATATCTGTGACACAGCTCTCTTTATAACTTAGAGCTTTGGTTCTCTCTTGCAGTTTTTGAGTATGTCTTGGTAGGTGTCCTGCATAAGCTCCAGTGAAATTAAGGAGTGCCACACAATATATGTCTAATTCAACAGCATCTTTGGAGTCAGTTGTCAGATTTGCACCAGCTGCAAACAAGATAAAAATGATATTGCAACAGCACACAATACTAGTTTAGTTCTGTTTCCCCATATTTTGCTTTGGTTGTATGTTCTATACAGCTTTCCTATCCTATACATTGTCTTTCCTTGCTTGTTCTGTGTTTGAAAATTGTGGCTACTTCTGAAACTACCAATAAATGATCCAATCTCCAAGCAATACTCTCTGTACCAGGAGACAATGGTACAGCATTCCACTTGGCTTTCTATACATTTAAAGGTGCACAGTTCTTTCAACGTTGAAAACAACACTGTGTGAAAGAAAAATGGACCTGCATCTGGAAAACGATATTGCCTTTCTCGTGGCTTATTTAAAGAAGGAAAGATGTTCCTGATAAAGGTTTAAGAAGATTTTAAAATGTGCGGTGATAGATATAGGAGATAATCTCTGGGTTGCTATGGGTTACTCAAGTTGGCCTGTCCTTTGCCCTCCCTTGTTTCCCCTCTGCTGCCTTTATCCATTGTGCCTGATAAAGCATTTCTGAGCTGCTTGTAAAAATTGCTTTGGCATCAGAGGGAGCATGAGTATGCCCAAAAAGAGGAAGTAACCAAGGTAATTATAGCTGTAACCAGTGCAAGTAGATCTTCGGTAATGAACTGAATGTCTCTTCATGGCAACAGTAAATAGGTACAGAGGGACAGGTGGTGTGCTGTGGGAGTTTGGTATGAACTGAAATTAGTACCTGGCAGAAATGAATTATCTCATATTTACAAAGCTGGTGGCTCACCTGTGGCTCTCCAGCATTGTTGGACTCAAATTTCCATTATTTCTCAAAACTGAATCACTAGCTGAGCTGATACAGTTCAACAGCATCTGGAAGATCACCTGTCTCAAATGCATTAGAACTGATGCTGCATCCAGACAGGGTCAAAACCCCATAATTATTTCATAATTGTACCTGATTTGCTAGACGCGCTCCTGGTGCTCCTGATACAGTCCTGGAATATAAACCTGATTTACTGGGGTATCATTATTCAGGTAAAACTATCGGGCACAATATCCTCCTGTTCTGTACTTGCAGCTCTGTCTGGACTACTCCATGAGAAGTAAGGTGAGCATTTGCTGTGAGCTGTCGAAACCTGGAAAAACTTCTTGTTATACAATTGGGAGGGTTAAGTTATATGGAAAGAAAACCCCTGATGCTAATACTAAATACTAAATCTTTTGGTATTGATCTAATATGTAGACAATGTGTGATAGCTCCAGGTGTGCTTTTGAAGTGGTAAATCAATAAAAAAGTGATGTCTGGAAGCAGCCCCTATCATGATACTAACAAATATACAATAGTGCATAGGAAAGTTCACTATACTAAGGAATACAGCTGAAGATAGCCTTGACTTATTTTTGTTTGATATTTGACTATTGGCCAAGATTAGTTTTGCTGAAGATTAACTGGTCAAAATGTTCAAAGTTTTGCTTTAAAAGGGAAGGCAATGGCTTCTTCCATACATGCATGGAAGGAATCTGCTCCTGATCTAGGGTATCTGCTTAGGCCCAGGAGTAGGGAGCCCCTGGTACCTAGGCCTTTGCATTCCTTGAGGCTGGGGAAAAAAAGTTCCCTGACATAGAGGGGCCGGATGGAAGGCCTAATTTTCAAGGTCTTCCCGGAGGCCGGATCTTTCAGTGGCAAGACCCCATTAAGAATGGCTCTCACCTGCCGATGTGCAGAAGCGGCCACCGCGAAGAGTCCTGGATCTGGCCTCCAGTGCAGAAAGTAAGTACTGTATGTTTCCTCTATGTGTCTTACATGTGGTCTTAATGGGGTCTCTGCAGTCAGGTTTTATTCCCCTTGGCAATACTTCAAAATCCACTAGCTGATTATGATGATATTAACACTGTACACATCTTGTGTCTTATTTCTTCCAATGGAAACTTATCTTAGCTGCTCATGTCACTTTGTTTGCAAGGTGAAGGCAGGGTAGATTTTATTTCTTTCTCTGGGTGGGAAATATATAGCTATGTCTCCTGAAATCATTGCAGCTTGTTGTAGGAGGTGGTGCATCTCTCATGTACTGTTGTCTGGGAGAAACAAGGAGGTATCCGCTACAGCCTCTCACTGTTGCCGTTGTTAGCTGGGAGTCTGTTCCAGCCAAAGAGGCTGAAATTGCCCTCTTACCTGCTTAAGGACATGATAGGCAGAGACACATTATAGACACCCCATCCTTAGAACCCCCAAAGATGGTAGGTATGGAGAGCCCATGACTAAATACAGGAAATCCTATGAGGTTATTTAAATGTGATCCAAGGTCCACACAAATATTTCTGGACTAGTTCAAACAGTTATTTTTCTCACAGGAGGGGAGAAAACCTGAGGCTACTTCCAGGTACAAGGAAAAGTGAGATCTTACTGGCATGGGATTGCCACATATCCGCATGGTCCAGTGCAATGTTGATTCTACGGTAGGCCTGGGAAAACTTTCTTCAGTGCTTTTCCAAGGCCATGGGCACACCTTAACTTTAAGCCTTCAGTCCATCTTCAGGTCTGACTGCTCACACCTTCTCATTCTGATCCATTTTATTTGTGGACTTTCCAGAAAAGCAGCAATGGTGTTGGCTTTTCTGGAACGGCATTCTGTAGGCTGCCTCCAGATAGCAAGAGGCAATGTAGGATCTAAAAAAAGACTTACTTCCTTGTCTCTTGTCCTACCTCATTATCATCTAGCATTGATCTACCCAAATGGCACCTAGTGAAATAACAAGATGGGATAGCAGACACATAAGTAGGCAAGGCTGTTATGGGAAAGCTGACATCTTTGCCAGCAATATTATGGGTTATTCTCTCCCTAACCTGAGGCTATATTGGGAATGCCACAGTCATGTCTGGCATTCCCATAGTACTGGGAAAACAGCGTGTTTTAACTCACCTCTGGAGTCATGCTTACTACCATTTTGGTGATGCTCACAGCATGCAGCATTAATTCATTGAGAACCTCCTGGAGCGACTGAAGTGCACAAAAGATAAAGAAAAGCACCAAAGAAAGAGAGTGGGAGCATAGTTCTAATCTACTGGTTACAATACATTTAAGCTTATATTGATAGAAGCCCTTGTACATACATCTTTCAACACTTCTTAAGCCACCCACAGCATTAGAAATAAAAGCTTGCTATTAGAATTTATTTTTAGCTTTCTGAAACTCCTAGAAGGTTTGCCCATTCAATAAAATAAAAAAAAGCTTACTAAAGCAAGCATGCTATACAAGTATGAGCACTGTGTTATTAAACATCTTACACCACCAACCAATTGGAGAAATGAAAAGTACATAAGTACTTCCTGTTTACATAACACATCTATTCCCTGTCAACAAATGAGCTGGTCTTTGTTTATATGCAATATTCTTCAGGTTCAGTTTAGCTTAACTACCTTCCCCCTCTCCTTTTTAAATGAGAAAGCTCTAACAATTTAATTGGTCAGCATGTGGAGCTAAGAATTGAACTTGTTTTTCTTTGGCTCCTTGGGCACTTACCTGCCTTAGGGTGCCTCCGCACAGGGCCTTAGAACACATTTAGGCCTCCCCAAAAATCTGGATTTAAGCTTGTTTTGCCTTGGAGCATCTCCATGCACAGCTTTGCTCTGGGCTACATCAGGCGTAAGGGAGGAAAATCTGTGGCAGAATCCCCCCCCTTTAAACAGTACTACATCCAACATTAAGGGGGAACTGTGGGTTTTCCTGGGAGCATAGAGACGCTTACGAGCAGAACTAAAAGCAGCTCACTCCTTGCAGCCCTTTAACTGTCAGATTCAGCTTCCTCAATTCATGTAAGGATAGCTGATTCAGCGCATAAGCAGAGCTGTGATAGTCCAAGGCTGCATTATTAGGAGGAAGAGAGAGAGAGAAAGATCCGCTAAAATGCTGAGAAGAGTGAAAGCAGCTGCTTTTAATGATTTTAGCTGACTTGCCAGGCACTCATTTGGGCTGAAGGAAGCCCTTGCCTGAGCGATTGCAGGCTCAGGCTCAGGCTCAGGCATGGGTGGGGGTGGGGGGAGAAAACCACATGGAGACAACGAGTGAAGTTTACAGGGGTGGAGAAACAAGGGAGAGAAAGACACACACACACACACACTAGTGAAGTTTACAGGGTGGAAGAAGCAAGGGAGGTAAGGCAGGGAAAGATACACACACACACATGGGAAGCTTACAGGGGGCGTGGAAACAGAAGAGAAAACCCATAGAGGAAGAAATCAAGAGAAAGAGGGGGAAGGCAGGGAAAGACATAGACGCACACACACTGTGAAAGGAAGAGGAGGTGGCTGTTTTGCTTTTGCATTAAAGCAGCTGCCATTCTTTACATGGATGCCGGCAGCTGAATTTGAACGGAGCATCTATCACTCCAGCGGGTGGGAGGGGGGAGAGAAAAAAATGTGGGCTTACAAAAAGCGGGTTTCAAGGGGACAGGAAAGTGCGATTTTAATTCGCATTGCCTCAAACCTCACGGAGACACTTTATTGCGAGTTACAACCTGGATTTTTAAAAATCGCGTCAATAGCAAAGCAATTAGCTCCCATGGAGACACGCCCCTAGAGACACATACGAGACACATTTAGACTTACCTTCCGAATTGGAGGCCAGATCCAGGACTTTTCCTGGCGGCCGCTTCCACATAAGACCCGACCCTAATTGGGTTTTGCCCTCGAAGAATCCATTCTTCGTGAAGACCTTGAAAACTAGGTCTTCAATCTGTCCCTTCGCCTTGATCTGGCTGGAAGCAGGACACTTCCGCACATGGACAGGCGAAGGGATGGATGTCCTTGCAGCTGCCATCTTGGGGAGGATGGAAGGAGGCTGGGTGGCAGGGCTTTCTTGAACTGCATTAGTGGATGGTGAGGCCCAGGATCTGGACTAGAAGGCTCCTTAAACCAGATTTAAGGTAACCGCTGTAAGCGCTGTTGATATTGCCATTTATAGGATACTAACCCCATTAGAATGACAATAGAAAGGTTTCAAGATTTTTTTGGTGAGCTCCAGAAGTAGTCTTATTGTTTCCCCAGGTCTCTGGTAAGGATTTTAACCCTGCTATACACATGTCTATATTTTATCATCATTATAGCTTATGACTTCAGAAAACCATTTAGGAGCCTGAAACCCAGACTCTTCACTACATAATTCTTTTGTACTGCAGATGTGTAGCCAAGACATTACATCGATTCCCAGTGTTTCAGCCCAATATATTTATAATACTGCCATGTGCTAAAGGAATACAGATGCTGTGATGCATCCATTAACTTAACCATAAATCATCTCTTGATGGCCTTTATACTTACTCTGTGGTACCACACTTGCATGAAAATATCCTCATAATAAAACTATTTACAGAGTTTTTATATTCAGGCAAATTAGAGAAGAGTAACAGATTGTCCTTATAAGGAAGGCTTCTAAGCAACATTATTTTCTATTGACAGAGCACACCAACTCCACCTCTTTAATCACCTGCTATAACCTGGAAGGCATCATTTTTTGGAGTGGGAAACACTTTTATCCAAGGATGTTGCCTGTGCTATTCTGAAAAAATTCCAGGGTTCCAAATGGGTTTGGAGGATGAAGCAAGTGTGCACACTGCTATCATTGTCTCTGAAAATGTCTGATAGAAATATTGGTCACGCCTGGGATGGGTAACTGCTGACCTCTAAGGCCACATCCCCATTGCAAGCTTATATCGATTTCAATACGGTTTCAATCCTCGCAGACCCCACCCCAGTTTGGCTTAACACGCTTTCCCTGTGTTAAATCGCCCCAAAGCATTGTAAATGTTAACCCTCATTTCAACAGGTCTCACTCCGGTTCATGCACTTGATACATGTTACATTTTTTACTGTGGGGACCCTACCGTTTTAAGGGATGAGAATCCATGTTTAGGGTTTCCCTCTCCCAATAGCTTGCTTCCAAAGACAGTGATTTCAGTGTAAAAATCCACCCTTAACAGCAATTGCTACACTGTAGCAATTGAACCACTTCACACCTGATAACAATGTTGCAATTTTGCACAATTCTAAAAGTTCTGACCTTTAGAAAGGGAAAGGAAGGGAGGAAAGCAGCTGAGGTTCTGTGTGAATGTTTAAAGCAAAGGGGCTTTAGTTGCCCCTGCTGCTGTGTGCCCTGAGCAATGGGGAGAGGAGGGGAAAGAATTGCTGGCTGCCCGCTGCCATTTTTCCTCCATCCATGGAAGCGGCAGCCACCCAGCTAGGCTCCGTGAAGGGGTCCCTTATGGGTGGCGCGTCCATGCCAGGAGGAAGAGGGCAGGGCAGCCCCGAAAAGCGGCTTTTAAAAAGTAGCCACTTGAGTCCCCCCTTGAGTCACGTATGCCACGTACGATCCTCAGAATCCAGATCCAACATGATTAAGTTAAAAGTAATGGGAACAGGCAAATTCATGTTTGCATCCAGTTCTATTAATTTGGTTTAGGGAAAGCGAAATAAGCTTGTAATGGGGATGCGGCCTAAATGTTGTTGAACTGCAGCTTTTTATCATTCCTTGCCTTTATCTAAGCAAAGTGGTTGTAAAGACTGACTCAGAAGCAAGAAAGAGATCTAGGGCTGTTCCCTTCAAGTGTTTTATTACTGTGATAAATGAAGGTTATTAATCTGCACAGAGAAATTGTAGGTACATGTGAACAATGCAAGAGATCCAACAAGGGGACCATGAATTACATGAATAAAGGCTGGTACTTATACCCCTGCAATCCAAAGACAACATCCTCCCATTTATTATCCTACAACAGTACACACAGTCCGCAGGACAAGCAAGTCTTGGTGTAGTCTAAACTTCAAATCTCTTCCAGGGTATAGATTTTGACATCAAGTCTGACATCTAAGCTAGCTTTGTGTCACCGGAAATACTGTCAGTTGCTTCATTTCTACAGCACTACAGTGGCAGTAACTGCTTCTTGGCTAAAGGGCAAGATGGAAGTGTAAATCAGCTTGTTCTAACAAGAGCTTTAAAGCATCAGCATGATTCAGATTGCTTTGAAGAAAGCACAGAATTAATCTTCTTGTAGCTCTGCATGCAAAGGGCCAGTATACAAGGTGAAGCTCAAAAGGTTTGTTTTGACACACCATAGATGTTGTACCACATAAAAGACAAGATTTGGTTCCTCTTATGGCAGAAAGTGCAAAAGCTCTCTCTCCAGGGAGCAGTAAAGCTGGACAATGCCCTTTCTGGCATTCAGCCATGGCAAGAGATGTGCAACAATGCAGAAATGTAAATTGGCTCTCCTCAGGCAGTCTCTGAAATGCCAGGGATGGCATTGAGCTTGTTCATAACAAAGCAGAAGAGGGGGGAAAGCTTACAATCCCCTCTCATTTACATCCTCCATGTTACTATTCATTTGCCCTTGCTTCTCCTACAGAATGGATACCGTGATGCTCTGCTTACACACGTCAGTTCAATATTCCAATTATTCATGTATTATAGCACAGAAGCAAAAATCTATATATATTCCGGCATATAAGACGACTGGGCATTTAAGACGACCCCCAACTTTTCCAGTTAAAATACAGAGTTTGGGATATACTCGCCATATAAGAAGACAACCCCTGACTTTTGCAAAGATTTTTCTGGGTTAAAAAGTAGTCGTATACGCCAGAATATAAAGTATTCTTACTGCTGAATCACTGTATGTTTTAGCATCTTAGGGCCAAATCTGTGCCATTTGTATTCCTTGATGGCACTGTACACAAACTATGTGTGATGGCCCACACTGCATTATATGTAGTTTGCACATCTGCTTCCATTTGCCTAGGTATTTGTGGAATCTATTTGGAGGTGATTCCATGGTGTTTCCCCTGCACTATGGGACTCTGGTCCCATCCAGTTGGGAGGGGGGATATAGTGCCAACATGGTACTGCTATGATGGGATTGCACCACAGCTCTGCTTTTACCCCCTAAAAAGTGGGGGGAAACCCTATTGCTAGGAAACCCAGGTGTAGTCAGGTGTAGTACTGGGGTTTTTCTCACCTTGAGGATGGAGTGACGATCATTGCTCCATCCACCACATAAGAGTAGAGGATGAAACAGTCGACCACACATGCCTGGTGGTGGTGATGTGGAAATCTGGGCATCTTAGACACTTGGATGCACATGTGACTTAAAGGTGTATGAAGACAGTGCTGGCCATGGCGCTATCTAGCCAGGGAGTAATAATGGCCAGGGAGCAATAATCCACATTATTGCTTCTTACTGTGACATCTGGTTGGCATCTGTGTGGTGTGATATACCTTTATGCTTCAAGCCTTGAGGATAAATAAGCCCTTAAACCTTGGAAACATGTATAAATACTAAAAGATAAAATAAATCTGTCTTGATATTTTTATTTCTTGTATTTTTCGCATACAGATCAAAATGTGATTCACATCCAGTAACATTTCTTTGCAAGACAATACTAGAGTCCTTAATATACACGTGCCAATTTTGTTTATTGCATTGACCCATGCTATAGACAGGATATCTCTAAAAATTAAAGTATCTAATCTGTATACATGCAAACACAAAGTACAAGCTTAACAGAATCAAGGGCTTTTTTCATTTATCTCAGTAAAAATAATGAGTTCTTCCTGTTCTATTTGCTTACTCAGCTTGCACAAACTGCTTTCCACAAAGGCATATCCTATGCTACCATTATTTCAATTTCTCATGCCTCTTCTGAAAATCTTTCTATGTGTTTTCTGTAAACCTAATACCTGTGCCCATGCTTTGTGGCAAATTTACATAATCATTTTGGAAACCAACCTGAATTACCATTCCATCAGTGTGTGCTATAATTTGTTCCAAGTGCCCTGTGAATTTTTTTTTAAAAAATTACTCAAACAGTAAATCCCCCAGAGACTACTTTTCCATTTCAAGGTGCAGGTAGAAAAAAAAAGTGCTACTGAAGCATAAAGCAGCCTGTGTTATAACAGAGCCATTGACGCATCAGGGTATATGGTGAATATACTCTTGTGTGGATTAGGACTGCAAGGTGCAGGTGTGGTTGCAACAGCACAAACCTGCCTTTAACCCATCACAAATAGTCCCATTCTGTAGGTTACCACTGGCTATAACATGGGACACAAAAACAAGCATGCAGCTTCTGGCCCTTTCTGCACTGAGGATTATTCTGGATTATATCCCAGAGTAAGCTCTGAATGGTGGCTATGATACTCAAAGTTTTGGAAACAACTTCAGAGCAGGTGGTGTGCAAAAGGATTTAGGGCTGGAGCTCCAGCAAATGGCTATGATCAAAATGGCTATGACCAGCAGTACAGAAATAACATGAGAAATACGCGTGGCACAATGAACAAACAGCAGTATGCATATCCTGCCAGCAAATTACACCCGATAACTTAGGCGTATATTTAAGTGTCTTGTTTTTCATAATTGCTCTTTATATTGTCTGTTGAGGCAGGATAGTTACTTAAAACCTTATGGAATGTGCAGATACGACTGCCATGCAGCAGTAACTTTGGTGTGTTTTTCTGCTATTTTAGTTGAATATTCTCTACATTCCTGAGCAATTGTTAGCTTTTTTTTCATACTAGAAAATGCAGACAGTATTTTTACAAAGTGATTCGATTTTACAGTGATTCGAAATACAGCAGCTAGAAGCAATGCCTGGTCTCCCAATAAAGGCATTTTAATTTTTTTTTCAAAAAAAACAAAACCCAAACCAGAACAGAGACTGACATCTGCATACTAGTGCAGCCTATGATAGACTTTGCTTGGCAACTACTGTAGTCTACACTAGCATGTTGGAGGCAGGCCCCAATATTGGGAGTATAATCCAGAATAAGGCCTGGTGCAGAAAGAGCCTTGGGCTGCTTTTGCACGTAACTCATTTAATCCAGATTTAGAAGATCTGGATCTTTGAAATCCAGTCCTCATTGAATCCAGTCTTAGGAGATCCCCTGTTGGCAATGGGTGCTACACAGGGCAGCCATGTGGATGCTGTAGCACCCATCCTGAGACTCCGATTAGGACTGAGCAAGGTCTGCCATAGAGTTGGCACGATTGACCTGTGTAGCTGTCAATCAGGGGTCACTTTCTGATTGAAAGTGGTGGAAAGACAGATTTGTAGCTGGCCTATGTAGCTGTGAGCCGCTCCACTGCAAATGGCAGCCTCTAAACCTGCCCCTGGACCCCATTGCCCCAATAGATGTGCAGACGTGCATCCTCTGATCCGATCTTCATGGTGGAAGACCAGATTGAAGACACATTTAAAGGGGTCTACCGTTAATCTGGATTTAAGGACCTGAAGACCCCATTAAATCTGGATTTTGCCGGCACTTGTGGGTACAGTGCATTCAGAATGGGGGCTCCTAATGGGGGTCCAGTGTGCAGATAGTACATGACAGATCCATACCAACTGAGTACCTGTTGGGCTCCTAATGGGGTTTTGTTGCTAGTGCAAAAACAGAAGAAGAAGAGTTGGCTTTTCTACCCCACTTTTCTCACCCATTTAAGGGGACTCAAAGTGGCTCACAAAGCTTTTCTATTTTTCTCCCCACAACAGAACACCCTGTGAGGGAGACGGGGCTGTGAGAGCTCACAAGGGAGCTGTGACTAGCCCAAGGTCACCCAGCTGGCTTCATGAGGGAGGGCAGAATTGAACGTGGTATTCCCAGATAAGAGTCTGGCTCCCTAACCACTAGCCTTGGTACCCATGCCATATTTGTAGTTAAAATGTGAACTTTGAAATATAGGTTATATTTCCACTTACCTTGGCGAGAGGCTTTGAGCATGGATTCAGACACTGTCTCCAGTGCACCCACCAAAGATCACATTGCCTATCTTGAGGCAGCCAGGTATGAGGGTATGAAAGCCTGATCCACCTCTCAATCAGGAGCTCACATGTTACCAGTGGTGCAACAGGACAGGCACTTCTCTTTATGTGGAGACACAGACATACCTGTGATGGCCTCAGGTTATGGAATAATCTGCCCTCCTGTGGTGCATCTTCACTTCACATGTTGTTCAGGAGACCAGTGAAAATGCACCTCTTTGACCTAAACAGCTTCTCCTCTCCACTTTCAGGCACTGTTATTGTTTTAGTGTGTTCATTTTATATCTAGTTTTTAATGTTGTAAGGGCAGGATAAAGGAAGTAATACAATAAGCTGCGAATCCACTCAGATATGTATGTACTGCTCATGCTAGTAGCCATTTTTATATGAACTGTGGATATCATTGCATAGCCTCAGAGAACTCACAGAAGACTCAGGAGATATTTCCATTAGCAAGGATTTCCTCAGGCATAGTCTACTTGCTATCATATGAGAAGCAGACCTGAGATCTGGCATAGGGGACACCGTAATACTTTTCTGTGTACCTAAGATGGCAATAGTAAAGGCTGACAATCCTATCTTAAAAAGAGCAACATGACAACCATCTCTCAACAACAAGACTTACAGTATGTGTTTTGTGAGGAAAGAGCAACTTGCAGAGCTTAAGAAGAAATATGGAACAGGAAAAATAATGGTACACTGACTTGACAGTGGTATTAACTGCAGACTTTGGGGTGGAAGAAAAGGGATTAAGCTGGGGGTTTCAAGGTGAGGAAGATAAAACTCTGAATAAAAATGAACTGAGTTAAGGTAGCAGGTTTTAGAGAAATAGGAGCTGTCAGACAGAAAGGACACATCCAGCTATAATTCTGGCCATTGTTAAAGAAATTCCTGCCCTGATTTCTAAAACAAAGCAACCATCTGAATCCTAGTACCAGACCTGGTTGGCAAAAGTAGGAGGTGCATGAAGGGACAGATGTTGGAGGAATGACAGTCAAGCCAGAAATTAGGAAACTTCTCAACTCTCTTTCCACTCTCAAATGAGTAAAAGCTTAAGGGAACACAATAGTGCTGATATTTGCAACCCACTTTTATAGAATACAATGGAAAGCCAAAAACCCCAAGAAAATCCCTCAAAGGGATGAGAAAGGGATTCTGAAGAACTCAACCAGATGTGCACTGACTTGGGACATAAACAATCTAAGCTGAACTTGTTGGAAATACAGCATTTCATGTGTGTGTGTGTGTGAGAGAGGGAGAGAAGTCAGCCTAACCTGACAAAGGGGGGAGGCGGAGCTTGGACGTCAGTTAGTTTGTTTAGTTCTTCCTATTAAGATGACTGAGAACAGATCAGTCTGTACCATGTTATTCCAGTTGTGTTTTAAGTAAAGTTAACTTTTATTTCACTAGTCTTTTGAGTGGTGCATTTTTGGGATCACTGCAGAGTCTCACACTGCAAACTCTGGGAAAATCACACAAGCTTGATTTTCCAACAAAGGGTTACGGGCCCAGAATTGGTCATAGTACAACAAATTATGCACCAAAGCTTGTAAGCTTGCAGTTAACCAAGTATCCAATTTTTTTGCTCTGAAAGCTAGTGTTTATTTTTGATCCAGAATGGCACAGATGGTTTTGCCAGAGTCCTTTGTCCTGAAGGAAGACAAGGATCTTGATTTCTGGAAAATGAAGATACAGGCTCTTTTTGTGCAGCTAGATTTGCAAGAAGTTCTGGAGACTGAATGCCCACAAGAAGGTGACCAGAAGGAAGCACGGCTATGAAAAGAAAAATTGCTGAAAGCTGAAATTGTAATGAGACTTGATGCAACAAACTTTAAGTTAATTCAGAGCTGTTTATCTGGCAAGGAAGCGTGGAAGAAACTTAATGAAACCTATTCTGGAACAACCATGAAAAATAACAGTTTGTTATTCAGAAAATTAGTGACTTTAAAAATGGAAGAAAATGGAAAACTGATGGATCATATTTCTGAATTCTTAGCAATAAGACAGAAACTGGAAAGTAATGACATTAGTTTACCAGATGACTTGATAAAGGAATTAATCTTAGGGTGTTTTTGCACTGCAGCCCTTAGATCTGGATCTAAGAAGATCCGGATCTAAGGAATGGGTACATTTCTTAATCCGGATCTAGTAGATCTGGATTAAGGGAAGCACCCAATGTGTTTCCACAGGAGGTGTAGCACCCATTAGAAATGGGTGCTAACACCCCTGCTGTGGAAACAGCTTTGCACCCATCTGGGGAATCCGGATCGACCCACAAGGAGTTGGTCCATTACCCCAGGTGTTTTGGGGGGCAGGGGGGTGCAGTCTTAGAAGCAACTTCGACGTGACTTCGAAGTCAGCTTCGAAGTGACTTCGAATCATGAGCTTAAAGAGCTGATGGCTCGTATTTGAATGTCTGTGGAGTTGGGAAAATTGAAATTCCATTGCCTGAGGTGATTTTGTTCCAAGAAGCATATTATGTTCCTGATTTAGATGCAAATTATATAAGCCTATGCTATCTAATGCAAAAGGGTTGCAGAATAGTTATGGAAGGAGAAATTTGCACAGTAACACGAAGTGGAGTCAAGTTGCAAAAAGAACTACAAGTAATTTGCTTGAAATTGTCTGCAAACGTGTGAAGTTAAGTGCATGCACTCACAAAAACAGTTTAGAAATTTGGCATCAAAGACTTGGCCATAGAGATAAAGCCATGATAAAGCAAATGAACAGAGAAAAAACAGTTGATGGTTTGCAAACTTGCTCCTGCAAAATAGAAGAGGATTGTGATTGCTGCTTCAGAACAAAAAGCAAAAGAGTTTCCTTTCCCACCATAAAATTTGAACAAGCCAATGAGGTTCTGCAGTTTGTTTGCTCTGATATATGTAGGCCCTTGCCACAGAAAACAGCAGGAGGCAAGGCCTATTTTGTTACATTTTTAGACTGCTATTCAAGATATACTTGCACCTATCTGCTTGCTAGTAAGGATGAAGTATTTCAAAGGTTCCAGGAATACTGTTTGTATGTGGAAAACATATTTAATAAGAAGGTGAAAACACTGAGATCTGACAACGGTGGAGAATATTGCAGTAAAAGTTTTCAGGATTATTTAAGAGGAAAGAGAGTAAATCATGAAAAACCTCTCCGGTACAGTCCTGAACAAAATGGGATTGCAGAGAGAAATAACCAAAGTCTATTAAACATGATAAGATGCTTGCTTTTGGATGCAAATTTACCAGATATTGTGTGGGGTGAAGCTTTGCAAGTAGCAACATATTTGCAAAACAGACAGTTGTGCAAAGGGGCAGACAGAAACAAGACTCCATATGAACTTTGGATTGGAAAAAAGCCAAACTTGTCTCACATAAAGGTTTTTGGGAGCAGAGCATATGTTCTTGTGCCCTAACAAAAGAGAAATAAACTAAATTGTAGAACCCAAATTGGCATAAAGGTGGGATATGCTGCAGGCACAAGAGGGTACAGAGTTTGGAATCCAGGAGAAGTATCAGTTTGCAGTGTTGTGCATTTTAATGAAAAAGAAAGAATTAGCCCACAAGAGCTAAAACACTTAAAGGTGAAAGCTGATTATACTTTTCAGCAAGTGCATGGGTCTACCCAGAACAAAGGGCAAATGACACAAATGGTTTGCAGCTTGCACAGCCAGAAAGAGAGGAACCTCAGGAGGTTGAGGCATTACCAAATCAAGAAGGGAAAGAGGATTGAGAATCCTGAACAATATGAATTCCTATTAAACCCAGAAGGGGAAAATGTACAATAATTAAGCCATTATCCTGCCTGCCTTGGCAATTGGGATTTTTCCAATCCCCAAAAATGTCAGCAGCTGCGATCTCCAGTGCACAGAGCAGGAACTACAAGCACACTCCATCTCCAAATGATGTGAGCATCAATCTCTTCCACAGATAGCCTGGGACCATCCCCATGCACAGGCCTGGCTTGCTAACCAAAGCATGCCAGGACCCCAAACCATGCTCAGACTTATGTTTTTGGGTACCAAATTTGGTCCTGGTCTGGCACCGTTTGGGGGATTTGGTGTTGGGTGGTGGTGGTGTCAGCCCCCATTGTTATTAAATCAGCAGATGCGTGGCCGCGTCGGAAAGAAGCAAGCTCTGCTGTCCCGGAAAACTTGCTGGCATCTCCGGAGCTGTCCAGCCTTTCAGGAACTCCCTCCTTCTTCTGCCCGCAGCGTAAGAAAACAGACTGAGACAGGAGTTCTCTCTCTTCGCAGAGGTTTATTCTTAAAGTTTGCTGCATGTATAAGTATACATTTCTCCATCCAAGCTCTCGTCCAGCAATCAACAACAATAAGAACTTAACCAGCAGAGTATAGGCACTTTTATACCTTTTCCTTATCAGAGATGGTGACTCACTTCCTGAGTGTTGCACAAGCCTGTGTTGCAAGTGTTGCACAGACTTACGCAATTCTTGCTCAATCCAACCTTGCTCAATCCTTTGTTGATAGTTACGCCTGTGACTCTTAGTTACCTTTGCCAGCACATCCTTATACGGGCTTCCCTGCCTAACATTTGGTCCATGGAAACCTGACCAAATTGAAAATGCATGGGGACACCCCATGCTGAGCCCAGGTTCGGTACCAGACCAAATGTGCATGGGGACATCCCCATAGAGACTTTGCTTCCAGTAGTAGCTTTGGGGTCCAGGCACTTGGGAGTGTTGAAAACTGCTTTGTTGGGAATGAATCAACAATGAAGGATATTCTGCTTATTCTGAATCCCTTTGGAACTATTCTAGGCTGGCTGTACTGTTGGCAAATTTGCAACAAGAGAACATGTACAAGTAATTTCAATATTTATTTTCTCTCTCCTCTTCCTTCTTCAGCCAGTAACTATAGTTCAGTAGTAGAGCGAACAGCCTGGAAATCAAAGGGTCACAGCTTTGATCCCAATCCATTCCTCAGAAGTAGGCAACAACAAACCACTTCTGTATCACTTTGAAGAAGTGCCCGTGTTGTTGTTGGTGGTGGTAAGATCTGTGCAACCTATCTGGAATAGGACCCAGCTTGATGGTATCCAACAAGAAGAACCCATTTCTCCACTCTTGAATAGGGTTATGAATAGTACTTAACATGTTTTGTATTCTTAAGATTGCACAGTTAGTGCAGAAAGAGTTTCACATCTTGGAAGTTTGAAATAAATGGTAGCTATATTTTAGTTTAACATCCATTCATTTCTATGTGATCTGCATAATATAAATTCACATTAGATTGTTCTCCAAGAAAGAAAACCCGGCTTTTTTGGTGTATTCCAAAGTTTGCACATAAACAAAGCAATCATCCTTTATGAATTCCCCAGTGGCATCTAAGAACCAGAATGTCTGGAAGGATTACAAACAGATTAATAGCTCCAATTATTTACCCATCCAGAAAGATCCTATTTGCCCTTACAAATAAAGTGTGAAAAATAAGCTGCTAAGTTGCAAATGCTGCATATTAGGGTAAAAGCAAATAGCCTATAGAGTAAGTTATGCTAACAGACATGAAAAAAAAGTCCTGCCAAGTTTTAGACCTGGGAGATAAATAGAGTGAAAAATTCAAAGCATTCCCCAGCAACTCATTTCAAGGAGATGCAAAATCTCTGGAAAATTATTATTCTCATGTAAGGAGCTAAGTACATGCTTTGACCCAGCAAACACGTGCCTATTAAGCATGTTTTAGCTCATTCTTACAAAATATACCATTTGCTTGTACCTTCATCTGTACAAACAGTGGGCAATCCTATACAATTATCCCTTCTCTATTGCTATGGTTAGGTTTCCATAATCATTCTGTAGCGAAAAATCATGTTATACAATGTTGTCTCCAATGGAAAACTAAGGCCCAGTCTACCAGTGTAAGGCAATGGCATCTCGGAAAGCCATGGAATACTAGAGCATCATCTGTGTTGTGGTGGAGAGGGCCAGTTTAGTAATATAAGGGCCCAGCTACACCTAATCTTCCTTTGAACCCCTTCAGAGTGAGATAACACAATTGCAAAGCAACAAGCGTTATTCCTTCTGCATTTGTATGGGATAATGTAGAAGAAAAATGACTAGTTATTTTTCTGGCACATTCACTCATTCAGAAATTGGATTAAAACTTAGGTGTAAGCAGGCCGTTAGCCAACAGTCCTCTGTAAAGCCAAATGACATTGCTAAAAGTTTCTAGAATGGCATTAAACAAGGGAAACTATATTTTATCAGTCATGCCAAATCAAAATCATGTTGTTAAAAATCATTTTATATAAGGGGAGGCATATTTTACCACAAAGTAAAAGCAAAGGTGTGTTCTGCAAGGGATGAATGTGCCATTTATTTGCCTGTTGGCCTTTCCCAGGCTCCCATTTTGTTATGTGAGTTTTTGTTCCTCCATTCTGAAGCTCTGAACTCTGTTATGTTCTGTGGCTTGGGCCTATTCTGCACTTACCTGCATTAGATTCATTTCAGTAGATCCTGAACAACTGGCCTTACTGATCCAGATCATGTGGAGGCATGAGCTGAATTGCACTATGGGTCACCTCTGAATTGCACACTTCTATGATCTAGAGCAAGGACCTTAGCCCACTTGCAGGTCTGATTTAACAAGTCTGCAATAGATCCAGACTAAGGGGGACGGAGACTCCTTGATCCACATTAATATATGGATGAGGAAGCCCAGAATCTAGACCAGAGGGCCCTAGATCCAGATCTACAGGTAAGTGCAGAAAGGGCCTCAGAGAGCCACTGTTAGTCAGACTAAGCAGACTAGATGCACCAATATCCCTATGAGAATATTGCACATTGAATATTTCTCTGACTAACAACCTGTCACACCTTAATGATGCCATCGAGCCTGAAAGAGACTTGAATATAAGGCTTCATTCGCACATTGCCTCCAAAAGTCGGAAGTTCAGGAGACAGATTATTTATCAGACAAAGCGGGCCGTGATCACACCTCGCTGAAATAGTCTGTCCTATTAAGGGCGAATCCCCACAGCAAGCTTATTTCGAATTCAAAATGTTTTCAATCCTGGCAGACCCCACGTCAGTTTGGCTTAACACGCTCTCTGCATGTTAAATTGCCCCAAAGCGTTGTAAATGTTAATCCTCATTTCAACAGGTCTCACTCCGGTTCGTGTGCTTGAAACGTTTTACATTTTTTACTGTGGGAACCCTTCCGTGTTAAGGGATGAGAGTTTCCCTCCCCCAATAGCTTGCTTCCAAAGCAAGCTGTAAAATCCACTGCTTAAAGCTACACTGTAGCAATGGAACCACTTCACACCTGATAACGATCTTGCCATTGAAAGTGCTGATCTTTAAAAAAGGCAAAAGAAAGGAAAGCAGCTGCCAGGGAGATGTGTGAATGTTTATTGCTGCTGCTGCTGCGTGCCCTGAGCAATGAGGAGAGGAGGGGAAAGAATTGCTGGCTGCTCGCTGCCATTTTTCCTCCATCCAAGCAAGCAGCAGCCACCCAGCTAGGCTCCGTGAAGGGGTCTGTTATGGGTGGTGCGTTCACGCCAGGAGGAAGAGGACAGGGCAGCCCCGAAAAGCGGTTTTTAAAAAGTAGCCACTGGAGTCCCCCCTTGAGTCACATGCATCCTCAGAATCTGGATTGAACGCGATTCTGGCTGAAAGTAATGGGATCAGGCAAATTCGCGTTTGCATCCGGTTTTGTTATTTCGATTTAGGGAAACTGGATTAAGCTTTTAATGGGGATGCGGCCTAAGAAACTGAACTGAAGCGTAATTCTGTTCATACCCAATTCCTGAAAATCACTCCTGATCTTGTACTGCTATGCTCAAACCTTTTATGCTATCTCCCCAAGTCTCCTTTACACAACTCTTTAGTTCTCCACCGCTCTTGATTGCATCAACACCACCTCTATTATGATAAGATAAAGTTCTGTCAATCAGTAGTGGCAACAGGATGTGTTTGGAGTTGTGTAGTGCTGATGGCAAAGTCGATGCTAACATAGGGTACTGTTGGGGTGAGGGGACTGTGTCCCCAAACAGATGCAGCCATGGCATAGCCCAGCCAGCATGCACCTCCACCTCTGCAGCCATTCCCATTGAAAAATGAGATGCTGTACTCTGCCGTTTGCCCTAAAGCTGCTGGAGCACTTTTCCTTTTGAGTAAAAGTCCCCTTTCACTTCAATGAAACATTGGGGGCATCCAGATATGTTACTACTGCACAGTGGAATGTGCAGTCACTATGGGGGCATCACACATCATGATCGATGGATCGTAGTGGCAATGCACTATCCCATCACTATTGCATACTTAATGCTGGTAAGAGATTACTCACTGAGCAGTATGACAAAAATCAGAATCTTCCCACCATTCCAGGCAGGACAGCGAGAAGACACAATGAGAGCAAGAAGGGCAGCTCAATTTTGATTGCTTGCCTCATCCCACATGATGGTGCACTTTGATTCAACTCTCACAGCTTCTGATGAGGAAGCTACGGAGTCTGCTTTTAGTTGGGATGGTGGGTTGTAGCTTCTCAGCAGCTAAGCTATGGTTTTTCCTTTAACTGTGGATTTATTCCGCAAGTCTGGAAGGGGCCATTGCTGAAGGAAAATGGAAGATTACTTAGAATTGTATCATTTATACTCTTGCTCCACTCACTCTCTCAGGCTGAATCCCCAAAAGACTTATTAGCCCCTCTCGGATTCCTCTGCAGTCACTCTGTTATAGCTGACTTTAAAAGTCCCCTCCACTTCCAGAATAAGCGTCCCCCTGGCAGCCGCGATCTAAACGGACTTTCCGTCCCCGTGGTAGCAGTTTTCTCTTTCCAGGCATCCCCCCCCGCCCCCTCTCTTGTTAAAAGGAAAAATCGCCGGATCTCCGTCTCTTGAAACTGCTTCCTGCCTCTAGCAAAGGATATGAGCGCTCATTCTTAGTCACTTTCATTCACTTTCAGCAGTTACTTTCACTTTGTTCTCTGTTAGAAAAGGCTGCAGGATCGGGAGCGCGATCCTTCGCTCATTCTCTTTTAAGGCTTCCCTTGAAAACAATGTTGCCATTCTGAGCAATTCTGGCTCTTTTTACAAAGGAAAGGAAGTGAACCTGCTGCATTTCTCAGATGTGTGAATGCTTTTTGGCTGTGTGTGCAAGCAAGCAATCCCCCCCCCTTTTGCCACGGAGCGTCCTCAAGGTAAATGTAGTGAGGAAAACCCGCGACTTACAGAAAGAGCGCTGGAAGAGTTGTTTAAAGTGCATGTATTTTGTCGCGCGATTTCCACGTTTTGTAGCGCTGGAACCTCGCTAAAAACCCTGGCTTGGGGACGCTCAGAGGCAAAAGGAGAGTCTTGGCAGACTTTTTATTCCTTGGGGACAAGCCCTCACTCCCCCTCCCAACAGTGCTTTTCTGGCCATTTATTTTTAAAATCCCTCCAGGTTTTCTGCAAAAGCACTAGTAAAGAAATATGATCTATCAGTCTAGCACAAAACAGATATATACTTTTTTAAAATGATGGACAGAGTCCGCAAGTATAAGATTGGAACAAAGGAGAAGGCAGGGCAGGAGGGGACAGGGACCATCCTAGAAATGGTGACAAGCAAAGTACAACTATTTGGCAAGCAAAGAAGAAACTACCAGGGTGATCACATCTTCCTGCCAAGCCTTGCCTCCCTCGCAAACCAGGCACCTCCTGGAAGTTCAGCAGAAGTGCAAAGGTATGCAATAAAGAGGGAGGTGTGCAGAAAAATTGTTTGTGTTCCACCCACAGCCAGTCATTGGGCAGAAGGGAAGGCTGGATCCACCTCTCCCAGCATGGTTCAGCCCCTTTTAGCCTGCTTCCTGGCTCATACAGGACAACTGAAAACAGACTGGCTCCCCGAGACAGTGCAAAATCAGTGCAAAATAATCCTATGCAAAAGCAGACTCCAGAAGTCAACCTGAGCAGGCACAGCCCGCTCCCAGAATGGACCCATGAAAAAAAAAAAGGGAGTGATACGAAGAAAGGACAGCCGGAGAACGTCTTGAACTATAGGTGTGATCATGGCCACAGCGATTGCATTGACTAGTTACAGAAGTGGACAGAACATTACCGTGAGGAGAACTCTGCTTGCAGCACTGAGATTTCTCTTTGGTGCTTCACAACACCAGGAATACAACCATAATTCAGCCATTTTTGGTGCTTCAAGAGGTGAGTCTAGCACAAAACATAAATCACATCTGAAATAATCTCCTCCCACCTATGCATCCAGAAAGGGGAGGGGAGGGAAATCCCTGTCTGTTGGATCAGCTGTAAGAAGTTTACAGGAACGGTGCTTTGATCAAGGGTCGGACAGCTCAGCATCTGGAAACATCTGCTGGGTCTATCCCATGTGGCACATGAAGCACCTATGTGTTGGAGTCCCTTGCTGTTTTTTTCACTGCAAGTATTAACAACTGAGCAAATAAAAGATTTTGTTCCATTTCCATCTGGCCAGCCTAGATAAGGCATATAGTAGAGCTGTGCAGAAAGTGTTACTGAGGAGCAAAAAGCATACATGTATTCTGCTGATTTTGCTTCCAGCATGTTCTCCTATCAGTTTACTTTTACAAGATATGAGAGAAAACATTGAAGAAACAGATGGATGTTTGTGAGGAGAGTGCCAAGAGAATAAGACCGAAGTTACTCTCTGGATCTAAGCAGTTGGCTGTGGTCACAATATAATCAGCTTGGAGTGAGTAATTTTAGAAGTGACTGTTTGGAGAAAAAACAGCCAGGTTCTCCACGTAACTTGAAAGTTCTTTTAAGCTGTACCAAGTGCTGAAAACTGAGTATCTGCCTGGGGGATTATTCATTTATGTATGAACCCTGCTCTACCATTGCAGAGGCTCATGGTGGTTTACAGAAATAAAAAATTCGACAAAAATATTTTTAATATAATATGATATAATGTAATATTATAAAATACTTTAAAGCAAGATACTGTCCAGGGGTGAATTCCAGAATGGACAAAACTGTTTTTAGCTGAAAAATTGCTTGTTTCCTTGCTTGCATAACAAATTCATACAGTGTATTATCATCTAAAAGATCTTAAAGCGGTTTACAATATAAATCTAGAAACAACGTTAAGAACAGAAATCATCAGTAAAAAAAAATATTTGGCAGGTGCCTAGAAGATGTAACAGTAGGCACCCCATGGACTTCTGAGGGGAGAACATTCTGGAATGTAAGTGCCACCCCTGATAAAGTCTTGCAACATTGAAGGTTCATACCTGTCAGGCAGGGCTAGCTGCCTGCCATGTTATTTGAATATAGGATCTCTACCACCTTTGTGATTCTGTACATATGTATATAGTAGCTGTCTGTTGTTTTGGGAAGTGACGGTTGACTCCCCCCTCCCTGCTGGGGTCAAGTGATACATTTTTGGCTCCGAGTTTAAACTGGTTTTGAAAAAAATAGTTATTGATCATTGGTTGAAGGCCAAACCCCGACCAGCTATGAAACATATAAATATGCTGGGCTTTCTGTTCTAAGTTGCTCCCAACAAGACATGCCTTTACGCTGAGCTGAAATAAATCACTGTTCATCTTTTTAAACAAAAGAGTCTCATGGTCTTTCTTTGCCAGCCTGACAATACCTTAAAGCTTGCCCTGCCATTACACATACACAATGTCCCCTTGCCCCATTGTGAGTGGTGGGTAGAATGTCTAACATCAGGATGTCCCACCAGGGCTTGTTCCAGTGCTCAGCCTGCAAATGGTCCCAAGTGTTCCTATTCCTCACTATCCAGGAACTATCTGGAGAAACAGTTCCAAACAAGTAAGTGTGAACCTGACCTCAGACTTGATACACTATTGGGAACTTTACAGTGCAGTCCTATTATCTTACAAAACTCTCCCAGAAGTGCCTTATATGTGGGCACTTCTCTGGCTTTCTGTCCTTCCAAGAGAAATCCTTTCAGAAGTTCCCGATATACACAAGTGTAAGCCCACAGTTGCCTCCCATATCCAACAGGGAGAAATGAGATATTGTCTCCTGCCACCTGGAGGCTGCCTTAAGAATAAAAAAAAAATGAGAAAGGATGCTTCAGCTAAAATGACAAGAATTTCTAAGTCATCCTGTATTACCAGAGGCAGCCATGTTGCCATAAGGGGTAATAGCCATGGGGTCATTAAAATGCCCCTTCGTTATTCTGTTGTGTTGCATTCTCAGGGTTGCATTACAGTTTTTAATACAGCATTTTTTAAATTTGTGAGTTAGCTGTTTTAAATTGGATTTTAGTTATTACCAGGTTTTTTTAATCCATTTAATTGTTGCTGCTTTTGCTACCCAGTTGAGGACCCTATGATGTAGGTACATTATAAAGCTAAAATGTAAATACAAATGGTCTTAACATTGCCAGAATCCCCCTCATTTTCTTCATTAATAGTCTATATAAAGTGACCTTTCACAGCCAAGAGGAAAAAGAAATACACAAATGGTAGATAGTTCTAGTTTTTGCAGTCACAAATATTCTCATCCGAATTGCTGAGAAAAATAAAAATTAAACTAGCAGACATACCTTCTATGCTTTCGACTGTTATTTCTAAGTTGGACTTAAATTGCTCCCACATAGCCTATACCTCAATAGGTCAACACACAACCAGACTACAGGCCCCAGTGGAGACATGGAATATGCCCTTGGAGATGCCTTAGCTGTGAGGCAGGATAAAACACTTGAATGCTGCAGTCACACTTGGTGTGTAAGACAGCCTGAAGCAGTCTGTGATTTCCAAGGACCAAACCTCATAATGTCCTTCTGGTTTCCCTCCAAGCTATCACCCTCCCAATCCTATTTATCATTTATTCAGATTATCCCAACACTCCGATCATTTCTGTTCCATAGTTTGGACAAGCAGCTTCTGAGGTTTGCCAGCTAAAAAGCCAACCCAAGCCTCTACAATGTGTAGAGGCAGTTTAAGTTTGGTAAACTTCAGAAGCCGCTTGCCAGCTAAAAGTTAACCAAAGCCGTTACAATGTTTAGAGGCAGTTTAGTAGGGAAGTGATTCTCTGCTAAACTGCCTCTAACTTCAGAAACTGCTTGCTAGCAATCGAGGGGCAGGGGTGGAATAAGGGTTGTAGGAAGAGGCTCATGGGACAACAAGGGCCAGATGACCCCCCTCATTGCTGCATTTTTCCCTGTCAAACTGGGGCGATCAGTTCTTTTACGTTGTTTGATCTTTAAAAATGGCCAGCAGTTGTGATCCCCAATACACAGGACAGGAACGGCGAGCACAGGATGTGAAACCCGCCTGCTAATGAAGTGAGCATCCCCAAGCCTCCAAAATAATGTGGGATTGCCTCCTGAACCATAGCAAGAACAGTTTTCTTCAGGAGTAAATTTACCTCAGATTTGGGCGATTGGTTCTGCATGTAGCTTGGTTTGGGGGCTTTGCATGGGGATGCTCCATGCCAAATTCAGATTTGATTCGGATTATAGAGTGCATGGGGATGTGACCTTAGTGGCTGAAAATGAAATTGTTGTGTGCTTCCTGGCACTTTAAAAATCTGGCAAGGGGCTATCCTGCAGGGAGAAATCCCACCCATTTCATGATGGATCTGCCCAATACTGCTGTAGTGTTCCCAAACGAATAAAGATAGTTTTAACTGCAA
This sequence comes from Aspidoscelis tigris stejnegeri, assembly GCA_023333525.1. NCBI lineage: Eukaryota > Metazoa > Chordata > Lepidosauria > Squamata > Teiidae > Aspidoscelis > Aspidoscelis tigris. Next base: position 49,687,453 of record JALMGA010000005.1, on the reverse strand, counting down.
AAACGGGGAAAACACCTGAAAAACAGGTGTTTTTTAATTGCAATTTTTAGCAATATACTCCTCAAAAAACACCTGAATCGAATTGGTGATGGGGACAAAGGAAGTTCACATCGGTTTGAAATCATTTTTTGGCATGAGTGGGGATGCAGTTCAAATGTGAATAGATCTGCACAAGTTGTTATAGTCTAATACTTGCTTTTAAATCTGTGGAAAAAGAAACTTTCTGATATTGGGAATCTTATAGCCATAGTTTCTACAGCTGTTCCTGGGATGTGAACGTTATTTGTGACATAAGCTTTCTGCTGGGATTAGGACCTCTTCTTCTATATTTGTAGTAGATAGCTCTCCAATGAAAAGCAATAGACTTGTACAGTTTTTAAAATGTAAACAAAAATACACAAGATTGGGGGGAAATTCGCACCTTGTTTTCTGTCCAATGCATCCAGACACTCACGTCAAGTGCAGATGGTGTTGAGGTGCCGCCTAACGTGCTGTCACCTGGACAACCATGGTACATCACATCACGTGACCATCCAGCACCTGGAAGAGGTGTGAATGATGCACCCAGAGCCTTACTGGCTTTGGTGCTAGTGAAGGTAAGAGAATGCAAGGGGCAGGTTCAAGCTGCACCAAGTGTACTTCATATGGGGAATGCTCCCACTCAGAAGAAGCTGTTTCTGTTTAGAAAATGGCTTATTCACATGTAGATGCTCCATCTGGGAGCCTTCCCCGTGTGAGCTGCCGGGCCAAGTGCAGAAAGGCCCATAGTTTCACAGAGGGAAGAGAAGTAGCACCTGGAAGAAAATACCATCTTTGACCATTTGTGTTTATACTCCTGCTCCTGGTTTGAGTAAGTATGTGCAGCTTTTTGCAGCAAGTGGGTGACGTGAATTGCAATTCTGGCGCTTCTTTTAGGTGTTTCTGCTTGCTTCAAATGCAGACATGCCTCATACTTCCTATTTGAATAGACTACTGACAGAAGTAATCACACAACTATTCTCTGAACCAGCTTCTCCTGTTGAATGATAACAGCATTAATTAAAAAGACAGGATTACTGAAAATAAGATGTACTTGGTTGGCCAGTTCAAACAGACTGGTTCTATCAGTTAATATGCCAAAAAAAAAAAAAAATGACACAGCTTTTATGAAATTATGCTTTTCTTTAAGTTGATGCATGAAAGATTTGGTGTATGAAACACATTAGAAGTCCACTTCCTTTTTGTATATGCTTCATCAGGGCCTATTATTTTGTTTCCATGCTAAAGAAAACTTTTTATAATTACCTATGCTATTCCGGGGTAGGGAGAACAACTCTGATTTGGGATTAGCAACCTCTCCCAAGCTGGGACAGGTTTCTTCTGGCATGGGAAGAAGCGATCTCCAGTGGAATGGCCTTGTGCCAGCTTTGGAGTTAGTGCAGAAAGGGGCTTCTGAAGGCTAGGAAGGAACATTCCTCGCCTATAGAGGACCTGGGGGTGAAATTTCCGTGACAGACTCTGCTCTGCCAGCGAAAAGCCTCTGAGGTTTGGTCTACTGGACCAAGAATGATGATAGACTTCAATATTGAGATCTATTGGTAAATCAGACTAGGGTGCCATTTTGACTTCCCTAGCCTGGTCCTGTAAGAACAGTGCGTGTTAGGTAGGGGGTGGGTCCTCCATTATTTCACACCAGCATGTGGAAAGGAAAGCCCTAGAATATTTCCTATATCTTGCTAAAAGCACGTGTGTTAACACAAAATGCATGTTAACATAAAACAACCTTCTCACTGCAAAGTGCTTGTCAGTATACTGGTATTACTCGAAAACTGGCTTTAGAAGTTGAAAAAGCCTCAAAAATAAAATCACCCAAAAATGCCATCATTCCTCTGAAACGTGAAAATATGCAAAACAATAAATTATATTTGGTTAAACCCAAATCTACAGATTTTGTAGAATAGACAAAGTTGCTATTGCTATTCCCATAAGTCAACATTGTGGAATGCCTGTCTATGCAACAGCTACAATGGAAACTTACTTCCTTTCTGGGGGGCAGGAAGCTTAAGAGTATGTGCAAGTGATACGGTGAACCTTCAGGGGAAATAGTTCCAATTGCTTTTGCAGTCAAACTTCACTGTCAGACTCTCAAGCGGATATGATAATAGGTGAACCCATCCTGGCCTGAGGTTAAATGAAACTGAATTGGGGAAGTTGAAGGAAGAGATGTGACTAATTATTGGATCCATCTAAGCACGTGTTTTGTGTGCCATAGCCTGCAAACAGAAATTGTGCCTCACATGAAAGAGCGAGTTAAAGAAGGAAAAAATCCCCTGGAGGTTGAAGGCAACTTACAAGTCACGCTGGACGCCTGAAACATCCAGAATTACAATCTGGTGTAGCATGCATAAGTAAATTGCTCTGCCTCAAGCCGTGGCTCTTGGATATTCACTTGCTGCAGTGCCTGCCTAAAGGGAGATGTCACATTTAGGCTTCCACAAGGTAATACTGATTAACTGATTAACTGATTCTTTTCCAGGATCATTTAATAATATGGCATAAAAGCCTCCTGACATCTTTCTCTCTCTAGGACTGTGTCCAGACAGGGTATAAAAGCCAAGATTATCCCAGCACTATATTCAGCCATATGTATCTGAGGTAATCTCAGCCAAAGCTTCTTCCAGACAGCATTTACTTAATATGCATTATTTGGATGCATTCACAACAGCTTCAGTCCATTTTCAGACTGAGAGAACACAACAGCAAAGTGATAAACTGGATTAAAACTTGGGTGTGAACATATAGATGAAGCATGATTAATCTGGAATAAAATATATCTTGATGTGCTTTACTCTGGATTATCCTAATAATGCAGATTAAGTAAGTGCTGAGCACTTCTAGGCGTTTTCATCTTTAGGAGAAAGGACCAGACAAAGTAAGGGCTGAACCCTGCGATTTCACCTGGCTGTCTGGCAGGGAGCATGAGGGGCAACTGCAGGATCTAAACATGATCCCACATTTTCCTTTCACCTTCTGGAGGCAGCCTAAATCAAAGGTTCTTAAACTTTTTCAAGGCCATGGGGTCCTTTAAGAAAGCTAAGGATCCCCCTCCTAGAAAAATGCCTATATACATATTAATGCCATCTGTTGCCAACGGTGAACAGTCTGTGCTGTAGCTTCATAATCTTGACTCACCATTCACAAATGAGGCTTGTGCACTGTTGCAGCTGGCACACTGGATCAGCAGACTATGAGCCACTGGTCTGATATTCCATTGTCCAGGGGCTTGTCACCATTTTACCAGGCAACCATCTAGAATGTACTTTTTATAATAATATTAGAGAACGCTATTTAGCCGTGCTTCTAGAAAATTATCAATCCTTAGGTAATAGAGATAAGGTGTACAGGCTCCTCAGAGGAACAGATAAATTTACCCACTGGACAAGTGGCCCTGTTTATTACCAAGGCTGCTAGAATACAGGCTGCTTTGTCCTAGAGTAACAATTTTAATAACGAGATGTACTGCATAAAATTTTATTGTATCATATTTTAATGTTTTTTCATTGTTCTTAATGTATTTTATTCTATGAAATGGTCAGAGGACTAATCAAATAAACACATCGTAACCATCGTAACCAGGCAACCAGAGCAGACCTGGTGGCAACTACAGAGGACACAAACTGTTGTTCCCAACTTCTGTAGTTGGGCCAGGATGGACTGCCCACAAAGTGGGTGGCTGTTGGCATGGGCGAGGAGCAGCTCAGCCCATTGTGGGCCCAGTTATATGATCATTGTGGTGCGGTGTGTGGGATAGTCCATGTTGTGCACAAAGGCCCAGAGAATCCTTTAATACAGAGGTGTCAAACTCAATTTTGCGGAGGGCCACATATTAAATTTAGAATTTGTACGAGGGCCGGATTAAAAAAAAATGTACTGAATTATTATAACTGTAACATTTTATTTATTTAATTATATAGTATATAATATACGGTTGTTAAAATCTTAATACTAGTTCCTTCAGCTAGTCAGCATATCTCACTGCACACTTCAGATCTCACACAGGAGAGAAACCACATGAATGCAAGCACTGTGGAAAACGTTTCTTTCACTCATAAAGTGGCCCGAAACTGGATTGAAACTTAGGTGTGAACGCAGCCTCTTACATATCAGGTCTCACACAGGACAAACCCCTTCCTGCTCTTGGATCCCGGCAAATGGCCTTAGAAGCGCGCCTTCCTCCCTCCCTCGGTACCTGTCGGGTGCCGCCGCCGCCGCTCCTCCTCCGGGCGGCGAGCAGTGGGGCCTGGGGGCGTCGCGGCCGCAGGCAGCAAGGCTGAGGAGGAGGAGGAGGCGCCGGTTGTGCCCCCCAGGCCCGGCGTGCGCAGCGCCATCTTGTCTTCTCGGCACTCACATGGCCGGCAGACGCACGCCCCTTGCCCATGCTGGCTCCGCCCCCTCCCTCTGATAGGCAGCGGCACGCAGGGCGAGGGTTGGGCCTGCGCCGGGTGGTGGCCGGCGGCGGGCGGCACCAAGCGCTGGCGTGCAGCCGACGGTACAAGGGAGCAGTGGATGGTGCCGGGGGGCGCCAGGAGACGGCGGTGGAGGCGATCATGGGCCGTTCTGATGCCCCCCACGGGCCGTATGCGGCCCGTGGGCTGTATGTTTGACATCACTGCTTTAATACGTACCTGCTTCTGTGCTTCACTGAAAGTTAAATGTCAGTGAGAACTTTGTGATTATATAGATAACTTTTTCTTTAAGATACTTAAGTACCAATTCTTTGCAATAAAATCTATTTTACAAGGGTCAAACTACGCGTTTTATGGAAGACTAATGTCAAGGTCGCCAATATGCTGTATTATATTTTTAGAATGATATATTACTGCTTTGCTAATAGTTCTCAAATTAGTGAATAAAATAAAAGAATAAAAAAAATTGTTAAATATAAAATACAGAAGAAAAATAGCTATACTGTAGTAGATCTGAAGGCACAGGGCTGTAATTTTATTGAAACTAAGGGTGTTTCTGCACATACCTCCTGAAAGCCGGATTAAGGGAAACTGTTTTTCTCAAATCCGTCTCTGGGAAGATCCATCTGAAATAGGGACGGATCCAAATAAGGCCCCATGCTTCCGCACACACGTGGGAAGGCCAGATTCTGGAGAACGGATAGAGTGGGGGCTGTGCGGACGCATCAGCACCCATTCCAAATGTCCTCCAGCTTGCGCACCACTGCCCCTGCCCCTGGAGCTGCGGGACTGGAGTAGTGAGCTGCTAGTCACTTTGTGTTTCCAGTGGCGCCCAGTGCACAGGGGAGGAGTTCTGGAAGCAGGCAGTCCTGCTTTTGCCCTTCCCAACATGGTGGCCAGAGGGACATCCATTCCTCTCCTGTCCATGTGCGGAAACATCCTCCTTTAATGAGGATTTTCCACTCAAGAACGGATTAAGACCTAATTTTTCAGGTCTTTCCGGGAACTGGTTTTAGTGGTGCCAAGACCACATTAGAGACGGATCTTGCACGAGCCTGTGCGGAAGCAGCATCCTCGAAGTGTCCCGAATCTGGCCTCCAATGCGGAAGGTAAGTTCCAATGTGTTCTGTATGTGTCTTTAATGTGTTTCTAAATGCGTGCTAACGGCCTGTGCGGAAACACCTTAAGTGAGTCTGGATATAGTCTGTGTTATGTAAGCGATCCTTAGTTCTACAGTAGAAGAAACCAAGGATCTCCAATTTCCATAACATGTCTCATTATTTGTAACAAAGCAATTTTATGCACGCTCAGAAATAACTCCTTCTAATTGCAATTGAGGACTTATTTCAGGTAACTGGATGTAGGACTCCAGGGAACAAACAATCATTTTAAATGTGAGACACAGTAATATGGCATCCTCTTATATCTTTATTTCGCATCCTCACACTTAGGGCCCCCTTGCACTTAAAGATGCTCCAGTGGGGGACTAGTTAAAAGTAGTCTCCAGACTTGGCTGGTTCCTCATTCCTGTTGCCCTGTTTTGGGACTTGGACACATTTTGCAGAGCTCTTGAATTAGGTCCACTTCTGGGGGTGCAGCAAAGTGCCCCCATCCTGTAACTTTGAGTCTGAGAAATATTTGTTCTCTGGTTTTCAACTGCTTGGTTGTTAAGAAGATGGCTGCCAGCCCATTCCACACTGCCTGCTGTGTTCTTGGTTCAGAATGGTTTATTTTTGGGGGGTTTTTTTTAGTCAGGAGCATTTTTCTGCATTGCATTTCTTTGGTGTGCACACACATTCCCAGGGAAAAAAAAACCCTGGAGAAATTAGGCCAGGGTTTTGCTTCAGAAATTAAAAACAAATAGAATACAAGATAACCCCATGTTCTATAGACTGTATATTTTAAAATCTGTATTGATGAGGGTTAAATACAGCAGGGAACTGGGTCTGGACCAAGGTGATCCCACTTATTGATGACAAGGAGGGTAAATCTAGGTGAGCTTTCCTGAACTCTCTAAAGGAAAATGTAATGTATATGTTGTATATAAAACCATATATGTTGAAACCTTTTGAAAATAAAGTTGATAGCATGAGAATAGTAATTTACTGTGGAATGGAAGCTGGAAGTTCAGACACAAAGAAGAGGTCATAGATTGTCTTTCTAAGAGTGTGCATGCATTTTGTGACTGCTGTTGGAAGCATCACTGGTTTGCTATTTTGATGTACAACACTTACTAGCTGTGTTCCCATTACCAATTTAAAGTGGTTTAAAAATGGTTTGGATCCTCTTCGTCCCCACCCCCCAATAATTTAAAGTGGCTTAGAAATTGTTTGGATCCTCTTCATCCCCATTCCCAATGAGTTTCAGGCGTATTTTGAGGATTATTTGGCTTAAAACTGGAATAAATAAACACCTGTTCTTTCAGGTGGTTTTTTCTGGTTTTGCTTTTAAAACGCTTCTTCCTTATTGCTCTGGGAATGCTACAGCATTATTGAGGCAAATCCGTCATGAAATGGGTGGGGTTTCTCCTAGCAGGACAGCACCTTGCCAGATTTTTAAAGTGCAGGGAAGCACTTCACCAGTTTAGTTTTCAGGCTGCCACTTCAGTGATAACAAAGTAGCAATTCACTCAATAAAACTTCATACTTTCATTCCTACCCAAGGATACTAATAACAATGTTACCGCATTGCCGCAACAAGACAGCAGCGGTATGTGTGTGTGTCTGTGTGTGAGAGAGAGAGAGAGATGGGAGGAAGGACACTAGAGACATCTCTCTCTCTGTGTGGATGTGTCCATGCGTCTCCAAAAGCACAAGTGAGCCGGGCTTATTTTGGAGGTTGCTGTGCCTCTTCTTGACAGATGCAATCACACAGATCAGAAGAGAAGATTCTTCCTTTCAAGTTTCACTTTTGCATTGGACAAACCCTTTGCCTTGGCAAGTGCTGCACTCTCTCTCTCTCTCTCTCTCTCTGTGTTAGATCTTTTAGTGCTTGAAGGATCTTTTATTGCTATGGCCTTTTTAAAAAAGGAAAGGAAGGCGAGGGGACCGAGTTGAATTTTTAAAAAATAATTATTCCTGCAATATGCTGCATTTGGGGAGCAGAGTGGAATGGCTTCTTTTTCTTTTCTCTTTCTCCACTGCCCCCCTCCCCCGCAATATGCTGAAATATTTCTGGAAATGCTTGGCTTGGCTTGACAAGGAGCCTTTCCCCTCTTCCTCTTCCCTTTGATTCGGAATGGTTTTGATTCTGTGGAATCAAACTGGGGCAGCAAAAGCAGGAGGGAGGGGGCTGGGATTCCCCACATCATCTGGTCAAAGCCAGTGGGGAGAGAGGGGTGGGAAAAGGATGAGGAGGGGAAAGAGTCACTTTCCTCAATCCATTTTTTGGAAGTGTTTTAAGTCTTTGAAGTGTGGGGACACAATTCAGGATTGAATGTGATTGAATGCGATGTGATTTGCTTCGTTTTAATGCACTTTACATAGCATTGTAAATAGCCTTGTATATAGCGTTTTATTCCTTGAGCGGCAACAAACTCACTGTTTCAATTCCAGGTGGAAATTTGGTTAAACAATGCCTGGAAGAGGGGAAAGCTTGTTCTGCAATCTTGTGTATGCGAAAAAACATATTTTAGCCCGTTGCCGAATGCCTTGCATAAAGTTGAACATCTGCAATAAAGATGCCAAACACCTTTGACAAATGTGTCTCTTAGAGCATTACTATGCTACACAAAAGCTCTGAGGACTAATTTAATATAATGACCCTTACTTTTGTATGCTGTCTTAGCCTGTTGGGGACCAAAGCAATGCAGAAATGACACTTTTGCTAGACTGTTTATCATTCTATGGCATCTTCCACATGTGTAACATGGTGCAAGTAGATGGTATTATTCCTGGGCTACAGCACTTGCTTTGACTCAGCAGCAAGAAAGAGGGCCATCAGCATAGAGTGCATGACCCTGCCCATTCATACTTTGAGGCCAGGAAAGAAAGTACCCTGCTATTGATCTTTCCATCTGGATCCATGGCATGAATAATCGGAAATGACAATAAAGGTGGGTCATGTTCATCAATTCAGATTGTGGACCTGTTCAGATAGGATGGTCCGGCAACCACATGGCATTTGTTGTCAGTAGCCTGGCTCACACTGCCTTTTGCACAATTGTTTTTACAACTCTGTAGAAGGCATACTCTTGGGGAGGTCAGACTGCAATGAAGTGCAATCATGGTGCAACGAGATGAGCCTTGTTGGATCAGGCCACAGCCCCATTTAATCTCCCATTATTTGCCTCTCAGAATTCTCAAGCAGAAGATGAGAGTGAAATTTTCATGTTCTCACTTTGTGAAATAAAATGGTCTAGTAATCTGAAATGGGCTTAGGCAGACTTAATATGGCCAATTGAGCTCAGGAAAAAATATGGAAAAGTATGGTGAACGGTCTGCAAACCATGTCCTATGAGGAACGGCTTAAGGAACTAGGAATGTTTAGTCTAACAAAAAGAAGACTGAGAGGAGACATGATAGCTGTCTACAAATACCTCAAGGGTTGTCACAAGGCAGAGGGATCAGCCCTGTTCTCACTCTCTCAAGGAAGGACTAGAAACAATGGGGTGAAACTGCAGGGGAAAAGATTTAGTTTAGATGTTAGGAAAAAATTTATAACAGTAAGAGTGATCAACCAGTGGAACAGGCTGCCACGGGAGGTGGTTGGTTCCCCTTCGATGGAGGTCTTCAAGCAGAGACTGGACGGCCATCTGTCTGAGATGGTTTAGAAGATCCTGCCTTGAGCAGGGGGTTGGACTCGATGACCCAGGAGGTCCCCTCCAACTCTACCATTCTATGATTCTATGATTCTATGATTATTTTCTCAAAACAGAACTAAAAATGGCTTGAAACTGATGAAATATCATGTCTGACTGTACCTTGGTTGCCCACTCCCCCACTGAGAAGAGGTCTTTCATTTTTCAATACTTTCAACTATTTGGTGTTGCAAGCAAACTTTGCTATCTCACTGCTTACCCCTATTCCTAGATCACTTATGAATAAAGGGCCGCGTCTTCACGGCATCATTATCTCAAATTCAAAACATTTTGAGTCCTCCCAGTTCAGACGGCAGTTCGGCTTAACACGCTTCTTCGGTGTTAAACCACGTTAAACCATTTTGAAATAAATCCTGATTTCAACAGGTCTCACTCTGGATCGTGCGTTGATACGTGTTTCCTTTTTAACTGTGTGGACAGTACCGTGTTAAGGGAAGAGAATCCGTGTTAAGGGTTTCCGTCCTCCAATCTCAATCTACCCAATGGCTGTCCGTATTCTGGGGACGTCATTGGGGTGTGTGTGTTTCCCTGCCTGATCTGAAGCAAAAACTTTTTTCTGATCCCTTCTTCTCTTGCAAGCCTGAACTTCTTGGAGCAGCCTTCACACAGCAGCGCTATAGCTCCGGAGTGCGTGCGGAGAGTTGGGGGGGGGGAGAGACAGAGAGGAGGGGATTGGGCAGGAGGAGGCTATCAGCGTTTTGGATTCCCCTGGGGCGGGCAAGAAGAATTTGGCTGAGGGAGCCCGGCCGGAGAAAGCCTAGCTAGTCTTCCCCTCCTGGGGAGGGAGTGAGCTGGTAGACACACACACACACACACAGGCAGGCTTTCATGACAGCTATAAAATCAGACACTTTTGCCACTCCCCCCCCAGCCTTCACACATCAGCGCTACAGTGTAGCAAGAGAACCAGCTCACTCTCAACAATGTTGCGAATTTGCGCAATTTCAAAACTTCAGACCTTTAGAAAGCGAAAGGCAGGGACAGGGGGGGGCTCCATTGGAAAAATGAAAAGCACGCAGGAAAGCGTCTCTCTCTCCCTTTACAATTCCCAAGGTGGGCGGGACGAGCGGGATCAATATTTCACTCGATTACCACTTCTCAATCAGGTTGCTGTTCAATTGAGCTGTCTTTTCTATCCTGCTTTTCTCATCCATTTAAGGGGATGAGAAGCAGCTGACAATCCTTCTGTCCTTCTCTCACTCTGAAAGTGGACTGAAACTGGATTAAACCTTAGGTGTGACCACAGGCAGAGGCAAAGTTGTTTTTGCGCGTCGACCCCCTTTTTCCCTCCCCGTCGCTTCGCTCTCAGGCCGATTTGCATGCCAAGGGCTGGAGAGAAAGGAGACGCTTTCGCTGCCGCTTTTGGGGAGGGGACAGTGGCTGGCCAGAGTTCCTGCTGGACTTTAAAGGGGGGCACGTGTGTGGGAGAGAGAGAGAGGAGGCTGCCCCCCCTCTCAGGGTCCCCCCCACCCCAAGGCTGAAGAGCGACCGCGATCGCCATCCTGGCCGGCCGGCCGGAAAGGACGCTCCAAGAGGCTCGGCTCTCCTCCTCTTCCAGCCAGCGGCGGCAGCGGAGGAGCGGGGCAAAGTGGCGGCGGCTCTGCCACCGGGCAACGAGGAGCCCCAGGGCGAAGCCGCCCGCGCCACGCCAGGATGGATGGATGCTGACGTCCTTCCCCACCGCCGCCCCGCCGCCATTCATGCCGGCCACTGCTTCCTCCAGGTTCCCCCCCCCAAACACACGCACCGGCCAGGAGGAAGAGGAGGAGGGAAATATGCCTCTGATGCGCGCGGGCGGCCAGGGAAGGGAGGGGGGAGCAGGCAGGCTTTCATGACAGCTATAAAATCCTTCCCCGCCCGTTTCAACCAGCCTCATCAGCCGGGGAAAGTTCTGATCTCCGTTACTTTCAGAATGAGAAAATATATAAGCTGTGGTCACACCTAAGGTTGAATTCACTTTCAGTCCACTTTCAGAGTGAGATAATATATAGGCTGTGGTCACACCTAAGGTTTAATCCACTTTCAGTCCACTTTCAGAGTGAGAGAATATATCAGCAAAGTGGCAAGCTGTTTTTTTTTAGGGTAAAATTCACGTCTGGGAGAGATAATGTGGAAAGAAAATTACTGGTCACTTTGCTCATGTTTTCTCGCTCTGAGGGTGGACTAAAGAAACAGCTTTTTCCTCCCCACGTTCAGGCAAAGTTATGGCTTTAATATGTTTAATATGAACACATTAAAACCAATGTGTTGTGACCCGCACTGAGACCCTTGTGTATAGAGTGGGATAAAAATATGAATGAATGACACCCCACCACAGCCACCCTATGCCTCTTTAATGTTTAAAGCCCTGGTCCTTTGATACAGAATCTCAGCTGTATTACTTCCTTTCTCTTTCTAAAGGTCTGAAGTTTTGAAATTGCGGAAATTTGCAACATTGTTAAGAGTGAGCTGGTTCCCTCGCTACAGTGTAATGCTGCGGTGGAAGGATGAGAATTCGTGTTTTGGACGCGCAGCGCCGAGCGCTTCTCCTGCCGCTGCTGCTGCGTTTGCGTCTGGCTGGCTGGCCGGCTGCTGCTGCTGCGCTGGGGAGGAGGATGGAGCGGGGAGGGGCGCGCCGTGCCCTGCACACCCAACTTCACCTGTGCCCGTGCCCACGACGCGGAGGGAGAACAGAGGGGCGTGTCCATCCGTCCACTGTCGGCCGAGAAGCGGACGGCTTGGAGGCGAGACGGGCGGATGGCACCGCGCCAGGTGGGCTGGCCTGTCTGCCAGGCGAAGGGGAAGGGAAGGGAAGGGTGGTGGAGGGGCCGCTTGCCGATGCGTGACAGCAGGAGGAGGAGGAGAGACGGCATCGGACAAGCCCTTCTCGGGGCGCCTCCGGGGCACCACGGTGTGGCGGTGCTGCTGCTGCTGCTGCTGCTGAGAAGGGGAAGGGAGGGGAGAGAAGGGGCCGGATCGGGCAGGGGGTCCCCGGCGGAGCTGAGTGCGCCGGAAGGACTCGGGCAGGGGGCATCCCAATGACAGCTGATCAGAATAAAAAGAGGCAAAAAAGCATGCATGACACACAGGGAAGGGAGGGTGGGATCCTGGGAGGGAAAACCAATCATAGAGAGGGGGTGGTCTCCATGACTGGCAATGGGTGGGAGCACATTCTATAGTGGGGATTACCAGGATTGATTCCGCGTTAAGGCTGCAATCGGAATGCCCTCGGAACCGGATCAATTTGCAAGTCATGTAGACAGCTTCGTTCCGGTTTAGTTATTTCGAATTATTTAAACTGAATTAAGGCATGCCGTGAAGACGCAGCCAAGGAGTCCTTCTGCCATGACCCAAAGGGCCTGGAATGACCTTACCCAGCTCTTTGTTGCACCAGATTATGTTTAACCCCAAAAAAGAATTTTCCATTTTAATACATGACTACAACCACACATGGTATAAAACACCAACTCTGCAGCCAGTTAACAGCCAGACCACTCAGCATTTTTCTTTAAAAAACAGAACTTATTTTTACAGAAGTAAAGTACATCCCTTATTTTTGGTGAAGAGAAAGAAAATATATAAATAAATCAAGATCAAAGTGTACACAAATTTCAAACTAACGTGTATTTCAGTAATGCTGATGATAGCGAAACAGTGGTGTGTCAAGCTAGAAGCACCTCACAAGATGAAATTCATCCCAAGAACCTTCTGTGACCCACACAGCCCTGTTTTTCCTTCTAGCAACTGTGCCAGCTTTTATAAATCCATTCAGTCTGATTAAGCATGACTTTGAACAGTGGGAGTTTTTGTGCCTGTCTATATAGGTAAAATTATATGTTGGGGATGTCAACGTGGCTTCAGGTGGTGCCTCTATGTTTTATGCTACCTCATCCATCTCTAGAGCACATTCTGCAAACTGAGTCTGATTTATCAGCTGACATCTAAGTAAAAGCAAGAAGCCTAAATTAGAGGTTGCTAAGTTACAAACCAGATTAGGCTAAGATGTGTTCCCAAATTTATATAAACACACTTCTGTTAATTTCAACAGAAGGATTTCATGCAGTCTTGGCTGAAGATGGCACCAGCATGGAATAAGTTAGCTTATAAGATGGATTTATCTCTTGCTCTCTCACACTCTGCAGGGTCTTACTTCCAGCTATATTTCAAAGAGGCATTACTACATTCAGATCCTATTACAACATATAATGTAAGAGAGAAATAATGTCTAATACCCAGCATGGGGGCTTTTTAATGTTAATGGACTTTATCCCACATGCCACCCCCAAGACATGCTGTGTTGGCCTAGAGTTTTCATCTCCTGGCAAACACACACAAATCTGTATATTCTAAGAACACGAGGAAAACAGGGTCCTTTTGACAAAGCCTGTAGTACATACAGATAATGTAGACATTAATCCACTGACTGAGGGAATGGGATTTGAACTGTGCAAATTCTAGTTCAAAGGAGAAAGCCTTCTTAGTCATGATGTCTTTGTTATCAATGTTTAGCTAATAAATGACTTAATAAGAACTACACAGCTCTGATTGGCTTACCAAATGGATTTGGATTCCTCTAAAATTGCAGTTGGCACCATATAAGAGAGAGCAATAACACAACTTGGTGTTTTCATTCCTAGAATCTGAAACGGACAAGCACTTTAAATATAGCCATGATTATGCTAGTATGACCAAGGATCAGGGATTGCAGAAGCAGCAGTCCAAGGCATCTAGCAGGTGACAGATTAACCATCCCTGCATTAGAACTATAGGATTATGATGGATCTTGACAAGTAATATACTCTGAGGATTGTCTGCATGTTCAGAACTGCCTTGTTAAAAATGCCTAGGGACAAGTGCTTAATTTTCAAAACATAAAAAAAAAATTAGGAAAGTATATATTTGAATAGAAAAGCTAGTGTGGTGCAGAAGCTGACCATCAAGCTAGGACTCAGGAATCTCTAAATACAAACTTTGTTTTAGCTATGGAAGTTGACAACCCATCAGCCAAACCTATCTCAGAGATTTGTTATGAGGATACCATCTTGCTTCAGATTTTGTTGAATTTCTTCAGTACTGGTATGAGAGAAGATGGAAGCTGTCTGCTCTGGGGCTGGAGTACTTGCATTGATTCAAAAGTGGAGGGGAGGTCTATTTGCTTGATCTACATGTCCCAGCTGGTGCAAACACTGGGGTGGAGAATGGATTCCACCCTTTGGAGCAACCCAAGCACTGGCTGTGATGTGATTAAGGTGTGCAGTCCCTGTACTCCAGCTGTATGGTAACGTCAGTTCTAGTGCTCTTTTGTTGCAGCCATTTTTCACCCTATCTCTCTTGCAGGGTTGTTGTGAGAATAAAATGGAGAAGAGGAGAGAATCAGATCTGCCACCTTGAGGTTATTAGAGGAAAGGCAAGATGAGAATGCATAAGCAAGCAAACATGCTTCTCAGCTAGTATGAATAGGGAAGATACATTCTAATAATATGAGAGGTCCTGGTGTCCTATATATACTGTGTTTAGAGGCACATTGACACAGAATGGCTTTTAAAGTAAAATCTTTCTCATGGGTGGTCGTTTTTTGCTCAAGCATTTGGCCTGTGTAAATGTATCTTTCTTTCTTATTTATTTATTTATTTATTTATTTATTTATTTATTTATTTATTTATTTATTTATTTATCCTGCCCTATACCTGGAGGTCTCCGGGCGGGTAGCAGCATTTAAATAAACCTTATTAAAATGATAACAGTATGAATTAAAGCAATAGGATCAGCAAGTGCGAAGGGAAAAGTGTATCCCTATTTAACAAAAGGCCAGGGCAAAGAATCTTCACAGCCTTTCATAAAGTGTACAATGAAGGTGATTGACACACCTCTAGGGGAGACTATTCCATATCATAGGGGCCATCACTGAGAAGGCCCTCTCCCGGGTGCCCACCCCTTTTGCTGCTGAGGGTGGTGGGACAACCAAGAGGGCCTCCCCTCCATATGTTAAGGCATGGGCTTGTCTACTGCCAGGAGGGCTGCAAGACTTGAACTTGATTTAGTGGAACGTTTGTGCTATATTTAGACAAGCATTCACTGAGTGGTTCTCCTCTCCTGTTTTTACTGTGGTTTTATATAAGTTCCTTGTTTTATCTGCTTTTATATCTTTTGATTTTTTTTCTGTCTTGCAACCATTTTGAAATTTCAAAAAAGAAGTAGAATTGAAATGCCTGTAACAAGTGAATCAATTCACTAAAGTTAAATCTGTTAATGAGCATTAGCAAGCCCAAGATAAACAGACCTGTTGCATAGTTTTTTTATCTTGTTGGTCTCCAGTCTATACGGCTGTCTGTTGCTGAAGATAATGTTGCAGTGGGTGGCCTCATTAGCTGGTTCAAGGTGCAATCAAGATAGAGCTTTTTTTCCAACCACCGCTTTTAGAAAATCCACCCCTTCTGAATATGAAAACAAAAGCAGGATTTCAAAGATAAAAAGTATCCTATGTTATTCCTTCATCTCAACATCTGGTGATGCCCCCTTAGCAACAAGTGTTCGCTACTGATTGACTGCCGCTGCTCAGCTTTCCAGGGTCCTGACTGGTTGCTGTCTGGCTGGCAGCCTTGGATCTCATGTTGCTATTTGCTAGATTTCTGTCCTCTGTTCCATTGGTCTTATAATTTCCTGCCTGAAGAAGGGATGACTTTTCAGGGTTTTGTTATGTGGTAAGATGCCTGCAGGGGTAAATTGTCTGAAGAAGAGTAGGCTTTTCTACCCCACTTTTCTCACCCATTTAAGAGGACTCAAAGCGGCTGACAAAGCTTTCTGGTTCTTCTCCCCACAACAGAACACCCTGTGAGGTTGGTGGGCCTATGATAGCTCAGAAGAGAGCTGTGGCTAGCCCAAGGTCACTCAGCTGGCTTAATGGAGGAGTGTGGAATCAAACCCAGTATTCTCAGATAACAGTCTGGCTCCCTGAACACAAGACCAAACTGGCTCCAAGTTCTCCCAGGGGGTGGCACTTTAAGCATGTCCGAGTACAGCCCCAGAGTAGCAATAGTTAAGAGTGATTCTGCACTGGCAGAGCATGCTAGGAGCCTCCTTTCTACATGTTGGCATGATCTAAGGGATGCTGTCCCTTAATAATGCCTCATTATTAATAGAATGACTAATGGCATGCAATAGCAAAGTGGGCTGCACCTTCCTTAATAGCTTAGAATTCTGAATCCTTTTGCTGCTCATAGATTGGGCTAAAAAATTATAATGCACAACTTTTGGAAATATTTTCCTTTTATGCTTTCGTGAGAGCAAAATTCCTCTCAAACTCTCACAGAAGCTATTTCCCTACCAGAAATATGCCAACTCTGCCTTCCTGTTTGTTATGATTTATCTAGTGCCTGCTGAGTTACTAACTGAAAACCAAGAGAAGATCTCTGTAATGCAAATCTCCCTTTTGGTGGTGTGACAGGCATCAGAAGTGTTTCGAATTCATGATTTCTTCCTCTTCCCACATGCCTCTTTTGTCATTTCAGAATAATCCTTTATGTAGCATGGATACCCAGTTGTGGGATTAATGCCTGGCTTAGCATATTGGGACAGGTTTACATATAGCACAGCCACTGTACTGTCAGTTCCAAGTAAAATGCAAAGGTAAAGTGATTCTCTTCCACGTCTGTTTTCCCTTGTTCAGAATAGCCAGAGAAGTCACTGGATTTGGGTCTACTTTTGACTGCCACTGAGAACTTTTAAACCAGTACTGAGATCTTTAAGGAGCTATCATGCTCAGGTTCACTGGTAATGGAATGCCAGAGGTGGTGCTGAAGTGTTTGTACAAATGCATGCATCAGTTGTGATCACTTCCAATATCAGACCACCTACAGGCTGGCTTCATCAAAAGCTGTAGATGACACCAAGGGCTCTAGCCTTGTGAACAGACACCATGGATGTCCTTACACATAGTGAAAAACAGCACCTAAAAAGCACCTTGGAATCAGTCAGTAGTGTTTTATCTTTCCATCTCTAATCCACATTTTTCTAGCTTGGCATGTTCATGGGATGAGGGAGGGACAGACATACTGGCTTGTGAAAGATCCCACCTGAGAATCATCTACTCTAAGTTGTCTCTAAGCCATCTCGGTAGTCCTTTTTCTTTTTCTTTTTTTTTAACCATGTGAATTTAGCCTTTGGCTGGGCGTGCACCTTGAAACACCTTGGTCTGGCTCCGACATCAAAGCATCATGGTAACATTTTATCCAGCCATAATGCAAAGATTAGCCACTGGATTGTAATTATCAAAGTGGCATAAGCGCTACTCATTAGTGCATGAGCTCCTGGCTGCATTGTGTCTGGACAAAAAAAAATGACAAGATGCTTTGATGGAGGAGTCATACCAAGGCCACAACAAGGTGGTGACCAACCTTAGTTGATTCTTTGATTGATGGCAAATTAATTTTATTACCTGTTAGCTGTAGGTCGCTAGCTATAAGCATTCTTGTCACGTTGCACCATCAGAAATTGCAGCTGTCTCTTCTACCATGCCAATGACCTTCGCCACCTGTGCCAATGAGAGCTGGAAAGAGAGGGGTTTCATCATGGTTGTGGAGAATTCCCAATATGTTGCTGGATTTTAGGAGGCCCTGTCTAGTCATTTGTTTGTATGACCTTGATTTATGGAAATTTTGTAGGATACCTGTGGGACAGTTATGAGGCTGGACTAGATTTACAAGTGTCATATGCCTTATAATATATTTAGTATTCTAGGGGCAGCTCATGTGTTATTCTATAAGAATGACAAAATATATAACTTTCTTAACCAGCTGAAGAAAAAAGTTATATTACTGAGCAAATACCTGTTCAGATAATCACTGACTTTAATACTGGCTGTGCGCATCTTATTGAAGCTAATGGGCCATACTTTCATCATTTGTTTGGATTGGATTCCTCTGAGATTCACCTGAAGCATTAAGCTACCAAGTGGAGCAAAAAAGGTGTTTGGGCATCAACTGGCTCTCTGTATTTTATTTTATTTTATATCCTGCCCTTCACCCAAAGTTTCCAGGGTGAGTCACAGCATTAAAACCTAAAATATATAGAATAACCTACAAACATATTCTAAAATATAACCCTCCCTCCTTCCCTCCCTCTCTGGAAGGACAACACTCAGAGGAAGCTAAACATCAAAGGCCTGGATGAAGTGGAATCTTATCAAAGTTGGGAAACCAAGGGGGTAAATCTTGCAAAGCTTGGAAAGCTGGAATAGGGGATTAGGGAATAAGTTTCACAGAACAGTCAGATGCCAGTGCCTGTGGATGTGGAAATTTCTCTAGCCTTGATACTGAATTCAGCTACTGCCACTTCTTTGTCAGTGTTTCACCTGATACTCTGTGCTCCTAATTAGCAACAAAAAGTTGAGAACACATCTATCACAGTATCTAGTGTTCATCCTGGAAGAATATAGAGCATGTTTTGTGCCACGTCTGGTATGCTATATCATCATCATCACATGTTTTGCCATAAAAAGCTAGGAAGCACTGAGAAGACTGTTCTTCATCTGTCTTTTAAAAAGACAAAGACAAAGAAAAAAAAAGACATAGAATTTCACTAGATTATTTAGCCACCAGATGAAAATGTTCACCTGTGATACTGCATATTTTTCATATCAATTTGTTTATAGACCTGACACCGTAAATTGTACAGAGTTCAGCTTCATGTACCTCATTAGTATTCTTAGCTCTCAGTTTTCTTCTCATGTTAATGTGAAACAGCCCTATCTCTCCCCACCCACCCCCAACTGGATTTTACTCTGGGCCATGGGTTTGCCAGGATCACACATCATCGTGTGATGCAGATGATGCATCATGTTGCAATGCAGCTGTGACATGGGTGATGGCATCTCCCCTGCAGTCCTGATTATGCATGATTGGCAAAGGAGTCTCAGCGCTGTGGATGTATTATATTGAATAACCTGTTGGGTCTCTCAGGAGCAGCTAGCTTTCGTGCAGAAATGATATTGTGACTGTTAGGTTGCCAGCAAATATACATCAGTGTAATGGCATTGTGTGGAAACTTGCTTTCCACAATGAATTACTAGGTGGGAGTCCTTTTACTCATTGATGTTTACATTGCGCAAAATATTCAACACATTGCATTAATTAATGCTTCTGAAGTGAATGATCTAGTCTATGGAAATTGTGGAGTATGTTAAGGTTTTGGCCCTTTAAAAAACCTTCTGCTGCTACTAGCAGTCAGTGTGCTGTATGTGATCTCATCGGCAGTGGCAGAACGGGGAAAGAGAAGGCATGCCTATCTTTCTGTAACTGAATTGGGTTCCTGCTCAGATGATTCACACTGATTCCTGGCCTTCTTCTGCAAATCACGCTACCTCTGTGATTTTGTTCTGCATTTCCTGCAATCAGTTCAAATCTCAGGGAATTTACCGTGCTTACATGTAAGCATTCACTTTATAAAAACTCCCTGGGTTTAATGCAGAAACTAGTGTGTGCATTTCAAGTGGTAAAGTACAGCAGATTGTTTTAAAAAGCCTCAGTAGGTGATGGTTGCTACATACTTGAATAAAGGGCAGGACCTGCAGGGTGCCTTTATGGTGCTTTGAATGCAGAAGGAGGGCTCACTGTCTGTACAACACTGCATCCTCATTGCACATGCAGTGCAGAGGGAGAGCGTGACACCTGCATCGGGTTGTTTTATTGCGGTTTGAAAACAATTTGAATTTTCTTTGGCCCCATTACAGATTGGGTTCCCGTGTTTTCCGAGGAGTAAATCGCTAAAAACTGCAATTAAAAAACACCGGAAAAAACAGATCTCCTGTTTTGCTGCTAAAACACTTTATCTTTTTTCCTTTGGAAACAGTGCCACAGTATTTGGGGGAGATGCGTGATGAAACGGTGGGGTTTCACCTTGTAGGACAGTCCTTGGCTTGCCATCCCTCTGTTGCAGAGGAGTTTAAAGTGTTCAAGCCTCCACCCCCCTCTTTCCCTTGGCAGGCCATTTCAAGGTGGATAAAAAGTTTCATTTTCACCCACTTCACACTGATAACAAGTTTCATTTTCCACCCATGCTTTCCACTCACTTTCTCCTTTCTCGGCTGGGGAAAGATGGCTTGGCTAGCTCCTTCCTGCGTGAACAAACCACAGTGGGTGGGTGGGAGAAAGGTGTGATAAAGGAGAAAGCGAGGGGAAGGCATGGGTGAGGAAGTTTAGGGAGATTTTGAGCAACATTGTAAGCGATCCCCATGGTGGCGCTTGCTGAAGGTTTGGCTTTGCTGTGGGGAAGCAAACGATGACAGCAAAAGCAGGAGGGGAGTGGGAGCTGGGATTCCTTACCCTTGTCCATGTCATTGCAGGATCAAACCCAATCGGGAGAAAGGGATGGACACCCCAGCTGGCAAAGGGCAAGGAGGAAAAGATTTGCTTTCCTCAAGGCGTTTTTGAAGCATTTTCTGTGGGGACAGCATTGGGCTTGACTGCAATTTAAAGTGAAAAAAATGGGAATGGCCAGACTGCACATTTGCATCGGGTTTAGCTTTGTTTAATTTAAAAAATCTTAAGTGGGATTGCAGCCTAACAGTAAAGCTGTTTCATGAGCTCTAAGAGTTCTTTGAATAGTTCTTTTTCTTTCAGCAGAAGCCCTTCTTCCACCACTGCTGCTGCTCAAAGGAACTTACTGATCCTCTTTGGTATTATTACTGTGACCACACCTAGGCTGCATCTTCATGGCATGCGTTATTTCAATTTAAATAATTCGAAATAACTGACCCGGAACAAAGCTGTCCACATGACTTGCAAATTGATCTGGTTCCGTGGCATTCCTTAACGTGGAATCAATCCTGGTAATCCCCACAATAGCCCTGTGCTCCCGCCCATTGCCAGTCATGGTGCCCTGTGATTGGTCCTCCCTCCCAGGATCCCACCCTCCCTTCCCTTTGCATCATCCATGCTCCGCCGGGGATTCCCATTCTCTCCCCTCCCCCTTCCCACCAGCAGCAGCAGCAGCAGCAGCAGCAGCCATCCATCCATCCATCCATCCTGGGGCTCCTCGGTGCCCGCTCCGCTTTGCCCAACTCCACCGCTGCCGCCGCCGCGTTCTCAGCGCCTTTCGCCCTGCTGGCCGGAGCGCGCTCGCAGCCCGGGCCGCCCCTGCCTCCCCCGCCGGCGGCTCCGGCGCCCACCGCGCCATCCATCCATCCATCCATCCATCCATCCATCCATCCATCCATCCATCCATCCATCCATCCATCCTGGCGCTGCGGCGCGGGCAGCTTCACCCTGGGGCTCCTCCGCCACTGGAAAAGGAGGATAGCCGAGAGGCGGGCGAGCTCGCTCTTCCCCCGGAGGGCGGGAGGGAACTCGGAGAGCGGGGAGAGTGGGCTGGGAAAGTTCCGCGGGGACTCCCCTTTCCTTTCCTTTTTAAAGTTCAGAACTGCGCAAAACTGCAACATTGTTATAAGCTACATTGCTACAGTGTAGCTTTTGAGGTAGTGGCTGTTGGATTCTTTCAATGGAATCACTCTTTGGAAGCGAGCTATTGGGGGAGGGAATCCTAAACATGACGTGCCTCGAATACGGACAAGCCATTGGTTACAGTGCGATTGGGGGCGGGACAGCCTGGACACGGAATCTCATCCCGGAAAATGATACTGTCCACACAGTAAAAAATGAAACACGTATCAAGGGCACGATCCAGAGTGAGAGCTGTTGACATCAGGATTTATTTCAAAATGGTTTATCGTCGTTTAACACGGAAATACCGTGTTAAGCCGAACTGCCGTCTGGCCGAGGCGAACTCAAAACATTTTGAATTCGCGATAACGATCCCGTGGGGATGTGGCCCTAAGGTTTAATCCAGCTTCAGTCCACTTTCAGGGCAAGGGAACAAATCAGCAAAGTGACCAGTATTTTTCCTTCCATGTTATCTATTCCAAACGTTAATTTTCTGAGTTATTTAACACTGAAAGTAAACAGCTTCTTTTCCTCTTCCTCCTCCTCTGCCCCCCCCCAAGTCAAGAAAGGCCCAGGTCTTGGCTTGGGGGGCGGGGAGAGAAAGGCAGTTCCCTTAGTCTTTGCACGCAGGGAGCCACTTTCTGGGTTCAAAGGCTGATGTTTAGGCAAAATGTAGTTCAATTCTTTAATATGAAAGCCTAAAATAACTACTGCTGTAATATATTGTCCTGGTGTGTGGATCCTGCCAAGGTATGGATAGCTATTAGGTGTGTAAGAGTATGTGCATGTGCAATTCTAATTCTTTTAACAGCTTAGTAAATATTGAGAATGTTTGTTGTCACCCTGACCATGCCCCCCTGCCTGCATTCTCCATTACCATTCACGTGCTCCCCTGAAGTCCAAGTAGGCCTTCCGTAGGTATGCATACATCTTCAAAAGGCCTAGTTGGGCATTGGAGGGATGTGCAATATTGGTGGTAGTGGCAGCAGCAGGTGAATGTGTGTGTGGGGGGACGAGGCAGGATGGGATGGGAGGGGGTTCCCTTCATGCATGAATGTTCATCAGATGTTTGTGCACAAAGCAGACCCCCCCATATTTTTTGGGGGGCTTCACATAAACTGAATATTACCCCATTTGATTCCCATCCAATTGAATGGGGGAAATTGGCTTTCTGTGCATCCATACATGAGGATGGAGTGAAGGTGAAGTAAGTTTTCTTCACTGCCACCACTGCCACATGGTAGGCACAATAATGTTTTCTTACCAGTGTTTGGTCAGGTTTACAGTGAGATTTTCTCTGCTTTTGTTCTAGCTAACAGACCTCCTTCATCTAATGTAGCTCCCTGCTAAATCAGGATGCTTCACAAGCTCTATGGGGTTGCCAAGGAAACTTGGGAGCACTTGAATCAATATCTCTACTTATCTCACAATTCCAAGTGAGACCGGAGCCTCAACAGGAGCACTAGGCATGCCAAACTTCCCCAGAGCCAATAGGAATCCATCAGATTCCATAGGTCTGAGAGTGTAGGCCATCTCATTAGGTCTATCACCCCTGCAGTGCAGAACAGATACCATAAACCCAAACACCACCAGAAAATGATCTGTCCATACAATGAACTTGCTATAAGTCAGCCTAACAATGGATCCACACCCTCACACCCTATAGCAAAGACCAGGTCAAGTGTATGGCGTGCAGCGTGAGTTAGGCCCTTAACATATTGAGACAGTCCCATAGTTGTCATGGGAGCCATGAAGTCCTGGGCAAGTCTACAAGAGCCATTCTCAGGGTGGGAATTGAAGTTCCACCTCCACCACCATGCAGGGAGCCTCCAACACTATGTCTGGGACAGCCTCCACCAGCTCACACAGGGAAGCGAGGTGAATGGTAAACCAACAGCAACCCTAATTCTGTCTTTCTGGCACAACATTATCAGGAATAATCTTTCAACCCCAGTCACAGAATGAAAATGGCATCTGGTAAGGGAGATGGAATCTTTATGGACTCCAGAAGCCTGACTTTGTGTGCCATCAGATATCCTGGGGGCAAATCTGAGTAAGTACCAGGTTATTGGAAGAACCTATTTCCAATAAGCAGAGTTGCAGTGGGCTTTTATTTTCTTGGAACTACTGTAGACCTGCCTTTACTACTGTATGTATGAAAATGTCAAGCATTCAGTACTACAGTTTATAGATGCTCACCAAATGCTTGTCTGAACTGACAAAGAACTAACTATCTCAGAACCACTCGGGTATGGCAACTGAAACACTGTGACTGCTACTTGTCTCCAAGGTGGGAAATATGCCCTCAAAGTTGTCCAAACAGGAGGCTGTGATTATGGACAATAAAGGTGCTTCCCACCTTTGTGTGTCCCTGTTGCTGCCATCTGTAGTGATAAAGCATCAGACAAAAGATGGTTTCTTCCATTTCTTGTCTGGTGCTTAATTATCTTGGGCTGAAACTTCAAAGATGCAAACATTTTGTTCTGCAACTTTGATACTAAGAAAGCTGGAAGATGCTGGGCATGTATGCACCATGCCCCCTGAAACAGCTTTGGGATTATGAGATCCCATGGCACAGGAATCCATTTTTCAGACTGTGAAGATGCAGTCAAAAGAGTCTGAACCTGCTGAAGCAAATTGTGATTGTCTGATATCCATGTATATGACAACTCCTTCTCAGCATCTGAAGGGTGCCTCCTTTATCCCTCTGATGGGACACTCACCTTTCAGTTCCTAGGTATGAAAAAGAATCACATTTCCAAGTTATTTAGAAACTTGGAAACTTATTTGTATGCCTGTGGGTATACAAAGGAGAACCCCAAACTCCGAGTTACTTCTTAAGCTTCATCCCACTCTCATGTTTTTGTTCAATTGTACGTGTGTGGCCTTGAAGATTGACTTTTTTTTTCAACCTCTGTTTTTTGTCTGACTTGTCTCTTCCTTTATAACTTGAATCTTTATTATGCTGTTTCATGTTTTAAAATGTTATAAGCAGTTCTGGGGTTGTTTATAAAGGTAGGGCAAGATATGTTTTGAATGTAATATCATGGGAATTTGAGGGGAAGATGGAGCTCATTTTCATTGCTGAATATAAAAAGAGTTGTAGGGATAATAATTGTGGGTCTGACAAAGTTATTAATTTGAATAGGCTTCATGCCCTGTGATTTTACATGTGCATTTATGTCAGAGTAGTTATGAATTATTTGGCCTTGATTCATGTTTAGTATATTCCCTGAGCTGAAGTAACTTGGCAGTAGTTAAATATCAATTGAAGAACAAAAACAATATTCAGCGGTGTACCGATATTTAACTTCCTAAAGGAAAGTTTTGAATTATGTTCTTCATTTTTAAAAAACAAAATTTATTTTATAACAATGGAAATCTCTATTCTATGGAACTGGTGGATGAGAACAAAGTAGGATTTCTGTGTAAGTAATGTGCAATATGGTGAGAAAACTTCAGAGAGCAACGTTTTGGGCATTGTTGACCGGAAAGAATTGAGGAAACAAGTGCTAATAATATGATGCAGGTGTGACATTTCTGCAAACAACATTGTTTACTGGGGCATTATTGTTTATGATTACCAGCACCATTTAGGAATATTTATTGCCTCCTATTTTAATGAATGGAACCCATTTCAGATCCTGGGTGTTTTTCCACTGTCAAAAAGTACCCATTTTTTGACCCATTAAGGACACATTTGGATGTGAGCCGGATGATCCCATTTCCACCACGGCACCCATTTGGGACCTGATTGTTTCCACTGCTGTGGGGGAAATCCGGATCGAATGGATACTTTCTGCCCTTTAATCTGGATTTTCTGTAGACCCCATTAATGGGGTCTACAATGGGGTCTTCAGGCAGAAAATCTGGATTAAAGGGAGCTGATCTCTTTGGAGAGACTGGCAGCGAGACTCCGAAGCCCCTCTGAAGCGATCGGCAGAGACTTCGGAGTCTTGCCGCCGGTCTCTCCAAAGAGATCAGTGCAGACTTCGGAGGCGCTCCGAAGGGACTCCGGAGCGGCTTTGAAGTCTCTGCTGATCTCTTCGGAGAGACATCAGAGGGGAGTCCACACGGTCTGTGCTAATAGCGCACGGACCGCGCTGACAGCTCCAGAGCCTCTCTGAAGTCCGTGACAATCGCTTTGGAGGGACTTCGGAGTCATTTCAACCTGCTGGCCCAGAAAAGGCATTTTTCTTTAAAGTTCTACATATACTAGGTGGTCTTGTATCAGCATTGTTTCCTGTGTAAAACCTGTGGTGACGCCCCTTCAGCTGGGGCAAATCTCTGTCCTTCACTAACTGTCTTCCTTCCTTGGATTCTCAAATAAATAGTTAAATAATAGGCTTGATAAATATTACTTAGTGCTGGCCGTGTTGCTGTCCACCCCATGCCAAAGAGGTCGCCACTTCCCTTGCTTCCACAAGTAAACACTCCCAGCAGAGAAGCATCTCTATCAACCTCCCACAGCTTGCTTTCTCCTACTAGCTTTCACTAAATTTAAAGTCAAAGGAACCCCTTTTCTAGCGATCCTCATGTAGTACTAAATAGCACTTCAAACTCAATTCTCTTTATATAAGAAGATGTCCTTTATTGATAACACTCGGTGTGAAGCAATAGATAGTTAAATATGAAGAAAAATAAATAAACAAATACAGTGGCTTCCAAGAATTCACACAGCAATTAGCATTCTACTTTAATCTAGGCTGCCTAAAGGCCTCTCCCTGGCTCTTCCCAAGCCCTAGACCCTGCTGGAACTATGTGGGTTTCCCTCAGGTGAAGAACAGTCACTTCAGAACCTTCCCACCCTGAAAACCCAAAGCATAGGACAGTTGTACTTCTGGGTTTGTGCCTTTTATACGGCTGCAGCCCGGCATGAGCTGCCTCTGATTGGCTGTGCCTGTGGGCATTCTCTCCTCCCTCTCTTATGCTAATTTGGGTGCTCTGCCCACTGCTTACCTGCTGTCCTTTATCTACAATAAATACTGTACATTACCTTAAATATCTTAATTGCTATACATTGAAATATCTTAAATAATTAAACACATTGCCAACATTTACAATAATTATACAACATGGCCCACAATAAATTCATCCAGCAAGCGTAGGCATCATAAAACCTTAACTTTCAAACTGAACTGTGAATTGTTAAGGGCTGTTCAAAGATTGATAAGACACTTTCACAGCTTGTGTGGTTTTGTTTGAATTTAATTGAACCAGAAAAAAGTTTGTGCAATCTCTAATGCTAGTGCCAGTGCATGGAGGCTAATTTTCACACCTCTAACTGCTGCAAGCCAGATCAATAGTACATGGCACTGTCACATCAGGAAATCCCACTGTTAGCTTAGAGGGCCCTTTTCCCTGCCTCAGGGTAGCAGCAGGGATTTGTTGGTAGTTTGAGGTGAAAAGATGCCAAACCCATCTGTGCTGGGGATGATAAAGGGCCATTCCCATGACAAGGTCTGGTTGCAGTCTTAGTGAGCTCTCTTCATGCAGAGGACACCTCTGGGACAACCTCTTGGATTAATAAAGACATCTGAATTAAAATCACACTGTGAGAAGTTAGGGTCGTTGTGCTCTGCCCAGGAAATGCCTACTGCAATACTTTGTGATTTGTTATATAAGACCATATTGACAGGGAATGGTTGTTGGGCATTTGGTACAACTAGCTCATTTCCACATGGCTGGTTGCTAATGTTAATTATTTTAGCTGAAGGTTGAAGCAGACAGCTTTGGGAGATGGTTGAGACATGATGATAACATGTTGTGTTAGATGCAGTTTGTTCCTTTGGTTAGGTCTTGAGTATGACTGATAAAAAGGCTATCCATCTTTCTCACTCTTTGCTGTTTTGGACTCAGGTCATGTTTTCTCAGGTCTTAACTAAATACGGTACTGCTTTTGGCTGATGAGTACAGAAAACTAAGGATGGGTTCACCATTTGCGTATGGGAATCCTCAGGCAGAAGACAAGGGTGAGAATTTCACCTTAACTTCCTGCAAATGGCCTGTAGAGGCATCCTACCTGTCTCTCCAACCTGGGAACAGTACCTATGCATTATAGTAGCTATTGATATTTCCATTTCCATTTCTATTTGTATACTGCCCTTCCAAAAAGCAAAATTTTGCCCAAGGCAGTTTACAAGAAACAGAAAAAAAATACAAAGAATACAACAAATCAATACAACAAGTTAAAAATCAATCTCAATAAATAATAATTGCATCAAAGAATACAACAAATCAATACAAGTAAAAAAAAAATCTCAGTAAATAAGAAATCAAAAAACATATCATAAACAATGTCCCCCTCCCCTCTCCCGTCTCTAGCTCCCAGGAGGAAGGCATGGCCCAGTTGGATGGAAAGGTGGATTAATTGTCCATTTTTCCTAATACCCACCTCTAGGAAGTGAGCGCAGGGCAGGAGAACGCCAGTTTATCACTGGATGATAAATGTTTAAGTCAGTGATGGCGAACCTGTTGAGCTCGGTGTGTCAAAATTCGCAAGAAAAACTAGCTTAACTCAGGTGCTGTGTCACATCTAGCAATATCCATAATTTTGTGATATTTGTGGCTCTAGTAAAAAAGTTATATTTTTGATATATGTATTTTATTAAAAGCAAAAACAAACAATTCTTTACATTAGTGACTTTTGTTGCTAAATCTTCAATTGAAAGTTGGTATTTTGTACACTTCAAGAACAAGCAAGCACTACATGCCCAGGTGCCAGGGTGGCCATGTGTGTCACCCAAAAGGGCTTGGCGTGTCACTTGTGACACGCGTGTCATAGGTTGGCCATCACCGGTTTAAGTGAACCAACATCTGGAATCTGTCAGAGAGGTAAACCACTTAATGAAGCTCCTAAACCTCTCCTCTCTGATCTCTTTCAGTTTCAGCCAAATCATGACCCTACCCTTGTAGTTTCTAAATAATAATGCCTAAGACACATAAAGACTAGTTTAGTTAGCAGACTGTCTCTTTCCTAGGGGAATCTTATGATTACCTACAGTGGGGCCTTTTCTATGGTGGTACCCACCTTCTGGAATGGTATTTCCTCTGATATCCATAGGGGTCCTATACTTCTGGTTTTTATATGCTGAATGAAAACTCACCCAGGTCTTTCCATAGTGAATATCTGTGTCCTCCATCCTTGATTTTAATGATGTTTTATATAACTATTATGATTTTAGTTTGTAATTTCTGTGTTGTTTGAACAACTTTGAAATTATGTTTTTACAGTAAGTGGCATATACATATTTTAAATACATAAGTAATATTGTATAGGGATATTTTTGTTATTTTATTATAATTGCTTATTAACTGCTTTGTGAACCCTATTATGAGGTAAAGGAAATAACCTGATGCTAACAATAATTATCTGTTCAGGTATGACAGAAAGTTGTTCCCTGTCATTTCAGAGGCAGCTACTGTAGTAGATTGTTTGAACTAGAATATTTAGACCACTGCCAGCTACAGGTTAACCAGCTTGTTAACAGTGGGAAGCATCACCAGGCTTTTCTACTATATTGCCAGGCAAATTCACCAATCTATCCCAGTATTCGTCCAGTCTTGAACCTGAATATCTGATGTCAGAAGCAATGCCGTAAAAAACAAACAAACATTTGCTGGGAGCTAGAATGCTGGACTAGAAGCCAGGAGATATGCTCCCCCTTCCATAACTCCCATAACTCCCTCCCAGCCTGAACTCCCTCACTGGGTTGTTATGAGGATAAAATTGTGGTGAGGAAATTGATGTTTATTGCCTTGGGCTCTTTGGAGGACAGGTGGGACACAAATGATGCTAACAGATAGTGATGGGACATAGAGTAGATCTTTGGTTACCTTCAGATGGCAAGAGACCATGTGGGATCTATACAAGATCCTGTGACTGCCTACTGCTTCCCTAAAACAGATGTCAAGAGCAGCCCTGTACTTATTTTGATGTCTGGTGAACAGCTTCTGGCAGATGCTGAGGTAAACAGCCTTATTATGGGAAATCTGTTGTCACCGCTGGATAGTGACATATTGAATTATTGCCTGCCTAAATTCAGACTATATTGGGAAAGTCAGGAGAATGTCTAACATTCCCAAAATAGTACCAAGAGGGTTAGGGTTTTAGGTTTTACTAGAAGTTTGGAGTCTCGGATAACCCTGAGGTGAAAATAAATAATGTTCCCTCAAATCATAAAACTTGTAGTTTGGGAAACATTCTGCAAATGTCCCCAAGTGTGTGCACCGTCTAAATTAGATGGAAGAATCTCTTTCAACATTTTTTTAAACTCTGCCATAGAATGCACATTGCAAAGGAAAATAAGAGCAACCATGTTTGATAAATAGGGTTGTTTTATTTGCATGAGTGTCCACATTAGCATTTCCAAGAAATAATTCTTTATTAGTTGCACCAAATACATTACATTCCCATTTCTATGTGACCTCCAGTCAGTGAAGCTGTACAATGCATAACTTCAAAGATGTGTATGATAGCTTTAATGTGTGGCATGTGGCTATGTTTTAAAAGGGATTTTTTTAAAAAAAATTAGCCAACATAGTGCTTTCATTCCATTTACTACATGGCATTAATTTGCAAACTCCTAGCACTGTTTCAAATAATTTCAATTTCTTAAACAGATTTTAGATAGATTAATCACATTTCTTCCTGCTAAGCACCTTTTCATGCTGAGTGTGAAACAATAATCCTGTTGTAATGCTTATTGGCACTGACCCTCAATAAAAGAGTAGCGAAGAATCTGGAATTAATGAGGCAATTTGTTGGGCACCTGGATTCAGCCCACCTGGGAGGATGTTATAGAGGGGCCAATACTGATTAGAGAGCTAAGACTGCAGAAGTCTTGTTGGAGCAGTTTTGCAGAAACCTTTTCCAATTGCTGCGGCAATCACTGTTTATTTTTATTTTTGCAGCAGGGCAAATCTATATGAGATATCTGGTAGCTCCCAACTAAATGCTGTGCAGGATCTATCTTCCCTGATTTTTAAAAAGAAAACTGTGTATGTTCAGGAATGCAGCAGTTCAGGAATACTTGGCTTGACGTGCACTTCCCTTCACGTGTGGGATGTACCACTGTTGAGGCAACAGTTCTAGTCACACATGAAAACTGATCTCACTGAACATGACAGATTGCACAAACATGAGCCAACATGGTACTGAAACATATGAAGGAGTAAGGGAGAGAAGACTCAAGGTCTGAGCTACTAAGTGTGGTGAAACACTGCCCACTTGACCTTATGGCAAGGGCTCCAGTTAGAGTCTTGCTCTTTTTCCACTGCCTAGTTGCATGATCAACCTACCACTGCCCTGTACTTTCTCATGATTATTAGTTAGTTAGCTCCTCTCATCCTAAGTAGCATATCAAGCAATGAGATTATTCCAGCAACTCCAATCAGCAGCCAGATTTGTAGCCTCATCCCATTTTATATTAATCTGTTTGAGATCTTTTAGAAATGTCATTGCTGTTTTGGGGATTTTCTTATTCTCCATCCATAGAACATGGCCTGAGAATCGTAGTTCTCTTTCAGCAATGATTTTATGCAAGCTATGCAGGCCACTTCTTCATAAGACTTCTTCATTTATGATGTGGTGGTAATATGTTACTTTAAAAATCTGCCTCAGGCATCATTGATGAAAAACATTAAGCTTATGTACTGATTTTGTTGAATATTCATGATTGTTATTTCTTTGTAATAATAACTATTGTAATGCGTTCTAGGTGGGGCTATCCTTGAAAACTGTTCAGAATGCAGCAACTTGACTTGTTTTACTATGCAATATGTTTTAGTTTCATTGTAACCCAGAGTGGGACCGTTCAGTGAAGGGTGGGATATAAATTTTCAAAATAAATAAAATAAATAAATAATAAACTAACCCCAACCAAATGGCTGCAGGACAGTGTAACCAAGTAAAATACAATACAAACATATAGCATAAAAATGTCAGTTTAAAAACTAAAACAGAAGCAAGTAATGTTTAAAATATTTTAGAAAAAACAAAAACAGTGATTATTTACACCCAGCTTGTGGTGACTTTTGGATTCTGAAAAACCAGCGTAGTGAATGTAGTACTGTCAAGGTGCTATTTAAACCTAGCTAGATCACCATGACCCCTTTCCTTAAAATGTGTTGAGGTTTCTTGTATCTTACTAAGATATTAAGTGGGTCAAATATTTGAGTCCTGAATCTGAATTGCTTGCCTCATTCAAACACCATTCTCCAGCTTTCCTTGGCCTTCACATGGAAGAAAGTTTGGCACAGAGAAATGAAATTAGTAAAGGCATCCACTTCATTCATCTGTTCAGTTGCTTTGTGTCAGTGTTACATTTGTCATGGTAAGAATAAAGACTGTAAATCATCTTACTTTCTTGTCCTCAGCTCAAGCCTTTTTTCATTCAAGGTTTTTAAAAAGCCTTGAAATACATCATCCTGTCATCCTAGAAACCTCAAACAGGTAGGAGTATCAAGGCATTACCTCTCCCCCATAGAAAGAGATGCTGTGAGGGGTAAGGCTTTACCTCTGTTATTTCATTCTACCTTCAAGCTGCTAAAGCAGAAGTGTTCAAACTAAAGCCATCCTTACATCATTCAACTACAGCTCCCACCATTTCTTGCCATTTGTTGAGATGGATCTACAATTCCTATCCAGCAACAGTTTGAGCATCACAGTTCTAAATGGCATTGGAGTCCTGATTTGATGGTGGAGAGTTAGTACTCTACTGCTATGTTTGTTCCTATTTCTAGATTTTCCTTTGCTTCTTTTGTCTTCCACTGTTCATTATTACCTCAAGGCCTTGATTTTTTCTGCTACCCCATCATCAGGGAGGAAGAAAAACACTTAGCTGATCTTAATACAAAGCTGCTTTATTGAAATTTAAAATGCACACAAGAAATGACTTTATTACAAGTGAAGAACTAAAAATAAATGACTGTTAGCAATAAAAGAGCAAGCAGAAGCTCTTATAGAGCAAGTGGCAACAACCAAACACTTTCAATTGTGGGTGAATTAGTCAAATGACAACATATAACTCATAACATAAAAATACTTGCAAAGCTGGGTGAATTAGTCAAAGAGTAACTTGTAATGTAAGGTGACACTTGGCATGTAACAAAAGAAACTGTAATTATGACCACAGCAGAGATATAAAGTTTTACTTGTGGCAGGAGAGTACACAGCTGTAAGCCAAGCAGCGGAGTGCTTGATCAAGCCAATGAGGAAGTGACATACAGAGCTCAGCAAGGCATGCTGTGTGGAATTTTTCTTAGCCTATGAAAAATATGTTGCTATGCAAGAGTATCAGTAATAAGATAAGGCTAAGTTTTGAATGTTTTTGGAGCAGGGGAGAGGTGACATTGTGTATCACAGCCCCTCAATTCAATGATTCCTTGATTCAGATATCATCAACAATTGTCTCATCAATTGTGCCCCTAAAAGTAGGGGAAATTACACATTTCTTTAGGGCTTCCCTTGATTAGGGATGATCAGTAATAAGCAAAATAGCCCAAACAGAATTGTTCTGTCACATATGGGCTAGTGGGTAGATTGGAAAGCTCAAGGACCAGGCAAGGGAAAGCAAAAGCACGAGAGCTCTGGCTAACTGCTTTCCTCTTAGTACTGGTGAAGTGAGGTATAGCATCCCAGAAATGAATGCAGAAGATCTCAGAAGTGGTGTAGCAGCACTTTAGCCACATTTTAAGTTAGGTTTTCTGTGAGAAAATGGACTGGAAAAAGACAGGAGGAAATACACTTTAAAACAATAAACAGATTTAAACCACCCATAGCTAAATGTTGCTTTTGTCTCTTCTTCACTCCCTTTGGGCAAGACATTCATAGCTTTTAATAGCAGTTAGGGAAGCGAGGGCCCAGCGCCTGGAGCAAAATGGCAGAGCAACCCAGCCTGCTGTCTGTTCTCTAACTCCCTCAGGCAAGATCTGGTTCAAGTTGTTTTACCTGCTGTTGATTGTTTAGTGACTAGTCTAATCTGTGTTGGTTGAGATGATACTGAGTACAGTTCCTCAGTGGAAAAAATAAGACTTGGGAAGTTTTTCCAAACTTATATAAATTGCAATTAATTACAACTTTATTTAGCTTTTCTAGTCCTGTTAAAAGTCTTGGTGTAGGAAGGATATACAAAATTTCACTAATTTTGTTTGTGGAAAATTAAGCTAACAGTGATTCATACAGCTTCATTTTTGGCAGGAGGTGTGAAAAAGTTACCAAAATAGCAATGAATAGAAGGTGATAATCTTCCTTTTCAGATGTGCAATAAATATTTGGCCTTGATTGAAAAGGTGCTATTGTTAATACAAAATAGTTTCCCTCTTAAATTCTATTTATTCTCACCACTTGATGAGAACAATGAGTCAACTCTACAGCAAAATGACCCATTAATAACTGTGAATGGAACTTTAAAACATTATCCTTGTGGTGTTTGTATCACACAGAAAAACAAAAATGTGGATTCATTTTGTACATATTATGGAAATTATTGTTGTTGTTTGGTATCACTGAGGCAGGATTGACTTTTGGTGACTCAGTAGACACATCCATACCCTTTTCCTGGCAGATAATGAAGTTGTTTTCCATGACGTTCATCTGATGAAACAAGCTTGCATCCCTCTCCTTTTCAGGTACTTGGTCTACCTATTGCCACTCTAATGTGTTATTCTAGATGAAAAGAAAATCCCAGATGTGTTCCAAGTTTTGAAGAACTCCACAGAATATATAAAAGCAGGGACAGCTAATGAAACAGAAATGGTGAGTCTGGGGTGGGAAAGTGATTAATTAGGGATATTCAGATTGACCCAAACTAGGCCTGGAATTGTAATAGCTGCACCACCAGTCCACCTGCACCACTAGTGCTGTATGAAAGGGACCAAAACTAGGCCCTTTCTGCACTTGGCCTTATTCTAGAATAGATCTCAGGATCCTGGTCTGCTGGTCACAAGCTAATGCAAACTATGGCAGGGTTCACCTGAGGGCTTCCGTAGTCTGCACTAGCATGCAGGTAGCAGGTCCCCCTTCTGGGATATATTCCAGAATAAGGCCAAGTGCAGAAAGGCCCCTAGTGACCCATCAGGAAAGGATCATCCTTCCATTAGTGAGCTCTATATTAAGTACTACATGCAACCTGTGTTCTAGAACGTTCCGTACACTAAAAGTACTTCTAGCACAGTCTAATAAAATTCTCACTGTTCTAATTCACAAGAATCTTCCCAGGAAGATGGACCACTCAGTTTAGACCAATGACAGGCTGGTGTAAGGTAGTGAGTTGTCTCTTCAGAGGCTGGGGATGAAAGTTCTCCAGCATCCGATGTTGCAGGTTGGGGAGATTTTGGTGGTGTACTGCAAATGGCCCACTTCCAGGGCCATTTCTGAAGCCTGGTGAAAGGTTCTGTGTGCCATGAGCACTACTCCAGCCAACCATATTGTGGACAGCTGGAGTGGCCTATGGGTCAGAAATACTTGGGAGACTATTTTAAAGTGGTCTCCCATTAGAATGCTTCCTGGCATGGTTTCACACTAGGGAGTTTGTTCCAAGTGAAAGGTCCGTGTGGCCTGATTATTCCCAGGAGACTGTGGCTCCCAGAGCATTGTGGTGAGCAGATGCTGCATTCCAGGGCAACAACTAGCACAGTTCAAATGGACTGTGTGGAAGCTTAGTTTAAGAACATAAAAGAAACACTGTTAGACTGGAAGAATATCTCATCTCATACCGCAGCCTGTTCTCACAGTATACAGTGAAATATCTTTGTGAAACATGAAAGCAAAATGTGAGTGCAGGAACATTCTCCCTCATTTCTGGTGAAACACCTCAAAATCAGAACTTTATTCACAGATCCAGTGAATGAGATGAACCCCACAGATTGGAAGGTATCCAGTACATTACTGGGAAAGAGCAAAGGGCACAAGTAGCTCCAGAAAGAGTGAAGAAGCTGGGCCAAAGCTGAAAAGATGCTCAGCTATGTATGTATTTGGTGATGAAAATAAAGTCAGATGCTGTAAACATTGCATAGGGACCTGGAATGCAAGATCCTATGAGCCAAAGTAAGCTGTTGGTCAAATATGCGGTGGCAAGATTAAACATAGACATCTTGGGAGGCAGTGAACTAAAATAGATGGGAATGGGTAAATTTAATTCTGATGACCTATATATCTGAAACTGTGGGGGCAAGAATCTCTTAGAAGGAATAGTGTGGATCAATAAAAGGTGAGAAAATCAGTACTTGGGTACAGTCTCAAAAATGACAGAATGATTTCTGTTCAATCCAAGGGAAACCATCCAACATCACAGTAATCCAAGACTATGCTCCAATCAGTGATGACAAAGAGTCTGAAGTTGGTCAATTCTATGAAGAGCTACAATTGTATCTAAAACTATCACCTCCCCAAAATGTAATATTTCATCATAGGGAATTGGAGATATCAAAGGAACATTGCACTGAAAAATGGACATGATAGAAGACTAAAATGGCACAGACCTGATACCACTGATAACCACGATGGTGTGGTCACTGACCTAGAGCCAGACAACCTGGAGAGTGAAGCAAAATGAGCCTTAGGAGGTATTGCAACAACAAGGCTATTGGAGGAGATGGAATCCCAGCTGAAATATTTAAAATCCTAAAGGATGAAGGTGTTAAAGTGCTGCATGCAATATATCAGCAAATTTGGAAACTTAGCAGTGGCCACTGGGTTGGAAAAGGTCCTTTTTCATCCCAGTCCCAAGGAATGGCAATGCCAAATGATGTTCAAACTACTAACCAATTGCATTCATTTCACACATTAGTAGGTTATGCTCAAGATCCTACAAATTAGGCTTGAACAATATATGAACTGAGAACTTCCAGAACTGTAAACTAATTTTTGAAGATCCAAGGAAACTAGAGATCAAATCACCAACATTATCTGGACAATGGAATTGCAGGGGAGTTCCAGAAAAAAACATTTACTCCTGCTTCATTGACTATGCTGAAGACTTTGATTGTCCAGATCACAATAAATTGTGACAAGTTTTTAGAGAGATGGGAGTATCAAGCCATCTTATTTGTCTCTCGAGCAATCTGTGTGGGTCAAAATGCAAGCATAGAATAACTGGTTGGCCCAAGATTGGGAAAGAAGTATGATGAAGCTGTATATTGTATCCTTGTTAATTAGTATATATGCAGAGTATATAATGCAAAATTCTGGGGTGAATGAAGCAAAAGTCAGAAATATGTCTACCAGCCAGAAGAAATATTAAAAAAAATCACAGACATGCAGATGATACCATTCTGATGGCAGAAGTTAAGAATTAAGAAACCTCTTGATTAAGGTGAAAGGGAAGAGTGCAAAAGCTCGCTTAAAGCCCAGCATTTTTTAAAAAACCTAGGATAATAGCATCTGGTTCTATCAGTTCCTGACAAATGGTGGGGGAAGAAATAGAAGAAATATCATATTTATTTTCTTGAGCTCA
The DNA here is from genome assembly GCA_023333525.1 of Aspidoscelis tigris stejnegeri. NCBI lineage: Eukaryota > Metazoa > Chordata > Lepidosauria > Squamata > Teiidae > Aspidoscelis > Aspidoscelis tigris. Next base: position 49,650,321 of record JALMGA010000005.1, on the reverse strand, counting down.
AAGATCACTGGTGGTGACTGCAACCATGAAATTAAAAGACATTTGCTCTCTGGGAGTAAAGCTATGGCAAACCTGGGCCCTTTCCGCTCTTGGCCTTATTCTGGAATATATCTCAGGATAGAGGAAGAAGAAGAGTTGGCTTTTCTACCCTGTTTTTCTCTGCCATTTAAGGGGACTCAAAGCAGCTGATAAAGCTTTCTATTCTTCTCCCCACAACAGAACACCATATGAGGTTGGTGGGGCTGTGAGAGCTCAGAAGAGAGTTGCGACGGGCTCAAGCCCACCCAGTCGGCTTTGTGGGGGAGTGTGGAATCAAACCCGGTATTCCGAGATAAGAGTCCAGCTCCCTAACCACTAGACCAAACTGGGATAGGGGTCTGTTATCTGCATGGTAATGCAGACTCTGGCAGGCCTTGCCTGGGGCCTCCCATAGTCTGCACTAGCATTCATTCAGCAGTCCCCTATCCTGAGATATATTCCAGAATAAGGTCAAGTGCTATCATGCCTCTGTAACAAGTTTGCTTATGTTAATTAGAGTTTGACTTGTAAGCCTTGTTTATTAGAACAGAATGTTAGCCTGTCTTTTTAAGAAGTGGGTTTGTGGATAAGGAGGTGGAGCATTAGAGCTTAATAGGGAAGAGTTACCTCCAGTTTTCAGTCTGCAGGAAACATTATTCTTAGACAAGTAGGCCAGCTAGTGCCAACAGCAAGAGAAAAGTAGAAATTCCTTCTTATGGACCGGCCAGTGCCACAGCAAAAAAAGGAAGAAACCTTTTACAGGCCAGTCAGTGCCTTAACAAAGGAAAGTAACTGGAAAAGCCACAAGGAACTGAGACCTAAAGATCCAAGAAGCTGCATTGGAAACTGTAACCTCTTTTGTACTAAGAAAGTTGTTATATTTGTTATATTGTTCTAATAAATAATATAATTCATTTATATCAAGGAAGACTTGTGGATTCTTCAAAGTGTGAAAAGTTTCTCTTGTTCTGCCCAAGGTCATAGAACAGACCGAACTCAGAAGCTTAAGTTTACCTGGGAGCAGAACAAATGGCTGTGAGAGTTATACCATAAAGAAGGTGGAGCAGCCCATAATTAATGTTTTTGAAAAAAGATTAGAGAGTCCCTTGGACTGCAAGGGGAGCAAATCGGTCAATACTAAAGGAAACCAACCGTGGGTGGACAAATACTGGAGCTGAAGCTCAAATACCTTGGTCTCATAATGAAAACACAGGACTCATTAAAAAAAAACAAACCCTGATGCTGGGGAAAGATTGAAGGCAAGAGAAGGATACAGAAGATTATAAGATGAATAGATAGTGTCAGGGAATCAACAAAAACAAGCTTGGGCAAACTACAGGAGACAGTAGAGAACAGAAGGACCTGGTGTGCTCTGGTTCATAGGGTCACCAAGAGTTGGACATGACTTAACAAGTGATCCATAAGAACAATATGCATATGCATATCAGGATGCAGATAAAGTATAAGTGAAGGGGGCTTTACACTGATGCATTCATTATCCTTCAACATTGTCAAAATCAGAGTTGAGGGAAGAGATAAGTACATTTAGGGAAAGAAGGTTTGTACTTGTTCTCCCTTAACTACAAAAATCACTGTCACACATTCAACAACAAATACAAACTGTAAATACAAATGCTCTTAGGATATGTTACACATCGCATCAAACTTCAACAGAGGTGAATGGAAAGATGCAGCTACCATATCATTTTCACAATTAAGGCTGCGTTCCCATGCAATAATAAGTCTGCTGAAAATCTTCTTTTGCCACGGAGCGGTCCCATGCACGGCTTTAATCTGGGTTTCCAGCGCCGCTAATGGGGAAAACCCGCTTTAAAAAAATACCTGTTTAAAGCAGTACTTTCTGGAAGACGTGGGTTTTCAGTGCAACATTTTCCATGGGATCGCTCCGTGGCAAAAGGGGCCGGGATTCTCTCCCAGGTGGGAATTGCCGGCCAGAGAGATCATCTCTCTCTCTCTCTGTCTCTCTTTTGCCTGTCATCCAGCCAGCGATCTATGCAAACAGCGATCTAGGCAGGCATTTTCTCTTTGCTGTTTCTCTTTCCAATCCCAAAGAGAAACAGCAAAGATACATTGTGATAAATTGCTTCCTCGAAAGTGAAAGTGTAAAATTGCTGGCTGGGTGGAGATCTTGTAAAGAGTGCTGGCTGCAGTCTTTGCAAGCAGAGGATACAAACAGAGAAGTTTTAAATTTTTCTTTTGGTCTTTTTGAAGGAAAGGATTGCAGGATCGCTGGCCGGGGGGGGGGGAGGCGTTTTGGCAGCTGGAAATTCCTTCCACCCAATCACCCAATGAAACAGCGAGGGGCGGGGAGAAAAAGATGCGGGTAAACAAAACACGCTTCCTTGGGGACGGTCCGTTCATTTTAAATGCGTGTTTTGCTTACCCTCTTGGGAATGCTTAAATCTGGATTGAACCCGCTTTTCTTTAATCCACTTCAGTGGAGGGGCAATAGAGATACAAATTAGTACCATGGGAACGCACCCTTTCTTTTTAAAATGAATTTAAAACGGATTAAATGGTATGTCAATCTCATGAAATAAAATCTACCGGTGGAAAAATGTGTAGACATGTGCTACCAGTCACATACCAATCCAAAATCGTTTGACACGGCTTCTTGGGAAAATGCCAAAAATAAACCCATCTGCAACTATCTCAAAATGCTTCATTTGCATCGGTTTCCCTGTTTATCCTGTTTTACTTCAAATGTATTCGCAGCACTGACTCTACAACAGAACCAACACAATTACTAGCACAATTGGCTCTGGTCTCACTTTTAAACAGTATAGATGGCTTTGTAACTTTAAAATGCTACCCACATTTGTTCTTGATTTTGTTATCCTCTCACCTATCATGCAACTTTGTCATCTGTGACAAGATTAGCAGGTGGCCTAATATGCATATACATATTTGAAATTTGAAATCCAATCCAGGACTTCTGAAATGCTGCTTCCGTATCCAAGGTGTCAGATGCTCTTTTATATGCACTGAGAATCACCATTGTGAGGTGCTTGAATTCCCTCAGCTAATCTATATTTACCCATGCTTGTCTCTTCCTACAACATTGACATCACAGCTTTCTAATAATGTATGAAAATGTGAGGAAAAGGCATGTGTTTGTATATAATAAGGAGAACTTCCCTAGAGCATCTAATTAATTGCTGCCTCAAAACAGAAATCTCTGTGTTTTTTTCAGGATGTAAACCAGGCCAGAATGGTAGGTTTAGATTGCCATGAATTCTATTTTAGCCTTTTCCTTGCTTAAAAAAGACATCAAAATGTTTCTTATTAATATAACCCTCTAAACAAGACACTAATCTAATCAAAAGACATTGCATTATTTGAGCTTGACCAAAGGATTGCTAAAAACAAGTAGAAAGTTACCTGATAGTTGAAATGTTGCATTAGAATAGTTCCTTTTCAGCGTCTTCTGGCCTTTCTAGTAAAATCTTTTAGATACTAGCTGTGAATATTGTAGAGAATATTTGTCATTCCACACACCAATGAATGAATATTATATTTATTAATATTGTTCCAAGATATTTGTATAGCCCTTCTTTTTGTAAACAGTTATAGTGTATGATGAAAATCAATTCATAATATTATTAAATAATGAGACCACTGATGGTTTATTAGTGAAAACTGAAATTGTTCTGAGTCACACCACAAAAGTGATGTCCTGTTCTACAGAGAATTTTTTTCATGTGTTGAGGCTGGAATGTTTTTATGTTTGATTTGTTATTCATGTTATTTGCATAAAAATAAAAATTAAATGATGATGATGATGATAGAGTTTGAGAGGAGTGGAGAAGAGGCAGCAGGCTGGGCTGCTCTGCCATCTTGCTCCCTCCCTCCTCCAACTGCCATCACAAGGCTGCGAACCATCTTGCCTGAGAGGAGCAGAAGAGAGGAAGCAGGTTGAGGAGGTCTGCCACCTTGCTCACAAAAGTGCCTCCTCCCTCCTCCAACTGCTCCCATCACAAGATGGCAAAGAGACTATGGCAGCTGATCCACCAGTTGAGAAATCATCTGGTCCTGAGGCCAAGCAGGGCGGCCATCTCTACCATCATCCAGTGTATCAACAGTGAAGAGAAAATTAAAAGTAAAGAGAATAGGAAAATTCCAGCAATAAGAAATGAACAGAAGAATTGGAACTGTTCACTGTTCCCTTCCACACCATTTTCCTTTTGTTTCTTGTCTCTAGATTGTAAGCCTGAGGGCAGGGGCCTGTCTAAGATTAATATACAGCAATATTGTAACCCGCCCTGAGACCTCTGGGTATAGGGCGGGATAGAAATTCAATCAATCAATCAATCAATCAATCAATCAATCAATCAATCAATCAATCAATCAATCAATCAATCAATCAATCAATCAATCAATCAATCAATCAATCAATCAATCAATCAATCAATCAATCAATCAATCAATCAATCAATCAATCAACCAATCAATCAACCAATCAATCAATCCTTTCAACAGAACAGGTTGATATTTAAATATTTCAAAAATACTTAGAAAGATTTTCCTAAGTATGAAGAGTTCGGCAATCAAGCATACTGCCTATTCATAGTATAAATTCACCAAGAATGCCCTTCAGGTAAGTGAGCATGAAACTTCAGTTTTGATGATCGATTGCCACTATAGTGAGAAGGAGTCCAGGTATGATTAGCCTATTGTGGCATGAAAATTTAAGATCTCTCATGTTCATTTGGCCCTTTTGATAAAGAACGGAGTTATCAATCAAATGAATAATGTTGGATGTAGATTCTTCACACTTGTCTGTCAAATACAATGTCCTGTCCAAAACCTCAGCTAGATTTCTGAGACTTAACATGAGGGCATATTGAAGCCAATCACTTCCTGTCACTATTTTTCATATTCCAGTAAAATAAATCCTGAGAGTCAATTTTCAAGTCTGAACATTTTTTCTCATCTTTTATTGTTCCTGTTCAACATACATGTGCTAAATTACTCTCAGCATTTTTATTTATTGGCTGATCAAAGCTTTTGAGAATATGTTGGCAGCAAAACAGTAGAACATATCTACCCACTCTCTTTAAAAAAGGTTTCCAGCAAAACAATGACTATGTACTTGAATTTCTGTAAACCAATCAGGAACTATTAGGAAGAATAGGTCATTGTTTTTTTCCTGTTGTTTATAACTTAAATATTGAAGGAATTTAAAGTTAAGTGTGAGAAAGACAAGATCATTGGGGAATGAACAATGCAAAAAACCCCACAATGGACAAATCTGGCACATGGTGTGTTGCGGGGGGGGGGGGGATATATTTCATTGAGGGAAATGTAAATGTGTGTGTGTCAGAGAGAGAGTTTGGAGTTGTTGTTTTTTAAGTGTGTGAAAGACTGGGGCTAGGCCCAGAAGTTAAGTACAATGGTGCCATTTGCCCACTTTTATCCTGTCTGTTTTTTTCTTTTCAAAAGCAGTTTTTTGGGTTGTACAGAGGGAGGTGAAGCTTGACCCATAACAGGAATCTCTCTTGTCTGAAGTGCAGCTGCTGTTCTGCCACCAACTTTGGTAACCCAGAATTTTAGAGAAAATATTCTATGAGCATAGGCATGCCATGTCCAGGAAGTGTTTTTTTCAGGTTACACAGAATTCTTAAGCATGTTTGTGGAGAAAAAGTGACTTCAAATTTCTTTTAAGGTGTCCCAGTGCTCCTTCCTTTCTACTTTGTGTGTGTGTGTGTGTGGGGGGGGGGAATTGCAGGCACACAGGATGTATGTTTTGTTGCAGTTGCTGCCTGGAAAGCCAACTGGTTACTTCAGACATCAAGAAGCAAAAGGTCCCCATTGGGCTGGTGGATTGCCTTGTAGTGCTGCTGAAATGCCTTGTACGCCTTGTCGACTGGTCTATTGGGGAGCCATGCCTTCTGGTAAAACTCTGCATCCACACAGGAAAGGCATTGGACTGAGCAAGAATGGCAGCATGCCCCACACCAATGATGGACCTGCAGCATTTCAGGGTGGTATACTGGACCCTGGAATGCTGCAGACCCACCATTGGATGTGGGCTATGATGCACATGAGTGACTGATGGCACATGAATGGCTGATCTGGGGTGTTTTTCCATGGTCACTTAGTACCCATTTTAGCACCCATTAAGGACCCATTTGGGTGAGAGCCAGATGACCCCATTTCCACCATGGCACCCATTAGGGACACATTTGTTTCCACCGCGCCTCGGGAAACCCAGATCATATGGGTACTTTTGGGTCTTTAATCCAGATTTTCTTTAGACCCCATTAATGGGGTCTACAATGGGGTCTTCAGCCAGAAAATACAGATTAAAGGGAGCCTGTTCCACATTAGTTTGGCAATGGGGTCTAGAGGAGGCTGGCGTAGGGGGCACCCTTGCGGGGGGAGCCCCAAAACCTAAGATTCGAAGTCATTTCAAAGTCACTTCGAAATCTGTGCAAAATAGCTCTGGAGCGTCTTTGAAGTCTGTGCTGATCTTCGGAGTGAACTTTAAAGTGACTCCAAAGTGACTCCGAAGTCACTTTGAAGTCACTCCGAAGTCACTTTGAAGTCACTCCAAAGTCACTTTGAAGTCACTCTGAAGTCACTACGAAGCCACTTCGAAGTTACTTCGAAGTTTACTCCGAAGATCAGCACAGACTTCAAAGACACTCCAGAGCCATTTTGCACAGACTTCGAAGTGACATTGAAATGACTTTGCATTGACTTTGAAATGACTTTGAAGTGACTTTGGAGATTGCATGCCCTGTTCCCCCAAACACCTGGGGTAACAGGCAGACCCCTCATGGGTAGATCCAGATTTCCAAATGGGTGCCCAGGTGTTTCCATGGCAGGGAGGCTAGCACCCATTGCTATTGGGTGCTAGACCACCCATGGAAACACATTGGGTACTTCCCTTAAACTGGATCTACTAGATCCGGATTAAGGGAAGTACCCATTCCCTAGATCCAGATCTTCTTAGATCTGGATTAAAGGAGTGCGGTAGAAAAACACCCCCGGTCTACCAAGACTGAGGAGCCCGGTGCCATTTTACTGGGCACATGGAAGTAGCTCCAGAAGTGTGCCATTTACAAGTGCCTGGCTAAAACAATCCCGGTCAGCAACTTTGATCTGCTCTGACCCAGCGTTGGCCCAGCATGGTTCAGGATAGTATACATTGTGCAGAAATGGACACTAACTCCAACAGCAGCCACCCTTGCACTGAGTTACCGCTCTTCCCTGTCTCTCAATCAGTAATTCCTGCTTTCTTCCTCTTTCTTCTGAAATGAAATTATTTTGGAGAAGTTTCAATAGGTAAGAAGAGATTGAAGGCAAAACCGAGGTGATGCAGTCTGCTTTCTTTCCTTAAATGAAAAGGGTGTGGAATTTTCTGAAGAAGGGCTGAAGTGCTAGTTTGAACTTATTGCTTTGTTGCTGTCTGGACTCCGTCAGGTTGACAGAGCTTTGGAATTATGATTATTGAATGACTAGGGAACCTATATATTTCCTGTTTCTCATGACTGATCACTGAAAGAGACACTCTTAAAAACGTTTCTCTGCCTATGAATTAATAGGCTTCACTTTTGCTACTGTATGGGAAAGGGCTGCAGAACTGAATTTTTGACAGGCATTGTTTACCATTACTATTCTCTTTTTGAAACTAGTTTTCACTTTACATGGCAGTAGATTATTGGGACTTCTTTCAAGTGACCATGCAAAAAAGTAGGTTTCAAGGAATTTATTTGATAAAATGAGTGTTCGTTTCCATTTCAAAGGCAGCAAGTGTGAAAGTCCGTAGGCCAATGCCAATCCTCATCTCAGAGGTGTAATTTTAGTGCAATCCAAATTTCTTTTAGAATAAATAACATATAGGGGTACTGGAAAAATAGTTGTATTTTCCATTATGCCTTCTATGCCAGACTGTGGGATTATTGAGAAAGTGGTTCCACTGGGTACCTTCCTTTTAATTTCCCTAAAATGTGCCTTAATATAGTTCAGAAAGATGAAGCTGAGCCTTGAACTGGTTTAGTCTTTTGGTTAGAGTGTGGACTCTTATCTGGAAGTCTCTGTAGAAGAGATTCTGCACTCCTACATGAAGCCAGCTGGGTGACCTTGGGCTAGTCACAGCTCTCTGAGTTCTCACCGCCCCATCTGCCTCATAGAAGGTTTGTCAGCTGCTTTGAGTCCCCTTAAAGAGTGAAAAAGTGGCATATAAAAGCCAACCCTTCTTCTTCTCTAACACCCGGAGGTCCTAATCAATAAACTGCTAATGTTTATATGATTTAATTTGGTTATGCTTGCCTTTCTGCCACAGAAATTTACATTAAAAAAAATTGGCTTTGAAAAATAGTGATTTCCTCCATTTTCCCGCTTCTTTTGGAGAGTTCTGAGTTATACAGGCGTACGTTACAGAAATGATTCTGACTTAACTCCTGTGAGCTGAGGACAAGACTCTGCATCCAAGCTTGTCTTTCTGTTGGTGGATCTGGAGGTCTGGATTTTACAGAGCCACTTTTTGCTCAGCTCCCAAAGTATAATGTTAATTGGGTAGAGTACCAATGATGCAAGTACATAAATAATTAAATGCAAATTGGATGGAATACCAATGAAGCAAATAAATAAATAATTGTATGCAAGAAGCTCAAAGCTCAGTTAAAGTACTGCAGAAAAGAAGAGTTATAACTGATGATATCTGTACCTTGAAAATACATTGATTCTTGTTAGATACCATTCAATCAAGAACAGCTCCTTGACTACATGGTCATATCCACTGTAAGTATGAAAATCTTTAGATATTCTTTACGTTCATTTTAAGAAATATCCTGTAACTGTTAACAAATGAACAGCAACAAAGAAAAAGACTTTTGACCTAACTGCTCACACTGTCTTGTGTTTATCTTAGAAAGCTGCAAATGAATTTGTTGTTCTGCTTCTCAAGCTGCATCCAAAGACTGCCTGGAAATGGGCCACAGAGTTGGGCATTTATATGTCAATGCCCCCACCAGGGTTGTAGCCTGCCCCAAAATGAAGAAAAGCAATCTCTGGGGTGACCTTTGTGCATTGTGCAAAAACAACTGCAAGGGCCCTTGTTACACTCTTCTCCCCCCACCCCCAATTGCTATCTGGAGAGACAGCGGTGGCAGGGGCAACTTACCTACACCATATGAACAACTGAGCATCTGACCGAAGATGGCTGCCCTTTACAGCCATTTCCTATCTCACATTTGATCATGCTAAGGAGAAACTTCAGAGGATGCAGAACAGTTTCTGCCAGTCCTCAAACATGAGGAGTGGCTGTATTTATGCTGCACCTTCTGCCTGAGCCATGGGATCATTGCATTCTACCATTCAGGTGCTCTTTTGGGGGACACTCATTCAGGAAGTCAAATAGAATGTAACTGAAAGCCAGCCTTCCAGAACTTGTCATGATGTGTCCTGCTCTTTGACTTCACAGAATGTCAAGTTTTGCAAATGTGCCTTCCAGATATGCCTTGAAGAATGCCTTAGTGTGAGAATGGCCAACTTTGGGTCCCTCCAGACCTGCACGGAAGCAGTGAAACAAGTTCGGTGCTTCTGACTACCGCAATAGGAGTGTGACATTCCCCCACAACCGCCATGAAGTAATAATGCTGGATGGCTAGCATATTTTTACTGTGTGCTTACCTGTATTTCCTGCACTCCTACTGCTAAGGGCAGAGCTTCCTATCTGGCCGATGGGAAACAGCTGAGCTGGAAATTCAAAGCTGCTGATCTTCCAGTCTGGAGAACTGGAAAGAGTTTTGTATTTAAAGTGGAGCAAGGGGCATGTCTGGAAGCACCCAAAGGGGTTCCAACCATAGCGGGCTATTCTTTTGCTTTATATCATCAGCCTTGAGTTCTCATGGTACAGGGAGATGAGGAATGGCAAGTAACTAGTGATCCTCCTGAAGAGAGCTCTCTAACAACAGGACTTGGGAAATCAGGGTGGATATAAGAATTCTCATGCAAGACGCTGGGAGATGGACTGGATGGGAGGAGTATTGTTGAGGCATCTAATCATATAACTGCAATCATACAGTTATCAGTACACCAACATGTATGTCCCTGTTTTGTCTCAGTTGGAGTCCTGGCTGGTGGTCTTGACAAGGTGATAAACTATCAACCAACCCACAGTTTCAGCTCCAGAGGGGTGGGCCTACATCACTAATGCTTTGCCCAATACTCAGGTGTCCACACTTTGGTATTTGGGGCACTGTAAGAACTTGGTTCTGGAACAGAGGGTATTGAGTCTTGTTTGCCAGTTCACTACTGAGCCCAATTCAAGGTGTTAACTCTGACTTATAAGGCCCTAAATGACTTGGGCCCCAGATATCTAAAGGAGCACCTTCTCCCATATCGACCTGCCTGTGCCTTAAGATCAAGCGGTGAAGCCCTCCTGGTTATCCTACCACCTTCACTAGTGAGGCTGGTGGGCACTCGGGAGAAGGCCTTCTCGGCGATAGTTCCCAGGGTATGGAATAGCCTCCCCCTCGAGGTGCGTCATGCCCCTTCCTTACATATATTTAGGAAGGTGGTAAAGACGCACCTCTTTGCCCTGGCCTTTGGCTGAGATGATTATATTTCCCCCCCTCCCCAGTCACAGACACAACGAACACAATATGGAGTGTACTGTTTTAAAATTGTTGAATTTTTAAAGTGTTTTAATCTTTATTCCGTTTTTAATGTGCATCTTGTTTTAATGCCCATATTGTGTTTTTAATCTGTTGATCAATCTACTGTTACCTGCCCAGAGACCTTAGGGTATGGGGCGGGATAGAAATATAAACAAACTAATAAATAAATAACTCCTTTTCCTCATTTTGGCTTATGTGACTGCCTGCAGTGGAAAAGGGATTCAGGTTGCTGAAACTGCTGATGCTGGCAGTGATGAATCTGTGGTATAAATAGGGTAATCAATAAATTCTGGGATTAGGCCTGATTGTATTTTCAATTCCAGTCAAAGATGCACTTAGGCAATTTTGGATTCTGAACTAAATAGTTTTACAGGGGTCCTCTTTTTCAATAACATGATGTGTATTATTCCACTTACTTTAAAATGTGTTACTCCAATTATTTTACATCATTTGGCCTTCCCTGTTCTGCTGAATGAGGCTTCAGACTTGTCTTCCAGAACTAACCTGATGGCATCACCACTTCTAATGTATGCACAATAAAAGAAAATCCAATGCTGTATCCAGTGCTGGTTACTTTTTCTGCTATATTTGGATATTCTGGAATATCTGGATTCCCCCCCCCCCCCCATTTTTATTTATTGCTTTTATAAAGAAAAAAATACAAACAGAAAGATAACACACACACACACATTTCTCACATTTCAGTAACACATTAACTCCACATAGTCAACGCCACCCTCCCTCCTTTATGCCTAAAAGGTCATGGATAAATATGTCCACAGTTTCAGTAGTCCTTCTTTCATTTCTGTAGGTAAGGTGTCATTAATAAAGGCTGTATATAATTTGCTCCAAGCATTTCGTAAATACAAATGGTGACTTTCTTCAGAGTAGAAGAGCCGCCGGTGTCTAAGGGCGTCAAATTTATATATATCAAGAACGTTACTATACCACCTCTCAAGAGACCATTTTGTTTTATCTTTCCAACCCACAGCTATAACTAGTAAAGTAGCCCATAACATTCTATCTACTATATATTTATCTGGAACCAGTGTTGAATGATCTTTATAAACTTGTAAAAGACTCAGTCCCGGATGGGGTCTTATATTAATTCCAAAAACATTTTGCATTTCCAACGTTACTTCATCCCAAAATTTTGCTACTTCGTTGCATGTCCACCGCATGTGGAAGTATGTTCCCCTGTTGTCACATAAGTGTCAACAGGAGGAAGAAAAGGATGGAATCATACGTTTTGCTCCCTGCTTCCTTCCTCCACTCTCTTGGAAGGTTTATGGGGGTCCCCTTCTCCTTTTTCTTACTGTATTAACAACTCCCTGGCAGGGAGTTAAGAATGCTGTTCAAATTTGGAGATGATCTAAAGCCAGGAGTAAATTATTTGGAAGAGAGGGAGAAGATTAAAAAAAGACCTAGAGGTTTGAACAGTGGGCTGAAACAAAATGTCGCCTTCCCCACCCACTGACTGCAGGGAACTGAAAGAAGAGCAAATTGTCGTGCTGCTAGATGCTTCAGGTAAGCTTTTGGTCAATGCTGTAAAGATGTGGAGCACGATTTAGTGCTCCATGCCTAATCAACAATTAGTGCACTTCTGGGGAGGCAGGGCATGTAACAGCCTACTCCATGTGCAGATGCTCTTTACCAGAAGTTCACTAATTGTTGACTACTGGCCGAAGTGCAAATAGGCCTCTGGTATGGTATGTTCTCTTTCACTGGATGGAAAGGGACTGGACAGTCACCTGTCAGGATGCTCTACTGAATCTTGCTTTATGCAGGAGTTGGACTTGACTTCTACTTCGCTAGTAGAATAATTTTCTGTGCCCTGTAAGTAATACAACGCTATTCAATGCCATCTGCTATCTGTCATATTCTGAAAGGTGCTTGTTGGCACTTTCTTCACAATGAAAAAGTAGAACTGGGATTATCAAACAACATGCGCACATGCGTTGTGGTAGAGGGGAGAAACAGGTGCATGACCATTACATTCTGTACTGCACAAAAGCTGATATGGAAGTTTACATCAAAATATTTAGTTCAGCCCTTCCTGCTCCAAAGTTCATACCCTCAGGCTTGTATCAACCTTTCATACCAATGTAACAATTCCAGGATTTTGACACTTAAGACATACGAGTTATATATTGTATACCTGCTGCTTCAGCTATTTCTGGTTGTTTCTCAGATACCTCAAGGACCCTCATAAGATTTTAAAAATGAGAAAGAAAACAATTTTGCATCTTTTCTTTTTTAAAGAACAGCATGATATTTGATTTTCAAGCAGTACATCTCCACTTAGCAAAGAACAAGAAGAAGAGTTTGTTTTTCTGCACTGCTTTTCTCACCCACTTAAGGGGACTGAAAGCAGCTGACAAAACTTCTCCCCACAACAGAACACCCTGTGAGGTAGGTGGGGCTGTGACTAGCCCAAGGTCACCCAGCTGGCTTCGTGGGGGAGGGCAGAATCGAACCTGGTATTCCCAGATAAGAGTCTGACTCCCTAACCACTAGACCTCCTGCCATCTGACATTTGTTTCTCCATTTATGGTGTTAGGAAGTGCCTTGCCATGATCACACTGACCCATTTCTAGGTGCAATTGCAGGAAGAAGTGCTATTATTGCAGGGTACAATTTCTCGTCCTAAATAAGAAATTGTACCCCACCTACCTCACAGGGTATCTGTTGCAGGGAGAAGAGTAGAAAGCTTTGTCAGCTGCTTTGAGTCCCCTTAAATGGGTGAGAAAAGTGGCATAGAAAAGCCAACTCTTCTTAATGTAAAGAGCACAACAGTTGAACCTGTTAGCAGTGGCAGTGGCATGGGCGGTGGCGGCACGAGCAGTGGCAGCATGGGCGGCAAGGCCTTGAGAAGGCCTCGTCGAAAAATGGGTGGGATGCAGCTGCATGGAAGGGAAGGAGTCCAACCTCGGGTACCTCTCAGCCCCATAGGGAAGACAGGGAACGAGTGAGTCAGGGTTCCTGGCTGGGGGGGCGGGGAGCAGGAGGCATCTCTTACCTTGTCTCCTTGAGACAAGCTGTGCCTCTACTTGTTGTGTAGGGGAGGAGGGGGTGTGCCTAATTAAAAAAATTTAGTTTGTCAAACCCAGGGAGGTCTAAAATTCAATGCCTCATCCAATGGAGATACAGAATATCTCCAGCCATTTTTCTGATTCACTGGAGGAATTCTGTATCTCTTGTTTCTTTCCCTCCACCCCACAGAATTAGGTGTCCGCTGGACCCCTGCAAACTTTAAAGGAGCTGCGACTGCATGTTAGCAAATTAAAAGCCACAGACCTTAACCAAAGGAACAGTTTTGCTTACATTAAGGGTGCATCCCCATTATAAGCTTAATCCAGTTTCCTTAAACCAAAATAATAGAACCGGATGCAAACGTGAATTTGCCTGTTCCCATTACTTTCGGCTTAATCGCGTTCGATCCGGATTCTGAGGATCATACGTGGTGTACATGACTCAAGGGGGAACTCAAGTGGCTACTTTTTAAAAGCCACTTTTCAGGGCTGGCTTTTTGGCTTCCTCCTGGCATGAACGCGCCACCCATAAGGGACCCCTTCAGGGAGCCTAGCTGGGTGGCTGCTGCTTGCCTGGAGGAAAAACAGCACCGGGCAGCCAGCAATTCTTTTCCCCCTCTCCCCATTTCCCAGGGCACACAGCAGCAGCAGCAGCAGCAGCAACTCAAGCCCCCTTCACAGCCAAAGCTTTTAAAACAGAACCTCCAGCTGCTTTCCTTTCTTTTCCCTTTCTAAAGGTCAGAACTTTCAAAGAGCTAGAATTGCACAAATTTGCAACATTGTTATAAGGTGTGAAGTGGGTAGATCGCTACAGTGTAGCTTTAAGGAGTGGATTTTTATTTCTTTGGAAGCAAGCTATTGGGGGAGGGAAACCCTAAACACGGGTTCTCATCCCTTAACACTGTACGGTCCCCACAGTAAAAAATGTAAAACATTTCAAGTTCACGAACTGGAGTGAGACCTGTTGAAATGAGGACTAACATTTACAATGCTTTGGGGCAATTTAACATGCCAAAAGCGTGTTAAGCCAAACTGACGTGGGGTCTGCCAGAACTGAAAACGGTTTGAAATCGGAACAAGGTTGTAATGGGGATGCGGCCTAACATGCAAAACCATGTGGAAAAATCGGGGTGAAAGAAACATGATTCCCACAAAAGTAAGAAAAAGCATCTCAGAGGCAGCTTAGGCACAACATAGAGACAGTTTGCAGATGGGATTGTTCACACACCTGTCTCCCTTCTCCCCCTCTCATGAACATTCTAGAAAAGGTGGATTAGAGATGAATAAGTACATGAGGGCCACACACATGATGTGCTTTGGTCAGCATTTTTTTTTTTTGCTACTTCTTTAGAGAGCCCGCTCTTGTAAGTACAGTATGTTACTCTAGCGATGCTTCTGATTTCTTGGAGAACTGTGATTTGCTGGCAAGGTATGGTATTTTATCTCCTGCAGATTTTCAAATGATTTTCCTTTGGCCTTTTCTCCCATTTTAGTTCCTTTTTGTTGCTCCTTTTAGGTATCTAGTGATGAATGTGGCTGTACAATTCCTAAAATAGTTCCTGTTTTCCACAGTAGTTCCCTGAGAAAGCTTCCACATGGCCTCTGGGAACCATGCTAACGGATGCTGGGGGGATTCACAGTCCACATGCTAGAAGAGTCCCTGGTAGGCCGTGCTCTATCTGCATGACTCTGTCTGCTGGCCCACTCCTTGGAGTGAAAATGGCACTGAGGAGTGCCTTAAAGCAAGACTTCTTTAAAGTGATCTCCTGGGTATTCCCTGCAGTGGACTGGTTCAGCCATCTGCCACTGGGCTCTCAGAAATGGCCCAGTTTTGGTACACTGCAGTAATTTCCCTGGCCTGCAACTTCAGAGGCCACATAATGTTTGTTCCCAGCCTTGGGAATTAAATCAGGACCAGGCTGTGGCAGAGTGGGTGATGCCTGAAGCATGCAGCCATCTACCTCTTCAATCTTGGCATGTATCTAGCAATTTGAACCACGACTTGTCTGCATCATGCAGCAAAGGTTGTAATGTGAAATAAAACTAATGGTATCTTTGGATTAATATAATCATTGGAGAGAATCTTAAGCTTGTGCTAGTGACTTCTGCTGCCTGGGCTGCTGTTGGTCTCCATACTGTTGTCATGAAAAGCGGCAGAGAACATGGTTCAAAGGGGCACCTCCTAAGACCTCCTATCTGTTTAGGTGAATATGCTATGGTTCTTTGATTCCTGCTGCTCAGCATCTGAAAGCATTAACATAACATTTGGATAGCTTTAAAAAGAGAAAGTTATGACACATATCTCTTACATTTTTTTCAGCTACCAAGTTCCAAAATTAGTGTGCCATTTTCCTTGTTAGCACAAAGAGTAGATTTCAGGAGAAAGACATCAAGATGACCTTCAATCTTGGTAAAGATATTTTTCATTGAAGAAATAAATCTGTTGCAACTCTAAGATCCATGAATATGATGCTGATTGAATAATGTGACATAACTGGCTGATGTTTTTAAAATTTTACTTTAGTATATCTTTTAAGGCGATTCTGTCACTTTTATCCTTGTCTCTATTTAGTAATAGTTGCACACAGTCAGTGACTACAAAGTTATTTGGAAACTGCTGTCATAATTGAAACCATCAGCGCTCCTAAATCAATCAGAAGAGTCCAATTCTGCTTAGCAAGTGTTAAGGAGAATGAGATCTCTTTAAGAAAGAATTAAAAATTCAGATTGGAAGAACTTGGTATCTTGCCATACTGTAGTGTGTGGCAACAATTATTTGGGAGGTTCCTTAGAGTGCTAAAGAAAACTAAGAGAACCACACAAAAGCTGCCTCTTGGAGTTGAGACCAAGGCTGTGTCCCCACGGCCACTCAGACTGCCTTGGAAAGGTCACACACTGCCATTTCTAAGGAGCTTTTGAGCTGCCTCCCCCCCCCCCCGCTGTGTGTGAAGGTAGCCCAACTTATAGAGGATGACTAATATGACATCAGAGTCAATGTGATGAAGTCTAATATCACCATCACACATTAAGGAAAACCAATGCAGGGTAAAGCAAGTGCCACACCTCATGTGGCTGAGAAGTCTCTATTAGTGGCCATACATCTAGTGACAATGCAGCTTTTCCA
Organism: Aspidoscelis tigris stejnegeri; assembly: GCA_023333525.1. Lineage (NCBI taxonomy): Eukaryota > Metazoa > Chordata > Lepidosauria > Squamata > Teiidae > Aspidoscelis > Aspidoscelis tigris. The sequence continues at coordinate 49,633,498 of JALMGA010000005.1, read as the reverse complement.
TCATTGATTTGGTGGTGGTAGATCTCTGTACTACTTTACAGTTATATTGATGGATTCAGTCATTTCTTTTGTACTGCATGTGACATTGTTGTAACCACCTTTGTTATTTCCCTCTTCTTTTGTTGAGTTTATAGTTATTTGGGTAGGTTTGCTTTATTACAATAATATTTAAAAGAAAAAGAGAACAAAATATAGGATCAGAACTCTTCTGCTAAAGAATGCCAATACTCCTGGCTCTTCAAAGAAATCAAAGAACAAGATTTCTTGTTGTCATTCCTGAATTTCTTAACTTAAACACATTGTTAGAAACCTATCAGAAACCCTAGCCTTTCTGCATTCAAGGGCCATGATTTGGATCAGTGTATCTGCACTGGTCTTGAAGCATACATGAGGAATCCAAAGGGCTAGGAGTGCAAATTCCTAGCCTTGGAGCCCCAGGGGAGCCATTTTGGTGGCATGCCTTGTACACTTCCAGAATGGTCCACCAATAGTCTGGAAAATGTGGAAATGTGCCTCCTGCATGCCTCCATGCTCTGGATAGGGGGCTGCTGCTTTGCTGGTAGACCTATTTAATCAATTCTACCTGTAATCCTGTGCAAATGGATGGGGGCTCACTTGGACCAGTGTATGATACCAAAGGGAAACCCATAGACCAGCCCAAAGGTGCATGTAGAAAGGCCCATTGCATCATAAAAAATCAAAGAATATAATTGATGTTGCAGGTATTTGCTCTTCAAAAGAAAATCTGTGCAACTTTTGTGAAATATGGTACATTTCTCTTTTCATAATCAAATACCATCTTCTTAGCATATTGCCTTAGTTGAAGGATCTTGAAATACAAAGCAAAACATTTATTTTAATCTTTTGAGAAAAACACAGCAAAACCATAGTCTCTTGAACAGTTTCTTTCATATGGTCATCTGCAAGACCTGCTCAAGAAAAGACTCAAGAAAAGTGCCAAGTACATATATTCACTTTAAGTGGCAATCTGAAAACAGGTGACTGCTAGTTCACCTCTCATTTTGACTTCATCGTTCAGTAAGGGTGCGATGATACGTACCAAGGCTTTATTTAATGGCTCACTGAAGAGGCTTTGTATGTTCATGTTATTCACTACTGATGGGAGATAATACCTGAACATGTAACATCCAAACTCACCTTTATCTTTCTGTCTGTATCTTTTTATCTAGATTAATTTGCAAGGTTAAAGTAAGAAATCTGTAATTACTGCATGTACAATACTAGATCAATATTTTTCTTCAGATAATGATTTATTTGAAATACAATCTCAAAATATCTGGAGTTCTTATACATTATACATTTAAACTCTGGAAGAACGTAACAAATGCCAATGAAATATCTGTTCTGTACTGGACACCACATAACTGGAATGCAAAAAATAAAACTAAATTAATCTCTGTTTACTGTTTGGATAAATATACATTGCCTAAAATGATACAAATTTCATAACAAGGAAAAAGGAAATCGAAGGACAGGAATATCTTTTGCAGCAACAGACAGAAGTCTGTTCTGCAGATGGTGGGCTAAGGGGTGCCCATGCAGCCTCTTAGACAGAATGGTTGCTGTGAAGCAGTGTAGGAGGGAAGAGGTGTCCTTCCTCACATGCTTTTTCAGCAAAAACACAGCAAAAAATGGAGTGTCGAATTAGCAGTAATATCAACACTGCTGTATCCTGCACGTCTGCTAAGTGGCGATGTGATCTTCCATAGGAAATCATTTAGGGGAAACAGCAGCATCCATCTCATTGGGAGTAGGGGTGTTCCATTCAAAAGGATCCTCTGCCATAAGAGTAGCTTGTGATATGCAGTAAGCATAGTCTCTGATGGCCACATGAGCTCTGAAAGAACATTTCCCCTAAGGATGTTCTCATAGCTCTAAATTCTCAGGGTATGATCAGACAGTGCTTTTTCAGTCATTTTTTAAAAAATCATCCCATCCCCAGATGCCCACAAAAAAACCTAACAGTTGTCTGAATATACACCTGAGAACCTACTTTATTTTGCCACACTCTGTAGTCTTTATTTGACTCCACGTCAGACAACACATAACCTGACTATGGGTACTCACCACTAACTGGCCATGTTCTGGGAAACCCTGCCTTTTTGCTTATGTACTTTCCTGCCCAACCTTAAGAGAGATGAAATTTCAGTCTCCCTTCCACCTTCACCTTGACACCTGTGCACCCCTCCAGGGGACAACCTGATCTTGAAAATGAAGCAGGGACTGGCACCTTGGGCAGGATTGTAGCTGTTTGAGTGGAAGAGGATGGCCTGTTTCTCCTTTTCAGTTGTTACATCCCCTACACATTCAACTTGAAATCATGGGAGCTGATTTGAATTTTAGTCTCCGACATCCTGGCCCATTACAGTTTTCTGCCATGTGGATTGTCTCATCTACAATGCATTAATATTGGAAGCTGGGTTTTGCCCTGGGAAAAGATGAGCTGGCAGAGAACATATGTGAGCAGAATAGGGCTAGGTGGCTGCTCCAAGTAATCTAGGTTATTTTTTTTTACCCCCAAAATGAGCAAGTCTGTAAAATATTTTAAACATCCTTGCTCTTTTGAGTATTTTTTTAAATCAATGTTGCATTGTTTCTGTTCTAAATGACACTGAAAAAGTATCTTCTATTCACATTTACTTTTACAGTTATTTTTTAATTGTTGGTCCTTAAAATGTAATAGATGACTTTCATGTCAGCAAAACTACAGTAATTAACAAGACATTTGGTTGGCTGAAAGTTGAGTGCATTATCCATTTTGCTAGAGGTTTATCATGCTGTCATAATAATTCATCAGGGAGATAACAATTTGCAGGCAATGCTGGTCCAGCATTGCATGACACAGTTGGACCACCTGTGGTGGACATTCTGAACCAGCCTGTGGTCCTTCTCGCAGTGTGGCAAGCTGAAAGTCCCCAGGCACAAAACAGGCACTCTGTACCAGCCTAAGGGAGACAAGCATAGAGTGATGATAAGCACAAATGATAAGACTTTCAGTTTTGCTCATGTTACCTCTCAGAGTGTGGCCATCAGGGCTGTTATCAAAGAAGAACTGGCATGGATAAACAATTAGTTTACGAGACACTGAAAAGGTCAAGCTAGTACAAAAATATGCACTACGCAAGTCTGAATGGACCACCTATGCTTGCTTCCTAGGACAATAATGACTAGGTTTAGGTACAGAGCAAAACAGATTCTAATTATATACCTGTTATAAAAATGTAGTTATATTCCCATTGTAAACATTCTGTAATTTAATAGAAATAGCTATTATTTCAGAGTAGATAGCCTCTTTGATAAGTATCAAAGCTGGTCATGATTGCTACTCTCTCAGGCTTTAATATACACAGACTTTATAAACAGCAAGTTCTGGATTATCTGCCTCAAAACGCAGTGTCCTTGGAGCAGAACAAGTAGTACTGAAAATGAAGGCCTTATGAGAAGAATGCCAGGAGGCTTAGAGATGACTTAGAGATTGCTCATATTCAAGTCCAAATATCCCCTTATCATAACATTCTAGAGTAGAAAAGGTAGTTCAGAGATGAGATAAGAGCAAGAGTGCTATGTGCTACCATTTATAAGGTGCCTCTGAAATGCTGTTTTGCTACACATGAATGCAGTTTTCTGGCTCTCTAGAAGGCAGCTGTAACTGGTTTGTGCTTCTATAAAGACTGAGTTTGTGAATGAGTTCATGCCCATGCCTGCCTTAGCCAGGGCCGGTAGACCAGAACAGCTGATCATGTGGTCTCCTAAGCATGAGGAGTCTGGCATAGTCTGCCACTCATCCATCTGATTGTTTTCAAATCACTCAAATCTGTCCCCAGCCCAGCTCACCAAGTCCAGTGCAGGCTATGTCTCTATGTGCAGACCATGCCTCTCAGGGGTGGAGGAGGAGGAGGAAGAGGAGGAGAATTGGCTTTTATACCCTGCTTTTCTCATCCATTTAAGGGGACTCAAAGCAGCTGAAAAAGCTTTCTAGGTGGGGTTGTGAGAGCTCAGAAAGAGAGAGCTGTGACTAGCCCAATGTCACCCAGCTGGCTTCATGAAGGAGTGTGGAATTGAACCAGGGGGCTACCAGATAAGAATCCAACATTCTAACCACCAAACTGGTTATAAATGAGCTTGTAAATGAGAATCTCCCTTCCTTCTCTCTGAATGAGGGAATAGGACAGTGATGGCGAAACTTTTGAGCTCGGTGTGTCAAAATTCACAAGAAAACCTAGCTTAACTTGGCTGCTGTGTCACATCTAGAATTATCCATAATTCTGTGATATTTGTAGCTCTAGTAAAAAAGTTATATTTTTGATATATGTATTTTATTAAAAGCAAAAACAAGTAATTCTTTACATTAGTGACTTCTGTTGCTAAATCTTCAACTGAAAGTTGTATTTTGTACACTTCAAGAACAAGCAAGCACTACACGTCCAGGTGCCAGGGTGTCACCCAAAAGGGCTTGGCGTGTCACCTGTGACACGCGTGTCATAGGTTGGCCATCACTGGAATAGGACAAGGTGGAATGCTTTGCACCAAATTCTCATTTCTCAAAAGGTAAATAGTCCCTATCCTGGGTGTTTGGCTGGTTCTGAAGCCGGTGAGATCAGTTCAAATTCAAGCCTGTTGAACAACCCCTTTTGAACTGAAGCAGTTCATGTTCAAACTGGTTTGGCACATCTCTACTCATCAGCCATCCGAACATGGAATGAGTAATCTGCAAGTAAAGGTGGTGTCTCTGCGTATTTCAAGAATGAGGAGGATTCTTTCATTGACCCGGCCCATCTCTACAAAACTGGACAATGAGCAATAGAACTTTGGGAAAGAAAAAACTTCCTACAAGCTCTTTTCATGAATGCTGCAGATATTACCTAGCATGAGGATAGCAAATATATTGGCATCACCTGTCATTACGTGTGATGTCTGCTAGCTTATCTCATCATCCCTCATGGTATATGGAGTTAAAGAGTGGTGGATAACTGGCAATTAGGCTGGAGAGAGCTCTCCAAGGTTAAGACATGGGGAAGCAGGAAGGATACAGGTGTTTTTTGACTGAAGGCAAAAGGACCTTTGTTCTTAATGAATCAATGACCCATTAGTCATTTTTTTCTAACTTCAAGGCTAATAAACAATCTCATTTAAGAACCTCCTCCTGAACTTAAATTCTGCCTTCCAACTATAGATTTAAAAACACAACTTTCTTCCTTCTGTACTCCACAAGTATTAAGGCATCTCATTGTCTCCAGCACAAAGGAAAAGGGGTACTGGAAATCTTCTTTTGTAGGCTGTCTTTGGTTGCTAATAAATATTTTGAAACAAGCAAATCAGCCAGAGTTTACTTCTGTTTTGAGTTTTATAAAAACTATGCCAGAGTCCAGATAGCATGCGTGGAATACTGTGTGATTGAACATGGAGTATGCTGTTGAATATGGACACATATAATTCCCTACTATAAAACTATGGAGCCTTTCCCCTAGTAAAGATGCACAAAAATGAGTGAATTTATGTGAATGTTCAGTTTTTAAAATGTAAAAGCCCCATTTATCTTTCAGTGTATTTTTATATTTGACAGCAAGCTTAGCATTTCAGATCACTGGAGGATCTTAGAGATGCTTTGAGATGGATAGATTTGAAGCTGACTAGCATATTGAATCAGGAGCACACCTGACAGTAACAATTCACAGGGGGTCTATGCTGATCCTTGTGCTTATGGCTGCAAGTCCAAACAGACTAGCAGGGTCAACATCACACAGACCCAGGTGCTAGCTGGCAAATCTATCTAGATGTGACCCTTAGCCTTTTGTCTTTACACTATTGTGTTGTGTAGTCCCACTCTCCTGCCCCCTCTAAGACTCCTCCAGAGGGAGAGTGGTTTGAAAGATGCCAGCTATTAACATTTTGGAGCACCAGTGGAAATAGTATTTTACAAGGACAGCGTGTTTTCATTGCCCTTCTCTGCTTTATTCTTTAAGAATTCCTAATTTAATCTCTGCCTAAATAGGAGTACGCATATCAGATCAGAAAGGAACACCTCTTATTCATTTATGCTGCCCTGATGAAACCACTTTTTAAAGTTTAATTTCCAGTTAAAGTGTTTAAGAGTTTGTGAATTTAGTTTTTCTGCTGGAGTTGAACAAAAGAATTGTAGCAGGCGTATACTAAGATAACATTTCAGTACCATCCCAAATTCCCTTAGCATAAAAAATGATCTTATGAATGAACAGCAATTGGGGAAATGCTTCATATCCCCTGTGGAATATTTATAGAATATTTGTTATACACTAGGATAGCACTTCACTGCCATCAGAGTATGTGTTAGCATAGAAAAATTGCCTTATTCAGCTCCTGGATTAGTAACAATGAACGGCATTTGTTCCATTCTGGTTAAGGTTATGTTAAGAGTGTTAGCAAACTAATAGTAAGAGATCTTCACCCCCACCCTTTTAAATATCTTCAATCCCCTAGGTTTTGAGACGATGGCTTTTGGCAGCAGAGAAAGGATTGTATTAATATAAACAGAAAGTGATGCTAATCTGTCCTTTTATGCATGGTGATAGGTTCCTTGAGGATTTGTGGACAAGGTCACATGTCTAACTACAATGATGTCAGTTTTCAAATCAGTTGTATCTACCCCACTGGGAGGGATTTATTGTTTTACAGTTCTAAGCTTTTCTTTGTTTTGCCAGCCTACTTACATGAATGTACATAAGCTAAGATAACTGAGCTTATTTAAACACAGAAGGCAAAATGCTGCAATTTTAAATCAATGTGTAAGTTTAGCTTGTCTTAAATATTGTAGAAATACATTTACTGTGAATAATAACTTTATTCTTTGTATTGAATGTATGCATTTTTATCTCATGAGGAAGAGCTGCTCCATAAACAAGCCAACATTCTGCTCTTCAGATTTAGCAAAATTGATTTACAAACATCTTGAGAGAACCTAAAAGTTATCTTTTCCTTTTCTTCTCTCTACTGTGAGATGCAAATCAGAAACAAGATAGAATCTCCTATTTGACATTTTGTCCAAGTTTTGACTTACTTTTTAAATATAACCCAAATATCTAATAGTATCTGTTATATCTCAATTAAGCAAAAGAAAACCACTCTCTTAATAATTTCAAAGATTTAATGACTCAGCAAACTGTTAAATCCTTTTGCAAATGTCAAATTTTTAGCGGTTTGGTATTACAATTTCCCTTTTTGAAAAGGTTATCAGTATAAAATGACTCCTGTCATATTGCTCATTACACTACAAGAAGAATACAGAATTTTATGTATCTGGTTTAAACTTTAGTGTGTATCCATTTTATTTTATTTTATTTCAATTTATTAGCTAAGTCATCTTGGTCCCTGTGAAAGGAAAACATGTATAATGTATGCAGTTACATTACTAAGGAGGGAAAAAACCTTTGCAGACTGAAATGAGTTATTTATTTTCTATGTTCATGTTTTTAAATGGCTGCTCAAGATCATTTAGTGTGGATTAGTTTTCCCTTAACAGTGGCTAACACTGTCTAACCACCCTGTTGTAGTCACAATCAGGATAATTAAGGAATGGATTTTTCTAGCATCGCCTGTATCTGCATAAAATGGGCATTCTAATCTTCAGGGCTGATTATGTGTTTGATTTGAATTGACATTAAGTGCTAGGGTAGCGTTTTGCAAAAACACCCCACTATTTCAAGGAAAAACAACCTGACATTATATGCATGGTTTAGTTCACATGTATCTTTCTTCCTAATAAAATTGGAGAGAAATAATAATTCCAGCCTGATAGCAAACAGAGAGAGGATCATTAACCCTTTCATTACGTGCAGTGGCACTGATGAAAACCTCTCTGGTGAAATTATTTGCACTGGAAGGAACTCCTCCAGTGATGTCATTGTAAATACTGGCTTCAAAAGGCAGATTTTTCTTAGGGTTGCTACAGTGGATGACAAAGTTAGATCCTTCTGTCTGTAAACAGAGATGGTGAGATCACAATAATGATCATGCTGTGCAGCAGAAGCTCAGTAGTGGTCCAACTGCCTGAAAAACAGACAGCTGCAGATTCAGCCTATGTCTCCATTACACAGTAAATATACTTTAATCAGGTCCTCATGGCAGCTGCCCACCATTGAGAGTAATGGAAACTGCCTTCACTTATGTTGCCTTTGCTGTATAATAGAGATGCAGCCTCAATCCCTGCCATCTTCCTGGAGAAAAGTCATGGTGAGCAAATTTATTTATATTTCTATCCTGACCTAAAACCTAAATGTCTTGGGGTGGGTCACAATAAAATAATAAAAAAGCAGATAAAAAGGCATAGCATGGGGAGTTGATGTTGTTCCCTCAACCAGACCTGATCAAACAATAAGACTACATGATACCCAATTTAGTAATACCAATCAACAATATGCATTAGCAAAATCTCCAACTCTGTAGATTAAAACCATAGACCACATCTGTGGGGGCCATATATTAATAGAGATTCAAACTTCACCTGAAACCTCTAGTGGAGGCAGGAACATGGGGTGTTTAGTTTGTGTGTGTGTGTGGGGGGGGAGTGCCAAATGAGACAGAGTGTATTTTTCTGAACAGATCCCCAGTTCACAGGGCACCTTGTACCAGAAAGGCACTCTCTTCCACTTGACGCTTCTCCCTTTCCTTGCAATCTGAACTTCAGGTGTGCCTAGGTTAGAGGAGGAAGATCCTGTACAGCAGAAAAGACTGTGTTCCTTTCCACTTAGATTTTCTGGGTAGTATTGGGAGTATAGGATAGATACATTTAAGATTCTGAATAGCTTCCAGGTGACAAACATGTGATGGCACTTACCATTAGAACTTATATCTTGCTTGCTCTAAGCCACCATCTTAATCCATTAATTCAACAGGAGCTTCACTGGCCTACTATTTCTGGTTTACTGGTTGTTTGAACAGGGGTGGTGGTGGTTTCCCAAAGACTTGAACTGGTCCTTTCTCTGGGTAAAGCCTGCTGTAGTCTGCAACAACATGCAGATGGCAGGTCCCTATTCCAGGATATAATCTGGAATAAGGCCCAGCTCAGAAAGGGCCCTCACCTGTGACCAGCATCAATCCGTTAAGCACAAGAAGCTGAGGTCTCCAGAGTGTGAAGGGCCAAGAATGCAATCCTGTATATTTCCCACATTGGCACTGATAAACTCTGCCAGTAATATTGCAGTCAAAGAGTACTGGGAAAGCTGCTATAAGGGCTGTTTGTAAACAGAGTCTAGGTTTCAGAAGATGTCTATTGGTCCCTGATCTGTGGCATCCAATTCTCCCTGTCCTTGCTTAGGAAGATGGCATTTCATTTCATTGCTACCACAACAGCTCTGCCATGCTTCATTCTAGATTATGAGTATGTAAATCCCTAAATGTTCCTATACAATATGTGTGCTTTGCATTTTCTGAGTTCATATGGAAAATGAACAGTTGTACCTATGAAAATGCGAATGAGCAGAAGGAAAACTGTTAAAAATGTGAATCAAAAACAAAAACAGTTTTTAAAGGGAACAATTCTAGCCCTATGTGTGCAAATGCTCAGCCTGCATAAAAAAGGGAATTTTAGAAAGTGACCCTTTCTGCATTTGGCCTTATTCTGGAATATATCTTGAGACAGTAGTCTGCTGGCCACAAGCTAATGCAAACCATGGCAGGCCTCACCTAGGGCCTTCCATAGTCTGCAGTAGGATGCAGACAGCAGGTCCCTATTATGGGATATATCCCAGAATAAGGCCAAGTGCAGAAAGGTCCAGTGCTTGCAACATTCCTTCTTCTGTGCAACTGTAACACTGTTATGCAACTGTTGCATCACAATACAGTGATTCCATTATATAGGGTGATTCCTTACTGGCTGGTGTTCCAGACAAGCAAAGCCTACAAGCAGCCTCCCTTCCACACATGGGTCCCAGATGAGCCTTCTCTCAAACCATACCAGTATGCAGAAGGGAGGCTCCTAGAAGGCTTTGCTGGTCTGGTTAATGTTGGCCAGTGAGGAATCGAACTTTACATAAAGTCTCAAGAGAGTGTCCTTGATGGATAGTGCCACTCTTATACCAAAGAATGCAGGAGAGGGCAACCTTTCAAGGCAAGTTGCACCTCCATTGATTCTGAGAAGCCTCTCTTGGCCAATTCTAAACAGTTTGCTAGTGCCCACATATGTCTGCAGCTGCCACTGGTGATAATGATACATTTCCTAAGCAGTGGCACTTGCCAGAAACTGCAACCTTTGTTGTGAAAGCTGGAATTTCAACCATTCGCAAAATGTTCTGGAAGGTCCAGAAATGCTGGCATGAACATGGTCACTTCTGGTGGCTTTGTGAGTTGCCCGTGGTCACAGCGTGGCCAAGCTGGCATTTTTAATAAGTGCAACAGCATCTTTATACAAATAAAACCGGGAAAATCCCAACACAATTGCCACTAAAAATGCCCGTAAAAAAGTAAGAGAAGTCTCATGCCCTTTCAGTCTGTGACATTTTAACAGCGATTATTCATTTCTGCAGTAGATCATAACACAATCATTGCAGTAGACTTGGTACCTGAAAATTTATGAATTTGATACGCAAATCGCATTGAGTAAAAATGTATTCGAGCCACCCTGCTTGTGTCACGGTCTAGTCTATGTTCCAAACAATTTGTTCACTTACATTTTCTAAGAAAGCCTTGTGAGCTGTAGCTTTCTTTCCCCCAAGTGTATTGTTATTTAGGTTATTAGAGTTTTCAGCTGCTGTATTTTATAACCTTATGAATCAGTAAAGCTCATATACCTAGGTGTGGTTCAATCAACTTTTATTAGACTTGCCTAACATCAAGTATCTATTTAGGCAATATCATTAGCGTGTAGCACTTAATACTGAGAACTTAGAAACTGATTATTTGTCCAGCAGAAGATTAGTATTGGCCTTCTATTAAATTCTGTCAAGAATCCTTCTCTTATTTCTTGCTAGTAAAATTTATTTGAGTCTCCCCCACATCTTAGTTCCGTATAATTCATCTAGAGTCTAAAGCAGATCAAGAATGTGAGCCATTTCCATTATTTCTGGTCTCCAGCTTACATGAGAATTCAGCTCAGCATGGTAAATGGGCAAGAGTGATGGGTATTAACAGGAAGTCTTCTAAACCAATCCCATGTACATGATTTCCCACAGTGGAAAGGATCTTTAAACTGAGGTTTGATTTTACAAATGCATAATCAGAGTGATCAGGGGAAGGTGGGTATCGAGAGCTTACATCACTAATTATAAAAATAAATACTTTATTAGAAAGACAAAATGATTACTTAAAGGGAGCTTCTGTTGTGCAGGCATGGCTTAAGTGAGGTTATAGCTACAATTATGGTCTAACCTACCTCAAGAATTGACCAATGGTAGTGCATGCTCTCTAATGGATTTCCCTGCTGTACTGCCTCTAACTGGCAACCAGTTGGCTCCAGTCCCCTTCCTCCTCATCCAAAGGACTTCTAGAATCAGTTGACCAAAACATCCATATTCATATGAATATTAAAGTACAAATGTCTGGACATTTGATTTGTTTCCGGATGCCTGAATTCATGCAAATTTGTACAAAAAATGAATACTATGAATATTTGTGCACATCCCTACTAGAAGGTCTCAGAATTACTGTGCCTTTGTGGCTTTAACGCCCCCATTTACGAATATCAGCTGATGCAGGAAGATAGAGTAGAATGGTTTCCCAGTGAAAAAACAAGTTTGTTCCACCATATGAGGCAGACTGAGACCAAATCCTTGCACAAAGTACAGTAGGAATGTGCTTATTAGGCCTCTGGTAACAAGAAGCAAGCCTAGACTGATTATAGCTGGACATAAGGCAGTAAAGTAGAAAAGAGAAGACTCCTGCTTAACTGGAAGGTAGAAAGTGGAAATTTCAACAGGAATATCTTATTATGTATATTATACTTCTTGAAACTGCAGATTTTACACCACCAAGGATACAGGATTCCTCTTTAGTTAATGTATCTCTACTGCATGGAAAACTTCCGTGATAGTTCTTAACATGTCCAGAAGTAGATTATCTCTATGCTGCCATTCCTCAGGCTTATCAGCCTGGTGTCCTCCAAAGGTATTTGTGGATAATAACTCCTATTAGTCCTCAGCCAGGAGCCTAATTATACTGACTTGCACTAATTGAACCTGTAGTTTAAAATATATGGAAAGTGTCAGTTTGGGGAAATCTTGATTGGAGAACAGAAGCAGCGTCCTTCATATCCTTATTGTAAACTGTAAACTACACTTTCACGTATAACTGATCAGATACAACAAATTTAGGCTAGAGTTTGGTCAAATGCCCACAAACGCAAGCCACCAGAAGACATAGGGTGTGCAACACTCTATTTCAAGTGCTTTATGAAGCATTTGTAAATTGGTCTGAGTGGTTGCATGTCCAAGTCAGGATTTGAACCAACTGGCCCTGAACAAGCAATCCAGCCATTGTACTCCTCCTTCCCAGTTTGACTACAGAGAGTAGTTGTGCATAAGTGTGCAAGATGCCAGCTAAGATGGAAATCATTTTGTACAGCAGTGGGCATGTTTTGTCTGTTATCTGAAGCAGACATTACAAAAGAAGACATAGCTCATAAAACAGTGGGGGGTAGCAGTGGGGAGGCTATGGTATATGACCGGAAATTGCAACAGGCTGTCCACTGTAATAGATTGCCAAGGTGGATCCAAAGTCATTCTTTGCCGACGGCACATTCACCCCCATGTGTCAGTCACATGCATAGCTTCCAACTCCCATATTTCCGAATTTGATGTTGCAGCAGCCTGGCTCATGCCTATGGTAAGGGCTGAGAAGTGACAATGAACAGCTGTCAGAATGCTGACAGGTGACAGTCAAGTTTCAGCAGATTGTCCCAGATTATAGATATCTAGTTAGCTGTGCTTCTCCTGTGATTCCTGATAGAAATGTACTCCTTTTGTGCTACTGAAAAATCTACTTATTTAATAACTATCTTCCCAGGGGTATCTAAAAAGGGATGGGACTGAAAATAATGGATGTCAATTAATGCTTATCACACTGGTTTCCACTTATAGAGCAGTTTGAAAGGGGCTGTTCTTGGCTGTGATGAGACACAGCAAAAGAATCTACCTCTGAGACAGTCAGTCTGACCCTCCCCCCTCTCCTAAACACTCTATGTTAGAAAAAAATGGATTAGGGAAGAGTTGGGAACATATTGTATATTGTTTTATACTTGTTGGATTTTTAATGTCTTTTACTATTATATTCTATTTTAATCTGTTACCAGCCCAGAGACCTTCGGGTATGGGGTGGGATAGAAATGTAAATAATAAATAAATAATAAATAAATACTGCCCTCTGAGGTACCTCTGAGGCGCTTCTGAGGTGTCCCTTTTGTTATGTCTGAACATAGCCTTCATTATTCTAACACTGTTATATTAGAAATTTAAAGACAGAATGGTGGGTGATCACATTTAGGGTGTTTGTCCACTGAGCTCCTTTGTTCTGGATCTAAGAAGATCTGGATCTAAGGAATGGATACTTCCCTTAATCCGGATCTAGTAGATCCAGATTAAGGGAAGTACCCAATGTGTTTCCATGGGTGGTCTAGCACCCAATAGCAATGGGTGCTAGCCTGCCTGCTGTGGAAACACTGGAGCATCCATGTGGCAAATCCGGATTGACCCACAAGGGGTCTGCCTGTCACTCCAGGTGTTTCAGGGGACAGGGGGTGCAGACAGTTGCCTTCTGAGATTAGCAAAGGCTCCGGAGTCCCTACAAAGTTGCCTTTTGTGATTAGCAAAGGCTCCGCAGAAAACCCTTGAGAGAGCAATGCAGCTGTCAAAGGCTCCCAAGGGTCTTTGAAGTTAGCAGCAGATCTGCCACTAACTTCAAAGATCCTCCAGAGCTCTTGACAGCAGCATTGCTCTTGCAAGGGGGTTTTCTGCGGAGCCTTTGCTAATCTCTGAAGGCAACTTCAGAGGGACTTTGGAGGGACTTTGAAGTTTTGAATTTGGGGCAGCCCCCCCATGGGTGCCCCCTCTCCCGAGCCTCCTCTAGACCCCTTTGCTCAATTGCAGTGGAAACAGGCTCCCTATAATCTGGAATTTATGGCTGAAGACCCCATTGTAGACACAAAAACTGGATTATAGGTCCTGAAGGACCCATATGATCTGGATTTCCCTAGCTGTGGTGGAAATAGATGTGTCCCTAATGGGGTCTGTAGTGGAGATGGGGTCATCCGGCTCTCAGCCAAATGGGTCTTAATGGGTGCTTCAATGGGTACTTATTGCTGGTGGAAAAACACCCTTATTTTCCATCAGAGACTTTGAATAAAATTCCTGCAATGAAGATAGTTTTTAACCAATTTAGTTGTCCAGTGTCATTAATATTCTCATAATATCTCATGAAAGATGGAAAAGAAGGCAGGAGTGGTGGGAGGAAGGACAGTCTCGGTGCAGCAGGTGGACATGGGAAGAGGACCAGAGTGGGGTGGCAGGGGGAGGTTCCTGCCACCCCTCCAAAGTTTACCATTTTCTAAGTAGTGGAAGGAGCAGAGATGGCGGGGGGCGGGGGTTCCCTGCTTTCGTTATCTTCACTCAAGTCCATTTGGACTCATGCTGAAATGATCCGTAGGATGGATAGTTCCAACCAGTGAATGAAAGTCAGAAGATTTTCACATGTGGGCCACTCTAGATCCAGAGAAGGTGTGAGCACAACCATGGATTATGCTGAGGAATGGAGGAGAATTTTGGTCTGATCTATCCTTACACTGTAACAAGCTGGTTTCTCATTCGGGTTCTGCCAGTTTGGCTAGCTAAATCACATCAGGAGGCATTTTGGTGTGTGTGTGTGCTTGCTGATTTAATGCTTTGTGTTTTTATCTTTTCCTTACAAGGTAAGTCATAATCCCTACCTGACAAAATACAAAAGAACATTGTTTTTGTACATTTTACCGTTGTGTAGCAGTTCTCCTTTGAGTAGTACAGCTTGTGTGACAAGCTGTATCAGTTGAAATTGGCTCTTCTAAATCAGTATTCATTGTGTCAGAATTCTGTGTCCCCCCCCCCCCCCCGCAGGGACATCCTAGCAAAAAGCAGAAATTACTTATGAATTGTTGTTGTAAAGAATATATCTGCACATATATTGTTGCCTTCTCTCTCCGTACCATGAGGGCAAATGAAGATTTTGGTCTGAATGGAGTCAGTGCTGAGAACTTGAGAGGCTGGGC
Organism: Aspidoscelis tigris stejnegeri; assembly: GCA_023333525.1. NCBI lineage: Eukaryota > Metazoa > Chordata > Lepidosauria > Squamata > Teiidae > Aspidoscelis > Aspidoscelis tigris. The sequence goes on along the minus strand of JALMGA010000005.1, from coordinate 49,618,278 downwards.
ACCTGAGGAGCTTTTCATACTCTTCTTTGTGTCTAGACGGGAGCAGGTGTGCACATAGCTTCTAGTAACAATGACTATACACAGACAGACCAATTATACTCTGACATTAAATGTGTGTAAGTAATGGGATAGGGTGGGAAGAGAATTTAGTACTTCCTGTCTTCCATCAAGAATACAGGCTCAGTGAAGAATGAGCATATGAAATATTTTTATAAATGTAAGAATGGCAACTTTAAAAAAATCTGACCTTGATCTGGCTTTTAACCACAGAAGTCAAGCAGGTGAAACTTTTCCTCATAAATTATTTCTCTAATGGGAAAATCCTCAACTCACCTGCTTACAAGTTAGGTTGTTGTTATGGATTGAACAGTGAGAACCAATGTTTTGCTGTCCTTCACAAATAAGTAATGTTGCTTAACATGACTAAAGATACCCTAATGAAAAAGAAGATGGTGGCTCCGCATCTTTAATAATAAAAACATGTAGGGGAGAGAGATTTTTGCACATCCAGTTTGTGTGTCAAGGAAAGTGTAGAAGCCTTTTTTAGACCAGCTCATATTAATCTAGTCATTGTGCCTTATACTGCAACCTTCACCAGATTTATAGCATAAGAAACTCAAGATGTTAAAACCGTTAAATATTATTCTCCTTTTGTCTCTTTCACCCTCACAGCAACTTTGTGGAGTAGGTCAGAGTGGCTCAAAGTCATTCAGGTGTCGCATTCCTGGATGAACTGAAGCTTTGTCCCCATGTAACAAAAGGGGGCACCTCAGAGGGACAATGTGTGGCCCTTATGTTCCCAAGCCTTCACTAATCCACCTTTTCTAGCACAGAATGTTTAGGACATGGGGGGCAGACTGCTGTGTGAATGGTCCCACCCTGATGCCTTCTCAAAGCTGCCTTGTTGTTGTTGTTCACTCTGAAAGTGGACTGAAGCTGGATTAAACCTTAAGTGTGATGACAGCCTTAGTTTTGAATCCTGAACCTTACTTTGGTACCCTAAGTTATTGGATTGAGCCTTCAAATCTGTTCCAGGCTATTTATTTATCTAAAACCAGTGATTCTCAACTTTCCTAATGCCGCGAACCCTTAATGGAGTTCCTCATGTTGTGGAGACCCCCAACCATGGGGGCAGAGCAGCTGGAAGGTGGGAGGGAAGGGTAGTGGGAGACTCATCGCGACCCCTCTGAAAGGGCAGTTCAACCCCCAAAGGGGTCCCAACCCCCAGGTTGAGAACCACTGATCTAAAACACTTATATACAGCTTCTTGCTTTAAAAACAAATATTGAAACAGTTTACAAGAAAGACTGAAAACAAGAATAGAGAACAGAACGCAGTATGTTTTTCTAATTTCCAAAATTAAGTACAAACCTTATTTTGGGAAATTCCTTTTTTTTTTTTGGTCATACATTAACCACAAATTTGAGTGACTCAAATATTGCAACTTGAGGCATGTTTGTTTAAAAGAAATCCACCCTGAGTCCACTAGGCATTTCTCTCAGCAGAGAACTGGACAGAGTAATAAAATACCAGTGTAGGTATGCCCACAATGTTTTGAAGACACAATGTTAACTGAGAGTAAATCTTAATAATTATATTGACTAACCTCATATTGTCCTAGTTTAACCGTTGTCCCAGCCCTTCCCTTCAGAGGCTGGTTTCCACTAGGCTCCATTTTATTTATTTATTTATTTACATTTATATCCCACTCTATACCGTATGGTCTCAGGGCGGGTGACAGCATATTTAAAAGACAAAAACATTTAAAATAAAACCATATATATATAAAAAGTATAAAACAATAATATGTGCAGTAGGGGAAAACTGTGCCACATTTAGCCAAAGGCCAGAGCAAAGAGGTACGCTGTACCCCCTTCCTTAACGTATACAGTGAAGGGGCCTGACGCACCTCGAGGGGGAGGCTATTCCACAGCCTGGGGGCCATTTCTGAGAAGGCCCTCCCTCTCTCGAGAGCCCACCTTTCTTACTATAGAGGGTAGTGGAACAACGAGAAGGGCCTCCCCACCACCAGATCTTAGGGCACGGGCAGGTTGATTTTCCCAGTATGCTTTGGGTATATATTGGTGCGGAGACTACTCTCTCTCGCTTTCAGCCTACTTGAATGATACTAAACCCCAATCTTCGGCCCTGAGATTTCCAAGCATTTTGCACAAGTAGCATTTGCAAAACATTAATTCCTCCACCCTTCAGTTTTGCTCCACCACCGAGGGCCGCCGAATGTGACAGTTCCTGGAGAAGCATTCATAATGCATAAGCTGATAAACAATAGAATATTACAAGCCTACGTGGAAACCACGATTTCCACACGCGGTTTAGCACCGCTTCTGTCGGAAACTTTATTTTGCACGCCCCCCCAGCTTCTTTCCACCCACCCCCTTCCATCCCCGTGGAGATTTTTTATAGGTAAAACCCGAGAAATCGGCACGCGCTGTCCCTTTAAATTCCAGCTGTGTGGCTAGGAAACCGCTTCTCTCATTGCAAGCTTTGGGCTGGGGCTGCTGGTGTGAGACCGTCCTTTCACTTCCTGGCTCTGGCAGCAAGGAGAAGATCTGATCACCCCGCTGAGTCCTCTAGGGGAGGAAGGAAAAGGCAGCGTGACTTCTCCAGACACAGAGGCACACAACCGGAGCCTGTGGTGGTACATTGTGGGTGGTGGTGGGTTTTTTTTTTTTTTTGTGTGTGTGTTTTTGCGCTCCGGTGCATCATCTGTTCCTCGGGATCTTTCGTGGGAGTGGAAGAGGATGAAGGTGCCTTGATTCTAATCGCCCTGAAGACGATTTCCATAGTAACCTGCTGCCTGAAGTGGTGTAATTTGGAAGGGAGGATTTCTCTTCGCACTCCGAGGATGACATCTGCCAGGTAAGGCTCCTGGCAGACCCGCGGACCCCTTCATCCCTTTCGAGTGCCTATAAATATGCATTGGCTGGGGTCGCCGATTAGTAGCATTTGTGCGCTTTCGAAGTTCTCCTTGATTTATTTCGTAAAAAAAAAAAAAAAAAAAAGCGAGAGAAGAAAATCGCCTGCCTCGTTTGCCCTACCTGGATTAAATGATGCAATGCTCCGAGCTTGCACCGATCTCTGGATTATTCGTGATTTCCACCCCCCCCTCCACACACACACACCTCCTGGGGTGTGAGCATAATTGGCGGCAGCTGCTTTAATCTGATATTATTCTATATATAAAAATATACACGATGTGCTTATCGATTTAACGCTCCCGCCCCTGCTGCCTTCTAGAAGCGAAGCCTCCTTGTTCCCACGAAGCCTGGCCGACCGTGCCACGCGAGGGCGGCGGAGTCGCAGACCGGCTCGGAGCGACTTTGGGGACCCGGTTAACGGAACGGCGGCGGCGCCTTCAGCCCCGGGCAGCAGCCTTGGCAGGCGTTGTCGGGCTGGGGATGCGCTGCGCTTTGGGGCTCCTAATGCAAAGACGGCGCTTCTCTTACCTTCTTTGTTTGTCCCTTCCTGCCGCGTCTTCCCTCCGCCCCGCTCCCCGGGTTCCCCCCCCCACCTCCTCCGGTCCCTTTGCTGGGGTTCTCTTTCCCACCTCGATTTGGGCTCTCCTGGGTGGGTGAAAAAGGCACGATGCCCTTTGCTTGGAAACCTGCGCTCCCCGAGCCCCAATATTGAATAGGGGCCCTGGCCTCCCGCCCCCCCAAGGAGGCTCTCTCTCCCTTCGGTACTTTATTGATCTGCTCCGGGAGCCTCGCCGGGGTCCCCTCCCTGGCGCAGCGCCCTCGACACACGCCCTCCGCCGGGAGAGAGGCGCCCTGAGGGTGGCACTCCGGGCTCTCTCCCTGCGAGAGGGAGGGTGGCACCTTGCTCTTCGGAGGAGTGAGCGCTGGACATCCCTTCTGCCTGGCAGACAAGGCACTGGCAGCCTTAGGGGCGTGTGGCTTGCAGAGGGAGGGAGGGAGGGAAGGAGGGAGGGAGCGGCATTACAGTGGCGGGCTTGCAAGTGGGGAGAAGCCAAGCGGGGGCTGACAGTTTGGGTGTGCGCGTCCGGCGGGAGGGGGGGGTAAGGGAGAAACCCTGGCAGTGGGTGACAGAGGGAGGGAGGGAGGGAGCGCTTGAAGGGGAGGGGGCGAAAGTAGAAGAAAGCAGCCTGTTGTTAATTGCCTAGGTTACAGTTCCTGCATCTCTGCCTACCCCGGCAGATTTTCCGCGTCCTAGTGCCGCCCGGTTTTCCCGGCTGCCTGCCCCGGTGACTGATAGGAAGTCCCCCTGTCACCGTGTCGGAGCCCCGGGTGTTTCGGATCCCGGCAGGCCTCGGGAGCCAAACGCTACTGGAGCGCCGCCTCCCCTCTGGTTCAGCTGCCTGAAACCTAGAACTGAGAAACCTAGAACTTTCTAGCAAGGCGGTCGTGTCATCAGCTGTTGCGCAAGAGGCAAAATGTGGCAGTGGAGAAATCGGGCTCCCAAAGTATGATTAGCCAGATGTTGTTGTCTGGAGCTTGGCCGAGTGAGGATTCAATACAATCCAGGAGCTTATGGTTTCCCCGCCATTTTGTTCCATACTGGGGATCTCTGCCTTTCACCAGTTGTCAAAGATGTAAAAATTCTGCTCATTAAAAAAAAATTGTTGACAAGTTAATCTGAATGTGCTGGACTCTTCCAGCATGTCTACAGATGGTATAGATTGCCTTGGGGGATCCTTATGTTCTTTCGCTCACAGTAGTCTTTTATTGGATCTACTGGCGTTACATTCAGAATATGAATAAAGACTCAGGCTGCTAGATTTAATCCTTAAATAATGGTTGTCAGCTAATTAGATACCTTTCTGATCAGGATTTTACTGGATACATTTTGGTAACACTGTATAGGTTGCAGTACCACGTCTTTGCTACTTTGCTGTGTATTTTACTGTAATCTAAAACTCACTTTGTTCAAGGGGCTCCTGAGTCCTAGGTGAGTGAATGTGGAATTTTAGCTGAAGATAATGTTTTCCTTTGATTTTTGGAATACGTGAATAAGGCTTACTGGTAAATTTTAAATTCCTATGGTTTGTAAAGGTAGTAACAACATTCTGCCTACAATATTCCGGTCTTCAGAGAAGACTAAAGAAAAGAGCCATGCAAAAGCTAGAAAGGGGATGATATAGTCTCATTTCTTCTAGAGCAGCTGAGATGGATGTGTATAGTGTTCAGCGAGCTAATATCTACCGACTGTGTTTGGGCCTTTTCACAATTTGCCTCCTATTCAGTAGGAGGCAAAGCTGTAGAATACTCTAACCATCTGCACTTGTGGAGGGCTCATCTAGTGTGTGAATGGCTGCTCAGACAGTGGCCATTGTAGAACTTTTGGGACAGTGCTAGCACGCCTGCATAGCGCCATGGCTTTGTGTTGTTCGTGCTTCTGAAATGTGAGGACTAGTTTTTGCATTAATCTTAACTTCATTGAAGGCACTTCTGCAAGGCCACATCTGAACATCTGAATGTAAAAACCAGCATGTGCTGCTCAAAGTGTGTTCCTTCCCCTGTGTTTACTTTGGTAAAGACGCGGGCACTTTCTGGACTGGACCTTATTTTGGATTATATCTCAGAATAGGGACCCATCATCTGCATGCTGGTACAGACTACTGCAGGCCCTGGGTGAGACCTACCATAGTCTGTACCAGCATACAGATGGAAGGTCACTATTCTAGGATATAATCCCAGTGCAAAAATGCCCATGATCAAATTGTAACTATTTTGTATTTAGGGAAATGAGTCCAGCTAATACAACCACATGAATGGGTATTAAGTGAAAAGGCTCCATCTTGGTGGTCATCTAAAAGTTTGCTTAATTAAATATTTGGATGTCAAGGATGCAGCAAAAAGCAGGTTTCATGTTGGATGATCATTTGTTTCACCAGTGATACAAACAGAAGTTTTGTGTCAACAGGCAATTAAGAAACAGTTTTCTACAACCCATATCCAATGGATCAAGCACTCAAAGATAATTTTCCTATTTCTTTTATTCAAGACTGGATAGACACATCTTGGTCCATTTCTGCATTTACCATCTTTGGACTGAGATATACAATCTGGCTTTCACTGGGACAGGTTGCCACCAGAGCAGAATATGGCTGTCCTCTTTCAGATAATACTGACCTCCCAGGAGTTGTGTTAAATGAAGGTTCCTGGTCTTTGGAGTTCCCAGTGGGGCCCTTTTCACTAGTCCACTATTAGAGAAGGATAGGTTGGCATTTGGGTACCATACTCTGCTTGCTTGCTTTGTCTGGTGCTGGCAAAATATTTTAGGAGGGGGCAGACTTCCCCTATCCCGCACTAGTGTGCAGAATGGAGATCCTTGGACCCTTGCTGGAACAGACTAGGGCTCACCGTGGAAGGGGCCTAGAACTGGATGTTGTCCTGCCTTATGGAGCTCAGCAACAAAGAGAAACAACAGGCATGCTGTAAGAGACAACGGCCTTTAATTATACCTTCCCTGGCAGCAATTCAGGAATTTGAACTGAAGCAGGAAGCTAGGATCAGATTACACAGTGAGAAAGATGCAAAGAGAGTTGCTTACCAGAGTACAATCCACACAGCAAGAAAGATTCCAAGAGCTGAATCCAAAGTGAGAATCATAGGTCAAAGTTACAAGGTGTAGTCATGGTTTGTAGCTCAGTTGCTTATGTGGCACATTTATTCACTGTCACTACTTGCTGAGTCTCAGCTATGTGCACACTTGGCTTTCAATTTCTGATGCAACCTCCTGTCCCTGCATGGGTCTGACTTCTCCTAGGGTGCTTTTCCACTTAACACTAGAGTACCCTTTAAGGACCCATTAAGGACTCTTAATGGGTCCTTTGGTGCTAAGTGGAAAAACACTCCTAGAAAGGTGAAGGTCCAGGCTGAGGAGACCCTTCAGACTCTACATGTCCCTGTTGTTCAGCCTCACTTACAATCTTGGCCATATCACTAGTTTCTTCCCCTGGGTCCATTAGGAACGTGAGTGGAGGGCAAGACATGACAGATGTATGGGTTCTTGTTACTGAACTTACATTTCTCATCTTTACCATTACCACTCAACACCTCTGACATAAAGAGGTAGGACTTTCAACTGTGCCTTTAGCTGAGTGATGTAGGCTGTGGATACAAGCAATTTTTTAAAAAAGTTATCTCTGAGACAGCTAAGAGGTGGTTTGGAGGTAGAAACATTCACAAGTCAGCCTGTCCTTTCTAAAGCAGGGAAGTTGGATCAGAGATAGGATGAGAACACAAGGGCCACATGTTACTGTTTGTAGGGAACTTCTGAGCTGCTTTTTTGTTATATGTGATCACAGAGGCTGTGTCCCCATGCACTCCATTTACTTTGGGTTGGATTCAGGTTATTCCCAATACAGAGTTGAGTTTGAATTGACCCGTCCCCATGCGATTGACAAAAGTGCAGGCTCAAGTCGAATACACCTGTCCCCATGCAAACCATGCTAAACCCATGCATCAGGAAGCAGGAAACCACATCTTTTTCTATCCACCACCTCTCTCCTGATAGGAGTGAGGGCAGGGAAATCCCACCCAATGCCCCTTCCCCGATCGTAACTGCTGGGCATTAAACAGAGCCTCTGCTCTCTGCGATCTGATCACCAGTCAAACGTAAAAGAACTGATTGCCCCAGTAAGATGCAGCGATGAGGGAGGGTCATCTGGCCCTTGCTGTCCTACAAACTTCTTCCTGAAACCCTTATTCCACCCCTGCTCCCTGCTCCCCAACAAGCAGCTTCTGAAGTTTGCCAGCTAAAAAGTTAATGAAAACTGCTACAATGTTTAGAGGCAGTTTAACTTTGGTAAACTTCAGAAGCTGCTTGCCTGCCAGCTAAAAAGCTAACCAAAGCTGCTACAGTGAGGCAGTTTACCAGAGAAGCACTTCTCTGCTAAACTTCTCAGAAGCTGCTTTCTGGCAATCGGGGAGCGGGAGTGGAATAAGGGTTGCAGGAAGAGGCTTATGGGACAACAAGGGCCAGATGACCCCCCCCCCATTGCTGCATCTTTACCTGTCAAACTGGGGTGATTGGTTCTTTTATGCTGTTTGATCTTTAAATATGGCCAGCAGTTGCGATCCCCAATGCACAGGACAGGAACGGTGAGCACGGGATGTGAAACCCGCCTGCTAATGACATGAGTGTCAATCTCCTCCCCTAATAACCCAGGAGCGTCCCCAAGCTGCCAAAGTAATGCCAGCTTGCCTCCCGAACTGTAGCAAGAATTGTTTTCTTCAGGAGTAAATTTACCACAGATCTGGGTGATTTGTTCTGCATTTATCCCGGTTTGGGGGCTTTGCATGGGGATCCTCCATGTCGAATTCAGATTCAGTTCGAACTATAGAGTGCATGGGGATGCAACCAGAGTCAAAGTAAAAGTTCTAATATCTGCTTGGATAAGCATGCTGGTTATACACATGAAATTAAGTGCTGGAGTCATATCACTTGGTCAGATTCAGTTTTTGTTTAATAAACAAAAAGTAGTGACAGATTTTTGTCATTCTTAGATTTGCTAAGAGTTTTAATGGTATTTGCTTCAGTGTTTGCCTCAATTTAATTTACCAGAATATTTGAAATTTGGAATCTTTGCTATATTTTGATTTCTTTAGTTTGCTGATGTCTATAGATGCAAACAAAAGAGAAGAAAAGAAGTTTTGAAGATATTTCACTGGCTTAATTTCTTACCTATATTGTACTAAATACTCAATCTACATGTTATTTTATTTATGGATGTGTAGCATCCAAGCAAACCTGGCTTCTCCTGTTTTGGGCTGCTCACACTCACATGATAAAGGAAGCCCGTAGATTATAAGGCTTTCTTTGACACCATGGGCCAATTCATACCTTCAGTAGTTGCAATGGTCACCTGACTTTGGAATGCTTTGGGTATCTGCACCTTTTGATGCCTGAACCATTCCAACCTTAGCTGTTGCTTTCTTCATGTGGGTGGAAGAGGTACAGGGAGAGGATGAGACTGGCAGCACAGGCACAATTATGCAGTTTGTTGCCTGGTCACCCCAGCAATGGCACTGTGCAGGTGCACTGACATAGTTGCAAGGGCAAGTGGTTGCTGCTATGATGGCAGCAATTTGCATTTAGCTAGTGATTAGTTAAGCACTGGCTAAATCATGCATGCTTTAGGAGTGCACAATTATGGAAGCCTAAAGCATTCCAGCACTTTTTGTCCCAGAGAGAGAAGGCAAAGTGTGAAAACGCCCAGTGCTTTCACAGTGAAACAAAATACTCAGCAACATGCCAGTTTCCACTTGGCGCTCCATTTGGGACTCAAATGTTTATAAAATAGTAATACATGGTTGTGTATTCATTATGCAGAGGCTTAATATTTCTTGCCACCTTATTTTTAAGATGCTGCCATAGGACTGAAATTATAGGACAATTGTGATAGCTGACTTATTGTTACCATGATCATCAATGGAATTTATTTAGCTCCTTTCATAAATACTCAAGGTGATTTACAAAGGGTCTTAAATTATCCATTGTGTGCCTGGGAGAAGAGATAGGTCTTCACCTGACATCTGAAAGAAGCCAGATGAACTTTCCTGGGTAGAGTGAGTCCCATGGGCTGCCACCACAGACAAAGTCCAAATGCAACATAAAATTCATCTGCCTGCATGCTTTTTTAAAAATGTTAATGACTTTAGGTACTAAAAGGATGCTAATGGCTGTAGTTGTGGCAGAAGGGGTGAATTGGCTTGGAAAGTATCATTGGGAAAAATAAAAAGTGGTGTGTTTATTTAATCATAGCTTTCATTAGTTCTTTCTGTTCTACCTAATTGTTCAATAAAAGGAAATCTGCCAATGAGTCCAATAATTAAACCATTTTAAACTGCTTTCTGTAAAACAGGAATGCACCAGACATGTATTATTTAAAATATGTTAGACTACTGTTATGAGTATTCTAGCTCTTCTGTGTTAACAGAACTGACAACCCTTTTTTCTTTCACTAAATGTCTAGTTTCTGGCTTCCTAGTAGCACAAGATGATACATGGAGTAAGCAGTGTTTAGTACAACAGCACTGTGTTATTTATGGCTAATTACCTTTATGAGGGGTGTGTGTGTGTATTTGAATAAAACTAGCGTCTTCATCTTTTTAGGCTCTAGGCTGCATTTAATTTTAATGATTTAAAGATATGATTGTTTTTTAAGAACAAATTTTAAGAAAAAATGTCTTTGTCCATTGAGTAGGATGTCTCAACTTCCTAAAATGTTTATACATAATATTGTATCAGTAGTATCTTGTTCTAGAATAGAAACTGGTCTGAATGGGACCTCAAAATCTTTTCATCAAATGAATACATTTTGAATATTTTCAACTGCTGATTTCTCTAGCTATGTCACGAGATGCAATGCATTTTATTGATTCTGATGCTAATTAATTAATTAATTCTGATGCTATTGAGGTAATATCCGATTTGTTATTAGAGTCTCATTGTGGATATGTTGAGCCATTCATAATGGAAATGAACCCTATTAGGTCTTTGTCAAGGCCCAGACAAATGCACAATTATTTAATTAAAAATTATTTCCTGCCAGATAGCATCATGCAGTGCAGAATATACTGCTCTGAGCATACTGAAGACTGATTAGTCATCTAACAAGTGGAAACAGTCTAGAGGTGACTGAATTTTTTTAAAAAATTATAAAATCTGCAGGACACTGATTTGCTTATAAGGGAGATTATTATTAATATGCACAAATTGCATGCTAATTATAAGTAATGCTGAACTTTCAGAGAGTAAAGCTTTAGCTAAAATCTCTGGGATTCAAACATCCTTATATTAAGATTTTTACTTATTTCATTGTATTTGATTTTTTAAAAACTGATTTATCAAACAATAATATAAAATGTTATAAACAAGTAAAACAGATAAGCACATCTGACGAAGAAAGTGTCTGTCAGTATAACTTATTTGAAAAAAAAGGTCTGTAACACTTTTTACTGCATAGTTTTGCTTTTACATGGTTGGTGAAGTGTGATTATTTCTTGCTTCATGGAAATGTGAAGAACTGCAGTAATGTGATTTATTTTTGAGAGGCTGTAGAGTTCTAATGGTGGATTGGGCCGCTCTTCATAGTGACTGGTTGAGTGGGGTCTTGTGATCTGCAGTACCAGTGACCTATTGCCAGGGTGAGCATCTTCTCCGTAATGCCATTGACTTTTTCCTGTGAATCTTCTCACAAACTGAGCTCTGGATAATTTTTTTTTTAAAGTTAAAATGCTACTGCTCAGTAATTTATAATATTGGAATTTTATAACCTACTAGTTTCATAAAAGCTTCAGTTTGTCATGAATAATAGCATGAAGGTTTTTTTTTCTTTCAAAGATCAATTGCACATTGTTGCCCAGTCTGAAAAGTGCTATGTGGAAGCCTGCTCATTTGTTGGCCTTGTAGACATTCCTCCCTGGTCCCCAAATTGGTAGGGAACATTTACGTTTATGTTGCCATGACTGTCCTTTTAAGTCAGCCTCCGAGGCAATGTTGTGGTTCTTGTATCATTGCAATTTAAAGTTAATGATCCTGAGCTTCCTGTTGAAATGATGAAAATATTGTGACATAGCACAGGGGATAATTTTCAGCCCTGAGGTTTTCTTTAAGATATAGTTGGAATTGTGCAGGAAGCCTTGGGTTTATCTTCAGTACAGAAACACTATCAATGTATAATCGGATGTGTTCAAATCTTCCAGCATTAAGACCATTGTAATTGTTTAAATATGGAGAGAGAGAGCGCAGGAATGGTTCAGTAATAAAGATATCATAAATAAATGTTCCAGATCTCCTTATTTCCCTACCCCCTTTCTAAAAATAGCATTGTCTGCTCTGTCCAAAGCAGGCAGTCCAGATTAAAGGGATGCTGCTCCCAGGAAGCTTTGGCATATGTTAGGAAAGAAGTGGCTGGCTATAGTTCTGTCACAAAGTGCCGAGAATGCAGAGAGTTGCATGTTTGAATCCTGGCATCACACTGGAAGAAGATAGTACCATACAATAGTAAGATACTGCTGTGTCTGTGCCATGAAAGCCACAGGGATGTGTCTGTGTAGACACAGGAGTTGAACTTGACTTGAGAGAGTCTACCTTTTTAAGGAGAGGCCCTATCTCTTTTTCAAAATGCAGCAAATAGGCCACATGAACAGCAGTCACTGAATCCTATTATATTTAGCAGCAGGTATTAGTACAATGTCTCATTTAGATTTTATGAAGAAAAAAAATCAAAGCAATTTTTCAAAGTTGTCAAATAGTTTGTCATTTTTTAAAATTGCCAGATAATATCATCTGGTTCCTCTTGCTCTGAAGCAAAGCTGTGTTGGTTCAAAAGGATTTGCTCTCCAGTGGCTCGCAACCTTAGGTAATGACATGGAGGCAAGGCTGTTCACATTTAACAAAGCTGCTCAAAAGTATCTTAAAGTGGAAACATACGGCACCTGAGTCTCAACCCGCTTTTTCTAACCTTGGCCCTTTCTGCACTGGGCCTTATTCTGGAATATATTCGGGAATAGGGACCTGCCTTCCACGTTCTAGTGCCGACTATAAGAGTCCCTGACCAGAGCCTGACATAGTCTGCACTGGCATGTGGATGGCATGTCCCTATACTGAGATATAATCTGGAATAAGGCCCAGTGCAGAAATGGCACTAGAAGACTGATGGTGGAGGAGGGGCTGACTAGTATTTGAATGATCATACAACAAGCTGCTATGACAAGCCCCATGATGGATCTGCCAGTTTAGTGGTGGGTCACTGTCTTTTTCCACAGCCAATCTGGCCAAGGCTGTAATGGCTAAAGTCTGGGTGAAGATCTGGAAGACCAAGTCTTGATTGCTCACTGGGGGTGTTTTTCCACTGTCACTAGAAGTACCCATTAAGTACCCATTAATGGTACAAAAATGCCATTTCGTACCCATTAATGGGTACTTAATGGGTACTTTCAGTGACAGTGGAAAAACACCCTGGATCAGCCAGAGCTGTTCTGATGATAAAATAGGAGAGTGGAATAATGTTTGCCACCTTGAGATTTTCAGAAACAAAAGGAAGGTATAAATAAAATGATAAGCTTGTATTATAAATCACCTTTCACCAGGCAGTCCCTAGGTGGGTGCAAAATAATTACAAAAAGACAATTAAATTCCATAGAGCTTAGAAAAACTTTAAAAAAGATTCCTGGCATACTTTTTAAAGGCAATCCAAGTCTAATTTAAAGAATCACATGAAGCTGACAAAGATATCCTTGAAGTGGCCCATCAGCAGTTTAATTTGAACAATAGATTAAATAGGCACAGCCTTTTGGTCATCCCTGGCATTGTGCAAGGTAATGTCTTTTTATTTAAACTACTGCAGTCTGGACTTTTTTTTCTTCTTTACACAGACCCTACTACATGCTAATATTATGCAGATGCATTCCTTCATTAAATTTACGTGTCACTATACAAAAATTTAAAACATCCAAAGTTAGCAATTAGCACAGTAACAATCTAAAGAACTCAGAATATATAAAAAATGGAATGTAAAACATAAAAGGAAAAGCTGTTGCACAAATCCAACTTAGATAAAACTTAAATTAAATTCCAGCTTAGTTTAATGCCTGGTGGAAGGGGTAAGAATAGTTTGGAGGTAGTGTCAAATGAGACACTCTATAGGTGTAGGATCCATGATGAATTTAGGTTGTGTACATCTGATGGGAAGGATGCCCAGATAAAGATATTAGGGGGTGAGGTCAGTGGACAGGATGGCTGAAGCATTTCAGCAGTTTTGAAAGCCCCAAATGAGAAAAGTTTTAAAGGCTCAGACTTTGAGTGTGATCAGAAATACTTAATGTGGCACTCTCTTGGTGAATTTGTGGTTGTATTGACAGATATTTTTCTCCTGCATTTCACTTACCCCATCTTGAAGTCTATGAATGGGTCTTTTTTCCTTCTTCATAATACTAAAGGTGTCTCTTTCATACTAAAGGTGTCTCTTTTAGTTTGATTGGGCAGGAAGCTACATAAGCACAGAGGCAGAAAATGTAGCCAATCACAGCATGGACTGTGATCAATCACAGTCTCAGAAAGCTGGGCAGAGGAGAGGCTAATCAGCGAGTAGCACCCATTGTCAGACTTGGAGGTGAATAAAGTCCTCAGTGGATGTTTATTTGGATAACTGAAAAACTATTTTTTTGTGCATGTTGGGATGGGATAATTTTTCTTCAAGGGGCAACTGAAAAAAGCCCTGTCTGATCATAACCTTTGCCTAAGTAGTTTCTAGTCAAATTCAACCATTATTATATGTTATTTGTGATGTAAAGCTGGTCAATGTATTGAAGACAATATCTATAATTCTATCCTGACTGTATCTGAAGGTCTCTGAGCGGGTTACAGCGATATAAAAATAGATTTAAACCATGGCTAAAACGATGGTGGTGCCTGCATGGGAAGGAGATATACAAAGGAAGACCATTGGTGAGAACCAGATTAAGAAGTGCTGAAAAATAACAATGGACTAATAATAACTATAGCAACAGAATCAACCTGAGTATTAAATGCATTCTCAAACTGGTCCTTCATATTCTAATATCTACGTTGTGAATATCTGCATGCTGCCTGTTTCCTGAATTTGTTGTTTCCTAAACGTTTCTATTGGGGATTGGATAATAAGCCACTGGTCCTTTGTCTTAATTTTTTAAGGATTTTCCCACCTGTTTAGAAGATGCTGGAAGAGTAACATTTCTGGATGTTGTCCTTGATCTCTTTCCCATGCTAAACCAAATATTTGGTCATTGTTGGAAAGATTAAGTGAGGATTAGTCATGTAGCTGGCAAAGATGGTTTGCACTGGTTCCCGGTTTTTCTCAGCTAATCTGGTTCATGGCTGCATTAGTAACTACAGGACTTTGTGGGATTTTATGATGAAGACATTTCTTAACTTTGGGTACTATTTAGCTTACTGCTTTACGGAAATGATAGTATTATAGGCATTTGTTTTGCCCATCTCCACTTTTAATGTTTGTTTTTTTCCAGATGATTTCTTGACTATATTTCCCTGATCTGGCTTCCTTATTGCTTTCCCACTTTTATTAGTGGGAAAGTAGTATTAGGTAGTATTTATATCCTACCTTTCAAATGCAAATATATGAGTCAGAATAGATTATAGTAGAAAAAGCGAAATCTAAATTACTATAGGATTGGAGCACCTTTCCCATGAGAGAAATGATTATGAAAAAATTAAGCTTCTTAACTAGTGATTGGGGGGCAAGGATCTAACAGAAGTTCATGAAACCTATGAATATTAGGGAATCAGTAAAACTTCTTTTCTCATAGGACTTGAAATCACCCATTGAGAGTGGATGACAGTTTAGGAGAAACCAGAAAAGTCCGCAAATCAAATGGATAGAAACAAAAATGTATGACCTGAAGATGGATTAAGGTTTAAAAAAGTGAAGGTGTGACCACGATCTGAGAGGCTTTTTGAAGCTGCATTTGAGGTCAGCCTTTGTGATAGCTCCTAGTGATAGGTAGAGTCTGAAGTAAAGAATAATAAAACAACTAAGGCCCGGTTCCCATTACAAGCTTAAAACGGCTTTCCTAAACCGAAATAATAGAACCGGATGCTAACACGAATTTGCCTGATCCCATTACTTTCAACCTAATCGTGTTCAATCTGGATTCTGAGGATTGTATGTGGTGTACGTGACTCAAGGGGGGACTCAAGTGGCTACTTTCTAAAATCCGCTTTTCGGGGCTGCCCTGCCCTCTTCCTCCTGGCGTGAATGCGCCTAGCTGGGTGGCTGGGTGGCTGCCGCTTGCCTGGATGGAGGAAAAATGGCACCAGGCAGCCAGCGATTCTTTCCCCTCCTCTCCCCATTGCCCAGGGCACACAGCAGCAGTGGCATCTCAGGCCCCCTTCACCCACTCACTCCACAGCCACAGCCTTAAGAACCTGCAGCTGCTTTCCTTTCTTTCCCTTTCTAAAGGTCAGAACTTTCAAAGACCCAGAATTGCACAAATTGCAACTTTGTTATCAGGTGTGAAGTGGGTGGATTGCTACAGTGTAACGGTTGCTTAGGAGATGGATTTTTACAGTGAAATCACTATCTTTGGAAGCAAGCTATTGGGGGAGGGAAACCCTAAACATGCATTCTCATCCCACTAAAACTGTACCATTCCCACAGCAAGAAATGTAAATTGTTTCAAGCGCACAAACCAGAGCGAGACCTGTTGAAATGAGTGTTAACATTTACAATGCTTTGGGGTGATTTAACACACAGAAAGCGTGTTAAGCCAACCTGACGTGGGGACTGCGAGGATCGAAACTGTTTTGAAACCGTTTTAAGCTTGTAATGGGAACTCCCCCTAAGAAAGATTAACTGTGTAATGCAGGGTATGTTCTGTTAAATCTATGGGACAAGAATGTAGTAGGAATTGTCATAAGAACTCATTCCTGTCAGGAAAAAAAAGTTCAAGGAGGGAATGGAACAGACCTTCGGGTATGGGGCGGGATATAAATGTAAATAATAAATAAATAAATAAATAAATAAATAAATAAATAAATAAATAGCAGTCACTCGGTGGTACATCTAGAGAAGGACCTTACAGGCTGGACAATTTCTGGAATGATTTGAACTCAGGCAGCTAACCAAGAACTTGCAGCAGAAAGGTCTTTCCTGCTTTGTACCCATCCACAAGTTTTTTAAAAAATATTTCTCGTGCCTCAGATTGACTTCTTTTTGAAGAAAGTTTCATGGCTGTATGCACATGGGGTAGTTAAAAAACCCCCATCAATGGGTGTCCCATGGTGAGAAATCCTCCAACTGCAACTCCCTTGTATGACCACGTATGTATTTCATATAATTAGCTAATGATTATTTCTAATTTCTTTTTTTTGTGTGTGTTTTTAAGAGCAAAACAGACAAGATAATTTGATGGGTAGCTGGGTATCATCAAGTTGTGGCTGACTCCTGGCTGACTGTGTGAATCCCTCATTGGCACCTCTAAGTAATTTTCTTGGCAGAAATGCAGAAATTGTTTGTAATTCCCTACTTACAGGGATTGGTCCAGCAATTGGGCTACAGCCATACATTTGTCAAGATAACTAAAGTGGTATAGAAGTGGTATATATATTTAAAAACTGGAATTAAAAATTAATGGAAAAATTCTTAAGGGTAGATGCTGTTGGTCTTTGATAAGGCATGTTACCCAAACATTGGTTCTAAAATTACCCCATTGCATCACTGCATAAAGAGCAGCCTTCAGCTGACAGATACAAAATACTAGATTTGGAAACTTCCCTAACTCAGGAGTCACATCTAAAAAGATCTCATCTCACAGTTACCAACAGGCTAGCATGGTGCCCTTACTACCCTGCTTTCCAGGCCATCTTGGAAAATAATTTTGGAAAATCATACTTTTGGAATACCATTTTAGCGATGATTTTTAACTATTGGTTGGTACTGTATTATATTGTACTAGGTCATAACGTGTTATATTATTGTAAAAGTTACTATTATAAAGAAACCCAAGGTATTTGATGGCTTTATCCTTCCAAACAGTTTCTGGCATTCACAGTACAAAAGAATCACCTGGCTGAGTTTATTGGCTAGATTTTGATCTGTGATTCTTCACCTGCCTGGCCTGGGTGTGCCAGTAATTTAGTTCCAGCCTATCGCATGTCCCAGAGCAGTTTTTATTTTGGGATGTAGGTTGCCTGGCAGACGTCTGCGAGTCAGCGTGTCAGCAATGCAATAAAATCTCATTTTGTCCAAGAACCTCTCTGTCAAAAGGTCAGACTTCATTCGGGGACCACTTACTGCAGAGTATGGATTGAAAAAAAAAGAAAAAGGCAATCTTGGGAACCAAAAAGAAAAAAAAATCATGATTCTTTCTGAGTATTTTAAAAAGATTATTTGAGATAAGGTAAGCTCTAGAGACTGATAATTATAATAAATCCAGTGAGTTATTATAGGCAAATCTAAGAGTTTGAAACTACCTTGAAAGATTTTTGACTCTTTGCTGCCCTTGATAAAACTGCACCACCCAGCTTGTGATGCTCTTCTCTGTTTTGCTTTCAAAAGTTATTTGTTATATGTGTGGTATGTGTGGATTGCAGGTTGGTAAACACAAGTTCTGAAGCATATAGAATTCACTGCCACTGCCATTAAGAAAAATCTGAAATTCTTTATCTATACTCCACCCTATATTATAGTCTCAAGGTGCCTTACAAAAAGAAATAAAAAGAAAAGGATAAAATATGGGATAAAATATGCATAAAATACCCTTAAAAATTGAATGGCTTGTTCTAAACAGAAACAAAAAAGTGTTTCTTTGGTCTTCTATTTTTTTTTAGGTTTGTTATGTGTGTGTTAATGCTGTTGTGATTGAGTCTATCCCTCTACTAACTGCTGTCCTCCTCCTCCTCCTCCTCCTCCTCCTCCTCCTTCCTATTGCTTTCCCAGGCATCACCATGTTTTGGAGGGAGTTTGGTCTTCTCATTATTTGCCCAAAGTATGGTAGCTTAAGCGTTGTCTTTTGTGCTCCTAATGAATATTGAGGTCTTATTTGGTCTAAAATCTACAGATTGGTCTTTCTAATCCATGATCCCCTGAGAAACCTTCTCCAGCACCAAAGTTCAAAAGAGTTTACACATTCCCTGCCTTGCTTTGTCATTGCCTGACTTTCACATCCATACAATTGAGCACTAAAATCCATGATGTTAACTATGCTGATCTTTTTGTTCAGTGAGATGTCATGACACTTAAAAATCTTCCCTAAACCTTTCATTACTGCTCTTCCCAGTGCCAACCTCTGGCATAGTTCGTGAGTGCTAGACCATTTATTATTAATCATGGATCCCAGGAGACATTTCATTATAGTCATGCAGTTATTACTATTATTATTTTGCTACAGTTACTCTTGTTCTGCAGGTGCTTCAAAATCAGGCCTGTTTTGATCAAAATCATATAATTTTAAAAGAGATAGTGTGCTAGGAACTTGATATAAAGTACATTTACAAATATAAATGAACTTGTTTCTCCTTTATTAACTTAAATAAGTTATTTATTTATTTTTTATTAGCTGTACATCAAATTAAAAAGTAATTTATTATAAGAATTTGTTTAATGTATGTCACAATAACAGCTGCATTAATTTTTTTCTGCAGAAAAATCATAGAGGATTTCTTAAATGAGTATCTTTAATGAAGAACAGTACTACCTTTTATATTTGCCATCATCATCATAGTATTGCCTTTTATATTTGTCATTGTTGTCACCATCAGATTAGACATTCTTTGCTTAAATCAATATTGCCAGTCATTTCTGCCCTTTTAAAAACTGATAACAGGTTTCAGTTGGCATTTCATTTATGCAAGTGTCACTGAACGCTATTTTCTTACTTGATAAACCTAGCCCACTAGTCAATAAATCAATGTATCAGTGGCGAAACTTGAAATGAACATCTTATAATGTTGTCATAGTAGAAATTTTTATCTGCTATGTATCTAACCACTTGTGAAATTGGTGAAGATGTAACTATGATACATCTTTGGGTGTTTCTGCACTGGCCCTTAAAACCCCATTAAGGACCCATGCAGGACAGATCCTAAAAGATCCTTCCGCATAGGAGAACCCATTAGGACCAGATGAGGGAGGCGGCTTCTACACAACAGCCTCCCAATTCTGGCCCTAATGGGGTCTTCAGGGCCCCAAATCCGGATTTCCGGAAGACCTAAAAAGTTGGGTCTACAATCCGGTCTTCAGTCTTGAAACTGGGTTATAGACGCACGCATCCACACACTTCCGTGCAGATGGGGTCTTCTGGATGGGCCTGGCAGGAGCAGAGGATCCGGCTGCAGAAGGCATGCTGTGCTTCTGCGCAGCACTTTTCTAAGCACCCATTCCAAATGGGCACTAGAGGGCCTGTGCAGAAGCAGAGGGATTTCCTGAACATCCAAATCTTCAAGATCCAGATGTCTGGGAAGACCCCATCTCAAACATCTGGATCTTGAAGATCTGGATGTTTGAGTGCAGTGTGGAAACACCCTTTCTCTCTCTCAAAAATGAGTATCTCTTGATTATGTTGGTATTGATTAATAAGTTGAGAATGCTGAATTGATTTAAACTATGGTTGAAAAATAGCCTGTTTATAATGAGTGGTACACTTTGTGTTAGTTACTAAATGTTACTGTGTTAAGGCCTTTGGTGATGCAGTGATTAAGAGCTCTAGGCTATAACCCAGGAGTCTTATCAGTTTGATTCCCTGCCCTGCCATGGAAGGTCATTGGCTCTTCCAAATTGGAAAAGTGGCCTCATTGCTTTGGAAAAGTCAAAAGTGAAGGAGGTGAGCCCTGACAGAAACTGTGTAGCCGCTCCTTTCCTAGTCTTCTGCCATTGTCTTTTGAGACAAACAAATACTAACAAAACCACTAGGCCCAAATCCATACTGATACCTTTACTCCTATTACATAGGCTGTGGTCACACCTAAGGTTTAATTCAGCTTTGATCCACCTTCAGGGTGAGAGAATATGTCAGCAAAGTGACAAGCTGTTTTCTTTCAGTGTTAAATAACTCAGAAAATTCACCTTTGGGATAGGCAATGTGGAAAGTAAATTACTGGCCACTTTGATGTGTTTTCTCATTCTGAAGGTGAACTGGAACTGGATTAAACCTTAAGTGTGACCACGGCCATAGTAAAACATGTGCTTCAGTAGATCTGTTCTATGCTTGGACACAATTTGGGCGTGTGAAAGTGAAATTACAGTTGCTGCATAGCCCTAGCTTGGCTCAAATGGCACAACCATGTATTCCCCTTCCATAAAGAGTTTTGTATTTTTTGTTTTCTTGGTGAATCTGCTATAGTTTATCTTCTACAGTTCACAGTGCAATACAAAAAGGATATAGCCGGGTGGCTATTTCTAGGCTTTCATTTCCCGTCAATTTCCTTAATATTAACCTATAACAGTTGCTTGACTCTGCATTACTGAAATTTGTATGTGATTAATTACCATTACCCTGTATTTCTGTGACTGTGTGACCAGTTAAAATCTGAAGATGTTATACAATCTGAAATATTTTATGGCTTCAAATACTTCTATCAGTTTGTGTAGTAATTTTGCTGGAAATCCATGGCCAAGAATCTTTTTCGCAGTAAGAACATTTTGGTAGGGCAATTCAATTACTGCACTTTATTTTGGGCAACCTTTTTTCTTCCAAGTTTGTTCTCTTACAGTGATTATAACCCTGCCAGCTACATTTGAGCAGTCTGCACATTATTAGCCAATGTAAATAACTTTGTAAGGGAATAATTAAGTGTCAAAGGTGTAAAGTGTGTGTCATGGTTGCCTGAATGGATACATATCTAATGTGATAATTAATCTTCCTCCTGTATATGTCAATGTAGTTGAACTTAGTGCATTTGTGGTACCTTAGGGAGATTGCAGGCTGGCCGGTATACTGGACCAGTAAACATGCTAGGAACCTCCATTCTGCACGCTGGTGCAACCTAAAGGTGGCCCTGCCTCCTCCTAGAATGCTCTGTCTGCCTGGAGGTTCCTCAGACTTCAGCATATGGAGGGGAGGCTTTTAGTACACTTGCTGATCCTATGTACCAGCCAGTGTGCATTCATCCTTATTTGACATATACTTTAGACTTTACATAGGAACTTCACAGGTAATTATCCTTCCTTCAGGCAGGACATGACTGGTTTTGCTGTATTTGTAGCTCATCAGGTTCCCGCAGCCTGTGTTCCGAGTTCTATTCTCTTCCTTCTGTTCTCTCTCTTATCACTGCCTGGGCCAGTGGTGGCCTTATAATGTAGTCTTAACACCACAGGTTGTTTCTGATGAGTGTCCTCTGTAGTTGAGGACCTAGGTATGCCTCTCTCTGCATAAGAGAGAGAACTGAAGGAAGGATAATTACCTGAAAGGTTTCTATGTAAGGTCTAAAGGATTGCCTCCTTCCAAAGCTACCTAGTGGATCAGTAGGCTGGTGTACCATATAATTAACATCCACACATGCACCAGCCCTGGAGTTCAAATCCTCATAAGGGAACAGAACTCGAAACACAGGCTGTGGGCACCTGATGAGCTGCAAATACAGCAAAACCAGTCATGTCCTACCCGGGTCAGTGGCGGCCATGTAATGTTGACAGATGCTGTTACCAGCAATTCTTCTACTGTATCTGCTTATGTTTTTGCCTATCTCTGTGAGGCCTAATAATGAAAATAAAACTATATTCTACAGTTATCTAGGGATCTCTTTAATAGTTAAAAGCATGCCATAAATAAAGAAATATAGGTTAAAGGGAACTTCTTTCACGCTATCCTTAAAATCTGGTTTTGGCACATTGGTCTGTCTTCTGTCTGTAGATTATGCATTTGCTCTCATTGAAAAATGGATCTTTTTAAAAAAGACAATACTAGGAAATGGACTCTGTGAATTGCTGCAAGAACAATGCCAGTTTCTTAATTTTCCTTCCTTACTCTTGAGTGAATAAAACAGGATTTTCAAAAACAGTAAGCCTGGCAAAGAATATTTGAATAGTTCAGCTTATTTGCAAGCAAACAATGCACTAAAATTTACAGGATCTTCTGAGTATGTTTTAAAAGAATGCTTTCAACCAAAGGAGGTGTTGGCACAGTGTATCAATAGCCCAAAATGAAAATTTGCATGATTTTTTCCCCCTAAGGATTTCTCCAAATGCAGAGTCAAAGCCTCAATTGTCTCAGGACTATATGTGGAATGCCACATATAATTGTGGCATTTCCAGTATAGTCCAAGGATATGGAAGTGCTATCTCATAATATCGCTGCAATGGGAAATCCAACAATGATGCTGAGTTTCCCATAACAGCAATTACTTATATTTGTCTGTTGGTTCCTTTCATTATCATTGCAGTTGCAAATACCCAGAAGCCAACTAAGTGCAAAAAAAAGAAAAGAAAAAGGAAAGTGGACCAGTGCTTGGCTGGGGTCCAAGTATTTGCAACTGCAATGATAATGAAAGGAGACAGCAGACAGATGTAGAAGCCTGTGATTGCCTTCCACATATGGCAAGGTCAGCAAGAGGCAATCACAGGATCTACTTTAGGGCTACTTCCAGATTAGCAGAATAAATCCACAGTTCAATGTAAAAGTGCAGCATACTTACTGCACAGTGACGACTGGGCATCCCAACTCAAAAGGCAGCTCTGTAGCTTCCCCATTGGAGCTGCAAGAGCTGAGTTGGCATGCATCATCAATGGGTTGAGTCAGCCAATCAAATTTGAGCTGCCTTTCCTTTTTTCACTTTGGATTTTGTTTATACTATGCAGTGAGTGTCCTTTGTTCAGCGTTAAGGTAAGTGTGCAATCCCAATTGTATAATGTGACACCACAAAAATCCATCGATCATCATGTGTGATGCGTTGAACAGGATTGCTCAGTCCACTGCATATTATAAATGTATCTGGACACAGCATAGATTCTACAATTGCATCTTGCCATCTGAAAAACTCTTAATTAATGGAGATCTAGAGAAAACTCTCCTTAGCTGGTATCTCAGTGTCTCAAATGCATAGCAAATGTAGCACTTTGCAGGTGCACTTGGGTTTTTTAAATTTATTTTTAATTTAATAAACAAATAAACAATTGTGTGAAACATAGACTAAACAGAAAAATAAGTTAATAGCCAGCCAAATGTCCATTCAACTGCTAGACATTCATACTCTGTTAAATATTAGGTTGCTTCATATAACCCATGAAACATAACTTAAAGAAAAACAGCTATATTTTCAAGCCTTTCAGAAGACTCGCTTTGTCAGAAATAATAACATTTGTCAGGTTAGGGAGGGCATCCATAAGGTTTTGCCATATTAATGGAAGCTATTTTCAATATCCACAGCCTCCATACGTTTTCTTTGTATAGAGATGAATTCATTAATCAGCAGTTTCCACATTGCTTTGTACCATTCTTGTGTGTTTGAAATTTCCATATATTTCTAGTTTCTTGTGACAACTTACTGAGCTGCATATGTAATAACATTTCCCCCCTTCCTTTGTTCAGTTTTAACTTAGGCAATTTGTGCAAAATAAAAGCTTGTGGTGAAAGAAGAAATGAAGTAGCAAATATAATTTCTACTTCATGTTGAATGAAAGTCCAGTATTGCTCTGCTTCAAAGTGCACCCACTTCCCTTTCTAGTGGGAGTGCTTTAAAGCACAGGTGTGGTTGGACTAAAACTGTCTTGATGGTTCCTGATTCCTATTGTGCCTGGTGAACTTCAGAGCAAGCAGCTAAAGTGAAGTAGTCCTGATTTTAAATGTGCATGGAAAAGAAAGGAAGAACGCTGAACTACTGGATTAACTTCTGCAGATATACTGGCACAAACTAGGGATGTGCATGAATATTTGTAACATTCAATATCTGTATGAATTTGTATGAATTCGTACATTCATACACAAACCAAATGTTATGATATTCATACATTGTCATCCATATGAATACAGATTTTTCTGGATATTCATATCAGTAGTTCAGACATTTGTTAAACTGGGGAGGTAGGAAAGTGGCTGCGCCAGTCACATCTGCAACAGGTATAGAGTGCATTTGACATGGATTGAGAGCATATTAAAAGTGGATTCAGGTTGGATTTGACGCTTTCAGAGCAGATTTGTTATGGGATATGTATTGGATACGTATTTTAGATGTGTATTGGATATGTATTCTTTTGTATATGATACGTATTTGTTTGTATTGGATATTTGTACAAATTTGTATGAATTCATTCATATCAAATAGAATTTTACCACATCCAAAAGGGTCTGTTCATACGAATACAAATTTTCTAACATTTGATTTGTTATGAATTGAATGTCAAAAAACCCATTCATGTGCATGCCTAGAACAAACTGTTGGGAAATCCAATATCACCATCCAGATGGTACTATGTTTGGTCTTAGTTTCTGAACAAAGCACTGAAGCCGTGTTGCAATATATTCTCTGGTATGTGCACAAAAGAATATCCACCAAATCAATTCTGTACCTTTCTGTATGTTAGCTTCTGGAATTCTGAAAACGTTGATTGATCTGTATAGGCTAAAGCCTTTTTTTTTTTACTCCCTTGGAAGCAATTACTGTATTGACTGCCACCAGGGGGCGCACGGATGGCAACATTTTACCAATCAGGAAAAAAAAATCCTATATTTTCACAACACTTCAAACATATAAAAGGAAATAGAAATGTTTTATCATCTTTCTTGGCTGTAAATAAGCTAGGCAAAGCGATTGTTGAGTGTTCTAAAGTAGTAGGGAGAAACATAACATGGGACTTTGGTTGTGGTTCTAGGAAAGGTAAAAAATAATGAAATCCCACAGATTTAAATGCTTTACAGTATTTCTGATCTGCGCATGGAGATAGCTGTTGCCAAGTAGTTACTTGCCTTAGTGTTTATGTAGTTATATGGTTAGATGGTCCTCAATGTCATCCTCACAAACATGAATAATAAAAACCAGAGGTAAGATGAACCCGCTTGCTAGCAGTCAGGTAGCTTAGAGCCTCTTAAGGAATTAAAAGCGGAGACGCACCTCTCATTTCACTTTCCATCTAAAGCTTCCTCATTCCAAAGAGTAAGTTTGCACCCCATTCATTCTTTTCCACAGAAATGGATCTATGTAGAATGTAGAAGAGTATTGTTGGCAGATAAGGCACTTGTCATTGGTAAGTGAGTGACTGAATAAAGACCCAGTGCTGTACATGATGCTGTGAGGTCCTGTGTTGCATGAGACCAGGAGAAACATCACCCGGAACTGCTGTTCCCTGTGTCTCTTATGTGGCCTGTTAAGATGAACAGCAGTTCCAGATGTGCAAAGGTATCTGTGAGCAAGTACAGGCCTTCTACCCATGGGATGTAATAGGGAGCTGTCTGTAACCACGACCTCTTCTTAGCCAGTTCTCTAATAGATTCTCATGGATATCGATCTGGTTACCCTGGCATGTCCTCCTCTTCTAAGAATCTCATCACCGAGTGGTTGAATATTATAGGAATGTCTACGGAAAAATCTTGTGTATCCACATTAATTTGAAGACATCTGTACTGCTGGGCCTATTGGACAATTGGTAAAGAAGATGAAATAGTGCTGTGTACTCTTTTTTCTAATTCATGAGGTATTCATATGCAATATATATGTGTAGATTTACAGTCTTTTACATATTCTGGTTATGCTTCTTACAAGTCAACACTCTTTTATTTTCTGTATTTGGTTGTTGCACCTGGATTAGTTAGAATGCTGTAACCCAATGACTGACCTTGGGTAAAGGTACAGTAGCTGCATAATTGCTTTGGGCACATAACATAACTTTCTTTGGCATGGTTTTCTTATTAATGGCCAGGACATGGGTAACATCATTGATTTAGCCTATTTTTGAGTTTGGGAAAAGCATCTTCACGTTTGGCAGGGAAGCGAACAGAAGTGAGGGAGAAACATCAAAACTAACACCAATTAGGGTCTTGATTAGGGGTGTGCACAAGTGCAATTTTTGGGATTAGATTCGAATTGAATACCTGAAAATGCAATTTGATTAGAATCTTTAAAATCTGAATTTTCCCAAAGTTGATTTGAATTAAGCAAATTCAAATCTACTTGTTTGAATTTTCAATTCGAATTTGTACTTACGAATGTCGATAACATTTGTATATGCCCGTATGCATCGTTACACATCCTGTACGCAACCCATTTTCATACCTTACAGATCTGTACAAATGCATACGAATGTGGGAAAGATGCATATGTACAGGTACACATTATGTATGTACCCATACACATATGAATGCCCAAAAAATTTGAACGAATAAATCCAAAAATTCAAAATCCATTTGAAAGTTTAAATCAGAATTTATAGACATTCCATTCAAATTTGAATGTCAAAATTAGAATGAATTTGATCAAATTTTGAATGCTTCAAATATATGTGGCACATCCCAAGTCTTGATAGAGAAAAGGCACCTGTGGGAGTAAACAAGTATGATCAGACACCCAGACTGTCTATAAGGTTGGGTCCCTGAGGTCAGTCACATTGGGCCTCAGCATGCACTGTCTAGTAGGTGCCATGTGTTGTGGCTAGAGGGTGGCAACTAACAGAAGAAGTAAAGATTGTATGTTATCCTTTTTATCTAAGAGCTGCTAGTTTAGTTAAGTAAAGCTATCTATTTCTTATCATATCTATACCATAAGCTATATCTTGACAGAAGTAAAACTTCCATCTAAACTTTGTCTGCTCATTGCCTTGAATCTAAATGAACCCTCAGTAGTTGCTGGTGGGACACATGCTATTATATTGTGCCAAAAGATATTTAACATGCAGTCTTGTAGTCTTCTTCTCTGTGTTAATGACACACAGCTGGAATGCATTATATTCTCATAGAAAATGTATGCTATAAAGAGTTGCTTATGCAAATTTCAAAAATAAAATTTGAAAAATTACAATGACATGGCATTACACTGCATACCTCTCAACCACTAAATCATAGATGACAGCAGGAAGCAAGATATAATAGCTTTGACCAGAGAGATGGTGATGCTGGGGAAGATTGAAGCCCAAAGGAGAAGAGGGACACCAGAGGATAATGTCATGGAAGCAACAAACATGAGCTTGGTCAGGCTTTGAGAGGCAGTGGAGAACAGAAAAGTCAGCATGATGTTGTCCATCAACAACTGGAAACAACTAGAGATGTCCGAGTTCAGTTCAATATTTGAGAGCTCATTTTGAATGGAGGGGATTTGAAAGATTTGAATATGAACCAAGCCCTGTTCTCAAACACAAATGGGCAGAATAGAATCATTTGTGTTCACATTTTTGCTCTTTATGTCACTTTTTTAAAAAAAAATGTAAAATCACTTTTTAAAAAACAAAATGATTTGTGCACATCCTGAAGCTGGAAAAAGTTCCCACCCAGTACAAAATGTCCATTTGGCTCCTGTTGGAAGATTTCTGCCACAAGGGATGACCCTTCATGGGAAAGTCATCCAGTGAATCTAAGACAGTTGCCTTCTGCAAGGTGGCCCTGGTTCTATGCTTGAGCAACTTAAGCTGATGCTGTGATTGGAGATTCACAGTGGCAATGAATTAGACAAGTTCACCTTTTCCCTTCTCTCACACTCAGCTGCTCGTGCTCAACATGGCATATTAACTGACACTCATAGGAGACCCCCACTTGGCCCAGCAGTATTGTTTGGATGTGATTTGTTTGCTTACAGCAAAGGGGAAGATGAAAAGGCAGTGTTGAAACTGCCAGTCATTTGATTTGTATTTGTAGCAGTGGCTGCCTCTGTTGTTTAGAAGCTATACAATTTTCATTTGCAGCACAACACATGCTGCATTCATCAAGAGGATTAGCTGTAGTCTGTGAATTAGGAGGACAACCTTGCAAAGAACAATATGTTTGACTGCATGAAATGCCTTCAGACTGGTTTCCTTCTCTCTTTATTTTTATTTTCCCTATGTTTATGTGTTTGTCCGGATCCTCCTCATTCATGTCCTTCAAAATTTGTATGTATGTGCACGCCTGGGTGCGTGCATGCATGCATTTTTAAATAAGCATTGGATTTAGTTCAGACTTACTAGGAAGCACTGAGGTCTTACTGGCAGAAGTGTGCAGGAATGTGGCCAGTTAAGACAATACAATGGAATTGCTTTCATTTATATTGTTTGGGTTGAATATGCTTTTTAATAGTAGTGGTATATTTCTCCTTATTGTAACTTCCAGACTTGTAGATTAATTTCATATGTATCTTCCCGTGTTATCATTCCAAAAAAAGTTTAACTCCCTGCCATTTATTGAATACTTTGTCATTTACATTGGACAGACTTTGAAAAATGAAGGTAGGAATATTAATGCTGAGATTTTAAAGATGTTTGGACATATACAGCAATTAATTTTAACGGGAAATATCTGCCCAAATCTTGTAGGAGTGTTCTGGAAGATTCTATAGTATAATACTGCTGAAAATATATGCCTCATCATTTTTAATCTGAATTTTCCGCCTGCGTGCTTTAAATACAGAACGAAAATCATGTTAGGCTACGTGCCTGTTTCCTTTCCATGTATTTCAAAATATTTGGATGAATTTGCCATATAAAAATGAAGAAGTAGAATGTTCTTGTTTTTTCTGTAAACTGTGTTTTACTAAATGGCCCTAAGGCAACACATGAAAATCAATACTAACAAATATTCTGTTGGAAAAATCTCAGGAAATAGTGTTGGGTAACTGTGCCTGGCAGCTAGGTCCCAAAGAGAAATTTTTCTACAATGTTTAAATAAGAAGCTGCTGAGAGTTGTCATTAGGATTCTTGAGGTGAGAAGTCATCAATATGCTGATGACACTCAGCTCTGGCCCCTTTTAATGCCATAATAACTTCAATGTAATGCACTCTGTGTGTGGCTACCTTGTACCATGCCACAAAGCCACAACTGTGGCAGAATACAGCAACCAAGCTGTTGAGTTGGATGCCAGTTCACGTGTATATAATCTCTGTGCTTAAGCAGTTGCTGATAAGCTACTGTACTAGATCCAAGGTTTTATGCTTGACAAAAAAGGCCCTAAACAACTTGATACCAGGGAATTTGCTAGATCACTTTTCCCAAGAGAAATACATAAGATCCCAGCAATCATTGGAAGAAATTCTGTTTCAGATACTCATTCTGAAGAAGGGCTGACTGTGTGGTGGCACCGATACCCAGAGAAGCTGCCGAAAACTTAATTGTTCACCTACAGATTCTCAAAGATAATGCATGTTTGTTTCCTAACCTCCCCCCCCCAAAAGGTTTTAAAATATTATTTTTATATTTTCCTGGTTTTAACTAATTTTAATCTTGTTTTTTTATTTTTCATCCCTTTGAGATTTTGAAATGAAGCAGTAGATAATTGGTGTAAATAAATAAATGCAACTCACAAAATATTGAACTGTGGTACATCTAAATAAGGTTAAAGGGAACAGAATTATGAAATGGTTTGACAGAGTTTTTTTTCCTTGTATGCCAGGAGTCATGTGCTTAAGATGACATCAACTCTACTGTCTGGGATTGTAATCTGTAGCTCATCAGGGGCGTTTTTCCACTGTCACTAGAAGTACCCATTAAGTACCCATTAATGGGTACTTAATGGGTACTTTTAATGACAGTGGAAAAACACCCCAGATTAATGATTTATTAGGATTTGTCAGGCTGAGATTGTTATTGGTTTTCGTGCACTGAGAGAAATACTGACCATCTTTTGTTAAGATTCCAGATTCACCACAATTAAGAACATAAGACATCATGCTTCCTGAGGGCAATAGCCAGTTAGAAGTAGGAGAAATAACATCACGGGTACAATAAAGCAGAAGTTCCCCTTTCATTGCTAGTGCTAGAGTTGGGGTTGTTTTGTGTTGACAGCGTGAGTCTACACTGTTTCATTTCCCTGAATATGAGTTGGTAGATGCAGCACCTATATCTGGAAGTACTTTGGCATTTGAACTTCAAGTGTGTTTGTGCATGTTAAGATTTTTTAAGTGAAGACAAATAGGCCCTTCAGAGCAACAGAAAGTTAACACAGGAGATGAGGCAAAATCTGTTAATCCATTCAGGCTTTATGTAACTTCTGTTCTAGGTCAAAGAAATGGCACTGCAAGTGGTATGAAAGGGAAAAGCAATACATCAGCTTGCAAATATATAAATGAAGGATTATGCCTTTTGAGCAAGAAAAGTCCTCAGGAGCATATCACACCCAAGCTCTGCACACTCCACTGGTTCTCAGCTTGCTTGAGGATATACTTCAGAGCCTTGATCTTAATCTCTGAAGCCATTAATAGGCCAGCTTTGTTTCCATTTAAATCTGTCTTACATCAGCAAAAGGCAAGGTCGGCTGCTGAGACCTTTTCCTCAACATATATATTTCAGTTTACTTCTGAATATATCTCTGTAGGAGAATGCTTACATGGGTTTCTCCTAAAGCACTAAAGTGCCATCAGAAGCCTAGAGTGAGAGTAACACTGCTGATTATGACTGCTCTGGGAAATACCGGTATAAATACTGTTTTTTCCTATAACCGGTGTAATTTGGAACATTGTCCAAAGGCAGACACTGTCTCTATTTCTTCATGGGACTTATGAAAGCAGTTATACCTTGATACTTCATTTATTGTATTTATAGATTTCTATCCGATTCTGCAATAGAACCCAAGAGTAATAAACAAAGGAACAGTAAAAGTCATCTAAAATACTAACCCTGAAGTAAAAAAGGGGTACTAATTACCCAAACCACTGTTTTTTACTAGATGTGGAAAAAGAATGTCAGCCCTCTTATTTTTCTGGAGGAAGGCTGTGATCAGACACTGAAAAGAAATCTCTGAGATGCCTCCGAGGTAGCTTAGAGAAGTCTTCAAGATGGGATTGTTCACACACCAGTCTTCCTCTCTCCTCTTGTGAACATTTTGTGATAGAAAATGTGGATTAGAGAAGGCCTGGGAACATGAATCTCTCTCTCTCTCCCTCCCTGAAGAATACCCTTTGCTATTTCAACATAGCCAAAGACTATTCTGTAGAATTGGGGGCTACCAGTGATATCACCAGTGGGTAGAAAAAGTAAATGACTGGAAGGAAAAGGCACACTTGAGGAATAATCAAGGCTTGCCCCAGGGTGTCTGCATTTGGATGTTTATATGCCTCCCCACCTGACGGAACTAGGAAACCCCACTTCCCCCATGAGGTGGAAAACGGGATGCACTGATCTACTGTGTGGACATTCTAATGGATGTGGTGCCCTGTCACATGATTCAGCTTTCATTGCTTGTTTAGTGGCTGGAGCTAAACTGAGCACAGAACAAAAATGCCTATACCAACAATTCAGGAAGTGGCAATTTAAATATCCTCCAAAAACATATCTACAGTAATTTAGCCTCAGCAAGCTAAAAGTTGAAAATCTCTTCCCAGAAGAGTGTCTTGCTAGGATTCTGTATATCTGCAAGCAAGGTAAAGATTTTCAACAGACGGCATTATTTTAACCTTCAAGAGACATGGAAAAAATATACGTGATTTTACTATTTTATATTTTACATGCAGATCTTTTAAATACAAGTTACAGTGCATGCTCTTTTTTTTCTCTGCTTAACCGATAATGGGAAAAAGGAAGAGAGAACGACCTTCACCAGGAAAACAAAATGGGAAAGCTTCCAAGGTGCTAAGGAAAGGGGAGATTTCTCCAAAGGGGGACTGTTTAGCAGACTTTTTCAGTGAAAACAAATATGAGCCACTACAAAATAGCACTAGAGACAGCTGTGATGAAGTGTTAACAGGAGAAAAAAGCATTTTGTCCAATCCTACAGAGCTTAAGGAAACTACATCTGTGTATGAGCTGTTTGCTAAACAATCTTTTTTAATCCATGACACCTTAATTTTTTTATGCACCAAACTAGAGACTATTCAAAGAAAACTAGAATGCATCAACTTTAACTCTGCTGAGCTCTCGAAGCCTCCAATGGGAACAATGCCAAAAGAGCAGCTGGAAAACTTAAACAAGCCACAGCTGCTGCCCAGACAAGATCAAACAACTAGACCACATTCACCTACAAGTAATAGAATTAAAACAAGAATGGATTCAAAACATCTTAAATTGAATCCCTGTCAATTGGAACTTTGCATCTCACCGA
Source organism: Aspidoscelis tigris stejnegeri (assembly GCA_023333525.1). Taxonomy (NCBI): domain Eukaryota; kingdom Metazoa; phylum Chordata; class Lepidosauria; order Squamata; family Teiidae; genus Aspidoscelis; species Aspidoscelis tigris. The sequence continues at coordinate 49,585,650 of JALMGA010000005.1, read as the reverse complement.
GTTCTTTAAACTGGAATAGATGGGGTAATAAAAGCCACGCACTCCATTCTTTAAGTCTCTTACTAAACACACCAATAAGACAGATTCTCAAACATTGCTCTGGCTTCCAAGAAATACATTCCACAAAAGACTCATAGTAACCTTTGCTAGTCCATTAATCCCACAGATGCTTCTCTCCATGCGACAACACCTGCACCATAAATATAGAATCTTCATAAATAGAGTTCATGTAGACTGGAATAAGGCCCCTTTTTGGAAACTGCATTAAGGCGTGGTGGGCCTGAATCCACTGCCATAAAGAGTGCCTCCAAGACAAAGCAATCGGGGGACAACTCCTCAGATTCACACTACCGTGCACCTCAATCGGAAGAAACCACAGCATAAGAGCAAGACAGAATTACCTGAAGTCATTGCTGCGAAGGTTTTGCCAACTGTTGCCAGATCAAAAACGATCTGGGATGACAATGAAATTGCCCTTTTCAAAACCTTTCAAAAACTAAACAGAGATGAGAAAACAGCAAGAATTGATCATCCAGGAGACCTATTTAACGTGCTCAACAGCTCCATAAATGCACCGATGCTTCCAGCACCTGTTCCATGAGCACCTCCCTCTACTCAGGGAAAAGCCAGACTAAACAAACTCCCTAATGGTCTGAATGATGATCCCCATAAATTTCATGAGCATCTGCAGAGGCAGATCGACTCCTTTTTTAACCTAAGAAAGCAGTCCTGCTGTAGTAGTATAAATATAATACCACCAAGTGTACAAACACCACCTCAGAGTGTAGCAGAGAAAATGCCTAACAAGATGCACAATACCCGTATGCAAACTCACAGCAGAGAAAAGAAACTAGCAGACAGCAAGATAATAGCAAAAAACTGGACAAGACAAGAATATCGTAACTTCCTGTACCTAGAAGCTGATGAGATTGGACAAAATGACCCTATTCCCTGGGTATCTGACATAAAACCCAGCTCCTCCCTCAAGTATAATAATAATGGCAGCATTCACTGGGAACCTGATAAAATCACCCCGCTAGAAGACTGACTATAGCATATCAATAAATCTCTCCCCAAGTTGCTCACGTGGAACATAGCTGGGTGGGCAGGAAAAGTGAACTGCCCACAGTTTCAAGAATTTCTGGCCAAGGACTCAATCATTACCCCGCAGGAAACCTGGCATCAGGGCCCAGAGCAATTAATCCAAATTCCTGGCTTTGTAAGTTGGACAAAATCTGTAACTAAAACTGCAAAATATGGCATTTTGCTACAGTAATAAATATCTGTTCAATATGCAGTAAAAGCAGGAAGGAATTCTCAGAAAATAATAGAAATAATGAAATTTTAAGCGATATAATACATATCTGTAGGGTAGTAGTAAATGTCTGTTCTGGACCAGCACCCATGCTGGCCCTATAGGCCACAGATGAGCATTCCTAGCCTCAGAGATTCTGGGGAACCCATTTGGTTGGTGAAACAAGGCATACTGCCGAATTGGGTTTCCCATGGCCCTAGTGTTATTGAGTTGTACTAGTATTCCAGCCTAGAAGTAGAGCAAAACTGGCTCCATTTTGGGTCTCCAGATAAGAATCACAGAGCATTTCATGCAGACAAAGCATACAAGAGGGGTCAGGGTCTAATTTTGCACTAATTTGTAGACAAAAGAGGCCCAGTAAAGGACTATGGGGATGACAGATCTGTATCTAAGGTATGCTTCAATTGACAAATTTGGTATTATTTCCTATGCTTCACTTTGTGAACTGGATGAGTTTCAAAATGATAGAAGTTGTGTCATCTCCTCTCTTCACCCCTAAAATTCCAGGCTCATCCACCTCAATTATTCCAAATTTTTGAATACAGATATAATTTTATTATAATCAGACTTTCCTAGATATTTTTACATTAGCCAAATTAACCTGTCAGTGCATGTTGAAAAACATAATTTATTTGCTTATTGAAGTGAGAAGTTTCAGAGGAAATGAAAGCTTTATTGTAAGAGGAATAATGGAAGCAGACAATGCCTTACAACAGAATGTAGCAGAGACAAAGTGAAACAAGTTGTACAAGTAGGGCTATACAATACTGAAAACATATTTTCAGATAAGCATTTTGCAAGCAATTCTATGCTTGCAATGGATTGGCTAAGCTTTATATTAGTGATAAGGTGAAATAAATATTTATGTAAATACCTGGAACTAGTTGGCCTCTCCTCGATGGAACAGCTAGCCGGATGCAGACCATAATGGTTCAAAGGGCTGCATTGGTTGCCAATTTACTACCGAGCCCAATTCAAGGTGCTGACTGACTTATAAGGCCCTACATGACTTGGGCCCGAAATATTTAAAGGAATGTCTTCTCCCATGCCTTAAGATCTAGCGGTGAGGCCCTCCTGGTAGTCCCACCACTTTCAGTAGTGAGGCTGGTGGGCACCCGGGAGAGACCCTTTTTGGTGATGGCTCCCAGTCTATGGAATAGTCTCCTCCTCGAGGTAAGTCATGCCCCTTCCTTACATATATTCAGGAAGGTGGTGAAAACGCACCTCTTTACCCTGGCCTTTGGCTGAGATGATTATATTTTTCCTCCCAGTACAGATACCATCATTTTAGCATATTATGTATTGCTTTAGATTTGTTGAATTTTTAAAAGGGCTTTTAATATATATTGTTTTCAATCTGTTGTTTAATGGTTGTTACCCATCCAGAGACCTTTGGGTATGGACCAGGATAGAAATGTAAATAATAAATGTAAATAATAAATAACCTGTATTTTTAAAATTGCAGCTTTCCCTACTCCATGTTTGAAATAAAGATTTTGCTGCTTGAGAATACCTGACTTTTCTCTGAAGGGAAGCGTTTAAGTTTGCTAATTCAGAAAAAAAATTAACTTTGTTGTATATGGAACTTCATACAGTCTGAGCATTGGTAGAATTAATTTATAGAGATACACTAGATCAAAATCAAACCAGTTTGGTACAAAGCAGTTTAGAAATAACAGCAAGTTATCACAGGTGAAGCAACTCTGTACATCTAGCAGGTTATTTGTGAGTTTGTCTTAAAGCATCAGAATTATTCTTGGTCTTAAGCCTACAAACTCATGAGAAATGTTCTAGTTCCTGAAAATACACTAGAAATGAATTAGAACTCTGGAAATTAAAGGCTGTTTTCTTGATGAATATCTCAATATAGAGTTTGGAAATACAACGCTGGGTGATTCTGCTCTGGCTGATTCTGCACAAGACCAGCAAATGTATTAGGAATCTCCCATCTGCATGTTAGTAAAATCTAAGGGAGGGCCTACTTGAGAGATCCTTTAGACCATACCAGCATGTGGAAGGGAGGCTCCCAGTGTGCTTGGTCATCCTGTATACTGGCCGATGCAGAATCACCCAACTATGTGGCAAATGACATTTTCTCAAAACAATGCGAATTCAGGAACATCCGGGAGGGATACATGTACTATATAATAGGGCAGGATTGTAACAGGTGTAAGACACTACTTTTCATATAATTATTCACTTATATAAAGTAAAACTAAAGGTACCCTTTAAGTGTGTATACTGATGATTATGAGGCCATACCGTGTAGTTCCCTTGGTATATTTGCAACAATATGGAATAGCTAACTATTGCCTTCAAGGTAGATGCTAGGGTTTGGATCTATCACCTTCTGTGTGCAAAGCAGATGTTTTACTGGGCTATCTCCCTCCTACCACTACTAAATCATACTGTAGCCCTTACGTTTTATTCATCAGCTTTTCCCCTGCTGTCCATCCTTCTTCTCACTTTGTTTAGCTCATTGTATGAGCCATGGTTAAATCAGAAGGTCTCTAATCACAGATCTTTTTGTGTGAACCCAGGAATGACAGTTGCCAGCTTTGGAAATGGCCAGGATCTTAAAACCACCTCAAGTCATAGCTCAGGGTCCAGTTTGACCTGAAAGAAGCAGTCTCAGTTTCTGGACTGGGAGAAAGTGGGAAACTGATTAATTAGAGACTTTTAAAAGTGCATTTGTGGGTAAATTGCTCATGCACTAAGTGTAATTTTCTGAGGAGTTTTATTTTTATTGACTAACTTGTTTTCAAATGATGCACTTTACTTTGCTTTTTAAATAATGTTTGAAGAAAAGTTTTGTGTTTAAGTGAAGAAATGCGTGCATATGATTCACCGTGGCCAGTTTGTAGAAAAACAGACACAGTGGAGAAATTTGAACTGTGTCTCAGTTAAGAGGCATAGCGCTTGTATGCTTTAAGCATCCACACTTACAGATGCTTAGAGTATATAAAACCAACCAAACCCTCCCTACAGTTGCCTGTAATACAGATGGCTGCCTGAATGGTAGCCATCTTCAAACACTGGTGCCGTCACCAGAACGTCTATATAGCACTTCACCAGGACAATCGGGTGATGTGCCACATTAGCACGCATGTGCTGCCATGCACATGACCTTCCTCCAAAGAGGAAGATGTGTAGGGGGTGACTCCAGAGTCTTACTGGCTTTGGCTCTAGTACAGTTGTGGAACACATTAACATGCTCCACAGCTACCCAACATGCATGGAGCTCCCGGACCCATTGGTCAAGTGCAGAAAGGCCCAACTGTTGGCCAGAATGAACAGTTTTGTATAGTCCAATTGTTGGTTGGAATGAACAGTTATAAGATTTCAGTACTTTTCTCTTTTTTGTTCTCATTCATTAGCAAGAAAATCAATTATTGATATTGCATATAAACGTTATCTACCAAATAAGATAAGTTTGCACTAGGATTTTTCTTAATAATTGCTGTTTCTCCCTTTGGTTTTCATGCACTATCCACAGTCAGATACTCTGTCGACATTGTGTTACCTGAGATATTTCAAGCAACCCAAGACTTTCTGCTTGGGTGATTTTACATAGGAAGACCTAATCCACTGGAAAAGGTTTTGTGGCATTCTAAGGTTTATAAGAATCCTTTGTCTACGGTCAGCCTGATGTTTAAATGAAAGTGAAGCTAAGAAAATACTCATACAGCATGTTCAGGATTATGAAACTGTGGATAAAAAGATGACACAGATGCCAGTTTACTTTCCCTGTAACCCCCCCCTCCCGCTTTAGGAGCATTTGATGTGTAATTGCAGTACCACATGTTTGTGTCAAATTCAACAATGTAAAGGCACCATACTGCTATGTATTACATGCTGTGTATTATACTGCTGTGTATTATATGCACATACACATGCACACACAGTATTTACAGAAAGAACAATTATTCACAAATGTGACAGTAAGGCCTGGGGCTAACCTGGACCAGAGAAGGATGCTCTGCTCCTGCCCCACACTAGAACAGATTGTTCTTGGGCCAGAATAATGCCATCAGAACTGGGATAGCTCCTCCAGATCCCAAGTGAAGGCTGAATCCAGCCCTTGAAGCTATCACCCCTGCTGTGCTGGGTGGGTGACTGTGACACAGTCTATGTCAGGCAGTGACCTGAACACTCTGCCATATTTATGGATGTAAAGCATGCTCTGTGGCCATAAAATGTTGCATGGTGTTACTCAAGTGATGGTCCAGCGTGACAGACCCCAGGAGGGTCCTGTGGCTTAAGTAATGGGTCACTAGTACTTTTAGCACCCTGTCCGATCAGGGCCTTAGAAAGGTAAACAGTACACTATGTTATGTAGGCTACCTAACAGACACCTATAGAGCTCATTTCTGTACCTATGTAACATGCAATGTAACTTTAATACTGCAGAGATCAGTAAAGTCTCATAAAGTGGGAATTGTGTGATCAATTGCTAATAGATTTTTTAGCATCCATTCTGCTTAATTAGATGATTCATTGAAGTAGCCCAATTTCTTTGACTTTTCAAAGCAATATAGTACTAAATTTGCTTCTATATGTGTCTGAGTTAAAGGCAATAGGCTCCTCCATTAGGCTGGTCTCATGGGATATACTTATGAGCTCCCAATAGGACAGAACAGTCAAGACAGATTCAATTAAATAGGATGGAATGCTCACTCATGTGTAACTGTCTGGAGCTGTGAACTCTGTAACATTCCTTTCTTTAAGAAACTTGGAGAAATAGATCATTATTTTATAGCCAGGACTGGTACATGATCTAAAATAAAACAAAATAAGAACTTATGTAGTAGATCCTGACTAATAATGCAATACAACCAAAATGTGTTTCTGTGCCTAGATAGATTACTAGTGGTATGATATGTTGTCTAGACGACAAGAACACAAGAATGCCATGTGTTGTGGCAAATTTTGCTCAGCCACTTGTAAGAAATGCACTGAAGTTTGGAAATACTTTAGTTCTAAATATGCCTTAAGCTATCCTCTGTACTTCCTTTCTGATGAGGAAAACAGTCTGAAAATTGGTTCTACTGCCCAAATTGTGTGTGTGTGTAGACAAACACAAAATATTTAATTTCACATTGTTGTCAAATTAATGAAACCTATGTCGATTATCATGAATACAAAGAAAGTACTTTTTCAAAATGTAAATGGGGATACCATATGAAATGACAGCAAGTTATAAGGCATATCTTAACGTTAAATCATTTAGAAAGTAGCTCAGTACAAAATGGAAGACAGAAGTATATATTGTGCCAAGTTGATTCTTTTCTTTGCTTTTAATTCAAAGCTTATGAAAAGCTTTTAAAATATACAGGTAGATAACTAATAATTTAACAGTAATGCTAGAGGAAATCGTTTTATTAAACCTATATATGCAATTTCCTTCCTGCCAAACTGTAGCATGTAGATGGCAGAATCAATAACATGAAGCTCACGTGGGACTTGCTAATACACAAATTAATGTGGGAAGTTCCTTTGCTTTATAGGCATTAAAGCCAGCTTTCTTTCAGCCTCTTACTGCTGGGGCAGTGGAAAAGAATTACGGGCAGAAACGATCCGGTTGCATTTAAAATACAATGTTTCAAGAACAAATATGTTTATGGTGAATTTTCCATCATATGCACAGTTGAATTTATTAGTGGTAGGATGTAGCAAGCCAACAATTTTGTTGAGTTCCCATTGGATCTGGTTTAATATTATTTAGCATGGCTATATGTTAAATATAATTGTCAAACTGTTATAACTGGGTGTAACGGATTAGTATATATTATTATCCAAAGATGGTTTTGAATGTTTTTTTTTCTGCATAGCCAAGTGATTGACATTTAATTTTTGTTACAAATATGCTTGTGTTTGTAATCAATACATTACCCTGGCTATCTTTAGAATTTATTACCACATTTTCTATTTTAACCTACTGAAATATTCAATAGCTAGCTCCACAGAAAATTACGATCTCTTCAGCAGAGAATCATGGTGTCAGAGGTTGGAGCTCATCTTCTTCATGCGTTTTTAATGTTCTCAGAAGGGCATAAAAGCACACAATTTGCATTTAAAGCATCACTTTCAGATGTTGCATTCCACTGAGTACAGCTTTCAGCTGGTTGACATTTATCATAGTATTGCTTTCGAATCTCGAAACACCACAGAAGGTAGCCTGAGAATCTTTACAATCATCCAGGACAAGGTAATAAATCAGAAGCTGTCCGTGATTACTATGGTAACCATCAAGCCTGCTGTGTTGCTAGCTCTGCAGATGCCTAGGTACAATTTTCAGCTCATCAAGTGTTCAATGATTTACTTGTTGACACTGGCCATTTGATGCAATGGATGTTAATTCCCTCTTGAGTTATTAGGATTAATCCCAACCCCCTTTTCCCATTTCATAAGACAATATGGCGTGGTGACCTCAGGGAATAATTTTAAAATGGGAATATTGCATCCTTTTCAGTAGAATGATATGAATTCTTTGAACTGAATGCCGTATTTATTAGAAGCTAGCACCTGAATAATTAACCCTAGATTTTTTTAAAAGTGATGTATTAAAATTACTTGAGTTTATTTGCTTATTTGCATTTTCATCTTGCCCTATAACCAAAGGTCTCAGGGCAGGGTACAAAATTAAATGAGTTACAATCAGAAATATTTATATATATTTATAATATCATTAATATTTATGATGTAGATTTTGTCTGAAATGTCTTATACCAGCATAAATATGAGATACAATAATAGTCTTTTTGGTTTGAAATTGGCTTGTCTGTATGTATTGTCATCGGTTATGCCAATAGTGTAGTTTTATTTATAGTCATCTTGAACTCATAAAGAAACATAAACAAATTTAAAACAGAGGTAAATCAAGGAGTATGATTGCTTTACTCCATTAGTTTGGCAGACAAATGTATGCAAGCATTCAATACCTCCAGTACTGCATTCACTGGATGTCCAGTTTGCATGATTCTTGTGGCAGTGTTTTCTGACTCATTCCCACATGTGGATGAACAGGGGAGAGAGGAGGTTTGTGCTGATTTGAAAAAGGATAACTTCTGGAACAGTTTCAGTCTGGTGAACAGCTGGCTTCCGTTACTTTTAGCATGATTTTGAGAACACAAGGTCTCCATGATGACTCTCACTTCAGAAAGGAGTTACACTTGCTTGGATCACCACAGACAGTGATTGCATCCTGCCTTTGTGGGGATGCAGCCTGTGTATTGTACATCTTTTTGTGTGTATATTTTTCTGTAATCTAAATAAATCCAAGGCTCAGTATTTACACCAATAATAGAAACTAAGGTTTGCCTGTTCAATATTTGTTCTGAGAGAACACAGATGGTTGAAAAGAAATCTATTAATGAACCAATAGTTTGTCTTCTGACTCATACTTCTGCCATATCTTTCTGGCACTCACTCCTTCCATCTCTCATATGAGCCTGACTTTTCTCTCTGTTTGGTGTGAAAACCATGAAACAGAGGGTGGTGTTAAGCACATAGACAAAAAGTTGAAGTAGGAGACAGGAAGAATTATAATCCTTGGGATAAGCTGCTGTTCATGGGTAGACCTCAATTTATCCAGCTGTCTTTGCACCTGTATGCATTGCAAGGAACAGTTGTGTCTGGGGTGTCTCTGAGTTACCGAAGTTTTAAAAACAAGCATTAAAGACGTAATAGGTGTTGTGTTCACAAAGGGAGGGCAAAATGCACATGGCTGGCAGAAAACCAGCTGAGAATGTTGGAGGGAGCAGTAGCTACTTTGGCTACTGATATTATTTAAGATGTTATCCACCTAGAGGCCTCCAAGTATAGGATAGGATAAAGATGTAAATGAGTAAATAAATAAAGGAGGTTTTTTCACATAAGAACATAAGAGAAGCCCTGCTGGATCAGGCCACAGCCCATTTAGTCCAGCATCCCATCACACACAGTGGCCCATCAAATGCTCATGGGCATCTCAAGCAGAGACAAGGGCAAACCTTTGCCTGCTCTTGAATCCCAGCAAATGGACTTAGAAGTGGCCCGCCTCCCCTCCCCACAGCCTGAAAGATGCACCTAGGCATTCATTCTAGTAGCCATTGATACATCTGTCTTCCATAAATTTGTCTAACCCTACCTTAAAGCCATCTAGCATTTTACCCAGTCACATGGAAGTAAATGAGGTTGAGCTCTGACTACGTAAGCAAGAATATGATGCAATCACATGTGAATGTGGAAATGTGCTCTGGACTTCGGTTGTGAAAGAGTTTGTGAGGAAGATAATTCTAAATATTTTCTCCCAATGAATAGTATAATGCGGTGATGGCGAACCTATGACACGCATAGTCATTTTTGATGACACGCGGCCACATACAGAAAAGTATGCCGTCGCCGCCTGCCTGTCGGCCTAAGCAGGGTCGCTCCGATTATGGATAACGCCGCCGCTGCCACTCATACTCATTACCCACATTTGGAGTGACCCTGCTTAGGATGACAGGCAGGCTCCGCCTCTGCCTCTTAGCCAGCTGCTGCTGGGTGTTGCTGCCTGGCCTGGGACACTGGGAGTTGTAGTCCCTTTCTCCCTTGTCCTCGTTCTCCACTTCTGCCATATGAGTCGCTCATGGAGTGCGCTCCTAAACACAGAGCAGCAGCCTCATAAGCTCACCAGGTTTCCAGCAGGCTGGGGAGAAGTTTTGCTAAGTAGTTCCATCCTTCCCTTCATCGTCACACTCTCAATCTCTCTTTTTAGCTTTAAAATTTTTGCTTCCTTGCTTATGTGTTTGAATTTGTTGTAATAATTAATTGCTTATATTTCAATTTAGTAAACAATACTGCTTGATTTTGGTGTGTTAAATAATTACTTGTTTGAGGGGGTTGCTTGTGGAGGGGTGTAAAAGAGAGGAAAGGAAGGGGTAGTTAAGGGGGGGTTGTGCTTCACTTTAGCTTTACATTCTTGTTCTTGTCCTATATTTTACGCTATATTTTTTCTCTTGCTTCATTTTTGTTGAGTTGAAGTGTTTAAAGAAGCTGTTTGAATGAGGAATATATTATTGTGTTTTCCGTGGTTATTTCTATAATCTGGAAGAAGTCTGGGCAGTTGTATATTTAAGAAGTTATTTTTATTGCTTATATGAATCTGGGGCTGCATTCACACTTAAATTTTAATCCAGCTTCAGTGCACTTTCAGAGTGAGATAATACATCAGCAAAGTCTCAAGCTGTTTTCTTTTTGCATTATCTAACTTGGAAAAGCCATCTTTAGATTAGATAAAGAGGACAGAAAATGATTATTCACTTGGGAAGTGGTCTCAAACTAGATTAAATCTCAGGTGTGAACACAGCCCAACAGCTTATTTTCAGACATCTGTGGTTGCAGTCAACCCAACCTGGGCCTTAAGGTTTCTTCTGCTTTTGCTGCCTGCTTTAACTACTGATCTCTAAGGAAGTCCTAGCCATCAGAGTGAGTATTGTGTGAGGAAGGATGGTGGACTAGATGGGCTATGGCCTGATCCAGCAGGGCTCCCCTTATGTTTTTATTGCTGTTTTGTGATTCTTTCACTAGCAATTTTTCTACTGCAAATCCTATGGTACTTAGATAAGCCAGTATGTGAGTGTGGACATGGATGCAGAAAAACAGGTTTATGTCATTCCATGAGTTGAGTTCAGTTGCGTACATAAATTATTTTCTTTATCTGGTTCTTTATCTTTCTGCACCCTGGACCCCACCCCAGTGACCTGTGGGGCCCTGCCCTGGTGACCTCTGGCACCGAATATCGCAAAATTATGTGTGTGTTTTTCTTGAAGTGACACACCACCTGAGTTTTGGAGGAAGAAAAATTTTGGCAAATTTTGACACACCAAGCTCAAAAGGTTGCCCATCATTGGTATAATGTTATATAGAAATATGTTTAGTGATCTCCTGAACTACTATTTTGTGAACTTGATTTCAAAAACTCTCTCACTTGGTTGACACCCCTCAAATGTTGGGAGAGAAATGGGAATTTCCTAACCCTTTCTTTCTACCATGAGGGATATCAGTCATTTTAGAGATGAAAAGAATAGAAGAGTAACAAAAATGTGGAAGAATTTGTGCATTTGAAGAGGTTGTTCTTTAGTGCTGTGGGGGTGTTAATGAATATAAATATCTAACATCTTCAAATGATAACTTATAGAGAGACCTATAGGTAATTAATTCTTGGGGAATTCATGAAGGAATTTGAGAGGGGAGACTTATGGGCATGAAATCTTGTTTTTGGCTGCTGATGTATGTATGAGTTAGATGCTTTGAGAACAGGCAGATGGTTTGTGGGTGCATATAAACTAGTGATATCTGTAAGAAGCTAGTGTGTGTAAGAAAAAGCGTGAGTGTGTCTATTACGTCTGTGATGGCTGTTTGTCATCTTAAGGCAAAAGTGTTCTACTGTTGATACCCAGACATTTAAGAACATTTGGAGGGGCTCAGTTGGTCATTCTTGCCTTAAAGAGTAAGCACAGCTTTAGTTCCATGCAGCTTAGCTATAAGATCTGTGGTGTCAGTTATCAATGTATTTTTGTGGACATTTCATTAAAAGAAACTATATGAGCTGTATTAGATAAAATTCTGCTCAGGTACCGCTACTCCTGTCTTGTGAGGAGATATATAAAAGAGGTGGCTGGGTGTGTGTGTGTGTCCAGAATATATAAGGTGCTTTACAAGGCATGTTACATGGTTAGGATACAGTCTTGTTCACACTCTTGTGAGAAATGAACTTTCATATATTGTATCTTAATAGTTAAAAGCTAGTGTACAGCCGTTGTCAGTTTGCAGCATAGTCTAAATAGAAGATGAAAATAAGTCTCTGCTATTGATACCTAGGGCAGAATAGCAAAAGTCAGCCCAACCCCTAGTATGCTCCATCTGCACAGGATATAGACTGGCCTAGGCTTGGTCTGGTGCACTGGTAGACTTTTCTTTGAGGTCTACCAGCATCCTAGGGGGTGTATACTGGACTATGGAGATGTCCTGATATCTTACAGGAGATACATTTTGGCAGTGCAACAGGGTATGCCACTGTAATTGACTAGGGATGTGTACAAATGCAATTTTTGGATTTGATTCAATTCAAATCAAATATTTGAATGTTGAAATTTGAATGAATAGAGAAAAAATGAATGTATTCAAATTTGAACCGATTCAAATACATTCGTATCTATTCGTATGAATATTCAATTCGCACTTGAAGATACAAATGTTGACAACATTCGTATGTGTCCGTGCGCATCTGCACACATCCCGTTTTTATCCTGTATGCATCCTGTACGTATTTGTACAAGTGCCTATGGATATGAATAAGATGCATATGGATACATATGAAATGCACAAATATCTGTACACATACGAATGTCTGAATAATTTGTACAAATGATTCAAAACATTGAAATTCATTCGAATGTTAAAAAGGAATGTATAGACATTCAATTCAAATTCAAATATCTGAATTTGAACAAATTCGATCAAATTTGGAATGTTTTAAATATTCTTGCATATCCCTAACATTGACCCTGGGTAGCTCTGAACACCAGGAATGAAGTTCCTAGTCTCTGAAGCATTAAGAGGCGTTCTGCAATGGCTCTGAAACTGCCAGATGCTGGATTGCTTATTCCAGACCAGAGCATCCCACTGTCCCAGAACACTGATCTCCAGTGTGAATATGGGCTAAAATTGACCTTGCTAATTGGGAAGAATGACTTCAGTGAATCATATATAAGATACTGTCATTTGGCAAAGTGTCCTGTTTTCTAGAATACTCAGTTATAAGCTGACCTCATGATTACCAGGGATTTCAGTTAATCAAGCCAAGGGTGCACCAAAGACTCTAGAGATTTTAGTTTCATAGTCTGAGCTTTCTGCCATTTATACACAAATCTCTTGGCAGTGGTGAGCCCAGAAGACCTTGAGTTGCTGTTGTAAGCACTTCAATACCTGTAGTAAGTTACTGAGGATCAAAGTAAAGAGATGAATTGAGGTCAGTGAAACACGCTGGATATGTGTGTAGAGTACTTCAAAGAAACAACAGAAACAAAGCAAATAGGAGGGGTAATTGCTGTTAGCTAGAAATAGAGGCACTAGGTTATTTGGGTTTTCCTGAAGGCATATGGTGTACTTAGACAACACTGCTGAGAAACAATAGGTGCTTGTAAATAAAAACAGCTTAATGGTGGTTTTACTGCTATATACTATTGCATCAAGTCCTTATTCTGTTAAAAGCCTAATGTTTGACTTATGTGGGATTATACTATATAATCAAGGACATATTGTACTTTTTTTTCTCTTTTCTTTTTTGCCTCCTGTTAGAAGAGTCTTGCTGGAGCAGACCCAGTCCTACCCTGTTTCCCTGAAAATAAGACCTACCCCCAAAATAAGACCTCACATGATTTTTTTTTAGTTCTTTTGAGTCTGCTCAAAATATAAGCCCTACTCAAAAAAATAAGCTCTAGTTATAGTTCATTAAGAAAGCTAATTTAAATAGTGTCCAGGAGAGTTATGATGATGTTTCAGAATGTGATGACATGGCTGTATTTGGATAAATGTAGATGGTTGTCCATGGAAAAATAATACATTCCCTGAAAATAAGCCTGAAAATTTTTGGAGCAAAAATTAATATAAGACCCTTTCTTATTTTCGGGGAAACAGGGTTTCCCATGGTGACCACCCAAGTCCATCTTTTACATGTAAAAGATCTTTTTCTCCATGTTCCTTGAGAGGCGTACTTTGTTACCCCAGTGTGCTTCTGTCTCCAATGTAAGCCCAGAATAATTCCCTGAACTTTCCTGATCAGTAAATATTGTATTTAAATTACATCTGTGCTTGGGCAGATATGCGTGGTGTGACCTGCTTCATTTATCTTGTTATTTTGAAGCCATTAAGTCTATAACATATTTCAACTGCAAATCAAGTCATTGAAGTTTCATTTCATACAATCCCTAAGCTCTGAGTCCTGGCAGACAGCAGCATAATTCATATAGATGCAGGTCACTTTTCATTCTGCAAGGCCTAAAGAAAGAGGAGGGAGCACCGTAATCATAAAAACCTGCAAAGAGGCATGGCTTTGTATTATCAGGAGGATTGTGAGCTGATTTGTTTGCCTTTTGAAAGACAATATCTACCCAAGACTAAGAAGAAAATCACAGAACGCTGACGAAGATAACATGTCTATATATATTTACAGTCCAGGACCTGTATGACTTAAGAGACCAAATGCACATAATAAAAAATTAAAATCATAGCAAAAATACAACTAAATTATTTGACTGCCGAAGATTTTAAAGAAGGGGGGAATCCAATCTGCAATTCCCTTGGAAATACTGAGAATGCCCCATGTGATTGAGGCATTTCCTATACAGTACAAGAATATTGAGATGATGCCATGTTTTCCATAATAGCAATTACATTTGTCTGTGGGTGAACAAAAAGCAAAGGGATGTGGGTGGGGCAGTTAGCTGAGGCCAATTAGCATTTCAGGCATAGTTGATAATTAGGCAACATCTGGGCAAGTGCAGATGGACTTGCAGGAGGCGTTTACATGCTAGAAACACCCTCTGCCTGCCAGAAGTGTCCTAATTATCAGCTAGCTTACCAGCCTTCCTCAAAAGCTTACCTGTTGCATCCAGCCAGTGACCATTTGTACCTCTGCTGTACCTCTGCTGGACAGGGAGGTCAACAGAAGTGCCACACAAGTGGACTGACAGCTCTGCTGACCTCCTGATGTGGCTGCGGCTGCAACAGCGCAGAGCATCAGCATCAGAGTCACCATCTAATGCTGCACAGTTGTGGAGGGTGCCGCACGCAAGATGGGGCCATCCTAAAAAGGACTGGCCCAGTGATCGAATGGAGGTACTGTAAGTGTTCAATTGTGGGGGAGAATGCCTAACATTGACTAGCACTCCCAAGTGAAAGTCAACATTAGTTCATTGCACACCTTTCCCATCCAGCGGATATTTGCAAGAGTGATGAAATGAAAGAAGCCAGCAGACAAATGTGAAAGACTGTAATGCCTCCTGTATCTGACGGAAGCAGGAAGATTCAGGTGTGTGGGACCTTCTTTAAATTGTTCAATTGCCTCTTGCCATCTGGAGGCACCAAAAGAGTCAAAGTGAAATAAATCAATTATCTGAGAGTTTACTAATATAGCATTGCCATACAATTGTACTGTATTTTTTCTAAAAAAAATGCTTGTGTTATGATCTGTTAACAATAAAAATATAAAAGTAATCTGTCCTACCGGGAAATTGTGTTACCATGAGCAGAATATACTAGGCTCAATTTGGGAAAATTATGAAAGCAGCGATATGAGTAAGCTGATATCAATATCATAAGTAACAAAAAAGGGGAGTCTCTCCTAAAAATATAGTAGTATAGTAAACTTTAATGGATTATAAGCCTAGTAGGAGGCTAAACTTGACATGAACAAATAGGAAAAAATTATTTTATATATTGGCTATTAAGATAAAAGGGGTAGACTACAGAATCTGATACTTTCTTGTCGTAAAATTGTGGATATTTTGAGTGATGGTTCCATGGTTCAGTAGGTGGTTTTGAAAACTGAGGGCCAGAAGGTCACTTATGTGACCATTCAACATAACTAGCAATTCATAATTCTGGAATTCAGCATGTCTGGATTTATAAACATTTGAAGTTTCTAACATTACTCCTATGTCAAATGTAGAAATATGGAACCAAACAGAGCCCCAGAAAAGCAATAAAGATGGAATACAAATTTGTGAACAGACTTGAAGGTAATCACTTGCTACAAAGTCACCTACATAATAAAAATGTGTATGGGAAACAAAACTTTACCCACCTTGGCTCACAATGTAGTATTTCATTCAGGAAGATGGACTAGGCAGGATCTTTCTAAGGGAATGGCCATGATCATACCCTTTATAGCATTGTTTGGAAAACTCTTCAAATGCAAACAAGCATTATAAAACAGCACTTTATCTGCGATTTTTAGATAACTTTTCCAACTTACTCTAAAATACTTACCAATAATAGTTATACTAAATCCCAAGAATTCCTTGGGCCTATTCGTTCTTAGGCCCCTGCTATGCAATTAGGACAGCTCTGGGATAGAGTATCTGTACCAGAGCCCTCCTAATTGCATACCATAGGCCTAAGTGTGAATAGGCCGCTTGTCTGGTAGTTTATTTGGAGTAATTGTACCTGGAATCTGTAGCTTGCACTAGGATGCAGATGGCAGGTCCCTATTCCAGGATATACTCCAGAATAAGGCCCAGTGCAGAAAAGGCCTACTTGACATATACTGTCTTTTTTTCCTGCCTCGGACAGCCCAAGTGACCAATTCTGACTGCTTGCCCCACTTAGTCCTGCCCACCCTCCTAAAGCACAAAAAAAAGCCCTATGCCTTAGCTTTTAGTCAGGGAAACAAATCTCAGCCTAAGGGACACAGAAGATCCAGACGAAGATTTGAGTGGTAATACCCAGTACCCTATGGGTTTTTAGTATTTTAGTCAGGGCAAAAACTTTTGGGAAGCTTTATGGATAACAATGTAGAATCTGCATGTTGGGTACCAATTTAGACCAGTTGGGAGCTTGAACAGCCTTGTTGGATTGCAGACTTCAGTGAAGCTAAGAGAAATCAGCCATGAACGACCAAAACACTCCAGATCTATAAATTGAAAAGTATCAAGCAGTGCTTGAGTGAAAGGTTAGTTCTAGGCTCCATCTCTCTGGTGTTTCCAAGTTTACGCTCCTGTAGTGGCTTCAACTGTGTAATGCATTTGGATTGCTAAAACTTTGTGTTGTTCCTATATACCATTTAAAACTATTTTAAATAAACTTTTGATTGTTCTAAAACCTGTTTGGTTATACTCCCTGCCCCTAAGGATCACCTCCCAGTTGCTTGCCTGTAAGAACCAAGTCCATATTGGAAAATCAGGCTTGTGTGACTTTCCCAGAGTTTGCAGTGTAAGACTATGCAGTGATCCCAAAGGACTAGTGAAATAAAAGTTAACTTTACTTAAAACACAATAAGAACAGACTGATCTGTTCTCAGCCAGCTTACAGGAAGAAATAAACAAAACTAACTGAAGTCTAAGTTCTGCCTCCCCCCTTTAGCAGGTTAGGCTGACTTCTCTCTCTCGCACACACGCACACATGAAATGCTGTATTTCCAACAGTCCAGTGTCTTAAGACTCTGAAGCCTCTGCATAAAAGTTTTGAGTTTGTGTTCAGAAGATCTTATCCTGGTTCCTTGGTGTCCTTGCTGTATGTAGCATGGCAGATTGTGTTAAACCTAATGTAATTTCCTACAACCAGAGGACCACCTAATATCAGCAGTCTCATTATTTCTGCTAGATTTTGGAATTTTATTTTTAAACTGGTTCTATATTTTTAAAATTTTTATGAACAAAATTCATGTGAATTTTTCAACTGATATACAAAGGCAAGAATTCTTATTGCTAGGAATGAACAGTTGCATCTTTGGTGTTAGAGTTAAATATGACTGAGGATCTTGGAAACGGCATCTAAGAGGCATGAGTTTCCAAACTTGTGGTCCTAGAAAAATTCAGGTGTGGAGAGGGAGCAGAGAATTAGTTAAGACTGCTTGATGGGATGGACATGACTATAGCTATCAAGAATTGTATGGCAAAAATAGTGTAATGACACTGGCAATTGTATTTCTAATTTGTTTCCCTATTCTTGTTTCTTAATATCCACATTTTTCATGATTGCCATATCAGTGACATATTAATGCCAAAGCTGGCACTGAGGTAATACTTTACACCAAGATTACTTTCTTGATTAGTGATTTATAGCTCGAATCTCATTGGTATATAAGTGTGGTTAGAATGATTTTCTCCACATGCATCACTTACAAACTGCACTCATCATTTTCATGTTCAGTCACAGAGCTGGCTGAGATATGCTTAGATTGCTGTACAATATCTTTTGGGTTCTGCCACCTTGAATAAGCTAATGCCAACAACATACTTGGCCAGCTCACTAACTACTTCTTATTTATAAACAAAGGTAAACACACTGGTCTCAGTATAGGAGGGACCCCTCTTTTCATTACTCAGTTGTGAAAAATGTCACCTCATTGCTTCTCTTTCCTTGCTCTTCCTTAATTAGCTATTTATGAGTGAGAGAACTGGTCCTTTTGTTCCATGCTAATTTAAAAGAAGGACTCCATTTAACATTCAGTATTTAGGAATAGTCAAAATACTTTGTTACCATATGCCTTCTTCCGTTTTTTTAAACCTATGTTTTGCCTTGGTTTATTTTAGTCTTAACAGTGTTTCTTGGAATGTAGAAAAAAACTTGATAGTAAGACAACATAATAATTGTAATATACAGTGAAAATCAGAATTCCAGTTGGAGAATAGTTGTGAAATAAATTGCTGGGTGCATTTTTATGTCAATATGTCTATGTTAATTTTTATGAGGCTTTAGGATTATGATTTTATTATGGTTTTGCAATTTATACCACTCTGAACTCTACTGAAGGAAGGGCAGATAATAAATGTGATAAATATGCTTGAAAAGATTTATACATGTTGCACCAATATATGTGCCCTGGAATTGTTAAATAAAGCTTTGATTAAATCACTGGTGTCTGCAACAGCTGGTTGCAGGCATCTACTGTAGGCCATTCAAAAGCGTCCAGCTGAACTATGGCCTTTTTTGCATTGAGTTTTATTCTGTATTATATACTGGAATGAGAATTTACCATTTGCATGCTGGTGCAGACTATGGTGTAGTCTGGACTAGCATGTGGATGGTAGGTTGCTGTTTTGGGATATGAGGCTCAGTGCAGAGAGGACTTATGATGATGACATCTCAGAACATCTATTTGACTTCTTTTTAAATTTGCATTTGGGTCATGTACTTCTCAACTAACAAAAATGTATTTCCCCCCACCATTCAGTGGTTCAGTGCAAAAGACTGATGAAAACATTGCACATCAGAAGAGAATTCATATAGTTTGGCTATTAGATGTATCTCTTACTTGTGGGGTCTCTTCTGGACAGCAAAAAATGAAGCAACACCATTCTTCACTGCATCAAGACTTGTTTATATTGCACAGCAGAATGCGCAGTCCCGATCGAGGTGTCACATGTGACAATTGATGGATCGTCATAGCACTGCATTATCCGATTGGGACTGCGTACTTACTTTAATGCTGATCTAAGGACACTCACTGCACAGTATGAAGGAAATTTGAATTTTCCCTCCAGTCTAGTCAGAATGGTATGCACAGATTCAGCTCTTGCAACTTTCGATGGGAAGCTACAAAGCTTCGTTTCAGGTCAGGTCAGGACAGCCAGTCATCAATGAGCAGTAGGTAAGCTGTGCTTTTACCTTTAACTGTGGATTTATTCTGCAAGTCTAGAGGCAGCGCTTGTCAAATGACTCTCCTTTTGAATTCACAAGGGTCGGTTCTGCAGGCATGCTTAATTTATATTAATCTGCCCTTTTCTGTTCTTGGCAGTAGAAAAATAGAGCAGATGGGAGTGGGAAGTGGTGACTTAAGAACATCTAGTTTGGGGAGCATAGGTATCATAACGAGTGATGGTAGGGGGCCAAGGATATTGACATATTTGAGTTAGTTAGAATTGTTAGTTCATTTTCCTTTATAGGCAACATGATGAAAAATCTTTTTTAAAAATCATGATAGTGGTTTTAGCAGTCACTCTCCTTTCTCCACTCACCTGCTCCTGCAAATCCTCATCTGCACTGAGGACTCTGAAATTAATAAAATATTATAATTTTTTCCTTTCATTTAGAACATAACAATGAGCTATAAGAAACTGATTTTGAGTGATTCCATACTGACCGGTAAAACAGATCAGCGTACTACAAGATTCCCTTCTGCATGCTGATATTGCCTAAGGGAGGTATCTTTAGATGTGGAAGAGTGGATAATATCTTTAAAATCCCACTTCTAATTGACCTTTTCTGTCCTAGAATGTTCATGAGAGGGTGTAAGGACAGACTGATGTGTGAGTAATCCCACCTGTGAAATCTCTCAGAAATCTCTCTGAACCACATGTAAGCTGCTGCAGAAGGAGTTTTTAACTGTCTGTGAAGAATACAACCTAAGGGTGCTTCCGCATTTGCCACCGAGAGCCATTTCGCAAACCGTTTCGATCCAACCTCCCGAGGATCCGTCTCTATTTCGGACAGATCCGAAGGGCCCTTGCGCATCTGCACATGGGTGGGGAAGCTGGATCTGCAGGGCCCATGGGCAAAGGAAGCTGGCTCCCGTGCTGCTGACGCTGCCCACCGCGCTGCTGACGCTGCCCACCACGCTGCTGACGCTGCCCACCGCGCTGCTGACGCTGCCCCCCGATCTGTTGGACTGGAGCAGTGAGCTGCCAGTCACCACGTGTTTCCAGCGGCACGCAAGTGCGCAGGGGAGGGTGGCAGGAGGCAAGCCAGTCTGCTTTCACCCTCCCCAAGATGGTGATCCGGCCCTTGCCTCTCTGTGTGCGGCGGAAGCATCCTGCTTCCGACCAGATCAAGGAGAAGGGCCAGATGGAAGACCTAATTTTTGAGGACTTCCTGGAGGCTGGATCTTTCGGCAGCAAGACTCGATTAGAAACTGGTCTTGCATGCTGAAATGCGGAAGCAGCCACTGCAAAGAGCCCTGGATCTGGCCTCCAGTGTGGAAGGTAAGTTTACATGTGGGCTGTATGAGTTGTTAATGTGTGTCTATATGTGTTCTTAGTTCGTGTGCGGAAGCACCCTAAATCATATCTCTTAACAATCTGCAAATGGCTTTGGTTTTAAGAAGTCAAGAAAAGTTCTTGTACTTTAGGTTAAGTCAACTGATGCCAATAACAACAGACATATTTTCAAAATACCTCATTCATAGCACTCCAGTTATAAAGCACTGGCCAGAATACATGCTTTCTTCTCTAAAAGGGGTTATTTTCTGCTTGATTGTTCTTCAATCAAAACTCAGAAGATATTCCTGAAGCATTGTTAAAAGAAAGTTCTGCTCACAGAAGCATACTACTTGAACTTTAGGCTCTAGATTGGTGATGGCCAACCTATGACATGTGTGTCACAGGTGACACACCAAGCCCTTTTGGGTGACACTCATGGTCACCCTGACACCTGGGCATGTAGTACTTGCTTGTTCTTGAAGTGTACGAAATGCCAACTTTCGACTGAAGATTTAGCAAACGAAATTCAGCAAAAAAAGTAACTAAATTATGGATATTTCTAGATGTGACACAGCACCCAAGTTAAGCTAGGTTTTCTTGTGAGTTTTGACACACCGAGCTCAAAAGGTTCACCATCACTGTTCTAGATCATTGTCTAAAACTATCACTGCGTATTTCATGAATTGATTCTTGTGAATTAGAGATTCCTGGATTTGCATTCCTCCAAATTTTCCCAACATATGCACCTGTTCAGAGTGACCAGAGTTAAGCTACAATCTAGGAGACACACGGTCAGCTTCACTGTTCAACAGATTGTCCATATATTTGGGTTCTGCCTGACAAAATTCATTAATCAATACTTATTCCACTTTACTTTGTCTTTTTGCAGTTGGGTTGTATCTTGGAATAAGGCCCTACCATTAGATCAAGTTCAAGGGGGATGCAGTACTTAATCCATGCAATCTTCAGGCAAAGAGCTGAAATGAGACTGGCCAATCTTAGTAGGTTTTTTAAAAATTAATCATTCCAATGATCCGCATGGACACAAGACCCTTCCCTTGAATCACTGGTTGCTATTATTCTACGTATCTATTGTTTAGTGCAACTAAATTTTAAAATTTAAACTTAATTTGGAAAAATGAATCACATCCCTATTATGTATTACCTATTATTTAGAGGATGAACAATAATGAGCAAGAGTTCTCTTAAAATCATTCTTGCTTGAAGGAATTGCATGTTTATGATTTTTATGACACCATTAAACTTGCATTAGTAAATATAATTTTATTGCTAGTCTGCATGCTTGCTTAAGAAAAAAAAATCACCAGGGATAATTAACCCATGAGGTCCCTTTAAGTACCAGCAGTAAGCTTTTGTGGTCTACTGAGGCATTTGAAACTCCTGCAATACTGTTGCATCTATTTTTGAGGCACTTATGAATAAAGGAAATGACTCTAATCAACTTCTATGCTTCTACTGCTGTAGATGAGCTTCAAATATATACTTGTATACTTCAGTAGTCTTCCTCTACTAGTGCTGTGCTCAAAATTCAATCAAGGTTTAGATGTGAAAGTTCTGGCTGATTCCTGCCGCAGTGCTCATGAATACTGAGAGAAATGTTTGATAGGCAAACAGTGAAATCACATACTATTGCTTAGTCTTTTCTGTAGAAACTGGAGAAGACTTGTGTTTCACTCTATGAGTAATGTCCATAAACACTTACTGGGGCTAATAGACTTCTCCATGCTTGCTTTAGGCTGGACATACTCTACACATCTTTATTTGATCTGAAGGCTTTACAAATCTCTCCCCCACCCCCCACGTACATCAGGCACCTTCACTTTTCATGTTCAGGAAATCTCTTGGTTAACTAGGGAAGCAGATTTTCCTCCTTACTTTCAGATACTGTTTTTGTTTTACTGTGCTCAGTTTCATATTTTAAGTAAGATGGGAGGATAAAGGATGATCTAGTAATCTGCTTGTTAGTGTAAAGTGGGTCCTACTCTATTTCTGGTGACTTAGGCTGCATCCACACAGTAAAAGACACGCCTCTAAGGCAGCTTAATGAAAGTTTAGGCTGAGTTCAGATTTAAAAGTAGTAGTGGAAGAAGAGTTGGCTTTTCTACCCCACTTTTCTCACCCATTTAAGGGGACTCAAAGCGGCTGACAAAGCTTTTCTATTCTTTTCCCCAAAACAGAACACCCTGTGAGGTAGGTGGGGCTGTGAGAGCTCAGAAGAGAGCTGTGACTAGCCCAAGGTCACCCAGTTGGCTTCACGGGGGAGGGTGGAATTGAACCCAGTATTCTCAGATAAGAGTCCAGCTCCCTAACCACTAGACCAAACTGGCTCACTGACCAAAAGTACCTCTGAAGTGTGACTCAAGCCCTGTCCCCATGGAATTTAAAGTGTGCCAGGACACTCCTTTTGCCTCTGAGCGTCCCCATTCCGGGCTTTACAAGGCGCTTAGGGAGCTTAGCAAAGTGAGACACCCGCGATAAAATACATGCACTTTAAAGAAGAGTTCCAGCGCTCTTTCGGCGATTTGCGGGTTTTGCTCGCTATATCTGCCTTGAGGACGCTCCGTGGCAAAAGGGGCGGGGATTGCTTGCTTGCACACACAGCCAAAAAGCATTCACACATCTGAGAAATGCAGGAGGTTCGCTTCCTTTCCTTTGTAAAAAGAGCCAGAATTGCTCAGAATGGCAACATTGTTTTCAAGGGAAGCCTTAAAAGAGAATGAGCGAAGGATCGCGCTCCCGATCCTCCAGCCGCTGACTTTACCGGGGCAGAAAATCCTTTTCTAACAGAGAACAAAGTGAAAGTAACTGCTGAAAGTGAATGAAATTGACAGAATGAGCGCTCAACTGCTTTGCTGGGGGGGGGGTGGAGCAGTTTCAAGAGACGGAGATCTGCCTATTTTTCCTTTTAACAAGAGAGGGGGCGGGGGGGGGGGGAAATGCTTGGAAAGAGAAAACTGCTACCACGGGGACGGAAAGTCCGTTTAGATCGCGGCTGCCAGGGGGACGCTTATTCCGGAAGTGGAGGGGACTTTTAAAGTCAGCTATAACAGAGTGACTGCAGAGGAATCTGAGAGGGGCTAATAAGTCTTTTGGGGATTCAGCCTCAGAGATGGCTTGGAGATGGTTGGCAGGTAGAATTGTTCACTAAGATTTTAGGTTAGAGAAAGTGGATTAGAAGTGGAACAAGAACACTATAGGGTCACATGCTACGATGTTTAAGTTGATTTTGAGTTTTTTTTTTCTTTTTGCTACATGTGAATGCAGCCTTAATATGAAGAAGGATCATCCCGCTTGTTGAACATTTTATTAGGGAGTTTCTTGGTTCATGGAGATTAGTAAGGATTTGGAAATACTCCTTGTCCCAGAAAACACTGACTACATGCAGTGAGTCTTTTGGAAACATCAACTGTGATAAAAAATAATTACATTATTATTAGTAGTATTTATTTGCACAGAAACTCTTTATCAAATAAATGCCAGTTGTTTATTTGCACTGGCATTTCAATTTTTAGTACATAAAATAATGCGTTTGAAAATTGCTTTCATTTTGGCTTTGCGTCTCTGGAAGTCTCTTATCAACCTCTGTGCATTTTAGTAAGCAAAGTAACTGTTGTGCTCAAAGGGACCAATTATAAACATTCTGTATTATAGCCCCCCCCCCCAATTTTGTATGGCATAACTTGAAAATTTCCACTTTGGATCTGAGCATATTCAGTTTTGCTTAATACCCTGAGTGTAAACCTGAACAAACAACCAGAATCTTTAAAAGTGTTGGATGGGGAAAAGGTACTAATTTATATGATTAAGAAATTTGCACTGGGTGATTGCATTCACAAAGGGATTTTTTTTAAATTTTTATTTTCCTACTGTCCTTTCACCTGTGAAACTAAAGGCTGGGTTTGCCAGAAACCAATGTAATGCCTAAGACTTCTGTTGCAAAGTTCTTGGCTGTTAGTGGGGAATTGCTGTTCCGCAACAGAAACATATTTGCAAGAGAGAGAAGGTGGTGCATAGCAATGTAATATGGCAGAAGTATGATAAATAAGCGATTAAGGCATATAATTTTCTTTGGAAGATGAAATGTGAAAATCCGTTGCCAGTTACTTATAGGCCAAGTATTTACCCCTACTTATAAATAGTGCAGAGTTCTTCTATGCATCAGTGGGTTGACTGCATTTGGGAATGAGAAATACTGTGTTCCCTGGCCTCCCTTAAGAATTCTGTTAGCGTGAGATTGAAGTCCCAGGAACTCACTGCATTATTGTGTTGCTGACAAACAGCAAGACTTGCATGTCTACAGTTACTTCTTTGCAAAATGTCAGACTACTAGATCAATTTTATGGTATGATTATGCCTGACTCTGTCACGTAGCAGATTGAGTTGAGCACCTTCCATAATGTTACATGGGGAAAGTCTTGATGAAGGAAGGAGCTGATGATGGCATGGCATGGCATGGCATGGCATGGAAAAAGAATGTTGAGAGTCTGGGGTGGCAGAGCGATTGCAGTCCAGTGGTAGAGCAAAGGGTGGCCAGTTCAATTCCCACCCTCTCCCTGGAACTAGGCAATGGCCATCCACTTCTGCATCTCTGCTAAGAAAACTGCACAGTCAGCCCCATGGAAGTGCTCATCTAGTCAACCAGGAGTCATTTATATAATTTGGTAGTATCTAACAGCAACTGTATATAAGTTTGATACTGTTAAGAAAGGTACTGCATAGAGTCAACAAGTTGCTGGCTAGGCTTTAGTATACCCATTCCTAAGGCAATACTAACGTTCAGAAAACAGCTCCAACATTCACTTTTGAAATTGCCCTTTTTCCATAAAAGGTTTCTTTTAAAATATTTTGCAAGCATTTCCCCTTACTTAGTTCCTTCTTGTGGTTCCATCGTCAGTTGCAATTTTCCGTAATGGTGATTTGATCCCCACAAGTATCTGTGTAGTACTAAACTCTGTTATGTAAATATTAGCCCAAACTACCAAAGGAAATGGAAAGATCCTGTGAGTGCCTCTTGCTGTGTCTTGCCAGATGTGAGCAGCAAACCCTCACTTTTTTTAATCTTTCTGGTGAGCACCATACGTGATTGGCTCCCTGCGGACTACTGGAAGCCAACCAAGTGCTGGACCCCTTTCTTTTGTTGTTTATCTGTGTGCCTAGCTGGCTCCTGGAAGTTCTCTGTAGGCCAGTCATTTATGCTGCATGCTGGACACCCAAGTAAACTGGCTAAATTTTCTGTAATAGCATCACACATTGCATGTGACATTACATTGGTAATGCCTTGGGTATGCCTGACACTTCCAGTGTCATGCCAAGTGGCTCATGGGGTTTACCTTGTGGAAACAGCCTAACTCTAAGGTGAGACCCAGTAAATCACTAATGCCACAGAGCCCAGGGGGAAGTTTGTACTTCCCGTCCCATCCAGGGATGAGAATGGTGACCTTCCCCTGGTGTGTACTAGCATTTGAACTCATGAATACTAGTGCATACCAGCTTCCCTCACATGTCCAGACACCTACCTGGTGTGGACACATGATGTGGGTGCTTTCATCTTAGACTGCAATGCTGACATTACCACTGAGTGAGGTAAATCCATGTATGAAACATGAAATTGAGCTTCACATGTAGTTTGCGTGCAGTGTGCTCCTGCATGGAGAGAAATGGCCCCCAAGGAAAGATGCTCCGTCTGGGAGCATACTACATGCAAAGTACGGGGCAAGTGCAGAAAGGCCACAAGTCATGTTACTGCAAATTTCTGCATCCTTCTCTAATGAAGGAAGTTGCATTTTCCTGATTGTTTAAGAGCAAACCGTGTTGCAGAAATCATTGTTGTAGGATAAATGGTTGTGCACTGTTTATGTACTTGTGTGCTAATTGCTTTGTAGAACTATAAGTAGGATTTTTTTGGTAAATTCTTTCATTCTTAGATGAAATTCCTTGTTATCCAATTATTTAAGTGGAGTAGTCCAAGAGTTGTACTGTGTTTCTCCAAAACAGCGTACTGCCATGTTACCACAAATCATTCTTGTCAAACTCTTGTTTAATTCTGGAGGTTGCAGATGGTGATAGTTAGATTGTAGTACCTCTAAGCTGCATTTAACTCAAGAAACCATTAGCCTGAAAAGGTAAAAACATCCTTGAGGCCAGTTTGGCTCATGCTAACTTCCTAAACATGCATTCTTATTGGCAACAGTATAGAATAGAGACAGTACAAGGGCTGTTTGGTTTGAACTGAACTGATCCTTAAGTTGTTTGGTTCAAACCTGAACCGGTTCAAACAAAAGAGCCCTTTAAAGGGAGAAATAACAGAGAACACAAACTTATTCAGTTTAAACCGGCATGTCTGACTAGTTCTAAAATTTGTTTCAGATTGATTCCCCAAACCAATGAGAAGTCACTGACAAGACAGTTTGAATTCAAAGTAATTGTCTGCCCCTTCAGATAGCGGCAGTTTGTGTTAGAACTTCTCTAGTATAGAAGTAGTTGCCATTGACATCTTCCAGTTTTTTGTTTTTGTGACAACACAAGAATTTCCTTGTGCTCTCCTGTTCAAATGCTGACTTCTTGGTCAGTTATAGTTTATCTTTTGGGACAAGTTGAGTTGGTTTGGTGCTCTGCCTGCTGAGGTTCAGTCTTCTCAACTATCTTTCACTGCTGAGGTGCTAGTATTTCAAAATATATTATAATAGATCACAACTAATATTAGAACACATTTGTGAAAGCTCAGTCACCTGAAGCAAAATTAAAAATGCTTGGTGGACCAAAGTTTATGAGTTGCAAAAGATTACATAGGATGGCAAACCTTTCTTTTGGGGTATTTCAGGTACCAAAAAGACATTTTAGTTTTGGGGTACATTTATTTATAATAAACATATTAAGATGGTAGATTGCATTTCTATACAACTGCTGAAAGCTGTTTGTCAGAACAGCAAAACACAAGCATAGATATGTAACTGTTTTTACAAATAATTTCATTAATCACAATTTTTTGCTATCTACTGCAGCTGTAATGAAAGCAACATTCTATTAATGACCTTTCTTTAAGCATTATCAAAGAATAGGTCCTTCTTTGCCCCCTCCTCATTGCTTATCTTTCTTTTAGGAAAAAGCCAAAACTCCATGACTGTCAATTCTTTTCAAAAGATGTTCTTATTTGCATGAAATTGGTACCTAGCAAAGGCCACCTCTGTCAAGCCAGGTATAAATGAGATCAAGAGAGAGACAGAGTCTTCCGTGATGCTCACTGTTTATGAAATATCTCTGTGGATTTTGTGCATGCATTTAATATTTCTTTTCCTCCAGGCTAGCTGGGTGGTTGGGACAGATGGGACTTGTAGTCCAAAACATTTCAAGGACACCAGGTTCCTGAGAGCAGATTTAAATTAGCTTGAGAACAGAGCAGGAGAGGGTTCTGTCTTGTGCAAAAGAGTGTTCTATGGTGGGCTCATCTTTCCCCACTTCTTTGTCTGCTCTTCCATTCCTTTGCACCAGCACCTGCTGGTAATGAGGCTGCAGACTTCTTTATAATTGAACCCTGTCAGTGCTGCCTATTAGGTTTGCAGAGGGTGTGCTGCCTCATTAGTCCAAACCAGTCTCATTTTCTTTTCTCCTTTGGTCTCCTTCTCCCTCTCCAATGCGATTCTCCCTCCCCCCTTGTAAATTGCGATACATGAGATACAGGAATGAGCTGCTAATTGCTTGTACTAGCTTAGCTGGCAATGTGCTTGCTCTTAGAGAGGCATGCATTAATGTTCATATTTAAAGATGGGTAAGGAGAAGAAGGACAGATTTTCTTGCAACTAAAGATTAGGAAAACTTCTCAGTCAGAAATACTGTCATGGATTTCCTATCTTTATACTTTTTTAGCTACCTTTCCTTGCCTGTTTGATCTTATATATTCCTTGGGGTGTGAATGTGTTGATCTTCATGGTTCATAAGCCCTGCTTTGGTTCAGCTCAATGCTGTGAGAGTTGCTGCTGAACCAGTCATCCAGTTATAGTTGAACCGAGAGACCCTCCTTCCCTCACAGGATAATATCAAGGCCTTGGTGAATGT
Source organism: Aspidoscelis tigris stejnegeri (assembly GCA_023333525.1). Classification (NCBI taxonomy): domain Eukaryota; kingdom Metazoa; phylum Chordata; class Lepidosauria; order Squamata; family Teiidae; genus Aspidoscelis; species Aspidoscelis tigris. The sequence continues at coordinate 49,556,598 of JALMGA010000005.1, read as the reverse complement.
TTTAACCAGGTGCTGAAAATCACATAATGTAAGGACCTGGAAAACCTCTAGAGGGAGGCTGTTCTAGATTTTGAGGGCCACTATGGAAATGAACCTTCTTTGGAGTATTGGGACACAGTGAGGGGTGTGTGGGCAAGCCCTGGGCAGGCTGAGCTGGTTTGGGACTATTAGGTTACCTAAAGGAATGGATAATAGTGGATTTTTTTTTTTTGAAAGAGTGGAAGTGAAGGTATAGTTCAGATATATAAAAACAAAGAAATGATTTCAATATATCCATGCAATATTATAACATCCATCGCTTCTTGGCCTTTTGGCTAAGATCAAGTGCAATATTATAACATCCAATAAGGACCGAGTTATGATGGCTGACTGGAAATATACAAGCACAGATCCATATGGGATCAATGACTCCGGCACATGACTAAACTTCATTATTAACAAAATCCAGTTTTTTCTGTTATGGATCCACAAAGAAATGAGGTTAAAAGAGCACAAACTCTGCAACAACATTTGGCAGCTCCATCACCTAATATTTAGCACAGACTACTTACCTTTAGTTGTCCATGGTACCAGGTCCTATCTGTAGTAGAAATGCATGGCAGATAAGGTCCTTCAGCCGCAAAAGAGTTGTGTTCATTTAATATATACAGAAATTCAACATGGCAATAGTACCAGTCCTTTTACTGACCCTTCAACCTCATTATGTGATGTTATAATATACACACCTTTCCTCACCCTCTACAGTGCAAGTCAAGAAAGAAAAAGAAAGAAAGGGCTGAAGCAATCAAGTAAGGGTCTTAACTCCGAGTCAGGAAAATATTGTATAAGCTACATTTCAGGGGACAAGCCAGGATTTCAGACAAGCATAAAAAACCAGAAAGAGGGAAGTGAACGTCTTCAGGCTTCCGAACTAAGGACAGACATCTCTTTAGCTTTGTGGATGCCATCTTTGTCGGTGAAGTGAGCACTGAAGGAAGGCAAGTTCAAGATGAAGTACTTCATCTTCCACAGGGTAAAACAAAAAGGCCAAAGTAGCTTAGTGGTATGGCTTGTTGCCAAGTGAACCAGCTGCAAATGGTTTGTGAACATAACATACTTTGTCCAAAATATGACTTGCTAAACATTTTACAGTGGTACCTCGACATACAAGTGCCCTGACATACAAGTGTTTTGAGATACAAGCCGCCGAGCAAGTGATATTTTGCTTTGAGATGAGAGCAAGATTTGAGATACGAGTATGTAAATACAGTACAGTACATAACAAAAACAACTGAGGTGGTGTTTTGGGAGCTGGAATGGATTAATGGGAAAATTGCTTTGAGATACGAGTGATTTGACATAAGAGCAAGGTTACAGAACGAATTAAACTCGTATGTCAAGGTACCACTGTATTCACTTAAGTGCTGTTATGTAAAAGCTGTCTCCAGCTATGGGCCAAAACCTTCTATTATTTCTGAATTATATTGGAAATGCCCACTGTAAATGTGGCATTCCCAACATAATCCTGGGATATATAGGTGAAATCCTTTAATATCACTATTATGGAAAATATAACAGTGATAATTTATTTAAGACATTTCTATACCACTTTACATTTAAATTTTTCAAAGCTGTTTAGAGAGCATTAAAAGCAAGAGTTTTTTAAAAAAATTAAACATCAAGCTCCCTGTACAAGCTTCCGGGTTAACAAAATGGGTAGGTCAACAGTTGCTTTTGCCCTATGATACAAACACACATTGGAAATCTGCTGAGGGCCCCCATGCGCATGCTCAGATGCTCCCTGTAGGTATTCTAATGAATGCACATCCGCAGAGGGCAGATTCTGCATCATATTTTTTCCATCTACATGTGTCCATTTTATTATTAATGAACAGCTGTAATGGGCTGGCTGTCAGAAATGGGGAGAAAGAGACAAGTTGTGAATTAATGTTGAAATGTATGGATCCTCTTTGGGTGTGTGCGCTAACTACTGTTGTAGTGCAATTGTGTTAATGGATATGGAAATTTCCTCCTTTTCTAGTACATGTGAACATAATTAGGTGTTGCCTGACAATAAACTTGATTTTTTTTCCAGAATCTGCAAGTTGTTTTCACTCTTGATGCTAAATATTTCCTTTCTCGCTTTCCCCAAGGCTTAATATAAGAATGTACTTCCCAGTACATAGTAATATAGTGTTGCGCGTCTGCATGATGTATACTAAAGCATTTAAATGTAAATTTGAGAAACTCATTGCTGCATAAAGTTCATTGCAATAGTTCTAATAAACAACAGCAATGCTGTCTAAAAGACAGAGATGCGTTGAGCAAATGAGCTCTCAGTCAGCCCTGATAATAGTAACATCTGAATTCTAAAATTTATTCATCTAAACCATTTCTCTGGGATGTGCAGTCTTGCAGAATGTTTCCTTTCTTCCTGAACAAGGAAATGTAAATTTAAAAGCAAATACTTGTTTTCTGAAATTGATGAATTGACACTTTTAACTGGGTTCTGTAGAACAAATCTATTCTTAAAATCTCAAATTTCTAGGTGGAAATATAATGTTCTTTGTCGAAAATAAATGTCATGCAACATGCATAAAATATAATTGTGCTCATGTGTATTGTTCTGTATGTGTCTGGGTAAAAACAAACAAACAAACACTTTAAAATGATAAAAATAATTTAGAGTGATTTCTCACTGGCTGATATACCAGACCAGCAAATGTACCAGAAGCTTCTCTTCCACTTGCTGGTGTGGTCTAAGGGAGGCTTTAGTGTGGCTTACGACTTCAAGTATGGCCAACTGCTCCATTACTGTGCCAGAAAATGACATCCCATTGACACTTGAACCAGCACAAGAAAAAAACAGAACTGTAGAGGCATCGAGTGTGAAATCTCACACTCTTCCTTTACATTCTTTTGTCCATTTTCACGACAGAATTCATGTGACATATTATGCACATGTATGCCTGCCACAGTCTGTCTGATGTATCTTAAAGGACAATAGTTCTATTCCTACCTTTCCAGTGAGACTAGCACCACACACTTGCAGCTGGGATATCAGGATAACTCAAATATTATATACCTTATATTCTGGCATATAAGACGACTGGGCATATAAGACGACCCCCAACTTTTCCAGTTAAAATATAGAGTTTGGAATATACTTGCCATATAAGAAGACAACACCCGGCGTATAAGATGGCCCATGACTTTTGAGAAGATTTTCCTGGGTTAAAAAGTAGTCTTTTACGGCAGAATATACAGTACCTTGGTTCCCTGAAAATAAGCACTAGTGTGATTTTTCAAGATGCTCGAAATATGTGCCCTATATGTGTTATATAAAACATCCCCTGAAAATAAGCCCTAGCACATCTTTAGGAGCAAAAATTGATATACTGTAAGACGCTGTCTTATTTCCAGGGAAGCATGGGTATATATATTAAGGTTCCTTAATTGGAGTGGCAAAAAAATCCTGTAAGCATCTGGTAAAAAAACTGGACAGTGCTCAATTGTATACTATAGGGAACAGAATATTTTAGGAACACATAATTAACTGGAAGGCTGTAGATTTACTACATGTTTTATTTATACATAATTAACACAATTTGCATAACACTTGTAAGGATATTGTGAGTTCAGGTCACAGCTGGTGGACATGTTGCAATGCTTGAGCTGTTCCTGTTGTGAGATTAACAATAAGAGATGGCAAGATTTCTTTCTTACCCTTTTACCGGATGCAGAAATGAGCACAAGGAGTGGTGCAGAAGCTTTAGGATGCATGTCTCAAAAATTAGTCTTCCTGGCAACTGTGAAGCCCAGAAATGAAAGTTATGGAAGGCTCTTTGCTGGCAACTGCTAGCCCATTCTAGTGTGGCCCACAACAGATTAATGCAAACCCACCTTCTTACCCTGGCTTTGGCGTGGCCTGGAACAGCCCACATAGTGCATAAAAGGCCCATATTTTTCTCTTAGATCCCTAACTTTGCAAACATCTTGTTGTTGTTGTGCTTTTATACAAATGTTACTGTAACCTGCCCTGAAACCTTTGGTCACAGGACAGGACTGAAATATCAATGAATAAGTAAGTAAATAATTGTATATGTCACTGTTTATCTTTTAGAAATGTACATAGTATTAGGCTATTGCTGCACTTAGGATTGTCTGTGTGGGTGACCTGGGGTGTTTTTCCACTGTCAGAAAGTACCGATTTTTGCACCCATTAAGGAGCCATTTGGGTGTGAGCCGGATGATCCCATTTCCACCACGGCACCTATTTGGGACCCGATTGTTTCGACTGCTGCTGGGGAAATCCGGATCAAATGGGTACTTTCTGACCTTTAATCCAAATGGGGTCTTCAGGCAGAAAATCTGGATTAAAGGGAGCTTGTTTCCACTCTTGTGTGGCAATGGGGTCTAGAGGAGGCTAGGAGGAGAGGGCACCTATGGGAGGGAGCCCCTAAACCTAAGCTTCGAAGTCATTTTGAAGTCTGTGCAAAATAGCTCCGGAGCATCTTTGAAGTCTGTGCTGATCTTCAGAGTGAACTTCGAAGTGACTCCGAAGTTCACTCCGAAGATCAGCACAGACTTCAATGGAGCTGTTTTGCGCAGACTTCGAAGTGACTTTGAAGTGACTTCAAAGCCACTTTGGAGATTGCACCCCCTGTCCTCCCAAACACCTGGGGTGACAAGCAAACCCCTCATGGGTAGATCTGTATTTCCAAATGGGTGCTCTGGTGTTTCCATGACAGGGAGGCTAGCACCCATTGCTATTGGGTGCTAGACCACCCATGAAAACACATTGGGTACTTCCCTTAATCCGGATCTACTAGATCCAGATTAAGGAATGTACCCATTCCTTAGATCTGGTTCTTCTTAGATCCGGATCAAAGGAGCGCGGTGGAAAAACACCCCTGATCTTTGGTCATTCCTTGAAATACACACTTTGTCTGGGGTGCCTAGAATTTATAGTTCATATATATCTTGAAGCCCTTGATTTAGCCAGTAGGGATGGGTGAAAAATGCTCATCACCTTCACGATTTGTACGAATCAGTTTACTACTGGATCGGTTTACTGCTGTAGCTTTTGATGAGGAGAAGGGAATTTTGTAAGGGTCGTTCCCTGTCCATCTTGTACTCTTTCTAAAACTCACCCTTGCATGCTTGTGTTCCTTTTGGATCCAGGGTTTCCTCCAGTTCCAGCACAGACTTAGCAATAGATAGCATACTGTGAGAATTGTTATTCCAGTAATGGTAGAGCAGGAGAGATCTTGAGAGGGGATGGGGACTGTGAGAAAGTGTTGCTGATAACTTGAAAGATGTACTCCTGGCTTTCTTTGTCTTTGTTATCAAAATAAATGGAGGAACTTGCAATAAGCAACCCTGTGTCTTCTTACCGATTTCTGGGCCCTAGGGGGTGTTTCTGTCAGGTACATATTCCATTTTTAGTTGGTCAAAATGTAAGGAGACTAAGATAAGCAAAACATACTAGTGCAGCAATAGTTATATTTTTGGCAAATTTTTACTGGATTTTGTTTTGTGAATAACTGGTGAAGGGGGAGCTGCACCTACATTTTAATCCTCATTCTGTTCATCTTCAAAGTGGAAAAAACCCACATTGGCATTGTGACATGTAGTTTTCCTTCCACCTTTGTTTTAGAGAATGTGGGAAGAAAACAGCTAGTTGCTTTGCTGTACGTGTTCTCTCACTTTGAAGGTAGATTGAATATGAATTAAAATTTAGGTGTAGCTGATTTTCAGCACTTTTCTTTGTCTCCCTTTTATGGTATGTACTGTCTTGTTTCTTAGTAAAAGCTAGTAAGTAGTTTGAATCATTGTCAAAGTTCATTTTTATTAAGGTATTACTTAGAAGGAATCTCCTGTTTACCTGGTGCTTTTCTGTAACAAAAGTCTATTACTACGCAGTTGACATTTTTTTTTTCTTCCAGAATTTTGTAGGGCATTGATGATGACTCTGCTTTTGCCCAGCAGCTGTGAAACAATAGATATCCCAATGAAAAAGGAAAAACATTGTGCAAAAGGAATTTTGTTAGCTAGTTGTCTGTGTTAAGTCTCTGAATTGCCAGTAAGAAAATCAGTTATCTAAATTAAATTGCAAATTAAGCTTATTATAAAATGCTGTATGGTAATGTGATAGCACACAGTGTTTTGGACTTCCTTATCACAATGTCATTGGTAGGTTGTATACAAGATTCTGTTGTAATGCAGATTTTAATGCAAGACAGTGTTGTATGTTTGATAGGTTAACGTGCAAAATTGTAACTTTTAGGGGTTACAGGACAACTTCAGTGAATTCTAGGATTATTTATTCCACATGCAATCATTCTAACATTTATCACTATTCCCACTAGTAATGTAGAAAATAACTGTACCTTGAGTTCTTGAGCAATGCAAGCAGAAAGCAACTTGGCTATAGCATGAACATAAAGAAAGGGAGGAAATCATGAATATAACTTTATTTATATATATATTTTATTTTAGTAAACAAGGCTCTCAAAAGAGAATGATTCAATGAAACCAAGTAAAGTGACATGAAATAATGGGAGAGGGAGGAACCAAATTTCATGTAAGTGAGGCTTACCTATCAGGCTGATTGTGTTTTTAATCTGGTAATTTATCTGTTTTGTATGGAACTTGAAATGGTAGAGATGGGAATCACCCATTTCTTTTATGAGTCTTGCTTGGCACCTGGATATCACTGTGATCTGGAGCAGTACTGTCAAAATAATTTTAGTGGCAAAAAATTGAAAGCATATTGGATTTTTAAAATTTATTTAAGGACTTCTGTTTGTTTTCTTACAGTATTATGACATTTGCTACTGAAGTGAAGAAAACTGTCTTGGCTTAGGATTGGCAGAACACTGTTGTTACTGGGGCAATAATTAAACTTCTGTTAATAGCTGATAGAAATTATAAGCATGTTGTGCTACACTGGGGTGCTTAAAATGACCTAAATGATTTCTGTCATTCTTGTTGATCTGCAGTTTCTGTAGAATAAAAGCACCAAGGAAGTAAATGTTGAAACCTAAAAGCCTATCACCCCCTTGATATGTTCATTTTTATTATTTATATTTATATTCCACTGTATACTCTGAGGTTGCAAGGTACCGTACATTGCAGTGGCACAATCAGAGATCTACAAGCTAATTTTTCTTTTTTCAGATGCTTTGCTACCAGGCTAGGCAGCACCATCAGTGCAAATATTCTTTGTTAGCTAGTAATGGATTATTTTACATTTCTGGTTTTTAGGTGCTGATTGAAGACTCACCTTTTACGTAGGTCCTTCCAGTATAAGTGATTTTTGTTTCCTCCACTGTTGATTTTAATTATGTTTTTGTATAATTATTATTATTGTAGCTCTTTTTACTCTTTGCTTTGAGGTTATATTTTAATGGGAAGCAGTAGCTTCCTGCTCAGTTGCAATGTCTATCCTTTCCTTAATTCTGGTAGGCTTCCTTGGTGGTTTTCTTTTGTTGATCTGATATGTTAATCTTTTCTGATTATTAGGATGTTGAGCAACTTCCTCTCTGTTTAAGTGTAGTTACTAGGAGTTGAGCCTGGCTCAAGAGTTCCTGTACCTTTAATGTTGTATTTTAATGACTATATTAGGCAGCTTGTTCTCATTGCTTTTTATGTATTAGCCACTTGGGACTATAGAGTGAAGTGTGGATTATTAATTCAGTGAAAAAACTAAATAAAATAATTATTTAGCTTCCAGATCAGTTGTTAAATGCCCATGCTATGGCATAGAAGGATAGCTGCACTGATTTATTTTTTATATTGTACTTAGGTTAGCTTAAGATACTATTCCATTGAAAGTAATAAAGAAAAACAGGGAGCTGGAACAAATTTTTCTTTCGTGCCAAAATGACAACTGCTTTAGAGATGCTTCCATTTAATCTTTTCTCTCTTACGAGTGGTGGTGTAGGGAGACATCACAAGCATTTTTTAAATGGCCCTCCAAGTACTGGTGTTATATGTGGTTCTGTTGTGAACAATATTCCTGAAAATGAAGCTGGCAGTGACTGTTCTTTTCCATCAAGAAATTCCACAACAGGATTATTAAGCAATTACTCTTAATAGACCATGTTTTCCTGCTATAAAAATATGCCCCAAGTGAGTTTTGAGCCACATAGTAATAATGACTTCAGGCACATGTTAAAACATTTGTATATAAGAGTCATCTTTAGCTAGGCATATGCTTTGTGGAAGCTCTAACTCTTTGGGAATCTGTGTTGACTAAGGGTTGCATCACAAATTTTGGAAAGGCCTGCAGTTGACCTCAAACTGGAATTGTAGGGTTGAGTAAAGGTGGCAAGGGAGTCCTGTCACAATAATTCCATCTTATCCTTCCTTTTTGCTTTTTAAAGCAAAGGTCAGAACCTGAGTGCCCAGTCAGATTCAGACCACAGCATCAAGCAACCGATTGAAAATACTGCCAACTCCATATTAGTGGCAGGATTTTATTTTACTCCTGACATTAGAAGTTATTGCGTGTTCATAGTTACTTTATATGTGTGTGTGTGTGTGGTTCTTCACATTTTAGATCTTATGAGTGGGCCACTGGACCACTGTAGTTTTATTTGCAATTCATATATTTTGTAAATGCACATTTGTCTGTTTCACCTGGAGTTAATTAGAGAAAAATGGGCTATAAATATGGCGAAATAAATAATGGAAAAAAATGAAGATGCAGCACTTTTTGTATAGAATGACCTCCCTTCTGTGATGTGTGTCAAAGAAAAATCAATATTACTAGAGATCTATAATCAATACTTGCAGTATACTCACTAGCCTTTATTAGCCTCTAATCTTTGCGCTTATAACTGAACACATAGTTCGCGGTGATTCAAGGGGACAGCAGTAATGCTGTCAATGCAGAATTGTGCTTGGCACAAGTCATCCAATGGGTGACCAACAGGAAACAGTTGTTGCGGTTAGGCTGCCTGGGAAAAGCAGAACCATTCGTTCTATTTGAGCTATCTTACGGTATCTTGAGGTGACACAATAGCCCTTGATGTTATTTTAAGATATAAGCTGTAATGGTATTTCAACATTATTACACATTTTCACGTTCTTTTTGCACTTTTGATGTACCTTTTGATGTACTCCTGTGGTTGGGAGGGGGGCTATTATGCTTGGCTATATAACCATGGCATATCTCTTGTATGGCAAGGAGTACCCAAGACTCCTTCCTTGACTAGTCTTGAAAGTGCTTTAATAAATCCCATAGAAGGAAGCACTGTGTCAGATTTTGATTTTACATGTGTCAGGCATGTACTCCTCTGGGTATTCATGGGTTTTATAACATGGGTTTTAGCTGTTTTTTGGATTGGTTTTATTGTAACACGCCCTGCCACCTTGGGTTATGTTGTGTCTCAACCTGGCAGCATTCAGCAAGCAAACACACATGTGTGCCGGGCAAATGGTAGCAAGCAGTTGGACCAGGTTACAGAGTTCTTTGGAGGGGAAAGCATTGATGTGTGGTTAGGAATGCTGAGGTCAGATTTTCCAGAGGGTCTTCGTTGTCATAAATCAGTCAGAGATTCAGAAACACAGAAAGTACAGGAGCCAAGGTTGCAAAAAAAGATCCGTTGTCTGCTGGGTTTGGCTGTTCTTAAGTAGAGCTGGGCAAGCTTCGCCCCCTCCGGTGCAGCTGTTTGGCATGCAAATGTGCAGAATGTCTCAGGTGTTCTCGTTGTTGCCTGAGAGTGCTCTATGAAGGGTGCTGGCCAGCGTCCGAGTCCAAACTGTCCCCATCTTGGGGGACAGGATCATTGTGCATGTTTGACCCTTGAGGTGCACCTTCCTTGCTTTGACTGGCAGGGAAGCTTGCCTCAGCTTGGTTGGCATGGCCGACAACAACCTCTCCATCCTTGGAGGAGATGGTGCTGATGGCACGAGGCATGACAGGTTACAGAGTTGGATAAAAATTAATTTTATTATTTACATTTCTATCTCACCCCATATCCGAAGGTCTCTGGGTGGGTAACAACCGTTAAAACAACAGATTAAAAAGAGAATATACATCAAAAGCACTTTAAAAAAATCAACAAATCCAAAATAATAAACACAGCATGTTTAAAATGATGGTATCTGTGCTTGGAAATGGAACAAACAGTTTCATACAAGAATCAGGTGACCCTTCCCCTGCCCACAGGTTGTTTTTTGGTGCCGTTCCTACACTCATCTATGTTTAGTAAGCCTCCTTCCAATTCTAGCATAAAATACAATTTTTATCAGCTGTAGGTGATTATTTGATGGTGAACTGAATTTATCTACCATCCATGAGAGTTAAGATGTGTGGGTAGCTGACAGCTAGTATTATTAATGTTTGGCAGATAAGCCTGAATATCTTTTTTGGAAGAAAAACTGTGCGTACTTTCTATAAAAATTCATTCATAATTTTACTAGATCCATTAGTAATTTTATTAGGATATTAATGATTATATAGTCTGTGCAAAGAGGGTATTTGCTAATGACTGCAGTTACTTAGCAGTTCTGAAATGGAGATGTACTTTAGCCTTTGCCCTCTTTAAAAATGGCAATTTAAGATTTGGAAGTGAGAAGATTAATAAAAGATATATTGGGAAATGATAGAAGTTTTTTTCAGCAGGCCATTATCAATTTTATGAAAACATTTAGAGGTTAATAAATTCATTTGTTCTTAGTTTGCATCATTTTTAAAAATACATTATGAAAATTGTTTGCTTTCTATTATGTAAGAACACATATGAATTTGGTTGATTTTGTTTTAACAGCCTTTGAAAAGGTTCCCTCTCATAGCAGGGGTAACACTGCACCTTGATAAGTTCACTGGTAATTATTATGATTAGACCAATGGGTACAGATAAAAAACATTTTTCACTTTCCAGTGATAGAATGATGTGTGGATTACATTGGCGGCTGGAGTGAGGAGGATGAAAATGATGTTAGCAAGTATAGTTAGGGTGCTTCCACATTGGCCATTTAACACCCATTAAGCACTCATTGAGCACAGATTCGTAAAACCTCATCCGCACTAGAACACCCATTAGAGACCCAAGTGTCTGCATTGGCTTGGAAGAGGCCCTTAATACCTATTAAGGTAAGACTACCTTGGAGGTAGTCTTAATGGGTGTTTAATGGGTACTTCTGCAGTCAAGACACATCCATTTAGGATGAGTCTGCACTGCAGAAGTGTCCTTAAGTGGGCCCTCCCCCCAGCCTCCATGATTGGCTCCTTCGGAGCCAAGCAAGGCAAGCTGGGGGCCTCCTATCTAGGGGCTTCCCCTCACCCCAGAAACCACGGATCATGGCTTCTTGAGCCGGGGGGGGCTTCACCTACACACCCCATCCCACCCCGGGGTGAGCACGCATGATCCCCTCCTTACCTTCAGGCAGCCAGGCCGATTCTGGTTGCTGGGGCCCAGCGCCCTTTTCATGTGCATGCAGCACGCCTCCCTATTGACCAGGGCTGCGCCTGGCTTCAGGAGTCCCTCTGTGCATGTATTTTATTATTTGTATTTCTGTCTGGCCCTATACCTGAAGGTCTCAGGGCGAGTAACAACATTTAAAATAAGACATATATTAAAACAACAGATATACAACAGCATATATTAAAACTGCCTGCCCTGAGCTGTGTAGGGCTCTACCCTTGTTTTGGAAGTGCATTTTTGCTTTTGTACCTTAATTAAGAAGGGCTTGGGTCTGTATCTTAGGAGCTTTTTCAAATATCACACTGTTACTGGAACATTATGTGGGTTAAATGGCAAAAATGTTATTAACCAGCTTCTCTTTGTGTGCTAGCTCCAAAACATCTTATTGAGAGAAGTTCTGGTGACCTCCTGTCTAATAGAGCTGCTTTGAATGTAGTCTGGAAGCTGAATTAGTGTGAAATGTAGCACCAGGATTTTGGTTGGTGACCTGGTGGAGGGAACGTATAAGATTTCCCCTTGCCAGTGATGGGCTGAATCTTTTAAACCATATATAATTTGACCTCAGAGCTTCTGAGGCAGTCCATCTCAGACCTTATGCTTTTTTTTTGTTTGTCTCTCTTCTCTCTCCAACTTCCCAATTAAGGAGGTATGGAGAGAGAGTTGGGTGTTAGCATGTTAATAGCACCTTGTTCCAATGTCAGCTCTCAGCAGCTTCATAGAAATATTAAAAAGATTGGAGACAAGACCAACACCCCAGAAATGCCACTGGTTTCTTCCCAAGACTTCAAACAAAAATCTAAATTAATATTTTTTTGTTTAAGTCTCTGTCTTAGGAACTCAACCACTGCAATGCAGTGCCTATACCTCCTACCACCTGAGGCTGTTTAAACAAGAAAATATGGTGGGCCACTGTGTGTGACAGGCTGCTGGACTAGATGGGCTGTGGCCTGATTCAGCAGGGCTTCTCTTATGTTCTTATGGTCAGTGGCATCACAATTCACAGATATCAAGGATAATGAATTCTGTGTGTTCGTTAATCAAAGAAGTTTCCATGCCATGATTGTGATTGAAGCCAGACTGAGATGGACTTAGATAACCCATTTATTCCATGCCTGGGTGCAGTTGAATCTCTGCTTCTCCCACAAGCACCTTTCAAAGAAAGGAAACGTCAGCAATTGGGTGGTAGTTATTTAAGGCTTATAGGTCTAGGGGGTGTTTGTAAGAAGGAGCTCCTTCATAGAGAGACTATTGGCTGAGGGAATTGGTGGAATGAGGCTTCAAAGCAAACTGTGGCAGATTAACAAATACAGATTCAAAAAATACAAAAGATTTAATGAGACATTTAAAGTCACAGAATAATCATCTCCTAAAAGATGAAAATATTACCAAGAACAAAATCACTCACACAGTCCTATGTAATGGTCCACATCTTAGGCTGCCACCAGCCGGCAAGAGGAAATTCTGGAATCTTCTTTTGGTCCTGCAATTGCCTCTCACTGCCCCTGCCAGACAGCAGAAGCCAATCTCAAAACCTTATCTTGCCTATCAGCTCTCTGTGTTGTGTTGCAGTTCTTGTTGCAAAATATTTGGATGCTAGCAACTGATGGCCTACTTCTCTTTGCTTTTTTTGCAAATGGATAATTTGTAACAGGAACAGGAACACAAGGCTGGCAGATGAGGTAAGTAATTCAGGTATTACAGAAAACCTGGCATCGTTGCTCGGTTTTCTGCATATCCAATCAATTGGATTTTTGATTAAGCTGAGACTATATAGGGATTGCCTCGGATATGTCTGGCAAAGCCAATATAGTCCCAATAGGCTCACAGGTTTTTACCCTTGTCTGAATGCACCCAGTTTAAGTCCAGTTTAAGGAGCCTGAGGAAAAGGCAAGTTGGTCCTGACAGCAGTTCTGCAGCAGTGGGACAGCGAAGGAGACAAATCTGAATATTCAGGCAGCCTTGCCAGATTCCTCAGCTGGCCAAATTATTCCTTACATGCAACCTTACATAAAAAAGCCATGTGTGTCTTATTTGCTGGCTTGTTCTTTGCCAGCTCTGGCAACCCTGTCAGGTAAGCTTCTTAGACATGTAACTGGTATAAGCATGTAGACAACACTAAGGGCAAATCCCCACAGCAACCTTATTTCGCTTTCCCTAAACCGAAATAACAGAACCGGATGCAAACACGAATTTGCCTGTTCCCACAGCTTAATTGCGTTCAATCCGGATTCTGAGGACGTACGTGACTCAAGCGGGGACTCCAGTGACTACTTTTTAAAAGCCACTTTTCGGGGCTGCCCTGTCCTCTTCCTCCTGGCGTGAACGTACCACCCATAACAGAGCCCTTCACAGAGCCTAGCTGGGTGCCTGGATGGAAGAAAATCGACAGCAGCCAGCCAGCGATTCTTTTCCCTCCTCTCCCGATTGCTCAGGGTGCGCAGAAGCGGTGGCAAGTCAAGCCCCTTTTGTCACAGCTAAACATTCATACATCTCTCCAAACGGCAGCTGCTTTTGTTTCTTTTCCCTTTTTAGAAGGTCAGCACTTTCAATAGCAAGATGGTTATCAGGTGTGAATTGCTTGTTTGCTACAGTGGATTGCTTGGATTGCTATTCGGGCTGCTGCTGCTTTTACAGCTTGCTTTGGAAGCAAGCTATTGGGGGAGGGAAACTCTCATCCCTTAACACGGAAGGGTTCCCACAGTAAAAAATGTAAAACGTTTCAAGCGCACGAACTGGAGTGAGACCTGTTGAAATCAGGATTGAGATTCATCATGCTTTGGGGTGGTTTAACACGGGGAAATCGTGTTAAGCCAAACTGCTGTCTGGACTCCGAGGATTCAAAACATTTTGAATGCAAGATAAGGTTGCCGTGAAGACACGGCCTTAGATCTATCACCACCTCCTTCATTATCCCTTTTTTTTAGTTTATTTAAAAATAATAAGATAATAACAGAATTATATTAAAAAAACATACATTCAATGTTTTAACAAAACAAACTATAAAAACAATAATTCTAAGATAAATTTAACCTGTGTTAATAACATTTATTTATTTATTTATTATTATTATTTATTTACATTTCTATCCCGCCCCATACCTGAAGGGAAAAATTTCATGGCCTCATAGCTGAAATTATCCCTTGTATGATAAACTGTTTCTCCAGCTTTTTCCTGAAGCCAGCTAGTAGTATCAGATTCTACCATCAGCTATTGAATTCTTTCATCAGCTATTAAAAGACATGACAGACACTCATTTCCGGATCCAGAAAGTATTTGTGCTTGGTTCTTATGACCTGCACTGGACAAAGTCAAAAGTTGGTAGGCTGAACATCTGAAGCAGCTTGTCCTTGTTCTCAGACCTCAGTAATTGGAGATGATTCACATTAGGTGGACTTGATTACTCTCTGGACATTTTTAAAGACTATGTTTAACTGTGGCATCTAATTCTATTTGGATAAATTGAGCATAAAATAAAATACATTTAAACTCCATCAGTTCTGGTGTTTGTAGAGTACTCTCTTCCATTTTCAGGTTATTGGCTTGAACCCTTTAGAAAATGGAACAGCTTTCTATGAGTATTAACAACACCCCCTGCTGTTAGCCTCCCATACTTAGACATATGCTGTTTATTTCAAAGGTGCTTGCAAATCGATTGTGCTTGTAGGACTGTTTCTTGCTATTAGCTTTGTGATGAGTTTTTATTATTCACAGCTGGAGCTGAGCTTGTGGGGTGAAGGGAATTTAGCATTGGAATTATGGCCAATGTATTTTTGTTGATCAATATTGCCTTTTGCTACTGGCACAGGCAACTTTAAAAAAAAGTTAAACAGATTTAGATTAACATTTTTTTTCAGTGGGATCATAGCAAGTGAGTTCTAATGGAAATCTGAATTAAAATGTCATTATTAAAGCACTCAAAGTTCAGACATCATTAGTCATTGCAGCTGTGAAATGAACAATTTTATCATGAAATAGCTGCATAATTTATTATTAAAGCTGATATATATTTAAATTATTCACATGATTTTCATTGGTTGGATTTGTCTGTGTCTTTAAGAGTGACTTTTACTATAATGATGAATAGGGATGGCTTCAAGTTAAAATAACTAGGATTATTTTAGAATTTTTTATCTGGATTTTGCCACAAACCGTACTGAGTAATAGAACCTAGTGTTGCCTAGGAAATTTATACACAGCCAGAATATATAGTGCACAATAATTTGGTCACATCCTTCTTTTTCTCTGTCAGGTCCTGTTTGCTTAACACATCTCATCACCATCCACACCACCCAGACCCTCTGAGCTATGGAAGGTGATTGGGATGTCTGCCTGTAAATTTTTGAACAATGTTTGTGTGTGTGTGTGCGTGTGTGTGGGCAATGTTTGTGTGTGCACGAAATGGTCATTGCACAGTTGAGCAGGCATGCTTTCGTATACTATGCCTGTTTTGTATCAAGAGCAATACTATGAAACTCTGGTGTAGTAAGGCCCCTGGCTCTCAGGAACACAGCCTGAACAAAGGACTTGTGCACAAACTTCTTAGATTTTTAAAGGCTTTACTTGTTACAAACATAAATAAAACATAAATTGAACTCTTCAATATAATGTCTTGCATTGTTTTATCTTGTAGCTTGCTTTCTCTTCTTTGTTGATTAACTTTCTGTTGTAGACTATCTCTGTTTTCTGTAAGCTGATTCCTATACTTTGTGGACTAAGACCTGTATTTTTTTCAAAGGAAACTGCTCTCTCCAGGTCTGAGTTGACTGAAAGTTTACCACACACTAACTAGAACTGGCTGGAGAGAGGCAGTATAGGACCCTAGAAATTCCCCACAATCCTTTTCTTTCTTAAAGCTGTAGATCTCAATTTCCCCTCCTGAACTAATACATAGAAAAACCTATAATAACTTAATATATGTCTCAGAACATCAAAGATGCTCTGGAGCCATGACATTCCCCACCAATGAGTTTTCCCATTTAACTTTATAACTAACTTTAAATACTAACACTGTTATGCTTTACTTTTGAATAAATACACATTAAAGTTCAAGTCTTTAGATAACATTGTCACTGCAAAGAAAAACTAAGTCTGATATTGGTCTATCTTGTTTCGCACAAGTTATTTTTTCCTGGAAGTTTTTGGCTTGTACAGTCTGGAGAACTATTAACCCTGCCTTTCCCCTGTCTTCAACAGATGTAGCTTCCTTGTCACAAAAACGTAGGCAATGAATGAGACTTGCTAGACCTGCAATCAGACAGGTCCATGATGAAAATCTAGAAAATTGATGCGATCCCAACGTCTTAGCCTTAGGGATGTTTGATGCTAAGATTGTTACAGAGTGTCTAACTTCTTTATCTGTGTCTGGATCTTGCAACTCATAAGTTTCTGTTGTGGAACTTGTATAGTCTGGATTTAGCAAAAATGAGGGACCTTGTAACCAGCTTGAATCTTGAAGGTTGCCTGCTGCAATGGCTCTGGATCCTTGGTCGGCGGGATTGAGGTCTGTGGGTACATATCTCCACTGTTCAGGGTTAGAATACTTTCTTATACGTTCTACCCTGTTGCTGACATAGATATGGAACCGACTATGCTCATTGTGAATGTAGCCTAAAACTACTATGCTGTCTGTGTGGTAATAGCTTGATGAACTTCTAAATCAAGTTCCCTTTGAATTAGTTCATAGAGCTGGACTGATAAGACAGCTGCACAAAGCTCTAGACGAGGTATGGTATGTCCTTTGGTTGGTGCTAATTTTGATTTCCCTAATATGAAACCCAGGTGGACTTCTTTGTTCACAATTACTCTCAAATAAGCCACTGCAGCTATGGCTTTAGTAGATGCATCAGAGAAAATATGTAGCTCTTTATGCAATGATGCGATTGGTGAGACAGGGACATACCTTCTAGGTATACTGACTTCTTCTAGAAGTTGGAGAGAGCTCTTGCATGTTCTCCACTCTTCCTGATCATGAGGTGATAAGGGACTATCCCAGTCTTTTGTCTCCTGGGTCAGTGTTCTAAGCAGGTGTTTGCCTTGGATGACAACTGATGCCGTGAAGCCTAATGGATTGAGTAAGCTGTTGACTGTAGAGAGCACACCATGATGAGTAAATTTCTTATCTGCTCATGATACCTTAAAGGTAAAAATGTCTTTAATGACATCCCAACACATACCTAAACTCCTCTGGATGCAGGAACTTTACGCACCTAAATCTAGGTTCTGCAAACCTATTGCTCTATCTTCTGTAGGAAAGGCTTGCAGCACTTGTTTGTTGTTAGATACTATCTTGTGCAATCGTATGTTGGCAGTAGCCAACATATTTTGGGTTCCTTTCAGAAAGCAAATAGCTTCCTCAGGAGTAGGAACAGATCTTAGTCCATCGTCCGCATAAAAGTCTCCGTACACAAATTGGCTTACTTCTGGACCAAAGGTGGTTTCTTGTTGCATGGCCATTCTCTTCAATCCATAGTTGACAATAGCTGGTGAAGGGCTGTTGCCAAAAACATGAACTCTCATTCTATATTCTTGTATTTCCTTCTGAGTTTCTGGGTCTTTGAACCATAAGAAACGAAGAAAGTCTCTGTGGTCCTCTAAGACCAAGAAATAGTAAAATATTTGTTGAATATCTGCCATCATGGCAACGGCTTCTTTCCTGAAGCACATCAAAACTCCCACAAGGTTGTTGAGTAATCCTGGTCTCATTAACAAAACTTTGTTGAAGGAAACTGTTTTGAAAGGAGCACTGGAACTGAACACCATACAAACTTGGGTTGGTTTTTGAGGGTGGTACACTCCGAAAAAGGGCAAGTACCAACATTCCTTGTGTACTTGTAAAGGTGGTGCCTTCTCTGCATGACCCTTGCTCAACATCCCATTTATAAAGTCAATTATATCCTTTTTTAACTGTGGCTTTTTGGCCATACTGTTGTGGAGGTTCAATTGAGGTTTTTGCCTGTCTTCACTGCAGTGGGTGGGGGGGGGGGGAGAAGAAGATGCGGGCTCACAAAAAGCTGCTTGCATGGGGATAGGAAGGTACATTTTAAATCTGCGTTGCCCCAAACCACATGGGGATGCATTATTTTGAATTACAATGCACATTTTAAAAATCCGACACAAATGAGAAGCAAAAAGAGACCATGGGGACACGCACTAGGAAATGAAATATGGGAAACCTCTCTTCCTGTCTTTTGTGATGTCTTGTTTTATACCTAGTATTGTACACCATACACTACCCAAAGGAGAACTTTGTTGCCATCCACGAGTCTTTGGGAATCTGGTTGCCTTCAGAGCTGAATATATCATGTGCTGAAAAGATGAATGATGATGTGTCAACCAGAGTTCAGAACGACTAAAATTGCTGACATAGGAAGAATCTATATCTGCTGCCTTCCCAGTGAACAATGAACAGTAATTATTTCTCTGTGGACTAGGAACTTTCTGTAGGGTGATATCAAAAGTTCAGTTTAAAAAGTTGCCCAGAGAAAGTTGAAAATCATTAACTTTTATTTATGTAGAACAGTTTGTACAGAATGGTCATATATCTAATGTATTGCATGCATGTGTGCTGGATTCATTATATAGTTGCATCATGATACAGTTAAGATACTGTTTCTAGAGTTTACAGCAATATGTGTCTCCTTGACAAATAATAGATAACCCAGATGATGTTGGAATTGCTTAACAAGAAGCTCTTTCATGACTTGCATGCTCCTGTGGTAAGAGCTTTAGAATCAATATTTCTCTTCATTGATCACTAGCGGGTGTAGAAGTCTTGAATATTATTGGATTTGTTTAAATATGAACTTTGCACTTGTGCTTATGAAGAATTTCTATAGATTTCAAGGTTCCCTTCCAACATTGCAGGAACATGACAACTTGGTGCTTCAATTAGATGCAGATGGGTGATTTTGTTTTCTTTTCTGGAAAAAGTAAGTGATCAGAAGGAAGAAGGTGCAAAATTTCACGTTAACAATAAGCCAGGGGCTTTGGAGGAACTGACACCAACATTCAGTCATCTCCCACTTCAAAAAGGAAAGGTAGTTTGAAAAGTAATATGAGCAAAAAATGGAGCCTGCTTAAATCTCCTTCTCTTTCTCTCTCTCTGTGTAAGTGAAAGAAAGAGAGAATTAGTTTATTAGTAGGGGGAAGAAAGATTAAATTGTAGTTTTGAAACTTGTAGTTGAATCATCTCAGCTGTCAAGCCAAAAAATGTGTAAAATCTTAATCAGTAAGATTTGGGCTAGCAAGCGTTAGAAGTTCATAGTGCTGTAAGAATATGAGATAACTTTCTGAGTGACAAGAACTGATTATTCATTTATTTATTTGTATTTCTATCCCACCCTATACCCGAAGGTTTCAGGGCGGGTTACAATATTATATTAATCTTAGGTCCCTGCCCTCAGGTTTACAATCTAAAGAGACAAGAAACAAAAGGAAAATGGTGTGAGAGGGAACAGGGAACAGCAAAAAGCAAGCACTTGAGGTTTTTCAGTTCCAATTCTTCTTTTTGTTTCTTATTGCGTATACTTGTGGACATCAGCTCTTAATTAATTTTGCCATAGGAAGTGAAGGCAGCCTTTACAATTTAAATATTCTGGAGAAGGAAGTTTTGGGTTTTGTTGTTGTTGCTTGTAAATCCTTACTGTTGAAGCTTGTATATTGAATTCTAAAGGTGTCTCCAGTTGCAGGTAAAATTCCATGATGTTCCCAGGGCTATATTTGGATTGCCAGACATATCTGTGTCAATCCCACTGTAATCCAGTTTAGTGGAGCAAACCTCTCAATACATTGCTATTATAGAAAACAGAGCAAAAGTTCCAGGTTTGCTTATATTTGTGATTGCTTATATTTGTTTGGTAATTTTTTCATGGGATTATTCCTCTTGCAGAAGTACCTGGATGAAGGAAAAATAACAAAGGGAAGTGGGTGGTCACTTCCTGCATGAGGGTATTTTGAAAAAGGAACAGTTTTACAAAGAAATGCCTGTATGGCAGGTGTGGTGAGAGGCAATTCTGGATTCTAAAGAAGATCCTGGAATTTCCTCTTGCTATTTGGAAGTACTCTAAGTTTCAAAGTGTACTATGTATATTCTAATAGAGTAGTGATTGTGTTTATTTTTGTAGGGCTTCAAAGAACCCAGGTACTTACTCATGCCAGAAGACAGATGACCAGTTTTCCCTTTATAGTTCTAATTTTATATCAAACTGGTACTGGTACTACTTCTGATTTTGTACCAAAAGCAATGTCATTGTCATGTGTCTTCTGATCTAAGAAGCAGTGTGAGGGGAAAGACACTTGAATAGAGAACAAATCTTAGAAATCTCACAGATTTTCATGGAACTTGTTTGCAGGAAAACATTTCTGGCCCACAAATTTGATCTTATGTCAATGAATTCACTTTGTAAAAAAAACTTAGGATGGAGCTCTTATTAATCTAATCACTGGAACTTACTGTGGAATAAATATGAATAGGATTTGCCATCCCTGGTCATTTTGCAATAATAAAAATTGCTCTTGCTTCTGTGTGATAAATTTGAATTGAGATTTGAAATGCTTATTCACAAATGAACTTTAAATGACATTTAATCTAGATAAGAAAGCACCTATTTCAAGAAAAATATCACTTTTTAGAGAGATCAAAGTATATATTCTACATTATATTCTTCTTCATTTTTTACTTTTACACCAAAACTCAAATGCCTTATATTTTAAAGTTTAATGTAACCTTTAGAATGATTGGAAAAGATACTAAACTTGTTTCTTTTCTCCCCATTTGTTTAATTAACTTTGTATTTCCACAGAGCTCCCACAGTGCTCTCATAGTACTCATACGTAGTAGAATTTGGAGGTTTACAGCATCAGAACATCAGAACATCTCACTCTGTTCCCAAACAAGAAACATAGGGCAGTATTTAATACTTATTACAATTTTTTTAAAAAAGTTTTAAAATACTAAAACTTGAAAACACTCTGACTTCAGTCTAATATGCAGTTCGGGAGAAGGAACACACCTCAACCTTGTTTTCCTCCATCAGTTGTCAGTATATCTAAAGTTATTACAGAAAGTTGATCACAGGAGGGACAAAATAAAGCTTCAGCATTTGGGTATCACAAGATAAAATAACCTGGCCAACATCATCAGATAGATCGAAGTGGTAGCAAAGTCCAGTGAAGCGCTGGTTGAAAGCTTCGTTTTGTTTTTGTTGAGTCAAGTTTCAGTACACTGAAGATCAAACTGCAGTTCATAGAGATCAAAGGAGGCTTTCAGGTAGAGCTGCATCCTCTCAGAAATGATCTATGAATTGATTCTGCATTCACTGTACTGGGCCAGTCTGGCAGAACCAGCCCAGGCTGGAATCATTCTGGGAGCAGGAATGGCTTCCAAATATTTGGATAAGCCTTCAGAATTTGGAGGACTGGCCTTGTACAGTGATCTGCATGGGCTCTGAAGGTTGTGTGATCTCTGGAGCCATTTGCCAAGCACTAGGAACTGAAGTTGACCTCATTTGGTCTATGAATACCTCATTCATTGCTTCAAAAATAATTTCCCTGAGTGACTGTATACAGAAATGGAACACTGTGCAACTAGGCCCCTGGTCAGACGAGTCTGAAACAGGTCAGCGTTTTCATGAGTTAGAATTGAGATCTTGCCAGTGCTGGTCAGATGTGGATCGATATTGGTCATCCTGAGGCCATCCCCACCTTGGGCCGTGTTGGTCACACATTTCTACATAGATCAGCCTGGGGTTCCTCCATGGAGCTCTTGACTCTCTGCTCCTCTTGCTACATCAAATCTACCTTATTTCCTATTGGATGCTATTCATGTCACTCAAAGGAGGTGAGGATGTATGTTTGCAGTAGTTTTTAAAGCCTGCTCCCCCACCTCACACCCCTTTCCTTTTTTATGTCCTTTACTTTTTGCAATTAATTTTTTTTAAATGATAAAAAATAAATTTGTGTAAAAATGCTAGAGGAATCATACCCATAAACTGAGGAGAGAGGGAGGTGCCTCACAAACTCCTTCTATGCCAGTTGGCCAAATGGGAGGTGTTCCACAAACTCCGTGCATGCTGATTGGCTGAAAGGAAATACTGGGTGCCACCCAACACAGCACAGTTTTGCCTCTTTTAGGCTGTCCCCCCGCTCACAAGTGAAGAAACAGAAGGTGGACTAGAATTTCAGGCCAGTCTGAGTCCCTGTCAGTCCTGTAAAAACAGGGCTGCAATTTAGGATGGTCTAATGGGTGGGGGTTATTTATTTATTTATTTATTTATTTATTTATTTATTTATATTTCTATCCCGCCCTATACCCGAGGGTCTCAGGGCGGGTTACAATATTATATTAATCTTAGACAGGTCCCTGCCCTCAGGCTTACAATCTAAAGAGACAAGAAACAAAAGGAAAATGGTGTGGGAGGGTACTGGGAACAGCCAAAAGCAAGCACTCAGGTCTTCAGTTGCAATTCTTCTCTTTGTTTCTTATTGGAATTTCCCTATTCTCTTTTGTTTGAATTATCTCTTCACTGATGGCACACTGGATGATGGTAGAGATGGTCAGCCGGCATCTACTCAGCCCCACCCTGCTCGGCCTCAGGACCAGATGATTTCTCAACTGCTGGATCAGTTGTGGGTTCTGGCATGAGTTGGTTTGGTACTTCAGAGCACTGAGTGCCCAACAATTCTTTAAAGCAGCCATGCCAGTCACTTTAGCTTTTCAAAAGGTACAAAAAAGTTTACTGGCTCAAGAAAATATTAAAAAGGCTCATGACTGCCTCTGTGCAGTTTTCTTGCCAGTGAAACAGAAGTAGTTTGCCATGGCTTGTTCCTACAGAGATTTGCAATCAAACCTGTGACATTCTGCTTCAAGCCACTTTTTTCTACCACTGGGTTACCTTTTCTTTCAGTATGAGTCTTCATCTATTTAACAAATCATTTTGCATCCATCTGTTGTATAGTACTGTACTCAGAAATATCCTTATACCTTTTCTCAAAAGACCTATTAAGAACAGCATACTTCCTATTTTTTTCTTTGTTTCTGATATGTATGAAGCAAAATCTTTTGCTATGGATTTACTATTTTCTTTTCACCCTCCCCTCTCTCCCTTGGTGGCTGTTGGTGCCATTATGTAAGCTGAAAAGTGTTGCAGCTATCTAAACTAAAGCAAAACTGAATAAAGACAAGCAAGCATCTACTTTAAAATTACATTTCTTTTCCATAAAGGAGTTTATTATGTTCATATGTTTGCCGGTGGACTTGTTTAGTTCTCACAGGACATATGAATTGCACATGGAAATGAACAGGTTTGTGGCCTCAGTATGGAAGACTGATTTTGCTTTTAGTAACTCATGTGTGTGCATGTCTCTGTGTGTTCATAATGATGATTTGTAAGTTTGGTGATAGTTAACTGCACTGACAGTGAAAAGTAGCATTTAGACTGACATTAGAGGTTATCTGAATCCAACGTCTTGAGCCCTGTCGTAAGATACTGCTTGCACTTGGTATGTGAAACTCATAGTAAGAAGATGGTAAAGCGGTTCTAAAATCACTACTTTATTTATGGTTTCATTTTATTGGTTTGATCACAACCTCAGCATTTATCTTTGCATTCTGTTTAGCTGTAGCCTAGTGCTAGTTCAAGAAAAATTGCTTTGAGTTTTGAGTATGCTTGAAAATGTCTGAAATGAGAACATTCTCAATGTCAGAGCCTAATGGCTTAGAAATATCTTATTTAAATCTTACATAAACTCAGAATGATAAAGTAAAAATGTGCATTAGGAATTTAGGAATAAAAATACCAAGGTGTTCAAGGAGTCATCTTTCCTGTGCTTCACATGCTTATACAAGTGTTCTATAACCTGTATGACCTTGCTTCCTTGAGTTTACAGCTTTTTAAAGCTTAATAGTATGCAGTATATTGATTTTTTATTTAAATAATTCTACATGTATTGATTATATTGACAAGCATCTCAGTTTGTAGTAATAAAATAAACCAACTCATTAAAAAACATATTCAAACACAGAAGCTTTTTTTAAAAAAAATTAGGGTGGTGATGGGACATCCAAAAGGCATAGTGCAGAGGGCCAGTCAAGCTGGGAATACCAAGGAGAAAAAACATGTACCTTAAGGATACACTTAAAATACATTCTTGTAGGTCCCTTGCAAATGTGAGAGGAAGAGAATTCAATAAACTTGGTAGCTTCACCATGGGCATCCAACTGTCAATGGCTGTAAGGTGTCATACTGTATGGTATGATATCCACAAGTGATCAGTCTAAATAACTTAAATAATTTTATGAATGTAATATTTAAGGTATTCAGTTACTGGCTCCCCACTAGAGTAGGGCATGTATGTGGAACTAAAAGATAGACTTTGGCTGTGTGCACACCTAAGGTTTAATCCAGCTTCAGTCCACCTTCATAGCGAGAGAACACATCAGCAAAGTGACCAGTAATTTTATTTCCACATTATCTATCCCAAAGGTGAATTTTCTGAGTTATTTAACACTGAAAGAAAACAGTTTAAACCTTAAGTGTGACTATAGCCATCGTGATCTTAAAGAATGGACAGGTCTATATGGGAAATTTCTATATCTGACTGGGGAGTATTGACAACATTACCTTTGTGAAATACTTTTATATTGATGTAGTTTAGGTGCTTTGTTTGGTTATCATCTGTTTATTATCCAAAATTCAAGTTAGGGGACAAATATGCTTTACACATTAAGCTTTGTCCTAAGATGTAGCAAGGGCCTGTGATCCACATAGCAGTGGGACTACATCAGGATCTGCCCCCCGAATCATATGTCCTGGAAAGCTGCCAGCACCCATACAAACACACGGCTGATAAGGGACTGCTCAGGAAAGGTCCTTACTAAGCTGCCTCCAGCAGCACAGCCCAAAGAGGAAGTCCAAAGAGAATAAGTCAAGAGCCAGTCCAAAGTTCAGGATCAAGGAGAGCAATACATCCAGTCCAGTCCGAGGTCAGGGCAGCCAGAAGGGTGGTCAGTGGTCCGTTCCAAAGTCTAGGATTTCCAAGCAGTCTAGGAGTCAGATACAGCAGCCTTCTCTTAAGGTAAACAAATAGTTTCTGACAAGAGGCCTGGGCATCTGCCAGTTGTTTTAACTTACAGTTTCAGATCACAGCTGTAGTTTATCTGAGTGTCTCTGTGCAAGTCTCTTCAAATGTCTTAACCCTTCCTTTTCTGCTCTCCTCTGTTTAAAGCTAGGGATCTCAGTGCTCTGCTGCTACATGTCTCCGAAGTCTTGCACTTCTGCTGTGGCAAGGCTGGGCTGCTGAACCCCAGGCTCCACTGGGGCTGGGAGGTCAGAACTGGGTCCTGGCAGCACCTCTGGTTCCTTCTGCACCTGAGGAAGTGAGTCCTCCTCCTCCTCCTCCTCCTCCTGGATAACCATGACATCATACATCATCTATGCTGGATGAAGCGTGGACTGGGCGAGGGCACCCATAATGGCACCTTAGCTCTTTATATGATGAGGTCTACAACTGATAAGGTCTAGTATACTGGGCCACGAAGGCATGTAGTTGACATGCCCATGTGTTCCATTATATCATGAGGGATCTTTCTCAGATGCACTCTAGGAAGTGCTGACAGAAGTGGGCCTTTCATTTCTGCCCTGCGCAGGACTCTTTGGAGGTAGTGGATAGACTGGGACAGAAAGGGCCACCTGAATTCAGACAACCCTGTTCTGCTCTAATATCAACCTAATCCAGCAGTGGATGGGTTGTTTGTTCCAGAACAAGGCCAAAGAAAATTGCTACTTCTTGGGAGGAAAACACAGCCTGAAACAATGGTTGCCTCCAGATAATGCTGTCAAATCTAGATTTAAATGAAAAATTGCAGTATACTCACTGCACAAGGAAAACAGATTGTCCCTACTAAAAGTCAGGTCTGTGCTTGCATCTATGTAGCTACGAGAACCTGGGTATCATGTGGGTTCAGGCAGCCAATAAGGTTTTGAGCTGCATTTCCTTTTAGGCAGCATCTCGTCCTGCTGCCTGCATTAGAAAATACTCCAATTTAACTAGATACTGTGTTGCGAGAGTTCTTTCTCTTATACTAAGTGAGCAGTAATGTTCATATATGGTGGTGGGACAATGGAAGGTTGATTGTCTTGTCTGATGGGATGATTGGGACTTTGCATTCCCTCCTCAGTATTGAAGGTGTTTGGCTGCAGCCAATATATATTATTTCTGGTTAAGAACTAGAGCACTCTGGTCTACAGATATACTTTGTTGTTGTTAATTATCTTTCCCTCTTTCTCAGGCATAACGTTTTTGCTTGATTGCACCTTGGCAATTGGAAAGTCTGGTTAAAAATGTCATACCCCATGTTTATTTTTGGAACTGTTGTTCTTTTAAGTCATTCATAATTTGTCTTCTTCCCAAGAGTTTGGAGAAATTAATTGGCACTTAGAAAAGCTGAGATGTGTTTCTTCATTTCATAGGTGTTATGCAAGCTAAAGATAACTTTAGCTAATTGCTTTGTGCTTGCTTTTGAAACGGATAAATTCACTATTTCTCTTTGGACTTTCTGGCAATATAGGGCAAATTTGCACTTTGCCTCCAGTTACAGGGAGGTGAAGCACTAGCAGACATCAGGGCCCTGGTGACATAGTAGTTTAGGACGACTTGAGGTGGTCTACAGGTCGTGTTACTCACATTATTTTAATTTAATTCATTTTCCAAGCCAGCCTACCCCCATTAGATTATCTTAACTGTAATCCTCATTTTTACAGGACTGAGGAGGACTCAGCCCATCCTGGTATCTCATGATGTCTTTGCTTCCTCAAGTGTGAGTGGAGGGAATGGGCTAAAGGAGGGTGAACTTTGTGAGGCACTTTCCCTTCTCTCCTCAACTTATGTGTATGATTCCTCTATCTAGTGTTTTTACACCAATTTCATCATCATCATCATTATTTTAAATTACTCGCACAGAGAAGAAAAGCACATAAAAAAAGGAGCATGGAGGTGGAGGAGCAGGCTTAAAAAAGAACTGCAAACACACATCCTCACCTCCCTTGAGTGGCAGAATAACATCTAATAAGAAAGGAGGTAGATTTGACACAGCAAGAGGGGTGGAGAGCCAAGAGTTCTGTGTACAAGGGTCAGGTTGATTGCATAGGAAGATGTAAGCAATGCAGCCCAAGGTGGGGACGGCCTGAGGACGACCTATCTGTGGCTACCACTGGTACAACCTCAGTTTGAATTAATGAATAGGCTGTCCTGTTTTAGACTTGTGTGACTAGGGCACCAAAGCATTAGAAACATTGCCAATACTCAACTAAGTGCTAGCTACAGTAAGTGTGAATGGTTGCCCTTACAGTGTCCAACACGGAGCCCTGGCAACGCAGTGTGCATTTGCACCTGCACTACTGGTCAAGTGCTCCTGCTGCACCTTTTCCACCAGGAAAAGATGTAGGGGAAACGTGCAGGGCTTAACTAGCCCTGCTGCTAGTACAGGCATGGAGACCTTTTAACATCTTCATGCCAATATCGTAAGGGGGATAATCCGGCACACACAGAGCCATTATTAGTGAAGGAACAGCTTTGTGAAGTGCAGATGTTCTGTGCTAGAGTACCTCCTGTGCATACCAATCAATTCAGTGAAAAAAGGATCATAGTTGAAACATTAGACTAGAGATGAAGGAAAAATTGAGAATAGAGATGACTGGTCCAGCCATTGTTAATAAATAGCTGATTAGAACTTCTTTCTGAGTGAAGTCAGTGTTCTGTTTAGTGGTATCCCTTGCATTGGAAGTGTGGGACATGGGAGAAGGGAAATGTTACTCTATTTTAATCTTTCCAAAACAGAACTTAATACGTAATGGACTGGATCCCAGGTGAAAATGGAACTTAATGGCAGACCACTGCCTTCCTTTCCCTACACCATCTGTCCAGTGGTCTGTTACTGCCTCACCTTCAAAAAGATTGATCTTTTCTCACTTTGTTGTGCTTCACACAGTTTCGTTTCCTACATTTTTTATTTTAAATTATGGTTTTATTCACTTAAATTACACTTTTATTTATTTGTCTGTATTTATTTATTCTTTTTTTTCTTTTGCCAGCAGAAAGAAAGTAGAGAAAACTATGAATAAATGAATAAAACTCTACTTGAACTGAAAAATAATCCCTTAATAAAAGTGAATGAAGTGAGCATTTCTTCAAAAAAGCTTATGTTAAAATCTCTTTTCATTTAAGCAGTGGTGTACTAGTAAAAGAGAAGGGTCATATTTGTTTTTCATGTTTGTCATTTTCGTCACTTCAGCAAGTCTTCACTTAAAAGCAGAAGTCAGGTGATTTGCAGAACAAAAGTGTATTTTTAATATAAATGTTGAACAGTGGAAGAAGGAAGCTCTTTGGAAATGTGAACATCACCATGACAATACCTATTCCAAAAATGCCACAGTTTATTACTTAGGTTTTTTTAAAAATAGTTAGTCATTTCTGTAGTTTGTGGCTGTGAACATTCTTCCCAAAATTACTGCTAAAATATTTCCGGAATTTCATATTTGTGTAAATTAGCTATATACTAATTCAAACATGATGATTTCATTATCTGGAAAATAATTGCAGTTACTTTGAATGAATGATTAATGATTAATTGTTTGCACGATACTCTGAATGTTTAAGTACTTGCAAAACACAGCAGCAAACTTTCAGTATGTTCAAATTCTATTTTAGTAAATTTAGAAATAATTCTGAACAAATTCTGGGACTTCTTTCCAGGCAGAAGTCTCTAGTCCCTTAGATCTGTAAAGATACACCTGTGGTTAACCAGGGAAAAGCCCTTCTCTCCTATGACATTCAGTTTATGGAATGTGCTATCCCCAAAATATGGT
The DNA here is from genome assembly GCA_023333525.1 of Aspidoscelis tigris stejnegeri. Taxonomy (NCBI): domain Eukaryota; kingdom Metazoa; phylum Chordata; class Lepidosauria; order Squamata; family Teiidae; genus Aspidoscelis; species Aspidoscelis tigris. The sequence goes on along the minus strand of JALMGA010000005.1, from coordinate 49,527,320 downwards.
AGACCCCCAAATCTGTGTAGCTCTCAGGAACTGTTAAGTACTGCGGCATTTGATGGTTGTTATTGATATCACATAAGAGACAGTAGATTTTTATAGTGAGATTTTAAACTGCTTTTATTAATTTATTGTGATGTTTTTATCATACTTTTACTAACCTGATAAAATTTAAATGGAAGAAAGCACAGGAACATTTGAAATAAACAGTAACAAAACATAGCTTTTTAAATACCACAAAACAATACAGAGTTCTTTTTTGTTGTTGTTGTCACATTCATAGGATGGTTCAATTAATTCAGGTTTGCATATTTTAGGTTGTGAAATGATCTTCCCTCTGAGGTGCATCTAACCCCATAATATGGATGAACCCCTTGGACGGAAGAAGTAGCTTCCCTCCTCATTCAGGCACTGTTAAATTTGTAGTTTTTTATGACACCCTTGTTACAAATCGGTCTAAATTGAGACATATCCCTGGTTAATCTAATTCAGTCAATATTTTGATTTGCTATCTGATATAAACCCAGGGACAGCAAAATTATTTTGCTTCTGTATTTTTTTCTGATCACAAAAAAATTGTGTGTAAATTGAATTGAACTCAGTTTAGACTGTTGGTTTTTATTATAACCTCACTTGATGTTAGGATAAATGGTGGGAAAGAAAGTGCAGAATACAAATATGATAAGTAAGTAAATAAATACATTTTGGAAACATGGATTCACACATTTTATATTGGAAATTCTAAAGCCTGGAGTACAGCACACCACACTTTTTTTCCTTCCTTTTTTTTTTTGGCATAACACTCTGCCAGTTTCTGGCCCTTACCTCTTCTTAAAAAGTGGTAATAGAAAAGGAAGAGCTTATTTATTCTGTATTCAGGTCAGTGTGCACATATCTCTACAATGAGAAATAAATAGAGCAATATTTTACAAGGAAAGTGGTTTTTGGCTTATTTTTCTGATCTTGGACAAAAACATATCATCAGGTGTTGAACACTCTGAAAAACTGAAAACAATTTAAGTAAATTGTGTCAGAATTGTGTCAGGCCTGCACAATGAGTCCGGTATGGAATTTAATTTGGAACTCTATAAATAAAGTAATTCTAATATAAAGGAATTCAGTTATCTTTTGAACAAATGTATATGTGCGTTATAAACTAATACTGTTTCCATCTGACCAGAGTTGAATTCCCTTATCCTTAGTGCTTATTCCTTTATCAGTGCATATTTTGTTGATTTTTAGATTTCTAGCCTGTCTTTCCCCCAAGGAGCCCATAGTGTGTTTTGAATTTCTGTTTCATCCCTACTTTAATGTGCAAAAATTCTGTAAGATTACAGTTTTGGGACCCAGTGACTGGCTCATTACTGAAGGGGCTTCATGGCTGAGAGTGCCTGTTTGAATTCAGAGTCTTAGACTGTGTTCACATATAGCAAAAAGAAGAAGAAGAAAGCACCTTAGAGATAGTTGTGTATGGCCCTTTGTTCCCATCCATCTGTAATCTGGCTTTTTTACCCTAGGATATTCATGAGAAGGGGGACTGGTGTGTGAATGATCCTGGCTGAAGACCATCTCTAAGCTGCTTCAAATGCTTGTTCCTCCTTGTGTGTGAACTCTTTGACCTTTCCCCACATGGACTCTTGGTATACTCTCAGTTGCTTTTGTGTGATTAACCTTAAAACATAATCCAAACACTCACATAAGTATCTATAGTTTGTGCTAAAGTTGTATGCCACTCTTAACAGTACAGTAATTTGCTGATCATTTTAATAAATTAAAAATGTATATGTGAGAGTTATGAATCCTACTACAGCTAATTATTCACCAAGGACTTGTGAAAGTCTGTGTTAATGAGAGAAAACATAAAAGGGACCAAATGTCTGAATAATAAAAAGCTTGTGTAAGCAAATGTGAAAGAGACTTTAAATGGGACAAGCCCCTGGCCAATGGGCACGACTGAAATAATGAGTGAATATAGATAGCTGAAAGCATTAATTTGATAGGAATGCAAATGTCAGGCACTAAGAGGAGGCTTAAAATGCTCAAGGATCTAACACAGTCCTTAGATAAAAGCTATTGGAATGACTGAAAAACCATGGTTACATTATTTTTGGTCTTGCTAAAAGTCTGAAAACATTTTTATAACGTTTAGCAGAGCCAATGGCGAGAGGTCTAGGGAGGAAGATGTGACCTTGACCACAAAGATGGCCACAGAGCTTCCAGGGTGACATCTAAATAGATCTCTGGGTTTTTGTTTTTAAAATTATGCTCCATTAAAGCTTTGCACTATTTTGTTCTTATACTTTTTTTAAATCGATGTATATAGGACCTCAAAGAACAGAAATGTCAATGTTGGTTTGGATGAACCAGCTGCTGGTCCAGAAGGACACTGGTTTGATGGATCACTCCAAGACTTCCCTTAGCTATTCTGTTTATGGAAAAGAAAATGGGATGGAGGAGGCAATGGAGCTTGACATAACACAACAAAGTGCTACCATATAAATTTAACATTGGATGGAAACTCTAGAAAAACAAGTTTGGAGGAGAAAACCTGTGATAATGAATGTTACTATGGAACTGAAAATATGGATGTATGCTAACTACTTTTAGAATTTGCATAAAATACATATGAGACAGGGTCCTTAGGTTACCATGGATAGCTAAAAAGACCAATCAGTGGACCAAATAGAAGCAAACTTCAAAGTTTCTAAAGCTGTTCAGTACTTCAGAAGGGAATCCACTTCAGATACTTCTGTATTAAGATTAAATGAATCCATTGCTCCTCACATTTGGCTGCTTTCTATACAATCTCAGGCAATGCCCTGCAATCTGAAAGAAACAGAAGCATTCTCATTCTCAAAGACTTCCTGTGATGTCTTTCTGTGAATATTTAAATTTTAATTTGCCTTGTTACAGAAATATCAATGTATGTACAATATCTTCTAATTGATGTAGATTTTGACATTACTTTTCAGGTAGCAATGTTTTGCTATCAGAACTGAACATATATGGATAAATATGGCTAATGATCATTCTCAGTTTGTTCAGTATTTTTGATTCTAATTTTAACTTTACTAATTTAATTCTGTTGTACATCAGTCTCATGCTCAGCAAACCAGCTACTTTATGAATGTTTGCATCAAACTGAACTTCTGATTGTTTTAATATGCAAAAGTCAAACAGAATCAGCCAACAGATGTTTAGTCCAATGGTGCACTTAACACACGATTTTAGTTCATGCACATCTCTACATACTACTTCTTAAACTCCATGGGCCTTTCCTCATCTGCCGCCAAAAAGCGGATCTAAAAAGATCTGCTTTTCGGTGATCCGTCCTCCCCCAGATCTGTCACAAATAGTGATGGATCTGAGGGACCCCTGTGTGTCCGCACACACGCGGGGAGAACAGATTCCAGAGGACAGATTGGAGTAGGTGCTGTGCAGATGCACCAGCACTTATTCCAAGCATCCCATGGCTCGTGTGCCAGCACTGCCATCCCCGGAGCTGCGAGACTGGAGCATGCAGCTGCCAATCACTGCGTGTTTCTGGCGGTGCCCGATGCGCGGGGGAAGGGCTTCAGAAGCAGGCAGTCCTGCTTCCGCCCTTCCACACATGGCAGCAGGAGGGAATCCGTCTCTTCACCTAGCCGTGTGCGGAAGCATCCTGCTTCTGCACACATCCAGGGGGAAGTGACAGATGTAAGACCTGATTTTTCAGGTCTTACATTTAAGACGGATTTTGGTGGCAAAACCAGTTTTAAAAACCAATCTTGCACCCCAAAATGTGGATGCGCCCTCCCTGAAGGGTCTCTAATCAGGTCTGCAATGCGGAAGGATCACAAGGTAAGTGTCTTTTATGTGTGTTAAGGGGGCGTTAAACCGGTTTCCGCAGTCCATGTGGAAACACCCCATGTCTTTGCATACTTAACAATGAATGCTGTCAGTTGCCAATATTGCTGCACAAGTTGAACTTTTCTGTCCAACACAGTGTTCTTCTCCATTCATGAAATCATACTATTTTAGAGATGTGCACAAAGTAATGTAAGATTGAAAGTGAAAGATGGTTAGGGGTCAAGAAGTGCAGGTGATCTCCCTATACCCTGCCTCCCTTTGCCTTCATTTAGCAATAATATCAGCTGGTAGTATGGTGTGTGTGACCATCAGATCACAGACCTGCCTGATGATCATGCTGCTTTTGCTTCCACCTTGCCCCACCCTACCCGGCCCCACAGTATCCCTCTGGACTTTGGGCACTGAATAAGAATTCAAATGCAGAGTGTCATATGTTCTAGCCATTCATTTTGGGAAGGAATCTTTATATTGAATGTCACAGTTGGTTAGGTGTGGTTGTCTTCTTTGCTTCTGCAATGTTGAACATGTCAGTGGTATATGGCTGAGTTCTGTTTGCCTTACACTTGGTACTTATCGCCTGAAAACATGAAACTTGATAGAATTGTGAGAGGATAGTAATGAAAGCCTTCAAAGAATGAGGTAAAAATATTGCACACATAGGTGACCTTTTCTTCTTCATTACACATGGTTGTTGTTCTGTATGTAGCTAATCAGTCATGTCTCTGTCTGCTTTTTTGCCCCTGTCACCTTAGTTACCATTTTGTGTTGTGCTGTGTGGCATTCCTAGTATTTTAATAACACTTCCTCTGTGATTCTTTGTTCATAACAAATCCCTCTTGCTTTTCTTATACATCTTTGTTCCAGCTGCCTTCTGCCTCATTATTATCTGTTAATCATTAAACCTCATCCCACTTTTGTTTTCCCATGTGGTCTTATACCTTAATAACTTCCATATTACAGATGCTGCTTCTCCATATAGTTTCTTATCTGCTAGCATGATAGGTAAAAAGTCTTCACATAAAAAGATTTTTTAAAGTCTCTTCTTGCTTTATTTTAATGTGCTTAACATATCCTTTGTTGCTTAGGGGTGCAGTGCATTAAACGTTTTTGAAACGTCAAAAATAAACGTTTTTGTATCTGTTCACCTTCAAAAGCATAAAAGAGTTGGAAGCTTTCAAGAAACAGTTGGAGAGGCATCAGATGTATAGAAAGTTGTGCATAATATATCTCATTTTTTATTTTGGAAAACTTTTTCCATGGCTGCATTAACATATAGCCAAAAAAGTGCCTCAAAAGTATCCTATAGACGGCAGCTTGTGGGGCATTGTCTTATCAACCCATCTGTAACCCAGCATTTCTGGTGTGAAGCTTACCAACTCAAAAAGTGAATTCAACATGCAGCTCTGAATTCTCTTGTAACAATGCTGTCACTTTTCATTAATTATCCATGGTGGTTATACACTGACTAAAGGTGTGGATTGGAAAGCAGACAATTCTGAATTCAGATTTCATTCAACCTTAGAGCTCCCATTTCTTTGATAGAGAAGTGTAAGATGAGGAAGACAATGCTGATTTAAGATAGAATTGTAGTAAGAATGGATTGTGTTACATAGCTGAAGTGAGATGGAAAAAGTAATACTTTATGTTTCTCATTTCTCTAAATGGTGGTTAGTGTGAAAAGCAGCTTAGGTTAGCATGTATATGTTGTCCTGACCTCAAAAGGACAAAAGGGAAGCTAATTTAATATATGTAATCATATTTATATATGATTATATAAAAGTAATGGTGTTTTCAATTTGTGTCTGTTTTCCTGATGTGTCAGTTTTGTTGGCAACAATGTGGAAACATTTTGAGATGACCCTAGGAACTGAATTTGAGATGTTCTGTATGCAAAGCAAATGCTTGACCATTGGGCTATTCCATAATTACTATAATTTGAAATACAAATTCAAATAACAATGGCATAGAAGACTGTGATAATCTGATTTTGATGTTTGCTCAGTCTATTGTCTTTATGTTAAATATCAAAGGCCTTTGCTTTCCCTTGCCATGTTTGTTTCAATTTCAAATCCTCTTCATTTTGCTACCTATCATTCTTAAGCAGCTTTAGTAACTGGACATTTTTCTTTCCAGTTAGAGCAGAAAGTTATTCTGCCATTTAGCTCACTAAAAAGACACAAATATATAACTTTGCAATACTTTTTAGCCTCTTAGGCTGTACCCAGGCATTGTTTATTTATTCCACAATTTATCAATTTATGAGTTTAAAGCATGTCTGGAACTATCACACATTGTCTATACATAAGATTGGATTTAGCTTCTGGAGCATCGTAGTAATGTTACGAGTGTGAGATTTTCTTTCCACATGATCTAACCCTCCCAATAGCTTAATGTGGATTTTTTCTGGGTTCTGACAGCTCACATTAAGCTCTTGTATTTCTTGTGCAGTAATTCAGACAGACCTCCAATTACAAAACAATAGGATATTGCACTGCAGTAGTTAAATTCCCTGGAACAACGATAATCCAGTAAACAGAGTTTATATTCCAGAACTGTTTTGGGAGCACCATGATCAGGTACAATGATGAAATAATTATGGATTTTTTACCCCGTTTAGATGCAGCCTTACTGGTAGTTTGCTGGAAGTTGTAGCTCTTAGCAGAATACAAGAATAGCAGGGTACTATTATTCTGCAAAACATTGGTTAAATAACAGTAGACTATGGCAGAAAAAAACCCTATCAAACTTTTTCTTCTGAAAACGCAGTGGGATCTGGTCAACATATTATACATTTTAGAGGATAAACAGTTTACTACCAGATGCTGTTGAAGAGGCTGTAAGTCTGGTCCAGCATGCAAGTGTTGTTAGAATATAGAATTTGCTCTCATGATATATGATATTGGCTACCAGTTTGGATGGGTTCGGATCTTGGGAGAGGAACTGATGATAAAGCTATTATTGACTACTATCCTTAATGGAGGTGTGATAATCTCTAGTATAGGAAGTGATATCCTTCAGAAGGTTATTATGGTGCTAATGTCTTGTTCATGGAGAAACCCACAAAAATTTGTCTCTGCTTGCTGCCTGGTTCCTATCTTACAACTTCAGGCCAGTCAACTTTGCCTCCAGTACAGCTATATCTTTAGTCTGAACTTGGTTTGGAGGATTGTACTCACTATCTTGAATGGAGGATACTTTTCAAAAGAGAAGTCATGACATCACTTGTGTACTGTATGGCAGGTTTCATTTGGGATAAAGACACACGGAGCTTTTTGTATGCATCTTTTACTTATTTTATTATTTTTTGGGCTGAGTATGCCAGGAAAGGCAAATGGGCAAATCTGCAAGCCATCATAGCTGTTAAATGAACTTTTGCTTGCTTACGTCAGGACCTTTCCTTCTCATTTATTCTGCCAGAGACAATAATTTTGTAGGAGTAAATATAAAGAAATATGCTCTCCTCTGCTGCCACTTCAAGAAGCGTGTTATCAGTGCAGTGCTATTCTTAATTCAACTGCTATGCGACTTTTGTCAAAGGAAGTTACCCTGAAGGACAATTGCCATTTTTAACTCTACCTCATACAGTCCTTAAATGTTGGCTATTCTGGATGGTGCTGATAAGAGTGGAGAAGTTAGCACTGTGCTGGAGTCTTACTTCTAAACAATACAATAAATGGGTATGTAGGTTTCAGTCTATTGTCTTCCTTCATATGACAAGAGAAAAAACCCTTAGTCTTTGTGTGCTGGCCTAGTTAGTACAGGCAACTAGAATTGTAGTCACTATCTGAAGGATACAATCTTGATTGTTTAACCTATTTGAGAAGGCAAGACTAAATATGAATGATAAACTAAGAATTATCAGCTGCTGTCCTAAAATGTGGGAGCTCAGTTGATGCTATGAGTATCAGGAGAAAAAGCTTCACTTTTATTCTCTTCAATAATGTACAGTTGTGCCAAACTGTGATACTTAAGGCACATCATAAGACCAAATTTCTTGGAAAACATGGTGATACTAAAAAAAGGAGAAGGGAGAAGAAGAGACTGACTAGCTAGTAGATGGGTAGACTTAGTTACAACAGGGATCAAAACCTTGCTGGCAGACCTCAACAGATAAAAATAATTTCATTTTAAAAATGTATTATTTTATTATTTTAGAGGAAAATTAAGAACAAACAAAACAGATATCAGTGTCCATTAGGGATGTGCATGAATATTCATAACATTCATTATTTGTACGAATTCAGAAATTTGTACATTGACATTTCCATGAATACAATGTTTTGGAACATTTGTTTGAAACTCTGAAACATTTGTGAAACAGGGAGGCGACAAAGCAGCTGCACCCGTCACATCTGCAACAGATACATAGTGAATTTGACCTGGTTTGCAAGCAGATCCAAAGAGGATTCAGGGCGGATTTGATGCTTTCAGAGTGGATATGTGTTGGATACATATCAGATACATATCTGTTCCTATTGGGTATTTGTATGAATTCGTACGAATACATTCATATTGAATAGAATCCTACCACATTTAAAGGGAATCTATTCGAACAAATATTAATTTTCTTACATGCGATTCAATATGAATCAAATGCAAAAACCCCATTTGTGCACATGCCTAGTTTCCATCCACCAATATAACATTACATATGAATTCAGGAATTCAACTAACAATAAAGAACTTCCCCTTCCACCTTCCCATCTGAACAGCTATTCAACATCTACACAACACATTGATCAATATTTCTTCTCAATTCAACTTTAAATTTCTTATATTAATTAATAAAATGAAAACAATTTGACAATTAGTGTGTCTCCACATTCGTATGCATTCAGAGTTCATAGCCTGACCTGTTTGCTCAGTCAGCCAGACTTTATAGTGGTTTTTGGATGTGGTCACACCTTAACTTTAAATCTGCTTCAGTCCATCTTCAGGTCTGACTGTTCACAACTTTTATTTCCACTTGTTTTATTTGTGAACTTTCCACTCTTCATTTAGACTTTCTTGAATGGAAAGTCTAAATAAAATGGATAGAAATGAAAAGGTGTGAACAGTCAGACTTGAAGATGAACTGAAGAAGGTTTAAAGTGATGGTGTGACCACAGCCTTTGTGATGTACTTGAAGGCCACGGAATAATAGCATAGAACAGAACTTTATTTCATGATTACACAACAGCTCAGATGTGTAGAAAGATCAGATATTTGTCCTATTGCACATCTCTGCCATGAAGTGGCTTTTCCATTCTGTTTAATAGAAGAAGTTGCAATTGAGTGTAGGGCACACTCTGAGATTTCTGCATGCTATCACAGTATGAGCTGACAAGCTTAATTGAAAGAGTATTTTTGTGTCACCTTTTTTTTTAAAAAAAAATCAAATTTCCAATTATGAAAGTGCATGTCTACCTTGCTTTTGTTACAAGCATGCTAAGGTTATCATAGTTCCATGTTGATTTTTGAAAATATAATTACTTTTTTGAACAAATACAAATTATGAACAAGAAGATTTATTACAGAACTAAGTAGAAAATGGTGATGAAGGAAGGTGAGAGAGGTGATGTGTTTCTCTATTATAATGAAAATTCTACAAAAAAGGGGAAGTCATAAAGATGTCTGGAAAGAACAGATTGTAATTAGGGTTATGTACTCAGGCTGTGCTACAGTGGTTCCTTTGTTTTGTTTCAAAAGGGTTTTCTTTTTGATTTTTCTTTTAAAAATTTCAGAAGTCACAATCATCTAATTTATTTCAGTGTTAATGTATAATACAATTTAACATGGATTGTTCTTACTGAATGCCTATTCCTAACCTTCTCTCACAATTTTTCTTAGCTTCTGTGTGCTGTTCTTTGAGATGATTACATTAATAATACAGTAAATTATCCAAAATTAAGCACAGACAACATACTTAATAAAGTTTATAAAAATAGGTAGGATAAAATAAGACAGAAGCTGCATCCAGACATAAAGAATATTTCATAGGGACTGCAGAGCAGCTGTAAGAGTGGCAGACAGATTTTACAATTTTCCGCAGTCTCTAAGACAGTATTGTCAACCTATGACATGCATGTCACAGGTGACACACCAAGCCCTTTTGGGTGACATACATGGTCACCCTGGCACCTGGGCGTGTAGTGCTTGCTTGTTCTTGAAGTGTATGAAGTGCCAACTTTCAATTGAAGATTTAGCAAACAAAATTCAGCAACAAAATTCACTAATGTAAAGAATTATTTGTTTTTGCTTTTAATAAAATACATATATGTCATGGGCGAGCCTGCAGCAGAGCCTCAGGAACCTCCTCGAGAGTCACGGCAGGGTTGTCCTCCTCTTGAGGAGGTGTTTGAATCAGACTCTGATTCGGAAAGCTCCTGGTACGGCTTCCAGGAGTCAGAGTCAGGTGGGGATCAGGGCCAAGCCAGGGCTGGCCCTGAGTCTGAAGAGACTCTGGTAGAGACTCCAGTGATGGAGCCTGTGCTGGGAGAGGCTCCTCGTGAGCCAGAGATGCCTGAAGAGCAGCAGGACCCTGGGGAGGCCTCCAGGGTTGTCAGGAGACAGCAGCTGCAGCAAAGGCGAAGAGAGGCTCGGCTCAGGCGTCGGCTTCAGGGGCAACACCTGGAAGGAGGCCCTCCAACTCCTTGAAAAGGAGTTGCAGGGTCAGTGGACTCTTTGCAGGTAGCAAAGCGTCTCTTGCTGGTTCTGCTTCGGCTTGCTTCCTGCTCAGTATCCTGACGTGCCTTTGACCCTTGGACTGCCTTCGGACTACGCTTGTTTACCGGTGCCCTTGACCCTTGGACTGCCTTTGGACTACGCTTGTTTACCGGTGCCCTTGACCCTTGGACTGCCTTTGGACTACGCTTGTTTACCGGTGCCCTTGACCCTTGGACTGCCTTTGGACCACGTTGACTTACCTGTGCCATTGACTCCGGGACTGCCCTGACTCTGCTTGCCAGCCTTTAGCTGGGCACATCGTGATATACGACAAATAAGTGTGGTAACTCCAGTCAGTGTGTGGCAAGTCTTTGGTGGCGGGACCGGCCTTGACAGATTGCTACCTGCCCAACAGGGGAGCAAGACCATTCGGTCGTCAGTATGCAGCAGCCGCAGCCTGGCGATGATGGGGCTCCCCCCACCGTTGCGCAACTAGCGCAGCAAAACCAGCAACTGCTGATCCAGGTGCAGCAACTCACCACCGCCATGGCCGCACTTCAGCAAGCACATCCAGCGCCATTTCGGAAGGTGCCGGCTGCTATGCCGGAGAAGTTCGCTGGGGACGAGGCGAGCGTCGAGGCTTTTGTGGCTCAGGTTCGGCTGTTCGTCTCTCTACGGGCACGGGACTTTCCCGACGAGGCTGCTCGAGTGGGGTTTGCCGCGGGACTCCTCAAGGACAGGGCGGCTCGCTGGGTTGCTCCGCTCCTTGAAGAGGGCAACTCCCCGCATCTGACAACACTGGAGGGCTTCTTGAAATACCTCAAGGCGTCATTTGGTTGTGTGCTACGTGGGGAGCATGCAGATGCCCGCATCCGGAGGCTTCGGCAAGGGCAAGGCCCTCTTCAGGACTATATCACAACTTTTAGGCTCTTGGCCCAGGACTTGGACTGGAACGATGGGGCCCTCCGTGATCAATTCCGAGCTGGCCTCTCGGAAGAACTTCTAGACCAATTAGCGTTAGCCCCGCGCCCTGCTACTCTGGATGCTATGATCGAGGCAGCCTCTCGTATCCAGGAGAGGTTGGAGGAACGTCGGCAGAGTCGAGCCGCTGCGGGCCGCAGGGGTCCCAGAGTGGCAGTCGGTGGTGGCCCACGGCCCAGCGTGGTGGAACTCCCGCTTGAGGAACCTATGCAATTGGGCAGTACTCGGCCCAAACTCACGCCAGAGGAAAAGGCGCGTCGTCGGGCCGGTAACTTGTGCCTGTATTGTGGGGAGGCGGGACATTTCGCCTCTGCATGCCCCGCCAAGCGTCGTGGTCAGCCGGAGGCGGGAAACTCCAGTCGCTGAGTCAGGTGCAGGCCCCTGACTCGGCGGCAATCCCTGGTACTCAAGCCTGCCAAGACCACCGGGCACAACACCTGTTATTCCTCCCCGTACAGTTGCAACTGCTGGATGGGAGGACCTTGGAGACCCGAGCCCTAATCGACTCCGGATCAACCTGCTCATACATGGACCAGGAGTTCGCTAGGGTTCATGATGTTCCATTGCAGTCCCGAAGTCAGCCGGTCGCTGTGGAGGCCATTGATGGGCGCTTGCTCAAGTCGGGGCTCATCACCCACCAAACAAAGACTCTGGTACTAACCCTGTTCGGGTACCGGGAGCAGATCCAGCTGGACATTGCCAGGATGCCACGGTTTACCTTGGTCCTAGGAATGGATTGGTTGGTGCGGGCTAACCCACGGATTGACTGGGACAAGCAGAGTTTGTCCTGGCGTGCCGCACCTGTGGCCACCTGTTCTGTCTCTGAGGAGGCTGGGATTCCTGTGGAATATGCGGCGTTTGGGGACGTGTTCTCAGCAAGCAAGGCGGACCGATTGCCACCACATCGCCCTTTCGACTGCGGTATCCAGTTAAAAGCAGAGGCTGCTCTACCCTCCGGACGGCTCTATTCACTCACGGAACCTGAGCGGGTGGCGTTGCGAAAGTTCCTTGACGAGAACCTTGCCAAGGGATTTCTACGCCCGTCCACGTCCCCTATCGCTGCTCCGGTGTTTTTCGTAGCCAAGAAGACCGGTGAACTGCGCCTGGTTTGTGACTACCGAGCCCTGAACGAGATCACCGTCAGGGATCGCTATCCGCTGCCTTTGATCCCGGAACTACTATCACGGGTGCAAGGTTCACGCGTGCTCTCCAAGTTGGATCTCCGTGGGGCCTATAATCTCATCCGGATTAAACCAGGGGATGAGTGGAAGACGGCCATTAACACGCAATATGGCCTATTCGAGTTCCGGGTCATGCCTTTCGGTCTCTGTAACGCTCCCGCCGTTTTTCAACGCTACATTAACTGGGTGTTCCAAGACCTACTGGACAAATTCGTGGTGGTTTACTTGGATGACATCCTAATTTTCTCAAGGTCCATGGAAGAGCATCGGGAACACGTGAGAACTGTGCTTCAGCGTTTGAGGCAGAATGGTTTGTTCGCCAAAGCCTCTAAGTGCGAGTTCCATAAGGAACAGGTCGCGTTCCTGGGGCATGTGGTCTCTGGGAAAGCTGTCCTGATGGACCCCAAGAAGGTTGAGGCAATCCAATCCTGGCAAGCCCCGCGATCCCGTAAGGATGTCCAGCGTTTCTTGGGGTTCGCCAACTACTACCGGGACTTCATTAATGACTACGCTAAGTTGGCGGTTCCTCTGACCCGGCTTTTGAGGCCCAAAACCCCGTTCCAATGGTCCTCGGAGGCTCAACAGGCGTTCCAGTCGCTGAAGGACTGTTTCATGGTGGCACCTGTGCTCCAACACCCGGACCCTACGTTGCCGTTTGTGGTAGAGGCCGACGCCTCCAGTTATGCCATTGGGGCGGTTTTACTGCAACAACGATCTCCGTCCGCGCCTCTACTGCCCTGCGCCTATTACTCTCGCCAGCTCAACCCTGCGGAACAGAACTACACGATCTGGGAGCGGGAGTTGCTGGCCATCAAGGCGGCGTTCGAGGCGTGGAGGCACTGGCTGGAGGGGGCCCGGCATCAGGTGGTGGTACTGACAGATCACCGCAATCTGGTACACTTGCGGACTGCGCGCCACTTGAACCAGCGACAAATACGCTGGTCCCTGTTCTTTGCTCGTTTCGACTTCCGGGTCCAATACATCTCAGGCGCACGAAACTCCCGGGCAGATGCGCTCTCTAGAAAACCGGAGTTGCGATCAACGGCCAAGCCTCCGGAGCTCACCACAGTCTTGCCTCCATCTGCACTGGCGCTGGCGGCACCTACAGTCCCATGGCGGGAGGAACTGCGGAGGCAACAACGAGAGGATTGGTGGGCTCAGGAGCAGATCGGGCGGAGCGAAGCAGGATTGGACCGGAACGCGTGGTTCAACGTCCGCGATGGTCTGCTGTTCCACGGCAATCAAGTGTATGTCCCCAAGGGACCCTGCCGACTGACGGTGCTCCGGGAGTGTCATGATGCGAGAGCAGCGGGACATTTTGGCCGTCATAAGACACTGCATCTGGTCACCAGGGATTTCTGGTGGCCACGGGTGAAAGCAGATGTAGCCCACTACCTGGATTCATGCCAAGTGTGCCGGCGGGCAAAGGTGGTAGCGGAGCGTCCAGCCGGCCTCCTGAATCCACTACCGGTTCCTGAGCGGCCTTGGCAATGGGTGTCCATGGACTTGATTGCCAACCTCCCCAAATCCCAGGGATACACCTGCATCCTGGTCTTTGTAGACTTATTCACGAAGCTGGCCCACTTCTGCCCATGTCGCCGAGCGCCTTCAGCACCACAATTGGCCCAGCTGTATCTGCAGCACGTTTTCCGGTTGCATGGGTTGGCAGATGTGCTGGTATCGGATCGGGGTCCGCAGTTCACCTCACAATTCTGGAAGGAGGTCCATGCCTTGCTGGACACCACCCTCAACACTTCCACCGCCCTCCATCCGCAAACTGATGGTCAGACGGAGCGCGTCAACGCGGTGCTTGAGCAGTATCTGCGCTGCTTTTGCAGCAGGCAACCGGGTTCGTGGGCCGCATATTTGCCAACTGCTGAGTTCGCGTACAACAATGCAGTGCACTCATCCACGGGGTTCACGCCATTCGAGGCTACGTACGCATTCCACCCACGATTCTCATTAGCACCTCTGACCTCTCCATCATTCTCTGATGCCTCAGAACTGGTGCAGGAATTGCAGGCCGTGCATCAGACCCTGCCAGGTATGTTGGAAGAGGCTAAGCGGAGTCAAAAGCTGCAGGCTGACCGGCACCGGCAGGAGGGTCCCCCATTGCCAGTTGGGTCCTACGTGTGGCTTTCCACTCGCCATCGTCGGCCTGGGGGCATGGTCCGGACACTGGACGAACGTTTTGAGGGGCCTTATCGTGTCTTGCAGCAGGTGAATCCCGTGGCTTACCGGTTGGACATCCCGGGGGAGCGCCGCATTCACCCGGTGTTTCACCGCTCGCTTCTTCGTCCGGCGCATCCACCAGGCCAACCCCGCTTGCCTCCTGGTGAGGAGGATTCTGGGGGGGGAGCTGGTGTCATGGGCGAGCCTGCAGCAGAGCCTCAGGAACCTCCTCGAGAGTCACGGCAGGGTTGTCCTCCTCTTGAGGAGGTGTTTGAATCAGACTCTGATTCGGAAAGCTCCTGGTACGGCTTCCAGGAGTCAGAGTCAGGTGGGGATCAGGGCCAAGCCAGGGCTGGCCCTGAGTCTGAAGAGACTCTGGTAGAGACTCCAGTGATGGAGCCTGTGCTGGGAGAGGCTCCTCGTGAGCCAGAGATGCCTGAAGAGCAGCAGGACCCTGGGGAGGCCTCCAGGGTTGTCAGGAGACAGCAGCTGCAGCAAAGGCGAAGAGAGGCTCGGCTCAGGCGTCGGCTTCAGGGGCAACACCTGGAAGGAGGCCCTCCAACTCCTTGAAAAGGAGTTGCAGGGTCAGTGGACTCTTTGCAGGTAGCAAAGCGTCTCTTGCTGGTTCTGCTTCGGCTTGCTTCCTGCTCAGTATCCTGACGTGCCTTTGACCCTTGGACTGCCTTCGGACTACGCTTGTTTACCGGTGCCCTTGACCCTTGGACTGCCTTTGGACTACGCTTGTTTACCGGTGCCCTTGACCCTTGGACTGCCTTTGGACTACGCTTGTTTACCGGTGCCCTTGACCCTTGGACTGCCTTTGGACCACGTTGACTTACCTGTGCCATTGACTCCGGGACTGCCCTGACTCTGCTTGCCAGCCTTTAGCTGGGCACATCGTGATATACGACAAATAAGTGTGGTAACTCCAGTCAGTGTGTGGCAAGTCTTTGGTGGCGGGACCGGCCTTGACACATATATATAAAATATAACTTTTTTACTAGAGCTACAAATATCACAAAATTATGGATATTTCTAGATGTGACACAGCACCCGAGTTAAGCTAGGTTTTCTTGTGAATTTTGACACACCGAGCTCAAAAGGTTCGCCATCACTGCTCTAAGAAGTAAAGCCTGATGCTGCAAAGTATAAAAATACTACTTACATGTTGCACTACGCTGTAACCATTTTTGGCTGAGTCATTTAACTCCTGATGAGAACAAATAGTGCATCTGAAAACCGTTGCAAGAGGGGTGCATGTTGGCACAGCTCAACACAGCTATAAGGTATAGAGAGGCAGTGAGTCTCTCCGGAAGGGAGGCTCCCCCAATGCTGAGGCATTGGCTGTAATCTCTTCATTTGCATGGACCTCTCTTGTGTTGTGTTTTCCACACTTACATTACCATCTCCTATGGAACTTCCCTTTTCCTGAGTGTTTGGGTGAGATCTCAGTAGATCTTGTGAGAGTTTGCCCTCACCCAGGAAGCAGCAAGCCTCTCAGAGGTGCAGGAAGCCTCTCAGAGAGGAAGAGGCTGACTATATGAGCAGAAGAATTTGATTTTAATAATTAGGAGAATATGAGGACATTCTGTTCTCCCTATGGAGCACCTTTAATTTGCAGTAAATAAGCTTCACAGTTTTAATTTATATCTGTGTGTGTACCAACAGAATATGTGATATTGGCAGAAAAACGTATATTTCATAGTCTTGTTGAACATGTATACTACTTTACGAACATAATAAGTAAAATGTTTTTATTTGTTTAGGTGAACTGAAAAAAGAAATAATTTTTCAGTATGCTATGAACTCATATTTCAGTTCTGTGTCACATGTTAATGAAGATGAAATTCTGAACAGGTTAAATCTATGAGCTTCACAGATATGGAGGACACATCTTCCTGCTTTAATGATCTGTAGTACACAAGATTAGTAAAATCATTTTAATACTGGATACAGAAAATCCCACAGGTACTTCACTCTTGGCGCAAAATTTCAGCAATAAGATAAATGTCAAATTTCTTTTTTGTGACATCTCAGATCTTATATTTTAGGCATCCAGTGATTTGTCTGGTCCACAGACAGCAGGAAAATAAGTTCTGTATTTTCTTCTTAGAATGACTAGGTTTTTTTGACATGGGCTTCCAAAGGCCTGTTTCCCAAATGGTACTTGAAAGAGGTGGAGTTCTCAGTCTTCTGATAGATCAAAACATACAAGTTACTGTAGACAAGAGATGACTCACAATAAGAAAAAGTGAGGTTGTGCAACTTAAAATGGCAGTTGGCGGTAAATGCTTTGAAATTGTGGTTATATTTACTGAAGAGTAAGCTTTCATCTCCTCAAATGTTTTTTGACAGAGGGTAGTGGAATCTGTCATAGGTAGAAACAGTGAAGACAGAATACATTACAGATAAGTAATGGAATGAAAGAGGGGAGAAGCCTAGAAGAGAAATGTAAAATAGAATTACTTAAAAATAAGAGTAGTTTTAATATATGTAATATTAAACATCTTTTATATGCAGATAGCATCATTCATGTTATTTTTTTTTTCCTGACAAATTAATGTGCTTCGCTAGAAAGCTAGCATAGAAACAAAGAAATAATGGATGTTGTTGTGCAGGTGTGGATTTGAAACATTCTTTTGGAGGGTGGTTTGTAGTTTAAATGTAGGTTGTGGCTACATTAGCATTTTATTGTAAGTTATAGTTGGCCTCTATCCACAGCAGTTGCATTAAAATAGTGAGCTGCTTTTTGTAAGATTTTTTTTCCCCCACTTTCTTTTAGAGTGGATGCTGGCCTTTAGATCAGGGTTTCCCAAACTGTGGGTTGGGACCCACCTCTAGGAAATTTAACCATATTTGAAATAACTTTTTTGATGTAATTATTTAATTAAGTAATTAAAAAATTGTATTAAAACTTTGTTATTTGAAAAGTTCTTTATTCATATTGGTAACGGTTAAATTTCCTAGAGGTGGGTCCTGAGTTGGTAAACTTACATTAGATGGGTCGTAGCCCAGACAACTTTGGGAACCACTGCTTTAGATTATCTGTGGCTTCTGGGGGGTTTCCCATGTGGTAAGCCAAAGTGCTTTTCTTCAACAAATAGACCTTTGTGTGTGGGTGGTGAAGTCCCAAATCTATGATAACAGCAGGCTTGATGCTAGTCTCAACTCTGCACTGGAAGGAAGATGGCCTTGTTGCCTTATGGTGGAAACACCCTTCATTACTTATAATTATTTACATGTATGTAACATTCAGTTGCATACACTTTCATTTGGATGTGGTAAAAACTAATCTACTGCTAGTGAAGAGTATTAAAAAAAATAGATTAAGAGAACATGGATCACTGTGATCAATCTATCCCTATCTGTAAAAACCCATAGCTGGCAAATCAGCTAAAGTTTGAAATCATAATTGTAAACCATCTTGAGCAATTTTTCCTTGGTGCCGGTAATGGTAAGTTTAAGGATATATCACAGTTGAAACAGTAAAAAATAGAGTGCTTAATCACTTTTTTCTGTTTATCAATCACATAATTGGAAGCAACTGAAATGTTCGAGTGTGCTGAAGCTTCTGTAATATAAATGAAACAAATCACATTAATTTCCCCCCCATATGCTTTCCTTGTCCTTTTTGTCTGGCGATCTTTAAACAAAACATTGGTAACCTACTCAGTTTTTCATGAAAATGTTAATTGAAAATAAGTTCAAAAACATGAATTCTAGTCATGAATGTACTGTAATCAAATTATTCCCTTGTTCTTTCTATTTGTGATACTGCCAGCACTGAATAATATTACTGGACTTAGTCTTATTATCGTTACTGAAGCATTTAATTATGCCACTATTCATTACCTAGAGATGTGAGGTGTAGATTAAAACTAAGAATCTCTGGAGCTGAGCTGCCAATAATCACACTGTAGGCTTCAATTATAATATAATTATTTTAATTATTCTGTTTAACAGTTTTGAATCAAAGGTCATAGAAGTCAATCTTCTTTTTGAATAAACACTAGAGGGTTGTTTTAAGGAATTTAGAAAGCTGGGAGAAATGTAGTGAATTTTAACAATAAGAATCCTGATGGATCATATCAAATGATCTGTCTCATCCATTTGTCAACATAGTAGCCAACCAATAGGAATACTATCTTATTCATGTGGTAGCTACCAGTAAGGTTGAAAGCATCTTGGTGATGTAGCATGTGGCAATAGTGTTCCGATCCTATTCTCAACCCGTCTCCAATCCACTTCTAAAGGACTTTAGAATGCTTTTTCTGGCATTTAATAAATATGTGGTGTGAATACATATACGTGTTATGGTACCAGCTCTGAGCTACTTTAAAAAAAGAAAAACTGGGTTTCTTCAGAAAAGAAAACTGAGTGAATGTAGTCTAAGGAGCTTTCTCTCATATTGGAGATTGAAAGCATCCATTTGCATCAACATGTAGTAGTACTAGCTCAAAAGTAGTTGCCACATTCTAGTACTTCCGTCCCATACCTATTCCATTTTAAAGGCCAGAAGATGTACTAGCTGCCACATGCTACCATCTCTTAGCAGTTTCTGAACCACGTTTCAAATATAAATGAAGAAAAGGGACCACCGTGACATCATTTCTCCAAGGATGTGTTATCATTTGTATTTTAGTGGAGTTGGAGTAGTTGGGCATGACTGTATGGTAATTTGGAGCCTTGCTATGCCCACCTTAACTTTGCCCTTATGATGTAGTTCAGCTAAATAAAGCAAATCTTAAAATTTGCTTCACATCCACTGAAGTGATGTAAACACATCTCTACTTTAGAGTACTGGCTATTGCCTTAAGCTTGCAGGCAAAGCCCCATGCAAGTTGCTGTCACCATTTCTCTCTACCTCCTGTCGCTTTTACTGTAAATTTTCCCCACTGATTTGCAGAAGTCAGTTGGCTCCCAAAAGAAGAACTTCATTAGGATTTTCATCTCATTTCTATGCATTAGAAAACTTCAGGTATTTGTCTTCTAAGGCCTATGTGTTTTTTGCTGGGTTACCATGTTACTGCTAAACTAGTGTAACTGTAGAGCTATACTTTCCATTGCAATATGTTCAAAATAGTATACTGAAGATGGTCATTACTGACAACCATGTCAGCTCAGCTGATCCTGTCAGACACTTACACTATTCCAAGTGATTTCAGTATAATCTAGTACTAGTGGGAGTAGGGTACTGGACAGCACCTACCAGGTACCCTACCAAGTATCACTTTAATGCTCTGTGGAAGGAAACTTTAGTCCTGACCTAGAAATCAAAATATTGCAGTGGATATTTACTTCATCTTTTCTCCCATGCATTGTTTCATCAATGGCTTTTGTCCAACACCCAAGTATTTGTTTGCTTGTTTGTTTATATTCATTTATTTGTATTTTTATCCTGCTCTGTATCCGAAGGTCACAGGATGGGTTATGACAGTAAAAACAAGTTTTAAAAAATCCCCCGCTAAAATCAAGAACAGTACCTAAAAGTGGGGAGGGGAAGCTGTTTCCTCAGCCAAAGGCCAGGGTGAAGAGGTATGTCTTTAATGAAACATTCTCCCTGCATATCACATATGTTTACAAAAAGTCTCTGAGTGCCATCGAAATGTTATTCTTAGTGATTGTAGGATGTCTGGTTAAACATGCTGTAATTGGATGCCAAGACCTGACCAGAGTAAGAAGAATTTACCGTATATTCACACAAAAGATTGACTTAGGGTGTTTTTCCACTTTCACTAGAAGTACCCATTAAGTACCCATTAATGGGTACAAAAATGCTGTTACTTACCCATTAATGGGTACTTAATGGGTACTTTTAGTGATAGTGGAAAAACACCCATAAATCACTTTCTGTTACTAGAAGCAATTGCTAGACAAGGGTCAATATGCATTTCCAGTTTTGATTGGGCAAAATTGAGAGGATAGAAATGTCTAGACTAGCAGAGGAACAATATGTAACCAACCCCTGGTGTTACCAGATCAGCTTTCGGTGTGTCTGTCTGTCTGTCTTTATTCATTTCTATCCCGCCCTATACCCTAAGGTCTCAGGGTAGGTAACAGCATTTAAAAACAGACATGTTAAATAGAGCCATATATACAAACCAGTATAAAACAATAAAAGTAAGCTTGCCAGAGTGAAATTGCCCTTAGTGTAGCAGAACATAGCTAAGCACAGAATCTGAGGAAAACATTCTTTCCACAATTAGTCAATCTGGAAAATTAGAAAAGTATATGGATTGATTTATTAAAAGAAGATTATATCAAGAAATGATTTTCTCCCACAAGGAGATGCTTGACATATGTGGGCACACTGGCCTCTGTATTTTCAGATATGGCTGTCAATCAGTTCTTGTCAACTCTAGTTGGCAGAGTTTGAAAGAATAGTGCTATATAGATGAAATGTAAAGCCAAGGACCATCTTCAACAAGGCTGGTGTGTGTGTGTGTGTGTGTGTGTGTGTGTGTGTGTGTGTGTGTGTGTGTGTGTGTGTGAACACAGCTGACTAGTCATGATGTCGCTTTCACTTATAAAGCAGTTTTCTGAAAGACAGTTTTTTCCTCCCTGAAGGATCTTTTTAATACAGAAATTTGTGCAATACTAATCTATCAGAAGACTGACATATAAATGAAACTGACACTAGGGCCTGGTAGCTTCCCTCATACAGCCTTTGTAATAGTGGTAAAGGACAAATTTCTAGAAAAATCAGTAGGAGCTGGTTGGTGGTATCAGATTGAGTTGCCCAATAGCTTCAGCTGGTATGCCAACTACTTCCCTTCCTTTGCAGGGATTAGGGATGTATATGAATGGTTTTTTTTTACGTTCGAATCTGTTTTGAATTGAATATTTGAATATTCAATTTGAATTGAATTTCAAAGATCCGAATTTTCAAAAATCCAATTTGGAACCGGATCATTCGGATCCGTAGATTCAAAAATCCGATTTGGATCCGGATATACGACTGTTGATAAAATTTGTATCCGAAATGTGAATTTGTGAAAATGTGTATTTATCCCATATGCATCCTGTGTGCGTTCCATTTTCATCCTACATTATTTATGCAAATACGTATTTTTTTTGCAGATTGGTATGCGATAGATACAAATCTACACATTTGAATCATTCAAAAAATCCGTACTGAATTTTTGAAAATCCAATTCAAGTTTGAATGTTTAAATCCGGATTTTTGAAAATCTGATTAAATTTGAATGTTGACATTTGGTGGATTCCAATCAGATATTTGAAAATTTGAATATCCGTGCACATCCCTAGCAGGGATAGCCTAGCTGCCTTTGTTAATGCTCTGATAACCACATACATTTGAGCAAGTTTGGTCCAGTAGTTAGGGAGCTGGACTCTTATCTGGGAATACTGGGATTGATTCCACACTCCTCCATGAATTCAAGGTGTTAGCTCTGACCTATAAGGCCCTAAATGACTTTGGCCCCAAATATCTAAAGGAATACCTTCTCCCATACCAACTTGCCCATGCCTTGAGATCTGGAGGTGAGGCCCTCCTGGTTGTCCCACCACCCTCAATAGTGAGGTGGGTGGGCACCTGGGAAAGGACCTTTTCAGTGATGCGCACCAGGTTATGGAATAGTCTTCCCCTCGAGGTGCGTCATGTCCCTTCTCTATATGCATTTAGGAAGGTGGTAAAGATGCACCTCTTTACCCAGGCCTTTGGCTAATGTGACCATTTCCCCCACATTAGTATTTTAATATTTGAATACTTTTTTTAAAAAGTATATAAATATTTTTCGTTTGTTTGCTTGTTGGTTTTTAATGTGGTCTTATGCAAATTACTGTTTTAACCTGTTTTAAAACTGTAACCTGCCCTGAGACCTACAGGTATAGGGCAGGATATAAATATAAATAAATAATAAATAAATAAATAAAATGAAGCCAGCTGGGTGACCTTGGGCTAGTAACAGCTCACTTCTGAACTCTCACAGCTACCTCACAAGGTGCTTTGAATCCCCTTAAATGGGATAGAAAAGCAGGGTAAAAAAGCCAACTCTTCTTCTACTCTTCTTCTTTTCTCCTTTCTTCTAGAGAGATTAAGACACTACACATTATTGTTGTCCTCTTTTCATATCACAATAGTCTTGTGAACATAAGAGAAGTCCAGCTAGATTGGGCCACAGCTCATCTAGTCTAGCATACTGTCTCACACCTTCATTCTGTTTGCCTCTCCAACCAGTGCGAGTAGGTTAGGCTGATTGATAGTGATTGTCCCAAGATCACCCAATGAGCTGCCATGGCTATGTATGGATTCCATCCTACTGACTAATAGATTGTAGTCCAAAACTCTAACCATTAAACCATGCTGGTTTAGTGTGAAGTGCAGACTGTGGAAGTACTCTTTATGAGCTGCAATTAATAGAAAATGCAGCAACTGGGTTGTTTTCTGGGCTACCTACTTGCACACTTATTATGCCTGGCTTTAGTAACTGTGGTGGCTGCTATTTAGCTACTGAACCAGACTCTTGCTAAAAAAGTATCAAGGGCCCTTTTTACACTTGATCTTATTTGGATTATATCCTGGGATAGGGACCCACCATCTACATATGCTGGTGCATATTGTGGCAGGTCCCTCCTAATTTGGAATAAGGCCCAGTGCAAAATTGAGCAAGGATATTCTCATCCTTGATACATAAGGCCCTAATAACATATGACCAGTTCACTTAATAGACCTTCTCCATCATTATGGACTTGTAAATCCACCATGTGCGTCTTGTTTCAGCAGCCACAAATTACTGGGTCTCACCTTCCTAGTGTTTGGAGTTGGCTTTCTGTGTGGTGTTTCCAACCCTCTGGAATCATGTCCTTTGGGGTATTTCTAATGTCCATATCAACATGTTCTTTAAATGCTTTTCAGACAGATGATTCCTGCTGAGACTTGATGTTTTTATGTAACTGATAGCTTTATTTCTTGTATCTCCCTTTGAATTTTTTTTATAATAGGAAGCAGTATATAAATATTTTAAATAAAACAAATTAAAATGGACAATGGAAGCCCAGTCTAGCAATGTCTGAAGATGTAAAATGAGAGGGTTTCTTTTTTTTTTCATATTCATGTTTGTGCTACGGAAGACCATGGATTAAATGAAGGAAAAAAAGCTGGATTGTAATTTAGCTAATATGATGTCATACAGACAAAGCAAAACAAATAATTCCCTTCACCATATGAGTGCTTCTGTTCCAAAATCAACTTCTATTTGGACATAATGTATGTCTTTTTAACATAGCTTACAACTAATATAGCCATTTTCTCCAAATACCATGTCTGTAGCAGTATGTAAAAATGGAACTCATTCCAGAATAGCATACCTGTGGGGTTCTTCAAGATAGAAGCTTACCTCAAGTAAGGGCCCCTTTTCCACTAGGACTTAGAATCCTTCCAAGACTCCATTAAGAATCCGATTGGTACCTGATTGGTACCAATTGGGAAGGCCCTGTCCTCACCTGGACCCCACTGAAGGCCCCATCTATAAGGCCCTGTCCCCATGAGGGCAGGGGAAATCCAGATTTAATAGGTCCTTCAGGCCCTTAAATCTAGATTTCATGTGGACCTGATTAAACATATCCCTAATGAGGTCTTCAAGCATCTTCAAGATCCAGATCTCCAGGAGGACCCCATCTTAAAGATCTGGATCTTGAAGATCAAGATCTTTGACTGTGTATGGAAAAAGGGGGAAGCTATGGCTCTTCTGCTGTAATCCAGACATACGCCAGCTATTTCCAATTGTACTGAGGGTTCTTACTGCTGAGGAAGTATGCATGGAACAATTTTCAGGAAGGTATTTCCTTTTTCCAGCCTCCAGATATTTTGCACTATAGCCTCTAATTGCTCTAGTCAGCACATCTAATAAGCAGCATTAAGTGGCTTTGAGCCACTTGTTTTAAGGATAAAGCCTAATTTTTATGTTATGAGTCAGAACTAGAAGAATTATCTAGAGAATGAACTGGACTGAAACACAACATTTATGCACTGTTTGCAGATGCTAATGGACATAAATTCTCATGTATTAGAATTCTGTAGAAAACTGTTGACACCTCAGGGGAATTAGTTCTGATAATTGAAGTGTTTAAGTACTAATATGGCCAAATCAAATTCCCTCAACTGTAGGCAGAAATACTTTTACGTTTTTTTTGTGAGAGCTATAAAGATTCAGGAGTAAATGGACTAAGCAAGATACTGTCTCGACAGTCTAGGATCAGATTCAAGAAAAAGCTGTACATGATGGGTGTTCTTCCACTGTCAGAAAGTACCCATTTTTGCACCCATTAAGGACCCATTTGGGTGTGAGCTGGATGATCCCATTTCCACCACAGCACCCATTAGGGGCCCGATTGTTTCGACTGCCGCTGGGGAAATCTGGGGTGTTTTTCCACTGCAGCCATTAGATCTGGATCTAAGAAGATCCGGATCTAAGGAATGGGTACATTTCTTAATCCAGATCTAGTAGATCCGGATTAAGGGAAGCACCCAATGTGTTTCCAGAGGAGATATAGCACCCATTAGGAATAGGTGCTAACACCCCTGCTGTGGAAACAGCTTTGCACCCATCTGGGGAATCCGGATCGACCCACAAGGGGTAGGTCCATTACCCCAGGTGTTTTGGGGGCCAGGGGGGTGCAGTCTTCGAAGCAACTTCGAAGTGATTTTGAAGTGACTTTGAAGTCAGCTTCGAAGTGAATGTGAAGTCAACTTCGAAGTGACTTCAAAGCCAATGTTGGGGGGGGGGAGTCCCAAAGGTACATCTCCTCCCCCTAGCCTCCTTTGGACCCCATTGTCTGTTTCCAGTGGAAACAGGCTCCCTTTAAACTGGATTTTCTGGGAGAAGACCCCATTGTAGACCCCTTTAATGGGGTCTACAGAAAATCCAGATTAAAGGCCAAAATCTACCCATTAGATCCAGATTTCCCAAATGGGTGCCGTAGTGGAAATGGGGTCATCCAGCTCACACCCAAATGGGTCCTAAATTGGTGCAAAAATGGATACTTTTGACAGTGGAAAATCACCCCTGGATCAAATGGGTACTTTCTGGCCTTTAATCCAGATTTTCTATAGACCCCATTAATGGGGTCTAAAATGGGGTCTTCAGGCAGAAAATCTGGATTAAAGGGAGCCTGTTTCCATGCTTGTGTGGCAGTGGGGTTTAGAGGATGCTAGGGGGAGGGGGCACCCATGGGGAGGGGAGCCCCAAAAACTAAGCTTCGAAGTAATTTTGAAGTCACTTTGAAGTCTGTGCAAAATAGCTCCGGAGTGTCTTTGAAGTCTGTGCTGATCTTCAGAGTGAACTTTGAAGTGACTCCAAAGTCACTTCAAAGTCACTTCGAAGTTCACTCTGAAGATCAGCACAGACTTCAATGGAGCTGTTTTGCACAGACTTCGAAGTGACTTCAAAATGACCTCAAAGCCACTTTGGAGATTGCACCCCCTTTCCCCCCCAAACACCTGGGGTGACAATCAGACCCCTCATGGGTAGATCTGGATTTCCAAATGGGTGCTCCAGGGAAGCTAGCACCCATTGCCCTTGGGTGCTAGACCACCCATGGAAACACATTGGATACTTCCCTTAATCTGGATCTACTAGATCAGGATTAAGGAATGTACCCATTCCCTAGATCCGGATCTTCTTATATCTGGATTAAAGGAGCACGGCAGAAAAACACCCGATGTGTGAGTTGCAGAGTGTCACTCATAACATCTTCTTAGTACTTGGAACAGCGATGAGATGAAGACAGAAATAATAAGAACTCAAATACTCTATTCTCAGAGGAAATACACTGTTCTCAGAGGACATACCATCCGTACTACTGGAAATAGTCACACTGTAGGAAATATATCTAGAAGCCACTGATAGTCCTAATCTCCATGAATTACATTCCTTATATTTTGAAACCTTTTAGGCTGGTGACCATAATTATATCTTTTGGGGATGGGATCATAATATAATGGAATGTGAATAAATAATTTTAATTGCATTGAATTTTTCTATACTCACTGTTATGGATAACTCCTGGTTCTAGTATTCCTTCATTCCTTCCTTTTAAATGTCTAGTTGCATTGTGCTTGAATATGAACCCATGAACCTTGTTTTAAAGCCATTAACTTCAATTTCACAGCATGGATGAAATGAGAAACTTGCTGGTTAGTTTTGCCCACTGCAAAGAAGGAACATCTATACCCAGAGGGACCAACAACAATCCATTGTTCATCAGAATCTAGCTAAAGATCTTCTCAGTCCCACTGGAGTTGTAGCCATGATCACCATGTCATCGGCATATAACAGGATGTTGATAGTTTTGGCAGAAACCTTTGGGGCATGTAAATTATCAGCAGTTAATGTTTTTACAATGTCATTGACATAAAAGTTAAAGAGGAAGGGGGCTAGTATGCACCCTTGCCTCACGCCAGTTGTGGTTTTGATTTCGTGGCTCAGGGCTCCGCTGTTTCCTAGTCGGACTTTCAATACTGTATCTGAGTACAACTTAATGATTAGGGCTAGTAGTCTGGTGTCAATATTTGTGGTGGCCAACTTTTCCCATAAAGTAGAGTGGCAGATAGTGTCAAATGCAGATGAAAGATCTATAAAGGCTGTGAACAGATTCATTCCCCTCGAGTTGTACTTAAGAATTAGGTGCTGGAGTACAAAGCAATTGTCTAAAGTTGATCATCCTTGCAGAATCTATCTAGCAAAGCAAACAAAGGACTTTCTATCGGGTGGTTTCTGTTTTGCTACTTTCTAGTGTATCAATATACAAATCATAGCATCCATTAGATAAGAAGCAGCTTTGTAAATAGTTCTGTTGCTCTATCTGTACTGTTAATGTTGACTTTATTGAAATTGCACTGCTTAAATGTGGAAGGATGCTACGACTGGTAATGAAATTTAAGATAATGAATCTGATTCCTGACATCTCCAGTCTTTTGATAGGTTTGGATCCAGACAATTTGAATTTGATAGTACCAATTTACAATGCTTGCAATCATTTGGAACAATGCAACAATCAATACAGACAATAATAGACTGTAAGAGCTGATAAAAAAGCCAAACCCTTTTCTTCATAATATTTTATTCCTTATTATTGCTTTCAGTGTTAGATTGATTTGGATACCATTTGTGAATTGTACTGAAAAACTTTAAAAATTAATACCTCTATTATGCTGATTATAGAAATTCGAAAAAGAAATGAAGAGATTATTTTTATAGTGACAAGTGAAGGACTCTTCAAGCAAGAAGGTGGGTTTTAACATCATTGAATAGAATGCATGACATTTTTTTAAAAAACCCTCCATTGTTGAATTCACCATGAATTGCAGCATCCAGTAGAAGAATGAAGCCAAACGCTTGTTTTATTTATATTCCAGCAATTTAAAGAAGCAGCAATATAAAGTAATTTAAAGAATGAGTAATATATTGCCATTTTCATTAAGTGCTTATAAACATTCAAAGTATTACTCATCATCACTTTTCTATTTATAGTTGATGTACAATGTGTGGCTTCCTTTAGTGTTTCGGGTTAAGTGGACTGTTGTAGGCATGTGGACGGATGAATTCACATTTGAAAATTCGATTGAATATTGGAGTTTAAAAAAAGAGTGAAGCAAACAATGCTTCCGCTTTGCGAATAATAAACTTTCACAATATATTATTGATGAAAAGAGAATATTTTACTTTCACACAGGATGATTCTGCACTGGCTAGTATACCAGCAAACCTACTGGGAGCCTTCCTTCTGCATGCAGATACAATCTAACGAAGGAACGCAGTGCAACATTTTATGGCTATGTGATGTGATTTATGGTTGCAAATAGGACCAATCACTCTGTGCTGGCACAGGGTTTAAAATGAACACCCAACCTGGCACAGGAAGCACTTGGACGATGCAGAATCCTACTACACTTTCTTTTCCTATGCTTCCTGCATCTCTGTGACAGAGCACAGATCAGACACATGTATGGCTGGCACTTCAATAAGGCTTTCTATCTTCTCTTTACTTACCTGTATGTCTTAAACTGGTAGCTAGACCAGAAGTGAACAAATTTAATTAAACAGTCGGAGAAGTTAATGAAGGGATACAGAAGGGAATTAAGTTAAATCACAAAGGAGACCATTGGTGTACACATGCCAACTTATGTATACTGTAGATATTAATAGACAAAACAAAACCTGTAGAGAGATAAGTGAGTTCCAGAAAGTTTTCTTCATGTCATACTATTGCACAAGATAAATGTGACTAAATTGAGGGTTACTCCTGTGTTTGTTGAAAAATGTGTGCAAATTTGCAAATTCTAAAACCCATTTATTTTATCTTTGTGTTATTTTGTTTACACAAGCGTATATTGGGAAAGTATTTGAAAAACAGCCTTCACTATTATTTTTCCTCTAACAGTTCCTTGAATTTATATATATTATCCTTAGAAGTAGTGCTGATGCCTACCCAAAGATAAATAGATTGATGTTCACATATCAGCCAATCAAACAGATTTTATCATTCATCATTTATCATTCAAACAATAGTCAGGTTTAAACCAATTTCCTTTGCTTTTCTAAAGTTTCCACAAGAAGTAATTCACAGGGACTCCTCCAATGTGGTAGTCAGAATTTCACTTGACAGTGCTGAGCTATTACAAAATTCAAAAAGGCAATGCACCTGACATTGTTTCTCTCTGATGCTGTTCTCTGCATGCTGTTTAATATTCCACAGATTCTTCCAAATCTGCCTTTGTTCACTCTTCTCCTTCTGGATGGATGA
Source organism: Aspidoscelis tigris stejnegeri (assembly GCA_023333525.1). Classification (NCBI taxonomy): domain Eukaryota; kingdom Metazoa; phylum Chordata; class Lepidosauria; order Squamata; family Teiidae; genus Aspidoscelis; species Aspidoscelis tigris. Next base: position 49,497,732 of record JALMGA010000005.1, on the reverse strand, counting down.
GTGTGATACCTTTGCTGCCTTTTTCAGGGACAAACTGATCTTGAACAGCTATTCTTAAAAAAATCACCTGGGTATTCATAAATGAACTCCCATGGATAATATTGCTGCAAGTATTAGATATTTTTTTAATGTTCTCTGCTCAGCTAATTATGACTGAAAATGAGTTTAGCCAAAATGTTGTTGCTCTGAAAGCAAGATAAAAGAACAGTTTCTGTATGCAGTGGGCAAACAGTGCAGCAGGAATTACTGATCTATAGCTTCCATTATTTCATATATTGGCAAGAATGCATAGGAGTTGCATGTATCTCTGGGAAGTCATGTATATTACATATTCATCTAATTAATATCTGCTTTGGTCTTGATAGTTCCATCTTTTTAATGTGAAAATCCATATGAACATTCTAGCCTTTGTTTATTGGCAGACCATTTGAAAACCATGTGAAAGTGTGCAAACATGAAACTGGATGTATATATTGCATTAAAGAGTGCATTTATATAGTTAAATGTCTTTTGGTGCTTCTTAGTTCTATCTCATATGTGTTTACATGGTCACTATACTGTCAGGAACAGTTGGGGGGAATCCTTCAGTTTTAAGTGATTAAATTGGTTGGAAAATCTGGTGTTGTGTTTCGATAGACTAATGAAGGTGATCAGGCAAGCAATCCTGGAGTCTTGTTTGGCTGAGTTGTTTAAAAATACAGTTTGGGCTGTTTATTGAATGATACTTCCTTCTTCCAACCTTCCAATTTAGTTTTAAATCTGTAATGCAGTCTTAGTATTTTCTGCCATCTAATGTGACAGTAGATTAGGTGTTTTAAGGTAAGATTATACAAATCAGAGAAAGTAGGGCTGTTGGCAGTTGTTATCAAAGCTAAACAATATGGTGCTGAATTTAGTTGCTAGAGAAAGGGACTGTAAAGAAGCATTACATGTCTGTGGGGTTTCCAGAAGTGTTCATTAAACACAATAGGATATTGAATGTTGACTAAAAGAAGCATGGGCCTAATTCACAATATTTAAGCCTTTTCCTTACCCTAGATAAAGTGGAGCAACTTATTTTGCAAACCTAGGACTAAAAACTCTCACTTAAGTTCCTTTAAAAGCCCTGTTAGTGTTTCTGAAAACAGAAGCATAATTTTACCCAGTAGTGTCCTGTACAGATACTAAAGAATCATCAGCTAAGCTAAAACAAGGATGATTTTTATCCAATTTGACACTGTCTGGCTATACATGTACATGAACTGGAGCCGCAGCAAAGGTTGTCAACTTCACATGACAGCAGTTGGAAAACCTTAATACAGAAACCAAGTAGCAAATAATGCTGGTGGTGCAGTGAAATTTACACTATATGTTCACCAATCTTGAAACAATTTTTCTAACGTCTATACTTGTATTTAATGCCATATACACACATACAAAGAGAGAGAGGTCTAGTTAAATGAGCCTAATGTTTCATAAATGGAATATCAAAATAAACTTTCAGATTAATTTTATTTTTTTCCCTAAAATTAACTCTTTTATCTGAGCAGTTATGTGTTTTCCCCTTCACAAAGTTAACACCACTATAAACTTATGGAGCAGATTCCAAATTTTGATACATTTGATTCATTGTCATCTCCAGCATCTATAACTTGGATTCATTAATGTCAAGGGCTTTTTTTGATGAGTAGCTATCAGAATTTTAAATATATTTACCTTTTCTCTTTGACATGCCTTTCATACGTTTGCTGAATATTTCTACATGGCTTTCTAGGCTCCTTAAAAGATTTATAGGATAATGGAGATTTTTACTAAGGGAAATTTTAATTATTATTTATGTTGAGAAATGTGTTTTTTCTTTTTCTTTTACTTTCTAATTTATATCATCCTCTGAAGGAATTCTCAACTAATTTCATTATTCCATGTCTCTTCTGTAGTTTCAGGCCATTTTTGCATAGCATGGGCTTGATCCAGGCAACCTGGTCCACTCCCAAGGCTTTTGTAGTAAAGTTCATGGGCTTAGAAGTTCCCAACTGGGGCTGTTTTGGTTGGGTACCCAGAGGTAGTGCATTTTCAGCAGCAATTCTGGTTGCCCATGAAATGGATCTGGCTATGGTATGCTGGATCGTGATGAATATGCTGTCCAAATACAGTTCACTAGTCTGGTATACCAGCCAGAATGTGTGGCTCACCTATAAGTATTCCACACTTGAACCAGCCTATAGCACCATTTTTGTACTCTTGCCTGGTCTAATGTCCTTTTTTGTGCAGATGGACCAATCTGTTGGGAGGCATGGCCTCAAAGTATACTGATCCATAGTGTAGATGATGTCTTCCAGGTGGTCTCATGAGTTGGACTAGCAACCCAGTGTGGACAGGGCTTCAGACTTCCCTTAAAGAACATAGATCTGCAGTAGAGTAACTTCTAAAGTGCAGGTGCTGAATCATTCTGTTATCTCTTTGCTGCTTTTTGTTATGATCTTCATAATGCCTCCTACTTCCAAATCATGGAAGCAATCTGTAAGGATATCATGGTCAGTTGTATCAAAAGCTGCTGAAACATCAAGCATGGTCCTCAAAGTTGCACTCTTTCTATGCCTCTCAAACAACAGGTCATTCAACAGCATGACCAAGCTTGATTCTGTCCCCATACCAAGCTTGAATTCAAACTGAATTGAGTCAAGGTACAGTAGTTAGTTTTTTTCCCCAACAGCTGCTGAGTCACCATATTCTCCAACACCTTGAAAAAGGGGATACTTGTGACTTAATAATACTTGGAATAGATCTCTGTGTCCAGGGAAGTCTTTTTAAGGAGTCCTTGTAATGTGACCTATTTCAAGATTAGCTGCACCACTCTATTAATCAAGAGTGCATTAATGACAGGCATGCTTCCCTCTCTTGCTTTAATGAGTCAAAATAGCCACGTCCTCATGGACCAGACAATTCCCTGCATACTTCACTAGGTACTGTATCAACAGCCGCATTCAGTTTGGCATGAAAATGGAAGTTTTTATCCTCATGGTGCTTTGTAAATTTAGAAGACCAGGCTTCTTATGGTTTCAATGGCTACAGCTATTTGAAAATGCAGTGGATGCTTCAAAATAAGCTTTTTTTTTTCATTTTTCAATGTTACACAATAATTATATACTCCTATGCACTTTTGGTTACCTTTCACAATCAGAAAGGCAAAATAGGCACTTTCACTTCCCTGGGACTATAAAAAAATATAAACAGAAATATTCAATAAAACCTCTGATAGTTTTAAAGTGATCTAAAAGTAGATTTTTTTAGAATAACATTAGAACGATCTTTCATCCATTTCTACAATCTACAGATTGTTATGAATATAGTGTGAACTCTTCTAAAAAATTCAGTTCAAACACATGATAGGATTATTAAATGATGAAGTTGTTCTCAAAATTTGATATGGTATTTATCCTGGCAAAGATATGACATGCAGCTATTAAATATTGTATATTTTAATTAACATTTATATAATTCTTGAATTAGTATGTAATTAACTGATCTGATTTGATTTGAGAAACCTATAAAACTATCTTTAATTACACAGTTCTGACAATATTGCATATTAAAGATATTTGGATAACAACCCTTATTAATGTAGTAATTGTGGCCTGCACTACAGAGAACTGAATCTAATAGCTATTTTTCTGTGAATCTAATAGTTATTTCTCAGTCAATATTATGGAAATGCCTGTGACCATAACTTATCTAGATCATGTTGTAAAATCTTTACTAGAAGCCTACGAAGAAGTAGCAGAATTGAAAGTCAACCTAAAGAAGATGAAAGTGCTGGTAAAAAATATGGAGTGGCAAGAGCAGGAAGAATTTAAAGGAAAATCCAGATTTTATATATAAAAGACAAATATTTGGGAGTTCCTATGACTAAACAAAATATAGCATTATATTAGATTAATTATTTAAAACTATGATCAGCGATCGAACAAGATTTAAAATGATGGCTTAAATTAAATTTATCTTTACTGAGAAGAATTTCATTCTTTCATTCTTTCTTTCTTTCTTTCTTTCTTTCTTTCTTTCTTTCTTTCTTTCTTTCTTTCTTTCTTTCTTTTGCTTATTGATGACTGGGACCACAGAATGAGATTTATATTGCTGAGGTATGTCAGGTCTTATTAGTGGGAATTTACAGTCCAATCCTAGTCACATCTTCTTAGGTGTAAATCTTCCTGTGCTAAATGGTGCTTAATTCTCAGGAAAATGAGGTTATAATTGAGTCTTAACCTGTTCAACACAATGCAAAGAAACAGAAGCCTCAGATTTTTACACAAGTATAATATGGCAGTATGCTGCATTTTTCTGACATTGGTCCTGCAGTAATGAAATCATTTCACAAATTCTTTAAAGGAAGACACTTCACATTTGAAAAATTCCTTCAGTGTGCCATGCCTATTTGGGATCTCTGTACATGTGGAAGTTAACATAATTGTTTATTTATCACAATTATTATCACTTTTTTTGCACAGGGAGAGTGATAGATACCCATTGGCATTTATGAGAAAAGATGTTAGAGTAGTGCATGAATATTCGTAACATTAGTTATTTGTCCGAATTTGGACATGCATACATGAATCAAATGTTATGACATTCGTACATTAACATTTGTACGAATACAAACGTTTCAGACATGTGTACAATTAGTTTGGACATTTGTTAAACTGGGGAGGTGGGAAAGCAGATGCGCCACACATCTGCAATGGATCTAGATTGCATTTGACATGGATCAGGAGTGGATTAAAAGTGGGTTCTGGTCAGATTTGATGCTTTCAGACCTCAGATTTGTTACAACATATTATCAGATGCGTATTTGTTCGCATTGGATATGTATTCGTTTGTATCGGATATTCGTATCAAATAAAATCCTTCCACATTTGAAGGAGATCTATTCAAATGAATACAAATTTTCTAACATTCAATTCGTTATGAATCGAATGTCAAAAACCCATTCATGCACATCCCTAGTTACCATAGCATGGTACAGAATTGGAACCTCCTCAGATTCATTCAAATAGGGAAGTGCTGAAATGCAGTTTGTAAGAAGTTAGTTTCTTACAAACTGCCTAGAGAGAACCAGGACTGACAGGTGCCTTACCTGAGAACCTGAGATTTTCATAATCACAAAACACTGGACTGAGAAAATGTTGGTGCTTGCATGCAAAACAAGGAATGTGTACAGGGTGAACTTGTACAGCAGGTGGTGTGTAGTTATGCAAGATTATCTCTAATTTTAAAACTAATGTCTAAAAGATTTGTGATGAATTGGATCATGGGGAAATTTTATAGGGTCAGTTTTGTGCATGTCTGTCTCATAGAAAATTTTTGCCTCTATGGTAAGATTATTGAGAACTGTCACAAATAATGAAAAATGTACACTTCTAGCAATAAATTGAACAACTTAATAGTGTCATCTGCTATATGTGCACAATCAATCTGAGCATTAAAGTCCTCTTTCTATCTCAAATATGAACATGAAGCATTAAATAACACCATACAAATAATTTGCATTGCATGAATTTAGAATAGCCATGCAAACACTGAGCATGAACTGACTTAATGAAATGGAAGCCATTCGATATGCTGTGAAAAAAAAATAAGATGACAGGTGACATCCTGTCATACAAAGGAATATAAGGAATTATGCTTGTTTAATAGAAAATAAAAAGGAATTCTTCATACTACCATTGCAGAGGACTTAAAGAGCAGGAGTATAAAGAATAGAATGTTATGTGTTAAGAGTCGCATATGTTGGGCTGGAAAATAGACACTATGGGATAAAAAGAATGAATAATATGATACAGTACAAAAGCAATTTAGGGCATTTACAGAATATTAATAAAGAACAGTGATGGTTGAGCTTCTAAGGGGGACAAAAAGGCTTTCATTTAGGAACATGTTTTTATAATGAGACAAAATCAAGATTGGATTAGGGATGAGCATGAATATTCAAAATATTCATTATTCATATGAATTTGGATGAATTTGGACATTCGTATGTGTATGGATTCATACACATCTTGTGCATATCTGTAAATGGGATGCATATGGGATGAAAATGGGATGCGTACGGATGTGTACAAGATTCGTATCATTAAACGTGTATGGAATATTTGTACGAATAGATACAAATGTATTTGTATTGGTTTGAATGTTCAGACATTCAATTTTCTTTATTCGTACGAATTTGGATTTTTGAATATTCAATTTGTTGCAATTTTTGACTTTCAGTTCATATTTGTGCACACCCCTAGATTTGATAGAATACAATATGTTCTGTTTTATCAGTTTCCTGGTTTAATAACAGAAGTGATGACATTTATTCAACACTATAAGAGGACCCCTGCTAGATCATGCCACAGCCCCTCTAGTCCAGCATCCTGTTTCACTCAGTGGCTCATCAATTGCTTCTAGACATTCTCAAGCAGAAGACAAAGGCAAAACCTTCACCTCTCAACTCCCTGCAAATGGCCTTTAGAGGCATCCTGCCTGACTCCCCAACAAATAGGGCTTTTTGTTGCTCCTTTAAGAAAAAATGTCCCTTAAGTAGACGCACACACACACACACAAATAAAAAACTATTCAAACGAATAAATACCCAAAGCTTACCTCTGTTTTCTGTTTTCCTGCTTCTTCAGGTCTTCCTTGACAAGGCGTATTCACCATTGATTAGTCACTCGCTTGTTCAGCTTTCTGTGATTTTGACTGGTTGCTTGTCTGTTGCAATTGTTCCTATGCTGCAGTTGGCTACGTTTTCTGCCCCAGTGCTTATGTAGCTTCCTGCCCAGTTGGACTAAAAGTCCTGAATGAAGAAGGATTTATGTTTGAAGATGGAGGTAAGGGAAATTTAGGGAGAAAATATCTGTTTTACAGCTTCAGATTTACCCGGAGGGTGCTTCATTGAGTGTGTCTGATCACACCCATGAGGGATATAATGTTACTGGGTTCCTATGAGAATTCAGAGGTTTTTGCTGCATGTTATGTTCTGAATCATTTTTTATAAATGGGCTGTATGTGTGTGTATTTAGAACAGTCAGTTTAACAGAATCAAATACTTCTTTCTTTGTAATATCAAGCTGCCTCCAGATGTGAGATCTTCTTGGAACTACTTTGGGAATGCCAGATATATCTGAGGCATTCCCAGTGTAGAGCCAATCACAATGCATGAATGTGTGTTGTAAAGCTATTATAGGAAAAACAGAAACGTCACCAGGTTTTTTAATATGAACCCTCTTACCATCACGTATGGTGATGAGCATTTGTGATTGGCTCACTGGAGATTTCCAGAAGCCAGCCAAATGGGTGAAAAGCAGCAAAAGAAAGGACTGATTTCTGGTACTCTCCATTGGCCCCATCACAAATGCTGAACATCAGAAGGTAAAAAGGGCTTTGCTGTTCATGTCTGGCAGCAGCTTGCAAGAGGCAACAATGAGACCTTATGCAGATCTCACATTGCCTTTGCTGTCTGGAGAAAGCCTAGGTTTCATTCCAGTCTTTTTAACACAGAGATTATTTTGTTGCAAGGTACAAAGCTCTCTGACTCTTGTTTAAGGAAGAAAACTTATTCTCTGAAAGTAGGCTTGTGTTCACCTGAGCTACTGTGTCCTTTTGGTGACCCTGGTATAAACTAAAAGGAACAAGAAGAGCATGGAATTATCTATCTTTATAATTTTTAAAAGATGTAAGAGACACAAGTGCTGCAAAGGCAGACTTTCTGATTGTGTCTAGAGAACACTGCATTGATCTGTAGATGCAGGGTATACCAAAGATGTTCTCAAGTATGAGTGAGTTAAAAGAAACTGGAGAGCCTTCAATTCACTGTTTGTAAAGGAATACTTGAAATTTTATTTTACAAGCAGCTGTACGTGAGCTAGTATTGAATTTAGCAGATATGATTCAGTAAAATTGGTTGTCCTAAAAGTGGCAGGCTTAATTGTGAGTACTCTTGTGAATTTTTATATTCAAAAAATGTTAAAGACATAGCACCTGTTAGTCCACGTACACTTAAGGTTTAGTCTGTCCTCAGTCCATTTTCAGAGTGAGATCATGTGGTTCATCCAAATAACCTTGGAATCCTTGCGGGAATTGGGAAATATAAACACTGTGGAATAAAGAAGTCTGCATTTAACAGAATTCTACTGCCATTGGAAAGACAGGGAACAGACTTGTTTCTATGGATTTTGCTGTGGAGGAATGGGGAACTTCTTGTGTTAATATATGAAGTGAGGTTGTGAGATGAAAGGATCATCGAGGAGAAACAAGGCATCTCATCTTGATAAAGTGAGGATTTCTGGATCCTACCTTTTTGCCAACAGAAGGGGATTTTCTGTTCAGAGGAAAAAAGGGGAGCCAGCTGCACTTTATATTCAAAATACTCAAGGTTTGTTTTGTTTAAAAGATACCATTCAGCACATTTTTGTATTTGTCTATGCAGACTCACCCATACATGCTCCACTTTGGATACTTGGTCTATAAAGTTACAATGTTAATGATAACACAATCTTACAGTCCCCAGACATCCTCATTTAATCAAAGGCTGACATTTCATTACTGTTATCAGGACTTCATGTTACAGAAGGATAGGCACTTCCTATGATCTTCTGCCTAGGTGTTGGTGGTGAGAGAATTCAGAATAGGGATGGTAGGCTACATTAATTCTTGTGCAATTCCACAGGGTGATAATATGTAATATTTCTCTGGGCTGTTGAAAAGATGGAATATATTTGCAGCCAAGAAGTGCTTACAGGCTGTAAAGATGCTACTGATGCTGAAATGAAAGTGAGCTGCAGTTCTGAAAAATGATTCTGGAGTGGATGTTATACATGGGAATAAAATTTCCAGTCAAATACAAGTGCCGTATCCACTTCTTTGCTGAAAACAAAAGAAGTTGGAGGTCAACGAACTGCATTAGAAATGTAGGATAAAATTAGAGTAGGTACTGTGCCCAGGAGGCTATATGGGATGAGGAGGGAGAGAGAAAATAATAAAGATAAGGGATTTATTTTTAATCTAAGGAAAATTCTTGCCTCAAATACCACCTATAATAATATCTCTTTTGTATGGGTTTCTAGCAGATGCTTCAGTAACAAACAGTTCTAAATTTTGCTTTGGCAAGTCCTTTGAAATGTAGGAGATAAATGGGAAAAGTTCTGCATGAATACAACAATATCCTTGACAGGAAGACAAGAATATACTTATGCTTTCATTGAACTGGCATGCATCTCCCTTCATTTTACTCTTCTAATTCTATAGCAAAGTGGTCTGATACAGAGAAGAATACAGGTGGCTCAAATGTGGATTAAAACTTAGTTGTGTCTGGGTTCTAAGATGCACATGTGTTCTAAACATGAAAGTCAAAGGTGTAGCAAATATGGCACCCAACAACTAAAAAAATAGGCAATGATGTATTAAAATTTGCTTTCGTACCTTTTTCTTATTGCTGTTCCACAAGATGGTTTCATTGGTTTTGTAATGAGATATTAATGGTTTAAGCATCAGCACTGAAATATGATTTTCTTTTAACTATGGAAAACTGTCAAGACCGCAGCTTGTGAAAAATGGCCTATTTGGTAAAAGCAAGGTTATTGAAAGTCTTGTTTCCCTCTACCTTGTATTCCCAGCAATAATGATTGATGTATTTCTTTTAGCCTCCTCAGGGATTCAGTGAATTGCTTGGGTAACTTGCAGAGAATAAAGAAAATGCTTACCATTTTGTAACTTTACAGCTTTTTAGAGCAAGAATCTGTTTGTTGAAAATAGCAAAGCTGTGATCCTTAGCTGGAATGCTGTTTTAATCTCTTCAGGCAAATCAAATGGAATGATGGATTTTATGATTCATTGCTTAACCTCAGCAGTTGAATTGTGATCTAAAAACCTAGAAAAAGCTAAGCATAGCCAAAGAGCAGTTTAGAAGCACAAATGGAAACCTATTAGTATCATGAGCTTCTATTTTAAAAAGCCTGATCAAGTATAAAAACAATTGCATTCATATAGGTACATACAGGTTTTTGGATGATATTGTAAGAAGTCTAACATGGCTAACATGACCTTTGATATAGCTATGTAGTCAGATTCCTGTGAGCTCCAGTCTACCCAGTAAATGACAAAGACTCATGGGATTGTTTGGGAGTTTTCAATTGAACACAAAGATAAAGGTGTCTCAGAGCTGATGGCTCTGTAATAATGTTAACAATTATCATGTGAACTTTCTTATCAAGAGTATACAAGTTGTTTGCTGTTGACTCCTTCCTGGGACTTTTTTTGACTTCTCAGTTTAGCCTTTAGAACCTTGTATTGCCAGGAAAGGTCCTATCCAAATATTTTATGAGATCCCTTGTATTTTGTTTCTGAGATCAGCTAGTATCAGTGATGAGCAGCCTAAATTTTAAGCTTAGTCCTATATAAAACTCTTAAGTAAAGTAGGGCTCAAGAATTTACTAAGGCAACTGATATACGAGCTTTTTTGTACAATAATAACTTGATAGGCTATACAGTCAGGAACAAGAGTTCATGTAGTAAGTTTCTGAACCTCATCGTTCTGTATGTCAATGCAGACCTGGGAGCATCTCCCCCTCACATACAGAATACTCTGTCTTGATCCAGTTTAGGGAGGCCCTGTTTGATATTGCTGATAGACACAATTAAATGTGTTTATCTGCTACCAGAGGGTCTAATGCAGAACATGAGGGTAGTGCAGAAGGCACACCTCCCATGTTCGGGACTACTGGAGAATGCATTTCAGTGACATTCTAAAGCTTCAAGGCTAGAAACTTTTCACCCTAGCCCTTTGAGGCATCAGAACCTGGCTTCAAAGCCTACACTTGCTGTGAGGTGGTGGTGTGGTCTAGTCTAGACTTGTGCTGTCATGCAGATGGCACCAATCCAGCCCACGGCTGGAATCAGCAGGGCTGGCTGTTCCATATCCAGTGTTTCCACCACAGCCTTTCAGTGCAGAAGAGTTGAATGGTTGTGTTCAAGTTACGTTTAGAATGATATTTCTTATATTCTGTGTGGACTATCCAGGCTCTTGCACAACTCCAGTCAAACCTTTTGTGTGCCTGACAGGAACATGAGATAAAAATAGAAATGGTGCACTGCAAATCTGACCTAATAAGTCCACTGGAATTGGTAGCTATTTGGGGGCTGCTATGCTTTCTGTCACCAATCAATGAAGAGCTGTGAATATTTAGCAGAGGCACAAGATCAGTACAGTATATTCCTCTAGCATCCCTGGGAATGGTTATTTAGAATGTATACCAATATGTTGATTTTATAAGCTGGCATCCTGATATATAAAGGGTTAGCATTTATATGGGTATTATTTGGTTACTTCCTGCTAAAATTGCAAGATGTGAACATGCTTTAAAAGGCAGAATTAAAACTTATATTAAAACAAATTGAAGAAATATTGAATAAATTTAAAACTGTTTAATAAACTTTTTAAAAAGTAGCATAATTAAAAAAAGTAGATCAAAGTTCATGCTTAAATTGTTTACTAATTGTACATAATAAATTACAATAATTTTGCTGCTTGCAATTTTAATGTACTTGCAAAGAATAGGAATGCAATTTTTTCCCTTCTCATTAAAAAGTTCTTTTAAGTCCTTTAATAGTTATCTGCCAGCAGAAATGGAGTTTACTACAACAGTGTGACTTATGGCTTGTTTTACACGTGTCATTCCTGTAGGAATACAATTTTTTTTCTGAATGTCTGTGAGATCCTCTGAGGAAATTTGAAAATTTGAAATTTGGGTGTTAGGACTAAGGAAGCAAAGTTCTATTAGGTAACTCAGTATGTGCTCTTCTAATTTTCCTGTTGCTCTGTCCCAAAGAAAAGATGCACTGAACTCCAGAGACCAGTGGTTTAGTATTCCCTTTTGTCAACATTTTGGGGATGAATGTGGAGCTTAGCTGTCTTGCATTTGGAAGGATCCTCATCCAACCTCTGACCACTCCAAGTACAACTGGGAGATACTCCTACCCTGAAGTCAGAGGACAGCTGCTGATCTTCTTAGATAATTGTTTCTCTAGCAGAATTATTCTAGATGTTGTTGAATACAATGCTCAGGTTGCCTAATCAGAATGACCAGTATTCAGGAATGTTTCTGGAAGGTACATTAGATGAAAATGTTCTGATTTAAGTATGTGGCAGTTCCCCATGTCACTACGATATTACAGCTACAATTTTTTTAAAAAAATGAAACAAATCAAAACATAAAACAAAAACAAAGATACACTGATTTCACCTGTTTTAAGCATGACCCACTGCACTGCAAATGTGACATCCTATCAGATTTATGTGCCATTTATAATGCTACATAAAATGTAGTGTGCTCTGTGGACCAGTAGGTATCAATATTAAATATGTAACTGAACTACTACAATTTGTTTCAGTTCAAAGTTTTGTTTGACTCTAGGTGATTATATGGAAGAACGCTTGCTTCTTTGAACTATCTGTCCTGATGTAAATAGACAGAAATGGCTTGATGATCCCCCGCAGAGGTAAAGTTGCACAGAAGATCTTACTAAATCTCTCACCAACCATGGGAGATCCTTGACAATGTGAAAGGGTAGCTGACTAGGAAATTGAACAAGAAAGTCGAGGATAATGAGTTAAGTTCAAATTCAAACTGATTACAGTGTAACTGACTTGTCAGCTGATGAACTCCTTTATGGATTTTTGCACTTTTCAAATGGCATCAGGCAGGTCAAGCTTGCATTCCTCACACCAGACACACAAAGACATGCTGATAAAAATAGCTGCAGGAGGCAACTGGACTGAAATTCTTCAACTAGGAAGATTTTTCCCTTTTGTTGAAGTTTGATTTCAAACTCAGACAATAAATATAACACACTATCATACCTCTTGTATGAAGGTGTGGTGCTTAAAGATAAATTGTTTAGCAGTGCATGTAGACATTGTAATAAAAAAAAAGATGAGAGGTTTTTTTTTATTACAAGCAGTTGTTTTCCAAAAGATACTGTCCTTGTTCGCAAGTGTGTTTGGAGGAAGTGGATTATCTGAACTCATTCAGTCCAGCTTTAGACCTGATTATGGCACTATAATTGCCTTGGTTAGAATGATTGATGTCCTTCACTGGGACAGTGACAGGGGACATCCTACTCTCCTTTTTTCCATTGATCCCTTGGTGACTTTTAGTACAAGCTAGGGATGTGCATAAATTTTTGGGGGCGATTTGAATTAGATTCAAATATTTAGAATCTGAATGCAACAAAATCAGATTTGAATAGAATACATTCAAATCTATTGAAAGTTAGATTTGAATTGTATTTGAAGATATGGATGTCAACAACATTCGTATGTGTCATACGTATCTGTACACATTTTGTACACAGATACGTATCTGTAGATTCATATCTGTACATACGTATCTGTACATTCAGTGTTTTGAATCATTCAAATGAATGTTTTGGAACAATTTAAATTCATTTGAATGTTTAAATTAGAACGTGTAAACATTCTATTTGAGTTTGAATGTCCACATTTGATCAAATTTGATTGAATTCCGAATGTTTCAAACATTTGTGCACACCCCTAGTACCAACAGCCATGGTATCCTCATAGAAAGGCTTTGGGCAACTGGAGACACTGCATTGCAGTGCTTCCACTCACATACCTGAGAAGGATACCAAAGAGCTGTCATGGGGGATTTTTGTTTGGGTTCCTAGGAGTTATCTTGTGGGTTTCATCAGGCGTTGATCCTATTCCCTCTGCTTTTAATACATACATGAAGCTGCTAGGAGAGGTCATTAGGAGCTTTGGAGTTGGGTACAATTAATGATAGTAAGCTTTCCATTCCATCCATATAGTTGATGTGCTTGACCTGGAGGCAATAATGGCTGGACCAGCAAACTGAAACTGAATTTGTCAGGAATTCCTGAGTCCATGAGGTGGGGAGGAGATCCTCTTCTTGATGAGGTTGCCATGTTCTCTCTTTGTTGGTGAAGACTTAAATGGAGAGAAGTGTCTACCTTCAACTCAAGAATGTATATAATCTTTCCATTAAGGCTAATGATAAAAATTGATAAAATAATTGATTATATCACTGGAATAGAAATACAGAAACCTGATTGACTTCATGATGCTAGCAACCAAAAATGTGATAACAGCAGGTTTGAAAGACAAATCAAACTTTACTGTCATTTTAATGCCTTTTTAAAAGGTGCAGACACTTTGAACTGTTTTTTGTACAGCTCATTGAATGTGCCTAGCATTTTATTTGACATCAAACACTTCCATTTGAACATTGGAGGTATTTGCTTTCAAAACAAATACTCTCCACACTCCCTGTTTGCTGGGAACTGTGTTTGAAGTGAACCAATTTGGCATCTCTAGTGAGGGGTCAAATCCTGGTGACTACAGAAACAAATGTATGCAGCTTGCCTGACAGATACAGAAATGCTTTCCTGTTACATTCTTCTAGGGAGGTACAGAAGTTGAAGATGGTGTCCTTTAAATCCCAAAATATAAACTTTGGAATCACCCTGCAACTGTCTTGCTTGTTGTAAAATTCCCTGGCTTTCTCCAGAACTAAATAAATTATGTGAGTTTTTTCTGCTTAGGCTGTTTCACATAATATTCTTACCCATATAGGTCTTCTGTACAAAAAAATTAATATAAAGCCTCTGAATAGATAATAAGCATGTGGACAGCTGCACAATTGGAATATTCACTTTATATGGTGGAAATAGTTTACTTTCCAGGTGGTTTCCATGTCTGTGTATCTAAAATTAGAATTTTCACATATAACACACTGATTTGTAAGACTACTTGGTAAATAGCATGAAAGTTATGGGTAGTTGTAACATTACTGTTGCTCAGAGTATACATGAATGAGGCCGACCATGAGTTTTGCATGTTCCCTTCCCACTATTTGGAAAACGTTAACAACATTTTACTTTTCTGAATCTTGGCTTTTTATAATATCTATAGGCTATGTTGTTAAATTATGACTCTGCTGGATTGTATTTTATCACCAATTATGATTCGCTCAAATAAGAGAACTTGATTTTTAAAGAGAAAGCTTAAATTTAGCTTCTTTAAAATAGATAAATTACTGTATTATCAGTGATAGCCACTGATGTGTAACTGCAGATGTTCCTGAAAGGCTCCATCCAAATGAAGCTAGATGGAACTGACATAACCCGTGAAGATGTACAAAAGCAGGAATGCCACTAGCAAACACAGTTTGGGAGCTGCCTTCCGTCTCTGCAAGTGGACCGGGTTGAGCTGCATACCTGGTACTCGCCCCAAAATTCTAGATGAAGGACTTAAATGTCTCCCAGTGACAAGACTTATCAAGGGAAATCCCAGGTCTTCTCTTTTAGAGGAAGGGTGGGAGGTGTCTATTAGATTTGTATCTTTAAAATTTGAATTTATCCACATTCAATTTGAATTGAGTAAATTCAAATCTATTTGTTCAAATTTTCAATTAGCATTTGCACATATGAATGTTGACAACATTCTTATGTGCCCATACACATCCTTACGGATCTGTACAAATGCATACATATGTGGGAAAGATGCAAACGGGCAAGTATGCATCATGTACGTATCCATACACATACAAATTTCTGAGTAATTCAAACGAATAGATTCAAAAAATTGAAATTCATTTGAATGTTTAGATTTGAAGTTATAGACATTTGATTCAAATTAGAATGTCCACTTCTGGCACAGAACCTTCTAGGCATATGGCCAACCCTAAGTTGGCTGAAATGACTCATGTGGATGCAGCATAAAACTTTCAATATTCTGCGCAAGTCCCAGTTCCACATCTCGAATTCACACTTAATGACAAATTTGTAAATGATTCCAGACACATGAGATAGATAGAAGACAGAAGCACTGGGACCTCTCTTTTTAATGGGGTCTACAGAAAATCTGGATTAAAGGGCAGAAAGTACCTATTTGATATGGATTTCCCCCACGGCAGTGGAAACAATAGAAAATCTCTCTTCATGTCTTTAGTATAACTGGGATGATAATTTCTTTTAAGACTAGTTATAGAATGATCAGTGTGAAAGAATATTTAAAAAAATAAGTAGTTTTGTGTTAAACAAGTAAAATTTGGCACTTAAGCAGAATATAAGATTATAAAATCTAATGTTATAAGATTAGCCATAGCCTGGTCTACTTCTCAGAAGGTCATGGGTTTGGTCTTTGGAATCTTCCCAAAAGATCAAACCATTTCTGTTAGGGATGTGTATGAATTTTTTTTTTTTAAAAAAACCAGTTCATACTGAATTGAATGCAAGAAAATTAGTATTAGTTTGAATAGATTCCCTTCGAATGCAGTAGGATTCAAATTCAATGCAAATGATCAATCCCATATGAATCCCATACAAAGCTTCATATGAATGCATTGAAACATTCTATTTGAATTCAAATGTCAATCTTTGAATGTGCCAACATTCAATTCAAATACAAATGTCCAAATTCGCCCAAATTCGGTGCAAATTTCACTCAAATTCAGTGCAAATTTCAAATGTTACTAATATTTGTGCACATCCTTAATTTCTGTATCTGTCCCCTCCCCAATAAAGTAACAAATATCACACAGACCACTACAGACAGGAGTTTTTAATTCAATGGTACCTAAGCGCAATGACAAGGCACTCACATAGTTGGATGACATTCCTGCCATGCCCTGTTTTTGAGGGTGGAATGAATTTAGGTGGGAACCCTGGGGCTCAAGCTAAGAATCAACTGTTGCTGGGTGACCCATCTAGGTGAAAGAATCTAAACTGCTGGTTGGTTGATGTACATACTGTATATTTATAAATATAGTGGCAACACAAGGCCTGGCACTTTCAGTGTAAATAAGTAGTTGTTGCATTAACTTGCTATTTAATAATTTCCTTGGCTTTCTTCAAGTGCAGTCAGTTTTATCCAACATTCTCCAGGACCACAATGTGTCTAAATTTCCTGAATTGTGGCCAAAATGTCTCGGATTAGATTTCAATCCATCTTAATGCTCACTTCAAAAGGTGAAATCATACTCTCATGTGGTAAATACAATCTTCCCTTGCAAAATATCAGGTTTCTTTGTTTAGGAGCTAGATTGCTAATGCAGCAATTACTTGAGTATTTTACTCTTGTGTTCCTTCCTGTGGGTGATCATTGGTGTGTTACACTGGATATCTCTTCTAATGAGAAAATTGGTATCTATAACTGATGTACAATGTGACATATTGACAGCTTTGGGAGTTGGTTTGTTTGAAAGTATGTATCCCACTGACATATCTTTTCTTGACAACAGTAATGTGATGAGCAAATCCATTTAACTGACACTGCATTAAACTCTCCTCAGTAAGGTAGCAGAATCTAAATTTTCTCCTATAAATAGAAAATGCTGTGTCTGGGAAGAATAGGTTACACCTGTTTCCTTCCAATTTTGTGGCCATCTTTTTTTAAAAAAAGATTACATTAATATCTGACAGGTTTATTTGTAAATGCTGCAGTACATCAGATGTACCTCTCATGAAGAAGAATTTGTTTCCATCATATTTAATGTATGAATCTCACTTTCAGAGTTGTCATTTTTGAAGGGGTTTGAATATAATTATTATTAGCATCCATAAAATTACAGGTTGCTACTGAAACATTTGGCATTTTGGGAAGCAAAATGCATATTTAGGTTGATAAGAGGAAATCACCTTTTGGATGGGCAGAGAAAATAAAGCATTGATCATTATACAAAAGTAGCCATTTTTGTGGTATATCCAGCAATATCAACAAAGAGTTGGTTTAAGAGAACAGAAATTATTGGGCATATCTATAATTGTCTTTCCAAGCCTCTAAGTAATTTGAAGATTTTACATGTTTTCTGTTACCACTCTGAGCTATTTGCTGTGTTGCCATGATAAACTGAATGATAAGAATTGGAATGGATCATTAGGTCTACACAAAGACTATAAACTCTTTTGGGCTGCTTCAGAGAATATAATTAAAACTTTAATAAAAATGATAAAATACCATTATTGAAATGTGAGCATTGATGAAAGTTGTTCAAAGTGATATCTTCATATCTGAAAGAATTCTATTTGAGCACTATGTGAGCATTATACTTCAAAATTCAACTCATGAGTTTGCATTTCTTCCAAGAAACCTGTGCATGATGGATTGGGGATATGAAGAAATGCATTTCCACAGTGATGATGAGGTAGGCATATCTGCACTTACCGGTAATCCACTATAGTGTGAGGGCTAGACACCTTCTGGGCTTCTTCCACACTCTAATGTGAAACAGAGATACCACATACCCCTGCTAGCATTCTCGGTCCACATTGGACAAAGTCAATACTGTTCTAGGTAGCCTAAATTGGTCACATGGCTGGGACAGTGGAAGATCTTTTTAAAAGATATATACTGCCTTCCTACTCATGAGTAAATCAGCCTAGGAGGTACGTGGAAGGGCACATACCTCCATGGACCAATTTACAGAGGGACCCATTTTGGTGCCACACAAAATTATGCTATCAAGATGGGCCTCATAGCAGTCTCTGAAGCTTATGTGAGCTTTGGAGCAGTGTTAGATATGTCCTGAACAGCTGTCCAAATATGAATCCCCTTGTTTCAGAACAGCTGGACAATCATCTGGACCATCTGGGATGGTCAGATTGTCCAGATGATTGGCCAGCTGTTCTGAAACAAGTTCTAGTGAGTGTGGAAATGCCCATAGACAAAAGAGCCAGGTTGGTTCCCGTTTTTACTTGTTGGCAACACGGTTACAGTACATAATCTGGTAATTGAAAAGAGGAATTTGCATCCCTATCAGACTAGGTATTTCAGTTTATTTACCATCTCAGAACAATCTCTGTTTTCATCACTATAAAATATAGTTGAATCTTGGTTGTATAGAAGATTATATTTGAAAAGTCTAGGATGGAGATTAACTACCTTTAGTCCACATGTTAGGCTCATATACAGGCAATTGCAATAATAGCATTCAGTGAGTTCTGCACACACAAGAGCTGCCTTCTATCCCTTGTTGCCCTTCCATCTACCTATGCACCCTCTACCTTGAAACTCCATGGGATGCCACATCAGAAGGCCGCAAACATTCCATGCTCATGACAAAGTGCTTTGTAAATGCTTGTTGGCTTATTTGAATTTCATCTACTCTCTCACATTGAATTTCTCTTGCTGTCTTTAGGAATGTTTAAAGATTTCTTAAAAGCAAGTGTTGGGAAAGACTTTAGACAGGAGTCTAGGACATTTTCTTTGGAAAGCATATCGGCTCCATGGCATCTCCTGATAAATTGCTTCAGGCAGTGGATGATGATTATTCCTGAAGTGCCGAAGTTCAAATGTTTGTGCTGCACTTATAAATGTGAATTTATGGAATAGAAACAATTCATCTGTGAAGTTGCACTCGGGAAGCAAAAAGCATTTTATTACATTCAGTTGCTGTCTATTTTCAGAGAATGTATGACTTGTGAATGGGTCTTTCACTCTGCTTCTGCCTAAAATTACTCTAAATGGGAGTTGGAGACTTAACACAAAATAACTTTAATGTACTTTAATACCTATGGATGTTTTTTGAATGGACAGTTCAGGTCCAGGGTTGCATTTGCATGGAGCACTTGGCAAAATGTGTGAGAAATGGCAGCTGGTAGTGTTGAAGGGCAAAATGTCACAAGCAAGAGTGGCTTAGATGCTGGATCTGAGAGCTAGATCTGCTGTCTTGCAGAAGGGTCTGTTTTCATTTTTATTCATTTCTTGCATGTTTGCAAGTACAGTGGTACCTTGACATACGAGTTTAATTCGTTCCATAACCTTGCTCTTATGTCAAATCGCTCGTATCTCAAAGCAATTTTCCCATTAATCCATTCCAGCTCCCAAAACACCACCTCCGTTGTTTTTGTTATGTACTGTACTGTATTTACATACTCGTATCTCAAATCTTGCTCTCATCTCAAAGCAAAATATCACTCGCTCGGCAGCTTGTATCTCAAAACACTTGTATGTCAGGGCACTTGTATGTCGAGGTACCACTGTAAAAGCATATATAATAAAAGAGCCTGTGTTCTTTTTTCTGGAAAAAAATCTAGAAGTAGTTCTTCTCATCATTTAGGTTTGGGAGTCAGCATAATAAAAGGATTTGGACCAGTATGGGTGGCCATCTGACTGTCCTGAGATCAATTATTGCCATGATTGTACCACGCCTGTGGACCACTTTATCATTTTGTCATTTTTATAAAGTATGATGAACATAGTTATTTAGTATAGTTACTCATTACTCGCACTTTTATTAATCATGGGGTTAGTATGTGAGAAGAGGTTACCAAACCCCATGAAAAAGCAAAAGACAGTAGTGCCGGTTGGAGGGTGTACTGATTTGTATGCCACAAACCAGATTCTGATCAGGAAGCAGATTGAAAATATCCTGGGAGAAAAGAATACTTTTAAAAGTATCCCCTAACCCTAACCCATCAAAATGGAAATACCCTACTTCCAACATTTCAGCCAGCATTCCCTGTTTGGTAATCATGCAGTAAATTAATCAATGCTTATTTGAAGGCATCGGATTTACCCGAAGGCACTTATTTTTTAGGCATGCAGATTTTACATTCTACCCCCCTCAAAAGGTCTTTACTATATTGATGCAGTGCCTTTCTACACTTGCCTTTTCTGTTTCTGGACAGGGCCAGACTGTCCTTGTCCAGAAGGGGCACAGAAATGCAGATTAGTAGTTTAATAGAAATTTGAATTATTGACTCATATATAAGCAGACTAGATTTTTGAATAATGTATATTGGGAATTCTAAATTTAAACGAAAAAAGATACTAAAGCTTTTTATTGTACCCTTGCAGCAACTTCCCTAATCCCATTTAAACCCCATTTGAAGAAAATAACACACTTCTTTGACATCCACAGTAATGTTGCAAATCAGTTTGCTTGTTCATTTAGGTTTTGTAGATGAGCTTTCCAGGAAGGTTGCAAGTTTTGCTTATAATTCTCTTGCTTCAAACTCATGCTTGGGGCAGCATTTTGTGGCAGGGCAAGCAGACAAAAGGTTGCTTGACCATTTTTATGGCCTGGGAATAATATAGAATGAAATTTCATCTTTGTAGTTAAGCATCAGTACTCAGGTCAAAGATGGCTTCCAGCGATGTAAGTCCAAGACTTGTCATTTTCTACATGATTATAAAACTTCAAATTGCTCCTGTAATCCTGTAACCACTATAACCTTTCATTTCTGTTCTTTGCATTCCAAGAGCCTGAGCTTGAACTCTATAATTTTTAGCAAAGTAGTACGCTGGGTTACAGCTGGTCTGTCCGTCTGTCTGTCCATTCTCTCTCCCTCCCATCCTCCACTAGCAGCATCAGCAACAACTCTCTTGACACCCTTAGTGCTATTTTGAATATTAATAAAACATGGGAACTCCCCCTTCCCCCCCCCCAATTAACACATATTGCTTGCAATTCAAAGAAAAGTTTGTTAAGCAGCCTTTGGGAGATGGGTGGGGAAGAAAGAAAATCATAGAACTCTTCACAGTAAGATGTTTTCTGAAAAATGCTGGCTTGCCTATAGTTGTGTAACATCTTGAAATTATTATCCAAGAGCAGTTGTGGACTCCTGTCCATCAGTTACAGATGCTGAAATTGCATTTACTACTAAATTTTGGAACTGGAGCTGTATCATTACTTGTGACCTTGGTGAACCCAGAAATAGCTACCAAAGTCTTGATTAGATTAAGCATTTTATGTATGCACTGAGCGAACAGTAGCATCTTGCACTAATTCAAATGGGAGCATCTCATATTAACTAAAAGGATCAGATTCTTTTATTGAATATCTTCCCTGGCTAAAGGAAAAACTCTTGCATGTAAATAAACTTGGCACTGTCCGCATACTTGGGCAGTTGTGCAATGTGTTGGTGAATATTGCAGTATTTGCCCCACATTTTAAAAATAATGGATTTGAAGAATTTATTTCAGAATTTAGTAGTGCTTCATTATTCAGTAGGGTCAGATTTACAGAAAAAGCCATGAATTTCATTTTCAGAAATATTAAATCATTGTGGAACAATAGAGTTTGGGAGAGTTGCATCTGTGAAACGAAAATGGAAGAAGATGTTGAAGTGGTCAGGTATTATGAAAAAATGAGCTCTGATCTATTTTCTGAAACTGTTCATGCATATATTATACACGCTCCTTGCTTCTCCATAAATGTAAAGTTTCTTCTGGTCCTCCAAAGTGGAGGAAAATTCTGGCACAGTTGCTTCAGATCAGCCAGACAGGAAGCACCATCATCAGTAGATGCGCAGTAAATACTGGTAAGAAGAAGAAAGAAGAATGAATTGGCAATTTATGATTTTATATTAAGAACTCTAGGAACCTTGCTGCACTAACTGCTGATCTGGCTTAAGGAGCCCCGTAATCTGGATCATGTGCCACCATATAATGCATATCAAGGAGGTTCTGCGCTGGATGGTCCAGCTCTATTTTATTTGGACAAAGCCAGATCCAAATTAAAGAGGCCCTTAATCCAGATCTGTTGTAGACCCATTTAATTAGGTCTACAACCAGACCAAGTCCCTTGTTCTGAATCAAAGGAGGTGTGCAGACAGCATCCTTCCATGATCTACTGTAGAACTACTAGGGTGTGCTTTTCAGTTGCAGGAAGGTATGGGCCGGATCAGCACTGTTAATGCAGACACCACTGATCTGGCCAAGTCCAAGTAGTCCAGATCAATGGAACTCACTGATCCAGATTACCACTACAGTAAGTGCATAAAAGGCCTAGAACTGCTATGTGTTGGTTTTAAAGTCAATTGGTATGTAAGTTATTCCGCTTCCTAGAAATATACCTCTGGAATGTATTGATTAGGGCTAGGTTCATATAATTTATCATTATTTATAGTTTCATCTAGGGAAAGGTATATTAATGGTATTTATTCTTGAGCCAATATTTACTTTTTAAAAGCACCTATAAAGATGGTCAGCTGAATACAGTATAGTCAGCTAATTGAGATGTAAAGCATTGTATGGCTATTGTAAATCAGCAAAAGGTTAGTAATGAGGCAAATAAAGTGCACCTGTCTTGAAAGGTTAGTAAATCAAATTGGATAATGAGTTTAATGGAAATGGAGGAAGTGGGGCTCATGCCAGATCTGAAGTAAAAGGACTGTTAGATTAATGCAACCGTTCTTCTCATCATTGTCTTACCTGTTATTCCTTTGATAAACTGATTTCCTGTGTTTTGTGTGCCAGAGCCATTTATGTGAAATCTAATTTCATAAATCCTCAGTATGACAGGGAGATGTGAAACTGTGGGGGTGTGTTAGAAAAATGCTGCATATACAGATATGTTATTTTGTATACATATGCTTCACAATATTAACACACACACACACGTCAAGACAACAACTCATATTAATTAACACCCAGGAGAAGCATTTTGTTGGCTTCTTTAAATATTGAGTCATTACTGAAATCTAGCACCTCTTTGCTCTTTATGCTTTCTCCTAAAAGTATGCTTTCTCTATTGATATTTGGCTTCTTGATTTGGGTTTAGGATGCAGTGTTCCTGTTCACTGCTTCAACAAAAGGTCTTCCATAATTTTCTCCCATGTTCTTCTCTTCCTTGTACTGACATTTTATTTCTTATTATGCCTATCTATTCATTTAGTAAAGTCCCAGATTTGGTTGCAGGGTTTTTTGTAATCCAAAGGTGATAAAGCCTAGACATAAAGTGACACTAAATACTAATCACAATATCTGAACTTTCAAATATATGTATAGCCATAGATGACACGGTCTTGCCTCATCCATTACTTTTTTTTTAAATCCATGCCTTTTGCCAGTTTCATGGATACAGACTTGATTTTCTTCTCCTTTCATGCCTTGCATCTGGCATTGCTCTGTAACCGTTAAATCTGTCATTCAGATAGCATTTGGGGATTAGAGGGCACCTGAGTGGATACTTGGAAAAGAGAAACAGAATGAAATATTGAAACTTGTTATTTCATCGGTGTCATTCTCTTTTTTCAACATAATCCATGTATGATTAAGGGCTATCAAATGTCAATGGGAATTATTCTTGATCATATACATTTTAATTTGTTTTTACTGTCTCTCATTTTAAATTGTTTTTATCTGTTTCATGTATTCTCTTTTGAGTCTTTAGACTGAAATAAAATTTGAATATGAATATATTTTGTGATTTAATTAAAATAAATTTGTAAGTCCAAAAGTGTAATGATGGATAAAGAGTAATGAATGTATTTGGACATATGAACTAAAATCGCAGTTAATCTATACATTTTTTCATTTTAAAATTATCCAAATACTGGAAAGAAGTTTGTTGGTTCAGTCTTGGACTCTTTATTGTTCCTTTCTTGTGTTGTTTAGTCATTAAGTCATATCGAACTACAACACACTAGATCTCTCTGTCCTCGACTCTCTCCCAGAGTTTGTTCGATCTCATGTTAGTTGCTTCCATGACTGTATCTATCCATCTAATTTTCTGCCATCACTTCTCCTTTTGCCTTCAAAAATTAGGCAAAAATTAATCTTTTGCAATGAGTCTTGTCTTCTCATTATGTGGCCAAAATATCTGAGCTTCTTCTTCAGTATTAATTCTTCCAGTCAGCAGTTAGGGTTGATTGCTTTTAGTATTGATTAGGGATGTACACAAATGTTTTTATTTTTGCATTTGAATTCGAGCTGAATTGAATGCCAAAACATTTGATTCGATTCAAATGTTTAGAATCCGAATGAACAAAAACTGATCTGAATCCAATTCATTCATTCATTCATTCATTCATTCATTCATTCATTCATTCATTCATTCATTCATTATTTATTTATTTATTTATTTATTTATTTATTTATTTATTTATTTATTATTTGTATTTCTATCCCCCCCCCATACCCGAAGGTCCCAGGGCGGGTAACAACTTTTAAAACAATAAATTGCAAGTGACTAAATATTAAAAGCAATAATATACATTAAAACACTTTAAAAATCCAGCATTTCTAATAATATACTCCATATTAAAATAATGGTGTCTGTAGTGGGGGAAAGTATATTTGAATCTATTTGTTTGAATGTTAGATTCGAATTTGAAGATATGAATGTCGACAACATTCATATGTGTTATATATATCTGTACGCATTTCGTATGCATCTTGTTTTATCCCATATGCATCCTGTTTTTGCTCTGTATTATAAGCGCAAATGCATACAGATATGTATGATATTTGTACAGATATGTATGTAATACACATGTATCTGTACATATAGAACACAAGTTTTGGAACATTCAAAATTCATTCAAATGTTTAAATTCGACTGTGAAGACATTCTATTCTAATTTGAATATCCACATTCAATCAAATTTGATCAAATTTTGAATGTTTAGAACATTCGTGCACATTCCTAGTATCAATTGACTTAATCTTCTTGCAGTCTAAATAATTCTCAAAAGTCTTTCCCAGTGCTGCAATTCAAAAGGATGGAATATTTGGCATTTGGCCATTCCTTATGGTTCAACTCTCACAGTCTGGGCAAACCATAGGTGATGTCCCTGCTTTTTAATACATTATCCTGTGGCATTTTTGCACTTACCCTTCCTGGTCTGGATCAGCTGGTCAGGATCAAGTAAGTGTTGTCTGCAATCTGTTCTAAACCAGTTCTTGCACCATCCCAGAGGTTCAGGGTCCCTGGGGGACCCATTTCTGTAGCACAACAAAACGCATTGCCAAAATTTGTTTCCCATGATCCTATAACATTGTTAGAGCATGTCTAATGAGGTCTATGTGAGCCAGTTTGGTCTAGTGGTTATGGAGCCCGACGCTTATCTGGGAATACTGGGTTTGATTACGTCCTCCCCTATGAAGCCAGCTTAGTGACCTTGGGCCAGTCACATCTCTCTGCTGGGCTCTTACAGCCCCACCTACCTCACAGGGTGTTCTGTTGTGGGGATAGGAATAGAAAGTTTTGTCAGCCGCTTTGAGTGCCCTTAAATGGGTGAGAAAAGCAGGATAGAAAAGCCAACTCTTCTGCTACTAGTATTCCAGGGGTGTTTCTGCACTTGCCTTCCTGTCCATTGGATGGGAAGACTGCAGAACAGACTGACATGTATTAGTGTTTGCACTAGAGAACGCTAGTACATGGGAGCCTACCCGTGACACACTCAGACTCTTACCTATGACAACAATGATGCTCTGTCCATGTGCAGTCCCGTTAGGGGTCATCTGAGATCTTGCATGGTACTTCAGATGACCCCCTGCACTGGAAATAGTTCTAATGATTGCAGTGTGGATGAGACAGGTAAGTTTTCAGTTGTGATTGGGGAAGGTTGGTTTGCATGTGGTGCACAATTTTGTGTAAAACTGCTAGTGTGCAATAGATGAACATCTGGTCAGGCAGGGAGTGTTTCTAAGCTGTAAACACCTCCTGCAAGTGCATCTGCACCTGCCCAGATGTTCACCTATCACAAACTATGTGGCCAAGTGCGAATTGGCCTCAGATCTAAAGTGGACCAGAAAGCCTTTTTTTGCATCCTAATCCAGAAAACTAGCAGGGGTGTAATCTTATACTGAATGTCCCAGCACAATATTCTGTGGTTCTTTTCCTCTCTAGCAGCAGTAGAGTGGCAGGGAAGGAGTGAGGCTTTGTTTAAAAGATCCATACCTTACCACTGATGTTGCGACTTGTAGTGGATCAAAATACAGTTCAGAAAGATCAAAGGTGAGCCTTCAGCTGGAGCCCTTCCCCACCTCTGTTTGATGCTGCTGGCTTGTAATAGCTTTAAATTAGTGTTATTATAATATTGCATGCAGGAACAGGTAAAGAACAAAGCTGTGAGAACTATGTCCCATGCTCTCACCAAAACTAAACCTTGTCTTCTGGCCTGCCTACTAGATCCTGCATTTCATTGGAGACTGCCTTAGTTGTTTATACATTGGTGTGGCCTTGTACGCAAACGCTGCTCTCTTGCCTACATTCCTTGTCTTCTACTATAGTGTGAGCAACTGGAGGATTGATATGCACAGTGGCGAAGTTATAAACAGAAGTCAAACTCTTCGCAACTTAAGAATCATCAATACAAATAAAGAACAACTTCCTAACCAAAGAACCTGGAAAAATACAAACTAGCAAACATTAGGGATGTGCACAAATGTATTTTTTGCATTTAAATTTGATTCAAGTCAAATATTCAAAAATTCATTGTACTTTCAAAAATCCGATTCGTATCCGGATAAATGGATGTTGCCAAGATTCATATCCAATATTTGAATTTGTGCAAATATGTATTTATCCTGTATGTGTCCTGTTTTCATCCTGCATTATATGCACAAATATGTATAATTTTCACACATATCCATATACGATAGATGCAAATCTGTTCATTTGAATTATGCAAAAATCCATATCAGATTGTTGAAAATGTGAAATTTGTCCAAATGTGTAAATTCAGATTTTCAAAACCCAATTCACGTTCAAATGTCAACATTCGATGGATTTGAATTGAATGTTCAAATTTTCAAATATCCGTGCACATCCCTAACAAACATTAAAATATAGCATGTCCCTACATAAAATACCTCACAGCCTGTTGCCTAGAACAGGGGTGACATGTGTCCCCCTTCCTGCATTTAGAGAAAGACATTCTCCCGGTAAGTATCAGGTGAATTTATCAAAATTTAACAGCTGTAAGCACTTTATAATTTCAGTATGGTATAAACATCTTCCTCTCCCACCTCTGTGCCCCCATTTCTCTATTCTCTAATCTCTCAGGCTTTTTTGCATTAAATCAAGGGAACATGTGCTCTCTTGTCAGCCACAGCCTGTACTACTAACAGCCATAGATGCTTGGAGTTGTTGTTTAGGACCACCTGGAAAACCATATCCAAGGCTGTGTCTCATGTTAGAATACAATTAACTGTCAGGTAACACTGTGGTTTCATTCTCACAACATAGTTATTGTGGGCACACATATGCCCAGTAAGGCTTTCCCTGCCACACTTGAGAGAATTTGCATTCATTAAAATGGGCCATTCATCTGGTGCTGTCTATGGTTAGGTTAATTTGTCACTTGATGGCTTAGGAAGAAATTCATTAGAGATAGTGTTTGGCCTTTGGGTTACCATCTCTAAGCTACCTCAGGGTTGCTCTCTTTCTCTTTTTTAATTGCCTGTGGTCACAGCAGGTTTACCTTTATCCAGAGATGTAGATCAAGAAACTTCATTTTGTGTTGAGCAAGCTGCTGTGGCAAATAAATAAAAGTAAAAGTAAAACAAATTCTGAGTCTCCAGACATTTAGCATAGGGATATATTTTATTCACTGTAAAGACTGACACTCAGTTGTAGTCCACAGTGTAGATTTTGTTTTGCATCAGTCACACTTCTTTTGAGTATTAAACATTCAGGAAAGTTGTGCTGAAGAAAGAATAAGAAGTCTTGTTATTGACTATCTGTCTAAGCAGATGTTGGATATATTTTCTTTCTCTTCTGTTCCGTGACCAACGTATTGAATGATGAGGAATATGAAAGGAAGGACATAGTTCTCTGGCAGCCTTTCCAAGACTGAAATAAAATGATAAATAATGGAAGGTTCAGGTTCCCTGCCTGCTATCTCACTCTGTACAGAGAAGTTGCTATTTACTTGAAAATGAGGCAGGGAGAAGATATAGGGCATATTCATTTGACTTTTTTGACAGGGTGAAAGCCAGAATCCAAGCCAATTTCAAGCAAGGATGGATTTCTGGTGATGCCTGGGTTAGAAGTAACAAATTACTAGTCCAATGATAAGTGTATGCAGCAGCTCTCTGATTCAGGAGAACTTCTATCTTTTGATAGAAACTAAATGGTAATTGCCTTTCTTGTTGAAAAATACTATCCCTCCCTATAAGATTCATCTTAAAAAGTGGTGATACAAAAAGCAATCAAGTGAAACTTTGATCAACCCATTCTGTAATTCTGTTTGCAAATATTTTTCCTGGAAATATTTGTCTGCTGATTGCGTGAAATGAGATGCAAGAAGTTTTCTTTTATGACCAAAACAGCAAGGCATTATTTGGCCTCCTGGGTCTTCCTAAATTTTGAAAGAAGTGAAGGCCGTTTCTTTTCAACTTATTTTTTGATTTTTCTGAACGTATATGGGTTTTGTTGGAAGCAACTTTGCTTATGGTGTGCTGTGAGGGATATTCAAGCATGGGTGTTTTTCCACTGTCACTAGAAGTACCCATTAAGTACCCATTAATGGGTACAAAAATGCCATTACATACCCATTAATGGGTACTTAATGGGTACTTTTAGTGACAGTGGAAAAACACCCCATATATTCTTGCAACCCTTACTGATCCCATAAACCAAAGCCTTTCTATTCACAAGACATGGGATAATTTTTACTGAGATGGACAGTTATGCAAATATTTGGTCCAAATTGTTTTTGAGATAGGTATACAATTTTATTGAATAATCCAGTTGTTGCTTTAAGGTTCCAGGGTGGGTAAGCAATAAAAACAAGAGTCTGAGGCAGTCATTGCAAAGATAACAGCAGTAGCATAAGCTAAGTGTGATCTGAACACACCATCTTCCTTACATTGGAAGACATTGGGAATCCAACCTCTCATTATCGTGGTGATTCTTTTGTTTTAGTCCAAGCCAACCTTGCAATTTATGCAGCAGTCTGAATTTGAGAGGACAGGCAAATGACTGGAACCCACTATGCATTACTGTGGATAGTGCTTACTGGGCTCCACTGACAATAAAAGGATGCTGAAAGCTGAAGGGTGGTGAGGCATACATGCTGATTTTTCAATTAGGGCAGATCCTGGTCTGGATGGATTTATTGATATCACATCTTTAGTATAGTGTTGCATTTTTACTGAAGCCCATAGCTGTGTTCCAGCTTGCAGTGATAAGACAAATGATTGATGCTTCTTACCTAGACATGTTTGCTGTTCCATACTTATCATAGGCCTCTGCACCTCAAATGGAATTAATCCTGGATGTTGCAGGCAATAGTTCCAAATATATACAGCAGTAAATGCTATCTTTAAAGCATTTATTTAAAGAGCTTAATGTAGTTAGCAGCAGTATCACCCTTTAGCTTATACCTGATAAGAGCCAACATGGAAAGATTCCAGAGACTGTGAGAATTGCCTATAAGGCTTAAGTTGTGGTTCTTTTAAGAAATTGCTTTGAACTAAGTGGAGCTTCGGAGTATATTTGCCTGAAATGCAACTAAATATATATTTGTGGCATAACAGACCCAATGAAATTAGTGGGTCATTTTTCAATGCATATATAGAGAAGAGACCCGAGGGACCTTTTTATATGTTCTATTTTGTTTTGGGTAATTTACCATTCCAATGAGGTGACCAGGAAAATGGAATTTTAAAATCCCATCAATAAGTTTCAATTCATGTTTCTTTCTCAACAGATCTGCAGGAAGGATGTGACCTTTCAAAATGGATGTTTGTATTGAAAGCAACAGATAGCAGTCGGCGCCAAAGAAGTGGATGAACAGTTCTCTTTGGATGTATTTGCTTTTAAAGAACGATATGGTGAATCACAAGGTCCCAAGAGAGAATTGTGAATTTCCCCCCCTCTGCTCTGTCGACGGATTTTTAAACGATTTCTTGGAGTCTGTGAATTTCCACACAGGTGTGTGATGGAAATAGCAGTGTGTCTCTGTGTCTGTAGTCCATACATTGTGGATTAGTTTGCTGTTGTGAGGTACCAATTCCATTTTGGAGCACAAGAAACAGATGTGATGGATTTACCTTCAGAAATGAGTAGGCATGGAAGGAATCCACTCAGCCACAAGCTAGAAGATCAGAAAAAGGTAAACATTTTTTTTGATCATTGGATTATTTCCTGAGATGACTACTTGGCAAAATGTTTTATACTTTAGAAACAAAAAAAAAAGTGCCATCATTTGTACAATCTTTGGTGCATAGCAGTTTACTTCCAGGTAACTGCTACTTGCTAATAAGGCTTTCTAGAGGTTCTTGAAATTACTGAGCAAATAAGGTGTCAAAATTATTAACTTTCCTTTCATTTTGACCCTGTGCCAAATTTCTCTGGTAAGCAATGCTGTTAATATTGTGCTGACCTTGTTTGAATACTTTATCCCTCACTAAAATAATGTCAGTTAGCACTTTGCTTCATCTTCTGGCCATAACTGCGAAACCTGCGTTTCTATGGAATGTTGGTTGTTATTGTCAAGTGATTAAATATTTTTGCATTTGCTACCATCCTTGCCTTCTAGGTCATTTTTTCAGGTTTCCTTGGGAATGTGTAAGTTAAAAAAAGCAAAATATTTCCTTTTCAGAAGTGTGTTCTTCCAAAACATGACTGAGAGACTGATAAAATGCTAGAGGCCAGGGGTGATTCTGCACTGCCCAGTTTACTGGCCAGCAAGCACACTAGGTCCCTCCTTTTCACATGCTGATGCAGTCTAAGGCAACCCCTTTGGGGGTTGAACTACCCTTTCAGAGTGGTTGCCTGCCGCCCCTCCCTCCCCCCTCCCAGCTGCCCCTCCCTCTCGCCTCCCAGCTGCCCCATCGCCTTGGTTGGGGGTCTCCACAACATGAAGAACTGCATTAAGGGGTCACGGCATTAGGAAGGTTGAGAACTGCTGGAGGGGAACCCATCAGAGCTTAGACTGAACCAGTGTGTGGAAGGGAGACTCCTAGCACAATTGCTGATCTGGTATAATGGGCAGTGCCTTCTTATTTCTAATGAGTTGGTAGCTTATTGCAAGCTTTAACTATACAAGGATACAAACTGAACCTTATTTTCTCCCATTTTAATGTATTACCTGGCATTGTAGTCTGGTAATCAAATGTCTTAAACATTTATTATTTTAGGATGATGACATCAATTAATTTGAAACCATGTTCGGTTAATCACCATTATGTTAAGTAAAACCAAGCTGTCTAATATACTGGATCTAGTGAAGCCAGGAAATACATCAGGGAGCTTTAAACAGAACCATCTAAAGTGGGTTCTGTTTTGTTATGTGCTAGAACACATTTGGTTCTGCAAAAAGAGAGAGAAAGAAAATAATGACATTTGTAATGAGAGTAAGTGTGATTTGAATAATTTACTGCATTGGGAAGTATGGTAGTCCCAACTTTATTGCTCAGGGTAAACTTCCTAGTTCTTTCTGACCTGAAAAACTGACAGTTTTTCTAGCCAAGCAATGTGTTGAGTTGAGTATGCTTCATTGTCTGTGCCAGCCAAAGAGGCACCTTCTAGATCCCTTCCACCAGCCTTAGCCAGAGTGGCTACATCTAGAGTGCACTGTTTAGGTCTTCCCTTTCTAAATGGTACTATTTGGAATGTGTAGGTGCAAAGAGTGTCTGTTTTCAGGCCTTCCTTCCTTGCCAACTATTGCTGTTATTGGGCTTATCACACTAGCCTGCTCCGTGATAACAACATGTTTATCACCCCACCTGCAGAAAGCCAGTATGTTGTAACTGAAAAGTGAACACATTCTTTCTCCATCAGTTGCACTGACAATCCATGTGGGTTTTGATGCTTAACTTCAGGATTTGAACTTTGCTTAAGTGGTCCAAAACCTCCTTGGGTTCATTTATGCTGCATAATGTCACTAGTAAGTGCAGACCTGGGATGTCCTCAAATTCCATTACTAGGTGATGACTTAGTTATAGTGGCCTCCAATCAGACACTTCTTGGTCTTGGAGATGTTATCAGGTGTTTTTGTTGTTTCATCATTAATTTAAAGATAGGCATGTTTCTTCAGGAAATACTACTGCAGACAGCAAAATAAAATTTCTTCTTGGACAGGTAAATAGAAATGAGCTAAAATATGCATTCTGTATGTTAGTTATTGTGCACAATGTGTACATATTTCATTGAACAAAATCTGAGCCCCTTTCTTACTTGAATTACATAGACTTCTGTTGTGGTGATTGGTGTTTGTATAAATTTACATCTGCTCCATTTTTATGTCACATTTATGGCCTTATATCAGGTTAGTAACATATTTCATTCAAGGCAGAAGACTTTATTTTATAATTTCAGAATGACTAAGATGTCTTGGAACTGGCTACCTCTTTATCATCAAGGTGATCTATACAGATATATTGAAAATGGAATATACTGTAATCTGAAAATACATGCATTTTTATCAATGTGTTAAAAAGCATGTGTAATCAGTACTAGAACAACATTATTCCAAGAATAATGATGTACTGAAAGTGTCTGTTAATCATCAAAAAGACTCAACATCTGATGTTTGAGATTTGCTTTTATATATATGATCTCCATCTATCTCAGAAAGGTGTAAAATTATTCCTGGTCTTACAATAATGTCTCTGGCCAACCTTTCCAGTAGAACAAATAATAGCAAGAGTGTTAGGACAGATAGTGGGAAGTATTTGTTCACCTGGAGGGTCATCAGTCTATGGAATTTATTACCAGAAGGAGGTGGTGACAGCAGTCAATCTGAATGACTTTAAGAAAGGATTAGATCAGTTAATGGAGGACAAGTATATCGATAGCTACTACAGTGGATGCCTAGGTACTGCCTCCAGGAAAGACAGGCATGATCCTCTCAAGTACATTTGCAGGGAATTGAGAACAAGTGAAGGTTCTGCCTTTGTCTTCTGCTTGAAGCTCCAAAGCAATTAGTGGGCCACTGTGAGACAGGATGCTGGACTAGATGGGCTGTGATCCAATCTAGCAGGGGTCCTCTTATGTTCTCACTGTTATCTTCTAGCTAAAGTATGTCTAACACTACCTTGAAGCGAACTAGACTGGTAGCTGTCACCACCTCCGAAAGAGATTGCCAAGAGCTCCAGGAGGATCTCTTAGCATTGGGTGAGTGGGCAAACAACTGGCAAATGTGCTTTAACCTTAACAAGTGCAAAGTAATGCACATCGGGGCCAAAAATCCAAATTATGTCTATAAACTGATGGAGTCTGAGATTTCTGTAACAACCAGGAAAAGGATCTCGGGGTTTTGGTGGACAGTTCAATGAAGGTGTCAAACCAGTGCACAGCAGCAGTGAAAAAAGCAAATTCAGTGCTGGGAATAATTAGGAAGGGAATAGAAAATAAGTCACCAAGTGTCATTTTGCCTCTTTATAAATCTATGGTGAGGCCACATTTGGAATATTGTGTACAATTCTGGTCACCACACCTTAAAAAGGATATTGTGGAACTAGAGAAGATGCAGAAAAAGGCAACCAGAATGATTAAGGGTCTGGAACACCTCCCTTACGAAATCAGGCTGCAATGTTTAGGCCTCTTTAGTCTGGAGAGACGGCGTTTAAGAGGGGACCTGATTGAAGTATATAAAATGGTATAGAAAAGGTGGAGAGAGAAAAATTTTCTATCGCACAACACTAGAACCAGGGGGCACTATATGAAGCTGATGGGTAGGAGAGTTGGATCCGACAAGGGAAGTATTTCTTCACCCAAAGGGTCATCGGTTTATGGAATGTGCTGCTGGAAGAGGTGGTGACAGCTACCAGTCTAGATCACTTCAAGGTAGGGTTAGACAAATTTATGGATGACAGATGTATCAATGGGTAACTGGAATGAATGTCTAGGACAGGTACATCTTTCAGGCTGGGGGAGGAGATGGAAGCAGGATGCTTCTAATGCCATTTGCTGGGATTCAGGAGCAGGAAAATGTTTGTCCTTGTCTCTGTTTGAGATGCCCATGAGCATTTGGCGGGCCACTGTGTGCAACATGATGCTGGACTAGATGGGCTGTGGCCTGATCCAGCAGGGCCTCTCTTATGTTCTTATGTATATAATCTTTACATAAAAACAGGCTCTGTGACCCAAGACTGGAGAGTAGCAAATGCAACACCAGTCTTTCAGAAAGGATCCAAGCATTATTCAGGAAATTACCTATAAGTCAGTTCCAATTAAAGTGATAGAAATCATCATTAAGAGATAGAGAGAGAGAGAATTCTTTGAGAATTCTTTCTGCATTTACCTTTGAAGATCTGGAATAGTTGATCT
Organism: Aspidoscelis tigris stejnegeri; assembly: GCA_023333525.1. Lineage (NCBI taxonomy): Eukaryota > Metazoa > Chordata > Lepidosauria > Squamata > Teiidae > Aspidoscelis > Aspidoscelis tigris. The sequence goes on along the minus strand of JALMGA010000005.1, from coordinate 49,462,729 downwards.
GGAACACATAATCCATAGCAAGGCCTGGATGGATTGCCCTTCAACCGGAACAATGCCATCTGCATAACAGTTGCTGTTCCAGTCTGACCCCATGCCAGCCCTAAAGCTTTCACAAGTTTCAGAACCAGCCTCTTCAAGCTCCAACAGGCAGGAATGAAAGTTCCTGGCCTTGGAGGCTCCAGGAGATCCATTTTGGTGGCATGGGCCCTCCAGTAAATTGGAACATGAAGGCGTGCTCCTTCTTTACATTCCTGTGATATGGATTTCCAGCTGCTACTACACTAGTAGACCTCAAAATTGATTGGCTTGAACTTCATAGATTCTTTCAGATTCTTCATGAAGGTTCAAGTTTTTTTTAAAAAGACATTGTCCAACATGGAAAAGGGCATATTAGAACCTAACAGAAGGCCTCTATCTGATGATATTGAACTCTTTAACTAGTGTACTCAAATACAGTTAGTAGGGACTATACTGGAATCAAGGAGTTCTGTGGTTAAAAAGTCAACTGTTAAACAGCTTTTTGGTTCATGAGTCTGTTTCTAAAATGAACAGTGTTATTTTATTTACTGAAATGCTGGGAGTAGGGATGTGCAAGGATATTCGAAATATTCATTATTCGATTGAATTTGGCCAAATTCGAATCGAATGTCCAAACATTCATTTTTTAATATTTGAATTTTTTAAATCATTCGTATGAATAATTAGGACGTTCATATCTGTACGGATACATATGCATTAATACGTATCCATACGCATCTTATTCCTATCCGTATGGGATGAAAACAGGATGCATATGAGCGGTTATGGGTACATACAAATGTTGTCAACATTTGTATCATCAAATATGTATTGAATACTTGTAAGAATAGATATGAATGTATTCAAATTGGTTAGAATTTTAATACATTCATTTTTCTCTATTCGTACAAATTCGGACATTCAAATATTCTATTCGAATTGAATGTCAAAAATTGCATTCGTTCACACCCCTAGCTGGGAGTAAAAAGAAGTTATAAAGAAGCAAGGAACTTTGGCTTTGATTATATTTTTTTGCACAGTGCATTCAGCACTAACTAGACTGTAAATTAGTTTCTGTGGCATCATGGCACTCTTGTCACACCTGCACACTTGTGACTTCATTGCATATCTGAAATTAAGGAGAATGCAGCTGTCACTGCTTAACTGTCTTTCATCCCTCAAAACCCCGGAGAAAAACTGACAAGATTAATGTGTGAAGTTTTGTAAACACAAATCTAAATTGTGTGTATTAATTTTTTTGAAAAATTACTGGATGACCATATGGCTAAGTGCTACATCTTTGCATCTCTATGGGAATAAGGAATAATTTATTTACTTATTTATGTTGTTTACTCTTCCTCTTATTCCAAAGAACCCAAGATGGTGTATACCATTCTTCACCTTCCGATTTTATCCCCACAAGAACCCTGTAAAGTAGGTTAGGCTGAGAGATTGTGTGACAATCCAGTGAGCCTTCATGGGAAAGTGTAGATTTGAACTCAGAAACTTCGAGATTCTAGTGGTTATGGTGGGGTCAAGAGATGTAAATAATATAGACATTTGAATTTTGACCCTTATTTGCCTCCTCCTTTCCATGCAATTATGTCCATCTGTGAGATCAGTAGGTGTTTATGTGCAATTGCTCTCTTCTGAGTTCCTTTTTTTCCTAACTGAAGCATTTGCCAGTATCTTATCTTATTCTATTGTATGCTTTGCGGTAAAACAGAAAAGCACAACTAAAGACTTTATAATATACAAAGGCATTTAATGTTTATATACTGATCAAAAACATTAAATCACACATCAGATTTTTGATTAATGAAAGATTCAAGTTGAAAATCTTTACTGATATAAATTGTATAATTTGTTGAGAACAAAATGACGTATCAACTGTCAATCCATCAACCAACTGAGGACTGGATTCCAGATCACCCTGGTAATCAAAGAAAAAAAGTGAAATAATTGCATTAAGTATTTTGTATTTTATTTCTATAATTGTTATGTAGCTGACCATGATACCAAGCTCATCATTATTTTATTCATGCTTGTTTCCTCTCAAGATGGCATACAACACATCCCCTGGGATCCCCTCCTGCTTCTTGTGGGCCAGGCATACCATTTGGGAAGCAGTACTGTACTCTGATAAGTCCTATATGATCAGACACAGAGGTTCCTCTGAGGTGGCTTAAAGAAGGCTTTGAGAAGAAATAGTTCACACACCAGTTTTCTAAACATTCTGAGCTAGGAAAGGTGGATTAGAGAGGGCTACACATTGTCTCACTGAGGTAAAGCCAGAGTCTAGCTCTGCAGCCGATATCCAGGGGCTCTGGGAAGCAGGAGGGGGCAGCTAAAAAGCTGCTGAATTTGGGGTAGCGGTTTGAGGGCTGCTGAGACAGTCAATCTGGGATCCCTGTTCTCTGAAGTCCACCATATGTTAATGGCAGACCCGATTAGCTGGAAGATGGTAAATGATCAGGCTGGAGGCAGAGTACAGGCAGAAAGACCTTGACTTTTAATTTTTCCAGGTATATATACAGTAGCCAACAGGGGCATGGATGACATCAAAGCAACATCAAGGGAGGTGATTGGAGGAAAAGCTGCTGTCTTCTGGGGCAGAGGTCCTTCTGATGTCACATCCTGTGGTAGGAGAAAATCCTCAAACAGGAAGAGTTGTCCTTTTAAAGCCATGTGCTTTGCAGATGTCATAATGCCCAAAGGCAGTTGCAGAGTGGAAAGAATTCAGGACCCTAGTGGTGCTGAGTATGTACTACAAGTCTATAGAAACAGGAAAATTGTTACTCCTTTTACTCTCAGACTTGAGAATGGGAGGGCTGAAGAAAAGGAAGTCATGGGAAAAGCTGGGCAGCTTTTGTGGTTACTACAAGGTAACCCTTTCATTATGTCTGAACACAGCCCAAGAATCTGTTTAAAGCCAGTTTCAATAGATTTTTGTCTGCTATCTACTTAATTGAGTTGTCCAAGATAGCTGCAACTATTTAGCTTTTGTAACAAATGTAAACATGGCTGTTTTTTCTGTTATTACAAGGAATGCACATTTGTTTTGACTATTCCAGGCATTATCCATAGGGCAAAAGCAAGTGCTCTTGATGTGTCATTGGCTGATGTTGTTTATGGTTTTTAGTGCTTTTGTCATCTCAGAATATCACTTTAGTAACTTCTTCTTGCTAGACTCTAGGCAAAGAAGGTTCTTGACTAATTTGTGATGAATAACCATGTTCTATGTTGGCTCAAGGTAAGATGTTCCCATCTTTGAGGCTGTCCCCACTAATAATGGTGAGCTTTGGTGGCAATCCAGTCTTCATTGCAAGCTTTTGCTCATCAACTCATTCAGCTTGCACAGCAGAAACACTATAATTTTTCTTTTCTTTTTCATTTTTAAGTGTAACGACACTCTTGAGGGACAGACCATAGAATACAGTAATGGTGTCTCCTCTCAGATTATTCCTAGTAAAAAGAATGTAGGGACTCTGCAATGGTATGGTCTGAAGAAAATTCAAACTGTTTTAGAAAAAAGCTCTGAAAATGGCTCTGTCTAGAGCTGCTGGATACATAACTCTAGGATGCCTTGAGACATCATTTATTTATTCTGCAATTTAGCGATTTACCAGCATAGAGTGCATTTTGAATTATCACATTATCTGGACATTAGAGCAGTGATGGCCAACCTATGACACGCGTGTCACAGGTGACATGCCAAGCCCTTTTGAGTGACACACATGGTCACTCTGGCACCTGGGCATGTAGTTCTTGTTTGTTCTTGAAGTGTGCGAAATGCCAACTTTCAATTGAAGATATAGCAAATGAAATTCAGCAACAAGTCACTAATGTAAAGAATTATTCATTTTTGCCCTTAATAAATACATATATCAAAAATATAACTTTTTTACTAGAGCTACAAATATCACAAAATTATGGATATTTCTAGAAGTGACACAGTACCTGTTAAGCTAGGTTTTCTTGTGAATTTTGACACAGTGAGCTCAAAAAGTTAGCCATCACTGCATTAGAGCAATGTTCTGTGTTTTAGCATTTGCTGCAGCAGCAAAGTGGCATTACAAATGTGAGCTTTTCCATGTAACCATCCTCCTGTCATGACATACACATGACTGATAGTATTATGTGTTATTTCTGGTTAGCCACTGATCTTGCCAAACACTCACTGTTCTTCTTGCACAGTAATTCAGACAGTGCTGAACTTATGGAATAAATTAATATTGCACTATGATTGTTAATTTTACCAAAAAAAAAAAAAAAGACCAAGAAAATTGGTCTATATTTTGGGACTAGATGAGAAGCACTGGGATCACATCTGGCAGATCAGGTACATTTTCAAAATAATTATGGGGTTTTTGACCCTGTCTGGGGGCAGCCTAAACTGTAATGAAAGGTACTGCTGCTTCAGCAGCCCTTCATCAGGTACTATAGCCTTTAGCTTTTTTTCTTAGGAAATTTCTGAGCTTCTGAATTATACTGCACAAGGTCACCTGCATTTCTTCTGATTTCCTTTAGTCCAGCATAATAGATAAGATGACATTGTAGTTAAGTAATCAATTAGCTTTGAAGTTTGTAACCAAAGGATGCAAACTTTGATTTACAACCAGAGGATGCTGCTGATATCGCTTGAATCCATAACCACATGACAAGAATGCAGATGGACTTGAAATTTGCTTACCCAAGCAATCAGCTGTTGGAACAGCCTCTGAATTTGAAGTATCCTTGACTGCTGCATTCTGTGCCTGGAGCAGATGAGTTAGTTGAAGATGCCTTTTGATCATTTGTGCTTTGGAAAACCCTCTAGTACTCATGAGGATTTTCCTGCTTGAAGGATGCATGAGAAACACATAAAAAGAAGAATAATTTTTCTCCTATGCGGAGAAGCACAGGAATATATGTGGCACTTAGAATTCATTAAGTTTAGAGAATAAATAGTAGAAGAGTGAAATATTGTCATTTTGGGAGCACATACATGCGTGATTAAAGCCTCCTTTTCCTAAATAATAATGTTTTTGTTGAGAGAATATGATTTTACCTTAAGACATAGCACCCCCTGTATTTGTGAAAAGCAGAGGCTTTTATTTCTTCTTGCCTTTGCTCCAAGGGGAGCAGGCTGGCAAATGCCATTATTCTTTGCTTTGTTAGCACTCAGTTTCATTTAAGATAGACAGGATTTCCTTCAATGAATTATATGACTTCTTTCCAGAGGGTTAGTTTAGCATTCCAATATCTGTATGTTACCGGTACTATTTCAAAAGAAGAATACCTAGAAAATACCTACAAAATTAGGAAAAGAAACTTGCTGTCACACAGGTGACAAGAAGACTGTAGTTATTCTTGAAAGTGCAAAATCTAGGAGCTAACCAGAGTGCTGAAATTATAAACCTTCTTAAATACAGTATGCTACAAATCACCTGAAATTAAATCCGAAAACTACTTACATCTTTAACTGGTTTTTTTGTTAAATGTGAAAATAGTGAAATTAGTGCTAATTTATGTGTTCCCAATTGTTCCCATTTCTGCATAGAGCGGTGATGGCCAACCTATGACACGCATGTCACAGGTGACACACCAAGCCCTTTTGGGTGACACACATGGTCATCCTGGCACCTGGGCGTGTAGTGCTTGCTTGTTCTTGAATTGTATGAAATACCAACTTTCAACTGAAAATTTAGCAACAAAAGTCACTAATGGAAAGTATTATTTGTTTTTGCTTTTAATAAAATACATATATCAAAAATATAACTTTTTACTAGAGCTACAAATATCACAAAATTATGGATATTTCTAGATGCGACACAGCACTTGATTTAAGCTACGTTTTGTTGCGAATTTTGACACACCGAGCTCAAAAGGTTCGCCATCACTGGCATAGAGTTTCCCAGCGCAGTTGCTTTCCCAGTAAACAAGCAATCATCAGATTAATAATGGTTACTGCTGCTAGCTCAAAGTATAAGGGTTCCCAGCTAGGCAGTTTTAAATAGCCAAGTCCTTTGGATTGGCTAAAGTTGCAGATTGATTAGACAGTGTTGTGCAGAGGAAGAAAAAAAGAAAGAAAACACACAATTGAGCCTTCTCTGATGCAAAACAGGATGTTCATATTTTGTTGCCATGGCAACAAATGCTTTGCAATAAAGTTGCTGTCCTGTAAGTGTTATTACATTTTATGTGTGTGTGTATGCTAGAGAGAATAATTGAGGTAGTGTGTTATATATACCAGATTCTACATATCTTATGTAGCTGCTTGTACACAAGAAAAAAAATATACTGTATATTTTGCAAATAAACTTATATTTATTAATTTACATGTCAGGAGAAAGGACAGAGTTGGAAAGGAAAAAGGACATTTTGTGATTAAGAATCAGGACTCCTAGGGAACATAATTATTTTCTTTATAATATACATCTTAATAACTTCTGTTTTATGGAAATAAGAAAACAGGACTGGTGTCTAAAGTGCATAAAAATAGATACAATTTCAGATTTAAGAGCTTCATCATACTTGCGCCTATAATATGAGCATGGGAAATCATATGATAGGTTAGAACTGGTCACAGCCTTATTGTTTATAGCTTTTCACAATTGGCAGGGCCATTTTGCTAGACTTCTATTAGATATTTCAACATGCTGCCCAAAAACCTGTTAAGGGATGGATTTTCATGGTTGTGACAATATGCTCTCATGTTAAAGTTATGTTTATACCACTTTTTAGACAGGAAATGTGCCTTCAGATTATGCAGTATGGGACACATTAATGTATTTTTAAGATAAGGAATATAACATATATTCTGCAATCCACACTGTAACTCATTCTCAGCATATCTGAATATCCAAAAAACTTGTATCACTGTGGAATTCTATAAATGCCTCCAGGCAGTCTGGCAGTACCTAGAGAGACATCTACTGTGATTCATTTTCTTGATAGGACAAACTCCTCCCCAAAATTTTTCTCACAAGGTGTGACTGCACTGCAGTGTGTAGTATGAATGAGTTTCTGGATATCCAGCATATCTGGATATGTAATTTCCCCCTGTCCTCTGCCCTTCTTGGACTGCGCTCTGGCTCTGAAACAAGTGTGATCTCACCCTTTCAATGTATCTTCATCCCCCAAAGCAAATCAAAGAAGGAATGGAGAACTGTGCTTATTTATTTGGAATGGTGTGAGGAGGTGCACACACCTTTTGTGCACTTTTGTGTGTGAGAGAGGGAGGGAGACAGGCAAAATGAGAGGGACAGATAGAAAAGGAAGAAGGAAAATTGGAACATGGAGACCTGAAGTGTGCTTGCAGACCTCCATGGTCTGGTTTACATGATACTTGACTAGTCAGGGTATCAGACTAGGTAACCATTTTGGGCTGGCTAGTTTGGTCTACATTCTGTCCAGTGCTGATGGTGCATACTAGCAGTGGGCATGGCTTCTCTTAAACTGGTCCACCATGTGGAACGGAGGCTGTGTTGACCTCTTTGTGGATCATTTTTAAAGTAAGTATGCCTCCACACTTACAGTACGATCACTCCATAATTACAGTTCTTGAAGCAATTTACATATACAGGGTTTTGGAAATGTTGTTCATCATCAAAAGTTCCTTCCAGGCCAAGCAAAACCTACTTCCTGCATTTTTCCTGTGAGGGCTTTCATTCATAAAGACGACTTAGTGGGAAAGTGTGAGTTCCTCTCTCTAACACTGTTTGCTAATTAAAATTAACAGCCTCCTTGATAAAAAAAAGAAAAGAAAAAAAAAGTTGTGCCAATTTAGATCTGGCCCCTTAAGTAAACTGCCTGAAGAAGCCTTGCTTATTATCAATGAACTGGGAACATGGATTTTGAGTTGTTTTTCTTTTCTTTTTCTTTGTAAATACAGTTCGATCTTTGAAAAACCTTATTCACGCAATACGTTTGCATGTATGTTTAGCAATTCTGAGAACCATTTCTTTGAGCACAGAATGTTGTAGCTCACCTTTTGATGCCCTGGAATGTGTATTTACACTTTGTGTGTGTGTGTGTAGGTCTACATGGTTTCATTCCCTAGTGAACTGAAATCTTGATGTTGCTGATGCTGGCAAGTTATCAAACCTCAACACAGCTTTCAATAAGGTAGTACTGAGAAAAATAAACATCCTTATATTTGTTTTATTCATTTGATAGTCAAGAAGAAGAGCACATAAAATCTGTATGTATTAAGAGTGTGCATGTTTATTTTGGCAGGAGTGAGGCTGGTTTAAGCAGTAGTGGTGCTTAACATGGAAAAAATCTCACCCATAAGTACCTTTCAAGTAGACCTTCACACACTTCACATTTCTACATATATAAGAATCCTCCTTTCATATCCAGATTCTGCAGCTTGTGAGCTTTCATCTCTGAATCAAAATAAATCCTGAACACAAGTTCACCAGGAGATAATTCTGTTTTTGTTATTTTATGTGTTTTTGTTTGTTTGTTTCATGGTTCAGCACTGAGGTTTTCTTTTGGCCATCAGAATCACATTTAGGCACAAAAATATCCTAGAGCCAGAGTTTAATTCCTGCACTTCCACCTCTTTAAAAAATGCTATCCTTTTCAGGCTATGGCATCTAAAGCTTCTAGTAAGAAGTGAAACTAGACTCCATCAGACACAGGCAACTTCTTGAAAATAGCACTGTGGGCCCCAACCTTTAATTATGAATGACAATTACAGTAAATGACCTTTTGAAAAATGTCATCTGAACAGCCATGTACACATTTCCTGATGCTTAAGCATGATTAATGCTTTTGGGTTTCTGTCTGCCTGCAATTTTCTTAATGGTACCTCTTGTCTACCACATATACCACACCAACACAGAAGCCCCAATTGGAAGAGGAAAACACGTGAACTTTATTTTTCCTGTCCTGTCTGTCCAGGCACCATAGAACCTGGGGAAAGACATCAAGGAGGCTAAACATATTCCAGAATTGACAGAGTTGTGGGAAAAGAGCAGGAGAAAAGGGGGAAAGAGCAGAGACCTGGTTGAGGGAACGCGTGGGAAACCCCATTTCAATAGATAGGAATGTGCCAATAGTGTTCACAGTGGAAGTGAGCCTTTGCAGTGGTGGTAGCCATAAAGCTGTTGAACACATCAGTGATCTGAAAAACTGTAAGGGAGTGAACAAGCCTCTGCAGTAGTCATCTGAAAAGCGGAGGAAGGTGGACCTACCTGCTCAAACAAAGTGCTACTTCCCAAAGACCCTGGATAGAGTAGCATGTCTGGTGTGCTTAATCTGAAAGCATCTTTAGGCCTTCCCACACTTGGCCTTATGCTGGAATTAATCTCAGAATAGAGAACTGGACTCCACATACTAGTGGAGCAAATTTACCGTAGTGCAGGATGAAGAACATTTGCTGCGCAGTGTTAACTAAATTTGAATCTTCCCACCAGTCCAGGCAGGATAGCAAGAAGAGGTGACAAGAGCAGGGAGGGCAGCTCAAATCTGACTGGCTGCCTCATCTCATGTGACTGTGTGCACTGACTGAGCTCTTGTAGGTTTCTATGGGAAGCTACGGAGCTGCATTTCGGGTTGTGACAGTGTGTCATTGCTTTGTAAATTATTGTTTCTGACCAGATGCTAACTGTTGAGGACAACCATCATGCATTCCATCCTTCGGACTTTTAAAAAACCAGACCAGCATCAGGCTGCCTTTCAGACAGGAAACACCTTCAAATAAAGTGTTGTCCTCTGACAGCTTATGATAAAGTTGCCCTCTTGGGCTCTTCAGTAAACACAGGAAGATTCACTTGGATTTAAAAACTTCTATCCTTAGGCACATTATGCTGACCTATTACAATATGGCACAATCAAGTGATCACCTTAGTTTTTTTTACTCCAGACTTGCGGCTTAACTGCCCCTAAGCACTAGACCAATCTGGCTTAGGAGAGAAAGGGACAATGTGCTATTGAAGTATTCAGATAATGCAAAATTGTCCATTCTTCCCTCCATGATGGAGTGCAAACATCTAGCTTATGTGATCATGTGATCTAGGTTCCACCTTAAGAAAGTAGCTTGGTCTAGTGGTTAAGGAGCCAGACTCTTATCTGGAAATACCACATTTGATTCCGCAGTCCTCCATGAAGCCAGCTGGGTGACCTTGGGCTAGTCACAGCTCTCTTCTGAGCCCTCACAGGGTGTCTGTTGTGGGGAGAAGAATAGAAAGTTTTCTCAGCCACTTTGAGTCTCCTTAAAGGGGTGAAAAAAGTGGGGTAGAAAAGCCAACTCTTCTTCTTCATAGTTCTGTCATTCATGGACTTTAGGGGATGGCAGCATTTAAGCTATGGAAAAGCTTCCTCACTGAAGTAGGCCAGGCACAAACATTATGTTTCTTTCAATGCCTGGTTAAGATGCAGCCCTTTACCCAGAGCTTTGTTTTTTAAGGTGCCATTTTCCTGAGTTTTTATTGTTATGTTTTCACTTAACATTTTAAGGTTTCATTTGATCTGTCCTGAGATATTTAAGTCTCATGATAAAATGCATGTAATTGAAGTCAGTGTTCTCTTGCAGTAAATAAATTGTGCTAATCTTGTCTGCCGTTCAATAAATCTTTACTAATTAGATCCATCTGATTTATGATTTTTTTTTAAAAAAATACTGTTTATGTATTGATTTGCTTTTAATTTTCTCTGTTTCATGGATTTTAGTTCTGGAATATGCCTATATTAGTACCCACTTTCCATTGTTCCTCCTTTGCTTCTTTGGTAATTTTAGTTTACTGTAATCTTTTATTTGTATTATCTATGGGGTAATAAATGTTTTAAATAAATAATTTATTTGATAAATAACTAAGCAGGTTTTATTCTCCATCTGAAATCAAAGTGCATACCCAAAATTGTTTTTATAATGAATTATTCTGCAGTGAACCTCCTAAAGGGTTTGCAAAATACATCTGCTTCCATTTTTGACCCCTGCGGAGCCTGGGTGATATTGCTCGAATTGATGAGGGAATTCACTGCTTTAGGCTAGCTGTCTCATTCTCATCAGAAGGCTTAGGAAAAATAAAGTTACAGAGAAACCTGATACATTAGTAGATTCAAAGCTAGCAATAATTACCATACATTACAAGCAAAGATCTGACTTGCCTGAAAAGGGTGAAACACCCTCCCCCCATCCTTTTAATTAAAATAAAACCATGTTTTCATTCTCATAAATCTAAAGCAGAGTTCGAGAGCAATTCTTAATATTTCATACAATTCTGATGATATTTTCAGAAGCTTAACATTTAATCTTAGTTATTATACAAGGTTACTATCTGCTTTGATCTCTTGTCCCAGTAGAAAAGGAAATTCTTAGAAGAAAGGCTGCGTGTGACTAAGTCTGCAAGACCTTCTGGAAAGGTGAAGTTCTAATTATCTTTTGTTAATACTGCAGGCATGTTGTGTCCTCCTGGAAGCTTCTTTAATACCGTGCTGGTTTTTGGATAGTGAGACTACCTGTGAGAAGTGAAAGATTAAAAGAAGAAAAACTACCTTGGACCACTATGAGCTGAAAAAATGTGGGAGAACAGATATAAAAGAGATTCTTCTGTACAACCACAGAGGAAAAGGTGACAAGCTAGAGAAGGAGAAGATTGGATTACTGTCCATTCTTTACTATGCCATACTGTATAGTTAAATCTTAATCAGCATGGGTGGAAAATAATGCCCTTGTCCTTAGTCCTTGCAGCCAAGCAGTATAGAGTATTGCCTGATTTCAGCAGGGAGTTTTACCTTTGTACATCCAAAAATTGTAAACTTTTACTGCATAATTCTCCTTTTTAGAACTCCATAGCAAATAATCATCTACAGTTTGGGGTGGCTGTGGCAGTATTTATGGAGAAGGCTGAAGGCACACTTAGCTTAATTATGGAGAAAGACCAAGATGATTGCTGCAGTCATCTGACAATGAAGTTATACCATAAGTGGAAGGCCTCTTTTATATGAATATAAAAACTTATGTGAAAATATGTTGTTAGCATGAATGAGGTGCAGGCCTTTCTGAAAAGAGGAAGTGGCAGGGTGTCAAGTGGTTCTTAGTCAGATCTGGTATTTATGATGATGAATTAGGCAATGGGATTTCATGCCCAGATAAGACAGCCAATGGTCAACGATAATTTAGGTTTCTGTCCACAAAATCTGAGGAATAGCATTTTGGTTAAGCCTGCTAACAAGATAAGTTCAAAAGACAGCAGCTAAAATGATGAAGGGCTACAGAAGTTATCCCATGAAGATACTTTGTAACTTTGGGCTTGTTTATTTTGAAAAAGAGGTGACTGAGATAGAACATAATAGAGCAGACCTCCCATGTAGGGATGTGCACAATTTTTTTTTTTTTGCATTCAATTTGTATTTAATCAAATGTAAGAAAATTCATATTTGTTCAAATAGATCCCCTTTGTGATAGGGTTCTGTTCAATACAAATGTACTCATATGGATTCATATGAATATCCAATATGATTGCATACGTATCCAGTACTTATCCTGTAACATGTCCGCTCTGAAAGCATCAAACCCGCCCTGAATCCACTTTGAATCCACTCTCAAATCATGTTGAATTCATTCTGTATCTGTTGCAGATGTGACTAGTGCAGCCGCTTTCCCACCTCCCCATTTCACAAATGTTCTGAAACTTTGTACGAATGTTCTGAAGCATTCATACGAACATGAATGTCAGTGTACGAAAAGTCGTAACATTCAATTCTTATATGAATGCCTGAATTCATATGAATATAGAATGTTATTAATATTCGTGCACATCCCTACTCCCAGGACTTCAGAACCAGGCATCATGTGAAGCTAAATTTTGGGAGTAGCAGCTCATGAAAAGAAGTATTCTTTCTTTCATGCTGTTTCTACATCTTCCTTGTGAGCCAGTTTGGTCTAGTGGTCTGACCCTTATCTGGGAATACTGAGAATTCCACCCTCCTCCACAAAACCAGCTGGGTGACCTTGAGCTAGCCACAGCTCTCTTCTGAGCTCTCACAGCCCCACCCACCTCTCAGGGTGTTCTGTTGTGGGGAGAAGAATAGAAAGCTTTCTTGGCCACGTTGAGTCTCCTTAAATGGGTGAGAAAAGCGGGGTAGAAAAGCCAACTCTTCTTCTTCTTCTTGTGTGTTTCCATTTGTTCACTCAGGAGGAACACCTTAGGCTCAGGGCACAAGAAATAACTGAAATTATTCATCAGTAATAACCTTATGCCCGAATCCCATCAATCATCTTGCCTCATTTCATTGATTCATGGCTAGATGACTGGAGGAGCTGCCCATAATGGTGCACAAAGGCTGACTTGCAAAGAGGCTGGCAGTCTTGGTTTCCATTTGAAAGTGCTGGTGCTGGTTAGTGCAGCCTGGACAGTGACTGAGGAGATGGTGAGAAGTTCAGCTAGGCCACAAAACCAGAGCTACTTTCCCAAGAGATGTGATGTTGGCCACCACCATGAGTAGCTTGAAAAAGGGTTTGAAGAAATGTCTATCAATAGCTACTAATCATAATGTCTCTGCAACAGCTCTGGTATAGTAGGTGATGTGCCTCTAAAGGTTATAAACAAGGCACTCTGTGTTCATGTCTTGGTTGTAGGCTTTTATATACAACTGTTTGCCAAGTGTGAACAGAGGCTTTTGGACTAGATGAGTCACTGGTTTTGATTCATCAGAGCCTTTTTGAATGCTATTGCTACTGATGTCTGCACTGACTCCTGTAAGAACAATTTGCTCTTTTGTAGAGATATGTGAGATAATAAATATGTTCTAAAGTCAGAATTTGGAAGTGTCTATTTTTTGGAATACATGGTCTTCAGCAACCACCCACATGCTATCATTAGTTCACTTCTAACCCTAGTCTGACTTCCCTAATGGACTCCTCTCTGGACTGCAGGCATGAAGATGATTATGGCACAACTAATAGTAATGTCACTTGTCAAGACATCCAGCTTATCTGTAGCTAAATGCATTACCTAAGCCTGTTTCTAAGTACCTTAAAAAGGAAGGAAGTAATGGAAGGATTTTTTAAAAAAAAATCTAGATGGAATATTATGTATGTCTCTCTAGGGTGCACTTGCGTGACTATGATTATCACAAGACCAACCAGTGCTTTGTACCATATGGCCACCTGCTGAAGCTCAAGTTATTCATGGGTTTAATCACAGGACCTGTTGAACTTAACATAAAGAAAAAGTCATAAGGAAGAAAGTGGTTCTTAAACTACTGGGCTGTCAAGCAGTTTAGAGCTTTAAAGAGAAGAATCATCACCTTGAATTGTTGCTAGAAATGGACAGATAACAGCTGCACAGCACATCAAACTAGAATTATATGCCCCTAATGGAGCATATAAATGGTACATAATAATCTGAAAGCAGCATTTTCAGTCCGTGGAAGTTTCTGAATATCTGTCAGGACAGTCTCTTGAACAATATGTTACAGTTGTCTAGTCTTAGGATACTAGAGTACGGGCTGATTTGTACTCCGGCCTGTAGTTGATAATTAGGTAATATCTGGGCAAGTGCAGGAGGCATTTATATGCTAGAAATGCCTCCTGCCTACCCAGAAGTTCCTTAATTATCAACTAGCTGTGGAGCACGAAATCATGCTCCACAAGCTTACCAACCATCCCCAAAAGCTTACCTATTGTGTCCAGCTGGTGACCATTCACACCTCTGCTGGATGGAGAGGTCAACAGAGCTGCTGAGCAAGCACACTGGTAGCACTATTGACCTCCTGAATTAATGTGACTGCACAGAATGATGGGCGCTGCACTCAAGATGGTGGCGTCCTGAAGAGGACCAGCCCAGCAGTCAAATGGAGGTAAGGATCCGATCACGGGGAAAGGCTAACGTTGCCTAGTGCTCCCAAGTGTAAGCACTAGTCAGCGTTAGTTCATCACACCCCTTTCCCACCCAGTAGATGGGAAGGGAAGTGCAAAATCGCCCCATGACTGAGAATAGCTAGATAGGTCTTCCCTAAGGAAAACCCCAGTTTGGACCCAAATTTAAAATAACGGAACAGGCACCTGCGAGAATAAGAGGTATTGGTTTAAAGAGCATACCGAAATTGTGAAACAACTTCTTAAAGGGAAATTGATTGTTATCCATGTCAATTTACATACATCAGTGGATTTGTTGACCAAAAATACTTCCGAACTTGCTTTATTATCTCCCACAGCTAAATACAAATTATGAACCAAATTGCCCCATCATGGGAGACCCAATAAAAAATATGAGACATACTTCAATGCAAATTGCCTTTATGTAATTCTTTATTTGCATTTACAAATTGTTAAAAAGCCCTTCTTAAAGAATCTGAAATGCACAGCAGCAAAATCAACTGTTTATTTCAGGATCATTCTGCTGCTGTGAATTTTTAAAAAATTAAGTAAATTGAATGAGATTATGAACATTGTAGGACCTTTTGCAGAAGGGTTGAAAATGTGGTTATGCTTATTTTGATCCTTTAATTTGAAAAAGCACACCATATACTGACAGATATGCCAAGAAGATTGGAAGAGATGAAGATTAGTTTTGTTTGTGTCTTTGGAGGCAGCAGAGCAGTCCTTGTCTGTGTAGTAATAGTCCTTATTAGATCTAATCACTAGTGTCAATTGTGAAATTTCTTTGACTGCACAAGTAATTTGAAGAGGCTGAGATATCCACATGTTAAAATGTCTGCATTTTATTTTAACTTGGATCGTGAGAGAGTTGACTCAATGAACTCTTGAGAAGCAAAGAGTTGGGAAGGAAACGGCCTTTTGTCTTTGCCAAGCTGAGTTCTGGACTTCAGAATACTCATTTTAAAATGGCAAGTCAGCGAAAGAAAAACTAAAAACACTGAAATGGCAAACTTGAAACAGTCCTAAATTCTGTCACAGAATGACAGCCTGTTAGTGTTCGCTAGCTAAAGATGGTTGAAAACAATTTATTTGGAAGTTAAATTATTACGTTAATTGGAGCTAGTATTGTCATTAATTTGACTAATAAATGCATTTTTAATATATGTATTTCAGTGTATTTTTAAAATGCAGGTCGATTATATGCAGGTAGAATAACTAATGCTTTGTTGTCTTCTCTTTTTAATTTTGATAAGTGTTAACTAGCAGGACAAGCCTGTAAAACGAGTTTCTGCAGAAGATGGCACATAGATCTGTACCCTGGTCTGTGATGTCTTGTGTTTTGAAGGACTAAAAATGAATCTGAACTTCAACTGAATCTTATTAGGAAGACAGGAAAAACAATCTTATCCTAGTTGTAAGTAGGATTACAGACCAGCTGGTGTCCTTTTTTCACCCGATATCTGCATATTTTACTGAATCATATATTTTTCCATTGCACCATAAAGACTGTGACCCTTGTCAGCCTTTATATTGGTACATAAATTTGCATTTCCCTTTATAGCTGAGAGTCTGTGATTGCAGAGAGTCTGTTATTATGGATCACTAGACCATTTGTTCTTTATGTTTGGTATATGTAAATCACTTTTGTATTTGGTGATAGCATACACACATAGGCTTGCTTCTGGATTTTCTGTGTTCATCATGACAGAGAATAATCAAGAGGAAAGAAAGTGATAATGAATGAAAGAATTAATGAAAATGAGCATTTCACGTATGCAGTGTGAATTAATTTAAATGCAGGCTTTAAAAAAAAACCTGACTCAGAGAAGCAAGATATAACTGAGGTGAAACTAGTCTGCTGTCAATCCCTAGTGAGTGCCCAAAGATATTTACTCAAATCAAATGTATTCTTATAGATCTGCTCATTTCATGTTGGTAATATAATTACTCTCATTTTCATTACCTTCAAATATATTCCTTTGTGCACGCATGCCAGAAATTATCAAGACTTGGCTGCAATGTACAGTGGCCTTACAGGCTGAAAGCACTTGTACAATTCAATGCTACTCTGCCAACAACATAAAATACCTCTTGCATCTCAGCTGTATGAAGGAATTAAGTCTTGTATTTAGGAATGTGCACAAATATTCGTGCAGTTCAAAATTCATACAAATTCATACAAAATTTGGGATTTCCTGTGATTCCTGGATGGGGTGTGTGTGTATGCACCTTCTGAAGGTCTAGTTGGCCCTCCGAGGAGTGTGTGATGGCAGTGGTGATGGTGACAGGTGAGTGGGGGAGGGGCGAGGCAGGACTGGAAGGGAGGGGTAGGGGTTCTCTTCACATGCAAACATTTATCAGATGTTCGCACACAAAGCTGAAGCCCCCACATTCACGGGGGGGGGGGCTTTTCAGGCAGCCAAATTTTTGCACTGGAGATCTCTCAGAACATAAGGCTCATGTGGCTAGAGCATTCTTGGGAAAGCAGTCTCCCAGGAGCCTCTCTACCAAGCAGATAGTGGCATTCCAGGTGGCAGGTAGGGTCATGCAGAAGTTGCCTTAGATCCCACTTTAAGAGTTTTATTTTTCATTTTTTACCCACTGTGACGGTTTCAGGGTACAGGCTGCAAACTGCTTTGTTTTCTGTCTTTGCAGGCTTCTAGCAAGCTGCAATAGCCAGCCTTTGTGCAAACAGCGTGTTGCAAGACCTGGGCAGAGGCTGCAAAAAGGGCGGGAAATCCCGTGCGGGTCCGGGTTCAATGATTGGCTGCAAGTGAAATTTGGAGGGAAAAGCTGTCCGGGGATCTTAGAGCTGGAGGGGGCTAGGGGAGGAGTTCCCACCAATCAGGAGTTTCCAGCAGCATTTTATTGCAGCAATTTTCCCTAGGAGGTGACAGCCAATCAGGGCCACAGAAAAAAGGTATAAAGGAACTCAGATTACAGCAGACTATGTCTTTGTGCTGGGACTAGAGCTGAAAGGAGCAGAAGAGCTGAATCCTGAAGGAGCCGGACCAGTAGTTGACCCTGGGTCTTTTGACTGGAAGGTCTTGGAGGAAGACTTCACAGGCAGCTGACCAGAGGGTGATCGGTCAAGCAAGGACAGACTGGGCCTTGTGATCATCCAGAGCTGCGTTCTAGGACACTGGCTAAGCTTGAGCTGAAGTAGAGCTGAGCAGGGTGAGGAATGTGGAGAGGCTTGTCTTTAAAAAGGGAACTATTTTCCTTTAAGAAGGGGAGCTGATAGGCTGGGAAGCTGGTAGCCTTAAGAGACTTGCAAATTTAAACCAACAACTACCTGAACCTTATGTTCCTTTCTAGTATTGCTTGTGTATAATAATAAACTTGTTTTAGTTTTCTGTTGAAACGCTTGCTACCAGTGTTTTGTGTCCGCACTGTAGTATTCACTTGGCCGTTGCACGAACTCAGCATCCTAACAGGGCCCAGCTACTCCTAGAGAGGGCAGGCACTTGCTGGAACGCTGGGGATCGTGACACCCACTTCTCCACCCTCCCACTGTTATCACCTTCTCTCCAAATCAGTTCTATCATTGTTATGTTAGTTTTATCCACTGCTGATATTTTGCATTTTTTAAAATTATTGTTAATATTCTCTGATAAGCAAGTTCTGTCCTAGGGCTAATAGTAAGTAGTAGTCTCCTAGAGAAAGCTGGTTTATTTATTGCACATTTATTTATTGATCTCCAGTGCTTTGCTGCCTTTGGAGATAAATATTAAATCACTTGACCATAACTGAAAATTCTATTTGTGTATAAAGGAAACATGATTATTTTCTCTTGTTGCCCTAAGGCAGTGTTTTGAGCTTTAATTGTGGTGTTAATGTGTTCATTATTGATGTTATTGATGTAGAGGCATCTTCTCTAGTTCCATAGTGGTGGCAATATCTAATCAAGGTTAAGACATGATGTTGCGTGTCAATACTACCTTTAGAAGACAGTGCTAAAATGCGTGTGGGACTAATTTCTTAGAATTTAGAATTTTTAATCCTTTATTTGGACATGAGGTTGCACTCACAGGTGCTTAATTCCAGGAGATCTTTTTACTGTAAGTAAGCCACACTGAATAGTCAGACTGGATGTGGACAAAATCAAACCATATTCAGAAGTTAATTCTCCTGTGCTTAGTTTTGCTTACTCAAAAAAAACCTCATTTTCACTGCCAGAAAAGAAGGCTAAATAATCAAAACAGCACTTTGCTTCACCTTTGGGACCTTTCTGATCCTGCCTCCACTTTCATTCTCCATTTGGCCAGTTCTCCGTAAACTCTGCAGGCTACCATGGATTTAAATATATGTCTACCTGGAACAGAACATGTTGAATTCTTTTACAAGCAATAAGAAATGACCTTCAATGTCGTTACCGTATCTACCATCTTCAGAGTTGGAAGTTATGTAGAGGAGATGAAAAGCATTTAACGAAATGGTTTGAATGTAGAAAATAAGCTGGTTAGACATTTCCAATGAAGTGCAATTACACTTTTTGAAATGACAATTAGCATCTTAATGTAGATACCTTACAAACTTAATGTAAATCCTTAGGCTGCGTTCCGAAGTTGGTTACTTATTCTGCTATATTTGGATATTCGAGAATAAAGGATGGATATTCTGGAATAAGTAACAGATGTCTAGATGCAGCCTTACTTATGAATTCAGCTTTTGCACTTAGATGCTGCAGAAGTTGGAAGAAGAAGAGTTTTCTACCCTGCTTTTCTCACCCATTTAAGGGGACTCAAAGTGGGTGACAAAGCTTTCTATTCTTCCCACAACAGAATGCCCTGTGAGATAGGTAGTGCTTTGAGAGCTCAGAAGAGAGCTGTGACTAGCCCAAAGTCTCCCAGCTGGCTTTGTGGAGGAGGGCAGAATTAAGCCCAGTATGATTATGATGGAAACTTCATGTTTTTATTGCGTGAGCTATAGGCATACTTAAACTGTGCAAAAATGAAAACTTAAAAGACAGTCTTCAAAAGTAAGTTACATCTTGACCATCACTGAATGCAAGTGTTCTTTGAAAAATAATTAACATGCTGACTCTTACACATTTCATTGTCTGCCAACTACACATGATTAAATGTATTAGTAGGTTGGTGCTTTTGGTCACCATAAGGATCTTAAGATTATCCACCCCACATGAGATGGGAGACATATAATAAAAAAGTAGTGCAAAGAAGTTTGTTAAACCTTTTTTGCAAAATTTGCAAGCAAGTAATTTGCATAATATGCAAAATAGTCTGCCTGTGTTTAGTAGTGCCTCTATCACTAAGAGCCTTTTCAAGTTTTCCCTCTTAAGAACAAGTACTCTCATTTGCTAAATACGAAGTTTGTACTTAAAATCAGTAGCTCAAATATTACCGATGTGATTTTAAATAAGGTGCATGTTTGAACTGAAGAAACATAAAAAGCTGCAAACTCTGCAGGTAGATTCATCTTCAAAATGGACTGCAAAGAGAGAAAAATAAAAATAAAACTCTGCAGTTTGGCACTCATATACTGAAAATCACTAGTTGCAAAACAAAGGAAGGTTCTTATAAGGGTATAAACAATTTTGAGACAAAATTGTGGAGCAGCTGAATTTGTACTAGATAAGAAACTACTCTCTGCTAACCTTTCAGATAAGAAATTAAAACTAGAAGTTAATGAGGTGTGTATGATAAATGGATGTATTTTTGTGAAATCAGGTCAAATAACTTTGTAAAAAAAAATTACAGCTGGAGCTCTAAAGTATGCAGTGTAATACAAGATCAGAAAAAAATCTTCTAAAAAATAATTAACAGATGATGGCTGAGGAAGGGAGAACTAAAAAAAGGAATACAACTTAAGAGAAGGGGCAAAATGATAATGAATAAGTGCATAGTGACCTACTTGCCTGAACTAAGGCTGTGATTGCACACAGTTAAAAACAAAATTTTGACACAGCTCAGAGTGGCTTAGAGACAGTTCAGAGCAGGTATCATTTAGACAACAGAATTTCCCTCCTCCTCTCCTGAACATTATTCTAGGTTTAGAAAAGGAGGATTGTAAATGGAATGAGAACACAAGCACAACACAGTATCTCCTCTGAGGTGCTTCTGAAGCACTTCTGCATTGCATGCGCAGAACCAGAAGTGTCTTAGAAGAATGCGTGGTAGCAGTGCAGAGGACAGGTAAATGGGGTGGGTGGAAGGGGGAAAGTTGCTGCAGGAGGGGACAGAAGGCTTCAGGGGGAATGGGAGACCCGGGGGGATGGAAGCCCCCTAATGTGCAGGTCTCCGTAGTTGTGAGTGATGGGGCAGGACAAGCGCTGCTCCGCTGCAAATGGTGGCTGCTGACCCTGACCCTGGACCGCATTGCTCCAATCACAGTGTGAATGGTTGTTCTCAGATCCAATCTTCAAGGCTGAAGACCAGATTGAAGACACTTTTAAAGGGGTCTATAGTAAATCCAGGGCCCAAAGACCCCATTAAATCCTGATTTCCCTTCTGCTAGTGTGAACAGATGGTGTCCTAATGGAGTCTTCAGTATGAACAGGGTCTAACCAGTCAGGTACTGATCGGGGACCTAAATGGGGTCTTCAGTGCTAGTGGAGAAACATGCTTTGACATGTGGGACACTTCACACACTCCACTTATGCACAAATACATAAAATACATAAAATCTTATTTGTAAGAAGTGCACTTTTTAATCATAGGTTTTGCAGCATAGTTAATTACATGAAACAGGTATTTCAGAAGTATTTTATAGGAGACCTATCCAATCCAAATTAGAGAATTTGTGCAAGTTTTGTGGAAAGTGCCCCCAGTATCATGTGGATGTCCGGTGCAGTTAGCACAGGGTTTTGTGCAAACTTCAATACATGCAAATGAACCTGTAAGAATTTGCCTTTGTCCCACTTCTTCCATTCCATAGGCCTATTTTCACTGAAACAGCTCAAAAGCTCAGTGCCATATGATTATAGCCATCCTTGTATTTTCCTTCAGGACTACGACACATACAGCACACAGATGTTAAGCCTGCAACATATCAAATACAGTGAAAACCTTACATGTAATCTTTATTTGTAGACAGTAAAGGGAAAGCGGGATAAAAAGGAGAACCCAGACACCGGTCCTTGCTGTTGTTCGCCAGGTGTGTGCTTGAAGCCCTGGCATAGGTTTGGATACTTTCATGTCTTGTGTGGAGCAGTACATACAATATCACCTCACTTGGAATTCTAGGTGTTCACAACATACATGATCACCTTCCTCCTCTTCCTATTTTTGTTTTCTTTTGTACTTACATGGCTGGCTTCCAGAATTTCACAGTAAGGCAACATTGCATCTCACCAGATGTACAGATTAAGGGGAAACCTTTTGTTTCTGCTGGATTTTTCATGATAAAAATGCAATATATTTTCTGCTTGTTGCAACTGGTATTCTATTGAGAAGGCTTTGGGGATGTCGGGCAATCCATTAGACCTTTTCTGGTGGCCCAATCTTCACTAGAGGTTTGCAACTTTCAATAGAAGGCACTTTACATAAAAGTGCTCTATACCACTAAATTGAGGCCACTAATGGTAACAACCATTAGTGGCCTTAATTTAGCGGTATAGAAATTCATCTTAGGCTGCATTCAGACATTGGTAGGTTACTTATTCCAATATATTTGGATACTTCAGAATATAACATGGCTGTTCTGGAATATCCATGCTTTATTCTGGAATATCCCAATATAGCAACATAAATAACTGATGTCTGGATGCAGCCTTAAGCATTTGAATGTGATTGATCAACTTAAAGAAAAGATAAAATGCAGTTAAGGCCTAATATTTCTTTCTGATGAACCTGGTTTCAAAGCTAATGGCTTTAATGCAGATTGATGTAGAAAGTAAATATTGTTTTCTGCCAGTTTATGAGTAGCAAAGAAAGTGCAGTTAAAAAACCCTCTCTATGTGCAAGTGAACGTCCACCTTTTCCTTCACAAGGATGGGTGCCATCAGCAATTTCTCTTCCAAAGTAAATGTTCAGATAATTCATTTTATAGGAGCTCTGTGGCTTTGATGGATTGCAGTTTTATTGCTATTTCCAGAAGATAATAATGGTTGGTCTCTCTGGGAGTAGAAATTCACTAGAGTAGTATAGTCAGAAGACAAAGGAAGAGGCGAATATTTTCAAAATGAAAATAGAGTAGAAAAACAATTTAAATGTTTTCCCTCCTTCAGTGTTTGAGCTAGTAAAGGTATTGTTAAAGGTAAAGTTACAAAAGAATACAAGTTGGGAATATGCTACATTGACTAATGTGTTATTAATGTTGTTCAGCTGCATTTTCATGACTATAGTTCCACATATGTTTACATGGGAGTTTAAAACTTCTCTGCATTCCCCCCTCCCTCCTCTCCAAGACAAAGAAGGAAAGGAAAAAGATGGAAAGGGCTGGGAGAGGTGGGCTTGGCCAATGTGGAATTAGAGGAAGAACCTGATTATTGGGAAGACAATAAAGGAATAAAAATGGATAAAATCAGGAAAAAAATGGACTGCGCTATATGGTTAACTTTAATTTCACTGTATTATTCATTCAAATAAATGAACAGATCTGTTATTAATTGTATAGTAAGCTGAAGAAGACCCTTAACAACTATTGTACGCAACATTACAAAATGACAGGCAGAATATTCTCTGGTGGGGATAATGCATGAATTGTTAGCTGGAGCAGCAGGGGTAATATGCATCACACATTATGGATAATTTATCTAAAAAGTATTTCTTTAAAAGCTTCTTTACTCTAGGACAGTTGTGAATCTGTAAATTATATTATGTTGCTTCAAAAAGTGAACTGAAACTGTACCTGCAAGTTTAGAGATTAAACGTTGAGTGGAGAAAGAGAGATTGACTTTGCATACGAAGATCTTACGTACATATATATAGATGCATCTGCCTGTGAATGCATGTGCGCACGCACGCACACACACACATACATGCACACATACACACATTTTGTTACCCAATCCTTCATTTTATCACCTAGTCCATGCAACTGCTTCCAACCTCAGAGAGGCTGTGAACACTGAAATCAAGCTCCTTCAGAATTCTACACTTCTTACATTTCTAGGACCTCCCTCAGTGTGCAAGGGATAGCTTCTTTTGCTATCCCTCAAATCTATTTTTCCTGTAGGTGAAAAATTTAATCATTTCCTGCCCTTTCAGCTCCAAACTGCCCTTTTAAAAGTTCCTAATCGCTCCCAGTAGAAAACATATCAAGCACATACTACAAGCTATCCATTGGTTCTCAAAAGCTACACATGGTTGGAGGAATCACTGTCCCAACTTACATACCAAACCAGACCAAGAACCACAGAAAACAGATAATATATGCCCACCACCCACACCAAGTAATATTTGCACTGAAGCTGCAAAATACCTACAGAAAAGAGAACAAGCTTGGAGACCCCCAGCAGTACAACTTGGACCATAGTCACACCTTGAAACTGTGGCCTTGGTAACCCTAAGCTACAAATATTCTCCATTAAGCCAAGAATGACTCCACCAGCAGAAGAGAAAAGTAACATTACTGGGCAATTAAGATAAAATTGTGTGTGTCTAGTGCAGGAGGGCAGCCATTATAAATTCTTTTGCAATCAGTTAAATGAAGAATCAGGCTATTCATAACTTCCATGTTTGCAGGTCCTACAGTAAAAAAGCTGAACTTTTCTGCGTAATTCTAGCATTCAGTTCTTGTTCATACAATTGGTTTATTTGTGAACTTGAGAATGCTGCTGAGAGCAATTACTAGACAGAAAGTAGTGGCAACAAGCACAGTAGCAATTAGTACCTTACCAGAGAAAAGAATCTCATTTTCCATTAAACAAAGGTAGTATTTTCAACATAGAAGAGAAGTACATAATAACTCTACAGCAAAAGGTGTGTAGCCTTTACAAGAATGAGAAATCAATACACATTTATAGTGCAAAAACTCATGGAATATAAATTTCCATGCAAGAAATCCTTCCCATGGGGTTCTCAGTAATGCTTACTTTCTTTTACCTCTCTTTTACCTTCTTTTAAATGTGCAATTTAACATGAATTGTCTTGCATATTTTGAAAGCAGATTTTATATTTGCCTCACAACCAATTTCCTTCCTTTCTACTCAATAATAAATTGAAGAAAATGAATACTTGCTTTTCTCTCTAAAGCAGTGCAATATCTATTTGTATTCAGCTGACTTCTGGATATTGCAGTCATGGAGCTACAGCATGTAGGAAAAATCTCCACAATATGCAAAATCCTTTTGTACAGGCTGTTTGTGTAATATATTTATATGATAAATTCTCTCTCGTGTGTGTGTGTGTGTGTGAGAGAGAGAGAGAGAGAGTGAGTGAGAGAGAGAGAAATGAAAACAGGAAACTGCAAATCCAGAAAGATAGGCAATTCCAAAAGATAGGCAATTGCCCAGGAAGTAGTGTGGTAAGTATTTTTCATTGATTCAGCCAGACTGATGGAACCATTTTGGTCTTTATTCTGTGTCTTTAGTTCTGTGTTTGTAGTTCAGTGGTAGAGTCTTTGCATGTTGTGGCAGATGTGGCAAAAGAAAAAAGGCTAGGCTAGAGCACAAATGGTATAAGTTCCATGGTGAGTCTGACGAGACAGGGGTTACAGCACATAATTGTGCCTACCATGCAGCAGCGGTAAAAAGGAGTAATTTTTCCTGCCACCATTGCCTATAGTCACACTTAAGGTTTAATCCAGCTTCAGCCCACTCTCAGAGTGAGAGAATACATCAGCAAAGTGACAAGCTGTTTTCTTTCAGTGTTAAATAACTCAGAAAATTCTCCTTTGGGATAGATAATGTGGAAAGAAAATTACTGATCACTTTGCTCTGAAGGTGGACTGAAGCTAGATTAAACCTTAGGTATGATCACAGCCATTGTGTCATTGAGTGGCCATCAAGCAGAGGGTTTTTTAATTGGTGAATAACCTTTTGAAATCTAGTCCAAGGAGTCAAGAGTGGTTGCCACCAAGCTTCTGCTGTGACAAATGCCATTCACATCCATTGTAGAAAATAATCCAAAGAAACATCCAAAGAACTGCCTGTTCCATTTATCTTGGATAAGTTTCAATTATTTAGGCCTGATGAGCTTAATAACTACTGCTCAGTGGCCATTACACCCTTCCTCAGCAAAGTACTGAAGAGAGGCATGCTTGGTGGAAGCTTGTTATCTAGACCGATTTGAATCTGGCTTTAGGGGAGTGGCTGCTGATTGAACCAGTAACCCTTAATTAAAGAAAGTGATTTAAAAGAGTAATGTAATTATGCATCTCAGTTACGTATATTTATTCTAAGTATCAAAGAAACAGTATCTCTTCTAAAGATGTTTTACTGCGCCTTCTAGTGGTGTGCTTTGTCAGTTTAGGTCACACATGATATATGGCATTAATTGTGTGTGCTGCTGAAGGAATAGATGTCTTTAATACCCAGAGAGCTAACCATAGAGTTGGTTGCAATTATTCTTGTGCTCTTGTTTTTTAAAAGACAGCAACCATTTGAAGAGTGAGGGACCCCCCCCCCAACTGTAATAAAAAGACTAATAAGGGAACCCATTTGCAGCCACATAACTGCATATCAGTGTGGTATGTCAATCCCATGGAAAAAGAAATGGAAAGAATGAATCACAATGTCATACATTTTTTTCTTTGTTTTGAGATTCAGAACACAGGATGTGAACCCCTTCCTTTGCCTGGATGATGAAAGAATAGATTACTGCCACATGTCATTATGCTAACCTATGATTTGTTTATATCAGCCAGTAAGTGCATTTTAACAATCAAAGTGGTGTCAATCTATAGTATTGCTCAACAGATTGAGGGGCGTCTATGTTCAGTTTTGGAATTGTGAATAGTACTGGGCATATGATAAACTAACATCAGAAAGAGGACTAATATAACTTTTTTCTTTCATGTGACTTTTTAAAAACATATGTGTTGCAGAAAATAAAAACCTTAAGCATTTCTGTCAATCACTGTGAAAAATCCAGTTGTTTTAAAATTACAGGTAGAAGTTAAAGATATTAAAGGCCTACCTAGACAATCTTGTTTTTCTCAGTGAGACCTGTGTGAAAATCACATGTAAAATATTAAGGCTGAATTCACATGCAGAAAAAGAAGCAACTTTCAAGTGTTTCAGAGATGGTAGCATGTGGCACTAGTGTTCTCATTCCATTTTCATCCCCTGTTCATACACTGTTAATATGCTCTGGAAGTGCATTTGTAAAAATGTGCATTAGAAGTGAGGGGT
Organism: Aspidoscelis tigris stejnegeri; assembly: GCA_023333525.1. Lineage (NCBI taxonomy): Eukaryota > Metazoa > Chordata > Lepidosauria > Squamata > Teiidae > Aspidoscelis > Aspidoscelis tigris. Next base: position 49,435,637 of record JALMGA010000005.1, on the reverse strand, counting down.
GGCCTTCTGAACCATCTCTAAGTACTATTGAAAATAACTTCATGCATTCACCACTGAAATGGTATAACAAGAATGGAGCGTATACTTGACTAGGTGTCCTGATATGGCTGCCTAGTCTGGGATACTGGTAGGGGTGTGCATGAATGCAATTTTCAGGATTCAATTTGAATTGAATATCTGAAGACTTGAATTGATTCAAATGTTTAGAATTTGAATGTATTCACATTTGTTTTGAATCGAAGACATTTGTATCTACTCATATGAATATTCGATTCTTATTTGAAGATACGAATGTCAACAACATTTGTGTGTATCTGTATGCATTTGTACACATCCTTTTTGCATCCCATTTTCATTCTGTATGTGTCTGTACAAATGTGTACAGATACGAATAAGATGCGTACGGATATGTATGTAATGCCTACGTATCTGTAAACATACAAATGTCTCAATATACAAATGACTTGTCTCAATTGTACAAATGATTTGAAAGATTCAAAAATTCATTCACACGTTAAATTCAAATGTATAGACATTCAATTCAAATTCGAATGTCTGAATTCAATCAAATTCGATTGTGTTTTGAATTTCAAATATTCATGCACATCCCTAGATACTGGTAGAACTTTATAAAAACAGGTCTATGAGGAGACACACAGCAACTTAACCAGACCGCGGAGGTGTGTGAGAATGGCTTGACTCTGTGGTCGAGTTTTCTGCCTGGGACTAGTTTATGTTGTGATCTGAGGGCTCTGAAACTATCCCAAGATAGCCATCCAAATGCAGATTACCTTGTTCCAGGACCACTGAAGCTGAACTGGTCTCACTGGAATGTAAATGTGGAAATGGTCTAAAGCATTATTGGAGGTGGTGGTTCTCTAGTGGCTAACACTATAGGGGAATGCAAACCAAAATATTTGGACAGTGTTTTACTACATAAGCAGCTCTAATATTCAGTTGGGTGGTGAAATATCTGCAGATGGAAAGTTCAGCTCAAGCAATTCCAATATCCCAAAACACAAGCCCTAAGATATAGATATCTTCTGCTATCACTGCATTTGGCAAGTGCCTGGTTGAGAAAGGTAACATTGCTTGCGAGGTACTCTGAAATAGTTTTATTGTTTATTTAGCAAGATTCAGAATGAGGTGGCATTGTGAACTTCCCTGAGGACAAAAACTCTACTCTTCTTTTTATACTGAAAAGAGTTCATTTGAATTTTAAGTTCAATGAGAGTTACTTTTTCTTTGTTCCCTTGTATTCTACTAATTTGAAGAGCATGGTCTATAGGACTGTAATTACCAAGAGCTTCATTTAGTGGCCACCCTGGTTTCTGATGCATGATTAGAGAACACGAGAGATTTGCCAACAGTCATCAGTTTTAGGCTTGGTTTGTTTGATCTTCCACATGGAGTTGCTTCTTCTGCTTTGATTTTCACTTTCATTGCTTCTTTCCTTTCTTGTATTGTCTTAACATTTTTTTTAAAGTGCAGTTTTGCCTATTATTTTTTCCTTAAGTACATTTTACTTTTTGCCCTGTAGGAGCAGAATGGTTCTATGCCACATGATCTTTGAAAATATAACAAAAAGCAGAAGAACAGAATACCTGAGCATGTATTAGTCCTGATGTAGAACAAAAGGTAGCATCATACCCCAAAGCACAATTTACCCTTCACTAGTAGGGCAGAGAGCCCTTGAATCAAAGAAACATAAATTAGAGTATTCCTGCCTGTCACACTGGCACAAACTCTTTTGGATTTGGAATTAGTAGATTGTTTCTCTTAAAATGTGTTTTCTGGCTTTCCTGAAATTTCACTTAATTTAAGGATTTACAGCTACTAAAACACTGAGTGTCTCTTCATTTCAAAATTCACTTCATTCCACTACATTTTATGCATTTGAGGAGAAAGATTTAGTATCTGAAGTTTCATCCAGACAGCACTTACTTATTCTGCATTCTCTGGATAATCTGGAGTAAAGCACATCCAGACACATTTTATTTCAGATTATCCATTCTTTATTCCAGATTATCCGAATAATGCCAAATAAATCTAGGGAAGTGCTTTTAAAAACTGCCATATGTACTTGACACAAGTGAACAACAACCTTAACACTCAGTGCTGAAATAATTGCAATAACAATTGTCAACCAGGGATACAACCCCCGACAAGACCAAAAGAAAAACAGCCATCAGTATTTACAAGTTCGTCTCCCCTGACTGCAAAGGTGACCGGGCTGCAGCCAGTGCTCGGGCGGAAGCAATTCATAATGCTATTTACAAGATCTTCGGCCACCAACATGCCTCCCCCAGCCAGCGATTGTGCACTCATTCACTCTCAACACTTTCAATTTCCTGTGGAAACAATTCATTACAATGAATCTTATGCAATTGGAATAGCTGCCTACTGTTTTCATAGATCGTGAATGATGGCTTTGGATGAGAGGCAAAAAAAAAAAAAAAAAAAAGAGAGAGAGTAAGTGAGTGAGAGGTGATCTCTCCCGCCAGCAATTCCCACCCCAATACCTCTTTTGCCACAGAGCTTCCCCATGTTAAATGCTGCCAGGAAAACCCACGAAATTTCAAAAAGTCCACTGGTAGACTTGTTTAAAGAGCAGTCTTTCTTTAGCACATTTTCTCCCTCTGTGGCTCTGGACGTCTGGAAAAAGCCCTGCGTGGGGGCGCTCAGAAGCAAAAGAGGCTTTTAAATGAGCTTTTTATTGCTTGGGGACACGGCCTCAGTGATTTTTCTAGCTTGTGATATTGCCTCCTCATTGTTTTGGAAACTCTAACATTACTAAGAATTAAAGTGGCATGTAAAGCAGTACAGATATTCATGTGGGTATGGCACAGAATTCTAAATCTAAGTCAAGGGTGGATTCCATAGCCTGAAATTAATTTCCTGTCCTTGGCTTGATGTCTTTTTAGTTATTATCCTTGAATTACTGATAAGTAAATTTAGGACACTATCTTTCAGATGAATAATTACTAAACTAAGCTGTGGCCTGAGTTTGTTAGAACAAAAAATAGTAGTTGCATAAAAAACTTCAAGCTTTTCTGCTCTTTTTGAATAATCTTTGCACAAGGGCACTAAGTTCAGTCTGACTGTGGAAATGTATCCTATGCTAATTGTCAGTGTGAACTTAGAATTACTGTTGCAAATGCTGCTGCATGGGTTCCAATTTGGACTTGATGGGAGCTGCAGTATTCATCTATGCTGTAAAACTGAATTTTAAAGAATTTGTAAATGTGTTAGCAAATGGGCTGTGAGACTTCTGGACATACCCTAGCTTTTCAAAAGGAATCCAGTAATGTGGCACTGTGAAATTCAGCATTATATTAAACAATGTATTTTATACTTTTTGCCATTTAGAAATGTCCTGTAGGTTTTTATTTTTCTGAAAGTAAATACTTGTAACAAAAAGGGCATTTCACCCCTTCTCCTCCCTAGGACAGGCAGAATGCATGAAAGGTAGAAATGCCGTTTGTTTTGAATGGGTTATGTATTCACTTAGTTTTTCTTTAACTCATAGACTACATCACTGGGCACTGTTGCCATAGCAACCTCTAGTCTGTTCCATTAGCTGCCTTGTGTCAATTATGAATGCAAGTTTCGATGTGTGAAAAAATGAAATAGTATGATTCATCATTTTTAAAATGCAGTCAAGCAACAGATAGGCTAATTATACCTTCATCTGATTTTTTTCTGATGAATGCTTCATATTATAGGATTAAGAATACTGTATAAATCAAATAACAATTATTTATTCATTTTCCTCATTTTATAGGATTTTTTAGTCTGTTTAGAAGCAGAACTTCTGTCAGTACCTCCTACCTGTGCAAGCAGGCAATTTAATTGCTCTGACACAGTCTTGCATCTTGTCAACCCCCTTCTAAAAGAAACTTCTTTTTTGGTCCATCTGTTTTATTGGTATTTCTTATCTTGCTTCTGTGTTTCAACTATTACTATGCTGTAGACTGACAGTTTTACACTTTCCTTTCAAGCACTCATATAGTATGATGGTTGTTTTCTTCAATCTTTGGTTGTCTGGATGAGTGTGTTAGATAAAAATCTAACACATTCAGTAGTGATCTAAATAAGATACTTATCACTAGAGTTACATTTCCTCTTTCTGTTCTATCTTCAAAATCATATCATTATGGCTTTTCAGTTCTAGGCTTTTATTTGGTGAACCATCTGTTAACACTTTACATACACAATCCGGGCACACCAATGTTTACTATTTTCAGCCTCTAAATATGTAGGCCAGACTTGCTGCTGTTGGTATGCAATTGACCTTCTTATCTTTTAAGTAGGTGTCTCTGTGTACCAAGGTGTTTATAATCCTTACTCTTATCAAAACATTTGAGTAGCCAAATAGTCATCATGTTTTTCACACACAGAAGTAAGGTTACAAGAGCATTACTCCAGTTTTTATGGCCACAGCAGAATATGCAACTTAGGGTCTTTTTACACTTACCTTTGTTTGGAACAGGGTCCCTTGTGGTCCTTTTCGGGGCCTCATTGGTACATATTAGTGTGGATCAGTGAAGCCCAGCCACTGCTTTTATGCTCCTTCTGAAAAAATCATAATCTAGATCAAAGCACCCTTGATGTGGATCACTGGTAAACCTTGATATAGAAGTCTACCAGTATGCTAGCAGGCCCTGGTCCAGAACATAGAGCTATGCAGAACGCATGCCTCCATTTTTGACACTATCAAAGGAGCATACTAAAGTGCACCACCAAAATAGGATCTCCAGGGCCTCTGAGGTTAAGAGGTTCATAGCTCTTTGGAGCCCACAGAAGCTGGCTCCGAAGCTCATGTAAACTTTGAGGCCAGTGTGGGGGCTTGTCTGGACCAACACCATTGTGCAGTCAGCAGAGTTCCAGACCACACTGTGCTGTGGTCCAGACCCATGGGCCTCACTGTTCCAAACACACTGGTTTAGATCATGGAAGGATCAATGCAAAAAGGCGCTCAATAATCTCTGGTGCATAAGTAATGCATTTGGTTACAAACAGACATTTGAGCAGAAGAATAAAACTAGAAAAAGGTTTTGCTTGAATTACAGAGGATTTTTGGTAACATCTATATGAGTTTCAAGCTGTGTAAGGAGACGTGAATCTCTGAAACCACATGAGTTTTGAGGGGAAAAGAATTTCTCATTTGAAATAGATAACTTTTTAACAAGCAAGGCATATGAAACCAAGAAACTGACACAGCATGCACAGGGTTATAAACAACAGTATGATATTTCAGTACATAGCAGAGTTTTAAGATGTGCCTCAGTGATGGTAAATTGAACATGAAGGATTGGAGAATTCTGTTCTAGTCCAATGAATTTGAATTATGGTTTGATGGAATCAAAAGTGGTTACAGGCAGTGAAATGGATTGTGGTGTACCAAAGCTTCTGAGTCCAGACATTAGAAAAGAAGAGACTGCCATGGATGGGGATATGGAAAGACTAGTGAACAAAGACTTCAGGTCCATACTCTACATCAGCATCAGTCTTTCTTTCAGGATTTTATACCTAGTTCTTCTCTGGCTTCTTCAGTTTTACTTACATTTCAGGTACATTGCATGGTGGATCATAGCCATTGTTTATGCAGGTGGGCTAGAATGTCCTTCCATACAGGAGCTGTCTCCAGATGTCACGCCCAAATCCCGCTAATTCCAGAGTAAACTACTCCAGAATAATAGCTTCTTTTCCAGTGGGCAACACTGCGGAGCAAGCACGGGCGCTTAACTCATTTGATTTTTGCTTTTATGATGGCATGATGTACATACTGTATCCACTCAGCATCACTAAAGACTGTATACATAACTGAGGCAATGCAAAAGAGGCTACATCATGAAGTAAAGAGACAGACAACAAAGAAGAGGCTACAACATGGAGCAGACACAGAAAATAGGAGTTAATGCAGAACCGGTGCAAATCCTACCACCACTAGTTTCACAAGATTAATTAAATTGCTTTGAATTAATTACAGATATGAGTCATATGTGCTTGTTGTGCTCTGAGTCTAAGAATTACTGAGCATTAACACATTGAAAAATATTTTTCCTTTGGTTCCTTTTAGCCCACACAGACCACTAATCTAGAGGGTTTTTTAAAATTCTAATATATTACAAGTTGGCAAACTGTAAAAGCCTGGTGGTCTGTATTGGTGAAGACAATGCTATTTCACATTAATCCAAGCTCTGGATTTTTAAAAATATTTTTAATACTGTGAATGTTTACTAACACACAGAAGATTTTGAATTAAATGACAATTATTCCTGCATAAGCATGCAATATTTCAAGCTTTGGCTTTTTCATATTTTCCTATAAAATCTTATAATGAGATGATTTCCAGACATTCTCTCATTCCATAACTGAAAAATCATGTGGTCACTTTTATTTGTTAATAACATGAAATGTGTGCCATGTGTATTCTGGCCGCAGTAAAAAGTAAAATATGTTCTTTTGAAATATCCCATTGCTAATGCAATAAATCAATTGTATTACTAAATTCAGTCTTAAAATTTACTATTAAATTAATGGCTTGTGGCTTTTGATTCTTTTGTGTGTTGATTAAGGATGTGTAACACAAGAGATCTTATCAGGATCCAACTCAGAGTGCAAGAAAGAAGCTATTTATCTTTCAGATAACTATCTTCTTTTTTTCTTTTTAAATGATGGTGGTTTAAATTGCACTTAATCAATAAAAGTCTTTCACTGATAAAAGGTTTACCCTTGATATTCCAAGGGCAATCACCATTTCTTTACTTTTTCTGCCTTCACCATATTTATTTATGTAGTAGAAAGGAAAGTAGAATAACTTTTTTAAATTGATAACTGTAACTTGGGGAGGTAGAAATTTACAATCCACAAAGTTGCCAAGTTTCTTAAAATTATAATTTATTTTTAAAAAACTACCCTGGTCTCTGGGAGGTAACTTAACCCTTCCAATATGGTATAACTATTAAAACCTGCATGAGGTCATTAAGCTAAATGCTAAAGGATTGTTCCACAGTCCTGCTCTTGATCAAAATGTTCTCCAGAGGTATTGTTGGGGCACTTTAACAAAGTAAGTTTCTCTACCCCCCCTTCAAAAACAGACCTTGAAAACAGACCTTGACAAATTCTATTTCTTTCTCTGAGCCTCTATTCATTATCAAGGGGGACTAGATAGTGGTCATTTCTTTTTCTATAGCTTGTAAAATGTTCCCCTCTTGCCCCCATTAGATCACTGAGAAATATAGTTTTATGCCTTAAGTAACTGGACTCCAACAGTTCAGAGGATTGCTGGGTACTTTTAAAACTTGGGTCACAGTAATATGATGTAAGATTAGCTCTGCCTGAATTAGGATAACAGATGGCTGGAATCTCAGTGCGTGCTTTTTGGACTGTTAGCTACCCAGTAAGCAAAATGAAAAGCAGCATTTAAGGGAGGAAAAATTAAGAGATTTCTACACCTTTTCACATTGGCATGTAGTGTTCTGGGAGTGGGTGGGCCACCCCTCGAACAAACAGCCTGTCCCAAGGTAGTGGAGCAGAACACTTTTGTAATTTTTTTAAAATAATCCTTGTTACATAGCTCATTTTCTGGTATGAATCTGAGCTTATTCGATCTCTTCCTGATTTTGGGATGGTTATTTTCTCAGCTTGTTTCCAGGTTTCAATATTTTGCTAACTGTTATAGATGGCATTAAAGGTTCTCTCTAATTGTGGGATCAGTAGTTTCTCGAAAGTTTTATATAAAAAAAAATGATGTTAGTCCATCTTGTGCACAGATGTTTTTTGGTATTCAATTTGAAATGAATATAATGTTTGAAAATCTATATTTGTAAGAATAGATCGCATTCAAATGTGGTAAAATTCTGTTCGATATGAATCTATTCATACGTATTCATACGAATATTCAATATGAATCTGATATGAACAGATATACATCTGGTATGAACAGATACATCTCTGATAAGAATAGATACGTATCTGATACATTCCCCCAGCTTAACTATTTGTCCGGAAACATTTGTATTAATTCAAATGTTAGCATACGGATATCATAACATATGTTTCAAATTTGAATGTCAAAATTCGGTCGAAGTTTGAATGTTATGAATATTTGTGCGCATCCCTTCTTTTAAGTTATCAATTACCTTTTCAATTTCTACTTCTTCTATATGTTGGTTTAAATGTTTTCTTTCTTCTTCAGTCAATTTCTTATTTATTTCACTCTCATTAAATTCAATTGTTGAACGTGTATAAACGTCTTTTTAAAATCCTTCTTTTTCTTAACATCCTCCCCATGTATTGTCCCTTCCTTGTCTTTTAGCTTATCTACTCACATTTTTCACCATTCTTTTTCAAATAGCATGTTCTTCTTTTTGTACTTTTCATACTCCAGTCCTTGCCGCTAGGGATGGGTGAAAAACGTTCATCACCTTCACAGTTTGTATGAACTGCACAGGTTAGAAACCTTGCATTCAGACTGAATATTGGCTGTGTTTGAAGACTGGCTGCATGCAAAGCAAAAGCTTTTGTGCTTTCATTCGAAGCTTCAGAAAGGATTTGGGGCAGATTTGGAAGGGATTTAGAGGTGTGACTGGTGGTAGCAGGGATTCAAAGGGAATTTGAAGCCTAGCACATTCAAAGTGGCTCCATTCAAATGGTCCACATCCCTACTTGCCACTAGCTCTATGTGCCTCCAAGGTGTTGCATACTATCCTGGGACAGTTGTAGACCTCAGTATTAACCCCCAGGGTTTGGGCCTCCTATCAACAGTAAAGGCGTATCCCCATTAAAAGCTCAATCCAGTCTGCATATTGATGACACCTTACTCCAAATCTCCTGATGATCTCTCCCAGTGGCTTCCTCCTGGCATGGATGCGCCACCCATAAGGGACCCCTTCACGGAACCTAGCTGGGTGGCTGGGTGGCTGCCGCTTCCCTGGATGCAGGAAAAATGGCAGCGGGCAGCCAGCAATTCTTCCCCCTCCTCTCCCCATTGCTCAGGGTGCACAGCAGCAGCGGCAACTAAAGCCCCTTTGCTTTAAACATTCACACAAAACCTCAGATGCTTTCCTCCCTCCCTTTCCCTTTCTAAAGGAGAACTTTTAGAAATTTTAGAATTGCACAAAATTGCAACATTGTTATTCCAACCATCAAGGTGGGTCCATCGCTACAGTGTAGCGATCGCTGTTAAGTGGATTTTTACACTGAAATTACTGTCTTTGGAAGCAAGCTATTGGGAGAGGGAAACCCTAAACATGGATTCTCATCCTTTAAAATGGTACTGTCCACACAGTAAAAAATGTAAAACGTTTCAAGCAAACGATCCGGAGTTAGACCTGTTGAAATCAGGATTGAGATTCACCACGCTTTGGGGTGGTTTAACATGGGGAAAGCGTGTTAAGCCAAACTGCCATTTTGAATCCGAGATAAGGTTGCCGTGAAGACATGGCCTAATTTTGAGACATGATAAGGTTTGGATGTAGATTACAGAGGTATGTAGTACTGATGGGTTTTTGACCACTGCAAGTCATACCAAAAGTTATCTTGGAGGGAAAGGATAACCAAGTGTGTAAGTGTATCAACCCTGAGGGAACAGGCTTCATATCAAGAAAAATCATTTTGTACCATCACCTGCTTGTTGGAAAGGAGCTGTATACCCCCCTGAGTAAACTTTTTAGCAGATGTACTCTTTTCCCTTGACAAAACGATTGCTCCATGCACCACAGGTGCCATCTGTTATTTTGTCTTAAGGGACATACCAGGAACCTGAATCAGATGACTCGAAGCTCTTAACATATACCCAACTGAGCACAGAGAGGCTTCAGATATGGAACTGGCCACTGTGTTGAATTCGATTATGAAAGTTGAAAAAAGGAGATCCTTTAAGTGGACCCTTTGATTGCAAAGAGTTGGAAGAAAACAGGAAACTATTATGGAGGCAGTTTGGTCTAGTGGTTAGGGAGCCAGACACTTATTTGGGAATATTGGGTTTGATTCCACACTCCTCCATGAAGCCAACTGGGTGACCTTGGACTAGTCACAGCTCTCTTCTGAGCACTCACAGTTCCACCTATAATCACAGGGTGTCTGTTGTAGGGAGAAGACTGGGAAGCTTTGTCAGCCTCTTTGAGTCCCCTTAAATGGGTCAGAAAAGAGGGATAGCACAGCCAACTCCTCCTCCTCCTCTTCTTCTATAAAATTGATTTTGAAAACATCCAATTAATGCTACTCTTCTATACTCAAGAAGAAAAATAGTAAACATCCCTGGCATCAAGTGAATGTGGTCGTTGTACCTTCAGAAATTCCCTGATTTTGCTCCAACATTTTGTAAAAGGAGAGTTTTCTGTAAAACTGAAGGCAAAGGAAGATTCTTTGGACTTTGCTTGGACTCATAATCCTCATTTTCCTTTCGGATTCCTCCATTATAGAATAAGTTCTTTGACCAAGTGTAACAAGTCTCTTGCAAATGAATTCCCTTCAAAGCAAATGGATTTGCAGTTTAGAAGCCTGCTACGAGATTCCACTTGGAATGTAGTGATGTGTTTGTTTGATAGCTGCCAAGGAATTTTATGGTATCTATCGCTGTTACAGAGCATGTGAGATAAAATGAATTCCATTTTGGGCTCTGCATATCTTCCAGACAGGAACAAGGAGGGAAAAAACTGATGATGCTACCAGGCTCAAATATCCAAACAGACCTTTGTAGTCCAGTCCCCAAAGATGCACAAGCGTCTTTTACTTTAAAGAAGAAGTACTGATTGTCCAGGTTTTTATTTTTTTAATTTTTAATGCCTCTACCAAAACTCTAGGCTGTCAGTTAGGTATTTTTAATTTTTTTATTATTTATTTATTTATTTTTTTAAATCCAAATAGGAATTGCAAAACTACTTTCATGTTGTCAAGAAACTCCACGTCCACAGAGTCAACCGAAGCTGAGAGCACAGACTGTTTCCTCTAAGAATAACTAGCATGGAAGCTTGATCTAGACTGAGCCTGTAACTCAGCCTAAGAGTGAGAGGGATGATTTAACATTTCCCTTCTCTCATGCACAAGCAGAGATGTGCATGATGCACATTTCCACTCTGAATTAGGGCATCCAAAATGTCATTCTGGTCTGGTTTACTTGCATAGTAGGGACCAGTGTACTGGACCAGAGGTATATCACAGGGCATCCATTTTGGGTGTGCCAAAATACCCCTCCCCCCGAGAGCTCTAAAGGCCAGAAATGTGCTGTTTGCCTTCAGAACTTGCCTTCAGAGCACCCTGCAGTGATTCCATGGCACTGGCACAGAACATGTCATTCCAGTGCTAGTGGCCTTGTTCTGCACCAGGAGCAGCTTCAGATGGATTGCTTACTGAGTCTGGATTACTGGAACCACACCAATGAAAGTAAAGATAAAGGTCATTGCATAAAATAACTGCCTGGGCTTCGGTCTAAAAACTGCCACATACTTTGTAAGGAAGAACAGCTGTGCTTGCTATGCAAGTGTTTTGAGGAATTTTTGTTTGGATTTTATAATTAAATATATTTTATATTACATTTTTTATTGATATGTGATTATTATATCTTGTTTTGCATTCTGTTCAGTAATTTCTCTGTATTTAGTTGTTTGAAAACTGTATTACAAAAATAGCTGGTATAGAAAACATGATGATGATGATGATGATGATGATGATGATGACAGACTGTGGAAATGGTCATAAGAGGTTTATACACTGAATTCATTTAAGATGTGTCCTTGATAAATACCTTGGAGACAATCAAAAGAGTTAGGTTTATCAAGAGTTATGCCTGATGAGAATAAATTATTAATGTTTGGATTATTTCTGTATTAAGAATAGTCTGGCCACCATTCTATAGAAGACAATATTCTTCAGTTGTTTTCAACACTGCTCTAAATAGATTATTATCATAAATTTATCAAAAATACTTGCATTTGAAGCTGAAATACTCTGGCACTAAAAAAAATAGATGAAATAAGATGTTGGGTATTTTAGTTATTCATGCCTGTCAGAGATTGATTTGTTAAAATATTTGTACTAGTACCAGCAAGAAATCTTCGTACTTCCCACACAAACTTTCTATATGATTGCACACATTAAAAAATAAAGCCTGCAATAATTATTTTAGGAAATATTATTGCTACATCCAGAAATATTGTTACTTGATGCAGACATTTTAATTTGTAGAGTATGGAGGTGGTAGAATTCCAAAATAAATGCATAGAGATTGACTGTCCTGCAAATGATTTTAATGCATAACATACCTTTTAAGAAAGTGTGTCAAAGTGTAATAAAAAAACATTTTCAATGAAACTAAGGATTTGACTTTTATTAGAACTATAGAATGTCAGCTTATATGTAGTTTAAAAAAACATGATCAAGCTAGAGATAAAAGTTTTAGGTGAATTTTGAGCCATAGCAAAACATGTTAGCAGAGTAAAATGAAGCAAAGAAAGTGATAGGGGTCTTCATATGATATTCATTCAGACCAAAAGCATGATGTAGATAAAACAACAAACAAACAAACAACCCAGAAAACTCCCACAGACTAAGTATGGCCAGATAGGGTTTATTTTCAATTGCCCCTTTAAGAAAATTGTCCCTTCTATAGACACAAAAAAGCCTAACAAATAGATAAAGAAATAAGCTTCCTTCAATTCAGTGTTCTCCGGCTCTATGTCTGGGAGTGCCTTATTTACTAACAAGCACTTGCCACTGATTGGGCACTTATCTGCCCAGCTTTCCATGGTTCTTGATTGGTCGCTTGCTGGCAGTATTTCTTCTCATGCTATGATTGGCTATATTTCCCTCCTTTGTGCTTATGCAGCTTTCCTGCCCAATCCAACTAAAAGAATGATGAGTCAACCTAGGTGTTATTAAACCTTGAACAAGGAAGGAATACCCATTCCCAGCACTGAGATTGGGTGAAAGAGAATTTAGGGAGATAATGTCTGTCCTTACAGCCTCAAATTCACCCAGAGGGTGTCTCATAAAATGTGTCTGACCACACCAATACTCTCTTTCTTGTGTGTATATAGAAAAGATGAGTAGTATAACAATGTATACAGTACTTATTAGACATCTTGCCAAATGTATTCAGTGTTTGCATTTGATTACTGCATTTAGATATTCATGGTTATCTAAAATTCCTTGCATCATATCAGTATAAAATATTACTGGTATACACCAGTATCATTTTATTTTGTACACTGTTGCTGACTAAGGAATTAGTTCTCCTTTAGGAATATCTAAAATGCACTTTTCTTGTTTGGGAAAAGCTTATATCAGGTAGCTATTTCTGCAAATGTATGAACTGTGAGTTAATACTGAGAACACACTTGAGAATTTTCATTCTGCACAGTAAGCTGTAAAATAAATTACAGTTGGTCAAGTCATCTGTTTGATTTGCTGGATTCTTTTTAAAATATTGACAGCTTAATAAATCTCTCTTTTTCTTAAATTTAAGGCTTAGTTTTTCCCCTGTAAAAATATGTGCATATGCTAGCAATACTGGAACCCTGATAGCTTTGTATTAGGAGGGATATGAAGACCAGACCCTGTTAATAATTCCGGATGCTGTTGAGTATGACATCCTCTATGCCACTTCTCTATTCAATTTTTCATATCACATGACAGGGTAAACTGCCCCATTTTAGGATACACAATCTGTCCCAAGCTGGGATGTATTGCTGTCAGTGTGCGGCAGGGCTATCTGCAATAGCCAAACTCCACCATGATTTTCAAAGGGTATTCCAGCTTCAGAGCCACAAAGGAATTTTCAACCTCTGAGGGCCAGGAATGAAGGTTTCTGACCTTCAGAGCTTCTCTCTCTGTGTATGTGTGTGTTTGTTTGTGCTGTTTTGGTGGTGCATCCTGTTATGTTGCTGAAAAGGGCCCCCTGTGGTATACTGTACCAGTATATTGGGTCTGGGCTGGTTGATGTTGGGTCTACAGCCATACTGGGCTAGGATAATATTTTGTGTGCTGTAGCTGGGTCCACAGTTCTTTCAATGCAGACAAAGTATGATTGGACTAGCATGTGGAAGGCAGAGGCCTGGCCTGGACTATGGTCTGATCTACTGTCCAATACAGAAAGAGCCAAGTTCATCACTTGGTGGAGTTGTGGGTCATGCCCACACTGAGAATTCTATTAAAACTGGATAAAAAGTGAATAGTGTGAGATGAAGAGTAGAAGAATCAAAGGAGAAGTAATTTGGTTAAGCTAACTAAGAACTTCTCTATGAACAGTTGTTTCTCTGAGATTGCTATGGCTTCTCACTTCTGTTCCCAGTGATTACAGGAAAGTTGAATCAGTTGATTAGGTATAGCCAATCTTACTGAATGGGCATAAGCACAAATTACTTTGTCCTCATCTTCCCATATACATTTGTTGTTCTTTGAGCATTTGTGATCAGTGATCTTCTGCTAGATGTATAGGTTGCTGGAAGCTAAAGGAGCAACAACAGGAAATGGATAGTTAAAATGCACCTAGGAGTCTGGCTTCAAAGAGCAGTTCAGTAAGGGCTTAAAGTAAGAAAATGCAGTATACCCATTGCAGGAATTAACAAAGTGATGCTTTCTACTCTGCTTTCGGCGATATAGCTTCTATTTGGCCATTACTGGTTACAGGTAATGGAGAAATTTCACTGCTGTTCCTTTTAGTTCTTGTCCTATTTTTTGTATAGTACTCCGCAAGAAAAAACTCTGTGGATTTAGGAGGATCCATAGTCCTGCAAATACATATTCTGTAAAGTTCCAATAAAATGTCCATTTAGAATACAATTAATATTGGAGCTCAATATGCTGAAAACTAATAATAGGAACAGATAATAGAAATTGGTGCATGTTAAGTATGCCATTAAATATGAATAACTACAACTGTTTTGAATTTCCAGAAAGAAATCCAGTGCACTGTCCACAATATTGGACTATGGGATGAAAGTATAACCTTCAGTCACTACCAGGACACTAGGTGATATTTAAACTATTTGGTGAGATTGGCCTAAATATCACCTAATGTTTAAGTAGTGACTAAAGGTCATAGTTTTTAGATAACTTCTGAGGTAAAAACACTGAGGACTTCCAGCATATCAGTTTTGTCCAGATCATGGATGTCACAGTGGTGTGTAGAAGGCACACCTCTATTTTTTTGGACTATTTGGAGATACATTTTGGTGACCAAACAAAGAGTGCCACTGAAATGTGTTCCCCAGGAGCGCTGAGACTAGGGACCATCATTCTAGTCCTTTGAAGCCCTTGGGGATTTTGTGGCTGGTGTGAGGCCTGGTCTGGACCACTTTTATCAGGCAGATAGTGCTATTTCAGGCAGTGCTGTACCATGAGCTGGACCTGTGGCCTCACTGTTCCAAACCCACGGTTTTGGAGCACTACATGTCCAGTGCAGAAATGCCCCTAAGCTTCTTGATGGAAAAGCTGTATGTAAAAGTAAATGAAATAAAACAAAAAAATAAGAATGTATTTTCATGTAGCCAATAAAATAAAATAAATGAGAGATAGTGGCATTTGGCTCACTTGTTCTGATACTATGTCTAACCCACTTTTCTAGTCTAGAATGTCCATGACAGGGAGGATTATTATGTGAACAATCCAACATCTCACAAATCTTTCTTTATAAGCTGCATGTGTTCACAGTCTAATTCTCTACATGGCATAGAACCCACAGTGTGATTTCAGAGATCACTTATGGATGCAGATGACAATTTCAAATGTGTCAGCATCATAAGTTGGTTTATATATGCCTGAAAGTATCAGTTTTAATTACCTTGTTTCTCTTATACAGAATACAAAAATTCTGAATCATTTCCCAAAACTTATGAGATGTAAATATGACTATAGTTTAAGATGATCATTCTAGTAGTCAGATGCACATTATGACTGTAACTTATAAAACTGTAGTTTTTCTTATGTGAAATGTGATAGAAATGATCTTAATTTTAATTGGGTTCATTTACTGTATTTATGAGAGACCTTTTCAGGATACTGAATTATTTTTATTACTGTAATATACTTTATGTTCACGTTCACTCGTTTTATGTTCTGAATAACATTTTGTTTATGGCAGTTTTCCTTTTAAGTTACTTTCCTAGGTTGAACAATATATTTGATGCTTTATAACAACTGCTATTAGATTTTTGAGAAAACAAACTATTGTTTTAGCTGACTACTGTTTGTTTTGCTTTAAATCTGTCTTCGTTCTAAATATTTCAATATTTTATGTTCTCTGTAAACTGTTCTGTGACATTGAGTGAAGAATGTTATACAGTACAATTAATATGAAGTTGTTAAATCTACTATGATTGCTTCAAGATTTTAGTGGACATTTTGACAGCAAAAATCATACTAACAGTATACAGTTGTCCCGCATAGAATACAGAAGTTCAGTTCCTGGAAACCATTCTTTTATGCCAATTATGCTGGGGAATCAGAATAAATTGCTGATTCCTCTAAATTAAGATTAAACATTAATCACAATTTACTTTTATAACACATTTTATGTCTGCCTGCTACCAGGTCACTGTTTATAGTAAATGTACCTGTTCTGTTTTATTGACCCAAGTTCTGAAAAGAATTATGGGACCTAATGAAAACCCACTTCAAAGCAGAGGCAAGATGCTTCATTCTCTTCTTCCCATCTCTTCCTGAAAACAAATTTGCAATTTGAAAGAGATAAAGATGCTGTCACATGTATTTGGTGATTTACTGATGTGGAAAAGCACCATTTCTAAATGAATAACGAAAAGTAGGTACTGCAAAAACACCCCTCCATCTTCCATTGCTGGTCCAACCTTGTAACTGAACAGAAATCAAAGGGCAGCCTGATGGCATCAGATCTCTAACTCACTATGGGAGGCAGGGCCATTTATATTTTTGAGTTAGACTTTTGTCATGTTTTCTTCAGAACCTGCTTCCTTTCTGCTCTCCTGAGGAACATGTCATGCATGTTAGTGTCCTAAGCATAATGTATTTTGCTAAAAATAAAATGAAATGGTGGTAAGTGAAGATGATACAGTCTGTATAAGGTCACCTTCACAAGAGAATGAAACCACAGGAAAGTTGTGGTGGTAAGAAAGAAGACAAAGATGGAACTGGGGCAATTTTCTGGTAGAGTAAGGAAGAACAAAACCAGAATCTAGGAAAAGAGACATTGCATAAAGCTGACGAATTTACATCACTGAAATGGCATGAAGTGAGAAAGGTGATAAATATCAGTTGCATTCCTCAAGATCTCAATCTTCTATTGTCTACATGTTTTTCTTTAACTCTCCTTCAATTTGATCCTTGCCTCATTCTGCAGGCTTTGGTGATAATAAGGATGGAAGGTCTCCATTTTCATAGCTTAAAAAACAGAATATTTTCTTGATACTATCTCAGATAACAACCGTACAGCCGTATCATAATAAGTTTCATCCTCTAATTTCCCTCTTTTCACAAAATCCAAGGACCACTGCTTCTTTTGATTACATGGGAAGGAAAGAACTGGGGGCAGCATTGATTTAAAACATGATGCTCTCTGCTTTATGTGTCTCCCGATTAGTTTTTCCCTTCAAGCTGTGTCTGAAGTTGATCCCTTTACCCTGCTGTATGAGCCTGAGCCTTGCTACTAGTGTGAAACACAAAAGCTTAATAAAAAATGATCTGGAAAAGGTAGAAGATCTTGGGTAATTTCTATACCAGAATATAAGGGGACCTCGGTAGAGCTTGCCTTGCTCTCTTTTCAGCTCATCTGCAAGAGCTTTACTAGTGAAAATTATGCTAACTTATTTCATGTGTGAACAGCATCAGCAAGGTTTGTTTTCAGTGTAGCTGTGCATTCAGGAGTTGCATTCAGGAGTTGCATTCTTGGATTAATTTTAAATTTGATAGACCTGCTGCTGTCATCATCCGTTAAAAAGCAAGTCAATTCATATTTTAATCAGAACATAAGAAGAAGAAGCCTCCAAGATAATAGCAGAATTCAATAAAATAGCACAAAATTCTTATGATTTTCATTCCAGCATGTATTTTGGGAGTGTTTCATTGGCTTAAAGTTTTCAGTGGCTCAAATCCAGACCAATTTAGCAATTTTTAAGACACCTTGAAATCTGTAGTTGTGATGAATTTATGTCCCTTTTATTTCAGGGGTACTTTAATGCTTCTTTCTTTGGATTTAGATTAACATGTCTAGATTATAAATACTAATGTGTCAGCAAAGATCAACTCTCTGAGGTGACAACTGAGAAGAAAGTCTTGGGAATTTACAGAGGATTATATTCCTTAAAATGTTTTGATATGTATTTCAGTTCTGTTTCTCATCAGTGGATATCTTTTCCTCACTATAAAGGTTGTACAATAATAGAAAGATGTGTTGTGTGCTTTCCTTGAGCAGAGCAAGCTTTGAGTACACATCCAGCTGATGGTCCTCCTTGCGCATGGCCACTGTGTGAACAGACTGCTGGACTAGATGGGCCAGTGGCCACTTTTCTTATGTTCCTATACTACTAATAGTTATCTTGCTGTTGTACTTGCTACTGTACTTTTCTGCCTCTCTGCTAGTGAGAACCATTATATATTTTACACAGCCTCTGTCTGATGTCAGAATATAGAAAGTCAGTTCAAAGGTTGCTTTAGATCGCATGTGCAGAGTTTAATGGTCTTGGTCAGAAAACAAGTCTGAACTATTATATAAGTAAGCAGAACTTACTAAAACTTCCAGTTCTTGAACTATCACCACATTCTGAGGCTTCACCCACATGAGCATTGACTGACTGGAGCTAGATGGAACTAACTTACTATGCAATCAGTTTGTAAAAAGGCTGTTGCCAAATAAATGAAGCTTCGTGCTGGACCTCTTTGCTCTCCAGATAGTCTGGTCTAGGTGACTGGCTTCAGGCCTGATCACTGCACCACAACTATCTTAGTCACTTTGATGGATGGATTAACGTTAGCAGGAGGGAGTGCAACCCTGTTGATGATTCTTAATATTCCAGGGGCTTTGGATATTGTTAATAACAGTATCTTGCTGGGACGGTTTTGTAATTTTGGCATTGTAGGCACTATTTAACCGTGGTCCTGGTTCTATATTTGGGGCTGATTTTACAGCATTCTCCTTGGAGCTTATCTGTAGGATTTCTATTCTATCCTTTCTAAAACCATTTAGAAAGGTTATTAGGATGTTTGTAGTTTTTGCCATCTATAAAAGTGTTCCATCTGAATCAGGAGAGGCAGTTCATGTCCTGGACTAGTGCTCAGAAGCAGTGAGGGGCTGGATGCATACAATAGATTGAAACTGAATCCAGGTTAAGATGGAGATTCTGGGTATCCCAAGTTCTTAAGATAAGGAAATTAGGTTTCCTCTTCTAAACATGCATACTCCTGGATTTTCATGTCACTTATTTCCCAGGTGGCAGCAGTTAGCAGGATTACTTTTTCCCACCAGTTGAAGCATCTGTTGGGCATAGACTTTCTGACTGCAATAATTTATGCCCTTGGAAACATCAGATTTGATTTCTGCAATACACTGTTTATGGGGCTACCCTTGGAAGATAATTGGGGAGCTGAAACTGGTGTAAAGTTCATATAACTGGCAGATATTTCCTTTTTGACTAATATTATGCAATTATTCAAAGATCTGTACTGATTACCATCTCACTTCTACGTCCACCTTGGCTACATTCACACCTACATTTCATCCAGCTTCAGTCCATTTTCAAACTAGAAGAACACAGCAGCAAAGTGACTTGTCGTTTTCCTTCTATGTTATCCAACTCAAAAGTTGGATTTTCTGAGTTATATAAAACAAAAAACATATAGCTTGTCACTTTGCCAATGTGTTATTTCACTCTGTAAGTGGACTGAAGCTGAATTAAAATGCAGGTGTGAACACAGTCCTTAACATTCAAAGCCCAAATATCTGAATTTCTTCTTTCCAAAGGTAGCAGAGAGCTCCAGAACTTAGGTCACTACAGAAAAAACCCTGCCTCATGCACTGTGCTAGAGGAAAAAATAAGTTTCATTATTTGGTTGTGTAGCCTTATATCAGGTAGCCCTGCAGGTATCTGAGTCCTGATTTGTTTGGGTTTTATATATTCACAATTTTAACTGGATTCAGTACTTCTATAATTATATGAAGTTATAGCCTAACAGAATAGTTGTTTTATTCAAAGGATTAAACAGACTCAGAATATACCAAAACTAAGTACTGTGACTTCAGAACTCTAGAATTGCCTCTGTTAAGTCCTAGAGGTAGCTTACTTATACTTGTAAATTTCTCTGTGTCTAAGGTCCAGTAAGTAATATAAGCAGAAGAAAAAAGCTGACTGGTAAAATAAAATAAAATAAATGGAAATAATACATCAGTGCTCCAAGTGTTGTGTATGTGATAAAGATATCCTCCGAAAGATACTTGGCACAATATAGCTGCAGAGAGCATCTCCATGTTCCCTCTTGTGCATTGTAGATATGTCCATGAAAATAAGCATGACTGAAAACAAAAACCAATGAAGGGAATACTATAATGGGAGCATGGAACAACCCAGTTTTGTTAACTAAATGAGCTTAAGCATGAAAGGCAGAGCTGGGACTATATTAAGACATGAGACGTGCGTGAATTACAAATGGAATTTTCACATGTAAATGAGGAAATAAGCAAAAATCGGTTCAGAAATAAGCCTCTGTTCAGCAGTCCATGTCATTTAAGAGTATATAAGATGATCTAAATTTTTATTATTATTAAAGGCCACGTAGAAAATGGCTGTGGCTGTAATCCTGAACAAAGTTACTTAGGAGTAAAATACCACTAAGCATAGTTATTTTAGACTTAATGAAAACAGGGTTTTATTCTAAAAAAAACCCTTAAGATATGAAGCACTCTTCTTTTTCTACAACCAGCCATGTATTCTTTCTCTTTCTGCTGTCAGTTTAGAATGTGATACTGATCAGTAGAGACAACAGCTCCATCAGGATGTAGATTACTTATTCTGTTATGTTTGGATATTCCAGAACAAAGAATGGATATTCAGGAATATCCATGATTTGTTCCAGAATATCCAAATACAGCAGAATAAGTAATTGATGTCTGGTTGTAGCCAACCTTTCTGCACGGTGTCTTATTCTGAATTATATCCCAAAACTGGAGCCTGCAGTCTACATGCCAGTACAGACTACAGCAGGCTCAGACAGGCTCCTTTAGTATGTACCAACATGCTCATGGCAGGCTCCTATTATGCGATATAATCCAGAACACAGCCCAATGAAGAGAGAATCAACTGCTTAAAGAATGTATAAAAGTTATGTACACAGATGGGAACTTGAATTTGAAATGTTGCCATAGCTGCTAATTCAG
The DNA here is from genome assembly GCA_023333525.1 of Aspidoscelis tigris stejnegeri. Taxonomy (NCBI): domain Eukaryota; kingdom Metazoa; phylum Chordata; class Lepidosauria; order Squamata; family Teiidae; genus Aspidoscelis; species Aspidoscelis tigris. The sequence continues at coordinate 49,414,291 of JALMGA010000005.1, read as the reverse complement.
GACAGGAGCAGATTATTAATAAACTTTGTATAATAAATGCTGGTTTTCTTATTATTTTCTTTGTGTACAAGTAGCTTTGTTTGTGACATTACATTTTTCTAAAGTTAGGTATGCATGTTGTACTTAAAAGTATGCACTTATTTTTAGAAAGATGATATTTTTGTGATCTTTCCCTTACTCACTCACACACTTTTAAAGGACTGGCCTGTTAAACATTAATGCAGCTTAAGTCTGTTTGTTTGTTTGTTCAAAATGAGTGTGATGACTAACTTGTTTGGTATTGCCAAAAAGAAAAAGGATGCAGCTTTCTGTGTTGTAGTCCATGAAAGAGGTTTAGGAAGAAAGAAAGACAGAAAATGGCTGACCTGATACAATTCACCTCCCCTTCTTCCTCAGTGTTGTGAAAGCTATGAACTTTTGTATAGTCATAGTATTCCATTCTGAAGCATACAAGAGCACAAAACATAATAATAATTAAAGCAGCAGTCTTTCCTACACTAATACTGTATATTCTGGCATATAAGACTACTTTTTAACCCAGGAAAATCTTCTTCAAAAGTTGGGGGTTGTCTTATAGGCCGGGTATCATCGTCTTATATGGCGAATATATCCCAAACTCTATATTTTAACTGAAAAGTTGGGGATAGTCTTGTATGCCCAGTCGTCTTGTACGCCGGAATATATGGTATATGTATGTGAAAAGTGGACACTGGGAATACCAAGAGGATTAATATAAAATGTCTTCTTAGTCTGAAAACTATGGATAATTCAGAGATAAATAAAACCTGATTGCTTCCTTGAGGGGAAAAGTCATATACTTGGACACAGCAACAAATTAGAGAAACTAATCCTTAATGAGATTGAGAGGTTGATCAAAACAGGAAGGATTTGTCCATAAATTCAACAGGAGTAGAATGAAACATAATGGGGGCTAATGATGACAATATCTGCTCAACAGAAATATGTTAGATTAGTTTTTCTCTTTCCCATACGAACGCAACGTGAAGTCCATGTCTGCCTTGAGGGGATATGATAGGAAAGAGCAGAATGTGACTCTAAGAGTCTCTGGTTTTGGATTCCCAAATGTGTAATAAGAGGCAAAAAGAATAAGATACATTAAGATGGCTGCCATTTCAGCAGTTATGGCATTAAAAGTTGCTAGATTTTCCAAACCCTTTCTAGGTGGCCCCACCCCTACAATCCAGTGCAAGAGTAATTATTTTAATAAATACTCTGGGACCCTCCAGAAGATGAAGTGAGATGTTGATTGCTTTTGAAAAGCCAGTGTTTATCCCATTGCAACCTGCTGAGAGACTGTCACATTGGTCTCATAGTGCAACTTAACACTATTTTACAGGCAGTCCCCCCCCCTTTGTGGTTGTAGATACAGCTGAGTCAGCACTGTGTCAGCATGAGCCACCCCACCAAAAGCTCCCAAACAGATAATATCAGTGTTACCTGGTAAACGTGGGAAATTACATAATTATCTTAAACCGATGCAGTAGAGAAAAGGATTGGACACACAGCAACCAATAGTCAGGTTTGTCTTTTGGCTCAGGCCCCAGTATGAACGTCTGACAATCTTTTTGACAAATCTGGTAGTACTTTGACTACATCAAACAGTTAACTAAAGAATACAAAAAGGACGCTGTACTACATTTTCATTGCCTATCTTACAATAGTTCCCTAAGTTAGGATATAACTGGTTGGTCAGAGGGTAAGCATTTAGTATAGAATTCATGAAGAAATTTGTAATAGTTAGCTAGGGTATACAAGCACATCTTATGTTTCTTGGTCAGGGGGTTCTGACATAAAACACTATGATTAAGTTTCTTGAAGTATATCTTGAAACATTCCCTTAAAGGAATTAACACACAGTGCTTTGCACATAATACAGCTGTCATGTCCTATTTGGACTTTTCAGAGAGTGTGTTTGTAAGTTAATTTGAGACTTCTGCAGAAAGGACATGAATAACGGCAGTGAAAATTTGATTTCACAATTGTGCATATGGAGGTTTTTTATCATATACATTCTTTTTTTATTTTAAACTTCCCATCTGTTTGCTGGCATTCCTAGTAATGTAATCCTGTAACTTATAATGGAGTCAAAACAGAAATGCATTTTTATTGTTTTAGTAAAATTAAAGGCTAAGAAAAATGACCTTGTGACTTTCTCTCGTATATGCACATTTGTGTTTTCTGAATATATTGCTAATCACTTGGAAAGTTCCTCCTTTTCATAACATTTAGTTGTCATTATCATGTTCTGCTGGAAGGTCTTACACCCCCTGAGAGTTTTATAATTCTTGGAGAAAGCAAACCAGATAAAAACATCAGAATAAACTACACTCAACTTCACCAACCCTCCCCACAACCTTCTTTTAAATTGTTTTAAATCCTGTGAAAATTCCAGCCACAAGCACAACACCATCCACATTTGGATGGCTCTTCTGGGACTGATGCCACACCACTCCCAAAGCTCAGTAACCTTCAGAGCCAGCACCTGAACTCCCTAGGGGATCAGTTTTGGAAGTGTGCTTTGGTTGTCCGCTGAAATTAGTCTGCTGCTAAACCAGGACACAGAGGCATCCATATGTAGTTTGGGACAGCTGAGGTTCTGCTTGGCTGCTGATATACTTTGTAAAAAAAGTTCAACCAACATCCTGTGCTTAGTGGCTATTTTGGATCCCCTAGTCTGGTTTGTGCTTCATCCATTGTAGCAGTAGGTGTGGCCTCCCTTGGACCATACCAAGATGTGAAAGAGGGGCTGCTGGTTGCCTTCAGGAACTGACCCAAGGTAAGTGTGGAAACGCCTGCCATTTCTTCCAAATATTGCTGCTCTGCAAGGCTACATTCTTGTCTTCTGGCTATTCTAGTAAGAACTGATCAGAGTTAACAAATCCATCACACTTACTGCAATGTGAAGGATGCCATTTGACTTTTGTGCTTTGATCATGCTTCAGTTTAGTTTTTCCATGGCCATTTTACAAGCTTCAGTCATTTGTGTCTTTACCTTCCTGATTTACTTAATCCCCATCAGGATGTATGAAGAATGTATAACACATTCCTGCTTAAAGGACATTTGTACCCCATGAATGCTAGATACTGTGGAGTATACTTGTGCCCTAGAAGTTTTTGTTTGTTTGTTTTTTATTGTTTTTACTCTACAATCGTGCTAGAAACAATTTCCATCCCCAATGTTTATTCTATATTTTTAATGCTTTCCTGGATGCTTCAGTTGATTGTCAAATACATACCTGTTATTATCCATAGACGGATTAAAGTGCTACAAAAGCTAGGATACAAATTCACCTAAGAATCCTGCAAAGAATTAAAACAAAATAGAAAAAAATAGATTTGTGTGTCACATAAAATTGTATAGCAGTCATATTCATGCCACTAGCCAGTTGGGTCTAGTGGTTAAGGAGCCGGACTCTTATCTGGGAATACCGGGTTTGATTCCGCACTCTTCCATGAAGCCAGCTGGGTGACCTTGGGTTAGTCACAGTTCTCTTCTAAGCTCTCACAGCCTCACCTACCTCACAGGGTGTTCTGTTGTGGGCAGAAGGATAGGAAGCTTTGTCAGCCACCTTGAGTCCCCTTAAATGGGTGAGAAAAGTGGGGTAGAAAAGCCAACTGTTCTCCTCCTCCTCCTCCTCTTTCTCCTACTACTACCACTGCTCCTACTACTACTACATGCCACTTTTTCTAAATAGCTTTCTCAAAGGATTCACCTATACACAAGGCTCAAGCTGTCAATCCATTTAGGAATATTCACACACACAAAAGCAGTTGGTGTATGCCAAGGATACTTTCCCGAGTACAGTTTGGGTTTTGTTTGTGCGTTTGTTCTGAAGCTAGTTATAATAGCCCATTCCCATCCAGCATTTCCAGCCTCTCTGTACTGTGTGAGTTGATGGGTAGTTTGGAAGGAGGGAATATTATATTTTAATTATATGTTTTCATATTTTTTATATTTTGTTTTTTATTATTGGGTCCTGCTTTTGGGCCTTTGGTGAAGTGTGAGATATAAATTCTTAAATGAATGAATCATACTAGCTATATTTCTTTCCTTAATTTTCTACAAAGCTGTCCTTATTGCACCATTATTGAGGGATTTTGGATCCTTGTAAAGTGTACGTTACACATATAATCCTGCATTCCAGGCACTGTCAAGACTGTAACTGGCATGGGTAATACTGTCACACTGCATGCAAGGAAGTAGATGTTAACATATGAAGTGCTTCATGATGACAATTCATTGTCAGGTTACAAGATTTTCATTGTTCAGTAACTGTTGCATCCTATGAGAAAATCTGTGTGATGGTTTAAGAGTTCAAGTCATGGTTTTGGAAAAATCTCATTTTCTACTGGATTGAGAATTAAGAAATAACTGTACCTGAAAAGAAACCTAAGATTACAAGTTGAGTAACAAGTGTCTTGCTTGAGCACTTTCTTAAGCAGTCAGCACATTTGACACCATCTACTGTGAAACTGATTGCATTTTCACTGTTGATTTACTGAACAAAAGTACTGTATGTTTCAATTTTTTTACTTTGTTTATGGAAAATAACATCACCCAATCCCAAATCTTCCAATATTAAATACATTACTTAAAACATTTTTTTAAAACAAGTTATCTTTACACTTTGGAGCTATCTATTGGGAAGAATAATTAAATTTTGTGTGTGTGTGTGGGAATTTCCTAAAGTCTTGTTAAACTAGGGCCTTTAATTAAACTGGATAATTTATGTTCCATCTGGATACAAGCAGGATCATGCTACAAAATGAGGGAAACAGCTGGAAAACTAGGGACATAATATAAATTTTATTCTGTGGGGAATTTAATCCATCTTATGGTAATCAGGTTCATTGTCTCTTTTACACAATATTCTTTAGTTCCTGTAGGCCTTTAATGTATTATAGTTTTATGTTTATCAGTAAAGAAAACATCTGGAAATTTGTGTAGATTTAGTGTAAACTACATGAAAAAATTCTACATCTTTAGAATAGGCCAAAATCCTCTAATCTATCACTGTAATCAGGCCGTGAACATAAACAACAATTCTGAATCTTTATTTGCTTTCTTTTGTGGTTCAAAAGTTTCATTTCCTCACCCACACCACTACCACTGCTTTAACTATACATTTTAGTCCCACTCTCTTTGATTATAATTTATCATTTTGGCTTACAAGTAACAGGGAAGCAAGCAAAAGTGATGAGGAGAGATGAGCTTAGAATTATATGAGAGTGTATATGGTGCATGCATAAGTTCATATGAGAAACAGGAAAAAAATCATGGAGCTTGAAACTCAAAAAGAGTTTACTTATTTATATTCTTTATTAGGGAAAACAAATGCTGGGAATAATTAGGAGGGGATACAAAACAAGTCAGCAAGTGTCATTTTGCCTCTCTATAAATCTATGGTGAGGCTACATTTGGAATATGGTGTACAATTCTGGTCACCACCACTCAAAAAAGATATTGTGGAACTGGAAAAGGTGCAGAAAAGGGCAACCAGAATGATTAAGGGGCTTTAAGACCTCCCTTACGAAATGCAGACTGCAATGTCTAGGCCACTTCAGTCTGGAGAGATGGTGTTTAAGAGGGGACCTGACTGAAGTGTGTAGAGTCATGCACGGTATAGAAAAGGTGGATAGAGAAAATTTATTTTCTCTATCACACAGCACTACTGTAGAACCAGGGGGCACTCTATGAGCCTGATGGGTGGGAGAGTTGGATCACACAAGGGGAAGTATTTCTTCACCCAGAGGGTCTTCAGCCTATGGAATGTGCTGCCAGAAGAGGTGGTGATAGCTACCAGTCTAGATGGCTTTAAGGTAGGGTTGGACAAACTTATGGATGACAGATGTATCAATGGCTACTAGAATGAATGCCTAGGTACATCTTTCAGGCTGTGGGGCGGGGGGGGACGGGACCGGGGTGCTTTTAAGGCCATTTGCTGGGATTCTGGACTAGATGGGCTTTGGGCCTGATCTAGCAGGGCTCCTCTTATGTTCTTATGTTCTTATATTCCAAATGACAGCATTATTTCTGTAATTTATGAAATATTTCTGAAAAATTCACTGAACAAAACCAAGAAAGGAAGAAAAAGATAAGGTAGAACAAGAAGAAAAATACAGACTACTCATATTCTTAAAAATATATTTGCATGAATTTCAATGATAAAAAGAAGTGAACGATATAATAAGTTTTAAACATTTCAAAGCAAAGCTATAAATTAGCATATTCTAGTATATTAATATTCAAGTCAGATCAAATAAAAATGTATTGATTAGTCGAGAGACCTTATCATTACATATAAGCAAAGGCACAGAAGAAGCAATAATAGTACACACAATTAAAATAAGTTGAGAGGTCCATGGGCAGGTTAAAACAGCTTGCCCGAAGTATCAGTCCATGAGAACTCACTCCCCTGTCCTTCTGCCCCAGTCAATATGAGGAACAGTTCCCTGATTTTGGTGGACTTCAAAAGGAAAAGTGAAACCCACTTAGTTATGTAGGGGTTGTATCCCTGTAAGAAAAGGAGGAGTTGGCATTTGGTGGCTAGGAATATACAACATAAAGTAAAAATATTTTTAAGAAAACAGGTTTACTGTGATCGCAAAACAGTTGAATTAGAAAAAAGAAGAAGAAAATACGGTATATTCTGGCATATAAGACTACTTTTTAACCCAGGAAAATCTTCTCAAAAGTTGGGAGTCGTCTTATATGCCGGGTGTCGTCGTCTTATATGGCGAGTATATCCCAAACTCTATATTTTAACTAGAAAAGTTGGGGTCATCTTATATGCCCAGTTGTCTTATACACTGGAATATATGGGTAAATGGATACTGTAGGCTTAAATGAGAAGCTATGTAGAAGCAAGAATTAGAACAAACATTTCTCATAATATTTTAAAACAGAACTATAAGTTTAAGTTTCAATTATAATATCCAATTCCTACAAAGTTACCAGAGGGATTTACTACCAAAATTAGACATTTACATTTAAGAAACGTCAGCTGAAAATAGATTGCAGCTTTGGATGAGAATAATTCTTGCTTGCCCTCAGTAGCTGAAGTGACCTTTTGACTTCAGTCAAGGAATTCAGAGATATGCAAGCAGATAGATTTTTCTTGAATTTTAGCTCTTGGAAATGGTAATGTGAAGCCATATTCAATCTGGACTGCCAAAACTGTGGCTGTGTTTCTTCTTATAATTGAGTAAGTCCAGAATCAGCCTTTTTAGGACTGGTGCTTTTTGATGTATTTCTACATAATAATATAGGTTTAGGAGTGATAAGTGAAATGACCACATTTGCTGATGAAACAAATTAAGCACATCAGTAAAGATTTTTACAGACCAGGAAATGACAAATACTGTTCAATATATGCCAAAGGCACATGGGGTTGAAAAATCCTAACTGCAAATAAAGACTAATGTGACCGAGAAGAAAAATAAAACTTGGCATGAAGTTATGGCAGTAAATGTTTTGTCCCCATATCTGCCACTGGGGAGGGAGGGAAGTCAATTAAATATTAAGGATAATAAGAAATGGCATTAAGAATAAAATTGGCAATATTGTAATGTCCCTGTAGCAATTGCTGTTGAGTCCATACTTGGAATGTTGTGTACAGTTTGGGTTGCCACGTATCAAAAAGGATACAGAATTTAGAAAATCTTCCAAAGAGGGTAACTAAAATGACTGAGGAACTAAAGAAGCTACCCAGAATGGAAAGATTGGAACACTTGGTGAGTGTTGTGGGAAACAGGAGTACTAAATTGTGCATAGTGTCAACAAGTTTATCAGGAGAGATTTTTCTCCCTAAGGGATAACCAATGAAGAAAAGATGACAATTTTTTTAGTGACATTGAAGAAAATACTATTTACTTCATTTGACTGCTTTTAATACTTAAATGTTATCTTTGAATTGATTAGTAATTTTTTATATCCAAGATGACAAAGGCATTGGTATAATTGATTTATTTCAGTTTTTACTAAATGATGTTTTAAACTCTGTTCCAAAATGGTTGTCGACAAGTCAGAATGCTGAAGAACTGTAGCCATTTGCTGGAACAAGAAGGCTTATGTGCACCAAATATCCATTGGGCTATGCTGTGAGAAGGCAAAATTCCCAGCATTGTTGCTCAAAGTGAAGAGTCAAAGGTGAGATGCCAGAATAAATCTACTACCCATACTAGACAGCACTCCTGTACTTTTGTTTTAATTAACCAAGGAAATCAAATTAGTGCCAGAAGATGTTAACGATGCCTGTGAGGAAGATCTGAGGATTACATCAAATATCACTAATGCTTGCAATACAGATAGAACAAAGTCTTACAGATGTTCAGCTGTGGCTGTTGCCAGAGAGGAAAAGAAAATACAAAGCTGAAAGTACAAATGCTGTAAGAACATGGAATGTACAAAGTGTAAATCAAGGAAAGTTAAAAAATAGTGAAGGAACTGTTTAAATTTAGACATTTCCAGTCAAAACAACATATTTTTCAGGAAATGTATTAAAGAGAAACGGTGTTGCCATGATGACTGATCAAGTAATTTTTGTCAAGTTTCAGGAGCAACCTTTTGATATAATTATTATTCAGAATTTTGCCCCAATGATGGAGGCAGCAGGAGATGAAATAGGTTCTACAATCAGGTCGGGGGAAATAGATAGGACCTGTAGGCAGGATATACCATTGATGATTGAAAATTCAAATGCCAAGGTAGGAAATGCTTAAGAGAGGAAGGGTGTTGGATTGCATGGACTTGGAAGTAGAATGAGACTGGGGAACAGCTCATTTTCTGTGAGCACAATCACTTCTTTATAGCAAGTATACTCCACAGTCACTACAGGTGGCAGCTGTACACTTGGACATCACCAGATGGACTTTACAGAAATCAAATTGATTACATCATTGGTAAGAACAGATGGAAGAGTTCTTTTCTGACTGTGACAACATGATCGGCAGCAGACTGTGAGACAGACCATGAACTCCGCATTTGTAAAAAAATCTTGATGAAATTAGAATAGAAAAGTCATAATTCTACTAAATTTGATATTCCAACCAACTTAAAACATTGATTTAGGAATATTTTGCGACACTGATTCTAGCTGTCAAAAATCAGATTAACTGTGGTTAGAAGCTAAAGAAATAATAAAAAGGGAGTCCAGGTAACACAAGAAGGATCAGCAGAAACACACAGCAAAATGGATGTCAACTAGGGATGTGCACGAATATTTGAAGACATTCAAAATTCAAATAAAAAGTCCATAAATTTAAATTTAAATATTCAAATGAATTTTGAATTTTTGAATCTATTTGCTTGAATTGGATATTCGTATGTGTACATGATACATGCTTATACGTACACATCTTTCCTGCATCCTTACGCATTTGTACGGATCCATACAGGGCAAAAGTGGGTTGCATACGGGATAAATACAGGATGCATATGGATGTGTAGGGTGCATACGGCATGTGTAATGATGCATATGGGCACATACAAATGTTTATATTCGTAAGTGCAAATTTCAACCAAAAAAAGAATAGATTTGCTTCATTCAAATTGCATTTGGTTAAATTTGAATTTTCAAGCTTCGAATCAAATTGAATTTTCAGCTATTTGATTTGAATCAAATCAAATCCCAAAAATTGCATTCGTGCACACCCTTAATGTCAACTGATACAGAGGAAGCAGCAGTCAGAAGAGTGGCAAAATGTCAGATGTGGAGAGTGCATGCAAAGGAATTAAATAGAGATAATAATATTGACAGAGAAATGGAAGTAAAGGCTTGAAAAGGAACATCTAGATCTATGTTTAAAAAGGTTAGATAGCTGAGGAGGAAATTTTTCCCTCATATTGGTCTTTAAGATGCACCTGGACAGATGATAAATGATGGCAACAAGATTGGGCAAGATAAAAGGATTATATAGAAGATGTAATTACACAGGTTACTCTGGATGAAGCTGGGTATGTGCAGGAGCCAATAGTTATGGGATCTGAACTTAAATTTTCATTGAGGTCTCAGGAAGGCTGAAGGAAATGGTGGAATCACTTTGGAAAACCACTCAATGACCAATGGATAGGAAGCAGTCAGTATATATGCCAATAAGAACAGAACCTGACTGAGAGCTTTTCCACACTTGGCCCTCTGGCTGCCTTGCAATGCACTCTGAGACAGAGCATCTGCACTTAAAGGTGCCTTTTCCAATTTAGAAAGGGCTCCTTCCACACAGGCACATACCACGAGGCAACTGCATATAGAACACACTTAAGTGCTCCACAAATGCATTTACCTTCCCCATGCCAGAGCTGGTAAGGCTCTGGAAGCTATATTCGCACCTCTTCTGGGTGCTGGAGGGTCACCTGACGCACTACGCAAAAGCACTGATACTTCATGTGATATGGCATATAGGTGTGCATACGCAGTGTGTCAGAGTTGCCCTAGTGACAGCATTGGAGCTCAAAGTTGGCTGGGACTAGGCACCATACACACTGCAGATGAGTGTTCAGGTACATGGGGGGAAGGATCGCATGTACTAGCATTTGCCAGTGCAAATGCTAGTACATGCACGGGCAACTTTGCCTTTCCCTGGAAGGGAAGGGAAGTGCAAATTTCCCCTAACTGTTCTAATTACTATACACACACACTCTCTCACCTCACATGCTAGAAAAGGTATGTTAAAGATAATTCAGAATAGATTGCTACCTTAGATAGAAAGAGAACAACCAGGTACACAGGAAAATTTTAGCAGAGATGGGGAAGTAGAAATATTTTCACTGGTGTAAGATGGATTTTGGAAAAGGCCCTGAAGGAATTAGAACTTTGGTACTGGAGAAGGTGTCTCAGGGTGCTAGTGGACAGGTAGAAAGGTGAGTCAGTGGGAGACCAAATAAAATCTCAGTATTCGTCAGAAGCACAATTGGCAGAGGCTTAAAATGTCATACTTTGGGCACATAATGAGAAGCCTAAATTTGTTGGAAAACATGTTGCTAGGGAAAGTAGAAGAGAGAAGAAGAGATGGCTGGTCAGTAAATGAATAGGTTCAATTATGATAGTGATGAATACCTTCCTGGGAGACTTAAGGAAATCAATACTTATGGACTTCAAGAGTTGACTAGGACTAGATAGCAAGCAAGCAATGCTCTTTTGAAATATTTCAGAATAAGCATTCTGCCCCTGGAGTATGGTGTGAATTGTTATGAAATTTCAAGTCTGTCACTCACTGCTCTTTATCCACTCATTTAGAAATTGTTTATATTTAAAAAATATAATCCTGTTTTATTGACATAATAGATTGGCTTTTTCACTTTAGTGTCTGAAACGATAGTTGGACAAATGAATTAACTGGAGGACAATTGTAGCAGTTATAGGCTGCAAGTGTTTATTGTACTAGTATGTGGAATAAGGCATGGATATTCCAGAATATCCACGCTTTATTCTGGCATATCCAGATATAGTGCAATAAGCAAGCAATGTCTCAGAATAATCTGATATGTTCTTGCAAAACTAATTTTTGGATTACAGAGTAATTAACTTGTCCTTGTGGGAAAACCCTGGGTACTTACTGCTTAAATATTGCTATAAATTATGAAATCCAATCCTGTGATTGTAACACAAAAGTTTTATTTTCAAAGTACATTATCACAGCACAATTCAGCCCTTCAGGGTTTGTTACTTGGATTCTGAAAGGAAAAGTCCCTGAGATCTGTTGATGAAATCAATACCCATCTTTGGTACTCTGTTGACACTCCCTGACTGTAGGCATCTCATGTATATGAACTATTCATAGGACTGTTAAATAGATTTTTTGAAGGAACTCCCTGTTGAGAAACTGTGTCTTTTGCTATACATAATATAATGTACTGGGATATTTGTTTCAGGGGGGAAAAATGTGTGAATGAAATTATTTCTTTGGCAGTGAAATAAACAACTTCACTCTTGGCTCTGGAAGATGTCTTCATATTTAAATTGAGTCCTATTTCATTTCCATACAAAGCTAGTTTTGGTCTAGTGAATGGCATCTAATTGTTAAAACTACATATTTGGTTGATTGGATTTGGTTCATTTTCTTCCTTTTCATTCCCTACCCCACCCCTATGCTCACTTCAATTTTCCTTTTTCAAAGAATGAGCTTCTGCTCTTTTCTGTAGGAAGTTAAGCTCCAGTGATACTGAGTAATTGCCTTTACTGCTCACATGTACTTTGAATTTAAAATTTAATCTGTTCAAATCAGCTTGCATGACAAGAGGTTCGTGCTTAGCATGTAACATGAATGATTCAGTAGATCATAATAGGCATCTTAGTAATTTCTTGTGAATGATTGAAAGTGATCGCGTTACCAAACAGTACTGGTTTGGGAGAAGCACATATACAGGAACTGGAATCCTTGCATCAGGATTTTCAGATAGTCAAAGAAAGACAAATATACACAGTTTTGCAGGCTATTTCCAGTGTAATGCTAAGATTTTTGCCTGTTAACAAATTTACTAAGCAGACAGATTGCTTGGTATACTAAGCTGACAGCTGCATTACAGAGCAAAATAGCTGCCAGTCTGCATACACTATTGATCCAAGAAAGACCAGACATTCTGGCAGCTCCATGCCATGCTTTTCATCATCAAGACTGACTAAGATAAGACCAATTCAAATTATCTAAGTCCTCTTGAAGTTTAGACACATGGCAATTGAGAGGAGGGTTTTCTTGCAGTTTTCTTTTTCTTTTTTAAATAGCTCAAAAAATTAATATTTACAAATACAAATAAATTCACTCATATTATCTTCCAATAGTATACAAATGTTTAATCTCATATTCTTCATCAGTTAGTAAGTGGGAATCAGTGGTTGTATGTAGGGCTTTCATGGGCAGTTTCAATCTTATTTGTAGCATGTCTGGGGCTGTTATTGTATGTTACAGGTTTCTTCTGAGAACCCAAGCTTTCAGCTATAGCTGCAATATCTATTTCAGAGGATTCAGTGGCTTAACTTGAAATATTGCTAGCTTTTTAAAATAAAGCAACATTAGTGGCAAATTGAAACCTAATTGTATTTTAAAAACTGGTTGTTAAATATGTGGCAAACCCCAAAGGTTTAACATCTAAAATATATGAGCTATTAAAAGAGAGCCATGAACAGTGAACTATTGCATATAAAAATAGCTGGGAGACAGATATGATGATAAGAAAATGAATGCACAGTAGATTAAAATAGATGAGGAATTTGTAAAACGGATGTAAAATCCTAAAATTAAAGAGATACACTTAAAGATGATTTGCAAATGGTACCCTGCCCCAGTCAAGTTAGCTAACAAAACTAGTAATTTATCTAAAGATTGCTGTTGGGACTGCAAGGAAAGAGGTTACAACATACACATGTGGTGGCACTATGAAACAGTGGTAACATTCTAAAGATGAGTTGAAATGGAACTGAAAGAGTGTTCGTAATAAAATATGATTTAACGGTAGGGTTAACAAATGCAGCTGTATCATGGAACAAATAAGGATTTAGAATGTAAATAATTTATAACATTGATAATCGCACAAATGGTAATAGTTCAACAGTCAAAAAACGATATCAACTAACATTGAAGAAATGGTATGAGATTGTATCTAATATCAGAAACAAGTTATCTTCTTGGAAATTTTACGGATTTTACAAACTGCATTTTACAAATGATACAAAAATACTGGAAGAATGATTAAAACTCATTAGGATGTGGAATGTTGATGTAATAGGTTTACGTATTTTGATGTATTTTTGGTATTGCTGAGATTTCTAATAAAATTAGAAAAAAACTTAAGTGGGAATATTATATTCTTCTAGAACAAAATAAAAAATGTCTATGTTATATATGAAGTTATACACTTAATCCAAAGCAGGTATTTCTCTTTTGCCTCTTTTGTAGTCTACAGTATAGAGGTGCTGCTACCTCTGCTGATATGCTCCATCTGCATAAGATGGAGTGTATTGCAGACGAGGAGGTCTGAAATGGCTTCCTGGTCCACTTTGAAAGTGGAATACTGCACAGTGAAGTCTTCTTCAAGTTTTCTTCTATCCAAACACTAGTGTGGATTGGGAGGCCCTGCCCATCACTTTGTCTGCACCAGACAGAGCAGAATCCAAATCAGGGCTCATTATTCGTGGTCCTGATTAAAGAGATCCACCAAAATGAAAGCATGCTTTCTGCACACCTCTGGGTTCTGGATCATCAAAGAGGGTGATCCAGAGCCCATAGGTGTGCAGAAAGCATGCTTTCATTTTCCAGATTACAAAGGTACCCATTTTGGTGGTGCACCAAAGTGCATTACTGAAATGAGTCCCGTGGCTGCTCAAAGATTAGGATGTTTCATTCCTACCTGTCAGAGCCTTCAGAGGACCATCCTAAAGCCTGTGTGAAGTTTGAAGTTCATGTGAGGGCTGGGCTGGAACAACATCACCATGCAGATGGCGCTGGTAAAGACTGAACTTGGTTGTTATCTGTGGACCTTACATGATCCAGAAGCACTAGTTCAGATCATGGCAAATGAAGTGAAGAAAGACCCCAAGACTGTATTATTACCAACATGGCATTTCCCCTTCCCCTTCTAATTTGTTTTATATTCTCTATGGGAAACTGTTTATATACACAGCAACTTTAACCCTTTTTAAAGTTGGGCAGTGATTATCTGCAGAAAAAAAAGCACCTCTGACGCAGCTTAGAGATAAGTCTGCCAGGTACTTCAGAGACACTTTTGTTTTTGGCTACACATGGATTCAGCTTCAGTGGTTGAATACACTCAAGAGAGTAACTCTATCATCTTGTCCCAGAAGGGGCTCTGATGTTACAAAAGCGAAATGGGTACTAAAGCCATGCATTCTTAATCGTCAATATCAAATTCCAGGTATGCTCTCAGAGTTCATTTCCAGCACAGTGTGGCCCATAGACTGACCCAGCATGGCCCATAGAATGTTTTGTCTGTATGATGGACAGGTTTAAAAGGTATCTTAGAAAATGATGTGTCTGACTTTCGTGCTTACATTTAAGACCTGGTTACACTGGGCTTTATATTGGAATATATGTTAGAATAGGGGTCTGCTGTCCACATGATACTGCAGACTATAGCAGGCCCCAGGTGAGGCCTGTCAGAGTCTGCATTAGCATGCAGATGACAGATCCCTATCCTGAGATATATTCAAGAGTATGACTTAAGCACAAACAGGCCTTTCCTTTTTAATCCTTAATGTTCAGGGGGATGGGAATGGGCGAGGAGAAAATAATCTAATCTTCAATACATCTGTAACATATTTCAGAGATTTTTTTTTAAGAAAAACCTTGTGTGAACATACCCTCATTCTAAAGTTCTGTGTAGAGAGGTGGTTTTTAATTTATACACTGAGATACATGCAGTTGTGCCATGTATAAAAAGCTAGTAGTGTTAACAAGAGAGAATTGGATCTTTTGCATCTCTGCAGATGTGATTATTGTTGCCAGTAACAATTAATCAAAAACTTAAACCTTTGTTGTTGGAACCAGAGTCTGAATATGTGAAATGTGCTAGAATGCACAAGGAAGGGAAATAGGTTTTTTTCAGGGATGTTACTTTTATTTCATAGCATAGCCCTTCAGGTATTGGTGTTTAAACCAATGAGAGATCCAATTTAACAAATGAGTAATTTTTAGGTAAATTAGTCTACCTTCTCTTTGTGTTTGAAGATGCCTTCAAAGATCAGTTTTCTTAATTAAGTAGAATTTTTTATTTCCTTCCTATTTTTGCTTTTAAGTTTTCTAGCAATTAAGGTTGGTGCAGAAGGTATATCAGTATCTTTATTTTAATTCAGTGTGGACTTCTGTTTGTGTTTTTTTCTTCCTTTTTCTGTTTTGCACAGATGAACCGATGGATGGATGGACAAACAGACAGACACTCCTGATTTATACAAAGTTTAAATGAATATTTTGTAGCATTCAGTCTCTCATTTTTCATTAGCTATGCAATTTTCAAAAAAGATGATTGGGTCCTGTACCCACTGCGGTTTTATTGAGCTTTGAAAGCAATTTGAATTTTTTTTGGCCCCATTACAGATTGGCTTCCCGCACTTTCTGAAGAGTAAATAGCTCAAAAACACATTTAAAAGCTTTAAAAAATCTCTCACTCCCGTTTTTGCTGCTAAGACGCTTTATCTTTTTTGCTTTGGGAATGGTAGCGAATGCATGCGGTTTTCCTCAGTTTCTTTGAGCTAATGGGAAGGCATGATTATCAGCTAAAGGAATCCTCCATTGGCTGAAAGTGGAAGGAAGGGAGGAATGAAGTTGTAACAAAAGATCACATGTGTCAAGGCTGTAAATTTACAAAGTGTCTGATTTAGAAAGAGGGAATCCACTCTCTGCAAACTGTTATGGTACTTCCTCTTCAAATTGCTACTGCACAGTTTCTTTAGAAGATCACAGATTAAAGATCCTCTTCAGATAACCGTATGTGTGTGTGTGAGAGAGAGAAAGAGAGAGAAACAGAGAGCCAGAGACAAAGGGGATCACTTTCTTTCACACATTTCCCTTTAATTATGTTTTTAAAATCATGGGGGTGGGTGGAATGGATTCTGCCTTAAGGAAGCAAATGGGGAAAAGGCTTGGAGATCAGAAGGAGGCAGCTGTTAGCAGGGGTGGGGGTGGGTTGGGAAAAAAGTATATACAAGATGGAGGGGATGGGAATAAACAAGGAATAAAAAGTGCTGCCAGGGGACTCCATGTTCTGATGCAGCTGCACCTAAATATGGAGGGTGGGGGTTGAATTTCCTACCCCCAGTGAAGTCAGGCCATGATGGTGTTCAGTTGCTCACTACATACAGAGGGGTTTCTGCTCTGGGAAGGGATAGGGGAGGAGGTTTCTCCCCTGCCAGACACTGAAGAATGGAGAGTGAATCCGCATTATAAGTTAACAATGGAAACTCAAAAAATCCAAGTTCACTACTGAATTTTAGAAAAGCCCTGATTTAAATCTGGATTAAATTTCCCAGTGGGAATCAGGCCTTGGAGTGCTATTTCACCAGTTGTTCCAAGCACTTTTGGAATGACAGGGGTTGTTCCTTTAAATGTCTGGAAACTGCAGTAGAGAATCTTGTTTGTATTTGAAGAAAACTATAAAATCAGATGATTCACATTGTTGTTGTAAACCAGCAAAGCAATGTGGAACCAAACCATGCAGAACTGACCACACAAAAAATATATAAGGGAGGTGAAACACCACCCAAAAATATTTCTATCTTGTTGGGAGGATGGGACAGAAACATACATGTGGAGGTTACAAGAAATGTATGTTGCAGTTGTTGTGTTGGCCTTTTGCAGAAAGTGGGAGCAGATTGCAAAAACACTGCATTTTAAATTGCTGTAAAAATATTTTTTGCCATAGGAGTAATTTAAAATCAGGAACTCATTTGAATCAGTACTTTACATATGGTGTCTTCAAATCCTCTCAACTTTATTCATATGGTTCTAAAAGTAAGAGGGGGGACTATTTATTTCTTTTTTAGGATTACCTGATGAACTTGAGAGAGATATGAGGGTCCTTATATTTCTTTTCTTTCTTTCGTTTGCCACTGTGGGGCCCTTCTGAGGTCCAGAGACTGTGACTGCTTGGGAGAAAATGTATGCCTTTTTGAAGAGAAATGTCCTCCTGCATTGTGTTCAACATGCCACAGCAGCTTTGTAAAGAGACATTGAAATAAAAAAATGTCCCAACAGCAATGTGGCTGATGATCTTCTGCAACAGCAGCAGCTGCAGCAACAGGAAAAGTTCATATAGAAAGATGAAAATATAATTTTTCATCTCTGAAATTTGTAAAGACAATTAGTTTCTTGAGCTGTTTGCATTTTTGATTCTTGTTACTTCTTAATGTGCCAAAATCCAGGCACTGAACATGCCACTTTTAGCAATTTTTTAAATAAATGCAGTCAAAAGCAATTCAGGTCTTTTGTAGATTACCTTTAATCCTGCATGGTAGATAATGCAGAGGAAGGTAATTTGGAAAAAAGGCTTAAGAGCAAAAAAACAAAAAAAGGGCAAACCACGCCTTTGATTAAGTTTTATTTTTCCTCGCTATTGAAAAGCTTGTGCTAGCCAAAAAGTTCAAGAAAATGAAACAACAAAAAATACCCCCCCCCCCAAAAAATTAAGATTCAAAGTTCAATATTGATGACTGAATATTTTAAAGTCCTTTTAGTGGGTATTTCTGTGCACACACAAACATTTGCACGCATGCCTACATTCCTCTCTCTTTCCACTCTTTTTGGATAAGGTATTTCCATAGCAACTTGTTTAGAGCTTGGGCTTCACTTGTATGTAATACATGCCATCTACTGGTGATTTTAGGAGCTGACAGTTTTAAAATAAAAAATGCTAAAATGCTGAGATAGTGGCTTTGAATGCTTAGTCTTGGGAAAGCTAAATTACACTGGTAAAATGGGAAGGAGCACTGAATGTGGTTAGAAACCATGGGAAGGGGAAAAAAATCTGCTGATACTAATTAAGATTTTGGCCATGTTCTCAGAAGGTGCAGAACTGGCAGCAAGACATGCCTCCTGGAGAGTGCATTTCTCTATTAAGGGTATGACTCTTATTGTAAGCACCTGCTGGTGTAGGGTGAAATTTACTGCCCTCAGTGAAAATGCCTTATTTGCAGTGTCTAATGGTGCCTCCATATTCCTAAATGTATCCACAGAAGCATCTGATGACAAGAGTTGCACCCAGCTATTGGTTACATATTCTGCTATATTCAGATATTCCAGAATAATCAATGGGCATTTTGGAATATCCATGCTTTATTGTGGAATTTCTAAATATAGCAGAGTAAGTCAGTGATCTGGATTCAGCCATGTCAAACCAGGTAATTTCACTGAAGAGCCTGAACAGATGTGCAGAACTGGAGTGTTTGAAAGGTTCAAGCTCAAACTGAACAAAGAGGTGTTCAAATGAGCGTAGCAAACGTGTCCTTTTCAATCTGAGGTTTCAAGGCGTTTGAAGGGTTTACTGTTGAACCAAACACCCTGCCTGTCTGAAGAAAAAAGTTCAGATTCAAGATGAACGGGTAAGTTCAGTTTAAGTTGGTGCATATTTCTAGTGCCTGCTCCTTGGCCTGTTTTGTGCTGAAATAAGAGACACGGCTTTTCCTCCTAACAGATTCATAACTGTATCAGTATATATAGAAACTTGTTTTAGCCACATTAGGAAAATGAAGAGAAAAACCACATCTGAGATGTGTTTTCCCACTCCTGTAATTAACCAAGAGAAAACAACACTTGCTACATATTAAGTAACTGCATAGTTTGGATTCAGAAACAACTTTTAATTTTATGCCTTCAAAACTTTTCAATTTGAGGGGTATAGTTCTTTGTTATTAAATAATAATGAAAGTGCAAAGCACTATCTATTAAGAAGGGTATAGTAGTTCTTCATATTCTTTCACATTTAAGGTTAAAATGAGTGATCAAGTTTTTTCAAAAACCCAAAGGTGTCTCAGTGGCTGCATTCACATTTGTATGTGGGGGAAGCAACTAAAAATGGCATATAGATGGTAGCTGCCAAACATTAGTGCTGTCATTGCCACCTCTAATCAAATCTTCATTAAGAGCCAGAAAGTGCACATTCAAAGTGGATTAGAACTAAGATGGGAAATTGCATCAGACTGTGAGTCCATGGTGAAATTGCATCGGATTGTGAGCCCACGTGTCAAACGTGCAGTATATTGTGGATTTACAGAGGTCAGAGATATGCTTTCCATGAAACCGTAGAAATTGGTTCTGTTTTTCCTTTTCCACAGGAAACTAGTCATTTAAAGTGCTGTAGGTTGTCTACCCTTTCAGACATCTGGAAGAATACAAAAAGTATGTGCATATGTATGGAGCCTTGGTTAAAAGAACTGTAATGGAAATGAACTAGGTTGACATCTGCAGATTTACTGTCTACTTAAGTAAAAGGAGTAAATAGTGGCCGCTGAAGGGAATAGGTTCGGCCAGCTAGCCTGCTGGTAACCACTAGGGCTGTGATATTACTGTGAAGTAGGGATGTACATGAAGCCAATTTCCTAGATTTGATTCGATGTGAATCGAATGTAGGAATATTTGGCTTTGGCTGACCCCCCCCCCCCAAAATGTGGGGGGATTCAGCTTCATGCACAAATATTCAAATTAATATTCATGAATGAAGTGAGCTCCCCACTCCTCCCTTCCTGACCCTCCCCAATCACCAGCTGCCACTGCTGTGTACTGCTTAGAACCTGCCTGAAATATCACTTCCAGTTTTTTGTGTGCAGCTCTCCATCTGGAGATCTCAATGCCTGGATGGAGGCTGTGCATGCAAACCTGCAAGTGCTGCTTTCAGCACACAAAGAGCACTGAATTGATGCTGGACAATGTGACCTCGCCCCCATTGCATTCAACTCCACTGCACTTCTATACCTTTTCAGAAGCCATGTTCGTGTCTCTGGACCCATTTTGGTGCTCTTTGGGTGCCAAAGCAGCAGTCCCAGTTCTGTGCATGCAGCTCCCCATCTGATGATCACACCCTGGGGGGGGGGAGGCTGCGGGAAGGATTGGGGGGCAGGAGGCTGCAGGGGGATCCAACCTTGGCTGAAGCTTTGAATGAGGCTTCAATGAATGCCGGATAAATCTGACCCGCAGATGACAAATAGAGCTTATGAATTTAGGCCCTATTTGATTCCTCCATGAATGTTGTTATTCATACAAATAATAAATAGCATGAATATCTGAGCCCATCCCTACTGTGAAGGGATTCAGACTGAGCTTACTTCTGCATTAATTTTAATTTTGTCAGTTTTGAATTTTGCATGAACGCACTTGAGCACTGAAAGATTGATAAGAGCAGATGGTGACTGACAGTTTCAGTGATGAAATAATTTTCAGGGGATGCAGTTCTTATCCTAAGAACACACTCACTAAATGTGATTTAACAACTCACATTTGCCCTCTTTTCACCAAAACTCATTCAAAGTATGAGTTTTGGTTCATGTGCAGCTAGAGGCCTAAAAATGGTGCATAGGGTTTCATGACAAACTGGTTTCTAGGGGTGTTTTTCCACTGTCACTAAAAGTACCCATTAAGTACCCATTAATGGGTACGAAATGGCATTTTTGTACCCATTAATGGGTACGAAATGGCATTTTTGTACCCATTAATGGGTATTTAATGGTTACTTCTACTGACGGTGGAAAAACACTCCAGGTTTACATTAATCATTATTTTTGGGCCCAACAAAGTATAGAAGGCTTAACTGAAACAAAAGAGTCTCTAGATCTAAATCCAGCTTAGCTTACCATATAGGGTTGTTGTTTGGGTATTGTGTGGAGGGGCCTCGAATACTATATATTACCATGGGCTCTTTGAAGGAAAGGTGGGATAGAAAAACTATATATGAAGCTCTCAGCAGGGACTTAATGACAGACAGCTGCACATTTGTGTTAAATAGGAACCTTTTTCACACTTACTATTTTGGAGTGATCCAGGCCACTTACCAGATTATTTTGTCTGCACCCAGCTCACCCAGAGTTGCCTCAACTCTCCAAGGAGTGATCCAGCTGTGGACAACTGAAAAGCAGTCCACAAGCTGATCAGCAGTAGCTGGATCACTCCTAGCACGACAGATCTTCACCTTTTTCTGGGCGTTGTATGGCTAGGGGGCATCGGCTGGATGACTGCAGCTGTGAGGTTGTTTGCAGCTGACAATTCAGATTTTACCACAGCAGTTCGGCCAGCCATTTGCACTGCATGTGCTGCAGATGGAGTTCAAGGCTAGTCCAAAGCACACAGTGGGAATGGCCACTCCCATGCTTCAAACGTACCTGCCTGGAATGGCATTATTATACTATATCAGGTAAGTGTGACAAGGCCCTATGTATTTTGTCCTGTTTTTCTTGCAAATCTATTGTTTTTTCTTTGTATCCCTTTAACTGATTGAACATTGATCTCTGAGTATTTGAAAACATAAAAATGAGGAAATGATGCATAGTTGTAGTTTGTAGAAATTAGTTTTGTACTTCACTATGTGGCAGTCTCTGAATCTGCTGCTATAAAATAGTTGTTTTTACACAACTGTAACAGAAAATAGAAAACCATGTAATGCCAGAATATCCATTTATTTCTTAAATTGAGTGAAAAAAGCAGAGCTTACTTTGAAAAAACTTACCATTTTTGACATCTAGATTATTCCACTAAATTAAATTTAAATTAGCTTCCATCCAGTATACTTTCCAAATTAATCCCTAGTTTTAGATTACACAATGACAACTTTTGTCTGACCATATATTTAGCCTTTGCTTTAGAAGGATTTTTATGTAAACTAAATAGTACTGGAAACAGAAGAAGGTTTGTGAATATTTATGGTTATTTTCATTTGGCTGCTAATAATACAGATTATTAGAGAAAGCAATTTGTTTGTTTTATATTCTCCACTGTTCCCCTTAATAAGATTAGAGGATTTAGCTCTGTATCTAAAATATATGCAAAGCTTAGAAAGAATTGCTAAGTAATCTGCAAAGAGAGGTTGGATTTGCATAGTGAGCCAAAAGAGGTTTGGAAGATGCTAGTTAGAAATGGCTCCATTTCCCAGCCACATGTTTTACTCCAACCAATGTCATAAAATAGGTTTTAAACACTTTGTTATTATAGTTAGGGCACACCTTGGGTGCGTCTTCATGGCATGTGTTATTTCGGTTTAAAGAATTCGAAATAAAAGAAACGGAACAAAGCTGTCCAGACGACTTGCAAGTTGATCCGGTTCCGATGGCAGCCTTAACGCGGGATCAATACTCGGAGTCCACATGGCAGCATTGTCCTCCTGCCCATTGCCCGCACTCTCTCCTGTGATTGGTTTTCCCTGCCAGGATCCCACCCTCCCTTCTCTTTGCGTCATGCTCCGCCGTGAATTTCCTGCCCAATCCACCCTCCCCCTTCCCAGCAGCAGCAGCAGCAGCAGCAGCAGCAGCATCCATCCATCCATCCATCCATCCATCCATCCATCCATCCATCCTTCCGTCCGTCCATTCTGGCGCTGCAGAGAGCGGGGAGAAAGTTCCCCAGGCTGCGAAAGTTCCCGGGGGACGGGCTTTCCTTTCCGTTACACTGTAGCAAAGGAACCAGCTCACTCTCTTAAAAAATGTTGCGAATTTCCGCAATTTTAATGAAAGGAAGTAATACAGCTGAGGGGCTTTAAATATTAAAGAGGCATATGGCTGTGGTTCCTTCTTTCCTCCCTCCTTCCCTCCCCCACCATCCCCAGGCACCCTTCTGCCGCTCATCAGCTGGGGGTAGACCCCCTCTGCTCCGGGGATTCCTGCCATCGGGGTGCCCAGCAAGCGGGCGCAGAGGGGAAGGCTCTCCATCCATCCATCCATCCATCCATCCATCCATCCATCCATCCATCCATCCATCCATCCAGGCGCTGCGGCGCTGCGGCGCTAGCGGCTTCTCCCTGGGGCTCCACCGCCGCTTTCCCCCCGCTTTGCCGCCACTTTGCCCCGCAGAGGAGGAGAGCCAAGGGGTGGACAAGAGGGCGAAGGGGGCTCCTCGCTTGCTCTCCCCCCCCCCGTGGCCGGGAGGGAACTCCGCCCCCCCCCACCTCACAGGGACCGAAGCTGGATTAAAACCTTGGCTTGTGGTCACACCTAAGGTTTAATCTAGCTTCACTCCACCTTCAGAGTGAGAGAACACATCAGCAAAGTGACCAGTAGTTTTCTTTCCACATTATCTAGTCTAAAGGTGGATTTTCTGAGTTATTAACCCTGAAAGAAAACCAGCTTGTCAGTTTGCTGGTGTATTCTCTCACTCTGAAAGTGAACTGAAACTGGATTAAACCTTAGGTGTGACCACAGGCAGAGGCAAAGTAGCATAGAGGGGGCTCAAAGCGGTTGACATTCTGTTCTCACCCTTCAGGGGACTAAGTGGCTGACAAGCCTCCCTTAAGGGGGCTGAAAGCCACTGTTCCGAACCTTCAAAGGTCTGAAATTGCGCAAATTGCAACATTTTTAAGGTGTGAAGTGCTTAGATTGATACAGTGTTTCAGCTTTAAGGACTGGAGGTTTATAGTGGGTGTTTGAGGGTGGATTTTTTCAATGAAGGAAACCCTAAACATGACGTGCTTCTAATACGTTCAGCCATTGGTTACAGTGCGATTGGGGGGGCGGGACAGCCTTAACACGGAATCTCATCCCGGAACGATACTGTCCACACAGTTAAAAAGGAAACACGTATTGACACACGATCCGGAGTGAGACCTGTTGAGATCAGGATTTATTTCTAATCGGGATAACGTCCTTTAACACGGAAATACCGTGTTAATCCGAAGTGCCGTCTGAACTGCGCGAACTCAAAACGTTTTGAATTCGAGATAACTATGCCATGAAGACGCACTCATTAATGCACTTGAACACAATCTAATTATCTCTAGTGATGTGGATAGAGCTGGTCATATTCAAGACAGGAGTCTATTGTCCATGTGCTAATGCAGACTTTAGCAAGCTTCACTTGGGGCCTACTGTATGTGAACAGCAGGCACCTAATCCAGGATATATTCCAGAATAAAAGCAAGTGCAAGCAGCCCCTTAAAGTTGTTATCTGACCTAAGAAGGCTTTAATATTTTGTCTTTTTTACTTTTTCTTTTTAGAGAAGATAAGGGCAAAGTGATGTATTAAAGATTTATTTATTTATTTATTTATTTACATATATATCCCACCCTATACCCTAGGGTCTCAGGGCAGGTAACAGCATATTTAAAAGACAAAAATACTTAAAATAAAACCATACATAGAAACAGTATAAGACAATAGAATGTGCAGATTTGTTCATAATAACAAGTGGTTGTGCAAAATAGTTGTGTACTCCAATATAGTTGTTGTATGTAAGAAATACATTGTTTCTAATTGTTGGCAGGGCCACTGTTTTAGACAAACATATATACATACAGGGGCGGTGGGTGTGTCTTACCGCAAACGCCGTCGAGCACCCAATGCCCTGGAACAGACACTCCAAGATAGAGTTTAGTTCTACCATAGATAAAAAAGGCTAGAACTATCCTCTATCTTGATTTGTCAAGCGTGATTTTTTAGTTCCTCCCTTGTATTGGGGTCGAGGCCAATAAGGAAGGAGCTAAAAAATCATGAGCCCCTCCCTCCCTCCTTCCCTCAAAAGTAACAGGAGGCGGGTTAGTTCCCGCCCACTGTCACTATCGTGTCTGCTGCTGCTGAAGGAGGAGGAGGAAGGTAGGCTGCTTCTCCCCTGCCCGACCCAAGCCCTGCACCCCCAGCCCTAAAAGCACCCCCTGCCTTCCCTCTCTCTCCCACCCACACTGCCGTGTCCTCCCTTACTTTGTCCTGGCTGGATCTTGGCTGCCCGTGGGCAGCACATGGCCACCATGTGTCTGTCGCCTGTCCTTCCTTCTCTTGCCTTCACCCAGTAACATGTGCTGCCTCCTCCTCTGATAACACCCCCCCCACCGTCGCCGCTAACACCCCCCTGCCGCCAACACGCACCCCTTCTGTGGCTGCCAACACACACACACCGTCGCTGCCACTGCCACCAGTAACAACCCCCTGCTGCCAACACAGAACCTGCTACCGCCTCTGCAGCAGCCAACACACGCTCCCATGGCCAACACCCCCCCCTGCCACTGCCAATATCCCCCCTGCCGCCGGCAACATCCCCCCCAACCAACACCCCCCCCCGCTGCTGCGGCTGCTACCACTGGCGGTAACATCCCCCCTGCCACCAACATACACCCCTGCTACCGCCGCCGCCACCACCAACACACTCCCCCACTGCCAACACACACACACCACCGCCACTTCCACCGCCAATACCCCCTGCTGCCAACACACACACCCGCCACTGCCACCGCCAACACACACATACGCCGCCGCCGCCAGCGTTAAAGGGAAGCCGGCCACATGGCAGGCCTTCCCATTAAGTCCCAGGCGGGTCTTCCTTCACTGCGCTGGCAGGGTTGGCTCCGCCTTAATGCCCGAGCGAGGCCCCGGTTTGGGCCTAACAGGGTTTTAGGGCCAGGATGGCAGGGTCTGGCATTAAGACCTTCCTTCCTTCCTTCCTTCCTTCCTTCCTTCCTTCCTTCCTTCCTTCCTTCCTTCCTTCCTTCCTTCCTTCCTCCCTCGCTCCCCCTCCCTCCCTCTCCTGCCTCCTTCACAGCTCTCTCCAGAGCTTTCACAGCCCCACTAACCCTGGTGTCTGTTGTGGGGAGAAGAACAGAAGCTTTGTCAGACGCTTTGAGTCCCCTTAAACGGGTGAGCAAACTGGGGTAGAAAAGCCAATTCTTATTCTTCTTCCTGCTTTCTTGTTTTCTCTCTCTCTCTCTCTCTCCTTTTTCTTTCTGTCTTTCCTGCTTTCTTCTCTCTCTCTTTCCTTCTTTCTGCCCTTCTTTCCCTTCCTTTGTTTTTCTCTTTTCCTTCCTTCCTTCCTTTTTCCTTCCTTCTTCCCCTGCCTCCTTCACATCTGTTCTCTGTATATGAGATTTGTTTTTGTTCTCTTCTCCCCCCCCTTGAAATCAGAAAAGGGAATGAAATATTTCAGCAGCTGAAGGTGATGGGAGCATCATTCGATTGGGACAGAGCCTGTTTCACTTTGGATTCTATGAGTAGCAGATACTGAAAACATGAACTCTTGTGAGGTCTAGATCCCCATTTCTTTTTCTTCTACTCCACAAGTAAAAGCACCATGGTTTGAGGAAAACTGAACTAAATGCTCTTCTTAGCATGACCAAAGAATTGATAGGTGACCTTAGGATTTTAAAAAAACTATCTGTTTATTTTATGTATAAACTTTGGAAAGTTTCTTCAAACCAGTTTCTACATGAGAAATCTAAGATGAGTTCTTGAGGTGGAACAGGGGAATAGACAAACCAGTTTATCTCTTCCATTCCATCGTTGGTCAACTGATGCTTTTTTATGTATGTTATAGTTAGAGACATTGGTTGGGTTAGTTCCATGCATATTTTCTTTATTTTGTTTTTCTTTCTGCACACTAAACCCCACCCCATGACCTCTGTGGCCCCACCCCATGACCTCCACTGCCCCGCCCCCATGACCTCCACTGCCCCGACCTTTCCTGTGAACACCCAGCCCTGAAGTCCACCAGCCGCCACTGTGTAGGACAATTCTTTTGTTAGTAGATTTAGGAATAAAATCTATAAGGAAACTTTGGAAATCATGAATGAATCGATTATCTTTTCTGGTACCAGCTGATGGAACAAATCAACAGATAGTCTCTAAAATACTTTTTAGTCCTTTATGACAGTTTGGTTGAATATAGTTACAAATGCTAAATATTATAAAGTTCAGGATCTATAGTACTCTTTGGCTATTTCTAAAATATTTATTTATTTATTTATTTATTTATTTATTTATTTATTTATTTATTTATTTATTTATTTATTTATTTATTTATTTATTTATCCCATCCTATACCTGAAGGTCTCAGGGCAAGTAATGACCTTAAAATCCACCATATCAAACAAAATAATATATATTAAAACAAAAAAAAATCACAGCATTTAGAATCCAACATGTTAAAAACAAAACAATATCAATTAAAACAGTGGTGTTTACAGTGGGGGAGACATGACTGACATTTAGCCAAAGGCCTGAGCAAAGAGGTGTGTCTTCACTGCCTTCCTGAACAAAAACAGAGAAGGAGCCTGACGCACCTCAAGGGGGAGATTATTCCACAGCCTGGGGGCCATTACCGAAAAGGCCCTCTCCCAGGTGCCCACCAGCCTCACTATTGATGCCGGTAGGACAACCAGGAGGGCCTCTCCTGCAGATCTTAGGGCAGGCATGTCAAACTTACGGCCCGCGGGCCGGACCCGGCCCGCGAGGCGCTCCAATCCGGCCCGTGGCGGGCCGCCGCCGCTGCGGCGGCGGCAGCCCGCCTGTGGTTGCAGCCCGCCGCAGCAGCAGCAGCTCGCCTGCTGCCGCCGCTGCCGAAGCAGCCCGCCTGCGGCTGCAGCACGCCACCGCACAGCGCCGCCACCGCCGCCGCAGCAGCAGCAGCTCGCCTGCGGCCGCCGCCGCCGCCGCCGAAGCGGCCCGCCTGCGGCTGCGGCACACCGCTGACGCACGCCGCGTGGCGGGCCGACGCGCGGCGCCGCCTGCCAACGCACGCCGACGCCTGCTGACGCACGCCGACGCCCTGCTTGGGCCGGAAGGAGGCGAGGCAAGGCGAGGCGAGTGAGCGCGCGGGTGGGCGGCGCCATGAACAGCCAGCCCCTCCCTAGCCCCGCCCCGGCCCCGCCCCTAACCCTCCTCGTTGCCCTAGCCCCGGCCCCAACCACGCCCCAACCACGCCCCCAGCCCCTCCTCTGTATCCCGGCCACGCCCCCGCCACGCCCCAACCACGCCCCCAGCCCCTCCTCTGTATCCCCGCCACACCCCCCGCCACGCCCCCGCCACGCCCCCTGGCCCTCACTTTTTTTTTTTTTGAATCCGGCCCTCGGCCGGATTGAGTTTGACACCTCTGTCTTAGGTCATGGGCAGGTCGGTATGGGAGAATGCATTCCTTTAGATATTTGGGGCCCAAGTCATTTAGGGCCTTATAAGTCAGTTAACACCTTAAATTGGGTTTGGTAGTAAATTGGCAGCCAATGCAGCCCTTCTAAAATTGATGTGATGTGCATCCGGCTAGCTGTCCTGGTCAGCACCCTGGTGGCTGCATTTTGCACTAGCTGCAACTTCCAAACCATCTTCAAGGGCAGCCCCATGTAGAGTGCATTATAATAGTCCAACCTAGAGGTTACCAGAGCATGGATAACTGTGGCCAAATAATCTCTGTCCAAAAAAGGCTTCAGTTGACACACGAGCCATAGTTGGGTGTAGGCACTCCTGGCCACAGCATTCACCTGAGCTTTAAGTGTCAGCGTGGAATCCAGAAGTACCCCCAAGTTATGCACCTGTCCCTTCCAGGGCATTGCGACCCCTTCAAGGACAGGGTGTCTCCCAACTACATGGACCCGAGATGCTGTGACACAGTACCTCTGTCTTGTTTGGATTCAGCTTCAATTTGTTGGCTCTCATCCAGCCCATTGCCACCTCCAGACACCTGTCAAGCACTTCTACCACCTCTCCTGATTCAGATGGCACAGAGAGATAGAGCTGGGTATCATCTGCAAATTGATGACACCTCACTCCAAATCTCCTGATGACCTCTCCCAGCGACTTCATATAGATATTAAATAAATATAGATAGATATTTAAACACTCTTAAGGGAATCAGTTTTAGAATCATTTTTTTCAGACATAGGAAGAATTTGTAAAGTGTTTATTATAATCAGGAATACTGTATATTCATCTAATTTCTCCAAGGCTGGCACCTACATTCGAGAATGTCCTCCCCTAAATTGTTGTGAGGCATCTACTATTACATCTTTATGTGATGACTATTTCTTCCCGCAGGTGTTTTCTGTGTGAACAGTCTTTTTGGTAAAATTTTAATTGCTGTTATCTACCCCTCCCTCCCCCCAATATATTCTTCTTTGCAACTGCACTGGGATGTATATAATTTTCTACACACTCTCTTCACTCATGGATGCTCCTTTTTTCTACTTTCCTTTTGTTATGGATTCCAATTTAATGAATGAATGAATGAATGAATGAATGAAGTGAGAAATGTCTGTGAGGCCTTTCTTGTCCAAGCATTTTGTTATTTTGGCACACATTTTCTTTCATAAGTCATACTGGGATTTTTTCCCCCCTGAAATTATTGTAAAGAAAGAATTATCCCTCTCTCTTGTGTAAAATCAGATGACCAAGAAAGAAAGGAAATAGAAATACAGGGCAATTAAAAATAAGAATCAGATTTGTGTGATTACAATATAGTATGTAATTAAAGATGAATCCTGCTCCGCAAAAATTAACTGTGTTCTGGGTTATGCTACATCGTTCAATGCAGTGGATTGATATGGAAAGACTACCAAAAATTTTGACAGGAGGCATTTTCATCATTTCTGATTTTAAGATACTTTTCTTAAGAAAGCTGCTTTAGACCAACAGCAGTTTATCTATTCCCTAGTATTGGTAATCTTGTTTTCTGTCTAGATATGGTAGATGCAACTTCACCCATGAGGACAACCTCGAAACCTTCACTGCTTGCCTAGAAGCCTGGTGATTTCTTCATCAATGTCCCCTTTGTTTTTATGCTTTGCCCTATGAAGCTAACAGGCAACATGGTTATAGAAATTGCTTTTATCATCATGTAGTCTCTCTTGGAGAGTCTTGTTGAGCACCTCTGCAAGGGTGGTGGGTAAATGGAGAGAAAGGCTTCTTTGTCCCCCTAAAAACATGCTTTTATTTGCTCTAAATCAAAGAGAGTTTCATGCTGAGTTCAGTGCTTTATGTGAAGATCAGTGGAAGTCCAATGTACAGAGCCTGCAGGATTTTGCCTTTAGTGCTGTGAACTTTTAAGAAGCCTGCAGGACGCTGTATTTAACTTCTTTAACTATAATCTTAGGGAGAAAGTCAGGTGCTCTGCACTAACCTAATAGGAAATTCACCTGCTTCCTATTAATCCAGTTTTCATTTTAATGAAAGCTCAGAAGGGCGAGTAGGAAAATGAAGCTAATTGTTCTTGCCTCACTGCCCACCCCTGCCTGGGACATGATACAGCCTTAGGAAGCCTAATGTCACTTCTGAAATCACCTCTAGCAGCTCAGGCAATAAGAATGTAGTGCAGAAAGGTGGGTTGTATACTAACAGAATCCTTATTCTGTCTTGCAACCCCACTTGTACAGACAGATTGCTTGACTGTGGGTATAGACTGATAATCAGTGTAATTCCATTTCACTGACCCTCATGACATGCTGTTGCTGGTCAAGAAGCCTGGTGGGCAGATCTGGGACAAGCTGACCCTAACCAGCTGATCCATATTTCCATCACATGCACCAGGTCAATAAAGTCATATATTATATTCAAATATAGTGGAATTCAGTGAGGAAAAATATAGAGATTTGCCCTGGAAATCTTGTTCAGAATGTTAAAGCACTTTTTATAATGAAGAAAACAGGTTTTGCAGATACTGTTAAATCTTTTCTTTAGTGTACGTAATGTTATATTAATGTAAACAAGTCATTAATTCCAACATTTTCAAGAAGAAAGGATTGGATTTAATCAAACTTTCCTTGTGTGTTTTTTTGAATGAAACACATCATCTGTTAGATATAAAGACTTTCACAGAGCTATGGTATTTCAAAGGAGATTAAAAGAAGCAACCTACTTCTATTGCCCAGAAAACTCCTAAGTGGTAGGTCTGCTTAGAGATATTCTTGTCATTGAAGAGGCTCCATAAAGGCTGAGTGGGACCATAATACATTCTGTGTATCAAAGATAGACAGTTGCCTTACATATGGTGAAAGTATGTTTGTGTGTTCATATGTGCATGTGTATTGCATCTAAAGATTACAATTGTATTGGAAGCATACAAAATACTTAAGTTATATGATTAAAGATTTATGTTAGATTGTGATCTTAGCACTATTACCAAACCTATACAGGAATACATAAACTCTATTTAAGAACATAAAAACATAAGAGGAAGTTAGATCAGGCCACAGCCCATTTAGTTCAGTATCCTGTCCCACACAGTGACCCACCAATTGCCCTTCTCAAGCAGAAGACAAGGACAAAACTGAACTTGCTCTCAAATCCCAGCAAATGACCTCAGAGGCATCCTGCCTGTTCCCCAAGCCTGGAAGATGTACCTAGGCACCCATACTGGTAGCCATTGATACATAAACTTTAAGTTTTTGTGCAGTGGATTATGTTGTGTATTATTATTCCTTTGTATTTTGATATGGTCAAATGGACTAATCAATAAAAGTTATGTATGTATGATACATAAACTCTATAAGAATCCAGAGTGGTTTAACTATGGCCTGAACTACTGGTATATTCCTCATGATCTTCTATAAGTCAGCCAATGTCTAGAGGAACAATAAGATCTTCAGGACAAGCAATATAGAGGCTTGTATTTTGGACAGCCAAAGAAGTATAAATGAAGAATAAAAATGTGAGTTTGTTTCTTCCTTATCTTGTATGCCTTCAGTGGAGTAGCTGTACTGGGGCTACTTGCATAAATCTATATTGTTGATGATGTTGTGCAGATAACAAAATTAAATTGTTATGGAAACCAGTCCAAATATTTTTTAAAACAGGTTAAAATAGTATATTATAAAAAGTTTGGCTTATGCCACATCCTACCATCTATGTACTTTATATAAAAATTGCCAATATATTGTAGAAATGAGTTGTCACAGGACTACTTGAGTCCTTTAATAGGTGTCATGTGAACTCTTGAAGCTCATGGGGGCTTAACATTCCCACATACAGTACCTGAAGTACACAAAATCCACGACATTTGGAAGACACACAAAATGCCTGATTTTCAGGGCTACTCCTGAAACAGTCCCAAGCCAGAAATGAAAAGTCCCCAGGCTTTAATATTTCTGTGGCCAGGAGGGAGGAAGATATACAGTCAGCAAGCTTCCAGCTCTAATCAACTGAATGCCTGATTGCAAGTCTTCTCACCCTTGTAAATGCATGAACTGCCATCATGTGGTTCCTTCCTCTGAAAAGGAATAAGAACAAAGAATGCCTTTGTTTAATGCTAAAAAGATGTTAAGGAAAATGTCATGTGGGTCTTCAAAGGAATTCCACTGTGAGAATGTTTGACTACAGTGGAAGTTCTGTTATAAGAACAAATCCTGAAAAGTAAATTTTCAATGTTAAAAAGAGACTGGATCTCTGCTTACCTGGCAAGGTGACATCTGAGGAGGCATATGGCAGAGTTGCCTGCAATTGCTGCTTCTCTGTCTCCACTTCTGAGCAATGAAGCATTTTTATTTTTAGTAATGGATGGAAGTGCCTCTGTTCATGGTGCAAAATTGTGCCCTACAACATGTTTCCACTAGCGACTGTGTCTGGAAGTGGGGTGGCATGAATGCCACAAGTCACGTACTGTTGCCATGTGTGGAGATGTGGTACCAGTAGATGCTTGCTTGGATGACAGTGGGTGACTCCAGTGCTAAGTGGAGACATGGGCAAAATCCCATACTCACCTGAACTCATAAGTCAATGGACAGTAATCCTTCTCTTTTGAGTAATGCAGGGCTAGATATCTAATAGCTATTAATTAGTATTCAATGAACATACAGTAGGTGTTAAAGTCTGGATATATTGGTTTTAAATGAATAGACTACTGTGTGTGAAGGTCTGAGGTGATGAGAAATATTTTGATGTCACTCATTATAATATTTGATCAGTGTTGAAACTTTCCAGGAAAAAATAAAATAGACACATATTGTTTATTTATAATTTATGGTTGCAATAATATACTTATTTAATTGTGACATTTGGGTCCCTATATTTTTCTGAAGAGTTAAAAATTGCACCCATTATTTCCTTCCATCTTCTTTATCTTCACAGTAACCCAGTGAAATAGGTGAGGCTGATAGGACCTTGTTTCCACAGGGGATACTTTCCAGGTTGTACTGCAGTTACTGCAAAACCACATATATTTCATAATTTCTTCTTGCAATTTTCTGACAATTTCTCAAGACTTTGGAGAAGCTTCAGGTAGGCCTAATGGCACCAGTGGGTGGGGGAGGGGGGGAGGCTGATCAGTTCACTGTGGAAAAGTGAAACTGTGGTTACTGTATCAGTGGATATGGTGATCCAACTGTAATTGTTCAGGGACTCTGGAAGCCATCTGGAGCTTTCCTTTGCACCATGACATTATTCTCATCAGATTTCATCATTATCCTGTAATAGATCAGAGTATATATATATAAGGAAACAGACTGTCATACACAGTTCCTATAGTCTTTAGTGCCATGTGTCCATTTTGAAAAGTTTGCCATCAGAGTGGTGCTATAACTGTTATGTGGCCGGAGATGGAACAACAGGAAGAGAAGCAACTGGTCTATGGCCAAAGTATAATTCTGTTCAAGCTGGATTCAGAATTCTTGCCCAGGCTCTTAACATTCTTTTCCTCAAGATTTCTGGGCACCAGTTGTCCAAGTGTCATTCTTTTTCACTCTTTGTTAACTTGACCACAGGCTGTCAACACATGGTTGAAAAGACATTTGCTCTGTCTTTATGCAGAAGAATGTCAGGACATTCTTAAGAGCAAAGGTCAGACATATGGTGCCATCCAGCTGGGTGGTTTTTTTAATTTGTATTTTGAAAGTTTCTACATTGTATATACATGCAGTGGTGACTAAAATGTCAAATCTTGTAATGCCAAAGGTGTATGTGCTGTTAAGAACAGAGTGTACCCATTTATTTAGGGTAGTATCCAGATTATTTAGGGTCGTTTCCGCAGTTATAACAAAATACACAGCTTACCTGCTGCAGACTCCCCACAGCTTTCTCAGAGAAAGTTGCAATACTTCTGTGGTGAGTGCGATGAGGCACACATCACATGGGATGGGGGAACCAATGGGAGCTGAGCTGCAGGCTTAGATCTCATTCGCTGCTCTCACTATCTTGTCTGGACTGGCGGAAACATTCAAATTTACCTGAAACTGCAGAGCAAGTGCTCATCGTTCTGCAGCAGTATAATGTGCTGGCGCTACGCAGTGGGTAAAGTAGAGTTGGGACTTTAGCACACATGAGACTGTTGCTCTAAAATGGGATTGGATAGTGGGATAACAATCACCTGCCTTTGTTCCTCCTATCCAATGTTCCAGACCCTTAGGGCATCCTTAAGTCTTCATTGATGGCATCCAGATGCCATCCTGAGGTGACTACGTTTCTTGTATGATTTCTTATGATTGTATTGTCATCGCCATTCAGTTAAGTACAGCGACACACATGCCCATATCATGCAGAGGAGCCTGGTGTGATGCTTGACTGATACCAAAATTCAGGGCTGTGCACATACAGCCTTTTTAAAAGCATATACTGTATATTCTGGCATATAAGACTACTTTTTAACCCAGGAAAATCTTCTCAAAAGTCGGGGGTCATCTTATACGCCAGGTGTCGTCATCTTATATGGCGAGTATATCCCAAATTCTATATTTTAACTGGAAAGTTGGGGGTCGTCTTATACACCCAGTCATCTTATATGCTGGAATTTACGGTACTAAATATTAAAATACTAATATCTACGGTGCGGGGAAAAATAGTCATATTAGCCAAAGGCCAAGGCAAAGAGATACTTCACTGCCTTCCTGAATGTATACAGAGAAGGGGCATGATGCACCTTGGGGTGGGGGTGGGGAGACTATTCCATAACCTGGGGGCCATTACTGAAAAAGCTCTTTCCTGGGTGCTCATCCGCCTCGCTACTGAGGGTGGTGGGACAACCAGGAGGGCCTCAACTCCAGCTGTCAAGGCACGGGCAGGTCGGTATGGGAGCAGGTGGTCCTTTAGATATTTGAGGCTCAAGTCAGAGTTAACACATTGAATTGGGCTCTGTAGTGAATTGGCAGCCAATGTGCATCCGGCTAGCTGTCCCAGTCAGCCCTCTAGCAGCTGCATTTTGCACCACCTGCAACTTCTGAACCATCTTCAAGGGCAGCCCCATGTATAGTGCATTTCAGTAGTCCAGTCTAGAGGTTACCAGAGCATGGATAACTGTGGCCATGTCATCTCTGTCCCAAAAAGGCTTCAGTTGATGCGCCAGCCGTAGTTGGAAGTAGGCACTCCTGGCCACAGCCTCCACCTGAGATTCAAGTGTTAGCGTGGAGTCAAGGAGTACCCCCAGATTACCCACCTCTCCCTTCCAAGGCCAAGCAACCCCATCAAGGACAGGATGTCTCCCAACTACACTGGCACGAGACCCTGTGACACATAGCACCTCTGTCTTGTCTGGATTCAGCTTCAATTTATTGGCCCTCATCCAGCCCATTATGGCCTCCAGACACCTATCAAGCACTTAAACCACCTCTCCTGATTCAGATGGCACAGAGAGATGGAGCTGGGTATCAGCTGCATACTGATGACACCTCACTCCAAAACTCCTGATGACCTCTCCCAATGGCTTCATGTAGGTATTAAATAGCATGGGAAATAAGTGAGTTCCCACGGTGTTGAATCAGTATCTCTCACACCCACTATCTGGGTTTGGCTCTGGGGATAAGAGTGGAACCAGTGCCAAGCATTGCCTCTAACTCCTATACTCCATAGCCTTTCCAAGAGGATACCATGGTCAATGGTATCAAAAGCCGCTGAGAGGTCCAGGATAACCAACAGGGTGGCATTCCCCCTGTCTTTCTCTCAGAGGAGATCATCAACCATGATGACTAAGGCAGTTTCTGGGCCATAATTGGGTGTGAAGCAAGATTTAAATGGGTCTAGATAATCAGCTTCTTCCAATAATAAGCATGCCTGCAATTGAACAGCAACAGCCCTCTCTAGAACCTTACCTAAAAAAGGTATGTTAGCCACTGGGCAATAGTTATTTAAAGAGGCCCTCTTCAGGAGGGGACGTACCACAGCCTTTTTCAGGGCTAGTGGAACCTCCCCATCCCTCAGAGAGACATTTACTATCTCCTGGATCCACCATTCATACCTTGCCAGTTAGTTTTATCAGCCAGGAGGAGCAAGGATCCAGAGAACATGTTGGGCGCACTCTCACAAGCAGCCTATCCACATCCTCCAGCCATAGTAATTGAAACTAATCCAAGCAAACTAGACCAGACAGTTCTCTGGATGCCTTGGTTGGACTGTGTCCAATTGTGACATCTAATCCCCTACGAATCTGAGTGACTTTGTCCTCAAAGTGCTTTGCAAATGTGCCACAGCAGATATCTTATCCTAATGAATATGTAAGTCTCAGAGACAGAATAATGATGTTCTTTCTTTTTCCATTGTAAAAACAATTTATTTAGGGATAGATAGAAGGATGAGCATCACCCCAGCACAGGTCTACAAAAGGTAGCCCCTTTATTGTGTATCAAAAGTTTTCCTTCTTTTACTGTTTCAAGGCATCTGTGAATTTAGACTTGTAAACGACTGCTGATTAAATTGCTTTTCTTAATTGCTTTTTACCATGTCCATATCTTACCAATGGCATCAGAATCTCCCCGGTGAAACTGGAATATTCCCAGAAAAATAAAAACTGGTTGTGGTAATGATATTTTCCCATCATAATTCTGGCCATCCCTATCTTTTATCAAGATACCTAGTCTGACACTTCCTAATTCTGTAGTGCTTTTGAATATTCAAGAACAACGTGCCCTTTATTTCACATCATGTTGCACTCTTACACCCATCCAAGATTTCTTTGATACAGATTGCATCCACACATACTTTTTTAAAAAGCAGCTTAACAGCATCTTAGAGGTGGTAGCATATGGTACTTTTAATCTCTCTCTCATGCATTTTGGAAGTGCATTTTCTGATTGTTTGCGTACATTAGAGTTGGGATGGGACAACTGTGTATGGAAGCTACCACTTCTGAACTCTTGCTGAACTGGTTTTGAGCTGCTTTTATTTTTACTGCATGTGGATGCAACCACAATATCTGCTAAAATAACATTCTGTTGTAGTAGGATGGGCTTCCTCGCAAATTATCAACTTGCCAAACAAACCACTACAAAGAGTTTTGTACTCACCAGAATTCAGCAGAGGATTTGGAAAGATGTATTCTAATCCGAGGTTACAGTCTTGAGTCCAACTATCTCAATTTGTGTGAAAGATAGTTTTGGTTGGATTTTTAACATATCCTGCTCAACAGTGATCCAAACACATAAGACTGCAGGTTAGCAGCATTTCTATCTATCTATCTATCTATCTATCTATCTATCTATCTATCTATCTATCTATCTATCTATCTATCTATCTATCTATCTATCTATCTATCATTTCAAAATCTGACAATTTCACTCTCCTCAACACACATTTTATCTGTCTTTTCACTTTTATGTTGTCAAAATTGTTTTTGAAATCTTTGCAATATAATACTAAACCACATACAGTATGAGAACCGTAATTTGTGTTATGGAATATTGTGTTCTGTAGCAAGTATATAGTATTCTTTGGCTGTGTTGATAAAAAACATATCTTTCTCTTCCATTTCCAAATCATTTTACTGCAGAAACAGAGTGTGATACTGTTTGTTGTCCTCTGAATAGTTCAAAGAGAAATGTATGGTAGCCAAAGCAAATTAAGTTAATCAGGAAGCAAGTATAGAAAATCATGCAAAATACTTTTGCTCCTTTCTTTGGTAAAAATATAATACCAGTACTGTAAATAGTTTTTTGCCTTCTTAAAATATTTTAATTTAGTTGCTTTTAGCTTTTGTCTGCTCTGTGGCCTGCTCATGATGTGTAAAGCATAGCTATGGATTGTTACCAATGGATATTCAATCCACTTGGGTATTGATGCCATTTAAATTAATTTTTAGACATCATAATTGGACAGCAGAGGACAACTAAAAGTAGATACTATATTTAGTTTTATACAATGAAAAATAATTTAAATATATTTGGAATATAGCTATGGTTCAGAGAGAAAAGTATTTTAAAGAACTGGAGAAAAACAATGAAAATTTTAACATGAAATGGACATAAAATGGCAAATAAAACATTATTGTACTGTAAGGCTATATTTGTAATTTTGTATCCATTTCATATTAATATTTGCATCAGTTTGACAGTAGAAATATATAGAAGTACATTCACATGCATAACGTCATTTTTCTTCCATGTTATCTAATTCAAAGGGGGGGGGGTTCTGAGTTAGATAAAACCAAATACAAGTGGCTTGTTATTTTGCCAGGGTGATCTCACTCTGAAAATGGCCTGAAGCTGGATTAAAAAGTAGGTGTGAGCATCAGAACCAATTGTTTTAGAGTGTTCAATTAATTAATTGATAGATCCTTTTGTGTGTTCTCGTTCAGATTTTTGGATTTATCCTTTTTAAGGGACTGTTGGTTTACATAAATTCAATACAACATAGAAATACAGTGACAGCTTTGATCAAGGTGATATAATAATCACAGTCAGAAGGGAAAATACTTTAAAATAATCCCTCACTTATTCATTTATATTTCAGGAAGAACATGCTTTAGTACTGTGGCCGGATTTCTATCAGAACTCTTCTTACTGAATTCTGCAATGCGTCTGTATTTCTTCTGATGCCCATGTGTATTGTGTGTACGGTATTAAAGTTTATAGTTCAATGAAAGTGAAAAATCAACTAATATTATACTGCTCTGTTGGGTGATTTGAAAAAAAGCTTCTTAACCATTTCAAAAAATTTGACCCTAACCTCCATATGTATCCAACAGCAGTGAAATATATACACCTTGGTATATATACTGTATTTCAGAGGGCATGCAGTAAAGTGTATGCTTCAGTAATTATAGTTGCATTGACATGCAGGAGAGAAAGTGCCTCAAAGGTGGTTCAGAGGTGATCTAGAAGTGGCATTACCACTTGTTAGTGTGCCTAATTCACTCATCTCACCACTAATGTGAGCCAGTTTGGTCTAGTGGTTAGGGAGCCGGACTCTTACCTGGGAATACCAGGTTCAATTCCTCCCTCCCCCATGAAAGCCAGTTGAGTGACCTTGGGCTAGTCACAGCTCTCTTCTGAGCTCTCACAGCCTCACCTACCTCACAGGGTGTTCTGGTGTGGGGAGAAGAATAGAAAAGCTTTGTCAGCCACTTTGAGTCCCCTTAAATGGGTGAGAAAAGTGGGGTAGAAAAGCCAACTCTTCTTCTTCTGCTGCTGCTGCTTCTTATGCATATTAATGTTAGAAAATGCCCTTGTGAAGTGCAAAATAGGTGGACTGGAAAACATTAATGTCACATGATACCTCCTCCAAGATGCTTTATTTATTTATTTATTTATTTATTTATTTATTTATTTATTTATTTATTTATTTATTTATTGCTGCATAAGAATGCAGCGAAAAAGGTAGCTATGAATGCCCAACTCTTTTATATTTCTCAGGCTGATTCTAGATGTTGCATAATCTCTGGGATGTACGTTTCAAAATAAATTTATTTTATAACATTTATGGACAACTTTTCCTCTAATACTAACATGTAGTGACTAGCTCACAGTCACCCTGTGGCTGAATAAAGTTTCTGAAAACCTTTAGACTGCATTCAGACATCCATTACCGATTCAGCTATATTTCAATATTCCAGAATAAAGCACTAATAATCTGCAATATCCATGCTTTATTTTGGGATATCCAAATATTGGAATAAAGGACTAAAGACTGGATACAGCTTTTTTGGTTTCCTGAAATGGCTAGGCAGAAAATCATACAGATTTGGTTTCAAAAAAGTAAAATAATTGAAAATGCGTATGGGTTAGAAAGAAATGTGTTACTTAAATTAGCATTAATATTCTCTCCTTTTTTATGGTAGTTTCCAAGCTCAGTCAGTTTTCCTGTGTACACATAGGCACGATTGTTGATTCGCATAATTCTACTAAGTATGGCAATGTGATGAGAACACATTGGAAAGATTTTTGTCATATAAACCCTTCTTTTTCTTTGTAGTATGCTGAAGTTCAAAGTTGCAATACTGTTAAATTTGCTCAAAAAGTGAATTACACTGTGTACAGTTGACTTATCAATGAGAATCAATGAGGGCTTTCTGAATTTTTCCTTTTGCGGGGGGGGGGGGAGGAGTTTGCTTGGATCAGTTAAATATTCAAATAATTTCAATGTGATATTTTCACTTGATTGAATCTTATACACATTATTTTTAAAAGTTATCAGTCGTGTTTGGAATTATAAGTGGTCCATATGTCATAGGCTTTAATGTAGAAATCAGGGGGGAAATGGAAGAAAAAATTTAGTCACACTAATAATTTCATTTCCAAATGAAGTTAAATTTTAGATAACCGCATGACTGATGATTCTGCATCATCAAATCTATTTTTCACTTCTGACCTCTAATTTCTGAGTACAGCTAGTTCTCAAAAATACTTTTTCTTAGCATTCTAATTAGTTGTCTTCTATGTTATGAAGTCAATGATTTAAAGCTTTCTTGTGTTCCGCAACAGCTATTTTTTAAAAATTGTTCTGATGCTTCATTATTTGGTTCAGTTTTTAGGAATGATACTGCGCCTATTCCATGTTTCATTATAAATTAAATCATATATTGCCAGCAGACACATGAGCTTATCTCGTCCAAAAATATAAAATCTATGACTCATTTTGCCTTTGCATTTCCATTCTAAAGAATGGGTGTCAGCTTCCTATGTAATTTTGATTTGTTTTTCCAGCAGTTTTGTTTGTCCATGCAATTTTCTTTATGCCAAGTGTGGTCAATATTTGGTTTCCATAAAAGGTATGTGTTTGCTTTGAGGCTATCTTTTTTACTACTCTTGCCAAATCCACAACTGATGCACTATATAACTTTGGCTTTTGTTCTTAATTTAAACTTGGCAGAGAATTTCTCTCTGGTGTAAAACATGAAACAATCTCCTTCATGATACTGAAGCTAACCGGCAACTCCTCTCCTTGTGATGTGTTGTGGTTTGAGTTTTACGGAAAGGATTTCTGTGCTCTAGTCAGATTCCAGCAGGGTGGTAAATTATTCTTGGCTCTACCTGTATTCACTGTGAGGATGTCTTTCCTTTTCCAGCAGAGGTACAATTAAGAAGCTCTTCAGTACGTAGATTTCAAGATTGTCCTGAGGAAAAGAACAAAATATTGTCAGAGAGGCAATTACTGAAATAAACAATAGTAGTAACTCTTTGATTTGGGATAATAGGAATGTTCTAGAACCGATCCATTGTGGCTGAAGTGTGTTTCAGAAACATCAAAGTAAGGTCCCCATTGCCCACACAAAAGTGCTTGATAAACCATCACTGGAAAGTACTTTTGTGAAACCACTGGAAATATCCTTTTATAGTGGTAGGGTTTTGAATTCTACAAAACTTTTAACTAAGATAAATTTGCATAAAGCAAAAAGTAGGATGTATGTGAACTCTTATTAAAATGCTTAGTCTAGTGAGGATAATGTAAATGTCAGAGGAATTCAGAGGAAACAAAAACCAAGTTTACACATACTTTATTGATTGTGTCTTGTGGGGGAGCCATCTCAGGATGTCATTCAAACAGCAGCTGTCTAGATCAGTTTGGGGGCTGCCATTGTGCTATGGTCTGGCAGCGGTCCCCAACACCGGTCCATGGACCGGTGCCGGGCTGTAGGTTTTTTGTTTTTTTGTTTGGACAGTCCATAGCACCCCTGCCACCACATCATGCCATGCCATGCCCCGGCTAGGCCATGGAAAAGGAAGCCAGTCCCTGGTGCAAAAAAGGTTGGGGACTCCTGGTCTATGGGATACAAAGACTCAGGTATGACAATGACTGAAGAAAAGCAACAAGCAAAGGTGATTGTGACAGTAGGAAAATTAGGTGGCCACCTAGGGCCCTGCTAGGCAAGTGATTTGCATTCACTCTCTGAAGCAAATTTAATGGGGATGTGGATGTGCTTAGCTTGAGAAAAGCAAAGCCATTTTGCAAATTGTCTAGCATTCTCTTTTGACTTGGGCTTAATCAATACCCATGGCTTTTGCAGAGAATGACATAAATTCTACTACTGCTACTCAAAAGCGGCTTCATCTATAACTAGCCTAGGGCCTGGCTAAATCCACCGAATGGATGACAATTTTCCTTTTGTTTTTCTGTGGCTTATCACTGGCTTTCTCCAATTAAATATAACATTGATGATCCACACAAGGCCTAGAGATTCTCTTGCAATGTCCAGATTTTTTTTCAGTTGGAATGTTTTTTGTTTTTTCCCCTTTGCTCAGCCTCTCTTTCAGTTTTTTTCAAGCTCTGATTTTCCATCTGCTGGCCGCGACCTAGGGATGTGCATGGATACTCGAAAATTCAAATATCTGATTCAAATCCATCAAATACCAACATTCAAATTTGAATTAGATTTTCGAAAATCCGAATTTACCATTCAAATGAATTTCTGATTTTTGGAAATGTGATACAGATTTTCAGATAACTCAAATGAACATATAATATTGCATACGAATATTATGTGCATTTGTGCTTATAATGTGGGATGAAAACAGGATGCATATGAGATACATTCGTATTTTTGAATTCAAATCAGATTTTTGAATGTACAGGTTCAAATAATCTGGATTCAAAGCAGATTTTTGAAAATCCGTATTTTTAAAATTCGAATTGAATTGAATTTTTGAATATTCGATTTGACCTCTCAATATTTTCTGCTCAATCTCAGTGCCTGCTACTGTCTTTCAACCTAACCACTCTCATCCCAGGTTCTGCACCTCCACTGTCTTTCACCCTCTCCCTTTGTTATACAGTTTTGCAATCCTTCCATTTTTTTAGGGTGTCCTCCCTCCCATCCTTTGCTGTTTAGTATTCCATGTGTATTAAAGAAGCTCTGTAAGTTTGTCTGTGCGTATGTGTGTGTATGTGCATGTGTAAGCTTCAGTGTTGTCTGAATGACCCATCCTACATCATAACGCACTGTTAACTAGCCTTTAAACACAATCTGCTAGAACATCTTCAAATAATGCAAATCACTATCAGGTCTATGAGGCCTACTTTGCCTATAGATAGGGTGGAGCAAAGAAGCTAGTCCAAAAACAGCAACAAAGCAACAACAGCACCCATGCAAGATCCAAGTAACAAGCATCTACTGATAGACATTAGTTGT
The DNA here is from genome assembly GCA_023333525.1 of Aspidoscelis tigris stejnegeri. NCBI lineage: Eukaryota > Metazoa > Chordata > Lepidosauria > Squamata > Teiidae > Aspidoscelis > Aspidoscelis tigris. The sequence continues at coordinate 49,370,628 of JALMGA010000005.1, read as the reverse complement.
GAGCTAGCCAAAACCCTTAAGAACTGAAATATCAATATGACCTGTATTCAGATGCAAAAGCCAAAGACATTGGAGCTGATTTGTTATGCATGAAAGCATCACAAAATAGCATTGCTGTGTTAGTCAGCCGGAGGCAGTCATCTAATGATTGCCTAGGCTGACACAGGAACCAATCCCCTACAAATCATCCCATACTATACACCACAGACTGGATGCCCACATGTCAAAAAAGACAAGTTCTGAAGTGACTGAGAAATAGATCATTAAGTTGTTGACAGAAATGGAAGAGATGTCAGTGGACATGTTGGCCATACAAGAGCTTGTTCACAGAGGACAAAAACAAGGTGCATATAATGATGACAATGCCCATATTATGGAGTGACTTGAAGCTCAGGATGTGCACAAATATCTGTAACATCTAATATTTGTGCAAATACATACAAATTTGGACATTCATATACAAATTGACATTCCTATTTATACAAATGCTTTGTAACATTCATGAAACGGGGAGTGGGAAAGCAGCTGCACCAATTACATCTACAATGAATCCAAAGTGCATTTGACAGATTCAAAGTGGATTCAGGTGAACATGTTACGGGACACGTATCAGATACACATCGGATATGTATCAGATATCTTATCAGTAGCATAGGCCAAATTACACAGACCAGCTATTGGGCAGTAAGGTGAAATAACCTAAAGATGGTAATTGACACAGAGCTCACTGTGGTACACAGTAATGCAACCCAGTACAATTACTAGTGCTTGACATGAAGCTGGTTCTGTTTCTGGTGTTATAACAGCCATCACTTTCGAAGAAGTTTCATTTATTATCTGCTAGATAAAGAATGAGATTGCAACTGTCATCTGTAGCATGAAGAGCAACTAAATGAAATCCCACCCAAAATATGGAAGGCACTTGGCATAAAAAGGCAGAATGATTTACATAGACCAATAATTCTACTACGCCTCAAGATGAAAACTTGAACTTTTCAACAGGTATCAGATGTATGCCTCCAAGATATCACATTTCGGGTGTTTTTCCACTGTCACTAAAAGTACCCATTAAGTACCCATTAATGGGTATGTAATGGCATTTTTCTACCCATTAATGGGTACTTCTAGTGACAGTGGAAAAACACCCATGATCAAATCAGTGCAGTTTTGCAGAGAACTGTGGAACAACCGACACAGTTGTACATTAGACAAAGTCCCACATGATCTCATTTGGCTATTACTTAGGTTGCACAATGTATCTGCTGGGCATAGCTACCATACTGCAATGTTACCAGTGCAGTACTGCAGAAGACAGGGTGCAGTATTACCAGAGCAGAAGGCACGCCTCCATTCTCTGAGTACTGGGAGACCCATTTTGGTGACAAACCAAAGTGCATCATTTGGTGCCCTTGAAGGTCACCCCTGAAGCTTTATAGCCTTTGTGGGAGCTGGTCTGAACATGCTTTGCCATAGTCTGAACAAGCAGGGCTTGCTGGTCCAGTTCCACTGGTTTGGACCATGATGAGGCTGTGTAGAAAGCCTTGTAGTATGTATGTATACTAATGCAATCATGTAGAATTAACTGGATTAGTTTGTTGTTAGCTAACTAGAATAATAACTAATATAATGCAACAAGGTTTAGTTTCCAGTTATAGCATATAATAAAGATAATATCCTCCTTTAAAATTCAATAAACAACTTTGTTAGGATTTGCTAGGTAGTCAATGTCTTGCTTTTTCCCCGTTTGATTTGTGTTCTTCTGCATTATTTATTTTATGAAAAAGTGCTACTCTGCAACAAAACAGTGTTAGGAATCAAAGATAAACTTTGACATTGCAAAGTTGTCAGAAGCATGGATGGAAGTCAAACCTGGGTGAAATCTGGACGAAGGTTATCAAGCTGTGTTAAATTTTTCCAGGAAATGTCCTCACAGAAACCAGATGATGCTGGGTTTTTATTTTAATTCATGGTTGCTTCTGACTACTATTATTATGAGATTAGCTTCTGATGGATATATAGTCATCTGAGAAGTTAGGTTAAAGTTAAATTTCCCTGACTCAGTTCAAATAATCAGTAACAAAGCTTATGTTTTATTGCATTTCAAGGTTATGGTTGATGGCAAAACCCCCTCTCAACTGTGTTAAGCAATGCAGTATTCTGTGATGGCATGCAATCTTTGATTCTACTCACTGTCTACAGTATTTGCCCTTTCCTGCCAACTGGTTCAATTTCAGTGTCTAACCATTCTAATTTTTACTGGAATCTGTATTTTTCAGTGTATTCATTAGAAATTGGGAAGAAAGTCACCCCTTCTTCATATTTTCTGTTTCTGAAATACCGTCCCCACATCACCAACCCTTAATTATCAATATTTTTGTACAGGTGCACATTTAAGGTGCAGATCCTGATTGGCAGTATTGCTTCATTTTGAACCCCTTGAAAAGTAAACTGGTAATTATGATGAAAATCCACAGCCAATCAACTTTGGTTATGTTGTTCAGAAGGTCACTAGAAGGTCACTAAGCAATAATGTTGTGTACGTTTTTGATAATTTGTAAAGATGCACTTTTTCACACAGGTATTTTATTTTATTTTATTTTTGCTAATCTGGTACTGTATTTTTAGTTTTACAATTTCAACTGTTACATGTTAATGGTAAACCACCCTGAGACTGTCAGATATAGGGTAATATAAAAATGTAAATGATAAATATATGGTTGCAAAACAAATTGCCATTGTTTACTTCAGCCTCCTTTTTTTCTATCCTTTTTGGGGGAAGGTCTAACTTGTTTCCTGACTTTCTAGATATTGAGATTGTGCAACTCCATCTGAACTTAAAATAACATTTTTAAAAATGTTATTTTCAATAGCCCACATGAGGTTTCATTTCCTTTTTCATTACCATATTTTAAGGCTAAATAAAAATGAAATGCTGAGTACACACAAGGCACTTTGTTCAGATCTAATTTTTCCATTCATGTTCTAATAATGCAAAAGAGGCTTGTGATTCCATCAGTTTATTTTACATGCTCCCATATGCAGTCAGTGAGAAGCTTTATGATGCATATACTATAATTATGTTTCATCAGGAAACACTGCTTTGTCTTTACGATTTAGATACCATGTATAAACAAATTAATTTTATTGGTCATAATTTTTTGACCAAGCACTTTTTTTTTTCATCTTTAGGTCTTTCTGTACTCTCCTTATATTGGCATTAGTCCTCTTTAGGACTGGTGTGGACTCAGGGGCGGCTCGTTATAGTGGGCGGCGGGCCGCGCGATCACGCAGGCACCACAAGGGAGAAAGAAATTACATTGACTCACTATGATGCTCTGCATAACAAATCCCAGCCTTGCAGGCTTCAATAGCATCTCTATTGGTTCAGGATTTTTTTTTAATGCTGGAAGGGTGCAGCCTGAGAGCGTCGCCCCGAGGAAGCTGATTGGTGGAAGAAAGATATGCTCCACCCACCCAGTTTCCTTGTGTTGCTGCTGCCATTTTCTTACTGGCCACTGGACTGAGTAAGGTGAGTGCTCTGCTCCCTTTCTCTAGCTCCTCAATCCCCTGGGAAACCATGCCCCCCCTCAATTCCCTTCCCCGTGCATCGACTGCCCCTGTGACGGGTCCCCTTGCTCCCTTTCCCCTTCCATTCCCAATCCCAGCCCAGCACAAGTTCCCTAATCAACCTGTCCCGCTGCCGCTGCCGCTCCACCACCAAAATTCATGCCCTCTCAGCGTGGGCCTGGGAAAGGACAAGCTCGCTCGCATTCCCACATGTAGGCCCACCCATGAGGCTGGGCTGGTGCTTACACATGGCACTGCAAGCGAGCTACTCCCTACGGGTGGCGATGCTGCTGCTTCCTTCTTTCTAAGTTCATTTTTCTCCCCCCAATCTTTCTTTCTTTCTCTAGGCCCTTCCTTCCTTCCTTCCTTCCTTCCTTCCTTCCTTCCTTCCTTCCTTCCTTCCTTCCTTCCTTCCCTAAGCCAGCTTTGAGTCCCCTTAAATGGGGAGAAAAGTGGGGTAGAAAAGCCCACTCTTGCCTGCCTGCCTGCTTTCCTGAAGCCAGCTGGGTGACCATAGGCTAGTCACAGGTCTCTTCTGAGCTGAGCCCACCTACTTTCCTGCATGTTGTGTGGAGAGAAGAACAGAAGGTTTATCAGCCACTTTGAGTCCCCTTAAATGGGTGAGAAAAGCAGGGTAGAAGAGCTCATTCCTTCCCTCCCTCCTTTAAACCTCTTGGCTTAAAACTCCTTACTTACTTCCCTTCCCTTCCTTTCCTTCTCTCCTTCCATCCAGTTCTTTTGGATCTCCTGGCATTGGTATCTTTTGGAAAGGCTGTGGGATTTTCCTGGAGGCACCCAAATTGTGGTGATTCTGCTGCTATCTGAGTGAATATTGGATGTTTGGTTCAACAGCAAACTGTACAAATGGTTTTTGTTTGTTTGTGTTTGTGCATGTCTCTGGTTTACACAGTCCAAAATGCAAATTGTGACAAGCTCTGATTCATTTAGCCCTGGTTCATAGACTTTTTTCATGGTTTGGAATACAATAGTTATGTTTTTTTCCTCAAAGCAAGATTAATTTATTATCTTGAATGGAGGCAATTCCTATCAGCAAAAGGCAGTATGGTCTGTGTATCCCTGAGCCCTGCCCCTGCGACCCCTGCCCCCCTCATGACCCCTGTGACCCCTGGGGTCCCACCCCTGCAACCCCTGGGGGCCTGCCTCCCTGGGAGCTGTACAGGCTGTGAACACCCAGCCCTGAAGTCCACCAGCCGCCACTGTGTGGACTAGAGATGCCCCACCTCATTCTGGTATGTTCTATGGCCTCAGATGGCATATTATCCAGATCAGGAGGCTCCTGATCTTGATTACTGGTGGATCTGATTGAAGAGGTCCACCAGCATACTAGCAGGTAGTGATCTAGATCATAGAGGTGTACAGAAGGTGCATGCCTCCATGTTCAAGTTTACCAGCAGACTCATTTCAATGGCACAACAAGATGCACAATGATAATGGGTTTGCCAGGGGCTCTGAGATGGCAAACCTTTGATCCCACCCATCAGAGTTTGTGGAGGGCTTTCATGGAGGCTAGACTGGAAGGGATGTCTGTAATGAAAAAGACATGATGTAGTCCACCCCACAATGTACAATAATATGGTTCCTGAATTAGATGGTTTGGGCGGGAAAGTAAAAACAGGAGCCATGATTCTACAAACTAGAAACAAAAAAAGATGGCCATAAAATAACATGTTAATTTCTTCTCCTCTCTGTTTGCAAATAAAAGTTGTTGCTGTAAATCTTTTTTGAATTATTCTAATCCCATCTTGTCAGTTCTACTCCAAGAACATGTTCCACCAGGATACTATAAAGTGTAGTTCTGTTTCTGAATAAATTCAGCTTCCTGCTCCAAGATTAACTGAGTTTGTTCAAGAATCACTCTTTTTGTCCTATTACCAAAACCAGAAAAATCACTGGACCTAAGTTCTGGAGTGTTATGAATGTTACTTTGAATCCATGTATAGCAGACTTACATACACAAAAGAACATGTATACATGTACTTATGGACAATAAATGGTGCAACTATATTGGTGTCCTGACATTGGTTTACCATGGAAGGCATCTGGAAAGCATTGTAAAGGTATGGTAAAGAAATCATCTGGGAAACAAGTTTAAAGTGAGACTTTTCCATTCACCTACCCACCTTTTGCTGAAATGCAGGAAGTTCCCCAGGGCATGGATGATCAGCCAGAAAGACTATCTTTTTGTTTTACTGTTTGTTTTCACACTTGGTCACACACTGTGGGGAGGGGTTCGATAATTCAATTATCTTTAAGCTCACATTGTCCTCCAGTTCTGATTGAGTTAATTTAAAATTTACATTTTATCTATCCACAATATGCCAATTTTGTGGTCTGTTTTCCCCTTCCCTGGCTCTACAGCAACCAAAAAGGAGTGATTTCAAGCAATCTCTCATCTAATGAACTGCTTGTTCTTTTTTCACAAAACAAACAAGGTATAAAAAGGAGCATGTTTGTTTATCTGTTTTGCTGACTTGCTTGCTTCAACCCTGAAGTGCTAAAGTCACTACTACATCAAAGAAGAACGAAGAACCGCAAGATCATTCTGGCTAAAGGGTGTCCATGGTTGGATATTTGCCCCAGATCCTAGGATCTCTATTCTGGGCACAAAACCTCTGAGTGTTGACTTGCTCATCCATGAGCTTGTCACAGATATACCCAAAGATCTGTGGTGGTGTTCTCCTTGGCACCTGGTCTTCATGTGTGTGGAGACTTCTGAGAGCAGGAACCTCTTTCACTTGTCACTTTTCTTCCTAACCGGGTGAAGACTATTCCAGTTGAAGACAACACGGGTGAAGACTGTTTTCATTACCCCTTAGTTTATTGTTTTGCCTAGTGAATATAGTGCTTTTGGTTGGAACATGGGACCACATTAGGTGATATGGAACTTTACCCAGGATGCAGAGCTAAGAAAGTCAGTATTTAGGTGGAGATACTTATTGGTTAAGTTGTGGGGAGGGCCTTGAACTACTGGGTTACTATGATACAGCTGTTTAGAACTGTTAAAAAGCTTTGTTAGTTTTTCTACACATGCATACTCTCCTAGAAAACCAAGATATTCATTGCCTCAGCACAATGAAGCCACACTCTTTAAAATCCTCTGAAATAACACTCTTACTATTGGGCTCCTACATTCTAACTTTGTGCCTTCATTAAGTGGGATATGGGCATAATGGATTTTGATACCTCTTTTCAATTATGACTAAAAAGAAATGCCTGGCAAAATATACAGATAAATTAATGACCAAAACCAAAACAAAAATGAGGAGGCTTTGGTGAGAAAAGCCCTTGCCAAACTGAATTAGGACCAAGAATCATTTTTCCACACAGTAAAAAGATCTGTGCAGAAATTGGCAATGTGGCAAAGGTAATTTTTCAGTTCCAAAAATACTGTGAGCCATATATATTTCCTCAATAAAACCACAGACACCCAAGCATACAATTATAACTGGGCCTGATATGCTTTGAGTAGAGCATTGCTCTATTTCTTTTTAAGTAAAAGCACAATTTTCATGTGTTACACTATGACTTTGCAGTGAATAAATATTCAGTAGCCACACGTTTTTATTTATTTATTTATTTACATTTCTATCCTGCCCCATACCCGAAGGTCTCTGGGCGGATAACAGCAGATTCGGCGAACTCTTCAGCAGGGACAGCTGCACGTATGTGGCCTATCATATATATTCCCTGCACAGGTAAATCTTAAATGGCAAAACTAATTTTTAAAAATCACACAAACCTATTTGTTGCTGATTTCAGTGTCTTTGGCTGAACATCCAGTTTCCCCCAGGGATCCATTTCCAAGGATCTAAGTCTCCATGTTTTAATTTGCAGTGGCATAAGGCACTCTGCAAGGAGTTGACCACCCTACTGAATAGCATAAATATGTGCTCTCCAGAACAGCACCTTAATAGCTGCATCGTCAGGCACCTTCATGCTAGGGATGTGCCCAACTTTTTTTGCTCATGTTCACTTTGCATTGAAGCGAATTATCATTTTGTGCATATAAAGCCACTTTGCATATGGTAGGATTTGAATGCTCTTCAAATTTGCTTCAAATCTGTTTTTAATCCCTGCTGCCTGTTGTGACTCAATCCCCTTTGCACCCCCTCCAAATCTGTTCCAAATCTGTGGCAGATGTGACTGGGCAGCCGCTTTGCCCCACCTTCATGGATATAATGAAGCTTCAAATGAATGCACAGAAGCATTTTCTTTGCAATTGGATGTCAGTTATTGAATGCAGCCAATATTTCATTCAAACGCGAATGTTCATATTTATATGGATTTACATGCGTTGCAAATCTGATGAATATTCATGCACATTCCTACTTCATACTACAAAATGGAACTGTAGCAGGACGCTTTGATGTGAAGAAGGATGTGCCTCTGCCATAAGTGCCCTCTGCATTTGCTTGGAAAGGTAAGCTTTGAAATGAAGGAGATGGATTCCGGAACCTGCAATGTAGACAGCTGCCAGACATATTGTACCTTGTGCTTTTTCCCTCTCACAGTGATGTGAAATTATCTTTTTGAAGAAAATTCAGGAGAAACTGCTTTCCATGCATTTTTTCAAGTGCTTCAGCAATGGCAGAGGCATTTGACACAGAATGCGCTCACTGAATACACAGATGCAAAAAGCCCGAGAGTGTCTGTCTGATCTCCTGAGCAGCTGTTCTTGGAAGCTTTCTTCTGAATTAGATGGACAATTGACCAATCCATATATGGCAACAGAAGAAAAAAAACAGGAGGAAAAGGAACCAGGACATACTCCCGCACAAAGAAAAAAACAAACAAAACAATTGATTTACGGTGTTAGACAGTAAGGGGTGTTATTTATTTTCATTGTGTGAATTACAGTCTCAGATCCCCATTTGATTTATTGCTAGCACATTCTTCGTGGGCTTCACAGATTTCAAAGTTCAAACAGAGCCAGCAATAAGCCAACCAAACAATTTGCGGAATGTGCCTATTCGCACTTCTGCCTCTGGTAAGCAATTAGGACAGCTCTAGAACAGCTCTGGTACAGAGTATCTGTACCAGAGCTGTCCTAATTACATACCAGAGGCCCAAGTGCAAATAGGCCCAATGACTTTGTATGATGTCTCGACTTTGGAGCAAGGAGGCATCACAGAATGGGGAAACTGCCTTGCCAAGGAGGCATGTCTGCTGACAATCATATTAGAAAAGAGACTGGTGCAGTATTCATGGGGCATCGGCTTCTGCCAAATATGGAGATGGAGTGGGAGTTACTGCCTTCTTCAATCTGCAGAGGTACCTAGAGCTAGTAAATGAAGAGTTGGGCCCTTCTGCACTTAATTCAGATCAAGGAGCTGTTAAGAACTTGTTGTTTGCATGGTAGTCCAGTTCATGGAACTGCTAAGAATACACTGTCTGCACAGGAGAAGTGTAGTTCCTGATCAGAATTCTGATAAGACAGGATAAATGTGATGTACACCTGTGCTAGCACTCTTTAGCACACATTTCCTCTTCTAAAGCCTACTCAGTGTAGATGCCTTGGCCTGTGGCTGATCCAGATCTAGCTAATAAGGATCTAGCTAATACGGATTAACTGAGGTAAGTACAGAAAGGGCCATGGTCTACATTGTGGTTCACTAGAAGAAATAGCTCTGTATAATACAACGGTATCAAGTTAGATGACACGAGTTCTATGTTAAAAAATATGATTGTCAAATGAAAAAGATCTTTGGGAAATAAATGGTTTGCTACAATAAAATAAAATAAACCCCTCTTGATTATCTTAATCCTGTACAGTATTTTTTCCCTGACCCACCCCTATCTGCTAGTAGATGGTGTCTGCTTTCACACACTGAAGCTATTTACTTACATGCATTTTAGCAGCTAAGAAGAAGAAGATTTCTCAAAAGACGTGGAAACATAAATCAAAGCCCACAACAATGCACTGCTCATACTCTTGCAGTGAACAATTGCAGTGTCTGTTAAAAATTGCCTACACAGCAGCTGTCCAAATGTATCTATTTCATGATTAAACTTCAAGAATTTATTCAGTGTAGAAAACTTGACTTATATCTTTTATTTTGAGTGGGTGAAATGGTTTTGAGATTTAAAGCTCCAATGTAGTACTTTTGGGAAGGATCCAGAGTTGGGGGGGAAAATGTTCTTAATGAGAAAAAATATATTTTCTGATGATTATCTTGTATAAATAGACAAATTATTAAGTGGATTTCAATATACCCTTGATATTTTGCATTTTAAAAATCTAAAAAGCTCTTTAAACCCACCTTGAGTATTCTTTTTCTTAAATTGTCTATAATCATCACATAAGATATAATAGTAAAATGCTGAATATCTTAATAAAGCCTGGTCAGTCTAAGAAATCAATTAGGTCTTGATGTGCTCTATTAAGTGAATCATTAGGCTAACTTCAATTATTATTTATATGCTAAAGTCTCTTTATATTACTTTGTACTACTCGTTATTCTTCATGCTGCTTCTCATTTAGACCCGACATTTAGAAGGCATGAGGGATGAACTGGCACAAGAAATATACATTATATATAGTATATACAGTAATAGTATTATTGTTAAAAGGATTAGGACTTTAAAGCTACTGCTGTGTTGCTATATGGTTTGCTATTTACCCAAAGTTCCCAGAGTGGGTCACAAAAATAGAAATCAAATGTATAACATATATGTAAAACATATCTAAAACATAATCCCACCTTTGTCCCTGGCATACTGGACCTTACTCATAGGAAGCTCAACATCAAAGACCTGTTTTAACCAGACGTGGAAAGCTATGCAATGTGATTCCTGATGAGACCCAGAGGGAGGCTGTTCCAAAGTTTTGAGTGTAATGCAAAGTTTTCCAGTTGAGGTATGTAATCTAGTTGTGGTTTCCATGTGGAAATAGAGAAAGTATCATTAATTATTCCTTTCATGTCGTTAAGATGGTGAGTTATATTGTTCATTGTAACCAAGGCTGCCTCCAGACTAGCAGAATAAATGCAAAGTTTAATCTCAAATTGTAGTATACTCACTGCACAGGGAAGACCAGTCATCCCAACTGGAAGGCAGCTCTGTAGTTTTCCCTATTGGAGCTCAAGTGTTGAGGCGGCACATGTCATCATGCGGGTTGAGACAGCCAACCAAATTTTGGGTTGCCCTTCCTGGTTAGGTGGCATCTTGTCTCCTTTTCTCACTGTCCTGCCTGCATTGGATTGAAACTTTGAATTTTCTATGTACTGTGGTGCAAGAGTTATTTGTCCCGCACTAAGGTACATGCACAATCCTGACTGTATAGTGCAGCACCACAACGATAGCTCGGCAGTCATGTGTGATGACTCAATAGGGACTGCGCATTCAATGTGCAGTATTAAACATGTCTAGATGCAGCCCACATCCCAAAGCTTAATCTATTCAGGATTACATGTTGCTTCTGATTGAGGGTAGTGAGGAATCTGCATTAACTGCTTCTTTTTCACTTTAGTGTTATTATTTTTCCATAAGGAAAGTAAACATTGCTCAGGGATGACCATCTGAATAAGACGTTTTGTTCTTATATGGCCCTAATGTTTCGTTTTTGTGTCTTGTAGATTATTTTTATTTCAAAATATTTGCAGCAACCACTGCAGGAAATAGTATTTAAAATAACTTAACTATATAAAATAAAACAGCAGAGACTTCAATGATAATCCTTCAGCGGAAGAGCTAGTAAAAGAGCCAGTTAAAAATAAAAAATTGGCCCACTACTTAAAAAAAAAGATTGAAATTTTCCGTTCTATTTTATAGTAATTTATAACAAAACTCAGCTAAAACTACAGGGTTTTTATCCTGTATTTTGACTTATAGATCTATTATTATTTTCAGAGCTGGTAGGCTATAATATATTTCAGTTTCTTATATTCCATTGTACCAAAAACCGAGTTACCAGATATTTTTGTTGGCTTGTTACTTTAATTATTATAAAAACATTCCGTTGCAAAGCTACTAAAGCCATATTCTGATTTGAAAATCTTAAATTTATATTGGACTCTAGAGTGGGGAGCTGATGAAGCTACAATTGCCTATTTTTGACTTTTAAAAAATGTATCTGTCCCACACTCATTTTCAACTTAAAACAAAATTGAATTAGTGTCTAATTTTTAATCTGTTTCTTAGAAAATGTCTTCATAGATGCGTATGCTTTAGCTGTTAAATGTGAACTTACAATGGTTGCTTACTACACATGCAAAGTAAGCACTAGATACCTCTTTCCCACTGAAATATAAGATAGGATTGCCTTAAAGTTTATTATAATTTGGAGATTATTATTACAGCAGATGTTGGCTAGTGCTCCTGGCCACTATTCCTTCCATAAACAGGTGAATTTCTCACTTGCAGCTGGGAAAAGGAAAAATCAGTACACTTCTTTTGCAGAGTTATTATAACATGACCTGGTGAGGTAAGATGTGAGGATTAGAGTAGAAACAGTGTGAAGTCCTGTCCAACCATTGCTATGGTGCATCTTAGAGGCACTATAAATCTATTAAAGAATAATGCCATAAACTAGGAGCTTTGCCATGAGTGAAAGCACTGCTGAATGTATGAAAGCACCATGTTTGCACTATTTTTTAAACACAATATTCCATTAATTTTTTATTGTACTGCATCAGGATCGTGCTAATGTCTTTATATTGCTATAGGAGCCCCAATTCTGGAGGTTAGCAAACTTTCATGATTCATATTAACAATAGAGAGTGTTTAACTAATTCAGTACTGTGAGATTTGGTGTTGGCCACGAGTTTGTAGAAGCCGTGAATAAATTCATGGAAGCTCTGATTACTGTGTGGGTATCTTAATACAGGAGGTGATGTGCCTCTAAAGGCCACCTGCTGGGATAGTGAGCAGGACATATTGTTGTCCTTGGGCTTGTGGGCTTTTAAAGGCAACTGGTTAGTTACTCTAAGAATAGGCTATTGCACTTGATGGGTCCCAGGTCTCATCAGGGCTTAGTAAAAAGCTGGGCTAGGAGGGCAGCTGCATGTGGCACCAACAAATTATAGGCACTAAAGCAAACTTGCAGAAATTCTACATCAGTTCCACAGGTTACCCTCTCTCACTTTCTTCTGAGCAGGTAGGCCTAGGATGTTCCTCCTGCCTTCTATAAGACCTACAAAAACTTGGTTTACCTTCCACTGCCAAATACATTCAGTGTTTGCCTTCCAATGCAAAAAATATCCAGTGCCTGCACCTCTTTCCTAGTTCTTTACAACACCTCAGTATATATGTTGGTGCTAGAAATGCAAGACAGGAAATAAGACAGGATGAAATTTGCCCACACCACAACAGTATGGTCATATCAGTATATGATACCTAAGGCTAGATTTTACGGATGTGCATGAATATTCATTACATTCATTATTCATACAAATTCATACAAATTTGGAAGCTCGTACATGAATCTAATATTACAATATTCATGCACTGACATCCATACGAATACAAATGTTTCTGGACATTTGTACAAATAGTTTGGACATTTGTTAAACTGGCATCTGCACCAGTCACATCTGCAATGGATCTAGAGTGCATTCAACATGGATTGAGAGTGTATTAATTGTGGATTCAAGTCGGATTTGACACTTTCAGAATGGATTTGTTATGGGATATGTATTGGATACATATCTCGGTTTCGTACAAATACATTCATATTCATATTGTACAAATACATTCTGTTCATATCTAACGTAACATTTTTATATGATTGTTTTTTGAGTTGGTTTTTAGCTGTTATTGCAGGGTGTGTACATTATAGTCTGCTGGGGAATGTAAGTACTAGATATTTTGTATTATTTATAAAACCATATATTTATATATATATTGTGATACTGTTTGATAGTTTGGTGTGTACCATTTGCCATTTAGTTTTGTTTTGTGTAACTATGTAGGAGTGGGAGTGTATAACCTTGTTGGGAACTACTTTTCAAGCCACTGAAGAAGACCATTGTTGAAACGCGTTTGGCTTTTAGTTCCCTTTAGCAGTTTGCATATCAGACTACAAGTTTGAAGTAAATATGACTCAGATGTCAGAGTATCACACCTGAGGTTCTGCTGATTAGTGATTCTTTGTTATATATGCATTTCTTATTTCCCCATAACATTATTGTACGCTGTCTTCTTTCATTTTTAAGATTTATTGTATGGGATATTACTTTTATATTAGTAAATTTATAGTTATTTATACAATTTTGTCTGTTGTATCTTCACCTTTTGGTGTTTAGACTTTTCTTTCATTGTTGTTTCATACTGAGAGGACTTTGTTTTCTTTCTTTGATAGATCTTTTGCGTTGCTTGACTTTCTTAAGGAACCATTGTTTAAATTTCTGTTCCATCATTTCAGAAAGTAAAATTGCAGAATTCTTTTCATTAGTATTTTTTTTCAAATAAAAAAGATTGTGGAGCAGTAATTATGGAAGAATACATTCAAAAATATACTTTTTTGATGGGAATATTTGTCCCCCTGTTCTTTCTCCGGACATTTGTGGTTAAGGTGAATCATCCAAAAGGATTGGAACTTCAGGGCAGAGAAGAGAAGGGGAAAGATAACTAGGTGCTAGACAGATTAATATAAAGTATTTGTCACCTCAAGACAAAGAGTAAACCAAAGATAAGAAATTAGAAATCATGCATTGTTAAGGCAAGGACGATGGAATTGCATTTTCAGACATACCCCAGGGTAGATGCATGGTTAAGCATGCCTACTGTGTTTGTCATCTTTTCTGTTTTAACAGAACAATGGAGGGGAGGTCAGAGGGGAAGGGTAGATGTCTAAAACAAAACATCTAATGAGAAAAACATGATTTTGGCAGATTTCTAAGTTCTTATGTTTCTTCTGTTAAAGAGATGAAAGCTAGTATCACAGGAAATCTGGGTGTCCAGCATCACAGGTAATTAATTACCTCCTCATGTATTTCCACCACTTTTTACCTCTTTTGAATGTATTTCTTACATCTTTCTGAAGATAAAGACGAGTAACTTTTTTAAAAAAACAGAAAATTTATTAAAGCTCCCTGTTCATTATAGCTATACTCATGTTTCAGATCTGGAGGGGAAAAAAATCTTAATGGTGCAGACAACAATTTCAGATGTTCAGAGCCCTGGATATCCAGACACTGCAACTTTCCAACTCCTGTCTGCTTTTCTGTGTTTCCTGCAGTAGCCCAATCTGTTATTCCAAACAGGAAGAAGTACATTAGGCTGCTTGGGGGCTATGAACTGTTTAGCTTTTATCTTTGCAACTTACCAACCCCTAAATTTGAAAATATAATCACTCATAAGCATTTCGTGTAGGCAATGTGATGATGCTTGAAATGGGCACATTGTACAAAGAAGCTATATTGAAGCTCTTCTGGTAGAAATTTATACAAACACTGTAAGAAACAGTGAATAAAAAAATCCCACCCTACTTCTATAAAAAGAAGACCCATTGTTTACCGGTCAATATCCATTCCTGACTACCGTCAGATCGGGCTCAGAAGACTATTCAGAAATCTCTGTCCAGAATTACTGTTATCAATAATGAGTACATGGCATTTTTTTTGTTTGTTTTTAAAAAACCCATTTCTATACCCCTTTTCAGTTAATTTAAAAAAATCATTTTACAGCAATAAAAACAAAAGTTAAAATTAAAAAAAAAATTAACCTGTTGGGAAAACCAGTAATTTATTATTAAAAACTGGATGGGACAGAAAAGAACCTAACATTTCAAAGGGAAACAGTTGGATGAAATGATAAACCTTTACTAGGTGTGCAAAACTGTAGGTGCCCTACAAATATCAGTGAATATTCCAGGGCAGGTGGCAGACAGTAAACTGGCTACTGGGTTAACTGAACAGTTTCTGGGTTTGAATGCCAGGGACCATGAAGTTCCTGCAAACAGTTCTTTAAACAGCTCTGCTGCTAAAGCATCATAATGGTGCTTCAAATGGTGTAGTAAGGGAAGAAGATGGTATTTGTGCAGATGCTGCTCTTTTCCTCCACACTGAATGTGCAAGGAAGGGTCAGTATTGTGCAGTCACTGTCTCCTGACTGCATTCTTCCATACAGATGCTGTGCAGCTCCTGCCCTAGTCCTTCATTCTGTCAAACCTGAGCTGAATTCACACTGCAGCCCATATTAGTTTACATCTGGGCAGGTGAATCTGCACTGTCAGGAGGCATTTATAGCCTAGAAATGCCCCATCTGCCCAGAGCTTGACTAATTGCATGTTAGCTGTGCTAACCTTCCCCAGACGCTTACATCCAATCAGCAACATCCAATCAGCAATCATTCAAACATCTGCTGGCTGGGAAGGTCATTGGAGCTTCTGTGCACTGGCAGCTCCACAGAGGTTCAGCATCATCATAGCAACAGTGCTGATGCATACACATTCATGGAGGGTGCAACACTCAAAATGGCAGTGCCTGAAGAGGATCGGCCTGGGGATTGATCACAGGTAAGTGATTGATTGCAAAGGGGGTAGGCTAAAGTTGACTAGTGATTGCAAGTGTGAGCGCTAGTCAACATTAGTTGATTTTACAACTATCCCGTCCACGGGAAGGAAGGGAAGTGCGAAAAAGGCCTAAGATGCATTTGTTTTCAGTCTTAAACTATGCCTTATTGGGACACTCAATAAGGACTGGGCCTGATCATTATTAATTAGACTTTGTCCTGGAAGTTAAATTCTAGATTACTTTATAACTTAAATACATTGAAAGGTGGAATATAAATTTATTCGATTATAATTATCATTTTTCAGGATTCAGGAAGTATGTGGTTCATATAGTCCTTTTTATCTTTATTAATACCAAGCAAATTGACATGCATTATAATAAGTTCCTTTTCTCCTGTTACTCTCATTGGCTGTGGTCACACCTTCACTTTAAACCTCCTTCAGTTCATCTTCAGATCTTACTGCTCACATTTTTTCTTTTTGTCCATTTCCACATGCCATTCAGACTTCCCTGAATGGAAAGTTGACAAATAAAATGGATAGAAATTAAAAGGTATGAGCACTCATATCTAAAGATTACCTCTTCTCCCTCCCCTCCTCTTTGTCATAATATCCATCTCTACCTGGCACAAATTAGGAACACCTGAATTTGAGAGAATTTGGGTCATTTTAGACAAATATAAATAAATTCATTAGGGATCCAAAGAACATGGCTTCATGATGTTGCTGAATTGTTTGTGAATTCAGGGAAGTTTGATTTGAACCTTAGAACCTGAGTTTGTGTACATCTAAAACGTTTAAGTTTTCAAAAGAGAGAATCTTTCTTAAGGGGAGCCAATGAAGAAGGTCTTTGGAAGAGGCTTATCTCTGCTCCTCTCCCCTCCAGTCTCAAATTTTCTCAAGTAAACTTACTGCCTGAAGGTAAATTGGAAACTATATTACTGATAACTATTTTACTATTTTACCAATAAGATTAATTAAGAAGGAGAGGTGCTTGGTAATAATGAAGAGGAAAACGTGCTCGGTCATCCCCTGGCCTTCAGAATAGAAAGGCTGAAAAACAATCAAAGATTGACTGTGTTGTTGTTAATACTGAGATTGACGATAGTATAAACATCTTACCTGCTGCAAACAGATTTGAAGTCTTGGCAGATATTTCAGAAAGTTTCAACTTAAAAGAGACAAACTTAACGACAAATTCTTATCCAAGAGATAACAGCAAGACTCCCTCAAGATCATTAACCACCTCTCCTTACGAACTGCTCTCAAAGAAAGTATTTTTAACCCACGAGGTTTTAACTACACTGTTCAATAGACTGAACAATATTAAAAAGGACATCACAGAAATTAAACAAAAACTCCGTAAGCAGGAGGTGCAGAATTTACACCTCTTAAATACAGTACAGTACTTCTCGGCATCGGTGATTTTGGAGCAAGGAAAAACTTCTCTCACTAACTCTCAGGAGGAAAACTCCCAAAAAATATTCTGCTTACTCAAAAATAGCTGTTATAGACAGAACACAAAAAAGGGATTCTACACCAAATTCTCTTCAGCTAGACCCTTGTCAAGTGGTTTCATGTATTGGACACAAGGATATAAATAGAGATTGGTCGAGTAGCAGAAGGAAAGTGCAACGTTCTTTAAGCCAGCTACTGGGAAGAGAAATGAGGAAAAATGAGCTGAAAACAATTTTTTGGATGCCAAGCAATTTCACAACATCAAGGCTATAAAAGGTCTAGAATGCTGCAAAGAACTAAGATTCTAGAAGAAATGTGTAACCTAGAGAAACTTTTTAATTCATCCAATAATCAATCTATTTACAAGCAGTTGATATTAAAAAGGAAAGAATTAGAGGTCCTTAATGCTGAAAAAATCACTTCCAATTTAATACATTTAAAATACAAGCTTAATTGGGAAGGCAATAAATCTGGTAAATACTACGCATTAAAATTAAAGAAAAAATTTCAGCAACCTCGAATTATTAGTCTGCAAACACCCTTAGGTAAGATTACTAGGAATTTAACTCAAATTAGAAATATATTTTACATTTTTTTTATAAAGATCTGTTTTCAGCTTTCCCTAAGAACATGGCTGATCTGGATAATTTTTTAAACTCTTGTAACTTGCCCAAATTACACCTTCACCAAAAGGTAAAAATGGAATGCCCATTTACTCTGGAATAAATCAATGAGAAAATTAAAAATCTAAAAACTGGCAAAGCCCCCGGGCTCGATGGCTATCCGGCAGCATTTTATAAAAAACATGTTTCCATTTTAGCACCACGGCTACTAGAATTATTTAATTATATATTAGACACAGGTAAGATCTTAGAATCTTGGACGCGAGTTCAAATTGTTATCTTCCCCAAAAAGGGTAAACAGTCACTATTGCCAGGAGACTTTTGACCAAGTTCCTTATTAGGACAATTTTTATGGGCATTTTGGCAGACAGACTAGCAGATTTTCTTCCATCAATAGTTTCAAATGAACAGTTTGCCTTTGTTAAACAACAACAAATGTCCGACCCTGTAAGATTATTATTAAATCTACTCATTTATAGCTCACTGAATAAATCTCCACTTGCAGTCTTCTCCCTGGACTTATGTAAAGCTTTTGATTGTTTGGATCACTCTTATTTAATCACCCTCTTGAAAAAGTATGAATTTGTTTCTAAATTCATTTCAGTCATTTCATCTATGTATCATAAGTCTAGCACATTTGTGCAAATCAATAACCATTCAACAGATCCAATAACTTTAGCCAAAGGTACAAGGCAAGGCTGCCCATTATCCCACCTACTGGTTGTTTTAGCCATTGAACCCTTGTCTGTAATATTAAGACAAAGTAATCTTTTCCAAGGATACACAATAAGAGAATTTGAGTTAAAAATTTGTCTGTTTGCAGTTGATGTGCTTTTGTTTTCAAAGGCTCCATGTAAATCACTCCCATTTCTTTTAGAAACTTTGGAAAAATTTAATCATGCATCAGGACTGAAAGTTAACACAGATAAATCCTCCATCCTTTTTCAATTTATTCCTCCAAATTATCAATTAGAAATACAAAAATTGACGGTATAAAATTACTTGCAAAGGATTTAAATATTTAGGTATTTCAATTCCTAAAAAATTAAAAAAAATTTAATACCTTTAAACTATAAATTCGCTAAGAAACAAATTAATCTTCTGATAAAACAGTGGAAAACTACTCATTTTACTATGTTAGCTCATATTGCAGCATTTAAAATGAAAATAATGCCTCAGTTTTTCTTCCTTTTCCAAATGTTGCCAGTTTCTCCATCTAAAAAGATTCTATCTTCTATTACTTGCCAAATTAATACATTCATTTATTGCAGTAAAAAACTAAGGCTCACAGGGTCACTAAGATATAGGCCTAAAAAGAAAGGAGGTTGGGGCATTCCAAATTTAGATCTTTATGTAGATGCTTTTCATCTACGTCAATTTTTAAGGCTGGGAGTTGCTCAGCCTCCTATATGGGCACCTATAGAGTTTTATGATTTACCCAAATTTCTTGAGCTACCTTTCTTCACTCAGTTAGGTTCAAAGATATTACATAGTAGCACATCCTTCGGAAAATATCTTCTTTTAACTTGGCTAAGGTGGAGCAAAAAACTGAGTTTAACATTTCCTTCACCAATTTGTCCGGTCAATAAATTGTACCTGATGTTTGACTGTTTTCCAAAACTATTGGGGGACAAACTTAAAGAAAAGGGATTTAGAATTATTCAAAATCTATATACTCCAAGTGGAAGCTTGAATCAGGAGCTTCAAGGAATTTTATCAGGTGACTCCAATAACTGGCTTATAGTTCAGATAATTATTGTCAGATTCAGTAAAAAGGAACTCAGCTAGATTACCCAATCAATTAGAAATATTGATGGATAACCTAAAACCAACTCTGAAAGGTATAATTAAACAATTGTATACCACTCTAATTAACACACTACCTGACCCAATGCCAAACCTAAAATCAACTTGGGATGTTGAACTGGCACAACCCTTAAGCGATACTGAATTGCATAAAATAATCTTTTCTAAATCCTGTTCTTTAGCCCCTAATATAGTAGACACTAACTTGAAACTCAAACATAAATGGTACCGTACACCGGTCCAAATCTGTCAAATAACATGCAAGTCTTCCTCCCTTTGTTGGCATTGTAAAAAACTCAAAGGTTATTATTTCCATATGTGGTGGAGCTGTGAAAAAAATCAGGAATTCGGGACTTTGAATAATGTAGAAATAAATATTATTCTTAACTCCAGTGTAGAATTAACCCCAGAACTGTGCTTGCTACAATTGGATTTGGATCTTGAACTGAGTAAACCACTTTATCCACTTTATGGAATAGGTTTAATGATTGAATTATATGTATATATGCTTTTGTTTTATATGATATTTGTATTATCTGATCTGTATGGTTTTTAAAATTAAAATTATTTTATTAAACAGAAAAAAAAGAAACAGGTAATACAACCTGATGACTAAAATGTTGAAAAGGTCTTATAAGAGAGGATTGCAGGAGAATTAGATTATTCTAAAAATCTTTTAGAAGTTTTAAAGTTTCCCAGAATTTTTGTAGTAAAAGCTAGTTCATTGCTTATTACTTAACCCTTCAAAATTTGTGCAGTCTCATTCATTTGATCAGAATTTTAAACATTTGCTGAGACAGTGAAAGTAGTTAAAAGTCCAATGTATGTGTGTGTTATTATTCAAATGAAGATATGTCATTCAGTGCACTATCCAGTACATCATTCTTAGGGGTTTGGTAACCATGTTTCCCAGGCTTATATTGTTTCAGTTAACACATTGGGGAAGACACTATCAAGTAACACTTGAAATTGCGCTTTTCATATGAGGCACCCTAAGAGACTACACAACACTAGAAAACATTTGCAAGAAAGGAAGATTTACCACATTCCCTGTTGACTTTGTAGCAATGAGGTTGAGTAAACTCCTTGCCCACTAAGACTTGAAGGACATCTGAAAATATTGTAAAGTGGCCCTTGAGACTATTGAAGAAAAATATTAAGTCTCTTTCATGGAGACAAAAATGCATGAGAAACTGGTTAATAGCACAGCTAATTTTACCAGATGCTTATTTGAGATGGGCCAACAATTAGATTGCCTTTACTTGAAGAATGGCTTCTAAATAATAATGTTCATCACCTATTAACACTTGTTGCTGTGTAGATAGCATCTAATTGTAATTAAAATATCAGTAATATGTCCCATGGAAGCATTTACACTACACAAAGCCATGGAACACTGGGAACAATATCCCAGACAGTCAAGGTAAGATGAAGGTTAAAATTATCATATGTCTCCTATTTTGCAGTTTGAGGCTAGACTGATGTAATAAATAATCTTTGCATTGTTTTAGTGCATGGCACATCTGTAAAGTAATATTTCTGATTGAGAGCAGTATGCACCATGAAGAAAACTACATCTGTAGGATCTGAAGTTATCTTTTACAGCTGTGTGCTGTTCTGATCTGTCTCATTTGTAAAGATAAAACACAAGAAATGCATTGCCAAGAAAACTGTGATGAATTTTGAACACGCACATCGGAGCCAGGCATGCCACAAATCATTTAAAGAAGAACATTTAACGTTTTCCCCAGTTTAGTTTCAACTTCAATAGGGCTGCATAGACTAAAACCAAGTAAACTGATTCAGCTGATATGCAGGTTTCAAGAAAAGGGAAGAGAGATGGTAGGACAATTTTCATATCATGCTAAGCTATAATTCATGGTTTACTAAGGGCATACAGAAGACTCCCACATCATTTCTCCTACTCAGCAGCATCAAGAAATAGTGACTTTTGGCTTATCGATACATCTGTAACTTCCTTCATTAAAATGTTGTCATTTATTTAGAATATGTCAAGCAACTGAAATAAGAATGCTGTGTTTTATTGACTGCTTCATAATAATGGGTGCTTCCAGACTTGCCTAGAACTGCACCGTCCTGCCATTGCCGGTTCCTGCTTGACAGATGGGATGGTAGGAAACTGTAGGATTGGTGCAACTGTTTCCAGTCTGCCTGGCAGCCCAATTGGAAGCTGCACTGCCCCTTCGATGCAGCCTCCCATGTGTCAGAGCAGCCCAGGGAGGTCAGGCCTCTCTGTTCCATTCTAGTGTGCAGAAGAGAGGGACATGAAGAGCAGATTTACTTCTGTTCTTGAATGGACTACAGGTAAATGCAAGAAGGCCCTACATTCCAAAGGAGTGAAAAGGGGTTAGAATAGCCTCCTCCCTAGAGATGTGGCCTGAGAATGTGAACAAGCTGAGGTCTACTGGTGATCTACGCCAGAAGCCTCCTGATCTGGATCACACTCCATCCTGCGTGGACTAGCAGTGAATGGGACCTTCTGTATTCCATGCTAATATGGGATGGAGAAAAGCCTGGTCTAAATGAACAAAATGGCTACCTAGATGGGACACCAGTAGATCTGCACACAGTAGGGTTCCAAAGACCAGGGACAAATGTTCTTGGCCTCCAGAGTTTCCAGCCAGACTGGTTTGGTGGTAGGCGTGTTTCTGGTGGGGCTTCCTGTACTGTACAGTACCATGGGGATAATAATCTGCATACTTCTGCATTTTGATATGTTAGCCCTGGGCCAGCTGTAGACCTTGCTATTGAGGTCTACAACACTGGGCCAAGGCACCATATTTTAGGGTGCAGTGGGAAGGAGCCTGTGTACAGTATGTTTGTGTGTTAGACATAGAGAAACAGAGAAGGATATAATTTGGTAGAGAAAGACAACAACAAAGTTGGTTATAAAGCAAGCAGAAGTGTAGATGTTGTACAAATTTCAGTTTGTGTTACTTGTCTTTCAAGATGGTACTTGCAAGGGTGAATGAAGTTGGGAAAATACCCTTAAAGTGAACCCTTGGGATTCAAATCTTGCACCTGCATTCAGCATTCACACAACCTCTTTCCATTAAGTTTGTCTGATGTCATTGTCTGAGCATAAATGTTGAGAATTTGATTTTGGAAAGGAGAATGGTGCTTCCTGTTATTAACCTGAGCTTCATATTACTGTTCAGAATTTGTAATCTAACTAACAGCTCACATAATAAGATCGTCTATGGTTAATGTTTTACCTGTGCTTAATGCTTGCAATCATGTGGAGACTTACTTATAACTTAAGAAGTTCACATGTGGGAACAAAAATGGGTAGAAGCAAAATCAATCCATTTATGGTTTTCTTCATATAATTTGGAAATGCAAAAAAAAAAAAAAAAAAAAGCTAAAGAGTAATATCTGAACTTCCAATAAATTTCTTAGTCAAGGGTCATTGTTATTTTCTCCATTTAGCCCCATTTGTGCCTCTATGAAATCATCCTTGCATGTCTCCAAGGGCCATACTACTAGAGAAAGTTGAACTGTTCTACATCTGTACTAGACAGTTAAACTGTCTTGATTCTTCCCCCTTTTTAATAAGCACCTGTTGTTTTAGATGTAATTTTGTATAAGTTGTCCTTCCAATCGTTCTGTGTAGGAATTTCCATTGACTGTAAGCATATCTGTTGGTGATAGTAAAGCTGATTGAGTTCAAAGTGTTTAAGTGCTGTTGCCAAAGTTGGCCAAGATTCCTGTTCATGAGAGCAACAGATGTTTCTTGGGGGGGGGGTCTTTTTTTTCAAATCCAAATGAGAACCTTATGGAACAATTTTATTTTACTTTAGTCTAGAAACAAATGCCAGCAAAGCTGTGATTTTGAAAATCTCAACTCCAGCCACAGTAACAAAAATTGATCATCATCAAAAAGCTTTGGACTAATATTCCTTGAAGAGAAAAATCGCTTCTAAAAGATGAAAGAGTTATTTTGCCACCCAAACAGCTTCTTGGCAGTCAAGTCTTTCAGATCTTTTAAATTTGTATGTGTATTATTCTGTGGGTGGAGGTAGCTAAAAATATTTATGGTCCATCACAATTTCTTACAGTGCATATCTTAATCATTTTGGTCCCATTAACTGTCTACTGAAACAATAATGAAGGCCTACAGGTTTGGTTCTTTCTCCTCCATCGCACTTGCCTGTTTAGGGATAGCTAGTATGTGGATAATTGCCTATGAATCAAGTTTTGCATAAAATTGTAACCTTAGGGCCTTTCTACACTTACCTGTGGGGCAGTCTACAATGTAGACTATGGGCCTCCCTTTAACTTCATAGATTGGTTCAAGGAAGGCTTTCCCACCACTTGTATGGTCCGTCTGCACACAGTGGAGCATAATTTAGATCAAGAGGCCCTTGCTCTAGATCACAGGTAGATTTGATTAAACAGAACTACCAGCAGAACATCATCTCCTGATTTGGGGGCATGTAGGTGGCACATCTCCATTTTACAGGCTGGCAGGGGTTCTGTCAAAATTATGCTGCTGAAAAGAGACCACTAGGGCTCCAAGGATAGGAAATTTCATTCCTAGCCCAAAGCTCCAAAGCTCATGTGAGCATTGGAGCCAGTGCAGAGACTGCTCTGCACCAGTGACATCATGTAGATGCTATTCTTTCAGACTACTGCGTTCCATGATCTAGACCAGCAGGTATGTCTGGGTCTGTCCCATTGATCCAGATAACAGCCTCTTTGTGCAGAAAGGCCCTAGACAGTTTCTATCACAACATTGGTTCTACCTGTTCTTTCACTGTCCTCTTTTTTTATCTGCACACAGTTATAAGCAGCACCTGGCTCTTCCAGCAATGCTCTAACTACAGTCCTGTCAGGACTCAACATAGAGAGCATCATGCACGTTGCACTCTATGTATAGTGCATGTATGCAGTTTGTTGCCTTGGGAAGAAGAAAATATTAGACTGGGAATTTCCCCCTGTGGTTGTAATGTTTCCTCCTGGGTTTACTTGAACCCAGGAAATGGCTCTGATTGATATGGGCTGTGTCCAGACTTGGGAATATTGCAGTTGGTGTGTGGTCATTACACCTGATGCCCTATGCTTCGTAGCGGCGGCACATTATGCTGCTACTACTGCAAATTTACCTACTGCAAAATGATCAATACTTGTTCCACAATATCAGGTAAATTTGATGTTTCCCACCATCGTGACAGGATGGCGAGAAGCAGCCAATGAGATCTGACCCTGTAGCTCAGCTCCCATTGGCTGCCTGATCCCATGTGACACACGCCTCACCATGCGTGCCACAGAAGCACTGCAGCTTTCTGTGAGAAAGCTGCGGGGAGGCTGCTGGAGTCCAGATGGCCTGTTGTGGCTTTGCAGGCACATAAACTGAGTATTTTGATATAACTGCTGATTTAATCAGCTAATCTGGACACAGCCACAGACACTGCAAAGTGGCCACTGAAAAAGAGCAAAGGTGAGCTATTTGTAGTTATTACAAACCAGGAATAATATATTAACTTTTTTCTTACCCTCTTTGATATTGCAAGCTGAGCACCACAATAGGGGGGGAAAACCTGTTGCAATGCTTGAAGATCATACAGGAAAAAATGTTCTGAAGCCTAAAGTAAATATTCAAAGAGAAGTAAACCCATAAAGAGAGGAATTCTATTTCTGCTACCCTATGGCCATGAAGGGCAGGAGAGGGTCAGATGAGTAAAATAGAAGTTGGACAGATAACAGATTGTTCTCCACCAGATGCTTTCTGTTGCTACTTACGGCTGCATGGCCAGATGGGCACCAGGAAGCAGGTCCATGTGCATTAAATTTACATTGCTCTCACCTGTTGAGAGGCCACATTTGTGGGACAGAGTACTTAATAGTTCTAGTCTTCTTTTTGGTTCAGCACAGGCATAGAATTGAGGGACGCCAGAAAATACAGAAGGAGGGCCACTTCAGGTTTTGAAAAAGGAGAAAAGGCACACACAAAGAACATTGCTCAGAAAAAATTGTAGAAATCCTGTCAGTCTCAGGCCAGCTAATTTTATCTGGAGCACAACCATTTGCTGCTGTCAGTTGGTCTATTCAGCAAGTAGAAAATGGATTAAAGAGTACTTTTCTGTTTGTCTTCATAAAAATGGTTTTCTTTGTTTTTTAGCTCTGTCAGCTGCCTAGACTATCAAGTGAATACTCTGTCAGTTTTGTCATCATGTATGCTTTTATCATTGGTTCCAGGTTACATGTATACAATTATTCATTTATAATTTTTTCAGTTATATTGTAGTTGCTTAGAGATTTGTAACTGAAGGGAATCCATCAGATGTTTTTTAATGGTTGCACTAACTTATATTGCTAATTCAATGATACGATAACAGATATTAGGATCATCCTTTATCTGCATCGGGTGGATAAATTTTCTCCTCCCCCCCAAAAAAAAAGTCATTACCAGGAGGAGTTATGTTAGTTGGTATTACCCAGAATAATTTGGAACAAATTACAGATTACACAAGATGAAAACAGTGCATCTAATAGCATACACAGACAGAATTAGCCCATAAATTTTGGAAACAGTCTTGTTTTTGTGTAGGAAAACTAGTTAAACCCGTTAATAGTTTATTGATCCATGTAATGTAATCTTTTGAGCTTTTTAAAATGTTGATTAACTTTGCTGATTCCTGGGCTCCTCATTTTCTGTTCCTAGGCTTAACTAAGTCCTGGAGTCTCCAGCTCCATGAATTCCATTTGAAATTACACATTCCTGTCTCTTGTCTATCTGGTGGGTAATGCATTCCAGTCATCTGGCAGCTGAAAGTTGCCTATGACCTACTACTCAGCCACTCTGTGTATGATTACCATGGTCTTCATGCTTAACTTGAAGCTCTTAATTACCCTTTTAAGCTTCCCAGTTGCCACACTGTCCTTGTCATAGGTCAGATCTTTGCATGCTTAGCTTATTGCCAGCCAGTACCACAACCTTTGTTTTTTTATAACATGTTTTTATTAATAAACATAACATTAATATAGCACAAACATAACATTTATACATTACATGTAACATCTCATCTCATCCTCCCCTCCCACCTCCCCTCCCATCATACTATCCATTGGTTATACACGCCTCAGACTATGCAATATCTTCCTAATTTCATCCTTCAATTTTGAATTAATATCTGGCCTATCAATGTATACAAATAGATCTCTGCACTTTCCTTCCACTGTAATCCTGTTCACCCATATTTTTCATCCTGTTTTTGTTTACAGAAATCAAATTTAAATTGATCAATCACATAGCAGTACCATGTATCAACCTCACGTTTATCCACTGTTTCCCATGAAACTGTTATGGTGGATAGTGTCGCCTTGGCCTAATGTATTTTTTTATTCCCTTGTATATTCTGACCTTTATATAATTGAAATAAACCCAACTCTGGATACAGTTTTATATCAGTGTTCATCTTTCTTTTTATTTCTTGAAATATTTTCAGCCAGAAGGGTATCATCTTAGGGCAAAGCCACCATATATGAAAAAGCACCTTTCATTCCACAGCCTCTCAACACAACCTTCACTTCCCCCCCCCTCCATAACTTCAGCAAACCAATTTGTAATGGCTTATCCACCATTGTGAAATACATATGACTTCAGTTTTCTAAAACTGCATAACAGTGGGTGTGGGGGTGCAATTTGCCCATCTCAGCGAAAGCAACTCTTACTAAAGTAACTAGGACAAAGGATACATCCTGGGTCACTGTAACTTTCCTAATATCTCTCTCAAGGAGTCATAACATCCACATATCATTTGTATAACATCTACAGTGTACGTATAAACAATGTACAGTACTCAAGGATAGTAACATCTTATCCGGTTATGCCAAATATGGGCACCCCGGGGGGAAATTTCCATTGAGAAATGTATTCTGTAACTGGGCATAAAAAGTCCCTAAATCTTCAGTAAAGAAAACCCTTTTCACTTGGCAACCATCCTGCGTGTGAGTCCCAATTCGTTACTACAAGTGGGATGTATATTTGTTTGTTTATTTGTATTACAATGAAGGGTAAATAGATTTTAAAAAACCTTTGTTCATTTCTAACCCTTGAATCCATGATACAGCCATGGAACAAATATAGGTTAACACCTGCTTTCCCTCCATATCCTTTAGACATAAAGAAGGCAAAGAAAGAAAGTATCAAGAAAGTATCAGAAAGAAAGAAAGTATCAGAAATTGCCAGTTTATAGGCCTTTCTGCATGGTGAGGGCTATGCCATCCTGTGTAACCTGACCTATGATGAGCCTAGTGACCCAGCCCAGCCCAACTTCAGAGGTCAGTAATGTAAATTCCCAGCCTTAAAGTTGCTATCGAGCTGTTTTAGTTATGGATCCAGAAGTGGTACACTTCTGGCACAGCTTCCAGCCACCAAGCAAAATGGTGCTGGATGTTTCAGCCATGATGCAATGGACCACAATTCATGTACAGACCACATATGAGCTTCTAATCTGGTACCACCTTGGAATGCTGTATGGACGGTTTACAAATGGATTATGCTTGGGGCATTATCATTTCTGCACCATAGCTTGTTCCAGCTTCTCATCAAGTGCAGACAGAATTGTCTGCCAGGAGCTGTGTGGCTTCCTGGTAAACCGTTCTATAGTGTGGATAGGGTCTTCCATATGGTCCCCTCGGCTGATATCGATTGTGGTCATAACCTTTGAATTCACTGGTGACCAGTGTGACTTGAGGGGGGGGGGAAGGGTTTGGTTCACTTTGCCATTCCTGGCAAGAGTGATGATTTTTTTCTTATAGGAATACTTCCATGATCTTCAAAGAGAACAGACACCTAGAGATAATGGTAAATATATCCTTAGTTCAGAATATTCTCTTGATGACTTTGTATTTTCATGCATCGTTCCATTCAACTGGGGGGAATGAATGTGGTTCACATAAAGGAAGTAGGGGTGATTTGTATCACATTCTTACCTATTAGGGAGCTGACTCTGGAATTTCCATGCTGGGTGTGAAAATAGCATTTTGACGAAAAGAAGGAAAGGGAGAGGAAAAAGGTGAGTGTTTGGGACAGGAGAGAATTTTTGAAGCCACTTGAGTGTAGCAGGCTGAAGTTTTCTTCATTAGGATAGATGGATGCTGTTCTCATCTAGAAGTTCCCTTAGTTCAATTTTACGCTTGCATTCAAGCAACAAAAAGTCTTAAATGGATGGAGTGGATGGATGGAAAAGTCTTCTTGGATGGAGTGGCAATCTACCTGCAAAGACATACGTGCCCCTGTCATTCAAGATGCAAATATACTCAGTGACTAGAGCATCTATTTTCAGCTTTCACTATTCGTAGACAGAATAAGGTCAATGGTTCACATTCTTTTCATCTTCTACCTGGCCTGTTGTAATATGCTCTAAATAGTCTTATGCTTGAATATCATCAAGATGCAGCTATTTGAAGATGTTAGTAGTTATATAAGTGGGAGAGCAAACTGCTTGGAGAGCAGCGAGTAGCTGATTAACCCCCCAAGCCTCAAGACTTCCTCCTCACTCTGGCTGCTGGGCTGAGCTAAGTTGCGCCTTGCTCCTGAGAGTCCTTTCCCTTTTTTTGGCAGAAGCAGTCATACTCTCACATGCACATGATGGCTATACAAGGTGTCCACTTGTATAGCGGAGTTTAATCCTTAGAGCAGACTTTTGTTTTATCTATGTTTCAACTGGAACAAAAGGATGCAAACTGAGTCTACTCGAATAAAATGTAAGTTCTTTGCTTTACCTGTTGAGAAGATGGTTGCTTTTTCATATTGCATTCAGAGCTACCTGAGCTGATCCAATCCTTAATTCTAACAACAAAACAACAGAAAGAGATGTCTTTGTGTCAAATGCAGTGTATGAGTACTACATGAATGTTCTCCTGGAAGCAGCACAGAGATTGACTGCCATTGACTGCCAAGGATCAAACTGGGAGCCTTTTGCATACAAAGCAGATAGTCTACCATTTTGCTATGGCCTGTCCTACAGTGCTTACATATAAAATCCTAAACATCTCTAGATCCAGTTATTTGAGATATTGCCTTGCTTTCTGAAACTTGTTATAGATTTTGTGTTTGTTCCTGAGACACCACTGTCTCTCCACTGAAAGCAGCAGCAAAACTGTTCCATGAAAGGTGAATAGCCCCACCACCAACTTGGTACTCTTTAAAAAAACTTTAACATGCATCCTTGTATCCCAGCTTTTAGGGAGCGGATGGATGACCACGAGTTCCCCACGAACCCTGCTGCAGCCGTGCCGTGCTGCGGCCACCTTGCCCCATCCATACACAATGTTCTCACCAGAAGAAAGTGCAAATACTGCATCCAGGAGCTCACCAGCAGCTCCTCATGAAGCTGTGGAGAAGTAAAAACTTCTCCACAGCTTCAGAAGATCAGGTTTGTTCCTGGACACTCTGGGAGCTGAAGGTGGTGGGACATGCAGATGCACTTCCCCTGGAGTGGCTTCAGCGTCTCCAGACAGGTAAGTGTGAACAGGCATCTGAAAGTGAAATGAAACTGGATTAACACTTATGTGATATGGTGCCATAGTTATAATGCACTTTTACTTTGTGTGGCTTTGGGTGCGTCTTCATGGCATAGTTATCTCGAATTCAAAACGTTTTGAGTTTGCGCAGTTCAGACGGCACTTCGGATTAACACGGTATTTCCGTGTTAAAGGACGTTATCCCGATTAGAAATAAATCCTGATCTCAACAGGTCTCACTCCGGATCGGGCGTCGATACGTGTTTCCTTTTTAACTGTGTGGACAGTATCGTTCCGGGATGAGATTCAGTGTTAAGGCTGTCCCGCCCCCCCAATCGCACTGTAACCAATGGCTGAACATATTAGAAGCACGTCATGTTTAGGGTTTCCTTCATTGAAAAAATCCACCCTCAAACACCCACTATAAACCTCCAGTCCTTAAAGCTGAAACACTGTATCAATCTAAGCACTTCACACCTTTAAAACAATGTTGCAGTTTTGCGCAATTTCAGACCTTTGAAGGTTCGGAACAGTCACTTTCAGCCCCCTTAAGGGTGAGAAGGCTTGTCAGCCACTTAGTCCCTTGAAGGGTGAAAACAGAATGTCAACCGCTTTGAGCCCCCTCTAGGCTACTTTGCCTGTGGTCACACCTAAGGTTTAATCCAGTTTCAGTTCACTTTCAGAGTGAGAGAATACACCAGCAAACTGACAAGCTGGTTTTCTTTCAGGGTTAATAACTCAGAAAATCCACCTTTAGACTAGATAATGTGGAAAGAAAACTACTGGTCACTTTGCTGATGTGTTCTCTCACTCTGAAGGTGGAGTGAAGCTAGATTAAACCTTAGGTGTGACCACAAGCCAAGGTTTTAATCCAGCTTCGGTCCCTGTGAGGTGGGGGGGCGGAGTTCCCTCCCGGCCACGGGGGGGAAGAGCAAACGAGGAGCCCCCTTCGCCCTCTTGTCCACCCCTTGGCTCTCCTCCTCTGCGGGGCAAAGTGGCGCAAAGCGGGGGAAAAGCGGCAGCGGAGCCCCAGGGAGAAGCCGCTAGCGCCGCAGCGCCGCAGCGCCGCAGCGCCTGGATGGATGGATGGATGGATGGATGGATGGGTGGATGGGTGGATGGGTGGATGGATGGATGGATGGATGGATGGATGGATGGCTGCTGCTGCTGCTGCTGCTGCTGCTGCTGCTGCTGGGAAGGGGGAGGGTGGACTGGGCAGGGAATTCCCGGCGGAGCACGACGCAAAGAGAAGGGAGGGTGGGATCCTGGCAGGGAAAACCAATCACAGGAGAGAGTGTGGGCAATGGGCAGGAGGACAGTGCTGCCATGTGGACTCCGAGTATTGATCCCGCGTTAAGGCTGCCATCGGAACCGGATCAACTTGCAAGTCGTCTGGACAGCTTTGTTCCGTTTCTTTTATTTCGAATTCTTTAAACTGAAATAACACATGCCATGAAGACGCGCCCTTTATCTCAGAAGAAGCAGGCTCTCCTAACTCTGAGGTTCAATACTTGCTATTGCCCTGTATGAGTTTAAACTGATTTCGTGGTACGCACGGGGAAAGCAGTAGCGCAGTGTATGGCGGTCAGAAGTGAAAATATCTGGGAATAGGATAAACAGCTTCATTTCTGTGATTGTTTCCGGCTAAAAAAGCCCCACTTCTAACAGCTGTTTGATTTGGCTGCAACTCAGTTTCACTTTTTCCTCCTTCAAAATTATTTTTTAAAAGATGTGGGCTGGTTATTTATGTAATCAACAAGAGGTCTGTGTTTCCTGGACTGCAGATTCAGTGCTATTTTAAAGAGTTGGAATACAGGGATATTTCTTCTGCTGCTCTCATTTTGCTTCTTTCAGCTAATGTTTCACAACATAATGGTGTAGGAGATGAAACAGCAAATTTATGAGCCCTTTAATCCCAGACAGGCGGCTTTATGGCAGTTACCTTTAAGAAAAGTTCACTCCCCAAAGGAGCATTTAGTCTCGCAGCGTCACTGACTTAGTCACTAAATACTGTTCGTGTGGGAGAGTAAGAGCAGTGATGAAGAGATTTTCTTCTTCATGAGAACCCGTTATACTATTTTTTCGAACTTTCAATAGCTGACTGCAACTTTTGCTTAAAGCATTTGTTCTGGAACTCACTGGAGCTAACGTCTACCCGGCTGAGGTCAGAAGCAATTTTCTTTTTGGCAGAAAGTGGAGACGTTTATAAAAGCCATGCCTGTTCTTGGTGTTGCCTCAAAGCTAAGGCAGCCACCTATAGGGTCAAAGCCTGTTCATACTGCCTGCCCGATACCAAGTCTTGGCACAAGCGGGTCACAGCAATATTCATCAAAGTCTCGTGGGCTTCATACGGCAGAGAGCTCAATGCTTTCTTGTCAGTTTACATTAACGTCAGCCTGTGATTTTGGGGAAGTAAAAGCACTCCAAGGAAAAGTCAAGGAGACAGAGGATAGCAAGGTTAGTTCTGAACTTTACCTGTAAATCTGAACTTTTGAAGGGGTGACCTACTTTTGCATGGCATTTTTATAATATTGGGAATGAGAATTTGATGTATAATGCATCCAATAAACTGGCTTGGGGGTAAATAATTAGATTTTCAGTATGTTGTTTTTGCATCCTATATTTTATTATCCCAGGCAGAAGCTAAAATGAGCACAATGGTGAAATCACAGGAGTAAAGGAAATATTGGCATTTGCCCGATCTATATGTGCATCTGTATTCCTGTACAATATTTTAAGAAAGGTGCTCAGCCTTGTTCCCAAAGCTTCTAGACTATAAAAGCAGCAAATTGGAGTGGTTGGTTTGTTCCACGTGTTTACAAACCATATAGCTAGATATTTGAAGAACTGAAAAGGGTGGGTAGAGAAATACATTTTCGCTATAATACCTACAGATGTAAGAAAAAAATGGAAGTAGCAAAAAATATAATACTGAAACATTTATTGTGATTTACACCTAAGAATTCATTCTGTCATTGTACAAATTAGAACATTCGCATTCAAATCGAATATTGGTTACATTTGAAGATTGACATTCAAATGTGAAGTGAATGCTTTTGTGTATTCATTTGAAACTTTGGTCCCTTCCAGTCTAGCAGATACAAATCCACAGTTAGTAGAGAAATCTCAGCTTACCTGGCTGTGAAGTCACAATGTCTTGTCTCCACTTGAAATGGAGGTCTGCAGCTTCTTCCTGGGCAGCTGGGAGACTTCCGTGGTGCATGTGGCGAGGCATGTGTCACATGGGATCGAGCAGCCAATCGGAGCTGAGCTGCAGGCTCAGATCTTATTGGCTGTTTCTTGCTGTCCTATCAGGACAGTGGGAAACTTCAAATTTACCTGCGGAGTGACTGTTGATCGTTCCACAGCAGGTAAATCCATAATAGCAGTGGCATAGTGCGCCACTGCTACAAAGTATCGGGAGTCAGTTGTGACACCCACACACTGACTGTGCATCGGAATATCCAGTATCCCCCAGTCTGGACGTATCCTTGATTATATTTGTGAAGGCGGGGAGGCAGAAAAATGGCTGCCCAGTCACATCTGCAGGAGATTCAGAACAGGTTCAGAGGGGATTTAAGGAGTGTTGAATATTATTCAAAGAGCATTGGCATACCACATTCAAAGTGGATCTATTTGCATGAGTGCAAATTTCCATTGCATTCACTTCAATATGAAGTGAACACACACACACAAAAGAATTTGTGCACATCCTCCAAATGCTGGATACTGCAAAGGATTAGCAGTAACCTGCAGAACACTTCTCTGACAACAGCATCACTGAACCCTCTACTTGAAGCTGCTCTGAATAAAAATAAAAATAGGAGGGGGGGAAAGCTTCCAAATTTCACCTCCTCCAAAATGTGATTCTGACCTGTCTTGTGATGCAACTTCATCTGCTAATTCAGTTGGGCTATGAAGGACATGGTTTGGGCTTTTTTATGCTGTCAGCAATAGTAATGAGACCATACATATGAGAATATGTCTCCCTCTCTCCAATGACCTATAATTTGCCCTACATACAGTTGGATGGTAGTAATTTGGCTTGAATTTCAGCCCTTTCTGCACTCGGCCTTATTCCGGATTATACCTCAGGATAAAGATCTGTCATCCACATGAGGGTGCAGACTTTGGCAAGACCAAAGGCCTATTCGCACTTAGGTCATTAATCAACAATTAGTGAACTTCTGGTAAAGAGCATCTGCACTTAGAGTAGGCTGTTACAGCTACACCCTGCCTCCCCAGATGTTCACTAATTGTTGATTAGGCATGGAGCACAAAATCAGGCTCCACACCTTTACCAATGTTGACCAGAAGCTTACCTGAAGCGTCCAACAATGCAACCATCCTGGTTCCGTGTTGTCGGTGGATGGAGAAGGCGGTGTCCGCGCAGGCCCAGTGGTGTTGGCAGCCTTGATCGATCGCTGATATTTGATGTGACTGGACCACTGATCCCCAGGAGGAGCATCTGGTCATTGAGTCACAAGAGGGGTGTTTGATCAGCAACTGAGTAATGGCCACTGTGTGTTTGATCACGGGCGCTGACGTGATCAGCTGCAATATGTCCCTCCACTCGAACACACCCCTCTGTAATGCCATCCGAGCACGTCATGGAACAGCCAATCATGGCAGCAAGGAGGTGGAACTTCCAGCTTCAGACGCAGTAGCATGGGCTGGTAAACAGGAGGACCATTCACACTTATGGCTGATAATGGACACTTTGGGGAAGCTTTCCTCATGACAAGTGCAAATGGTGGTCCACCTTAACCAGACGCTTAGCAGCCCTAGTTCACAGCAGCCTAATCAGCTCAGTGCAGAAAGGCCCCTGGTATGGCCTACCATAATCTACAGCAACATGCAGGTGGCTGGTTCCTATCCTGAGATATAATCTGGAATAAGCCCCAGTGCAGAAAGGGCCTTCCTTTCTTGGTCAACAAATATATTGTTGTCTTACCCATTTTTTCTTTCTTTCTGGGAGGTGGAGGGCAATCAAATAAAAATCTGCCACTCTCACTGCCAAATCCAATGTATTCTTGACCGGAGCAACAGACATCAGGAATAGCAAATCCAGAAATTGGAAAAACTCCTTTCTGAGCAAAAGGATGCATTGTTATGCATCTTAACAATAGTGGCACAAATCTGTTTTATATCAAGGTAGGCACTGTTTGCTGGTGTTTTTAAAGTGCAATGTGGGCCCTTGGAGGTCCTGTGAATGTAGCTTTGGCTCTACTAGATCAGGGTAGAGCAAGTAGATGGAAAGCAGTGGTCATAGGTGCAGTCCCAGATATTCTTTGGAAACCAGTTCAGCAAATCAATTCTTTAGCCCTGCCAAGGAAGTTGCATGGACATATCCACAGTCCACTAACCCTCAGTTTCAAGGATGTTTGACATCTCTTGACAGCCAGATCATTGAAAATCAGTGGCTTGAGTATTGGACTCTGTCTCTGGGTTTGAATCTTCATTCAGTCACAGAAATACACGAGGGCCGCCTCTAGTCATGAGACATACCTTGTGATCCTCTCAGCCAGACATTCCCCAGGCATTCCCAATTTAGTGCCAATTGCAATGTGAAAGAATGCACTGCAATGCTATTACATGAAATCTAGGTTTCCCTTAATAGTTCTGCCGATGTCTGAGAAGGAACTTGCACACTCAGCATTATTGGAGCCACCAGAAAGCAGCTAAGCACTCAAAAACACAACAAAAGGAAATGGGTGGGTACTTCTGATGTGAAAGCTACCCTCCAGCTGTGAAGCTGCTCCTTGCATTTGGAGGGATGCGGAACTGTAAATTGTGTGATCTTGTTTAGATTTTTCATTGCCTCTTAACATTTGAAGGCAGCCTTGGCCCCTCAGCCTAATCTGCTGTACTACATAACACTGTTGTAAGGGTAAAATGGAGAAGAGAGTAATAGTGAGCACTGCCTTGAGCTCTTAGGAAGAAAGACAAGATAAAAGAGTCGTGGACAATGTATAGTTTTGCTTATTTTACTGAAGCATTTCATGAGTCTCTGAAACCTTAAGGAATGTAATCAGAAAAGGGAATGTCATGTGTGAACAAGACATTCTGTAACTGATAGGTATAATGTATGCAACATACAGGTAAGGTCCAATGAACACTCTGGCTAAAAATTTCTTAACTAATGTGATAAATGAGTTTCATTCGAATGCCTTCTCTGTTTGCAGCTTTTATAGAAATGTACAGTTATCAACTCTGTCAAATGAGATCAGATTATACATATTTTTGCTGAATAGAAAGCTAGGGTTACAAATCAAGAAGCCAATCAAGGTAATTTCATTCCTGCAAATCCATTGGACATCTCCATAAAAAGGAACAGTAGCTTAAATGTCATGCTCTCTTTTTTCTTTTTCTTCTTCTTCTTTCTTTCTTTTTGAACCCAAGAACCGAAGAAGAGCCCTGCTGTCCAGCCTTCTGTTTCACTTGGTGACCCACCAATTGTTTTGGGAAGCAGAAGACAAAGGCAAAACCTTCACTTGGTCTCAATTCCCAGCAAATGGCTTCCAGAGGCATCCTGCCAGCCTCTCCATCTTATAGGATGTACTTAGGCATCAGTTCTAGTAGCCATCGATACATCTGTCCTCCATGAATTTATCTAATCCTTTGTTAAAACTCTTCAGGTTGATAGCTGTCATCACCTCATCTGGTAGGAAATTCCACAGACTGATGACCCTCTAGGTGAAAACATACATCCCCATGCCTGTCCCAACTCTCCTGCCCATCAGCTTTATGGAGTGCCCCCTGGTTCTAGCGTGCAATAGCGAAATACATGTGCAATAGAGAAATAGCTTGTGATACACCTTTTCTATCTATCTTTAAGAATTTATATCCTGACCCTCACTCAAAAGTCCCAAGGTGGCTCACAACAATAAAAAGATAAAATATACAGCATATAGATAAAACATATGTTAAATATAGCCCTCCTTATGTCCTGGACAGGACAATTGAAAAAAATAGCCCACAATCAGCTAAAATTGAAATATTGTGGCTTTTCCACATACATTGTGCTGTGGCTTTGCATCAATGTGTGTGCAGTGCCTGAATACTTGTAGTTAGCAGCTTTAACGGGGATTTTACATTTTGGGAGCAGTAGTTTAGTAAAATGCTGATGCTTCTCTGTTGGGGCGTGATCCCATTTGAGGAAATTATAGTGGAATTAACAAAAATGGATGCAAACGCATTATGTGCGTTCCCATTTTTTTGTTAATTCCACTTTTAAAAGCGGAACTCTGCAGCGGTGCAGCATAATCAGCAGCGGCAGAAAAAAATGGGAGGGAGGGCAGTGCTCTCTCACTCATGGCTGGCGTTCCTCCTCCCCATGCCCCAGGAGCGCCATGGCTGCTCGGCAAGCAAGGCAGCAGCAGCTGCACCGTGGGCACAGATGCAATGGCAAAGAAGAGGGCAATATGGTGGGAGGGCCAGCGGGCGAAGCGTGGGCACCATATACTTCAGCGGGGCTCTTCCAGGCCTGTGCTTTGCCCTTTGGTGCAGGAGAGCAGATAATGGCAGGTGGGCAGGCGGATGGACAGACGGGCAGGCAGGATGGTGGCAGGAGTCGGCATCAGAGAGGGCATGGCAAGGGAAATGCTTACATTACAGCAGGAGGGAGGGAGGGGGGGGAGGGCGAGGTGTGTGCAACATATATACTGAGTCCCCAAAAGACTTATTTACTTCTCTACTGTTACTCTACTGTCACTCTATTGAAGCGGACTTTAAAAGTGCCATGCAAATCAGGAATAAGCGTCCGCATGAGGCTCAGGAAAATGCGTGTTTTTAACGCACCTTCCGTCCCCATAGGATCCCTGTTTTCTTTGCGCGCATCTTTTTCTCCCCGCCCCTGCTCTTGTTGATAGGGTGCCAGCGGGAATGGGGAGGGACTGCGCTCGGCGCGGCCACAACCAGGAAGACAACCCCTGACAAGTCCAAAGGAAAAACAGCAATCGGTTCTCTGTTCGTCTCCCAGATTCCCCCCCCCCAAAATGGCTTCTCGTGCTGGAAAACATTCACTCTCACCACTTTCCCTGTTATTGTTGTCAAAAATCCACCCTGTCCAGTGCACGAACGCTGATTCACTCCACTTTCCCTGTTATTGCTGTCAAAAATCCACCCTGTCCAGTGCACGAACGCTGATTCACTCCACTTTCCCTGTTATTGCTTTCAAAAATTCACCCTGTCCAGTGCACGAGCGCTGACAATCCCTGACAAGTCCAAAGGAAAAACAGCGATCGGTTCTCTGTTCGTCTCCCAGATCTCCCCCCCCCCCCGAAATGGCTTCTCGTGCTGGAAAACATTCACTCTCACCACTTTCCCTGTTATTGCTGTCAAAAATCCACCCTGCCCAGCGCACAATCGCTCATTCACTCATCACTTTCCCTGTTATCGCTTTAAAATCCACCCCTAGCAATAATCCACCCATTTCACACCTCACAGCGATTGCAACAATGTTGCAATTCTGCATGATTCTGGCTCTTTAGTTCTGAGCTTTAGAAAGTGAAGCTGCTTGTGTTACTGCTGTGTGTGCAGGCGGCAATCCCCGCCCCTTTTGCCACGGAGCGTCCCCAAGGTAAATGTAGTGAGGAAAACCCGCGACTTCCAGAAAGAGCGCTGGAAGTGTTGTTTAAAGTGCATGTATTTTGTCGCGCGATTTCCACGTTTTGTAGCGCTGGAACCTCATTAAAAACCCTGGCTTGGGGGCACTCAGAGGCAAAAGGAGAGTCTTGGCAGACTTTTTATTCCTTGGGGACAGGCCCATACTTCACTTGTAGCATTCCCAAAGGAAAAAAAATAAAGCGTGTTACTGAGAAAAACGGGTGAGAGAGTTGTTTGAACTGGTGTTGTTTTAAATTTGTTTTTTCCCCAATTACTCCTCTTTTTAATGTGGAAAGCCACTTTTCAGTGCGGACAGAGCGTTTTGGAAACAGTTTGGACATGTCAAAAAGTCCCAGTGGGAAGGGGGCTTTGGAGATGTTTTACCTAAATCCACAAAGAAATATTGTTCCAAGAAGTATCTTGGGGGGAACAAAAGACTGCTTATGAAGCTTGTAGAAGTTCTATTGTGGATATGCCCTGGAAGGATCCCTCTGATTTTATCCTGGCTATGATAATACAAACAGCTGGCTGAGTTATTCTGAATCAGTTATGGTTTATATCTTTGAGATGTTGTCCTAAGTATCTTAGGAGGACCAAAACTGTTTGCCCTAAATTCAGGCATCTTTGTTTCTTCTGATTTGCCACTAAGCAAATGTCACATGAAGAGAGAAAAGGGCACTCTATGATAGTAAACTGGCAATATCCTGCATATAAATGTAAAAAATGTTTTAAAAGCTACGGTTGCTCTCTAGATCTTCAGTCAATTCCTAGGTGACTTTCTTACAAATTCGTGAATGCATTCAACATGTGACATTCCTTTCATGGAGTGCTATGTCTTCAGGAATGTTTCCACTGACATACATCAGATAAAAGTCCCTTCACTCAAAAGTGTAATGAATACCTTGTCAGAATTTCCAAATGTAAGGAAAAATTGCTTGTGTTTGGTCAATTATAGAATATAATTGGATATGTGGGAACACTCATTTTTGAGGGGAAAATGATGACTCTATCTGTTAAAGATAATGGAAAATATGAATTAATCATCTGGTTTACATTGATACTTGGCTTCTGCTTTCAGGTCCAAGTTTAGCTTTTTAAGTGAATTAGAAATGCAACTCTAGCCATTGCTACAGTTGTTAACCTTTCTTGTTCTATCTGCAAGGTGTTAAGGTAGTCATGGATGAAATTGACTGTGCATGCTATCTATTGCTTGAACAGCTCTGAATTTCAAGTTAAATCTGGATTTTCCACATATCTGTACTGTAGAGATTTTTGCCACCCAGCTGCTTCCTCTGAGGCCTTTGTATACTGTCCTCCTGATTTGTTAGAGGCTTTTGACACCCCAGTTGGCTTCCACACATCATTATATTGCCAAGTCTGACTTAGAATACAGCTGCAAACTTAGTTCATAGCTCCCCAGATGGTGCTCCTACTTAGATCTGCTAGGCTTGCAGTATGTTAAAATTTCCACTTAATAACTGGAATATCTATCGAGTTATTAAACAGATGTAGTTATCTCTATCTGCAGAAATGCTGTCACAGATAAAGGCATTTTCTGATACTACTGTATAGCTGTGATACATAGTTCTGATACATAGTTGTGTAAGTAAGTAAGTAAGTAAGTTTGGAGAAGGTCGACAACTAGAGTGCAGGTGTAGGGATGTGCATGAATATTTGTAACATTCGATATTTGTATAAATTCAAATGAATTTGGACATTTGTATACAATTGAATGTTATGACATTCATACATTGACAGAACATTCGTGAACCGGGGAGTTGGGAATGCGGCTGCACCAGTCAAATCTGCAATGGATCCAGAGCGCATTGAACATGGATTGAGAGCGAATTCAAAATGGATTCAGAGTGGATTTGTTGCTTTAAGAGTGGCTATGTTACAGGATACGTATTGGATACATATGGATATGTATCGGATACATATGTGTTCGTATTGGATATTGGTAGAAATTTGTACAAATACATTCCTACAATAGAATCCTACCACATTTGAAAGGGTATACAAATTGAATGCAAACTGCCCCCCATTTATTCACATCCCTATGCAGGTGACATAAATCCCACTGTGAGTCTGACCAGCATGGTTTAGCGCACACTATTGTGACTACCATATGGCACTAGTGGTGGCTAAAAGGAGTTTTTTCTTTGCTGCCATTGCATCCTCAAGTAGCCATCCAACAGAGCTATTCAGAGTGGTGAATGGACTTATGAGATTGAGCCCAAGGAAGTGTGGGAAATGGTCAGGTAATATCTGCTGTGACAAATTTGCTAAGCACTTTGAATGCAAAGTCACTCAGATATCCCAATTGGGAACAGTCCAGAGGAGGTGTCCAGAGAACTGTCTGGTCCAGTTCTTTAGGGTCAGTTTCAGTTGCTACAGCCTGAGGATGTGGATGAACTACTTGTGGGGGTTTGGCTGATAATGCTTTCTGGACCCTTGCCCTTCCTGGCTGATCAAAGCTAGCTACCAATGTATGGTCGGGTGGATCCAAGGAGTAGTGATGGGGTGGTCCCACCAGCCATTAAGGAAGGCCTCCCTGGATCCAGAAGATTTAAACAACTATTATACCTTTTTTGGGCAAAGTACTAGAGAGAGGTGGTTGTCCAACTGCAGGCATGCTTGGAAGAAGCTGGTTTTCCACACACATTTCAACCCGGCTTCAGGCCTGGTCATGGCACAGAAACTGCCTTGGTCACCTGGTTGATGACCTTCTCCAGTAAAGAGACAGAGGGAGTGCAACCCTGTTGGCTCTCCTGGACCTCTCAGCAGCTTTTGATACCATTGACCATGGTATCATTTTTGGAAAGTCTATAGAGTTTAGGAGTCAGTAGCAGTGTGCTCCATTGGTTCTGTCACTGATCTCAGAGGGATCAGTGGGAGCTTCTGACTTGACACTCTGGGATCTCGTTTGTGGGGTTCCTCTGAGGGTGATCTTATCTCCCATACTTTTTAATGTCAATATGAAGCTGCTAGGAGAGATCATCAAGAGATGACACCTAGCTCTATCTCTCTGTGCCATCTGAATCAGGAGAGGTGGTTGAAGTGCTTGATAAGTGCCTGCAGGCAGTAATGGGCTGGATGGGGGCCAGTAAGTCAGAGCTGAATGCTGAATCCAGACAAGACAGAGGTGCTGTGTGTCACTGGTTCTCAGGTCTGTGTAGTTGGAAGACACCCTGTCCTTGATGGGGTTGGAATGCCCTGGAAAGGACAGGTGCAAAATTTGGGGGTGCTTTTGGATTCTTCACTGATGCTTGAAGCTCAGGTAGAGGCCATGGCCAAGAGTGCTTATTCCCAACTATGTCTGGTGCTCTAGTTGAAGCCTTTTCTGGACAGAGATGTCTTGGCCATAGTTATCCATGCTCTGGTAACCTCTGAACTCGACTATTGTAATGTACTCTACATGGTGCTGCTCTTGAAGATGGTTTGGGGGCTGCAGCTGTGTGGGACACACATCATACCAGTCTTAAAAGAGCTTTATTGGCTGCTGATTCACTACTGAGCTGAATTCAAGGTGTTAACTTATAAGGCCCTAAATGACTATCTAAAGGAGTACATTCTTCCACACTGAGATGCCTATGCCTTAAAATCTGGAGGGGAGCCCCTCCTGGTTGTCCCACCAGCTTCAGTAGTAAAAGGGGAGGGTACCCAGGAGAGGGCCTTCTTAGTGATGGCCCCTAAGCTATGATATAGTCTTCCTCTTGAGATGCATCAGGCTTCTTCACTGTATATGTTTACGAAGGCAATGAAGATACAACTCTTTGCCCTGGCCTTTGGTTAAATTGGAATATACTGGCTCTTCCCAGTTTACAGACACTGTTACTGTTTTAATATATACTGTTGTTGTTTTAATATATGTCTAATTTCAAATGTTGTTACCCGCCCTAAGCCCTTCAGGTATAGGGCAGGATAGAAATACAAATAACAAACAAACAAACAAGTTATTCTGGAAAACCAAGGCATCCTTGGCCGCTGAAAAAGGTGTCTGCTGCTGCTTCATTCATGGTGTCAGCAGGCACCCAGTGGTGATTGTGCTAAGCCCTGCACAGAGGTCTTATTCTGTGGTGGATTAGGACACCTCCCCAATCTCTTATAGAAACTGCTCTAGATAAGTTTTTTTAACTTTGTTCCCTTCAAGTAGGATTTTAAGGACTATTGGTTTTATTTAACGGGTAACAAATTGGGGTCGAGAAACACTCAGCTGATTTAAATGCACCATGTCTTTATTAAAGCTTAAAAAGGCATTCAGGAAATAACTTTATTATTTATCAAGCAGCACATTTAAAAGCAAGTGGCAATAAAAAGGAACAAGTGGCAAGAAACCCATTCAATATTGGATCCATTAGCCAGATTCAAAGTGCAAGATTCCCAAATAACTACGCAGTGACTTGTAGCAAGAAAAAAAGGTTTTACGCGGTCTCTTGGGCTTAAGGCAGAGCAGAGGCCAAAGTGAGGAATAAAAGCAAAAAAGTGGGAGGAATGAAGTGAAGAGAAAAAACACTAAAGGAAAAGAGGCGCAGTTCAGCTGTTGTTGAAGGGTGCAGGGTGGACTCTGAATGAATTGAAAACCTTGATTTCATCTCTTAAGATGCAGAGTGGACCCAAAGGAAGCCAGAAATGTAGCAGTGGATCAAGCAAAAATTAGAGATATTAAGTGGACAACAAGCTATTCTGTGCTATTTGACGGGAA
This sequence comes from Aspidoscelis tigris stejnegeri, assembly GCA_023333525.1. NCBI lineage: Eukaryota > Metazoa > Chordata > Lepidosauria > Squamata > Teiidae > Aspidoscelis > Aspidoscelis tigris. Next base: position 49,326,899 of record JALMGA010000005.1, on the reverse strand, counting down.
GGAAAGACATTTATAAAGGGAGAAATTGGGTAACTTTCAGGCTCTCTAGGTCAAGTAAACAAGTTTCACTGATCTAATCAGGCATTCAGTTTGGATATCCACATTTTAATGACCATTCTGAAACTCTCTCCAACTTCTCACTTGTTTTCTTTTTCTAATCAACTTTTAGATAGAGGAAGCAGACACAGAATGCCCCTCTTCAAGCTGATATTACCTTAAATACTTTCTTGTTCCATATGGCTGACTAGATTTTGTGCACACAAATGTACAAACACACATCTCAATATGGTTTGCTTCTCATTCAGTAATACTAAACAGTGACCAGTCCATATGGTTTGGTTGTGGTTCTTGCAAATAAGGTAACACTGCTTTGCTCATTCAGCTCTTTCTGTAGAAAGAATTGCTGTTGCTCCATATAACCCTAATTGGATAGTTTCAATGAATTTTAAGTTGCTGTGATGGTTTCTTAGGTCATTAGCCTCTTTTGTGTTTTCATTGGAATGAGAAAATGCACTGAAATATTGCGTAACATATTGAAATTCTCAGTCAAGGAATTCATAATGTTTTGTCTGGTTAAGTGCAAGCAGATAATCCCCTTGTGTAAAGTGTGCAGCTTTCTGGTGGTTCTTATGCAAGTACTGTTTAAGCCAAGCTTAGAGGGTTTGGAAAATAAGCAAGTCAAATCAAAGGGATACTAATCCTCAAGTGGTTAAGGCAGGATCATACAGCTTGTGGCTATGAAGAGTCAGAGCTGCCAGCTAATAACCACGTCTGCAACTCTGCATGTATAAAACATGAGAAAAGCTAGAAAAGCACACTATTGATAACCATGTCTTTCTAGGAGGACTTACAGTGTGTGCTGTTGTTTTGATTGTAAATGACATTTTACACTACCAGGACTGGCAGTGGTTGATTTTAACTTTTTCAGCTCATACGAAAGAGTTGGGAAATTAGGGTAAGATTTAATGACAGAAGTCTAATAAGAGAGGATACAATAAACAAATGCAGTGGAAGCATATAAGTAGGATGTATGTGGGCTTATAATGTGAAGTGGAATGGAAGAGTGCCACAGAAAATTAGCTATGAGAAAAATCTCCATAGCTGAGTCTGTTAAGCACTGGTTACTATTTACCTGTGATCAGGGTAAGCCTTAAACTAACTGGACCCAATGGAACCCCATATTCACATTAGAAGCTTAGAATGATGTTTGGAGTGCCTCACTGACCCTCAGCCAGGTTAATCAGGTGGAGTTTCAACCTCCTGGCTTAGCCCATGGTGGCAAAAAGCCATAAAGCAGCCATAAAATGTCAAATGGGGTCTGGCCACACAAGTTGTCTTTTGCTAGTTTGCTACTCTGGACCTACAGATGCTAAATCTGGTTCTGTGCATGGTGGCCATTGCATTGCTGGGATCCAAACTATTTGACTTTTGATGAAAGGGGATCAGCTGGTTTAGGTACTAAGTCTATGCTCCAAAGAATCCTTGTCTGCATGAGTTATTGGTATCTGATGTGGGGTTTTACATACCCACAGTTCTAATGATATTTATTCCTTTACTACAAATTGTCACATCTAGGAAAACTTCTCAAGTAGTCCTGTGGTGTTGCTATAGGCTTCGTTCAGTCTGGGGAATGAAACGCCTCCACGAAAGGATCAGTTCATGCTGATAAAAAGGATCAAGCTATTGCCTATATGGAATGTGGGAACTGTGACCAGATGGGTTGTGTCCAGTTTTAACTTTGCCTCAGTCTTCCAATGTTTCTGTGGCACAGCTATAGAAAGGCGACACAGGTACATGTATATATCATCACTGTGTAATGTAAATAAGTTTAATGGTTAGTCAAATGACCATATCATCACTGTGAAAATAGATCTACAGGTGAACACACTGCCATATGTGTGTGTGTTTATAGCCACACCCACACACCTTCTTGAAAAAGCTTCGTCAACCAGCCCCTAATATCTGATTTGACACTTAGAAACACCTCCCCTCTATCCTAGATACATATGGATTTGTGCAAATTGATTTGTTGGAGTGTTCTCTTAATAGCTGAGATGCAGGGTTACTAATTTACTTCTCACTTCCTGGATATGTAGCCACATGGGCCTAAATGGTCCTAGATACCTTTACAGCCTAAATCTCTGTGGTCTTTTAAATGTTGTGGTCTGTTTTCTCATCAGGAAGGGCCGCTTTTCAATGCTAGCTCAAAATCATTATTCAGCTAGAAGTATTCAATTAATGCAGCTGTAGTTAATCTGCAAAATGAGTTCAAGAGGAGCAAACAGTCTCAGGAGCATTTCCTTTCTCCAAAAATGTTGTTCAGGAAAGCTGGATTCCATATTTCTAGCACCTGGTCCATCATCTTGATGATGCTGTGCTGGACTCCCAAGGACTTGGCAGCCTTTGCTTCCTGTTGTTCATCAGGGTTTGATTTATAGGACATCTGTAAAACCACCACATCTTAGTAATCGGGATGGTCATGCATAGAAAACTGACTTCCTAGCAAGTGTTGTTGAATGCTTTGATCCACCAGGAAGGGCCTGTATGGCTCATACATGATTTAGGGTGAGTCAGGCATAAATCACAGCATGCAGAACTTTTACTCACCGCTAATGGCAACAATGGGATTTCCTGGCAGAGCATTCAAACCAGATAAACAAAGCTTTGTTTGTGAATATAGGTTGTTCATTTAAAATAGTGAAGAGGAACTTGTAGTGGATCATGCATCTTAAACAAAAGTACTTCAAGAGAATAATTTTGGAATGCTTCTTAGAGAATGTGCCTGATGACAAAATCTGAATGTACCCTCTGAGCAGAATGTACCCACTGAGTATTAAGATGAATTAATTTCTTATTTTTTAACTCAGCTGCTGTAAGCATTCTTGTAAAATGTTTGGGGCCCACTGGGGACGCTGCTTAATTCTGTCTTTCCCTCCTTGTATCCTGATTAGCACAAGTTTGCAATTGACAGTCATGTTGAACTTTGCACAGCAACAATATATTTTGTTTTATGCACAATCTGAAGGAAATAATCCTTCAGAATACATTGGGAAATTATTATTCAGTACAATAAACAAGTTCCCCCCCCCCCGCCAAAAATAGTATGTCAACTGCTCATTTGAAAATCACTTTTTTTAAAATGTTTTTTTTAATTAGACCAGTAACATACTAATTTACATACATGTATACATACATCAAGTACATAAGAACATAAGAGAAGACCTGCTGAATCAGGCCACAGCCCATCTAGTCCAGCGTCCTGTCACACACAGCAGCCTACCAAATGCTCATGGGCATCTCAAGCAGAGACAACAAAAGTAAAAACAAAAGTAAAAGCAAAAGCAAATAAACACAAAGGGTGTTTTTCCACCGCAGCCCTTAGATCCGGATCTAAGAAGACCCAGATCTAAGGAATGGGCACATTCCTTAATCCGGATCTAGAAGATCCGGATCTAGTAGATCCGGATTAAGGGAAGCACCCAATGTGTTTCCACAGGAGGCGTAGCACCCATTAGCAATGGGTGCTAACTTCCCTGCTGTGGATACACCTTTGCACCCATGTGGGGAATCCGGATTGACCCTCAAGGGGTCTGTCTGTCACCCCAGGTGTCTCTGGGGTCAGGGGTGTGTGATCTCCGAAGTCCCAGCTTTGGAGGGACTTCAGAGTCATTTCAAAATAATTTCAAAATGACTCCAAAGTCCCTCCGAAGAGATCGCCAAGGACTTCGGAGAGGCTCCGGAGCTGTCAGCGCGGTCCGTGCGCTATTAGGCTTCTGCTTTACTACTGTGGCCTCAGTATGACCTTTTAGGAGTTTAAACAGCTTTAAACAACTTTATGAAAAAAATCCAGCTTGCTATCTATCTATCTATCTATCTATCTATCTATCTATCTATCTATCTATCTATCTATCTATCTATCTATCTATCTATCTATCTATCTATCTATCTATCTATCTATCTATCTATCTATCTATCTATCTACCTACCTACCTATCCTGCTGTATATACAGAGGGCAAGTCGGGTTGCAGAAAAACCTGTATTAAAAATCCATTAAAAATTAAGCACCCTAAAACAATAAATAAGAGTGAAAGGGGAGGGAGAAGACGAACAGGAAACTTAACTTCAGAACTCATTGTGGGCACTTGATTCGCTCAGCATTTTCCAAAAACAGAACATGAATGACCTTTCCTTTTGCGAAACATAATTATAGTTCATCAGCAGAGCATGTGGTCTGCCTGAATGAGGTTGTTGAAACAAGGAGAGCCATCATGCACCAAAGGAGCTGAAAGTTGCTCTGGATGGCCCATTTGCCCAAATAGGTATGGGGCAGCTCATTATTTACAGAAAAATTATTGATGGCATCTCCTAGTAAATCTGCTCGTCAAGATTGTCTGTTCTTTTAAAATGAATAAGCCTCTACAGAACTTATTTGTATCACTTCTTTCTCTGTAACAGTTAGCTTCCCAGATGTAGAGGCTGATTTTAGTTATTTAAATACCACAGGAAAAGGTCAGCAGCTTTTGCTGTAGGAAATAAGCAGACCAAAGCTTTTGTGAGTAGCATGTACACGTCTTTATTCCTAGTTCCAGAAATCATCATGATTATGTTGTTCCTTATGTCGGATGTTCTTGCTTTAAATAATCTAGTGCGGTGCATATGGGGAAAACATATGATACAGGACCAATGCTAATCACACCAAATTGCTGTGCTAGCTTGCTGGCCCTCTCTCTTTTTGTTTAGCTCCATTAGATTAAAGAAAGCAACCTCACACTCTCAGGCCGTGGCCACACTTTGCTGAAATAGTCCATCTTATTAAGAAACAGTACTCAAAATGCACTAACTCCAGCCGCACCAAATATCTGATAATCCTTCCTCTGCTAATCCTCAGTTTAGATCGCTATGCTCATACCTTTCTGTTCCCATCCTGAGACTCCTTTAAGAGACTTTTTTAGGCTACTATCCCTTTCCACCGTGCTCTGATAGCATAAAAGTTCTGCGATTCAACAGCTTGTAATCACACATTGGGTGAAAGGGAAGGCAAATTCATGCAGTAACCACCCACTAAAGTAAGGTTCAGACCCCTTTAGTCCTCTTCCCTGATCACATCCAAAAAATGAAAATAGATTAACACTCTATAACTGTGAGACCTGTAAAAATCAGGACTCAAGAAAGTGTGACTGATGGGAGGAAAGTCCACAAATAAAACAGATTGGACTAAAAATGTGTGAGCAGTGGGGCCCAAAGATGGACTAAAGAAGGATTAAAGTGAAGGTTTGATGGCAGCCTCAGATTTACACCATTGTAAATGAAGTGTTGGGTACACAGTAGGAATCCTTGCCTTGGATTAACCTTGAGGCTAAGGAAGAGAAAATGTTCCTGATGAAGTCTTGTATCTCTTCACAATTTGTAGTTGTTAACCCATCTCAAGATATATTGTAGCCCATCTCTTTCTAGCACACACATTTTGTATTTTTACCTCAAATTATTCCAGATAATTTTGCCCATTCCTTCCCTTCCTTCTGTGACACAATGTCATTGGCTATCTCATTTCTCAGTCACTGAGGATCTTTCTACACTTACCTACCTTTAGACAGGAACAGTGGGTCCAGAATTGCCAGGGCCATTGATTCCAACCAAAGGAAGGCATGGGCAGGATCCATGCCATCTGCATCATTATGGTGATCTGGATCAGACCGTGCCATAGCTTGAAAACTCACACAAGCTTCATGGCTGCACCTTCCTGAGACTGAGGGCTAGGGATAAAAGTTTCTTTGGTGCCACTGAAATGGACCATCAGTACTCCCAAACACAGCAGGTATGCCTTCTGCATGCCTCCCATCTTGTGGATTTGGTCCTCTGGTAGGCCCTATTAAACAGGTCTACCAGTGATTCAGATTAATGCTCCCCTAATTGGGATCTGTCTTATCACAGTGGGAAGTATGGCCTCCAAGATCTAGATTAATGTGTAGATCTCTGAGACTTAGATTAGAGAGATGCACAAATTTTTTGGTGTTCAGTTCATATTGAATCGAATGAAAAAAATTGTATTCGTTCAAATAGATCCCATTAAAATGCTGTAGGATTCAAATTCAATATGAATGTTCTAGATGAATCAAATTCAAATCCCCGCTAATCGCCCACATGTTCCCTACAAATACCCTACATATCCATTCTGAACGGATCAACTTGACTCTCAATCCACTTTGAACCCACTCAATTTGCTTTGAATCCAGCCTGGATCCGTTGCAGATGTGGCTGGGGCAGCCACTCTCCCACCTCCCCAGGTTTACAAATGTAACAAAGCTTCATATGAATGTATCAAAACATTCTATTTGAATTTGAATATCAATCGTCAAATGTACCAACATTTGATTCAAATGTGCATGTCTGAATTGGGACAAATCCATATGAATTTCTAATGTAATAAATATCTGCACACATCCCTAACCTAGGTGTGCACTACATGGAACCTTAATCTGCATTATGGGTCCTTGCAGAAAGGCCCTGACTTTCTTTTGTTTTTGCCCATATTCTAGCTTCTCAAAATACATTTGACCAACAGCACCCAAAACTTTAGACTGCTTCAGGTAAAATTTATCACTGGATTTTATCCACTTTTCATAATATCCACCTTTCAGTTATCACGGCCTGTTTGCATTTACCTCTTCAGGACTCTCCCACATATTCTGGAATGCTCCATCCGCACACTGTGGCATCAGCTCCATCCCAGAGTGTTTCAGAACATGCTGTAGTGTTCTCAATCTTCAGAAGCTGCTAGGGAGCTCCCAGTAAGTGTTCACACCTACTTCCACTGTGAACACTGCATGGGATGGGATGAGTTGCTAGAGGTGTTGCCATGGTGATTTGCACCAGTAGTTAATGTGCAGATGGCACCAGCATTTGCAATGCAAACCCAGCCCACCATTCCTGTACTTAGCTGCACTGGAATACTCATTCCAGGTAGTTAAGTATGAGCAGGTCACTAATGTGCAAGGAGAATACCCTGCTATTTCATTTGAATGAATGTGGATTAAAACAGGTGTACTAAACTCTTACATACAAATCTCTTGTTAACACAAGCAATATTCTATTGTAATTATTGCTTCCTCTCCAATCCTAACTATTCCACTCTGCTATAGTAGAACATTAAGGTACAATAATTTTGTTGAAAAAAATTGCAATGAAACAGATTAAGATTGATGACAGCTTATTGTGATTAATTTCTCAAATGCCCATTACAAAATATGTTATGGTTGTGAAGCATGAACAAGAGTATGACAAAGAAATGGAGAGGTTGGTTGTTATTTCACCCATCACAGACTTGCTAAATTTATTCCCTATTTAAGTTTTGCAAATATACCGGTAGCTTTGTAGGTATCGATTATTTATAACTCTAAAGCTTTCCAATGGAAGTTACTTTAGAAGACAGGTTTGTTTGCTTTTTCCACTAGCACTAAGTACCCATTAGGGACCCATTAGGCTCAGAGCAGGAAGACCCCATTTCCACTGCAGACCCCATTAGAGCTACACATGTTTCCACCTGTACTAGGGAAATCCAGATTAAATGGATCCTTCAGGACCTATAATCCGGATTTCCTGGGGCCTACAATCCGGTCTTTGGCCATGAAATCTGGATTATACAGTACACGTTCACACCACAATCGGGCAATGGGATCTAGGGGTGGGTTCAGGAGGGACACTAATCTCTGAAGATGGCTTGGAAGACTGCTCTGAAGACAATTCTGGAGAATGGCACAGACTTTGGCCAAGCTCCGGAGAATCTAGCAATTTGCCGCAATCTTTGAAAATTCCTTGGAGTGGCTCCAGAGTTTGCCCCCCCCATGTGCATTGCCCCCCCCAAAAAAAAACCATGGGATGACAGATGGGCCCAACATGGGTAGAGTTGGAATCGCTACATCGGTGCTCCGATGTTTCCACTGTGAGCATGCCTAGCACTTATTGCTATTGGGCACTACACCGCCTCTGGAGATGCATCAGGTACCTCCTTAGATCTGGATCTACTAAATCCGGATTAGTTGAAGGACCCATTTCTTAGATCCAGATCATCTTAGATCTGGATTAAGGGAGGTAAGTGGGGAAAAAAACCATGACCATTTAAAAGCAAAAAGTCATATAACTCAATGCTTGTGCAAATTTGGAAGAATCTGGACATTTGTATATGAACTGAATATTACGACATTCGTACATTGACATTCGTACATATGCGAATGTTTCGGAACATTTGTACAAAGCTTCGGAACATTCATGACACAGGAAAAGCAGCTATACCAGTCAAATGTGCAACGGATCCACAGTGAATTCGACATGGTTTGAAAGTGGATTCAGAGTGGATTCAGTGCAGATTTGATGCTTTCAGAGTGGATGTGTTACTTGATACATATGCATTTATATTGGATATTCATACAAATTTGTACGAATACATTCAAATTGAATAGAATTCTACCGTATTCAAAGGGGATCTATTCAAATGAATACCGATTTTCTTACATTCGATCCCTAATGAATCGAATGCAAAAAGCCCTCATTTGCATTCCTAGAGAAGAATCCAGGAAATTTGGGCCAGTATTATACAAGAGAAGAACTTAGGCCACAGATCTGCAGACATGCATTGTGAAATACTGCTAGTGCCATACATGGGAATGAAATTCTATTCTAAATTGTCTAAAATGTGTCTTATGCAAACAATTCTGTAAGCCACTTTAATTGGATTTTTAAAGTCTTTTTAGAAAAGCCCCACATGAGGAAAGAAGAAAAGCAAACACAGTTCTTATTTATTTATTAAATTCTAACAAGGAAAAGTTGTGTTACTGTTTACATATCCTCAATACAAGAAATGTTGCATGACAGAGTGCAATTTTGAGGTTTATTTGTTTGTTTTCTTTTTCCACACAGAAAGGAAACAGTCTGCATACCAGGAACTATGTTGACTTTTTTTTTTTACTGTGTAGAGTTTAAAAAAGGAAGTACCACAAAACTACAGTTGTTAAAATGCTAAATATTTAGGTTGCCTTTTCCTTTCATCTTTAGCAGCATATTTTTTGTTCCTGTGAATACCATATTATTGTGTTTTTCCTCTGCCACTGGGAATAATCCAAATTGGCTCACAACTGACCCTGGCTTCCTGACCACAATATGTTACAATGTGCAGTTTTGTGTCTGTTTCTGCAGCATATTAGTCCAACACATTTATGAAAAACCAGCAAATGATGAGAGGATATTACATATGACTTTGTGAAAACTCTGAGGAAATGCTGATAACAAATGCAGTCCTTAAGTTCCATCTTAAATAACTGCCTCCTTTCAATTTCATTCACAGTTCTTGGCTTCCACAAGTATTGGCTGTTTTTGTTTTCTTTTGGGAAAGGTCAAAATTTATTTTTTTGTCTAAGAAATCCCCCCCCCAATGCTATGGTTTTTCTCAAGAAACAAATGCTTTAGAGATTTGTAATACAGCACCTGAATAAATATACCTACATTTTCATAATAGCAACTGATGGACTTTATTTGTTCTTCCATATATAGAGATTTAGGAATATATTACAGCTATATATTCTTTAGAATAAAGCCACATTGTGATGCCCTATTTCTGCTTTAAAATGATGGCTTAGTTAAAATATGGATCCCAACCCAACTAAAGTAAAATTTGATCAGTAATTTGTATAGTCACGGCTGGATTCCACTAGATTGCTGACAGAAGCCACAAGAAATGCACAATATCCTGGAAATTATATATAGTCCATATATAGTCCTGCAAGTCTAAGCCCTTCCAGTTGCTTATAATGTGAAATACATGTATGCATGTGTGTCCGCATGTGCACACACACACACATGCACAGTGGTGTTTTTTAGGTGTTATTATTTTGCTTTTAAATGGCTAAAAAGATTATTTCCAATATAAATCTGGCAGTTATTTCACACACTATGTTTATATTTAGGCTGTGTCTATATGAGGCATTAGGGTGATGCAGGTTCATCCCTCTGCTAGTCAGGATGGACAAAATTTTCCCACACCAAAGATTCAGATCCCTGTTTGAGACAGAGAACATCCTGACTGGAGAATACACTTTCCTATTTTGAGGACTTTTTGTCCTGCTGATGTGATCTCTAACAATCATTGGTCAAAATGTGCTGCCTCATGGCTGCCTCAAATGGCAAGAACTTTTGTCCAAGGCACATGGTCTGAGATTTCAAAGGGCTGCAGAATGGCCAGTTATTGGCTCTTAATACATCATCATCATCATCATCATTTTTGCTGACTTTCTGGTATTAATAATTTCAATATCAATACATAATCCTTGAATAAGGTTTATGTTTAGCTGAATAGAAAGTGTAATTTTTTTGTCCCATATCTGAATCTATAAGCATTGATTAATGACTTGTCTCTAAAAATATGGTTGACATCATTATTTGATGGATTATGTTAATACCTCATAAACATTCCTTGTCCCATTTTATGTCCAGCAGGCCATCTCTTTTGGTAACTGTTGCCATTGCTGAAAGATCTAATTCCTTTCATCTCTTTAATTAGACAAAATCTGTTACTGATTCCTGTAGATATTAGACCTTTATTTCAGATATATCAAAATCTAAATTAGTTAGGTGTAGAGAAAAATGATATGAGAAGATAAGGGAGGTGACAAAAAAAAGGGAAAACAAACGAGAGAAAAAGGGAAAACAAAGACAATCTGGAGTGGGGAAATCACTCAGAACACAAATTAGTTCAAACGGCTTCATAGTATTTCCACAAAATAGAGCAGCTGGTACCTTAAAGATACCAGTCTTGCCTGCCTAGGACTATTGTCCTAAGGTCAGCAATCCAGGGTACTACAATTGGAAAGAACTCATAGCCCTTTATTTAAACAAAATTAAACAATCTCTTGTGACCTTTAATCCCATATTATTTTTAATATAAATGGGAGAACCATTGATTTTTTTCTTACTCCATATTTATCAGTAATTAACTGTGTTCTTCTTACTTGAACAGAACCAGAATTAAGCAAAGGACATAAAGGCCTTTTTTGCATTTACCTCTCTTTAATCTGGGATCAGTGAGTCCAGAATGGCTGAACCTACTGATCCAGATTGAGGGGAGGTGGCTGTAGAACATGCACAGGCTTTGCAGTTGTACCTTTACACCTTTGAAGGCTAGAAAGGAAAGTTCCTAGTCTTAGAATCTGGGGGGGGGGGTATATCTCCCAGTAATCCCAAACATGGGACTGACCTTCTGCATGTCTCCCCTGATCCTTTTGATAGTACAAATTAAACAGTCCTATCAGTGATCCAGTTTAATGGCCTCCTTAATCTGGATCAGGCTCTGTTTAACGCAGACATTGCTGGGCCACCTTGGAGGGAAGGGCCTCCATGATCCACATTAACAAGTAGCTACAGAAGCCCAGAATATGGCCTTGAAGAAAGAGCCAAATTTAATCACCTTTATCTAATGACCTTAGCTTTCTCTTTCTCCTGCCTTCATTGAGAAACTGATATTGCTGTTAGTATATATATTATATTGTTTCATAATAAATATATCTAGCAAGTATATATATATATGTATATATATATATATATATATATACACACACAATGTATACATCACTTGTTACTTAACTTTAGTCAAAGAGATTTTCCCTCCCTTTGTACTACACTATCTTAGTTATTAAGTATTGATTTTTTTTCTGTATCTCTATTAATTATATAATAAACACTTGGTGCCAAGTATATGATTCATGTTTTATACTTTATAATTTTATATCATTAAAATTCATTTCTAGAATAAAAATGTATCCCCACGGGTTATATGTTCTACTATCTGTTGCTTATAACTTCAAGAGCTTGGCTTGTGGAGCCTACAAAGAAAGGCCCTTTCTGCACTTGCCTGCCTTAATACGGGATCAGTGGAGCTGGAATAACCCGGTCCACTGATCTGGACCATGGGAAGGCATAGCTGCGTCAGCTCATGCAAACTTTGTGACTGCACCACCATTCCTCTGGGGCGTGTTTTTTGGCAGCGCACTCTGGCATGTCACTGAACGGCACTCCCCAATAGTACTGAACACAGGAGGCATCCCTTCTGCATGCTTTCCATGGTCTGGATCAGGCCCATGTTGGTCCACTGGTAGATCTGATTAAATAGTCCTACTAGTGATCCAGATTAAGGCCTCTTTCAATCTGGATTATGCTCTGTCTCATGCAGACAGAGTGGACTGGTGGGGGCATGTATATGGACCTTTAATCTGTATTAATGGTTTATGCTGAAAGCCCCCCCCCCAAGATGAAAAAAATCAGTCAATAACTCAAAATTTGCATAACATAAGTGATTTTAATATGCAGATTACGGAGTGCAGTGTTTGTGATTAAGTGACTAGGTATCTATATCTAAATCGACTCCCTTGCAAACACAATTGGAATAATCTATAATAGAATTGACAAATGTATGTCCTTATGGGAATGTGCATGATATGTCATTTCTCTCCATGTTTTCTCTCCTCTTACACATCACTATGGATTGTGGTCAATTCTACTGTCCTCTACCACCCACTGCTAAGTAAATAACTCTCTGCATCTTACTTTTTTGACTGAAGCTGCTGTGTAAGAAAGTTGTTTCTCATTGTGCTTTTATTTGCCTGCTTTGTTTTCTTTCAGGACAGAGGATCATCACTAGTCTTTGCCCTCACATATACACATCCCATTTTGCTTTCCCTTTGCTATGCTTTTGTACTGTATTGCATAGTTATTGCTGTTGAATTGTGGCTGTCTAGTGGAAGAAGTAGTAAGAGGGCTGGTCGAGGTAACCACAAGTGAATTAAGGATCTAGCTAGGAGGAAGACTGAAGAAGAGCAGTGGTAGTTTTTAAAAAAAGAGGTACAAATCAAGAAGATAAGAAACCAAGATTCTTGACTTATCTCCACTGGTTCTCTCATAGTGCTTTCCATTCTAGATTTTAGCACAACACCTGTTCAGAGATAGACAACAGCTTTTTTTGTTCGTATCTTCCCTGATATGGATTTGATGATGTCAGTGGATATAGTATGACATGAAGCAAACTGCTTTTATATCTTCTTGTCCCTTTATTCATATTTTTATGCTTTCCCAAACTTTTTTGATTTGCAACCCACTAATCAAAGATGCAAAGATCCCTTAAAACAAACAAACAATGGTGATATTATTATTATTATTATTATTATTATTATTATTATTATTATTATTATTATTATTATTATTATTATTATTATTATTATTATTATTATTATTAGAAAGTCAGCATCATGATGATGATGAGGAAAATGTTTAACATTTCACTTTTATCTATTGAAATTGCTGTACAGTTCCAGCCTTGCCCCTCTTCTCCCTGCTGTAATTCCTGATGGCAGGTTGTCCTTGGCCAGACCCACACAGGTAATACACTACAATGACAAACATTACTTTGTCACTGCCACTACCACTACCCATGCTCTTATAGTCTGACAAACTAATCATACCAATGAGATGGGTTGCACAGAATCTCTTTTGGTTATAATGCCACTGCTGCTGTTGCTCTTACATTTCCTTCTCCTCCTCCCACTCCCTCTCTGTGTTTCTTTGTGCTTTGGAAGAGCACTTCAAATAACTGGGAGGACATTACTCCAGCTCTCTATTACTATGTGTTTTGGATCGGGACACTTGGGAATGTGGTACAGAACATGACCAGGTTTTCTTTCAACATTGTTCTGTGGGAAAACCAATTGGATGTAGGCTGTTTGTTTGTATGACTGGTTTGTGGATGCTAGCCACAGCTCTTGGAGAAGTTACCCACCCATAATAACTGTATGTGTGTGTTTTTGTGTGCGAGAGAGAAAACTGCAGGATTCAGACATTTGGAAGCAGGGGATTGTGCTCTCAATTGAAATTTGTTTAGATTATAATTGGCTTTGCAAAAATTGGTGGTTGTAGGTTTTCTTTGGAGCCAGCATTGTTTTCTTGATTAAAGCCTCAGAAAGCCCTTGATCATAAATTCTGGAAGCTGACGCTGTGTAAAAATGGGAAGCCAAAACTTAATGGAAAACTGAATGCATTTTATTTCATAGGGTATAGTTTACAAAAGGCTCATTCAGAATGCTTTTGATTGTCTTTAATATACCACCAGAGTGTTCTCAATATTGCTATAAAATACTTGTAGAATTCATGCTGCTGGTTCAATGCATATTAATGAGTTGGTATCACTCACTATGTGGGAGGCAGCCCTGTGTATCATTCCTGAATTTCTTTCTTCCATGATAAAGGTCAAATTCTGGAAACATAAGATTTACTTTAATAAGTGTGCCATCAACAAATGAGGGTAACAGCTCTGTTTCATGCGAATCAATTTACTTTTATTATGGGCTAGAGATACGCACAATTTTCAATCTGACCAGTATGTGCTGCAAATATGTTTGAACTGAACTCCAAACGATTCACAGAGGTTTGCACTTCAGTTTGAATGCTCAATGAACTGTTTGTCACAGGGAACAAAGGAGAAGAACAAGGGGGGCAGCAGGGCCAAGTTTATGCAGAGGTAGAGATGGAGACCCCAAAACTGGGTCTGGGAGGTCTCCAGAAAGATGCTAGTTATGTCTTGGAACAATCAAACACAGCCTTGATTTTTCATGATTTTTTTAAAAAATTGTCTCATTTGTTACTATGGATCAGATGGCTGATTTCCAAAACAGAAAGGCCCCCAAACATCATGTCTTTCTGACAGCCCCAAGGACCTACATACCGATTTTGAAGGCTGTAGCTCAAAGCTGGCTTCAGCAACAAAACCACCCTACCTGGTAGACCAACAAGACCAAAGTTTTGTACAGTTTGATTTGGACCCTCCAAAATTTGTGTGCCAGTTTTGGGGGCATTAGGAAGGCGTGGCCCACCCATGAAGTAGTCCCATCTGTCAGTTTCTTCTTTTTTTGCTGTGAAAAAATACCTATAGGGAACAGGAACACACACACACACACTGATCCAAATGTGCCTTGCCAAAGAACCTATCGTCAGTTGAACAGGATTCTGGCCCAGATTGAGTCTACCCCATGACATCATTCTATGGTGGTGAGAGGTGGATGTCTTTGGAGATCCATTATAGTTTCAGAGGACTGTTCTTGTCACCTCTTGCTTGGAAGGCAAAGGACCTGGCATGAAACTCCCCTCAATATCCCTGAAGATATATAGAAAGTATTTCCAAGCAGAAGCTATCAGCTACTGCTACTGGTGCTCTTAGCTGGGTTTGGAGGAATCCACTGTTCCACCACTTGTCATGGCAACTGAGACTTACTTCACTTTGCCACCAACCACAGCAGTAAACCGTGCTGAGAAAAGACAACAGCATTTCCCCTGAATGATAATGATGCTTGCAAGTAAGGCAGAAGTGAAATCAGGTTGGCCCTAGGGCTGCTTGTATCAAGATGGACTTAGTGCTTCTGTTCTTCTTGATTATGGCAAACAGGTTTGATTATTAATATTATTGTCATTTTTACACTCAGGAAAAGAATCTTTCTCAAATACTACATCCAGAATCCAGAAGGATATTTATATCTTTTGAGCCAAAAGAGCTCACTTTCTGGGAAATGGAAAAGGATTGTTTTCCTGGAACTAAAAAGGGATATCCTTTGACAATCTTAATAATCAAAGCTGTTCACCATAGCCAACCAAAATGATGCAAGAAAGCACCAAGCGGTGTAGAGATAGCTTTTTTAAAGTCCACCCAAGTGATGTGGATGGTTTTGTAGCTGCATTTCTGCAACTAAACTGCTTATATCAAAGTGGTCTGGTGTTTATATATATATATTTTTAAGCAGGGCATATTTTATGCCTTTTTAATGACACAGGCACTTTGAACTGTTCTTTAAATATCTCAACAAACACACTGTGGGTGAGTTCCCATTTAAGGAATAAAACGGAATATACATCAAGGGAGTTGCATCGATATGTAAAGCACGTTAAAAGGAAGCAAAGAACATCTGGCAATCGGATTCAACCCCGATTTTCTGTCCCCATTCTAAACACTTAAAATGCTTCAAAAATGGATTGGGGAATGTGATTCTTTCCCCTCCTCTCCCCATTGCCCAAGGCACACGGCAGCAGAGGCAACTCAAGGACCCGTTCACTCACTCACCTCCACAGCCACCATCCCCAGCAGGGGTTTCCTCCAAAAAAAGCACCCTGGCTCCGCTGCCGCCTACACACACAGCCTTAAACATTTGCACATCTCCCAGATCCAGCAGCTGCTTTCCTTCCTTTCCCTTTCTAAAGGTCAGAACTTTTAAAGAGCCAAAATTGCACAGAATTGCACCATTGTTATCAGGTGTGAAGTGGGTGGATTGCTACATTGAAACTGGCTGCTGTACAGGGTAGATTTTTACAGTGAAAACGGCCACTGTACCATTTAACTGAAACAGCTGACCTGCAGGAAACCCCAATCCATTTCATGATGTATTTGCCCAAATACTGCTCTAGTGTTCCCACTACAGTAAGTAAGAAGTGTTTTAAAGCCAAATAATCCTCAAAATACCCCTGAAACTGATTGCCAATGGGGACAATGAGAATCCAAACCATTTTTAAACCATTTTTCTTGATTGGGGTTAGTAATAGCAAGGATCCAAACCGTTTTAAAAAAAGTTTTAAAACAGTTTTAAGTTATAATGGGAATGCAGCCTGTATTCACTTCACATGCAAATGCTTTATTCAAAAACCAGAGTTGTTCAGTTCAATGAGGAACACTGCAAACACGTCCTGTCTGTTCACAGTGAACTGAGATTGACAAGACTCTGTTTGGGGCAATTCTGTTATGGGCTATTTTCTAATATTTGATTGATCTAAACTGTTTAAGTCATAACATTAAGGTAGATTTATTGGTTATATTAAAAGAGCAGTGCAAGATAAATACTATTGCTGAATGTCTTGGAAGTTAAATGTATGCTACACTTTATTATTTTCTTCTTGAAAAAAAAATGCTCTTCAGGACTTAGCTAAAATTGACCCTGATGGCTGAAACCTGAGATCTTACTACTTCAGCTTTGTCACCACTGTTGTCTTGTGGTTTTAGACTACTTTTTGCAACACAGTGCCAGAAATAGAGGCCCCACTTCCATTGGCTTGGATGATTTTCTAAAGGGAATCCAAAGCAGTGAAGCATTTTGCATATTTAAAAAGCCAAGTATTTTGAAATGTCAGTTTAAGCTATGGGAAAATGAGATGCCTGGGAAATGATTATCTGATGTTTCTGAAGTCAGACCACCATCTGAAGACCACCTAATTTTTTCATTTATTATCATACATACTCATTTCCTCATATTTACAATGATGCCAGCTACAGAAATTGCTTATGGATATGATGCCTGAGGCAAGTATAACTTTGTGAGCCATTTTTGGGACCAAGTTGCTCATATTTGCATGAAATTGGCTGCAGAGTTGGAAATGGTTCACTGGAAGCATCTGGAGCCCTGTCTGGTCATGTCATTTTGAATAAGTTCTAATTATTGCAGTCTGAAGAAGGGGCAAGATGCTTGCAGAGATTTGGCCAACTACTTGTCTCCTTGATCCTAATTAAAGCTAGTTGATGGGGAATGGGTGGATGGATCCAGGTAATGATAAGTTTGTCATGGTTGGAGGAGGTCATCCCTCCTGAAGAGATGTTAACCTATCACCCAATTGCTAGTTCACCATTTTGGACAAGTTATCGGAAAGAGTGGTGGCCACTCAGCAACAGGCATATGAGGAGGAAACATGGGCTTGTGAGATTCAGATATATAGATCGGGATCAAGATTAGGATGTAATGTCTGTATTGAGAATGTTGAAATGGTTTGAGATCTGTGCTAAATTGTAATGCCATGCAGATACCCAAAGCAGTTCAGAGGTGTCTTCACAGTTGTGACTCTGGCTCCCCAGCCCTTCCTCTCCACACTTCATGTCCTGGCACTCCAGCTTCCTCCCCCTTCCCTTCCCCTTACATCCGGCTGGATTGGCAGCAGCATTGGGCTGGGAGAAATCCACTTCAGAGGGCCATGCCCCTGAATCTATCTGTTCTATGTGCGGATGCCTCTTCCTCCGGATCAAGAAATATTAGCACAGTTTGAAGACCCTGTTTTTCAGGTCTACCACTAACCTGGATCAAGAAGCCCTTAGCATTCATTAGGTCTAGATCTCTTCAATTCTGTGCGGATGATGCAGACTTAATGGAGCCTTAATTCAGCTTGCTGAGTGGAAGGTGCATTCCTTATGCATTCCTATTGGGTGCTTAATCCAGCACATCCCTAGATGGGAGAAATGAATGGTCATCTGCACATAGAACAGATGCAGAAAGTTTGTGGGCATGGTCATGGAAGTAGGAATGTGAATGAATTGAAGAGAAGAGAAAAAAAACTTTGCCTTTTTGTGAAGTTGCCTCCCCTGAAAATAAGGAGGTTCACCTTTGCTCCCACAGTGCCCAACCCCAGCACCCCCACATCACAACCCTGTGCCCCCACCTCACCCCCTGCCCCCAGCCTTACCTCCCACTGTGTCTTGGGTCCCCCACCCCTCCCCCAATATATACTATAACTATTTTAATAGGTATGATTTTAAATGTTGCTACCCGCCCTGAGACCTTTGGTTATGTATGTATGTATGTATGTATGTATGTATGTATGTATGTATGTATGTATGTATGTATGTATGTATGTATGTATGTATGTATGTATGTATGTATGTATGTATGTATGTATGTATGTATGTATGTATGTATGTATGTATGTATGTCCTGGTGCCCCATTTCCCCCATCTCTTCCCCCACCTTGCATCCTGAATTCTCCCAGAATGCAAGAGAGTGAGAGCAGGGATACAAGGCAGGGGTGCAGGGGTGTGGGGCAGGAATCCCCTCCTGTCCCTTTGGAATGGATTTCTTCCAACCCAATGCTGGTACGAGGGGAGGTGGAGGGGGCAGGGGAGGGAGCTAGAGTGCCAGGACATGAGGTGGGGGAGGGGTTGTGGTGGGAAGGGGTGGGGTGAGCCAGGGTGCAAGGATATGAGGTGGGAGCCAGGGTGGGGGGGAAGCTGGCACTAAACAGGAGGCATGAATGTCAGAGTCACCACTGTGAAGACACCTCTGAAGTGCTTGGGAAGGTGCTTCCCAAAGAGAACTCATTCCCTGCTATGGATTTGTGCTATGGTGTCTGCATGGCATGCTGGGCTACGTATAAAAGATTTGTAATGCATTAATACTAAAGTGTTTTTCTGGCTTCTTTAAAAAGTCCCATCAATTGCTACCTAAAGAAAAATAATTAAAAAATAGAACAGAAGGAAAAATTTTAAACCCAAAGATGCAGTAATCAGCATACATCCAGGAAGTGCACATAACATTTATACCAGTCTTTAGGAAACTGTGAGAAGTCCACCCAGTCATTATGCAAAAAATCTGCAGAAAAAGCAGGAAAAAGTGTATGTGTTAAGTAGGTATGGTTAAAGGAGAATGCAAAACTCATGACACATTTTTACAGAGGCTATTCCACAACCATTTGAAAAACAGCTTGTAATGTTTCTATTTGAAAGGAAAACTGGCAAATTACTCTCTATTTTCAAAGTTGTAAACAGCACCCACAACTGCCCTTAATGTAAATGCAATGGATTATCTGGAAGCTTCCACTGATAAGTATGTATTTCATACTTTGCTGACAATGAGATCTTGCACTCTTAAGCTAGAAGCCATGCCCACACATGAAGAAAGCAAAAATGGAAGCTCCACAGTTATGTCTTTGTAGAAAAACATAGGATTAGACTAAATCATCTGAACATTATGATGCAACATCATAAGCATCCTGGATTATTTATTTTCACTGCAGGGGGCACTGTTTCCAGTCCAGTTCCTATATGTATTTCTTTCTGTTGAATTAAACTTACCTACCAAATAATAGGGATGGAGATAGTTGTTCTGAAATCTGATTTATTTTTCACACACACACACACACCTCCATTTGCCACCATTCTGGCTTCTTTCTTGTCCCCATCCACAAGTTGACTTCATATTCAAGTTACTGATTGGTCCTTTGGCTTCAAAGCAAAGTGTGCAGCAATTTGGTAGAAGTTAAAAAAAAAACACCAACTGAAGCCATGCTGATCCCTGGTTTGTGTGACCTGATTGAACAAGAGACATGAATGAAGTGTGGAAAAGGTGGTTACAGAATAATTCTATCACACAATACTAGAATCAGAAGACATTCTATGGAACTGATAGGCAAGAGAGTTAGGACCAGCAAGGGGAAGTATTTTTTTCATCCTGTAGGTCCTCAGTCTATGGAATTTTCTACCAGAAGAGGCGATCACCACAACTAGCTGGGTTAAGAAAGGATTAGACAAATTAATGGAGGATAGGTGTATCAGTGGTTACTAGAACTGATGCCTAGGTTCTTTCTCCAGGTTGGAGACGCAAGCAGGATTCCTCTGAAGGGCATTTCCAGGGACTTGAAAGCAGGGGAAGGTTTTGCCTTTGCCTTTTGCTTGAAAATGCCAAGCAGCAGTTGATTGGCCACTATGTGAGAGAGGATAGTAGACTTAGACTAGATGGCCTGTGTCCTGATCAAGCTGGGTTCCTCTTTTTACCTTGTAGTGTTTGCAGTGGTAGAAAATGCAGGTATGGAATGTCAGCATAGCCATGTGGCTATCAGAGCAATAATCTGCCACAGATTAATCCAATCAAGGAGTAATAACTGTCAGAAAGAGAATTAGTGTAAATGACAAAGTAAACATATCCTTTATTATATTTGTGTTCTTATGTGTAGTTCACTTTAAGCACTTTCCTGGCACTTATCCAAATCTGACACATTTTCACTCAATAATATCCCTATAAAATACCCTAAATTTCTCCCTGTAATTAGGGCATTTTGGGGGAAATCCCATTATCCCTGTGACTGGGACTCTTTACAATTTCTGTTGCCCCTTGAGGAATCATGAGACTTTTCTGACTCAACTGAAATATAAAACTGATCAATATGGCAAATACAGCATGATGTGCATTTGCACACCCACAGCCACTCTTCTCATACACAGCATTTGCACTAAAAGAAGATGTGAATGCTGCATCTGGTAGCTCACGAGAGACTTCCTAGCAGCTCCTGGTGAAGCTGGGGACCAATAAAAACTGTTCCACAGCTTTGGAGAATCAGGGACCATCTGGCATGATCTGGAACTCTCTTAAGATGGAGATGCCACTGCAGAGTGAAGATGGAGAAACCTACAGCATCCCCATGGGTTAAATATGAACAGCCCCCCTAGTGTAATATCTACCTTGGATATTAATGATATTCATATTGATACCAGCTGCTTACATTCAAGGAGAATTGAACGCTACCCTTGAGCATTCTGGAGAAGTGACCAGAGAATCTTCTTGTTTAGTTATCTTGTATCAGTTTCAATTACTGCAGCCTGAAGATATGGATAAGTTGCTTGTTGGGATTTGACCAACTGCATACTCTCTGTATCCTTGTCACTCTTGGCTGTTAAAAGCTAGTTGATAGGTAAGAAAAAGGTTGGTCTAGGGACTGGTGAAATGAAGTAGTCATACTGTCTTTTAAAGAGATTATGATTCATCTTCAAGATGACCTCCCTGGATCCAGAAGAGTTTTTTTTTAAAAAAACTACCACCTGGTAGCTATGATACACTTTTTGGGCAAGATATTGAAGAGGATCATGGACAGTCAATTTCAGACATTTTTGGAGGAACTGATTATCTAGACCAGGGTTTCCCAAACTGTGGGTCGGGACCCACCTCTAGGAAATTTAACCGTATTTGAAATAACTTTTTTGATGTAATTATTTAATTAAGTAATAAAAAATTGTATTAAAACTTTGTTATTTGAAAAGTCCTTTATTCATATTGGTAACGGTTAAATTTCCTAGAGGTGGGTCCTGAGTTGGTAAACTTATATTAGATGGGTCGTAGCCCAGACAACTTTGGGAACCACTGATCTAGACACCTTCAAAACTGTCTTTAAATCCTGTTATGCCACTGTTATCCTGTTACCTTGATTGCCCTGGTTGATAACATCCTTTAGGAGAAAGATTGGGGAAGTGTGACAGTGTTGGTTCTCCTTTATCTCTCATCAGTAGGGATGTCCACAAATGTTTTTTATTTGATTTGTATCAAATCAAATGCTAGAAAATTTGTATTTATTTGAATAGATCCCCTTCTAATGTGATGTCTTGTCTCAGGCGGGCGAGGGCAGTGAGGCAATCCGTTGGGGGCTTAAGAGTAGTCAGCATCAGGTCAGTCCAAAATCAGGGTTCCAGAAGCTTGGCAAAAGTCACAGCAAGGTCCAAGAGTCAGGTCAGTCCAAAGTCAGGGTTCCAGAAGTACCGCAGAGTCACAATAGGGTCCAGAGTCAGGATTATTGTCGAAGGCGAGGACGGGGGTTGCACAAGTACTTTGTCTGCAACTCCAGCTCAGCTTGTGCTGCTCAGTTAAGTAGGGGAGACAGTACCATGCCCTTGCTGGCACAGCTGGGCCAGACGCTGCAATCTGCACCTCACCTGTTTCTCCTATCAAAGGAGCAGAGGGGAGGAGCACTCTTGGGGCTGACTGACTGAGCTCTTCTCCCCAGAGCTGTCTGTGTGCTCTCCCAAAACTGGCCCCTGTCTCTCAACGTCCATGCTGCTGTGCCCCGGTTGCTGCCCAGACCGTTGTGCCATTGAAACCACACTTTCCTCCTCTGAGGAAACTGGATTGGCATGAGGGTCATGACATGTGGTTGGATTCATATTGAGTATGAATGTTCAATCTCATATGAATCCCATACAAATCCCATATAAATCCTGTACAAATCCCATATGAAGCTTCATATGAATGTATCAAAACATTCTATTCGAATCTGAATGTCAATCTTTTAATGTGCCAACATTCAAATGTCTGAATTTGGCAAAATTCATATGAATTTTGAATGTTATGGATATTTGTGCACATTCCTACGGTTTGATTCCATTGGACATAGTAACCTTGAAAGGCTATGAAATCTGAGAGTTGGAGCATCTCATTGCAATGGGAAGTCAGGATTTGCCAGAATGGGGAATGCTGTTTAAAGAAACTGAATCAAAACATTCACTGGATTTGAATGAGATATTTAGGCCTCGGCTGTATTTTTTAAATGAGGCAAACCCTGTCATTAACTTAGATATTATTGCAGTTTTTCAACAAGTACAATTATGTAATTTATATTGTGCAGTTTAAGAATGGCATGGCAATAAAACAATCAGTGGGAATGCATCCTGGATGCAAGAAGAAATGAATGTATAGTTGCCATGCTACTATTTTTGTGGCAGGTTATTCTAAAAAATAATAATCTTGCATGGAAAAAAATCTGCTCATGCACCTGAAAAAGACATTTTAGACTTTAGAGAGTGGCATTAGTACTTTTCCTATCAGATTCTATAACTTGGTTATAAAATACTCACTTGGTTATTTTACTGTACTTAAATTTGACATAGTGGAAGACTATATTTCTGCTTTATTCGTTAACCAAAGCTTCAGTGTTTTGAAATGAAATCTGAAGGGTATCATATCATAAGAGAAGTCAGGTTAACTTTATATATTAACAACCTAAGTAGCTATTTATCTTTGCTGACTGAATATGAGATGGAATTTCTTAAACAGGCACCCAAAAGACCTGTGACAAATTAGTGATCTTGTAGAGTTGTTGCAAGGTCAGAGCCCATGGATGATGATAATTTTATGATTTCATTATATGGTAATATTTATTTTTAGTGCCCTTTTCACCAAAAGGTGGTACAGAAGTATCAGGTGTATATTGCATACAAATTAAAATGAGGTTCCTAAAGATCTCAACTTGACCAGATATGAAACATTTTAAAAGCTTTTAAAGGTGTATTGAGAACAAAACCAGGTCTTTAAGAAACATTTTTGTCACTCCCCATAGGAGGCTACTTTAAGTAAAAAAAAAAATCTATCCTGCCCTATACCCGAAGGTCTCAGGGCAGGTAAAAATGCAGATAGGTCAGCAGCAAAAAGCAAGCACTTAAGGTCTTTAGTTCCAACTCTACTGTTCATTTTATTTATATTTATTTTTTTAATAATAATAATAATGATGATGATAGATAGATAGATAGATAGATAGATAGATAGATAGATAGATAGATAGATAGATAGATAGATAGATAGATAGATAGATAGATAGATAGATGATTCTTATAGCCTGCAGTGGGTATTGTGTCTTGTTCATATTATTGAATGAAAGTGAACTCATCCTATGGGAGAACATCAATTAGTCACCGAGGGCTGTGAATTTCATCCTGCAGATGAAATTTAATTGATGTTTTGTATGTTTATACACAAGGGCTTGATGGTGATGCTCTCTTTACTGAAATACTTAGGACAGGATTAGGTTGTGGGCTGTAGTGGCAGCCTTATATACTGTATCACATACTGCTTAGTAGATGAAGGCTGACTGTTACATGGCTAAGATGTCTCTCAGTATTCCGAGATAGCCAGGCTCCATGACTCTCACCATGAAAAGTACTTGAGAAGGCCACTAGTGAATTGGTGCCCTGTCAAGCATGCCTCAAGGCTAGTGCAAAAGGAGCAATGCAGGGGAAATTCCCAAGACAGTGACATGCTCTTCACCTCAGCAAAACTGACCACAGGTTCTTTAGGGTAGGGATATGCAAAGTGACATTCAAATTCACAAATTCAAACTTTTTCTTTCTTTTTTTTTTGAACTTGTGAACATTCCTATTGAATCAAAAATATGGTTATTCGAACATCTAAAAATTTGTTTGAAATGAACAAAGCTCCTGCTTGTGTAAATGAACACTTTGATTGAATATTTGTATTGCACTATGGTTTGGGTGATAAAAGAGACTTTTTTAAATGGGAAAAAGTCACAAAATGTTCATGATGAACCAAATTTTTGGATGTTTGATTTAATAGTGAAATGAATTTGAAACATTTTTCATGCAGCCTAGGGCCCTTCCCGGATATTGCAACCCCATCAAGGACAGGTCAGCATCTCCCAACTAAGCGGACCCGAGAGCCTGTAACACACAGCACCTCTGTCTTGTCTGGATTCAGTTTCAATTTATTGGCCCTCATGCAGCCCATTACTGCCTCCAAGCACCTGTCAACCACTTCAACCACCTCTCCTGATTCAGATGGCACAGAGAGATAGAGCTGGGTATCATCTGCATATTGATGACACCTCACTCCAGATCTCCTGATGATCTCGCCCAGTGGCTTCATGTAGATATTAAATAACATGGGAGATAAGATTGACCCCTGGGGAACCCCACAAGTGAGTTCCAAGGGTGACGAATCTGTCTCTCCCATCACCACTATCTGAGAACAGCTCTGGAGATAGGAGCGGAACCACTGCCAAGCACTTCCTCCAACTCCTAAACTCCGTAGCCTCTCCAGAAGGATACCGTGGTCAATGGTATAAAAAGCCGCTGAGAGGTCCAGGAGAACCAGCAGGGTAGCATTCCTCCTGTCTTTCTCCTGGAGGAGATCATCAACCAGGGCAACCAAGGCGGTTTCCATGCCATGACCGGGCCTGAAGTCAGATTGAAATGGGTCTAGATAATCAGCTTCTTCCAAGCATGCCTGCAGCTGAACAGCAACAACTCTCTCTAGAACCTTGCCTAGGAAAGGTATGTTGGCCACCGGGCGATAGTTGTTTAAATCTTCTGGATCCAGGGAGGCCTTCTTCAGGAGGGGGTGGCCTGTTTAAGGGTCAATTGAACCACCCCCTCCCTCAGAGAGGCGTTTACCACTCCCTGGATCCACCCAGTCATACCTTGCCAGCTAGCGTTAATCAGCCAGGAAGCACAGGGATCCAGAGAGCATGTTGTCGGCCAGACCCCTGCAAGCAGCTTGTCCATGTCCTCAGGCCGCAATAATTGAAACTGATCCAAAACAATTGGACCAGACAGTTCTCCGGACGCCTCCCCTGGACTAAGTCCAATTGTGACATTAATCCCCTACAAATCTGAGCAACTTTGTCCTCAAAGTGATTTGCAAAACTGTCACAGCAGATATTAGATGGCTGAGGCTCACGCTTCAAAGAGCCAGGTTTTCTAAGGCCATTCACTACTCTAAAGAGCTCTGGTGGATGGCTACTCAAGGACACAAAGGTGGTGGAGAAAAAACTACTTTTCACTGCTGTCTCCGCTATGAATCTGATCGAACATGAGCTAGAGCACGCCTATCATGTGATAGGCGTGCTCTAGCTCATGTTCGATCAGATTCACAGCCAGACTTATGCCACTTGTGCTCTAGCTGTCGACCTTCCTGTTTCATGGCCCATAGCTCCATGGAGTACCAAGGAGCTTTCTGGGCTCTACAAGCATGTCGAGGGCACTTGGGAGTGATCATGTCAATAGTCCTGGTCATCTCCTGATTCCAGAGAGAGGTCAGGGGTTTGACAGGAGCACCAGACATGCCAACTGGAAAATCCCCCAGGGCATTCAGGAATTGTTGTGATTCCATAAGTCTCTGGGGGCAGACCATCTCAATAGGTCCTCTGTCCCCACAGAGGGGGATTGCCATTGTAAGTCCAAACCTCACCAGCGAGTGATCCATCCATGACAATGGGCTGACACTCAGCCCTCCTATCAATGGATAGTCATCAATTTGCTCTGAGGCAAAAACCAAGTCAAGGGTGTGGCCTGCTATGTGAGTTGGACCAGATACAAACTGAGACAGCCCCATGGTTGTCATGGAGGCCATAAAGAACTGAGCTGGTCCATTGAGCATGGCCTCCACATGGATGTTAAAATCCCCCAACACCACTGTGGCAGGGGCTTCCAACAACACCTCTGAGACAGCTTAGATAGGGAGGATACTGGGCTGTGGGGTGAATGGTACACCAGTAGCATCCCTATTTTGTCTCTCTGGTCCAACAACAAAAACAGGCCCTCAACCCCATTAACAGCACGAATTGGCCTCCTGGTGAGGGAGATGGAAGTCCAATGGACCACAGCGACACCCCCTCCCCTCTCCCCTACTCTAGAACAGTGTTGCACTGAGTAACCTGGAGGACAAAGCTGGGTCAGGCCAGGCTCGCCCAGTTCATCCATCCAGGTCTCTGTTATACATGCCAGGTCGGCCCTTTCCTCAAGAATTAAATCATGGATAATTGATGTTTTATTCCAGACCGATCTGGCATTTAAAAGCAACACCGCTAGAGTAGTTGGTTTTTGGTTGGCAGGTCTCCCCAGATTCTGCTGGCTGGAAAGTGGAACAGAAGGGGTGACAGCTTCAAGGTATCTAACACCCCTTCTCTTTGTCTCTTCCGTCTTCCATCGACATATCTCTCCCCCACCTGTCTGAACAGAGATAGTGGCCTCTAGTTCGCCCCCTCTTACTTGGCCTTGGCACATAGTCCGTCCCACACACACAGACAACCTCCCACAACAAACACACCCACCAAACCAAATACTACTATAAAAGCACCACCCTCACATACAACAGCCGCACATGCACACATGCACACACACGCACCAAAAATTTAAAACAATATTAAACAATGAGAGGAATTTTAAAACAGTACTATCTAAAATTATTTATGTATATGTATACTATCATGAACACAGCCTTTCCATGCTCAAAGGTGTAGCACATTCACCTGTCACCACATGCACATACAACACACTCATACAACACCCACAAAAACTACATATACATTCCCACACAACATGCACAGCCTTCTACTATCCTCCCACAGTTAACTCCTGCAAGCAGAGGAAGAAGAGTGCAAAACGCTCAGGTGGAATTTAAGCGTTCCTCCTTCACCCCCAACAGTTAACTCTTGCAAGCAGAGGCAGAAGAGTCTAGGACACTCAGGTGGAATTAAGTGTTCCTCTTTCATCCCCGACAGTTAACTCTTTTTAATTAAACAATTAAAAATAGCTAAAACCATGTCCCAAGCTCCAGCGTCTCCTAGAGTCTCCAAATGGACGATGTCCTTTGACTATTTCTTTGTGCTTAAAGGTAAGAGTGCTTAAAAAGTTTCCTGGTCTCATCATTATAGTCCAGGTGTTGAAAATTGAGGCTTAATTGCAGCTCCCATAGGAATCCTCCGCAGCAGTGGGATGAGAAACTTGAAGAACAGTTTTAAGAAAAAAATGCTGTGCATGTAGATTTTCAGCAGCTTTGGGCTGAAGGTCTTGAATCTTTTAATTAAATATGAATCTGGTTCACAGACTGCTTCTATATTAATACTATAAATATTCTTGTGCATTGTTAGGCTTAGTCACATTATCTGTAGCTTCCAGTACACCATAAAACTTGTTTTTTTCTTTTATATTAATTGACTTTCTCAAAGTGAACAGCTTGCATATGTAATCTGTGGAGACCAGTCTGTGCATCCAAGATATTTATTTCATAGCCTTTTCTAAAGAAGCCAGGTCAAGTCTTTCTTATCAAGGATTTTGACCAGCAAAACTTTCTAAAGGAGCTATTTCTCTGTTAGCCTTGCCATGTCTTTATTTTTTTATTAACTTACAAGTGAACTCGGTAATGTTCTGCCCTATATTTCTGTTACCCCCCCCCATCGTACAATTTTTTCAGATAAAGGCTAATAATGAGTTGAATTTATTGACAGGATTCCCATGACAATAGCTCCTTCTTCTAGAGTTGGAGCACTTGCTTTGACCTAAAGAGTAGCAAAATCAAGCTATCAGCATGCTTAATCACCTCATTTAATGCGCAAATGGTGAAGGCCTTCACAGTTGTGACCCAGTTTGGTCTTGTGGTTAGAGTATCAGCCTCTTATCTGGTAGTCTCCTGTTTTGATTCCATATTCCTACTGACTTTGGGCTAGTCACAGCTCTCTTTCTCAGCTCTCACAGCCCCACCTACGTCACAGGGTATAGTTATTTCTGTTCTTTAGATGAGACTGGTGTGGGGGAAGGTATCTATAAACATGAGAACAAGACTTTTCACATGAAGAAACTTCAAATATTTATGAAAATTCAGCCTAAATGGTGTCCATGGTGTCAGTAGATACCAACAGTGGCCCACATGCTAGCTCTTTCACTGAAGCCTCAACCTGGTGCCACCAATTTTGTGGAAACCCTCTACAAGATGTCATAAAGAGGCACGAATAGTGGAAGTGGTCTCCATATCTTAAGGGGTGTCTTAGTATTCTTGTCCTGAAGCAAAGTGAGCAGACAATAACCAGAACATTGATTGTGGGCCCATCTTGAAACCCGTTAATAGAAGTGAGTGAGGAGAGAAAGAATCATTTGCTTAAACAGCTTAATTCTCTCCTTGCTTCATCATATTATCCTCTATTCTTGATACACTGACCAGCAAGAATTCTCATTTGAGGAAAGTATGAACAGCTTGCAGTTTTCTTTTAAGTTACTTTCTGCTGTTATGGTAGACAAGCTCCAAATTGTTTCTCAGACATTGACTCCAACATGTGACTGTATCTAGGTGTATTCTAATCTATATATACCCATTTGTATAAATGTGGGATATGTTCAGCGACTTATACCAGAACTGGTATGTATTCCTCAGAGACTACAGTGGAACCACAGGATTTTCAGGGCAAGAACATTCCCCTTCACACACACATCTTAGGTACAGCATAATGTAAGTGGAAGTAGTAAGAGGTTAATCCATTGATATTGTTGGGTCTTTTACTTTTCCCATCTAAGAAGTTGGAAAGTTTCTGTATAAGTTGAAAAAAATGCATAAAATACTTTCAGATCTGAAACCTTAAGGGTGTGTTCCCACCTGAGCTGTTTAAAATGGTTTTTAAAAATGAAACAACAAAACCCATTGCAAACGCACATTCTGGCAGTCGCAGTTAACCCCAATTATGTTCCCACAGAAAATACTTCCAAAAAACACATTGGGGAAAGTTATTCTTTTTCCTCCCCACCCTTTGCCTACCCCTCTCTCCTGATTGGGTTTGATCCGATGACATGGCCAAGGGTGGGGAATACCAGCTCCCTCTCCGTCCTCCCTCCTGCTTTTGCTGATACTGTTTGAATCCCACAAACCTTCTTATTTTATACACAAGAATCATGATTTGTAAAAAAGGGGGGAGAAAGAGCCCCCTCGATTTCGAACCCCATATCCTTCCTCTCGATCACGGACTTGCTTTCTCATAAAGAAATAAAAATAAAAATAAGGGAGCCAAGTGCTCCTGCACACACATGCATGTGTGCACGTGCACACACACACTCCCCTACAGGACTCTTTAGGCTATTTTTAGTATGCTGAGGTGAGCAAGCCATCAGCTGCACCTTGAGGAAGGTAGACGTGGTACGTTTTGCAAGCAGTTTTCTAGTAACTCTGACTTGCAGTTCTGTTATCACAAAGGGTGCCTGGTGTCATGTATTATATTGATACAAAAGCACTCAAATACCATGGTGATGAGTGTATTAGAAATCCTTAAAACAACTGCATTTTGATTCTGCGAACTGCCCCCCTGTAACGGTTAAGCTTAAGCAGTGGGTATGTGTGGTAAGTATTGTAGAGTAAATTTAGTTGAGAAATGCAAGCCTGCGAGTGGCAGAGCTTACAGGCCCCAAGAAGGAAGGGAGGCGAGCAAGCTCTAGCAGCTTGATCAATCAGAGAAGGTAAACAGCACGAGAGAAGGCTTAAATAGGGGAAGCAGAATGACAGTTATGGTTTGTTATCTTAACAACTGAAGGAGGTTAGATTAGGATAAGGACTGAATCCCTAGGTACAGCCTTAAGGAGTGAATAAAGATGTGGAATCCTGAAAGAGAGCAGCCTTTATAAGTTCATAAGTTGAAACTGGTTATCTGTTTTGAAGTGTATCAACAGAAGTATTTCTTTACTTCAACATTGTATCTCAGACTGGTTGCCTTGGTAACAGACCTGGATATAAAGTGTCTCTTAGAACAATGACAGGAGGCAGATTATATTTACTACTGAACACAGAGAAAGAAACCTAATCTTTTGGGGAGTTTGGAAGATGGGTCTGGATAAATAAATGTCCATAGAAGCTAGTGAAGCTGGGGGGGGGGGCAGTGGTATAACACCTCAGCTGAGAAAAGGCGTGGCACCCCCACCCTCTCCCCGGGCATTTTGAAATGATGAGGCACTTGAGCCTCATGATGTGCAGCCCTTTCTGAACAAGTGGCAGAGGGGAGAAGCAGGTGCCTTCCCTGCCCTCTCCAGGGCTCATCTTGTGGAGATGTGAAAAAGCAAAATTCTTTCAGCAGAAAACAAGAAAGTGAGGGGAACCATGGGTGGAAAATGAAACTTTTGTTATCAGTGTGTTATCAGTGTGGAGTAGGTGAATTGTTACTTGTTATCAGTGTGAAGTGGCTGAAAATGAAACTGTGAACTGCTCTGTGAGGGGAAAAGGCTTTTAAAGGCTTTCTGACACTTTAAAAATCTGGCAAGGGGCTGTCCTGCACAGGGTGAAACCCCACCCGTTTCATGACGCATCTGCCTCAATACTGCTGTACCGTTCCCAAAGGAATAAAGATAAAGCATTTTAACTGCAAAAACGGGAAAAAAAACACCTGTATTTTCAGGTGTTTTTTTTAATTGTGGTTTTTAGCGATTTACTCCTCATTAAACACAGGAACCGAATTGGTAATGGGGACAAATAAAATTCACATTGCTTTGAAATAGTGGGAATGCAGCCTAAGTGTATTAAAAAGTACTTTGTCCAATGCTATCAAAACATCAATGCAAACAAAAAATAAATAAATGAAAAAGTGAGGGATACTTATGAGCATGTCATTTCTTTATTGGGATTGTTAGTGCTGAACCACCATTGTTTTGAAAGGGAATTGAGGTTAAGAAAAGAGTCATAGCTGGATTACAGTGGAATCATGTCTGAGTCAGTTAGTTATTGCATTAGGATTTCAACTCTGTTCTCAGAAAATATATTCTTAGAATGCAAAATGATACAGCTAAGATGAATAACATGGATTCATTTCCAGTGTATAAAAAGCTAATATATATATGAAGTCCAGATTTTTATCAAACAAAAGCTTTGCAGAAGTTTCCTGCCACGGCTCAAAGCCAAAAGAATAAGAAAACAAAACAAAACAAAAGTAACTTCTCAACCCTATATGTTACATTTTAATAGCAGCTTGTAGAATATCACATTTTTTGTGTTAAGAGTTTTAATAGATTTCAAGTTAACCATATCACAATTATCCAAGATTTGGAAGGGAGCTGGAACATGTAATGTAAGGATACTCCAGAAGCCAAACAGAGTTAATAAAGCTTGTTAGTAGTTAAAAATAGTTTTGGCTTTCTTAATTTTGTTTAGCATAGTTTGGAACTATTCCTAGATTTGGTGTTCCTCCTGGCAAAGTGGCTATAACAGCTCTTATGATATGCTGGATAAAGATTTTAAAAAAGAAGATGGATTTGACTACTGTTATTTATGCCTAGGACTGGATGTGGGCTAATAAATACAAGTTGAATTAGAACAGGACAGAGACCTCTGAGTGATTACCAAGGAACTGGAGAAATTGCCTGTTGTGTTGATTTGTAGTCAGGGTGTGCTCCTGAAATCATCTGTGTCAGTATAAGCTCATAAGCTTTGATAGGTGCATCCCCAGTGGAAATTGATAGCCCAGAAATGGAGATCTGCATGCTGATAACTTCAAAACTGGACTGGTGACTACAGTGATAATGTTAAAGTTGGTCCAGAAGTGGCTGCACGTGAGAAAGATAGCAGCTCAGTGGTTAACCAAAGCTGTTAATGAAATTATATGTAAAAAATAGCAAATCTGATATCAGAAAAGGCTGGGTTGTGTGGCAACAAGAATCTTGGAACTGGATTATGCAAAACAAAAAAAATAGTAGTATTAGAAAGTAGCATTTTCATGTAGACCTAATTCCTGTGACCTTCAGATAAGAATCTCCTGATGTGATGCTCTGCTTATTTAACTATCCCCTCACTAAATCCTAGGGCCTTTCTGCAGTGACCAGACAGTGATCAGATCAGCTGGTCTGGATCAACAATCCATTCTGATTGCTCTGGACTGGCACAAAGCTGTTGTTTTGGGGTCTGCATTGGGATGGCTACTGTGGGACCTTTCTGCACTGGACCTTATTTCAGATTATATCCTGGAATACAGACCTGCCATCTACACAATAGTGCAGACTATGCCAGTGATGGTGAACCTTTTGAGCTTGCTGTGTCAAAATCCACAAAAAAACCTAGCTTAATTCGGGTGCCGTGTCACATCTAGAAATATCCATAGCTCTAATAAAAAAAGTTATATTTTTGATATATGTATTTATTGAAAGCAAAAACAAATAATTCTTTATAGTAGTGACTTTCATTTGCTAAATCTTCAATTGAAGGGTAATATTTCATACACTTCAAGCCCAAGCAAGCGCTACTAACTTCGTCTGTAAGTTGGGTTTCTTTCTTGGTTTTAATATTTTTTAACACTGAGAATAAAGTCTCACAAAAGTACATAGAGGGAAAAATTTTGAGTAAAGCCATCACTGCCACACCCAGGTCTTCAGTCCTCTAGCTGTCAGGAGGACAGACACGCTGTGGATGACCCAGCGGCATGATGATGTGACTCCATCACGCCTCCTATGCCAGGCACAGACAGTGCATCTGTGCTCCCGGTATCTTGTAGGGTGCAAGCCAGAAGTGGCCTGTGGCCTACAAGATACAGAATGGCAACAACAGGCCCAGGCACTGGGGTGACACTGTGTGTCATCCAAAAGGGCTTAGTGTGTCACCTGTGACACGCGTGTCATAGGTTAGCCATCACTGGACTATGCTATACCCTGCACAGGGCCTACACTACATGAAGATATAATATGAGATATAGGGTGTTTCTGAACTTACCTCCTGAAAGCTGAATTAGGGAAATGGATTAAGGAAATCCATTTTTCTGAAATCTGTCTTTTGGAAGATCCATTTGAAATAGGGATGGATCCAAATGAAGCCCCATGCTTCTGCACTCGCGTGGGAAGCATGGATACTGAGGCACACGTCATGTGCTCACTGTGCGGATGCCACAGCACCGATTTCCAGAAGCATCTGGGCTCCCTGAGACCCCGCCGCCCCAGGAGCCATGTGATTGGAGCATTCAGCCGTCAGTCACTGCTCGATTCCCCCCCCCCCCGTGTGTGGGCATGTCAGGGACAGAATGGCCACCAATCAGCAGCATGCCTGAGATCCCATGGCTGCCGTGATGCTGCTGCCTCACTCAACATGGCGACTTCCTGTCCCACCGACATCCATTCCCTCTCCTGTTTGTGTGTGGAACCATCCTCCTTTGATGTGGAATTTCCACGCAAGTTGATTGCACACCTTTCCCGTCCACAGAACAGGAAGGGAAGTGCAAAAACATCCCAGTTCTCCACCACTAAACTAATGCTGCACTAAGTAGCCTGATGAGCAGAAATGGGAGAAATTGTTACATGAAGACAAAGATTATTTGACATAGTACTGTTTAAATCACAAACACTTCAATGGAGAGCATATTTAGTAGAGATTTGCAGAAACATAAGAGTTAGGATTTCTGTACGGACCTTCTAGAAAGCTCTGAAAATAATGTTTCAATTTTCCTTCTTCAGAGCTAATAGGTACATGCAATGATGTTTCTGCATACTGATAGCAATTTGCTACAAGTTTCTACCTGTATTATCGGTACTCATATCTTTTGTCATTCATGTCTGTAAATACTTTATTTGATTAATTCACCTCTTATAATTGGAATTGGGGCTCTTAGGTTGTTAAACATACAAAATGAAGTCTGTTAAAGAAATTGAAATGTCTGTACCAATTATTATTATTGCATTTTATTATTTCTCAACTCAATTAAATTTGCTACTTCCTCTATTATCATTCAATACCAGAAAATATAAAATACGATGGATTTGGTGAAACAGTAGATATAGTTTCTTAAAGGTAAGAGAAGTTTGGTAATGAAACAAAAATTCTGAAGTGGAGGCTTTCAAGGAGAGAATTGTACCCCCCCCCACACACACACATTAAGAAGAGGTTGAATTATATATTAGTTAAAAGGAGACAATACCTGGAAAATTGCCTATACTTGGTCTGAAGACATGTTCTCCTTGTAACCACCTAGTGGCTCAACAGGCTGGTGCACTATATAATAACATCTAATGTGTGCACCAGCCCATGAGTTCGAATCCCGATAAGGGAAAGTAGAACTCCAATTACAGGCTGCGGGCATCTGACAAGCAGCAACTACTGCGAAGCTGGTCATGTCCTGCCTGAGCCAGTGGTGGTCTTGTAATATATAGCCCACACACCACAGGTTGTAAAAAACTCTATAGCTTATTGTGGCCTCCATGGATGAGGAACTAGCTGTGACTCTCTATATAGAGGGATAATTGAAAGGAGACAATACCTGGAAAATTGCCTATACTTGGTCTGAAGAGTTTGAATTGTATGGTAAAGAAGGTTGGTCCTCATCTCTTGCAGCTTTCATGAAAGCACTAATTCATTTTTGGTTCACATGCCAAGACTGATTACAAAGAATGGTCACATTCACCTTTGCATGTGAAGGCACAAATACCCCAAATTCATACAAAATGCAAAGGTAATGAAGCATGAGGTGGTTGAGTTTCATCAAGATGCACTATTGTCTTGCTTAGCTGAAAAACTATAAACTGTTTTATTATGGATATTAGTCACCTTGTACAGCAGGGTAAAAGAGACAGCATGTTGATCTAGATAACCTAGACAGGTGGATGGAAGTCTTGATCATTTCTGTATTTAACTGGGCTGGACCGCTTAAGCTAGAACTGCTCCTACTGGAAAGGTTCCTGGTTGGAGAAATCTAGTTGTCGTGGAACATGGTAAGCCTTGGACAGCCTATTTTAGGACAGCCCCTGAACTTTCACACTGCTCTGAAGCTCATATGAGCTTCAGAGTCTGCTGTGAGGGCTCTGTCAGGATTGTAAGGGTACTCTCAAAATAGGACCCTCACTAAACTGGGACCCTTTCTGCACTTGGCCTTATTCTGGAATATTTCTTGGGATGGGGGTCTGTTGTCTGCATGGTAATGCAGACTCTGGCAGGCCTTGCCTGGGGCCTCCCATAGTCTGCACTAGCATTCAGACAGCAAGCCGCTATCCTGAGATATATTCCAGAATAAGGCCAAGTATAGAAAGGGCCTAGAACAAGGAGAAATAGTACATTCCACTTGCTTTCCTGTTCTGTTCAAGCAGCCCCTGGACCATTGGTAGATCTTTTAAAAATGTCTATTAGTATCCTGATCTTGGTGGCTATTTTGGCAATCTGGACTGGGCTACACTGTGCCCAATGTGAATGGAATATAATAGGGGAAGTGACTTACCCTTAAGCTGGTCCACTTTGAGGAAGATAGGTCTCTGAACCCCTGCCTGGACTGGCTTAAGGGTAAGTGTAGAAAAACTTGATTCCCCATACTCATTCATGTGGTTCCTGAGCCAAATCTTTCAAGGCTAATATAATATCACTCTTCCATATGCATGAAGAGAGGTACTCACAGATGCTTGTCACATGTAGAAAAATCAAATTGATTTCCTCCCAGTTGCATTGCGGAACGTTTCGATTTTCATGTTTATCTTCAGTGCCTTTTCACATTTTCCCATTGGTTTTGTTTCCAAATAGTGTACCAGAAACTCAACCATTATCAGCTTACACCAGTGATAGATCAGTGCTAGGGGGTTATAGGCACTAAACACGAGAAGTATAACTCATTTCCATTGCTTTCTCTAGTGGGCATGTTCTGAAATTAAATATGGCATGGGTGAATATGGCTTGCTTGTGAACTGTCATGTGTGCTCTGGTATCAACACAATGAATTATTTAGTATTTGCAACTGTGTTGGATATTCTTCTGAAGACCAAAACCACAGTGTATTTTATTACACTTCAGCTAAAACAGTGCACCCACTAGTTTACATTACCTGTAAGAAGGAGGAGAAGTAGTACTAAATAATAATAATAATAATAATAATAATAATAATAATAATAATAATAATAATAATAATAATAATAATAATAATAATAATAATAATAATTGGTAGTAGTAGTAGTAGTTAGTAGTAGTAGTGGTGGTGGTGTGTTGTCATCATCATTGTCACTATCACCATTACTATTACTAATCATCATCATCATCATCATCATTTGCGGGCAGTTATGTACAAAAAGTTTATTTTTGTGTGATAACCCTAATTAAAGTACAGAGGTGCGTGTTGAGACAGAATTCACACATAGTTTGTGTATGATATTACTAGTCACCTGCTGAACATGGGGAAGAGAGATTTTGTTCATGCTGTTCTCAGTTTGCTGGTCAGTACAATTTTGCTGGATACTAGAGGTCAACCACTTTGGGATCTGTATTTATGACTTAAAATACTACTTTTGGAGAGTCATTATACTATATGTATAAAGACTCGAGTTTTGGCCCACCATTACAACTATAGGCATCACCTGGTTCTGTTCTAAAGCTGTGGGTTGTTGCAAGCAGTGCTATCTTTTACAGTCATGTAATTTTCTTGCATTTCTTTCAGATTGCACCTCATGTACAATAACCATGGGAACTACTGGGTTTTCTTTTTAATCCCAGCAAAAATTCTCCCTTTTAATTTCAATTTTTTTTTAGATCTTGATCATGATCCTGTCAAGTTTTCTGTCTGTGAGCCACTTTGGTCTAGTGGTTAGGGAGCCGGGCTCTTACCTGGGAATAACGGGTTCGATTCCACCCTCCCTCATGAAGCCAGCTGGGTGACCTTGGGCTAGTCACAGCTCTCTTCTGAGCTCTCACAGCCCCACCTACATTACAGAGTATCTGTTGTGAGGAGAAGAATAGAAAAGCTTTGTCAGCCGCTTTCAGTCCCCTTAAATGGGTGAGAAAAGCGGGATAGAAAAGTCAACTCTTCTTCTTCTTTGGCCTTTTCACACAAGGCCAGTGCAGACATGCAGTGGCCTGGCTGTGGCTACATCCACAGATGCTATGTCCCATCTGCACCAGACAGAGCTTTGGAGTTTATACATCATCTTCACAATTTGTAAAAATTGCAAATGTTTGAAACTTTGCACTCAGAATGAATATTGGCAATATTCAAAGACTGACATTCACATGCAAAGCAAAAGCTTTTGTGCCTTTGTTTGAAGCTTTGTTACATTCAGAGTGGCTGTCCAGTTGCCTCCAGAGCAGATTTGCATCAGATTTGGAGGTACAACTGGTGGGCAGCAGAGATTCGAAGAGAATTTAAAGCAAATTCAGATCCTAGTACATTCGAAGTAGCTCCATTCACACAAATATGAATTTCCATCCCATTTGCTTTGATGCAAAGTGAACAAGGAAAAAAAAATCATGCACATCCCTGGGCAGCATTGTTGTATAGGTGACAAACCGTCTTGGGCCTTCATTGGCTGTCTTTTCACCTACCTCACAGGGTGTCTGTTATGAGGCAAAGTTGTCAGTTGCTTTGAATCCCCTAAATGGGTGAGAAAAGTGGAGTAGTAAAGCCAGTTCTTATCCTGGTTCTTCCCATTTTGCCTCACATCACCCCTGACAGGTAGGTTAGCTTGTGAGGCATGACTGGCTGAGTTAACAAATTACAGAGTTGCCCTTTATGGCTAATTTGCCTTTTAAAAACTCAAAGGCATCTTGCCTAATCATCACTACAAAGAGAACAGAGACTCTTCCACAGTGATCTCCAAGTATGAGTGAAACCATAATGTGTGGCAGCGTGAACTTTTTTTCTGTTCCAGTTTCCTTTAGATGTTGTTCAAAGAGAAGTCTGGTTTTGCCTTTTTAAGAACAAAACAAAACAAAAAGATTATTCAATGCAAGCAATGCTTGTCTCTGGTTGGGATCATTTTGACATCTATTGTCACTTTCTTTTGCTTCTGACACTCAACACCACAATTAACAGTTGTATAACATGTCACTGACTGAAAAGTCATTATTTGCTCTTATATGCTACTGGGAAATGTCAGCTGTCAGGCCTCCCAGTATTTGCAGCTGCAGACTGATTATCTTGCGCCTTCCTGTGGTTTTCTGTAGGTAATGCAAGACACACAGTTGCTGAATTCATTTTAACGCTGTACTTTCAGGGACAAAGAACAGGATTGCCCAGTTTTTAAAGGGAAGAATTTCAGTGTATCCAATAGAAACATTCTTCTTGATCCCTATAATATACAAATTTGTTTAAATCATTCCTAGCCAAATATATAAAGGATTCTGCCTTTTTAACATTAGAGGTTTTTTGCTCTGTTAAAAAAATTAAATCAAAAGTAATAAGATAACTTGCTTCAATAACCATGTAGAGGTTTCTGAAACAGAATGCTTTAAGATGCAATGATTACTACTGAAATTATCTTGATTATGTATCTTAGAGGAAACCTTTATGCCATTGCAGGCTGCATATCAGTTTTGCTTGCTCAGGCCTTTGGTTGCAAAATTCTGCCCAGGCTTATATTGCAGTTGAACTCTGATGATCATTTTAAATGCTTATTGATTTGACATCCTTATTCTTGTGGCTTAAAAATTCAGTATGTGCAGACTGTTATGCCAAGGATTTCAACTCCATATTTTCTAAACTCAGATTGCTAAGATGTCATTTAATTTGTTTTTACATAATAGAATTACTGGTGTGCAAAAGATACCTTGAACTTGCTGTTTTGTTAGAAAGGATTCAAAAGCATACATACATACATACATACATACATACATACATACATACATACATACATACATACATACATACATACATACATACATACATACATACATACATTTTGAAAGAGATGCCTGTTTTTTGTGTCTGTTTTAAGAAATGAGGGAGAAGAAAGTGTATGGCCATGCCTCAGCTTACCATTTGGGATGATGGCAACAGGTGCCTTCTGGTCAATACATCACCTTTACTGAGGCAATTGTTGTCGGAGGTGCCTTGTTTGCAGGACATATTTTCATACCATGCATGAAGTTTGACACCACCAAACTTCACAAAGAAGAGGCAGATGGTATCACTTTCTGTGGCAGATTGAGTTGCCTTTCTACCTGCCTAGAATGTGGAGACACAGCTAGCAAGAACATTTCAAGCCAGTTCTTACAATATTGGTTTATGCTGCAAAAACAGCAAGAATATATTTGTTTTCCTAAGTCTTTTTTTTTAAATTAAAAATGTATATTATTTCCTTCACCTGAAGGTACCAGGGCGAGTCACAACAATAAAATATATAGGAAGTACAATGGGTAGCAGTCATATAAAAAGTAGTACTCAGGGGATTTTCACATTTTGGGTGTTTTTCCACCGCGATCCTTTAATCCGGATCTAAGAAGATCTGGATCTAGGGAATGGGTACTTCCCTTAATCTGGATCTAGTAGATCCGGATTAAGGGAAGTACCCAATGTGTTTCCATGGGTGGTCTAGCACCCAATAGCAATGGGTGCTAGCCTCCCTGCCGTGGAAACACTGGAGCACCCATTTGGAAATCTGGATCTATCCACAAGGGGTATGCCTGTCACCCCAGGTGTTTGGGGGACAGGGGGTGCAATCTCTGAAGTGGCTCCAAAGTCATTTTGAAGTCACTTTGAAGTCATTTTGAAGTCACTTCGAAGTCATTTGAAGTCACTTTGAAGTCTGTGCAAAATAGCTCTGGAGTGTCTTTGAAGTCTGTGCTGATCTTCAGAGTAAACTTTGAAGTGACTTCGGAGTGACTTCGAAGTTCACTCCAAAGATCAGCACAGACTTCAAAGAAACTCCGGAGCTATTTTTCACAGACTTCGAAGTGACTTGGAAATGACTTTGAAGCTTAGGTTTCGGGGTTCCCCCCCCAAGGGTGCCCCCTCCCCCTAGCCTCCTCTAGACCCCTTTAATCTGGATTTTCTGACTGAGGACCCCATTGTAGACCCCATTAATGGGGTCTACAGAAAATCCGGATTAAAGGACAAAAAAGTACCCATATGATCTGGATTTCCCGAGGCGTGGTGGAAACTAATGTGTCCCTAATGGGTGCTATGGTGGAAATGGGGTCATCCGGCTCTCACCCAAATGGGTCCTTAATGGGTGCTAAAATGGGTTAAGTGACCGTGGAAAAACACCCTTTGTGTTAATACTGTCATTTTTAATCTCTTCAGGTTCCTCTAGATCCAACTCTAGATGGCATCTATCTGTATTTCTTCCACCTTTCTATTCTTCTTGGTAGCACCTAATGCTGCCTCAATGGAGCTGCAAAGCAATGCCATTAGATCTGCCATTTCTCTAACTGGTGGCCTGAAAATGACTCCAATTGCAAGAGGAGAAGGGAAAGAAGGGTGGAATCTCATATTTTACACATCGTGTTGTTTCTTCTAGAAGATGTGCTGAACCAGTTGGGGGTCAACCCAGTTTGAACCGAATTGTACTATCACCACCTCATTCCAAAGGGTTTGTTTGAATCAAACTGAACTGGGGAGTGTTTGAACAGTTCAAATCATCTAGTTCAATTTGAACCGGGTCATATTTGGCATCAGCTGCCCTTTAAAAAGATTGATCCCCCTTTTTTAAAAGAAATGAACAGGTTCAAAGCTGATGATGTTCAAACTCAAAGTGGATCAAAGATGCTCGGCCCAGTTTGACTTTGAACGAAACACCTTGTGGTTCAGTTTGAATTTGAGCTGAATACCATAGTGGCACTAAAAAAAGGATCTCCTTTCAAAAGGGCAGGAGTGGTTTTATGTGCAGTGACATCAGGTAGCTTTCTCATGGCTTTTGGTTCAGCTATGATTTTAGAAGCCTTCTCTTTCAAAAGAGGTAAAAAACTGAAAAGGGCAGCAATGAGCCTGTAATTTATTTTACCCTCTGAACTTTATAATTCTGGAAGGGAAAAATATCTCTGAGCTCTTATGAATGGAATTCTTAGGGGTTATGGAAGAGTCAGAGCACCATGCAGCCAAAGGTTGGTACATGCTTGGCAGCTAAGTCCATAAAGTCTCTTAGAGGCTGCCAGAGTTAATAAGTGGAAAGAGTGTCCAAATTTTGATTGCTGTGGAAAATGAACAACCTTCTTATAATCACAGAGCTCTAGAAGCTTGGTTTTGCTATTACTTGGCTGTATAATGCTGGCACAGTGGTGTAACAGCCCAATAAAATAGTTTGCCTCAAGAAAACAATCCTTGCATTAGCCAAGAATTAATACTGTTGTAAAAATCAAAAAGTGCATGTGAATCAGCTGAATTCTCAAAATCAAATTTATAGTTCTCTTTATCAATTTCCACACTTACCCTTCTTGGAATGGTTTAACTATTCTACTTCACACCAAGCACAGCACATTTCATCTACATCGCGAGGATAGGGATGCTGTCTTTCCTGGACCAACAATGGCAGCAATGTGGAGGTTCTGGTCCATACAACACGCTGACCAAGGAACAACCCACGCCAGCCAGCAATTGGCCCAGGCCCCATCTTTCATGTGTCATGTCTGGTGCACAAGGGTAGGGCTGAAGTGAACAGTCTTCAAAGGTAGCGTGCCTATCTCCATGCTGGGTTTTCAAAAATGATCTATCATAAGCTTCAAAGATGGGATTGTGGCATATTTCTTGTTCGGGCAATGTGAACAAGTGCCAAAGCCTGTATCAGAATGCATGTCATTAGTATGGTTATACATCTCTTCAAACAAGTCTACCACTAATCTAGAATAGAGGGTCTGAAATGAAATAGCATTAGTCCCATGCAGATGCAGCATAATGGCAGCTGCTTGGTCCGGACTACTGTGTTGGGTTGATATGCCTCTTAACTTTATATCTGTGTATTTGCCTGGTATAGTGCATTAGAACTGGACATTATCCCAGATTATGACCCAGAATAGGGACCTACCACCCACATGCTGTTTCAGATCCCAGATCCATGCTGTGGCAAATTATGGTAGGTCACCCAACTGAAGGAGGATATTATAATCCTTGGCAGTTGTGAAATTTGAAGGTATGTCTAAACCTTTGGCCTTATTTGAACAGTTATAAGAGTAGACTTCTTTCTCCTTCATTGCTGCCATTGTGCATCATGGGTGAACTTTGCATCTATATTTGGTCATGATAGATATTTTCCTTTGCTCAGCTAACACAGAATGACAAGTAGTTTAAGAATGTTAGAAACGATAATAACACGCGGAAGCTACTTTCTCTCTCAGATAGCTCTATCCTGTCTAGTGGTTCATCTTGCAGGCATCTAAGTTACGTTTCTCACAAAATGTGTGTGGGACCACACAAATGCAGAATTTATCTTTCACTGTTGAGTTTGGTCTGTTAAGATTCAGATAATTTTGGTTCTTAGTAAGTGACTTGTGTTAATGTTCAAGCGTTCAGAAAACGTTTAAAGGAAATGAGTAAGCTGGCAGCTCATTCCAGAGTTAAAATTACTGAGAAACCCTGACAAAGTTGAGCAATGGATCTGGGAAGTCTGTGGCAGTGACTAATGTTCTTTATGTTTTCCTTTTAGACTTGAGTTTTAAGTGGTCAGTGAGAAATTTTGAAGGCTGAAATGAATGAAAAGCTAAACGAACAAACCATGCCGCTAGTTTGCAAAGAGGGGTCTTAGCTCTTCATGTTGGTGCTTGGCCTTTTCTAAGACCTGGCATCCTGGCCAATCTCTTGTCTCTGTAACATCGTTTCTGTAATTTGCATGCTAGAAGTGGGAGTGAACAGTGTGTTTATTTATATCCTGGCTTGCTAGGAATTTCTTTCAAAATAGGATGTTGTAGTAGAAACAATCTGGAAAAGAATGTGCAAAACCACATTCTCACTTTGGTTTGCCCTATTGAAACATAAAACTGTGTAGCTTAAAATGTGTTAGATAATTATCAGCTGTTCTATTTTAAAATAGAAGCCTATGATGGAAAATATAGATTAAATAAATACCACACATCTGGAATGCAAATAGTATCAGGAACTGGAGTCAGTCATAAAATATTGGAAGCATGCACAAGAGCCATGTGGAACTTTAAGCAGGTGTATACTTAAATTGAAAATATATTATACATATTTGGTTAAAAAAGAAAATTTCTTATAAAATACAACTTGTGAAGCATAGAAAACAGGAGAAAGGGAAACTGATTAAAATAGTGTTAAGATTTATGGAAATCAGCAAAGTTAACAGAGGCAGTGAAATATGAAAAATTGCTGCTCTTTGGGAAAATCTTTCTTTTTTGTACAAAAATTCCTATGGTCCTTTTTTGACCACTGTGACTAGGAAACATGAAAACTGAGGGCAGTTTGGTTCTTGACTTAATAGCAAAGATGACGGGAACTCCCGCGTGATGCATCTGCACTGTGCAGAGCCATTTCTTTACCAGAAAAAACGGATGCCCACTTTAGCATCTGTTTAGGGTTGTGCACTAATATTTGTAGGCATTCGAAATCTGATCAAATGTGCCAAATTTCGACTTTTAAACTTGAACAGAATGTCCAAGTTTTGAACTTTGGATCTATTCGTTTGACCTATCCAGCCATTCATATGTGTATGGATTCATACACGAAGTGTACTTAAAGATCTGCATCTTTCCTGCATCCATACGCATTTGTATGGATCCGTACGGTGCTTCTGAGGCAGTTTATAGAATGCTTTCAAGTGGGATTGTTCACACACCAGTCTGCAGATCCTCTCTCTCTTAACACATTATGTGCTAGAAAAG
Organism: Aspidoscelis tigris stejnegeri; assembly: GCA_023333525.1. Lineage (NCBI taxonomy): Eukaryota > Metazoa > Chordata > Lepidosauria > Squamata > Teiidae > Aspidoscelis > Aspidoscelis tigris. Next base: position 49,282,286 of record JALMGA010000005.1, on the reverse strand, counting down.
GTGGATTAGAGAAGGCTTGGGAACACAAGGGCCACATACTATCTCTCTGAAACACTTTTGAGGTGGCCTTTCTGAATGTTTAAACACAGTCTCAGAACCACACTGTAGTCCTCAGTGAAAACCTATAAATGCATTTTCAAAATGCATTTTCTGGCCTTTGGAGTGAATTAAAGAGGGTTTTAGAACAATTGCTACCATATGCTACCACCTCTTTTTTTTTAAAAAAATCTTTTTATTATTTTTTTACAATTTCTTTAAATCCCCCCTCTCCCCAAGGGTAACACATAATTCCAAGTTTTTATACCATTCATTGGAAAAAGGCTACACGATTCATAATACTACATTGAGAAAATTAAACGCAATTTCTCACTTTCACTCATAAGCTTGTTATCTAAATATATTTTAACTATCATCCATTTTTGTTTACATATTCTAACCCTATCCCAATTACTTATATAATTCATATGACTATTTGATATTTCTACTGCTATCACATTAAGTATATAATTTTACCATTTACCAATAGACCATTTCGTTCTATCCTTCCATCCACTCACTAAGACTATTTGAGCACGTTAACAATTGTTCTACTATTTCCTTCAGTTGGATAGTTGGAAGATTTTTTAACTCCATATGTAATACTCCCATTCTCCCTGTTATTATACATTGTATATTCAGCATATCACTGATTTCTTTCTCTATCTTTTTCCAAAATTCAGATACTATAGGACATTCCCAGGTCATGTGAAAGAAAATACCTCTTTGGTTACATCCATGCCAGCAATTACTACCCAAGTTTCTAAAGAAATGTGATAATTGTGCTGGGGTTCTATACCATTTATGTAATATTTTCCTCCTTACTTCTTTAAGATTATTATACTTCACCATTTTTATATGTTTTATTTCATTCTTAATTTCCTCTCTTTCAATTCTTATATCTGTCCTCCATATATTATATAGTTCCTCCACCACTTCATCTTTTACCGAACTTAATTGACTATATAATTCTCCTGCTATTTTACTTTCTCCTTTAATACACTTTCTTACCATTTTTTCAAATACTGTATCTTCCTCTTTAATTTTTTCTCTTCTCTAATCTATTTATATATGTTCTAATTGCTATCGCTTCTAACCAGTATCTCTGATCTATTATCCCTCGAATAGCATTCCCTTCCATTGGATTCCCTTGATGAACATATAAATCTATTATCTTGAATCCTCTTTCTCTCATTATACCCAATATTATCCTCAAATTTCCATCCCCATTTTTGTTTATTTTCCATATAGTTGCCAGTTTATTTATATTATTTATTATTGTTTTTTTCCTTTTTTTTCCACACCATCATTGTGCCCTTTAATGGTCCTTTCATAGCTCATTCCTCCCTCCTGTTCCAATCCTTAAAAATAATTTCTTCCTCCCTCATTCTATTAATCTCTTTTTCTATTTCCCTGCATTTCTTTTTTGTATATTGTAACTCTAATAATCTCTGTAGTTGAAATGTATCATGATAATTCTGTAGGCTGGGTATTCCCCATCCTCCTTCATCCTCTCGTGCTATTAACCATTTATTTCTTAGTCTGGGTTTCTTTTCCCTCACTATCCATTTATTTATTCTCTTGTCCCAACCCTGTAGAGACCTCCTATCTGTTACTGGTGACAATGTTTGAAACAAATACATTATTTTTGGTATTATTAGCATCTTTAATATTCTGATCTTGTCTATTTTGTTTAAATACTCCCCTTCCCATTTTTTAAATTGCTTCTCTATCGATTTCCAGAAAATTTTATAATTACCATTTATTATCTTATTGGTTTTTTTTTTATAAATCCATACTAAATATCTCATTTTCTTTATTCCCAATTTCAGCCCTGCTATCCTCTTCAATTCCAGTTGCTCCCCTGGAGGTGTGTTTAAACATATTATTTCTGTTTTTTTTTAATATTCACAGATAACCCAGATTGTAATTTAAATTTCTGTAGTATTGAGGTAACTTCTCTAACCATCTCTAATGGTTGGCTTGAAATTAATAATGCATCATTGGCAAATAGATTTAATTTAATTTGCTCACTACCTACCTGGTAACCAGCCCACCTTTGGTTATCCCTTATGTCATTCACTAGGACTTCTATTGCTAATATAAATAACATTGGGGAGAGTGGGCAAACTTGTTTAGTACCATTTGCAATATTTATATAATCTGATTTTCAATCATTTACTCTAACTCTTGCTTTACATCTAGTGTACAATTCCTTCAAAGTTCTACAAAAATTTTGCCCCATGTTTAACTCTCTACATAATTTCAAAAGGTATTTATGATTTACTTTATCAAAAGCTTTAAATACATCTAGCTTCAAAATTCCTGTCTTGTTTTTATTCTGGTAGGCATGATTCAAAACCGCAATAACATTTTTAATTGGGTCGCCTATTTTCCTTCCCTTTATGAAGCCATATTGATCCCCCTCAATCATTTTTGGTAATATACCTTCCAATCTATTTGCCAAGATTTTTACAAAAATCTTATAATCTTGATTACATAGGCTAATTGGGCGGTATGACCCTGGTTGTAGTAAATGTTTCCCTGTTTTTGGTAAGGTAATAATTCCTTACTCTTTCTATGATTCTGGGACCCTTTGTTCTATATAAACCACATTAAATAAATTAGTTAGATGTGGTATCAAGTCTTCCTGAAATGCCTTATAAAAATCTGCTGTGAACCCATCTGGTCCCGGGGATTTTCCTGTTTTCATGCCCTTAATCACTGCTTAACATGGAATGGTTTCCACAGTAAAAAATGTAAAACGTTTCAAGTGCACAAACTGGAGTGGGACCTTTTTAAATGAGGATTAACATTTACAATGCTTTGGGGCGATGTAACACATGGAAAGCGTGTTAAGACAACCTGACGTGGGAACTGCAAGGATTGAAACAGTTTTGAACCCGAAATAAGCTTACAATGGGAAAGCGCCTTAAGTTTCTTATCTTGTGAATTAGTGTGATCGTAAATTACAGACACTTGCTCCTTAATTGCTGGAATCTCAGCAGCAAAAAATTCCACTTTTTGCTCCAAACTGCCAAGTTTCTTCTTCACATTATTAATTTTAAATTCCAAGTTATTAGTTGCTTTTATCATCTCTTCCTGCCCCTTTAGAATTTTGTCAAGTTTATAGTCCAAACTTTTCTGTTGTTCTCTAGCTGCCATTTTTAATTTCCATATTTCACTTTCCCTTGAATCTTTATAATTACTTATCTGGGTTTCCAGGATTCATAGGAGTAATTTGATCCACTGTTTCTGGTCCGCGTTATCTCTTCCTTCTGAAGCTGCCAGTTTGATCATTCACAAGGGAGTATTTACTCTCTTTTTCTCTTTATTCTTTTACATTTCAACGGGGAGTTTTCAGACGTCTCTACTCCCTCGAGCGAGACATGCACAGATCATGCTACCACCTCTAAGCCACTTTGTGTCACTTAAAAGCAACAGCAGTGAGCAGATGCAACAACCTCAGTCTTGTTTTACCTCATTATAAGCTTCATAATTTGTAGCAGACATTTCTGCCATGAGCACTTGTACCACCTAGCCTATATTTACCTGATGTCTTGGCAGCTTCAAGTATTTAAGGTTGTAATGGTTCATAGGTTATATCTTTTAGGCTTTTGTTCTTTGAAAGAATTAATTTTGCTTCTCTTTTCCTTTGATGGATGCAGATAACTTGGTAAGGTAGATCCAGAACTCATGATTTGGATCAGGTAATTATCCTTAGACAGGAGATGCACTGTCTGAAATGTCTTTGAAGGCTCCCGCCCTTACAGCCCTTAGGTATTCCATTTCAGTGGTACCATTTGATGCATCTCCAAAATGGGTTCCCTTGGTATTCTGAAAAATCAAGACGTGCCTTCTGCATACCCCTGTGGTCTGAATGGGGCATGTTAGTGGAGCCTCCTGATCTGAATTATTCTCCACCTGGTGCAGGTGAGGCATGCTGTATATGGGAGTTCACTAGTTTGCATAAGCGTGCAGATAGATGAGGCCCTGTAGAGGACTGTAGGGGTCCATAATCTGTAATACAGGTAATACAAAGCCTGTGCTGGAATGATGACATGCAAAGGGGAAACAACAAAAAATGTGTGAACAAGAATGCTCCATCGTAGTGGATTTTTTTTTAAAAAAAATAGAGGCATGATCTAGGAAAAAATAAGATTATTTCACTTGCAGGTGCCAACACAGGGATTAACATGAAGATGTTTAGTAAAAGCAAGACAATGGGGAGCTTATTTGTAATGAGCTTTAGGCTGAATAGATTTTCCTAAGAGAATGACTCTCCTTGGAATATTTCAGTTTTCTCTTTATTATTTATTATAATAATTATAATGTTATTATGAAGCAGTAAGGTGTTCTGTATCTTCTCTGTCAAAATTATTTAATTCCTTTGTAGTGGCAGACACATTCTCACTATGTGTGTGTGAAAACAAACCACAGTTTGAAATTTATTCTTTTTGCTCCGATTCCCTCAGTGAATGGCTTTCTAAAATTCCAGATTCCAGATTTCTACCTGGGAAAGTTCAGTTCAGTTAGAAGTCTGCACATGCCCGGGAATTTGACTTAATTCTACAAATGCTATTAGAATTTTATAAAAGGCATTGTATTTTAGCAAGCCTGTCCTTTGGTAAAAATACTTATTTTGCATCATAGCTTAATTAACATTCTTTCTGATGATACCATGAATGACACTGATGGAGGAACTGGCCGGACATGAGTCTTCTCAGTGATGTAATGGGAGACCAACTGACAACCACATGTACACTTTCTTGAGTTCCATAAAAGAAACTGAGAAGAATGTAAGACAATAAATCATTTCCAGTTAATCAAAAAGTGATGTTGGCTGTTCTTTAGACCCAAACCATCCACTGTATTGAAAGTTATGTACCACTGCAAATGGTACATAATAAGACTGGTTCACCAATTGACATAGTTCTAATTGCATACATATTTATTTATTTATATTTTTGTTCCACCTCTTACCCAAAGTTCTTATAGCAGGTCACAGTAAAATCATAATAAAAGCATTTTAAAAACACACACAGAGTATTTTGGTTGTCAGATAACTGGTTTAATATATACTGTTGTTTTAATATATGGCTGATTTTAAATGTTGTCATGCACCCTGAGGCCTTTGGGTATAGGGCAGGACAGAAATACAAATAATAAATAACCGTATGTAATATAATAGCCTATGCTATAATATTTTAATATATATATTGTATACCATGAAGTCTATTCGGTTCTCACAATTATTGGCTGATTCTGCACTGGCTGGTGTACTAGGAGCCTCCCTTCCTCACATTGGTCTGAGGCAGCCTTGGGCAGACAGTGGATGCCTCCGGACATTACAGAACCTTTTGATTGCCTGCAGTATCCATGGAGCATCCCTCCAACGCAAAAGGCTGTTGTGGAGGGACACCTAAGTTTTAAACGAGTCTGGAGGCACCAAGAGTGGACTGGAAGGGGGGCAGTGCTTCGTTTGGCCTCAGCAACACATGGAAGGGAGTCTCCTTGCTTGATCCAGTATACTGGCCAGTGCAGAATCTCCTATCCACATTTTCTTCTTGCACTAACTCTTATGGTAGTGTTAAAAGGATTCTAATTAGATAGCAAACATATCTTCTTGTATCTTAAGTACCGTATCCTGTTCAGACTATTTTCAGCCTGAGCTGCTACCTTATTTTCACAGTTAACATCTTTGGTGAAACTGTCAACACAGCCTGCTTCCTGAATATATGCAGCTCTTCCAAGTACATGGCCTCCTATGCATATAACTTTTAAAGCTCTTTATAGTGTTTCAGCATTTTTAAGCATAGGTGATAGGTCAAATCAAACTGTCTTACTGTGGTAAGCAATAGTGTGACTGTGGCATACGAGGGATGAGAAACCTAGTCATCCACAGGGCTGTGAATGACAAAGTCACGGATTTCTTATGTACTTATTTTTTTAACCACACAAATGAAAATATGTTGCCCTAGTCCATCTCCTCCCCCTCCCCCCTCCTTCTTTCCAAACTATGGATATATTTATGTAATCATGGTGGTTTCAATAAACTTTTATCAAGTGATTGGCGGCTTTCAGTAAAAAAGGACAAGCTGTCCAAGCAGAAAATAATAGCAGCTATATTGACATGCCCGGGCAGTGCAGGAAGAACATATTTCCCTCCTGCCCTTCCTCTTTATATCTTAATAGTAAGTTAAAAGGTTAAAAAAAAAAGAGAGAGAGAGTGTAAAGATTAAGAAGAAGAAGAGTTGGCTTTTCTACCCCGCTTTTCTCACCCATTTAAGGAGACTCAAAGCGGCTGACAAGCTTTCTGTTCTTCTCCCCGCAACAGAACACCCTGTGAGGTAGGTGGGGCTCTGAGAGTGATTAAAGTAGCACAAATATCTAATATGATTTCCAGTCACAGTCTATTTTGGTGAATCGAATCAGACTGAAAGTGAATTCTTGACGGGAGTTTCCTTGGCAGTCCTGAAGGGACTTTTGCTTCGTTACGGTGACTCTGATGCTTCAGTCTGCAATAAAATGATTCATTCACAGTTGAAATTTAAAAAAGAAATGGCACAGTGACAGAGTTTTTTATGTTTAATATTTTTTTTGCTCTGACTCCTTGAAGTGGAATGTGCTTTAGAGTTTGCTTGTGTCTAAGCCAACATTTGTCTTTAAAAGAAATATCTATCTATATCTATATATTGTCTCTCTTTCCCCATTTCTTGCTCCCTCTCAACCCTGCAGATTTACACGGACTGGGCTAATCACTATCTAGCAAAATCTGGCCACAAGCGTCTAATCAAGGACTTGCAACAGGACATTACAGATGGAGTTCTGCTAGCAGAAATCATCCAGATCATAGGTAAGACCTGCACACTGAACCCCAGCACAAGCTGACTTATAACTTACAATTAAAAACACAGAAGGACTAGAGATGACTTTAGAAGGGGAGCCTTCTTTCTATGAAAGTAATTATGCACACACACACACACACACACACACACACACACACACACACCACTTTCCTTTTATATCTGCCAGTGCTTGTGTATTTTTGTGAGTATGTTCTCCACTGTCTTTTTAATGGCTCTAAAAGTGTGTTTATCACTCTTGGCATTGTCTGAAATGAATGCTTCATTAAGCCATATGTCTCCAATGTGTGCATTTTATTAGCTGGAGTGGTTTATACTTTCTGAGATGCCTTGAAACTGTATCCCCATCCCACAAAAACAATTGTGGAAGATTTCATGTCAGCAGTCATTTGGCAGGGGCCGGAGAATTAGTAGCAACCTCTTTTCACTTCCCCTTTTCATGATTTGTGCATGGCAAAGGAGCTGCTGCTAATAAGAAATTGAACTGCAGGGTTTCAGTGCGCTTAAAGAAAAGTTCAGCAACTACAAACTCTTTCTCTGTGTCTGCTTACTTACACTTTATTTTCTCTTATTGTTAACTGTGAGGTTTTTTTATTTAACCCTCATTGTTTTTCTCCAGCAAATGAAAAACTTGAAGATATCAATGGCTGTCCACGAAGCCAATCTCAAATGGTAAGAATAAAACAGATTTTTGTGTTGTGGTGTCACTTTTGCACTTTCTTGGCTTGTATACTACTGGCTGATCGTTTTTTATTAATGCTAGATTGTAGTATACATACTTTCTAATTCTTTAAGCATAGTTTTGGTTAACTCTCTAGTTTAGAGAATAGGTAAAATCTGAGACAGAAACTGTCATTATGGTCAGTGAAGGGGTTAATTGTTAATGAACTATTTCAACTTATCTTTCTGTCCTTTGGATTTATATAGATGATTTCATTCCAAAACTGCTTTAAAGACAGCAAATAGCAGGACCAATTTTAAGTGGAGTCTTTGTGTCTGGACTACTGGTTTGAATGAAGGCGTTTGCCAACTTTTAATGAATATAAATAGCCTTTCTGCTTGTCCACAATGAAGTCCAGTTTAACAGCTTGACTATGATTTTCCAAAAGTAGCTCTTGAGAAATTGGTTGTTTCTATTGGAACAGACTGAGTTAAGAGCAGAAAAGCACTTGAAAGTCAGTATATATCCTAAGGGAACGAGGTTGTCATTCACAAGTAGGGCTTAAGATTTCTTTGTTTTTAATCCTTTATCTACTAGCATTATTTATGGCTATTAAGAGAATTCATTGTGGGTGAGATATTTTGGAGATGACACAAGTCTTCTCATCTGACAGTTAATTTACTTTTTTGTTTTGTTTGTTTTTATGACATCTGGAAAATCATATAGGATATTCTAAATGGCATAGTGGCATTATGGCACTCCATGTGTTATCTGTTAAATATATTTTGGATGAAAACTCTGCTAGATAAGAAATTTGTCAGTAGGCAGAATGACACAGGGAACTGTATTAACCCAACTGTTGTTATTGATAAGTTATGTGCTAAAAAAATCTCAGCAGCAGGTGGTGATTATTTTTAAAAGAAATGCCAGCAATTCAAGTTGATATTCTCCCTGCATGTTTCTGTGTTTTTTTAAGGTTATCATGCAACATTTAACTACAGAAATCTGTTTCATAAATATTAATCAATACAGTACAGATCAAAAATAATAAAGAGTCCCACAAACCTTAGTTAAGTAGAAGAGAAATAAGTACCTTAATATTAATGTGTCATATTGTAGAATTCTCTTCATCTCACCAGCCTGGGATCAAATTGTGACTTCCACATGTAGTGCGAGTTTTGTATGATAGTTTGCTTGTATGATGTTATGGTTCTGGCTTTAGCAATCATAATGGATATGGTCCCATATGCAAGGCTTTCCCTGGACAAGTTATTTAAGAATTTTTCGTGATATTTATCTTTCTATTCAATTCTGATTCTAAAAGTTCAGGTGCAACAAAGCCATATGCAAAGGCACAAAAGTATGGTAATTCAATTAAGATTGGCTAGTAGATGCACTTTGGGATTTGTAGTACTCCAAATTCTGACAATCACAGATAGCCAAGCAATGGTTAGAGAAAATGGGGCTTGTAGAATGCAGGAAATGTATACCTTACAGTCTTCAGAAATTGTAAGTTAAGCCCAGAATGAGCCGAAACATGCAAGAGATGTGAAAAGCAATTAAAAAGGGGTTTCGGGCTTATGAGAATCAACAGAAAAGTCAAAGAGGCTATCAGGTCTGCTATGGTGTGAGAATGGTGAGTTGGTTAAAACTGATAAAGAGAAGGTAGAACTTTTGAAATGAAATTCCAGTGGGCCATCACTCTTCCACTGAGATAATTGAGGCTTAGGAAACAATTGTGTAACCACTTGCTGTAATTTGAGAATCCCTAGAAAATAAAAGAGGTCTCAGAAGACTGGACAAGGGCAAATATTGTCCCTATCTTCAAATGGAAAAAGGAGGCTTCAGGAGTTTACATATCTGACCTCAATACTGAGCAAGATCATCAAATAAATCATTAAACAAGTTTGTGAGCACCTGAACAGATATTTATTAATCAATAGAAACCAATACTGTTTTGTGCCAAACAAGTCATGTCAAACTACTTTGCACTGTACCTTATTTTAGGATATATCTTGGATTAGGAACCTGTCATCCTCATGCTGAATCAGACTATGACAGACTCTGTGCAGAGCCAGCTGCAGTCTGCATTAACATTTGGATTGCAGGTCCTTATTCTAAGATATAATATGTAATAAGGGCTAATGCAGAAAATGGCCTCACAAGATTTTTGACAAAGTTCCTCATAGTATCCTGATCAAAAAGATGATCAATCGTAATAGGACTGATGATGTAACTGTTAATGATCATCCCTGAAATATAAATATATGAATAGATGTCTATAGTGCGTACCACAGGGTTGTTGCTGTTTAACATTTTTATGAATGTCCTAGATGGAGTTGAGGGGATATTGATCAAATTTGCAGATAATACCAAGCTAGGATGATTGGCTAATACTTTGCAAGACTGAAAGAAGATTCAAAAGGAGCTGAAAGAAACAAAATGAAATTTTACAAAGAGAAATGTAAAGTCCTTCATCTAGGTAGTAAATGTGAAAGAAACAAATAACAGAAGGTGTCTTAACAGCAGCATTTGTGAAATGAATTTGAAAACATTAGGAGATTATAAGGTAACAGTGTAATGCAGCCAACGAAGAAGACAAATGCCATCCCAAAATGTATTGGGAGGAACATAGATTCCAGATCTTGATAGGTAATTATTCTGCTCTACTCTACCTAGGTCTGGCCTCATTTGGAGTACTCTGTTCAGTTCTGGTCATCCCAATTTAAAAAAATATATTGACAAGTGCATAGAGAGCAACCAAGATGGTAAAAGTTTGGAAAACCAAGTTCTTTGAGGAATGGTTAAGAGACATACATATGCTTAGCATACAGAAGAGAAAACTGGGGGAGACTATGATAGCTGTTTTCAGATATCTGCAGGTTCTCCCTTTAGCCAAGTGATCTTCTCTACCCTGTTGACCAAAACTAGGGCCAATTATATGGCTTTTTGTGCCCTGGGGCCAGGACCTGCAAGAGCATGCAGTCAAGGGGTAGCCACTTGGGCCATAAAAGGTGGGCTAATGAAGTCACATATCTGTGACTCATGATCACAATGGACTAACATGTCAGGATTGACGAAATTAACATAACTCTCTGACAGCCTGTCCTGCTTATAGACTTCCTCTGCTAGGCTAATCCCAAAACATAACAGGTTAAAATTGTTTGATCAGGAATACAAGCTAATATGAAGATACTACAATTGATAGTTTTAACTTCCTGGCTCACTTTCTCCTAGATCTGGTTAATGACAGAATCTGCTGAATTCAATGTGATGCCAAAGATAATCACTGCAGGATGCACAGTAGTACTCTTTGAATTAATCCCATCATGCCTGATACCAGGCTCAGGTTCACCTTATCACCCAAGTAGGATTCAGAAATACCCTATGTTTTTTGGAGGCATTTTCCCTTAGCAAAATATTGTACCTGGAGAGAAGGTGAGTATTGTGGGTCCAGGTGGAATGGTGAACCACGTGTAAATTGGCTAAAGTCCTGATAATATAAAATTCTAAATTGAATACCATCGTGTGGATGAATCAGAAGGAATATATATTAAAGAAGGAGCAGGAATATAAGTTAAAAAATAAAGGGTACTGTTTGTTAAATAATTTTTTATAACAACAATGGGGGAGCAATTAAAGAAGAAGATCTTAAACATGTGTTAGGTGAGAGAAACTGGCTGGTGATTAGAGCTGGTGGAATATATAGAGAGAAGGAGATTAAATAATATATAAAAGAAAATGAAAACAACTTTGAGAAATTATTATTGGAGAAAATTCAAGGGGAAAAGAAACATTGCTGAAAATGTGGCAAGAAATGAAAATAGTATAAAATATTACTCAAAGGCTACCCAACAAACTAAACATATAATAATAAAGTAAATGAAGATGAAAATGATTCATAAGAAACCATGTCAGTTAACATATATTTATAATGCTGTTAGTCCCATGTGCTGGCAGTGTAACAAAAAGAAAGGGGTTTATATGAACTTAATCTGGGAGTGTCATGAGATAAAAAAAGTTTTAGAAAGAAATTTGGGTGGAAATTGAGAACACTATTCAGACTAGAATTGTATGGAATAAAGAAAGATAGCATTTGGAGTCTCTACTAGGGTTGAATCATGGGACCTTTTCATATTTGGCCCAGTAGTTCATGTGAGGATCGCTCCCAGATCTATCATCTGCACCTGAAGCAGCTATTTCTTTACCAGAAATTGTTTCTTCCATGCATGAGTATTTTCCATGTGAATTAGAATGTGGTGTAAGTTTGCTTTCCTGGTTTGTGGAAGGACACATGATGCACCAAGTGATGCGGTGACACATCATGTGATGTGCCACACATACATGTGAAATGTCATGTGATGCATCACATGACACGGTTGCCCTGGTTACAGGGCCTACACTCAGGGACCGAAACATGGCTGCTAGGCAGCCATTTGCATTTAAGGTAAGTTTGGGGAGATATTGGAGAGGGTTGCAATGCACATTCACAGGGGGCTTCGCATGAAGCTGAACATTTCCCCCCTTTGATTAGAATTGAAGGGGGAAAATGTGCTTAATGCATATGCCTAATTATTGACCATTGAGTCTAATAAACTCCAAGTGAGTACATGGACACACCACGGTAGATTTCTTAGTTATTTTGTATTAATGTCTTTCACAGATATTCTAATAATATGGCCCTTTTTGTTTCTAGACAGAGGTCAATAGTCTGGACAAAACAGCTATCTAGTATGCTTTGTCCCTATAAAACTAGTCCTATTACAGCCAGAGCTGTCCCCAGAGGTCCCTACTGCCTTTCACTTTTAGTTTTGTTTTATTACCGTACATCTGAGATGCATATTTATTTCATGAATAAATTTCTTTCTCACCTAATGCTACAGTGATATCTATGGGTATGATCAGACAGGGTTTTTTTTTAATTGCTCCTCTTATAAATCATACCCCTTCTGCAGCCATCCAATAAAACAGGCATTCTAACAGTTATAAGAGTAATTATAACTCTTATTTCCATACATAGTTCATTTGCCTGGTAATACCTTCCTAACTACAAGCACTTATCACTGATTAGCTACCTATCTGCCTGGCTTTCCTGGCCCCTGACTAGTTGACGGCCAGTAGCATTTGTTCCCATGCTGTGACTGTCTACATTTCATTCCTTTATGTCCCCTCTCAATATGTCTGAAAGAAAGAGTCACTTTTAGTGTTATTATTATCTTCTGTAAACGGAAGAGATGTCCATTCCAGGCTTCAGGATGTGTTAAGGCAGATGCAGGAAATAAAATGTTTGGCATCACTGACAATTCAACTAGGGGACACTCCTTTAAGTGTGTCTGATCACATCCCATGTAGGATATTAAAAAGCAACACTTTCAAAATTGGCTATTTATTTAGTTTGGTGGGAAACACCCCTAATATAGTCTGAGGCTGGCGGTCGCCCTGAAGGTTTAATTCAGCTTCAGTCCACTTTCATAGTGAGAGAATACATCAGCAAAGTGACATGCTTCCCCCCACCCCCATTGTTAAATAACTCAGAAAATTCACCTTTGGGATAGACAATGTTTAAAGAAAATTATTGGTCACTTTGCTGGTGTGCTCCCTTGCTCTGAAAGTGAAGCTGGATTAAACCTTAAGGGTGACCACAGCCTTAAAAAGACAGGATTTTTGCCATTTTTGATTATTTTCTTGCAAGCTAGATTTGCATACCCAAGTACTGTATTTTCTGGTGTATAAGACTACTTTTTAACCCAGGAAAAAACTTCTCAAAAGTCGGGGGTCGTCTTATACGCCGGGTGTTGTCTTCTCATACGGCGAGTATATCCCAAACTCTGTATTTTAACTGGAAAGTTGGGGGTCATCTTATACGCCCAGTCATCTTATACGCCGGAAAATATGGTACATCTTATGGTCAAGCTCCTAATTAGCTTAAATGACAGTTAAGGGAATGAAAAATGGGTAAAAAGCTAGACTTCTGTCAGAAAGCCTGACTATGAAATGGAAGAAAGGATCTTTTAAAAAATCAATGTTTAAAATCTTACTAAAATAATGATTTATTTTTCTTTTAAACTTCACAGTTTTCAGGTAATTATCTAGTATAATACAGCTAGAAAAATCAATAAAATATTGGGATGCAAATCTATCCCAAGGGCATTTTTTCATCATCACCATCACCATTATCGTCGTCATTATTATTTACAGAAACACAACAGTATAACATGACACTAAACATATCAGCTTTGATATTTCATAACACATCCGGATCTTCCCAAGATTCTAAGATGATGTTGTGTACCGGTGGTTAATGTGAGCAGAACCCAGCAGGGTGGCCTTTTGTAATTCACAGATGGTAACCTTGTCAAAGTTGAGCTATTTTAAGTGCCATCCAAGGTCTTTTGGAATGGCACCCAGTTTGCCAATCACCACTGGGACCTACACTGCTAGAGTATTTGAACTTCGATCTTTAAGTCCTTGCATTTTATAATTTTCACTCTTTATTTCATGTCAATTCTGCTGTCTCCTCGTATAGAAACATCAACGAACCACATCCTCTTTTTTTCTACAATGGTGATATCAGGAGTGTTATGATACAAAACTTTATCAGTTTGTGTTCTGATGTCCATGATATTTTTGCCTGTTCATTTTCAACCACTTTTTCAGATTTATGATTCCACCAGTACTGTGGTGCTGACAGATTCCAATGCAGCATTTTGGCAATAATGTTGTGTACCGTATTTTGGCAATAATGTTGTGTAGCTCTGTGATCTTTTTGCAGCAGCTGAGTACATAGTCAATTGTTTCTTCAGCTTCTTTGCATTGATCCTGATAGCCTGTTCTTGTGCGTTTCTTTTTCAGTCTTCCATTTGTAAGCCTTTTTAAGCTGAATGATTCTGGCTTTGTACCGTGCTATTTTTCTGACTGTAGCTTTTATCTGCTGTTTCACAATTTTCAATACTTCAATGACTTTTCTTGTGCTCAAGTACTTTTTAATCAGTTTCTTTTTGATCTTCTCATTTTCCAGTTTTTGTTCCTTCAAATTCTTCAAGTTGCTAGCATCTGATCACAATTTTTGATTTTGCTGTTGTATCCCCAGTTCTTCTGTTACAATTACTGCCATGCTGTTGGCCAGTTGATTGGTCTTTTTGACTGTTGTTATTGTAGTAGTTTTTGCCATTTCCCCCCACAATTTTTCTGAATTCCTTCAAGTTCCACTAGACTGAACACTTTGTTTCTAATAATGAATCACTGATCAGCCAGGTGTTGTGCAATCAGTAATTCAGGCTGTTTTTCTTTCCATAATTCAAATATTCACTTCTAATAGCCAAGTTTTTCAGGTTCCAATTGGTAGTAGCATTATAATGCAATTCTCTGACACAGAATATTACTGATGCTTTTGTAGATTTTTTTTCCAGGTCGCCCTCCAGGACTGGTTGATCAACAATAGTTGGGCACACAACTTGGACCACAACTGCTGGCTTTTGCCAGTATATAAAATTTATTTATTTATTTATTTATTTATTTATTTATTTATTTATTTATTTATTTATTTATTTATTTATTTATTTATTTATTTATTTATTATTCTCTGATAGTACAAATATCACTTTTAATTGTGGGAGTTAGTTTCCTTGTCATTATGTATTTGTTTATTTTTGGTGAAGAGCAGCTAGAATTCTAATAAATAAAAATAAATGATTTAAATAGAAGTTCTGTAGTAATATATCTCTGAAGACCAAATGCCAGAATGTACAATAGGAGAAGGCTGTCAGCATAATGCCTTGCAATATGATCTTCCTGTCCACGGTTAGAAACATTACTCCCTTCTAGTATAACTCTGGTATAGTCTTTAGTCAACTGAATAACTAAATGGGTATGCTATATCATGTCAAAGCAGTTGTGGTTTTTGTAATATGATGTAGATAGGCAATGCATATAAATGCCCAGCTGCTTTCTTAAGCACTGTTGGTTAGTTGTTTATTTATATAGAAGTTTATTTATATAGATGAAGTTACATAGGAGATGTTTCCCAAATTTTTGTGTTGGCATGTTCTGGGAGTGCTGTCACTGTTATCTTTTTATGTCATGACTAAGGTATTTGTCATGAGGCATAAATTCAATATGTGTAATTTACTGTATGTTAAAAATCTACTTTTGTTATTTAAAGTTGAAGAAATTCACATGTAAATTTCAGTTCTCCTCAATGCCAATAAAGATTATGCAAACTAGTGTCATGTAGTGGGTATACAAACTTTTTGGATTTGTGAATATATGTAAATTCTGAATCAGTGTTCTAGGTGCAAGCCAGAAAATGTCTCTTCTGGGGTAAGCATGGAATCTCTTGCTCTTCATCTTTTCTGGCACCCAAAACGCTGTATTCAAACATGGGGGGGGGGGGGGCAATGGCTTAGAGATGGTTTATAGGTGGGATCATTCACACAACAGTCATGGATATCCTAAGCTAGAAAAAGTAGATTAGAGATGGAAATAACACGTGTTACAGTCTCTAACGCTCATCTGAGCTTCTCTTCCTGATGTGTGAATGCAACTTCCCTTATCTCTTTCCTTTGGTCACCCCTGCCTTTCTGCTTTCCAGCCTATGCATAGTGGAAGCAACTGTAGTACACCAACATTGGCATCAATATGACCTTTCTTGTGCATGAAGCAGTACAGTGTACTAGCTCAGCCAAGATTTTAGCTCAGCTCAGCTTTCCTGTGCCTTGTGGCACCATTAAAATGGACAGTTCCTGGACCTGCTCTTAGTATGTTATTTTCCTTCTTGTTTTACAACACACAGAGATGCAAATATGGACCCTTATGCACAGCTGGTTCACAAGCATTCATTGAAGAACATTCAGCACTATAGGGAGAGAGGTTTCAATCAGCACTTGCTCTTGGCTACTGCATATGTCAGGACTGTCAAAATTTTGCAATGGGATGCGATGCATAAATGACACCCTGAAAGACTATTATTCCTACTTAATTTGATCATGGCATTTATATTTATATGCCTTAAACTAATTTATAGTAATGATTATAATATTGGGTAAAACATAAATGTTCTTGGATGCGAATCTCTACCCACCACCCATGGAAACTTGAGCCATGTTGCATGAGCTACTACACTATTTATTATTTATTTATTTGTTTGTTTACATTTCTATCCCGCCCCATACCCTAAGGTCTCTGGGCAGGTAACAGCAGATTGATCAACAGATTAAAAAAGAAAAAAATATATAGGCATAAAAACAAGATACACATTAACAATGGAATACAGATTAAAATACTTTTAAAAATTCAGCAGATTTAAAACAGTACACTCCATATTGTGTTTGTTGTGCCTGTGACTGGGGAGGGGGAAAATATAATCATCTTAGCCAAAGGCCAGGGCAAAGAGGTGCATCTTTACCGCCTTCCTGAATATATGTAAGGAAGGGGCATGACACATCTCGAGGGGGAGGCTATTCTATAATCTGGGATCTATCACCGAAAAGGCCCACTCCCAGGTGCCCACCAGCCTCACTAATGAAGGTGGTGGGATAACCAGGAGGGCTTCACTACTTGATCTTAGGGCACGGGCAGGTCGATATGGGAGAAGGTGCTCCTTTAGATATTTGGGGCCCAAGTCATTTAGGGCCTTATAAGTTAGAGTTAACACCTTGAATCGGACTCAGTAGTGAATTGGCAGCCAGTGCAACTCTTTTAAGACTGGTGTGATGTGCATCCAGCTAGCTGTTCCAGTCAGCACTCTAGCAGCTGCATTTTGCACTAGCTGCAACTTCTAAACCGTCTTCAGGGGCAGCCCTATGTAGAGCATTGATAACTGTGGCCAAGTCGTTTCTATCCAGAAGAGGCTTCAGTTGACACACCAGCCGCAGTTGGGAGTAGGCACTCCTGGCCATGGCCTCCACCTGAGCTTCAAGCATTAGTGCAGAGTCCAGGAGTACCCCCAAGTTATGTACCTGTCCCTTCCAGGGCATTGTGACCCCATCACGTACAGGGTGCCTCCCAACTACCTGGACCTGAGACCCTGTGACACACAGCACCTCTGTCTTGTCTGGATTCAGATTAAATTTATTGGCCCTCATCAAGCCCATAACCGCCTCCAGACACCTGTCAAGCATTTCAACCACCTCTCCTGATTCAGATGACACAGAGATAGAGCTCGGTATCATCTGCGTATTGGTGACACTTCACTCCAAAACTCCTGATGACCTCTCCCAGTGGCTTCATATAGATGTTAAATAACATGGGAGATAAGATCGACCCCTGAGGAACCCCAAAAGTGAGTTCCCAGGGTGTCGAATCAGTGTCTCCCACAGTCACTATTTGGAATCTACTCTGGAGATAGGAGTGGAACCAATGCCAAGCATTGCCCCCCACTCGTAAATTCCCTAGTCTCTCCAAAAGGATACCATGGTCAATGGTATCAAAAGCCGCTGAGAGGTCCAGGACAACCAATAGGGTAGCGTTCCCCCTGTCTCTCTCCCGGAGTAGATCATCAACCAGGGCGACCAAGGCGGTTTCCGTGACATAACCGGTCAGAAACCAGATTGAAATGGGTCCAGATAATCAGCTTCTTCCAAGCATGCCTGCAGTTGAACAGCGACAGCCCTCTCTAGAACCTTGCCCAAAAAAGGCATGTTAGCCACCAGGCGATAGTTATTTAAATCTTCTGGGTCCAGAGAGGTCTTCTTCAGGAAGGGGTGCACCACAGCCCGATTCGGGGCCGGTGGGACCACCCCCTCCCTCAGAAAGGCATTCACTACCTCCTAGATCCACCTTGTCATACCTTGTCAGCTAGCCTTTACCAGCCATGAAGGGCAGGGATCCAGAGAGCACGTCATCGGCCGCACCTCCACAAGCAGCTTGTCCGCATCCTCAGGCCGCAATAATTGAAACTGATCCAAATAAATTGGATCAGACAGTTCTCTGGATGCCTCATTTGGACTATGTCTAATCGTGACGTCTAATCCCCTATGAATCTGAGCGACTTTGTCCTCAACGTGCTTCACAAATTTGTCACAGCAGATGTTTGGTCCTGGCTCATACTTCTTTGAGCTGGGTTTTATAAGACCATTTACTACTCTAAAGAGCTCTGCTGGACGGCTACTTGAGGATGCAGTGGTGGCAGAGAAAAAGTTCTTTTTCACCGCCGTCACCGCCACACAGTAGGCACAATAGTGTACTCTTACACATGTTTGGTCAGGAGCTTTTCGGGCTCCACAAGCATGCTGAGGGCACTTGGGAGTGATTGTGTCAATAGCTCTGCTCATCTCCTGATTCCAGAGAGAGACCAGAGCCTCGACTGTATTGCTTTATGCCTTTCGGTTTAACATACCATATCTTTCTGAGAAGCTATAAGAAATGTGAGGGAAAGGTACACAGTATATGATGTTATTTATAGGAACAGTTGGATAAAAAGCCATAAATAAACAGGAAAACAGATGAAGGGAATTTTGCCACTTTTTCAATCTACGTTGAAGAAACGTTGGATATTTTCCTATGAAAAGATTCCCTTTCCTTACAAAACCAGACTGGTATATTTTTAAAGCTGCATTGTTCTGTTGTATCATCATCACTACAATCTGGTAGATGTTTATGACTGGTTTAGTATTCTGACCATCAGATCCTTCCCAAAGATCTAGGACAATTAGAGGCAACAGTGCTGTGTTGTTGGTGTCGTTGTTACTGAGGATGGCATTCAGCCACTTGTTCTGTTCCTGACATAGATTACAAGTTGTGCTCTCTATTTTTGTTCTGCAGGGAATAATAACCATTATGATCAACAGGTTCTACTTCTGAGTAGATGTGTATAAGTTTCCATCAATATTCTGGCAAGAGTTCTAAGGAACATTTAGGAGGTTCTGGTTTGTCATTAATTTCTCTCCTTTTCCACCTTGCTTCAGACATGATTAATCTTTGACTAGCCACAAAAATGAAACTCCTTCTTGTCCACAGCTTCATTTATGTAATGGATAGTTTCCCCCTTCACCTTCTTTCTTTGTAATAGCTTTTAAGCAACACATTTTTAAAGGGGAAACAGGACACCCAAAAGATGTCCTGTAAATGAGCACTAAAATCAGCAAATGAATGAGCTTTGTATTCCATATGCAATAATATTGTATTTATTTATTTATTTCTGAAGACACAGTAACTTCCATTTGAGCTTTTTGTGGAATATTTCAAATCTGGAAGTATTTAAAATGGTTAGTGTGGCTTCTATGCCATGAGCCTGCTTCTTATTAAAGGAATCAGTCAAGGCTAGAAGTTAAGTTAGTCATCCCAGTAAGACACTGTTTTCGAAAGGAAATGTTTAGCTTCAGAGAAGTCATGTCATCAAAGCTTTGCAGATTTTAACATGAAATAGCCACATCTATAAATATCCTTATGGGATTGATGATTACTTTCTGAAGAGCATGACCTTTTATCCAATAGATAAAATGTCAGAAAAGAAAGGAAGGCTCGAAGATATTTTTTTAAAGTGACTTTCTCATTCAGTACAGCAATCTCAACTGAATAAATGAAAACAAATCAGAAACACTTTCAGTAGCTTCATTTTCCTCTAGAACTCCTTTGTTTCATAGACCAAGAGCCTTTTGACACTTGGCAAAAGGTGAAGATGGGTGGCATTCCTAGACATGGGCTGGACTTCCCTCCTATGTGTATAGGTGTGGAGCAGTTAAAATTGCTCTTTACCTATTCTAGCTACTGGGCTGGGATAGCCTGGCAAGCTCCTATTCGTTCAGGAGGAGCAGGAGGAGTAGTTCAGCCGCAATTGTGCGCTATATTACCCATTTACTGCGACAACACCATTAGCTCTTTGGCCATGGCGAGTCCATCGCTGCCATAATGATGGAGATTCATACTTAATCAGTACCTGGTAAAGGACTAGTTAAGGTTTGAATGCTTTGGGTGCCCCTAAGTGCAGATGCCTAAAGCATTCCAGAACTTCTCCTCCCTGGGATGGGAGGTAAAGTGTGAAAATGCACCAGTTCTCTAAAGGGCATAAGTTGCAGAAAAAGGGCAACTTTTTTAGTACAGTACTGCAAAACTACTTTCCCTAAGAAACTGCAACTTATAGCCATAAAGGTGAACTTAGGAGTTTGCTGGTTACTTTTTCTGTGTGGGCCTTCTACTTTTTTTCTCATAGAAGGTGGTGGTGGTTGCAAGAAGCCTTTGCCCCATTTTGCAGCAGGTGCACTACAGAATTGGCTAGGCAATTTTTAAAAAATGCTTAGGAGGACTATTTTACAGTATTTTAAAAATCCAAAGTAAACTTCAATGAGTACATGCAGTAAAACAAACAAAAAACAAAACATCCTGTAGCTTCCAGGAAGGGAATCAAGAACCAGAAGGCTTTCAGTTCTTAGCTAGAGTACAGGTGTACTTGTGCATTTATATGGGGGAGGGGGGAGATTTAAACTATTATAAATGGGTGGGAAGAGTGGACAGTGCTATCTACTGATGTAATGGCCCACTAACAGTAGCATGGTCCCTGAAATTACTGGTCTTCAGAGTACACTAAATAGAATAGACCGTTTGTGAACCTGGAGCAGTAAATTCAGCTTGGGTAGATGATTTTCTTACACTGGACCACATTAAACAGCCAGCACATGGATCTGGCCTTGCTGCAAGAGCTGAACACACACCTTTTATCACTGACATTGCAAATGTGCTGACTTCATCTAGACTAGAGCTTCCTTTGGGAAGTTAAACATGCACTTATATGTTGATATTGACATTCACTTCAATGGAACGTGTAGTGCAAGGTATTGCTCACTCTGGTTAGCTTCTTCATGGAAAGTTCGGCAAACACAGAAGCCCATGATCACTTTTAAGCCTGGCAGTGCGACAGGTATTGTAGATTTGAGGCTGCATCCAGATGTCAGTTACTTATTCCAATATATTTGGATATTTTTGGAATAAAGCATGGATATTCCATGGATATTTGTTTTTCCCCAAAAATATCTATATTGGAATAAGTGACTGACATCTGGATGCAGCTTAAGTCCACCGTTTCAAATACAAGTGTAATTAAATATCCTTACAGTTGTACAATATGTTGTCACTTGCTTCTCAAGTGAGGATTCACTTTCCCCCTTTTTTCATTTTCCTTTCCTTTTTTAAAAATTTCAGCAGTGTCTGGGGCTGAGATGACCAGACATGTTTTGGGGACATCATATTTGTCCTCCTTTGACTGGTGTGCTGGTTTATCCTGTCTGGGAGGTGGTGGTGGTGGGGATTCAGTCCAGTTAAGTGAAATTACCCATACGGAGGAGGTATATACTGGTCCTGAGTCCACCCTATATGGTCAACATTGGAACAGCAGACACACTGATTGATGTCCTATGTAGGATTGCCCTCATGTTGCTTTCCTATCTGGATTTTGAAATGCCACTTTTCTTATAAAATCCCTAGCATGCTCTGCTCTATCAATTTCTATTTATCTACCTTCTCTCCTTTATTTCTTCATAAAGTTATTCTGATGAGATGTAAATAACATAAAAATATTGCACCATAGTGTAACAGAAGTTGTTGAACAGCTCACAGTAATTATCTGGAACATGCACTTAGTTCATATTATTTGGCAGCCCTTTCAAGTACATCCTGACTGATTGTTTTAAGGATAATAAAAAGTTACAAAATTCAAATGAAGGTAAAAAAGAATGTTGTTGAATTTAAGTTGATTCCTGGTGAGTATATGGACACATCCAGGCAAGAAAATGCCAAAGCATGGTGCAATCTGGTCTTCCTTTCCACAGAATGCAGTATACTTCTGAGTGAAGAAGGTAAGAATTGCATGTATTTATAAATGAGCTGCAGGCAGGAGTGTCCAGGGAAATAGCGAAATATGCTAATGACGCCCAATTGTTCAGAGTGGTAAAACCAAGAAGGGATGATAAATACCATCAGAGGGATCCCTGCACATTTGGGACTGGGTATGCAAATAGCAGGTGGCATTTGTGAACATATACATTAATGAGAATGCGACTTATCAGTAAGGAGGTCTTGGGGTAGTGGTAAGCAGTTCAATGGAAGTTACAACATGGTGTGCATCTGCTATGAAAAAAATTAACAGAAAATTAGGATTAATAAGAGATAC
Source organism: Aspidoscelis tigris stejnegeri (assembly GCA_023333525.1). NCBI lineage: Eukaryota > Metazoa > Chordata > Lepidosauria > Squamata > Teiidae > Aspidoscelis > Aspidoscelis tigris. The sequence goes on along the minus strand of JALMGA010000005.1, from coordinate 49,259,623 downwards.
TAATGTAATGGTTTTCTACAAATTGATGGTGTGACCACGTTTGGATTATTGTGTGCCGTTTTGGTTGCCACATCGTAGAAAGGATGTAAGAATGAAAAAGCTTCATACAAAAGTGACTGAGCAAGTGGCTGCGGGAAACATTGCAATATTTGAGACATTTTAGTTTAAAAAGAAACCAAGTGAGAAAAGACATGACAGAAGTGTAGAAAATTATGCAGGATGTGTAGAACACGGATGGAGAGAAGTTTTTCTCTTGTTCCCAAAATACTGGAAACAGGTCACCCAATGAAACTGAATCTCAGGCAGAACAGGACAAACAAAATGTAATGTTCTTTTATACAGTGCATAGTTACATTTTGTAATTTCTTACCACAAAATTTTCTACCTGTGTGGATAGCCTTGACAATTAGGGATGGAATGTCTCTGAAGTCCATCTACTGGGAGACTGATTAGAGCAAGTTCATGTCCTTCTGTTGGGCTTCCTAGAACTGATTGCTGGACTAGATGGGCCATGTGTTTAATCTAGTCATTCACTTCTTATGGTGTTGTGTCCTTATGTTCCTACTGTTAGGCCGTGATGCCACTTGACATTTTAAAAGCGAAATTAACAAAAAAGGATGTGAACACACATTCTGCCCGTTCCCATTTTTCTGTTAATTCCGCTTTTAAGAAGTCAAGTGCAGTAGCAGCAGCAGCAGCAGCCAAAAGGGGGGCGGGAGGGTGGGCAGGGCTTGCTTGCTTGCTCGCTGCCCAGCGTTCCTCCTCCCTATGCCCCAGGAGTGCTGTGGTGGCGGCAGCTGAAAGGGCAGCTGGGCACGTGGCGGCGGCGGCCAAAAGGGCAGCCAGGTGGGCTAGTGGGCAGGATACTACGAATGTACCATTCCCAAAGGAAAAATAAAGCGTGTTAGCAACAAAAACAGGAGGAAGAGTTGTTTAAACAGGTGTTTTTTAATGTGTTTTTTCCTTCTCTACTCCTCTGAAAGTGCAGGAAGCCAGTTTTTAATGCGGACAAAGAACTGCAATGCTCCACCCCCAATTCTTTTATTATTATTTTCCAAAAATGCTGCTGCTGTTGTTACTGCTGAGTGCTGCCAAGATAAGGTTTGACAAATGATTTCTTAGGCCTGTAACAGAAAATGTTGTAGTCTTTTTCACCTTCCTTCAGCTGTCTCGGTTTTCTTTCCAAGATACTAATTAGTTTTCACTAATTAGTGCAGAAGCCATTTCTAAATCAAAATACACTTTTGAACAGAACAGTCATAAAATTCAGTTTTTTAATTTATCACATGTAATTTACTATAAGTGCTACATCTCTTATTTGGTAGTATCAAGTTGCAATCAACCTATAGTGGCTATATGGACATAACCATACAGTTTTCTTGGAATGGTACCATGGCCTCTTTCTGGTCAAACCTTTGATTCTCTACTTTTGTCAGGCTTTTGGATTTAGACAGACAAAAAAAGTATATATAGTGTCATGTAGGCAAACTTGGCCAATCGAAGTTGAGCAATGCTTAGCCTGCTGGGATGGCCACATTTGTCATTTTGGGAGTACCAGTAGGCAATAAAAGTATGTCAATCAGCTGCTGAAGAACTTTATGGCTGCCAGCAATTGCCCAACCAGAGCCACCTATAAGATGGAGTTCAAAAAAGTAAGGGGGAATAGATCCAAATAGATGATCAAACTTCTGATCAAACATAGGATTGATGCTCCCATTTTGGTTTTGAAATTGAACCACTCAGGTGAACGTGATTCTAAATTGAAGTCTTTGAATTGTATTAGCTCTAATTAAACCATGGTTCAATTAGAATCAATTTTTATATCTTCTGAAACTATACCAGTATTGCATTGGCATATGACAGATGAATGTGTGTGACTCACAGCAGATGAAAGCAAACTTTGGAGACATCAAAGAGAAGTACTGTATATCCTCCTTCACCAACCCTTGTAGAGTCATTCCACAGAAGATAGCTGATGACTTCTGTGTTACATGTGTATGTTACTCTAGTTATTTCAGTTTACAGAGAAAAATACATATTGCTTTGAGTAATTAAAAAGTTGGTGACATTATATATTTGCCAGTTTAAGGAAATTGCAGCTGATAATTGTAATGAATTGTAATGTCATTGTTGATATTTGTATTGTAGATGTTGGTTTCTTTAAGTCCTGTTAGTGATCAGGGGTTCTATGAAGAGGCCTGGCGGTTTGCAAACTGGGTGAAATTATGCAAATGTGATAATATATAAGGGAAGAGACAAGCCAGTAGAATGTTGTAGCTGCTGCTGCTGTTGTTAGTGACTGGTCAGGATCAGAAATAATAAACTGTCAGAATTTAGGTAGTAAACATAGTCAATGTATTTGATGACTTTATGGGGGTTGGGTGTTTTTTTTAATGGTGCTGATAATGACATAGTTGGTGTAAAAATACAGGTCTCAGTCTTGAGAAGTTGCTTCTTAATCCAGACAAGACTGTAATGGGTCAGCCAGTGTGTGGTGGTGAGCTGGGATGGTGGTGGGAAGGTGAAGGCCAAAGGGATATAGTTCAAAAGCAACCCTCTGTGTCTTTTGGAAGTTTTCTGCAGACAGAATCCCTTCCTCAAGGCCTCATTCCCAGGCTGGGAGACAGGAAGTTATCCCAGAAGTTTGGCTACATACAGTGTACATGGTCCGGAAGTGATGCCTATGAGTCGGTATTGGAGTGACATCTGTCACACACACCAACCTTATGCCAACTCCATCAGAATGAGGTAGCTTAAAAGTGGCAAATCCTACTTTGCACTTTGGTCATCTCTTTCAGTGGCTGCAGTTGAAGCGTCTAGAATGACAACATGTGCCCTCCATGCTCCCCAGGCTCTCAATGTATTGCCCATGTAGATGCGCCCCTAGCAGAATCTGGAATAAGGCCCAGTGTAGAAAATGTCTCTGTCTGTGCTAGCTGTCAGCATTCATTCATTCATTCAGTTTCCTTCAGTTTATTTGTGTATGGCCTTTCTAATAAATTACTCAAGGCGGTTTACAGCAACCATGTGAAAAAAAATACAATACAAAGTAATACATCATACATTAAATAAATACATTTATTTAAAATCTAAAATGGAAAACATTTTGTAGTTTTAGTTTATTTCATGCCACATAGCTATGTCTGGGCCTGACACTGACCTGTTCAGCATCCTCCATATCAGATGTTTTGCAATATAGAAAAGCCAGACAATAGAGCCTTTTCATGGACATTTCTAGGTAATGTGAATAACAGAATGTGCATATTTTGCACAGAGGCTAGCAGAAGAGTCAAACATGACAAACTGTGAAAGCCCTGTGCAAGTTGCACAGTAGTCAAACTGCATAAACGAATGACTTTTTTCAGGGGTGGCACCTTGATCATGGAATGGCGTTTTCTAAATTTGTGGCCCCATTGTGCTTGGTGAATATATTTTTTATTCACCCAGATGCCTCAGTTTTAGTGTCGTCTCAGTACTTGCACTGCTGTTTTTTCTGCCATTGACTTTTACTCCTAGTTTCTATTGTGTGTTTTTTTTAACCATTTTAGATTTCATATGTATGCAGTATTTTGCTGTTCTATTGTTATTATTTTTATAATAAAAATGAGAACTATCCATAGACTATTGCTTATCTATAGCATATTCAGGTATCTTAGGGTGCTTCTGCATTTGCTGCCAAAAAGCAGACCTAAATAGATTGCTATTTGCGACAGATCTGCGTGTCTGCACACACGTGGGGAGGATGTATCCGGAGGACAGATTGAAGTGGGTGCTGTGTGGTGATACCAAATCTGCTCCAATAATAAACCGGAAGCAACTATGGAGGGAGTAAAATTTGGATAATTTGGATTATTTTTGAAGCCCAAAGAACACCAAATTTAAACTTCCCAGGGGAATCAGTAGCAAGATCTTTCACAGGTTTTAATAACGAGGAATAACCAGTAAACAGAGACAAAACCCATTTTAGACTCAGAAACCAGTGTTTCTTGTTAAACCAGAGCAAAGAATTTATTAGGAATACAGAAAAGAAGTTGAAATGAAATATAAAGCCATATCAGAAGCGTTTCTAGAACAGAAATAAACATGCAACAACTGCAAAACGACTAAAGAAATGAACATCTCCCACTAAGAAATCTTTGTGAATTTAACTGAATTTATCCCTCTTTTATTAAAACGACTAATTTATAGTTATGCAGCAAAAGCTTCCTAAAAAACCCAAAACAAATTGCTTTTCATTAGTATGAATTAAGGAATGAGAATAAAGTTCTCATTTAGAAATTGCAAATATAAAACAGCCAGAAAGGGAATGGAAAACTCCTAATACTAGAAAGATCCCTTAACCCAAAAGTTCTAAAGAAAGATAAGGGAAAGTGAATAGAGGATACCAATCTTCTGTCTCACCAATGATGTTTTCTCCATGTGCAGAAGTTTGAAGTTACAGAGATGCATGACCACAGCAAACTGCATCTCTTTCAGGAACCCGAAAATGACTTAAAAATTGGGAATCCCTTCAGCCTCAGTCAGACTGATCCCCAAAATGGACAAAAATCCAAAAGAAATACATTAAAAATAATCTTTATAATTGCCTTTACCAAACCAGCCAAATCCAGAATGCAAAAGTTTTAAACTGCAGTCCTTGCAGCAAAACTCTGTAGCAGAAAGAAGAAAGGGGGGGGAGAAAAATTTCTCCAGGTCTCTTTAGCCTCCCATGATGGCCAGAAGAAGAAGACCTCCCTCCTCTGATGACCAGAAGGAGAAGACCTTAAAACCATCTCTTCTCTGCCATTTTTATAGCAAAAATTGGAACCAAAAAAACTGCTGATGTTCTTCCCTTGTTAATGAATAAAAATGTGTATGTGACTCCAGTCTTCTCAACATTTCCAATCAGTGCAGCTCCTGACCTCTCCTTGACACCCTCAGACAAAAGGTGTGAATGGCGAGTAAACTATTGTATCCCTGTTTGATTTGCAAAAGTTTACCTTAAATTAACATTTTAGCACCTCTACTGACTCACTTAATCCCTTCAGCTAGACCCACTCAATGTGTGTAGATATCAGCGACCTTTTACCCAATTCTGTTAGGGTGTAAACAAAGGTGTAAACAGTGAGTCACCTCCAACATCCTGCATTCTAATACTGGTGAAATGGGCCATTTGCAATTTAGATAGTAATTCCAAATTCTGGTATACTTATTTTACCCAGATCTCTTCCAAAAATCCATTCCATTTTATCCTTTATTATTTTATTAAAATTAGACAAACCAATCTCTGTCCCAGATTCCATGGTTTTATTTCTCCTTCATTATTTAAAAATCTGTTACCCCAAAAAGAGAAAACAAAGACTTTTTAGGTGCTAGGACTCTGTCTTGACTCAATCAAGATTAAATCTCAGGCTGTGTTTCTTGCATACAGACTTTTATCTTTTGCAAACAGCCAGCTTGTGACTTGAGAAAACTATGTCCTTTTTTTAAACTCCAGGCTTGTCTTTCTCCCAATATGGCTATTTTAAGGCCTTTCCACGTTTCATGGTCTGCCTTTAGCTTTTAATTATGACAATCATAAAGCCAAATTCATATGTCAAAACCTGGTATATTTCAAGTTCCGGTTTTGTAACATTTCTTATGATATCTGCACATCCAAAGTTGATCTGGTAACAGTGAATGCACAAGCACCCATTCCAATCTGTCCTCCGATGACCCTCCCCAGAGCTGCATCACCGTGTGCTTCCGGGTGCTTCCAGCCATCAACGGTACAGGGGGTGTGGTGCTGTGGCTGCGATCACCACACTCACCAGGCCCCCTGTACCGTTGACGGCTGTGGGCAATCAGGGCAAGGAGGGGGCACAGATGACAGCTTCCTCATTCCCCTGCCGCCGCCACCACCACTGCCTCCCCAGTGCCACTGCCAGATCCCCTTCCCCAAGAGGCTAGGCATGAGAGAGGCAGCAGTGGTGGTGGCGAGGGATGGAGGTAGCTGCCATCTGTACCCCCTCTGCGCCCTGATGGCACACAGCTGCCACCTCTCATGCCCAGCCTCCTGGGGGAGGGGATCTGGCAGAGGCAGTCTCCTCTGCCGTTGCTAGATTCCCCCTGCCTGTGGAGGAGGAGGCGGCAAGGGGCAAGGAGGTAGCTGCTATCCATGGCCCCTCCCTGTCCGAGGGATGGAGGTGGTGGTGGCGGTGGCAGTGACAACGTGGCTTTGCCACTGCCGACTCCCCTCCTCTCCAGTGATTGGGGATCCATTTTCCAGTGGCCTATGCGGAAAGGCCCAAAACCAGTTTAAGAAACCAGTCTTGCATGCTGAAATGTGGAAGCACCCTCTGCAATCTGGTCTACAGTGTGGATGCAGGTTAAGGTAAGTGTTAAAATCTTACCTTAATGGCACTTAAATTGGTCTTCGAAGCCAGTGTGGAAACGCTCATAGGGTGAATCCCCACAGCAAGCTTATTTCGTTTTCCCTAAACCGAAATAATAGAACCGGATGCAAACACGAATTTGCCTGTTCCCATTACTTTTAACTTAATCATGTTCGATCCGGATTCTGAGGATCGTATGTGGTGTACGTGACTCGGGGGGACTCAAGTGGCTGCTTTTTAAAAGCCACTTTGCAGGGCTGCCCTGCCCTCTTCCTCCTGGCATGGACGTCCCACCCATAACAGACCCCTTCACGGAGCCTGGCTGGGTGGCTGCCGCTTTCCTGGATGGATGAAAAACAGGCACCAGCAGCCAGCGATTCTTTCCCCTCCTCTCCCCATTTCCCAGGGCACACAGCAGCAGCAGCAGCAGCAACTCAAACCCCCTTCACAGCCACAGCCTTTAAAACAGAACCTCCAGGGCTTTCCTTTCCCTTTTTTAAAGGTCAGAACTTTCAAAGAGCTAGAATTGCGCAATACTGCAACATTGTTATTAAGGTGTGAACTGGCTAGATCACTACAGTGTAGCTTTAAGGACTGGATTTTTATAGTGGCTGTTTTGAGGGTGGATTTTTTCAATGAAATCACTATCTTTGGAAGCAAGCTATTGGGGGAGGGAAACCCTAAACATGGATTCTCATCCCTTAACACGGTACGGTCCCCACAGTAAAAAATGTAAAATGTTTCAAGCACACAATCTGGAGTGAGATCTGTTGAAATCAGGATTGAGATTCACCACGCTTTGGGGTGGTTTAACACGGAGAAAGTGTGTTAAGCCAAACTGCTGTGCGGACTCCGAGGACTGAAAACGTTTTGAATCCGAGATAAGGTTGCCGTGAAGACACGGCCACAGTTTTCTCAGGTTTTCTCATCTTAGAGTTGCTCTTATGGCAAGACTGTTTGGAATATTCTCAGTCTGGTAACACTGACAGGATTCCTTCTTCATGTGTTGAATGCACAGGGGGAAGGAACAACAAAATAGCTGTTTTCTGCATGGGCCATTTCTCTGAGCACTGAAAATGGGCAGCTTCTATTAGCATTTCTGGTGCTCTAAGTAGCAGTCTGTGAGGAAATTTCATTGCTAGGGGGAGAATTCTCATTAGCAATGCTACCCCCAATAGTGGAAGTCTTGGCAATTTTGATCCCTTCATTGGCTCATACACATTTCCCAAATCCCAGTCCAGATCCCAACACTTTCAAGGGGCATGCAGACGCATTGATGATCACGATAATGATGAACTTACAATTGTCCTGCAAAAAGTCTCAGGGCAGTGAACAGATTGAACAGAATTAGATAAAAACAATAATCTAAAAAATTAAAAATTGGAAATGGTGGGAAGAAAAAACAAATACAAATTAATGAGTTATCAAGGAGACAACCAGAATTCCTTTATGAATACTGGTTTGAAATCTGCCATAGAAATAGAAATATAACTATTTTAAAATTGTGTACATTTCCTAAATTTTAAAGCTGTTATAGCAATATTGCCATTTTGTACAAGAAATCGTGAAGATAATTCTTATGTCAAATATTTATTCTGAAAATGTTCTGGGATGACTAGGCAAGTGTGATAGATAACTGTATCTTAAAACAAAGTAGCACCAAGGATGTGATAGTTATCCACATTACCAATTGTATGAATAGGTAAATTTTCACTGGTTCAATAGAAGGGACATAATTTCAAATAACAATAGAACAAACTATTCAGAATTATGCAGATATTTCTAAACGAGGAATATATGCATAATCTGAAACAGACACTCAGTGCAGGTTAGAAAATCCAAGAACGATTGAACTGGATATATCCTAAGTACACCTGTTGGCTACAAGAATGAGGAAATTTATTTTAGAATAACAGAGGGATTAGAAAAATATGTCTGTTCAATCAAAATGCATTTCATCTTTCTGAAGGAAGTATGCGTGTTAGTATGTAGAAGATACAAAGAATGCCCTGAATGCTTCCCACTGTTTAAAATAGCATCAATAGCATCCTTCGGTTTTTCAGAGTTTATTATTAAACTGAAATGCAGTCCCAAGCATAAGTTGATTCAGAAGAAATGGTACAGCAAGGGCTCTGTGGAACAAATACGACCCATAGGCCATGATCTCACTTGAGTTATTTAAAGTGGAATTAACAAAAATGGATGTGAATGCGCATTATACGTGTTTCCATTTTTTGTTAATTCCACTTTAAAAAGCAGAGCACACTGGCGGCATGGCGGCAGCAGTAGTGGCGGCCAAAGGAGAGGGAGGGAGGAAGAGAGGGAGGGAGGGCAGGGCTCACTCGCTTGCTTGCCCACCACCCGGCGTTCCTCCTCCTCATGCCCCAGGAGCACCACGGCTGCTTGATGGTCTGCTGAAAGAGTAAGGCGGCAGCAGCAGTGCAGCCCAAAAGGTTGGACAGGCGGGCGAGGTGCCAGTGGCCGCCACAATGGCGGGAGGGTGAGGCAGCAGTTGCGAGAGGCAATGCCGGCTGAAGCTAATGGTGGGCAGGTGAAGCAGAGGTGGAGGCCAAAATGATGGGCAGGCAGGTGAGGTGTGAGCACCATATACTGCACTTGTACCATTTCCAAAGCAAAAATAAAGTGTGTTACAAACAAAAACAGGAGCGAGAGTTGTTTGAACAAATGTTTTTTAATGCATTTTTTTTTTCAAATTTACTCCTCAGAAAGTGCGAGAAGCCACTTTTCAATGCGGACAAAGTGTTTTGAAAACATTTTCAGTGTGCAAAAAAGTCCCAGTGGGAATGTGGCCATACTGTAAAAAAAAAAAAGTAGATAAGTCTTTGGTGATTTGCTGGGTTCTGATCATCTATTTTAGAGGCACTTTTTCTTGATCAATGCTTAAAAAGATCCACCCGAGTGATGACTTCTTGTTCACAGATGGTTAATCAGTGAAGAACTTTGGGATCAGTTTAGATGAGATTATGGGCTGAATTTTAAGTTGTTTAATGATACACAGTAATATTATCAAAATTCCTTACTCTTATATGAGCTATCAACTGTAAATTATATTTTTCCTCCTCTTTTAAATTGCTTTATTGAATTCATGCAAGGGTTTTGAACAAACTCATTGTCATGGTTCAGTTAATGACCGAATGAGCAAGTGCCTGCTCTGGCTTGGTAAAACTTCCAAACTGGGACAGAGGGGAGGCACTAGCCCATTTCATATCTGGTTTGTTGACTTCCAGAAAAATGGTAGACTAACACAGAAGCAATTTTTTCTCATAAGCAAACTTCAACATGGAAGACAGAGAGATACAATGGCCTTTTATGTTAGATTCTATAACTCTCTGGGGGACACAGAGTTGGTGGGATTCCTCAACAGCATGTTGAGGGAGACACATACACCAACTGGGAATAGTAGAATTGTCATAACTGTCATGAAAAACTGGGATCCAGGTCTGAAGGAAGAATAATAACTGCTGGAGCCTATTTGCAAGTCTGCTTTTGAAACAATCAAGCTTGGCTGAGTTTTTCTTTTAATCTATTGAAGGACTGAAGCTAGAAAAAAAGCAGTTAAAATCTTCAGGAAAAGGCTTCTATAAAAATAGCTTTGAGATTATCAGTCATCTGAAGTGTTAAACTCAGCACAGCTTCTGTAATACTCGCTTCAGTTTTAAGCTACAACTTAAAGATTCAACAGTCTTGGGGATGCAGAATATAAATAAATGTTATTTGATCCTTACCTTTATCAGTTAAAGACATAAGAACATGGGAAAGCAATAGAAAAGGAAGTGGAGAGACAGTCTAGCAAAGGCGACTGCAAAATGGATGCTTGGAAAAAAGAAAGTAAGCTGTTTAGTTGCTGAATTACAAAACTGTGAATCCCCAAATTTGAAGATTTTTAAATTTAAAAACGCTAAATGTTTTGGTTTGAGGAGGAAGAAAAATCCACAAGTTTGGAAAAGGAACAGTTTAATGTTCAGAATCCTGATGGTGTACAAATGGACAAGACACAAAAGTAAAGTATAATAGAAGGGAGAGTTTTTTTTAAATACCAGATATTTATGTCTTGTGGAGGTTGAGATAGTTTATTGCAAATGGGTGCTTAGGTGAAGCAAAAAAAAGTCCCTGGAGGGAAAGGAAATTTAAGAGAAAGGTTAAAGGATTCTCTAACAGCTAAAAGACTAATGATATATGGTACAAGGTTTTGATATAAAGGTCTTATGAGGAAGGGGAAGAATGAATTAGGTAGTATATAGGTAGAATGCTTAGAGCCAATATTGAAATGTAGGCTTATAAATTACTAAAAATATTCATGCATGAAGTTGGGACTGTTAATATTTACAGCAATATTAAATTTACTAAAAATTAACACTTTCTGTTAAATTAAAAATAGCTATCAAGTATAGAGTGTTATGTATCTGCTAAATATGATTGACTCTTCATTGATGGTTAGACTCTGATACTTTTGAGTGATTTGTTAAAATTTGGAAACCTTCAGTGGATATGTTTGCTAAAAACTGGAAACCCTTTGTTGACTTTTTACAAGAATTAGAAAATGATCATATAATTACTAGGTTTGAAAACTATTCAGTAAAGAAGACAATGTGGAAGAGAATGGCAGTAACACGAGGGGCAAGAATTAAGAAAAACAGGTGAAGCTTTTGAAGAAGCCTGGAAGTCAACAGTCAACATTAATTGTCCAGAATGTATTATTGTAATGTGCTCTGCACAGGGCTGCCCTTGAAGATGGTTTGGAAACTTCAGCTGATAACATTTGTAAGAGTAACAATGCAGGGATGAGAATGTTTTATGTATTTGGTAAAATAAAAATATATGCAAAAAAAAGTTCATATCTGGTTTGGTTAAATGACCCTGCCCTAAACTAGAGTAAGTTCTGATTTAAATCCATGGAACTCATTGTTCCCTCTGAGTGAATTGTAGCCTATCTGCAAACACCTCCACCACTTACTTCTCAGGCCATGATCAGATAGGCCAGTGGAAGCAGCAGTGATTCAGTCCTAAAGCATATAGGACCCTCCTAAGTTCTCTGAAACTGGACTGCCCCTGCTCTGGCACTGCAACACACAATGTGACATGCTTTACAGCTGAAAATATGACCAGTTCATCAGCAAAGGGTGTTCCAAAGTCACCTGAACTGGCACTAGAAGAATAGAGCACGGCTGAAGTTCTTAGAAAGTGCAAACTTCAAGGTTCTCTTCCTTCATGCATTTTTGTGTCTCTGACAGACTGCAGACAGCAGATGTAGGCAATTGTATGAAACACATGCCATGGGATTGTAGGCCTCTTGCTTTAATAACCCATTTGTTCATGGCTTCAGTTTTACCCAGTCACAACAGATATACAATGGAGAAATTTGCCTGGCAAAGAGGCAAAGTTATAGTGGAGGAGTTCTTCAAGCTGAAGTTTGTTTCTGCAGAATTTTCACTACCAGCTTAAGTAGCATAATCAGTATAAAGGATTGTATTCAGGTGGAGGCAGTAGCCAGGAAAGCTTACTTCTGGCTATGGCTGATTGGCCAGCTATTGTTACGTTGCAGGCCAGTCAAGCAACAGGCAAACACTTCTGCAGCTTACGCAGTCCCAAGGGTTCCTGGTGTTCTCGAGGTCCGTTCCACTCCGGGGTCTAGGAGTCCAGAAAGTCAGCAAGGGTCAAGCAGTCCAAAGTGTCAGCAGGTCACAAGGAGTCCAAGATTTCAATCTCAGGTAGCATGAGACTGCAAAGACATCTGCAGCAACTTGAGGCAAGGTGAGCTTGTTCTTAAATAGAGGAGTCAGTGCCACGCCCATGGTGCAGCTGGGCTAATCGCTCTGATCTGTGTCTCACCTGCTTCTGCTCCCTAAGCAGGCGATAAGAGAGCCTTTGACTGTGGTGGCATTGCAGGCAGGCTTCCCTCCTCCGAGGAGGCTGAACAGGGTATGATAGGTGTGACTCTTTTTGGAAAGAGATGAACTGGCTACAGTAATCAATGCTACAGTAATCTGTTCTACATGGGGCTGCAGTTGAAGATGGTGTGGAAACTGCAGCTGGTACAGAACTACTGAGTGGAATGGCTGGATTCATGCACATTGCACTGGACTTAAAAGAGCTTCACAGCATCCAGTTCATTACTGAACTGAATTCAAGGTGTTAACCTTAACTTATAAAGCTCTACGTGTTTTCCAAGCACCTTCTATGTTCACCTCTCTATGCCTTGGGCTTTGCGGGGAGGCTCTCCTGGTTGTACCACCTCTTTCAGTAGTTGAGGGAGTGGGGACCTAGGATTGGGTCTTGTCGGTGGTGGCAGCCATATTGTGGAATAGTCTTCTCCCTGAGGTATGCCAGACATCTTTACTTAATTCATGCAGAAAATTGTTAATAACATACTTATGTACCCTGGCTTTTGGCTGAAATAAGGAAACATCTTCCCTTTCCTCACATTCAGCTTAATTTTACTGTTTTATTATTTTAATTTGTTAATTTTATGTTTTGTTTTCTATTGTGGTCACTTGTCTTGAGACTTTTGAATGTAGTACGGGATAAAAATACAAATAAACAAACTGATGATGTGTTTAGTCTGGTAGCAAAGCATTTACAGCAACAAGATCCAGCTCAGTGAACTTCTAAAATACAACACTATAATCTTTAGATATAGTCTCTACCATAACAGACAAGACTATTTCCACATTGGCTCAAGGTACCCCAGATTAGGATGGGATGCCTTGGTCCAGGATATACAACCTGTCACCCCAGGATGGCTTGTCAGTGTGACAGAATAAGGCTGTCCACATTCTGGACATCCCATCCCAAGCACGAGACTGGCTTCAAAGCTCCCCCCGTACCTGTCCCTTGAAGCTGGTGTTCAGCTTTCAAAGGCAGGAAATCAGGGCCCTTTCTGCACTTGCCTTAATTTGGAATATATTTTAGGAGAGGGGTCTGTTATCCACATGCTAATGCCGACTATGGTAAGCTACACCTGGTACCTGCCATAGACTGCCTGTGTACAACAAGCTCCTATCCTGAGATATATTCCAGAATAAGGCCAAGTGCAGAAAGGGCCAAAAGTTCCCACCCTTTCAAAGTTTTCAGTTGGTTGTACTTCCTGGTGTGCTGCCAAAACACTGAACTATGGGACATGCTTCACCAATACCCATCATGGGCTAGGTTATGATACTGCTTTATTTATTTATATTTTGCCCTATACCTGAAGGTCTCAAGGCAGGTGACAATAAAATCATAATAAAAACAGGTAAAAAACATGACTAAAACAGTAACAATCCATATTTAGACTGGGATATGGTGCCATTTGGTACCCTATCCCAATCTGTATCTTTGTTTGGTGCAGAAGAATGTACTAGTGGTCAGGGCCTCTACTAAAGGCCTAGATCAGAACATGTTCCTATTGCCTACTTCAAAAGGGGCCAAAGTTTCCTTCTCTTTCTGTCCAACCATAAGCTTGTGAACCTAGGCTAAAATAAGTGGCAGTGATGCCACAGTAAATTACCTGCTTGTACTTGCATCACATTCAGTCAAAGGGTTTCATAATGCTGTGATATTAGAGTTGCATCTGTGCCACAAGAAAGCATGGCTGTGGTCAGTGGAGTTTCTATAATGTGGTTAATGGAGCCTCTATAATTAAAAAGGGAAAGATATGAATGGAAGAAAAAAAAATTAGAAGCTAAACATCAAAGGCCTGAGTGATGTTTTAACCAGGTGCTGAAAACCATATAACTGGTGCCGGGATGAAACTGTTTTTTGTTTCTTTTTCCTGCAAGTAGTTTGCTTAATAGTAAACTCTGATTCACCAGTAATATGCTGCTTGGTGAAGTATCTGGTCTGAATGGCCTGGAGCCATTCCCACCCTCACCCTGATTGTAAAGTTTTTGTTCTTTTGTACAATGTTGATTTAAATCGATTTAAGCTTAATTATCTGTCAGTTAAAAGGCCAAGCTGATACGAAGTACCAGAGCTTCTTTGACATTTTTGTTGCTCTTTTATTGTGCATTCTATTATAACTGACAACAAGGACTGCAATGTATCTATGGCTTCAATTTAAGTTAATAAAATGTCTTTCAGGTAAAGTGCTCCAGAATTTATCCATACATTGATCTTTTTTAAGCTTGATCCTGCTACTAATTATGGGCGCCATTCCTGTTAAAAGATGTGGAAGCCCAAGGTATTCCTTAAAAACTTAATTAACTCTTGCAAAGAATATCCCTCCGTCATCTTGCCATTTAGCCCAGTCGAATGGTATTTTGTTTAAACAACGAGTCAAGGTTATGTTTCTGTTCTTTCTGCTTCAACAACTGTGCAGTTTGATAAATATTCACACAGTTAGGTTCGGCTGAACAAAATTAAGACTTTTTTTCAACCCAAAAACAGCAAAAAGTACTCAAAATGTCCCCATTTACTAACTACAGTTGCTTTCTAATTATCACTTCTACTACCACCACTCTTTTTGCATTTTGGAAATGTCTTTAAATATTCTAAGTGTAATAGTCTTTCTTCAAGGTTCATTTCTTTTATTCTAGTGCTTGTGCACTTAGCGGAAGAAACATATTATGCAGAAGTAAATACCTGCAACTGAAGCTTTGGGTGCTACATTACAGAGCTCTCTAAGCTGAATCATTCTGTTACATTCTGTAACAGACTAGGTAACAACATCAGTGTGAATACATTTAGTGTACCCAAATCACACATTCACACAACTCACAGAGTCTTACTTTTGGTGAACATGAAGTCTGTATTTCTCTTTCCTCCAGTCTTAGGGGCTTTCTCCACTGGCTGGTCCAGTGTGAGACCTAGATCCCCCTTCAGATCTCCTGGTCCATACTCTGGTCCATCCCATGCTAGGCTGCTCCATCTTCATTTTAAGGAGCGTAGACCACAGGGCTTTTTAAAAAGGTCTAATGGCAGTCCAGGGGCTGCTAGAATAGAACAGGGAGACTTGTAGAAGGATGCATTTCTCCTTGTTTCCATTTAGTAGCGGGATCCATTTCAGCAGCACACCAAATTGCACCTCCGGAATGGGTCACCCTCACAGCTGGTTCCACATGAGCTTTGGAGCAGTGCAGGGCAGTGCTGGAGTTTTCCTGGAACGGGCATCCAAAGTGTGGATGAGCTTGGGTGTTTCTGCACTTGCCTTCCTGTCCTCTGGATCAGAAGACTGCATTAGAGATTAATGTGTACTAGCATTCACACTAGGGCTCTTAAGGGATCATTTGCTGGGATTCAAGAGCATGGGAAGGTTTGCCCCTGTCTCTGCTTGAGATGCCCATGGGCAGTTGGTAGGCCACTGTTTGCAACAGGATGCTGGACTAGATGGGCTGTGGCCTGATCCAGCAGAGCTCCTCTTATGTTCTTATTTGTGCAGAAGGTGCATAGCTGATCCATACCAGTTGTGTAGCTATCAGGTTCTTAATGGGGTCTTTGTTGCAAGGACTAGATTCCAACAAGGACTGTATCTCAAAGATCTGGATCTTCTGAATCCGGATTAACAGAGGTAATTGCAAAAACAGCCTCAGATACTGCCAGTAATTGCACTTGAAGACCAATTTTTTCAGCCTCCCTGACAGCTGGGGGTTCTGTGCATGGACTTGCAGTTCTTCAGTTTGGTGACTTGCCGTTATCCAAATCTAGGCCACAAGACCAGGTCAGAAGAGGATAATCCTGCTATACAGTTAATACACCTTGTCCTCTCTTTGGACATCTACAAGAAGCCCAGAATCTTGGCTATTTCTCCCTTTTAGTCAAAACATGTATTGAATGTCTGAACATGGCTAACTTGCCATGATTGATTGCTTACAATGTGAATAACAAAAGGGGTTGTTAATGGCAAATATTACACTCGGGGTGTTTTTATGCTAGCTGAGAGCTGGATGAGCCCATTTCCACTACAGACCCCATTAGGGACACATCTGTTTCTACCAGTGGTAGGGAAATCTGGATCATATGGGTCCTTCAGGACCTATAATCCAGATTTCGTATAGACCCTGGGGGGTCTACAATGGGGTCTTCACCCTTCAGATCTGGATTGTAGGGAGCCTGTTTTCACTACAATTCGGCAATGGGGTCCAGAGGAGGCTTGCGGGGGGGGGGAGGCACCCATGGGTGTGTGTGCCCCAAACACAAGACTTTGGAGTCCCTCCAAAGCCAGCTCCGAAATCCCTCTGAAGTTGCCTTCAGAGATTAGCAAAGGTTCTGCAGAACTGGCACTAGAGTGCTTGACAGCAGCATTGTTCTCGGAAGGGGTTTCTCTGCAGAGCCTTTGCTAATCTCCGAAGTTGCCTTCGGAGGGACTTTGGAGCTGGCTCTCACAAGGGGTTTTTCTGTGTGGAGTCTTTTGCTAATCTCCGAAGGCAAGTTCGGAGATTGCACCCCCTTTCCCCCAAAATACCTGGGGTGACTGGGTAGATCCAGATTTGCAAATGGGTTCTCCGGTGTTTCCACAGCAGGCAGGCTAGCACCCACTGCTATTGGGTGCTAGACCACCCATGGAAACACATTGGGTACTTCCCTTAATCCGGATCTACTAGATCCGGATTAAGGGAAGTACCCATTCCTTAGATCTGGATCTTCTTAGATCCGGATTGAAGGAGCTCAGTGGAAAAACACCCTCAAATGCCTCCTGATTCTCACATTTTTCTTAATACCATACTCTTTTTGCAGTGGTATTTATTTTTGGGGGGGGGATTTGCTCTTCTCATATAATCTAGCTACCCTCTTTGTCTTCAGATATGGAATTTTAAAAATGACAAATAGCTTTGCTCCTGCCATCAAATAGGGCGTTCCAAATATGTTAGCAAAGTAAGACACTCAGCAACAATTTTTTTTCATCTTTGTTGCTGTTCAGCATCATTTCCTCCAGAGGACTGCCCAGAAGGCATTCTGCATGCCTGAAGCATTCTTTTTAGGTAGAAATGTTTTCCAAACATACTTCAAATAGTTGCAATTTACATAGCCATTTTCTTGTTACTAAGACTGATAGATTAAATTTTAGGTAGCCTTAGGTAAGCAAAAATACAACCCCCGTTATTTAAAAGTCCTAGCAGATTATAGGAGCTGAAAAGAATGATTCCAGGAACTGATGAGAGCGATTTCTCTCCATAGATGTACTGAGTACTTCTGAAGGTAGATTGGCTCATTTTCTGCTGTTGTTCTATGAGTCTTTGATGGGTGTGTGCTTGTGTGGTCACTTTAGATAGATGAAAAAGATAAAACAGCAATTGTGAACTAAAGAAAGGTAGGTAAAGAAGGGTCGTAAAGAAGATAGTTTGAATTTTCTGTATAGAAAATTGCTATGGTTTTTGGCAAGGGTTAAGGGTGAATAAATTTTTAAGGCAGTACTAGAGATAATGGCAGGCAGGATCTGGTCAGAAAGAGGAAGATTGCTACAAGGTTGTACTCTTCTCCTGCACATTAAAAGAACCATTCACTTCTCTTGAAACTGCAGTGGGCTCTCTCCATGCTACTGGGTGCCACATCCGTAAAAATTACAAGATAATCTCCCACTGCGATTTTGATGAGGAGGGGAGGCTTTCCCTTGTGTGGAATCAGCTGTATCTCTATCTCAGGAAGCCTGCATGGATTTTAAAATTGTGGTTTGGCTTGGTTTCAATTGAGGTGTACAACTGTACCTGGCTAGGACCATTTCTGGTGCCCTAGCCTGGTCCACACTTCATCTAATGTGGACATAGCATGACAGGATGTGGGTCTTGGCCTAATCGGCATTAGTGTGCAGCTGCCTTCTGCCACTCCAAAGGCAACCCATTCCACCCTGTCAGAAGGAATCTTCTCTTTAAAAAGTGGTAGTACATTGATATTTAAAAAGATAAGCCACAAGTGAGTTTCTAAGTGAATTATACATAAATCAAATTGACAAGAATCCTACATATTAGCACACATCTGCCCTGTTTATTGATATTTTTCCATAAATATTAAGGTTAGATATGGTACACATATCCATGTCAGTTTAAATATAGTGAAATGAAATCATTCAACTTTTGCTTCTCAAAATTAATTTTAAAATTTTACATGGTCAGTACTTTCCTATCATTTGTCTTTTTAATTGCTTTTTTATCATATATGTTCATATTGAACGCTGGTACTTATTTGTATGCTTTCACATATCTAGAGACTTCTTGCATAATATTTTTTTTTAAATATAGCACAGCCTTTAAGAAGATTGGGGTTTTTTTCTCCACAAGCACTAAGTACCCAGAGCAGGAAGACCCCATTTCCACTGCAGATAGGCTACAATTCACTCAGAGGGAACAATGAGTTCCATTAGGGCCACATTTGTTTCCACCAGTTCTAGGGGTCTACAATGGGGTCTTCAGGCGTGTGTTATACGGAGTGTGTTTCCACCACAATTGGGCAATGGGGTGTAGGGAGGGATCCGGAGGGGCGCACCCATGGGTGGGGATGCCCCAAAACCCAAAGCTCCGAAGGTTGTGCAGAGTTTCTGAAGCCGGCTGTGAAGCTAGCTCTGAAGCTGGCTCCAAAAAATAGCACAGGCTCCAAAAAGGATGCCACGTGAGAGCAATGCCAATCCTGTGGACCTTTGTCAAAGGCTCTGGAGAATCTTCTAAGTTTGCCGCAGATCGCTCCAGAAAATCCCCAGAGCTTATGACAAAGCTCTGGAGAATCTTTGAATAATCTTTGGAGTGCCTACAGAGATTGCACCCCCTGTCCCCCAAAAAACCTGGGGTGATGGGCGGACCCCACATGGGTTGATCTGGATTCACCATATGGGTGCTCCTGCATTTCCACTGTAGGCAGGCTAGCACCCATTGCATTGGATGCCTCCCTTAATCTGGATCTACTAGATCCAGATTAGTTGAAGGACCCATTCCTTAGCTCTGGATCATCTTAGATCCTGATTAAGGGAGGTCAGTGGAAAAACCCCCTTCTAGGTAAAATAAACTGAAAGACAGCTGATCTGTTTCACTCATATCGAGATCTTGTGAAAAAAACCTCTCTTTGAAAAAACTGGAACAGATGGCCAATTAGGATAAACAAGGAATAATTGAATGCCACCTGGCATACTTACTTAGTTCTTCCTTGTCATTGCTGTTCTACAGATCCTAATATATCAGCTCCCATAGCTAAAATAAAATACAGTTTTGTGTGTGATTGTGTGTGCTCACTCACACATGCATTCAAGAATGATGAAAGTCTGAGTGATTGCTGTGGGATAAACTTGGTTGGTGTCATGTTTTTAAAACTGAAAATGGAAAATTGTAAATGACTAACAAGCATCCATGTGCAAAAAGACCTCTGAGAGGTGTAAAGATATCAGGGGCTGCTATGTGAAAAGCTATTAAGGAACAGGTGAGCATCCTGAAAACTGCAGGGGATCTTGCATGTTCCTTAACCACACAGACACTGCAGTTTCTTCACTGGTGTGTGTGAGGCATTGTTGCACTTTCACATCTGCATGTGGTATCTTTGTGATGATACCTGGCCCACAGATGGGGGAAAATGGCAGTATTTGTGTCATTAAAGGACAGAGGAATTTCCTTGCAGTTTTCACAGAGTTAAGCTATTTCTTAATAGCACCATCCTCCTTTGTACTGAGTAGAGGCTGAGATTGCTGGGTGTGTCACCTTTCCACCTTTCCAGGGGCCTGTTCACACTTGCCTGTATTTGGGAATATATCTCAACAGAGAAGTCTGTTGTCTGCATGTCATTTCAGATTCTGGCAGGCCTCACTTGGGGCCTGTTGTAGACTGCAGGAATATATTCCAGAGTATATTCCAGAATAAAGTAGGTTGAATGTCTGTTCACAGAGGTCTACTAAAAAGTTATGGCATGTTCCTATATTGCACCTACAGCACCAAGATACTTAAGCTGCACTAAAGTGAGCATCACTTTAATGTTGAGGGAAAGGACACAACACTTGGCCCAAATATACCTTGACACATTTGTTTCATTGATTGGGATAGATATCAAGCATCAGAAAAATAATGCTTAACATGACTAGGCATGGGGAGGAGAAAGTGTTGGCTTCTTTCTCATCCATCACACAGATGGAACAGTCTTCCTACTGAGATTTCCCAGGCACCTTCATTTCCCCATCTTTTGATGTCTAATGAAAACTCATCTGTTCTCCAGAACTTTTGTGACTAAGGGTATTTGTGTTCTTTGGTGTCAATGCCATTGCATTATTTTAAATCCCATATATTGCTATTCTAATGTTGTGCTCTTAGATTTTATGGTATTAGTATGTACCTTGCTCTGCGAACATGCTGAAAAATCTAAATGAATGAATGAATGATCAAATTTGAGTATGTTTTAAAAGGGAAAGCTTCTGAATATTTATTATATAGTGTGGGCTCTGCATGCTACTGGGTGCCACATCTGTAAAGGGAATGTTCTGTAAAATGCAACAAGGTATACTGTACTGTTAATTTATATTGTATGAAATCAAGCTTTATCCACCATTATATTAACCCTATAGTTTACTATTGACATAAATTTCAGAGTCTCATTCCAGTTTTGATTGAAACAGTATGGAGAAGTTGGAAGTTGTCTAAGGTCTATTGGAGCTTTCACAATTACAAAATTTAAATTATTTTCATCTGCTTATAAGTTTAAGTAAAAAGTGTCTGGGGCTGTTGAAGTTTGAGTTCAAAGAATAATTGTGGTTTGCCAAGGCAAGAAGAGGGTAATTAAAGCAATGTTTATGAAAACTCTAAGAATGGTTAAACTTTAAAGTTTTTTTTAACCACCAAATGGGAATGATTTTTTTTTGCAAAAAATGTCGTAGAATTTATTACTCACTGACTTGTTGAATCTTTTAACAGTGTTTACATAGCACATTTCAGATTTTCCTATATTCTTATTATACAATTTACATCGTGCAAATGAGGCAGAATGGGAAAAATGATTTGTTTGAGGTCAAATAATGAGTTCATGACTGTGCTTACATCTGATTTGGAAGTCACTCTTAATGAAAAGTAAAATTCAGGAATATATCTCAGCATAGAAGTCTGTTGTCTGCATGCCATTTCAGATTCTGGCAGGCCTCACTTGGGGCCTGTTGCAGACTGCAGGAATATATTCCAGGGTAAATTCCAGAATAAAGTAGGTTGAATGTCTGTTCACAGAGGTCTACTAAAAAGTTATGGCATGTTCCTATATTGCACCTAAAGCACCAAGATACTTAAGCTGCACTAAAGTGAGCATCACTTTAATGCTGAGGGAAAGGACACAGCACTTGGCCCGAAAAGCAGTTCTGAAGCGTCATTCCCAAAATGTGTATGTATCATGTTCACATATGTGTGTGCGTATAAAAGAAAAAGGCGGTATGTGCATTTTCCATTAGTGTGGATAAAAAGGGGTCAATGGGCATAGAATGGTCTAGAGCTCCCCAAATGGCATCCTGGTCTTGTCTGCAAGTATACCTCTTTCATTCTTGTCCTTCAGGATGTTTGGAGGCCCCCTATGCCAGCTTCTGGGGTTGTGTGGGGAAGCCATTCCAGTATGGATGGCCTTGTTCCAAGTGAGGAGCAATTTATCTAAGCTAGGGACAGCTTGCTTGCTCCTGTACAAGGTGGCATGCCTTGTATCAGAATAGCGATGGTAAGTGTGAAAATCAACAAAGACAAATGTCTAACTATGGCTCTGGTCAGATGAGTCTGAAACAGGTCGAATTGAGATTGCACTAGTTCTGGTCAGACGTGGATTGATATTGGCCTGAGTTGGGCTGTGTAGGTCACACATTGCTTCAGAGATTGGCCTGGGCGTACCACCACAGAGCCTTTGGCTCTCCACCCCTTTTGCTACTTCATATCTATCTCATTTCCTATTGGGTGCCATTCATGTCAGTCAAGGAAGGTGAGGGGGTGTGTTTGCAGTTCTTTTTAAAAGACTGCTTTCCCACCTTCACCTCCTTTCCTTTTTTATGTGCTTTTCTTCTCCTTGCAATTAATTTTTTTTAAAAAAAATAATAAAAGTAAATTTGTGTAAAAATGCTAGAGAGAGGAATCATACCCATAAACTGAGGAGAGTGGGAGGTGCCTCACGAACTCCATGTGTGCTGATTGGCTGAAAAGAAATACTGGGCACCACCCACCACAGCACAATTCTGCCTCCTTTAGATATCTCCCCACTCACACCTGAGGAAGCGGAAGACAGACTGGCATTTCAGGCCAGTCTGAGTCTGTATCAGTCCTATAAAAACAGGACTACACTTTAGGACACTCTAACGGGTGTAAGCTGGCTTGCAATATGGCTTAGATAAAAATTAATGTGAGTGATGTGGCTGGGAGACCAACTCAGCCCAACCTAAATCTCATGTGTGACCATGGCCTATTATGAGTAAGAATTTTCACATGAGTAGTTTTGACCCTGAGAAAAACAACAGCCATAGGAAGGAAGACAGCCATATTCAGGAGTGCCATCTGAAAAGTGAGAAGGCAGAAGTTCTGCTTCAAGAGTACTGAAGAGGCACATGTATTACAGATCATCGGAAACATCAAAGTCCTTTGTGGGTGTTTTTCCACTGTCACTAGAAGTATCCATTAAGTACCCATTAATGGGTACTTCTAGTGACAGTGGAAAAACACCCCATGTTAGGGTTATCCTAGGCAAGAGAATTAAGTTTCAGCCACTCTGGGACAATCCTTAAGCCAGGCATGGTAAATGCACTTCAACCTATTGTGCTTTGCCAGGTTTCTTCTTTTCTTTTTATTTTTTTTAATGGACATATGGATGTAATAAGGACATTGACATATGTGAGGAATTGTATATTGTGTTCCAATTGTAATTCCTACATTTTCACTTCTACGAGTTTAGAAAAAAGATTGAAACATAAAATGGTAAATTATTTTAAATAAGAATCCAATTAAATTTTAGAAGTGATATGCTTCTGCAGATGAGCGTGGTTTATAAGACCACTAGATTAAATTCAAAATATGTTGATAATTTAAAATATGGTTAGAAGCTCGATTTTTTAATGTTTTACTCCATTCATTTTGGATACTTGCCCCATATTTGGAGGAAATTTTGTTTTGGGAAATATTGGCACTTAGACAATTAACGTGTGTATGAGATGGTACATCTTAGGATGCACTGATGTACAGTAATAAAAAATAATCTCTGAGGGTGTTTAGAAATGGTTTAGGAATCATCAGACTCAACAACAACAACAACAAACCCTCTCTCCTCTCATAAATATTATGTGGAAGAAAAGGTGGATTAGAGAAGGTGGGAACATGATTGCCAACATGCTGCCCCTCTAAGACACTTCCAAATTGTCTCCTCTGTTATATCTAAACATAGCTTTAGAGATGATTCACAGGTGGGACTGTTCACAAACTATTGGGCAATGACCCAAGGGCTTTTGGGGGGCATCCATTTTCAAAGTATTGTCCCATCTGTGGATACAGAATGAAACTATGTCACACAGCTTTAAAAATAATCAGCTAAAAGTCTCCTACCTCACTTATCTTCCTTGTTGTTGCCTTCTGTGCTTGCCAGTCCAGGTTTCCATGGCTCTGATTGGTTGGTTGTTTTCAGCCTCCATAGATTCCCACCCAGTTTGGCCCAAATATTGAATCACCTTGAGACTGAAAAATTCTCATCTGAGAAAGGGGTGCAGAAGCAGACACAATAAGTCATTTTTTAAAAAAATCTATCTGTCCTTTGAGCCTCAAATTCATCCCAGGGGTACCTATTTAACCATGTCTGATCACAGCCTTAGTCTTCTCCTTCCCCCTCTCATGAACATTCTAGGCAAGAAAAGGTAGAGATGGAATGAGAACAAGAGACGCACACTACTGTTTTTGAAGCCGCTCTTGAGACACTATTTGGCCAGGAAAGGAATTTTCCTTCCTTTTGCTGCTCTAAAGGAAGTAAGGATGTCCTTGCGGGAGATTTTTCAAAGAATGTTTGATTTTTTAAATGGATTAATATGCATTTAAACAGACATATAAATGTCATTTAACAGGAATCAACATTCTAATAGAAAATTTGGTTAAGTCTTCATCAAATGAATTTTAATTTTATATAGCTACACAATGGGTGTTTTTCTACTGGCAGTAAGTACCCATTTTAGCACCCATTAAGGACCCATTTGGCTGAGAGCCGGATGACCCCATTTCCACCACAACACCCATTAAGAACACATTTGTTTCCACCGCAGCTCAGGAAATCTGGATCATATGGGTACTTCAGAGCCTTTAATCTGGATTTCTTGTAGACCCCATTAATGGGGTCAACAATGGGGTCTTCAGCCTGAAAATCCAGATTATAGGGAGCCTGTTTCCACAATAGTCTGGCAATGGGGTCTAGAGGAAGCTAGGGGGAGGGGGCACCCATGGGGGGGAGAGCCTCAAAACCTAAGCTTCAAAGTCACTCCAGAGCCATTTTGAAGTTACTTCAAAGTCTGTGAAAAATAGCTCTGGAGCGTCTTTGAAGTCTGTGCTGATCTTCGGAGTGAACTTCGATGTTTTTCCACTGCGCTCCTTTAATTTGGATCTAAGAAGATCCGGATCTAAGGAATGGGTATTTCCTTTAACTTGGATCTAGTAGATCCAGATTAAGGGAAGTACCCAGTGTGTTTGCATGGGTGGTCTAGCATGCAATAACAATGGGTGCTAGCCTGCCTGCCGTGGAAATCTGGATCTGCCCACAAGGGGTCTGCCTGTCACCCCAGGTGTTTGGGGGACAGGGGTGCAATCTCCGAAGTCATTTCGAAGTCACTCCAGACCCATTTCGAAGTGACTTCGAAGTCTGTGCAAAATAGCTCCAGAGTGTCTTTGAAGTCTGTGCTGATCTTTGGAGTGAACTTCGAAGTCACTTCGAAATGTCTCCGAAGTCATTTCAAAGTCATTTTGAAGTGACTTTGAAGTTCACTCCGAAGTTCACTCCAAAGATCAGCACAGACTTCAAAGACGCTCCAGAGCTATTTTGCACAGACCTCGAAATCACTGTGAAATGGCTCTGGAGTGACCTCGAAATGACTTCGTAGCTTAGGTTTTGAGGCTCCCCCCCCCCCATGGGTGCTCCCTCCCCCTAGCCTCCTCTAGACCCCATTGCCAGACTATCATGGAAACAGGTTCCCTATAATCCGGATTTGATGGCTGAAGCCCCCATTGTAGACCCCAGGGGTCTACCCGAAAGCCAGATTATAGGTCCTGAAGGAGCCATAGGATCCGGATTTCCCTAGCTGTGGTGGAAACAGATGTGTCTCTAATGGGGTCTGTAGTGGAAATGGGGTCATCCAGCTCTCAGCCAAATGGCTCCTTAATGGGTGCTTCAATGGGTACTTAGTGCTAGCGGAAAAACTCCCATAGTATGCCTGTGTATCCACATATTTTGTATAAGTTGTGCTTCATTTGTTTGGGGCTATTAAAAGTAAGGAAAATGAGAGAAACTGTATCCCTCCATTATTGATGCTTAACAATTGAGTTTGACTGCCATTCCGTCTCTACCATTGTTTATTTTGAGAAATTTTCCAAAATATTCACACAAAGATGTTTGCAGTTTGTCCACTTGTAATAGAAATATTCCTTTTTGTGCTTATACAATTGCCTCAAGCAATCTTCATTTTTATTTTATTTATTTAGGTAAACTGACATATCTGACATTGGAGACTAGCAGTCATTAAAATTTAGTTTTTTTAAAGTCAGCAATGTTGGTACCAGATTTATATAAAATCATTAAAATATAAGCCAGTTTGTTTATTTGAATGTGTTAGCTATCATAATTGTTTACATTTTGACTGTCAGCAAACTATGCTTCTGAGCAGTGGTTTTACCCTCATTCTGACAGATAATAATCCCTTTGGATACTGTTTGGATTTGACTATGAGGAGCTATTTTGTAAATGTGTGTGGAAGGTTAAAGTTGATATGCTTCTCTTTTGCTGTAGAAATAAATTCTACAGAAGTTTTGCTGTCAACTGGTAAATTCAAGTTTTCCAGAAGATATATTTATGTATACCATTTACTTCAGAGGTCACTTTCCTAGCATTCACAAAACTTGCTGAAATCTTCCAAATTTTGAACCCAAAGAGTAGGTAGCACTTGTTTTGGGGTATTAATCCACTTAAATTTATATGGCTTTGGTCTCCAATCTTGTGATCTTCTGAGAGTAAACTCAGTTCAACTAATCAGTAATTGGCATTGGTATATAAGTTAAGCTTTGCTAATTCCCAGAACATTGTAAGAATAGGTTGTTCGATCAGGTAGGTAAAAGTGGACAAATTTATATGTTTTCAGCATTTTTGTTCTCTTTTTTTACAATTTTATTAAGGTAAAATTAATAATTTACAGCATCTTGTATGCAGTTCAAGCAAAGATAATCAAGGTAAAACTGTATGATATAGTAAGAACTATATATAAAAATGCAAATAACAGCAGCAGCAATAATAAGGGACAAACAAGAAACTGAAGAGAAATCAAGCATTCTATGATACGATATATGTTAACAATCCGTCAAGTTTGTAAGTAATTCAAATATTATAGCAATGTACATAAATGTAAGTATATATGTTATATTGAAAGACTTAATTGACTATAATACGAGGGATAAAATTTGTGATGAGGGAGTGCTTGTCAGTTTTGGAAGTGTAGAAAGGAATAGTGTTTTCGGTCGCCTCATTTTTTATTGGCTAACAATTCATTTTCAGTATGACATCTATTCAGTATGACATCGATTTCTGTTTAGATTTGTACATTATCAGGTGTCAGGTCTACCTTTTCCATTGAAAAGTAATAGGGCTTCTGAAACAACCTTTTAGCTCCCTTTGTTTTTAATGCTTTATAAACCACTTTGAGATTATATTTTTTTTTAAAGGAAGAGGTATATAAATATTTAATGATGATGATAACCTTATTACACAGAAACAAACATTTTTGTCATGCTTTTAAGAGCATAATCATGAAATAATCTAAATGCCAAAAAGCAATTAAATGATATCCGAAAAATCCCTGCAATTACTTAACAGCATGAGAGCTTTAATTCTGCTTGAGTTAATAAAATGTCTCCAGTTTTTGGTCATTAATTAAATGGGATCATACATTTAAGGCTAACACATTTTTTGTGCTGCCTTACTTATGTCTTCCATTATTCAATAGACAAATGTCTGGAGATTTTTATTTATTTATTTTGTGTGTGTGGTTGTAATAGGGATGCGTACGTAGTTTGACTTAAGGCACAAGTTCTTATGGTGCTTTGGAAGGCTTTATGCTGCCACAGTATATGGCATGAAGTTGTCAATAAGCATGAGGCTGGGCTCACCTAGGCGACATCTGCCCTAACCCTTTATGTCTACAGTTTGATAAGATCACCTTTTGAAGAAAAATAGGGGTTTTTGCTTGTTCATGGGGATGTAGCCTTTTGCTTTCCCCTTGACTGTGTTTATAGTAAACAATATGCAGACCTAAAAGGCAATAGAGGAAGGATCCACTGTTATTGCTTAAAGATGCTTTGATGGTCTTGCTGTTATTTTGCAAGAAAAGGCTTTGTATGCAGAGGATAAGGAGTTGGAATGTGGTAAATACACTTGGGCACCCTCTGAGTGAAGTGGCCTAACCCCCCCCCCCCCATGCACTTGCTAGTAATGCAGATCAGCAGTGGGAATACAGGCCTCCTGTCTGCATGCTGTTGTGGTTTAAGAGAAGCCCTAACCCTTCCTAATATCTGCATAGATTGGAGTGTAGACAAGACTAGGGCCGCATCCGCATGCAAGCCACTTGGGTCTGATTGGACACGCATTGGACCAGATGCAGAACCGAGATCGATTGTTGCCCATCCCCATGCCATTCCCAGTAATACGGGCTGGGTGTGGATTCAGCCATCCCCATGCAAACCATGCCAATCCTCGGCACAGTGGAGCAGTGCCATTTCCTCTCCACCCCCTCTCCCCTTGCTGGAAGCCAAATTGACATCACCGCATCCCTGTGCCACCTGGTGCAAATGCCACATCCCCCTCACCTTAGTGGGAGAGAACAGAAAAAATAATTTTTAGAAACCAAAGCCGCTACAAGGTTTGGCGGCAGTAGAGTGGTTGAGCAGTTTTGCACACCTCAGTTCCACCCAGTAACCGCGGGAACACCCAGTAAGCTTAAAATGGAGAAAAATCAAGCCATTATCATGTATGCCTTGGCGATCGGGAAATGGGGGTGGAATATTTTCGTGTGAAAGGAAGAAAAATCAAGCCATTATCCTGCGATTGGGAACCGGGGAGGGTGATGGTGGAATACTTGTATAAAAGAGTCTCGTGGGGCAGCAAAGACCATTTGACCCCCTCACTGTTTTGGCTTTAACACCATTTACTCCCAAACAATCTCAGCAGTTGCGATCTCCAATGCACAGGGCAGGAACGGCAAACACAGGACATGAAACCCCACCTCCCACTGACTTGAGTGTCAATCTCCTCTCCAAGTAGCACTGTCAGAGTCACAACTACCTACTTTTTGGAATAGTTTTCTTGTCTTTGATTTGGAGCCAAGTAGGAACTTATGGGATTCCACAACTGGCTATTTTTATTTTTATTTTGTCTACTTCATGCTGCTGTAGCCATTTATTTATTATTTGATAGGCGATCTTTTCTCTAAATGATTCCAATGTTCAAACTGTGGGAATTGAATGAGCTATCAGTTTGAGTACACATATTAGCATATTCTTTTAGCTCAGAAACTAATAGGATTAAGCTGCAAACAGCTAAAGAAACAGGTATCTGTTGTGGAAAGCAGAGTTGAAATACTGAATCAGTGGATCAACGTGAGGGCTGACTCTGCTCATCATGTCTTTTAGCAAACAAAATAGATTGTGGCCCCAGTGCACATTGTGTTTCTGAAAATGATCTGGCACTATCTAATCCAGAGCCCTGTATTCATACTATATATATATACAGTTCTAGAAAGTGTTGAGAATGATTTGCTGGCTATCAATAATATAGTGATGTGGAGATAGGAAAAAGGGCTATAGTATTGGTTATAAGCAACAATACCTTATATGGGCTTGGGTTTCAACCATTGTAAAATCACTTATATACATCCAAAGAAGGAGTTCCATCTCTTCAACAGACTTTTCACTGCTAGCTGCCCTGTAGGAATTATATAAGAACATAAGCCATCTAGTCCACCATCACACCTACCTTTTGCTTCTGGGCAGGCTGAAGCTGAAGACAAAACCCCTCAGCTGCTCTTGTGTTCTTGCAAATGGTATTTACATGCATCCTGCCTCTCTTGTCATTTTGGAGGCAGTACCTAAGCATCCATTCTAATATCCATTGATGCACCTGCCCTTCATGAATTTGTCCAACTCCTTCTTAAAGCCATCTAGGCTTGTGATCATCATTGCCTAGTAAATTTGATGTTTCCCTTGTCAGTCCTAACTATTCTGTTTATCATCTGCATAGATGACTAATTTTAATGTTGTGCAACAGAGAAATATTTTTTTTCTCTATCTACCTTATCCACCACAATGTATGATTTTTATAAACTTCAGTCAGGTCTCCTTTTAAACATCATCTTTCAAGGCTGAAGAGGCCTAGATGTTGCAGCCTGATCTCATTGTAATACAGACAAACACATGGCAAATGTGTATGATTTAATTATCTGTTTTGTAAAATACTTTTCTAAAGCCTGTACAAAAAATTAAAATGACTTATATGTATGAAGGAAGCCATAAATGAATGCCAAAATGTGGTTGGTTTATCACTCCTTTGATGGGATAATAATCTATTTTATGCAACTTCAACTGTTTTGGGGTTGTTTTCATGTCAAATAGTGCTGTTTTTCAAATGGAATTCATACAAAATTTAGAAGGAATCTCTGTGACTTAGAGATGACACTATTCTCTTCTTTTCCCTTCTTATGATTATGGGAGGCTAGAAAAGCTGGATTAGAAATGGAATGTGAACTTGAGTGCCACCTGCTGACATGTCTGAGGTGGTTCTATGCCACAGTTTTGCTACACAGCCATAGATAATGAAGTTTACCCTGTGAGCATTGCACAATAAATTCATCAAGCACGTGTGAACATGTGAAATGCATGCATACCCCCCATACGAATCTCATGTTGCAATATGGTACAAATATTATCTCTGATCATGATAACACACCTCTTTCCAGGCAATTATTTTTGATACGGTTTTCAAATGTTTGCTTGGATGAGTTTTAAATGGAACAGTTGGTCATCCACAATTTTGGACATGCTCTCTTGTACTCAGGTCTCTATGGAAGCTTTCACTGTTGTTTATCTGAGCATACAGAATGCATTTTTTTGGTAAGTAGGTGGGTTGCTGATTTGTAAATGTGCCATTCTGGATCAACTCTTTATGAATTGTTTTTTAAGCACAGAGTAGACAATGAAAGCTTTTATAGCAATTGCCCAATTAGGAGTAATCATTCTTGCTAAACTTTACTAAAGAACTGGAGTATGTGATGAATGCAAAGTATTCATTTCTTCCCCCAAATGCCCTTTGCTACATTCAAGACCATCTTGTAAAATAGTCTTTAACTGTTTTGCTATTTCATGTTCATTTTTCAGATTGAGAATGTTGATGTCTGCCTTAGCTTTCTGGCAGCCAGAGGGGTAAATGTCCAAGGTCTTTCTGCTGAAGGTAAGTATAAGTAATGCAATAATCTTCTTGAAGTTTATGCTTTAAATCTTTGTTCACAGTATACCATAATGGAAAAGATGTTTGTGCCTTCGGAAATAAGTAATGTTAGTTTTGATTTAATGGTGTAAGTTATAACTGTAACCCCCAAAATGAACATTTCCTACAGGAAACATAGTCCATTTATTTAAAGGAGTGCTTACTGCCTGAATATGCTGCTGTTTCCTCTCATTAGTGATGTAAAGCTAAAAGTATTTTATACAACAGACATAATGAGTATGACTTTATCCTGCAGGTTACAATGGATACAATCCTCATTCCACTCAGCAGAAAACCTCCTGTTAGCAAATATTAATAGCTGTATATTAAGCTCATTGGATGTATTCAAAACTTTGACAGAATATAAAATTAGGACTTTTTGCGAACACATGCTGCATAATTTTGCTCAGTTTTTAGAATTTGGGTGCAAAACATTAGATTTTTAGAATTACAATTTTTAAAAAAATTAAAAGGCAACACATACTTTTAATAGCAGGTTTATCTGGCATTATAATATTATCCTGAGTCTTGCTAAATCTTAATTAGCAGCTTAATCATGGGAACTAAGATTGTGAAATGGTAAGTAATGAATCTTGTTTTTGGTAGGACTTATAATTCAGTATGTTGTTGGAATCATTTACTTAGCACAAATGAATGCTACCTTTTATATTTATGTTTTTGTATGGAAGCTGTTTTGAGGAATTTTGTGAAAAATGCATTGTTAAATTAAAAAATATAGATTCTGTTCTGTAGGGAACATATGATTCTGTTATGACAGATGTCACATATCTTGGTGCAATCAACTCCCATCTCTTGAGAAAACTGATATAATTAGTTTCTTCATAGGTTAGCATTAATCATGTAAAAAATTCTTAGTAGGTGAACAATTCTAATAATAGCTCTTTCCTGCTCATGTTAGTCAGTCAGTATCAATATCAAAACAAAAACAAAAAAACTTGCTTAAAACAAACTTTCAGTGCTTCCAAATTTGACTAGCACTGAATTCTGTTGAGATGTTAGAAATATAACTATTCAAATTGTAATTTATTTAAATACAGTGTGTAGTTCCTCCTAGTTTATTTCTATATTACAAACATTTACTATAATAATTTCCCTCAAAGCTATTATGGATTGAAACACTTTTTTAACTTTTACAATTAAATTTTACAGCTTCAGTGCTTTAAATTCAGAATTATTTTGGCTGGATATAAATGAAATTTTGAGTTGAGATCTCAACCAAAATATGCTAAATTTGTGTGAATTGCACTATTATTATGTAAAAGCAGCAGTTATACACACAGCAAACGAGATGACTATGCTGGATTTCGTATTATATCACTAGTCGGGCACTTCCCAAGCACCTAGGACTGCGTGATGTAGCGGCGAATTATGCGAGCAGACCCCAGTAAAGTGGCTTTTTGTAGTTGGCAGATGGATATTTTGTCAATGCCAATGGTTTTTAGGTGCCCGCAAAAGATGATAATGATGATTTATTACTTTTCTATCCTGTCCCATACCCAAAGGTCTCTGGGCGGGTTACAACCTTAAAACTGATTAAAACAGAATATACATTAAAGGGCTTTAAAAATTCAACAACACTAAAACAATACACATTATGTTTAAAATGGTAGTGTCTGACCTGGGTGCGAAATATAATCAGCTCAGCCAAAGGCCAGGGCAAAGAGGTGCGTCTTCACCGCCTTCCTAAATATATATAAAGAAGGGGCAAGACACACCTTGAGGGGGAGGCTACTCCATAGTCTAGGGGCCATCACAGAAAAGGCTCTCTCCCGGGTGCCCACCAACCTCACTACTGAAGGCGGTGGGACAACCAGGAGGGCCTCGCCACTTGATCTTAAGACAAGGGCAGGTCGATATGGGAGAAGTGTACCTTTAGATATTTGGGGCCCAAGTCATTTACGGCCTGATAAGTCGGAGTCAAAACCTTGAATTCGGCTCGGTAGTGAATTGGCAACCAGTGCAATTCTTTTAAAACCAGCATGATGTGCATCCGGCTAGATGTTCTGGTCAGCACTCTAGCCACTGCATTCTGCACTAGCTGCAACTTCCAAACCATCTTCAAGGGCAGCCCCATGTAGAATGCATTACAGTAGTCCAATCTAGAGGTTACCAGAGCATGCATAACTGTGGCCAAGTTGTCTCTATCCAGAAGAGGCTTCAGTTGACGGACTAGCTGTAGTTGGGAGTAGGCACTCCTGGCCACGGCCTCCACCTGAGCTTCAAGTGTTAGCGCAGAGTCCAGGAGTACCCCAGAGTTATGCACCTGTCCCTTCCAGGGCATTGCGACCCCTTCAAGGACAGGGTATCTCCCAACTACATGGACCTGAGACCCTGTGACACAAAGTACCTCTGCTTGTCTGGATTCAGATTCAGTTTATTCACTCTCATCCAGCCCATTACTGCCTCCAGACACCTGTGAAGCACTTCCACCGCCTCTCCTGATTCAGATGGTACAGAGAGATAGAGCTGGGTATCATCAGCATACTGATGACACCTCACTCCAAATCTCTGGATGACCTCTCCCAACAGCTTCATATAGATGTTAAATAGCATGGGAGATAAGATCGACCCCTGAGGAACCCCACAAGTGAGTTCCCAGGGTGCCGAATCAGTGTCTCTCATAGCCACTATCTGGGATCTGTTCTGGAGATAGGAGCAGAACCAGTGCCAAGCATTGCCTCCCACTCCTAAACTCCGTAGTCTCTCCAAACAGATACCATGGTCAATGGTATCAAAAGTCGCTGAGAGGTCCAGGAGAACCAACAGGGTAGCATTCCCCCCCTGTCTTTCTCCCGGATAAGGTCATCAGCCAGTGCGACAAAGGCCATAATCAGGCATGAAACCAGATCAAAATGGGTCTAGATAATCAGCTTCTTCCAAGCATGCTTGCAGTTGAACAGCGACAGCCCTTTCCAGAACCTTGCCTAAGAAAAGTATGTTAGCCACTGGGCGGTAGTTGTTTAAATCTTCCAGATCCAGGGAGGTCCTCTTCAGGAGGGGGCGCACCACAGCCTGTTTCAGGGCCAGTGGAACCACCACCTCCTTCAGAGAGGCATTCACTACCTCTCCTCCTTTTGTGCCTCTACCAGCAGCACAAAAGGAAGAAAATGCGCAGTAAAAAGACTGCCCTTTAAAGAAGGACCGGAGCACCTTTTGGAAGCCGCGGGTATTCTGAGCAGCATTGTGCATGGAGACTCTCCATGGCAAAAGAGGCGGGGATTGGCAGTCAAGATCTCTGAAAAAAGCATCCTGGCTCTGCTGCCACCGCCTGCACACACAGTCTTAAACATTCACACATCTCCCAGAACAGCAGCACCTTCCCTTCCTTTTCCCTTTCTAAAGGTCAGAACTTTTAAAGAGCCAGAACTGTGGAGAATTGCAACATTGTTATCAGGTGTGAAGTGAGTGGATTGCTACAGTGTAACGGCTGCTGGGGTGGATTTTGACAGTGATTAAAATCACTCTTTGGAAGCAAGCTCTGGATCCCAAAGTGATAAATGGCTCTGGTGGGTTTTGCAGGCAGGGGAGACGAACAAAGAACTTGTCGGGGGTTGTCTTCCTGGCACCCTATCAAGCAGAGAGGGGGCGGGGAGAAAAAGATGCGGGCAAACAAAACACGCTTCCTTGGGGATGGTAGGTGCGTTTAAAATGCGTGTTTTACCAAACCTCATGGGGACGCTTATTCCAGAATTGAACGGCACTTTTAAAGTCTGCTGGAATAGAGGGACAGTAGAGGAAAACTAGAGAGGCAAATAAGTTGCTTGAGGAATCAGCCTGAGTTGTTTTTTCTTTTTGTGTCTGCTATGCTATGAGATTTTTTTAAAAAATCATTTATAAGATTTGACTATCTAGTTGTTTTTGAATTTATATCATGTCTTTCCTTTGAATATCTCAAGGCCACCTTATTTTGACCTCATAAAAATCCTGTAAAGTCAATTAGGATAAGAATTGTTGGCTGACGAAAGTCCAATTGGTAATATCCACAGCCAAGCCATTGTTTGCTACCCTAATGTGTTGTGAAATAATTCTGAATATATTTCTATGTATTTCTATATAATACACACATTTTATTAAACACAAAACAATGAATAAGGTGTGCAACCCTCTTATCATGAACCTGTCAAGACCTATAACTTATTATAACTGACTAACTTTAGCCTATTTCTAAATTTTTTATGAAAGTTATAGATTGTGCCCATAAACAAATTGATTGATTTGCCATTACCCCACCCCCACCCCCACCCCCACCCCATGGAAACAATATCAAACCTATGAGATGTCAGGGTAAGCAAGTGTACTTGCATATCAGGTCATTTATAAAAAGGGTGATATGCTGGTATATCCAAATCTAATCTTTCACTGATCTTAGCCATCAGTGGTCACCATATTCTCAAATATTGTTCTGCCCAGGTGACATTTTAACTGTACAAAAATGCCTTCTGAGGAAAATATGCCCATAGTTTTTGGTACCAGGCTTGTAAAAATAAAATATTTATGCTCCTTCCAGTTCTGAGCCAATGCATCTTGGCCACTGAAAGCAGAATATATTTCTAAAATATAGAGTTCAGAAGCTGCAGCTGATACAGAATGCAGCTGCTGACCGTGACAGCTGGCCAGATGCATATCATGCCGGGTCTTAAAAGAACTACATTGGCTACAGCCTAATTCAAGATGTTAAATTTAACCTATAAGGCCCTAAATGACTTGGGCCCCAAATATCTAAAGAAACACCTTCTTCCATACCACCTGCCTGTGCCTTAACATCTGGAGGGGAGGCCTCCTGATTGTACCACTGCCTGCAGCAGCAAAAGAGGAGCACACTCAGGATAGGGCCTCCTCAGTGATGGCCCCTAATCTATGGAATAGTCTCCTTGAAGTCAGTGTCAGGTTTCTTCACTGTACATGTTTGGGAAGCCAGTGAAGATGCACTTATTTGCCCTGGCCTTTGGCTAAATGGGGATATCGCTTCCCCTCCTCTCTTTTCAGACACTTTTATGGTTTTTAATATGTTTATATTTGGTTTTAAATGTTGTAACCTGCACTAAAAGCTTTGAGTATAGGGCAGGATAAAGATGCAAGTAATAAACAAACAAACAATCTGGTCATGGAATGTGAATTTAACATATGAAAATCTGCCGTACGTCCCATTCTATATACCTGTGAAAACAAAAGTGGGAGTTTAGTTTTTCTGCTTTTTCTTTCAGAAATAAGGAATGGAAATTTGAAAGCCATTTTAGGACTGTTTTTTAGTTTGTCTCGCTATAAACAGCAGCAACATCAACAGCAGCAGTACTATCAGTCTTTGGTTGAACTACAGCAGCAAGTCTCTCATTCACCCCCTCCTGCTGATATTGGTCCTCCCAAAACACAGCAAGATATGCAGTCCAGGTAAGCCAATGTATTCTGTCAGGTTAAACATAAACCTGAAGGACTTTGCTTCATAGTAAATATTTTAAAAGATTTCTTATGTATCTATTTACTTGTAAAGAATTAGAATGTGCTGAAAGTATGTTTAAATAAGCAGATGTCCATTTGGATGTGTGTGCATATAAGTGGAAAAAGAATGAAAGCCTTGAAACTTCAGGGACAACTATAAATATTTAACTGAAAGTCATCAGTTCTGCAAGGTGAAAGGTTGGGAAACCGCACTGATTTGTGGGTAGGTTTCTTGAAATATTTACCACAGACTACTGGAAACTAAATGTGGACAAACCAATCTGATAAGTGAGTTAAAGAAGGCTTTTGCTATTAATGTTTCTTGTGTGGATGTTATTCAAACTTTTCCTCTTTTTTCTGATTTCTCTACTGCACAGAATAATTTAATTAGGACAGAACAGCAGAATTAGGAGGAGCTCTGCAGGATCTTTTGTTAATTAACTGAACTGTGACTTCTTCTAGGAAGCAAGATAAAAACAGCTATTCTTAAAAACTGTTGTTCCTAAATGTATCTAAATGATATATAGCACAAAGTAATATTGGGAAATGTTTGCTGATATTCTGAAGTGTGGAGCCAACTTTAAATTTCATTTATGCTTTAGTTCACTGACATAGTTCACAGAAGAGTCATACTAGATGGCAACAGAGGGCACAATGTTCTGCTAACTAGGCTTGTAAATGAAACTAAGTAGGGTCATTTTGCACCTTTGCCTGACACAAAGGCTAGCTAAGTACTAAGATACATTGGACGTCTGTACTTTGCAACACCCGGTGCGTCAGAAACTTAGCCAGTGCTTCCTCAAACACTGGGTGAATACAATTGCTGTGACTGCCTCACCGCAGCAGTGGACATGCATGGTGTTGCTGTGGTGTCTGGGTGATGCAGTACTATGGCTGTGCTGCCCTGCCCTGCTCAAACTCCATTCACCTGGAAGAGATGTGAATGGAGGGTGTAGGGCTTTACTAGCTGTGTGGCTAGTATAGCTGTAGAGCACCTTTTAGACATTTATATGCCTGGGGGATGTTCTGGCGTGTGTGGAGCTGCTTCTGAGATAGAATTGGCTTCGTGCAGTGTGGATGTCGCACTGGTGTGACTGAGGAAATGCCCTAAATAGACCATTGGGGTGTGTTCAGACATAACAAAAGTGATGCCTCAGAGGTGCCTCAAAGATACAGTGTGTAGCCCTTCAGTTCCCAAGTCTTCTTTAATTCACATTTTCTAGCACAGAATGTTCTCAAGAGGGTGGAAGGGCAGACTGGTGTGGGAATAATCCCACTTCAAAACCTTCTTTAAGCCATCTCAGTGATGCTTGCCCCTCTTTTCCTCTCTGATTAGAGCTTTGGATATTAACAGCTGATCTGGGAGCACAACATAGTCATGGTGTGAAGAGAAGAATGCCAGTTAACTGAAGCATCACAAGCAATGTTAAAGAAAAATAGCACCTAAAGGATAGCAAGGCGCTGAACTGAAATGTAGAATCAGAAAGTGAAGGTAGAAGATAGAAGAAGAGGGCAAAAATTACAGTCTAGGGCTTGGACATATTTATAAACCTGACCCAGAAAAGGAAGTTCAGCTGGATGCTAGAACACAGACAAACTAAAATACTTTTTCTTATGGCCCTTGTACTTAACCTATGGAATTTACTGCAACAGTGCTTAATCATGGCATGAACCCAGACAGATTTCAAAAGTGGTAATGAAGCTTTTGATGGCTACTCTTCATGTGGAACCTACAGGGCTTGTCCCCAAGGAATAAAAAGTCTGCCAAGACTCTCCTTTTGCCTCTGAGCGTTTCCAAGCCAGGGTTTTTAGCGAGGTTCCAGTGCTACAAAACGTGGAAATCGCGCGACAAAATACATGCACTTTAAACAACTCTTCCAGCGCTCTTTCTGTAAGTCGCGGGTTTTCCTCGCTACATTTACCTTGAGGACGCTCCGTGGCAAAAGGGGGGGGGGATTGCTTGCTTGCACAAACAGCCAAAAAGCATTCACACATCTGAGAAATGCAGCAGGTTCACTTCCTTTCCTTTGTAAAAAGAGCCAGAATTGCTCAGAATGGCAACATTGTTTTCAAGGGAAGCCTTAAAAGAGAATGAGCGAAGGATCGCGCTCCCGATCCTGCAGCCTTTTCTAACAGAGAACAAAGTGAAAGTAACTGCTGAAAGTGAATGAAAGTGACTAAGAATGAGCGCTCATATGCTTTGCTAGAGGCAGGAAGCAGTTTCAAGAGACGGAGATCCGGCGATTTTTCCTTTTAACAAGAGAGGGGGCGGGGGGGGGATGCCTGGAAAGAGAAAACTGCTACCACGGGGACGGAAAGTCCGTTTAGATCGCGGCTGCCAGGGGGACGCTTATTCTGGAAGTGGAGGGGACTTTTAAAGTCAGCTATAACAGAGTGACTGCAGAGGAATCCGAGAGGGGCTAATAAGTCTTTTGGGGATTCAGCCACAGTACAGTACTGGAGCCATTATATCTTACATGCTGGGGGTTGAGCAAGAATAGTGCCACTGATATGTGTTCTTGAGGCACTTCATTGGCCACTATAGCAATAGGTTTGCTCTTATACTCTGGAAACATGATTGACTCAGATAATTTTTTTTTTCATTTTACCTCTACAAGCTTGGATCTGGCAACACAGTTTAGCACCAACAAAGTGCTTGGTGTGGTTCTACTTGGTTGTGGTGGTTTTGAAAATTGGAATGCAAATGTGTCCCTTTCCAGAAATCAAATTGTCTTATATAAGACTGTTTTGTGAATATAGAACTCACTGAATAGGAGTCAAGGAAACAGAACTTCAAACATAAAAATTATTAAGCACAGCTTATGCTTTCCTGAGTCAATATTAAAAATTTAGTCGATGTGAATCTAGCTATTCTTAACACTGTACTTAAGAGAGTCAGACAAAGAATGCATTTTATAAAAAAACATATTATTCTGACATTACTCATATTGATAACAAAACTGCATGTTATTTCTGCATATATTTAATTGAATGTATGGCTTGTGCCATTGTGGTGTCATTTTGGTGCTTTAAAACTGTGTTCCCATTAGTTTCTTTTTTTTTTCCTTCAGATTATTAACTGTTGAAACACTGGCCCCCTCCAGACTAGTGGAATAAAAACTGCAGTTGAAGGAAAATCCACAGCTTACCTGCTGCAAAATGACATTCCACCATCTGAACATACAGCAGCCTCCTGCAGCTTCCTCCTTGGAAGTTGCAAGAGTTTGCATTGGTGGGTATGTCATGTGGGATGTGGCAGCCAATGGGAGTTGAGGTGCCCTCCCAGCTCTTGTTGGCTGTTCTTGCCATCCTGTCCAGATTGGCAGAGACTTTGAATTTTCTAAATGCTGTGCATGGAATGCTGATATATCAGCAGTAAGTAAAGTCACAGTAGCATCACTATAATGTGATGCCACTACAAAGTATCTCCAGTCATGTGTGATGCACAGTATTAAGAAGTATGGATGCACCCACTATGTATAGTGTAATTGTTGGCAAATATGGTGCCTTGTTTCCTCAGTGAAAAGGTACAGGTCTTTGCCAGAAACAGTATAAAATACAATTCTCCCTCCCACTTACCCAGCATGACTGCTGGAAAGCTGACCATTGAAAGCCTGGTTTAAGAGATATATTTTATCTGGATACCATAAACCATATACTCTTGGCACGTGGGGGCCTTCTGCTGAGAGACTTTTCAATGTCTGAGGGCCACCATAGAAAAGGCCCTTTCTCATGCAGCAAGCATTATCTCTGAAGGTAATGTAGCTGCAAGAAAGCCTTTATTTTTTGTTCTTAAGACATGGACAAGATTATATGGGGAAAGATACTCCTTCAGATATTTTGGGCTCAGGCCATTTAGAGCTTTATATGTTAAAGCCAAGACCTTGAATTGGACTTGGTAGCAAAATGGTAGCAGCATCAAGACCAGTGTGATGTGTGTCTCCCCATAAATTCTTATCAACAGGTGAGTTGTATTCTGGACTAGTTCCAGCTTCTGGGTCATCTTCAAGGGTAGTTCTATATAGAACAATTCCAGTAGTCTTGTCTGGAGGATACTAGATGAAGGATAGTTGTAGCCAAATTGTTCCTATCTGTGAAAGCCAGAACTGGAAAACCATAGGAGCTGGTGAACTAGCCACAGCAAGTGCTCCTGACTCTTGATTCCATAAGAGCCTCAGTGACAGTGATGAAACTAAGACCACCTCTGAGTTGCACATCAGTTCTTCCAGGGCAAGACAACCCATCCAAAGCTCCAGGAAACAACCAAGCACCTGTAGGTATCATCGGCATATTGTTGGTACCCAACTTCAAATTTCCTGATGACACCACTTCTACTTTTTGGAGCCTATCTTGGAGATAGGAAAGAATCACTGTAAAGCAATGGTTTCCAGTCCTAGCTCTGGAGTGGCTCCAGCAAGATACTATGGGTAATGGTACTGAAGTCTACTGAGAGATCCAGAGAACCAATAAGTTCCATTGACCTTGTCCCTCTAAAGCAGTCTCAGTGCCATAACCTCACCTGAAGTCAGATTGAAATGGGTCTAGATAATTTATTTCTTCCAAGCATGCTTACAACTGGCTGGATACCACTCTCTCCAATACCGTACCACCAAAGGGGCTATTAGTAGTTGCTCTGGCTAATAAAAATTGGGCAATCCTGCTCCAGCTTCCAGGGAGAGGCTGTGAGTTTTCCCACCCTCAAGCAGAGTTTTGGCATGTCTTGGCAAGTGCCTTCCTTTATACACAACTCCGCCAAAGTCAGTGGAGAGATTTTAACATGTCTTGGCAATCGCCTTGGCCATCAATGGTGCTACAGTACCATTTCTCCTTATTATTCTTGCTTCACTTGAGCTTTGGGCTTGATAAGTGCTTTGTGCGACAATGCACCCCCCTCCTGGAAAGGACTTCTTATGTCCCCTGGAATGCTCACACAACTTGAAAATGAGACGGAATAAAGTAAAAGATGTGCTTTCGGTACTGTTCATGCCCTGTGCAAGAAATGTGAATTACAAGGGCTGTAATCTACATTTGTTACTGGATTCTTTTTGTGTGTGATTTTTCCACTGCAAAACCTCTTCAATTCCACTTTAAAACTTGTGTCAGGTGTCTAGTCAGGCCTTGTCCTTTGTCAATGTCTGCCATTTTAGAGGCAGGAAGCAATACACATTTCAAAAGTTTCTGTCATAGCAAGGAGACAAGATAAAGTTCAGATCCACAAAAGGGTATGTATTGAATGTTAGAAGAAAGAGTCTGGGGAATATACAAATGATTTACAGTTTTATGTGAAGTGTGGAAACTGGGAATTTTTATTTTTTATGTAAAAGCTTGTAAAGTTTATAAGTGTCATTATGACAAACAACTATAAATGTGTTTACACTTTGCATATTATGAAGTGCAATGAAGTTTTATTTCTAAGATGTCATTTTGTAATAAAAACAGCAGCACGGATTTTAGATTGTTAACCTGAGGGCAGGGACCTGTCTAAGATTAATATGATATTGTAACCTGCCCTGAGACCTTCGGGTATAGGGCGGGATAGAAATATAAATAAATAAATAAATAAACCATCTAACATAGGAATAGGAAGGATTTTTTTAAAGTGCCTTGCAAGTTTAGGATCATACAAGCTTTTCATGTGATAAGTATAGGTATTTTCTTTTGTATGCTGTATTTTGCTTTGAAAGCCTTTTAAGAGTTTCTAT
Source organism: Aspidoscelis tigris stejnegeri (assembly GCA_023333525.1). NCBI lineage: Eukaryota > Metazoa > Chordata > Lepidosauria > Squamata > Teiidae > Aspidoscelis > Aspidoscelis tigris. Next base: position 49,217,493 of record JALMGA010000005.1, on the reverse strand, counting down.
TATTTGAGAACATATTATTTCTCTTATTCTTCTATTTGAGTTGAAGTGAGGCTGCTGCTTTCTCAAGATTGTGTTCTTTCCTTTTTAAAACGACTGTACTGAAGCTATTCTGTGGATATATAAGTAGGGATGTGCATGAATGTGTTTTTTGACATTTGTATTCATACGAATAGATTCTTTCGAATGTAGTAAAATTCTATTTGATACGAATGTATCTGTAGAAATTAATCTGATGTGAACAAATACATATTGGATACAAACAAATATGTATCTATACAAAAGTACGTATTGGATAAGAATGAATACATATCCGATAAATATCTGAGATACTTATCCGATATATATCTTGTAACAAATGTGCTCTGAAAGCATCAAATCTGACCTGAATTCACTTTTAATATGCTTTCAATCCATTTCAAGTGCACTCTAGATCTGTTGCAGATGTCTGGTGCAGCCGCTTTCCCATGCCCCCAGTTTAATGACTATCTAAACTATTCATTCAGATGTCCAAAACATTTGTATTCTTATGAATGGCAATCTACAGATATTGTAACATTTAATTCATGTACGAATGTCCAAATTCGTACAAATTTGTATGAATAACAAATGTTATGAATATTCATCCACATCCCTAGATGTTCCTTTCCTGCATAAAGCTATCCACTGGGCAGTTTCTCCTCACTTCCTGGGCAGTGAACGTGTGCCTTCTAAAAATAAGACATAACTGTTCAGCTTAAGTAAATAATTTGACATGGACTGGTGAGTAACCAACTAAATCTCTGGATGTATTCATATTTAAAATATACAATCTTTTGCATGGGATATTTGAACTCTTGAATTTTAAGCATTCCAGCCACTGTTGATAGGGAGAAAAATTCTCTGGCATTGTTGACTCTTCCTTATTTTATGGGGATCTTCTCCAAATTTGTCTCTTCTCTAATATTGCCCCATCGTGGAGAAAATGTTAGTGGAAAATCTTTCTTTAATACGCTTGATGCTTGCTTGATATTTATGAAGCTTGGTTCAGTGAGAAGGAGGTTTACCATATCGGACCAAGCAGCGGTGGATGCTTATGTCGGGAGTCAGGAACAATAAAAAGGGATAGTGTTTGGGGGGGGGACAGAAAAAGAAAGGATGGCACCAGCAGCATGGGACAGATCAGGGTGGATTAATTAGGCTTCACTGTAAACTTCCTTGACCAACTTAGAAGTTCATGGCTGGGATAAGTGGAAGCAACTAAGAAAGAAGAATGTTATCCTCTTGATCATTGTTTAAAAATAATATGGGTCTAGCTAATGAGAGTCTAGCACTGTAGCCCATTATTTATTTACCTATTTTAAATCTATTCAGCGTGAGTGTCACAGATGCATTTGAACCCTCACTAATTGCATATTTGCTTGCACTTAACTGGGAAGCTTTTTTTCAATCTAGTTGTTCTTTTGACTTTCTGCTACTGAATCTAAAATGCTAAGCTTCATTAACTCAAAAGTAAGAGAATGAGGAGTATGTAAATGTTTAGAAGAGATGTCTGTGTCTTGTGATGGTTTCCTCTTTAGAGTATGTGCTTGGAAGGCAGGGGAATGAGCAGGTCATGAATTCCAGATCAATCCCAGCAAATTCATTTGAGGTTTTGGGTGAGAAAAGAAAAGATTTCTAGGATTGGCTTTGGCTGGCTTTGACAACCTTAGTAATGCCAGCACACAAATGAAATGTATGCAACATGGGTCTGCTTTTGAATGTAGAAAAGTTAATGAATGTAATTTCTGGTTGTTATGTAGACGGTAATATGGAATTACAGTATGGGTAAAAAATTATGCCATTTGGTTGTTGTGGTATTCCATTTGTTTTTAACTGCTAAGCAAACTAAATACCATGATGTCTGCAAAAAAATTTCCCTGGAGGTGTCCAAAAATTATAAAATTATAAAACATAATCATATTTAAAAAACTGCATACAAAAACAAATCTATCTACACTTTTCACCTGGCTAGGATACAAAGGCTCCTTCCCACCTCAGTTGGTGCTCTGAGGTCAAAGTTTTGGCTACTGAATTACTAGGGCCAACCAAATATTGATGCTTGTGTACAAAGTTCTAGATGACTTGTCCTTGTCATGCTTACACTAATGGCTCTTCCAATGCCTGTTGACTAGGGATGTGCAAGAATATTCAGAATATTTGTTATTTGATTGAATTTGGCTGAATTTAGACATTACGTGCATATCCATACACATCTTATTCGTATTCATATGCATCCGTATGGATACATACAGGATGAAATGGGATGTGTACGGGATAAAAATGGGATGTGTACGGATGCATGCAAATGTGTACAACATTTGTATCATCAAATATGTATTGAATATTTGTACGAATAGATACGAATGTATTCAAATCGGTTTGAATTTTAATACATTTGTTTTTTCTCTATTGATACAAATTCGGACATTCAAATATTCAACTTGAATCAAATTAAATGTCGAAAGTTGCATTTGTGCAGACTCCTACTGCTGACTTGAGCATTCAAAATGGATTTGTGTCCTATGCCAGGGCATGGCTTGTGGTCCATTTACATGAGAGAGAGCCTAGAGTTTGAGAACATAAATGGAAACTAGGGCCCGAATTTTCATTATCAAATACTGTTTTTTCTAAAGGTTGTTTAATTTTTTAGTTTCTTTACTGTATGATTATATCTTATTATGTATGAATGCTCCCGAGTTCCTAAACAAGTTCATATCAATATAGGATTCCCCACCCCCCATATCTCCATAGTACTGTTGAAGTTATGACAGAATCAGTTGTGTTTTCACTTCAGTTATTTTGGAGATGATGGTTTAATGATAAAAGTGAAAGTTGTTCGATAGAATCTAGATGCATATTGTGGTGCCCACGGGCTTGGTGTAACTAAGAGGAAGTGAAATATTTAGAATTGATGAAAGTGTAGTGAGCACACAACCATCTACACCAGTCAATGTGGAGTCAAAGTGTTTTAAACTGAGAGCTAGAGAGGTAAGTGGAGAGATTTCTCCCCAGCAACAGCAGGGAGGGGGGATGGAACTCTCAGGAGGAGCCGACCAATCAGGTGAAGGCTAGCAGGGCCAGAGCTTATATAAGCAAGAGCAGAAAAACCGTTGGTTGTTCTATGCTCGGGGACCCAGGGAGGGAAGTTAGGTGGATAACCTGTCCGGCAGTTGGGGTAGGCTCCAAGGTAGATCCAGGGATTCTAAGTAGGATTATCAGGGAAGGAAGGTACACGGGGAAAAGTGCCCTGACCTGAAGAGAGTAATCCTCATAAGGCAGAATCCGAGAGCTTTGAGTTATAAGCTATGATCTCTGCTGTGGCAGCTAAGACCGAGAAAGTCAGATTGTTTATCGTTATTCATATGAAACTTGCTGATTGAATACCAAGAAGTCTGTATACAATAAACTTGTTGTTCATTTGATAAAAGAAGTTACAAAGCCTGTTATTAACATATTCATACATAAGCTTGAGCAGTGAAGAGATACGGTAACTGTTAGAGTGGGGGAGGCACCTCACCTTACAGTTGGAAACAGTTTCAACCATCTGTTGGAGCAGAACTGTTGATGTGCCTTTTTGCTGGGGAAAAGATATTTGAAAGTTAATCTTGAAACTTAAACACACCTACCACGCTTTTGGCCATAAAAGCACTAATAAGAGGAACCATAAGCCCCTGGTCGGAAGGTGACAACACACATATATATAAATTTGAAAGGAAATAATTTGTTTAAGAAGAATATATTTTGGCTGTCAACAGACCTTCTAGAAAATTAATGAGCCCTGTTATATTGAACACTTCTACAGAATTTTGATTTTCTAGACTCAGTTCTGCATAGTAGATGTGAGTCATAGTTTCCCTTTTTGTTTTTTCAAGAAGGTTATCATGGTGATGGCCTTATCTATATTGGTCATTAAAAGCACATGGCAACAATGATTACATTATACTTTAAGTCATGTCTTGATAGTTTATTTTATCATCACAATATATGTCTTAGGCTTGTCATGGTGATGATCTCTCAGCCACCCAGATACTAAAGGGAAACAGATGCAGATGAAAGTTCTATCCCATTTGCAGATTAGTCAGTAACTTATTTCAAGCAGTTGTCAGCAAAATTCCAAAAAGCAGACAAACCGATATTATCCCATACAGAAATAGTGGTCACAGCTTGACAGCCACATGGATTTGGTTATCCATTAAAGTTCACCCAGTGTTACTTTGGAAAAACAATATTTGAGTTACTGGTAGTTTTGCCATTTTCACAAATAAAATAAATAGAAATTATTGTGATCAGAAGCTGGTCTGAAGCAAGTTTAAAGTGAAGGTGTGTTCATGGCCAAGATGTGGTGACTTGAGACCACCAGTACAAACCTTTCAGAACGAGATCTCTAGAAGATAGTTACAAATTAAACCATGATTAGATTGGCTAAAGCAGCACTGGACCATGCATTTTATAGCTGTGTGGTTTGCTTTTTAGTAGCAAATATGATGCCATCACTGCCCTTCTGAGGCCAATACCCCAACTAGTACAGGAAGGAGAAAGAAAGCAATGCAAAAGTGTGAATTCCACACTTCCTATATTTTTCTGCATCTCTGTGATGGAGCACAGATGGCTCCTTTTTGGGATGTGTAAGTTACCACTTTGCCAGTTCAAAAGTTATCTGGAGATGAAATACCATCATATTTTGATAAATACCTGAGTTCAAAGCAGAAGCTTTTGAAAGAGGAACTCTAGTATAGTAGGATAAAATGAAAGTGCATAGGCAACATTTCATAATAAACTGTGTTGGGGAGAAGAAAGACAGATATTGAATAGTGATAACATATTTTATCTTTTCAAATCACAAGTGAAGTTCTTAATTAGAACAGATTTAAAATAGTACATGGTAAGAAATTAACACTTTTAAAGACAGCTATATACTTAATATTATAAAATATAGTACAGTTTTTTACATATATGGTTTTATTATTATTTGTTCTAATTTAGGTTGAATGTCCAGCCTCTGTGTGATTTTAAAATTTATTTAGTATGTCAGGGATGGAACCTATAAAATGTTTCCATAATTTGCATAGATTGTGTCAGATTGCTGAGGTATTTCAATTTTCACCCTATATTTAATCTTGTGTTATACAGCTGAATATCTACAATTAGATTTTTTTTTAAAAGATACAAACAAAATATTTAGTAGGAGTTTACTGACCTTGTTTGGCTGTTAACTCTATAAAAATATAAACTAATCTACTACCCATATATGATTTTTGCATCTTGGGAAATGTTCATTTTCTCTTATGTAATCAAGAAGTCTTTTCTCAATCCAGTTTAAAAGATCAAAGAGTCTTTTATCTAAGATAAGGTGTGTTGAAATTAAATGAAAACTTCATTTATGCTTTCTAAACTCATAAACATATAGACCCTAAGAGATGAATCCCTCTGAAATAGTTAAAGAACAAACCATTGTCTTAAAAGGAAAAGTTTTTTAAAAAGCAAAACACTGAATGAGGGCTTGAGAATAGAAAGAAGATCCCTCAATAAAATGAAAAAAAGGAAAGGAAAGAAGAAAGGTTATATTTTTCACACAGCTGTGAGAAAGCAAGTCATGATCTTGTTCCTCAGCAAATGTAATAAATCATCCCTGGGGTCTTACATCTAAGAATGCAGGTGGTTAGACACTGCATTCAAAACTTTTTGCTAGGCATTATCTATTCAGAAAGGGAGCCTTAAGTAAGGATAACAGAAGATTCCAATGAAATTAGATTTCAAAGCAAACCAGACATGGATCTTAGTTGTGAAGGCTGTGAATGTATTATTGACCAGATGGCATAGATCATTGTGACAGGTGGAGAATTTTACAAAACTTCCCTTTTAAAATGGTTTAGATACATTAGGTTTGATACAAAATAATGGCATCATATATATGTGCCATATGTGCCATACTGAGAAACCTCCCTCTTCCCTTGTACATGTCTTGGTGTTTGGCCATTGACAAAGACCAAATCCACATAAGTGGTCTTTAGCACAATGTGAATCTTTTAGTTAGGGAAATCCACTTTATCTTAAGCTTTCCAATACTAGTGAATCCCCTTCGGGGCAGTATACTATTTGGTTTATTAGCCCAGATTTCAACAAAGAGTAACAGGTTTCAGTTTTAGCATACATAATCCAAATTAATATTTTTCATCTATAATTTCTGATGACATGATTGTTGATAGCATTTGACAACAAGAAATTCCCCAGACATTTTCCTTTCTGTAGCATAGTGGTTTCAAAGAATTTTTTTAACCTAGAAACATTTCTGTTTCTTGAAAGAATCTGGAAAATAATACCAGCTTACATCACACAAAATAAATGTCGGCACTTGTTGATTTAGAACATGCTTTCATCATAGAGAAGATTTTTTCCCCCCATTCCTTCTCTCTCTTTAAACTGCATAATAGAAAAGGGGCCTTCCCACACTTACCTTTAAATTGCTTCTGTGGAAGGGTTAGATCCCTTCAGGGCCTCTTTCCCCAAATTTTGAACAGAAGCAGCCCTGTCCCTTGCTAGGCTGCTCCATCCTCCACACTGGACACAGCATAGCCCAGTCTACTTTGCCAAAATCGTAGGACTTTTTTAAAAGGTCTGCCAGCAGTCCAAAGGATAGAAGGGACCAGGATGCTTGTGGAAGGGTGCATGCCTCTTGTTCCAAAATGGAGCCCCCATGACCAAAGACTTTCATAGCAATCTCCAAAACTCAAAGTTTGAGAAACAGTGTCCCATAAAGGAATAAATTGATTTAAACATTGGGCCAACTCATGATGTCAAAAGTTTTGAGCTTCCTTACCAAAACATGTTGACTGTGTATATGTGGAAAATATGAATTACTATGGCAAAGGACAAACATATTTTAGTTCACTGCATCCAAGTCAAGATTAATTATACACTGCAATTACAAACATGCTTAATTCAAAATACAAGCTGATTATGTTTGAACTTCAGCGGCATCAGGATTGAGTTAATTGGTGATTTCTTTTTTTGTTCATTATCCTGGGTCAGTGAAGGTGTTACAACCCAGGGAAACCAAGGTTTTGTTTTTATATTTTTGGAATGTAACTCCCATAGGGTGAACCATTGTGGTACTTCTACAAACCCAAAATAAGTCAAGCTCGGTTATTATTTTCTTTTTCCCCCTCATTTGATTTTTCCTTCTAAACTTGCACATTAAAAAGATCTTCCTTCCTTCCTTTTCATTTCCCTATTCTAAAATTTAGTCAGGAACAGTTCAGTGAACTCTCCATTTTAACAGTTCCCTTTTCTACTAAATCCAAAGGTTCCTTTAATCTAAAAATGCTTATTTACACCAATTAGAAATCTGCATTGACGAGTCATAGATGGCAGAGGTTAATCAGAGGCTTAAGTACTGATGCTTTTAACAGAAGAGGCCCTTAAAGAGGGTACTGACTTGAATAAAATGTTAGCCTTCAGTTAGGTGATTTGCCAAAAATTTGTCAATTAAATAAGAAGCTCATTAAATTAAAGTCTATTAAACTGAATATTTCTCAGATCCAGCCACATCATATCACCTGTCTCTAACATCACCATTTAGATTTGACCCTTATGTATTTCTCAGTAATGAAACATTTTCCTTGGATTTTAATTTTTCAAAGGATTACTGTACGTGTTGCTAGTTCAGAAGAGATTATGTTTTCTGTGCCTAAAGATACTTGTCTAGATAGCAGAATTAAACTACAAGAGTTGGGAAAATGTGACATGGAATAATGAATTGTCAAGATTTATCAATCTATATTATGTTATAATAACATTTTTAAGAAACAAAGTGTCATCAAGAAATAGAACAAATCTGAAGATATTATAGAACACACACCCATTGTGTTTTACCTGTTCTTATGCATTTATGTATAAAGTCTTTTGGAACATATAACCGATTTTGAAAAAAAACCCCTTTTAACTGTAATGTATTAGATACATCTGTGGGATACTAAGACCTTTTATATTGTATATATCCCATAGTATCTTGAAATGTATTAATCTTTCGCTTTTATTTTCTTTCCGTAAGAGGCATTGCAGTAACAAAACAGGCTTAAAATGTACTTATTAATGATATCTAATTGTATTTCATGTCATATTGTCCCTATTAATGGTTTGGACTGTGATCTTCCCAAAAATTATTGGAGTATGAATCCCTTAAACTGCAGTCTTGGCTGGATGGGACTGTGGATAATTGGAGTCTAATAGATCTACACTTTTCCACCACTGTTATGAATATGTTTTTCTTCATCGCACATGGTCAGCTTTCATTAATTGCAAAATAGAGCTGGGGGGGGGAGAGATGACACCTGCTTCCAAAAAACTGAGGAATTATGATTGTTTGCCACTCTTACATGATGGGAAAATGAATGGGTCAGTTTAGAATACATGACATTTCCTCATACTCTGCAAAGCTCATGATGTGAACATTACATTTAACTCTTTCTTTGATTAATTTGTTTCCTGTCCATGTCAGTTTGCATTACATTAATTCATCATTTGGTGGTAAGTTTGTGCTTTTTATACATATTCAAAAAATTCTTTAATTCAATTTCTCTGTTTCTTCTCATACAGTCTGACAGCCAGATATGCAACTCAGTCTAATCACAGTGGAATTGCAGCCAGTCAAAAAAAGCCTTCTAGGTCAGTTAACATCTCTAATTTATTGCTTGCTAGTGATGCTTAATGGAGCCACTGCCCACTGGCATTTTATTTTTTAAACCAAAGTAGACATTAAGCTCTTTATCATCATATTTTCAAATGCAAGCTTTGCAGATTTTTTTTTGTTGGTCCATGGAAAAGCCTTGCCCCAGACTGCAAAAATAACATCTCTGTATAAAAGCTATAGACACTCCTTTGTGTGTTGTAACTAAGCACTCTGCATGTAAAATAACCAATTTAAACAAGCTTTCAAGATTTTAGAGGGATTTTAGTGCTCTAAAATTGATCAACATGTAGTTGTATACACACGCACATATGAAAATTATTACAAAATAAAATATATGCAGCATGTCTTCCAACTGCTCTGCATGGACACCTCTGCAGCTCAATTGGTAGACAAACATAACCAAAAAATTCCTGCCTATTCTTTGTTCCTTGCTGTTTCCTGCTAGGCTTTCTAATGTGATTCTTCCATTGCTGGCAAAGGTATCATACGGTAAGCTCTCTGAAACAGGAGACTTAACTTCACAGATGCTTACCAAGATGAAGTTGAAGAAAGTTTGTAGTACGGAAATGAACAAAGGAAGGATGTCATGGCAAGGGATGTTGGCTGTTCGTTCAATTCAACTCTGCATCATAGCCCCACTGGGAATTCATAATTTCATTAACAGGTGAAGAGAAGTTCAACTGCTGCTTAATAGAGCTATCATTCAGCTGATGAAAGCATGCCTTTAAGGTTGTGATTCAACATGAAAAATAATAAACTGTGTTTCATGCTACTACTATTCTTGAAAGTGCAAAGACATAAATGTAAAAACAGAGAACTCCCTCAAAAGTTATTTTCTTTAATTTTTGGGTTAGTGGAGTCTCTGGGCCTTAAAGCCATTCTGGTAAGACTTATAGCTTGAAGGTTGCTGATGGGCTCATGGTGGGTCTGGAATAGGGTGGTAAAACCTCTTGTCTGATACCCAGAACTTCTGCCATTTAATGTGCACAATACTGAACTATTAGTTGGATTTATTCTGTCAATGTCCTACATTCATTTTCAAACCACTGTAGAAGCACTCCAGTTCAAAATATATAAAACAAAGTTTTATATAAAACGTATAGCTTAGAGACAACTATTATTTCCATGAAGCTTGGATGAATGGAAATCTTTCTATTTTTGACAGCCTAATGTTGGTTGCCTGTTCTGTCTCTAGTATGTCTTCTGGACTCTCTTGTGAGCACTAAAATCCATGCACTTGTTTTCAAAAGGAAGAGACCTAACTCCTCTTGTTGTGCTTAGTTTGTCAGTCCTTTGTAGTCGTTTGAAAACAGTTATGTTTGTTCACAACACAGTTCATTCCTGACAATGAACTATAAATTGTGCAATCAAGTGTACTGAGTTGGTTTGATAACTCAAGCTGAGCTGTTTGTGATACAGTGGAATGACACATATCTGTGCACAGTTGTTGTGCACCTGTGGTCATAGGTCTTCAGTCCCATTTATTATGAACTCCCTTGTCTTATCTCCCTTTTCTGGGATCTAACAGTTGTTGCTTGCCTAATGTGTTAAATTTATAACTGTGTCCCTTCATTTTTTTTTTTTTACCAAGTTCGTCTCCAGTGAATTGCCTGTTGCTTTATACTTCACATTTCCTTTGTTGCTTGAAGTTAGTCTGTAATGTAAATTGCTCTGTAGGATGAAATAAGCTTGGATATTTGAATGTAAATTTATATACATTATTTATCTTGTAAGCGATTACAATTTGTTGCCAAGTGTTGCAATTGTGCTTTATTTAAATATTGTACCTTATTTAAATATTATTTTCTTAGTGGATGGGCACTTTTAAAAATATAGGAGTTTTAGTGAATTCATTTAAAAAATATAATTAGTAGTCAATTACAGATCAGCTGTTTTCATAAATAGTATGTATCTGATCTAGAACTCAAGAGCAGTTTGGTCTTCCCCAGGATAGTCTCCAAAATAACTGACATACCTCTAGACAGATTTTTTTTAAAATGTAAATTAATAAATATCTTCTCAGTCAATAGATGTCTAGTACTACTTTTTTCTCCTTTACAGCAGTACCGAAGTATTGTAGTTTAAGATTAAAATACTGCTGTTTTGACTTCAGAGTTTCACATATATGGATAGGTTAGTATAGTAAATAAACCTTAAAATGTTAATTTAATGGCTCCTGCTGTCAGCAAGGTTCTAAAAATTCTCTTTTGCTTCCAGAGAAGCTGTATGTCTGCTGAATGTCTGAATTTTATGCATTATGATTATGATTATTACAATTCATAATTATAGGCAGCATCTTAGGGAAGATGAGATTATGTGAGTTTCATTTGCTTGTAGTCAATGATTTTTTTTTGTTAACTTTAACTCTCTTACCCAGAATGTTTCAGATGGTGGCAGCATATACCAACTGTAGCCTGAACTGTATTCTAGCACCCATATTTGTTGTTGTTCAAGAGTTTTCATCTAAGTTATGAGTATGTGAAATGTTATCTATGATCATATGTGATATAAATGAGATGACAGAAGTTTCTTGCAGTCAAGAAGTAAACACCAAGTAAGAGTGTCTCAGGTTTCTGCTGAACTGTATAATATAGTTGCCTTAGGTCTGCTAATTCCAATCTCCAAAATGTATGAAGTCTACTGTCTGAATAATAGTTGTATGTCCTGCAAAAATTTGAGTGAATTTTCTGCAGCATAAATTGAAAATGCTAAGGATCCATATAAGTGTCCGTGACCCACCTTTTTTTGTGACAAATTAAAGAAAACCTTTTGTTAGCAGTTTGTTGAGTCTGTCTTTGAGTTATTATGACTACCTTAGTTGAAAACTAGTTGTGATTAATTCTGTGGATTTATGCTGAAAAACATCCTGTTACTCATGTCTTGAGTGTGCGCAACAAATTGATTTATGGCTGTACTGTTCTAGGCTTCCCGGACCCTCAAGGGTGCCAGCTGCAGGCAGCAGTACCAAAGTCCAGGGAGCCTCAAACTTAAATCGAAGAAGTCAGAGCTTTAATAGCATTGACAAAACTAAGCCTCCACAATATGCAAATGGAAATGAAAAAGGTGAGTTTTTGATGCATGCAGTTTTATTGAATTCCTAATCAGCTGTTTTGAGGGACAGATATTACCAAAGTTTTGTCTATGATCACAACTTTTTTTGTTACTTCATTCTCCAAAGTTATTTTCTCAGATTGTTAACAAATGGAAAGGCAGATTCAAAGGTTATGTGACTGTGCAAACCATTGGATTCAGTCCAATTAAAATAGATTTCTGACATTTGGTTGTTTTTTTTTTGTTTGCTGGAAATTAAGGAGGGGAGTTTAAAATTATTCACGGCAATTTAGGCTCCATTTACATGGCGTCCTGGTGGGGACTGATTGGGGCCAGCAGCAAGTGACTGCCAGCATGGGGAAAATCTCTCTACTTCTTGTCTTTACCTTTACAAATGTTTCTGCTCTGGGGTGTTTTTCCGCTGCCAAAAAGTACCCATTTTTGCACCCATTAAGGACCCATTTGGGCGTGAGCCAAATGACCCCATTTCCACCATGGCACATATTTGGGACCCGATTGTTTCCACTGCCGTGGGGGAAATCTGAATTAAATGAGTACTTTCTGCCCTTTAATCCAGATTTTCTGTAGACCCCATTAATGGGGTCTACAATGGGTTCTTCTGCCAGAAAATCTGGATTAAAGGGAACCTGTTTCCACAGGAAACAGGCAGTGGGATCTAGAGGAGGCTAGGGGAGGGGATGCACCCATGGGGGGGGGAGCCCCTAAGTCCCAGCTTCGGAGTGATTTCGAAATCATTCCGAAATGACTCTGAAGTCCCTCTGAAGAGATCGGCAGAAACTTCGAAGCCGCTCTGGAGTCCCTTAAGAGCGCCTCCAAAGTCTGTGCTGATCTCTTTGGAGAAACTGGCGGCAAGACTCTGAAGTCCCTCTGAAGTGATCGGCAGAGACTTTGGAGTCTCGCCACTGGTCTCTCCAAAGAGATCAGCGTAGACTTTGGAGGCTCTCCAAAGGGACTCCGGAGCGGCTTCAAAGTCTCTGCTGATCTCTTCGGAGGGACTTCGGAGGGGAGTTCTTGTGGTCTGTGCTAATAGTGCATGGACCACGCTGACAGCTCCGGAGCCTTTCCGAAGTCCTTGGCGATCTCTTTTGAGGGACTTTGGAGTCATTTCAAAATGATTTCAAAATGAGTCTGAAATCACTCTGAAGCTGGGACTTTGGAGATTGCACCCCCCTGTCCCCAGAGACACCTGGGGTGATGGACCAGGGGTGCAAAGGTGTTTCCACAGCAGGGGGGTTAGCACCCAGGGTGCTACACCTCCTCTAGAAACACTTTGGGTGCTTCCCTTAATCCAGATCTATTAGATCCAGATTGAGGAATGTACCCATTCCTTAGATGTGAATCTTCTTAGATCTGGATCTAAGGGCTGCAGTGGAAAAACACCCTTGGAATGCCATGTGCAGAACTGGATTTCTAAGTCAGGGATGCTGACTAGAGATAGGAAATTGACTTGAAATTTTTTCAGGCTTGGAAGAACCTGTCACTTTCCAAAGGTGTCTCTTGACATTGTCAGCCATTGCAGAGCCTCTGCAAAAATCCCTGATCTGCTCTTTAGATTTTTGGATCAAGCATCTTCAATGAAATGCAGAGTTTAGGCATGAGGCTGTGTCATGCTACTTCTGCACACAGGTTTTATTTCGTTTTTCACATATGAATCAACCCATACTTTCTTTTTGATTTAATATGATTTCTCTTGCTGCACAAAAAAACCTGATGTGTAAATGCAATCCATCCCTGCCTCTCATTTCTGTAGCTAAATGACCCATTTGAAGCCTACACACACACAGGGCGAGTTCCCATTACCACTTAAAACTCTTTAAAAACGGTTTGGATCCTCATTGTTCCCACCCCCAATCAACTAAAAATGTTTTAAAATGTTATGGATCCTCATCGTCCCCATTCCCAATCAGTTTCAGGGGTATTTTGAGGGTTATTTGGCTTTAAAACGGAATAAATAAACAGTGGGATTTTCCACTGTTTTTTTCCGCTTTTGCTTTTAAAACGTTTCTTCCTTAGTGCTGTGGGAACGCTAGAGTATTCCCCTATACAACAGACTACTGTTTCAATGTAACAATTCAGCCACTTCACACCTGATAACAATGTTTCCTTTACTACCCAGGCAAGCCTAAAGATTAAGGAAAGAGCAATCCTGCACAATTCTGGCTGTTTAAAAAGGGAAAGCTGCTGCAGGAACTGGGAGATGTGTGTATGTTGAAGTGTGTGTGTGCGTGCAGCTGGTGGCGGCAGCAGAGCCAGCCAGCCAGCCAGGGTGCTTTTTTCGGGGTAAAGTTGCTGCAGGAACTGGGAGATCATGTTGAAGTGTGTGTGTGTGCAGGTGGCAGCAGAGCAAGCCAGCCAGCCAAGGTGCTTTCTTTGGAGAGAACCCCTGCTGGGGATGGTGGCTGTGGAGGTGGAGCAGGTGAACAGGGCTTGAATTGCCACTTCCCCAATCTGTTTTTGGAAGCGTTTTAAGTGTTTAGAGTGGGGACACAAAATCAGGGTTGAATCTGATTACCAGATGCTGTTTGCTTTATAACACACTTTACATGTCTATGTAAATCCCGATGTAAATCTCAATATATATTGTGCTTTATTCCTTGAATGGGAACTCGCCCATAGGGTGTTTTTGCACTTAACTTACACGGTATAGTATCCCATGGAAGTTAAGTTTAGGGACAATTAGTGTGTGAATGCTTCCCTTATCCTAAACTTTGCTGGAACTTACCTTAGGATTCTCAGAGCTTGGGCAGTCCTGTCTGGATTGTCCACATTGCCATAGCAATGGCCCTGAGTGCTTGGCCATTACTGTGATGATTGGTGGTGTACCACATTGCCCCCATGCAGCTTTTGCATATGGAGTAATGCAAAGGCTGAATCTGGGAGGTGACCAAGAGCACCCCAGGTGTTCACAACAGTTCTGGTCTGTTCTAGAATGGAGGCAGCATCAAGGTATGCAGGTGCTCCATCCCAGAGCATGACGAACTGTCCAAATGTGACCGCTTGGCCCATAGTGACTAGGAATTAAAGAAAGTTTAAAGAAACAGCCTTCAAATATCAAGTGGAAAGGGCTGGAGAAACCCTAGTAGAATTAAAGTAAAGCCCAATTTAAGCAAATCAGATTTGTGTATTTTCAATATAAAATGAGTTACTGATTGTGACCTTGGTATTACATGGTATTAAGCATTCCTGTTTCATTTCAACATATTTTCCCTAACATTAAAAATTTACTATTCATTTAAATGGGATTTTGCTTTAAGCAATGACTTTCCAGGAGGAAACCTTTGAGTTAAACAGATCCCCACAGTATATATTGCCTAGCTTCTTGCCTTTTAGTCAGAACCCAAGAAACTCCTTACACGTTGTTTTTGGTAGAGATTGTCTGTTCAAAATGATAGTAATATTCCCATTATTTCAACTAAGAGTCAGGTTCTTTTAAAAAGAAAAAAGAAAAGAAGGCAGTGTGTATCAAATTTACCACAAGGTGGGAGTAGATGCTATTAAATAGCTACCACTGTTTTTTTTCCTCATAAGTATTAAGCAAACCATACTTCTCACAATCACCGTGTTGATCTTGTTTTTAATGTCATCTTTCCCTAAGGCTTTATTTTAAAAAAAGTATTACCCTCAATTTTGTTTTTAATAGCGTTAATCAGGTTTAATCTGTTGTGTTCAACATTTTGCTTTAGAAGGAGATGTGATATACAATTCAGTATTTCTTATATTTTATGTGCATTTATATATTGTGTTTCTTTTCTGTGGCAATCTTTTGTAGAAACGTGATATAGAAATAAGTATAATAATATCATCTACATCAACATCATCATCTTTGGCTAATTTGTTACTAAGGGTCCTTCTTCACTGAGCCTTACTCTAGATTATATTCCAGAACACGGACCTGTCATCTACATTATAACACAGGCTACAGCAGATATAAGGGATGATTCTGGCTAACCTTGGGGCTAGGTGTGGAATTAGAACATCTTCAGAACCTTGCACATGACCCAGGTGCCTCCATTCCCTTCCTCTGAAAGGGACTACCTCCTTCAGAGAAAATGGCATTGGGAGACTTTTGCATGTTTACTTTGCTCCAATGCCAAATGTTCACTTGGAACATTTGCTCTACTCTTTTGGATTGGTGGAGAAGAAGATGAAACAGGCCCCTGTCTCATTTTTTCTTTCCTTTCTTTCCCAGCAGGAACTATTTAGGAGAATATGAGATAGGGTGCTTCTGCATTGGCCACCAAAAATTGATCTAAAAAAAATCAGTTTTTTGGCAATCCGTCCTCCCCCTGATCTGTCACAAATAGTGATGGATCCAAAGGGCCTTTGCGCAGCCGCACATGCGCTGGGAGGCCGGATTCCGGAGGATGGATGGAGTGGGTGCTGTGCGGACACATCAGCACCCGTTCCAAAAGTCGTCCAGCTCACGCCCTGGCGATGCCACCCCCAGAGCCACGGGACTGGAGCCTGCAGCTGCCAGTCACTGCGTGTTTCTGGCAGCACCCAGTGCACGGGGAAGGGCTTCGGAAGCAGGCAGTCCTGCTTCTGCCCTTCCCAACATGGCGGGCGGAGAGAATCCATCCCTTCACCTGGCTGTGCGCGGAAGGATCCTTCTTCTGCACACATCCAGGTGAAGAGACGGATGTAAGACCTGATTTTTCAGGTCTTACATTTAATCTGGATTTCGGCGGCAAAACCAGTTTTAAAAACCGGTCTTGCATGCTGAAATGTGGATGCGGCCTGTGCAAAGGGTCACAGAAGAGGACTCCAATGCAGAAGCTGCTTAAGGTAAGTGTTCTTAATCTGGCTTGGGGTGGTGGTGTTTAAAATGGTTTCCACAGTGATCAAAATCTAACAGAAATCTAGAGAATCCGTGTGAAAGAAAAGGCAAAGAGATCCATCTGCATTTTTAAAAGCATCTAAGAAACATTTAATAATCAAAAGAGAAAGAAAATAGCTAGGTTTATTTTAAGTAGAAGTGTGATGTAGCAGCTGCCTTCTTATGAAGGCTGAATGTTTTGTTAAATGCATCAGCTGGCCTTCTGTGTTTAACTGTTCTACAATGCAGTAAAGAAAAAAAAAACATTCTTTAAAGTTAAGTAAATCCTGTTGATAACTTTGGTCCCCAAGCTGACATTTACATTAGAAAGAAAATTGCCATTGGGACTAGTAAGAACTTCTTTTGTGATGCACAGATCAACCAGGAGACATGGCAGCCTTAGTGAATTGTTTAATGGGGATTAAAGAAAGGCCAGAAGCAAGACATGTTGAACTTAAAATATACTCTCACCTTCAGTTGCATATCACCACCATACTGCCTGTCCAAAGAGGAGTTTTCAATAATAAACAGAAAATACAGTACAATACAAATATAGTATAAATAATACAAAATAATACAGTATGAAATAAACAGGAAGTACAAAGAAAAGGTGATCAGTGATGTAGACCACAGCAGAATTCTGGTAGAAGGAAAACACATCGACACAGAGTAAACTCAAGCAGACAGTAAGTAATCCCCTAGATGTATCCATTTTTGTATACTTTGAAAACTAATAAGAATATTTTGAGGGAATATTTGTAGGGAGTTTAGAGAATTCAGAACTAAAGAAGTAAACTTTAGAAAGTCTGCATCTGTGTTGGAATATTTATAGAAATAAGGCAATTTAGGCTTTGTGCTTGCATTTAAAATCCTAAATTCTGCTTTGGCCATGTTTATTGTTGTTATTATTGTTGACAGAAACATAACAATATTACACAATACCAAACATGTCAGCTTTGATATTTTATAACATATTGGGAACTTCCCAAGATCCTAAGATGACCTTATGTAGCTGGCGGATAATGTGAGCAGAACCCAGCAGGGTGGCTTTTTATCATTGACAGATGGTAACTTTGCCAATGTTAAGCTGTTTTAAGTGCCATCCAAGGTCTTTTGGAATGGCATCCAGTTTGCTGGTCACCATTGGGACCACCACTGTGGGCTTCTGCCGGAGTCTTTGAACTTCAGTTGTTAAGTCCTTGTTTTGTGTATTTTTTCTGTTTGTTTAACGTTGATCCTACTATCTCCTGGTGTCACAACATCAACGAGCCATCTTTTTTTCTACAATGGTGATATCAGGGGTGTCATGTTCCAAAATTTTTGTCAGTTTGTGTTCTGAAGTCCCACAATATTTTCACCTATTCATTTTCAACCACTTTTCAGGCTTATGATTCTACCAGTTCTGTGCTGCTGGCTGCTGGTAATTGTGGTATAGATTCCAATAGATCATTTCGGTGATGGTGTTGTGTTGCTATTTGTAATCAGTCTACGTGATCTTTTGACAGAAGCTGAGTACATGGTTGATTGTTTCTTCAGTTTCTTTACATAATTGTCGCTTGATGTTTACAGCTGACTTTTGTATCTTGGCTTTTATTGCATTAGTCCTGATAGGCTGTTCTTGTGCAGCTAAAATCAGACCTTTCATTTCTTTTTACTGTTCCATTTATAAGCCACAGCCAGCTCTTTCATTGGTCTATTTTCCCTTCGATTTCCTCCAGGAATTGTCCATGCAGAGCTTTATTGTGCCAGTTGTCTGTTTGGGCTTGCACTATATTTTTCTGATATTCAATCTTCGTTTGTTGCACTTTGAGCAGTTTACTATTGTCTCCCTCCATCAAAGATGGTTCTTTACTGGCTTTGATATAATCAGCCAAAGCATGCTTTCCCTCTTTGATGGTTTGTTTCACCTGCAGCAATCCTCTATCCCCAGGTTTCCTGGGCAGATACACTCTCTCAACATCACTATCTTGGTGTAATGCATAGTAAAATGGTCATCAGTTTCCTTGTTTTTCTGTCCAGGCTATCGAACTCAGCTTGCATCCAGTTGACTATGCCGGCAGTATATCTTATGACAGGTATTCCCCAGGTTTTAATGGCCTTGATGGTGTTCCCGCCATTCAACTTGCTCTTCAATATTTTTCTGACCCATCAGACGTATTCTTTTCTGATCACATTTTTCATTTGCTTTATATTTTCCAGCTGCAGGATTCCGAGATATTTATAAGCCTCAGGCTCATTGCCCTTTATGGTTTGCCCATTGGGCATTTTGATGCCTTCGCTGTCTGTGATCTTTTCTTTCTTTAGTGCCACTGTGGTGCATTTGTCCAAGCCAAATTCCATGTTGGTATCTGTACTGAAAATTTGAACTGTGTTTGTCAACGACTGGATCTCCATTTCAGTTTTTCCATAGAGCATCAAATCATCCATGTATAGTAGCTGGGAAATTTTCTGTGAGTCTCTGGGTGCTTGATATCCAAGGTTTGTTTTTTGCAGAACTGCTGACAGTGGGATCATCGTGATTCCTCTCTTGATCTTTACTGACCCATAGCTTTCATTTCCGACAAACACTTCTATCTTCCAGTGCTTCATCATATTTTCCATAAAAATGCTGATGTTCTTACAGATGCCGATGGTTTCCAGGCACTTGATGGTCCAGCTGTGAGGCAATGAGTCAAATGATTTCTTATAGTCAATCCAGGGTATACATAGGTACTTTGCAGATAATCCAGGGGTGTTTCTCCCCCGCAGCCCTTAGATCTGGATCTAAGAAGGCATCTAGTAGATCCGGATTAAGGGAAGCACCCAATGTGTTTCCACAGGAGGTGCAGCACCCATTAGCAATGGGTGCTAACCCTCCTGCTGTGGAAACACTTTTGCACCCATGTGGGGAATCCAGATTGACCTCCAAGGGGTTGGTCCGTCACCCCAGGTGTCTCTGGGGACAGGGGGGTGCAATCTCTGAAGTCCCAGCTTTGGAGTGATTTCGGAGTGATTTCGAAATCATTTTGAAATGACTCCAAAGTCCCTCCGAAGAGATCGCCAAGGACTTCAGAGCGTCTCCGGAGCTGTCAGCGCGGTCCGTGCGCTATTAGCACAGACTGTGCAGACTCCCCTCCAGAGTCCCTCTGAAGAGATCGGCAGGGACTTCGAAGCCGCTCCGAAGTCCCTTTGGATCGCCTCCGAAGTCTGCGCTGATCTCTTTGGAGAGTCTGGCGGTGAGACTCCAAAGTCTCTGCCGATCACTTCAGAGGGACTTCGGAGTCTCGCCGCTGGTCTCTCCAAAGAGATCAGCGCAGACTTTGGAGGCGCTCTTAAGGGACTTGGACCATGAATCTTGGACCATTTCTGGGCCTCATATTCCACACTCTGGAGTGAAACGGAAGAGACCCACACACACACATGCTGCTTGGCTGCTTTATTTGCATTGGACAGAGTGTAACCCAGTCTACTGGCAGTCCAGGGGCCTCTAAAATGAAACAGACATTCATAAGTGGGTGTCCCTGATCTGGTTTAGCATGGGGACCCATTTTGATGATGCACCAAATTGTGCAGCTAGAATGGGTCCCCCTGCAGTTCCAAGTCCAGGACCTTGACCATCAGAACCTTTACAGCAGCCAAACCACTGCAAATTGCCTGGGGCCTTATTCTCAGGCACGTTTAATTCACTTTCCACTTTAAGTTTGTTTTCAGCCCATATTATAAGTTCATAAGAGATCATTATTTTACTCTGAAGCTGTTTTGAGCTTCAGTAGCACTAAATATCATTTCCTTCCTTCAGAGCTTCTTATAGGCAAGTTTTTAGGAGTTTCTTGAATAACTACTTGTCCATTGGTATTTCAAAGTATGCTTTTATACAGTCATACTTACTGTGAGCACAATTAATTAGGATACCTGGTCATCTGGACATATTCTGTGTGTCTCTCCTTATGGCTAATGGATATCCAAGAACTATATTTTCTGTTGCTTAATTCTGCTATGGGCAATTGTTTTATGTTGGTGGTATGTTAATGGTTTATTAGCAGATATTGTTATGTATTATGATTGAAGTCTGCAATCATGTAAGTTGATTTACTGCTCTTATTTAATTGCTGGCAGTTGGCCATAAAGTTTTTAGAACTTTTTAAAAATTTCTGAATTAAATCTGAACTGTCAACTCATAAAAACCTAACTTTCTCTGAAACAATTAGATTCATGTTCAACCAGTTTGAACTGAACTTCATGTCTTTACCCAGTTCAAAATTGAACTGAATCACACCTCTGTTCAGAAGGGGTTCATTCAGTTAAAACCAAACCTCCAGTGGTATTTATTTGAACTGTGTCAAACTGAACAGTTGAATTCAGACATCTATTTGGAACAGTGCTGAAACTCATGGGCATTAAAGAATGATGGTTCCATAGCTCCACCTTTCTCCTTGCCACAAGTCACCTACAACTTTTTTTTTTAAAGGCAAAATCTGAACAAAATGCAATTCTGCACCTCCTTAGGTAAAATTTGCACAATACTGCAATTGTGCATTTCTTTTTATTATAGTTGAAATAATTCACAAATTGTTTGAGGTTTAATCAAGATCAAACCAAACTCTATGAGGTTCAGGTTGATTTGAACTAAACAGAACTAAATTGAACCAAATTTGAATTCATGCACATCTCTTTTTTGAACTGTTAATTCCTAACATTCCCAGCTATAACAGATAATTCATTTGGCACTAAAATCTGGAGCTTGGAAAACGTAGCTTGGGACATAGCTGTAGATATTTGCCAACTAGCTAGCTAGCAGAAGGTGTCCTTGATAAGTTGGAAGGAATTTTCACATGGTCACTGAGGTATACATAACATTAACATTTTCTTTCATGTTTTCAACAAAGGAGAATTTCTCAGGACCAACTTCATTCAAAGTTCTCTCAAGTGTTCTTTTTAATGAAAATTACTGCAACTTCTGTGCATCATGTAGCTATAGTTATACATTTTCTGTAAATGGAATAAATGTGGTTGTGATGTCTAGCCAGGACTGTTTCAATCTCTCTCTGCATTTGCCTTAGTAATTAGTTCAGGCCTTAGTATGTTTTTGTATAGGAAACATTTAATTGTATTAGTTGTGGGAGGAGTTGAAGGAATCCCCTGCATTTCTTCTTGGTTTTCAGTTAATTTTTGCTGAGAGCTTTCAGAGAACTGTACTGCTAAAGTTTTGGTGGCAAATAGGCCCAGACAGCCGGGAAGGGCATTTCTGACCTTAAGCCAAATTAGTTTCCAAAAACAAGTAAGCCAAATTAGTTGCCAGAAATCTGAAGTTGCTAAAGGAAGAATCGGGAGCTGAAGGATCCTGCACCAGCTCCACCGAGTGAGGAGATCAAACCCAGAAAGATGACACCCTGAAGACTGCTGAAATTTTCAAACTGTATTCTTTATTTCAAGGCTAGCTAGAGCCAGGGAGGAGAAAGCCCCTTACTTATGTTCTTTAAAATAAATTTCTCCCCTTTTGGACTTTATATTCATCATTAGAGCTTTCTTTGGGTTGAAAGTGTTTGGTCTCACCAAGGGTACTGGCATTGCACACCTGAACCTGCCACCACCTTTAGTCGGGTGTGTCTTCACAGTGGTGGTGCACAAACTATGTTCATTTTGCACAGTGTCATTCATAAATTAGTTTATCCCACCTCCCCTGGTTTATCCTGCATTTTTTTTAAAGGTATACTAAAATTTGTATTTAAAAATGTTACATGACCTTATTTCATTATAAGGCTTACTTGATGAGGTAATACCTGGTTTTGTCCTCCCTTTGTTTCTGAAATTTTGTGTCAACAATAAGACAACTCATTGGAAAGTGCTTCCAAGAAACAAAATTTCTTGCTAGTACTTAACAATCTCATTATTCATTGACTTGTCACCTGCTCTTCCTTAAATTCTTTGTTCATAGTTATTCTCACAGTTTTAACATATAACAGATATCTACAGTTTCAGCAACATAGGCCTTCTAATGTGATGGTCAATGTGCAGTAGCAAGGCATTGAGCATCATGCTTAGGAGGTTTTGAAGCAGCTCCTCTGAGGCTTCTAGAATCTGCAAGCAGAATATCACCTGAAGCAACTCAAAAACCTATCCAGAATGTCGGCTTGAAACTGGAAGGCTGGTCTGAACTGGTGCGGCGCAATGAATGCCAGTCTGATGTTGACTTCATTTTAAAAAAGGGTACCTTGAACGTTGTTTTTCTCGTATTCAGAGAAACCACACTTTTAGCAATTGGGGAAATATTGTTGCGTCTATTTGATTGTTTGGGGAAAGTTTGGTCCCCTGGGAAATGAAGATATAATTTATTCTATCTCCAGGGGTAGCTCTTTCCGATCCTAAATACGGAAAGGAGCAAATTTTCCTGAGTGGAAAAAAAATGTCTCTCAGGGCATCCCTTTTTCATGGAATTGACATCAGACCTTACCAGTCCAATGTCAACTCAGTGCTTGAAGTTCCAGACAGATTTCCTGTACATATCTGGAATTCTAGTGAGACTGACTGTTCCTGGCCTCAGTCCTGGTCAGGGTTTGTTTTGTTTTGCAGTCATTGGCAATATTCCTTGGAGGACCACTTTGGAATCTCATACGTTTAGGCTGCACTCTCCTGCCCATATCACAGAAGTGTCTTGCTGTTACCCATTAAGAAGCTTGTATAGGTGAAGCCTAGGTCTCCTATGTCCAGTATTTTTCTCCCATTGGCAACTGAGTCCTTATGACTTTTATAGAACTGCAATGCATTTTTAGTTAAACTTATATGATCAGTTTGGTGCATTACAACTAAAGTTTTTGATTTAAATTTAAATATTAAGGGAATATCTAGATTTCTAAACTACCCATGTTCCTTTTTCTCTTTTTCACTAGACTCATAATATATCTTTTTCTTCTATGTTTCCACTTCCAAGGGAAACATCTCTAATCCATGTGAAGGGGGGAATTCCCCTAAGTGATGGCACTCTCTGAATCTCCATCTTGGAGTTCAATAGGCACCATTTTGTGTGCCTTCTTTATGCAGGGCATGAAAAAGCACCCTGCATAGAAGGTACCACAGAAGGCAATCACACCAGCAAATGGTACAGCTCAGTCTCTATGAGATGCCCTTTGCAGTTGAAAATGGAAACAGGATTGCAGCAGGTAAGTGGAGATGCAGCCTGTAACAAATGTTTGGAAGCTTGCTTTAGTGGTTCTTTTAAATGGTCATGTAGTTGATATAACATTGCATTATAATGGAAACCATATGACACTAAGGCCCTGTCTCCATGGCAAAAAAAAATCCAGATTTAAGCCTGTTTTGCCTTGGAGTGTCTCCATGCACAGCTTTACTCCGGGCTATATCAGGCGTAAAGGAGGAAAATCCGTGGCAGAACCCCCCCCCTTTAAACAAGACTACATCTGACATTAGGGGGAAACTGCAGGTTTTCCTGGAGCATGGAGACACTTACGAACAGAACTAAAAGCAACTCACTCCTTGCAGCCCTGTAGCTGTCAGATTCAGCTTCCCCTATTCACGTAAGGACTGCTGATTCAGCACACAAGGAGAGCTATGATAGTCCAAGGCTGCAATATTAGGAGGAAGAGAGAGAGAGACCTGCTAAAATGCTGAGAAGAGTGAAAGCAGCTGCTTTTAAAGGGAGAGTGTGTGTCTTTGTCTCCCTTCCCTTTCATCTCTCCCCTGCTGCTTGCCTCTAGGTGCATTCATGCGTGTGTGTGTCTACCTCTCCCTCCCTTTTCTCTCAGTGTTTCCCTTTCCCCTCTCTCCCTTCAGCTGTCATCCAGCTCCGTGCATTCACGTTGTTTATGCACATAAGCAAAGCAGCAACCGGCCCCTTTCTCCCCTGCTCCTTGCCTCCATGTGGGAAGGAGGGAAAGAGACAGGCACCAGTGAAGTTTACGGGGGGGGGGGGACAAAGGAGGGAGAGACAGGCACACACACACTGTGAAAGAAGAGAAGATCGCTCGTTTGCTTTTGCATTAAATCAGCTGCTGTTCTTTATGTGGATGCCGGCAGCTGAATTTGACAGTTGAATGGAGCCTCTCATCGCTCCAGCGTTTGGAGGGGGGAGAGAAAAAATGCAGGCTTACAAAAAGCGGGTTTCATGTGGACAGGAAAGTGCGATTTTAATCTGTGTTGCCTCAAACCTCATGGAGACGCTTTATTGCGAGTTACAACTCAGATTTTTTTAAAATCACATCAATAGGGAAGCAATTAGCTCCCATGGAGATGCGCTCTAAGAAATGGAACAATGTCTGAAAGTTTATCAGAAATCTGATAAATCTATCCACCATTTTTTGGGCAAAAGTAAGCCACTAGAGGAGATAGTGCCCATTAGATGTCTTCAGAATTTCAAGAGCACGCATAGGCATCCAAGGTAAACTTTGGCAGCTCAGAAAGGCTTATTTGAAAACTACTATGCTGTCTGAGAACCAGTGTGTTTGGTGGCTGGCCTAAAAGCTAATTAAATAAACCTTTTTATTCTCTGTTCTAAAACCAGAATCACCCAAAGGTCCTCATCCATCTGCAGGCATGAATGGAAATGTACAGCATCCCACCAGCACTGGGCAGCAGCTGGTCTCTGCCATCCCTTCTCCAAGTGCCAGCAAGCCTTGGCGCAGCAAATCCATGAATGTCAAACACAGTGCCACCTCTACCATGCTGTCTGTCAAGCAACCTAGTCCCGCAACCTCTCCGACACCATCCTCAGATAGACTTAAGCCACCTCTTTCTGAAGGGCCCAAAGCACCTTCTTCGGGGCAGAAATCCATGTTAGAGAAATTTAAGTTGGTTAACGCTAGAACTGTTTTGCGGCCTACATTGTTATCAAGTTCAGGACCAAGTGACAGTGGGAGAGATGATGAAATATTTTTAGACTGTGGTGAAATGGATGGTTTTGCTGGTGGCCTAAACTGTGGGGGTTCCACCAGTGGCAGCCCTAAAATATCACCTAAATTAACTCCCCCGAAAGCTGGAAGCAAAAATCTCAGCAATAAAAAATCTTTGTTACAGCCAAAGGACAAAGAGGAAAAAAGCAGGGACAAAAATAAAGTTTGCACTGAGAAAACAGTCAAGGAAGAAAAAGACCAGGTCCCAGAAACACCTGCAAAAAAGACCTCAAAGATTGCAAGTCTGATCCCAAAAGGAAACAAGGCTACATCAGCCAAGAAAGAAAGTTTGATACCTTCATCAAGTGGTATACCAAAACCGGGATCCAAAGCCTTGACATCAAAGCAAACAACGCCGCCAGCATGTTCAGGAAATAAAGAATCTGATAAGTTGAGGAGCGCAAAAGGAAACCAGCCTGTATCAACAGCAAAAAACCAAGTGAATGAGAAGACATTCACTTCCCCTAGTGTCCTGTCTTCAGAAGCAAAGGATTCTAACACAACTCTTACACCTAGTTCATCTGCTACACTACCAATGACTGCAGTTAGTGCACAAGCACCAGGGAACAGTATTGTCCAACTTCCTCAGCAACAGCAATACACCCATCCAAATACAGCTACGGTAGCACCATTCATTTACAAGTAAGATGGTTTTTCTTTTTCTGCTTTAAAATTTGGTAGATCTGTAACTAGGGCTGTTTCTGCATACCCTGTTCATATTCTGGGCCACAGCAGGCCACTCCAAACCCAAGGTATACAACCCCTCCCAACCCTTCCTACTAGAGCAGAACAAGGCATCTGTTTACACAGAAAGTACACTACACAAGCGACCTTGCCAGTAGTGCAAATGGTCAGGCTGGGGTTGGTCAAACCACCAAGGCAATGGTGCATGTTCAGATGTTGCCTTGGTGATCTGGACACTGTGTGTGACTGTAGCTGCAGTCACACAGTCACGCTCACTCACCACACTGCACCCAGAAGAATGTGTGGACGCAGCATCCAGGAATAATCCAGCTGCTCCTGATAAGCATGTGGACTGCTTTTTAGCAATCCAGAACTAGATCACTTTGAGGCTATCCTACTCTGGTGCAACTGTGGCAGTGGTGCAATGTGAAGCTCGCTAAAAGGTAAGTGTGAACAGGCCCTTTGGTGTCAAGATCTCCATCTATACTGAGTTAAAGTGCCATTTGAGTGCCCTTGCTTGCTGATCCAGACTCACTTGTCTTGATCCCTTTGAGGCAAACAGGATCAATGATATAGCAGAGACTGCTGCTAATGTCATATGTAAGTGGATTGAAACCTCACAGAGCCCTGGCACTGTTTGTCATTTTTGTGTTTTTATTTCCTTTCCTTGTTTCATGTGTTTTTATAAAACATATTTCATTTATACACTGCATGAACTGTTTTAATAGGCTCCCATGACCATTTATTGTAGATTAAAATGAGGATATAATTCATACATACAAAGTTAAATTATGCAGACAGATGAGAGCATTTTCCTGCACTGTATATTTTTCTTATTCCAGCTTTAATTCTTATTCCAGCTTAAAAAAAAGTTTAAGCTGTATATTTTGAAGTGAGATCTTGCATGAAAGAGAAACTTGCAAGTCTGATGTCCTATTTCAAGCTTTTCAGAAACCTAACACTCAATTACCATAACATTTATTTAAGATAAAGGATTGTCTTTGTCAGCAAGAATTAACTTATAGATTCTTGCTTCATGCCTGTGTGAAGTAACGCTTTGATAAGTCACAGGTTTTGAAATAGTCAGCAATAGTTTACGGCAGCATGAAAATCATAGTGGAAATTATTTTTATGATTCTGTATATATATATATGTGCATATGCTTGCATACGAAAACATGTACACACACCACACATATATTGTATGAGTATGCCAGTCAAGGAGTGCAATGTTGCATGTACAAGTCAATGTTTGTGATCTGTTTTCTTATCTTATCCACTTGTTCTATCATGCTTTGAGAGAGTTCACTATAAAATTCTATTTTATTTTCTTCCGTAAAATAACATAAAAAGTGCCCCACTGGGTTAGACCTATGGCAAATCCAGTCCAAAGAGTCTTTGAGCCAAACCAGCTGTACAAGGATGCTTACCAGCAAGACACAAACATAGCTTGCAGTCTCCTACTAACTGGCCTCTGGAGGCATTACATCTCCTACTGCCAGCAGAACAAGCTGGTGGCCAACACCACATCTGGTAGTAGCAAATTCCAAAGTTTAACCATGTGTTGGGTTAAAAATAAATCCTTAGATATGATTGATCCAAGATTCAGCTTCCTCGAATGACCTCTGCTTCTAACTAACTATACACTATATATATCATCCTGTATTCCAGATATGGTTGCACCATCAGTTTGGATAAGGGTATTATACTACTAGCATCTTTGTTTTCAATACCATTTCTTTTCATTATCACTGAACTGCTATTGTTTTTTTAATAGCATATGCACTGATAAGTGTTGACACTTGTTAAAAATTACTTATTTAGAAAAGTTAAAATTACAAACTGAACAACCAACAAATTAATCAGTTATAACCAGCTTCCTGATTGAAGTCTCCCTTTTTTTTTAAAAAAAGTATTTAATTAACAGATACGAGTTCTGCATTTCCTTTTTCCTACCAAGTCTTCAGTTAATAGAGCCAAGTGACTTCTGCACTTTCAGTCATGTTAAATGTTCTAAAATCCCTGACTGCATTAGTGGTCAGTTCAGGAGCACAGTTTTGTCCAAGGATTCAGAACACTTCATCTGCCCCTAATTTCACTGCATAACATGATGGCAATGTCATGGTCATCAAATGGCATACATTGAAAAGGAGGCTTCCAAGTATCAAATGAATATCTTATTCTGATTTTAAGTTATGTAGGCTCATTTTCACTGTAATAGGGGCATGTTGAGGACATGCCATGATTATCCTCTGTCATGATGATGCTTCCTCCTCTCCATTTGGGCATGAGGAGATATTGTTTGGAGTATTGGGTGCCTCTGTTTAGGGCAGTAAAATCATGCTCCCATAAAATGGTATCTCAAGTGGATATGCCCAATAATGGAATGATGCAGATACCACAAGGTGCTTTCTGGATCATTGAATGATCTACCATTACCCCAAATTGCAGCCACAGTTGACTCTGATCCCATTAGTGTATATGAGTAGTTAGGACTTTAATCCCCAGTATGCATCACTTAATAGTTCACACTGAATGGTGCCTTCCATTTTGCTCCCAAATCCACCACTGTACCAAGTTCCTTCTGAAGCTCTTCACAGTTCCCTCTTGCTCTGAATTAACTGTGTTTGTTATCTTTCTGTGAAACAGGTTATCCTTAAAGTCAACCTCAAGGTTCGTTAGGGATTATTTAGAATTTCATTATTCTGGCTTCATGTATATATGTCACTCTGACCATTACCTGTCGAAAGAATTTATGAGCATATTGAAAAACTGAATCCTGATAGTTGTTAAGCCGTACTATAAAGTTTTTGCTTGTGCTCTTTAAATTCTACACCTCATATTCTCCTGAAATAAAGAGGAGTTTTAGTTTGAATAATTCAGTATGGGGAAATAGATTATATGAGAAATTTTGGCTACTGAAATTGCATTCCACAAACAAGGGAATTCTCACAAACTCTTCTCAATCTATTTCTGCCCACTTCGAAAATAATGGCTTCATAGCAGCTTTTAGTCATAGCATGTGGACATTGATATTCCCATGCAGTTTATCCACATTAAAAGTTTTTAAAAGTGCATTTTGTGGCCTTTAATGTGGATTAGGGGCATTAGCGTCTGGATGCTTCTTCCTCCAAGCTGTAAAAGACAAAACAAAAAACCCTCACCATAACTTGGTGTGATCAAAGCCTCAGGTTCTGATGCTGTTCTCTTAAGCCCTTCCCACATTGTTGATTATTCTGGGATCAATCCAGGAGCAAGGGCCTACAGTCCTGTTCTGCTCAAGGACCAGCCCATCTCAGCATGGGTCAGGTTGCTTGTTCCATGGCAAGCAACACAGTCTTACCCTAGTATAGAACAGGAGGGGAGAGTGCAGAAAGGCCTTAGGGACAAACCACACTTTTGATTTCCCTTCAGAGTGAGATTAAGTTCTCGTCCCCATGGTAAGGATATTGCAAGGTGAAAGTTACTTTGCCACACAAGCATCCCCATGCAAAGCCCTAATTCCGATTATGCACCCAGGCAAGGGGGAGGGGTGCTGGAGAAAACTGTGGCATCCCGATGGAGGGATTTGCCGTGGTTTTCATGGGGACGGGCGGGTTCGCCTTGAACTCGCCCTATCCTCCATTGCTATGGGGACTCCTTAATGTGAATTAGATTCGCATTAAGCGTCCCCCAAATCCACTGTGGGGCATTGGCAGCTCCAGCAAAATGAAAAGCACCATTTCACCATTGAGTTAGATAATGAAGAAAGAAAATAACTAGCCATTTTGCTGATGTGTTTTCTCATTCAGTAGATGGATCAAAATTTTATTAAAACTTAGTGTAGCTGGCCCCCCAGCTGAGTGTGAAAATCAGCTTAACTCTCTCTTATGCTATTGATATCAAAGTATGATTGTATTTGCAATACAAAGGACTAGACTAATGAATGTAGATTTTAAATTTCTGTTACCTTCTAATTTATTCAAGAATTGTTTTCAAATTCCTATGGCTAAAATCTTTAGTCCTGACTTGTAAACAGCTGCTGTTTTCTAGCTTGCAGACACTTGGCAGTTTCTTCCTGCCTTGAACAGTCACTGAGGAAAATGGCATCCCCTGACTCCAAAATGGAGGCAAGGAGGGCACCATAAATTAAGGTACCTTCTCCATCTGCCTGAAACTGACAAACCTATTTGAGAAGTGAAGACACAGACTGAAAGTCATATAATTACTTCCAGAACACCAGATGCGAATATAAAAGAGGAATCGACCCATTTCTCTTAACAGACATTCCCAAAAATGTCTAACTACTCACTAAAAAAATATTAGTAAAGGAGAAAGGAACTCACATATTGATGGAAATTTAAAAGCAAACCATGGTAAAGTAAAATGCTGTACAGAAACTAACTGAAGAGATTTTAGTAAAGCTGAACTTCCACATTTACATTTTTCTCTCCACTAGCCTACTTCGTATTTATCATGGGCAATCAATTTTGGATCAACCTACTTCAGCAGTGTTCTAGAATTAAGTGTATTCTGTAAACACTATGTGAGCTATGTGAAAGTTGCAGAGATGGATGGTCCTGGTTTGCTTCCTTAATGGATATTTAATTATTTTTGCTGCACTGCAGGCATTCTGTTTCCTATGTTTTATCCAGACTTGCCTTCTAGAATTTCTGCTATACCCTTTGATGTATAGGGATTAGTGTGCTAAAGTTCCTGCAAGCCATTCTGCCTTTAAAAGGGCAAACTACACCAGGTGCCTGAACAATCTCTGACATTTAAACATACTATTGTAACTTAAAGTGGCAGTATGCCAAACCTCACCAATATTTCCAGTTGTTTTCATCACGTCTTAACACCAATCAGAATTAGGGTTAAGATTTGTGATGAAAATCGTTGGAAATATTTTAAACCAGGTAGTTCCTGGTTAAATTACTGGTTTAAACAGGATTGTTCAAGTAATGCGGCTGCTACTGATATGCCAGATTTCATTCAATGAAGACAGAGAAAATGAAAAGAGAGAAGCCAGAGGACTTTCCTGGGTTAACCTCTGGTTCTTTCTGATAATCCAGTTTTCCTCACATTCTGCACTGTGGCTATACTCTAGCTTTAAAATCGAGTAATTTATAAAATCCATCCAAGGCAGCTGAAACTATGAAACTTGTCAAAACCCGTAAGTCATATTAATAGCATTTTTTAAAAGAATGCTAGAGAACAGCTGAGAAATCTTTGAAATTTATGGGAAAGTTTGTTCAGGAAGAGAATAATGGCCCTTACAAATAAACATCCAAGCCTTGATTTCACTCTTTACTAACACAGCCTCATTTGGCAAGATTAATTTTTAAGTTACAAGGGTTAATTGAGGGCAGTCTGCTGTGCAGAGATTAGGAAGATATAATAGCTGAACAAGGTAGTTTGTTCTTTTATAAATCTGAATTACATTAGGGCTATGCCAATACCTTCTTGGCTGCAAATGTAAGGCTGACTCTCATAAGGAGCTATTGTAATTTTTATGTCCCAGCAAACTACCTCTATTCTCAATATTCTACCATATCTACGAACATATTTTTGCCAGTTTAGTTTGCAATTGAAATCTTTTCTGGTGGTTTGAGATGTCTGCCCTGTGGCCTGCAGGTCACGCTTGGCCAGCCAAACTGATGGTTGGAACTTTGATTTTTGATTTGTTATATTCATCACAGGTATCAAACATAGATGTGCTCTGATTTTTATTCTGACCTTAGCAAAAGAAGAAGGTACTCTTAGGCCCTTTCTGCACTTGTTAATTTTAATCAACAAACTGCTAAGAACACATTGTCTGCACAGGAGCAGAATAGATTGGGATAGATAGCTATGGGCTCACTAATCTAGATTAGTGGTAGACCAGATAAATGCGGTATACCTACGGTTAATATGGATCTAGCTAATCTAGATTTAGCTAATACATTTTAGCTGAGGTAACTGTAGAAAGGGCTGTAGATGGGCTTTTCAAGGACTGAGGAGAAGAAATTACACCACCAAGGGAAAAAACATAGCTTGATACTATTTTTAGTGACCCTTTATTCTGGTTCAACCAAAGTGCATTTCCTCTTCAGTACAAGGCTGTATAATAACTACATTTGGTTTAAAAGACAGTATGCCACTAAACAGCAGCTTCCATGAGTAGGACCTGCCTATGTGCATTTTTGTCTGCATGTGTGCACTTTCCACAGCTCATACTCTCCGCTGCATACTGCTGAAAAACACCATTGCATGAATCCATGCTTTGGCAGCTTCCACACTGTGATATGCAGTGCATGCCATGGGAATCTCTCCTGTCCAAGTGAGCTATGTGTGCTCACAACTACTTGCTGGAGTAGTTCCAGGTGCAGTTTGTTTGCACTCAAGCTGAGAGACCTATGTGGTCATCACACTCCCCATTATGCCCTCTAGGAAGCTCAGCGGTGTATAGAGCCAGTGTTCTTGGCACACATGTTTTTTGACAGGACCATGCGGATATTGACTCATGTGAAGTAGGCTTTGCAGAAACACTTGTAGGTAAGTGGCTGAATCTACACATCTGAAAGTGACCACTTAGAAATGGCCCATGGGACATGTATCTTGTTTTTTAATATGTTTTTAAAATGTTGGTTGATTCATTGTCACCTTCCCAGAGACCTTCGGGTATGGGGCGGGATGGAAATAAATAAATAAATAAATAAATAAATAAATAAATAAATAAATAAATAAATAAATAAACTTGTTGGAGACAATTTTAACAAAGAGAGTGAAAAATGACTCCAATGACATTTTCTGCACTCTTCTGTTCAATTGCCATCTTTGTTGCTTTTCCCCTGGAATCATAAAATGTGGTAAAGAGTATGGGTACTTTCCACTGCCATTTCCTGCTGACACTTGATTGTGCTGGGTAGGAATTTTGCAGTTTTACCCAGGCTTGAAAGCCTGCAGTTGTGACCATGCTGTGTCTTCTGCACTTGTAGTGTGATCACTGAAATCCTCTATGTAGGCTCACCGCTGGGGCAAATAAGGATGCACCTAACGTGACTAGGACCTATAATTTCAGGGGAAAGGGCACAAGAAGAGTATTAACTGCAGTGGCAGCAGCAGCAGCAACAAATTTTAAACTAATGACAGAAATAATAGACGATATTGTACAAGATCATTTGGAAAGAAATAATTTGTTCCCATCCATGCAGAAAGGAAATAGACACTAAAGGGGCACTAAAGACTAACTGCTAATAGACAATATGGCCTTAGGAAACTGAAAGCCAGAAAAATAAATTTGCATGTGGCTGATAGACTACAAGAAGGCATTTAATCCAGAGCCATACAATTTGATTCTAAAGGGTTTGGACATGATTGGAACTGGCAAAAACTTCAAACAGATTATGCCTCTGGAAGCCTGAGTTCCCTGTGAACAGTGAAAATCTCAGCCACCTCAACATTCAGTAATTATTTATTTTCAGGAAAATTTGCTGTTGCATCTGCTGTTTATAATATCTGTGACACCACTGTTAATAACCTTGAGAAACAGACTATCAAGAACCTCAGCTAGGCTTTCACACCACCTATACATGGATGATAAAGTTCTGTGACAATCATGGTCAGAAATCAAATCACTAGTTAACAGAATACAAATATTCAGCAAAGAAAAACATACAACACTGGGGATTAAGTTGCAGAAGAAGGGTGCTTCTGCACAGGGGCAAATATAACAGGATCTCCAGCACCCTGCGTGCCGCCTGAGTGGCCAGGGCTGCGCCTGGCAGCCCCTGCCCTCAGGAGCTGCTCTGCGCAGGTGCACTGTCAGGACTGGCGTGCCGGCCAAAACGGGCTCGCTGTGCGGACACCCCTCGCTGGAAGTGTCCTACATAGCGACCCGTGTTCAGAGGCACACATTGGAATGCCTGCTTAATGGGTGTTAAAGGGCCTGTGCGGAAGCACCCGAAGATGACATAAAGAAGGCAGATAGAAAGAAGTCTTTATTTATAGTTTTTCTGGGCTGCGCCCCCTAGCGGTCAGTCTTGGTATAGCGAAAGGATAACCCATGGGTATTCTGCTGGGAACCATCCAAGAACTATAAGAATCTAGGCATTTTAAAAGACAGTGACATCAAACACACCAAAGTGAAGAATGAGATCAGCAAGGAATATCTCAAATGAGTAAAAATGTCTTTAAATCAAAACTCACCAGTGATAATACTATACCATGTACAAACCCAAACACAAGGACACAAGCACATGCTTCTGTAGCAATATGCAAGCATTTAATGATAAAAGCTCACACAGAAATAAGCATCAACAAACAGATATATCCCTCAGCAGTTTCCCACCTCATTCTGCTATCCAACAATCAGTGCATAAACATTCTGTTCACTCCCTAATACTTCTCAATGGTAATGACCATGAAACTGAAACTAACCTAATAAATTCTACCAGCCATCTTCTTACAGTATCTGTACAGTAAGGGAAAAGCAGGGCCAGTGAAATATGCAAGTGTATGGTATGAGAAAATATAGAAGATGGCAACACTTTCAAGCTGACATACAATAAAGCACATTGGCGCCTGGACTTGTTCAGTATGATTCTGGAGTGGTTGACTGAACTCAAGCTCCATTCATCCAGACAGTACTTATTTTATCTGCGTTATTTGAATAATCCGGAATATAGCATGGATAATCTGAAATATCCTGATCGCCAAGACAGGCAGGATAATGGCTTGATTTTTGTTCCTTTTCCCAAATATTCGACCCCCATTTCCTGATCGCCAAGGCGATCATGATAATGGCTTGATTTTCTCCCTTTTAAGGTTGCTGGGCGTTCTTGCAGTTCCCAGGGGAGTGGAGATGCGCAAAACTGCTCAAGCGCCCAACTGCTGCTAAGCCTCGTATTTTAAAATTTTTTATTATTATTATTATTATTATTATTAAGCTTTATTTAATTTTTTTCCGTGCCTCCCAGCCCAGTCCTGGTTTTCTGTGTTGCTAAGGGAGGGGGGAATGTGGCATTTGCAGCTGGTGGCACAGAGGTGGGCTGATGTGAATCTGGCTTCCAATGAGTAGAGAGGGGGCGGAGAGGAGGTGGTGCTTCTTGCCCATGCCATGGTTTGACATGGTATGCATGGGGACAGCTGCATCCACACGCAGCCCACAACACCGGGAATGGCATGGGGATGGACAAGCATCGATCTCGGACCTGCTCCCGGTCCCATGCGTGCCCATTCTACGCCGAATGGCTTGCATGGGGATGCGGCCTAGTTTGTGTCCCTAAGGAGAGATCGACTTGCGTTTAGTCAGTTACAAGCTAACATTGCCCCACGTTTCATTCAGATGAAATTTGACTGCTCTTCTGTAGGCTGCTTTGCATGCAGAGAGATCTTTGTTTACAAAAGTTTAAAACATGAAACTGCAACATAGGGCCTTTTTTACACCTACCATACCAGGCTAGTAAGATTGAAGTGCGACAGTGGTCATTTACGTTTTGTGTGCTGGACTAATCCCATACCTGGCCAGCAGTGTGTGCAGTGCAAACGGCTTGCAAGATTGCCTTGGCAAAGTCTGAATCAGTATCCTGTGTGTGGTTGGACATTGCAAGGGTGATCTGGCAGTTTGCAATGACTGCACAGCTGCAGTCATGAAGTCCATATTCCCTCAACACACAGCACCCTGAAGAGGTGTGGCTGGGTAGGCTGTGGACTGCTTTTCAGTTATCCACAGTTGGATCTGTCCACACGGTAAATGTGAAAAGGCCCAAAGTCTGAATATGGTTAGTTAGAATATCAGCATTTCATTGAAGTATATAAAATCATGCATGGTTTGCAGAAGGTAGATAGAGAAAAATTGTTTTCTTTATCACACAATACTAGAACCAGGTGGCATGCGATGAAGCTGAAGGACTCAAGAGTTAGGACCAACAAGGGGAAGTATTTTTTTCCCACCCGGAAGAGGTGTTGAGAGAAACCAGAATAGATTGCCTTAATAAAATTTGTTAAGGACAGGTGTATCAATGGCAAATTGAAGTGAAGCCCTGGTACTGCCTCCAGATTGGTGAGCCAGGCAGGCTACCTTTAAAGACCAATTGCATGGAGCCAAGTGCAAGTGAAACTTTTGCTTTTGCCTGTGTCTTCTGCTTGAGATGCCCAGAAGAACTTGGTGGGCCACTATGTGAGACAGGATGCTGGACCAGATGGGTTATGTTCTTATGATGCCATGCTGTGATTTTTATATATGCTTGACAATTTCCCAGATTCTGACTTAATAGCTTATTAAGTCTGAATTATTTAGAATTGAAGATAGGTGCTTTCAAAACTCATCCTGTAAATATGAAAGGAAGAGAAATGAAAGAAGTGTGTGTGTGTGGCTGTGATTCCATGGTTCACTCTCCTAATATTAAAACATCATTTAACGTTAACATAAGAATCAGGCAATTTGTCTCAGATAGTGTGCCATATCAAGAAAACTTCTGATTTCATATATATTAACAATTGCAAATGCCAAAACCAATTACTTTTTCTTTTCCTGTGTCATATGAGCTTTAAAAGCAACAATAACAACGCACTGTACATTTTACAAGACGTTGTTTTAAACATTTTCAAAAGTATCATCAGGCTCATTTATTCTTCTTCGAAATGTGCTTTCTCATCCATTTCATCTTACTGTTGAATAAACCCATTAGATAAGCAACGTGGAAGTAGTAAACATAGCAGAGGAACTGACAGGCTGTTATTTTGTAAAAACAAAACGCTTTTAGCAAGACATCCCAAGGTGTCCTCTGCTTTTATCACAAATTTTTAAAAAGCAAAATACTCTTCCATTTTCTCTTTCACAAAATCATCAAGTTCTGTAAATAACACTGACTGTAATATTTATGTTTTTAGAAAGAGCAAAGATATATGGTTCCAGACTGAAAGGTTCTTGTACTTATTGTTTATTACTACAAGTTGGTAACTGTGTTGCATTTTATTGCCTGTCCCAAGAAGTCTTAATCCTGTGACCTTTGTTATCAGTACAGGATGATAATTACAAAAATACTTTCCCTAAAATAATAATTTTTTAAATATGATTTCTTGCCATTAACTTATTTATATGTTTATATTTCAGTGGATTTTTTTTTAGATATGCCATATGATAACTAAAGTCACTTCAGTTACAAAATTAAAATTTACAGAAGTGATGATAGAACACATGGAGTTTTTAAGTGCCTGCCATTGTATTCAGAGCCTTAGACAAAGGGGCTGCCATCCCAGATTGGTGGGGCAGGGGCTTTGCATTGGCTGCTGCAAATACTTCAGTTGTGCTGCAACACCCTATTGAATTAAGCAGGCTTAGGATAAAGCAAGATAGCAGACATGCTCAAACCATCCTTGGGCTTTTCTATACCTGGCCCCATAGTTGTCTCATGGTCCACAATGAGATGGGAGCATCTGCATTTCAAGGAGCTGTTTCCAAACCAGAAATGACTTTTTCCATGCAGGAGAACATCACAAAGTGACTATGCATGGTGCATGCTTAAGTGCACCACTCATGTACTTACCTTTATCTGTGCTAAAGCCGGTAAAGCTCTGGGCAGGCCCATTTGCACCTCCATGGTGCTGGACAGTCACCTAACACACAAGTGCACTGAAGGATCACGTGACATTCCATGCAAGCATGCATGCATGGCACATCATTGTTGCCCCGATGATGGCACCAGTGCAGGCACACTAGAACTGACACTGAATCAGGTAAGGGTCAGATGCATTGGGGTGTGTGTGTGTCTCGTGTACTAGCATTTGCCACTGCAAATGCTGAGTACGTGCATGGGCAACAACACCTTTTCTGTTGCTCAGATGGAAAACAAAGTACGAATTTTCCCATCGTCCCTACTGAGGAATCAATTTGCATAGGCTTCACGCTGATTATGAGTGCTCCCAATATAGTCCCAGAATATTAATCTGATTTAACAGGTTATCATTATTTCAGGAAAATTAACTATCATAGTGCAATATATTCTGTCTGGATGACTGCAACAAGAGTTCAGCATAAGTTATCAGAACCTGGAAAAACTTATTGGGAAGGTTAGGTCATGTGAAAAGAAAATCTTGCAGTTGTAACATCACTCTTCTGCTGTGGAAATGCTAAAAACTGAAGTATTGATCTAATGTATAGACCAGTGATGGCGAACCTTTTGAGCTTGGTGTGTCAGATTTCACAAGAAAACCTAGCTTAACTTGGGTGCTGTGTCACTTCTAGAAATATCCATAATTTTGATATTTGTAGCTCTAGTAAAAAAGTTATATTTTTGATATATGTATTTTATTAAAAGCAAAAACGAATAGTTCTTTACATTAGTGACTTTTGTTGCTGAATTTCGTTTGCTAAATCTTGAATTGAAAGTTGGTATTTTGTACACTTCAAGAACAAGCAAGCACTACACGCCCAGGTGCCAGGGTGACAATGTGTGTCACCCAAAAGGGCTTGGTGTGTCAACTGTGACACGCATGTCATAGGTTGGCCATCACTGGTATAGACAATGAGTGATAGTTCAGAATATGCTGTAAACTGGTAAACTGAAACATTTTGAAATAAATAAATGGTGCCTGAAGGCAGCCACAGTTAGATACTTCTTGTTAATGCATGCATAACATCTCGTTGCAGTCCTATAGCAGCTCGTTTTGGGACCTTCTCAGCTAGGAAATCAGCTGAGAATTCCAGGTTATTCTTTGGGCTGGTATAGGGTACTTTAGAATGTTTTAATGCTATAGTTCCTACAGATATGACAGTTAGTCCTTTTGATCAATTCCAGAACTCATTCTGAAAATGACAGTACCTCTCTCCCACCTGACTCCTGTACCAGTCCTACAAAACTTGACTTGGCATACAGTAAGACTGCTAAACAGTGTCTTGAGGAAATATCTGGTAAGTAATATATTTTAAAATATACTGTTCTTTGAAGTGGTTCCTACAAATGTTCTGAACCAATTTGTCTAATAACTTTGGATGTATAGTAATCCATGTAGTGGTAGGGCGATGCTCATTGAGGTTGTTGGGGGGGAAAATGACAGGAAGTTAACCTAGATGACAGAATGTGCAGAGCTTTTGGCTAGTGAAACACCCAAGGAGTACACTTCTATGCAAAGCCACATGAAATTTTACTTTATGTAACATACTGCATTATTCATCCAATGACCGATCTTGAATTGAAAGGGAATAGGGATGTTCATGCAATGTCTTAAAAAACAGCTCTATTGGGGTGATGCCAGATGCCTTGAATAAATGTAAAATACATGATTGCAAACACTTGAAAGAATTACTTTAGTCTGCTTGGTTGAAAATCCCACCACATCACATGCACCAAATGTGTTAGTTTGTGCTTGCTGATCGTTGCCTCAAGGGTAGTGTCAAGTTTCTTGCAATCTAGGTTCTTTCTGCAATCTATTACATCCTTAGCAATTATCCCCAATGCATAATTCAATAGCATCTATCCTTTTTCTTTGGTCTAGTGGTGAGGGAGCTGGACTCTTTATCTGGGAATACCAGGTTCCATTCCACCCTCCCCCATGAACCCAGCTGGGTGACCTTGGGCTAGTCACAGCTCTCTTCTGAGCTCTCACAGCTCCACCTACCCCACAGGGTGTCTTTTGTGGGGAGAAGAACAGAAAAGCTTTGTCAGCCACTTTGAATCCCCTTAAATGGGTGAGAAAAGTGGGGCAGAAAATCCAACTCTTGTTCTTTTTGTCAGGGTCCAACTCACAGCCTTGTAACATGACAGGAAAGGTCATTATTTTAACAATCCTGACCTTTGTTGTCAATAAAATATCTTTATCATTTGTGAAGGTAAATCACAAAAGGTCTATTTAGGGAATTGCTGATGCTATTCACACCTCTTTAACCAGTTACTCTACCACCCCTATATTTATTCTTCTCTAATGGGAATAGAGCATTTCCCCCTTCTTTTTCAATAATATTTTTTTTAAAGAACTTAACACATAGTTGAACAAACTTAAAATTATTTATTTACTTACCCAAAGGCCAGGGTAAAGAGGTGAGTCTTCACAGCTCATGAAGGATCCTGACACACCTCAGGAGGGAGCCTATTCCATAGTCTGGGACCACCACTGAAAATTCCCTATCCTGGTGAAAATGAATGATTACAAAGCAGCTTCAGAATGCGATCACAAATGATATCTACTCACATTAGATTTAACAAAAATCTCCAGCCAGACTGAGAGATGAACAGATAGCTAAGCAAATGCCATAATAAAGATTAAATTCCTGTATTTGACTGTTGTAAAGGGACAAGGTATAAATGACCAGGGAATTTCTGGGCTTGTTTTTCAAAGTCTTACTGGTGTTGAATTGAGGTGTTTCCAGATACTTCTAATATTAATTTAGTTAACTGCTCCAGGTAAATGAAAAATGAATGGGAAGATAGATGTGTGTCAGTCACAACCTGCTTACAGCAATGTGAGTGAGGAAGACTGCTAACCTGTACTGCACAATTGTAGAAGAGGACAATCATTGATTAAAATAGGGAACTGAATAACAGAATGAAAACATTCAAGTGCTGGATTTACAGGGCATTTCCCTCCTTGTTTAAGTAGGAAGCATCTGTTTCCATCCATTTAAAGACTATTTAATAAAAACTGATAGTATTAAGTATTAAGGGATACTGTTGGTATTATAACATTATACCCTTTTTGTTTCTGCCTTTTGCTGTGCAGAATCCCAAATGTGTCCCTTTCCTTGCTAATCTGTGGCCATGTTATTTTT
The DNA here is from genome assembly GCA_023333525.1 of Aspidoscelis tigris stejnegeri. Taxonomy (NCBI): domain Eukaryota; kingdom Metazoa; phylum Chordata; class Lepidosauria; order Squamata; family Teiidae; genus Aspidoscelis; species Aspidoscelis tigris. The sequence goes on along the minus strand of JALMGA010000005.1, from coordinate 49,176,608 downwards.
TGGATGACAGAATTTGCAATATCAGTAACAGTAAACAAAATGGTTAGCCTTTTGGCATCATACTGGACATAATGTTAAAAATGTCTTAGGAGATTGACATTGCTTCTTAAGGCCCCTCAGAATGGACTTGAATATTACATTTTTCCTGAATAGCTGCCATGTAGCCTTTACCTGTGTCATTTCTCCATGTGGTGGAACTAGCATTTAAAAGGTCAAGCGCATGATCATTCTGCAACTGTAACTCCCAGGCAGATGCCGCATATGTTTAGACTAGCATACAAAGACATTTTTTCAGCCTTTATCTTGCCAGGTATATTGCTGTCATTGTGCAAAGACTGATTAGTACCCTCTTTGAGATAGCAATGAAATTTTAAATGCTCTGACATTTGTTTATAGCATTGGAATGATACCATGGTCTGCATTTCTGCCTTTTTCTCCTGTTGTGCCAATTAAAAAACATACCAAAGAATATTAGGCCCACTAAAATACAAATTGTTGTTGTGTTCCCAAGCAATCCTTAATGATATCGCCTTCCAATTTGTGCAAGAAGTCTAGCAATTCACCATTAAATATCAAGCAGTTTCATTCATATCTAACTAAATGGAGATAGCATGAATTATTTTCATTATACTGCACATTTATCATTAGCCATAAAACAAAACAAACACTATACTGCTAGTATCAGTAAAGGTACCAGTTCGAATAATTATGATTTGTTGTAAGGATCTACTTAGGACAGAAGAAAAAAGGGGAAAAAAGCACTGAGTCGGAGCCCCAAGGTGCCTCTGTGGGTTTGTCCCCATGCACTCTGTTTACTTCAGGCTGGATTCGGAATATTCCCAATACGGAGTCTAGTTTGAATTGACCCGTCCCCATGTGATTGACAAAGGAGCAGGCTCAAGTAGAATACACCTGTCCCCAGGCAAACCACGCTAAACCCCTGCATCGGGAAAACACATCTTTTTCTCTCCACCCCCTCTCTCCTGATAGGAGCAAGGGCAGGGAAATCCCACCCAATGCCCCTTCCCCGATCGCAACTGCTGGGCATTAAACAGTGATCAAACAGAAACAAGCTTTTTCTCTCTGCGATCTGATCGCCAGGCAAACATAAAAGAACTGATTGTCCCAGTAAGACGCAGCGATGAGGGGCGTCATCTGGCCCTTGCTGTCCCACAACCCTCTTCCTGCAAGCCTTATTCCACTTCTACTCCCCGGTTGCTGCCAAGCAGCTTCTGAAGATAGAGGCAGTTTAGCATAGAAGTGCTTCTCTGCTAAACTGTCTCTAAACATTGTAGCGGCTTTGGTTAGCTTATTCCACCCCCAGCTCCCAAAAAAGCAGCTTCTGAAGTTTGCCAGCTAAAAAGCTAACAAAAGCTGCTACAATGTTTAGAGGCAATTTAACTTTGGTAAACTTCAGAAGCTGCTTGCCTCCCAGCAAAAAAGCTACCCAAAGCTGCTACAATGTTTAGAGGCAATTTATCAGAGAAGCGCTTCTATGCTAAACTGTCTCTATCTTCAGAAGCCGCTTGCCAGCAGTCGGGGAGCATGGGTGGAATAAGGGCCGCAGGAAGAGCCTCGCGAGACAACAAAGGCCAGATGACCCCCTCATCGCTGCATCTTTACCTGTCAAACTGGGACAATCAGTTCTTTTACACTGTCTGATTTTTTTTAAATGGCCAGCAGTTGTGATCCCCAACGCACAGGACAGGAACGGCGAGCACAGGACGTGAAACCCACCTGCTAATGATGTGAGCATCAATCTCCTCCCCTAATAGTCTGGGAGCGTCCCCAAGCCTCCAAAATAATCCGGGCTTGCCTCCCAAACTGCAGTGAGAACAGTTTGCAAGGGGAGTTTATTTACCACAGATTTGGGTGATTTGTTCCGCATGTAGCCCGGTTTGGGGGCTTTGAATGGGGATGCTCCAAGTTGAATTCAGATTCGATTCAGAGTATAGAGTGCATGGGGACGCCCCCTGTGGTTCGTAACATTTCTCCCTTGCCAAGATCATCTGCTCTGTGCTCCCCTGGCTGTGGCCCTGATCTGAACCATGCAAAAGAAAGTGAGGAAAAGATCCATGGACTGTACCTCCTCACTCCGCACACTGACCAGACGTAGCTGGATTGCTCCTGGATGACAGCTTCTGCACCCTCTTCTGGGTGTGGTGCAGCCAGTAGGTGTGGTTGCATGACTGCAGCTGAACATTCATGCATAGCTGATGGATTGTCATGGCAATGTCTGGCCACAGATCAGGTGCCAGGTCAGACAGCGCCTTGGCAACTGCTGGCCAAATAGAGGGCTAGTTTAGCATTTGTAAGTGCAAATGGCAACCAACTCACTGGATCCTCACTGCCTTGGTGTGGGAATTGTTATACTGTACTATACCAGGCAAGTAAGTACAAACAGGCCCTAAGTCTGCATGGGTGATGGCAGAGTGGTAGAAAGCCCTGTCAGCATTCTTCCGAGTGCTCTACCATGAAAGTGCTCTAATGAGTGTTTGTGCTGGACTGTTTGTAGGATGAGTATGAGGTCCTGTGGTCTTTTTTAACATTAACCGACATTTACACTTCGATAAAACAGTATTTCCTATAGTCCTGCTGGAGAGGGGGGGGATGCAAGGAAATTTGTATTTTAAAGATCTTTTAAAGAATATTTTTATGCACTATTATTATTTTTGTTTTGACTTGCACTGACATATAAATTCTGAAGTAAATAAAATCAATCAATTGCAATTATATCGCAATTAAAAACATTCCTGTTCTCCATGTTTTTGGAGATTCAAGAAATTTTTAAGATTAATGCTTAGTATGATTAATGCTAACTTCTAATGTAATCTTATTTTCTAATTAGGATTGTAGCTGCTGGCAGGACTTGCTTTTGTTTTATCTTCTTAGCTGTAAAGCACCATGTACATTGACAATGCTGTATAAATAAACAGCAACAACAATAATAAGACTTCCTTGAAAGGGTTAAACTGTCTCATTACCTTCTCATTTTCCTCGTTTTTAAAGATTTGTCCCCCTCCACCAAGATTTTGGAAGCATGTAAGGAGTTTACAAATGCGCTTAATGCCTCTCAGTAGGACTTTTCTATTTATCCTGGAATATGTGATCAAAGTGGATGAATTCAAGGTTTTTTGTTTTTTTTAATGAACAGGCATTTTAACCAACCGTTGTTTTAAAGTTACACGATTGTTATTTATTTATTTCTTTTTCCCCCTTTCCCCCTTTTTTCTTATAAGGAACTTTCACATTTGTTTTCTACTTGGACAGAAATTGGTTTTGGGGGATTTAGGGTCTAGTAGTCACTGTAATTTCTTGCTTTCCTGAGTAACTGCAGACCCCTTTCCCAGCATTTTAAATCTTCCAGTAATGATTTATGGATCTCTAGCAACCTTTTTGAAGGTGGAAACAGAAGTTTTTGTTTATTAAAATTTTTATAAATCACTTTGCTACAAACATATTTTATTATTTTATTTATTATTTTATTATTTATATTTATAGCAGTGTATGCTATAATATCAGAATCTTTCTGATATTATAGCATACACTGGAATATTCAATGTTAATTCATAAATCTGTTTTAACTGCCCATATAGAGGGTAAGTGCAATGACAAAGCAATAGTTTGTTAGAGCTAGTACCAGGGCATCCCATTTAGCTTAACCTGTATCCTGAAAGCCTTGGCATCACAAAACTGGCTCTTTCTTGTTTAATTTGCCAGGCTGTTTGCTGCCATGGCAGCAAGCAGCATCTACTGCAGTAGCAGAGAACGAAGTCATAGATCTGGGAATGCAGGTTGAATACTAAAATGCGAGGAAGCTTTTCTCAGAGCTTTGCTTTGCTGGTTAATTTTGGCTCTTATTGAGCTCTGACGTGCTGCTCGCACTTCCATCTCTGTCAGCCCCGTCTCAAGTCAAGAGCTGTGCCTAGCCGTCGGACATGATCTAGTGGGGGAGCGTGGGAGCGGCACGGCAGTCGGCACTGGCATTGCACTTTTGGATTTCAGAATACAGCAGCTGTAGAGAGGGATGCAGGCCCATCGCTATGATGAGACCAGTGATTGGATGAAAGGAGGGAAGCAGCATCGTTGGCTTTTAGGATTACTTCTGTGCTGGAGCAGAGTGTTTGATCAACTCTCTTCTGCTTGAAGAAAATTCAAGTAAAATGACTGTGAGTATTGCAGATTAACAAGACTGGAAGGAACTGGCTTAGCATCAAAAGCAACATGAATTCAGACAAAATGACTGTGCCTGTCTAGTCGTTTGCAGCATGTACGCTGGATGTTTCTGCTGTGCTTTTGGGTATTGGGGGAGAGGAGAGCTCTTTATGTGCAAATGTTACGCTTCTGAGAGATTTAGCCTTCGTTCGTCCAGGAAATGTGAAGCATAATTTGTGGGGTAAAGTCTTGACTGAAATTATGCAGCGTCCTGCTGAACTCTCAGTGTTCAGAGGCAAGGATGCAAGAAATCGAGGTGCTCGTCTTCAGAAACAGAAATCCTTGACGAATCTCACACTTCTGAGCGAAGGCGAAAAAAGGGAACATTCTTGCAGAGAAAACTGGTTTGGCAATGCCTCCAAATCTAGCCAGGTTCATCACCAGAGGGAGGAAGGACTTGGAAATAGATGCCTGCTTTCCAAAGCCCTCTCGAAATCAGCACATTCCCTTTATCATGCCAGCAACAAGTCATCGTGGGAAATGGAAGAAATGCCACCTGTGGGAGGCAGAAAGTCCAGCAAAAAACTCAAGGGCTATTCTGCAGAGGAGCCTGTTCCACGAGAAAGGACCCAGCTGACTGATGGCAGTGTGCCTTTTAAGACAAATTTCACCAGCCAGACATGGGTGCAAGAAGAGGAGGGCTGCGTGCGTGAGGGCACCGCACATCTTGATGAAGATGTGATACTAACAATGCTTGGTGATTTAGAACAAGTGCTTTACAATGACTACTTGGGTGAGTTAAGGTCTGTTGGGTGAGTAGTTTCACAGACTCTAGTGCACTTGCTTGGAGATACTTTGCTGACACTAATCTTAGGAGACACAACTGGGTTTGTGTTCAGTGTCACAAGGTGGAGTTTTATAGTTTTCGTCTTCATACAGCAACCAAATAAATGTATATGGGAAATCTGTTTGTTTGTTTTAAAATAATATGCCAGTAGCAATCCATGGTGTTTCTAATAGTTCATAGTGTTCCTGCAACTCACCTTAGAACAAGGAATAGAAGGGTGTGGATTTTTATTTTTTTAATTCATGAATTATTTTTAAACATAGGGGAATGCCTTGCAGTTCTGCTCTTTTTCTCCTTTACTTGAGAGAGTGGCAGAGTGGAATGTTCACTCCGCGTCCCTTCCCAAATATCTCTATTCGTTGCAAATCTTAGCTCCAAGCTACTTGAGGAAGTTTGCCCAATCTTTCATTTCTATGTTAATAAATTTCCACTTCATTAGTCTAAAATTAGGCAACAGGCAAACTTAATAAGGTTTGATTTATTTAGGCAATACCATGGCCTACTTTCTGCTGTAGCTTCCTAATGCTCCCTGCAGAATTGTGAGTGCCAAGGCTTCACAAACCAGCTAGATCAGCACAGACAAGCAAGCATCAGTAATCCACAGCCCTATGTACTTCAGGTGATTTTGCCTTTACTCAGAAGTCTAGGCTGCTCAAAAGCCTGAATCCAGGAGTTTCATGTAATTGTTTTTTTCAGGAGGTGGGAAACTCTTTGCATTTATTGCCAAGCAGTCCCCTCCCCCCTTCCCCATCTCTCTCTGCACCTTGCAAATTTCTCAGAGGTATACGCTTATGCTCAGATTGAAGCTAAAGCTGTCTGTAGGATAGGATTTATAAATAATTTGAAGACATTTATATACAGGAAATTAAGGGCATTGTAAATCGTGAAATTTGTACTTCTGAAACATCTTTCAAGAAATCACTGTTTGGCAAGGCGTGGATATTTTTAGTTAGACAAGTTTAATAGTGAGGAACATTATATCAGGATACAGGTAATGGTAGACCAAGAAGTATTTTTTAAAGGAATCATGTCACACACACAAATATCATTTAATTACTGTGAGATAATGTTGCAGCAACATGTATCTGCTAACAGTTACATGCACTTCTGTTTCCCCATCTGAAAATAAGAATTTTTAGCATGCACAGATTGTACCACCAGACCACCCTATAACACAGACTTTTCCCTTATGAGAGGTACAGCAATAATGTAACTGGTATAATTCAGTAAATATTAAAAATGTGATCATAATAACATTATTCTGTTCACACACCATACCCTAACTTGATTCTGAGACTAGAAGGGCCATTCCAGCAGACCTCTTCCTTGATCAGGCATAAAATAACGGTTTAAAAGCTAAAACATATATTTGAAAAATATATTCCCCCCATTGCTATTTGCAAGATAAAAGAGGTATTTGTAGGATAAAAGAATGATACAATGGAAAGCTGTTCCAAGCCATAGTTATCAGTTCTCATTTCCTCATTTTCCTGAGCATTCTTGATCCAAACGAATGTTAGCTCCTGAACAGTAAGTACATAACTAAATAAGTTGGTAAGTAAAGGAACCAATAACTAGAAGAAACAAAAGAGATGGCTTCCAGTTTAAACTCAGAAATTCAGACAAACCTGAATGGTGCTCATGAAAGTTTAAATGTGCTTTCTTCTAACACAGGGCAATTTAAATAAGCTGCTGGGGATAAGTCTATTGGTCATGGGTGACTGACTTGATTTAGGTCCATTTCCTATCTGAGCTGAGCTGATTTTTGGCTGTTTAGTTTGTGTGATGAGTGCAGTTTTCATTTGCTGGGCATTTTCAAAACAGCTATGTTCCCTCCTTTTCGGTAAACTTAATATTGTGTGTTCACACAATAACATGATGAAGGTCAATCTTAAGTATGTGTTAAGATTAGCTAGCAGTGTTAACTATGTTAAATAAAATACTTGAACCCACAACCAGTGGGTAAAGCTGAATGTTTCAGGATAAGGCATAACACAGCACATTCCTTGCCAGTGGTTCAAATGTAGCCTGACAGAGATCATCACCTGAATGAAAATAGGACTATAAATAGAGGTATCTGGGTGATGTGACCAGTCAGAAAGAAAGGGCCTGGAGTGTTCAATAGTTAGTCTGATTGAAGGCATTTTTCCTTAATCACAGTTTCTGCCACTCCCTCTGCTCACTGCACAGCAAATAATGTGTGTGTTTGCAATGAAGCATATTGATCTTGTACCGGTTTCCCACATACCGTTGGCATTGCCTAAATGGCAGAGAATCTGAATGTAAATGAAAACACAAACACACCTTATAATGGTAAGATTATCAAAACCTATTTTGAGGAGGCAGGAATTAGAACGGTATGTATTTGAACTGTTGAAGAAAAGGTTTGTTTACTGTACAGGTTTTTTAGTTTGCTTGTATTTTCTAAATCATTTCTTATTTATTTCTTTATTTTAAATGTTTATGTAGTACTTCACATTCAGCAGTCTTCTACTTCCTCCTCCTCTATTCAGAACAGGTGATGGAGCCACTCCTCAATTCAGTAACCATTTAATAGATTAATTAAATGGTCACTGAAAAGGGCGGGGCAGTCTGTATAGTGGTTTGATCAGGTGGTCAGTGTTTCCTCCACCGTGTTCTTGTTTTTGGTGTAGTTTCAAACATTTTGAACAGCAACTTGATATGATGGCCTCCGAAAGGAAGGAAAAAAGAGGGAAAGAACATTTCCTCCTGTAGCAGAATATATTGTCATTGTCAGAAAGCAAAGAGAAGACTTCTCTCATTTTAGATAGTTGGCTGTGTTCACATGCAGTGGGAACAACACAACTTAGGCCACGTTCCCATTATAAGCTTATTTCAGTTTCAAATCATTTTCAATCCTCGCAGTTCCCATGTTAGGTTGGCTTAACACGCTTTCTGCATGTTAAATAGCCCCAAAGTGTTGTAAATGTTAATCCTCATTTCAACAGGTCTCACTCCGGTTCATGCGCTTGAAACGGTTTCCATTTCTTACTGTGGGAACGGTCCGTGTTAGTGGGATGAGAATGCATGTTTAGGCTTTCCCTCCCCCAATAGTTTGCTTCCAAAGATAGTGAAAAATCCTGTAAAAATCCACCCCTTACAGCAGCTGCTACACTGTAGCGATCCATGCATTTCACACCTGATAACAATGTTGCAGTTTTGTGCAATTCTGCCTGTTTGAAAGTTCTGACCTTTAGAAAGGGAAAGGAAAGCAGCTGCAAGTTCTTGGAGATTTGAGGTGCCGCTGCTGCTGTGTGCCCTGGGCAATGGGGAGAGGAGGGGAAAGAATCGCTGGCTGCCCGCTGCCGTTTTTCCTCTATCCAGGCAAGTAGCAGCCACCCAGCTGGGCTCCATGAAGGGGTTGCTTATGGGTGGCGTGTTCACGGCAGGAGGAAGAGGGCAGGGCAGCCCCGAAAAGTGCCTTTTAAAAAGTAGCCACTTGAGTCCCCCCTTGTGTCACGTACATCCTCAGAATCTGGATTGAATGCAATTAAAGTTGAAAATAATGGGAACAGGCATATTCGCATTAGCATCCGGTTCTATTATTTCGGGTTATGGAAACTGGTATAAGCTTGTAATGGGAACTGGGCCTTAGAGCTGTTTTACAGGTGGCAGCATTCACAGACTGCACTGTTCCTATCTCCTCCTTTACAGCTTCACCACAGTTCTAATATTCTTCTCCTTTTCTTCTGGGCAAATTGCTATGCTGAGTCTCAGATGCAATTGGCCTGAGAGACCAGCAGAAATTCTTCCATTTGAGTGTATTAACAGAAACAGAGAATCAAAACAACCTAGAGTGTTGGTGTGGTAAGGGGCAGGTGCCAATTGGCGAACTGCATTTCATCACATACTAATCAAAAGTTAGTTTCTCAAGGTGAAAGGAGCTTTTGGTACTACACTATGGTACCACTAATGTGTTTTCACCACCCATCTCTGTTCTAGTGATGAGAATTCAGTAGAGATCCTTTCAGTTAGCACCACTTTTAAAGGAACACCTTCTTCCATATTGACCTCTCCATTCCCTGAGATCTGGAGGGAGTCCCTCCTAGTTGTACCACCACTCACAAAAGGAGTGGGCACCCAGGATAGAGCCAGGCATCTTCACTTTATGCATTCAGGAGAAAAAGTGAGTACACATCTCTTTGCACTGTCCTTTGGCTAAACAAGGAAATTGATTTCCTCCTTACATTCAGGCATTGTTATGGTTTTAATGCTCATTTTATATGTTTACTGATTTTTGATGTTGTAACCATCCCTGAGACCTTTGGGTATAGGGTGGGATAAAAATTCAAATCAATCAATCAATCCATTATCAATCAATCAGCGTTTTAATGACAATCTATAGAGTGATGGCCAAGAACAAGTGGGGGCAGTCAAGCAAAACTCCATAAAGGAAACAGCAGTGTGAGCTCACTGTTACTCACTCCAGAGTTGTGTTGGTAACCCTTCTGGAAAACTGCCAATATGCAACAAATATTTCATCTACTGTAGAGTTCACCCCCGTGGCGGTTGAGGGCAAAGGGGTGGCCTCACAAAATAACAGACTACCAGGGGACCCATTTCAGCAGTACACAAAAGCAGGCTGCTGAAATGGGTTCCCTGGGGACTCTGAAGCTAGGAACATTCATTCCAAGCCCTTTGGAGCCCTTGGAGTCTGGGCCCCAAATTCGTGTGAACTTTGGGGCTACCATGAAGACAGGTCTGGACCAGTATTACTGTGTAGACAGTGCTGTTCCAGACCACCAGACTGGAGGGGAAGAAGCAAAGCAAGTTCAGTGCTTCCATCCACAACAGTAGGAGCGTGTCATCTCACCCCCCCCCCAAGTAAAAAAAAATCCTGGATAATCAGCATCTTTTTACTGCATGCTTACCTGCCTTTCCTGTGCTACTACCACTGGTGACACAGGTTTTCCTCTGGCCAGTGGGAAGCAGCTCCACCTTAAATGTGAAGCTTCTAGAGGACTGGAAGGAGCTTCACATTTAAGATGGAGCAAGGGCATGTTTAGAGCCACCCTTACAATGGTGCAAACCAGCAGGTCTTGTTGGTCCAGATCCTCTGGGCCAGATCATGGTGAGGCAGTTCAGAAAGGCCCTTTGCTCCTTCTATCTGTGCACTCTTAGAGGTTCAAGCAGGAAAGTTTCAAATGAGTGGTTCAGACCACATCAATATTTTCTAGTTTCATGGTTAGAACAGTTGATAGTCTGAACACCTTCTTGAGGTGCTTCTGCTGAATTTCTTCCAAAACTCCCATAGTGCCTTTACTTTGCCAGCATGAAAAGAGACCAGCACAGCAAAGGTTTTGGAAGTTTACTCCAATGCTATGCCAAGTGAAGAACATAATATTTTCTTTCTGTCTTACACCCGAAGTGAGGATTATTTTTTTAAAAAAATCTTTGAGAAGGGAGAATACCACTATTGTGTATCATACACCCCATTCCAATAACTAGTGTCCACTGAAAAAGTTTTGTAAAACGGCAGCCAACTAACACTTTATGTGTGTAATTTACACTGTATGTTTTGCGCAGATATTACACAAATTGTGCCTAATTTTGTTTCATGGAGTTGAATAACATTTGTTGAAAATGGCCACTTCTCACCAATCCATTTGTAGCTCTAATCCCACAGTACCTAGCAAATGCCTAATTGAGGTTTGGGGCTGTGGAAATAAGTATGGTGTAAGCTAGGTCTCCATCTTCATCTGCACTTGTTCTTGCTCCAAGGAAAGAAATAATAAAATACTAAAGTCTAGGCCGTTTCTGCATGGGTCTTATTCGGAATTACTGGATATCCCAGAATAGGGACTTGCCATTTCCATACTAGTGGACACTATGGCAGGTCTGCTATAGTCTGCATTAGCATGCAGATAACGACTCCCTATTCTGCTATATAATCTGGAATAAGGCCTAGTGCAGTAAGGGCCTTAGAGGAGAACTCTTAATCCTTTAGAATATGCTATCTCATGGTAATACTGGCTTCAGACAGCTTCAGGTTGTTCTTATTTTTGTTGCTTGCAGCGGTCTACTAGGCACAACTGTTTTAGTAATGCAGGAATCAATAAAATTGTTCTGCTTCTATAGGCACTTCAGGATCACATACGTTGGTAGACCATCACAACTGGCTCTTCTCTGTGTGACTGAAAATAATAGTTAATGTTGTGGGATATTAGTTGTAGCTAAGCACTGTAACAGCAATTAACACAACCTTTATGCTATTTATGAACATCTGTCCAGTCAAAGGCTGTATGTTAAATTTAAAAATGAGCACAAGTCTACTCTGGCTATGCTTAGGTGCTGAGCTGTGGTCTTAATAATGAAGAAAGAGAAACTGAAGAATTTGAAAGTTATAAAGTTACAGGAATCATTGCAGAAGATGTCGGAATGCCTTGTGGCTCAGTTGCTAGACCGACACATTAAATTTTCCTAAGTTCTTTGATAGTTTTCCCTCCCTCCCTCCCTTTTCTTTCTCTTCTTTTTAAAGTACTAATATTAACTGTTCCTGTATATGGGCTTTTTTTTTTTTTTTGCATTACCTGGTAGACCAGTCCGAGAACTGGTTTACAGACTTCACTTCTTTATGTTGGTCTGGTCTAAGGGAGGGCATGCTTCATCCATACAAGATGGAGGGAAGACCAGATCAGAACACCTAAAACAGTCTAATGGCTAGTATACCAGACCACATAGGCATGTGTACCACATGCCTCCATGTTCCAATTTACTATGGGAGATCTATTTCAGTGTCACAGTAAAGCATACTGGAACTCCAAAGGCCCAGAACTTCATTGCTGACATTTTGGCTGTGATCCCACCTGACTTTTTAAAAGTGGAATTAAGAAAAAACGGAGGTGAACGCGCATTCTGCCCATTCCCATTGTTTTTTGTTAACTCCACTTTAAAGTTGAGGGCTGCAGCAGCCGAAAGGGGTGGGTAGGCGGACAGGTTGACAGGCAGGGCTCTCTTGCTTGCTGCCCGGTGTTCCTTCTCCCCATGCCTTGGGAGCACTCTTGCTGCTGTGGTGGCCAAAAGGGTGAGCAGCTGGGCGGGCGAGCGAGGTGGTGGCAGTGAGGTGGCGGTGATAGCAGCGGCGGCCAAAAAGGCGGGTGGGTGGGTGGGCGGGCAAGCAAGGCAGTGGTGGTGGTGCAGCCTGAAAGGGCAGCCGGGTGAGCTAGCAGGCAGGATTCCATTCCCAAAGAAAAAATAAAGAGTTTTAGCAACAAAAACAGGAGCGAGCATTGTTTAAACAATTGTTTTTTGAATCTGTTTTTTTCCAATTTACTCCTCTGAAAGTGCGGGAAGACAAATTCTAATGTGGACAAAGAATTTTCAAACCATTTTCAAATAAAACCCTAGTGGGAACGCAGCCTTAGAGCTTTAGCACACACACACACAAGTTCTCTCTCTGAATTTGATATAAGCTTCAGAGCTTACATTGACCCTACAGCACAGACCATGCAGTCCCAATGTGGATGGACTTTTATTGCACCAGGAACAATCCATCCCACCTTGGAATGGTTACAAATACCAAATCGGTTGGACCACGTGTTAGCTGTGGAAATGACCCATGTGTGTTACAGATATTTATGTTTCCTTTCACATTCTTTCTTGCTATCTCTTTCTTAAAGTTTCCAAAGCTGGAAACCTCCTAGCCATTCTTAAGGCTGAAGCTCAGGATGGGACAAGTAGTTCCGTAAAGTTTCCCTTTCTATCTCTGAAAATGAGTGGGCACGTCTGTGCTTATATAAAGCTTTAAGGAAGTTTCACAAGCAGGATTTATTTTTATTCCTCAAAGGGGGCCTTAAGTACAAAGAGGTAGAACTTCATAATTCTCATTGCCTCTCCAGCTCTGAAATCTGTTCTCCAAAGGAAACAATGTGATTAAAACTGCAGTGAGCCAAGAGATGAGAGAAGACACAGGCTGTGTCCTCATGCACATTTGGTATAATTCTACACGTGGGATTGGCAAGGGGTGTGCCCATGTGTTTTGGATCTGGTCTGCGGAAAGTGGACCGAATCCCCCCAAACCATGCCAGACCAGGACCAAATTTGGTACCTGAAAAAACAAGGCAAGCAGGATAATGGCTTGATTTTCGTTCCAGTTCCAAAATATTTCAACCCCTCTTTCCCGATAGCCAAGGCAATCATGAAATAAAGGCTTGATTTTCTCCCTTTAAAACTTGGTGGGCGTTCTCGCGGTTCCCAGTGGAGTGGAGGTGCATAAAACTGCTCAGGCAGCTAACTGCTGCTAAACCTCATAGTGGCTTTTGGTCTTTTAAAATTATTTATAAATTTATTATTATGGAGTAAGCTTTATTTCAACTTTTTTCCCATGCTTCCCAGCCCAGTCCTGGTTTTCAGTGCCGCAAAGGGAGGGGAGATGCGGCACAGGGGTGGGCTGATGTCAACCTGACTTCCAATGAGGAGAGAGGAGACGGAGAGGAGGGGCGCTGCTCCCCTGTGCCAGGATTTGGCACAGTTTGCATGGGGACACCTCCATCTGCGCCCAACCCACACCTAGCCCACGTTGCTAGGAATGGCATGAGGATGGGCTGGAAGCGATCTAGGACCCACTCCCAGTCCCATGTGGTCTGATCCCGCTCCAGATGCCTTGCATGGGGCTGCAGTCGCAGTGTTCTCATGCTAATTTGAAAAAAGGAAAGAAACAGCCAAAGAGAACAAGTGCTAATGGCGCTGACTGATGAGGGCAGATTTGTTAGACCCTCACGGCATCCAGTAATTCAGAATTTATTCCACTTTATTTTCCTCTATGCATGTTTCAGTTCAGAGTTAGCTAATGCATAAAATGAACGTTCATGAATATTTGCAAAAAATTGAAGCCTTGTAGGAGCAAGATTCACATGCACTATGTGGCATGTGTAGAAGAGACCACTACTCGGCTTGAGTGGTATCTCTGGCCCAGGAACAGGATGGTCAATTGTCTGCTCAGGTGGCATGTCCTTGTCCATGATAACCTCAAGACCAAGGAATGGAAGTTCCCTGGCATTGAAGATTCTGTTTGATAACACTTTGCCAGGCTGCAAAAAAAAAAAAAAAAAAAAAAAGGTCCCAGGAGTCAGCCATTTTTAGAACCTGGTAAAATGCTGTTGAGTACAGATATGAAGCACAGATGAACCGCTTTTCTGCATGGCAGCAACAGGAGTAAAACTGGCCTGTTTCATATTTCCCGAGTTCCCTGTTTTTTAATAAATCACTTCCAGGACCAGATTCTACCACTGATTATAGATTGGACACCAGTGATGTACAGTTACTGTTCTCCAGGCCTTCTTTTGGCACATGTTGACATGCAGTCACCATGTGCCAGACATCCTTGTGACATGGTGCAAAAGAATCATGTGGATCTTGCTGCTGATGCCAATTGTTGCTGTTGGTGTTACTGAGTTTTGGTTGATTTTCTTCATTATTACAAGGATTCATTAATGCAGATACCAAAGAAATTTACCATTACCACCTTCTTCTGGTGTGAAAGAAGGCAAGGAAGCTATGAGAAGTGATACCATGGGTCAGAATAGGTAGAACTAAAGAGCTGCTGAAAAGGAAACCTTCTTTATGGAAAGCAAAAGGTCCTATGGACCCTGGAACCTCTACTAAACTATGCTGACTCTGTGGTCAGCACTAGATTGCAAGCATTCCAGGAAGCCACCAGGGAGAAGTACCAAAGCTGGTTTCCCAAAAGTGCCAGTAAAACAAATGTAGTTGCCAAATGCTAAAGCTGAAAGTTAGAGTTAGATTAGTTGTTATTAGGCTTTGTATATTTAAAATATACCCTGCAGTATGAATATACACCAGTGTTTACTGAATCTGAAAAGAGTGTTGTATTTACAAATTCCTGGCAATGTATGCACTATGATTAATTTGATATTATAAAAGGTGATTGTGCTATAGATATAATTAATCTTATGCATGTCTACCGGAGTAAAAAAAAGGCTTTAAATATATTTAAAATAAGGCCCTTTCCATACTTGGCCTTATTGTGAAATATATCTCAGGATAAGGATCTGTTGTTCGTGTGCTAACATAGACTGTGGCAGGCCTTCGCTGCGGATGCCATAGTCTACACCAGCATGCAAATAGCATGTCCCTTATTCTGGGATATATTCCACAATAAGGCCAAGTGTGGTATTTAGCACATAATTATTCTGATTTCTACTATATATAATTTTTTCTTTGCAGGAGAAGATCCTGAAGCAAGAAGAATGAGAACAGTAAAAAATATAGCAGATTTGAGGCAGAACTTGGAAGAAACCATGTCTAGCCTTAGAGGAACTCAAATAAGCCACAGGTACCATTTAAAGTGTTTGGCTATATATAATTGTATAGGGCCTGAAGCATGGCCTTATAAACTGGATTTTATAAGTAAAAGAATCTCAGATCCTTTCTGCCTGGGCCTCATTCCACATAATATCTTGGAACTGGGACCTGCCATCGACATGTAAGTGTGGACTATGGCAGGCCCCAAGCAGCGTAAGGATGACAAGTGCATAGTCCAAGATATAATCCAGAATAAGGCCTAGTGCAGAAAGGACCTCAGTTGCAAATCTTACTTTTGTTTGATAAGGAAACGTAGTATTCTGTACAATATAACTTAGATCCTAGAAAAATCGAGTAGCTTAGAACAAAAATTTGTAGCTTAGTAAATCCTACCCACCATGTTGCATTGGAGTGGAAGCACAGACATAGACTTTTCTGCTTGTAATCATGATTAGGGCCTCTAGAAGGACTTAATCCAAAACATGGAGGTGTACAGAAGGTGCATGCCTCTGTCTTCTTTATGGGTGACCTATTTTGGCATTGTACCATATTGCATCACCAAAATAGGTCCCCAGAGATTCCAAGGTGTCAGAGCAGAAGCTCCTATGCATTTCAGGACAGTTGGGGGTGGATGGGCTGGAGGAGCGTCATCATGCATGTGGTGCGATACTGGATTGAATCTTAGCATGGTCCAGACCAGGAGGCTTTGTATTGTCCAGATGCACTGGGTCATATCACAACAAGTTAAGTGCAGAAAGGTCCACACATAGTCAAGGAATAAAGAGACCTTGGGCAAGGGCAGAAATGTCATAGATAGTCAATATAATTAATTTTCTTCCTCCCTGCTTAACAAACGTACCAGATAGATCAGTGTTATAGTTACATGTTACAGCCTAACATTATTTATAAAGTTTACAAAAGACAGTTTTATGCTGCATTAGCCAATCAAGGTAATACTTAATCAAGGTTAAAATGCAATCAAAGAACCAAATATCCATCTAATCAAGGTATTTTGTAACAGAATAGAGTATATTGTGAAGTCTACTGTGCTATTCTGATTAATGTGTTGATAGTGCAGTTCCCCTCTTTGCATAGCCAAAAAGTATGTTCTGGTGTTTCACTCTGTTGAACTGCATTCTTTCTCTGACTTCTGGATATTCAATAGAGGTAATGCTTAGAGGTCCTAGAAAGCAATCACTAGAACTTTCTGCCTAGGCCAATAACATAGAATTAGTGGTGCAGTTCACAGTTTCAGACATCTTACTCTTCCCAGTCATCTGTCAAGTAACACTGAGTGCTGACTTGACCACATCTGAGAGTGTGATCTTGCTTGATGCCACCTAGTCATTGTTGATTCGTGGTGACAATATGGATTGATTTCCTCCAGACTGCTTGGACTTCTATAATCTTAGCTATCCTTGGCACTTTGAGTCTTCTTCAAAAGAGTCTACATGTTTCCAGTCCTGCTTCATCATTTGACTTTCACAACCATACAACACAGGACTAAAAACCATGACCTTAACCATTCTGATCTTGGTGTTCAGTGAGATGTCATGGCACTTCAGAAAATTTGGTAGACCTTTCATTGCTTTGCTTCCAAGTTCCAAACTTCAGTGTATTTTCTGAGTGTGAGTCCCGTTATTATTAATCTTAAATTCCAGGAAACAAAAGTCATCAGCTGTTTCCAGAGCTTCACTCTTTAGTTGGAAATGTGATTGATCCTGTTGACATGATCTTTCAGACTTAAACCCTTATTCTCACTTTCTTTTTTGACTCTGGCTTGTATGGTCATTAAATATTTTCTATTAGCAGAGTGGAATCATTTGTGAATCTATGGTTGTTAATGTTTCTCCCACGTATCTTCCAGGGCAGGGGCAATTTCGCACTTCTCTTCCGTCCCGTGGACAGGAAAGGAGCACAATGAACTAATGTTGACTAGCACATGCACTTGCAAGCATTAGTCGATGACATCCTAGTCCCCACGTGTGATCGATCACTGATCTGTGTTCAGTCACTGGGCTGATCCTCTGCAGGGTGACACCATTTTGAGTGTGGTGCCTGTGTGACAGCGCATGCATCAGCACCATTGCTACAGCAATGCTGATGCTAGTCGCAGTTGCATCAGGGTCGTCTGAGGTCCTGGTGCGCTTGCATGGGGCTGCAGACAACCTCCTCAGCCAGCAGAAGTGCAGATGGTCGGTGGCTGGACACTTCCAGGTAGGTTCTGGTCACATGAGGTAAAGGTTAGGTGGCTTGTGGGGCATGTTTTCATGATTTGGCATCATCCGGGAAGGCAGGGAACACTTGTAGGATGTAAGCACCATGTACCTGCCCAGATATTGCCTAATCCTGAACTATGGGGCAAAGTGAATTGCCCTCAGCTTTTCACATTTTATATCCTGCATACAAATAATTTAAACAGGTACTGTGAGAGTGTGATCTAGAAGATCATTAAGTTGCATTGCCTGAACTGAAAGTGGACAGACTGCAAGTAGATCATTACTGTAGTCCCTATTGGGAACACCTGCAGTTGGAAACTTGCTAATGATGCAGAAAATAATCAAAACTAATCAACAATCATGACAAATTTTGAGCCCAGGCCAACCTTTCTTTGAGAGATGAGTTTTTTTTTAAAAAAATACCTAGTGCCCTAATTTCCTCTCCCCTTCACTCCCCTCTTTCCCAGTTCTTCAAGACTTGCAATTCCACATTAATCCAAATACTAGCTAGTCATTGGGAGCCAATGCTCCCTCTTTTCCACACCTTTATCTATCTCAGTCTGAAAGAAGATCAGTTAATAGATGGCTAGTTTGATCAGAAGAATAACGATTACTCATATTTAGATCTTCATTCTGTTGATTAATAACATAAGAGGAGCCCTTCTGGATCCATCCACAGCCCATCTAATCCAGCATCCTGTCTCACACAGTGTGAATCCTGGGCATTCTCAAGCAGAAGGCAAAGACAAAAGCTTCACCTGCTCTCAGTTCCCTGCAAATGGCCTTTAGAAGCATCCTGCTTGTCCTGCCAATGTGGAGGCAGTATTTAGATTGTAAGATTATGTCCTACTAGGAAGGTCAGTCTGGTCAAGGCATGAATCAGGGCCCAGACTAGTGGCCATCAGTTACTTAATAATGAAAATCTCAGTTTGTATTCTCTAAAACTTGCTCAGTAACCTCAACTCTTCTAATTTCCATAGGTCTTTTCTTTCCTGCTGGTTTTACCTCTGACATGCCTATAACAGCCTTGCAATGAATGTTGGAAATTGTGTTAAAGGGTAGTTTTACATGTCCCTTCTTCCCTTGTCTTTCTTGTTCTGAAAGAGAAAAATGTTGTGAAGAAATATGAAGAAGTATCCTGCTTTCTAAATGTCTTCTTATAAATTTCAAATAAAATAAATGAAACTTATTTGAAAATAAATTTCAGATAAAATAAGTGAGTCATTCTTGTGGCTTACCCAAGTCTAAAGCATGAATAGCTCTGAATGTTGCCAACCCTTCAATAGAACGTATAAAAATTCAATGTGTTGGAGGCTAATTCTCTCACTGAAGCACCTTTTTGAGTGTTTGCCTCTTGGGAAAAAAACACTTGC
Source organism: Aspidoscelis tigris stejnegeri (assembly GCA_023333525.1). Taxonomy (NCBI): domain Eukaryota; kingdom Metazoa; phylum Chordata; class Lepidosauria; order Squamata; family Teiidae; genus Aspidoscelis; species Aspidoscelis tigris. The sequence goes on along the minus strand of JALMGA010000005.1, from coordinate 49,157,730 downwards.
TTTTAACGATGTGCAAAATGCTTTTTCAAATGCTTCATAAAGCATTCAAACCAGCAATGCCTGGCATGGGAATGAATTTACTAGATCTAGCAAGCTTGATCCCAATGTAGCAGAAACATGATTTGTTTGAATGCTTTATGAAGCATTTGAAAAAGTATTTCATGCAATCCTTTTTCTTATCTTTCCTTGGTCTCAACTTCTCATTTTAGGGGTGCATCCCCATGCAATTTAAAGCCTGCTGAAAATCTTCTTTTGTTGCGGAGCACCCTGATGCACGGCTTTTATCTGGGCTTCTAGTGCTGCTAATTAGGAAAATGTGCTGCAAAAAAACAGCCCTTCAAAGAAGACTGCAAGCACACTTTCCCAGAAGATGCGGGTATTCAGAGCAACATTTTGCATGGAGACGCTCCATGGCAAAAGGGGCGGGGCTCCTCTCCAACGCGGCAAGCTCTCTCTCTCTCTTTTTTTTGCCTCTCATCCACAGCCAGCATTCATGATATGAAAACAGTAGGCAGGCATTCCAATCACAAAGAGAAACAGCAAGATACATTGTAATGAATTGCTTATATCAAGTGAAAGTGTATGAGGCAAGATCACTGGCTGGGGGAGGCAATCAGAGAACTTGTAAGTTTTTCTTTTGGACTTGTGAATGAGCACACGATCGCATGATTGCTGGCTGGGGGAGGCGTTTCAGCAATTGGAGATCTTGTAAATAGCACTGGCTGCAGCCCGGCTGCCTTCACAAGTAGGGGAGACGAACAGAGAACTTATAAATTTTTCTTTTGGACTTGTGAATGAGCGCACAATCGCACGAGCACCCAAAGAAACAGCATGGGGCGGGGAGAAAAAGATGCGGGTAAGCAAAAGACGCTTCCTTGGGGATGGTCAGTGCATTTTAAATGCACATTTTGCTGAGCCCCATGGGGACACTTAATTCGGAATTGAACGCACATTTGTTAGATCCGCTGCAGTAGAGGGACAATAGCGACAGGAAAAAGTACCATGGGGATGCACCCTAGGAATGGCTTTAGAACATCAGGTCTAAAATCCAGTGCAACTGTTCAGGTGTTCTAAGCACATGAAAAGTATAGAAGAATTCCTGAATCAATAGATATTATGGCCCTTTCTGCACAAGGCATTTTTAAAATTATTAGTATATCCTGCAATTGGGGCTTGTTGTTCCCATGCTAGCGCAGACTTTGGCAGGCCCCAGGCAAGACCTGCTGTCTGCATCAGCATGCAGATGGCAGGCTCTTATTCTGGGATATAATCCAGATTAAGGCCCAGTGCACAAGGGGCCTATATTTTAAGTAATCCATTTTAGCATATGTGCAGTGTAACAATAAATGTACAATACCATTAATTATGAATGATGTTGAGATGTATTCTTCAAAACATATCTTAGGACACATCCCCAATTTCCAGATATATTGTCTATAAGAGCTGGATCTCATTTTGGTAAACTTTACTTGTTGCAGTCCTAGAAGGCCATCTTTCTCCTATTTTGTCTGATTAAATTCAGTTATTGACAGAAATAGTCTGCTTAATAGGCTGAAGTTGAATTGCAGCACCTTTCCTAATTATCTTCAACAAATCTTGGAGGGCTGAATTTTGACACAGTTTGGATTATTGCATCTTATTTTAATATAGTGAGAGATTACTATCTCAAAGTGATTATTTGTTGCATTAAATTGTACGGGTAGCTTTGTGCAAGCATATACTTCTGAGATTTCCTTGGCCTTGGAATCATTTGTATCTATGCCTGCATTGAAAATTTTATTATTAAGGCAGCATTAAACTTTGATTGCAAATTGCCCTGTGTTCTTAGATGTTCTTAGAATTGTGCGAGTTTCTGATATGTGCCACTTCATAGGAAGTAATAAGAATATGGGCTTCCTTTTCTTTAATTGGTATGTTTTTTTCATGCTTTCTGAAACTCAGATAAAAGAATTAAGGAATTAACTTGCACCAAATCAGGTTACACAGGAACAAGGCTAACAATGGGCCTTTTGTAAAAGCACAGTAATAAAAAAATGGCTCAGTAGTTACTACAGCTGGCTGCCTAGTCCTGGTGCATCAGATTTATCTGGCTACTGAGCTTGGAGCATATTTGTTTGTCTCACTGTACATGTTTTTGTTTTGTACTATATTGGATCAGGGGAGATGTTACCCTGTTTCCCCCAAAATTAGACCTACCCTGAAAATAAGGCCTAGCATGATTTTCCAGGATGCTCGAAATATAACCCCTATATAAGTGTTACATAAAACATCCCCTGAAAATAAGCCCTAGTGCATCTTTAGGAGCAAAAATTAATATAAGACTCTGTCTTATTTTCGGGGAAACATGGTACTTGCTTTTCAAGAGATCCATTCCACCTAATTTTGCCCCTGAGATTGCAGGTCAGTCTAGTTCAGGATTCCAGGCAATAGTCTAAACCAGTATTTCCAGAAAATACCATTTATTGAAACTAGAACTTTCTGCATGCAAAACATGTGGCTTACAAATTAACTATAATCCTCTTATAGTGAATGGGACATTTTGTTTCCCTTTTCAGGCTGAAGGGTTGCACTCACATTTGCTTGTACAATGAGCCACTCAGGAGAAAAATAGCAGATCCCCCCCCTTCCTTGGATGTTGACTGTACAAAATATATTAAAACTTGTGTGCATATAACAACTCAGTAGTTACTCTTTGGAATGATGTATACAGATAAGGAGATAGGCTAGAAAATGTGAAAGAAAGTAACATCCTTTGACACATAAGAACATAAGAGAAGCCTTGCTGGATCAGGCCACAGCCCATCTAGTTCAGCATCCTGTTGCACACAGTGGCCCACCAAATGCTCATGGGCATCACAAGCAGAGACAAGGACAAACCTTCTCCTGCTCTCGAGTTATAGATGTTAATCTTGATAAGATCTTGAGATTAGATCTTATTGCAGAGTGATTTACCTGTGCTATCTGTCTCCTGGCTTTCGCTGCGCCGACAGACTTCGTAGCTCTGCAATAAGATCTAATCTCAAGATCTTATCAAGATTAACAATAGAACCTATATCTAATACAGGATATTGTCTGTCTAAACCACCAGAAATGAAACAAAAATGGAATAAAATCTGAGAGCATCGTAGTAATACCATCCGACAGTCAGCTACAATGCCTTGCTGTGGACCTATCACACCCAGAACCTGTCCTAAACTACCTTTAATATGGTGGCAAGTTGCTAGAGGATCAGAGGTCTGGATTGTACTCCTTCTACACAGCTTCAAATTTAACTTTGGGGATCCTGTCTTGCATGCCACACAGACCTAAGAATAGAATAGGGCCTGAGCATGTTAAGCTGAATATGGGTCTTCATCAAAGCAGCATGACAGGTGATGTTATGAGGAAGTGCCATGATTTCTTACATAATCAGCATTTCCTTACGATCTATGAAGGGTCCTTAAGGGAACAGCTGAACTGTTCAAATGCTATCATGAGTTTTCTCTGTGGATTAGGGATATGCAGAAATATTCATAACATTAGTTATTCATCCAAATAAAAGTGGATTCAGGTCATATTTGATGCTTTCATGGTGCAAATATAATACGGGATACCTAACAGATTCGTATACATTTGTATTGGATATGTATTAGATATTTGTAGGAATTCATACAAATACATTCATATTGAATGAATCCTGCCACAATCAAAGGGGATCTATTCAAATAAATACGGATTTTCTAATTTCATTTGTGCATATCTTTGTCAGGGGGTAGTGGGGTGTCAGCTACCCCCCTGTGGTGATAAATCTCCATCCGCAGAGTCGCACTTGGTTCGTGCTGGCTAGAATCAATTCTTCCGTCTGTGTGCCTCTCAGCTTCCAGCCTGTCAGGGTGTCAGCATTCCTTCGGAGCTGTCCAGGGTGCTGAACCTCCTGCCGTCCCAGGAAAGCTTGCCGGGCTTCTGAGGCTTGCCCCTCCTTCTCCCCCTCTCCACTGTAAACAAAGAGAAAGGGACGCCGTAAATTCTCCGAAGAGGTTTATTGCGTAGCGGTTGCAGTCCTTACATCATTCCATCTCGGTGCCCCGAAGGGCAATCAGCTAGGCAAGGCAAGGCAAGGCACACAGCCGTATGTGCCCAGTTTTATACTTTTCCACAAGGTCATTCTGACTCAAATGACACGTCTAACTCCTGACTTTTTGTTGCCCAAGCCAGGACAATCTCTTATGTTGCAATGCTTTATGATGCTGTCATCAGCCTTGAAGAACTGGTGATTGTTTGCACACATCACCTATTGGCCTTCAAGGAGACTCCTAACTAGATACTAAGTTAACTCCTGGTTATCTCTCCTGCTTCCTGTGTGGAACTATTTCCCAATTCACATCTATGCATTTTCCTTTATACCTGACAATCTTTACTGTGGATGCCTCCAGACAGTGGCAAAAGCTTTGCAGTCACTATTGATCTGAAGGTCATGTGATTGGTCACATGACCATCATCAGCAGCAGTAGTGCAGCAGCATCAGGGAAAGTATGCTGTTAAAAGCTACTGCTTTATAAGCAGCTTTTAGCTTTGTACTTTCCCTTGTCTGGATGGAGGATACTGCAGAGTGTCGATCATCCTACTTGGATGATAGGATGCGGCTCTGCAGAAGCGCCACCCTCCCTGCACAGCTTTCCCTTGTTCCACTGTGATAACCCAAAGTGACTATGCAGGAAATTCTAAGCTTTAAGACAGCTTTAAGATGTATGGATGCACCCTATGACTTTCACTTGAAACAATTGTGCTTGTGATCACCATTTTCCATTGCTGTGCAAAAGTCTGCCTTCCTCCACATAACTGATACGTTATCTTCCCAAGACATACCTCCACTAAGTTGAGGGGGGGGGGAAGTAAAGTATTCTTCCTTGTTTGAAAGTCTTAGGAAGTGCTGACCGGGAGGCAGTCTTAAAATGTGTTCATCTGTCAGAATGATACCTTAAGTATAGAGCTCATTTTTCAAAAGCATTTTAGCTTCTTTCTCTGTATGCCTTCATTCTGTCTCTCTCTGCAATACTCAGAAGGATAGAAAGCATGGTTCATCAGTTTTTGTTTTGCTTGACAGCACACTGGAGACAACATTTGACAGCACTGTGACAACTGAAGTGAATGGGCGAAGTATTCCAGGCTTGACGAGTCGCTCTTCTCCAGTGACCTGGAGGCTTGGACAAGCCAGTCCTCGTCTCCAGGCAGGAGATGCTCCCTCTCTTGGTGGTGGATACCCTCGCAGTGGTGCTAGTCGCTTCATCCACACTGATCCTTCTCGATTCATGTACACGACACCTCTGCGCCGTGCAGCTGTTTCTCGCCTTGGAAACATTCCCCAGATGGACTTGAGTGAAAAAGGAAATGGTGATCTGGACATTTCCTCTGATGTTGATGTGGGAGGATACATGAGTGATGGAGATATTCTTGGGAAGAGTCTTCGGGCTGATGACATCAATAGTGGGTAAGTGTTTTATTTCACTAAGGTCCTGTTCCCAAGCAATTTAAAGTCTGCTAAAAATCTTCTTTTGCCTCTGAGTGCCCCCATGCCAGGCTTTTCAACAAGCTTCCAGCGCTACAAAAGAACGAAAAGCTGCAACAAAAAAAGTGCACTTTAAAGAAGAGTTTCAGTGCTCCGTGGCAAAAGGGGCGGGGATTGCCCCCTGCACACACAGCAGTAACACATTCACACATCTCCCAGAACTGCAGCAGCTTCTCTTCCCTTCCCTTTCTAAAGCTCAGAACTTTCAAAGAGCCAGAATAGTGCAGAATTGCAACATTGTTGCAATTGTTATCAGGTGTGAAGTGGGTGGATTATTGCTACAATGTAACGGCTGCTGTATGGAATGGATTTTGACAGTCAGAGAAAAGTGTTGAGAGTGAAGTCTTGAGAGAGATCGTGTGGCCGATGGCTCCAGCTGTTGCCTTTGCCGGGGTGGGAAGCCATTTTAGGGGGCGGAGATCTGGGAGACAAACAGAGAACCGATGGCTATTTTTTCCTTGTCGGGGGTTTCTTTCTGGTTGTGTATTTGTGATCTGCCATGAACTTGTGCATTTTCTTTAGGTTTTTTTCCCTTGCTCCTGCACTGTTCTCTCACTTAATCTTCACTTCTGTATTCCAAAATGCCTCTCTTTGCCATGGAAATGTCCCTCCAGAAAATAAACCGTCACCCTCACACCTCTATGATAGGGTTGAGTGGAAGATGTTTATCACCTTCATAATTTATATAAATTGCAAAGGTTCAAAACTTTGCCTTCAAATTGAATATTGTTTATATTTGAAGGCTGGCTTTTACACATGAAGCAAAAGCTTTTGTGCCTTCATTGAAAGCTTCGGAGCAGATTCAGAGTGGATTCGGAATGAATTCAGAATGGATTTGGAGGTGCAACTGTTAGTGGCAGGGATTTGAAACAGATTCAAAGCCTAGCACATTCAAAGTGGCTCCATTATGACAAATGCGAAGTTCTGTCCCGTTTGTTTTGGTGCAAAGTGAACAGGGGAAAGATCCACAGGGTGGCCAGTGGTGTCTGTGGCACTGCATTTCAGGTGTGCCACTTCCTTGGCTGCAGACAAAGGGCAGATGGCAGCAGTGAGTGATGGCAATGACACAAGTTAGCAGAGAAGATTGTTTCCATTTCATGCCCTACAAAAGTGCATAGGGAATGGGGATCTCAGGCTGTGCCCTTCCTGGAGGGAAGGAATGGAAAAAATAAAGGCAAAGGTGCCTGCAGGGATGCCTCCTTTACAATGTCTCCCTCATCTGCCAAGCAAGTTTCTTGCTTCATTTGATAGAGCAGCCATAACTTCATTTCATAATTACTATATTTTTTCATCCTTTGATAAGATGAGCTCAGCAGAAGAAAAACCCTCCTTCCTTTTTAGTCTGCTTGGGAGCTTCCATATGTATGTACCACAGGCTATTGGACTAGATGGACCACTGATCCAATCATCTCAAGCCTTTCTTATGTTTTTTATGCACTTAAGCATAGGAATCTAGAATCAGCAAAAGTCGGAACACATAATAGATGTTTTAAGAATGTGCTGAAAAGTTAAAAGTGGGCTTTTTCACACATTGAAAAAAGACAAAGACTGGGGATGCCTTGAGACAGAGCATTCACACTGCATGAAGGCACTTCTGTACCGGAAGCAGCTCTGTGTGTGCCAGAGGATCTCCCAGGCTTGTAGCTGGATGAATGGCACATACAGCAGTGCTGTGCAGAAACAGTTAGGTGTTGTGTCACCTGGTCTCTATGGCAATGGTACTGCACATGCCTGTTGCCATGGTGAAGTGATCATATAGTATAGAGGAGTTCATACTTAGTCAGAGCTCGGGAAAGTGCCAATTAAATTTGGAATGGATCGGTGTTCAAAGGTGAGGATACTGGATCATTCCAGAAGTTCACTGGCCATCATACCTAATAAAGGTTTGAATTGGCCCAGTGTCTGGACTTGTATTGATCCAGATTAGTTCCACTGTAAAACAACCTTTCCCTAGTTGTTGCTAGATTGATTATCACAAGATGTGCCAAATGCATTTTGATTCAAGTGAGGGGTGATGGAAAGGTTCAACTTTGAACCAACTCCCTGCTTCGATGGAGGCCAATTTGAATCAAATATTAATTAGGGATCCACAAACACAAAGATCTGAATCAAATCACTTGTGCTACTTGTTATTTTACCTTTTAGGATCCAATGCTTGATTGGATTCTAAAATGCAGATTCAATGCAGATTCAATGCTTGATTCAAACCTGTTTGGAAAGGTTCAAATCAAACCAAACCACTTAAATTTCAATTCAAACTCAACAGTGATTTTCAAGTTCATGCACATCTCTAACAACTCATACGTAGTGGGACAAAGAGGAGAGTTTTATCCTAGGATAAACATCTATTTCTATACGGATGTATAAAATATCTCATTTTAGCAAACCTCATAATTACAAATCAGTTATAATGGTGAGTCCAGTTTCCTCATAAACCTAGGAATTCTAGAGTCCTATCCAGATAGAAATATACAGGTATTTTCAAACAGAGATTGCTTGCAGAAATAGTCCTGTACCTGGAGATGTTAATACTTCTGCAGGGTACTGGGTTTCTTCATATAATGCATTTTTTCTGAAGCCTATGTCTTTTTTTCTGTAGAATTTAAGTCCAAAGAAAGTGAATGAAAACCTATAAGAAAGCGTTCCATAGACCAGAAAATTTGATTCTTATTTCAGTAAATATGTTAGTGGAGAGTTTCAACACTTGAAACAGGCTGATCTATTAATTCCTAATTACTAGTGGATCCTCATCCCCAAGTGCTTAAAGTAATTAAAGTGGAAATGAAAGAGGAAAACGAGATAAGACTTGACATGCCTGAATGAAGCATGACTTTTCTGTGCTTATTATTCATAATCATTTTAAAAAAGAAAATACCTAAATTTGCATTTAGAAATGTTTTAGCTAAGAGTACTGACACATTCCACTCTTTATGAAGTTATTGACATTTGAGATGTCAAAAGGACAACTAAATTAACTCTTTACGGTGTTATTGAGTTAATTAATACATTTTAGTCGAGCAATGCAAGACCGGTAGAACATGTCACAAAAGATTATCATATGGCAGCAACACATGGACTAACAACAATTAAAATAGGAAGTTAAAATAGGAAGTTAGAATTCATAAATTAAAGGGACCCTATATAACAATATGAGGCTACTCATCCATTAAAGAACTGCGTGTGTTATTTAAGAAAAGTCTCACACCAATCCTGAATAGGCCCTAAGTTCACAGCTGGTGACAATATGGTCACCAATTGGATGTGCTGCTCCACAATCACAATGAGGGGAAGGTGTTTTACTCCATTTATACAGTGACTCCTGGCAGATGCCATGTCAAAGGGATACACTGTTGGTGGGGTGTCATAACTTTGAGCAGTCTGCATAAGTGCATTCCTTGTAACAGGGATTTTCGAGAACCTCCCTCCTCCCTCCCTCCCTTCCTTCCACCCACGACCTGTCGTAGTCTACACTATCACATAGATGGCGGATTCCTGTTCTGGGATATACTCTGGAATAAGGCCCAGTGTAGAAAGGACCTTATATCTGTCTCTTTGTTTTCCAACAGAGTTACACTGACTCTGTTTTTCAAAGACATAACACTAGCTTGTAGACTTTTCTTATGATTAATTAATATTTTATGTACAGTTACATGACAGATGGAGGGCTGAACCTGTATACAAGAAGCTTGAATCGGATACCGGACAGCATAGCCTCTCGAGATGTCATTCAAAGAGGGGTTCATGATGTGACTGTGGATGCAGACAGGTAAGGCTTATTTCTCAATCTAACAGTACATCAAATTGTTACAGTCATTTTTAGCATGTTGGTAGAAGTCTCCAACATGAAGTCTAAAATGTTCTGAAAAAGAAATATACGGACTGATATTAAGCAGCTAGGCAAGATCAGTAAGTAATGGTGTTACAAGCATAGTCCAGCTAAGAGCTGTCAATCCAGAATCATTCAAGAACAGAGAGAGAGAGAGTGGGGGGAGAGAGAGAGAGAGAGAGAATGATCTGGGTTGACCTTTAAGAGAAGCAAAGAGAAAAATACTTGAACAAAATAGTTTGCAGTGACTTTGTTTTAACTATGGCTGGATATGGCTGGATTCATGAAAACATAGTGGTTAAATCATTGAAAAAGTTATTGTCTATTAGAAGGTGCAACTTGTGTTAGTGGTGGTGTGTGTGTTGTAAATATAAATAAAAGAGACTAGAACATGAACATGTAGCAGCTGCCTATCAGTAATATGCAGTAAAGATATTTAATATTATCTTTGAGATATTAATTGGTTGCACTTTGAAACACAACTCTTACAATGTGTTTTTTTTCTCCTGAATTTTGCATTCTAAAGCTGCTATGATAAAAAGTGTGCAACAGTGCATATAAATGTGAACTTCTTTAAACATTTATATCAAAGCAGGCATGGAATGCACCCAGTGGTGGATGTCAGGTAAATGTAAGCAGGGCATAATATGGCTGCTGGTCTTATTCCTAGCTCTTCCATATACCATACTTTGAACTTCCTGTTCTAGTTTATCTTTAGACATGTGTGCATGGGTGTTAGTGAATGTATTTATGCGTATGGAGTGTAATGTGCTGGCCAGGTTTAAAATTGGATCTGTCGCCTTCAGATTAAAAATTGTTTTCTACTCATAGTTAAGGGCATCTTCAAGTTCTTTTACCATCTGTTACTCCGTACAGGATTTGGCAGTTTTCTCAGACTTGGGTAGAATTTTGTGAAACTACAATCAGCAACAATAATTAGTAAAAGGAGTCTTAATTCCAGTGATACTTTATCTACAGGTTTCTCTGATTGATTACTGCATTATCTCTTTTAATGTTTAGATGATATTTTTAAATGGCATATAATTCCAACAAAAACTAGAGAAACTGAAATGAGATTTGTTAAACAGCAGCATCAACTTCTTGGGGATTGTGTTGTTACTTTGCCTTACTTTGCTCTGTCCTGCCTATCCCCCTTTTTCACATAATATTGAAACCACACAGTGATGAAAAGTTTTCAATCCATAGACTATAGTTCTACGTGGTAAACTCCTAAACATGTATTAATCTGCCTAGGTTTCATTGCTGACCATCTGGGTCTTGTTCCTTTGGCTGCTCCTTTCCTACACTCCTGTATCCCCGATAATTAGGGAGAATGCAATCACTCTGTATTTAGTTGTGTGCTTGTTAAGGTCTGTTGCTTCATCACCTTTGATGAATTAGGCAAGGGTGGATGTCTTTTAATAAACAAAATGAGGGCAATAGAAATATGAAAGTCACAAACTTGTAAATTAAGGAACGTATTTGTTTTTCAAAGGAGATGTACTTGGGAAGTCCTATGACATTCATGCAAGGGATGCAATGGAGAGAAAAGACAGCTCTAATACAGTGTAATGGGGTCACACTGATAACTCTGAGAATGTCCCCAGTCAGTCTTCTGAGCTTTCTTTTTAATACTTGGGAGGAAGAAGAAACTAAATCTATTAAAGCATGGTTGCTCATTGTTTATTTTAAAACTGAAGCAATTCAAAAGTACAATCAAAACAATCAAAACGGTCGAGAACTCATGAAGTGAACTCTCAGTTTAGCTCACTCTTTGGAAAGAATAATGGCTCTTAAATTGGAAGTTCATTAATTACAAGGGTTACTGTGCAGGTATGTGTGTCCCTGAGGTGAAGTATTCCCCCTTCCTTGCCCTAAGCTGTGCACACTAGTTAGCTATCAAAAAAGAAAGAAAACTAGGAGTCCTGTATGTGCACTATAGGAGAAGAACATTCCTGACCTGTGTTGGAATCATGATCCTGTAGTGCAGAGTATGCTGATGACTGTCTACTCAATTTCCTGTCCTAGCCTGCCTATAAAAGTTTCTTGGCCTCAAAACCGCAAGCAAGGGACATATCCTTATGATCCTATAAATGGCACTGAAAATGGGACATCTACCAGGGCCTTGTAAACTCACCAGGCTCCAGATGGAGCCTGAACTGTTACTGCTGTTACTGACTGTTTGCACAGCAGTGGCAGGAACTGGATCAAGCCTGCTATGTGTATATGTAGGTGGGGATGGGACTGCTTTAAAAGAGTATCTGGGTAGAGCACTTTTGGGCACAGACTATGCATTTGGAAATGAACCAGGCACTGACGCTGTGTGGATACTGTGCACTTCTGTGGCATGCATCGGTGGGCAGACCTTATGATCCCTCCCATATCCAGCCTAGTCCATGAGGATAATACAAATGTTTTAGCTGGGTACCCAGGCTGCTTCTGGATAATCAGATAGAACAGGTCTGGCAGCCAACTACTTAAGGGGCTGGGAACCTATGGCATATCATGCACTGTGCAGAAACTGCCACAATCACTCACATTGGAACCTTGATCTATTTTAAGGACTGAAGAAGCACCTTTGCCCCAGAATAGTGAGATGAAGAGCGCTGACAGTACATTTATGGGTTGGAGCACAATTGGACTATTGGGACAACATGTTCCATCACTGGGCATTTCCTTCTGAAGGTGGATTTCTGTGTTGCTTTTGATATGTAGGAGGAATAGGAGGAAGCCATCAGGAACAAATATTGTAATATAAGAATTGGAAACTTAGGAGAGTTTGAGGGACTGGATCTTCACATTCTTAAAAATAAAAAGCTAGAAACTCCCATATGGGAGAGGAGGTGCAGTATTATTAGACCGACACTCAGGCTTGGCAGGATTTTGCAGGCAGCCAACCAATCAATACTCAAACTCAAACCCAAATAAACAGGGTTGGAGGAGGGAAGAAAGAGAAAGGGGGCTCTATTTAGGGGGCATGTGTTTTAAGATGCATATGAGAAGGGCAGTTGGACAACAGGGGCTTGTTCCATTTAATCCTCATGTGGATATATCCTAATTTATTGTAATGTTATTCTATACTTTGTTATTGGAACAAAGGTTGCAGTGACACTGCTTTCTCATCTTTCTGATTCATAGGGACATTTATAACGTCGCTGCCTTGCTAGCATCCTGGAGGAGAAACAGCAGCCCAGTGCTTTTTCTGTCCCCATAAAGTTCATGCTGCTTTTGACAGAATAATTGTGGATGTGAAAGAGAAGAAGGAAGGGAGAGTAAGAAAAGTGATGTTTGGTATCTTTTACCTCTGCCTCCTCCCTTTTCCCTGCTAGGTTGAGTTATACCAACAGGGAAACAGGTTTACAGAGAATTAACAGAATCAGTACTGCTTCCTTTCCTCCTGCAGAGTAAATGAGGGTGGAATTCCCACCGGGCAGCCTTTCAGAAGGAGAAGCACAGTGCCAACACAGCCACTTCACTAGAGGTGGAAAATCTCTGTCAATAAAGGAGCCCAAGAGCACAGTTGGTGTGCTTAAGGGCCACACTAGTCAACTATTTGGGGTTGTTCCCACCTGGATTTTACTGTGGTTTGAAAACGATTTGAATTTTCTTTGGCCCCATTTACAGATTGGGTTCCCTCATTTTCCGACGAGTAAATAGCTAAAAACCGCAATAGAAAACACCTGAAAAAACAGCTCTCACACTCCCGTTTTTGCTGCTAAAACACTTTATCTTTATTCCTTTAGGAATGGTACCAAACACATGCGGTTTCCCTCAGTTTCTTTGAGCTAATGGGAAGGCATGATTATCACCTAAAGGAATCCTCTGCTGGCTGAGAGGGGAGGGAAGGGAGGGGAAGAATGAAGTTGTAACAAAAGGTCCATGTATCAAAGCTGTTGTCTGATTTGGAAAGAGGAAATCCGCTCTCTGAAAACTGTTGCTTGCCAACCACAGCTTCTTCAGAAGCTCAGAGATTTAAAGGGAAAGACCTTTCTAGTCCCTTGTACCTCCTCTTTAGAATCTTCATCTTCTGGCCCACTTGGAATCAATCCTTGGAATATATCCAGGATTTGACCCAATCAATCAACCACTTAACCAATATTCTTGATATCAATCCTCTTAATGCTCCCTAGCACAAAAGCTTTACGGCCTTTCAATGCAAACACACCACAAACTGACTTGTTCTTACTAAAAATTGGGTGAAAGCAAAGAGAGAGGTGCTTTTGTGTGTGTGTAAGATACTTTTGGGGAAACCTTTACCAATGCCTCCCCCCTTTTGCAATGTATCCTTTAAAAATCCTTAGAAATACTTTAGGGGTGCCTAAAAACCCTATAGCTGTATCTCTGTGTGACTGCAGGGGTGCTCAGGGTGGCCCTGTGACCCTACTAGTCCTCTCTGCACATCTCTTATTTTAACCACCTGATGGCTAAACCTTTGAGTGCTCTCTGCTGCCTGCGCACCCGCCTTGAATAACGCCCTTCCCTCTGGATGTTTTGGGAGAAGACAAGATGGCTAGCAGGCGATCGTTGGAAGAATTTATGCGTGGTGGTAAAGACAGCCAGCAAAGGCACTCACAAATCACTCTGATGGTGAGGAGCATCTGTAATACGTTGTGAAGCCCTGTCTCATTAGACCCTACAGAGCCGGGGGACTTGGCAGCTCCATTTACAGTCACTTCCCTCAGTTATTCCCCATCCACGTTGCTGATGCCTTAGCTGCTCTGATGCTTAAAAAAAAAAAAAGGGCGCAGTGGCAAGTGACTTCCTTAATTGCAGAAAGGTGGCTGCAAGCCAGTGTTTTTGTTCCAATGGGGTTCGAGGGAGGCTTTGCTTTTGAGAAATTTATCTATAGATGCAGCTTAACAACAGCAATGAAACCTCAACGCAGCCCTGCCTGTCCCATTGGATACTTTTGATTTCCTGCTTTTTGGTGACAGTATTTATGTTTATATTTTCCCACCAGCACCTCCTCTTCAGATAACTGTGTGTGAGAGGGGGGGGGGAGGATCGCTTTCTTTCATTTCCATACATATTGGAGGAGCAGGATTGTGTCTGGGGGGCATGGAAAATATATATATAGAGAGAGAGACTGAGAACAAAAAGCTAGACAGTAGAGAGAAAGGCAAGTAAGGAGAAAGTGAGGGGAAAGCGTAGGCGAGGGAGGTGAGGGAGGCTTAGGGAGGTGATTTTGTGCAACACTGAAGATTTGTGGATGGAGCTAGGATCCCCCACCCTTGGCCACATCATTGCAGAATCAAACCCAAATGGGGGAGAGCGGTGGGCACCCTGGCTAGGAAAGGGCAGGGAGGAAAAGATGCACTTTCCCCAGTGCATTTTTGAAGCCATTTTCTGTGGAAACAGCAGAATTGGGATTGACTGTGATTTAAAATTTAAAAAATGGAAATGGGCAGAATGCGTGTTTGCATCAGGTTTAGCTTAATTTCATTTGATTAATTTCATTTGCACCCTTTGATTCTTCCTGAAGAAAGGCTGCTTCTTTACCTCGTTTAAGGTAGGACATCTTTGCCTCCATCCAGAGTTGTATCTGTGCTCTAATCCTTTAGAACAGGTCCTCAAGCTTGGAACAAAAACAGAGAAAGCATTTGGGAGGCTTCTTAATAAGTAATACCTTTGAATGAATAGAGTGCTCTTTCCTTGAGGACAACAACAGTTGCAATAGGCTTTAATGATATGCTTTCTTCCTTTGTTCTTTGAGATATTTCCAGTATTGAAAGGAAATGGCACACGTGTTTTAAGAATATGCACAAAGCCAAATTCCCCCATTCAGTTCCTCTGCAAATGTCAGAATTTGTACAAATTTGTATGAATTCTAAATGTGCTAAATATTCATGCACATCCCTAGTGTCTTTGGGCTTATCCTTATAGCAGCAGCAATACAAGGAGAAAGGACCCAGGAGTTTGTGTCCAAATAGGGCTGTTTTTGCACGAGTATTAAAGACCCCATTAGGACCCATTAAGAACTCAATCAGTAGCTGATAGGCACCGATTGAGAAGGCCCTGTCCCCATGCAGAACCCATTGAAGACTCATTTCAAGGGCCCTGTTCCCATGAGGGCAGGAGAAATCCGGATTTAATGGGTTCTTTGGGCTCTTAAATCTAGATTTCATGGGGACCTGTTTAAGCTGACTGGCATGATCATCTCCCCAATGCTCCTATCACGGCCTCCACCTCCTGCCACCTCCTCCCCAGCACTGAAGCAGCTTCCTGGGGGGGGGGGCTGCTGCTGCTGCTGCTGCTGCTGCTGGTGATAGTGGGGCAGCATTGACAGATTAGCTGCAATAGCCTCCTCTGCCTTCCGTTACTCTGTGGTGGCATTGGGGGACATGGCGGCAGCAATTGCAGCCACACTTGTCAATGTGGCTGCCACTGTTGCTGCCACTGCTGCCACCACCAGCCCCTCCAGGAAGCTTTTTTGCCATTACAGGGGAGGTGACGGGAGAGGCGGAGGCGGCAGGAGCATTGGGGTCACAATGCCCACCAGCCAAAGTCCACTGCCCTCCCCCCATGCAGCTGCAAAACCTCAGGACTCCCTCATTGGGCCCAATCTGACCCTCAGGAGGCATCCTGCAGTGTCCACACAGTGCCCTGCTTAGCACCCATTCCAATATAGCGCTAGCGGGTTGGTGCAGGTGTATGGGGTCATCCCGGAGATCTGGATTTGCTTTCGTTACATTGATAAATGATTTGGTTCTGCACAATCAAGTAAAATGAGGTGATTGTGCATGCAAATACATTTTGCTTATTAGCCATGTCATGTAACTCTGAATTTAAAATAATTTTAGTTAAGATATATTGCATTTTCCTAAAGATCTCTTTCTGATATATGGCTGCACCATCCAATTCCTTTGTTGTGCCAGTAAGCTACCAATAAAGTATAGACTGGAAGTCTTTTTGTAGCACTTTGACTTAGCTTGCATTTGACAGTAATTGCAGAATATTAATAGTATTTATTTATTTATTTGATACCATTACTGTGCAGTGAACTTTACAAAGTATAAGTTGCATCTGATCTACATTTAACATGGAGTAGACATAGAAGAGTAGGGAAATGGAGAGGGTGTTTTTGCATTCCCAGGGTTAGCTTTATGACGGTAAGATGGATGCAAGGGCACAAACTGCTGCACTTAGGAAGGTACAGAGTGGGCTGCCCCTGCCCCATGTGTAGACCAACTGCCATAACACATCAGCTGAACATCCTGAGAAGCAGCTGGCTGAGCATATTGTTTGTACAGTTTAGCCACTCTAAGCCCCACCCCACCCCACCCTGCTCTAAGCCCCACCCCTTCTTGTAGGGGCATCAAGCACCACTTCCTTGTTCCAGGCACCCAATTTGCTAGAAGCAGCCCTGTGTGCATCCCTAGTGAAAAGTGTTTCCTGGGTATCATTGTTCTAGAAAATATCCTACTTCTTGCGGGATGCTTTTAAGAAATGCAGTATCTGTCATATCTATACCAATAGACCTGCAGTACAGCTGTCCTCATCAATAGTTTTCAGAACTGTGATAAGAATTATGGTCAACCACTGATACAGGTAGACAATTAAGACACAAATCTGTAAGAGGCAATAACTAACTAATTACTTAACTAATAAACATGTGCACAAATCACATTGGTGTAGTTCAGTTTATAGTGAACCAGCTATGCTTGGTTCAGGTTCACTCTGAACCATGTTTTTTTAAAAAAACAAAACACTAGAGGGTGTTTGGTTCCCTATAGTTTGCTCGCTTCATTAGAGCATCCCTTGATTCAAGGTTGCTTTTTTTCAAACTACAGGGTGGTTCAGTTTAGATGTGATGAACCACCCATTCACTAAGAACCACAAATTGACTAGACCAGTTCAACCCATCTCTACTAACCAACTAACTAAATAATGACCATGGCACATTTTAATAGCTCAAACTGCAAATACTCAATTATCTGAAACAGACACTACTGAGTAATTAAAAAAAATGTAATGGGCAGACATGCATGATTGCGATATGTGGCAAGATTTAGTTCTGTTAGCTCAAATCACTGGTTGGAGAGTGTCAAATCATATCGTATTTTGATTTTTCAAAAGCCCTTGGGCCTATTCTGCATCAGATGAAGTGCCAGACTTGCATTTTTGGGAAGTATTTGAAGTAAGAAGTAAGACAGGTAGCATCATGCAGCTGTTCTGAAAAGTATTTATGGGTGTTTTGCTCTGAAAAGAAAAAAAATAATGGATTCGTGTGAAGCAGAGAAGCTTAGTCAGCAGATATTGGCATATGACAGTGAGTGAAGGAGACCATGGGGCTTTGAAAGCAAAAATTAAGATTGATTTACCATTTGTCAGACTGACAGTAAGTTCAATGGTTAGAGATAGATGAGGAGTATTATTTTGAAAATCTGAACAGTAGAAAATAAACAAGAGCAAGAACAGACAAATGTGAAAGGAATGAGCAAACCTCTCACTATATATCTGAGGAAAAAGACTTTCAACTTGTCAGACCACATTGATTAGGGTCAGTACAAAACTTATAGTTTCCATCAGAATACTAATATGAGGTAACTCATTCCTTTGAAGAACTCTGCTTGCATTCATATCTGTCACTTTATGTTTTGTAAATCTTAATCATCAAGTTCCTTTGATCCATTGGTCAGAAAATAGGCTCCACTCTTTGAGAGGTTCTCGTAACAGATGTTTTCAATCTTACTGTCATTGATTTGATCTCCTAAGAAACAGTTCACTCAGCAACTAAAATATCAACCAATTGTAGCAAAGATAGCTTTAAGATTGTTCTTTTTCGAAGTTACAACCTTAATCACAACTATATCTAATTGTGAAATGATGTAGTGTTCCTAGTCTATATAAATAAAAATCTTATAATAATAATTTAAGCTGAATAAGATGCATAAAATTAACAATGTGTTTTATAATTATCATTTACACCAGTGGTAAAATGTTATTAGGTTTTAAATGCACTTGCACATTAGTCTATAGCTTAAATTTCATGGTTTGTGTCTGTGATAAATAACTTAGCTGTAATTGAAATTTGTGCAGAAAAATAAATGCAGTCCATGCAAAACAATTGGTTCTAATAACATTGTATACAATATTTGTCTTTGTCTTCTAGGACATAGTTATTTACAGTAAATGGTATAAATGTGAAGGCCAGATGACCAGTACTTTTAAAAATATTCTTTGAGTGTGATAACACTGAACAAGTATTTTATCTGTGTACCTAAGCATTTTTTTCTTTCTATCAGACTGAAACAATTATACCTAAGAACATTCCTCTGCCTCAAACTCTAATATAAAATGGTCCACTACACTATATACTGCTGAGTGGGTAAATTCGTTAAAGCAAAAATTGTTATATTGGATTTTAAAGTAATGTGTAGCTTTGAAAATAATTGCACTGCCTTGGGATGAATAATAATTGATGGAGCAGGTGTTTGCTGTTCCTCACTGCTTTATCTAGAAATATGCCTTAACAGCCTTAGCACTTTCTGCTAAATATATTCCTCAAAGTTAAGGAGCCATATATTACTCGCTTGCCCACAGAATAACTTTTTGATGGAGTGTCAAAGGAGTGATAATGAAAAAATTATAAAGATGAAAGAAACAGAAGTCAAATTGTGACTTATTAACTAATGGTTTTAAATTACCAGAGAACTGATCTTTTGTATTGTAACATTTCTCTATAAGTCTGTCGGAAGAAAGCTGCTAAGGTTTATATGTTATCTCCATGCAACAGCCACATTAATAACATTTTTACTATGCATTAAATCAGATTTAATGAAATCTGCAGAGAAATCACACCAGAATGAGAGCTTGTGTGTCAAATGTACAGTATTTTCAAATGAAGAACATTTTTGCAGAGTGCTTATTCAAGCATCCCAAGTGTGTTGCTTCTTCCAGTGGCTGTTTTTTTTTTTAAATACTTTAAGATGTGTTTGAGAAAAGCAAGCCCACCCAAATACCACAAGCTTTCAGGCCCTTTCTACATTCGGCCTTATTCCTGCTTATATCTTGGAGTAGGGACCTCAAGCTGCATTCTGGTACAGAATACAGCAGGTCCTGGGTGGGTTCGGATGTAATTGCCATCAAGATGCAGATCATAGGTCCCTATTCTGAGCTATAATCCAGAAGAAGGCCTAGGCTGTGTTCCCACTGGACCATTTTAATTTGGTTTGAGTTTTCTTCAAAACCAAGTGCACATTCTTGCCGTGCCTATTTGCTTCATGATAGAATGGCCTCAATTCAAATACTGCAGTTCCCACTGAAATCGCTCAAGTCCCCAGCATGGGGAAACGATCTTTTCATTTCCTCCCCTTATCTGTTGATCCTCCCACTCCTCTTCCTGATTGGCTTCGCACCAGCCACTCAAACATGATATGACCTGGGCTGGGGAGGCCCAGCTCCACCCTTTGATCAGGGCAGGACTTTTGCGCAGAAGTGCATTTCCCCATCAGTGGAAATTCCTTCTGGCAAATTGTGCCATGCCAGTTCTGTTTCGTGCGGTTGACGGTCCTCACTTCGGGGGTGCTCCTGGTGGAAGGCAGCAAGGCCAGGCATATTCCCCTGAGTGCACCTCTACCATCATTGCAGCTGTCCCCCTCCACCTTGTGAGCCAGTTTGGTCTAGTGGTTAGGGAGTCAGACTCTTATCTGGGAATACTGGGTTCGATTCCACCCTCCCCCACGAAGCCAGCTGGGTGACCTTGGACTAGTCACAGCTCTCTTCTGAGAGAGGGACTGCCACCCGCCACACAAAGGATGCCCAATCTGGGGCAAGGGCCCCCCCCCAAAAAAGGCACTGTTGGATCCCCATCCAGGGAACAGAGAGGTGGGTGGAAAAGTTTGCAGTACGGATGGGCATAGCATTGAAATCATCTGTGCCCCACAGCCTTGAACCTTGATGTCACAGTGCAGTGCATGTGTGCAAAACATGTCTGAAGCCAAGATCACGTACAGTGGTTGGGGCAGCATTCAGTATACAGAAATGAGGAGTGGAACGGGCAGGTTGGATGGCAAGGACAGGGGCTACCCTTACGGAAATCCCACCCATTTAATGCTGCATGGACAGAAGGATTTGCAGGAGGGGGAACAGCTCAAAAGGCGTGAACTCCTGGAATAGTCCTGTATTTTTTCCATTGGAAAAAAATTAATTGGCCAGACCCCAAAACAAAACCAAAAACTCTTTTTCCAGGAGGGATTTTTTTCTGTAGATTTTAGCGGTTTAGTCCTCAAAGTCTGGGAATAAAAATTTAAATGGGAATAAATGATCCCCCAAATGGTCTGGAAATTGATTTTTTTTCTTGCATGGGAATGCAGCCCTAGTGAAGAAAGGGCTTCTCATACTCCAAAGGCTTGAGAGAATAATGTAATTTCAGCAAGCATTTGAAAGAAGCAACAGCGATTGCTTGGTGAATTTATCTTGAAAGACAGGTGAAACGCATTTTAGAAAATTAAAATCAACAATTTTTCCCTTCTAAAAATGACTCAAGCAGAATTCTAAGAGAAGCCTGAGGTAAACATTCTGGGGGAAAAACATTGCTCTTGAAAATAATGATCTAGATATTCAAGTAGCGTTCAGTATAAAGTGCCTCATCCACAATGTCTTATCTACTATGAAATATCAATCCCTGTTTGTAGTTAAAAGCAGTCACAGCATGATATTTGTTATCAAATGAAGTATCTTAGGGCAATGGATTGCCGTTGGCAAAATTTCAAAAATACTTTATTTTAGGACAACTGTAATTGCTTAAGAGAAAACCACTTAAAGGGATTCAGAACTTCTTAACATTTGAGAACAGTAGGGTTCTGTGAATGCATACAAAAGTCAAGCCTTGTGTTTCAGTGCAGAGTCTTAATTTTTTGATAGCTGGAAGGCCCTCAAAAGTATTGATAATTGCTAAGTGCCTTCCTGTTTCTTTGAATGAAGACTGATGATTTCTTCTGGTTTTGAATAAGTTTGCTTCATGATAGAAGAAACATTAATGACAAATAAATGCTGTCTGGAAAAGTACTGTGAAAGAAACAGGATTAATATGAAATTATGAGGTAAATGCCTTTATAGTTATAAAATTCCAATAGTACAATACATTGTGTCTCCAGACATGTGAAAGCAGCAAAAGGACTTTGCAGCTCTGATTGCCCACATTATCCTCCACAATAATAAGGATAATAAATACCCCCCCCCCCCAGTAAAAAGCTGCTGATTCTGGGGATTCTGCAGGGATTCTGTGGACGATCAAAGCTTCTTGTCTGATCAACAGGAAGCGGCTATGAATTCCTTTCTCAGTTCCTGAGCTTCCTGTCAGAAAGACAGGAAGTGGCTGTGAATTCCCTCAGGAAATGGCTGTGAAGGGAATTCACAGATTTCCTTATATAGAGGCACGGTTAGCCATTTTGATCTAAAATTATCAGATATGGCTTTCTAAAGTTGCTCCAATACCTAAAAAGACATAGGCTATGTCCCCAAGCAATTTAAAGTGTGCTAAAACTCTTCTTTTGCCACTGAGCGCCCCCATGCCAGGGTTTTAAATGAGCTTCAAGTGCTACAAAAGCAGGAAAACCCGTGACAAAATACGTGCCCTTTAAAGAAGACTTTCATCGCTCTTTTGGGAAGTTGTGGGTTTTCCTCGCAGCATTTACCTTGGGGATGCTCCGTGGCAAAAGGGGCAGGGATTGCTGCCTGCCAGAAGGCCAGACAGAAAGCATTCATACACCTGCTGCAGCTTCCCTTCCCTTCCCTCTCTAAAGCACAGAACTTTCAAAGAACCAGAATTGTGAAGAATTGCAACATTGTTATCAGGCATGAAGTGTTTTCAGGTGTGAAGTGGATGGATTGCAACATTGTTATCAGGCGTGAAGTGGGTGTACTTAAAGTCACCGCTGCTCTACCGGGTGGATTTAGACAGTGATCTGTGAAAGTCCTAGTGAATGAGCAAACCATCGCCCGGCGGATGGCTGCAGCTCGCATGGGAAGCCATTTCGGGGAGCAGAGATCTGGGAGACAAACAGAACCGATGGCTATTTTTCCTTTGAACAAGAGAGGGGGTGGGGAAAAAAGATGCAGGGAAAGAAAACACGCTTCTGTGGGGACGGAAGGTGCATTTTAAACGTGTGTTTTTCTGAGCCTCATGCAGATGCTTATTCCGGAAGTGCAGGGCACTTTTAAAGTCCGCTTGAATAGAGTGCCAGTAGAGGGAGACTAGAGAGGCAAATAAGTCTTTTGGGGATGCAGCCATAGATTTTACATGGACAGCATCCATATAGGCACCTAGACGGACTTCTACATACCTAAATGTACTTGGGGTGATCGTTTTCCATGTACACATTCCCAAATAGTGACTTATTTATAAGATAGGATCATCTAACACTTTCCACATTGGACTTTGTTCAGGAATGTGGCCTGGAATAGGGGCCTGCTGTCTGCATGCTAGTGCAGACTACAGCCAACCCACAAACTCCTGTCGTTTGAACTAGCATGTGGACAGCAAGCCCCTATTCTGAAGTACATGCCGGAAGAAGGTAGCTCATGTGTGTTTTTCCACTGTCACTAGAAGTACCCACTAAGTACCCATTAATGGGTACTAAATGGCATTCATTTTTGTACCCATTAATGTGTACTTAATGGGTACTTCTAGTGACAGTGGAAAAACACCCCATGTCCCTCTATGTAGAGAGATGGAAGAAAGAGAAAATGTCCTATAGATAACGATTATGGACATTTTCTTGTCATACCTGGGCCATTTCTTGTTGTAGCACTTTCTCTGTTTTCTAGTTACGCCTGCTGTTAATCTCAACATCCTGTATTTTGGAAAAGTTTAATGGTTAAAAGCTGTAAAAAGTTGTTCAAAGAGCTGTGGTTTTGGTGTCTTTAAAATCTTTATGTTGATGCATAGCCAAAAAAAAAAAAGTGGTTTGAATGCTCCCTAGAGATGGTAGGAAGTGCCTCTTGTGTTTTCATCCCATCTCTAACCTAGTTCTTTTAGCCTAGAAAGTTCATGAGAGGGTGAGGAGCAGACTGGTGAATGAATGATCCTGACTGAAACCTTTCCTAAGGCTGCATCCAGACATATCCATCCTCTATATTTGGATATTCCAGAATAAGGCATGGATATTCCACTTTATTCTTATAAGTATGATGTGGGTGAAGCTGAGTGATAATCAACAACCAAATGAGTCAGAGCCACAGTGAAATGGGAATTAGATCCTTGGTCTTCTCCATTCTTGTTCTTAGTTACCATACTTTACTGGGTCCCCAGCTTTTTAAAAAGTAAAGTGCCTCCAGATACCATTAAAATTCCTTAGCCAATGTGTTACCACCAATCACATGATGATTGATTGTCCATGGCAGCAGTGCAGCAACAGGGTAAGTGCATTGTAAAAATCTGCTCATTAATCAGCAGCTTCTTACTTTGCACCTTCTCTCGCATAATGTGAGAATACTCTGGATGATCCACCACCCTGTATGGACAACAGGACGCAGCTCCACAGAAGCTCACCCTCCCTATGCAGCTTTTCTTCATCCCATCAGGATGATGGAGAGTCACCGGGCAGGGACTTCAAAGATTTAATGGTGTCTGGAGGCACCCATAGATTGATTGGGTAATACTTTATTGTACATTTTTCTGGGAACATTTTTGGTATGCTTGTTAGTCCCATATGGATAGTGTTACTTTATTGTTTTTTAAAACTGTCCTTATCTTCTTTGTACATGAGCCGATCGACTCTGTGCTGTTAATTGGCTGACATTACTTGCTTCATAGGGAATACCAAAGTTTTAGTCTCTGATCTTCAAACTCTTATAATGTCATTTTGAAGCTCCCTTGCTTCTTGCATTTTTATGAAAGGAGAAACAAATGTCTTTCTCAGTTTAATACAAAGCTTTTGTACTAATTTCTCATCTTTATCCTATGCAAATCAACACTTCATATTCCGTATACTTACATTCATTTTCTGAAAAAAGTATGCTGAAAAAATGCATATATTTTTTAACACATACGTTATCCAATGCTACTTAAAAATAAACATCACATTGTCTATTTTCAGCTCTGTAGTTAAGATTTTTTTGCCCCTTTCTGCATGTAAACTTGTTAATCCAGACACAAAACTGCTATGAACATATCTGCATTGGAGTAGAGTAAATCTGGATCAGAACTGTGCTAAGAACTGGTCAACCATATACACGTGATCCACATCCACTCTAGCATTTGCTGCTCTAAAGCTCACTCCATTCAGATCTCTATCTAATCTGGATCTAGCTAATTTTGATCTAACTAATACAGATTAAGTGAAGTAAGTACAGAAAGGGCCTCTGACTGTTTTTATTTTCTTAGCTTATCACGTCATGATTTATTTTTTTCATTGAGATTGAAACCTAAGCAGAAATGAGCAAACAACATAACTTAATCCAAAACTGGTTCTGGTTCTTGTGATGGCCAAATCATAACAAAGTGTACAGCTTAGGCTGTGTCTAGACTTAGGCTATGTCCAAATACTGCACATTATGATGCACAGTCATCAGAGTGTGGGTATCACACTTGATGCCCAATACGTCGTAGTGTTGGCACTACTGTGAATTTACTACTGTGGAATGATGAACCCTTACTCCGCAGTATCAGGTGAATTTACCTACTGTGGAACGATGAACACTTGCTCTGCAGTATCAGGTGAATTCGAAGTTTCCCGCCAGTCCGAACAGGAAGGTAAGAACAGCAAATGTGTGCCTCACCATGGCGTGTCGTGGCTTCGCAGCAGGTAAGTTGCACTTTTTTCTATAACAGCAGATTTTATTCCACTAATCTGGATACAGCCAAAGTGCTGAAGCACTTTTGTTTGCACTGTAGGCTCCTGTTTCTGGCAAGTTATAGCAGCACCCATTCTCTCATACTGACGTGCCTTAAAATTACTCTGCATCTACTAGAACAGCAAAATGTAAATAACTTAAACATGTCCAGAAAACATATCTAAGTTTGGGTCAAGTGGGATGCTGAAAAATAATTGTTTTCAATTTTACTGGGACTTCTGTGTTTTTTGTATTTGATTCATATCGAATCAAATGCAATAAAATTGTATTTGTTTGGATAGATCCTCTTCAAATGTGATAGGATTCAAATTCAATACGAATGTGTGATACAAATCCGATGCAAATCCCTGCTATGAATCACCTACATATCCACTCCGAACACATCAAATACGCTCTTAATCCACACTGAATCCATTCTGAATCTGCTTTGAATCCACTTTGGATCCATTGCAGATGTGACTGGGCAGCTGCTCTCCTACCTCCCCAGGTTCACGAATGTAATGGAGCTTTGTATGAATGTATAGAATCATTCAATTCGTATTCGAATGTCAATCTTCAAATGTACCAATATTCTATTCAAATTTGATTGTCCAAATTTGAGCAAATCCATTACTAGTTTTGAATGTGTCAAATATTTGTGCACACTAGTTTTACTGCACTGTAAATTAGGGATGTGCTTGAATATTAATAACATTTGAAATTTGTACGAATTTGGCCAAGATTAGAACTTCGAATTGAATGGTGGCACATTCAAATCAAAAGTTTCAGTACATTTGTATGAAGATTTGTATGGGATTCTTATGGGAATTGTATGCATTTGTATGGGATTGAACATTTGTATCAAATTCGAATCCTACCGCATTCAAAGGGGAACTGTTAAAATGAATACGATTTTCTTGCATTCAATTCAATACAATTTAAAAACAAAAAACAGTCTGTGCGCATCCCTACTATAAGCACTTTCTGTTCAAGCGTGGTGCAAGTATATGGTGCCAATGTCCCATAAAGAGTGGAAAGATGCAGCTTGAAAGCACTTCCACCCCTGCACTAGTAGTGTGTAACTAGTGATGATGCAGCCACCAAAGTAAATTGCCTAGTGGTCTGTGAGGCCAGCTGATGTGGGAGCAGGAGGAAGATGTTGTGTTTCTCTGATCCACTTCATTGTGGTAGTGTTGCTTAAGAAACAAAAATAGGAAAAAACAAAGAAGCAGAACCAAAATATCAAATGCTATGACTATGGGCATGGTATTCATGTATGGAACAGTGCCTGCATTGCTCCTTTTTTAAGAAACACCAATTATCTGTTAAAAGTGACCAGTGCAGCAGGGATTTTAACATGCCTCCATTTCCCCTATTAACTGCAAAATAACATAACTTTTTTTAAAAAATGCCTTTTTGCTTGTTTGTTTAAAGGGCCATTGAAAAAGAGAAGCCAAACCATTTTATGGCCAGTCATTCACAAACTGTACTGTGGCATTTGGTATGTGGGTATTGTCAGCCCACATTCTGTATCCCATTATCTCTACATAAAACATTTTATAGCTGCTGTATAAAACATTTACATAAGCCCCCAATGTCAGTATTAAGCTTGATCTAAGCAAAATGTTAAGCAGACATGACCTTAACAAATGGAACAACAATATAATGGCATTTTATAGTGCATAGACAAGGAAGCATAGCAGGCCTGTCTGGTACTCTGGTGCATAAATAATGCCATTACATACACAGGAGGTAAAAAATTACAAAACAAAGATTTGAAGCTGTGTGTCATAGTGAATTTAGGTGTGTCAGAAATAGTAATGTTGACATCAAACTTGTTGTCTGATGAATTAAATATTTACAAATGCTTTCTTGCTGGTGCAGAATTGCCTGTTTAACAATAGAAAACATTTTTTGGCAAGAGGATCTCATATATTTTAAATTGCCAGATATTAATTGCTCATATATTTTATATTAATATACAATAATCATGACAGTGCAGTGTTTTTGGTAATAGAGGAATCATTGCATTAAGAAGAACGATTAAATCATCTTGCACTAATTTCAATTTTCTAAAAAGTAGACTTGCATACACATAATCAGCATAATTTCTAACTCTATGAAATGATTGGGTATTAGATTATTACATGTTTAAAATAATATATTAGTTGTTCATTTCTCAGGCCAGGTGGAGGCACCATGGATAGGAAGGCACCATGGAGAGAAAAGGCCCTCCTCATCTCCATTTCGGAGTAAGAAGCATTGCAGAATTGCACCTCCTCAGTGTATAGGGGAGAAATTGCCCTGCAAATGTGGTGCTTCCATTGCTGATTGTGGTGGAAAAGAAGCCAGCACAATCACTTCAAGGTGCTAGTTGCCACTGAAAATCAAGATGGAGTTGCTATAGATGTCCCACATTGGTAAGTGAGGACATAACCTTGGAGAAGAAACTGTGGTTTGAGATAGGATTACTAACCCTCAAGGCAATCCTGGATGACAGGTAGTGGGGGTTGGCAAAGGCATATACTGCTTTCTGTGTCTCAGCTTGTTCCTCTGTGCATGTGCTTTTGGTACATCTGGCTGCTTGGGCTGGGATGTATGGTGTTGCTCATGATGTAATAGTAGCATCTGGTTGCATCGGTCGTTTTCGTGGGTAGAAGCTGAAGATAATAACAGTATTTATAATTTATCATGGATGCTTTTCAAGCAGATTGTACATGTGAGGAGTTTGCTTCAGTTGACAGTCCTAGTGTGAGGTCTAGCTTAATGGAACTCTCTAGTGGCTATGATGCTTAAAACTGGCAAAGCCACATGATTTATACCATTATCTCAAAATTGCACTCATGTCCAGCTCATTAGTGAAGAAGCTGTTTGACTAGATGAGCAGTTTATTTGCTTAAGCTAGCAGGACTTGTTATGTTCTTGTGATTTGTTTTGTAATTATTTAGTCAACAAACCAGGGGCAGCTGCACTTCTAACACTTGCTTTCAGGTTCATCATCTTCTGGCTTTTCCATTAAAGACTTGGGTACAATCACCCCTAACAGTAGCTTCATTAGCTTTCTTAGTTGTCTAGGTTTGTCATAATGTGCAGTGCATGGCCCTTTATTACCAGCTCTTTCCCATATTAGATTGATCCTTAATCTAGTTACATTATTCTGGTCACTTCTCCATTCCACCCAGTATCATATGCAGCAGTTTGCCAGCAAAGGTCATACTGGAAATGGATGGAGTTAGATGTAAAGATTCCAAGCTTGACTCTCAAGCACTGTGTGTCCATCTTCCTGTAGCTTTCTTGGTGTGAGATCTTTCTGGATGTGAGCTGCATCAGAGGAACACCATGGCAGTTTTCTTCCTTACAGTCTCATTGGCCCATTTATCGCCTATACTTCATGGGCACCTTCCGCATGACAGTCAGTTTGTCATCACATTTTCTTCCCTTTATTGACAATTTTTTGTTAAAGCAGAAGATCTGCTTTAGTTAGGATACATCTGCATAATTAAGTTGTTGTCATCTGCAGTCACCTCAAGCCTGAGCACAACCAAAGAAAGAAACTGAGCCTGCTGTTATGTGCATTTTATATCATAATTAGATCAGCAGGTCCAGTTCTGTAAGAAATCATCATAGAAATAGATTCTCATTTTCAGGAGCTATGTTATGATATATGATGATAATAAAGAACACAGAAATGCAAAAACAGCATTACAGATAAGAAAAAAAAATCTAATCCATATTTCTGCGTCATTATTCCACTTAGCAAATGCTAATGTCAGCTTTGTTGGCTGCCTTTTAAGTTTTCAAGTGATCTGATTTTCACAGCTTGCACAGTCACTTTTGAAATTCAGAAGGTTAGGTCGGAGATAGCTATCACAGAATGCAATCAAAATATGTGTGACTCATAAGTAGGACAAAATAGTGGTGGCAGAAGAGATGAAGGAAATGTGAACAGATTGCAGAATATCATTCTCATAGATAAAGTAGTTCTACCTGTAAAGAACTGTACCTGAAAATATTAGATCAAGTCAAAAAATCCTCATAAATGCACATGCAATGTATCACACTTGATTTTAGTTTCCTCTAACAGTTCAGAAACATGAGTGTGGAAAGGAAATCCCTTTTCAGAATAGATCACACATTTGTGCCTTATTGTCCCTTATACATGTGTTATGGTATTCAGCAATAATTTCTTTGTTCTTTCACCTCCCGAAGCTACAATAAGATGAGTAACCCTGAGTTACCAATCGCAGGGAAGATTCTCTGAAAAATCCCCCAAGGAACAAGTCCCAGAGTTCCATGCACATCACTACCCTGTGCAGTGGCAGCAGCTGGAATAGCGCATGTGCACCTGGCTCAGTTGCTTGCCCTGTATTGATGCTTTTGCTGCTGCCGCCCATCATTGCTGTGCCCACAACAAAAAGGGCAGTGGTCAGGCCACGCTGAGTTGCATGTTTGTGGTAGCCTCATTTGGGCCACTGTCCATCCGTAGAGTGCAACTCCAGGGAAACTATGGTTGAAGTTGGATTGTCAACCCTAGGGATGTGGGGGTGGTAACAGTTAAAGCTGGGTTCACATGTAGCAATGGAAGACAATCAAATAGGGCTGTGGACAGCCCTAAGGCCATCCAGTGGCAACCTGTCCCACTCTGGGATAGACCTCCAGACTATTCCAATCCTAGCACAGGACTGCCTAGTCCCTTGCAACATAGGCCATTCATCACAGAGTTGCCTCTTGATTGTGAAGATGGCTTTAATGTGGATTAGAGGTGAGATGGAAACACTAGCTGCAAGATGTTAGCCACCTTGATGCATTACGCAGTAGACATAATAAAAGCTAAATAAAACATGATACTAAGCCACTTATGAGCTAGGGTTGTTAAATCATGTAGATGCAGCTTTTGATAAATATGTATACAATATTAATTCAAAGCAATTTTTGTTTTTAGTCAAGACATTTTGCCATACAGAAACCATTTATATGAACACTGAGGCAGACTAATAAGCTTTCAACATCAAGCGTGTGTGAAATTGCTTCACAAGGCCTTTTATTAAATTTTAAGGAACAAATGTGCATGAGTTCTGCTATTCTGTTTAAATTTCCTTTTCTTGAAGTCTCATGCACATTTTCTCTCAGAGAAAATTTATCTTGCTCCTGTCACTGTAAGGAGGCCAATTTTTCCCTTGGAGGTCATTTAAATCTCCATTGCAATGGCAAACTGACAGCTCTTGGAACTGCAACAGAAGCTTTTATATTTTTTAACCAAACAAAAGGGAGGAGGAAGAAATCAGGAGTGTGACTCCAAAACATTGAACACTCTGCCTCCTGTGAATTTGCCTCATCTCTTTTTAGAGCTATCCAAGTTGGTGGCAACTCCATGTTTTATGATAGCAAATTACACGTATAAACATGTACTTGTTGAAAAATGACTCACTTTTGCCTGCCCAAATCTTCATTCTTATTGGTTTGCTTTGGGTATTAGTATTATGAGAAACAATTCAAGAGAGAAACAATTTTACACATTTAAGATGCTATGTTGTTAATTTGCAGAGCCAAGGAAGAAGCCTGTGTATTAGACAAGTACAGAAATGGAAGACGTTTGAATATTTTGCTGCATCTGCTCTTTTATGTTGGTGTCTAGTTTTCAAGAGTTTCCATATTTGTTTGTTTGTTTTTGCCCTGTACCCCAAATGTCTCAGAGTGGGTCACAATAAAGTAATTATAAAATTAGATGAAATAGATTAGCAGAAATATTGACAGTGCCTTATTCCTTCAGCCAAAGGCAAGGAAAAATAGGTGTGTCTTCACTAATCATCTAAAAATATGCAATGAGGGTGCCTGGTACCCCTCAGATGGGAGACTGTTCCATATCCTGCCTATCACCAAGAACTCTCTTCCTTGTGTTCCCAATCCTTTAATTGCTGAAGGTGATAGCTCTACCAAGAGGCTATATAGGTAAAGGTGTTCCTTTAGATATTTGGAAGGTTTTCAAGGAAGTGACCACATGCCCCCCCCCCCAGGATGTTCTGTCTGCTGAGAATGGAGGGAAAACTGTTCTATGACATGCAAAATGGCACCTCTTTTTTGAGATTGACTAGTATACTAGAGGGTGATATATCAGACCATGGAGGCATGCAGTACTAGAGGATGGTATGCCAGAATGTGGAGATATACAGTAAACAAATGGAGGACCCATTTTAGGGGTGCAACAAGTTGTGCTGCCACACTAGCCTGGAGCCCAAGAGCTCTGAAGGTTCATTTCTGGGCTGCTGTGTAAATAGTCATAGATGTTTATGGACCTTTCTAAATAGACTCTTAATTCAAATTAAGGACTTGTATATAAGTATCTAGGCCTCTCGATCCACACATTAATGTGGATCTATGGCCATTTCTACACTTACTGTAGTTAATCCAGATTAAGTAAATCTGGAACTTCAGAATCCATTCCTTGAGGAATCCATTCCTTCTACTTCCGGAACTAAATGAAGACACCATACATCCACACGGGGTGTATAGTGCACAATGGCAATGGGTGCAAAATGGGGCTGCCATGCAGAAGCTGTAGCATGCATTCTGAGGTCCCGATTAAGCCTGTGCAGGAATTTCCACCTGCTGCCTGGTGCGATTGGCCCATGAAACTCAATCAAGTGTCACTTCCATTTATAGTGGCCACAACAGAGAGCTGCTATATTGCCGGCCACCAGTTGTGTAGCTCATCTACGTAGTCATTCTATGAAAAGAGAATGTAGCTGCTACATAGTTGTTACTGGGTCAGAACCAGGTGGGTGCAGCTACGTAGGATATGTGTAGAAAGGTGGAGCCGGAGCCACCACGCTACAAATGGTAACCATTAAACCCACCCTTGGACCTAGTTGGCCCAGCATGCATGCAGAAACATGCTCTGAAATCCAGTTTTCATCACACAAGAATGGATTGTAGACCTGTTTAAAGGAGTCTATGGCTAAAGGGGTCTATAGCCAAAAGACCCCATTAAATCTGGAACTCTATAATGCTCAGACAGATGATGCAATCCCAAAGGGGTCCTAATGGGTCCCTCAGTGCTGAAGATATATAATGAATGTGTGCCAAATGCGCACCAGTCAAGTTATTAAATGGGTCTTCAGAGCCTGTGTGGAAACACCCTGTGAGCCCCTCCTGCTGCTATTACAGTTCAGTCTGCTTTATATGGAGCATAATCCCAAAAAGAAAGGCCCTGATCAGAATGACTGGTAGAGCCATTTAATCACATCTGTCAGCGGGATCAGTGGCCCTCATCCAGAATATGAGAAGTGTGCAGAAGGCATGCCTTCCATGTTCGTGCCTAGCACACACCACTGAAATACATTCCCAGAGCAAATGATGCAAGGAAATTTTGTTCTTGGCCTGGAAGAGATGTAGAAGTTCAGTTGCAAAGCTCATGTCGCTGTTGAGGCTATGAAATGGATTGGTCTGGACCAGTACCATTGTGCAGGCAGCACTGATCCCGCCCATACCTTCCCGTTGTTTGCAGGCTGCAGGCTTGGCTGTTTCAGACCCACTGATTCCACTGAGTGCAGAAATGGTCTAGAGCCAACTACGTAGCCACAATTGCTGCAGCGAACCAAAATGCTGCAAGTCCACCTGCATTTAGGGGCTGCTTCAGCAACATTCCTGTAGATCTTTCAGAAATCACTTCAAAGGTCTGCTATTTAATATCATCCCCATACCTCTAGAGTGCCTTGAACTATTCAGGTTCTGATCCAGCATCCATGAGGATGCTGCCTTGTGTGTGTGTGTTTCTGGCAAGTTTAATAAGAAGCATAAATTAAGCTTCCACATAAAATTGAGTTGTAGAGAAGTTGGCATCTAGTTGCATTTATGCTTCTGTTTACGAATTTTTAGTACTACTCAGTGTGGTTACCAAAGGGGAGTTAGGGACTGAAGCCACAACTCTTAAGAAAGGAGAAAAGGCACTTGTGCAGGCACACTTAATAAAATGTTTGGATTTTGACTATTCATAAGATTTGCCTAAAATATACATGTCTGCTTCCATGAAGACTCTGTCACTTTTGACATGCCTTCCAGTCTTGATTTTCAAATGGTTATATATTCTAGCTGGTGAATTTTTTTTTCAAGTTTCCTTAAAGAGAGTCTCTTCAGTAGCTTCTCATTAAAATTCTTTAGTTTTTTCCAAGTTCATCAATTTCAGATGACAACTATAGCCCAATGGATGATACTGGGAAACTCCACATTCTGCTCAGGGGCTCA
Source organism: Aspidoscelis tigris stejnegeri (assembly GCA_023333525.1). Classification (NCBI taxonomy): domain Eukaryota; kingdom Metazoa; phylum Chordata; class Lepidosauria; order Squamata; family Teiidae; genus Aspidoscelis; species Aspidoscelis tigris. Next base: position 49,124,341 of record JALMGA010000005.1, on the reverse strand, counting down.
GTCAGGCAGTCTGTCATAAAGGTTGCACTTTTTACCCTGAGGGCAATAAAGATCCGTGCAGATTTTATCAGATTTTAAGTTTTTTATCTATTGTATTATATTTCTGTTTTGATATGGTCATACGGACTAATCAATAAAATGCATTGAACCATTGAATTTCAGGGAGATAAAAGCTAAATGATGTGACAGGATATAAATACAGTATCTCAGAGCAATTAGCCATTAAAAAAAGTTACAGAGACACTGAAATACTATGAATTAAGTGAGGTGTGGATGCTGGGAAGAATCTTTGGGTTTTTTCTTTTGTTTTAAAAAAGGGGTTTCAGAAATTCTTTTTGATAAGTGAGTTGATTGGTTTCCAAGGTTTCTAAAGCAAACTATAGAACATTGACACTTTTGAGAGTACAAGTAAGTATATGATACCTGATGCTGGCTTTCAGTAAGAAGGAGACCACTAGGTGATCCATGTGAGAAAGTGGGGCCGGTCTGCTCTGTTCAACAGAGAAGCCCATAGAACTGGCAGGGCAAAACCAGCCAAAAACCAGCAGTACTTTCACTAGTGTGTAATTGCAATGTAGCACAAAGGACAAAGCAAGAGTCCAGTCAAGCCAATGGGTTAATGTGTCTTCTGGTAGATTAGTGGGCCCTGATCCTGAATGAGGAAGTGTGCTGTGTTTTTGATGCTCCTGGCCAAGATATTTTTCTTGAATGGCTTCAGAAGTCAACCATTTGGTGTGTTCCAGAAGAGAGAATGAGTCTATTCACAATAAGGAATGCAAATCAAGTAAGTCATCGCACTGAAACAATGCGGTATCTGGGCAGAACAAAGCATTATCAGTTTTCTACTGCTAAAGCATGCTTAAGAGCAATCATGACAGGAAATTGGCTTGATGGAATGGGGTAATGTTGACTCTACAATTATTGACCTCTTTTTGGCATCATTATGTCATTGTGTAAATCTTGCCCATGTATCACACAGTACTAGAACCAGGGAGCACTCTATGAAGCTGATGGGTAGGAGAGTCAGATCCAACAAAGGGAAGTATTTCTGAACCCAGCGGGTCATCGGATTATGGAATGTGCTGCTGAAAGAGGTGGTGACAGATACCAGTCTAGATGGCTTTAAGGTAGGGTTAGACAAAGTTATGGACGACAGATGTATCAATGGCTACTAGAATGAATGCCTAGGTGCATCTTTCAGGCTGGGGAAAGGGGGGGGAACCGAGGCGTTTCTAAGGCCATTTGCTTGGATTCTAGAGCAGGAATAAGTTTGTCCTTGTCTCTGCTTGAGATGCCGATGAGCATCTGGTGGGCCACTGTGTGCGACAGGATGCTGGACTAGATGGGCTGTGGCCTGATCCAGCAGGGCTTTTCTTATGTTCTTATGTAACACAAGGAGAACAATATTCCCAATTATATAGAAGTCGTTTGTAATTTCGCATGTTGCTTACTGGAGAAGGACAGAGATCATAAGTGATATGAATGACTGTCTGGAAGCAAGTATGCTTCATAAATTCTATTTTAAAATATAGGTTTTTCTATCTTTTTGGTAATAGGTTTTTCTAGCCTATGATTCTGTATGATGGGAATAATAATTATTTTCCATTGCCCTCAAAACAGGTTTTTATTGATAATCAATCACTATTTAGAAACTGCTTTGTATTTTCAGTGAGACTAAAGGTAGTAAGTTATTTATATAGCTGTAATGAAATGAACACAAACTAAACCTTTTTTCTGTTGTTGTAGTCGGTTTACAGGGAGGTCTTAACAAATTATTCATGAATGTTATATTACCCTTTTACTTTTTAAAGACACTTAAAAGGAGTAGTAGTTGCAACCTCAGGAGGATTCACGCTTATGATCAGTTGCTGCTGCTTAATTTCCTTTGCACTCAATTACATAGTATCCAAACCCCCAAAGAAGCGTGGGAGTGTCAGAAGATTTAGCACCAGATCTCAAAATTAAGAGGTGAAATTTCAGAACCAAACTGGAAGAGTCAGTTGTAAGTTGGTTCAATGATGACTCAATTCACCCCATTGCATTTGCCTTACCTTTCCCACCCCATCTTCAAGGTGGCCCAGGCTAGGCTACTGCCAGCAGCTCTTGCTGTCATAAGGATCCAGAAACTGTAATGCACTATGGACCATGCATGGAACCTCTCCCTCTTCTTGTTCGAAGCAGCTTCAGTGAAAATAAACAGCACACCAGAACTAATCAAGCAGGGAACCCTGCGCAATGCCTTGTTTAAACATTGGAAGCTACTGCATATAATTTCTGTGCTTATTTAGCATTTACTTACCATCTGTCTTCTGAAGAATTTGGAGCAAACATAACTAGTGTCTCCCCCCTCCCCCGATTTAATTCTCACAACATCCCTTTGGGGTAGATTTGACTGATTAACCCAAGGTCACCCGGTGAGCTTCCACGGCTCAAAAGGAATTTGAACCATAGTCTCCCAATACTTCTGCACATACTTTCTTGTTCTCATTTACTGTTAATTAAAATTATGTCCCAAGTACTTCAACATATTACTGTTCCCTACTGATAACATTTAGAAGGAGTGTAAGGGAGTACAAGAGGTAAACATGTATAGTAGTTTCATTCCAACAAGTAAACTTGGAAACGTTTATTCATCTCACTTTGAGTCTTCTGTTTTATACTGATAAGGCGGCCTCACTGACTGTAATTTCAAGGATGAGCTAAAGAGGGTGAAAAGGGATCTTTGGGACACAACTAATCTTCTCAGTTTGTTCCGTATGAATTTAATAGAGAAGTGCTTAATTTTCTTGATTTCTGATATGGCTTGTTGGAATAGATGTGCCAGACTGGTTTGGCTGTGAATCCCTTGGTTTGAGGGGTAAGTTTGATTCATACTGAACCAAGTGGTCCTTTAGAACCAGTTGAAAACTGCTGTTTGAATCAAACTGAGGTCTGTTCGCACTACGGCCTCTAGTGAAGAAGTAGTGAAACTCTGGTGAAGAGCATCCACATGTGTTGAAGAGCCTCCGAGCATGCCCGCCCTCACCAGAACTTCACTTCTTGTTGATTAGGTGTGGAGCACAAAATCATGCTCCACGCATTAACCAACATTTACCAGACATTTACCTGAAGTGTCTGGGACAGGAGCATTCACTCTTCTTCTGGCGCTCCAGGATCATTGGAGGTGCCGCCCAAACACCCTGGCACCTTGGATGACCATAGACGCAACTGTGTATGTGCAGAATGTCATTGTCATCAGGGCAATGGTGCTGACGCACTCGCAGTCATGAAGGGCGCCACAGCCCAAATGGTGGCACCCAGAGGAGGACTGGGACATGGATCAAATAAGGTAAGTATTCAATCACCGAGGGGGGGGGCAGTCAAAGTTGACTAGCACTCCAAGTGCAAGTGTTAGTCAGTGTTGGTTAATCACATTCCTTTCCCATCCAGTGGACGGAGGGGGGGGGGTGAGTGCAAAAATGTTCCTGGTTTATGTTCACACTGTTATTTTGCTCTCTTTTCTTTTTGTTCAAGCAGTTTTGATGTTCGAGCAACCCTGTTTGAAAAGGTTCAGATTAAAACTGAACCACTTAAGTCTGATTCAATCCAAATAGCACATCTCTATTTGTCAGAAATTTTTTAAAAAATCAGATTTATTCCTTATTGTTGTAAGGAATAAATCTGATTTTTTTAAAAAATTTCTGACAAATAGAGATGCGCTGTTTGGATTGAATCAAACTGAATCTTAAGTGGCTCAGTTTTAATCTGAACCTTTTCAAACATTTCAAACAAAAATGCATAAGATTTCTAGGATTTTAAGCCCTTCCTGCACTAGCTTCTAGATCCAGAAGAAATCATGTAAAAGAAAAAAAGAAAAAGAAAAAAGAAAAAAGGGGGGTTATACAAGTGGAAATTGCATTTTAGTAACCAACTAAAACCAAAACTGTATTCTATAAGCAGTATTATATTACAACTATATTTTAATAAAAATCCTATAATTACAGTTTTTAGTAAAAATATTTCAGTGACATAGCCTGAAGAAATATATTGCTTATCACCATTATACAAAATTAAAATCTAGTTTGAATTATACCATGGTTCAATCTTTTCTATTTAAATAATTCTGTGAATGCTTATCAGGCAATTAACATAGAACAATGACTATACTTTTAGAATAATATGAATATTTTAAATATAAACTTAAATTTAACACCCAAACTAGCTTTATTTCAAGTGACATCAGGGAGAATAACAGTATTTATTTGATCAAGTGATGTATGCTGCAGAGTCTAAATGGTCATTAGATAAATGGTATAAGTACTTAATGGAACTATGTGATTTGATAAAATGTGGGAAATAAGATGCAAAAGCCAAGGTTTGAAACATTTTTTCTAAGACATAAGAAAACTGGAAAGACTTATTGTACCTCTCAATGAGACCCCAAGCTCTGGAATATTTGAGAGACAAAATAACAAGACTACGGTATTTCTTTGGTCCAGCTAAATTCAAGGAAGATGAGAAGAGTACATTAAGCTGTTGTAAACTGCTGTGCACTGTGGGTAGAAGGGAAGCACATTTTTTCTTCTTTGATACACACAGTCACTTATTATGTATTGTTATGTTTTTTTCTTGTATGTAATAATAGTACTAATGAAAAATAACTATGCTTTGTGAAAGAGGACCATGCTACAATGCCCTGATTCCCTTGAACATTCTGAAAAGAGCCGGGAGCAGTAGTACTATCCAGGATGAGACTTGGGGAAATGGACTAGTCATTATTTTTTAATTAAATTTATTTTGAGTATTGACTGGCAGTGCTGTTGATAGAACAGAGCAGATTGGAACCTGGACTCCAACCCAGAAGAATGACCAGCATGGAATACTGAGCATGAGATACAGGAATACTTTCTGACGAAGGAAAACATTGGCAATTCCATTAAATGTGGGCAAGAATAATGTCATGAATAAATGTGTCAGGGGGTTACTAGTTTAGTGCCCCACCTTATTGAGAAAATGTGAATGTCACTTCTTTTTCTACACTGTTGATTTATGTCTGTTCAAAGTTACTGGAAACGTTGGTAGTGGTTGTGTTCTGTTTCTAAGGGAGCTTGCGGTGCTCAGAGGCACAACCCCCTTCTGTGGATTCTTCAGTGAAGCCATTCAAGAAAGTATCATTGGCACCCTTCTTGATTTGTCTTTTTATTCAATGCTTTCAAAGGCATGCAAGTTTAGGCTACATCCTTGGGTTGGCCAGGGAGCATTTCTGTACATGCAAATACGTGCCCTGTGTTCCTTGATGCATCCTGGGGATTAAAAACAGCACCGTCCTGAAAGAGCAGGATGATGAGTTCTGTGGGGAGATTTTGGGGAGAGTTTTTTGTGGAGGGAAAACAGGTGGAACAAGCTGAAAATAAAATTTAGAGGAAGAAGTAAATACTACTTTCAGGAAAGAGGTGGGTTGAGACCTTGTGGGAGACCAATCAATCATTCTTATAAACCTAAGAAAAAGGTCAGGAGGAGGGGAAAATGAATGAGGTCCATTTCATCATAATGTAAGCATAATCTTAGAAGAGGATCATGCCATTCAGGGGCCTGAACATCAAATAAGATTTTCTCTACCGTTTGCATAATAATCATTGTACAAGAATCACAATGAGTGTGGGGAAGACAGGATGTCAGGAGTATATAGATCAACAGGAATGGTGGTGCTCTCAAATACTTTTGCTGGCATTCTATCTCCTCTGGATCTGATGCTTACAAAACCAGAATACCCAAATTGATCCCCATAATAGACAAATAAGATTGTCTCAATTTGAGATCATAGAACATGGTGACACATTCCAATCCATTATGATGATAGTGACATTGTTCGATGTTAGTTTTAGGAGGTATTCCCAGTCTTCAAAGAGCTGATCATCTTTAGCCTCTTGGATATCAGTGACTAGCCATAAATTTGGATTACTGTGATGTTGAAAAGCTTGCCTTAGATTTGAAAAGAAAACATTTTGTCATTTTTGAGATGCTTTGCTCACTTTTGTTTATATTTATTTTATTATTTTAATTTTATTTGAGATGGTCTATAGATTAATCAATAAAGTACTATGCCCTTTTACTAAGTGGTGAGGACTCCCCACCTGCAGGATAATTACCATATTCACTCCTGGCTGTAATGTTTGCGTTTTTTATGTTCTTTTACATACATTTAATGCAACCAGAGCTACTGTGTATTTGTTAAAGTCAGGGGTAGGCTAACCCTGGATCAAATTTCAATAAAGTAATTTTAATCTTTCCAGTTCAACACTATCATGGTCAGTACTAATGAAGGGAGATAAATAGTCCCTTCCCCCTCAACACTCCATTTTTATTAAAAGTAAACTATTTTTGTTATAAAATTCAGAAAAGACCATTTCTCATAGAAGCAGATGACTAAGATTACATGTGGTCATAAATCTCTTGGAGCTCCCACAGTCTGCCCAAATGAAACTAAGGATGAAACTGAAAATGATGAATATGAGCTGGTATAAATCTTTATCCTAATGTGGTTCATGCAAGTTTGATCCCTACCTGGTCTCAGGTTTTTGTGTTTTTACAGAAAATGGAGCAAACTAACTAGAAGTTTATCTGAAAAGAATTTATACCAGCTCAAAGTCACTAAGGAATTTTCCCCTTCCATAGTGAACAATCTATAACATTTGGAACAAACAGTGATTAAGAAACAAATAGTGGCTACTGGTTAGAACATTCTCAAGTTCAAGTGGAAAAAAAATCGCATGCCTGAGTTTTATTAGTTCAGAGGTTAAGGGTTTGTTTCATTTTGGATTGACCTATTTAAACAAGCTGTTTTTTTAAAAAATGACGTGGTCTAGGGATACGTATATATATCTGTGTGCACGCACGCACAGAAGCTGATAGTTAGTAATTCCTTGTCTCCAGAGGAGCATGTGATGGTAGAGTTACATATTATCCAAAGTCTGTTTGTAGTGCTGTAAGTAATCTTATGACTGCCATACTGTACATCAGTTTTCTGATTAGCATTTGCAGCTGTGACCACACATGGTTATCTGTGCATGCTCACTTGCTTTCCATGGCATATAAAGTGCACATATCTATTTAAGTCATTTTTAAACCCAAAGCAGTTTACAAACATTAAAAACAAGTGTTATAAGTGTAAAACTAGCAGTTGAAGCACTTTGAAAACTGAGTGGGAACAAGGAGAAACAAACTTTTTCATATAGGGAATGACTATACAAAAAGATAGGCCTTTAATAGCACCTGTAGGTTGTAGGCCACATACAACATAGGAGAGGACATTCCAAATGGAATGGGCTATTACTGAGAAAGCCCTACCCCAAGGTATTGTAAGACGGCATTCTGTATTATGTGTAACCCACAGTAAGGCCATTCCAAATGATCTCAGGGCTTCTCAAAGGTTATAATGACAAAGGTGTTCTTAAGCTTTCATGCTGTAAGTAATATTAAAAAGGTTGCAGAGCAGCTTTTAAACTGATCCCTGGGGGAAAGCCGACAGGAGCTGGGCAGCATCCGGTTCGGGAGAGTGCACCCTCAAGTGAGGAGGGCTGGAAATATCCAGATAATGCTGAGCCAAGCGTGGGATTAGTGTCACATGTTCCTCGACAGCAGAATTTGGACAAGAGGAGTGAATATAAATGTATATATGCAAACACCAGGAGCCTTCAAGCCAAAATAGGGGAGCTAGAAAGCCTAGTTATGGAAAATAGGATTGATATTAGTGGCATAACTCAAACCTGGTGGACCAGTGAAAACCAATGGGATACAGTCATCCCAGGTTGCAGGAAAGACAGGGAAGGGCGACATGGAGGTGGTATAGCCTTGTATATTAAAGAAGAGATAGAATCTTATGAACTGGAATGTCCAGGTGAGTCTGACTCTTCCACAGAAGCAGTGTGGGTAAAAATACCAAGCCAAAAAGGAAGTCTAACAATAGGGACATGCTACCGTCTTCCCAACCATACGCCCGAAGGAGATGAACAATTGGAGAAGGAGGTAAAGGAGGTATCCCATAAAAATAGGGTAGTTATAATGGGGGACTTCAATTATCCTCACATAGACTGGGTGAACTCCTGTTCAACTCAGGAAAGAGAGAGAAAATTCCTAGACCTGCTAAATGACTGTTCCATGGAGCAAATGGTCATGGAACCAACCAGGGGAAAGGCAATCCTGGACTTGATCCTAAGTAATGCTCAGGACCTGGTAAAGGACGCCACTGTAGTTGATCCAATTGGGAACAGTGAACACAATGCAATAACCTTCAACTTAAATACAGGCCCTGTCCCCATGCAATTGAAAGTCTGCTGGAACTCTTCTTTTGCCTCTGAGCGGCCCCATTCCAGGCTTTACAAGGCACTTAGGGAGCTTAGGAAAGTGAGACACCCGCAATAAAATACGTGCACTTTAAAGAAGAGTTCCAGCGCTCTTTCAGCGATTCATGGGTTTTGCTCGCTATATCTGCCTTGAGGACGCTCCATGGCAAAAGGGGCGGGGATTGCTTGCCTGCACACACAGCCAAAAAGCATTCACGCATCTGAGAAATGCAGCAGGTTTGCTTCCTTTCCTTTGTAAAAAGAGCCAGAATTGCTCAGAATGGCAACATTGTTATCAAGTGATCTGTGAAAGCCTAAAAGAGAATGCGCGAAGGATCGTGCTGCCGATGGCTGCAGCCGCTGACTTTGCCGGGGCAGAAAGCCTTTTCTAACAGAGAACTGAGTGAAAGTAAGTGCTGAAAGTGAATGAATGAGCGATCATCTATCCGCCTTTGCTAGGGGTGGGAAGCCGTTTCAGGAGACGGAGATCTGGCTATTTTTCCTTTTAACAAGAGAGGGGGCGGGGGAAAAAGATGTCCGGAAAGAGAAGACGGCTACCATGGGGACGGAAAGTCCGTTTAGATCGCGGCTACCATGGGGGCGCTTATTCCGGAAGTGGAGGGGACTTTTAAAGTCAGCTATAACAGAGTGACGGAAGAGGAAGCCGAGAGGGGGTAATAAGTCTTTTGGGGACAGGGCCGAAGTTCTTAATAAAGTCTAACACAGAAACCTTAAACTTTCATAAGGGAAACTTCCCCCAAATGAGGAAATTAGTAAAAAGGAAATTGAAAGGGAATGTCAAAAGAGTTCAATCACTTCAAAATGCATGGAGACTACTTAAAAACACAATAATGGAAGTGCAACTAGAATGTATACCTAAAAGAAGAATGGGGACTTCTAGGTCCAAGAAGAAATCAATGTGGCTCACAACTGCAGTAGATGAAGTCGTTAAAAACAAGAAGAGTTCATTTAGAAAATGGAAGGCTTGTCCAAATGAGGAGAACAGGAGAAAGCATAGATACTGGCAACACAAATGCAGACGGCCATTAGGAAAGCTAAGAAAGATTTTGAGGAGCACATTGCTAAAAACATCAAAAGAAATAACAAGAACTTCTATATCAGAAGCAGGAATCCAACCAGGAAAGCAGTTGGACCACTAGGTGGTAAAGGACAGATAGGGGTAATTAAAGAATACACTGAGATTTCAGAGAGACTAAACCAGGCTGCAACATCTAGGCCTCTTCAGTCTGGAGAGACGGCGTTTAAGAGGGGATCTGATGAAGTATATAAAGTTATGCATGGTATAGAAAAGGTGGATAGACAAGATTTCTTTTCGCTATCACACAATACTAGAACCAGGCGGCACTCTATGAAGCTGATGGGTAGGAGAGTCAGATCCGACAAAGGGAAGTATTTCTTCACCCAGAGGGTCATCGGTTTATGGAATTTGCTGCCAGAAGAGTTGGTGACAGCTACCAGTCTAGATGGCTTTAAGGTAGGGTTAGACAAATTTATGGATGACAGATGTATCAATGGCTACTAGAATGAATGCCTAGGTGCATCTTTCAGGCTGAGGGGGGGGGGGACCGGGGCGCTTCTAAGGCTATTTGCTGGAATTCTAGAGCAGGAATAGGTTTGTCCTTGTCTCTGCTTGAGATGCCCATGAGCATTTGGTGGGCCACTGTGTGCGACAGGATGCTGGACTAGATGGGCTGTGGCCTGATCCAGCAAGGCCTCTCTTATGTTCTTAAGATCCCACGTTCTTTATGGCTTTATCTGCCAGGCATAAAACCTTGAACCTGGCCCAGTACTGATTAGCAACCAGTACAATTGTGTAAGCATAGGTATGATGTGTGTCCAAAATGGCACATCCTTTAACAACCTGGTGCCACGTTTTGCACATGTTGTAGCTTCTGGAGTAGATAAAATAGTCTTACATAGAGTGTACCTACATATGTGGCCCGCCCAGATTTGGAGCAGAATAAATGTACTATTTCCTGCAGACATGAGAAAAGACAGTTTCACAGCATCTTTCCATGCTGTGTATTATAGACATTTTGTAATGAGGCAAATGAGAGAAAGTGAGAAACTGCCATGCTGAGCAGATGTGCAAACACCATGCCAGTTGGCCCACTAGTTTGGATTCTTGTCTATCCCAAGCACCTGGGAAAGCTTTTATCACCAGGACTGCAATATGGCTAGATACGCTATCAACCCAAAAGACAATGAATGCAACACAGTAATGTATAGAAACTAACTTGGGTCTTTATCGTGACTTCTCAACCAGAAGTGCATATAATAACAAATAGTCTTCTGATACAGCAGCAAAGGGGTGAGAGTGTGCCACTAATGAATGTATGGATGCAGCCTGTGTGTAGTATTCACATTCAAAGAAATGTTGCTCCTTTGGGTATCATCTTTTGGGGAACTGAGCATGCCTGTAAGCAGAATATATTGTTGCTGTTGTTCTTACTGAGTACAGTCAAGTGGAAGTGAACTCCTGCTCCAGTTTTCTTTACAGATATTGAAATGATTTGCTGCTACCTTCTATCAGGTAGATGATAAGGTCTGAACTTGTGTTTTCTAGGCAGTTGCTCTAGCAGAATGTGTACCTAAAGCTAAATACTTTTTCAAATATGATAGAAATTAGTGTTTATACAGCTTAAATGTAATGACCCAAGTTTGTTTAAAATCAATGTTCTAGGTAATGAAACACATGCTTCATTGTGATTTTGCTCTTAGTCCAATGTCATTCCACTCAGTTATTTCTCCAAAAGAAATTGGGTGTGAGATTATATATATCCCATTCCAGAGAATTTTAAATATAAAATAGATGTGGAAAATATATTGTTCCATTCATAATGTTGTTCTTAAAAATCATTTCTCTTTAGCAGAAATTTTCATTTGTTTAAACCTACAAGAATAAGCTGTCTTAAGAAGCGATAAACCAAAGTGGTTCTGTTTGTTTATTTCTATTTCTTTCCAAAACCATAAACAATTTAGAGCCAAAAATGGTGCTAAAACCTATTATACGACCCTGAAGTTACAGCAAACTTGCACTTTATTGGTCAGAATGCTCAAAAATGACAGGCAATGTATTAACTTTGCCGTGGAAAGGGAGGCAGTGTATGAGACAAAGGGTCTTCAGAGGCATTTACCTATGAAGACAAAATAGCTATACCAAAATTTATAGCCCTTGTAAACTTCTAGAAAGATTCATTGCTTAGACTGACTTGTGCATGCTGCAGTTTGTTTTTTATGAAGTCTATACCATCTTGAGTCTGACTAAGGAAAGTCGCTGCTGCTGGTTTATGACTCATTAGCAGCCGTGTCCAAAACAGAACAGCAGAGATGGGTGATCTGCTGAAGTTTGTGTGATGAGACAAACAGAGATTTTGCAGGAATACTGTAGGGGTGGTGGTAATTGTGAGATAAATGGTGCATTTTTTTTCCTTTTGTATTACCCTGATTGAGCAAAGCATAATACATGGGGAAATCTGCCTTTTAAAGGTCTTTCCCCCTGCCCTAATTCAACATTCAGAGGCTAATTTTAGCTTGTGATTTAATGAACTGATCTTAATATAAAGTCAAAAGCATGTATAGTTCTCCTTACTGATTATTTTTAATTCTTTGTGCTCAGCTAAAAACGAAAAGCAAATCTCCAACATGTGTCCATGAAAATAATGTATATAAGGATGTGTTCTTCAACAATTGTAAAGATATCTTTTAACATTGAATTCAATCTAGGAAGGTTAAGACTAAAATTTGGTCTATGAAGGCTCATCATCTAATTTAGTCATGAATGAATGACAAGTATATAAGTAAGACAGGTGAAAAACATCCTAAGTAAATACTGTAGTATGCTAATGGAAAAGGAAGAAAATGAGAAAGCTTTTTTTCATGGTTTCTGACAAAGAATATATTTTTAAGGATGTGGTGAGGATGTGTTTTGCATAAATAAAAACTGCACCAAGCAGAGGTGATCTTATACTTTCAATACTTAGGACTAAAAGCAAATTCTGCAAACATGTTGTATGAGCCTTGGCTCAAAATATATGATCCTCTCAAATGCCATCTGACTACCTTCCCAGCACCCTGCATTTTAGTTGTCATGGTGATATTGCAAGAGACAGCAGAGTACAGGTTTTTGGACTATCTGCTCACCAATATATTATTAGTCCAGAATGAAACTGGCCTTAGGACCTTAGGATAAGAAAAATATATATTTCCTACATGTTTGTGCAGGACTTATTTATCCTACCCTGTATGCCCAGTTGAGTTGTGCACGTTTGGTTCATGTTTGAAAAGTTGATCAAATAGTTTGCATCAGACCAACCAAGCAGTCATTCAAATATCTGGAAATTTCATTAAACCTATGCTTACAAACTCAAACAATTTGATCAAACGGTGCATGTTTGCTGTATTTTTGTCCTTGGAATGGGCTTTTTCAGTTGAAAAAATGGTGCTTCTCCATTTGAATAAGTTCAGAATTGACCACAAACAACTATTCATTCTTTTAAATGATTCACTGTTGAGCCAAACAGGTGTTCAATTTTGAACAAATTCAGAATTGAACATGAACAACTATTGGTTCACAATTAAATGGTCTACTGTTGAGCTGAACAAGTGGGTATTCAGTTTCAAACCAAACCTGTGATTTTTGTTTGTGCACATCTCTAATGTCCAGATGCAAACCTGTCAAAGGCTTTTGACTGAATGTAGTTTTGGAAACGAAGTACAAGGTTTCCCAGAATTGTTTTTATTTTACCTTGTTAGGGACTCTAATCAATAATGGCAAAGGAAGTCTTAATTCAGTTTATGTTATTAGTTGCACAAATAGTAATAGCTTATTATTGGAAGCTTCATTTTGCATTAAACATAAGTCACCAGAAACAAAGATCCTTTCTGCACTTGGCGTTATTCTGGAATAGATCTCAGGATAGGGGTCTGTTATCTACATGCTAATATAGACTATGGCAGGCTTTGCCTGGGGGCTACCACAGTTTGTATTAGCATGCCAACATCAGGACCCTGTTCTAGGATATATTCCAGAATAAGGCCAAGTGTGGAAAGGCCCAAAATCTGTAGAGTATTATGAAATATGAATGTATATTAAATAAAATGAAAGTCTGTATGGGGAAAAAACCCCCAAAAATTGATTTCTTATCAATAAAGACCTCACTTCGGGAGAGCAGCTCAATTAATACTGAGTCCTTTACATTTGAAGCTCACTCAATGGTTAATAGGTTTGGCATAATTTAATTAAATAATATCTAAATAGCTTATGGTCATACTTTTTAAGAGAATAGTAACTATATTGTTTTAGATTTGGAATTGTCTAATATCTAGTATTTAATGATATTTTATATATGTTGTACTTTTTTAAAAAATTAATAGCTGATTTCTTCCCAACAGTTTAGAAATGGAATAAGGAAGAGAATATAATGGGCCAAGAAGATTTGGCACAAACAAACACACAAGATGTTTCTGTCCTTTAAATTATATTCCATCACTCCTGTACATACACAGAGAAAATCAACATTTGGAGTACACTTAGAAAAACTATGCTTTATAGTTTGACCTTTTTCATATACCTAATATGATTGACTTTTACATACACTGCTGTAGCCAACTGTACTTCTGGAAAGGCCCGTTATTTAAATCAAAGCAAATAGAATTGATAACACTCACTAATTTGATTCAATTATTTTATTTGATCAAGATTTCCTTACATAAGTTCTTATTTAAGATAGTGGCATATTTCTGATTGCGTACGGGTGTACAATCAGACATGCAATACAAGAATAATGAAGTCTTTTCATGTTTCTTTTAAAATCCCAAAGTTGCTTTGATTTCTTGAAAACAGCAGTTGTTGAACATTCCTAAAGCGATTGAGTTTCTTTCTGTTGAAGTATTTCTAATCACCCAGCTCCATCATGTCTGGCCATTGCATTGTGGCATCCAACTTCTTTTAATAGATTGGTAGGGGGTGTCCTGTTCATGCAACAGCTGTGAGAGGAGGCAACACCTGTTTTTACTTTTGAATCAAGAAGGATCACAGAAAAAGCTAATGTGGAACACTCAAGTGCAAAACGCCCTTTCATAGTGCGGTCTCTCTGTCTTTATTGACACATCATAAATACAAACAGAAACACACTATAGATGCTCACAGTGCAGCTGTAAATCTGCCTGATTCAGCTCTATTCGTCAAGAACACCAGAACTGACTATAAATTGGCATCTCTGACTTTAAGCTGTTGCTTGAATGCAGCACCAAGTCATTTTTGCAGCACAACGTTAAATGGTAAAAATCTGCAGTATTCCTCTAAGGACTTGATAGAGATGCTGTTTTCTCTCAGCACAGAACAGACAATTAACTGCTCTGGTAGGTTGTCTAGAAGTTGGAACTAGTGCAGATGGTTGTTAATGAGGGGAAAGGGAGTTGTTCCACTTCATTCCCAAGGCCACAAACACCATTGCAACTGCAAGTAATGTATTCATTCTTTCAATCTATATCATACCATATGTTTCAAAAAAGCTTTAAGGCAAAAGGCAATAATTAAAAACGAATCAATGCAATTCATTATAACACTATAAAATAGAAAATAAAAAGCATAAATGAGAATAATAGATCAATCATATAGTGTATTACATACAAGTATTAGACACTATGAGATAGTCCCCTTTGGATGCATTAAACACAGCAGTGTTATTACAGTATTGCAGTGGTCCACCCAAATGCCTCTCGAGGCACCATTCTGGGGTTTTGTTTTTAAATACTTCTAGATATACTCTGGAAAGGTGCTTTGGTACTGCTCCTCTGTGCAACTGTGACAGAAGCCAGATGCGGTGAGCATCATCCACCCATATACTTTTTGTTATTTCTTCCCTGAAAAAAATCACTTGCTCAAACATCCATACAGTACCATACAGAAAGGGAATGGCTGTAGCATGCATCAGTGGTTTGCCTCTGTAACTGGATAAGTTGGGATGACATTGGTTTCCTAAATTTAGCATCTACTCAGCAATCCTCTCTGACCTGCATCTAGAAAACATTTTAAATTAATCTTTGCCCAAATGGAAAGCTGCCAACTTCAAGATTTGCCAAAGGACTAAATTGATTAAGACAAACATCAGCCAAATGGTGCTGAAAACCCTGGAGTGCCTCCACACATTAACAGGAAATTTGTGGAATCTTCTTTAGATCTTCCAATTCCCTTTTGCCACCTCTGCCAAATGGAAGGAGCCAATCATGTCTTCTTACCCCCATTTGGCAGTTCTTCATATTAGGGATATGCACGAATGTTCTAAACATTCAAAATTCAATCAAATTTGATTGAATGTGGATATTCGAATTCAAATACAATGTCTACACATTCGAATTTAAACGTTTGAATGAATTTTGAATGTTCCAAAACATTTGTTCAAATGATCTGAAACATTTGAATGTGAGATCCGTATGTAATATGTATCTGTACGCATTTGCACTGGTAGTACGGGACAAAAACGGGATGAATACGGGATATAACAGGATGTGTATGAAATGCGTACAGATACGTATAACACATACGAATGTTGTCAACATTCACATCTTCAAATATGAATGTTGTCAACATTCGCATCTTCAGATTTGAATCTTACATTCGAACAAATAGATTTGAACGTATTGGATTTGAATCTGATTCTGTTGCATTCCGATTCTAAACGATGAAATCGAATCGAGTGTTTGGATATTCGATTCGACTTGAATTCAAATGCAAAAAAAAACCCTCCTTGCGTGCACATCGCTACTTCATATTACTGTTCCTGGTTGAAATGCCCATGTGTCAGTCAAGGATTTGACCACTTGCTTTTGTATTTTTCTCACACTTGGCTAGCATCTGGACATTTTGATAGAAACAGTAATGTGAAAAGCCACCAGATGAAGGTAAAGATGCTCTGGAGACATGACAGTAAACTTTATGGCCTTTTTCACACCAGATTTTATCCTATACTAAGAAAGGGTCCAAGGCCTCCACTCCATGAGCTGATGTAGGATAGCGGAAGTCCCACCTCCTACTGGAATGCTTTATGACATCACATCTTATTCTTCCAGTAGACTACAGCAGCAAATTTACTGTGATCCAGAAGTGTGGTCTGTGAATAAAAGGCACCCAGCCCCCCCTTCTGTTATGTAGGAGAGTGTGACAACTCGATCCTATTCCCCCCTTGTGAACTCGTATTGACAGAGTAACACAGGCGAGGAAGTGGCGGTTGAGCCATACAGTACCACTGCCTGTCAATGGGCTGGTGTCTGTATATGAACTAGACCCCCCCCCCCCGCCCAGGCATCCCACTTCAAAGGCTTACAGCCAAGCTTTCTCCCTGAACCAGCAAAATAAACATTAGTGTAATATAACACCAACTGTTTATTATTTACAAGCAGAGAGGTAAATAATTAAGTGGTAGCAAAATATAAATGTTGCTAAATATTGCTTAAGTGTCCAAAAGAACAAATAACTGTAAACAGGAATAAACTCAGCTCTCCCCAAGCTAGTCCTACAAAAATAAAATGAATAGCAAAAGCCTCCAGCTCCTGAAGGAACCTTTTGGGTGTTCAGCATGAAAGCCCTTCCTAAAATAAAGTTCAAACCCTAGCAGAAAAGCTAACTGCTGACCAGGAGTCTACTTGCTCAAACCAGAGCCAAGAAGCCCCTTTCAGCATCCCTGTAACTTCCCAGTTATGCCTGGAAATCTACCCTTAAGATAGGCACAACCTGCCTTCTTTCCCTTGCCCCACAAGCAGTGAACCCAAAGGCCTAGAAGCCTGATCAGTCCAGTGCAGAATCTGCCCAGAGAAAGACACAGAGAGCTCTGGACCTCTGCCTTAAATACAGTGAGATTCTGACGCTCTGATTGGCTAGGCCAGTGACGGTGAACCTTTTGAGCTTGGTGTGTCAAAATTCACAAGAAAACCTAGCTTAACTCGGGTGCTGTGTCACATCTAGAAATATCCATAATTTTGTGATATTTGTAGCTCTAGTAAAAAGTTATATTTTTGATAATGTATTTTATTAAAAGCAAAAACAAATAATTCTTTACATTAGTGACTTTTGTTGCTGAATTTCATTTGATAATATTCAATTGAAAGTATTTCGTACACTTCAAGAACAAGCAAGCACTACACGCCCAGGTGCCCAGGGTGACCATGTGTGTCACCCCAAAGGGCTTGGTGTGTCACCTGTGACACGCGTGTCATAGGTTAGCCATCACTGGGCTAGGCTTTAGTGCTGACTGAGAGAACTCCTCCCTCCTTTCACTCAAGCTTGCAAAGTCCCTGGGGAACATTCCTGCTCTTTTTAGCTAGCAGCCAATTCTTGCAAAGAGCCCCGGAAATATGTCCCGCTCTTTTTGCAGCTTGCAGAAGATGTTTGCACAGTCTGCAAAATGTATCTGTCACAGAGGACATTTCAGTGTGACAACAGGGAGTGCTGCCAAAATGAATCTCTGTCCAGGAAAATGAAGCACCCCTGCACCAGTTCTGACGCTGCAGTGCTAGCAGTGAGTGCTGGACCATTTCTTATTCCACACCAGCAACAACTCATCCTAGTGCTGGGTGGGTTGTGTTTTCTGGACCAGAACATCTTGCTCTGGTTCAGGATACTGTCAGTAAGTGTGAATATGGCCTATGTCTAAACTTTCCCCATTCACAATTTGATCTAACGTATGTGTTTTGTTACTGTATTTCATAAAGCCTATAATTTTTTAAAAAAATGTCATGCATGAAAATGATGGCACCTGTGCTACTGTTTTCATTGTCAGAAGCACTTTTAAATCTGCTGTGTTTTCAGGATATTTTCTTTTCCTTTTCCTCCCATCTGCTTCTGTATTCTGTTGTCACGTATGGATTGGTGGGCCATATCTCCAGTTCTCCTATTCCATCCACCCTTGGAGAGAGCAGGATTTTTTTCTGTGTAATTTCAGTTGCTCATTTTGGTGTTCTGCCAAAATGGATACCCCAGTAAGACTGGAACGTGGAGGTGTGCCTTCTGCATGCCTCCGTGTTCTGCACTAGTGCCATGCTACTCCACTGGTAGACCTCAGTATCAAGGTGTACCAGTGACCCAGGTCAAGGGTCCCTTGATCAGCATCATGCTTCATCCTATATCAGCAGTGGGTGGAACCTCCCATTTCCTGTATTAGCATATGGAAGGGAGATCCATAGTCCTCTTTCTGATTCTGTTTGTGTGTCTTAATCTGCTCTGCAGCATCAAGTATGAATTGGCTTTACAGCTGTTAAGGCAACAACTGAAAAAAGAAATGGGTCTTGCATTTATTTATTTATTTATTTATTTATTTATTTATTTATTTATTTATTTATTTATTTATTTATTTATTTATTTATTTATTTATTTTCCCTGGGAAATCTGTGAAACTTGTTGAAGCCAGAAACAAAGCTCAAGTCAGGAATTCTGGATACCTTAATTAATTTTTTTGCAAAATTTGTGGAATGTGATTGCAAGGGAGCATAAAGGAACTTGCTCTAACACAGCAGTTCTCAACCTTCCTATTGCCGCGACCCCTTAATGGAGTTCCTCATGTTGTGGAGACCCCCAACCACAGGGGCAGAGCAGCTGGGAGGTGGGAGGGATGGGCGGCGGGAGACACGTCGCGACCCCTCTGAAAGGGTAGTTCGACCCCCAAAGGGGTCCCGACCCCCAGGTTGAGAACCGCTGCTCTAACAGCTTTCGTACTTGGCCTTCTGCAAGCCAAACCTTTGGTCTTGAGAAGCTTCCTAAGAGTTCAGCAACAGAACTGCTCCAAAGGCATGTCTAGCAATGAACAAATACAGACTCTAAAATACAGGAAAGGAATGATCTATGCAAAGTGCTACCAGCTCTGCTCCCTACACCACAGGCATTTCCCTAAAAGCTGAAAAGCGTGGGCAGGCATCTGAGTTCTGACAATTTTTCCTGTGAAATATATAAAATTAAATGACTGTTCTGTTTCTTTCTCTCTTCCTCCCTCTGTCCTCTAACACACACAGCTGGGATGACAGCAGTTCTGTCAGCAGTGGCCTGAGTGATACTCTGGATAACATCAGCACAGATGACCTCAACACCACTTCGTCAGTCAGCTCTTATTCCAATATTACTGCCTCTTCAAGAAAGAATGCACATACCCATGTAGGTGTTGACAGTTTTCTCACTTTCCAAAACCAGCTGGATGGTGAATGTAGGCAGCTGTTTGCATACTTTACTGCTTCTTTTTCCTTCAGCACCCACCCACCCACCCACACCCTTGTATTTCTTTATAGACATCCCTTGCATAATGCAGTGGTTTCATTTTGGGAAACCATCGTGTTATAAAATCACATTCAGGGAAGCCTTGTGGTGGCCTCTTTCCCCAAACTGCTGCTTTCTTAAAACAGGCAATGCCTTGGACTGCATCCAGGCAATTAATTACTTATTCTGCTACATTTATATATTATGGAATAAAGCACGGATATTCTGGAATACCCATGTTTTATTCCAGAATAACCAAAAATAGTGGAATAAATAACTGATGTCTAGATGCAGTCATGCTTTATACAGATCTGCATCCTGTACCTTTGTGTTATAGAAGGGAAGCCACGTTCTGTTCTTTCACTTAACTAATATGCAAAGACTACATTATGCAAGCACATTCCAGTGTTGTTTTTTATTACTTTCGGTAACTAAAATACCCTAAAACCCTCCCAGCTAATGATCTGGAAGCAATAATTCAAATTATATGTACTGCAGTGTCATAACAACACAACAAAACAGTTAATTGAATATAAATGTAAACAGAAGCCACCTTCTGTTGATGTATCTTCATAAAGCAAATGGGGAAAACCTGTTTCTAATCAAGCGTCTATGGAGAATTGTAAACACTGCTGGAGTTTAATGACTCCATCACACTTTTTGCTGATCACAGCATGGAAATTTTGGACTTGATACAGACTTTTATATTATATTTGAGGACTATGTGCAGTTAAATGCATAGAGTTGTTATATTTCAACACTTTATACGGTCCATTAGAGCATAGCACAAACACAGTATAAAGATGCAGTTGCAAGTAATGACTAATTGCTGTTCCTAAGGGTAAGTGCCTGGGGTTGCCGCAGGGTGCATTACAGTAATCTACCATTGGATTTTAAACAAACAAACAAACAAACAAACAAACTGGCAGCCTACTGGCTGAGGAGCAAGGGTGTAACATGAAGTCATCATTTGGCCTTTCTGAACTGTGTTTTAACCACCATGGGTCAAAAAACATAAATAAATAAATATTCTATATTTGAAAGTCAGGCGAAAGCAAGCAGCTTATGCTAAATGTGTCAATATGCATTATTGTCGCAATCTGGCTACGTGACCCAATTTGGCCCTGAGAAGTAAGGAGCAGCAACTGGGGGCTGCTCCTATTTGCCAGGTGTCTCAATAGATTTTACCCAGGCTCCCGACCAGCACAGGTCCTGGAGATCAACCATGTGGCTGGTTGACCAATTAATGTAGAAAATGGGGAATGGGAAATAAAGAGGCTTGAGGCATCAGAGATAGTAGGAAAAGACCACAAGTTTATTCTTGCAGGCCTTTAAATACAGCAGTCCCAAGGGGTGTGGAGGAAATGACGTAGATGCAACATCAAGGAATGTGATTGGATGGAAGCTGGTGCTTTGTAAGTCAAAGGTCCTGGTAATGTCACATCCTCTGGTCAGCAGGAAGAGAAGGGCAGTTGGTCTTTGTCTCTCCATGTGGCTGAGAAACTCCATTATTACCTAAGGGCAGCTGCATGGAGTGGAAAGAATTCAGCACCCTGATGGTGTCAAGTGTATACTATAAGTCTATGGAAAGGAAGGTTCTTGCTCCTTTTACTCTGAGCCTTCTAAATTGGAGGACTGCAAGAAGGGGAACCTAGGGGAAAGCTGTGCAGCCTAGAGATTACTACATGTTATCTTCCCAATCATGGGCTAATTTCTACCTTCAGGTGCTGTCATTCATATGAATCTGTCACTAACAAATATTTAGTGACATAAGACATCATGTAACTGACTGTGAATAGCAGCATTTGAGAGGGATATGTAACTGATCCACAGTTTGTAAGCATTATGCAATCTACACACAACAAAATTTATATCCTGGGTACAGATCCTACAACTTTATTATCAAGGGCAATAGCTACTGTATATTCTGGCGTATAAGACTACTTTTTAACCCAGGAAAATCTTCTCAAAAGTTGGGGGTCGTCTTATACGCCGGATGTCGTCTTCTTATACAGTGAGTATATCCCAAACTCTATATTTTAACTGGAAAGTTGGGGGTCGTCTTGTACGCCCAGTTGTCTTGTACGGCGGAATATATGGGTATGTCTGGATCTAAGATTATTCTGGTTTCAGTGGTGTATAGATGCAGATGATATCATGACCCATCCCAGTATCAGCAGCAATGCAGACACACCTTCCCTGTTCTGATCCAAACAATGCTAATGCCAAAAAAAAACACAAACCACCAAGCCTTCCTTGTTGCTCTAGCATTGTATTTTGTGCATAAAGGCAGGGCTGAACTATCTCTGTGTTAAGATTCAAAGCATGCATAAAGAACAATGAAAAATGCCACAGGCCCATCTTCAAAGCTTATGTGAGCTTCAAGAAGGATGCAGAATTTTCCTAGTTTTGGACCAGGTGCAGAAGTGCCAATGGCTGGACAGGGTTAGTACATTTATAGACCTTTTCAAACAAGTCCACCACTGAAGAAGGATAGGGAGCCCTTAGGATGGTTCTGGACAAGCAGCTTGTTCCAGTATATGAGGAAAATGCAGTCTGTGTTTACACCTAAATTTTAATCCAACTTCAGTCCACTTTCAGAACAGAAGAACACATCAACAATGTGAACGTTCATTTTCTTTTCATATTATCTAACTCAAAAGTAGATTTGCTGAGTTAGATAATCCTGAAAGAAATCAGCTTGTCATGTTGCTGATGCATTCTCTCACTCTGAAAGTGGACTGAAGCTGGATTAAAGCTTAGGCGTGAGCACAGCCGCAGAAAGGTTTTTAGAATTATGAATGTGGGAAATACTCTCAGAATATGAAACTTTTCACTCTCATTTTTACGTTATTGGGCCAGATTTTGTCAGAGCTGTTTTCTCTGTCTCATAGGCAGTGTTTCTATTCAAATCAAAGAGTCCTAGGAAGCTGTTGTTACTCTGAAGAAAATTATCATTTGTTGAAGAAGAAAAGAAGAATTTTTCAACAAGCTGTTGTCATTTAGAAATAAACAATGCTTCAAATCACAAAACTTTGGGAGATTTACCTACAGTGACTCTATTAGTGCTAGTAATAAAAAATGTTGCTGTTCAGAAAAATAGTAGGGAAAGATTGCTATCTCAGATACACCATTAAGTGTCGAAAGCTAAAGAGAGATGTTAAAGTGAATCACTGCTTCCTGTTTGTAGCCCCTGCGTTCTTGTAACATAATGAAGGGAAATAAAAATGGGGAATTGTTGAATAATGATCATTGTTTCTTGTAGCTGAAGACAGATTCAGAAAAACGCTCTGTAGCAGATGGTGAACCATGGGGGAGCAGCGACGAACTAAAGAAAGCAGAGGAAGAATTTGATGGCACGGTTGACAGCAGTGGCAAATGGAAGGGCCACCCCACTGGTCTTTTAGAAGATTCTGAGAAAGGGGGACAGAAAACCTCTCTAGCAGCATCTCAGACTGGGTCTTGGCGAAGGGGCATGACAGCACAAGTAGGAGCAGCACCTCCTAGGCACAAAGCAGGGACCAGCACTCTCAAGACACCAGGTAGGAAAGAACTCCAGTAACTGGACAGTCTATTAGGTTTTGTGTCCTTCCATCAAGCTGTTGTTCATATTAATTGAACCCAGGAATCAGAGAGAGTGAGAAATAAATCAAGAACTTAACATCCTCTGCTTTTGAATGGAGAAAGCCAGTTAAAGATTTCTGGATTGGTCTTCTAGATAACTGGTGTTCATTGAATAGATAAAATGGGTTGGTATTGTTCCTTTTAATATTCATTTTAAGATTAGTCATTTGTTAATAAGTAAATAAAATAAAATAAAATCCTGAACATTCTGTGCTAGAAAAGGTGAATTAGAGAAGACTTGGGAATGTGAGGGCTACACACTGCTTCTCTGACACCCTGTTCCCATTACAAACTTCAAACAGTTTGGAAACGGTTTCGATCCTCACAGTCTCCACATCAGGTTGGCTTAACATGCTTTCCGTGTGTTAAATCGCCCCAAGGCGTTATAAATAAGACACTCATTTCAACAGGTCTTGGTCCTGTTCTTGCATTTTAAATGGTTTACATTTCTTACTGTGGGAACGGTACCGTTTTAGTGGGATGAGAATACGTGTTTAGGGTTTCCCTCCCCCAGTAGCACTCTAGGAACTCCCTGCCCTTGTCATGTCAAAAATTTTGCGGCAGGAGGAACCCCAGTCAGAGAGAGGGGCTGGGCACCATGACTGACAATGCACGGGGAGAAAAAGATACGCTTTCCTAAATGAAATTTTGAAGCTCTTTCAGAATCGGGATCGAACGCAATTAAAGTTGAAAGTAATGGGATCAGGCAAATTCGTGTTTGCATCCGGTTCTTTTATTTCGGTTTAGGAAAACCATTTTAAGCTTGTAATGGGAAAGGGCCCTGAGGTGCCTCTGAAGTGCCCATTTTTTATGACTGATAAAACTTTAAACAGCAGCAGCTTTAGCACATTCTCACCTCATGTGATGTTCGCCCCCTTACCTTGTCAGGGGGTAAGAATAAGGTGTAAATTGGGCTGCTTTGCATTCATTCCTCTTTACTTTAATTAGCTAAAAGTCTTTATTTTAAGTGGCTGAAAAAGTATGAGAGTTAGAGAAGGGAAGGGAATGTAATCCTTTTACATTCACTCTCAGGAGAAAATAAGTAGGAAAAAGATTTCAGAGAACATATTTAGAAAGCTCATGTTACCTGGGGGAGGTGGGTTGGGGGTGGGTTGCTGAAAATGTTCTTATGGTAACAGCCCCCACAGAACATATAAAAATAACAAATTTTAGCACACTGCAAGGTGAATTTGACTCAAGAATGCAATTTTTCCACTTTTCATACAGATTATTCATACAAAAGTTTAGGGAGATGAATATATCTAGCCATATATCTCCACTGCCAGGACTTTGATGGGCCCTGGGAGTGACCAGTCCCCACACCTCACCTGTCTAAGGCATCTAAGGGTTAGTGGCAGTGCACCAGAGTTCCAGAGAAGGCAGCTAAAGTGCAGGGCACAAGGAATGGAACTGAGGTTGTCTCCTTGCACATTGGTAAGGCCCTTGGCAAAATGGCCATCTGCAGTTCAAGGGGTCCCAGAAAACATGGAGCTTAACCAATGCTCTCTGGGCTGCGGTAAAGCCATTATGATGTGAGCGCCTGCCCCAGGCGGTGGCTGCTGCAGTGATGAAGACAGGGACAAAAACAATCTACTGTGCTTTCCTAAATACTGTGTTATGTATAAGGATTAGTACCAAAAGCAAAAAAAACATCCTGTGCTTTTTGCTAGGTAAGACAGATGATGCAAAAGCGTCTGAAAAAGTAAAACCTCCCCTTAAAGGAGCGTCTATCCAGCGTTCTCCTTCAGATGCAGGAAAAAGTAGTGGAGATGAAGGGAAGAAACCACCATCTGGCATTGGCAGATCAACTGCTACTGGATCCTTTGGCTTCAAGAAAACTGGGGTCGGCTCTTCAACCATCATCACTGCCAGCGGTGCAACTATAACAAGCGGCTCAGCAACCTTGGGAAAGATGCCAAAATCAGCAGCTATTGGTGGGAAGTCCAATGCAGGAAGAAAAACCAGCCTCGACGGTTCACAGAATCAAGACGATGGTGTACTGCATGTGAGCTCTAAGACCACCCTCCAGTATAGAAGTTTGCCACGACCTTCAAAATCCAGCACCAGTGGGATTCCTGGAAGGGGAGGACACAGGTCTAGCACCAGCAGCATTGACTCTAACGTAAGCAGCAAGTCCACTGGGGCTGCTGCCACCAACAAACTGAGAGAGCCTACAAAGATTGGCTCTGGGCGTTCCAGCCCTGTAACCATCAATCAGACAGATAAAGAGAAGGAAAAGGTAGCTGTTTCTGATTCAGAGAGTGTGTCGTTGTCCAGCTCTCCAAAATCAAGTCCAACATCAGCTAATGCTTGCGGAACACCAGGTCTCAGGCAGCCAGGTTCAAAATACCCAGACATTGCCTCTCCCACTTTTAGAAGGTAAGAGAAATTGCAAATCACTTTTGGAGAAAGTTCTCTAATAACTTAGGTCATGACCACATCTAAGGTTTAATCCAGCTTCAGTCCACATTCAGAGCGAGAGAACACATCAGCAAAGTGACCAGTCATTTTATTTCCACATTATCTATCCCAAAAGTGTATGTTCTGAGTTATTTAACACTGAAAGAAAACAGCTGATGTGTTCTCTCACTCTGAAAGTGGACTGAAGGAGGATTAAACCTTAAGTGTGACCGCAGCCTTAGCCTGGTTTGTAAGAGTTTGTTTTATTTACTGGTTGAATATAGGTTTCTGTCTCTTTCCAGAACGTTTGTGTCCTAATTTGTCCACCTTACACAGGAACAGGAATATAAAGATGGAGATTTTTGTTTTGTTTTTTAATGTGCATCTCCCAATCTTCTCCAGTCCAATTCCGTTTGCCAAGAAAACTTACCAGGAGAGGGGTATTTCTGGTGAAGGGTATAATGAAAGAATTTGTTCTTTAGAATTCTAGACAATAGCATTTGCCAATATCCCAAGAGCTTCAGAAGCTAGGTGAGTGGAAGAACACTGTATTTGAACATAAATCAATCTATAACTAACCCCTCCCCCCCAACCCCAACCCCACAACTGCAACAAAGAAAAGAAAGCCAATGAAAACCAATCATTCCAAAACCAAAGCTAGTACAGCTTCTGGGGAAAATTGGCTCATTCAGACTGTGTTTAACAAACAGGGCTGTGTTTTGTTCCAAATTCAAGACAAAATCCTGTTGGAAGTGTTGGGACTAAAGTGTTTCAGACTGAAATGTTTTCCAGATCCCCATCCTAGTGATTTGAGGGGAAAGGGCATATTATTATCGTTATGTGTCTGGCCAGCTGTCCCAGTCAGCAGTCTAGCAGCTGCATTCTGCACCAGCTGCAGCTTCTGAACTGTCTTCAGGGCAGCTCCATGTAGAAGGCATTACAGTAATACAGTCTGAAAGTTACCAGAGTAGGATCACTGTGGCCAAATCATCTTTGTCCAGAAGGGGTCTTAGCTGTCAAACCATCCGTGTTTGGGAATAGGCACTTTGGCCGCAGCTTCCACCTGAACTTCAAGCGTGAGTGCAGAGTCCAAGAGCACCTCCAGATTTTGCACCTATCCTTTCCAGGGCATTTACTGCCCTGGCAAGGACATGATGTCTCTCAAGTTCATGTGCACAAGACCCTGTGGCACACAGCACCTCCTTCCTGTCTGGATTCAGCTTCAATTTATTGGGCCTCCATCCAAGTCATTAGCACCTCCAGGCACCTGCCAAGCACCCCAAGTGCCTCTCCCACTTCAGCTGAAAATGTTTTGATTTGGATCCCTACATCAGTTAGGAAGTTGGACTTGATGCCTGAAATTTCCCCATCTAAGATACATATAATTGAAGTTTTATTACACTTTGCCCCATAATAATAATTTAAGAAAAGACAGCTGAATATTTGCTAATTGCCTCAGAGTAGTCAAAATGTATCCGTTTAGAAACTGCTAATATTGGAGAAGAATTTTGATTCTGAGAGAGCTTAATCCAGCAGTTTGGTCTGTGAGCCTGTTTGGTCTGGTGGTTAGCGAGCCGGATTCTTATCTAGGAATACTGGGTTTGATTCCGCACTCCCCTGTGAAACCAGCTGGGTGACCTTGGGCTAGTCACAGCTCTCTTCTGAGCTCTCACAGCCCCACCCACCTCACAGAGTGTTCTGTTGTGGGGAGAAGAATAGAAAACTTTGTCAGCCTCTTTGAGTCTCCTTAAATGGGTGAGGAAAGCAGGTCAGAAAAGCCAACTCCTTCTTCTTCTTCCATGGTTTAAAACTGAATATAAATTTTCACTGCTTCTCAATACAGTACTCTTTCATAGCAAGACATGCACCTTTTATGTCTTAGCCTGTTGCTTTGAGGAATGAAAGTCAATGGTGCCCTCTTGTGGTTAGCCATAAGCATAAAGTTTTTTTTACATGCTAAATATATTTTTTCTCAACGCTTTTATTTATAAGTTTTATGAGGCTTACTTTTTGATACACTACAATGACTTCTTTGTTAGTTTCATAAAATACCTTTAGTGTTTATGTTTATAATGATTCTGGAACGTTTCCTTTTAGAAATAAAAACTGTAGTAAAGATGGGTAGCCGTGTTTAGAAGGAAATATGTTCCACTCCACTTTCCCTCAAAGTATTTTTCTATACACACTCTGTACATATGAAAAGCAATTCAGGTTTAGAATCACTCAAGCAGTATGAATCCCATTCTCTTTGGACTATATATATATATTCTTTCTTTTTGGAATGTGTGTGTGCAAGGTGGCATTTGCTACACTTTGATTATTTAATAACAAATGTCTTAGCTGTGGAAACTGGGTGAAAGTTTAATCTCTTTATACAATCACGTAACACAGGGCCTATAATGCCTTTCATCTCCACAGGTCTGTCTGTACCTTTGAAAGGGTAAATCCTGAATGAATGCTTTTGAAAGTGCAAAATGCAGGAAAGCCAAATAACGCAAAGCTTAAATGGATTTTTGGGAAACAGTTAATTGCACAAATGGCTTAGGTTAGGTGTTTTAATTATGCGTACAACCTCAGTTTCAGGACATTGTTCCCATGAAGCCCCGGCTTTTCCTAGTAACATTGGCCTGTCTCTTCTCTTGTAGGTTGTTTGGCGCCAAGGCAAGCAGCAAAACTGCCACTGCACCAAATGCAGAAGGTGCCAAAGCTACATCTGCAATGCCCAGCCCTAGTACTACGTTAGCCCGACAAGGCAGTCTGGAATCTCCATCTTCAGGTACAGGTAGCATGGGCAGCGCAGGTGGGCAGAGTGGCAGCAGTAGCCCCCTGTTCAGCAAACCCTCGGACTTAAATACAGATGTTGTAAGTTTAAGTCACTCCTTGGCTTCTAGTCCGGCATCTGCCCATTCTTTCACGTCAGGCGGTCTTGTGTGGGCTGCAAACCTGAGTAGTTCCTCTGCTGGCAGTAAGGATACACCAAGTTACCAGTCAATGACTAGCCTCCACACAAGCTCTGAATCTATTGACCTTCCTCTCAGCCATCATGGCTCCCTATCTGGATTGACCACAAGCACTCAAGAGGTTCAGAGCCTGCTCATGAGGACTGGAAGTGTGAGATCTACCCTTTCAGAAAGGTGAGTTTACCATGGAAAGAGGTGGGTCACATAACTGAAGCACACCAAATGAAACCCAGAAGTGAAAGCCAGAGTGGGGGGCGGGGAGAGAGAAGTATTTGGAGTTACCCAATAGAAAATATTTTCTAGCCGTGCCAGTGTTATAAAGTTGTATGAAGCTGCATTTGCCCCCATCAGTCAGTAATTTCACTAAGAATCGTGAAAGTAATGATTTTTCTGACAAATTTATTCTGGAGTAGTTTAGCTGTGGTCTATTCTTGTTGCTACTACCACTGGTTCTGGAAATAAGGACAATAGTGTTGGGGTTAGCAATCTGCTGTATGCTATATTGGGTTACCTTGACAAATCAAAACAACTAGTTATTTTAGGTGGTGTCACAACAATGGCCAAGGATTGGATTGAACTGGCATTTTACGAAGCAGGAGAAGGCCACAACCTTTAATAGTGCAAAAACTTGCAATGCTGTTTGGCTAGAGTTCATACTGGTATGTGTGCACATACATGCACAAATGCACAAAAGATGCAGTATGCATGCACACAGTAGAGATAGTAGCTATCTCTTCCGATGTTCTGATGTTTATAAGGAGCCTAATAATGGCTGTTCTGCTAGAAAGTAGTTAGAAATAACAGTTATGTAAAATGTACAATGCTATGAATTCATTTAATTTACTCATGAAGTACAGGGTATATCCATGGGTAAATTAAATAGCCCCTGGAAGACCAGGGTCCATTTCCCATAGAGCTGTGAAATTAAGAACATAAGGGAAGCCCTGCTGGATCAGGCCACAGTTCATCTGTGCTAACATCCCGCCTTGCACAGTGGCCCACTGAATTCCCTGGTTGATTCTGGAGCTCTCATTGCCTCTTAGCTTTATTTATCTCACACAAAGATAAAAACAATGGGATACAGATGTGCCAAACTAGTTCAAATACAAACCAATTCATTTCAAACTGAGGGTATTCAACTGGTTCAAAGGTGAACCAAACCAGAGTTGGGGGGTGGGGGGAGAGTTCAAACTGACCCAAATCAAGGAGTGTTACTTTGCCCTTTAAAATGGTTTTTTTTAAAAAAATGTTTTATTTTGTTTGAACAGGTTTAATGTTCAACTGAAGCCATTTCAAAGGGTTTGAATTTAAATCAGTCTGCTTCAATTTGAACTCGACTGCTCTTTTACTGTTCATATACGTCTCTACATTGGGCATCAAAACTACACTGTTTTCAAGAGCAGGGATGAAAACCATGTAACTAAATAATGTTTAGCTATAGTCATCACAAATAATATGTATCATTTACAAAACTGCATAGTAAGAAATAACTTGGTTAACGTTTTAAACAGCATCAAAACATTAACAGTCCTCTTAGTATACCTTTAGCAGTGACTAATATTTTTTCTTTCAAATAGAAATGTGGACATGATTGTGAGTAATTTTAGCTGTGTGTGATGTGTACTGCACTACTACTATTATAATAGCTGCAAGGAAATGAAATATTGGGGTGTTTCTGGACTGCCCTCAGAAGCCGGTTTAACGACCCATTTAAAACACATTTTAAACCCTTGGGTACTTACCTTCTGCATTGCAGACCTCTTTAGGGACCCTTCCAGGTGGCCGCTTCCACATTTTGGCGTGTGAGAACCGTCTCTAAATTGGGTCTCGCCGCCAAAAACCGGTTCTAAATGAAGACCTACAAAATTAGGTCTTCAGTCTGTCCCTTCGCCTTGATCCGTGTGGAAGCAGGACACTTCCGCACATGGACAGGCGAAGGGATGGATGTCCCTGTGGCCGCCATCTTGGGGAGGGCGGAAGCAGGCCAGTTTGCCTCCTTCTGCCCTGCCCCGTGTGCTGCATACCGCCGGAAATGCACAGTGACTGGCAGCTGCATGCTCCAGTCCCGTGGCTCCAGGGGTGTTGGCATTGGCAGCGCGGGAAGCTGGATCCCTTTTGGAATGGGTGCTGCGGCCTCCACACAGCATCCAGGGGATCCAGCCGGCCGAATCTGTCTTCCCCGCGCATGTGTGGATGCATGGAGCCTCCGAGAATCCATCCCTTTTGGGACAGATTCTTGGGAGGACAGATCGCCGAGAAACAGATTTATTTTAATCTGTTTCTCAGCAGCAGGTGTAGAAGCACCCCTACTTACTACACTGTTAGCACCATCTATCATGTCTGTGCTGGCTTCAGTTGGGGTAAGTTCATTTAGGGACCTACCAGATGCATTTTAAATGCTGGAATCCTTCTTGCATCCCAACAGGTTTGGCAGGCAGACATCGTGCTGAGCCACTTGCCAGCCTTTCTGGTCCAAATGCTGGATTTAAGGAAGTCTGGAAGTTCCTGCACTTTCTTAAAAGCAACGGCATCTGCCTGATGTATTCTCACTGTGCTGGCATCTGGCACAACCTGTGCCAACAAAGCGTTGATCCTAGTGTAAAAATAACAGAAGGAAAGAGGGCGGAGCTTCTCGTTCCTAGGTGACCAAACCAGTAATGTGATAAAATGGCTGCACCAATTCAATAGCCTCTTTTTGCTCTGCTGAAGAAAAATACTCTGAGGGCGCGTCTCCATGGAAAGAAAAATCTGGATTTAAGCTTGTTTTGCTTTGGAGCATCTCCATGCAGAGCTTTACTCCAGGCTACCAGAGCCACAAAGGAGGAAAATCCGCAGCAGAAAAAAAAACCTTTCAAGAGTTCTACATCCAAAGTTGTGGGAAGCCGCGGATTTTCCTGGGAGCATGGAGATGCTTAGAAGCAAAAAGCAGCTCAGACCAGCGATCTCTCTGCCCCCTATTCCTGCCCAGTGCCAGCGTCGGGTGGCTCCGAGCTAGAATGGGACCTCCATCTTCCCACCGCCTCTGCCTCTGCATCCCCAGCAGTGAAGGGGAGAACAGCCTCGGAGGCAAAGGCTGGTTGGGCTGCTCCTGCTGTGTGTGGGATCCGGCGGCAAGTAGGAAGGAGCAGGGCTGTTCTCCCCTTCTCTGTTCCCCCCCTCCCAAGGCCCTGGAGCTGCTCTTGCTGCATGTGGGATCCAGCAGCAAGGAGGAAGGAGTGTGTGAAACTTACAGGGGGCGTACAAACAGAAGAGAAAACCCACGGAGGAAGAAATCAAGAGAAAGAGGGGGAAGGCAGGGAAAGAAACAGACACACACTCGCTGTGAAAGAGGAGGTGCCTGGTTTGCTTTTGCATTAAAGCAGCTGCCGTTCTTTACGTGGATGCCGGCAGCTGAATCTGACAGCTGAACGGAGCCTCTCATCGCTCCAGCTGGAGGGCGGGGGGGGGGGGAGAGAGAAATGCGGGCTTACAAAAAGCGGGTTCTGCCAAAGAAAAGAGCAACCCGATAGGGTAAAATAAATAAAGACCCAAAATGAATGCTCCCATGAGAAATTCCTGCATCTAGGAACAGGATGCACTCAGAGTTTGTCAGAAGCTTTTTACGATCTAAATTGTGAATCTTGTCTTGTGCCTCCCTTATAGTCTTCAAAGGATATCCTTTTTCCAAAAAATGGAGGCTAGTTATGTTGGATTCCCACTCATAGCCTTCCAATGTTTTGCAGTTCTTCTAATGCATAAGAATTGTGAGTATGGAAGGTTGTTTTTGAGAGATTTCGGATGGTAACTATCATACTTCAAATATGAATTAGCATCCTTTGGTTTTCTGTATAGGTTTGTTTCAAATGTACCCCTTTCTGTTTTGATGTGAACATCCAGCAAGTTCACAGTAGAAGTATTGTATGTCATATCAAATTTAATGTTTGAATGGGTACCATTGAGAAAAGTCAAGAACTCCTTCAGAGAAGATTCAATTCCCAGCCATATACAAAAAGTGTCATCTAAATATCACTTCCAAATACTTAAATGGGGGAGGGAACTCATTACTTAATATATAGGAATGTTCAGAATGGTCCATATAAAGATTTGCCAGCTCTGGGGCAAATTTGCAACCCATAGCTACCCCTGATGTTTGTAAATAAAATTGGTCTCCAAATTTGAAGTAATTTTTAGTTAGAGTTATTTCTATCAAATATAGCAGGAATTATATTTGCTTTTCTGCTCTATAGTTTTGTATTTCTTATTCACATAGGTGTTTGGGGCAGAAATTGTCTTTATTTATTTTACCCTATTGGGTTGCTCTTTTCTTTGGCAGAACCTCCCTGTTCGTCTTTGGTTTTGCACTTTGGGTCTGTTTGCTTTAGGGACTTGTGTAGCTTGTTTATAAAAAGTGGGTTTCATGGGGACACGAAAGAGCGATTTTAATTCACGTTGCGTCAAACCTCATAGAATCACTTTATTGCGAGTTACAACCCGGATTTTTTACAATCGCATCAATAGGGAAGCAATTAGCTCCCATGGAGACGCGCCTTGAGACTTTTTTTTAAGCTTACATTTTCCAGTACCATCTGGAAGCACCCTTAGGGTTACAAGAACAATAGCTGGAGCCTTTATGTCTCTAGCACATCCACTTGGATTTTAGAAATTAACCATAAGGTATCTTCTAAGGATGTTCAGAAATGGTAGTAGCTGTGGTTGGCTGAATGGGCAGATGGAGAGTCTAGCCTACACACAGCAGCACCATCTGTGCACATTAGGATTGCACTGTTTAGTCCATCTAAGTATAGCCACATTCTCTGTAAAAAAAAAAGTTGAAAAGGTGAATTGAGAATGACTTCAATATGATGTTTTGCTTCGAGCCATGATAAGGCTAAGCACACTTAAATCCCATCAGTTTCAACAGCACTTACCTGGCTTTCTTAGGATTGATGTCACAGTTCTATTCTGCAGGAGCAGTTATATAAAACTGATGATATGCCTCCATGTATAATTTAACTACAAGTAGAAAAATATTTTATCACATCTCCTTTATTGTTAGCTTAACTTGAATGTGTTCAGATATATTTTTCTCACTCCGTCAAAACAGGAAGAGTGAACTAGGTAAAATGGCATTGACGGAAGGAATTTAAATTATATGTGTACGTGATTCTGTGCCTCAAACTTTCTTGGATATGTAAAAAAACAACACAGACATCTGTATGGCCAGATGTGACCTGGGACTAAGGGGTGTGTTCCCTGAGAGGCTTGACCTCCCTGGGGAATGTGCTGGTCACATGTGCTCTGAGCGCATCCTGTTCCTAGATGCAGGAATTTCTCATGGGAGCATTCATTCTGGATCTCCGCCCACTGACAGCATGCAGAGAGGCATCAGTGGCCCAGTCATGTTCTAAAGATGGGTGACATTTTTCCAGCCTCTGAAAGACAGCCTAGTTTCAATATCTTGCTCCACAGTTAGGCTGGGATGGGCCAGCACTCATGCTGCATGGCCTTGAAGCTCACTTGAGCTTTGAGGCTATACCCCCATACCTCTAAGGGCTATTAAAGACCTTTCCTAGCCGTGGCACCCTGTGGGGCGGTTTTTGATAGGTCACTATGGTGTGCCATTGAAAAATATTCCCTGGCAGTTCCAGAACACAGAGGTGTGCCCTCAGCTCATGTTTGTCCCTATGGTGGACTCGATTAAACAGATCCACCAGAGAACTGGATTAAGGCCTCCTTTAATCCAGATCTCACATTGCCTAGGCCGCATTCCCATTACAAGCTTAATACTGTTTCCCTAAACCGAAATAATAGAACCGGATGCAAACGCGAATTTGCCTGATCCCATTACTTTCAACTTAATCGCATTCGATCCGGATTCTGAGGATCGTACATGGCGTATGTGACTCAAGGGGGGGACTCAAGTGACTACTTTCTAAAAGCTGCTTTTTGGGGCTGCCCTGCTCTTTTCCTCCTGGCATAACGGACTCCTTCACGGAGCCTAGCTGAGTGGCTGGGTGGCTGCCGCTTGCCTGGATGGCTCCCTTCGCCCTCTAACCGCCACAGCCTTAAAAACATTCACACATCTCCCAGAACCTGCAGCTGCTTTCCTTTCTTTTCCCTTTCTAAAGGTCAGAACTTTCAGAATTGTGCAAAATTGCAACATTGTTATCAGGTGTGAAGTGGGTAGAATGCTACAGTGTAGTGGCTGCTGTAAGGGGTGGATTTTTACAGTGAAATCACTATCTTTGGAAGCAAGCTATTGGGGGAGGGAACCCTAAGCATGCATTCTCATCCCACTAAAACTGTACCATTCCCACAGTAAGAAATATAAAAGGTTTCAAATGCACGAACCGGAGTGAGACCTGTTGAAGTGAGTGTTAACATTTACAATGCTTTGTGGCGATTTAACACGTTTTAAGCTTGTAATGGGAATTCACCCCTAGTGTGACAGCTGGACTAGATGGGGGTGGGGATTCCATGATCCAGATATGAATATCCAGATGTGTACTTGCACAGACCCCTAATACAAATTAACAGCGTGCAGAAAGGGCTCATGACTTGTTGAGTAAACAGATCATTCTGTTAATGCAAAGCCATGGATAGTGGGCATAATTTTATGATTACCCCTATGGATTGGTCCTATTCATAGAGAGGAAGGAGAGTTTGCTTTATATACGTTATGGATGGCAAAGTCATAAAACCAGATTTTATTTACTACACCTTTTCTGGGAAAGATTATTAGCAAACCAGAGATGTTATATAACAACCCAAAACAGTAGGAGCAAAATAACAGGGAGTAATATGTTTGGTATCATCTCATAGTGTTCCTGTTACTTCTATTAAAATTAAAATAGAAATTATAGCATTATTTATCCTAGCATTTTTCAATATTTTTAAAAAATATAACAACCACATAGAAGGGGAAGGTTATTTTGTAAAGCAACCAGGCCCTTTAGAATAATGTCAGAAGAGGGGAGGTTGCAGTGTCTTATTTACTAGATGTTTGCTTTATACCACACATATCATCCCCTTGCTAAATTTGATGCTTCCCCTAGAAATCAGCCATGTGGCACATCAGAAAAGAAGGCCAGTGAAGCATGAGTCATGTAGGTTGCCTGTGCACCCTGCGATCTATCTGTGGTGGTGATTTAGGTATGGGTAGGATTCTGAGAACTCTTGACAGCCCTTTGAGATACACTCCATGTCTGATGCCGCTGCTGTCAGGATACTATACCCTTCACGCCTCACCAGCTGTGCTTCTACTCTTGTGAGGAAACAAGGCCCTTTCTGCACTGGCCTAATTCTGAATTATGTCTCAGAATAGGGATCTGCCATCCACATGCTGGTGCAGACTGACAAGTCCAAGATGTTTCTTTAAAAATGTTACTAGTTCAATTTAAATTCAGCTGCATATGCACCCCTTCCACTTCTCATCCTGGATCAAAAGACACAGGAGGATGCTCTAGTTCGGTAAAAGCTTAGAAGGCGGACTTTTATTTTTTAAAGAAACTGGGACTACAAAGTGAAGAGCAAATTACAAATAGACTACAGTCAACCAATAGATGGAGGGGAATCTTCTGGATTTGCTTTAACTGAAGTTGGCAAACAATTTTGTTTGTATGCACTGGTTAGGAGATGCAGCTGAGTTGAGTACATCCAAGGGCTTGATATGTGTGAAAGAAGTTGGGGTGGGGGAGATATTTAAATTCTTTGCCAAAATGTTTTTCACTGTTTAAGATGCCCAGTTAGTGTTAGGTACTGAGAATATCTAATATGGAGCAAACAAAAGAAAAATACTGCCGTAATAACAGAATCTGTATTTTATCTACCAGAATACAGTACATCCTCAAGTGAACAGATTTCTAAATCATAATAAGTTGTCATTTGGACTAAATCATGACTTGTCAGCCTGATGGAATACGTTATTGCTATAGATTGTTTTGATTGATTTATTATTTGCAACTCTAGATTTCAGCAAAATGCTACAGACTCATAAGAGCTTGTTTTTCATCTGGATTTTATATAAATTGGAGTGTGATAAATATTTTATTTTGTAAAAAGTGGTAGAAAGCATGTGATATTTCAACAATTGAAAATGACATGGTTGCAAAACTGTTTGAATAATGCATGTATTTAAATGACTCTGGCTGCCATTATTTCCAGTGTATTATCAATTTAATTTTTTTCTGGAAGCATAAATTATTTGTAGCTAGAATGATAGCCATTTTGCAGTCATTTTGGTTAGTCTTTTATACATTAAAAAGGGATAGTCAATCATATCAGCATATTCTCCTCTCTACTACTGTGGTCAACAACCCCACATTCGTCCCCCTATTATTTATGGATGACATTATATCTGGTGACTTGCACCTCCCCATAGCTAATGTCCATTCGGCCGTTACAGTTCAAATCAGGAATTAATGGTTGCTTTTGCAACATTTCTTTATGGGAATCAAACAACAGGCCCTGAAACCTGTTTTTAAGGGGCCATTGAGCAAGAAACCCTCCGTGGGATTTCTGTTATCTATGTTAGTTACTTTCTTGGTCCTATTATTATCTTCTGCTACCCTTTTAACTGCTGCATATACTGATTTGTTTGCTAGAAAGAAAAGTCAACGAGTTGGCATGTAATGATACTCTCCCCTCTTGTCTGGGCCAGGGTGAGACATAGGAGAAAAAAGTGAAAAAACTGAGCAGATCCAGTGGGTCTTTATGGGCCCTTCCCATTGTAATGGATCCTTGACAAAGGCTGTCAATTCATATATGGGTATTCTTAGCATCAAATTCCCATGATAGTTATATTCATGATAAAATATCAGAAAACATTTTTAGCATGTTCTTCTAGATCCAATAATCAAAACATTTTCAATATTCATTTCAGCATTGCTTTAGATTGGATATATGGTTGTTGCTTCCACAAGGGATTGTGTACTTGTCCACAGAGTTCACTCTGATGGTGGAGGACAGCAGAAGCTTTGTACCCCTTAGAATGCTCTGTCCACAGTGGATGAAGCTTTGGAAGAAAGTATGGCACTAAAATGATGCCTTGTTCTGCTTCCTGGGTAGACTTGAAAAGAGCAATTGACAATTGGACTTCTCTTGGTACACCAGACCATGAAGACCATGTAGATATCATGCCCCTATGGCCCAGACTTTTTTTAGTGGTGCTCCTGTAGGCAGCATCAGATGGAAACTTTGAAGGCACAGCTTTCAAGGGTTAGGTCTGTCCTTTGAAGTTCATCTCAGCCTTTGAAGCTGCCTGAAATGCAATCAGCCTTTGGAGTGAGCTGCTGCTTCCTACCCCAGCATGGGGCTCAACTATATGGGCCAAAACAGGGTGGCCCAGGACAATCCCACATCATGAGAAAATGGCCTAAAGTATGTTGGAATCCTAGCTTTGATGATAAATACATTCAAATGTTAAGACAGTTTAGAATTTATATAAGGTCTAGTATGGTCTTGTGTTCAGAATTTCCTCTTGATCAGCCACTGAAAAAGTAGACCCCTAAATGGGAGAATGGTCTTTATGGAAGGCAACCAATGTAGGAAACTGAAAATTGGTTTCCTAATAGTGTTTTATATGAATCAAACTAGGAATAAAAATAATATAGAACAAATTATTAAATCAATATCAACTTTCTCAGAAAGCCATAACTTTTTTTTCCCACGTGAAATAAAAGGAAATACATTGCAAGTGATGCATTAAAGTAATTCCAGATGAAATTTTTGTGGTACCAGCCTTATGGAATTTATGATTTTGAAGTGTTCTATTTTTACTATAGATCCTTAGGGGTTTTCTTTGTTTTAACAGCATGCAACTTGACAGAAACACACTACCCAAAAAGGGATTAAGGTATATTATTTTTTTCCAGCATGACGGCTGTTTTTCTGTTCCTTTTTTCTACAATATTTCATTCTTTTCCTGTCACTGTGTATCCTGTTTATTAAATAACTAATAGAACCAAATTATATTAAAACAATTTTTGAGAAATTATCTTTTCCTCTCATTCTGGCAGTTTTCAGTCTACGTCTGTATTCATGTTGGATGTTCATTATTTAGAAATTATTCTTTCAGAGGTGCTAAAATGTTTCACTGGAGCCATATAGGCTGTGTTCAGACATGACAAAATGGGCACCTCAGAGAGAAGTGTGTGGCCTTCATGTTCTCAACCCTTCTCTAATCCGCCTTTTCTAGCACAGAATGTTTAGGAAAGGAGGGAGTGGCAGGCTAGTGTGTGAACAATCCCACCTGGAAGATTTGTTTCTATCTACATCAGATATGCTTTTTTTTTTTCTGGGACTGTTGACAGCCACAGTGTGCTTAAATTGTGTTCTGCATGAAATCCAGTGATAACTTAGAATGTGAATAAGGGATGTGGATAGCCTTATTAAAACAATACCAGTCTTTCATTTAATTCCTCAGGCACAAGAACAGTGGAACACAACAATCTCCCGTTTGACGTTTGATTTTTTCGTTTCCTTACCACCTCTTTCTATTCTTTGCTCCATACTCTCAAGAGTTTGATTCCTCCAAAACTTGTCATCATACAAAAAAAGTCTTGCTGCTCCAGGGAATAGCCCATCACATTTACTTTGCATTTAGCTTTATGCCTACTCAGAGGGCCTGAGATAAAACAGGCAAAATCCATTCCACTTACATTGGGCTAGCATTTCGTGCTAAGATTTTGTCATCCTTTTTTGAACTCACTTTTTACGAAGCCTGCATTTAAATACTACCTAACTCTAACAGAAAAATTATTTTTTAAACATTTATTTTAAACATACTTCTCTTTTAAAACTCTTGAAACAGTTTATAGAAGAGATTAAAATTAAAGGTAAAAACCACACCACACATATACATATGAGCCATTAAAATACATTAAATACTGGGTGGGTGAAGGAAAGAACAAACATTCACGTAAGGAATGCCTGAGTAAAGAGACAAGTCTTTATGCCTTGCAAACCCCAGAAGTAGGGGACATTCCAAAGGAAAGGTGTCACTGATTATTTTAATTTGAACCAGTTCACTTAAGGCACATGGCATCATTAAGCACTGCCAAGAAATCTTTGTTTAGCATTCCATATTTTTCAGCTCCATATTTATTTTGTTTTTGCTGGTTTCCTTTGCGATAGAATGCATCTGACCCATCCCATGTAGGATGGATATGAACCTCCATCCCTCCTCTTCCTCTTTCTTCTTTAAAATAAACCTTTAGATACTTCAGGTACAACTACAGCTTCATCCAGACAAAACTTACTTATTCTGCATTATTTGGATAATCTGGAATAAAATGTGTCGGGATGTGTTTTATTCTGGATTATGAGTAAGGGCTGCCAGTAGCTCTGCAACATTGAAGTGTCCCAACCCAGAAATGTAGAAGGTCCTATAAATTTATTTTAATGATCAAAGTCACCAGTTTTACACACACTTACACACATGAAAAAAGTCTGGAAAAGTGCCAGGCTGCCTCCAGACATGTTTGTAAAATCTGGGAATATCTTGGAGCTATGCTGGGATTGCCACAAATGTCCATTGGGGTGATGTCCTGCAATAACATTAATGTGGAAAAATTAATTCCCAACCTGGGTTTTAAAGATATAGCAAGATCATTTACCTTGTCTGGATGCCTGCTTATATGAACCACCTTCTAAGGAATGGCCACTGCACATGTGCAGGGCCAAACTCAACCTAAAATGCTGGTTACGCATGCCTGTGCCATTGTGGGAGCAACTATCTACCCAGGTAAATGCCTGTTTGCCCTGCCTTCTGGTCAGCAAGCAATAATTCCAGAATCACTTTATTCCAGAATATTGCTAAATAGAAGATTAATCCACTAAGGGTGAGTTCCCATTACCACTTAAAACTGTTTAAAAACTGTCTGGATCCTCGTCGTTCCCACTCCCAATCAGCTTCAGGGGTATTTTGAGGATTATTTGGCTTTAAAACAATAAATACAACAACTGATTTTTCAGGTGTTTTTTCCAGTTTTTGCTTCTAAAACACTCTTCCTTATTGCTGTGGGAATGCTAGAGCAGTATTTGGGCAAATACATCATGAAATGGATGGGGTTTCATCCTGCAGGACAGCCCCTTTCAATTAAAATGCCAGGTTTCCTCTGTACAGCAGCCGGTTTCGTTGTAACAGTCCACCCACTTCACACCTTATAACAATGTTTGCTTTCCAACCCAGCATTTTACAGAAACTGGGTTACATTAAAAGGTTTACTTCTGGCAGCTCTCAGTCCATTTCTCCCTCTTACCTGCCTACCGTGGCGGCAGCACTGCTTACTCGCTCGCTCACTCACTTGCACAGCTCCCATGGGGGAGTGTGCAAGTGTGTATGTGTGCAGGCAGCAGGAGCAGCAGAGCGAGTGCTGCGTTGATCCAGGGGGCGGGAAGGAGGAGGAGGTTGCCCAGCCTCCACTCAGTCTTTCTAAGCAGCTGGTGGATCCAGTAAAGCAAGCGGACGTCCCTCCCTCCTTCCTCTCTCTCCCCTGACAAGCCAGCCAGCCAGCCAGGGCACTTTTTTTGGGGGGGAACCCCTGTGGGGTTGGTGGGTGTGGAGGTGAGCAGGTGAACAGGGCTTGAGTTGTGCCCTGGGCATTGGAGAGAGAGGGGTAGGAAAAGGCTGAGGAGGGGAAAGAATCGCTTTCCCCAATCCATTTTTGGAAGCATTTTAGTGCATAAGAGTGGGGTCACAAAATTGGGGTTGAATCTGATTGCCAGATGCTCCTTGCTTCCTTTTAACGCGCTTTACATATTGATGTAAATCCCAATGTATATTGCGCTTTATTCCTTGAATGGGAACTCGCCGTAAATGTCCGGAGCCAGTTTCAGTCTAGTACTAACAAAAATTCTATGCAATTCATATATACACAAAACGGCATTAAAATAAAAAACATACAACCATAGAAAACAGTACACAATTCCTTCAGAGATATACATACAATATACATACTTTAGATGCCACGTTACTCTTATGAATGTATATTATTTTTCACTTTCTTTTAACTGAAATTGAGGCCATGGAGAATCATGCCTAGGAGTATAAGAACAGGGTAGCCTTTTGTAGAAAAGAAACCAGTCAAATTCTTCCACTGCTCCTAGCTAATTACTTTTTTGTCTGCCAGAGAATTGGGAACGGGAAAGTTTTTAAGTAGCACTTCCAGCTCTCCCCACCTGTCTACTCATCCGCCCCCAAAAAAGCAAAAGCAAAAAGAATCACTGGGAAGTAATCCTGGGTAGTAATCCTGACTGTGATACAGATGGCAGAACACTTTAATGTGTCCCTTGGAATCAGAAAGCGGAGGTGCTTTTGCATTCAGCAGTCCTTTTTATTTTATTCTGTCCTTTTTAGTGGGAGACATTACCTTGAGAGCCACTGAAGGAAAATAACAGACTGCTCCCATATGGAGCTTTATAAGAGTTTGTCTTGAATGGTTAGTGCTTCAAAACCAGATCTAGCATATTTCATATCCTTGCTTGCAACTCTGCAGAGTTGAAGGGGAAAGATCTTCAAGTGCTAGGTTTAGGAAGTGTATTTGTAATTATGGCCGAGGATTTTGAACAAGTCATTCTTCTTTCCATCCAGAAAACAAATATATATTTTCAGCCCAAACTATACATACAGATATGTGATTTCATCCATTGCACTAAGTGGATTGAGCCTGTTAGGTCTTGGGGTTAGAGTGCCAGATTCATATCTCGTAGTTACCAGGTTTGATTCCACACCTCTGCACAAAGCCATCTGGGTGACCTTGGATTAGTCACTGCTTTCTCTCTCTGAGCTCTTAAGCCACCAATCTCACAGGGTGTCTGTTATGGGGTGAAGAACAGAAAGCTTTTGTCAGCCACTTTGAGTCCCCTTAAATGGGTGAGAGAAGTGGGGTATAAAAAACTTCTTCTTCTTCTTCTTCTTCTTCTTCTTCTTCTTCTTCTTCTTCTTCTTCATCATGAAGCAGTAGCTGCAATAGAATGCTTCTTCAATGTATTTGAATTGACAATTCAGTCCCAGAATTTTAAAAACAGTGACAAAGCAAATATATTTGGACTTCAACTGTATGTTGACACTGAAAATGCAAACACTGAGCTGAAATCTGAACTACTTGAAATGCCTGCACATACTCACTTGCCATCTTAATCCGTCTAAGAATTTCGCTTTCTCGGGTCCAGCTGCAGAGTGTATCCAGTGAGCTTTGGCAAGCTGCTGCAATTCTGCTTATATTTGTTCGCAGTACCAAAAAGTCAGTGAAAGAGCTGGTTTCCAGAGCTTTTATTTCTGATAACTCATTCTGCACATGTGAGTGTTTCTTTTTTCTTCCTTTTTTTACTTTTAAATCTACAAGTTTGGGAATAGAGAAAACATCAGGGACCATGTTGAGAGATCAGTACTTCATTTTGTCCCATCAAATGCCACTAACAAATGAAAGTCATTTCTTTCAGAGTATCTGCTATAGCTTCTACTGTTTTCAATGTTCCTGTATCTGATAATTGTGTATGAATTGGTTACTTGTCTCTCTTTACTTCCTGTCTGTCTCTTCATCCAGTAGATAAACTTGGAATAATTTTTTTGTTTCATTCCATGCTCTTGTGTCTTTAATCCATGTTACATTTCAGTAATTCCATTGTATGTTTACCCATCACAGGCCAATCTGTTTGCCATTAACCAAAATATCTTCTTCAAAAATCACAAACCAAACTAAAAGCCTTTATAATTATGTTTCCCAACAAATTGTCAACCTCTTGTTAACAATTGGTTATTTTGCAGAGATTTTAAGTGTACCAGTGATGGTGTTTTTCAGGTATACGCCATCGTCTCGGCAGGCCAGTCAGGAGGAAGGTAAAGAGTGGCTTCGTTCACACTCTACTGGAGGTCTACAAGACACTGGAAGCCAATCACCTTTGGTGTCACCTACAACTATGTCTTCGTCTGCAACTGGAAAATACTTTTCCAATTTAGGTATATACTTATGTGTGTGTGTTTTAGTGTTCATTTAAGGTTATACTTTTTCTTTTTTAAAGAATGCATCATTTCAATCATTTACGGTCCCTTCTGCACTAACCCTTCATTTGGAATATGAGCCATCATAGTGCTTGTCTAGGTTTTGTCTGTGTGCACATTAGTGTAGAACAGAGAAATCATACAAATTGGTATAGTGTATCTGCTTAAGGTGGAGTGTGATCCAAATCAAGAGGTCCATGATCTGAATTACCATTAGTGATTATTAAATAGGTCTACCGGTTTACCAATGAGACTGATCTGGATCACGGAAATGTTCATAAGGCTTGCCTTCATTTCCCTGATTACTAGGGGACTTATTTTGGTGGAACATGGAGGCTCCAAAGCTAGTATTTTTCATTCCTATCTCTTCAGAACACTTGGATGTCAACCCTGAAGCTCGTGCAAATTTCAGGGCTGGTGTGGGGGCTGGTCTGTACCAGCACTCTCATGGAAACCATGTGTTGCCATATTCTGAACCAGAGAACCTCACTGGTTCAGACCCATTGCACTGGAACAAGGCATAAAAAGTGCAGAAATGCAATGATTCATCAGGCACGTATGTTCGTTGCTCAAACCACCAACATTGCTCATGGCTTTATTTATTATTTTACATTAATGGGCACAAGCACAGAAGTTATTTAATCCACTTTTTCCCAACAAAAAGCCCCAACTGAGTCTGGTCCATCCACGTTGTCATTTGTTATTGCATACTTAGTACAAATTATTTTGAGGATATGCTTCTATGCCCATCCTTGAACTGGACAGAATAACCTCCCTATTTCTGCCTCTGCTTCAAGCACCAAAAGATTGGTTGTTTTCAACCAATATCTTCTTTCTTTTTACTTTCTTGCTCACCTGCACTCTACCAGTGTTTAAGATTTTCCTCCCTTCTCTTCTGCCAGCTTCTCAGTCAGTTGTGAGGCTGAAAGTTGCTTTCAATGCCTTTTTTATGGTAGTTTTGGGGACCTACATTGCTTTGTATTTTCAATCTCTTTACAGCAAGCAGATCTTCAGTACTCTTTATAGATTTAGTCTGCTCCTCTCCCTTTGATCATTGCTGGAGTTGGATGCCCTTTTTTTTTATTCCCATGCTTTGTGAAGAAAATGATGCAAACTTGCCCTTGTTCCTCTCAGGCAGCTTTCCCTTTCTCACATTTCTTGTATGGCCATTGTGATCCTATACGTCTCCATTTCCCAAAGAACACAAGACTAGGTTTATATTGTTTCCATGTCTTTCACATGTGGGAAGAAATGAAAAAAATGGATACAAATTTCTGATTCTCACCTAGTTTCCTCTTTCATCCAGCTATGCCAAGGTATACTGAAAATGAGGTAATTCCAGCAGCCAGTGTAAATATTTGGCCATGGAGAACATACATATGTTACCTTATTTGGCTTCCAACTACAGAAGATCAGACTTACCTCCCTCCCCCCCC
Organism: Aspidoscelis tigris stejnegeri; assembly: GCA_023333525.1. NCBI lineage: Eukaryota > Metazoa > Chordata > Lepidosauria > Squamata > Teiidae > Aspidoscelis > Aspidoscelis tigris. The sequence continues at coordinate 49,079,357 of JALMGA010000005.1, read as the reverse complement.
CCCTCAGAGAGCTTGGAAGGAATGCCAAAGGTTGTCTTTCCCCAGGACAAGAACAGCAGCTGCAGACATCTAGAGAAATGATTCCCCCATGCTGCAGTATCCAGTGTTAGCATTTCCCTCAGATGTGCTCAGGAAGATGAATTCTGGACACAGTTTCAATCCCAAGCTTTGTCAAGCTTTGCCAAATTCTGGAAGATGGCTGCTATGTAATTTTCTGTGAGTGGGTGTCCACACAAAGAAGTCCCTAGATGTCAAGGGATGGGAAACATAACTGCTGCCCCTGTAACTGGAACTACAAATGGAAGTTCTGGTGTAATGTTGCTGTGCAAGAGAACTGAAGGAAGTGGGACCCAGCCTATCATAGGACCCATTCATCTCTCACACTGCCACACTCCAACTCAGGCCCTGGGAGTCAAAATTATAACAGGAATGGAAGGGTTGGCCATTTTCTCATCTGGCTGTGGATCCAAACACCTGTTCTCCTGAACCAGGTACTAGGAACTGATAACAGGTAACAGGATTCTGAAGCACACCCATGTATTTTCCTCCACTGTTTCCCTCCGGTGTGAATGAGGAAAGAATACATATGTACATTGGACCAGAGGCTGTGTGCTACTTTTCACACTTGGAAAAAAGGTTGCATATTGGTACTTCTTTACAAAGGTTATGAGATTCCTATCAGAATTGGCCTATCCCTGTTCATAGTCCAATTGGGAAGGGGAATCCTTTCCACAGAAGCAGCAGAGAAGAAGGCATTCCATACAAAATGTCATTTAGTAGCCTATGTTTTTTTTCCTGGAGTGCAGTGGTTAAATGTTATGCTTCATATTGCAGTGAGTCCAACAAACCTATCCCAGTTCAAACTTCCTGGACCCAGTATGATGCGTTCAAATAGTATCCCCGCCCAAGATTCTTCCTTTGATCTCTATGATGATTCCCAACTATGTGGTAGCGCTACGTCTTTAGAGGACAGACCTCGGGCAATCAGTCATTCTGGTTCATTTAGAGATAGTATGGAGGAAGGTAAGTGTTTGCATGTGAGTCTGACAAAGGTTACATAGTAGTTTTTTATGTGCCTTGTCCTAATCATAGACACTGTGGTCTATTACTTCTGCATTCAGGACTCTGCTTTGGAAATTCACTATAATATAATATATCGTATCATATAGAAGATTGTCTTGAGGTGGAAAAATTACATATTGGTAGTCCAAAGGACAAACAAATTGTGATTTGCATATCAGCCTAAAAACATGATTTGAGGTCTTGGTTTAGTGGCCCCAAAGAAATCACAGATTATGTAACAACTTACATATAGAAGATGAAACAGAATGTTTTCATTAGCGTGATGTGAATTAAATTTGTGCCAGATGATCTCAGTTAGGCCATTCTTGGCCAGGTTATCAACTTTGAATGATTGAGGGTAAAATTAAGGGAGCATGCTCATGGGCAGCATAATCACCTAGCAAAGACTCCAGGGGCATATAGACCACTGAGTATCCTCAGACGGGTCCTTCCCACAGAGTGAGATAACAAACTCTGAGGACACCAAGATTCTTCCATGGTTGCTATATAAACACATGGCACCGAAAATGGTTTGTGATAAAATGGGATGCCCTCTCTCAAAATCTGGATGTCATTTGAAACTTCCCAGCTCTAAAGAGAGTGAGTGAATGAGGCACATGGTATATGAATGTTCCCTGGAGCAGGAGCAAGTGTATCTGCAATTGAAGCACCTGCCATCACCATTATTTGGACACTCTTTGAGGTAAAATTAAAGATGCCCTTGAGCTGAGTTTCAATCTAGGTTGACTCCATGGACTTACACATGGGGCAAAGAAAGCAGGTGCTTTTCCCACCTGAAGATGGAATACGATAAACAAAATGAAGGCAGATGAAGGCAAATGATAATTGAAAACATGCATGTCGATGTGCCAATGTCCTTCAAACTCTGTGTTCAGTTCAATATCTTCCAGTTATTCTTCCAAAAGCAAAGAGTGTTTAAAATTAAGACATTTGCAACAGAATATGATTAAGACTGCATGAAATGGAGCTTCTGTGGTCTTACATGCACATTTTTTTGGTTTCCCTCTGCATTACCTTCTGACGGCTGCACATATGTTTTACCTTCCCAGATTCCTGCTGGGACAGTCATTCATAGCTGTTTATCTTTCTGCCAAGACTGATGGCCCATGCCACCCTGAATGCTAAGCTGTTAAAGCTTTCCCTAAAGCTTTCTTTATCAGCGAGATCTTCACTCTGCCCCTAGCCCTTCTGTCAAAGTTGCTGGCTGGCTACATGCCTGGTTAAGCTCCCACACACTGCCCAATTACACTAGCACAGTTTTTTTCTTCCTCTTTACCGCTCACTTTCTTGACTGTCTTCCCATGTATGTCTGGTAGTAGTCCAAGCTTAGCAGACTTTTATTCTGGCACCTATTGAAGTCCCAGCTGATTGTTCCCATGTAATGTTCCAACAAGCTAAGCAGGCCTTGGCCAGACAGCCTCGGGCTAAAGATATCAGCATTCAAGAAGGGATGTTGTAAAGCTGGCATGGTTGAATAATTAGGCTGAATAGATCCAGACTCATGTGAAATAAAGGACAGTTCTCTGCATGTTATGAAAGTTGTGATTGAAGAAATAAATTATTTCTTTGAATAAGAAACATGACCATTTTATTATCAGGCCAATAGGACATCAGCTCTATTAAAACACTCCTTGGTTACCGTTCTGTAAACCAAGTGCAGGAGAGTTTGGGAGCAATTCCACATTGGCCAGTATACTGAACCAGCAAGTGTCCTAAGAGCATCCCTTCTGCATGCTGGTGTGGTCTAAGGGGGGCCCTAGGTAGTGTGTGGAAGGGAAGAAGAAGAGTTGGCTTTTCTACCCCGCTTTTCTCACCCATATAAGGGGACTCAGAGTGGCTGACAAAGCTTTTCTATTCTCCTTACAACAGAACCCCCGGTGAAGTATGTGGGGCTGGGAGAGCTCAGAAGAGAGCTGTGACTAACCCAAGGTCACCCAGCTGGCTTCATGGGGGAGAACGGAATTGAACCTGGTATTCCCAGATAAGAGTCTGGCTCCCTAACCACTAGACCATAGTAGGGAGGGTCCTAGTATGCCTGTCAGTCCACTATACCAGCCAGTGTGGGATCACCTGCAGTCTATGGATTTTTATGTTTCCTGATTGGCTTTTGGGAGCATCCTTCACATTACTAATAAAATTATTCTGTCTATTAAAGTAGTTATAAATAACAATACTAAAGAAAAATTAAATGATCAGAAAATGACAAATCTGAGGCACTGAGAATATTTCTTAGTATATTAGTTCACAATAGTTGAATAACATGAAGTAGGAATCAACATCCTAGATATATCTGTAAGTTAAGGGTGTTAACTTCTATTGCTGTTGTTCATTCCTTCTCAGTTAGTGTCACCATTAATTTTAGATTAACCAGCCAATTCTGCACTGGCTGGTTTATGGGACAAGCAGGAGGCTTTTTCCCTGTACTGATGTTGCCTAAGAGGCTAGGTTTTTCAGATTGCAGAAATAAGATAGAATACTTGAGGATCCCTAATGTCCATCTATTACATTTTGAAATGGGTATAGCTTGCTATTGTTCACAAGTGTATTTCCTTTTTCTATAAGTTTTTATTTTTATTTAAATTTTGTTTGTAACTGCTGTACCAAAACAATACTTTTCAAACCATTATGCTGTTATTTGGAGCTCTTTGAATTAAGTAACAAGCCCAAGTTTTTTTCTTCCCTTCTAATTTTCCTTATGTACATGAAGTTAAAACTGGTTTCAGTGCATTCTAGCAGAGTGATAAAATCATTCCTTAAGTACCTGGAAAGTGCAGAGTTAGGAAGATTAATTTTTATTCTAAAAGTGTTCTAAATACAAAATCAAACTGAAGTTGTGAAATCCTTCTGGCCTGCCAGACGTCTGATTTTCTAAAATTTCCTGTTTTGTTTTCCAAAGAAAGGTCATTTGCAAGGCAAAGTTCTATTCTGTATTAAAATGTTTGCATTTTTAAAGTGAAAACAAAATCATTCCAAGTACTACAAATATGACTCTTTCTGAGTACATGTTTCTAAGTGGATGATTTCAATAATAGCTTTCTTAAATGACTGTTGCTTCATAAATAAGATCTATATTAATACTCTTGGTTTTCATTGTTTTTAGTGCATGGATCATCTTTATCTCTAGTTTCCAGCACTTCTTCTCTTTATTCTACAGTAAGTTGACAATTATTAATGCACAATTTATATGATACTGTACTTCATATGAAATGCTATACAGTTCATCAGACCAGGAGTCTGATGAAAATTAGGGCCTTTTCATACCTTTATTAGATGTGATGGTCAATGAACTACTCAGATGCATCAGGCATCGGCACTTTGTGACCCCATAATGCATCTAAAACATTTTAGTGCTGTATAGATATATCCCCAGGGCAAACTCTGGCATGTGTGGAGCTGCTTCTTGGATAGAAGCTCCATGTGAAGGCAGCCTTTGGCTGTCATACCGAAGCAAGTGCGGAAAGGCCCTTTAGATTTGGGATACTGAAAAACATTTTCCTAAAAGATTTCAAAACATTGTGGACAATTGCCTCCTTAAAATTAGCCTTTCATAAAATACGTTGTGTTTACCTTAAAATATGAATTGAACAAAATCTTCCAAAGGCCTGCTTCTAAGTCTACTCAGAGCCAACATGCTTTCACGCTCTCATTTGCTTCATGTTTCATTTTTGGAGCATTAATAGGTCAGGCACTAGGTCCTTTATGTTGTGTTGTTAGGGACTGGCATGTAAAAGTCAATTTTAAAATTATGGTGTTGGTTTGAGATGAACTGCATTTTGAGGAACTAGGGGCCAAAAACTGAGTGAAGAGGTACGCTTGAATTGGGCACCAAAAACCACATAAAGTTGGATCTGCCCTACCTCCAGTGGGAGGCTATTTCAAAGATGGGAGGCCACCACAGCGAAGGCCCTCTTTTGCGCCACAGCCCCTTGTACGTCTGAGATTAGCAGAACTACAAGAACGAACGTGTTTGAAATACTTGGATTCAGTTGCTCAATAAATTCTCCGTGTAAATTACTTCCTTTAATTAGTGAGCCTTTTTTGCACTATACATTTTTGGTCCAGTCCAGGAGGACTGGGCTAGACTGCAATGGTTCCAGCAGCTGAACTGCCTCTTCCTTTCTGGAACAAGCCATCTGCAAACAAAAACAAAACATGAACAAGTGAACTGCCTAATTTTGTAGGACAAATCAATACTGATGACGTATTGTTACACGGTGAAATAGCAAGCCCAATATGACTCTATCCAGATCGTAGGTTTTTGACAATTAGCCAGAACAATCATTAACCATGCACTATCACATACAGGGTAAGGTGATGAAAATAGCTTTTTCCTGTTATTTAATCCCATCGCCCTTTCTAGATTCTTGACAGCACTTCAGAGCTTAAATGTCTTGCTGTGATAATGGAAAATGAAAATTCTTTTTGTTAAGGGCAAGGGAGACTTTTGGATTAGAAATTGACAGCATGAGTTGTACTTCAAGACTAATCCTTGATCAGCGGTTCACCTGCTGGTTCTAATAGATACCTGGGGCAGAACTCAGATGATAGTACAACTCCTAATGAAGAAATGGCACTCCGGTGGACCACTGCACACAAGTTTTTATTTCTGCAATAGAAACAGAACAGTGTGTGGGGGTGGGGGTGGAATAATACTCTATAATTTTGTACCCCAATACTTCTATTATTTTTAGTATCTTACGTTAAGCTGAGAGTACATTAAATGGATATTCTCTGAAAATAAGATATAGTATAATGCATCGATATATTTTTGCACTGTTCATTTCTCAAGGAAGTCCCTCACAATCATTTTAAACTATGTTTTGTTTTGTTTTTTAAATCTGATACTTTATTATTTTGGATATCACCCTCTGTAGAATCTTGGGTTGAAAGGAACCTTAAAGGTGATCTAACCCAGGCCTGTTCAGGGCAGAAATTGCTCAAAAGTAACATTTTTGCTTTTTGTCTTGTCCTGTGGAAGCCGGTACTCGAGGGCCACATTTGGTCTTCCTAGCATGTAGCATATCGCTCTTTGATCTGATATTGAAGTAAGAGCTTTTGCATCAGATCAAACAGCAATTTGCCACACATCACAATCATCAAAGGTACACTGCCTGCTCTGATGCTGACTGTCACTGGCCTTGGTCATGTTTATTTTATGCCTCCTTCATCACTTCTTTATCCTCAAACCATAGCCTCATTGACATGCATCCTTCAAAGGGCTGTGGATCAGTGTGACCCTGATACTGAAATGTTTAGCTACCTCTGCCTTAAAGTTTGTTCTGAAGCATCCAGGATGGATGACTTCAAAACTATTTGGACAAACTCACAGAAGAGAGGACCAAGCATGGTCATTAGCTCTGGCCATGGCAGTATGGCCACCTATGGCATAAGAGCACCATAGCTCTGAGGGGCAGCTGCTGGAAAATTATGAACAGGGTGTGCCCATGTCATCTTTGTGGTCCTCAACATATGCAATTGCTGAGCTGCAGTAAAAACAGATTGCTGAACTATATGGGCCACTGGCCCAATTCAGGAGAATATTTCTTACGTGCCCCTTATTCTTTGTATACCTATTCATTCTCATAATTGTTAGATAAAGCTGTATCTAATAGCCACAGCAACCTAAAACATTGCCAGCATGGAAAGTATTACATCAAAAAAATGAGCCCGGTGGGCTATTAGGTCCATTACTAATGCTATTTTCTGTTCTTGTGTTTTTGAATTCATTTCTATGTACAGTAACTAAGAAAGTTACATAAAACTGTGTTTTTTTCTTTATAACACACACTCCCTCTCTCCTTTTCCAGGCTGAAGAAAAGGCACATTCAGAGGTAAAAACAAAACAAAACAAACCTGTATGATTATATAGTAAAGTAGGATATCTTGTAGAAGAGGCTTTTGAGTTGCTCCTATTTCCTCACCTTGACTACATATGTCACCAGGGCCATGGTCACACTTAAGGATTAACCCAGCTTCAGTCCCCTTTCGAGTAAGAGAATACATCAGCAAAGTGACAAACTGTTAAATAACTCAGAAAACTCACCTTTGTGATAGGTAATGTGGAAAGAATATTACTGCCCACCTTGCTGATACGTTTCTGTTGCACTGAAAGTGGACTGAAGCTGAATTAAACCCTGGGTGTGAGCACAGCCCAGCAGGTGTCACAAATATAGACAAAGGGAGCTGTCAGACATGTCAGAAATACTGGAATCCATAAACATAGGGGACTTGAGGCAGCAGACTGGACCATTGATATGCTAAAGACCAGGTATTTCTGGGGCTTAGAGAAAAGGCACCAAGCCCACTCCCCTCCCCAGGGCAGTCTGCTGGACTCTTTGGCACTGCAATGGGGAAACAGCCACATGTTCTTTAGACAGTCAGATTTCTTCAAAACAGCCTCTGGAGGTTCAGCTGATTGGGGAAGAGTGTGGACACCATTTATTCAAAACATAAGGAATAAAAGAACATGAATAGTCCAGATGCAGTATATTTTCTAAGAACTGTAAACTGGTCCCAGAGACATACGTCCCTGCATGGATTTTGTACTACCCTGGGCTGGGCTTGGGACTTGGGGCTTGGGGGTGGGAGCAGTGGCAGATTTGTCAAAGGATGTAAATAGTAAGAGAAGCTAGACAGGAAATGCTGATGGATAAATGCACTAAGAAATATGATAATGAAACACACCATGCATGAATCTGTGTGTTTATGATTCAATGTTTTGAATTGTCTGAATTGTAAATTATTGTATGACAAAAAATAAATATTAAAAAAGCACACAAAAATCCCAACCAGCATCTGGAGAGACCTGGAGACATTTATGCTGGTGTTTTTGGATGTCACTAAAAATACGGCATCCCTCAATTATTGTACATTAGCTACAAGATTCACTTGAACTTACATGGTGGTATTTTAATGACTCTTATTTATTTTGAAATAGTGTGTATTTTTTTCTTAAGGGCTATAATATCACTAATCTTTTTATTTACTTATTACTTTCATTTTCACATCACCCTATACCTGACAGTGGCAGGTCAGCTTACAATTAAATGTTGAAATAAAAACAGTTAAATGGTGTTTAAAATTTAAATGTAAACAATTAAAGTTTAAATGTAAACAATTAAAGCATAATAGTTAAAACTGTAAAAATAAAAACTATAGCACCAGAAAAGGATGATCACGTTGGTCCTAGTTAAGTAGATCATTAGTTTCTCATTCCCTTTTACCAAATTGATTGGGGCTGCTGGGATTTGTAGATCAGCAACATTTTTTGAGGAGTTGTCATTTTTATTCTTGTTTCCATAGCATCCAACAAGGCCTTTTCAGTATTTTTTTTTCCAAAACACAAAGGGCACAATGGGACTGTAATAAATTGAATCACCTATTTTGTTGACTGACATTAAGCAGTAGATTGGGAAAGAAGGGAGGTTGATATACCGGATTTGTAGCCATATATGGCCTTGTCCTTTTGCTTCCCTGGGAATTCATCTTTCTTGTGAAAAGCGGAAAGCAAAGGCGAATCAATAGGTCAGTAGCTACTAAAGATGTGCTGAAGCACTTTGAGGTCAAACTGGTTCAAATCGAACCAAACTACTCCCTCCCATTTCAGAAGGAACTCAAATTGAGCTGAATTGAACTAGGAGTGTTAATTTGAATGGATCAAACCACCCAGCTGAATTCGACCACCCAACTGGTTCATGTTTGCCCACACTTGTTCTTTTAAGAGGGCTTTTGTAAATTAAGGATTTTAACTTATTTTAATTTGAACAGTTTCAAATCTGTTTGAGATCTGAAGTCAAACCAGGTTCAAATGTCTTCAGCTTGGTTTAAATCTGAATGAAACATCATGTGGTTCAGGTTTTTTTTATATTTAATGGGGGCTATAAGATGTCCATTACCCAAATTATTCACAGCAGATTAAGGTTTCATTGTAAGGCTTTCATATATTTAGTGTTTAGTTCATACACTAGGCAACACCAGCTACCTTGTTACTACCACTATATTCTATTGACATATTTTTAGATTACTTTGTGTTTCTTTTAATGCCCAGCAAATCCATAAACTACGAAGGGAGCTGGTTGCATCACAGGAAAAAGTGGCCACTCTCACCTCCCAGCTGTCTGCAAACGTAAGTTATTTGTTATCGTAAGTAGTGATTTCTGTCTGGTTCCAATCCGCATTTGAATCTTGTGAGAAGGGCAACTCTCACGCCATTTCATAGAGTATGAGAAGTGGTCTTGTGTAATTAAATTATACATTCCAGATAAAAATCCAAGCAAGTCTTCTGATGGAACTGACTTCTGATGTTCAGCAAGTCAGTGGTGTTCAAAGCATCTGGTCAACATTTTACCACTAAATTCTGGTATAATGCACAGATCAGTTTGGATAAAAGCTTTACTAGTCTTTCAGATTTAACAGCATTTGACACAGCATATTTAACAGCACATCAGAGCAGCCTGCAGACGTGTGTGCAATTGGAGGAGAGGAGAAGAGGTGCATGCATTTTTAAAGCATCAATAAATTAAGGATCCAATTAGAGCACAGTTTGGTAAGTTCTGCAACTAAACCTAAAGACTAATAATGAGAAAAGCTCATTCAGGCAATTATAGGTAGATTCTGTGATAGGGAAGTGAATGTACACTTCAGGATCGTGCAGTATATTCCTGTTTACTCTGCCAAGTAGTTGTGTAGTTGTTTGCACGCAATAATTCATGGTATACACATAATCAAATTTCCTCCATACAGATTTATAAAGTCAGACATAAGGTGGTAGTATGGAATCCAAGGCCTCAATCAGATCATACAACCTCAGAGGCTTAGTCTGTCAGGGGGTATTGGAGTGTCAGGTTCCCCCGTTGGTAATAAATCTTCACAGAGTTGCACATCCGTGCTGGAAAATACAAGTCTCTCCCTCTCGGCTTGCTGGCTGTCAGCTCTTTGTCGCTGTCCAATATTTCAGGAGGTTCGCCCCCCTTGCTGTGCCCACAGCCAAAGCAAACAAACTGAGACAGATTCTCCGTAGAGGCTTTGTTTATTCGTAGCGGTTACATCTTAGCAGTTGCATCTCTCCCCCTCTCCAGCAATCAATCAACTAAGCAACACACAGCCATGTGTGATCACTTTTATACACTTCCTTTATCACAAGAAGGTGACTCACATCCTTTGTATTACATAAGATGTTGCAATCCTTACTTCATTCAGCCTTGAGCAGTCTGGTGATAGTCTGGTGATTCTTGTGACACTTAGTTACCTTTCTGCACACATCTCTACATTTTCTTTATATGGGCTTTCCAGCCTAACAATCCCCTTCAAAATGTATGGATGTGTGTAGACACTATCTACATTTTATACCTTTCGAACTATGCCATGCCAATTAAGCAAGACAGTTCTGTGTGCCTTTCTCTTGGCAAAGCCTTGGTGAGAACATCAGCAAGATTGTGTCTGGTGTCAACGTATTGCAGATTTATGACTCCGTTTTGGATCATTTCCCTTACGTTTTGATACCTTACACCAATGTACTTAGTTCTACACTTGAGGTTTTCTGCCTCCGACATCGCAATGCAGGATTGTGAATCCTCAAACACTGTTGTGGGTTCTTCACACTTTTCTCCTAAATCTACAAGCAATTGCCTAATCCACTGGATCTCTCCTGTAATTTCAGATAATGCCGCAAATTCAGATTCTGTGCTGCTTAGGGCTACACAGCTTTGCTTTCTGCTGCGCCACACTATAGGGCTTTCAGCATACCTAATTAGCAAACCTGACACTGACTTTCTGTCACGCAGCTCTGAAGCAAATGAACTATCCACATAGCACTCCAGCTCTTGCTCACTGCCCTGTATTACTAACTTTCTTTCTTTGGTTCCTTTCAAGTAGCTTAGCAGGTGTTTCACCTTGGTCCAATCTTGCACCTTTGGATCATTCACCTTTCTGCTAAGTACCCCAACCGTGAAAGCAATATCTGGCCGAGTGTTGTTGGAGATAAACATTAAACTACCAACAATACTCCTGAACAATTTTGGATTCTTAAATTGCTCTGATGATTCCCCATCAGAAGCTCCAGGCACCATTGGGCTTTTTACAATTTTGCAAGCCACATTTTTCAATCAATCTCTCAATCTTTTTCTGTTGGCTCAGTAAATACCTCCCATCTTCAGTCCGCTCGACTTCAATTCCTAAATAGGTTCTGAGATTCCCTAAGTCCTTGAGCTTGAACTTCTTGGACAACTCTTTCTGGACTGATTCAATCTCTTTCTCTGACCCAGGTGCGACGCACAGGTCATCCACGTAGATAACTAACATGACATCACCTTTTATATACACGCATGCATCAGCAATGCTGCATTTGTATCCCAGTTTGACTAACTCTTCATGAATGCATAGATTCCAGCAACGAGCGCTCTGCTTTAATCCATATAAAGCTTTGCGTAACCTGTACACTTTTCTATCTCTATCTTCATCAAACCCTTGAGGCTGTTCCATAAAAATCTCCTCATCCAGTGGAGCATTTAAATAAGCAGTCTCAAAATCAAAATGTCTCACCACGTGATTCTTCCTAGCTGCTAAAGCTAACACCAGCCTTAAACTCTCAGGTTTTGCAGTGATTGAAAAAGTTTTGTCAAAATTCTCAAACCTCTGCTGTGAAAAGCCTTTTGCAACTAATCTAGCTTTGTATTTCTGGGTTCCATCTGGCATTTCTTTTCTTTTAAACACCCATTTGCACCCTACTACCTTGCGATCTCTAGGTCTCTGAACTACCTCAAACACTTCTTTCTCTAGCAAGGACAGGTATTCCTGATTCATTGCGTGGAACCATTTCTGCTGTTCCTCTTTAGGATAAGTCAGCAGGTCCTCAAAACTTTCAGGTTCTTCTCCTGCTATCACTGTGCAAGCGTTTGCAGTCTGTACTACAAACCTGTCTGGAGGCTTTCTTACTCTCTGAGTCCTCCTTGGTAGAATTACCTTTGTCCTGCCTTTTTCATCTTCACTATCTGAACTAGTCTGTGTCTGTGTGCTCTGTTTGGACACCTTTTTAAACTTTCGTGTAGTGACAGGTGAGTGTGTTTGTGTTTGTTCATCTGCAGAAGTACTAGTCTCACTATCTGTGGATTCTTCTTGCTTTAGTGCCCCTCCATTCCCAGTATCTATGGCACTCTGCCCTAGCTTGAGAAAAACCTCCTTGTTAGCATGGAGCCTTTCCCAGCCAGAATGGTTTTCAAAGTTGGCACTCCTGGACAGTAAGATTTCTCCATGACCTGAATAAAATCTATAGCTGTTACCAGAATACCCCACAAACATCAACCTTTTCCACTTTGGATCACCCTTTTTCCTGAAATTTGCAGGTACATATACATTTGCATATTGCCCAAAAACTCTCAGATATTTAAGGTTCGGTGGTCTCCCATACAATATATGATAAGGAGTTTTCTTTACAAAAGAATTCCAAGTACGGTTAGCAACATGATTTGCGGTCAAAATTGCCTCCCCCCACAATTGCTGTGGTGCTTCCGCATCCAGCATCATACAATCTTTTATCTGCTTTAAGACTCCTATGTGCCTCTCGGCGAGGCCATTTTCCCCAGAGGTCGCTGGGTTTGTTGTCTCGTGACGAATCCCTTTCTTACTCAACCAATTTTTCAGGTTGTTGGACAAGAATTCTCCCCCTCTATCTGTTACCAAAGATCCTACTTTGTAATCAAATTGCCTCTCAACCATATTGACCCAGTCTTTAATGTGTTCAGCAGCTTCACTTTTCTCTTTCATAAGGATCACATACGAATACCGTGTATGACGATCCATAATGACCATGAAGTAATGATTCCCGCCCATAGTCTTTGCTAAAGGGCCAGCCAAGTCAGCATGCACAATCTGAAAAGGTCTTTCTGTAGTGCGTTTGCTAAATTTGGCCACCGGAAAAGCCTTAAGCTTTACTTTGCTGCAAAATGAACAAACCAAGTGGTTTGAACAACAGCCATCCGAAATTCTGGACACGCTTCCTGCAGTTTCCCCAAACTTGTGAAGCTTGAATGCCCCATGACCCTGTGGTAGTAATGAGCGCAGTTTAAGTGCAACGGCACATTATTCGCTAGCGCACATTCTGCCTTGTCAATCATAAGATACACTTTGTTTCGCTTGACTGCCTTAGCACAAATCTCATCATTCATGCTAATAGTACAATCATTCCCCTTGAAACATAGAGTATACCCACTGTTTGTTAATTCAGACACACTGACTAAACAGTTTTGCAATTTAGGAACACATAATACATTTGAAAAATCCTTTCCAAAACTTGGGATTTGTACAGTCCCCATCACTTTTACCTCCTTTGTTGCACCATCCGCCAAAACAACTGAATGTACATTAGAAGGCATCTTATCTTTCAGGAGCTTTTCACTATTAACCATATGAGAAGATGCACCTGAGTCCAACACCCAAATAGGATTTGCAGCCACATAGGCTATATAGTCACTGTTCTTTACCACAGCCACAACACCTTTCTTGGTTGCAGCATTTTTGGGTTGCTTCCTGGCCCTTTCTGCAGCCAACTTTTTACAGTCCTTGATGAGATGATTTTTTCCACCACAGTGGAAACACCTTCTCTCTCAGGACACAGCTGCTTTCTCCGGCTGAAAGTCTTTGAAAGTCTCGATTGGGTGAGTGTTTCAATCCTGCCCCCTGTCTCTGGAGTTTTGCCTCGTAGTCCCTACATTGGCTTTCCTCCAAGACTCGTGCAGCCACCATCTCTGCAGTCAGCTGTCTTTGGTCAACACACTGTAGACTCCACAGGATATTTTCAAACTCATCAGTCAAACTCCCTAACAAAATATATGCTTTTTGTGCCGGGGTGATTTGAACTCCTCTTGTTTCAACTTGATGAAACAAATCTGCCATGATTTCCAGATGTTTCTCAGGGGCTTGTGCTTTCTGCATCTTGCAGGCATACAGCCTCCTGCACCAAATCATTTTTTACAGAGCCGTTTGGGATTGATGGATCTCCTTCAAGGCATCCCACACTTCCTTTGAAGTCGCTTTCTCCCAGATGTGGTTGATTTGCAGCGGTGTGATTGTAAGCAAAATTGTTGCTCTTGCTTTCTGATCCTCCGCAACCATACCAGCCACTAAAACTCCCTTTTCAACAACGTCCCAGACTCGTTCTCTAATGAGCAACGCTTCAGTGTAAACACACCAAGCAGAATAATTCGACTCATCCAATTTGGGAAATCTCACTGCCTCCATTCTCAAGCAGTGCGGTCCTCCCTCCTTCTTCTGTCAAACGTGACAAAAACAGACACACGAAACAGACAATCAGACAACCGTCCGATTCTCTTTCCATTCAGCCTTCTGGCACTCACAGTCAGTTGATCTTTCCAGCACGCACGGGGTTAATGCTCTGGGCAGCCATAACCCTTGTCAGGGGGTATTGGAGTGTCAGGTTCCCCCGTTGGTAATAAATCTTCGCAGAGTTGCACGTCCGTGCTGGAAAATACAAGTCTCTCCCTCTCGGCTTGCTGGCTGTCAGCTCTTTGTCGCTGTCCAATATTTCAGGAGGTTCGCCCCCCTTGCTGTGCCCACAGCCAAAGCAAACAAACTGAGACAGATTCTCTGTAGAGGCTTTGTTTATTCGTAGCGGTTACATCTTAGCAGTTGCATCTCTCCCCCTCTCCAGCAATCAATCAACTAAGCAACACACAGCCGTGTGTGATCACTTTTATACACTTCCTTTATCACAAGAAGGTGACTCACATCCTTTGTATTACACAAGGTGTTGCAATCCTTACTTCATTCAGCCTTGAGCAGTCTGGTGATAGTCTGGTGATTCTTGTGACACTTAGTTACCTTTCTGCACACATCTCTACATTTTCTTTATATGGGCTTTCCAGCCTAACATAGTCAACCAAGTCCAACAACAACAACAACAACAACAACAAAAATGACTTCAAGTGCAGAAAATGATTTTTTTCAGAGTTCACTAGTTCAGGAAAAGGAAGAAGCAGAGTCAAACAGATAATACAGAGCTGATCCTGGAGATTCGGGGGAGGGGGTGGACTTACAGTGTTTATATATCTATATATATTTACCTTTTTATTATTGTGACCTTTTGTGAAGAATGAGATATACGTTCTTAAATAAATAAAATAAAGCAAGGGAGGGCAAAATAGCAGTCTGTCATGATCACCCATCCAGTCTAATTTTATGTTGAGATATTTTCCACACTGTCCCTTAAAATAAAAATAAACCTTTTGTCTGTTATTATAAGTGAACATATGGGTTGCCAGACTTTTACTGAATAGTCAAATATAGGTGTGTGTGGGCTAGAACAATAAAATGGAATAATTACGCAAAGCATTGTTCTTTACTTAAAAGAACAATGCTTTGTGTAATTATTCCATTTTATATTTAAACATTTATATTTAAAATTTAAAAATATTTATATTTAAAAACAGAAGGAAAGTATGCACAGGATTGTATCATACATATAAGTTTATAAAGTGAATAATAAAAACATATCCATGACCCTATTTCACTCTTCTGTGCATCAATTGAATAACTGTCTGTCTTAATCTTTCCTGTCTTAATCTTGGCAATTTTACATACTTGACCTTGTGTCTTTAGAAAACAATCAACTAACACTTTCAGAACACAGAACATTGACAACTAAAGTGCTTTCCACACTCACCTCCCTTGGGGTCTCTCTACAGACTACAGCAGACCTTACCTAGGGCCTTCCCTAGTATGCACTAGCATGTGGATTGCAGGTCCCTATTCCAAGGTATTAGGCCACTGCACACTTGGCATCTTTATTAATACTTAGTTAACATCTGGGCAAGTGTGTCTGCACTTGCAGGAGGTGTTTACAACCTACAAAAGTCTCCGTGCCTGCCCAGATGTTAAGTAATTATCAACTATCTGTGGTGCACAAAATTATGCACCACTAGCTAACTAACCTTAATTAATTGCAATTGGGAACTTACCTGGAAGTGTCACTTTTTCCAGTGTGAAGGGTCAAGTGCACCTTTTCCAGTGCAAAGGGTCAACTGAGCTGCTGTGCAAGCGCGCCTGCAGCTCAGATGATCCCTGACATGACTGGGCATGCATAGAGCATCAGCATCACCATAGCAATGGCAACAGTGCAGCCATAATCTGCACAAGCATAGAAATGGTGGGTCCCAGTCCTGGATTATCATCTAGAATGGCCTAGTTCAGAAAGGGCCTTGAGCTATATGGATAAACATAGAGCTCCCACTGCTGCAGCTAGTGAGAAACAAGAATCCCTCCAAGAACAAGAGAGTAAAGATCATTCCATTTTTCAAATATTAAATTCAGCAGTGCAGGACAAGAATGTAATTTAAATTTTTCAGGTATATATTTTTAAATGGAACTGACTGTTCTGTAACAATAAGCATTTCAGACTTAATGTGCACTTAAATACTGAGCATTACTTGTTTCTTGTTTTTGGTTAAAAGTGCTTTTCAGTTTAAATCATATTGCTTCAGAGCATCATGCAATTAGTATGTCAAGTCATGTTCTGGATCATGCAGTCCATAGTTATTTTATGAATATGTGTTTCTGTTACCCTTACTGAATACTCTATAAATATGTTGTTGAGCTACATCAAGTCCTTTAATTTAAAATTGGTAGTTTTCTGTTTTTATGATAGAAAAAAAAAAGAAATATAAATGTATCCAGACATGTACTTTCACAGTTGAAGGACCTCTTCAGATTGGGGAAGAGTCTGATCCTGAGCATTTATGTTGATTGTGAGCACAATATAGACTTATACAGTGGTTAGGTATGTGCCCATCCCATGCTTATGATTTTGGCACTGAAAGGAAGGAAAGAGGTGACAAATACAATCTATGGGGACAAACATGGCTTGCTTAGTCTCTTGGTAGGATGCTCAATTTTAGGCTTCCAGGTGTTCCCAAACTATAACTTTCTATTAGCATGGAACACTAGGAGCTGAATACTGGAATCTGTAGTTTAGGAAGATCTGGAGGAATGCAACTCAGAACACTCAGGCAACTTCCATATGGCTGGGACTCAAAGCGGCTGACAAAGCTTTCTATTCTTCTCCCCACAGTAGACACCCTTGTGAAGTAGGCAAGGCTGTGAGAGCTCAGAAAGAGAGCTGGGACTAGCCAAGGGTCACCCAAATGGTTTCGTGGAGGAGTGCGGAATTGAACCTGGTATTCCCAGATAAGATTCCGGCTCCCTAACCACAAGACCAAACTGGTACCAGGAACCCTGCTAATTGTGACCAAGAATGTGACATCAGGGAGGGATCCAACTTTATAATGGTCTTCTGGACAATCACAGAATGTGATCCATTTTATGTCTAATGCAGATGGAAAGTTCCAATAGGGACTATGGTCTCACAGGTTCACATTAATGTGTGGCTCTGTGAGGCCCAGAAGCTTAGCCTCCTGACTAAAAGTAAGTGCATAAAGAACCTTAAATTAAACAACTTGGGTCCATGATACCTGGGAAATCTTCTCATCTTGTATAAAACTTGTTAAATAATATACAGCAGCAGGGGTTCCCAGGCTGAGTCTGGGAGGCAGCAGGGCAGAGGCCTTACTGGAAGCTTTATTTTCATTTCCCAACCTAAATTTTAGTTGGACCGTCACCATATTATACTCCCCTGAAGGGAAAACTTGCCACACTCATCCAATTGTGTTGATGACATCTTAGTTGTCACTCCCGTGCCTATCATGGATATCAGTTTGCAAAACGTTCCCTAGTTCCTTATTGGCGCTCAAATGCCAAGAACTATGAGCGGTTGGCCACTGAGTGGGCAGACAGGCAAGATCATTGCTTAAGGGGAGGTATCTCATGTTTCCTGCTTTGACATCTGGGAATGCTTTGGTTTTGTAAACTTCTCTATTTCACATACTGCTCTTAAAGTTTGAATTTATGGTTCTTATACTTTTCCCGTATAATCTAGCTGATGGTATTATTCTGCTGGAAATCTGCAATTATCTATATTATATTTCTTCTCATGAGAGTGATTGTTGTGTAGTGAGTAGGAATTTGACAAATTGGCTTTGACAACAGCTCCACAGTCCCTGAGAGGCCTACCTCTTTTCTTCTCTGGACAGAGTTCTAGACAGGAGGCCTATTCCCACGAGGACCAGAGGAATATGTGGAGCATTCCCTCTGTTGGGCTGGTGGTTCCATTCGGAACTTCCCCCTCCCAGGGCACCCGCACGCTTCTGGGTGTAGAGCACGAAATTGGACAAGGGCATTTGCGGTCATCCCTGTCCATCTCACAGCTGTTCCGGAGGAAGCGCATTCACACACTCCCTCCCTGACAGCTGCAGGGCCCGCCTCCAGGTGCCCCAGTTGGGCAAACTGGTCACATAACTTCCCCGGATTCCTGCAGTAGGTAGCCAATCAGAGCGGCCAGCGCACACAGACGCACAGCGCGCCAGCCTGGCTCGCCACTTTGGAACCCACCGAGCACGAGGTAAGTGCCTTGCGTATGTGTGCGTCCCCGTGAAGGCCTGTGCCGGGTGTGTGTGTGCTTGCGGGCCCTAGGGGACTCAGTCCGGTCCCCTAGAACCTACAGGAACCCAGGGAAGATACAAGACCAGCCTGCCCACCCCTGAGTTGAATTTGACCCAATGGGGGGCAGGCCTGGGAGTTGCATCCCGCCCCCGTACTAGCTTTTTTGGGCTAGGCCACATGGGGACAGGTTCCCCTTTCACACGTAGGCAGGTAGGAACGGGTGCCCACGTGTCCCCGAGTGGCCTAGCCTTACTAGGCCTAGGGTTTATAATAGTTCATAATACCTGTGAAACAAAGCCTGATTCTGCAAAGTAAAAAAATGTAAATCTGACTTCCCTTAGCATTAGCTGCACAGTTTCTCTTCCCTTTGCATTTTCCTGGATTTTTGGGCAAGATCTCATGAAATCTTGTGAGTGTTCACCCTTACCCAGGGACCAGCAGGCCTCTCAGAGAGGCAATAATGCTTTGACAGAGATTGGCAGTCATCACTTGCCTGAGTGCTCCAGATGTTTTGAGCTAGAACTTCCATTTTGGATGTAAGTGTTGAGATGTGTAGTCTCAAACATCCTGGGCATTCTGAGTCAGGGCAGACTAGATTATGATATGGGCATGAGATTCTCTTAGCAAATTTACTCAGACTTTTTTTGTTGGTTTGCACAGTGCTTCTGAAAAGGCCAGTGTCATTTGACTTTTCCATTATTTTCACAGGCCCATCTTGTAGCTGCTTTTGAAAAGAGCTTAGGAAATATGACAGGCCGGTTGCAGAGCTTAACAATGACAGCTGAACAAAAGGTATGTCTGAAACAGCAGATGCTGTAATGTGGAAAACATAGTTTATATTAAGGCTAAGTGAAGGGATAGCAGTAAGAATAAATAAATGGACCCATCATTCTTTCACAGACCTTACTATCAAAGCCTTCATAAAAGCTGAATAAAAATAACATTGCACATCAACAGGTTTGGCTTAGCAGTTTCAGAGGCCAGTGTGATGATAAAATCTTTCATTTCCAACTTTTAATTAAAGCATTTGTGAAACTGGATTTAATCTATACTGAAAGATTCACCAACAAAAGCTGGTCATAAACCAAGTGGAGTACTTGTTCCAGTATGACAGCATTGTCAGAATACTAACTATTATGAAGACTAAATATTTCAGACATAAGAAAACAAACCAATATTCAGACTTTTAGTCAATATTATCGTGTGTGTGTAATAGATTTGTTTTTGACTTGTTGCTTGTAATGTTTTAAGTAATATCCAATAAGTAAATCTGCAATATGAAGAAACTAAAGGTGTTTCTGCACTGGCCGCCGGGAAACGGATTAAAGAAAATCTGTTTCCTGGCGATCCATCCTCCGGAGGATCTGTTCGAAATAGGGACAGATCTGAAGAGGCCTCCCGTGTCTGCACACGTGCTGGGAGGATGGATCCTGAGGGCCAGATTTTTTGGGTGCTGTGCGGAGGCTGCAGCATCCATTCCCAAATGCAGTGGGCCTCCTGTGCCACCAATGCTGCCCCCGGAGCCACGGGACTGGAGCATTCTGCTGCCAGTCACTGCATGTTTCCTCCAGTGCGCAGTGCGCGGACAAGGAGCCCCAGAGGCAGACTGGCTTGCTTCCACCTTTTCAAAGATGGCGGCCACTGGCACATCCATCCTCTCACCTCTCCATGTGCAGAAGTGTCCTGCTTCCAAATGGATCGAGGAAAGGGGACGGATTGAAGACCTAATTTTCCAGGTCTTCACGGAGAACGGATTTTTCGGTGACGAGACCCCATTAGGGTCAGATCTCACACGCTGCTGTGTGGAAGCAGCCGCCTGGAAGGGTTCCAGATCTGTCCTCCAGTGCGGAAGGTAAGTTTTCTATGTATCTTGTATGTGTCCTTAATGGGGTTTCCACAGCCAGTGCGGAAACACCCTAAGGGTCAAAAATATTATCTTTTTTTTAAGTGTAACCTGCTGTGTAAGTCAATTACATACTGTATTGTAATATGGGTTTGAAAAAAAGTTGTTTTGAAAAATAGGTTCTTTGAAATGGTCAGCTCTTAAATATGGTTTACAGGTCAGAGTTCTACAAGTCCACTTACTCACATCCTATTTCTCTTTCCATTATTTTAGCCAAGTATCCCTTTTGAAATGGTGCCACAATCTATTTAATCTTGTCAACAGCAACAATACCCCCACACTTTTTTTCATTCATGTTCCAAGGCAAATGCAATTAGAACCAATTGTAAAAATGACTAAAGAGTAAAACAAATGTCTTTTTTTCTTAGTGAATCATAAAAGGCTCTATTTGCACTCATAGTTTGGCAACAGGAGCCTGTGAAATCCTGTTCTGTGCATCAGTGATCCACACACCCACTAGTATATTCCATCTGCAAAAGATGGAGCATGATCCTAATAGGGAGATTCTGATTGGGATCACACATAGACCCATTTAACTTGGCATGTTTGGGACTACTGGAGAGACCAGTTTTGCAGAAACTTGGCATGTTTGGGACTACTGGAGAGACCAGTTTTGAGGGTGTACCAAAATGTGCTACCAAAATGCATTCACTGGTGACTCTTATTCCTAAGCCTCAGAGCTTGGCCCTGAAGCTCACACAAGCCCCAGCTGGACCAGTGTCATTGTGCAGACCAGCACCTCTGTGTGTTCGTCTGGGCCCACTAGTTTAGACAATGGAGAGGTAAGTGCAGAAAGTGCATCCCCCCCCCCAATGCTTTGCATTGGGGGCATTATTTTCCATTAAAGATTTATATTAAAACTCCATATACAGTTCTTCTGAAGATCCTAAGGACAGAGCAAGCAAAGGAGCACTGAAACTTGAAGCTACTTAGTATAGACAACTGTTAGGCTGTAGCCCTCTTCTCATGTTACTTGCACAAGGAATGTTTGCATGCAGACTTTGAATGCTTTTATATGAGCAAGACACAAAAATAATTGGAAAACAGCTTCTGACATGGCATTAAAGTACATGTTCCATCTCAGTAGGTGTAGCTGGTGAAATATGGACATTAGGAAAGCTGCATGATTATTGGAGGACAGGTTAAGGGGATTTCATGGCAACAAGTTGGATCTTTATTACTTTAAGATCAAAGTGAATTGAATTTCTCTCTGGATTTCTCCTACTTCTCTGGCTCACCTCTCTCTAGTCCAACAAAAAGTACTGCTTCTCACTGTAAATTATATTTCTTCCTGAGAGTAATTCACAAAAAGGGCTCTTCCTTTATAGTTTTTTAAATCAAAGTATCTGTCTGAATTCTGGGAAGTGTGATGCCTGGCGAATATGTAATAGAATATTTGAAATGGTCCTACCTTTAGGAATCAAAACACAGAAGTTACACAGGCAGAAAAGGTGTGGATGGATGATTCATGGAATATAACTGAACAACGATGGAGAGATGGAAAGGTGTGCACCTGTACACCCAGCCTTGGTTCATCTAAAATGGAGTTGACATGAAGCTTGCAGGGCAGTTGTAGCAGAATCTCAGCAAATTTTGTGCTATTAGACTGGGAAGTACCTTGGATACAGATAGCAGAAAGTGCCAGGAAATTAAATTGGTGGTGGTTAGTCAACAGGCAAGATTCTTGCAAATAGAAAACAAAATTAATGCAGCTTTTAAAATAAATGCAGTAGATTCTTTCAAGGTAGTCATAAAAGAAAAGCAAACATAAGACGACACAAAAGTAAAATGGCTGATAGAAGGTCATCTGGCAAAATTCAAGAGATGCTACCAATTTCATGCTGTTGTGAACCAAAGGCTATGGTAATTCATCCTTTCAAATGAAGACCTCCATTTAAAGTCTGGTCACGCCCAAGGAAGGACTCTTCAAAGGCAGCAAGCAGTGCATATCATGTGCTGTTTGTTGAGCATGCATGCAAAGTGTACCTAGAGGTCACTTATGGACTTGGTGAGTCACAGTTATGGTGAACTGAAATGCCCAATGATTCTGCTTGGTCGGGACTTCTGCTGAGGAGCAGGAGAGCGAGGACGCATTCGAGCTTAGCTCCGCAATGCCGCAGCCAATAATTCCTGGGGGGAAGGGAAAAGACCCCTCCTCCCAGTCAAACAATGATTCTTGAGGAACAAGGATCCTAAGGAATTCCCAGGAAAAGAGCTTTTTACAGCTCTCCCTTGACAGCAATTGAAGGCAGGAACAAAGACATCTACTCCGAAAGCTGTGGACGTAAACAAGCCTGAACGTTCCTCTCAATTTGAAACTATTAAGATTTATGAGTTTAAAAGGAAGTCTGAACAACTTCCAAAGATAAAATCTGCCTCACACATCAAAAGCAGCGCCTAGTAAGAAGGAGATAAGTAGCAAACCAACTTATTCTAAAGTGAAAATAAATAGGAGAGAGGAAGAAAAAACTCCCTGGAACTGTTTGGAGGTGACTGACATAAGAACGAGACAAGGTAAAACAATTAAAGTAAATTGCATTCAACTGTACCCCTCCTTTGTTGTCTTGGCAGGAAGAAGTGCCAGTAAATGCAAAACAATTAAAAGCAAATTGAACTTAAGCTGTTCCTCTCCCAGGTTGTTTTGGGAATTTTCTCTCTGGAGGATGGAAGTTACAGCAGAGCTGAGAAGGCTTGGAATAACAGCTTAAAAGCGGTAAATTATAAAGCAGATCAAGCAAAAGAGCTTTTCTTTTCTTTCTCCGCTAAGTTGAAAATGGGGAGGGAAATACAAAAAGTTCTGTGTCGTGAGTTGAATTTAGAAGATTGCATTAAGGCATTTGACTGCTTGAGCGTTTGGATAGGGGAACTCACAAACCTAAATTTAAAAGAATATGAACAGCCTAAAAAGGTTCCCAAGCTGAAAATCAGAGCACGAAAAGCCAAAAGAAAACACCGATATAATAACTTCAAGAAGTTCAGCTCCAAGAATCGGGTTGAAAAAAAACCCCTAGTTAAAACTGAGGAAGGAAACTGGAGACATTCTCAACAACATCTCCTCACAGCCATTTTAAGAGGATTGAAAAATTTGGAATGGATGTCGCTGGCGGGACGCCAATAACGGGAGTTTCTCTTCGCAGCCATTTCAAGAGGCTTGAAGAATTTGGAACGGATGCCTGGGGAATTTTCTCTGCGGGCCAGAAGAGCCTTTATTGGAACAGTTACCTGATTTTTGGATTGTGAAGTGAAGAGTAACAAACTTTTCAGTTTATTCTGAAAAGTTAAACCTCCCTAAAGTTTCTTTCTTAGTTTCTTTCTTTATCTTTACTTTCTGGAGTAGTGGTATTGAATGAAAAGAAGTCAATTCTGATAACTTGCTGAGGTTAAAAGGGAAAGTATTATTATTGTAATATGGTTGAAATACAGGAGTTAATAATTAAGGGTTAAAGATGGGGAGAAGAGGTACAGAATGTAATCTTTATAAGCATGCAACTGTAAGCTATCTAACAGTATATTTTGGAAGGGTAAAAAAGTGTGAAAAGCCTTAATCTGTCTATATGTCTGTTTTTTATTTGAGTTACTTTTGCCTTTGCCCATCTTGAATTAAGACGGGAGAGATATATTATTGAAACAAATGTATCTGTGCAAATGTAGTAAACATTAATTTTAGAACAGGTAGTAATATGGTTGGATTTAGAGAACAAATAGATATACAAAATAAATTAGGGGCTTCTTTAGTAATATATATAGAACTAATTTTATATTGTTGAAGGAAATAAAAGAAATTTAACTGAGATAGAAGGGAAAACGATAGAACAAGTTTTAGGGCTAGAAGAAATTATAAAAAGCAGTTTTATTTTTTGGTTTAGTATGACTAATAAAGTATAGATGGGAATGGTTAGATTAAAACTGTTTGGTTTATGTATAATTGGGGGTACGGTAATAATTAAAATAAGTATGCAATAAACAGAGAAGAAGTTTAGTTTGTCTGATGTTATGTTTATAAGATGTTTAAGTGAGATAAGATGGCAGAAATGAGAGGCTAGCTGATTATTAAGAGAGAAATTGGGAGGCAGAGGAAAGTGAAAACTGAAGATTGAAAGACACTGACTCAGTCCGCGGAAGCCACAAGAAAGAAGGATTTAAAAAAATAGTTAAGAGATTATTGTATTTGTTTTTCCTTGAATTTTTTATATTTGTTTGTTATGTGTTAAAATTTTTAATAAAGAATTGATATATGGAGATTCTGCTTGATCCAGGGGCATCTCAGACTCAGCTTATGTGAAATATAATTTCTTCATGTTGGTGATGTGAGACAGAAGCTCTTCATATAAGCTTCTTGGATAGAACTGATCAGGTCCCAGCATACTAATGACCACCAATCCACTATAAACTTACAAATATAACTCCATTTCACCCAGCCAGGTTTTTTCCCCTTTTGAATAAAAATTGTCTCCAAAGACATTTCTTCCAGTTTGAGATTTCAGTTTTTATAAGCTTCAAGCTCCCTTCTCAATAGATTTCCTCAGGCATCAAAGAACACAAACCTTTATCCTGCTTTTTTGTTGTTGTTGCTATTAAGTCCCTTCAGTGGTGTTAATCCTTATTATAAAAAATAAGTATTTTAAACTGCCTGATGTATGTACATTTTTTTAAAGAACCAGTGAGCTAGCAAGTGAAAGCATGGGCTTCTATTGCTGAACTTCACATTAACTGAAGTGTATGTTAAGAAATGTTTATATACCTTCTATTACATACTTGTTATATTTTATAGTTATATGTATATGAATCCCATTTTTACCCTGATTTTGGCAATATTAGAACACCAGCATTTTACAAATTTTACTCCAGTTACTCTGATTGATTCTTCTCTTGTTATTTCCAAGGAATCAGAACTGATAGAACTACGGGAAACCATTGAAATGCTCAAAGCACAGAACTCAGCTGCACAGGCTGCAATTCAAGGAGCTCTGAATGGTCCTGATCATGCTCAAAAAGGTACCACTGCTACTACCACTGCATGGCCCTGACCATGATCAGAAAGATGCTCCCACTACTACCACTGCAACAGAAACTGATTTGTTCACTATCAGATATTGATTTTATGTAGTATGTGGGATAGGAATAGACCTTCCAAGTTCAGATGTGGTTAGCTTAAGTTGTAGTGATTTAACAATTAGAAAACTTCCAAAATATCCCCAGATTTGCAAGGAATACAGAATCACAAGGGCTTTCCTTATTTTTTAAAAATAGTAGCTGTTTAAAAGTTGATAGCTCAGTGTCTCACCATTGGTATACCTTCCATATATCAGAGGGGAAATGCCTAAGCAAAAGTTAAGTAGATTTGCACAGCTGATTTTCCTCATTGAGCGCAAATGTCCTGCATAAGAAAAGCCTTTTCTGCAAATGGCTTCCAGATGACTTCCCCTTTGACCTTGTCTGTGGAGCCCATCTAGCATTCATCAGAAAAGGAGAGAAATTGGAGTCTGAATTTCTGGAAAGGGAACTCATTGGAAAGAAAGAAACTTTCACCTCTTCCTTCCTTTCTTTTACTACAGATTTACGAATAAGAAGGCAACATTCCTCAGAAAGTGTTTCTAGCATCAACAGTGGCACCAGCCACTCAAGCTTGGGAAGTGGTAATGATGCTGATTCCAAGAAAAAGAAAAAGAAAAACTGGGTAAGTGTTCAAAAGATGAGAATGCAAAGTGTTTCCCCCACGCCCATGAATCCGATATTTTCATATTGAATCTAGGTGCATGTGATTTTGTGTGTGTGTGTGTGTGTGTAGCTGTCTACTTCAACCAAGTGGCATGATTTGCCCAGAAGATGGCAAGAATACTACAGATGTTGCTCACTTTCTCCTGTAGGTTAAGAGGAGTGTTGTGTTTGTAGTGCTTGACTTAAAGTAGTAGGGTGATGGCTACACAACACCCAGTACCACTGGCTGTCAAGATTGCAGCAGGAGAACTTTTGTTCCCCAGTACCAATCATGACATCCAGGGGAACCACTGTACACAAGAAATGGCCCAGTATCAATGAGACCCTTTGTCAATGAGACTCTGAAGTGACACCTAAGCCTCTTTAGCTGGTGGCATTGCAGAGGCAGTAGGCAGGCCAGAGGAAGAGCTCTCTGAGTGCTTTCTGTGGTCCTGCCATTCTCTAAGGAATGCCCAAAGTGGTATGACTGTGAAATGAGTATGGGCCCACGTGGATGCCACATTTGTCCTCCACACCAAATGTGCCATGAGGTGGCAGGACCATGGGCCCCTTTCCCCTTTGGCGCCTTCACAGTACCATAGAGGTGCCATGGGGATCATGATGTTACCTCTTCAGTGTCTTCAGTGTCATTGTTTGATGGGGTCAAAAGATCATGATTAACAGGAATGCCAAACAAAATTGAAAAGATGGGATGGTGGGGAAACAGGCATCATATTTATTTGTCCTATGCAACTGGTGATGTCATATCAGTTTTTGCTCTCGGGGGGGGGGGGGGGATAGAAAATGTTGCACCAATCAGAGCTCTGAATTCCCATCACCAGCCTATATCACTGACAATCCCTGACTGTTACACTTGCTGGATTTAAAGGTTCCTTGTTATTAGGATTGTTCTGTCATATAGAATGAATAGCTTAGTAAACCATGTAGGAAATCTTATGAAAATGTTTTAAGAAAGGCCTTAAAAGCTTTGAATTACAGAAGGTGCGCATGTGTCGGAAGGGTTTGTTGTTTTACTGAAGTAACAGGATAATTTATTTTGTTGTTTAAAATACACTTATTACAGAGGTGATATTTTTAAAAATACTGATTCCAACTTCATTCCCTTGATTTGTAATTGAACACTCTTTCATGTTTCTGCAAGGTGAACTCTAGAGGAAGTGAGGTGAATATGAACCCCTGACAAATCTGGCATGCAACTCAAAGAATTCTATCTTGGCATGATTGCTATTCATTTTGGCAGTAGACTTTTGTACCCTTCTAAAACAAATGGTTCCTTATGCCTCCTTAGTTTTTTCCTCTATTCATTGTACCTCCGACTTTGAAATCTAGAAAGGGGAGCATTGCCAAAATCCATTTCTTTCTTATTATAAATCATGAACTAGAAAGAACATCAATTCTGGTAAATTCTAGCTTACTCTCCCATCTAATGGTGCTGATAGTTTTAGAAGAACGTGCTCAAGTATGCCAGTGTTGAGTAAAAATTGCCATTTTTATCAACAGTAGAATAACTGAGGGACAAAACACACTTTTTTCAATATTATGAATAACCTGTGTGTTTGTAAAAAGCTTTTGATAGCACAAAAAATAACTGTGCAGGGTTCTTTGCAATCATATCTCAACTCCTGAAATAAATGGCTCTTTGGCTATTCTGTCCCTTTCGATAATGAATAAGAGCTTCTTGGTCAAATTAAAATATAAAATAAAATGCTTGTACTTTTGAGCTTGCTTCTTAAAACTGGAATTGCAATAAATAGCTCCTCCTTCCCAACTTTTACAGCTTTTGTTAGCAAAAACAAAAACAAAAACAAGGCAAGCATCATATCACAGCTTAAAATATGCTTATTTCTGATCCATGTTACAAAGAAAAAAATTATAATTTCTAAAATCATATCAATTGGAGTAATGTATATTGAAAACTTTTCTTAAAGAACAAAATGATGTGACTGTTTTAAATGAGTCACACAAAATTGAATGCCAAAGGAATGACACTTCACAGGAGGTGTGTTTTAAATGAGCATCTGTTTTGCTGTATCACTTGATCCTGCACCTTTTCCATAGCGTTCAGTGTATGCTCTGTGCTCAGTTAATTTTTTTTTCAAAAACAATCTATCATTTTTTAGGAGACTGTGTTGCTTACGTTAATATGTTGCTTTATCTATATACTTACCTGAGGCAATGGCTAATTCGGCATCTGCAAACTAACTTTGTAGGCAAATGTGAAGTGAGTCCAGCAACCAAAAGTAATCTAAACAAATGTATTCTCTTCTCTCCTAGCTGCGAAGTTCATTCAAGCAGGCATTTGGTAAGAAGAAGTCTGCAAAACCTCCTTCCTCTCATTCAGATATAGAAGAAGTCACAGATACATCTCTTCCATCATCACCCAAGTTGCCCCACAGTTCTGGAGACTGTGGGTCTGCATCAATAAAGCCCTCCCAATCCACATCTGCGTATGTTTTTTTTCTTTTTCTGCTCAAATCTTTTTAATAAAAGTGTCTTTACTTTAAAAAAAAACATTACCACTACCTTTATGGATTTGCTTTTCTGCTTCCAATAATGATTTCTCCCCAGTCTGTCCCTCTAAATTCAGATTTACTATTTTCTGATATTTTCTTGCCCAGTAGTACTAAAAAAGTACAAGAGGGAAATATTGATATTTCTACGCTATTTGCTTCCACTGCTTTCTGACTACACCACTGCTTGAAAAATATTGATCTAGCTTTCCTATTCATGTGTTCTTTATCTGTTTGCTTATTAACAGACTTTATGTGGTAACCATTCAAGTTGCAAGGACCCCTTCTTTATCAAAATGAAGGATTTCACAAACACTGTTGGGTATCTCTGGCATATGCACCCCATTTTTATCCCGTATGCATCCCATACATATCCGTACAAATGCATACAGATCTGAATAAGAGGCGTATGGATACATATGTAATGGGTATGTATCTGTACAAATATGGATGCCCGAATAATTCATACGAATGATTCAAAACATTGGAATTCATTTGAATGTTAAAACGTGAATGTACAGACATTCAATTTGAATTCGAATGTCCAAATTCAAATGAATTCAATTGATTTTTTAATGTTTTGAATATTCTTGGACATCCCTACTCTGGAGAGAGAATAGAACATCCTCACATTCTCCCAATACTTCAAAGCAGCAAGGAGCGCTCTTCTGACCATGTGGTCAGCCCCTGAATCTCTGAGGAGTCTAGTGCTTCCCAGGTGGGGGTGAACTTTTGCGAGATCTGGTCCCAGTACCCAGCAAAATGTGGAGGGAAGTGAAGCTCCACAGCCTATGCTCATGTAAAAAGTGTTTTATTTTATTTTATTACTTTGTAGCATTGGGCTTTACTACACAGGGACTGTGGAGCATCGTTAAACCTGTCTGGGATTTTTTGAGAGGTCACCTGGTTTTGAGAATAAAGGTTATGAATAACATATTTATTTTGACAAGGCTTTAAACGCTATTGTAATGAAATAAAAAGGGCTATTCTGTATAATAGAAACACTAACGTGTATTGTGATGAAAAATACTCTCTTCCATACACAAGAAACACTTTTGTGCTGCTGCCTTAATTTAGAGTGGTATATAATCTTTGAATAATAGCTTTAAAAAGGGAGAAATGTAGGAACTGGTACTCTAAAGAGTTCCACTTTCTTTACTTATTTTTGATAACTATCTGAATGAAGGAGGAATCACAGGTCTAGAGACAATCTTTTTTTGAAACAAAACTTTTGACAAAAAACCTGTCTGGGATTTTGACAGCTGCTTTAATGTCCCTGCAAAGTCTGCCTCCTGAATGAACACAGCCAAAGGGGATCAAGTTGGAATTACATGCAGTTGCGTTCACTAACATTTTTCTTCTTCGTATTCAGTATGACAGGGAGTGGCATAAATTATATGTTTGTAAATTTTGGCCTCTTTATTTAGTTTTTCATTTCATTACCCCTGCAAGAACATCCCTAGTGCTTCCTTCTGTGTAGATTTTTTTCTATTTTTTTTATTTTTTCTGTCCATAGACTTGC
Organism: Aspidoscelis tigris stejnegeri; assembly: GCA_023333525.1. NCBI lineage: Eukaryota > Metazoa > Chordata > Lepidosauria > Squamata > Teiidae > Aspidoscelis > Aspidoscelis tigris. The sequence goes on along the minus strand of JALMGA010000005.1, from coordinate 49,049,116 downwards.
ATCACATTTTCTAAACCTTTTCCTTTACTTTCTTTTACTTGCATCTGTCTGTCTAATGCGTGTCTGTGCAGGTCATCTCTAATGTGGGCTCCAAAGAAAAGACAAAACGGTCACGTGATCTACAAGCATAGATCCCGGTAAACTGGCATAATATGCTTGGCACTGCTGTCTGAGAATGAAGTGGCCCTTTTTCTCCAAATAATGTCATTTGTAGTGATTTCATGAAAGGAATTTGAGTAGTTTTGAATGTACATTATAATGCTAGATGTAGAGTGCATCATGGTGTTAGAGAAATTGTGGTTTTCCTGTTATCATTAGCATCAAACCCCAAGCATGCTAGAAAATGCTTCGAGATGGTAGTAGCAGGAATCCAAAGATGACTGGAAATATGAGTATCTGTGGGTCTTTCTTCACTGCTGCTTAGGCAGGATTAGAAAGGGGATTAAGATCTTGCTACCACATGTTAAAGTGGAATATAGCAGGGCCTGCCCATTGTTGGTTTGCTCATCCAAATAGAACAGAAGATAATCTGGATCAAGGGGTCCTTGATCTGTATCACTCAGTATTGAGATCTTCTGGTGGACCAGCTTGACCTACTCTGGAACATGTCAGCATGCAGAAAGCCATGATCCAAACCAATGTGTTTTATTGGTCCAGACCCACTGGTTTAGACTACTGCCTTTCAGTTCAGAAAGGGCATGTATCAGTGTAATATATGCTATGGAGTGTGAAACGGGAACGTAGGTGGAAGCTCTTCTGGAAACAGCGACAAACAGCAAATTATTTTATATATTTCAAAAGAGGTAGGAGGAAGCCTGGTATTTAAATTTTGGATAGCCCATATGTTGTAGAAAAGAATGCAAGAACAATCTTAGGATAAGGGAATTTCTCATCGTTAGACCAAGGGTTTCAAGCTGGCAGCCTTTGAATGTTTGCAGACAACAATTCCCAGCATTCTCTGCCAACCTGATATGAAATGCTGGAATTCTGGAAGTTGTAGTCCAAGAACATCTGGAAGGATGCGGTTTAGAACTCCTGATTTAGACACAGGTAGTTTCTACTGTGCATGAAAAGAATGCTGGTGAATATAAAACAGGGAAGCCTCTGCGTTCCATCTGGCTGGTTATAATTAAATATCCTTTCCTGGCAGAGAACAGTGGCAGAAGGAAAGAATTAGAGAATTCACAAATACTGATACAAACCTGCTCCAAAAATAATTCTATAATTACATCTAACATTAAGAACAACAGCTATTATATTAAAGTTTAAATCTTTTCTGAAGCTTGATATAACAGTGGTTGGGACATGGCAGTTAAGTATCTCCTAATCACCACAACTACCATTCATTATGTGGAGAGTCTGGAACAAGCAGTTAACATTCGCAGCTCTTCCTTACATTGTTGGTGATCTTCACATAGCTGCTACAAGATTAGAAGCATCCTTAGAAGTGAATTAATATGTTGATATCAGTTTCTTCGTGAATGCAACATCAAGGGATGACTTGTCTATATGCTGTAGTAGTAATGGGCCCTTTCTGCACTTACAATGTTGACTGCACCAATTCAGCCCTGCATCAGATCAGTGCTGAGGCAGATCAGCCCATGCTGCAGCCTTGAAGCTCATGCAAGCTCTGTAGCCACACTTCCACACCCCTGAGAGCTAAGAATTTCCTAGCCTTAGGGCTCCTGGGTGGTAGTTTTCAGTGATGTATTATGGTACACTGCATGCCATCTGCATGCCTGCCATGTTCTGAATCAGGGCTGTGCTGGACCCAATTAAACAGGTCGACCAGCGATCCAGATGAAAGATCTCCCTAATTTGGATCATACTCTTTCTAATGCAGACAGAGCAGACCAGTAGGGGATATGGTCTAATGGATCTGGATTATGAGGCCTAGATCCACATTAAGGGTCTTTGCAGAAACAGCTAGAAATCCCAGACTAGGGATGTGGATGTTTTCCCCCATTTGCTTTGCATCAAAGTGAATGGGTGTGGTACTTCACATTCACATGAATGAAGCCTCCTCAAAAGTGGGAGGCTTCAAATTTGCTTTGAAGCTTCAACAAAGCCTTTGATGTGGCTTCAGAAGTGCAGTGTCTGCCTTTGAAAGTGCTCTGGAGGTGGCCAGCTGTTTTGCCCAGTGGCAGAGGCACCCGATCCCTATCAGCAGCAGTTACATCTCCAAACCTGCTCCAGAGACAGCTACCCACTTTGCCCAGAGCAACTTTGCCACCCAATCACCGTGGCTACCACTAGTAGTCTCACCTGCAAATTTAACAAAGCTTTGCATAAGGCCCAAAAGCTTTTGCTTAACACATAAAGGGTGCTTCCGCACTTACCACAGGAAATCTGGATCTACTACATCCGGATTTACCAAATCCATTTTACAGTAGATCTGGATTTCAGAAATCCGGTTTAAGGTAGATCCGTATCTAGTAGATATGGATCTACTGCCACCCCTTCCGTCCGCACATGGGATGGAAGGACGGATTTAGATCCAGATTTGAGGTGGGTGCTGTGCAGACACACAGCACCCCCCTCAAATCTGTGCTCTGGAGGCCCTCCCCCGGCCCGCCATGATTGGCTCCTGATAGCCGAGCATGGCGAGCCGTGGGACTCCAATTTTGTAGCTCGCCCTCGCTCCAGAAGTGGCGGATCACAGCTTCTGGAGCCAGGGGAAGCTTCGCCAAAACCCCCCACCCCAGCCCACACTGGGGAGAGCGCGAGCGATCCCCTCCTTACCTGCACGCAGCCACCCCAATTATGGCCGCAAGGTTCCAGGAGGCTCCGCGCCTGTGTCCTGCGCGCCTCCTGACTGGCTGGGGCCGCACGCCTGCACAGAGAGCCTCCAGAAGCCAGGCGCTGCCAGGCGCTGCCCTGGCCAGTCAGGAGACATGCAGGACGCAGGTGCGGAGCCTCCTGGAACCTCACGGCCAGAATTGGGGTGGCTTCATGCAGGTAAGGAGGGGATCGCTTGCGCTCTCCCCAGGGTGGGCTGGGGGGGGGGGTCGGTGAAGCTCCCCCTGGCTCCAGAAGCTGCTATTTGCTGGTTCCGGGGCAACGGCGAGCCGCAAAATCGGAGTCCTCTGGCTCGCCATGCTCAGCTACAAGGAGCTAATCATGGTGGGCCGGGGGAGGGCCCAAGTTAGGGACCTTTTTGCTGTGCGGATGTGTCCTAACGGATGTGTCCTAACAACGAAAAACACCCATTAAGACCACATTGTAGGTAGTCTTCCGGAAGACCCCTTTAAGCACCCATTAGAGACAGATAGGCTTCCCCGATCTGTCTCTAATGGGTGCCACCATGTGGACACGGTTTTCCCATTCTGTTCTTAATGGGTGCCACTGTGCGGACGCGGCTTTCCCAATGGGTGTTAAAGGGCAAATGCGGAAGCACCCGAAGGCTGGTCTTTGAAAATAGCCTCTTTTGTTTTGAAGGCAAAATCACGAACCTTCACAATTTGTTTGATTTGCAAAGGTGACGAAGCTTTTTGGCACATTCCTATACTAGACATCTCCTCAGATTCTAGAATATAATTATGGCCAGCATGGTACCCTCAGATGTTGCTAAACTGCAGCTCACATCAGCCATGCTGATTGGGATTGCAATTGGTTTGGAGCTGCAGTTTGAAAACATCTGGAAGGCACTGTGTTTGTGTTCTTTGTTATACACCCACGCATTATAACACTGAATAGCAATAGTTAACAATTTTGCAAAAACATAGAAATGCATGATTTAAATCGTTTATCTGTTTGAAGGCTTACACTTTACAAAGATGCTGCAGTGATTTAGCTGTTCATTTCAACCCCATGCTTTCAATTATTGCTACTTTTGAAAATATAGTTGTTAACTTTTTAAGACACAGTGTATGTACATATATTAAACAAAGCTACGAAGTCTTGTCTTTCTCAGAAAAAAAAATGCCAATGCGTAATAATGATAATTCTTATAAATGGAAGGTGTAGAACTAAGTCAAAATGCTATAAAGGCTAGCTTATAGTTTTATCCGGATATTTTCCCTTTTTCATGTTTTTAAATTGAACCTATTCATGTAGCTTTGATGGAAATTTTCTGTCCTGCTCCTAAGAGTCACCAGCAGAAACCTTTTTCTATTCTTTGATACAGAATAATAGCCCAGTGCCTTTAGAAGTGAACATTCCTTTAATCTTCTGCCTCTTTACCTTCTTCATTTATTCTAGGATCTGTGAATGCACCGAGGCAGAGGCTGAAATAATTCTGCAACTGAAAAATGAGCTTAGAGAGAAAGAGCTCAAGTTGACAGACATTCGTCTGGAGGCCCTCAGCTCAGCACACCATCTCGATCAGATCCGTGAAGCCATGAACCGCATGCAGGTTAGCATTACTCACAAAACCTATTTCCTTACACTCTTTCTATAATAATCCCAGGCAAAGCAGAGCTGTACCATGGGATCAGTGGAAACAATTTAGTTGATAGCTTAGCAAGATTGAAAAATAATGTAATAAGGAATAAAATTAAATCCTGATTTGTAGGTCCCTCTCTAAAAGCATTCACTTCATTTAGTGTCCTGAGGCATTTCCGCACTGAATCGCGTTCGAAACCGAACGCGTTCAGGCGGAAAGCTTAAGCCAGCTTCGGGCGCTTTCCCCGTTCACACACAGATGCTCCGGAACGCGTGTAAACGCGTTCCGGAGCGTCTGGGTGCGAATGGTCAAAGCGCCCGAAGCTGGCTTAGCCGGCAAACGCCGGCCAGGGGCGCGCCGGCAGCCGCGGAGGCAGATCGACAATCAGCTGTTTGAAAAACAGCTGATTGTCAAAGCCGCGCGGCGTCGGAGGCGAGCCGGCAGGCGATCGGGAGACAGAAGCGGCGCGAACGCTTCTTCTCCCGAACGCCTGCGGGCGGCTCGTCCGCGTTGGAACGCGTGTAGAGCACTTCGAAGTGCTCTACATTTCGAACGCGGAAAAGCCAGCTGCGGACACGTCGGAACGCAAGGCGCGCGCGGCCAATGCGGATGACGTGTCCACAGCTGGCTTTTTCGCGTCCAGTTTAGCCCCGTGCGAAAACGTCTCTGGTCTCAGTTATAGTCATGATTTCCTATAATTGTCCTCGGTAAAATATCGCTAAAAGGGAACCTATTCCAAGGAAGGTTTGAAGAGTTTAGAGAAATGGTGGTTGCTTTGATAACAAAGTTTCACATCAAGTGACAGTCTTCAAGTCTTTGTAACTCCTGCCATAATGATTTTGCTCACACATTCTGCAGCCTTACTAGTAATCATACTCCCACACTTTTAAGTAGGTGATAAACCTAAAGTTTTAAAGGCTGCACCTCCTTGGCAGGGAATCTGTGGGGCATGGCAAATATGTATCCACCTCCTTCCACCTTCCATGATTCAAATTTCATTGGGGAAACTCCAGAGACAAACTTTTGTTTTTCAGCCAGTCAAATTATCAATCAGCCCCATTAGAAAATGGAGTCATTTTCTGTGTGGCTGGTGGCTAGTGATAGTTGCCTTGCCTTCACTGCCCATCCTTGTGGCAGTGGTAGTGTGGGGAAAGGCAGCAAGAGCTCTTAAAGGCCCTGTCCCCAAAAGACTTATTAGCCCCTCTCGGCTTCCTCTGCTGTCACTCTGTTATAGCTGACTTTAAAAGTCCCCTCCACTTCCGGAATAAGCGTCCCCATGGTAGCCATGATCTAAACGGACTTTCCATCCCCAAGGAAGCCTGTTTCCTTTCCCCACATCTTCCCCCCCGCCCCCTCTCTTGTTAAAAGGAAAAATAGCCAGATCTCCGTCCCCTGAAATGGCTTCCCGTCCCTGCAAAGGCAGATGATCGCTCACTCATTCACTTTCAGCACTTACTTTCACTCAGTTCTCTGTTAGAAAAGGCTTTCCGTCCCTGCAAAGTCAGCGGCTGCAGCCATCGGCAGCGCGATCCTTCGCTCATTCTCTTTTAAGGCTTTCACAGATCACTGATAACAATGTTGCAATTCTGAGCAATTCTGGCTCTTTTTACAAAGGAAAGGAAGCGAACCTGCTGCATTTCTCAGATGTGTGAATGCTTTTTGGCTGTGTGTGCAGGCAAGCAATCCCCGCCCCTTTTGCCAGGGAGTGGCCTCAAGGCAGATATAGCAAGCAAAACCCGCGAATTGCCGAAAGAGCCCTGGAACTCTTCTTTAAAGTGCACGTATTTTATCACGGGTGTCTCACTTTCCTAAGCTCCCTAAGCGCCTTGTAAAGCTTGGAATGGGGCCGCTCAGTGGCAAAAGAAGAGTTCCAGCAGACTTTCAATTGCATGGGGACAGGGCCAAAATGATACTTCATGGACTTTTTGGAGGGACACCTCCAAGGGTCCTTTCCACCCTCCATGGGCCAGCTGTTGGCTTGAAGGCACTGCTGATGTGCAGTTGTTGTGCCTCTTGGGCTTTCACCACCATCTGATTCTACCCATGTTGATCCAGCCAAAGGGGTATATGTGTGTGTTGTTATTGAAATTATTCTGTAAAGATTTGGGCCCTCATTCATTAGTTTATGATTAAAATGTCAAATGAAAATAAGAACAAAGACATGTTGAGAATAATAGTTTATTCTATTTGCAGCTTGATGAAAAGAGCAGATAATAAACACAGAGAATTTATGTTATCAGTTCCTTCTTTAGCTGAGGTATTGGGGATGTCATGGAAACCTGCAGAAGAAACTGAACAGAAACTGTAGGCTTCTGATTGTTATTTTTAATGAGTACATGAGTGGCACAAAATTGTGAGAGCACTACGAAAGCTCTAATGGGAGAAAAATACAGAATATAGACACTTGAGAGAGCAGTCAAACTAGTCAATTTTCTGTTCCAAACACAGTTGATTGGAAAGGCTTGACAGAAGTGTGAGTACATCTGCACACATTAAATAAAGCTGCTTAGAAAAATAGTATAAGGATACTAGTCTTCCCATTCCATATATGAACTGGAAGAGCATTTTCTGGCCTTTAATGAGAGGCAGAGGCATTTGAATGCTGCCACCGCTAAGCTGTTTTAGAGCTGCATTTTTTTAATGTATGCAGATTCATCCTAAGCTGTTAAGTTGTCTCCATCTAGATGCCAATTACTTATTCCACTATATTTGGATATTCTGGAGTAAAGCATGAATATACTATCCAGGCTTTATTCCAGAATATATCCACATACAGTAGAATAAGTAAGGGATGTCTGGATGCAGCCTTTATCTAACCTTTAAAAAAAGCAACAGTGCACTTTTCTGAGAGCTGTATGAAAGCGTGTTTGTGATCCTGCAATGAAATCACTTATTTTTGCTTGTGAGAAGGAATATCTTTGAATCATGACAAAAAAGGCTTTGATCTGGCACATAAGAAAGCTCTTTCACATTGGATCCAAAGCTTTGCTGCTTTACAAACATATCAAAGATGAATAATGAATGTTTACCCTCATGCTGCATCATTTGAAATAACTGGTCAGCTGAATGGCATGACACTGATTTTATGTGACTATTTGTCTTTGAATTTTGCCATGTTTTAGAAGGTTTTGTGACATAGGCAAGTCTATAATGGGAAACTCCAGTTGATAAAAACTGTATTTTACAAGTAAAATTCTATTCTTCTCGGTAATGTAACTCTGAAAATGATGAAAATATTGTTACGATTTCTGATTTTCCCTTCATTTTTGTTGTTTACTTGTATTTAAAATCCTAGAATGAGATTGAGATATTGAAAGCTGAAAATGACCGTTTAAAGGCAGAAACTGGGAACTGTCGAAAACCAGCACGGCCATGTTCAGAGTCGTCAAGTAGCACATCTTCCTCCTCTTCACGGCAGTCTTTAGGGCTTTCTTTAAATAACCTCAACATGACGGATTCAGTCACATCTGGTAAATCTATGCTTACTGTATGTGTGTGTTAGATGATAGAGAAATCCAGTTAAACCATGAAAAATTGTTTATAAATAAGGCCTGCTATTTGGAAGATCAAAAATAAAGGAGAGATTGTCCTTTCCCTGATTGAACTATATGAAGATGGTCAGAAGCAAAGGCAAAGACTGGGATGTACTTTTTTTTTCTTTTTCCCATTTTAACTTCTAGACATTTTTAGGAAATGTACTTTTGGGTAGAGTGTCAAAACTCCATTTTTTCAGTATGAGCCTTACTCCTGTGCAAAGAATCTTCTGAAATTCCTCTATAGCAGGGGTTCTTAACCTTTTTTTGTTCCATGGACCCCTTTGCCAGTCAGGTGAAAAACACAAATCCCTTCTCAATATATAGCTGCTGGGAAAACCATAGAGCCCTTCTCAGAATGTAGCAGTAGATGCTTTTATGACACTCGACACTGGCAATTCAAGCTTATGAGGCTTCCGGTTAAGAACCCCTGATCTATAGGTCATTCCAGTGAAGAAAGGGAACCACTGGATCCAGTCACATTTGTGATTAGGGGAACTTTATACCCCTGTATTTTTGCACTAAAGATATGCTGAACTATTTGAGGTTTGAACCTCTTTGATTTGAAGAGGAGTGTTCAAAAGTTTCAAGTTCAGACTGAACAGCCTGCCTGTTCAAAACCAGAATTTGAATTTTAAGTAAACAAACCTACCAAACTACCCTGTTTGATCTGAGTTTCATGTAAAGTTCCATGTTCTAACCAAACACTCAATGATTGTTCAAAGAAAAAAGTTTGAATCTGAACTGAACAAAGGAGTGTTCGGCCAATTTCAATTTACACACTTCTCTACTTTCCATCCAATATCTGTATTTACATATACAGTGTGTTATTGTTCAGACCATTCACTGCTTCAACAACTAGCATTTATCCTGCACTGATGGAACTGTAGAGCCATGCTGTTACCCTGAGGGGAGGGGAAGGGCATCTTAGCAGCAAGAGGGTTTTTTCCACTCCAGTGGAATCTTAACCACATAATTTGGCCCCAGCATGTGCAGATGCCACAGGTCTGAAAGTGACTTGTCTGTTGGCTGTGGAAACAGTCTAGCATCATGGCCAAACTAAGGCTGAGACAGCTCCCCATTCCACCTGGCTTTTGTGACATATTTCTCATCACTGCTACCTTATGTCCCCTTTCATACACCCGTGATGCTCAAAATAGTTATCTCCCACTAAACCCCGAAAAGATGTCTAAAGGTTACTTACATTTACAACACTTAGATTATTCCATTCCATTACAAAATCAAACGTAGTCTTTAAAATAACAAGTAAAAATGAAATAATGATCTTTTTTCATGCTGAATATTACTGCATAACATTTCAGTATTTTGATTTGAAGCAGTAGCACAGAAATGTTTTAAGTAAATGATAATATAAAAGAAATATGCCTTTTTTATTTTTGGTTGCTAGATATACTACTAGAAGATGTTACAGATGGAAGTCTCCATAAAGAGGGCCAGAATGTTAAAATTATCGTTACAATAAACAAGGGCTATGGTCAATCCAAGGTACTACAATTTTTAGGTTTTATTATTGTGTTATAAGTTTTTTGTTGTATTTCAATGATGTTTTAACTGTTATAAGCTTATTTTTTTAATTATTGTAAACTGTCCTGAAAATAAATAAATAGTAAAATCTCATGAATGATGCTTTTCTTTTAAATAGCAAAAGTAATTGCTGCTCATTCATTAGAAATTCACATGGTCTGTTCAGAATATAGCTGGATCTTACTTCCTTAGATAGAAAATATATTTTCTATCTAAACTATATAATGCTCAGATAATCAAGAGTCGTACAATAAATAATGATTCTTTTATCCTCGTAGCAGATTTCACACCAAAAAATGCATTTATCGAGTAGTGCCCTCTAGTAGCCATCCAGAGGAGCTCTCCAGAGTGGTAAATGGCCTGATAAAACCGAGCTCAAGGAAGTCTGAGCAAAGGCCATGTAATATCAGCTGTGGCACATTTGCAAAGCTCTTTGAGGACAAAGTCACTCAGATCCATAGGGGATTAGATGTCACAATTGGACACAACCCAGAGGAGGTGTCCAGAGAACTGTCTGGTCCAGTTATTTTGGATCAGTTTCAATTATTGCTGCCTGATGATGTGGACAAGCTGCTTGCGGGGGGCGGGGGCGGCCGACAATTGCTCTCTAGCTTGGCTGATAAAAGCTAGCCAGCAAGGTATGACCGGGTGGATTCAGGAAGTAGTGAATGCCTCTCTGAGGAATGGGATGGTTCCACTGGCCCTTAAACAGGCTGTGATACGCCCCCTTCTGAAGAAGGCTTCCCTGAACTCGGAAGATGTAAGCAACTATCGCCGAATGGCCAACATATCTTTTCTTGGCAAGATGCTAGAGAGAGCTGCTGCTGTTCAACTGCAGGCATGCTTGGAGGAAGCTGAATATCTAGATCCATTTCAATTTGGCTTCAGGCCCGGTTATGGCATGGAAACCACTTAGGTCACCCTGGTTGATGACCTTCTCCAGGAGAGAGACAGGGGAATCTCTCAGCAGCTTTTGATACCATTGACTATGGTATCCTTTTGGAAAGACTACAGAGTTTAGGACTAAGAGGCAATGCTTGGCATTGGTTCCATTCCTATCTTCAAGGTCGATCTCAGATAGTAGTCATGGGAGATACTGATTCAACATCCTGGGAACTCACTTGTGGGGTTCCTCAGGGGTCAATCGTATCCCCCATGTTATTTAATATCTATATGAAGCCACTGGGAAAGGTCATCAGGAGATCTGGAATGAGGTATCAGTACACAGATGATACGCAGCTCTATCTCTCTGTGCCATCTGAATCAGGAGAAGCAGTTGAAGTGCTTGACAGGTGCCTGGAGGCGGTAATAGGCTGGAAGGGGGGCAATATATTGAGGCTGAATCCAAACAAGACAGAGGTGCTGTGTGTCACAGGGTCTCGGGTCCATGTAGTTGGGAGACACCATGTCCTTGATGGATTCATAATGCCCTGGGGTACTCCTGGACTTGGTGGTGATGCTTGAAGCTCAGGTAGATGTCGTGGCCAGGAGTGCCTATGCCCAATTACAGCTGGTGCATCAACTGAAGCCTTTTCTGGACAGAAATGACTTGGCTACAGTTATTCATGCTCTGGAAACCTCTAGATTGGACTATTGTAATGCACTGTACATGGGGCTGCCCTTGAAGACGGTTTGGAAGGTGCAGCTAGTGCAGAATGCAGCCACCAGGGTTGCTGACCAGAACAGCTAGCTGGATGCATATCATGCCGGCCCTAAAAGAGTTGCATTGGCTGCCAATCCACTACCGAGCAGAATTCAAGGTGTTAACTCTGACTTATAAGGCCCTAAATGACTTGGGCCCCAAATATCTAAAGGAACACCTTCTCCCATACTGACCTGCCCGTGCCTTAAGATCTGGAGGAGAGGCCCTCCTGGTTGTCCCACCACCCTCAGCAGTGAAAGGTTGGGCACCAGGGAGAGGACCTTCTCAGTACTGGCCCCCAGGCTGTGGAATAGTCTTCCCCTCGAGATGTGTCAAGCTCCTTCTCTGTACATGTTCAAGAAGGCAGTAAAGACATACCCCATTGCCCTGGCCTTCTGCTAAATGTGGTTACATTCCCCCTGCCTTTTACGTAGTACTGAACATTCTGAATTTTAAATGCTGTTGTCGATATTACTGTTTATATATTGTTTGTTTTAATGTGTGGAATTTTTAAGTATTGTTACCTGCCCTGAGACCTTCAGGTACAGGATAGAAATACAAATAATAAATAAATAAATAAATAAATAAATAAATAAATAAATAAATAAATAAATAAATAAATAAATAAATAAATAAATAAATAAATAAATAAATAAATAAATAAATAAATAAATAAATAAATAAATAAATATATCATCCTTAGATTTTCCATTAGACTAACAGAGAAGACAAATATTAAAGTGGTATTTTGATTTTCAGAAATGTTTGCATATACAGCTGTAGGACTTGTTTTAATAAACATCACATTTGCATAATTTCCCCCCTCTTTATTAATGTAATGTACAGTATCTTGGAAGAATATAACTAGTTTATGGAAGAAAATGATTCCATGAGTTTCTCAAAACAATGTTTTGCTTCCCTCACCTCTTTTCTTTACAGGACCAGAAATTTCAGGCATATTTGATAGGATCCATTGGTGTTAGTGGTAAAACAAAATGGGATGTGTTAGATGGTGTAATCAGACGGCTCTTCAAGGTGAGACTTTTTGAATTAGGTTAGGGCCATGGGAATCAGATGCTTGATCTATCACAGTACATGTTCTTTTGTACACAGGACATCATCTTGTGCTAGAAAGGCCTACTTGTCTCACTTCCACATGCTAGCATGGGATAAGAATGTTCTGCCCACTGATAGCATACTCTTTCCACACAGGACAGAGCATGAATCAGCCTAGGATAACCAAAATGTTGTCCTAATACAGTTTATCTGCTGACTTCAACTCTGAAGAATACTGGTGTGTTACCTACCTATCCTGGAACAGTGAGCTATGTCTGGAAGGCACATGGCCCTCTTTCTAGGTTACAGGAAGCCAATTTCTGTGGCACTACCAAAATGTTCTCGCTTGGAACTCCAAAGGCCAATGAGACTTCTGCAGCAGATTCTATGCTAGCATCTTGTCCCAGATTGTTCAAACATGTTTTCTACAAACCAACTGGCAGCAGTTATTTCTGTCTTTGAGTTCTGACTGAAGAGGATCTGTATATCAGGAGATAAGCCACAGTGATAAATAATGAGCCTGTATTCATCCATGATATTCTTCCAATTGTGATAAGAAAGTTTACTTAGGTGCCCATTTAAGCATAAATCCTATAGAAATCAATATGACAAACAGAGTTATCACGTATATCTGGAAATTGATACCAGATACTTAAATGTATTCAATATTAGTAAATCCCTTCTAAAATCTGGTTCCCTCTTTTGGATCCTTCTGAGATGCTGGATTAAGCCTACCATTTTGTATTACATTTGTCAGAATACTACAGTTATATAAGACAGAGTTGGAAATACAATAATACTTTTCTAATGTTAGCATGAAAAGCATAATGATTCTTCTGTACGTAGATGATATAGCTAAAAGTAATGTTTGGAGAAGTGAAGTCTAATTTAATCTACAATATGTATTGCATACAGTTGTCATTGCTTATATATGTTTGTCTTTTGTCTTTTTTTCTTTCTTTGAATTCCAGGAGTATGTTTTCCGAGTGGATCCGGCTAGCAGTCTTGGTTTAGGTTCAGATTGTATTGCTAGTTATTGTATTGGTGATGTCATCAGATCCCATAACCAAGAAGTGCCTGAACTGCTACCTTGTGGGTATCTGGTTGGAGATAATAATATTATCACTGTGAACCTTAAAGGTAAATCTTTCTGTCTGTCTTAGATCATCTTCCCATCACTGAGAACTCACCTTGGATTCCCACTGATGCTGATTAATATGCAGTTAGGATTACGTTTAGGGCATGACTCCACTTCAGGCAGAGGTGGCTTCCTTTGGGCTGGGTGGGGAGAACACCATCAAAAATGTGCATCATCTTCATCTCCAGTTTTGAGTGAGGAAGCACCATTTTCCATAGCAGCTCCATGCAGGTTGCAAAAAACCCAGCCTGCACAGGAGGAGGCTCCACCATGACATGTTAGCAAGTACCTCCTTGAACTTATGAGGGAGCCTTGGATTCTAACAGAAAGTGCTTTTGAAGGTATCAAACCATAAATTTTAGCTGGATTCAAAGCCCGAACCAAGCTATCTAATTAAGTAGTTACAGTTGCTGATAACTTTGGAGTGAAGCTGTGGCTTAGAGATTTTTTTATCCTACTATTATTGCAACCAATCGTACTCTATTCAGTGAATAGGATAACATAAGGGAATTACATAAGGAATCGTTTAGTGGTGCGTGCGTACAGCACACATGCAATTCAAAGCAGATGAGCTTCCAGACTTGAAGAATTATCCTCAAAATTTAAATATAAAAATGAAGGGTAACAGCTCTGAACGTATGTAGTCAAACAGGGCTTTTAAATATTTAGTATAGCCACGAGGCTTTTTATTTTGAGGATCTTCAAAAAAGGTCTTGTGTCATTTGGTGTGAGATCTCTTTTTCTCTCTCTTGCTTAGCCTTGCTACTGCCACTTTGACTTTTTCTTTTTAAATCTCTCAGACATTTCAAAAATATGTTGCAACCTCACTGAATTTTCACTTCATATTTGCTTTAATCATGTTGCTCCCTACTTAGTCAGTCATGTGGTTAAACTTTGTTTAATCTTTCTTTAGCCCTGAGGAAAGGTCTGTGCACTACTAGAGCTTTTCAGTATCTGAAAGAAAGGTTTGGGTTGGGGCATTGCCATTTATATGCCCTTAATCTATCAAAGACAAATAAGAAAGAAGAGAAATCAGAAATTCCTTCTTCAGACTGTACCATATATTATTGAAAGCAGCAACAGGAAAAAAGAAAAAAATGGACCTCTTCTCTTTTCTTCATTCCTCTTCCCCTTATTTTCAGGAGTAGAAGAAAATAGTTTGGACAGTTTTGTATTTGATACATTAATTCCTAAACCAATTAGTCAACGATATTTTAATTTACTGATGGAGCATCACAGAATTATCCTGTCAGGACCAAGTGGCACTGGGAAGACCTATTTAGCAAACAGACTTGCTGAATACGTGATAACTAAATCTGGCAGGAAAAGAACAGAAGATGCTATTGCTATGTTCAATGTAGATCACAAGTCAAGCAAGGTAAGATAACAAAACTGCAGACATTTCATTTTGTTTTATGTGGTTTCTGTATTGGTAAAAAGCTAGTAACTATCTGAAAAAAGAAATACATATATCTAGCTTGAAAGTTACCATAAACAAATGTTCCTGGCATCAATATCATTTGCATATCATAACAAATTCAAACTTTTTTTGAGTCGGTCATAATAATTAGTACTTTCCTTCCTTTTACTGGAATTTAAATGAAATTGACCAACTTTCTCTTACCTTATAGTGCCACTGTCAAGAATCTGTTGTGACAGTTTGTGTCATTATCCACTGTTTTCACCTTAAAAAAGCATTCTGATTGTTTAGGTTTTGCATGCTTAATAACATAGTTTATTTAAAAGTACATCAAGTTAAGTGGTTTTGAAAGCACTGCAGTATATTGTGATAAGCACTTTGGGAGTGCTTCTAGCAGAACACCCAGAAGCACTTGGTGGATGACTGTGTAAGACAATATGCTGGACTAGATGGGCTGTAGCCTGACCCAGCAGGGTTCCTATTATGATAGTATGCTTGGATGCTCTTATGGAGCTGCAAGCCTCTCAGATATTACTGCCTTAATATCTAGAATAACTTTCACCAAGTTATTCTTGAGCTAGATAAGTCTGAAGTAGACAGAATTTCTATACTAGCCCCAAATTCCAAAAATGTTCCCATCCCAAAATAAAAATTCAAAAATCACGAGATTGACAGGTATGTGTATCAATCATCTCGTGCATGAATCATCACAGTGCTGTTCTGTTTTGACTATGTAATGAAAATTCCTAACTTTTTAAATAGCACCATACTATACACAAAATCAGAATGAGAAAGGCTCATGCCTTAGGCTGTGTCTCCACTTGATAGTCCACCACACCTCCAAGAAGGTGCCCTCTGCCATTTTCATAGCAACCATGATTGCTTTCTGAGGCACCAATTTTACATAGTGGTTCCCCCCACCCTGCATGGAAGAAGTGCCATTCTGCAGTGCCTCCTTGCACCAAAATGAAAGTGAGGATGATTTTTTTTCATGCAATATCTACACAATCCAAGCCACATTTCCCAGGAAGCGGAGACACGACTTTTATTGGAAAGTCAATGAAGAATTACCAATCAAAAATATTTGTAAACACTAAAAATAAATGTATTTCTTATGCTAATAGCTATAAACCAGAATGCATAAACTTATAAAATGAACAGTACATTTAGGTAAAATGAGGTGTATAATTTTCTAAATGTCATTTTTGCTTATTGTGTTGAATATGGAAAAGAAGAGTGGTAGAGAAAAAAAAATTCATATCATTTATTCTTTCCTTTAAGGATGTGCAGCAGTACCTTGCTAATCTGGCTGAGCAGTGCAGTGCTGACAACAGTAGTGTTGACCTTCCAGTTGTAATAATTCTTGACAACCTCCATCATGTTGGTTCTTTGAGTGATATTTTCAATGGCTTCCTTAACTGCAAATATAACAAATGGTAGGCTTGCTCATTATTTTGTTTTGGAAAGTTCCAAATATATATTTTATTGGTGTAGTGGCTGAAAATATTGTCCAAACTAATCAACTGCAAAATTCAAGTGGTTAATCCCATCCTTTATTATTATTATTATTATTATTATTATTATTATTATTATTATTATTATTATTATTATTAGTAGTAGTAGTAGTAGTAGTAGTAGTAGTAGTAGTAGTAGTAGTAGTAGTAGTAGTAGTAGTAGTAGTAGTATATATTAATCCAATCTAACTCTATTTTACCGATGTATAAACATTCAAAAACTAATTGATGTGATCTAATATAGATTTGATCTATTTGAAAATATGATCCCCATCTCCTTAGCAGAAGCAGGCAATGGCAAACTATTTCTGTATCTTTGCCAAGAAAACTGCAAAGAGGTGCCCATGAAGGTACTGGGGTACTCAACAGCAGCCAAACTGTAGACTGCTGTAATATTGATACCATGATATGATATGAAATATGATTTATGGAGAAATAATGAATCTGTGATTTCATGAAAGACTAAGTGTCATTCTGGAAAATTACTGGCTCTGGGAAATGCTAACAGAAGGCCAGGAAGAAGAGTTTGCCTCATCTACTGTTCGTGATAAGAGATAAAGACAAAAGGTTTACTCCTAGCCTTGGCAACAGGAAACCTGGAGTTTTGTATCTGTGTCAGCAAAAGGATGCTATCTCTGGCTCTCTTGATAAGATCATGCCAGAAACAATGGGAGTTTTACAGGCTCAGGATCTGACCATTAACACGTGGAATTTCTGAGTTAGTATAAGTTTGAAATATATATATGTTTCTCCATTATTTTTAATTTCAGACTTCGATGGATTTTTGGACATTGAAAAGTTAAAAGGAGTTTATATATTTATATGGTCAGATGCTAAGATTGAGAGGGAGGCAGAAAGGGAAGAACGCCAGAGGAGATCTATATTTGTGCTATTGAGGCCACAATTTGGCAAATAGCCTCTGCATCACATGCCCCCACGAAGAAACCCACAGACATATAGGAAACAGTCGAGTCTCCCTTCCTTTTTTCATTTAATAGTGGTTCTGTGCTACTTTGTTAATGCAAAGCAGCACAAAATGGCAGAAAGCACGGTGAAATGGGGAGAACAAGAGAGGAAATCAATATGTCCTTTTACTTGCAGGGAGGCAACAAAAAGGAAATGGAGGATACAATGGGTGTTTTTCCACTGTTACTAGAAGTACTAGAAGTATGGGTACTTAATGGGTACTTTTAGTGACAGTGGAAAAACACCCATTGTCCTCCTTGCAGGGATTGTCCCTTCCCAATAGTAACGTTCACAGCCTCCCAAGTGCAATACTAACAACTGCATAAGAAAAAACAGAGAGAATGCTCCTAGAAGTATGGTTCCATCCCAAAAATGTCCACTTCTCTGTTCCAACTCTGCACAATAAAATGAGTTAATCTTCTGAACAGGACTGGAAACTCATTTAATCCACATACAATTTAGTTTGCTTTCCAGGAATTGAGTCCACAAAAGGTTGTCTTATATAGTTTTGATATGTGTGTTTTTAAATGTTGTAAGCCGCCCAGAGACCCTTGGTTATGGGGCAGGATATAAATGTAATTAAATAAATTAATAAATAAAATAAGGTATGGAATCTTTAAAAACTGGCAGGACATTGGAGACTCAAGCACCCTCAGTTTGAATAAATGCTTCATATAACCCCATAAAGGAAGTCCAACAGACCACACTGCCTTAATTCAAATACCAAAGCACTATAGATCACTTCAGCCAAGTTCTTAAGTAAAAAGCCATGCTCATCTAGAAGTAAATGAAATTGATCAAGCTGCTCGCTTCAGGCTCACCCAAAAGCTATTACACATCTATTTTAGATGGATGTCAAAAGATAAAGCTTGATAATAGAGTGTTAAAGGTAAAGTTGTGGAAAGTAAAACTTTCAGCAATGAGAAAAGATGAAGTTCTAGGACCAAAATGTCAAAAGTGCCTGGGCTTACCTTTCAGAAATTGAAATATATGTGATAAAATTTGAACATAAAATGTTTGCTAGCTATTAAGACTTTCTTTGGGTGTGTTTTGGATGTTAGAAGCTAGAGAGTATAGCTGCATATAGGAAATATAAGGCAACTCTTGCAAGGATAGCTGTGTATGTGGTAGGGATCCACCACCACCCATTGTGGTACATTTTATATATGATTGACCTTAGTGCCTAGTTGCTTTATATTTCTTGTATTTACATATTTTAATGGCAGTTTCTCCTCCTCCTCTCCCT
This sequence comes from Aspidoscelis tigris stejnegeri, assembly GCA_023333525.1. Classification (NCBI taxonomy): domain Eukaryota; kingdom Metazoa; phylum Chordata; class Lepidosauria; order Squamata; family Teiidae; genus Aspidoscelis; species Aspidoscelis tigris. The sequence continues at coordinate 49,030,672 of JALMGA010000005.1, read as the reverse complement.
CTTATATTACACTGTAGTCAAGACTTCTTGGTGCATAATAGTTACAAGTCCTTTCTGCATTGCCCCCCCCCTCCCCCAGCTTATATTCCAGGGGATGCTGTCTTCATTCCTGTGCAGACTGCAGCTGGGTCCACATTCTGGGATTTAATCTAAAATATAGATATAAGGCATAGCTTGTACTCAGAGACCCTGTGGAATACTCTTTTGGCTGGAATGCCCAGGATATAGCAGATCCCTATTAACATCATAGGGTCATCCTTCCACTGTACACCGCTGGAGTGTTATCATGCAGCTGTTGGTACTAACATTTAATGTATCTCAGCTGGTCTCAAATATGGGGAGAGAAGGGTTGTTTGTTTAATAACCCTGATTTATTTATTTTTTTAAAAAATGTGAAAATATAAGTAATTCATTAATCAGTGTTATTTTTAAGCCCCTATATTATAGGTACTATGAACCAGGGAGTTTCATCGTCACCGAACCTTGAATTGCATCAAAGCTTCAGGTAAACACCACAACATTGTGCTTTTTTAAAAAAAACCATTTTGTTTCAGCTTTGAGTCTTTAAAGGTAATTTTCAGAAATTATAACTGGTAAAGAATTTGTTTTGTTTTGCTTAGATGCATGTGCATAACATTTGCTCTAAGAAATGAGGCCTATTCTTACCCACTAGCTCAACCTGCAAGAGTTTTTCCCCAGTTGCTCATTCACCCTTACCTTCACTTACTTGGTGTCAAAAGCTTTTCAAAGCAAGTGGCAGGAGAACCAAACAAGAGTAGTGAGTAAACAGAATTTCATTCATTCATCTGTGGAAAGCTGCAGTAAAAGTTTCCTGATCTGAAAGAGATAGGAAGGGTTGATCTCTTGGAAGAGATTTGCTGGCACATGTTACTGGCAGTCTGGAGCATGAAGCTGGTGGTTTGGTGACTTGAAAGCATGATCTGGAAATTTTATAAAACAGTTAAGTTAATGCCATGAAACAAGCAACAGAAACAGCAGAAACATAAGGAAATTCAGTAACCTGGGCAGTTTATACAAGGGAGGCCAAATCAGAAGTACCATGGGCAGAATGTGGAATGGAGAGTAGTAGCAAGACAGGTCAGAGACAAAAGCCAATATTAATTTGCCAAAGGCAGGGACTCAGCAGCGGACAAACTTTAAAAATTACTGTTTATTTTGAACTGAACCACATACCCCTTGGTTTCTTTCAAATTTGAACTGACAAGTTTTAAAAAAATATTTGAACCTGTTTGAGCCAGTTTTACTTATTCCTGGAAGAAAATTACATGGAAAAGGGCAAAGAAAAATGTGTACTTGAATAATTGAAACTTGAACTGGTGGTCGAACTAGTTCAAACACCCCTTGGTTCAGTTCAGATTCAAACCTGTCCCCCTCAAACTGCAGGGTATTTGGGTCAAATTCAAACTACTTGACAAATCTCTTTTGAATTAAACCACTTTGAAAGTGAGAAAGTGTCAGTTTGAGAAAACACTCAGAGGGAGAAGGTGCTTCTCCTAACACTAAACAGAAATAACTGGGAATTTGATTCATAAACCTGGAAAAATTGCTGCTGTGCTGTGGTAAGTTTGGGAGGTAAGTCCTCTGGTTTTTGGAAAGAGTTTTGGGGGACTCTTTGGAGGAGTTCAGATAAAATTTAGGTCAGTTGAGACAGCTGCGCACGAAAGAAACATACTATATCATAAGAAACTATTAATTTGCAAAAGTTTATCTTTAAAATTTTTTTTTAATACTTTGCAAGTTATTTTTTTTAAAAATAGAACAAGTCCATTAATAAAATAACAGCAGAATACCAGCAGGGAGAGAGGGGCATATGTATGACTACCTGCCCAAGGGGCAGAAGTCTTGGGTCTGTGCTCAGTGCAATGAGCTCCGGGCTTTCAGGGAACAGGTCTCTTCCTGTCAAGCCAAGGTAGCGGATCTGGAGAAGGAGAAAGAGACTAACAGGGCTGAGGGTGAGGCCTTCAGGGATGCGGTAGGAGCATCCCACTCCACGACAAGCAGCCCTCCAGCTGCCTCGGAGAGTGGAAGACTCAGGCAGGGAGGACATCAAGCCGAGGAAGAGGGACAGGATCTGTTAGTCGGGACCCCTTCCTCAGTGGATGTGCCTGTATCCTCTTGCACTGAGGATAGTCCTCCATGGGCAGTGGGAGGGGGGCTTCTTGTAGTGGGTGATTCGATTATCAGGAATATAGAAAGCCGGGTTTGTGATGGGCGTGTTGACCGCATGGTGACTTGCCTGCCTGGTGCGAAGGTTGCAGACATCACGTGGCATCTAGATTGGTTAGTAGACAGTGCCGGGGAGGAGCCAGTGGTCATGGTACATGTCTGTACCAGTGATGTTGGGAAAGCAAGACAGAGCATCTTGGAAGCCAAATTTAGTTTGTTAGGCAGAAGACTAAAGTCCAGGACCTCCAGAGTTACATTCTCAGAAATGCTACCTATTCCATGTGCAGGACCAGCCAGACAGGCAGAGCTCAGGAGCCTCAATGCATGAATGAGGCCGTGGTGTCGGGAGGAGGGGTTTAGATTTGTAAGGAACTGGGGAACATTTTGGGACAAGCCAAATTTTGAGCAAATTTTGTTTGGAAAGGCGGTATATAAATAAAAATGGAAATGGAAAATGGAAATGGAAACCTGTACAAGAGGGACAGGTTACACTTGATCCAAGATGGAACCAGATTGCTGGCAATATTAAAAAGGTTGCAGAGCAACTTTTAAACTGATCCCTGGGGGAAAGCCGACAGGAGGGGTGGAAATATGCAGATAATGCTGAGCAAAGTGGGGGAGTAATCAATAGTATGCAAACAGAACGATGCAAGAGGCAGTATAAGGATTCACATGTTCCTCGACTGCAGAATTTGGACCAGAGGAGGGAATGTAAATGTATATATGCCAACACCAGAAGCCTTCGAGCTAAAATAGGGGAGCTAGAAAGCTTAGTTATGGAAAATAGGATTGATATTATTGGCATAACTGAAACCCGGTGGACCAGTGAAAACCAATGGGATATAGTCATCCCAGGTTACAGACTGTACAGGAAAGACAGGGAAGGGCGACATGAAGGTGGTGTAGCCTTGAATATTAAGGAAGACATAGAATCTTACAAACTGGAATGTCCAGGTGAGTCTGACTCTTCCACAGAAGCAGTGTGGGTAAAAATACCAAGCCAAAAAGGAAGCCTAACAATAGGGACATGCTACTGTCCTCCCAACGAAACACCTGAAGGAGATCAACAATTGGAAAAGGAGGTAAAGAAAGCATCCCATAAAGACAGGGTTGTGATAATGGGGGACTTTAGTTATCCTCACATAGACTGGGTGAACTCCTGTTCAACTCAGGAGAGAGAGGGAAGATTCCTAGACCTGCTAAATGACTGTTCCATGGAGCAAATGATCATGGAACCAATCAGGGGAAAGGGCAGGCCTGGACTTGATCCTAAGTAATGCTCAGGACCTGGTAAAGGACATCACTGTAGCAAATCCAATTGGGAACAGTGACCACAATGCAATAACCTTCAACTTAAATACAGGGAGTAAGTTCTTAATAAAGTCTAATACTGAGACCTTAACCTTTCATAAGGGAAACTTCCCCAAAATGAGGAAATTAGTAAAAAGGACGGATGTCCCGGCAGTCGCCATGTTGGGGAGGGTGGAAGCAGGACAGCATCGGCAGTGCGGGAATCCGGTGGACTTTTCGAATGGGTGCTGTGGCATCCGCACAGCATCCAGACGATCTATCCTGCAGACACACAGGGCCTCTGAGAATCCGTCCCTATTTGGGAAGGTTCCTTGGGAGTATGGTTCACCGAAAAACAGATCTTCTTAGATCCGTTTTTCGGCAGACAATGCGGAAAGACCCTAAATGTTAACAAGTCACCGGGACCAGATGGTATTCATCCAAGAGTCCTTAAGGAACTCAAATGCAAAATTGCCAACCTTCTAGCAAAAATATATAATCTTTCCCTAACGTCAGGCTCTCTACCTGAGGACTGGAGGGTAGCAAATGTAACACCAAGCTTCAGAAAAAGATCCAAGGGTGATCCAGGCAATTACAGACCAGTTAGCTTAACATCGGTTCCATGTAAGGTGATGGAAAAAGTCATTAAAGGCAAAATTAGTGTGTACAAGGAGAAGCAAGCATTGCTGAGCAAAAGCCTGCATGGCTTCTGCAAAGGTAAATCATGCCTTACAAACTTGTTGGGATTCTTTGAGAGTGTCAGTTCACATGTAGATAAAGGCGAACCAGTATACATTGTCTATCTGGACTTTCAGAAGACTTTTGACAAAGTCCAACATCAAAGGCTACTGAGTAAATTCATCAACCATGGAATAAAAGAACAAGTTCTGTCCTGGATTTGTGACTGGCTTAAGGGGGGCAGGAAGCAGAGAGTAGTAATAAATGGCCAATTATCAGGGTGGAAAAAGGTAAAAAGTGGGTCCCTCAAGGCTCAGTGTTGGGACCAATGCTTTTTAATTTATTCATCAATGATCTAGAACAGTGGTTCTCAACCTGGGGGTCGGGACCCCTTTGGGGGTTGAATTACCCTTTCAGAGGGGTCGTGACGAGTCTCCCGCTGCCCTTCTCTCCCACCTCCCAGCTGCTCCACCCCCGTGGTTGAGGGTCTCCACAACATGAGAAATTCCATTAAGGGGTTGTGGCATTAGGAAGGTTGAGAACCGCTGATCTAGAAGAAGGGGTACATAGTATAATAGCAAAGTTTGCTAATGTTACTAAATTAGTTAGGGTAGTAAAAACTGAAAGAGGTTGCCAAGAGCTCCAGAGGGATCTCGTAGCATTGGGTGACTGGGCAACCAAGTGGCAAATGTGCTTTAATCTGAACAAGTACAAAGTAATGCACATTGGGGCCAAGAATCCAAATTATGTCTATAAACTGATGGGGTCTGAGTTTCCTGCAACACACCAGGAAAGGGATCTCAGTGTTTTGGTGGACAGTTCAATGAAGATGTCAACCCAGTGTGCAGCAGCAGCGAAAAAAGCTAATTCAATGCTGGGAATAATTAGGAAGGGAATAGAAAATAAGTCAGCAAGTGTCATTTTGCCTCTTTATAGATCTATGGTGAGGCCACATTTGGAATATTGTGTACAATTCTGGTCACCACACCTCAAAAAGGATATTGTGGAACTGGAAAAGGTGCCAGAAAATGGTAACCAGAATGATTAAGGGTCTGGAACACCTCCCTTACAAAATCAGGCTGCAACGTCTAGGCCTCTTCAGTCTGGAGAGAGGGCGTTTAAGAGGGGACCTGACTGAAGTATATAAAATTATGCATGGTATAGAAAAGGTAGATAGAGAAAATTTCTGTTCTCTATCACACAACACTAGAACCAGGGGACACTCTATGAAGCTGATGGGTAGGAGAGCTGGATCCAACAAGGAGAAGTATTTCTTCACCCAGGGGGTCATTCGTTTATGGAATTTGCTGCCAGAAGAGGTGGTGACAGCTACCAGTCTATATGGCTTTAAGGAAGGGTTAGACAAATTTATGGATGACTGATGTATCAATGGCTACTAGAATGAATGCCTAGGTACATCTTTCAGGCTGGGTGTGGGGTAGCAGGATGCTTCTAAGGCCGTTTGCTAGGATTCAAGAGCAGGAATAGGTTTGTCCTTGTCTCTGCTTGAGATGCCCATGAGCATTTGGTGCGCCACTGTGTGTGACAGAATGCTGGACAAGATGGGCTGTGGCCTGATACAGCAGGGCTTCTCTTATGTTCTTATGTTCTTCAGGATCTGAAATTGTGGAGAAGATGTACTTCACAAAGAGGCACAGTTTACTGTCTCATTTAGTAGCTTCTTAACTGACATTGCCCAGTCAAATGCCATAGGAAAGTTCACAAGGAGGTAGAATATTCATCTTCCCTAGCTCCATTTTTAATCCTTAGCTCCTGGTAGTGGAGATATTCAGTAATGGAGTGATTCAGTTGGTTTGTGGTTCTCAGCAGACCAGTTAGTTTGCAAATGTTTTCATCAAACTGAACCTTTGGTTATTTAAACATCCAAAAATGTGATTGAACAATTCACATTTTCCCCTGAAAAGGACATTTTTTCGATGGAAAAAAATAAAGGAATTTCTTGTTTTTGAACCAGTTTGAAATTAATGCAAACAAATGTTTGTTTGATTAGCCAGTTTGTCGTCTCTGAACATTCAGTATGTTTTATACAGAGAAGTTAAAAACTGTGTCATCTATGCCACTGTTGATTGATTTAGTTTTTGCTGTTGAAGCTACAGGTTACTGCTCAATGTTATGATCATTGCTATAGTTTATTTGCTCAGCATGCAGAAGTACATTTCTCTGTTATTTATCTCAAACTTCTGTCTATTATCTGTAGGGGGTGGATGAGTTTTTTTGTCTTTTCAATTCTTTATCTACAATTTACCTCTCTGCTTGCATAGGTGGGTGCTGTGTGCCAATCACACAGAGCCTGTGAAAGGGTTCTTATCGCGATATTTGAGAAGAAAACTGATTGAAACAGAAATAGAGAGGAATGTACGTAACAATGACCTCATCAAAATTATCGATTGGATTCCAAAGGCATGGCATCATCTCAACAGTTTCTTGGAAATGCACAGTTCTTCTGATGTAACAATTGGTGAGGCCTTTCTTGAGTTACAAATGCAAACTCAGGCTACATTCACATATAGCAAAAAGGTGCCCCAAAAGCACCTGAGACATGGTAGTGAATGGCTGTCATGTTCTTATTCCATCTCTAATCCACCTTTTCTAAGCCATCTTTAAACCTGCTTAGAGTAGAGTGTGAGTAGTCTAAAGGAGAAAGTTGGAGCTTAAGGCATATTTGAATTGAAAGGTTTGTTGTGAGTTTGCTTTGCTGTGTCTGATTGGCAGCTAATATTTTACACTAAAAAATGTAAAAATGTGTTTGATTGAACAGGATATTGTACTTGACTGCAGTTCCATGGAAGCTACTGAAGGCACTTGGGAGGAAGTACCTCCATCATTAATGGCCTTATCATGACCATCCAAGTTGCTTATCTGGCTCTACTGCCGTCAGGCTAAGCTTCATTTGGCATCATCTGCATCTTGCACTCAGAGGGCAGTGTCCCTCTCTGGGCACATGCTCAGCAGACTCTGTTTCACTGCAGCCCATGTCCATGAGCTGTGGCAAGGTGATCGGGCCACATCCATGCATGAGTAAAACCTGAGAGTTATTCCTCTTGCACTCGTGGTAAGATGTCTTAACCAGAACCCCAGAGAACTACTGACTTTCTCCCATCGGTGTCTTGGCCCAGAGAGTAGTGATCATGATATTTCTATTATGCTATTTGAGTGAATCTGCATTTTAGGGGTTTGTTTTTCTTCCTTAATGTTTGGAAGATCTGCCTGCCTACTTGCCTTCCTGCCTCCCTTCCTCTTTCCCTCCCTCCCTTCCTTCCTTCCTTCCCATTTTTCTGATAAGTTTATTTATTTATTTATTTATTTATTTGTATTTCTGTCCCACCCTATACCCGAAGGTCTCAGGACAGTTTACAGTATCATATTAATCTTAGACAGTTCCCTGCCCTCAGACTTACAATCTAAAGAGACAAGAAACAAAAGGAAAATGGAGCAAATATTTGTGGCAGCAAATATAATTGCATATTTTTTCCAAGGGTTTTAATACAAAAGGATTTTAGAAATATTTTTGGGGAGTAATGATGAAACAATTATTGGCTATCAGTGGACTGGAACATTTTTGAAAATGTGCCAAGTTTCCTTATTCCAGTTTTCACTTGTGAAGAAGATAGGCACAAACATCTCAAGAGAGTCCTTCACTCCTAGGGATGTGGCAATTTCAACACTGCATCTCATGCTTACTTACCTAGCAGAGGGAAGTGGTGCTTACATTGATTCTCTTGGAGCAATTTTAGCTGAAAATAGCAGTGGAATGGAGTGGAAAAGTAAAAGAATATAAATTCTTCTCTTCTTTCAGGCCCTCCTAATGAGGTGATGCTTGACTATTGGGGGCAGCAGGAAATACTGTAATTTTGCAGCTTTTCCACAGAAGTACCTTACCTGCGTCCCATATAAACTGCTACCTTATTTTATACATCACCTTATTTTATGCATCACCTTATTTTATGCATAAGCAACAAATAGTATATATGACCACTGCATTTTATTAAGCAAACTAAATACAAAAAAGGGAAAAGATTAGGGAATTTTAAAGTATGTGTTTAGCCATTTAACCACTGCTGCAAAAAGGCAGAAGAGAGGAGGAATGACTCCCTTCATTCCCTCTACTGATAAACTACTCAGAGTGGATGTGAGGTAGTTGAGGACTTCCTAATTAGGCCTCCCTCCACTGCCTTTTCAACAATAATTAAATCACTGCAGAAATGAGAAGGAAAAACCCACATCCACCTTGGGTAGCAATATTCTTGGGCAGGTCTTTCTTTGGTCTTTTGGATCCCATCCATAGGAACAGTGGCCTTGAAACATGTTCAGGATAGTTTCTTATGGCCAGACCTATCATTACATTTGGAAAGTTTGGGAAAATTTTGAGGTTTGTTCTCAAAGGTGGGTTGGAGATGGTAGGTGCCACACACAAGTGTTACCACCCCACCCCAGAAATGCATTTAATGCTGATTAAAAGTAGATAGCTGCCATATGCTACCTCCGCTAAGATATTTTTCAGCCCACTTTTAAATGCATATGAGGGAAGCCAATGCCTCTTTAAACTTATTTTAGTGAGAAGATGAAAAATTCAATTAACACTAATGATAATGGCATTTAACAATATTATTCTTATTTACAGGTCCTCGCCTTTTCATACCCTGTCCTATTGACATTGATGGTTCCAGAGTGTGGTTCACAGACCTCTGGAATTATTCATTGGTGCCATATATTATGGAAGCTGTGAGAGAAGGACTTCAGGTAGGATTCTAAATAGACAATCAAAATCTCTCTATACACATCAATTTGTAATTTGCAGAGGGTAATTTTTCAGAACCATGCCACAATTTCACACAACATATGACTACTTTCTATGCTCACCTGCGACTTCCCATGTCTTAGCATATGGGGGCCGTGTCTTCATGGCAACCTTATTTCGGATTCAAAATGTTTTGAATCCTCGGAGTCCAGATGGCAGTTTGGCTTAACACGATTTCCGCGTGTTAAATTGCCCCAAAGCGTTGTAAATGTTAATCCTCATTTCAACAGGTCTCACTCTGGTTCATGCGCTTGAAACGTTTTACATTTTTTACTGTGGGAACCCTTCCGTGTTAAGGGATGAGAGTTTCCCTCCCCCAATAGCTTGCTTCCAAAGCAAGCTGTAAAAGCAGCAGCAGCCCGAACAGCAATCCAAGCAATCCACTGTAGCAAACAAGCAATTCACACCTGATAACCATCTTGCTATTGAAAGTGCTGACCTTCTAAAAAGGGAAAAGAAAAGCAACTGCCGTTTGGAGAGATATATGAATGTTTAGAAAGGGGCTTGACTTGCCACCGCTGCTGCACACCCTGAGCAATCAGGAGAGGAGGGGAAAGAATCGCTCCCTGCCTGGTGCCGTTTTTCCTCCATCCAGGCAAGGCTCTGTGAAGGGGTCTGTTATGTGTGGTACATTCACGCCAGGAGGAAGAGGACAGGGCAGCCCCAAAAAGTGGCTTTTAAAAGGTAGCCACTGGAGTCCCCCCTTGGCCGTGTCTTCACGGGATGTCTGGATGTCTTATATGAGTTTCCCGAAACCAAAATAATTGAACCGGGTTGAAACTGTCTCCATGGCTTTCAACTTGATCCGGTTCATCCACATCCCGACGGTATCCCGATGGCAACCTTATCTCGGATTCAATCCTCGGAGTCTGCAGGGCAGTCCTGTCCTTCCTGCCCATTGCCAGTCATGGTGCCCACCCCCTCTCTCTGTTTGGTGTTCCCTCCCTCCCTCCCAGGATCAGCCCCTCTCACTTAGTTCAAAGTAACAGAGATCAGATCTCTCCCCCGGCTGATGGGGATGGTTGAAAGGGGCGGGGAAAGAGGTAAAAAATGAACCAGATGTATCGGAAGGGAAATTTAACAAGAGATGTGGAGGGGGGGATGTAGCAAAAGTGTCTGATTTTATAGCCGCCATGAAACCTGCCTGCTCCCACCATCCCTTCCCTGTGCCTCATCCATGCCTTTTTTGCCTCTTTGTTCTGATCAGCTGTAGCGAACGTGCACTAAACTCTGTAAAATTCTGTCTGCTTCCTCCCACCCTCATTGCTGTGCAGCTCTCCACCTCCTTTCCTCTGCACCACCTTTCCCTCCCCCTTTTCTTCCAGCTTTGTGCTCTTCCCTCCAAGCCCCCCCACCATCACCCCCACTGAAGACGTCTGGATCCCCCTTTCCCACCCGTGCTTCCCTCGCGCCGAGAGGCTGGGCTGGAGGGGACCGAGGGACTTTTCCTTAGCCTCGTGCCTCTTTTCCCCATTGCTCAGGGCACACAGCAGCAGCGGCAAGTAAAGCCCCTTTCCTTTAAACATTCATACAGAACCTCAGCTGCTTTCCTCCCTTTCACTTTCTAAAGGTCTGAACTGTTAGAATTGCGCAAAATCACAACATTGTTAATCAGGAGTGAAATGGTTCCCTTTCTACACTGTAGCGCTGTTGTGTGAAGGCTGGTCCAAGAAGTTCAGGCTTGCAAGGTGGAAACTTGGGGTGCTGAGAGAAGCCTTGAGGCCATCCATCCCCTGTCCTCGCTTTGGTCTCCTGAGGGGTGGAAGGAGATCGGGGCGTGTGTGTGTGTATGGGCAAGAAAGGGGCCCGATCCTTGGGTGCAGAGGCCAGGGCTGGTCATCTCTGCCTGCATCTGGGTGCGGAGAGGCAAAAGGGGAGAAGAGGTTTTTATTTAATCTTACCCGCTCTCTCTCTAAAGGGGCTTCTCTTTATTCTCAAAGGGACCCTCAATCACCCCCTTTTTTAATTAAAAGGGGACCCTTTAAGGCATCAATCAGGGAGGAAGGATCCCTCGGGAAGCTTTTCTCCACGTGTCTTGAATTTATTTTATTTTTTTAATAGCCACTGAATGCGCCAAAGGGAAAGAAAAGGCGCATGGAGGATCCGCCGGGCGAACGGAAAGGGGAGAAAAAGGAACGGAGGGGCCAGACATAGGGCGGCTTCACCAGGCTGTGCTTGCCCCCACCACCACTGCCGCCGCCGCCCCCGGCTGCTAGGAAAGGGCCCTGCTGGGGAGAGGAAGAGGAGGAGGAGGAGGAGGAAAAAGCCGGGGCACTGGAGGGTCATCATTTCCTCCATGCCTGGCTTAGCTCGCCCCGGTCTGGAGTCGCCCCGGAGCAGGAGCAGGAGCTGGACGAGCAGCGCTCTCCCCACCCACAGCCAAGCTGCTTCCCCTCCTTTTCTTTCTCAAGAGCACAATTGCGCTAATTCGCAACAGCTCTGAAAGTGGACTGAAGCTGGATTAAACTTTCAGTGTAACCACAAGCCAAGGTTTTAATCCAGCTTCGGCCCACTTGGCTTGGGATGGTTCCCTCGCTACAGTGTAGCGCTGCTCTGAAGGGTGGATTTTTGAAATCGCAAGCTTTTGTGGGAGGGAAACCCTAAACATGACGTGCCCAGAATACAGACAGGCATTGGATACAGTGCGATTGGGGAAGGGACACCCTGAATACGGAATCTCATCCCTGAAAATGGTACTGTCCACACAGTAAAAAATTAAACACGTATCGAGCACACGATCCGGAGTGAGACCTGTTGAAATCAGGATTGAGATTCAGAAGGGTTTGGCGTGGTTTAACACAGAAAAAGCGTGTTAAGCCAAACTGCCGTCTGGACTCCGAGGATTCAAAACATTTTGAATTCGAGATAAGGTTGCCGTGAAGATGCGGCCCTTGAGTCAGGTATGTCCTCAGAATCCGGATTGAACGCGATTAAGCTGAATGTAATGGGAACAGGCGAATTCGCGTTTGCATCAATTCTGTTATCTCGGTTTAGGGAAAGCGAAATAAGGTTGCCGGGAAAACACGGCCAGGAAGTACTAAGAGAAAGAAAATCATGCTGTATCTTCCTGGTGGTGGCTAAGGGTTCATTAACCAGGAGATGAAGAAGCAGGGTTCTGAATTACTATTACTATTGTTGGCTACTACCAAATTGTTGCTGATGTCTGATTGACTGCATGGATACCTCCATGGATGCCTCTTTGCAGTTTTCTTGGCAGAAATATCGAAGCAGTTTGCCATTTCCTGCTTTCATGTGTGTGTATGTGTATCAAACCTTCTACTTTCCAGAAAGTTTTGCTCTGTTTGGTCTAGTGGTTAGGGAGCAGGACTCTTATCTGGGAATACCGGGCTTGATTCCACACTCCCCCATGAAGCCAGCTGGGGGACCCTGGGCTAGTCACAGCTCATTTCTGAGCTCTCACAGCCCCACCCACCTCGTAGGGTGTTCTGTTGTGGGGAGAATAACAGAAAGCTTTGTCAACTGCTTTGAATCCCCTTAAATGGGTGAGAAAAGCGGGGCAGAAAAGCCAACTGTTCTGCCACTGAGCTACAGCCACTCCCATAATTAGCCTTGTATAAAACATCTTTCCCTTTCCTGTTGCAAGGCATTTGGTTATTGGCTTCTGCTTGTGAAATCTTGGTTGAAATTTTGGCTGAATCCATAGCAAAGGAAATGGCTGGGGCACATCTTTTTCCTGAGAGAAACCTTTTAACATTGGTTGAAGCATGGAAGTAAAAGTAACCAGCTCTGTTGGGGTGGAGGTGGGTGTTCTGGTGTACTGCCACTGCTGATATCATAATGCCCCTAAAATGCTCATTTTAAATGTTTAGTTTTTTTTAATGTTAGAACCCTCCCTGAGACCTTTGGATACAGGGTGGGATAAAAATTCAAATAAATAAATAATAGTAAAATGTAATTTGGCAAGGATGGTGCCATTTTTGCCTGGTGCCATTTTCTTCCATATAAATATATTCTGAGATGATACAACCATCCGCTACCAGTTCCTTTGCTCCTTTAAGTGATGCCATGCCGTTAACTATTGTGGGCATTTGGGACATTTTATAAATGCTAGCCAGCAGTAGTTAGAAGTCAGGCAGACAGCCTGCTGAATGTAGCTCAAAATAAGCAACAACAGTCATTTGTACTTTTACTTTGGGTGCACATTTAGATGTATGGTAAACGAGCACCTTGGGAAGATCCCTCAAAATGGATAGCAGATACTTGTCCATGGAGTTCCCTGCAGCATGATTGGTCATCGTTACTTCAATTGAGACCTGAAGATGTTGGTTATGAAGGTTATACATCCGCCAAAGAAGAAACCACCTCAAAGCACATTCCACAGACAGATTCCGAAGGAGATCCTTTGGTAAAATGAATAATTTTTTATTCTATTTCCTTCTTTTGTTGATATTCCATCCAGCACAGTGCATACTTTAGTGTCTTCTTTTCCTTTCTCTTCTCTTCTGTGCAAGGCAACCTTAACTACGTCTTCATACCAAACTGAGCTTAAGGATATACTCTAGGAAAGTATGGTTAAGATGGCAGCCTTTTTTTTCAGAAGTGTATAATTTCTTTTCTCTAGCTCCTTTAGGAATTTAATAGCTCCCAAACAAGTTTTCGGTTTTCATTCATCCACACCCCAATATATTACTGTCTCAGACATGGATCTTATGATGGAAGATTTTTACAGATTTAATCCCTCCCTTCTCTGCAGCTGCTGCTTTTCCACAAGAAATTTAAGAGAGCTTTCACTAGCACTAATGGTTTTGTGCTTTCATTACACTCATCATTTTTCTCCTATACAATTTTTCCAAAGGAAAAAGGGCAACTAACAAAGCAGAATAAAGCAAAACAGGAATACTCAAATTTAATCTCTCACATAATTCAAAACAAGACTCACTGATTACCTTCCAGAAATGTTCCTTTTGCTTTAAAAATAAGGCCTGGATGCATTTGAGTGGAGATTTCTAGGATGAGTGATAATAATCCAGTTTACTACTGTTTCTGTTTAATGTATTTTTGGTGGGGAAAAAAATCTATAGTTTATCATTTTAAAAATGAACCATTTTGTAATGCTGTCGGTGTAGATCAGTAGTTCCCTGAACACCGTGGCAAGAGGGATGCTTTATAAATATCAACTGTAATTATGATAATTTTAGGCAGCGAGCATCTTAGAGCTCCCTGGGGCTCTTGATGTTAAGTAAGATGTGCTTAAAGGCTCTTCTGGAAGCCAGCCTCACAGCTGTGGTGTGCTGTGTTCTCTTGCCAAGGTCAGAGCCTGGTCAGCAGATGGCACTCTTGTATTCAGCAGATGACTTCGACCCACTCCTATTCTCTTCCCCTCTTCTTTCCTCTAAGCATGTGGCTGTGTATGCAGCCATGGTCACAATTCCTTTATCTCTCTCAGTATTCTTTAGCATCAAAAGTACATTCAGTTTTTACCTTATAAGCACTGGCATTGGAAAAAGGATTTGGGGCCCTAGATTGCATCAGGAATCCCTTACGTTTTCTTATACACATTTCAATTTCTATGTCTTCAGATTTTTCCCCGAAGTTCTGTCCCCCAACCCCAAGTCTTTTAAGATGAAAATAAATTCAAAGACTTAATCTTGAGGAACCATTAGAAACAGTTTTTCAAAGTGCTTGTTGCTTGTTACATTACCTAAAGATACAACTGTTGCATATTAACTCTTCCAGGAATTACCTCATTGCTTTTTTTCTTTTTTACTCCCTTTTTTTCTTCAGATGAATATGCTGATGCGTCTCAAGGAAGCGGCCACATACTCAAGTGCACAGAGCTGTGACGGGGATACCACCAGCCACCATGATGATATTCCAGGCCCTTCACTTGAGTCAACACTCTAGGGGAAATGAGGGCTGGTTTAGGATGCCAATTTACCTGTTTATGCTTCAGCTACTGTCACAATAAAGTAGCATGTCAGGGTAGCCCGAAAGAGGGCGAGTGAGAATGCTGCATCATGTCTAGGTGGCTGGCTTATGCCTGAAAGTCAGGAAAGCAAATTCGAATGAGAAGCTTGAATTTGTTTAATTTCAAGACATTTTAGTATCAGTGGAGCTGAGTGAGACTCCATCAGTAACTGGAAAGGGCCTTTAACAGGGTGGTGGCGGTGCGGAACTAAGCAGATTGCACATGAGTTAGCCAAACTGGAATCTCTTAGGTTTCCTCCCCTTCCTGTCTTGAAGTTTACAGTGCGTCCATTTTAATTTTTTACTTCGATTTTCCATGAGGTGCTGTATAAGAGGTCTTCTTGATCCTTCTCCAACCTCTCTTTTGTGCCCCATGGCACTCACTGCAAGACTCCAGTAGTGTTCGAATTGTACACTACTGCCCATTCCAAAATGAGTTGGAGAGAAAGCGAGATTAAACTTCATAAGCACAAACAGTATTGTGCAATTGCCAGAAAACGCTGCTGTGATATGCTGGATAAGTGCCAATTTGATATGAAACTGCCATGCCTGCAGTGCTATGGTCCACCAAGGTTTCTGGGGTTTTTTATGTTTGGGTTTGGATTTTATTTTTCCTGTAAAAATCTTCTGTTTTATATAGAAGACGTTTCTAACTACAAGGGTATTTTTTAAACACCTGCCCACCTCTTAGCATTTTTTTAAAAAAACCAATTCTTATCTGACACTGAATAAAGGCTTTCTTAGGGCTTCATTTTTTTCAAGCCTTTTCGGTGAGGAAAGAGAACTTTTCCTATGGTGCTGTCTCACTGCCTTAAAAAACAATTTCTAAAACAGTTTTACAGTTGGTTTAATTTGTTAAACCATGGATTATTTACGCTGTTTTCTTTTTTTTTCATTTATTAATGAGAGAGCATCAAAGACTACAATAGCCTCATGTCTGTATATCATGATTTTTTAATGAAGTGGCTAGAAGAACGAACTATTGATATAGATATATAGATAGATATATAGTATTTTTTATCTTGTGTGAATAGGTTGCCTACCATCTA
This sequence comes from Aspidoscelis tigris stejnegeri, assembly GCA_023333525.1. Taxonomy (NCBI): domain Eukaryota; kingdom Metazoa; phylum Chordata; class Lepidosauria; order Squamata; family Teiidae; genus Aspidoscelis; species Aspidoscelis tigris. The sequence continues at coordinate 49,014,721 of JALMGA010000005.1, read as the reverse complement.
AAATATTCAAGTGACCCAAAGCCACTCCCAGATAATTCTGTTTAGAATTAAAGCTGAGACAGTTGGCTCCCATTCATTTGGTCCTATTTGGAAAGAGCATATTAAAAGCTAAATGCATGGAAAACCTTATCCAGCAGACCTGGGTACACTTGATACAGCATGAGCACAAATATTTCTTTATTTTTCCCTTCTTCTTCTTTTTCCCTCTCCTGGTTTGAAGCATGTTGTTTTGATTGCAATTGTTATATATGAAGAAATTCAGCATTAAGAACACTGTCGCAGTGATGTCCACTGTGGTTGACAGACAAGTTTATACTGTAAAGAGGGAAGGTTTTGCACAGTGTGGTGGGAGGGTCCTTGTACATATATTTTTTAAAAGCCTTGCACAAATGAAAACAAACAATCCGTGATGACGGCAACAACAGCAACAACAACATAAGAAAGTGTATTCTATCCTTTTGATGTTAAGAGACGTTTCAATTTACTGAGATTACCTGTATATTGCGAACAAAACCAGAGCGCAAACTGTACAATCTGTTGTTGTTTTTCAAACTGGTGTGTTAGTCTTGTATTTAGAATTGTTATGACTATGCAGGAACTATCTGTGCTAGAATTAGCATGTTTCAATTTACATTACGGAGCCAATACATCTTGGGACAAAACAAAAAATATGTCTGTTTTCCTGGGAAGCTTCCTGCACCAGATTTAATGAAACTAAGAATAAATTGGATATGCTGGTTCAAGCAAACACAAGTAATCCAAGGGCTATGGCATTGTGTAGATTTCACTTGTCCTCTTAGAGCTGCAATTTTGAAATTGCTAACTTGGAGCATGTTCAACTCTTTGCAATAGGATGTATACCTGTGGAGTGGGTATTTTCAGAACGTGCAACTGGTGCTACACACAGAGCTTAATGCTATAGGTCCCCTGAAGTGGTGCTTTTGCCCTCAAATATTTTTTTAAAAATGATTTTAGGCACACAGAATGTAATCAGACTGATGTCAGGCACCAAATCCTAGATTACTTTCTAATGTTGCTAAATGATATGGCACTGTCTGGCCAGTGACTAAAACAATGCTACTCGTTATGATATATGTAGTCTGAAACAATATACAAACTGACCCATGAATTCCTGCCATTTATTGAAATACACACACATACAAAGCCTGTATGTATGTATGTACCATCTAGTTTGAATCTCCCTGCAATACATCTCAGTGAGTCCACCTAGTTTACAACTTTAAAATGTTTGTGAAACATTTGTCTGTATACATTTTATATTTTGTACATTTTTGATGTAACATATTGTGTAAATAGAAACAGTGAGATAAATCATCTGAAAAGTTTTGTAGTCTTTGTAAATCCCTAATAATAAGTATTTGGTGTCATCAGACCTAACTGGATGATGTATTTTCTATTGATTTATTGTTCTTCTAGCTTGTAAACCAGCTTGCATATATTTTTTGCAGGTGTGCACACTGTATCTGTCTAAATTATTACTTTGCCATTAAAGTGGAATTATTTATTGAGTCGGGTGTCTTTGTGCTCTGATGAAGGATGCAGGCAGGTAATTCCATAGGAAAGATGCACTCTGTTGTTTTCTTATCTTGCTCTTCATTTCATGCACGAGTGTCTGTGTCTGTGTGTGCATGGCTTTGTGCCAATGGACCATTCTGGAAAATGTTTTATTTTTGTTGCCATGATGGTGGAGCAGCGTTGGTTTCAGCAGGGAATATCTGCCTTCAGTTCTGATATCATGGGAATGGAGTAGCTTCCATTAGCATCAAGAATGTAAGGGGGGAATCCCTGGGTGTTTGTGTTTGTAGCAGGAAAATTTGAGGTTTCAGTTTTGATTCCATGGGATGTGATGGCTTCCACTAGCATCAAGACTGCAGTTGAAAAATCTATGGCTTTGATATTGATCCTGTAGGCAATAGCAGCGTGCAGAAAACATACCACCATGCTAAGAATAGTACTGTTTGAGCAGTGCTATTCTTAATGCACAGGGAGCAGAGAGCTATGTTTGTAGTGTTCCACCCTCTTATGTGCAAATCTTGCCTTTATCTGTTCTGGCTAATAGACTCAGCACACAGCTTATGATATTCTTGCCTGGTCTTTTTTCTGGAATAGACTGTTTTACTGCCACTTCAAAGAGTGATATTAACTCCTAAAATATCTTCAACTCTAAACTTTCGGTGATATTCCTCTGTAACTGTCTTCCATTTGATGGCAAAGCATGCAACAGAATCAGCAGAGTAATAGGGAAGAAGCAAGGATTCTAGTGGCTCTGAGACAAGCATGGCTTCAAAACTTCCATTCCACTCTTCCACTTCCCTTCACATATTTTCTTGTCATATATATGCACCTCTCGTAAAATAAGCAAACAGAACTGTCACCCATCCTTATTACCCACACTAACCAGAAGAGGTTTTTCAAATTCTGAAGGGTTTGAAAAAAACCAGCTTTTTGAATACCAGAAATCACTAGAACTAATGTAGAATATAACTCATTTTAAGCATAACGACAGGAGAAATATCAGATTCGAATCAAGTGGAACAAACTAGAAAACCCTTACAAAACCCCAGAAGGAAGGCTACAAGAAAAATCTTTCAGTTACAGAAAACATTTCAATGATAAATATCCACTTTTTGTAGTGCAATGTCAAATTAGGATGGATATTTGGGGAGTATCCTTTTATGGAGGAGCACTGCCTCTGGAGACACACTAAAAAATAAGTGTGTCACACGTGTTTTAAAAATAAGCCTCCTACTTTCCCTCATCACATTCCATGCCTCACATCATTGGCTTCTGTCCTCATCTCCCATTAGCCACCACAGGTGTGAGGTATGCAGAATTAAGTCTCCATTTGTAGCCTCCACTTTCTGGAATTCTTTGCAGCTGAGATATAGGTGGCTCTTTTCTGGATGTCTTATTTTAAAAAATAAATGAAAAACTTTTTTCCCAAACATAGCTTTTCTTCTGTTCCTGTGATACTAGTTAAAGATTATTTTCTGTTTTTAGGTAATTTTTTCACCATTTCTCTTAGTACTTCTGAAATCCATAGTATATAAATTTAATAAAATATAGATATCAATAAATTCCTTTCTGAAGAGCTGTCACCAAATATAAACCACTATATGAACAAAACAAAGAACACTCTCTTAAAGACTCAAATAAAGGGCAATAAGTACATATATAAAACTTATGAATCCAGGAAAGATGGTTGTTACCAGTCATTTTACTCAGGAGAAATTATGGAGGAGGCCACGTCTCCACGTATCATCCAAGGCACCCAGAAAATGTGACTTTGTCACCACTTGTGGTAACAGCAGGTTCCTCGTGGCAATAGCACTACCACATTTCCAGGCCCAGTTGCCATTGGGGGTGCCATTTTTGCATGCTGCTATTTCGCACTCTGAATGGAGACACTCATCCACTGCTAGAAATGATGCTTCCATGCTTGCAAGTGATGTGGTAGTATCTTTTCCAATCAGCAATTGTGCCACCTCTCCCACATGCCACATGCCTGCAATGAGGCTACCTCATCAGGTTAAGTGGATATTTGGTTGGAATCTCCTCCATGCTTCATATTATCCCTCTTCATAACTCATATCAGCATACAAATCAGAGAAAGTGGAGAGCCTGAGGGTAGTTTATCTGGAGTTCCCTGTACCAGAGACCCAATCAACAGGAAGTTGTAGGACCAAGCAACAGGAAGTTGTGTACCTAAGCAAATCCAAGGTGCTTTGTTCCTGCTTCTCCCACTGAACTTATACCAATTTACCTTGAGTTCCTATCATCACTAGGATGATAGTCGTGTTTCTGAGTTGCTCCTTTGGCAGCAGCTGAAATGGAAAAGGGTGATGCATTGGGGTGCTGCTGAGAGCAAGCAGCAGTGCTCAGGGTTGTGGCTACCTAAAGGCGAGCAATTTGCACGCCCACTCTTTTCCACAGGAAATTGCTGTGTCATTCTGCCAAGTTCCTCTCTTCTGCCTCAAAGACCCTGTGGTGGGAAAGATGGAAAACACGTTGGTGGGGAACAAAATGGGCATAAAGAGAAGGGATTTTCCTGGCTAGACCTGATTGAAACCCCATTGGGAGATGAGGCATATTACCAGATGTACTTCTGCCTTCTGTTGTGACAATGGAATGGGACAGGGAAAGGGGAAAGTGGTAGAATCTGGCTTAGGAAAATGCTTGGTCCCCATGCTTGTGAGTGCTAGCCCCTAACAGCCGATGCCCTGTGTGATCAATCACTCACCTGTGATTGATCCAGGGGATGGTCCTCTTCTGGGCACCACCACCTTGAGTGCGGTGCCCTCTGATTGCACATGCATTAGCGCTGTCACTATGACAACACTGATGCTCTGCGCAGTCGCAAGAGGTCACCAGAGCTCCCAGCACACTTGCACGGCAGCTCTTTTGACCTCCCCCCTCCAGCAGAGGTGTGGATGGCAACCGGCTTGACACTTCAGTTAAGTGATTGGGGAAGCTAGTTGATAATTAGTCAACTTCTGGGCAGATGGGACATTTCTATGCTGTAAATGCATCCCATGAGTGCAGATGCACTTGCCCAGATGTTGCCTAATTATCAGCTACAGGTTGAAGTGTGAATTGGTCCAAGGCTTGCCACTTCATATATACACATTCCTCTCTAGAAACCATTGGTGATGTGTATTGCAAAATGTGGAGGTACACAACTTTCCAGTTTGTGCAGAAATTGTGTGCAGATGAATTTCTTCTTCACTTGGGTGTTTCACATGTGATGATCCCTTTGAACAGGATCCAGAGAGCAGTAACATAATTTATCTGCACACGCAGAATCCCCAAATCTATTACCACATGATTGTTAAATCTTGCAGCTATTTCTGTGTTCATTATTCTGCCTTTATCAAATTAAAGGCTTCTTTTCATACTTGAGTGAATTAAATATGAAGGTTGTGAAATAGAGGGCAAAACTGCTCCATCTAGGGAGATGTAAAACCTGCATTGTACAATAATGGAGGAAGAAGTGTGTGTGTGAAAAACACAATAGCCTGAGAGAGAGAGAGATGTCAAAATTTAAGCAAATAAAACTAGCATCTATTTATTCATACAAGTTAGGAATTTCTTATAGTCTAGGAAATCAATTTGGAAAAGTTATTACTGGAGGAATGACATACATTCCTAAATCATTTTTAAATGATGAAACTATTTAGCATACAAATAAAGAATGCACATAATTGAATCATTTCAGTTAATTGTGCCTAGCAAAACACTATGAAGAAAAAAAATGCAAATTCATGCTACAGTGTATATATTCAGTTATAAATTTAATAACAACCTTCTTTCCCTAAGAGTAAGCATTTTCATGATTTTGGTTGTTCTCCACAGTTTTAAAGCCAAGATCTTTTTGGATACTGAAAATCCTGCCAGAGGAGTTTTTTGGGTTGTTAAACGTGAGCTGTAAGTTCTGAAGGAGACTGAGTTTTTAAAAAAGTTTTTTTTCTAAACATACAGCCACATGGATTTCTCTTATACATTCATCTCATAATGTCGTAGTTTCCATAAAAACATGGAATAAAAAGAAGATGTAGCACATAAGCAGGAGTGGTAACATCCACATGCTGGTGCCTCAGTATACATTAAAGGAAGAAAATGCACCTACAAAATGAATTCTATGGCCCTTAATGTGGATTAGAGATGGGATTGGGCCATTGGGATACTTATGCTACCACTTCTAAGCTGCTTTTGAACTTCATTTTTAAAATGTGGGCAAACGCACCAATAATCACATTCTCTTCTGAGATGAGTTCCAATAAGCATAAAAAACTACATATGTCCCAATCTAGTAAACTAGATACTTGAAAAAGGACAAGAGGGCTAGATGACATGACAGCAAGTGCTGTTCCATGTGAGCAAGTTCAAACTGATAAACTTTGGAAGAAAACATAATAACTGCATTTAGACAGTTCCATGGACTAAACATGTTGGCATGTGATGTGGAAGACGACTGTGGCCTGGATGACTCAGTCTGGAATATGACCAGAACAATGGACGGATGTGCACACCAAGGACTTCCCAATCCACTAACATAACTGGAGGCTGTGGAAGTTGCAGGCCAGGGGCATGTTGTGAATGGGTCATTTCTGGGAGCCTGGCAAAGGTGTTAGTTCTGTGTAACACTTGCTACTGTTCATTGCCGAGAAGATTCAGCAGACCTTTTAAAGCAGTATCCCAGTGCCATTTTCACACTGAAAAGCAGTCACCAGTGTCATGTGGCAGTGAATTCCCCAGAAGAGTGTGCTTCCTAGAGTCTGTTCTGCTGAACAGACAGTAGTTTACGGAGGCACACAGAACTTTGTAGAATTCCATACAACTTAATGGAATTGGAGCTATAATTAAGAATTGATTATTTATTTATTTATTTATTTATATTTATATCCCGCTCCATACCCAAAGGTCTCTGGGCAGCTCACTACATTTAAAAACGAGCATATTAAAACTGTATCAGACTATACTAAAACCCGTACAAGGTTTAAAATTCAGCATAATAATAATGATGATGATGATGATGATGATACAAAAGCAGTTTAAAAAACAATAGTTTTTGCAAGGGGGGATGTGTAGAAAGCATTAATCAAACAGTTGTTCGTGGTTGTTCCCTGAATTTGTTCAAAATAAAAAAATGCCACTTTTTATTAGAAAAAGCCCTTTTCAATGGCAAAAACACATTGAACACAAAAAGTTTAACTGATTTCTTACTGTTTGCAAGTGGCAGACTGGTTCGCTTTGATTGAATTTCCAGATATCAGAACAACCACATGTTCGGTTCTATGTGAACATTCACAAACATAAACTAGTCAATCAGATTTTCAAACATGAATTGAAATTTGCACACCCCTAATCAGGATCAATCACTGCTCTAAGAGGAGGGCTTGTTCCTCTTAATTTGGGAGGAAGAGTGTGCTGCGCTTATAGCACTCTTCTTATTCTCTAGCAGAACTGGCTGAGTTGGAATATACTGTGCAGATTAGATAGATAAATCAGGAGCATCTACATTTTAGTTGCTGATCTGCATGCAGTTCCTTGTCTTTCATAGCTGCCAATCATAGCTAACACCAAAACGTGTTTAGATCATATTACAGTCAGCAAGTGTATCCTGCTTTTCATGAATAAACTGCAGTAAGTACCATGATACATTTATTACTTACAACTCCTCACACCTTCCCCTTCTGCATTACCGTACAATACATGAATGCCAAATTGCATTTGTGTGACTGCACATCAATACTGCATCTTATTTGCCTCTACCTGAATGGGTGACTGATGACTCCTTAGCCAGTCATGACAGATAGTACTTGTTGAAGGTGCTGGATAATGATAGTGTGTGTTTTTCTTGCAGAAGAATTGTGCCATTGTTTCTGATTCTTTAAATCGCTTCTTATGCCACAATTAAGCAAACTTAGTTTTCTTGCAGGGTGGCATGTTTCCCTTGATAACTGAATAATATCATTCAAATTAAATATTGCTATTACTATGTTAGCTCATGCTGTACCAGTGAATGCACTTACACTGTACAAATGCACTTCTGTTTAATAATACCACCGGCAGAAAATGGAATCTGTCATGAAAGATAAGTTATGCAAGGACCAGGCCAGCATTTAAACTGCTTTTTGTTTGTTCCCCTTTCAACCACATTCTTAAATAAACACTGATAAATAATATTGAGGGATTTGATTGTTACCAAAACCAGGCTTACAATACAATGTTCATCTTGTCCTACAGCTGTATGCTTTCTTCACCTTTAATGTTTTATTCAATTAAATTTTTAAAAATAAACTTATTTCAATACAAAAGGGTCCACAGAAAAATAGAACTAAGTAGGGATGTGCAGGAATTTTTTTGTGTTTCATTCATATCTAATCGAATGCAACAAAATTATTTGTTTGGATAGATCCCTTTTGAATGTGGTAGGATTTGAATTTGATACAAATGTTCGATACGGATCCAATTTGAATTCCCGCTATGAATTGCCTATGAATCCCCTATGTATCCCCTATGTATCCACTCTGGATGTGTCAAATCCACTGTCAATCCACTTTGAACCCACTCTGAATCTGCTTTGAATCCGCTCTGGATCCGTTGCAGATGTGACAGGGACAGATGCTTTCCCACCTCCCCAGATTTACGAATGTAACAAAGCTTCATACTAATGTATCAAAACATTAGATTCAAATTCGAATGTCAATTTTTGAATGTTCGAATTTAGACAAATTTGTGTGAAGTTTGAATGTGATGAATATTTGTGCACATCCCTAAAGCAAAGAAATATATAGCAAAATATACCAGCAAAATGTATTGAAAGTCTAAATAACTGGAGGACAAGGACCTGCTCACACTTACCTGATAGAACACAGTTCTATCTGCATTTCACTACCACTGCAGCTGTTGCAGAGTGGAATAAATCTTCTCCAGAGTGACTCAGGTATGGAAACACTTACCAATAGTAGCTCAATCACTCCTGGATGCTATGTCTTCACCCTCTTCCAGATACAGTGTGGTGAGTAGATGTGGGTGCATGACTGCAGCAGTGTCCAAATCACCATGGCAACATCTCAATCTGTGCCATATGTTGCCTCAGACATTGCCATGGTGATCTGGGCAGCTCCAACCTGGTCATTTGCATTATAAGCCGCCAGGTATGGGGCTAGTTTAGCCATCATCATGCAAATGGCCATTGCCTCACACCTCCCAATCTGTGTAGACTTGTGATGGGATGGACTCCCCAAAACTAGGGATGTGCACAAATCTTCATAACATTCAAAATTCAGCCAAATTTGGCAGAATTCAGACATTCAAATTTCAATCGAGTGTTGGTACATTTGAAGATTGACATTCAAATTCGAATTGAGTGTTTTGAGACATTTGTATGAAGCTTTGTATGGGATTCGTATGGGATAGAACATTTGTATTGAATTTGAATCCTACTACATTCGAAGGGGATCTATTTAAATAAATACAAATTTTCTTCCATTTGATTCAATACAAATTGAATTTAAAAAATTGTGCACATCCCCACCTCAAACTTTTTAAAAACGGATTTATTCAAAGTTCCAAAATCTGTCCCATTTGAATTTCTAATACAGTAGCATGAAAAACGTTTGCCCCTTTCCTGATTCCTTCTATTTTTATTTGTCACACTTGTTTCAGATCTTCAAATAAAATTTAATATGAGACAAAGACAACTTGGATGAATGCTGAATACAGTTTTTAAATGATCATTTCATTTATGGAAGAAAATGTATTATCCCAATGTTGATATCACCCATGTGAAAAAGTGATTGCCCCACGAAATCTAATGCCTGGTTGTGGTACTATTCACAGCAACTAGTGCAATAAAACATTTCTGAGAACTGAAAACCAATCTTTCACATTGCTGTGGAGGAATTTTGGCCTAGTCTTCTTTGCAGAATTGCTTTAATTCAACCACATTGGAGGACTTTGGAACATGAACTGCCTGTTTAAGGTCCTACCATGGCACCTCATATAGCGCTTTGAGTCTGGACTTTGACTAGATCACTCCAAAACCTTATTTTATTTTGCTTTATTTGCTCCTGTGCTGTGGACCATTGTCTTGTTTCATAACCCACTTATGCTTGAGCTTCAGGTCATGAATCAATGACTGGACATTCTCCTTCAGAATTTTCTGCTAGAGAGCAGAATTCATGGTTCAGCCAATGTGGCAAATGGCCCAGGTCCTGAAGCAGCAAAGTACCCCCAGACTATCATAGTATTATCACTATGTTTGACTCTTGGTATAAAGTTGTTATTGTGGAATATTGTATTAGCTCTATGCCAGCTGCAACAGGGCCCGTCTTCCAAAAGGATCCACCTTCAATTCATCTGATGACAGAACCTTTCCCCAAAAGGCTTGAGGGTCCTCATGGTGGTTTTTTTTTGGGTGGTGGTGGTGCAAATGTGAGACAATCCTTTATGTTTCTCTTGGTTAGGGCTTGTTTTTGCCTAGCAAATCTCCTATGGATACCATATTTGGCCAGTGTCTTTTTAATGATTGATTCATGAATGATTACCTTATTGGAGGTAAGTGAGGCCTGCAGTTTGTTAGGTGCCTCTCAGTGTGGTTCACTGGAGTCCCAGAACCTTAGAAATGACTTTGCAACCTTTTCCAGACTGATATATTTCAATAGCATTCTTTTCATCTCTTCTGGAATTTCTTTTGATTGTAGTATAATGGGCTGCTTTTGAGAACTTTTAGCCTACTCCACATTGCTGCAAATGTTCTGTTTAAGTGATTATTGTATTCAACAAGGGTGGCAGTAATCAAGCCTGGTTGTCTAGTCTGATTGCACCCAATTATCAATTACATTTGCTTCATTGATTGACTAAGTAACTAAGGACACAATTACTTTTGCACAAGGGTGATGCAGGTGTTGGATAACTTTCCCCTCCTTCAATAGATGAAATTATAATTTGAAAGCTGTATTTTGTATTTAGTCATATTGTTCAGGGCCCTTTCTGCACTCACCTTTACCTTGTGCTAGGAAGGGGTCCAGAAGTGCAGTCTAGTAAGTGCTGCCTTGTTGAAATCTACAACCATAACAGCAAATAAATGGTGGCCACTTTTTGACAGCACACTAGGAAACACTACAGGAAGTCATAATGGAAGTTGGTACATGCCAGAAAGAACTCAAGTGGGAGTCTCAAAGGCTGGGAATGGCTTCACAGCCAGTCCGCAGGTGAGGCCATGAGAGTCTGTCCAAGTGTGAGCAGCTCTATTGCACTGACAATCTGTCCCACAGTGGGAAGGGTCACCTATCCCAGAAATATCCCTGGAATAGTGGAAGGGAATGAAAAAATGCCCTTTGTCTCATATCAAATTCTAATTGAAGATCTGGAAAAAGAATAAGTATGCAAAAATGAAAACAACTAGGAAGAGAGCAATTACCTTTATATGACATAGTACATTTTCATGTGTGATTTTGACTTGCCTACTAGTTATCCGTATAGAGTGACTTCTTATTTTGCACTACACCTTTGAGAAGTGGCAGACTATTAATCAGGACTATAGAGTGGCAGGAGAAAGATGAGGGTTTGATTGGCAGATTCACTTTGATCTTCCCAGGCCATATTTGATCTATATTAGGACCAAGAGCTTGCTAATGTATGGCACCTGAATAGTTTATTACGGGATTTTCATCGTATGTATTCACAGATATTTATCTTTCATTTTTATATTTCTTTATTAAAGTCATCCATTGGAAGAAACTATTCAAGTTTACAAGCTGTTATTGCTGTTAATCATGTTTTGCAAAATAACTATTGCAAAAAACTATTAAAAGCCCTTTCTGCTTACAGGATACAGTTTTTAAAAAGATATTTCTTTAGCAAATATTTTCAGAATATTAATTGATGTTATTGTACACTGATAAAATTTGCATTTCATGTATTTAGCAAATTTATTAGCTCTTTAAGAAAACAATTACATTCCGTATAGAACAGAAATCCAATTATTAAAGCTGTATGCAACAAGCAATATCTCTTACATCTTATTTGCCCTTGAGGATGGTCTGATTTGTCCATTTTAGGTCAATTTCCAGTGCAATGTATATATGTCCACTTTACCTTGTTTTTATCTCAGGCTATATGTAGATATGAGTTCCAGCCGAGTTCCTGTCTCCATTGTCATAACTCATTCCTTTTTCACCATGTAGAAATGGCTCACTATGAGGGAATTGGCACAGCTTCAGCCTGTGTTGCTCACATCATTTTTCTAATAGAAGAGCAGAGGGAGATATCTGCCTCTGTAGCCACCCAAGAGGGGTATACTTCCTCCCTAGAGTGATTCAGCTGTAGACTGCTAAAAACCAGTTCACAGATGCTCAGAAGCAGTGAGTGAATGGGCATGGCTGTGAGACTGCAGCTGCACAGTTGCATGAAGTTACTGGTTCTCTATGACAATGTCTGACCCCTCTCTTGTGCTAGCTGCTTACACAAGAAGTACTGCTGGCCAGGTACAGGGCTAGTTTAGTACTTGTAGTGCACCACCATGCTGGATCCTTATCAGCCTGGTATGGTATTAGTATACCATATCAGGTCAGCAAGTGAGAACAGGTCCCCAGTGATTCACGAAGTCTCCACACAGTTCCCAGCAAGTGAGAACAGGCCCTCAGTGATCCGGATTGTCATAATAAATAGTGTTGCTGGCAGCAGTGACAAAGTGGCTTGAATGAGACGCCAATATGTGCTGCTTGAACACCAGTCAAACATGCTCTTTCCTGTGCTGCTTCCTAAAAATCGCAATACCATTTGGAAGCTGGAAGCCTGGGAATCCAGCTCCTGGTGCACTTTGCCAATGCATGAAAGATGGGGACATCCATTTAGGCCAAAACTCCATCTACAAATTGCTACCTGGCCTGTTGCTTCTATGTGCAATTAAATAATCAAAGAGTGAACGACGGTTCTTTTCTGTGGTTGGCTGACCAGCCAATCTTTTCTCAAGAGATGGAGGGAGGTAGTGGTGAGGAATAAGACAAAAGCAGGACATAAGAATAAGAGAAATGGAGGTGAGGCATGCACAGAGCTCATGGGTAGAAGCAAGAAGCTTGAGCTCCTGGCTTGAAATAAAATAAAAGGATGAAAAACAGACCCCTAGGCATCAAAACAACATCTGGAACCCCAAAATACTCAAGTAAGAATACCCCAACCGAACCAGGGGGGGGGGGGACAAAAATTATATAAAATGGGGAAAGCCAGCAAAAATTTTTACAAAATGCCCTCTGAGGCTGAGCAGCCGAGAGCAGCTAAAATGGCCACCGCAACCCAGACTAGGTTTCTTAAAGAGACAGACACAAGGGAAGAAGGGGAAATAGAACAGAACAATCCACCTAACCCTTTAGAAAATAAAACAGACCAACTTAAAGAAATATTGATAGAGAAACTGGAGAAAATAGAGGAAGGCTCACAAACTTTAAAAGCTGAATTACACCAAGTTAAATCCTCAACAGAGGCTTTAAAGACTAATACACAAGAAATACAAACTACGGCCTCTGAGGCAATGGACAACTCCGCAACAAATACAGATAACATAAAAAGGCTTCAGAATGATGTCCAAACTCTCACAAATCAAGTAATTGATTTGCAGAACAGATCAAAAAGATCAAACTTTTGCGTAAATGGTCTTAGGCCATGTCTTCACGGCAACCTTATTTCGCTTCCCCTAAACCGAGATAACAGAACCGGATGCAAACGCGAATTTGCCTGTTCCCATTACTTTCAGCTTAATCGCGTTCAATCCAGATTCTGAGGATGTACGTGACTCAAGGGGGGACTCCAGTGGCTACCTTTTAAAAGCTGCTTTTCGGGGCTGCCCTGTCCTCTTCCTCCTGGCGTGAATGTACCACCCATAATAGACCCCTTCACGGAGCCTAGCTGGGTGGCTGCCTTGCCTGGATGGAGGAAAAACGGCACCAGGCAGGCAGCGATTCTTTTCCCTCCTCTCCTGATTGCTCAGGGCATGCAGCAGTGGCAGCAAGTCAAGCCCCTTTCGTCTGTCACAGCTAAACATTCATACATCTCTCCAAACGGCAGTTGCTTTTCTTTTCCCTTTTTAGAAGGTCAGCACTTTCAATAGCAAGATGGTTATCAGGTGTGAATTGCTTGTTTGCTACAGTGGATTGCTTGGATTGCTGTTCGGGCTGCTGCTGCTTTTACAGCTTGCTTTGGAAGCAAGCTATTGGGGGAGGGAAACTCTCATCCCTTAACACGGAGGCGTTCCCACAGTAAAAAATGTAAAACGTTTCAAGCGCACGAACCGGAGTGAGACCTGTTGAAATCAGGATTGAGATTCATCATGCTTTGGGGTGGTTTAACACGGGGAAATCGTGTTAAGCCAAACTGCCGTCTGGACTCCGAGGATTCAAAACATTTTGAATCCGACATAAGGTTGCCATGAAGAAACGGCCTTAGAGAGCTTTCTGAAGGCGACATTGTGAGAGCTCACAGAAGTTTAGGCCCTTGCCCAGATCCTAGTTAAAGGCCAAGGGACATAAATTATTCATGGCGCTGAGAGCAAAAGACAATATAACATACAATTTCTAAAATCTTTGTAGTGCCTGACCTGGCAGCTGAGACTCTCAAGCTAAGAAAGGGCCTGCAACCACTAGCCAATCTACTATATCACTCCAAGATCAGATTCAGATGGCTATATCCAGTAGGAATTGCAACACAACACAATGGAAAACAACTTAAGGCCTCTATTCCAGAAGAAGCAGCCAAGCTAGCAGTAGACCTAAACCTTCAACTCCCATCATCTCTTCCTGGATCCAGTAACCAACCATCCATCCAAACATCTACACATAGGAACAGCTGGGAAACTGCAGAACCAAAACAAAAATGTACAACATCGCACCACAGAATGCAAGATAATACCATCATGGCGCTCTTTCAAAAAAAAAAAAAAGACTCTGCTGGTTAAAAACTGAACTATATACTTACTCATTAGAGAAAATTGAATTGCAAACACAAGCTCTTTTAGTAACCAGAAATGAACCAAGAAATTGCAAACAGATTAATTGTATTTTTTTAATTTTGATTTCTGTAATCTGTGGTGAGTTATGGACAAAATTATATAGGTAGAGAAATGATAGCAGTCTAAGGGTAATAAAGGGGGAAAGAAAAGAAGTACGCTCATGCATCTCTTACTTTGCTGGGCCTGGGGTCCGATGTTCATGCAGCCGGGTAGAGCGATCTGCTGCTCTGTGTGCAGTTGTGTGCTCCGGTAGCTTGGCCCTACGCTGACCTGACGTGATGAATGTCAGGTTAGTGTGGGGGCGACCTGTGGGAGTGTGCACCGGTGCACAGTGCAGCAGGTCACAGTGCAGGCTGTGCAAGGACATCGGACCCCAGGCCCAACAAAATAAGAGATGCATGAGGGTATGGGGCCAGGCACGCGGCCCTGGGGGCAGCAAGGGCAGGGGATCCCTGAGTGCTCCAGCTGACCCAATTGGGTCAGCTAAAGCCTGTAGGACCTGAGAATGGTCCATCCTGGTCTTGCCCCTCCCCCAAAATGGGCTATTGGCCAGAGGACCCAAAAGGGCCCATTGGCCGCAGGGCGGGGCAGGGCCCACAAGTGTCCGGCAGGAAGAGTGTGAATGCTTCCCTGCCGGACAGCTGTAGGACACCTGCCATGATTAGGCCACCATGGGACATGCCAGGACAGTTCTGGATGAAACCACCCTTCCGGCAGAGTGGATGCTCTGTCCCAGGGCTGGCCTAATCGTATAACAGAGGCCCTAGTGCAAATAGGCCTCTGATCTTTTCAAGAAAAGCCTGGCTGTTTCTTTAGTCTGTGAAGGGCCCTTTCTGCACTTGGCCTTATTCTGGAATATTCTTGGGGGATCAGTATGAGAGGAAATATAAAAATAAATGCATAAGGTAACCAACTTAAAAGGGTGGTCTTTTTACATGTATATTGTCTTTTTTACTATTAGCACTGATGCATTATTTTGATTCAGTTTATAAAAGTGTGCACTAACATTTCATAATTTTGAGTGAATTGTAATTTCAGATAAAAAGTAGCTTTTCCCCCCTGACTTTTCCTTGCATCTGACTGCTGTTATGTTAAAGGATGCCTCTAAATTTAGTTTGCTTTGGAGGCAAATGCTTTGAAATAACTGGATAAGACATTTCCTCCTTGCCTTAAGGAACCATGAAAAGTTGGTCACCCATGTGTGCTACTGTTAAGAGACATGTGAGCAGATGTTTACAAGGAGGGCATACACAGATCTATTTTGGGAAATAGCATCTAGTTTTCAAGAACAGTTATTGCAGCCAGCTTCAAATAAGTGACTTTCATTTTTATTAGGAAATAGAGGCTGCTTCAGATGACAGGGAGACAAAATAACCTACAGCTCTCTTCCAGAGGTGGTAATAGGAAAGAAAACCTAGTGACTTTCCTGTTACTGTTAAAACATAAATAAATTGTTCTGAATACTACACTCTGAAACATGGTTCCAGTCATCATCATTTGTTATTGGCTAAGAGAATTGTTTTGCATGCAAATACATGCACTTGGAACAAAGGAGCCAAATTCAGAAATAAGATATCTGAATATATGCTGTTATAAACTGAAAAAGCAATCCATGAAGACTATCTAGATCCTCCTAGGTCACAATTACTTGCTAGTTGATTCATGGGCTAGGTCAGTGATGGCGAACCTTTTGAGCTCAGTGTGTCAAAATTCGCAAGATAACCTAGCTTAACTCGGGTGCTGTGTCACATCTAGAAATATCCATAATTTTGTGATATTTGTAGCTCTAGTAAAAAAGTTATATTTTTGATATATGTATTTTATTAAAATCAAAAACAAATAATTAGTGACTTTTGCTGCTAAATCTTCCATTGAAAGTTGATATTTCATACACTTCAAGAACAAGCAAGCACTACATGCCCAGGTGCCAGGATGACCAGGTGTGTCACCCAAAAGGGCTTGGCATGTCACCTGTGACACGCGTGTCATAGGTTGGCCATCACCGGGCTAGGTCCACACTTACCTGACTGGATTTGGATACATGGAGGGCAGTTTCAGCCATTCACATTCTGCAGGCTGGTATAGGACCAGAAATGTGAGGGAAATCTGCTTATGGTGAATCTGATCCTACCTGAAGCGCCATGTGCAGAAGTCCTTGGCCTCTTAGTGTGCAATTAGTTAAAATCTGGCAGATGTGTCTGCACTTGCAGGAGGCATTTACAGCCTACAAATGCCCCTGCTGCCCAGTTGTTAACTAATTGCATACTAGCTGTGGTGCATGAAATGGTGCATCACAAGCAACCCAATCCTGACCAATTCCTTACCTTTTCTATCCACGCAGTGACCATCTGCACTATTTCCTGTGTGTGCTGGCACCTCAGATGACCTCTGAGGTGACTACACATGCACAGAGCATCATTGCTGTGACAATGGTGCCGGTGATTGTGCAGTCATACAGGACACCATGACCAAAATGGCAGTGCTCTGCAGAGGATCAGATTCATGACCAGACCCAGATGAGTGTCCACTCACACTAACATATACTAGCATTCCCTAGTGAGAATGCTTTTACATGTTACTGTCTAATGCACTTATTCAATCTGGCTGCAGGGGAGACAAGTGTAGAAATGTCCCGTGACATGGCTAGTACGCACTGGGTTGCACCACTTGGACCTCTCTGGGACCTCTCTCGGGTGGTACAGCACAGCCACAGTTGTGCACCATGTTTCCCAGTCACCACAACAATGGCTGGTGATTATTGCCATTCATTCAGTGCGGGGCATGTTTGGGATGGGTCAGGCATTCAAAATGCAAACGTCCAATCCATCTCAGTTTCATAGATTATGTTTCATCAGTTTCATCTCAGTACCACACCTTTACTGGCACATTGCAAAGGTGTGAAAAGGCCCGTTTTCTTCTTTGCTCTTCCATTCCTTTCCTTATTATCCATTGTGTATAGTTCTAACTGGGAAATTAATAGAAGTTATACAAATCACACATACAGTACTTATGTACATATTCTGTTCATTTCAAACAGGGTTGCCTCAAAGTACCCAGTGGATTGTGTTCAGTGTTTACTAAGGTACTAATTAGTGCCAGCTGGAAGAGGTGATATAAACAGCTGGCCTGGGATAACCCACTCACTTCATGTAGGTCACTGAACAGCCCTCACTCCTTAATGATGTACAGTTACCATGAATTTCTTAACTGAGTGAGACAGAAGGAAAGGATTGGATGATAAATATATCTTCTGAAAGACAGGGTTTTCCAGATATTAAAAAAAAACTGAGACTGTTCAATAAGTGAGAGGGGAGCATTTTTTTAAAAAAAAATCTGTGAAAAGTGCAGTTTAATAATGGGAAATACTTGGTCATCTATGATATTAGCTACAAAGAGATTGTGATGGTGGAGCAAGATAGGTGATGCCAGTCTCTGTTCCAATATCCTTGTCCTCTTTGTACAGAAGGCCTGTATGGAACTGTGGTGTGTTTCACTGGGACTGAGCAAAGTGACCAGGCATTTTCTTTCCATATTTCTTAAGAAGTAGGTGGGTTTCCTGAGTTAGATAATGTGGAAAGAAAACTGCTTCTTACTGTCTGATGTGTTCTCTCATTCTAAAGAAGGATTGTGGAAGATGTAGTTGTGAAATCAGTGTTGTTCCCCACATACGAAGAATATGGATTTACAATGTAGGAAGAACATCTGTCAGAGTGCTGTCTCTTTTTCTTTGTCTCTTTTCAGCATTTAGAATTTGAAGCAAAATGCCAGCCAGCCAGCTACTCTTGTGGTGATGTTAATGAAATCTCATCTGTCTGAATAAAATGTCTATCATTCACAACTTGGCATGTACTCTGAGACCTGGACCTTTCCTGCACTAGACCTTATTCCAGATTAAATTCCTGGGATAGGGAACTGCCATCTACATGGTACTGTGTACTATTTGAGACCTGGGTGAGGCCTGCCATAGTCTGCACCAGAATGCAGATATGTCAGGATAATCCAGAATAAGGCCTAGTGCAGGAAGGACCTTGGATGGAACATTTCACCAGATGTTCAATCCATAGTGTACCTGAAACTATTCAGACTTACCTTACTGGAATGATATGATAATACTGTTTACATTAAGGTGAAGATCAAGTACGGTGTGAGCCATCTCCTCTTCAAGTGTTCATGTGGTCCTGAACAAGACCACCAGCTCTAAATGTGCAGGTGGTTCAGCCCAGGCAGGCCAGATCCCCACTGCATTAGCCACAGCAGCTTCCAGCACATGCCCAACTTTGCATGGTGATTGGGATGCAGCACACAACTGTGCAGCCACAGCCACACTTCCACACTCATTCACAGAATCATACCCAGAAGATGATGCAGATGCTGCTGACAAGGAGCTCATTGTCCACAGCTAGTGGGAGGCTGGGGGCCTATTCGCACTTAGGCTTCTGATATGCAATTAGGACAGCTCTGGTACACTTCCTGTCAGTGTTGCTATTTGCTAGGTAGCAAGAAGGTAATGCATCCTGGAATGCATCTGGTGTATGTGCTCAATTAAAAGTACTAACACTTGCAACTAAATATATATATTTATACTACTTATATATGTATGAGGGGTATATATTTTACAAATAATTATTTGGATTTAGAAGACTGCTTCACTGTTGTCACACATTTTTGTCTTCTAGCCACCTATCTAAACCATCTTCCCAACCTGATGTCCTCCAGCTGTTTAATTTCCTCAGCCACAGCCAGAATAACAAACAGTCAGAGCTGATGGAAATTGTAGTATGCCAACAACATCAGGCGGTCATCAGTGTAGCGAGGGAAGCCTTATGGAAGTACACTATTATTTTGTGCCTGAAGAAATTCCTGTAGAACTTGAATAGTTGAAGGAAAGAAAATTAGCAGACATTTTGATGTGCCAAAGGAAATAATAGCTTTTCAAGAGCTGCTCTTTGTCCTTCCCACTTCAATGACAGTTGCATTTTGAGGTAATTGCTAGGTTTTAGCTCTTGGGTAGAGGCAAATAGCTTTTAGAAATCTCTGATTCTTCCTAGGGTAAAAGATGTCTGTTGTTCAGGAGACGAATTAAGAAAAAAACTTCATTGTGTATCCTTTTTAGATTCTAAAAGCCAATGTTCTTCTTGAACATTGTTCAACAATGTTATTCTTTTCTTGCAATGTTGCTAAATTTACTCTGGTGAAGAAGGCTGCTAGAGAGCACTGCCTACTCCTCTTCATCTCTGTTAGTTCTCTCTTACTTCTTCTGTGTAGCACAGAGAGAGCAGAAAAGAAAATCTTCCAATATTTAATAGAATGGATAATAAAGAGCAATTATTTTTATTTTGCTTTTGTGGTGATTCTAATCAGAGGTATATGCAACATCTCCAATGCATATGAATCCCCCACCTTACTGCAGATTGCTAAAAGAATAACGCTTAGTTTGCTATTGCTTCAAAACAACCTGTTTTCACAAGTTGGATATGTAGGAAACTGTTTAATGATAATAAATGGAGCACCATTCCATTATGCCTAGTATTATCTATACAGGATTTTTTTTTCTGCAGCTACTTTGAGCTGACAGGATTAAAAATTGGAGCTTTTTAGACAAAACATGTGTTCTGTCACTGAGCAATGATTTCCCACATTATATAAGATACTAAAGAAGGGCATTCTATGCAGCACATTTACAGAATTTCAATCACCAAATTAGTCATAGCACCCAGCAATAATCTTCTCAAAGCTATGTGATGCATCGGTGTTGTTTCAATAGTGTCTGTATACACACAGTAGAGTCAGTTACTGTGCAGCTGGAAATAAAATCTTTGCTTCATTGCACAGATTCAGATTTCATAGTTGACAGAACTGGAATTTTTGCTCAGTATGTTGAATTATGTGGGGGAGGACCATATGAAGGGGCAGAGTACATGTTTTGCTGCCAGACAATTACAGATTTTCAGTTCCTGCTCTAGGAAATGATTGAAAACTGCCCTTTCTTGAAAAATGTAAAAACTGATACTAATTAATGTGGGCAATACAGACTTGAGAAGGGGATCTAATCAGATAAAATACAAAGCAGGTTCCAATTTTTAAACTTTTCCTTCAGTTGCAAAAATAAAATAAACACAGGTATCTTCCACAAGTGCATGCCAGTTCTGACCTGGACTGAGTGATCCGAGCCAAGGCTGTGTTATAAGATATTCTTATTAAATATGAATTTATGCACCCTTTGATACATAAGGCATAAACAACCTTGTGTCCATGTGGGAACATAAACCATTGATATATTATGACACATTGAAAGTACAGGTGATGGTACGTTCCTGTAACAAACAGAATCCATTTTGGTATACTTTGGTTACCTCTGTAACAAGAATGCAGCAAAATTAGAGATATTCAGTTTATGGTTGAAAATTCAATTGAAATGTTTGTGTTCACATGGGACTGAATATGTGGTGGTTTGAAGAGCTAGGAATTCAGTTAAACTGAACTAATTTACTGCTTCCAAACATGAACAATTCAACTGTTGCAGTGGTCTAGGTGTTTTTACCAAGATGTTTGTCATCTACCCCTGCCACAGTTGTCATAGCAAGCTGTCTGCTTGAGCCTTTTCAATGCACTCAACTACTAACGTTGCACGATGTTCTGTAAAAAGTTACTGGTTCAGCTATAGTCGACTGGCCCTGAACAAGAAATGTGAAAGATCTCTCCTCAAAACTCAGAGACCTGCTGAGATCCTATTGAATCAAATAGAGGTGAACTCTTCAGTACGGAACAGGAATATCCGTGGGCGGAGGTGGTAAGTACCTCCGCATTGTCATGGACGGATCATTTCCTGGTCAAGACGAAACTTAGAGCCAATATCTGCCCCACCGGGGGTGGCGGACCCATTAGAATGGTCCGCCCTCGAAGGCTGATGGAGCCCATTGGATTCCAGGCAGCCTTAGAGGGCTTAATGGTTGGGAATGCCGGTGATCCTGTCGATGCTCTGGTCAATACCTGGAACACCGATCTTACCAGGGCTATCAACACGATCGCTCCCAAGCGCCCTTGCCATCCTGCCCCAAATCGGAGGCCCTGGTTTACGCCAGAGCTGAGGAAGATGAAGCGGGTTGGACAACGGCTAGAGCGCAGGTGGCGGAAGACTCGACTCTTATCCGACAGAACTCGCCATAGGAACTTTCTTCGTTCCTATCGGGAGGCAATACGTGCAGCGAAGAGAGCCTTCTCCTCTGCACGTATTGCGTCTGCAGAGTGCCGTCCAGCAGAGCTGTTTAAGGTGGTGAGGGAAATGACGCAGGTGCCCCCTGCGCCAAATCCCTTACTTAACCCGACGACGGCCTGCTGTGACGCGTTTAACAACTTCTTTGCAGACAAAATCTCTCAGATAAGAGCCGACTTAGATGCCACCGTTGAAACGGAGTCGACAGGCGAGGCGTCCAGTGACTCCGCCGATGTAGTCATACTGGATCAGTTCCAGTCTGTGAGTACTGATGACGTGGACAAGCTGCTTGGTAAGGTGAGGAAGACAACTTGCCCTCTTGACCCTTGCCCATCATGGCTGGCCGTCCGGGGGGGGATGCATTGATGAGATTCCTCACGGATATCATCGGTGCATCCTTCAGGGAAGGATATGTTCCATCTTGTTTAAAGGAAGCGGCGGTTAGGCCGCTCCTGAAAAAACCTTCCCTAGACCCCCTGGATATGAGGAATTATAGGCCAGTGTCATTGCTGCCATTCTTGAGCAAGGTGATCGAGAGGGCGGTTGCCCTTCAGCTCCAAGCTGTCTTGGATGAAACCGATTATCTAGACCCATTTCAAACCGGCTTTAGGACAGGCTTTGGGGTTGAGACCGCCATGGTTGCCTTGACCGACGATCTGCGTCTGAGCATTGACGGGGGGAGTGTGACCCTGTTGGTGCTCCTAGACCTCTCAGCGGCTTTTGACACTATAGATCACGGCATCCTCTTGGACCGCCTGAAGGGGTTAGGTATCGGGGGCACTGCTTTGCAGTGGTTCCGGTCCTTCCTCTCGGGCAGATCTCAGAGGGTGCTGCTCGGGGACTGTAGCTCCAGTAAGAGGTACCTCACTTGTGGGGTTCCTCAGGGGGCTATTTTGTCCCCGATGTTATTTAACATCTATATGAAGCCGCTGGGTGAGATAATACGGAGTCATGGTGCTGGGTGTTATCAGTACGCTGATGACACCCAAATCTATTTCTCCGTGTCTCGTTCGTCGGCCTCGAACTCCGATGGCATCTCTTCTCTCAATGAATGTCTTCAGGCGGTAATGGGCTGGATGAGGAAAAACAGACTGAAACTGAATCCAGACAAGACGGAGGTGCTCATGGTAGCGGCCCCGAAACCAAGAATTGGGTTGCAACCTCCAGTCCTGGATGGGGTCACACTCTCCTCCAGTGACTGTGTTCGCAGTCTGGGGGTGCTCCTTGACTCGTCGCTCCTGATGACAAATCAGGTAAATGCAACGGTCAGGAGTGCCTGTTATCAGCTTCGGCTGATACGCCAGCTGCGCCCTTTTCTGGAAGTAAGGGATCTCGAGACTGTTGTGCACGCGCTGGTAACCTCACGCCTTGACTTCTGTAACGCACTCTACATGGGGCTACCCCTGTGCTTGACTCGGAAATTACAGCTGGTTCAAAACATGGCAGCCAGGCTTGTCTCAGGAACATCTAGGAGGGACCACATCACTCCCGTTTTGAGGTCCCTCCACTGGCTGCCTATCAGCTTCCGGGCCCAGTACAAGGTGTTGGTTATCACCTTTAAAGCCCTAAATGGCTTGGGTCCAAGCTATCTCAGGGACCGCCTCCTCCCGTACAATCCTCCCCGCACTCTCCGGTCCTCTGGGAGGAACTTACTGCAGCCTCTAAAATCTAGGCGTTCTCTGCTGTCGCCCCCAAACTCTGGAACGACCTGCCGGATGAGATCCGTCAGATAACATCATTAGACAGCTTTAAAAAGGCAGTCAAGACGGATCTCTTCCGGCAGGCCTTTCCAGATTAACCATCCCGGCCCAGATTCCCTGATTCCTCCCGTGGCCCCATCTTAGTGATGGTTGAGGATCAGTAGAGGGACATCAGGGTTTTTAGTTTTTATATGTTTTATGCATTGATATTATGTTTTAATATGTTATACTGTTTAATACCGTCTTAAGGGGGGGAGGGATAAGATGTTTTTAATTGTTATATTTTACATTTTACTGTTAACCGCCCGGATTGGTTTGCCATAGGGCGGTATACAAATAAATATTATTATTATTATTATTAAAACTATCCAGAGGTTTGCCCTACACAGCATATTTTTATCTGCTGTAGGTCAAAATGTAGATCAGAAAGTTCCTCAGTTCTTCTCTACCATCCTACCATTTCCACCACCTGGATCACTGCTGTAATAAGAGGCCTTTTTGCATGTGTGGTTTTCAAACGCGTGTACAACATGTTGGGACAGAACATTCACTCTTCTGGGGTGGCCAGATCTGTCCTGAGCCACCCCAGGCATCCCAGCGTGTTGTAGAAACGTTCTAGTTTCAGAGCACAAAAAAGTGCTCTGAAACCATCCAGGCACATTCGGGGCGTCCCAGCACATTCCCAGCTGTACCAAAGGGAGAGCATTTGCATGCTTTCCCTCTGTGACAGCTGGGTACTTCCCCTGGGCTGCTCCCATTGGCTCCCTTTGAGTCAGTGGTGGGCAGCCCAGGCACCTCCTTTCCCTGGGCTCACACTTGCTCCAGGAGCCCAGATTGGGCTCCTAGGGCTAGTGAGACCCACACCCTACACCCCCCAACCCACCCCAGGGGCGCGCACATGTGAATGGGGCTTACCTGTTCGGCACTACACAGCAACTGAGGCGATTGAGCCGGTTGCTTCTTACGCATGCGCACAGTGCGCTCCCTGATTTGCCAGGCATCTGCACCTGCACAGATGGCCAGTTGAAGCCAGACGGGTGCCTGGCAAATCGGGGAGCATGCCGCATGCATGTACAAGAAGCAGCTGGCCCAATCACCTCAGTTTCTGCAAGGCACCGAACAGGTAAGCCCCATTCATGCGTGCGTGCTCCTGGGGTGGGTTGGGGGTGTAGGGCATGGGTCCCGCTGGCCCTAGGAGCCTGATCTGGGGTCCTGGAGTGAGCGCAAACCCAGGGAAGACATGCAACAGGCCGCCTGCCCTGGGTCTTGCCTAAGCCAATGGGGGGAAGCCGGTGGAGGAGTGTCTCACCCACATCCCGGCCTTTCCAGGCTAGGACAGGTGGGAACACTTTCTCCATTCATACAGAGGGATGCAAGGAATGTGTGTAGATGCATTCCTGCCTCCCTCTGTGCAAATGGATAAAGTGTTCCCATGTGTCTTAGCCTTCTTCACCTCAGCCATTCTGGCTGTAGTGTGAAGAGGCCTAACATGAGCTAGACAACTCACAAGAACACCAAGCAAATTGTCTATTGTTTCAAATCAGGCAAGCATGTTTGTTCTCACTTGTATGTTTGTTTTCCATTTATTCTTGTTTTTTTCTTCCTCACTAGTGAGGCTGTTGGTGTAGCTGTTCAGATATCTTTGTTTTTTTAAAAAAATCTCAGCAACAAATACACTTACTGTCTCAAGTCAAATACTCCAGTCAGCATTATGATAGCCCATGACAGAGTTCACAGAGTATTTATCTTTTAGACACACAAAGTAATAGTCCCAAGTTTTGAGGAGAAACAAACAAACAATAGGTGATCATTGATTTTTTTCTTCTCATTTTCTAAAGAAAAAAGTGTGGAGTAAATAGTTTGGAAAATAAATTGAATAAAAAAATAAAGTAATAAATAAAATAATTCTGCTTCAGCTTCTGCATTGATATAAGGGAGAAAATTTTTCACAGCTTCTTTCTTACTTCACAGATACAATTGTAGGTCTTCAAGATGACCTAGTTGAAATGTTTGGCCTACTTCAGAAAAAAAATGTAGTATTTTTATAGAGGTCCCCCCCCCACCCCCCACCTGCCTCGATACATTGCAAAAGGCAAGTTTCAATCAAGTTATTTCAGGCACCTATGCAATTAGTCCTGAAAAATAGGAATGAGAAGCAAAAGGGACTTCTCAAAGTAGCTGAAGGATTTAGGACATATTTTCACTTATAGCTACTAGAGATGTGCACAATTTGTTTTTTCTCTGTGTGTTCTCTTCACACCGAAGCAAAAGCAAACAAAATTAGTATCTGTGCAAATTGAGCTACTTTGAACATGGTAGGATTCAAATTTGCTGCAAATATTCTTCTAATGGTCTTCAAATCCACTTTGAATCCCTGCCACCAGCCGCACCTGAGAATCCCTTCAGAATCTCCTCCAAATGCACTTTGAATCCGCTTTGAATCTGGTATGACTTGGCTGCAGGTGTCGCCTCCCTACCTTTACAAATATAACAAAGCTTCAAATATACACAAAAGCATTCATTTTGCATTTGAATATTGGTCTTCAGATGTAGTCAATATTTGATTTGAACGAGAATGTTCGAATTCATTGAAATTCATATGAATTGCGAATCTGATGAATATGAGTGCACATGCCTAACAGCCACTGGATGGGCTGCTGTGTCCCAGGATTAGCAAGCTGGAACAGATTGCTTCTGGCATGGGACAAGGTTGTCCACATTGGGCTGGTCTGTCTCATGCCAGTCCATGTTCCAGCTTTGAAGCCTATGTCATCCACAGGCATGATTTTTAAAGGAAGACAATATGGAGCCAATCTGACCGTCTGCTGGGGAACAGCTTCACAAATTATACATCCATATGTAACCATGTTGTTTATTTTAAGTGGTTTCAACTTCCAGGCAGTGTCAGTACATGTTGTATAATAAGGGAATTTAGGGGTCCAAAGAAACTGCCTAGGCACCTGGAGGGAGACACTTCTATTACAGCAGTTTTACCACAGTCAGCCAAGATGCCTCCCTGGCTCCATGGCCATGGAGCCAAGTTGCATGCCCACGCATCTGTGTCTGTGCAGAGAGGACAACCCCAGCACCTGTGCACTTGTGTGACTGCTCCCTCAGTCTTGTCAGCATGTTTCAGTAAACTACACTGAGGTTCCAGGCTCCATAAGGACACAAGATAGTTACAAGATAGATAACTCCTCATGCACTTAATATAATTTTATTAGACCCTCACAACACTAGTGATTTCCTCCCCTTCTGTTACTTTGGTGGAGAAATCAATGGAGATTGGCTGCTCTGCTAAAGGTACCATTCATTCCCATTTGTAACAAGAGATATAGCCTTTAATAGCCTTTTCTTTTTTTATATCAGTTTAGATAGCCTGACATAGCTAGTGCAACATCCACTAAAATGAATGAAGTACAGGACACACATTATTACTTGGCTGGGAAAAGTGCACAAAAAAGAAGTGGAAGGTTACTCAGAGTTGGAACAGACAAATGGAAGGTAGAGTTTCAGATTTCCTAAGAAAGGAAGGAAGATTATCTATCTATCTATCTATCTATCTATCTATCTATCTATCTATCTATCTATCTATCTATCTATCTATCTATCTATCTATCTATCTATCTATCTATCTATCTATCTATCTATCTATCCATCCATCCATCCATCCATCCATCCATCCATCCATCCATCCATCCATCCATCCATCCATCCATCCATCCATCCATCCATCCATCCATCCATCCATCCATCCATCCATCCATCTGTCTCATCATCATCATCATCATCATCATCATCATCATCCATACCTATGACCAACTCATATTCTGCTCCCTTTTTGTATATTTCTCTTCCCTCCTTTCCCTCCCTTTAATACCAAGTTCTTTCTTTACTATCTGAAGGAGTAATATGATATCACTCTTGGGCCTAAAGGTATGCCACAGTTGTCACAATCTTCTCCAACTCAAGAAGACAAGAAGACATAGCTGAAAGTTGGATTTTGATCACTCTATTGCTGCTCACAAGCAAGCACAGATAGATGCTGCCATAAATATGGAAACATATGAAAAAAAGTATACACTTTACTGTTAGAGGCAAAGCTATGGGTATCATATGGAAGTCCACAACAACTATAGGTGGTTTAATCATATCACACTCCCAAGCTAACTGAAAATTGTACATTGAAGTCTTCTCTTTCCTCATTCACAGGATGATTAATAGTTCTGGGCAGAGATTGGCCTTGAAGAAATTATTGGTCTGGCTTTTCCCCTCACACTAAAACCTATAGATTGTGCTGTAAGCTTGTTAAGAATGAATATGATAACAGCCTTATTTATAAAACAAATTTTACATAAAATTTGTAATAATGCAATAATTTCATGTTGCAGAAATTTCTTCTGTCTACTTCCTTATTTATCACATTCACTTTCCTGGAATGTATCATTAAGCAAAAATGTTTTGTACAGAATACCTTTTTCTACAGCATTGTTCAGCATGCAAATCAAGGTTTAGGAACTGAACTCATACGCTTTGGCAGCATATTCACTCTATGTCACTCCAAGGCCACATTACAGTATTTTTAAAGACAAACTGTTCTTAAGCAACACGTACTTTGGTCAAAAGTACTTTGACTATTAACTCTTGAAAAATGGGGGGGGGGCAGAATAACTTGACAACAGAAGAATAAACAATATTTCTGTATGAAAAAAGTATAAAAGGAGCATATTGTCTTTCACTTTGTGTAATTCTTTGAAAGGTTGGTATCTGCTGCTAAAAATGTTTTTCGTGTAGCAATATCTTTTAATATGTTCTGATAGGAAAATTTCAAAATTTTATAGAAACAGGCAATATAATAATACAACATTGCTTAATTTTGTGGGTGGATCTGGATCATTGAATGGAGAACAGAAGGGCTGTAAAGGAGGTTTATTTTACTCTAGTGGAAATAGTGTACAGAAAGCTGGCTAGACATCCATACTGAATGTGAGTCATCTAAGATAGATAGATGGCAAACCCATAGGAAAAACAATGCTTTCGTATTCCTCCCTGTTTCTTGTCGGACAAAGTACACCTTGTTCTATTTACCCTTTCCACACCATTAATAATTTTATATACTTCAATCAACTCACCTCTTAAACTCCGTTTTTCAAGACTGAAGATGTTGCAATCTAATTTCATAAAAAAGATATTCCAACTCCTTGAGCATTCTGGTTGCCTTTTTCTGCATCTTTTCCAGTTCCACAATATCCTTCCTGAGATGTGGTGACCAAAATTCTGCACAATATTTAAAATGTGGACTCACCATAGATTTAAAAAGATGCACGATGATGTTTGCTGACTTGTTTTCTATTCCTGCCTAATAATTATTTGCATTGAATTTGCTTCTTTTTTTTTCTGTTGCTGCACTCTAGATTGAAACCTTCATTTAGTGGTTCACCAAGACCTCAGATACCTTTCCTGGTCTATCACAGCCAGCTCAGCCCTAAATGGTAGACAGGTGTAATTGAGATTCTTTGCTTCAGTGAGAATCACTTTACAATTGTAAATACCAAAGTGCATTGGCCACTTTGTTGCCCACTCACCCAATGTCAAGAAATACCAGTTGTGTATCACTGCCTAATTTTAAGACTAGCATGAGGCATGAAATCTGGTCCTGAAAACAACTGTTTTTGCCACGGTTTGGTGGCTCAGCACGCTTTGCTTTGCAAGCCGAGCCTGCACACGGGGATGGTCCCAGCCTATTTGGGAATGAGATTGGTGCTCACCTCATTGGGAGGTGGTGTTTCATGTCCTGTGCTTCCTGTTGCTGCCCTGTGCATTGGAGATCGGAACTGCTGATTTTTGGGAGTAAATGGTGTTAAAGCTGATCACCAAGGCAGGCAGGATAATGGCTTGATTTTCCTCCCTTTTCCACAGCAAATATTCCACCCGTTTCCCAATCGCCAAGGCAGGCATGATAATAGCACAATTTTTCTCCCTTTTCCACTTGCCGGGTGTTGTTGCGGTTCCCATGTTGAGCAGAGTTGCACAAAACTGCTTAACTGCCACCAAACCTCATAGCGGCTTTTCTCAAACAGCTGGTTTTAAAAAATTATTATTTTTGCCGTTCAATCCTGGCTTCTCTGTGCTGCTGGGGGAGGATGCAACATTTGCAATGGGTGTCACAGGGGTGGGGGTGATGTCAAACCAGCTTCCAATCAGGAGAGAGGGGGCAGAGAGGAGGTGGTGCTGTTCTCCTGTGCTAGCGTTTAGTGCAGTTTGCATGGGGATGGCTGTATTCAGATACAGTCCACGTTAGCGGTAATGGCATGGGGATGGGCAAGATTTGGTTTTCGTCCTGCACTCAGTCAAAAGCGAGTCACTCCTGCACCAAATTGCTTGCAGGGGACGCAGCCTTACAATACAAGGGCTCCCAGATCATTTCCCATTATCCATTGTGTAGATGAAGACTTTGATTTCCTAAAACATTAGCTGCATAGACTAGTCCTAATTTAACGTATTCTGCAAAGTGCAGAAGTCTTTCTGTGATTTACTTCCATTATTCTTTCATGCCTCATCTACCACTAGAGTTGATGTTAAAATCAGCCCTCATGTTCAGTAATTGGCTCTTGTTTGCCCTATAATTGTGGCTGGTTTTCTGGGAGGCATCTTACAGGATCCAATTTAAAATGCTCGGTATGTACCAAGAAATTAAGGGAAAACTGTGGCATATTACTATGTTCCTGAGAAATTATGCAGCAATATGTCTTTCAGTGTGTGTGTTTTAAAACAATAACAGAATACCACAGATCACTGGAAATGTCAGTGGCATTTTTAATGAATCTGGTCTGTTTTAATCAATACTGAAGTCTTCTTTTCACTGCCCTTAGATCACCATGTTTTGCAAAGAGATAATAGCAAAATGTCATGTCTAGACAAAGCGAGTGGTTTTGCTTCTGCGAATCGATAGGAAGCATTGTTCTGCTAAATGTGACAGATATAAGAGGGACAAATGCCATCTTTCCATGATATCACTCTGACAATATTTGAATCAAAATTGAAGGCTGAAAATTGTTGCTAGTAGACCAGGTCATGGCTGCAAACTCCTATGGAAGACATTTTTAAAAGCATTGTCTGAAAGTGAAAGATACTGAGCATGTGATCTAGTCAGAAAAGCTCCATCATATTTGTAATGTTTGACAACTGTTATTTGCCTGATTCAAAGACTGCTTGGAAATTCTTGTCTCCTCCATGGAATGTTTGCATCTGGTTCATCTTCACAATTTCTTCACCACCTGATTCTTAAGTTAATTTCACTTAAACTGCTTCTTTAGAAAATAAAGAAAACAGCTTATTCCAGTTCAATATATGCAAGCTGAATATATCACTAACAAGCAACATTCCAGAGTATAGTCCCTCTAGAATTGCCACTTTTTGGCTAGGCATCATGGGGGCTAGTGCTGTCTGTGAGCACTTCAGTGACCCCCACATCCAGATATTTCAGCAGTGCAAAAAATACCCAGGAGCGGCCATCTTTTCCAGCCACCATACATGCTCCGTGGCCATGGCAACAGTAGCAGCTACAGCACTATTTCAAGTGTTGGGATTTCAAGTCCTATAGTGGGATTCAGGGGAGAATTAGTGCAGCTATGGTGGGGTTGCCATGGATACCGGTGGCAATCCCATCATAGAACTGAAATAATGGGAGCTATATATCCCTTGTTCAGATGGGACCTTCTTTAACCATTCCAGTTAGCTCATTTGCCTTCACTTAACCAAGTTGTCAGATACACATATAGTTATAAGCTTCCAAAGCTGACAAAATGTTTAGGAGCTACAAATTAATTGCTACAATCCAGCTATATGGTGATGTATCCCTGGAGAAGGAAGCAGTGGATTACACCTGCCATGGAATATGCTTGCATCTTATATCTTGGCAGCAACAGTAGCTTTCAAAACTAATAGGAATAAAGGCATTCTGAAGAACATTTTCAAAACATTCAATAGATCATACCCTTATAAGAAGAAAGCATTTATTGGTGAAACGTCTAGCAAATACACCCCTAAAAGCATGTAGAAAGGTACATAAACAAGCAAGAAACAAACAGACAAACAGACAAAAGCTAGTCTAGTTCATGACACACCTGAACCAGCATTGGGACAGACCATTTGCCCCTGAATCTAGAATCAGCTAACCTGTTCAACAAATAGTTTGCAAACTTCCAAAATACACTCCCTTTCCCAGTTTGGTTTGATTCTAATCAGTACCTTTCTAATTGGGAATGGTTCGGTTGGCTCAGTTTGAACCAGGTCAAACCTGAACCAGTTCAGCACATCTCTTATGACCTCTGTCTTCTCATTATGTTACCAAATGATTCTCCTTTAGCATCCTTCCAGTGAACAGTCAGGGTTGAAATCCTTGAGTATTTACTGATTTGATCTGCTTGAAGTTTAAAAGATTCTCTGGAGTTTTCTCCAGCATCACAACCTGAACCCATTAACTCTTTGGTTCTCAGCCTTACTTATGGGATTATAGCTTTGACTACATGGGCATTTGTTGTGCCCACCAAAAATGCCATTGCCATTTGTGATTGCACCCAGAAGTGTGCAATCTGCAGTGTTTTCTGCAGTGTTACTGGGTGCCTTGCCTTAGAAGTGGAGATATGGCCTTGTTAAGAAAGTATTTTTTTTAAAGGCATTTCTGCTCTTACCATGCATGATCCAGATCAGCCAATTTGAATTGTGCACTCTGTTGATCCTGATCTTGCCCCCTGTATGACCTGTTTATGTGAGCTTGTCTCTCAACATTTTGATGACCAGGAATGAAAATGAGCCCTCTGGTGACTCATTTTAGTGGCACTCATTTTGATGACTCTTTCACACTGCAGGAAAACTTTGTCCTTACCTTCTTCTGTGGAGATATTAAGGATCAGAACTAGGAGCTTCTTCAGACAAAGCATATATGCCTTCACTATCTACAGTTCTTAATGTTATATCATTGCTTTTTGTTCTTCATGCTTTGCTTCCCCATTCAGCACCCCAGTTTGGAGATCAGTATTTCTGCATTGTCAACAAGACCATCACTAAGATAATGATGTAGAATTCTACTCTCTTTCTCTTACTGTCCCACAGGTTTTGTCTGTGACTGATTATAGACAAAGACATCAAACAGATTGTCATATGGCAATATATTTGGAGTAAGGGAGGAGGAGGAGTTAAACGCAGTATGCACAGGCAAAGTAGGTGCTTTTGTTTTGGCATGCAGTAATTGAAATACAAAATTGCTGCATTTTAAAAATGCATTGCTACTGTGATAAAGCACTGTCCCCTTCTTCCTCCTCCCTCTTCCCTCCCCCTTCCCCCTTCTCCAAGATTGGAAGACCAATTTCTTAGCCACCAAACCTTATTAGATCCTGTGGGTGTGCAGACGTTGCCGCATTTTCTTTCTTTGGAGACAGCTTCTGCTTTATTGCTGTTCAAAGATAACACACACCCCAGGCACTGCTGGTTTTACTGACCTATTTCACTGACTGAGGAACTGACAGCAATTCATTGCTGGGATTAAAAGACAAAGTTTTGTTTAAACAGCATCTGAAAGAAACTTGTGGATACAAATTTTAGCTACAGAGGCAAGAGAACTGCTTGCCATATAAGACCCACTACAACTGGTTGCCTGGCCCAGGAGCATTTGTTTTGGTGCACTGATGAATTTGGTGTCTGTTATTGCATCACATGGAGGCACTGTGCTTTGCTTTTCATCTTTCTTTCTTTCTTTCTTTCTTTCTTTCTTTCTTTCTTTCTTTCTTTCTTTCTTTCTTCAAAGGCTCATTCCACACCTCTGGCTTGATAAAAGTTCTCAATCAATAATAAGTAAGTAAGTAAGTAAGTAAGTAAGTAAGTAAGTAAGTAAGTAAGTAAGTAAGTAAGTAAGTAAGTAAGTAAGTAAGTAAGTAAGTAAGTAAGTAAGTAAGTAAAAGTAAATATGATATTAATTTCAACAACATCAGCTTTTTGCATCCTGGGTAAGCATATTTTGTCCTAAACATTCATACCATCCACATGCCCATTTACCATAGATAGCCTAATGAGCAGACAGAAGAAATTATTCTGCCCAGTCCCATCCACAGGAGGAGTTGACATGAAGGTCAAGGATATAACTAAGGAACATTCTGGAAGACACTTAGGAGCATCATTTCTGGCACATCACAGTAAGCCTTGCAAGGAATGTCACTCACTCCTATTAACAGAAGTTCTGCCCACAGCAATGTTCAGCTTGTCACTGTGGGTGAACTCCCATTACGAGCTTAAAATGGTTTTGAAACAATTTCGATCCTCACAGTCCCCACATCAGGTTGGCTTAACACGCTTTCCGCATGTTAAATCGCCCCCAAGCGTTGTAAATGTTAACACTCATTTCAACAGGTCTCGCTCCGGTTCGTGCACTTGAAACATTTTACATTTCTTGCTGTGGGAATGGTACAGTTTTAGTGGGATGAGAATGCATATTTAGGGTTTCCCTCCCCCAATAGCTTGCTTCCAAAGATAGTGATTTTACTGTAAAAATCCATCCCCTAAGCAGCTGTTACACTGTAGCAATCCACCCACTTCACACCTGATAACAATGTTGCAATTCTGCACAATTCTAAAAGTTCTGACCTTTAGAAAGGGAAAAGGGAGGAAAGCAGCTGAAGTTTCGGTGAGATGTGTGAATGTTTAAGCTGTGACTGTGGAGTGAGCAGGCAAAGGGGGCTTGAGTTGCCGCTGCTGCTGTGTGCCATGGGCAATGGGGAGAGGAGGGGAAAGAATCGCTGGCTTCCCGGTGCTGTTTTTCATCCATCCAGGCAAGCAGCAGCCACCCAGCCAGGCTCCATGAAGGGATCCGTTATGGGTGGCGCATTCACGCCAGGAGGAAGAGGGCAGGGTAGCCCTGAAAAGTGGCTTTTAGAAAGTAGCCACTTGAGTCCCCCCTTGAGTCACGTACGCCACGTACGATCCTCAGAATCTGGATTGAACATGATTAAGTTGAAAGTAATGGGATCAGGCAAATTCATGTTAGCATCCGGTTCTATTATTTTGGTTTAGGAAAACCGTTTTAAGCTTGTAATGGGAACTGGGCCTGTGAGATCCTGGAGACTTGTCTGAGGTTCTCTCACCCTACTAGTAGCTTCTGCATTTCCTGTCCTGAATCCCATTTTGTGGCCATGTGGTTGAAGCCAATTGCTAATCAGCTTGGGGGTGCAGCTATTGATGTTTTCCCAGTTGCAGAAAAGCAGAAAAGATCACCATGGGGCTTACTGCTTGCATCCTGGCCATGAGTAAAAAAAGATAGCAGCCTACAGCCATAAACTGAAATGAATATCATAGAACCAGTCTTTCCTTCCCCCACCAAGCAGAAAGAAGCAGAACTCAAAATGCAGATTTGAGCTCTTTTAAAATGTATTTGTCTAAGCGTCAAGATTATGTTAAACCGATGTTCAGACCATTTATGGAAAGCTGTAACTTGCAATTCTTCTGCCATTAACATCCTATGATGGATGCCAAATTGCTATAGATGCCAATAGCTGCACTTCCTTTGGTCTGGGATGAGTTACATAAGACTATATCTTCTCACCCACTAGTAAGGCATTTCTTAAGGGCATTACACCACTTTACCTGCACTTTACATTCTGGAGCCTTTACAAGTAGGGATGTGCATGAATATTCAAAAATTCAAAAATCCGATTCGAATCCAAGGGATTTATACTGACTACACCCTTTATTGTGCAAGACACTGGACTTAGGACTTACCTGTTATGATTATGTCGTGCTATTTGCAGAAGGTGAGCATTGCAAGGTTGGTCTTGACCTAGATTGAGTGACTGAGAATAAGATTCCAGCAGTGCCTGGAGGCCTGTACCATGGGTTGTGCACATGGCCCATCCTGTCCTAAAATTGGAGTCTGAGGACAAAAGTTCTCAACTTCTCACGTTGCCAGTCATTTGCATGGTGAATGGCTGGCTCAATCTACTCAGTGAAACATTTGAGAGATAGCCTCAAGGAGCAGGTTCCGGTGCCTTTTTCTCACCAGGCCCTATTTCAACACTTCATTTGTAGTGGATCTACCAGGATGCACATTTTCCTAGTAGACCAGTACACAGTGCTGACAAGAAATTCCACGGGAGCTGATGGCCCTGTCACTTTAGCCCAGTGAGGAATACTTCTTTTGAGTTTTTCTGGGAAGAACCTTCACAGTTAGTATCTAATGTTACCCTTTCTCTTCCACATACATTTGGATTATATATTAAGCTAAAGGTTGTTCTGGGAATAAGAGATTTACAAAAGCTTTTGCCCTTCACAAGTTATCCCTCAGGGTGCAGGGACCACTGAAAATAATATGTCAAAAAGCACACTTATTTTACAATAGGAGCTTATATATGCAGCTACTTCATTTCTCCCTATATAGAAGTTCATAACTGCTGT
Source organism: Aspidoscelis tigris stejnegeri (assembly GCA_023333525.1). Lineage (NCBI taxonomy): Eukaryota > Metazoa > Chordata > Lepidosauria > Squamata > Teiidae > Aspidoscelis > Aspidoscelis tigris. The sequence continues at coordinate 48,978,837 of JALMGA010000005.1, read as the reverse complement.
CAAAACACTTCATTAATATTTTTTATCTGTTTTGTCCTATGTACTAAGCAGTATTCAAATCTGTACAAAAGGAGAATTTGCGTGTGCATACCAGGGTGGGAGGAGTACATTGGTACCGCTCTGAATGAGTGCCTAGCACTATTGCCAGCTAAATGTTATATTAAAGTGTTAGATTTTGTGATTTATACACTACTCACAGACCTCTCCCCAATATGAGACTTTTTTGAAGAAGAAAAATCTTCCTTTTTGAAGGCATGTTCAGACTTGTCTGAAGGAAATAGTGGCAAGACTTAGGAGAAATTCAAGAAATGTGCTTGTTCTGAGCTAAGCTGGAAACACTCATTTTAGCAAGCTATTTTTTGCCCTGTAATTGTATGCTTATACATAGTAGTGGTGAACAAAATAAAAACAAGAATGACATGGTGGCAAGAATGCTTCAGCAGAAAGCCAATGAGTGCTATGCTTATTTTTAGTTATCAGGTCCTATTTAGTGACAACAAGCAAAATGAAACTAGAGTGGCAGTGGGAGAGCACTTCACTTTTGACCCCTTCTAGACTGTGTTTCAAAACACTCAAAAGTGATTCTCTAATCAGAACCCTATTTCTTACTCTCCTGATGCTTTGATAGGCCGGGAATCATGGATCAGGTTTCTTCTACTTATTTTTTTTTCATACTAATATCTTGAATCCATTAAATTTATCCTTTCCTTTCTCAAATATATTGTTTACAATGCAGTTAAAAATAATAAAATTGAATAAAATGCCACCCCTGACCTTCTACGAACCTTTGCACCAGCATCTTAGGTGCCTTTGTTCAGACATTCAGATTCCCGGTGACTTCTTCCTACTCCTTCACTAAGCCCACTCGGTCAGACAGGTCTGCTTTCAGGAGGTACCTGGCTATGGCACAGATTGGACTTCATGCCATAAATGCACCCACGGAGCTGTCCATTACATTCTTTCATGAAGGTGGTTCTTCCAGGTCCCCAAGACAGACTGAGGGCTCAGCGAGAGGGGATGACTGTGGCAGAAATGCCAAATACCACTCCTTCACCCACATGTATGTATAGCCCAAGTTGATGATTCTAAAGCAATCTAGTGAGGCTGAAGCAGATAATTCCTCCTCCTCCTCCTTTGCTAGATCATCTAAGCCAAAATCCTAGACCATACATCAACATACTTATCATTTTGATAAACACATGTGTGCGCATTCTGAATATTTTTCTCAAATAACATATTCATTTCAACTCAACCAGAATATATATACCTTGAGTTGGATCACTTGATCTGACCCAGGGTTGTCCCAGCATTGAGTGGGATTCTGTACACAAAGCAGAAAAGTCCTTAAAGACTTCAGCAATGACTATAGTTATACAGCATTACTTAAAACTGTGGAGTAGGAGAAAATTTTGCTCTCCATTTTATAGTTAGATTACTGAACCACTGTGGGCCTTAATATGCAAATGAGCAATAAATTTATCCTTCTGGTAAATATTAGAATGTAGGGTCTCAGAATGCATAGGGTAATAAAATTTAACAAGATTTTAAAGCTGCCAATTTTGTCTAGGGAAGATATTTTTTAATTGAGTCTAATCAAATGTTACCAGGTGTTGCCACTCCTAGGAGCAGGTCTGAATGCATCCTATAGACCTTTATTACTCCTTCTCTGCTTGTTATTTTGAGCTCCACTTAAGGTACCATATGCTGTCATGTGGTCTCCACAGCAGTTTTTGATGTCATACAATCATCCTTAGTTATTTTCAAAAGAACTCACAATGCTCTTGTTCAAAGTAATATTTAGCAAACAATTCTAGGGTTATAATAAATACATGGGATTTATTTATTTATTTATTTATTTTAAAAATTGCCTAACTGAGCTTATATTCCCTTTACTATATTGCACATTAGAAAAAATTAAAATCTGAATGATGCTAATAAAATTCTTCTCTATTACTCTTGTCCACTATGAAAGAAATTCCATTTTGAGTGGAATGGGTGAACTCTCCATGATAGATTTATCTTCAGTCTGAGAAATGTTTTCAGATATTAAAGATAAAACTATATGTGGTTCTCCATACTAAAAGCATTTGCCATGTCTGTTTTTTCAGACTAAGGGGCTGTTTGTACTTACTGTGTGGATGTGCCCTGAAATACTTCATCTGTACACCAAACCATCACCTCCAACCTAGAGCATCCCAGGTTTGTGTGGGATGTGGAGGCTGTGCTTATCCTAGATCTTGATCTGGACCTCAAACAGGTTAGGGCAAGGTGCTGGCCCCCAATACCTTACAGTTGGCCCACACGGGCCTTCTTCGGCAGTTGGGGAATGACAGAGCCTCAGCTTCAAAAGCTGCAGGCTAGGGTTGTTGATAGCACATTAGTTTCAGAGTCATTTATGGAGCCTGGTAAAATGGTGCTGAGCTGGTATCTGCATGGCAGACATCTGGAGCAATCCACAGCCCAGGACTACAGATGTGAAAATTCAGTTCTATGTAAAAACAACACTTTGATTTTAAAAGGAAAGGTTTCAACTGATTTTAGCAGGAAAGGTTTGAATTCAAACCAAACCACCCCCTGTTTAAGTGGGGCTGGTTTTATTTGTTTCGTTGTGTGTCTGTAGGCACTCACATATTCCAAGGGATGAACACTAGCTGAAATCACTGTTTGGAGCAAGGAGAGATCTGTGCTCCTTTTTCCAATCTTGAGGCTTATAAGTTCCTGTCTGCTGTTGAATTTGGATGCCCAAGCTTCCACAATGTGCTGGCATCAAATTGGGCATGGCAAGATAGGCTTCAGTGGATTAATCAGCAAATTGGAATGTCTTGTTCAACTTGAGCTCAAGGAGGTATTGGGCAATTCACACCTTTATGTGGTGCAATGGCAAGTCAAATTCTGGAATAGATCGGGCATCTGCATTCCCTGATGTGCCAGTTAAATATGAAACTTGTGCCATGGCAATGGCACCAATGGTGCACATGTGATTGGGTGACATGGTGCACAACCATAACTGTGCTGTCTGATCACATGCCCCATTCACACCTGCCCATGCTATACTCTTCTACTGCTATGCATGTGGAGATAAGTCCTGCTTCTGGTATAGAAACAGCTCCATTAACATTGTGCAGAAGTGTCCCTTATCTTCACTTTTTTGCCTAGTGCAAAAAGGCTTATTATTAGCTGATCATCGCTTCAGTTTTCTGGATCCTCTGCCTACTACTTGCTAGCACAGCTCATCCCTTCATGATCTTGGAATGAAATCAATAGAGTGCTAGAACTTTGTCCAATGCCAAGCATCTTCTCCTTAGAGATCTCAGTCACACAGCCATCATCAAACCCTTAAGCAAATCTGACCTTCAGAATCTATTTTAAATGGTGTATTTTATGTGTATTATAGTTTAGTACGTAGCCACCAATTCTTTAATGGCATTGAATATTTATGCATTTATAGTTATGCTGTATGTTTTAATTTGAGTTACATGGTATTATTATTCTGTGTTTTTTCAGATAATGTAGCAGTTTTTCTCAACCTAATAAATAAATAAATGGGGCAGAGGAAAAATTTTGCTGTTTGTACTGTAGGCAGATGGAATCTCAGTTTAACCAATTGATTGCTTATCCTGCCATTCTTCAAGATTAATTCCCACAGTTACTTTATAGTCTTGTAAACAAAATATTTTTGTTTGTTTAATTTAACTTTTAATAAAATTAATACTGTAGTTAAATCACCTGATTTACTAGTTGCAGGTCTGTTAAACTACCTTTTCTGAGCAAATACTGAGTGCCAGAGCAATCTTCATTCCTGCAGTATCCAGACCTGAACACATTATTATGGTATGCCTACACTATTAGAGATGATATTATACTGGATATATTTAGAAACTTGAAGATCTGACAGTAAAATGGTAGTGTCATCAGATATCAGCAAAATAATTCTAATATCAGATCAGGTTCCCTCCTACCCCAGCCAACCAGATTTCAGTTTAGGTTTCATCCAAACATAGCAGAACAGCACTATTTCTTTTTTTGATCACAGCATTATATTTTCATGGAGATTCTGCACTCACCAGTGTGCAATTGCCTAAAATCCTATTAGTTTTCTACGGGCTCTTGCTTCTGCATAATATTGCAGAAATAACCTTAAGGCCCAGGAAAGATTCTAGGTCCTTTTCATGTAGCTATCAAGATAGATACCACCCATCCTATGACTTTTGCATGATTCTTCTCGCCTGAAAGAAATAGTTTTTTTTTTTAAGTCACATCTGTCACATTTACTTTGCTTAAGTTTTTGTCCCATTCTCTAAAGCCTCCTTGGGTAATCTCTTCTTTTTAGTTATTAGCTACCCCACAGGATATCCTTTGCAAATTTAATAAGCTCTCCTTCTGCCTTCCTTCACCCAACTGATTTATGAAGTTAATACCACAAGGCTCAGGATAGAAATATATGTTACCAGAATTAGAATCCAAATGACATGAGGTGATTTGAATTATTTTATTTTTCCTTCCTAAGTGTATATTTGTCCTGCAGATAACTGTAGTGAAGAACAGGGAAATCCTGTCTTTGTTGGTTCTTTTTGTCTTTTGGGAGAAAACACACACACACAAGGCCTTATAGCATTACAGCCGAATTGCTGTAATGCAGTTAGGCTAAGACAGTTTGGGACACTTTCCCCATCTGCACGTGGGCAGGCAAGGAAAGCATTTACATGTGTTCCTACCTGCATATGTGCAAACGAGGAAAGAGTCCCAAACTGTCCTAGCCTGAAAAGGCCGGACAGGGGCTGGGACTCCCCTACCAGGCCTGCCCGCCATTGGTGAGAACACCCGGGGGGGGGGGGACAGACCTGTCAGTGGCCTTCCCTGGGTTCTTGCACATTGTAGGGGACTGGATCAGGTCCCCTACAGCTGGCAGGAAACCCCCCCCCCCCGGGCACCCACCCACCCACCTGGGGCCCAAAGATGAGCGTGCACGTGCTGGGTCCAAATGACCTGGCTAAGGCAGCGCCCCACAGCCTCTGATTGGCCAACCAGCCCACATAGCCCTAGTAGTGGCCAGCCAGCCCTAGTAGTGTGCCTTTGTTTCATACATCTATGCAGATGCATCTTATCCCTGCAGCTCATCCAATTGAACCCTTAGCTTTTCAGATCCTATAGTATAAGAGAAGATATGTCATGATGGAAAATGCCAAGAACAAAAACAGTAATAGACATTCTTCCTGAAAGTATTTCTTATAACATTCAACAGTTTTTTTAAAAAAATAAAAAGCTTCTCTAAACAGTAAGTAGCATGATCAAAGATTTCCAAGGCGTCAATATGAATTATGTCTTCATAGACAGACGTCTGGGGCATAAAATAAATAACACATCTGTCTTTTTTCTTGAGGCAGTGCCAGTGATGGAATAGCAACTATTTTTTCCCCTTTCTGATTTGTTTTACTCTATATCCTGAATGTGTAATAGGGCTACTAACCTAGAAATGAATAAAATGCAACAATAGTTGTTGTCATGGTAATGAGAAATCTTAAGACTGAAAAATGAATGTGTATTTCTGGAGCTACACTTTGATAAGATCACCCAGAGCACAAGAACTATGGCACTCGGATACAGTCTGTATGCTTGCATACAGTTTGCTCAAACTGTCTGGCAGAACTTTAAAACTTCTGAGTAACTGATGCTGTTAATAAATGAGAATGTTGATTGCAAAGGACCATGCTGACAAAGGGCTGTGCAGAGTGCAGCTAATAAAATTAAGGTAATTAATTGAGAGCATTTGAATAAATGAGGTCTAGAAAAAAATCTTGTTCCTTTGAAATATTTCATAACTGAAATCCGCACGTTTAAAATTAATAATTCACCTTTCTGAAATGGCATTTATGGGTGTGCAAGACACAAACACCTAGAGCGTTAACAAAATACCCATATACTTTTACTATGCCTTAGCGTAATAAATAACAGATCAGACTCTTCAATCACGTTGCATTGCCATTAAATCTGAGGCCTTTTTGCACTAGGCCTTCTGGAATGCACCCACAATATGCCAGGACGCAGCATTCGCTCTTACGGGATGGCCGGATCCGTTCCAGGCCGCCTCAAGCATCCCAATGTGTCATAGATGCGTTCCAAAAGCAGAGCACTAAAAAGTGCTCTACACGTGGCTCAGCGTGTTCAAGTCGTTCCCCGGCCGTCCAGGGAGGGAAGCATTCGTACGCCTCCCTCCCTGAGACACACACACCCTGCCATGATTGGGCCGAAATTGGCTCAACAGGTGGCAGGGCCACGCAAATCATTCACCTTGCTGGGCTGGGGTTATGATTTGCTGTGGTCTGTGCAGCCACGCACACTCCAGTAGATGGGACCCAGTGGAGTGTACACACCTGTGTGATCGCACTTCTGGGCCTGGCAGGTTGAGTGATTTGCACCCGGAGGGGGAGAGGTGGATCACTTCTGGCTCCCAGATCAGCTTCCCCTCACACCTTTCCAGGGTGGGGAGGAGTTGGTCTGCAGCTGTCTATGGGCTGGGGGATGTGGGGTCTCTCGGTAGACCAGCCCAAGCCATAGCGCTGAATGTCTAGGACCCGTCTACCAAGAGACCCCACATCCCTCAGCCCATCAGGGCAGACTGTCAACTTCTGCGGGGCCAGACCACCTAGATCTAGGTGGCTGAACCCTGCAGAGGCCCCCCGGGCACCCCCACCAACCCCAGAGCCCAGGGACGCATGTGTGCACACAGCTCCTACCTGCTGGCTCTCCTGGGTCCAAATGACCCATCTCAGTCAGGGCCACGGAGCACGTGCACACGGCACAGCTTCTGATTGGACAGACTGTCCACGTGGGCGAGCTACCTAATCAGAAGCTACACTGCGTGCATGTGCTACGTGGCCCCGACTGAGCCAGGTCATTCAGACCCAGGCCAGTCAGCAGGTAGGTGCTGCATGCACATGCCTGTCCCCAGGCCCCGGGGTGGGTGGGGGTGCCCAGGGGGGTCCTGCCAGCTGTAGGGGACCTGATCCAGTCCCCTACATTCCAGTCCCCAGGGAAGGGCCCTGCCACATTTGCCCACCCCTAGGTGTTAATCACCTAATGGCAGGCAGGCCTGGGAGGGGCGCCCTGCCCCCGTCTCAGCCTCTTCAGGCTAAGATGCACAGGGACAGTTTTTCCATTTGCACGGAGCCAGGAACGCATATAGACACATTTCTGCCTCCCTCCGTGTGAATGGGGAAAGTGTTTGTCTTCTTCACTACATCCATTCCGGCTGTAGTGTGAAGAGGCCTCTGGTCTTGGAAAAATCCATAAGGTCCCTAATTTGGTAATCTGACAGATACTTTTTTGTGAGATATATAGAATAAAACTGTAGTCTACTGCAAGCTTTACTTTCAGTTAACCATCCATTTTGGATGACTTGTGTCTGGATTTGCTCCAATTTTAAAATCTGAGAAGCTTGGGTGATCATGAACAGATACATTATAAAATCTGGGATTCATCTGATTCATGCATCTGTACAATAGTGGCCAGCATGATGAGGAACAGCAGAAGTGTTTAGAACTGGAACAATTCTGTTCTGGTTGCTTTACCTTCTGCTACTGCATCTGATTAAACCTTTAGTTTGATATAAGGTTGTTGTCAAAATTTTTAGCATCCCTAGCTGTTTGCAGAGGAAAAAATGCTTCTAATGCATATCTTGGGTGCCAGATATAAAATATTTAGGGAGCAACCAACAAAAATACATCATACAAAATAAATGTTTTTGAAATACAAAATACAGTGCTTGGAAAAAAGGAATTATTTTGATAATTCTTTATTTTTCCAAGCTTGATTCCAGTTCACTTTTATTATGAACTGTATTATTGTCAAATCCACCAATTCTTGTGGATTTTCCAGCTTCCTACACATTTTGCTGTAACTTTCCCACTTGTCCTCTAACATCGTGAAATTTCATCCAGATACCATGATATGTCTGTCATCTTTGTTGTTGTTTTTTCAAAAATACCCAAATCAAACCAAAACAAACCAGTTGTTAGTTTATACTAGAACGCCAGGACTTGTGAGCATAGGGTAACTACAGCCCACCCCAAGTGTGACCGAACACTCACCTGTATTTGACTGCGTCTCTTCTGGGTGCTACCATTTTGTTTGCGGTGCCCTGGGCAGATGCTCTTCCCCAGAAATTGCCTAATCTTGCACTACAGGCTGTAGTGCAAATAGACCCCTGGAGAAGGAGATAGAGAGCAACAGGGCTGAGGGTGAGGCCTTCTGGGATGCAGTAGGAGCATCCCACTCCTTGATGAGCAGCCCTCATCAGGCTGAGGAAGAGGGACAGGCTCCCTTAGCCCTATATGATTGCTTGTCTCAAAAAGAAATCCATGAGGAGGAGGAGGAGGAGGAGGAGGAGGAGAAGAAGACCAGCCATTGGGGGAAAAACACTATTCAGGGACAGCAGAAAATACTGCATATTTGAGAAAAGATCAGACATGTATGTCTAGTTTCTTCATAGCAGAAATGAATATAATGTGCCAAAAAAGCTGTCTAGCAAACTTCTGACACCTAAGCCAAAGAACAAATCATCACTTCCCTTCTCCCCTGTGTCCTGGAGCTGACAAATACATAACTTTCATGGAATGTTCAAAGTAAGATTTTGAATTGACATTCATTTCAGCTTCAGTCAGTAAAAAGTCAGTTCCACTGGAACTTTAAGGCAAGGAAGAAATGAAGGAGTGTGTAGGAAGAAAGAGGACTTTTGCCAATGCCTTAAAAGATTTTGAATCTAGTAACATTCTGGTAGGATCTACATGGGATCATTGTGGCAACATGACAGTCTTCTGAGGGTGCAGGTTCTGCATGTCCCAGCACCTCAAGGCCAGGAAGGTGAACTATAATGAAAACTTTTTCTCCAGTATGCAATATTTTCCTTCCAGAATATTATCAGCTGCATCTAACCCCCTTTTTTTGTACTCAAAGATCTGGATCTTCATGATGGAGTCCTCCAGGAAGACTCCATGCATTCCGCACAAGCCCTCTAGCACCCAGTTGGAATGGGTGCTAAACAGGGCACCATCTGCACTTCGTAGCACCCATTCTGAGGATTTGTTGAGCTGGAGCCAGAAGGGACACTATTGGCACAGCAAGATTGGCCAGGGGTAACACCACTCAAAATGTACTTCCACTGATAGAGGGATCAGGAGAGAGCCATGGCTTCATAGTTGCTTATGCAGCAACTACAGAGCCTGGCATACTCTGTCTACGAAGCAGTTACATAGGTGCTACATAGCCACTGCCAGAGAATCCCTTCTACACAGCGGCTACATAGATGGCTATGTAGACAGTTACACTACAGAGCCTGTGCTTGGCTTTATGATGGCTACATAGCTTACATAAGAACATAAGAGAGGCCCTGCTGGATCAGGCCACAGCCCATCTAGTCCAGCATCCTGTCGCACATAGTGGCCCGTTAAATGCTCATGGGCATCTCAAACAGAGACAAGGGCAAACGTTTTCCTGCTCTTGAATCCCAGCAAATGACATTAGAAGCATCCTGCTTCCGCCCCCCCCCCCCACCAGCCTGAATGATGTACCTAGACATTCATTCTAGTATCCACTGATACCTCTGTCATCCATAAATTTGTCTAACCCTACTTTGAAGCAATCCAGACTGGTAGCTGTCACCACATCTTCCGGCAGCACATTCCATAAACCGATGACCCTTTGGGTGAAGAAATACTTCCACTTGTCGGATTCACAGAGTGCCCCCTGGTTCTAGGGCCGTGCGATAGAGAAAAGAAATTTTCTCTATCCACCTTTTCTATACCATGCATAATTTTATATACTTCAGTCAGGTCCCCTCTTAAATGTCGTCTCTCAAGACTAAAGAGGCCTGATTCCATAAGGGAGATGTTCCAGCCCCTTAATCATTCTGGTTGCCCTTCTCTGCACCTTCTCTAGTTCCACAATATCCTTTTTAAGCTGTGGTGACCAGAATTGTACACAATATTCCAAATGTGGCCTCACCATAGATTTATAAAGAGGCATAATGACACTTGCTGACTTATTTTCTATTCCCTTCCCAATTATTCCCAGGATTGAATTTGCTTTTTTCACTGCTGCTGCACACTGTGTTGACACCTTCATTGAACTGTCCACCAAAACCTCGAGATCCCTTTCCTGGTGTGTTGCAGAAATCTCAGACCCCATCAGTTTATAGACATAATTTGGATTTTTGGTCCCGATGTGCATTACTTTGCACTTGTTAAGATTAAAGCACATTTGCCACTTGGTTGCCCAGTCACCCAATGCTAAGAGATCCCTCTGGAGCTCTTGGCAATCTCTTTCGGTTTTTACTACCCTGAATAATTTAGTATCATCAGCAAACTTTGCTATTTTACTATGTACTCCTTCTTCCAGATCATTGATGAATAAATTAAAAAGCATTGGTCCCAACACTGAACCTTGAGGGACCCCACTTTTTACCTCTTTCCACCCTGAGAATTTGCCATTTATTGCTGCTCTCTGCTTTCTGCCCTTAAGCCAGTCACAAATCCAGGACAGAACCTGTCCTTTTATTCCATGGCTGATGAGTTTACTCAGTAGCCTTTGATGTGGGACTTTGTCAAAAGCCATATAGACAATGTCTACTGGTTCACCTTTATCCACGTGTTTATTGACACTCTCAAAGAATTCCAGCAAGTTTGTGAGGCATGATTTACCTTTGCAGAAACCATGCTGGCTTTTGTTCAGCAATGCTTGCTCCTCCATGTGCACACAAATTCTGTCTTTAATGTGCAAGACTCTGCAACCACAAGTAGTGCAAGACTCTGTGCAAGACTCTGTAGCCTTAAGTAGTGGGATGGAGCCAGTGCCACCTGCACGTGAAGCTCCATTCCTGCTAGCCCACCTGTGGACCCCATTGGCCTGAAGACCCCACTGTAGACAGTTTTAAATGGGTCCATACGAAATCTGGATTTAAGGGCCTGAAGGACCCATTAAATCTGGATTTCTCCTGCGCTCATGGAGATAGGGTCTTGTAGATGGGGCCTTAAATGGGGTCCATGTGGGGACAAGGACTTCCTGATTGGTACCAGTCAGGTACCAATCAGGTTCCTAAAGGGTTCTTAAATGGGTTCCTAGTGCTAGTGCAAACCCCCCCTAGATTTCTAGTTGCCCACTATCTGGCCAATATCTGAGAAGTAGTTTTCTCTGTGGAACATAATAAGGAGGCTGTAGATTGTCAAGAAAAAAGTAGCTCCCTTTGCCATGATATGCTTTGTATTCATAGAAGCAAACTCAATAAGAGGCTAAAATCTGTGCCTATTACGCATTTACCTAAACCCAATACTTCTATACTTATTCTATAAACAATAACATCTGACAACTAAGTACTCTTTTGGTACAATGATGATTACATTTTTCTTCTCATATCTTGTTACTTTGTAACATTTATTGGGCTACTCAATTTTATTTCTTCACCTCCTGCTAGTCTTGTTCCATTCACTGCCCATTCTTCACAAGTGATTCTTTTCATCTCTTCCCTGACATGACTATAATAAGACAACTGCTTAGTATAAGTAATCAATATTAAAAAGAAAATGTGGGATAACTTGAAAATGCCAACTTGATCAATATAACTCTAGGAATTTTGTGTCTTGCTGAGAACTGTCAGTTTTTCCTATTTGAAGCATTTAATCTTCAAAGACCAGTAGTTAGAACCTCTTTAAACTAGTTTTTCAATGCCATATTTGCCGTGTTCTATAAATTCATTGTTAAAAGTTAAAAATAAATTAAATGATATTTCAGTGCAGACAGATGGGACCCATAAACAGCAACAGTCCTTTGCATGCATTGAAAAACTGTCAAATTCTGTACTAATTTGTCATTTTCTTGAAAGATAGACAGTGAACCCTTATCAAGATAAACGGTCTTCTATGCACTTAACGTTTGTATCCAGTAATGCATTGCTTTGGCCTGAAATATACAATGTATCCCAGACTGAGAATGATTGCTGCTGACAGGAGACAGAGTTGTCCACACGGGGCTGCTCCAGCCCATACCAGTTCCCACTGCCAGCACTGAGGGCTGTGTCGGATTTGGAGCCAGTACTGGAGCCTCTGAATGCCAGAAATGAAAGTTATTGTCATAACTGAGACCTGGAAGACCAATGAAAATCATTATTTCAGGTTACAAACTGTACAAAAAAAAAAGACACGAGAGAGAGATAAAATTCCTAGACATGATAAATGATTACTCCTTAGTGAAGATTGTTTTGGGAAAAGGGGATCCTGAGCTTGATCCTAAAAGATGCTGAGGGTCTGGTATCAGATGTTATTGTGGCATTTGTTACTCAAATGCTGTTACCCAAATGCAGACAGTAATATCTGAATAAAATCTAACACAGAAAGGGAAAGTTAGAAGAGTCCAATCACTCCTAAATGTATGGAGACTATTTACAAATACAGTAATGGGGAATGCACTAGGGATGTGCACAAATGTTTTTTTGGCATTCAATTTGTAATGAATAGAATGAAAGAAAATTCGTATTCGTTCGACTAGATCCCTTTAGATATGGTAGGATTCTATTTGATATGAATGTATTTGTACAAATACTTACGAATATCTGATTCGAATGCATACAGATCCTGGATACAGATCCTATACAAATGCATACATATCAGATACATATCCTATACCAGCATACATATCGATACATACCTCCATTTTAATGAATGTACGAACTATTTGCATGAATGTTCCGAAACACTCGTATGTGTACGAATGTTAATGTATGAATGTTGTAACATTTGGTTCGTGTACAAATGTCTGAATTTGTCTGAATTCATATGAATAACAAATGTTACAAATATTCATGCACATCCCTAGAACGCACACCTTGAAGAAGAAAGGGTACTGTCCATGCCAAAAGGACACCACTGTAGCTTACAACGTACTAGGTACTGCTTCCAGGTTAGAGAGATGGGCAAGATGCCTCTAAAGGCCATTCTCAGGGATTCAAGGGCAGATGAAAGTTCTGACTTTGTCTTCTGCTTGATATGGCCATAAGCAGTTGGTGGGCCACTGTGTGGAAAAGGATGCTGGACTAGATGGGCTGTCACCTGATCCAGCAGGGCTCCTCTTATGTTCTTATGTAAGGTGCTAAGACGATCACTGGATGTTGCAGAATGAAAATAGCTACAGGTTAAAAAAGAAACATGTACTGTTAAAATGTTATAAACTTCTAAAAGACATTTGCTTGGACTAACATTAGGTTGCACAATCAAAATGCGTTGTGCTTTTCATAATAATTTCATTCATGGCCACCACCAACTGATCAAAAAGCTGCTTCAAAAATATTAAAGCAGTTTGCCAAGGAAAAATGCTGAGAGTCTGGACACTTTTAGCTGTCAACATGTCAATGCATGACTACATTGTTTTTAGAGAACCAGTTCAAAGCCTTTGCCAGGTGACAAAAGCACTGACTTCCTAAAACTCCGTTAACTCTAAATTGGCAGGATGAAAAATAATAGCCTCACATGCAATGCTGCACCACCAACAGTTCATCGGCTTTTGCAAAGTAGTGACTCTTGACAGTGTTAGCTTTTATTGTAGCTTTTTGGGACAACATTTGAAATTCATCATATGGAAGCTCTGGCTTCTTCTGAATGGATTCTCTTAGGGCACTTGTAGTGATGGGGAGCAGAGTGGGCAAATGCAAAACAAACAGTAAGTCAGACAGTAAAGTACTCTGTCCTGTGGAGGGAGGCATCTTGCCCTCTATGTAGAGGCATGGAAGGGGAAAGAAGAGGATCTGAGGCTGACACTGTGGCCTAAGTCATGCACAGTGACCAAGAACTAGTTGCAATACCAGCCACATATTGTTCCCCTATATGGGATCCTGGAGAGATCCTTACTATTCCAAGTGACAGTTCTTCATCAGCAACATGTGGATCTATAACAGAAGATATCAGTGCAAACACAACTACTCTTCTTTACGTAGCTGCCTTCTTATGGTGTCTTTGTCCTGTACAAGTACATCTGAGAACATCCAATACAGGAATAGACCTTTTATCTACAGAATTCCTTTCTGAATTTACGCACAAATCTAAACAGAGAATATTTTTATTTATAGCCACTCTTCCATTTAATTGCACTCAGGCAGCTTTGGGGGGAGTGAAGGCACCTTGCTCTGTGATACCCTCCTCATCTCCAATTTCATATCAGGGAGGCACCATTTTTTGTTGTAACCCTATGCAGTGCAGGAACAAATTGTTCTGTAACAGAGGTGGCTCCATGAACAATCATGCCAGCAAGCAGCCCACATAATCATTTCAAAGGCTGATGCTGAAATGGAGATGAGGTAGTAGTGGGCTCTTTCTCAGAACAATGAGGGTGTCCTGTTGCAGCAAGTGAAGATACAGCAGAAGTTGCAATCCAAAATTGATGAATTGGCCATAGTTTAGTGGTCACTCTTCAAAATTTGGGCCCTTGTTTGCTGTAAAGTCTCGAGGACTAAAGAAGAAGAAGAAGAAGAAGAAGAAGAAGAAGAGTTGGCTTTTCTACCCCATTTTTCTCACCCATTTAAGGGGACTCAAAGTGGCTGACAAAGCTTTTCTATTCTCCTGCCCACAACAGAATGTGAGGTAGGTGGGGCTGTGAGAGCTCAGAAGAGAGCTGTGATTAGCCCAAGGCCACCTAGCTGGTTTCACGGAGGAGGGCGAAATCAAACCTAGTATTCCCAGATAAGAGTCCAGCTCCTTAACCACTAGACCAAACTGGCTCAGCAACAAGTGACATATGTTATCCTACAAGCAGGACAGGTGCTTCATTTCTGGAAGTTTTCAAGAAAAGGCCGAACAGCTACATTTCAACAACAGTTCAATTTGCTTTAAGAAACATTGCAAAGGTTTGGACTAGATGATCCTTGGGTTGCCTTCCAACTTTAGAGTTATGGCAGCTTCTGCATTTGAAAGGGAAGATCCCTACAGGGGCTATGCTATTCTCCTTCCAAAGTAAGAGAAGCAAAGTGATGAGCCCAACTGTTAAAAATCACAGCAAGAGAATCCTTAGGTACAATTCTGATAGCTAGTTGGGGCTTGTTCCCCCCTGCATCAGGATCAGCAGTGACTTTGGCTGCCTTTCCCTACCATCCCCAAATCAAAAGTAATGATTCTGATACTGGAAGTAGGGAAGAACCTTCCCTCACCCATAAAATCATGCCTAGGGATTTTATCACTGTGATTTGGACAGGCGGGGAAGGACAGTAAGTCCTCTTGAGCAGCAGAAGTGGCACCAAGCAAGGCTGCCATCAAGAAGCAAGAGCTGTTGAGGAGCTCAAAGAACTCTTCAAACAGTTCCTCAGCATAAGTGCCATAATGGTGCTTCTCACAGAATGGTGCAGGAAGACCATGACAGCTTTTTGCAAACACCTGCCTCTTCCTCCATAATGAACGTACAGTGAGGGGGTGGTGTTAAAGTGTCTGCCTATAATGGTACTAAATTTGCCCTATCAATGGTCTCCCTGCAATTGATCTTCAGAGGAAGGATTCTAGATTGTTTTGGGAACCTGCACTCATAAAGAGGGCAAACAATTCTGTGGAATGGCTGTGTTCTGAATATTAAGGCTGTACAGTGCTGGGGACCGTGCAGAAAGCACACACCCGCTTTAAGAACAGTGCTACAAATATAGGGCACTTCTTAATTTGCAGGTGGAAGACCTCTTTCCGCTCCTGTGCAAATTCTGCTAAGGCATGGTTGGTTCCGCCTCTCTGCTTCTCCAAGCAGCAGGAATAATGTTGAAAGGTGATCTATGTAACACCATAACAATATCCGAAGAGCCACAGATTTCCTCTGTCTGGCTTGTTTTCTAGTATCCCAAGGAAACTCCCTCTTCAAAGAAGTTGTTTCACAGAAGCAATGCTGAGTGAGGGGGAGTCTCTCATGATCCTTCTACTAGAAGAATAATGGGTTCCTTTTGGATAACTTTATTCTCACATCATCCTGTTTTCATCACCTTCTGCTGACTTCTAAAGGAAGAGGGACTGACCTGCTTCTCTCCCGGCTATTGTGGATTTTATGTCAGAGAAAAGGTAAATGGGTCTGTCTCCACTCAGTGTGAGGTGACAGGTGCAGAATACTGGAACAATGAACAACATGTTATGAAACTCCAAGGGAACTGGAGGAAATCACTTCAGTTCCTGCTGGCCATGAGAGGTTTAGGGTAAAAGAATCAATTTACCCCCACACAACCTACGTTGCAGGGCTACTATATCCTTCCTCCAAATTCTCTCTTGATTGTAGCAGACAGGAGAAATGAGGTGTCACTAATCCCATTGCTACTTTCTATGGGAAGTCAAGGACTTGGATTTCTCCCCCCCCCCCGAAAGAATCCTCCCTCACTTTCCCCTTGAAATCTTATTACTGTGTGACAGGTGAACAGAACTCTCTCTTTTCTCTTTGGGAAGAGGAGGGAAGGAGGTACAGACAGCGTGTGTGTGATGAGAATGTGTTATGATGAAGATAGTTTTTTGTTAATAATTCCTCCCTCTCAAAAAAAGATCTGCAGAAACGCATGAAGAAGCTGGAACAGCAAGAGATGGAATGGGCTCAGAGAAACTGTATGAATTAACAAGTGATATCAAAATAGCACTGAGTGCTATTATTGCCAGTACTTTCTTTTTATCCATGCAACTTTCTGGTGCTTTGGATCTTAAAACTTTCTGTTTCCTTGCATTTTTAGAAACTTCAGAAGCTGATCTTTAAGCTTTACCCTATGAAGCTGTAGCATCTTCTATATGTCAGGGTCTTTCTTCTCATGCCCCCCTTTAAAAAAAAAAAAAGCTGTGATGTGTGATTAAAATATCTAGGACATTATAAGCTTTGTGCAATGTACATGGAGCTTAGGGATCTTTAGCCTGTTTTCAGTTCAGAGTGGATACCCATAACTGACCTGATCATAGACTCACAGAGAACTTGTGTTCTGCCTTGCCTTGAAGAAATACATAAGAAAGGCTACCTGCTTTCTTTCTTTACCCACCTACACTTCAGATTTATTTCAGATAGATGACATAATAGGAGGTTCACTAGCAGAAAAAAAGGGAAAGAGATATAAGGTTATTAGAAAAACTGAATTCTACAGAGAATTTGCCCAGCTTTCCCTGCCCCCACAAAAAAGGAAAAAGAAAAGGCCATCTTAAAAAACTGAACTGATCCGAACCCGTGGCCAGGAATTCGTGTGACCATTTTCTTTTCAATCAGGCATAATTTTCCTAAATGATGTGGAGACTCTGCACATTCATGCCATTTTTCACATCACCAAAATACGTCATGTGGATCTTTCTTATCTTTCTGCATTCCTAGACTAGAAAAGCAGCCACCGCCAAACCTAAGGACAACTTTCAGTTATAGTAGTAGTGCAACAAGCTTTCCTGCTGAAATTATTCTCCTGTTCCCCCAGGATGCCAATGTACCTGATTAAACCAGTCTGGGAGACATTTTGGGCTTATCAGTCAGGATTACACCTTGACTTGTGAGATGGTTGTTGGAAAATAAAGATATGCGTGTGTGGAATTTTTCTAGTTGCAGAGCTGTACTAGCAATCTGGTTACCAAAGAATAGAATCCACAAGTTTTGTTAGCTTCAAAACTTATAGTTTACTAAGTCTAACAAGGTAGGGTTACTTGGATATAAAACAATAACATCTCAGTTTGCCTGTTCTGTCCTGTTACACTACATGGCTTTTCTTTTCTCTTTCTGAACAGCAACCAACTACAAAAGCAAAACTGGAGCAGATTTCAGTTCCTACAGAAAAGGGCGGGAACAAACAAGGTTACATTTACCCAGTTAACTCTTTTCTGCTGTTCTGTGACAAGCACTTGAAAAACACGCAACAATGGAGCATACTCACCAGCATGTGGACAAAAAGGACTCAGAAGAGGACCATGATGTAGAATAGTGATAAGCGCAGAAATGTTTCTAGTGAGCCTGAGAGAGCGCTACAGGCCCTTTACTCTTTTTTTCTTCATTTCAATGGGCTTTACCACAGACCTCCTCTCTTCTTCTGGTGTTACTGTTAATCTGGACTGTTGCAAATGATCTCTCTTGTATGGCTCACTTTAGTCCTTGCAAACAGATCCCATTAGCATCCCAATTATCCAAGCTTTCTCTGGAACATATTTTCAAAGTCTACAGGGTACCTTCTCAAATAATCTTTGACAGAGGAGCACAAATGACTGCCAGGCTTTGAAAGCATTTCACTTCCCTTTTCAACATTGACCTGTCTTTCCCATCTGTGTATCACCCTCAGTCTGGAGGGGCCACCAAATATGTTAATCGGTGTCTTGGAACAATGTCGCTATTGTTTTACTAATTTTCAACAGGACGTTGGCTGCATTTGCCTAGTGTTGTTACTTGGACAGCTCTGTTCTGCTTTTCTGAAGCTTTACTGGCATGAAGGAATAAGTCTGTGCCATAATCATCAAAATAGAATTCAATACAAATGGTCCTTTTCTCTCCAGTATTTCTGACTTCATGGTTGGCACAATATTCACTATGCAAACAAGGCAGGTGCCTAGAGCCTTGAGGCCAAATAAGATAGTTGCTGGCAAAGCTACTCATTTTCCCAGTTACCTGAGGTATAATAAACTATAACTACTCTGGTGACACTAATGCATGCATTTGCTTTGGTAGGAGAGGACAGTTTTTCAGGTATGGTTAGCAAACCTTATGATTGGGCAGTGGGAGAGTGGAGAAGAACAATTTACAAGACATGTTTCAATGTTCCAATTTTATACTAACATATCAATTACGAAAGGCCACAACTTTCCAGTTTAGGCACCCATATGATGTTTGGAACAGATGGACTAATCACATTTCTGGTTTCTTCTAGCAGTGTTCAGTTTATAATATATTGGTGAAGGAACTGTGGCTTACATATAACTATCAACATTAATAGAAAGTTCATTTGGAATTTCAAATTTTAATGGAACCATAGTATAGTAATAGAGCTTCCATTCAAGTATGAATTCTCTTTAAACATTAATTCCACTGATTCAAATTTACTGAAGTCTCTTGAACAATGTTGCTATCAGGAGAAAAAGCCAGTTTCTAGCAGGTCAGCTGACTTAGAAAGCGGAGAGTGATCCACCACACTGGTAACTAAAAGTTTGAGTCCTGTCTCCTTTTCCCCTTTCCTTTCAATTCAGAGCTGGTTAAAGTCTACTATGGTTTGTTGGGTCAGCTTTCCCATGAGCTTGACTTGAACTGTAGTCTTAACAAAAGCTACAGCTACATATGCCCATCCTCAGGGCAAAATGGGAGTAAGTGCTGTTTTGAATGGCATGGGAGTGAAAAGACACTTGGGAAAAATGCTTATGGCTCCTTTTTATCTCTATCCTCTGACCCAGAACTATTCTACAAGTAAAGTCCAACCATAGAAACATGGCAGCAGGGATGCAGAAATGGACTGGAAGTCAGATCACTGGTTATGATCTTTTGAAGTTTCATTCGGCATTGGGTTAGGTAAACCTACACATGGCCACACCCATGCCATCTTGCCCCCTGATTGGACCGAGGTGATCTGAAGAGCACTGAATGGTTGGTATCAGAACCTTGTTCTCATTATTTTATGTGGAGGTCTCTGGGCAGGTAACAACATCTAAAATCAGACATCATTAAAACAATAATAGTGTGTATTAAACAATAGCATCTGCAAGTGGGAAGATAAAAGTTTATTCCCATTTAACCGAAGGCCAGGGCAAAGAAGTGCATCTTCATTGCCTTCCTAAACATGTACAACAATGGTGAAAGACACACCTCAAGGAGGAGACTATTCCATAGCCTAAGGGCCATGGCTGAGAAGGCTCTCTCCTGGAAGCTTATCCCTTTTGCTGCTGAGGGTGGTGGGACAACCAGGATGGCCTCCCCTCCAGATCTTAAGGCACAGGCAGGCTAATATGGGAGTAGATGTTCCTTCAGATATTTCGGGCCCAAGTCATTTAGGGCCTTATAAGTTAAAGTTAACACCTTGAATTGGGCTCAGTAGCGAATCGGCAGCCAGTACAACTCTTTTAAGACTGGTGTGATGTGCATCCAGCCAGCTGTCCCAGTCAGCAATCTAGCTGCTGCATTCTGCACTAGCTGCAGCTTCCGAAGTGTCTTCAAGGGCAGCCCCATGTAGAATGCATTACAGAAGTCTAGTCTGGAGGTTGCCAGACAAAAGATAACTGTGGCAAAGTCATCTTTGTTCAGAAAAGGTTTCAACTGGCACACCAGCCATAGTTGGAAATACGCACTCTTAGCCACAGCCTCCATCTGAGTTTCAAGCGTCAGCATCTACCTTTTCTGATCACTTGTACAACTTACTTGTCTTATGTCCCACCAGTTCCCAATAACGCTATCTCTTAGAGAATCCAAAGTGTGACATGTGAAAAACCAGTTCATACCCTCTTGACTCTTCTGATGCCTTTGACGCCACCATTTTTTAAAGGAAATTTTAAGGAAACATGAGGCAAACTCCTCAGAAAAGTTAATTCCAATATAAGGAAAGGTCACTTGTTTATTGGGGGGGGGGGTTGGAGGATGTGTCCACATCTGACATGAATTGATCTCTCAGAATGGCCTGATCTCTCACTCTCCCAGGAGTAGCCATTTTACTCATGTGAAAGGAGCCATAGGTTTTGGCTAGATTGTAACATTTTCCTCTGTTGCTGTTTTTGCTTCCTTTCAGCTTATTAAGGGTGGATATTCTCTACTTGTTGACGCACCTAATGCTTCTTTAAAAATCACTTTTTGTGTGTGTGGCGATTAAATCTGAATGTCTGTATATAAACAGGTTTCTCTGCTTGAGGGAGTCACCTCCCAATTTAGAATTATCTGAGACTTTTGTTATACAAATCTTTATAGCCCATGCATGTAGTTACTTTATTTTTGTCTTCCTCTCTTCCTTCCAAGGACCTTGAGGACACAGAAATAAATCTCCCCTATCTATATTCTATCTTTTCTGTGAAGTAGGTCATGTTGCCAGGCAGTCACTGGACCAAAGTGAATTTCAAGCTGAGGTCTGAATTTGGGAGTCTTCCTGTGACCTTGTCTAGCACTGTTTCTCTGTTCAGGAGTTTTTATTCTGAAGCTCAATGCATGGTTAACAACACAAGTTTTCCATGTAGCTTTATAAAGCACTACTTACAATTGTAAGCTGCATGTATTTGTTTACCAAATATGGTTTTAGAATCCTCAGGAACATTGAAAATCCATTTATTCTTTTTCACTGCAGAGGGATAAACCCAAAGAGAATGCATGAATCCTGTTGGCTTGAAATGCTGAACATTGATATGCCAACTTTCAGTGATGACTTGGGACCATGGAAGAAGTTTCGTTAACTGGTGTTTTTCCTTTGATCTTTGCAATATTTTGGTTGGCAGATGACTAAAATGTAGTTCACAACCATCAAAAATTGTATGCTTTTACTATGTCATTGCCCCATGGATGTAGTTTTGTCAAATAGTGATGGTGGTGTACATTCAATTTCAAGAGCTACAGGTAAAGCATGGAAAGACTTGCTTTGATGGCAATAGGTAAAAGAGTCCATTTTACAGGGGAAGTCCTGAATATCTTCTAACCTGAGGCTAAGCAACTGGGTTTTATTTTGAATTATATCCCAGATTATGAACCTACCATCCACATACTAGTTCAGACTATAGCAGGCTCTGGAACAGGCTCTGCAGTAGTCTACAGCAACATTTGGATGGCAGATTCCTATTTTAGGACATAATCCAGAATAAGACCCAGTACAGAAATGGCCTAAATTACTTTACTAATTGGGACAGTTTATCAGCAGACTGCTGGGGGAAGAAGCAAATGTTTCTCTTCAGGGACCTTGTTTCCACAAAAATAAATGCAGTGTATATAAAGGATGTGACAATGAGCTCAGTAGGATATTAAAAGATATGGGTATAGTGATTTCTATCGGTATTATTATCTTGAAAGATTCAAAAGACTACAGGGCTGAAACCATAGTCATTTTTAGCTTGGTTTGGCAAATCACCTCTGCCCTTGTTTATCGCTATAATTGTGTGAAAAGGGAATAATACAGCATTACAAGGAAGGAGATGGAATTCATTACAAAGGGCTTAGCTTGCTGCTAAATGCCAGAAACATGAAAAGGCAAGACTTCAGTTATTGCCAGTGTTGGAAGGGAAGGGGTGGGAAGACTATCTAAGTGGAATATAATGTTACCCGTTTGAAAAAAAAAGATACTCCAGGGGGATTTTGTTGATTCATGAACAGTTTAGGAATAGCATATTATCAGGCTGTGTGTGTATACACGGTTGTCTGCCTGCAGCTTAGCTGTTGGCTTTTTATCCCCCAGATGGCAGTGCTGCATTCCAAGATCATAATTCTCTGAAGCTCTTGGAGAGAAAAGCTGCTAGTCTTTGGCAGGCTTATGTGCCATGTTTCTTCGTTTCAGAGGAAATATGGTACAATTCTCATGTAACAAGACTTGTGTAATCAGGAACAAGAAGCTCATTCCAAGGCTAACACAGTAGCTACCTTCCTTCGCGGGTGTGCACAAAATCATATCCATCAATAATAAACAGATCAGATCCTAGGATTATGAAGTTTTCTTTGGCTTGGAGCAGCTGAAATCTTTCTCTGCAATAAGGCAAATTATCTATCTCTCTTTTCCTCAGGATGAGGAAGAAAGAAGCAGAAGCAAAGAGTTGATTTACACTTTGTTTACAGGTTTTAATGGACAGCATGATTCTGATTTGTTCTGGAGACAAAGCAATTATTGCTACTGATAAAGGTAGATATGGGCCTTTTATGCAATTATATCTCTTTAATCCAAATCAATGATCCAGAATAACTGGACCCACTGATCCAGATCACGTGGAAGAGAGGGCTGGATCAGGACCATCTGCATTGATGATGCTGATCTGGCCCATGCTTCCACACAGCTGTTATGTTTGTGTGAGCTTTGCACCTACACACCCTTTCACACACCTCCAATGGCTAGAAACAAAGGTTTCCAGCCTCGGGGCTTGGGAGGGTGTTTTTCAGAAGTGAGCTATCGTGCTCCACTGAAAAGCATCCACCCTGTAATTCCAGATCATAGAGTCATCTGCACACTTCTTGTGATCTGGAATAAGGCCCCTAGTCCTCTTGTGGACCCTATTAAATGGGTCCACAAGAGTTCTGATTTAAGGGCTTCTTAATCTGGATCTAGCTCTGTCTTGAACATCCTTGTACAGAACAGAATCACGTACAGAATCAGGAATCTAAATAGTCGATATCTGCTCTTATTGATTTTAATTTGTGCAAGTAATGAATATTTTATGGCTTTTGCATTCCACCAACCTGGCTAAATGTTCTTCCATTCTTATTCAAGAAGCATTTGCATAAGAGATATGTTGTACATTACTGTAATAATGTTGCAAGATAGTTAATTAAAATTGTAGTGGAAATTTTAAAGCATATTCAGGAACCTTTGGGCATTAGACGGAGGATCAATAGGTGACTTGTGTTCCAATAACAGAATGAGGAGATCAGCCTTGACCTCTTAATCATTAAAGATAGAGTAGCTGTGACAAACCTTCTCAAGAAGAGCAGTAAGGCATAGCTGCAAATGACATGTGATCACTAAGTTGTGTCCCTGGGTTCTTCTTTTATTGCAGCCTTTTTGATGATCCCCTGCTTGAAGAAAAGATACAAATCTTCAAGACAGTAGTAATAACAGCAGCTGTCATGTAAATGAAAATTAACTGGGTTTGTTGTTGCTGGGTACCACTGAGTCATATTTAACTTCATAGACACTTATATGCAGTTTTCTTATCAGAGGTACAGAAGTGGTTTGCCATTGCTTACTTATGGGAAAAGGCTGGGGATTGAACTGGCAACCCTCTGATTTCTAGGCAGTTTGCTCTAGCAGTGAGTTACAGCCAAAATCCCAGGGAAGTGCTTACTGCCAGCTAACACAGAATGTCAAGGCTCAGTGATCTACGCTTTACTTGACGACAAAGCCTGCTTGAAGTCACTAGACAGCCTCATGATGATGTTGATGATGATGGAAGCAATCTAAGGGCAAGTGTCTATCTGGAAGCTCACTCTTTGTTACCGCATCAGGTACTTCCATAATGCCATGAGACAGAGAATGTGCTTCAATGGAACCATCTCCCAGATACCTCCTATCAACACATCCTCCTCCTTCTTTATACTGGCACATTGAGAAAACAAAAAATATTAAAACTTATTTATAATAGTGCCCACACCCACCTCTGAAGTCCACCTTATGTTTTGTACCAAGTCACAGGGAGTCTCTCTTGCATATCTGCTTTTTACTCCTTCCAGCATTCTTGTCTTTCTTTCACAGTATTGCCCTTCTCTCCCCCACCCTTAATTCCTTCCAAAAGCAGCTATGCAAAGTGGTAATGTCTGTCTCTTATGGATGGGTCTCTCACAGAAATCAACTGTTAAACCAGTTTGCCAAATACAAAATTCAGACAGTATTGCATAAACCAAGCAAAATTATTTTATAGTCCTAGAATATAGTGGCAAAATTGTTCCCCTGCATTTGGAGATCAAACTTGTATAACCTTAATTCTGAACTCAGTTTGGGGTTGTGTGTAGTTGTGCAATTATCAACTACTGAACTTGACATGTTTCTAGTACTCTATTAGTCCACTGTTCCCTTAGGGCCTCTTCACACCTAGCTTCATTCTGGAATGTATCTCAGGGTAGCGTCCTGTTGTACACATGCCAGTGCAGGTGAGCCAGAGTCTGCATTAACATGCACACAACAGATCCCTATTCTGAGATATATTCCAGAATAAGGCCAAATATGATCAGGCCCTTAGTCATACTGATAAAATACCTACCATAGCAGGGAAGTGATTTGCATTTGTTCTTTTTATTCTATTTAGCTATAGCCAATAACCCTGTATCCATAACCCCAAATGGCAGTTTCCTTATACAGGATCATGCTTCCTACTAAGTGTTCCAGCAATCACACACACTGTCTTAGTTCTGTTCCAGCATGCTGTTTCTATCACCCCTGAGCAGTACAAAAGCATATAAATTACCACAAACAACAGTTTTACCGTCTAGCTAGCTCACAATAGTCTAGCCATTCCTAACATTCAGAAATAGCACGAAAAATACATATATCTGTGCATAAGCAAAGGAAAACAACACTTGGGCTGCAGTTCAGAATGTGGTGGGAAGGGAAGCTGTTCTTCTTTAATCGTTTCTGGATATAGCAAATTGCCTTCTTAGCTGAATACTCTTACTCCCTGTAGGCATATTAGTAAGATGAAAAAAGGAATCCTTGGGTGTGAATAATATTCAGGAGCAGAACTTAATTGAATCTTTAAATTACCTCTCTTCTCTTTTTAAAAGAAGTTTCTTACCTGTAATTGTAAAGAAAAAAAGGGGGGAAGGGAGGCTGAACCATCTACAAGACACAGCTGCTCATCCCTGATATCTGATTTCAGCTGTCACCAACTTACCTGAAATGATTATATGGGAAGCCAAGCTTATCAACTGCAGTTTCCCATTTCTGGTGATTACAGCAACATGAATGTCTAATCTTCTCTGCCTACAGAGTATAGCAGGGAGGGAAGATGAACCTCCTTCAGGATTGCATATTATCTACCCTTCTGCTGTATTTTAAGAAGGATGAAACAAAAGTAATGTTTATCTATCTATCTATGGCCGATTCTTACTTGCAGATGATGCACAGCATGACAAATAGCTAAAATGTCCCAGACAGAGAGGAAATTGTGTCAAAAGGTGTGTGTGGGGGGGGGGGGGTCAACAGAGCTGAAAATGAATAGTTTTTAGTATGAAAGCCTAACTGGGAGTCATCAAGCTGAATTCAGCCCAACTGTTTTGCATTATGGCCTGCCAAGGGCCTGACAATTCATCTCATCAGACCCAACCAGACCACTGAAATGAAAGGGTTGTCAAATCCCTGGTAAGCTCTTTTCACACTTGGCTAGCAGGCTGTGACTGGCTTGGCGGTTATACATGTTGCATAATCTTGCCTTCATGGATCAGTACAACGGGACTGGAAAAGGGGGGGGGGGAGTGAAGTGATTGAAAACCTCAATCTTGTCTGACTAAATTGATCACCAAAAGTGACACAGGCAGGAAATCAACTTGCAGTCCAACAGAATCAGAATTAGTCCAATCAGGGCATAAGGTACATAAGTAAATGCTACAAAAGGTCTAAGAAAACAAGGAAACTTTGCCAGTCATGTCTGGTTAATAGTGAATATTTCTTTTTCTTCTCAGGGAGGGCACACTGGCTTTAATACCGCTTCAATTGGGTACATGAGAAGCTGCCTTACACTGAGTCTGCCCGTTGAGCTAGCCAAAACCACATTATGGGCACTGAGTCTAGTAGTTCTTCATAGTTTCAGATAGAGATCTTGCCCTGGACCAGACTTGACACTTTCTGCAGAAAAGTAGATGCGCTGCCACTGAAGTAAATCTCCATTTTGCCAATCTGAATGAAGGCCACCAAGGGCTGCCTGGCTAGAACTGCTGGCCTGGGTATTTGAGCATCTGACAGGCTACAACAGATGGCTGGCTGGATTTGTAGGCCTACTGCATCTGTTCTGGATTTCTCTGTTGTGTGCTAATTGGAACACTATGGAACTAAGTACGAATTGCTTATTGGCAAGAGTGCATGTTTTCTGCCCATGAGCTGAAAATAGCCTCAAGCTGATATAAGAACAAAGAAATAAAACAAGCTGCCTAATAGTGAGTCATATCATTAGTTCATCTAACTCAGTAATGGCTACCATGACTGGCAGCATCTCTCTAGGTTTTAGATAGGGGTAATTCTTCAGCTGCATTTGGCTATGGCAATAGAACAATCTGAGGCCTTTGGCGTGCAAAACATGATGAGGAAATGTGATGCAATAGGCAGGATATAATTTCATGGCAGGCTTGACCTATATGTTTTCCATTATGAGAAATGATTGTTGTTGTTGTTGTTGTTTTAAAAAACCCTTTTCAATATACTGTACATTTTTAATATTTTCACAAGTTTCAGTCCTTATCAGTAGGATGCAAAAAATATACTATTGGACATTTGTGTGTGTGTGTGTGTGTGTTGTGGTTGTGTACCCCAAAACAACCTGATTTACTCCTGGGTAAATCTGCATTCCAGATGTTTTTACTGGATATGACAGCTAAAAATTTTGCAAGTAAAGCATAGATAGCTGCTTGGCTGACAACTTGCACTGGGAAATAGTTTTTACCCCATATTATTCCCTTCAGCGGGAGTTAATGTCAGCCCAAGACTCAGCTGCTTTTGGAGGTAGCAAAGATCCCAGAGCAAGGGAGCTGCTGTTGCTAATTCCCACTAAGGCCAATCTTAGTGCCAAGGAATCACAAACATATTCTAACTTGTAAGTAACTTTTATTTTTCAGAGAAGATTCAGTAAAGCAGAGTATTGGGATTTTATAGAAGCAACAAACACTATAGAGTCATCTGGAGGAACAATAATATTTTTTTAAAAAAAAGCTTTGATGACAGTAAACTACTGTAACATAAACAAGTACCGTAAGCATGCATCTGAAAACTTTGTTGATATAGTCTGTACAAGCAAATTCCAGGCATTCCTAACTAGAGAGATGCACAAATGCTTCCTTTTCTACTTATGTAGAGCAAAACCAAGGAAAATGGAAGTGGTCCTGCCTTGCCATTCGTAAAAAGAGCTCTTCCTCCCTGCAAAGCCTTGAGAGTATGGACTTGACTAGTGGTGGCCAGGCCATTCAGACCGATGGAGCAGAAGGCAAGGAAGTTAAAAAGAAGTGGTACTAGACGTTGGAGTATGCCATGCTATGTGAGAAACTGCAAACCCAAGTGACCTTTGCTCTCATTGAGATTAGTGGATTTTGCATATATTAGCTGGCCCTGGCTGGAAGCATACATGAAGAAGAAAGGGAATGGACTTCTACTTTGTACTATAAAATACAGTGCCCTATGGGTCAGCTGTCCCACAACCTGACCATCACAAGAACTACATGAGCACTGCCCCCCCCCCTAGGTAATGGAGGAGTGGGAGTCAGCATAGAATATTTTCAGTGAGTACAGAGGTGTGCAGATCTGCAACATTCTTCTGAAAGCATATTTCATGGGCCTTGATGTCATGGCATTCCTGAGAATTTCACATTCCCTTTCTTCTCTCTGCTCAGTATGATTTCTGAAATTCTGAAAACAGCCAACACATACATGGAAGTGGTGATAGATATGAGTTTCTTTCATTTTGTTTTGTTTTTTTTCTATCGTTTTAATTTCACCATGTGTCCTTGGGTTAGAACTGTGGCTGTTCCAATGGCAAAACTGAATAAAACATTTATTGCTATAGTAAGCTTTCCTCCCCTGAGCTTAAGCTACCAATGTTTTCAGAGATGAACATAATCACAGATTGTTTATGACTGCAGGTAACAACAACAATCATCATCATCATTCAGTTTGGATTGGCAGAAAACTTTTTTTTCTGAGCAATTGTTGGTCTCAGAGACCGTTCTTCAGTCAGTGGATAGTGTTTGACAGCCTCCAACCAAGGCATACACAGTAGACAGAGAAATTGTGCTTGGAGCACTGGTTGCCAGAGGTCAGAGAAATGGCTTTTCAAAAATACCTTCTCTTCTGGGACATTTGCATTTTGAACATAGCTTCCATAAAGTTGTTTTGAATCCCACTTTTTCCCATTCCATGGAATTGGCCTGATTTCTGTGACATTTTTTGCTAAGGAGGACATGCATCTAAAACTGTGCTACAAAACTATATATTTCAAACTGCATACACCACACAAAATTACCCCACATATACTAATTTGGATTAATTTGATCATATAATTGTATTTAGCTTTATTCCATTAAAAAAGAGCATATCCCAAGCCTGTAGAAGATTGATAAAGAGTCTGCATTTGGATTTAAATGACTGCAGTGGCAGTGGCATTAGTAGTAGTAAACTAGATGAAAATTAATTCTACTGAAAACATAGGAATCCTTGATGACTTGGATCAGAAATCAATTAACCTGAGGCCTTTTTGCACACGTGGTTCCGGAACGCGTGGAAGACAGCCCGGGACGCGGCATTTGCATTGCTGCAGCCGGGTTTGCGTCCCGACTCGTCCCGAGCTGTCTTCCACGCGTTCCAGATGCAGAGCACTTTAAAGTGCTCTGCATCCGTTCCCGTGCGGATGAAGTGTCCCGGGCCGTTCGGGGAGAGAAGCGTTCACGCACGCTTCTCTCCCTGACAGCTGTCGGCACGCCCCCAGGGCCAGCATTGGCCGGAAATCGGCCCCACAGCTGGCCTCTGGTTGGCTGATGACCAGCCTTGCCGGGCTGGCGATCGCGCCGGTGCGGCGAGGCCGGTAGACGGGACCCACCAAATCAGGGGTCCCCTCTCCCATCTGCCAGGGTCAGTGACCCTGGCAGATGGGACAGGGGACCCCTGAGTCGATGGGTCCCATCTGTCATCTCCCACAGCCGCCGGGCCATGGCTCCTTCCTGGCTCCGGCAGCCCCATTGGGGCTGCCAGAGTCGGGGAGCCACCAGCATCGGCTTCATGTAGCCCCTTTCTGGGGTGGCAGGAGGCCGATGTCGGGCTGGCTAGGGGCGAGGAACCCCTTGGGCGACCGGAGCGCATCGCTCCGGTCAGCCAAGGGTCCCCCCCACCCCGATCACGACCGTCTGCGGGGCATGGGCACCTGAATCAGCTCCCCACCCCCCACCCCCCAAACCCGATCTCGCCCATCTACGGGGTGCATTCATTCCCCCTAGCCTCCTCTAGACCCCATTGAATGTTTCCTGTGGAAACAGGCTCCCTTTAATCCAGATTTTCTGGCTGAAGATCCCATTGTAGACCCCATTAATGGGGTCTACAGAAAATCCAGATTAAAGGGCAGAAAGTACCCATTTGATCTGGATTTCCCCCATGGCAGTGGAAACAATCAGGTCCCAAATGGGTGCCGTGGTGGAAATGGGATAATCCGGCTCACACCCAGATGGGTCCTTAATGGGTGCAAAAATGGGTACTTTTTGACAGTGGAAAAATACCCATAGACTTTCTAACCACAAGATCCTCTGTTGCATATCCTTGTCTCAATATTTTGTTACATGGGTTCTTCATTGCATGTTATGCCTTTGGCACTCAATAAATATGACCTTTGCTAGCTAGATGATGGATTGCATCAAAGCTAGATGTTTTCTCAAATAATAAATTAATGAGGCTAATTAATATGTTGGGATAAGAGGAAATATTTATTTATCCTGGTGCATCATTGCCACTCAAGTTCAAGACTAAAAGCCATGTTTAGATCAATAAAATGAATAGAAAATGCAACATGGCAAGGACAGGAATAGGTGCTTTGAGAAATGATGAAAATAATTTGTGACACAAGATGCCCTTTCATTTTAGGTGCAATTAGAGTATTATAGACGATAACAGGAAAACAAGTAATTCTTTTTTAAAAAAGCTAAACCAACTGTATGTTTTAAGGCTTTTATCAAACAGGTGCTATATTATTACTGAAGGTATTCATAAGATTGGAAGTGGAATGTGCCCAAAATATGTGAAACACCTGTGAGAAAATGTTCCTAAAATTAATTTCCCCAAAAGTAGGGCAAGCATTAGCTGACTACAAGAAGCAATGCTATAGCTTCCTCTAAACTCACATAATTTCCTTACTTCTCTGGCAGCAACCACTGCTGCAGTTCTTATCATTCTTATGCAAAAATCTGACATCTTGCTGATTGTTTTGCTTTGGTAGAATTATTGGCCAGCAAAATGTGACATGTTTGATGACAAAATTAGTACAATAAAATGCAAAGCAAAATGGAGAGAGAGTGTGAGACAAATAAAATACAATTTAAAAATCCCCAAGCTTTTAAAGTGTACCTATCTAATGCATTATGTTCATGTTTTTCTCTGTGTGATCTCTTCAATGAGCAGATTCAAACTACATGTAAAACAGATCTATGGATCTCTCTTTCTCCCTTGCTTATTTTTAACAAGGAAAATATTACATACAAAGTTCTACCTTCTGCAGTGGTTCCTCTAGAGTGGTGTACAGAGATGACTTCCTGCAGTTCCTTCTTCTTACCCCTTCTCTCTCTTATTCTCTTTGGTTAGTTTAAACATGAGCTTGCTGAAATATGGGATACGAGTGAGGTGCCTGTCTGTGGCACATTTCCAGCCTCACAAATGGTGGGACTCTGATTAGATGATTTGGTCACAGCAGAGGTGGAACTGCTGTTAAAGTGACAGGCCCCTCCTGAGATGATCACACTGGGCCATCATAGCTATGTCATTGCAGCACAATGCCTAGCATTTTGTGATTATGTGGCATGATTTACAACTGCAAATATGGCTAACTGCTCAGACTGTTTGTCAGTTCAGGACATCAGGTGGATGCCTGGTCTTCCACAGGAAGGAGAGAGTGCATGGAAAGTGAGGGGTTTCCAGAGACTTGGAAATCCTCAACAATAATTACAATCCCTAAGGCCCAGAAAGATCCATAGCTACCAGGCTCTTACCATCCAATCACATTGGCTAATTATGATTATAAGTTATTTATGAAGATCATAATGATGTGTATGAGGGGAATTGTGACCCATGTGATAAATGAAGATCAATATGGTTTTATTCAGGGATGTACCATTGCAGACCCAATTAAGAATGTTATGAATGTGATTTATCATGTTAAGAGGCACTCCTCTAAATTAGCTCTTCTGAAGCTTGATGTTTACAAAGCATTTGACAATATTAGTCACAGTTATTTAAACAAGTTATTAGAAGGGTTCAATATTGGTAATAACCTGGGTAGAATGCTGAATGCAATGTACCACGGAAATACTGCAAGAATACAGGTGAATAGTGTACCATCTAGGAGTATAATTTTGGGGCAAGGTGTGAAACAGGGGTGCCCGCTATCACCAATATTGTTTGCAATGGTGGTTGAGCCACTTGCCAATATGTTGAGAGAAGACCCAAATTGGCAAGGTTAACAGATAGGCAAAGCGGTATTGAGAGTTAATCTTTTTGCCAATTATGCAATTGTAGTATCATCTAAGCCAATTGAAATGGTTAAAGGAGTGGCAGAAAAGGTCAAGCAATTTGAAAAGATATCTGGTCTACATATCAACATAGACAAGTCTGAAATTTTGTTTCTTAATACACCCCTAGAGGAACAGAGGGAGGTTGACTGGCCTAAATAGAGGATGCAAAAGGATGAAATATTTGGGAGTTTTCCTAATGAAAAATGTGCAAAAAATGGGTAACTTCAATTTTAAAATGGTATGGAAACAAATAAATAAACAACTGAAAGGATGGAAACAAAAAAAAAATTGGGCATCTTAAAGAGAATAAAAGCATTGAAGATGTTCATAATTCCTAAAATACTATATTTATTTCAAACTGTTCCCAAATTTATTTTAGCTAAAACATTGAAGGCTTGGGATAGGAAAATCCTGGAATGGGTTTTTAAAAAGGGAACACAAATTAGAAGGAAGGTGTTACACGCGGCAAAGGTTAATTCAGGCTGGGGTATGCTACCCTTGAAGAACTATTATGAGGCATATCAGATAACGAAATTGTTGGAACTAGACTATAATAGATTGGCTAAATGGGTTAGATTGGAAAGGGAAATGGCTAAATTAGGAGTCAGATCAGTAGTTTTTGCTAAAATGGAGAGTAAATTGGTAAACAAGGTATTTGGCCCCATACAGGTAACTTTGATGGTATGGAAAAAGTGGCAAGGGAAATTGTTAGACATATGGTCAAAATTTACCCCAATAAGCCATATTAATGACAAGGTAGAAATATTAAATAGTTGAGTCTTATGTAAATTGCAGGACAACTGCATGGGCTACTTCAAGGATTTTTTTTAATGAAAGAAACGAGAGCCCCATCTTCACGGCATCATTATCTCGAATTCAAAACGATTTGAGTCCTCACAGTTCAGACGGCAGTTCGGCTTAACACGCTTCTTCCGTGTTAAACCACGTTATACCGATTTGAAATAAATCCTGATTTCAACAGGTCTCACTCGGGAATGTGCCCTTGATACGTGTTTCATTTTTTACTGTGTGGACAGTATCATTTTCCGGGATGAGATTCCGTGTCCAGGCTGTCCCGCCCCCAATCGCACTGTAACCAATGGCTTGTCCGTATTCGAGGCACGTCGTGTTTAGGATTCCCTCCCCCAATAGCTCGCTTCCAAAGAGTGATTCCATTGAAAGAATCCAGTCTTGAAACAGCCGCTACCTCCAAAGCTACACTGTAGCGATGTAGCTTAATAACAATGTTGCAGTTCTGCGCAGTTCTGAACTTTAAAAAGGAAAGGAAAGGAAAGGGGAGTCCCCGCGGAACTTTCCCAGCCCACTCTCCCCGCTCTCCGAGTTCCCTCCCGGCCCCCGGGGGAAGAGCAAGCGAGGAGCCCCCTTCGCCCTCCCCCGCGGTGGGCACGCTGAGCCCGCCCGCCCTCTCGCCCACCTCTCGGTTCTCCTCCTTTTCCAGTGGCGGCGGAGGGCAACGAGGAGCCCCAGGGCAAAGCTGCCCGCGCCGCAGCGCCAGGATGGGTGGATGGATGGATGGATGGCGCGGCAGGTGCCAGAGCCGCCGGCGGGGGAGGCAGGGGCGGCCCCGGCTGCGAGCGCGCTCCGGCCAGCGGGGCAAAAGGCGCTGAGAACCCGGTGGTGGTGGCGGTGGCAGTGGTGGAGTGGGGCAAAGTGGCGGTGGGCACCGAGGAGCCCCAGGGCGAAGCTGCCTGCGCCGCAGCGCCAGGATGGGTGGATGGATGGATGGATGGATGGATGGATGGATGGATGGATGGATGGATGGATGGATGGCTGCTGCTGCTGCTGGTGGTGGTGGTGGGAAGGGGGAGGGGAGAGAACGGGAATCCTCGGCGGAGCATGGATGACGCAAAGGGAAGGGAGGGTGGGATCCTGGAACGGAACACCAATGAGAGAGAGGGGGTGGGCAATGGGTGGGAGGACAGGGCTGCCGTCTGGACTCCCAGGATTGATTCCAATTTAAGGCTGAAATCGGAATGCCACTGAACCGGGTTAACTTGCAAGTTGTGTAAACAGGATTAACCCGGTTCACTTATTTCGGTTTCCTTAAACCGAATTAAGGCATTCCATGTGGATGCAGCCGAGATGATATCAGATGAATGCTTCCAGAATTCCCTAGGAAGGGAACATTGGTTACAAATAATAGCTTTAAAAAATTTCATGAGAAGGAACAATATACAGCAAGTGATGACACACCCACTGAAGGGGCTGGAAGAAGTAATAGAAAGTAGGCTAAAAGCTAGAAGAGGTATCTGTGCTAGGATATATAAGCTATTAGTGAACGATACAGACCATAGTTTGTATCTGACGGATATATGAAAGATGGACTTCCAAATAGACCAGAAGGTTATGAGACTGAAAGTTAAAGAAATTAATGAATTACAATATGTTAAGATTAAAGAGCTGAATATGAAGATTTTATATAGATGGTACAGGACCCCGATCCAGCTGTCCCATATTATTCCATCCTTTTCATCCTCCCCTTGGCACTTATGTGACAACAGGGGAAAGTACTTCCACATGTGGTGGACATGTAATGAAGTAGCAAAATTTTGGGATGAAGTAATGCTGGAAATGCAAAACATTTTTGGAATTAATATGAGACCCCATCTGGGACTGTGTCTTTTGCAAGTTTACAAAGATCATTCAGCACTGGTTCCAGATAAATATATAGTAGATAGAATGTTATGGGCAGCTTTATTAGTTATAGCTGTGGGTTGGAAAGACAAAACAAAATGGTCTCATGAGAGGTGATATAGTAACATTCTTGATATATACAAATTTGACGCCCTTAGACACCAGTGGCTCTTCTACTCTGGAGAAAGTCATCATCTAGATTTACGAAATGCTTGGAGCAAATGATATACAGCCTTTATTAATGACACCTTACCTACGGAAATGAAAGGAGGACTACTGAAATTGTGACATATTTACCCGTGACCTTTGAGGCATAAAGGAGGGAGGGGTTGACTATGAGGAGATAATGTGTTACTGAAATGTGAGAAATGTGTGTGTGTTTTCTTTCTGTTTGTATTTTTTTCTTTATAAAAGCAATAAATAAAAAATGGGAGGGGAAGTGAGGGGTCTCACACTTTTTCCTCCCATGCCTACTCCATCTGCAGAAACTGTAGCACTCACCTGGCACAACATAAATTGAAAATGTGGACTCACCTTTACTGTGAAGTAAAGGAGCTCAGCAAGAAAAATGGATCATCCCCATGTTCTCCCAGTATATCAAAGTAGCAAGGATGACCCTCACTCATTAAATCTTGAGAGATTTCACCCAAATACTGAGGAAAATTTGGAAGGGAAACTCCACAGCTGATATTTTGCACCATTAGGGTTTAACTTTGCAGGGACTGCAGAGCATTGTAAAATCTGTCTGGAGTTTTGGCAGCTGCTCCACAGTCCCTGGAAAGTATTCCTCCTGTCTGGGTGCAGCCTTAAACCCAAGAAAGGAGTCCACCGAAGAAACTCCAAAATCGATGACAACTGAGATGTTCATGAAATACCACAGCCTCTGCATGAAAACTCAAAGCTCTCCAAGTATCTGACAATCTTCTAGATGCTCGAAGCATTTTGATTACTTCTGAAGAGACCTCTGAAACCATTCACGGAGCATATGCAGCAACCTAGTCGCAACCAAGCCAAGTTTGGATAACCAAAGAGTCCAAGGAGAGATTCGTGAAGGATGGATCAACTACCTTGACCAAGAGCCTTTCTGCACTTTGCTTGGCAGATGGCTTCCAGTGTGCTCCCAGATGGAGCATCTGCACTGGAAGGGGCCAATTCCAACTCAGTAATGGCCCCTTCCATGCAGGAGCACCCTGGAAGTCAAGTACATATGAAGCGCTATTGTGTGTTCTACACATGCACTTACCTTAACAAGAGAAGGCCTTTTCAATCTCTGGTGACCCCATCCTCACCTCTATGGTACTGGGTGGGTGAGCTGATGTGCCGTGCAAGCATGCTGGCAGGTCAGGTGACCCAGAACATGAGCGTGCTTGCATGGTGTATCACCACTGTTGTGGTGAAGATGATGATGCATGTACACTGGTGACAGCATCCAGACAGAAGATGGTGGTGCCCAGGCACACCTCCGCACTTAGGTAAGTGCAGGTGGTGGGTGGACTTTATTCCAGAATATGCAAATATAGTGGAATATGTAAACAATGTCATTGCAGCCTAAATCTCTGCACAACAATGAAATGCCTTAAGCATTGCATCCCATCAGTGAGTTTCTTCAGACACATTTGCCATTATGCCCTTTTTACTAAAAGAAGAATGCAGAACAATGAGGGAAAATGTGACATTGAACCCTCTGGTGGAGAAATGGGTTTAGAAGAACAGAATTAAAATGTTCAGTTGCCAGAGGAAGGCTTACTAGAAGACTCAGGAAACAAAAGTGATATTTCAGACTGCCTTTCCATGTTTTAGTATTTCATTTAAATGTATGACAAATATTATTACAAATCATTAGAAGTTTCTTATAATTTTTGCAAACATTTGACCTTTTCAGGTTCTCCTATTGTTGCAGAAAGTAGAGAATTAGGGGAAGCTATGCAAACTTCTAAGGGTATGGAGATTTTGTGGCTCCACTAGAAGAAAACTAAATTGCAGAAAAGAATCATAGTTCCGAATTTATTTATTTTTCTCTTAGGCTGTATTCACACCTAAGTTTTAATCCACTTTCAGACCACTTTCAGAATGAGAAGACACATCAGCAAAGTGACAAGCTACTGCATTTTGAAGTGACAAGCTATTGCATTATCTAACATAAAATCTGTTTTGGGTTAGATAATGTGGGAGGAAAATGACTAGTAATTTTGCTGATGTGTCCTCTCAGTCTGAAAGTGGACCAAAAGTGGATTAAAACTTAGGTGTGAATAAGATTTAGCTTTCATTTTTCAAAAATGTAGTTTCTATCAAAACCACTTAAAAATATTACTGTATTATTTTCCTTATCCATTTGACAAAATTATAAAACTTGCAGGAAATTAAATACCTGCACCTGACAAAGAACAGCTTTACAAAAATACAGAGTGCAATTATGGATGACTCATTCTTTTTCTAAAAAAACTGTTTCCTTTATATAGGTTGGCAGATCTTGTTGTTAAAAACTAGCTATTTTACAGCTCTATTTCCAGAGATCCAAGTACTGTTATTGTTTATAAGACACAACACGCAAAACATATCCATTGTTTTTATTATTACATTCTAACAGTCAAACTATTATAATTTTCCATAACTAATACATAGTACAAAGGTCTAGATAAGTCTTTTTCTCACTGCATTTTGAAAAACAATCCCACACCTCGCTGCTGACTGGATCTTGACATGGTTATGGTTCCTGTTGCTGCAATTTCTCCTCCGAGGAGAATTATGTATCATGAGCTGAAGGTGACAAGCTCATTAACTATATATAGTAATACAACACAGAGAGCATGTTTATGCAGTTTGTGAAGGTCATTACTGATAGAACGGCTGAATTGTTGGATAGAAACCATCCAAGAGATCAATTTGATTGAATACGTATCTCTTGCACTATACAAAATCTGACAGAAGTTTCAACTTCACATTGTGAATTATCACTGCAGAGGAAAAAGCAAGCTTTGGTTAGTTGTATCTCAATTGTGTTGGAAGCCAGGTACCCTATGAAACAATCTTTTGTACCTTAAACGTGGCAGAAGAGGCAGAGATATCTCATTGTTCTGCCACACAAACTGCTATTTTTCATTAACGATATCACAGCAACTGTAATGCCAGGTGGTTCACAATGAAGGGCAGGGCAAAGGAGGTTCTGTACCCTTTCCCAATAAAAGCTTTCTCTTCATTTCAAATAGCAATGTTTGTCTTCTCATTCAAATCTTCCGTGTGCTGCACTTGAACTGGGTCACCCATTGAACAATGACAGGCCTGTACCCAGCTGCATTTGATGAGACACTTGAGCCAAAGGCAACCCCATCTAACACAGTGATCAGACATGGCAAAAAAGAGCACCTCTGAAGCAGGTTAGAGAAGGTTTCAAGGTGGGATTGTTCACTTACTAGGCTGCCTCTCCTCATCTTTCAGGCTGTGGGGACAAGCAGAAAGCTTCTAATGCCATTTGCTGAGATTTGAGAGCAGGAGAAGGTTTGCCCTTGTCTCTCCTTGAAATGCCCATGGGTAATTAGTCAGACACTGTGTGAGACAGGATGCTGGACTAGATGGGCAGGGCTCTTCTAATGTTCTCCTAAACATTCTGTGCTAGAAAAGGTCAATTAGCTTAAGAACATGAGGTGCCTTGCCCTGAGTTTAACAAGGAAATCCATTTAGTGAAACCTCCAGGGGACACAGAACTAAAATGGTATGATAATATAGCATACTGAATGAAAATTATAAAATTACTTAGAAATCAGACTGAGGAAGCCAGGTATATTTATTACTTCTGGTTAGAATAGCCTAAGAAAGGAACAACCCCCCCCCTTCCACACACTGATGCAATCTAAAGAAGGCCCCACCCTCTCCTAGTACAAAAAGTGTATCTGATCCAAAAATTGCCTCCTGATCTGGACTACCTGTAGCCCAGTTTAAAAAGGTCTACCAGCGTACTAGCAGTTGGTAAACCAGACCATGGAGGTGTGTAGATAGAATGCTTCCCTAATCTGGTAGACCATAGGGGACTCATTTTGGTGGCACAGCAAGGCATGCTACTGAAATGGGTCCCCAGGGGCTCTGAGGCCAGGCACTTTCATTCCTGGCTGTCAATGCTTTCAGAAGGGCTCCCTAAAGTGCATGTGAGCTTCAAGCCTGGTGTAGGACCAAGCCTGGAACAGCTGTTCCAATGTCAGGACCCTTATTCCAAGCTACGGTGGCTGCTCCAGCAGTTGGACTGTTCCAGTGAAAATGGAGTACCTGGAATGGTCCAATAGAGGTAAGTGCAGGAACACTTCTGGTGATCCTGAACCAAACACATTGTTCAGGTTTACATAGTGTGAAGCATGTATCTTCACTATACAGTAAAGACACCTTAATCAGGACAGCTGCTCTCCATTGGAAACAAAGTGGCTTGATTTAAGATACCCTTGCTGCATAATGAAGACACCGACTATATATAAGAACATTATACATAATCTCAAAAATTTTGTAATTAAAAAAAGGGTAAATTAAATGAATAATGCATTACATAAGTAATCCAGTCTTTCCTTTTCCTCTAATTATATTTCTGAGCAGATCAAATGCATGGTAAAAGTCAACAAATATACAAGAAGAATACTTGGGATGCAGCAGTGCTGGATGTCTGGGTCAATTAAACTGATAGGCAGTAACAATGTGGTATATGATGACCGTTGCTATTTCAGATTCCCCCCCCCCCATTAAAAAACAAAACAAAAGGAATTTGAGGCATACAGGAGGATATTTCCACATACTACATATAAATGGCGGAGAACTTATTAGTTACTCCAGGGTATTTTTAAGTCCAGTTCACACAGAACTCATGATCAATGATGATAAAAGTTACAGTTCAACAACATATAAAGGTTCCTGAGTCGTGGATATCCTTACTGAGATGATGGGCTAGATGGGCTATGTGGTCTGATCCACCAAGACTCTTATGTTACTTTGTTCCTAACATATTTTCTGCAAGCTTCTCCATAAGACCTATAGCTACTGCTGAGAACAAAACATTGCAGAGTTAGCAGAACTCTTTCTCTTCTCAGTGCGTTCCCAAAGGCACTAAAATCTGGACTGGGTTCGAACTTGGCATCCAGGGTTCCCGTTACATTGGCAAGTATTCCTTATTCGGCAAGCCCCATTCCCATTCCACTTCTTATCCCCAGATTTTCTGAGCACTATCCTGCAGAAATCCGGGGGGGGGGAACCCTGGTGAAAACAGGAATTTTCTGACAATCTCATAGTCAAACCCACCTTTTTTCTCCTATATGGGAACACTCCTGGGCTACTGGAGGCAGAGCTGTAGCCTCCTGGCCAATTCCAGCCACATGTGGGAGGGATTTCACAGCTCGCCATGCCCGTAATGCCCGCAGTGCTAACAGACAAGGCTATACAACAGAAGGAATACAGCAATAAGCAAAAAGTTTTTAAAAGTCTTAAGCAGAACTACGATTCAAGCCATTTCCCCCCTGATCTGCTTGTGTGCACATACATTCATGCGGACTCCTGAGGTGGGTAAGGAGGGAGAGGGAAAGAGAGCTGCCAACAATCCGATACATTTGTTTCAAGGGAAGCCCGTCTCTCCCCTCTGTTGCTGACTTGGGTTTTTAAAGAGGCAAATCCCAAGGGCAGCTAATGATACATTTGTTTCAAGGCAAGGCATCCTCTCCACTGTCCCCTGCTGCTTCAAAGGCAAGAGAAAGTTTCTAACAATTGGATACATTATTGTTTTCCTATCTCCGCCAGTGTTTACTCAGTTCAGCTGATTTTTACAGGCAGGCTGCTTTTTTTTTTTTAACAGGAGGCAGGTTATGCATTGGGGGGGGAGGGATTTTAAAAGTCCTTCGCTGGCCTGCTTGAGCTCAGGGAGAGGGTGTGAAAAGGAGAAAAATCAGAGGGTTTAGAAATCGGGGTTTACATTTTTCTTTTTAAAGTGCCAGCTTCTAACTCTCTGGAGCTTCAGCTAAAGTGAAGGCTGCTTTGAATGGAGGCAGTGCACTGGGAGGGGGTGGGGATTTAGAAGTCCTAGGAATGGCTATATTTGGACTTTCTCTTTTTGAGTGGGAACATCTATATTCGGATTAATCTGCAGGGACTCTATTTTGGATTAAAAAATAGTCTTTTTTAGTCGAGATATTTTTTAAAAGAGGATCAATAAGGTAAGTGGGAATGCACCCTATCAGTATTTTTTCTCTCTCTGTTTTTGTTTTCATTTTTAAGGAGCAAACATTTAAGATTAAAGAAAGTTGACCTTACAGAAATGTGCATTGGAAAAGTTTTGATAACTAGATTAATAGATTATTTAGTTATAGAGATTGACATAATTTAGATCAAGACTTAAAGTATGGAAATTGCAGTGATTCATTTGAGATGTTATTCATTTCTTTAGCACAGTCATTATGTCCATTATTTAAGCTCCAATTGATGTAGTTTTTTCATTATCAAAATGTATAATTACTGAAATTCCTTGTAGATGCATATGAGTTTGAAAAGAAGAGGGGCTTCTTGGAAACCACACCAGCAATTATATTCCCTCCCTCCAGTCTCAGGAGACCATCCAAATTCTTCTCAGCTTCCTAACAATTTTTGGTATGCATTTTTCTGTGTGCATTATCTGTCTACGGAAATGATGTGGACAAAAGGCCTATTCAGTATTCACACATTTGGAAGAAGCTACAAATTAAACAAGCTCAGGCCTTCTTTCCACAGGTCTCTAATAAATTAATGATTAAGGGCCTGGGTAGTAAGCATCTGGATCTCATAGATCTGCATGTTAATGCAGATCTGTGAGATCACACACCACATTGGAATAATCCATCTGTTTTAGACAGAGCATAATCAAGAAGGCTCCTGATCAGGAATGCTGGTAGTCACAATTAAATGCGACCACCAGTGGATCAGAGGTCCCCTGATTCCAAACAAGGATGCATGTCATACAGATTACACATTTCAATGAGCAGGACAGGTGACATATTTGGGATGCAAGCCAAAATATGCCACCCAAATGTTTCTCCTAGTGCCTATAAGGCTATGAACTTTCATTGCTAGCCCCTGTGATCTGGTCTGAAGCTTGCACAAGGTTTACAGATGGTGCTGATCCAAACCCTGCCTTTCTATGGTCTGTTGGCCTGGGTGGACTAGACACACTGATTCTGACCATGGACCTTTCAGTGCAGAAAGGGCCATAGATAGATAAGGGCTAATCCAATAAGTATGTTCTAATATATTCCTGAAAATTATGGGACAATACTTAACTGAAATAAATAGACCATTAATCTGATATGTTCCTTCTTCATGAATTTGCTTGAAATACATGCAATTGTCATCTAGCAGGTGAATAGTCTGCCTCATTACATCAGTATATCATACTTGAGAAGAGCGATCAGGTAATGATCATGGAAATATACAGTAACGCTGTGAAGATGAATCAACGGCACTGGTTACCCTATTCATACTGTCACATATTTTAAGTGATTCTTTAGCATGAGAATAAAGTTATTGTTTTGAGGACCAGAGGCAACCTGGGCATGATTGGGCCTGATGACCCTATTATTTAAAATACCCTTCCTATTCTGTTACTTCACTTCCATTCTCTTGTAATCAGCTCTTCTTTTCTAACCTATCACAGAGCAAGAAAAACAAAGCAGTCACTTCAAATGACAAATGGGTACAAAAACTGGAGTGTTCAACCTGCTTTGTATGAAACAGTTTGGCATACTAAGTATAAACTATGACAGTTTAATCCAGAAGTCTAGGCTGTACAAGTTTTTATGCTTATGACAGAGAGCCCATTGAGTCTCCCCACATTTTTTTACTGAAGCACAAAATTGCAGAGAACCCAAGGGAAGTGGCAAGAAGAGGACTAAGCATTGTGTAGAGCAAGATTCTCTTGGGAAGTTTTCAGTGTGTCAGATCCTTCCAGAATCCATTTTACTGGTAATCTGGTACAGTGGTCCCTCTTTCTTCAGGGCCTCTTTCTCCCACATGCTAGTGCAGACCAGAGAGCTCTCCTTGTCAGACTGCTCCAGCTGCACTGGTTGGAGTGTAGACCAAATTAGCCAGTCCCCAAAAATGGCATTTTAGTTGGGATATCAGTAGAATTTTTTTTAAAGGTCTGCTGGTGGGCTAGCACTACATAAACCATGCTCCAAAGGTACACAAATGCACCACACGCCTCCATGAGCCAGTTTGGTCTAGTGGTTAGGGAGGCAAACTCTTATCTGGAAATGCTAGGTTTGATTCTGCCCTCCCCCATGAAGCCAGCTGGGTGACCTTGGGCTTGTCACAGCTCTCTTCTTAGCTCTCACAGCCCTACCTACCTCACAGGGTATTATGTTGTGGGGAGAAGAATAGAAAAGCTTTGTCAGCCAGTCTGAGTCCCCTTAAATGGATGAACCCACCCTGTCCTCCATTACCATGGGGACTCCTTAATGCAAATTAAGATTTGCATTAAGGTTTCCCCAAATCCACCCTGGGGTAAGGGCAGCCCCATGGGGACACGCCCATAGAGGATTAAAATTGTACCACAATTACTTTACCTGCTCATTACCTTCATGGTCACCTTGCTTTTAGGTAGAGAACATAATT
Organism: Aspidoscelis tigris stejnegeri; assembly: GCA_023333525.1. Lineage (NCBI taxonomy): Eukaryota > Metazoa > Chordata > Lepidosauria > Squamata > Teiidae > Aspidoscelis > Aspidoscelis tigris. The sequence continues at coordinate 48,935,526 of JALMGA010000005.1, read as the reverse complement.
TAAGATGGCATGAAGGTCATGTCTCCACTAACTGGCAAGGAACCCAGTAACATCCCATCTGTCATTGTGTTTCCATTTGTGGTGGCAGAATGCACATCAAAATAGTTGTGCTGCCCCATTATCACAGTTGACATTTTCACAAAGTTGTCATTTTCACAGAGCACTATTTTCTGCTCCAAAGAAAGGCACTTCTAGCTCCACTGCATATTGTCTCTACATGCCAAAATGGAGATATGGAGATGTCACTTGTAATAGTGACCATAGCACCTTCCTCACAAACCCAGAAACAAATCACCTCCATTTTCAAATAGAGACCAACCTGGATGAAATTTAATCAGGCAAGTGTTAGCTCAATGGCTTCCTCCTTTTTAAGTACTTTGCCTTTTATAGACAGCAGGAACACCCAGTCTTTTGGAGTACATTTGGAATGTCAAGGGCATGCCATGGCCACATATTCTTGATGTTTGTCTAGACATTAAATACAGCACACTCAAAATTTCTGGTCAGCAAGGGGAAGTCTTCGAGGCTTCATTGTGTCCTCTAGCACAAAAGAGAATGTGATGTACTGTACTGAGTGCCACTTGTACAGCTTTCTGACTACTAGGAAGAGATTATGGGTGTGTGCTTGGTGCAAAGAACTCCTGGTACTCAGAGAATGGATTAGATATCTGAGCAGCTGAGGCAGGAAGCCAGGTGAATGGTGATCTTGGGTACATGTTAGTAGATCTCATACTCATGATGACAGCTCTTTGCCTGCTACTTAAAGTGAGGTATTGGGGAAGGAGAACAGCAGTCTGAGAAAGATGGAAGTTCTCGTTTAGAAGGAATCCATTCCTTTTATGGTGAACAGATTTCCTCTCACATCACAGTTTCTTCTCTGTAGGATCTGGGGTCTCTGGCTGTGTGTGATTTGATCATTAGGAGTGTAGACAATTGTGTATGTTTGGCGCATGCTGATTGCATAGTGACTTGCTTGTGTGGTGTGAAGATTACACAAAAATTGCAAAAAGCTACACTGCTCAGATCTGCACGCATTTTACGCTGATATACCATACGCTCTACGCTTTATGCTGAGCTCTACCATCTTGCTCCCAGCAGTGCCCTCCCTCCTCCAACTGCTCCCATCAGAAGATGGCAAAGAGACTACGGCAGCCAATCCACCAGTTGAGAAAAACGTCTGGTCCTGAGGTCAAGCAGGGTGGACTGATACCAGCTGACCATCTCTAACATCATCCAGTTTGTCATCAATGAAGAGAAAATTCAAAGTAACTAGGAAAATTTCAGCAATAAGAAACGGAGAGAAAAATTGGAAGTGAAGACCTCAAGCACTTGCTTTTTGCTGTTCCCTGTTCCCTCCCACACCATTTTCCTTTTGTTTCTTGTCTTTTTAGATTGTAAGCCTGAGGGCAGGGACCTGTCTAAGATTAATATAATATTGTACAGCACTGAGTACATGTACAGTGCTTTAGAAATAAACTATAATAATAATAATAATAATAATAATAATAATAATAATAATAATAATAATAATAATAATAATAATAATAATAATAATAATATACCATCACACCCTAAGTTCTTGGGAAGAGCTCAATGTGCAATGAAGACTAATTCCAACTAGTGACCTGGTGGTTTTGCTATACTGTTGTTTTGTGTGTTGTATAACAACAACAACAAGTAGTAGCACTGATATTTCTGATTATCTTTGCATTTTGAGAAGAATCCAATGGTTAGTGTACCAAATTGGTCATAAAAATCTACCAGATTTAAGTGTCATCCAGACAACATTTACTTAATCTGCTTTACTTGGATAATCTGGAGTAAAGCACATCCAGACACATTTTATTCCAAATTATCCAAATAATGCAGAGTAAGTAAATACTGTCTTGAGAGACCTATGTGGAGCGTGGTGATGATGATAACCAGCAGCTGGAAATTTCTGATTCACTTGTTAAATAAGAACTGGAAAGGTATATTTTGTGTGTAAGTATTCACAGTTCTTTCCACTGTGAAAAGGCTGAGAATGGAGGTGAAGAAAAAAGAACAGGATATGAAAAGAATACAGAAGATTTCTTTGCATCCAGCCGCTACCATCTTGTATAATAAGTGACATGCTAATTTCCTTTCTGAGTATTACATGCTGTGCCCTCGCTAAAATTTATTATCAGCTAAATTAAACTGCAACTTGCTGCCTGGAGTATATTAGTAAGCCTGGGGAACAAGTACGATTCATTGCTTTTTGTTTTTAGGAATGGCAAAGAAATTGACTTTATTTCCAGATTAATATTCCACTGGACTAATGCATGCTGTCTAAATTGTGTATTAGGTGCTCTATCATGTGATTTCAGAATGCTGCATGCAGTTTCTTAGAAGCCAAGACAAATTAGCTAAATAATAAAAAGGTCCCCATTTTTAAAAGCTTGTCAATTTCACTGTTCCTGTAACAGCTCTTTAAATAATGTGAAGTGATTGAAGCAGAATGAATGATGTCTAACTTTGACCTTTCTTCCACCGAGCTGAGAATTAGGTTTGTGATATACTTTGAAGCTTATTGAAGTTTTAAAGTCACTCTCTATAAATGGGAGAATTCAGTGTTTGGCCTCACCTTCAGACCTCAGATAAACAACACAATGATTTGTTTGTGAATGAAAGTTCTTTCATATATTGCCTGTTTGAGAAACTGAGCAGATATGTATGTGGATATTTTCTAAGCGTCAAGGAAAATGAGCACTATCACACATTGGTATCTAAGGTGTCCCAGAGTTTGTAGGCAATGGATGTTTAAATAGCAGGATGCTCTGGGGTGCCCCCTACTGACCCCGGTTGGAAAACCTGCAAGTGAAGTTCTGCTCACATACCATGTGGGACCAATAAGAGGAACTGAATGTGGTCAGAACTGCTTCCACCCTGGACAGAGTTCTGGGTCTTTTCACCCCAGAAATGTGTGTTGATGTAGCTATAGAATGTTCTGATCAGATTCCACTTCTGATCCCACCAGAACAAATCCTACCAGACCAGACCACTAAGGTAAAAGGGAAAGGAAAGATGACCAGAATCGCTCTTCAGACCTTTCCTCTCTGTGTGAAATATTTGGTAGATCCATTATGAGTGGATCTTGTATATTTATTCCACCTTGGGGCTGTCCCCAAGGAATAAAAAGTCTGCCAAGACTCTCCTTTTGCCTCTGAGCGCCCCCAAGCCAGGGTTTTTAACGAGGTTCCAGCACTACAAAACGTGGAAATCGCGCGACAAAATACATGCACTTTAAACAACTCTTCCAGCGCTCTTTCTGGAAGTTGCGGGTTTTCCTCGCTACATTTACCTTGGGGACGCTCCGTGGCAAAAGGGGCGGGGATTGCCGCCTGCACACACAGCAGAAACAGAAGCAGCTTCACTTTCTAAAGCTCTGAACTAAAGAGCCAGAATCATGCAGAATTGCAACATTGTTGCAATCACTGTGAGGTGTGAAATGGGTGGATTATTGCTAGGGGTGGATTTTAAAGCAATAACAGGGAAAGTGATGAGTGAATGAGCGATCGTGCGCTGGACAGGGTGGATTTTTGAAAGCAATAACAGGGAAAGTGGTGAGAGTGAATGTTTTCCAGCACGAGAAGCCATTTCGGGGGGGGGGGGGGAGATCTGGGAAACGAACAGAGAGCCGATCGCTGTTTCTCCTTTGCACTTGTCAGGGATTGTCAGCGCTCGTGCGCTGGGCAGGGTGGATTTTTGAAAGCAATAACAGGGAAAGTGGTGAGAGTGAATGTTTTCCAGCACGAGAAGCCATTTCGGGGGGGGGGGAGAGATCTGGGAGACAAACAGAGAGCCGATCGCTGTTTCTCCTTTTCACTTGTCAGGGAATGTCTTCCTGGTTGTGGCCACACCGAGCGCAGTCCCTCCACATTCCCGCTGGCACCCTATGAACAAAAGCAGGGGCGGGGAGAAAAAGATGCGCGCAAAGAAAACAGGGATCCTATGGGGACGAAAGGTGCGTTAAAAACACACATTTTCCTGAGCCTCATGCGGACGCTTATTCCTGATTTGCATGGCACTTTTAAAGTCCACTTCAATAGAGTGACAGTAGAGTGACAGTGGAGAAGTAAATAAGTCTTTTGGGGATGCAGCCCTTGTTCTTCCTTTTAGCTTGCAAATGTCTAACTAATTCTATAAATAATCTTAAAAATTAAGAGTGCAATATGCCTAATTTTTGTGCAAATTTCATGGTTTGTGGAAGAATATTTCCTTTCCTTGGAAAAGAAGGACATTTAATCAGAATAAGAATAATAAGAACCAAACTTCAACCCCAGAGGATAAAGTTAATGAGTATGTACCGTATATTCCGGCGTATAAGACAACTGGGCATGTAAGACAACCCCCAACTTTTCCAGTTAAAATATAGAGTTTGGGATATACTCGCTGTATAAGAAGACAACACCTGGCATCTAAGATGACCCCTGACTTTTGAAAAGATTTTCCTGGGTTAAAAAGTAGTCTTATACGCCAGAATATACAGTATTCATCTGAAAGAAATATGCTAGGAAGATTGAGGTATTGTTACGCCTACATCTCCTAAAATAATACTTCATCTGTCAGTATTTGATGGATTAAAGGATTTTTAACAGAGAGGTTGTCTTTCTCTCTTCACATGAAGCAGAAGACATATAACAGCTCAATACAATTTTTTTAAAAAAATAATTACAAAAGCAATAACACCAAGTCCTGTTGACCAAGGTTTGAAAATGGTTCTGAACATGTGTGATCTGCAACATGCATCTCTCTTCGCATTGGGTTTATATACTGAAGCCAGAACTTTGGCCTTATTATCCCTAACAAGCATCCTAGGACAAGCTGGACTGTCTTCTCCTGGGAAAGATTGTTGCTGGTGTGGGACACGGGTAATTGAGGATGGATGCAAAGTGGTCCAGACCTAAAGGAACTGCACTGATTGCAAATTTGCTACCAAGTCGCCAGTTTATAGAGCCCTAAACAACTTTGGACCAGATATATAAAGGAGTGTCTCCTGCTATACAAACATGTTCATCAATTAAGATTTGTAAAATACGCCCCTTGGCAGTGCCAAGTATCAGTAGTTAAAGGAGCAAGGACACATGAGGGGCCCTTCTCTGTGCTACCCTCCAGGTTGTAGAATTATCTTCTGAGGTGCACCAATCCCCATCACTGGACATATTTATATGCATGGTGAACATTCACTTGTTTATCCCAGTCTTTAGATGAATAGGTAGTTTGATCAGCCCTGCCAAGCCCTCTTATCTGGCCTTTTAGTGAGCTCAGTATTTAATTGTGACATTTATATTGATTTTATAGTAATCCACTCAGAGATTTTAAGGTATAGGGTTAGGGTGGTATAGAAATATTTATTTAGTATTTATTTATTATAGAAATAAAAAATCTAAAATTTTATATATAAACTTCCTGCATTAGCTGCCTGTGGGAATGGTCTCTATGGCTATGTCACATAACAGGAGGATTGAAAGAAGTCTGCAAACTAGAGACATGAACAAACTCAAAATTTGTAGTTTCATTCATTTTCGAACTGGGATGAACAAGGTTGACCCAGTTTGAGTCTGAACTTCAAATAGATTCAGAACTGATTTAAAACAATAGTCAAAATCAAAGGATCTTTCTATCCATGGGTGTTTTTCCACGGTCACTTAGTACCCATTTTATCACCCATTAAGGACCCATTTGGGTGAGAGCCAGATGACCCCATTTCCACCACGGCACCCATTAGGGACACATTTGTTTCCACCGTGCCTCAGGAAATCCAGATCATATGGGTACTTTTTGGTCTTTAGTCCAGATTTTCTGTAGATCCCATTAATGGGGTCTACAATGGGGTCTTCAGCCAGAAAATCCAGATTAAAGGGAGCCTGTTTCCACATTAGTTTGGCAATGGGGTCTAGAGGAGGCTAAGGGGAGGGGGCACCCTTGGGGGGGGGAGGCCCCAAACCTAAACTTTGAAGTCATTTCGTAGTAATTTTGAAGTCTGTGCAAAATAGCTCTGGAGCCTCTTTGAAGTCTGTGCTGATCTTCGGAGTGAACTTAGAAGTCACTCCAAAGTCACTTCGAAGTCACTCCAAAGTTTACTTCGAAGATCAGCACGGACTTCAAAGACTCTCCAGAGCTATTTTGCAGACTTCGAAGTGACTTCGAAGTGACTTCGGAGCCACTTTGGAGATTGCACGCCCTGACCCCCCAAACATCTGGGGTGACAGGATCGTCTTAGATCCAGATTAAAGGAGCATGGTGGAAAAACACCCCATATTGCCCTGTTGATATTATATAATTTTTTCTTTTTTTCTTTTAAATGTTTGTATTTCCTGTTTTAAATAAAAAGACTGCAGGTGTGTTCAAAATGATTTTTTAATACCTCATCAAAGGATCTTTTACAACTGTTTTAAAGGGTAATTCCAGTAGAAACTCAACCAGTTTGAATCTAATCAATTAGTTCAATGCATTGAAATGTATACCCCCAATTTGGTTTAATCTGAAATGAATGGGGAATAGTTCAGTTTGGGTCAAACTGTTCTGATTGATTTAACCCAGGGGCCTTTCCACACTTGGTGACATATGTGCCTTCCAGTACACTCCCAGATGGAGTATCTGCACTTGAAGGAGCTGTTTCCAACTCAGAAACAGTTCCTTCTGTGCAGGAACACACTGCACAGAAGGAGCTGAAAGGCAACTACATGTGGATTGTGATTTTGTTGTGTCTCAGGCAGGTGAGGGCAGCAGTCCATTTGGGGGCTTAAGAGTAGGCAGCATCAGGTCAGTCCAACGTTGGGGTTCCAGAGGTTCAGCAAGAGTCACAGCAAGGTCCAAGAGTCAGTTTTGTAGGCAAAGACATGGACAGTGGTTACAAAAATACTTTGTTTGCAATGCCAGACCAGTGTGTGCTGCTCAGTTAAGTAGGGGAGGGAGCTCCATGCCCTTGATGGTGCAGCTGCGCCCGGTGCTGTGATCTACATTTCACCTGTTTCTGGTCTTGGAGGAGAAGAGGGGAGGGGCACTCTTGGGACTCGCTGTCTGTGTGCTCCCCTAAAACTGCCCCCTGGCTCTCAATGTTTGTGCTGCTGTGCTCTGGTTGCTGCTCAGACTGCTGGGCCATTGGAAGCGCACCCTCGCCCTCCAAGGAGGAAGCTGGACTGGTAGGATGGGGCATGACAGATTTAGTGCTCCACACATGCACTTACCTTTACCAGAGACATCATTTCCTGTCTCTACTGAGCCCATCCACACCTTTATGATGCTTGGAAGGTCAGCTAACATGCCATGCAAGCACACTGCCATGTCAGGAGACCTGGAATGCAAATGTGTGTGTGCAGCACATCATCATTGTCCTGGTGATGGCACTGGTGATGACATAAGAAGTCAAGATGGCGGCACCTTGGCACATGTCCACACTTCAGGTAAGTCTGCAGACTCATGGGGAATGAGAACGCACTAGTGTGAATGCCAGTACACCTGTTGGCAAGTTCAGCTTTCCCATCCCCCATACAGGATTTGAAGTGTGAATTTTTTCCTGGTCGTACCCTGACTGGTTTGATGCATCTTTACCGCAAACAAAAGTTTAAATATTCTTATTTACATGGCATGCCACCCTCTTTAAAACATACACTTTCTGTTATCTGGTTACATTTTTTCTGCCTCTTGTTTCAGGTAATTCTACTTCTTATTGGCTGGAAATATAGCAGGTAGCAAGTGTTTAACTCTGCAAAACAAGATGACTAATTCAGCACACTACTGGCATCATCTACTTTAAAGCTTTTGCTTTCCTAACTTCCTTATCCTAGCAGAAATATGCAGAGTTAAAATATTTGTCTTTCCAAATAAATCTTCTCTTGTCACCCACAATATTGACAATGAAGGCAGGATTAAGTTGTGCAATTGGCAAAGGAAAAAAATGTGTGCATTATTAGATAAATACTGACTTATACTTGATTATGTGCTGGTAATCTTTCTCTCTTGACATTAACTTGTAGACTGAAAAAATAATGTTGATATATTCTTTTATTTATAAATAGAAATTTATAATGGAATAGCTGTCACAACCTGAAGTGTAGCTGTCTCAGACACATGTCCTTAATAACAATGTATTAATTAGCAGCCCGGGGGGGGGGGGGACAACACCTTGGGGAGGAAGAACTCCAAGGCATCCCCCTCCCTTCCAATTCCCACTTATATTTGCATTATTTGAACACTGAAATGCTCGTTAAGTGAATAGGCTTTCCTTGGACACAATTAACATATACAGTTTGCTTCTGTCTGGATCACTTGACTGTTGAACAAGTGGTACTTTTAAATGGGGTTACGAAATGCAGAAGAGGACAGGATTCCCATTCCTGTAACAGTTGCATAAAAGCACATACGGCTTATAGAGCAGACAATACTTCCTGAAATTCCCTCTTCTGTACAGCCATTAATGCAGCAGAAATCCTTCCTGTCTTCTTTTTTAATTGATCACCTTAATGTCATGAGGAGGAGGAATAAAAGAAGAAGGAGAAGAAGAGTTGGCTTTTCTACCTGCTTTTCTCACCCTAAAGAGGCTGACAAAGCTTTCTGCTCTTCTCCTCACAACAAGCACCAAGGGCGTGTTCCTATTCAATGTTTAAAAACGCATTTAAAAACACATTTTAAAATGAAATAAAAGAACCCAATGCAAACGTGAATTTGGCTGATCTCATTACTTTCACTTTAAATCATGTTCAATCCTGATTCTGAGGTTCCCGCAAAGCACTTCAAAACTGCATTTGGGAAAGCGCATCTTTTCCTCCCCGCCCATTGTCAGTCATGGTGCCCACCCCCTCTCTCTGACTGGGGTTCCTGCTGCCGCAAAATTCTTGATGTAACGAGAGCGGGGAGTTTGAGCTTGGACCCACGCCTGGTCACATGGGTGCCCAGTCAGAACCAAACAGCTTGCATGGGGACACAACCAAGGTGATTGATGTGAGGACAAACAGGATGCTTCTAAGGCCATTTGTTGGGATTTGAGAGCAGAAGATGGTTTGCCCTTGTCTCTGCTTTAGATGCCCATGGGCAATTGGTGGGCCACTGTATGAGACAGGATGCTGGAATAGATGGGCTGTGGCCTGATCCAGCAGGGCTCCTCTTATGTTCTTATGTTCTAAACAGAAAAACCTTAAACAAATAGCTTTAGGGTCATTCAGGCTGTATGACCTTAACCATACTGCATTTTCACTGAGGTGTGCTGGTCCATACCAGTTCCTGCATTGGCCCTGAAGCTCACATGACCTCCAGGGCCAGGATCTGAGTGTTCAGAAAGGCTAGGATGCCATCAGGAAACCCATTTTGTCAGCATGATTTGATGCTCAACAAAAATGGGTCCTCTTCTAGTCCAGGACCTAACTGACTAAGATTGCATTTTATTCAGTGAAAATGAAGCATATCAGTGGTGAGCAGGTTCTCACAGTCTCCACTATTGATTGATATGTAGACCAATGGAGCTCAGAATCCAACTATGAGGGTTCCAAATATGGATTAAATGTGAGTGTAGAGGGCCCATGATTTCATTTAATACTTATTCATTTTCTGAATCAATCATGTGAGGGGCAGAGGGAATTGTATAAATAGTCTACACAAAATGTTTGCCAGCTGTACAAAGATAAAAACATGTTTTTTTAAAAAAAGAAAAAACCAGACTCCCACTGTGTGATATATGGATGTGCACTTTTCTTTGGGTCTCCCTTTTTAGCAGATTGCTAAAACTATTTCAGTGAGCACATTATGCAAAATAGATGTTGGGTTCAGCATCAGGATAACAGAATGGACATTGCCATGGGAAATCCAGCTTTGCCAAAGGTTGCCCCTTTTATAAATTTGGACAGTCACATCCGGTCCATTATGAAGTGACCAACCTGCCCCCTTGCTCAACCCTATGTCAACCATTTTACTGCGTCTGATGCTGCATCCAAACATCAGTTACTTATTCCTCTCTATTTCAAAATATGCATGCTTTATTCAAATATAGTGGAATGCCTACTGACATCTGGATGCAGCCCAGATGGTACCAAGGCTCTTGATTGAAACATACTTTGAATGGGAATTATAAGAAGAAAGTTGAAGGATTAGGTTCAGCTGACACTGAAAATATTCTAAGCAAAATGTTTAGTTGCAGTATTATAATGCATTGATTCTTTCAAAAGGATACAAATGTAAACACACTTCAAAACCAAAATTCTTTCTTTCTTTCTTTCTCTCTCTCTTTCTTTCTTTCTCATCTATATTTGCTGTCTTTCTCAGCATGGAACCTATTTTAGTTGTATTTCTTATAAACATGGAGTCAGTCATCACAGTAGTTCTAAGCATTGCTTCGTTAGTGGTGAGAAGCAGAATCTGCCTGATTTCACTGATTTGTTCTTTCCTTTCTTTCTTCTTTCCTCCCAAACTGCCATTAATTTATAATCTTGCTCTAGCAGCTGCTTGTCTTTTATACAGCTACAAGGATGGAAGCAGAGCTTTCAAACTGAGCAGTACTGCAGCTGGACCAAGAACAAAAGACTGTCAATCTCACTAACTGGTGACTTCCCAAAAGCTGATTGAAGTGAGAGAAGGCAAAGACAGAAAATGCTAAGTAAACAGAATCCCATGTAAGTTGCTCATTCTTTCATAAAGCATTGACAAAGCAGTATTGTGAGATATTTGCTCTAAATTTGTTGGGTATTTTTCATTAGAGTTTCCTTTCTTCCTTCATCGCTTGGGTCATGTGCTGTATAACTGTCATGCTGCTTTGCCAGGGGAGCCAACAAGGTCTACCAGATTTGACTTGTAACTTTAATAGCTATGGTAATCATTAATTCTTTCTGTCTGTAAGTAAAGCAAGTGATACAATAGTTATAATGAGACTAGACAGACACACAGGAAGGCCCTTTATATCAGGCCATACTAAAGGGAGTTTCTACTCTGGCCGGTATAGTGGTCCAACATGAGACCTAGCCCACCATGATGCAGGTCAACTCCTAGCTTAATTCCTGCTAGGTCACTCTGTACCCACTGGATGGGGCATAAGCCACTAAATTTTGCTGCTGAAATGGATACTCCTAGGGCTCCAAGGCCAGGAACATTCATTGCTGGCCATCAGAGCACTTGAAGTAGGCTCTAAAGTTTGTGCAAGCTTCAGAGCAGTGCAGAGTGGGGCTGTCCTGGAAGACCTTGTTTCAGGACAGATGGACCAGTACAGCAGGGAACTCTTCCTGTAGGAACAGTTGCATCTGGAGCACTCCAGCCCACACAAAGGTGGAATGGTCTAGTAAGCATCTAGCCTTTTTATTTATTACATCCTGGCTTTTCACAGAGAAGCTCAAGGCATTATACCACTTCATGATTTTGTTAACGCACAGGATATACAAACGATTTAAATAAATGCAATAACAAATATAAATTGCTTCCTTTCACTAATTTTATTTCCTGACTTCCAACTGTGTGAAGTAATGACTGGCTGAATAGGGATTTTAATCCTTGTCTTCCACATCACAGCCAGACTATTTACTCTTCCTGGACAGTAGCTTAACAGAACTTTTGGAGAATGTGGCCATTTTATGCAAAGTATGGGATATTCTGCACTGCACTCGCCCAAACCAGGCAACCAGGGATATGATGATCTAGGCTGCAATTAGCAAGCTCCAAAGTTGCCAACCAGGGCTGTTTTAGCTGAGCACCCAGAAGTGGCACATTTCTGAGTATTCAGCAAAATGGTGCCAGGTATGGTATAGCAGACCATGACTCATAAATGGTCTACTTTTCTGTAGTGCAGACAATATGGCATCACCCAGACTGAGTTGCAACATGAAGGCAAAGACAAACCATAAGGCTGTAAAATGACTCTTTGGAGCCTTAGAGAACCCTGAAAACAGTGAGAATTGCTGACATGGATGATAAGTACGGCAGAAGTCCACTGCATGTTTTGTTCCCCCCAGCAACAATTGTGGGCATATTTTTGGCTTTCTTGGCTGTACAGTCAATTTCTTGTTGCCATATGCATCCAAATAACAGCTAACTCCCCCCAATAAGGCAATCTCTCACAGAACTTTAAAGAGGCTTGGAGGTAGGTCACATTTGTCAGCAGTAGGGACAGCTGGAGAGGATGAATGGTGAAGATTTGTTTGTCTATCAAGCACATCAGATGCCTAGAGGCCACTAAAATGGAGCTGTGTGAATGCTGCCTATATTCCAGTGATATTATCATTCACAAATCTCAAAATAGCCACAAGCTTTATGAAATACTTTCCCTCCGCACCTATATATTTATCTACTTCAATAGAAGTGCATTAATTAAGCTTGATGGTACTTATCTGGGGGGGAAATGTATTCATTGCTTTCCTTTCAAAGAGCTAAGGGCATAGTCTTCCACAGAGCAGTTCCTCTGTTCCTAAAATTGCTATATGCAGAAGTCTTATTGACACAGAACATTTTGCCTAACAAGAGCCTTGGATTTATATATATATTTATCAGCATGCAATGGAGAGTTCTTCAGTGATCTTTAGTGGGCCATTCATATATAGCTAATAATAAATCAGGTGTGGCTGGTTCATGGTTCCACACTCCCAGCATTCTTTGCCATTACCACAGGCTCCTAGAACAGATGTTCAGCAGCACCTGAAAGTCTACATGTTAGCAGCAGGGTAACAGAAAGTGCTACTGGAAGTGCTGACAGAAACTGATGCACTGATGAAAAGGACCCTACTGGGAACTTTAAAGGCCAGGAACTTTTGTTCCCATCTTTCAGCTTTAAGGGTGACAGTTTAAGGACTGGACCAAACTGTTACAGCTGGTACTCAGCCCTGAGTTGGGAGGGGCCGTGCCAGCTCAGTAGCAATCTGTCTCAACATGAATCAGGTTGTGTATCAAGGACTGGAGTAGAGTGTGGACATGGCCATAATTAATTCCCATTATGAAGCCCTTCTTAATCCTTGGTAACAAATACTGTACAATTCTCTAAATCCATAGTGTGTTTCACGAACCAATAAAAAGATAATAACTGTCCCCTGAGAAAAACAGCATTATAAGATATGGGACCCCTGCCAAGAAGCAAAAGATTCAGTCTTTATTTTTCTGTATTCATTTTTTGTGCTTCCTCACCTTTTTCTTCACCATATATTATTTATTTATTTACATTTGTATATCATTCTTTACCTTAGATCCCAGAATGGTTTACACAGTTTATTTCAAATCAAATATTTAAATATTCTGTGATTAGGTAGGGTTCTACATATGTGTTGCCTATGTTCCTTCAGCAAACTGGCCTCAGGAGGATGTCAAACCCATTGTTTTAGGCTCAGTGATTCAGCTAGACTACTACTTTTCTTCTTCCTCTTCTAGCTGCATGACACCGTCCTCAAGTATGGCTGACCAAATAATTGTATCTGGCACTAGAGTCACTGTGGGTTCATCCCCATGGGCATTTTAATCCAAATTGAGTCTGAATTCGGGAAGGATCGTCCCCATGACTTCTGTAATTAATCTGATTTTGGCACCCAGGCATCCCCATGCAGTTTCTTATTCCTGTATTTTACGAGGACTATCCTGCCTAAATCTGGAGGGGAAAAAGTCCTGATAAAAACAGTCCCCTTTTTGGAGCCAAGTCCACTTATTTTCCCCCACATGGGGATGACACCGGGCTATTTGGGTGGAGACCTAGTCTTCTGGTCAATGGCAGCCAGCTGTGTGTGTTTTTTTTGTTTTTTTTACAGATGCAAAGTTCCCTTCCTCCCTTGCCAGCTCGCAATGCTAGAGCCTTGTTTGAAAAAGGCAAAAAGTGGGGAGAGCTGCTTGCTTTTTAAAACATTTTTGCTGGAAGCATTTGTATCTTTTTCTATAGTTATCAGAAAAAATACATTTGAGAAGTTTTGCAATACTTTTAAATACTTTAAATGCTTTGAAATGCTTTGCAAAGATACATTTTATTGCACTGTGCTTGGTCCTTCACTAATCTACTTGTGTGCACATTTGCTGGTAATGTCAAAAGGGAGAGGTGTAAAATAGAAAGTAATTATGTAGAAAATGTTTTTAAAACTGCCTTCAGTGAGAGTTTTGCTGCCTTTATTGCAGGTAGGGTTTGCATGGGGGGAGAATTTAAAAGTCCTGTTTTTAATGTTTAAAAATAACCCCCCAAATAGTACAAGCAGGACTAAACCAAGACTAAAAAAGCTGCATGGGGACACACCTTGTCATTGTTCCAGGGCAGAAGAGGTAATTCTGCCTTCCCTCCATCCAGCTTCTGCAGATAGTAGTGATGGTTCCCTCCTGGTGACAGCCGAGGAGGTGGGGAGAGGAACCTGATGAACTAAGTCCCTCATCAGGGTGGATGGTGTGGTCCTGCTTCCCCTCTTTCCAGCTGCTGCAGATTTTATAATACTGTTATAAAATTTAAGAATTCTTAATAAATTTTGGAGACCTGCAAGATGTCCTGGTTAATTTCATGGATTTTTAAAATTTATTTATAACTAATGTGGGATCAATATGATAAGAAAACAAAAATGTTACTCAGATCAAAGTATTATCTAAGCAAGATTTTAGAATTTAGACCTTGAGTAGGAGTTATAATTATATTACACATGCTGATAATCAATATTTTTATTTACCGTGACATAGCACAAATGTTTAAACAACATGTAAATCATCCCCCGCCCCCCAGGATAATTCATTTGTGTTTCAAGCTTCCTATCTCAAACATCCTGAGTTCCTATCAGGCAAACTCATTTTTCATTTGTTACATAACAATCCTAGCAGGTCCTGTTTCATGTCTGTAAGTACTTACACATTAACAGGAGAGCAACATTTTCAGCTACTCACCTTTTGGGAACCCTGCTTATGCGATGTTTGCAAACACAAAGCCTAAGTACCATTACTTATTATATAAATCAGATGGACTTCTCTGCTTTGAGAGAAAAGGTCAAAAGGCCTTGTTTTAATTTAAACATTCTGTTCTCTGTGGAATTTTAACTGACTATATTGGTTGTATGTTTGAAAGCAATAATGCAAAACTGCTTTTAGGGAATTAAAAACAGAGTGGATGAGGAAAGCAAAATTACCTTCCTTATCTTGCAATGCTGTTTTTCTTGAAGACCCTTTCCTGTCTCAGACTTCTTAGCAATAGACCAGTGTTGGAAGAAGATCCTCAATAACACAGTGAACTGTTCTACCCCACACCTGCATGATATATAAATTATACAAAGTAAAGGAACTGGGGAAATTCAGTCTGGAGAAGAGGAAGTTTAGGGAAAACATGATATTCCTTATGAAAAGGTGCCATAAGGAAGATGGTCAGGAACCGTTCTCCAGAGCCACACATACTAAATACCAGAAATGATACATACAAATTTCAGGGAAAAAATCTGGATGTTTGAATAGACAAGGGGAAAAAATATTGATGATAAGATTTGAATCGAAGTGGAATAATTGATCTATAGAGGTGGGGGTAGGTCCTTCATTGCTGGAGATTTTCAAGAAGAAACTGGACAGCCTCTTCAAACATCAAAAAGAAAGAGTCTTTGTGGTTGCTCCCAAATACACAATTCTGTGATCTAGTGATTGCATGGCTACTAGAGATATGTCAAACTGGTTGTATTCAAGCACAGTTTGATAGATTAAAGATTAAACAGAATATGGGAGGCAAATGTCTTTAAGGTGCTTTTGAGATGCTTCATGTGCTAAAAGTGAATGCAGCCAAAGAATGGTGACTTAAAACAAATGTAGTTAAACGAATCAGCTTCGTAATCTTTTATTTCAATGGCTACTAGAACAAATGCCTAGGTGCATCTTTCAGACTGGGGGGGGGAATGGGGCACTTCTATGGAATGTGCTGCCAGAAGATGTGGTGACAGCTACCAGTCTGGATTGCTTCAAAGTAGGGTTAGACAAATTTATGGATGACAGAGGTATCAGTGGATACTAGAATGAATGTCTAGGTACATCATTCAGGCTGGTGGGGGGGGCGGAAGCAGGATGCTTCTAATGTCATTTGCTGGGATTCTAGAGCAGGAATAGGCTTGTCCTTGTCTCTGCTTAGGATGCCCATGAGCATTTGGTGGGCCACTGTGTGCCACAGGATGCTGGACTGGATGGGCTGTGGCCTGATCCAGCAGGGCTTCTCTTATGTTCTTATGTTCTTCAAGTGGTTTGATCAGAAGTTGATCATAAGATTGTTGTAAGTCTTGACCCCTGGTTATGCTTAAATCTAGGCTGAAACAAATAGTTAAATCTGCCTTCTACTATATTCGGGCTCACCCGCATTAGAATTAATACCATTGAACTGTATAGTGTAGTCTCATATGCTCTGCTGGAAATGAATTTCTTTTAAGAAAACAGGCCTTTACTTAGTTTTTAAAATGGCATATGCTCTTCCAATGCCCTTGGCTAAGTAAGTGAGACTTCTTCCACAATGAGCAATGCTGGATGAAGTTGAAAAATGACCTGTCAATAGTGTGAGCCCAACAGATTTAAGAGACCAGTAGCATGGTAGGCAGAAAAGATTAATGGGACTCCAAACTTGAGTCAATCAGTGTCAAAACTAACCAAAGCAATTGGTTACATAGAAACACTTAACTCAGTCTGTATCAATAAATAGGGATGGATATTGAAGTGGATCTTATAAGATCTGAGGGAGAAGACTGAATCTGGACTCAAGCATATTATTTTCTTCCTTTTCTGAAAGCAAAACAATCAGTTTTTAACTTATCTAAGTTTTCTATGGCCACATCCTCATGCATGTTTGGTACAGTTCCGAACCTGGGATCAGCAAGCAGAAAGCAGACCAAATCCTCCCAAACTGTGCCAGACCAGGATCAAATGTGGTACCTGAAAATACAAGTCTCAACATGGTCTGGGGTCCTGGTACGCATTGATTAGCGAGCCAAGACCACACATGGGGATGATCGTGGGCTACCTGGGGAGGAGATTGGCGCTCACATCATTAGGAGGTGGGGTGTGCTTGCCATTCCTGCCCTGCATGTTGGAGATTGCAGCCAATGACATTTTAAAATACCGATCAGCAAGGCATTGTGTGCATTTTCCACAGAAATATTTCCACCCCCGTTTTCCGATTGCCAAGGCAGGCAGGATAATGGCTTGATTTTTGTTCCAATTCCAAAAATTTTCAAACCCCGTTTCCCGATCGCCAAGGCTATCATGAAATAAAGACTTGATTTTCTCCCTTTTAAACTTGGCAGGCATTCTTTTGTTTCCCAGTGGAGCAGAGGTGTGCAAAACTGCTTAAGTGTCTAACTGCCGCTAAACCTCGTAGCAGCTTTCAGTCTTTTAAAATCATTTATAAATTTATTATTATGAAGTAAGCTTTATTTTAGCTTTTTTCCCATGCCTCCTAGCCCAGTCCTGGCTTTCAGTGCCACTAAGGGAGGGGGATGTGGCACACAGGTGGGCTGACGTCAGTGCGGCTTCCAATGAGGAGAGAGGAGGTGGCACTGCTCCCCTGTGCCAGGGTTTTGAGCCAAGCATGGCAAGCCGGGTGACTCTGCTGTTGCAGCTCGCCCTTGCCCCAGAAGTGGTGGATCGCCACTCCTGGAGCCACGGGGAGCTTCTACGAGGCCCTCCTTAGCCCCCCAAGGGGAGAGCCCAAGCGATGCCCGCCTTACCTCTTTGGTGTCACCCCGATTCTGGTCACGGGGACCCAGGAGGCTGCACCCCTACATGCTGTGCGCCTCCTGATTGGCCAGGGCTGCTTCTGGCAGCAGCGGCCATTAGGAGGCTCTCTGCACAGGTGCGCCAACTGGCCAGGGCAGCGCACCTGTGCTGAAAGCCTCCTGACGAATTTACTAAATCTGGATGAGGTAGATCCGGATTTACTGCGGTAAATGTGGAAGCAACCCTTGTCATGGAACAGGCAACCCGTCACACACTGGGATGGGTTTCTTTGGAGTGTGGCAAAACCATTTGCATTTGTATAAATAGAGCTCCTACAGGAAGTGAGGAGATTGTGAAAAAAAGAAAATAAAAGTTATCATCCTTCCCAGTTTCTGGGAGAACCCTTTTCAGTCATGTACTAGTCCTTGTGCCATTTCTGGCAGCACCTCCTAGAGCACAGTCAAAAAGCCTATTCACATTCACTGTAGTCAAGTATATGGGCACTGGACCAGTTATGGACCTCTTTAAAGAGGTCCACAGAGGGTTTGGATATGTTACCGTTTGAGCTCTGTATCCCAGTCCACTGCTTCATCCAATGCAGATGAAGTATGATAAGGGGGTGGAATCTGTTACAGTCCCTGTTAGGATGCAGACAGCAGGCTCTTGCTATGGGATGCATTCTAGAGTAAAAGTGAGTGTGGAAAGCGTTATAGTGGCCACTTTCCCTACTATTAGAAAGTATACATAGGAATCTAATGATCTAGTGTTCTGTTTCCAGTCACTTACTCTCAATGTGTTTTCTAGTTTTGAGCATCCAGTGGGCAGAACTATGCCAACTCTGAACACAAAGCAAGTATTATGAACCTCGTCCCATATGCCACATCCAGGACACCTAATGATCAGAGATCATGCAAAGTCAAGGTATACAACTTCAGGTCAGCCACACATTTGCTCTGCCAGACATAGGGCCTCTTCACACTTGGCCTTTTTCTGCAATATATTCTGGAATAACTATCTGCAGTTCACATGCTAGTGGAGACTATGACAAGCCTGTAAAAATAACACAAGGTGATAAGGAAGCAGTTGATAGCTATAAACAGATCTAAGCAATGTCAGGCAAGGATTGAACAAGAGAGATTCATGTGCTAAGACTGATATGTCTTAGGAAAGCAGTGAGGGTGGAAGAATGTGTGACTGAAAATAGGCTATAAATTGAAAGCAAAATAGACTTAAAGCTTGGTTGAAACTGACAGTGTAGTAAAAAAAAAAGAGGAACCTGGTATTACATTCAACAATCTATATTAAAGAAAAGTCAGTAAATATGCAATAATATTGAGGAACTGCAAGACATCTAGCAGCCACAGACTCATTGTACACACACAGTAGTCAAGAGAGCAGATGATAAGGAATTAAACTGAATTTTCAGAAATTCATTGATGCTTGTAATAATGGAAACTTCAATTATCCACACATTGACTGTGCAAATGTTTGCTCAAACCATGTTAGCGAGGTAAAATACTTAGATATTGTAAATGTGTGAGTATTGAACCAGCTTGTGGTGAAACAAATGAGGAAGGAGATTATCCTGAACTTACTCTTAAGCGGGTTTGGGATTTGGCATAAGAAGTAAATGCAGTTTAATAATGACCATAATGCAGTAAATTTGAACATTTACAGAAGTAAAAAAAAAACCTACAAGCATCACCATCACAGATATATTTGATTTCAAAAAAGGGAACACCACAAAATTGAGAAGACTAGAGAAAACTCAAAGATAAGGTTGAAAGGTCAAACCTCCTTCAAAAAGCTTCCTTGGTATTTAATAGAGGCTCAGTTATAATGGATTCTTAAACTAAAGGAGGCCTAAAGGAGGTCTTTGTGGTTTGCTAACTTTGCCAAGTAAGCTGTTAGAAACAAGAATGCATTACACAAAAAATAAAATAGGCTTGCCCTAATGAAGAAAATAATAGGAAATATAAACTTTGGCATTTTAAAAAAATGCAAAGAGCAAGTGAGAGAAGAAAAATAAAATGAGCATATTGTCAGAATTATAAAGACAGATCATAATAAATTCTTCAAATACCTTAGGAGCAGAAAGCTGAGTGGCCATTAGTACCCTGGATCATAAAGGAGTCAAATGTATGCAAATGAAAATTATTCAGAGAAGCTGAATGAATTATGTACAGCTGCCTTCACCCATGAGAATTTGAAGCAGATCTCTGAGGTTGGGCTCCTGGTCTCAGAAGGGAGTCTGATGAACAGAAGCAAATATT
Source organism: Aspidoscelis tigris stejnegeri (assembly GCA_023333525.1). Lineage (NCBI taxonomy): Eukaryota > Metazoa > Chordata > Lepidosauria > Squamata > Teiidae > Aspidoscelis > Aspidoscelis tigris. The sequence continues at coordinate 48,915,640 of JALMGA010000005.1, read as the reverse complement.
GTTGAAAGTCATGGTAGTGAGGGAGATGTAAGTCTTACAGAAAAATGAACATTTGCAGATCACTAAGTCTTGATGGTACCCAGACAAGAATTATTAAACAACTCAAATATGAAATTGTAGTCCAATTATTGATGCCCTCACACATTCATTGAGTTCTCCCTCACAGCACACTCTCTGAAATTGCATATTGATTCAAAACTGTAATTACAAAGAAAAACAAATTGATATCTGGTCTTCTAGTGGTAGATGTGGAATTAAAGTTGTGCTTAGGTGGGTATAGGCTAAAGAAGGAGACAGAACAAGTGGTGAGTAACTATTGCCACCAAGGGAATCAGTTATTCTAATGCAGTGGCAGGGAAATAAGGAAGGTGGAGTTTGACTTTTGCACATCAGTGAAGTCATAATTTGAAGGACAGAACAGTGTCCAGTTGCTAACTGCACAGAGATATTTGATGAGGGGAGGAGAGAGAAAAAAGTGACAGTTTCTCTTTGCTGAGCACAGGAAAAATGAAGAGTGAGAACAAGCAAGTTCGTTTTGAGTCCATGTAATAATGCAAATATGGGAACATAGATTTGATCCTCATTCCTCCAGAATGCAGATTTTTCTATGCCATGACTGAATGCACCCAGACAGGAACAGTGAAACAATTGTTGCTTGGTGTCAACCAACAGAAAAGGGGAAAACGGGAGTAGGAAATTATTTTGGCCCACAATTTTTCGATACCTAAACCTAGTACTATTCTTCGTTCAATATTGGTTCTAAAATAAAGTTTATGTGAGTTCCATTGCTTAAGAAGGCCCTTTTCTGTTTTCTGCCAATAAACAGCTATTGCAGACGTCAGCAAGCTAGTCCTACAGAATGCATCCCAAGAATTCCAGGGTAAACACATAAGTATGCAGTAAAGCAATAAAGTTCCCTTTCCCTCACTGTAATAGGCATTTCCCCCTATGTGTGCATATCACTTTTTATTGGTGAGATTAATTGATAACTTGCATATGTACAGCATCCATTGCAGTTGAAATGCTACAGATGGAGCTTTTGCCTCAGCACTAAGTCTTTCCTAGAAGTCAGTTCCCACACTGAGCTATAATGAGACAACAACTATTACTTCTAAAAGTGTGATTTAGCCTTTTTCATAGCTGGACTGATAATGAGAGATCAGAAGTCCACCACTGGGTCTTAAATGCATCTAGAGGGATGAGATTCTAAAAGTGTGTAATGGCTGAAGGGATGTGGGCAATAAGAGTCAAACATTTTACATAAGGTGCAGAAGGCTGACTGACAACCTGAAAAGGGCTGTACGGATTGTGGGAGGCATTTGGGGTAAGTAGTATATTTATGCTCCATGCGCTACTGTAGCAATAGCGACACTTCAGGGATCATTTTAAGTGACAGCATATAAAACAAACTGTGCTTTCCACAAAGCACATTAACTAAACGATGTCAGAAATGTAGCAAGTGAAGATAATGACATTTAAAGTAAAATCCATACAAGGAAAAACCTGGCAGAACTAAAGCATAATAAATGGGTGGATATGAGACACCCTGGCATTGTTTGCCTTGTGTTCTAAGGCACAAAGTTCCTGGCTGTAGTCCTGGTAACTAAACCCTCTAGAAAGAGTTTAGAAAAGAGAACACAGCCTTTTAAGAGCATGCCTTGTGCAGAAATATCTCAAATGTGCAGATTTTCTTTTGCTGTTGCTTCAATGGGAATATATAAGGCTTATTTCATGGAATCAAGCTTCAGCTAGGGTCTGTTGCTAAAAACATAAAAAAAATAAAGCAACCATGTAGAGCTTAAAATCAAAATTCCATATCATTCTTTCCAGAAATTATTACATTAAAACAAGAAAACAGTTAAACCAAGAGGGAAAAAATATACAGTGGTTTACTTATGCACAGTTAGTAGATATATATAGAAGAGATAAAGAGAATATATATTTTGAATGGGAAAAACAGGAGTGGGAAATAAAATTAAACAAATTGTTATATCATTTAAACCAGAATTTTTTCTATTGGGAATAATAGATAGCAATTTAGATCATACCTTAATTATGCATATGGTTACAGTCACGAGAATAATTTATGCAAAACGATGGAAAGATCCAGAAATACCTTCAGTGGATAATTGGTTAGTTAAACTGTCTGAATTTCCTGAGTTGGACCAACTGACGAATTTCTTAAAGAACAACAGAGAAGTATTTAAAAGACTGGAGACCATACATAGAATTTCTAGAGGAAGAAGGATTAACAACAGCTGGTTTTGATTAACTCTTTTTCTTTTTTAAGGACTGGTGGAGTTGCAAGATACTAGGACAATAAGATAAGATCCTGAAAAAATGGAGAAAGTCACCAGATGTGAAAAACAGACTGTTATATGACAATTGGGAAAAAGGGGTGATAATGAATCCTGAAGTTTTGTTACTATTGTTGTATCAAAAGTAAAAAAAAAATTACTTGTGAAAAAACAAGGCTGAAAGGGGAACAATTGGTATGGTATATAAGGTATTACTTCAAATTGAAATGGAACATGAACAGGTTAAACAAATGTATGATTTTGGATACAATATCCAAATGGACCAAAGGGAGAAATTGTGTGTAAAAGTTATGACATTTACATCTTGTATGCTATTGAAAGAAAATATATATAAAATGATGTATAGATTGCATTTAACACCTCATAAATTAGGGAAAGCATATCAAAATATGTCTACGAAATGTTGGAAATGTAAAAAAAAGTTGAAGGAACCTTTTACCATATGTGGTGGACTTGTGAAAAAGCAAAAAAGTATTGGGCACTAATATATAATTGGATGAGACAAATTTTAAAGAGAAATATTATGTTTAAACCAGAATTATTTTTGTTGGGAATTGTAGATAACAGTTTGGATAGCATAAACTCTTTGATTTTATATATGGTGATAGCAGCTAGACTATTATACACAGAGAAATGGAAGGAAGAAGAGATACTTTCAGAAGAAGAATGGTTAATTAAATTGATGGACTTGGTCGAAATGGACAAATTGACAAATTTACTAGAAGATAAAACGATGGATAAGTTTATGAAAGACTGGAGCCCTTTCATCAACCATCTTTGAGAATTAGAAGTAATGACGGATGGTTTTGGCTAAAGACCAAAGGGCAAGCTCAAAAGGAACAAGAGATATCTAAGGGGAGCAAAGAAACAAGTGACACGAAGACCAAAAGATGTAAAAATATCAAATGGGCTTGCCTGAATGAATTCATCAGTGTTGATTTTCTATGATACAGAATTGTAGGTTGGTCCATCCCAATACACCCATGGTGAAACATAAAAATGCAAACCTAGCATTTCAGCTATGCTTATTCTTCTGAAGCTTAGGACACTGACAACAGTGTCCTATATTAACCTTTTAGACCGAAATGTAGGGTGTTTCCACACTTACCTTTCCAGGTCCCTGTCCATCAGGAGTATGCCAAACCTATAGCAGGTCCAGGAGGGAACTGTCCCAAAACAAACCATCTACTTTTGGGTGGCTGTTCTGGGACAACTGCCACACCAGCTCTGAAAATTCCATGGTCTGCTTCTGAGCCCGCAGGGGACCCATTTTGTGTGCCCTTCCTGGGGCAGTTTACTCATCAGTAGGATAGCAGTAGACCCTTTGAAAAAAGCTTTACCACTGTCCTGATCTAGGTAGCTATTTTGGTTTGCAAAATTCTGCAGAAGGGAGAGGCACAGAAATGGGCCATGCGATGCAACTGTACCAGGATATGGTAAATGTGGAGAGATCCCTAGAGCAACAACAAACAGTCAGTAGTGGTCAGGAATGATGTTTGGTGGTTACCTGAAGTCTGCAGCACAGCATCAAATCTCTCTGGGTCAATTCAAAGAACAATTTGTCACTCATGGCTTTCAAACCACACTCCTAAATTTGCACAAAGTGTTTCTGGTGCCTTATTTGGGTAAACAGAGATGTAACCAGGCTTTCCTGTGAACGTCTGCTCCACACTCACTGATAGCAACTGTATTTTGGGGCTGCTTCAGCCATCAGTCTGCTGCTTTTGCTTTTCCCACAGGCTCTTTAGGAGTTGTCTTGAGAAACTGAAATTTATTACCATCTCCAGTGTCCTCGAATGGGTTCTCCATACCATGACTGAGAACTTGGACCATTGTTGATGCAGCTGTAATTCAACTTTGCACTTCATGATTTTACATAAACCCACTGGAGGGCAGAGAAGAACAACAACCAAAGGTAAAAGAAGTTCCTCTGACGTTCCTCTGATGATACATGCCTTAATTGCATCCATTTGGACTGCTGTAATGCACTCTGTGTTGGATAGCCTTTGAAACTGTGGCTGTTCCCAAACTTCTATTGATCCAGAATGCTAATGCCTGACTATTGATTTGGACTATTTACGGATTGACACCCCTGTTCATAAATATACCTTCATTGACTACTTGTGTCTTTCTGAGCAAAGTTCAAAAAGCTGGTCATGATCTGTAAAACTCTTCATGATTTGGGTCCTGCACTACATTTGCTTTTTCAAGAGAATAGTCCCTCCTTCCATTTCTGCAACAACTGAAGGTATGTATGATAGCAAGAGAGAAGACTTTCTCACAAACTGCCATCAAGTTCTGATTTACTTGCAAGGGGCTCAGATTGAAATTGGGACCCTCTATTTTGTCCTTCTACAAACAGGTAAAGGCAATTAAACAGATAACTGAGGGTCAGCTCAACCGATGACCAATTTCTTCAGATTTTTTAGTGTAGGATGCTATTTTAGGCCTTTTGTCCCTGCTGACTTCATAGTTTTATTAACTGTATTATGTGATTTTATTTTTCATTCACTGTAAGCTATGCTGTAGAATTTTGGGTTGTGATGATCCTACCTACTTAAGAAGATAAGTCAACTAAGTGAAGGCTCACCTCTTTAACCTTGACTTTGGCTGAGGGAGCAAGAACTCCTCCCCATGCCAGCACTCACACTGTTTATGGCCGCGTCCCCATGCAAGCCGGTTGCTTCTTGTGATGCGTGTCATAAAAATCCGCATTGTAACTCGCAATAAAGTGTCCCCATGTGGTTTGGGGCAACACAGATTCAAATCGTATATGCCTGTCCCATGCAAGCCACAGCGGGAACCCACACCTTTTTCTCCACACCCACCCTCTCCCCTGATAAGAAGCTGGGTTGACATCACCATAACCCGTCCCGCCTGATGCAGCGATGACAGGCAAATACTTCAGTTGTACCTCCATGAACACAGCACACTTCATTCCTTTCCTTGGCCACCACAGGTTAGCAGAGGTGCGCACATCAGCATGACAGCAGGTATGACAGCAGGCACCCCCACTCGCAACCATCTCAAAATTACTCATGCATAGCTTGCTATCAGGAAAAGTAGGTGTAATAAATGTAGCCGAAAAGACACTTTATTTAAAGAAATCCCCAAGCGGCTGCTGATTGCAGCGTGCACAGCAGAAACAGGTAGCAGAGGCGAAACCCTGCCCGCGAATACTGCGGCCACCACGCTCTGCCCCAAATAACCCAGGAGGGAGTGCCCATGACCACAGGGCAATATGTGCTAGCCCTCTATTTCGGAATGGGAACACTTGCTAAGAGGGGTTCTTTTGACACGTATTGTCTCATATGTAGCCCGTATTAGGGCTTTGCATGGAGATGCTCCCGAGGTGGCCTCAGGCTATTTTCAGCATGGGGATGCACACTTAGTCATTCTTTTTAATTTACTTTTATTGTGATTTTATTGTGGCTCATCATGATATGTCAGGTATAGGGTGGGATAGAAGTATAGATAAACAAGTAAATCAAGAGTTACTCCTCTGTCCCAAAGCTACCTAGAAGGTCACTAAGCACCAGCTAAGTGGGATCCCCTTTACACTAGACCCATTCACGTGACAGGCATGCACAAATATTCAAAACCTTCAAAATTCAATCAAATTTGTTCAAATTTGGATATTTGAATTCAAATTGAATGTCATTAAATTCAAATTTAAACATTCAAATGAATTTCAAATGTTTGAAACATTCATACCAGTTATTCAGATATTTGTATGTGTATGGATATGTACACCATGCATACTTGCCTGTACGCATCTTTCCCACATCTGTATGTGTTTGTATAAATCCATACGGGACAAAAATGGGATGCATACGGGATAAATATGGGATGCGTGCGGATGCATACGAATGTGTATGGGCGCATGCAAACATTGTTGACATTCGTATTTGCAGACACAGATTGAAAATTTGCACAAATAGATTCAAATGTATCCGGACTGAGTGGAATGTGAATACATTAGAATCTTAGACACTTGAATTGATTCAAATTTTTGAATACTTGTTTCAAATAAAATTGAATTCCGAAATTGAATCTATTCCATTCACCCAGAAGTGAGAATGGTGCACATTTTTGTGCTCCAACACTATCCAGGCTAAAGGACAGTCTTGAATGCACAAAGATGCTTCCAGGCATTACCTATGCCTTGTACTGGGGCATACTCGGACTTCCTATTTTTGCTATGTGTGAAAAGGTGCTACATTACAGAGGAAGTTTGACCGTATCCCCCAGTGATTTCCGTGGCCACTTTTTGTGCTTTCTGAAGGAGCTCCAAGGCAGAAACATTGTGCCAGGGAACAAACATTCCCTGGATCAGTTTTCCCCTTGCTCAGAGCAGCAGCAGGCATGTGAGGAAGACTACAACACCACAAGCAAAGTGGGGATTAATCCTCGTCTAGTGTGCAGGTTCAGCTCTGCTGTGGATCCTTTTTATGTCACACCAGACATTTATGAGTATTCCATGCAATTTGAGACCATATATTCTGTCATAGTAATGACAGACATTAATGATGGTTAAAGTATGTTCTAGAAAGACATATAATTCTTGTTCAGTGAATTACCAGATACCTAACTGGGATCTACAATACTTACAAAAAACAACACCCTGATTAACCACTTAAAAAAAAAAGAGTTACTCGAGGGCCACCTAGTTAATTTGCTATCATCTGGAAGAATACCCTAAACCTAATATATTTCTGAGTAAGTATTTTTGTGACTTTTTAAAAATACTCCCAAAGAATTAAGATCAACCATGTAATTTGTTGCTCATTTGGGAGTGAATAGCAATTTTCACAGGAGAGCCAAGTGTCACACTGCATCTACACCCACATGCGTTTGCTTTTTTAGTCTGAAATTCTAGAAGAAGGAAAAGCAAAGTCACATTCAGCATCATGGTACTGATGGGAGAATTAGGAAAGAAACACTGCAGGGACAATAATAGGCACCTGTCCCATAAGTAACAATTTGCAATGACAGAAATAGCAGTAATGAAAATCTACTGCAATATCTGCTTTAAGCTAAGAGTTGCACCAGATAAGTAAACCCACAAAAATCATGCATGGATCTTGGGTTTGTAGGCTGCATGAAGCATGTTAAAAGTACATGCATAGTATTCAGAAGCAGTAAAGATGTGAGGAACCAGTTCAGGTTAAAACCAATTCAGATTGAACCAGGAGGTTTGCTCCGGTCTGAATCAAACTGAACCACCAGTTCCAATTGAACCAAACTAGGGAATATTTTTTCAAACTGGTTGAAATTCAAACAGGTTTGAAGTTCATCTGCAGTTACCAGTAAAAAGATAGTTGATTATTTTTAGGTCTTTTTTTTTAATGGACAAGTTCAAATTGTTCAAGATTTGAATTCAAACCAGGGGCATTTTTACACTTCCTTTCCCGTAGATGGGAAAGGCATGCAATCGCCTAATGCTGACTAGCATTCGCACTTGCAATTGCTAGTCAGTGTTACCCTCTCCCACACATGATTGATCACTCACCTGTGATCGATCCCCAGGATGGTCCTCTTCTGGGCACCGCCATCTTGAGTGTGGCGCCTTCCGCGACTGTGACTGTGTCAGCACCATCACCAGTTCCAGTTGCAGTCCCATCAGAAGTCATTGGAGCTGCCAGCGTGCTTGTGGGCAGCTCCAGTGACTTTCCCAGCCAGCAGAGGTGTGAATGCTCACTGTCTGGATGTGACAAGTAAGGTTGCAGTCACATTTGAATGTATGTACATAAGAACATAAGAGAAGCCTTGCTGGATCAGGCCAGCATCCTGTCGCACACAGTGGCCCGCAAAATGCTCATGGGCATCTCAAACAGAGACAAAGACAAATCTTTTCCTGCTCTTGAATTCCAGCAAACGGCATTAGAAATGTCTTGCTTCCCCTCCCCCCCCCCCAGCCTGAAAGATGTACCTATGTGGAACAAGATTTCATGCTCCACTGCTAGTGCATGATTAGGGAAGTATCCGGGACGGCAGGGGACTCTTGCAGGTTGTAAGCACCTCCTGCAGGTGTAAATGCACCTCCCCAGATATTCACTAATTATGAATTAAGTGTGAATTGGCCCCAGGTTGAGTATGTTCAATTTAGTTTAAATTAGAACTAAACTAATCAGGTGTGACTCACTTTATGAAACTGGCAAGGCTAGAGTGGAGCAGCTGGTCTTGCCTTTGATTTTTCTGAACTACATTTTGATCATCAGGGGACAAATATGTGGAATACAGAGTGTGCGTCCCCATGGCATTTTTTACTCTGAAATTAACCTTGCTTTGCCTCGGACCATCCCCATGAACAGCCAGGCTATATGAGGGGCAAAGAGACAAATCCACGGCAGAAATAAATCTCCTTTCCAACAGTTCTACACCTGAATTAGGGAGCAAGCACACATTATCCTGGGATCATGGGGATGCTCACGAGGTATTGGGGGTGGAGATTGGTGATCACGGTATTAGTGGGTAGGGTCTTGCTGTCCCCGCTGCTAATGCTGCAGTCGCAACTGTCCCACACAAGGGCTTCCTTTAGCCCAAACAAGTGACTGACAGCTGAGCAGCTTGCATCATTAGCAGGTGGGGTTTCACACCCTGTGCTCGCTGTGCCCTGTTTGGGCATTTCTTTAAATTATAAAATCACCAAAACCACTGATTACTATGACACCCTGCTCTCTTGTTGCTGGCAAAGCCACTATATAGGCAGTTAAGCCAAGATGTGCACCTCTGCTAAACTGCCTAGAAACATTGTAGTGGTTAGGGGATGGAATAAGCTAACCAAAGCCACTACATAGGCAATTAGGCAGAGATGCACACCTCTGCTAAACTGCTTAGAAACATTGTAGCAGCTTTGGTTAACTGCTGTTTGCCAGTGATTGGGGAACACGATTGGATTAAGGCTTGCGGGAACAGGCTTGTGGGGCACTGACAACAGCTATAGTGGGTGGGAAAGGGATGGTGATGTCACCCTGGCTTCCTATCAGCAGGAGAGGGGATGGGGAGAAAAAGATGTGGGTTTGCAAAGCACAGGTACATTCTCTTTGAATCCGTGTTGATCTGAACTGCATGGGGTTGCTTTATTGCAAATTGCAATGTGCATTTTTATTTCCTGCATCAAAAGCGAAGCAACCAGAGCCCATGGGGAGATCAGAACCAAGGCTACAGTTGTGGTCTTTCTTCTCCCACTGCTGTGCCATTGGTTTCAATGTATGAGGGTGTGTCTGGACTGTATCCAATGTATGAGGGTGTGTCCATTCTGATGCGCAGTTGGTGCATGGGCGTCACACGTGACACCCGATACTTCAAAGTAGTGGCACATTACTGCCGCTACTGTGGATTTACCTGCTGTGGAATGATCAACACTTGCTCTGCAGTATCAGGTGATTTTGGAGTTTCTTGCTATCCTGACAGGATGGTGAGAAACAACCAATGAGAACTGAGCCTGCAGCTCATTGGCTGACTGATCCCACGTGATACGTGTCTCACTGCATGTACCACAGAAGTCTCGCAGCTGCTGTGGAGCTGCGGACCTCCGTTTGGAGTGGGAACAACACATTGTGACTTCTTAGCCAGTTAAGCTGCAAATTTATTAACGACTGTGGATTTTTATCCACTAGCCTAGAAGGGACCTGAGTTACCTCTTATATCAGTGTTAGTTTTAAAAGACTAAGTATTGTAAAGATGTTCCACCACAAGCTTCAGAGAAGCTTGGAAATAGCCTTGTTTTCAGTTCTGTTTGTTCTGCTAATTGAAAAAACAAAGTTGTTATGATTTTCATAATGAATAAAGCCAATTAAACTGATTAGCAGTGCTTAGACCCTAAATTCAACATTAAAATTATTTCTGGCTTATTAATCATTAGACAGTAATAAGCACAGAAAAGGTACAATTAATGATCTTCCCTTGTAGCACAGGAAATGCTGAAAGTTCAAAATCAAAATTACAGAAATAAAACCTAAACTCAATTTAAGATTATGTTTACCTTTATATTGTTTAAAGGAATGTAGCCTTAGTTATCTAAATATGAGCATTATCATCCACATCAATTCATCCATACTTTGATATCAGCAAATCAAGGGTAGGGGATTTCCACTCACATCTAACTATATAAGCAATTATTTTGAAAGGTAGTCACGCAAGCACCTTTTCTGCCATGACCTTACATAATTAGAATGGCAGACTATGCCGCTTGAGTTGATTAGGAAACTTTCAAAAGTCTGGCCCAGTTTGCACTTACCCCCTCTTGAGTGTGGGCCTTATCACTGGGAAAGTGTGTTCACCCCACAACACTGCTGTTGCTGTCCTGGAACTCACCAAGCCTGTTCTGGTTCTAACTAGTTGTGGTCTAGTTTGCTCCTAAATTACAAACTGTACAGCAAGCAGGTTCAAAAAGAAAAAAGAAAAGGTAAAAGCTCTTATCCCTTTTTGCTCTCCCAAAGTGCTCTCTAAGGGCTTATGATGGGATGGCAGGGGAGTGTGTGAATGTTATGTGGATGCTGCATTCATTCTGTTCATTGAATGCACCAAGACGGGGAGGTCTATTTGGACCCTACCCTCCATGCCTCTGTTCAATAACTCACCAAAGGTGCTGACAGATACCAGTTATGAGACAAAAAAGTGCAATAACTAGAGAAGTTCTGTGGCCCTTGTGTGAACATCTCCAAATATTTATTTCAAGGAAGCAACTCAAGCTGTTCCAGTGACTTTAGTTTGCTGTTCCCTTCTTTTCCCTTCTTCCTTCATACACCTGGAATGCTGTAGTTTTATTTCTCAGGGTTCCTAGTACTCCAACAGCATCTCTATAGGATGATAGATTCCAGCCCAGCACAGGTCATAGAAGAAACCACCAGAGATGATCACAAACTTAAAATTGAAGGTTCATTTTGAATTGCTGTAGAAGCATGCTGACAAAGCAAAGTCCCTGATACAAACACCCAAAGTGAAAACCTCAAAACAAAACAAAAGGTGCTGTATAAAGAATTATATAATTACTTTAAGGGTAAGATATACCCCACTAGAAATATGAAAGAATATATAATAAAAATAAGAGTGTACAATAATAATAAAAATATTTATTAAAAACAATGCAAAATAAAATAAAAAATTACAGCTCACTGGTGTGCTACTTTGAAATTAAACAGAATCACACCAGTGAGCTGTAATAAATTGTATGTTAAAAAGTTTTAAAAAAACTATTTTTTAAAAACTATTTTTAAATAATTATAAGCCACTGAAGAAGACCAACTTCTAGGGTCGAAACGCGTTTGGCTTTCTTATCTTATTTTATTTTATTTTATTTTGCATTGTTTTTAATAAATATTTTTATTATTATTGTACACTCTTATTTTTATTATATATTCTTTCATATTTCTAGTGGGGTATATCTTACCCTTAAAGTAATTATATAATTCTTTATACAGCACCTTTTGTTTTGTTTTGTAGAAGCATGCTGACCTGGTTCTAGATCAAACTTGCAAAGTGTTCAAAAATTTTGTTGTTGCAACTAAGAATGGCACAAATGGGCCAGATAGGGCGATATTAGGATAGTTTTAATTGAATCATTTTCTCAGTCATATTTAATCAAACAGTCCCTGGTTTGGCCTGAATTGAATCAGCCCATTCAAACATAGGATGGTTCAGTTTAAATCAAACAGGACCAGACTGGATGGGTTGACTCAAACTGTTTTAAAATTAACAGAATTTACACTGGGCTTCTAAATGAATCAAATAAACTGTAGTGTTTGTTGGTTGGTTCATTCGTTCATTTTGATGGATTTATATCCAGTCATTCCTTTCAAGAGGCCAAAGTGCTGTGCACCATTTTCCTCTCTTCTAGTTTACTCTCACAACAACTCTGTGAGCTAGATTAGGTTAAAAGGCAGTGACTGGCCCAGATTCACCTGCTGAACTTTCATGACTAAGAGGGATCTGAGCCAAGGAAGTCCTAGATTTCAGCCTGGCACTCTAGCCATTATTGCACATGGGCTGTCATTTGGTTTCTCATTAGTCATGGCCAGATTGAACTGCTGAGTTGCCCCTGCTAACCTGCTCACTGATCTGTGAAACTATGCCTGATAAACGTCTCACAGAGATATGCTGTATAAAGAAAATATTCATAAAATATTACAAGTTAATTGAGAAAATGTGCAATAAGCAAGATATTCTTGCAGTTATGCTGATGGAGTATGGTGATGACCGTCAATTTAGAGATAAGCACACATTTTCCTGATAAATGGAAAGAACATATGAAGGAGAAAAACTGTAAACTTGTCTTTAATGTAAACACAGAGCCATCAAGCTGAAGACTAATCAGGAGGAAGGGGTACATTGAGTACCCAGGGGTAGACAAAAGGGTTTTGGGGGGTTCTTTTTGCTATCCTGAGCTGAGAAGGGCAGAATATACAAAGGACTAATAAAATGTTAGGCAGATTAAACTCCAGAAGGAAGAAAAGAATATGATGGTAAAAAATACATGTGGCTGTTTTCTTGTTTAATACTCCAGATGCTCTTCCTTCTGAGGAGCCAACCATAGCTGACTAATGGAGAAACTACATCTTCTGATAAGGGAATAAGTAGGATGACAGAGTTGCAGGGTGTTCCGTGAAGGAAGTGGAAGCACTGAAGCAGCAACTCTTTTCCTCAGGCCTGGCTGTGTTCTTTTGCTGCCCGCCCACTGACTGCACACATCTGTGAGCTAAAAATGCACACTGCCTTAATGTACCCAGCCGAGACTGACATTTCCTGGTGCTGCTGCAGAGGGTGAAACTAACATCTCTAAAGGATCTATTTCCTACCATTCCCCACAAAATTTCTCTCCTTTGATAATCAAACAGAAATCTCCCTTCTTTCTCTCATTTGGTGCCCACACCCTATATAATAGCCTTTTGCTGAAAGCCTCAGTTTGGTGCAGAAATTATTATTTTTTCCTCTTGTGTGACCCATTTTAGAACTCAAGCTCCAAAATGAGGGGCTCTACCCCCCCCCCATCAATAAAACATTTTGGTAAATAAAGCACAGCATCTCATCTGCTGTGACTCAGCCTTAAATCTCTCTCACCGAAATTATGTTCTGCTTTAGCAAAACTTTCACATTATACACTTGCAATTATGTGTCTTTCATGCATCAAGTTTGTACCACACAGAGATAGCAAAACAAAGCAGGCTGGCTGCCAACGCCCTTTTCTCTACTTTGGTCTGATTAGGGATGCTCATAAAAGAAGGGTGGGGTTTGCAAGGAGCAGGAAAATTTATGTTATAGGGAACAAAATCCTTGGAAAGCACAGTCCCTGTCTTCAGGGACATTTCCCCTCCTGACAGGATCTTCGACTTGATGAAAGCTAATTAGCAACTCTGTGATATTTCTGGCTTAGTTCAAGAGGTCATAGGAGGCATCTGAGACTTCAGAGGTTTAGGAAGGAGCTCTAGTATCTTTCCTGTGCTAGACCACAAGGGGAGAAGTCTTTATTCTGTGGCAACAACAGCAACTGCATGTAAATACTGCAAAATACATTTTTTTAAAAAGTTTCTGAACAGTGATCTGAGAAGGATGATAACACTATGTAGCAACATTTATGATTGCTAGTAAACCAGTAGTTCTTTCTGTGGTGACTGTTGAAGGTCAACAAAAGTATGAAAGATCGTTACCAATATCTTTGAGACGGCTGGGCTGCATCCAGATTTGCTTATACTGCACAGTGGAATGCGTAGTCCCAATCGAGGCATCACACGTGACAATTGATGGATCGCTGTGGTGTCGCATTATCAGATTGGTACTGTGCACTTAGCCTAAGGACACTCACTGCACAGTATAAAGGAAATTTGAATTCCCCCTTCAGTCCGGGGATAACCGCGAGAGCAGCACAACGAGAGCAGGAAGGGCAGCTCAAATCTGATTGGCTGCCTCAACCTGTATAATGGCACACGCTGACTCAGCTCTCGCAGCTTCTGATAGGAAACTATGGAGTTGTGTTTCTGGTAGAGCTGTGTCATCACTGCGCAGTAGGTAAGCTGAGCTTTTACTTTTAACTGCAGATTTATTCCACAAGTCTGGAGGCAGCCCCGGTGTGAATGAACGTGTTTCGGCAATTCTACACTGGCTGACCTACCAGACCAGCAAGAATATTAGAAGGCTCCCTTCAGCATGCTGGTGCAGTCTAAGGGAGGCCTCACTCAAGGTTTTCCTTAGACTGTACGAGCCTGAAAAACGTCCTAGTACATTTGCTTTATTAGCATTCCAGCCAGTGCAGAACAATCTCAACTACTCTGAGCCAGTTTTGTCTAGTGGTTAGGGAGCCAGACTCTTATCTAGGAATACTGGGCTTGATTCCATACTCCTCCATGAAGACAGTTGGGTGACCTTGAACAAGGCACAGCTCTCTTCTGAGCTATCACAGCCCCACCTACCTCACAGGAGATACCTCACAGGGTATCTGTTGTGGGAAGAAGAAGAGAAAGCTTTGTCAGCCACTTTGAATCCCCTTAAATTGTGTGTGTGGGGGGGAGTGGGGTACAAAAGCCAACTCTTTTTCTTCTCCTTCCACAAATCCAAACCCCAACAAGAAAAAGGATGCAGTAAGGAGCAAGATGCAGGAACAAAGACCAGATCAAATATCTTGGCTAGACCAGACAAATGAGGCAGAAATGTTTCACCTTTGCCTTAAGACAAAATGTGATGGATTTATTTTAGAGGATGGACTCTTTGATAAGAGTAAAGTTACTTGTTCTACCATATTTGGATATTCTGGAATGTCCAAATACAGCAGAATAAGTAACCAATGTCTTCCTGAAGCCTGAGATAGAGAAACAAAGCTCTGACTGAAAGCCTCCCTTTAACTTGAACTCTTCTTTTATCCACAGGATGATGCAAACATAGATGAGGGATATCAAGGAATGGTTTTCAGTTGGATCCTTGAATCTCCTCCATTGTTCTAACAATCCTGCTCAATAGACAGCTCTGGCAAAAAGGACATCATTATTTTAAGAAGGTTTCAAAAGAATTGGAATCTGAGCTTTTTGCTGTAATGCAGATCTTCATTCCTAATTCCCTTTCTACTGAATATTTAAAGCATGATGGGAAATCTGCAGCCACCCACATTCTGTGTGACCCTCAACACTGCATTGAGCTGTATGGGTGGACACAATTGGGGTGGAACGTCGCATTTGTGTGAATGGAGCTATTTTGAATGTGCTAGGTTTCAAATACACTCCAATCCCTGCCACCACCAGTCACACCTCTGAATCTGCTCCGAATCCACTCCAGCGTTTTGAGCACAAGCTTTTGCTTCACATGCAAAGATCACTCTTTGAATATAGCCAAGATTTGACTTGGAGGTGAAGGTGACAAACATTTTGTGCTCATCTTTATTCAGCTGTGAGGCTGATAATTACCAGGTCTTCCTTGTTAACATCAACCTCCTAAAGAGCCTTGTTTCCATTAATAAGATGTTGTGGACCCCTTTGTTACCTTGGAACTTTCTTTACCGTCCTTGAGTAGAATCTGAAAATGTTTTGTTTCATTTTTGAGATAACTGTACTTCCTACATTTAATTGAGGGCCAAAATGCTTTGTTCAAGTCACTCATTTGGCAATCAGTACAGCAGAACAGCAACACAAATGAAAAAAAACACTTCCTCTGGAACTAGAAATACTGATTACCGTGACACCTTGTTATCATGGATGGACCGTTCAGCATATATTATTTTGTGAGGAGAATTTGTCTGCAGCACTTGTGCCAAAATAAAGCCCTTGAAGCATCAGCTTATAATTAAAAATGAGAGTATGGATATGGTTCTTAAATCCTGATTAGAAGTTGCTTAAAATAATTACAAAAGCAATTCAGCCAATTTTAATAATTCACACATTGCTTGGGAGCAACTAATCCTGATTTGTGATGTGACATATCCACAAAATATTTTATGAACTTGATAATAAAAAGTTTTAAAAGTTTGTAACTAATATAAAAATGACCAAAAATACATATAGAAATTACTTCATTTAAGCATATGTCCTTACTGATGTAAGAATTTAACAGAGATCTTTCAGCATTCATTGGATATATATGAGCAACAACAAAAATGCAACACTGAACATTCAAACTTTTTTTTTTCTTGGAAGGTTTTTGCTTGAGAAGACTGTGAGTATTTGCAGCTCAGCTGACAGAGATGGATGTCTCTGAGGAGAAGCATCAGATGCCAGCAAAATGGAAGTACACAACTACAAGTGGCATTTCCTAAGGCAGATGGTGGGTGGGTGAAGAGAAGAGGATGCAGGCAGAGTAAGAACCTGGAACACGCTGCTTTGCAAGGCAAGGATAACAGAGCATGGGTAGGTGTAGAGTTCTGTAAGAATAGGACCAGACAGCATAGAAGATGAGCAGAAGGAAATATGTCTCTACTCCTAGAGCACTCATAACACCTGACCCTGACTCTGTTCCAGGCACTATGGCTACATTCAGACATAACAAAAGGGGTGCCTCTGAGGTGCCTCAGAAGTGTCCCAGAGAGACACAAGGGTGTGGCCCTTGTGTTCTCAAGTTTTCTTGAATCCACCTCTTTGAGCACAGAATGTTCATAAGAAGGGGAGGGGCCTTCTGTAAGCCACCTTTTTTGAGGGGGCTGCGTCTGATAACAGCTTAAGTGAATAAAATGCTGAAACTGCCCGCATAAGGCATGAGCAAAAGTATGTCAAATACCAGTGAGATTCAGAGGCAAGGACCCTTTTTGAAAACTGTAATAGGAGCCCCCATAGTTGGTTTCTGGGCCTCATCAGTCTGCATATTAATGTAGGTCTGTGAGGCTCCAACCAGTGCTGGAAGGACAACACCGTGGGGCAAGCACAGGCACTTTCCTGTGTGGTTGTTGGTTTCTGTAATGGCATGGCACATATGTCCAGGTAGTTTGATGACATGAAACACCCAGAAGTGCATGATTTCCACCCAGCACACATACATTATTTTAATTTTGGCCTGGTCTAGCCTCACATATGTGTGTTGGCCATTCCCAAGATAACAGACTGAGGGAGCAGGTTTCCAGACAAGGTCAATCCTCTTTTATAGGTAAAAACTGGGTTTGGAGTAGATTTTCACAAAATAGCATCATTGTGGTATTTCACCCAAATATCCCAGGGCTATGACAATATGTGACAATGTGTGGCAATCCTAGCATGGTGCCAAGGTAATGCTGGGCGTTACACCCTGTCTGGATGCAGCCATTGTTGCTTAAAGAGCTCTTTAGACTGGGTTCTTGACTATGTTTCATCCACAATAATATATTTCTCTCTTTTTGCTTTAAACCTTTTATCATTATTAATTATTTACAGCTGAAACAGAAAAAAACCAAAATGTAAGTTGTTTTTAAGTTGAAACAAAAACTCCCCCTTTTTCAATTAAGATGGATCACATGCATCAGAGTGTGGGAAGGTGTCAAAATGGGTGGGTACACATTCTGTGTTAAGGAAAGACAAAATGACCAGATTACTGTTCTGGAAGCAGGAAATATTCATGGAGAAAACAAGCCAAGATCATCATATGGTTACAAAGAAACACAGAGGTTTCATTTCTTTCATTTGAATCTGCTGTTTTGCCATATTTTCATTCTGCTATCAGTACACTGGTATTTGTGAAATGTAAAGAGCTAATCTGTGGAGAATAGTTTAATTTTTGTTTTTATATGGGGGGGGGATATGGTCCTGTAAGTAGAGTGTATTGAAGTAGAGTGACTGAAGTATATAAAATCATGCATGGTATAGAAAAGGTGGATAGAGAAAAAATATTTTCACTATTGCACAATACTAGAACCATGGGGCACTCCATGGAGCTGTTGGGTAGGAGAGTCAGATCAAACAAGGAGAAGTATTTCTTCACCCAGAGGATCATTGAGTTTGCTGCCACAAGAGATGGCTATCAGCCTATATGACTTTAAGAAAAGATGCCTATGTACTGCCTCCAGGTTCAAGAAAGGCCATTTGCAGGGATTTGAGAGCAGGGGCTTATTCGCACTTGGCTTTATTCTGGAATATATCCTGGAATAGGGATTTGCTGTCCATATGCTAGTGCAGGCTTCAGCAGGACCAAAGTGAGATCTGCTAGAGTCTGCATTAGCATGTGGACCACAGACCCCTATCCTGAGATATACTCCAGAAAAAGGCCAAGTGCGAATAGGCCCCTAGTGAGGGTTTTGCCTTTGTCTTCTGGTTGAGATGCCCAGAAGCTGTGGGCCAATTCAGCAGGGCTCCTCTTATGTTCTTATGTTCCTATTCCTCTGGAATAGCAGCAGGTGAGTTTTGTTTGTTTTGTGATAAACCTGATCCTGAATTTGTAAAAACGGATTCTTTACATATCTTACTTTATACTGATTCTTTCAAGAAGACTCGGAAAATTAACCAAAATGAGTATCTTACAATCTTATTAATTTCTTACCACTTGCTTTCTGTGTTTTTTGTTATTCTCTAAGTACACAGTACTGTATCTTCTGCAATATACTCTACTAGTGCTCTGTTGTAAGAGCAGCAGTGTCTTGTGAAGCATTTTGACAAGATTGGGGCCACATTTTGAGAAATCAAAGAGAGATTTTCCATTAAAGCCTTACCTGTTCTCAGCTACCTTTACAGTACCAACGCGCTGTACATGCAGCCATTCTTTTAACCAGTCACTTATTCCAATATATTCACAGTAATGGAACAAATATGAACTATACCTAGTGGGATCTATCTACCAAAAACTGGAGTGTTCCTTTTAGAGATGTACTCAATACCATGTATGTGTGAGACTTTGCATTCCACCTGCAATTAGATTCTTTAGACAAGTAATAAAATAATGCCAGTTAAATCATGTTTAATTAGTCAACTGTTTAGCTTTCACTGTAGCTGTTTGATAGAATACCTTCTTTGCATAAAGTCCCAGCTTCCCTCCCTGATGTCTCTCTAAGGGTGAATTCCCATTATAAGCCTAAAACGGTTTCGATCCTCGCAGTCCCCATGTCAGGTTGGCTTAACACGCTTTCTGTGTGTTAAATCACCCCAAAGCATTGTAAATGTTAACACTCATTTCAACAGGTCTCGCTCTGGTTTGTGCATTTGAAATGTTTTACATTTCTTACTGTGAGAACTGTATAGTTTTAGTGGGATGAGAATGCATGTTTAGGGTTTCCCTTCCCCAATAGCTTGCTTCCAAAGGTAGTGATTTTACTGTAAAAATCCACTCCTTACAGCAGCCACTACACTGTAGCAATCCACCCACTTCACACCTGATAACAACGTTGCAATTTTGTGCAATTCTGAAAGTTCTGATTTTAGAAAGGGAAAAGAAAGGAAAGAAGCTGCAGGTTCTGGGAGATGTGTGAATGTTTTTAAGGCTGTGGCGGTGAGCAGGCGAAGGGGGTTTGAGTTGCTGCTGCTGCTGTGTGCCCTGGGCAATGGGGAGAGGAGGGGAAAGAATCGCTGGGTGCCCGCTGCCGTTTTTCCTCCATCCAGGCAAGCGGCAGCCACCCAGCCACCCAGCTAGGCTCCATGAAGGGGGCCTTTATGGGTGGTACGTTCATGTCAGGAGGAAGAGGGCAGGGCAGCCCCAAAAAGCGGCTTTTAGAAAGTAGCCACTTGAGTCCCCCCTTGAGTCATGTATACCACGTACGATCCTCAGAATCCGGATCGAATGCAATTAAGCTGAAAGTAATGGGATCAGACAAATTTGCGTTTGCATCCGGTTCTGTTATTTCGGTTTAGGGAAACCATATTAAGCTTGTAATGGGAATGCAGCCTAAAATAAGGCAATGGCAAAGCACTTGCATTTTATTGTTAGTAAAACTCCACAAATGTGTTCTGACAGCAACTATGAGTAGGGTTGTGCACAAATGAGTGTTTTCCATTCGATTGTAACAAATCAAATGTTAGAAAATCCGTACTCGTATGAATAGATCTAACTATGAGCCTTTTTGCCCTGACCTGATTGGTAAGTGTGGAGGACCCTTTTTACATGAAGTGGTTATACTTCATGGAGCTGTTTCTTTACCAGAAATGGCTCTATGCCTATACTAGCAGCGTGCTCCTTCGGCACCTCTTCCTGGTGTACTTATTCTCCACTGTTGCCCAGCTGCCTGGGCAACAAATAATTATTCTGGAATAGCTTTATTTTGGAATATTGCTAAATGCTGATATATTTAGGCACCCTCTGGAAGTGAGCTAAAAGTTGCACTTAACTTCAAGGTGCCATCACCTACTATCTTTAGAATGCTCAAGGTGATCTACCGCAGTGCACAGATTTTGCTATTTCTGTTGTATAAAGCTTTTCATTCTAAAGTTTATCGATATCTAATCCAAGTTGTAATTTATTTCTGTCTTTTATGATTTGTTATAGCTTATATAGATAAATGTAAAAGTCATTCATAAATAAATGAGATTGAAATCTCAGTGTCAAAACATTTACCCATTGTGAAAAATGAGGAAATTTCATATTTCAACCAGAACTATGGCTACTGTAACTGATTATGAAGGACAGAAACTATCAAATATCTAAAGAAATGCCTTCTTCCATATCGACCTGCCTGTGCCCCAAGACCTGCAGGGGAGGCTGTCCTGGCTGAACCTGTTGGGGTGTGATACCTTGTTGGTATTAAATCAGCAGACGCACGGCCGTGCTGTAAGACATCTCTGCTGTCCCGGAAACTTGCTGCTGGCATCTCTGCTGTCTCAGGTTTCCGTCCTGCCCTCAGCGTAAGAAGCAGACTGAAGCAGGAAATCTCTTCTAAGAGGTTTATTTACATAGTTGCTGCAAATTACAAGTTACACACGCTCTCCAACTCCTTCCGATCAGCAACCCAATACACACAGCAGTGTGTGGGCACTTTTATACCTTTTCTTATCACACGATGGTGACTCACTTCCCTTGTATTGCACAAGCTGTTGCAATCCAAGTGTTGCACAGACTTACATCATTCTTACTCAATCCAGCCTTGAACACTTTGCTGATAGTTAGCACTCTGTGACTCTTAGTTACCTTTGCAAGCACCACTCTCAGTAGCAAACGACATGGGCACCTGGGATAGGCCCTCTCCTTGAGATCTCAAGACTCCAACAGTTCTATATGGGAGAAAGCACTCCTTCAGACAACCAGCACCCAAGCTGCTTAGGGCTTTGGATGTTAACATCAGCACCTTGAATGGGGCCCAGTAGTGAATAGGCAACTCTGATCAGTGGCTAGTGACCATGAAGGATCACACCTTCTTCATGGTGGCATGCACAGATCTACTGATGCAAGGAAAGCATTGCAATTTGCCAGTTCAAAAAAAAGAGGGGGGCTCACTTTCCTCTCCCTGAGAACAACCTTCCCAGCCTCAAACAATCTAGGCCAGCATTCACACCAAATTAGCAAGCTAGACTAAATGATTGGGGAGGGATGGACTGGTAAGGTAATAAAACCCACTCTGCAAAAATTGTGGATTATGCTATGAGTTTTACAGACCTGTGCAGAAGGTCATATTTTAATGAAATCTCTGTAAAGGGAGGCAGGCTGTAATCCATGATAAAATGCTAATGAAGTTGTACCTTAGAAGATGAATTAATTCCTTAAACTGGGTGAAACAGCAAAGAACGCCCCATCTCTTCTTTGGATTCCAGGGCGTTCTCATGAGGAACAGACTCTTGTAAATTCCTGAGATGTAAAATACAACTACTGTTGACTAATGAAATAGTATAAAGGGGTAGCAGTAGTGGTCTGGACCAAACTGTGGCCCTTTCTGTGTGGGCCCTTAATCCAGCTAAATACCTGTGTAGTATGCATCTAAGCCTCCAGATTCACATGTTAATATTGTTCTTGGTGGCTCTGCACCCCACTGGTACAGCTCCACTTGCTTTAGACAAATCATGGTTCCCATCAAGAAGACCCTGATTGGGATTACTGGTAAACCCATTTAATTTAGTCTAGCAGCAATCCAGAAGCCATGATCTAAGAGCATGGGAGACACTGGGGGGACATTCCAATGGTGTGACATAATGTGCTGCCGAAAGGAACCCCCTAGAGGTCTTGAGGCTAGGAACTTCTGTTCCTAGCCCTCAGAAACATGTTTTCAAGGCTGCATCATGGGCCAATGATCTGTGATTGTACCCATGTCTTCCCATTGTTGGGATCCTGGGCCTGGCTATTCTGGACCTATTGAACCTGCATAAAAACAGGTAAGTGCAGAAACAACCTATGACTCTACAGATCAAAAGTGAAGCTCCAACTGGAACTCCATTCCTTCCATACTGCCTCACTGGTTTTATTTCAGTGTTGTTGCTTAGTGTAGCTACAGTATTTCTGATTTTCATTTAGATGCATTGACCTAGAACGTGAATCAGAAAATGAACTCATAAACAACCAACCAACCAGGCTCTTCAAAAACCAGACTGTGCTTCTTGGTATTTACCCTAGCATTTTCATTCATATTTCTGACTTTTTCTATGCAATTTCTATGTTGGAACCAAAACTTATCTGTTTAAAAACAGCCGAGATCTATTGCCCATTAAAGTCATATTGCTAAGCAGCTGTATTTGTACCATTTTTCAAAATGCTCTTCACAGATGTAATTGCACTTGACAGAGATGGTTGCTACTGAGATGGTTGCTGTATCAGTGTTTCTCCCAAATTTAATTCTCTAAGTCACTGATGTTGCTTTAAAAAAAGTATTATTTTATATTTTAAAGCAAGAATGAAGATGAGATATGAATATGAACATAATGATGCATAATTAAAAATGCTTTAGTGCAGCAGTGTTTTGTGAAATTATTTGCTCCACTAGAGCAGAGAAGCACATCTTTACAAACATCATTAATAAAAAGTAGAATATGCCATTCCCTACATAAACTTAGTTTTCAATATAATCTCAACTGTCTCTGAAAATTAATGGAATGTTAAGTTTCAGAACTGTTGGCAGAATAGAAACTTACTCCTGGCTTAGTTCTAGCAGACATGTACTTGGGATAAGATAGTATTTTGCTTCTGTCATACATTCTGTAGATATTTTGATTTGGTTATTTGACAGTAAGATCCTTTCCAAGGTCCTTGCATAATTAGAGTTATTGGCACAAAATATGTGCTGTTACTAATGGTTGGTCTTCTGGAGTTGATAGATAGTGATTGTACTGATGCCCAAAGTTTTTAAGATGTCTCTGCAATTCTTTTGGAACTGCAACAAGGGCACCAATAATTATCGGCACGACCATGACCTTTCTTTGCCAAAGATACTCAGTTTCAATCACTAGGTTCAATTACTATCACTAGTTAGTGCCACATTGATAATCCAGAAATGGCTTTTCGTAAAAGTCTCAAATACACACATGAATGAATAATGTACAATGTACAAATTTCTGCGACCTCTACTGCATATACCGACAAAGTAAGTGCCCTAGATGTGCTACTATCAGCCAATTGCATCTTTGGAGGTGCTTGCCAAGGAGATCCAAATTGGATACAGAAAGACTATCTTGGATTCAGAGAACCCACCTGTACTGTGCATAGTAATGTCACCAACATTTCACATCCCTTTACTAAAGATTGTCGCAGAAATGTGAAAACTGAAATAACGTGGGAAAAGAGAAATCTATTTTAAAAAGTACACATGAATCTATCCTATGTACATGTGTCTGCATCATATATAGTATCACTGTAGTCATAAATGCAATGGGATAAAGAATCCCCTTGGAAAATTCCCCTCCTGGTGTTCCCATACAGACTTGCTTCCTAAGTCTTGGCTTGGCTATTTACCATCAAAGTTGTGTTTCATCACTTCATTTAATTTAATTTAATTTATTTTAACTAATACTACTAATGCCAAATATTTCTGTATATTTTTATATCCAGCTTTGGGGAAGAGAGGTAAACACCTTTTTGTAGTCATTCTATTTGCAAGCCATCTTTCATTCTCTTCAAAAATTTTAGGTATCATTTTATCAATTAGTAATTAATCTTTCATTCTGGCCACACCCCCATGCAAGCCATTTGGTGTTGATTGGGCTTTCATGGGACCTGGTGTGGAACTGAGATCGAATCTCAGCTGTCCCCATGCCATTCCCGGTAACACAGGCTCAGGGAGGATGCAGCCATCCCCATGCAAACTGCACTAGGATTGTGATTTTACTCCCTTTCCCAGGCAAGCTGCTTACTTGCCTCAAAAAGGGAGTAAAAGCAAGCCTGTCAGCCACTTGCTTGCCTCAAAATGGGAGTAAAACCATGTCCAGGACCATCCCCACGCACAGGCTCGGCTCGGACCAAATCATCCAAACCGTGCCCAGACTTATTTTTTTGAGGACCAAATTTGGTCCTGATTTGATCCTGGTTTGAGCTATTTGGTCCAAGAAAATTGGGTCAAACAAAAAGTGCATGGGAATGGTCCCTCTCGAACCTGATTTCAGATCAGGACCAAATGTGCATGGGGACGTGTCCTCTGAATGATATTACTTTTATTCATGTGCGTACAGCAAAGTTTTGAACATAGAGTTTGAAACTGAAATGCTACAGTATAAGTTAGGGCACATCCGCATGGAGTAAAAAAAAAGGTGGGGTGGAAGCAAGACAGCTTAACACAAATCTTAATTCGCATTAAGCTGTCCTCATGGTAAGGGAGGACAGCATGGGTTCCAGGCGAACCTGCTCGTCTCCATGAAACTTGCGGTTGGGATACTGTGGTTTTCTCCACCCCCTCCCCCCTTGCCTGAGTGTGCAAACACATACATGCAGGCACAGATTGGGGGGAATCCCTCCTAAGGAACGTCCTCCTCCTCTCCTCCTGACCCTGAGCCTCCCTCACACACACACATGCATGGATAGACAGGGGAATCTCTCCTCCCCTCCCCCTCCCTCCTCCAGCTTGTGGTGGAAGCTCCGTGTCTCCCTCCTTTCTCCCTGTCAGTTGGGGGCATGTGGAAAAAGAGGCAGACACAGAGCTTTCACCAGGCTAAAATCCTGATCTTTGCCTTGCATGCTTCCTGACTACAAGGCAGACTTGTAGCCAGCAAGCATATAGAGCAAACGGCAGGATTTTAGCATGGTGAAAGCTCCATGTCTGCCTCCTTTTCCACATGCCCCCAACTGACAGGGAGAAATGAGGGAGACACGGAGCTTTCGCCATGCTCAAATCCTCACTAAAATCCTGCCGTTTGCTCTGCATACTTGCTGGCTACAAGTCTGCCTTGTAGCCAGGAAGCATGAAAGGCAAAGGACATGATTTTAGAGTAGTGAAAGCTCTGTGTCTCTCTCTTTTCCCACATGCCCCCATTCCCACAGGAGCATCCCCATTGTCACTGGGCAATACGTGGCAGCCCCTTATTTCGCACGGAGTACACTTGCAAAGGGTGGGTTTTTTTGCCATGTATTGACTCCCATGTAGCCCATATTAGGGCTCTGCATGGGGCCGCTCCCGAAGTGACCTCGCGATCACCTCGCAGTTTTCTCAACATGTGGACACGGCCTTAGTAGTTTAAACATTGTTAGTAGGGATGCATTAGTCTGTAATTACTTCCAAGAAGAGTAGCCAGGAGGATCGGATGGAGTGGTAAATGTGTCAAGGAGAAGAGTTGGCTTTTATGCCCTACTTTTATGACCCTTTAAGGGGACTCTAAGTGGTTGACAAAGCTTCCTGCTCTCCTCCCCACAACAGACACCCTGTGAAGTAGATGGGGCTGTGAGCACTCAGAAAGAGAGCTGTGATGTTGTAATTGATTAACAACACAGACACATGGATGGTTGTGAAGAAGATAGAACAGGCACTTTACTGAAACATCTAGGGGCTTATATGCCCCTTGCACAGGATACATCTGCTCAATGGAAAAATACCCAGGATGTCCATATTTGGTGAACTGGGGGAAAGCCAGATAGATCAGGTTTAATACAAGGATAGTGTTAAAGGAAGGGCCATATATTGTTGTAGGCAGGAAACACTCAGAAGCCTGCAGGCTGGAGTGTGGTGTGCTCATGGCATCTACGCAGATTGTCCCTGAGCATTGTACATGTTTATGCTCCTTGAGGGAGATTAGAAAGGGTCTTTTTGCCCTGGAATGCTCTTCTTGCCCTAGTAAGATTTACTTCTGCTGAAATGGGCAAAAATGCACCCCCACACTGTGACTAACCCAATGACACCCAGCTGGCTTCATGGAGAAGTGTGGAATTGAACTAGGTGATTACCAGGTAAGAATCCAACACTCTAACCACAAGACCAAACAGGCCCAAGAGAGGTGTTAGCTGCTCCCTTTAATGAAGTAATGGTGTTCCCACTACCCAAGAGGTTCTTTATGGATCTAGAAGTGTTAACTAACTGTCCCACAGTTGCCAATATTGCCTTCCTGGACTAGGTACTCTTGAGAGTGTTGGTGATCCAACTGCTGGCATACCGGGATAACACTGATTACCCTGGCCCCATCCACCCAGGGGAAATATAGCATCACTATGGCTGCACTATGGCGAAATTGTCTCACTAGTCTATGACAACCCCTCCATAGCTCTGCCATTTTCTCCCTTAAATGTGTGATAGCCTATTTTGGTGGGTGTTCCCAAAACAGTGTTATTACTTACCTTGTGGAGGGAGCTGCAATATTTGCATAATACAAAAGTCAGCAGCTAAACTGCTGATGGGTATTTATGATTGGAGCAGTAGTATGCTAGTCCTGAACAACTTGCATTGGATACCCATTTGATACTGGGCTCAAATAAAGATGCTGATACTAAGTTAGGTAACACTTTAAATGGTTAGTTAGAGCCTAAATACTTGGGAAAAGGCCTTCCACATAGACCTGCATAACCATTAAAATTTGCAGGGGGGCTTCCTTATTTACTCCCTGACCTTCAATCGTAAATAGAGATGGCAGGATCAAGGAGGGGAATCTCTGTAGTGACCTGCCAGTTTGTGGAATAGTCTTTCACTAGAAGCTCACCATCCACCTTTTCACGTCAGCATTTGACTCCTGTTTCCATTCTATCAATCTGGTGCTGTAACTTTTCATTTTAAAATTTTAATTGCTATTTTTTTCTTATAGGCCATTCTGAAAAAGTCAAGATATAGGCCAGTATTAAAATTCAAATGATAAACAAATAACTTGCTGTGACAGCTCTTAGCTTTAAGGATGGATGACCTCAAGATTATCCTTTTATTGGCACACCAAGGAAAAGTGCACACACACCCCAAGCCATGATCTCCTCGCCCATGCCTGTGATGATCCAACCTTAAAGATATAAGCTGCCACTGATAAAATGGAATTGAAAGGATATTAAGATTATATGAACTGCTGTAAAATAATACTTGATTCTTCATAATCTTTCTTCATTAATTACCTCGTTATTTTAGTATAAGGTATTCTTTTTACATTTGTGCCAGATGGTATAAGAGCTATTCTTTCCGTGTTCCAAACATTGTGAAATACTTTTGTTGTCAATTTCTAATTGCTATTAATCTAGAAAGTAATAAACAATTCTTTATGTAAAATTTGTTTCTTTTCTTCCTTGAATACATATAACAATGCTGATTTGGGTCTTAAAATAATATTCCACTTCATTATTTCACTGTTTTCCTCAAGCACATCACACTAGAATTTATTTATTATATTGTGTGGGCGCTACATGTGGTAGATTTTTCATCATCTTCAGCATAAAAGAATTAATTTGTCATTTAAAAGGTTTCGGGGTGTTTTTTGGGGGGGGGATCAAACTCCTCCTCAAAAATCTACTTTTTCATCTCCTGTGCTTACAAAACTGAATGAAATGAATACTTGGAAAGCAATTTCCTTACTTCCTGCACAGGATAAGGAATAAGTAGAAGCGTTCATTCATCTAAAAGTCACTGTGTGTAACAAGGATGGTATTTGGTACTGCTGGGAACCTTTATCAGGGTGGACATCCATGCCTTATTAGCAAAGTGAAGAGCAAGAAAAGAAACCACTGAGAACCTAAGTATTTAAACCATTGGTGGTATCTTTCTTCTTCTTCTTCTTAAGCTTGATACAATTAAGGAGGCCTATATCTGAATCACTCATAGATATTGGTCTACCAGTGCACCAATATGATCTTGATCCAGAGCACACAACGTGTGCAGACCACATGCTGCCCATGTTTTGGACTACTGATTGTTCTGGACAAACCATAACATGCCACTGAAAAGCACTTCCCAAGATGCCCCAAGGCTAGGAAACTTTGTTCCTAATCATCAGAGACATGGGGATGTAGCTGGTCCTGCCCATGCTTTCTGGTGGTCATGATCAGTGGGCCTGGCTCTTCTGGATCCACTATCCTGATTAAAAGCAAATAAATACAGAAAGGATCATAGTTTGTTCCAATTTTTTTATTATCAAGATTTCTCTAAGTTTATTATTTTAATCTTCATGTTAAATCATTTGTCTGATGGATTACAACATAAGAACAATTATATGAGGAAAATCCTGTACATTGAGTGTTAAATAAACTGCATTCAGACTAGGAGAAAAACTTAAAACGTAATAAGTTAAATGAGAAGCATCTTTATGTATTTCAGGTGATATTAAGAAAATGTTAAACTGTGTATGATAACATAAGCTTGTCAGTTGAAGCAGTATCTTCACACCTGTGCTTTGAAATGTTAGAATTCCAGTCATATGGATTTAGATGTTATTATGGATGAGATAGTTTGTTATTTAATGCATTTTATGTAAACCTCTAAGAAAAGCTGTCAGGCCAACATGAAGGAATGGCAAGGGGTAATGTAGTACAAAATCTGCCACAGATAATGTATGATTGCCTGTAGCATAAGGAACAGACAGATGGCAACTATTCTGTGGTATACTAACTAAAGAAGGTAAATTCTGCACATATTATGGACAAACATAAGCATCAATGACTTTCTTCAGAGTTCCATTAATATACAAACTCATAGGGCTGACATGCAAAAATAAGCAATGGTGAAACCTAGAAAATTAGTGGTGGTGAGGGCAAGCATCCACATGAAAATTCCTGAGAATTAGAACTAAGGATGAGCAAAACATATTCGTCAGCTTCAAATTCACATTTGAATCTGAAGTTTCAATGAATTGTTTGCAAATTGAAAGGCACTTACATTTGTAGACCACCATTTGCACATGAAGCAAATGTATCTGGCTTCTATTGGAGCTTTGCAGAAGGTTCAACATGGCCAGAGTTTTGCCCCAACTTGCATCTCCCACGACAGTGCTCCGTTACCTTTAAATCTGGCTGCAGCTGCTGCCGCCATCACATTCTTCTCAGAGGCTTAACTTGTCTTTCTGGAGGTGTGCGTGCACCTGGAAAGGCTGCCCCAATTTGGGAATTACAGGAAATCTCTGGGAGCCCTAACTGAGCCTTTGAGAAGGGTATGGTAGGTGGCAGTAGCAGGAAAATGTGAGTAGGGAGGTGAGGCAGAACACAAGTGCATGGGGGGAAGTTTCCTTCATGTGTGACAAATGTTCACGCATGAAGGTGAAGTCCCCTACACTCTCATGGGGACTTAGAATGAAGCCTGACATTTTCCCCTGGTTTGATTTAAATCAAAAGAGGGAAATATACTTCATGGGCATCCCTATTTAGAATCCCAGAGACAAGAGAAGGTGATAGTGAGACAGGGCATAGCGATTCCTGGTTGATAGGAAGAAAAGATGCTAGAAGAGATTCCTGACAAGTAAAGATTGCAACAATTGAGGCTTTTTAGTTTAGTTTAGAAAAGGACATGATAGATATATACAAGAGAACATGAGAGAGATATACAAAATTATGCAAGATGTAGACAAAATATTTTTGTCCCCCTCTGTAAATATTAGAAATAGGAGTTAAACAATGAACCTGACACTTAAAGAAGCAAAGTAAACTCTCTCTGTATATATTTCTGCTTGCATTTCCCAAGTTATGTACTCAAGTTGTAATTCCAAGTTTATTTTCCCCCTTTTACTGTTACTATTTTAATATTTTCAAAAAGAAATATTTCCTCACAAAACAAATTGTTAAACAATAAAAGTCACTGTCATGGGATGTAGGGTTGGGCAACAAGCTGGAAGGCTTCAAATGGGTTTAAATAAATGCTATCGATAACTATCAATAGCTATCACCCTGGACAGTATTTTCTCTGGTATGGGAGATTATATCCTACTGGAAGATTCTGAGCAATGTACATTGTTGTGTCTTGCTCATTGAATTAAGTAAACAATTTGTTGGTTACAGCAAGAAAAATAAGCTTCACCACTGGTTGGATCCAGCTGGGCATTTCTTATATGTTCCCTGAGGGTGAGTTGTTAAGCCTTATGGAGTAGAGTATGTTGGCTGGGTCATTCCCTAGCACCATATGGAAGTATGAGGAGAGAAAACATGCTTTATCAGGTGCCATGTGTACCCAGGTATCACCCCAACAGACTGAAAAAGTGGCCAGGTGTCTGCCATTTGTGGTCCATCAAAAGTTTTGACAGCATGGAAATACTGCAGCTGAAAGAACAATTTCCCTCACAACTGAGTTCTAGGAGTTTACAAAGAGATGAATTCCATGGAGGTACCAAAGTTTTCACTTCTAGGATGGCACCAGAGCAATTAGCTCAAAAAGATCTCATGGGGATGGTGTTTCTGGGTAAACCATTAATTCCCAATCTGATATCAAAACAGTGTAAATAAAAGAAAACCTGCTATTTCTTGGAATGGTGCAACCCATGAGTTCTCACTTGTCCTTCCTGCCGTATCTACATGTTAACATACGAAAAGGAGATGGAAAGATAAGGAATTGTGCATGCATAGACAGAGAAGCAGGTCCTACGTGGACCATTTGGGCTGTACTAGATACCTCTGTGGACTGTAATGTTTGCTCCCTAGAACTATCTCTGGGAGTCATGGCCAGGCCTCTCAGGGACCATGCTGACCATATAACCATGGTAGCTAAAGCTTGAAAAACTACACCTATAAAGGAATAGTGTTTTACCATGGTCTCTTTTCATTGCTGGAGTGGAATCTCCTCCAGCCATTACCGTGAAGACAGGTAGCAGCAGCTGGAGTAGCCCATGCAGTGTGGATGGTCCAACACCATTTTTCAATGTTCTGGAAATGACCCACTTCCAGGGTCATTTTCAGAGATGCCAGTAAAATCTCCTCCGTCTATAACTTCAGAGACTGGGAAGTTTTGATTCCTGGCCTCTGAAGATAAGCTCGGGGAGGCAGCTGTTTTGCAGACATCAGACAGCATTTCCTCAAAGCTCAATCCATTTCTGGCCTGAATTACTTCATTCAAGGCACAAAATGCTCTCTGCATTGTATGTCAATGGGCACAGTGCAAAGGCAGCTATAGAGTGCATCCTCATGGAAGCTGGTTGCTTTGCTTGTGACACGTGTCATAAAAATCCATGATGTAACTTGCAATAAAGCGTCCCCATGTGGTTTGGGGCAACACGGATTCAAATCGTACATGCCTGTCCCCATGGAAGTTGCAGCGTGAACCCACATCTTTTTCTCCCCACCCACCCTCTCCCCTGATAGGAAGCTGGGTTGACGTCACCATAACCCATCCCGCCCGCTGCAGCGATGACAGGCAGACACCTCAGTTGCACCTCCACGAACACAAAGATCATTCCTTTTCTTGGAGGGAACAGCCTTTTAATTTCACTACTATTATGTGGCTTAACAGTCAACAGATTGCCAGGGTCAGATTGCAGCACTTAGGGCCGGAACAGGGAGCAGAGGCGAAACCATGCCCGCTAATACTGCAGCTGCCAAATAACCCGAAATAACCCGGGACCCCAAATAACCCGGGACCGTCCACATGACCCCAGGACGATATGTGCTAGCCCCTTATTTTGGATGTAGTACACTTGTTAAGTGGGTTTTTCTTTTAAAAAAGTATTGTCTCACATGTAGCCCATATTAGGGCTTTGCATGAAGATGCCCCGAGGTGGACTTGGAATA
Organism: Aspidoscelis tigris stejnegeri; assembly: GCA_023333525.1. Classification (NCBI taxonomy): domain Eukaryota; kingdom Metazoa; phylum Chordata; class Lepidosauria; order Squamata; family Teiidae; genus Aspidoscelis; species Aspidoscelis tigris. Next base: position 48,883,448 of record JALMGA010000005.1, on the reverse strand, counting down.
ATTTTGGAATATTTTCAGCATGGGGATGGGCCCATAATAGAGAGCATAATACAGTTGCAGATGCTGCACTTCCCATTTGTAAAGAAATAAAAGTTGCTATGTGCTTTTCTGCACTGATCTTATTCCAGAATATATCCCAGAATAGAGAGACCTGCTGTCTACATGGTAGTACAGACTATGGCAGGCTTCCACCTATTCTTCCAAATATTGCAGAATAAGGCCTAGTGCAGAAAGGGCTTCTGCCAGGGCAAATTTCAGTATTGGCTCTTAGAGAGGGAAATATGAAATATTCTTTGGATGCCTGCATGTAAGCAATGAATCTGAATCTTTATTTTGCAAATTTATGGTGCTTGGAAACATTTCTCCCAGTAAAAGTACAATCAGCAAATTGCTTCCAGGGTTGATAACTCTGTTTAATAAGCTCTGAGACACTACTCAGCATGCTTTTATGTTTTTTTACTACTCATCTTCGAAATTAAAATAGTTTCCAACAAAGATTCGGCAGAGGAAAAACAATTTTTTAACCTCTTGTTAGATTCTTTTTAAGGAAAAAAAAATGCTAGAAATGTAGTGCTTTGAGCACAGCTGCCTCTTTCCTCTTGAGAAAACCTGCCACGAAAATAAAAGCCTTGCAAACCACCTTGTTGCAAACCACCTAGGAATGGGGAAAAAAATGTTCATACACTAATTGATCCATTTTTGATCTGGCTATTGTTTTTAAAGACAGGTACACAGTTCTGGACACAGCCAGCTCTCATTGTCCTTTATTTCCTATTGAAGACAATTACACTATTAACTAACCTGGGCTTTGGAAGCAGAAATAATATCCATCAACATGACAGTCCCATCATCAATTTGGCAATTAACACAGTGCAGGAGTATCTGGTGCTCCAATTGCAGGCTGGAAGCCAAAGCTATTTTGTGAAGGCTCTGAGACACGTTCCTTTTTCATGTGCTTAGATTGTTTTCTCCTATTCTGGTCCCTGAACTCGTATGATCCACAAACATCACACACTCATGATGGAATCTGTTTTTGGAAGTGCTGTTTTTTTTTTTTTTTTTTTTGCAGAACAGGAATAACACACTAAGCAAAAGGAAGCAGTCATGGTTTGCTTCTACAGCCCTGTGCTCTGGGGTTATGACCAGAGGAAAGACCTACCTGCACTCACTGCCTGAGATCTTGAAGAAGTGACCAATTTCTGAAGCCATTTATGGGATTTCACTTAAATAACTGAATGGAAACTTGAGCATTGTGACCTGGGCGCAAAGGGAAAGTGAATGGCCGTATCCGCAACACCTGACACAACAAACTAAGCACTTTGACCCAGATATGAACTCTTTCCATGTTTTGGTTTCGCATTTGGAGGTTACAGTAAAGTTGTGCTTGTTGGTTCTTTACTGAGTTGTTGAGGACAGGACAGGCAGCATATAGGCAGGAGTTCTCTAAAGTTCATTTGCAGGGATTTTTGCCTTCTGCTTGAGAATGCCCAGAAGCCATAGAACTATTTGGATTTAGTGGTGAAGAATCATTTCAATTTCCTGCAGTACCCACAACCGGATAGGAAATTTAGGGTGTTTTTCCACTGCAGCCCTTAGATCTGGATCTAAGAAGATCCGGATCTAAGGAATGGGTACATTTCTTAATCCGGATCTAGTAGATCTGGATTAAGGGAAGCAACCAATGTGTTTCCACAGGAGGTGTAGCACCCATTAGAAATGGGTCCTAACAACCCTGCTGTGGAAACAGCTTTGCACCCATCTGGGGAATCCGGATCGACCCACAAGGGGTTGGTCCATTATCCCAGGTGTTTTGGGGGGCGGGGGGGGCAGTCTTCGAAGCAACTTCGAAGTGATTTCGAAGTGACTTTGAAGTCAGCTTCGAAGTCACTTCAAAGCATGAGCTCAACTTTCGAAGTTGAGCTCATGCTTTGAAGTCACTTTGAAGTGAATGTGAAGTCAACTTCGAAGTGACTTCGAAGCCAATGTTGGGGGGGGTCAAAGGTGCATCCCCTCCCCCTAGCCTCCTTTGGACCCCATTGCCTGTTTCCAGTGGAAACAGGCTCCCTCTAATCCAGATTTTCTGGCAGAAGTCCCCATTGTAGACCCCATTAATGGATTCTACAGAAAATCCGAATTAAAGGCCAAAAAGATCCAGATTTCCCCCACAGCAGTGGAAACAATCGGGTTCAAAATTGGTGCCGTAGTGGAAATGGGATCATCCGGCTCACAGCCAAAAGGTACAAAAATGGGTGCAAAAATGGGTACAATTGACAGCGGAAAAACACCCTAAAACAGCAAGTTGCAGACCTAGATATTGATGGAGGTTGGCCAATCTGTCCTATTGGCCTGACTGGCTGTCAAACCTGCATCTTGCACACACAGCATGATGGATTCTAGGTTAATTCCTCTGATATGTTTATCTCAGCTCACACAGGAAAGGCTTATAGTATATCAACTGTAACAACAGAATATATTGCCCCCCACTTTAAGAATCGTTTGAAGAAAATTTAGTTTGAACTCCGGAAGAATGCAGTCCTGTGCTGCTAGCACCTACACTTACTTAAGCCCAGTTCCCACTAGGACTTTTCTGAGAATCGAAAATGGATTTGAAACATTCTGTCCGGACTCAAAAGTGCCATTCTGCAGTAAAAACAGGAGCAAATGGCAAAAAAATGAATGAAATAAAACACCCCTTTAAACAAGTCTCACTCCCCTTTTTTAAATAAAACGCTTTACGGGGCATTCCCATCCAGATAGAGTGTTTTGAAACTGTCTGCCAGCCCTCCCGGTTGTGCCCACCAGCCAGCTCACCACTGCCTTGCCTAGGTACTTGCCTGCCCACCTGGCAGCCTGCCCTTTCATCCTCTCATTGTGGCTGCTGCCAGCCACCGCCGCCACCCTGCTCGCTGGCTCAGCTTCCCACCAGGCCACTGTAGTGCTCCCGAGGCATAAGGAGGAGGAATGGAAAGCGGTGAGTGAGTAAGCTCCCCCCTCCCTTTTGGGCACTGCTGCAGCGCCATGTTCCATAATCCGTGTTCACTTCCATTTTCATTCATTCTGCTTTATCTAAGCCAAATGGGAATTCACCCTTAATGTCATTTTCATCCAGGCTATTTGCACCCCGTTGCATCATAAAAAATCTCTTTGCTCTGAGAAATCTTAGATTATAGACTGCTTACTAAATGAACTTTTTTTAAAAAATGAATGTGGATATACAAATAAGCAAATAAGTATATGGAGCTTTGCATTAAACAATTATTTATGATCTTATACCGGACTTTTAGAGATAATCTAAAGATTTGCAGGACTATTCAGTTGGTCATTCTTTTTTTTCTTTTTCTTAAAAAGGAGCTTCCTTTACTTGATTGGGTAAGAAGCAGCTTTCAGAAGCATTTGTTCATGTTGCTGTTATTTACTAATAAATCAACCAGAATCACAGCATGTAACTCTATAATTTTTCTGAAGTTATACCTGTCTTCTTTCATCAGACTTTTCTTTGCTGTGCGAAAGATACAGGATAGAGGAGTATGCATCATAATTACACCCAAAGACAAAATTGCTTTATAAAGGTCTTGAATGTGCCACTAGAAAAATAATTAATCATGCCATGAAATGACTATCATTTAATGATTGGGATTAAAAGGAATATTGGCACATGTACTGATAGGCCTAAAATGCTATGTAGAAGGAGATTATGAGGAATAATGAAATGCTTATGAAACTTTTGATTTTAAATTATTCAGTCACGTGCTTAAATCATTTCCTTGGTAACTGTGATATGAATAAGATTGCTAATTTAGCTGGGTACTGAAGCTAAAGAAGACTTTCTCAAGTATATAAACTATGTAGCATATAATAGACTTGGAGAGAACATCCACATGGCCTGTTTGGACTGTGCCACTGATTTGATGAGTACAGGGTATCCACACTGTGTGCCAGAGAAGGGCACATCCCCTATGTAAATGATTCAAGGCATGGAATCCAGGCACGGGAGTGCTCTACCAGGAGGCAGCTAACCAACAGTCTTGGTGGGAGCCAGATTGATCCTGATCCCTGCTGCTGCCATCCAGACAGGCATAGCAGCAGAAATGTCTCACGGGCAGATCTGTAGCTTGGCAACACTTTACTCAAGTCTGGAAGATGGCTCACACTTCTGAGGTCATTTTGGGGGATACAGCTGAAATATCCCTAGTATGCAGCTCTAAAAGAAAGCTGATGTCCATGCAGATGGCCACCAGCCTACCTCTTTCATGGACTAGAATGATTTCTCAGGCCAAGAGCAATTTCCATGGATTATACCCTAGGACATTTGTGGAGTTTGCCTTAGTCCGCTGCACAAATAGATTTTATGAGCATTTTATGAGATTTTATGAGCTGGCATGCATATAATGAGTATTGTTATGGTAGGATGCCCAAGGGTTAGTTCGAGCCAAAGGATGGTACAGGAACTTGTATCCATTCCTTTGTTATTTGCTATTTATGCCACCTTCATGGGGACATCCAACCACAGAGCAAATCCAAGCTTTGATTCCATATGAATGTCTGCTTTCCCATTTGCTTCCCTTCATTTTCTTGCATTCTCCTAGGCATCATCTAGACAGGGGATAAGATACCTCTGTGTTGAGAGCCTTGGGGGCCCATACTAGGAATCTACATGTCACCTGACTTTGTACCACATACCTCCCACCAAAGCGGCTTCCTGAATCATGGTTAAAGTAATTCAAAATCCACCCCATACAGCAGCGGTGACTGTAGCAATCCACCCACTTCACACCTTATAACAATGTTGCAATTCTCTACAATTCTGGCTCTTTGAAAGTTCTGACCTTTAGAAAGGGAAGCTGCTGCAGTTCTGGGAGATGTGTGAATGTTTTATGGCTGCGGTGACTCTAGCAATCCACCCGCCTCTTTTGCCATGGAGCGTCCCCATGGTAAATGCTGCCAGGAAAACCCGCGGCTTCCAAAAAGTGCTCTGGTAGTCTTCTTTAAAGAGCAGTCTTTTTCCCACGGATTTTCCTCCTTTTGTGCCGCTGAAAGCTCAGAGAAATGCCGGGCATGGGGGTGCTCAAAGGCAAAACAAGCTTTTTAACAGACTTTTTATTGCTTGGGGGCAGGCCCGAAGATTATTTTAAAAATTTTATTTAAACCTTACAAGATACATTTACAATCCATTACAATACATTCCATATCCTTGACACTCCCTCCCTTCTTACCCCCTCCCCTTTTTTCTTTGAAGATAAGACCTCAGCTCATTTAGAAGACAAATTATGAAGCAAAAGTTATAGGCACCGTTCTCACTTAAAATTCCATATTCCGCTGTCCTTCAGTGGTTTTTCAGTCAATCATCAAAGTTTATGACTGAATACTGCAGTAGACATCAGAAAATAAGGTTCTTTGGGATCATTTATATGTCATTTAAGCTCTGCATAAAATTGGAGGGGGGGGAAGAGAAGGACTATGCAGTTCACCTTGCATTTGTCACTTTGCCCCACCCTCAAATCCACATTGTCTGTGGAAAATAACTGAAGAATCTAAAGCATTTGGTTATCTGCTTTTGTACATACAGTATCAAAATGTACCGTTCATTTTGATTATTGTTAATGGCTTTTGCATTTACTACACCTTCTCATCAGTGACTATAGTACAAATTATGTTGCTGTTAATTTTGTTGTTGCTATATTTTATATATTTTAATCAGTTTATTTAAAATATTATTCTGCCTTTTCCATCTTTGCTAATTAGTAAAGATTTCTTAGTAAGAAAGAGGCTCCATTAATTTTATATAAAATATGTATTAAGAAAAATTATGCAGTATCTAGAAGCCACATGGATTAGTAAAGAATTAACAAGGAAAGAATATTTAAAAGTACACAGAGAGAGAGAGAGAGAGAGAGTAGGGGAAGGGACCAGTGAAAATCCTATCATTTTCCTATAGGCAAGGCAATGTCTAATTATTCTTGCTGAGCAAAGTTGTGTGGTAATTACTGCAGAGATGTGTGGTAATAAACTGTCAACTGGAAGCCATCAAATCAAACTTAAAATCTAGAATTGTTGACTTGATCAGTTCCACTTAAAGCAAAACGCAGACTGTCACAAATCCAATTCATGGTTACCATGGCAAATCAAAGTACATACAACAACCCAAGCTGGGAGTCATTATCCAAACATACAATTATATATTCAATCTTCTTCAATTATTGTCTCAATTATTTCCCTTGCAAATTAAGGTACATAGAACAAATGCATTTATATCACACAGCAGCACACAATGCTAAATTGTACAGCTACTGTAGCAATTGATATTATTTTGTCAGATTTTAATGAGACATTTAATACAAAACTCTTATAAGCAAGGAGTTCATAAGATAAATGCTTTTGATATTGACACTCTGTTCCATTGTTTTTCTCAGTCTTTCAATACAATGGCACTCTAACACATTGCAAAAGCTTGTGAAATATGTATCTCTATGCCAAGCCATTTGCTCTACTAAGCATTGCTTGTAGTTCCCTGAACTGTTGATGATTAAATGTTGAACTACAGACCTCAACTTGCTTTTGAATGTTGGCCAGCAACATTTTTATGGAGCTATTCGAAATTTATTGTTATGCATCACATCTCTGATTCTTGTTTCTCCTTACAAAGACATAAGAGGGGAGTTCGTCCTGATCCCCCAAATAAGGAGGTGTCTCAGCATTGTGACAGTACAAGGGAAATACTTATTAAGCCATTTACTAAACCAAAAAGCTAGGGGAAAATAGACCAATCCCAACAGTGCGGAGTATGTTTCCGTCCCCCAGGAAGCAAATGGTGAACTTGTCCACATATGCACCAAGCATCCACACTGGTGGATGCTTACCACATATGGATGCTCCCCCAACCCTTCTGCAACTTACCTGAGGTCTGGATAGGTGTCTGGATCCCACCATCTTTGGATCTCCAGTGCTGGTGCCAGCACACATGCATGGTGCCATCACCAGGGCATCCATGTGAGGCACTGCATCAACACACTTGTACAATGCTTCACGTCCTCCACCAGCGCCAGAAGAGGTGTAAATGGGCTGGCCAGAGCCTTACTGGTTCCAGTGCTAGGTAAAGGGAAGTGCATGCATGGGGTGAGCTCCTGCACAAAGGAACCATTTCTAGTTAAGGAATGCCCCATCTTGGAGCTCATCCTGCATGGACTTACAAGTCAAGTGCAAATTGGTGCTGAGGATTTGAAGGGTGATTTGGGTAAGTTACCCTAGCTCAGAGCACTGAGAAAAGAACCTGCAAAAATTGACAAAAAAAAGAGGTTTGTCTGAGCTGTATTTAAAATATATGCAGTTTTAATATGCAATTAATGTGCAGTTTTTTTCACGATTCTTCACGGAAAAAAAAATACTTCTTTAACTAATGACACCTGATGAAATGTTATGAATAATGTTCTTTCTATCTTAATGAATTGTGTATGATACAATTAAGAAACATCATGGGAACAACTCATATAATTCCAGTTTCATCCAAACTGGGATGTTGCTGTACATGGTTCCTTCAGTATGATGTTGAGATCTATAAGAATGCAGTTTCATGCAGACTGTGCATACTCCTGCCTCATCCAAGGTACCATAACAGCACCATGTGCATCTTACCTTAGAGGTTAACAAAGCGGTTGAAATTACACTGGAAGATTTTTTTTCTTACAGTCCGAACTCTGCGTATTCCTGGCATTTAAACTTCTTGGAACTATTCTGAAGAGATTCACTCAAAATTGATGTAAAAGGTGTAACAGATTTCAGCTGTCCCGATCAGTTCATCATCATTTCCATGTACTATTTCCAGTCAGCCAACACTCTGCAGGTGTCTCCTAAACATGCCCAGTTCCTTGGATTCCTTGGGCCTTTCTGCACCTATTGTCCTGTAATCCAAACCAGTGGTTCTCACTCACTAAACCCTACGGTAAAAGGTGTGATCTGGAATAGTATTGTCTACATAGTGGTACTGGTGCAAACCAGCTTCTGAACAGGCTGTGAAGCTCACATGAGCCTCAGGGCTGGCCTCCATGGGCTCTGAAAGCTAGGAACAAAGGTTCCTAGCCTCAGAAACCTCAGGGGACCCATTTCATTAGTACACTTTGGTCCACCTCCAAAGTGGGTCCTCTGGTACTGTGGAAAACAGAGGTGTGGATCACCTCTCTGGTACACTAGTGGGCCTGTTAAATCAGGCCCACTTGTAATCCAGATAAGGAACCTCCTTATCTGGATTATGCTGTGTCTAATGCTCTGTACCTGTGATGAACAGTACCTCTCTAATCCACATTAACATTTAGACAGAAGAAGCCATGAAGAAGACTTTCTGGATCCTTGTTCCAGATCTAAGGTAACTGCAATCCCTTTGTAGGAAAAGCACTTTAGAATTCTCTCTGCCCTCTCAGTAGATTTCCTTTTCTGTAGATCATACACATTTTCAAAGGCTGCTGACATTAGTGGATAGGTAGTAGAAAATACATTTATATAGTCAGAAGCAATGGAAATCACAGTCTAAATATAAGGGGGGGGGAAGAGGAAACTATAATTCTGCTAAATATCAAAGATTGTTTACAATTCCCACTTAAAGTTGCAGTTCTGACCTAACTTCCTTGTATGTGTCATTCGGGCACAATGGGAGTTCTGTCTGAGTTGATACAGTTGGAATTGCATTCTCAGTGTTCTGTGTTTCTCCACCTGGTTATACATTTCAATATGAAAACAAGCTGAGGAATCAAACTGAGAAATCAAATGGAACTGCTGTGACAAGTAGAAGGGGCACTGCAAAAATATTTATTGTAGTGAATGCTTCAATCTGTTTCAGAAAGCCTGGAAGTCTTGAGTCATATATTATCATTTTAGGCCAGATGTAAGGACATTAGAACATTGTTAGATGATTTGATCCAAAAGCCTTATAGATTTATGTGCCATCTCTGTACATAAGGACAGAAACAGCTTTGTATAGGGCTGTGTCTATGAATTTGGCTGGTACAGAGAATTGGCTTTAAAGCTCAAAAGTGGACTAGAAGCATCTTGGGACTCTGAGCAGAGCCAGCTTCATTTTGTATCAAAGACCTTTACTGCATTGGGCCTCGGTTCCAGATTTTATCCCAGAATAGGGGCCTGCCATACAAATCCAATATTCCAGGTCAGCCATGCCACAGTCTGCACCATCATCAGGATGACAAGTTCCTATTCTGGGATATAATCTAGAATAAGGCTCACTGCAGGAAGGGCCAAAATCCAAACCTTGAAAATAAAATCCAGTTAGAATGATTCTCACCCCCTCCTCTGAGCTTCCTTCCCCCTCTGTTTGCCTGCCAAGAAAAGCAGAACACTGAAGCAATCCAGATGCAAACAGTGCAAATGATTATTGGCTTTCTTGTTGATGAAATATCTGCACTGCACATGCGTGCACCGTGGCCGCCAATGGGAAGGGGCCAGCCAGCCTCGTGAGGGCAGCTGGCGAATGGTGGCTGTGGCGCACACATGCGCAGTGGACGCTGGGCTTCCTGCTGCTAGAAGCTGCCGCGGAGTGACCAGGTAAGAAGGGAGCGTGAGCGCACGACCCTGAGTGGGGTGTGTGTGTAGGCTGCGGCTTCCCCTCGCAAGAGAAGGGATGATCGCCCCTTCTCTTGTGAGGGGGAAGCCAGGGAAGCTGGCTACTGGCCTCGTGATGCCTGGCTCTGATGGAGCCAATCGTGAGGCCGGGAGGGAGGTCCGAGCTGTCAAATGGGGTAGCATGTGCTCTCCCTCTTTGACAAGGGAGGCCCTTCCAAGGCCGGATGGGGATGGGTGCTGGTGCATCCGCACCAGCACCCTCTCCAATTTGGCTCTGCCATTGCTGTCCCGCATGTGTGCGGATACGCGGGGCCTCTGAGAATCTGCCCCTGTTTGGGGCAGATTTTTTTTAAGCGTTTTGCTGGAAAACAGATCTTATAGAAAGATGTGGAAAGGCTCATTGGGTAAGGAATCCAGCTGTGAGACTCCACAATGCTTTCAATAGAAATTTGGGAAATTCTGAAATAATTTATTGGCTTTTTATCTCTTGCAAACTACCTCATTGTCTGAACTCTTAACAGCCATCACACTTTTATCTTCATAGCGAAGGTGCAAACAGTCAGCTGAACACGTAAACAACTGCCTGCACAAAACACCAAGTTAGTGTAATATGCAGACTCACATCTCTGTACCCAGCCCCAAGCTCATGCTTCCCACTAAGGAAAACCCCTGGAGAACCATTGGGTCACATTTTGCCCCAGCTCTGTACCACCCCTACTGTCTAGGACTAAGATCAAAGATAAAGGATCCCAGACTTAGATGTCAGACAAGGTCTTTGACACCTGGATCCATCCTCCACACTGCTGCTTCTAATGCCTGCAAGAAGAACCTAGCCTTTCTTTACTTGATACTTTACTGGACTGTACAGTAGGCTCCTTGTGGCAGAGACCTCACTCTCAAGACCTCAGTGCAATAGAAGATGAGATAATCTGTGTGATCCCCAATAGATCTAGCCCCCTTTCTAACTCTGTCAACTCTGTCCTTAAACAACCACATAAATGAAATAAAAGCTCTTCCCTGGGCTGTGCTGCTTTTTTGTGTGCTTGGCATACAAGTTGCATGACTTTTAGCAAGGGAACTCCTAGTAGTACACCTTTTTTTTCTTTTTCTTTTTTACTGTTTTTGCTTGCCTTTGACATTGGAAATTAGCTGTTTTTGAGTCTTTAGCTATGCTTTTAATAAAAGTTGTTATTTGTTTTTGAAGAATCTTTGGTCCTGTAGGATTTTTTTTTTTTTTTTTTTTGCCATACTAGGTAATACTTGATTTTTAAAACCATTTACCTAGAACGTCCCATTGGCTGTCTCATGTCAGAGTAGAGCTTTCCTCCCAAATTAGTGTACTCAGTGCATGACTCTTAACAACATAAGAAATGCCCCACTAGTCAGACCTGTGACCCATCTTGTCCAGCTGCCTACTCTCACAGTGGCCAGAAATCTGTACAAATAAACTACTAGCAGATCATGAGTACACAGCTTTCCCTGTTTAAAGTTTCTTAGCAGATAGACATCAGAAGATACTACCTCCTATTATTATTGGCAGTCACACTACCCTTAAAAATAATGATGAATGATAGATACAAAGCTTGATGATTTTGACATCATTGACAGGATGATAAGTTACTGAAGATGCAATTTATACTAAAGCAACAAAAATAAACCAAAAATGCTTTTTCTGTTACAATATTTAGCATTTAAAAGAAGATAAATTTCTTTCTTTTAGTTAGTTTCCAAAAGATGCATCATAGTAGCTGTAGATAGCATAAATGATTGACCATCTTCCTGTTGAGAAGATGCTCTGAGAGACAGGTATCTGAATACAGCATGATTTTCTTACCCCTAGAGTGAAGACGAGCGTACAGGTCTGAGTCACTAGCAGTATTGTATAGTAATACAAAATACAGCTGCTTTCAGTGTCTATGACGGATGGATAAAATGGGAAGTGGGCACCATAAATATTCATAATATTCGTTATTCATCTGAATTCAGACATTTATACATGAATTGAATGTTATAACGTTTGGACATTCTTACGAATAATTTGGACATTCGTTTAACTGGGGAGGTGGGAAAGAGCCTGCGTCAGTCACATCTGCAGTGGATCCAGATTGCATTTGACATGGATCAAAAGTATATTAAAAGCACCTTCAGGTCAAATTTGACACTTTCAGAGCGTGGATATATTACGGGATATGTATCAGATACGTATTTGTTTGTATTGGATACTTATGTGTTCATATTGGACATGTATTTGTTCATATCAGATATGTATCAGATATTCATATGAATACATTCGTATCAAATAGGATCCTACCACAATTGAAGGGAATCTGTTTGAATGAATACAGCTTTTCATTTATTATGAATCTAATGTCAAAAAAACCCATTTGTTTACATCCCTAGAGAGAAGTCTTTTGTCTATGTAAATTTCACCCATGTATATCCTAGAGACCTTTTAGCGTCTTCCTAAGATGATTAGAAGAGGTCATCCCTTAGGGAAAGGACAGATAAGTTTCATTTCTCCCAGTTTCATATTCATTGTCAGATTTTTACCACTCAAAGGCTAACTGCAGGCCTGTCTAGAATATGCAAAACAGTTTTTATGGTTCTCACCATGGATTTGTTCTGGTGATCAAGTCAGTTTACATGTCTACCCTATTTCTAATATCAGGCTGACAAATAAGAAAAGATCAGGTTTGACTTCATAGTTCCTTTTGAAAGAGAAACATTTATTCATGTGGAAATGCAGTCCTCTAGGAAAAGGTTCATAAAACTAATTATGGTTTGCTGCGGATACTACTTCAGATAATAGTTTTCTAGATATTCTATTTATAAAAGATTCTATGAAAGATTAAAGGTCTAACTATTAGAGGTTAATTTTAAGTATTTAGATGCTGTCACAAACTCTGCTGTTCTCCTCCTCCTCCATGACTATGTATTATGTATTAGCAAAATAAAAAAAGAAAGAAATTGGCAATTAAAAAAGAGGTAAAAGCAATCCATCTGTCAAATGCTTAATTAGAAGATGTACTACAAAAAAGAAAGATGATAGTTGTGGAGAAGAAACAAATAAACAACAACAACAAAATCCTTTCTCATTCATATGTGTGTGGGGGTAGGTGAATGTGTTTATGTTTTTACTTTAAATATTGCAACTAAACAAAGTCCTAAAACCTGGATTTATTGCTCCATCCAAATTTTATTTCATGCAAGCATGTCAAGCAGGACCACAGGGAGACAAGCATCAGCAAATACAACAATTATTTTCAGAAACAGGTGCAGAAACTCTGCAAGCCTTAACATTACTGATGAGTGTGGCTGTGGCCACTAGAAGAAGAATCCAACACTCTAACCACAAGACCAAACTGATTCACAGAAGACATGATGCTAGGTGCCTTTCTGCACTCATGTATTAGGAATGCTTATGGTCCTCTTCATGGTCTTTTCTTAATGCACAATGTTGTAAAACAGAGATGTCCCACACTCACTGCTGGTATGCCCCATCTTTTGCAACAGATAGGAGCTTAACCCAGATCAGGGGGTACCTGATCTGGATAACTTGTACTTGACACTACTACAAGTGGCCCAGCTTGGCCTGCTCTGGATCACAGTTGTGCGCAGAGGATTACCAGGCAGGCCATTTCAACAGCAAGCCAAAGTGAGCCATCAAAATAGGTTGCCCTGGCACTCTGAGCCCTTCAGAGCCCTTTGGAGCCAACCCCAAAGCTTGTGGAAGCTTCAAGTCCAGTATAAAGGTTGGTGTGGACCAGCACCACTGTAAAGATAGCACTGTTCTAGACCATGCCTTATTGTCGTCCAGACCAGCAGGCCTTGCCTTGCTGGTCCAGACTGACAGGTATGGATTACAACCAGGTAAGGAATCCAAGCCTAAATTTATATGCAGTAAAAAACTGTACCTCTGAGATGGTTTAAAGATGCTTCACATATAGAATTGTTCATACACCAACCTATCCCTCACTTTCTCATGAACACTCTAGGCTACAGAAGATAGATTAGCGAACACATGGGCTATTGTCTCCAAGGCACTTTTGAAATTTATATTTATATTTATATCCCGCCCCATACCCAAAGGTCTCTGGGCGGCTTCTTTTGATAGAAGTAAATGTAGAATAAGTGAGATTTCTACCTAAACGGTACCTTCTTTTAAAAAAAGGAACAATTAAATGCATAAAAATATATTGCAAAAGAGAGACCAAGGTTTTAAATAAATTTTTGACATGATCAGAAAGATTAATTTAAAAATTATTACTGAGAAAAAGAAAAATCTCACTCAAAAGATCAATACTGTGCATGGCTGTTTTGCAGTGAGGTGGATGGTTTGTCAAGGGAGCATTCACACTTAGGGAGAATGAATGTAGGTGTGGGTGAAGATCAGCCTAAATCCCTGATCTTAACTTCCATGGGGCTATGTCCCACAGAAATAAAGTCCAAAAAGACTCGTTCAAGATGCAGAAATGTTATATGTCGTAGAGGAAGGAGAAGATGCAAAGCTAGAAGTACAAGTTACTACGGAAATCTGTCTAGAGCAGTTTTGACATTAAAATGAGATGATGTGCAATCAGGGACAGGCATCCTATTGAAACCCATCTTGCCAGTAATTGGAGTATTCTTCCTGTAATAAACAATAGTATTCTCCTGCCTATTTTTCCTGTTTGCTTGGAGTGGAACCATATTTGAAAATTGGCACGTGCGCACACTATGTCAGGAGTGCTAGGATGGTCTCCAATTTCATCTTATCTATTTTCATTGCTGTCAATGTACTTTTCATTAGAATTTCATCTGGATCAATTAACAAGATTTGAGGTAATATGAGGCATTTATTTGGTATGCAAAACCAAATCAGCTGCACAATAGATGGTTCTTGCAGCTGCTACTCAGTGTATTGTACAGAGAGCTTACAATAGGGTACATGGGGTATCTGTTGCTAACTTGTTGGCTTTCTGCTATCTGCTAACTGTGAAGTGTCTCCAGTTTTTGCAAATAATGAAACTAGTAGTTCTTTGTACTAGAAACCTGCACCAAAAAAGCATCTCAGCTTGGCATTTGGTTGACTCAAATCTTCATTTCAAGTGCTAAAGAATTTACTGAGTGGAAAGAAAAATAAAATATCCAACTCTATCCAAGGAATGTTTATTCCTTAACCAAGTTGATGCATATTTAATTCCTTGAGGTCACAGATTTGGGGGAATTCATTTAATGTACTAGTAGACAATTTAGCACTCTGCAGCCATTGCTGGATACCAGGTCTCACCATCTCTAACCACATGGCCAGTTGCCAATGATGACAGGAATTGCAGTCCTACATCTGGAAGATGCTTTACTAGGGCCTGTTCGCACTTACTTGCTTGGTTTGGTATAACAATACCATACTGGGCTGGTAAGACTGGAAGAGTGCAGTGGTGGCTATTCACATTACAAATGCAGTCACACAGCAACACCCACAAACTGTACTGCAGCCGGAAGTGGTACAAACCCACTTCCACAACCTACAGGTTCTGTGAAGGCTGTACACTGCTTTTTATCAGTCCATGGCTTGCACACTCCAGTAAGGGGTTCTCCCATTTCAGGGCAGTTGTGTCAGCAAAGATGTGTGTTCAATCAAGAAGGTAAGTGTGAAAAAACTCTTAGTCTAAGGTTGCATTAGGACAACTTAAAGCTGTAGCTTCAAATTCCCTGTGCAGTTGTTTTCTGTCAGGAATGGTTAGATCAGGCTTAATGGTCCTGAGACAGTTCATGTCAGAAAGCAGCATGCAAACTCTGAACTTTTTAAATGTATTTGTTTAATAGTTTTGTTTTTTGAAAGCTCTGCAATTTCAAAAAAGTGTTACTTTTGAGGAAAAAAATCTAGACATCAAAAATGAACATGTACTTTTGTTTTCATGTACTTTGATTACCTGCAACCTTGGGTGTTGGTTATTTCAGCTAATTTCAGCTCCCCAATTCAACATGTGTGGCAAATCTCTTTTTTATGCATTTTGACCATTCAGAGACAGTTCTCAAAAACAACAGCAACAGACGAAGTTTTACGTTCTTAGTAGCTACAGATTTCCAGGGGAAGTCAAGCAGCTATATAGCTGTACTGTAACAAATTCCATCTCAGTTTATATGACTACATTTGAAATAACTATAAAGTTATTCCCTGAAATATCTTCTAAGCTGCTGCTTCTACCACCAAAAGGCTAATGCTTATTTTAAGTTATGCTGGTCACAATTCATGAAGGACAAGTCCTTAAAAGATAAACTACATATTCTGTCACACACATAACCCTTACGGTACTTCACTTTGTTAGACTTCCTTAGTATCTTGAAAATCTCCCATAATAAATGAAAGGGAAAAAACAGCAAAATCTCTAGCATGAAAATCTAGAAGCAGTAAATTAGAATGTGGGCTTCATTAGAATATGTAAAGGTAACAACTTTTATTCAAAATGTAATGTACTTGTACCATATGTTTTTCACACTTATCAAAATAGTGCCAAGCACTAGAACAGGTTAGGTTAAGTCTCTGCCTCTCTGCTGTATTTCGTGAATGCAGCTGACATTTGCCCAGCTAAGACTGTATGCAGTTGATAGAAAATGCCCATTCCTAGAGCATTCTTAGGACCTTGTAAGCAAATGCACTCATTTACATGCACACACATGGTATACAGGGCATTGCTGAAGTACGAAATCCAATTTGAGATGTGACCTGAGTGCAGGGCCCACAAAAGCACTCTTGAGTGCAGATTGCACCCTTAGCGACTTCACTGCCACATTGCATACTGATGGTGGCAGGAATGGCACTGGGGTCAGTTTTCCTTCAGTAAAATTATCTGATAGGGCCTGTTTGTGTTTAACAATACCATCTCTTTGAGGCAATGATCAGGCACAGAGGGAGGCATCCACACTTCAAGTGCTGGCGCACTCCCCAACTGGACCATCAGCACTGTAAGTGCGGATGACCTGGCCTGACTGGATTATCACAGCTTCGACTGTGGGAATGTCCAGCTTGCACCAAGCTGTTCCCATGGTGATCAGGCATCAGTGTGCCACTGCAGAGCCACAACCATGCCATCCCACCCACTTGCAGCATTCATGCCCAGAGGGCAGTGCAAACACTGCTAACCAAGAGCTCACCAGCTGCTCCTGGTGCTCCTGGTGAAGCTGTGGACGTTTTTATTTGTCCACAGGTACTGAAAATCAGGGTAACTGGAAGAAGCTCCCAGATGTTCTGGGACAGCAGTGGTGCTCATCGTGAGGACAGGCCTCACATGAAGCAGCTGGAAGGACTCTCGAAAGGTAAGTGTGAACAGGCCCTCAGACTGAAGATGGCCAACTTCTATAATAAATTGCGCTAGGCAGGAACTTCAAAGCTACAGGAACTTCAGTTTTGAAGCCCTGGAGCCAGGAAGCAGGTAACTGAGTAAACAGTGTGTTTCTCACCTCTGCAATAGGTTCAAAACCTCCCATTACTGACACAGCTTTTTTGGCAACTATCTGGATCCAGCCTTATTCGTTGTTTTGTGCTTTTGGACTTTTGGTAGTAGAAAAGGACTGAATTACCCCCTTGTGACTTTCCATAATGGTTGTGTGATAAATGGAAAGAACACAGTGATTTCAACACAGCAGATATTAAGAAAGGAAGAATTGAATACAAGCAAATAATATAATACATCAAGGTGAACAGTAGGAGAGGACAAATATTTTTCTTTTGCATCAGAACAATTAGAATAAAGGATTAGAAGCTGTCCCTATTTAGAATATTAAAGGATTATAGTTTTGTTGGAGTGCTAGACATGCTTTAAATAGAAAAAGAAGAAATGGATTCCTACTGTTCATAGCAACTGTTTTTCTTCCTGCCATTGGAAAATGTTTGCACTTAAAACTAGGACATCTTCAATTTATGCAGCTATCACACTTACTATAGTAAAAACAACTCAAGCCTGCTTTAGTAGCACATATCTGAGATAAAACCAAAAATATGATGTTACAAAAATTGGTATGGATGAACCAACAAACCTCTGGTTGCCATATATTACTAGTGAGCTAGTAGTGCATCTACTTCTTGCCTGGTCTTCATGGTTTATGAACTAAGTGCTAACTGTTCCTATTTTTAAAAGACAGCAGCAACAGAAATAAAAATGTTTTCACAAGTGCCATGGGTAAAGAGAGGAAAGAGGGACAAAGGGACAGATTAGCCCAAGGAAAACCTCTAAAGGAATCATTAGGGTATGTATAATTTTGATATATAGTGTACTGGCCACAGTGGCTGATACAAATGATGTAAGAAATGGTTCACAGAGGGTAGACATCAGTAGGAGGTAGGGGTGTGCCCAAAAGGTTTTTTTGTTTTTGTATTTTATTCATATTGAATTGAATGCAAGAAAATTCATATTCAATAGATCCCCTTCAAATGTTGTAGGATTCAAATTCAATACGAATATTCAATCCCATACATATCCCATACGAATGCATAAAATCCAACACAAATCCCATATGAAGCTTCATATGAATGTATTGAAACATTTTATTTGAATTCAATTGTCTGAATTCATCTGAATTTGTACAAATTTTGAATATTATGAGTATTCATGCACATCCCTAGTAGGAAGTCTCATTTTGATGTTCAAAACTGCATTTTGTGATGTGACCAGAGATCACTGAAGGGCCTCCTTAGTCCTGGGGGGCTGGGAGCATGTTCAGACACCACCTAAGAAAGTCTGAAGGAGAGAAAGGCATGTCAACTTCAGAACTTCTCTGTTCTGAAGTAGCCACACACTCTTAATTTGGATCTGAGCTGCTATACCACCACCGAGAGCTAAACAAGGGGCTTCCAGTGCATATGTAGTGCAGCCAGCTGTGACAAAGGGTGAAAAAAATCAGCAAGAAATAATCTACACCTTTGTGTAGGGTAAAATGACAGTGGTGGTGGAGGAGGAGGCAAATCACCAAGGCAATTTCTGCATGTACTAGTGTACTGCCATACTGAAAATTGTTGACTTATTGTTGTCTGACAGTAAATTGGCAGAGAATGAAACTTCACAGCCACAAAACTTTGTTCCACAGCTTCAAGGACTCAGAGAAGAGGAGGTAACTACTATTGCCTCCTGCCTCTGCATCAAATCCCAGCCCTCCTGTCCTTCAGGAAACTTATTTCTTGGCCACCTGGATGATGCCTATGACCACAGGAAAAATGAGAGAACAGAGGGACTTTTATCTCACACCAAAGGCTACAAGTATGATGCTCCATGAACTTAGTTGTGTTATGCCCTGTGGATTTAAGGGTGGAGGTCCAGAGCTCTAAGCCTTTTAAATACCCTTATCTTCACCTTTAGTACATGTAGTGCAACAACGGAGTCTGATCCATTTAAAAATGTGTATCCATTTATCAAATGTAACCATAAAAACGGGAGTGAGATTACATTGAGGCCCACCATATCCAAATCCAGGATACAAAACTAAGAATTGTGGTCTCTACAACAAATGGAGCACAAAACTAGAAGGTCCAAATTTTGTTTGAGAACTCTGCTAAGTAGGCAGTACTTAGTCAAGTGGATCAATAACATGTCTCTACTTGTTTTCATGTGTGCTTCAATTATCTTGTTTTCATTATTTTGAAGTGAAGAATACTGAAAAGAACAACCACCCACTGATAAATATTTCTTCCCTCTAGATATGTGTTTTAAATACATGCATTCTAATATTTTAATTATTTACTATTGCGACTAGACATGTAATCCATATATACATTTCCTACGACTCATTGGCATTCACTGTATCACAGTGATTGAAGTGTATCATTTTCTCTTTTTGCTTCTGATCTGTCTTTACAGTGAGTGTTCAGCCTTCTGATTTACGTGGCCAGGTGTCAAATTTCCCCTTTAAAAATTGAGTAGAAGCTTGCCTTTCTTTAGGTGCATCAATTTCCTAAAGAGAATTGTTGTAACTAGAAGATGAGGTGAAGAGGCAACAGGAATCCGATAACTTCATTACAAACAAACAAAAGGTTTTAAGTGCAGATGTAGCATTGCTGATGGTGTTCCACTGCTGATTCTTCCCCATCTTTCCTTCACAGCTTAATAGATTGATTAGCATTTTCATTTTTTAAAAGAAAGTCTGTCTTATGTGACACAATCTGTGGGATATACACTATACATGGAAGCACAACGTTAGCAGATGCTGCCCATCAATAGCTCCATGTTATGTCATCTGCAGTATCATGACTCCCACCTCATTGTACCTTGACCCACTTATCAAAGACTTCAGACTGATAATGATCTCAGTCCTAGTGGAGATGAAAATTTCATGTTAGGTGGTAAGGTTCTGTTTGCCCTCCAGAAGACACTTGTGGACTAGCAAATACCCTGGAGGTATTTCTTCTTCATAGCAGGACAACAAATTCTGATGCCCTCAGCCACTGGTCCTTTGGCTTTGAAGAGAATAAGGGATTGAGTCATGCAACATGTAGACTTTACATGCTTGCCCCCGGAGTGGGAACAAGCACTCCCTTCCCTGATGTGCTTGCCTCTGTGGTTGTTTGGATACTGTCATAGATGGTCCAACCCAATGAGGATCTCACAGTTTGGTTGGGATTATTCCAAAGTAATTGAATATATGATCACAACTGAAAGCACAAGAGATATCTTCTTAGCCATAAAGGAATAACACAGAATGAAGTTTATGGGGATGTTTTAGTGGTTATATCTTCTCTTGCATTTTTGGCTGTTTTGAGCTCTGTAGTCAGAAAACAAAGGGAATGGAAATGTGTAGTTTCAGATGCTGGCCTCAGGTATCAACAAAGAGCCTATTGCAATGGGTCTTCTTGCTCCTTCCATCTGGTCACTCCAGCTTTTTTCCACTAAAATTCCCATTGGTCACAGAATGTTGATGAAAACTGCATTTTCAAGAGCACCAGTTTGGTGAAAAATTGGTCATTTGTGAAACATATTGGAGCTCTGAAACTTAAATACTTAATTATTTCTTAGAGAACAAATACTTTACTTCCCTCTGGGGCAGGGAAAAGAGAGGTTCTTGCTGGTTAGTAGAATGAGCAATGGATTGATCCCAATAATCATATGGTTATTCCTAATTTTTTTCATTGGCACCAGCACGGATGTTAACTCTTCTCAACAACAAGAAAAAAGGAGGAGGAGGAGGAGGAAGGATTGGCTTTTCTACCCTAATTTTCTCACTCGTTAAGGGGACTCAAAGCAGCTGACAAAGCTTTCTATTCTTCTCCCCACAGCAGAACATCCTGTGAGGTAGGTAGAGCTATGAGAGCTCAGAAGAGATCTGTGACTAGGATGAGGTCACATGGAGGCAGGCAGCCTCAAAACCGGTATTCCCAGATAAGAATCCGGCTCCCTAACCACTAGACCAAACTGGCTCACGACTTGCATCTTATTCAGATCTAAAATGTCATAAGTTGTATGAAAGAGTATTGTGTAGAGGAAGGTGAACGGAACCTGCAATCTTGAACTTGAATAAAAAGAAATTGAGAAATACAAACATGAGTAAGGGAAGTGCTTGTTTTGGTCTTAGGCTATTCACACTGCCCGTCCTTCAAGGCAGGAGGCACAGGAGCCAGTACAGGAGTAAGAGTGCCTTAGAACTGTGTTTGAGGCCTCATAGCAGCAACTGAAACACTATTGCAGATGGAAATGCCACAGCAGATTTGCTTTGAAGTCTTAAGATCATAAGAGAAGCCCTGCTGGATCAGGCCACAGCCCATCTAGTCCAGCATCTTGTCTCACACAGTGGCCTACCAATTCTCAAACAGAAGACAAAGACAAAACCTTCACTTCAGTTCCCTGCAAATGGCTTTGAGGGGCATCCTGCCTGTCTCTCCAGCCTAGAAATAATACCTAGGCATTTGTTCTAGTCATTGATACAACTGTCCTCCATGAATTTATCCAATTCTTTCTTATAGCCATTCAGACTGGTTGCTGCCACCACTTCCTCAGGTAGTAAATTCCAAAGTCTGATGACCCTCTAGGTAAAATAATACTTCTCCTTGTCTGTCCTTACTCTCCTGCCCATCAGCTTCATAGAGTACCCTCTGGTTCTAGTGTTGTATGACAGAGAAATAATTTTTCTCTATCACTGTGAATTATTTTATATACTTCAATCAGGTCACTTCAAGTAGCACCTTTCAAGGTTGAAAAAACCTAGACATTGCATTATGGTTTTGTAAGGTAGGTCTTCCAGCCCCTTGACCACTTTGGTCAGCCATTTTTTGTTCTCTGTGAGGCTATTCTGTGTGGAATCCTCACACAATGAGTCACCTCCTTTCCCTTCCATGTGGCTTGGGGAGGAAAAATTTTCCCCAGTGAAGCATCCCAAGAGCAACTAAAACAGGATGAAGGCCAGGGCACTTCTATCTGGGGCTGAGGCAGTTCAGATAAGTAAGGAACAGAAGCATTTCCCCCCTGCTGTCTGGGCACCTCAGCAATTATCTACATGGATGAAGCAAAGGTCATTTCTGTGTGAGTCCTTGGTATCCCAGGTTAGGGAGAGCCTCCATAGTCTATACTGAGATGGATCTCCACATTTTGGATGGCCTACACCATTCCAGCCAGACATTCTGAAGGCTAGGTCAACTCTTGGATGTAGCACTCAGCCTCTGGAGCCAGGAATGTTTCATTCCTGAACTTTAGAGTTCCCAAGAAGGTCCCTTTTGTTGCTGCACCTACTTCCAGTGATGCTTCCTGTTGTGCCACTGAAATAGGCCTTCAATATTCTGAAACAATGGGCTGCTGTTCTGGACTAGGGTTCCTAATCCATTGGTAGAACTCATTATCAAGAGTGCCATTTTCCTCACTCTGTTCTGCTTTATCCATTCTAGAAGGGAGTAGGGATTTCTTTATCACACACCAGAGTGCAGAGAGGAGGACCCTGAACACATTTATGACCCATGTGGCTGACCTGTGTGGAAATGGCTTTAGCTAGCAATGAAGTCTTCATCCAAGATCATCACAGGATTTTTTAAAAAATCAGGTTGATAGCAGTACCAGAGATGACAGCCAGCATGTGCACAGGAAATAGGCACATCAAATAGCATGAGTTTCAAGGAATGAAGATTATGGACTGTGCATCATGAGACTATAACTAAAATAAAATGTGATAAGGAAACCATAGAGACTCTGAAGGAGTACATCATGTTGAATCTAGAAGAAGGCAAGAAGCCAATGTACTTAGAGCAACAGTAATTGACTTTGGAAAAAAGGCAAGATTGTTAATGAACATGGAAATATGTCAAAATGTAATCACTCTGAATACAGTCTCCTTATAAATATATTTCTATGGGCTAGTACCTTTTTGGCAAAATAGGAGCAAACCAAATTGCTGTGTAAAATGTAAAGTAGTCTTGAGAAAACCAGAGCTAATAAATATTAACACACAAACCCTTCTGAAATGCACACATGCAAATACACAAGTTACTGTCTTCTGGTGGTCTCAAAGATATTTACAAATTGTTACAAATAAATTTGTGTGTGAGAGAGAGGACTGAAATAAGTGAAAGAGAACAAAATTTAAAAAAGAGCTGGTCATGAATAGATAGAATGAGCATCAAAAAAGCATTTTCCTAGTAATGAAGTTATACAAAATAACATAAACAATTGGGACCAGGGATGCACAAAAACTGCCCTTGGTTTGCATTTGCTTAAAAAAAAACAAACTAACAACATACCAGTCAGGTAAAGACCCAGTGTGGTGGTGGCCATTTGCATTTCAGGTGCTGGAAAAACCCTGTACTGGGCCAGCATTACTTGAAGTGTGGATAGCCAGGACAGGGCAGACTCGATCACCATGGCAATATCTGCAGCAACATCTGGTATGTACCTAGAGATTGCAGTGGCAATCTGGACTCTATGGCCATGATCACACCGGGCTGAACTAGGTCATCCCATTAAGAAACTGTACTGAAGCTGTCCTAATGCTGTTCACACTCGATCCTCTATAATTAGTCCTCAGATCTTCCTCAATTCAGGTTGCTGTGCTTACACCTTTGATGTTATCTCCCCGAGTCTCCTTTACATGACTCTTTAGTTCTCCACCCCTGTTGATTACATCAACACCACCTGCATTCTGATAGGATAATGTTCTGTCAATCAGTAGTGCTAATGGGGTGTGTTTGGAGTTGTGTAGTGCTGTTGGCAACCTCGATGCAACACGGTAATGTTGGGTGAGGGGACTGTGCCCCCAAATAGATACAGCTGAGTCATATTGCAGCCAGCATGCACCTCCACCTCTGTAGCCATTCCAGAAAAAAAGGGAGAGGCTGTAATCTGCCCTTTTCCCTGAAGCTGCTGAAGAACTTTCACTTCTCAGTGCCTTTCACTGTAATGAAACCTTGTTTCCCTTGCACATTGCTGAAACAAAACAGAAGCTACATTGTCCATAGAACTGTATCATTTCTACTCTTACTCCACACTTTCCCTCTCTCCCTCCCAACAGTGCTCTTCTAGCCATTTATTTTTTTAAATCCTTCCATGTTTTTCACAAAAAACACATTATCAGTCTAGCTCAAAATAGATTTATATTTTTTAAAAATGATAAACACAGTCGACAAGCTTTCAGTTGGAACAAAGGGGAATGGGGGGGGGGTTAGGATGGGATTGGGGACTATCTTTGGAATGGTGACAAGCAAAGTGCAAAGTGCTTAACAAGCAAAGAAGAAACTACCCCTATGACCACAGCTTTCTGCCAAGCCTCCCCTCCCTCACAAATATGAACCTCCTGGGAGTTCAACAGAAGTGGAAAGGGATCCAAGGAAAGGGAATTGTGCATGTGCCACCCACAGCCAAGCATTGTGTGGTCAGAAGGCTGGATCCACCCCTTCCAGGGTGGTTCAGCTCCATGCTCACACAAGGCAAGTGAAAATGGAGTGGCTTCCCAAGATGGCTTGAATCCTCTGTAAAAGTAGACTCTGGAGAAGCTGCTTGAGGTGGGCCAGCCTGCTTCCAAGACTATCTCAGACCAAAAAAGATCCAAGCAACTTGTTGAGAAGACAGCCGTAAGATGGCTAGAACTATGGGTGTGATCAGGCCTCTGTGCAACTGCTAAGCTGCAACTGCCAAACTGAAAGAGAGTGTGGATGCAGCAACCAGGAGCAAATTAGTTGTTCCTGGTAAACATGTACTGTTGTTTGGCAGTCCACCGCTGGAAGGCTTCAGGGGATACTATCCCACTGAAGTTAATTTCAGGGATGGTGAACAGTGTTCACACTGCAAGAACCAGCACTGTCCCCAAGTTCCCTAGCGGCCTTCACAGTGTGGTTGGTCTTTCCTAGACCATCCACATCACCATAGCAATGTCCATGGCAACGTCCAATGCATGTTAGGCCATTCCTATGGTTATTGAGATGCATTTTGCATTTGCCCAGCTACAGCTGCCTTGCCCCTATGCAGCACTCACAATGGGTTTAGGTACAAATGGTACATCTGATAGAGGACATCTGATGGGGCATGTCTCCATGCAAATTATTTGGCTCTGATTGGGCACGCATGTGGCCAGGTGTGAGACCAAGATCAGATGTTGCCTGTCCCTATGCCATTCCTGGCAACACTGGCTGGATGCGGGCTGGGTGCAGATACAGCTGTCCCCATGCAAACCACACCAAAACCCAGCATGGGGAAGCAGCGCCATCTCCTCTCTGCCCCCTCTCTCCTCATTGAAAGCCAGCGTGACATCACCCCACCACTGTGCTTTCCACTGCAAATGTCACGCACACACCCACTTAGCAGCACAGAGAAGCCAGGACTGAATGGCAAAAATAATAATTTTTTAAAAACCCACCTGTTTGAGAAAAGTCAGCAGTTGAGTGGCTGAGCAGTTGAGCAGTTTTGAACACCCAGCAAATGGAAAATCAAGCCATTATCATGCCCACTTGGCGATCAGGAAACGGGGAAGGAATATTTGCTGTGGAAAAGGGAGAAAAAATCAAGCCATTATCCTGCCTGCCTTGTTGATCGGGGAAGGGGGGTGGAATCTTGTACAAAAGAGTCTTGCGGGGGCAGTGAAGGCTATTCAACCCCCCCCCTCATCATTTTGGCTTTAACAACATTTACACCCCAAAAATCTCAGTGGTTGCAATCTCTAATGCACAGGGCAGGAACAGCGAGCACAGGACATGAAACCCCACCTCCCACTGACGCAAGCGCCAATCTCTCCCCCCCCCCAAATAGCCTGGAACTGTCCCCATGCACAGGCTCGGCTTGCAAACAATGTGTGCTAGAACACCAAACCATGATGAGACTTATTCTTTCCAGTACCAAATTTGGTACGGGTTTGGTACGGGTTTGGGAGATTCGGTCTGCGAAAATCAGACCAAATCAAAAGTGCATGAGGATGACCCTTACCAAACCTTATTTTGATTCAGACCAAGATGCTCCCATGGTGAAGCTGTGGAGCAGTTTGGGGATTCTCCCAATTGCTCTGGAATGCTTTGGGACAGAGGTAGTACAGTGGTGTGCAGGTGGAGCTTCCCAAAGCACTGCGATTAGGCTGCCCTGGGACGTGCTAGGACAGTTCCGGATAGAACTGCCCTCCTGACAGAGTGAATGCTCTGTCCCAGGGCTGGCCTAATCGTGCAATAGAGGCCCTCATGCAAATAGGCCTCTAAGTGGCCAAAATGCAGATCGCACAAACCAGAAGATTCACAAAACATTAAAT
The DNA here is from genome assembly GCA_023333525.1 of Aspidoscelis tigris stejnegeri. Lineage (NCBI taxonomy): Eukaryota > Metazoa > Chordata > Lepidosauria > Squamata > Teiidae > Aspidoscelis > Aspidoscelis tigris. The sequence continues at coordinate 48,857,213 of JALMGA010000005.1, read as the reverse complement.
CTGCAGGCCTTCTGCAATCAATTATCAGGAAATGTTTCAGCTGAAAGGCATGTCTCTGCTAGTGAAATGGTGCTGAGATTACATTTCCAAACGGAAACCATTGCTGTTTAGACTTAATCAGAGATTTGATCTATAAATTCCACTCCTATCACCCACTATTTGATTGGGTTAAGTCATAAAATTTATGAGGTGAGCTGTGCTGTGTTACTAAACTGATGCTCCAATATTTCTTTCAATCCTATTTATTGTGTGGTTCAGACACAAATCTGGCCTGGAAGTGTAACTGCTTTGGCTACTATTCTTACGATATGTTTGATTTTGAGAATTGTATAATGCTTTTTATATTTATTTCCAAATCATCATCCTCATCACCACCACCATCCCTCAGAGAAGGTGACAGACTCTTTCTATCTTTGTTTATATGGGTACCAAGATACCTTGAGTCTATTTCCAGGTACCATCTGGTTTTATGAAGCATCAAAAGTACAAGGGGATATCTTGAATGTTATTTGATTTTACAGATGTTGACTGTTGTTGTCATTGATAGGCTATGACAACCCTAATCAAATGGTGAAAAGCCAATATATATTTCATTTTGTGTCTATCTTTTTTAACCAGGTCTAGAACATTACTACAATGAATGACATTTTTAACACTAATAATTTTGAGAATCTGAGTTGTTCCTTTCCAACAATAAGGATCAATGGAAGGCAATTTGGAAAGAAACAGAATATGAAGAAAACAGCATGAGATGATGACTACAAATGCTCCTGAACACTCACTAAGTATGGAAGATCTGATCAGCTCGGCATCTTAATGCTTGAGATAGTGTTCTGTCAGAGAAGGCCTGCATGCATGGACACCCATGCAGGCACATGCCATTACCTGGAAATGTTTGCTAGAGTGCTTTAAATGACTCTGGATTCATTGTGATCATTGTCACTGGTGGCTATGCCAGTTTGAACCCTGCTATTCAAACTTATGTGTACCACCAACAGCAAGCAGCAGGCTTCCAGGCAGCATAAGTACAATGGTAGTACGCTATTTTACAATGATTTCAAGTGATGCTTTAGTTAAGCATCAATGTTTCCACTCGTGCAGAAGCTGCCTCAGTGTGATTCTGGTATTTTTTCTTTGTTCAGTAACCAAGCAGTAGTACCACAGCAGTTTCTAAATGATTTCTTAAGCATAGCCCCTTTGAGACCCCACCACATGCAGTTCCCAGGACACCCATCACTCTTCTCGGGCTATACTCGTCAATTAATGGCCATAATGGTAACAGGAAAGAGGCTTCCCTTGCCACTTCAGCAACACTTTCTTTAGGTAAATTTTTTAATCTAGGAATGTGCATCCAGACAACATTGCTGCCTTTCAAGGAGAGTACAAGTCCACCTGGAACAGAGGCTATTCTAATCCCTTGGATGCAGCTGCACACCTGTTGTGTCTCTCCAATTTGGAATGTGGGAATGGGATCACCTCTACCACCTTCAAACATATTACTGTTTAGCATACAATGAGGTCTCCTGCAGCCTCTGTGGTGTGCTTCAGACAATTTCTGGCTACCATTAAAACAACACTGCAGTGAAATTGCCTTTATGGAAGTCTCCCAGAAGTCCATGCTGAGTGAAAGTCTGAGTTTCCTAGCAGCAGGGATACTTATGACTTTGTTTAGACAATAGCTATGACACTGAGTGTATCCATTGGACTTTTATTATGATGGTTTGATCTTCAGGATTTTTGCCCTCATTTAACACCCTGAGGCTGCATCCCCATTATAAGCTTAATTCGGTTTCCCTAAACCGAAATAATAGAACCGGATGCAAATGCGAATTTGCCTGTTCCCATTACTTACAACTTAATCGTTTTTGATCTGGACAGCCGCTTTTCGGGGCTGCCCTGCCGTTTTCCTCCTGGTGTGAACATGCCACCCATAATGGACCCCTTCACCGAGCCTGGCTGGGTGGCTGCCGCTTGCCTGGATGGAGGAAAACTGGCAGCGGGCAGCCAGCGATTCTCCCCATTGCCCAGCACACACAGCAGCAGCGGCAACTCAAGCAAGGGGGCTTTAAACATTCACACATCTCCCAGATCCTGCCCTGCTTTCCTTTCCCCTTTAAAGGTCAGAACTCTAAAGAGCTACAATTGCGCAAAATTGCAACATGTTATCAGGTGTGAAGTGCCAGGATTGCTACAGTGTAGCGGCTGCTGTGAAGGTTGGATTTTTACACTGAAATCACTGTCTTTGGAAGCAAGCTATTGGGAGAGGGAAACCCTAAATATGGATTCTCATCCATTAAAACGGTAGGGTCTCCACAGTAAAAAATGTAAAACGTATCAAGCGCACGATCCGGAGTGAGACCTGTTGAAACGAGGGTTAACATTTACAACGCTTTGGGGCAATTTAACACGCAGAAAGCGTGTTAAGCCAAACTGACATGGGGTCTGCGAGGATTGAAAACGGTTTGAAACCGAAATAAACTTGTAATGGGGATGCAGCCTGACTGTCTCACCTGACATATGCAGTTGTATATTTTTAAAATGTTTAGATGTTATTTGGAGATAAGGGTGTATCCTCCCCAGGATCAAAAACTGAAAAGGGCTTTCAAACATTGTGCTTTGAATGATGTCAGGTGTTCTCCATTACTACTATAACTCTTTCTTTCAAGCCCTCTACAATTTTTACAGCTACAGAATTCATTTTGGTGACAGGAACATTCCTTTCAGATTCATACATCACCAACAACAATCTTTCAAGCTAATTCTGAGTTGGAGTTTGTGTCTTGTATAATTCTATGGATTTGCTTATGTAGGCAATTCTTTGGACAGGTAGTTTTGAGAAAATGGTTTTATGTCATCATTTGAAATCTACATGAAGGTTTAATTCTTTGCAAGTGTATTGTAACCATGGTAGCTATTTGTCACATTGACATTCTAGTTCAAGATTTATTTAAGCCATGTTTAAAATCACCTTCAGCAACAACAACAAAAAAGAAATTTACCTAGTTTTAGGACATGCCATTCATATCTACGATATTTGCTTTGGCTGGATTTATGGCTATCAGGCAAAAAATAAAATAAAAATAAATGAAGCAATCCCACAAATTCCAGTTTGACACTTTTTACAAGGTAGCTTGGAGTATCTGACAGCCTTTCCCCAAGCTAACCATGTTGATAGACACGGATATAATTTCATAACTGGAAACCTGTCTGAAAGGGGAATTTGCCAAATAGCCAGATGTCAGTTTGAATATTTGTGTTGTTGCTTCAGGTTTGAGGTGTTTGGGGAAGAGATGAGTCGTGACAACACACTTTCCATTACACTCTAATTTTTCATAATTTTGTCATCTATTAGTCAGACTAAAATTTTATTCACTGATCAGATCATGACCTACCTTTTTTGGAAAAGACCTGCAGTAGGTGACTGAAGACTGAATCATATGTTCTTCCCTGAGAACTGCACTCACTGTGATGAATTAACAGATGCAGAAAAAATATTACAGATCAGCTATGCTAGGCAGAAATACAAAGTTTGATTGTGTGCCATCATTCAACAGAATTTCCAGGATCCTTTGCCAAGAACACTTCTTTCTCTAGACATAAGTGTTTTAGAAATTTATTGACCTCAGGTAATATTTACAGTACTTCCCAATAAATATACACTGAAATGCACTGGATGAATTCTACGCACATAAACAATTAAGCATAAGCTGTGTCTCCATATCTCCACACACTGTTGTAGACACCCACTGCCACCTAAAATGCCTTCTGTCACTATGGCCATGGTCACACCTTCACTTCAGTCCATCTTCAGGTCTGACTGCTCGTATCTTTTCATTTCTATCCATTTTATTTGTGGACGTTCCACCTTCCATTTGGACTTGCCTCACTGGAGACTTATTCGCATGAGGGCCTCTGGAACGTGAGTAGGACACCCTGGGACACAGCATTTGCTCTGCTGGGCTGGCGGTTCCATTCAGAACTGCCCCAGCCTGTCCCAGGACGCCCACTCACATTCTGGGTATAGAGCATGAAATTGCACTCTATACCCGTTCCCGGCCGTCCCGGGATGTCCCACAGCTGTATGGGAGGGAGAACATTCGCAGTCTCTCTCCTGAACAGCTGTAGGCCCAACCCCTGCTGCCACTATTGGGCCAAAAATGGCTCAACAGCTGTCAAACCCATGCAATTAACTTACCTTGCCAGGCCCTGGGTGCTCTTCACGCAGCCCCGAGAGTGATTTGTGGCTCTCTGCGTAGGCATGAGCTCTGGTAGACTGACCCCACACTGACAAGTCAGGTGAGTGTGGGGCCGAGCTACCAGGACTGTGCGCACCTGTGCAGACTGTGGTATATTGCTTCCCTGGGCCTGATGAGGTAAGTTTGCATGTGCAGGGTGGTAGCGGCTCAAACCCCTGGGTGCCGCTGGGCACCTAGGGGTTCACTACCGGCCACTGCAGTCTGATTGGGACTGCAGCAGTCCACAGGACACCACGGCACCCTCAGTTCAGTCACCCCTGCCCCTTCTGAGGGTGGGGTGAGACCGGACTGGCGATGTCTTTGGCCAGGGTGATGTGCTGCTCCATGTGGTAGACTGGGCCCACATGAGTTGAGTCTACCGCATGGAGTGGCACATCTGCCAGGCTATCAGGTAGGATCTCTGGCCTCTGCAGAGGCTCAGCCTTCTAGATCTAAGCAGCTGAGCCCCCGCAGATGCCCCCTGTGAGCCCCCACCCCAGGCCAGAGCATACTTACCTCATCACCGCCACGTCTGAAGTGGCGGGCGCAGCCAGCAGTGTTGTGCTTCTGCATGGGTAACTGGCAAATCAGAGCCATCGGCATGCGCAGACACACAATGCTGCCAGCCGGGCCCACCACTTTGAACCCGGCAGCAACAAGGTAATTCATGTGCACGCATGCACATCCCTGATTAGACCCTGCCTGGGGTGGGTCCCTGTGGGCCCTAGGTGACCCAATTGGGTCACCTATAGTCCACAGGGATCCAGTGAAGGAATGGGACTGGCCTGCTAGCCCCTGGGTTGAATTTGACTCAGTGGCGGCAGGCCTGGCAGGAGCGTCCTTCCCCTGCGCCGGCCTTTTTGTGCTAGGCCACACAGGGACAGATTCCCCTTTCGCACCCTGGCAGGAAGGAACGTGGCCCCATGCATTCCTTTCCTGCCTAGAGGCGAAAGGGAAACCCGCCCCTGCGTGTCCTAGCCTTCATTCACTACAGGCATTCGGCTGTAGTGCGAAAAGGCCTCGGGGCTCCACTAACCTATATGCCCCACTAAATTTGATTAGTCTGTGTTCTAAGAAGAAACAACACTGTTAATGAGAAAAACATGGCCAAATATAATTCAAAATGTTTTAGAAGACATCATTTAATCCCTTTGGCTGCATCTATCTTACTATCTGGAGACATACATCCTTTCTACACTGGGCCTTATTCTATTTTATATCACAGAATAGTAGCCCAACATCTACATGCAGTAGTACTTGATATAAATTCAGATGCTTTGGTACCCAGAACATTGTTCCAAGGTTTTATCTTGAATGAATAAACTTTCTTAACACTTTTCTTAAATCTAACAAATTATACCTTCAGGCTATGTCTCTTAGGTTGGCATCAGAAGGCTTCAGGGTAGGATTGTTCACATACCAGCCTGACCCTCCCCCTCTCCTAAAGATTCTGTTCTAGAAAAGGTGGATTAGAGAAGGTCTGAGGATGCAAGAATCACATACTGCTGTTGCTCTAAGGTGCCTCTGAGGTACCCTTTGCTGTTTGGGAATTTGTTACTGACAGACTCAAGTACACCCAACATTTTTCAGTTTAAAAATGTAGTTTGCTTGTCTTAACAACAAAAACTCTACTTTTCTACTGAGGAGCTGTCTTTGATAGAAAGGGTTATTCTCTAGCCTCCATTTCATTCTTCTAATGATCTTATGTAGATAGGTTCAGGGACTGTGGCACTACCCAGATATTAGAAATGACCCTGGGCCATACGGGGATGCCTCCCATCCCATGTTTCTAAAGGGGTGAGCTTTTTGCAGGATGGAAGGAGCAACTTGAACTTGTTTGGAAGGACCTGGCCTAGGAATGATTATGCAACATTATGTCACTCTCATACTGAACTTTAATTCAGAGTACAATTTCAGGTCCCTGAATGATGACCTCAGCTCTGTGTGACATTTCATGGCTCAGAGCAGTTTTAGAGGCTGAGGAGGGAAGGGATGGAACTTTTGACATTTGGCTGATGCTGTCTCACTGTCATGTTAGCAGCCATCATCAAAGATTCATACAAAATAAGCCTGTGACTAGCCAATTTCAAGCAATGAGCATCATAGCAAACTTATGCAGACCTAGTTTTCCATAACCTAGAACAGAACCCTAATAATGCACAGGACTCATTACGTAGGCTAGGCATTCTACAGCTCTTCTTTTGTAACTGTACTTCTCCAGTTAAGTAATACCCAAGGATCCAACCAGTGTTCCCTCGTATAAGATGTTGAAACTGCAACAGCTGTGCTGCCTTAAATAATCAAAATTCATGGAAGAATAGAGACCTTATTTTATAATACTAATAGGACAGTGTATCACTGCAAAGGCAAGATTCAGCTTTAAAGATATCGGTATTTACAAGCATGTAAAAAAAAAATAAGAGTAGCTGCCCACTGTTGCAGAACTATCTTCTTCTGCTATCATTGAAACATCTGTTACCCCTCTGTAATTGTTGTCCAGCTATCAGCTTCTGAAGAAATGAATTTGTGATTCTGTCTACTGCTCCACTGCTTTTTAGGATACGCAAAAGATGGTTGGTGTACTGTTTCTAGTTTACTATCTATACCAGATACAAGAAAAATCTAGGGCTCTCCAAATGTTGAACTCTGGTTTCCATTGGTCTCAAGCACAGTGGGTGACCATAATCCTACATTAAGGGATTAGAAATCACAACAAGTTACTGTTTTTTATTGCCTATGCTGTCTGTTATTGCTGCTATCCGTCCATCCATCCGTCCGTCTATCCGTCTATCTATCTATCCATCATTCTACTTTGAATAGATGAGCTATGATGGAGCTTGAAATTAGGGGAGTCCTGGCTTTTTAGTAAAGACTTTGGAAACTAATTCACTCTAGCACTATCTTAATTTTTAACTTTTTAAACTAATTATGCTGTTTAATACTGTTTTAACAGGGTATGTATTTAATGTTTTGTTTGTATATTCGTTTTTTACTGTAAGCTGCCCAGAGATCTTACGATATGGGATGGGATATAAATATTTTAAATAAATAAATTGCCGAGTTCCTATTGCCACTTTAAAACAGTTTAGAAACCATTTGAATCCCCTTCATCCCCATTCCCAATCAGTTTCAGGAGTATTTTGAGGATTATTTGGCTAAAAAACAGGATAAATAAACATGTTTTTTCATGTCCCCCCCCCCCATTTTTGCTTTTAAAACGCTTCTCCCTTATTGCTGTGGGAATGCTACAGCAGTATTGGGGCAAATACATCATGAAACGGGTGGGCTTTCACCCTGCGCAGGAACCAGCCCTTTGCCAGATTTGTTAAAGTGCCAGATCCATATTCAGCAGAGAAGTAACAATTCAGCCTGATAAGATGTAGCAGTTCACCCACTCCACACTCCACACTAATAACAAAGTTTCATTTTTCACTTACCCTCACTTTCTCCTTGCTGGGAAGCACAGACTGGAGGCTCCTCTTTTGCCTTGCTGAGCCCTGGGAAGGAGAGAAGCACCTCCCCCCCCCATATCCCACTGGTGACTGAGCGGGCGTGTGCAGCCAGGCAGCTCTCTCTCTGCTGCCCCTTTTTCACTTGTCTGCATTTGTGGAAAAGTGAAAAAGCACCAGTCCTGAGTTGACCAGTGTGTACCAGCCCGTGCTTTTGGTGATCTGGAGGGGAGAAGAACGAAGGGGAGGAAGGTGTGTGTGTGTGTTTGTGTGTGTGTGCATATGTGCAGGACTGGCAGGACATCTTTTGCAAAAGCATGAGGGAAGAGGAGAGGAGAGGGGCTGCAATTCTCCACCCTCCACCATGTCATTGCGGGATCCAATCGGCAGGTAGGGGGTGGGGCCCTGGCTGACAACAGGGGGAAAGATTCCCTTTCCTTAATGTGATTCTGAACCATTTTGGGTGGGAACAGCAGAGGAGTTGATAGCAAGTGGGGACTGCCAGAATCTGTGTTTGAATTGCTTTTTTGTTTGTTTCATTTTTAAACCATTTTTAGAGGCATGAGTGGAAACAGGGCCAATAAGTTATTATTATTACAAATTATAAGCCAAAACAGAGCCTTGCCACACACATGCCAGTGAAGACTATGGCAGACTCTGGACAGCAGAAAGAAACATTAAATATGTGAAAGGAGCAAATTGTTTTAAAATTAATCTAAATAATTTCACTCTAAAATAATTCACTGATTTCCTTCCAGGAGGTACTAAGTAGCAAGTTATTTTGTCCACTTTAGATTTTTTATTTTTTTGTTTGGTTTGTTTAATAAAGGAAGACTGCATTGATTCATTGTGCAGAATCAAAAATGCAGCACAATATTATGAATTTTAAAGCTAATGTGCAGGCTGCAATCCAAATTCTGTTCTCCTATTTGAAAGAACAAATTAAGAAGATTGAAGTGCTTTTTCATTAAGGAATTATGGGTGTTTCTGTTGTTGTTCTAAACATGTTTCCTCATAGAGAACAGAAAATGAGTGGTTTTCACATTAAGATTTTCCACCTCAGTAAAAGAAGCCCAAAACTATTCACAGCCAGCAGAACAAAGGAATCCAGCTCTTCTGATTAGGGATGTACCCGAATGGGATTTTTTGTACTCGATTCATACTGAATCAGACATAAGAAAGTTTATATTTCGTTCAACAGATCCCCTTTGAATGTGGTAGGATTCTATTTGATACGAATGTACGAATCTGTATAAATATCCGATAGGAATGCATACATATCCTATACGTACCCGGTATGTATCCCATAACATATCAGCTCTGAAAGTGTCAAATCTGCCCTGAATTCACTTGAATCTGCTCTCAAACCATGTTGAATGCACTCTGGATCCATTGCAGATGTGACTGGCGCAATCGCTTTCCCATCTCCCCGCTTCATGAATGTTCCAAAGCATCTGTAGGAATATCCTATCCCAGTATTGAACCCTGGCACCAAACTGTTGTGTATTGCCTCCCTGAGGACTCACAGCCATCAGAACTAATAACTTCCATGTATTTTCCCTCCCTCCCTGGAAAAAGTTCAGATAACAGGGATATTACTCTGTACAACTAGGTGCCCTGTTTGGGAAGGGAGCTTCTGCGTGCACTCTCTGTTCGCAGAATTCAAGAACACTTGTTATTTCAAAAAGAAGCCTTGACTATGCTATCTGTAACAAAAACCAAAAACAAAACTATACTCCAAACTTCTAAGTTTCACAGTAAGGATGCATAAAATTATTATTTGATTGAATCTTCTTAATGCAACCATAATTATTGATGTAAGTAAGTATCTCCATCTGGAGGTTCCACCAAAAGACAGCACCATCAGTTCCTGCCTCATGGTTTCCTTTCCAAAGCTGATTTTTTTTTAAGTCTCATCTGTTGCTGTTCATTCTTGAAAATGTCAAGAACCTAGCTGAGCTCCTGAAACATATTTTTATTTGTAAAATAATTTTATTCAAATTAAAACAGCCATATCAACAGCAACAAAAATGTTGAAAATAGCATTAATAACAACAGCAATAACAACATGTAAAGCTTTTTTCGTGGACTATCATGATATTATTTACTTTATGCAACTCGTCCTTCAGGTCTTTTCATTATCTAGATGACTACACAGAACTTATGACACCATCACTCATGGTCTGCTCCCTGATGGAATAAAGAAAAAGGAACAGCCATGATACTCTATATTTTTAGTTGTATTATAGCCCCTTTCTTCATTTACCTACTTTTAGTCAGCATTAGAGGCCACGGCTCCATGTCTTTGAGAGCTAAGAACAAAAGTAACCTACTAGTAACCCAGGTTAAGGCCTCTTTAATGGGGAGACAAGCACAATGCTTCTAAGGCCATTTATTGGGATTCGAGAGCAGGAGAAGGTTTGCCTTTGTCTCTCCTTGAGATGCCCATGGGTAATTGGTGGGCCACTGTATGCAGCAGGATGATGGACTTGATGGGCTGTCTCCTGATCCAGCAGGGCTCCTCTTATGTTCTAATCTGGATCAGGCTTTATGTAAAGCAGGCAGGACTGAGCTAGGGCTTACTAGATCCATATGAACATTTATTTATTTATTATGTATGTATTGGGAGGCCATAATCCAGATTAAGAGCACATGAAGAAAGAATCTCTCTCTCTCTCAGTATTAGGGCAGGATAGCATGCCTCTATCAGTTCAGAAGGAACAGGAAAACTCAAAGTGCAATTAGTATTTCCAAAATGTTCAGATAAATTGTTAAGTTTTGGCTGAGACACTTATTCTATATTACAGGTTTATTTGAGTTTTCTTGTTTTAGCTGTAGATTGTTCTTTTATGAATGCATCATTACAAATTTTGAGTAGCAGTAAAAAAGCAGGCATGTGTATCTGGAGGAAAGTCAGTAATATCAGTTTAAATCCATAAGCATCACACCCTGTTCCTCAGTAAGATCACTATCAGATCTAATATTGGATTATGTGTACATCCTTTACTGCCTGTGGAAATCTGAGTCCAACTGAGCTCAGCAGGGATTATTCAAATGTACATGGAAGACATATTATTAGCTTTCTGAGGAAAGGCCAAGAATATGAAAACTCACATGTAATGAGGGAGGCAGAAACTGGCAGTTTCAGCACCCCATTGCCTGAATAAAAGCATGGGAAAATGAAAATCCTGGCAATACTCCTGATATTAAAACAACAAATAGTTTTGTAGTTGTGGTTACATGAAGCCTACTATACTACATGAAGCAGTACAGTTGGAAAAGTATCAGCTCATATTTATTTGTGTCTCATGTCCTAATAATAAGATAATAAAAAAACTAGTATTGGTGCAAATGTGTACTGATCATACTAATGTGGGCTGTGGTCACACCTAAGATTTAATCCAGCTTCAGTCCACCTTAAGAGGAAGAGAACACATCAGCAAAGTGTCCAGTAATTTTCTTTCCACATTATCTATTTCAAAGGTGAATTTTCTGATGTATTCTCTCACTCTGAAAGTGGACTGAATCTGAATTAAACCTTAAGTATGACCATAGCCATGGACAGCTGATGAATACTTTCTCTGTCAATACCCAAAGTGTTATGATGTTATTCCAATAGCTTTCAAACGGTACTAATGGAACTCACAAAATCATCACCTTCCTTTACCATACACACTTGATTTCAATTTGCAGTTCTTTCTATCCAGGGAGTTTTGCCACCTGTTTTTCCTCAACTCTGCTATCACTTTGGTAATTTACACATGACTGTGCTTAACCACAGTTGTCAGGAGTCTTGTGCACAAGAAGCTTATGAGTTTGTAGTCCAAAATCCCACAATATTCTAGCCCGTTCATTTACTACTACTTTTACAATCTAGTGGTTCTGTCAGTCTTTGCCTGGTTCCAATGAAACAGAGTCATTGCCACTTTTTCATGCTTTTTTATTATCTTGTAGCCACAGCTTCCATATTATTCCACTTTTTTCGCTGTGCAAGCAACATTTACTTTCATTCTGTGACTTTTCAATTTTCGTAAAGCATTATTTTGAAGGAATTGTCTCTGTACTGCAAGTGCTCTTTTTCAGTTCCCTTTTAGGCCACTGCTAGTAGCAGTAGTGGTGGTGGTGGTGGTGGTAAAATAAACATGTTCTGCTCTCTCTTGTCACTAGTGATTTTATAGAAAATATCCACCCTGCTTTTAAATGTCATCCATATTTATCAGACTGCATGGTTCTTGACATTTAGGGATATTCCCCCCCTCAAATTGAAACTGAAGCTTTGACAAAAAGAGCTAATTATCAAGCACTGCACTTTAATTTTCTTTCTTTTTTCTTTTTTTTAGAGAAAAGCAGCAGGCTATGAAAATGTGTGAATTATCAATCATTTCTAACACCTTCACAGCAAAGGTCTGAGTGACCTACCGCTATGATATAGTTACTATGCTGAATCAAAATATTTGCTAAAATCCGTGTAGTACAGATGACTGAACTTCAAAACATGCTTAATAGTGGCCCATATATGAGACCTCAGTCAGTTTGGTCTAGTGCTTAGGGAGCCGGACCCTTACCTTGTAATACCTGGTTTGTATCCACAGTCTTCCACGAAGCCAGCTGACTGACCTTGGGCTAGTCACGGCTCTCTTCTGAGCTCTCACAGCACCACCCACCTCACAGGATGTTCTGCTGTGGAGAGAAGAACAGAAAGCTTTCTCAGGCCCTTTAAGTCCCCTTAAACTGGTGCGAAAATGCAGGGTATAAAAGCCACCTCTCTTCTTCTCCTTCTCCTTCTTCATAGCTTTTACGGGAGGTGGTCCATAATGGAAAGCTGCACCATACGCAGCAGCTTACACAATAAATCTACTCCTCCTTGCTGTCTGTTTCCTGCGTGGACTAGTAAGTGTGTATATGTGTTCAAATTTTCAGAGTGCTCAATTTTCATCTGAGGTTGCATGAAATTTCACTCTTATACTACCTCACTTACCATTGGCTTTCTCTATTCTGTGTTCTGGTAATGCATCCTTGTAGCAACCTTGTCCTTCACTCCACTAACCACAATGGCCCCATATGTCACTAATGACTTACTTCTAACAGCAATACCTAGGGTGAATTCCCATTACAAGCTTAAAACAGTTTCAAAATGGTTTCGATCCTTGCGGTCCCCACGTCAGGTTGGCTTAACACGCTTTCCACGTGTTAAATGACCCCAAAGCATTGTAAATGTTAACACTCATTTCAACAGGTCTTGCTGCAGTTTGTGCATTTGAAACGTTTTACATTTCTTACTGTCGGAACAGTACCGTTTTAGTAGGATGAGAATGCATGTTTAGAGTTTCCCTCCCCCAATAGCTTGCTTCCAAAGATAGTGATTTCACTGTAAAAATCCATCCCCTAAGCAGCCGTTACACTGTAGCAATCCAACCACTTCACACCTGATAACAATGTTGCAATTTGCACAATTCTGGGTCTTTGAAAGTTCTGACCTTTAGAAAGGTAAAGAAAGGAAAGCAGTTGCAGGTTCTTAAGGCTGTGGCTGTGGAGTGAGCGAGCAAAGGGGGCTTGATTTGCTGCTGCTACTGTGTGCCCTGGGCAATGGGGAGAGGAGGGGAAAGAATCACTGGCTGCCCGGTGCCGTTTTTCCTCCATCCAGGCAAGCGGCACCCATCCAGCCACCCAGCTAGGCTCTGTGAAGGGGTCCCTTATGGGTGGCGCATTCATGTCAGGAGGAAGAGGGCAGGGCAGCCCCGAAAAGCGGCTTTTAGAAAGTAGCCACTTGAGTCCCCCCTTGAGTCACGTATGCCACGTACAATCCTCAGAATCTGGATCAAATATGATTAAGTTGTAAGTAATGGGATCAGGCAAATTCATGTTTGCATCCAGTTCTATTATTTCGGTTTAGGGAAACCGAATTAAGCTTATAATGGGAATGCGGCCCTAGGGTTTCATCCATCCTTGCATGGAAGCTAATCACACTGCAGCTGAAGATGAATACTTTGGCAATATGGGGATATATCACTGAACTGTCTCCAAAGCAATTGCCACAAGAGAACCATGAGTGTGTGCAAACTGTGGATGACAGAATTTGGATATCCAGATAATAATCATGATATGCAAAAAACAAGATCATGTTCCAAAATTTTGCATATTACTGGAGCCAACAAATCATCTAGTCATCCCTACAGTATGCAGAAAATAACCCTTCTGATGTAGGAGGTGCTCATATGGGCTGGACATTAACCCAGCAATATTCTCCCATGAGGGCGGGTGGAAAAAAGCCTCTGAATGGAAGGCTCACTTTAATAACCTTGAACTGCAATTTTATCTACTGTAAATTAAAACAGAGATGAAACAACGGTTTCAGATCTGAATATGCATTTCTCCCAGCTACCTGACAGTTCTGATCCACAGGGCACCTCCATGCGAGCTTGGATAATTTGATCCCTCTTTTACTTGTCCAGATGATGAAAGCTGCTAGAGGGGATAAAAGTCAATCACAACTTCTTTCTGGGGCCAATGGCAGGATGAGAATAACAGTACAGAAATAAAAGCTGTACCCCTTATAGATACGTAGGACGGGTCCATATTAAAACTTATTCAGTTCAAAGAAAGTGACTTAACCCATACAGATTCAAACCAAACCACTCCAGGTTTGGGGGGACCCAGTTCTAACTCAGACAAAACAGGGACTCATTTGAACCGGTGAATAGAAGGATTTTCACACTTCCCTTCCTGTCCTGTGGAATCACTAGTCAATGTCAGCCTACCCTCTGCACAGTCAAACACTCACTGCTGTTCAGTTGCCGCTCTCGTGCTCTTCTGGGTCCTGCCATCTTGAGTGTGGTGGCATGTACCTCAGTGCTGTCACTATGATGATGCTGGCGCTCTGTGCAGTCACAGTCACATCAGGTGGTCATCGGACCTGCCAGCTGCCTTCCCAGTGGGCAGAGATGCAAATGCTCGCTGACTGACCTGACCAGTAAGTCTCAGGCAAGGGTCAGTGAGCTTGTGGAGCATGATTTCGTGCTCCACAGCTAGTATGCAATTAGGCAATCTCTGGGGAGGCAGGGTGCATTTCTACCCTGTAAATGCCTCCTGATAGTGAAGATGCACCTGCCCAGATGTCGCCTAATTGCATACTATGGACTGAATAGCGAATTCAGCCCAGGGTGAGGTTTTTGAATATTTTGCCTTTTAAAGATCTTTCAAGTCATTTTAACTGTCATCTTTGGGCAACGAACAGGCTCAGACCAGTTTGAGGTTTGAATCAAATTGGGTCATGCCTGTTTCAGTTCAAACTGGACCACAATTGTTAGGCTCCATTTCAGCTGAACCACAATTCTTAAGTTTGTTGCATCTTTAATCACCATCTTCTTGCCTTCCTATGGTTGCAATGTGACTTGAGGTGGTAGATGGTCAAATAATCAAAAGGCAGACTTAAGAATCACATGGCAGAGGGCAAACTGGCTCCTATTTTATCCCTCTATAGTCCAGAAAGCAATGGAGCCCCACTGAATCCCACTTTTAATGGCAGTGAATTAAGCATACACTTAACTTCTTAATGAAAATTACAGCATTTTACAGTGGCGTGCCATTGGTTCTCAAACAGAACGTCTATCTTGCTTCATGTAAAAACAACTCTCATGGCAGTAATTCTGTCAGAGTAAAACCAGACTGGACTAAAAATGCTGATGATTTCCATACGATTACTGTATTCCTTTGCCTAAGGGATGCACAGTTTGTGTGATACTATTACATAATCTATAACAGTAATTGCTCCTTGAGCATAAAGATTCATGTGAGCAAATTATTCTGTAACTTAAACAGGGAAGGTCTGCAGGGAAGGATATGGCATTTTTCATATTTCAAATGTGTTGTTTGTCATTTTAGTTGTGAATTATGAAGAACAATTGAATGTACTTCTTGTGTTGTGTTCTAAAGATGCATGGAATGCTGATCAGTAAATACTGGGAATATTTTCATGCCCCTCTGAAGAAAAAGCGAGCATAAGAGTCTGGCTATACATTTAGATTCCATGATTAATCCATTCTTCGTTGCCTAGCAATAGCTCAGCTGCTGTAGCAAGAATTACATGTAGTGGTATGCAATATTTTATTGATAATCAGAATTCTCCAAACAGTTCTCCTCACACTTTTTCTCCCTTCCTTTTTATAGTGGTGATATCTGAGATTACCTATAAATGCTATTATTCTTGGTTAGTGACATTCAGAGCAGGATTTATAGCTAAGGAAGTCTTAAAGAATGAACCCTATTTGGAAATCAATTGTAATTTAATTCCTATTACAAAGGTTGAAAGGGTTCCTTTTTAAGCATTTCCAGCTTGATTTGACCTGGACTAATACAAAGCTATTTAGACAGAACATGGAGAATTGCAGTATAGTCACTTCAATGTTCTTAATTTATATACTGTTATTTAGAGCAGCAGTACAATAGTGTCAGGCCAGTACAAAATTAAATGTACAATAATCCTGCCAATTGTCACATTTGTGTGTGTGTAGCAGTAGCTTGTAAAATGGAGTTAGAGACAAAGCCCCACTCATCACTTGTGTTGAAAAATCATACTTTTGTGATTTCCCAGAGTTTGCAGAGTAAGACTGCAGTGATCCCAAAAATGCACCATTCAAAAGACTAGTAAAAAATAAAAGTTAACTTTACTGAAAATGCAGCAAGAATAACGTAGTACAGACTGATCTGTTCTCGGCTACCTCAATAATAATAAACCAAGAGACTAAACAAACTGAGAGAAGGCTAAGCTCCACCCCCTTTTGCCTGGTTAGGCTGACTTGTCTGTCTCTCTCATACACACATGAAATGCTGTATTTCCAATAACTTACACTGGGTCCTTGAACCCAACCACCTGGGACACAGTGACCTATTGGTCACTACTGTTTTGAAATGCAGCATAGATCAAAAGGGCATCTTTAGAGGAAGGAAGACGAAAGGCAGAAAGAAAAGGTCCCATGCATTGGGGTCATTGAGTAAGGTAAATTTTAATAAGTCATACTAAGGTCTTTTTAAAAAAACAACATCTTCTGCTGATAGTGTAAATGGGAAGTGGTGGTACCATCAACAAAAGAGCTTTATGTATCCCCCAGGCAAGAAGGAGCCACTGGATCAAAACATTCAGGTGCTCTGGGTCCTGGATGTCCCGATGAGCATGTCACCAAATGCGTCTCACACTGGTGCAACTCCCCTCAGCAGCAACTTTCCTGGAATGCTCTTCTAATGACTCCCACAGTGTTTTGAATGTGGATGGAAGGAGAGTGGGAAGGTAGTGACACCAGGACCAAAGTAGTGAATAATTAGGGAACTTCTGGGGAAGGGCATCTGCACTTGGAGAAGGTTGCTACAAAGGATGATAAAACATGAGATAAAACCACCAATAGCGAAGCATGATCTTGGCTTGGTTTTGGGTTGTTTTGCACACGAGCATGGCTGCACTGTTTTACTGGGCTCTTAACTGATGGGGAAGCACGTTTCTTCGAAGTTTGGTGTAGTTTAGTGCCAGGCAAGGTACTAAATCATATCAGGTGGAAAGTGGCCCTGGCAAGTCCCCTTTATTGCTACCACCTTCCTAGATGGCAGCACAGGTGCAAGGGGCGAAACCTCTCTTCAGAATTCTTTGCCAAGGTTTATTAGCAGGCGACTAACTTGCTCATCTTGGAGTCTGGCTGCAGGACCAGCAGGGTAGCAATGTGCAACTGTTATGCACCAGGGGCTTTTATCAGTGGCCTTTTTTGGCTGTCTGAATGCTGCCTTAGAACCTCATAAGAGATGACAGTCCCTGAGTTTTCAGGTCACTTATCTCCTTGAAGAGCTGTTCACTCTTTCTATTAGAGGGCAGTCCATTTATCCAGTTTAAAGCTGTTTTGAATATTGGGATCCCTGGGTGGAAGCTAGAACTTTGAAGCTGCTCTCAACAGTGATCACTTGAAACAGATGACTGAGAAAGCTCATTAAATTATCTGATCAGTCTTCCACACTAGGGTTAGAGATCTTATATTGCTATTTAGGAGATAGTGATTCTTTCTAAATGATCATGTATGTGCAAAAAGTATGCAAACCCATGAACAATACCTCAGAGTCACTGTGTGTCAGAATAACCCACCAGCCACCCTCAAGCTCTGATCTAGGCAACGAGTTTGAACACACACACACACTCCTATCATAAAGCAGGTTTTTCCATTTATTGAGCTAATAGTGGAAGGCAATGAATGAAGGCAAAACTACCCAAAGCGAAGGCCACAATGATGTGGGAGTACAGACAGCTAAGGTGGTCTTCAGGAAAATGCAGGATCCAGCAGGAGAGAAGGCCTGGTTTAGTGAGAGCAAAGTATAGCCGGGCAGTGGCTCTCAGGCTTCTTAGGATCGGACAAAGAAACACACACACCCTTCTCTAAGACACCTCTGGGGCAACTTTGAGGTGGGATGGTTCACACACTAGATGGCCCATTCCCATCTCCTGAACTTTCTGGGCTAGAAAAGGTGGATTGAAGTAGGCTTGGGAACAGGCAGACCACATATTCTCTCTCTGAGGCACCCCTTTTGTTATGTCTGGAAACAGCCTTAAACTGTTTCTAATGACTGGTATGGCTCAGGTGTTTGTGGCCTTAATGGTGTTACCACTATTCAATTTACTTTTCAAGATTTTTCTAGTCCTTTGGATGTACTCTTTACTGACCACAGATTTCACGTGGCCATGCTTAATGTTATCCAGTTGCAAGACGCCCAGGCTTCTGGCTGGTGGGACCTGATGGCTTGACCATTTGGCATTTCAATGCCTTCACTTTCAGTAATCTTCCCCTTCTTCAGTGCTACTGTGGCACATTTGTCCAGGCCAAACTCCATACTGATGTCACTGCTGAATATTCACACTGCGTTGGTCAGTGACTGGATCTCGATTTCAGATTTTCCATAAAGCTTCAAGTCATCCATGTACAGTAGATGTGAAATTTTCTGTGAATTCCTGGAAGTTTGATAGCCCAGGTAGTCTCACTCATCAGTGGTAAAGGGGGGGGATTCTCAGTGGGTTACTACTGATGCAATAGATTAAATTAATCATAAAATAGCCTGCATACATTTATCCATGCGGGGAAAAGGTTATGCTTTGTCCCTGAAAGCTCAACATATTTAAATATTCATGTCTATATTAAGGCAGGTAATTCTTTTCTATAGCTAGATGAAACCACATGCACAAAAACAGACCAGAACTTTCTGAGGTGGTTTAGAGATGAACCTCCCCCTTCTCATGAACATTCTAGATTAGAAAAAGAAGACAGATTAGTGTGATAGCATTAGAGCACAGTATGAAATGACCATCTCGTAGGCTGCTTCCGCACAGGGGCAAATAAATGCGGATCTACCTTACCTGGATTTAGGAAAACCGGTTTAGAATAGAGGGGGATTTGTTAACGACGGTTCCTAGTAGATGTGGATCTAGCGAATCCGGATTAGCGTACATGCGGATGTAATATATGCAGTTCCTGCCCATCCGGTTTAACTGGATGCGGATCTTGCTGGATCCTCATCTATAATATACGGATCAATCTGCATGGGTTTTGGCCGCACACAAGTGGGAAAGGGCGCCAGTGAGGGATGGATTCTGCCCGCGCCATGCGGACACAGTAGCACGGATTTGTGGGGAGCTTCTCGTGGAGCGCCGTGATTGAAGCAGGGAACTGTCACTCCACACCGACTATTGCTATTCTGGCCCAGAACCATCCTCAGAGGTCCCTGTTCTGGATTAGCTGTAGACCTGTTTGAAGAGGTCTACAACTGTACTAATGCCATTTGTTCCAGCACTGGCAATAGAACTTCTGCACCTGATCCAGAACACCACATCCTATCTTCAAAGCTTATATGTTAGTATCAACACATTGAATTGGGCTCAGTAAGTGGACAGACAGTTGGTGCAGATCTTTCAGGACTGGTGTGATGTGCATATGACCAGAGACATCGGTAGTCAAACTGCTGCATTCTGCACCAGTTCCAGCTTCCAGGCCATTTTCAAGGATAGCCACACGTAAAATGCATTACAGTAGTCTAATCTGGAGCTTACCAAAGCATGGATTACTGTGGCCAAGTTAACCCTATGCAGGAAAGGCTGAAGTGGGAGAACCAGTCATAGATGGACTGGCTATATCACTGTCCCATAAGTCTCAAACAACACTTTCAAATCATCCATCTATTCTTTCTAGGGCAAAACAACCCCACTGAGAATCAGCTGCTCCTTAATTTCCTCATCTCAGGACCCTGTGACATATAATATCTCTATTTTATCATGCTTTAGTTTCAATTCAAGCCCCTGAACTGTCTCTCCTGCCTCCCTGACTCAGAAAGAATAAAGAGAGGGATTTGGGTGTCATCAGCATACTGATGGGACTTCAAAACTCCTGATGACCTCTCCTAGGCCCTGGTCACACCTATATAAGACAGGAAGTCCTATTAATAATTAAAACTGAGGTTGTACCAGTTCTGTTTACACATAGGTCACCCTCAGACTGTCCTCGCTCTGGGCTGCATTGCTCACACCTTTCTCCACCATTGACTTGAGCCTCCTCCATGGAACTCTTAGCTCTCCACCCCTTCTGCTGTGTCAAATCTATCTCCTTTCTTTTTGGATGCTGTCGTGTCACTCAAGGGAGGCAAAGGTGTTTCTTTGCAGTTCTTTTTTAAAGCCTGCTCTGCCAGCTCCACACACCTCTTCCTTTTTTATGTGCTTTTATTCTATGTGCAATTATTTTTAAAATAATAATAATAATAAATTTGCAGAAAAATGCTAGATAGAGGAATCATACACATAAACTGAGGAGAGAATGGGAGGGGCCTCACAAACTTCATGCATGCACATTGGCTGAAACGAAAGACTGGAACCTCCCCCCCTCACAACTGAGGAAGCAAAGATGGCCTGGAATGCCATGCTGAGTCCTCTGAAAAAGAGGACTCTGGTTAGAGCAATCTAATGAGCTTAGGCAGGCTTGGAAAACAAACTGAATAAAAATAATGTGAGTATTACGATCTGCAGATGACCTGAAGTAGTCCTAAACTAAAGGTGTGATCAGGGCCCTAGTGGTTTCGTATATGTTTTAAAGAGTATAGGAGACAAGACCCCTGAGGAACTCCACAAGAAAGCTCCCAGGGCACCGAACAAAAGTCCTCCATTACTGCTTTCTGGAACCTAGCACAAAGATAGGAAGAGATCCCTGAAGCCACTTGAGCAGGATATCATGGTCAATAGTATCAAAGGATGTGAGAGATCAAGGAGAGCCAACATGGTTGCATTGTACCTGCCCCTCTTCCGATAAAGGCCATCAGTTACAAACATTGACTTAACTGAAAGGTTTGCATTAAAGTAACCACAGGTGTTTTTTTTTTTTAAAGAAAATAATTTGTTCCTGATAATTTAATTTTAGTTTCATTCAATTAATTAGAACAAGATATGCTTTTATCATACCTGAGAAAAACCAAACCAGCAGCTACCAATTCAGGCTCAGGGACATCTTGTAAAACTACTGATGATAATATGCAAATTAAGCAATTGGGTTTACAGCATTCAGCGTGAACTGCCCATTTACATACATATTCACTTTTATTTATAGCATGTTTGCATCACTGAATTCTGGAGTGTTTAAAACAGTCGTCTCCAGCTTCTGCACTTTATGACTACAGAAAAGGAAAATATTCCCTGCTGGCTTCTTAAACTTTGATGTCTGTGTAACAAAGAATCCTATTATGTTCCTGCAAACTTGGGCATCAGCCAAATGGTACCAAATGGCCGACCTGTCTTCAGGAAAGGGCATATTCCAGATGCAGCTGACTCCACTTTCAGGGACCATCAGGAGACTGCAACTGCCAGAAAGGGACAAACTGTTCTGATGGTACCCTAATGACCAAATCAGCATGAGGGCAAGTTGGAAGTTTGCTGTTTTTGTTTACATCAACCAACATTTTGTAGTATTTGATACTGAGGCTAGTAGGGGAACTTTTTTCTATGACCAGGTTACAGGACTGAATTCAGATCTGTCAACCTGATGGAGTGCTTCCCATCGTCATACTGGCTTATTCATCAAGCATATCCATCTAACCCCAAACAGGATACACATGGGTGGCCCTGACTCATTTGAAACCAATTATGGGATGGATCTACACATCCAACCCAAGATTGGAGGAGCAGTCTGTGGCGCATGACAAGACTTGTCCATGTTGTGGTCATTTTGGCTGCGTCCCCAAAAGACTTATTTGCCTCTCTACTGTCCCTCTACTGTCACTCTATTGAAGTGGACTTTAAAAGTGCCATGCAAATCAGGAATAAGCGTCCGCATGAGGCTTAGCAAAATGCACATTTTTAACGCACCTTATGTCCCCATGGGAGCCGTGTTTTCTTTGCGCACATCTTTTTCTCCACGCCCCTGCTCTTGTTGATCGGGTGCCAGCGGGAATGGGGAGGGACTGCGCTTGGCGCAGCCACAACCAGGAAGACAATCCCTGACAAGTCCAAAAGAAAAATAGCCATCGGTTCTCTGTTCGTCTCCCAGATCTTCCGCCCCCCGAAATGGCTTCTCGTGCTGGCAAACTTTCACTCTCACCACTTTCCCCTGTTATCGCTGTCAAAATCCATCCTGTCCAGTGCACGATCGCTCATTCACTCACCAATCTCCCTGTTATCGCTGTCAAAATCCACCATATCCAGTGCACGATCGCTCATTCACTCACCACTATCCCTGTTATCGCTGTCAAAAATCCACCCTCTCCAGCGCACGATCGCTCATTCACTTACCATTTTCCCTGTTATTGCTGTCAAAATCCACCCCTAGCAATAATCCACCCATTTCACACCTCATAGTGATTGCAACAATGTTGCAATTCGGCGCGATTCTGGCTCTTTACTTCTGAGCTTTAGAAAGGGAAACTGCTTGTGTTACTGCTGTGTGTGCAGGCGGCAATCCCCACCCTTTTTGCCATGGAGCGTCCCCAAGGTAAATGTTGCGAGGAAAACTTGCAACTTCCAAAAAGAGCGCTGAAAGTCTTATTTAAAGGGCACTTTTTTGTTGCACGTTTTCCTCGTTTTGTAGCTCTGGAAGTTCGTTAAAAACCCTGGCATGGGGGCGCTCAGTGGCAAAAGAAGAGTTTTAGCAGACTTTAAATTGCTTGGGGACAGGGCCATAGTAAGCTAGGAAAGAAACTCTCAAGCCTGCAAGCATTTTGGCTGGGGCTTTTTTTAGTCATGAACCCAGAAGAGGCTCACTTCCAGGGTCACTTGCAAAAAAGGTCCACTTCTGGGGCTTCCTTGGAGACACGAAAAGACCAGCTATTTATTGCAATCCACACATGACTGGTTGGGCTAATTTACACTGGGAAATGTCTGAGGGACCACTTCAAAGCGGTCTCCTGTGGAGTGGGCTCTGGAACAATTTTCTCACTGGGCCCGCACATCTATAACACTCTGGATGCAGATACATTCTAATGTATTTATATTTATCTATCCCATTCTGTACCCAAAGATCTCAGGGCATGAATCCCAGTAGAACAGTCCAAAACATGGATGAAACATTGTGGATTTTGCTTTAGATTCCTAAGCTGTTACCTTGTGCTGAATGCATGAAATGGCTAAGAGAAAGCACAGGCTGAGTCATGCCTCATTGGCTGTGCTATGCATTCAAGCAAGGTTCCTGACATTGTCAAAGAAATCATACTCCATCTTTTTAGAAAAATGGCCCTTTCTGAAACTAAACTATTTTCAGCCTTTTGGAATTGTACATGTCACTGTATTAAGGAGGAGCTAAAGGAGCTAGATTCATTCATTCATTCACATTCTCATATCCAGCACAGTACTCATATACACTAAATAGCTGAATAGGAACTTTGTGCAAAGTGGCCGTGATTCATAAGATAAAACTTAGATGGGATTATTCACCCTAAATATTCAAGGTTTTGGATAAGGGCAAAGGTCTGATAGAAAACTTTCCTTTGGTCATCCAAACTCACATTTTGATCTGCTAGTGAAACAGAAGGGACGTTTCTCTGGCTGTCCAGTAGGCAGACCACTCCTGGTTCTAGATTAGAGCTGTACTAAGACCTAAAAGCTTTACGTAACTTCTTGAAAGTTAGTGAGGCAATAACACTGTTGTTAAATCCCGATCCCAAGCTTTGAAGCTTAATGCCTTTCTCAGGTTTTCCCAATCTATGCAATACTCCAACTCATTCTTGCTCCTCACAACTTCTAACAGCACTTGAGTTGACATAAGTGGGTCAGAAGTATTAGATGGGAACAGAGCTCATTCTTCTTATGAAGGAAAACTGCATCAATATGGCACTTGGCTAAAGCAAACACCTATTTCTCCTGATATAGAAGTACAACTGCTTCTCCTAATCTATCCCAAAGGTAGGTCATTTCTAGTGCAAGACCTTTTGCTGACTGAAATAGTAAAGCAAAATGTACTATATCATTCCATCAAAACATGCTGCTAACTGTGTTATCTAAGGCCATTCACTGTAAAGAAGTCCATCAAGCTTGATGATCACGATTGAGATAATCCTCCCCACATGTTTCAATAATGATGCTTATAGTAACTAATCTGTCTCACAAGGGTAAGATTTATTATTTCTCATATGTGAACCACTGCTTAGATATTGCAGGTGACAAACTAATAGATAAATGGAATAACAAAACTACCGCATGGTCAGTTCTATAGCAGTATATGAAGCAAATAAAATAACAAGAATGTCTGGAAAAGAAAGAAACGGAAAGCCTAATATTTGCTGAACAAGAGCAAGCACTGTGTATAAATAATTTAAAACCAAAGTTTGCAAAGACTGAGTGATATTAAATGCTTCCAATATAAAGAAGCTGATGAGTGTATAAAACACCCAGTAAGTGACCATGAGAAAGAGGGTATCTATCATGATACACTGAAATATCAGCAAAAAGTATAATCTGCCTGCATATGAAAAGGGTCAGATTACAAAAGAGAACATTGTTCAAAATGAAGAGGCTAAGGTTTTATAGGAATTTTGAATACAAAATGCTAAAACACCTAGCACATAACAGTCTTAACATAAAGTGAAAAAACACAAGCTTGGGTGACAGATATTGTAAATTTGAATTATTTTGATAAATAATTAAAAAAAGAACACATGAAGATCTACAAGTCAAAATGGAACAAGTTTGGCAAAAGAAAATAGCAGTAATGCAACCAGTGATTAGTGTCCTAAAGTATTTGGAAAAACACAAGGGGTGCATTCCCATAGGGGGTAAAATCCAGAGTGGACTTGGATTTGGCACTGGCATTAAATCCCCCAATAATCCAAATCTGTCCCCATGCCAGTTCTCTTTCCCTGGGTAAGTGAGTGAGGGGGGGGGGGTGGCCCGGCTGCCGGCTGTCCTCCTTTGCTCAGCTTTAAACTGAGTCAGCCTTTTCTTTCCCCTGTTGAAACAGGGGGAGGGAAAAGGCAGGAAGGCAGCCACTGCCAGCCTCCTCCACCCAACGTCCTCAGCTGCCTTCCTTCCTTTTCCCTCCCCCTGTTTCAACAGGGGGAAAGGAAAGTGGCTTGGTTTAAAGCTGAGCAAAGGAAGACAGCCGGTGGCTGGGTAAGTGAGGGAGGGGGTGTGCAGAAGGGAGGCTGCCCCTCGGATGCAGCACCCCCTCGCTCACTTACCCAGCCACCGGCTGTCCTTCTTTGCTCAGCTTTAAACTGAGCCAGCCTTTTCTTTCCCCTGTTGAAACAGGGGGAGGGAAAAAGAAAGAAGGCAGCCAAGGAGGAGGCTGACAGGTGCGCTTGTGCGCACCTGCAGGTTCTGTGTGGGAACAGCCCGATGCATGCTTGGTGCTGTTCCCGACCTCCACCCCTAACCCACAGTAGAACCCGGATTCTTCCAGATCAGAGTAAGCTGGGTTTGCTCCAGATTTGCGGGTAGGTGGGAATGTGGCCAAGAAACTGACAAGAGGCAACATCTGCACAGTCCCTTTGACCTATGCTAGATATGTGCCAGAACTGTGGGTCTACATACCATTGCACATCACAAGGGTATGGTCTTCTATCCATGGCATATAGTGGTGTAGTGGAAGAACACTTAAAAGAAGTTGCACAGGAGGGACAGGATTTATCCTGGTTCCTACTGCCATCATGCAGACAGCTGCAGGAAGAACGGCCCTGTTGCAAAGCTTGGTGATATTTTGCCAAATTCCAGAAGCTATCCTCAGCCTGCATCTTCAGTGCTGAAGAACATTTGTTCTTGACCTCAAAGTAGGTCAGGCTGGGCCAGCCACTGACCAGACAGCTGCCAAGCCACACTACCCACTGCATTCTTAGCCTGCAACAATATCCACAATATGTGGAAGTTGTCAGAATTTCCATTCATTATTTACAAAAGGAAGCACTACTCAAAACTCTACATATTTTGAGAAAATATCTTTAATTATCTCAGATCTTTGGAAAAGGTGCCTGAATGAAGAGTTTTAAACCAGTCAAGACATGGTAGACTGGACTAGCCCATGGCTGTGAAGTAATGGTGGCCTCCATGTGGTTGAGTTGGCAGGTTAGTTCCTAAGTAATTTTCATGATATTCATCTCCTCCTTAAGGACCCCTAGGTACCATGGGGAGCCTGGGCTTCCTTCCTACATTTTTTTGAACTGTAATAACCACTTTAGGATCACTTTCACTACAATCAAAATGATCATCACATCATCAGCCAATTACTTCAGTG
Organism: Aspidoscelis tigris stejnegeri; assembly: GCA_023333525.1. Classification (NCBI taxonomy): domain Eukaryota; kingdom Metazoa; phylum Chordata; class Lepidosauria; order Squamata; family Teiidae; genus Aspidoscelis; species Aspidoscelis tigris. The sequence goes on along the minus strand of JALMGA010000005.1, from coordinate 48,830,813 downwards.
CTATTAATGTTTAGTAATGATCATGTTGAGACTACCAGCCTGTAGCCTCAATAAATAGTCATATGAATGGCAAAAGTCATCCTAAAGCTACCTTATTTATTCTTATTTGACCTTTGAAATAAATTAAATCCTTCAGAAATGTCATCTGAACCTAACTTGTTTGGACTTTGCTGTTGATTTTTATCCTAGTTTATAAGAAAATATTCAAAATGTGTACTGTATACTCCTTGCTATAAAATGAAAATCAGAAATAATTCTCAAAGATGAGATGTGTAACATTTGTACATGAAAGTAATATGAAAGAATTCTGATCAAAGGTTCATCTAGTTCTGAAACCTGCTTCCAATATTATCCAGCCAAACATCCTACAAACTACAGAACTACCTGGAATTTCCAGTAACTGGGTAAATATTAAAGTAAATATTCACCAATTTCTGACATTTGCCAAGTGGAAATCTTCTGCTTTACTTCTCAGCTGCAAAAGGCATTGAATCATGAAGTTAGAAGGCACCATTTAGGCTCCCATATCAAGATCTCTACTTCATGAAGGAATTCAACTCAAAACATCACAAACAGGTTCTGTTCAGCCTCTACTTATGCATCTTTGGTGGCAGAAGAGGCTAGAAATGTCCACAAACTCTAAAACTGTGGTTCAGTTTGAATTCATCTGAGCCCTGTTTTGTCCCCTCCCTCGAAGTTGAGCATATCTTATTTTCTTATCATAAGTCTTTTGTTTCTAGTCTTCTAAGGCCGCGTTCCCATTATAACCTTATATCGGTTTCAAAACTGTTTCAATCCTCAAAGTTCCCATGTCAGGTTGGCTTAACACACTTTCCGCATTTTAAATCACCCCAAAGCATTGTAAATGTTAATCCTCATTTCAACAGGTCTCACTCCAGTTCGTGCGCTTGAAATGTTTACATTTTTTACTGTGGGAACGGTACTGTGTTAAGGTGCCGTGTTTCCCTTCCCCCAATAGCTTGCTTCCAAAGATAGTGATTTTACTGTAAAAATCCACTCCTTAAAGTAGCCACTACACTGTAGCAATATACCCACTTCACACCTGATAACAATGTTGCAATTTTGTGAAAGTTCTGACCTTTAAAAAAGGGAAAGGAAAGGAAAGCAGCTGCAAGTTCTGTTTTTAAGGCTGTGACTGTGGAGTGAGCGGGCGAAGGGGGCTTTAGTTGCCGCTGCTGCTGTGTGCCCTGGGCAATGGGAGAGGAGGGGAAAGAATCGCTGGCTGCTCGCTGCCATTTTTCCTCCATCCAGGCAAGCAGCAGCCACCCAGCCAGGCTCCATGAAGGAGTCCCTTATGGGTGGCATGTTCACGCCAGGAGGAAGAGGGCAGGGCAACCCCAAAAAGCGGTTTTTAAAATGTAGCCACTTGAGTCCCCCCTTGAGTCACGTACGTCACATACGATCCTCAGAATCTGGATGAACGCAATTAAGTTAAAAGTAATGGGATCAGGCAAATTCGCGTTTGCATCTGGTTCTATTATTTCGGTTTAGGGAAACCGAATTAAGCTTATAATGGGAATGCGGCCAAACTGTGTTCTAAGTCAGCACCAGGGTTGTGATGACACAAAACCAAAAACCAAACAAAAACTACCCAAAAGCACTACAAAAATGTTGTGTGTGTATTCATGTTCTCATGGCATTTTGAATTCACTCTTTCTAGCTTAGAAAATCCACAAGATGGTGGACAACCCCATGTGAAGGAATCCATCAGAAAACCATCTCTAAGCCATCTTTGAGCCACCTCAGAGATGCCCTTCTCACTGTTTGTGATCAAAACCCCATTCTTAAAGTTTGGTGACAGCACATTCTTAGTTTGGTAACAGAATATGCAGTGTGTATGTGTGTGCTGGTGGGATTCCTAGGGAACTGTCAAATATAGTAGAATTATTATGCCCTGTGATTTCCAACAGTAGTTATTCCAGTGCAGCCTACATCCAGTCTTGAATTTCCCTTCGTTCTTACTACATGACACTGCTGACTCATATTCAGTTTCTGCTTGGCTATTCTTTTTGGCCTGATGTTGGGAAAATGGTGGCAAGTAGCTATTCCTATAACTTGTTTATATTCCAGCTTCAGCCATTTAGAGTGATTCTGCACTGATCAGTATACCAGATCAGAGACCATACAAGGAGCAAATAGGGCCACATACTAGTTTAAAAAGCAGGGGTTGGAATCAAGCAAAAGCAGCTCATACTGTGTTGCTCAGCAGAAATTCCTCCTCCTTCTGGACAGGGATGAGTTAGTTATGTGCTGGTCTACAGGGAAAGAGAAGTGAGACCTTTCTTAAACCAATCTCTTTAACCTCTTTGTGATGTGTGTAGTCAATGTTCTTATCCTTACGCATCCTGGGCCACGATTACACCCATAGTTCAAGATGGCCTCTGACCATATTCTCATCATGTTGCTCAGAATTTTTTCCCCATGGGATCATCTTGGGCATGGGTGTTCCTCCTCAAGTCAGCTTCTCCAGAGTTCACTTTTACGGAGGACCTAAGATGTCTTGGGGAGCCAGTCCATTTTCACTTGCCTTATGTGACTGGAACTGGGCTAGAGGGGGCTGAACTTCCCTGGGAGGGGTGGATCCGGCCTTTCCTCCTACAGAATGCCTGGCTGTGGGTGGCACACGTTCAATCCCCCTTCCTTGCATCCCTTTCCACTTCTGTTGAACTCCCAGGAGGTTCATATTTGCGAGGGAGGGGAGGCTTGGCAGAAAGCTGTGATCACAGGGGTAGTTTCTTCTTTGCGTGCTAAGCAGTTCTGAAGACGGGCCCCTCTCAAATCCTGCCCCCCCAATTCCCCTTTGTTCTGATCACAAGCTTGCATTCTGTCCATCATTTTTTAAAATATAAATCTATTTTGTGCTAGACTGATAATGTGATTTTACTAAAAAATAAAATAGAAAAAAATAGAGGGATTTTAAAAAATAAATGGCCAGAAAGCACTGTTGGGAGGGGGAAAGGGAAAGTGTGGAGCTAGACTAGAAATGATAGAATTCTAAGGACAATGTAGCTTCCATTTTCCTTCAGCTATATGCAAGGGAAACAAGGTTTCATTGTAGCGAAAGGGACTGAGAAGTAAAAGTTCTTCAGCCGCTTTAGGAAAAAAGGGCAGATCACAGCATCTCCTTTTTCTCTTGGAACAGCTGCAGAGGTGGAGGTGCCTGTTGGCTCAGATATGCCTTGGCTACATCTGTTTGGGGACACAGTCCCCTCACCCCAACAGTACCCTGTGTTAGCATTGAGTTTGCCATCAGCACTACACAACTCCAAACACACCCTGTTGCCACGCTTGAGTAACAGAACTTTATCCTATCAGAATGAAGGTGGTGTTGATGCAATTAATAGGGGGTGGAGAACTACAGTACAGAAAACTTGGGAAGATAACATAAATGGTGTGAGCACAGCAGCCCAAATTGAGGAAGATCTGAGAACTGATGATCAGGAATTAGGTGTGAACTGGATTTGGACGGCTTCAGTGTCTTAACCGGATGACCTAGTTCAGCCAGGTGTGATCACAGCCCTGAACAGCATTCAGGTTTACATCTATTCAAAGATCAATAACTAAGAGACAAGGCTGAAGAAGTTATTGAATCTTAACTATATTTAATATTTTCTATTTTGGCAATATAGCTTCTTTCAAAATAACCAAAATCTGGCCAACAAAACAAGATAGGTGTTGTGTCCTAAACCAGCCAGGTCTAGGGAGCAAACATGTGCATGCACACTCAGGGCTAGCGATAGTAGCAAACAGCTAAAGTTTCAAAGTTGTTTGGGGGAGCAAGAGTAAAGCATGGGCAAATGTTCCAAGTTCCAAGATGCCAGAGGGTCTGCGGTGTCAGATATCAGTCCAAGGATCAGAAATACAAAGAACACACAAACTGGGGTTGCAGGTTAAAGAGACATTGTCTACAACAAGTTCTTGCATGGGGCATGTTGAAGTAGGTGAGGAAGAATCACTCCCCCTTTGGTGCAGGTGCTTGGCCTGCAAACATGCTGACTGTCTCAGCTGTTGTTGCTCTTGTCTCAGAACACTTGTTGAAGGGCGTTGCCTAGCATCTTCATCTGAGATGTCTCCATCTTGGGCTGTAGGATCAGCATTCATATTGAGCCCCTGAAGCGCGCCTCAGTCACCCAGGCTGTTGGGGAAGCTTGGCTCACCTTGGTTGTCCCAGGCAACAGATAGCTCTTTGTGGAGGAGGAGGGGTTGATAGCATGAGGCATGACAACAAGTAAGGTCTTGTGAAATATCTGTCCAAAAAAGTTTGCCCTTGCTCCATTTCTGCTAAGCTTCTTGATCTATTGACTGAACCAAAATTATCTGCTCAGTTTTATTGTATGACAGGCATGGCAGGCTTCCTTTTCGGGGAAAGGATGAGGTTTTTCTTTTCTTTATTTCCATACTCTATTAAGTAATTCAGAACAATTTATACCTATAATTTCCTGTGTACTCAAGCCAGCTATGATCTGTAGAGATCACATTGAACATTAATGATTTGTGTATGTTCATTGTATTCTTACTAAAGTTGACACTTTTTGCTGAGGAGTTTTGTTTTGTTTTGTAGATTGCCTCCCTCCTCCTGCAATTTGTTCAGTTGATGTATTGGTGTGAATATGCTGGCCCAGGTTATCTGAGGCTAGAGAGGACATTTCTAGGGAAGGAGGTGTTTCCTTTTATGATATGGCCAGTCACAGTGCAGCTGAGCTGGAACCTAGCAGCAGAGTACATTGGGTCAACTGAACATACATGAGACATTTATTAAAGAGAAGCTGCATTTGTCTCTGTATGAGGGGGTGGGGGAAAGGAAGAGAGAGAAAAATCCAAACTGTCTTTTTATCCAAGAGCAATATGTTGGTTATAGTAGGAGTGAGATTTTGAGAAGAGGAATCCCAGCTCCCCCAAAGAAGAACAGCTGTTCTTACTGCCTTTTCTTATGAACATTGCCTTTTGTTTTGCAGAAGAAAAAGAGCCAGCAACAAGGAACTCATGCAGCACTTGAGCTGGTGAACAGATCAGCTGTTTATGTGCAGACTGCATCAAGTGGTTGATATGGTCTACTGAGACTGAGAAGTCCAGCAAATATCTGTCATTTCTGGATGCCTGGCTAAAACAGCCTTGGCTAGCAGTTTTGGAGGCTGGGCCAAGATAGACCATCTGCAATGTGGACAGTCACTGGCATGAGCCACCAGCCACCTGGCCTATTTTGGGCCTTACAAGACTATCCAATCACTATGCAGAAATGGCCCAAGATCCTGCTATGAGTAGTTGACACATTGAGCTTTCTAAAAGGAAGAATATAGATCAAGCAACTCTGTTGTAGTTGGGCCATTATTTTTAAAGAGTAACAAATAATTCCAAGGAAATGAGAACTTCACATTTCATTTTCTGTAAATTAATATTCTCTTTTAAAAAAATACTAACAATTTGCTCATTTTTCTTTCTGACAACACAATTTTTGCTTCCAATCAATTTTGTTGCAAGTCATTTCAACATTTCTAGCCTCGTATTCCTTTTTTTTAAATAAACATACTAAAGGTACAGTATTGTTTTCTTATTTCTTTATTGTTCTCTACCTCAAAGTTGGACCTTATGTCCTGAAAATCATTAGTTTCTTTGAATAATAAAAGCAAAATAGAGCATGAAAACAACCTGTCTAGCCTTCGCTGAGTGCTAATGAGTTTGTTGCTAACAAAAACACTGTTAAAAGAACAGGCTTGTTAAGAGCTATTTGGGATACAAACTGCCTTAGCAAAACAACTCTTAGCTTCAGAAATGTATAATGAAGATTGTGAGAGCTGCCTGACAATGAGAAAATTGAGGACAAGCTCAGAATAGCATGTAAGATTGAGTCTGGATGGAACAACCCTTGAATTATGTACCTGAGGCATGAATGAATCTGTCCTGTATCCACTATAGGGAACTGTGGCACAAGGCATATGTTCAGTCGTTGGCGATACTGATAAGTTTCTACTCATCAGCACAGCTCCCCCTATTACGTAAAGCATGGTAGAATGGTATAGACCTCTTCTGTACAGGGCCTTGATCCTGATCAAGAGCCTTCATGATCATCTTCTGGGCCTAATAGATCCTCACATTAATGAAGGTCTGTGAAGCCATGTCTCCTGCTGGAACACTCCATCTGCTTTAGAAGGAGCATAATCCCAATCCATTAAATGTGACTACTGCCAGACCTGAGGGCCCTGATCCAAAACAAGAAGGCATGTTGTGCAGATGCTTCCTTGTTCATTTTTGGGCCTACTGAGGAGGAATGGGGAGCATAATTCATGTTCAAGGCTATTGAGGAAGAGTGGGGCACAATTCATGTTCAGGACTACTGAGAAGGAGTGGGGGACATAATTCAGGGATATGTCAAAGTCCATCAACAAAGTGCATCATCCAGTTCCTCCAAGACTAGAAATTCTATTTCCTAGCCCTCTGAGACTTTATGGTGCAGCTTTTTGGGACACAGCATGAGCAGATGGTGCTGATCCTGCTCATCCCTTCCCACAGTTGGAATCAGCATGTCAGTTGTTCAAGACCTACCAATTCCAGTAGTGGGCCCTTCTGTGCAGAAAGGCACATAGAAGTTTCTTGCTTTGCAAGGATATGAGCCTATAGCACCTGAAGTCTCATTAGACCAAAGTTTGTTGTTGGATATCATCAGAACTGACTGAAGGAAGGGTGTGACAATAATTAAATAAGCCGGACCCAAATACTGTTTTTTATAAATATATTGCTTTTATAGGGTCCACCAAAGCTATTCAAGGAAGAATAGCTGAGAGGAAGATGGATGCAGAAGGTGAAGTTCAACAGCACCTGATCATTCATTGCTGCTAATTCTGGAATAGGTGAAAATATTGCTGTGTAATTTGAGATTTATTTTGCACTACATTACTTGATGCTTCAGACCTTTCCCTCTTTTCTAAAATGTGGGGAAACAACATCCTAGATTGTGAGGGGAAAGACCTAGCAGTGTGTAGCACTTCTCCTCATGTAGCTTGACTAGTACATAAGTATAAGGCTGATACATACCTCTCGGCACAGCACAAATGAACTGGGAGATGCTGAGTTATGTCCAGGGCATATCTTGACTTGCTATTCAAGGGCATAATGGAAAGGTTAAACCGTATCCGAACCATCATCACTAATTCTGATCTTAATAGCTACCATATCCTCCTTGCCATGTTTCTTTACTAAAACTGAGATGCTCTTAACCCCAGCTGTTAGTGCTTCCTTATTTCCTTCCCTTTGCAACATTTCTAAATGTTTTCAGAAATTATTTTAATAATTCCAAATGAGCTAATCCCTGCCAAGACATCTTGAAGTTTTTGGGTGGATATCAATTTCATGCAGTTCTGAGCTGTCGCGCTTCAGAATGCATTTAAATGTGGGAAAAGAATTTAACCAGTTGCAAGCACACTTCTTGCCTATGAAAGCAAGTGCCTAACACAGCATCCTGAGCACAGACAAAATGGATACACTGTATGCAACTCGTCCTTGGGTATTAAAGCAAGGCCCCACTGTACTTGATTGTAATACATTGATGCCCATATACAATCCCTGATTTTCTTCAGAGCAAACTCTGCAGAAGGTTCATATTCTGGTTAACAGCTGCATTACAGCCATGGTGTTTGCAAGAAGGGGAGTTTTAAAATGATATCTGAAATGAGAATGACATATCTACAGTGAGAGAATTTGTGGTAATGCTTGTAGAGGTGCCTAGAGGAGAAAGAAAAACACCATAAATGTAGCAAAGAAGAGAGTGCCATAATTTTTAAGTTACAATGCATTTGATTGCACTCTGGGCCTCAAGGTTGGCAGCAGAAGCAAACTTTTCCTGTGTCCTCAGGATGCTGTTGGACTAAATTAAGTTACAGTGCATTTGATCAGATTGTAGTCCTCAAGGTAGGCAGAAGAAACAAACTTTTTCTGTGTCCTCAAGATGATGTTGCTGAACTATATTTCCTATCATCCCTAACGGCTGCTGTATTGACTAGCGATGATAGGATCTGAACATCACTCGAGGATAATTGAGTTCTTCGCCCTTGGAAGTTAGCAGAAGAAAGCACGGGCCTTTCTACACAGCTGGTCTGGGACAGGTAACCTGGCCCACAAAGAGTTGGACCACTCTTAGCATGCTCTAAGGTCCATTTGCTTTGACGAGCCAGGAATGAAAAGTTCCAGCCTTCAAAGATTCCAGCTGGGACTATTTTTGACTGGGTGCCTAGCAAAATAGTACCAAATATCATATATTGGATCATGGTCTGCATGCTGTCTGCAAGTGGGCCTTTGGTCTGATACATCAGACCATTAGTCATTCAAGCTTGGAGCAGGTTATAATGCATTTTTTTAATACAGCATTCTCCAACACCTATTAGAACAAATTGGTCTACATTGCTCTGACCACTTTCTGGAGTGCTCCTCTCAAGGACCTGTAAAAGCCATCCCACAGAAAGGATTGGATAAGGAGCACTAGGGTCTTCTCTTCCTTGTCTATCATTAAGCTGCTGTGTGAAGCCTGTGCAACCATCACCAGTCTCTTGAGCATGTGCAGTGGTTGGATTTCTCCACTCTAGTAGGTGGAAATGTATATGAGAAATTTCTGGCTTGATGGATCAACCTTTCAGTCAAGCGATGAGTCTTCACTTGATCACACCTCATCATCAGTAGCAGGGGAATCAAGCCTACTGACAGGAAGTGATAAAAAGGAGAGAGGAACAACCCAGCAAAAAGGCTTCAAGTCTGGTTGTTTATGGTCAGGGAGAAGAAAATTCTACTATGGCCAATCACAGGCCTTTTCTTCACTTGGGCTTATTCTGGAATATATCTCAGGATAGGAGTTCTGGGGTCCGCATGCCAATACAGACTATGGTAGGCCTTGCCTAGTGCCTGCCATAGCCTGCACGAGCATACAGACAGGAAACCCCTATTCTGAGCTATTATCCAAAATAAAGTTAAGTGCAGAAAGACCCACAGACTCAGTATGTACTCATTGCATTATTCTGCTTTAAAAGTTGAAAATCAGCCAGCAAGAGCTCTAAAGAATATTTGGATTTGGCAGAAGTACTCTTTTTCTTGATGTGTTGAGTTCAGGCAGGGCAGGATTGGAAGGATGAATGCCCAATCTGCTCCTTGCAACAGTTGCTATAGGGCTGAACACTGGAATGTACAGTGAAGAAAAAAAGTGGGAACAAACTAACTGAAAAGTGTAGCAGTGCAAAAGGTAGTGGAAGTGTTGATTTTTCAGCTTCCTCGTGGAAAACCAAAAGTGGTAGTCCAGCTCCTCTGAAAGAAGCCTTCCATGGGGCTGGGTAATGGCCCCATTGAACCTTTGCCTTTACTAGGAACCTGTCAAATGAATCTAGATATCACTATATTTGGATATTTCAGGATAAAGCATGGATGTTTCAGAATATCCATGCTTTATTGGTTAATGGAATAATTAACCAATGTCTAGATGCAGACCTAGAAAGAAACTGACAGGCTTTTCCAGGAGAATTACTGTCAAGCTCTTCTTTGTTTATTCTCTTCCCCATCTGCTTCCATTTTAACAAAACACCCAGTACTAGGAGCATATCCATCAGGGAGAAGATGTCTTAATTTTTCATCAGTACCAAAAGATCACCACTCCAGAAGACCCAGCAGCAACCACGGACTTTGCCACGCCTGATCTAACTTCTTGTCATCTCTCCTCCCCACTTCTCTCCCCTTTCTTCTGTTTGCATGCATGTGAATGCTTACACATTGACTTCCTTTTTCCTCCCAGAATTTCATACTGTTCTCTCACTGATTACATGTTGTCACGACTCCTAGCAGACCGTTCAGTGCCTGCCCTCCCAAAAGTAGCTGGGCACTTTTAGGTTGCTGGAAGTGTGCACTAGGCCAAGTGAGTACTACAGGTCTAAAGCAATAAACTGGTAGCAAGCGTTGTAATTGAAAACCAAAACAGGTTTATTGAGAATAACAATTAGAAAGGTAAGAGAGTAAATAGGAAGTTCAGATAAGGCAAGAGAAAGATCAAAAGTCTCTTAATATAGCAAGCTTCAAGCAAAACAGCTTTCTTAGCTTAAAGTAACCAGTTGCTTCTAAGCAGGTACTCCTATCCACTTCCCTCTTTGGTTTGCTCTGCTTAACCCAAGCCTCCCCAAAGCTCAGCAACTGAACCCCAGTTTCAGCAAGGCTTAGCCCTTCCTTGCTAGGCTAAGGGTTCCAGCCTCTGGTCAGTTCTTAGCAAAGCTCCTTCAGACAGACAACCAGTCATGGTTGCCTCCTTCAGCTTCCCCCCCCCAAAGAAAAGACCTTACTGATCAGTTCCCCTTCAGAGAAAAGACCCCTTGGTCAATTTCTGGCAAAGTTTCCCTAGGAGACAGATCTTCACCATCAGTCCCCTTCAAAAATTGCCCTGCAAAAAGACCCAGTCTGCTGCTATCTCTGCCTATTATACCCTTCAGTCTCTCATGCTGCAATTGGCTGTTACCACTGGGGACCAAGGGAAACTCCTCCTGCTTGTCCATCAAGCCCCCAGGTCCCTGGGCAGCTTTTCCCTCCAAACTGCCAGCAGCCAATCAATGCAGAAGGGTCTGGGCAATGCTTCCTGCCTTTTCTTCTATTTGCAGCCTAGGCTTGCAAATGCAATTTGCAAGGGTTTGCACAGGCAGAAAGCAATGCATTTTGCAAAAGGGCCAAAACACTATCACTGCCCACTGCAGCCTGTAGCCTGAAACCTTCACACTGGTTTATTCTCCTTTATTATTGATGCCATCTACAGTGTGATCAAGACAGCTATGGTCTGTGGAGTTCAGATTAAAAATGGGTTATTTTGGAGCATCCACATTTTTTGCAGATGGTATTATATCCATTGGTGGGTGGGTGGGTTTGTTTGTTTGGTTAGACCTGGGCTTCACTTCAGCTGCAGTATATGCTGGACAAAATTCAAACTTGTATGTGACCTATAAGGTCAATTTGTCTTATTGTATGAGAGAGAGGGAAAGGGGAACAGAAAAGATGAGGATTCTTTGGGTCTTTTCTCATGAACAAGCCTAGTAGTAGCAAGGTGGTGGCAATTTGCACTTCAAGTGCTAGTAAAGCAAACAGTACTGGAACTGTGAGTGGCGAGACCAGACCAAGGTATGAGGGAAAACCTGACACTGTCTCTCATACACGCACGTCATGGTCTTGGCAACCCAAACTCGAGCTGATTTTTTAAAAAAGATTTTCTTTATCCCTTCATTTCCCCCTCAACCTCCTCTTGATAATGCTGTAAGGACTGCTAAGTTTGGGGAGCAGCATCTGTGATTGGTGGACAGACCTCATCTTTATTAAAGGCAGAGAAGGTCATTCACTAACTCAGCCAGTTTGTGTGTGCCTATGCATGCCCATATACATGAATGGGGGTAGTTTTGGCTGAGTGCTAGGAAGTAGTAGGAAGTCATCAGGGTTGCATGTGGTGAGCAGACAGAACACCAGAAGCATAGATTTTTTTTTAAAAAAAAAAACCTGAGTGATGGAGTAGATGACCAGCCATCACAGCATGACAGGTAGATAGAGGGAGTGCTTCTCAGAGTTAGTTGAGGATGGGGAGGAGTACAAGTCTGCTAAAATCTGCATCACCTGTGCTCTAAGGTTATGCAATGGAAGCATGTCACATTCAGACAGAGCCTTCTCAAAAGAAAAGTGAAGATCAAACAGCTCTAGTATAGCTGTGTACATTGTTTATTGTTATGCAGTTTTATAGCATTAATTATTGTACATTTCCTACCATTAATTCATTTCTGTTTTGAACTTTGTGTACACTCAGCTTCAAAAGAACCATTTAGTTATTTTCACTCTCAACACTAGTATATTTCAGTCTTGTATTCCTTTGATATTTTCCAGGAAATTCCCATAACTGTTTCTATGCATGGATAGCAGTCTAGAACAATAAGGCTTTGTACTACATGTATTCTAGATTTATGCACTGCTTGATCTGGCTTTAATATGTGTTATTTTATTTTTACTGATTGCATAATTAACTGTCAATTTTCTTGACTGGCTCATCATTGTCTTCTGTTACGTTACCACTTACATATCTCAGTAGCATTATTGCACACATCTTCATTTTATTGATTCATATACTTTATTGCCGACCTCATTTTTCACTGCATTTTTTCTAGTGAGTTTCCAATTTCATTCTTGCTTTCAGACACATGGCTTTCTATGGAGATTGAAATGGCTTTGCATCTCTACGAATATTTAAAATGCCTTTAAATGATTTAAAGTTGCTTAGAACATAAGAAGAACCCTGCTGGATCAGGTTCCAGCCCATCTAGTCCAGCATCCTATGCCCAGGATGCTTCTAGGCAAGACCTTCACCTGCTCTCAGCTCCCAGCAGATAGCCTTTAGAAACATTCTACCTGCTTCTCCAACCTGTAGACAGTACCTAGGCATCCACTTTAGTGGCCATTGATAAACCTCTCCTTCATGAATTTATCTAAAGCTATCTAGGCTGGTTGCTGTTACCAAGTAAAAAAGTACATAGACTGATGACCCATTGAGTGAAAAAAAAAGTTTTCTTTTTCAGTCCTGCCCATCCACTTGTGCATCTACTTTGTGCCAATGTAGAGTGTTAATTGTTAACAACACTTGGAGTCTACTTTTAAGCTAGAAAGGTCTGCCTAGAAAAGTCCTTTGTCTGAATTGTAAGATATTTTCTGGCAAAAATAGATAGCAGTTAAGCAAACAAGTTGACCTGAATAGAAAATTTAATATGTTGCTATTCAGCTACATTCCTCATCCTGCCTGTAGTTGTTTAAATGCTACTGGTATCTGTTAACCCATCAATGAAAAAAGATGGTAAAGGTTGCTGCAATCTTGCAGCTTTAAGAGTATAGGTTACTCATCTCCCTTGTTTACATTTTCAAAATGTAGCATGCTCTGTACATTTCACACCTGCCTAGATTTTCTGAGCAGAAAAGTGCACCTGAGGGAAGAGAGCATCATGTGATGAAACCAGAAAGGAGAAAAAACAGCTCATGCTCTGCAGAGACAGAGTGACCTAAGGAATGGTTTAGACAAAAACTGCATTCTTGTTCCTTCTTTTCATTGGTTTGTAGTCAAAGCAGCCCTTGAAAGGCACTTTATGCTTAAGTCAGAGGCCAAATATTCATTGTGCCATTTGTGAAATGCTTAAGCTCTTCAGCACCTCCTTTACCTAATTGTTGCCATTGTCTCTCCTCTTTCTTTTTCTGAGTATTTGACACACCCTTCACCCAGGTGCAAGTGCCTGGCTAAATAAAGCAGAGCAATTTAAATGGACAATATTTGGAAAGGGGATACATATCAAAGAGAAAACCCTTATTACTTGCATGGCCTTACAAGCAGCAATAGCCTGGCTATAATTTCTACCTGTGATGATATCTGCACAGGGGAGGGGTGGGAAGGGGAGGGTGGCTTGGGGGGCTTAGGCTAATAGAACCTCACGAGTTCCAATTCTCACAAGGTTCCCATATTAGTAACTCACGCTGGCATTTGGGACCTACACTAAGGCCAGCAGTGGAAGTGCTAAGCCACCACAAGCAGCCAAAGTTTCCATGGCTGTTAAAAATCTTTAAATGGCTGGAAAAGGCTCCCATAGCCATAACCCAACTAGTACCTATCTGGATCACGACCTGACATTTTAATTCTTTGATGTGTAGAAATACTTTAATTTTTTTTAAAAAAAATTCTAATTCAAATCTGATGGTCAATCCCTCCCTCCTAAAGATATTCAAAAGTCCAAAGCAGATCCAAATAAGGTTAAATATGCTTTATTTCAGCAAGAATTATTCAATTTAAAAATATTTGGAAAGATTTAACCTTCTGATAGCTTAAATCCAGCTGTTAAAAAGGTATGATCGTTAGCCAATTTCTACTTTTTGAAAAAGTCTTTGCAGTTCTCATCACATGTGCTAATAATGAAGCACAACCATGGTTCATAGCTAAAGCACATGTTTTCGCACACAGAAGTCAGGGTGCCAGAAAAAAACTCCAGCTAAAAGGTAAAGGAATCAGTATAAAAGACCTGTTCCTAGGAGCTTAGAGAGTTCTGACTGGATACAGTTCATAATAATAAACTAAATCATTTTTCACCAACCTGGTGCCCTCTAGAGGTTTTTAAAAAACATCTATCACACTTTGTTGGCTGTGAAGCTCATGGAAGTTGCATTCCAAATAATGTGACGAAAGATAAGATTCTGGTGTTTTGTTGGGAAGCTCAAATTATGTGAATCTCTTTGTCCCATTGCAAATGTAGCGATAAGAAATCTTATTCAAATTGTGTAGAAGACAGTTTTGGTCTGGTAATGGATGCTGAGCAGAGAAAAAAAAATCATATAGCAGAATTACAATTTAAGACCTGGGTATTGTGTAGATTTACAAAAGAAGGATACAATCTATTAATATTTGCAATATAAAGCTTCAAAGGAAAAAAAAGTTTAAAGAGTTAGAAACAAAATGTCTCAGCAGGTGTTGAGGTCCAGCCTAGTTCACCTATGGTAAAAAACTTAATGTGAACACAGTCATGCAGTTTTGTTGACAGACCACAGGAGTGGTTTGCTATTAGCTTGTTCTGGGAAAATGTGGCATCTTGAATTTCTGTGTATTCTACCATTGTGTTACCACAGATCCATGGCTACTCTTTAATAATCTGATCTAAGAAAGCCAAAAGTCTCCAATCTACTAGATAATGTATCTGAGATACCTGTTTACACTTGCTTCCCGTGCCATGGAGGAAAATGTGAATAGGACCAAGCCTATCAATATTTTTTATTCTGCTACCTCCTATATTACTAGAGTGACCAGGTAGAAATGAAGGCTTGGCTTCTTCACCTTTAATAATTGCAAATAATAGAGGATTTCTACAGGTGTTCCTTTCACAATAAGCTACATCTATTCAATTTTTGTCTTCTGTACAACTTTTAAAGTTGCACAAACCCTGTCCTTCTTTCCATCTGGCCCACCCTATATTTTATCAATATAACATATGTTCCCTCCTGCTGTTAATTAATCTGAGGTCTTTATCATGATAAAGAGCTACTGCTGAATCATGTAAATAAGCAGAGCTACTGCTGAGCCTTTTTTTTAAAACCAAATCATTAGTATCTTAGAAAAATCCTGGATCATTCTGACTGACTCAGTGTTTACATATTCTTAAATATTATTTAAAATTATGATGCTCCAGACAGCTTATAAATGATAACAGTAAATTAACACAAAAAATGAATGAATGAATTCGTATATTTCAAGCTAATGGTGTAATGCCAGTTGTGAACCATTCATTCAATTATGGTGGCTGCTTCATAATTCTGTGAGCAGTGTTCTTCCTAATCAGAACTGTGTTTTCTTATCAGTCATCTACTGACAGGGACATTAGATAAGGGAAAGTGGTCTTTTCCCCTTCTCTGAGCAAACCACAAGAAAGATTCTTCTAGACACTTAACCTTTCAGAATGTATTTGCTTCTGATGACGTTTAATACTTTGTGAACAGCCTGTTTCTTTGAACTTGCTGCTAAGAACATGGAAAAATACAGCATGCCTCTTTTGAGCAGCATAACTGAAGGAAATTATAACAAGAGCTACAAAGAAGAAAATTGTACGTTGTCACCAATTTAGGTGCTAAAAAATTAATTTTAATAGAGCCTTCTTGACTACTTTTGCCATCTCCCTTGTCTCTCATTCATTACAGTTGAGTGACAAAGTGCTATTGTTATTAAAAAGGAATAGATTATTAAAAATCTACAGATTGCCAGGGGTTTTGAACAAGCCTTACTTCAGGATAGGTCTCAGGAATATGCATGTACCATAAATAGGTCAGCAGGAAATAAAGTCCTAGGGTACTGAAGGAATTAGCAGAGGTAATTGCTGAACCACTTGCTGTAATCTTCGAGAAGTCATGGAGAACAGGAGAAGTCCCAGACGATTGGAGAAGGGCAAACGTTGTTCCTATCTTCAAAAAAGGGAAGAAGGTAGACCCAGGAAACTACAGGCCTGTTAGCCTGACTTCAATACCAGGAAAGATTCTCGAACAAATTATTAAACAACACATATGTCAGCATTTGGATAGGAATTCAATAATTAACAGTAGTCAACATGGGTTTGTATCAAACAAGTCGTGTCAGACCAACTTGATTTCATTTTATGACAAAATCACTGAATGGGTTGATCAAGGAAATGCAGTAGACATAGTATTTCTTGATTTCAGCAAAGCATTTGACAAAGTATCTCATGCGATCCTCATTGAAAAATTGATCAAATATGGGTTTGACAAGGCAACTATAAGGTGGGTTCAAAACTGGCTTAGTAATCGTACTCAAAGAGTGGCTTTAAATGGCTGCACATCCAAATGGAAGGAAGTGTCAAGTGGAGTACCACAAGGTTCTGTCCTGGGCCCAGTTATGTTTAATGTTTTTATAAACGATCTGGATGAGGGAGTTGAAGGGAAACTGATCAAATTTGCTGATGACACAAAGCTAGGGGGGATTGCAAACACCAGAGAAGAGAGAGAGAGGATTCAAAAAGATTTAGAGAAACTCGAACAATGGGCTGCAACTAATAAAATGGTATTTAACAAAGAAAAATGCAAGGTTCTGCACCTGGGCAAGAAAAATGAAAAAAACACATATACAATGGGAGGAATTCGGCTGAGCAGCAGCACATGTGAAAAAGACTTGGGTGTCCTGGTAGATCATCAACTGAACATGAGTCAACAGTGTGAGGCAGCTGCAAAAAAGGCAAACGCAATCCTGGGGTGTATTAGGAGAAGCATAGAGTCCAGATCACGTGAAGTTATTATCCCCCTCTACTCTACCTTGGTCAGACCTCATCTGGAGTACTGTGTCCAGTTCTGGTCACCCCAGTTTAAAAAAGACGCTGACAAGCTGGAGCAGGTTCAAAGGAGAGCTACCAAGATGGTGAACGGTCTGCAAACCATGTCCTATGAGGAACGGCTTAAGGAACTAGGAATGTTTAGTCTACCAAAAAGAAGACTGAGAGGAGACATGATAGCTGTCTACAAATACCTCAAGGGTTGTCACAAGGCAGAGGGATCAGCCCTGTTCTCACTCTCTCAAGGAAGGACTAGAAACAATGGGGTGAAACTGCAGGGGAAAAGATTTAGTTTAGATGTTAGGAAAAAATTTCTAACAGTAAGAGTGATCAACCAGTGGAACAGGCTGCCACGGGAGGTGGTTGGTTCCCCTTCGATGGAGGTCTTCAAGCAGAGACTGGACAGCCATCTGTCTGAGATGGTTTAGGAGATCCTGCCTTGAGCAGGGGGTTGGACTCGATGACCCAGGAGGTCCCCTCCAACTCTACCATTCTATGATTCTATGAAAGTCAAAGATATCATGGAAAGCAAACAAGTAATGCTATGATTCATGTTATGAAATTGGTCCTTATTATTATTATTATTATTAGTTTATTTCTAAAGCGCTGTACATGTACTCAGCGCTGTACAAAGTAAAATAACCAAAGAGTAAAACCTGCCATTGGCGTACAATCTAAAAACAGTAATAACATACAATAACAGAGACGATGATTAAAATAGACAGCAGAGCATTAATAGGCAGACTCTCCTGGGTGGGGAGAGTAAAGTCACATAAAGCCTGGGAATGCTTCCCTGAACAAGGTTGTCTTCAGCTCAGATTTGAAAGAAGAGAGCGAGGTAATAGTGCGTAATCGAGGGAGAAGGTGGTTCCAGAGATAGGGGGAGGCAAGAGAAAAGGGACGAATCCGAGATGGGGCAGTGGAAAGTCTAGGCTGAGCCAAAAGACCTTGGTTACTAAAGCGCAGGGGACGGGAGGGGGCGTAGGGAGAAATAAGAGCAGAGAGATAAGAAGGAGTGAGCTTGTGAAGTGCCTTAAAAGTTAACAGCAACAGTTTATACCGGATACGGAGAGGGAAAGGAAGCCAGTGAAGGGAGGATAGTAAAGGAGAGACATGATCGAAGCGACGAGCAGACATAATGATGCGAGCAGCTGAATACTGGATAGAAATTAACGGACGAAGATGAGAGAGGGGGAGTCCAGATAGAAGGAGATTACTGTAATCTAATCGAGAGATAACCAAGGCATGAACCAGGGTCTTAGCAGTAGAGGTAGAGAGAAATGGATGGATTTTAGCAATGTTAAAAAGAGAAAATCTGCATGTTTTAGCCAAGGACTGAATGTAAGGAATAAAAGATAGAGAAGAATCAAAAACAAAACCAAGGCTGCGAGCTTCCTGGACCGGCTGAATAGAAATAAAAACTGCTCGTGTGATGATGACATGTACCACAGCCAAGATGCCCAGCATCATTTCACTGGACACCAAGAAGCAGCACCAAAAAGACACTGTTTCTGGACAGTGTGGCCAACAAGTATGGAGACCAAGAACTCTGGTTCCTGGAGTCTGTAGCTGAGACTATGGATGTGCACAAATACATTTTTTGCATTTAATTCAAGTCAATTTGAATATTCAATTCGATTTGAAATCTGAAAATCCAAATTTTCAAAAATCCAGTTTGAATCTGGATTATCCAAATCCATATCTTTGAACTGAATGATACGAATGTTGGGAACATTTGTATCTGATTTTCGAATTCGCATGCATCCCGATGCTGTCCTGTTTGCATCCTGTTATCATCCCATATTATAAGCAAAATAGATCCAATGTTAGGATGTGATATAAACAGATCTATCCAGTCAAATTATTCAAAAATACACATCCGATTTTTGGATATTCAAAATTTGATTGAATTCGGAAATGAAAATTGATTCGAATTTGAATGTTGATATTCGTCAAATTAGAATCAGAGTTTTGAATTTTTGAATAGCAGTAGCTGAGACATCATGGGCCACCCATACTGTGGAAGGCTACCGCTAGACCAGTACATCATGGACCAGGTCACATATTTCAGCCCAGCCAGGTGCAGTATTACTGAAGGAATCAAAGTTTTCATGTGGTCACTAAATACTGAGCTAAGGTTGATGGTGTTTTACTTATTTGGAGGGGAAAGGGTTACTTTTTACTGGAGTGAAATAAATCTTATTTTTAGAGCACAAAGCAGTACTAAAAACACATTTTCGTTGGATACTGCAAGAATGCAGTTAATTAATAAGTTGCAAAATAAAGGCATTACAGTTTGCAGAAAAGTATTTCAGATTTACATTACAGTGTATGGAAAAAGTGAAAATCCAGTTCCTTCTGTTGTAGTAATTGAACATCTCTCTTTTGTCAGCAGCACTGGTGGACAGAGTGGGTGGCAAGGAAGATAAAGGGACATATTACAGGCATAAAAATGGGTGGAATTTACGGTTAGATGTATTTTCAAGAATTAGAGCCTGCATAAAGGGGAAAGAAGGAGCACACTGAGGGCCTTGTTACACTATGGCTAAGAACCCATCTAAGACTCCATTAGGAACCCAATTGGTACCTGATTGGTACCAATTGGGAAGGCCCTGTCCCCATGTGGACCCCACTGAAGGCTCCATCTACGAGGCCCTGGCCCCACAAGGGCAAGGGGAATCCGGATTTAATGGGTCCTTCGGACCCTTAAATCTGGATTTCACACGGACCTGTTTAAAGGTGTCCACAATGGGGTGTTCAGGTGGGTCTTCATCTCAAGGTAAGTCTTCTGCACAACTTACCTTAAGATGGGGTCCAGAAGTCCAGGAGCTGGGCCTGCAGGAGCAGAACTGTGTGTGCAAGTGGCACCAGCTACACATACACACACACACACTCACAGCTATGGAGCCTTGCATAGGCTCTGTAGCTGCAAGTGGCAACCCTGTCCAGGGGGGAAGGGGAGCTGGATCATGGTTGCCCACTTTGGCCTGCAATGATGGCTGCTTTGGCAAGGGGGCATCAGGGTGAGAGGTCAGCAATTGCGGCTGGCGGCTTTGCTCCGAAGCTCCCACCTCCTCCTCCCCAGTGCCAAAGCAGGCTCCTGGGCATGGGGGGTGCTGACAGCAGTGGCAGAGGCAATGACAGGTGGGCCACTGCCATAGGCAGCTACAACTGCTGTCTTTGTCATCTCTGGCATGCCCTGAAAGCTGCTGCCACCTCAGTCACCTCATGGCAGCATTAGGGTGGGGGAGGCAGCAGGTGCTTGCCTCCATCGTCTCTTGTACCATTGCAGCTGCTTCAGACGGGTGGCAAGGTATGAGTGCCACTTCCCCCTCTGCCACTCAGTGTGGCCAAGGAGGGATGAGGAGGGATGAGTGCTAGCTCCCTTTCCCCTCCGCCACTCTGGGGGACTGAGGAGGGATGAGGAGGCATGAGTACCATATCCCCTCCCCCCTCCACCACTCTGGATGGTTGTGGAGGGACGAGTCCCATGGCAATCAGCCCTCTGCTGCTGCCCAGAGCAGTGGTGGCAGCAAGCCCCCACCCCCCATGTAGCTGCTTCCCTGGGGGGATAGCGGGCACGGGCTCAAAGGTTGCCTGCGATCTGCCGGCACTATCTGCCTGCCTGGCATAGACTTTGTAGCTGCTCAGCCAATGGAAAGAGACTAGACACAGAATGCCAGGTATAAAAGGCAGTGCCAAGGAGGGAAAATTGTTCTAATTCTGCTTTGTTCCTGTGAAGGGAAATACTGAGACTAGATCCAGGTTCTTAGGCCTGGGGCGGGCGGGGGGGGGGGGGTAGCCAGGGAGAATCTTTGTTATAGCAGAGTGGTGATCAGATAGTGAAACAACTTTATGATTTTAAAGGTTGTTTTATTTTCTCTTCAGTAGTGTAATCAATAAAGCAACAGTTCTTGTTATTTTCAAAGAAGCTTGGTCTGAAGTATTTATTATAGTATATTATAAGGGGAACACAGATGAAAAGGTGCCTGTTCCTTTAAAAAGTAAAAGTGTTCAAGCCACGTCGTAGCCAAAGAAAGGAGCCATTTTTCCACCATTGTTGCTTGGGGAGAAACAGGACTACCAAATAAAATAAGAAGTGAAGGGTATTTAGGCTAAAAGTGCCGTGTTACGTGGAATCCACCCTTGGCTGATGTGGGACTGCTGGCTCTGCCCCCTTTCTGGGTCCCAATGCAGAAATGGTCACTGAATCGCTTAGTATATGGGGCCTTTCCTCCTTATGAACCTGGTTATTGTAATTTATGTAATTCAGTTACCATAAGCAGATATTGCTTGCTAGGTACAATGAGGCTGCATTCCCAAAAGACTTATTTGCCTCTCTAGTCTCCCTCTACTGGCACTCTATTCAAGCGGACTTTAAAAGTGCCCTGCACTTCCGGAATAAGCATCTGCATGAGGCTCAGAAAAACACGCATTTAAAACGCACCTTCCGTGCCCAAGGAAGCGTGTTTTCTTTCCCTGCATCTTTTTCTCCCCGCCCCCTCTCTTGCTCAAAGGAAAAATAGACATCGGTTCTCTGTTCGTCTCCCAGATCTCCGTCCCCCGAAATGGCTTCCCGTGCCGGCTGCAGCCATCGGCCGGGTGATTGTTTGCTCATTCACTCTTAGCACTTTCACAGATCACTGTCTAAATCCACCTGGTAGAGCAGTGGTGACTTTAAATACACCCACTTCATGCCTGATAACAATGTTGCAATCCATCCAGTTCACACCTGATAACACTTCACACCTGATAACAATGTTGCAATTCTCCGCAATTCTGGTTCTTTGAAAGTTCTGTGCTTTAGAAAGGGAAGGAAAGGGAAGCTGGAGCATTTCTGTGTGAGTGCTTTATGGCTGTGTGTGCAGGCAGCAATCCCTGCCATGGAGCGTCCCCAAGGTAAATGCAGTGAGGAAAACCCACGACTTCCAAAAAGAGCGATGTAAGTCTTCTTTAAAGGGCACGTATTTTGTCACGGGTTTTCCTGCTTTTGTAGCACTAGAAGCAAATTCAAAACCCTGGCATGGAAGTGCTCAGAGGCAAAAGAAGATTTTTAGCACACTTTAAATTGCTTGGAGACACACCCTGAGAATGATTGGGTAGCAGTAAGTAAACTGGTTGGGTTGTAAGTAAACTGGAAGGATAAATGTGAACACTAGACACAGTACCAAGAATGATTTCCCTGTAATATGAACTAGTTGACAGATCTATCATAGTGATCAGCTGATCATCATCGTCTTCATCACCATCTTCTACTACTACTACTACTTCAGAAATACTCCAATAGGTAACTCTCTACTGGATCTATCAGAAGACCCAAGTTCTACTAACTCAATAGGAAGAGGAAATGAAAGTTTTCACTCATAATTTTTGAAAAATAAGCAAGCTTCCCTACAAACTTCTTTCTTTATGTATAAAAAAATCTTGTTGATGACAACCCCACCTTAGTTCCAGCCCATAAACACAACCATAAAAATACCCTATGTATTGGAATTAACTCTGAAGATGAATGTCAGACTACTTTAATCAGTGTTATTTCCATTTGACTACATCCACATGGGCAGCCAAAAGGGTGAGGTAGCAGATGCAGTACCTGCCACCAGAATGAATGTCATATTGAGCTCACACCATTTGCTCCAGTTTGGGTTGCGGATCACTGCTGTGAGCATAACTCTACTCACAGCAGTACTAGTTTATCTTGGACCTGTTTTGAAAATGGGAAACATGCCCAGACATTGGTCATTTTTGGTCCTGTTTAAAAATAGTCCATGTGGAAATCACACACCATGAGCTGCTTTTCTTCCTTGATGTCTCTACATGGTGGGGTTGGAGGTGCAGGAAGAGAATGAGGTTCAGTTTCTGCAGATGTCACAATGTTAGTTTTTCATGAGCTATAATTGAGTCATTTTGAGTAATAGCTGCAAAAGTTTGGGGGTGATTGGAAGCAGGCTAGCTTGGACATCACAGAGTCCAGAATACCCTCTGATGTATATCAAGTGAAGATCCAGTGAAATTAAACCTAAGTTAAGAGTTAAGCAGTAAGAAGACAAAACACAACTTGGGCAATAGCCATGCTAAGCGCTATACTCAGATGTTCTTAACTGAGGGTGCATTTATGCTTGTGGTGGCAGAGGAAGCCCCACAGGTGCAACAGTCAAACACCCAGGGTGCCTGTCACCATACATTTTTCTGAGACAACTGGTAATTTCTGCAGCCTTTCCCAGGATGAAGGGATTGTCCTACAAAGCACTGAAAGCCACCAGTGGACAGTCACATTTCCTTGACTAGAGCGAGATGTGGCTTTACCTTCACAAAAGGACAACTATTTTCAGTTGCTGTTGGGATAGCAGTATAATGTCAAAACTCTAATGCAGATAGTCTAGACTCTAAGTAAAAGTCTCCTAATTTACATTATCAGAGGCCTTTTTCAACTTGCATCTCACTAGCAAGCTTTGCTATTTCTAATCTAATCCATTGTACCTTCTCTGAAATTCTACTTATTTAGTCTTTAAAGCCATAGATTCAGGTAAACAACATAAACTTGGTCATGCATCATTAATTTTGTCATTCAGAACCTCTAAGCCTGAATAATTAATTTCATAGGAATTGAAGGGGAAAGGGGCATTTTAGGAATAGTGTTTCACATAAAAAGTTAACATTTTTATTAGTTTTTTTAAGTCCTAGAAGGTGACAAAAGTGATCATATTCTCAGAAATCTTTCATGTAGCTGCATTTCCATTATCATGGCTTGAGGTAAGGTTGTTTGGGTGAATCCACATAGAATCCTTCAAGAATGATCTTAAAATAGAAGTCTATTTGCAACTCATGAGAATTTTGTTGTTGCTGCTCATCAGCCTTCGGTTTCTAAACCAAGTAGCTACCACTTACCAGCAGGATGCTCATGGAGATTTTCCATGTGGTGGGAAGCATAGGTGTTCTCAGCCGGAAGCCTTTTCTTGATCCTTCCAAAATTCATTTTGATCCCCTAAGGGAAAACTTAGTTGATTCAGAATAGAGGAAAAAATAAAAAATATTGTGGCATATAAGATAACTGGGCGTACAAGACGACCCCCAACTTTCCAGTTAAAATATAGAGTTTGGGATATACTTGCCATATTAGAAGACAACACCCAGCGTATAAGACGACCCTTGCCTTTTGAGAAGATTTTCCTGGGTTAAAAAGTAGTCTTATATGCCGGAATATACAGTAATAGTGGTGACATATTTCAAAGAAGGTAAGGCTTATTTTAACACGGGCTAAAGCAGGATCTGGTGATGACCAAATTTGCAAATGCCAATGTTGTTAGAGAGAGATTAGAGATGGTGTTTGTTGAGTTCCATGGAAAACTTTGCTTGCTTCCAAGCACCACTTCACAGCTGTACTAAAAGAAGTAGCTCACAAGTAGCTTTGATGTGGCAAGCATTGGACTTTTCCCAATCCCATCCAACCTCTAATCCACTTTAAAGACCAAAGAATTCTCTTTTAAAGTGAATTTTCTGCCATTAGTGGATTAAGGCATTAGCATGTAGATGCTGTCACCTCTAAATTGCTTTTGAACAACTGTTTTGTATTGGTGTTTACTATGTGTGGACACAGTTCACATTAGTATAAACTCACTATAGAACTTGCCTCTGTCCTAATTATATATAAATATATAGACAATTTTTTTTTCAAAAAAAGTTCCTTGTTATATGGAACAAATATGACTTTTCACACAGAATATTGCTCTGCTAACCATATTCTTATAAGAAAAAGAAGGCAGGAATTAGATGGTTAAAAAAGGCTGATGCCAACCCTGTGGATTCCTATAGTCAAAGAGCTTGGATAGCCAGGGATTCTGCCACATACCAACTGAAGCTGCAGACCTCCTATTGTCATCTTAGAAGCACAGGATTAAAGATAACAAGCACCAAAAGAAGCCTGGCTCAGGAAGCAATGTGGGTGATATAAAAGTTCTTTGTGTATTTTAACTTTTCAGACTTTTTCTTATTGTGACCCACAGTGAAGGGAGGTGGAAAAGTCTATAGATAACAGACATATAGACAAAGATGATGATGACAGACAGACAGACAGACAGACAGACAGACAGACAGACAGACAGACAGACAGATGATAGACAGACAGATTATAATCACAATCCCACAATCTGGAGACAGACCAACAGAACTCCTAGAACACCTGGACTGCACTGCATGCCAAACTACCAAGAGATCTTGCCTCCCAACAGAACATCTTTTCTACTTTGCACAACGCATTGCAGTGTGCAAGTGGGACCATAGTTTGTTCCAAGCATGGCCTGCTTATAAGTAGTATAAGATGTTATACCGGATCATCATCATGTGTGTAGATGACCCATGAGTGGGTGGCTTGATAAAGTACTTTCATTACCCCTGGCCCTATTCTCCTACTTCTGTGCACTTGGCCAAAACAATGCCCATCTTAAACAACTACTATTGGAGCATATCACTGTCAGCCTAGAGTATCATAGGGCACATTGCTTGATTTGGGCCAGTGCAGTGCAGGATAACTTGTGCTGCTGTGTAGTAAGGCCCCATGTGTCTTCTGAATTAGGCCCTTGCTAAAATTCTTGGGAAAGATACAATGGCCCTTTCTTCACTTACAGCCCATTGATCCAGCTCATTGATCACAGGGAATTGTGGGTGGGATAAGTGCCTTTGGGACTTAGGGCCTTTCCGCATACGCCGCCGAAAATGGACCTAACAGATCCGTTTTCTGGCGAAACGTTTTCCAACAGAAAACCGTTCTGAGTAAAAATGGTTTCTCGTTGGCCCCACGCGTACGCACACACGCGGGGCAGCAGCAGCAGGGCCGGATTTGGAAACGGTTTGGGGTGGGTGCTGGGCAAGTGCACCAGCACCCATCCCAAACCGGCCCTGCTGGCACCTGCCTAGCTGTCAGAGAGGCAGAGTGCATGCTCTGCCACTCTGACAGGTGGGCGGGTCCGGCAGCCGGCTTCCCTGTCTTCCCTTTGCCAGAGAACCGACGACCCTCGGTTCTCTGGCAAGGGTAAGGCACCCCCCACTCTCACCCCCAACACCCCCAGAAAGACCCTACGACTTACCCGACCGGCTGCACCTCAATTCTCAGCCTGGCAGCGCCAGCACCAGTCGTGCATGCGCGCACCATGGCCTTGCCGGTCCCAGCTCCCCAGGGATGCTGGGAAATGTAGTCCTGGCCTGCTGGGACCGTCAGCGATTGGCACCGGCGCTGCCAGGCTCAGCATTGACCTGCAGACGATCAGGGACGTCAGAGGGATTCTTGGTGGGGTGGCAAGGGTAAGGCACCCCCTACTTTCACCCCCACCCCACCGAGAATCCCTCCGACGTCCCTGATGATCTGCAGGTCATTGCTGAGCTTGGCAGCACCAGCGCCAATCGCTGATGGTCCCTACAGGCCAGGACTACATTTCCCAGCATCCCTGGGGAGCTGGGACCGGCAAGGCCGCGGCACACGCATGCGCGATTGGCACCAGTGCTGCCAGGCTCAGAATTGAGGTGCAGCCGATCTGGTAAATCGTAGGGTCTTTCTGGGGGGGGTGTTGGGGTGACAGTGGGTGTAGGGGGTGCCTTACCCTTGCCAGAGAACCAAGGATCGTCAGTTCTCTGGCAAAGGGAAGACAGGGAAGCCGGCTGCCGTACCCACCCACCTGTCAGAGTGGCAAAGCATGCGCTCTGCCTCTCTGGCAACTGGGCACGCACCGGCAATCCGGCTTTTCCCCCTCCGGTGCAGAAACGTTCGTTTCCAAACCGTTTTCAGGGGGAAAGCCAGATGTAAGACCTGATTTTTTCAGGTCTTACATCTGGGTAGGATTTCGGCGGCAAAAACGGTTTAAACAACCGTTTTTGCCTGCCGATATGCGGACGGGGCTTCCTCAAAGGGGTCCTAATTCTGGCCCCTATGCGAAAGCCACATCTAAATGCGTTCCACATCTGGCTCTAAATCCGTTTTTAGAACCAGTGCGGAAAGGCCCTTATACCACTGATCCAGACTCACACCATACCCCAGTATAGGAACAAAGGCAGACCAATAGAAACAGCCTTAAAGTGTTCTCACAGGTGTTCTTGGGGTAGATTGGTACAACCATCCATGATGCTGCAGATGGTTTCGCTGGTCCAGGTGCTGCACAGAGCCCTGAACCATTCACTGGAAATGGGCCATTTCTGGGTGCCCAGTGAAAGTACCCTGGCAAGCAACTTTGGAGACCATGCATTTTTGTTTGCAGACTTGTAGCAGGCAGCCCGGCACACACCACAGGTACTGCACCAGTCTTAGCTCAGATTGAGCAATCTGGACCAAGATAGGCTTCTGTGGCATGCACTAATATGTGCCATGTGGAAAGTGCCTCTTGTTCTAGCTTGACATTTTAGCCGTTGCTCTACACTGGCTCTTTTTAATCCCCTTTCCTCATCGTGTGGTTCATAGGACAACATCCAATTTGTATGCTGCTGTTGTTGGATACCTCAGGTTGTGGCCAACTCCTGGTTAGCTGCATGGACACCTCCAGGGGCACCTTTATGCAGTTTTCAATATGATCCTACAAATTCACAGGGGAAATCAGCATTAGGACAAGGAGATTAAAAAATCAGATACATTTAAATTATTTTATTTACATCATAATCACCAAATTTAGTTCTTTTAATTACTTATTTGCCTACTTGTGCCACAGATTAAATGACATGAATCTTGGTCCTAATATGGTACTAGTGTTGACCATCTTAATATTTTAGTCCTGACTGTAAATGACATTTTTTATCAATTAACAGATTATATTGGTGTAACACTGCCTTAAAAAGATACCTTATATATCATTTAAAAACAACCTCCTAAATTTCTCTTTTCACAGTGTTGATAGCTTTTCCTGAAATGCTAATATATAATCAAAGTGCAATAGTAATATTTAAACAATGAGGCATAGCATGCCATAATTGTTCTTTCAGTCTGCAAGGGCAAACAACTGGCTCAGCACAAAATAATCAGTCATTTGAATGAAAACTGTGAATACAAGTCAGAATTATTGTAGGTGTTGGTAAAATACAATATAGTCAATAGCAACAGGTAGTGATACAAGGGCTGTAAGGAAAGATGGATTTTTCCATCCTGGTACATCAAATGTGTGGTTGCTAACGTGATGATTTTTGAATAAAGTGCATCTAACCAGCACGATTTCAGATAGGAAATGCAGAGTATTAAGTCAATAGAATTTGCTGATATTCAAACAACCACATGCTCGATTCAATGCAAACAGGTTCAAATATGAATTAATCAACAGAATTTTCAATCATGGACTGAACTTTGGACATCTCTAGGATGGATGATACAGTTCTGTATCATTGGTCTCTGTTTGACAACAGAGAGAAGCACAATTTCAGCCTTTATGGTCAAGTCAGCTAGTGCCACAACTGAACAGGCAGTTGACACTAGGATAATGCTTTTCCTGGCTTCCTTTCTACCCTATCTGCTTCATAGATTTTATGCCACGTTGGGATCTCCCTATATGACCATTGCCATTGTTAATGTAGAAAAGCTTGGGTTGGCATTGGCTGATGTTGTTTATACAAGAACATAAGAGAAGCCCTACTGGATTGAGCCATAGTTCATTAAGTCCAGATCCTGTCTCACACAGTAGCCCATCAATTGCTTCTGGGCATTCTCAAGCAGAAGACAAAGGCAAAACATTCACCTGCTGTCAACTCCCTGCAAATGGCCTTTAGAGGCATCCGACCTGTGTCTCCAACCTAGAAGCCAAAACCATTGATACAAGTGAGCTCCATGAATTTATTTAATCCTTTCTTAAAGCCATTCAGGCAGGTTGCTGTCACCACTTCTTCTGGTAGAAAATTCCATTGACCCATGACCCTCAGGTGATTTTAAAGAGAAAAAAACTCTTCTGCAACTTTAGTGAAAATTCCCTTTCATTCATCCAAAGCATACGAAACGGTTCAAACTATAAGTGAACAGTGAGAAGAACGGTGTGAATACAGCTGACTGGGCTTCTATGCAACATCATCTGACAATCTTATTCTGAGCAGCCGTACTTGAACTATTTGAAAGAAAATGATGCAAGTGACCCTTTCATAAATGTCTCTCCCCGCAAAAAAGAAAAAGAAAAAATCCTGGAGGGTTTCCCAATAAAGGTGACTTCCCCCAGTCCACATTCTCTCTCACTCACGACTGCCACAATAATGAACCAATTTCTATGGAAATAGACTTGTTATTATTTAATCAGTCCTGGATCTAAGTGATTCATGAACTTCTTGTTGAAATTCAATAACCAGTTCATGAATTTCTGAAGACGTCTTGTGGGGGGAGGGGAATCTACACCAACAAAGCCAGCAAGAAGTGGCAAATTCTTTGTGCCATGATTAATGTTAGACAATTTACCTCAAAGAAGTAGAATATTCTCATGAAGGTCAGAATATTACAGCCATTTACCTGTGCGTACTTTTAAAATCTGCAAAAGCCTTGCCCAGAAATTTACCATTCCATAAGGTTTGGCATAAGGCACCAATATAAGAACACATCAGTTGTTCATTTAAATGGAAGGGAGTTAAGAATTTTCTTCAGCTGGAATAGACTGCATCTAATATGCACACATCTATACAAGCTAAATATGTATATCTGATGAAGGGGGCAGTAGTGAGGATTTTGCTATGTGGAACTTGGAAGCAGACTGATAAATGGCAAGGGCAGCTTTAATAGCTTGTTGAATGAAACAACAGATTGAACCTATCAAATATCTAGCCTTCAAATGGCATCAGCATAGTAGAATTATTAACTGCCTAATGCTATGCATGTTAATATAGTGAACTCAAGTCTGACATATCTATAGGGCTGGTATGCTTTTATTAAATGAAAAGGTAACTCAAACTGTGATCAGACACAACATCAACAAAATTTCTGAGGTACCTCTGAGGCGGCTTAGGCTGCATACAGAAATCACTTACTTTTATTCTGCCATATTTGGACATTCCAGGATACTCTGGAATATCCTTGCTCTAGTCCAGAGTATACAGATTAGTGTATTAAGAACATAAGAGGATCCCCACTGGGTTGGGCCATAGCCCATCTGGCCCAGCATCCTGTTTCACATAGTGGCACACCAAATACTTATGGCATATCAACAGAAGGCAAAGGCAAAACCTCCACCTACCATATTTTCCGGCGTATAAGACAACTGGGCATATAAGACAAACCCCAACTTTCCAGTTAAAATATAGAGTTTGGGATATACTCGCCTTATAAGAAGACGACACCTGGCGTATAAGACGACCCCTGGCTTTTGAGAAGATTTTCCAGGGTTAAAAAGTAGTCTTATATGCCAAAAAATACAGTACTCTAAAAATGACTTTTAGAGGCATCCTTCCTTTCTTTCCAGCCTGGAGCCATTGATATACTTGTCATCCATGAACTTGTCCAATCGTTTCTTAAAGCTATCTAGACTGGTTGTTGTTACCACTTCTTCTGGAAGCAAATTTTATAGACCAATGACCCTCTAGGTGAAGAAATACTTCCCCTTGTATGATCTGACTCTCCTACCCATCAGCTTCACAGAGTGCCTCTGATTCTACTGTTGTGTGACAGAGAACATAATTTTTCTCCATCCACCTTTTCTGTACTGTGCATGATTTTGTATACTTTGGTCAGGTTCCCTCTTAAAGGCTGAAGAGGCCTAGACATTGCAGTCTGATTTAATAAGGGAAGTATTACAGTCCCTTAATCATTTTGGTTGATATTTTCTGCAACTGCCTTTTCAAGTTCCACAATAAGAAAGCAGTGTCTGGATGCAGCCCTAGAGAAGGCTTTGAGGTAGAAAAACATAATTTTCCAAGATTATATTTGGAATGCCAGAATAAGTTGTGGCATTCCCAATGGGTCAGACCATTTATAACCCATAATATTGCTGTAGTTTTAGAGAATATCAGAATGTAACTTTTACTGATTTAAAAGAATTTTAAAAAGACCCATAATAATATTAATGGCAATGCTTACACATGTGTCTGTCAGTTCATTTCACTTGGGATACCCGGAAGCCAGCTAAGTACGAGGGGGGGGGGGGAAATGAGCCAGCAGACATGAAATGTAAAGAAAGACTGCTCCTCACATCTGGTGAGGAGCAGCAGGAATGAATGGTTAAGCCTTTTTTAGATACCATATTGCCTATTGCTATCTAGAAACAGCCTAAACGTAGAGGATTTTTGGCCTCAATCAAGATTTAGCACATGCCAAAGATTTTTTTTTTTTAAGATAAAATTTCCAAAGAAAGAGAGCTGGCTTACTGGAGAGCTGGAACACACAATTCATTTTTCCTTCATCTTTTTGATTTTTGATTGGGCTATATAATCCTTTGTTTTGTTATTGTCACTTTAATTCCAGTTTGAGTACAGTATAGCTCCTTTAATCAATATTAATCAATCAATAGCAATCTATTTTTTTAGGTATAAATTTTACAAGTATGTACAAAGTTCCATGTAATCAAGCTGCTATATCTGTATGCAAACAGAATTGAGGCTTAAAACACACACTCACACTGTTTAGTTGCTCCCTCAACGTTGCATAGTTCTGCATATATATAGTATTTGCATATCTTTATTTCTCATTTTGCAGATACTGATGAATTAATTTCCGCGAGACCCAGGAGAAATTTAATTATTTTCCCCCATCCCTTTCTAGAAGTACAGAAATGTTAAGCAAATTGCACAGTTGTAAGAAAACTTTTTTTTACGATTTTTAATAACTGAATATATGAAACTTCTTAAGCTTCTGGAAATATTAGTTTAAATAATGACAAATCTCTTGACAAAAAGAATTATTTCTTCACATAATGTACAATTAAGCTATGGAGTTCACTGGGAGAAGGTGTAGTAACTACCATTAACCTGAATGTTTTTTGAAAGAAAGAGAAGTCAAATTCATAAGGAGCAATAGCAGAAGTGATAGTTGCCTGAAGAAGACCCAATATTGAGGGTTATGAGTGGTGAGAGTAAGGTAATTTGTATGTTTTGGAGTAGTGAGATGGGAAGAATTGAGCAGGGCATGCAGCAATGAACTCAGAAATTGCGTGGTCTCTTAGGGATCTATTGGTATTCACAACCTCAAGGACCATAAGAAATGTGCACAAACTAAAATCCATAGGTTTGGTTCAAATTTAATTGAATCTTATTAAGTCTGATTAGTGTAGAACTGAACTCAAGCTCAACCTGGTTCAAATAGAACCACAAAACTTTGTGAACTGTTTGAACATCAGAAAAAATAATAATAAAATACGTTGAAAAAAGCCCTATTTAAAGGCTCAAATTGGGGTCAAACCAAACTGCTTTCAACTGAACTGATTGGTTTGATCCCTTCAATTGAACAGCCCCTGGTTTTGTATGAATCAAACTGACCAGCAGATCTCCACAATACCTTAGCCTTCTCATCTGGGGCCTTCTACAATCAGAACCTGTGCATGCAAAACTATCAAGGGCTACTTGTCTTGATGTTTGTGTAACTACATCCCGTATTGGAGGCGGAAACCACTAAAAACAAACTGCTGTGAAACCATGACCAAATGGTTTGATATTACTGTGTATTCATGCAGATGCTGCAATAAGAGGCTTCAGGGCAAGGTGATCGATGTAGGGATGGGCATGGATCTTCAAAAATTGAAAATCCAATTCATATTCAATGAATATTGACATTCGAATTTGAATCGGATTTTTGAAAATCCGAATTTCCAAATTCAATCAAATTTCGAATATCCAAAAATCTGATACAGATTTTTGAATAATTCAAGTGAATAGATCTGTTTGTATTGCATCCAAATATTGGGACGAAAATGGGATGCTCGTGAATTCAAAAATTGGATACGAATGTTCCTGACATTTGTATCATTTGATTTGAATCAGATTTTTGAAAATACGGATTCAGATAATCCGGATTTGAACCACATTTTCTAAAATTTGCATTTTTGAATTTTGAATCAAATTGAATATTTGAATTGACTCAAATTTGAATGCAAGAAATGCATTTGTGCACATCCCTAGATCCATGCACAGACAGGACACTTCTTATGTTTTAATGATTTCTGCTGCTGAGCTATGCTACACTTCTGCTGGCCTGCTCATGTTGTTTTGGGGCTATAACCCTTAAAGTAGCAAAACTGAAGCAACTATTTCTATGGTTTACTGTGGAAAGAAATGGAAAGGGCTTTCTGACTGATTCTCCTATTGCTGCTGTTTCTTTGCAGGGATCTCTTACTGGATCCAGTGGAACCCTTAAAGAGCTAATGGGAACAGAGAAGACTATTGGCCTTTGCACCATCTGGTTGACATTCCTTAGCTTATTTTGCAGCAGATTTGTACTTTTAGCCATCTGTTAACCCCCACGCCTATTCCTGTCTCTTAAATATACCGTGATTACAGTGGAACTTTCTCATCTGCCTCACCAGGGAATTTTGTTGTGAGATGATAATGAATTTAGGGACATTCTTTCCATTCACACAGAAACATCCCATCAAGGTACTCTGCATAACATTAACTAGCAACTGCGTCATGAAAGGGAAGGAAGTAGCTATTTCAAGAGCATCAGGACAACTACTTAAAAGAGGGAATTATTCTGCTAGATATTTTTCAGCTCTTGACACTTTTTTTATACAATACCTTTTTTTTTCCTGCCAATACTTTTCAGGGTTTCAGATTCTGCTTCCATCTTGAAGCTATTTGTATGCAAAAAGACAATAGATGTTTCATTCTTTAGAACAGAACTGGAGAATAACCTACTTCTAAAGAAATCTTCCCTTGTGTGTGAAGTTTCCTGGTAATAAAAAGAAAACTCACTCTGTGAATTCAACCTTGGAGATTAAATAAGCACTCTTCCATAAAATTGTAGATTTTTTTTTATCTGGTTGATTGTGTTCACTTTTCATTTTTTTCTGTGGAGCAGTGCATATAGGGAATCTCACTTTACCATAACTCTGACATCACTGGGCTTGTGATTTGAGTGTACAATTTTAGTGTAGATGCTGTTGGGTACCATATTGGGTACCTCAATGTGTAGGGCCAGATGTTTGGAAGAAAACAGCAGCACACTTTTTTTTTGGTAAACACTAAGGTATCCCAGGTGTAATGATCAAATCTACTATTCTGTTTGGCTTCCACATTTGCATTTTAATCTTGCAGTCTCTTGCCTGGGGCATGGACACTGCTCACCTAAGTTGTATCTTTCTGCTGTGAACAGATGGGATTAAGCTGTTTTTCAAAAAACTTAAATTGCTAAACAAAGATGTTTTCAGTAAGAAGCAGACAATGATAAAGAGTTCAACATTTCAGTGGGTGAAGAAGAGGAGTGCTCTCACCAAGTCTGCAAATAGGCAAAATGGATTCTGATCTAGAGGACAAATTCCATGCTTCAGTTATAATTTTGCTCATTCCAATCCAGATACCTGTTGGAAATACAGCATTCCATGTGTGTGAGAGAGAGACCAGTCAGCCTAACCTGCTAAAGAGCTTGGCCTTCAGTTAGTTTGTTTAGTTCTTCCTATTAAGATGGCTGAGAACAGATTAGTCTGTATCATGTTGTTCCTGTTGTATTTTAAGTAAACATTTATTTCACTAGTCTTTTGAGTGCTGTATTTTTGGGATCACTGCAGAGTCTTACAGTGCAAACTCTGGGAAAATCACACAAGCCTGATTTTCCAGCAAAGGTTTATGGGCCCAGAATTGGTCATAGTACAACAAACTGCACCAAAGCTTGTAAGCTTGCAGTTAACCAAGTATCCTATTTTTTGCCCTCAAAGCTAGTGTTTATTTTTGGATCCAGAATGGCACATATGTTTTTGCCATAGTCCTTTGTCCTGAAGGAAGACAAGGATTTTGATTTCTGGAAAATGAAGATGCAGGCTCTTTTTGGGAAGCTGGACATGCAAGAAGTTCTGGAGATTGAATGCCCACAAGAAGGTGACCAGAAGGACGCATGGCTATGAAAAGAAGACTTGCTGAATGCTGAAATTGTAACGAGACTTGATGCAACAAACTATAAGTTAATTCAGAGCTGTTCATCTGGCAAGGAAGCTTGGAAGAAACTTAATGAAACCTATTCTGGAACAAGCATGAAAAATAACAGTCAATGGAAGGAAATGGAAAACTGATGGATCATATTTCTGAATTCTTAGCAATAAGACAGAAAACTGGAAAGTAATGACATTAGTTTACCAGATGACTTGATAAAGGAATTAATCTTAAGTTCACTGCCTAGAGGTTATGCACAACTAGTGGAACTTATAAGGCTGCAAGATAATATTGCTTTGAAAAATGTGATTAGCAGACTGCAAGAATTCAAGACACAGAATTGTCTTGAGGAAAGAAGCAATTCACTCAGCAAAATAAATAGAAAGTAGATAACTTGCTTAAGTTGTGGTGAAAAAGGCCATGTAAGGAGATTTTGCAAAAACCAAACAAAACTAAGCCAGCAGGTGCCTAAAGAGGAAGATAAAACAAATAAGAAAAGAAAAGAACATATGCTTTCAATTAGGAATAAATCTTTAATGGAAATTGCCAGCAATGATGTGCTTGAAGGGAAAAACAAATTTAGTTTGGACAGTGGAGCATCCAGTCAGTATATTTGTAATAAAGAATCATTTTATGAACTTGATGAGAATTACATTTCCCAGATCACTCTTGCTGATGGCTTGTGCTTGAATGTCTGTGGGTTTGGTAAAATTGAAATACAATTGCATGAAATGATTTTATTCCAAGAAGCATACTATGTTCCTGGTTTAGATGCAAATTATATAAATCTATGCTATCTAATGCAAGAGGGTTGCAGAATAGTTATAGAAGGGAAAATTTGCACAGTAACACGAAGGGGAGTCAAGTTGCTTATTGCAAAAAGAACAACAAGTAATTTGCTTGAAATTGTTTGCAAAAATGCAAAGTTAAGTGCATGCATTCACAAAAACATTTTTGAAATTTGGCATCAAAGACTTGGCCATAGAGATAAAGCCATGATAAGGCAAATGAACAGAGAGAAAACAGTTGATGGTTTGCAGACTTGCTCTTGCAGAATAGAGCAGGATTGTGATTGCTGCCTCAGAGCAAAAGGCAAAAGAGTTTCCTTTCCCGCCATAAAATCTGAACAAGCCAATGAGGTTCTGCAGCTTGTTTGCTCTGATGTATGTGGGCCCTTGCCACAGAAAACAGCAGGAGGCCTATTTTGTTACATTCATAGACTGCTATTCAAGATATACTTGCACCTATCTGTTTGCTTGTAAGGATGAAGTATTTCAAAGGTTCCAGGAATACTGTTTGTATGTGGAAAACAAATTTAATAAGAAGGTGAAAACACTGAGATCTGACAATAGTGGAGGAATATTGCAGTAAAACTTTTTAGGAAGTTTAAGAGGAAAAGGAATAAAGCACACAAAAAAACCCTCCCATACTCTCCTGAACAAAATGGGATTGGAGAGAGTCTATTGGACATGATAAGATGCTTGCTTTTAGATGTAAATTTACCAGATATGGTGTGGGGTGAAGCTTTGCAGGGAGCCACATATTTGCAAAACAGACAGTTGTGCAAAGGGGCAGACAGAAACAAGACTCCATGTGAACTTTGGAATGGAAAAAAGCCAAACTTGTCTCAAATAAGGGTTTTTGGGAGCAGAGCATATGTTTTTGTGCCAAAACAAAAGAGAAATAAATTGTAGAACCCAAATTGGCATAATGGTGGGATATGCTGCAGGCACAAGAGGGTTCAGAGTATGGAATCCTAACACAGGAGAAGTATCAGTTTGCAGTGTTGTGCATTTCAATGAAAAAGAAAGAATTAGCCCACAAGAGCTAAAATACTTAAAGGTGAAAGCTGATTATATTTTTACAGCAAGTGCATGGGTCTACCCAGAACAAGGCAAAAATGACACAAACGGTTTGCAGCTTGTACAGCCAGAAAGAGAGGAACCTCAGGAGGTTGAGGCATTACCAAATCAAGAAGGGGAAGAGATTGAGAATCCTGAACAATATGAACCCCTATTAAACCCAGAAGGGGAAATAAATGACTTTGATGCTGCCCAACCAAAGCCTCACTTAATAAGGGAATTGCATCAGACAAAAAATGCTGCAAATCACAAAAGAAGTCATTCACAGACCCTAACTCTTGGGAAGAAATACTAAACCTACCAGAGGGGAAGGTTTTAAAATGGAAAGAAGCTGCACAGAAAGTATTTGATTCCTTACAGGAGTGTGGCACATGGACTTTAATAAAACTGCCAAAGGGAAAGACAGCAATTGGTTGTAAATGGGTGTTCAAAACCAAAACTAATCAGTATGGCAATGTGCAAAGATATAAAGCCAGATTGGTAGCAAAGGGCTACACACAAAAATATGGAGAAGATTATGATGAAGTATTTGCACCAGTGGTTAAACATACAAGTATCAGATTTCTTTTAACTGAGGCTACAAAGAAAGGCATGCATGTTGAACATTTAGATGTAAAAAGTGCATTTTTAAATGCAGAGTTAAAGGAAGAAATTTACATGAAACAACCAGAGCATTTTTAAGAACCTGGAAAGGAAGAATTGGTATGCAAACTCAAAAAATCCATTTACGGACTGAAACAAGCTGCTAGAGCTTAGTCAGAAAAATTAAGGGCAATGCTTATTAAGATGGGTTTTCAGCAAGGAGATGCAGATGCATGCTTATATACTAGAGTTAAAAATAATGTATGTACATATATTCTGTGTTATGTTGATGATCTGATTGTCTGTACACATAATAAAGGGGAAACATGGGAAGCAAGGAAGTTGAAATTAAATATCTGGGGGATATTTGGGAATAGAAATCACAAAGGATAAGAATGGAAGTTATTTAATCAGTCAAAAACAGAAAATAATTGACCCTCTCAAGTTTCTAGAATTCAATGAGGCAAAAGAATCCAGTACACCTATGGAAGCTGGGTATCAGACACAAGGAGGAAATCAGAACAAGTTGTCAAGTAATGCAGACTACAGAACAGCTGTGGGTAAACTAGTGTACATCGCAAATGTAAGTAGGCCTGATATAGCAAATGCTGTAGGCCTTTTAAGCAGGAAAGTGAGTGAACCAACCAAAGAAGACTGGACAGCTGTGAAAAGATTATGTAGGTATTTAAAAGGAATGATGAACATAAAACTGTGATTATCTGCAAATGATGATCAAAAATTAGTTGGCTACACGATTTTGATTGGGCTGGTGATAGAAGTGATAGAAAATCAACCACAGGATATGTGTTCTTCTATGGAAATGCACCCATTGCTTGGTGTAGTAAAAAGCAGACTATTGTAGCCTTGTTTCCCACAGAACCAGAGTATTGTGCAGCAGAACAAGCATGCAGATAATTGTCTTGGTTGCACAGGCTACTAAAGGATTTCAGATTGGAGACATCAATGTCAACAAGCCTGTAAGACTGCGGAGATTAACCAGACCAGACCCAACATGAAGCACCTAGGTATAAAGCTGCACTGCGTGAGAGACTTACGAGAAAAGAAAATAGTGAAGCTGGAATACTGTCCTACTAAAGAAATAGTGGCTGACATATTCACTAAGCCACTGCCCAAGGATGCTTTCTTGAAATTCAGAGATGCTTTGGGACTTAAAGAGTAATCAGACGCATGCATGCTGAGAAGGGGAATGTTGGAAATACAGCATTTCATGTGTGTGTGTGAGAGAGAGAGAGAGAGAAGTCAGCCTAACCTGATAAAGGGGGGAGGCGGAGCTTGGCCTTCAGTTAGTTTGTTTAGTTCTTCCTATTAAGACGGCTGAGAACAGATCAGTCTGTACCATGTTGTTCCTGTTGAGTTTTAAGTAAAGTTAACTTTTGTTTCACTAATCTTTTGTGCTGAATTTTTGGGATCACTGTAGAATCTTACACTGCGAACTCTGGGAAAATCACACAAGTCTGATTTTCCAACAATACCTTGTATGCTTGCTACATGTGTCTGGGTTATAGAGACACATACAATAAGTGCTATAAAAGGACTTGAGTCATAATAGTATGGTAAGAGAGTGGTGTCTGTGTGGAATGCATACTGTACCTGCACATCAAATGTCAACACTGTGTCCTCATAGGTCTTTTAAAGTGCAATAAAGCTGCTGTGCGGATTCTGCCTTTCCAAAGTGGTTCAGCATCTAACCAGAATGGGCAACATACTGTAACAAACTAAATCAATCTGCTTTTTTTGCTAAATCAGTGCCATTTTTATACTTGCATAGAGAGATATTCTTTATT
The DNA here is from genome assembly GCA_023333525.1 of Aspidoscelis tigris stejnegeri. Classification (NCBI taxonomy): domain Eukaryota; kingdom Metazoa; phylum Chordata; class Lepidosauria; order Squamata; family Teiidae; genus Aspidoscelis; species Aspidoscelis tigris. The sequence continues at coordinate 48,791,699 of JALMGA010000005.1, read as the reverse complement.
AAGCCCTTTGCTGTCCCCCCCCACTCCTTAAATGGATCTTGTGGCTTTATATCTCAGCTATATACTGTCCCTTTCTTCTTGTTAGTAACTGCTGCAATATCAGTTGATTTCTATTTCTATGCCATCAATCCCACTGATGTCCAGGACAGCTACCTAGCGTAACTTGTTTTACGTCTTAGGCTGATCTTTCATATCAGTAGCAAGAATCTTTATATATTTCAATCAAAATAAAAAGGAATATAATCCCAAGCTATTGTGATCGGCACATTGAAAGGCTGGCATATTGGTGGCATATCTGTGCCTTTTTATGTGTGTGTCTGAGGGTGCGTCCAGACTCAGAGGGAAGTGTTACAGCTGCTGTGGACCCCGTGGTCACGTGACTGACCATCGCACAGCTATGGCAGCAGCTCAGAATCAGGGGAAGTGAACGTTTTAAAGCTGCTGTCCAAGTAGCAGCTTTTGACTTTGCACTTCCCCTCATGTGGAGGGAGGAAAGTGTAGAGTATCAAGTGTTCTGTCCGGGTCATGGGAAGCAGCTGTGCAGGCAGGGCAGAGCTTTAACCTTTTCTGGCGGTACTTTGTGACTCTCCCTGGCACACTTATCTGTCTATGTGCATTCGTGCACTTTCCTGCTAAAATAAAATGTAGATTTGAACAGATACTTTATTCTGAATTGAAAGTCTGGCAAAACGTCAAGGGTGGAGGAACCTAACAAAATGAAATAGCTTTCAGTGCGAGATGGGGAAGTGGTTAAGAAGAGGGAAGATTTGGCTGAACACTATGAACAGAGAGGAAACAGAAGAGAAATAAGATACAAGCTGGAATGGTAATACTTAGAACCTTGTGAGAGGGAAGACAAAGTGCTTCAACAGCACACATAGTTATATTATTGTTTATGTGGGATCAGGAGCAGGGAGGAATAAACACGTCTATTTAAATGTAAAAGTCTGAGATATATTCTAGACACCCTGCCCTATTCAGTAAACAACAGGAATTGGAAACAAAAAACAAAAAGTCTTCATGGTGCTCCATACCTTGAGATCATCTGCCCCACAACTGACTGGCTTGATACAACATGAGGTAAACATATTATTCTCAGGATACACTGCTGAAAACTTTACTTGCATTCATACAAAAGTTTGTGGTTCTTTAACCACAAAGTGCTGCTGCTGTGAGCATTGCTAACTAAACATAACAATGATGTGACTGAAGTCAAGTTAGTGCTGTAGGTTAAAAAGACTGCTGTCCTCTATTATCTTCTCTGGGGACTGCTACATTTAATTTACTTATAAGCAGACATATATGGAAGCTAGTCTAATTGCCTAATTAATAGTTATTTAATAATTATTTTTAATAATTCTTATTAAAATATTTAATAATTCTTAAGCTACATTCACACACAGCAAAAACAGCTGCACAAAAGCACATTAGAGATGGTAAAATGTGGTTCTTACAAAAAGACAAGTAACTTTGTTACTGTATCTCATTCTGAGGGGAGGAAAATCATGTCATTTCCTCCTCCTCCACTACCACCACCTACTAAAGATATATCTGTCAAAAACAGCAGTGCTACTGAAATACAGCTGTAAAACATGAGAAAAAATAGTACAAGCAGAAATATTTATTTTATTTCATGATAATTGTCCTAATATTCAGTATGGAAAAATCTCACTTTCTTTCTTTCATATACACAAAGACATACTTCACATTTTAGGGGTAGATTCCTACTTCTTGCTCTCTTAAGAGCTAATTATTCTGTTGTCTTTAAGCCCTCAGTCCTGTAAAATTTAGGAGATTTTACCTGGGGTTCCGCCAGGAACCCTAGGGGGGGGGTCGTTCTAGAAGAAAAACAGCACTCCAGGAAAAAAAGAAAACTAATATAACTCAGATTTTATTTAGACATAACAAAGGGGGGGCAGGTACCTCAGACGTACCTCAAAGAGAATGTGGAACTCATATTCTGAACATTTCATATTCTAATCAACCTTTTCATGGAATGTTTATGAGAGGGGGAGAGGTTTGTGTGGACAATCCCATCTTGAAGCTGTCTCTCAACAGTCTCAGAGGCCCAGTTCCCATTGACATTTTAAAACCATTTAGAAATGGTTTGAATTCTCTTCGTCCCCATTCCCAATCAGTTTCAGGGGTATTTTGAGGATTATTTGGCTAAAAAACAGAATAAATAAACACCTGTTTTTTCAGGGTTTTTTTTTTTGTTTTTGCTTTTAAAATGCTCCTTCCTTATTCCTGTGGGAATGCTACAGCAGTATTTGGGCAAATTAATCATGAAATGGGTGGGCTTTCACCCTGCACAGGGACCAGCCCCTTGCCAGATTTGTTAAAGCACCAGATCCATATTCAGCAGAGAAGTAACAATTCAGCCTTATAAGGTGTAGCAATTCACCCACTTCACACTGATAACAAAGTTTCATTTTTCACTCCCCCTAGCTTTCTCCTTGCCAGGAAGCATACACTGAAGGCTCCTCTTTTGCCTTGCTGAGCCCTGGGAAGGAGAGAAGCACCTCCACCCCATGCCCCACTGGTGACTGAGCATGCACGTGTGTAGCCAGCTGGGCAAGTGGGCACGCAGCTCTCTCTCTGCTGTCCCTTTTGCACTTTTCTGCATTTGTAGTAAAGTGAAAAAGCACCAGTCCTGAGTTTACATGTGTGTGTGTGTGAAAGATTCCCTTACCCTAATATGATTCTGAACTGTTTTGGGTGGGGACAGCAGAGGGATTGATAGCAATTTAAAGCCACTGAAGTGGGGACTGCCAGAATCTGTGTTTGAATTGCTTTTTTTTTAAGCTTAAGTGGCATGAGTGGAAACAGGGCCAGAGATACCCCAATACTTGTTTTCCAAATGGATGACCACAACAAGTCTGAAAAGAAGTGAGCAACTCTGAATGAACCCAGATCTGCAAAATAAAGCTTGTAAGGAGGCAAGTTTCTTGCATCACTAGGGCTCTATATGAATAAGGTAATAGTATCAAAGGAAGCCAGGACTTAAGATACATCTCTTGACATCCCCTGGCCTCTGAGTCATTGAAGCATAAACTACTTCACAATCCATGTATGAATGCTGCAGAATATTACATATAATTTATTTCTTAATGCTTGTGCGTGCGGATTCTTCTTGAACACACATGGACACCATTGTTTGTCTGAATTTACATTTCCTTTTTGTCCTTTAAAAAAAATTTAAAGGAATGCATACGAATACGTATATCTGTGAATAATATATCATTGGGAAACCTAATGTTCTATTCATAAATGACAAATCTGTTTGAAGACAGAGCTCATGAGCTGGAGTAAATATAAACAGGATCTCAGGATCTCATTCCTGTTGAACACAATGAAAATGACATTTGACATGCAAGTCTGAGTTTGTTCCATTTTTCTGAAGTCTCTACATCAGACTGTATTTGATATGCATTTTCTTTCTTTCTTTTATTTTTCTTTCTTTCTTTCATAATTTAAGAAATACAAAGATATTTAAATAGAAACAATTAACTATGCTATTTTCTTAATTAAGAATGTCCAATAAGCATTTCTGACAGACATCTTTCTATCTTTCTTCAGTTATCAAATGTAGATTTTTAGCTGATCTGCAGTATTTTCCAGCATAGTCCACAACTGAAAATCTAATTCCACCATGGCATGTTCCTGTAAACTGTCAAAGATGTGTTTAGCTTTCAAACTGTTTTTCTACCATTTTTGAATATCCTGTTAAAGATACATGGAATATTTCTGTAGAATGACCAATAATGTGTTTACATGGCAAACTACTGTAGTGTTTTGGATTATGGATGTACAAATGCTTGGCCAGTCTGTAAAGGAGAGCCCCTTCCCCTTTACTTGGAAGTCTACTGGCTATACAAGCCAGCTAGCCTTTACTGGATTCCCAGGAAGGAGGAACATTTGCCTCATTTCTGCATTTCAAAGCATTTACCTTATATGAAAGTGAAGGAGAAAATCATAGATAGGTGCAATGAAGCTTTGTTCAGTGCAAGCAAGTAAGTGATACTTGCTTCTCCCAGGAGTTTGCTCCTGTTCAATCTCTTCTAGTCTTTTCAAGTGCAGGGATTCTAACTATTCAATGCCATGTTATGCTGCATGATGATGGCAGTGCATGATGGGACAATTTGGGACTTGCCACAGTTTCCCCTAGCCCATTAGATCACTAAAGGACAAGTAAATAGTTTTGTAGAAGTCCAGCAGGGAGATCAAAGGAGGATCAGAAGGCCCATCATGTTATCATGCAATGGTGTCAATTCATAGCATAAAACAACAGCTGGCATCCTTGATTTCAGGATCCAAGAAGTCCAAAAGGCAAAGCATAGAAGAGGAGCGAGCTAAGATGAGTAGTCATCTTGGTTCTAGGACAACTTCATTAACAGCTTTTCCTAGCAAAATGTCCTCTTTTAGAGGGGCAATGCTGTCTCAAATGTTTGTTCTTTAATCAAGATGTCATTTAGCATATTCCAAGTGTGCAAAGCACATATCAGCTTCTCACACTCTGGAAGTGCCAATTAATTGTTGAAAGAAATGCATTTGATGCAATTGAAGGTATCACCCTAACTCACCTTTTTTGAATACTTAGGGGCTTATTCCACATATACATATCCCGGAATAGGGGCTTGCTGTTCACATACTAATGCCAGGGCCTGCTGTAGTCTGCACTATCATGTGGATATATTCCAGAATAAGGCCCAGAAGGGCCATATATAGCTCAACGCCATGGTTTCCATAATGGCTCACTAGAATCCTACAGGAAATTTTCCCCAAGTAGAAAATGATGACATATTTCAACTTCCCAGCTCGAAGCTGAACCACTCTGCATATAACTTTTTTTCAGGAAGTAAACTTGGAATATAACAAAATGAAATCAGAAATGAAATTTCAAATCAAGATATTGGCTTATACCCTTCCATTCTCTGACCTCTCTCTCATCCTACCCTCTAAAACTTAGGCCTTTCTTTTGAGTTTTATATCCCTGGCTGTCATCTTCAGTTTCATTTATTCAAAGGCTTCCTTGCTAAGATTTTTGTTCTTTCTCACTTCATTTTCAAATTATCCTATTGATAAGACAAATTCTCTTCAGAGTATGGATTTAGAGGAATCTATCATTTCAAAAGAGATTACCATCTCCTTTGCCCCCATTCATTCATTTCTTGCTATGTCCAGTGTCTTATATATCACAGAAATGCAGGCTTACATTCTCAGCCTTACATTCCTGTATTGTGACCTGCAGTCCCATAAGTTAAGTGATTTCCTGAGTCCTTGGGATAAGTACTGGATTTTGTTGCTTAGGCACATTGATATCCAAATATAGAGGTTGTTTAAGAGGCAGGCAGGAAGGAATTGGCTTGAGCTTCCTAGATTCACAGGCAGAGTGCCTTGGCAGTCTTTACATTTTCAAAGTCATTTTCACAGTGCTTTCAGTTGTAACACTCTCACAGCATTAGCTGGTATGTTGTGCATTCCAGATTACATCAACAATGCTATCAAGAGCTGTGTAGCATGTCTTTCTTCACTGCCGTATGTGCATGTGAGAGACTTTTCCTTGGCTTGCAAGCTTCTGAGAAGATAGCTGGCTGGCAACAGAAGAACACAATACATGTAGATGCTATTAGTCTGGCAACTGGTTCCTGTTTAGGAGTTTACCATCACAGACCCTGCAGTGATGGGAAAATGCTTGAAGCTCCAGGGAATTGGCAAATGAGAACCTGTTATATTTAGAAACATGCAACCTCTGTGCCAAGATGCATAATGGAAGTTGTCTCTCTTGGGAAGTTTACATAATCATCAAGCCCAATTCTTCCTGTAGTATTTTCCTAAACACCATTTCATTTCTTTGATCATAACACAATAGGACTAAAATCAGGAAACAGAAGCTTACAAAGTGATATAGGGCTTGATTTCTGCTCAGCAAAATCATTCACGTGTTTCCTTCTACCATTTATTCCAGTTCAACAGCGATGACATTTTTAAAAATTAAGAATGAGATTCCCACTCTCCAATTCTGCATTAGAAAGACTGTTCTGCCTTACAATTCATTGTTGAAGAAGTCATTTTAATAAGTCACAGAAATAGACTGTACTATTTTTTCCACACTGTGCTCTGCTATTATAAAAGAGCCTGTTAAAAATCAAAGAATATTGTCCTGGATGCATGCTGCCAAAACATGCAACATGGATGTGCTTTTTTTAACAACAACAACAAAAATCCTCTCCACCTGAATCAGAAATTCATTCATCTGATTCATCCTACTTTTGATATTTGTTACAAATTACTGTTTATTAGAAGAATATCTTATCTGTATTTTAAGTAGAAACATTTCAATAAACTAAAACAGATCCAGCATTGCGCTGATGCCTACGTGAAATGGCATAATTTTTTCGCTTTTGCTTCCTAATACCTCACTGACATTAAAAGGGGGGGGGGATAAAACTTCTGCAATGAATAATTTAAAACTAGATCTCTTATTATAGGTAGCCTTGCTAGAAGTGACAACAATTCATGCCAAAATAAGGGGGAAAACTGATGAATTTGTACTGTGAGTCAGCAGTGTAAGTGGTGTGCACTCACAGCATTCCAGAGCGTATTCTGTGAAGTCTAGTGATGTAGAAAATGTGTGCTGCAGCCTGCCTGTCATTATGATGGATGAGAACTCTCTAGAAAGAGGACTTGCATACTGCAAGGATCCTAAACACACTCTATATCTATATCCTTATCCAGTAGCTACCTGTGGTGAATGACAAGATGACACTCTTAACATCCACATTCGGAAGCTCATGGAATGACGGCCAATTGTTGTTTTAAAATGACTATGGGAGAACAGACCAGGAGGCATTGATTGATTTTAGAAGTCACAGGACAGCTGACCTGTGGTATACATACCTGTTCTCCTTACCTGTTTTTAGTTTCCCAGCATCATGCATAATATATCTGGGAGAACTATATGCATGATATCAGTCTTTCCAGAGTAAGAAATACATTTACTATCACCATGCATATCAGTATAATGAACAAGATATCTTTAAAAGGAACTTGCACCATAAAAGGATATTAGACACCTAACGGTAGTCCTGTCTAGAACCATGAACCGAGTTTCAGCACAGAGGACTAGTACAGGGTCCCACTGCATCTGGGATTGTTATTGAAGCAGAACTTAATCTGTTCTTCTCCCCTGGTAAACATCACTTCGTTCCTCATTGTACCTTCATATCCACAACCCAGATCACCACTGTAGTAAAAGGTCTGACAGTGATTCCATTACAACTGTACTGTCGACATTTAGGATCAACTTGGACACTATTTGGAGGGCAATGTGGTTCATGTCAAAGAGAAAACAGCCCTCCTCTCTCCAGCTGCAATTATTTATTCAGGGGCACCATAGCTAAAGACAACTAAAATAGGAGAATATATATGAGTCTCAATGTCCCAGTGATTCAAATGATTTTTTTAAAAACCCTGAATGTGGCATAGGCCATGCCTAATATTTTCATGTCTCCAAACAGAATCAGATATGGTATTTCTGTATGTATGTGTTGATCAGCAGAGTTAGAAAAGAGTGATGTAGTGAAACAAGTTCCAAGTTGTTTTCGTAGTCCAGCATGGCCAGTGTTAAAAGCAGATGGCCACATCTACAGCATGGTGGTGGACTTCAGGGAAATCAATGAGAAGACATCGGTGAGGGTCCGCATAGTGGCAAACTTGCTGTACCTATTAAGTAAATGAACACCAAATTTTAGGTGGGTCTTAGTAATTTGCTAGATTTACTTTTACAGTAAAGGGCAAGCAATAGCTTTTACCAGAAACCCCATGCGATGCCTGTGTCAAAGACCACATTAGTTCAAAAACATTGGCTTATCCAGCCTGAAATTAGCTAACTAAATAGAGAGTAATAGATAAAGCTTAATAAATCTACATGCCTAAGATTATCATTCCCCCCCCCCCGATTATTCAGTTCTTCCTCTCCCCACCCTCATTCCAAATGATGTCCCATTGAAACACTCCTTTTAGTTATGTTTCTGTAAGGATGTTCATTGAAGAAGAGTTAATGCTTTAATAGCAATCATGTGATACCAGTTCCTTCTAATACAGCCAAGAACAAGTCTCTCTTTCTCCTGAAATTACTAAAAACAAGAAAAAGTAATATAGTTTTGACTATCATTAAGTTTCAGGGTGTTTTACATTAGAATGTCTTTGCTCATCATTGATACCCTTAGCCTCTTTTAATTAAAATTACGTTACTCTTCTTAATAACAACATCTATTTAAGATATCAGTTAGAAACCCCTAACATTAATTTAATAGAGGCATTCTATTGGCATTCTGTTAGATCTTCCCTGTTAAATTAGCATGATGGAATTTTAATGGGTGTTGTAATAGACATTATTAATGAGAATATTGTAAAATTAAAATCTCTTCTAAGGAGTTTCTTAACTAGCTGTTGTAATGTTATATGAAGCCACTGAACTTGATCTTCCAAGCAATAACTAGTTATTCATTATACAATGCCATCCAGAAAAAAAAATTAAAAATGAAATGGGCTCAAGAACATAGAATTATAGAAGTTGTATAGTTTAAAAATCAATGCTGGATTAAAAAAGTTATAATACCATTTTTAAAGAAAAAGCTCTTGTTGATTTTGCAGGATTAAAATATACTTGCTTAGTCTGACCAGTATATTTTCTCATACGTCATGTATTTGATTCCTTACATTACTTGACAAAGTCAAGAAGGATTTTAAAATTATATATTGCTGTTTCTTTGGAATGGAAATTCTTCAACTTCAATCACAGGCCCATGATTGTATTAGATTCTGTGAAAATTTCATATAACTTGACAATTGAAATGAATAAGAAAGATTATCCTAACCTCTTTTTGAGGTAAGGACTCAAGAAGTCATGCAAATGTGAATAAAGAGATTTGTAACATTTTTGAATGCCCAACAATATAGTTTAGTAGTAATCTAAAGAATGCTAATGATCATAGTGTGGCAAATGTCATTATTAAAAGGGCTTTCAAGAAATGCACCTCCTACCCAGTAAATGCTGACAATATAAAGGGATACCAACATTACTGAATCATGCTGTTTGTATTTCTCCTATGCTGCCCATGCTTAGAGAAAAAACAGTGACCTCAGGTTGATGAAAAAATATTACGGGACACACTCTTTCAGTGGCAAGATACACCTGCATGTACAATGGCATTTCACCAACTCCACTCTGGGTGAAAGGTGAGACATAATCACACAACTGGTTTAAATATGTCTATATTCATGTAAATTTAGATATTTACCTTCATATGCTGACACTGACATATGATTACAAAATTCCATATGAATTGTAAGTTGACAATCACATACACATACAGACCCCATATTACTACTATCAGTGGTAGGACTGTATCAAGCAATACATTTACAGATAAATAAAATAACAAAAGTCCAACCACCTCTCTTGTCACGAATATATCTTACAAGGCTTGCCAGTGTTAAAAGTTCCAAAGCATACCATAGCAGGTGACAATGGAGTTGAAGTATCTGGAAACTTATGATAAATAAATACATTTCACATGTACAAATAAAAATAGAAGGGCAGGAACTTTTGTAGATATATGGCAAGATATATGGCATTCTAGACTATAAATGAGGAAAGGTGCCCCATCCAAATAGTTGGTCCATTTCAAAATAAACTAAATACCAAAGATTGGGCTGTGTGTGTTAGAATTTGAGCCAGATATGTGTCCTGGGGGGAAGGGGAGTACTAAATATATTATATAGTCCGTGTTGTTTGATTTGTCCATTTTTTTGTTTGAATTGTTTTATTATAATCAATAAAAATCAAATAAATTGGGGGGAAAATGACATACATCCTGCCCGCTGACTGCCAATGTTCACATGATAACGTCAACTTTGTTGCATTTGTTTTTGACCTAATGTGATCTGAAAGCAAATTCTGCTTCCACAGATGAGATTTCCTATGCACTCTTCCCCCCTTCTCTAAGCTGTCAACTGGAGTTTGGTATACATTTGGTAGCAGCTGCCGGTTGCTGACTTCAGTCAAGGTTTGCTTCACCCCAGCCACTCATAAGGGTGGCTAAAAGATAATCACATTGAGTCATGGATGCCAATAAAAGCAACAATGACACGCAGCTACAGCTTATCTCAAGACAAGAGACATTCAGTTTAAGAAGAAACCCAGAATTAAACTCTCATTTTAAAAGGAATTATTTTGGTGAGCACATAAGAAAAATAGGACTTTCCCCCCCTTTTGGGAATGAGTCTCTGTGAGAAGGAACTGAAGCTTCATATGTGCATTGTCACATAACAATGAACCAAGGATAATATATAATATATCCTACTGACTTGAAGTTTCAATGTAACGTCACAGTCATTTTGTTGCCATTACAGAATGTGGGCTGCACTGCACTCTGCTCCCAAATGTGGGTGTATTGGGGTATATACATCAAAGATGTGTACAATGCTGTTCTGAATTCTGTAAATTTGTGATGGCCAAATTTGTTGGGCAGAACAGAACATCTAGCACATGTGTTCTTATGTGCAGAATGGTGGTCTAAGCTAAGTGCTGACTTTGCCTTAGCATTCAGTCTTGCCTGCACCTTTTTTGAAGCCTTCAAAACTGGTGTCACGAAGGACCAGTGGCAGCTTATGACTGGTATCACAGTATGATGGAGGAAGAGTAAGGCGACCACTTCTGATTTGAAGCTTCCCTTTGATCTTCCTAAACTGTGTTTTGATCTTGACTCTAAAGTGTTTCAAGAAGTCTTCCAGAAGGCTTCAAAGTTTTGAAATTCAGGCTCATACTGCTAGAAAGTTTTTGCTGTTTTGTAATATTTTTTCATAGATACAGAGTATAGAAGGAAGTACAACTTAAATGCACAATTAAAATACATTTCCCTCATTTTATGTTCCCTCAAAGCTTCCAACATCCCTATAAAAAAATCCTAACTTACTTTTATTTCCCCCTGTTAGACAATGCCTCTTCATCTATAGCTCAAAATATAAGAGTATTCTCCTCCCTTGGAGCTAACTTGTTCTTTTACACTATGGTTCCATCCGTACATACATACATTTGCCCTCTTTTAACTAACTGAAGTCAAACTGGCCAGGATTGTAACAAGTTAACAGAATGTTCACTGTTTCCCTGAGAGATAATTTGGGGAGAAGCCCTCCCAAAGTGATCCTCTAGGTGGGCATTTCTGGTCCAGAAAATGACAATTCCACAACTGTAAGGAATTCTAAATATACTAGCAAATGGGAAGGCTTGTTCGTTAAAAGGAGAGGGATGTGGGCATTTCCAGGGCATGGCCCTTCTTAAAGATATCCATTGCTTAGGCTAAACTGCCTATCTAAAGGTGTCAGTCATTTCCTTAACTATCAGTTTAACTTACAGATTGGCTTTCTGGACAATTACTTTGGTAGTGTTCTCATGCTGGCCATCTGGCACACTTACCTTCACACTCGGGCCAGGCGTGGGGCCGGGCACATATTTCGAGTGTCCCCATGACATTCCTGGCAATGTGGGACAGGCACGGGTTGGGCGTGGATGGTGGTGTCCCCATGCAAAGCATGCCAAACCCTGGTATGGGGCAGCTGCGCCACCTCCTCTCCGCCCCCTCTCTCCTCAATGGAAGCCGGATTGATGTCAGCCAGATTCCCCCCCTCCCTTAGCAGCACTGGCAGCCAGGACTGGGGTGGGAGGCATGGAAACAAGTAAAAACAAAGCTCCGTTCATAAAAATAACTTTAATTTTTTTAAAATGCCAAAAGCAACAACAAGGTTTAGCAGCAGCAGCTGCACTGGGGACCGTGGGAGTGCCCGTCAGCTTTAAAATCAAGACTATTTATGATTGCCTTGACGATCGGGGAAATGGGGGTTGCAAAAGCAACAAAAATCAAGTCATTATGCAACCTGCCTTGGCATTCTGAAATGAGGTTGAGATTACTTTTGTGGAAATGGCAGAAAATTAAAAAAACAAGCCATTCTCCACCATGCCTTTGTGATCAGCATTTTAAAAAGTCAGAGGCTGTGATCCTCAATAGACAGGACAGGGACAGGAAGCACATCCCACCTCCCAAAGACGTGAGTGCAAAACTCCTCCCCACTATCCCACAAACGTCCCCATATGCGTTCCCGGCTTGCTGAGGAATGCGTGCCGGCTCCCCAAACAGTGCTGAGACTTGTTTTAACAGGTATCAAATCTGGCACACTTGTGGCAAGTTTTGGGGAGATTTGGTATGCTTTTCGCGTGCCAAATCCAAAGCCTATGGCGACGGACTGTGCCAATCTTACGCTCAGTACCATGCCAAAGCTGCATGGGAACACGACCTTTGTGTTCTTCATCGGAACACCACTATTATAGCTAATTAAGAAGCAACTGTTCCTCTATAGGGGAGAATGATTTGAATGCTTACTGTGGAGTTCTGGTGGAAAATGCTTCTGTATTCCTAAGCCACCATGTTAACCATTAACATGGAAGATGCACATGCCATTGGTGAACACGAGGAACATTACTGTCTGAATCTAAAGAAAGATCTCTAGGTTCATGATACATTAATCTGGCTGATAATGAGCAAGTCTTGTGCTACCTCTATTAATTTATTCACTGATGCATCTAAAAGGTTCTCAGAAGAGGTTACAAAGTGTGAGCGATATAAAACAAGCTAGTTAGAAGGTGGACACAGGAAGAAAGGGAGAAAGAGAGAGAAGGAGAAATAAGGATTTTCATCAGACTTTTATCACTTCACAAGACAAGACGATTCCTATAGCCTTAGTGGTGGCAGTTGAAGAGGGAGGGGAAGGTAATGTGATGGTGGAGCAGCTCACATCAAAATCCATATTTTCAAGACAAATGGAATACAATTAAATTATTAAACAGGGATGGCTGTTAATTGTAACACCACTGTGTTAATGCATAGGGACATGCATGCAATAGTTTTATATTATCATGTAGCATCCAGCCTAAACCAATCACCAAGACAGCCCGATTTCTATGCCTGGTTTCATTGACCATTTTAATTCTGATCAGCATTCTGAGGATCAAGAAAAGGGGAAACATCTACAATATTATAAGTTTATGATAAATTGAATCTTGAAAACAAATGCAACCACGAGAAGCTTAGTGTTGAGTTATATGCTTGTAACAGTATGCCTTGCAGCATTTTGTGGCTTGGAAGAGACATTAAATAAAAATATTTTTATAAGAAACCTGGACATGAGAAAGAAAAATTTAGTTTTGATCAGACACCCACATGGGCTGCTTCATGTTCTTCAGGTGGAATTATATATAAAAGAAGGTTAATATTATGATAGAAATATTAAGAAATGTTGCTGAAATTGACCTGTTATAAAGCCTATTTCCCCACCACAGCTCCTTTTCTTGGAGTCTTTTCACACTCAACAGTAGTACAGAACAGGAAGGGGACTCCAGGCCTTTCTTTCACATTCCTAGTATGATCTGTCTTCACAGAACAATTGTGAATAAGACTAGAGCACCCATAATGCATCCTGGTCTACAAGTGGATTTTTTTCACAGTGCACCAGCATATTAAAGGGTGGTGTACTGGACCTTGGAGGCATTCAGATGGCATACCATCATCGTCTGATATACCACAAAAGATGCATTTTTGCCAGGAACGTTCATTGCCAGCTTTTGGAACATTCAGAGGCACCCTACTTCAGCTGGCGTGGAGACTGATGTTTGAAAACAGCCATGAAAACACAGTTTATTGCATAAATTCTGTAATTTTGTGCAGCAAATTATTTGTAAAAGGAACATGCCTGGAAGAGATAATGCTTTAAAAATAATCCTAGATTAGAGGTTTCTCAGAATGCAACAGGATATGAAAAACAAATAGTATATTACAATATAAAATGAAGATGTATATGCCTGATGCATGAAGTAGCTTTAATTACTGTACATCACATGAGTCATATATTTTTAAGGTACTGATAAAGATAATAACATTTTTAAAAGTCTGAGGACTCAACTGTGTACCTGCAAAATAACCTCTATAATTGCATCAGGTTGACTGTGGGAGTAAAAGAAAATTGTTGGAAAGAGAGATGCAAAATATATGTCGCATCAAAGCTGTTATCTTGCTGTCATACAATGTTCCGAATAATTTTTAAAATCAGTTATTAATAAATTAAACGTTGCAAGAGAGGCATAATTCATGAATAATTATTCAAGAGGACAGTGATGAAGAGCAGACAGCAGAAATACAAACAATATCAGTACTTGAGACACATCTTGGTGAAGCTGTTATGGCTGCATGCACCACTTGCAAGACGGGTTTGGATTTCTTGAGCTTTTATTACTTTGTGTTATAAAAACGTTCAATTCTCTACACAAGGCTCACATTTCTGGTGTGGAAATTTTGTTGTTTTTTGAACACGGATGTTACTAAATATTTAAAATGTGCAAATTTGGTTCAGGTTCAATCTGTTTTGAATCAAACCTGGTGGTTCAACACAATTCAAATTAAATTGAACCTGTTTAAGAGAGGCTGGCTGAATTCAAACTAAAACAGGTTGTTCCTTCTAATGGTCAGACTGCCTGGTTTGATTCAAACTAGCTCAATAACTCCCACTGGTCCTTTAAATACAATTTTTATTTTATTATTTTTCCCCCTGTGATCAGTTTGCAAACAGTTCAAGATTTGATTCAAACCAGATTGAACTTGTTCAACCTGGTTCTAGATCAAAATGAATTCTGTGAAGTCTTGTTTGATTCAAGGTCAACCAATGAACATGCACATCTCTAGATTATACATCATTTGATGGATAAAACATATTAAATATAAACTCAGGAACAATAAAAGTTTTCAGATTTAGGGCAAAAATCCTGGGGAAAGGCATACACTAAGGGCGCATCCCCATAGGGGCTAAAATTTGGAGTGGATTTGGATTCAGCATTGGGGGTTCCCATTAAATCCCCCAGTACTGCGTATCCACTCCAGATTTTCCAGCCCTGTTCCCATGCCAGTTTTCTTTCTCTGGATTTTCCGGGGAAAATCTGGGGAAAGAAAAGCCCTGTTTAAACAGGGGTTTTCCGGCTGACTCGGATTAAAGGAGGACATCTAGTGGCTGGGGAAAGTGAGTGAGGTAGTGTGCAGAGAGGAGGCCACCCCTCAGATGCAGTGGCATCAGGCATCAGGCCGGGGCCCCAGGGAGGGATTCCTTATCCTTCCTCCCCCAGGAAAGGGGGAGCCGATGAGCGAGCGAGTGAGCTTTGGGGTGCGCGGCTGCCTTCCTTTCTTTTCCCTCCCCCCCCACCTGCCTGCTGCCGCTACACCTGAGGGGCAGCCTCCCCTCCGTGCACCCCCTCGCTCACTTACCTGACTTGCCCCACCCACTGACTGTCCTTCAATCGGGGACATTAGGAGGAGGAGGAGGAGGAGGCTGGCAGTGGTGGCAGCGGCAGCTCGCCATTTCGTGCTGCGTTGCTCACTTGTGTGCTTGTGCGCATCTGCGAGTTCTGTTTGGGAACAGCCTGATGTACACTCAGTGCTGTTCCTGGCCTCCAACCCTAACCCGCAGCAGAACCTGGATTACACTGGATCAGAGTAATCCAGGTTCGCTGTAGGTTGGAACGTGGCCTAATATTACCTAAGTAAACAAGAAATTACTATAATTTACACTCCCAGTACTATCAGCAACATTTATACATTTATATGTATGAAAAGTTTATTTTTACTATACCAGTTTTCCTTCTTGTGTTAACTTTACATTAAAAAATAATAAGAATAATAATTTTGTCAGTTTATCCATTTCAGCCATTTCGATCAATTTAATTATCCAGTCCTCCTCCGTAGGTAACTCTTCATCCTTCCATTTCTGCGCATATAACAATCTGGCTACGGTCACCATATATAATATCAGAGTCTTTATGCTATTTAAACTATCATCAACTATTCCCAACAGAAACAATTATGGTTTAAACATAATATTACTCTTCAAAATTTATCTCATCAGGTTACCTATTATCGCCCAGTACTTTCTTGCTTTTTCACATGTCTACCACATATGGTAAATAGTACCCTCCACTTTTTTAAATTTCCAATGTCTCATTGACATATTTTGATACATTTTGCCCAACTTATGTGGTGTTAAATACCATCTATACATCATCTTGAATACATTCTCTTTCAGTGACATACAAGCTGTAAATTTCAGGTCTTTTTGATTAGTAAAGTTAGTGTACATGTATTTGTGTATTCATATTACAAATGAACTTTCTTCTATAGGTAGCATATTTTTACAACAGAAACAGTTAAGTAATTTGGAAATTTAATAGTATTTTGTTAAAAACTCTGCTCATGACCTGAAAAAAATTAAACCTTGTTTGCTTCATTGAGAATGGCAACTTTGGAGCCTGGAGTGCTATTTAACATGCATTGGAAGAAGCAGAGCAGAGTAGATCAGAGCTAGCAAGCAGACAAACAGAATTTGTTCCTGGGGGTTAGCACTTTAATTCCCCCCCACACACACTTTTTTTTACCATTATTCCCCAACAGTTTTATTGCACACTTATTTGGCAAACTATCTCTTTGAAGATTGTCTTAAGGAAAACTAAATGCAGGGGTGCTGCCTTTTAATTGCAAAAGTAAATAGCAGATTGTCTACATGCCAGCAAAACAGCTCTATCTTGCACGCAATTTTTCATCCTGAATTGAAAGCTCATTTCACTGCTGTTATGTGATAAGCAGACCTCTCAGTTTTCAAACACACATGCCTTGAAATACAGCTCAGCACTAAAATGAGAGAGAAAGAAATGGGCAAGAGGTGGGAGTGATTTCCTTGGAGAGGGAAACTAAGTCCCTTTCAGCATTAGGCCTTAATTCTAGATTTGATCCCAAAATAGGGACATGTGGAAGTGAGCCTCAGTTCTGGGATATAGACCAAAACAAGCTTGGTTCACAATATCAAGAGAGTGGCCTATAGGCATCCTAAGGATAGTAGTATGTGCCCCTGCTCTCATTTTAAACCCATCTTTTCTAGCTTAGAATGTTTATATGATGGAGAGGACATACTGGCATGTGAACATGAATATGGGCCTGCATGGCAAATAGCCAGAATGAAATCTAGAGTTCTAGACCAATTCACATCTTCAGTGACACTGTAGAACTAGGCCAACAAAAGTGATGATATTTGTTAAAATATTACCTTGGGATTTTACAAACAGCCAACAATAATATCCTCTTTCAAGTTGTTAGTAAAAGCAATGCCAGACATCAAATGCCCAGTAACATATAAACTCCTACTTGGAAATATACTTCTCAGACATCAAGGGTGCATTCCCAACCAGAATATAATGAGCTTTGAGACCATTTTGAATGTTCACCGTTCCCAAGGTTTTTAAAGAATCTGCAGTCATGGGTTATCTGTCTTTGGATCAAAAGAGGCCTCACTGCTAGCTTTTGTAATATTCCATTTTATTTAGCAAAATGGGACTGCAAGTGGTTTTGGGGGGTAGGGAATCTCACTTTAGGAGCATTCTCAGTTTCCCCTGATTCAATGAAAAGCCATGAATTCATCTGCCATAGTCCCCTCTTCCCTGGACTCTTCATTACAGGCTAAGGAAATCTAGTGCTAGCTAAAGGGAAGGGGAAGGAGCTGAAGAATGAACAGAGCCCATAGTAGCTCAGGCACACACAACATTGCAAGACCAGACAATATAGCAGGGAGTGGTGAAACTGTCTGATTTAAATAAGGGGGACTCACTGGCAGTGATCAAACTTTAGCAGCTTTTATCATGGGGTTGCAAAGTGTGTCAACTGTTTGTCCTCCCAAAGCTAGGAATCCAGAAATGGATAAATTCTATTTTCAGTTACCATATTCATCTAGAGACATGAAGAGAATACCCTTTCATGAATGAGCAAGTTTGGTTATAAAAAGTCACTTCTTAAAATATTTGGTTGCAAGCCATTTAGGATAAACATCAGCTTTGTTTAATTTTTCTCCTGATAAGAACTGACAGTCAATTTAATTCTTTATGTTTTTGTAGTTTCTGCAAGATCTTCAAAGGAATAACATATAGTGTTCTATGATAGTCTTATTAGAACCCTTTTGTATTACCTGGGCTTAACCAGCTCTCTCAAGCAATGTCCAGGAGTCCATTTAATCCTCAATGAATTAAATGGTCTCTCTCCTCCCTAGGAAAATATTTTACAGCTATAGATCTGAAACTGTTGTATGTGAAATAATGACTTCACACTTGCCTGTTTGTGTTGTTGAAATGGCATATGTTTACATTAAAAAAACAATAAGAAGAATAATTTTCTGGGGTTCTAGCAGTTCCAACAATAATCGGTGAGTGAGAGGTTTCTAGTTCATTTTAGTGCTGGCAATTTCTTATTTTCTGCTTTGCTGCTGAAGTACATCAAATTACAACTGCATTATGCCCATAATGCTGGCATTAGCAACATAGAAATGTTCTGTGAAAGATAAAGGCATGAAAATGCATAATGATGGGCCCACAGAAGTCAAACAGAAGGAGGAAACAGATCAGCACAAAGTGTATTAGCCTGCTGGCTGTATTGAGAGAAGGCAGATGGAAATCAATGTATAAGCACTTTTAGCCTTTCTAATCATCAAGGAACATCAATTGTAAGAGATTCCTTTTGAATGATTTTCTCTGAGAAATTAAAGTAATCCATTCCTCACTTTTGAAATTAACCTGAAATACTGAATGTTTGAAATATCCATATATTGCCTTGTGAAAATTAGGTCACAGAGCTGGACTTCAAGTAGATACAAAAGATATTCTATATCTGGTAGCTTCACCAAGAATACAGTCAGGGCACAAAAATGTCATTTTTCTCAAGTTCAGAAACTCCATCATGGAGCAAGTTTTCCCAGTCTTGAAAAAGCATTTCAAGGCAAAAGCTTCACTTGTGGAAGTTCCTATTTTCCGAGGTCCTAAAGTGACCCAGTTAAAAGTAATATATGAAGCCTTCTGAATCATTGCCAATAGTTTGTTGAATGACCATTCATATAAAATTTGAGCTAATGTCCTATAATGTTATCTGTTTCCATTATCTGATATCTCCCTGAAGAAAGCCTTACCCATCTGGTTTAGGACCAGTTTGATATTCATGTTTCCTGCAAAATCAATGCTATTCAAACTGAAATAAATGTATGGATCACACCATTTTTCCTCATGGCTGATCATAATGCAGTCAAGAGTTATGCAAAGTTAAGGAGTTTGTTTTTAGAAGCCCTTTGCTATTGCTCATCTATTCTGTGTATACCACATATTCCAAACAATGATCCTGGAAGTTTACAGTTCAACACATTACAGTTTCTTAAATTACTTTAATAAAGTAATTTCATACAAATTACTTTAATAAAATACAAAAGGCATGCATCTGGCAACCTCCCCATGGCCTTAAGACAATTTGGAGCAGATGTTATGGATTATCTCAGTTACTGGGCCCCAGAAGCATTGGCAATTCCAAACAGGCATAGTAGCAAGAAGTCAGACATATCATGCGAGGCATAGGGACATTCTGGCATCCCCACAAAGTAAGAAAAAGTGGCTCAAAAGTGGCTCCTAGCACTTAGAGGTGCTAGGACCATAATCAACATAAAGGCCAAAAAATGCACTTCCAAAAGTTTTAAGTTGCTTTTATATGTGGATACAGCCTCTGGCCCTTTCTGCACTTCCCTTTGTATCTAGACATAGGAGCCTCGAGTCTGGATAGTGGCCTTCCTGGTCCACACTAGTCCAGCTCCATCTGCACAGGGTGAATCTGAATTAAGAGACCCTTTATCAAATCTACAAGCAGACTAAGGGCCTTGTTCTAGATCACAGGAGGTGTACAGATGGCATTTCTCCATGATACGGAATTACTAGGAGTGGTTTTCAGTGGTGCACCATACTGTGCCACCAAATAGCACCTCTCCAGAATCCAAGGCTAGGAACTATCAACCCTAGCCTTTGGAGGTATGAGGGGGCAGCTCACGCAAGCTTTACAAAGGCCAAGCCTCCATGAAGTCCAAATCAGTGACTCCAGCTATCATGGATCCACAGATTCATATTTACTGGCATTAGGTGTAGAAAAGGCCTCTATCTGGCCATGTGTCTCTGCTTTTGTTAATGGCCAGTTCTAAAGCCTATTCGCACTTGGCTTTATTCTGGAATATATCCTGGAATAGGGACTTGCTGTCGATATGCTGACGCAGGCTTCGGCAGGACCAACGTGAGGTCTGCCAGAGTCTGCATTAGCATGAGGACCACAGACCCCTATCCTGAGATATACTCCAGAAAAAGGCCCAGTGCAAATAGGCCCCTTGATTTTCATCTCTAGCTGCATTTAAAGGAAGCCAGATCTCTGATTACTCACATTGATCCAGCCAAATTAAGGATGCTGTTTGCTTTTCACTTTTATTTGGGCCTATATAGACAGACATGAGAGACAAGAGAAGAGCTTAAAATATCAAACCACACTGCCCTCCTTCTTTGTCAATCTCCAGTGACAGTCATGTTAAGGAAAAGACTGTCTGATCTACTATATTCAGAACCTATTATTTACTTTCTAAATGTAACATCTATTTTCACTGAGAATTAAGAAGCAGGTGTGAAACAATAAGCGTAGACAGACATTTAAAGGCCTACAGAGAATCTGGCTGAGCCACTCCTGCTCTTGTAAAACCACTACGTGAATTTGTACTTCCTGTCTTAGATGGATCAAGTAGCTGCTAAGAAAATGTCTGCTCATCAATCTGGATCCAGGAGCTGCTAAGAACACATTCCTTGCATGCGAGTAGAGATCCAGACCAGAACTATGCTAAGACCTCACTAAGCTGGATTAATGGTCTACATCTGTGCTAGCATTCCTTAGCACATGTTTCCTCTGCACACAGTATATAATATGTTTGTATAGATTAATGTGTCTAATACAGATGAACTGAGGTAAGTGCATAAAGGGGCCTAGAATCTCCTAGGGGTATAGATACACAAAGCAATGGCTGAATAATCATATCTTCCTTTCATTTCCATAATTTTGCTCTGACTTCCTTTGCAGTTTGGTGCCTGCTACCTAAAACTAAAGGTTCTACCCTCGTTGAAGATTAGAAGCTGTCATTTGCCCAAAGAAGCTCAAACTACCTGCCCATACTTCTCCATGGGCAGCTTAGCCTAGTGGTTGCTTCAGATTACACTCAAATCCATAGTTCCCCTTATTGTCAATCTTGTTCATGGATTGCCAGATAAGTCATCAGAAGCTGCTTTTCCATTTTTATTCTTTCTGTCTTTGTAGGAGTCCAGACCATTTCTCATATCCATTTAGTTATTCATTATTATTTAGTTCAAGAACAAAACATACCCATCACTGAAAGGTTCCAAGTGAATAACAAACAAATCCAAATTAAATCAGTCCATAAAAAATTAAAAGCATAAATATAGGAATAATAAGGATTACTCTGTCCATTTAGCAGACTCCTTGTGATGTCTCTTTCGCTCTTTCATAGCTTCCACTGAAACCTTGTTTTCTGATGAGTCACTCTTTTAATAATAGTTATTTTTTGCTCTGTGTCTTGCCAATAGGTATCTACTTATAAGCAAAGATATAGAAACAAAGATATGTCTTATGGTTCAGTTATTAAGTGTATTTTCTAGGGATTATTTTAGAGGGGAAGAGCCTTTTTTACATTAATAAAATACTGTGCATTTGATTCACATTGATAAATCAACATTTGATAGGTCAACATTTGTGTTTTTTTTAAAAAAAAAACCCTTATGCATCAATTAGACATCATCAAGCTAGGTTCAGTTCCTATTGGCTGTATAAATAAATACTTTCTCTTCTTCCCCTGTCTTTAAAAATGTCTTTTCCAAGGGCATGAAATTATGACAGCAGATATTTAGAAGTTGCTTCCTTTAACTGATTCACATGCTGGATTTTAAAAGCAGTAAGTTACAGGATATATGCCCAAGAAATTTCATGACATTTTTAGTCAGCTTCAGTTATCGGGCAGCCAGTTACACTGGCTCCTAGTGTGATCAGAGGTGACAATACAAATACAAATAAGTGCTGAAAAACCAGTTAGAATTGCATTGACAAAAATAGATTACAGACTAATGTAAAATTCCAACTTGCTCTTCAGCACTTATTAAATGGACAGCGACCTTCTTGTACAGAAGGATTCCTGTACTGCTGCAGCATGGTAAACAAGATTCTTAGGAAAGCTTCAGATCAAACGTTAAATTTGGTTTCTTTTTAAAAAGTATATATTTATATTTAATCTATCAAGGAGATTCAATCAATTCAGTACTTAAGCAGAAATAGAACTTAAGAGAACTTGTAAATTAAGAATCTTCTCTCTTTTTTTTCTCATCAGAGAGGGAAAATACTACGTATTGCTTGTTTTATGTTTCATTAGCTTTACTTAGCAGCCCATCACAAAACATTCTGGGGTTGGTTTCTTTATACAAATAATAAAAAGATACAATGTGGAATAAAACTAAACTTCATATCAGAGCATATTCTGATGGTATAGGGAGCAATTAGTTTTTGGAAACCATGAAAGCCTGGATCTGCTGGGGTGAGACATCTAGAAATTTCTCTTGATTTCTGTGCTGGGCTCTATAATAGAAGAAATACATGAAATATGAGATATAAGGATGGATAGAGAGGAGGGCCATGAGGAGACCATTGTTATTGCCAGTGCTTAAAATATTCTTTTCTTGGACACCATTAAGCTCATTTTGATTGCAGGCATGTCTTGAATTTGGTTTCAGCTGGCAAATACAACAAGAAATTATTAGGATTTTTTGTGGTTATATTACACTTAAAATGGTGCATGGAATGGTCTGGAATCATTACAACTGGAAACATTAACGTCATATAAATAAAATGGCAGATCTTGCTTGTATCCCTGAGGTTCTTTCTGAATCCGTAGCAGTGTCTCAAATATTTTCAAAGGTGACCCCTCATGCTACATTAAAATAGTTTAAGCAGACATTTACTAGAGTTTGTATAACTCTGGTTAAGGTGTCTTTGTCCACATAGGAGTACATAGAACACAAAATGAGTAGAGGTTTTTGGAAGAGATAACCATAATTATGCCATCAGCAGCATGGTTTCAATTTCTCTCTTTGGGGATCAAAGATATCTCTAGTAGATGGTACAAAACCTTTGAAGGCAGAGGACATGCTTAGGTTTGAATCTGTGACATTCAAAGCTAGACATTAACCAGGATAGCTCCAAATAGGTTTCTGTATCAATGGGTCTAAAAATAATATTTGGGGGTGCATTTTCAACATTATTTTTAAGGATATTACTTTCTTCTACCCTAGATAGATCCTTTTCTCCACATTCTTCCTCCATGCATCAATTCTACCCATGAGTTCCTTTCTTGTTATTAGCTCCCACAGACATTTGCCAAGCACAGGGAATTGATGGGGTCTTGGGTGCTCACTCCCAAATTTTATGCTTACATGAAAACATCTAAGTCTTAAATTCAACCAGTATTACTTGCAGCTAGCAGATCTTTGGGCAAGTACAGTGGTAATGTTCTAGAACATCCCTCAAAGGCTGCCATCAGTCAGACACTACAGATATGGACGAGATAGACCATTTGCTTGATTTGCTGAACAGTTCTATGGATGTGCACAATTTTTTTAAATTTGATTTCTGTTGATTCAAATGCAAGAAAATCCGTTTATGTTTGAATAGAACCCCCTTGATTGGTGGATAGAGAAAATTTCTTAGGTGGATAGAGAAAAATTCTTTTCCCTATGACACAGCACTAGAACCAGGGGGCACTCAATGCAGCTGACGGGTAGGAGAGTCAGGTAAGAGCTACCAGCCTAGATGGCTTTAAAGTAGGATTAGACAAATTTATGGACAACAGATGTATCAGTGGCTACTAGAATGAATGCCTAGGTACATTTCAGGCTTGGGGGGGAGCAGGGTGCTTCTAAGGCCATTTGCTGGGATCCAAGAGCAGGAAAAGGTTTCTCCTTGTCTCTGCTTGAGATGCCCATGAGCATTTGGTGGGCCACTGTGTGCGACAGGATGCTGGTCTAGATGGGCTGTGACCTCATCCAGCAGGGCTTCTCTTATGTTCTTATGTAATGTAGTGGGATTCAAATTTGATACTTTTTAATCCCATACAAATCCCATACAAATTCATACAAATACCATACAGATCCGATATGAAGCTTCATACAAATGTATCAAACATTTGATTTGAGTTTGAAAGTCAGTCTTCAAATGTGCCAACATTCTATTCAAATACGAATGTTCAAATTGGCTGAATTTGTACAAATTTTGAATGTTATGAATATTTGTGCACATTCCTAGACAGTTTCTGATTTTTGCAGAACACCAATCTTGTCAAACAGATCAGAGTTTGGGTTGCTTCCTTACTTCACTTTTGAGCCAGCATGGGTATAAAGTAACAGGATTCAAATTGATCATGAATGGATCTATGGGAAGGGAAATCGATCATTATCTTTAAAATAAGGCATTTGATTTCCCTAAGCTGTAGAAATTAACTAGATGCTTTTTGTGTTTCCCTGGGAGAGCACATGCATTCCACTTATAATGTTGCATACATAAGCTGCCCAGATGTGGTCTACAACTGGATGGATTCCAAGATTTGGGTCTGAGCTTCACAAACTTTAGGCAGTTTTCTATTTTAGCCACACACAAAACATCACATTCACTCGCTGTACTTCAGGATAGGTCTGTGGCACCCAGTTTAATGAGACATTTGTGACCAATAGCTAAAGAAATGTGCTTAGGTGAGTGTGATGTGAATTAGCTTTTACTATGCAATTATCAGATCTATTCATAAGGATCCAAAGCCGTAAAGAACCTCTGGCAACTGCAGTTTCTATTTTGCTTAAACATTGAACACCACAAAGTCTCTAAAAATCATAAGGAGTGAAATTTTTCCTTGCTGCTGTAGAAACCATATAGGAGTGAGGCACAAATGGAGAGAAACAGAAACAGAGAGACAACTGCAGAGACAGAAGTGTAGGATATCAAGGGTATTCGACCCTTACTTTTGTTATGTTTCTACAGGAAAAACAGATAAAAATGAAATGAAACAATAAAAGACCAAAGACCTAGAAAGGCAAATAAAAAGTCCATTAGCCGGCAGCACTCTCGGGTGAAGAGTCACAAAGTTGCTACATTTGAGAATAAAAGGTTTTGGGTTCATTTTTTGTGACTAGTGGCGTGAAGTCATACACTCGGGCTGCTCCTCCCTAGTCCCTAATCCCCCCTTCTTGGTCTAATGTAGCTTCAGTCTGCCTTCAGAGTGAGAGAACACCTCAGCAACATGACCTGTAATTTTCTTTCCACATTATCTACCTACCTACCTACCTACCTACCTACCTACCTACCTATCCATCCATCCATCCATCCATTCCAAAGGTGAATTTCCTGAGTTACTTAACACTGAAAGAAAACAGCTAGTCACTTTGGGGATGTAGGTCTCTCGCTCTGAAAGTGGACTGAAGCTGGATTAAACCTGAAATTGACCACAGCCCTGGTCTCCCCCCCCATCTCCCCCGTCGGTCTGCAAATGCCATGCCGTAAATCGCCTGAGATTTCTGAAGCGCGGGGGGTGGGGTAGGTCGGGTGGGAGGGGGCTGGGGAAGCAGGGGAGGAGGGCGCGGAGAGAATCAGGTCACCCGGACGACTGGCTGCTTCCCAATGCAGAGCTTAGTGGTGTCGGCGGCCGAGTGGGGGTTAATGAGAGAGTGGGGGGGGGGAGACACACGGACACCCGCCACACACAGGCACCACTGTCGGATGCAGAGAGATTGATTTGATGCCCTTGATTCTCATCCGCAGGGAACTCCCACCCTCGACCCCCTCCTTTCTCTCTCTGCCCCCCCCCCTCCACACACAGAGGAAGAGAGTGCTGGGAGGGAGGGGACAGAAGAGCTCGAGCAGCAGCGGCGAACGCAGCCGTGGGCCGGGCGATGTTGCCGCCGGAGCAAGTCCCACCTGCGATCCTCGGCGGCCGATTGGCTGCGGGGAATCCCATCCCCGCCTCTCGGCCAATCGGGCCGCCCTAGTCGGGCGACGCCGCCGATCCGCCCGCTCAGTGGAGGGATTCCTAGAGAAGCTGCAGCGTCCTGATGCTCTGGAGCGAGCGGCTCTATCCCCCTCCCTCCTCCTTCTCCTCCTCCTCCTCCTCGCCGCGCGCCTCTCCTCCGCCCCCGCCTCCTCCCTTTGCCAGGCAGCCGGGCGGGCGGGCGCTGAAACTTCGCCCCCAACACAGAAGCCGAGCGCGCTGCTGAGAGAGCCGGGAGGGGAGGGGCGGGGAGGGGGAGCTACACAGACCTGCTGCTGCTGCCGCTGCTGCTGCTGCTGCTGGTGCGCGCGTGTGTGGGAGGGAGGGAGGTTACTCGCATCCAGACACTTTCTCCCCCCCACCACCACCTTTTCGCTTCCGCGGAGGGGGATGTTTTGATCCCGAAGTCTCCCATCCCGGCCAGGAGCGGCGGCAAGAAAGAGCGCGAGAGATCCCCACGGGTCTCCGAGCGAGACGGGGACCCTGAAGGACGGAGACGCCTCCTGCTTCTGGTTGCCAGGTAAGGCAGCTGGAGCGGCAACGCCGGGCTGCGCTGGAGAGAGCAGTGCCTTTGCTGTGTGTAATGGACGGAGGAAGGGCCGACGCGTGCCTGCCTGCCTGCCTTTCTTCCCTTTCTTGCTTTCCTCTCTCATTCCTTCTCTCTCTTTCTCTGTGGAAAGGGGAGGGGGCTTTGGAAACGTGACCTGAAAAAGGTGGCTTCGGGCTTCTTCGTGGGGGGGGGGCGGAGGAGAAGGAGGACGGCGACGACCCCGATGGCCTTTGGAAAGGGCGCCCAGGGGGAGTGCATGCTTCTTCCACAGATTCCGGGAAAGCGGCTTGTCCAGCGCCGCTGACTGACTCGAACTGGCTGGGCTGGGTGGACGGGTGGTAATCTCCACCCACTTGTGCTCCGAGGAGCCCTCCACCCGCCTAGGGTTTCTGTTCTGTGGGAGATGTCAGCTGGTGGGTGATGTGGGGTGAAATGGAAAGAGCGGGGGGGGGGGAGGCCGAAAAGAACGGGGGAGGGGGAGAGCACGACACCCTGCTCGCCAGGCAGGGACAGAAATGGGTTTCAAGCAATGGGTTTCGGCGATTCCTCAAGCTCCCGAGGCTAACAAGACTGAGGGGAGATCAGCTTCCTCAAGGAGCTGTCCAGGACTTGTCTTGCTGTTCCTCTTGTACTTCACTGCCCAGCAGAAAAATGAGCAGGAGGGTTTATTTATTTATTTATTTATTTTTAAAAAAACTTGATTGCAGTTAATTTTAAAGTATCACACATACCCTTAACTTCTCATTATCTCTAACCGCAATTATTCAGTGAAGACAGCGACTGCATCAACACATTCCTCCATCAGGCACCTCTGCTTCGCTTGCTACCGCGCTGGATCGGTTACTTAAGATTCACTTGTGTCCCTCCAGATTCATAGTTACAGATATACGTGTTATTGTCTAGCAGCATTCCCTAGAGAACTCGTGAGGATTTGCGACGGTTGTAGTGGCGTAGGACCAACTCTCAAGATGTAAAAATGATTATTTAAAAAGAAAAACTCATGCATATTGCATTACAGTTTTTCTCTCTGTTTTATTTAAATTATCTCTCTTATTTCTTCTTCATTGCTTTGCCTTGGGTAATTTAAAATGGTCTGTTGATAAAGTGCACATATCCTCTGGTGCTAGCAGGGGAGTAAATAGTGAAATGCACATACCCGTACTTGTCCTGTTAGAAAAAAAGTTAAAGAAGCAGAAGCCAAAAAGTTAGGAAAACAGTTTTCTCTTTGTGTGTATGTTTTCCTAGACAATGTTGTTTTCTTATGAAGATATCAAATCAGTTACTGGAGAAGAGTGTGAAATTAAGCAAACGCATTGGAATGAGTCTTTATCGCAGTTTCGGCAATCTGTAATTCAATCATCACTGATGCAAGCTGCCTTTTATCATTATTCATCAGACTCGCCTGAGTGATTTCTGTCAGATGTGAAGTGGTAGGAAAAGGTCTCTAGGTAGATGTAACTAGAAAGCCTTCCAAGTGGTGTTGCAAATGAACAGAAGACAGGATAGCCACAATCTGAAGCCTGGTAGCAGCATCCTAATAAATATTTTTATCCAATTTTCATGGGAAATGTCAGGTTTTCTTTTTTCTTTTTTTTAATGGAATCCTTTGGGCACAGTTGCTTCTGACCTTGTAATTCTACCATAAAGTGATCTATTTCAGCAGTACTTTCCACAATTCCACCCAAACATGCTGGATTTCAGAGGGCAGTCAGTAGAGTCATTTTAGATATCAGGAGCTGTAACCCATAACCTGTTTCTTATTTGTGCAACTGCATTTTGAGAATAGCTGCCCTAATTTGTTCACATTTCTGAGCCTCCTTGAGTATTGTCAGTGAAGAGAGTTATTTTTAATTCTAAATCGGATATAACAAGCAGATTATAAGTACAGACGTTTGGTCAAGTCAACAAAAAGCCTCATAGGGTTAATCTTAAATCCTGCATTTAAAGCCACATCATTTGAAACTTGATGCTTAACAGTGAGATCTAATAGGTGTATTGATGTTGCACAGGTTTCATATTGGATGTTGCTTTGCATATGTTGATGAAATTACCAGAAATAAACATAATCTTCAGGGGACTTTAGATAGCTAAGAATTCCCCCATCTTATGAGTAAAATTGACTTAGATGGTAGAGACACCCTATAGGCAAAAACAATGAAGGGTCCTGCAAAACTTCATAGGCTATGGTATTTATTAAAAGAAGTTTAAAGGATTTTAAAAAAATATTTTGTCAATTAAATCTTGACCTACTTTTCTATTTAGGAATTGGAGTTTTTCCTTCTTGTAGAAGGTTTTAGAGAAAGAGAGAAATAGGTGTAAAAGCAGCATATGATTTAGTTTTGGTCATACTAGAATATCTCAAACATACAGGACTTGACATTTGGTAAGTACAGCGGAAACCCCAATTGTAGAACAATTCTGAAAAAGAACTACTGTGTGAACATCAAAGAATTGATGTTCTATTGGAAACTGTCACTGTCTTGTTTTTCTAAAGGCATAGAATGCTTTTGCTGTAGCCATTTCATTTCAACCTGATTTTACTACACAGTAAAAGGATGCTTAAGTGAACCTTATTAATGATTCATGCGAACATCCTTACTCTCTCTCTTAAAGAGTTTCCTACTGGAATTGGTAAGATTTATCCCACAGCCATCTTCTCCCCCAACTACCACCAACAAGCAATTGCAGAAAGTGGCATGCTTGACTCATGGCAGCTGTGCATATATAATAAATAGGTATGGACTTAGGAGCAGAGGGAGGCTAAGCAATACAAGGACACAAAAAGACACTTGCATAGAGATCTAAAGAGAGATACAGCAACATTTTTCTAGCTCACAAAACAAAACTATAAGCATGCAACAAAAGTGGGGATGGGGATATGGAACAATATCTTGTATGATTTGAAGGCTTTTTTTTAGAGCAGTTTCTCTGAAAGCTGAATATAGGTTGATGTGAAGACGGCAACTGAAGCATTTATGTACAAAGTTTTGTTTATGCAATTAAATGTTTTAATAAAGCAAATGAGCAGGATAAAATTTAATATGCTTTGATAATGGTCTTCAGACTAATCAATAAATTTTATCTATCTTAAAATTTAATGTTCAGAGTTCCACATATTAAAACAAAAAACTGGATAAACAAGTGAGCATTGATGATTAGAATATGATTCCCAACAATAAAAGTTGAGTGCCTAGCATTATGAACTTTTCTATATGGCTGGAGCTATTTCTACAGATAAAGTTATCTGCAATATTGCTTCATTTATGAATTAATATTATATCATTCCACTGAGAGAATACTCTGTATTATTCTGGAATCCTCATAAATAACTACCTCCATAAGCATTCACACTTCTTGATCATCTAAATAAGTGTTTGACTATAATTCTGCATTCAGAAGAGTTTAATCAGACACACACACAAAAAGCTTTTCATATTATTGTTAAGACTTAACACCTACCAGTGTTTCATCTTAAAATATATAAACAAATACTGTGTTATGTAAGCAAACATTTTAGAGGTTTTTATGTACTAAAGTAATCTGAACAGCTACAGATAAGTCTTTTTTCATGCTATGCAGCAGTCAGTTAAAGAGGATTTAAAAATCTTTGCCTCTTGTGCAAAAATATAATACAGGCAAAATGGGGAGCCTTAATCTATTAAGTGAGAGGGTCAGTATATAATACTAATGATGGTTTGAACACAAATGTAAGAGGCAGAGGCAGTGCTAAATGTAAGAGGTAGAGGCAATGCTCAGGATGTAGGGTGGATTTGAAGAGGTATTGTCTGATTAATCTTAAGGTGATTCTTCACTGGTCAGTATACTGGACCAAGAAATGTATCAGAAGCCACCCGTATGCATGCTGGTTTGGTTTAAAGGAGACTATTGGCAGGACATCCCTTAGACCAACATCATGTGGGGCTCCTAGTATGCTTGCTCATCCAGTATTTCAGACTGTGCAGAACTGCCTTAGTCTGCTAAAGTTGTCACTCAAATGAAATCATAGTCTTCTGTAGGGATATGAAACTAATGATTCAATAATGTAATAGCTGAGACAGTATGATCTTTATGTGCATTTGTGTTCCAATTTATTAGATATTTGTAAATCTAAGGACACCTCTGTCCATTTCCTACGTAGTTTTCCTTGGGAATAGGTCTGTTTATCTTCATGAGATTACTCCTTAAGAAGTAGCTTTGATGATTTCAGCATGAACTCTTTAGATAACAGCAGTTTTAAGCAGTTTCAGTTTAGTTTAGAATTGCTTTGGGGTTTCAGCATTTTCTTATCTGTCATTTTTTGTTTAAGCTACATCCATTGGGAATTTCTCCTTGTCTTCTAGAGGGAGCTATACGTCTCACTTCTTGAATTCATAGATACTGGGAAAATGTGTAATCTGTTTCTCTTTTAGCCACAATTTCCAGACTGCTAATATCAAAATTGTAAAGTGTAATGCAATTGGACTGGCTAATAATTGCATAATCAACCATAAATACTCATTCTGTGCAAAATGTGTCTGAACCGATCCTATTTTAGGCACCATTAAAGGCAGGCATACAACAAACAACTCTCTTGGAACTGGAGTAAAGGCTTCTGACACCGGGATTGGGGGGAGAGGGGGAGGCCCCCACCCCCACCCCGATTGCCCCCCCCCACCCGGGGCACGCAGGGGACTTACCTTCCCGGCATCCAGGCGGCTTGCAATGAATGAGGGACACCAGGAGCGTGCCCCATGTGTGCGCGCTGTGGCTCCCGATTGGACAACTACGGGTTTAGTGCGAAAAGGCCTATGGTCTGTTTAAAGCACTGAACCTCATTCAACAGAATGATAAAACATAACAAATCGTAAAAAACACCATTCACTGCTCACCAAACTATCAACTTAATTTCAGTTCTGATGGAATTTTCCTTACAGTGAAGCCTAAAATTTCTACTCAGAAAAAGATCCCACTATACTTGGTAGGGTTTTTTTCTTAGAAAGTAATGTCAAGGTTGGAAGTGGCTGCGGTAGCTCAGTGACAGCAAATTGTTTGGAAAGCAGATGGTTGTTCAGTCCTTAGCCTCTCTTCTGTATCTCTGCCAAGAAAACTACAGAGAGGAGCCCCTGGAGGTGCCCATGCAGTCAGTCAGTGGTATCCAACAACAATGCCAATATTCAGCATCATCCATAAAAGGCAGCACAAAGGTGACTTAGAGATGGTAGCAGGAATACTAGTGTTTCCACCCAACTTCTAATCCATGTTAAGGGCCAGAGAATGTCTTGTAATGGAACCATATTTTCTAACTTTTAACTCAAATCAGAGGCATTAGAGTGTGTCAGCTATTATGTCTAAACCACTTCTGAGCCAATAGAGCCCAATAGCACAGTGTACAAAATTTGGCAAAGTCCTTGTCCATTCATATTAATCTAGTACTTGCATTTATATAACACCTTAAGTTAAAACATAAGCAGTTTTTATTTTATTTCATTTTATGTTTCAGGTCTGTCAGTTTGATCAAGTACTGTCAACTGGCCATAAAGAGTTCAGGGTTTTGTTTTTTGAGTTTTATTTTTAGCCTTAATTCCCTTCTTCTTACACTTTATATCCTGCTTTTTCTACTATATTGTGTGAAGTCTTTCTGAAATATGGAAAACTCTGGTCATCCATATGTTTGTGCTGCAGCTCCAGTTATCTCCGACCATTGCCCATGCTATCTAGGGCTGGTAAAAACTAAAGTCCGCCAACTTATTCAGGGTTACATATTCCTTATTAATACTACAATGATATACTGTGGATGATATATGTGACAATGAATATACTGTAGATTATACAAATGGTGATATATACAGTAGGTGCTACATTCCATAGCCCCTAATAAAGAAACTAAGTCGTATTTAAAAGACATAAGCAAAGTCTTTCATCAAAGGCCCTTTCTGCACTGGCCCTTATTCTGGGTTAAATTTCAGAAGAGGGATCTGCCATTTGCATGCTGGTGCAGACTATGGTAGACCCCACCAGGGATCTGCCATTGCCTGCATCAGCCTGCAAATGGCAAGTCCCTATCCTATTCCAAGATGTAATCCAGAACAAGACCCTATACAGTAAGAGCCAGAGGTTGCCCATAAGCTTCACAAACATAGAATGAAAGGATCGGTCCTCTTATGGATAAGTAAATTGCTAAGGAATAGAAAACAAAGAATGGGAGTTAATGGTCATTTAACACAATGGAAAGATGGAGCATTTGGGATTGTCCGAGGTTCTGCCCTGGCACCAGTGCTTTTTAAAAGATTTATCAACATCTAGAGGCACGTGTGACAGTGGAATAGCCAAGTTTGCTGATGGCATCACATTGTTCCTAGGGATAAAAACAAAAGGGGACTGTGAGGAGCTCCAGAGAGATTTCTGCACATTGGGGACTGGGCCTCAAAATGGCTGATGCCTTTCAGTATGAACAAGTGATGCATATTGGAGCTAAAATCATAACTACTCATATATGGTAATGAGGCTGGAGCAGGGACTAATCAGGAAAGAGATCTTGTAGTAATGATATGCAATTGGATGAAAGTCTTGTCACAGTGTGTATCTGCTAAAAAAAATTTCATCATGTTTGGAATATTATTATTATTATTATTTTTAAATGCTACTATAAGGAGAGAGGCTAACATTGCAGTGTTCTTATAGGTAGCAAAAATACTTAACCAGAGGTCACCTAATGAAGCTGAGTTCTGGGCAAGTCAGAAAAAAATAAAACTTTCAAAAATTATATATCAGAAGACATTGTAATTAGCTACCATGAGATATAGTGCTATGTTCTTAAGGCTAGTGAATACAAAAATCAACTTATTATAGCTACAGATTACTTGCATTTTGTTCTGCTTTTACTAACTTATCATTTTTAGCTAATTTTATAGATGGGGTAGACATATAGATGCAGTGCATGCCTGGGGTTGCTTTGGAAGGTAGCTTGGAAGTTGAAATGAATGCCGAATGAAGTAGAAAGGGTTGTGTTTGGATTACCTTTGCATTGGTGCTGCATGGCAAAGTGCATTCACAGCATCCAGCTCACTATGGTGATGTCTCACTTCACATTAGATGCTGATTCAGACATTGCCTTGGTGAACCAGGCTAGCTGTTTGCACTGTGCTGCTGGCGAGATCCAAGATTATTCCAGCACCCACGGTGTGACTGTCTCCTACCACACATCAACCCCACCAACCTCGTATTATATTGTTATACCATATTAGTCTGGTTAGTTTGGATCTACCCACTGTCACCTTATAAGGCCTGACAGATGGTGGCTTCTGAAAGGGCTTTCTTTGTGGTAATTCCCACGTGACCTCCCCCTGGCAGGTACATCAATGCCTATGATTATATATCTTATAGCACTTGGTTCAGAAACAATCTTTATCCTGGTCATAAGAAACTCCAGTGCTACCCTGTTGTACAAATTTTTCAAGTTAATATTATTTGCATGCTACATAGTGATTCCTAATGGTATTAAGCAAGAACAAAGACAGACCTCATTATTGCTCCTGGTTGGTTGTACATAGATCACAGGGTTTGATATGCATCTGCTAGATTGAAGGAAGTTTATATAAAAAAGACGATGAGATTTTCTGATTATTGTCTGTGGCACGCTCCCAGCTCTGTCATAGTCTCCAAGTGGAGGCATACCAGGTACCAATTTTATAATGTTTGGGTGCTGGATTAAAGCATACTTCTTCACCCAGGCCTTTGATGTATTATTTCCTTTGAATGTAGTTCTGCCAGAGTAGCAGGATTATTTAAATATGGTTTAATGTTTTGTGCTTTTATTGTATACTGTGGCACACTTTGAGACCTTCAAATGAAGGACAAGATACAAATGTTATAAATAATAAATAAATAAATAAGATTTATTTAGCTTTCTGTGCCAAATTCTACACTGTCCCAAAGGCTTCCCAGACCATTTAAAGAAGTTAAATGTTGAAGAAGGCATGCCTTAAGAAGCAGGCATCTATGTGTATGTGTGCACAGATGAATGCAGAGTGGAGGAGGGAGGGAGATATTAGTCACTGAATTTCTATTGTTAAATGATGACTAGTGGGCAGGAGTAGTTTTGAAGTGAAAATGCCTGATTTTGACTGAACCGAATAAAAAATTGGGGGGGGGGAGAGAATGTTCAAAGACCTCAACAGGTGAGACATCAATCTTTGGAAAGTTCTTCTTTCAGCAGGTCAGTTTTGTATCTTGATTCATTTTTCAGTACACTACAAAGTCAAATGAGCAGGTTATTTATTATGGTAACATGCATCACTAGTCATTTTGTTGTTTCCTGCCCCTCATGGTACATTGGCTTCTCCTCCTCTTCCTCTTGGTGGTAGTGCCCCAGCCACTGTGATGCTACTGCCATGAAGGAAACCTCCCTGAAAACTCATGAGGGCCATCTACTGTGTTTAATGACCCTCTCGGCCATCAATATTGCAGCTTGAGAGTGAAAGTTCCCCAGTTACACAGTTCGGGGCACAGCATGGCCCTGCTTTAAGAGGAGCACTCCTCTCCTACTGTAGTACTTCCTTTAATAAGCAGCAAGACAAGCACTCTTCCCTCTCTCACAAGACTCCTGCCTCTGATGAGAAGGAAAGCTTTTAGGCATGAAAGACACACAAGGAGGCCTTATTTAATCTCAGTTCAATAAGGAGAACGGTTTACGCACAAACACAAATTAAACATTGCTTGTCAATATTGACAAACATATTCCTGAGATTGGAAGAAAAAATATTATCCTCTGTGATGTCTACAACAGGTAAATGCCACATGTATTACTTCAACATAGAGCAGTATTAAAGTGATGTATTAAACCTTAAGCCAAGTGTTAACAGCCAAATGACAACAGCTTCTTGTAGAGGAATAAATAGTGTTGCAGTTTGACATCAGTGATAGCAGTTCCAAATTTCAGAACTCCCACCTATTCCAAAGTGTATTTAGGCAAGGGAAATGGATCGTGATGCATTTAAAAATGTAATTATCTGAGGGCAGATCACTGAGTATGCTTCTACTGCTGAAGTTACTCATGGTAGTAAGAGGTAGTGGTGGAAATTAATGCATGGCAAGGCCACTTAGGGTATTTTCCCACTGTCACTAAAAGTACCCATTAATGGGTACTTAATGGGTACTTCTAGTGACAGTGGAAAAACACCCTTAATGTGATGGGCCCAATGTAGTAGGTTCCAGTATATGCAAACCTTCACTGACTTGATGAAACTAAGACTTGCATTGTACTGTATGAGTAAAAATTATGGCTCTTTTTGCATTAGCCCTTATTCCAGAAGAATCTGGAATAAGAGCTTGCCATCCAGATGCTAGTATGGACTATGATAGGCCCTATCCTTCCATCATGTTTCATGTGCAAAACTATGTGAAACATGATGAATAGATTACTTTCAGTGCAGTTCTTTTAGTCTTGTGCTTGTAACTCCAGGATTTATTTGGTGTATAACAAGTGACTAAATGCAATGGTCATCCATTTCTTAATATAATGCAATTCGTAGATAAGGAGTGTTTCCCAAGTTCATTTTAAAAAAGATTTAGACTAGATCTAGATTAATTTGCAGGCCGCTAGATATTTTCTGGGGACATATTTTCCCATTTTATTGATATATGAACAAATCTACACTGATAAATTTATATAACTTGGCCTTGACATTCCCCTCAAATCACACCTAACTCAGCACCTCTGCAATTTGCTGTTATTGAAATGCCACACGTCTTCTGCAAGCTGATCCAGACCATTTAAAGCAATATGCTGTGAATATTACACATCTTTCAAGAGTGCAATGATATTTTGACCTTTGTGTATTACCTGGGTTGTTTTGATCTTAAATGTCCCTGAGAAGGATGCTGAAGTAGCAGGCTTCCTTGGTAATTGGATGGCAGTACCATAAATGCCTTAGTTTTGATATCAGAATGATGCAGAGCTATTTAAATGCTGCTAACTCATGCCTATTTGGAATAATGAAGTGCGAGAATTTGTTCATTCTGTCATGGTGCTGACAGCCAGGCTCCTGACAGAAGGATACTGTCGCTTGAAACTTCCAGAGTCATCAGGAGTGAACTGCTATGGCAGAAAATAACAATTCAAAATTCTCACTGTTGCAGATAATCAGTGACAGGAATATATCTGGGAGTTGAGCAATACTGGCTATAAAACTTATTGTTTATCTGGGATTGTTGATCCCTGCCTATTAGATTTCTCCAGGCCTTTTGAAATATAATTAAAATGCCAAAAAATGGCCAAATTATAATGGTTGAATCCTTTGCTGGGAGACCTTCCTTCTGAAGCTGCTGTTGCTTGCCCTCTAGTGTCTGCAAAATGATGGCAGGCATAAGAAGCACAAGGTACACGTGAATTGGAAGAATCAGCAGTCCTTAAATCAGGGGATGATATTCTAGCACCAGAGATCTCAGTAGTGCCCAGGAGGGTTTTCCTTGTCCACAGTGTTATCTTCCTCATCAAATAACAAGGGTGAGTATCTCTTCTGGTCTAAAAACCCCCTGCAAAGCAGGATGAATGAAGCTAGGTATAAAACTGTAAAATTTTATTGCATGTTTATCTTGTTCTTCCTTTGTGTGGGATCCAGGAAAGTGACCTAGGAGCATAGACAACCAAAAAAGGAGGTGCCTCAGAAGTCTCAGCACTGCCTAATGACAAAGCCTATAATGTTGTCTACAGTATACTTCTGGGGTGATGCATTTAAATACGTTAGACATATAAATGTTGCTTTTGATTTTGGAATATCTTTAGTTGAACAATACAAAGAGGAACACAAACTGACTTCACACTGCCAGTCATTTAGGCACTGGGGTGATCACACACAGTAACAAAAGGCTCCTCTAACATGGCTCAGAAGTGGCTTAGAGAAAGTTCCATTCCCCTCTCATGAACAGTCTATGCTAGGAAAGGAAGATCAGAGACTGAATGAGAACACAAGGGTCACAACTCACATGCTGCTTTTCTGAGGTACTTCTGAGCTGCTTTTTTGTCACATGCGATCACAGCCTTTATTTTTATTTAATATTTATTTTTATTTCTACCCTACCCTATACCTGAAGGTCTCAGGGTGGGTAACTTTTAAAATCCAGCATCAAAGCAACAACAACAACAACAGGGCAATATATATTAAAACAATGAGACACCATAACAACATTTAAAAACCAGCATGTTAAAAACAAGAGGCCTGTTTGCATGAGGGCCTCTGTAACGCCAGTAGGGCACCTTGTGACAGAACATTTGCTCTGCTGGGCCAGCAGTTCTGTTTGGAACCGCCCCAGCCTGTCCCAGGTCACCCACCCACATTCCAGGTTTAGAGCACAAAGTCACGCTCTACACCTGTTCCCGGCCATCCTGGGCCATCCCACAGCTGTATGGGAGGGAAAGCATTCACACTTTCTTTCCCAAACAGCTGTGGCCCCCACCCCCCATTGCCGCTGTTGGGCTGAAAACGGCTCAACAGTTGGCAGGCCCCCACAATTAACTCACCTTGCTGGGCCCGGGGTGCTCCTTGAGAGCGATCTGCTGCTCTCTGTGCAGGCATGCACTCTGGTAGACCGACCCCATGCTGACAAGTCAGGAGAGCATGAGGCCAAGCTACCAGGAGCGTGCATGCCTGCACAGACTGGAGCACATCACTCCTCAGGCCAGGCGAGGAGCACCCTGGGCATACATAGAAGGGATCACTCCTGGGCTGGTGCACTTTCTCAGGGGTGGGTAGACTGCTGTCTGCTTGGGCAGCATCTTCTGGTCTGCTCTAACTTCTGGTGGAACACAAGTTACTCAGCATCCACATTTCCAAGTGCATTTCTTCTGCAGGTTTTAGAAATGGCCCCAGAAAGCAATCATTTTCAGAGTCTGGTGAGATTCATCTGGGCTTTGGCATGGATGTAGGCTAATTCTGCTGCTGTTGCCCTTCTGCCCAGTGGTTACAGAGATGAATATGGTCCACAGCCTTTTTGCAGAGTGGGTTTTCCATGTCTTCAAAGTCCAGATGCATGCCAAAGCCCAGATGCATCTCACCAGACTGCTCCCAGGAACAGATAATGCCTCCAGGAGTTGGCTGAGTGCTGATAAGGTGCAGTTACATACTCCAAGTCTTCTTTCAGCAGACAGTGAAGTGAGGTTACCATGTGCTGGGTGTCCATCTAGAACTGTGCAGATCTTACCCATAATGCTTTGATCAGGAGTTAGTTTTCTTCTGTTATGGTTTTTAGGGGTCAGCCAAGGTGCTGAAAATGTAAGCTTTAATAATAATAACATCAGCTGCCTTGTATGTTTGCAAATCCGCCCTCTGTATAAAAAACCATGGTATTTTAATTGTTCCATTGATTCCCATTTAAAAATCTCATTGTATTTAGAAATGGTTTATGAGGCCTGTGCATTAGACTGTTGGCAATCAACATTAGACTATTTGCTTAACAATTGTGCTTTTCAAGCTGGTGTATTTCTGAAAGCATAGCTCTTTCTTTAGGTCAACAATGTGCCTAAATATCAGAGGCCCACTGGCTTGCAACCATATGCCAGTCAAAACAAAAATGTTGCCTCAATTTGGGCTCCTTTACTACCTTGTTCACTGAAAATGGATTTATGTGACGCAGACTTTTGATACGTATGTAAAAACCAGATAACAGTGGCTGCATCCAGACACCGGTTATGTGTTCCTACTGTATCTGGATATTCTGGAATACCCATGCTTTATTCCAGAACATCCAAATGTAGCAGAATAAGTAACTGATATCTGGATGCAGCTAGTTGCATTGTTATGTCAACATGAAGTAATGCCTAGAGTAATGGAGGGTTTTTTAGAGTAACTGGGTTCATAACCCAAATCAGCTGCAAAATTCACAGCGTGAGTTTGGGCCAATCAATGCTTCTCAATATATCTCCTAAGTTAGTTGTGGAGATAAAGAGGGTGGAGAATAATCTGTGCTGTCTTTAAGTCATTGGAGGGAAAGTGAGCCATAATGGCAGAAAAATAAGAAAGTGAAAGCAGAAAGAAAAATGCCCATCTAAGACTGGGGACAGGGGGGCGGGGGAACAGCTTTGCTCAGCTTTGGATATTTAGCTCAATATTTAGTGGGCCAGGGTGGAGTACTTGCTTGCTGGCCATACAGATCCCATATTATTTCAAAAAGAAAAAAATATTTATGTGAAATTTGACTACATTTGAAACGCACATGGAATTGCCCAAAGTGCATGAATATAAGAGACATATAGCACCAGTTTATAATCCAGTCAAGATGGAAATCGAGCAAACAAAAAAGGTTTTATTATCCATGAAACAGATCACAGTTTCAGCAATTAGGAGAGGAAAGTCAAGGTAGGTGCTCGCAGATTTAGCAGTAAGCAATTTTGCTGCTATGTGTTAGTAGAAATTAAGTTTATAGTATTCTGAATATTTAGACTGTGCACTTATTGCTTGCATGAAAGGATTATTTAAGACATGACCTTGCTTTTAGCCCCACCTCTTCTTTGTTTTTGTATTTAGCACACAGTTTAAAATCAATGTCTTCCTGGGGGAGGTGATATCTGTGTATTCAGCATTGCTGTCTGAGAATAACCTTTGTCTGGGACATGGATGAGCACTTGCCCACTTAGAAGGTGACCATATCTCCCAGAAAGACACAACAGAGGAAGTATTGTGAGAGCTACTTTTGCACCTCTGTGATGTAATCTTAGGTGTTCTTCCACTGTCACTAGAAGTACCCATTAAGTATCCATTAAGTACCCATTCTAGTGACAGTGGAAAAACACCCCTATTGACAGCTTTGTTATTTTTTTTAATTGAAAATTGCTTACAAATACTGTTTTGTAAAAAAAATATTAAAACCCAAGGCATGGCCTAACTCAATCTATTCTGTAACAAGGTAATCAGTTTGGTCTCTACTTCAGATTCCAAAATGGTTACATTGGGATCAGGTTATATGCACCCAGTGCACTCACAACTGCAGGTTAAAGGTAGGATAAGTGACAGTGGTGAAATATGGAAGGTTGGCACTGCTATACTGATCTTCAAAGCATTTTGGCTGTTTCCCCTTGTTATCTGTTCCATATGAGAACCAGGATTGGACCCATCAAATGATAAGCTATGAACCATCTTGCTTGAGCAGAGTGGAGAAGAGACAGCAAGCTGAAAATCTTTACCTGACCTGAGATCTTGAGGAATAGGGACAGACAGGTGTGTTACATGAATCTGCCCATGCTATCCCACTCAATGGTAGGAAGATCTAGCTTGTTAAAAATAAACCACAGTATTCAGAGCTGAGAGTTCATATGCATATTTTGCCTTATTATGGAAAATATTATGTGTCTGAAAGTCCCAGCAGAGCTGACTGAAATGAGCAAACTTGAGCCTTGAATTGTAATTAAAACTTTTACTATTAGTTCATTAGGAAGTCAACAATTTGGAGTTGTTACAACGTAGACTGTAGGGTCTTTAAAAATGTTATTGTGTCTTTACCTAATCAAGAAAGACAAGTGTAGGAGTAAATTAGCCTTTGTAGCTGTCTAGTGTCACTAGTCAACTAGCCATTGACCATTAGATTCTTGAGTCCAAAAACTGGCATAAAAATAACTGTGAAAAATATAATTGCATATATTCAGTTGGCCTTGCTTCTAGATAAGGGTGTAGCAGCTGAAGGTGAGGATTTGGCAAGCATTGTTGAGGCCAGCTGTTTGCTAACAGTCCATGTGTACTTCAAATGTGGCACCAAATTTTACATAAATCCCCTTTCCCCCTTGGAGGCACCTTGCAAAATTATAACAGTAGACTACCAATGGGGTTTCATTTCTCATTCCTTGATGGATGTCACTGAGCTGTTGGCAAACAACTGGACTCATCCAGTGTTAGCCAAACCCTGACCTTCAGGTTCCACACATTTATTGAGAAACAGGGCCCACTGAACATTTATATGCAGTTTTATTGAAATATAGTGAAATAAATAACCAGTGTCTGAATATAGCCTAAGACATAGAGCTGAAGTATTTTCCTTCTCTCAGTGCTGGTATGATGGCAGATTTAAGAAGACATCTGTAGGTATTTCAGGCCAAGATAAAAACTATGACCCACAATTGATCCATGAAGCCAGGTTCTGTTCCTTTTACAGCAGAACTAAAGCACTTCTAAGCATTCATGGTTTTCATAACACTTGACCCCATCATACTTTGTGGCATCTCAGTTCTTTAAATGGCAACAGACTGTCATGTTAAAGCCTGAGGGTGTGAAAGTACATTTAAATGTAGCACAAGGGAGGGAAATGCAAAGGAGATGAAAAGCTTAACTGTAAATATATAATAGGAAAGCTAGCTGTGGAGAGAATAGAATACAAAGAATATTTGGGACTTACAGCATTTATCTTCTTAAACCTGATGCTGCAAGTTGTTTTGTAGAATTGTGTGTTTTCTCATCAAGCCTAAAGGGAACTGTTAAATTGCAACAGTCTAGGAGGAAGATTTCAGTACAGCTCGGAAAAAGTGATCGTACCAAAATGGTCGTCCTTGTGGATCACATCTGCTTCTAATTTTTTTTTACTCATTTTCAGCCTTCTTCAAACTAAAGCAAAGTTCTGGTTGTTAAGTATATAAAATGTAGTTAAGCTAAACATAAAATAAGAGAGCTTTAAAATCTTTTAAGCAACTGCAGTGATTTTCATTACCCCAGTTGCCTTTATACCTTGGTCCTTTATCCAAGCTACGTGTTTTAAGATACGAATATTCAACAGAGATTAGTTGAATGTTGATAATACTGTAAAATACTTACTGTGCATTTCAGTTTTCACATTCAGTGCTCCTGTATGCCAGTGTTGACACTGTTACCCATTCAGCACGGTGTGATGTTCTGAAGAGAGAAATGAGATGGATTTCTTGTCTCCCATGCACTTGAGATCCACAGGATCAGTGGTCAGGTACCCTCAATTCATTACATATCTCCTAGGGGATCTCACAGTGATGTCCATAGCAATGTATTGAAAAGGCAGGCTGATGAATCTGGTTAATCGAAATGCCACTGATGCAAAGCCACTTTTAAAATTGTGATGGTGGCAATACTGGCTCAAATGAATTTGAGAACAATCAGCAATTTCACAGCAAGAGAATGAAAGTTGGATTATACTGAAAATGTTAAACTAGCAATAATATATAACCACTCAGAGCTTCATATCAATGGAATCTTCCATCTTCAGTTTTGTCCATGGCCTCAGATGCTGCCCACATCTCTGAGGTGCCTCCTTGGGCACAGGAAAGTGCTCACTGCCACCCTGTCTCCATTTTCAGCGGAAGTGGGCACCTCATGGCGATCCCACTGGCCCCTCTTCTGGTACAGTCATCTTCAGAGGTGCCTTCTTTATACTGTGGTTTCTACATCCTTGTATACAGGAGAACCATACTGCAACTGTCTTCCTACAAAATGGAGATGAGAAAGGTGCCTTTTTCCTGCAGTATCTCCTCCATCTCAGGTGTCTCCAGATAGAAGTGAAGATGCAGCCACTGTCTCAAGCAAAAGCCCGAGATTGCTCTGAGATCTTCAGGCATCTTTTAGAAGTGAATTCACAACTAGTTTCAAGCAATTTTAATACATGCTGATGGGATGGAAAAGCAAATGATTGAAGATGTGTTTGTTGAACCCAATTAACTAGTATGCCTAGTGAAATGTGCCTCCTCTCTCTGTAACATCTGAATCAGAAGAGGTGGTAAAAATGCTTGACAAGTGCCTTACTGAGAGCCAGTAAATTGAAGCTGAATTCAGACAAGATGGAGATGCTGTGTGTCACAGGTTCTTGTATTTGTGCAGCTGGGAGGCATCCTGTTTTTCAGTGGGGTTATAATACTGTGGAAGGGACGGGTGCAAAATCTGGGGGTGGTCTTAAAGCTCAGGTGGAGGTGATGATGGCCAAGAGCACCTACTTCTAGTACAACTGATTGCACCACCATCTTCTGTAGTTAAAGGGCTGGGCACCCAGAATGGGACCTTCCCAATGGTATCCACAAGACTTTGGAATAGCCTTCCCCTGAATTGTATCAGGTGCCTTTGCCTCACAGGTTTAGGAAATCTGTGAAGAAGATGCACCTTGGCTGAGAAAACATCTCCCCTTTTTCTCTTTCAGGCACTTTGCTTTTAATAGGTAGGGATAAATATGTAAAGAAATACATAAATTGCAAATAATGAGACTGTATAAAATACCAGCCAAACTTTCTGGAGAATTGTCATGTCAGAAGCCTGCTGGTAGTAAAGCTTATCAGAACTGTTCGATTAATTTCTGTTGGGGCTGGTGAGTGGGAAAAAGAGAAGTGAAAAATTCTTATTAGACTGGTACCTAATACACAACCTGGGCTAAACCGGCTTCATATGATAAAAGTTAAACTGTTTTATGCATCTTCAGACTAAATGTTAGGTGGTTCATTACTTAAGAGAATTCTCTGCACATTGAATTGTCTGTTAAAGAAAGCCTGTTTGGAAAGTATATTGGGTCATTGCATTCTT
This sequence comes from Aspidoscelis tigris stejnegeri, assembly GCA_023333525.1. Taxonomy (NCBI): domain Eukaryota; kingdom Metazoa; phylum Chordata; class Lepidosauria; order Squamata; family Teiidae; genus Aspidoscelis; species Aspidoscelis tigris. The sequence continues at coordinate 48,747,590 of JALMGA010000005.1, read as the reverse complement.
GCATACTTGTATATCCCAGCAGGAAGCCTGGCCTGTAAGCACAGGTGTTGAGATGTCTACTCTAACAGAAGGAGTATGACAGGTTCCATATTTTTGTCCCAGCCAATTCAGGCAGTGTGTTGAGCTCATTATTGCTTTGATCTTTAACAACCAGAGGCCTGAAGGTTAGCGGACATGTGTATATGTCTTGTGTTGCCTTCATTTTGTGGTACTGAAATACAACAGGGATCATTTGGGCTTGGATATACTTAAATCTACTGCCAACCAACACCTCGCCCGACCACCCACCCAGCAGTATCAGCAATTAACCTGCAACTGTTTATACTGCATCACACACAGACTGCTTCCAGATGTCAAACTGAAGGGACAGGTCATTGCTGGCAGTGTGACAATTTCTTTAGGCAGGCATAACAGTTGACACAGGCTGTGTCTTCATTACACAGTAAAAGCATCTTAAATGAGGCCATTTATTCCTAAAGGAGCCTCTACTGTGTAATGATGGCACAGCCTCTGATAGATCGCCTCACTGCTGCAGGAGCAAAATTGCAGCTGGGACTCTTACTCTTGAAAGTATGCTGCCATCATATGTGAGATACTGGACCACAGAAGAAGAGTCCTGAAGGAGGGATTTTCTATTTATCAGTTGTTGTATCTTTTCTGGTACCAATGGCAAGAAATAGCTGCTACCAGAGTGCAGCCATCTGCATGCCTCAACTGGGTAACCAGTCACCTCTCTTTTAGCAGCATATAAATGCCAGTCACCATTCAATGAAACTTTATTAATACAGCCCCTAGATGCACACTGGTGTTGTTTGTGTTAATGTTTCACATTTTGTGTGAGAAGCTCAAGATACCCTTCCTGTCTCCTACATATTTCTTTCTGCAATAGTAAATAAGAAATTTGGGAGCACTGTTGGAATAGTACTTTTGTTTTCTTGAAACATGGGCCACAGAGCAATCTCACTTAGTCCCTTAAACAGAAGTTTGAGGCAGGCAAAAACAACATTTTATTACAATCTCTCATTTTTATTACATATTTAAATTGCATGTGTTAGATGTGCAATTGTAAATATTTATCTGACAATGTAGACTAAACAACTTCCAATAAGACCCAAAACATATTTCACCGACGCTCTGTTCCCATGTAAACCTCTTTCCACACTTCAAATTGTTCTGAGATAAATTCCAGAACAAGCACTTGTTGTCCACACAAACTAAAGCAAGACCCACCCAACTATTTCACACTTCAGCTCCATCAGGCAAAGTGTGGACTGGGCTAGGGTGCTGCAAATGACACCTCAACATTGAGGGCTATACCTGGTCTGGGACCAGTATACCAGACCACAGAAGCATGTAGATGACATTCTTCCATGGTCCTTTATACTGTGGAGGATGGCACTCCAGGAAGTCTTAGTGGATCTGCTTCAAAATGGGTAGGCCAGAAACTCTGAAAACTGGGGATGAAATTTCATAGCCTTCAGAGTCTTAGTGTTGCCTCCAACAGTTGTTTATAGGCAGCAGCCAAGCATGGAGTGGGACACACCACCTGAATGCAGAAGGTCTTGTCCTGCTTCAGCAGCAACCCATCATAATTTGTGACAGTTATTCCTGGATGTGGCAGCAGGGAATACATAAATGACATCAATGGCTAACTTATGGCAAAAACTTTGAAATAACAAATTAAGACTGTGTTCACATGCAATAAAGAAAAAAAAAGGGAAAAAATACTGCCGAAGCTGCTCAGAAATGGTTCAGAGATGGCACTGTCACATGTGCATCTTCTTCTGAACTCTAATGCACATTTAAGGTCAGGAAAAGTGTTTTCAACATTGGGATGAGAATCGGATGGGAACACAAGTGCCATATACTGTCTAAGCTGTTTTAAGCCACTTTCTTATAGCATGTAAATTGCAACCTAAATGGTTACTATGTTTTAATAAAATAAGAATTCCAATAGAATTAATGCATTTTGTGAAGCTGAAATAGGTCAATAGTGAAAATCGTCTTTTAAAAATTTCAGTCCAAGGCACTAAAGTCAAACATTTGGCTGAATATAACTGGGTCTAATAAATGTTGTGCTGATCCTGATCACCCTTGTTCTTCACATGAAATTTCTGTATTTTTTAAATTTTTTTGAGTGATTGAAAGTATTTTTCTCCAGTGCATTGTATATATTCCGTGCTTGCAATTTGCCATTTTTTTAAAATTACAATTATATTTCATACGTTGTCCAGCTCTCTTTTCTGTTGTCATCACCATGATTGTCAGGTCCGATGTTTATAAGTTAAAAGTTTCTTCCTAGAACAGTCTAGATTATATTCAGTACCTTTGTGCTCAAAGCTCCCCCGCCCCCATCCTTCACTATTGTCATATGCTATATATATGATCAAGTTTTTCCTAGATCTGGATAGACCATATGTTTCATTATTTTGTTCCTGTAGTGTCTAATGCTGTGTAGAATCAGTGTTGGCATAAGGACAAACCAACACTGTTTCAGGAGGTGGTTCTGTTAAGGTAATCAGTTTTTTAAGAAGGAAAAAACCTTACCTCAACAACTTTTAGCATGTGCAAGTGAGATAAAGAATGCATTCTTTGAAAAGTGCAAAGACAAGAAGCAGTAATGAGATAAGCACCTATTGTTTCATAGTGGATCAGGGATCCTACATTTCTGATTTTCCTTTTCATCATTTGCTCTTTCAAGAACAGGACGTTTCCTTCCAGATGGCTCCTACGTGTGCACGGATGGGGGTATGCAGCTCAATCTGTTCAGCTGCAGGCTCCCTCCTGAAAGGCATCTTTAGGTACTGGCAAAGCTAGCCTTTTCACTGTGGCTCAATAGCCAATCCCTTAGCAAATCTGCTCATTATGCTGCTTTTATTTTCAGCTAAAAAGGCTTTGAAGTAGCTTTCATTCAGAGTAGGCAATAATACTCTTCCAAGGGTCAGCCAGTAAGGAGTGCGCAAATGCCGAGAAGCCTGGCACATGCCCAGAGAGCATGACTTCATTACCATTTGCATACGTGCTCACGCCAACACATGCTTGTGACTATGGGCTTTCCTTGAAAATACAGCCAATTTCTTCATGTTGCTTTTAAACTCCCAGAAATGTGGTTTTCCTGGTTAAGAGAAAAATAGGGACTATTTTGAACAGCAAATGACTATTGAGGTGCCAACCAGCAGTGCCTGATGTACTCTAAAGAGCCTTAACAAACAAACAAACAAACAAACAAAAACCCTCAGAATATTAGTCTAAATTTCCCAACTGTTGCATGCTTCACTTACACTGGACTATCAGTCCCATCATCACTAGTCATTGACATGATTGGGTTCAAGAAAGAATAGCCCAAAACATCTGGAACCAATTTACGCTGCAGCTGTAACACAATGGGTGTTTTTCCATTGTCCCTAAGTACCCATTGAAGCACCCATTAAGGACCCATTTGGCTGAGAGCCAGATGACCCCGTTTCCACCACAGACCCCATTAGGGGCACATTTGTTTCCACCTCAGCTAGGTAAATCTGGATCATTATGGGTCCTTCAGGACCTATAATCTGAATTTTGAGTAGACCCCGTTAAAGGGGTCTATAATGGGGTCTTCAGCCTTATAATCTGGATTGTAGGGAGCCTGTTTCCACTACAATCCAGCAATGGGGTCTAGAGGAGGCTTGGGGTGGGGAGCCACCCATGAGGGGGGTGCCCCAAAGTCAAGACTTTGGAGTCCCTCTGAAGGCACCTCCGAAATCCCTCCCTACTAGATCCAGATTAAGGGAAGTACCCATTCCTTAGATCCAGATCTTCTTAGATACGGATTAAAGGAGCATAGTGGGAAAACACCCAATGTGTACCTCCATTTCATTGTGAATTATTTCACAAATGTGGTGAGGAATGGGTGCATCTCCTTACAAGCTTTGCTTTGATCCCTGTGAATTGTGTTTTTGTCCTTAATGAATTAAAATGTGGTTTTAAGAGATCAAAAGGAGGCTTCTGGCTGGAGCCTTTTCCTTCCTCCACCACCTTGGTAGTCCTTAACAATTATCTGCCACTGTTTCTGTATATGGTTTTGAATGTCTCCACTCTGAACATACATCTGTGCTGTTGTGCCACAGAGACCATATTATTTAACGAGGTTTAAAAGAATAAAGAATAGGAGGTTTTACTACTTTCCAGTACTGCTTTGTTCAGCCTTTCCTACTTTATAGTTTTTTCCTTGTTAAGATGTAGCAAAAATTCAAATAAGGATGCTATAATCAACTGAGATAGCTTTGGTTTGTCATTGAAGTTTATGTCTCATCTTAGTTCACAATGGAGCTAAGACTATGTGCCTATGGTTCCCAGAAAATTTCCAGCTCTGTCCCTCAGCCAAAATTGACATTATCTTTAGTACAATAGAAAAGGTGGTTATATATGGCACTAGTAATTTTATTAAATATGAGGATTTAATTGGGTATCTAGTATAAGACCTTTCTTCACAATTTATATTCAAATTCTTAGAATCATGGTAACAAGTAGCAGTATACTAAATGAGAACAACGGAGTTTGGTGTTGTGTGATTGCCCTTACATTTTGGATTCTTAGGATGTGAATATCATCTCTGATATAAGTTCTGGAAAAGATAATTTAGTCTTTAAGTTACTTAGGATCCTGAGCGTTGGTTTTTGACAGTTAACTATATTGCAAAATTGAGGGGGGAAAGCAAATTCCTGAAAGTACTGGTTTTCAAAGAGTCTCAAGAAGTCTGAATTGTGTAAATTTGTACATGTGAGCAAACTGCCCAAGTTTAGATAAAATAGGGAGTCATTGTTTGCTGATATCAGGAAGCAAAGATGGCCACTGAGATTTCATAAGAAGAAAAATAGTAACAAAAAAAAAATGAAGGGAGCAACAGACAGTAGCACTGACTCTGACTTTAGCAAACTGATAAATTACAAGAAGCTGCATTTTGATATGTCATTGACTAAAACACAGGTTATGGAGACCAAAGATGGTGCCCTGATCCCTTTCCCCCTCTCACTGTGGTCTGATAGCTACTATGTCCCCTACTTCAAGTTCTTTAGTATGAAAAGGCTTATTAATATTTATGTCTTTCTCTCAGGCCTAAGCTCAGATCAGGGACAAGAAAGGTCCTTAGTAACTTGTGTCTATTTAAATACAGTCCAGAATGAAACACAGCAAATAAGATGCCTTTGAATGCTAAAATAATTTAGGGATTATCTGTTTTGTATTCTGTAGCCACTTCTATAATCTATCTTCTCTAAAAAAAAAAATTATATAGGTTAAGATCATTTCTTTAAACAAGGATGTGGTGCCCTATGATATTGCAAGAGTGGTAAAAATAATAGCTGTAAGTGCATTGGATTAGATGGTTATCACATCAGATAACTGCAGCAGAGACCAGGGGTCCCTTGTGGAAAATATTGTCATTACTCATGTCATCTTGGCACTTCAAAGACTGATACTGGTCATGTTCCTAGCGTTTGGCATAAAAAAGAGCATTTAAGCTTCCACAATTATATTGTCTATTCCCTTAGTTGCTTGTGTTTATTAAAAACAGAGAGGATTAAAATCATTGTAGTATAAAGGGAGGAAAAAATAAATTAGGCACCAGATTCAAGCTACCCTTTGACTTAAGCCAAAATTGACATAGGATGTTTTTCCACTGCGCTCCTTAGATCCGGATCTAAAAAGATCCGGATCTAAGGAATGTGTACATTCTTTAATCCGGATCTAGTAGATCCGGATTAAGAGAAGCATCCAATGTGTCTCCACGGGAGGTGTAGCACCCATTAGCAATGGGGGCTAATCTCCCTGCCGTGAAACACCTTTGCACCCATCTGGGGAATCTGGATTGACCCCCAAGGGGTCTGTCCATCAACCCAGGTGTTTCAGGAGACAGGGAGGTGCACTCTTCAAAGTCCCTCCGAAGAGACCGGCACAGACTTTGTAGCCACTCTGGAGTCCCTTCGGAACATCTCCAAAGTCAGCGCAAGACAGCCCCGGAGCGCCCGCGATGTCAGCGGGAAATCACTCCGGAGCACCTCCGAAGTCTGCACTGATCTTTGGAGAGACCGGCAGCGAGACTCCCAAGTCTTTCCCAATCACTTCAGAGGGATTTTGGAGGGAAGTCCACGCGGTCTGTGCTAATAGCGAGCGGATCGCGCTGACAGCTCCAGAACCTCTCCGAAGTGTTTGCCAATCTCTTTGGAGTGACTTTGGAGTCATTTCGGAATGATTTCAAAATGACTCCGAAATCACTTTGAAGCTGGAATTTTGGGGCTCCCCCCCCCATGGGTGCATCCCCTCCCCCTAGCCTCCTCTAGATTCTGTTTCTCATGGAAACAGGTTCCCTTTAATCCATATTTTCTGGTTGAAGACCCCATTGTAAACCCCATTAATGGGGTCTACAGAAAATCCAGATTAAAGGCTGAGATGTACCCATATGATCCGGATTTCCCCAGCGGTTGTGGAAACAAATGTGTCCTAAATGGGTGCCATGGCGGAAATGGGGTCATCCAGCTCACACCCAAATGGGTCCTTAATGGGTGTAAAAATGGGTACTTTCTGACAGTGGGAAAACACCCATAGTGTTTATGTCTGTTTATCTGCTTTCACTGCCATCCAAGCATGGGTTTCATTAATGGGGTCTACAGAAAATCTGGATTAAAGACCAAAAAGATCCGGATTTCCCCCACGGCAGTGGAAACAATCGGGTTCAAAATGGGTGCCGTAGTGGAAATGGGATCATCCGGCTCACAGCCAAAAGGTACAATAATGGGTGCAAAAATGGGTACAATTGACAGTGGAAAAACACCCTTTATCTCCCTCAAGACTCAGCATTGAAGGAATCCATTATTCTATTCCTCCTGTTGTTGTTGTTGTTATTGTTTTAACTCTCTGGCAAATCTAATTTCTTCAGGTAAAAAACTCACTTGAAAGGCCTAAATTGGAAATTCAATGCCCTTATTTTAAATATTTTATTGTGTTTTTCATGAACTATTCCATTTCTACTTTGCAGTACGTGCCAAAGTATTGAGCATTTTTCTGGAGTTCTTATTATTTCCTCCTTTTTAATGGTGATTATTCAATTTAATGGGCAAATATTGTGTTGTTTCAGCTGCAGTTGAGCAATGGGATCATAGAGTGGGAAAGCTTGGAAGTGGGTAAAAACTAAGACTTGCCTGGCCCATCAGTTTCCAATATACTTCCAATACAATATCCATACATTTGAGTGTATAGAAGAACTAAGGATTCCAAATGCACTGCTCTGCCATTCCTGCATTCTACAGCTCCAAATCAGCAAGTTGCATCTGCATTCAATATAATACCTCCAAATGTGCTACCTGGTTCCTGCTTAATAATCAGGAGATCTAAGTTGTTTCAGTAGAAGATACTGTCAGGAAGTGTATATGGCACCATTGACTGACAAATGGAGTATACTGGTGAGACTCAACAACAATTCATCATTCACCATTGATGTCCTTCAACATCAACAGCAATGAATGAAATTTTGCTCTAAACTAGAAGACTCTGTTCAGATGTCCATGGAGGGTTTCTCCAGGGTCAGAGAGAGAAGGACCCATGCCAGGGAGAAACACATCCCACTCCTGAGGCCCCTGATACTATTCTAAAATGGGGACATGGTGTATTCAATGAATTCATAGCATGATTTTTCATCCTGAATTAGCCCGATCTGAATTGAAGAGGCTGTTGGTGCTTCCATAGCATACTCAGCTATCACAGAGGTCCAAAAATTAGTCCTACTATGCAGGTGTTTCAAGAACCAAGCCAAGGATCTGTATCAATTGCAAATGACTGTTTACTCATGCTATTGTTCATTGCCAGATAGTGCAGACATAGACCCTTTCAGCACTAACATTTGGGCCCGATCAGCAAGGAGTCTTCTAAAAATAGGGAGGCCACAATGCTTGTTCATGTTCTTCCTCCACACTGGGCAGAACATAACCTAGTCTAGGTGGCCAAAATGAGTGCCCAAACCAATAGACTTATAGACTATTTCTATAACTGGTCTCTGGAATGGAGCAGAAGATGTGGAAGTATGTACACCTCCTTGCTCTGGTGTTGCAGGGAACTCTAAATTGCACCATGAGATTAGATTTCTATGCCTCTTAGGCCAGGAACATTTGTTCCTAGGCATCAGAGAACCAGAAAGCTGCATCCAAAGATCATCCAGTCTTTGGAGCTAGCAGGGCTCTCCCATAACAGTCTTCTAAGTGCAAAAAAGCTTGTTCTGAAACAGGAGAAGCAGGTCATTTCCTCCATAGGGTAATTCTGCACTGGCTGGTATATGGAACAAGTGTACTAAGAATTTCCCTTAAACCACACCAGCATGTGTAATAGCTCCTAATACATATGGTAGCCAATGCAGAATTACCCATATTTTCTAAGTAGGCCCCAAATAGCCATATCATTTTAAGAAAGGGGTAATACCATTTTTAACAAAGTTTTGAAATACTGTGCATCTAGGCTTACCACCCTAGAGTTGTTTCCCATTAATAAGATCTCCTATCTATTGCTATAAGGAAATAACTCTTTATTCTTTACATTCTTATGCTTTAAAATATAATTTTATTTAGTTGTTATATTTGGCAAATTTATTATTATTTTGTTCTTGACTGTGTTTAATAGACTATTTTTGTGCAGAATTTTATATCAGGATGCCTACCAATGTGAGAGAGAAAAAATTAAAATCCAAAATGCCTGTATTACAAAATGTTGAATAATATGCTTTTCTAGTCATCTGCCAAATATCAACACAATCAGTTAAATAGAAGTGAAAGGATTTCCCTCCTTTCTTCTGCACTTGAACTGAAGCTATAGCTATATGGAAATAATACTAAAGTTAAAAATGGACATTTTTCTCCACTTTTTAAATTTTTTCCACTCTAGAATATATAAAATTGCAGCTCAATTATCTACAGTTATCTTTGAATGTAGTAAGAATAAGGATATATATGTAAATTCTCTTGTTTAGACCACACATTTAATTCTCTATTTTCCTATTTAGTTTTCTGATTAAAATCTGGAAGAGGATGCAGGTAAATGGCAAAGGAAAGGACACAACACATATTTAGAAGCTATGGATGGAGCTCTATTGTAATCCCCCCCAAATTTATTTTCTATTTCAATACTCACTTTATAATCCCCTCTTCCCCTTCTAGCATTTCCATTATTCACTCCAGTCAATCACCAATTAAAAATAATTTTATTCCTGCTTTCTTTCTTTCTTTCTTTCTTTCTTTCTTTCTTTCTTTCTTTCTTTCTTTCTGTACAAATGGATCCTTAATTTTAATTCTTGTGGCTATATGTAATATCACAAGTAAACTGTTTGCACAGTAGTATTATAGTCTTGGTTAAATGCTGTTGGAACTTATTTGATACTTGCTGCTATCAGAAAGAATAAATATAAATCACTTTATCATCTGACTACTAATTGGTATAATAAGGCTGCATTATTTGGTATAATTTTTTTAATTTGAACATGTTGAACATTTACCTGTGGATTATAAATATCTGGCTTTTCACAACCTCATATTAATTTATTTTATCAGTCTTACATATTCTGTAATAATCCCAAACCTTGCCATATTTTCCAAAGGCAGATAAAGAATTTCTGCATCACTTTCACTGACATAATTATCTGGCATCACTGAAGGTGTGGGTGGAAAGGGTTCCATGACAGAATGTTTTCCCTCACATTTGTCTGCTAGATTGTGACGTTACACTAAAAAGATTTGCCAAAACAACAACGAAAATCAGCCCTGGATGGCAAATCTTCTTAAAGATGTACCCAAGCTCTTCTTTATAAATATTAATCATAATCTACCTATTAAATACTGCATGTGCTGTCAGGCTTTCAGATAGGTCAATGAAGCCAGAAGCAAAAGACTTTGTTAAAATTAAAGTAATGTGCTGGAAATACATGCCGATGCTGTTTTTTCACTGTATGGCAAATATTTATTTATTTGTGACTGTCAAAGAAATTGTCTTTCATGTACAAGAAAACAGGCTCATTACTTGTATAGTTTAGCAAGGTTCATTTGAGAAAAATCTGTTTCTGTTTGAAAAAGCACATTTGTTGGTACTTGTTTATTCAATACTCTATTTATTTAGCTCAATATTCATAGCCCATCCTATACTACAACAGATCCAGATCAAGGGCCTCTTGACCCAGATTTGGCTTCATCTTGTACAGATGGAGCTAGCCTAACAGGGGCAGGGCCTCCTTGATCTGGATTATCATGCAGATCAAGAGGCCTAGGATCCGTATCAGAGCTCTTTTGATCTGGATCTAAGGGTTACTGCAGAAAGTGTCAGAGGCACATCCTTCACCAGTGCCTGAAACGTACATGAGGGTGCACCTTAAAGGCAAGCTTTTTATGCATCCTGGTAATTATCACATAAAAAGTATGTGTGCTACAATCACTCAGGATAGCACAGCTGTAGGCATCTGAACTTATCTGTCTGGATATTTGAGGTCTTTATATATTAGCAGCAGGAGTGGTCAAAATTAGTGGATACAAAGGCATATCAGGTAATGAGCTTCCTTTAAAGTCCATATGGCACTAGAAAATCTTTCTTTAATCCAACCTGAAATGAGTGGAATCAAGGCAAGACTGCTGGCATGTTTAGACTTTAAAGAGAGCCTGCAAACTGGCACATGGCAGGGGAAAGAAGGTTTTGTTTGCATCCAGTTGCACTTGCTGCACCTGACATTTCACTATACTCACTGGCAAGCTGACAGGTAGTTCAGTTTATTTTTTTCAAAAATTAGCATGGAATATGTCTAGCCAGAAGGTGTCCACTAAAGGCTTATGCTGCGTTCTGCAATACTGTAAATCCTGAGATGTCTTCAAGGATATAATCATATAAATCACAATAGTTCAGCTTGGAAGTTACCAGAATACAGATCATGGAGACCAAGTTAAAGAAATTCCTAGCCCCAGCTCATCATGCTTTGCCTGCACTGGGCAAGGTGTATTTTGTATTCTGTAGCCCCTTTTATTATGTCTGAGGAAGCTATTAAAGATACAGCTGAAGATACAGCTGAAGACCACAAATATGTAACTATTTTTCCCTGATTTTTTTAAAAAATATTTCATCCAATTTTCTTGCAGTACAGATTTTTTTTTGTTTCAGGTTTACTTAAAAATGCTCTTTGAGATATTATGACACTTAATGTCTTAGTGCTTCTCATCAGTGAATGGAATACTTAGCTACTAATTTATTTTTTGTATTAAGAAAATGATAAAAAATGAGCTTGCTTATCTTTAATTCCACAGTAGGTGAGAGGCAAGAGGACTGAAGTTAATTAGTGGAACAATAAGAGACAATCAGCCTTCAGAGTTTACCATGAAACAAGCTACTGTTCTGGAAGATTGCTGTTTATATGACAGAGGGTTTTAAAAAGAGATTTAAAACATTCTGCAACAGCAGATATTAAACTACTGTTTCTACAGTGTTGGTGGGTTGTCTTTGCACCTGCCTGCCATCCAAGCCCCTTTGCTGGAGCAGCCATGGTTCTGCTCTTTTCCAGCAATGGGGCATCCATGGCAGGTGGCAGCAAGAGTTTGCCTTTGCCTGCCATAAATGCCCCATTGCTGGAGAGTAGGAGAGGTAGCGGCAGCAAGCCTTCCCCCTCCACAGCGACAGAGCAGCCAAAGGGTGAAGGAGGCTGCCATTGTCAGAAGCCTGCTTTGCTGGAGCAGTGGAGTCAGGAGGGCAGATGGTGATCTGCATCACAATCTCTCCCCCCAGCCCTGGTGGTCCAGCAAAGCAGCTGTACCTCCTTTCTCCGCCACCACCTCTCATGTCCAGCCTCCTGGGGTAGGGGATCTGGTGGAGGCTGAGTCGCTGCTGGGAAGGAGGAGTAGGAGGTGGTGGCAGGGGAAGGAGGTAGCTGCCATCCACACCCCCTCCTTGCCCTGAAGGCCCGCAGCATGGTGAAGGTGGCGATCGCACACATGGCACCACGCCCCCTCCTCGATGATAGCTGCTTTGCTGGGTCATCAGGGCTGTCTGTGTGTGGGGGAGATGGTGAACTACCCCCCCGCCTCCACTACTCCAGGTGATGACAGAGTGAGCATCACCTCGGCGGCATGGTGGAGGTGGCTGCTCCACCGTCACCACACCCCTGAGGGGTGGAAGCAGCAGCAGCATATCCTCCTGCAGCCTGATCCAGGCTGCAGAAGGCATGCTGTGCTTCCGCACAGCACCTTTTTAAGCACCCATTCCAAATGGGTGCTAGAGGGCCTGTGCAGAAGCAGAGGGGTCTCCTGAACATTTGGATCTTCAAGACCCCATTTCAAACAGTGCGGTTTGAAACAGCGCAGTGCGGAAGCACCCTAAATTACTTTTTAGCTTTGCATATTAGTAGTAGGGCCTTGATGGAGGTGGTGGCACCTGTGTATGTATATTAGTAACTTTATAACAAATTCAGCAAACATTATATCACAAACAGAAGCCCTGACCGGACAGGCCAGTGGAAGCAATAATGAAGCATCACTGAAGTGACAGGCCCCTCACGGGGCATTTCTTACCTATCAGTGCTGTGCCACTAGAGCAAGGCTTTATGGCAACGTTTTTTTGTTTTTTGTTTTTTGTTTTTAATTTTAACATTTATTAGAGCAGTGGTGCCCAAAGTTGTCTGGGCTACGACCCATCTAATATAAGTTTACCAACTCAGGACCCACCTCTAGGAAATTTAACCATTACCAATATGAATAAAGGCTTGGTCAGTTGGTGTGTCGTTCTACAGGCAGGGCCCACTTAATATTCGCTCGTGACCCACCAGTGGGTCGTGACCCATAGTTTGGGAAACCCTGTATTAGAGAGTAACATACTTAACGTACATACATATATACATGCCTCAAGTAAAAACAACAATAAACACAAATGTACTGATACATCCCTTCTCCCCCTCCCCTGTGATAGACCAATTCAATTGACTTAATTGTGGCTACTATCTAGGCATACAGACACTTTAATAGAAAACTATTTTCTTAGATACATGTATTTGTGCTAACAATCTTTCTATACATGGTTCCCATATTTGGCGAAAGTACTGATTAGTGTTGTTATCTTCCATTTGACACTGTTTCCATGAGCAGGGCTTTATGGCAACATGATATTATTTTAAAAATTTATTTATGGAATTTATATTCCATCCTCCACCAAAACGTCTCAGGGCAGTTCACAAGCAGAAGTAATAAAATATTAAAATATATTTAAAAGTGTAAACTTCTCTCCCATCCTCCCCAACAGGACAGCACCCCAAAGAAACTGTTTAAATGTCAAAACCCTGGGTGAAAGAATAAGTTTTGAACAGGGGCAATTTTGCACTTCCCTTCCCGTCCTCTGCATGGGAAAGGAGAGCAATCACCCAACATTAACTGGCGCTTGCACTTGTGAGTGTTAGGAAACTACAACCTGTGCCCTCCATGACTGCATGTGCATCAGCACTTTCGCCATGATGATGCTGATACTCTGTGCACACGCAGTCATGTCTATGGTTTCCCAGGCACCAGCACACTTGTGTGGCACCTCAAACATCCCCAGAGCACCAGAAGAGGTGCAGATGCTCGCCGGTAAGTCCCTGGGTAAGGTTAATAAAGGTGTAGAGCACAATTCTGTGCTCCACACCTAGTGCATGATTAGGGAACTTCTGGGGAGGCAAGGGGTGCATGGAGGCTTTAACAACCTCCTCAGGGTACGGATGCTCTTCCCCAGAAGTTCATGCACTATGGGCTGTAGTGCGAATAGGCTCCAGGTATTGGAAAGCATACAATGTAGGTGCCTTGTGAACTTCAAGAGGCAGACTATTCCAGAGTCTGGGGGACCACCACAGAAAAGGTCCCCACAGAGAAGTAATGACAAGAAGGCCCTCTCCTTAAGATCTCAGTGCATGGGAAAAGGCCACAATCACTATGTCACTGTGCCAGTCAAGGATGTCCCATCAGTGTCTGAACTGACACTGCAAAAAGTAAGCACCACAGAGCACTATCATCACACAGAGCACATCGTCATCAGTTTATTTCTATACCATCTTTTCATAATATGCTTAAGGTGGTTTACAAGAAATTAACAATATACAGAAAAATTATTGAACAGAAGTCAAAGCAAGATACAGTATTAGTAAACAATGTAATGTAAAGTACCTTTAAATATAACACCTAATCAAAGAGAACAAGAAAAAAAATCCCCAAATGTTTGTATAGCAAGCATAACTGTTTTCCCTTGCAGACCATGTGGCAGTTCTTTATTCCAGAGGCCTTCTGCAAGAGAACAGAGATAGAAGCCAAGGGAAAGATTCAGGAGCAGCAAACAGTTCCCTGCCCTTAAAGCTGCTCCCAGGCCACCAGCACCCTTAGTGAAGGCAATTTTTGTATACAGGGGCTTTTTCTTGCAAGAGATATAAGCCAGGAAGAGACTCAAACATGGTCCACAAAACTGTATACCTGCCACATTTCTAAGAGCATATGAATACAGATATAGACAGGGTGATTTCACACTTCTCTCCCCATCCACCTGACGGGAAAGGAGCGCAATGAACAAATGTCGACTAGCACTTGCACTTGGAGCATAGTCAACATTAAGCCATCCCTCCCCCCCCCCTTGATTCAATTGAGGGTTGATTTTGGTTGCGGCACCCTGCACGACTGTGCATGCATCAGCACTATCACCATGACAATGCTGACATTCTTCACAGTTGTGTCAGGAGGGCAGCAGGGCTGCCAGTACACTTGTGCAGCAGCCCTATTGACCTCCTTGTCCAGCTGAGGTGCAAATGCTGGGAAGAGTGCTTCACAGATAGGGCATGATTTGGGAACTTCTTGGGAAGGCAGGGGGCACTTAGAGGCTGTAGCAGCCTCCTCCAAGTGCAGATGCCCTTCCTCAGAAATTCCTAATCATGCACTATGGGCTGTAGTGCAAATTGGCCTCTGCTCTGTTGTTTGATAAATTAAAAATAATTTGAGCTGGCATAGGGTACAATTTGTGGGTACAAGCTGTAATTTTAATTAATTTTGGCTGAATCTTCCCAATCCTTTACCACAATTACTCAGACTGTTTTTGTGGGTCTGCAACATCGTGATGCACATGTTTGTTAAGTACAGAAGGTCCTCTGCTTCTTCCCACTCTTCAATAGAATTCCATACGTGGGGCTGCATGATCAAGGCAGAGTGGTTCAGATACTCTGTAACCTAGTGAACATGATTTTTTTTTAAGGACTCTTTTTCTCAGATTTATTCCAAGATCTCAGTTTAGCACATGATCTTTAAAAGAAATAAAATTCAAGACTGGAGTCTTTAAAACAAGCCAATCCTTTTAACGTTAGAATTAGTAGAACAAGCAAATGACCTTTTACGGTATTAGAAGGTTAGTTGAAATGGTCTTTAAATCCTGCTTCTTCCTTGCAAAGCTAAAGGTGCACAAATCACAGCTTGAGGGTGTTAGCATTTCTCCAAGAAAAATCATACCAGAATAGAGTAATGGAAATGATAGGTAAAAAAATGTATTTCAGGTGCTACTCTTGTAAAATTAGTCTGATCTGATGCAGAATGTAAGATACTTAAAAACTAAAATGGCTGCAACATATTAATCATGCTTTATATTTTCTCAAAATGGTGTTTTTAAAAAAGAAAAATTGAGAAGTAAAATTTCAAAACCCATGACAGCATGTCTATAACCACCTGGCAAGAGGAAATTTGTGGGATCTTCTTTAGATGTCACAATTTCCTCTTGTCAATCCTGCAAGATGGCAGGAGTAGGGGTGTGCATAAATGTATTTTTTGCATTCGAATTTGAGTCAAATCAAATGTCAAAACATTCAATTCGACTCAAATGTTTAAGATCCAAATGTCAAAAAATCTGGTTTTGTATCTGTTATATGTATCTGTTCTACATATCTGTATGCATTCTGCAAACTTCCTGTTTTATCCCATATGCATCCTGTTTTATCCCGTATTTTAAGTGCAAGATACGTATAATTTTCTACAGATACTTATGTAATACATAGTATCTATGCATTTGTATCATTTGAATCATTCAAACGAATGTTTTGGAAAATTCAAAATCCATTCAAATGTTTAGATTTGAAGGTTATTAAATCCAATTTGAATTTGAATGTCAACATTCGTTGGATTTGAAATGGGTTTCGAAATATTCGTGCGCATCCCTAAGAAAGAGCTAGTCCCAGCTTCTTATCTCCATAGACAATTCTTCCTGTTATTGTTCCTGGTCAAAATACTTGGATGTCAGCCAAGTACCCAGCCATTTCCCTTTGTATTCTTCTCACACTTGGTTTACATCTGGGTATTTTGACCAGCAACAATAACACAAAGAGGGGACAGACAGAGAGAAGGAGATATAGTATTATAGAAAAAACAGTGCTGGTTTCCAGTCAGCTAACCTAGGATTGTATTAGATCTGCCATGCATAGTCCTAGGAGAATTGCAGATTTTAACCTATGTCTGGAGGCACCTGGGTCATCCAAGTGACAGGAAGCCACACAATAATAATCTGTATGTGGTGGAGTCCTACCCAAATGTCCTGAAGAGTGACCCTTTTCAGATCATGACTTTCTACTCTAAAGTCACTCCTTTCTGTGTTTAAGGCCTTTCTGCACTTGGCCTTCTTCTGGACTATATCCTGGAATAGGGGCACTGTAGTCTGCATGCTAATGCAGACTATGGCAGGCCCCAAGTAAAGCCTGCTATAGTCTGCATTAGCATGAGAACAACAGATCCTATCCCTCAATATATTTCAGAATGAGGCCAAGTGTGGGAAAAGCCTTATTTTGGGTGCTTAGCACTAGTCATCTTAAAGGTCTGGCCATTCTAGTGCATGATGTGTGGGAAGGAAGCAGCCTTAATGCTCTCCCAATTTCCTTTTTTATTTAATTTATACCCCACCCAGTGTGGCAGAATCAGGACAGCGTACAAAAGGAAAAAAGAAAAAGATAAAATAGATAGAAGAAATACCAAGTTAAATATTTGGCAAAAAACTACTCATGACCATTACCTGGTGAATTTCTTCAAGAAATTAGTTAGTGAAAGTAATATCTTTATTAGACTCTCCCCTTTCTGATTTCAGATCTAATCTGTTTCTTTATCAAGCATGGAACAGTAACAATAATAATTATAAAATTCTCATGGGCTGGTGCTTTAGATAAGCTCACATAAATGCACTGAAACTGAAAATGCATTTTAGCAATGATGAATATGTGAATGGAGGCACTTTGTGTTATAGGCTCATGATTCCTGTTTCATCCAAGGCCTGGTTCATCGACACTAGGGTTCATACTGAATAAAAATAGGCTAGCCACAGGAATTCATTCTCAGTAATCCCCAAATATGACTGTTTGATGGCACACTACATGAGGCTCTCTTTGAAGATGGTTTAGAAGTTAAAACTATTGCAGAATGCACCAGCAAGACTGCTGGGGCTATTTCTGAGTGGGTGCACATCCATCAGTTTCAGAAAAAATGTACACTTGTATCTTTTTACCACTGAGTCATGTTATAGTGTTAAATTAGATAAATAAGGCTTTAAATGACTTATTTCCTAGATATCTTTCCATATCTTCCTACCTGTCTAAAAGCCCCTGGTGACTGCATGGCAGCAGCCAATTAAGAGCTTATCTTGGAGGCACCCTTCTGGTAAGCTTGAGTGAATGGCAAATTATCATGGCCAATTTCTGCTCAAGTAACAATGAAAAGAAAAATGGCTACCTTTTAGGAACATTTCCTGACCGGCACTAAATCACACCAAGCAGAAATTCCAAGGCCTGCAAAACTAGAAGTTATGTACACACTTGGCATTCCAGCCCATGGTGGGCCAGCTAAATCCTAGTGCAGGTTAAGGTCTGCCTGCACTTTGGATACTCCATCAGTACCCTGCTATGAAGGTTGGATCCAACATCAAAGACCAGAAACCTTTGGTATATTTAGCTAGGTCCTTCTCTGTGGTATGCTAACTTCCAGTGCCACTTCCAGCAGTGCTGTCAAGTGTGTTGCCAAAAAGGGTTCCTCACTGTATTCCAGACTACTGGGGCATGCTTTCTGTGTGTCCTTCATAATCTGGGATAGTTGTAGTACTCCTCCTATAGACTACTTCAATGATGTCTACCAAAGGAACAAGATAGTGTGACATATTGGCACCCTATCATCCATTGCTTTGTTCAGTATGAGTAAAGAGGTCCTGGAGCTTGAGCTTACTCCACACTAGCATATAAAAGGCTTTTCTCTGAACCCCTCTGTAATCAGGAATAGTGGCCTGTGTAGAAAAGGCTAATGTAGTGAAAACTTGAAGAATACCTAGATGTGTTGTATGCAGTCCCTTATGTAATTCTTTATATATTCATATCCCAACATTAGATGGAAGATAATTTCTTTGTTTAACAAGTAAGCTTTGTTGTTGGAGATGGAATTGAAGACAATATGTATTGATTTAAAACTAATTATTGGGTTTGAGCAAGCTTTTCCTTGCAATTTAATCTAATTAAAGTCACTCCTGGTTTACAATCCTTATAGATAAGAGCCATTTTTGTTTGTTTGTTTGCACAGTTTTTCAAGGCAAATTGACTCTAGAAGAGGACTGCAACAAAAGCAAAAGACAACAAAAAATTAAGATACATTTTTTTTTGAATTCTAGGTCCAGATGTGGGTCCAGATTGCTCCTGGCACAGAATAAAGCTGTCCATGAGTGTTTTTCCACTGTCACTAGAAGTACCCATTAAGTACCCATTAATGAGTACTTAATGGGTACTTCTAGTGACAGTGCAAAAACACCCCATATTGGAATGGCCTGTTCCATGCCTGTCACCACACCACTTCCGATGTTTGCACCAGCTTCAGCCATATGCCTTACTGTGCTGTTGAAATTGGCTTTCTGCGGCATACTGGACCATGGAGGTGTGCCATTCACACACCCTCATGGTCTGGTATACCCTTCCCAGTATGTCATTAGAGCTCAAAATTGAGGTATTCTGGTGAACCAAACTAAGGTGTTATTGTGGGTGCCCTAACCTGACCTACACTCCCTCCTGTGTGAACAGAGCTACTAGGAGGGATAGGGTCTCTCTTAAATTGAATCAGTATATGGAAGGGATGTTTCTGGACCCTTTCCTATCATGAACAGTATTCTGTATGGAAATGGCTTCAGTTAAACAGTCAGTGTTTCAGGGAACAGAAGTATATATATGTTTAATTGTGAAGCTATCCTGTTGCCTGCTTATCTAAGGAGTTTTTTTAAATTCTCTTGTGCTACTATTCACCTTGTAGCTTCAAAACCTTGTTTAGACTGTTTGAAAATATTAACATGCAGTGATAATCTGACCACCCTCCTAGAGCTAAAGTAGATGGTATACAAAGTGGCTATCTGTCTTTTCCTTTTACAAGGTGATGCTTGAGGTTAAGAAGGCTTTTCAGTAGTTGTGGGCAGCTAAGCCTTAAGGGAGGATTAGAACTTCAGCATGCACTGCTTCACTAAGTATGATTAACAGACGTTATATATATTTGCACACGCTGGCTCCCTGTATTGAAAGGGAATAGCAATTTATGGCTAGCTCAAAAAGTGAGTGATTATGTGAGTTTGCATGCAAAATTCACTGGAGTTAACCAATGAGCTTTGGCTTTCAGAATTCACCCACCAAGTATGACAAATTTGATTCTTAATCCATAAGAATTAAAACCTGCTTTCAACTTTATTGGATCTATCAACATATTTTTTTCAGTTTTATAATTATCATTGGGCTTCCAATGTGGCAATCATATTGGAAGAAATATTTCTTTTTAAGACTTTCAAGTGTTCAGTAGTAATTCAAAGATAAGCAACAGCTGTTTTCATTCAAAAGCCAAATGGCTGAGTGTCAAGAGGTGCTCTTCCATATTTTCATCTTCCTTAGGATAAGAAAAGTGAAAAGCTCATTTTGTGGAGATACTGCCTTTTTATTTGTTGTTGTTAAGCCCAGATGTGGTAGGTAATTACTACACAACACCAAATGATAGTCAAATGAACAATCAGATTAAAATTAGCTTGCAAAATAGAGATTTGTATTGAAGTATTCATATAAAACTGAAAACAGTCTATTCTGTTTCAAAATGTTAAGAATTTATTTACAAATGTAAATGACCTAAAATTTTGGGGAAATCATCCTGAAGCTTCAGTGGATCCAGAATAAATCCTTCCATGATTCTTCAGTTGTGATATTTCTAAAGATATTTCAAATGAGATGTGAGAATTGTCTCTTTGCATTATAATATTTTAGAAAGAGATTAGATACTTCAGGATCTATGCCCTCACTATCTAAGGCTGCATCTAGACAAGGGTTTAAAAGTGCAGTTGTGGCACGATTATATTAGGACTGCCATACATATCTGTAGGAACTAAGGATGTGCATGAATATTCATAACATTCATTATTCATATGAATTTGGACAAATTCGGACATTTGTACACGAATCAAATGTTATGACATTTGTGCATTAACATTCATACAAATACCAATGTTTTGGAACATTCGTATGAATAGTTCAGACTTTAATTAAACTGGAGATACACATCGGATATGTATCGATATATATGAAGGAGCCATCTTGCCTGTGGGGAAAGGAAATGAGAAGGAAACTGGGTGAGCACCTTCCATCAAGCTCCCAGCACTGACCCCTCCCTCCCAACTGTCACCACACAGGCTGTGAAGAAGCCATCTTGCCTGTGGGGAATGGAGGAGAAAAAGAAAGTAAAAGTATTTTACCATTGCGAGGACAATGTTGCTGCCAGAGTGTCCCTGTTCCCTCCCACACCATTTTCCTTTTGTATCTTGTCTCTTTAGATTGTAAGGCTGAGGCCAGGGACCTGTCTAAGATTAATATAATATTGTAACCTGCCCTGAGACCTTTGGGTATAGAGTGGGATAGAAATACAAATAAATAAATAATAAATAAACATGTGTTCGTATAGGATACATATCCATTATGTATGTGTCATATGAGATATGTACCCAGGATACGTATCTAGGATATATATGGTTTCTTATTGGATATTTGTACAAATTCGTCTGAATACATTTGTATCAAATAGAATCCTATGAATTTTCTAAGATTTGATTCATTACGAATGCCAAAACCCCATTTGTGCACATCCCTCGTAGCAACTCCAACAGAACCAACAGGGGTAGATTTGTCCTTTTTTATTATTCTAGCAAAATCAAATACTAAACACAGGTTTGGAAGATTGGCAGCATGATTTTTGCTGAATAAAAATGGCCAAATCTGAGGTAAAAATGGCCACTGAGTATGTTCATGGGGCTGGTGTTCATGCATTTCTGGGTATTTTGTGCTACCTGGATGTGCCAGGATGCCAGTGCAGAATATGGCATTTTCTCTGGACTGTTGCCCAGCTGTTGGGGCAAAAAGTGATTGTTTCAGAGGATCTTTACTCTGGAACATTGCTTAAAAGCACAATTCTCCAGAGATGCCTGGAGGCGACCTAAGATATGGTCATTAGGCGTATGAACCCTGGGGCCACTTTTAAAATTTTTTGGACTTACCACAGGCACCTTGGTTCTTCTAAGCAGTGAATGGGGGCTTTCAGAGATTCTCAGGTGCCAAAGGAGGTAGGGGGTGGTACCACCATGTTGAGCATCTGATTCTGAAGATTCATCAACAGTGTTTTTCTTTTCTTTTAATCTAAGGAAGTATTTTCTGGTAGTAGGACCCTCTTTTACTTGAGACTGAGATTTGCGGTGGGAGGAGAAGAGAGGCAATGAGATATTCCAAACTAAAAATTCATATTAAACTTTCCATTCCATGGAAACAATTAAGACTGCAGATTTTGTGCATAATTACATTGGCTTCAGGCTCTTAAGCAAACAGGACTTCCTTCTGTGTTAATATGCATGGGTTTGTTCTGTAATCATCTCATTATGAACCTAATCCAAGAAATTGATACTGACTAGAAAAGGAGTTTTGCAACAAAAGTAATGTGTATAAGTAACACGTTAACTTTTTAATAAATGTTTGCCTATGTTATGAGTTGCTATGTTTGCTTCTAGTAGTATAGGGGTGTTTCTCCACTAGCACTAGAGTACCCATTAAACACCCATTAAACACCCATTAAGGACTCTAGTGCTAAGTGGAAAAACACCCTAACTCAGGAGAAGTTGTGAACTAAGCTGCACCCAACTGGGCAAGTAAGGGTGCTTCTTAAACACGCCCAGGGTTTGATGGGGCAAATGAATCTACCTGTAATAAGCCTACAATGGAAACCCAGAGTTGCAGTTGTGAGCACTGTATCCATTAGGCAGGAGAAACCACCCTGAGGTCAGACTGCAGCCAAGTCCACCTCCTTCACCACCATGTGCAAAGTGAATTGATTGGGTGATTTCTGCCTATGTTAGTATTTTGATGGGCCAAAACTGGACAACTTTGGAAGATGCCTATTGTGTGTCTTGTACAGCTCCTACCTCTGTGGAAGATTCCATCCAGCTGCCCCTCAGGCTGCCTAATCTTTGGCCACCTAGATGCAGCTTCTGTTTCTAAGTGGTGTCAGTCCAGTTTTGTTTAAATGAACAAGCAAGTTTTGGATTAAAACATATCACCCAAGAGTTGCAATTAATAAAATATGGGTTCTCTTGGGGAGGACCCATACAACACACAAGCAATAATACTGCAGTCTGGCAGATGTTCTTTCTGTGTTCTTCATTTGGGATGCGTATTCATGCTGTTTTCCTCAGTTCTAATAATGATGTCTTGAAATGAAAATCTGATATTCATGAACCACCACTAGTACCATGAACATGCACACATACATATCAGGATAGCTTTCAGTACCTTAAAAATATAATTCCTTTTTAGAAAGGAGGTTTGCAATCAAACAACAATGCAATAAGCAATGCAAAATTTCAGAATTTCAAAAGCCAGCATGATATTAACATTTCTGGATTATTATCTATCAACTTGGTGAAGTAATGAAGGCCATACAAAACTAATTCAGAAGAAATAACACTTTAGACATACACTCCCTGCTGTGAAGCCCAAAAATTTATTATGAGATATAAGCATCTTTTCTAATCTTCCTGCCAAAGGCTGACTTTTTTTGTCTGAACGCGAAATAAAATACCAGAGTAATTAAAATCTACAGAACAAAAGATTAAGCAACACAGGATTCTAGATTAGTTCCACTTGTTCCAATTTCAGCATCAATAACCCCAAGTGATATCTAACCATTTGAAAGATGAAATATAGCCCCTGAAAATCTTAACAGAATTATCCAACCAGAGAAAGTATTAAACTAGAAATAATTCTGGTCGCCATTTTTGCTTGATAGCTCAGAAAGATCAGGCTTTTAAGAGGGTGCAAAGCTGATGAATGTTCTTCAAGAACTGCCTCGTGTCTTTTCATTTTAATGTTATGTTTTGTTGCATGTTAGAAGTGATACTTCTGTAAATCTTTCAGTAGGCATGTGGAGGACTGGTACATGAAACTTCCAAAACTCGATTTATAAACATTAACCTAATCAATTGATCTTAACAGCTCAAACTGGAAGGAAATACTCAAAATAATGTCTCCTTTGTTTACTAAAGCCAATTTCTGAATTCCTTTGCAGTCTTCTGCAAATGCATATAGGAAGACAGACAAAAGAGTAAATGTACAAGATTGACTTCCTTAGTTAAGCAATTAATTATGGCCCCAGGCACCATATCTGCAGCCCATTCTAAGCCAGTTTCCACATGTGCAACTTGGTGCACAAGGAAGAAACCACTCCTGGGCTGGAATGCTTTCTCGGTGCAGGAGTGAGCTGAACAGCCATATACTTTAGTGATCTGGCTCATCCTGCCTTATGTTAAAGGCTGGTAAGTGAAAGTTCTCTTGTGTTGAACTTGCATTTGAGGACATTTTATCAGAATCTGGAAATGGCTATGAAAGTTAGTCATTTCTGGAGAATAGTGAAATGCTGCCAGGCTTCTCGCTGTTGTCATTTTGTGTGTGACATTTGCAGGAGCAATCCTGGGCTGCACTATGTTTACAAAGTGAGTTTTCTGCAAGAAGAAAACTACTGGATGTGGATTCCAAATCCAGGACCAGAGGCCTTTTCGCACTACAGGCTAGACCATGCAGGAACACATTCCCCATTCACGCCTAGGTAGGTATGGAACTCATGGGGACACATTCCAATGTGTGAATGCAGAACCCATCCCTGTGTGGCCAATCAGAGCCAGCGGCATGTGCAGATGCACAATGCCGCCCGCCGGGCCCGCCACTTCAAACCTGGCAACGTAGAGGTAAGTGCCATGCATGCATGCACATCCCCGAGTAGGCCCGTGCCTGGGGGGATTCCTGCGGGCTCTAGGAAACCCAATTATGTCACCTAGAGCATGAAGGAACCCAGGAAAGGGATGAGATAGACCTGCCCACCCCTGGGTCAAACCTGACCCAATGGCAGCAGGCAGGGGCAGAGCCTGCAGCTGTTCCGGAGGGAGCGTGTGAATGCTCTCCCTCCGAAACAGCTGTGGGATGTCCCAGGACAGCTGGGAATGGGTGCCAGCCCAGCAGAGTGAATGCTCCATCTCAGGACATCCTACATGTGTTTCGGAAGCCTTTGTGCAAATAGGCCTCATGTCAGGTACTGGTGAAAACTAGTGACTATGCATCTTAAAAGACAGTAACCCCATGCCTGGTATCCTGAGGCGTGGTCCAACAGGACCATCTTTTAGTGTTTCCCCCCCTTTCTTCTTCCTTTGTATTTGAAATTGTCTTCAGACTAATCAACAAAGTATTATTATTATTAACAAACCCATGAAATCCTACCATAAGTGCTTGAAGCAGAGCTAGAATGGCTCATTATGTTTTAGGCATTCCCATATTTGGGGGACAGCTAGTTTTCAGGCACAATTTGCACCTTTTGCCTGTGTGATTTTGTAAAATCAGCCTTTCTGAAGAGTGTGGGAGTAATGCAGTGACTATGTTCATGTCCACCTACACATATTCTGAACCCACATTAATTCCATTCAGCGGTCTGAGGGTGCTTCCTGTTAATTTCATATTGTCTGTGCTCCTGAGTGGTCACAGTGTTATGAACCCAGGCCTGTTTCCACACAAAGGCTCCACTTTTACTACTTTCCAGGTTCAGGATGGAAGACTTGGGTTTTCAAAGAACCTAAGAAAGTGGGGTGGGGAAAGGGGGAACAGCATTTGCCCTCAGAAGAGAAGCAGCCTGGGGGAGTCAAATTGGATTTAGAAATGCTTTGTAGCAACCTGTCCTTAGACCTCTTGGCATTAGGTAGAATATAAATCTAAATAAATAAAGGAAACATATGCTGGTGCTAGCCCCAATGCAGCTTGTACATGTGTTTTTCCTGATATGTGTATAAACAAAGTGGAATGAAATGCTACTTGTCTGAAAGACTGTGTGGTCCAAATGTAAAATTGGAGGATGATCAGGGACTTGGAAGTTGCCCATTAAGCTATGTTCACGTGAAGCAAAAAAAGAGGCTTAAATGCAGCTTTGAGGTAGTAACATCTGGCAGCTGGTGGTCTCATCTCCACCTCTAATTCACATTAATTAAGCTTTGAGAGTGCATTTTCTGGCCTTTAGGTTCGAGTGGAAAACCTGTGTGTCATAGCTATGATCTATAAGCTGCTTCTTAGACTTTTCACCCTGCATGTTAATGCAGCCAAAGTGCCTGAGGGGCAAACTGTGATGGTACTGACGACACCTAAGGCCTCTTCACACTACAGCAAAAATGCTGTAGAACGCATCCTTTACCTGCCTACGTGCAGATAGGAAACTATCTTAGACACGTTTGGTCTGAACAGCCATCCAAGGATTCACAAGTCCCACCCCCGGCCTCCCACCATTGGCTCCTGTGGAGCCAGGGGTGGGGAGGCCTGTCATGTCCCTTCCGTGGGGCCGCACATGTTCCAGGGGCCCAGATCAGGCTCCTGCAGCTGGCAAGACCCTCTCCAAACACCCCCTCACCCGAGGGCTACAGCCGCGCACCCACTCCTTACCACTCCTTACCTGGTGGTCACCTGGTCGCTACTGGCACAATTGAGCTGGCCATGCTTTGCACCTGCACGCAGTGGCGTCCCTGATTGGCCAGGTGCCGATGCCTGCACAGATGGCCAGTTGAAGCCAGGTGGGTGCCTGGCCAATCAGGGACCCCACCACGTGCAGGGGCAAAGTGCAGCTGGCCTGATCGTGCCAGTAGTGACTGGGCAACCACCAGGTAAGGAGCGGGTGTGTGACTGTGGCCCCGGGGTGGGTGGGTGTTTGGGGGGGTCCCACCAGCTGCATGAGCCCAATCTGGGCCCCTGGAGCACACACGACCCCAGGGAAGGGAGGCACCAGGGCTGTCCGCCCCTGGCTCCACAGGAGCCAATGGGGACAGCCCGGAGGAGGGGCCCAGCTGTCACAGAGGGAGAGCATGTGAATGCTTGTGCTCTGAAACCCGAACACATGTAGACGCATTGGGAAGGGGTGGGGCAGCTTATAATGGAGCCACCAGTCCAGAGGAGTGAATGCTCTGACCCAACGCATTCTACATGCGTTTGAAAACCCCTCGTGAGAAAAGGCCTCTAGTTAGAGTCTTCCTTGCCACAATGAAACAATTTTTATTTAAATTACACTAAATTTTAACCTTGCAGCTATACATAGAATTCTCATATGTAAATCTGAGTCCTCTAATCTTTGAGAGAAAATGATTATTATGAATGGGCAATTCCCCAAACTTTGATTTTGTTGTATATCCATGGATTATTTACGGTCTTCCATTCTGCATCCAGTTCACCGTCTTGTCATTTCCAACCAAATGTGTAAGACAGTTTTCGCTCGGTTGTGCCTGATGTACAGGTCCACCATCATTACTGCAGTCAGCAGTTTTACCACAGCAGTATTTCCTCTTCCCATTGCAGGTTATCAGAAGTGTGCCCAAGACTCTTTCACCTTCACATTAACTTAGAAGCCTCCTGAAGCTCAGGGTGGTGTTGATGAGAATGTACCTTCATTAGAGCCCTTTTTGCACTTACCTGACTGTGGTTGGAATCATTGAGTCTGGGACAGCCAAACCTACTGGTTCCAACCACAGAAAGATGTGGTCTGGAACAGAGCTGCTTTCTCTGGTCCAGACCAGCCCCCTACTGAACATCACAGCATGCACAAAAGCCTCAAGCCTGGACTTAGAGGCAACTGAGGCCTCAGACAAAAAAATCCTAGCCTTGGAGCCTCTGGTATGTAGCCAGTAGTGACCGGACGACCACTAGGTAAGGAGTGGATGCACAGCTGCGGCCCCAAGGTGGGGTGGGTGTTTGGGGGGTCCCACCAGCTGCATGAGCCTGTTCTGGGCCCCTGGAGCACATGTGACCCCAGGGAAGGGAGGCGCCAGGACTGTCCACCCCTGGCTCCACAGGAGCCAAGGGGGGCAGCCCGGGGGAGGGGCCCAGCTGTCACGAAGGGAGAGCATGTGAATGCTTGTGCTCTGAAACCCGAACACATGTAGATGTGTTGGGACAGGGCAGGGCAGCTTGGAACGGAGCTACCGGTCCAGAGGAGCAAGTGCTCCAACCCAATGCATTCTACATGCATTTGAAAACCCCTTGTAATCCCCTCGTAATCCCAGATACCCATAATACCTTCTGCATATTTATTGCATTCTGGACCAGGCTCACTCTACTATGTTAGCAAGCTAATTTAACTGAGTCTTTCGGTATTCCCAGTCAGTATCCCTTATCAGAATTACACTTCGTCTAATGCAGATGGAGCATGCCTGCATGAAACAGGGCCTCACTAGTGTGGATTGAAGAAGCCTGCTGCATTATTCCAGAATTAAGATAAGTGCAGAAAGGGCCATATTCAAATATAATCTTATTAGACTGGAGAAGTGAGTAGGTTAGAAACACTTGTTGTATCCAACAGTACCCTGCAGAGCACTTCAGTAAGGATATTTAGAGAGGACAAAGGGCCTTTCCGCACAGGCTCTAAAAACGGATTTAGAGCCAGATGTGGAATGGATTTAGACCTGGCTTCCGCATAGGGGACGGAATTAGGACCCCTTTGAGGGAGCCGTGTCCGCATATTGGCAGGCAAAAACAGTTGTTTAAACTGTTTTTGCCGCCGAAATCCTACCCAGATGTAAGACCTGAAAAAATCAAGTCTTACATCTGGCTTTCCCCCTGAAAATGGTTTGGAAACTAATGTTTCCGCACCGAAGGGGGAAAAGCCGGATTGCCGGCACATGCCCAGCTATCAGGCAGCTCCTACTCCTAATCTCACCCAGGACTACATTTCCCAGCATCCCTGGGGTGCTGGGACCGCCAGGGCCGCGGTGCGCGCATGCGCGATTGGCGCCGGCGCTGCCAGCTTCAGAACTGAGCTGCCGATGATCGGGTAAGTCGGAGGGACTCTCGGTGGGGTGGGGGTGAGATTAGGAGTAGGAGCTGCCTTACCCTTGCCAGAGAACGGAGGATCCTCCGTTCTCTGGCAGAGGGAAGGCAGGGAAGCTGGCTGCCGGATCGCCTACCTGTCAGAGTGGCAGAGCATGCACTCTGCCTCTCTGACAGCTAGGCAGGCGCCGGCAGGGCTGGTTTGGGATGGGTGCTCGTGCACTCGCACAGCACCCACCCCAAACCGTTTCCAAATCCGGCCCTGCTGCCGCTGCCCCGCGCGTGTGTGTACGCGCGGGGTCTCCGAGAAACCGTTCGTGTTTGGAACGGATTCCCCTTTAAAAACGTTTCACCGGCGTGTGCGAAAAGGCCCAAAGAGGCATCTCTGAATCATGCTTTCATCCACAATTGAAGGAGATATAAGCCAGGCTTCCAAATGGAGTTTTGCCTCTCTCACCACCCTGACACAGAACTGGTCAACCAATGTTCAATCCATGTAAGTGATAGAGAAATGCTCTGATAAAAAAAAAAGCAAAAAAAAAACATCTTTGCCAATTGGCACCTGAATCTTTTATATTAGCTTTTTCTTTCCCCTTGATAAAAGTACACAGACACTGGTTTCTCGTGGACCATTGTTGAGAGTGCCTGACCATTGTTCCATTTAGAAAAACGTCTTATCTATTGAAAAAGCACTTTTTGCTGCAGCTAGAATGAAAAATACATTTCCCTCCAGCAGGTCTGCCTCTAATTGGATAAAACATGATAGAAAGCACTATTTGATATCACTGTAACATAGCATCTTGCACAGTCAACAAGCACCTTGCTTTTCAACTAGCACATAATGGAATAAAAAAAGTCATCCGAAACCTGGCTGTATTTACATCATTCCAATTCAAACACAGTAGTTTGGATCACACTGATATCCCATTACAGGTATGTGCGTGATAGTAAATGTGAATGTTTTCTTCTAAGTACTGAATGTAATCTATCAGAAAATATTATCTATACCTTATCTTTTGCTGTCATTATTTCTATGCAGTATTTTTGGAGATGAAATCTTATAGAAAAAAAGAAATGGGGTCAATCAAAAATGCAGTGTGCTCATGCTGAAAGATAGTAAGGTAATTTCACTGGCTTTCAAACTAGGATACTTTATTTTCCCCAAAAAATTACCAGATTGATAGCTCTTTGCTAAGTCTTAAGTTCCAGAAGCAGGAAAGAATTTAAAGACTGGCCATGTGAAATAAATGTTATTTGTCAGGCTTTGGGGAAGCAGTATAAAACGGTATAAAACATTTAGGACCAAAGAAGGCTGATAAATAATATATTTTTAAAGGAACTGTAGAAGAAGCTAAAGAACAGAACTTGGAGTCAAAGTCCAAAATAATATGTTTGGAAGGAAAACGAAGTAAATATTTTTTTAAGATAACTGATTAGCTGTAATTAATTGATATGGAATACTCATAGACAGTCCTCAAATGTGTGCAGCATTGTTCTTCTGGGATGATTGATTAATCATTTAAATAATTTTTCACCACCACTATGACAAGGACAACCTACCATCCTCTTGAGTACCATTGATAGTCACCCTTAGTTTCATTGCCATTATATTTTTGAAGAGCCACTCCCAGAAAGTGGACTTGCAGGGTTGATAGCATAAGAGGTAAGAGAGGGAATGTGGCATTTGTGACCCCTGTGACAGGAAGGGGATGTGATGAGTCATGTGGTGGAAGAAGTGGCTAGGGACATGTCTACACTTGCAGAAATAATTTGGAGCTCTGGTCTGTGCTTCTCCAGGCTATCATATGTGTGTTGATAGTTATGACCAAATGATTTATGTTCCTGCTTGGTCTTGTTGTTCCAGGGTCTGTAAAACTTTGGATTTTGGTACATTGAGCTCATGCTCTTTTGTCATGTCTGAAGATTATGAAACTGGTATTAAAAAAGGGGGGGGTCATTTGATCTTAGTATTGTCTAATGGCAGTATTTGACAAAGAGAACTATCATTTGTAGAATACCCTAAACTGCATGATTCCAGGGTGAATAGAAATAGAATATGTAAAATGTACTATAGACTGAGAGGGAGCTGTTAAAATAGAATCACAACCATTATTCACAGCACTAGGAACAAATTGCTTATTATATAATATTCCACCAGTATAATAATCTGTTCCTCAGCATGGATGAAGCTGACACAAAGGCAGCATCAAGTTCCAAGGAAGATTTGTTGGGCACTGTGTGGACTTCAGACAAAGCACAGGAAGTCACTTTGTAAGGAAGGAAGGAAGTTTCATTACACAGAATTATTATTGTTGTTGTTGTTGTTGTTTATTTCTAAAGCGCTGTACATGTACTCAGCACTGTACAATATTATGTTAATCTTAGACAGGTCCCTGCTCACAGGCTTACAATCTAAACAGACAAGAAACAAAAGGAAAATGGTGTGGGAGGGAACAGGGAACAGCAAAAAGCATCATTCATGGTCTTCAGTTCCAATCCTTCTGTCCGTTTCTTATTGCTGGAATTTTCCTATTCTCTTTACTTTGAATTTTCTCTTCATTGTTGACAAACCGGATGATGGTAGAGATGGTCAGCCGGCATCTACTCAGCCCCGCCCTGCCCAGACTCAGGGCCAGACATTTTTTAAACTGGTGGATTGGCTGCCATAGTCTCTTTGCCATCTTGTGATGGTAGCAGTTGGAGGAGGGAGGGGCACTGCTGGGAGTAAATATGGCACGCTGAACTCTCCACCAGGCCTCATTCCATCAACAGTTTCTTCTGTGGAGTTATCTAAATGTCTTGCAGTGATGATAATAACAAAAGACAGAAGAATCAGCATAGATTGCTGAACTACTCTGTGTTGAAAAAATGTGGTGATGCCTGCCAACTAGATTTGCTTCCTGCTCTTTAAACCCGCTGCATTCTCTATAAGGTCTTTTATTCTTTGCTGTGAAATTCCTTGTCAGGTGATGGTTTAACACATCTTACTTGTACCTGCTTGCAAGCAGTTAGTGTGGCAAAGATATTCTTCTGACTTCTGCTGCTGCTGAAATGTGGGTGGGAGACAGAATGCATCTTTTAGAACTGAGGCATTTTAAGCACGAAAAAAGTATAATTAGTTTCTTATTGTTTGGGTATTTAATCTGACTAATGAATCTCCCCCTTACAAATGACACTTCTTAAATTGTGAAACATAAATAATAGACTCAGCAGGCTAACTTGCCTTTTGGGAAATTCTTTTGGGTGAAGTCAGCTTGTTCCAGTATATGTTTCCATGCATTTAAATTAAGTAAACTCAGACTTTTATGACAACAAAGATGAGACAATGGCTGTCTCCACACAGCCACAAAAAAGGCTGTCTGAGTGGTGAGAGCACAGTGTACCATCCCTGATACTGGAGGCATGCTGTTTACGTGGCCAGTGCCTTCCAAACCTGGAGGCTTTAAAGCTGCAAAAGAAAAACTTCCAAAACTTTCACGTTTCTGCCTGACAGTGTTTAGCACCAGACAGAAAATGGCTCTGAAAGTCAGCTGTTTTCTGACTTATGCTGAATTGTACTGGGTGGAAATCAGCCCTGGTAAATCACTCAGCTGTGGCCATCGTTCAATGCAAGAACAGTACACTGTGAATGAAGGATAAATTTGCCCTCAAAGTAGTTTACTGTATTTGCATTTTGTGCTTTGAAGAAGAGCGAGTAGAGGAAGTAGACAAGAGGGCTGGGTGCAATCTTTTCTACTGCTACAAAATAAAGTATGGCTGTGAGTAATCTGATAAGATCAAAACTGTCCATTTAACACATTCCAATTGCCATAGAAACAAAATAAAAAAATTAGGCTGCATAACTGATTTCTCCTTGGGCAGTTTTTCCTACTATTCCTCACTACAAAACCATAGTAAGTGAAGGAAAGCCACACGAAATACACATAATTTGGTCAATGAAGCCTGTATGGCTCATTGTTTAGTTAAATAGTGGATATGTCCTATCAACCACAGTGTGGCCATGTCTTCACTTTGAAATGTAGGCACTTATGACCACTGGAAACTGTGCCTTGTACTGCTGTGTTTCTATTTGTAGCAACAACAGACATCTTGTGCCAATTATACCATCTTCTTTACAAGTGTGATCACTGTTGGAAGCACCATATTTCCAGATGCCTACTGTAAATGGCACCTCCATGCTCCAAAATGGAGCCATGGAGATATGTTTTTTTAGTGGCAGATTGGAGTGCCTACTTGCAACAGAGCTACCTTGCTCTATATGTGGAGATCTGACCTAGTGGGTGACTGGGGCCATGTCACAGAGCACTTCTGTATATCCACATCAGTGTGTGCACACATATAATGAATTAGTGGCCAAGATCCTTGCTACAGAAGCACTATTTTGCCCCCTTGGCCCCAGATGCCTCAAGCAAACATCACATTGATCATTGGGCACCTTTCCCATTAAAAATGATGCTCAGTGCCTGAGACCCTTCCTCCAAACAGCTGAAGTGGGCTAAGTGGAGAAACTGCTAATAAAGAGAAGACTATCCATACTTAAGTCTGAAGTTTGTTCCATATGCTTCATACAAAAAGTATAGTTTTAAAAAAACAAGTCCTAAGGAGCTGATATATATCCCTTCCATAAATTGCATTAAGTTTATCTGCCTTATGATCCAAGGCTGCATCTGCAGTATGTGGGGGGCAGACTGACTATGCAGTCAATACCTGCTGGGATTTGAAACTGGAGTCACTGCAAATTACCCTTTACATTCCTATCTGCTTATGCCCGTCCAGGGGTACAGAAGCAAGAATGATGGCATTGAAAGTAATACTGTTCGTATGCTGTCACCAGCTGTTGCTGTAAATCCATCTTTGTGAGAAGTGTCTGAAGGTGGAATGGCTTCAACACATGCCAGGGTGTCTTGGTGCCATTGGTGCCATACATGCACGTTTGCATAGCACCGACAAGGAGGAGTGAGCAATTTTTTTTTCAGTGCTTTGATATTCTGCACTTCTGCTTGTTGCCACCTCACACCCAAAATGACTTAAATGTCAGTTGTTTCCATCCAGACCTGTGAGAAGGTTCATGTAAATGGAGCCAATGACTTGCAGAAAACCTGAGTTGAATTGGTCCAAAGACCTCTCCACTTGCCAGAAGAAAATTCCTAGAGGTTCCAGGTCTCCTAGCGCCTTTGCTGGAATTTCCTCTGTCTCATTGGCTGCATCTTCACGGCATGCATTATTTCAATTTAAATAATTCAAAATAACTGACCCGGAACAAAGCTGTCCACACGACTTGCAAATTGATCCGGTTCCGTGGCATTCCGATTGCAGCCTTAATGTGGAATCAATCCTGGTAATCCCCACAATAGCCCTGTGCTCCCGCCCATTGCCAGTCATGGTGCCCTGTGATTGGTCCTCCCTCCCAGGATCCCACCCTCCCTTCCCTTTGCGTCATCCATGCTCCGCCGGGGATTCCCGTTCTCTCCCCTCCCCCTTCCCACCACCAGCAGCAGCAGCAGCAGCATCCATCCATCCATCCATCCATCCATCCATCCATCCATCCATCCATCCTGGCACTCCTCGTTGCCCGCCTCCGCTGCCGCCGCTGCCGTGTTCTCGGCGCCTTTCACCCTGCTCCCTCCCAGGATCAGCCCCAAAGTAACAGAGATCAGACCTCCCGCCCTCATCGCTGTGCAGCTCTGGATCCCTGAGGGGACCGAGGGGCTTTTCCTTTGCTTTCACAGGGCACACAGCAGCCGCAGCAGCGACTCAAAACCCCTTCATAGCCACAGCTTTTAAAATACAAGCTCCAGGGCTTTCCTTTCCTTTCCCTTTTTAAAGTTCAGAACTGCGCAAAACTGCAACATTGTTATTAAGCTACATCGCTACAGTGTAGCTTTTGAGGTAGTGGCTGTTTGGAGGCTGGATTCTTTCAATGAAATCACTATTCAATGAAAGCTATTGGGGGAGGGAATCCTAAACATGACGTGCCTACAATACGGACAGCCCATTGGTTACAGTG
This sequence comes from Aspidoscelis tigris stejnegeri, assembly GCA_023333525.1. Classification (NCBI taxonomy): domain Eukaryota; kingdom Metazoa; phylum Chordata; class Lepidosauria; order Squamata; family Teiidae; genus Aspidoscelis; species Aspidoscelis tigris. The sequence continues at coordinate 48,713,190 of JALMGA010000005.1, read as the reverse complement.
CGATTGGGGGCGGAACAGCCTTAACACAGAATCTCATCCCGGAAAACGATACTGTCCACACAGTAAAAAATGAAACACGTATCGAGCGCACGATTCGGAGTGAGACCTGTTGAAATCAGGATTTACTTTAAAACGGTTTAAGGTGGTTTAACACGGAAGGAGCGTGTTAAGCCGAAGTGCCGTCTGAACTGGGCGGAGTCAAAACATTTTGAATTTGAGATAGCGACGCCATGAAGACGCGCCCATTGTGTCCTTGCTTCTCAGTTTCTTGAGTTTTCTGTGGTTTCCACTTAGGTCTTTGGCTTGTATAGCTGGCTGGTTCTATGGTATGAGCCGATCAGAAGAGGGAGGAAGAGCCCTAGAAGCATAATGGCCTTTCCCCTGAAAATTAAAGTAGCAGCTTGCTGCTCTCTTGCCATCAAAATCACATGGGGGGCAGAGTCAATGAGTTCCTCAGCTGTGATTTTGATTATTGGTGGGAGGGTTACAGAACACAAGAAATGTCTTCATGAGCTACTTCCTGTGTTCAGTGATTTGTACAGATCACTGAGGAGAGGCAGTGTGGTGGTCTTGCCACAGTCACCAAGAGCAACTAGAAAGAAGAACTGTCACAGCTGTTCCTCCCACTGTTATTTGTCTTATGTGGCATTTATGGCAACATGGTGGCATGATGTGTGTGGGTCTATGCAGACACTACCGTTGTCTAGTGCACTGGATGCTCCATGATGGAGCGGGGGTTTTCAGATGCTGCTCCTGATGGCACATTCACAATGCCATAATGACATCATGCAGATACTGCCTATGTCTTTGTCCTAGGTTATGTCTCTCTAAGGCTGTGTTCATACACATAATTTTTAAAAGCACCTTTGAGGTGACTTTCAGGTGGTTTAGAGACTGTTTAGAGGTGGGATTGTTCATGCACCACTCTGTTTCTCCCTCTCTCATGAACATTCTGCACCAGAGAAGTTGAATCAGGAGTGGAATGAGAGCCACATGCTATTGTATCTAAGGCACTTTTGAATCGCTTTCTTTGCTATGTGTAAATGTATCTTAAGCCTTTCTCATTCCATCTCTCTGTGTCACAATCTCTCTCTCTATTTTTTTGTTCTTTCTCCTGTTGTTCTTTTCAGGGCAACCACAAATCTTGAAATAGATTCAAAAACAATCCAATCTTTGGGAGAATTGAAAAGTGCAATTTAGTTCTGGAGAGTATCAACAAAACAAAACAACCTGATAAAGGGATCTCTTGCCATCTCTCTCTTTCTCTCTATGTCATACTAATCTTTTTCTTTGGGTTGGTCAACCTTTAACAACAAATCCCTGCCCTTGAGGATTAAACAATCTCTCAGCTGGGAATCTATAGAACCTTTGCCACGTTACCAATCATCTCAGATAATTATAAATATTATAAATAACAAACACAATGTCTGCTTTCCAGTCCATATGAGTATGTGAAAGGGCAAGGTGGATTTTTTTAATGTACCCTAACATGCCTCAGGGGAAAGGTTCAGAAAACACTAAAATTATTTTGTATCTATCCTCACTAAAATTTCACTGATGTGGATTGCATTTACCTTGCTTCTAGTTAATAGAACTAGGAGAGAATTTTATCCTGAGTACACTGGTTTCTCTTCAGATTATATAAATCTTTAGCCTTGAGCTGGCTTTCTGTCTCCACACTGCCTGTTTAAAGAACTTGGTAATTTGGCATCCAATATATCAAGGGATTATTCCAAATTTATTTCGCATATTGTACTTCCCACTTGTCCCATGTTATTCAGGGTTTAATGAGACTGTAATTCTTCCAAAATCACATAGGCAACAAATAAATAAATTTAGCTTGCTCTAATGTTTATTTAAACATTTCTATGTCACACTAGAGGAAAATGAAAAATCAAACAGTATCATTTCTCCATTTGAAATATAACAGCATCTAAATGAGACAGTGTAGGCCTAAACACCTTGCTCACTGAGGCAATGGATGGGCCCATAGAGCATGCTAGGCCTCTGCATCCATACGCTGCAGTGACCAGAGGCCCTGTCACTTTGTTAGTAGGTTTAGTCTGAATACGATAGACCTAAGGAGTGGGATAGTGTGCCAAAATGGCACCGTATCCTGGTCCACCAGGAGATTCTTTTCAAGTAGTCTACAAGCAGATTCTTTCAATATACCAGTCCATAGACAGCTTTTGCTCTGGGCCAGTATACCAAGACTGGTATCATTTCAGTGGGGTACCCAGAAGTGTGCCACACCTGAGTACCCAGCAGAAAAAGGCCCACAAGCTATTTCAAGGGTTGGAAACATTTGGGCCTCCTAATCTGGAATATGGTTCATTTCATGCAGATTTAGAGTACCAGGTGATTCAGAAAGAATTAAGTGCAGAAAGACCACAAGATTTTCCATATCAGGAAGAGGGCAACTTCATAAAAAGGAAAATGTGGCTCCCAGAGAATGCTTCTTGCATCATGCTCTTACAGAAACTCTCAAGGTTCCCACCAATAAAGTTTTATTAGTGCCTCAGAGACACTAACCTATGGTCCTCAGGTTCTTATCCCATCTGTAATCCACCTTCTCTAGCATGGAATGTTCTTGAAGGGGGAGGGGTCTTTGTCTTCTTTGTGTTAACACAGCTGGTGGAGGCTCCATCTCTCACTTCTATGGCTGTCTGGAACATCTCTGCACTAGCACAGGACAGAAACTAGGTCCAGATGTTCGGCTGTGTACACTTGTCAAGGTCAAGGAGGCATTCAGACCCCGCAACCCAATGCCAACTCTTCCAAAGTAGGCATTTGAGAATACTTACTCTGGGATTAACTTGAGTTGTCATTTTCAGAGGAAGGAATGGGAGGTTACCATCCTTGGTGCACAGCCATTTGCCTGCCTCCTTGATCTGACTGATCAGAAGTCACCTCCCCCACCCACAAAAAATCTGAATTGTGGCATTCCATTCAACCTTGTTTCTTATTCTTAATTCATCTTTTCAGTCTAAAAGATGAGCCTGTAATTATCGCCTTTAGAATTTTACTAGAGAAAATATTATTTGCATTGGTATATATCAATCAGCATATACCAATGTTACGCAAGCCTACACTTCCTTTTGTACATTTTTTTTTAAAAAAATGGTATGTAAGTAGTCATCTGATTTTCCCAATCATATTTCTTCACCATTCACGCTTCATCCAGATCTTCCTGGCAAATTATGCATCTCTTTAAGATGCAGTACTCCATTAGTCTTGATTTTTGTTTTGTTTTACTTAGAATGTTCAGTTAATAGAATATGCTGTTGCTTTGATTGCCACATACTTGCACCCAATAACAAGGAAAGTAGGTGATAAGCATCTTTATGAGCGTATCAGTACCCCTTAAAAAGATTCTAGTAACTCAAAATAAATTTAAAATATTTATTTCAAGATCTTTGCACAGAGTAAAGCATTTACAGCAAATGCATTGCACTCAATACAGAACAGTTTCGTTTTCTGTTTTAATTGGTGTGTAGGTATTATATCTGGTTTTCAAAAACATTCTCTGGGTGTACTGCACTATGACATTGGGATAACCTCCAATTATAAGTGTGACATTTCAGAAGCAAATATCAATATGCTATATATAGTAGCAGAGTGTAGCCATTAAGAGCTCTGCTAAAACATGACAACCTAGTAAAATAAGTCCATTTTATTCTTTTCACACCATCTCATGACAGATGTATTGCACATACCACAAGTTAATCCATCTGTATGCCATTATTTCTGTTGCAGTAATGGCTTTACTTTCACAGCACTCAAGTGTAAACTTTTGAGTGTATAAAATTAACCTGTGCCTATTTTGTGCTTTAATTATTGAAGCTCAGCTATGCCTACAGCACTATTATTCCAAATCTGGCAGAAGAATCATTAAGAGTAATAGGAAGTGGGGGATTCCAATTTTTAAAAATATGAGAATTTTTATCAGAAACTTAAAAATCACTGTTAAAAATGGAGTGTAAGAAATTCATTATTTTGAAACATGTTTTTGATACTGCATTACCATTCTATATCTGTTTTTGGCTGAAACACAGTTGAAAAGCCTTCAAACTACACCATCTAATAAGTAGTTATGGTTTTAACATGAACTGTTTTATGTACATTACTTCTTATGTACTTCTGACATACACATACATTATCATCTGTACTGCCCCCTCCCCCCTTATCATTTGGCTTGGGTAGTATATGTCGATTATAATTATTAAATTATGTGCCAAAATTGGGCATTTACCAAGGTACTGCTTTTAAAAATATATAAAATAAGTCTTATGAAGAGCACATATTTCAAGATGCACTACTGCCAACTCCTTCTGTTTTCTGTTTTTCTTTAACATTTCTCCAGGGTAAACTCCTCCTTGGAGTGTCTTTCATCTGCTTAGGAGTCAAAGACTTGCGAATAAACACTGTTGTCCTCAACATCACTGCTAGAAACAACAGCAGCACCAACACAAAAACCCTGCAGTTTGTTAGACAGCAAAAGCAGGAAATATTAGTTACCTATTATAACTGGCCTAGTGAGTACAAAAAGTCCCACCAGGGAGCAGAATCTGATTCATAAAGCCTTTCTCAATATTCAGTAAAAAGAATTTGTGACATCAACTGAACATGTTACATTTGATTCTCCTTGCCTTTCTATGGAAGACACAGCAAACAGTAGCTTTCACATCATCCCCGAGAGGTAGGTCATTTTCGGAGGTGATATGTAGCAAGGGACATCTAGCAAGATTTTATGGGAAATTGGGGGCTAAGTTTCCTCACGGTCAAATCCAGTAGTCATTGGCTTTGTTGGAAAATCTTGCAAAATGTGAGAGGAGGAAATGAGACTTAAATATCCGTATACACTGGAATATAGATCTCTTTAAGAAAAGGTTTCTATGGCACCATCCAAATGGCTGTCTAAAGTACACACTCAGGAGTCTCTGGGTGTTTTTCCACTGTCACTAAAAGTACCCATTAAGTACCCATTAATGGGTACGTAATGGCAATTTTGTACCCATTAATGGGTACTTAATGGGTACTTCTAGTGACAGTGGAAAAACACCCTCTGTGTCTGAACTCTCAGGCACACAGGGACTGGGCATCCAGATGTTTCCATTCCCTACCAACTGCTGAAGCACCATAACCTCCAACAGAGGTTATGTTCTTTCTGCTTTCAATCTCATTATGGAAAAAGAGTTTGCCATCCATAAGCTACTGAAGGCTACAACAGGCTCCTCCCCCTTCATGCTTCATTTACCCTGAACAAAATGTGGAATGGGATACAGCACCAAAATGAAGCTGTAACCTGGGGCTAATTTACACTTTGGCCTGCAGTTCACAATTAGACAATATCTGGCAGATGTGTCTACACTTACAGGAGGTGCTTACAAGGCTACAAGCACCCCATGCCTACCCAGATGTTGACTAATTGTACACTAGGCTCTCATGTTCTTATATACTGGGGAATCCTCTTTGGAGGTGCTTCAGCAAGTGGCACCAGAAATGATGCTGATAATGGTGGGCCACCATGGTCATTCCAGAAACTGACAAGGTTTTTACAGTCTTTGCACTGTTTTCAAGAACTCTGATGAGGCAGTGGTGAGGGCTGTCTGATCAAATGCAGACAGCCCTGTCCTACTCCAATACTAGCATCCCTCCCAAAGAAAGTGAGTGTAAAAACAGTCCTACAGTACCTGTAATCCTGTTTACATTACCTCAAGACTGCTTCTATATGTGGAAGTTGCCTCCTTCTCCCATGTGGATGCCCAGAGGGGAGAGGCAATGTGAGGGCTGATGAATGTGCTGGTACTTGCACCAACAGACCAAAAATGATTGGCTGCTGTAAGCAAATGTTCCACTTTCAGCAGTGTCACAGGAACTACAATGAGACACACACAGCTGTACACGCTGTGGTGGCTTAGAGTCTCCCAGATCCCAAATTCCTTTCCTGCATCAGTTCTTTGCTTATAACTTTGGGTGTTTCTGCATTGGCTGCGGAAACCAGTTTAACAAGACATTTAGGAACATACAAAACACTTACCTTTGTTCCTTCCACACTGGAGACCTTTTGGAGACCCCTTCCAGTTGGCTGCTTCTGCATTTCGGCGAGCAAGGTCAGTTTCTAAAATGGGTCTTACTACCAAAAAACGGATTAAATTGAAGACCTCAAAAACGAGGTCTTCAATCCGTCCCTTCACCTGGAGCCATGTGGAAGCAGGACACTTCTGCACATGGCCAGGCAAAGGGATGGATGTCCCGGCAGCCACCATGTTGGGAAGGGCGGAAGCAGAACAGTTTGTCTCCTTCCACCCTCCCCTGCACACTGCACACCGCCAGAAACATGCAGTAACTGGCAGTTGCCTGCTGCAGTCCTGCAGCTCCAGGGGCGGGGGCAGCCGTGTGGGCATCCGGCAGACTTTTCTAATGGGTGCTGTGGCATCCCTACAGCACCCAGATGATCTGTCCTGCTGGATCTGTCTTCCCCGCATGTGTGTGGTTGCGTGGGGCCTCCGAGAATCCATGCCTATTTGAAACAGATCCTCGGGAGGACGGTTCACCGAAAACCGGATCTTCTTAGATCCATTTCTTTCGTGGCCAATGCAGAAAGACCCTTTTTTTCTAATTGAAACAATCACTTTTGAAGGTACACAGTGTTGTTATCTGTATAAGAGAATGGATTGCCAGTTTGGAAATTGTAAAATGACCATTAAATTCATGCTGTAAAAATACAAGTCCATTTGGAGGATGTACAAAGGTCAACAGAGTAATTTCTGGCTGCTTTACCCAAATAAGCATGCTGCAGTAGATGCCAAGACACAAAGGAAACAATGCAGTTCAAAGCCTATTTAAAGGAAATGCATATTTTTAGACAGATCTTAAGCAGTCTTTTTACAAACTTTGAATTAGCAAAGATTATGCAGTGATAAACGTATGTGTTCCCAACTTAGTTGTGGGTGATTTTCTCTGCATTGTCAAGGAGATACAAAAATAATCTTCCAAAATTAGGCTCTACCAAGTTAAAAAATCATGAGTGCTTTAAAAAAAATATTTTTAACTTTTAAAATATTTAATAAAACTTACTTTACTTCACTGCTGCGGAGACATGCCAAGATAAAAATGTTTCTACAGCTGTCCAAAGATTATTGCTTGACCCACTTTTGCTTCCTAACATAAGAAGCTGAGAGTGATTGCCTGTAGCACCCTGCCTTGATCCCATTTAGAGAAAGTTTATGAGCTTCTGTTGGTACTGTTGCTGGATGTTGGTTGGGAGAGAGTGTTGCACTGAAAGAGTCAAGCTCTAAATTGATCGTTTCTTTTAAAATCCTACCTGAGCATCACCTGATATCCAAAGGGCATCAAAAGCAAAGGTGCCAAATGTCTGAATAACAGCTAGATCCTGGATAAGGGAGTGCAAGATGAAACAATCATGGAGGCAGGTTCCAGGAACTGGTTTTCACTATAGGCTGTGCTTTTCATCTCTTCAGTTGGTTAACAATTATGTTGGATAATAATTATGTGCATGGATGCAGTCAGTGGCCTTTTCTCCACTGACCTGCAGTAGATCTAGATCAGTCAATCTGGAACAACCAAACCCACTGATGGATCTTGTGGACACATGGGCTGGATCAGTGCCATCTGCACTGACGGTGTTTATCCAAGCTATACTTCTGCGATTGTGAAGCTCACACAAACTTCACAGCCATCACCCCCCCACACACATTTCCCCACAGTTGTTCCTAACCTTGGAGTCTATGGCGCACCCCTGAAAAGCAGTCCCAGTAATTTCAGATCACAGAGGCTTGCTGCTTCCATGCCTCCCATGATCTGGAACAAGACCCTTCATTCCCACTGTAGATCAGATTAATTATTCCAAATTAATTGGGTCTACAGTAGATCCATATTAAAGGCCTCTTAATTTGGATATGTCTCCATCTTCTGCAGAAGGATATGGACTAACGGAGGCAGAGCCTCCTTGATATGTGTAAATTGTGGTTGTGGAAATCAACAATCTGGACCAGAGGCTTCTAGATCCGGATCAAAAGGTAAGTGCAGAGAGGGTCAGTGACGGTTCTCCTGATACTCAAAGTGTGATGATAATGGAGAGCAACCTTTCACTCCAGTGGTCCTGCAAGATTGGTGGCAGCATGGATTTGGATGCCTTATCTACCCAACTACCTGTCCTCTCCTTTGTTCGCTTAGGTTGGGTGTCTACTTATCCCTCCATCAAGCCACAAAGCTCTTTCTGCCACTCTGCCTCCATTTTTGGTGGCAACGGGTAACTTCAGTGTGATCAGATGAGCCATTTTCTAGTGTGATTGTTCGTAGAAGTGCCTCCATTGCAGAATGATGGAAAATGGTATCTCCTTATTCCAAAATGGAGACAAGGAGGATGCCATGGGTGGGGATGCCTCCCCCAACTGCCCAAAACAAAGCTGCTTCCACCAGAACCCTGATGCAGTTTTTTGTGCACCCTTTTCACATTCTGTATGATTATGGCTGCATCCAGTCATTGCTTACTTATTTGGATATTTCAGAATAAGACCATGGATATTCCTGAGTATCCATGTTTTATTCTGTAATATCCCAATATAGTGGAATATGAAAATGATGTGTGGATATGCTTCTGCTCCTTTCATTGCCCTTGTCACACCACTCTTTGACCCACTGACTTTTGCTCCAGTGCTATCAGAACTGCCCCCCCCCCCCACTTATGCCATTTCAAAACAGAACTAAATTCTGGCTGGATCTTTACTTAAAAAAAGGGAAAGTGGATGTTGGTAATTGCCTGAGAAATCCTGAGAGACAGAACCCAAGAATTTACAATTGAAGGCCCACTTTAAGGAATGCTTTTTCTAAGAAGACTTTCCTGGCTTTGGGGCATCTTAATGAATGCCTAGGCTTTCTTTCCTCAGTTACAGAATTTTGAAATGTTGTAAAGCCCATATATTCACAGTCTGTTTATTTGTTAATACATTGTATAAGGATTATTATAGTGAAAAGTAGCTTTTAAATGTTGTAAATATATTAATATTTCAATATATCTTTGGCACTGAGCAAATATTTCTTCTCTTGTTCAAAGGCCTCTTAATCATTTTAAAAGTCTACTACTAATTTAATGTTTTTAAGATTACTTACTTTTTTGTTCTTCTGAATATATCTTCTCCTCCTCCTCCGCTTACTGCTGGTTTTGGGTTGTTTGTGGTTAGAATACTCTTTGCAAATATTTCTGTGGACTGTATTTGTTTCCAAAACTGGTCACACGCTATACTTCCACGATTGTGAAGCTGGCACTTTATGACACTAGGGCCACATCCCCACGGGATCGTTATCGCAAATTCAAAATGTTTTGAGTTCTCCTCAGCCAGACGGCAGTTCGGCTTAACACGGTATTTCCGTGTTAAACGACGTTAAACCGTTTTGAAATAAATCCTGATTTCAACAGGTCTCACTCCAGATTGTGCGTCGATACGTGTTTCCTTTTTAACTGTGTGGACAGTATCGTTTTCCGGGATGAGATTCCGTGTTAAGGCTGTCCCGCCCCCAATCGCACTGTAACCAATGGCTGGACGTATTCGAAGCACGTCATGTTTAGGATTCCCTCTCCCAATAGCTTGCTTCATTCAAAGAATCCAGCCCCGAAACAGCTACTACCTCCAAAGCTACACTGTAGCGAGGTAGCTTAGTAACAATGTTGCAGTTTTCCGCTAGTTCTGAACTTTAAAACTTTAAAAGGAAAGGAAAGCCCTGGAGTCCCCGGGGAACTTTCCCAGCCAGAGACACGTTGCCCCCACTCCGCCGCTGGCTGCCGCTGCTGGCTGCTCCACACGCTCAAGCCCCCTGAACCACCACCACCACCCGGGGGCTTGAGCGTGCAGAGCGGTGATCGCCCACTCTCCCCGCCCTCCGATTTCCCTTCTGGCCCCGGGGGGAAGAGCGAGCGAGGAGCCCCCTTCGCCCTTCCCGTGGTGGGCACGCTGAGCCCGCCCGCCCTCTCGCCCACCCCTCCGCTCTCCTCCTCTTCCAGCCTCGCACCGAGGGAAGAGCAGCCAGCGGCGGCAGCGGCGGCAGCGGCGGAGCGGGGCAAATGCTGCAGCGCCAGGATGGATGGATGGATGGATGGTTTATGTAAGAACAAAGGGTATTTCCACACTGGCCACTTAAACCTCATTAATGACAGATTAAGGACAGATATAAAACACTTGCAAAGTTGTCTTCTGCATCGCAGCATACATTAGTGACACTTTGAGGAGTCAGCTTCTGACTTGGCTCGTGCAAGATCTGTCTCTAATCGGGTCTAAGAGCTGCTAAAACCAGTTTCCAGGAAGACCTGAAAAAAGTAGGAGGACGCTTCCGCACATGGACAGGAGAGAGAACACATGTGGGCGGGACAGGAAGACGCCATGTTGAGTGAGCCGGTGGCAGCAAGCCACCATGTTGAGAGAGGCAGGAGGAGCACAGTCCAGCCACGAAGTCCCTTCCACATGGGCTTCGCATCGGGCATGCACCCAGCTACGGCAGCAGAGGGACAGCAAGGTGGACATGAGGGCCAGGTGGGGAACCTCAGGGGCCATTTGGCCCCACGCAAAAGGCCTCGCTCTTGGGTGGGTAGTTATGGCATATTGGCCAGGGGCATGGAGCCGCCTGCAGCAGCGGGATCACCAACGGAAAGGGCCCTGGCTCTTTCAGGCATACGAATGGGGACCCATGGTAATACCAGCCCCAGGCTGCATTGGGGTGCAGGAGGCAGTCCCCTTGCTGGGAGGAAGTCTCTGGAGAGGTGGCTCTCCTATCCTGCTTTTCCCACCCATGTAAGGGGCACCCAAGCAGCTGACACAGCGTGCCTGTCACCTCCCCATCACAGGGTGCTGATCGGCTGCCATCAGTGCCCATCAGAATTTCGGGAAGGCATGGAGCAGCCATGTCCTCAGCCCGGCCTTTGCCATCATTATTGCATTATTGTTGTTGTTACGAGGATGGCATGTGTGTTACTGACCATGTGGATGTATGCAGAGCGCATTGATCTCACTTGCGGACTGGGGATCATTTGTCCGATCTGCCCTGCCCTTCTCCCCGCAGCATCGGGAAACCCAGAATGTGAGGGTGAGAGTGCTGTGACTGGAATTCTGTAGCCATCGGCAAGCACGCAGCTCCCCTCCCGGCCCCATAACAGCCATGTGGCCGGCTGTCAAATGTAGTGATTCCATTCACAAAAAGCAGGCTTCGGCACCAGGCAGTCACGGGATCTCGGACACACTGCTGATTGGTCAGTGGTCCGTCCCTGACGTGTCTGCACATGGCAGGAAAGGAGCAGTGACTGACAGCTGAATGCTCTAATCATGCAGCTCCTGGGGCGGTGTGGCTTCTGTGAGGCCAGATCTGTCTGGAGATCTGTGCTACTGTGTCCACACTGCAAAGGCATAATGTGTTCCTTGCAATCTGTCCTTCCCAAGCAAGCATGGGGCCTTATTTAGATCCATATCTATTTGAGATGGATCTTGCTAGAGACACATTCCATAAAAATGGATTTCCTTAATCAGGTTTTCAGAGGGTCTGTGCAGAAATACCCAAAGAGTGAAACTGTAAGACAGAAGGGAGAAGGAGAAGCAAAGGGTATGTTGTATATGTAAAATTTTCAAAATTATAAATCTCACTGGAGATAAAAGAGTGGATTTTAAACAAATTGTCTACAAGAGCAAAGGGTTTAGAAGTTAATATTATCATAACGCAACATGAATTAACAGAAGAAGGGCAGGATCAGGGTCAACGGGTCTAGATCATGGACCAGGAGAATGTCATCTGCACTCTGATGGCTGTTCTGGCCTAGGCACCACATCAGCTCTGAAATTTGAGCAACCTTTAGATCTGGGCTCCATAAGCTCAATAAGCCAGGAATGAAAGTTCTTGGCCTTGAAGCCTCCTTGTGCCACCAAAAATAAGGTCCTCCCCTAAATCAGAACATGGAAGTGTGTGTCTTCAGGACACAACTGTGATTATTTTATTTATAGCATCCAGTATAACTCAGTAGTTGAATAAGGGAGACTATGCTCCAAAAGCCTCAGTAAGCTTTGCTTCATTGTACAATTGTGATTATATAAGACAAATGTAGGAATAGATTAGCATTAGTGACATCTGACCCTTTCATATTAAGTTCTTCCAATTATACTGTTCACACCAAAGTAATTACTCTATAAATAGATAATGTGCAGTAGCTATTTACTTAATCCCTTTGCATATTACATATATTATGAGCAGGTATATCTGCTAAATATCTTTTAAATAGTTGTAACGCTAATAAAACAAATTTGCTGAACTTAAACTAATTGCTTTTGTCAGATGTCATCATTTCAGGAACTCTGGCTTCATTTTTGTAATGAGCTCTCACTAATTAGAAGCATACATACATACATACGTACATACGTACATACGTACATACATACATACATACATACATGCATACATACATACATACGTATGTACGTACATACATACAGTCCTGCTTATATATTTTTAAATCAATGTACCTTTATAAATGTTGATATGTATATAAGAATTTTCTATCAAATTACAGCTTAATCAGTGGAAGCCAGGGAGAACACACAAATTGGGACCTTGAGGCTCAGGAGTCCAAAGGGGAATTCATATATTCTTTATTAGGTTTCAGTTAAGCTGAATGAAAGTGGGGCTTCCCATCATTCTATTGCCCTCACATGAACTACCACTGCTAAAGTAAGGCCAGCTACACTCCATTTTGCAGCAAAGGTACCTTCAATAGTGGAGCAGGGCAGCCATTTTCCTGTACTGTAATGGAGACCAGCTCCCCTGAGGCCCAGGTTAAGACATTTACTGCATAAAGGAATCATAGGCTCTCTGGTGCTTATAAATTGCACATCAGAATTACTATTGCATATCTGTTGAATTGAGTTAGACATTCTTTGTCATTTTTAGAACAATCTTCATTTTAGCTAGTGTTTGTGCCTAATAATCTCAAGTGGGAAAACTTCAGGTTCCAACTTGTTTAACAATCTGTGTAGGAGGAGATATTGTTCTCTTTTTGCAAAGCTACAGCATTCTTAGTATTCTGCATCACTTTGAAGTTAGCATAAAGCTATCAAATGATTAAAGGAGGACACACAATTTTGTGTCCTAGAAATTAGGGTTGGGTTGGAAAAGGCAAATATGCCAATATTCTTAACAGCTTTTAGTATAATTGACTATGAAAAGCTTCTGGTAGGATGGCTGATAGGTCGTATCTTTGGAGAGGTAGGTTGAAGTGCTGTTCAGAAGTCTGGGCATATAAAACTCAGCTGCCCAAAAATACCTGCCTGTGAGATTGTCCTGGTTCCTGAGTCACTTGGCCAGAATAAGATAAGGAAACACAGAGTTAAGTTTAGTGTTATCCAACTGTTGAAATGTCACATCATTATTTAATAGTTTTTAATGTATTGATAATTTAAATAAGAAATCATTGGTTGAGCTCCTTCAGAAGGGAGTTTGTTTGCCATCAGTGTGTCAGCCCCTTTCACCCAGGGGCTGCTGGCTGTTCCTGAAAATGTGATCTGCAGTTTCTCTTCTTCCTGTTTGGCATATGAGCATGTCTAGCTTTGCCAGGCTTTGGTTTCAAAGAGAGTAATAATAGCATTTTAAAAGCATTGATCGGAAGAGGTCATATACAATTTATGTGATAACTCTTATCCCACGGGCTGATAGATTAAGACAATCAGATAGCTGAAAAAATTAAGATTGTCAGTGTGGAGATATTAAGAAAACTGGCTCAACTCTGAATTTCTATCCACTCTTAGTTAACTCTTGGAATAGAATTTGCAAAATAAGGCTTTATATATTTCTGGAGCATCAAAAGAACAGCTGGTGTCTTTGTGTGCTTCATAATGTGCTCCAATAATTGACAGATCTGAGACTCAGATTTTAAAAAAGAGAGAGAAAACCACTGATAAATATAAAACAAGAAGGTGTCATCCTTATTCATGAAGGCACAATATATTTGGGCTTTGATCTGAGTGCCCTTTTAAAAAATCACTTTAGGACTTGGGCATTCACAGAACTGTGGCTGTATTCTTCAAGTGCTGATGAACTAATTTATTTTAAGAAATATGTGCAGCATTGATCTGTGTGACGATCGATTTGATGCTAGACCAAAAGAAAGGCTTTTCTATCATTCTGTGTTTCTTTCTTGAAATGTGTATCAGACCAGGAAACATTCAATTTGCAGTGACTTTTAAAAATACAATAAACATTCCAAATAAAATCTTTAGTTATCCTCAAAATTCTATCAATGTTTCTTAAAAGTTTTAATTATTCAAAAATATTGTTTTTGTGCATATGTGCATAAAATTATCCTTCTTTCTGTTTGTGTGAGCCTTCCAAGGTAAGCAGAGAAACAGACTATGTTATCTCCAGGAGCTGAAATACTATCAATTAATATACTATTGTAATTATAATACTCTTGGGAAAACTGTTTTAGCACACCTCTCCATCACCACTGAGCAAGCACTGATTTTTTATCTGGGGCCCAGGAGACAAAATGTTCCCTGCTTGGAATATTTAATTTGCTGCTGATCTTCTTTATTATTTTGTTTTCTGCATGTTTTGGGTCTCCATCTGTACTGTGTGAGGGTCTCATCTTACCTCATTTGCCTGGGACCCATTCCACCCTAGCTATGCCTCTGACTACAACTGTGTTTCTCATTTACAAAGGATAATGCATCACTGAGTTTAATAGGTCTGACATTTGAAATTAATGTGGAATGTAAAACTGGGGGGCTTGAGCGTGTGAAGGAGAAAGAATCCAAGACTACTAAATAGAATAATAACAGTAGGAAACAGAACATAGTGGTACCTTTAAAAATCTCTTTAGTTATCTGCTACATATCGTGAATATAGATATTAGAGCCTAAAACATGATTTTTAATTATTCACTGCCTTCTGTGTGGGAAACTGGATTTCTGTGCAAATGTTCTACACTGATGGAACAATTCACTTCACATGAGCATCAGGGACTCCGTACTAATCATGTCGGTGCTCAGTAAACCATGTCTGAAAGACTGCTTGTTCCTTTGGGCTTAATGTGGATAAAGAAGTGTTGAAAAGAGAAATTGGGAAATGTGGCTTTTCTGATAAGAAAACCAACCGTGAAGTTTGAATTAGTGGCAGTGTAACAGATTTCTTTCCTGGGTGTTTCATTATATTACCCGGACTCTGTCATGGCTTAACTTTCAGCAGGCTATCCTTACATTTCAACTGGTGAAGGAAATAATGAACAGGGTTTCCTGGTCTTCTTTCCTCACTTCTTCCCAAACTGTGGCTTCCCCAATGAAAATTAAAAGGGCCAAATTATTGACTTAGAATGAGTGTGTGGAGAATGAGTAACATTATCACTGTAGTCAATGCCAAATATTTTCCTTAGGTGTGCTTTACATCTTTCCTGCATAAACATAGCTTCAACCCAAGAGGACAGATTGCTACAGGGTCATAAATCTTTCCTCCTCAGGAAGGGCTGCTGTGCACAATCACATTAGGGAAGCAGCTGCTCTCTTTTGTGTGGCTCACTTGATAAGTTGTTGTTCTGGATCCTAACAAGAGGAAAACCAATTAGCTGATTAGAAATAAGAGTGAATGTGTATGTAGCAGTGAGAAAAAGTTCATTTCAACAACTGAGATGCTGAAGAAGTGCTGAGTAAAAGTTATCTCAGGAAATTGCCTCAAAGTAGGGATGTGTATAAATATTCATAACATACAAAATTCATATGAATTTGGCCAAATTTGGACATTCAAACTGAAATCGAATGTTGGCCCATTTGAAGATTGATATTTGAATTTGAATTGAATGTTTTGATCCATTCGTAGGAAGCTTCGTATGGGATTTGTATGCTATTCATATGCATTCACATGAGATTCATATTGGATTGAACATTTGTATCGGATACAAATCCTACCACATTCGAAGGGAATCTTTTTGAATGGATACAAATTTTCTTGCATTCGATTCAATACAAATCAAATACACACACACATTTGTACACATCCCTACTCCAAAGCATCTAATTGCCCAACAGTAAAACTTCAATGATTGATATCATCTTCTGGTGAAATACATTGAAATAAAGAGAGAGAAAGAAAACATTGAACAAAACTAACATTCAAAGAATGAACAAAACAAGGTGAGCTCAAAATCTAAATATGTAAATTTTAGAATAGTATGGGTTAGGTATCTTTCAAAGGGGAAAAATTTCATCTAAATGTAAATTTCATGCTGAGCTATCAAAGCAGCATATTTTATGTTCAGTATTTTGTAGAACCAAAACTACAAATAATGCTTGCAACCCAAATTTTCAAAGTTATTAGTTTTACTTTCAATATTCCTTTCAAAGAAAGCATAATATAAACAAAAATAACTTATTGGGCTTTCCATATTTACAGAACAATTGAAGGAGAGGTAGTAGAAGTAACCCACATGGTCGTTCAGATGCATATATCCATGATTTCCAATCTGTGTAGGCTTTTTACCTCTCTTATGCAGGGAAGGCATCTTAACCAAGGTCTAAAGAGAGTTAGGGTGCCTTCACACTTACCTTTGGTGGACCACTCCACTGAGACTGGATCCAAAAGCTCCAACAAAGCTCAGTTTTGTGTGTATGTGGTAGAAGCATCCATGATGCTGGGAAAGATATGAGAATCTTTATCTACAAGAGAGTGATGCTGCCTCCAAGTGGCTAAGAATTTTGGAAAGACAAATATGAGAAGCATGAAGCTCAAAGAAGTATTGCCTATGCCTGATGAGATCAATAGGTTGGTTGATTATCTTTACCAATACAGCTTTAATTGTAGAAGGAGATGGTGCCAGACATTCAACCCCTAACTAATACAGTATACAGTTTGCTGCTTAGTGCCTACACTTTGGATTTGACAGCAAGCTTATTTCCTATTCTTCCAGGGCTTGGGAGACAGCACAACACTGTGGCTACAAATTAGCATATGTGCATATTGTCTTCAGAATTCAAGATGGTATTTTTCTAAAGTCCCATTAATTTCTTCCAAATAGAGGGGGAAGTAATGGAAGTAGTGGCAAATTTTATTTTCCTGCAGACTGTGACTGCAGCCATAAAATTTAAAGACACTTGCTCCTTGGGAGGAAAGCTATGACAAACCTGGACAGCACACTAAATATCAAAGACTTTACCTTACTAACAAAAGTCCATAAAGCAAAAGCTATAGTTTTCCAAATAGTAATATATAACTGTTAGAGCTGGACCATAACGAAGGCTGAACACCAAAGAAGAATTAGCTTTTATACCCCACTTTTCTCACCCAATTAAGTAGACCCAAAATAGCTGACAAACCTTCTGTTCTTCTTCCCACAACAGACATCCTGTGAGGTGGGTGGGGCTGTGAGAGTTCAGAAAGAGAGCTGTGACTAGCTCAAGGTCATCCAGCTGGCTTCATGGAGGAGTTGCAGAATCAAACCCAGTGACTACGAGGTATGAGTCTTGCACTCTAACCAGCCCGTTGGACTGTGAGGATACCAAATCACTCAATGTTAAAATGAAAAAAAACCTGCTGTTTTTTGGAAGGACAAATAACTGAAGCTGAGGCTCAAATACTTTGGTTACATAATTAGAAGGCAGGACTTATTGGAGAAGAACTTGGTGCTGGGAAAGACTGAAGGCAAAAGGAGAAGGGCACAGCAGAGGATCAGGTGCCTAGATGACATCGTGGAAGCAATGAATATGTACTTGGGCAAACTCCATGAATGACTGAACAACAGTTGCAGCAACACAAAAATTTCTCTAAAGATCAGCTGATGGATAAAGCAAATACGATCTATCTTTTGCGTGTGCATATCCTCTTTTCTTTTTTATGTTCAACTATCTATCCTTTTTAAAATTGTATTTATTGAACAAAGATACAAACACTGAAGTTGTACCTAAGAACAAAGAGTAGAAATACAGCAAAAACAAACAAAATGAGAACAAAGAACAAAGTTAACCATACTTCAGTACAAAGCAGGATCAGAGAGATTACAAGGAAGCCATTGCTTAGAACCAAATATAATGTATTAATTCAAATGTGGAAGGCATTATGCTATAATCCATCGTTAGAATATACTTTGCAGGTAACATTATTTTGTTAATTGGACCCATACATTTGTAAAGGAGAATTTTGGGAGATTACCCTGCATATTCTATTTTAATAAGTAATACATTCCATACTATCAAAGTTCCAGGCTTGTGTATACCACTTTGAGTAGATTTCCATGACTGAACAGTAACTTGTGAAATATATATATATCTTCCTTTGAAAATATGAAAGATTCAAAGTTCTTTGGATAAATCAAAATGTTCACCAGTCATGGGGATAATTTCTTCCAGTATTGTGGCCCAGAATGTTTGAATAATGGGGTACAATCATCATATATGGAGATAATGGCTTATCTGTTGACATCCCCACCAACAGAAAAGGGAAAAGCAAGATAAAATTCATGATAGGATACCTTGGGTGTAATATCATTTATAAGTATTTACAAGTATTAATTCTCTAGCCCAGGATGATTTGATACAGTAAAGGTGCTGAGACATTCAGCATTCCTGTCAGTTGTCTGGGATTTGAGTGCCCAGATCCTTTTCCCATTTGGTTTTCCAAGACTTAGGTAGTGTTTACTGATAATAAGGAGAAGCACATACAGAGTGGAAACAAACCTTTAGTGGAGCAACAGAGATCCATGAACTGTGATTCAAATTCTGTTTGCAGTCTTTCTTTTTTTACGGTTTCTGTAACTTCAGTGGATTGGGGAAGGTCTGACTTGTTTTCAGCCCTTAGAAGCATGAGCTTCACCTAGGGCAGAAAATAAGTGTTCCACGCAGTCAGACCAAGCAAGGACATTCTCCACAGGTCGTCCAAAACACATTGAAAAGGGCATCAAAGTCATTGTGCTCCACAGCACCTTCTTCTGAATGGACTTGAAGGTGTAAGGAGAAGTTCCAGAATGCAAGATATTTAACGCACAAGAAGAAGCTCTGACCTTCTCATACACTGAGCTAGACCTTCACTACAAGAGGACATGTCACATTGCGTGCAGACCAACTTGAGAATGACAGCCTAGGCACTGGCACTAGAGTAACTGAAGCCAGTTGAAACCATAGAGCAGTTCAATATGGTGGGGACATTTCCCCCAACACATATCTTGCCAGGGCAGTGAATGTATGCCCTAATTTCCAACATGCTAACTAATGTGATAAAAACAATGGTAGCAAAGAAAAAGAGTGTTAGACATGGCTTTAACTGAAAATGGAACTTGACAATTAAATTGGAGAGGATCTGATTTCTTTCTTCTTTTTTGCTAGAATCAGCTCCCTACAGCTGCCATTCTGTCACTCTCAGAAGGTACTACAATTCAGAGCTGCAAAAGCAACTGCTACAATATCAGTAGGGCATCCTCTCATTATGCAGACTTGATGAGACACTGCAGTAAGCATTCTTTCCTGGTGACTGACAGTGACAAGTCAGAATTAAACAAAATAATGGCAAGTAATTAAAAATGACTTAATTATTTTGGGAAGATGGCTGGTAATTTCAAGATGAAATAATATTGTTGCTACCAACTGAATATTGATTATAGGAAAAACAGCAGAACGATGGCTGGGAAATTAATGTTATAATCGTGCAAAAGAACAACTGGTTAATCCCCTTGCAAATTCTTCATTTTGATACAGCATGACTTTGAATTATAGATTGGTCATAGGCTTTCTTTTTCTTCTCAATTAAACTGCCAAATAATAATTTATTTTAATACCAGGAAACCAATAGATGATTTGATTGAATATAAAACTTTACCCAAGAATATGATATTAAAATTGAATTTTGAAGTAAGCAGATAATAAAAATGCAGGGAATTCAAACATATGTAAACGCTGGAAATAAAACATCCTATCTCCTCAAAAATCCATAACCTGAAATGCAGCTTCACCAAAGTCTTAAATGTTCAGTCCAGTTGAGTCGAATGAATATTTTCTTCTGAAAAGATATAACATGGCAGGATCAATACAGGATGGAAGGATTCCCTACTGCCACCTTTCTGTTTAAAGAATAAAATTACACTTATAAGGCCTTTCTCCTTGGACCAGATTAAGGGTGCATGTAGAACACTTCTAGGCTGTTTCCCATGGTCACTTAGTACCCATTTTAGCACCCATTAAGGACCCATTTGGTTGAGAGCCAGATGACCCCATTTCCACCACGGCACCCATTAGAGACAAATTTGTTTCCACTGCGCCTCGGGAAATCCAGATCATATGGGTACTTTTTGGCCTTTAATCCGCATTTTCTGTAGACCTGATTAATGGGGTTTACAAGGGGGTCTTCAGCCAGAAAATCCAGATTAAGGAGAACCTGTTTCCATGCTTGTGTGGCAATAGGGTCTAGAGGAGGCTAGGGAGAGGGTGCACCCATGGGGAGGGGAGCCCCAAAAACTAAGCTTCAAAGTCATTTCGAAGTCACTTCGAAGTCTGTGCAAAATAGCTCCGGAGCGTCTTTGAAGTCTGTGCTGATCTTCAGAGTGAACTTCGAAGTGACTCCAAAGTGACTCCGAAGTCACTTCGAAGTTCACTCCGAAGATCAGCACAGACTTCAAAGGAGCTATTTTGCACAGACTTCGAAGTGACTTCGAAATGACTCCGAAATGACTTCAAAGCCGCTTCGGAGATTGCACCCCCTGTACCCCCAAACACCTGGGGTGACAGGCAGACCCCTCATGGGTAGATCCGGATTTCCAAATGGGTACTTCGGTGTTTCCACGGTAGGGAGGCTAGCACCCATTGCTATCGGGTGCTAGACCATCCATGGAAACACATTGGGTATTTCCCTTAATCCGGATCTACTAGATCTGGATTAAGGAATGTACCCATTCCTTAGATCCAGATCTTCTTAGATCCGGATTAAAGAAGCGTGATGGAAAAGCACCCCTAGACCACCTAGACCTGCACATTACTGTGTATCTGTGAGGTCACTCTGACTGCACAAGATGGTGCTAGATCCAGTTAAGGAGGCCCTTAATCTGGATAGCCTTGTGAATTCATTTAATGGTGACGCCTTCAGCAACTGTCAAGATCAAAGGTCAGTCTTCACTCTTAACATGGGCCATTTCCTATGTTTGATTTCCAGGATCAACATAAAGAGGACCAGGAAGTCTTCCTGTCACAGCAGTGGTGGCAGTGAGGCTGTCAATACAAGAAGAGAGTGGTTTGAAGAGCTCTTATTTGTAGCATTTTCAGCACTGTTATGCCTGTTTCTCAGCAGTATCTGGAAAACCTTATACAGAACCAAGCAAAACAGAGATTTGCACCATAACTCAGCAACCACACAACCAACCCGGTCACTAACCCCCAGGGATTATGCTAATACATTGTTGTTGTTGTTTGTATTTGTATTTCTATCCCACCCTATACCCAAAGGTCTCAGGGTGGGTAACAGCATTTAAAATCAAATATATATTAAAACAACAACAGTATTTATTAAAACAATAGCAGTGTCTATAAAGTGGGAAGAGACAGTATATTCCCATAATAAGCAGGAAAGTCTCAACAACTCTCTATTACCACTTCCACCCATGAGAACAGCAACAACAGATCACAGCCAGGAAAAGACAAATGCCTCATTAACAACACGAAGAAAAGAACTGCCAAATAAACTGCCAACATCAACAAGAAGGGAATCAAGATCTAGGAAGTCACCAGTTGCTTTTCACTCTTCCAAGAGCAAAATCCTCTGAAGATGAATATTGCAGTTATATCTGAAAGCTTAGGTTCTCAGAAAAATACTGGAACATGGCATAGCAGCTCCAAAAATGCTACAAATAAGATTGAAACTGGCCATGAAAGCCTACATACAACTCTGAAAGCTCTTTGATTAACTTTGCCAGTGACGTTCTATGATAACCTTCTACCCAGCATGGCAGGGGAAGACAACCACAGTCATTTAGATGCAGGCACTGAGCCCTCATGGTGCAATCAAAGCACCATGGATATACAGATACAGCCGATGAAACTGGCAGGTTTATTTCATGTATGGCCACATATCAAAATGGCCAAAGGTGGAAATGGCTGAAGTGGAATAGTGACACAAAGTAGTCTAGTCTGCATGCTAGTTAGCCACCATTACCTTCCAGTTCTTCCTTATGCTCTAATATGTTGGTTTTTGAGATGGGCTTTTCAGTGTCTGCTAAGAGTGATGATGCTGCAGAATTCTGAGGCATTTCCGCACTGAATCGCGTTCCAGACGGAACGCGTTCAGGCGGAAAGCTTAAGCCAGCTTCGGGCGCTTTCCCCGTTCACACACAGACGCGCCAGAACGCGTGTAAACGCGTTCTGGAGCGTCTGGGTGCGAATGGTCAAAGCGCCCGAAGCTGCCTTAGCCGGCAAACGCCGGCCAGGGGCGCGCCGGCAGCCGCGGAGGCAGATCGACAATCAGCTGTTTGAAAAACAGCTGATTGTCAAAGCCGCGCGGCGTCGGAGGCGCGCCGGCAGCCGTTCGGGAGACAGAAGAAGCGCGAACGCTTCTTCTCCTGAACGGCTGCTGGCGGCTCGTCCGCGTTGGAACGTGTGTAGAGCACTTCGAAGTGCTCTACATTTCGAACGCGGAAAAGACAGCTGCGGACACGTCGGAACGCAAGCCGCGCGCGGCCAATGCGGATGACGTGTCCTCACCTGTCTTTTCCGCGTTCCGTTCAGCCCCGTGCGAAAACGCCTCTGGTTTCTTAATCTTGCACTAAGGTGGCACTTTGCATGCCTTAAAATTTCTGACAATGGTAATGAATACTACAAGCTGAAAACAGTTTTCAGAAAATCTTTATCCCTTCAGACTCTATAAAATATTGTTCATAATTTAGTCAAAACATTAAATTATGAGCTACATTACATCTGCCACATTAAAAAATGTGCCTTAACTTGACATTGAAACAAGTGCAGATTATAGTCTCATTCCTCTGGGAAGTTAAATCAAATCAGGGGTGCCACAACCAGAGAGGTCCTTGCTGTGTTCAGTCACATGGTGAAATGCGTTGACAGAACTATAAACAGAGCCACATAGTTTTATGCTAAAACTTTAAGCTTAAATGAAGATCATGCAGTTAAGGATCATGAAATTGCAGGTATATAACATTGAAAACAGAAGGCTACTACTCTTCCTTAAGTGCAAAATAGTAAACAAACAAACAAATAATACAAGCAATTAAAACTAATCCTAAAGTTGGCAGTTACTTTGGCAGCCACACATTGAATGACTGATTCTGTGTTTGAGGATGAGATAATGGCTGCCCTGTGCTTGGTGTAGTTGTGGTTTATCTTTGGGAAAAACTCCAGCCAAAGTTAAGCTCTTCCAAAGCTCCCTGCTTCCAACAGACATAAGTGCCTGATTAATTCATCCTTTGAAATCTCTTGGATTTATATGTGCTAAGCTCTGGCTGAACTTTGACTTTAGTCTACTGTTCTCTACTTGTGCCTTCCTATGTGTGACTTTTATTCCATGGGGTGGTCTTTTTTTTTTTTAAGAAAATAAAAACATGTCATAGGATCAAGCTTGATCAAAACTATGGGTGGTGGTGGTGGTGAGACTTTGACCTTTCCCTTGCACAGCAATAATAGCTGAAATCCCTCTTCCATAATTCATTCATTCATTCATTCAATTTATATGTATACCACCTTTCTGATAAATTACTCAAGGCGGTTTATGTCAACCATGAAGAATACAATACAAAGTAATACATCATACAGTACATTCAATAGATAATATATTATAAACAAAATAATATATAAACAAAATAATACACTATGAAATTACACAAATGATTGTTGGAGGGGAAAAGGAGGCAACAATACCGAGTCCACCTCCTTTCCACTCTCCAAGCTGAGTGCTGCTGGGGTTGTTAATGTGATGACTCTTATACTCCGTCTATACCAGTTCTTAAACCGTGGGAGGGTTGGATCACATTCAGACTACATTAAGAGTTAAATCAGGGTGGAGCAGCAACAGGCTCATGCCGACGCAGGCTGGCAGTGGTGCTGGCAAATGGTTCTGCTTGGCTTTAAACCTTACAAGGCAAGGCATCAGGACAATGGGAAGTGGCTGCACAGGAAGGGCAGAGCTTTAAGTGTGTCTGGAGGCACCCTGAGTATTGGGCGCTTTCTTATACTTCTAAGGACTGAATTACTCACATCACCACAGCTTACTGGTTTCACCCACAAGGGTAAAAATTGAGGTAATTCTTCTTAACCCTTCATGGCCAGCCTTTAAGTGAAGGTATTTGGTCTAGTGGTAAAGAGCCAGATTTTTAACTGGGAATATTGGGTTTGATTCTGCCCTCCTACATGAAGCCAGCTGTGTGACTTCGGGCTAGTCATAAATCTCTTCTGAGCTCTCACAGCCTCCCCTACCTTACAGGGTGTTCTATTGTGAGAAGAAGAACAGAAAGCTTTGTCAGCTGCTTTGAGTCCCCTTAAATGGGTGAAAAAAGCAGAGTAGAAAAGACAACTCTTCTTCATCATCATCATAAATCTGCAAGATGGATACACTGAAATTAAAAAGAAAAAACTAGTATTGGAAGAGACTGAGCATTTGCTGAGAAAAGCACTCTGCAAATAATGTGGATTCATTAAAAAAAATAAATGCACATTTGACATAAAACTCACTTTTTAATGTGATTTCACCACAGCTGAATCTGATTTAATGCATAGCAAATCTTGTGTGTAGCTACTTTCTAGATCTCTGAAACAAGAAAGTATCAAAGGCCCTGTCCCATGCAAGCCATTTAGCTCTGATTGGGCATACATGTGTCCAGGTGCAGATCTGAGATCTGATGTTGTCTGTCCCCATGCCATTACTGGCAACGAGAGCTGGGTGCGGATACAGCCATCCCCATGCAAACTGCGCCAAACCCTGGCACAAGGGAGTTTCCCTCTGCTCCCTCTCTCCACATTGGAAGCTGGATCAACATCACCCCACCCCTATGCAACCCCCCTCCCCTTAACAGCACAGAGAAGCCAGGATTGTATGGCAAAAATAATATTTTTAAAAAAACCCAGCTGTTTGAGCCAAGCTGCTACAAGGTTTGACAGCAGTTGAGTGGCTGAGCAGTTTTGCACACCTCTGCTCTTCCTGAGAACTGTGAGAACACCCGACAAGCAGAAAATCAAGCCATTATCATGTCTCTCTTGGTGATCGGGAAAGAGGGGTGGAATACGTGTGTAAAAGAGTCTTGTGGGGCAGTGAAGGCCATTTGACCCCCTCATCATTTCGGCTTTAACATCATTTACTCCCAGAAAATCTCAGCGGTTGTGATCTCCAATGCATAGGGCAGGAACAGCAAGCACAGGACATGAAACCCAACCTGCCACTGACACGAGCTACAATCTCCTCCCCAAATAGCCCGGAACTGTCCCCACGTGCAGGCTCGGCTTGCAAAGCAATGCGTGCCAGGACACCAAACCATGATGAGACTTGTTTTTTCCAGTACCAAGTATGTTTAGACTGCAAAAGAGAGTACTTGTGCTGATGGGGAGAGTATAGCTGTCTTCAAACATCTGAAAGGATATCACACCATAGAGGGATTGGAATTATTCTAAATTGCTCCAGAGGGCAGGACTACAACTAAGGAGATGCAACTCAAAGGAAGTAGATGCAAGTTAGGAGGAACTTCCTATCATAACACCACGTGTGCAAGACCTAAGGCCAAGGTACAAGCTTGTTGACTCTGAATTAGATACATCTTTAACAGTGAATGAGATTAAAGTCTTAGCAATAACATAAGAGAGGCAATTAGAATCTTACAGCTTGGCATCAGTTTCACAACATAATAAAATTTATCATTTTCACAGCTTTTAGTTGGGAGGGGGGAGAAGAAAGTGCTGTGAACAATTCAATCTGTCCTGGTACATCAGACACTGGCAGGCAGGTGCTTAAAAACAAAGCATTTAATCAGACAAAATTTCACTTACACTACCTGATGATTCATCATCAAGTCCTTTCTCTGTGTCAGTTGTGCTTTTCTAAATTATTATTTACAGAATATTTAAAGAACCTGGATTCTATCTGCTGCTGCTGCTATGAATGCTCTTGCACTGTAAATTGCTGTTTCTTATTAGTTTCTGATTCTGTATAGATTACAGTGACTCATCCCTTTCCTTTGATTGATGTTTCTTAGTAAATGTATTTTAAAAACAAAATCACATTTTTTTTCACCAGCTGCATTTTGTCTTGACATTGTAGCAAGAAACATGAATGATTTATTCCTTGGTGTGCACCCCTAATGAAACAAAAATCTACATATTTAGATAATTTTCTTTTTCTTTTTGTTCCCTCAACCTATGCTTTATACTTCTTCTTGACAAAAGATTGACCTGCTAAATTAGATGCAAATTATGTTTCTGTAAATATCATCTATTATTCTATTAGTTTCATAACTTAGCAATATAGTTCCATTTCAGGTAGTCAACATTCATTTTATTTGATTTCTATTCCCTACATATTCAGAATGGTTAACAGCACAGTTCTAGCCATGGCTGTCGCTCCACTAGGGATGTGCAAGAATATTCAAAAATTCAAATATTTTATTCAAATCCGATGAATGTCGACATTCAAACTCAAATTGGATTTTCAAAAATCTGAATTTGAACACTCAAACTTCAGTCGGATTTTTGAAAATCCAATATGGATTTCTGAATAATTGGAATGTGTAGATTCGTATCTTTTATATGCAAATCTGCGAGAAAATTTTACGTATCTTGTGCTTAAAATACGGGATTAAAACGGGATGCATATGGGATAATACGGTATGCATATGGATTTCTACAGAATGTGTAGAAATGTATTTTTGATATTCGAATCCAAGTAGATTTGAATGTTGACAACATTTGTATCTTTAAATACAAACCTAACATTTGAATGTACGGATTCGAATGTTACAGATTCAAATGGGATTTTATGACATTTGGATCTTAAATATCCCAACAGAATAGGATTTTATGAGATTCGAATCTACTTGGATTCAAATGTCAAAAATACATTTGTGGGAATCCCTATACTGCACTGAAGATGCTGAAGATACCTGAAGGGTTGTGCCTCTGTCACTGTTTCCTTACCACATCTTCCCCATGACTGAGCAGCTTAACTCCCGTCTGCCCCTGCTGCCAGGCCAGGCCACATTTAGAAGCATCTGCAAATGTTCACTGAAGGCAACCTCAGTCTCCATGAGGATATGCAGCAGCCCTTTGCTTGCTACAGGATACATCAGGGCATGAGGTAGTAACTTGTGTATTGACCTTTAGCACCTCCTTCTGTACAGGCCATTTGCAAGGAGCTGAGAGCAAGTGAAGGTATTTATTTATTTATTTATTTATTTATTTATTTATTTATTTATATTTCTATCCCACACTTCACCAAATGGTCCCAGGGCAGGTTACAATGAGAACAAAACATATAAAAAATGTTTCGATATTTTGATAATTAAAAATATAACCCCCTTTTTCGTAGAATAACAATACTGCAAGATTTTCCCTTTATGTCCTAGGCGTAACTCTGTCTAGCTTGAGGGAAATGGGTTTGTTGCTTCTCTTTAGAGAAGCTAAAGTGTTGCTTTACTCCTGAAAAATACAAATGTCAAAAAACTAGCTGCAACTTATATGAAATGCACACACAGGTGGACGCACACACTTCTAGCAACATGCAGTGTGTTGCTTGTTGAATAAGCCTTTCCAGTTATGCAGGGATGCAACTTCCTTTATTTCCTACATGCCCCACTTTCTTAGCGTAAATCATTTCTAGAGAAACTAATTAAACTCTTAATCTGATCCTAAACTGCTAAGAAATCTTTACTGTAACACACATGATAAACCATGTGGTATATCATTGTGTAATTTCAAGATTCCCATCCCATTACTGGAGAAGAGGATTTTTAAATTATTGCATAAATGTCAGAAGAATCTGCTTCTTGAAACACAAGCTTCCAAAAAAGACTTGAAAATAAAGTACTGTGCACACTTACATATCTGTATAGGTCCAGCTGATGACTGGAACCAAAAAAACCCTTCCAGCTTATAACTAATTAGCTGATGATTTAAACCCCTTCTTACATAGGCACAGCATTTTTGTTCAGTCTTCAGTGTAGTTTCTCAGTAACTGGAAAGATCAATAAGAGCTTTGGAGGAGGGGAACTATTTTATCTACTGTGGAAAACAGTCTTTAGATTTGTATTATATTGTGGTGCCTCTTCTCCATCAGCAAGGCATTTGTAAAAGCCATTAACTTGCCTTTCTCTCTTGGCTTTCTAGTTTGTCAGCTGGTCTGTTGACTGCCATATTTTCTGAGTTCTCTGACAATGGAAAAGCAGGATGCATAAACTTAGTCCTTTAAAATGGTGGCTTGTTAGTTTGTGCTTTTTCCCTTGTAATAGGAGTTGAAGGTTTTCTTTTGAGCAGCAGTCCATTTATCATCTTAAATAAACCCCAAAAAGTGCAGATGAAGGTCACAGTTTTTGATTAAACCTGAAATATGTGTTTTAGCTGTTAATAAATGAATTCCAATGGATGGAATGAGATGCTGAATAAAGCCCATGGTGCATTCCTTTCAGGGAAGGTCATGATAGGATATCAGAAATGAAATGAAATGCAGATGCATTTATTTTTATGTACTCCATTAAATGTGCATTGAGATGAAGCCTCAGAACAACTAAACAAAGAAGATCTATGCATTGTTTTCAGGAGTAGCATTAGTAAACCACATTTTACAAAATGTTAAGAGGCATTTTGACCAAAATTCTAAATTGTAATATTCCAGAGTAATAGATTTGATTGACTGATTTGTTCTTATTGGGCCATTATTTCCATTCAGTTTTCCAAAATAGTTTATGAATGCTATTTAAAACCAGAGCTTTATTATATTTGCTTACTGAACACACCGGCCACATCCACAAAATTCAAAAGAATCATAGAATTATAGAGATGGAAAGGATCTCCAGGGTCATCAAGTCCAATCCCCTATTGGACACTCAGGGCTCAGTAATCAAATATGCCTACCTATACCTGGCTTAGAGGCCATCCCATGGTATCCTTTTGGAAAAGCTGCAGAGTTTAGGAGTTGGAGGCAGTGCATTGCATTGCATTGGTTCCACTCCTATCTCTGTGGAAAATTTCAGAGAGTAGTAGTGGGAGATTCTGGCTCGACACCCTGGGAACTCACTTGTGGGGTTCTTCAGGGGTCAGTCTTATCTCCCATGCTCTTTAATACCTATATGAAGAAGTTGGGAGAAGTCATCAGGAGATTTGGAGTGAGGTGCCATCAATATGTAGATGACACCCAGCTCTGTCTCTCTGTGCCAGCTGAATCAGGAGGTGGTTGAAGTGGTTAACAGGTACCTGGAGGCAGTAATGGGCTGGATGGGGGCCAAACAAGACAAAGGTGCTGTGTGTCACTGGGTCTTGGGCCCATGTAGTTGGGATACACCCTGTCTTTGATGGAGTTGTAATGCCCTGAAAAGGACAAAATTTAGGGATGCTCTTGGACTCTGCACTGAAGCTTGAAGCTCAGGAGGAGGCTGTAATGAAGAGTGCCTATTCCCAACTATGGCTGGTGCATCAGTTGAAGCCCTTTTGGGACAGAGATGACTTGGCCATAGTTATCCATGCTCTGTTAACCTCCAGATTGGACTTCTGTAATGTGCTCTACCTGGGGTTGCCCTTGAAGACAGTTCAGAAGCTACAGCTGGTGCATAATGCAGCTGCTAGACTGCTGACCAGGACAGCTGGCTGGAACAAAATCACACCAGTCTTAAAAGTTGCATTGGTTCCTGATTCACTACCGAGCCCAATTCAAGGTGTTAACTTTGACTTGTAAGGCCCTAAATGACTTGTGCCCCAAATATCTAAAGGAACACTCTTATGGTTCTGCTACCCTGCCCCAATTTACTGTTTAAAGCCAGAGTGCTAAAGAGAAAACCCCTCAGTTCAGATTCAAATGTATCGGTCCTGGCTGGCTGTAGCTGTCAGAATAACCCCATAGCTTCTGAGGAGAGTTTTAGAGAGATAGGCATGGCCTATGTCTAAGAGAAAGCAGTATAGGCCATCCTTATTAATGTTGTAGGCATTTTTACTAGGTATACAAATTAGGCAACAACAAATAACAGCAAGTTCTATCAAAAGCAACACACAAAGGCACAAAGACAGTGGAACCTTTGAAACCAAGACAAAGTACAGAGGCAGAGCTTCAAAGTTCCTGTCAGAGTCCACCATGTATTCGACTGAGGGACATGTAAAGTATTTGTTTCATTTGCCTTAAGAGAGAACCTGAAATTGTTTGTGATTTGTTTACCTAAGAATAAATCCAGTAATTTCTGTTTGAATAAAGACTCAGAGATCTCTTCAGGAATTGCTCGGAGATAGATCTATAGTATGTCCCTTCAGGTAACAAACATAGGCCTAACTCATTAGAGACCTGAGTAGCCATCAGAAACACCTTCTTCCATATTGACCAGCCCGTGCCTTAACATGACATTTTCATGGTGCAGGCTGCAGCTGCACACTTTTTCGTGGGCTTTTTCAGCAGTCTGACTGAGAGGTGGGGCGGAGCAGCATTAGAACCACCAAATTGCACCAATGGGAGCAGCCGGATCCTGGGGTATTTAAGCCAGCAGCCCAGGGCTCTCAGCGTCTCTAGTCATGTGGTGCTAGCAAGAGAGAGATCACGGAGGGTTTGGCTTAACTCTCTGGACTTCTAGGCCTGCGCTCTTGGACCAGAGGGGCATGGGATAGAAGGGGAAATCTACTCTCTTTAGCAGGGAAAGATCTTGGAACGTTCCTGGAATTGGAAGGCATGCAGCAGGGGCTGTTAAACCCGGAGCTGAGTGAGACAGGGTCCTGGAAGGCAGTTAGTGTTTACTGCAGGGTTTACTTTGGAAAGGAGAGTCATCATATTGAATGGAAGTAGGAATCCATTCAGGGAGCAGGAGAAGTGAGTGGAGCTGGAAGTAGGATTTCTTTGTTATTTGCTTTCAGTAGAACTTCTTGCTGAGAACTGAACTTTATTTTATTTACTACATTCATTCTTCAAGTAACTCAAGGACCTTTCAACTAACCTTTACTTTGCTTCTACTATTTATTTATATTTATAAATATTAGGTGTTTGGATTACACTGGTGTTTATTGTGCTGCATCAGGGGAGGCTTGGTATTCAAGTAATTGAAGCAGGACACCTGGAGGGGCAGTATAGTCCAGTTCATATACTGACACCCTCATTGTAGGCAGTTGGGCCGTGGTGCTTGGCAGCCGCTTCCTATCTGCACAGCTCTGTGGAGGGCAAGGCAGGAGGGGTTGGGCAGAGTCGCTACACTTAACATCTGGAAGGGAGGCCCTTCTGGTTGTCCCACGACCTGCAGTGGTAAAAGAGTTGGGAAGGATCAATCCTCAATGGAGGCGGGCGTCACATTTACCATCAGACTGAAAACGATCAATTTCCAGGACCTTTTCTATTCTCATGCTAAATTGTAATGTTTAGAAGCACCACAGTTGTGAAACAAAAGTTCCATAGCTGTGGTGACCACTGAACTTCTGAGTAAAATAAAAAGAGACAGATGATATTTCTGAATAGATATAAAATCATTACAAAGTTCTCTTAGTAGTGATACTTAACAGTGTTTTAAAACAAGCTAGGAACAACTGTTAGTTCAGATTTCAGTGTTCTTTATTACATTCCCTGTATAGTTACTTCAGTGAGCAAAGTGAATTTTATTCTATAACCCAAAGGATGTTTAAGACAGGTTTCAGAACCATAAGAATGTTTGGAAAAGCTTGTTAAAATGTAGATAATATTTCACAATGCTGTATAGCCAAAATCTGGGTTCGTTGCCCAGAGCATTCCACAGTGATAATCAAAAAAGTTTATTTCTTGTTAGTAAATAAAGGTGTAAGAAAACTAGGCATCTCTTAAAAGCAGACATACTCAGCCAGGGGTGACTAACATTTTCATACTCATTACAAAGGAAGTGTATGAGGAAGTCAAAATACTTGTCATGCAGTGATAGTCTTCCCCAGGTCACTCTGTGCTATCCATCAACCAAAAAGTTTGTGTGTCGGTACAAATTATGCCCCATCCCATAATAAGCAGTGAGGGGGTCATTATCATATTATCTGTCATTTTATTCTTTTACTGACCTTGCCTATTTAAGCATTACACTGTCTTTTCTCTATTTTAACTTCCAAATTTTTGCAGTTTTAACTGTTTGGCCATTTTTGATATATTTTGTGCTTCTCATCAATAATAACATGTATCAGATCTTATGTCATCTTATTGGCAGTGAGATTCACTTGCTTTTCTCAGGACCATCTACAAATGGGACATAGGTGCATCCTGTCACTGAACAAAGGCTACATGCAATGGATGCTGTATATAGTAACAACCTCAATGTACCAATTTGCAAGATTGTATTTTTTATTTCCTTCATTTGGAAAGTTCATTTTTTAATGAAGTGGTGTTCCTTCACAATGTATTTTCAAGTTATATTTTGTTGTCCCAGAAAAGCTTCAGGGGGCAGGAGTGTTTTTCCATACAAAACAGCCCTCTTCTAAGTAGCTAGTTTTCTAATAAGGTCAAGCTGTCAAGCAACAGGTATTTGATAGTCACAGAATGTGTGCACTCAAGCATGGCTGGGCAATTACATGTAAAATGGAAAGAAAGATGTTTAATGTGGAAAAATTATACTCTTTTGGTGTTGTGACAGATATCTTTTTGACAACACTAATTTTTTGAGGCTGGAGGAACTAAATATAAGTCCCTTGTGGCTGTCAGTAGATGGTTGGTGTTCTTTATGCATGCTTATCATGGCTGCACAGCTCACAAAAGAAAGTCTAAGCATTGGATCATCTTTAGACTTCAGTGTTTGGAAACAAGCCCAGTCTGCCATGGTTTCCTACCTTCATAATGATGGCTTAACACATCTCTTGTGCTCCCCATACTGACTACTGCTGCAGGTTTGAATTAATAGGTCTATACCTAGAAATGCTGGACACATTTACCAGTCTTACATGTGAATGGTTCCATTATCTTAGACAGATGCATGCCACCCAGAAAATGCATCTAGCCCTTGGAGAAACTACCCTCTTTTTCTCTTTGGGCTGAATCTTCTGTGATTTATCCTGATGCCAACATGAATGTGGTGCAACTAACATTACTTATTCGCTGTTTTGGCCTAAAACATTTCTTTTTTGTTCACTACTTGAGTGGGTAACAGGACACTTTCTGGAAACACTATGACAGTTGTACACAGACATTTGATCATAGGTCACAATACACAATGTTTGCTAGTATTGAAATACTTCATGACCAATCCACAAAGGGTTGATTGCTAGAATTTCTTCCGGCAAATCTTTTATGAATCATGATATGAGAGGACAAATGAACTGAAAAAAAACCTAAGATTTGTTCATGTGAAGCAAAAAGGTGACTCAAAAGTGATTTAGACCATTTCCACATTTAGGGTCTTTCCGTATTGGCCCACCAAAAATGGATCTATTAGATCTGTTTTTCAGCAATCTGTCCTTTCTGGTAGATCCGTCACTATTTGTGACTGATCTACCGGACCCCTTGCGTATGAACACGCAAGGGGAGGACAGATTGGGAAACGGAGTTGAGGTGGGTGCAGTGCAGATTGGCCTGCATGATTGGCTGCTTTGGAACCAGCCATGGAGAACCGGGGGCCTCCATTCTCTGGGCTCCCCCTCACCCCAGAAGCCAGGATTGTGGCTCCTGGAGCTGGGTGGGGCTTCACCCTACACCCCCACTACCCACCCCAGGTCAGGCACGTGCGATCCCCTCCTTACCTGCAGGCAGCCAAGCCGATTCTGGCTGACGGGGCCCAGCGTGCTTTGCGCGTGCACGCAACATGCCTCCCCATTGGCCAGACATGCGCCCAGCTTCAGCAGGCCCCCCATCCTTGTTAGTTCCCCCTCCTTGTGTGGAAGCATCCCACGTGGATGTGGATTTACCGCACAAGGACGGATTAAGCACCCATTAAGACTACCTCCGAACAGGTCTTCCGGGAAACCGGTTTAAGGGCCTCTTAGCAGACATTAGAGACACATCTCATGGGAGTCAATGCAGAAGCAGACTCCATGATGTGTCTCTAATGGGTGCTGCAGTGCGGATGGGAATTCCACAAGTGTTTAATATCTGTGCTTAACGGGTATTAAGTGGCCAATATGGAAAGGCCCTTTGCTGGGATGAACTGCTCCAGCTGGAACTGTCAAAGGTCAGTGCACAAGTAGCAAATTCAGAGTCCCTCCTTGTGCACTGACCTTCGCCTTTCCCAGGTCCCCAAGATGTTAGCAACTTGCTAGAGACTAGCCAAGAACAGCCTTAATATTGAGAAAGGGGAAAGGCTAATAATTCCTGTATTTTTTTTTACTCTGTTTTTTAAATAGGAAAAATAAATGCAAGCCTCAAGGACTTAGACTGATTCAGCCTTCTCTGGAGCTTTTATTGGGATTAGACAACAGTATTGATGCCATTCATATAAGGTAATAAAGTCATTTTTGGTGCCATTCTTGAGTGCTGGTGAAGGTTTTGCCTTTGTCTTCTTCTTGGGATGCCCATAATGTGGACTAGATGGGCTGTGGCTTCTCTTATGTGTACTTAGGTCCTAGAAGTAAGACCCCTGGGCAATAAATTGTTAGACCATTGTATATCATTATGAAACTGTCAAATTAGGATACTGTCAGCCAGTGCAGTGAACAAAAAATGGGGGGAACAAGACTGCCGTTCATGCAAGCTAGCTGTAATAGAATTACAAACTGTGTCTTTTAATTCAGATCCTCACATCTTTAGATATTCAGAAACAGTCAATGAATTCCACAATGCTGACATTTTATAATATTAATAATGATTATATTAATGCAAGTTAATTATGTCCAGACACTCTGAATCATGTTTAACTAATTTAATCCTATTTTCCCCAGAGTGATTCAAGTGGTTACAGACAACTAGTGATTAGAGTCCTGAAAAAAACTAGATATTATAGGGAATGAGTAATGCCAAGTAACATGTAAGTTGATGGATATGGTGTAAGTCAAATACTGGAATTCATATGTCTGGTATCCAAGAAAACAGGCAGTTATATATCTTAAGTTATGCCTGGATGTTGCACGTGTTAGACATTTTAATCTGAGATACCTTTTTTTTGTCGCTCCAGTTGCACAATGCTGTCTAAAAGAACAAATTTGACTTGTTGATAAGCAATATTTTATCATATTTAATGCTACTTTAGAACTCTTGTTGGTGATTTATACCACTGCACATATTTTATAAAGGCCAGATATGCACATACAGTGCAATACAGTGTGATTACATATGTTTGCATCCTTTATGCAACCATATGTAAGAGCAACTAAAGCCTGGATGCCCACATGTGTGTTCATGCCATCTGCTGGCATCTGGCTCTTGTGATCCTCTGATATAGAACAACACCAAAGTTACGGCAAGGTGCAGACTTGTCAGATCTATTATCAACTGTTTCTCCCTAAACTGTTTGTTTGCAAAGTCTCCAGGTTGCTAATTTCCTAGGTCAGTGATAGAGAATCCTAAGCAAGCCAGGTCCAGCTGCTCTCACCATGCACCTATGATGATTTCATTTTTGGTGCATTAATATTAAAATATGTATTATTTAACTAAAAGAAAGAACAGGAATTTCTTAGTAGTGACAATGTCTCTTTGAGGGTTGGGGTAGTCCAACAGTTCTTAAAGAGGCAGTGGTGTGCTCCCTTCTCAAGAGTTCCTTCCTGGATTCAGAAGATATAAATTGTAGCCTGATGGCCAACATACATACCCTTTTTGGGTAACGTATTGGAGAGGACTGTGGCTATTCAACAGCAAGCATGCTTGGAAGAAGCTGATTATCTAGGCATCTTTCAGTCTGGTTTCAGGGCCATTTATGACATGGGAACCACCTTGGTCTCCCTGATTATCTTCTCTGGGAGAAGGAGAAGGGGAGTGGAACCATGTTAGTTCTCCTGGATTTCTCAGAGACTTTGATATCATTGACCATGGGAGTCTTCTGGAAAGCTAAGGAGTTTCTATTAGTATTTCCAAGGTTGATGCCAGAGAATGGCTGTGGGAGATTCCTGATCAAAATCCCAGGATTGCACTTGTGGGGTTCCTCAGGGGTCAGTCTTATGTCCCATGCTTTTTAATATCTGTCTGACAGTCCTAGGAGTGGTTACCAGGGGTTTGGAGTGAGGTGCCATCAATAAGCAGTTGACATTCAGCTCTATCTCTCTATGACAGATACATCAGAATAAGTGGTTGAAGCACTCAACAGATTCTGGAGACAGTAATAGGCTGGGCCAGGGTCTATAAATACAGACAAGACACAGTTGCTAGGTGTCACAGAGTCTCAGTGGAGTTGTAATGCCCTGGAAGGGACAGGTGCAAAATCTGAGAGTATGCTAACACTTGAAGCTCAGGTAAAGGTGGTGGCCAAGGCTGCCCATTTCCAGATACAACTGCTTCGCCATCTACATCTATACATCTACAGCCTCTTCTGAACATTTACAGTCTGGACAAAGTAATCCACAATCTGATAACTTCCTTCACTGTAAATGGGGCTGCCCTTGAAGTTAGAAAGCTGCAGAATGCATCAACAAAGCTGATAATAGGCACTGCTGGCACTGTACCAAATCCTATTGACCCAAGATGCTGCTGCTGCTGCTGCTGATGATGATGATGATGATGATGATGATTACTTGTTCTCCTCCTGGATACAACCCAAGGCAACAACTCAAGAATCTATTTCTACAGAAAGAAATATAGTACAATTTGCATAGTACTATTTATCTGCATACAATAAAAGTCAGGTCTGCAAAACCAGAGCATTAAATAATATAAGATACTTGTAATTAATTTCTTCTTTACCATGTGTGGTATAAGGAATTGTAACAGTTCACCCATTCTTAGCTATCTTACAGGCAGTTCACATAGTATCACAGAGTGGGATGTACCTCCAGGCCTGAGACGCAGTTCCACAATATTTACTGATTCCAGTGATTCACATCCTTGGTTCTTGATAAAGAAGAAATAGATAGAGGACAAATACCATTCCCCTTTCCTGGTTTGATATTTCTGTTCTAACTTGCAAGCCTTTCAACAAAAACATAGACAGAAAAAGAAAAATAGATTGTTTTGCTCATTTCTAGTTCTGTTCACTAGGCCTTCACAAACATAGCATTCTCTAGCCAGCGTAGTAAAAATGGCTTCTGCATACTTCCTTGGCTTATTGGGCTCAACAAGACTTACTTGTGAATAGATGTTCATAGGGCTGCGCTATCTGCAGACTACAGTCCTCTCTTCTTGGAATAAATATGCGGCAATATGCAATGACAGATAATAATGAGTACAATATCTTCAGACAGTGTCATAAACACAATGACCACAGCAGTCATTCATGACTCATTACAAAATGTCAAAATTAGAAAGAATTGTATCTTTTGCTCTATCCTTACATAAAATGACCTTACATCTTGTTGTGTTTTTAAAGTGCAAATTCTTATCAGTGTGAGACATATCACATCCCTCTAAGAGGTCCAAAAGTTATGGTACTTTCCCCAATTTAATTATCTAGCACTTTCCAGCTGCAGCCTGTCTGCTATTGACATGGGAAATTTCATTTTGTTCCAATATCTTTTGTGTGCGTCTCCTTGATATTGATAACAGTTTGCTTGTGCTGGTGCTTATCTCCTTTTTAATTCTGAAAATGTAATAAAGAGAGAAAATTCAAGTGGCAGCAACATGCCATGGTGAAGCTGGCATCCTTCAAAGCATTGCATGACAATCAGACTAATACTGTGGGAAGATACAGTATGATTTCTGAAGCCTAAGCCTGGTTACTAGCAGGTTTTTTCTTTCCTTTTTTAATACCTTGATATCTTGAGGCAGCACAGATCAGAAGGCGCTCTTTCTGCATGTCAGTAAATGCGTCATCATCCAAGTAAGCAAGAAATGAAAATGGTTTCCATGGGATTCCCTACTACATTTCCAAGCATGCATTTAAAAACATATATAAGGATGGTTAATTATTTAATTTATCTACAGTGCACTTCTTCAATGCACATTGTGTTTATATTTCTCTCCTAAGCAAAAACTGGTTGTTAACCACGCACTTCAGAACCGCTCATCAGAATGGTTGCTCAGCCACATTGAAATTAGTAGGAGGATAGAATATCCGTAACAGAATTATGCACAGGTGGCAAATTGATTCCAATGGACAGCCAAACAATCTAGGATACAATCTGTTGACTTTGCAACTGAATTCAGCTGGAGGAAGTAAAAAGCTTAACAGAGTGCAGGGTTTCCTTGCTAAGTTAATTTGGGATATTTAGTTTGAAAACCACAGCCAGAAATAGAAATGAACTTTTTTCTTGCTTGACCATATTGGAAATGGTACCATGCCTACTTTTTGTGACCTGATGGACCATAGCACGCCAGGGCTTTCTGTCCTCTGCTACCTCCCAAAGTTTGCCCAAGCTCATGTTTGTTTGCTTCCATCCATGCCACTGTCTGCGCATCTCATCCTCTGCCATTCCCTATGCTTTTTGTCTTCAGTCTTGCCCAGCATCTTTCCCAATGAGTCATGCATGTTCCCATTATGTGGCCAAAGCATTTGAGCTTCAGTATTTGTCATTACAGTGAACAGTCAGGTTTAAATTTCATTTAGTTCTGACTTTTTAAATCTTTTTGCAGCCAAAGGAACTGTCAAGCATCTTCTCCAGTATCCCAATGGGAAAGAATCTATTCTTCTTGCTCAGCTTTTCTTATGGTCCTGCTCTCACAGCCATATCGATCTGCCCATGCCCTAAGATCTGTACCGCCACCCTCAGTAGCAAAACGGGTGGGCACCCAGGATAGGGCCTTTTCAGGGGTATCTCCCAGATTGTGGAATAGTCTCTCTCCTGAGGTGTGTCATGAATCTTCACTTTATGCATTCAGGAGAGTGATGAAGACACAATTCTTTACTCTGACCTTTGACTAAATAAGCAAATGGTTTCCTCCCCACATTCAGGCATTGTTATGGTTTTAATGCTCATTTTATATGTTCACTGTTTTTTAACGTTGTAATCCACCCTGAGACCTTTGAGTATAGGGTGGAATAAAATTTTCTTGAAGAGATCTGTTATCTTTCCCATTCTATTGCCTTCTTTTGTTTCTATGTGCTGTTCATTTAAGAAGTCCTGCTATTCTCTGGAAATCTGCATTCATGGGTATATCTTTACCTTTCTCCCTTGCCTTTTTTTTTCTTACCTTGGTTATTTGCAAAGCCTCAATAGACAGCCATTTTGCTTTCTTGCTTTTCTTTTTCTTTGTAATGTTTTTGTTGCTGTTTCCTGTACAGTGCTACAAACCTCTGTCCATAGTTCTTCAGACACTCTGTCTAATCATAAGTGATATCGTTTGGATTATATCTGTGTGATCTAATTATTTTCCCTACTTTCTTCAGTTTAAGTCTAAATTTTGCACTGTAACCCTGTGTACATTCATGGTAGCCAATGATCTGACTCTGGCAGGCTGTCTTCTAATTCCTGCACTCATTAACTGTGAGTGAGTTGAGGGCTTCATTGCATGCATGGTTGGGTATTATTATGGGATTGATGCCTTCACAGATGATCTATAAAAACCTGTGACTTTATGCTTCCTGCAGATATTGGCTTTTATATCTGAAAAACAGATATGCTCAAGTTCCTTTTTTATGACCCATCCAACTGGCTTCTGTTTTCATTTTTTAAAACAAACAAACAAAAATCTAGAACTCTGTTTTGATCTGAAGGCCAATCTGGTTCTGGTGACTCATTATGGTTCATAATCTGTGCAAATGATGATCAGAACTGTCTCTCTAGTACCCAAGTCAAGGCTTGGCAAAGCAGTAAGACCAAAAGCAAAAGAGGATGGACAGCATCTTAAGCTAGCTTCTTCTGCCCTCAGCCTTAATCCCAACTCCTTGTCTTTATTTGTCTCTGATGATAAAGCCAAATTGTATGCAACTAGAGAAATAGTCTTCTGTATACTTTGCAAATTACAAGGAAATAAAGAGGTCTGCCAGCACAAAACTAAAATGTCCAGGTTCACAACCTCTACTTGCTATTAAGATTTTTAAAGAGAATGGCTGTCTTAAATCATTCATTCTCTGGTGGTATCACTTTTAAATGATTAATTCTCAAAAAGAATAATGCAACTTATTAATGGTGATTGACAGTTTAATTAGGACTTTTTTCCCTTATGTCACTTATCATTTCAGCACGCATCCAAGCAATTGCTGTTCAGTCGACAAAATAATCCTTAAAAGGACAAAGTTGGGAGTTAAAAAGGCATAAGATTGCAATGTTCTTTCAACCTCCCCCCCTTCATATTGTTGCTTTTCTATCTTTTGCTATCACAACAGTTGGCATTTTACCTTTCCCTTTTAATACCATTGTTGCTCCACCTCATCCCATTGGGCTTAAATACATTCAGGCAGAAGCTGTGTTTTCTCTCATATTCATTGTAACAAGTGTCCACTCGAGCAGTACAGTGGTGATGTTAATCAATTAGATAGCTATGACCAACAGCCCCCTTAATGGCAGTTAAGCCATGGCTGCTAAATTTAACAAGCTTTGCTTGAAGACTTGATATTATGTTCCAGAACACTGCAATATTTTACCAGCTTTGGGACTAGACTTTGGCTTAACGTTAGCAATGTTTTCTGCCCTCCAGGCATTGGTGCAGTAACACAGGAAGATAGTAATGATGACTTCCTTGAGTCATTTTGTTATATCTGCTGTTGGTATTAAACAATTGGAGATATTTCTGCTTTTTATCCTTCGAAAAGGCAGGTAACCCTTCCCTTCTGGGCACTGAACTAATATTTTTGTTCCCACCTTGTAAACTGAGTCTTATTCTGAATTTTAACCCACTCCAAGACCTTAGTATATGCAGAAGTAAAAACATTTAATAAATAAACTTTGTCCCATCTATCATTGTCCTCTGTAAGGCTGCATTGACAAGGTACAGAATAGCAGAATAGCATCTGCTTGCTCTCTCCCCATTATCACATGCATGATCTAAGGATATAGAGGTACCATTGACAGAATAAACCTCAGTATTTGCAGACTGAAGTCACAAAAAGTCCCCATGATCTATTCAAAATACAGATTTACATTACTGTTGTACCCCACCCTGGGACCCTTGGGTGAATGGTAGGATATAAATGCTAAAAATAAATAACTTGGAAAAAAAATCAGTTTTTATAACCATGTCTATTTCCTTACTTCTGTTTCCTTACTAGCCTTTTGCTGAACAGTTGTTCGCTCTTAGCAAACTATCCACAAAGGGCTGGGACTGTTGATGGGGGGGGGGGCAAGTGAGGAACAAGTAACTCAAGCAGTGAAAACTGTGACCCAGTTTGGTTTAGTGGTTAGGGAGCTGGACTCTTATCTGGGAGTACTGTGTTTGATTCTGCCCCCTTCCATGAAGCCAGCTGGGTGACCTTGGGCTACTTACAGCTCTCGTCTAAGCTTTCATCACCCCACCCACCTCATAGGGTGTCTGTTGTAGGGAGAAGATAGAAAGCTTTGTCAGCCACTTTGAGTCCCCTTACATGGGTGAGAAAATCAGGGTAGAAAAGCAAAGTCTTCTTCTTCCTCCTCTGTTCCATGCTATTCCTGATGGGCAGAGGCCTGAGAAATCCCAGAAAAACACAAACAAACAAAACCCATTTGCATGCATGATGTTACACACAACAGGAAGCAGCCATGAAGCAGGTGTCTTCTCTATTTGATTTACTTGTCCCTCACCAGCCCCTTACTTTGCTATTGATGTCAAAAAGAGTTAGGCTTGCATGGTGCAGCTCACAACAGCAAAAGCCTATTGTGTGAACTACACAGCTGAATATCAGAGAAATAGCCATGTTAGTCTAATTTGAAAAGTCCAGCAAGATAGTTAGTAACACTTGGAGACTAACAGGAGAAGGGTTGGTGGCATGAGCTTTCATAGCATCTGAAGAAGTAGACGTGTCTATGAAAGCTCATGCCACCAACCCTTCTCCTGTTAGTCTCCAAGTGCTACACAGCTGAAGTTAAGTTGGCTTTTGACTAGCATCATGAACCAAAATCTGATTCAGTAGGACAAAAGTCAAGTCTCCAACTGGAACTTCACCCCTTCTTGCTGCCTAATGATTCTGCTGGGCAAATCAGCACTATTTCTTACATATGTCACATAACAAAAGAAGTATGTTAGTTATGAAGACTACTGTGTGGATTTCCTTTAAAAAGTCTACACAAAATGTGGGATAGAAACCATCTGGCAGCAAATATCCTTAAATGTGAGCAAACCTCTTTGGCTGTTTCATCATCACTCACAGCTTACCATGTTACACAGTCAGGGAATGTTTCTCAAATCCTGTACTGGGCTTTACTGATGCATCACCTGTGGTCAGATGAAGATATATCAAATGTCATGACAGGGGTTAAGACTAGGTCCATTTTTCCTTTCCATGAATTTTGTAAGGAATGCATAACACAGGCTGCATCCACACAGGTACCAAGGGTGCCTTTTGGGAAGGACTATATGTGGCTGCAACAAACAGCCAGCACACAGGCAGTCTTCGTAGGACAGCTTTCCCATAAGATGAGAAAAAAGGAGGGAAGCTGTGTTTTGCTTCCATGCCCTTACCAATTGATCCTTCAATGGACTAGAAATATGACAAGAAGTTAGTCTGCTGGTGAAGTAACCACCAGGGAAACAATAAAGCTGAGGAAGAAGGTTCTTCCTTGTGGCTTCCTTTCCCCTTGGACCAGCAGGTACAGCAAGACAAATACTGTTTTTCTGCCTCACTACCACTTCATGGTAGTGCCCTCTCCCAGGAACACCTTAATGGATTACAGTGTTATCACAACCTCAGTTTGCATTCCCAAAGATGGTATAATATTCAATTCCTCATATGTTCTGTGCTTAAGAAAAACTAGCACTTGAATGCACCTAGATTTGTTGTCTTCACGTCCAGTATGACCAACAGAGGTGACTGAAGAACACAGTTTTTTCACTCTTGAGTTACAACATTAGAAGCTTACAAAACACCTTTAGAATAATCAAACTTATAGTCAGTGGACTTGATGACTAAGCAACAAAATGGCAGGTTAGAATCAGGCTCTTTTCACACTTGAAATTATTCTGG
Source organism: Aspidoscelis tigris stejnegeri (assembly GCA_023333525.1). Lineage (NCBI taxonomy): Eukaryota > Metazoa > Chordata > Lepidosauria > Squamata > Teiidae > Aspidoscelis > Aspidoscelis tigris. Next base: position 48,669,953 of record JALMGA010000005.1, on the reverse strand, counting down.
AATATATCTTGGGATAGGGGTCTGTTGTCTGCATACTAATGCAGACTTTCCTGGGGCCTGCTGTAGTCTGTATGGGCATGTGGACAGCAAACCCCCTTTCCAGGGCATCTCCAGAATAGGGATGTGCAGGAATATTCATAGGCATTCGAAATGTGATTGAATGTACCAAATTTTGACATTCAAACTTGAATAGAATGTTCTGAAATTTTAATGTAAACATTAGAATTGAATTTTGAATTTTGAATCTATTTGTTCAAATTATCCAGACATTCGTATGTATATGGGTTCGTACACAATGCGTACTTGAAGATCCACATCTTTAAAGCATCTGTACACATTTGTATGGATCCGTACGGGACAAAAACAGGTTGCATACAGGATAATTGTGGGATGCATACAGATATGTACGGATACGGACAGAGGTGGACAGATACATACGGTCACATATGAATGTTGTCAACATTCGTATGTGCAGATTCGAATAAACAATCTGAATGAATAGATTCAAGTTTGGTGAAAACAGATCGAATCTTGTTAAATTTGAATTTAGCTGATTTGAATCGAATCGGATTTTTGAGTATTTGATTTGATTCAAATAGAATGTCAAAAAAAATTGTGCACATCCGTAGTCCAGAATAAGATCAAATGCATAAAAGGCCTCAGATTACTTTTAAAAGTGATATACTTTGGAATAGCAACAAAAATATACCACCAGTTCTTATTCTAAATAGACTGTGACTCCTAGAGGGCAGGTGTCATGGTCAGCCAGGTAGAGGACTCAGAGGATGAGGAGGACTCACTTCCTCAGGTACAGGGGGAACCTGAGGTGATGCCAGGACCCAGCTCTGACCATCAGCAAGATTTATGGTCAGAAGCTATTCTGTCCGAGAAAGCTGCCAGCCCCCTCACACAAACACAGAGCTGATAAGAACGACTCACTTGTCAAGGCAGTTTATTCAGCAGCAGAGCAACGTAGTCCAGAGAGCAAAGGTCAATAAACAGTCCGAGTCCAGGGTTCCAGAGAGCAACACCACGGTCCGGTCCGGAGTCAGGAGAGCCAGGTATTCTAGGTCAGATAGAGCAGCTTTCCCAAAAGGTGAACCGATAGCTTCTGACAAAGGGCTTGGGTGTCTGCCCTGTGTTTTAACTCTGCAGATTCAGTTCACAGGTGCAGGTGATCAGCCTGCCTCTGGGTGAGCCTTTTGGATCTTCTTAACCCTTGCTTCTCTGCTCTTCTTTGCTTAAAGCTGGGGATCTCTAGGCTCTGTTGTTCCATGTCTCCCCCATCCTGTACTTCTGCTGTGGCCAGGCTGGGCTGCTGAACCCCAGGCTCCAATGGGGCTGGGGGGTCAGAGCTGGGTCCTGGCATCACCTCAGGTTCCCCCTGTACCTGAGGAAGTGAGTCCTCCTCATCCTCTGAGTCCTCTACCTGGCTGACCATGACAGCAGGGGAGAAAGGGAAGTTCAACATCAAGCACTTTGCAAATGTCAGCAAAGTGAGTTGCATCAGTGAAAAGACAAACTCAGCACTAAAATTTATCAGGAAAGGAAGGAACTGAAAGTAAACAGCAAGCCTCACAATACTATTATATACATATACAGTGTACATCTCTGTGTTTAGATTACTGTTTACATATCTGCTTTCTTGGCTCAGAAATGATATTGGAAACTTGGGGAAGGAATAGTAGAGTTTTCTGCAAAATTGAAAGAAGCAATGCTCAATATTTTCTCCTATGACTTGCGTCTCCCTTTCAGTCCTATTTCTGAGATGCCTTTGTACGATTTTCTTCAGGGACAACACCACAGAGTAAAGACATACTCCAGCTTATATTTTCAATTCATTTGCTACTGATCTAGTAGAGATCTCTTAAAATAATATCTGCATTTCCTAAAGCATACCTGTGGGAAAGAGGAGGAAGCATTGATGCAATAGAAAGCTTCAGTTTCAACCATCTAAACCAGAATGTGATTTGGATGGCAAAAGCAATGCTTTCAGTCATGCCATAAGGGTAAGAGTCACAGGCTACTCTTTTTTTAAAAAGTCAGCATTTTAAAAAGACAAGTTGCTTAACAAGCAGAGAAAGGAAGGACCAAACCTAGCTATCCCATATGTTTATATATAGAATGCACAGTTCCTCACTGGCTCGTATATCAGTCCACCAGGCTTACTAAGAACCTCCCATCTGCATGGTGATGTGGTCTAAAGGAGGCCCCACCCAACCAGTGTGGAATCACCTAATAATACTTCATGCCCAATACTTCTTATATATTCTCAAGTGGTGCCACTGTAGCAGAGTGCATTGTGTGAATCTTATCTAAGCTTATCAAAAGCACATTGAGGACAGAAGCAGAAAACTTGGGTTCTTTTTTTTATAAGAGATTTTTAAAATATTTAATGTAATGTTACAAATATAGAAAAACAAACAGATGGAGAGAAAGAAGGGGGAAAGAAAAGAAAAAGGAATCATTCTTCTGATGATTGATTATATATCCATTCTCATGCCACATCCTACACGTTCAGCTATTTCTCTTATTTTGACAATTCACACTTTTTAATCATCACATTCCAAAATCAATAGAAAGATCAATTGTGGTTTCCATTTTTTTTAAAAAAATGACACTAATATTCTTTCTCTAATGAAACATGATGGTCTGTCCATTTCTGCCAGGTCTGTCACTTTCACTAGCCAACTTTCCCTGATGGGCAGTGCTGAGTTCTTCCATCTTTCTGCATATTGCAATCTCCTACAAGTCATTTCCAATGATGAGCCACTCAAGAAAAAGTTCTGGTTTCAATTGTGCATTAATTTTTAAATCATTTGCAAAAGCATATTAAATTGATTCAAGATTTCTTAACTATTTAATATGTTCACTACATATTTTCCACATTTCCAGCAAGTATTAGAAACATCTTCAGAAATTTTAGCTAATGTTTCTGGTGTCATATATTAGTAGAATATCATTTTATATTTTTTAATATTTTATACGTTAGTAGTTCTGTGTTGGGTCCCAGCCCAACAGAAGCCATATTTTAAGCACTGGAATGATTGAGCACTGTCCTGTTTTTAAAAAATTTGGTTTGAAGTACTAGTTTCTATTTACCTTCACGATCCCCTTGCTCCTCTCACAGATACCCTCATAAACACATCCTTTTTTTTCTTCCTTAGTGATGGTTCTGTGCTTACATCAAGGCAATTCCGCAACAGCTGATATACCAAATCAGCAATCATACTAGGTTCTTCCCTTCCACATGCTGGTCTGACCTAAGGAAGCCCCCAGGAGGTATACCAAATCAGTAAATATATGAAGGGAGACTCCCTTCTGTGTGCTGGTGCAGTCTTAAGGGAGACTTAGTGGGTCTGGTCTAATATATCAGCCATGCAGAATTGCCCTTAATCCTCTCTGACCTCCTTCAGTGAGTAAATTCCCATTTTTTATTGTGTTCTTCTCTCCTGTACATTCTGAGTACTTCTAGGAAGAGGGTGTTTTTTTTGTTTTTTTTTAGGGGAGGGAATTCTTTTTTAGATTCAAGCAACAAAAGTAAACAGTATACATAATGGAGATAGGTAAAAATGCAAAATATAATATAGAAGCATGAAATATAAAGTATAAAATATAAATAGGAATCCTTAGGTATTCTTTTAATTTTTAGCAATCCAATCCTAGTTGCAGGCATCATATATAATATCATTTATTTAAATTTTGTCAAACTTTTATCGGTTTTTCTTTCCAGTTAATACAGTTCTTGGTTCGTTTCAAAATCAGTCCTCAGAATATACTGTATGCTCTTTCACACACATACAATATAAGATCACCATAAATGAAAGAAAATTCCTCAGGTTATCATTGCATTTCCAGCATTTAGCCATATGCCTCTTATCTGTCTTAGCAATTATCACTGGAATTAAACATCCTTTTTTTTACACTTAACCATTTGGAGCACTCCAGTCCACTCACTGGTCAGGCCCATCCACATGCAAATACTACCACAGCTCACCCAGAGGTTCTTAAGTCCTCACAGGACAAATTGTCCTAGCTGTGGACAGTTAAAAAGCAGTCCACACACTGACCAGGAGCATCTGGACCACTCCTGGGAAGATGGGTCTACACCTCTTCCACGTGCTCTGTGGCAAAGGAATGTGGGCTGCATGACTGCAATTGTGCAGTCATTTGTGCATCTGGAGTACCATGGCAACATCTGACCTCACACTGGATGTCAGTGCAGCCATTGACTTGGCAATCCAAGCTGGCCATTCACACTGTGAGTGCTGCTGGCCAGGCACATGGCTATTCCAGAGCTTGTAGTGTGAATGGCATCTACCACCCTTCAACCTGACCAGGCTAGTATAGTATTGATATATCATATTGATCTGGTGTGAATCCAACCAAAAGTTTTGAAAATGTTTTGAGGGCACCTTCCCAGACTAACCATTTTGGGTTTTGTATCTCAGGACTATCCACACCAACAACAATGTGCCAGTATCTGCTTGGAAAACTCAAATCATGATTGCAGGCTGTGTTCACAAAAATTATCTCCCATTAAACGTGCCTTCCAGTGGCCATTGTTCCATATTTTAAAGGCCTTTGTCAAGATATATCTGTCCTTTTATTAACCAGGTGGTTTTGCTCCTCCATGATGTGCTGCAGTGTGGATTTGTGAGTTTAGTTCATGACATTATTGGGTTTTTCTGTCATGAATTTCATCTGCTCTTGACAGGTGTGTTTTGTGACCTCCCCTTGAACTGTTTGGTGAAGGGCAGACAATATATATAAACCTACAGTGAATAAATATAGATCTCTCTTGTTTTGTTACTTCTTGTGAATATAATGCCTGATAGGGCCATGGAGTGTGCATGAATAAATAAACGCATCTTCCCTGTTCAGAGCCAGAGCATCTTTGATTATATATGCTGGTAGCAAACAGAATGAGATGGCTATAAATGACCATGCCCTCTTTTGTGAGATTTTCATAAGCATCTGGTTGTCTGCTGCTGGCAAATGATATTTTGGATCTCATCCAGTAAGGCAATTATTGTGATCTTAAGCAGAAGTTTAAAAAGACAGATGAATGCCTAAGACAAATGCTAAATGGCTGGAAAACAGGAGTCTGAGTTTTACTTTCCCAAGGGCCTGCCACACAAATCCAGTATCAAGTAATGCTCTGAAAGTAAGCCATTTATTTAAGTAGGGCTCCTCTTAGGTGTCACTCAGCATTAGGAAGTTCTTTTAAAAAGAAAAGAGGAAACCCTGCCAGCATTTAATACATTTGGGAGGAAAATCTGGGTCTTGTTAACATTGCAACACAAAGCGTTCATTAACTTTAGCAAGTGGTGATTCTGTGGGAAAGTGTTACTGTCTTCCAATGTGTTAAATAAGCATTCACACTAAGCAGGTGGTTGGCTGAGATCTATGTGTTTCCAAGAGTCAACAGGTAATTTCCTGGTGAGAAATAAGTTATGTTTTACCAATCAGATACACAATTCGTTTTGTGAGATTTATAATGGTAGTGAGTTGATAGGTTTGTTGGGACCAGTTATCACAGGCCCAGTGTCTCTTTGTGACTCTTGTCCTCTGACCACCCCTGTAACATTTCATTGTGGTGACTCTGTTGCTGTCATATGACACTTCTCAAATCTTAGCCTCAGCCTGCTTTTGGAGCATCCTTCCTGCAGAGTGAAAAGAATATCTCTGACAGTACTTGTCAGCTTCGAGCACACAAACTGTTGCCATGTTAGATAGATGGCAGATCCTACCTGTTCCACATTCCACATGGCAGACATATTTTAATGTGGCCAAAATATCTGGCTTATGGGGCAATTTCTGCTGTATCAGAAAATATGGCTGTGATGGTGCATTGAAATTTGGAAATGTTCATTCCTTAGCTTTGAAGTTAGCATAAGCATGATTTGAAGACACCATGCACCCCACTTCTGGGACTGGAGACTACAGACTCCTATAGTGGTTTATAGTTTCACACAAGATCAATGCTGTAACTACTACAGCCAATATGGAAAGAATAAATCAAACCGAGCTTTATTGATTGGTCATTTGGCTGTAGCAAATCATTATATACAGTAAAAAATATAAGGTATAAAAAAGGTCATTCCATAAAATCTTTATATTAAAATCATTATATAAGCTTGTGTCCCTGGTAATCAACCCCCACGTTATATACCTGATACCCATCTGAGGTGGATACAGTTATCATTTTATCACACAATGCAATTGACATTTGGTGCATTGTAAAATGCCATTATTGCTTGTCAAGGTTGGCCACAGATCACCAAACTGTGCCAAAGTGAGCATTTTCTTTAATACCAATTTGTTCATTATTTGAATTATTCTAACATATTGAACAGCTGTGCATTTTCTGTGACAGTGTGAAGTGTATCACATGGACATTTCTTTTGCATTTCTGCCCACCCTCCTCTGGAATACTGTATATAAAATTTGCTTAATGATTAATTTGCATGGATTAAATGTGAATGCTTGGATTAATGAAAAGGTTGGCTTTGGGTAGGTTTTTTATCATTCTACTTTCAGAACTTCTGTGTTAATGATTTGCACATTGAAAGGATCCAAATACTGAACATCAAGGACCACAGAACACATCAAAGAGCTTCTTAATCAGTTTGGAACAACCATGGCTCATTGTGTATTAGGTTACAAAAGGGCTTCTTTAAATTATTTTACAGTGCCATTCTATAACAGAATATTAAAGTTAATTGTGATGCTGCTCAAACTAGGCCAGATGCATGTCCTGAATTTGAATATGTACATAGGATCTGATTAACTACAGTGGAGGCACATTATGCCATGATTACCTATTTCTGAGTTTCCTCAACGTCTGAGATACATGTGCAAGATTTTTTTCTGTCTCTCATTTTTTTTCTCTCTTTTGATCATTAACAGTATATAAATATTGCAAATAAATACAGTAATTCTCTTTTTTACATATCCTTCCTTACATTAGTAAATAGTTTGGGCTTTTAGATATTATTTTGAGGACAATAAGTTATGCTTTTAGCATGAATATAGATGATCAGAGCCAATTAATCAGAGTATGGTCTAGCTATGAAAGAGGCCAGTGAAGTTCCAAAGCTACACCAGTAGATTCCAAATGACAGGCATAATAGTTTATTCCTGTTATGCACTTGGTTACCTTGGAGATGATGTCTAGTCTTGAACTTCTCATTTTGTGAAGGATCCAGATAAAACGGGGAGAATTCATGGGACTGGAAACCATGGGTATTTTTCCAATGCACTTCTTCCCTTAATCCGGATCTAGTAGGGAGGGATTAAGGGAAGTACCCAATGTGCTTTCATGGGTGGTCTAGCACCCAATAGCAATGTGTACGAGCCTTCCTGCTGTGGAAACACCAGAGCACCCATGCGGCAAATCCGGATTGACCCACAAGGGGTCTGCCTGTCACCCCAGGTGTTTTGGGGGACAGGAGGTGCAATCTCCAAAGTTGCCTTCGGAGATGAGCAAAGGCTCTTAAGTCCCTCCGAAGCCAGCTCTGAAATCCTTCTGAAGGCAACTTTGGAGATTAGCGCAGGCTCCAAGGAAAAACCCCTTGCGAGAGCAATGCAGCTGTCAAAGGCTGCAAAGGCTCTGAAGTTAGTGGCACCAAAAGCACCCAGGATGGAGCTGGGAGAAGAGTCTGCAGCAAAGGGGAAAGGGAAGAAAGGGAAGATTTCTAAAAACAGACCGGAGAGCCTGTCTGTTTTAAAGGGCTCTGGTGTCTGTTTTAAAAAAATTTTCCCTGCTCTTTACAGCCCCTATACTCACCTGACAGTTGCCCAGCTGGCTGCCCTGTACCCACCTGACAGCTGTACTCTCAGGTGGGTATAGGGCACCCAGCTGGGCATCTGTCAGGTGGCTATAGGTGCTGTAAAGAGGAGGGAAGAATTTTTAAAACAGATGTGAATTACTGGGCAAGAGCAGGAAGGAGCAAGGAGCTTATTAATTATGAACCTCTTTCCACTTGAATGAGTCAGCCTCCCAGCAAGGAGCTGATTAACAGGCTACCTGAGGGGTTGAAGGGTTTGAAATTTCTCTCTTCCAAGGGGGCAATAAGGTTACCTCCCTGATAAAGAGAGAAAACTCAAGCCTCTGCACCCCTTTACTCCCTTGCTTGCCTGGGAAAGGGAACAAAATCACGATCCCTGCAGGATCCACCACACTTGCAAGATACCCCTGGCCACACATCTTATGCTGCCCAGCCTTTCCTGTGATCTGCCGCTAACTTCAAAGACCCTTTGGAGCCTTTGCAGCCTTTGACAGCTGCATTGCTCTCACAAGGGGTTTTTCTTCAGAGGCTGCGCTAATCACTGAAGTTGCCTTCAGAGGAATTTCAGAGCTGGCTTCAAAGGGACTCTGAAGTCTTGACTTTGGGGAACCCCCCCCCATGGGTGCCTCCCCCCCCCCCGAGCCTCCTCTAGACCCCATTGCTGGATTGTAGTGGAAACAGGCTACCTACAATCTGGATTTTAAGGCTGAAGACCCCATTGTAGACCCCTTTAATGAGATCTACACAAAATCCGGGTTATAGGTCCTGAAGGACCCATATGATCCAGATTTCCCTAGCTGTGGTGGAAACAGATGTGTCCCTAATGGGGTCTGTGGTGGAAATGGGGTCATCTGGCTCTCAGCCAAATGGGCCCTTAATGGGTACTTCAATGGGTACTTAGTGCCAGTGGAAAAACACCCTAAAGCCCTTTCTGCATGAGAAAGTGCTTAATGCCCTCTTGTGCTGGAGCAGGATAAGGGAGGCCCATCCATAGCACAAAGACCATAGACTGGGCTAGGGTTCCCCCAATGGCACCCTAACCCAGTCTCTCCCAGAATCCCCAGCCTTGAGAGTTCTATGCCAGCATAGGCAGGGCTCTGCCAAAGTATAGATACTCTAGGCTGCTGTATTGGACTTTATGATTGGCATAAAGGCAAGCACAGAGGAAAGACCAAAAAACCTGACATCCTTACAAACCTCAATTCCAGTAAAGGAAAGAGGAAACAAGGAAAGAGGAAGCAGATTTCAAAATTATCTGCTATGTTTCAAAGCAGAAGGCTTGGAAATCTGCATAAGAGTTGGGTTTAGTCAAGAGCGATAATCTCTTCAAGTCTGGATTGATAATGCCAGTAGTTCCCTGGTTATTGCCAGAGACATGGAATAATAATTTGGCAGCCTAGACCAACCTTTATTACATAGTAAACATCAGGAAAAGATTCCTGTTAAAGAATGTCAGGTAGAAATAGTGGAATTCAAATTAAAGTATTGATTAGCTTTATCTGAAATGAATGACACCCATTAGGCCTTTGTGCTACAAGAGCCCTCTGCAGACATAATCTCATTAACAACATTGGCCATTGGTAGCACTAACACTGGGCCAGTACCTATGTAGACACATGGATGGCCCACATCAGTTGACTGGAATACAAAAAAGGACCCTTTTCAACAGGGTATCAGGAAACCCATTGAAAAGTTGTCCCTGGAGACTTTGAAGGCTGGAAAAGAAAGTTCTCAGCCTTTGAAGCTTTTAGCAACCAAGGGTTGGCCCAGCCTTCAGAACTGCGTAATGCAGGTCGGTCAACACAGATAATTGTGTGGATGGCCTTTAGCCTATGTTAGGGCTAGTCTGGATCAGCATGAGCTGTATTACCTAGTCAGAGCTAGAGTAATGCAGGCTGGCCCATGCCATGAAAAAGTAGCAAAAGCAAGTCCATTGAAACAATGTAAAGCAGCAGTATTTCATGCAGCTATAAGCACCCTAGATTCATTCTAGCTTTGTGTTGTCCAGGTATCTGGGCTTCCAGATTGCTTGGATACGTTCACCTCCATAAGTCTCCATGCATGCATGGTGAATGAAATATCATGGCGGCTCCTCTAGCAGGTAATTAGGCAACCTAAAAAGTGCTAATGTGGAAAACTCATGACCAGTGCTGGATTTCCATAAATAGTTCTTAGCACATTTTCAGGTGGGTGGGGGAGAACGGCTATGGTACATGATACATGAGGCAGTGCTTTAGTAGTAATGGAAAGGGTTTTTATTTGAGCTGTGTTATCTATGGTTCTGATGATAGAGTTCATGTGCCCATTGTCAGAAATGATACTTTTTATAATTTCAGCCAGTCAAAATTACCTTGCTTTCCCACACCTGTTGGACTCTTCTTGCCTAAATGGATTGTTACAGTCCTAAATGTGGTACTAAGTGAAATTTTCTGAGGTGCTAGCTGTGTATCTAGTTCAGCTCTGCATAATCCAAGACTCTGAAACTGCAGCTCACCGTATGTTCCAGGACTGTAACTCCCAGCATTTCAATCCCAAACGACTAGGGCAGAAACTAAATGTTGGCAGTGGAATACATGAAACATCTAGAAGGTCACATATGTGAAACTCCTGAATTTAAACAAGTATGTTTGTATCATTTTGCAGCTAAGTTGGTCATAGGCCCATTCTGCACTGGGCCTTATTCCAGAATAAAGACCAGTGCAGAAAAGGGCTATATAGACTACAAGTGATGTTTTGCTTATTCTTTCACCCTTTGTTTTTTAAAGGCAAGAAACAAAGATTAATGCTTAGAGAGAACCTGGAACTAAAGTAATTAGTTCTGCTATTGCTTCCCTCCCCCTACTGTAAATATATCAGGAATTGATTGGAAAGCCTTCTCACTCCATTCTATGGTATCTTTTCTCCGTTTTGTAGCCATAGCTCCTTGATTATTAATTAATATTAGTACTGGCATCAGTATTAGCATTATTTAAAGACTGACTGATCTGCCTCAGTGGTGTGTGCGCATGCATTTAAAACACATGCTCTGTGTTTAATCCTTCTCTCAATTGCAGCATTTTGAAAATGCTTCAGAATGCCCTGTATGTCATCAGCTGCACTGATGTTTTGGATTGTACAGCCTGATCCCAAAAGGATGTAGTGCTGCAAATGGCAGCTTGCTCTGCTACAGTTTCCTTGTAATCTTGTCCTTTAAAACTGAGATGTAGCTTGCCACCGTCTGTCTGCTCCTGTGCAGTAACTGTTTGCAGCTATAATTGAATGTTATTATCTTTTTAAAAAAGTTTTTTCACTAAGAGCGTGCCTGGAATTTAACCCCTAGTTGCTTTTCTTTCTTTCTTTTTGAAACATGGCTTGTGCTTTATCGTAGCTTTTTCATTTTTCATTTCCGTAATTTGCAAGGCAACACTACCTTTCATGGGGCACCGTTCTATAGCTCTTAGGCAGATCTGACCATGATACACTTCAGTGATACACTTCATTATTATACTTGTTGCGGCTGTTCTGGAAAAAGTATCTTATGCACTGAAATATTTCCCTAATGTCTCTTCTGACAATATTCTATGTTAAACTATTATTGTGAGTTCAATGAAAAGTGTCCTAATGGGCCTTTCAAATGCACAAACATAGATAAAATTGTGATTGCTCAGTATTTTAGTAAACATTCAGTACTGAAATTTTTAATGTGATAATAATATCACCCAATGATGACAGAATGTACATTCTTCAAGTTCATGAGAGAAACATTCATAATTGTCTCACCTCTTGCCTTAAAATAAATCTGTTAAATGTACGGATTTATTTTTCAGTTTCTAATCCTTCCCTTCCAACCTCTCTCACACACATCGTTACAGAAACCACAGGCCATTCCCACTGAGTGGACTTGGGGGAAAAATGACTCTAATCAACCAGACAAAATAGATAAGGAACTTCATTAAGGATCTTATGTATGAAGAGTAGAAATATTTGACACTGTACAAAACAGTAGGGTATTTTCCCCAATCTGGCACTGAACAGACTTGAATTTATGTAGATAGCATTGATTTTGGTGGAATACATTTCCAAGTGACAGTGCTTAGGATTGGCGTACTAGACAGTATTGTATTGAGATAAGAAGTGAGATGTAGATGTGAGCAAAATGTATAGCATGATGCAGCCAGAAGTAATGCACCCAGCTGGAAGAATCTGGCAAAAAGAGAAGAGTGAATAGCACAGTCAGTAGCTGGAAGGGGGAGGGGGAGCTACATATACTTGAAGGAAATGTTTGCAGGTCATTTGTATTTGTTGTTGTTTTTCTCACCACCTTCCCCCTAAAAAAATAAAATAAATCATCTTTAAAATGGCAAGGGTTTGAGAAGGGTTTGTGGCCAGATGGGGAAATGGAAATCAAGCACACCAGCGGTACTCATGAGCCTTTGTGAAATAGGAAGAAGCAAGTCAAAGGGAGAAAAAAAAAGGAACTTCCAGCAAACATCAAGGAAGCAAATCGATATGAAATTTTATTCTCTACCTGGAAAGACATAGAATATTTGGCTGGCAGTATGCTTTCATTATGGACATAAATTGACAGCCATCCTTTTGAATACAGATAACACATGCGAGATAAGAGCCATTTCTAAGCCATCTATCCTTAAGCAGCAGGTTTTTTAAAAAAAATGTTATGCACAAACAAACCCACAGACTTCAAATTCAACACCAAGCGGGTTCCTTTCCATATATGCTTGAGGTGTTAATGAATGTGCTTGAATGAGTAGACCTCTTGACTCTCATTAACACTGTACTTCATGTATTTATGATAGAGAGAAGCATTGGTCCACTTAACCTGTATGGCTGCTCTTTAAATGGGACATCTTGTTCTTTGGCAAACTCAGTACTCTCATTCCAACCGGGCTGATAATAAGTTTAGAGACTGTCGTCAGTGTCATTTATACTGACAATAATGAGGGTTTACTTACCTTTTGTGGACTAAAGTGCTGAAAGGCAAGCTAAAGCCTATTCAGAATAATTGCATTCTCAGCAGTACACTTAAGAGCATTAGCACAACTTATTTGAAGAGTGGGGAATGAGGAGCTAGATATTTTTTGGAGGGAGCCATACTTCTGGGCTGTACTTCCCAGGTCCTTCTGCACAATGACGGACTTCATTGTGGGTGTTGTCCTCAGGAGGTGTAGAGCATCACTATTGTGGTGGGGAAAGATAACAAAAGAGAAGACAGAAGGGAAATTATGCTTTATCTGCCTCTTCCTTTCTCTCCAACCCCTGCAAATAGGACACTGTATCTTCCATTTCCTTTCTCTCCCCTCCCTGCAAGTAGAAGGACAATGTATCCTCCATTTTTTCTTTGGCAGTTTTGCAAGAGAAACAATTTTTCCTTTCATTAAAAGAGGACTTTTACAGAAAAGCAGACCTCTGTTTCAGCAGCTTTAAGGCAAACAGCACAGTACAGCCTATCATTATTCTTCAGGAATGACAGAGGGTGCCAGATGGATTGGATATTCCTCAGCTCTGCCTGTTTGGGGCCACAGTTCCCTTACCCCATTGAGTTTGATGTCAGCAGCACCCAACAACGTCAGTGGGGGGCACATGCCTCCATGAATTTCTCAGCAGGGGCGTGTGGAGTGGACATGATTTCTTGACCATTGGCTTCACTCCCATGAATATTGGTCCCTTCACTCATTTCCCCGACTCCTATTGTATGGAGCTTTGAAGTTGCACATTTCTGCAAAAGTGCAATAATGTTTCAAAGCAGCCTTAGAAATACCTGGCATTCAGTAATAATGCTGTTGGGTGAATTCTGACATGGCTGACCCCTCCTTTCAACATTTGTTTGCAGAACATTGTCTACCAAAATCATGAGGGGAAAAATGGCTAAACATAGCAGGATCAGAATTAAACCTTTTTGTGTGGTCAAAGGTGAGTGATGCAAAAAGAGATAAAGTTGGAAAAATCACCCCATGGTGGCCCAAGGTCTGATTTGCACAGGCAATTCAGACTTTAGAATCTACTGTATGGATGAGTTCCCACTCAAGGAATAACATGCTATATACAACACTGTTTACAACAGGATTACATCAATATGTAAAGCAGGTTAAAAGGAAGCAAACAGCATCTGGCAATCGGATTCAACCCCAATTTTCTGTCCCTACTCTAAACACTTAAAATGCTTCCAAAAACAGATTGGGGAAAGTGATTCTTTCCCCTCCTCTCCTCATTGCCCAGGGCACACAGCAGCAGCAGCAACTCAAACCCCGTTCGCCTGCTCACCTCCACAGCCACCATCCCCAGCAGGGGTTCCCTCTGACAAAAGCACCCTGGCTGGCTCTGCTGCTGCTGCTGCCGCCTGCACACACACAAACTTAAATATACACACATCTCCCAGATCCTGCAGCAGATTCCTCCCTTTCCCTTTTTAAAGGTCAGAATTTTTAAACAGCCAGAATTGTGCAAAATTGCAACATTGTTATCAGGTGTGAAGTGGGTGGATTGCTACAGTGAAACCGGCTGCTGTACAGGGTGGATTGTTACAATGAAACGGCTGCTGTACATTTTAACTGAAAGGGGCTGACCTGCAGGGTGAAACCCCATCCATTTCATGATGTATTTGCCCAAATACTGCTCTAGCGTTCCCACAACAATAAGGAAGAGGTGTTTCAAAAGTCAAAACCAGAAAAAACACCTGAAAATCAGGTGTTTATTCCATTTTAAAGCCAAATAATTCTCAAAATACCCCTAAAACTGATTGGGAATGGGGACAACTAGGATACAAACCGTTTCTAAACAGCTTTAATTGGTTGGGGGTGGGAACGATGAAGATCCAAACCATTTTTAAACAGTTTTTAAGCAGTTTTAAGTGGTAATGGGAACATGGCTTATGAGTCAGAGCTCTTAATGTATGGTACTTAGTTGCCAACCAGAGACTAATGAACCAAAAGTACTGTAGCTAAGGGAGCTGTAACCCAAAAAGTATCATTCAGGTGGGACTGTAGGAAAGGAAGGTGGGCATGGTTCTACTCCATGAATCATGCTGAAAATAAATGCTATATTTAAAAAAAAAACACCAAGAAGCTATCAACAGTGTTCCCTGTTTCAACTAAGGACATTAAGGCTCCTGTCTTTGGTTTAAAAAAAGAAAGAAAGAAAAAGCTCTATTTTGAATTCTGACACTAACGCTTTTGGCCTGTGAGTGTAGAATTGAGGATAGCACAGTGAACTGGGTCACTTCAGATCTAAGCAGAGAGCTTGACTTTTTCACTCTCTCCCTCCTCCCCTATATGTATGTGACTGTCAGCTGAAAGACAGCATCATTTTACACTGAGAACAGTTAACGCCTGGGAAAATAGCTATCACTTTCCAGGCCAGATGTATATTGTGAAAATGACCGAACAAACCTCTGTCCATGAAGCACATCACCTGAGGCTTCACTTACAGATGGAGGTAGCTTAGGCAAAAAAAGAGGTACTTTCCTCATCTCCATTTTGAAGTGAGGGGGCAGTGGCTCAATGTAGGAGCAATCAGCCATATTTGTGGCAGTAAATCACACTAAGTTGACTTAAAATGACACAGTGATGGGTAGGTATGGTAGGTCCTGGGGAAAGGTCTGTCACCTTAATAATGTACCTCAGTCATTTTCATGAGCTCATATGATCAGAGCCTGAGTATCATGGTGATCAGTACAATTTGCTAAGAAGCTCAGCAGATGGAGTGTCAAAAAAAACCTGTGGGTATCATAGGCTTGGTCAGACAAAGGTTGCATCGATAAAGGACCTAAAACCCAGATTATCCTGGCACTTTATTGGGAGTGGCACACATATCTGTGGCAATCCCAAAATAGCCTCAAGATATAGGAGTGAAATTGCTTAATCTTGCTATTCTGGGGGAAAGAACTCTGAACCTGTTTTTCCCCCTGATACAGTGATTCTGCTCCAGGGATCCTTCATGTTGGAAATGTCCAGTGTATAAGCATGCAAGTGAAACTGCACCGGTACAGGGGTTGACATGTGCACACTTCCTTCTGAATATTCAGAAATACCCATAATGTCATTGCAGGGCACGTCACTGCAGGAGCAAGCACTAGACAAGCTAAGGACCTAGGCTGGCCCCATGATTTCACTCTGTCATCTGGCAGGTGTGACAAGAGACAATTATGGGATCTTTAAGATCCCAAATTTTCCTCACATCATCTGGAGGTGGTCTTTTACTATAGCCTTTTGGGGTGTTTAGTACCCATTAATGGGTACTTAATGGGTACTTCTAGTGACAGTGGCAAAACACCCTTGCTTTCCTTTTCCTTCTCCCTCTCTGCAAAGAACCGTATCAGTCACAGTCACTCCTTTCCCCTGATTCTTCCCTGTATCTTTTGCCAAATTTGATGGCAGGCATAGGAAGTTGCATGAAGCCAAAGTCCAGACATTTCTGATACTAGAATTAGGTATTAGTTACCTGCCCTCTTTAGCTACCCAGGCTTTCCCTGCTTTGTCCCAGTGCATATGATTGTTTATACTACATTACATTTTAAAAAGAAAAAACCTTTTTGTGCATATGACTACTTTTATGTGTCTAGCACAAATTCTCCAGTGGTTTATCTAAGCAATTAAAGGTGTTTATTTCTTTTACTTTATTTCTGCTTTCCCATTTTACCTCTTTATGGAGATGTGTCTAAATTTGCCTCATTCCAAAGTGCAGTCATTCAACTTTTTTCATTTTGTTAGGAAAAGCAGTTGTTGCATAACAGTGCCTTTGTATTCATTGGCCTTCAACATTCAGCAGCCATTGTTTTATTCCCAAATCAAGGAACATCGTGCAAAGCTGTATTGTCATGGTTACATTGTCTACACCCAGCAGTCTGTTATATCAATACATGTTAAAACAATCGTTTAAAGCATTATGCATTATAATATGTATGTAGCATCTTGTTGGCTCTAGATAGATCTGTAGTAACAATAGTGGTAATAACAAACACAAAAGACACTCATTACCTCCAGACAGATTATTCAGACAACCACAAACAACCAGAACAAACGGTAGACAAACAATAGACTAAAACATACTCTTGCTACCCTTCATGTCTTGTTGGCTTGAAGACAAAAGTGTTTTTCTAGGTAAACTTAAACTGCATTTAAATGAGCTAAGAAGCATAGCATGGTCACATCTGCCACACTGAACGTGCAAATAATACATGGTAGAAACTGAGTTCATTTGAAGGTAAAAATGCAGCTCCAGGGACTATAAAACTTTACTAGTTTTAGGCCCTTTTAACGTGGGCCAACTCTGCAGTCTAGGAGGGAGTCCAGGGGTGTCCCTACCACAGGCAGGATAGGGGAAGCCCCCCCCCCCGTAGAATGCTTCATCCACACTGGACAAAATGATATTCTGAGGTCAGGTACCAAATTGGAACAATATTCCACTGTGCCAGTAGACCTCAACAGTGAGGTGTCTCAGCATACTAGGGAGTTCACCGGGATCCTTTTTGACAACACTCCAGGAAACATATCACTGCAGAGGGTCCTCCCTGGAACTAAAAGGCCAGAAACAAAATGTTCCCAGCCTTCAGAAACTAGGCACTGGCTTCAGAGGCAGAAGCTGGGACTAGGGTGGCATAGGACATATGAAATGCAGATGGTCGTATCCTAATCCCAGAATGGCACATGCCACTCTGTTCCAGGATACAAGGGAAGTGTGGAAATGACCCATGTAAATGTTGATGCATGCCTTTGTTAGGTCCCATGTACTGGGATGGGTTGGTGTGGGGGAAATAAGCCTAAGGACTTCAGAGGGATTGAATAGCCATCTAGGGTTTAAAAATGGAGAATTAGTTGAAGTGGCAAAGTAACAAATTCAAGAGGGGTGAAAATACAACAGGATCAAAAGTCCTCCAAAAACAAATACAAAGCTTTATTGAGTACATGAAAAAATGGCATTGTTATTAAGTCTGGCAGCAACAGACTAGCTGCTTTAACCAGAGATCCCAGGGAAATCTCACCCTCAGCTGTGATGTGGTGTCAAGAGCAAAATTCACTGTGGCAGCTTCCAGTCCAGTAGAAGCTCCAAAGAGCAAAAGAAGAGAACTGCAGAAAAGGGGGAATGACTCTGCAATTCAGCAGTCACAAAATTAAAGTCCTTAGGGAAAATTACCTCAGCAACAACAACAAGCAGGAAACAAAGTGTTTTCAAGCAAAGTCCTAGTTGTAGAGCATCAGTTAAATGCAGCAAGTGGAAATGGAAAGTGGCAGTTTGAAAGTCCTGTTGTGATCTTCTGTTGTGGCTGGAGTTCAGCAGCATGGAGGGTAGGTCCAGTGGGATCACAGATGATACCATGCCTGGCACTTAAACTAGTAGTTTTATCTTCTTCTTATGCAAGGGAGCTGGTCCCAAACTCTCAGGGTCAGCCAAGGGTAGGTGGCCTAGTTCTGAGCTATGGAGCTTCCTGTGGTAGGGAAACATGTGAAGGGAGGGGAACAACTGATGTCAGATTTCAGTAACCCTTACCAAAATAAGGTGCTACCTTCCTTTGGCAGTCATCCCAGCTGGAAGTTTGCACTTCTGGATATGCAGTTTAGGATCTGATTGCTGTCAGTGGTTTATACAATGAGGTAGCTCACACAGGACAATAAGCCAATTGGTATGTAAACATCATCCTTATGGTAGGATTGTCCAATTTCCTGATAGAAGCTTAGCTTTCAGAGATTTTCACTTGAACTGCTTATGCAGTACAGTTGGCCTGGGTGACAAAAGATGCTCTTTTGATATCCTTAGTTGCGAACAGAGTATACAGAGAATGGATGGAGTTGTTTATTCACCTTGATTATGACCCCATTAACATTCTGATTGCATATGGATGGCTCATCCACCAGTCTTGGCCCAGATCAAGCGATGTGGGACATGACCAGTCTCAGCATCACACACCAAGGCAATGACTTCTAATGTGTACTGAATTCTGAATTGGTTTTAAACTCCAGGTCATGGTGATTGTGCAGTAAAGTCTGTTTTAAAAAGTGTCCTGTTTCTGTTCCTAAAAAATAAAACAGATGGATGAACTCCCAGATGGAGAAAATCATAGGGAAGCATAAAATGTGGATTGATTAACAGGTAGTCGATTAAGCAGGTGACCTGCCAAGCACCTAACATATAAGCTTGTTTGAACAGCAGGTTGATCAGAGATTCCTTTATATTTCTTAAAATTCAGCTTACAAATCATAAATAAACAGTCAGAATTTTGGATGATCAGATTGAATCCATCTACGTTTGCAATGCCAGGCAGCCATATCAGTCTGGTCATGCAAAATAAGCTGGTTGTGGTTCCATTTCCCCAGCCTCATATGAACAGCAGTATTTTTGACCTTTTGTCACTTGCTTGAGGTGAGACACTTCATCAAACACTAAGCTGAAATTGAGATAGATTAAGTCATCTGCTTGTCCTCTCTGTGGTGCCTTCATTATTTTATCCAATACTATAAATGTTTTTGAGCTATAGTTAGTCTATAATTATTTGATGTTAGATGTTTTTTGGGCAACTGTCTTTAGCTTGCAAACACACAAAGGAAGGATCAAATGAAAGACGGTCTGCGTTCTGTGCAGCCATCAAAGTACCACCCCATATTCAGATTCTATAGTGTTTCAAAAATAGAAATGTCTATGAACTATCAAGATTCATCTCATTATGTCAAATGTTTACGGTCACCTAGAATGCTGCTGGTCTCTACTACATAAGTGCTTAGTTATAGCAATGATGTTTAAAATGTTTTCTTAAAAATCATTTTGGCCTTTTGTATAACTGTTCATATTTAAACAGCTGCTGCATTTTCAGCTGTTTCTTTTGTCCTGGTTGTAATTGCAAGTATTTAGAGCAGCTATTCTGTTTCCAGTGTAAAGCCTGGTAAAGAAGCTGAACTATGAAAGCAAACATAAATTCATTCTGCATGGCTAGAAGAATCAATTTATTAACTAGCAATGAAGATCCAGAGCGGATTTATACATTTTGATGTTCTATATATTTGATACAAATATATTTAACTAATTTTGTTTTTTAAAAAATAAAAAAACTCTTAATTTAATAAATACAATGAACTGTGTATATTTAGATTTCATTCCTACTGTGCTTTGGTAGTTTGTTCCCAGAACCTAAACTTTCTCACTTTTTAATATTTCTTATCCAAACCAGTAAAATGTATGGATTTTTTTTTATGAATTATTCAAATTTATATTTACTTTTCAGTCACAGAAGATTTTTAATACATAGCAATATATGGGGAAAATCTGAAAACAATGAAATCTTGTACAAGAATGGCTTCTGCTTTGGGGCCTCCCCAATAACGTCTGTGTATATATCAGATGGTGAGAGGATCCAAAAAAAAAGGAATGTCTGAGCATGGGTGTGAGGAATGAAACCAGGGGCAAGTGGAAACTTTGAAGAACTTTTAAAGTGATAATTGGCTGTTTGTGTCAACATCAGATTACAGGTAATAATCTATGGGCTGGGAAGCAGAGGCCTGGTCTTAAACACTGAAAGGAGAATTGGAGTTGGACTTGAGCAGATGGCAAGATACTGGAGGCTCTGAGCCTCAGCAGGTCAAATTGCACAGATAAAGTTGGCAGGGTGGGAATGGGGCTTAGC
This sequence comes from Aspidoscelis tigris stejnegeri, assembly GCA_023333525.1. Taxonomy (NCBI): domain Eukaryota; kingdom Metazoa; phylum Chordata; class Lepidosauria; order Squamata; family Teiidae; genus Aspidoscelis; species Aspidoscelis tigris. Next base: position 48,649,553 of record JALMGA010000005.1, on the reverse strand, counting down.
AGGAACAAAATAAAGGGCTTGGGTGCTTCTGAGAGTAAGGTAATCTCATGAAAGCAACTCAGAGTCTTTCTATAGCTGAGCCAGAAGCCAAAGTCCAGAGCCAGGAAGACATTCCAATTAATCATGAAAGCAAATGAGTTAGCAGACAAGCTGAAAGTCAGGGCCATAGAATACAAACAAAAGTAACTCACAAGGGAACACCAGGGGAAAGGCTGGAAGGTAACAACTGTATTTTAAGGCTGAGTAAGGAAATGGAGAAAATCATGGATTCAGGAGACATGGAATCTGATCTAGTAGGGCATTGAAATAACTAGTAAACGTTATTTATAATTTTAGCTAGCTTCCCTGTTCACCTTCTAGTTCATCTAGAAAAAAAGCAGTTTGTACCACTATAGGTTGATGGATCTTAGTAGGTCTAAGAAGGTTCGGGAAAGGGATTTAGGACCATAGGAATCCGAGATGCAGGGTCTTCTTATATCAGCTACTGTCTGATACTCAGTGGTTTCTGAAGACTGGAACTTCAGAGCCTTTAAACATTGAGAAGCAACTGACCCAGCTATGACATTCAGCTGTAGCATTCATAGGCAGCATCCCCATGCACTTTAGTCTGAATTGGACTGTATTTATTTGGAATACGGGGGCCATGAATACAAATTGACCCATCCCCGTGAGGAAAGCGAGAGCTCAGTTTGAATGCGCCTGTCCCCATGCAAACTGCGCTAAACTGCTACTTGTGGAAACAGCATCTTTTTCTCTCCACCTCTCTCTCCTGATAGGAGGTGGGTTGACGTCACCAACCTCTGTGCCACCTGCTGTAGCGAGGGCAGGAAAAGTCACCCAACGCCCTTTCCCCAATCACAACTGCTGGGCATTACACAGTGATCAAAAGAAACGAGCCTCTTTGCTGCTGTTCCTCTCCTGTGCATTGGGGATTGCAACTGCTGGTCATTTTTAAACAGTGATCAAAAAACAAACCTCTTCTCCCCACAATCTGATTGCTGGGCAAATGTAAAGGAACTGATCACCCTATTTTGACAGGTAAAGATGCAGCGATGAGGGGGGTCATCTGGCCCTTATTGTCCCACGAGTGCTTCTCTGCTAAACTGCTGCTTGCCAGCAGTCAGGGAGCAAGGGTGGAATAAGGGTTGCGGGAAGAGGCTCATGGGACAGCAAGGGCCAGATGCCCCCCTCCCATCACTGCATCTTTCCTGTCAAACAATCAGATCATGGAGAGAAGAGATTCATTTTTTGATCACTGTTTAAAAATGGCCAGCAGTTGTGATCCCCAATGTACAGGACAGGAATGGCAGCACAGGATGTGAAACTCGCCCGCTAACCTTAACTCCTCCTCAAATAGCCTGGGAGCATCCACATGCATGGACTCATCCTCCAAAATGATGCAGACTTGCCTCTCAAACCGTTTTCAAGAGGACTAAATTTAGGTCGGATTTGGGCAATTTGGTCAGCATGTTGCCCGGTTTGGGAGCTTTGCATGGGGACGCTCCTTGCTGAATTTGGATTCAATTCAGACTATTTAGTGCATGGAGATGCAACCATAGTGCCTGGTAATGCTGCTCCCACACAAAGCTATCATATAGACTACCATTGCTGATGTCAGTTCAAACATGAGATCCTGTCACTCGGTGGTGAAGGTGATCCATATTTGGAGGTGATCTACAAGCTATAGTCATTAGTTATACACCTCTACCCAGATCTGAAGGTCGCTTTGGTGATTTGCTTCTGTTTATATTTGATGGCTCTCAATCTTTGACACAGGTAAATAATTTTATATACTGATCTTAACATTCCTCCATGGGACTTCCATGGAAAGATTGCCATTCAGCATGTATGAAAGTGTGATAAGACAGGTTCGCTGTACTGTGAGTCTCCCTGCTCATAGGCTTGCTCCAATGTCCTTATCCGAGTGCAGAGATACTGCAAGAACTTTAAATTGGCTGATTGCAGAGAAGCACAGGAGTTAAATATAAAATCAGCCATTAATGAGGTAATCCATAGAGCTCTATTTTGACATGGCCTACCTGTATAATACCAGTGTGTCAAGAGATCACAAAGCACTTCTACATAAGGAATCATTAATTATACAAGGCATATATGTATACAGCGTGACCTAACAAATGCATGTTATCACTCAAGAGTAGTACATCTAGTGGCAACAGTCAGAATGCTTGAGACAAAAATCTGGACCTAATTGCATAGAGCATCCCAAATTTGATTTAAGAAAAGATCTGGATCAGTTTGTGGAAGTCCTGCTTGTAAATGGCTATGATTGCAGTAGGAGGTGGCATGGTTACAAAATCCGGCTTTTGGGAAACTGCAAGCAAAGTAAGTTGTGTGTTCATGTTCTGGAGGTGGGCTTCCATGCGCACACAGTTGTTCAGTGTGAACACACACTGCTGGACTAGATGAACATGAGCCTGATCTAGTAGGGCATTGAAATAACCAGTAAACATTATTTATAATTTGAGCTAACTTCCCTGTTCACTTAGTTCATCTAGAAGAAAAAAGCAGTTTGTATCACTATAGGTTGGTGGATCTTAGTACATATAACAAGGAACCCTCTGAAAAAGGACAGTGTCTACTGAAGCATCTAATGATGAGCTATGACTGACTCTGCTACAGTCTCCAAATTTTCAGCAGAATGCAACAACTGGTGTTGAGGAAAGGGATGGCTATTAATTTGATCTGCATAAAACATTCTGTGTCACTCTGCTACCACAAGGTGTTTTTGAGAACCATTGAGAACAAAATATGAATCTTTAATATGCATGATTACAAATTGTCGTTGAGTGGTACCATGCAGTGACAGCTGGGCTGTGAGCTCTTGAAAAATACCATTTTGGAAACACAAAGCCCGGCATCACTTTATATGGTTAAAAAATATATATCTTGCTAAGGTCTGGATCAAAGGAAATTATATAATAATAATATTTCTACCCCTGGAATTTATGATATCAGGCACATTTGTCATTGGGAGAAAATAGCCCTCTTATTTATGTATCTGTGGATATCAGTTTACCTTTACATAGACTACTGTATTTCATGACCAGATCATTGTGAAAGAAAGCAAATAATTTATTGTAAGGGGCTTCTAGATCAAGACATCTTTTGGCAAGAGGTAGTTACAAAGTTTTAAACAAAAGTGAAACACTTAAAGCATTCATGGAAAATGGGCTTGAGGAAGAAAGATTGCAGCTTCCTAAGGGTAGTGCTTATGGATGTATGGTCTGCACCATATATTCCCTGGATCCTGGAGAGACCACTGCAGTAATGCAATACTGCCTGCAGCAGTCCCCATACATAACTAGAATTGCTGCTAGGAATCAAAGGGCTCTGGCAGTATTCACTGGTAGAGATTGGTGTTGTCATGCGTCATCTGGATACTCACCTATCCATCTATCCTAGCCAATGCCATGTTAAATGAGCTTCTCAGCTGAACCATGAAGCTTGCTGAATGACATTGAACCTGCCATCCTTTCTTGATTTTATCTCTTTTGTTAGTATGAGAAAAGATGGGAAGGTAATGTATGTGTTTTTACAAGTTTGAGCTACAAGAAGAAAATATGTAGTTTGTGACTTTTCTGCAAAAGCCAAAGTGAAATGGGATATGATTGTTTGAAGAAGGAATGGCAGCAAATAATTTGTACGATAGTTAAATAACCCCACTTCTGAATATTTCTTCATTATATGAAATTTGTTTGATTGTTGCTATAGTAGATTTTTGCAAGATGTCTTAAAGATGCCCTCAAGTCAGACTCAGCCATTCTTACCTATGTGGAAATGTTTTGCCATTGCTTTCTGGGGAGATGCTTGAGATTGAATCTGAAATCTTCTGCATGGAAAGCAGATGCTTTCCTATTGAGGTACTGCTAGTCCCTTAGCATATGTTGTGCATGCTAAATCCTTTGTATTAATCTGGGTATGTTTCAGTTAGGTCTGACTGTACTTGTTCAGTGCTTGACACTTCAGAAACATACAGTATATGCTCTCACGCCATAAAACACTTCCAATTGTAAAGTCAGATACTTGATTAGAAATTCTGTAATTTTCACAGTGGTATTGAAGTCTGTAATGGGAAATTCAACCATATTTGTTTCCAGTTCAAAGTGATGGTCAAATCTTTTTCCATGCCTAGCTATGAGTGCAACAATAGGAAGCACCACAAGACCCTTCATGTTTCTGTAGTACACAGACAAGGTATGCTTAGCTTGCAGACCTCCAGATTTTCCTGAACAAAAATCCTAAATTCTATGTTGCTTCCAGCTGAATGTTGGAAGTTGTAGTTCAGGAACATTTGCAGACTCACAAGCTGAGCACCTTTCATTTGTGTTCTATAGGATTTATTCTGGATTATATCTTGAAATAGAGTCTGCTATCCACATGGTAGTGAAGACTATGGCAAGCCCTGGACAGGGTCAGCTGTTGTCTGTAGCAGCATGATCAGGTTCCTATTCCAGGATATCAACCACAATAAAGCCCAGTGTGGGAAGGGCCTATGATTACTAGTCAGAAGTTGAATATCTCTGACATAGATTTTGGGTCAGTTCTGTTACAGCAGCCCAGGAAATATTTTGCTTGACAGCCAGTGTATTACACAGAAAATTCATTGTGCATCATTTGCACAAAACTTATACAGTTTCTGACCTCATAGCTATTCCATGCAGATTGGTCAAAGCTTCACAAGAACTTTAACAGCATGTTAACAGACCATAAGAACATAGGTACTGCCTCACTGGATTAGACATATGAACATGTCTGTGGCTAACCAGCTGCACAAGGAAACCCATTGGCAAGATACAAGCTCACAGCTTGCTCTGATCACAGTCTCCCAGCAGCAAGTTTTCAGAGGTATACCAGCTTCCATTAGACAGGCATTAATCCTGTCATCAGAGCTAATAACCATGAATTGTCCTTACCTCAATGGACAGATTTGTGCTTACATGTTCAATCTTGGGGTGGGATAGGCCACCTATTCCTGGGATGCACAACCTACTTCTGTCATGAGACACAGCCTTCCAATTGGAATGGTCTGGCTTCTGAATGCTACAAAGGCCAAGAACAAAGCTTCCTAGTCTTTAGAGCTCCTGGAAAGGCATCTCCAAGACATGCCCCATTGTGTCACTGAAAAGGTCCCATGTAGTTTACTGGATCACAGATCTGGCATACTAACCCTAGCACACCAGTGCTGTTTTATGTTGGAGTGTACCAGTAAACTGAGCTAAGGCACCATTTAGGGCACCATAACCCAGTCTGCAGTCCATCCTGTACAGATGAAGAATGCTAAAAGAAGGAGAAGAGTTGGCTTTTCTACCCCGCTTTTCTCACCCATTTAAGGGGACTCAAAGTGGCTGACAAAGCTTCTCTTCTTCTCCCCACAACAGAACAGCCTGTGAGGTAGGTGGGGCTGTGAGAGCTCAAAAGAGAGCTGTGACTAGCCCAAGGTCACACAGCTGGCTTCATGGGGGAGTGCAGAATCAAACCCGGTATTCCCAGATAAGAGTCCAGCTCCCTAACCACTAGACCAAACTGGCTCACAATCACAGGATCTCTCATAATCAGCCCTAGCATGCAGAAGAGAGAACTTTGCACCCCTTCTTAAAATGGGGAAATGTTCTTGTAGGCAGGAAGGTAGACAGGAAGGTAATTTCTCTTCTCTAGACTACCCAGAAGGTTTTTTAATATCAGCCAGCTTAATACAGCCAACAAATAACTCTTAAGAAGAAAGTTCTATTGAGTTCAAGGAGTCTTAAATCCAGGAAAATATGACTCATTACAAATAATTATAATATTTTTGTGTGTGTGTGCTTGCAAATAACATTGTTGGTCATGACACTCATATTTGAATTTAGCAAAGGTGAGCAGCATAGCCTGTAATAATAACTTGAAGTTGGTAAATATGTGTTAGAGGTCTCTGTACTGAACAAATATTGTCATTGTCAGTTTCCAAAGATACCAAACACCAAAATATGTTGCTATAATAGTTCAAAACTAAGGCATGCTAAAATGGACATCAACAGTTATATTTTATAATTACTTCACTGTACATTTAAAGTTAAATCAACATCTCCCTATGGAAGCTATTGTCACTGTTACTTCAGTTAGGGCACTTTTATGAAATTTTGTAATGGAAATCAATGAATCTGCATCTAGAAACAAACAATGGACTATAAGAAAAAGATATTGCTTTCTCTGAGAAGCATTTTGAGACATGTTTATTAAATATACTGCTAAGACTGATAATCTCTAACTTACAAGAGTTTCGATGAAGAAAATCATATGCTCCTATGCTTTTTCTTATATAATGGTGTGGCTTGGTTCTCACAAATTGGCTTAAGCAGATCATTGTCTATGGAAAACCAGAGAATCTGCAAGGGGTCCAATGGAGAGGAGACCTGATAATGTAAGTCAGTAAGTCACAGAGCTCAAATTGTATTACCACATTGCAATAAATGGAGGAACTCACATTTAATGACCATGTAAGAGTAAAATCAGTTCCATATTCACAAAGTAATTAGAGAAGAAAAAGTGCTAGCTTGTAGAGATGGGCACAAACTAAAATTCACAGTGAACCAATGATCCTTTGTTCACTATGGTTTACTTGAATCATTAGAACACCCCTTGTTCCAAGTTTCCTTCAAACCATTTTTTTTTAAACTAAGGGTGGTTCAATTTGCAAACCATCAAAATCCATGCAAACCACCCAATTCCCTGTGAACCATGAATGAACAGAACCAGTTTGGTACATCACTACTAGTTTATGAAAACAGTCAACTAGAACTGCACACATCATCTAGAAAAAGTTGGCCTGGAGTAGGTTCATATCTTGTTAGTAATTTCAGAAGCAGAACTAAACAGAAGTTTCAGGGAGGGAGGTTTACTGAGTACAATAGAACAGTAGAATGAAATTGGAAGAGACAAAGGTCTGCTAATGGTCAGTTGTACACGGTGTGGCAGTTCCTGGCCTTCAAAGTTGCTGGGCAGGGCTTCTTAGCCAGGTGCTCAAAAGTAGTATGCTTCCAGTGCCACCTGAACAGTTGGCCAGATTTTTATGTACCACTTAAAGAGTTTTCCATATTTGTATGCACTATGATACCATTTTGGATGCCATAGTCAAGGTACCTACAGTAAATCTTGAGTTGCCTCCAGGTGTACATATACCCCTTCCCCAGTTCATAGATATCTAATGAATATTTATGGTTCTTTTCTATTTACCTGCTGCTTTCACCTACATACAATGAAGTACGTACTGAATTCCACAATAGTAGAAGATGGGTAGATGATTCAAGTGACTCACTTTCAAAATTTGTAGAAGGAAATAACTTTATGGGAAATGTGTTGATGAAATTGGCAGATAAAACAGCATTATTCATTACAGTTTGTGGCACAATAAACAAGGATTGTGTCTCCATGACCAATTGCTCTAGACCCAGCAGAGTATCAATGTTCAGGAACAGAAGTTCCCATGAAAGAGTATGTTGCCCCTTTGAGGCATCTGGGCATATGAGCACAAAATCATGCCTTCTGGACAAGTGCCTTGGTAGCTAAACACTGTGCTATGCTAAATGCAATAGGAAGAGAGCGTCCTTGGAGGTGCCTTCCCCCAAGTATCTCTCACTGAAGCCATGGAGACACAGTCAAAGTAAACTGTTGAAATTGCTCTGTAGATTATGTTACAAGAGTTAGCAGTACCGTACCCCATGCAACAGTGCAGTCCTGTGTGGATGAACTAGTATAGTGGTGTGACTTCCAGGCAGGCAAAGTGTTCCAGGGTCCACAGTGGAACAGGTTGCCAGTCTATGTGGAAAGATCCTGTGTCTGTACAATCAGTGGACCACTTTCCTTCACACCCAATGCGCGCTTAGCAAAAATGCCCACTGCTCTCATCCATTAGCACTTGTCCCCAGTGCTGATGCTTCACCTGGCTTAGTGGTACACAGTCTGCCTGGCCTCCTGAAAACCAGAAGAAAGCTAATCATAAATATGGGTTTCTGTGTTTCATTTTCCCTAGAGGATTTAAGAATAGACATTTTTGTAACAGCTCATCATAGTGTGATGTAAATTGGAGAATCATTGATTAAGGGTTAAAGTGGAACATATCAGAACATCAGATGGCTTAAAACACAACAGCAAGTATATAAAAGGAAATTGCTAATGTATCCTAGTCCCATCTGCTATTTCTGTGTACCAGTATCAGGTGAACAGTGTCAAGTACCCTTCATCGCCACACAGTCTACACCTCAAAGGCTGCATCCACACACCATAAAAATGGTTTGAAAGTGAGTTAGAGGTGGTAGCATCCATACATAAGTGCCTCTAATCCATCTTAAATGCCAGAAAATGAAATTTAAAAGCCTTTAATGTGAAATAGGATGGGAACACTGGTGACCATATGCTACCATCTCTAAGCCACTTTCAAAGCACTTTTTTCATGTGTACAGATGTAGCTCAAGTTAAAAATGTGGGTGGCAGTGGCAGAATTGGAGGCAGAAATAAGTATTCATCTACTACAGTCCTTATCTTTTGGGATGGAGGGTTGGCCAGGTCCTCATGTACCGTTAATATTGTTGTAGGCAAAGAATGGATGAATAAGGTCCGGCAGCAATCTGGATCAGGAGCTTCCTGATTGGATCATGCTCCATCCTATGCTGACAGAACATACTAGACGAGGCACTGTGGCTTTTTAATCTGCACTAATTTAAAGAAATGAAGCCCTAAGTACAAAATAACAGTAAATGCAAAAGGCCCTTTAAGAGAGGAGCTAGGAGAGGAGGCAGGATGAAATTAATCTCTGGTGACTCTTGGGTAGACTTTGGTCTTTGGCTGAGGAAACAGCCTTCTCTCCCCACTTTCTGATACTATTAATATTTTTAGGGAATTCATGTCACATTTTGTTTTACAGTGGTAACCCACCCTAACAACTTTGTGTGCGGGACAGGATAAAGATACAAGGAATAAAATTAAAAGTGTCTGACTCTGCAAGGATAGTGGCTCTAATAAGGAATTCCTAATTAACACATGTGTGTGTGATGGGCACATTTGCATACATTGTATTAGCTGTGTAATTTTGTATGTAGGACTTGAATGTTTTTTGGCAACAAGCTTGGGTTCCCTTGGCATATGGAGTTGGGATTTCTTTGGCAGCCTGTATGAATTGCCCTACATGGTAGTATTTACTGCTGAGTGGATAATGTCTTCTCTCCTTGCTGTGCAGTTGACAGAAGAAAGATGCCTCTTATGGGACTAATAGAGAAATACAACAGACAGTGACATTATTATTTTATGACTGTTTGTTTGTATTCTAATGGTGCACAGACTGTGCACAGTTTGGAGGCGAGGCTGCCAATGTAAAAACATAGAACAAAAATGTATGGTTATTTAAAGTGGTTATTTCCTGATTCTTCACAAATTCTCAAGTGTAGTGTTTAGCGTGAAATATTTCAATTGCATTCATAGGGTAGCAATATTCACCCACTCATTCATTCGTTCATTTCAGTTTTTCTATCCTGCCCAGGGCAGGTCACAATTATATAGTTGTCTGTTAAATATTTCTTCTAAATCTACTAAAAAGAAGATTATTTAGTTGGTGATATTAGTGACCATGAAATTTGTACTTTAACTTAGGGGCATCCACACAAGCACTTGACCCAGGAATGGAGGATCCAAATATCTGGACATTCCTGGAATATACACACACTGGCTCTCAACTGTCCTCTAGGCATCTTTATCCATCCCAGAAGACATCTTCAGGGTTGGTTCTCCCGCTCTTGGAGCAGATGGGCTAAAGGGAGGAAGTACCTTCAGGGGCCATTTTGCACTAGGTCAAAACTGGTCATGTTCCTTGGGCATACCAGGTTACAATGAAAGTTATATAAACAGAGTACAAAATCAAAATCTTATATTCATTACATCCATTTCAATAAAACAATGTTGATAATGATGGTGATAATAGTGATAATTTTAATAATTCTATTAAATTAACCAGTACAATACAAGAGCACTGTGTCATGAAACAGAAAGCCTCCAGAGTTCTGAATATACCGCCTGCATTTCACATGTTAGTCACATTAAGCAGAATTTTGTGAAACCAAGACTGTCCAACACAGGAATATGTTACCAGTAGACCAAGTGGTCTTTCTGAGTTCTCCTAAGGTATCTATGCAATACATATCCAAGCTTTATTCTGGAATTTCCAAATATAATGGAATAAATAAGTCATCTGTAGATGTAATCTTGCACATAACCTTGGGCCTGATGTAGTATGCCAATTGCACACTCTGTTCTGGGATATAATCCAGAACAAAGCCCAGTGCCTCAGATTCTGTATTTTGCATTGCATATAAATTTTATTGCTGAATTTTGAAATATATCCTGGAATCCTTTCGGTGCCAAATGAAAAAAAAAATGATGATTATACATAAGTCAACTATGATGAAGTTCTTGACTACCCATGTGGAGAAATCAGAAGGACAATATTATCTAGACCAGTGGTTCTCAACCTGGGGGTCGGGACCCCTTTGGGGGTCGACTACCCTTTCAGAGGAGTCGTGCCAAGTCTCCTGCCACCCTTCCCTCCCACCTCCCAGCTGCTCCGCCCCCATGGTTGGGGGTCTCCACAACATGAGGAACTCCATTAAGGGGTCGCAGCATTAGGAAGGTTGAGAACCACTGATCTAGACCAAGTCAAATCTAATTTCTTGATTATTCATATTGGCCACTACTCACCTTCTTATAGAGGTGGAAGGATTTTTTAAAAATATGTATGTATGTATGTATGTATGTATGTATGTATGTATGTATGTATGTATGTATGTATGTATGTATGTATGTATGTATGTACTTTTTTGTTTGTTTGTTTGTATTTCCCACCTGATACCCAAAGGTTTCAGGGTGGGTAACAACATTTAAAATCGGACATATATTAAAACAAAATATATTAAAACAGCAGAATAATAGTGTCTGTAAAGTGGGAAAAGACAGTATATGCTCATTTAATGATATACTGCTAAGCTGAAGAAAAAGAGAAAAATAGACACAGATTTTATGTTTTCAGCTTCTGGTGCAGAGCTAATCAGTGGAACATTTTGAACGATGGAAGTCCAGTGTTGTCACAGGGGCACTTCTGGCTGGAATACCAGACCAATAAGTATGCTTGGAGCCTCCCTTCTGCCCTCTGGTGCTAAGGGAGGCCCTGGGTGGAAGGGACACTCCTACAGTAGTATGCTGGATGGTCTGATATATCATCCAGTTCAGAATCTCTCAGGGATAAAAAGTAGAAAGGAATGTTTGTCAGAATTTTCTGATTTATACAGTGTTGCTGGTAAGCTGAGATTAGAAAAACTGTCTGCATACTCTAAGGATGATAGGAGAAATTGATTAAAATGGTTGACTTTGCTCAGTATTTGAAAATATTTACTGTAGCAATATAAATGATAAACATGACAGCCAGCTTCAGAAAGTACCTTTGCTGGTTTATTGGCACACCACTTAAAATGTCCCTTTAACAGGAATTAAACTGAAGGGCCTTTGGTCTTCAGAAGGGCTTTATCAGATGTTTCTCCTGTCACCAGATGCTGAAATGTAATGTTTAGAAGTCTGAGTTCTACCTAACGTATGACCAAAAATAATTTTAAAATTACCTTGGTAACATTTCTCTTGAGATCACATGCAGAAATATTCATAATTCATTTAGCTTCCACTTTTCTCTTTTTTTGACAATTAAACCTGTGCATCTTCATTTGGGTCTTTGTTGTTGTTTCAAATTCAGCCAAAATAGAATATGCACATTTGAATGGGAAGACTGTAGTTAGCGACTGAGGGGTATAATTTATAATAAAAGACAACCAGGAAGCATTGTGTTGTTCAGACCATCAGAAGTATAATTCAGTAACTTCCTGATAGCATTTCTTGAATAATGAAGTTTTCAGTGCTGTCTTATTGCTTAGAAGCCTGTCTAGAAAAAGAACACGATTAAAGCAACCCTTTCTTCCCTTCAGTGTTATTCTCAGGTAGCAACACTGTGTTTGGATAATGCAAGGCCTGCATCCCAAAACCTCACTCTAATAGTGGTAATCTTACAACTTTTATATTTATATGGAAACTCAGGTTGTTTCCTAGGGTGTTTTTCTACTGTCACTAGAAGTACCCATTAAGTACCCATTAATGGGTACTTAATGGCATTTTTGTACCCATTAATGGGTACTTAATGGGTACTTCTAGTGACAGTGGAAAAACACCCCTTCTTAACTTTGCTATCCTGGTAAAGGGTAGGATCTGCAAGCTCAGAAGGCCTGCTTCTGGTGTCAAACAAGACCATCCATGCCACCTGTGGAACCAACATGAGAGTCCAGATGCTCCAAAGGCAAGAAATTAAAGTGGTGGCCCATTTTGGTGATTTGCGTTGTAGCACTACCAAAAGGGTTCCTCTGGTATTCTAGATAATAGAAGAATGCCACCAACAGATATTTGTATATAACCCCTAGCATACCAGCAAACCAGAATAGGATGCATTTTGGGTACTCTAGACAGGTCTATGCTCCATCATTGGCAAATGAAACATACTAGGAGGGAGAGGGGCCTCACTTAAAGTGCTGTAGACCCCTCCTTGTTTCACATTAAAGCAAGTGAACAAGGACCCATAGAACTTTAGCAAGTGGTCCCACTTTACTTAGTACTGAGAAAGAAACTTATGAGGCCAGAAGGAGTAAGCATGGGAATGCAAAAGCCTCTGCCAAACTGACAGAGCTCCAAGCCAGCCTTCCTGGCCTTCCAGGTTGTTTTAAAAGCAGAAAAAGGCTGCTTCTGTGCTAGGCTTGTAAACCAAACCACAAACCTGTTGAAACATCTCATCTTCACTGTAGACAGTCTACTAAAAGGCCATGTCTCATGTAGAACACCACATTGGACCAGTTTATGGTGCAAAACTGGCACTGTAGCCTGCTTCAATGAGGATCCACTTTAAAGCAGTCTCTGAAGCATTCTCCCAAGGTGGAAGTGAACCAAACCAGCCACTCATGTGCACATGACATTGAGCTGCTGATCCAGTATCCCTGATACAAGGAGCCGGGTGACCACTTCTGAGAACTTTGCTAAAACCTCCCCAACTGGCAACTCCAGAGGCTGGGAATTTTCATTCCCAGCCCCCAAAGCTAGGCTGGACTGCCTGCAATTAAGATGATACTTGGCACATGCCATTGGGCACCACCCCAGTCTTGGCCCAGATCACTCAGTCAGGGCATGGAGGAGCACAGCAAAACATGGTATAATGTGCTGAAATGGCCTAAGACACTGAATAGCCTTACCGGCAAGATACAAGAAATCAACCCAGGCCACACCCCAAAAGTTCAGGTAAAGGCTTGGCATTGGGATAACAAAATCAGCCAAATGCTCTCCCCCTCAAAGAGGATGACCTAAGACCCCATTTGTAAATTGGGAAGAAAACTAGCTGCATCTGATATGTAGCTGATCCTATTTAAGCTTTAGGCACCTTATAGATGGTGATGTATTATTATGTAAGCAAGTGTTGCATTGCACCTTATCAACAAAAGAAAGTAGATTAGTTGTTTGTTTTACCTTGATGATTTTGTAAGCTTTTCAGGATTTCAAATACCTGGAATGAAAATTATGTATCTGTGTTTGTATATGCATATTCACACTGCTGTTTGAACATACTGAAGTAATTTTGTAAAATTCAGTAAAGGTCACAGGCCAGTTGAAAACCTATTACTTGGAACAAACATATGGTTAGAGCCAGACTTGTAAAACCTTATATTGTCCAGTGAAAAGATTAATGAGTCATCTTGGAAACTTATTTTCTGTGCTCAGGTAGTCTATTGCTGCTTTCCAGTAATACAGAGAGTGGTTATTTTGCTAGGTTTCTTTTTGCCCCCCACCCCACCGCTTTGCTTTCCTCAGTTATGGATAGTGCAGATTGCTTTTGTTTATAGCTTTTGTTAATGTGTTTGCAAATTGCAATGAAGGAATCTTAGAAAATTACTCCATACATCAATGGAGACAGTAGATCCCTCTCCCCTTCAGACAGCAGTAGAATGCCACTGGGATGCAAATCAGACAGTCTTATAAACTGACTAAAATTGGATGTAAATAAGTATGGAGTAACAGTTCTAAATCTCTTCTCTGCCCCAAATACACACACTCAACAGCCAATATCGAAAGAAAGCTTAAATAATATTTAAACTAAACACCTCCACAAATCAGAAATGCTTTTGAATAGATTTCATTAATTAGTAGAACCATTACAATCAAAATATTTGCCATATGTATATTAATATTTCCAGTGGGCTTGGTATGAATTTTGCTAATATGGGACATGCCTACTCAAAATTTGGCACTGGAGTTGCTAATTGCTAATTAACATTTAAGAAACGTTCCTATAAGATGCCCTCTGGAAATGCCTAGTTAAAGATGAAGATTGTACTGTATAATAAACACAACTTTAAAATATCCTCTCTTTCCAGTTTAGAAAGCAGGCAGGATTTTTTCCCTTCATCTTCTATGGCTTGGCTGAAATGTCTCTGCTTATCTAAATTATGGTATGACATAGTCTGAAGTCAACTTATTAATGTCTGTTAAAGAACTTAGTAGCCAACAAGGCTTGACATGCTAAATGAATTAAGAAGAGAAAGCTGATAGAAAAAAGCACGAATCAAGCTACTGCTGTCCTTGCCGCCCCACGTGCATACTAGATAACCATATTAAATAGGGTAAAACCTACATATATCTGCAATGCAAAGGCTGCATTCAGACATTGGTTACTTATTCTGGATATTCTGGAATACAGCCATGGATGTTCTCACTATAGTCTCTGGAAAATTGCAGTTTTTAGCCTGTGTCTGGAAGTACCCTGCGAATACTTTTGGTAGTTTTGCTGTCTTTCTATTTTTTTTTATTCATTTATTTAACCCTTTTAAATATATATCTTCTTTGATTTTATTTACTTAATAATTTATACCCCACCCTTCATCAGAAAGTCCCAGAGCAGGGCTTTATATTCTATATATATAGAATATCCCTAACATATATTTAAAATATTATTCTCTCTCCCGCCCCTGGCAGGGCAGCACTCAAAGGAAGCTAAGCATCAAAGGCCTGTGTGAAAAGGTATGTTTTAACAGGTGCTGAAATCCATATAATGTAGGCATCTGGTGAACCTCCAGAGAGAGGCTGTTCTAAAGGATTGAGTACCCCTGCCCCTTGCACCTCTGAGCGAGAAGGCATTTCAAGAAGGCCTTCTCCTTGAGTTCTTAATACTCAGGCAGCTCTGTATGGGAGAAGGTACTCCTTCAGATAACCAGAGCTCAAGCCATTTAGGGCTTTATATGTTAGCATTCGCACTTTGAAAAAGGTTGGTAGTGAATAGGCAACAGTGCAGATCTTTCAATACTTCTGCATTCTGTAATAGTTCCAGCTTCTGGACCATTTTAAGAGTAGCCCCATGTAAAGAGCATTACAGTAGTCTAGTCTGGAGATTACTAGAGTAAGGATCACCATGGCCAAGTTATCCCTTTCCAAAAAAAGGTCAAAGCCAGTAAACCAATCATAACTACTACTGCCACATGGGTCTTAAATGACAGCAACAAATCCAAGATTACCTGTAGAGCATGCACCTGTTTTTTCTAAGGCAAAACAACCCCATCCAGACTTGAGTGCTCTTAACATTCTGGACTCGATACCCCATGACACACAGTACTTCCACCTTGTCTAGATTCAGTTTCAATGTATTCAACCCGTTACTACATCCAACCAATTACTGCCTTCGGCATTGCTGTACTTGAACTGCCTCCCCTGACTTGAAAGACCCAGAGGTGGGTAACATCAGCATACTTATGGCACCTCACTCCTCAACCCCTGATGAACTATCTCAGCAGCTGCATACAGAAGTTAACCAGTGCAGGAGACCAAAATAACTTCTGAGGGACTCCACATGAAAGTTCAAAGGGCACTGAGATAGAAAGAGAATGAATGTAAAATAATGCCTCCAAAGCCATTCCAGCAGGGTACCTTCATCATTATGATCCATTAAAAATTGATTACAATAGAATCAGAAATTGCTGTGGGTACCTTAACAAGCCACTTCAGGTCCTCCATGACAGTCTCCAGAAAAATTAATCTTCTTTAGATTGGATTGAGTATCAATTTTCATTAGAAGCACAAATGACAAGGCTTATACTGTCATACTGTAAGTAGCTAATGAGAGAGGAGGAGGACAAGAGCCAGCTTTTGGATAGAATCAAGACAAAAGCAATGAACCCTCCCCCTGGTAGACCTAAGAAGGATAGTAGAAGATTGGACAGTCTGGAGGAAGTCAATCCATATGGTTACCGAGAGTCTTCTACAACTACATGGTATCAAGCAAACAAAAATCTATTTCTAATATGTGTTAAAGAAGTAGTTCTTCTGCATTAACCCTTTAACACCCATTAAGACCACATTTTAAACAGTTGGAAAAACCATGTCCACACAGCATTGAGGAGTCCGCTTCCGCATTGACTCCCGCCAGATGTGTCGCTAATGGGTGTTAAGCGGCCCTTAAACCGGTTTCCCGTAAGAGCACATAAAAGGTAGCAAAAAGGGTATCTAACTGGGCCCACCCCTGGCCCATCATGGTTGGCTCCTCCGGAGCTGAGCATGGCGAGACGAGGGACTCCGATTTCGAGGCTCGCTCTCACCCCAGAATCAGCGGATCACAGCTTCTGGAGCCAGGGGGAGCTTCACCTACCCCCCCAACCCACCCTGGCGGTGACTGAGCAGGATCCCCTCCTTACCTTAATGCAGCCAGCCCGATTCTGGCTGTGGGGTCCTGGTTGCCTTCATGCCTACATCCTGTACGCCTCCTGATTGGCCAGGGCCACACCTGGCTTCAGGAGGCTCTCTGTGCAGGCGCCGACCCTAGCCAATTGGGAGGCGTACTTTGTCAAATCATGGCGGGCCGGGGGAGCCAATCATGGCAGGTCGGGGGAGGGCCTCCAGAGATCCGGATTGAGGTGGGTGCTGGATCTTAATCCGTCCTTCCACGCGTGTGCAGACGGAAGGGGTGTTAGTAGATCCATATCTATTAAATACAGATCTACCGTAACATGGATTTCCAAAATCCGGATCTAGTAAACTAGATTCTCGAACAAATTATTAAACAACACATATGTCAGCATTTGGATAGGAATTCAATAATTAACAGTAGTCAACATGGGTTTGTATCAAACAAGTCATGTCAGACTAACTTGATTTCATTTTATGACAAAATCACTGAATGGGTTGATCAAGGAAATGCAGTAGACATAGTATTTCTTGATTTCAGCAAAGCATTTGACAAAGTATCTCATGCGATCCTCATTGAAAAATTGATCAAATATGGGTTTGACAAGGCAACTATAAGGTGGGTTCAAAACTGGCTTAGTAATCGTACTCAAAGAGTGGCTTTAAATGGCTGCACATCCAAATGGAAGGAAGTGTCAAGTGGAGTACCACAAGGTTCTGTCCTGGGCCCAGTTATGTTTAATGTTTTTATAAACGATCTGGACGAGGGAGTTGAAGGGAAACTGATCAAATTTGCTGATAACACAAAGCTAGGGGGGATTGCAAACACCAGAGAAGAGAGAGAGAGGATTCAAAAAGATTTAGAGAAACTCGAACAATGGGCTGCAACTAATAAAATGGTATTTAACAAAGAAAAATGCAAGGTTCTGCACCTGGGCAAGAAAAATGAAAAAAGCACATATACAATGGGAGGAATTCGGCTGAGCAGCAGCACATGTGAAAAAGACTTGGGTGTCCTGGTAGATCATCAACTGAACATGAGTCAACAGTGCGAGGCAGCTGCAAAAAAGGCAAACGCAATCCTGGGGTGTATTAGGAGAAGCATAGAGTTCAGATCACGTGAAGTTATTATCCCCCTCTACTCTACCTTGGTCAGACCTCATCTGGAGTACTGTGTCCAGTTCTGGTTACCCCAGTTTAAAAAAGACGCTGACAAGCTGGAGCAGGTTCAAAGGAGAGCTACCAAGATGGTGAACGGTCTGCAAACCATGTCCTATGAGGAACGGCTTAAGGAACTAGGAATGTTTAGTCTACCAAAAAGAAGACTGAGAGGAGACATGATAGCTGTCTACAAATACCTCAAGGGTTGTCAATAGGCAGAGGGATCAGCCCTGTTCTCACTCTCTCAAGGAAGGACTAGAAACAATGGGGTGAAACTGCAGGGGAAAAGATTTAGTTTAGATGTTAGGAAAAAATTTCTAACAGTAAGAGTGATCAACCAGTGGAACAGGCTGCCACGGGAGGTGGTTGGTTCCCCTTCGATGGAGGTCTTCAAGCAGAGACTGGACAGCCATCTGTCTGAGATGGTTTAGGAGATCCTGCCTTGAGCAGGGGTTGGACTCGATGACCCAGGAGGTCCCCTCCAACTCTACCATTCTATGAAACTAGTTAAAACTTGCTAGTAGATACTATTGTATATAACGATTTACTGTCAGGCTACCCAGATATGTATATAACAGACAGACATTTTCTGTTTCTGATGGAATCTCTCAAGAGATATTTATTTATTTATTTATTTATTTATTTATTTATTTATTTATTTATTTATTTATTTATTTATTTATTATTTTGCATAATGCTAGAACCATTTGAGACTCCACAGTGCTGTAGAATCATTTGGCTTTGGACCATATCTGTTCTGATGTTTTGCAGATGGTGTCTGCAAACTAGTTTAAATGGTTGTGTTTTGCTGTAAGCTGCTTAGCGTCTTTTTCCTTTGCTCCTAATAGCTTTCTTTTAAGTGATGCAGCTAGATGGCTAGTCAAGATTAAAGGAGCTGGTGTTGTCCTTGGTGGAATATAACAGTGCTAAGAAAACAACTCAGCCATAGGATTACATTGCTTGATCTGCTGAGGTATTGCTCATTACAGAGTTTCATGGGTGAACTGTTGGCCTACATTAATGCTTTCTTGTATAAACCTATTAATGTATTTGTTTGGTTTAAGGAAAACTTTTTCTGTAAGAAAAAATGGATTAGGCTTTGCACAAATTTGGCTGTCCTGCTCCCCTCCCTTCACTTATCAAACTGTCATGAACCACAGATTTCATTTTTTAAAAAGAAAAATAAATTATTTATCAGACTTTGATTTTTGCATGCTGGTGATATGAGCACATAAAACTAACACAGGCCATATAACTGAAACTTAGGGTGTCTCCAGACAGGACATTAAAATGCATAGTTACCTTTACTACACAGTACAGTCCCACCACAGGGAGAACAGACCATCCCATGTTCTCCATTAGTACAAAGCAGCATGGAGGAATTTTCTGTCCACATACTCAGCCCTACCTCTCTGATAGATCTGCTGCTTCTCAGATGAAGGTGAACTTTTGCAAGTTCTCACACAGTTCACCTAAACACCTAGGAATATTGGGGGGGGGGATTGAATACTCTGCAGCAAACACTCATGTAAGTACTAATTTTTTTTACTTCAGAGTATCAGGTTTTAATACTCAGGTACAGTGGGGCATTATAAAACCAGTCTGTCAAATTGAAAGCTGCTCCATAGTACCTGGGAAGTTTTCATCCTGTATGCATGCAGTCTTGAATTATATAGATTTACTTGACCCTTTTTAATCATTTAGCTATGACAGAGTATAAAAGCCTCATGTCCAAATGGCTGAAAAAAAGTATGTCAGAATGACTAAATGGTGTGTGTCTTTGTTTGGGTTGGTGAAAGAGAGGTACAAGCATAGCTTGTGCCATGGTGCCAGTGGAGCCATTGCTAACAATTGAGATGCACAGCGCAAAATGGTTCTCCACAACCCAAATCAATTGAGTAGAAGAGCAAGATTTAAGCATGCTGCATTTTCTAGTTATCCACCCTTGCACAAACTGCACTGTAATTTTTGTAAGAAAGGAGAAAAATTCACAGTGAAACAGGGTCTATTTGTTTGTGCAAATGAATGAATCTATAGTGTGGATATGAGTGTAACCCGCCCTGAGACCTTTGAGTATAGGGCGGGATAGAAATACAAATAAATAAATAAATAAATAAATAAGAAAGAGAAATGGATGGATTTTATTTGCTGGTGATTCTGATCCCATCTTCTTGTCTTGTCCCACCTAACCATTAATATGAAGTCCTGGATAGGCTACTGTTAAGGAAAGGGGAGATGAGGTAAATGCATGAAGTACCATGCAAATCACTGATTAGCGCTGCCTCCAGACTTGTGGAATAAATCTGCTACTGGGCAGCGATGACCAGACATCTGGACCCGAAGTGCAGCTCCATAGCTTCCCATCTGAAGCTGCGAGAGCTGAGTCAGCACACACTGTCATGCAGGTTGAGGCAGCCAATTAGATTTGAGCTGCCCTTCCTGCTCTCATTAGTCTCTTCTCACTGTTCTGTCCAGACTGGAGGGAAAATTAGAATTTTGTTTATACTGCACAGCAAGTGTCATTAGATCAGCATTAAGATAAGTGTGCAGTACCAATAGAATAATGCAACATGTGTGATGCCTTTTATCATGGCTGCACATTCTGCTGTGCAGAATAAATGAGTCTGGACACAGCCTACTTTGGTAGACAAAGCACAGAGACATAGGCTCTTTCCACACTTGAACCAGGAATGGTCTATGGGCCTCTCTTCCACATACTAGTGTAGTTTAAAAGAGGTATGTTTCATCCACAGAGGATGGTATGTAGACCAGACTAGCATGCCCCAAATAGCAACCTGGTCCAGTCCCCTGGAGGCATGCAAACAGCATGCCTATATAATCTGCTATACCACAGAGAGCCATTTAAATGTTGAAACAAGGTATGTTACCAAAATTTCATTCCTGGCCTTCAGAACATTCAGAGTCCTCCTGTACTGGCTCCAAAGTTGGCACGAGCTTCAGAGCCAATGTAGGGATTAATGTGGAATGGGTTCTTCCAATGTGGGTGGCCTTGTTCTACAGCAGGAGCAATCCATCCAGCTCACAACAGATTGCTTATACTGGAACAGAGCATCCCATCTTGCCCATGAGTACCAAACTCCAGTGCAAATGCAGCCATAGTTCTCTTCTAGCATACTCAAGGAAGTCAGTAAATTCTGACAGGCTTATTTACAAGGCTATTTACAGGTCACTTAAGACTGACAGACAGCACATCAAAAATAAGTTTGTCCAGCAAATTGTATTTCTTAAAATATCTTTTCATTTTAAAAGTTCTCTTCTTCTGGATGTTAAAGATGGATTCCTTTTGGTTCTTGAATAATCTTAGATCTCACAATTAAGGTTTTTTTTTTAAAAAAACTGTGTTTCAAAATATCTTCATCATTAAGCTATTCTTTTCTTTCTGCTGATTTAATTTGTGTTTTTTCTGTGTTACAGTGAAGGTGGAAAGTATTTTAATATTTAGTGTTACAAGTAATGAAATCATTAAAGAAATGGCAGGAAAGGTTTGTTTTTTGTTTTTGTTTTCTCAGCAAAATTTGAACTAATCTGAATCTGTATAATAGATAGTGTCACTGAAGTGGTGTTGATAATAGTTTATTTTACTGGGATCATGTGAAATACCCTCTAGTCTTGTATTAACTAGTTTTTGTTTTGTTTTGTTTTAAATATAATTTTGTCTGTGTCAATTCTTGAAAAAATGCTTCAAGCATTTTTTAAAATCTATATAATGAAGAAAAGGTAGCAAGTACATTACATGAGGAAATTTATTTAGTTACTGAATGAATTAATATCTCATTATATATTTTAAAGCTGTTTACAAAATTATTCTTCTTAGTTCACTTTGTAAACACCTTTGACTGGAGATTGTTGTAGTTTGCTTGTATTTTATAACACACGATTGCTTATATTTAATTTAAAAGATCAAAAATACACATAATTGCAACACTATTACGTGTCATGAAAATAAACATTTTTCTTTTTACAATTTTGGTGCAAAACTATTTTACTTTGACAATCATAGTTTGACTTTTCTCATATACCCCAAAGAAAATCCAAACAAAATAGGTATTCTTTTGAATAATAGTCAGGTATCAGTTTAGCCATATTTATCTTACCATATTAGTATTTAGTGAGAATATATATAAACAACAATAACAGCAGCAGCAATAATTTTAAAAACTATTTCCATAGTGGTTGGAGATCCTTCTCAATCAGTGGTCTATTCTGCACTGAGTGTGCAGGCTGGAGCCTCCCTTTGATCACAGCATCATGTGGAAGAAAGGCTCCTAATACACTTGCTAGTCTGGAATATCAGCCAGTACAGAATTGCCCATGGACTCAATAACTGAGGGAACTAGTAAGCATGCAACTGCTAGATCCTCGTCGTTCCCACCCCCAATCAAGTAAAACGGTTTAAAAACGGTTTGGATCCTCATCATCTCCGTTGGCAATCAGTTTCAGGGGCATTTTGAGGATTATTTGGCTTTAAAACAGAATTAAATAAATAACTGATTTTTCAGGTGTTTTCCCCAGTTTTGCTTTTAAAACATTTCCTATTGCTGTGGGAACGCTACAACATTATCGGGGCAACGCCGTCACGAAATGGGTGGGATTTCTCCCAGCAGGACATGACAGTCCATGGCCAGATTTTTAAAGTGCAGGGCTTCTTCAGCAGTTTCCTTCTCGGCCTCTCCCTGATCACAAAGTAACAGTTCAGGCAATACTTCTTCACACCCATGGACATGAATAACAATGTTGCCACATTGCCGTCAGTTTTTGGCTTCCATGAAAGGCAAGAGGAAGGAGCCACCACAGCAGCAGCAGCAGCAGCGTGTGTGTGTGTGTGTGTGTGTGTGTGAGAGAGAGAGAGAGAGAGAGAAGGAAGGAGATCAGAAGACTCTGCCTTTCAAGTTTCTCTTTTGCTGCTCTGTGTGTTTGTGTGTGTGTGTGTGCTTGAAGGATCTTACATTGCTATAGCCTTTTTTAAAAAGGAAAGGAAGGCAAGGGGACCAAGTTGATTGTTTTAAAAAATACTTCCTTCAATAGGCTGCCTTGCCTTGCCTTGCCTTAACAAACAAGCGTTCCCTTTTCAGATGGGCAGGAAAAGGAGGGGGGAGGTGGCTGGGATTCCCCATGTCATCAGATCAAGGCCAATGGGGAGAGGGGTGGGGAAAGGCTCAGGAGGGGAAAGAATGCTTTCCCTAACTCGTTTTTGTGAGCCTTTTAAATGGTAGAACCGTGGGGACAGAAAATCGGGGTTGAATCTGATTGCCAGATGCTGTTTGCTTCCTTTTAACGCGTTTTACATATCAATTTAATTCCCTGTTGTAAATCCTGATGTATATTGCGTTTTATTCCTTCAATGGGAACTCGCCCTACACATTCCAGAACTGAAGCTTGGGTCCGATAAGTATTAACACAATTGGATCTTACATAACAAAATAACATATTCCTCTAACATTTCAAATATGAGTTTATGAGTACAGTTAAGCTGAGTTGAGAAAAGCTGTAATTGAAGTTTTTATGGAACTGATTTTCATGGTTAACATGGACTAGATTGCTTACCAACAATGCACTCACCTCTCATTTTTAATAGATCCCAGCACCTAAAAACTAAGAATTCTGTGAAATGACTATTACTTTTTTTCTTTTTTCTTTTCTTTTCTTTTCTTTTCTTTTCTTTTTTTTTTAAGTAGGTTTTGGTATGCCACAGAGGAATAGAAGTCTATTTACAAATATAGACTCTGCATTTGATTTCTGACTCAAGGGATAGTTTGTGACACTATGGAGTACTTGCCTATTCAGTGTTGTTTGCTTTCCAACTGAAGTGCTGGAAGAGAGAATGATTTTGTGGATAAATAAAAGTGTCACAGTGAAGTAATTAACAGTTTTCTCTCCTGAAAAGAGAGTTGTGTGATGCCCACTGATTCCTGTGATTGTTTATTGATCAAGGAGTTATGATACTGAGCCAAGCGTTGTCATGGTTCAGTTATCAGAGTAGTGTGTTGTCAGTTGATGTGCTCTTTTGACATGGGATCAAGCCGAGAATGAAACAGAAATTGTAGAGGGCTATAAATCCATCAACCTGAGCCATAGGGAGTTAGGAACCTCCTAGAATTCTTGTCTTTGGCAATGTTACATGTGTGCGATTGGTGAAATAAGCTGGCCAAGATTTGAATCTTTGAAATAAAGGTGGAAAGAAACAGAATGCATCATTGTTGTTGTTGCTGTTGAACTAATATTAACAAATTCAGTAGCACCCATGTCCAAAGGAGAAATGAAGTGTCCACCTGTTGGTGTAGATTAATTCGTCAAACAATGGTGGTCTGTTTATACTTACCTTTTGGAGCAGTTCCACCTATTCACTGGTAAAGCCAGTCCATATTTGCCACCTCTGCCCTAGAGTACAGTAATTCCACTCTGGAGCAAACCAGCTATAAACTACTATAAAGCAGTCCATAGCACCATCTGACTGTGCACCACATGCTGGTTTGGACTTCACCATGGTGCTCTGGTCAGCCCATTTGCACTTCATCCACTAATCCAGCATCCATGGTGCAAATGGCCACCACTGTGCGAGTAGCTTACCTGACTTTACCATACTGTACCAGCCAGATAAGTGCAAAATGCCCTTGAAAGGAAGTGGCACATGGAAAATAAGAGAGACTAGGGTTGCCTCTAGGCATCACTTATTATGCTATTTTGGTATTCTGAAATAAAGCCCCTGTTTTAAGACCCAACTTAAAAAGTTTCGTTCTTGTCAAGCTTTTGGCACTTTATCTTAATTTTCATTATTTTACAGAGTTAGATTTATTCTGTTTCTAATGTAACTTATTTTTATCTTTTTAATACATTGTAAGCCATTGGCAAGTTCTACTATATTGATTGTTTTTATCTTAAATGGTAAAGTGCTATGTATATTAATGGCACTATATAGTTCAAATGGTTCAGTATTCCACTCCTAGGACTGCTTTATTCTGGAATGTCTAAAAATAGTGGAATAGGTAAGCTAAATCTGAAGATAGCTCTGTTGCACTTTTGGGTGGATTGTTTAAATGAATCAATAGATATGCAGTACTGTGATGAAGTCTGCAAAGCAACCCACAGAAACAGCTTTAAATGACATATAGCAAAATCATTTAGGGCCTTTCCGCACTGGCTGCCAAAAAATGGATCTAAAAGATCCATTTTCCAGCCAACCGTTCTTTCCGAGGATCTGTCCCAAATAGGGACAGATCCTCAGAAGCCCCCCACATCCCAACATATGTGGGGTGGCAGTGGCAAGGCCGGATTGGGAAACAGATTGGAGTGGATGCTGTGCAGATGCACCAGCACCCATTCCAATCTCTCCTCCCAAGACCCTTCCCCTGGCCTCCCCAATTGGCTCCTCTGGAGCCAGGGATTGGCAACCTGGGGGCCTCCTTTCCCTGGGGTCCTCTTCACCCCAGAAGCTATGATTGCCACTTCTCAGGCCAGGGGGACCCGCACCCCACTACCCAATACACACCTGGGTCGCATGTGCACAATCATGGCTTACCTAGAATCATAGAATCATAGAATGGTAGAGTTGGAGGGGACCTCCTGGGTCATCGAGTCCAACCCCCTGCTCAAGGCAGGATCTCCTAAACCATCTCAGACAGATGGCTGTCCAGTCTCTGCTTGAAGACCTCCATCGAAGGGGAACCAACCACCTCCCGTGGCAGCCTGTTCCACTGGTTGATCACTCTTACTGTTAGAAATTTTTTCCTAACATCTAAACTAAATCTTTTCCCCTGCAGTTTCACCCCATTGTTTCTAGTCCTTCCTTGAGAGAGTGAGAACAGAGCTGATCCCTCTGCCTTGTGACAACCCTTGAGGTATTTGTAGACAGCTATCATGTCTCCTCTCAGTCTTCTTTTTGTTAGACTAAACATTCCTAGTTCCTTAAGCCGTTCCTCATAGGACATGGTTTGCAGACCGTTCACCATCTTGGTAGCTCTCCTTTGAACCTGCTCCAGTTTGTCAGTGTCTTTTTTAAACTGGGGTGACCAGAACTGGACACAGTACTCCAGATGAGGTCTGACCAAGGTAGAGTAGAGGGGGATAATAACTTCACGTGAGCTGGACTCTATGCTTCTCCTAATACACCCCAGGATTGCGTTTGCCTTTTTTGCAGCTGCCTCACACTGTTGACTCATGTTCAGTTGATGATCTACCAGGACACCCAAGTCTTTTTCACATGTGCTGCTGCTCAGCCGAATTCCTCCCATTGTATATGTGCTTTTTTCATTTTTCTTGCCCATTTTTCTGCTCGCTGCCAGGCCAATTCTGGCTGGAGGAGGCCTGGCTTGCTGTGCCCGTGTGTGGCTTCCACAAAGGGTCCCTAATAGGGTTCCCATTGTGGAAGCCAAGTCTTAATCTTTCCTTAATCTGGCTCTAAATCCATTTTTAGAGCCAGTGCAGAAAGGCCCTTAAACTTCTTCAACTTTAGCTCCCTATGGCACCTGGATTCAGTATGTCAAGTACTGTATCACCAGCAGTAGTAGCAGCTCCATTTTCAGATGGCATCAGAATCATGGCAATAGCCACATGGCTTCCGGAGAGCTTGCTTTTCATTTTCTGGTGTCAATGTTTCTGGCCAGAACTGTTTTAGAGGCATGGGAAGTGACTCCAGAACTAGAAATCAGTCCTTTCACATTCCTCTCAAAACAGGGCTTTGCTACTCGGCACAAGTTTAAATCACAATTAGTGTGGTGGAAGAGTAAGAGAAAATGATCGTTCTAGTGTTTTTTTGTTTAATCTTTTTTTATTGTGATGTTATTGTAACCCAGCCTGAGACATTTGGGTATAGGGTAGAATAGAAATAGGATGGATGGATGGATGGATGGATGGATGGATGGATGGATGGATGGATGGATGGATGGATGGATGGATGGATGGATGGAATTACATGTTTTCTTCTGCTTTGCTGTTAAAACACTGTTGAGAGCACTTACAACAAGACTGGATGTGTCCTCAGAAGGCCACGGTCATATCTTCACTTTAAATCTTCTTCAGTCCATCTTCAGGCCAGACTGCTCACACCCTTTCATTTCTATATGTTTTATTTGTGGACTTTTCACCCTCCATTTGGATTTTCCTGAATGAAAAGTCCGCAAATAAAACGGATAGAAATGAAAAGCTGTGAGCAGTCAGATCTGAAAATGGACTCCAGAAGGTGTGGCCATGGCCTGGGTGTGGAGATGGGCAACCCCATGCCCTTCAGGGACTCTCATAACAGGCACTCTTGTGTGTCCTGAACATGTCTATCTACTCAAAGCTAATTTCTGTTGTGCTCAGTGGGAAATGGACCAGAAATTGCTGCCTTTCTTGTTTTGGTGTATAACAAAATTATTGTTCTGGACAACTTCTATTTTCTCAGAGTATTTATTAGTCAATGTGAACTATAATGTTTTTTGTTCTGCTTTTTACTTTCTTTCACCTTTTTCTTCAGGAGAGCTACTCTATGCAAGCACAAAACTGGTTCATTTATTTCAGATGTTAAGGAGTGAAGCTGAGGGTTTTTTTTAAGCTAACCATGTTTTCTAAGTTGTACAGCTGTGCACCATTACATTCCCACTGGTTTCCTTGTACTGAAGTGATATCCTACCCACATGCAATTCATCAGGCTGTTCCTGGGATTACCATTCAACTGCTCAATCAGGGCATTTGAAAAAAACAAAGAGAAATAGTCAAAGATGGATAAGCTGGTAAAAAAAATATATTACTTCTTTCAACAAGGTGATAAAGTACTTTAGTTTTCTTTCTGTGTGCTGCTGGCTGCTGCTGGTGTTGTGCTTAAAGTTGCCCACGTGACAAAATCCGACGTGAACACTATTTAGACTCTCAGGTGCTTTTAAAATTTAGTTTCTGTCATGTACCAGGCAAATTCCTAAGTTCAGAGAGCAGTGACCTGAATGGTGGCATTTCAGCTATAATCTCTGCCTGCTGCCTGCTGCTGCAAGAATAAAAATTTAAACCACAAGATTTAATGAAATCCCTTGGGATTAAGGGCTCACTGTGCTGAGGAAATTGCGTTATCAACCTTCCCTCTGTAGGAGCAAGCATAAGGTTTGTTTCCTCAGTAGGAAAGTGTCCAAAAGAGACAATTCTGAGTCCATCAATAATTTACATTTTTTGTTACTTACAAACCTGGTATTTGGGATTCTGTTGCCATAGCAATCTATCTGGGCCTGGCTACTGTTTAAAGCAGTGTTGTAAAGGGATCCACAAAATGTGCTTTAAAATCCTTTGTGCCAAATTAAATCAAGATCTGAGCTACCACTTACTAAGTGCCAGCAAAAGAACCATTCACTGTCACTGGGCGCATTACAACTCCCATCCAGATTCTTACAAAGAAAAAAAAATTATTACTTCAGTCTCTCAAGTGAATGTTTTCCATACACTATTTGTTTTTTAAAAACAAAAACAAAACTGTACACACCAAAGTAATGTTGTAAAATGCAGCCAAGCATAACTAAAATCATTTTATTGTACTGATACTATTAATGGAAATATAGTTGCATTATAAGAGCTTTTTCCATGATAGGGACCCACAAGGGAAAGTTATGACTGAGATAATTAATGTTCCATACATTTATATAAAATTTCCTGCATCTAAGTGCAAGTAATAGAAAGCTAGGAGAAGCCAGGATAGCTCAGTTGTAGGGCATCTTATTTGCCTGCAGAAAATCCTTCAAAGAAGACAATGGGGAAAACATTTATATGCGTCTGCCTATAAAAGTACACTTGTCACATCCACAAGTATGTGAGAGGCAATATGTATCTATAAAATAATCATTTATCATAAAACATCACACTTTTTTGTTATGAAGAGTGAGAAGAATTCTGAGAGTAAATGGATCATATGACATGTGATCATCAAAGTTTCAGGCTGTAAAATTAACAACAAACCATACCATATTTATTTATTTCATTTATGGGTGTTTTTCCACGCACTCCTTTAATTCAGATCTAAGAAGATCCGGATCTAAGGAATAGGTACATTCCTTAGTCCAGATCTAGTAGATCTGGATTAAGGGAAGCACCCAATGTGTTTCCATGGGAGGTGTAGCACCCATTAGCAATAGGTGCTAACCTCCCTACCATGGAAACACCTTTGCACCCATATGGGGAATCTGGATCGACCCCCAAGGGGTCTGCCCATCACCCCAGGTGTTTCGGGGGACAGTGGGGTGCACTCTCCGAAGTCCCTTCAAAGAGATCAGCGCAGACTTTGGAGCAGCTCTGGAGTCCCTTTGGAACATCTCCAAAGTCAGCACAAAACAGCCCTGGAGCACCCATGATTGATATCAGCGGGAAATAGCTTCAGAGCGCCTCCGAAGTCTGCGCTGATCTTCTGAGAGACTTGCGGCAAGACTCCGAAGCCTTTACCAATTGCTTCAGAGGGATTTCGGATGGAAGTCCGCACAGTCTGTGCTAATAGCCAACAGACCGTGCTGACAGCTCCAGAGCCTCTCCAAAGTCTTTGCTGATCTCTTTGAAGTGACTTTGGAGTCATTTCAGAATGATTTTGAAATGACTCCAAAATCACTTCAAAGCTGGGACTTTGGGGCTCCCCCCCCCAATGGGTGCATCCCCTCCCCTTAGCCTCCTCCAGACCCCATTTCCTGTCACACATGGAAACAGGCTCCCTTTAATCCAAATTTTCTGGCTGAAGACCCCATTGCAGACCCCATTAATGGGGTCTACAGAAAATCCGGATTAAAGGCTGAGATGTACCCATATGATCCGGATTTTTGAGGTGCAGTGGAAACAAATGTGTCCCAAATGGTGCCGTGGTGGAAATGGGGTCATCTGGCTCTAACCCTAATGGGTCCTTAATGGGTAGAAAAATGGGTACTAACTGACCGTGGAAAAACACCCCATATCTCATCTTCTAACCTGAAGATTCCAGGGGACTTGCCAAGATTAAAAATGCATAAAACTGAAAGTTAAATGCAATTAGAAATAGTTCAGTAGCAAAACTGCTTCATCACAAGAAGTCATGGGCAAAGACCTGTGTTTTGACCAACCAGCTGAATGTACAAAGCATGAATGAGCCGCTTTGGGAGGGAGAGATTATGCAATGTGGGGATTATGACAGTGAAGGCTTTCCTGTGGGACTCAGTCCTTAAGCTTCTGAAGGTGGCAGTAGTGCCAAGAGTGCCTATCCAAGAGATTTTTATACATTGGCAGGTCAGTAGGTGATGGCATGCTCCATTCAGGGCCTTGCAAGTCAGAGTTAATACCTTGGGCTCAGTAGCAAATTGGCAACCAGTGTAATTCCCTTCAAACTGGTGTGATCAGCAACCTTGTTGCTGCATTCTAAAGTGTCTCCAAGAACAGCTCCAAACAGATCACATTGCACCAGCCCAGTCTAGAAGTTAACCAGACTGTAGTTGGAGAACCATGAAGAGATGGAGTGTGATCACAACACTGGGTAAAATCTATATAGACAATATCAATCCATTTATAGAGTTTCTGAAAATATAGATTTTGGCAATAAATTATATTTTAATTAGGGTTTAACATTTTCTAATGATAGTTAATGGGAAAGTATGGTAATGTGGTATATTATGTATACAGCACCAAGGATTTCTGATTATTTTTAATTAGATATCAGTTTCCTATAAGAATACCTGCAACTGCACAGCCACTACTGAAGCAGGGGAACTTTTTCAGAAGTGGAAGAACCACTTCTTTACACCTGGTGTCACCACCCTATCCAGCAAGGACATGGTTCACCTTTTTAAAGAATGTTCACTGTGTCAGTGTAATATTTTGAAACGTATATGTACTTTGCTGTTTTGGTGTCTACTTTTTAAAATCCTACTTTTAAAAATTTTATACATTATCACCTTGGATTCTGCAGAGGTTATTAAAATAATGATGGTGTCAGACTGAGCCATTTCAAACAAGAACAGCAACAACGTATTCAGTATGCTTATAGATATTTTCTTCCCTTTGCAGAAACGTGGACTCTTGATTGAACAACAAAAAAAGAAGGCAATAGAATCCATACTGTGAAGGGTAAGTTAGTTTGCAATGAACTCTGAAACTGAACACGGCTGTCAGTCATTCCTGTTCTTTGACCAAATTGTTCTTTCTTTAGCCAATATGATAAATTGTTCTCATTCTGGTAGCCCTTTCTACCTCTCTTAAAACTCTATTTAATTTTGCTGGAATCAACTTTTTATTCATTTTCTCTTCTAATCCTCTTAAATAAAAGACCAAGATAATCCATATATTTATCTGTATTGCACCACATCGGGTGATATTGGAATTAGTCCTTTATTGACAAGAACCATTTGGAATTAGGAATTAAGAAGAAAAGGAAAGTGAAGAGATGACAAATACTGTCAAAAGTGGAGTTTATATTTTACATTTAATACAGTGCCACTTTGTAGAATCTACCCATTGCTTGCATGTTTAGATGGCTCCTGCCAATGATCTCCATGTCCTGTTTCAGTCAAAGCAAGTGCAGTTACTATACTGATAGCAAATGCAAAAGCCTGTTCAGCTTTCATTTCAAGGCTGCATACGACCAGAAGACCTGTGTTTAACAAGAGTTTGGTGAAGAGTTGTGATTTACAGCATGGTCTCAACATTTCTACAGTAAATGAGTAACTTGTACTATTGTCTCATAATCATAATCAGAAATATCAATTATCTTGTTGGTAATAATGGTTTTTCCCATTATGCTTCCAGGTGAAAAATCTTGTGTTGAAAATCAGTAACAGTTTACATGCCTGTATTTCTCTCTGTTCTGTACAGATAATCAAAATCCCTTGACTCAGCCTGCCCTATCAGCAGGCATGAGCACCCTGAACTCATATCAAAACCATTCAAATAGAATTTGACTGTATTTATATGCATAAAAAATAAATTAATCAACCTTTGTTGGTGCTCCAGTGAATACAATCACTCTTTCTCCTTCAGACAGAATATGATGATGAAACCTTTTCATAGCATCCATCAGTTAATTTATCAGTCATGCCATTATGATTATAGAATACAAATATTCTGACCATGAATATATAATTACAGAAATGGAACTGTGCAGTGCCCATTTAACATGTGTAATACATAATTTATTTAGCACACCATTTGGATTCAGCTCTGAGAAATTAAGTGAAAGGAAGATTACCTTTTCTCTCTCAAAAAAAAAAATCAAATTAATACAGGGTTTTTATTTATTTATCATTTTGTAAAGTTTCTTGGGATTAGTTGATGAAGGATAGTTTAGATTTTTTTTAAAAGATAAATAACTAGAAACTTGGGAATTCTCAATGGCATCAGACAGTATGTGCAGACAACAGAAATGTTTGGTTTATTGTACCACCCTGAAGAAAAAAGCAGTTTTTTTCAAGAGCAAGTCATTTTTTCTATCCACATGAATGCTGAACTTCCTTGAATTAATGTATCCAAATAGCAGTCTTTTTCTAAAATTAGTGTGAGTGAAATAGAATACTGTACCTGAAGAACATTTGATGGTATGGAATTACTACTTCGTAAAATTATATATGGCTGCATAGCTACCATTATCACCTATTGAGCAATTCAAAGAGAAGCTCCAGTGCAAAAACTTTTGTTCAATCTTATTCTGTTATTCTGTATTACTTCCTTGCTTATTTGCAGTCACTGCAGTGTGAAAAAAACATCAAGGGAGAAAAGCAACATCTGGAAGATTTAAGATACTACAATATGCTGGACATGGTTGCTAATTTCCCACTGAGTTTGAAGGTCTCCATTTGAAGCCATCATTACATGCCTCTCGTGGGTTTGATTAACCAAATTAGGAATATAAAAGCTAAAAAGCCCATACTTACCTAACGCTATAAGTGAGAAATGGATGAAACTGACAAAAAGGGGGCCTTTCTGCACTCACTGATGATCTGAATTAAGAAGCCACTTAGTCTGGATCATGGGCCTCCTGATCCTCACATTAATAGAAATCAAGGAGGCCCCACCATGCTGGTCTGATGCCATCTACACAGCCTTAATCTAGAGCTAATATAGACCCATTTAACCAGGACTGCAAGCAGACCAGGGGTCTCATTCCAAATTACAGGAAGCATGCAGATGAAACATACTCCATGTTCTGAAATACTGGGGGGGTGAGGGCTCTGAGGCAAGGAACTCCATTCCTAGCCTTCAAAGGCATGGGAGGTTGTGAAGCTCATGTGAATTTTTGCAATCAAGAGGAGTCATGGGCTGGATCAGCATAGTCAGTGCAGATGGTGCTCATCCTGACCATGCCTCCACATAATGCAGATCTGTGGGCCTCCACATAAAACCTGAAATAAGTGGGGCCCTACTGATCTGGATTAACCCATGGTAAGTGCAGAGAGGCCAAGCATAGCCTTTGTTTTAGTTAAAGCATCTTTTTTGTGCTCCCTGACAGCCCAGATAAGTAATTTTTTTAATAGTCTTCTTATGTACTTACAGTTTCACATTTATGAGTAAAATGACTGCCTTTACACCTATCTATAAGTAGTGCAAGCAAGTACCTTTTAACTATAGTGCAACCATTTCAGCTTATTTAAAATGCACTGCAGATAATAAAAGGAAAGGTGGGTCTTTTTCTTTCTAACATCAAGAGCAAAAATGTAGAATTTATTGTGGAGATTTTACCTTGTCATTTTGAAAGTCCAGAAGCTTGAGGCTGTGGAAGAAGGCACTGCAAAATACTTTACAGAAAAGGTGTTCACCAAACATTTAACTGCTGTCAATTTTCATCTGCCATGACAATTATTTTAGATTATAATACAATTGACAAGTATGATGGTCCATAATGGCTGTCTGCTTAATGACACTTTCCCCCTATCCTTTATGTATTATGTATTCATGTAATTTTACATATTAAGTTATTGTTCAGATGAACAATAAGTTCATGAGGATGATGATTGGCCAATGAGTTGTATCTCAGCTAGTTGAAAATGATAGGCAAATGGGCTTTTTTACTCCATTAATTCTAAGTGAATTGAATTCTCCCCATATTTTTTTCCTCTCCTAAATTTGCAAGTACCTAAAATTAAAACAGTAACTACAGTTTCTATGTGTGTGATGCTGAGACGTGCATGCCCTAATTAAATTATTGTGAACCTGTTTGGATTTTAAAACATGAATACATTTGGACTTTTGAGAACATACTATGCCAGTATTTTTCTTTTCTTTTCTTTGGCTAAGAAGCATTTTCAGTGCTGGGAGATACAGTTAGGGATATCGTGCTTTGGAATGCCATGTTGGACAAGATTCACATGGGACAAGAAAGTGCATGCTTATTAGCATTCTTCTTAAGGCAATAATGTGCTGTCTGTCTGCTGCCTGCTGCTGTCTCCCATCAACATCAAAGCATTCTCCCCATGGACCATTCACTGTGTACAGTGAGGCTGAGGAGCCAGATAGATCTCCTCTACCACCAGCAGCATGATGATGGTAAGAACATCTTCCACTCTGCTGTTTAAGGACAGCTTAGCAGTAGGCACATCTTCACTTTAAACCTTCAGTCCATCTTAAGGTGTGACCACTTGTGCCTTTTCATTTCTATCTGGTTTATTTGTGGACTTTCCATTCAGGAAAGTACAAGTGAAGGATGGAAACTCCACAAATAAAATGGATAGAAATGAAAAGGTGAGCCATCAGACCTGAAGATGGACTGAAGAAGGTTTAAATGGAAGGTGTGATCATGGCTCTTATAGTGGCATCGTGGCAAGATGAGTTCAGATCCATGTCTGCACCACAATCACACAGCACACTGAATGAGCCATGAAGGAGTGGGATCCATCATGTGGATCGCGCCATGGTAGCCACTTTTTGAACAAGTCACATTCAATAGCCAATGCATTTGCAGAATTAAACAAACAAATGCAATATTGTGACTTCTGAATGATGCATTCTAGTAAAGCGGAATACATTGCTTGAAATTTGGTCTTTTCTGCACTGGGATTTATTCCAGATTACAACCTACCATCCACATCCACATCTACTGGCCTGTTATAACCAAATCCTTTTTAGGAGAGGTTTTTATCTCAAAATACTTTTGAATTTAGAGTTTTGCTTGAGGATTCATAACCAATGAGAACTGGAAATTCATATCTCCTATACAGTTGAGGGGAAGGCCATTTGGAAGGAAAATTCGTGAAAGTTATTGTAGATAACAGCAGAATCCATAACGTTTTCATGATATAAATAATGCAATATTCTGCTGTTACCTACAATAGTTTTCCTTCTCTCAAAACGTTTTGATCCAGTTTACGGGCTAAAATTAAAATGAGAATTGAGTTTTATCAGCCTGTTATTATTAGCAAAGAGCATACTGAGTGTTAGGTTCAGTTCTTAAGCTCTTGTCTCAGCTCTGATTAAAACAGTATTGGTCTGAATATGCAGATTTGGAAGTAGTCCATTTCCAAAGCTAACCTAAGACATATATTTAAATTCTGTACCTTCATGACATGTACTAGTTTTTCAACCTAATTTTGCAAAATGGTTCTGTCTGGAAGCTTCCCTGGAGACTTTGCTTGCCATCCATCATTTCAGCACTTTGATTTATTACTCGCTGTTATTTAATTTATTTCCTGATTCTTCTTGGGCTTTCCTTTAGTTAACAAACACACACCATGCATTCCCAGTGTCCCAGAAGTTGGATGATCCCTGACTGAATGACTGGTAATATTTTGTGTCAGGGAATAATTTTGGGCATGAAGGCCTTGGCCTTGAACCAGATATGATTGTTCAGCATACAAAATAGCATTTCTACAAATGGTGAACACTCATCTGTTTCTGTGGCAGCCACACAACACAGCTTGGATCTAACAGTAGCACATAGTGTCTGCTAGTTTTAGGTTCTGCACACACATAGCAGGATGTTGTGTTTCTCTCTACTGGTGCCAAGTGCACAAAGTGAATTAAGAACAGAATAAAATATCACCATATAATCCAGCATATAAGACGACTGGGCATATAAGACGACCCCAACTTTCCAGTTAAAATATAGAGTTTGGGATATACTCGCCGTATAAGAAGACAACACCCAGTGTATAAGATGACACCCGACTTTTGAGAAGATTTTCCTGGGTTAAAAAGTAGTCTTATACGCCACAATATATTTTTCCTTTGATGCATCACAAGGAAATTTGAAGCAGTTTCCTGGATTAATCTATTAAAAGCAAGTGAGAAATTTTAATGACTAAATCATGAACCTGAATACATACTTCAGGGTGTATTCTCTTTTTATTTTGGTGTTCATTTTGACTTTTCAGATATGAAAGAACCCATATCCTGATTGGAATCATGATCTCTTTAAGGGAAATGGAGAGGATCAGTGGAGTGTGTGGCCACATGCAGATCTAGCGTCCCCAGATCATTATTACATGGGCCTTTAATCCAGATTACCACTGCAGAAAGTACCTTAGATTGTTAGAAGGTCTTCAGAATACTATGTGGCGATAAAAGGAAAACAACTTTCGTTTTTATTACACAGCTTTTCTTAGTTTCAATTCCATTCACAGAGAATTCTGTTTGTGAAGTTTTTAACTTTCTGATTCTGTTCAAGTGCAGTGGCTATGCGAACCTATTACACTGTCAGCTGAAAAACTGGGATTTGTTTCAGAGACAGTGAGAATTATTTTGTGGATCTGGAAATTTAAAATCTTTATGAGTGGAATTTATTGTGAGCAGAAAAAAATCATTTAATGGAAATTAACCCAGTAGATAATATCCAGGTATTTGGTCAGAATGTAGCAGGAACCAATATTCTGGCCCATTCTTGCTCCAGAACAAGTGACACATTGGTCTGAATAAAAAAAAGAGAAATCTGGGACAGGGGAAACCATTGCTGGAACTCTCTACTGGATTGCCAGGATATACATATTTTTATCCAACTTGTAGTTAGGCTGTTATTTTTATATTTAGAATTTTTGTTATTTGTGAAAAAAAAATGTAAAGCTATAATTAGTTATCCAATTAACATCTTTATAAATCTTTATGATGTCTGTTGCAATTTTCAATTATTTTAAATCTGTATTTTCCCCCATCTGTTTGCTAAACTTTTCCCCTACACATCTACTATAAATACTGATAGCTTTAAATGTAAATGTACATTTGAAATATGGAAGCAAATTCAGCCAAAAACCATTTAGGGGGAAAACCACAACAGCATGATAACTTGTATTCTGTTTCTTAGTTCAGATTTTCCTAGAAAAAAAGTTGCACCTTTACTCCTATATTTAATTAAAATCATAGTTATAAAAAAGATAGCTGTAAGGAACTAGGCTAATATAAGTAACGGATAGGACTAAGTTATCCTATATATTAAAACTTTGTATAACCTGCCAAAATCCCACAGAAGTTACCCAAAGGGTACAAAAGTAACCATTTGCTCCTAAATCATCATCAGTATTCCTCGGAAAGTGTCTCATAGAAAAGAATCTAACAGATAGTGGAAACTACTTCAGATACATGGGTCTAAGACCTGCAGTAATTACAGCAGAAAGCTAAAATTGTAGTTTTGATGTGCCCTTTTGTTAAGGAACTCATTGGCCAGAATCAAATCCTGGGTCCCCATCAAGTGTGTTTGTTATCTTTGATCTCAAGTTGTGTCTTACCTGAGCCATCTCTAAGGGTCAAAACATGTTTGGGAAGACACATCAGAACTCAAAGCATACCAGCAGCAACCATTCAACAAAGAAGCCTTCAAGAACGTAACCAAGGTATCTCTTTTGTGGTCCCTCCAACTTAGAAAAGCCTTAGGTTTGGGATTAAAAAGACAGTGATGTGACTTCCCATGTGGCAATTGTATTCCCATCTTATTTGCTTGATACTGCTGACGTCCAGGACAGGGGAAGGAAGGGTTTTGGCCATTTCACTGCCATATGATGTAGAAGGGCAGGGGAAATCATTGGGAAGCTGTTTTTTTTTTCCAACCATTTCACTGCCATCCAGATGTTGAACCTGGTCAGAAACTTTTGTTTAATAAAATAGGTTTCTTTTTTATTAACTTTGAATGGTTTGGGTATTCCTTCCTCTTAGTTTAAGATCCGTGCAAACATGAGAACTCTTATACATGTTATTGGCTCAGAGGCATTTGCATTATTCTAAAGTTTGGCTCCCACAAACCACAGAGTATACCTAAAAGCTGATGAAAAAATGGATGGCCAGTTTACCAACATAACTCATCGAACATACACAGATGCAACCTCATCAAACAGTGTAACTCAATGGCACTACAGAAGAGAGGCTCAGATTGTTAGTAAGACAGAGTAGAGACCTAAGGCTGGTACAGATGGTGGACAGCTTGACCATTCACTTTCGTTGGTAAGGGAACATTCCCAATGCATCCCTTACTGGCCAAGGTGCAAAGGGTCAATCCGTCCCCTGCCTATACCAGCCCGAAAAGGCTGCCGCCGCGGCTGGATGGTCTGCCCTGGGCTACCGTCTGACATCAGGGCAGTGTGGGGGCAGCCTGCCATTGCACGTACCTGTGCAGAGAGTGGCAGACTGCGGCAGCAAGCCCAAGACCCATCACATTGAACCACAGGTCCAATGAGGTAAGTGGGTTGCGAGGAGCTGGGGTGTAGCATGCACTCCTGGGGTGGGGTGGGCACCAAGGAGGCCCTCGCTGGCAGCCAGTGGAACTCCAGCACAACCCTGTCCCAGTCTTGCCGTCCCCCCAAAAGGGGCTGCCAGAATGTGGGCAAGTATGGTCCCATGGCGGTAGCCTGGAGTGTGGCTCCAGAGCTGTCCAGCAGGAAGAGTGAGAATGCTTTCCATGCTGGACAGCTCTGGGATAGCTGGGGATGGGTTGGGCCGGGTGTGGAGCATGATTTCATGCTCCACACTCTGGCCGCAATTAGGGCAGCCCTGGGACAAGCCAGGATGGTTCTGCACAGAATTGCCTGGCCCACAGGGTGAATCCCAGGTCTGTCCTAATTTCTTCCAGAGGCCTAAATGTGAATAGGCCTCTAGTCTACCTGTGCTTCAGTGGCACTGTGCCAGTCTTACAGTGTGATTCAATGTTGACTCAGAAGCCAAACTGCATTAATGAAAGATTGCATGTTAGCATTTAACAAGAAAACTATCAGCCATGTAAAAGGAAAATAATGCTGAGGGGAGAAAGTCTTATGTAAGAAAAGTCACATTTTACCATAAGGGAAGTCACATTTTACCAACCATGCAAAAGCAAACATATTATATAAAAATCTCAAGAAGGAACAAATGTTTTGGAAATGCAGTCAGGTGGGTGAGATGACAAAGTGGTCCAAGGCAGATTCCCCATGCAAAGACTTTAAAGCAAGCTCATGAACCAGCTATAAGTGGAGAAGAGGCTTCTGTGTGGTGTGTAGTTTTGTTATGCTGCTGCTAGTTTACACTTCTCTTTTTATAATTAATAATAATAATAAAAAGAAGAAGAGGAAGAGGAAGAAGAAATGCCATCAAAGCCAGAATTGAAAAATCAGTAGAAGATCCAAAGTGCTGGCTATGCAAAGAAGTGGATGAAACAATCGACTATATACTCAGCTGCTGCAAGAAGATCGCACAAACTGATTACAAGCAGAGACACAATGCTGTAACACAAATGATCCACTGGAACTTGTGCCAAAAGTATCATCTGCCAGTTGCAAAGAACTGGTGGGATCACAAGCCAGAAAAAGTTGTTGAAAATGAAAAGGCATAACTACTTTGGGACTTTAGGCTTCAGACTGACAGAAAACTGGAGCATAACACCCTGACATTACAATTGTTGAGAAAGAGAAGGTGTGGATCATCGACGTTGCTATTCCAGGTGACAGCAGAATTGAGGAGAAACAGTTGGAGAAACTCACCAGATATGAAGACCTGAGAATTGAACTTCACCGACTCTGGCGAAAACCAGTGAAAGTGGTCCCAGTCATCCTCGGCACACTGGGCGCGGTGCCAACAGATCTCAGCAGGCACATAAAACCCTTTGGCATTGACAAAATATCTATCTGCCAACTACAAAAAGCCACTTTACTGGGGTCTGCTCGCATAATTCGCTGATACATCACGCAGTCCTAGGAACTTGGGAAGTGCCCGACTAGTGATATAATGCAAAATCCAGTATAGTGATCTCGTTTGCTGTGTATAACTGCTGTTTTTATATAATAATAATAATAATAATAATAACAACAACAACAACAACATAGGATGTAATAGAATATAAAATAACTCAATCTGAATAAAATTGTACAGACTGAATACAGAAAAGGTCATGATAAAATCAAAGCAAGGTAACATTAGAATAAACACTCACAGCTAAATAGCTGGAGGGGGGGGAATTGGTGGGAACACAACCCAATAAAAAGTGTTGGAAACAATGAAGTTTAAAATTTAGACAGATAAACAGTCAGACTGCAATATGTGTGGGATATACCAGAATAGATGTCTCCCAGGTAAAAGAAGAGGTGAAATAATAGTCCCACTTCTGCAAAAGGCAACAGTCCTAGGGACTGTTCACATTATTTGGATATCCCTCATTGATTCTTAAGTCCCAGATTAGTACTTAAATGTATGATGGGCCAAATGTCCAGTGATTGGATTTGGAAGATTGTGCAACTAATGTGGAATAACAATAATGCTACCTGATGTTTTGTGTTCTTGATATTTGTTTCCTATTCTTTTTGAGAAGAAACCCTACTGTTGACCAAAACAGAATATTAATCAAATTGTATTGTTAATGCAGCTATTCTTTTTGGGGGTTTATCCCTCCTAGTACCAGCCATCTAATTGCAAATATTCAAGTAGTGAACTTTGTCTAAATTATCTGGCAGTAACACACTTTACCTCAGATCTGTCTGAAGAGTTTCTGTGTGCAGCTGATTAGACACTCCAATGAGAGTGGCATAAAACCCCATGTATTGTGTTTCTTTCTTTTCTTCTTGAACATTATGTCCCCAGTTGTCAAACAGCTATTACAAACTAAACACTAAATGCCAGTCTGAAAGAAGCAATAGGAAAT
Source organism: Aspidoscelis tigris stejnegeri (assembly GCA_023333525.1). NCBI lineage: Eukaryota > Metazoa > Chordata > Lepidosauria > Squamata > Teiidae > Aspidoscelis > Aspidoscelis tigris. The sequence goes on along the minus strand of JALMGA010000005.1, from coordinate 48,608,608 downwards.
GACTCATCTTTAGGTTTTGAAAATGCATGGAAAACATATTTCTAAAGCCCAGGTCTAAAATTTCAGTGTCTATGTCCACTGCAGACCAATCAGAGCCCTTTCTGCACTAGGCCTTATTCAGTACTGTATCTTAGAATAGGGACCTGCTATTTGCATGGTAACGCAGACTATGGTAGACCCTAGATGGAATCTGCCATAGTCTGCACTAGCATGCAGATAGCAGGGCCCTATTCTGTGATATCATCCAGAGTAAGACCCAGTGCAAAAAGGGCTCAGATGTGTTCCTTTCTGTTCTGGTTATCATGATAGGCTGTTGTAGGAAAAAAGAAACTACGTATTTAGTTGGCAGAGCATGACTTCAGTTTGCCTAGATAGTTGGGTAAGTTGTATCATTGTAAGGAAGCAGTGAAAAGGTAGGTAGGTAGATGGGTTGGTTGGTTGGTTTTGCTTGTATTTATATCATGCCTTTCTTCCAATGTAATCTATCAATTCATGGGGTTGGTCCATGCTAATCACCATGCTCTTTCTTGCTAAAGATTTACTTATATCTGCTCACTAAATGGTTAAGAACTGTACGTTCCTTTAGAAATGCAATATTCATAGTTTATTTGAGAAAAGTGAACCAATAAATTGTGTTCAGGTAGAAGATGAAGAGACATGTGTGGTGGAACAAGATCTGTTCTGAACCCCTCCGTTCCCCCATATACTCACAGTTTTCCATGGGGTTCAGTGGCACATTATACCTTCATGCCATATCAAGTCACTGTCTTCCCAATTTTGTGGTTTGTCTAAAGTATACCTAGCCATCTGAGACAGGAACAGACTGGCTTAGTGCAGTTTGGACTGGTAAACCACTGAGCTGGGGGGATAACACTTTGACATGGCACTGGAAAAAGGGCAGTCAGAATCATCAAAGAATTCTGAAATCATATTGCAACATTTAGGCCTCTTTAACCTTGAAATGTGTTTAGGAGGGTAGCTGATTGAAGTATATAAAATCATGCATGTGTGGAAAAGGTGGATAGAGAAAAATTATTTTCATTCTCTCACAGCATTAGAACCAAGGGGCATTCTATGAAACTGATAGGCAAGAAAGTTAGAACCAACAAGGGGAAGTATTTTTTTCCACCCAAAATGTCAGCAGTCTATGCAGTTTTCTACCAGTAGAGGTAGTGGCAGCAGCAACCAGTCTGGACTGGTTAGACAAGTTCCTGGGGGGAGATGTATTAGTTGTTACTGCTTCCAGGTCAGAGAAGCTGGCAAGATGTCTCTAAAGACCATTTGCAGGGAGTTGAAATTTTTGCCTTTGACTTCTGCTTGAGAATGACCAGAAGCAATCGGTTGGCCATTGTGGAAGCTGGACTAGAATGGCTGTGGCCTAATCCAGCAGCACTCCTCTTATGTTCACATATAAATAACACCACGTATCTGGACCCAATGCAGAGCATGATTGGGGAGCAAAAAGAGGAACTTTATGGAGGCCCAAACCAATTGTCAAATGGGTATAATTATTAGGTGTGTTACTGCTGAAGATTTCAGAGAAGGAATTGTAAGTCATTCACCAGCTAAACCTTTTTCTATCTCTTTCATAATTTACATGGTTTTTGCCTTCTGTGGCATAGGTCAGTAAACCAGAGGAGCTTTCCAAGAGTTTTTTTTTTTTTTATAAACACTATCTAAAGAAAAATGTACAAAAAATACATACAACAGACATGGCAGAAAGCCTGAGTTGATTTTGCCCTCTCTGAATCCACTAAAAGCCATCAGTTGTATGTATGTTTTGTACGTTTTTCTTTAGATAGTGTATAAAAAACTCTTAAGTATGCTATTGATAATTAACCAGCATGGGAGGTGGAAATAGTACATTGCAGGGGGAAATTTCCAAAGCATAGACAGAAAGAGTGGTTAATGCAGATGTTCTAATGCAGATGCCATTAAAGAAAAAGACCGAAGCACTAGAATACGCAGGATACAACCTGCCATCAAAAGGGCTATAAAACAGAATACACTTTGAAGTTTCCATTAGGCATCAACTGCTATGACTTGTTTTTTCTAGGATAATTGAATTTCTATCCTTGACTGAGAGAGGTGCACAGTGTGTGTATGTGCCATACATGCTAAGGAGATGGGGAGCAGATTGAATGCAATCTCCTTTCAAAGAAGTTGCTTTTTACTTGCTTGTTTTTGTTTATAACACTCATACATTAAGTACTAATTTTAAATCCTGAAGCAGTTTAAAATATGAACTTCAAAATTATTCCTAACTACCAGGATTCTGTGCCATTGACCACACTGGTTGGAACACTCAGGATGTTTGACATCTGGAAGGCCAGCTTCAGCCATTTCTGGGGCCTTTTCGCACTACAGCCAGAAGGGAAGGCTGGTACATGCTAAGGCTGGAACACATGGGGGACAGGTTGACCATTCTCACTGGACTGTGAGGGAAGCATTCCAAAAGCATCCCTTACTGGCGAAGGTATGAATGGTCAATCCATCCCCCGCATGTACCAGCCTGCCCCACCACTGTGGGAGCCGGAAGTCCTGTCCCAGGGCTGCTGCTGTTGGCTGCTATGGGTTGTGCTGGCTAGCAGTCCAATGCCTGGGGCAGGATAGGACCAGCCCGGTGGCATGTTGGGGGCCCACAGACCCCCTCCAACAGGATCAGACCTGCCCTGGCATCCTGTAGCATTGGCAGCCAGCAGGGACCTACCTGGTGCCTGCCCTCTTCCCGGGGGGCATATGGCCTCTCACCCCCATGCCATGCTCACCTGTCCGTACTGTCGGTCTAGTCTGATCACTCCCCATGCTGTCTACAGCAACTGATCCTGTGTGTTCAGAGCCTGGTTTCTGGTGCCCTGTGCAGGCACAGTCGCTGTAGATGGCACGGGGACCAACCTAAACTAGACTGGCAGTCCGGACAGGAGGACACAGCATGGGGAGCGGGAGGGTGCACACACCCCCAGGCAGTAGTGGACAGCAGGCAGGTAGTTGCTGGCTGCCACAGGCCCAACCCAGGTGGGGGCCTGTGGCACCAGGCCAATTGATGCTGGCACGTCACAGAGCGGCAGCCAGGAGGCGGGAGTCCTGAGTAGTTCAAGAGAAAGAATGTAATGCTTTCCCTGCCAGATGCTTCAGGTAAGCCTGGGTTAAGGTTAGGGGCATGTGTGGAGCATGATTTCATGCTCCACACCTCTGTTTCAATTAGGACAGCTCTGGTACAGGCCAGGACACTTCTGGGTGGAAACGACTTCCTGCAAATGTGTATGGTCGTTACCAGAGCTGTTGAATAATCTCCCCTCTGAGGTCCATCAGGGACCTTTCTGCACTTGGCCTTATTCTGGAATATATCCCGGAATAGGGGTCTGCTATCTGCATGCTAGTGCAGACCATGGTGGGTCCTAGGTGAGACCTTCCATAGCCTGCATTAGCATACAGACAGCAGACCTCTATCCTGAGATATATTCCAGAATAAGGCCAAGTGCAGAAAGGGTTCTGGCTTCCTCATTGTATGCATTCAGATGGCTGGTGAAGACCTACCTCTTTACCTAGCCTTAGGCTGAAGAAATAGTTTCCCCTTCCCTTTAAGGCACTGGGACCCTTGGATATAGGACAAGATAGAAATACAAATAAATAATTCTTGATGTTTACTGAGTTTTGTCAGCTTACTGGTATCCTTATGTATGTTTCTTATTTTGATTCCCAATCTTAGCCTATATTTGTAACCTGTATTTGGACTTGTAGCCAAGCTTTTCTAGAATCACAGAGGAAGCACCATGGAAAAGTTGCAGCTACTGCATAGGATCCATTTAGTCTCCTAAACATGCATCCCTGCAAGGGCTCCTAAATGTTACATCTGTCACATCCAAGCATGTTTTCAGAATTGTAATGGCATGTAAAGTAAGCTTTGAATAGCCTTCATCTCATCCGAGCCCTTGTCAAGACAACTTCTGTTCTGCAGCTTGTGAATTAAACATAAAGAGCTGATACAGAGTGTCTTCAGCAACGAGATTTGCTTAATGAACTTCCTCAGAAGTACCAAGCAATTGTGTGCATCTGCTAGGAAAATATTTGCATATTGTATATAGTTTTCTCAGTAGGTGAGAAACTTACAGTTGCGATAGCAGAGCTTGTTAAGCAAAGAATATGGTTAAATTCTGCACAGTTTCTACATGAAATATTTATAGGAAGACTAGGTCACACAGTAAACAAAAAATGTATGATGAACTGGAATAGGTAATAGAGTGTGCTCACAAGTTAGCTTGCTATATTTCAGATTAAACTAAAATGTTGTTGCAATTTAAGAAAAAAAATATGACTTTCTGGGTATGGTTGGACTCCATAGTCCAATCAGTACATGCACGGGTAGGGGATGGTGGGATTTACAGGTCAACAATGCTTGGAGGGACACAAGTTCTTTTTCTTATTTAAAAAGAGCCACAATCATTTTGTGGGCAACACAGAGGAAGGTCTGGATCCAATTAACTATGATTACATAAATATTATTCTCAGTTTACATATCCTTCAAATGGCAGCTTGGCAGGGAAAGGGGAACTAGTTCATACGATAACCAGGGCCATTATATTCTTATACAGTACATTTATTGTAACACTCAGGTCTGAGGGGGTCCGTGAACTGCAGAGTGACTCTCTCTACATTCTGAGTGCTAAGAATGCATTGCTGTTGTTCAGCAGAAACAATTCACAACATACTGCAAAAACAAGTGATATGGTGGTACAATTAAGGATGTTCTAATGTTCTATAGCTACAATTATACATAGTATAATAAGGATTCCAGAAGCTAGTAAGATGACAATTCCTCACTGGGTTATCAAGCTGTTTAAAAGTCCATCCATCTCTCTTTTCTGTGATTATGTCCATTCCTTCTTGTTTCCCTTTAAGGAGCATTCATTCCATAGTTGGAAGTACCATCATTCTCAGGGACCTCTTTCTGAGGAATTCGGACCCAAGTGGCCTGTGAAAAGGCCATTTCTGCTGCAGGAGGCTCCAGTAGACTGCAGGGGTAGGAGACATGTTGTTTACAAGGTTGGCACATCTTGAAGCTGTGGAATGAAACCACAGTTGAATGCCAGTCTGGAAATGGCTAGGAGGTTGCATCAATTGTAAACAACTGTGCTGCTGTCATCATTCTACAAATGGTGCCAAGGACAAATAAGGACAAAATTCACCTTCAAAGTGTTTTTTCCCCAGCCTGAACATAAGGCCCCTCTGGGGAAGGAATTAACATCTTAGAGGCAACCTGGAGAGTCAAGGGCCTCCAGACCCCAGCTGTACGTTAGGAGAGCAGCATATCTATCATGTAAATGTAGCCACTTTTTTTTCTTGAACCACCTGCATTCTCTGAGTTTGAGCTATTACTAGTTACATAATAGTTCTGATGTAGAAAAAAATAAGGTTGTCATGGAGACTTATCATAAAGTAGAGACTTGATTTCAAATTATAGCATTAACTAGTCATTAATTAAGAGGAAATAATTGTTTAGGAATGAAGTATTCTTTTGCCAAGTATCAAATTAATTCATGCAAAAAAGATGACATCAGACATAATCATTTGAGCGATAAATGCCACCAAAAAAATACTAGCTCAGTGAGTCAGGTCAAGTTTCCATTGGTCCCTAAGAACAATGGATAAATACACCCAAGTACATACACACTCAACAAGCTGTCAGAGGATATGTTCTTCGTTTCTTAGCATAAACCAGAAATCTAACAGTTCACAGGTTAAAGAGTAACCCTAGGACATATAAGGGAGCAGAGAATAGAGCACTTTCTCTAAATCCCAGGTTCTCAAAATGGTCCATAAGAGACTCACAAAGGGCTGTCAATTTTCATTATTTCACTGAAAATTCATATTCATCTTATTGTCATATTTTCCCCTGACACAGAAGGATCATTTTTTAAAAAAGCCTTTAAAGGCTAGTGAACAAAGATATTTCAAGAAGCTTTGACCTAAGTTGCTGTGGTACATCTAATCAGTTTCAAATGCAAACATACCATAACTGAAAAACAAGAATTATAGTTGCTTCTTGTGAAGATCTTCCACTCCACCGCTCTTCTGGCTCCTGAACCGGACCACTGTCCCAAAAAAAGATTCCTCTTGTCTAGGCACTGGAAGTGATTCCCTTGCACACACACCCTCTTCCCAACTGACACCAGCAAAAAGGATCCAAAGGCCTCTCCTTTCTGCCTCTGGCTGACTGAAGCTATAATGAAGCAAAGCTCACTGACTTTCTGTTCACTTCGGAGACTCCCTGACCAGCGTTACCTTGTTAACAGTAGACTCTCACTAGTTTTGTACTGAACAGCAGCAAAATGATTTGATTAAAACAGAGATCGGTATAGGAAAGAACTTTGAACGTGAACATTCTCTCAGAGGTAGGTTTACTTTAAACAACGTTGTGAGCTTACGCACCTTAATTCTCTTCTAGCTTATGAGTCCTATAATATCTCTCTGAGTTTCCTTACTCTATCACAGAGCTTTCTCTAACCTTGCTCTCCCTGGTAACCGTTATGAACAGCCCCCTCCTCCCTGGCCTCACCACAGTCAGATATTCCCCCAGGCAAGAACCCTTAACTAACTGCCTGTTGGCTTAAATAGCCTTCCAGCCTGGCTGCTGGCGGAATCTCATTGGTCAAGCTAAGGAGCGATTGGCCCCCACCCTTCAGTCTGCTGCTAAGTCACACCCCGTCACTTTGCATTTCCAGCAATCTGCCAGGAGTTAAACAACTAACAAAAACACCACAACTACACCTAAGTACTTACCTCCTTCCCAAGGGTCATTACACTGCTATACTAAGGAAAGCACCAAGGAAAGGTAGATAAAATGTGTGCATCCTTTACATGAGAAAGTCCAGTCTCAGAGAGTACTAGTAGTGATTAGGGGTGTGCATAAGGTTTTTTTTGCATTTGAATCTGAGTGAAACTGAATGTCAAAACATTTGAATCGATTCAAATATTTAAAATCCAAATGCTAAAAAAAACCATTTCGAATCCATTGCATTCAAATCTATTCATTAGAATGTTAGATTCGTATTTAAAGATACAAATGTCAACAATGCCAATCCATACCTGCTTGGATTATATTGCATAGGCTGGACCAGACCACTGAAAGTCAATTCCAAAACAGCTTTAGAAACAAAGTTATAGGTTTGTTGCATAGCAGACAGTGATCTTGGGCCAGATGGAGTAATCTGCATGCTACTACTTTTAAGATGCTTTTGAATTATTTTTCAAATCATGTACTGGTGCAGCCTTTGTTACAAATGCAACTAAAAGAGGAAATCCAGTATCTGAAGCTTTTTCAGTTGTGTTACATCAATTGCCATCTCTTTTTTAATAAGCTATTTATCTTTTTCTCCCTTGCTTGCATCTGGGACACAAAATGTTCAGCTTTAAAAATACCGACTTTCCACTGTGCATTGGGAATGCAAAATTGAAAATGTAGCAGACACATAATTTAAAACCTTGTTTTTATGCATATGATGCTCTTAATGTCAGAATGAAACACTCACTTGTGTGAAATATGAGAAGTTGAATGATGCATTCTAATGATTTTATAATAATCTTAAACATCTGATGCCATTTGGTTAATCAGCAAATAATAGTAATTAATATTAAATTGTCACAAGCAATTTGACAGGGAATATCTCAGCTGCTTTAAAGCAAATAATTTATAATTCTCTACTCCTGTACCATATAGGCTAATTACAGTACTGCACTGTCATGGAACTGGTAAAGTCAGCAAGAACTGGGAGTTTTTTGTCTGTAAAATACTCTCTGCCTAGCCCCCTCACAAACAAACAGTAGTAAATTCTAGGGCTGTGTCCATACTGTAGTAGCAGAGGGGGCACCTAGTTAGGGGTGCTTTCCCTCCCAAACACACCCAGACCAGGGCACAGAGTGGCCACAGGTCCCACCCCTCATTGTCTTCAAAGCTAATGTTTCCCACCCTGAGACCTTTGGGTATAGGGTGGGACAAAACACAAAGAATAATTCAAAACTCAGCTGTGGAGCTCTCATCTGTGAAGTCAAAGGTGCCTTCCTGCACCAGAAAGGGCTCCAGAGGTGGGCCTTTGCCAGTGTGGCACTTATTTATTTGTATTTCTATCCCACCCTTTACCCGAAGGTCTCAGGGCGGGTTACAATATTATATTAATCTTAGACAGGTCCCTGCTCTCAGGCTTACATTCTGAAGAGGCAAGATACAAAAGGAAAATGGTGTGGGAGGAAACAGGGACACTCTGGCAGCAACAGTGTCCTAGCAATAGTAAAATACTTTTATTTTCTTTTTCTCCTCCATTGCCTGCATGGTGACAGTTGGGAGGGAGGGGTAAATGCTAGGAGCTTGATGGAAGGTGCTCCCCAGTTTCCTTCTCTCTTCCTCTCCCCACAGCCAAGAGAACATGTGTGTAGGTTGCTGTTAATGTCACTAGGTGTCTGTTGCAAAAGCTGAGGGTGTGTGTGGGCAACTCCCCGAGTTGTTTTCCCCCCACTCTGAGCGAGGGTGCTGTAACCTGCTTCTGAAGACCATTCAGTGCCCTTCTCAGTGTACTCTATGTTGGTGAAGCCCCAATCATTTGACTATCACATCTCTGGGGCTTCTTGTGAGTGACCACCACTGTAGTGTGGATGCAATAATGCAGTGTCAGGTGAAGATTTTTATATAAGCATATTCTAATTTTATTTACTCCTCTTAGAAATATAGCTTTAGAGAAATATGTGTCAGATTCAGTTATGATATCTTTGTTGTAGACTGTGAGAGAATCAGAAAACAGGATCAGGAATAGCAAACCCAAGTAAACCATTTCCAGAACATTTTCAGATCCAACACAAGCATAGAGGGCATTTTTGAGACAGGTAAGTGAATATCACTATGGAGGGAAAACACAGGTTGACAGTTCTTTTTCCCACCATAGCAATACAATGGGATACAGTCCCTATATCTTGAGGCTGTGTTGGATTGCCACAACAGATTACCACTCTGCCACTCAACAGATTAGAGTTGATTGAGAAACGAAGAAGAGATCATTTCATTTTTCTCTGCCTTTAAAATGTCTTTAGCAGCAAATATCTATGAAAGTCAAAATGGAAGGCCCTAGAGCAAAGAGTAAGAAGAGCATGTGATGTGTGCCTCCTCAAATAAATGAAACATGGTATTTGTGTTGTTCTTGGCCTAAAGGCTGAAATATTATTAGGAATTGTCTTCTGCATGATGGAGTCTGATGCTCTACATGCCTTCCTCAAGGATATACTGTTAAAATTTTAAAAAGGCAATCTTTTCAGAATCCCATTCATTCTTTTAGAGGACTTCAAATATGAAAATATCTCAGGCTTTTTTAATTCCTGCTTGTCTGGAAAGGTAATTATTTTCACAAACTGAAACAGAAATCATAAAGAAAATTAACATAAAACTGAGGCTCGGTTGTCAAACAGCAATGCATTCTTGCTCTGTTTCTTCTAGGCAGGATGGGAACTGTCCTAATCACCACCAGAGGAAGAACAGAAATGAGTTCTTAGTGGAACAGAACACACACACACACACACACACACACACACACAGTTGTGTTTATCGTGCTTCAATCAAAGTTATATGTCAGGATCCCTATACCTTAGCTGTTTGGGAACTTCAGCCATTCGGATTTCTGTTCCACTTTTTACTGTTTCATAGTACAGAGATATGTTCATTAGGAAGCGATTGCTGTTGCACTTTTGAGAGGAAGATGCTGACAGTGTAGCTACTTATAAACTATTTGTGTGTTGCTTTCCCTGGAATTTAGACAAGCTGGGTCAGTGAAGCAGAAAAAGCACAGCCAATGTTGTCAAATATTATTGGTGCAATGTGCTTTTATACGTGCCTGGCTGAGCAGCATCAAATGGCATTTGACATGGTTCTTCTACCCCAAGGCCACAGCTTGCTGCGTTCAGCAGCCTCTAATTTAAATCAGCCATATAAGACATAGCATGCAGCTCAGCTTATAAATCCTCCGGCTGCTTTGCATGAATTTGTAATACTCTGTGCCGTCACTGCTGCTAATCTCGTTTGCTCCATCATTTTTTAATCAGGACATCGTCCTCCAAAATAGTATCATGATTCATGCAATTGAGCCTAGATTAATACACACAACAATCAGAGAAGGCTTCAAAAAAAAGGTAGAAAACAAACAGCAGGGTTGACGAAATGGTTTCAAAAAGTGGTTATCAGGTTGCTTTTTAGTAACTACTCTTTAAAGGTGTAATTGTTTAGAAAACACTTTTAATCTCTATTATGTAAAGGATAGTGTTATAAGATCACACGACTCTCTCTCTCTCTGTGGCATCAGTATGAGCAGAACTCAAGTGGATTATGTAATGCTTTCTACTACAAGCCAGCAGATTCAGAGAGACACAAAAATGCACTGTAGGAAAACAAATCCGTAGTTTGGATGGCTAACTAAAGAATGCATAATACTCCAACAGCAATGATGGGCAGTGTCCCTTGGAGCTAATTGGGCAGAGGTCAAGGCAGCTTAAGGAAAGTGATGCCATAGGACAGATCAGGAAATGCTCAGGGTGTGCCAGCTTGAACTGCATCTGGTACATGTAAAAGAGAAATCAAAAGTGTGTCTGCTGTTGTTTAGAAGTTTCTAGCCTGTTCGGTTCCCATCATTCCTTGCAATTAGCAGTAAGTCTGGGAATAATAGGAGCTATGGCAGTGATTTACACTTAGCTGGCGTATAGCCCAAAGTGAAAATGCCCAAACCATTTGTAACGGCAGGGTTATTACTGAGCAAGGCTTTCCCTACCAAACTCCCTTAGTTTCAGGTTGTACAAAAAACCAGAAGAGATGTAGAATAATTTGGTTTATTAAAATAAAAAGGCAAAAATTGAGCAAATGCATAATATAACAAGAAACAGAATCAACATAGTCCAAGCAAATAAAAAAGTTTCTCCATGCAAAATATGGGGTTCAACTTCAAAGTGCCATGAAAATTCAAAAAGAGATAAAATTATTCCATTGCATAGGCAATGCAATTTACACAGTTTAACAAAGTGAGAGCAAAGAATAAATAAAGAACAGAATGAATAAACCAATCAGTATCTTAAGACTAACACAGGCATGACTATATCCTAAATCATGATGTTGCACATCAGCCAATGAGATGCCAACAAACTTAGATCTTTCTAGAAGGTGAGTGAATAATCCACTCCCATCAAATGATGTGAACAGTTATCCATTCCATCCCTGAAGCCAATTAGTGTTATCAGCTTTGGGACTGAGTTCCCAGGTGCAACTGGCTGTAGATGGTACTGCTTCAAGGCCAAGCATGCCTTTCTTCTTCAAATTAGCACAAACAAGCTGCTTTTCCCTTGAGAAGATTTTTACTTCTAATGTTAACTCCTGTTAACCTTCTAAGGCCAAATTGGAGAAGTTAGGCTCTCCCGTTACACCATTCCACAACTTCATCTCCCTCAATCATTTTTTTTTTACAGGGAAGGCGAAGTGTGAAAAGGCCCATACACTGGGTGAACTCTTGTTCAACTCACAAGAGAGAGATAAATTTACTAGAATTCCTAAATGATTGTTCTCCAGGGCAGATGGTTGAGGAACTAACCAGGGAAAACAGGATCCTGGACTTGATCCTAAGTAATTCCAGGATCTGGCAGAAGATGTCAATGCAACTGTCCCAATAGGGAACAGTGACCACAATGCAATAACCTTTAGTCTACCAAAAAGAAGACTGAGAGGAGACATGATAGCTGTCTACAAATACCTCAAGGGTTGTCACAAGGCAGAGGGATCAGCCCTGTTCTCACTCTCTCAAGGAAGGACTAGAAACAATGGGGTGAAACTGCAGGGGAAAAGATTTAGTTTAGATGTTAGGAAAAAATTTCTAACAGTAAGAGTGATCAACCAGTGGAACAGGCTGCCACGGGAGGTGGTTGGTTCCCCTTCGATGGAGGTCTTCAAGCAGAGACTGGACAGCCATCTGTCTGAGATGGTTTAGGAGATCCTGCCTTGAGCAGGGGGTTGGACTCGATGACCCAGGAGGTCCACTCCAACTCTACCATTCTATGATTCTATGAACCTTCAACCAAAAAAATAAGCAGTAAGTTGTCAACACATTCTAATGCAGAAATCTTAACTTTCATAAAGGAAACTTCCTCAAAATGAGGAAACTAGTAAATAGGAAATGGAAACAGAAGGTTAGAAGACTCTAATCACTCCAAAATGCTTGGAATCTATTTACAAATATAATAATGGTGGCTCAATTAGAATGCATAACTGAAAGAAGAAAGGGGACTGCCAGGTCCAAGAGGACACCAGTGTGGCTTACAAGTGCAGCAGTGAAAATCATTAAGAACAAGAGAAACTCATTGTCATGTCTCAGGCAGGCAAGGCAAATAGGCAAACACTCACACAGCTTACTCAGTTCCAAAGGGGCTCAGGCATACTCAAGGTCAAGGAGTCCAGAAAGTCAGCAAGAGTCAGTCAGTCCAGAGGATCAGCAAGTCACAGGGAGTCCAAAGTCACAAGCACAGAGTCACACAGGGTTTCACAAAGTTGTCTGCAACACTGGAGCAATGTGTGTTTGCTCCTTAAGTACAGGAGCCATTACCCCGCCACCAGTTCAGCTGAGCTAATTGTTCTGATCTGCACCTCATCTGCTTCTGCTGTCTCAGGAGGTAAGGGGTGTATTTCCACTGTCACTAGAAATACCCATTAAGTACCCATTAATGGGTACAAAAATGGCATTTCATACCCATTAATGGGTACTTAATGGGTACTTTTAGTGACAGTGGAAAAACACCCGAGGAGAGGGCCTTTCATGAGGCTCACTGCTTGTAGATTCATTATCAGTGCTGTCTGCATGCTCACCTGGGACTGGCCTTAACCCCTCAATGTCTGTAATATGTTGCTGTGGTTGCTTCCCAGCCTGTGGTGACATTGCAGGCAGACTTCCTTCCTCTGAGGAGGCTGAACAGGGCATGACACTCATTTAGAAAATGGAATAATTATCCTGATGAGGAGAACAGGAAGGAACACAAATTCTGGCAGAACAAATAGACCCCATTAGAGCCACATTTGTTTCCACCAGTTCTAGAGAAATCTGGATCGTATGGGTCCTTCAGAATCTATAATCCAGATTTCGTGTAGACCCCATTAAAGCGATCTACAATGGGGTCACCAGCCATCAAATCCAGATTATACAGAGCCTGTTTCCACCACAATTGGGCAATGGGGTCTAGAGGAGGCTCAGGGGGAACACCCATGGGGGAGGTGCTCCAAAACTTCAAAGCCTGTGCACATTCTCTGAAGTCCCTCTGAAGTTGCCTTTGAAGATTAGCACAGGCTCCAAAACGGACCCCATGTAAGAGCAATGCCTTTGTCAAAGGCTCCGGAGAATCTTCAAAGTTTGTGGCAGATTGCTCTGGAGATTCTCCGGAGCCGCTCCGGAGATTCTTCAAAGATTCTTCAGAGCATCTGCGGAGATTGCAGCCCCTGTCCCCCCAAACACCTGGGGTGACAGGTGGGACCCAGGTGGGTAGATCCAGATCTGCCACATGGGTGCTCCAGCATTTCCACTGTGAGCAAGCTAGCGCCCGTTGCTATTGGGTGCTAGACCACCCGTGGAAATGCATTGGGTACTTTCCTTAATCTGGATCTACTAGATCCGGATTAAGGGAAGTACCCATTCCTTAAATCTGGATCTTCTTAGATCTGGATTAAGGGAGGTCAGTTTAAAAATGCCCCAGGAATGCTAAGAGGAATTTTGAGAAACATATTGCTAAGAACATCAAGAAAAATGACAAGAACTTCTTTAAGTACATCAGAAGTAGGTATCCAGTATAACAGAAAAGCAGTTGGACCATTAGACAATAATGAACAGAAAGGGATAATTAAAGAGGAGACAGAGAATGCAAGGTGGCTAAATGAATTATTTGCCTATGTTTTCACTGAGGAAAACAAAGGGCACATGCCTGCAGATGAATCATAACTAGAAAGAGGTATCCAGAAAGGAAGTCCTTGCATGTCTTAATAATCTAAATGCTACAAATCACCAGGACCAGATGTCATTCACCCAGGAGTTCTTAAAGAACTCAAATGTGAAACTGCTGAGCTTCTAGTCAAAATATAATTCATTCATAACTGATCTGAAAGTAGGAGTAGCTAGTGAGATAGCAAAGTTTGCTGAAGACACTAAATTGCTCATGGTAGTGAAAATTAAAAGCAATTATATAGAGCTCCAAATGGATCTCTTGACATTGGATGAGTAGACAACAAAGTGAAAAATGCATTTCAGTCTTAGCATGTGCAAAGTATTACACCTTGGAACAAAGAATCCCAGTTACAGCTATAAACTGATGGGGGCTGAGCTCTCTTGACAGACCAGGGAAGTGATCTTGGGGCTCTGGTGTACAGCTCAGTAAAATTATGAACCCAGTGGAGGGGGGGGGGAGGCAAATTCAGGAAGGGAATAGAAAACAAGTCAGCAAGTGTCATTTTGTCTCTTTATAGATCTATGCTAAGGCCATATTTTGAATATTGTGTATAATTCTGGTTACCACATCTTGTAAAGAATATTGTGAAATAGGAAAAAGTGCACAAAAAGCAACCAGAATGGCCAGGGGGCTGGAACACCTTTCTTACCAAACCAGCTTGTAACATCTAGGCCTTTCCAGCCTTGAAAGGCAGCAGTTAGGTGACCTGATTGTAAATATATAAAATTATGCTGTGTGGAAATGGTGCAGAGAGAAAACAACCTTTTTTCTGTTGTACGACAGTAGAACTGGGGGGCACACTATGAAGGTGGTGGGCAAGAGTTTTAAGATAAACCAAGGTAAGTATTTTTTTCACTAAAGAGGCTCCTCAGTCTATGGAATTTACTATCAGAAGAGCTGGTGCAAGCCGTCAGCCTGTATAGTTTTAAGAAAGAATTAGATGAAATGGTTACAAGAATGGATACCTAAGTACTGGCTCCAGACATGATGCCTATCAAGGTCATTTACAAGGAAATGAAAGCAAGCAAAGGTTTTGCCCTCATCTTCTGCTTGTGAATACCCATGAGCAAATAGTGAGTCACTTGTGAAACAGATGCTGGACTAGATGGGTGTGGCCTGATCCAGCAGAGCTCCTTTTATGTAGTTTATGCTATATATTTCATCTTTCTATTGTTGTGACCTGTCTTGAGACTTTCTGGTGAAGGATGGGATCTGCATTCTTAAATAAATAAATAAATTGCATCCTTATTGCCATAGAAATAATTGATCTAGATTTGGGATGTGCAAGAATATTCAAAACATTCAAAATTCGGTTGAATTCGTTTTAATTCTGACAGTCAAATTCAGATTGAATACCTATACTTTTTTTAACATTTGAATAAATTCAAATGTTTTGAATTAGTTGTACAAATTATTTGGACATTTGTAAGTGTACGGATGCATACACATTACATATGTATCCGTGCACATCCTATTTGTATCCGTATGAATTTGTACGGATATGTACGGGGTAAAAATAGGATGTGTACAGATGCGTATGGACATATACAAATGTTGTCGACATTTGTATCAAATACAAATTGAATATTCTTACAAACAGACACAAAATTATTTGAATTGGTTTGAATTTTAATACATTTGTTTTGTCTCTGTTCGTATGAATTTGGACATTCAAATATTCAATTCGAATCAAATTCAGTGCCAAAAATTGCATTCGTGCACACCCCTACTTTAAACTTTCATGTTTATTTTTCTGCCCCCCAGGTACTACAAGGTTAAGACTATAAAAACTTTCCAGTCTATACACCAACAGTTGTGTTCCATTGATTGCCGCCTGCAGAGACAGCCCCAGTAATGACTGTGCAACAACTCTGAGGTGCAAATGATATCTCCATTTAGTCTCATGGTGTAAGGTTTCCTATGGTGAAGAACAAGTGGCAGAACCTAGATGTAACTATGCTTTAGGTTTGCCTTTTCAGTGCAGTTTTATTAACTGAACCTCCTGCCAGCTGCTAGCTGCCGATGCTTTTTAGATACCATGTCATTTTCTTCTTTGAAGAGAAAAATTCTTTCCTGCATCATTTTCAAGTTACTCTATTAAAATTGTTTAAGGTTTGGAACACAGCACAACCAAAATGTGTTCATTCCATTGTATTTTAAGGATAAAATTAATTTTGAAAATCAAAGTTTTTTTACTTTAAAAAAGTAAGAAAAAAACAAACTTTTTTTAAAAAGGAAAAGTTTTATTCATTTTTTTTAAAAAAAATAAGATGTAGGCGGTAAGAACAAATTATTCACAGAAAACAAATAAAATATCTGGGAATCTTTGATGACCAAGGGTTAATTCAAGATGTTTAAAAATAATTAGAAAGCTCCCAAAAGAGTTTTAAAATGTGAGCTGTATAACATGGTTTTCTTTGCTAACACTAGTTCTTTTTGGTGCTTGTTGGTTTCATTACTACTAACAAGTCAGTTTTCTGAAGACAGACCCTTTTGTATCAGAAGTAAACATTGCACATAAAAAGAAGGCATGAACTTTGGAAAGCTGTGGGAAACCTCTTTTGAAAGTATAGGTCTGGTAGTTCCATACACTAGCCTAATGAACATGGAGTTGCTGTTACATGCTGTTCATAGAGTATAATTGTGTAGTAAAATTTTACAATTTTAGGACACACGGACTTCTTCCACCCTAAACTTACATTTTCTATGACAAGGCACAACTGGCTGTTACTGGAGTTGGACCGTCTGAAGCCTCTCCCACTCTGTGCCCGCCCACTACCCCTGAAGAGCTGTCAGAAGTAGTGCCAAGAATCTAGGAATGAAAGCTCAAAACATCCAGCTGGGCTGTTTTCACGGTGGACCCACTTCTGGCAGCAGTTCGTGATGTGCTGCTGAAAAGAATCCTCCAGTATACTGGACCAATGGGGGGCATGCTTGTCGCATACCTTTATGGTTCAGTATACGAGTCCTGGGCTAGTTGTGGATTGACAGCTAATACTAAAGCAGGCTAAGCCACCATTTTAGTTCCTTAGCTTGACCATCTTTATTCAGTATGAATGAAGCATGATTGAGTGGGAGGTGCCTGTGGTAGTCCATGTTAGTGTGCAGATGGCAAGCCCTTGTTCCAGGATATATCCTAGAACAAGATCAAATGTGGAAAAGGACACACAAACCATCGTGTACAAATCTGTATCCTGATAAACTTATTCTAACCGTTGCTGACATGAGTAGTGACTAACAGTAAAGTTGACAAACAACTTCTATTCTCCTTATTAATGAATTAAATATCTGTAAGAAAGCAAAGGGAATTTTGGTGTTCTTCTGGAGATTGCTTTAACCTTCATCAATTTGTGTGGCTACTACCACAAGCAAGAGAAAATGTGCATTTTGGGGGATACAGTTTGAAGAATATGATTATGCAGTACAATTTTACAACTTTAGAATATCTGCTGGCAGGCCAATACTGTGCATTGCAAAGGCCACTGTCCACAAATTTTATTGTTGTTTTCACCCATATTGATGAGAGTTATGTTACTGTGCATCACTGATGATCTTCAGGGTGATCCATACTCTTAAATTTAAGAAATCTACTTTCATATAACTCCATAGATTTACTGAATCATGCCTTCTACCACCATTCTATTATTATTCTTTGGCTGATGCACTAGAACATATTATCCCTTCATGTTCTTCCTTTGATGGGGATGCAAGTTTTCATATCCATCTATCCCCTGTGCTTCCAAGGTTTCCTCTGAATGCTGGCCTGTCAGGGAGGCAGGCAGGCAAAATTATATTTTAAGTATGTTTAAGATAATATGCTATATATTTTATCTTTTTACTGTTGTGCTCTTTCCTGGGATCTTTGGGTGAAGGGCAGAATATAAATTCAAGGAAGGGAGGGAGGGAGGAAGATGTTCTGACTGAAGAAGTGTGTCAATCATGATCAGACTTATAAAAACCCATCTCACCATATTGACTGTGCCTTCACCTTTCACCCGGGCTCTTTCATTTGTACCAAGCATAACTTGCGAATTTGTTTCCCATCAAGTGTGAAGCTGGAGCCCCACTAGGAATAAAAGATTTCCTTCAAGAGTAGTGAGGGGATTTTTTTTTTCTACATGCATGTTTTCCTTTCAGAAGAGAGGAAGCCTCCTGGCCATTATGCAAAGTAATTTTGTGTTCTGAAACAAAATAAGATCTTGCCCATTAGCCTGTAGCCATGAAGCACCGTGATGGGAAAGGGGTTGTGGACATGGCACGGTGAATTGTACAGAGGGTGGTGGAAGAACTAGTGTTCTGCCTTTGTGCCTGCCAGGAAGAGAAGGACATTTTACTCAAATGTTACCTGTCCAAATCCTAGAAGGCAACAAAAAGACATAATACGTGTTTTTCCACTGTCACTAAAAGTACCCATTAAGTACCTATTAATGGGTACATAATGGTATTTTTGTACCCATTAATGGGTACTTAATGGGTACTTCTAGTGACAGTGGGAAAACACCCATTATCAGAGAAAAACATTCGGGAAAGTAGCGTTGATCACCTGTCTTCAAACCAACAAGATAAAATGTCTGAAGGGTTCAAAATGTGGCCCTCAAAAGCTCACTAATGGTGTGTTAATCTGATAGTGGAATAATTAGTGCTAACAGGGAAAAAAACTGCTTCTGAAATGTAGTTCTGGTTCTTCACCATCATACTGAAACCATAGTACTGATATATTTCCATATCTTCTCTGCCAGCATTGCAAAAGAAATTATTATTCCCATACTCACATGGCTTCATAGGCTTAAAGGCTATTTCTAGTGCAAATAGTCCTCCCCCCCAAAAAAAATGTTGAGTTCATTTTAATTATCTATCTCATGTATACAACACATGAGCAACATGCATAAATATGTTATTAAAAAGAAAGTCTTGATTTCAAAGGGTAGATGTGAGGAGGGGGAAGGAGTGAAAGCAGTAGTCCTTGCCTCACACCTTAGAGAAAAGTGTCTAGCAAGATGCAGACTTATGACTGCAATTTTCAGGGAGATGGGAGGAGTATCTCTGGCTTCAGACTGGATAGAGATGATGATAGAGAGAGAGAGAGATGAGAAATGAGAGAGACCCTTTTGAAGGTTATGCAGCTCTGTATGCCTTACTGATGTGGTTTAGAACTCATATCTGAAGCTTCATCCTGATTAGAGCAAAGCTCTTGTGGGGCAGTGCCCAAACCTCAGACACACAGCTGAAGCCCTATAGCAGCAAGCGGAACACTGTTTGCAAGTGGAACTTTTGCTTGCAGCTGTGAGGCCTCTGTCCAGAAATGGCTCCAGAGGTCAGCCATTTTCATTCCTTCATATAGCAGTTCTGGGTGGAATTCTTGCCCACTGAGTCACCTCCTATCCTGACTAAAGTGGCCTTTGAATAACTGAAAATGATTTTAAGATAAACTAAATTTAGGGGATTAAATTTCTGGCCCTGAAACCTAGTCACCTAGGACGCACCTTACTAAACACCTATCCATCTAACCCTATCTACATATGCTACCACTGAGCTACAATATGCTCAAATTTATTTTACTCAGTAAGTTTCCATTTTATGAAAACCACACAATTGCATATTTATTTCACCATTACCTGTGAGTTATCCGTGAACCTCTGTCCCAAATCACTGAAATGATCCCAAGGAGCCAGTCAAACCTTTGGCAGTCTGTTGGTACGCTCAGTTCTTTTTAGATTTAATAGGTATCTTCTGCGATAGGTAGGATACAAGGCAAACTTTTAGGGTTGTTGCTTCACTGCATGTTTCATAACCTGTGAATAGGACACTAAATGGGTTGTTTGGAGAACAACCTGAATTAGCCCACCATATGAGTATTGATTTTTTTCCCTTTGAAGCTTTACCATAGTTACAGTATAACTCAGGGAATAACGGCTGGAAGCACAGCCCACTGCCAGTACTCTACATGATGAGTCACAACTAGATGAGAAGGAAGATTTTGTATATTCTTGTTGCTTAGCTGAACAACACTGACCACTGAGCCCTCCTGCTGCTACCATGGACCACACTAGAATAATGGAAAGAAAAAAGTGTGCTAAAAATCCATTTATGTTATTTTTGGATCTCAGTGTTCTCACAGAAGTAGGACTGCATTTATTTTTAGAGATGTGCACAAACTTTGAACATGGAGGTTCAGTTCAAATGAAATCAAATAATGTGCATTTCAGTTTGAATTTGAACCAGCTGCAACCAGTTAGATCTGGGTACTTAATGCATTTTTCTACCCATTAATGAGTACTTAATAGGTACTTCTGGTGACAGTGGAAAAACATCCTTGCTCCCTTCTCATTTTGGATGTATGGATGAGGAAGGAACAATTCACTGAGATCAATTCACTCCAGTAAAGACCAAAAATGATCACCATCTTCTGATTGTGTAGAACATGCTTAAGCTGAAATGCAGTATAGTATTGTAACTATGAGCATAGTGCAGTCAATAGCTTTGCCTGCAGTAGATCCTGTGTCTCACATCTCCACTCCCAATTTGCTTACTCATGAAGATGTAGTCCTTGATTAATTTTTACCATCACAGACTTGCAAACAGCTCCACTTCCAAAAGAATAATCATGTAATGCTTTGCTCAGCTACTCTGGAATAAGTTCCCTTTACATATAGTAATTTAACTGAATCTTCATACTTAAGATTACACATAATGAGAATAAAACCAAAGCACTGCATCCTTAAAATAAATGGTCAAGGCCATCTTTAAAATACGTTATAGCTATATATGTGTGTTTCTCTGAAAAGTGGTTTACCTAGAAAGCTTTCCCAGAATGCACAGCATAATGATCCCTAGTAGACTTTCCTTCTTGGTGGTCATCACTTATTTATCTTAACAAGGAAGTGTGCATTATGCAGATACATTGTTACAGTGTTCTTTATATAGCAAGATATATTAAAAATTAAAGATGGCTGGATATGGTTTGAGCTGTTTTGGGGCACATCTCAAGTAAGCCTTTATTTGACTACCTTTTGAGAATATGCTCCAGGTATTTAATTCAGCAGTCTTTTGCTCAATCCTAACTCATGTTAGGGTTACCATATGAAAAAGAAGACAAGGCTTCTGCACCTTTCATAGTTTCACAGAGGAGGAAATTTCAGCTTCTTATATGCAATAAACCAGGTGAATTCACATTTGCTTATGCTAAACACTGCTGCCATTTCTTTATCTTTGTGTGTGGGTGTGTTTATCAGATGTTTTGTACAAGTAGAAACATTTTTATTTGATAAAAATGAATAAAGGTTAGTAGTCCTTACTTCTAAGTAGGCATGCACAGGATTGGACTGTGAATTGTGTTTTTTTGCTTGGTGTATGGGTTAATTTTCTGTTTGACTGCTTTTCTACAAAGTATACCTTCAGGAAGGATAAATTATGCTGGAATAGACAAAGTAGAGCAGGAATGGTATTGAGCTTCTTAGCTAGCTAGATGTGTGCTTTCCCTTTAGATGGATAGCTAAATAATTCAAAATTGTGAGTGGAACCATTTTACTTTTGTTCACATAGTCAAGAGTAGACTTAGAAATAACAGTAACTCTAGCACTGTTTTACAGGGAACTAGGCTGCATAATTCCCCGCTTTAATCGGTTCTAAAGCCCATTTCATTTTATGTTTCGCTTTGCCAGCTAATCATAAAATATACACAAGACTATGCTCTTATTTGCTATTCATTTAGACAGCCAGTCATTTGCTCACGGAGACAGCATTGTTTCAAAAGTTAAATTAATTTGAAATAATTTATGGAAAAACTCCAGTTAATCTAGTTTACTCTCCATATTGCCACTCAGTTTTATTCATACTCTCCCATATTATCGGGTGGGGTGGGGTGAGGGGGGTGTTCAGCATGTCTGAAGATTCAGTGAGGTTTGACCCAAATGTTGATAGTTCTCAGGCTGTAAATTACTAACATTTGATAATCTGTGGAACAAGGTTTTGAAACAATGAATTTGGTTTTCCACTGTTTTCTACTGCGTAAAGGAGTAAAAGCAAATGTATGCTGACTGTTAATAATATGAAAGAATATTTTAAATTGCTTGGAGTTCAAAGACCACAGGCAGATTTCAAGCACAGACTGATCCTGAGATGTGAAGTCAATCCTCAGGGATGTCCTAGACACAGGACACAACTCTGAGCATCCAGATCATAGGGAAGCGAAGGCCCGATGAGTGCCACCTGCATGGACAATCCTAATCCAGACCAACTCTTCCATGGCTGTAAAGCTCACGTGGTAGGGTACAAGCTTCACAGCTTCCCCCCACCCCTGGCAGCTAGAAATGATAGGTCGTAGCCACAGGGCATGTGGAGTGATTTTTGGTGTGTGCTATGGCACACCACACGGAAAACTACTTTGGGGGATTCTGGTTCACGGAGGTGTGCCATCTGTCTGGATTCAAGCCATTAGGCTGGATTTAGACCCAATAAATGGGATCTACACTAGATCCAGATCAAGAGCATCTTGATCCAGATCTAGCCCTGTCCTGTACAAAGAGACCTGGCCTAATTGCGGGGAGGCAAGGCCTCCAAGATCTGGATTAATATGCAGATTCAAATGTGGAGGCCCTGGATTTGGATCAAAGACCTCTGATATGGATCAACGCCCTAATGCAGAAAGGGCCAGAGACTTTTTTTCCCCCTAAAATTGCCTTTAAATATGTGTATTATCCTTTGAAATTAACCTGCACCTCAGGTACTCTCACATATCAAATTTCTTTTGTATTCACTTGCAATCACAGTTAAAAATAAAAATTCAGAAATATTAGCCTGTTCATCATTTTTCTTAACCCTCATTTTGGTACAGTGAAACTGTTACTTTGAGAAAATTTCCAAGCAGCCATCTTGGCTCACTTTGTTCTGGTTGAACTGTATTGATTTATCAGAACATTACAAAATGCATTCCATGGTACTTAAGCAGGGGGGGGAGGGGGGCAGATAATAAGAGCTATATTTGCTTAGTATTCCTTTTCTTTTGACAGTAGACCTGTGGATTATGAGAAGTGAAATTTCAAGAAAAACATAGTGTCAACAGCTAGTTCTGCAGGAACTTTACTTGAGTGGTTTGGGAAATTTCTCTTCAGAAGAGTTTACACTGGAGACAAAGGGATGATGAGGGAGAAAGGGCAGACGACGCAGCTGGGGAGGAGAACAGGACGAATTGTGCTCATTGCCAGTAGATGAAAGAAGTATGTCTCTTGAGCTTTGAGTAGAGCCTCTGTAATGAGAAGCTAGTGCTGGATTAAGGAAACTTGGATGTGTTCTGTCTGTACAAGGACTGGAGATCTTTCCCTGAATTTGTATTTATGCACTCTGTTTTGAACGCTGCTGTGACCTGAGTTTTTCTGCAAATGAAGATTGAGCCA
Organism: Aspidoscelis tigris stejnegeri; assembly: GCA_023333525.1. Taxonomy (NCBI): domain Eukaryota; kingdom Metazoa; phylum Chordata; class Lepidosauria; order Squamata; family Teiidae; genus Aspidoscelis; species Aspidoscelis tigris. The sequence goes on along the minus strand of JALMGA010000005.1, from coordinate 48,585,218 downwards.
CAGATACTAAAGCTGTTATAATGTGTGATAGGTAGAATCATGGAGATGGAAGGGTCTTTGTAGACCACTGACTGACTGCTCAGTGCTCAAATAAGCAAAGGAAGAAAAGCGGCAAAGAAGAATCTTTCAGCCAGGTCTTCAGTCTAAGGAAAAACAGGAGTATAACCTCTGTTGTTTGGGCTTAATCACATTTTCATCCCTTCAGAGTAAGCTTTTCCTGAATCTGAGATTATTGAGCAGTATTGGTTGCTCTCACAAGGCTCGTGCTGAAAGGATGCCAATTCTCACTTCTCAGTGACTTAGAACCACCATATTGACTTCCTACTGGAACCATAGGGTATGTCTACACTGGCTGCAGAAACCCCATTAAGAACACATATAGAACACATAAAGGACACATACCTTCCACACTGGAGGCCAGATCTGGGACCCTTTGTGGCGGCCACTTCCACACTCCAGCGTGCGAGACCTGTTCTTAATGGAGTCTCACCGCCAAAAGACCCAGCCTCTGGGAAGACCTCGAAAATTAGATCTTCCACCCGGCCCCTTGCTTCAATCCGTTCGGAAGCAGGACACTTCCGCACATGGAGAGGCGAGGGGCCAGATGTGCCAGCGGCTGCCATCTTGGGGAGGGCGGAAGCAGGTCGGTCTGCCTCCAAAGCCCCTCCCCCGTGCACCACGCACCAGTGGAAACGTGCTGTGTGTTCGAGTCCCGTGGCTCCAGAGGTGGCGTCAGCAGCACGGGAGGCCAGATGCCCTTTGGAATGGGTGCTGCAGCCTCCGCAGAGCACCCAGAAGATCTGGCCAGTAGAATCTGTCCTTCCCACGTGTGTGTGGATGTGCGGGGCCTCCTCAGATCCGTCCCTATTTCAGACAGATCCTCGGGAGGACAGATTGCCTGAAAACAGATTTTCTTAAATCCGTTTCTCAGCGGCCAATGTGGGAAAACCCATAGAATCCAGTGAGGGATCCCCAGCTGCCAAGATCTTCCCTAGTACCCTCTGACTTATAGTACACCATTTGCACTTGTGAGTCTGGTATGGTATAATGGTCATACCAGGCTAGTAGTAATCCAGCAGCAGATGTAGTGCAAATGTTGTTGTTGACATTCATATCTTCAAATTCGAATCTAACATTCAAACAAATAGATTCAAATGTATTGGATTCGAATCGGTTTTTGTTGCATTTGGATTCTAAACAGTCAAATCGAATGTTTTGACATCCAGTTTGACTCGATTCGAATGCGAAAGAAAGTGTGCACATCCCTAGAACCATGTCATCCCACCTTCACATAGTTGCACACCCAGAAAAGGGTGTGAACACTGCTGAGCAGGAGTTCACCAGCTGCTCCTAGTCAGGCTTTGGACAGGTTTTTACTTGTCCACAGCTATTGATGATTGGAGCAGCTGCAGGGAGCTCCAGGATGATCTGGGACAGCAGCAGCAGCAGCAGCAGCAAGGTGTTTCTGCAGGTGCTGCTGAAAAGTAAGTGCAGACAGGCTCTTAGATTAGAATCTGGAAGATCTGATCCTCACTATGAAGCTCACAGTGTGTCCAGCATCTTTCTAGGATACATTTACTTCAGAAAAACCCGTAAGAAGGTTCTTTGTAGGGCAATGCACACTGCAGTAGTCAGTGATCTGGAATTGTAAGAACAGCAGACTCTGGTTTAACTATGCTCATTCAGCCTGGACAAGTGACAAAGAGATTTCCTGTTGAACCTTTTTGTTGGCAAACAGCACTTGGATGCATTTGCAGAAGAAAAGATTATTCACAGACATCAAAGGCTGCATCTAGATATTGCTATTGCATATTCTGGGAATAGTTATGCTTTATTGTGGATTTTTAAAATTTATATTTATTATTTACATTTCTATCCCTCCCCCTACCCAGAGGTCTCTGGGCAGGTAACAACAATTAAAACAACAGATTAAAAACAGAATATACATTAAAAGCACTTTAAAAATTCAACAAATCTAGAACAATACACTCTGTGTTTAAAATGATGGTATCTGTTCTTGGAGGATATAACCACCTCAGCCAAAGGCCAGGGCAAAGAAGTACATCTTCATCACCTTCCTAAATATATTTAAGGAAGGGCTGTGACAAATCTCAAGGGGGAGACTATTCCATAGTCTGGGACCCATCACCAACAAGGCTCTATCCTGGGTGCCCACCAGCCTCACTACTGAAGGTGGTGGGACAGCCAGGAGGACCTTACCTCTAGATTTTAAGGCGCAGGCAGGTAGTATGGGAGTAGGCATTCCTTTAGATATTTGGGAGCCAAGTCATTTAGGGACTTATAACTCAGAGTCAACATCTTGAATTGGCCTCTGTAGTAAATTGGCAGCCAATGCAACCCTTTTAAAACCGGTGTGGTATATGTCCAGCTAGCTGTTCCAGTCAGCACTCTAGCGACTGCATTTTGTACTAGCTGCAACTTCTGCACCATCTTCCAGGGCAGCACCATGTAGAGTGCATTAGAATAGTCCAGTCTAGAGGTTACCAGACCATGGATGACAGTGGCCAAGTCATCTCTATCCAGAAAAGGCTTCAGTTGACACACCAGTTGGGAGTAGGCACTCCTGGCCATGGCCTTCACCTGAGCTTCAAGTGTTAATGTGGAGTCCAGGAGTACCTCCAAGTTACACACCTGTTCCTTCCAGGGCATTGCAACCCGATCAAGGACAGGGTATCTCCCAAGTGTATGGACCTGAGACCCTGTGGCAGCACTTCTGTCTTGTCTGGATTCAGCTTCAATTTATTGGCCCCCATCCAGCCCATTACCACCTCCAGACACCTGTCAAGCTATATGTTCAAATATAGCAGAATAAGTAAGCAGTGTCTAGGCTACATCCCAACACTTTCTATGCTTTGCCACCCATGCACAGGTTTTTCCAGCCCGCCACAGTGGCAAAGCATTTAGCGAAGTAAAAAGATGCTGATTTTTACCATCATATGCTGATTTTTAGCTACTCTGAGCAGCAGAGCTTTCCATCTGGTAGATGATAAGCTGCTGTGAAGAGGCACAGAAGCTTCCAATCCTCCAGTGATCCAGTATAGGGGATCACACTTGGCATGGAGGGACTTTAGTGAAACAAGTACACAAATATGGCTCTGAAGGTAAATGTTTTTTTTTTCTGGTTTTAAGTGACCCCCAATTTTTCCAGTTAAAATATAGAGTTTGGGATATACTTGCCGTATAAGAAGACGACACCCGGCGTATAAGACAACCCCCAACTTTTGAGAAGATTTTCCTGGGTTAAAAAGTAGTCTTATATGTCAGAATATACTGTACTTGCCCTTTATGGCCATCTTGTCCCTGTTTCTGCTTCTTGTGGCCAGGAACTTGGTCTGTTAAATACAGAAAAGGTCTTTTCTTTCCCATCCTGAATTGTATAGCCAACAATTTTCACAGTTTAACTCTGACTTCTAGTAGTACAATAGAAGCAGGAAAAAGATGTGTATTTTCTGGTTTCACATCCGTTCCTCAAAAATCATTTTTAAAAAATCATTTGTCAGCTGATATATTTCTATTCATATATTATTAGCGTTAATTCGAAATACTGTAATGTTTGCATGGAATGGGTTTTTATCTCATGCAATAAAAAATAATTATAAATATTGTTGAGCCTTTCCAGTAAGTTATGCTCTTCAAATATCATTTCTCTTTTTTTTTTTGTATGAAATATTTATGCCCCCTCTTCATCTCACAGAATATCCCTAGCACTTTCCTAATAGAATTTTTGCTAAGGTTCCTTATCTTTTCTCTCTTCTTTCAAGAATAACAAAAAGTCATTTTTGACAAATAGGACTGGGGACTCGTTTTTATATCATTATTGATTGCATTACAGACTGGCTTTGTATTATCCTTAAAAAATAGAGTCACAAGCATCCACTCCCTTCCTCCCCTTAAAAGAAATGGACTAGACCTGTGCCTTCTTGTTGATGAGTTTTCCCAGCTGTTCAAAAATGACTATTAGAACCAGAGATTTTTGACTCAGTGGGATTAAATCAGATTTGCTAGGACTCACCACTGAACTCCCCTTGATAGTTAGAGTCAGGCTCTAAGGGAGATATGGAAGGGAGAAATAGGGCAGGTCTCACACTGCAATTTTTCATACTTATTACAGGTGACATATCTAAGCTGGCAGAGTGCAAGCAAAGAAAGGGCATATACATTAGACCAGAGGAAAAAAGAGCTTCTTTAGTCTCATTCTTAGCACTAGCAGAAGCACAGCTGGATAGAAAAGAACTGGATGAATAACTTCATCTTCTCTTTCCAGGATATATTTAAGTGACTTAGGGAAAAGTAGCCTTGGCCTTTTTTAAAGCTACAAATCAAAATACAAAGATGGCATTTTAAGAAAGGCTTGTACTAATTTGACCTACTTCAGAATACTACTCACATAATACCATGTCCTTTAATCATCAGATGCATTTAAAGTTATAGATAATTAAAGATAATTACAAGGACAAAAAGATTTTGTTCAAGAGGAAAAGGCTCACTATTCCATGATCATCACTCAAGGCTGCAAATACAGAATTGTAGGTCACAGTAAAATTTTCATAGCAGTTCACTTGAAACCCATGACGTTGTGTAGGCTTTCCAGCATTTTAACTCAGAGGTGCTATTTCTGGGCCGTACAGTATTGATCATGAAAAGCACAGGCAAGCAAAGCTGCAAGAAAATTAATGCTATAATTGTGTACTGGCTGTTTGTTCTGTTCTGCAAAGCTCCAGCCCCCAGCATCTCTAATCATTGGCTCTACTAACTGGGTCTTATTCAGCACATCATCTGAATGACGGCATATTGTCTAGCCCTGTTGAGTGTTTCTGAGTGTTCCGAGAAGTATTTTCCCACTGCTATTTTACATTTCTTTCACATCATCATGCTTTCACAACAGTGAAATTTGTGTGTGTTCCTCCTCCCTTTCCTCACTTCAAACCAGCACTTTACTTTTATAGAAGATGTTACCTGCTGAATAACAGCTCCCAGTAATTTTGGATCACTGATGCTTGCTATTTGCACACCTCCATAATCCAGACTACAGCCCTTAGTCTGGTTGTAGACCCAATATATTAGGTCTACAACAAATCCAAATCAAGGGCCTCTTAATCCAGATCTGGCTCAGGCTTGTGCAGATGAAGCCATATTAACGGGGGGGTGGGGGTGCTGATCAGGAGGCCCAGGATCTGGAGCTGAGACCCTTTGATCTGGATCTAGAGTTTTGTGCAGAAAGGGCCTGCATTACACTCTTTGCAGAATGGTTGAAACGTTTGTGTGTACATGTGGTAAAACAGCTAAAGAAGCAAGCCAAGGGGTATTTCTACACTGGCTAAAGGTCCCTGGTCAAAAATGGCACCAGTGCTGGCAGCAAGTGGAATAATTGCTTTTTGAAAGTGTGGTTCTGTGTTTGCAAATGAGAAATTTGTGTTCATACAGTACACCAGCAGTGGCGTCTAGCAGTCCTTACTCATCAGAATGTATAGTAACATTATAAATAGGGTTTGAAGTCTCACACGGATCTCAGTAACTGAACTGTAAGAAAAGATTGCCCAAATTAAATTAAACAGCAGTTTGTAAAATATATAAACTTTTCTACCTCTCCTGCATGGGTCCACTGCTATGTAGAATCACCTATAGCTTCTCCCTGTATTCATACAAGTAATGCCACATAGTGTCTTCTCCATGTGTAGGGCTGCATTATTTTTATTTTATAGGAATTCCATGATAGAGCATGCCCAAATTAAATTAAACAGCAGTTTATAAAATATATAAACTTTTCTACCCTGGCACTGATCAGTTGCATGGCTTCTGGCTCAAATACCTGACCAGCCTGCATACAAAAATGGCCGAACTATTTAAGGAAATGCTGCTAACAGGAAACATCAGTGAATGGCTAATAACTGGCAAAACATAATACAGAATGATGCAGCAAAAGGAAACTACAGGCATAGTAGCAGACAGGATTCAAGACTACCTCGAAGACAATAACATCATGCCAGTAGAGCAAAAAGGAAACAAACGGAGAAGCAAGGGCACAAAAGACCAGCTACTGATTGACAAAATGATTCCGGAGAACTGCAAAAGCCAAAAAACAAACATGCATATGACTTGGATCGACTATAAAAAAGCTTTTGATTCCCTGCCACATGGTTGGATCACAAAGTGCCTCGAAAGCATCAGGATCAGTCAGAACATCAGAAAATTTATGGAAAATGCGATGAAATAATGGAAGACTGAGCTTTTTGTTGGAAATGAAAGTTACGGACTGATCAACATCAAAAGGGGCATCTTCCAGGGAGACTCATTATCCCCACTGCTTTTCATCATTGCTATGATCCCACTGTCACTCATCCTACAGAAAAAAAAACCTGAGCTATCAAACTGCCAGGAATTCATGGAAAATTTCACATCTACTGTACATGGATGACTTGAAGCTTTGTGGAAAATCTGAAATCGAGATTCAGTCACTGACAAACACAGTGCGAATATTCAGCAGTGGCATCAGTATGGAGTTTGGCCTGGACAAATGCACCACAGTGGTACTGAAGAAAGGGAAGATTACTGAAAGTGAAGGCACTGAAATGCCAAATGGACAAGCCATCAGGTCCCACCAACCAGAAGCCTACAAATACTTGGGCATCTTGCAACTGGATGATGTTAAGCATGGCCACATGAACTCTGTGGTCAGTAAAGAGTACATCCAAAGGACTAGGAAAATCTTGAAAAGGAAATTGAATGGCGGTAACACCATTAAGGCCATAAACACCTGGGCCATACCAGTCATTAGATACACTGCAGAAATTGTGAACTGGACTCTGTTGGAGTTGGACAACTTAGACAGAAACACCAGTAAACTGATGACGATCCACCATGCACTACATCCTCGTAGTGATGTCGACAGGCTGTACTTGCCCAGGAAAGCAGGTGGTAGAGGACTTTTGCAAGTGAAGCAAACAGTGGAAGAAGAGAAGCATGCATTAGCAGATTACGTGACAGAAAGCAAAGAATCAGTTTTGATTGAAATCAACAACCGGAAGCTTCTCAAAGTGCAGCAAACCAAGAATCAGTACTGGAAAACTGCAATTCAATGCCAAACTGACAGCTAGCACAATAAAGCACTGCATGGACAGTTCTTGGAGAAAATTGAAGGCAAAGTGGACATGGAAAAGACCTGGTCTTGGCTTATGAATGGAACATTGAAAAAGGAAACAGAAGGGCTGGTTCTTGCTGCACAAGAATAAGCAATAAGAACAAATGCCATCAAAGCCAGAATTGAAAAATCAGTAGAAGATCCAAAGTGCCGGCTCTGCAAAGAAGTGGATGAAACAATCGACCATATACTCAGCTGCTGCAAGAAGATCGCACAAACTGATTACAAGCAGAGACACAATACTGTAGCACAAGTGATCCACTGGAACTTGTGCCAAAAGTATCTTCTGCCAGTGGCAAAGAACTGCTGGGATCACAAGCCAGAAAAAGTTGTTGAAAATAAACAGGCTAAACTACTTTGGGACTCCAGGCTTCAGACCGACAGAAAATTGAAGCATAACAACCCCGATATTACAGTCGTTGAGAAAGTTGCTATTCCAGGTGACGACAGAATTGAGGAGAAACAGTTGGAGAAGCTCACCAGATACGAAGACCTGAGAATTGAACTTCAGTGACTCTGGCGAAAACCAGTGAAAGTGGTCCCAGTCATCCTTGGCACACTGGGCGCGGTGCCAAAAGATCTTAGCGGGCACCTACAAACCATTGGCATTGACAAGATATCCACCTGCCAACTACAAAAAGCCACTTTACTTGGTTCTGCCTGCATAATTTGCCGATACATCATGAAGTCCTAGGTGCTTGGGAAGTGCCCAACTAATGATATAATATGAAATCCAGCATAGTGATCTCATTTGCTGTGTGTAACTACTGTTTTTACATCATCATCATCATCATCATCATAAAATAGTTGAGCTAAAATGTATTACCCCAAGAATTCAGGTGAAAGTTAAGTATTTATTTATTTATATTTTTATCCTGTCCTATACCTAAAGGTATTAGTTTAAAAATGGTAAAATCAAAATTTAAGATGAGCCCACTAGAAACTGAAAGGGGGGGAGTATATTCTCAAACTCTTCTACTCTGAAGTCATTGGAGCTAGTTTCTTCAGGTGCTATTCAAGCATTCTCTACTGTGCAACTGTGCATGGCAATTGGCAAAGGTCCCAGCTCCTGTGAGTCCTAGCTGTAGAGCATGCATAGGCATTTCTTATGCTGCTTCACTCTTCCCCACAGCCTATGCCCGCATGTTTTAATGGCCATCATTGCATGGAAGCCTTGCTTTAGTAAAAGCCAGGGGGCAAGCTGCTACCTCAATATTAGGTCTTGATTTCCTTTAACATATACCGTGCTTGGCAGTTGTTTTTCACTCTGACATCTGTTTGCTAAGCCACACAACAGCCTACCTATTTGAAGGGTGCCTTGTGATTTGGTATCTGTTTGTCTGATTGTATATGTGCAACCCTGGCAGTAAAAATTAGCCTATTGCAGTTTCTTCCTAAAACACCATGTTTAGAATGCAGTATTTTTAACTTACCTCCCCTGCCTTCCTGTTCTTAGGAATGCTAAACTTTAAAGGCAAAACAAGGGAAATTAGGGAACTGATTGGCACTCAGCTATACCAAGTTAAAGTGAGTGTTGTGCTGAAAAGGTCACAAGTGCATTCTAAACAGTTGCTATGACATTTGGAAGGATACAGAAAAACAAATGAAAGGGGGGCACTTAATCTAATGCATGAGAAGGGGATGTTTTCCAAACCAAACTTTAGATTTTTTTTTATTATTATTATTTGCTTCAGAGGAAACATCCGCCATGCTTTCATAACTCAGCTCTTGATAGTTTGGTTGTAAGGCATCCAAAATATTTGAAAGGCTATTCAGTGGGTGGCTAGTTTAATGATTTTTTTTAATAAAAAAACAGCCTTTCCCCCTACAGATAGTTGTATTTCCATATAGATGACACTCATCATTTCTAAATGGGCATATGCAAAATCTGTATCCTTTTGGGGGCGGGGGAAGGGAAGAGGTAATTTGTTCAGGTTTCAAAAATATAGAAGCAGGCCACCTTTCCTGCTGAAATACCTTTTCCTGTCTTCCTCATTCATTTCCATGCCCTCTTATCTTCGACAGCCTGATGACTTCCAGATGAATAGTCAGGCTGTGCCTTTCGAATACTGTATGGCAAAGGTGAAAAGAAAGCTCAGTCTCTATTTTTTGATATTGTGTACATAGAAGTAGTTTTTGATTCTGCAGTTATCAAGTGATGTGTGACTTCACAGTTACTTCACCCAGCACTAAATGATCTCTAACCATTTTCTCATTTACCTGCTGCAGAAATGGCCCCACTCTCCCAGAACAAGCCTTCTGCACTTAGAAGGCTGTTCTGGAACAACTTCTGCTAAGCAAGTATCTTGGAAGCATTCTTTCTGTAGAGTTGAATAAAGGATACTGAAGGTGCCCCCAATGCTCATGTAGTTGTGCTATGGCTGCATAGATAGCAGCCTTGCAAGCAATTTACCTGGCTCTCTCTGCTCAATAAAGTTATTTCCCACTGTTGTCAAAAAATGGCCTACTTCCTGGACTATTTTTGACACAACAGAAAATCCCTCCATGCTATAACCTAATCCTTATCTTAACCATAACCCCTCCATGTCCTTCAGAGAGAGTGAAGGACTAAGGTGAATGGTGTATAGATTCATGTGCACCAATGCTCTCCCAGTAAGTGCTACTCTGTTGTGGAAATGCAGGCCATAATAAATGTGAAACGATAAAATTTATATCAACAGCAAAAATAAACAAATTCATAGGTTTCTATGACATGTTTTTACCATAAATGCTGTTGTCATTAGTGTGCTTTGTTTATTTGTCTGTAAGCTTGAGTGTATGTCTCATCTCCTTAAATATTAGTTTGAGAAAACAATATTTTAATTTTTATATATGTGCCTGAGCTGGAGAGCACTGCAAAAAGTGTGTATTTTATTAACTTTTGTCTCTCAGTTTAGAGTCATGCAGAATTTTGACAACTTCAGGCTGAGCCCGTTCTACCTTCTTAGCCATACCTGTAGAACATCTGATAATCAAGTAATTGTTCAATAGGAATATGAAAAAAATGTGCACAGAGACTGCCTAGAGGAAAGCAAGACTTGGATTGCAAGTCATCCATTTACATTTTGATCGATAGTGGCTTACTATTTTGTGAAAATTCTTAATGAGTCATAGCTGACTTCGTACCTATGCTTTCTTAGCTTATACACATTTTTATTCCCTTTAAGTTCCTTTCCACAAATGACACTGTCAGATCTCAGTGTTTCTAGGTCAGCAGTTTTACTTTAATACCATGGAGGGGGGTGTTATCTATTGAGACACCAACCCTCTTTGCTTTTGCTTTTGCTTTTTTAAAATGGCAGGCCACTGCATAGATCTAACAATACTTAGATTTTTTTTAATAAATGATACCACCATAAAAGAGATAAGGTAGCTTTTATTCAGGCTACCTTTGATATTTTACAAGAGATATCATTTACTTATGCATCATTTACTATAGCATGGCTTTAAAAAGACATGATAGTTGCTTCTTTTATAATATTAGTTTTGCTGGAAGGAACAAAAAATGAAATGGCAAGTCATGACCTTTGTGTCTTGTGGAAATATATGCTTCACTTTGTTTCATTTATTTATTTATTTATTTCACTCACATGACTCTAAGAGAGAGAGACAAGAAAGGAAAGAAGTCAATCTAGTTGGCCTCCTTTGCATTATCATTTTATTTCTTTGAATATCCCCAGCATTTTGTGAAGAGATTCTTATCTAAATTGTTTTTAGGAAATGGAATATTATACTTACCAATTCTTAAGGAGGAGCTGTTGGAAGTGACAGATGTTCCAAGTCCAACTCTTGACATTTAACTTTAATTTTAAAGGTTTCCTAACCCAAACCAGAGCAACAGGAAAATTGCACATCTCTTCTTTGTGTTTTTTCAGTTCATAAAGTTCCTTTTGGCATGCTAATATAGCTTTTTAAAGGTTATTGCTGCAACTAGGAAAACTAAAAATGTCAGAGATATAGGATTCAACTGGTTTTTTATTGCTAGGTGCCATCACATCCCCCTTCTGTTGGCTGAAGGAAAAGATGTTGTCCGTAGTGACCTTTTTAAAGAAATTAAGTTCTTATGTACCTTCCAAGAACTTTACAGTTGTCTCTTTGGATGCCCCCAGTCATGGCTGCAGAAGGCAATTTCCTTTCACCATCATTTCTTCCAGTTATCTTGTCCATTGTCTTCCTCCTCTTTTCTTTCCTTCTATGTTGTCAGGCTTTCTGGTGTCAACATTCCAGAAGTTTCATCATTCAACTTTTGATGAAGTCCAGTCTGTTCACAATCCAACAATCTGGTTTCTCCTAAAAGCAACAATGACAGGTGTCAGGTGCTAATGCTTCAAAATATTATTCTGGCAGAGCTGTCCTTCAGTAGACTATGTTATTGTTTGTTTAAACACTGGCTTAGTTAACTGGACATGAGTCTACCAGATAAAAGAGAACTGTAGCTACTTAAACATAGGAGAAAAATATGAAAAGTGACAGGCTGCCAGTTGAGAGTGCAAAGAGACTGCCAGGTGCCCAAGATGATGTTCTATTGAATCCAACATAAGCTGAAATATTAATTCTTCTTCAGGGGAACAGTGCAAAAAACAAACCATATTGCAACAGTAAAGCAGCAGAACAGTAGTATTCCACTGATGACATCAGTGAAATTGAGAATGAACTATATAGAGCACAGGTAGCCAACCTATTGTCTAGAATGGGTTAGGCTATGTTTGTTTGTTTGCTTATATCCCACCCCATGCCCAAGGGTCTCTGGGTGGTTCACAACATTTAAAACAAACATATTAAAACTGTATCAAACAATACTAAAGCCAGTACAAGGTTTAAAAATCCAGCATAATAATAATAATTTAAAAAAAACAAGGATACAAAACAGTTAAAAACAGTAGTGTTTGCAATGGGGAAGCGTAGGGAGCAGTTAACCAAAGGCCTGAGTGAAGAGGTACGTCTTCACCACCTTCCTGAACATAGACAGAGAAGGGGCCTGACGCACCTCCAGGGGGAGACCATTCCACAGCCTGGGGGCCACTACCAAGAAGGCCCTCTCCCGGGTGCCCACCCGCCTAGCTGCTGAAGGCGGTGGGATAACCAGGAGGACCTCCCCTCCAGATCTTAAGAAGCGGGCAGGTCGATATGGGAGAAGGCACTCCTTTAGATATCTGGGGGCCATGTCATTTAGGGCCTTATAAGTCAGAGTTAGCACCTTGAATTGGGCTCGGTAGTGAATTGACAACCAGTGCAATTCTTTTAGAACTGGCGTGATATGTGTCCGGCTAGCTGTTCCAGTCAGCACTCTAGCGGCTGCATTTTGTACCAGCTGCAACTTCTGAACTATCTTCAAGGGAAGCCCCATGTAGAGTGCATTACAGTAGTCCAACCTGGAAGTTACCAGAGCATGGATAACTGTGGCCAGGTCATCTCTGTCCAAGAAAGGTTTCAGTTGACACACCAACCGTAGTTGGGAGTAGGCACTCCTGGCCACGGCCTCCACCTGAGCTTCAAGTGTTAGTGCAGAGTCCAGGAGTACCCCCAAATTTCACACCTGTCCCTTCCCAGGTATTGCAACCCCATCAAGGACAGAATATCTCCCACTTGCTTGGACCCGAGAGCCTGTAACACATAGCACCTCTGTCTGTACATAGTAAAATAGCAAAGTTTGCTGATGATACTAAATTATTTAGGGTAGTAAAATCTGAAAGAGATTGCCAAGAGCTCCAGAGGGATCTCTTAGCATTGGGTGAGTGGGCAACCAAGTGGCAAATGTGCTTTAATCTTAACAAGTGCAAAGTAATACACGTTGGGGCCAAGAATCCAAATTACGTCTATAAACTGATGGGGTCTGAGCTTTCTGCAACACACCAGGAAAGGGATCTCGAAGTTCTGGTGGACAGTTCCAGGAAGGTGTCAACCCAGTGCATGGCAGCAGCGAAAAAAGCAAATTCAATGCTGGGAATAATTAGGAAGGGAATAGAAAATAAGACAGGAAGTGTCATTTTGCCCCTTTATAAATCTATGGTGAGGCCACATTTGGAGTATTGTGTACAATTCTGGTCACCACACCTCAAAAAGGATATTGTGGAACTAGAGAAGGTGCAGAGAAGAGCAACCAGAATGATTAAGGGTCTGGAACACCTCCCTTACGAAACCAGGCTGCAACGTCTAGGCCTCTTCAGTCTGGAGAGACGGCGTTTGAGAGGGGACCTGATTGAAGTATATAAAATTATGCACGGTATAGAAAGGGTGGATAGAGAAAATTTCTTTTCTCTATCGCACAACACTAGAACCAGGGGGCACTCTATGAAGCTGATGGGTAGGAGAATAAGGTCTGACAGGGAGAAGTATTTCTTCACCCAGAGGGTCATCGGCTTATGGAATGTGCTGCCGGAAGAGGTGGTGACAGCTACCAGTCTAGATGGCTTTAAGGTAGGGTTAGACAAATTTATGGATGACAGATGTATCAATGGCTACTAGAACGAATGCCTAGGTGCATCTTTCAGGCTGGGGGCGGGGGGAGGAACTGGGGCGCTTCTAAGGCCATCTGCTGGGACTCGAGAACAGGAGAAGGTTTGTCCTTGTCTCTGCTTGAAATGCCCGTGAGCATTTGGTGGGCCACTGTGTGCGACAGGATGCTGGACTAGATGGGCTGTGGCCTGATCCAGCAAGGCTTCTCTTATGTTCTTATGTTCTTGTCTGGATTCAGTTTCAATTTATTGGCCCTCATCCAGCCCATTACCATCTCCAAGCACCTGTCAAGCACTTCAACCGCTTCTCCTGATTCAGATGGCACAGAGAGATAGAGCTGGGCATCATCTGCATGTTGATGACACCTTACTCCAAATCTCCTGATGATCTCTCCCAGTGGCTTCATGTAGATGTTAAATAACATGGGAGATAAGATTGACCCCTGGGGAACCCCACAAGTGAGTTTCCAGGGTGTCAAATCAGTCTCTCCCATCACCACTATCTGAGATCGCCTCTGGAGATAGGAGCAGAACCAATGCCAAGCACTGCCTCCAACTCCTAAACTCCGTAGCCTTTCCAGAAGTATACCATGGGTAATGGTATCAAAAGCGGCTGAGCTTTGGTGCTGAATAGATGTGCACAAAACTAGATTTCATGCGAGTATTCAAAATTGGAGCACAGCAGTTAATAGAACTACATAGAACTACAGCATAGATGTTTGTCAATCATGCCTGTCCAAACCATATATGGGAAGAAGTGTACCATGTATCCACTGGGTACCACATGGAAGTTTCTGGGGACATGCACATATGCTCCAGGAGCTGGAGAGAGAAAGGCACTTGAGGTTTGATTGCATCTAACTCTGAAGCTACAATCTTGTGCCCTGATCCCCTTTGTCACATTGTTACAAGCCTGCACCTGAAGTACTACTACTGCTACTCTTGGGCACTGCTGATCTTGTTGGCACTGACTTTGGAGATGAGGAGTCCCTTCAGCTAGGCCGCATTGACTAAGGTGCCTATGCTCAGATGTCTTTGAAAGATGAGTGGAGCCATGGGTTAAGTGGCTGTCAAGAGTGTCATGCTTTAAAGTCAAGTATATAAGATGGAGTAATTCTTCCCTTTTTATTTGATCTTCTTGGTTAGTGTGTCCAAATTATGGCTTTCTAGGAGTTCCTCTACAACACCTCTCATTGCCTGTCATAGCCAGGCTGGTTGCAGCTAATGAAATTCCTAGTTAAGCAACATCTCAAGGGGAACCATTTGGCTTCTTGTGATTTGGTCTTGTGGTTAGGAAGCCAGACTCTTATCTCAGAATGCCGGGTTTTATTTTGTACTTCTCCTGGGCTTGTCACAGCTGTCTTCTGAGCTCCACAGCCCCACCTATCTCACAGGGTGTCTGTTGTGGGGAGAAGAACAGAAAGCTTTGTCAGCTGCTCTGAGTCCCCTTAAATGGATGAGAAAAGTAGGGTAGGAAAACCAATTCTTCTCACTGCTGCTGCTGCTGCTGCTACTACTACTACTACTACTACTCTTCCATTTTATGCAAGATCAAGGTGCTATCCTTCTTTGTACTGAAGCAGAGCTAGTAAAATGGTTATGATGGGAAAGTATGTCATAGGTGCAATGTATGCTATTACCCATTTCCTCTCAACTCAAACCAATTTTGTGAGTTGTGTGGCTAAGCCATCAAATAGCCATCAGAACAGAAATAAGGGTTGACCTACTTTAATATAGTAGGAAAATTTCACATTAACGTTATGATGTGTTTTAAATATAACTAGGATTTTATAATACTTTAGTTTAAAATGTAAATAAAATTTTGAACTGCCTATATGTGAGTGTTAATAGCAGTGTTGTACCAGAAGCCTTTTTTAAAAAAAAAAACTCATGGGGACCTTTGGACATGCAAATCCATGCCAGGGTCACCATTATCTTCAGTTAACTTATTTCTACTAGTGAGGATAAGCAAGTGAGCATTATCCCATCAGATCTAGTAGCTTAGAGTTTTTGTCCACACTAACTTCTTCCATCGTGACATATTTCAAATTAAGGCTGATTAATATATGTGAAATCTGCTGGGTTCCATGGTGTCAGTTTTTATCTTGTGAGAATTTCATCTTGTTCCTGTTTCTAATGTTGTGACTGAGTTTTCATGTGAGTTTTATTTTGCCTTCCACCTGGTGAAATCAATGCAATTTTGCTTTTAATAGGCATAAGTTACTTTGAGACTGCCAGGTAAAAGAATAAATCAAATTAGTAATAATCATTTCCTGTCAAATAGTGCACAGAGTACAAACAGAGTTACAGTATAATGTCACTTTTGAAATTCCCTCAGCATAAACGACTGCTTATATCCTCTTAGATATTCTACATGTGAGATATTCGTTGTTAACCCAGGAGGAAGTTTCCACCCCCACTTTTTTGGTGAGATTTATTCCTACTTAAAATTTAATTTTAAATTACAAGACAAGGGAATTTTGTAAAAATTCCTTTGAACTTTAAATTTGTAGGCTATAAATGCCCCTTGTAAGTGCAGATGCACATGAGTACGTCTGTTAACCTTGATGCTACCATTCAACAAACATCATGACTTTATATTGATACAAAATGGCAAGAACATTGTGTTCCCTAGAACAGAGATGGACGGATGGAACAAAACATTTCTTCAACTATCATAGGGCATAAAAATGAAGAAACTTCAATCAATCAGGTTCAATAGCATTAGTGAAATGAGAGGTACTGGAATTACTTAAGTATAGGAACATACTGTATAAGTGTCTGTTGCTAGAAGACATTCATTTAGAAAACAAAAGTGAGCAATTTTTCTTTAACATCTTTAGGTATACTGTTTATATTTAACCTTTATAAGCTTATAGTTTGATTGAACTTTTTGTACTCTGTTCATAATTTGTTCATGCCTGGCTAGTATCCAGTATGGTTGCCTCTGTTCATCCAATTAAGAATAACAAAAGAAAATTACTTTTGTGCTTTCAGACTTTATTTGATCATTTCTCATTCTCAAGATTATTGCACAAAATGAAAACATAATCTTAATAAGACTTGATAGACTTGGGATGTGCTGAACTGGGCTTCCACCATGCAAACTCACAGTGAGCTCCCTGTTGCATTTTCATCTCATCTCCAAGGTGAACCAAACTTGAGGCCAAGAGATCATCTGAGGTACTGCTCAAGCATGCTGGTATCTCAAGATGACCCCTGATGTGACTGTGCATGCACAGAGTGTCACTGTCACCATAGCGGAGGATCAGATGCTCAGCCAGATCCAGGTAAGTTTCTGGATGCACAGGGGCTAGGCTATCGCTAGTACACGTTAGTCTCTTTGGCACCTTTGCCATCTAACAGACAGGAAGGCAAGTGCACAAATGCCCTTGAACTGGCCCAACAAGGCACAGCTTTAAAAAAAAAAGTCTCACAAAGCATCCATAAAAGACACAGCAGTCTTTTATGGTTATGGTATTTCATGGCACTTACAGTTGCACGCAGCCTTCCCATGCATGGATATAAAAGTGCTAACAACACACATTGCTAAACCTGAGATGACTGAACACTTCAATAAAGTGATGCGAATCTTCAAAGAGACTACTAGTGAAACACATGGAGCCAGGGATCTACCAAGAACAAAAATGTTGAGTCACGCCTTCTTCTGATGTTGGGATGACCCCAGGGTCATAGCAGCTTGACTGTTTTGTGTACAGACAAGGCACAAGCCACATCTTGAGACTTTTTAAAAAAAATTTAAAAAAACAACATAAAAACTTCTTACATTTTTCTCATCTTGAGTCTTAACATGTGGAAGTTATGCTGCAAGATCAAAGTGACATAACTGGTGCTCATTTCAAACCAAAGCTGCACATCCTTCTATTATGGACAAAAGTTGTCAAGAAACTGGGATTCCAGAGGTATACTATTGTCACAAGGGGAGCACACCTATCCAGAAAGAGTGAACATGAGTAGTTTTTATGGAAAGTAAAGTGTACTAATCAGATAGTGTCATGATAGTGTCGTGAAATATAAGTGATTTAAGTGGTTTTTCCCACTGACCTCCCTTAATCCGGATCTAAGATGATCTGGATCTAAGGAATGGGTCCTTCAACTAATTTGGATCTAGTAGATCCAGATTAAGTGAGGTTCCCGATGCATTCCCATGGGCAGTGCAGCACCCAATAGTAATGGGTGCTAGCCTGCCTGCAGTAGAAACACCAGAGCACCCATGTGGTGACTCCAAATCGACTCATGTGGGGCCCACCCATCACCCCAGGTTTTTGAGGGGACAGGGAGTGCAATCTCTGTAGATGCTCCAGATGTTTAGAAGATTCTCTGGAGCAGCTCCAGAGAATCTCTGGAGCTTTGTCATAAGCTCCAGTGATTCTCCAGAGTGATCTGCCACAAACTTCGAAGATTCCCCAGAGCCTTTGACAAAGGTCTGTAGGATTGGCATTGCTCTTACATGGGGTCCTCTTCAGAGCCCGTGCTATTCTTTTTTGGGGCTTCATAACTGACTTCAGAGATTGTCCGCAGGCTTTGGAACTTTGTGTTTCACGCCCCCCATGGGTGTGCCCCCACTAGACCCCATTGCCCAATTGCGGTGGAAACATGCTCCGTATAATCTGGATTTGATGCCTTAAGACCCCATTGTAGACCCCTCAATCCGGATTTCCTTAGAACTGGTGGAAACAAATGTGGCTCTAATGGGGTATGCAGTGGAAATGGGGTCGAGGTCTTCCTGATCTGAGCCTAATGGGTCCTTAATAGGTCCCTAATGGGTCTTTAATGGGTACTTAGTGCTCATGGGGGGGAAAACCCATAACAAAAACAAAATCCCTCTGTCTATAATATTATGCTTAATTTAAATAAAAGTTATTCTAAGGTAGAATTGCTAAGGGATAGGATCTGTGCTTTTTTCTGTTCTCTCTAGTCAAGGGGGAAATAAAAGAGAAAGACTAGCCAATATATTTCTTTAGAGCTACAAAATGCAGATAAAGTGCTTTAGATGTAATTACCAGCCTGAATAGCAAAAATTAATAGCAATTGCCCAGCCAAATAAAACTCCCAAGTGGCAAGGAAACCAAAAAGTTTTGCAATAAGTGTTCATTTTGGCCTGCAATACTATGTAGGCAAAATTGGATCGCAATCATTACTTCTTTCTTTTCTTTTTTTTAATGAAAACATTAGGAGAGAAAGAAAATTGCAGGAAAATGGCATGAAAATTACAGTCCTTGGTGTGTTTTTGAAAAAGCTTTTATGAGGCATCACCATGAGTGGGCAGCAAATACTTTTTAGTTTCTGCTTTAAAGTACACATAAGAGCATGAGCACAGCACAATGGAAATTAACCTCTAACTACAGGCTGCTGCAGCCTATCTTTACACTGACTTTAACAACTTTTAGAAGCAGCATATAACTGCCATACCCAAACGCAAAATAAAATTGGATCTGAAAAGATTTTATCATTGGCCTGAATGCTAGCTACATTCTATTCCATTGTTCTGTTGCCTTCACCAATTTGATAGCCACATGAGACCCCAAGACTGGATAATGTCAGTTACTTAGTTTGCTATATTTGAATATAGCTTTTTCTCCCCACTTTTCAGAAACTTTTATTGCTTTAATATGTTTATATTGGTTTTAAATGTTGTAACCCAACCTGAGACCTTTAGGTATACAGTGAGATAAAAATGCAAATAATAAATAAATAAATATCCAAATATAGCAGAATAAGAAACCGCCATCTGGATACTGCCTGAAAGCCTGCATATCTTATTTTGCCCTATTCAAAATCTAAATAGTTCATAAGGATGAGCATCTTCATAACATGACAGACAGTGGCTTATAAAGTGCTTTATCTGTTCCATTTTTTCCTACATCATCAAAACAGAACATTTTCAATAACATTCTGGAGCCACTAGCATTTATGTTTAATTATTGTCATCATCATTGTCTTTTAAACCTGTTTCTTATGTGCTTCTTTGAGAAATGGCCATAAAAAAAAACAGCATAGGACAAGTATCTGTAAGGAATCAGTCATTTTAGTCTGACCCCAATTAATCTAGACAATGCTAGTTAAAAACATATATCAAGATGATCTTTCTGGTCCTTGCTTAGCTTATTTTGTTCAAGGTTACAGTTCAAAAATTATGAGCAGGAAACATGTCTTCTTATTTTTCTTTACAATTAAGGGCAATTCTAAACTTGTGACTTCCTATTTTGTTAAAAAAAATATTTAGAACCCTCAGCTACACAAACCCAAACTGGTACATTGTTTTTCTGAGTTATATTCTATAATTAATGTACTCTGAAGAAAATCCTGTTTTTCCTTTACTAAAATTGGACTAAAGTCTTGAGATAAAAAACAAAACAAAACCCTATGAAGATAAAATATTAAAATAGCCATAATTCTGTTGTAATAGATTAATAAATAGATGCATTATTCAGTGTTCTTTCATTGTCTCTAATTAATGCATTCAAAATGCATAAGGCTAGCTAACCTATTCTATGAAGTCTGAATAATTAGATTTTTTTCCTTTTGTTCAAATTAGTTACTGTACATGGAAAAGATTTGATGGTTGAAGGAAAGATACTACATTCTGTTTTCAAGCAACTCCACAGCCACCTCAGAGAAAGAATAAGCATGTTATTTTATCATTTCTGTCAACAACAGCTGGAATCTTCTGAGAGCGTTCCTAAAATCAGATTTAGGCAGCCTGGAGCAAAATCTCTGTTTATTTTCTTGTTTTATTTGACATGATGGGATTCTGTTTTCATTAACATTTTCTATGTGACCTTTTGAATTAGGAAGCCCCTCTCTCTCCCCCCTTCTCTCTCTTACACACTCATACACACACACACCACAGAATTGTTGCTATATGAAAGGCACCTGATCTTTCCAAGAGAATTATAGCTAAGGAATAAATGCTTCAGCCTTACAGACAGAATGCCCAAAGTTCAGTGACTGACATCTTTCTGGAAAAGTGCAATGGGAAACAACCCCAGCCAAATGGTTGGATGGTAAATGGGTTGGATGGGAGCTATAGTCACTTACTGCAGCATAGTAAGTGATGAAACACTTTAAATCCATCTCTTCTTTTAAAAGGTTGCTACATGTAAAAAAAAGTATATATTCGAATTGTTTTTGAAATATATCTTTGTAGTCAGTTTTCATCAAATTGTTAATATTAATTGTTCTGAGGACTTTCACTATTATTATTAATCCACAGAGAGCTTTTTAAAAATTATTTCAACATTTTTTCTCATAAGCACATTTTTACTTTCTTTGCCCATTATTCAAATAGCATCTGTAGGCAACTGGTGTTGTAGCCTGTTGCCCCATAGCAGAACTCTCCTATCCAAGATTCCAATAAAATTACAGTAACAGTAACAGTAACCATTCATCCTTCAGTATATAAATGAAGATGTATAAAACATGCACGTAACAGTCTGACACAAGTATTAAGCATTACTGTCATAGAACCCGTTTTCATTCCATGGCAAATATTACTTAAGTACTTCATTTTTGTAA
The DNA here is from genome assembly GCA_023333525.1 of Aspidoscelis tigris stejnegeri. Classification (NCBI taxonomy): domain Eukaryota; kingdom Metazoa; phylum Chordata; class Lepidosauria; order Squamata; family Teiidae; genus Aspidoscelis; species Aspidoscelis tigris. The sequence goes on along the minus strand of JALMGA010000005.1, from coordinate 48,564,065 downwards.
GGATCATCAGGCTGGTGTATAGGGATGGATGGATGGATGGATGGATGGATGGATGGATGGATGGATGGATGGATGGATGGATGGATGGATGGATCATTGCTCTAATGATGCACCTTTGGTCCTCCTGTTTACTACTGAAGCAGCTGCCAATGATCTGGTTCCAAAATGGAAATAGAACCTCTATACTTCTTAAGAATATTTTTAGAGCTGAAGTTCTATGGATGATCATAGATGATCATCAATGAACTAGAAGAAGGGGTACATAGTAAAATAGCAAAGTTTGCTGATGAAACTAAATTATTTAGGGTAGTAAAATCCGAAAGGGATTACCAAGAGCTCCAGAGGGATCTCTTAGCATTGAGTGAGTGGGCAACCAAGTGGCAAATGTGCTTTAATCTTAACAAGTGCAAAGTAATACACGTTGGGGCCAAGAATCCAACTTACGTCTATAAACTGATGGGGTCTGAGCTTTCTGCAACACACCAGGAAAGGGATCTCGAAGTTCTGGTGGACAGTTCCAGGAAGGTGTCAACCCAGTGTGCAGCAGCAGTGAAAAAAGCTAATTCAATGCTGGGAATAATTAGGAAGGGAATAGAAAATAAGTCAGCAAGTGTTATTTTGCCCCTTTATAAATCTATGGTGAGGCCACATTTGGAATATTGTGTACAATTCTGGTCACCACACCTCAAAAAGGATATTGTGGAACTAGAGAAGGTGCAGAGAAGAGCAACCAGAATGATTAAGGGGCTGGAACACCTCCCTTACGAAACCAGGCTGCAACGTCTAGGCCTCTTCAGTCTGGAGAGTTGGCGTTTAAGAGGGGAACTGATTGAAGTATATAAAATTATTCATGGTATAGAAAAGGTAGATTGAGAAAATTTCTTTTCTCTATCACACAATACTAGAACCTGAGGGCACTCTATAAAGCTGATGGGTAGGAGAGTCAGATCCGACAAAAGGAAGTATTTCTTTACCCAGAGGGTCATCGGCTTATGGAATGTGCTGCCAGAAGAGGTGGTGACAGCTACCAGTCTAGATGGCTTTAAGGTAGGGTTAGACAAATTTATGGATGACAGATGTATCTATGGCTACTAGACCAAATGCCTAGGTGCATCTTCCAGGCTTGCGGGGGGGGGGGGGAGGAACAGGGGTGCTTCTAAGGCCATCTGCTGGGACTCGAGAGCAGGAGAAGGTTTGTCCTTGTCTCTGCTTGAGATGCCCATGAGCATTTGGTGGTCCACTGTGCACCAGGATGCTGGACTAGATGGGCTGTGGCCTGATCCAGCAAGGCTTCTCTTATGTTCTTGTGATGCAGGTTTTTTTAAAACATATAAGCCCTGTTTTCACTCTAGAACTGCTTTTACTGCACATGTTATTTCATTTTGTTCATAAAATCCATTTTGCTTTCACAAAAGATTTTCCATGTGCCTTTTCCATATAAATATAAAACATTCACACATGCACAAAATCCATACATGCAGAATGGGTGTGAATTTGTGGACATATGATTGTACATGTTCTTTCATATCATTTGAAACAGTTATAGAAATCCATGGGAGCTGAAATATATTATCTAAAATTCCAACCAGTGCGCATCACAAATCTGGAGTGAAAGCTCAGACTTGAGCAAGGGCCAAATTTCTGTACCATTCCTAAATGGATAAGAAAATGGAATTCTGCCACTTAGGGTAACAGTTTTGAAATAGTTTCATCCCGTAACATCTGGGTCTCCAGAGCAAGGTGTGAACTGAGCTGCTCATACATAATTTTGTAGATTCTTATCACTTCTTTTCTTGAACATATGAAGATTAGTTGTGAGACAGCATTTAGGAGATAACCTGGTTGAAGTATATAGAAGCATGCATGGTGTGTGAAATGTAGAGAAAAGTTCTTTATTGCACAAGAATCAGGGCATTCTATGAAAATGGTAGGCAGGAGAGTTGGGTCTGCCAAGGAGAAGTATTTTTTTTTTCACCCAGAGGGTCTTCAGTATATTGAAGAAGTGGTGATAACAACCACTCTGGGATCACTTTACAAAAGAATTAGACAAATCTATGGAAGACAGAAGCATCCATGACTACTAGAATTGATGCCCAGGTATGGCCTCCAGGTTGGAGGAACAGTAATTATATATTCTGTAATAGACCCAAGTCTAATATATATTTAAAAGCTTCAGTGTGAAGTATAAAACTCTAAAGCCTGGTTTGTGATTCTCTTGTCAAAAGCAGCAGTACTATTGATGGAAGGACACCAGAGGTACAGAGGTTACCATTCTTAACAACATTCTCTTTTCCTGTTTGCTGTATGATTGGCAGCCAAAATGTATAGTCCTCTCTCACTGGATATCTAAGATAGCCAGGCCATGTCTCTGCTTTCAAAAGGAGGTGGTTGCCACCACTCAAAGTGTCCACTCCCTCCACGCCTCCATTTGCAGTCATGGTCTTGTGGTGACTGCGCCTCCCTTTTCCATACATGATAGCAAGGAGAGAAAAGGAAAAAAAAATGCTGATGTTTATAGCTATGGTCAATTGCTCTTTTCATTTCTTTTTTTACTTTCAGTCTGATTGCTGGCTTCCCATTTCAGTTACTTAGATGTAACATGCACAACAAGCTTTCGGTGGTTTTATATGGTCCTAGACTGTTCAATAAAATGTAGAAGGATATGAAACTTTAGTTCATAAAGAGATATTTCTCTCAGTTTAACTCACTTCCACTGTTCCCTCAGAAAGTCATTTTCATATAAATGAAATTTGTAAATAGAGATGCCATAAAGCAAACCAGCGATTTCCTCAGTGTGTTTCATTATTATGAATAATCCCCAAAGCCACCAATATGCTGAAAATCTGGCATTGCCCTACTTCCTCCCTGGCCCTCAAAATGCCAAATAATGGAATTTGCATTCCTTTCAACAAATACTAGACAGTACTTCAGTAGTGGGAATCATTGCATCTTGCTCCTCAATTTATTTTCCCCCATTTTTCTTTGCTCTTTAAATCTCTGGAGCTTTGCAAGCACTTCTCAGTAAATTTGCAAATTAACTGCTGAATTCTATAACTGTTTTGTCTAAATTTTTTCCATACTGCCTCAGTCTTTTTGTGCCTATTCTATGCAGATGTACAATACATGCAACGGGCACGTATAGTCAGAAATTAAATAACTATGCTGCATCCTCTTTTCAAAATAACCACCTAATTCTTCTGAATGCTTCAGTTATTTATTATTTATTATGTATTTATTTATTTATTTTTAAAGACATTTCTACACTGCTTTCCATTAATTTCAAAGCAGTTTGTTCTCTGGAGTTTTTTAAGTGAGGAAATGAATGGTGGATGCTGCTCTGAGTAACTTAAGAGAAGGATGAGATAAAAATAACACATTAATTCAAAGCACTAGTGCCTTTAAAGGCTTACAGTTCTGCTTGTATCCTTTTGTCATTAAAGACAGAAACCTACGGCTCTTTAGTGCTGCCTCTTGATGGCCAGAAAATGGCAGATATTAATGGCATTGTCCCTCACTGTAGCCTTCCAGGAGGAGAGGAAGAGAAAGCTTTGTCAGCCACTTTGGGTGTTTCTGCATTCTGCTGCTGAAAGCGGATCTATAGATCCACTTTTGGTGAATCTGTCTTCCTGAAGATCTGTCACTATTTGTGATGGATCTGCGCGTCTGCACACGGGCAGATAGGATGGATTCCGAGGACAGATTGAGGAGAGTGCTGTGCAGATGCACGAGCACCCGTTTCAATCTGTCCTCCGTCCCTCACCGCCGCCACTGCCTCTCATGCCCAGCTTCCTGGGAGAGGGGATCTGGCGGAGGCAGAGTCACCGCTGCCGCCGTTAGATTCCCCCTGCCCCTGGAGGCTGTGTCACTGCTGGGGAGGTGGCGGCAGGGGAATGAGGAAGCTGCCATCTGCACTCCCTCCTTGGCCTGATCGTCTGCAGCTGTCAATGGGACAGGGGGTGTGGTGAAGGTGGCAATCGCAGCCACAGCGCCACGGCCCATCCCCCAATGACAGCTGCTTTGCTGGGCCATCAAGGCTGGGGGGGGGTAGATGGCATTGAAGATTGGCCTCTGCCCCCTGCCTCTGCTGCTCAGCAAAGCAGCCCCTGGGGGAGGGGGGAGCTTGTGGTGGCCTCCCCTCCTCTCCAGCAATCGGGCATCCATGGCAGGCGAAGGCAAACTCCCACTGCTGCCTGCCATGGCTGCCCCATCACTGGAAAGGACAAAGGGGCTTGGATGGCAGGAGGGGGCGGAGACAACCTCCACCCCCACTTGTCATTGAAACCTCATCAGCACTTGAGGGAATGGCTTCGGAAGCAAGCAATCCTGCTTCCACCCTTCCCCAAGATGGCGGCACTGGGAATACAAATCTTCCCCTGATGGTGTGCGAAAGCGTCCTGCTTCTGCACATATCCAAGGGAAGTGACACATTTAAGACCTGATTTTTCAGGTCTTCTATTTAAGATGGATTTTGGTGGCAAAACCAGTTTAAGAAACCAGTTTAGCATGCCAAAATGCAGATGCGCCCTCTGCAATCTGGTCTACAGTGCGGATGCAGATTAAGCTAAGTGTTTTAAATCTTATCTTAGGGGCACTTAATCCGGTTTCTGTGGCCAATGTGGAAACACCCTTTTAGTCCCCTTAAATCAGTAAGAAAAGTGGGGTAGAAAAGCCAACTCTTCTTTTTCTAGAGTCAACCAGACCATCACAGGCCTTCCAAAGCGTGGCTTCTCATACTGGGATGTCTGACAAGGTCCTGTGGCATTACTTCACCACCTCTCGGGAGTCTTCTTCACACACACGAATATGCCCCCTTTCTTCTTCTCTTCCTTTTCCCCCTACTTCTTTTGAAAAATAACTTGATGAGTTCCTAGATGTTGGCATAGAAGTAATGCTCCAAGATCTTACCAGATGTTCCAGAGTCTGTTTGCACTCACCCGTTAGTGAGTGCTGGCTTGCCCACTAGACAGACCTGTCTGCAATCCACAACTACTATTGTGGCTGTCCCAGAGTTGGATACCCCTTATCTAAAGCAATCTAGGGGTGTTTTTCCACTGTCACTAGAAGTACTCATTAAGTACCTATTAATGGGTACATTAATGCCATTAAGTACCTATTAATGGGTACATTAATGCCATTAATGGGTACTTAATGGGTACTTCTATTGACAGTGGAAAAACACCCTAGCTATGGACTAGATTGCTTTAGTCTAGCAGCCAAGCTAGACTAGGAGAGGTTAGCTGTCTCCTCGACAGCAGCGTCTGAACCCCATTCCGGGTGAGGTACAATGAGTGGGTATGGTAGGGCAACTGCAGCCACACAGTTGCATGTTGTATCCAGATCACCATAGCTGGATGTTGCCTCTGTCAGTGCCATGTCAATCTGGACTGGACATTCATACTTTAAGTGCTGCTGGCCTGGCAGTGGGCTTTATCAGCCCTGGTAGTGTGAATTACCAACACTGTAATTGGTAAAGGGCATAATTGGATGAAGAGAAGGCAGCTGTGATCAGAGGAGACCAGTGGTTTTGGAAGTCAAATTTTGCTGTAGAAGCTAGCATTTTAAGCTGTTTAAATTTCACAAGATCACTGAGTACAAAGTTCTAGAATCAGTTGATCCATGGTGCATAGGAAAGCCATGTTATCATAATTTTAACCAGGTCTCAGTGCTGACAAGAAATTCATGAGCCATGGCTCACAGATAAAAATATCATCCTGGGAAACAACAATTCAGTTATTTTGGATACCACACTTTAAACAGACTTCCAAAATTTCAAGACAGTGGGACTTGACCACCACATGAGGAGATAGCTACCTAGGGTCCAGCAACCATGGCAGCATAAAGGGGAACTTGTTTTTGTAGTAAATTCTAAAAATGTTGGAGTTGAAACATTTGTACAAATTATTCAGACATTCGTATGTGTACGGACACTTACACAATGAGTACTTGCCCATACGCATCTTTCCCTCATCTGTACACGTTTGTATGGATCCGTACAGGATGAAAATGAGATGCATACAGAATGCCTACAGATGTGTATGGAGGCGTAGAGGCATTTACGAACGTTGTCAACATTCGTATTTGGAAATATGGATTGAAAATTTGCACAAATAGATTCAAATGTATTTGAATCGAATCAAATGTGAATACATTCAAATTTTAAACATTTGAATCGATTCATATTTTTGGATATTTGATTCAAATCTAATCAAATCCCAAAATTGCATTCATGTACACCCCTAATCTCTAAGTTGCTTTTTAGGGGCTTTTTCTTTTCTTTTTTGTTCTGTGTGAACACAATCATTGTATGAATCTTTTGCATAGCTATACACAACTATGTCAAAATTAGCTACTTATATCAATGAAGCTAATTGTAGAGATGTGCAATATTGTAAAGCCCAATATTGCAATCTGGAAACTATAAGCAATATGAGCCTCTTTGTCTAGATGTTTCCTATAGAGCTTATAGGAAAGAATGAGACAGAAAAGGAGAATGGGGGGTGTTATGGTTCTGATTCCCTGCCCCAATTTGCTGTTTAAAGTCAGATGTTCTAAAGGGAAAACCCCTCGGTGTAGTTTCAAATGTATTAGACCTGGCTGGGTGAAGCTGTGAGAACACACACACCCCCATTGCTGGATATGTTTTGGTACATTCCGAATCTCTACTGAGATAAAGTTTACTGAGAGAGGGAAAGAAGCCAAGGCCTGTGTTCTCAGAGTTAAAGCCAGCATTGGGCCATCCTTATTAAGAGTAAGCTTCAATGCCCCCTCAAGTAATAAAACATAGGCCTAAACCCTATGAGACTTGAGTGGCCATTAGAGGGGGAAATATATTGCCTGACAGAGATTTCAACTGGACAGGAACACAACAGCAAACAGCAGTTGTCACAGTGTCCTCTTTAGATATTCAGAACTAAAGCCAGTTTTCTTCTATCAGTTGCAGCTGAAGGTTACATGAAAAAGGCAGAATTCCAGACTTCCATACACAATGCTGAACACTACTGAAATGTCAAATCCAAGTCAATATTTGTTATTTTAATCTAGACAATGCCAGCCAAAGCTTCTGCCATAGGAGAGCAAATGGTGTTTCAGTTTAACCACCACAGGAGGTCGGAAGAATGTCAATCAAGCCACCAGTCCAAAACTCATACATCACAGAGCACAGCATCATTCATACAAGACTGGAAACACAAGCTTGTTTACTGTAGTGATTACAAGGACCAAATGAATATCTCTGATGCATAGAGATGTTGTGAAAACGGCAGGCAGAAAATAAGCACAATTTAAAAGTTCTGACGTTATGTATGTATGTATGTATGTATGTATGTATGTGTGTGTGTGTGTGTGTATGTATGTATGTATGTATGTATGTATGTATGTATGTATGTATGTATGTATGTATGTTTGTATGTGTGTGTGTGTATGTATGTATGTATGTATGTGTGTGTGTGTGTGTGTATGTATGTATGTATGTATGTATGTATGTATGTATGTATGTATGTATGTATGTATGTATGTATGTATGTTTGTATGTTTTCATAACTCAACCTTCACCCAAAGGTCCCAGGATGGGGCACAAAAATAAATATATATCTATATAATATGCCTAAAATATATTTAAAACATAACCCTATCTCCCTGTCAGGACAACATTCAGAGGAAGATAAGCATCGAAGGCCTGAGTGAAGAGCTATGTTTTAACCAGGGGTCAAAAACCATATAATGCAGATGTCCGGTGAACCTCCAGATTGAGGTGTTCAAGTCTGTGAGCCACCACAGAAAAGGCCCTTGCACATGTCCCTTCTTGTTGCACGTTGAGAGAGAAGGAACTACGAGATCTAAGTACTTGGACAGATTCATTTCAAGGACTGAAATCTAAGCAAAATGGCAGCTTATTGTGGAAAGCAAGTGTGAATCTCTTTGAAACATCTGATTCAAAAGAATAATGAATAAGAAATACTCTGATGTACTGAGCTGATATTTTTGGTTCACAGTTAGTTTGGGGGTTTCTCGATGTGACAAATTAGCATCAGCCACTCTTGACTCATTCATTATCTTGTAAAATGGCAATATGTCACTGAATACTGTGCTTCCTGACTTCTTAGTTACTAGCTACCCTTAAGCCATGGTTTATGAGTGATTTGTGAATTGTCATGTATTAGGAAATAGCAAACTATTATCCAGATTTGAATATGATACTAACAAGGCTTCAACTTTTCATCTCTTCATATCAGAGAAAGAGACTAATGGGAGCAAGCACATAATTGTAACTGAGTGAGAAGGCACATGCCCTTGAGGATCTATTGTACAGGGATAGAACATGCCCTGGTGTTGGCAGTTCTGCATGGAGGGACATCAATATGTCCCTGCTTGGGCTTGCTCTCCAGTGCAGATAAGGACCCATCCCACAGAGGAGGTTGCCTTCCAGTTCACAGGGGTGGAGCTCCCCACTCTCCCCCAGTGCTGGAGGAGGGGAAACTCACAAACACTTGTCCTCCAGCCCCAGGACATAGAGCTGTGACATAGACCTGCAGGACTTAATGGAGGCGTTGCCAAGTGGTCCCATCCCCACTCCTGCCCCCAACTTCCTGTATTACTGAATGGGTGTGATTGAGAACCAGCATTCTTCTGAGGATGCCTCCAGTCCAGACAGTGAGGAGAAAGTCAGATCTAAAAAGAAAGCAGGCTTTCCCACTCACCATGGCCTACCAGAGATACATGGGTCCACTCCAGCATGTTTTCAGTTTACCAGCTATCTGGAGAAGTATTTTGGCATAGAATTAAAAGGGATTTCTTGAAGCTGAGTGCATTCCCACCCTCTTTCTCTTGTGAAGCTATGCTGAAGAAGGACTTCACCATATAGACAGCAAGACAATACATGTGGTTAGTGAAAATAGTGTTGAATATACAGCATTATTTTTAATGCTGAATTAAAAAGCTGGTGATCCAGCCGCAATGTAAGTAAGCTGCCTCATAAATTATAATAGTTAAGAGCCCTTAATTTACTGTGTGCCTTCCTGCACATACCTCTATTAAGTATCAGAAATGCTTATGGTCCTTTTCAGAGTCTCATCAGTCTCATTAGTGCAGATCAGATAGGCCAGCCCACTGCTGATACCAGCTTGGGTGGATCTGGATCATGGAAGCGTACAGAAGGCATGCCTCCATTTTCCAGGCTACTGAGGGAACCATTTCAGCAACATACCAAAATGTGCTACCAAAATAGGTTCCACATGGGATCCAAGACTAGGATGAAACTAGCTTATGTCACAGGCAGAAATGGTGGCAGATGGTGCCCATTGAGGCTGGTGGGGCAGAGTCTGGGCAGCTGAAAGGAAAGGCGTACCAAGGCAAAATAGGTTGAGTTAGTTTAGCTGTGACATTGATTTAAAAATATTCTATGCAAGCCCACATGACTACTGGCCACGTGACAAGTAATATAGTGGATTACTTAACCACTATTGAGCCCTGAACTGAAACATCCATGGAGGAGGAGGAAGAGGAGAAGGTTGGCTTTTCTACCTGTGACTACAAGATATGAGTCTGGGACTATAAACACAAGAGCAAACTGGCTGCAGAAGCTGAGTTAGGGACCTTTGAGATGTGGCAAAAGTGCTGACATCTTTGGGCATCACAGCTAATACTATGATAGGATTGCCAAAGTCTATCAGTCACTTAGGTAAAAATAGTGCTTGGAGAGCCAGCACTGGTTTTTACTCAGCCAGCATTTAAATGACTTCCTGGCTGTCTGACAAAGTTGTTTAACATACTATGAGAAAAGATTTCGGGGAAATCTACTTGCATGCAAAAAGAAGGGAGAGAGGGGGAAAGAAAGAAAGAGAGAGAGAGAGAGAAGGAGGGAGGGAGGGAGGGAGGGAGGGAGGTGAGCTCCAAGATTCCACTCTGACAGTGCAAGATAACTTCATCAAACAACTGCTAAGTTGTTCACTTGTTGGGAGAAGCCTGCACAAGTCTGACATGCCACAGTGAGGGACAAAATGTTGGCCTGCCATTACATTACCAGCTACAGGTGCCTTAAGCTCCAAGGCACTGGGTGTGGGGGGATGCTTCTCATTTTGCATTTACAGACCGTCTGGCCTACACATAATCCCAGCATGTAGTGGCAACTAATATGGGTGAGTAACGTGCGAAGTCCCTCCCCCTACTGAACATAGATTCATTTCCTTTGAAATCCATACAGTACATGGAATCTCATGAACCTGATTTCAGCAGGAAGAGGAACTTCCAACTGTGTTCACCCACACCAGTGGCCACTGTCACCACGTGTTCTTTAGCACCAGGGAGAAATCTCTACAGTGGCATTAGGATGACAAAGTTGAAATCAGTACCCAGCCTTAAGTATCCGTTTCTATACATGTACTTTAAATGTTAGAACAGGCATGTAGCCAGAAATAGAAAATATTAAAACCGTGTTTCATATATGGTTCAGATTTCCAGAGGCAGGGAATGGGGAAATGAAGCCAGTGATGGCTTTTCATCGCATTTGTTCCCCTGTAAAGTCCCCATCAATAAAGATGTTGTGGCATTTGTTACTGCCTACTGAGCAATGCCAAGCAGATAGACAGATGTCAGAAGGAGGCCATTGGGGCAGCCCTGCCAAGAGCGGCTCATTAATTAACTCTTTTGAGTTGTAAAGAAATATAAAACGAGTGTGACAAATTAAACCAGGTGCAGGGGAAGTTATTATTTATTGCTTCTATTTTTAAATTAACAACTGTGTTTAGTGGAGTGTGCAGCAGTCAAGGGAGTCAGGAGCAGTGCCTTTTATATAGCTACTGTTAGAAGTGCCTTCATGTGACACCATTCTTAATTGCTCTTTTTCAAAGGTAGCCAGCATTGACTTGACTTTAATAGGATTTATGGCTGCTTAGCATGTGGCACCAGTAGACTGCCGAAGCCATCTGGTCAAGTTTTACTAATTTTACTCCAGCTTTTTTGGCAGAATGGATCCTGCTTGCTCTCGTTCTTGGCTGCACCCCATAAACCAAACTATATGGGGCAATCAAAAATCCATTTGAAGCTTTATGTTATATTATGTCCCTGAACTGGTAGGTCTCTGCTCTGGAAACTTCCCATCTATCCCAGGCCCTGTCTTTTTTTTTTTTCCTTTTTAATGCAACCCCATTTATTTCCTTCATCTTTTCTCCCCATTGTACTTTTCGCCAAGTTTCACTTAAAGCCAAAATACATTTTTACCTTTTACATATTTACCTTTTGGGAGACAACACCCTTGGTGTGGCCAAAATCTCAAAACTCTGCAGTGCATGTGGATACTTAGAGAGTTTGAGAAGAAGAGTTTTGCTGCTTATTTCCTCTTACTAAATGAGTTATCTAATGAGTAAGAAGGGATGGTTTGCATCCTCATCGGTGTACTGGGATAGATGGAAAATATTAATCTTTTAACTTCTACTTCATTGATTTATTTGCATACTTGTTTTCTGCTGCAGCTCACCCAAAAATCAGGGAAACAGAAAACAGTTCTTGGCTAGTTGTTACAGACACCATGGACCTCTTCTGCTATGTTTAGAGATTTCCGAATAAAGCATGCATATTCCAGAACATTAATGCTTTATTGTAGAATATGCAAATATAGCAGAATAAGCTATAAATTTAAGGATGCAGCCTTGAACTGGCTACTTATACAAATATGTAAATGGAGTTCTTTGCCACTCTTGGCAGCATCTTATAGAAATGTTTTCTGTGCTCTTGCTATAGGTGCAAGATATTTCTTTGACTTAACTTCAGATAACCAATAGCTACTCTTTGGGCTATTTTAAAAGGCTGTCCTCCTCTCCTTTGCACAAATATATTTTTTTCCTTTTGTTATAATTTTAATGATATTTTGATAAATTTTCATACCACTTTTGATTATATAAGCACGGAATCCATTGGGATTGATCCAGCTGTCTATTTGACATAGGGTGGGAAACAGCACAAACAAATCTTCCTTGCATCTTCTTTATCACAACCTTCCTTATCACTCTGTCAACTAATTGGTACAATCCCCTAGAATTTATACATTTCAGGTTACAGGGAGGGGGCATTACAAGAATGCATAGCTGGTCACAGGAGCAAAGCACTGTGCGTTCTGTTGTCAGTGAGATCTAAATCTGCCCCACTTTCAGCAATATTTTCAGGATCATGGTATGGCTTAGGCATTATACTGTGTTTGCAGTCTTATAAAAAGGGAATAGAATAAATGTATGCTTTTAATGAAGTAGAAAGTCAAATCCCAGAGGCATCGTGCATATGCATGAACAACACATGATACTTAATGTTTTATATATTTCTACTTATAAATCATATGTTTCTAATATTTTAATTTATTTCTTAGAGGGTTTATACCCCACCCTTCACCCAAAGGTGTCAAGTTGGATCACAACAATAAAAATATTTTTTGAAAATCCATACAATAGTATAAAACCTACATAAAATATAGCCCTCTGTCCGTTCTTGCATCTCCCTCCTGGTGGGACAACACTCAGAGGAAACTATATTACAAACATCTGGGTGAAAAAAATATGTTTTAACCAGGTATTTAATAGCATATAAAATTGGTGCCTGAGTGACATACCTCCAGAGGGAGGCTGCAAGGTCTGAGAGCTACTACAGAAAAGGTTCTCCTATATGTTTGGAAATTGTTGCTTACCAGGGGTGATCTATATCAACACGCTTTGCAGGCAATTTTATTGATAATATTATAACCTTATATCCAGGACATATTGGCAAATGTGGTGAAATATATTTGTGTTTATCATATTCATTGCAAAATAGGGATGTACATGAAAAAAAATCATTTTTTTACTCTATCGAATCAAATGTCCAAAAACTGAGTTCTTAGTTAAATCATGAAATTGAAAAACCAGATTTTTACATTCACATTTGAAAGTTTTTGTGAACTTTTCATAACTTTTTCTTAATTTAAAAGTCCTTTTTATCACCAACAACATAGTGAAATACGAATATTCAGGTGAAATGTTTATTTTTACAAGTATGATCTTTGTTTGCTTTCATTGAATTTTTGAATGTTCAGACAACCAGAGTTTCAGTTCAATGTGAATGTCCACAAATTTGAAAAATCTGATTGAATTTGCAAATTTGGATATTTTGCACAATCATTTTGTACCAGAAAGAAAGGAGCAGCATTTAGAAATCTAAACTAAATAGGTACATTTACCTGTGTATTCTTCACTAATAGGCGGTAACACTTCATGTTGTAACTTTTTCTAGCCCAATTTGGGGATGCTGTTGGAAATCTTTGGTATGTAAACCAACAGTGATCAAATATGTTTTTCCAAAAAGAGAAGCAATGGAATGTTGTGGAGGAAATGGAATGTGAAATGGAGTGGAACTTGGGAAGATAAAAGGTGGACAATTGCCCGCACATGATGACTAAGTTAATAAGATGCCCCAGAATGGCATTTTCTGGATAGAGCTAAAACTGTTACTAGTAAGAGCAGGAAAGGTGAAAAGGGTTGTTGGGAAGTAATGCAGACAAACAATTACTTTTAATTAAATGTATTCTGTTTTCTTGTTCATATTCTATGAGCTATAATCACTAGATTAAAACAAAACCACAGTAGTTTCACTGAGAAGGTTCTACTCAGTAAAATTGTTGATAGTCCTGAATAGCTAGCAGGCAATGAGGAGGAAGCAGATGGCTTGCTGTTCTACTTCAGCTAGCACCATTTTTCCAGATACTCAGAAGTGGTATCTGAGCAAAAAGGCTCTGACTGGAAAATTCAAAGGCCAGGGCTGGAGACAGTCTTTAGCATGGCCTACCATTAATATGGCTGTGGACTGGATTATGAAGCCTGGGACAACACATTATGGCATAGCTCACACAATATAGAAGTACTCTTAGGCTACATCTGCAGAAAATTCTTTTTTTTAAAAAAAAGTTTAATTTCCTGTATATCGATGCAACCTAAATTGTATAAACCAAAGGCAGGTTCAGAAGTGGGTGTGGCTTATCTATGTTGGACATATACTCTTGAGTATAGCCATCAACCTGGGCATTTCAGAAACAAGCTTGAAACCAAGAAAACTTCTAGAACAAAAATCAACTTTGCACAGAGCACAGCATGTGATGAAACAGGCTGACAGCCTGTTACTACATCAGTAATCCTATGTTGGATCTCTGTATTGGTAGGAGATTGGTTCCACATCTACCATGGTTCCTGAAAACTGCAGATATTTGAAACATGGGGAAGTTGCACTCAATTTCCCATAATTCCTCTGAAATCCCATAAGATTTTTCAGGAATCATGGGAAATCTCACTCAATTTCTCTTGTTTCCTCTGAAATACCACAAGATTTCTCAGGCATCATGGGACATTGAGTGCAATTTTGTGGGACTTTGAAACTACCCCAGGCTTCCAGAAAGCCTCAGGTAGGCCTAATGGCACCTGCGAGGGGGGGGGGAGTTGATTTGGTCACAATGGATAAGTGAAACCATGGTTACAGGATCATAGGGGTGTGCACGAATGCATTTTTTGCATTCGAATTTGACTTGAATTTAGTATTTGAAAATTCAATTTGAATTTTAAAAACCCAGATTTTCAAAAATCCGATTTGAATCCAGATTATTTGAAAAACTGATTCAAATTTGAAAATACAAACGTTGGCAACATTCATATCCATTTTTTTGCATTTCCACTCATCCTGTTTTCATCCCATTTTTATCCTGTGTGCATCCCGTTTTGATCCTGCATTATAAGCACAAATACGCATGATATTCATATGCAATATATGCGGATCTGTTCATTCGAATTATACAAAAATCTGTATTGGATTTTTGAAAATCTGAAATTCATTCAAATGTGCAAATTCTGATTTTTAAAAATCCAATTTGAATGTTGATATTTGACGGATTCAAATTGGATTTTTGAATTTTTGAATATCCGTGCACATCCCTACCGGATCAGTGGATACGGGGATCAGACTGCATTATAGAAAGATGCCTTTTTATTTATTTATTTATTTATATTTCTATCCCTATACCTGGAGGTCTCAGGGAGGGTTACAATATTATAAAAATCTTAGATAGGTCCCTGCCCTCAGGTTTACAATCCAAAAAGACAAGATACAAAAGGAAAATGGTGTGGGAGGGAACAGGGACACACTTAAAATATTTATTTATATTTATATCTTGCCCTGTACCCAAGGGTCTTAGGGCGGGTAACAACTTTTTAAACCAGCATATCAAATAAATAAATATAATAAAAACAATATTAGTTTAAAACAGTGGCATTTGCAGTGAGGGACAAACATAAGCAACATTTAGCCAAAGGCCTCAGCGAAATGGAGCGTCTTTACCGTTTTCCTGAACCTAATCAGAGAAGGAGCCTGACGCACCTCCAAGGGGAGATTGTTCCATAGCCTGGGGACCATTTCTGAGAAGGCCCTTTCCCGGGTGCACACCAGCCTCACTTCTGAAGGTGGAGGAACAACCAGGAGGGCCTCTCCTCCAGATTTTAAGGCATGGGCAGGTCGATATGGGAAAAGGCATTCCTTTAGATATTTTGGGCCCAAGTCATTTAGGGCCTTATAAGTCAGAGTTAATACCTTGAATTGGGCTCGGTAGTCAATTGGCAGCCAGTGCAATTAAGAGTGTTTCTGCACTTACCTTGGCTTGACCAAATTCCAAGGAATCTGGACCAGAACATAATTGTCCTTATTGGGACAGGTGTTTCTACCCAATCTTTACACTAGGTATGAAGCTTATTCCAGCTTCTGAGCTGCCTTTGAAAGTTCCAATAACCAAGAATGAAAGTTCTTGACCTCAGATTCACTTTGGCAGCACATCTTGTTGCCGCCAAAAGGGATGCCCTGTGATACACCAGATCATGGAGATGTGTGATGTGCAGATGTTTCCATAATCTGGTTTACTGCTGCCTAGTATGCAAGGTGGCCATTTGGGGCCTCTCTATGCTCCATCTTGTATTAGACAACACCAGTAGTGTGGAAGGAAGACTCCTAGTTCCCTTGTAAAGTTATTCTGTAATAGGGATGTGCACAAATATTCGTAATATTCAAAATTCGTACAAATTTGTCTGAATTCAAACATCTGAAT
This sequence comes from Aspidoscelis tigris stejnegeri, assembly GCA_023333525.1. Lineage (NCBI taxonomy): Eukaryota > Metazoa > Chordata > Lepidosauria > Squamata > Teiidae > Aspidoscelis > Aspidoscelis tigris. The sequence continues at coordinate 48,547,972 of JALMGA010000005.1, read as the reverse complement.
TTGAATCAAATGCTTCAGAACACTCATTAACCTGGGATGTGGGAAAGCAGCTGCACCATTCATATGTGCAATGAATCCAGAGTGGATTCAAAGTGGATTGAGAGCAGATTCAAAGTGGATTCAGATGGATATAATGCATTCAGAGCGGATACATAGGGGATATGTATCGGATACATAGGGGATTCATTTACAATATTGAACATTCATATTGTATTTGTATTGGACATTCGAATTGAATTCAAATCCTACCACATTCAAAAGGGGATCTATTCAAATGAATACCTTTTTTTGCATTTGATTCAGTGAGAAGTGAACACCCCTCCAAAATTTGTTCACATCCCTATTCTCTACTACTTTTTAGGGGTGAGTTCCATCTAAATGGCATCAAGACTTTCAAATAATTGGTAAACAATGTTTTTTGTTCACCTTTAAAAGCCCTTAAAACAGCTGTGACTGAATGAACAATTTGGTTCAGCATTGTCATGAATATGCAAGATCAATTCAGTGGATAGTGAGGTTGCTGTACACAGCCTGAAAAGATGATAAAATTGTCCTTCAAAAGACATATTTCCTTTTTATAGAAAGCTATCCTATGAGCGGACTTGAATTTTCCTTTACAGGATGCATATAAAGGCCTTCAGGATGCATGTAATTTATACTGATATCATGGAGCATTTTAGGAGTATGGATTGGACTCGCCCAGATTAGATCCTTATCTGTGACATTCTACAAAACATTTTCATTTAGATACTAATCTTCCAAATATATTGAAATAATCAGAAGAAAGTTTCAAAATCTCAGATTTTGATTTTTGGCTAAGAGCAAGCTATTCCTCCCCCCCAAAATAAAAGAAGTCCCATATAAAATTATTTTTTTAGAATAAGAAGTAGCTTTTCTGATATATTTCTGTAGATCTGCAATGCCATCCAGTGGCAAGTATAGTTCATATTGTATATAGTACGTACGTTCATTTTCTAGCTATTCCATTTGGTCCATTGTCATTTAATAGTAAAGAATAGCAATACGTTTGGATTTCATCTACTTTAGCCTTGACATCCAGGCAATTTCTTGTGCTATCAAAGCTCTCTGTATACAAAAAGCACGTAATAGTAATTATTGAGATGATCCCTTGGCAGCTGTTTATTTATCATGTGGAAAGCTTTGTGCTCCTACCCTTGGTTGCATACAGTGGTTTTTAAACAAATATGATAGAAAATATGCAGAGCAGAAAAGCAGAGGAATTCAGTTGGCTGTCATCAAATGAGCTGGTTTGCTCTTGCAAGCAAAGTGGAAATGCAATATACTGTAAAAAGACAGCAGCTAACTACAAAAGCTGAAAATTATGCAGGTAGCCTTCATTAAAGCAGTTGTTTCATAAATAAAACATGTGTAAGGCTAACTCTGATTGCTTCGTAGACCTCTTTGGCGCTTAAATAACCAATGGACTGGATATTGTGAACTAGACTCTCTCTTGCCAATTGAGGTAATGATTAGAGCTGAACGAAGATGGAGCAAGAGTTGTGAGCCAAGTGTAGTTCCTGGTGATTAGAGAGAAAAAGACTCTTTGAGGCTATGAATGTGTCAAGGGAGAGGAGGAAAATTCTGACAGGAGGCTTATCTAATAAGTTTGAACCTACTGCATTTCACAGATAACATGCTTATACTTCTCAGATTTTCATTCCATGATTGCCTGAAACCATACCATTATGTCATATGAAAGCTGTGTTCCCACTGGCTACATTCTGAAACACTAAACTCTGCAATAATAAGTTGTTTATTTTATAAAAGAGTTTTGTGATACTTTATTTATTTGGTTAAAGGTATTTAAATAAAAGCAGTTGTCTTAAAGTGGCATTTTGCTTCTTTCCTTCTCCTTCCTTTTCCCTTTCTTTGAACTCTAACAGTAAGAAAAGAGATGCTATTGTTGTTGTTGAGGGATTTTGTTCCTTTGTGCCTGTTTTGATGAACACTGGACTATTGATGCTAATACTGTCCCAGAATGCCACATTTATTTTGTTTATTTATTTATATTTACATTTCTATCCTGCCCTATACCCTAACGTCTCAGGGTGGGTAACAGCATTTAAAAACAGACACGTTAAAATAGAGCCATATATATAATAGACGCTGGCTTCACACAATCTGAAAAGGGATTCATCAATCATTATATAAAAACCTGTGGGATCTTCTGGGACAAGTGATGTGCATGATGATTCATGCTATTCAAAATTTGTATGAATCTTGGGTCTGTATTCTTAGGCCTCAATTGCCCACAAATCAAAGTGCCCCCTGACTTCCAAATGTTGGCCACATCAAATTGAAGGGGGGAAATTGGTTTTGTGCACATCCCTATCTAGAGATGTGAGCCAGTTTGGTCTAGTGGTTAGGGAGCCGGACTCTAATCTGGGAATACCAGGTTCAATTCCACCCTTCCCCATGAAGCCAGCTGGGTGACCTTGGGCTAGTCACAGCTCTCTTCTGAGTTCTCACAGCCCCACCTACCCCACAGGATGTTCTGTTGTGGGGAGAAGAATAGAAGCTTTGTCAGCTGCTTTGAATCCCCTTAAATGGGTGAGAAAAGCGGGGTAGAAAAGCCAACTCTTCTTCTTCTTCTTCTTCTTCTTCTTCTTCTTCTTCTTCTTCTTCTTCTTCTAAGGATGACATCTTGCAGAAGACCTTGCCCATATATATCCTCCCACCATTCAGGATTTTCTACCCTGTGATTAATATTAAAGATGGTATGCACAACGACTTTGAGGAACAGGTTGGTGTGCTCAGTTCTGCTCCACCCTAAACAGAGGCAGAATCAGCACAGGCCGAACGTAGCACTTCCTACCTTTGCCTTAAGGAAGAGTCCTGTAATTCAGTGCTCTATTAGTTATGTAGATGTGTGCTGCTTGCATTATCTTTCTCCCTCATTGTCAAGATCAAAGATCAGTATAATTTTGGTAAGGGGGGACCTTCAATAATCAATCTTGATGGGAGAGAAATATCAATTCAATTTCTGTGTTTGATTACAAGGAACACCACCAAGAAGACCAGTAGGGGTGCCAATGGCAACAGCAGGACCACCTCCAACACAAGGGGACAGTATTTTGAAGAGCTCTGAGCACACTTCAGATACATCTGCCAGTGAAGTTCTATATCAGCTGTACTCTTTCTGCAAATGAAATACATAATGTGTGGCAGTGTCGTGTGGACACTGCACCCCTCATGGTGCATTCAAAGCACTATAAGGATGCTGTGTTGATCCTTTCAGATTCACAAATTCTCTGCTTCTTATTCTCCATAGCCATTCACTTTCTCTCTTTTGCTACTATGAAGCTTATTATCCTTCTTCATTCATTTTCAAACACAAGGTTCCCATTGTTTTGCCTATGCCTCAAGGACTTGCTTTTATTTATTTCTTTTTATTTCTCTCTTTTTTTATGTTTTTAGTCTTGTCAGTTTCAAATTGAAGGCCAGAATTATCAAAGAGAAAAAGAAGACCACCGAATTGTGATTCATGCACCGTTGCTCTGGTAACTCATGGAGCAGATCAACTCAGAGTACCTGTGCATATTTAGGCTTGTACTGTATAAAAAGTAAAATGGAGATGAACTTGCTTGCTGTGATTCTGGTTCATTTCTGAGACTATCATAAAACAGTCCCCTGGTACCGATCTTCTTCATGATATTCCCAAACAGATTATTTGTGATGTAGCCAAGCACTGGATGTACCTGAACTCCAGTTCCCATTATTCTTTGCCATTGACCATGTAATTATTGTTCAGCAATAAACAGAGGGCCATAGTTTTGCCAAGTGTGGAATATGTCAATTAAAACACATGTTGGCTTTTCTGCCCCACTTTTCTCACCCATTTAAGGGGACTCAGAGTGGGTGACAAAGCTTTCTATCCTTCTCCCCACAACAGACACTCAGAAAGAGAGCTATGACTAGCCCAAGGTCATCCAACTGGCTTCATGGAGGAGTGTGGAATCAAACCAGGTATTCCCAGATTAGAGTCTGGCTTCCTACCAGGCTCACTGGTTAGGTTATATATATGTTCCAAGATCACACTTCCAATTCATACACCAATGTTGCTTAATGTTTAAAAAAGTTGGGTTCCTAAAAATTATCTCAGATCATCAATTCCCATTAAGGTATGGGGAAAGGGGGAGGAAATAAGGGGATGGGCTTTTAAAACACCATAGAACTACTTTGGCATTTAAGAAAATAGCAGTAATAATAATTTTTTAAAAAGGATTTAAAATTTGGGGAGGATGCACCCAGTGATAAAGAATTTTAAGGAATGGAAAGGGTGCAGTGATAAAAGACCTTAGAAATAGAAAGGGACAACTTGCAGCAGCATAAAGTTTTAAAGAGCAGGAAGAGTTATGGAGCACATGGCAAAAAAGGAGGAATATAAAAAGAAAAGACATGGAGAGGAAAAAAGTAAAAGGATAAAGAGGGTTTTTATAGGGCAAGCAAGGAGAGATACAAAGGTAGCACACTAAAGGTTTTCAGATAATGGGAAGAGAAAAGGGTGCCATGCATTGATAGCAGACTTTAAAAGGATGGAGATGGCTGGAGAGGAGTGAGGGGAGTGAAATAAGGATAAGGTTTGGAAAAGTGGGGGACAATTTAATAGTGCTGAGAGATAGCCGACGGTGAAGTGTCATCAACTCTCACATTGGTCTCCTTTACTTAGGAGTTTCAGGACTGACAGGGATGAGTATTTTTCTTTCACCCAGAGGGCTGTTTGTCTGTGGAATTAACTAAAAGAAGAGGTAACAATAGTAACCAGCCTGGATAGCTTTAAGAAAGGAGTTAGACAAATTCTACTAGAATGGATACCTACATACCACCTCCAGGTTAGAGAGACAGGATGCTTATAACAGCCATTTGCAGGGATCTGAGAACAAGGGAAGGTTTTGCCTTTGACTTCTGTTTGAGATGCCCATAAACAATTGATGGGCCGTTGTGTGAAACAAGATGGTGAACTAGAAGGGCTGTGGCCTGATCCAGCAGGTCTACTCTTATGTTCTGATCTTTCAACTGCTGCCATCTGGAGAGACAAATGGCCCTGATGTATCGAGTGCCTGGCTAATTGTGTTATGCGTCTTCCTAATACAGTGATGGCGAACCTTTTGAGCTTGGTGTGTCAAAATTCGCAAGAAAACCTAGCTTAACTCGGGTGCTGTGTCACATCTAGAAATATCCATAATTTTGGGATATTTGTGGCTCTAGTAAAAAAGTTATATTTTTGATATATGTATTTTATTAAAAGCAAAAACAAATAATTCTTTACATTAGTGACTTTTGTTGCTAAATCTTTAATTGAAAGTTGGTATTTCATACACTTCAAGAACAAGCAAGCACCACATGCCCAGGTGCCAGGGTGGCCATGTGTGTCACCCAAAAGGGCTTGGTGTGTCACTTGTGACACACGTGTCATAGGTTGGCCATCACCGTCCTAATAAATAATTTATTTTTAAGGGTTTTTTTGGTAGTGGTAAGGAAGTTGGATCCTTTCCTACAATTAATACTTTCCACTGAAGTTTCCCAAACACCTCCAAATATTTCCCTAATTTTAATGAAGTTTGTGGATGCTCCAAGATAATCCGGCTGTTCTTTGGCAGCTTAGCAATATGATCACTATCAATCTCCACAGGCTTACAGGCTAATTCTAGAATAAATGTGATGAAAACTATAAGATATGAATGAAAGCAAAAACTGTGTTCCAAATATTCACTATTATTTTATGATATTTTGGAGGCTTCCTGTTAAGGGAGCAAGACCATGCCAATAGTTTGCATAGCTGAGCATTCACAAATTATCAGTATATGAAAATAAATATTTAAATTTTTTGTAAATTTAATCTTTTTAGAGTTACCATATGACAAAGTGGATAGAGTTCATACATCTTTAATAATTGCATAGAAAAGGGAATTTCTGTAGGTTTAGCCTGTCATGAAAGTAACATCTCTTGGAATTTCTCTTCTGCCCAACTTTTAAATGTTCATTTGTTCAGTTCAGTGGGGAACCTTTCAATCAAATATTCGGTTGTTGTGTTTGATTTTGAGGTAGTTCAAAAACAAGAAATACTAAAAAAAAAACTCCACTGAAAAAAAAGTGTTTTTCAAGGTGAATAAACAGTGAATGAGAAGAGCTCAATTGAATAGTTTGTATTTTAATGAGTTTGTATGTAAGTGAGGAACTGGATCAGTTTCATCAAAATTTTGCATATTTTAATAATCAGGTGTTCAGCTCAATTTGAATATCTGAATATTATTTTAAGGGGGCAATGAGCATGTCATCTCAATAACTTACGGTACTGTCCTAGCTGTATCTATTGAGAAATAATCTCAGTGCCTTAAATGAGGATGCATCCAAATTGCTGTAAAAATAAGAATTTGCCAGACAATCTCTCCCTCCATTCAACTGTCTTCAAATAGTGATTTTCCCATGGCTAGTTATTTATCACTACTGTCTGTCCTGTAGTATAAAAACAAATTCACTAAGGCAATAAAGAAAACTGGGAAAGGGTCCAGGAGGCAATATTCGAAACCCATTCAAAAAGTAAATGCAATGTTCTCAGGAAGATAATGCGTCTTTATCTGAGGGCACAAGAGGGCAAACCTTCAGCACTGTGATTCCACTGTCCTGCTTGTGTTATATGTTCCTCTAGCATCTTCAGGTGATGGAAAGCTTGAAAACATTTCCGTGGTCGATTTGCTTCAGATGAGGTCAGCATGACCTCTTATGTCTTGATGAACTTTCCCAGTGAGGCAGAAGGAGGAAAACAAGGTGGGGACAATAATGATAAGAATGGCAGTGCTCATCCCCAGAGATAATCACACTCACACCAGGAGAGACCACGGAAAATTCACTATAACCATTTTCAGAAACACAGCTGGGACTCTGTTCAATCAATGGACATACTGGCAGAATCACTGCAGCGGCAAACTTTGTCTTCTCGCTGTCCTGTAAGAATTTTGACCAATTTCTGCAGTGCCTGTACATAAATGTACAAATTTATAAAGGGAGTAGCTCCAATTATACGGGGAAGTATTTTTTATATATTATCAAGTTGATTCACACAAGAATAATTCAGATTGCATCAGACGGTCTGCAAGGCAAGGAGAATGAGCTTACTGCCCAGATTTTGCATCTGTCCTGCACACATTAGTGAATGTGCAGAGAACAAACATCTTTCTAAGTTAGCATTTATTGTTAAAGCCTCTCTGAAGCACAGTCCTTTTGCCCAAGCAGCCTTACATAATTTTAAGGCCAGTTCACACCCTTATTAGATGTGATGTCCAGCAGACTTCTGGAATGGTGTCCAGTCCTCGCAATGCCCAGTCCAATCCAAACTTAGCCGGTGCTTCCCCAAGCACTAGCTAAGTGCAATAACCTGTATACTAGGTAATTGCCTCACACAGCAATGGGCATGCGTGGCATTGCTGCCACAATGACAGGGCAACAAAGTTTGAAACAGTCCAGAAGAGGTACGAACCAATCATGCCAGTGGCTAATATAGCTGTAGAGCACTTTTTAGTATTCTACAGGAACATACCCGGGGAACGCTCTGCCACATGCAGAGCCAATTCTAGTATAGAAGCAAGTTGTACATGGTGTGAATGCTTCATGTGGGAACAGCCCTGGCTGTCCCACCAGAACAAGTGCAAAAATACTCTTAGTATTATACACAGGCTTAATTTGCCATTGCTCTATTCCTGCTTAAAATCTGCACTAGTTACACAACCCCAGCTTTTTTATTTGTTCCTGTTAAAATTTGTTATTATGGTGGAGATTCGCTCTAGAAGACAATTAATACCAAAACAGATTTACCCATTCACTAAACAAATTGCCTTCTCTGCATTTTTCCCATCCTGCTCTTTTTATAGTATCTTAAAATAGGAAACATTTTTTCTTAAGTGATATTCCCCCAAATGCCAAGGAAAATAGATGTAGCTGTCTGTTCTTTCAAAATGCATTTAGAGTCTCCTAGGTAGTGTGTGCAAGCTTTACTTGATATATACTTGATTTTATTTGCCTTTCAATCTTACACTATATCTTAAGGTCACAGGGCAGGTTACAGTCTTTGGCTTAGAAGGGACAGGTCAGGATCAGGAGGCCCAGAAGGCCAGAATAAATGGTGCAATGTAAAAATGTGGGTGCCAGATCACTGCTGTGTGGGCAATTCTCCTTGGTGCAATACAATTTCCACGGGAACCCACTCCAGAGGACTGGGAAATGTGACTGGCAGTTAGACTTTCCTTTTTCCTTTTTTGTATCTTCCGAGGTGATTCCAGCTTTTTCTCTTTTTGTTACTGCACACTAAGGGGAAAGATAAAGGATGATTCTGCACTAAGTAGGGGTGTGCACAAATGGTTTTTTTGCATTCGAATTCAAGTTGAATAGAATGTCAAAACTTTTGATTCGATTTGAATGTTTAAAATCCAAATGCAACAAAAACCAATTTGAATCCGTTACATTCAAATCTACTCATTTGAATGTTAGATACAAATTTGAAGATACAAATGTCAACGTTTGTATTTGAAGATACAAATATTGACAATATCCATATGTGTTACACGTATCTGTACGCATTTCGTATGCATCCCATTTTATCCCCTATGCATCCCGTTTTCATTCCATATTATAAGCGCAAATGTGGACAGATACATATGATATTCGTACAGATATGTATGTAGTACATATGTATCTGTACATATGTATGTAGTACATATTCATATGTGTTATACGTATCAAACAAATGTTTTGGAACATTCAAAATCCATTCCAATGTCTAAATTTGAATGTGAAGACATTTGATTCGAATTAGAATGCCCACATTCTAATGAATTCAATCAGATTTCAAATGTTGAGAATATTTGTGCACATCCCTGCCATTAAGGTCCTCCCTTCCACAATGTGGTATAGCAGCCAGTGCAAAATTTCCCAAAACTTCACTGCTTGGTTTGCAGTATTGTTTCTGTTGTTGTTCTCTCGATTACAGAAAAAGTTATTTCCTGGGTGGTTCGGGTAGTACGGAAGCTTCCCAAGGGTGGGCAAATTTGTGTGATCTTCTCATGGAGCTGCTAGGGAAGGTGGCCATTCTACCCATATGGAAACGCCTTTGTGCCCGTTCAGAAATAGGGAAGGGTGGCCTCACAGGCTGTTCAATATTTTTCTTCAGGATCCAACCAAATAGTTGTCTTCCCACCTTCATCTTCTTCTTTTTTTGCCCTTGTCTACTATAAACATTTTTGCTACTGAGGCTACATCTGCATGGAGAGGACATTTCCTCCTCTGTAGTTTAATGTTTTATAAGAGAGAGGGAGACCAGTTCCTAATGGTTCCTAAGTGGTCTGAAGACATATATAATAACATCTAATGTGTGTGCACCAGCCCATGAGTTTGAATCCCCATAAGGGAAAGTAGAACTCCAAATTACAGGCTGCGGGCACCTGACAAGCAGCAACCAGTCGTGTCCTGCCTGAGCCAGTGGTGGTCTTGTAACATATAACCCACACACCACAGGTTGTAAAAAACTCTATAGCTATTGTGGCCTCTGTGTATGAGGAACTAGCTATGACTATATGGAGGGATAAGTGAAAGGAGACAATACCTGGAAAATTGCCTATACGTGGTCTGTTACTAAGTGGTCTTTGACATAGGGGGGGAAAGTGAGATCACTTTATGACTCAGAATGTTACTCTAACCCTCATGCTAACCTCTGTTTCATGACATCAAAGTATTGGTTTCGTATTACAGTGCTCCCAGAGATTTATATTCATAAGCATCAACTTGGGGAAACAGCCCTGATCAGCTGACAAAGAAGATTACAATATTATTTTGGAGTGTGTGTGTGTTGTGTGTGGTTCTTGTCTAGTTTCCAGTGCTCCTAGCATTCTTTTTCTGCTTACTTCCAACACTGCAGTTCCAGTGGCTGATGGGGTTGAAGCTTGTAGGCATGCTATTTTCTACCGCCACAAATTATTACTGTAAATTGGCAGACAGTGCTTTGGGGATGAATCCCCTTCAAGTTTTGTTCTAAAACAGTCCCCTACTGATTATCGACTCCTGGGACCTGTGTGCAGGATAAACAAGTAATTAGTCAAGCAATCGACAGGCTTTAATCAGAGTTCTAAAACTACAAGTGTTAGCAGGAGAGACTTTGTGTGGGAGGGAAGGAAGCTAGATTTGCTGAGAGTGAAGATACCTAGAAAAACCAAAGTAACATATTTGTTTTGGCAAATGTTAGAACACCTCAGGCTAACGGTATGGGCAGGAATGGACTCACGACTTGTCTATCCCAAGTGACCCGTGATTGAACAGCAGCTTTTTGCTGAAGTGAAGATTTTAGGACCTTATAGGATAATAGCAAAGTCATTATCCCTTCCATGTATTTTCCATACAAGTGCAAATTGTTAGGGAAATAAAACTTTCCCACTTTGGAGGCAGCAGCTGCTACTGTATTCTTTCTTTTTTTCTTTCTTTCTTTCTCACTCCCTGAAGTATTTTGGCAGTAAATTTGTTTTACAGCTGTGATTACAATTTACATTTAGAGAATACTGGCTTGGAAAGACAAGATGTTTAACAGTCCTGGCAGTTTTTACTGTAAATACTTTAAAAGGTGATGAAAATCCTACTATCCTTTGCTTACGGAACACTTTTTTAACAGCACATAAACAGACATCTCCTGCATTATCATTTGAAAACAGGGAAATGGAGCATGAAGTCCCTAGCATTTTGTGTCGTGTAGCCACAGGGTTCCATTTTGTTCCTAGTACTATTTAGCCACATCTATATGAGCAGTCATTAGGAGGCTTGAAGTGTGGTAGATGCACCCAGTTTTGTTTCTGTTGTATATCTGAACCCAGTGAAGCCACTGTCTAGATAAGAGAAGAGATGCATAATAGCCTTAGCTGAAACCAAATCCTGGTGCCCTGTAAGTACAGTAGGTGGGTCACATGTCCAGGAACTGGTGAGATGATAGATTCTGAAGGAGACCTCAGTCTCCCTGAAGGAGCAGGTACATAGTTTGGGAATGTCAATTGATATATCTCTGTCACTAGGTGCTTTGAGGCTGCCATAGTTAAAATCATCAAGTAGTATCCTCAGCTGCTGTTTACACTCCAGATATTCCCAGAAAGTGTTAACCTGGCAAAGCTGTACCATGTATTAGGGATGTGTATGAAGCACATTCCCCCGCCCCTTTGATTTGATCTGAATAAAAGGAGGGGAATGTTTGGCTTCATGTGAAGCTCTCACTGCGAATGTAGGGGATTTCACCTTTGCACACAAACATCGTTGCAGCATTTTCACATTAGACATCTCTGTTTCACAGGCCAGACATCACAGCTGTGGTTTCTGAGCTTTTCCTAAGGGCACCCCAATATAAAGCACATCTACTAGCTTCTGTACTAGAATTGGCTCTGCATGTGGCCGAGTGTCCCCCGGGTAGAGCACTAAAACGTGTTCTACAGCTATATTAGCCACTGGCATGCTCAGTTCGTACCTCTTCTGGAGCATTGCACATTGTATTGCCCAGTAGGCAGCAATGCTATGCATGTCCATTGCTCTGTGAAACAAGCCTAGTATAGAGGTGATTGCACTTGGCTAGTGCTTGGAGAAGCACCGGCTAAGTTTGGAATGGATTGGGCATTGCTAGGTCTGAACACCTGAACCATGCATTGAATGCTTATATGCAAAGGAAGCCCCCCCATCCCTTCCTTTGCATCCCACCTCATTTTTTGCCCCCACCATCACACCCTCCCCAGAGATGTGCACAGAGCTGTAGAGGCTGGCCCCACCTGTGAATTGTGTAATTCTCTGCAATTGCCAGAAAATCTTGTGCGAAATCTTGCAGTTCCCAAATGGAGTGGCCTCTATAGCTGCACACACACCACTGGGAGACCTAGTTGAGCCTCTGGGGAGGGTATAATGGTGGGAGCCACCACTGCTAGATTTAAAGGTAAGGGGGCATGGCCATGGGGGACATGAGTTGTGTGATGGGAGATCCTGCTACATAGAAGGCCAGATACATTCACTGTGTGTGAATCTAGGCGTCTTTTGATTTGCATGTGAATCATCGAAGGTTTGAATGTGAATTCAAAGCTGACAGATATTTTTTGCCCTTTCTACCATGTATTGGCAACCTCAAGTCTGGACTAATACGCACTTTCTAACATGGGAAGGTCAACCAGAGAAAATACCTCCTGTGTACCTTTACATGTCTCCTAAAGAGCAAATAATTTTAGATGAAATCACTCCAGTAGGAAAGAAGTAGCAACTGGGTAACTAGAACTGAATGTAATAATCAAGGATGTTACCTATAGTGCTTCTTCACTTGTGTTGCACAGAGGTCTATAATTTTGACATGCTTTTCTCCCTCTTTCTCTTGAGTGCTGTCTTTTATGTGAAGTTACCTGTTCTTGAGGGGACGGTTACTATTAGGCAGAAAATGATATTCAAGGTGAACGTAGAAGGCATGCTGGTAGATATGCTTTATATTGGGGTGCCCTTAGGAACAGCTCAGAAACCACAGGCAAGCTGTGATGGCTGGCCTGTGAAACAGAGATGTCTAATGTGAAAATGCTGCATCTTTGAAAACCTTTAGGGAATCTGCAGGCTGCTCATTTGCATTTAATATTTTATACCTGCCATATAAAGACTGAACAGTCTGTGACTGACCAAAGCCAATTCCTTCTCCAATATAGACCTACCAAAAACACAAGTGATGACTGGCTGTCCTGACTCAAAAGGAGTTGTGCAGATGAGCAACATAGAATTTGGCTTTTAAATGCATTCTTTACTTTCCTTGTTGCACATTTAAAAGATTAAGAATGATACTTCTAGAGTCATTCCAATTAGTGGGTATGTTCTCTGTTTCTTTAGCAGAAATACTGAAGAAACAACTTCCTTTATTCCATGTTACAACTGCTGCTTACTGATCTACCTTATTTACAATCAGTCCTTGTGGCTTTTTATAATGCAGTCCTCTGTGTGGATCTATTCATGCAGCATCAACAGCAAGGATTTTATTGGTGTAAATCATTTTCATGCTTTCTAAAATTAAATAAGAATTATTTATTATTATTTTGCATCTGCACATTAATTCATACATGGCTTCTCTATATCCTGGTATAGTATGAAGGAAAATTGTGGAAAACAAGTACCAGGAATACACAAATGTAAATTAAGGGTTAAGGAAATAAGATTTAAGTGTAGAAAAGGCAATAGTGTTCATACATGAAAAATCTGGCAACCCAGTCAGTCCCACAACAGCAGCATCATCACATTCTTTTCCTGAAATGGTACATATTGAGTTTGCCAGCCCCTTGATATGGCAGACAGGACAGAACATAGTGCCAATCTGCTATCTACTAGAACTTGTTTCTGCTGGTTTTAGTTCAAAGAGCAGGAGGAAAGAAGAGGAAGCAAGAGAAGTGCCCGTGAGGTCACACTTGCTGTGCTCTCTTCATCTTTCCCTCTCAGTCCTAAAGACTGTGTTTTGACATTGATCATGCTCTGTTCAGATTATTTTAAAAGACTGCAGAATGGAAATCTTTTCTCAAGCTGATATAATCAATCTAAGACCCAGTGACATCTCACATCTTATATCCATTTTATTCTAGCACAGTCCCAGGAGCAAACTCTGTGAACCACACCAGCCTGTTCAACATGTCAACAACATGATTATATAAAAATTGAGCACAGTCCCAGAAGTGTGTCCTATACAAACTGCATCCTGTTTATTCCAGTGGCATCTCCATGGGTGAACAGATACATATGCAGTGCACCACTGGAGAAAAACTGAGGCCTATAGGGTTGATCACTCTGTGTCTTCTGTGTCAGGACTACCTTTGGAGTTGTTGCTGTTGCTCAGTCATTAAGTTGTGTCCAACTCTTTGTGACCTTATGGACTGTACACCAGGCCCTTTTGTCCTTTATTTTCTCCCAAAGGCTGTCTTAGCTGATGTTTGTTGCTTCCATGACACAATCCATCTCATCCTCTCTCATCCCTTTTCCCTTTTGCTGTCAATCTTTCCCAGCATCAGGGTCTTTTCCAATGAGGCCTGTCTTATTATGTGGCTGAAGTATTTGAGCTTCAACTTCTATGGGAGCAGTGGAAATAGGAACATAAGAAAGAGAATTTGCTCAGCATTTATTCCATTCCCCGTTTAAAGGAAAGTTTCATCAGTTCCCAAAGGAGAAGCTATGCTGATCCATTGCAACAACTCCCACATTCATAACTAAAACTGCTTCACTTTAGCAAGATGGTGGCTTCATATACTAAGATGACTCGCTAGTTTATATCACATAAATATACATAGGAAAGTTAAATCTAACAATATATAAAAAAGTCATTTTTAAAGACACATATGCTGTAGTAACTAATAAGTAGGACATAATCAAGAGTGAGGAGAACATGCATTAAACATAGTTTTTATGAGGTGCCTGAATGCCATCCAGTTGCTACAGTACCAACAGCTCTTTCAGCTTCTGCTTTATGTTTCACAAATGTCTAGCAATAATTGGAACCAATCTTAAAATATCTAACATTAATATTACATCACACTGCTGTTACATTTTATCTTACAAATTTCCATGCCGATAATGACTGTTCATCTTGAAGAAATGAAGACCTTGTTCTTTTTTTTAAAAAAAATCCTAATCCAGACCTGTCTTTATATTGATTTCAGTTTGTTTTGCAAAATTATTGTGCCAATATAGAACATTATTGTTGAATGGGGGTTATAATGAAATCTCAGGTGTTTGGTGCTATCTCTTTGTGACCATGTAGGTATAAATTGTTGCAGAATTTGCCTTATTGCCCAAACTTGTTTTATTGCCCAAACTTGCCTTATTGCATAAACTTCCTGTTACCTATTAACATGAAGAGCATTTGTGCCTGACTCATTAAGCCTAGTAACCTCTAGCTGCACTCAAAGTCCACTGAGAATTGTTCTTTAAGATCAAAAAACTCAACTAGCTTCATTATTTTTCTTTTCATGAAAAAAAGAAAAAGAGAGAGAATGAGATGTAATGCTTAGACTGGCAATCCCAGTGCAGTTTCCAAGTGTAATTTGCCAAAATGGGAAGCAAATAAATTACACGATTTGACTTAATTTTTAATTAACTGAAAGTCGTCACTGCAAATTGTGTCTTTCATTACAAACCACAATTCTCAACCTTCAGTCCTGGAATAATTAAGCAATATATTATAATTATGAAATGTAATTTTAATTTAATTATGATATATCATATGACTGTTTTGGTCTAGCTGACATTTGTTGAAAAAAATGCTAGAATATACAATATGCAGTAGACTTTGCAAAGTTTGTTATAGGATTTATGGCATGTAGAGAAGCTATTTTTCCAGTCACAAGCAGCCAGCTTGAAGTATAAATATAGAGTGCCTCCAGACTACACAAAAACTGTGCAGTCCCTCTGCACCTGCTTCCTGTCTGACAGACAGGACAAATGGAAACTATGGAGGGACCGCGTAGCCACTTCCTGTCTGTCAGATGAGACAATAAAAGTCTGTGCATGGACTGAATAGCTTTTTCCTGTCTGACAGACAGGATGCTCAATCACTCACAGTAACAGAGCATCCTTATGCAGAAACTGTGAAGTTGGAAGCTGTTGGTTAGTTTCGAGGGCAGAATGCTGCTCTGCTGCTGTGAACAGAAGTTTTTTTACTCTGGAATAGGGGTGTGGTGTGCACGAATATTCGAAGGAATTCAAAATCTGATAGAATCTGCCCAAATTTTTCGGTTTCGAACTGAATGTCCATAAATTCGAATTTAAAGATTCAAATGAATTACAAATTTTGGATCTATTTGTTTGAATTATCTGGACATTTGCATGTGTACGGGTTCATACACGATGCTTACTTGCAATTACGCATCTTTCCTGCATCTGTACACATTTGTACGGATCCATATGGAACAAAAATAGGTTGCATATGGGATAAATACGGGATGCATATGGACATGTACAGATGTGTACAGATGTGTACAGGATGCTTAAAGATGCATACAAGCACATGCAAATGTTGACATTTGTAAGTGTAAATTTGAATGTTTTCTATTCAAATTTGGTTAATTTGAATCAAATTTGGTTACATTCAAATTTTAAAGATTCGAATCAAATTGTGAGTCCCATCTAACTCAGAAAATGTTTCATCAGTATAATCATGAGCAAGGCCACTCTGCTTATATAAGCCTTTGTTTTCCCTGTGATATTTAGAACAACCTGTGTGATGACATTAGCACCAGTTTTTTAAAAAGTTCTGAAAAGTTTTAGTCTAGTCTACATTTGGTCAAATGATGTTTACAGTTTAAAACCATAGTTGGTCCAAAACATAAAGCAATAATCATGCCTAGGAGGTCCATTACAATCACACAAGCATCCATTGCAAAATCTGAAACAACCAATCAAACTGAGACATGGAGGATATCCTGCTATTATCATTTACCTTTTATTCAGTAAGGTTACAAGCTGGGAAGTAACAATAGATTCTTAAATCCCTAAGACAAGGAATTCTACTCCTTTTTATCCCATGTCAGAAAAATATAGTTTGACTTACAAAGGACCTTCAAGTCATCTGTCCCTTTTCCAAAAATCCCTCCATTCTCTAGTTTTAGCTTCCATGCCACCATTTCTAAATTCCAAGAAACCATCACAGCGTGGCTGTTTTGGGCAATAAGCAACTAAATTCTGGATTAGCATATTTAAAATTATTATCATTTTAAGAATAAGTCTGGATTTAAAACTTTTTTTAATATCTCTTCTTTGACAGTTACACTCTTTTCAGCTTTTCTTCTATGATACAGTGTCAATGAACTGGGAGCTGCCTTGCTTCAGTCACCATCAGGTCAAGGATAAGGAGTGGCCTTACAGCTGAGCAGCTGTCCAGGGTCCTGACTCAGAGGGTTGCTAAAGCTGAGGTCCCATGCAAATGTAGGCAGAAACAACAAAAAAGCTTGTGCAGCTGACAGATTTGGAAAGTGGTGGATAGAATTTGATTAAACGTTGGCATTCATAAAACAGCAATGATCATAATGTACTTTATTTATTTTAATATTTTGCATTTAATGATTGTTTTGGAAAATGGACATGTACAGCAATCTGAAAAATCACTATTAACATTTTTTTACCAAAATTTAGGCAGTGCTTTAGAGAAAAATTCATAATGATAAGCTCACCCACAGTAATCAGACAGCCATCTCAAAACAGCACGATCTGCAAACAGTCATGCTGTGTTAATGCATATAACTGTTGGACCAAGCAGATAACTTCTAGCAGACATATGCCAGGCATATCTGCAATTTCCTAAGGCTGAGATATTTCGAATTAGCATAACAGATTTTTTTTTAAAAAAAAAATCCTTATTTTTTGTTAACTATTCCTGTTGTTGGCTTCCATAAAGAAGATGGAGTGTGATCCAATTTATGATCACAAATCTGAAAAACAAGCTAAGGTTTTCAAAATCAATTTTAGAAAAACTTACAATATTAAAGAATAGAATGTAGAATTAGATTCCTAAGTGTTACATGCAAAATCCTTCCTTGCAACCACAAAGACAGATTTATAAAAACCCAACTGAATAGCATGAGATCAATAACAGAGGGTTACAAAGAGAACATAGGATCCCCTTAAGTGGATGGAGATGTCATGTCTCAAGCTGGTGGCTTGTCCATGTGCCGGGCAATTGGCAGCTAGCTGCAGGATCAGGTTTCAGAGTTCTTTCGAAGAGGAATGGTTAATGCGTGGTCAGGTATGCTGAGGTCAGATTTTCCAGAGGGTCTTCATTGCCATAAATTAGTCAAAGGTTCAGGAGCACAACGTATAGGAGCCAAGGTTTCAGGAAAAGATCCATTACCTGCAATGATGTTTGCTGGGTTTGGGCATTCTTAAGTAGGGCTGGGTGAGCCCCACTCCCTCTGGCACAACTGTTTGGCATACAAATGCACTGAACCTTTCAGGTGTTCTTATTATTGCCTGAGAGCGCTCTGCGAAGGGTGTTGGCCAGCATCTGAGTCTGAACTGTCTCCATCTTGGGATACAAGATCATTATGCTCCTTTGACTCTTGAGGCGCCTTCCTCTCTTCAGCTGGAAGGGAAACTTGCCTCAGCTTGGCTGTCATGACCAACAACCTCCTCATCCTTCGAGGAGGAGGTGCTGATGGCACAAGGCATGACAGGAGAATGCATCTGTGGTGCTCAAATGTATTTCCTTTTCAGTAGAAGACTTGACAACTGGGAATGGTTCTTGAATAAGTAGCCTTTTTAGTCACGCTCAATGCAATCCATATTCAGTAACTTAATTACTTCAAGCGTTAATATGTTAAATATATGGAAATAAATAGTATAGATAAACAAGATACCTCTGGTTTAAAATTTTATCATGCACTTATTAGGCAGACTTTTTATCTCTTTTTTCTCCCCCTTTTTATGCTATGGACAACCATAGAATGCTTCAAGACAGTAGAGGAAAGGAAGCAAAGAATTCTGTGAAATACTTTAGCACTTTAGACACACAAAGTTAGGCATCCCACTTATTTTCACCAATAAAACTACTATACAGTTTTTGCTTACCACTTACATCTTGTTTTCATTTTCAAATGACTGCCATGCAAGTGCATTTTGACTAATCATAAGAGTTAGAAAATAAATCATTTGAAATTCAGATATGTTTGTGAACAGATCTAATAGCTCTTGAACAATCTCTGGTCTGAGTCAATTGCAGAGTAATTTGTCTATGGGTGTTTTTCCACTGTCACTAGAAGTACCCATTAAGTACTTAATGGCATTTTTGTACCCATTAATGGGTACTTCTAGTGGTAGTGGAAAAACACCCTTTGATACATGATTTATTGAACATTCTAAAGCTGACTGTTCTTCAGATCTTTTGATCTGATCTGTCTGTCATTCTACGCGTGTTGGATTTAGTTTGTGCTTTTTCAGTTTTTTAAAAAAGGTAATGATGATTTCCCTGTAGGAAACTTACTCAGAGAGGACAAACAATAATATAATCAAAGCAATAATGAATGATTGTTATCTTTCAAATCCTTTTTCTCACTGGATTTGTGAAATTAAAAGAAAACAAAGAAAACTGTCATTCAAATGAATGTTATTTAGGACGCTGCACAATTCTGAAACAGTCTGTTCAGAAAGCAAATATTTCAGGCAGAACTGTGAGTCCTTTCATACAGCACAGGTGCTGCACTAGCCAGAGCTTGCTAGTTTGACCCATACTGCCATTGACTATCCCTGGTACAAGAAAAGACAGCCCATGTTGGGATAGCCATGGCAACTGTCTCCAAATGCTAGACTAGCCCTTGAAGCCTGCTCTGGAGGGTTTGAAGGTCCACAACAGACATTTATGAGGGTGGGACATTACTTTTCACCATTTCCTGCACTAATTTCAGTGCCATTTCTTTGAAGGTTGCTGAAAAGGGTTCCCTTTATGTTCCAGCTTATAGAGCCATGTGTTCACAAGCCTCTATGGTCTGGGATACAACCCTGATCTGTTGGTAGGCCTTGTTATTGCAGTCTTCTAGTTAACTGGGCTAGGGCACCCTTTTGAGCCAGTTTGGTATAGTGGTTAGGGAGTGAGACTCTTATCTGGGAATACTGGGTCTGATTCTGCACTCCTCCACAAGGTTAGATGGGTGACCTTGGGCTGGTCACAGCTCTCTTCTGAGCTCTCAAAGCCCCACTACTTCACAGGGTGTCTGTTGTGGGGAGTTGCTGTCCATATTCTTGGCAACTCTTCTTCTTCTTCTTCTTCTTCTTCTTCTTCTTCTTCTTCTTCTTCTTTTTGGGCACCCTGGCGTAGGACTCCACTTTCCTGCACCAGTATGTAGAATGAAAGTCTCTAGATACATTTCTTGCATGGGACAGTATCCCATACACAAAAGGCCACCCTGACTGAGTCAAACTGGTGGCAGCTACGGTACTCACAGATGCACCAGTATCATCACTGTACCAATGAGAGTTAACAGAATATGTAATACTGAACAGAATGTCATTAACAGCAAGTGCCGGCAGAAATGAAAATGTTTTCAATAAACGTCGTTCAAGTAAAATGGAATCAATTTTATGAATAATGTACAGCCGTGCCAGTGCAGTGATTGCTACAGAGTTCACAAAAATTCTGAGATGTTTTAATTACACTAGCGCAACTTTTTATTTGATTGACTGCTGGTGCACCAAAACGTTCCATACCAGGACACATATACAACTAGTTATGCAAATACAGTCAAATGTTTGTCTATATGGAGCTGCTGTCAGTTAGTTTACATGCATTTTAGAAATGAAAGGGCAAAATCCAAAGTTTAAACAACAGATGTCTAGCCATATTGAGATATCCAATGGAAATGGCTGTTGAAGGCTCAGTAATGTTGAAAAGGAATCAAGACATAAGTAAAAGCAGCAGCGATTACCTTCTGGAGAAGTATTTCTCCCTGTGGTCTAATAAATATTATATGACTCAACATGAAACAATATGATAATAATGTGATATTTACCCAATAAGCAGGTGCACCAATTGGGGTTACAGCTCTCTAGTTTGTTGCCAAGCAAAGATGCATTTTAACCTTTTGAACGCCCCCCCCCTCTTTTGTTTTCAGCCTCTGTCTCCTTGGACTAAAATGACAAAAGAAAGTCAACCTCAGGCCCTCGCGGCTCTACCCGGCACCACTGTTGCAGCTGCAGTACTAAATAATGTCACAGAACCAGCTGTTCCTGGAGGGGGAGGAGGAGGAAAAGGAGGACCAAAGGAAGACGCATTCTCAAAGCTAAAGGAGAAATTTATGAATGAATTGAACAAAATACCATGTAAGTAAAAGCAAAAAGAAATGGGGAGAAGTGCTGGTGTTGTTGATAAGAAATTCAGGTGCCAGTGCAGGACATGAATTTTTCCTCTAATAGGTTCAAGAGTTACAGTGAATTATTCTTCCCTAAATATCGTTTATTATCTTTATACCTCATCCTGTACAGAAACTACCTGGGCAATTCAAGGCCTAGTTCACACTTGCCTGCCTGAAATAGTCTGGACCAATTAATGTCCAGACAGGCCAGAGCCATCTGCACAGAGGAACATCCCTGTGCCTATCCCAGTAGTGGCAAGCATGCAAATGGCCTTGAATCCTGACCTTGAACACACCACCCACTCCTAGTCATATTTGTGGGATAGGGGGCGCATACACTACTTGAGACAGGGCAAGTAAAGATGGAAGGCCAGGAAGCATCCCGTTCATCCTGCCCTTGGGCCATTTCCCATGGGTATCCAGAGTAGGTAAGCATGGGAAAGGGACAGGAGGCCTCAGGGACTCTTCCAGCATTGTGTACAATGTCTTCCTGTATTCCACCTGGAACTGTTAATTGGCTTCCACCCACTCCTCTACTGCAAATACTACAATAAAATAAGAGACATGCTATCACTCTGTTTTCAAGATTTCCAGTGTAAAGTTCTGGATGTAGGGATGTGTACAAATGGGTTTTTTGGCATTCAATTCGTAATGAACTAAATGTTAGAAAAATCATATTTGTTTGAATATATCCTCTTTGAATGTGGTAGGATTCTATTCAATTAGAATATATTTGAACAAATTCGTACAAATATCTGATATGAATGCATATGTATCCCACATACAGATCCTATTCCAGGATATATTTCAGAATAAAGCCAAGTGCAAACAGGGCCATGGTCTCACTAGAGTGTCACTGTGAAGGTAAGTGTGGAAACATAACTAGCCAGCTGAAATTAGAAATAAGGCAAGCAAAAAGGAAAGAAATGAGCAGAGAAGAATGAACAAAACAGAGAAGGACTAGAAGCCCTCATGCAAGCTTTGGGGATAGGGCTGGGGCTGGTCTGTACTAGTACCATCACTAGTGTAATTGCACTACTGTATTCCAGACCATACCTTGCTGGGTTCCAGCCCCACAAGCCCAGAACAAGGCAAGGTAAGTGCAGAAGGCCCCTCAGTTACAGAAATATCAGACATATTATGACTCAACTGATTTCTTCCGTATATTCTTTGTTCAGTTTGATATAATTAACTAAATCTTTTTTCTATCTTTCAACTTTTTCTTTTACTAGTAATCCTTGGTCACTGATGTAATTTTGTAGGTAGAGCAATTCAACATAACTTCCAGATTTTAAAACATATCATAATTTGCTGCCATAATTTAATTTCTCATCATTTTTATCTAAATGAATCTGATTTGGCTAGTCCAGCCAGATATTCTTTGTTTTAAAAATATTATACATCCACTGCATATGTATTCAACACTTTTCTTTTTCACTTACTTGTGTTGAATATCTTTCAATGATAAACTTTCCAAATATTTTCATTTTATTCTTTATCAACGCTTTTAAATTAAATTTCCATTTCCAAACTTTTTTCCATCTGGTCCCGCATTTAATTGGTACTACTGTGCTGCTTTTCAATTCCAAATTTCATTTATACATCTTGATTAAATAATCTTACTGTGTTTAGCACTGATTTGATTTCTGTTAGTGATTTGGCATTTAATTAAGTCATCTGTGCACAGAAGATGACTTATTTTATCAGCTTGTTTCAAAATTTCCAAGCCATAATTTGTCTTGTTCAGTGTTATTAGGAATGGTACTGTAGCAATGATAAATAATTAAATGGAATTTTTGTTCAGTCATTTAGTTGTGTCAACTCTTCATAACCCCATGTAACACCAGGCCTATCTGTCCTTCACCATCTCTCTAAGTTTGCCCAAGCTCGTATGCGTTGCGTCTGTTACAGTATCTATCCATCTCATTCTCTGTCATCTGTTTCTTGTTTTGCCTACACTATTTCCCAGCATTAGGGCCTTTTCCAGTGAGGCCTGCCCTTCTCATTAAGTGGCCAAATTATTTCAGCTTCAGCTTCTGTATTAGCACTTCCACTGAACAGTCAGGATTTATTTTCTTTAGTATTGACTGATTTTTTTATCTTCTTACAGTCCAAAGGATTGTTAAAAGTCTTGCGCAGTCCCGCAGCTCAAAATAACTGATTCTTCAAGGCTCAGCTTCCATATGGTTCAAATCCCACAGCCATATATTATTATTAAGAAAATCACAGCATTGGCAATACAGACCTTTGCTGACAAAGTAATGTCTCTGCTTTTTAATATGCTGTCCAAGTTTGCCATAGCTTTTGTCCCCCCCCCCAAAAAAAAATGCCTTTTAATTTTATGGTTGCAGTTGTCATCTGCAGAGATCTTTAAGCCCCCAAAAATAGAATCTGACACTGCTTCCATTTTTTTGTTCTCTGTTTGCCAGGATGTGAGGGGACCTGAAGCTATGACCCTCAAGTCAATTTTTCCATTCTCCTATTTCACCCTCATCAAAATACTCCTTAATTCCTCTTCACTTTCTGCCATCAGGGTAGAAGGGTGGAATCATCTACATATCTGAGGTTGTTGGTATTTCCCCTGGCAATCCAGCCTGACACTATGCATGATATACTCAGCACATGAGTTAAATTAACAGAATGACAATATACAATCTGTTTTACTCCTTCTCAATTGTGATCCAATCCATTGTTCTATCATAGGAGCTAATTATTGCTTCTTGACCCATAGGGAGATTCCTCAGAAGACAAGGGCCTGTAAGAACTTGTCACAGTTTCTTGTGATCTACACAGTTCAAGGCTTTAGCATACTCAATGAAATAGAAGTAGATGTTTTTTTGGAGCTTCCATGCTTTTTTCATAATCCAGCATTTATCAAAGACCTTGTAATTCTGGTAGTTCTCATTTCACATGTGAAATGAGCACAATTGTTTACTACTTTGAACTTTCTTTGGAACTGGAACATAAACTGACCTTTTCCAATTCAGCGAATTTTCTGAATTTGCTGACGTATTTGGTGCAGCACTTTAACATCATATTTTTAAATTTTTAAATAGTTCAGCTGGAATCCTATCATCACTAATCTTGTTGTTAGCTATGTTTCCTAAGGCCTGTTTGACTTCACTTTCCAGGATGTCTGGTATTAGGTCAGTGACCACATCATCATGGTTATCAGTGATATTAAGAGCTTTCTTTTAAAATTTTTCTGTATATTCTTGCCATTTCTTATTAATCTCTTCTCCCTCTGTTAATTCCCTACCATTTTTGTCTTTTGTCATATTCATTTTTGCATGAAATATTCCTTAGATATAGCTTTATACCACTGTACTTTTTCCAGCCATTGACAGCTGGATAGGTTGAAATATCCTGGTCATCACAAGTCTATTATAACGTAACAACAATTAGACAATGATGTAAAGAGAGGAAAAGTGATCAGGCTGAAGACAGTAAGATGAGAGGTAGAGGTCAGAGAGTAGGATCA
This sequence comes from Aspidoscelis tigris stejnegeri, assembly GCA_023333525.1. Lineage (NCBI taxonomy): Eukaryota > Metazoa > Chordata > Lepidosauria > Squamata > Teiidae > Aspidoscelis > Aspidoscelis tigris. Next base: position 48,523,618 of record JALMGA010000005.1, on the reverse strand, counting down.
TTTGAAAAAAAAAATAACTTCATGCCTATCATGCAGTATGGTCTTCCTGTTCTACCATATGTACCAGTGACTTAAAAAGTACCAAAGAATGCATTTGTTGATATCTTGTTAAAGTTCATTTTAAATAAATCTTCCGTACCCAAAACTACAAACATTATTTGATACTGATTAATATAGGGGAGAAAATAGTGTTCATCTTGTCATTTCAATTTTTAAAAAGTCTCTGTCCTAGTGGCAGATTTCAACTTCTGTTTTTAGAGTCAAGATTATCTGGATGCAGTGAATTTAGTTTAATTGAAAAAGTCGCACAGGAAAAAAGGCCATTAGGGTAATTATGGCTTGGGATTTACTTTGTACCTATCAAAAAAGCTAGTTATAATGAAGACCAGGAGAATTAGCACAACAGAAGATTTCAGGTTCCTATTTGTGGTTGCTTATCGCCTCATGATTGCATTGCTGCTTTTGGTGACTTTCTTGCTGACAGTTAAAATTTTCAGGATGGTTTGTCATGTTGTCCATTGTACTGTGGATAAAATAATTGGAGTCACTTTGTTACTTGGCTCATTCAATTAAAGTGTGAGGTTGCTGAAAAGCTATTAAAGCATAACAAGTACAGTTTTCTTCTTAGTTATGCAAATTCATACATTCCTTTTGTGACTGTCTGATTAGTGTCTAACTATGACCATATGAATCTTTTCTCTTCCGTTCAGTTGTAAAAAAATGCCTGTGCAATATTTCATTTTATCTTCAATAAATGAAATTTTGAAGAGGTTTTATAGCAAAAACACCATCTCTGAGCCCTTTAATAAAAAAAAGCCCAATTATATCTACCTTTTTCAAAAAAAAAATGTTCCAGTACCATATAAAATGACCCAAAATTTTTAGAGAATTGTTCATAGTGTTCATATTATTGTTGTTGTTGTTATCAGCTACACACAGCAAATGAGATCACTATGCTGGATTTCGTATTATATCACTAGTTGGGCACTTCCCAAGCACCTAGGACTGCATGATGTATCGGTGAATTATGCAAGCAGACCCCAGTAAAGTGGCTTTTTGTAGTTGGCAGATGGGTATTTTGTCAACGTCAATGGTTTTTAGGTGCCCACTGAGATCTTTTGGCACTGAGCCCAGTGTGCAGAGGATGAATGGGACCACTTTCACTGGTCTCCGCCAGAGTCGCTGAAGTTCAGTTCTCAGGACTTCATATCTGGTGAGCTTCTCCAACTGTTTCTCCTCAATTCTGCTGTCACCTGGAATAGCAACGCCGATGATCCACACCTTCTCTTTCTCAACGATTGTAATATCAGGGGTGTAATGCTCCAATTTTTGGTCAGTCTGAAGCCTGAAGTCCCAAAGTAGTTTTGCCTGTTCATTTTCAACAACTTTTTCTGGCATATTTGGTGCAGCACTTGTGATCCCACCAGTTCTTTTGGCACAAGTTCCAGTGGATCACTTGTGCTACAGCATTGTGTCTCTGCCTGTAATCAGTTTGTGTTATTTTCTTGCAGCAGCTGAGTATATGGTCGATAGTTTCATTCACTTCTTTGCAGAGTCGGCACTTTGGATCTTCTACTGATTTTTCAATTCTGGCTTTGATGGCATTTGTTCTTATTGGTTGTTCTTGTGCAGCAAGAATCAGTCCGTTTCCCTTTTCAATGTTCCATTCGTAAGCCAAGACCAGGTCTTATCCATGTCCACTTTGCCTTCGATTTTCTCCAAGAAGTGTCCATGCTGAATTGCAGTTTTCCGGTACTGGTTCTTGGTTTGCCGCACTTTGAGAAGCTTCCGGTTGTTGACTTCAATCAAAGCTGATTCTTTGCTTTCTGTCATGTAATCTGTTAATGCATGCTTCTCTTCTTCCACTGTTTGCTTCACTTGCAAAAGTCCTCTACCACCTGCTTTCCGGGGCAAGTACAGCCTGTCAACATCACTACAAGGATGCAGTTCATGGTGGATCGTCATCAGTTTTCTGGTTTTTCTGTCTAAATTGTCCAACTCCAACTGAGTCCAGTTCACAATTTCCGCAGTGTATCTAATGACTGGTATGGCCCAGGTGTTTATGGCCTTAATGGTGTTACCACCATCCAGTTTCCTTTTCAAGATTTTTCTAATCCTTTGGATGTACTCTATACTGACCACAGAGTTCACGTGGCCATGCTTAATGTTCTCCAGTTGCAGGATGCCCAAGTATTTGTAGGCTTCTGGCTGGTGGGACCTGATGGCTTGTCCATTTGGCATTTCATTGCCTTCACTTTCAGTAATCTTCCCCTTCTTCAGTGCCACTGTGGTGCATTTGTCCAGGCCAAACTCCACACTGATGTCACTGCTGAATATTCGCACTGTGTTGGTCAATGACTGGATCTCGATTTCAGATTTTCCATAAAGCTTCAAGTCATCCATGTACAGTAGATGTGAAATTTTCTGTGAATTCCTGGCAGTTTGATAGCCCAGGTTTGTTTCCTGTAGGATGAGTGACAGTGGGATCATAGCGATGATGAAAAGCAGTTGGGATAATGAGTCCCCCTGGAAGATGCCCCTTTTGATGTTGATCAGTCCGTAGCTTTCATTTCCAACAAAAAGCTCAGTCTTCTAGTGTTTCATCTCACTTTCTATAAATTTTGTGATATTCTGACTGATCCCAATGGTTTCCAGGCACTTTGTGATCCAACCATGTGGCAGGGAATCAAAAGCTTTTTTATAGTCGATCCAAGTCATATGCAGGTTTGTTTTTCGGCTTTTGCAGTTCTCCGGAATCATTTTGTCAATCAGTAGCTGGTCTTTTGTGCCCCTGCTTCTCCGTTTGTTTCCTTTTTTCTCTACTGGCATGATGTTGTTGTCTTCGAGGTAGTCTTGAATCCTGTCTGCTATTATGCCTGACAGCAGCTTGAGCATAGTAGGTAGACAAGTTATTGGCCTGTAGTTTCCTGGTATGTCTCCTTTTGCTGCATCTTTCTGTATTAAGTATGTTTTGCCAGTTATTAGCCATTCACTGGTGTTTCCTGTTTGCAGCATTTCATTAAACAGTCATCCAATATGTAGACAGTTGGATTGGCCCAAGTAGCACATGAAGCCTGGTATCAAGGAAATGTGTTATTTCTGGTGTGCCATGAAAACATCCCTGGCTAAAGTTTGGCTGGAACTGGCCAGTTATCACCTGGAAGGCTGCTAGCATGGGCCCTCTGCCTAGCCTGAATCACTTGATTTAGGACTGGACCACCTCACAACTGGGAAAGCTTGGGAAATTGCTTTAAAACAGTCTCCACTTGGAGCAGTATCCAGCATAATATTCAAGCTGAAGGCTGATCCAATACTTAGTCCCATGTGGCTACATCATTCCCTGGAGCAGGGGGATACAGCATCCAGGGGATTATTCTAGAATGTGGAACTGGCCTTCCATAGTGTCAGATAGTATGCTCCCCAGGGACCATGCAGAAATTGCACTTGGTTTGAGCATGTCACACTCTATTGGCTCAGAAATATACTGCATCACATGTACAGACATCAGGACTGTGAAATGCTCTCTGTGTATAAATGAAATTCATCTTTTTATTTATATACAATATTTGGATTTTTTTTAACCACCCTATACCACATTCTTAGGGTAGTGTACCATCTTTTAAAAACAACAACCATATGAACATTAGAATAGACGATTAAAAATGATGACTAAAAGGTACAAATAACATGAAAAGAGAAAATCTCTAGGTATATTCCATTCCATTTTCAAATCTTTATGCCAAGCTGGACGTGATGTAACTTCAAAGGACTCTGCAGAAAAATCAAACAAAGCCCACAGGTTAGCTCAGCCTTTTCTCATTTCCATGTGGTCTTTTTGCTTTAGCTGTTTCTCAGTTCAGCAAACTGTGTGAATCAAAGTGAGGTTGAAGAAAAAAATAGAGTTTGAGTGACAAATTACAAAGAGAAATGGAAAGAATTCTTCTCACCTAATTCATGTGCCCTATTTTGATAGCTCTGGAGCTTACTGACAGATATAAAAGCCTTCTAAACACTTGGTCCTATTACAACCCAACCATCCAAGGAAGTACAGAACCAGCCTGAATTAGAAACTATTCATATATCCATCAAATACGTGGCAGGTAAATGAATCTATCAGTTCAAGCTTTGGTAGGACTGTTCAGTGTAAGCACTGCCATGAGATTATAATCAGCACTTATTCAGTACAATTATTGTTAAGTACATGTTTGTAGTGGATTTTGTGATGTCCAGTCTTGTGATAGATAGTGTGATATCTATCCAATCTATATTGTTATATCTATCACAAATCCAGTCTTATGGTAGATATGGAAGGTGAATTCCCACCTTCAGCTCCCTGGGAAATCATCCCAGGGAAGTGAAGATGGGGCATGGATCAGGCGTCTGCACCTTGTAATGCCCAATCTAGCCCAAAGTGCCAGGTAAGTGCAATCACCTTGCTGCATCAATGGCCATGCACTCTGGCTATTGCTGTGGTGACCAGGGGTGTTTTCACAATTCTTGCACTTGAGCGCCAGTCAACTTTGGCCATTCCCCCCCCCCCAGATCAGATGCTCACTTTATTCAATCCAGGCCCCTGTCTGCTTCACATCTATGGCCATCTGAGGTTCCAGCATGCTTGTGCAGCACCTCAAACAATCCTGGAGCACTGGAAAGACTGAATATGTCACACCGCTGGACCCTTCAGTTAAGTCCCTGCTTAATGTTAGTTAAGGTGTGGAGCACGATTTCATGCTCCACACCTAATCAATGATTAATGAACCCCTGGGAAGGGTGGGCATGCTTGGAGGCCGTAACAGCCTACTCCACATGCTTATGCTCTTCCCCAGGAGTTCACTAATTATGCACTAGAGGTCGTAGTGTGAATAGGCCTCAGGTGATGTAGCAAGCAACTGCAGCTATGCTGCCCTGCCCCATGGAGGCCCATGTCAGCTTGTACTAGGCAGCGGCTAGCATAGTGGTAGAGCGCTTCATAGTGTACTACAGCTATCCAGCCATGGGAAAGTCCAGCACATGTGGAACTTCTTCTTGGTTAGAAGCAGCTCCATGCAGACTCCCCCCTTTTCACCGAGTGCAAAAAGGTCTTGATATATCTATCCAGTCTTGAGAAATATGTTGTAAGTTGCATGGAGCACTAATTTCTTCACTCATATACTTATTTATAACATTTATAAACTGCTTGCAATGGGAACAATGGCTGAGAGATGAACAACTGTATATAGAGAAATAATAGAAAAGTAGCAACACCCAACAATGAATAATATTCTGGTGCCATAAGGTGACTCCTCTCCTGTGCTCAATGCATTGGTTACCTGTCTGCATCTGTGCCCAATTCACCTATAAAACCCTACCATGTTCCACTTCTAAATATGTCTGAGCCCATCTCTCCCATTCAGTGAGTGCACTCAGTTTATGTGTTAGATCTCAAAATACCTGGTCCTCATGTAGCATCTGGAAATAGGCAGGAACAGAGCCTTTTCAGTTGTAGCCCCCACTCTACAAACTGAAATCTGAGCAGCTCCATCGTTGAAACCTTTAAAAAAACAAACACCCTTTTCACCTCTACATTCAACAGTGTTTAATTTAGGTGACCCTATCCATTTATTTTATTTGTAATGTTTGTTTATTTTTTGTTTTATTCATTTTAAATTGCATGGATTCTTTGGAAAACTGCCATATCTACAAATTTAGGAAATGAATAAATAAATAAATGGCCCCTACTGTGAAAAGGCACAGATCTAAAAACCATACAGATCATGCCTGGAATAAAAGCAATAAGATGAAAAAGCAAATGTGCATTTGTGGTATTTCAGACATCAAAAGACTATGTATATATTATCTCAGTAATTATTGTCTTCATATTTTGAGCTGTTTCAGTGACAGATGACAGTAATAGTGCTGTTATTAAAACTGAATGCCATCCCAGCAAATGAGCAGTGAAAGTCCACCTTTATTTTGACAGAATTTACTGAGAGGTCTCCGAGACCCTCAAGATTTTCTCTGGTCTTTACTGTGATTCTTACTAGAAAACTATTAAACTAGTAAGGCTGGTATTTTGCTGCATTATAAGTATGTCAAGTTATGCCAGTACAGAAGAGAATTAAATTTGCAGCTGAAAAAAACCTGTGATAATATTTTTTCATTAGATTATGATTCAGTGCTAGAACTGGGAGGTTGATCTTTAAAATACTTTCTATTAGAACCAGGCAACAAAGCTGTTATTTTTCAGTTGTTGGGTTTGCGTAAAGTCACTGTTATCTACAGTACACATGTCTGGGAGGCATAAAACACAAATGTGTGCTTAAAATGTAATTTATGTGAATAGATTTCTTTCTTTCCGTGAATTACAAGTAACAAAGAGAGGCTTTAGAAATACGGTATATATAAAGTAAGATTTCATTTTAAGCAATTCCATGGAAACAAAGGAGCAAAGAATGCCTGTTCCATGACCACAATGGGCAATAAATCTGAGTTTAATATTTACAGAGTATACATGGGCATAGGGTTATATTTTAGATATGTTTTAGTGATAATTTATATTTGTTATATTTCTATTATTGTGAACAACCCTGGGACCCCTGGGTGAAAAGTGAGATATAAATTCTTAAATAAATGAATAAATAGATATAATTTCTGTAAAGGGAATTACTTTTAAAGGCGTGCAATCTATACTTGATTATACCTAATATTTAGCATTTCAGGCCCTGCGTTATCTTTATTGAATGATGTACTAGGACAAAAGCCAATTCACCTACTATAATATTGTTCACATAACTGAGTGCTCATATCATCCCTGAGATGTTACCATTTTCTGTGAATAACTGATTGTTCAGTGTTTGCCCTTTGGTTCTGTCCAAGTTTGGATTGTAATATAAGACAGATTGGCTAATCCATAGAGAAGACATTTACCAAACCACACAGAGGACAGTCCATCCATGTTCCATCCATAGCGGCTCACTTGACTGCTTAATTGTTTTGTTTATTGTGTAGCAAACTAGGGACACGACAGGCACTTCAGGGCAGAACCTTCCATCTTTGTCCTTTCTACCCACTATGTCAGACAGGTCTTGCAGTAGCTATGCACTTCATGAAGTATGCATAAAGTTAGCCGCTTCTCCAGCTAACCCTTGAAATTCCATCACAGGTATGGAACACAGGTGACCCAAGAATATACAGATATAACCCATACATTCCAGAACTGCTTCTCTTTTGCCACATTTGGATTTAAATATTTCTTATATTTTGGGGGGTCTTAGAACCCCAGAACCTGTTGCTTTTGGGGTTTTTTTTAAGGACATAGGCTGCACTCTCTTTTGCCAGAAAATCCCTGATGTTCTTAAGAGAGGCTCGACCTATCATTCTTCACCATAAGAGACAGACATATCAACGATTGCTCAGCTGCACCACCATGCTCACTTGCAGTGTTTGCACCTGGAAGAGAGTGCAAATGTTGCAACTGGCAGCTCACCAGCTGCTTCTGCTCCAGCTGTGGACAAGGTTTTACTTGTCATTAATAAGGAAGATCAGGGCTGCTGGAGGTCAGGCCTCCCTTGGAGTAGTTGGAACTGTTCCAGGAAGGTAAGTGCAAACAGGCCCATGGATGGTAGCAGGTCTGGAAAAACATTATTCAAGATCTACAGATACTGCGGTCTTTGGCATCATTCTTTTTCTCCAGTTCATTCAATTTTTGCAAAATAGAAAAATATTCATTTTTCTCCAAATTACAAGTTTTTTTAAATCTTGAGTGGATTACTGGTCATAAATATACTCCATATTCCTTAGCCAGATGACCCAATCCACAGTTCTCTCCAGTCTCAGTGCAAGAGCCTGTTCTCTACCTTCTCCATGTCTTGAAGCATGTGAAATAGAAGGAAAAGAAGCAAAACATGACACAGTATAAAGCTTATTACTCAAAACTTCAAGTCAGGCAAAACCTCTTTAGATTATGTCTGGGTTGGTAATCACTTCACATGAAACTATTTCAGAATGGCAGTTTCTCAACTGTCTTGTCTTCTGAAATGTTTCTTGTTAAATAGGTTTTAAATCCATGACTGGGCTTGGCAACCCAGTTCACACAGAAATACAGTTTCAAAAGAAAGATCAGAAGATGAAAGAAAATGTCTAAAATATTCTTAATCGGAGCATGTCATTTGGAATTATAAAAATGCTCAGAGGGAGTAAAACAGTAAAAAATGACTAGACTTAACAGCAATTGTGAGCTAACCATGTGAATATTCAGCAATGATTGTGTGTAGCAACCTCACTTCCAGCATATAAAGTACGTCACAAAGAAGAAATAGATGAACAAGGGAAAACTGAATGGCCATTTCTGTCACTAAATTAATGTAAGAAAGTAAAATTGCTCAAGCATCCTAATGAGTTTGACAGAACTTCTTTCAAATACCTTAGATGATATGAAGGGGAAATACACCAATTTTATTATAGATATTTTTGAAGAGTAACTGCTGACGCTGGCATTTCTGTTGAGATAAAAATGTGGTACAGAAAGTCTGACTATGGCACCAGCTACATCTGTATGTCCAAACTGCACAATTCCCGTCATTCATTGCTAATGGTCCTGCTGACAAAGGCTGGTGGTATTTGCAGTTCATCAGTACCCAGAGGTCCATAATTTGAACACTTCAGTTTACATCAACCGATGAGGACCTTTACTAGGAATATAGAAACCTGAAAAAAATGAGAATTTCTTCAGCACCTGTCAGTTGGAAGATGTTAAAAGGTTAAGGGTCCTGTTTTGCTATATTAGATTAGCTTTGCCCTGTTAAGCAAAGTTTGAAAGGAAATAAGGGACAGGAGATTTTTATTATTTTAGAAAAAAGAACAACTCCCCCTCCCCCCCAAAAAAAAGAGGTTCAAAAAGGAATGAAATATAATTATTTGATAAAAAGTCAAAGTAAATCCTTAAGTATAATATGGACCTATCCCGAAATCTGGACACCACATGATTTCTCTTGTTGTTTATGTCAAAGAACTCTGGTATTAACTTTGTGCTTATCCCTCCTGTTAGGAGTACGAACAAGTCAACATAACCCAAGCCAGAAGCTTTAGTGAAAGTGAGGAAAGTCATGGAAGTATTTCAGGGCTAGGATCCTTAGACAGAAGCACTGGATTTTGTAAATAACTGATATGGAAGAATTTTTCAAAGAAATTGAAGCTGGAAAGAAGGGCTCTCCACCATTAAATGTAGACCCATTATCCCCCCCCCCCAAAATCCCTGCGCTGGTAAAAATGTAAGAAAAGACTTATATTCTGTGCTACCTAGCAACTGAGGACTTAATGAGATAGCATCTCAATTATAGTTAAAATGTAAGTATGCAAACATGGTGTACTACATGAACAATACCAGAGTGGTTTGTCACTGCCTCCTTCTGGGATATTTTTCATGTTCCCAGCACAGCCTACGACAACAGCTATTTTGAATTAATTGAAACATTTAAGCTAAGTTGCATCTCTTGAAACCGAAGCTCTGTTTGCACAGCACCCTACATCAGTTCACTCCCTCCATGGAGCTAAGGATTCAGTGTCAAAGAAAGGGTGTCCTCTGCAATGGAAATGGACCTTTATTGGCACATGATTGCACAGAACAGGCGAAGTAAGTTGCTCATGCAGCTGAAGGTGGTAAACACCCTCAGAGTCCTTGCTGAAGTCCTGACCATCAGCAGGCATCTCAGCGTTTCGACACCACACTCCTCATACAGCTTAAGGGTACCTGCTGGAGACATGTGGATGCTGCCTCTGTCCCTGCTTAATTCCCAAGGTCAGTAATGATCAGTATGGGGCAGCTTAAATGCTAAGAAACCTTCACCAAAATAAGTCTTTGGCATCCTATCAGTTAAATGTGCACATATATCCCATTTCTTCAGATTTCTGCCAAATCTTGACATGCTTATTGTTTTCTCAGGACTGGAACTTTGAGTCCATACTGAAGTTCCTTCCAAGGATCAACATTCTGGGAGCAAAATTTTGAGTTTGGTGATTGAGAGGACCCGTAGAAAGGTGTGAGTCACATCAAGCTATAGCAGCTGCTTCAGAGAAAACTCCTTGGTTGCCTTGTTGGAGGAGATGATTCCCATGTGTTGTTCTGATGCGTATAATTACTAGGCGCCATTTGAACAGTCAAAAAATGCAATCACAATTCTGCTGAGGATTGAAAGTGTAGTAGATTCCCACCAATGCTTCCAGTCTGAAACAGCTATTCTGGACATGCTTTGAGAAGCCGTGAGAGGTGCCTCCCTGTACCAAAGTTTCTCTTAAGTCTTCAAGACATAGTTTAGTCATGTGCCCATGTTCCTGGGACAGGTGTTGCAGACCACAGCATAAAATGTGACATGATGCCACCTTTTTTGAGATTCATTTGGTTCCAGCAAATCTGCCTTAGGCTTGTTAGTGCTGCATGGACTTACAAAATGGTATGTGGTGAAGGAGAAACTTCAATTTTTAGCCATTAGTGTCCTCCTGACAAATACATATAGGAGCCTACACAAATCCATTCCTGTTTGTGTTCTGTAGAAGCAGCTATAGATAGATGAGGCAATATCCATCTTCCATGACTGGTAGCCCTTAAGTGATTGCAACTAGGGATGTGCACGGATATTCAAAAATTCAATTTGAATCTGATGAATGTTAACATTTGAATTTGAATCGGATTTAATAACATTCAAATTTAGACATTTGAATGGATTTCAGATTTTCCAAAACTTTTGTTCAAATGATTCAAATATTATAAGTATTTGCACTTATATTTGGCAGTTTAGAATGTTCTCAGGAACTGAAGAGTCACAATGACTCAGCAACTCATGTCACAGAGTCTTGTGATTCAGTCTCATGCTGTTGCAGCAATTAGATGCCATAATTCTGAAACCTCATGATGACTTGCAGTTTGTGGGCTATAAAGGTAGCTCTGTGTTGAACAAGTTGTTGTCTTTAGTTTCTGGTTTTAAAGAGAAGTTTATATAAGAGAGATTCTGAAATAAAACTGGTGAACCTTCCAGTGAGGAAAGAAATACTTTGTCTCTGGATTTATTTGACTGCATGACTGTCCAGCTATTCTCTGAGATTGACAAGTGATCTGACTCCAGTCTAAATCCACTACACTACGAAACAATAATACGTGATGAAGGCGTACAGGATAAAATGGGATGCATACGAAAGGCGCACAGATATGTATAACATATACAGATGTTGTTGACATTTGTATCTTTAAATACGAATCTAACATTCAAATGAATAGATTCAAATGTTACAGATTCAAATTGGATTTTTTTGACATTCGGATTTTAAACATTCAACTCAAATTCAAATTTAAAAAAAACCAACATTTGTGCACACCCCCTAATTGTAACATGGATTCCAAAAGCACATTCGTCTTTATAATATATATATTCTACTTTTCCATTTTATGTGCAGGTTTTTTCATATTTTGGTAGCACAGACCCCCTCCACACTCCAGTTTTTTTCCCTGTTCTGGGCACGTCTCCATGGTCTCTTTTTGTCTCTCTGTTGTCTCTATTGCAACGGACTTTTAAAATGCGCATTCTATTCTGTAATAAGTGTCCCCATGAGGTTCGGTAAAACACGCATTTAAAACGTACCTTCTGTCCCCATGGAAGCCGTTTTTTCTTTGCCCGCATATTTTTCTTCCCGCCCCCTCTCTGGGTGATAGGGTGCCGGCTTGACATTGCCATGACAATACCCCAGGAGCGTCTCCATGTTACTAGGAAAACCCGTGGCTTCCAAAAAGTTTGGAGGTAGTCTTGTTTAAAGGGGGGGGGGTTCTGCCACAGATTTTCCTCCTTTGTGGCTCTGGAAGCCCGGAGTAAAGCTCTGCATGGAGATGCTCTGAAGCAAAAGAACCTTTTTTCTGGATTTTTCTTTGCATGTAGATGCAGCCTCTGTCTTTATATTTTGGCTGCAGAAAGTGTTTTGGTAGGAAGGATGTGATTGCTTTGACTGGAATTTAGCTAGATCTCCAAACAGACTTTCTTCCTATTTACTCTATTGATAACTGATTCTAAGGACATTATTGATATTAAACTGGTAACAAGGTCCAATAACTTTTTGAAGACTCCAGAAGGTTTGGGACATTGGTTTTATGCCTCACAAACTGGTCTCAGTGGGGGGACTTCCTCTGTTTTACAGCAGATGAGCAAGGGTAGCCCTTGAATTAGAACATAGTCCAGTTCAACTCTCAGTACAAAATGAGCCTAAGAACATAATCTCGGTGGTGAGCAGGTGGCATGTGGAACTCCTTGTGCATTAAGAGTAGTGGACATCCAGCAATTTGCCAGCAGTCAAACTGGGTCACAAAGACCTACAAAGACAACACTGCCAGGGGATCAGTGCTCCATGTTATTGCATCCCATCACTATCTATGGCCGTCAACTGGAGTAAACTTGGGTGTATGAGAATGTTCGGCATGCGTAACGGTGGATGGCTTTCTGTGATAAAACACATCTATCAAATACATGCTTTATCTTTGACAGAGCAAAGTTCTCTATATGAAATTGCTACCAGATGGATTAACTGAGGCCTTTATTTCATTTGAAATGAGTCCAAAGCAAAGCTTCAGGTGACATTATGAGCCAAAGAAAATTGTGCAAAGTAGTGTGCTAGGGGGGAAAAAGTAGAAATTTTACTATGGTCCAAGGCCTGCATAAATACGGTAGAAGACAATTGTTTTGTCACTCAGGTTGAAAATGGCTTTACAAATATTAACAGGAAATAAGAGTTTCTATTTGATATTGTTTATGTAAGCTATATTATGTAAGGTGTGAACTTTCACAGTTTAAGTGTCAGCTTCCTGCACAGTTTGCTAAGATTAAATTGTCTTAGGGTGTAAACCACATTTAATAAAAGAGACTTTAGACAGGGGGGGAAAGGCACCATAGAAGATTTGAGACAGCAGCCCCAAAAGAGTGGATGCATCAGAATGACAGCATGCATTGTAAACCTCATGCTTTCTATTATTATCTATCTTCTATCTCTATATGTCATTTGTTTTAACTGAATAAAATTCTTTGTGTCTGGAAACTTCAAAAAAGGGACAATCCCAGATATTATCCTCCTGAGAGCAGAGTTATGGTTTATAGCCCATTTCCATCTTGATCAATATTTGGAGGCACATTCAGCACTTTTAGAATTCTTTGTTCCTTTGTACTTCTATATAACTTTTCCTTCTGAAACCATACTTCTTTGCCTGCATCCAGATGTCACTTACCTTTTCCACTATATTTGGATATTCCAGAATACAGCATTCTTGGGACTGCTTTATTCAGATATATCCAAATATAGTGGAACGAACAAACAAACAAACAAACAAATGAACATTATTATATAACTGATGAAACTGGGCATAAGCTTTTTAGAATTCTCAAATGATAACTGAGACCATTAGATTTTTTTGGCAAGCATGCTGACATTGGGTGTTTTTCCACTGTCACGAAAAGTGCCCATTAAGTACCCATTAATGGGTACGTAATGACATTTTTGTACCCATTAATGAATACTTAATGGGTACTTCTAGTGACAGTGGAAAAACACCCATTAACTAAAGAGGCAGCTGCATTTCCTCTTATGCAGTAATAGAAACTTTGTTAGAGGTAATCAACTATTCCTTGAAACCTGTAGCATCATAGTAATGAGCAATTAATTCTGTATTTCTTCAGAACCCAGTATGTTGTCTAAAGGGGAAACAGAAACTGAGCAGTAGAAAATGGAGTTTATGGAGCGCAAAGAAATAAAAACAAAGAGAACATAACTTTTCAAGAGAAAGTGAACAGAAGGGGAAATAGCAGTCAATAATCTCCAAGGATAGGAAGGACTGTCATGGAAAATAAATGTCCTAGAAACTAAGTACTAATTTGTTTTGAAAAGTAGACATGTTATTCAGAGTAATTTGCCTCCAGTTTTTTTTTTCTCTTAATGCTTGGTTGTGACGATCACAGGTTGGGGGGAGGGAGTGAGAGCCTGCTTTCAGCAGCAGTAGGGATCACATGACCCTCTCCAGCCAATGGTAGCGGCAGAATCTCGATAGGGGGAGACAGGCTGACTGAGACAGAGGGAGAAGCTGGAGGATTTTAAGAGAGTTAGACGCAGAAGTTAGTAGGGGAGAACAAACAAGAAGATATATAAAGTATTGAGACAGAACACTAAGAGAAATAAGAAGAGAAAGACAAAGCTTTATCTAAACAGAGGGAAAGAGCTTAAAAGAGGCAGAAGCTATTAAGAGCCTGTGAGTTAGGGTACGAAGTTTACCTCAGACCAAGAGAAGGGAGGCCCCTTTCAGACAGTAAAACAATGTTTTTAAATGAGAACTTTTGATGAGTGAACAACCAAAGGACTTTACTCTGTGTTCCTACCATTTTAGTCCTTTCTCATGGACTAAAGGACTCAAAGCACAACCTAAGCTTATTTCTTTATTTTGTTTCATTACTGTATTAATAAAGTTTAAGAGTTATCCTTACTCTACTGTCTGCTGCTTTGTGGTAAACCTGTCCAAGGACAGACTAGCAAAGTGGGGCGCCAGCTTTTTGGAGCTATATAAATGAAAAGTTGGCAGGGTCTGGCGACCCCCACAGCTTGCTTTTATTCTGCGCCCCTCTGATGAGTGGTGAGCATAGAAGGGGCTGAGAGGGGAACGTTACATTGGGTATATCAAAAGCTAAATTGTGTGTGTATCTAACGCATTAAGGATTTTTTCATGGCATTGGGGATACTGTATATCCCTATGATATGTTTATTTGTGTATCATTCTCCACATAATTAGGGACATATATGTACAAATACACACTACCAAAATAAGTTTGCAATATTATGTTTATTTTTTAAGTTATGTCCACATGCAACACACTAGCAAAGCTTTTTGCTGTGCTTTCAGAAGTTCTAGATGTTTCCGACAGCATATTGTGGATAATATGCATTTTCAGATATTAGTTCTATAGTATAAACAGGATGGTTTCCTTATAATATAGAATGCTGTATTATACTACAGTGAATTAGGCAACGATTTTCATGTCTCTGAAAATGAAAAAGATCATTCCAAAATAAAATATGAAGCATCTCCAAAATTTAGTTGACCACCATGTACTTGTACACATTTAATGACCATCTGCCCATCCTTTCTCTAAATAATCACCTAAATAAAACTTATTATAAATAAATAAAAGTATATTTTATTTAAGGTTATATGTATTTGTACAACATAAATAACATTCATTATTCTTATTGTCTTGGATTCTGGCATGTATATTATTAGTATTTATCAGATGTGTGTAGTTTTTCTGTGTAAAAATATGAGTCAACAGCTAAATTATCTCAGGTAAACTATTATGCCTTCCAAGGAAAAAATGGTTTACCTTTACTTTACCTGCATCCTTGAAAAGAAGGCTTGTACTGATAGCTTGTGTGCAGTAGGGAGGGAGAGCTATTGGAAAATCTTCTATTGTGTATATTTACATTTACAGAACTGTAGCAGATGAAAATCCCATTTTCTGCTAACTTAAGAACATAAGATGAACCCTGCTGGATCAGGCCATAAGCCATCAAGTCCAGCCTCCTGGCCCACAAAATGGTCCACCAATTGTTTCTAGGCATCTTGCGCAGAAGACAAAGGCAACACCTTAACTTACTCTCAGTCCACTGCAAATGGCCTTGAGATGCATCATGTCTGTCTTGTCAACCCAGGGGAAGTACCTCCATGAATTTATTTAAGCCTTTTTCAGTGCAAAAAGAACCCCCAAATCACATGAATTTTTATGAAATGTCTGAACAGTTCTACTAGCATAGTTAAATGATATTATTGTTATTGTTATTCTTAGTAATAATCATAAATAAAAATAAATGTGTATATGCATTTTTGTAGATAAAGAACCCAGAAACTGATCTCATAGATGAATATGTTTCTTGGAGATTCAGCTTCCTGTCTGTGCACATAGGAAGCTGACTCAGGGTGCCTTCCAGACATAAATTAAAAATGCTTATTACCTTTACAGCTTATTTCGCTTTCCCTAAGCCAAAATAATAGAACCGGATGCAAACGCGAATTTGCCTGTTCCCATTACTTTTAACTTAATCGCATTCGATCCGGATTCTGAGGATCGTACGTGGCGTACGTGACTCAAGGGGGGACTCAAGTGGCTACTTTTTAAAAGCTCCTTTTCAGGGCTGCCCTGCCCTCTTCCTCCTGGCATGGACGCACCACCCATAAGGGACCCCTTCACTGAGCCTAACTGGATGGCTGGGTGGCTGCCGCTTCCATGGATGGAGGAAAAATGGCAGTGGGCAGCCAGCCAGCGATTCTTTCCCCTCCTCTTCCCATTGCTCAGGACACACAGCAGCGGCGGCAACTAAAGCCCCTTTGCTTTAAACATTCACATTCAGCTGCTTTCATCCCTTTCCCTTTCTAAAGTCAGAACTCCAAAGAGCTAGAATTGCGCAAAACTGCAACATTGTTATTCCAACCATCAAGGTGTGAAGTGGGTCCATCGCTACAGTGTAGCGATCCCTGTTAAGTGGATTTTTACACTGAAATCACTGTCTTTGGAAGCAACTATTGGGAGAGGGAAACCCTAAACATAGATTCTCATCTCTTAAAATGGTACTGTCCACACAGTAAAAAATGTAAAACGTTTCAAGCGCACGATCTGGAGTGAGACCTGTTGAAATCAGGATTGAGATTCACCACGCTTTGGGGTGGTTTAACACGGGGAAAGCGTGTTAAGCCAAACTGCCGTGTGGACTCCAAGGACTGAAAACATTTTGAATTCGAGATAAGGTTGTCGTGAAGACACAGCCTGAGTGCGAAATAAAGGAGCTCCACAGGGAGAATGAATTCTCATGTAAGTAGTGTTTGTTTGTTTTTGCTTCTGAGCATTGGACTTTACTTTGCAGGGACTGTGGAGCATCATAAAATTTCTCTGGCAGTTTGACAGCTGCTCCACAGTACCTGGAAAGTACTTACCCTGGGTGGATACAGCCTCAAAGGTATACTCGGACAAATGTCTTTCTCCTGCCTTGCCCATGTGTAGATACCACAGTCATTTTATATATTGAAGAAGTTTCTACAATGTGTCAGTTTATGAACAGTATATGTGTGTGCGTTTCATTTTCCTTTGTGAGGGAAAGATGTGAAGAAATTTCCATTATCTCATCTTGGCACATACTTCTTAAATCTTTGAGATTTCATGGCGTCAGGCATTTGATCTGTATATTTCACGTTTTTCCAGGTCTTGCTGTCACACAAATATACAATACCGTGATACAACTAAAGTACAGTGACAGCATAATACTCTAGAACGAATAAAGTAATTGTATTTGAAAACGAAGGGAACGTGGTACTGATTTGTTCTTACTGTTTAATATACATTTAGCTATGTTTTCATTATTATGCATTACACCAATTTTGTTTTGGATAAAATCATTTCCCTGCACGCAATTATATTGCCTTAGCATATAAAGAATCAGCAAATGGGAACATGCAATCCTGATGGTAAATACTATACAGGGATATTGTTAGGCTTTGTTCTCATGATAACACTGTTGCATCATGGAGAAGTAACCAACAATCATCTTCTCTTTTGTGGGGAAAGGAAAAAAAAACCCTAACAATATTGGCTACTAGTAACAACAATAAAATGCTCTCACAATATGAAAGAAACAGTACCAATATGGGCATATAATGGTAGGTATGCTAACAAGAAAAAAAAGGCAAAGAGAGCCCAAGATAAGGATGGGTGGTAGTTATATGGTGGTCTCTTTAACCATTTGAAACTGATTATGACTGCATTCACCCCTCAGTTTTAATCTTAACTTCAGTCCACCTTCAGAGTAAGGTCCACCTTCAGCAAAGCGGCTAGATCATTTTCTTTCTACAACATCTAACACAAAGTGGATTTTCTGAATTAGATACTGCTAAAAAAAAAAGACGTCTTTTCATGTTGCTGATATGTTATCTTTTTCTGAAAGTGGACTGAAGCTGGATTAAAACTTAGGTGTGGATGCAGCCTATTTTTCAGCACTGACAGTAGGTGGGAACAATGTATTTGTGATGTACCTTGCAGGCAGAATGTTAGCACACAAGGCATTTTCAGAAAACTGTTAAATAAATTTACAGAAACACTAAATGAGTAAAAAGCAGTATGGAAATGCCCCCAAAATGCATTTTAAAAGTGTTTCTAGCTGAAGCCATTTACCTCTATGTACCAAATGAGATGAGAATATTTGCCCTCATATTCAAATATTTTAAATACCATTATAATCACACATCCATTGTTTGCCTGATTCCTCAGACTTGAGGGACCCTGGGCTCTTTCTCATGAAGAGAAATTGCCCCCTCCCAAGCAGGGACACTACAGTAGGTTTAAGCAGGGGGTGTCCGTCAAGAAACAAGAACCAGGGAAGAAACCGAGGTCACCCGAGTGATGGAGTTAAAATCAATTAAGGTTAAGGTTAAGAATTAACTCTGCCTCTGTTCTCCACCAGCACTGAAAAAATTCAGTGAGTTATACAAATGCAAGATGGGAAGCCATTTTTCATGTGATGAGCACTTTCTCACGCTAAGGTAGACTAACCCTAGTCCAAATAGTGCACTTCCCCTGGCCCACACACCCAGACACTCACCTAAGTCCAAACATTTGTTTGGGCACCGCCATCTTCTCTCCAGGTGTTTACACCAGTGTGCTTGCACCATCACTGTTACTGGGACAACATTGATGCACCACCCATGTACACTAGTTTCCCAGGCCACCTGACATGCCAGCACACTTCTACGGCATGTCAGATGACCTCTGGCACCTGGAGGGGTGTAAATGGTCTCTCCAGTAGCTGAAAAAGGTAAGCTATTGGACACATGTGGTCAAGGATTTCCTCCACCACCACTAGTGAACACTGGGGATGGCAGGAGCCATTTCTGGTGTGGAAATGACTCCTGCAAGTGCAGACGGTGCTACCCAACATTCACTACCAGGCCAAGTACAAATTGGCTCCAGGTTAAGAGCCATTCTAACACCAGGAAGCCTGAACTGGCCCAGAAGTGGCAGCCTGCCAAAGGTTGGGATAGCCCTCCCAGCCATTGCTTGAGCCTTCAAAGAACAGTGCACCACTTTTGACATAATTATTGTCATGTTTCTAGAGGCATACTGTCTACATGTCTCTATAGACCTAGTTATTTAGGGCTACCAGTACTTTGTGTTAGGGTGCCATTTTGGTGCTCTGTTCTGTGCTGATGGAGGTGCTAAGAGGATCAGAGCTTCCCCTACCCCACTTTAGCATGTGGAAGGGAGGCCCCTTGCTCTTTCCTAGATCAGTTTAGTAGATATAAGGCAGAGAGTTAGAGATCAAAAGACATCTATGCATAAAAACCATTTTAGAATTGTATAAAAATGTTCACACCAAGTAAAAATACAAGTTCAGTTTTTGTTATCTTCATGTAATCCACATGTGTGTGTACACAAATGCACATATACACATTCACAAACTTTCATAATATCATAAATATAATCCAGAAATGGGTGTTTGCTAAAATATGAAAAATATATAATGTAAGTTTGAATTTGATTAGATTCTAATAATGAGATCAAATGATGCATTTCGTCTCAAGAAGCTAATGCAAACAAAATCAATTTATCACCTTGGCAGTAGTTCCTGCAAGGAAGTTAATGGCCATTTTTGTGGTACCAGAAAGCCAATCAGAAATCATGTGTTTTTTCTTCAGAAG
Source organism: Aspidoscelis tigris stejnegeri (assembly GCA_023333525.1). NCBI lineage: Eukaryota > Metazoa > Chordata > Lepidosauria > Squamata > Teiidae > Aspidoscelis > Aspidoscelis tigris. The sequence continues at coordinate 48,503,889 of JALMGA010000005.1, read as the reverse complement.
ACTAAAACTAGCAATCAATCATCCTCATAATAATAATAATGCTGCTAAATGGGCCTCTAGAAAGAAAAGAAAAGAAACCTGGCCATTAACTCCAAATGCATCTTCAAAATATGTTTCTTTGAGTGAAGAAAAACCCCTGGTATCATTATTTCAGCCTCAGAGGAGAGAAATCTTTGCAGCATGAAACAACTGAAAACAGGAGGCAAAGGAGAGAAAAAAGACACTTTCATGCTTTATTGTGTATATAGGAAAGAGATAGATGGACAGAAAGATCAGGTAGTTATAACCATAAATTTTATTTCCCAAAAGGATGATAGCACAAATATCTTATATTAGAGATCTGGGCTTTCTGCAGACCAGAAGTTATCTAATAGAATTTATCCCTTGTCTAAACTGTGTAAGTATTTTATAGCTTTCATTTTCAGTTCAGAGACATCCTCAAATCAAAACCAGACTTATAAGTCATTCTTTGCTACAAAGCTTACAAAAGCACCGGACAATAGGGGGGCAATTGATGAAGTAACATTGTTCAGCATCAGACATATGAGGAATTTGTCATGATTCTGTTATGCTAGGTGGGTGACTTCCTTCATTGCCTGGTATGTAAAACAAATCCATTGTTCTCGTAGAGTCACCTCTGTGTGTGTGTGCATGTATGCATGTGTGAAAGAGAGACAGAATCAAATCCATCTATTTAATTATATCATTTGTTTCACCATTCCATCAAGTTTGATTCTAACAGTGCTGTGTTGACTGTAGACTATAATATGGCATGCATCTTGCACTACTTACCACAATGAAGCTTTTGCCTTGATTCAAGTTGTCAGTAGGCTACCATCAGCAGTTTTTCCTATTAATAGTAACAAAAAGGAAGACAGTGACCTGGAATGGAGCCACTGAATCAAGAAGCTGAATTGTCAGGGCCACTCCCAGAACTCAAGACAAAGCTGCCTGCCAGTGCCACCTTCTGTACTGTCTGGCATGAGCCAGCAGAATTTTGGATGAAGTTAATGCTTCCTGTATCACACCAAATTCAAAGACATTCCAGGCTGCGTCCTCATGGTCTCCAGTTATTGCGCTGCTGAATCGGGGCATCCTTAATCCACATTGTAGTTCAAATTAAGATGTCCCTGTGCAGTTGAGGAGAGTGCGGGTTCAATTTGAATTCACCTGTCCCCAAGCAAACGCGGTAAACCCCTGCACCAGAAAACCGCACCCTTTTTTCTCCACCCCCTCTGTCCTGATTGGAAGCCCAGCTGACATCACCATACCCTGTCCCGCCTGGTTCAGTGATGACAGGGGAAATCCCTGGGAAACACGCCCAGGTTGCACCTTAAAAACACAACACACACCAGAAATAAGAAAAAAGAGACAAAAGGGGGGCATAATAGGATGGCCAAAGGGCTCATGGCCTGAAGCCGTGGCTCTGACTTTAGTGGATGTCCGCACGTCCACATGACAACAAGCACACCTCCACTTGACAGCAGGCCTTGTGTTCACATCAGACTCCCTCTAAACCCTTGCAGCTTGGATCCATTTTCTTATCTTCTGATCAGCAATGCCGTTCTGGTCCCCCATGCTCCCAGCTACTACATTTAGCAGTCTCAAATCCTAGCTTTCAAAACCATAGCTTTTGGGCAGAGAATGAGTGATCCAGCACTTGTGCAGAAAATCTACCCCTGTACCCACATGTGCCTTGCCGATCAGGGGATCATGCTTTTAGCCGGAGAGGGCAAATAAGACCTTATTTCAGCTTAATTTCTTTGCTGCCTTATTTTCTTTCCCCAAGCCACTGTGACACACATGGCAGGGACAGCGAAACCTTGCCCGCTAATGCTCCAGTCACCAAACTCCTCCCCCAATAACCCGGGAGTGTCCCCCATGAATCAAGATAACACGTGCTTGCCTCCTAATTCAGAGTGAGAACAGTTGGAAAGGGGGGGGTTGCCGCGGATTTGTGCCGTTTGCCACAGATGTAGCCTAGATTAGAGGCTATTCATGGGGACAGTCCAAGGCAAACTCAGGTTCACCTCACAGTATTTTGATCATGGGGATTCTATTAATCCAGTTAGCATGTCCATCTTCTCTGGGTGGATTTCCTATCCATCATAAGCCTGTCTTGAGTCCTTTTTGCATGTAGATGTCTGGTATTCAATCAGGACAGTTGTGGTGAAGAGCATACACATACTCACTAGGATGCCAAAAGCCTAGAAGCGTGCCTGCCCTCACCAGAGCTGTCCTGGTTGAGGATGAGGTGTGGACCATTAAATCATGCTCTACATCTATCCCAACCTTTACCCCAGACTTACTGGTAGCATCCAGTGGCAAGAGCATTTGCTCTTCATCCAGGGCTGCTGCAGAGGTCCCACTCCCTGGCTGGTGCAATTGGCCACCACCGCCTGTGTCACACATTCTGTGGTGAGCTGACTGGAAGGCAGCTGATCCGGGGGGTGGAGATCAATCTGACCCAGTGGTGTGCCTCACCACCCCTGGATCCCGCCCCCCAAGCCACCCTCTCACTGCGGCATAACCCATGAGGCATGTCTGAATGGCCCCCTGCCAGAATTCCTCCCTCCTCTTAGCAATCACAGGGCTTTTCCAAGTGAGGAGGATGAAGTTTTCATTTCAAAGCTTTATCCTGCTCACTTTGAAAAGCCCCATCATTGCCAGGAAGAGGCAGGGAGGCTGGCAGAAGGTCATCCGGGCACGCCCCCCAGGTGATATTATGTGCTGGCAGGTTGGCAGGGGTGTGTGATCAAGGGGTGGCAAGGCATGCAACCAGGTCATATCAATCTCCCCCTCCCCCAGATTGGCCACCTGCCAGCCAGCACATCATGGAATATGTGACACGGCTGGCAGCAGCCAATCACACCAGCCAGGAGGCAGGACTCCCAGTGTACCATTCAGTGGCCCAGGCCGGTACACTCTGGGTACACAACAACCTTTTGCATTTCTGGAAATATGTATGCTCTTCCTGTACCCAGAGTGTACTTGCCTTAGTGCAATACCGCCTAAGTGCTGTAGTGAGAAAAGGCCTTGGATTCAAATTCATTTTTGTTCCTTCAAGCAATTATTTTTCCCCTTGCATTGTCACTGTCCATTTCATAATTCCCTGGCACCATCTGTCATAGTTCATTCCCTCTTCCATTTTGAGCATCGTAATTGTAGAGACTTCAATGTGCATTGCTTGACAGAATGTATCTGATGGTCAGCTGAGAGCATTTGTATGAGCAAGATTTTTATACTGTTTTCATGGCATTTTAATCTTCATATAAAAACATTCTATTGTAGAAAAGATTTTACAATAGTTATAGTCAAATTTAGCAAGGTAAATAACTCTTCAACTACCTGATTTTCACTAGTTTTAATTACGATCTTCTCTGGAATCATTTTTTTCTGTATGCTTAATGTGTTGGATGAATGAATTTTATTTACGGTCACAGACCAAAATCATACTTAATGTGTTGATTTGTATGATAATTGTGTCTGATGTTGTTAATACAAGCATGGACACACATACACACACAGAGAGAGAATATGCCAACATGGATATCTTTGAATTGGGTAATCATTGCCCTTAGCAGTAACCTTGACCCAAGTCTGAATCACTGTCAAGAAAAAGCATCAGCAAGTGGAGAAATGTTACTCATTATATCAATGTTCCTATGCATTTCTTTTCCTAAGCTCTGGATGAAACAAGTTCCCAGCTCCCATTGACTCGAAGCTAGCTTGATTTAACAGGTCATAATGCAAGGTGGGTTAAAGGGATAAATTATTAATTCCATGATTATAACAAATATACTTAGAAGCCCGTGAGAAAGCTATTCTTACTATCAAAATGCAATTATTTATGGACTGCTGTCTGGTACTGGTTTATGCCAAAAGCCCTTACTGGTATTCTTTATGCCTTCTTTGCATGAAGTATGGTACAAGAATAGATCAGGGTCTGATTTTGCTTAAAATATGTCATTTGCATTACTGCTCAAAAAGCAGGTTCTATTTTTGCTTTGTTACACCCCCCCACCCTGTACATTTAAATGTTCTGGCTTACAGTAATGTAACTTTGTTTTGTGTCTTTTGCTGTGTTTTTCTCTCTTTGCAGTGCCACCTTGGGCCTTAATAGCCATAGCCATAGTTGCAATCCTGTTAGTACTTACCTGCTGTTTCTGTATCTGTAAGAAATGCTTGTTCAAAAAGAAAAACAAGAAGAAGGGAAAGGAGAAAGGAGGGAAGAATGCAATTAACATGAAAGATGTAAAAGACCTAGGCAAGAACTTGAAAGATCAGGTAAAGTGCACATCTTGTTCTTGAACGATGCATCCTTGAAATCCTTGATATGAAAACAAATACATACATACATTTAAGGAGCCGTAATAAAGATAGCAAATGGGCTAAAAAGATATTAGCATTATATTTCTAAGAACTGTACTATTTCAAAATTGCTTTGCATAAAACAAATCACACGGCAAAATCCCTTCCATGTTTGCTCTACAGGAAGTTCCACTGATATCGATGGAAAGAAATACAACTATAATTTTTGAGTTTGCACTTAGCCTCTCTCTGAGTCTGTCCTCAGTTCTGTAGAAAACCTGAACTAGGAGATTATTAATAATCATTTGCTTGAATTGAGTGGAGCTTGCTAATTAGCAAAGGTGCGTGGCTGCTAGCTTGTGGCAGGTTTTGCTGCTGCTGCTGCTGCTTCAGCCTTCTGTACAATACAGATGCGTGACAGTTGCAATCACACTCAACTGGAGAATTTTGTAAACTAGTTCAATGAACTATTTAGTAATATTTGACAAAGAATTGTCTGCATTTAGATAAAATTACAGTTCTCAGTATTTGGGGGGCGGGGGAAGTTCAGTCATTTAAGGCGTGATTAAACATTTTTTTATATTCCAGATGTTTCAGTTTGCCACATGCATATTATGGGTCCTTAAATTGTACATATAAAAATCTTAACAAGGTGGCACAAGCCTCGAATTACAGCATTTATATTAAAGATGGTGTTGACGTCCTGGAATTTTAACCTCTTCTGCTACAAAATTATTCTTTCTGCCATTTTATAATCCCACGTTAACTTTGCCCTTTCACATAGCTGTTTCAGCACTCCTGAAACAAGCCACATGCTAGTATTTTTATATATGTACGTAGAAGTGCTGGTGCTAATCTGGCCCAGAACCATCTCAAGTGCTCCCTATTCTTGATTAGCCATAGATCTATTTTAAGAGGTCTACTACTGTACTACCACCTGTTCTGGGCCGATTCATACTTGGCTTTATTCTGTAATAGAATGTCCCAGGTGAGGCCTGCCAGAGTCTAGATTAGCATGCAGACAACAGGCTCCTCTCCGGAGATATATTCCAAAATGCGGCCAAGTGTGAACAGGCCTCTGATCTAGGCATCAGTGCTGCTTCATCTGGTTTAGAACAAGGAGAACTGGTGCACCAGAACATCATAACATCCATGCACCACCCCTGCTACCCTGCCTTTGCAGCCTGCACAGCTCCATTGAAGATCACTTTTGGAACCCTGGCATGGAGGTGGGGGTGCTGCCTTCAAAGACAATCCTGTTCAGCTCCACACTCCTGCTACTAACAAATGTATGAGTGATGGGGCCTGGGCAAATCACTGGCAGGAGTGAGTGGTGCCTGGGGTGGGGGTGGGGGTTAGTTATATTGACTGGAAGACCTGTAGCATTCTAGTGTTGTTCCAGAATAGATGACTTGCCACCCTTGTGATGTAGACAGCATCCACTGCACTTGGTCCAGAACAGGCTGGTGCGAACTAGTTAAACCTCTTCACGAGAGATAAGCATGGAAATAGTCCTACTCACTGGATTTCAGATGACTGGTACCAGATTGAAGAGATCGGTTTCTTTTCTAATCTTTGGTGCACCAGTAATCAATCTGTACTGGAATCCAAGGGGTCAAAAGAGTGAGCGTTGTCTGATACTGGAGAAAAATAATGTGAGCAATAACTTTACTCTGTTTTGATATGGCTCCTGCAAATAAAACAGCTGCCATAAATTATGTTCTGTGAATATTTTTGTACTATTATGCTCTCAACCAGAGAGGAAACAACATATTGGCCTGAATATAAGCCTCACTTTTACTCTGAAAAAAAGAAACCTGCATTTGGTCCTCTTTGGCACTGTATTCACATGTCTACTAGTTACTCTTTTTCCCTCTGCAAATTGAAATGCATATATTATGTGAGTTACACAAAAATTTTATGCAAATTGCTGTTGTGTGCCAGGGACCATTATGCATACAGAGGTGATGGAATTTCCAACACATGCACTGAAAATGCATACATGTTTTTAACTACCATCTCTCAAGCTTCCACGGATTGGCTTTCACTTTCTATCTGAGCTGGGAATGAAGACACTGATGTAATGATAGGTTTTATTTTGAATTGTCAAGCAGGAGCTAATGGAGCCTCCTAAATTATACTTTGTGAAATGCAAGAACTCAGAAAGGCATTTTCAGAGGAAGGTAGTATGATGGGGGGGGGGAGAGAAAAGGGAGCAGAACAGAAATTAAAGAACATTGTCCAGAATGATGAATAAAGAACAGTATGTCTGAAGAGAAGGACATCAGTTAAAGATGGCAATGCCCTTTGCTTTCGACTGATTAAGAAAGCTGTTGTACTGACACTGCTTTGGAGGACCAAAAGACCTCAGTTCAGGTACTGGTCATGTGATATATTTGGCCAGAAACTTAAGGCAATGTTTGTACCAGCATTCTGTGTGTATTTGGATTTTGTCATTGTGATCCAGCAGCTGCACACAACTGCACAGTCACTAACTGCACTGAACCTGAAAGTGTTGTGAACCCCCTTGCAATCCAGATGCTTCTGGGAAAGCCGAGATTGAACTGCTGGATTGCTCTGGGGAGGAATTATCCCACTCCACGGCAGCTGTGGCTGCAGAGAATGCACTGGGACCTGACCTGCAGGCAGATAGAAGTGCTCCAGCTGCTAAATGCAAAAGGCCCTTAATTTCTGCCTATCTCAACACTTGAGTGCTCTCTGACTTTCCATTCTAAACAATTATTAGCAGACTTCAAGACTGGATCATAAGAAAATAGTTAATTCAAGAGATTTTCTATTGTTACTGCTCCATTTTCTTTTCTCCTCTTCTTTAGTTTTTCCTTTTTAAGATAGAACTGGCTTTGTCCTCTAGACAATTCTTGGACCGCCACTCTCATCAGCACCAGCAATCAAGACCAACAGTTGTGCATGATGGAAGCTATAGTTTAACTTCAGGGGTCACTATTTTAGTTACTCCTGATCTAATAAAAGAAGGCCAGTGCATTTTCTTAGCTCTTTCTATACTAAGCCTTATTCCAGATTACATCCCAGAATAGGGACCTGCCATCCACGTGCAGGACCTGCCATAATCTGCAACAGTATGTGGATGGCAGGTCCCTATTCCAGGATCTAAACTGGAATAAGGTCATGCAGAAAGAGTTCTAATGTTGCTGTGCTGTATTAATAAATTAGGGCAAATTCCTTGTTTTAAAAGCGTTATAGTTTGATCAGAGGCCTGTTTGCACTTGGACATATTCTGGATGATATCTCAGAATAGGGGTTTGTTGTTTGCATGCTAATGCAGACTCTGGTAGGCCTCACCTGGGTCTTGCTGTAGCCTGCACTAGCATGTGGACAGCAGGCCCCTATTCCAGGATATACTGCAGAATAAAGCCATGTGCGAACAGGCCTCAGATTTTGAAATGACACCATTGTTGTGTATGTGATTTTATAATATGAACTGCTTTGTAGAATAAACCTGATATATTAAAGCCATGAATTGATAAATAACACAGCACTCTACTTTTTCCTGCAAAGCAAATTTAAGGAATCCTTCTTTAAGTATGTTACAATAGATATTTCCAGAAAGAGGTTAAGAAGTCACAAGGGATTGTAGAGGTACGGTGTTTAGCCATGTTGACAATACTGCATTACTAGCCTAGCAGTAATTCAAACATGAGCATAGTGCTGAATGAGTTAAAATTCCAGGACAACTTTAACCAGTTTCAGTGATAAATATGATTTAGCCTATATACTAATTGCACTTCAGCAATGGATTTTGCTTTTTCATTTTCATTATAACTTGCTTGTTCTTAATGACAGAATTGACTACCAATTGTGATCAAATCTTCGTACGCAAGGAGAGAAATATCCTGAAACTATACTTCTTTGAGTTCTATAGAAAAGTCACTTTATGTGTGCACAAATAATATTAACAGTAATACTTTGTCATTTTTTTTGTAGGGTAGACTATTTACTATTTTTTCTATGAAGTTTCTTCTTTATTATTATGTAACCTTTTTCATTGTAATTCTACTATATATAATTAAGTGTTTTTCATTATATTTGTCCTGACCTGGATAAATGACCAATCACTGATAGTTATACTGGAAATGCTTTGCAACATCACAACATGGGTCACTGCAGGATTCGATAGAAACCAGAAGTCCGCTGCAATTTTGTTTCTTGTGTGCAATACATAGACACTGTTGATAAATACTTCCAGTTTCTATTAAAATAGAAACAAACAGTATTTTTTTAAAAAAATAACATTTTAAAACATTGATGCAAATAGACCATAAAATAACACTCCTACAAGTTGCATAAGTTTTCTTGTTCTAGAAACCTTTATGTAACTGGAAATTAACATTAGTATTAATGCAATATACAAAGTCTTTAAAGATTTTTAACTAAAATGGTATAGTATCATTTATTTACTTCTGAAGTTATGTTAATATGTAAATAAAGATGTCATTTCCATAAACTTGGCATCTTTGCATTCTGTGTTAGAAAAGGATTTTGTAAGGCATTGATCATGGCAATTAATTTTCTTGCACACATGCCAAAGGTCTTTGATAAGTGCTTCAATTAACATCAGCATTGCTTCAAAGAAAATGTATTGATATTTAGCCGTTTCTGCATGGATCTAATCTGAATTAAGGGGCTGTGTAGTTTGGATGTAGGCCTCCATATCTGCACATTAATATGGATCATAGAGGCTTCACCCCTCACTGATTCAGTTCTGTCTGCATTTGTATCTCTCATAGTACCACTTAATCAGGATTACCAGAGGGACTAGTGCCTTGATCCAGAACATGGGAGGCATGCAGACATCACCAAAAGGCACCTTCACACAGGCTGTGAGGCTAGGAATTTTCCTAGCCTTAGGAGACATGGGGGTATGGCTGCAAAGCTCACATGAGCTTTGTAGCCATGGCATGAGACGATCTGGATCAGCACCATCAGTGCAAATGATGCTGATACCACCCATGCCTCCCCTTAACCTGGATCAGTGGGCTGGGCTACCAGTGACCTCTTCATCCAAGCTTAGCTGCAGGTAAGCTAAGGCTTAAATATAAGCGTTTCTCATCTTCCATATATTCTGGTTTAATTTGGTTGGAAAGGCCATTCCCTTCACACAGACCTGAGTACACTTAGACTGTTGTCATGACTTCACTTTAAGCCTTCTTCAGTCCATCATCAGTCCTGAGGCCTATTTGCACTTAGTCCTCTGGTATGCAATTAGAACAGCTCTGGTACAGGTACTCTACTAGAGCTGTCCTAATTGCATACCAGAGGCCTAAGTATGAATAAGCCTCTGGCTACTGACACCTTTTCATTTCTATCCATTTTATTTGTGGACTTTATGACCTCCATTTCGACTTTCTTGCATGGAGAGTCCACAGACAAAGCAGATAGAAATGAGGGTCAGAAGAATGTAGGGCTGTTCCATTCTCCCTGTTGAGCTCCTCTACTTCCCAGTTTGGTCTAATGGTTAAGGAGTCGGACTCTTATCTGGGAATACCAGGTTTGATTCTGCCCTCCTCCACAAAGTCATCTGGGTGACCTTGGGTGAGTCACAGCTCTCTTCTGAGCTCTCAGAGCTCCACCTACCTCACAGGGTGTTCTGTTGTGGGGAGAAGAACAGAAAGCTTTGTCAGCTGCTTTGAGTCCCCTTAATTGGGTGAGAAAAGCGAGGTAGAAAAGCCAACTCTTCTTCTTCTTCTTCAGTAAGTAAGCTTCACGTTTTTAATTTATTTGTTGAAGCTGCCTTAACTCAGACTAAGTTCCAGTGGTTGATACATAAGAACTGTTGGTTGCTACGTAAGAACTGCTTGACTGAAGACGCTTATAGTGTTCATGTTTACAGAGAATTAAAACTTACCCCCTAACAAGTTTGTGTAGGATTGCTGGTATAATTACGCAAAGTTATTCAATGAAAAATGCATGCAAATGGTCATTTCTCCATGGTTTGATTATTGTGTTTGTGTGATGTTTTAATTTTTATTTCTTCCTTCTATGTTCTCCTTATCTATGTTGTGTCTCATGACTGTTCTGGATTGTCACTTGCGGTAGGTTTATTTTGCTCTTTGGACACACCTAGACTAAAGCTCTGATATATTTAGTCCCCTGACAGCTGTGGCTCCTCAGCTGAGATTTATACATGGCTTTAACATACATCAAGAGGCTGAACTAAATTGATTCCTTTCTCTTGTGGGATTTTTCTTTTAATCTCATTTTCTCCATAACATATATTAAGTCTGAAAGTATTAGAAAGCTCAGGTTTTGATATACAGAAAATAATGTGCTGCCTTCTGCACCAACCTTTTGCATATATATCAAAGTTATTTAATAATTGAAAAAAAAGGAAGGAAGAAAGAAAACCTTTGTTGTCTTTTTCTATTGGAGCACATTTTGTATCTTATTCTGTCTCCATCAAAATGAAGCCCTTCATAGGATGAAGACAACCTCCAGATCAGCCAGCACAGAGGCAAAGGGGCCTTTGTCAAATTTGTAGACCTCAAGTCAGCTATCTACACAGAGAGAGAGAGATTGTTTCTTCAAATGAACCACCACTGACATACATGAACTTCTCTGGCCAGACAAGCCAGCAGGGGAACAAAAGCACCTTGTACCCAGCCCAAAATCAGCATGGGTATGAATTAGCCATCTCAATGTACCCATTGGTCAAAGGAAACGGTGTCTGTATCTGATGGACATCTTGCAGAAACCCCTCCTCCTAGCCAACCCAACCTTAGCTGTTTCATCCTATGTGAATGCAACCTAAGTTCTTACGGTCTTCAAACTTTTAGACTTACAATTTTGTACCTACCTAGCTTGAAGGAAGTCCCACTAAATTCATTAGGGCTTACCTGGGAGTGAACATGTTTAGGATTGTATTATTACTTATGGCTTTGTTGCTCTTAACTTCTATGTGACAGTGTCCCATAGAAGTTAAATTCTGGGACAGTGACACTGGCATGGTCTGAAACTTCACATCCACTTACCTGGAGGCCACTCAAGTGCAGACAATCCTGTCCACATCACCGTAGCAAAGGCCATGCATGCTGGGCCATTGCTCTGGCGATTGCCAATGTGGTGTGTGACTGTGCCACCCTAGCCATGTTACACTGCCCCTGGTATACTTTTTGCATACAAAAGTAATGTGAACACTTCATTGGGGAGTTTACCGAGTTTAGATGCTCCCAGTAAAGCTGTGGAGCAGTTTTTAACTGCTCTACAGCTAGCTGCAATCAGGGCAGCACTAGGCCACTCTGGGATAGAGACACCATTACAGTGTGCATATGCTCCATTCTAGTACGTGCAGGGCAATCCTGATCGCCTTAGTGCAAACAGAACCATGATGATCTGCAGCTCCTATTGCTCCTAACAGACTTCAGCAGCCATGTTTGTATAGCTGGGGAGATATTTGATTCATTATTTCTTGAAGCATCTTCCTATCAAAACGTTCAGTGCTATAGTTTATCAGTCTGCAGCAATCCTCTCATGTCTTCTATAATTTTCTGCTGCTATTTTTTCCCCCCTTGTAAGAAGTGTGAAGGAAGGAAATATGCAGCTCTGGAGACACTCTAATAAGTTCTGATTTAATGACTCTGAATTTAATGTATTGGTACAGCAAATTCTGTGCTTCAGCTCAGCCTTTGGGAAAGGAGTAGACTTAATCATATCAGTAGTGAACAGTGGCACTGAAAAATTACCAGAAATCTAGCCCCATTTCATGGAAAATAATTGCAGCAATAAGACAATTTTTTATTAGGTCACAAAATAGTAGAGGAGAGGGAGATGTAATATTTCAGCCATTTAAATTACATCAAACTGAAATGTTCTCACTTGGTGAATACTTTGATTTTGCAGAGAACATGCCTCTTGATTAGATCAGGACATTGGGACTTGGCACCATTTACACCACTTGCGTATTAGTTTGTCACTGAACTTCACTCCTTCCCTGTTTTTTACCTGCCAGGAAGCAAAATATATATAAGTGTTTGCTGTGTAGTTATTTCCCAAGATACGCCTCCAATCCTGTAAAAAAGGCAACAAGATATAGCAGTGATTTTATTATAATAACAGCACAATATTTAATGTTTTGACATGATCCTTCAAACCCCTCATCCTGTCTTATCGTCTGAACAAGAAGATGTAGAGATGGTCTAGCAGATTACAACCAGAGTATGATACAGTACTTGGAAACAGGCCAGGTTTGCTGATTATTTTGTCAAACTGCCAGAAATAGGGAATCTATGGTCCTACAACTATTTATTTATTTATTATTTGATATCCAATCTACCATTCCCGCTAGGGGTGCAGTAAAAAAAAAGAACTTTAAAGAGTAAAATAAACAAAACCTTACAGTTTTAAACAAAGATGCTCAGAGTGGTCAGTACATACCTCCTAACAGGTTTCTCAGGGAGCAGTTATCATTTTTGGGATTTTATTAAAAACTTTTGTGTGGTTTTTTTATCTATGACAGAAGGGCTTGATTAAACACACACACACACACAAGCCCTAATCTCCTAGGAGTTAATGAGCAAAAAAGCCTGAAAAGCCTTTTCATCTGTATCAGAGAGTGATTGCACCACCAAAACCTCCCTAAATGAGGCTGACGGGGCTCAGAGATCCACATCCCTGTCATCGCTGCTGTATGTGGTAACGAAAACCCAACATCCGTAGCTATTTTTATTGACATAGTCGTATTCAAATGGTTTGACATCTGGAGATGTGGATTTTTTTTTTAAAAAAAAAGATTTAAATAATAAGTTCTAAATAACTGACTTAATTCCAATTATCATAATGGGAACAAAACTCCAAAGTCTTTTGTACGCACCCTAAGGCAATCATATATTTTTTGAAGCAGTGAATGCAGAACAACCAATCTCCCACTCCAACATCATGTAACCCATGAAGCATGCGGAGGAATGGATGATATGCATCCTTAAGCCTGTTATTTGTGAAACCCCATTGGAGTGGGGTTTTATTATTTTTTATATGAATGGCATAATTTATATCATCGTTACCTGTCCTGCAGCCACTGCCTGTTGGGATATATATTCCAGAAGTGTGAAGTTTATTTTCTCAAAGGGAAAGACAAGCATATTAATCAGTGGTGGGATTTAATTTTCAAAATGCAGCTAAGGATAAATAACCAGTGTTAATTCCTCATTGCTATTCACTGTGAGAAATTTTCATGGGGAACAAATGAGTTTATTTAATAGAGCCATACAGCTGATAAGGCAACATCTTACTCAAATAAATATTTTGAAGAGATACATAATGAAGGAACTTTGAGATCTAACTCAAACTGAAGTTCGTCATTGCTATGGCTGCATCTATGTGCCTACATTCATATAATTAAGCCCTATTGACTTTAGGGGGGCTTACATCTGACTAGCTGTGCAAAAGATTGTGCTGTAAATCTCACTGTGACTGCATTCACATTCAGTAAAGATGGTGCTGGGCCGTCTTCTAGAACCTAGAAGAATGGTAGTAGATTCTAGAATGGGATGTGGACCACCTGTCTGGATGGCCACAGTCGGAATATGACTCAGACTAGGCCAAAGGAGACAGAATGTCAAAGTGATCTCCTGCTGCAGCATTCCCAATTGACATTCACAAAAATGGGTGTATGGAGACAGTGCCTTCCCCAGGGGGTCATGCTTCCTGGAAGCCCACTGGTAGGTGGACCCTGCAGTCCAGGGGTCTAACCTGGTCCAGCTGGACTAAGGGGATGTTACCAGTGAGTGTCTGAAGGGCTTGCATCCCTTTTAACAAATGGTGCTTTCGCCCATTCTTGATCAAATCTCACCATTTCCCTGTCACCCTTATCCCAGCCACCAGATAGCAGCTAACAGTCACAAAATCTATATTTGTAATTTGATGTATGTCTATTCAAAATTAAGCTCCACAGAGTTTAATGGTGCTTTCTTCAGATAAGTGTGTATAGAACTGCAGTCATAGTTTGATAAAAGGTCCACCAAAAACATTAACACAGAGCAACACTCTGTTACCTAAAACTTGAAATTTTTTGTCTGCCCCGGAAAATAAATTCCCAAAAGTATGTGCAGAGAAATGTAACTATCATTAGTAGTAATAGTTTTACTGTCTTTTCATGAAGCTCTGAATCAGCAAACCAACCTCTGTGGCCAGCCTTTGTAATTCTGTACCTCAGAGTAAGATTTACTGATGGAAGTGGAGTTTACTACTAAGACCCTGGTCAAGCAACCTGGTGGAAGTGGTGGTGTCCCACTGATCATGGGGCTTGTGACCCTGGCCTGCCGCTGCTGGAGTGGATACATGTCATATACTGTATTATGTTTATGTGGCATACTTTGTCTACCAGGCTTTCCCTTCATGTTGGCCAGCAGCTTCCAAAATAAGTGTGCTTGAGGCTACCAAAAGTCAGCCAGGTGCCTGCCCGCTTCCTTTTGTTATTTATTGGGTGCTTCCTGGCTTCCAGTAGCCCCAAGCAAGCTCATTTCAGAAGCTACTGACAGGCACAAAGGCCCTGTTCATGCATACCTCTTGGTGAGCTCCAGTCTGATTTTAGGCCACATTTTAAGGATCTTTTATGCAAAAAAATTGGGCAACTGTTCTTGTGCACCAGATAGCAGGGAGGCAAGCCTCAAAGAATGTTATCCTTCACTCTCAACCTTTCCCTATTGCCAGTCCTCGATGATGGAGCATTGATGGCAGACATCTGTGACCATGGGAGTAAAGCCCTGCCACATTATTCACACCATTTGAACGCAGCCATGAAAAGCGATCAAAGGAATGCTTTTCTAGTGTATAAAACTTGAATTTTTACAGGATGCAAACTTGAGCTTTCTCATACTGAAGAAGTTTAAAGCTTTTAAGTGCTTATTTTGTCTTTTCTAAAATTTGTTGCCTATACTTTTAAAAATGACTTCTTTTTTTATCTGACAGTCAATCCTACAAATGTTATTTTAACATTATAATGCTAAATTCAATGTATATTTAAATCAATTTAGTTCAGCCTGGCTTTAAATCAAAAACAACAAGAAAGAAAAAGAGAACGAAATTAGTCTACTTTTCTGTGAATGTGCATTTGCTAATAGCATAGTAGTACTTTTGCTTTCATATTCATCCTAAATTATATTTAAAAAATATTAAAATATGTGGCATTTCATTTTTTAAAGAAGGCATACTCAGAAACATTTTAAATAGCAGTAATTCTGCTGAAACATTTTGCTTCCGTGCAAATAATTCACAGCATGCACAACTGTTTTAAATTGAATGACTGTGCAACCTTGCCTTTTTAATAGCATGTTTATCCACACTTGCCTCTGGACAAGGCAATTTGATTCAATCAAAGATATATACAATATATAAATATATAAATCACATTGACATTCTCTTTATGTTTCAGGCAAACAATTATTGCTTGCAATATCCCCAAGAAATGCTTTCTCCTTCTTTCATTGCTTCCTTGCTGCTTGCTGATGATGGTATTTCTCTTGCGCAACCAGAGAATTCTAGATATATATGTCACCAACATATATGATATTGTGTCATCATGCTTGCTTTTAATGGCTTCCACTATAGGGTTCAGCACGAATGCCTGCTTTTAACATTTCATGGAAGATCTTCATGTTTATTCTTATTTCTGCCTTTTGCTTTTCAGGCTCTCAAGGATGATGATGCTGAAACAGGGCTGACTGATGGAGAAGACAAGGAAGAACCCAAAGAAGAAGAAAAATTAGGGAAAATCCAATATTCTTTGGATTATGACTTCCAAAACAATCAGGTTTGAATTCAGTGTGATCAGAATGCATTATATTTGTGAAAATAATGTATATCTGGACATCATTCGCATTAGTTAATTTTTTAAAAGATCCCAGCTTTGAAATTATGCTATGGCAGTCTTGCAGAAGCAGATTTCCATAGATGTTTTAAACCAAAATGTATCATTTTCATTATTCTAACCACAGGCATTAATATTTTTAAAATGGAATTATGTAAAGGCATCAAAATTTAGTACTGTTCAAAACTGCAGACTGTGACTCAGGAGGAAATGCATTTCAATATTTGGAACTTCAATATTTGGAACATCATGTCCCAAGGGTGAGATGTTTGTTGGAAACCTTTAAAATGCCCAACATTTTTGAAATTATTCCTGCCTGGATCACAGTGGCTTACAACACATATTGAAAATCTAATTTACCAAGTACTAACTAATCACAGGCCACTTCTACACTTACTTCCCCTGAAGCTGTTTAATTAGACCATCCTCTCCTAGTAGAAGCTCAGCAGGGGTCAACTGCACTGCAAGGCCCAGAATGCCCTTGTCCCAGTCCAACACCAGCAGATGCAGCTTTCCTGTTCCACTCCAAGCAAAAGACTACTCACCCTTTCATGTGATTGACCCATGTCCCTGTCAATCCAATATTCTGCCTGGTGCATGATGATTGAGGCTGAGCAACCTCTTGTGTTGTGTTTTCAAAAATGGCCTTCAAAGCTTGCATAAGGAATAGTGGAAAATGCTGCAGCCCATTTGAAGCTTAGGCAAACTTCAAAAATGGGGCAATGGCAATTTCCTTGTTCAGGATCAGTTGTGGAATCACGGTTGCCAGAACCAGAACAAACTGTGTTGTATGCTTAACCTTTCAAACAGTCTACCACTAAACTGGGATAGGGAGCCCTTAGGGACCTAAATAGTGCTAGACCTATGCAGAAGAAGCATACCAAGAAGCAGCTTGTCCTGGTATAACAGACAGGGGCAGAAAGACCCACAGTGTGTGCAGATGTGTGATAAACTGGTTGCTTTATTAGCCTGTCAAACACTGAGAAAGATATTTTCATGTTACTGCTTGGTTGGTTTTCTTATTGCGATATGAATCTGGTAAGATTTTCCTCATGGCATGGCAGGACAAGAGAAAGGACTGCACAGCCAATAGCTACAGGCAGATTTTATTTTATTTGTTTATATATATAGATATATATCTCCCTTGAAGGCAACTCAAGTCACGGCAGAGTATAAACACATTAAAAGCATATTAAAGCAGCAGGGGAAACAATATTCAGTTTGGCAACAAAACATGTAAAAGATCTGATTGAAAATGAGTCAGCTTAGTAGCAGAAAAAGTAAAAGAAATAATGGGGAGCATCAGATCATGGACAGAAATAGTTCCACTCTATTTAGTGATGGTCAGACAATGCTTCAATATTGTTTCCACACTTTAAAAATCCAGACGAATGAGAACAAGTTCAGAAAAAGACAACAGAGGTTATCAGGATACTGGAAAGAATTAGACCATCAACCACACTTTTTCAGTTCTGTGAACGTAGGATCTTCACCCTAAGGAATATTCCAAGCTTTTGCAAGGATAGCAGAGAACCATTGCCATGATAGCAGAGAACCAAACAAGGATAGCAGGGAACCTTTGCTGCAGACACCAGAACAGAAGCTGGCACAACAAGAGGGAATCTGCCACTGCAAATCCAAATCTTACCAGGAAATGATTCATCCATGACAATGGGTTTGCCACCAGCTCTCATATCAATGAATTCCAACCAGTCTGTTTTATGGCAAGAACTAAATCAAGGATATATCTCATTATAATAGTTGGGCCAATTAGATACTGGACAATTCTGTGGTTATCACAGGGGCTATGAAGATTTGAGCCAACCTAATGAGGATAAGAACATAAGAGAAGCCCTGCTGTATCCGGCCACAGCCCATCTAGTCCAGCATCCTGTTGCACACGATAGCCCACCAAATGCTCATGGGCAGCTCAAGCAGAGAAAAGGATAAACCTTTTCCTGCTCTCGAATCCCAGCAAATGGCCTTAGCAGTGTCCTGCTTCTCCCTCCAGCCTGAAAGATGGACCTAGGCATTCATTCTAGTAGCCATTGATACGTCTGTCATCCATAAATTTGTCTAACCCTACCTTAAAGCCATCTAGGCTGGTAGCTGTTACCACCTCTTCCGGCAGCAAATTCCATAAACCGATGACTCTCTGGGTGAAGAAATGCTTCCTCTTGTCGGATCCGACTCTCCTGCCCATCAGATTCATTGAGTGCTCCCTGGTTCTAGTGCTGCACAGCACTAATCTGCACAGATGTTAAAATCATCCACATAAATGTGGCAGGGACTTGCAACACCACATCTGAGACTACCTCAGCCAGCTCAAAGACCCAGCAGCAGGAAAAAGCCCTCAAACCCAAAGTGACCACCTGGCAAGGATGATGGGAATTCTATGGATTTATAGTAGCTCCCCTCCCCTCTCCTTCTCACCCCACCCCACCTATCTGGAACAGTGCTGCACTGAATGACCAAGGGAACAAAGCTGGCAAAACTAGGCCCAGTTCATCTACCCAGGTTTCAGTGATGCATGCCAGATCAGCCCCTTCATCAAGAATCAAGTCATGAATGAGTGATGTTTTATGCTGGGTTGACCTGCCATTCAAAAACAACATGACCAGAGCACTGGACCAAGTTGACAGGCATTCCCAAACTCTCCCAGTTGGAAGGCAGACCAGAGGCCTATTCGCACTTCAGCCATTAGTCAACAATTAGGCAGCTTCTGGGGAAGAGCATCTGCACTTAGAGGAGGCTGTTACAGCCTCCAAGCATGCCCTGTCTTCCCAGAAGTTGCCTAACTGTTGATTAGGTGTGGAGCACTTTACCAACATTAACTAAAAGCTTACCTGGAGCATCCAGCAGCATGTCCATTCATTCTATTTCCGGCTCCCTGCGGTTGGTGGATGGGACAGGCGGCATCCATGCAGGTGTGGTCACAGTAGTAGCTGTGTTTGGTCGCTGACCTCTGATGTGACTAGACCTCCAACCCCCTGGACCGTGAGAAGGGTACTCATTCAGAGATGGAGTGGTGGGCACTGCACATTAGAACACAACCTTGTCAGGTCATGCCCCCGGCCGCTGAAATGATCGGCCACAATATGCCTCTCTGCTCAAACATGTTCCTTTGCAATGGTGGCCAATCACAGCAGTGAGGAGATGGAATTTCCAGCTTCGAACACAGTGGCATAGGCTGTTAAAGGGGAGGACCATTCACACTTCTGGCTGGTAATGGACACTTTGTGGCCACCATTGTGGGTGAGACAAGTGGATGCTAATGCTCCAAGGGCAGTAATCTTCTGCCACAAGGCCCCAAAACCGCAGATAATTTTCAGGGTGCTCCTTTAGAGGAGTAGACATTTAGCTGGCATGCCATGCTGACCCAGTGCCAACTCACTAGGTGTTATTTTAGTTGAATTTCCTTTCTTTGGCTAAAGTTCTGGTTGCTTTTTTGGTACTGCAGGACTGATTCCAACACTCAAATGGGTTGTTTGGAAAGTCCTCTCTCACACACATTGCAACAGTACCACACTGCCAATTTAAATACAGCCTTTGAAAGATCATCACAGGAGGAACAGACGACAATAGACCTAAATTATTTTGCCACATCGCTAGCCTGAAGGGTAGTACTCAACTTCCAGATATCGCTGACTTAAAATTCCCATCATTCCTTTCTATTTCTTTTACTGGGTTGGGCTTCTGAGAATAATAGCTACTCACAAATAGATAATGCCTGTCCACAAATGATCTGATCCTAATATAATGTAATTTCTTGCGTTCAGTTGTTGATTATCACTAATTTGGGAGTTTAATATCTGTTTATATGTACAACTGTCATATAAAACCACTCTCAGGAGTTTTACACAAATATTAAAAACATATTTCTGCATAAATAAATCCTCGATTCAATTATAGAACCACTATAATTAACATCAATTTCTCCTGTTTGTGAAGGTTGTTAGGTACGTTCAAATGCAGTTATGAATTCCCATATGCATGTGAGTATACAAAGACCTGAAAGTGGTTACTGCTACATATCTATTCATTTAATTTGAGCTGATAAAACGCAGTAATAGAATTAGTTCCCTAGGTAACAAATGTTTAGCTGCAAAAAAAAAAAAAAAAAAAATCAAAAAGTTCCCATTCCTGGGGGTTTTTTTTCAAAATTATAATTCTGAACTAAAGGAAACATCTAGGTATTGAAAAAGAATTGTTTCCATCTGCTTCCTGTCCTATATATTTCACATTTTAAATACTTTCTATAACTTTTTAACAGAAGTAAATCCCAACAGAACATCATCCAATGTTCCAGCCATAGAACACTGGCTTGTGACATTCTGCATAATTGCCCAAAATTTGTATTACTAGTATCCTTACAAGATAAACAATTTGCGAAGCCACAGATTCTATGGCAAATAATTTCAAAAAGTAATAGATCCTCAGGCTAGACTTCCAACTCAGACCCCTTCCAGATTAGCAGATTAAATCTGCAGTTATTAAAACATTTGCAGCTTACCTACTGTGAAGCGGGGATCCAGTGTCCAAACTCCAGCAGCCCCCCCCCCAGCTTCTGAGGAGGAAGCTGCAGGAGTTTGCGTTGGTGCATGCACCACATGGGATGAGGCAGCCAATCACAGTTGAACTGCTATCCTTGTTCTTGCCAGCAATTCTCATGTCCTATCCAGACTGGCAGGAAGCTTCGAATTTACATGATGCTGCAGAGTGAGTGTCCTCCAGCCAGCATTAAGTAAATTCACAGTAGTGTCACCTTAATGTAACGCCACTATGGAGTACCAGCCTTCATGTGTGATGGCTCTATCTTGGCTGTGCATTCCGATGTGCTGCATCAAGTCTAGAGGCAGCCTAAGTCTGCAGTGTGGAGGAAGGTATATCACTGTTGTTTTTAATCGTATTTCTTACATTTGTTTCCCTCCCCTTTGTTTTATTCTACTGTTTCCTTTCCTTATGCCCTTTTCTCCAGACAGCCCTCTAATGAGAGTGCTGACAAGCAATGTGCTAGAGCACTACACATGAACTGCTCTTCTTACAGCAGCACTGTGCTGCTTGTGCATCTGTTACCATCTCCAGCATCACAAACATAGCAGCTGGAGATGAAGTTCCTGGGCTGTAATGTTCCCCAACCAGAGACGTTAGGCCGATTCGCACTACAGACAGTAGTACATGATTAGTACTTGGAGGAGGCTGTTACAGCTTCCAAGCGTGTCCTGCCTTCCCAGAAGTTCACTAATTGTTGATCAGTGCTCCACACCTTAACCACCGTTGACCAAAAGCTTACCTGGAGCATCCAGGCAGCAGCCATTCACACCTCTTCCGGTGCTCCGGGGCTGTCTGAGGTGCTACGCAAGCATGCTGGCACCTCAGATGACTATAGATGTGACTGCGTGTGCACAGAGTGTCACAGTCATCATGGTGACAGTGCTGACACACATGCAGTCACAGAGGGCACCACAACCAACATAGTGGCTCCCAGAAGAGGCCTGACCCCTGGATCAGTCACATGTGAATGACCGATGCCGTGGGGCTTAGTCTGTTAGTGAGTTAATGCTGGGTCATCACAATCCTTTCCTGTCCTGTTGCTTCAAACACAAGAATAAACCCTGGAAGTGGGCCATTTCCTATGTACAAAGAAAAAAGGACCATGCAAGGCAGCCTGCCAATACTCCACCAAGTGTGTGCATATAAGCAGTGGCAGTATGGCATCTAAGAATGATAGGAAAAGCTGTCAGAGTTTTTCATATCACTCTGCTGTTACAGGTATCTACAGAGTGCTTACAGTGAGATGATGACTGGCTGAATGTGGATCTGTACAAACACTACTCTTGGCAAGCACATCCACTGTGCGACAAGGACACTTTGCAAATGCAGTCAGTAACAAAAAAAAAATGTTCTGACTCAATGAGAGCATTTGATGATAGCACAAAATATGGTTTGGCATAACAGGAATGAACCTTCTGTGCTCTTCCTCATACAGGAACTGCATGCTGTCCTCAAGTGTGGTTGCAACAGCGATATTAGGAGCTTCTGTAGCAGAGATTAATCATAGTGTATAGTTCAAATTTATAGATCTCATCCTTCATTCCCTCTTCTCCAATGACTATAGAGGTCTCATCTAATAACTACTATGTGGATGTTCTATCTGATTGGCCATTTCCACACTTGGAAGTAATCTGGTTTAAAAAAAGGACTGTGGGCCTCCCTTACACAGCACTCCTCGAGAAGCCCATAAGCAATTGGTGGGCCACTGTGTGGAACAGGATGCTGGACTAGATGGTCTGTGGCCTCTTATGTTCTTATGACCCTTCCCTTCCCAGTGTACCAGCAGACCTTTTAAAGTTTCTTCCAGTGCACACCTTTATAGCCCAATATGCACACCTTGTTGCACTGCCAAAATGGGTCACCCAGGGCCTTTTGTTCCTGGCCACTGAAGTCAGTGTGGAGGTTTTACTGGATCAGTTTTGTTTACTTTGTTGTGATTGAGGCACAGATCCCTCTGCTCCTGATACAGATCAGTCATTCCAGTACAGGTTGGCCTACCCTATCCTGGAACAAGTAAGTGCAAAAACATCCATATAGTACACGCTTATTTTGAGAGATTCTCATTTTGTGAAAACTCCTTTTTTATTCTATTGCATTTAGGAAGGTTTCTTTAAAAAAGTGTTCAATAAAGTATTATAATAGTGACAAAAATACCAATAATAGTGGTAAAAATAATAAAATTGTTTAACAAAGGCAAGCCAGCTACAGCAAAACAATGGCATGGAATTATATAGTTCTTTAATTATAGCCCATGTTAATCATAGCCTAGACTTTTAGACTTTAGCTAAACAAAATTGAAGCAAAATATCCTCTCACAGCTAGGCAATATACCATTTTGGATGCAGCTTCATTCTCCTAATGCTAAACACAGTACTGTATTCAAACTAACTGCTATAAAGCAGCTACAAAGCAGCGACAATTGAAAAAGGTAGTGACAGGACAGTTTCACTGGGAAAGATGAAATTGTGGCTGTTTCCGCACTTGAACGGTGGAGGGGGAGCAGTCCAGTTGGAACTTCTCCAACTAGAGCAGTTCCAAGATTGAGCTGTCCTGCTGGCTGGGGAAAAGGCCACCTGCCCTTGGACAGTCTTTTCTGGGACAGGTCCCCTGTTAACCCAGAACAGGGAGGTGTGCAACTTCCTATATGCCTCCCTGGTTCCAAACCAGAGGCCCCAGGTCTGCCACTACTCCTACAAAAACAGATCAACAGGTATCCTGCCCCAGGCAGCCAATGCAGAGACAGTGTGCTAGCAGAGGATGGGGATTCTCTAGGCCATACCAGAGTATGGAAGAAAGAGGGCCAGGAAAGGCCACTTTGACTGGTCCTAAAGTGCAAAACTGGCCTGTGATCATGCAGAAGTACAAGAGTTCCTTCAGAGAACACATGAATTCACTTGTTGCTCAGACATAACTGAGTCTGGACTTTTGTGTGATAGAAGTGGATTATGAGATGAATAATTTTTACTTACCCAACTCTTTTTACTATACTGAATAATTATTTCAGTTGATAATGTTCAAGTGCTGTGTTTAGATAACGCATGCATTTACTGAACATCCGGGATCATCCACTTTTTATTTTCACCTGAAAAGGATTTAAGGCTTCTCGTAGTAAATTAACAATTCAAATTGAAAACAATCTTTGCCAAGGCAGTTTACATGCATCAAAATTACATTGCATGTTATAACCATTAATACATTATGCAGTAATAATATAAACAGGTGGGATGACTGGCTAATAAGTTTTTGTAGTCCTTACAACAGGTGGAATTAGTCGCACACTGAGTCTCCCTCCTCCCCTTGCCCATAATGGTGTTGGGGCATTGGGGTGGGTGCTGCTGGGGTTTTGTAGCCTTGCAGCAGGTGGACATAGTCGAGCGCCAATTCCCCCTCCTCCTCTCGTCCCTGGTGGCATTTCCATTGGTTCCTCTAAAATTTAGACATAAACGGAAAGAAAATTAGGAATATTTTTCCCACAAAAATGTTAATTACATATCTCCATTGATTTAGCTGTTTGTCTCAATCAATTTCTGAGACAGAACAATGTGACTATCACCTATAATATAATTCCAAGAGCTTTTGCAAAATAACTTATTTTTAAATATACATCCATCTAGTTTTAATCGTGATGTGACTATGATTATTTAACAATAAGGTTTAAATTGTGAAGACCCTCTTGGGGGGTAAAAACACTAAAAAGCTATTTGATCATAGCTTCATGAAAGAAAACACAAAAAAATCCATATTTAGCTGTAATCAGAAGCACTTTAAATGCCACTTGTCTGGTTAAAAACAGCTTCTTGAAGTCTGTTCCTGCTATAATTGGGTATTTTTCTGGAGCTATACATCATTTTTCAATGGCTTACTTCTTCTAATGTTTGTAGTTTCAACTATTTTTTTTTTGTATGTGTGATGAGTTGTTTTTTTAAATGCCTTTAATAATGACTTCCATAAATGTTTATTTAATATTTTGCTCTGCTGATTTTTTCCTCTTTGTCTCTTCCAATTCTTCCAGCTTTTGGTTGGGATCATTCAGGCTGCAGAACTACCTGCTTTAGATATGGGCGGTACATCTGATCCCTATGTGAAAGTTTTCCTGCTTCCTGATAAGAAGAAGAAATACGAAACAAAAGTTCACAGGAAGACCCTTAACCCCGTCTTCAATGAGCAATTTACATTCAAGGTATCACATGGTCTCTTTTTCTCTTGAGCTAGGTCTGCTAAGGCTTAATCACTTCCTAGGTTGCAGAACTGCTGTGCCCTATATAATTGGTGACCTACAGGAACAATGGCATTCCTCTTTTCTTTGGGAGATATTTCTGAGATTGCCCAGAAATAATTACTTAAGGAAGGAAGGAAGGAAGGAAGGAAGGAAGGAAGGAAGGAAGGAAGGAAAAAAGATTAGTACTAATATACTGCAAATATACTCTCAGAGCTTTATTGTTTTGCATCTTCTGTTGCAAATTGCCTTGAATTTGGGCTTGAAGCTGAAAATTACAGCTGCTGCTCAGATGCTCTATGAAGGAAGGAGGTATAGTTAATTAAGAATCATTTTTGTGATTCTACAAAATATGCTAAATTGTACCTGGAGGAGTGATAGTTTCCTGAAAGTCTCCCCCTGCTGCTGTCATAACTCCACACAGTGCAAGGAGGGTGAATGAGGGCACATTCTGCGTTCAGAGTGCTTTTTTTATACTGTACAGACAGGACACCTCTTGAAGGTGGACTTTGTGCTGCTTGGGTGACTTGCATGCCCAGTGGGGTGGGTACGTTCGCTGCAGGGACACTCTAGGTGCACTCAGTGTCAAGCCCAAGTGACCCAAGTCTAAACGCCTTTCTGCTCCCGCTTCTCCATGCCCCAAACCGATGGGTCTGAACAAGTCAGGCTGTTTGCACAATGGCATTCCATTTGCATTATGGTATCTTAAATAATTTATATGGTACATAGGCTGTTATGGGGAAAGGAAATCAAGACATCTGGAAGCGCTGTTCTGCACTATTTTAAAGTTTAAGATACACCATTGTTAGTCTCCCCAAAGTCAGAATACAGCCTCTATCAACGGAACAGCAGTTCAGCAGAACATACTTTGAAGGTTTTGTTCTGAAATTTTCACTGCACTTCAATTGCTATAGGCCTTTCCTTCTGTATACTTAGTCTTATAATGACAGCTCCAGTTTGAAAGCAGGGACAATAAGAGATTCAGGCTATGTAATCACTCAACAAGAAAGATGTCCCCAAAGGCCTCTGCCACAACTGCAGACATAAGCCATTTTCTCTTGAAAGTGTTCATAAAGATAATTCATTCTCCCCCACCACCGCCTCCTTCTTCTTCTAGGGTGTGGTAACCAAAGAAGTTCTTTACTGAATTTTTCCCTTGCATCTATTTCAAATCAACTTGTGCAATAAATTTTAAAATTGTTTATTAAAAAAAACACATCTTTAATGGCTTAAAAGGAACAAAATGTTGAGAAAATCAATATGTCCTCTCACAAAGTTATGCTACAAGTAATGATACATTTTCATAGTAGCCAGCTGTAAATAAAAGCTGCATCTTCATGTCTGTGGAAAAGCAGTGTACATAGCTAGCAGTTCCTATCTTGTTGGCTTCTAGGCTGTGGATCAAAAATTCCAAAAAATCAAAGTTAAGTGCTAGACAAGAAGTAGCAGTAGAAGGCAAAGTTAAGCAGCAGACAAGAAATAGCCACAGTATACCTGGGGCTACCTTTGAAGACAATTCAGAAGTTTCAGTTGGTCCAAAATGCTACAGGCCATATGCGAACTAATCATAGAAAAGGCAACCAGAAAGGAACCCTTCAGCCTTGAAAAGTAGTGTTTAAGAGGTAACCTGATTGAAGGATATAAAATCATGTATAGTGAGTAAAAAAAAAAATTCCTCTATTGCACAACACCGTGAAGCATTTTTTGCATCCAGGAGGTCATCAGTCTATGGTATTTACAACCCAAAGAGATAGTAACATCAACTGGCCTGGATAGCTTTAAGAAAGGATTAGATAAATTATGTCAACAGCTACTAGAATGGATCCCAAGGTGCTGGCCCCAGCTTGTAAAGACAGCCAGAATGCCCCTAAGGGCCATTTTGGGAATTTAAGAGCAGATAAAGGTTTTGCCTTTGTCTTCTGCTTGAGATGTCCATGAGCAATTGGTGAGCCACTATGTGAGACAGGATGCTGGACTAAATGGGCCTCATCCAGCAGGGCTCCTCTTATATTCTCATAGAAAATATGTCAGGTTGCCACATCCAAGCCAAATTTAAAGTGTGGTATTAACTCACAGAAACCTACAGCATTCAGAGCTGGGTACATCTGAGTCCATTTCTGTCATCCCATTAATATCCATCATGTGCCCTTGGCTCACTCATTAGATTTTAAAATTCTTGGCTGTAAGAGGTAACAGGAACCAGAGAAAGGGGGAAAGCCTTTTCATTTGCAGAACCCTCTCTATGGAATTCCCTTCCAAAGATGATCTGGGCAGACCTCTGACTGACTACGTCTCAAAAATATTTTTTAAAATCTCTTTCCCGCATATGCTTTTTTTAATGCTCAATGTGATAACCATATTCAGTCATCATTGTGTTTTGTCTGTTTTATTAATTCTGGGGTTTGATTTGTTTTGTTTTTTTGTTTATCTTGCAAACTACACAGAGTCTTATGAAATCAATATATAAGTCCAATAACTATATAAATAAATTTTATGTCCAGCACTTAATCACACCAGGCAGAAAGCAGGCAAGATAATTAATGCTGCCAACTCGCTATAAGAGTGAAATCCGGCTGGGTGTCTCTGACAGCAGATTTCCTGCTTCAGAGGCTGCCTAGAGGCCTGATGGGAATAGCAATATCCAATGGCCATGCCCCAGGGACCCTGGCCAGGATGCCTTTTGGATGCAAATGAGGACCACACAATGAGCGTATGTGGATTGAGAGGGGGGTGTCACATACATACAGTTAAACAAATAGGGTGAAAAACTAAAAGCTTTTATTTCATTTATTGAATGCATAAGCTACATAGAATTTTTCCATTTATGGTACTCAAGTCTCTAAAGGTTTCTTGCACATTCTGTTCATTGAGTCAATCTTCTGTTTTTGTGGAGAGAAATGGCATGCAATCAACACTGTGTATTTCATGTTACTTCCCAGCCTCCATGCAAACAGCACCCAAATAGCTCTAATCCATGCACTAGTGGCATAAATCTTTCTTAACTTGTACATGAGGTTGTTGTCCGGCATCCAGATTATAGATTATGTCCGCATCTCCAATTACTTTTCCAAAGCACCTCCATGGGTTCAGAAAGACACCTGCTGATACCCAGTGTCCATTTTGGATGAAAATGGGCTGACCAAATTATCTGGCACAGAGAATGATGGAGGCACTTCCTATTGCAGGATGGTTTTTCCTACCCAACTCAGAGGAAGTACCATTCTATGGCATCTCCGTGCTTCAAAATGGAGAGAAAGAGGGCCCCCTTTTTATGCTAAGTCTCCTTTGCCCAAGCAGCCTCTACCCAGAAAGACTATCTTGCAGTCAAACCATTTCAGATATTCTAGTGCCGTACTGTGATATGAAAGTGGAGGCTTGCACAGTTTTGCATGGGTCAGAGCAGCAAGTGTATCCAGCCCTTAAGGGTACATTGTTGTTGGGGTTTTTTCCCCAGAAGCACATATTCCTAGGTCACATGTTATGGCTATTTGGGTCAGAGTAATACACCAGTAATCTTCATCTCACTGTTTTCATAATGGAGGTACCCATTAAGTATCATGTGTCCTCATGAACTGCAGCAGTTCTGCAGCAGAGCTTCAGTTTTGATTGTATAAGATTCAAAGCATTATTATTTATTTCCTTTATGGTGTTTCTATTACTCCTTTCTCTCAGCACAATAAACCTCTTCTGTATTGTTGCCAAGAAATCTGCATGAACATGTCTATATAGTCACCAGAAGACTTTTTTTGAGATACTGACTTTTTAAATCTGTTGCTTCATCTGATAAAACAAACTAAGCTGATCGATTAATTATAAAAAAAAAGCCATCTGGGCTGCATTCACAAGTGCCTTCCTATCCAGCAAGCTTATTTTTATTTAACATCTTGTAGAAGGCAATATTATCCTCCAAGATTTGGGATCAGAAATAATATGACCAAAAAAAAATTACAAGCATACAAACAGCGTATAAACAGCCCAAAACCAAAACAGCAATGAAGTAGATGAAAGCAGAAAGTAAGATATCTGTAACTATTTTTGACACATCAGGAAAGTTTTCAGATTTTACAAATCTACATACCAGTGCCTCTGTGATTAAGAAACAAAGATTTTCAAACTGAAATATATTAGGTGTTTTTCCAAATATTTATGAGACAGTCACCAGAAGATGATTTTATTGTGTTCCCACTTTTGCCTTAATTTCATAATTGTATAAGCACGTGGTAGACCAAATTACTTCAAAAGCAGAAGGTTGCTGGTTTGACCCCCTTCTCCCCTGAAGTAGGCAATGGCAAACCACTTCTGTATCTCTGCCAAGAAAACTGCGTGAGGTGCCCATGAAGTCAACCAGGAGTCATCCACAACTCCATGGTACCCAACAACAAAATAAGCACATAATGCTTATAGCCACATTCATTTATTTGTTACTTCCATTTCTTTTCTCATCAACTTTCCCATCAACAGGTAATTCACCACTCAGAAGATGAAATTGCTTTTAATTGGTGCATTGGTGATTACCCATATCAAAAGTGGAAATGTTGAAGGGGATTTCACTCTGTATCTTAATTTAAGATTTCATAAGAATGTGTTTTCTTGTGAAGACTCAGCAGCTGAGAGTGGAGTGCTATTAGAAGGGAGAAAAAAGTATGCAGCCAGAAAGGAGCCTTCAGACAGTTCTGTGATGCCCCTGGAGGCTGAAGATTTTTTACATCTGAAGCTTGTATGATTTCTGGGCTGCTGGCACAGGTCATCAAAGTGAGAAGGCAGTCACAAGAGTTCTTTGCTTGTGTTAATTATACGCTGTGTGTCAAACTCACATAAGGCTTCACAGGCATTCCACTGAGTCTCTATAAAACAGGACTGTGGCAGTACAGCTAAAAAGAGGCTTATGTTATTGCTGTGGTTGGAAATTTTGGATATCACGGTCATGATACATTTCTGTCAGTGGTTTTTCTGAACCCTCCTTAAATCTGTTTTATATTGCAATTCTAGTTATGCCTTTTCAGAGGGAAATCCCATTAGGTTCAAAGGATATTCCTCCCAAAGAAGTGAGTATCAGAAGGCCTTAGCCTGACTACTGTGGCTGAGTCAACATGGGGCGAGTAAACCAGCCTAGCAGCGCCACTGGAATGTTCCATCTGCATTGCATATTGGTCTGCCTGGAGCCCACACCTCCAGGTAGACCTCTGCATCTATATGGGATGAAGAATTGGAGTGAGCTATAGCATAGAAAGAGAAGCATGGTCGATTTATGAGCAGACCATGCAGCATTCCAAGGTGGTATACCAGACAAGCCACTCATGTGCAGACAGAACAGAAGTGGCTGATCTGGTTTACCAGGGCTGAGGAGCTCTGCAACATTTCATTGTGTACCCAGAAGTACTTCCAGAAGTGGTTGCTGCTGGATGCCTGCTAAAATAGCCCTGACCAGCAAGGCTGAGAACTTTCATTGCAACTTTGGAGACTGAGAACTTTACATAGTCTACAGCTACCTGTCCAGTCCTGTACCAGATCACTTGATCCAACCCAGGATCAGCTCAGTATTGCCCAGGATAATGTGTGGTATGTGGAAATGGTCTATGAGTCCAGTGTCATAGGGTGCAATAATGTGTGTGTTTTCTTTTGTGACTAGTGAAAATACAATGCAGTCATGCTAGTGAAAATATATTTTCCCCTTCATTCTTTAAAAGAAATATGTTAAGTCTTGAGAGTCTTATTTTTCTCCCCAGTTGCTAACTATACTGGGGAATGGAGGAGCACGATCTGTCCACACATCAGAAAACCAAACTGGCCAAATCACTAAACCAATAGTAAATCATGCTGAGCTTTCTGTTTAAAGTTGGGCACAGTGTGGTCTCATGATCCACCTGCATTTGCCCATTAAACATGTGACCAATAATAGTCCTAATCTATACTACCTGCTCTTGACACATCAGAATTGCTGTAAAATAAACTAGAGCCTTGTGTTCTGCCACCAATGTGCATAACAGTGTCCACACAGAAAGATAAGACTTAAAATTTCCCAGACGTCACCCAAAGATTGTGCTGTTTTGCAACGTTCCAGAGTAAAGCTCTTCTGGAAGAATTGCCTGACGCCCAGACAGCCAGGCAGCAGTACAAGGGAAGTGCAGGCACTCATCTCATCTGCCACTTGCTGCCTCATTGGTGCAATGTGCACATCCTGGTATTTTGACTGCAC
Organism: Aspidoscelis tigris stejnegeri; assembly: GCA_023333525.1. Taxonomy (NCBI): domain Eukaryota; kingdom Metazoa; phylum Chordata; class Lepidosauria; order Squamata; family Teiidae; genus Aspidoscelis; species Aspidoscelis tigris. The sequence continues at coordinate 48,472,773 of JALMGA010000005.1, read as the reverse complement.
AATATATTCAGATGTGCATGATCAGTGCCATCATTTCAGGCCCTCACACATGCAGTGGCCATTTTCAAGGTGGCAGCTCTTGGCAACAATGTCCAGACAGGTAAGTGAATATGTCTATAGTGAGAAAACATGGGTTGAGACTCCTTCTCCCCACTTTTCACAGGATATATCCCCTATTTCCCAGGCTATGCTGGAATTGCCACATACATGTCTGGCAATCCTAACATAGCTCCAGGATACTCTCAGTGTTTACATCCTGTATGGAGGCAAACTAACATGTTTGGAGACGTTCTTGAAAAATTCTTTAAAACATACTGGAAAGCAGAGAAGAAAGCAGTCAGAAAAGACCCAGCTGACACAGAAGGTGGCCTTGTTCTTGGCTTGGGCTGCACAATTTAGGAAAATGGGACAACCAATCATTGTATTCTCCTGTTCCTGGTTTTATGTCATTTTACCTGTATTTGTACAATAATATGGTCATATGGTTGATCAATAAACTAAACTAAACTAAACTAAACTGGCATACAGATTACAGGTCTCTATTCTGGGATATAATCTGGAATAAGACCCAGTGCAGTATGGCCTATGATTTTACATGTCTTCTAGATATAAAAAATGCATATCTCATGCGTAGCGTAGTTTTCAGTTTCCAGAATAAGTCCCAGTGCAGAAAGGGCCATACCTACCTAGTCTCTAATTACTGTGCTTTGGACACAGAAAGCCATTTTTGTGCTTCTCGATCAATCTGTAGACTAGCATTTTTCTGAAAAGTGACAGAATGATTTATTGAGAGAAGCACAGTGCAGTGGTGAAAGTCTGGGTGTCTGCAGGGCAAAACAGAAAAAAAAATCAGTCTTTAGTTTCTCAACAGAGTCTCACTGTACAAACGCAGGGAATAATTCTTTTTTCTTTTTTTTTTAAGGATACCCTGATAGTTCCTTTTTCTTTCTTTTAATTAATTTTGATTATTTTATAGCTCATTCAGTTATTAACTATTCTCTTATTTTACTGAGCAATACATTAAGCTCTGCAAGACAGTGCAACTCATTTTTTTTTTTTGTCCCGGTTCAATGTAATGAAAATGACATCAGATAAAGCAATAAATGCATTTGTATTGCTGTGAAGCCACATTTACTATACAAAATTTAAAATCATTTTCTTGCTTTTTTTTTTTTAAACACAGGTGCCGTATTCTGAACTAGGAGGAAAAACCTTAGTGATGGCCGTCTATGACTTTGATCGTTTCTCCAAACATGATATAATTGGGGAGTACAAAGTACCCATGAACACTGTGGATTTTGGTCATGTGACTGAGGAGTGGCGGGATTTGCAAAGTGCTGAGAAAGAAGAGGTGAGATCATTGTTTGCCACCAGTATTCATTTAGCCTTGAAACAATCAGGCTGCAAGTTGGGATCAACCTGTATTTTAAAGATATTTCTGTGGTGTCCTATCTCATAGTTCCAGGGCGGTTAACAAAGTAGATAAAGGAAAATCAGTAAAACCAATAAATCAATTTTCAAAGTAAAGATAAATCTCTGGATGCTTAGGTAACTGGAGGGTTTTAATTAGCCCCTGAAAAATACTCAAAAGTTAGAAAACCAGCTATCTCCCATGGACTTTGTCAAGCAGCAGGATTACTAGGAGAGTTTCTAGTAACTCAACTGATGCATAGAACTCAGTATTAATACAGACGCGTGTTGTGTCTCCGCTGAATCTGTGGACGTTTAAACGATGCACTTTGCCTTCCATCACTGGGAGGCAACGTGCTAGAATGCAGACACCTAATGTGTTTGAAATTTAGTTGGCATTTAATTAAGTGCCAGCTAAGTGTGAATGGCTGCCCTTTCAGCTGCCATCCAAGAGCCCTGGCACACCTGCATGGCACCATTGCCAGGGTAACCTGGTGATGCAGTGCACAATCATGCCTTTGCCACCAGTCAGATGCTCCCCCTGCACCACTTCCACCAGTAAGAGGTACAGAAGGAGTGTGCTAACCCTGCTGGTAGTATAGACAGGGAGCACTTTTGAGATCTCCATGCCTATACAGTGAAGGAGATGCTCTAAGATGCATGGAGCCATTTCTGGTAAAGGAATGGTACTGTGAAGTGTAGATGCTGTCTGCAGCAGTGGAGGCAGAAGAGTGGTATAAGTGCTCTCAGGACCTTCTACGCTGATGTTTTAATCTAGTTCACTTCAGAGGTACTTAAAAAATATACTATGTGAATGGAGTGTAATTATAGTTAGGGAAGCTCTAATCAGGATTACTGGTAGACCCTGACACTGAGATCTACTGACAAACCAGGGGGCCCTAGTTCAAAACACCTCCATGCAGAAGTCACATCTCCATGTTTGGGACTACCCGAACACCCAATTCAGTGATGCACCAAAGGATCACCTAGTAGCTCTGGGGTTGGGAACATTTGTACCTAGCCTGTCTGAGTGCTTGGAGCCCAGGGGCATGGGTAGGGGCAGGAATAGCATCTGCTCTGGACCAGCAGCATCATGCAGACACTGCTATACCAGACCACAACTTTCCATGGTTCTAAACGTCAGGCCTGGCTAATTTGGATCAGCTGGTTCCAGCCACAGAGAAATGAGTACAGAAAGGCCCATTATCTGGTTGTTAGTCAAGTGGTATATTGCTTTGACACATGAAGGTATATGGTTGTTTGTGTTGCTACTTCTTGTTTTCCGCTTGTTATGTTTCTTGCTGTATCTGCCTGCCATGCCTATGAACACCTGAAAATTAAACTGAAAGGCACACACTCTGTAGACTTGTGAGTCATCATGTCATTCCAAAAAGGATAAGAAAATGGGAAGGATTCCATCACCATCACTAATAATAATAAATCCTGTTGTAGATAATTGCAATCTGTGTAGAAATACAGCTCAGCACTCTCAATTATGTTTAGGAGTGCTTCTTGTTTCTGAAAGGACTTGTTTGTCGGATGATGGTATTCATGCAAGAAATGTATTGCCACAGTACATCTTATGTAGATTTCAAATAAACAAGTTAATGTATGTTTACTTACATTTGAAGTAAGTCTTCTAGAAGGGAATAATATTTGTCTCTTGGGTTGTTGTTGTTTTTAATTCTTTTGATTATGTGCTAGACTCATTCAACCCACTGAAGTGAACATTATTTAGATTAACTGGAAATTTAGGTGATTTTAGTTTTATGTGTGCTTGAAGAATCATTTTCAGGAAATTACACTGTGTTGCTATGCAGTTTGAATGCATATCAACCCAAGCATGGGTTCTTGGTGCAAGATCTGTGTCAGCTAAAGGGCTGTTGCAGAGGCAAAAGGAAGTGTATTTTAATATGTGAGGTAATAATGGGTTTTTATGTGGAGAAATCCTATCAGAGAACAGAATGTTGGTATGCAGATGTTCTTATGAATTGTGGTTCTGTCCATTCCCACAAGATCAGAATAGATCATCTCCTTCACTCAACTATCACCAGAATAGCACCAGAAGATCATTAATGCCTGAGGGGAATGAGAAGAATGAGCAAGCTGGGGAATTCCTCCCTCAGGTGGCTTTCCCCATCATCCCCAGAGGGCTTATTGATTTAAAACAAAAACAACAACTATAAACCACTCTGGGATTTCAGGGAATTACAATGGGAAAGAAATGTAACAGAGACAGACAGACAGACAGATAGTTCACACCTACCTCAATGGGATGGTATACTAAAGTTAAGGTAATGTGCAGAGGGAGGCATCCACACTCAAGTGCTGGTGCAGTCCCCCACCTGACCATCAGAACTTGAAGTGTGGATGGCCTGATCTGGCCCAGACAGATCACCATGGCCATGGCAACATTGGGTGTATGCCAGGACATTGCCAGGACAATCAGCCTACAACACATGACTATGCAGCTGCAGTCACTCCACCCCCTTCACAGCATTTGCACCTGAAAGAGAGTGTGGATGACATGATTGGGAACTCACCAGCTGCCCCTGGTAAAGCTGTGGACAGGTTCTTGCTTGTGCACAGCTACAGAAGATTGGGATAGCTGGAGGGAGCTCCCAGGCATCCAGGAGAGTAGCTCTGGCAGCACGGACAGATCTCCCCCAGAGTGTCCAGAGCCACTCTGTTCATGTAAGTGTGAACAGGCCCCATAACACCTGCCAGTAACTGGCCACTAGATGCATTGGCTGAGCCTGATGGCATTGGTGTCAAAACATCTGAGGAGCACCACGTTAGTCTGCATCATCTCTTTTTGAGACATCACAGTTCTACTGCGATCTGAGCTAAATTGTACTGGTTCGTAACTTAATCAAGGCAGACATCAGGTCCTGTCTGTCATTATTACAGAACAGAGTGCTGATCTACCCAATAAAATGCTTCAAAATTCAAGCAGTGTTTGCTTAGGCCAGATGTCATCAGTTGCCACATGTTTGTCTTGTTAGTGCTCATCAGCCTAGTACCACAACCTTGTCCACTAATTACTGCAAAAACATAATTAAAATCGACTTAAGAACCTATGCAACTGGATTCCAGCCAAAATAGAACAAATGTAATTACGTTCAATTACAGCTAAGACATTTTATATCAGACTTCATTTTATTTTAATTGCAAATGTAACATTTGCTACAGGAAGTCCTTCTTGCACTTACCTGTTATAAATCTGAATCAGTAGGTTTGGAATAACCGGGTCATGAGAACACATGGGCCGGATCAATAGAGTCTGCATTGATAGTGCTGATCCAGTTCATGCCTCCATGCTGCTGTGAAGATCATGCAAGCTTTAAAGCTCCCCCTCGTCCCCGCCGCGTGCCTTCAATGGCACGATGACTATTCCCAGTAGTCCCTTTTCTTGTTGTAGATCTGATTAAACAGATCTGCCAGACATCCAGATTAAGGACTTCTTTGCCTGGATCTGGCTCCATCTAATGAAGATGGAGTCAGACCAGCAGAGAAGTGGGGGCTCCATGATCCACATTAAGGTGCAAATATGGAGGCCCAAAATATGGACCTAAGTGCAGAAAAAGCCACAATAATACTTATGAAAATTCTTTATTTGAACCCTAGCTTTAACTTTTGACTAACAGGGAATTACAAGAAACCTGGCAATTAATAATGAAGATTTGAGATATGACTCAGACAAAAGAAGCAATTTAGCATCTGTTAATGATGGACATGGACATTTTCTTAATTACCCAGAGTGATCTTAACCCATTTCCTTCTTTTACATACTTGGCTGCATCCAGATACAGATAAAAGGGCCTTAATGCCACCTCTAAGCCACTTTTAAACTCCTTTTTAATATGTGTGGATGCAGCCCTAATGTCATTCCCCTTTCCCTAGGATTTGGTGGCTGTAAACATAAATAAGGGTCTTTAACTAAATAAGGAAACAACTTTTCCTTCCCACATTCAGGCACTGTTATGGTTTTAATATGTTCATTGTATATGTTCATTGGTTTTAATCGTGTAACTCACCCTGAGACCTCTGGGTATAAGGTGGGATAAAAATTTAAATAAATAAATAATAACATGTACTTTTCCAAAGCAGGGTAGCTATGAACAGAAGACACATCTGACAAGCTGCTGTCCTTTTTCTTGCAAGCTGAAATAGTCTTTTTTTTCCCCTTTAACCTTCTCTTCCTAAAAGGGTCAGGGATAAAATCAAAGGGCAGACTTCTAATAAGACCTGAGAGGCTTCCCGCTGTATCTCATGACCCAAGCAATATTTTAAAAACCAGCTTCCTGGCTTTTCCCTTTTCTCTGCATAAAAGATGATTAAGTCAATGCTAGTGAAGCATTTTAATAATCATAAGTGGTGTGTAAGTATTTGGTAGAGGCTGTAAGGGTTTTAAGGAACTGCTCTAGTGTGTAAAATGACTGCTTGCTATTGAATAGGTCACTTCCCATGAGCTGCACGTTGTGATTCCTCTTTTTTCCTTACCCTATTTAGCCTTGTTAATATTATACATAATTGCTGTGTGTTAGATAAGTTCAGAGAAGAGCCAGGATCTCTGAAGTTAGTCAAAAAATCAATGAAGACAGAGGAGAGATGGAGCTGACTAGGAGACAACAGTGTAAGTCACAGAGTTAGCAATCTGGATAGGAATGTTGTCACAAAGGGACCCAAACAAATTTTTAAAAATGCTAGAATCCACGTTTGCTCAATATTTTTTTCCTTTATTTAATTATGGTAACCTGACAGCCCATTTCAAAGACAGGCATCTGTATTTCTTACAAGGATAGCACAGCTGCATCTCTCGGAGCCCCAAGGATTCATGGGGAGCACTGGTGTGGATCAAACACGTGGGCCTACACAAAGGCAGATCACATGCCCCTTCAGTTGTCTCTGAAGTGACCTCTGATGCAGAGCAAGGGAAGCACAACCATTCCCACCCCCATGTGGACATATAGAGTGGAAAGGTACATCCTACACTGCCTCCAAGTCTGCGCCAACAAACAGAAAACATGGCTGGAGGCTGGTGATTTTCAGTCATTTAAAGAACCAACTTACTGGGAAGCAATACAACTGAAAGATTCCTCCTCTCAGCTGTATTTCCCTTTGGGCAGTAACCATGACAAGATGGCTGCCATGTGCTCATCAAACTGCTCCTCCTCAACTGTCACCCAGAGCGTTCTTTCCAGGGGAGGATTCAGCACAGAGCTGCAGTGTAGGCACAGCCTATATGTGCTCATGCAACTCTATGATATTTAATGGGACTTTGCCTTTTGAAATTTCCCTGTTCATGATCTGACTTGGGAATGTAAAAATCAGAAAAATGCAACTTCTTTTTTTTAATTACCTGTCATAAATATATATATATTTCTTTTTCCAGTTCTGTCATTAAAACAGGTATCATGAAAATAAATTTCTTCATGCATACAAATACATTTCTCAGTCTATATATAAAACTTGCATTTGTGTGCTGACATGTTGTGGCTGCTTGCATATCCACCAAAAAGACTGCCTGTCACTGTATTACCCTGCAGAAAGCTCAGTATTTTTTCGTTTATTAGTTTTCTCAAACCTAAATTGAACACACCTCTCGCTTCTTCCAGAGGCATCCCAGCAGCATAGGGTCACCCTCACATCCCCAAAATACCCAAGGTTGGTGATCCCCTCCTGCTTCCACCTCCTTTTCTTTCAAACAAAGGAATCCATCCCACATTCATTGTTTACAGTGAGTCCTCAAGCTGGTTCCAAGCTAGCATATATACCTGGTCTTCACTAGCTGTTATTATTCACTTTTTAATTATCATTTAAAAAGAACTGGAATTAGTGTTGTTTCTGAAGGACAGCAAAATTACAGTTGCCTACTTGTTCTGATTATCTTGTTATACTACTGTTATCTCTTGCAAGTCTTTTAAGTCACAAAGTTCACACTCCAACAAGAAATCTATTTCACGGCCTCACACATAATAATTTCTGCTTGAATTGTCCCCCAGAAGAAATGGGGAAAGAAAATATGCATTACTGAAAAGGTTAAAAACAAAGAACTGGGAGGAGCTATTTGAGAAAAAGAAAGCTTAGTCATTTTCTTCATATTTCTCATGCCAATTTTTAAATGTCATTTCCCACCATGTCAGAGATTGCCATAGAAACCATTTAGACTCTTTTTCAGATCTTGTTGTATATTCTTTTTTAGTTTTAAGTACTTGCTGAACTGACATTTAAATCCATTTGTACTTCAGCTGTGATAGACAGAAGGTATTTATTAAACAAAAAGAAAATAAATGCCTTGCATAAAGCCCAATAATGAAAAGAATAGTGGTGGATTCTTCTGGAAAATTGCAATAATAGTTTTAGACAAATACTTGGAAATATTTAATGCTGAATAGTGTCATATGAATGTCCTTTTCTCACTTACCATGAGCAGGTCTGTATGAAATATGGCATTCCTTTAGCTATTTGGATATGAAGCCATTTAGGGCCTTATAAGTCAACATTAATACCTTGTTTTTGGTAAATGAATTGGCAGTCAGTGCAGCTCTTCTAAGACCAGTATGATGTGCATCTGGCCAGCAGTACCAATTAGCAGCTTTGTTGCTGCATTCTGCACCAGCAGCAGCTTCCAAACGATCTTCAAGGAAAGCCCCACATAGAGCCCATAGTTCAGTCTGGAAGTTACTAGAATATGGATTACTGTGGATTACTAATCTTGTTAGTGTAAGCAATAGTGCCTAAGTAAATGCACAGTTAAAGAGCATTCCAAGGAACATCAACTGGAGTGACAACAGATGCATAACAGAGCAATCCATTTCTTCTTCCCCTGTGCTGAAGCTTAAACCATGATTGGCTGAACCTGTAAAAGAATTATAGTTCCAATGGAAAGCATGAAAATGTAAAATGTGAAAATTAAGGGAATTTTCATAAGAATAAGAAAAAGAAAACCTTGCTTCTTCCTCATATCCTGCCCTGAGTTATGGGATGGACACTGTTGCTACCATTTCTTGCTATATGATTGGTACTCCAGGTTGCTTGTCACCATGGGTCATCTAGTAGCCAATCAGAGTGCAGTTATCTCCATGGGTAGTGTGGGCCCTTTGGCCTTCACCATTCTCTTTGCTGCCAGACCTTGATTTGAATGGGTAGCCCTGGCATCCTCACTTCCTATGTTGGCTCACTCAGTAGACTGGGCACTTCCAACTTGGTACCAGAAAGAGGGGTTAGAGATCAACAGCAAAGCATCCTGGCAACCTGTTTTGGTCTTAGGAGCCACTTTCCCAATTGATCTTGAGTAGTAAGAAATTTGCTTTAAAATATATATTCCAAATTTATTAGAGTTAAAATTAGTTGTTAATCTGTCGTAGTGGAAATAAGGATGGCTGGTAATGAAATGGAAGGCTTAGTCTGCCCTGCAGTGAAGATGCTTCTGTTGCACTACAGCGTAATCAAAACAGTTTTCTGATCTGGGAGGATAAATCAGTGTGGTTAATTTGGAGGCATTTAAATCCTCTTTGCCTCCATAGTGGTTATACATTGACTCCCATGGGTAGTTTGTATGACCTGCGTAATTCTTCCAACACTCAATGTCAACACAGGTTTTATTGACTGAGGTCCTTGGCTTTCACAATTTCCCTAGCATACAATCTGAGAGCAGTTATTTATTCACTTTTGTGAGTATGTAGAACACTTGACTTTTCTTTTTTGTTGTTGTTCTCCTAGGAAATCCCACCACAGTTATCTGCTGACTAGGGAAGTGCATGAATGGCTTTTTTGTATTAAATCGAATGTGATAAAATTTGTATTCAAATAGATGTAGTAGGATTAAATGTAGTAGGATTCATATTCAATATGAATGTTCAATCCCATACGAATGCATATGAATCCCATACAATTCCCATACAAAGCCTCATACGAAGCTTCATAGGAATGTATCAAAACCTTCTATTTGAATTTGAATGTCAATCTTCACATGTGCCAACATTCAGTTCAAATGTGAATGTCCAAATTCAGCCAAACTCATATGAATTTCAAGCATTACAAGTGTCCGTGGACATCCCTACTGCTGACTTCCCCAAGTAGTTATCATCAAATTGGTGCTTGAGAAATGTTTAGAAAATACTGTCAAGCACTCACAGAACTTTGAAGTTCCATTTTGACAGCAGAACCTTGGAGCCTTTCCGCACTGTCTCTAAAAACATATTTAGAGCCAGATTAAGGAAAGATTAAGACTCGGCTTCCGCATTGGGAACCCAATTAGGGACCCTTTGCGGAAGCCGCTTCCGCATTCCGGCATGCAAGACCGGTTTCTTAAACCGGTTTTGCCACCAAAATCTGACCCTAATGTAAGACCTAAAAAATTAGGTCTTAACCTGGCTCTTCTCCTCAATCCGTTTCGGAAGCAGGACGCGTCCGCACACGGCAGGGGAAGAGGCGGATTCCCGGCACGCATCATCTTGGGAAGGGCAGAAGCAGGCTGGTTTGCCCGCTTCTGCCCTCCACGGGGCGCCATTGGGGCTTCACTTACAGGCAGGGGTGGAGGTTGCCTCTGCCCCCGCCTGTCATCCAAGCCCCTTTGCTGGAGCAACCACATGGTGGGGCAGGGACTGCCCCCGCCTCGCCATGTGGTTGCTCCTCTCCAGCGATGGGACAGCCTGATGGAGGGTGGCTGGTCAATGAGAAGTCACACCACGTGCACGCGCACAGCACGCCAGGCCTCCCGGCAGCGAGCAGATAAGCTGCGATCATGCACACATGACCTGGGGTGGGTAGTGGGGTGCGGGTCCCCCTTGCCCGAGAAGCCACGATCTCGGCTTCTGGGGCGACGGGGACCCCAGGGAAAGAAGGCCCCCGAGCTGTTGATCCCTGGCTCCAGAGGAGCCAATCGGGGAGGCCGGATGGAGGGTCTTGGGAGGACAGATTGGAATGGGTGCTGGTGCGTACGCACTACACCCACACCAATCTGTTTCCCCAATCCAGCCTTGCAGATCCTCGGAAAGAACTGTTCACTGGAAAACGGATCTTTTAGATCCATTTTTCGGCAGCCAGTGCAGAAAGGCCCTTGGAGAGTCCTTAAGCCTTACAGAAAAAGATAAGTAGACAGGAACTCTAGGCTTCAAACCAGGTCCAGATATTAAAGGAATATCAAGAGTCTTGTACATAAGACAACCAGATAAGAAGAGCAAGTTCTGCAAAGGAGACTTTCTAATGTTACTTAAATTACTTGTATTTTTCAAACAACTAAATTCTGTAACACCTTCCACATCTTCAGATTCCTTAATGCATTTCAGCCTCTTAAATTACTTATATTTTTCATTTCTATCCTGTTCTGCCTTCCTGAAGCAAAACAACTGGGACTATTTAAAAAAATCATCACGAAGTATTGAAAACATATTCATTATGTTAATTTAACATATAACCATTTTTTTCCCCATCACTTGCCCTCTGAGAGTTACAGGAGCAACAACTGTACAAAACCAGAATATTCCTTTTTTGTTTCAAAACTCTGCTAGAAATTCAACAATAAACATTTAATTACTTGTTAATTAAATAGTTTCCAGTTTCGCAAAGAGAAAAATGTGTCTGCTGCTCTTACAATCCAGTAGGCAAACTCTAGCAAACTGAAAATCTCTAGACCAGGCTCACCAAATATTTCAGGGCACGAAATGTGAAAATGCCATGAAAATCACTACAGCAATTTTAGGGTGCAATCAGGCAGGGCTTTCGTCTGTTTTCCCTTTAAGAAAAAACATCCCTTCCATAGAAGCACAAAAAAAAAAAGCCTAACAACCAATGAAAGAAATAAACTACCTCTTTTTTCTCTCCCTTCAAGGCTGCATCCCCAAAAGACTTATTTGCCTCTCTGGGTTCCCTCTGCCATCACTCTATTCAAGCAGACTTTAAAAGTGCCGTGCACTTCCAGAATAAGCATCAGCATGAGGCTCAGCAAAACGCTAATTTTAAACGCAACTTCCGTCCCCACGGAAGCGTGTTTTCTTTGCGTGCATCTTTTTCTCACCGCCCCCTCCCTGGTTGATAGGCTACCAGCGAGAATGGGAGGGACTGCGCTCTGCGCGGCCACAACCAGGAAGACAACCCCTGACAAGTCCAAAGGAAAAGTAGCCATTGGTTTTCTGTTCGTCTTCCAGATCTCTGCCCCCCAAAATGGCTTCCCACCCCAGCAAAGGCCATCGGCCATGCAATCGCTCATTCACTCTCAACACTTCAAAATCTACCCTGGCAAAGGCAGCGGCTACAGCCATCAGCCACGCAATTTCTCTCAAGACTTCACTCTCAAGACTTTCCCTCTGACTGTCAAAATCCACTCTGGCAAAGGCAGCAGCTGCAGCTATCAGCCACGCGATCTCTCTCAAGACTTCACTCTCAACACTTTCCCTCTGACTGTCAAAATCCACTCTGTACAGCAGCCATTACACTCTAGCAATAATCTACCCACTTCACACCTGATAGCAATTGCAACAATGTTGCAATTCTGTGCTATTCTGGCTTTGTGAAAGTTCTTAGCTTAGGGAAGGGAAGCTGCTGCAGTTCTGGGAGATGCGTGAATGTGTTAGTGTTGTGTGTGCAGGTGGCAATCCACCCCTTTTGCCATGGAGTGTCCCCAAGGTAAATGCGAGGAAAACCCGTGACTTCTAAAAAGAGCGCTGAAACTCTTCTTTAAAGGGCACTTTTTTTGTTGCGGGTTTTCCTGCTTTTGTAGCGCTGGAAGCTCATTGAAAACCCTGCCATGGGGGCGCTCAGGGGCAAAAGAAGATTTTTAGCAGACTTTAAATTGCTTGGGGACAGGGCCCAAGTCCTTCAACTTCTTCCTTAACAAGTGTTTGCCACTGATTGGCCACTCATCTGCCCAACTTCCAATGGCCCTGATTGGTCACTCGTTCGCAGCATTTGTCCCCATGATATGATTGACTACATTTCCCTCTTCTGTGCTTATGTAGGTTCCCTCCCAATCCAGCTAAAGGGAAGAGTTACCCTGGGTGTTATTAAACCCCAAATGAGGAAGAGATACCTACTCCCAGGCTTCAAAGTGGGGTAAAATGAATTTAGGACAAAAATGTCTCTCCCTAGAGCCTCAAATTCACCAGGTGATGCTTCTTAAGTTATATCTAATCACATCCTACAACCACCCTAATCTTTTAATATTGCATCAAAATGAATGCTCTTCTTCATGATGAAAAGAAGAAGACTCTGAGGTTTTGCAAAGTTCTGGGGAAGTTCATGTTTACAACACTTGCTGTGTGTGGCATTCGTGCTGAGGCTAGGCAGGAGAGCAGCCATTTGGCAAGCTTTCTGAGCTCCGTGAGAGAGAGGGGGGTGATTTGGCATGCTTTCTCCAGTGCCGCAATCGACAGGGAGGCATGGCCACCAGCAGGAGCTGCGTCAGCTGACCAGCATGGACCAGTCAGCAATGGAGAAACATGGACTATAAAACTGACAGCCAGAGCTGACACAAGGCTGCTCTGCTTGGGGTGAGAGAGGGAGTCGCTTCTCTCGGTTACATAGGTGAGGGAAAAGCCAGGGAAAGGGGCTGTTGGAGGCAGAGAATGCTTGCCTGGAACTAAGGGTCTCTGGGCTGGGTAAAAGAGGGAGATCAGGGAGCACAGCTCCTTGTGCATGCTGGGGGTCTCTCTTCTCGATGTCAGAGATGAGGAAAGCCTGTGAAAAGGGGGGGATGTTAAATTGCTTGAGAGCAAACTCAGAGGGGGATTGTTTGCTTATAGCTAGAGTGTTGGAAGGAGGGAAGAAAACAAAGGATTGTTGAAAATACAAAGAAAGACTATTTTACATTACAAGAAAGAACTATTACAATACTGTAATCAGGGGTGGCAAACAAACACCTCAACAATAAAAGTATGCCCTTGGCTAGAAACTTACTTTTGGGAGAAAGGAAGGAAATGATCAAAGCACCTGAAAAAAGCCTAAGTCCCAGTTGGCAGAGAGGCAGAGGGACTGAGCCTAGTGCTAAAGACAGAGTATGTTTCCTCTGCTCGAATCCGGGACATATCAAGGCCCAATGTCCAAAAAGCATTACACAGATTATTAGTAGAAGCCACCCTGGAAGGAAAGATTTGTTCCTAGATGAAAGAAAATGTATTCTTTTGTCTCTGTGATTTGAGCCTGAGTGTTAACACATCTGTAGGATAGTTTCCAATCTGTGGTTATGTTCACTTTTAGATCCCAAGGCAATCTCTTGCTAATGTGAAATGCGTTAGCTAAACTTTCAGTGCGTGTCTAACTCTACCACAGGAAGATTTTAAAAGATCAGCCAAAGGACAACCTATTATTGCTTGCCTTCTCTCAACACAATGGGTCAAAGATTTTTAGACTAGCTACAATAGCTATAAGTGCCATAATAATGTGAAGGCTTTGATGCTTGACTTTTCATAATGCCTGATAATCCAAGAAGAACATCTTATGAATGTACTACATTTCCTTTCAGTGTTGCCCTTAACACTTTTCTCACCAAGACAGTCTTGCAACATGTTATAGTTAATAGGTTTACCATGATGTCAAAAGTAATATTATTAGTTCTGATTTAATTTTGTTTTGCACAGAGGCTTGCCTAAATGTGAGTGATATTTAGAAACATGAACAGGAGCTAAGGAGAAGCCAAGTGGCAGAATGCAAGGAGACACAGTTATTAAAGCTATGAGACTCTTTCTGCATTTACCTTTCATGTGGAATAGACAGTCTGCCCTCTCATGCTGTACCTCTTTTGTCCACGCAGTGGTGTGGACTAGAGAGATCTTATCGCCTGCTAGTATGCTCTATCTGCATCAGTCAGAGTGTAATTCAGAAGAGGAGGCTCCTGATCTGGATTACAGATAATCCCAATTAAATATCCACTGGTATACTAGCAAGAGATAATCAGGATCAAGAAGGCATGCAGAAGGGATGCACCTCTATATTCCAGCTTAGCATGTGATCCATTTTGGTGGTATGCCTTATTGCACCACCAAAATTTGTCCTTCAGGGCTCTGAGGCCAGGAAATTTCATTCTTGGATATCAGAGCTTTTAGAGGCCATGTTTCAGTTCATTATCCAAATTAGAAAGTGTCAACTGATCTAGATCAAGGCCCATAAATGCAGTAACAACTGAGACCCTTTCTGCACTGAGTCTTATTCTAGATTATTTCCTGGAATAGGAGCCTGCTGTCCACATGATTGGGGAAAAACTTTGGGCAAGACCTGCCATAGTCTGCACCAGCATATGGATAGAAGGCCCCTTTTGTGGGATATAATCCAGAAAAAGGCCTAGTGCAGAAAGGGCCTGATTTAAAAATGTGTGCATTTGGCAAGAGGAAAGGAATGCATACCATTCTTTCAGACTCTTGGCATGATTTTGCTCTTTGTTTTTTATTCTCCTATATTTCATTGATAAATTATGTTTCCCTTTCTTGGCGGAATAAGATATTGAGTTTCTGATTCAAACAAAAGAAACAGCACCTGTCTTGAAGTCAAATTGTACACTTAGGATAAGTTTCCATTTCAAGTACTCTTAGCCATAGCTTCTGCAAGAGATAGCTGATTGTAATCACTTTGAAACCGATGACCATCAAGTGGTATTATCAACCCACATTGATGATATTTATCCCCTGTTTCCACCCTTAATATTTTTGTTCTTTTTTTTTCTGTCTTTGCCTGAAGCAGTTTCTAGCAATGGTTAAAATAATTATGAATGGTAGAAGGACAAGGCTGGTTAATGGATGACTCACAAAGGGTATTATGGCCACAATGATCAATCTGCTGTCCATAGGAGGTTAATTGGCACAATTCTTGTGAATACAGACAGCTCCAGGAATAGGTATTGCAGCTGCTTGCTAAAACCACAGTGGCTGACTGCAGTTTGAGCAAGTTTACATGTTCAGTAGATGTTTTGTTGACGGTAACAAATACGATCAAGTACGAATAAGCAGCTGGGTTCCTGATTCAAACAAAAGAAATAGCACCTGTTTTGAAGTCAAATTGCACACTTAGGATGAGAATGCAATAATCAACAAAAAATAATCTATCTGCCACATTCTAGTTAATGAAATCAAAGGCATCATCCATTCAGGCACCTTCCATTCATTCCAGCAGATGGACATCAAAACATCTGGATGACCTGGGGAAGTGTGCTTACATGCACCTACTCCCCACTGGCTCCTGGGAGTCAACTTACCTGTAAGGCTCAATGGACAACTCTCAGAGCAGTTGCCAGACCTAGGTTGCCTCCTTTCCCCAATGCAGGTAGATAAGAGAGGAAGGAGTCAAGTCACAGACCCAGTTTTCATTTGGGATACTTTGGTGCTGGACTAAGAATGGGTGGCTTTTGGAGCCATTCCCAATCCAGCACAAAAGTGGTCTGGGCCTTTGTTCTTCAGTCTCCTAATACTAGTACAAGAGTTTACACGATGGAAACCACTATGACCCATGTGATGTTTGTTCCCCATGCCTCTCATACCAGGACTCCTAGGCACACTACATGACTTGCCTCAACTTCAGACTGTGAAGATCAAAGGTGCTGTGACAATTCCCTCCATGCCCTCCCAACAGATCATTGTTTGCCACCACTGAAATCCCTTCCTTTAGACACCATAGTTCTTTACAGAGTTTTTAAAGAGTCAAGTCTCATGATCACCACATCCTACATTGGGGGTGGCTTATCAACTCTTGTCCAAGTCCTCCATTATTTTAACTTTGGCTTCTTAAATAATTTGCCTAGTCGTGTCCTAATATTTGCTTAAAATATTAATGGATTGTTAAAATCACAACAATTTTGTTCCTTTGTATTTCTGACAAGCTTTACTAATGAGGATCTTGGGGAGCAGGTATCTTAAATGATCTTATAATCAAATCCTAAGCCAATTCAACAAAGGAGAGGGATATACAAGAAGCCCAAATCAATCCCTCGCAGTGTGTTCCCTAGTACCTAGGCACTCTGAAAAGATGCCTTGTCTGTTCTTCCAAAGTGGCAGATTTATCTCTCCTATGCCATAGCTTTCTTTACATCTGCAAACACTGAATCATGTGGTGCTCGAACAATAGGGCATGTTGGGAGGCTGATACATCCCATCATCTTTGAGCTCAATTAAAAACCATGCTGCCAAAATTATCATCAGTAAAAACGCTGGTGCAAGCAATTTAAACATATTCCTCACTACTAAGCTTTTTTGTTGCCATGGCACTTGCTTTTTTCCTTGCTCCATGCTAACTCTGGGTGGCTCTCTTAGGATTGCATTCTTGAATGTCTCCAAAACTTGGAAGTTACCTTGCGAGCATTTGAGAATTGCTTCAGATTGCCAAAATCTTTAACATAAGCATGTGTCTTTTTAAAACTGCTAAACTAGTAGAAATATAACGTTCCACTCCATTTTTGAAGATATAGGGCAAGTTCTGTACTCTTATATCCAATATAATTTAGCTGCATGCCACCTTTTGCGTTACTTTCATTTAATTTTTTTTTCCTCCTACTTATAAGACCTGACAGATATTATGCTCGAGTCTAGCAGTTTTTCTCTGGCATTTTCACATGCTTTGGTAACACAAATCTAGGTGGTAAAAATATAATCCTCTACAATATTACTTAATAGTATGCGTAGGTTTACAGTGAGAGAATTGTTTTCCAGCTATCATGCAGTAGGGAATAGTGTATAGTCTGTGTTCATTATTCATAGCAACAGTCACCATTTGGAGGGGAAATTCTTTTCTCATAATCTCAAAAATGAAACAAGCAAACCATATGCAATCAACACAATGGTAGAAAGAATAACAGTTCTCTCTAGTATTAACTATATTCAACACTCTACATGGCAAAGGCCAGCAATGTAGAAGGTGCTAGAATTTTTGTCTTCTGAAAGAGTTATCACCCTGCAAGCCACTGCTATCCTCCCCTATTACTGGCTGAATAGAAAGATCAACATAAAATATTTCTTTAGCTCCAATCAGGAGGTATCTATGAAGATAACAACATAAGAAATGCTCATCTAGATAGTACCTGCTGCTTAGTCTATCAGCCTATTCTCATAAGAACATAAAAGGAACCTGCTGAATTAGGCCACAACCCAAAGAGTCCAGCATCCTGTCCCACACAGTGCCCCCACCAACTGCTTATGGGCATGTCAAGCAGAAGATGACAAAGCCTTCTCCTGCTCTCAAATCCCAGCAAATGGCCTTTGGAGGCATCTTGCCTGTCTCCCCAGCCTGGATGATGTACCTGGGCATGAATTCTACTAGCCTTTGATATAGCTGTCACTCATAAATTTGTCTAACCCTTTCTTAAAACCAACTAGTCTGGTTGCTGTTACCACGTCTTCTGGCAGCAAACTCCACAGGCTAATGACTGTCTGGGTGAAGAAATGCTTCTGCTTGTCTGATCTGACTCCCCTACCCAACATCTTCATGGTTCTACTGTTGTGTGATAGAGAAAATATTTTTTCTCTATTCACATTTTCTATACCATGCATGATTTTATATACTTAATCACGGGCCATGTCCACACTGAGCCAGTAGACGAACCAAAGTTTAACTATGGTTTTGTAAAATGTGTAATATGTGAGATATCCTCTGGACTTTTCACACTTACCTCATGGAGTGATCCAGGCAGCTTGCTAGATCTCTCTGTCCACACCTGGCTGTCACCGCAGCTCACCTGGAATTGGCTCAGCTTTCCCAGGAGTGAGCCAGCTATGGGCTACTGAAAATCAGTCCCAAGGCTGGCCAGCAGTGATCTGATTGCTCCTAGGACAGCAGATCCATACCCTCTTCTGTGTGCAATATGGTGACAGGTATTGGGCTGAGTAGCTGCATAATCATTCACAGATGCCAGATCGCCATGGCAATATCCAACCATGTACCAGATGCCAGTTTGGACTTCGCCATGGCTATCTGTGTGGCCATTGACACTACAAGTACAGTGCTAGTTCAACGACAACAGTGCAAATGGCCACCACCATACAATAACCTTACCTGCTTGGTATGGTACTATACTATACTAGGTAGGTGAGTGTGAAAAAGCCCCATCATCTGTCTCGATTCTTCCAGGATTCTGTTTTGTTGAGTCATCCCTGGGTTTAGTATCAATTATTCAGCTACAATATGCATAATTTTATACACCTCTATCATGAATTTAACTCTAATTTAACCCCTTGAAAGACTAGAAACTTCTTACAGCCCTTTCCTCATAGAAAAC
Source organism: Aspidoscelis tigris stejnegeri (assembly GCA_023333525.1). NCBI lineage: Eukaryota > Metazoa > Chordata > Lepidosauria > Squamata > Teiidae > Aspidoscelis > Aspidoscelis tigris. The sequence goes on along the minus strand of JALMGA010000005.1, from coordinate 48,454,169 downwards.
CTCCTCTACCTCCTTGGTCATTTTGAGTCATTTTATAGACTTTGTAAATTCCTTTTTGAGATTTGTTGACTAAAAAAATACACAGTATTCTAGATGTGGCCACAACACTGATTTGTATACTCCTTCAATTCTCCCCTGCGGCTCACTGCCTTCTCCTGCCCTGTCTTGGAGGAAAAGCTGCTTTTCATGAGACCATAAAACAGGATACCCTCTATGGGACTCATAACATATATACTTTATCTTTCTATATAAAAACTATATAGGATTACTATAGGTAATATCCCAGTCTCCTAGTTGCATGTGGATCTATTTCTGTTGGATTTATTTTTTCTCAATACCTCATTAGAAAACTATGTTGTTAGATAAAATGGCATGGGAAGTGAATGGGTCATTTTAAAAAGTTAAGCCACTTGGATCCTTTCTGACATGACCGTTTCTGGCTCAGTGGTGCTCATAATGGTCCTTTACTGTAAAGCAGAAAAAGGTACTTGTGCTGCCTGTTAAAGCTTTGCAATCATTTCAGTTCCGTTCAGTAGCAGCAATTTTCTGCGTCAGGAAATTATCATGCTGCTTAAGCGGAAGGAGCTCTCTGATTGGCAATTGAGCACTCGAAGGGAAGAAGTTAACCTCTCTGGACCTCACAGTTGGATGGTTCCAACACAAGCCGAACATTTCAATTCAGTGATCAGAGCAATGGCTAAAATAAATTATTTATATATAAAGCTGAAAGCTAACTGTAATTACAAGAAGGCCCCTAGGAGATAATCACCTCAGCACAGTAACTCCACTGTAGCTCTTAACCCAGCTGGGATTTGCAATTATTTTGCAAAACAATACCTCTGGCTCTGACTTCTTTATGATATGTATTGACTGCCAGATATACAGTACTTTAGAATTCAATGTATTCCAAATTAATTAATGGAACAAAAATATACATTGGCTACCAGCCAAAAAGAGGTGTCTGTCGCCACCTCCACATGGACCTTCCTTACCTACTTGATGTGCCATAGAAAAGCCCAACACCTGGTTGGCCAACTCTGGGGCTGATGTGGGACTGCCCCCCACCATTCATGACTTTGGGAGCACCCAAGCAGTCCCATTCTCCTCTTTACCTTTGGTGCATATAAGCTTGTCACAATCCTGACACAATCCTAGATCTTCTTTCAATCCATCTGAACTAACTACAAGATAAATAAATGGGCAGAATTGTGTTCAAAGGGTTAGTGGATGCAGCTTAGTAGGCAGCGCGCCTGCTCAGAACGCCTCCTGAGGGCAAGGGCTGCCAGTAGCAGCCCCAGCCACGCAGGAGCCGTGCAGGACGCAGGCGCGCTGCATCCTGGGCGAAGACCCTCAGAAAGACGACCACGCTGATGAGGTAAGGAGGGGTTTCACCGCACTCGCAGCGGGGTGGGCTAGGGTGAGCTTTTGGCAAGCTCACCCTGGTCCCAGAAGCAGCGAGCCGCCGCTTCTGGGGCCAGGGCGAGCCGTGCCAGCGAGGTCCCCGGCTCGCTATGCTTGGCTCCGGCGAGCCAATCATGGTGGGCAGGGGGAGGGCCCTCCATCTCAGATCGAAGCCGGGTGCTGTGTGTCCGCACAGCACCCGCCTCCAATCCGGATCTACACCGCGTGTGCGGCGGCAGGGGTGCGGGGTATATCCGGATCTCTTAGATCTGGATGTACCCCGTTAAACCGGATCTATCTGTAATCCGGAGTTATTAAAACCAGTTCCCCCGGGAACCGGTTTTACTAAATCCGGGTGCCAGAGATCCGGTTTTATTAGCTCCTGTGCGGAAGCAGCCACCGTGTTTAATTTGTCTCTGAGACCTGATTTATTTTGTATTTGTATATCATATTTCTAATCAAACATCCAAGGTGATTCACCACAAAGCAACAATATAATAACCATAAATGATTAAACACCCAATCCAATGCACAAACCATCAAACATTGCAAACAGTGTATACTTCTAATAGAGTATATTGAAAATAAACTTACAGGCATATGAATTATATAGCAAACATTATAAGATAAAATGCAGCAAAATGTTAACAGCACTAATTAACAAAGAAGGCTCAAACAAAAATAAGAGAAGAACATTAAACAAAATATCACAGTAAGAGAAGAAGTAACAAGTGCTCAGATCTTTCTTCATCCCAGCCTCGAGCTGCTACAGTTTTTATATCTTCCTGAGAGAGTGTGTAACCGAAGTAGTAACTCACCTGCAGCGAGCTGTCCAGGGGAACAGGCTATCCCAAGGCACCAGATTGGAACAGACTGCTTATTCTGGCACAGGACTTCCCACCATGTATCAGAACAGGGCAGGTAAATGCAGAAGAAACCTGTACAAAAGAATGCAGGAAAGGGAACATCTGAAATGGATACATTTTTTTGGCAACGGTCTCTTTAAAAAAAAGATAAAATGTCATGGGACAGGGAGAATCTGATGGTGTTCTAAAAAGTAAATCTTATAGTTATGACAGCCAGATGTTTTTTTCATGGCTTGACTAATGTTGATTACTCATACCCAAGTATGGCTAATGTGTAATGTGATTTTGGACAACACAGTTTTGCTCTTAGAGCATTGGCAAAGTGTACCTTCTTTTCATTTACTGTCATCTGTGAAACTTGCAGTACAGTTTTCAGACCCCACAGCAGCACTGAAAACCTCTGCATGGAGATAAAATAACACATTTAAAGGGCAGAAGCCTGGAACCCTGTCTCAACCATTTTCCCCAGTCACCAACATCGAAGAATGAAATTCCCCTGTGGTACACCTAGGGACATTACGAAGTAGAAAGTAGGCCATTTTCACATGCCACTTAGTTCACATTTCTGCCATCAGAGGTGAGTTACCTGCCTGCAGACTTCATGCACTTCAGGATCCTGCGAATTGCCCTCTTTTGCCCATGCGTCTTCTGCCTGGGTCTACATGCCCCATTCACTAGATTGGGGCTCTGCAGTTTCCCTACCAATGGTGTTCTATTGGTAGTAATTACTCGTATTACATGGTAGTTTGAAGGAACCAAACCGATACATTATTTGAGACACAACTGCAAGCCGGATTTTGAAACATGCTTCAAACCTTGTTTTCAAATCTAGATAAATGCCTGGCAGGTATTAGCCATAAAAGAGCAGTGTCTCGTAAAAGCTACCGTTAAACTAAGCAGAGGAAATGCTACAGAGGCATGGAGCTGCATTATGAAGTCACATATGAAAATCAGTAGTCCATTTTTGTTTCCTTAACTCCAAGGAAGGAGTTTGGGGAACAATGTGTTTGTACAGGCTTCAGCTGTCCTTGATCTTTGATGATCTTGCCCTCACATTCAGAAGACTGTCTAACTTAAAAGTTCATTACAGTGCTCCTCAAAGTAATAGTGGAATTAAACTAAATGCCATAAGGAGACCTGCCTGTCAAAAAAGATCAGGGAGGTCTGAAATGCATAATTAGACAGTTTAGTGTAACCGAAGTCTTCAGTTTTTGAAAGCAATATTGGTGCTTCCCTGGGGTAGCGTTGCACACAGATCTTAGACGACAGCAGGCCTGGTATTCCTAATAAACATTATTAAGCAGCATGAGGTCTCCTGTCTCTATCCTTCTTGCATCTTCAAGCTTAGATATATTCATTTGTGTATTTAATACAAAGCTTCTGCAATTTGTAGCTTTAGTTCAACATTCCTGCGGGCTAAGAACAATGAGCTGCTTTTAGGAAGGTCTTTAGCAGTAGAGAAAACCACCAGTTGTGTCTGTAGGTTTTTATCTGATATATTGTTCAGCTCTGAACAAAATTAAGCACTTCTAGCCATTAATGACAGCTGGTAAATACATGTGTCTCTTTGGAAAGTCCTTGTGTTGCATGTAAAATATATGAATGAAATATGAATGATAATATGCCTCTTAAAGCCAGACTGCTTTATCACAAAACACGACAAGAGTGAGTGCAGTTCACAGTCTTTTTGACAACAAATCTAATTATTATTCTTGCACAACACAACTAGTTTAATATTTGTGCGATAGGGTTCCTAATAATTTTCAGCAGCAAACTGTGAGATAATAACAAACACATTTCAAGATAGAGAAAAATATAAACGCTACTGAATATAAAATGAATAATACATCATCTGCTGCTATATTAGCTGATAATGACCATATTTTTCTGGGAGAAGTGTCACAGTATTAGTATACTTAAGAAGCTTGGAACACTGAAGGCATCTAACTCATTAAAATAATTGCAAAGCAGAAGAATCTTGTTAGAAAAGGCAAGTTGTAATTCACGTTTCTGAGAATTTTTGTGTACTTTCAGCATTCTCGCTGGATTAAATCAAAAGATCTGCCAAATGTGTGTGTGTGTGTGTGTGTGTGTGTATCAGAACAAATTAGATATGTCATTAGCAAAAGAAGAGTACGGTGCTAATTGCACTCCTTTTAAATTGTCCACCTGGTGTTTGTACACTGCATGCTGTCCTTGACCACAGTAGCATTATTCCCCAACTGTGATGTTAGATGGCTGGGGTGGGGGACCATCTGTGGGTTCCCTGACAGTCTGGAAAATGGAGAGGCCTTCTGCATGCCTCCGTCTTCCAGACCCGTCTGCACTAGTCCACCGGTGCCTTGGGTCCACTGATAATCCAAACCAATTTGGATCTGGATCACCCTTTGTCCTTTGTGGCCATCCAGGAGACAGGTAGATCCCCTTGAGTGGTGGCAGTGATGTAGCATTAGCGGGTCCTCCAGCAAGAGCAGTAGGAAGAACTGTCAGAATTCTTCCTACCTCTCTGCCATTCAAGTGCTCTTTATGGCTGCCCTGGTGGCTGGATTAGGGTCGGTCCACGTAGATGCTGTACATGTCCATTTCATCCTAGGCACAGTGAGGGAGGAGGGTCATGCAAACCTCCTACCCCTTATCATGCATTCACAGCAGCATAAAGGATGCTGTGCAAATCTTGCCTGTGTTCTTTTGCCATCAATGGTATCCTGTTTAAAAATAAAATTTTAGTCACCTTTCAAGCCTAATTTTTATCCCATAAATCGAATGTCTTTAAAACAGTTGCGTACCATCTAACATAAGAAGAAAGGAAAAAATGACTTGCATTTACCTGTCTCCTAAAGAGCAGGCAGGTACGAGTGAGTGACAACATATGTAGCAATCAGGGTAACGGCAAAGCAGTGAAAGGAGAAATTGCTGCTCTGTGCACCAAATGGGACTTTGATCCACATTGGATTTCCACTGTCATCAATGTATCCCATCATGAGCTATCTTAAAATGTACTTGCTTGCTGTCAAGCTGTTAGGTATTTTAAAGGCTTGGGATCTTTTTGTTCCAGTTTTTCAGGGTTTGAAGGAGGCTTTGCAGTTTGGGTGCATTTCTGTCTCTCTCCCTCTCATTCATTAAGAGCATACATTTTCTTGGCTACAAAAAAAAAAAGAAAAGAAAAGAAGAAGTGGTTTGACATAAATGGTAAATCTGGGATTTACCACTGAGCAGCCTCAGCTTATTGGCTAGCTGTTGTTTATTAGCAAGTAAAATCTTGATATTCCTGATAATGGCCAAAGTGGCATTTTTCTGTAGCTTCCTGCCAAGATTTAAGTCAAAGAAATCCCTGAGTTGAGATTTGCATGCCTTAGTTTTAACTCCTTTTATTTCAGGACCTGAAATGCTTTGGTGTTTGAATTGTCTTACAATATGTGTTTGAATTTAAAAAAGAAATTAAATCTATAATTTCAAAGAATGTTTATACAGCTAACGTATAAAGTAACCTCTCTCCCTGTTTCTTGTTGCAGCAAGAGAAGTTGGGTGACATCTGCTTCTCTCTCCGCTACGTGCCTACTGCTGGCAAGCTGACTGTTGTCATCCTAGAAGCAAAGAATCTGAAGAAGATGGACGTGGGAGGCTTATCAGGTGGGCTGATGGCAGTAAGCGTATAGGAATGGTTGTGCTATCATTGCCTTTCAGTAACAGTGCCTCACTATTTGGAAATTAGAATTGTTGCTTGTATACAGGAATGGAATTTAGGCTTACTGAGGATCTGTTCACATGGGGGGTGGGGAAGAGCATGTCAAAAGTGTCTTAGACTGCATCCCCATGGGGCTGCCAATGCCTCGCTTTGGATTCAGGGCAGCCTTAATTCGCATTAAGGAGTCCCCATGGCAATGGAGGACAGGGCAGGTGTTCACTCCCCCTTGCCTGAGGGCAAAAGCCATGTCTTTTCTGTGCCCAATAGAAAAGCACCTATCCTGTGTAGTGTTCCCTTCTCTGATATTTGTGAGGCTCCTACAATTACAGCTTTCAAGCACAACAGCCATTTCCTCACTAACCTCTTTGGTGAACTGCTCCAGTGAGACCAGATAAGCCTGTAGTGGTCCACATATCCTGGATGGTCATTTTGAGCTTTCTGATTCAATCTACACTCTGTTGAGTGTGGACAGAGCACACTAGTAGTGGGCATAGCATCACTTGGATTGTACCAAAGTGCAGAAAGGAGACTTCTGGACCCCTTCATATACCGGTTTACCAGTAAGTATGGAAACACCCCTACTGAAATGGTATCTGTTTACCCAGGCATTCTCTGCATGAATGGTTATTTGTCTTATGCTATCCAACATTCCGTCTGGTAAATCCCTAGGGAATTTTTAGGTAAAACAAATAAATAAATGCTAAGTTTTGCAGCCAACCAAGCATTCCCAAAGGAATTTTTTTCTTCCCAAACTCCCAACAAAAAGCTGGATTCACTCAGTAGGAAACATGATTATGATAAGTTGAAAGTGTAAAAACAGATATGATGAGGCTGCAAATTAGCTGCTTCATTTCTGAATACATGCAAATGTGATTTATTAGTAGTATAAGGAAATTCCTATACTGTAAAGAGAGCTGTTTTGCAGTGGCTGAAGGAAAGCTGGCTTTGGCCGCATCCCCATTACAACCTTATTTCAGTTTCAAACCGTTTTCAATCCTCGCAGACCCCACGTCAGTTCGGCTTAACACGCTTTCCGCGTGTTAAATCGCCCCAAAGTGTTGTAAATGTTAATCCTCATTTCAACAGGTCTCACTCTGGTTCGTGCACTTGAAATGTTTTATATTTTTTACTGTGGGAACCCTTCCATGTTAAGGGATGAGAGTTTCCCTCCCCCAATAGCTTTCTTCCAAAGCAAGCTGTAAAATCCACCCCTCAAAGCAGCAGCCCTAGTAGCAATCCAAGCAATCTACTGTAGCAATCCAACACTTCACACCTGATAACGATCTTGCCATTGAAAGTGCTGACCTTCAAAAAACGGAAAAGAAACAAAAGCAGCTGCAGGTTTGGGAAAATGTGTGAATGTTTGGCTGTGACACTGATGGGCGAAGGGGGCTTGAGTTGCTGCTGCTGCTGCTGCTGCGTGCCCTGAGCAATGAGGAGAGGAGGGGAAAGAATTGCTGGCTGTCCGCTGCCGTTTTTTCTTCCATCCAGGCAAGCAGCAGCCACCCAGCCACCCAGCTAGGCTCCGTGAAGGGGTCCCTTATGGGTGGCGCGTTCATGCCAGGAGGAGGAGGACAGGGCAGCCCCGAAAAGCGGTTTTTAAAAAGTAGCCACTGGAGTCCCCCCTTGAGTCACGTACGTCCTCAGAATCCGGATTGAACGCGATTCTGGCTGAAAGTAATGGGATCAGGCAAATTGGCATTTGCATCCGGTTCTGTTATTTCGGTTTAGGGGAACTAGATTAAGCTTCTAATGGGGATGCGGCCTTTATTTATTCACTGATGTGCATCTTTTACCAGTAACCAAATTTGTCTCAACAGCATACAAACAGATGGAGACAAACTTATTTAAATATGCTCTAGCTAGCTAGCTAGCTAATCATCTAAAATCTACCATTATGGTTAAACTATATCTCTTTAGGAGAGCAAGGACTTTGATGTACTCAAAAGATTTTAGTTAATATTTTAGGCTTTGGAAGGCAAGTTTGTCTGTTATTTTCTAAAACTGATTTTAAGTACCTGTTAGGAAATTGGTCTGTCTGTTGGGAGGCCAGAGCCATCCCTCTGCTTACTTGTCCTGTTTTCTGTTTGTTTGTTCTGAGATAGATGAGTGAGCTAATGAAGGTTCTTTTAAAAAGTAATAATAGCTCAAGCTATAACATATCATGACTGGTAAGTTGCTTTAAAGTTGGTTTAGTGCTAAAAGAGTAAAAGGGAGGTAGGAATATTTTGGGAAGAGCGTCTGTTTCCTTGGCTTATTTGTGCACTTATCGCTGATTTTGCTCTTACCATCAAAGATGGAGTCTTCCCTGGAATCGAGTCCTGAAAGATGCAGATCTTGGGGTGGACTCCATGCATCCATGCAAGCCCTCTAGCACCCAATTGCACTGGGTGTTAAATGGGGTGCTGTGCAGATGCCATAGCACCAACTGCAATGCTCTGTTTTGCCAGAGCTGGAAGGGCCACCAGTGATGCCCACCCCTGGACCCATCGACCCAGTAAGTAATGTGGATGTGCATCCTCCAGTCTGGTCTTCACAGCTGAAGACCAGATTGTGAACACCATTAAAGGTGTCTACAGGAAATCCAGATTTAAGGGCCCAAAAGACCCATTAAATCCAGATTTTTCCAGGACTCGTGGGGACAGGGCCTTCAGGATGGGGTCCTGATGGGGCCCTAAAGTATTCTTGTGTGCCTGATTGGTACCAATAGGGCACTGATCAGGTTCCTAAAGGGTCCCTGATGGGGTCTTTGGAGCCAGTGCAAAAATAGCCATCACTAAGACAACCTGAAAATAGAACTTCAAAACAATGTAGTCTTTCCTTCCATGCCTTCAGCTTAACTTTAGTGATGAAATATATAAGTGCTTTCTACAGGTTTCATGAAACTAACCATTCAGAAGCTCCATATAGAAACACTCCAGAATTTCTACATGGCTCCAGTGCTGTGTGGTATGTTCATGTAGCCAGAGCAGAAGCAGCTGCCAGCCCCCAATCACTCTTCATCCTCATTGGACAAAGCTGCGCTCTGAATGCCTACTATTGGCCACTTTAAAGAGGTCCACTACAAGATAAATGTTTGGTTTGTGTTCAAATATCCATATAGGTGCTTTATTTCAAAATAGCCTGATATAGTGGTACAAATAATCAATGTCTGAATTTAGCCTTGGATATGTTTTGCATACTAAAGCTGGCATCTCCAGCTGGTGAAACTCCTGCCTGAAACTCTAGAAAGCTGTGTCATTTGATGTAGGCAGCACACGATGCAGGGACTGGTCTTGGCCCAGATCTCCAGTATGGGCAAAGAATGGAGCAGAGTACAGAATTACACACCAGGGACCAGCTGCAGCCCTATTCCAGACTTCTTCAGAAGCTGGAAGAGAAAAGTTGCAGGGCCATTTCTGGAGTCCAGCATAATGACCTCAAAATCCAGTGACTCCAAAATCTGGGCTTCTCTGGCTATCCAAATGGTAGGCTTGTAAGTTGGCAATTAACATTTTACTTCTGTTAATCCAACATTAGACATTCCTGTTGCACCTAGTAGTAAGGTGGAGTAACCCTTATTTGGAAATCTTGGGTGTAAGTAAACATGAGGCAACACTAAGCTCTGAAACATTCATTTATGCAGCTATTACCAAACAGCAAGTCTCTCGCTGCTATTTTCTTTAACTTTCCTCCTAGAATCAACAAATTGCTTTTCAGTTTTTTTTCCCACAGAAAAGAAAAAGCATTCTATTTCTCAGTGGAGGGGTTATAAACTGAATGATACCTATGGGACTGGCACTATTTACTGTCTTTTAAGGAAACGATTCTCTCTAGAGGAAAATAATAGAGGGCTATGTGTCTGTACGTGATACGGTGAAAGAGAGAATGCGGGGAGAGGAGTATAAATGGAGGAACGAGCTCATCTTTTCAAGGAAAGGAATAGTGGGAGGGGAGGCAGAAAAATGAGAGGAAGGATGCAAAAATATGGTTTGAAACAGAGCATGGAATCCCATTCTGCTTCATCAAAGCAGTTTATTATCCATAATGTGGCTGGCAATAAAAACAGCTCTTCCCTCCATCTGTCCAATTTGTGTCAATTTCATCAAGCAGAAATTTTGCTGTCTTCTATTTCTGTACTGGGCAGGGTAAGTACAGAATACCTAAGCATTTTGGCTATAAGTCCATAAAAAAAGTAATGCTTGTGATATTTCATTTTTTCACTGTTGGTTCAGTATGTGCTAGACATTAAATAGGGTAGCATCTTAAATTCCTCTTCAGAATTGGAGAAGCATTGATTGGGTTTACTTAAAAATAAATAAATACCTTTGGAAGGATGATGATGATCATGGCTTCTTATTTTTCAAAAGTGAGATTTATGATAGGTTTAGTGTTCCTATGTTGCCAAACTTCATATTGCATTTTAATATTTTGCTTACCATAGGAGACTGAAACTAAAGATAAGGGCTGCCTTTTCAGGGTGTTCTTTATATGCTTGTGCAATTTGCATAAAGAAAATAGGACACTTTGTTAGCCATATCTGGACTTTTGGAAAGATTTGAGCAAGACTCCTTACCAAGACCCTATGGATAAGTTTAACAGTCATCAGCGGATACTAGAATGGATGCTTAGGTCCTGCAGTATGAGACAGGCAGGATGCCTCTAAAGGTGTTTTGCAGGGAGTTGAAAGCAGGTGAAAGTTTTGCCTTCATCTTTTGCTTGAGATGATCATAAGCAATTGGTGAGCCATTCAGCAGGGTTCCTCTTACATTCTTACAATGCTTTTGTAGTACCATTTTATTCTCATAAGATCACTAAAATACAACTTTTTCTTATACTGCATGGTGAACTTTTCATGCTGTGAAAACTGTACTAGAAAAGTCCCTGGCAGTGTTTACAAACTAGTATTGCAAAAGCTTCTGCTTGTGAAGTTAACACAAACTGGTGGAACCTGAGCTTTACATGAAAAATGATGTCTGAGCAATCTCTGTGGGTTGTCACATTGCTTCCAGGAGCTCCAGACCTGTTTGCCTGCCCACCACCACCTGACCAAAAAGGACACTGAAAGGGTGGACTTTTGTTCCCCAGCTCAGTGTTTCTGCCCAAGGTCTTCTCAAGAGAGCTTAAAAAAAAGAGAGAGAGAGAGCCCCATATTCCCCCTCCTAAAACACCTGAAAAGCTATTGGTGGAAAACCCAGCGCTGATCATGGGTTTTCCAGCAATAGCACATTTACCTATCTTTGGGATGGAGCCACCAGGGTTGCTCCATCTACCACACATGGGTTGGAGGTCAAAACGGCCATCCGCAAATGAGCAGTTGTGATGAAGCAGACATCTAGGTATTCTGCACTGGACAAATACCTGGATTGTGTGCCACTAAAGTGGGCAAAGCTGGCACCAATTACAGCACTGTCTAGATAGGAAGAGAGAATTGCGGTGTAACAATACCCCACATTATCCAGTCACTGTCTGGAAATGACCCTCCACAGTTACTAAGGGTGCAGCGAGCTCTTCTAGGGTGCAGGATTTTGCATATCATGCATCCTAGGAGCAGTCTTGTGGTGTAGCAGGGCCGCATAGATGTGTGGCCAGTGTATCCCCCGAGTATTCCCACGGCAACCTTGAGATCTGTGCAGGTCTTGCCAGAGATTATTCGATCCCATTGATTTAGACCTATCTCCTGGAGGCCATATGGACAGATGCTCAGCTTTTTATCCTGTCTTTAGTGCAATTATGGTTCCCTCTGTGATTCTAAGATTCATTTACTGCACCTCTTTACTGAAGTTCCACATTGTGTTTCTGAGACACTGAGGAGAAACTAGCACAAGCTGAAATGGATCTTCTTACTTTACAAATTTATATTTGTACTCCTGAACTAATATGTGTTGCAATCTTTAGAAACCTGGAAATTCTCTGCCTCTCTGTAATAATTTGTAAGTGCATTCTGTAAATTTCCAAGTCTAAATATCTTTCAATTTACATATTAAGATTATTCCTTAAAAGCCAGCTAAATGCATCTTATGTTAATATTACATCTTGCATAGTCTCAGAATGTAGAGTCTCTCTTCTTCAAAAGACTGTTCATTAAGCTTCTAACAATGAGCTCAGGTTGCCCAGTTCTAGCAGGAAAGATTCATAACTTATTTTTTATTATTATACCAGACAGAGGATTAAATAATCTGTCACGAATGCCAAACTTTGTCACTCTTAGATTCTTGAGACTTGAAAACAGCTATTTATTATTGCCAGTAAAGTGACATTTACATACAGAATTGTCCCTTTGGCAATTTTTTTTAAATTATCTGCTTAATCCTTAATTAAACTAAGCACCTGGACTCTGTTAGCTAATGTAATCCAGTAGTCCAAATGTATTGTGTGGGATATGAAATATGAAGTAGTTTGTTGCAGCAGTCAATGATAGTTTTAAGGAAGGTGGAGAGCTGTATCAATGGCCATTAGAGTCAATGCTTAGGTATCATTTCCAGGTTGGAGAGACAGGCAGGATGCCTCTAAAAGCCATCTGCAAGGAGTCAAGAGCAGGCAAAGTTTTTGTCTTCATCCTCTACTTGATGTTCTCCAGAACCAAAAGCAATTGGTGTGTGTCTGGATGCTGAATAGATGGTCTCCTCTTAAGTTATTATGTTATTATAGACATAATTGAATAGGCTTACAACACATTACTTCATGAAATATAGCAGTGACAGCTAAGATTAGTGAACACAGCGGAACTGTACCTTCCTTGTGTACCTTCCTTGTGTCACAGGAACTAAGGAATGTCTTGTTGTTTACCACACTAACAAAGATTCTCCTACAGTTGGTCCTTAGCAATGTTCTGAGAGTTTCAGTTCATGATCTCCAGGAAACAGGCATGGGATTTATGACCACTTCCATCTATATATTACGGAGGGTGGAATCTGCATCTTGTGTGATCTTTTTCAAGCTCTCCATTTCCAGTTTCCCATCCAAATATATCCATTGTCTTTCCTGATCCTATGAGAACTTCCCCTTCATAAGCCAGAATCATATCCTACTGTCTCCATAGCTTCAAGACTATTCAGATTATGTGTTTTTGTCTTTGGCTGTGTGGTGCACAGTAACCACTGTATAATCGAAGAGATGAGGGCAGAGTACCTACATCTATTATCCACATTCTGCATTTTCCATACAAAGAAGTAATTGAGCGTCCTTGTTTAGGACTAATGTTTTAATCTCTGAGTACATTTTCATAGGGCTACACTATACCAGCCCAAGTAGACTGGACACCCCCACCCCCAGCCCCCACCCCCACTGGAACAGATGGCTCCTAGACTGCAGCAAGATTGTCTGTATTGAGACAGTCTGTGCCAGCCTCTGGGCCAGCTCCAAAGCTTGCACCAGGTTCAAAGCCATTGTGGGGAAATTCCAAAAGCTTCAAAGGTCCAGGAGATTCATTGCACCAATGTGCCTTGTTGGATTCCATGATATATCAGACCACTGAAGGTGTGTTGCTTGTATGCCTTCATGGTCCGCTATACCACTCACTAATATGCCAGCTGATCTCAGAAAAAGAAGTTACCAGTAAGACCAGACCGAGCTGCCATTTTGAATCTCCTCATCCAGTCTATGCTCCATACTAGCTGAAGAACGGAACCTTCCTTAGACTGCCCCAGCATGCAGAAAGGAGGTTCCTAGTACACCTAGTAGTTCAGAATATCAGCCAGTGCAAAATCACTCATACATACATTACCCGTGCTTCTTTATCATTTTTAGCATACTATGAATTGGATAGAGTTAAGCTAAAGTCAGGCATTATTAGATCTGAGGAAACATGCAGAAGCCTGGATTTAATCTTCCAGTACTAGTTATAAGCACAAAAATGTGATCAAATATCTGTACCTTTTTTATCTGCATAGCAAATAGACCTTTCCCAAGTGAACAAATTATATTGCATTTGAAATGAAGCTACAGTTTTCTGCAATTAGAAATCTATTTTAAACACACTATTCACATTCAAAAAGGCTTATAGAAAATTGTTTATAGTCAGAGGTTTTTTTAAAAAGATGGTGAATGCTTATGAATTATGCAAGATACAAGTTCTATTTTAATAACTTCATTAAAACACATAAAACTAAAAAGGCACCCATCATGAATTTAATATAACAAGAAAAATACACTACAAGTCATCTGACCTTGCCAGCAACCTTGCTGGAAAAAAAAACAATAACCATTAAGAGCAAAGCCTGGGTTTTATTAAATAATTATATCAGTAATAAGCAAATAGCATCACACTGCTGGGTTCATATTCAGGGGTGTGTGTTTTTTTCCAATTTTAAATGAAAAGGTAGTGCTGGAAACTTTAGAAGGGCTCTTAAGATTTTTTTCCCCATAATGTAAATCTACAGGTGTCCTAAAAGTGCCCTATAGAAAGGTAATGTTTATATCTCGGTGATAGACTCATATACTACTTAGATATATGTGTAAGCTTTCCATCAAAACTCTTGCTGAGACTTCATCCACACAAGCCCTTGGAGAGCTGACGCAGAGGTAACTGAAGCAGCAGGTATGAACTTTATGTGTCAAGGCAGCTCATGACCTTTGAGGGAACGTGTCCATGAGATACACACACACACACACACACTGCAGAAGCAGTGCAGTTTCTAGCCCAGGATGTTCTGTGGAGCACTGCAGAAAAGGCCAGAAATCAGCCATTTCTGATCTCTGATAAGGTGACCAGTAAGATGCATTCATGTGTGGGTGGGGAGGTGACTTTCCCCAATGATGCTCCTTTGGCCTTGGTATGACTCCTTAGGAGGTATAAGGACATGGCGTCCAAATCTGCAGGTCACGGAACCTCTACAGCCAGCCCTGGGGGCAACTTACAATAAGCCAGGTAAAAGGATGCTACGGGGAGGTTGTTGTGGATGAGTTACTCACCACCCCCAAAAAGCACAAAGAGGAAAGGAACAAGCGAAGAGATTCTACTTTCACCTAGAATCCAAAAGAAAGGCCATTTTCCCCAATCCTCCAGAGCAGAAACACTGCTGCTATAAGAAGAGTTTTTCCCAGCATTTTTCCACGACCTGCAGTTTACCCCCAACAGCAGGTTCTCACCTCCTGTTCTAGCAGCTGGGCCTTCCATGGGCTGTCTAGATGTGCCTTAGAGCAATTGGGAGCTATTTAACAGTAGGCTGTTATGGGAAACACAGAGGCTAGTAGGAGAAAGAAGCGTTCAAAACCCCATTCGCTAGTTGACTTGAGGGCCACACTCTTATTTATAGTCTGTATGGATGCAGACTAAGACTGTGGAGAAGAACAGCAAGCTCTTAAGCTTCTGCCATTAGCTGTTGAGTCAAGGTCCATTGATGCTTTTCCACGTGTCCCAGGAACAATATCATAGGAAGTGGAAGATAAGGCTGGCCCCATCCATTAACAGATGTCCTTTGACATCCTGCTGATGGTAAATCCAAGAGGAGGGATCAAAATTCTTGGATTTGCATTAGAGAATCTATCTGGACCCTTTCTGCACTTCGCCTTAT
This sequence comes from Aspidoscelis tigris stejnegeri, assembly GCA_023333525.1. Classification (NCBI taxonomy): domain Eukaryota; kingdom Metazoa; phylum Chordata; class Lepidosauria; order Squamata; family Teiidae; genus Aspidoscelis; species Aspidoscelis tigris. The sequence goes on along the minus strand of JALMGA010000005.1, from coordinate 48,438,723 downwards.
TCTGGAATATATCCTAGAATAGGGACCTGCTGTCTGCTTACTAGTGCTAGCTATGGCAGGCCCCAACTAAGGCCTGACATAGGGTGTTCTTCCGCCACGCTCCTTTAATCTGGATCTAAGAAGATCCGGATCTAAGGAATGGGTACTTCCCTTAATCCGGATCTAGTAGATCTGGATTCAGGGAAGTACCCAATGTGTTTCCATGGGTGGTCTAGCACCCAATAGCAATGGGTGCTATCTTCCCTGCTGTAGAAACACTGGAGCACCCATTTGCAAATCCAGATTGACCCACAAGGGGTCTGCCTGTCACCCCAGGTGTTTGGGGGCACAGGGGGTACAATCTCCGAAGTTGCCTTCAGAGATTAGCAAAGACTCCGGAGTCCCTCCGAAGTTGCCTTTGGAGGTTAGCAAAGGCTCCAAAGTCCTTCAGAGGCAACTTCCTTCAGAGGTTAGCAAAGGCTCCAAAGACAAACCCCAAGAGAGGTGCATATTAATTAGCTCCTTGTGAGCACAGGATGAGTCAGCTTCATTAATCTGCACCTCTTTCCATGCCTGAAGGTAACAGTCCACTTTGTTCTCCCAAGAAGTTTGTCTTCAGAGCCTTTGCTAATCTCCGAAGGCAACTTCAGAGGGATTTCACAGGGATTTCGAAGGGACTTCAAAGCTTTGATTTGGGGGGTCCCCCTAGTCTCCTTTAGACCCCATTGCTGGATTGTAGTGGAAACAGTCTCCCTACAATCCTGATTTTCAGGCTGAAGAGCCAATTGTAGACCCCTTTAATGGGGTCTACATGAAATCCATATTATAGGTCCTGAAGGACCCATATGATCCGGATTTCCTGAGCTGCGGTGGAAACAAATGTGTCCCTAATGGGGTCTGTGGTGGAAATGGGGTCATCCGGCTCAGAGCCAAATGGGTTCTTAATGAGTGCTAAAATGGGTACTTTCTGCCAGTGGAAAAACCACCCATAGGTTGCATTAGCATGTGGACAACAGCCCTCTATCCTGAGATATGTTCCAGAATAAGGCCAAGTTGCAGAAAGAGCCCTGTTTTCTGTTACCTATTATGTGCTGGTATTTCAGGGCTGCAGAACAGAGCACTCTACTGTTACATATGGGATCAGAGAGTGGCGTTACTGAAAAGATTGCTCACTCTTGGCTCTGAAAATTATTGCAAATAATAATTAGCTCTCCTCAAGAATATGGGTTAAGATAAGCATGCCAGCACTTTTCTCACCAGATGATATGCACTGCATTGCCATCAAGACAGGAGCAGCCATAAAGCAAAGTTATAAATAGTGCAGGCTCCCAATTACAGCAGCCTGTATTTGCTACACTTGGGGAAATTTGTCAGAGTAGCACGTAGACTTATCAGTAGAATTAATTTATTTTTAATAACACAGGAAGCAGCTGCACTTGAGATCTCCACTGGAAATATGTGTTTGCTCCTTGTTTGGGAAACAAAAGTTTGTGAGGAGGAAAATACATAAAAACCTTCATACTGAGATGCATCTCCAAAGACTGATAACAGGGGCTTTCAAAATGAAGATCCTGTCAAAGTTTAAGATATGGCAGAAACCAGGGCAAAGGAAATAGATATGAGAAATTTTCAAAGAGCATTGATTTTCTTAGAGCATTCCAAATATTGCTTGGATCAGCACACCTGAAATTCTGGGGCAATCTCCATTGCTTTTTCTATGACATGAAAGGAATGGACTAGAAACTTTGATGTCCCTCTTCTTATCCGTACAACACTATGAACTGGTTATCATCAAATGTGATTTGTGTGTGTGTGTTTTTAACATTTGGATATTTAACCTTTCTCACCATACACTGTCGAATTTATTAGCAGTCTCACAAATGGAGCATTAGGCCCTTTCCTCACTTGGACCTATAGAGGTATGTTGTTTGCATGCTAATGCAAACTATGGTAGGCCTTGCCTGGGGCCTGCTCTGATGTAGAATGCACTAGCATGCAGCTAGCAGGCCCCAATGCTAAAAGATATTATCAGAGGTATCAGCCAGGGCACAGTAGCAAAAGTACCTCTCAGATGCCTAGAAGCAGTACGATGGCGACAGGGTAGAAAGTCCTAATGGAAGGTGGCAAGTTCACAAATAAAACAGATAGGAATGAAAAGGTGTGAGATTTGCAATCAGAAGATGGACTAAAGAAGGTTTAAAGTTAAGGTGTGACCACAGAATAAGAATCTAATGCTACCATCTTATGGAAAAACTGTTAGCATCAAAGGAGGATTCTTTCTTCGTTTTGACAGGTTTTTTATGCAATAAGAGCTTGGAAATCCTGGCTTTCTGGACATGTGGCAGAAGTTATACCTACCCTACTCAATTCAGTTTTAGTTTTAGTTTCAGGCAAGGGTAGCCTTGCACCTTTGTTTTTCTTTGTCTGCACATTTAAAGGAAGCAAATCCTTACTGTCTTCTTAGGAAAAGATTAAGAATTGGTCTTCATAGAGTATTGAATGGGGAAAAGGCTTCTTTATGGCATACAGCCTTTTAATAATAACGATAATAATAATAATGTCTTTTGAAGAGATTAATGTTCTACTTGTATTTATGATGATATCTTTTTTTGCTGTGATGGATATGCCATTCACGGTTCTCTGCAGATATTCCTTTCATTTTGCTGTGCCATGTTGTAATTTACAAACAGCTACATCTCCAATACTCCTCAAATCAAAAATTTTATGGGCAAATACTCCAGTGATATATAGCGATATTTAATATGATTTGCTAAAACCCTTCTAGGGATTACATAACTCAAAGCCCTAAGTCACACACGGTCATGCAGAGTCTGGCCTCTGTGTATATCAGCAGGAAAGCAGCTTCTTTATTTGACCCATAAAATCACAATTTTACCTAACCTAGTTGGATGATTCAGATTAAGTAGTTTTTATACTCCTGCTGGCACAGTTTCAACATTGACCTTGAGTCCTTTGTTATTTGCTGTTTAGTGATCTTAACAGCACTGATACTTGAATTTCACTTGAGTTCAGTTAGGGTTAATTCCCTGATCTTGTTTTAAATAAATTCCTAAGGCAGTGTAGGAAACCTATGACCCTCCAGATCATGATCCTGTGACCCTTGAACATTAGTCATAGGAGATGCAGAGCTGAACAACATTGAGTGGATCACAGCTTAGCTATCTCTTTGCTGAAGCCTCTTCAAGTATCAATTAACTTCATTAATTTCAGGTTCAAGACAAATAATAAAATTCTTAGGTCTGTTCCTCCTTAAGCCTTCAAGTAGATGTTGTCATGTTTATGTTTGTTACCATTGCTAGTGGGAGCAGATAAGAACATAAGAGGAGCCATGCCCAATTGGGTCACAATGCATCTAGTCCAGCACTGTGTCCCACAATGGACCTGTTTGCACTTACTTGGCAGGAACCATCTACACTTCAAGAGCTGGTAAAGACCCAAACCATAACACCAGCATTTAAGGAGGGGATGGCCAAGCCAGGTGGGGCTTGATCACCATGGTAACAGCCACAGCAACATCCCATGAATGCCCAGACATTGTTATGGCAATTGAGACACGGTGCATGACTGTGCAGCCGCAACGACAGTGCCAGACCCCCTCGCAGCATCGCACCCAGAAGATATTGCTGCTGCCTGGAAGCCATCTGGTCACACTGTGGACAGTATGGGTGCTTCCGCACTTACCGGGGTAAATCCGGATCTACTACATCCGGATTTAGTAAATCCGGTTTCCAGTAGATCCGGATTTACTAACCCCAGTTTGCGGTAGTTCCGGATTTAGTAAATCCGGATGAAGGTAGATCCATATCTATTAGATACGGATCTACCAACACCCCTTCCATCCGCACACGCGGTGGAAGGAAGCTTTAGATCTGGATTTGAGGAGGGCGCTATGTGGACGCACAGCACCCACCTCAAATCTGTGCTGCGGAGGCCCTCCCCCGGCCCGCCATGATTGGCTCCACCACAGCCGAGCATGGCAAGCTGGGGAACTCCAATTTTGCGGCTCATCCTTGCCCCAGAAGTGGCAGATCACCGCTTCTGGAGCCAGGGGGAGCTTCACCGAAACCCACCCTAGCCCACCCGGGGAAGAGTGCGAATGATCCCCTCCTTACCTCTTTACAGTCGCCCCGATTCTGGCCGCGAGGCCCCGGGAGGCTCCGCGCCTGCGTCCTGCCTGCCTCCTGACTGGCCAGGGAAAACCGGGGTGACTGCGAATAGTTAAGGAGGGGATTGCTTGTGCACTCCCCCAGTGGGCTAAGGTAGTTCGGTGAAGCTCCCCCTGGCTCCAGAAGCAGCGATCCACCGCTTCTGGGGCAAGCCACAAAATCGGAGTCCCCTGGCCCTCCATGATTGGCTTCTCCCATGCTCCCTTCAATTCTCCTGCTTTGAGCAAAAAAAAAAAAAAAAAAAAAAAAGTAAGAAGAATAGTTTCATTTAAAGAGCATGAAGTGTTGGTTTAAGAGCCAAATGTCATCACGCAAAAGACAGCTAGCTCCTACACATGAAGTCATAGAATAATAGAATTATAGAGCTGTAAGGGACCTCCAGGGTCATCAAGTCTTACAGTGCTAGATGCCATTTTGAGAGTTCATTTTCCAGACTTCTGCAAGCTTGCTTTAAATGAACCCTTACCGCAGGATGTACACAGATTCATGCTTCCCTCCTGTGAACATTTAGTTCTGGAGGCTGGCTCTTAGTACGATATTTATTCTCTTTAGATGGCTCTTAATGCAAATAAGGCCTAATTCAGTAAGACACAGTGAAAATGTCCCTTAATTCAAAATGATCCGTGTTCTCTCCAAAAAAGGCAGAATTCACTTTTATAGAGTAATGACAGATTGCATTTTATTTCGCCCTAGAAGATACCTAGGCTATAGTTCTTATTTTAGTTTGTATAAGGATTTGCTTACTTAGAGACAGCATACAAAGTTTGCTTGTTTTTCCTCTTCTTGCTTACAGTTCTAATGCATTCAGTGCTGATAGGTGATTGAACGAAGACCTTTCCAAATGTTGCTGCAGCTCCTGTCCCCATAAATGCACATGTATTTAGCTAGCTTTTGGAAGTGCCAGGCATTATTTGAGGTAAATTTAAATCTGTTTTGGCATCTGTCCAGCCTTGCATAATATCAGGCTGGGGACATCCTGTCTGTGAGAACAGATTGTTAGTTCAATTATACTTCTGAAATTGAGTTAAATTTCCATGAAATCTGCTTCTAAATGTGAAAAGCCGAAGGGAATTGTTTGCCTTAAATTGCAGCAATCAGGCATTCCAAATAGGATGGAGCCGCCCACCGTGGCAGTGTGTGTATTGTATGCTTGCTGAAGTTGTTTATTTCCAATACCGCTGTGTGTACCATGGCAAAGGTGAGCAAATTTAGCAAGGAAAAAAGTGTGTCTGGTGCTGCCATCTAAAGGCAATATATTGGTTGTGCACACATTACCATTACAATAGGATAGGGGAGACTTCAACATCAATTGAAATGATTTAACAGAAATATTTCTAATTGATGGTCAAATTAAAAGGTGTTGCTCTTCTCAAGCCTGACTCCTCCTCCCTCTCCCCCCCCACCTACCTAACTACTTCCATTCCATTTTTATTTGTATACCGCCTTTCTAAAATAAAATTTTGCCCAAGGCGGTTTACAGCAAACAGCAAACATAAAATGCAAAGTAATAATCAAAACATTATAAAAATACATTATAAAAATGGCACATTGTACAAAATGTTGCAAAATAAGCCAAAACACAAACACAGAGTCAAGGGCAGCTGACCAAAGGTCCCAATCCGTTTCCTTTTTTTATATTGTCCTTCCAAAAAAAAGAAAAAATGCTCAAAACAATTTTAACAAAGAAAAAAATACAATGCAAAATGATTCGTTATAAAATTACATATAAAAATACATAACACTTCTTACATTATAAAATAGTAGATTATAAAGTCACCCAAAACTGTAGGGGAAAGGTAGCAGGCACCTCAGTGCAGCAGCTAGTCAGTTCTTCCTCCTCCAGCCACCGTTCTTATATGTTGAGGGAGGGTGGGGCTCAGGCAGCCCATGCCCAGGTGCGGCAGCTAGCTTCCCAGGTAAAGATCTTCCCAGATAGTTACTGTAAACAAAGGCTGATCTCCTCCTTTATTTGGCACAGAATTCTCCAGACAGCAGCCAAACCAAGAGGTGAGGGGATTGTCCTTCTTCCTTGGCCAGTCTTCTCATACTTCAGGGTTTAAGGTTTAAAAGACCCCCCGAAAAAAATCCCAAGATTGCTACTCTGACTTGAAATAAACACTGCTTTCCATGATTATAAAATGAAAGTTTTCTATTTAGTATAAATTAGCTTTTTCCACCCCCTTGGGATTTAAAAGCTATTTGGATTTGATAGCCAGGATTTCTTCATATAGGCTATACAAAGCCCTTTCTGCATTGCACCTTATTCTGTATTTAATCCCAGAATAGGGGCTTGCTGTCTGCATTCCAGAGCAGACCATAACAGGCCCCATGTGGGATCTGCAATAGTCAGCACCAGCATGCAGATGGCAGGTCCCTATTCAAGGATTTTTTTAAATTAAGGACCAGTACAGAAAGAGTCAAATGTTCACTGTAGTTTAGCTTTATTGTGTTTGAGTGACAAGATCAGCTAAAGTCCCACAGCCTTCTCAGGAGATAGTAAGAGGCTTATATTTTTGAACTGAGTCTATATCAGTGATGGCAAGCCTTTTGAGCTCAGTGTGTCAAAATTCACAAGAAAACCTAGCTTAACTCAGGTGCTGTGTCACATCTAGAAATATCCATCATTTTGTGATATTTGTAGCTCTAGTAAAGTTATATTTTGATATATGTATTTCATTAAAAGCAAAAACAAATAATTATTTACATTAGTGACTTTTGTTGCTGAATTTAGTTTGCCAAATCTTCAATTGAAAGTTGGTATTTCGTACACTTCAAGAACAAGCAAGCACTACGTGCCCAGGTGCCAGGGTGACCATGTGTGTCACCCAAAAGGGCATGGCGTGTCACCTGTGACACACATGTCATAGGTTGGCCATCACTGGTCTATATGCAAACATGAAAATTAAGAAAAAGTGGGAATGCAGCTTGAAAAATTTGATATGAGGTCTGTGGGTTCTAGTCACCAGATGGCCCCATGCTTGGTCCAGTCTCACCATTCCCCTTTCATGGACCTTCCAGCCTCTTCCCTTCTCATAGCCAACAAATGTTCCCATCCCTCTCTGAGCAAGCTTATCAAAAGAATTCATAAAGCCTAATGTCATTCAGGTGGAAAACGTGAAGTAAGAAGGGCATGAAGCCTCCCTCTACTCAGATATACAAAGGAGCTTCTCCAGTAGTAACGTTCCCAATTCAGAGCTTACTTCTTCTCCTAAATGTCCACACATCGTTCTCTCTAGAAGTATCTGTACAATTACAAAGAAAAGGGAAGACAGGATTGGGAGCAATGTAGTGAATTACTTCTCCCTTTCTTCTTCTCATTTTTTTTTCTCACCAGCCAGCAGAAACCCAGAGAAACAAATGTATTCCCAGAAAAGTGAGATCAGCATTACTTCCCCACAGCCCTACAAAGTTAGGATGGAATTCTTACTGAACAGCATGGATTGAAGAGAGAAAAGTACCTCTGCCACATCTGTAGGAGCAAGGGGCACCCTTTAAACATAGATTCCCTTCCCACAGAAGGACAGATAGCAGTCCATTGGCACGCACAGATCTGAAGTTCTAGGGGTGATGCACTCCATCCAGTTCATCCCACCTTTTTTAGAACCCCTGTCCCTTCTTAAGAATATAAGAATGTAAGAGTTATCTTTTAACCATCCCAGTCTTGTTATACAGAATGTGTTAAAAAAACCTTCCTATTATCATGAGTTATTGGGCTCATCTACATCTAAGTTTTAATCCAACTTCAGTCCACCTTCAGAATGAGGCAACACTTCTGCAAAGTGACCAGTTATTTTCTTTCCACATTATCTAACCTGATGCCAGATTTTCTGACCTAGGTAATGCTGAAAGAGAACAGCTTGTCACTTTCCTGTGCAGAAAGGGTTATAGATTTTTGCAAGAAGTGATTTCAGATTTGTTGTTGTTGTTGTTGTTGTGTTCCAACAGCAATGTTTGCGGTCTTCCTGTGCCCTTCCATGAATACATATGGGCAGGGTATGGGCAGTAGTAACTGGTGTCCAAGAGAGCATGTGACAGAAGAACCAATTAATCTCTGTGTACTGTTGGGGAATTCTGGAGACATTTCTGGGTGCTGAGATAAACCAACTATAGTATTCTCATCTGGAACATTAAGCTACAGGGTGCAGGCCTATGTTTTTCTGCAGTATGTAATGTAACATATGCCCTAAACTGCCATTACAATAAAGGGTCCAATGAAACTATTATATGCATCTTTAAAATGGCACAGGGAGAGCATAACAACAGCTTTTTCTCTCTTGTTTGTTCCGTGATAAGGTTGTTCAACAACTTATATATGTTACACCTCTTTTGTGCTGCAGTTTGCATAGTTTGTGATAAGTCTCCATAGCATCAGGCACTTTTTGGTGCTTCTGCATTAGTGGAAGATCTAGACTATGGAAGGGTGACACTAATCTATGGCCTGGAAATAAAAATTTAAAATGTTGCTCCTGATCCCGATATAGAGTACTGGGACTGCTTCTTTTAACATCTTCAAAAGGAAATCAAAGAGTGGAATTGAAAGGCATCCAGCAGTGGCCATGTGGAGATTAACTTCCCTTGTTTCCTATACCCCTTCTACCATACTCCACTATTCCACTAGGTTTCAGGAGAGAAGAAGAAGAGTTGGCTTTTCTACCCCACTTTTCTCACCCATTTAAGGGGACTCAAAGTGACTGACAAAGCTTTCTATTCTTCTCCCCACAACAGACACCCTGTGAGGTATGTGGGGCTGTAAGAGCTCAGAAGAGAGCTGTGACTAGCCCAAGGTCACCCAGCTGGCTTCATGGGGGAGTGTGGAATCAAACCCGCTATTCCCAGATAGGAGTCCAGCTTCCTAACCACAAGACCAAGAGGTTTGAAGACCATAGAAACAATATATAAAACAGTAATATTCCAAACCAAAGAGCTAATGATGGGGGGAGGGGATAGAGAAATACAATCTTTGTCATGAAAGAAAACGTGCTTTTTCATCTCCTAGACAAGTGTTCCATTTTAAAAATAACCATCTCATCAGTAATTTGATAAGCATCTGAAGTGGGAATATTTTCACATGAGGTAACACATGCTTTCTTTCTTGTAGAAATTATTAGGGTCATGAATAACGAGATTATGCAGATTCAACCTGTCACATATGCGAAAAAAGAAGACAGTGTTAAGCCATATTAAAGAGAAGGAAAAAGCAGAGGAATAAACAGAATAGATTAAATCAGTTAATGGCTTAACTAGATTAAAGCCCTAGTCACACCTTGCTGTCTTACTAAGAAACAGGACTCAAAAGGCACTAACTCCAACCCACACCCAATACCTGATTATCCTCCCTTCCTCCCTTTGCTCACACCTTTTCGTTCTGTCCTGAGACTCCTTTATGAGACTTTTTAGATGTTCACCACAACCACCACCACCCGTGCTCTGATAGGATAAAAGTTCTGTGATTCAACAGTGTGTTATCACACACTGGATGAAAGGGAAAGCAAATTCATGCAGCCCCCTTTAGTCCTCTTCCTTGAACACACACACAAAAATGAAAATGGATTAACACTCTCTTTTTTGTTTTTGTTTTTTTTTTAATTTTATTTTTTTATTAAAAAAGAAAAAGAAAGTAATCATTTACACACTCTTCCCATTATTACATTATTAAAAGTTCCCTTGACTTCCTCCGCTTGTCTGACTTCTATATTCTGTATCCATCTTTTGTTGCTCCGCATCTTTGTCTCTCCTTGATTTCCTGGTTATTCTTGTTCTCACTCAAATCCATCAGTCGTCAATTCGAGCTCTGATAAATACTCAATAAAGGGGGACCAGTCTCTCATGAATTTATCCGTTGTTCTGTCATTTAATAAGTTTGTTAATTTATCCATTTCCGCCAGATCTGTCATCTTAATTAGCCATTCTTCTCCTGATGGTATCTCTTCTTCCTTCCACTTTTGAGCATACAATAATCTTGCAGCTGTCACCATATATAGGATTAATGAGTTTACACTTTCTAATGTATTATCTACAATCCCCAACAAAAACAATTCTGGATTAAATCTAAAACTCCTTTTCAAAATTCTTGACATCAAATTATATATTATAACCCAATATTTCTTTGCCTTTTTACACGTCCACCACATATGGTAAAAAGTCCCATTAATTTTTTTACATTTCCAACATTTGATAGATATATTTTGGTAAACTTTCCCCAATTTATAAGGTGTTAAATACCATCTGTGCATCATTTTATACATATTTTCTTTCAATAACATACAGGAAGTGAATTTCATATCTTTTATCCATAGTTTTCCCCATTGATCCATTTGAATGTTATATCCAAAGTTTCTGGCCCAAGTGATCATACATTCTTTAACCTGCTCATGCTCCATTTCCATTCGAAGCAATATTTTATACATCGCACCAATCATGCCTTTTTCAGCCTTATATAGTTTTGTCTCCCATTCCTGTTTTTCCCACTCAAAATTTACAGTCTCTTTATCTTTTCTATATATATCCCTTAATTGTATATACGAAAACCATTGTATATTTATCCCTTCTTGATTCAATTGTTCTCTTGTTTTTATTTCATATTCATTACTGTCCTCAATCTTGTACAACATGTCTTCGTATTTCACCCAAGTTCCGCCAACACTATATTCCCTTAATAGCCCTTCATGAGGGGACACCCATAGTGGTATTTTGTTATAGAGCTTGTTTTTATAATTCATCCATGTTTTATCCTCGTCATTTTGATTTAATTTCAGAATAATATTCTTAGCTCTTTCTTTCCTTAATTTGTAAGCTAACCACCTTCCAGGTTTGTTTGCCATTTGAAAATTCCTTTGTTTTAGAAACTTTAAGTTTATTTCCGTTTCTTGTAAATCTAGCATCGACAGTTGGATTAACACTCTATAACGACTTGAGACCTGTAAAAATTGGGACTCAGGAAAGTACAATTGAAGGGAGAAAAGTCCACAAATAAAACAGATTGGACTAAAAAGGTGTGAGCAGTGGGGTCTGAAGATGGACTGACGAAGGATTAAAGTGAAAGGCAATTATGACTGGTATCTCAGATTTGCATGCATATGAGTAGCCTTCCTTCTGCACACTGCTGTGGTCTCCTCCCTTAGGTTATACCAGCACGAGCAAGGGCGGCTACTAGGCCGTGTCTTCACGGCAACCTTATTTTGGATTCAAAACGTTTTCAGTCCTCGGAGTCCGCACAGCAGTTTGGCTTAACACCCTTTCCCCGTGTTAAACCACCCCAAAGCGTGATGAATCTCAATCCTGATTTCAACAGGTCTCACTCCGGATCGTGCACTTGAAACGTTTTACATTTTTTACTGTGTGGACAGTACCATTTTAAGAGATGAGAATCCATGTTTAGGGTTTCCCTCTCCCAATAGCTTGCTTCCAAAGACAGTGATTTCAGTGTAAGAATCCACTTAACAGCGATCGCTACACTGTAGAGATAGAACCACTTCACACCTTGATGGTTGGAATAACAATGTTGCAATTTTGTGCAATTCTAAAAGATCTGACTTTAAAAAGGGAAAGGAAGGGAGGAAAGCAACTGAATGTGAATGTTTAAAGCAAAGAGGCTTTAGTTGCCGCTGCTGCTGTGTGCCCTGAGCAATGGGGAGAGGAGGGGAAAGAATTGCTGGCTGGCTGCCCGCTGCCATTTTTCCTCCATCCATGGAAGCGGCAGCTACCCAGTCACCCAGCTAGTCTCCGTGAAGGGGTCCCTTGTGGGTGGCGCGTCCATGCCAGAAGGAAGAGGGAAGGGCAGCCCCGAAAAGTGGCTTTTAAAAAGTAGCCACTTGAGTCCCACCTTGAGTCACGTACCCCACGAACAATCCTCAGAATCTGGAACAGGCAAATTTGCATTTGCATCTGGTTTTATTATTTCGGTTTAGGGAAAGCGAAATAAACTTGCTGTGGGGATTCGCCCCTAGTATACTTGTTAGTCTGGTATAGGGCAGATTGATGTGCTGTTACCATCCACTCTAGGAGATACAGTGGTATCGTGGTATAGTTACAACTGGGTCCTTCTCAAGGATCTAGAGGAATCAGAGGTATTGGTGTACAATGTATGCTGCTTCCAGTAGCACTGTTTCTGTCTCTGCCCAGTTCTTTTGGAAATGCACCAGCACCACCGGTAACTATGCCATAAGTGATTAATTTCCGTTTTCTTTTCATAGTATTATGCAACGGAGAGTAATATTATATATGCTATTAGACATTTGCACTTTATTTGACTGAAATCATCCTTTGATAACTTAGACTTTGATCAGATAGGCTGGTGCAACACAGTTTCTTCAACAGAGTGTAAACAGCAGGCGTATGTGACCCACATATGTGTCTTGCTAATAACAACTGTATTACTTAACTGGTCATAGCCATGGCATTCCAAATGATTTCTGGAGAATAAATGTCACAGCCTTTATAGCAGATAATAGGAATGCAATTGTCCAGTGATATTTCTGAGAGCACAAAATGCCACGTAATCAAGCTAGCAGCATTCTCATGAATGTAAATTTCTTGTAAACATAACTATCGGGTTGATTTCAAATATATGCATTCAGATTCTTTTTCTCAGTATAGTTGATGGCAATTGCTTATGTTGATATAGTTTTTTTAAAAAACTGGAGCTTTTCAGCTGCACCCATAATTAGGCTTGTGGGTGAAAGGCCTTTATTTTTTATTTATCAGCACATAAATAAGCATCTTTTAATTTTTATTCAGTTATTTTTAAAAAGGCATGGAAGTAGTATATTTTTACTCTTATAAGAAAATGAAGATCTGAAGGACAAATAATTTAAGAAAGCTCTTCTTTGTGATTAAAATAAAATGCAACAAGATTCATTCCCCCCCTCAGGATCCGTCCCACTTCTGCTTAAGTGCATTCCACTTATGTGCTTAACCATGGAAGATAAAGTTACATTGTTGAGGGTATTTGGAGAGAATTTAGTCTTCTTTGCTTCAGGGCATAAAATCCAATACATATACAGCAGTCTGCTGTAGTTTAGTTCCTTTTTCTACATATATACAGAATGTCCTTCCCTGAAGCATTTGTCAAGGGTCATTGCTAAAGACAGGAGAGTACTCTTAAACAGGTTGCTTGAATACAGGTACTATGTTCTGTCTATTATATCCTCATATTTTGTCTTGCAATCTCTGGAGTAAGCATATTGCATTCCTTTGAAACCTAGGTAAGCAGCCACACAGCCTCAGAATGATGAGCCTTTTCAACCAATCTCTTACAAATGATCAACCATGTGTCACTGAAGGAAGTCATCTTCCGAACTATGAGGATCCATGGAGGTGGACAAGTCAACTCTGAAGCTAAAACTCTATATGCAGATTGTACATAGAGAATAGGGCGCCCTCTATGAAGCTGATGGGCAGGAGAATGATGGCTGACAAGGAGAACTATTTTGTCCTCCAGAGGGTCATCAGTCTGCAGAATTTGTTACCAAAAGAGATTGTGACAGCCACCAGTCTAGATATCTTTAAGAAAGGACCAGATAAATTCATGGAGGAAAGGTGTATCAGTGGCCACTAGAATGGATGCCTTGGTACTGCCTCTAGTTTGGAGAGAGAGCCAAGATGCCTTTAAATGTCATTTGCAGGGAGTCAAGAGCTGGTGAAACTTTTGCCTTTGTATTCTGCTTGTGAATGCCCATAAGCAATTGGACCACTGTGGGCCACTGTGTGGGACTTGATATTGGCCTAATCCTGCAGAGCTTCTTTTATGTTCTTCTGTAACAGAGGCACAATTCCAGCCACTCTTCCAATCCCCACGCTTGATTCTAATATGTTTTTTCTGCTATGCACAACAGTTCCCCTTGCCACTAAGGGGTTTCAGCCACGTGGGCAAGGACCTTGGCCATGTGGGCAAGACTCAGCTGTCCTTATAATGTTGCCACATTTCCTGCACTTTCCACCCTGAGACAAAAAGCCATGTAGAAGAGGACTTCGTGACAGCTCAAGCAGGCTAGCTGGGAAAGGAAATTCCCAAAGCTTGCTGGAAGAATGCAGACCTTAGATGAGGCAGCGCAAAAATATGTTCCTATTGAGATTTCCTTTTCCCCTTGTATTTTTATAAACTGTCATCTTTGTAATTGAAACTCTTTCAAGTTGCTATTGGATCAGCTAATTCTTTTCAGGTAGACCTTGTACCTGTCACTTGTGAAATATATGAGAACAGCCCCAAATTCTGGTCTTATTCAAAGCAGCCTCATAGTAACACAAGAGAATGAGTGTTCTAAGGGAATAAGTATTTGCATGGCAGATAGAATTAGAATAGGGCATTCTGATATAGTGATGTCTTCCCCAGGTGAAATCTTGTACCTGTAGGATAAATGAAAAATAGCTCATCATGTAGACGTTTTCTGAAGTTATACATAGACATTTTTAATATCCTTGGTTGGCATATGGATTGTACAGCTCAAAGTTAGGAATGATGGGTAATCTAAAAATCACTTGGAAGCTTCTGGTTTTTTGTTTTTTGGTTGCCATGGTAAGGGCTCTGCAGACAATGAAAAGCTTTTACGTTAATAACATTGTAAACCTTATGACAAAATTGTCTCACTGAAAACATATATAACAATACAATCATAAACTAATTATAAAGTGTTAAAATGATTTCTCCGTTTACAGAATCTTCCTAATTGATATAGAGATTGCTTCTTTGGTGCTGTTTTCCTACATATTATGTGTTATTCAATGTTTTTGTCAATCAGTTTTGAAGATTTTCACCAGTGATTAGAAAAATGAAGCTCTGTGGAAATGACAGCGGAATTTTAGCTGTGTAAATCCATTTATCTGGATATGCTGATCAAAAGGAACAGGCTTAAAAAGGCCTTATGGAGTTGTTGTTTTGTTGTTCATTTTCCGGTTATAGTAACCTTTTTATTTCTTTTTTTTTTACTCAATATCAGATGTTCACGATGTCTTTTGATATCAATCCAGTAGAGGTTGACTTCTCCACAATAATATTATTGTGGGGTATCACTCTAGTATTCCAGATCTACATTGGTATTGCTACAGACCAATATAGCCCTTGGATAATCCTGGGGTTTACACTCCATCTAGATGCAGCCTTATTGTGTGGTGATGCAACATGTTCTTAAGTTAGCTTATCATGGGAACCTGACACTAGAGTCCCCTCCTTCCTTCTCATCCAGGCTAGGGGCCTGGCATGCAGTTTAGACTGAGAGGCTGTGAATCACCCAAGATCATAAAGAATGAAAAATTCAAGAGTCTTGTAGGATCTAGTCTAGTATTATCCTGGAGCTTTCTATGCTGGCAGTAGTAGTGTATTTATTTATTTCAAAACTAGAGGTTTGGAACAGATAGCTTTTTTAAAAAAAGTATTCTTCAAGCTAAGTACAAGCAATATTATTTTAGCATTTCATAGATTTATATGATCATTTGATGAAATAATAAACTAATTAATTAAATTAATTAATTCAAGCTATGTCGAGCAATACTGTTCAACTAGAAATTATATAAAAGAATGGCTTAGCCCAGTACTTTGAACTCACTTCCACAAGCAGACATTTTCCCCTATTTATTCAGCAACACAAAGAAACTCTTAAGTTCTTTTTTCTCTCACCACAGCCTGCATATAGAGCAGCAGAACAGCCAATAACCTGGTATGTTTACAGTTTTTGCTCTAATTTTCTTCTAGGTGAAATTCAGCAAATGGATAAAAGGTCAATGGTGAGTGAGTTCAGGCTGTTTCTGCATGGTGTGGACTATCCCATGCTGTGCTGGCCTGCTTCAGGGAGTCCAGCCTATGGTGGGCCAGGCTGCTGCTGAAACACTCTAAGGACTGTCTGCTTTGCAGAGCCAATCCCATTCCAACTTTAGAAACTGATCATGAAAGTTCCCACTCTCCAAAGTGGCTAGCCAGGAGTGTTTGGGCTGGTTGCCCAGAAGTGTACTGACCCAGGGTGGACACAGCCTAAATATGGCTTGTTGCACATTACCCCCCCCCCAAAAAAAAAAGTCACTAAAGGGATGACACAAATTGCCTATTGTATCCATGGCTGCCAGGGGAGAGGAGGGGAGAATTTATATTTAACTTAAACATTTAGTATTACTTATGGTGCACAAAGACTGTAATTATCAGGTGACCACTATATCTGCTCATCTTGCTGCAAAAGTAGTAAAAAAAACCTCATGGGCATCTTTCAAGATTCCTAACTGAGAAGGGATATGCTGATACATTACTATAACATGAGCATCTTAATGGCATCACAAGTTGCACCTTCACTTTTTACTAACAAATTCCATTAGGACCTTTTCTAGTGATCCCAAAATTACTAACAAACTACCTATAATCACTGTAATAACATTGGGCTTTGTGCAATACCATTGTTCTATTTTATTAGTTTCAACATAGGCCTTTAGCAAAATGACAATTTCAGTGCTTGAGCGAAGGAATTTATGGTGTTAATTATTTGGTCTAGCCACCTGTTTAAGCTGGTGAAGCAAAAAAGTGCTAATTTAAGTACAGATGTTTCTATTGCAGTACTGGTAATGTCTCCATTCAATCCTAATAGTGGTTGCATCTCACAAGATAATGGGGTCTGACAGCACTTTCCAGACAATATTAAATTAATGGTCTGCTTTAAGCTGTGTGAAGTGCCATAGTGAAGTACAAATATGTTTAACGTAACTAGATAATCAAATCAATATATAGCCATATTTTTCAAAGTAGTACATGGCCTTTTAGCTGCTTAGTTCTTGCTAAAGCTAATGGCCAGCAGACAGGAGAATCTATTCAGAGATCTGAAGAGAAAAAACACTGCAGATTTTCAACATCTACTGTGAATTAAAATGTGAACTACTTGTAAACACCTTTATGGGGGGGAGGGAGTGATTGGTATAGATCAGGGTTTCCCAAACTGTGGGTCGGGACCCACCTCTAGGAAATGTAACCGTATTTGAAATAACTTTTTTGATGTAATTATTTAATTAAGTAATAAAAAAATTGTATTAAAACTTTGTTTGTTATTTGAAAAGTCCTTTATTCATATTGGTAATGGTTAAATTTCCTAGAGGTGGGTCCCGAGTTGGTAAACATATATTAGATGGGTCGTAGCCCAGACAACTTTGGGAACCACTGGTATAGATACAGTAGTACTGGGGAGAGATCTCAGATCAGAAACCCAGAAAAAGAAAGGTAAAATATTTAGATTTATTTTCTAACTAGAAACATGGAAATGTTTTCTTTTTTCAGGCTGCATCTAATCAGAGGCTTTAAAAAGTGCACCTGTAAGGAAAGATGCAAATTTTCCTATAGGCACAGAATAAATGTCCTACTGGGTTGAAGTTACGCAAGAGCTAACAAGCAGGATATGTGCACAAACTGCATATCCTGGTCACAGGTGGCCTTTAGAAGCATGGTCTCCACTAAAGAAGAAGAAGAGTTGGCTTTTCTATCCCGCTTTTCTCACCCATTTAAGGAGACTCAATGCGCCGGTGTGGGCTGGTCCTGACCACGTCTTCCTGCAGTTACTATCAGTGCGCCAGGCTATTTCGCCATTCTTCTTCAGGTCCAGACCCCTTCATGGCTCATTGGGGCGGAAAGATCTCAAGCTGAATGCAAAATGGTAGTGTGGCATAGAAAGTGAATTCAGGGGAAAGGAGCTTTTGGCTGCACTCATCCACGCTGGCTGCCATTGCTCCAAGAATTTCTGACTGAAATTTTCATTCCTCAAAGATTTAACTTTGAAATAATATTTGTTTATTTATTATTTATATTTCTATCCTGCCCTGTACCTGAAGGTTTCAGGGCGGGTAACAACATTTAAAACCAAATATATTAAAACAATAAAAGCATATATTAAAAACCAACAGTGTCTGCAAATGGGAAGTATCTGTCCTCAAGAAGTAGGTGATTACTTTTTCTAAATTGAAATCTGCTTTGAGGAATAATAGGTCTAGAACATACAGTATAAAGCAAAAGGTTAGGAAATTGGGGCAATAGGTGTTCTTCAGATGATTCCTACAGTTTGCTAAAATTTCAAGAAAGGCTCAAAGAAAGTACTAGTACCTTTATTAAGTCCAGTGACAGCATGCAAGGACTCAGATTCAACTTACCTTAGAGAGGTGGGGGAGACTAGCAACTGGTACCTCACCCTTAACTGCACCAAGTCACAGTTTGACTCACTGCATGTCACAGCACTATGGCACAGTCAGGTGGCTGCTGTGCACACTTGTGCTAGTGAAATGTGCAGCTGCAAATGCCACAGTGTGTTTTCAGCGATGCAGAACTTTTCCTGGGGGTAAGAGGGGACCCTAAATCTAATTCAGCCTATAGATTTTTGTTAACTAATTTGGATAAAATGAACAATAATTCTTATTAATGTTTTATAAAAATCAGTGTTGCAGCAGGGTCAGCTGTATCACTGCTTGAATTAATGCTTGAATTGCTTTGTTTGTGTCCTTTAGAAAGAGTTTTATGAACATCCTGTGTTTAATTTATGGGAACAAATTAATATCTTTCTGACTGCACTGTTGATAAAAATCCTTAGAAGCAATGCTTCTAGACAGAATGAACTTCAGTGTATAGTCAGGGCATTCTGAACTTCATATGTCAAGAATGTTCTGATAAAGTTGCATAAATTATATACAAGTTGTTAAGGAGTTTTCAGATTACTCAGTAATTTGCGACCCCACAGCCCTCTGACCTGGCCTTCAACACCTTTATAGCATTACTAAATGTCTTTCTAAAGTTATATTTCAGATCAGTGAGAAGCAAAAGCTTTTTAAAAGGAAATTAAATGGCACAGAAAACTTGCACACTAGAGATCAGAATACATTATCATATTGATGATTTCTCACAGCACAATCTGTCAAGAGTTTTAAATGCAAATTCACAAGTGTTTTCAGAAAAGCAAGTACAAACTAGCTGAAGAGACTTTAAAAAGTCTACTCCCAATTTATTTTTCAGATTATCTACTTAACTTATATTAGTCATTAAAATAATGGCAAAAGATGCAGTGGATCAGTAAGTTTTATAGACAGTTTAGAATTATTGTACGAGACCATAGAAGGATCACTCATTGCACAAGATTGTAAATTTGTCTTTACGGGAGATTCTGCACCAGAGCTGATCATTGATACATTAGTGAAGACATTTCAAATCAGGATGCCTGATGACTGGGACACTTCGTTTTATAAAGGTGATGACTGATAGAAACACTATGGAAGGCTAAAAGACATTGATGGTTATGGGTAGACAAAAAGCAAATAACAAACTTCTGTTTTGTTAGATTAAGGCTGGATCTGCACAATATCTTTATAGCACCATGAATGCAACTTTGCAGAGGGGGAGGAAGCAATATGCTTGTAGCACATCCTCTTCTGCCATGCAAACATTGCCTAAGCTGACATCTGCACATGCACACAGAGATTCTGAAATGTGACATGAAAGCAAAGTCACTCCGGACTAACTCCTGATCCCTGTCTGCATGCACTAGTTTTTGAGAAAGACTGAAGCCTGTTGGAGGCAGGGGTCACAAGCTACAATCTGGCAGCAGAAATCCCAGTGCACTTCAGCATGAGGTATCCTTTTTTTCTGTCCCACAGAGGAATGTGGTGAAATCTTGTCTGTGTTATGGGCAACGCACATGCTCATGCCACAAATAGGCACAGAAGGGCAATGCTCAGCCAGGTTGGAATCCATGTCTTGTTCAGACACAGGCAAAGAAGGGTAACTAATTGTTAGCCAGCAGCTTTAACATAAATTGGCAGGGGTGTTTCCTCACAAGGCTAGACAGATGAAAGAAAATGGTAGTGGGTGTTATAATAGATGAAGGGAAAACAATGTAAGTTGTTGAAACTCTTCCCCCTTGAAAGTTGACCTCTCCAGACATGGTAAGTTATACACGCATTAGGCAGCCTTGAACTGAAGCAAGCATGAGAGAGAGAAAAAGATTGGTATCAAGGGACCTATTTGCACTTAGGCCTCTGCTATGCAATTAGGGGTGTTTTTCCACTGTCACTAGAAGTACCCATTAAGTACCTATTAATGGGCACGTAATGGCATTTTTGTACCCATTAGTGGGTACTTAATGGATACTACTAGTGACAGTGGAAAAACAGCCTAGGACAGCTCTGGTACAGAGTATCTACACTAGAGCTGTCCTAATTGCATACCAGAGGCCTAAGTGTGAATAGGCCCAAGCTCTGAGCTCCTAAATATGGTGGGGCTCTGTCCTCTTTACCCTTATGGGCCATCCAACCCTTGCAAATGGTTCTTCTTCCCACTAGCTATTTCTGTCATTCATTCTTGCATGCTGAATCAAGAAACTATAATCAGAATAAACTTAGTAATACAATATTTAGACAAATTCATGGGTTTGGATCCAAACGTGATCCTTTGAACATGGTTCAGTTCATTCTCTCCCCAAACCTTTCGTCATCACTTAAGTTTTACAGACCTCATTATTTATATGTTTGATGAAGTATAAGCCACCATTGCTCCCATGAAGAACAGATGTTTGGTAGGAGAAACAAAAGAGGGGGAATTGGTCTTTTCCATTCACTTTTCCACAGCCATCTCCTTGACTTTAGCTCACAAGCAGAGGGTCAGCTCTGGATGCAGGTAGTCCCAGGCTCACTCCCTAGTGCCTGTCTGAAGGAAGACCATGGAAAACCAAAAAGGCTGTATTGGTTTGTCCGTATAGTCCTATAGTTCCCATAGGACTATGTTTCATAGGGGCAACCAAGCTGTTCACTATGATATTCATGGTAATTACGTTAAATTGAAATTTAGCACAGACTGTGAGAACTACAAATGAAGAGAAAAAGCTGAAAATATCCACCCACTTGTTTCTTTGTGATTGATCAGCCATTATATTTTGTAAAC
This sequence comes from Aspidoscelis tigris stejnegeri, assembly GCA_023333525.1. NCBI lineage: Eukaryota > Metazoa > Chordata > Lepidosauria > Squamata > Teiidae > Aspidoscelis > Aspidoscelis tigris. Next base: position 48,417,678 of record JALMGA010000005.1, on the reverse strand, counting down.
ATTATGGCTTTCCCCAAAGGACTGTTGTGCAGAATTTGCTTAGTTAAAGTATTTAAAGACTGTACAGTGGAACATAAAAGTAAAACTTGATACGCTACCAATATAAAATAACACAGAACCTTTATGTGATGCATATTTAAAAAGAGTCCAGGAGGGGGCTGCCTGCAGTGCTCTAATCTAGAGCATTTACACTCATAGTGCTCTTCCTAAAGGGGTGGTATGCTGTTTGCACAGCTGCTGCTACTCCTGCCACACAAACATCACAGCCAGGGGGCTTACATTCCCCAGCTGCAATGTTTCCAGCCAGGACAACATGGGAAAAGGCCTCAGAAGTAGTCTTTTTCCTATATTGAATGAAAAGGGGGAAAGGAAATCTTTATTACAGAATGCAGCTTAAGACACATCACATGAGCAGCAATGGTGGCAGAAGAGCAGCAGTAAACACATTTACTCCTGCTCTCCCGTTACAGTGGTCTTATAGCGAGATATCTGGTGGATAAGTGCAGATTCATGTGGGCCCCACACCCTTCCAGGTACCCACTGAACCATGAGTGTGCATGGACATGCAGGCTGTACACCATTGATTCCCAAAGTGGTCCACAGGAGACTTGACGGGGGTCTACATTGGCTTGAAAAAAAATGGGGGTTCACAAGCTGTAAGTGGGGGTCTACAAAAATTTATCTGGTTTCGATAGTAAAGAACAAAAATGTTGACTTGGCTTTACCTATCAATGGAGGCAGATAATATTTTAAGAAGGTCAGCGACTGTTACTTGTAAAAACTTGCATATTCAATATTCAGTACAACGCATGTCAAGACTTGCAAAGCACCGCCCGCTTGTTCAGACGTGCAAAGGGATAAAATGTTTAACAAGATTTTACTCACTTTTTGAATCAGTTTTAGAGTTTCTGGAAAGTAAAGATCCAGATTTAAAAGAAAATCTGATCAAATTGAAAGCAGACACCGCGTATTTGACAGATTTGTTCAAAAAATTTAATGACATTAACTTGCAGTTACAAGGGGACAGCCTAAATTTAATAAAAACAAAGGGTGTAATTTCGGCTCTTCTTGGAAAATGGAAATTTATGAAGCAAAATATTAGTTGGCTTGAATTCTCCCAGTTTCCAAACTTGTCACAGGCAGAATGTCTTGATGAGGATATTCAGACATACGTTCAACATTTAAATGCCCTGCATGATGACTTCAAAAACAGATTTGAAGATATTCTGACAATGGAAATACCACCATGGGTCATAAATCCATTTGATGAAACAGATGTGGCGAATGTGGTATTACAAGAGGAGCTACTTGAGCTTAGCACCAATGAGGAGTTGAAGGTGAAATTTAAAAAAGGCTATCAAACATTTTGGCTGCAGGCAGAAATACCCAAAAAAATATCCTGGGCTGTGGGAAATTGCGAGAAAACTTTTGATAGTGTTTCCCTCGTCATACCTTGTCGAAAAAAGTTTTAGTGTCGTTACAAACCTATTAAGAAAAAAAAAGGAACAGATTGAACATCACAGAATGGAGAGATTTGTGGTTATTCCTTACAAAACTGAAGTCAAATATTGATAATTTGCTGTCAATCCATCAAGTACATCCCTCCTATTAAAATTATGACTATTCTTTTTTAAATTATTGATTTGCATTGTTGAAGTTACATTACATTATTAATGTTTAATTTTAATTCTATTAAGTCTGTAATCATATTATTTTAATAAATAGAACACAAGAAAAGATACTATTTTATTTTTATTTTTACCACTCCGAATTTAGGGTTGGAAGTCAGCCGCGACACAAATTTCCATCGTTAGATCTAATCTTCACATTTTTTGACAAGTTTTGGGAATGTGGTAGAAGTGTAGCGGCAGGAGGTCCACCAAAATCAGTAAAATTTGGGAACCTCTGCTGTACACACTCATGAAACATTTGTGGCACAGCAGCGGCAACATGTGAACATTGCTACATATGGAGTAAAGCGGGGAAATAAACCATTTACAGAGTACCAAAATAATTAGAAATCTGCCTGCTGATTAGGGCAGAATAGAAGGGAGCAAAAAACAAGCCAGGGTGACCATCCTTTGTTTGGCATAAGCAGCAAAGAAAGAAAAGTGGAAATCTGGGGCCGAAAGTGAAGGCATGGAATATTTTCTGAGAGGAAAGACAAATCAGTGCAGGGGAGGAGGAACAAAGGGGATTTAAGAAGGAAGAGAAATTTTAGTAGCTATTGTAATGGTATGTTCATGCTTCAGTCCTCTTTCTGTTCCTCATGGAAAAAAAAATCTCTTGTTGCTTCTTAAATTGAGGTTTTACTCTTACTATCTCTTTTTCATTAAGATGAAAAATTCATTTCCCTATTCCTATTTCATCTGTCATTACATTGTGGAGAGTGTCATTGTTGAAAATAAATGTGTGGAAGATAATATGAAAGCACCACTAATATACAATTCAGTCATGCTCCAGCTATTAAGATATGTAACATTCAGAGCACCTCTTTAACAGTTCCTGGTTTTGTCTAAATCTATGCACAAGTAATAGAGGGCAAATTGCCCCCAACTCCTCCCTGTCAGTCTTATTAATAGGAAGAATCTGCATTGTTATTTTCAGTGAAGAGTGAGGCTGGGAAAACTGACAGGAAATTTTGATGGGATATGATAAATTCTGGAGTTGTGTCAAGGGCACCTTTTTGTTAGATGATAAGAAAAAATTACTTGTACAATGGAATTCTGTTATAACAAATGCCGTGAGAATGGCAGCTGTTCTTAGAAGACCTATATGAAGCTCATCAACAGATTTGATGATATTAGAATCTCTCAGTAGGAATAGGTTGATACACCCTGCCAGTGGCACAGACAAACTCTTCCAGAGCCTGAAATCTTGTTTTCATCTATTTCATAAAGCCACCTGTGACAGACTGTCAAGTCAAGCAGTACAGAATAAAGTGTCCTAAAAGGAAGGCACGTTTTCCATAGAGGTGACAGTTCTGAGGAAGAAAGCTGAGGGCCTCGTGGGGTGTATGCTTCTGTAAAGATGGGCATGTTTCCTACAGCAAGGCTGCTTGGCAGAGATTAGCAATCTTGGAGAAGGCCAAGGGAAAAAGTAGTGGATGGCCCTTTCTGCAGTCCCTGGTGATTTTGATTAAGAGGCTTCTTAATCCAGATCATGGGCCTCCTGATCTGCACATTAATGCAAAGAGACCCGACCCAACCCCACTGGTCTGATTCTATCTGCGCTGGATAGAGCCAGATCCAAATTAAAGAGGCCCTTACTCTGAATCTGTTGTAGACCCATTTAATTGGGTCTACAAGCAGAGCAGAACAAGAGCCTTGTTCCAGATCATGGGAGGCATGAAGACCACATGCCTCCATGATTCAAAACTACTTGGAGGTGTTTTCCAGCTCCCCATCAGGCTCTGAAGCTAGGAATTGTCATTCCTAACCTTCAGAGTCACGGACGGTACTGTGAAACTCATGTGAACTTTGCAGCTGTGGGGAGGCATGGGCCAGATCAACACCATCAGTGAAGACAGCACTGATCCACCCCATGCCTCCACATAATCGGGATCAGTGTGCCTGTATGTAATTCAGATCAGTGGGACCCACTGATCAACACAGAAAAGGCTGATGTCCCTACTCCATTGCTCCCCTCCAGAAGTTACATCCAGTGACCGATCTATCTGAGCACCACCATGAGGGCAGTAGGTGAAAGTCCTTTTTTGTGATGGACCCTGGGACATTTATCCCTGCTTGCTCTATTATTCCTGCACCTCTGCTACTCAGCTGTTCATTTACCTGATGTGTTCTCCCATCAAATTATATTGATTCCTTGTGACCCAGTATACTAGTTTTAGAAAAAGTATATGCTAATATTTCACACCCAGCTGAAATTATTTTCATGAGAGCTGCAAAAAAAAGCCCCCCACCTAGCATATTCCAGCCTACAGGGGCATGCTGTCTGCAATCCCTCTGTAGTCTGGAGTACAGGCACTGGCCTGGTTGCAAACTTCCTCAAACCATCAGGATGCAGCAGCATTTTGGTGCCATATCCTTTTCCGCCACTTTGTCCAATGCGAATGAAGCATAACAAGAGGTGAGACCTGCTGTAGTGTTTCTGAGGTTGAGGTCAGTAGGTCCTTATTCTGAGATTTATCTTGGAAAAACAATAAATGCTGAAAGAACTGGAGATAGAGTCTTATTTGAAGCAAGCTTTTAAAAAGGGAAAGAAGGGGGCAAATGTGTCAAACAGAAACAATGAATTCAAAAGCTGGCTGAGACCAGGAAAAATACAGATGCCAAATAGTATGAAGGGGAGGGGCGAAGCTAATCAAGAGTGGATAAGGGTTTTTCATAAAGGGGAACCTCCAAGGACTAGGACTGCCTGAGGCTCTAGAAAATGAACGGTGTGAACACACAGGCCCAGTCTGCAACAGTTTTCTCTGTCCTGACAGTTCCTGCCCTGTCCCTCTCCTTCCCCTTTGCATCAATTCACATTTCTAACTATGGTTATTTCTAATAAACTGATTTCATAGTTCATGGCTTGTCACCAAAGCTGGCCCACTCTTGCATGTGACAGTGTTTTAGATATTTGCTCTCATGATTCCCCTCTTTCCTATGTTTAAACAGATCCCATTATTAGGGATGTGCATGAAGCCAATTTCCCACATTCAATTCAGTATGACTCAATTGTGGGAGTATTCAGCAATGGCCGAAGGCCCCCTCCCCCCGGGAGTGTGTGTGGGGGTTTCATATTCATGCAGGAATATTCATACGAATACTCGTGCATGAAATGAAGTGAACCCCCCCCCACTCCTCCCTTCCCCCGTTCACCTGCTGTCACCGTGCACTTGCACAATTCCCAGATGGGGAGCTGTGCATGCATAACCAGAAGTCTGATTTGGCCTTGGAAGAGCACCAAAATGAGTCCAGAGACGCCACCACAGCCTCCCATTCCATTCCAGCACCCTCCCTTACCTTTGCGGAGGTAAGGGATTCATCTGTGAATGTTGGCATTCATACTAGTTCATATGAATTCTGAATAGCAGAAATATTCATGCATGCCCCTTCTCACTATTTTACCCAATCTTTATGGTGTAGGCTTTCTATAATCTAATGCAGCACAAAAGGCAGATTGAAATAGATTTTTTTTTCCAGCACCTATGCAAGAGATAATAAAATAGGATTTTGCATATATCCTTTGGGAGGGACAGTCAAAGGTTTGGAACCACCACAAAAATGTGTTGTCTCTTGAGTCTACCTCTAGTAATAGCAATATTCCCTTTCTTGAGCCTCACTGTTGTAGTTTCAAATGACTGATAGTACCGAATCTCAAGTAGTAGCTCTTTTGGGTTTTACACTATAAATTCTTGCACTGCAAATGGTAAGATCCTCTTGCCATTTTGTTGTTGCCATTTGGTTTCTGACATACGATAAAATGTATGAATTCAAGCATAATTTTTCAGTAATCTAGTTAAGATATTTTGAAGTCAAAGTGCAGGCATATGTTTTTTATTAGTATTTATTCAAAAAGCTGGAAGGAGCAAGAAAAGATTGTTCTGTTTGAAGATTTCCTCAAGACACCCCCCCCCCAAAAAAAGACCACCCTTCAGTGCTTTGTAACTTGAGAAACTTTTGTAGATGCCTTTGCATCAACCCACATTTCCAACTGTGGTTATTTCCAAAAAGCTGATTTCATAGTCCATGGTTTGTGAGAGTGTCTTGTTTTGAAAATGTCCATAGTTGGTGCTGTTAAGCCAGTAATGGCTGTGGATTCACAACTTCTGGAAAACAATGTGCTCACTGTCTAATGCTAACCTGTGCTTTAGTGCATATCCATACATGGCTAATTTGACCAGAGAAAGGGCTATAAATCTTTTAGAAGTACATAAATATTTACCAGAGCAAGAGAAATAAAACAGCCAAATTCATTACATTTGACATGCCTACCAGGCTTCTGCGTTTCTAACAGTTTTCACCAGCTCAGACTCTAGCTAATGCAAGTGAAATGAAATTTACGCAGATCCCGTCAAACTCTCATATTCCCATCATTCATCTCCATTTTTCTTCTCCATTGCCCAATGACATATTTTGGATTATAAGGGTCTTTCTATATAGGCAAGTCTGATGGAAGATGAAATACAAATATCCTTTATATAACCCTATGTTTTACAGTATGTTTTTGATTTTACATAGTAAGATGCCCCTTCCCTTATTAAATGCAGTCCTGGAAACTTCCATGGATATGATTTTGGCCTCTGAGACAAAATGGACTTCCATTGGTAGGCTGGGCTTCATAGTTGATGGTCTGGACCTCTCCTTCCCTGTTGCAATTATGCACATCCTTGGGGCAACTTTGAAACTCAAGGGACAGACTGATTTTTTTTAAAAAAATATTCCACTTACCTTGTCTCTAAGCCTGTGATTCTCTGCCCCTTCCACAGACAGGTACTAGGGATTCATGAGGCAAGTTAGCCAATGGAAATGGTTTTTATGGGTGGCAGACCAATTAGGTCACAGGAAGGGGTAATGAAGGCTTCTTCATTCAGAAAAAAGGTACAGAGTTTTGTAGCATGACAGCAAGAAGCTTAGGTAAATCATATCACCATCATGTTTCATGCTGAAAAACTGCTCAGAGGAGCAAGCACAGAGACTGGAGCAGGGCGGGGGGATTAGGCACCAAGGAACACTGGCTTAGCAGCCATTCTATCAGGAAAATGGATAGGCTTTTCTGGAGGGTCCCTTTCTGAAGTGCTTCCAGTCCCATCATTGTATGTATTCAGTTCTATGTAAAGACGTACCTCTTCAGCCTTTGGCTGAAGAAGTGACTGTCCTTCCCTTTTTACACATGATGGGTCTTTTTCCACTGTCACTAGAAGTACCCATTAAGTACCCATTAAAGTACTAAATGGCATTTTTGTACCCATTAATGGATACTTCTAGTGACAGTGGAAAAACACCCTAATTGTTGCTTTTTAACTTTTTATCCCTCCCAGTACTCAAAGGTCTCTGGGTGAATTGCTATGGTAAAAACAGAAACAGCACCTGAAAGTGAGGAGGAGCAAGCTATTTCCTCTGCCAGTAGTACAGTACAGTATTGTAGACCTCATTGAGATGTTAGGGCGCAAGAAGGAATAGAAATGGAAATAAAGTATTTAGATCCTCTCAGACTTCCAATAGAATAAAATAGAAACATGTTATTGGTATTTTGATATCCATGCTGGACAAAATATTTCTGAGCACTAAGTCAAGCAATTGTTTTCTGTGAGAGTTGGCCAGCAAAATCCTTCTTTTTCAACCTCAGACTTTCACATAATGCTTTTCACTGCAGCTACTGTTCCTCTTTAGGAGGTAGAGTATTTCTGTTGCTTAGCAATATATCACACAAGCTGAATTATTCACCCTTATTATGGTTTTCTAACTATGGAAAATCACAGCTGCCTGATTCTGTAGTCACGTGGATTTTGTAGTGAAGGATGTAAGTACATAGCAGCTTTTAAAAAAAGAAATGTACTGATGATACCACCAGAATATTTCAGTGTAGCCTATATTATGACAGGCTATCATTGCTAAATGTATAAGCATTCCTTTAAAACCTGGCATCCTTGGAATGTTGAACAAGTTTCCCAAAAGTGAAAAATTGCTTTTTTCCAAAAAAAAAAGGACACTTAAGATGAAAAAGAGGCCAGTGATTTGCATATAACTTGCATGTTCTTATTTGAACGTATATGACCAATCTATATACATATTTCATAAAATTTAAAATAGAAATACAACTTATCATGACAGGCTGTGTCCAGAAAACATTTCTGTTGCTCAGTCTCCATTGTTATAGCTTCTTTGTTGGTTGTTTACTTCAAACATAGTCTAAAGACCTTGACTTTGTGCGTGATCAAACAGGTTTTTTTTCAATTGTCCTTTAAGAAACTATTCATCTTCTATAGCTGCCCCCCCAAAAAAAATGGCATTCAAGCAGTAATAAGAATCTGTAGACATTGCTATCCATTTGTCTGGCAATACCTCACTAACAAGTGCTCACCACTCAATGGCTGCCCAGTGTCTGGGTTTCCATACCCCTGACTGTTTCTTGCTAGTAGCATTGTTCTCATACTGGGATTGGCTAGACTTCTCTCTTCTGTCCTTATAAACTTCCCTTACCAATGTGACTAAAAAACGTGTTATGTTGTCCCTCAACTTATGTTTCATCGAGATATCGATTACTTAATCTGCGTGATTTGAATAATGTGGAATAAAGTACATCCAGACACATTCTGAATTATCAGTGCTTTATTCTGAATTAATAATGTGGATTAAGTTGCTGTCTGGATGAAGCTTTACTCTTTTTGACCCTGTTCATGACCTCACAACAGCCAAAGAGATTATTTTACAAAGCTGGTATTTACAGATACAAACCGTGACATTGAAAGTGCTGCACAAACATCATAGTTAGTATTTATTGATAGTTGTACATGTCATTAGCCTGTCTAACCCACTTTTACAATCATCCTTCTTACAACCATTACTTCTTATGGCAACAATTAAATGTAACAGTTCACAAGGTAACACAGTATAAAATAGTTGGTAATGGTCTGGATTTTCGCCAACAAATTTATAGCAGCTACTACCAAAACTTTCTTCAGCAGCTCTTACAGCAGTGGACACATCAATAAAACATCTTATATAGGTCCCCACTAAACACCTGAAAGAATTAAAAAAAAAAAGTTTAATTTGGCAATGAAAGTGGCCAAAGAAAGCATCCATCGTAAGTGTAAAGCTGCCTGCCTATTTTCTTTTCAAGCTTCATGCATCCACGCATACGCACCACAAGCAACATTTAGTTCTGATGGAATGCTCGGATGCCAAAGGGCAAACCTTATGGCATTTAGCTTCCTTCAGAAGAAAGGCCATTAAGAATTTCAGTATCTTCATTATATTTTTTACAAATTTTAAATGTGCCAGCAAATATGTTTCTAAAAAGAGACAAGAAAACTTCAGAACATTGCTATACATCCAATCTGGGTTATTCCAGCTAAAATCATCAACCAAGTTCAGAGTACAAACTTGGCTCCAACTGCCTATTGGAGTGGAATATGCTAAGTTTCCAAACTTTTATGGGTATTATATTTTATTTACTGGATAGAGATGTCTAGCTGGCTAGAATTGCACTGTTACGGTTCCTACCCAAATTCACAAGGCCATACTTGGACCCCTTCTATCACTAATGTGTTATATTAACACAGCTCTGATTCGGATAAACAACAACCCTATACCAGGCATAACTTTCATATCTACAGTTTGATGAGATGGAATCTATACATTTTAATCATCCATCCTTTATCATTCTATCCTTCCAGAAAGGTCATAAAAGGATAAACAGCCGACAGTATCTCATTTATTGGTGATGTTGCAAAATGCACACACATTTATATGCTGATGTTCAATACTATCTGAAATAGCTCAAATTCTAGAGCAAGTAATCATTTTAAAGAATCTAGCTTAAATTATAATTTTATGAGGCAAAATGAAGGAAGACAGAGAGCTCAACAGCTTGCAAAGAGTAACTTTTATTTTCCTTAAAAGTGTGTGGAAATATACAGAAACTTATTTGACCAGTAGGGTCAGCAGTAACTTTCACGGCATTCCAACACATCTCCCACATAGTCCCATGGACGCTAAGCCTGCAACCACACACATTAATAAAAGCTGCTCAAAAGCAGTTAAGACATGATCCTTAGTGTACTATTGCCAGGTCTAATATTCATTGAATCAGGGTGCCTCCAGAGAACACTTAAAGAATGTCTGGTTTACCTATAGTCCAAAGTAAAGTTCTGCTGAAGGGAAAAGAGTTCACCCCCATGTCAAGGTGATACTTTACATTTTGGACCTCACAACAATAAGGATTTTTCTGTTCAGATTCTTAGCCCCTCCCTGGTGATAGATCCACATGTTCTCAGTTGAAGGTGAGTTCTCGTGAGTTCTCACACAGTTCACCCCAATTCACGGAAAAACATGGAGAGACAGAATACTCAACAGCAAAAAATTCTGTCTATTAAATTTGGAGTACTGGGCTATAGCTGAAAATCATTAAGCCTGTCTGTCAAATTAAATGCTGCTGCTCATTTTACATGCATTTTTAATCCTGTCTGGATGTACCCTGCATCTAAGAAGTGCACTTTCTGACTTTTAATCTACATTAATCTTTAATATGCTTTTGAACCACTTTTTTTCACTGTGTGTGGGTGCAGCCTAAGTTTGTGTCCATGTGGGTCTTCACTTCTATTCCGTTTCTGAGCCCACCAGCCTATTGTGAGAGTGCCTCAAAAAAGTCTAAATTTGCACTCTCAGAGAAGAGGTCGCCTTCCCTTACAAATGCATGAAGGCTGAATAGCTAATCCAAAGGCCAAAACTCCCTGTGGAACTACCTGAGACAGACCAGAAAATGTAAAACTTTTGATAATATTTCTGAACTAGCACAGAACGTTGTGGTTGAATATTGGCTGCTGCAAGCAGAAATACTGTGTGCAGCACAGGTCTGGCCTTGCCACAATGCCTTAGATATTTGTCTGAAGATCTCTTGATCTTATGATGGGTCTTTGATCTCCTATGCCAGGTCCTCCCATTAAGCAGGGCTACGTGGATGGTGCCTTTGATATGTGTCTTAGGGTCTTTCTGCATCCATCCTTACCGGTAATCCGTCCTATTTGTGATGGATCTACCGGACCCTTGCATCCGCACACGCACGGGGAGGATGGATTGGGAAACGGATTTGGCATGGGTGCAGTGCGGATGCATAGCATCCATCCCAATCCATCCTGCCAAGGCCCTCCCCCTGGCCTCCTTGATTGGCTCCTCTGGAGCCAGCGATGGAGAACTGGGGGACTCCATTCTCTGGGCTTCCCTTCACCCCAGAAACTGGAATCACAGCTCCTGGGGCCAGGGGCGGGCTTCACCCTACACCCCCCCTACACACCCTGGGTCGGGGGGGATGATCCCCTCCTTACCTGCAGGCAGCCAGGCTGATTCTGGCTGCTGAGCCCAGCATGCTTTGCCTGTGTGCACAGCATGCCTCCCCATTGGCCAGCCATGCACCAGGCTTCAGCAGGCCCTCTGTGGAGGCGCTTGTCGCTGGCCAATGGGGAGGCGTGCTGCGTGCAAGAACAAAGCACTTCAGGCCCCAGCAGCCAGAATCGGCCTGGCTGCCTGCAGGTAAGGAGGGGATCACGTGCACCCGACCCGGGGTGGGTAGGGAGTGTGTAGGGTGAAGCCCTCCCTGGCCCCAGGAGCCGCGATTTCGGCTTCTGGGGCCAGGGGGAGCTCAGAGAATGGAGTCCCCCGGTTCTCCATCACTGGCTCCAGAGGAGCCAATCGGGGAAGCCGAGGGAAGGGCCCATTTAGTTTCCCTGTCCTTGTGCGGAAGCATCCTACATGGATGCGGATTTACCACACAAGGATGGTTTAAGACCTGATTAAGACTACCTTCAATCAGGTCTTCAGCACCTTTTAGAGACACATCTCGCTCGAGCCAATGCGGAAGCGGGCTCCGCCAAGTGTCTCTAATGTGTGCTGCAGTGCAAAAGGTGACTTGCCAAGTGTTTTAGATCTGTTGTTAATGTATCCTTAATCGATGTTAAGTGGCCAGGGCGGAAAGACCCTTAGAACCCAAATGGATACACTTCTGGATATACAAGCACAAGCCTGTGTTGAAATTTGCTTTGCTAAATATGCATACAGGAGATATTAGAGTTATCCAATTATTTAAGGATGCATTTTCATTTACTATCATAATTTTCACCATGATCTGGATTTTGTAGTTGTTTCTACTGAAGTAACAGGAATGAACATGGCGTCATTCTGTTTCTAGTGACTAACCATGTAGGCTGTGTCAATGCCTAAATCCAACTTCAGTTCACTTTCAGAATGGAACAGCACAACAGCCAAGGGACCACTCATTTTCCTTCCCTATTATCTAACCCAAAGGTGGATTTTCTGAATTGGATAATGTCAAAACAGCTTGTTACTTTGCTGAAACACTCTGAAATGCATGGACGCTGGATTATACCTAAGGTGTGAATGCAGCTTTATTGAATTTTCTGCCCTAGGATATCCAGAAATCCCATTCATTAGCCCTTTTCAAAAAATGAGCTGCTATTTCAACTGCTGTTGGCAAAAAAAACCCCTACTTGCTTGTTGATTACTGTTTTGTTTTTTCTTAATGTAACTGTGGTTTCCGTGGTTTAATTAATTAGACTGATGTTCAACTTACATTTTTATGATTTTTAAAAAAATGGTGTAATTGTTTTTTTTTAAAAAAATGGTGCCCCAAGCTGAGCAAAGTTCAAGAATGATAGTTATTCATCATAAGGCCTGTAGAAAATATGCTTTCCATTTAAGGAGAGTCCTGTAACCATCCTATTAAATGTGTCAGCCACAGACTATCACAGATTTAAGTCCATTGATTCTTCAGTGCTAACATATTGCTGGAGTGGGGACCCAGGATACTGCGTTTAAACAGAATTTGAAACCCTGGTGCTTAAGGGTGCTAAAAAATAAATTATTTTGTTCACTCAGAAACTGTGTTATTCATTTGCCTGGAAGGCAAACACATTCTCTCTTTATTATAGCTCCCCCAGCCACAGGCATTCGGTGCAAATTTTCATTCCAAATATGGTAGCAATAGAGGATTTTGTCTTAGATCCAGGGCACTCTTTCCAGCTTGTACAATTATGAAAAGGATGCCAAAGGCGGAGGGGGGGGAGGGATGGAGAGACAGTTGTATCTCATCAAAATAAGTACTTGTGTGCTAACAACAACAAAAAAAAAACCTGGAAAAGCACACGATATGAGCTTAGAAGTTTTCACTTTATCTTTTCCTTTATCACTTCACCCTTAGATTCTATCCAGGCATGACAAGCTTTAAGTTGCTGTATTAAAGCAACATTCTAGAATACTTCATCATTTACTTGTCTTTAAAAATAGGCTTTATACCATGGTTGTAGTTGTGAAACTGATCCACAGAAAGAAGAAATGTGAAATTAAGTTTTTTTGTTTTTGTTTTTGTTTTGCTTTCTAAGCTTTAAAACATCTTGTCTGCTTGCAGGATAAGACAGATTCATTATCTCATGATTTCTGTGTCAGCTTGCTAATTTTTCTGTGAAGGTTTGTTAGTGAGGGCTTTTAATATTAACAAACAGTAGAATCACCACTTACACATCATGGAGGCAGAAGATATAGAGTACTCAAAAGAAGAAAAATTCCAGTTTCCAAAAGAGGTCAAATTATTTTCATATTTTTGCATGTACTGATTTATAGGTACTGTGCATGAAGATATAATATCTTAAATTTAAAATAGAAAAACAGCTCCCTGAATTGGAAAAGACTGTGTCCCCAATAACCTCTACAGCTTGATCGGTTCTGTGCAATCTCTTCTTATAGTTCTCTGTTTCAAGTTTACATGAAACGTCCTTCTTTAGATTTTCACCTCTTCTGGACAAAGGATGTGTGGGGTGGGGCAATGCAGTTGCAGTTTCATATCACATCACCCAGTCTCTGTGGCAACAGCAAGAGCGTGTGGCCATTGCTATAATCGGCTCTAGTACAGAGGCTGTTTTGCACTTACCCAGCACACAGTGAAGTACTGGATAAGTTTTGGAGGGATTGCGCATCCCGAAGTGCAAACGCCTGATCCATCCTAGAACTTCACTGGGACAGAAAGGAAGGTGTGAATTGGTTCTCAGTTTAGACTGAAACCTTCTGAAGCTTCAGCCCACACTTTTCTAGTGCATACCTATAGAAGAAGGTACACACTGGGCTTGTTCCCACTCATGCCTCTTAAAACGGTTTAAAAACGAAACAAAAAAAAGCAATTCAAACACGGATTCTGGCAGTCCCCACTTCAGTGGCTTTAAATCGCTTTAAATTGCTATCAACCCCTCTGCTGTCCCCACCCAAAATAGTTCAGAATTGCATTAAAGAAAACGGGATCTTTTCTTCCCCCCTCTTGCCAGCCGGCACCCCACCCCTTGCCTGCTGATTGGATCCTGCAATGACCTGGCGGAGGGTGGGGAATTGCAGCTCCCCCTCTCCTCTCCTCTCCCCTTCCCTCATGCTTTTGCAAAAGACGTCCTGCCAGTCCTGCACATACACATGCACACACAAACACTTACACCCCTTCCTCCCCTTCACTGTCCTCCCCTCCCCATCACCAGCAGCACTGGCTGGTACACACACACACATATAAACTCAGGACTGGTGCTTTTTCACTTCTCTGCAAATGCAGAGAGAGCTGTGTGCCCGCTCGCCCAGCTGGCTGCACTCGCGTGCACTCAGTCACCAGAGAGGCATGGGGGATTCAGCAAGGCAAAAGAGGTGCCTCCAGTGTGTGCTTCCCAGCAAGGAGAAAGCAAGGGGAAATGTAAAATGAAACTTTGTTATCTTATCAGTGTGAAGTGTGGAGTGGGTGAATTGCTACATCTTATCAGGCTGAATTATTACTTCTCTGCTGAATATGGATCCGACACTTTAACAATTCTGGCAAGGGGCTGGTCCCTACCCAGGGTGAAAGCCCACCTGTTTCATGACGTATTTGCTCCAATACTGCTGTAGTGTTCCCACAGCAATAAGGAAGAAGTATTTTAAAAGCAAAAATGGGGGGAAACACCTGAAAAAACAGGTGTTTATTCTGTTTTTTAGCCAAATAATCCTCAAAATACCCCTGAAACAGATTGGTAATGGGGACACAGAGAATCCAAACCATTTCTAAACCGTTTTAAAATGCCAATGGGAACTGGGCTACTGAGTGCTGAGCTTCCCATCTGCACTAAACACTGTCCCCATATTCAGGACACAGAAGGGAAGCTTTTCCATCTTCTCCATCCTCCTTTTCTGTTCTGCACATCCTCTCCTCTGCATATTCTCAGCTTTGCTGCCCCAGGCCTCCTCCAGGCTGGCTACTCCTCAGCTAATGTGCTGTAGTGCTGAGGAAAGAACGTGCTGAGGAAAGGAGGCTCCCATGGGCCTCCGAAATAGTGCTTTATTTTCCTTTTTTTAAAAAAAAGCCTGAATCTCCTTTTCTTGGCCTAGGGTGGTGGGAGTCCCAAAGCTGACAATATGCATAGGTACATATAGAGATACATATGAAAAGACAACGATGATGATGATGATGATAGTGATTTATATATGAGGTTGAAAGGAGAAGTTAGCAGCTGCAGAGAGTTGGCTTTACACTTGAATGTTCTTTCTACTGCCAATGGAGCCCTGGCCCTCTAACGAAGGCAAGCTGAGGAGGAGGATCCAACCTGTGGGGAGGATCCAAAACTGAGAATATGAAGTGATGAGGACATGCAGAGATATATATGGCCAAAGAAATATATGTACTTTATATATATCAAGCTAAAGGGTGGGCTTGCAGCTGCAGAGACAGCACTTCTGTCTGTCTGTCTGTCTGTCTGTCTGTCTGTCTGTCTGTCTATCTATCTATCTATCTATCTATCTATTTGAAAAAAACTGTGGCTCCTTTCTTGGCAAAGCAAGGGGAGAGAGAACTACAGGAATCTGTCATCAGCCTCCACCCTCACAGCTAAGATTGTTCAAGAGAGAAAACAGTAATGCTTGCTTTGCCCACAAGCATGATGATTTAAACTGGACTTTGAAACCCTATAAATTATAGAACAGCTTTTGATCATGTTAAAAAAAACAAGCATTTGAAATAGGGGATTGTTCTCTATAAATGAGACATATGGATACCCTAATTTATTGGGCATGATCCCTCTCCCCTATTTTATGATCTCCCCTTATATTTGGCATGACTGTCCCTCCTGCCCATCAGCAAAACAGGGAGAGGACAAAATTACCAGACTTCTGTGAAATTATTTGTAACACACACACCCCATAGGGAGCATGTGCCTAGGCTACAAATCTCCATGTAAGTAACAATATATTATCGTACAAATGAGACTTGTCTTGACTTTTAAATTTTGTCAGCTTTTCTCAGATTCCCTCATTTCACAACTATGACATTTCAAAGGATGCTTGGATTCCTACATGCTTTGTGAGCTGTTTGCTCATATCGGATGGCTCCTAGACTAGGAGTTCTGTCAAGATCTTGTCTCAACTGAAAAGCAAACAGATGCATGCTGAACTCTTCAAATTTAATCAAAGTAGTCAGTGAACCACGAGCCTTGTACACTCACCCACTTTTGAACCAAATTGGAAATCTGCTGTTTAAATTATGGCTGGTATCTGAGCTGCAGCCTATCATGTGCCTTGATGTTTCTGATGCTTTATGTCACGTTTCAGTGCATTTTCAGTGAAAGTCATGTACAACAAGTGGAAAAGTTGTTACAGTATCCATTGTCGTCGTTGCACGCCTGGAAGAATGTAAGATGTCCTAAGATTTATGAGGTCGTAAGCCGCTAACCATATTCCCCATACAATTTCTGCCTTTTTCTCCTTATGGCGCAATCCCATGTATGTCTATTCAATAGTAAGATCTCTTTTAAATGGAGCACTGATATCATTTGGGGGGGGGGTGACTGGGAAAGTGGTTCCCCATGTTCTCTCAAAACCATCCCCAAACCTGTCCCATGAACACAGAAGTTGCTTTATGATAGTGATAAGAGAAAGCACACTGAAATGCTGTCTTACTGGAAGCAGCAACTGGCAGGCTCTATCCTTCATTGCTTCGGGTGGATATGCCCATCAGGGATTTATCACAGGAATGTCGATGCCACACAGTTTGTATGGCCATTTTGCATGCACTCATCTCCTTCTTTCACTTCCAAAACTTCCTACATGTGGATGTAGAATGCTTCAAGATAACAGAATAGGAAAGCTTGGGGATTTCTGCTTCAGGACAGCTAAGAGTCACCCTCTTCTAGAAGCTTCCAGCCTCACCAAGGCTACATCTGCACTTACATGCACTAAATGTGAATCAGTGGGACCAGAATAACCAGATCCACTAATCCAGATTGCATGGAGGTATGGGTTGGACCAGCACTGCTTGCACTGCCTGCACTGATCTAGCCTATGCCTTCCCACAACCATGAAGCCCACATGAGCTTTGTAGCAATCTCACTATACCTGCAAAGGTAGGAACATCTGCACACCTCCTCTGCTCCAGAACAGGGCCCCTGGTCCTCTTATGGACCCAATTAAATGGACCCACAAGAGACCTAGATTAAGGACCTCCTTAATCTGAATCTGGGTCTGTCCAGTGCAGACAGAATCAGACCAGTGTAGATTGGGACTCCTTAATTTGATCTGCATTTAATGTGCAGATGAGGAGACCCACAATCCAGATTAAGAGGCTCCTTAATCAGGGTCAACAGTAACAGTAAAAGCAGAAAGGCCATCTGTTATTTTGAACTTCTCTAGGATGACATCCTCTCCTTGTTGTTAAACCCATTGAAAACAACAAGAAAACCACAACCCTTGTAGTCCAACATCCTGTCTCACAGTGACCCACCAATTGCTTCTAGGCATCTCAAGCAGAACTTTCATCTTCCCTAAAAATGGTCTTAAGAGGCATCCTGCTTGTCTTTCCAACCTAAAGTACCTAGACATCCATTCTAGTAGCCATATTTTTGTATGGCTGACTAAAATATTAATAATCTGTGTTCTCCTCATTAGTCCTTTATAGCCAAAGTCTCACAATATCCATCCTCCTTCCACAGGATTTTAGAAAATAAGACAGTCATTGCACACTCCTGTCTTTCTCTCTTCCTGTGTACTTCCATGGCATAATTGACAAGCTGCCATGTCAGTTCTGAACGTAGGAGGCCAGTTGCTGGTTGATGGGTAGAGACAGGTTTATTGCTTTTTACAGTTTAGAATTTTATTATAACCACATTTCCATAACTGCTTTCCCTTTTACACTAGAATGGCCTTGAAGTGTTAGCTTTAGATAAAAACATCAAAAAGTTTCTGTTCCAAAAGAAATATCTGATAGAAAATATAGTTTGTGGAATATGCATAGTTGCTGTCATCTGGCTTCATCAGAACTTCACAAGAGTCCAGT
Source organism: Aspidoscelis tigris stejnegeri (assembly GCA_023333525.1). Lineage (NCBI taxonomy): Eukaryota > Metazoa > Chordata > Lepidosauria > Squamata > Teiidae > Aspidoscelis > Aspidoscelis tigris. Next base: position 48,399,672 of record JALMGA010000005.1, on the reverse strand, counting down.
GTCCTTATTGTGGGGGGTGTTGAGGAACAGAGGGCTGTGCTCAGTACCTTCATTTGTAAGTGCTTCACCCATCTGCATAGCCATGTTTGTTGTACCATTCTGTTTGTGTACTTTTGTAAGTGATGGAATTCTGGAGATATGGCTATTTGAATAAGCTTCACCCATTATTTTATTTCATGTTTTTGTATGACATTTCCTTCTGGAAAAGTGAGCCAAAGAGAATTTACAGATAACATTCAGGCAACAAAAGCAAAAAGACTTTTCACATCAGCACACCCAAAATTAAAAGGTTATAACTAGCATGGACACAGCATTTGTTACCTTTGTGAAGAACTGCCTAAGATGAGGGTACAAGCTTCTGGTACAAGCCAGAGGCCAGGAGTCGGAGGTCTCTCGCCTGGAAGCTCATGGCTACAAGTCACAGGCCAGGGGCCAAGATCCCATTGATCCCACCCAGTTACGTCAACATGAGCAGACAAAGGGCATTTTAAGAACTTTAGACAGAGTCCAATGTTTTCTCCTGTTAGTGCTTTTCTGTCTTAGTTTGATTTTTTTTCACTTATTGTGATCTTATATATTTATTGTATTATCACCTACTTTGAAATGAGTAATGAATGTAATGCAAATATGCAGTATTGTAGGATGATATGATTTTACATGGCCCTAAATAATATGCAGTGATGGAACAAATCCTTAAAATGTAGCCACACACCCACACACACTGGCATTAGATTCTAGTCTGTATGCTAGTGCAGAGACTATGGCAAGCTCCATCTGGGGCCTGCCATAATCTGCACTAGCATGTGGACAGCAGATCTCTGTTCTGGGATATAATTCAGAATAAGGCCCAGTGCAGAAAATGCTTGTGACAGGATCCATATAGAAGCTTCCAGCAGTGGTACACCTATACCCACCAGGAATCACCATAAAGAAGAGTGCTACAAGTGTATTATCTCTGCACAGCTACTGTCTCTGACTGCATAGGCACTGTTGCCAGGGAACTTTCATTCTCCTCTAAGGCACAGACTGGCATGCTCTGTGATGCTCCATCTGCATAACATGCCATCACTTCCATTCTGGAGTGTCCAAGAGCATACCAGAGCACACTGATCCTCCATAGCTGTGGAGCAGTAGAAAGAGCCTAGTATGCTCCCGCTCAGTTCCTGCATGCAGCGTTTGCAACACTTCCTGATGGTGGTAGCATGGTGGGACTGCAGCTGTGCAGTTGCATGCTATCCAACAATCACTATAGCAATGGCCCAGCACATTGTGAAAGTTGCTGCAGTCATTGGTCTGGAATGGATCCTCTGCATCATGAGCACCCGGAGGTAACATCCACCATCCCTGACTTTAACTTCAGTGGGATGCTGAAGTTTTCTTGAACTCAACAAATAGCCCTACAGGGTTTAAAACTCAGGACTTCTGGCAACAAGAGCAGCAGCAAAATGGTCACCAGAAAGGAGTGAAGTGCTTGCAGTGAGGTGGGCATTGAGACCACAGCCTGCCACAGCATCAAGTCAACCATGAGAGAACAGGTCCAAGCAGTGCCTGTGCCTTCACTGCTGAGAAACACCGCCATAAGGGTTCCATTCAGAATCTGCCCTAATCTTTCAAAGGTTCACTCCCTTTCCCAATTGACCACTGGCAAGTTCAATATTGCCAATTAGAGATGTGCACGAATATTTGAAACATTTGTTATTTGTATGAATTCAGTCATTTGTACAGAAATCAAATGTTACAATAATCGTACATTGGCATTTCTACGAATATGATTGTTTCTGGACATTCATGCAAATAGTTTGGACATTTGTTTAACTGGGGAGGTGGAAAAGCAGCTGCAGCAGATCTAGAGTGCATTCCACATGGATTGAGAGCATATTAAAAGTGGATTCGGGTTGGATTTGACGCTTTAAGAGCAGATTTGTTAGGGGATATGTATCAGATAGGCACCTAGGATAGAATTGGATACGCATTTGTTTGTATCGGATATTCATTCATATCAGATATTCATACGAATACATACAAATACATTCGTAGCAAATACACTTTTACCAGGTTTGAAAGGGTCTATTCAAAGGGTCTGTGAATATGAATTTTCTAACATTCGATTCATTACGAATCAAATGCCAAAAAACACATTCGTGCACATCTCTATTGCCAATATTTAAAGCCATTCCATGTGCCTCCAGCCACCAATAACCATGAACAACTTGCAGATGCCTAAGGCATTTATGACTTACCCAGCATAATGAATTGCCAATATTATGGTGGGAACTGCAGAGCTGCTGCAACGGTGCCAGCATGCCTGCATGGCACAGTTGCTAGGGCAACCAGGCAACACAGCACATAATTGCACATGCACTGCCAGTCACATGCTCCCTCTGCACCTCTTCCACCCAGAAGAGGTGCAGATGCAGCATGCAGGGCTATACTAGCCTGTTCCACACCTACATCCAGCATGTACTGAACTGTTTCTAGTGAAAAACTGTCTCTGCACAGTGTGGATGCCGTGTGCAATAGTGTCCCCTGCAGGCACCTATGAGGTAGGTGTGAAAAGCCCCAGAGAGTCTGAATTTACCCTCTGAACATGTCTTAGTCCATTTTCAAAAATACTGTTTCCCCTATTGATTTTTGAATTTGTTCTTTCTGAGTGCAGTCCTAGCTATACCAGAAGATGCAAGGTGAGAGGAGCAAGCTTCTCCAGCTCCCAGAGGCATATTTAAATCTATAAGGCAGATTCTTTTCAAGCAGAGAGAAAGGAATTTCAAAGGGATGGGAGTATAAAACAGCCATGGACTTGCATGAAGTGCTTTGCAAAACCTGAGCGTAGACAGGCACAAATATTTGTATATGTGCTTCCCCTGGAATATCTGACAGGGTGCCTCTCCCTCTCTTAGAGATAATGTACATACATTATATGTATGCATAGCACCATTAATAACAGTGCGGACAGAAAGGTTCCCATGTCATAGGGGAAGCTAATTAAAACTGCATAAGAAGCACACACAGAGATCCTATGAGCGCCCTCCCTGCCCCCATCCCTGATGTCTTTTTACGTTAATGTCCAAAATAACCCTATGCCCTTATCCACCAGCATATTACATAATGTCTGATGTACTACAAAAAAGCAGCATAATCAAGGAAGGAGCATCAAGTTCAAAAACGAGCAATTCACCATAACTGTGCTCGCTTTTGTCGTAATTCTGCCCCCATAATACAGAACCATTTATCTTTGAAAACAGAGGCAGAATGATCAGCCATTATTGGTAGAATACTGTCTCCACTCTGGTTTAAACAAAGCAAACTGCTATATTTATGCAGTCTTGGGGCCTTCCCTGCTCCTACACAGATTCTCAGAAACTGTGCTTTCCTTTACAGCTTCCCCTGGGAGTTCAGTCTCTCTCTCTCCGCCTCAAGCTTTTCTTCCCAAACCAAGGCTTTTTTTGAGCATAACGAATATTGATTTAGACAGCCTATGCATGTGATCACTCTAAACTCATTAGAGGCTACTTCTGAGGCCTTAATTATCCCTTCCCACACACAGACACACAGGAGGAAAAATGTTAAGGCAAATTGTCCATGGCTTGAAAAGTCATGAGTGGCCTGCTGAGTCATCCTACCACAGGAGAGGTTTTCTGGACTTGGGCGGCATCCAGATGTCAGTCGCTTATTCTGCTATGTTTGGATATTGTGGAATAAAACATGAATAATTCAGAATATCCATGAAACATGCAAATATTATTTAATTATTAATTATTTTCATTTCTATCCAGGGGCGGGGCCTCATTAAGCCCACAGTGGCCGGCGATCATCCAGGGGCTGGGAAAAAGAGAGAGAGAGAAAAAGAACAGGGAGAAAGATACAAGGTAGTTCCAACCAATGGAAAAATTGGTTGGAATTTTTCTGTACCTTGATTGGAGGAGGCTTGAATCTTCAGAACGCCCTGTGTTCGGCGAACCAACCAATTGGGCATTCTAAAAATTTTAAAATGAGTCACGCCCCCTTCTCCCTCCAGAACAAGTGCAGGCGCTCCTTTGGATGCCATTCCTGTTCCTGTTCTTGAAGGCAAGGTAAGCCCCAGGCTGGGCCCTTTCCCCTCCTGCTCCCCAACCGCCCATGGGGCAGAAACCCCAGCAGAGTCCTCAGGAGAAAGGCCATGTGATTTCTCCCCTCCTCAGCCACCTGCCATGGTGAGAAACTCCAGCAGGGGACTTGGGAGAAAGGCCGTGCCATTTCTCCCCTTCCCGGCCGCTTGCCGGGGCGAGAAACCAAGTGGGGACCTCAGGAGAATGGCTGCACGATTTCTCCCCTTTCTGGCCACCTGCCAGGGCAAGAAACCCGGCAGGGGCCGTGGGAGAAACTTTCTTGGTATTGAGCCTCTGCCAGGGCAGCCTTTCTGCTTTCCCTCTCCTTCCCTCCCTCCTTCCTTCTAAGTCTCTTTCCTCCCCCCAATCTTTCCCTCTCTCCCTCTTTGTTTCTCTCCCTCAGTTCTTCCTTACCTCCTTCCTTCTTTCTAAGTTCATTTTCTCCCCCCCAATCTTTCTCTCTCTTTCTTTCTCTAGGTCTTTCTCTTTCCCTCAGTCCTTCCTTCCTTCTTCTCCCTCCTTCTTTCTAAATCTCTTTTCTCCCGCCCCATCTTTCTCTCTCTCTCTTTCTCTAGGTATCTCTCTCCCTCCTTCACTCCTTCCTTCCTTCCTTCCATCCTGAAGCCAGCTGGGTGACCATAGGCTAGTCACAGCTCTCTTCTGAGCAATCACTGCCCCATCTACCTCCCTGTCAGCTGCTTTGAGTCCCCTTAAATGGGTGAGAAAAGTGGGGTAGAAAAGCCCACCTTCCTTCCTTCCTTCCTTTAAACCTCTTGTTTTAAACCTTCCTTTGTCTTCCCCCCCCCCCTCAGTCAGTCCTACCTGATGTTTCTTTTCATAGTGGTTGCAGCTCATAGAAAAATGCAAGACAAACAATGTGTGCTTTGAGAAAATGAAGCAGTCTAAAAAATTTTGATCCATCTGATTAAATGTGCCCTTTTTAAACCGATGGTTTCATAAAATTCACTAGAATGTTTTGACAGGGGGATAAGCTGGGTTGAAAAGTACCTTCCTTGAGACCAAGTGACCAGCAGTTTTCTTTCCACCTTGGCTGTGGTCACACCAAAGGTTTAATCCAGCTTCAGTCTGCTTTCACAGCCAGAGAACACATCAGCCAAGTGACCAGTAAATTTCATATTGGCTGTGGTGGTCACACCTAAGGTTTAATCTAGCTTCAGTCTGCTTTCACAGCCAGAGAACACATCAGCCAAGTAACCAGCAATTTTCTTTCCACCTTTGGCTGTGGTCACACCTAAGGTTTAATCCAGCTTCAATCCACTTTCACAGCAAGAGAACATATTGACCAGCAATTTTCTTTCCACCTTGGCTGTGGTCAAACTTAAGTTTTAATCCAGCTTCAGTGAACTTTCTGAGTGAGATAATATGTCATCAAAGTCTCAAGCTGTTTTCTTTCTGCATTATCTAACCCAGAAAAGCCGTCTTTGTATTAGATGAAGAGGACAGAAAATGATTATCCACTTTGCTGATATACTCTCACTTGGAAAGTGGTCTCAAACTGGATTAAAACTCAGGTGTGAATGCAGCCTAACAGCTTATTTTCAAGCATCTGTGGTTGCAGTCAACCCAATCTGGGCTTTAAGTTTCCTTCTGCTATGTATTGCTTGCTGCCAATTTTAACTACTGATCTAAGCAGCCATCATAGTGAGTAATGTGTGAGGAAGGATGCTGGACTACATGGGCTATGGCCTGATTTGTGATTCTTTCACTAGCAATTTTTCTGCTGTGAATCCTATGGTACTTAGTTAAGCCAATATGTGAGTGTGGACACGCATGTAGAAAAAGCAGGTTTATATTATTATTCATTCATTAGTTGAGTTCAGCTCCATGCATGAATTATTTTCTTTATTTTGTTCTTTATCTTTCTGCGCCCTGGACCCCACCCCCACAACCTCAGTGGTACTGCCCCAGTGACCTTGTGGCTCCGCCCAGTAACTCTGGAGGCTCCGCCCCATGACCCCAGAGGCTCCACCCAATGACCTTGTTGACTCCGCCCTGTGGCCCCTGTGGCCCCCACCTATCCTGTGAACACCCAGCTCTGAAGTCCACTAGCCGCCACTGTTTCTATCCTACCCTATACTCTAAGGGTTTACCATAAGGTGTGGGCACCTGGGAGAGGGCCTTCTCAGTGATGGATCCTAGGTTGTGGAATTGTCTCCCCCTTGAGGTCCATCAGGCTCCCTCACTGTATATGTTTAGAAAGTCAATGAAGATGCAGCTATTTGCCCTGGCCTTTGCTTACATGGGAATACACTGTCTCTTCCCACTTTATAGACTGTTACTGTTTTAATATATACTGTTGCTGTCAGATTTTAAATGTTGTTATCTGCCCTGAGACCTTCAGGTACAGTAGTAGTAGTAGTAGTAGTAGTAGTAAATAATAATAATAATAATAATAATAATAATAATAATAATAATAATAATAATAATAATAATAATAATAATAATAATAATAATAATAATAATAATAATAATAATAATAATAATAATAATAATAATAATAATAATAATAATAAAAGTAATGCTTTCACAGAACTGATACTACAACAGCCATCAGAACACCATGGCCATGTAAATTTGCAAAGGATGGCCTGTGTGTATAGGCAACCATTTCTGAACCAGACACAGGCTGTTCCTGTACAGCACCGGCTCATTGTAGGTGATCCAGCCCAGCTTCTGAGGGCCTCCACAGTTGATGCCTGGGAGTGTTCCTGTCAGGTTCCCTGAAACAATATGCTTCAGATTCCACTTCCAAGTACCTGATGAAATAGTGAATAGGCTTGGTTTATTGGACCATAGCTCACATGCTGTCAGCACATGGGGTGTGGTCCAGTATACCAGGGTAGAACACTTAGTGGACTGCTTGTAAGCAGGCTACAGTAGAATTTTCACACTGTAGCTGATTTCAGTGTAGATGGCTGGTTCCAAGGTGTCATCTAGGGCCAGGGGGGGCTTCACCTACACCCCCCCCCTACCCACCCCAGAGTGAGCGAGTGCAATCCCCTCCTTACCTTCAGGCAGCCAGGCCAGTTTTGGCTGCTGGGGGCCCAGGACGCTTTGCGCATGCGTGCAGCGTACCTCCCTATTGGCCAGGGCCACACACATGCGCAGAGGGCCCCCTGAAAACATTGGCCACTAAATACCTATTAAGCAACCATTAAGGATGGATTTTAAAAATCTCATCCTCACTACAACACCCGTTAGAGACACATGCGTCCATACTGGCTCACGCGAGATGTGTCTCTAATGGGTGTTAAGAGGCCCTTAATACTGATTAAGGGAAGACTACCTTGGAGGTAGTCTTAATGGGTACTTAATGGGTACTTGTGCAGTTAGGACACATCCATTTAGGATGCATCCACACATGCACAAGTGTCCTTAAGTAGACCCTCCCCCTGGCTGCTCAGGCCAGGGGGGCTTCACCTACACACACCCTCCCCACCCTGGGGTGACTGCACACAATCCCCTCCTTACCTTCAGGTTTATTTGTCCCAATCACAATGTTTTTCAGAATTCGCAGAGTGACCTCTCTTTTGCTCTCACTCACTCTCTATCTCATACACACAAATACACATACACAGAATTTCCTTGCTGATAATATCATGTTCCTTCATGATGACATATTACTAAGCGTTGCCAATATTAATAAGGCTGACAGGAAGCAACAGACAGAGGAGTCCATTTTCAGGAAACTGCTTTGAAACTACACAAACAGGCTTAAGAAGATACAATTTAAATTATCCTTTTGTATGACTTGAATTCTAGGGCAGGTGTTCAAATGTATATTCTCCAGTGCAGAAATCAAGCAGAAATTGGGCTATGCTTATAGCTTGGATGGTCCTGTTAAGGGCAAGTGATACTTTGTTCCCAGCCAGACTTCAGTTTATATGCTTTCTTTTACCAACTATATTAAAGGAAGCCTTCCAGTTTCTAGTTTTTTCAAAGATTTCTGCAATTTTTATAGACATTACATTAGTGGCCAGTGCTTTTTCTAAAATAGGCACAGACGATGCCTTTTAGTTGTTGTTGGGCTCTAACTAGTAGTAGTCAGGATTAATGAGAACTGTAGTCCATCAACGTCTGGAGAAAACCTTAGTACCTGCTGTCCTACAAACTATTGTAATTTAAATTGTAAAATCCTGGGATGGGGAAATAGAGGATGCTAGTCTTGAATATGGCTAAATTTTAAAATCCATCCAGATAAGAATGAAATTAAGAGCCCTAAGTATTAAGTGTACTGTATGTTGACTTCTCCTGTGGGTATCTTGAACATTTCAGCAGCCAAGACAAAGATAACAAATCCTTCTGCTAATCCTTTTCCTGAAGATCTTTGCTGTTCATTTCTCTACTTTAATAATGAAAATAAAAATCTAGTTACAGCCCCGACTGTTCTTGGGTATTATACTTTGGCTATATATTGTATTCCTAGGGACCTGTAGGCTTTTATTAAAGATCAGTATCTTACTATTTCTGTGCAGAATACATTCATCTGTATAATTCTGTTCCAGTCTAGCCAACTTTCTGTTTAAGTGGGAGAAACATGCCAATACTAAATTTTGTTTTTCTGGAGATATGAAGATTTACGGTTTTGTTAAATATTGGTGACTATCAGTTTAATTTTCACCTTGAAAATCATTGACAGTGGTTATGTCCTATCAGTTTTTTGTTGTTTATAGAAATATTTTATTCTTGCTGTTTGTGGTCCTTAGATCTTGTTCCATTATTTTATAGCACTGAGGTATGTTATAGCACTGAGGTATGTTATCCTTATTGTCTGTAAGACCTCTGATTTTTCTCTTGAATGTCATATCTTTGGGTTTCATTATCTACCAGCTTTAATATTTCTCCTCTACAATTCTTGCTGTGACCGTCTGAGGCTTCTTCATAGATAAAGATCAGTATTTACAAGATCAAGATCATTATATTTACAGGCAGATGGATGTTCCTCCATTTTCATATCACGGGAGATGGTAGTCTTTTGTTTACATCTCAATAATGGGCTGGCATCTTTGCCTTTGAGCTTCACTAAAACAGAGAATGTAAACTCAAGTATCACACTGCTTTTAAATGTGTTTGTGTCCTTTGGGGTGTTCTTTTAAAACCAGTAATGTGCAATACAAATTCTTGCCATTTTTTTTCAGCTTCTGAATTTCCATGTGCTGAATATGAATTAGAATGACTGAAGAAGTAACAGTTTTTACATAACTTTTGTATAGAAGGACAGTGATGGGATAAATTCACCAGTCATTGTTTTCTCATGGGAATCAGAAGATCTGGAATTCAAAGGGGAAAAGGCCACTTCTGAAAAAGAGTTCCTTGTATGGATCTTTTTTTAAAAAAAAAAGTGTTTCTAGCACTGTTAATCTGACTAAGGGCCTTTCTGCACTTACCCTGTGTGATCCAGATCATCTGATGAAGACTGTGCAGTCTTCTGATACAGCTCTTACCCCCATGATGCCCTGCAAGCTTTTGAGGTTGCTCCCAAATGCTCCAGCAGCCAGGAACAGAAAGGTCCCTGTCATAGCAGCACTTATCTTTCATGTCTGTCATCAGCTTCTGCAGTCATAATGATTGGAACTTCTGGGAGCCAGCCAAGTGCACAAAAAATAAGAAAAGAAGTGGGCAGGAACTTGGCTGGTTCCCAAAGTTATTATCCCTTTACTGCCTCCAAAGAGCAAGATGGGGGATCTTGTTTAGAGAGAGAACAAAACTGTAGGGCAAACCCAGGCCTTTACCTCTCTGGCACTTGCTCCTGTGAAGACACAGTGGGTACTGCCAGGTATGTTGATGGCACAAAATGCCAATGAATGTGCAAGTTTTCCCCCCACACTTGCGCAGTGGCTATGTTCAACACAACAGATTCCAGGAGCAAAAGCCCATACAGGTAAAACAAATTGCCTTTAAGGTGGGGAAATCTGGGTTGGGAGTTCTTTTTTCTTCAAAATAGCAATTTCAACTCTATATTCCTGGCTATGTTTAGAATGCTACAGATATGTGTGTGGAAATCCCAGTACAGCCCCAGGATAATCCAAGGGGGAGGGCGGGGTCTGCACTTGCCTCAGAAGAGAGATGTGTATGAGTGTTCACACTAGGAAATGCTAGTATATGATAGCCTAAGTCTCATGCGAGTGAGCACTTACCTGGATCCGGTTGCATGTCCAACTGTTTTAGTTGTGGTGCCCTTCGCAACTGTGAATGTACAAGAAACATCATCACATTGACGATGATGCTCTATGCACATGCAGTTACGTCAGAGGTTGGCTAATTGCATACTAGGAGGCCAAGTGTGAATTGGCCTTAGGTTCTAGGCCCTATCTGGATGCAGCCTCTGACTGCAGTAGTGGCTGGCAGACGCAGAAGGTACTCTGGAAACTGCTCCTCACATTGGTAGAGAGCAACAAAAGGAGAACAGAGGATCTTCTTTAGAGGCAGCTACTTTTTTAACTGCTTTGAGAAACATTCCGTGTGTCTCAAACTCTTTTGTCTCAAGGATTCGGCTCACCGCTAGACACGCTGATTGAGTCAATGGATCAATTCCTAATTACCGTGCTTTTCTTGTTTACTCAGATCCATATGTGAAAATTCATCTGATGCAGAATGGAAAGCGGCTGAAAAAGAAGAAGACAACAATTAAGAAGAACACTCTGAATCCCTATTACAATGAGTCTTTCAGCTTTGAAGTACCATTTGAGCAAATCCAGGTAATGTCAAACACCAGTTGGCTGCTTTGGCTTGGAACTCCATTCCAGAACCCTCATACATATTTAACAAGAGTCTTGCTAATTATCAAGTGAGCAGGCCTTCATTAGCACCTCTGCACAAATCTTACACAACATTAAATGAGTGTGACTGCTTCAAGAGGAAAATGATAAAATATACAGTACACAAGTAGTGCTAATTCACTGGCAAAAAAAGATAACAGAAATTTTGTAATATTCTGGAAACTTGGATGCTGAATAAAAAAGCACTAATAGAAGAACAATTTTATTAATGGATTAATAAGGAAAAATAAATGTTCAGTCAAAGGCAAGATCCACAGGGGCAGCAAGAGAAAGGGAAGGGTCTGCGCCTGAGTCAGAGGTCTTGCTTGGGCTCAGAAGTAGGATGGACAGCTGTCTGCTTAGTCCATGTATCCCAGCCTGTGCAAACTTCATGGCCAGGGAATGAAAGTTCCCCAGGGTTGTGGCTTCCCATAAGGACCATTATATGAAGCACCAGAAATGCCACCAGATATAGGTCATGTTCAGTTATTCACGTAATGATGCTGAACAGTATGTTTCTCTGGGAACAACAGGCCCTCTGTTTTGGCAGCAGCAGGAGCAAACCAGACCCACACCGTCATTTGCAGAGCACTTTTTGCCACTGGGGAAAAGAAATGCTCCCAGAAGTGGATTCTATCCCCAGGAGCTGGCCAGGTACTAAAGATATGCCCAAACTAAAATTGAGTGTCCAGTCCACTTTTGAACTGAACATCCATAGCTTGGTTTGACAGTGAACTGGTTAATTGAACAAAGGGTTGTTTGTGTTTGATTTTTAACTTGTTTGAAAACAAGAAATACAATATTTTTTTTGCCATTAAAAAAACCTTTTCAAGGGCAAAAGCACAGCATGTCGTATGCTTGCAAGTGGGGAACTGGTTCAATTCAATTGAATATTTGGATATTCAAACAACTCATAAACGATTTTTCAATGACAAATCCATAAACTAGCTGGTTTGCTGCAAACCATAAATCACCTGAACCAGTTTGGCACATCTCTACCATCCACCAGATGAGTGCTTGAAATGTGATTACTTCTCCAGAGACAACTACATTTTTACTGATTCCCAAACCATTTGAAGGCTTCTGAGCCCGAGACTCATGGCAGGGAACCTCTGTTTCTTTTAGCTGTATAATCTGAAAAAGGCTTGAAGATTGTCCATGGGACCTAGCTTTGCTACCCAAGTCCTTAACAGTCACTTGGAGCCACATCAGTCACTTGACAAAGGGCCTTTAGCCAGCATCCCATGTTGCCCAAGAAATCAGTCTATAGGTTTATTTATTTATTATTTAGAACATTTACATAGTGCTTCTCATAACAAAGAAAAATCTTGAAGTGGTTTACAGAAAAAGATTAAAAGCAGTTAAAAGCTGAGTGTGGTTCAGTTCCAATTCAAACTGGTTCAGCTGAATCCCCTTGGTTTGTCTTCAAACTGACCTCTCAGACCTGGGGCTGATTCAGTTCAAATTCAACCTGGGCAACCACCTGATTCAATTTGAACTGGTTTGATGTATCTATAGTGGCCATTATCTGCAGCCATCAGTGAACACAGGAAATAATCCATGGGGGCATTTCCTGCAGCCAGGGATTCTCAGTGGGGGAGGGGGAGGGCTGCCCCTATCCCTCAGGCCACATCCCTCCCTGGCAGTAATCTTAATGGGGGGAGAAGGGGTTTTCCCTGCCAGCATCAAAATTACCTATAATTTTAACACCATAGGGAGAGATACCCTCACCACCACCAAAGTCACAGCTCATCTTGTTGAAGGGGAGAGGCTGCTTCTCCTCTTCAACAAGATCACAGCTGGAAAAAAACCCAGCTTCAGTTCTGACAGTAGTAGTCTACAGGGAGCACTACACTTGAAGCACTCCACCTGATATGGCCTTAGACTGGCTCCAAACAGCAAGAGACAATATGGTATCAAAACGAGATCTTGCCGTCACTACCCAACCAGAGGCAAGGAGCAATCCCAGACTTGCCTTGACATCTGATGAACACCTTCTGGCATAAGCTCGAGAGGGGCTACTGGAAGCCAGCCAAGGACTCCCTTGTACTTCCTTTTGTTGTTTTTGCCTGCTTGGCTGACTTCCAGTAACCCCAGTTAAGCTGATTCCAGAAGGTGCTCAACAGAGGTCAAAGGTAAGCATCACTATTTTGGGAAACCTGGCATCATTGCTGGGTTTTCCATAATAATGATAGAAACAAGTTTTCAGTCCCTTAAAGCTGTTCTTTGCTGGGAAAGCCAGAGATATATGTCTGGCATTGCCAGTATATTGCCAGACAATCACGGGTTGTACTGCATGTTTGGAGCTGCCTTAGACTTCTGATATATATACTGGACTATATATAAGGAAGGAAAATCAACCATTCAGAACAGGTAAAGTCATGGTACAGTTTTTGGAATTATGATTAAATTTGAAACATACATCTTGAAAAATTGTGCTGTCAAGAACAATGCCATTCTGATGAAGCTAAAAATTATAATTCAGGCATTTCAGCAAAACACCATTATATACTCACAGTCAAATATGAATTTGGACTCCAGCATGACATTCTATTCAAGTCTTTAGCAAAGCATTTCATCACTTGAGGAACAGTCCTTTGGGCGTGAATTTTCAAAGTTTCCTTTGAGGGTAGCTCAGACGGTCTTTTCTCATGCTGTGCCTCTTACTTTCTCATTCTTATCTCCTTTTAGAAAGTGCAAGTGGTTGTGACTGTTTTGGACTATGACAAGATTGGCAAGAACGATGCCATTGGCAAAGTGTTTGTGGGCTACAACAGCACTGGCGCGGAGCTGCGACATTGGTCAGACATGTTGGCCAACCCCCGGCGACCCATTGCCCAGTGGCACACCTTACAGCCAGAGGAAGAGGTGGATGCCATGCTTGCAGTGAAGAAGTAAAGGGAAAAGGAAATGAGAAAAGAAGCCTTTCTGCATTTGCCCATATAGTGCTCTTTAGCCAGTATCTGTAAATACCTCAGTAATATGGGTCCTTTTATTTCCAGCCATGCATCCCTAACACAGATCAGTGGTACTTCAAATCTCATTTTAATTTGCACAACTTTAAATGTAGAAAGCCCTATAAGGCCCTCCATCTCGCCACTGCCCTCAGATCTACTCTTCTTTTAAGCAATATGTGTAGATAGAGCATGACAGAAATTATTTATTGTATCACACAGTTGTACATACCAGTATGCTAAAAAGGAAAAAATTTCTAGTCTGTTGATTTGTATGTTGTAAACGTTTCCTAATCTGTGTATATCTAGATGTTTTTAATAAGATGTTCTATTTTAAATTATGTAAATTGATTGAGATATAGGAGAGCTGATAACATATAATAAGGTAACTATTGTATTGTCTGCATTCCAGCAAAAATTCCAACTTGTAAGGCTCTAGTAGTGTTACACTGACATCTTAAAGGACAACTTAAATCTGAGCTTTCAACCAAACCATTCAAATATCACATGGCACTCCTTGAAGGCATAAAAAATCCCTTTGGTACTAGTAGACTTTTCTCATGAGCAGCATAGCACGATCTGAGAAATTCTGCAGCTGACCTCAAGGAAGCGTAGCCAGAAGCCAGGATAGCATTTTTTTTCCTGTGTGTATGTGTATGTGTGCGTGTGCGTGTGTGTGCGTGTGTGTGTGTATATATATATATATATATAATCTATATATATAACATATTTAAAAGCAAACTGAAGTCATGGCTTTACACCTAAAAATTGAAGATTCACTTTCTTTGGGGGAGGGGGCTGGAGAGGCATCACGAATTACACATAGCAACATTTAAAATTGGGGCTAATCATGGGATGAACATGCAATAGTAGAAGCAACCCCTACAGCTGACCACGGCAAACATAAGCCTGAAAGCCAGTAGCTCTCCGTTATCACCTTTATACAAAATTTGCATACTGTGAATCCCATCTGTGATCTCACGTTCTCTAATTCTAATGAGTTTGCACATGAGACTTTGTAACAAAATATTTTATTATACTAAGCCAGATGAGAAGGAATGCAGAATATTTTTTAAGACAAAAAAAAAAAACCTATCACAGCCGTGTGTGTTTATTATACAAAAGTAGTTTCATGGTGACAAGACAGTATTGTAAAATCCCATCAAAAGAGGACAAAAAAATTTAGCCATATTTCTGAATGCACTTCAAAGCAAGCCAAAAGATAACAGCTAGTGACCTTTTATATACTATTTGTACTTAAATAAGTTTTAATTTGTCCTTTAAAAAAAGTGAAACAAAACAAAGAACAAGTTCTAGCAAACTGAAGCCACCTCTTCCGTACACTAGATGTGCATTTGAGGGTGAGCTTTTCAATGTTTTCAATGTTACTATGTAGTAAATGGCACTATTATGAAGCTATTAGTCATTCCATAAGCGTCTACAAAGACTGCTCTGTGTATCACTGTGACTGCCGTGTGTGCTTAGAAACTGTAGTTTTCTCAGTGGATAGCAATCAATTTATTCTGTAGTGATATTGTAAAATTACTGCCATTCCCTTCTACTGCACTGCCGAAGGAGCGCATAGCACAAGCAGTTCTCATACTTATGGACCAATTCAGAACTGAAGAGCTATGCACGGGACATGGGCATCATAGAGAATGGATTGATCACACAGCATTTTGTTAACACTGTGCAATATTCCACATCTCCACTTGTCCGATGGTAGACAATTGTCTTGCAGATGAGAAAACCTGTCATTTCAGATTGTACCATTTTAATGTGTTGTGTGTGGGTATTCTTTTTTCCCCTCAGTTCACTTTCTTCATTGAAGACCCCATTCAGTCAGCCAGTCAGCCATCACTTACTTGCATACTTAACGGACTGTGAATCCTTCCTAATGTTTTGATGTACATGTTTTCACTTATCTCCTGGCACCAAAAATTTAAGGAGATGCCCCACTACCACCAGAACCTAAAAAAAAAAAAACAAGATTTCTGTAGAAATGAATGATCCAAGATTTTTTTCCCCTTCCTTTTAAACTCTTAAAACCTAAAGGCATTGCAATCATTAATCAAGATGTCCCCTTTCTCAGAATTGTAGGTCTGTATCTCATCCCCTATGGATTGAAGAATTTCACTCAGCTTTAGTATACAATAACCTACTTCCCCCATAGCTTCCTTAAAGACAAGAGTAGCAACATCTCTGTTGAGGGCTTTCTGTTTTCTATCTAAAAATAAAACAACATGGTTGAGTCAGAAAAGTAAAATTCATGTAAGACAGATGTAACAGGCAGACTTTTCTAACCACAGGTTTTTTTTAAAGGACCAAATCTCACCAAAGAGAATGGTGAAACAGGATTGCAGCTTCTAAGAGAGAATTTCAGCTTCGCTGTAACTTCCTTTAGTTATTCAGCATAGCAGGGACAAAACAGAAACAACAAAAGCGTCTTGAAATTTACAGGCTCAAGCTGCCAGAACTGATGCATTGTGTTAAGGTATTCTTAATGCATTCTTTTACAACACTGCCAGACCCAATTTCACCCCAGAATTGGTTGCTCATGTACTATAGTTCTCAGTAGAGAGCAGACCTGCTATTTAACCAAGATGACATTTTCATCCTCAAGAAGCCACATGTACCTTTCTGACAAAGCTGTGTAAAGTATTAGAATCTGATGCTGTAGAAAGATCCTAGTTGCCTTTGTGTATATTTACTGCCTGCTTGAGTGTTTCTATGTGTGGGTTCTTCTCTGTATCTTGTAGAAATGTTTTGGGGTGTTCTATCCTGCCATATTGCTCGTGGGCCTGCGAGCTGACAAGTTTAGCTGTATTTTACATTCAGTTTTGATGAGGTGATTTATATTTTGTTTCACTTTTGTGTAGTGGATCCCACAGTAGAGTTTTCCAGGTGTCGTTACAATAAAACATACATAATACACAGATATTCAATAAAAATGTTTTATTTCCTGTTGATGCCTCGAGTGTGTCAGATTTTTCCCCCTCAAAACCAATCAGATTGCAATCCAACATCTATATTTCAGCTGTGATTAATCTGACAGTGCAATTCCAGTTACCAGTCATGGGGCCTGTTCACACTAAGGCAATCAGGACAGCATACACACCCCATGTGCTGGAGCAGCCAAGACCCCATCCTAGAGCAATCTCAGTACACCCCCAGATGCAGCATTCACACTGCGTTCCTGTGGGGGGGGCAGGAGCTAGCAAGACCATTCACACTTTGGAAGCTCCCAGGTAAGTCTGGGACGATTTTGGCACTTGAACTAAAGGGACAGTCTGGAGATGCTCCAGCATGGGGCATCTGCACCACATGGAGACAATTCCATTCTGGAAGCAGCTCTGTGCATGCTGGATTGTTCCACGGCCAGATAGTAGTGGAGTACAAAAATGTGCTATACCAGCTCCATCTGTTATGCAGTTAGTATGTTCCAGCATGTGCACGTCACACCTCTTTGGAATGAAGGATGCATGGATTAGAGTGGTACATTCACAGTAGTGTGCAGTGTCACTGGTCACCACATCACTGACCAACACACATGGCTGTTGTCACAATGAGGTGATTGCTGCTAGTACAGCAGTGCCAGGTAGGTTTGGCATGTATCAGGCTCTCGAAAGTGTGGATGCCTCATCCATCCGAGTTCTCCATTTGCTTCTCTGCCTAACAAAGGTGCAAAAGGGCCCTGGGTTTCCACAGAAGTTAAGTACAAAAAGGTCCACAGACTGTGAAACACATCACAGATCCACAAATATGTGTATTCTCAACCATATCAAAATAGAAATGCAACTAAATGCAGGGAAATGGCTTTCTGCACACAGAATTCAAGCTGGGTGAGGAACTGCAAAAAGTATGCACAGGACCATTGGTAGGCTTCTCTGACTGGTCAACTGTTTTGCATACATACAGGAGTCCAGCTGGACAAAAGTGAAAGCTCTGACCAACTTTGTGAAAGATAAAGAGTTGCTGCTTTGTATAATCCTTGTTAGATTAAAATAAAGCCAATGTCATACTTTTGCAAAATATGCAATCCTAGCAATATAATTGGCCCTGTATTTGAAACATTTGATTGACTCAGGCCCTTCCTTCACTTGCTGGTAGTGCAGAATAAGAAAGGATCTATGAGTCTCCTTTGCACATGCTGGTGTGATTTAGGGGAGACCCCACCCCATTTTTAAATTTAAATATAAAAATCTTAGTGCACTCCATCTGCACAGGACAAAGTGTAGACTGGACTAGGGTGCTGAAATGGCATGCTGGCCTGGTCTACAAGTTTTGAAAGTCACATCATAGGATGTGGTATACTGAACCATGGAGTTCCAGTATACAGAAATGGGGGGCCCAGAGCATTCCTGGCTTTCAGAGCATTCAGAATCAGCCTTCACTAGCTCCAATACTGGCACAAGCTTTCATGCCACCGAAAACCACCCCACGCAGGCCCTGAGGCTAGGACCCTTCATTCCTAGTCTTGGGGGGAGGGGTTCAACTTCAAAGATAACATGGGTGACATGGGTGATCCAGATCAGCACCCTTAGGAGGTATGGGCACTGATCCTTCCTGTACCTCCCTGCAATCCAGATAAGTGAGCGGAAATATTACAGACCCACTCATCTGAATTAAACAGAGGTAAGCACAGAAAGGGCCGTAGAAAATACTTCTCTAGATATTGGACCTTTTCACACTTTGAAGATGGAAACGGCCTTGGGAGACTTCAGAGCATCCACACACTGCAAAGCCATTTCCATCCTGGAGCAGCTCCAAGCACATACAGCTGTCCCCCATCTTCATTAGCTGTAGAACAGTAAAAATAATGCTCCACAGCTATATTAGGAGCAATGACTGCACTCCCAGTACAACCACAGAGGCAGTCTTCACACCTACTTCCATGCAAAAGCTGCAACTGCGCACTTGCATACTGCATTGCTCCGGTGCCATAGCAACGGCTTAACATGCATGGCCATTGTTGTAGCAAGGTGGATACTCCCAGATGGGAGTGCTCGCGCTTGACCAGTGCTAGATAGGTTTGTGACAGGGGTCCTGTTCACACTTTCACTTCCCTGGGACATAATCCTAGGGAAGAGGAGATCTGGAATGGATTGGGCATTCGCATTTTCTGGCGAAAACCAGGTTGTGAAACATTGATCTAAAGGGTTTTGAACTGCCACCATCTTTTCACGTTCTAAATATCTCAGAGTTCAGCCTTATTCTAAGGAATTTGGTGGGGTATGTGTCTGTAATTTTGCCACACTGAAAGCACATGAAATGTACTGTATATCTTTCCATTGTTGCAGAATAATTTCGGTGAAAAAAGAGGAATCAGCCTTGCTAGCATCTGTATGCAAACGCCCTCCCACGGGTTGCCACCCTCCTAACTACTGCTTGGGGTGAATCACCAAAAGAGCCTCAACAGTGGATTTTAGGACACAGGCAGTTCTATACGGAAGAAGGCATTCCTTAAGATATTAAGGGCTTTACATGTTAACATTAGTACCTTGAACTAAACAGGAATCCACATCCTCTGAATGACCCAAGAGACTTGATCCAAAACAGATGCACAAAGACGATGATTTATAGCAATATCTGAACCTTGATGAAATTCAGATATTCTTTCTAGGAACAAATTTAAAATCACTGTCACTAGGCTACAGTCACACCTAAGTTTTAATCTAGCTTCAGTCCACTTTAGGCACTATCTAAGATTGTGGTCACGCTTTCACTTTAATCTATCTTGTCCATCTTCAGGTCTGACCGCTGAATGAAAAGTCCACAAATAAAACAGATAGAAATGTAAGGGTGTGAGCAGTCAGAATTGAAGATGGATTGAAGTGAAAGTGGGACACAGCCTAACTCAGAAATCTACCTTTGTGTTAAATAGCGTGAAAAGGGAAAGATTTGCTGATTATTCACTTTCCTTTTCTTCCACTCTAAAGATGGACTGAAGCTGAATTACAACTTAGATGTGACCTCCCAATGATCTTTCACAGGAAATCCTCCTTCTAAATTGAAACATCTCTTCTCAGCCACCTTCCACATTGAAAGGAAAGGCAAGTGCTCTAAACTGTGCATCCTGGTACTTATTGCTTTGTTTATTCATACTTACATTGGTATCATTTTAGGACATCAAAACTGATTTTTATTTTGAAAGATCTGAAAATAAAGCTTTTAGAAATACATTTAGAACTAGCTATTATAATTTATTTTCCATAACATTCAGATTGAATGTGGCAGTACTCAAAGCAAGTATTGTTTGTAATTCTGCATACAATTTCAGGCTTATTAAAATTCTGCTTGGCATTTTAGGCTTGTTTTGATTTTCCTTTGCTTGTTTTGGTAAAAATAAATGTCAGTAGAAACCCCCTTAGATAGAAAAAAAAAGAGTTTTTTTAAAAAGGCTATACTTCCATCCCATTGGCTGTCGGTGACTTTGAATCAGCTTGAGTAATCATCCCTTCAGCCAAGTTCATCAGTCACAGGGATGTTAAATAGTACAGGATGCTACAGACAGATTTTGCCTTGGGGTGGTCTCCAGTTTTTATTTAGATAGATATGAGTAAAACCATCTTGCTACAACTGCAGGTAGCCACATACAACTTCCCGTGAAACTGCCTGTCTGTGAAAAAGGAAGGACAGGTGACATAAATGTATTAAACCTACATATATATATATATATATATATATATATAGGTACCAAAGGCCTGTTCACACTATAGCCTCTAGTGCACAATTAGTGCACCTCTGGGGAAGAGCATACACTAGCGGAGTAGGCTGTTACAGCCTCCAAGCATGCCCGCCCTCCCCAGAAGTGCACTAATTGTTGATTAAGTGTGGAGCACGAAATTGTGTTCCACACGTTAACCAACATTACCTAATTACTTTCCTGAAGTGTCCAGCAACCATTTGCTCTTCTTAGTGCTCCAGGGTCCTTTGACCACAGATGCAGCTGTGCATATACAGAGCATCCATGTTGTCAAGGCAACGGCGCTGACGTATACGCAGTCATGGAGGGTGCTGCAGGCAAAATGGCGGCACCCAGCAGAGGACTCAGCCCCAGATCAAATATAGTAAATATCCAATCCTGGGGGTAGGGAATGGGTGCAGTTGACTAGTGCTCAAGCCCTAGCCAACATTGGGTTATCACGCTTCTTTCCCATCCAGTGGATAGGAAGGGTGGTGTGAAAACAACCCTGAATGGAGCCTTCCTGTAACACAGTGAAGAAAATGCTGCAATCAAAGTGCTCTTCTCAGGGCCGCTGTGTGTTGTATACATAGCTGCAGTTTCTGCTGCTGCTGCTGCTGCCAGTCATTCAGATATCATTGCCAGGAAACTTTCATTCCCCATCCAGCCAGAAGAGTTTTTGCAAACACAGGAAATGGTTCATTTCCTCTGTTTGCAAAAAATAAGGTTATTTTATCTCTCCTGAAGAAAGCACATTAAAGTATACCTGCACGTCAATGTCACTGTGGTGAAACAGTGAGGGCTAATTTGTACTATGCCTCCATCAGCTAGAATCCTCCTCGACTTAGAGCATTCTCGACTTACCTACAGGTGAATGACAGTGGCCATCACGGAGCCACTAAGCTCCTCCTGCACTTATTCCAACAGGGAGACATACAAATGAAAGCTTGCCAGGCTGTTGCAGCCCAGCAGCTAGTCTAAGAGTGGTGCAGTCTTAACCACACCATGCTCAGACAGGCCTGAAGGTGCTCCTGGATGTGCAGAGCCATTTCTGGTGAAGTCAAGTGCAGAAAAGCCTTGAGAGTAAGTGCTGTCCCAGTCTACCTTCTCCTTGTTCATGGGAAGAGTAATGGCAGGATGTGCACCAGATGTATGTAGGATTGAGCAGATCCTGCATTTCTTAAATGGATGAATTTCTCCTAAACTATAATATTCAGGTGAACAACCAATTTTGCTGAGATTTATCTATGATTTGGTGCTTCAATTAACATTGATGAACCAAAGAGACATTTGAAAAAATTATAAAGTTCATTAATTAATGACTTACTCAATTTCCTGAACTTCTACTATTCCACTAAACTTTGCAACTAAGGATTTATCAGCACTGGAGCAACTACAAAATACTTGTACGATGTCTCTTCCCCACTGCAATTTTTCAGTGTCGTATATTGTTGCACTACAGTCCCATTTCCAATCTGAAGTGCTCCAGTGGGTTGTGATGAAACTGTGTGACATTTGGCATTAGTCTTGCTTACAGTCTCTGCAATTTCTCACCAAACATAGACATTTGTGCTACAAGCAAAAAAGTATGGCTATGCACTGCAGGACACCAAGCACTTAATTTATGCTTAAATATGTTTTTAAGGAATTGACTGACTGACCGACCGACCGACCAACCTCCAGGGTCATCTAGTCCAACCCCCTGCTCAAAGCAGGATTTCCTAAACCATCCCAGACAGATGCCCAGCCTCTGCTTGAAGACCTTCAGTGAAGGAGACTCATTACCTCCCATGGCAACCTATTTATTTACTTAATTAATTGCTATTCCACCCTATACCTGGTCTCAGGGCAGATCACAATAAATTAAACTGCTAAAAAAAAAAAAAAATTATGGGAACACTTAAGCATCTGTTGTGTCCCAGGCAGGCAAGGGCAGTGAGGCAGACACACGCACATGCTTACGGCAGTCCTTTGAGGGCTCAGAAGTAGTCAGCATCAGTTTCGTCCAAGGTCAGGGTTCCACGGGTACAGCAAGAGTCACAGCAAGTGTCAGTCAGTCCAAGGTCAGAGTTCCAGAAGTTCAGCAAAGTCACAAGAGTGTCCAAGAGTCAGAATACGGGCACGGCAGGAGTTGAATCAGAGTTGTCTGCAACACGGGCTCAGCGTGTGCAGCTCAATTAAGTGGGGGAGTCATCTCCATGATCTTGCTGGAGCAGCTGAGCCAAACACTGCAACCAGCGCCTCACCTGTTTCTGCTGCCAAAGGAGCAGAGGGGAGGGGCGCTCTTGGGATTGACTGTTTGAGCTCTCGTCCCCAGAGCTCTGTGTGCTCTCCCAAAACTGGCCTCAGACCCGCAACATCTGCTGCGCTGTGCCCTAGTTACATCCCAGGCTGTTGCACCATTGCAACCACGCCCTCCTCCTCCAAGGAGACTGGTGAGGCAAGATGGAGCATGACAGCATCACAGTATAGTCCCAAGTCACTTAAACTTCAGGGTTATAAATCTGTTCAGTTAGGAAGCATAAGTGATTGTGAATCAATTTCACCTGCTTTGGTGCAAATGAATGTGACAACAGGTGTACTGTAGGAGCAAAGCAAGACAAGCCCCAGCTAGGGAATGGTTTTGCAGATGGTGGCCACAGCCAATACTCTCTCCTTATCTTCCCTGACTAAGTCTTCTCTAGTTTTGCCTTTTGCTAGCATCCTTGTCACTACTGGTTGCACAGATAGCTCAGCTCCTTCAAGATGGCATAGCCATTTGTCAAAAGAAGGTTTGATGTGTCTCCCAGCACTGTCTCAAGAGCATGCAGTAGATTCCAAGCCATGGGCCATTACAGGGAGAGAGCTGGACAGGGCCATAGGAATAGTAATCAGAATGGGTCCCAAGGGACCCCATTTTAAAGTGTTTTCCTGTTGGTGCGCTACTAAGCATGATTCTGTAGCCAGAAACAGACAGGAAACAGTAAGAGTGATCAACCAGTGGAACAGGCTGCCACGGGAGGTGGTTGGTTCCCCTTCGATGGAGGTCTTCAAGCAGAGACTGGACAGCCATCTGTCTGAGATGGTTTAGGAGATCCTGCCTTGAGCAGGGGGTTGGACTCGATGACCCAGGAGGTCCCCTCCAACTCTACCATTCTATGATTCTATGATTCTAGGTTCATGGATAGCCAACATGGCTCCCAAGAGGCAGAGCTTCCCAGGGAAATCACTGGTATGCATACCATAATAGATTGGGCATGGTCCTTAAAAAACATGTGGATGCTGCCAGATCTAGCACATTACCCTTAATTGACCAAAAAATATCAGGTAGCTGGTAACAGAGCTGAAGAACAATCATGTAGGAAATGCCTTATGTTGTTTGCATGGAAAATATAACCATTCATATGCTGAGAGCAAGGTTTGTGGCCACAGCCCCCTAAGCAAATAGAGGTGCATCGGTTAACATCAGCATATGAAATATAGAAGTTCCAAACCATTGTTTTCTTGAAACATTTTAATCTTATCTTGAGAGAAAGTATTTGGATGGTTGTGGCCAATGCCTGAGCATAGGTTAAAAATGTGACTCATGAGTTAGCATTTTGATGCAACTGATCACTTACTCATGCTGATTTGATCAGGAATCTGACATCTGTACCTAGTATGTCATTGTGCAGGACTGATGAGAAGTTCCTCCTTCGCGTTCAGTTGAAAAACAGCTTTTTCGGTTGATTCAGGTTTTATTGTCACATTAATCTTTTGTCCATCCTGACAGCCTTGTCTGCAGCTCCACTTAGTGGAAAGGAAGAGAATCCAATGCCGTATCATTAAGGTGTGTTCACCTACAGATCCACAACAAAGTCTCAGTTTGCAGTGTGCAAAAAGCACCATTTTCACAGTTTAATGTATACCAGAAGAAATTACTAAAACCACTTTCTGCTTTAAAGTAATATAAAAAGTAATGTCTCTTTGCAAAAATCATGTATACTTGTTACATGAGGTAGCACAGTGAAGAGTCCAATATAAATGGTTTGGGAATTTTATCTCTTAGTGAAAGCACCAGACTCTTGCTTTCTAAATCAGGAAAGTTGTCACACAAACCTGATAAAGGTGACAAATCACACTTGCCAAAACTAATGGGAAAATGTTATCTTCTTTATAAACATTCTGCAATTTACATAACAGGAACTAAAGTTCTTTTCTTCTTTTAGTAACATTTTCCCTTTTTATAGCTACTGGTGTACTAGAAACGACATGAAACAGAGGACATACTGGCATTGTTAACACACATCTCTAACACCAAACAGTTATTTTGAATTCAGCTATTAATGCTTAAAACTCTTTTAGAAGAAGAATTGTATGTTCTTCCCAACAGGTTCATAGCAGGACCCATTAATTTGTATTTCTAGAAAGCTTAAAGCGGAGTTGCACTTGAGTTCCAAGAGAGGGTACAGCAGGTTTGTTGCAGACCCAGGAACTTATCTGATCTAATGCCTCCTAAGAAGCAACAACAAGGCATTGAGGTCCCACCTGGGTGCTGCTGCCACTTCCTATGTTGGTGTATGGGTCCTGGTATTGCTATTGTCACAAAGACCTATGGGTGCCAATGTCATTATTGCTACTCGTGGAGCCACTGTGTGCTTAGCAGACTCCAGTATTGCCAGCAGCAAGAGCAGGTCCCAGTGCTGGTACTGCTGCACACAAGACTGCAACTCTGACTACTTCCCACAGCACACAGTGTAAAAGGGGGAGCAAAAGAGACACCTACCAGAGGATGGAAAGCATGTGGCAAAGAAGGTATAGGGGGGAATTCTCAAGAGATCGAAAGGAAGCAGAAAGGATGGCTGTTCTTACTATTCCTAGAATCCACATTATTTCTCTTCCTACCCTCATTCTACCTCACAGGAAAGGCTGCTCAGACCGAACCTCTATCTCCTACTTTCCATATGTTGCCTCTCAACAAGCTCACTGAGAATTCTCTCACACACCTGCCTGCCTGTCTGCCTGCAGGTGAGAAAATTCCCAACCTGATATAGCAAGATCATTTACCTTGTCTGGATGCCTCCTTATATGAACGACCTTCTAAGGAATGGCCACTGTGATGAGTGTGTATGAATGAGAGCCGAAACCAAAGATTCGCAATGCATGATAAAATGGCGATCTGGCACACGAAGCGAGAATTTCAGAAACTGCAACGCAGCAAGATCAAAGTTACCAGCAAACATGATAAGGTCAACATGACTAGGTCAACATGATCTAGTGAATGGAAAACAGAAAGACAGTGACTGATAACAGGAAAGAGGACAGACGTGGCAAAATATAACTACGCATGCGTCGGAGACTCCTGTAAAGAGGATAAAAAGCAGAACTTTGGGACTGATATTTACACATCATTGATCAGCTGCAAGATGTGTCCATCGCCTCTACGACTGGACTGATCAACCAAATCGGGAGTAGGCTGCGTGTGAGTATGGAATGTGTGTAGTGAGTGAATGGGATCCCTCTGATTGTATTATGTACTTGTTAGAATAAATGTTATATGAATAGTGTTGAAAATCCAGATCTGAGACGTTTTCGCACGGGCGAAAACGGAACGCGAAAAAGGCAGCTGCGGACACGTCATCCGCATTGGCCGCGCGCGGCTTGCGTCCCGACGTGTCCGCAGCTGCCTCTTTCGCGTTCGAAATGTAGAGCACTTCGAAGTGCTCTACACGCGTTCCAACGCGGACGAGCCGTCCGCAGGCGTTCGGGAGAAGAAGCGTTCGCGCCGCTTCTGTCTCCCGATCGCCTGCCGGCTCGCCTCCGACGCCGCGCGGCTTTGACAATCAGCTGTTTTTCAAACAGCTGATTGTCGATCTGCCTCCGCGGCCGCCGGCGCGCCCCTGGCCGGCGTTTGCCGGCTAAGCCAGCTTCGGGCGCTTTGACCATTCGCACCCAGACGCTCCGGAACGCGTTTACACGCGTTCCGGAGCGTCTGTGTGTGAACGGGGAAAGCGCCCGAAGCTGGCTTAAGCTTTCCGCCTGAACGCGTTCGGTTTCGAACGCGATTCAGTGCGGAAATGCCTCTGGTTCTGTCTCTTTTATGGGCTTGTTTGGGTTTGGTTCCGAGCATACACTTCTCTCTGGTTATGGACCGCTAGAGGCGCATGACACCACCACACATGTGCAGGGCCAAACTCAACATAAAATGCTGGTTACGCATGCCTGTGCCATTGTGGGAGCAACTGTCTACCCAGGTAAATGCCTGTTTGCCCTGCCTTCTGGTCAGCAAGCAATAATTCCAGAATCACTTTATTCCAGAATATTGCTAAATAGAAGATTAATCCACTAAGGGCAAGTTCCCATTAGCACTTACAACTGTTTAAAAACGGTTTGGATCCTCATTGTTCCCACCCCCAATCAATTAAAACTGTTTAAAAATGGTTTGGATCCTCTTCGTCCCCATTCCCAATCAGTTTCAGGGGTATTTTGAGGATTATTTGGCTTTAAAACAGAATAAATAAACACTGGAATTTTCCAGTGTTTTTTTCCCCACTTTTTCTTTTAAAATGTTTCTTCCTTAGTGCTGTGGGAATGCTAGAGTATTCCCCTATACAACAGCCTGCTGTTTCAATGTAACAATTCAGACACTTTACACCTGATAACAATGTTTCCTTTACCACCCACGCAAGACTAAAGATTAAGGAAATAGCAATCCTGCACAATTCTAGCTGTTTAAAAAGGGAAAGCTGCTGCAGGAACTGGGAGATGTGTGTATGTTGAAGTGTGTGTGTATGTGCAGGCGGTGGCAGCAGCAGAGTGAGCCAGCCAGACAGCCAGGGTGCTTTTTTGGGGGGTGAAGCTGCTACAGGAACTGGGAGACCATGCTGAAGTGTGTGCGCGCGCAGGCAATGGCAGCAGCAGAGGAAGCTAGCCAGCCAGGGTGCTTTTTGGGGGGGAGGGAACCCCTGCTAAGGATGGTGGCTGTGGAGGTGGAGCGGGAGAATGGGGCTTGGATTGCCGCTTCCCCTATCCGTTTTTGGAAGTGTTTTGAGTGTTTAGACTAGGGACACAAAATCGGGGTTGAATCCGATTGCCAGATGCTGTTTGCTTCCTTTTAATGTGCTTTACGTATCAATGTAAATCCCGAAGTAAATCTGGATGTATATTGCACTTTATTCCTTGAATGGGAACTTGCCCCTTCTTTCTGATTTTTTTTTTTTCTGAAGCAAACAAACTATCCTTGGAGGTAGTGGTCCAATGGACCCTGTCCCAGCCCAGTCCTCATTATAACATTGACTTGAAAATTATAAGGAATGTCAAACCTTGTGCATGTGCAATGCCATTATATTTTAATGCACACAAGTGAGCATGATATACCTGAAAAGGTATTGGTAAGAGTAGGGAACAAAAGAGCACAGAATCGTGTGCCCGCAGAAATAAGAAAAGTACCATGGCAATACTTCCGTACATCTAATTTTAAAGTTCCCCAATTTATTTGAGCCACCAGTTGCTGAATGTGGACCACAACATGCATTCCAAGAGAACAAATGCAAGTCTCTAGTCAGTGTGATCCACTGTGTCCATCCAGATGCCCAAAGTTAGCCAACAGGCAAGACATTACCCCAATAGCTGTCTATAGCTATTATTCCGTGTTCTCTGATCTTCTGGGGACTATTGTCATCATGATAAGCAGCAGAAAGTAAAAACTGCTCTTAGTGTACTCTTCATTCCCCACTCAGTGATACCCTCAGAATACAAGGCAGCGCTATCTTGTCCATGACTTTTTTGTATCATACGTCTGTTCATTTCCTACTTAGTTCCTTAAGCTCCCTTGTTTTTACTGAGCAACACTGTATAATGCCTGGCACCAAGATCTCCTGAAACAGATACCTACAGCCTATTTCTCTGATCTACTTTTCATCTATCTTTCAGTGGCCCCAAATGTACTGCAATTCACTGTACATTTACACTTGGCCTTAGACTGGGGCTGCTATCTGCACATTAATTAAAATTAGGGATATGCACGAATGTACTTTTGACATTCAAATCCGAGTAGATTTGAATGTCATAAAATCCAATTCAGTTCGGATATTTAAGATCTGAATGTCATAAAACCCAATTCAACTCTGTACGTTCAAATGTTAGATTCGTATTTAAGGATATGAATGTCGACAACATTCATATCTGTTATACGTATCTGTATGAATTCCATAAAAATCCGTATGCATTCCATATTATCCCACATGCATCCCATTTTAATCCTGTATTTTAAACACAAGATATGTATAATTTTCACATAGATTCGTATATGACAGATAGGAATCTACACATCTGAATTATTCAAAAATCCGTATCAGATTTTTAAAAAATCCTATTTGAGTTTGAATGTGCGAATTCGGATTTTTGGAAGTCTGATTTGAGTTTGAATGTCAACATTTGACGGATTTGAATCAGATATTCAAATTTTCGAGTATCCGTGCACATTTCTAATGCAAACTAGAAGTCCATCCTCCCTTAGCCCACTTTGTCCACACAAGATGAAGCTAGGATCTCTTTAAAGAGTTCCACAATTGCAACAGCTGCAGTATTCCAGATCATAAAAAGCATACCAAAAGTATGCTCTGGAAGACAATGAGGAACTCTTTGGCAGCCCACAAAGAAACACCACCAGAAGTGGTACCCGAAGTTGTTGTGTGACTTTCAAAATCTGGGCCCTGGGTTTGCAGTTGGACCAACACTTCGAAGTACAGACAGCCCTATCCCAGCCCACCAGCAACTCTGTAAAAAGGATGGTCTCTCCTGAAACTAACTTTTAAAAACTAATCGAAGGGACTTTCAGAAGTCTGATGGTGAAGCCATGCTAGGGGATGAGCCAACACAGGCATGCTTCAACCATCTCAGGGCAGCTGCTAAAACTGGTTGGAGGGTCATTGGTCAATTTTAGAGACATTTATAGAAACTGGTAGTGCTACACAGGCACACACAGGCACCTTTAATTAGGTAAAGCACTGACACAGCTACTGCAAACCACATTCATGAGACGGGACAGTGGCAGAGCAATAATTCCCATTCTGTTCTCATATCAGTGACAGCCTGTCACTTCAGAATGCCTCAGCTGTGAGCCTAAATGAGAGCTTGCCTTGCAGTGAGTTGAAGCTCCTTATTATAGAACCAGATCAGGGGACTCACTGAGGCTCACAAGACCTTTTTGAATGCTATTACCACACACGAGCACCTCAGCCATGCACCACTCACTTCTCACCAAGAGCCTACCTGTCAGGCCTCTTGGCTGCCTTTCTCTTCAGGTTTTGCCACCATTTGGGCTGTGCCTACCTGCTGGCTGTCCACACTGCCTTCTGGTGTTGAGACTACAGGTACCAGCCTACCAGTGATCAGAGGGCCAATGTGCATTAGTTGAGCAGGACAGCGGTGCTGACCCATCATGGCCTGAAGGCAACAAAGCTCAAATGGGGGAGGCAACAGTGTAGGCCCAGCAATTAGGCAAGGGTAAGATAGACAGGCACAAGCAGTAAGAGGCATGAGGTGGCCAGGGAAGTTTGCTAAACCAAGGTGAGTCAAATCATCCTGAGGCTCAGTTCACATTGACAGGCCTTGTGACCAGGGAGATTTGTGGTGAGTTGGCTTACCATAAAGTGGGTCAACATATCTCTAGTGTAAATAACCCACCAGTGCCATGAAAGTGACACCCATGGACATCTGAATATGGCCTTCCAGAACCTGGCTCCATGTTTGTGGAACAGTCTTCTTTGAGACCTTCAGCTGGAAGAGGATCTCCTCCACTTTCAGAAGGGGTTAAAGACCTTTCTTTTTGATTCACCAGAATGACTCATCTAGGCATGGGGCTGTACAGGTGTGAAGCATCTGTGAGGAACTAGGCTGTTGATTTTATATATATAAAAGGGGTGCTATAAATCATCATCATCCTCATTAATAGCATTAAAGTATTTCTCCTTCTTTACTTACAGATTGAGAAACAGCAAAGCTTTTTTCTTTCATATTGTTTTTTATTTTATTGTAAAATATTACTTAGCATTAACCATTATGCTTTTCAACATAAATATTCTAAATGTTGCTGCTACCATCTTCAGGCTCCACGTAGAATCAAAAGGGAAGCTTTCAGTCGGAGCTTTGCCACATTCACACTACCTCCCTGGTTTCAATCCTTCCTGCAACTGATCACAAGTATAATAAAGATATGTGGGTTTAAAAATTGATTTCCTTCACCATACGGCAGAAATCTTAGGCTGGATTTGTACTGAACACTTTGTCTGCAATATAGGTAAGTCTACTGGGAGGCCACACACTCCAGTAGACCAATCACTGGACGTGGTATTGGAACAGCCTTGGCACTGAAACAGTGTCATAACCTGCTCCATGCATGGACTAACTGTAAACAGCCACCAAGCATTCTAGTTAGTATACTGGGCCAGTGTGCCATGTGTGGACAATACACAGACCGTGGTCTGGGATATCGTGGCTGGTGCCATTTCACTGGGCACCCAGAATCAGCCCCAGAAATGTGCTGTTTTCGGTATATGTCAAAAACAGGCCCAACCAGCAGCTTCAGAGACTAGGAAATTCCCAGCCATTGGACTGGGATGGACATTCAGCAATGCCAATGACTCTCTCAATGTGCCATTGGCAGACTGGCCCATCATGGGCTATATTATCTGGATTAGGTCAGTGCGGTGTGGGATAGCCTGGGGTGTACAGAAACAACCCTAGAGGATATCTCAGTCAGAAATATAAATGAATGCCTCATTCATTAATTTATTTGCATTTTCCCTGCCCATCTCAGAACACATACAAAACACCTAAATATATAAGATGTGCAACTAATGAAAAACAGCAGGTTGTCCTGCCTGATATAAGAGAGTCCTGAGCCTGCTATGGGTGGAAGCTGGGAGGCAGGAGCTCTACTGAGAGCCTGAAGATGATAGCAACTTACCCAAGATGGCTGCCTCAATCTCCACAGAGAAAAATATACTCAGGCTTACACATAATGTTAAACTACTGCTTAATGCTATGGGTACCTGGTAAGAAGAAGTGGAAGAAAGCCTTGAGAACAAACATTTCTCCACACTCCTTTGTTCTCACCTTGAGGTGGACTTGGCCAGTTATTACTTTCCCACAACTCTGCCTTGTTGATTCAAATTGAATGCAAACTCTGCCCTGTCTCCTCAGAAATCTTGCTCCCAGCAGTGCCTCTCCCTCTTCCAACTGCTCCCATCACAAGATGGCAAAGAGACTATGGCAGCCAATTCACCAGTTGAGAAAGCGTCTGGTCCTGAGGCTGAGCAGGGTAGGGCTGAGGAGATGACGGCTGACCATCTCTACCGTCATCCGGTTTGTCATCAATAAAGAGAAAATTCAAAGTAAAGAAAATAGGAAAATTCCAGCAATAAGAAACAAACTGAAGAATTAGAACTGAAGACCTCAAGTGCTTGCTTTTTGTTGTTCCTTGTTCCCTCCCACTCCATTTTCCTTTTGTTTCTTTTCTCTTTAGATTGTAAGCCTGAGGGTAGGGACCTGTCTAAGATTAATATAATATTGTAACCCGCCCTGAGAGCTTCGGGTATAGGGTGGGATAGAAATACAAATTAAAGAAAGAAAGAAATAATCACCAATCCTGTTGCCATCAAATTCAACCAGGTGTTCTGGAACACACTCGTTTAATTAACCAACTTTTGTGATTTACCACAATCCCCAGTTCATCAGAATGACAAGCTCAAGAGCAATGAATGTAAACAGCTGCTTAAGGGGTACAAAACGATGCCTCCTACTGAATCTGTCATATCAGTCTACAACGTCCATACTCTTCCCAGAGCCCCACAAGTTCTAACAAGCAAAGGTTTCAAATTCTTCCCAGGTGCTTCACAGAAGCTCACCAATCCAGGTAGGGGCTTTCCCCAGGATGGATCATTTTAGTTGAAACAAAATACCCCCTATATTACAGTACAGCATAACCGCAAAGCATCAGACCATGTAAACACATTTAGGCTCTGAATGACAGGAATGTTGAGTGGAATGAAGATGTGGAAATAAGGAGCCATTCATATAAAGGAGGCTCCTTCAAATTAAAAACATACCTATCCACCCACAGTGCATGGACCATTGCTTCAGGTTAAAGGAATGAACAAACCTCGCTCAAACAAGCAGGTGCTGGGAAAAAGCAGGAGACTGCTGGAAGCTTTACTTAAGGAAATGAAGTTTATGAGATTCTAAAGCCTGTGTCACGGTAGGCTTATCTGTCAGCAGCAAGAGGCCCAGAGCTGCAAATAACCTCCAGGTATGCAGAACTGTAAAGATTTAGCACATTTTCCCCTCTGACCTACTTTTTCTAAAAAAGGAGTTTTGCTCTAAGTTATTAGTAATTTTATTTTTAAAAAAGAGAAAGGGAAGGGAAGGGAGAGAAGATCAGGAACTCTTAACCACTTGACTCTTAGAGCACAAGCAAATGTGGATTTTTTCATCTCATAAAACTGTAGAGTTTGTACAAAGCAAACTAAATTCAGACTGGGCAACCTTTGCCCTTAAGTTGAGGATACTATTGTCCATTTAGGGTGTGTGTGTTTTCCCCAAACACCATGTAATATAAAAGGATTGTAACATGTTAGGGGAAAGATATTTGGACCAATTGTATGTATTCATGTAATACATGTGAATTCTCATACAATGAGAATTCTATTCTCATCTGATCCTTAGCAAGGTTACTCAGTTAATTGAATCTAGGGCATTGATATGCCACAAGCCCTGTACTTTTATCATCACAATGGCCCTGTGAGGTGGACTGAGAGATACCGATTGGCCAAAGGGCATCAAAGGCTCAGAAGGATAGATAATAAAAGCTCTTTAACCAACTGGAACAGCTTTACTGGACAACCACTTGAGAACACAATGGAAGCAGAGAAGTAACCTGCCCCCACCATCTGGAAGACATAATAAAATGATCAATTCCCTTGAGGTGCATCTATCACCTTCATTGTACACATTTAGGAAGGCAGTGAAGATGCACCTCTTTGCCCTGGCCTTTGGTCAAATGGGGATAGAATTTTCTCTTCCCACTGGCAGATGCTGTTATTGTTTTAATGATGTTTGATTTTAGATGTTGTTACCTGCCCAGGTATAGGGCAGGATGGATGGATAGGTAGGTAGGTAGGTAGGTAGGTAGGTAGGTAGGTAGGTAGGTAGGTAGGTAGGTAGGTAGATAGATAGATAGATAGATAGATAGATAGATAGATAGATAGATAGATAGATAGATAGATAGATAGATAGATAGATAGATAGATGCAGTATGATCTCCTTTAACCATGCATTGAAAAAGAAAGGCTGTGACTCCTTAGAGTGTGATAGATGCCTTGGAGGGACATCCAAGTCAGCTCATCTCTACTCTCTGATGAAAATGTGTAAGATTGCTTGGATGAACTTGACTAACCTACAAAGCACACAAATGTCCATGCATGATCAATTAAACCAGGCCGTCACTGCTGCACATTTGTGTGAGGGCCTCCTGCACCTTCACGTAAAGGGTGATGAGTCCCTCTGTGTGCAGACTTGGCAACTTGAACAACATGGTCCAGAAATGGCAGTGAAGCCATCAAGCTCCTTTCCGAAGCTATCTGAGGCTATGAGGATGCCGAGAGGCGTTTTCACACTTAGGCCTCCAGTATGCGATTAGGACACTTCTGGTACAGAGCACAGTATTACGCACTTTAACGAGGCTGCTTCAGCCTAGAAGTTCTCCACCCATACCAGAGCTGTCCTAATTGTGACTGAGGTGTGCAACACAAAATTGTGTTTCATACCTGTCACAATGCATCCCCCAGGCTTACCTCAAGCGTCCAGTGGGGAGACCATTTACTCTTCTTCCGGGACTGCTGCAGGAGTCCCACCTCCTGGCTAGCATGCTTGGCGGCTGCTGCCCACATCACTCATTCGGTGATGTACCGGCTGGCCGGTGGCCAATTGATGGATCCGGAGGAGGGGAGGGATCAACCCGGCTGGGCGAGGTGCCTTCCCGCCTACCCCTGGATTGCCTCCCTATGCCACCATCTCATCATGGCATCACCTGGGGGGGAGGTGCCTGGAGGTCCCCCTGCCATTCTTCCTCCACCCCATCCATGATCCTCAGGGTGTTTCCCCCCCCCCCTCAGCAATATTGCAGGACTGGGTTGAAAAGCCCTGCAATATCACCAGAAGGGGAGAGCAAATGTGGAGGGGGGAGGGGGGATGGCAAGGGGTCATCCAGGCACACACACCCCAGGGATGCCGCAGGGAGAGGGCAACACAAGGGCATGATCCAGGGGTGGGGAGGCACTCTGCCTGGTTGGTTTGATCCCTCCCCTCCCCGAGATCCATCAGGCTGCCACCTGCAAGCAGCTGGCGCATCACCAAATGCGTGACATTGGTGGCCAATCGCACCAGCCAGGGGGCGGGAGTTCTGGCCTCTGTGGCAGCAGTGCAGGCTAGTATGCACCAGCTACAGGAGAACCATATGCATTCTGACCAGTAAGGGACCTTTGGAGTACACTTCCCTCCCTGGCCAATGCGAATGGTCATCCTTTCCTTGGTGCGTACCAGCCAGAGTACTCCTGCCAGCAGGCAGTAGTGCGAATAGGCCTCTGGTCCAAAACAGGAACTCCCCAAGGCAGAACAAAAGCAATGGGTCTCTGGGCAGCT
This sequence comes from Aspidoscelis tigris stejnegeri, assembly GCA_023333525.1. Classification (NCBI taxonomy): domain Eukaryota; kingdom Metazoa; phylum Chordata; class Lepidosauria; order Squamata; family Teiidae; genus Aspidoscelis; species Aspidoscelis tigris. The sequence continues at coordinate 48,364,511 of JALMGA010000005.1, read as the reverse complement.
CTGAGACCTCTTGGTATAGGGCAAGATAAAAATGTGAATGAATGAATGAATGAATGAATGAATGAATGAATGAATGAATATAATTATTACTATGGCGTATTTATATTCCTCATATCAGATCGAAACTGGGGAAAAAATGGTGTCTCTTGTTTCTCCCCACTGGGTAGTGCTGAAAAAGAAAAGAGGGTTCTAGTCTTTTGGTTATATTTTGTGCAGGCCTCAAACAATGAGATTTATTAGCCCCATGAGCTTGAAGAACAGCCCAGATAATTCAGATGGCCATTTTGCTCTCAGAAAAGGCCTTAGAAGGCATGTATGCAGTGGTGGGGTCTATGTACCTGCTGGTTACCTTCTAGTCCCCTATAATTATTGCCCCGGGGTGGGGGGAGAATTAAATTTTTCTACAGGCTCAATCTGTACTCCAAGTTGTATGTTATAGTGCTAAACTAGGAACAAGTTGAGAATGTGTGGGGTCTGTCCTGATGTAACTCTAATTCTAAACAATGCAATTCTTTGTAAATCAACTCATACTACTACAGTTACATATCCTGATTTTTAATTTGTTTCTACCATTTGTTAAAGGAAGCAGCAATTACTGCAGGTTATGGTTTCACTTGATTTGATCTAAACTGGGTACATTTACTCAGAGAGAAACCATGATGACTTTTGTGTCCTTTCAGCCAAGTAGTCATAGGATTGCTGCTTGTTTTTCACGTTGCAATGGGAAATATTTGTCACAAGATGGCAGGAAAAGACTGTAAATGTAACATTTCCATGTTCCACGCACTGGGAAAGTTCTCCACCCTATTCACAGAAGCAAGAGAAATGTGTGCATGCTTTTATAAATTATCTTTTGAAAATTTGTGACAGTTATGGGTAGTATTATCAGGGCTGCTGACTCACCGAGGAAAAGTGAGCAGTGTTCCACCACATCCAAGAGCTCAAAGCTGGACTTTATTTTCCTGTTGTCCTTCAGGCATATTTCCATCCAGTTTTGGCTACTGAGTGTATAATCCATTCTGTTTAAACAAGTCAATTTTCATACAAGTACTGCCACACCAATGTGTCACCTGCCCTTTGCTCTTCCTTCTCTGACACATGTCCTCTTGGCTGCTTTATACCACCCATGAAAGGCACCAACCACCATTTTTTCTACTGATTTTTCACGGTTTATTCTTCCCTATCATTCCACTATGTAAGCTGTTATGATCACCAAAGAACCTTCTGACACACCTGTGAGAAGCCTGTCTATGTGGTCCCTCAGATCAAGATGGCATGTACCGTGCTGGTCTATTTCAAGTAGCCAGAGGCTGCATTTCCATTATGCAGCTAAGGGACCTTAAGTGAAGCCAATTTCCATTACTCCTAATGGAGTTTAGATGCCCTGAGTGCCAGATGGGGGTGCTTTTCTGCATTCTTGCTTCAAGCATCTCAGATCACTGCTTTAAACAATATCTCCATGCTCCAAAATGGACACATAGGGGTATCTTTCAGAGTGACAACTGTTCATTTGTTTATCCTGCCCTATAACCAAAGGTTTCAGTGCAGGTTACAGCAATAAAAACAAAATATAAAAATGGACACAGTGCATGAAAAGAAGGCCAAAAGCCAGGGTAAATAGGTGTGTCTTCACTGATTTCATGAACATATGAAGTGAAGAAACATGATGCACCTTGGGAGAAAGACTATCCATAATCTGGGGGCTACCACTAAGAAGGCCCAATCCCAGATCCTTACCCTTTTAATTACTGAAAGTGGTGATACAACCAGGAGGGCCTCCCCGCAGATCTTAAGGCATGGCAGCTTGATATAGGAGAAAGCGTTCCTTTAGATATGGCATTACCCCCTGGCACCCAGCATCTTAGCCACCATCACTCCAGTAGTATGAGGTACTTTGTGGTGGGAGCACTGCCCAATTTTTGGCCATGGTCACCATATTAGGTACCTTTTCTGCAGGATGCAACGTCCTGCTCTGAAATAGAGGCATGGAGGTATCTCCCAGAGAGACAATCATGGCTATTCCCTACCCACCCACCCACCGGCACCCTCACAGAAACCATCTCCTAAGTCATGCCTCCCTTGCTTCAACAAACTCTTTGAATTCCAATCATTTTATGAAACAATTTGCTGTCAAAGCTGCAATGTATACAAATAGTGACTTTCAGTATTTAATCAGCACTTCGGCTTGTGTTTAAGGAGATAGAATCAAAGCCAGGGCATGTGGTACCATTTCTGCATTCCTTTGGATTTACATTAAGAACTTGCAATGGAACTTATAGAATACTCTTTTGGTATTTTGGTACTCACAACTTTGCATACCAATCCACCTATGAAGAACTTACGAAGTATGGTAGGAACCAGTCCCAGAATTACTACTTTGGGACATATGGGGAAAAGCTAAATATAAAGAAGAAGAAAGAGAAGGAGAGTTGGCTTTTGTACCCTGCTTTTCTCATCCATTTAAGGGAACTCAAAGCGACTGGCAAAGCTTTCTATTCTTTTCCCCACAACAGACACTCAGTGAGGTGGGTGGGACTGTGAGAGCTCAGAAGAGAGCTGTGACTAGCTCAAGGTCACCCAGCTGGCTTCCTGGAGGAGTGTGGAATCAGACCCGGTATTCCTAGATAAGAGTCCAGCTCCCTAACCGCTAGACCAAATTATCTCTCCAAATTTTGATTCTCTTATTCCTCTCCTATGGAATATAAGAGACAATTTCCAGTCAACGAAGAAAAGGGGATGCCAAAACTCTGCACAGAAGCCCAAAGGTGAGAGAATCTTTGTGGAACTTGGGATAAATCTTCCGGTTGGCCACTTTGATCATTGGGTTCAGATGGGCAACAGACAGTATAAAGGGGAGACCTGGGCTAGAATGTCAAACTAGGATCTAGGAAACCAGAATCCATTTCCCCATTCACCTATGAAGCTCATTGAGTGACCTGGGGCAACTCTTTGCTGCTTAGTCTAACTATCTCACAACAGAGTAGCAAGATGCCCTCCCTTCTGGCCCTTCCTGGAAAGTTTTTCATCTATTCCCAAAGCTGCATTTGGTAAGGATCTAGATGGGAGTTACATAGTCAGGCCTCATCCAGACAGGGAAAATATGGCACCTTTATATCTGCACTATGGTGGGGTTACCACATGTATCTGTGGCAATGCTCCCATAGCTCCACTATAACCCTCCTGAAACGCGCAGTAGCCTATTATGGGAAAACTCAGTATTGTTGGTAGGTTTCCCAAAAATAGTACTATTTCTTACCTCGTGTGCAAGGGCCAAAACAGATGTCTGCACATGCACAGTGGTGGCGACACTTACTTCCTGGGACTTTTCTGAACTTAGCCCCATAGTTTGCATCCAGTGTGCTCCCAGATGAAGTATCTGCACTGGAAGGGGTCATTTCCAGCTCAGAAACTGTTCCTTCCATGCAGGAGCACACTGGAAGAAAATTACATGTTGAGCACTTTTTCATGCTTCACATCTGCACTCACCACAACCTGTATCATCCAGTGGCATCCCATCCACACCTCTATGGTGCACAGAGCAGCACAACACACACACACACAAGCATGCTGGTGTGTCATGTGATGCACTGGCACCATTGCACATGCACAGTAGACCACTGTTGTCCTGCAGTGTCATCCCATACTGCACTGGCCAGTATACTAGATCAGCAAGCATACTAGGAGACTCCCTTCCATGCACTGATGCAGTCTAAGGAAGACAGCAGTTGGGTCTTCCTTGGACCGCATCATCATGTGGAAGGGAGACTCTTAGTACGCTTGCTGGTCCAGTATATCAGCCAGTGCAGAAATGCCCTTAATAGCAAACTGAGCAAATTTTCAGATGGTCACACAATTCCCTGCTATGATACAGAGGCTGGAGTGCTGTACCGGGGCTTGGAAGTTCAGATCCCTGTTTTGCTGCATGGGTTTGGGCAAATTGCTGCCTGTCAGCCTAATCTACCTTACAGGACTGTTGTGTAAATAAAAAATGAGAACAATATTCACCACATAAGTCTCTTTAGAAGAAAGGTGGAATAGAAATGTGATATATAAAATAAATTCTGGTAATAATGTATACATCTAAATATAGTTACATAGCACATGGACACTGTAGGCACCAGTAGGTTAATGTCATTTGCATGTTATTATCCTCTCCTGTGGTGGTATCCAATTTTGTAATATTTATTTACATATATCATGTCCTTTACTAGAGCCTTATATCGTTTTTTACTGTAACCTAACTAGGGCAGCTTCTATACATTGCTGCCAGCAGCACGACAATCAAGAGCGCTGTTGTGCAGCATGCTAAGAAGAGCAATACTGCAGCATTCTTCAAAAAGTGTCAGTTTCTGTCTGCATGTTCCCAGCCATGAAAACATCATAGCCCAGGAACGTTCATTCCCTGGCTTTGAGATTTCTGGCCATGGATATTTCTCACCAGGAAATGGAAGAGAAAGTCAACCAAATGAGCAGTTGTAGAACATTGTGGGTTACAAAGTGATAGAAAGAACTCTTCAAGCAGAGGCTGGACAGACATCTGTCTGGGATAGTTTAGGTAATCCTGCACTGAGCAGGGGTTTGAACTTGATTCACCCTAGAGACCCCTCCTAACTCCATAATTCTAGGATTTTACTCTGCTACTATAGCACTCTGAAAGCCTGTGCACAATAAGTGTGCAAAGTAGGTGCATCACACAGCACTGCACGCTTTGAGCACTGTCATGGTAATGCAAGGGGGGCCATGAGGGGCATCTGCACCTTCACAGCAGTCTCATGGCACCATAAATACCCCAAGAAGATTCTGCTACGCTTCAAGTACTTGGTCATCAGCATAAAACTGCATCTCCTCCCATGCCTGCAAATGCATTTTGAGGAAACCATGGATTTGTTCAGTGCCAATAAGTCCTGAACTGGTCCAGTGACCATTTATGCATGTTTGCTGCAATATTGTCATGCAGTGCTATTTATGCTAACATCATTTTATTGTGTGACAAAAGATAACCACCCCAAGTAAGATACAAACCAAACTAAATACCATAAAAACAGGCAAGTTGAAATTCAGAGCACTTGTAAGTATGTGCCTTGACGGCTAAGAGAGAATCATGCTGCAAGATTAAACTGGCAACCTTTGTTGCAGAGGCTCCCTCAGGAATACAGAATGCTGGGACAAAGCACACTGCCTTTCAGTCAAAGAGCCAAAGACTTTTTCCAGAACCCCAGAGAGACAAATTTTGGCTGCTGGATTTTCAGCTAGGGACTGAGGTGCAGAGAGGGATGAAAAGAGAAGAAAACGTGTTTCTGATTTCTAAATAAAGCCGGCTCCTTAGACCCAAATACCAACTTTTATCACTCAAAACAGAAATAGAAGTTATGTTTAAAAATACTGACTGGTTTGCTGAAGTTTTTCATGTAAACCTAGAGGGAGCAACATTTATGATTTCACTGTCTCCATCTTTATGTCTCAGCTTTACTCAGGGAGTAGGGAGACATTATCAGGTCAGCTCCTGGTCATTTCTTCTGCCTTTAATATTCTCAGGCTACATTAATCAGTTCATTGCTTATGATCATACACTAGAGCACCATTGTCCAGGCTTCCCAGAAGCTGATTACCATTACACTAAGGATTTTTCCCCTCGTTATTTTGTTTCACATCAACTTCAGCCAAATCAGGATTAACTAAACCCAATTTGATTCTAATCCAAACCACACACCCTTTCTCTTCTCTGCCAAATCAGCTTTGAACTGCTTAAATCCATGAGCAGCACCAATCTAGCAACCTACTTCCCTGGAATGTAGAAATAGGGGTCACACAATAGCTCTGCAAGTCAGGGGAAAAAATGTTGAAAGACACAGTAAACAGATTCCACCACCACCCACAATGCAATTCTATCCAAAGTTTTGTTTTAAGAAGAAGTTAAAAGTGTAAAGAGTTTACACCAGAAATACAGAGGGGGAAGGGAAACTTTCACATTGCAAGCCTCTCTTTTCTTTGAGCTTCAAGGCAAAATTTGAATCTTCATAAACAACAAACTGGAGGCATGGTACAGATTTTCATCTAAGGCTTGATATGCTCTTCAGAGTTATTTGATAGGGATGTATGTGGAACATCATCCATTCTTGTAACAAAAGAACCAACCTTTTCAGTCCTGCAAGCCCATCTGAAATTTGACGAAGGTAAGCGCCACCTTGAGAGAAAGCAAGAATCTTGGATACACTGGCACAGACTAATTGTACTTCCACAAGAGCAGTGAAGGTAAGGTCAGAGTCCAATTAGAAGCCTTCCTTTCATCTCCCAGTACCGTGTTTTGATCCAGTGCAGATCCAGGGCCTGTTTGGACAGAGGGAATATGGCACCATAATGGTGCTACTATAGTGAGGTTTCCTCCCATATTTGAGGCAACCCCACCATAGCCCTGGTCACAGTTTCTCCAGCAATAGCACTTTTTACTTATCTTTTGCACAGAGAGCCATTATCTGTCTGCCACACGTGCTTAGAGGTTGAAACAGACATTCACACATTCATGAAGGTGCTGATGAGCACATCCAGGTATTCAGGATGCCCAAATGCCCAGAGGCTCACATCAGTAAAATGGACATAGAGAGCACCATCTGCTATTACAGAGGGAGGAGGGAAGGTTTTCTGCATTATCATCTCCTCACAGGGTACCTGGCTGCTGTCTGGAGGTGGTCACTGCTCTGGTGGTCCTGATCTGCTGGGCACTACTCCACGGCAGCAGCATCAAAACTGGATTGAGCTACAACTTAAACCAATCTGTGACTTTAACAGCTTGATAAACTGTGTGGGTTGGAGGGATTTAAAAGTACACATTTCCAAGGGCACTGAAAAGTCTTTCAGCTGCCTCCTCTGTACTCCATGTTTCAATGCATCCAGTTTTCACATCTGTTATGGTGCCACAGCATCCCTGTGCAGCTCCTATGACAGATCTTATATTCACATTGCAGATTACAAAATATTGAGAAGTACAAATTGAAATACAGCACTTTGGGGAGGGAGGGAGGGAGAGGGACAGCAGTAAATCGAATAGGCATTGGTCCAAACAAATTCAATAAATATGTCAAAGGCACGAAAACAGATAAAATAACAATTGCACAACTGCAATAGACAGCAATACTTGGTTCAGGCCACATTCTTTGAAGATTCCTTAGGATTTGGATTAACAGGGGCACCTCTGTCATTACATCTAATGGATTGGGCAACCAACCCCTATTAAGGACGATGAGGTTAGATTAAATGTGATATCTGGAACATGGCATGCAGTGATGTTATGTGAACACTCCAAAAGTTTTTTTTAAAAAAAACCTCTCAAGAAATCCATGTACCTTCTGTACTTCACGCCTTGGCACATGATGTGGAAAATGTGTCCTGTGCCTAACCAAGCAAGCTGGACCAGGAATGGGAGAGATGACTCACAGTATACCTGTAGCAGTCCACATGACAGCTGCCTGTCACGGCTTTCCTTCGGAGGCCAGAGATGAAGTCACAGTTCAAGAAGAGGGTTTTTTTGGTGCACCTGGAAACAGCCCTATATGTGGGTCATTTCTAGAATCTTGACAATTGGTATTGGGCTTCATGCATCACATAACCACATACTCTAGGTACTTTAGCATCCACATAGCAGTAGCTAGAGTAGCCCATGGCCCACCAACATTTGGGAGACCCCTTTAAAGTGGGCTCTTGTTAGCATGCTCCCTGGTTTTCCTTGGGAGACCATGTTTCTTTGTGGAATGTTCTGCCTTACAGAGCCACCATTCCCCAGGCCAGCTAGGATGGTCCATCAGAAGCTGCCCCAGTGGCTACATGGATGTACCAACGAAGTTTTCCTGGCACCAACACTCAAATGGTTGGCCAATGCCTACTTCTGGAGACACGCCAAAGACTGGCTCTGGTGCTTTCTGCAGGGAAAGCAGGTGTCCCCTCCCTTGAGATATAGCAACAAATGGCAAATATCCTTTCAGATTGCTACCCTCAGAAGTGCAAGGGGGTGTAGCATGCAAGGGGGCCTTCTTGGTGGCAGCCTACTAGCTTTGGAATAGCCTCCCAGTGCTGGTACACAAGGCACCAACTCTATTTGTTTTGCCTGGTTAAAACATACCTCATCTTCCTGGCCTTTAATTCATAGGCCGTATCTTCATGGCAACCTTATCTCGAATTCAAAATGTTTTGAATCCTCAGAGTCCAGATGGCAGTTTGGCTTAACACAATTTCCCCATGTTAAACCATCCCAAAGCGTGATGAATCTCAATCCTGATTTCAACAGGTCTCACTCTGGTTCGTGCGCTTGAAACGTTTTACATTTTTTACTGTGGGAACCCTTCCGTGTTAAGGGATGAGAGTTTCCCTGCCCCAATAGCTTGCTTCCAAAGCAAGCTGTAAAAGCAGCAGCAGCCCGAATAGCAATCCAAGCAATCCACTGTAGCAAACAAGCAATTCACACCTGATAACCATCTTGCTATTGAAAGTGCTGACCTTCTAAAAAGGGGAAAGAAACAAAAGCAACTGCCGTTTGGAGAGATGTATGAATGTTTAGCTTGACTTGCCGCCGCTGCTGCGCACCCTGAGCAATCAGGAGAGGAGGGAAAAGAATCGCTGCCTGCCTGGTGCCATTTTTCCTCCATCCAGGCAAGGCAGCCACCCAGCTAGGCTCCGTGAAGGGGTCTGTTATGGGTGGTACGTTCACGCCAGGAGGAAGAGGACAGGGCAGCCCCGAAAAGTGGCTTTTAAAAGGTAGCCACTGGAGTCCCCCCTTGAGTCACGTACGTCCTCAGAATCCGGATTGAACGCAATTAAGCTGCAAGTAATGGGAACAGGCAAATTCCCGTTTGCATCCAGTTCTGTTATCTCAGTTTAGGGAAAGCGAAATAAGGTTGCTGTGAAGACACGGCCATAGTTTCCTCTGAATGGAATATTGTAGGGTAGGTTGGAGGGGGAAAGTTTGGGTGTTATCTTTTAAATATGTTTTAATGTTTTGAATGTTATCATATGCTGTGATCTGGTTTGGGACCTTCAGGTGAAGGGCAGGATGCAAATGGAATGGAATGGAATGGAATGAATGAATGTAGCACATAGAAAACAGAAAATAAAAATTATGGATCAGGTGAGGTTCTTACTAAGTACTGAAACTGGAATGGCCAACACCTTTTCACCCTTAACCATCCCACTATAGTTAAGTTCAGGAAAGGTGACCAGTGTTATCACCACAGACACTGGCATTGTCTCCAACTTGCCTACACACAACTGCAGTGCGAATGGTCCACCTAGAGCAATGGCCGCAGAAAGCCCTGCTGCATGCTGTGCCACTGGTATGACAATGGCAATACAGTACACATTTGCACAGCCACTGCTGTGTCACCACCACCACCCCTTAGCTTTTGCACTTGGAGGTTACCACACTAGATGCTCTCAGTAAAGCTGTGGAGCAGTTTTTACAGAGGACCAAGGCACTTCAAAATGTTCTCAGACACCCCGGGATGGAGGTGGCAGCCTGGCACGCAAATGGAGCATTTCAGAGCACCTCAATCCATGCACTGTAGGTAAGGGCAAACACGCCCTAAGATACAAATTAGATGCAGCAAAAGCTTTCTGGAAGTTAAAGAATTTCAGGCTAGCCAAACAAGATTCAAAAACACAGTGTATATTTATAACTCTATACTATTAAGGAAATGGGATACTATGCAAATAATCCACGCCAACCTGTACATTAATCTCTTTAATCCTATTTTTTATTCTTATCTTTGCCAATCTACAGCAAGAGCAGCTTTCAATTTACCAGGATTAAAGGCATATTTTGACATAATCACATTTCATTTCTTAGATCAGCTGGTTTTAATACCTTTAGATATTTGGTCTAGATAACATTTCTTTGGCAATCATTTACTGAATATTAACAAGAAAGTTTAGCCAATCTATGCTTTCAAATTCAACAGGACTCCCAGTCTAAGCTGTTTCTGGCAGGTAATGTAGAACTGACAGGATCTGACCTAAAACATTTCTTGATTACACCCAGAATGCTGATCTCTGTTCTGCTCCATCATTGATGCCCATGAATGGGAAGCCATCTTCTCAACTTTTTTTTTAAAAAAATGATGAGTCATGCAGATTTTTCATTATTTTACATTTTTACAGTCCTGCTCTTACCGAATGGTTTTGCCCAAGTACATTTCTCATTGAAGGTTTTAATGAAGGGTTCTTTAATCTTCAACCTATGAATGTTGAACTTCTCTTTCAGTTAAGAGACAACTAATGGTGGTAGGACAACTGTCTGGAAAGCAGAGGGTTATAAATTTCTTCCTCAACATCTCCGCCAAAAATGGTTTGGTAAGGTAAACCCCTTCAATATCCCTGGCAAGGAAATTGTGTTGGTTATGAGGACAAGTTAAAGTTTCCATTTCCTAATGGTCTAGTGTTCAAGGCTACATATATTTTGAGGGGGAAAATGTTTTACAGCTGCATGAACACATAAGTCAAGAAAAATCTATGAAAAATAATCATATTTGGTCCATTTCATTGCAGCATATATATTACCTATTTAGAGTGCACTAAGTGTGCAATATTCAGTCAGGCTGACTGGTCCAAGTAGCCCATCCTATGCCCACTCACCAATGTCCATTTAATTTAGCAACTTATTCTCACAGGGGAAGTAGTTTTTTCACCACCAAGGGTGAAATTTACTACCAAAAGTAACCAGCAACCAACCTGAATAACTTTAAGAAAAGATTAGATAAGTTCATGAACGTCAGGTAGATCAATGTCTACTGGGATGGGTGCTGGAGAGACAGGCAGGATTCCTCTAAAGGCCACTTGTAGGGAATTGGGAACAGGTGAAGGCTTTGCCGTTGTCTTCTGCTTCCCATTAGGAATTGATGGGACACTGTGTGAGATAGGATGCTGGACCAGATGAGTTGTGGCTCTATTCCAGCAGGGCTTCTCTTATGTTCATAGTGGCCAGTTGCATATGGAAACAAACAGAACACAAGGAATCATCACTGATGTTGTCATCTTCATTGTTAAAGACCCTTGTCATAATTTCAAAAATCAGTGTATTACTAGTATTGTTAAATGCTACCAGTAATACTTTGAGATGCTGGGTTTCAAGAAAATGAGAATGAGAATCTTCAGGTTCTGCTTTTTCTTTTCCTCCTGGAATGGCTTTTACTCCTGTCAGGGCTCGTAAAATCCCAGACATGAAAATTGTTTCACAGTCTTGAAAAGTATGAGGCCCCCCCCTTTTTTTTCTAGGGTTGGTGTCTGTTGTGATTTCTGAGTCAGAAACCTGTTCCAACACAACCCTTCCTACTGTATTCTCTATTTCACAGCTCCTTGCTCAGCTGCACACCCTTCACCTCCTGCAGATGAATTCTGAACAAGGAATGGAAGGAATGTGAGCACCAAATCCCAAATCTAAAGAAAGCTCCACACATCGAGATACTGATTCCCTTTGTAAAAAAAAAAAAAAATGGTATTTGAATTCTCTTGCTGCAAAATGTACAAGCTTCTTTGTACTGTTCAATAATGGAGTGGGTGTGTAAAACATGTTTTAACAGAGAAATGGGAAACATTTAAGCCAACAAACTAGATAGGAGAGTCACCAGAGGTCACCAACCTTTTGTATCCCTGGGGACAATTGGAATTTTGAGAGCATGCCATGGGAGCCTCTCTCTCCTCTATTTGTTTCCTTTCCCTAGACTGTGAAATGAGAAGGGAACTCACAAGTCTGCAGGAGAAGTCCTTAAGGGCACCATTGTGCCATGTTGACATCTCCAGAGAGAGGTTGAAGAAGGCTTCTAGACTTTTTGGAGCAGTACAATAGAAAGAAAGCTGTCTTCGTAAACATATGACTGGGAGTATGGTGAAAGAGGCTCCATGAATGTAGTTAGGGTCTCTGACAGAGAAGGCAAGGTGGAAACATTATGCTATGCAGATTGAGAGAAAAACATGCAGAATACAAAGTAAATAATGTCCAAGTTCACCAACCAGTCAAATGCTTAAAAAAGAGACTGTCTCTTCTTCCTGAATGCTTGGCAGTAAGCTGGGACATGTATGATTTTCTCACATGATTCTAAGTTCAATATGCAAATGTTAGGGGATGGCCTCACCACGCCACATCATTCACCTGGCTTTGTATGAAGAGGAGTCAGACAAACCAGTCATTGCTTAGCCCATTTTTTCTCTCCTTTCCCCTGCCCTGTAGCGTTCTTCACAGGCAACGCTACAAGAATATTTTTTTAATTTTTATTATTTAATTATTATTATTGTATAACATAATCTTAAAACTTCAGACTCTTGATATGAAATCTCACATATGTTTATATCATTCGGTTAACTATAAATAATTTCCTCTGTTCTTCTAAGTCTTCTTATAGTATCTCCCCTTTAGTGCTCCTCATCAGTGGTTTTTCCTTCTTTCAGCTGTCCATTTGAATATACAATCAATTAAATCCAGCAGTTATTATTCCTGCTTCTTGCAGAACATTGATGAAGGGTCTCCAGTCTTTTATATACTTATCTATTGTCTTGTTCTTTCATAAGTCTGTTAATTTGTCCATCTTTGCTAAGCCAGTTCTCCACAGAAGGTATTCCATCTTCTTTCTGCTTTTGTCCATATACAATTCTTGCTACTGTTACCATATAGAGAATCAAAAGTTTCACATTACCTAGAATTTCATCTATTATTCCTAATGAAAACATTTCTAGTCTAAGTAGTACATTAATTTTTAAGATATTTCTCATTTGCTTTTTTACAAGTCCACCGCATATTATACTTCCAACACTTATTAGACACGTCTTGGTATATCTTTGCTAATTTATGTGATGTTAAATACCATCTATACACCATCTCATATATATTTTCTCTTAATACGAGACACATGGTAAACTTCATATCTTTTGTCCACTATTTCTCCCACTATTATATTTGAATACTACACCCAAAATTTATTTATTGCCCATATAATTATACATTTTTCACTTGTTCATGTTCCATATATATCTGCAGCAGTAATTTGTACATCACACAAATTGTTCCTTTTTCATCCATCTTTAACTGTATTTCCCACTTTTGCCTTGCCCATTCAAAATTTAATCTATTTTATCATATCTGTATATATCCACCAGTTGTGCATATGTAAACCACTGTATATTTGCCTTCTTGATTTTGTTGATCTCTTGTTTTTAAAACAAAATTGTTAATTACTTCTGTTTCGTTTAACAGATCTTTATACTTAATCCAAGCATCTCTTTCCCCAAATTCTTTCTGTAGCCCTCCATGTAGTAACACCCACAAGGACATTTTCCTGTAAGAGTTATTCTTATATTTAGACCAAACTCTACATAAAGCATTGCTTATATGATTTTTGAAATCAGAATTAACTTTTACTTTATCATACTATAAATACCCATGCCATTGATACCTCATATCTTGTCCCTCCAATCGTAATAATCTACAATCTTTCAACCAGAACCACTTTGCAACCCAGTTTAAACAATATGCCGCATGATATATCCTCAGATTCAGCAATCCAAGACCTCCTCTTTCTTTTGAACCCTGCATCAATTTAAATCTTATTCTTCAGTTTTGCCTTGCCAGATGAACCTTGCCTTTTTTAAAGTCTTTTTCATTAATCACTGTCGGCAAAGTTGGAAATAGAAATATCATTCTTGGAAACAGGTTCATTTTTATCACAGAAATCTTGCCCATTAACAATTAATTCAGTTTTGTCCATCTTTGTAAATCTTGCTTGATTTTTTTTTACCACATTTTCAAATAGCTATATTTTATTTGAGCAATATCACTCCCAAGTATTAAACTTTCTTTTCTATAGCAAATCTTGATTTCTCTTGGAACACTTCTTGTTCCTTGTTTATCACATTTCCCAACAACACTTTGGTCTTCTTCTCGTTTGTCTTTAATCCTGCTATCTTTCCATAGGCCTGAATAATCTGTTTAAGTGGCACAAAAGTCATTATAAACAATAAAGGTGAAAGAGGGCAACCTCGTCTGGTCCCTTTTTGAGTGGCAATATTTTTTCATTATATCTACACTGCACTGAATGTAGCAACCACCATCACCCCAGACAACTGTTTTGCAAAACGATCACAAATTATATTTTTTGCATGGAAACATTCCAGTCTGCTCACTCACATTAGCACATATTCACTGGCCTTGACCCAAACCTTCAAATGTAGGTGAGGACAATGACTACACTTCTGCTTCCTCCTCCATGTGTTTATAGTATATGAGAGCTGCATTGTAGCAGTTCTCTGAGCTGAATTTTGTTTCTGCAGACAGTCCACCACCAGATTCAGTAGCATCATTACTGCCAAGAGATTCACAATGATGATGTCCCCTGGCCTAGTGGCAATATGTCAACAGCAACTGATCCAGCTCTGATAATTCCTACAAGACTCTAACCTTGAGCTATGGGTATTCTCTAATATATCATGTTTTTTTCAGTCATGTCTCTTCTTCAAAAGTGAGAGGGACTAAGGACAGATGCCTTGGTGAAAACATCCTAATCACCACAACAGAGGGCACCTCCATGTATCTATTTTTGAGTTTGGAGACACACAATGACACAGAGATTAGGGTGTTTTCACCAAGGGCAGGAAATGGCATCCTAGACACAAAGGTAACTCCAACAGTAATTATAGGCCCCTGAAACATGCCATCCCCACCTGAAACATAGGTCCATAGCTTCCTATAGGAAGTTGCAAGAGCTGAGTCCAGTGAGTGCCATCACGTGGGATGAAGCAGCCAATGGAGTTGAGCTGCCCTTCCTGCTCTTGTTGGGTCTTGCTGTTCCACCCAAACTGGCAGGAAGATTCAAATTTACCTTATACTGCAGAGCAAGTGTTCTCTTACCCACATTAAGGTAAATTTGCAGTTACGGGGGGATGTGTCACCACTACAATTTGTCGATCGTGGTGTGTGACACCCCCACAGCGACTGCATTCCGCTGCACACTATTAACAAGTCTGGATGCACCCATACTCTTTGCTGTGATGAAGTCCTTATAATGAGGTACCTTTGCTGCAGTAAATAGAAGCACAGTGCCTGAAGATGTACTCACAAGTATCTTTGAAGAGCAAATAGAAATACAGCCTGTCTTCCTCACACCTGAGAAAAAATTATCAATGTCCTTTCCCTCAAGTTAATAGCTGCCACAGCCAGGTCTAATTTTGCCCCTGCTGTTCTTGTTCCCCCCTGATGTTGCTAAAATGAAGTGAATGAAGTTCTAGAAACCCGTGAAAGGAAAGAAAAATGAGAATGCAAAATTATGGCACACTGCCTTTTGTCAGAGTGGTGGTTGAAAAATAACACTTAAAGTAATCCACAGTCTTAAGTAGACAAATATTTGCTATGTAGCAGGCTGCTCACAGAAAAGACTTAGGTGTAGTTTTCATATTTATGATTTTTTTGTGCTGTGCAGCCGAATAAGAAATCTCTTTTCCAGATACGACTTTTTAACATGCATACCTGCTGATATTTATTAATATTCACGTTTCTCTTGTGCCTCTGTGTGTTATGATATGGTCCTTGGACTAATCAATAAATTCTGTTTCTGCAGACTGTCCGATTTCCACTTTGACTGTCTCCATTCAGTTTCAATTATCTTGATATATATATATATATATTCCATGCTTTATTTTGGAATATCCAAATATAGTGGAATAAGGAACTGGATTGTCAGGTTGGCAAAGAATGACCATGAAACTCTTTCTTTAAAAAGATGAACAGTGATTTATTTCAGCTCAGCATTAAGACATTTCTTGTTGGGAGCAACTTGGAACAGAAAGCCCAGCATATTTATATGTTTCATAGCTGGGCGGGGTTTGGCCCTTAACCAATGAACAAAAACTATTTTTCAAAACCAGTTTAAACTTGGAGCCAAAACCTTCCAACAGAAATGTATCACTTGACCTCAGCAGGGAGGGGGGTATCAACTGTCAGTGTCAAAACAACAGGCAGCTACTATATACATATATACAGAATCCCATAGGTGGCAGAGATCTTACATTCAAATATTATGGCAGGCAGCTAGCCCTGCCTGACATGGATGCAGCCTTTATTCCCTGTGGTTGATTGACATCCAATCTGAGGGGGGGGGGAACCAGGGTGCTTCTAAGGCCATTTGCTGGGATTCAAGAGCAGGCAAAGGTTTGTCCTTGTCTTTGCTTGAGATGCCCCTGAGCATTTGGTGGGCCACTGTGTGCGACAGGATGCTGGACTAGATGGGCTGTGGCCTGATCCAGCAGGGCTTCTCTTATGTTCTTATGTAATCTTGTCATCAGACATCCCCTTCTGTCATTTACTCATTCTCCAGAACACACACTAGATGGGATGAAGGGAACCTAAGGACATATCTCCTTAGGCACATCCCATCAGGCCTCTGCTGGCTTCAGGAAGCCTAAGAAAGGGACTGGATAGCTCCATTGCTGTCCCTGTGGCTGCCATTCTGAAGTCCTTGCTGCTGCCCATTTTGCTTTGGAAAGGTCCCAGCTCAGTGGTCTGGAGAAGGATTGAAGTCCCTCCATGCACCATCACACCATCACTCTGGAACGTGGTGCAGTGGAGACAGGCAGATAAAACTTGGAATGAAATTGTGAAATATTGTCTTTATATTAAAATACCTGAAGGTCCAGCTCTTTCATAGGTTTTCTAGATGATTCTGGTGGCCCTTAAATTGATACAGGTCTGTCAGAATGTAACAGTCTCCAAAATGTTAGCTTTGTTTTTAAATTTTATTGTAAGAAGAAACAATATGGAAATGTTTAGTACTGGAAAATTCTCCCTTCCTGGATAGGGATTGGCATGGTGTCACCTGATGATGCTTTGCACCAGCCTTTTGTTAACCACGGATGTTTTATTTGCTTGGGTGATGTTTAGGATATCAATAATGTCCTTTGACTGTTACTGAATATCAGATATATAGTAATGCTTTTTCCCTCTCTACTGTAACTGCATCTTCGTTTAAAATCACTTGTCAAGGGAAAGTTTAAAAATATTTTTACTACATCAAGTTTTAGAGGTAGAACAGCCCATCATTTTATTGATCTTAACCGTATCGGCATTAAATATCACAGGTTAAAAAGAGAGAGAGGTTTGGATTTGGCTGCAATTAACTTTAAGCTCAAGGATTTTCAGTATTAAAAGAATAGTTATCTCCTCCTATAATAACAAGATAACAATCCAAGTAGAGGAAGTAATGATCTCATCAGTCCTCCTTACAACTTGCTTACACCTGAAAAAAGATTTCCCCAGGAAGGTTTTTCAGATCCTTGGCATTCTCTCTTGCCAGTATCTGCCACACCCAGCCAGGGAATTTTGCTCCCTCCCTGCCCCATCAGACAGGCACTACTTATCCCAAGATTAATTCTGCTTCCTGCCCATTCATTTGCCATCTTTGCACTCCTCCCTTTTGAACAGGTTTCCCTAGCTATTGACACACCTCAAAATTCTCCCAAACAAAGAGGGACTGACTTGATTGCAGCCACAATAAACAGACTCAAAAGCAAAGCAAAGCAACAAGAAAGGAGCATGTGGGTAATCCATTAAGTGTTTTCCTTCACACTCTGGCATTTAATTTGATTCCAGAGGCTTTCACCAATTTGCAGCTTAGCTGTTTTAAGCCTGATACACTGTTTATCTGTGTTATTAAGAGAACAAAATGTTTGCATTTAATCACTACACCTGCTTCTCATTTGCTATGGCTAGCATTGCTAAAGGTATCAGAAAAGTAATAGGTTCTCATTTGAATTCATTGTATATAACATTCTTAGAAAATTAGAAAGGGCATTGTAATCATACTGTTTATAAGTCAGTAATAGCTTTTATTTAAAGGACACATGACCTGCCATTACCCAATTTAAAAAGTCATAATAATCATCAGTATCTATATCATGTTAGATTTTTAAAAAGATAATTGGAAAGCAATCCTATGATAATAGAAATAGATTTTACTGGAGAAGTATTTCTCCTCTTGTTTAATGCTGAAATATCTTACTTTAAACTGTAAAATGTTTGCACTCTGAACATACTGACAAACTTCCTGTCTCGTTTGCTGCCTAAATCCCACAGAATATTAATAATAGTAATAATTGTGGCCATAAATTGGGACCCATGGGGAGGGGAAAGAAGGATATGATTAGGAGCCTTGCTTTGATCTCTCCAGACGGTGCTTCATGGGTGCAATGGGCTGGAACACAGTCCATCAAATAAGTCATCTAACTACCTCACCTTGGCCTCACTACCCCTACAGGTCCTGTTCCATGGATAGGGCTGATTAATTCTGGTGCCCTTAGAATTCCAGTAGTAGTTCCGAGCAGAGGAGGAAAATTGATTAGCCAGTGATAGTGGAAGAGGTTTGTGGTAGCAAAAAGATTAAAATGAAGAGAAAGGTTTAAAAATTAGCAGTGGCTTCAAACCTCAAAGATTGTACATGTATATTAAAAGGAGAATATTCAGGCAGGATCTGAGTGGCATACATTTTTCCATGGAAAGTTACCACCTGGAAACCAGTAAGCTTGTGCACGATTAATTATTTTCACATAGTAATCTGAAGACATAAATAATACCTGCATTTAACCTTTAAACAGTCTTTTTCTGTCTAGGTAGTGGGCTAGAAGTGGTGGGAGTAATAAAATGGAGGAGGAAGAACCTTCAAAAAGCAACTATCTTAAGAAAGCAAATGACACATAAATATTCTAGAACTGCTCAGCCAGGGGTGCACACCTTCCAAATTCCTACCTTTGTCCTTTGTCTTTTCCTTCATTCACACCAAGTCTTCTTCACGGCTGAAGCTATAAAAAATAGTTTAACTTCCTTTCCTTCCTGGCGTTTAGATCGTTGGCACTTGTATTTACTTATATTTACTCTCCAGGAGACCCTAACAGGAAGTTTATATGGCTCATTTTCAAGCAACCTACTATGTTATTTTAATATTCTTTAATTAATTTTTTCCTTTAGTTACCATATTACTGACTTAAGGCCCCAAGTATATCACATTCTATGGTCCTACCACAGCCTGACCCCTCTGTTCATCCTTCTGAATTAATATTGTTTTACTCATACTCTACACCATGTTGCCCTGTTATCTGCAACTGGATAGCAAGTGTGAGAACAGACTGCTGGACTAAATGGGCCATTAGGACATATCTTATTTTATTATGCCCAATTAATTTAAAGATTTGAACAAAGGTGCCCTTCTGAGCCTCCTTCTCCAGTGAGTCTATTCAATTATCCTTTCTTGTCTGTCCTAGTCATCTGCTCTTTCTCTCTCCTGCCCCCAGAATTCTGAAGTAATAGGTCTAGACAGGCTACTGAATTATATGTTTTCCTTCAAAAATATTCTAGAATTTGAGAATTCATAATCAATATGTACCGGTAAATCTAAACTAACACACACACATACCTACCTACCTGCCTTGTCTTTAAAACTAATATGTGTTTTAGAAATAAATTTTATGCCAATCCCTGGAGAAATGTATACGGCTTTAAGCTGCACATTTTTGGTGTCATTATTTCACATAATATACCATGTGTCTCAGCTTCCTTGTACCACGTGAAAAAGTGACCAGACAACATACTTTTGCCTTTGTGCTCTTCAGTGTGAACACATTATATCATTTGAAGAAACACTAACCAAACACAACAGCACAGGGAATTAAAAACAAAGAAACAAAAATACAATGTTAGAGAAAGGGAGCGGTGTATTGCTAACTTTTAGAACATTTGCTTCAGTTGATTCAAATTCTCTTGTGACCTACAGGGTTCCTCTAATACACCAGTTTAAAAATCTGGCCATGGTCTCAGCAAAGTCACCTCAAGGTCCTCAAAGGTTGAAATCTAAGAAACAAAATCTATTTTAACTACATTTTTATTCTTCCAGTGAAAGTATATATCTTAAATATTTCCATAAGCAACCAAACTATATAATTTTTTTTTCTATAAGGGCTTAATAATATTCTAAATGCATTTACCTCGGCCATATCATCCAATATGTAAGACTCTTGCTCTGTCACTTCAGTTGGGAATATCTAAATGCTCACTCATGGGGAACAGGGAAGCAGTATTTAAAAACAAAGCTTCAACGTGGCTTAGATGGGGTTGCATGCGGATGCTAGTGTTCCCGTCTCATATAAAATCCACGAGAGGAGGAAAGTAATAATTTTTTAAAAGTGTTTTTTTCCCTGTCAGGATAGGAGTCAAGGTTTTACAGTTTCTATCCTACCTAGTAGACATACAGCAAAGAATAAACGGTGAAGTGGAAGAGATACTGCTGATTTAAAAATAATAATAAAACGAGATAGAGTATCAGAAGACTTGAAATCTGTTCCTTCACAGCTTTTTATTTAACAGTTGCATGATACTGATGAAAAGTGGAAATCTCTTTTCTCCTGCTCCCAGAAGTTGTTAAAAATGCAATTTTTCCTATCATACAGGAATTTGTTTTTAAAATGTATTTTTAAAAATGGAGGGAGATAAATGGTGGAAACAGAGATGATGATGATGATGATGATGATGATGATGACTGACATAAAACAACAGTAACACACAGCAAACAAGATATTTATGCTAGTTTTGGTAATTGTTATCACTAGTCGGCCCCTTTCCAAGCGCCTAAGACTGAGTGATGTATTGGCAAATGATATGAGCAGATCCCAGCAAAGTGGCTTTCTGTAGCTGGCAGATGGATATTTTGTTGATGCCAATGCTTTTCAAGTGCCCACTAAGATCTGCCCCTAGTGTGCCGGGAACCCCTGGGACCACCTTTGCTGGTTTATGCCAGAGTCATTGTAGTTCTATTTTCAGGTCTCCATATCTGATGAGTTTTTCTGTTTTTCTTCAATCCTGCTGTCACCTGGAATAGCAATGTCTGGCTTTTTTCTGGTTTATGGTCCCACCAGTTCTTTTCCATTGGCAGATGGTAGTTCTGGCATAAGTTCCAGTGTATCATTTGTGTCACTGCATTGTGCCTCAGTTTATAGTCCATCTGTGCAATCTTTTTTCAGCAGCTCAGAATGTGATTGATCGTTTCATCAGCTTCTTTACAGAGTCTGCACTTTGGGTCTTCCATTGATTTCTCAGTTCTAGCTTTGACGACATTTGTTCTGATGGCTTGTTCTTGTGCAGCAAAAATTAGTCCCTCTATCTCCTTCTTTAGTATTCCATTGGTCAGCCACAGCCAGGTCGTTTCTTTATCCACTTTGTCTTCAATTTTCTCCAGGAACTGTCCATGCAGTACCTTGTTGCGCCAACTATCTGTCTGGCATTGAAGTACAGTTTTTTGGTACTGGTTATTGGTTTGCTGCACTTTTGTTCACTTCCTGTCTCATTTGCTGCCTAAATCCCACAGTATATTAATAATAGTAATAATTGTGGCCATGGGGAGGGGTTGTTCACTTCAATCAGGGCTAATTCTTGGCTTTCCTTCAAATAGTCTGCCAATGCATGCATCTCTTCTTCTACTGTCTGCCTCACTTGCAAAAGTCCTCTACCATCTGTTTTTCTAGGCAAGTACAACTTGTCAAGTACAACTTGTCAACATTGCTGTGGGGATGTAATCCATGGTGTATCGTCATAAATTTCCTTGTTTTTCAGTCCAGGTTGTCAAGATCTGTCAATTATTATTAATTCTTATTCTTATTCTTATTCTTATTATTTATTATTTATTATTATTAAATACAAAAAATCATCAAAAATGAAATGCAGGCCATGTCCCCGTGGGTGCTCTTAAAATACCTTTGACAGACACCATTGATAGCTGGGCAGTGCCAACTGCAATCTTACCAAAGGGACTTGAGTGTGCCAAGTTTTCAGTGCACAAGGAGCTACTCTCATCTTGCTTCTTCATGCACTGAAGTGGGCCCTTGTCCTAGCAAAATGTCCACACTGAATGAGGGGTTGCTGCACTTGCCCAAAGAGCACAAGGACGGCCTCCATGCCCTGGTCCATTAGCTTTCTGCCAGCAATGAAGCTGCCAAGCCATGCTGCTAAGTGGCAAGGCAACCACTATGGCAAAAGCACTGGTTTGGCTACCATTTAAACCTGTATATATCAAGGAAGGGTCAGAAACCTTCTGATGCAAAAATGAAAACTTTGCCATTAATAAAATTGCAAGTTATCAAGGAATACTGTATTGTGTGTAAAACATGACATAAGGTGGCTTTTAACTCTGTCCATGACTGAGGAAATAAAATTCCCAGGCCGCACTGCAAAAAAATGTTTAGATTGATCTTGTACTAGCATAGGAAAGGAAGGCAAGTGCAGCTTCTGGGGTAAAAAAAATATATTCTCTCCTAGCTGAAATACAGTCTTGGCAAGCTCAAGAAGCACATAGCTTTTCATGCTTATAATGTTACATTTCAAGCAAACTGAAACTTTTATTCTTTTAGACATTTATTATTTAAAAAATTCCTTTTAAAGATAGAAATAGCATAGTTGTTTCTCTAAGCTAACAAAAACAATTGGATTGACTTTGTTCTTGTCACACAGCCATGTTGTACAGGAAATACTAACTAGAATAAGAAACTATGCTGGTGTCGTGACCTTCACATCTCCACAGTTTGAGTCATTCTTCACATGAATCATTCACAGAGATGTTCCCCCCCCCCCAATCTCCTGATTCCAGCTTTCACTGTCATTTGAGTGACAGCCATTGTCTGTAATGGTATAAAGAATCAGAAATGTGCAGAAAACAAACAAACCCAGAAGATAATGTACATAAGTACAGACAGAAAATGTTTTCCTTGCTTGATTCATTTTAGAAACACTTTCTGCACAGGAAAGTGTTTATTTAGCAATCATGGTTAACTTGACTTTTTTCAGAGAGAAGGAGCCTTTTCGCACAGGGGTTTTTTGAACGCATGGAGGGCACGTTGGAACGCAGCATTCGCTCTTGCGGGCGGCGGGATCCATTCCAGGCCGCCCGCAAGCGTCCCGACGTGCCCTCCATGCGTTCGAGTTTCAGAGCACTAAAAAGTGCTCTGAAACCGTCTCTGCGCGTTCCGACCCGTCCCAGAGAGAAAGCGTTCGCACGCACTCTCCCTGTGACAGCTCGGCCCCTCCCCCGGGCTGCTCCCATTGGCTCCTATGGAGCGAGGGTGGGCAGCCGGCTGCCTTCTGTCCCTGGGTTCCTGCTCACTCCCGAACCCCAGATCGGGCTCCAGGGGTGGGCAGGAACACCAGCCAAAAGCCCCCTACCCATCCAAAGGGTCTTACCTTTTCCTGCAGGCTCCATTCTGTGTGGAAAGGCTGGGCCATTCTGAGCACGCTCGAGGGGGCGGCCCCTCATTGGCTGGGCACCCGCCTGGCTTCTATTGCCCATCTGAGCATATGTGGGTGCCCAGCCAATGAGGGGCCGCCCCCTCGAGCGTGCTCAGAACGGCCCGGCCTTCCTACACAGAATGGAGCCTGCAGGAAAAGGTAAGACCCTTTGGATGGGTAGGGGGCTTTTGGCTGGCGTTCCTGCCCACCCCTGGAGCCCGATCTGGGGTTCGGGAGTGAGCAGGAACCCAGGGACAGAAGGCAGCCGGCTGCCCACCCTCGCTCCATAGGAGCCAATGGGAGCAGCCCGGGGGAGGGTCTTCCCCCCGAACGGGTTGAGAACACTTTCCCGTTCGCACTGGCAGGTGAGGGAACTGCTCTCAAAGCGTTCCTTACCTGCCCTTGTGTGAACGGGAAAGTGTTCTCAACCCGTTCAGGGGGAAGCGTTCCGAGGCATCTTCGCCTTAGTGCGAAAACGCCTCAGGATTTAAAATCATTTCACACAGAACCAGATGAACTTTGGTATCTCTACAAAAGTAGAATATTAATGAACCTGCAAAGAGAGATGCCAAAGGTTTTGCCCCAGCATGCAATATTACAGGTAGTGGCTGTAGCTCAGTGGCAGACCAGTCTGGAAAGCAGGCGGCTCCTGGTTCGATTCCCAGCCTCTTCCTGGAAGTAGGCATTGGCAAACCACTTCTGTATCTCTGCAGTCAACCTTGACTGATTTGGTGGAATCCAACAATAACAGCAGCAGCAGCAACAATGCAAACTATGCAATACTTTACACTAATTGGGGAGAGAGGATTAGTGAGCCCAGAACCACTGATTTGAAAAAAGAAGAATGTCCCTACCAGAAGCCCATTCAGTCTAATCAGAATGCCATGAGATCAATATTCACCCCCTGCCTGTTGCAATATCAAGGCTACGTCCAGACACATTTATACTGCACATTGGAATGAACAGTCCCAATCAAACTGTCACACACGACACATTTTATGATTGGGATTGTACACTTACCTCACTGCTGGTTGAAGGACACTCACTGCGCAGTATAAATAAAATCCGGAGCTTCCAGTCAATGCAGAGAGGAGGGTGAGAAATGGAGACAAGATGCCAGCAAAGCAAGAAGAGCAGCTCAAAATTCGATTGGCAGCCTCAACCCACATGGAGCTGTGTGCCTCCTTAACTTTGGCAGCTCCCAGAGGGGAAGCTACAGAGCTGCCTTTCCAACTGGGATGCCTGGTCATCGCTGCACACTGCACTTTTACATTTAACTGTGGATTTCTTGCGCTAGTCTGGAGACAGCCCAAGACACCGTACTGTAAATTACAGGTTTCTTAAGTATTAAAAGTGAAGAAACGTTCTACTAACTGGATGGCATTCCTGCAGCATAATAGGAAAATGGAGAAGAACACTAGTATTTGTAAAAGTCATTAGTAGTGTTCTCCGGATCAGCATCTTGGTCTGTATGCATTAGTTTAATTACTTATCTACACTTAATTTTTAGAATTAGCTGCATGGGCTGCTTGCTCTGAACCGAAGCAGTCTGGTATTTGGTAAAAGGGCTAAACTAACTTATAAATAAACTTATATACTTTACTGTCAGAGGCTTCTGAGGAACCATAGAAACTGTTACTATAGACTGAGAACTGATAAAAGGCTGTCAGGACTCATATTTTGGTGCCCAGGAGTTAAAGAGATCTAAGGCAACCCAATGCAGTTTCCCCTCCTTGATTTTAATTTTTAATTTGTTTTTTTAAAACTATATAATAACAAACATCAAAAACCCATAACATAAACTGAATATACACTTCTGAGGATCATTTATTATTCAGTCATTTAGGCAAACAGCTGCATGTCTCACTGGACCATGCCAGATGTGTGTCCAGACTGCTGGTTCTGCACACCAACACACTCTGCAGGAAGATGCAGCCTCCTGTGGAATAGAATTTATTTTTTAATTTTTTTTATTTATAAAATTTATATCCTGCTCTTCACCAAACAGTCCCAGGATGGGTTACAATGAAATTAAAACATATTAAAATATGGCCTACACACCTGTTTTGCTCCTATTTGCTCTAATGGGAGGCCACTTTAAATTAAAACTTCCACACAGGCCAGGTTGGGTCCTCTTTCCTTCCATCACCATGCAGACATCTACTGGTACAGGAGAGACCAGGGCACCTTTCCCAACAGCATGTGCTTGCCTCAGGCATGCAGAAGTTGCCATGTTCTACCATTTCCACATTATATCATCAGCACATTCACCATAAAGTCAGTCAATTGTGTCATGTTTTAAGCATTTAAGTGTTCATTGTCTGATCAAATTCCAAATGCCCCTTAGCTGCTGGAAGATCACTATCTGAATATTAAGAGGCATCATTGAAAAGGCTATCATTGTTATAGGTTCAATGAATGACACTGTATGAGAGGGACTTTTTAGCACTGAACTCTAATTTATAAAATTTCCTTTTTCTGATATGTCAAGAGGCATGATTAAACACTTTTCAGAGCCTTCAAACTCACATTTTATCTAGGTCTTTGGCCATTAAGATTCTCAGTTACTCAATTGTCTTGTGCATCTAAATGATTTCCTTAGGTGTATAATGTTTTGTGGATATAGAGTTGTTGAGTTATAGCTGTTTTAATTTGTGTTTACTTACCTCAGGCTGAAGGGTGGACTATAGATTTAATAAACCAATTTGCCTTTGTCACTTAAAAATCAGTTGACATCAGTAGTCATGTGTACCTGTTTTCAGCTCCAGCACGTTCACAAGCTGTGGCTCTTCCTGAGAAGGGATAACTTGGTCACATCCATACTTTAATAATTTTCACCATTATCAACTCACTTTAGAAACTTAGAGTTATTCAGGGAGGGGAAAAAACTATTGATGACGTCAATAGTTTTCTACATATTATATTATGTTTAAAAGATGTAGGCAGTTGTTGGCATTGGTGTATGAATTACTTGAGCCCCAGATAGGTGGAACCATCTCTTCCCATTTAGAGGCTGGATCCGGCAGGACAGATGGTCTGGGTGCTGTGCAGAAGCCACAGCACCCATTTCAAAAGTCAGCCGGATTCCCGTGCCGCCGACACTGCCCCCGGAGCCACAGGACTCGAACAGTCAGCTGCCAGTCACCACACATTTCTGGCAGTGCATGGGGGAAGGCAGAAGGAGGCAAACTGTCCTGCTTCCGCCCTCCCCAAGATGTCCATTTCCATGTGCAGAAGTGTTCTACTTCCACACGGATCCAGGCGAAGGGACAACTGAAGACCTCATTTTTGAGGTCTTCGTTTAGATCCGTTTTCCGGTGGCGAGACCCAATTTAGAAACGGATCTCACATGCTGAAATGCAGAAGCAGCCACCAGGGAGGGTCCCTAAAGAGGTCTCCAGTGCAGAAGGTAAGTACCAAGAAGTCTTCTATGTGTCTTAAATCTTGCATAGAATCAGTTTCCGCGGCCAGTGAGGAAACACTCACAGAATCATAGAGTTAGAAGGGACCTCAAGGGCCATCAAGTCCAACCCCCTGCTCAATGCAGGATTTCCTAAACCATTCCAGACAGATGTGGGTCCAGCCTCTGCTTGAAGACCTCCAGTGAAAGAGAACTCACTACCTCCCATGGCATCCTATTCCACTGACTGATCACCCTCACTAGGTGTGCATGCACATGAGACAGATGATTCAATGACCTAAACCAGACTGGGCCTATGTGGCTGAAAGTACTAGGAAGTTCAATTCAGTAATGTCTGTATAACCAGGCATTAGCTACTCCTGTGGCAAATTAGCTATTTCAGGCAGAGAAAACAGCAACTGGGTAGGAAAGCATAAGAAAACACCCTTCTGAAGATAACAGAAGATACCTTCTTAACACATAAATGCTTGAACTATCAAAATTAAACTCTTTAGTTTAATTCACCTAAAATAAAATAAAAACAACAGCATGCATATTTCAGATGTGTTTGTAATTGTTTCCTAAAAAGTCACTAAGCCATTATCACTTGAAAATGTACTTTATTTCCTGCAGAACACGGAATGGTAGAAGTGACATTGGGGAAAACCCTGATGGCTCCAATTGACTTAAACCTAATGACGGTCTTTCTTTAAAGTTTAAAATCAGGAACCTGTGTATTGCTTGCAGTCCATCAATAAGACACAGCAAATAAAAAAATAAAAAAATTCTGAGGCACCTCAGAGAAAGCTCCAAAGTGGGGTTATTCACACACCAATCTGTCCTTTCCTCTCTCCTGAACATTCTGTGCTAGAAAAGGTGGATTAGAAAAGGCTTGGGAACATGAGGGCCACACCTCTGACTCAACCTCTTAAGTTCCTCTAAGGTGCTTTTGTTATGTCTGAACACAGCCATCATCTTCTGAAAACACCTAGTTTGCAGTTGTACCTGAGTTTGAAAAAGCATCAGTTGTTACCAAAACCTTTAGGCAAAAAGCTGAGATTAACATTCTACAGAAAAATAAACAAGACTTTTGGTCTAGAGAAGTATCCAAATTAGAGATAATAACCGGGTGTGTCAGAAAGCCAAGTAATGTCTTCTTCAAACACAGTCTTGTGGAAGACACGGAAATCCCCTTATTTTTAACAGGGCAATTTGTTTAGTATACGTGGTCCTGGAATTGGAAGAAAAAATAAAGTTAACATGGTGTTTTTATTCTTTGGCTAAATGCTAAGATATTTGGCACAAAGTATGACAGAGACTTATATGATTTTCAGGAACAACGGAGGTGGGAACTGATAAAGGGCAGAATTGCTGTGTGTTAAAACAATGATTCTGTTTATACTTATTTCTGCCCCATATCCAAATGTAAGTATACCAGTGGAAAGGAGATTTGAATGAACCACATTCTAAGACCTCAATGTGTTTTTAAAAGCATAAAAAGTATTTTGTTGATTTTTTAACTGAAAGGGCAAAGATTCAAAATGTTTAATCACAATACTCGGAAACCAGTTTTTAAAATCAAGGTAAGGCGATACAGTACTGTAGTTCCAGCTGGTGCTTGAAGTCTGTCAGCTCCATTCACTGTGGCAGGGACCCAGAGCGCTACTGCACAGAAAATTGCCACTCGTGAGACAACTGGACTTCTCCTAACGCAAAACCAACTAGGGCTTAATCAGACACAGCTCCATGGTAAAATTGTTCACACACTGCCTCACCCCACCATGAATATTCTATGCTAGAAAAGGTAGATTAGTGAAAGGCTGGGAACATGAGGGCCACAATCTCTCTCTCCAAAGTGCCTCTTTTGTTATGTCTGATCACAGCCTGAATAATGAGATAAAACCAAAGTATATATTGTACTGGTCACAATAAACTATGCATGAGTTTTACTTCAGTCTGCTGGGCATATTTAGGCCATGTCTTCACTTGCCCACTCTAAAGCCAGTGTGGGCACAGGAACAGAGTTCCAAGGGATCCAATTCAGGGGCCAACTTGTGAGGGGACACCTACTGGCAACTGTAGTGGTTCCCACACTCTGTCTGATCACTTATGGCTCCCTTGAGGCAGCTGGAAGTTTTGAGTTTGGACCTCTGTAATAATGTGTCATTAGAATGCTCTCAAATTGACCCGGATAGCACAGGTGCACCCAAATGTACATGCATCTGAACGGTGCATACTGGCATGAATGTGCTTTATTGCTGAATCCACTTTGGTGTCAAACCCAGGGATTGATGTGGCCTTAGTCTTACTAATGGTTAAATGTTGCTTTCTGGAAAAGACAATTAATGGTCAATAGTCCAACATTACTTTCTTGGTCAAGTCATAGCCATTCACTGCAAAGAACTACTGCATGAGGTTTGAATCATCTTGAGTCTGATAGCTGCCTGGAACGTCCTATTGTAGTGTAAACATGCAAGACTGACCGTTTGGCGTACAATACCTATAACTGTTATAATTATGGAATGTTTTTCCACTTTAAAGAACTGAGGTCTTCTTCTTGATCTCTATAGTCTTGTATTTGCAGTGCAGACTCATCCATAAATGACAAGCCATTTGGGAAAAAGTGTAAATTGAAAAAAAGAAACGTGGGAGGACAGCTTTTAGCTTTGTAAATGTTTATATTCTAAAGAAATATTTTTTTTGTCTTGACAATTTGCAATGGTTTAACAACGATGAAGTCGTTACACATATTTTTTTTTTAAAAAAATCTATTTGGAGAACTTTGTCATTTAATAAAACCCAGTTCTGAGAACACTGTCTTTATTAGGACCAACACAGTTTAACAGCCCTTGGCTAAAATCTTGTGACTGAGTGTCAGCCTGGTGATTGTACTACAACAGGAATACCCCAACTACTGCCCACCAGATGTTGTCATATTATGGGTGTTGCAAATCAGCAAAAACAGGGGAGTCATAAACTGTGGAAGTGTGCAAAGATTTCTCCCCCCTCCCTTAATAAACACACTTAAGCTTCATCCAGTTGTGACTTTCTTATTCTACTCCGTTTGGATATTCTGGAATAAAGCATAGATATTCCATAATGAAGTGCATCTCGATAAATTCTGGAATATCTAATTATAGTAGAACAAGAAAGTGATGTCTGGATGCTTTTCTGCTTTAGGAAATGCACTGAAAATGAAATTACTGACTTCCACACAGAAAACAAAGCCCTTGCTAAATATTCCTGCCAGGACTAGGCGATGCTATAAATTCTGAGCCAAATATCCAAACCAGTTCAGCACCTGTTTATCACACCATCTAACACGAACAGTGATCTGGGGCAGAACCTTTCTTCAAATAGACGTGAGGTAGTTTCACTTTCCCTACATTTCCCATAAGGAAAAGGTCCGGTAAGTGCATTTATTCTGAGGAAGGCCTGGCCCTTTGTGTATTTCCAATAGCCTTGGTCACCCAATACTCCTAACACAGGAACTGTCCGGGAAAGCTGCCAGCACACTCACAAGCACACAGCTGACAAGAGATCGTTCAGCAAAGGTACAGCCCAAACGACGTCCGAAAAGAAGAAATCCAGAAACAGTCCAAGTCCAGGGTCAACGAGAGTCATACAAACAGTCCAGTCCGAGGTCAGGGCAGCCAGAAGGATGGTCAACAGGTACGTTCCAAGGTCTAGGGTTTCCAAGCAGTTTCAGGAGTCAGATACAGCAGCTTTCTCTTAAGGTAAACAAATAGTTTCTGACAAAGGGCTTGGGTGTCTGCCTGGTGTTTTATCTTTACAGATTGAGTTCACAGCTGCAGGTGATCCGCATGTCTCTGGGCAAGTCTTTTTGATCGTCTTAACCCTTCCTTCTCTGCTCTCCTTTGCTTAAAGCTGGGGATCTCTGGGCTCTGCTGTTCCATGTCTCCCACATCCTGCACTTCTGCTGTGGTAAGGCTGGGCTGCTGAACCCCAGGCTCCAATGGGGCTGGGGGGTCAGAACTGGGTCTTGGCATCACCTCATGTTCCTCCTGTACCTGAGGAAGTGAGTCCTCCTCATCCTCTGAGTCCTCCTCCTGGCTGACCATGACAGGAACAGTGAAGGTTAAGCAAACTAAAATGACTTCGTATAAGGCAACTTTCTGTGCTTTTATGCTTAAGGGTAAGACAATGTAAATTTCCAGAGTTCAGTCTGTTTCTGAGTCAAAATTGTTAAATATGAATTGGAAACAGATTTAAGGATGCAATTCTAATGATGCTCTGCCTTTATTACATATAAATGTCCCTGGGAATGGGAGAGTGAATGCACCTTTCTGGGAATACCTTCCAGGTTCCCAGAAATAGAGCCAATATGTGGTTATTACTCAAACCAAATCATGGTGTCTTCCCTCACTACAAACTTAGGCCTAGACTGGCAAAGTCCCATTGTTTGTATTCAGTTCCACAAGCCCTTTAACAGCTCAAAAGAGAATACAGTATTTTGGTTTTCCTCTTGCCAGCTCAGAGGCTCCTAGCATTCCCACCTGTTTTCCCAGCATGCTTCAGATAAGACATCCTGCCCAATTCCCTTATGTCCGTTAATCCGTCTGTGTATGAACTGCAGGGAGAGTGAAAGCTGTTACCATGGAGTTCAGCAAGAATCAACAGGGATAAGGGGTTGGCAGAGGAAAGGATGAACACAAAGCTAGAGCAAATTAAGGAACAGAACAAGGAAACAAAGGGGAGTGTGGAGAAACTAATAGAGGGCAAAGGGGGAAAAGTGCAGATCATAATGACAAATGAGGGTAAATATGTAGCAACAAAAATCAGTATGCGTTGAGATTAAGTTGGAGAAATGAGGTAATATGAGAATGCAGAAATGAAGGTGCCTGCAGAGGAGGGATATAGAAAACTTTGAGGCCAGTTCATAAGAGAGAAAGAAAAGAGAAGAGGGGAGAGAAAGCCTTTGAAATCTTATTGTGAGAAGCAAAGACAGAAAGAGAAGGCAACAGCATAGGGTTGAATCAAACACTAAGGCTGCCTTCACATAGATGAGCCTATGACAAGCAATACCACACACCTTACTGTCCCAAAGCCCCACAAGTGTGGAATTAAAGTTCCACAGTTGCAAAATGTCTGGGCTGCTTTTGCACTAGACCAGAAATTACCCCAGGAGTCAGCCATTTTTGGCATGAAGTTATACTAGACCAGGCAGAAACCCGGTCACTTGTTCCTTTCTTTACCACTCTACATGGAGTGGGAGGAGGCACCTTGGAAAAGCCAACCTCCCTGAGAGTCACAGAACTAACCTTGCCCTCGAATCCTGGGGGGATAGAGTGGCCCAAGATCTGGCTGGGAATAAGAACATAATAAGTGGCACACTGGATCAGACCCGTGGCCATTTGTTCACACTAGGTGAATAACACACCCACTGCACAAGGACGCTCATCAGCAGTTCACAATCTCATATCTTGCTCTGATCACATAGGGTAAAAGAGCTACTGATTGCCCTGACTTCCAACCCTATTTTTTTAAAAAACATAAGCTAGTAGCTAATATCACAACTTGGCAAAGTGAATTCCAAAGCACGGCGTAAAGAATTATTTCCTTTTCTCTGTCCTGATTTGTCCAGATTCTAATTTTACTGAGTGGCCCCTTGTTCTAATATTTGGGAAAAGGGGAAAAACTCCCTATCCACTCTGTAAGTGCACCATCCCAGGAGAGTCTAAAAGTGGGATGTCCCATTTCTGAATTGGTTGGGGGATACCAAATGCCCATAATGATGCTACGTAAGTCTTTATGTCTTAGAACCTTTTAAACTAATCTTTCCATTTGATATTTGGGGTGAATGGATGAGTGGATGGAGAGCAAGTACAAAGATAAAAATCATGATAATCCAATTTTAATCATGATTGTCCAGTTAATTGGGTCAAAAGAGACACAACAAACATATTTGCATCCCTATGAGATGTGCTAGCTTTAGTATTTCCATATAAATAGAAGTATTCACTCATTACTAAGGAAGAAGTAATTCTCATCAGAAAGCAATAATTAAATGAGAGAATACATGTGCATATATATTTTTATTACTAAGTGATGATTCAGTAACTATTTTTTTAAAAACCATGATTCACAGATTTTTATTCAACTCTGGGTTGCTCCTACAGAAGATTTTTTTTAATAAATTAAAAAAATGGAGCAGCTACAATATTGCAGAAAGAACTGTAACAAAGAATATTCCAAAAAACAGGAACAATTAAAAACTAATTGAAAACTATTTTGTAAGAATTCTTTACATTAATGTACAGATATGTAG
Organism: Aspidoscelis tigris stejnegeri; assembly: GCA_023333525.1. Classification (NCBI taxonomy): domain Eukaryota; kingdom Metazoa; phylum Chordata; class Lepidosauria; order Squamata; family Teiidae; genus Aspidoscelis; species Aspidoscelis tigris. The sequence continues at coordinate 48,331,541 of JALMGA010000005.1, read as the reverse complement.
CTTTTTTAACAGTTGTACATGGAATATGATAAGTAATTATGGCAGATACCACGACTTTGCATATGATAAGTATACAGCATAATGATGTCTTAGACAAATATGGAAACCTCTTTTTTAAAAAAAACGTGGGTAGTAATGTGCACAGTTGATTAATTCATTAAGTTTTCTTTTGTTTCTACAGCCTTTACTATACAAAGACCTTTACTCTTACCACAAGACCCAGTATTTTAAAAGGAGAAAAGAACCCTAGAAGTGGATAAGAAAATGGGCATACGTTTTAGGAACTTTCATAAAGATTTTTCCAAAACAGGTGCTGAAAATGAGACTGGTAGAATGCTGATGCCAGGTCTTGCTTTTTTCAAAACTATCTGCCTGGCCCCTGTGGAACTGGGCTGTCTGATCCCCTTAAATTCTAATCTCATTAAAGAGTTCCTGAAAACATTTAGATTTCTAGCTAATAGAGGTACCTGTATGGATCATTATGAAACCAGAACATCAGTGTGATCTACTAAAATAACCAGTGTGTGTGTGGGGGGGGGGGGAATCTTGCTAATTTCTAAGTTATTTGATTCAAAAATTCCTGATACTTGTTACAAAAATGATACAGAAAATCTAGCATGTTATCTTATGAAAGAAATTCTGCTGTTCTTCCAGGAATAAGGTCCAATTTTATGATACCCTCTCAATTCTAAATATGTTCTCTACTTTTTCCCTTTCATATCTTATTATAGTATGTTTGTAATTCACTTCAATTCCAAGCAAAGCAGATTGTAGTAATGGAGGCAGTAATGGGCTGGATGAGGGCCAATAAATTGAAGCTGAATCCAGACAAGACAGAGGTGTTGTGTGTCACAGGGTCTCGGGTCCATGTAGTTGGGAGATACCCTGTCCTTGATGAGGTTGCAGTGCCCTGGAAAGGACAGGTGCGTAACTTGCAGTGCCCTGGAAAGGACAGGTGCGTAACTTGGGAGTATTCCTGGACTCCACGCTGACACTTGAAGCTCAGATGGAGGCCGTGGCCAGGAGCGCCTACTCCCACTCCCACCTACAGCTGGTACGTCAACTGAAGCCTCTTCTGGATAGATGACTTGGCCACAGTCATCCATGCTCCGGTCACCTCTAGATTGGATTACTGTAATGCACTCTACATGAGGCTGGCCTTGAAGACGGTCTGGAAGTTGCAGCTAGTGCAAAATGCAGCCGCTAGAGTGCTGATCAGAACATCACACCAGTTTTAAAAGGGCTGCATTGGCTGCCAGTTTACTACCAAGCCCAATTCAAGGTACTGACTCTGACTTATAAGGCCCTAAATGACTTGGGCCCAAAATATCTAAAGGAACGCCTTCTCCCATACTGACCTGCCTGTGCCTTAATATCAAGCCGTGAGGCCCTCCTGGTCATCCCACCACCTTCAGTAGTGAGGTTGGTGGGCACCTGGGAGAGAGCCTTTTCGGTCATAGCCCCCAAACTATGGAATAGTTTCCCCCTTGAGATGCGTCATGCACCTTCCTTACATATATTTAGGAAGGTGGTGAAGATGCACCTCTTTACCCTGGTCTTTGGCTGAGATTATTATATTTCCCATCCCAGCACAAATACCATCATTTTAAACATGCTATGTATTGCTTTAGATTTGTTGATTTTTTAAAGTGCTTTTAATGTATATTCTGTTTTTAATTTGTTGTTTTAACTGTTGTTACCCACCCAGAGACCTTCGGGTATGGGGCAGGACAAAAATGTAAATAGTAAATAAATAAAATAAATAAAAAGAGAGAGAAAGATCAAGGCTTCATGAACTGCCCTCTTGTATCAATACTGCCAAGGAATCACCACACACTGTGTAAAGAAAAAACAGGTAAGAAAACAGTACTTGCTTAATATGTTCTCCATTCCCAACCCACATATTGAGAACTGGCAATTATTTCATACACATTATTTTTAGCACTACCCTCTGTAATACTAAGAAAATGTCAAAAAGTCCTGTTTCTTTTCTTGAATACATCAATACTCCATTGACAGTTCTGTTTTAAAAACATGTATCCACATTTTTTTCTAGTTTATCAAGAGATAATATTTGTTTAAAAAGTAAATGTAAGGCTCCTTTGTGATATGAAGGCCTCCTGAATTTCCTAATGACTTTTAAGGTTATTATTGAATTTCGTAATACAGATATGTTGAGCCACAGTTCATGTACCACTGTGTTTATGCTATTTCAACATTAACTTATTACCTACACTTAAATAAGGACAGCTGTAATTTAATAGTAATGATTGTAGTTTCGTTTAAAACAATAAAGCAAATACGCAAATTCATTCTAAAATCTTGATGAAAAAGTAACATAACTACACACTGCCATCAACAATAAAAATTTTAAAATGCCTTATCTCCATCATGACTTACCAAGCAGGACAGAATCAATAATACAGTTACTAAGGGTAGCTGATGTGCACTGATTATTTACCATTGTTCATCTAGTCCCCATGGTAAGGCATTAAGGCTTTCTGAAATTAGGGTGGTTTAAAAAAAAAATCTGTGATTTTTCTTAACATTTCACTTTAATGACAACATCCTTAGCTGGCAAGAAAATAACTACACATGGAAAGTTCAGCACTTAAGGTATAAGGTTCAGTTGCCCGCACCTCTTATTTCAGCACTCCCAGAATGACCTTTATCTGAAATCTTGAAGAGTGACTCCTGGCCCAGGTGTTCGTGAACCAACAGCCTAATAGTTACGGCAGACTTACAGAGGAAGTGCTGGGATGTTTATTTTAACTCTGCTCTGCTCCATGTTCCCTAATCACTATGTTTCTCTTTGCCCCTCAAGGACTTGCAAGACAAAAAGGAATCTATCATATCTGAAAAAGGAAAGTGCTGATAGAAACGAATGCTTCTCTCACAACAAGTATGGCTGGAAGCCAGATGTTTTGATCTTTCACACAGAATACACATAGGAGTGGGGAGAAAAATTCTACCAAAAAAGCACTAGTGGTATTAAGGTATATTGTTAGAGTGACTTTGGAGCAAGTGAGTTTGAATGTCCTTTTCTTGGGGTACCCAGAGGCCTATGTGAATGCAGAGTTTGGCTCTCTTGGAGTTTGGGGTGGAATCTGATTTTGGATGCTTTTCATCAGCAGCATTTATCTTAATTAATACTGAGTAACATACTCCACTGTTAACTTCTTGTTTCATAGGTTGATAAAGCATGTGGTTTGTAAAACAAATGTATACAGACAATTGACATTACCGTGTAATAGAACATGCAACATCCTTTATTTTAACAAACAGTAGCATTATTCAAGATATTTATCTATAAAACTTCAAGAAGGCCCAAAAATTATGAACTTCCCTTTTGTCAATTATATTCATCAACAGATTTTAAAAAAACCCTCAGATCTTCAAACATATTAAAACAAAAGATCCTGATATATCCTTAACTCATACTGCTGCAAACCAAATGCACCACCCTTGATGGATTATTCACTGCAAACTGTAATATATCTCATTCTTGTAGATACTTTTCAGACAGATCAATCTTCCTCTAATAAACCATGCTTCATTGCACACAGTATTGCCTCCATGTTCTTGTCTTTTCCTCCCTTCTTGGACTGAGAAGACAAGCTCAGATTTTGCTAAACCAGTTTCCCATTGCAACCACACTGAAAAACTCTGATTCAGTCACCAACCAAATAACGAATGAGAACTGCTGCTGTGGTAGAAAGATCTGTGACTGGCACATCTGATGTGATCTACTGCCTTTATTCATTACATGGATAATGGGACACTTTAGACTTCTCTTTTTTTATTAAAGATTCTATTTTACCTGAGGGCACACAAGCACTGTGATTAAGCTACCGAATGCAAGAAGACATTTTCCTAAAAACTACATTGCTAGTGTTGATACTGATTGGTGATCAATATTTTATAAAACTATTTTTTTTTGTCAAAAAGCAGCTATATAGGAAAGGGGAACTGGGAAAACCTGCCATCATTAAGTATTTCAGATATAGTACAAAATAAAATCACAAAATACAAGATTCTCTATAGAATAAGTAACTGATGTATAAAATGTTCTACATCAGTACTATAGCAAGGCACACGCTTTACAGCTGTTTAAACAAATAACAAATATCTCCCAAAATATATATTCTGTATCTATGTAAACAATGTTTACGCCAATTATTTCCTTTAAAAAAAAGAGGCCAAAAATTTAACAACCATATGGATATGTTTTTTTAAAAAGATGGGTAATAAACATATGCAATCTGAACATACATAGAACAAACATCAACACAACTTTTGAGAGATGTCAGTATTTAAATGAATTCCAATGGAAAATGTAAGGGAATGAATTTAGAAGTAGTCCCAACGCTTGAATCTATTTCATTGAAAGATGGAAGAGCATTATGCTATTCTTCCCTCAACAATAATAAATATAAAGTTGTTTTGACATATTGCAGCAAAGGAAATATTCTAGCCTTGATCTTTAAACATTCAATCAGTAGTTTTCATTTTTCATTCCTCATTGAGGCTTCCAACTTCTACCTTGTCAGTTGTCCAACAACCTTTAAGAGCGTCTTATTTTCCTGCTTTAACTGCTCGTTTTCATCTTCTATATCATCTAGGTCCTTGGGGGGGGGGAAGTATAACAAGATGTAGTTATTAATTAATAAAGTCATTTTCTTAAAAGCCTAGTTTATATATTAAAATTGTATCTAAAAAGCAACATGAGTAGATTTATAGAAGAAAAATAAGATTTTAGACATGTAGAGAGCAAGCGTACATTTTTGTAAAGTAAGGTGAATACCTTGATATAGTCGACAACTGCCAAATTTCTAAGATGTTATGCGTCACACACTGGATGTGAAGATTAAAATATCTACAGCATATGAATATTTTATGATTGGATCTAAAATTGCTGTTTTCTACCTGTGAATTCTTTAAACACAGTTGTGTAGATTTTATTAAGCATTTAAGCTAAAGGGATGTGGCACCAGATCAAGTCAGCTCAGCCTCTCACTTTATTTACTTCAATCAGGTGCAAGGGGCCCAAAGACGGTTTTTCATGTGGTATAACACAATCCTGAGGCTTTCTTATACCCACTGCTATAAATCAGAAGTTGTATGGATTATCTTAGAACAGGAAGGAAGAGGTTAGGAAAAGTCTGGCCCTAATGTTTCAGACCCATAAAATCAAAATGAGTAAAAACAGTGAATGGATAATATAAAATAAACACTGACAAACTTCCCAGCTTGTTTTGTATTCTATAGTTATTGCCTATTAAAAACAGCTTTTTAAAACAGGCTGAAGCATTTCAGCCTGAAAAATATATTTTTCACCATTTTCTTCCCAAAGTACAAGAGTTGTTAGCATAAAACATACTTTTTTAATTTAAACATTAACATGTTACATTTCAAAACCACTAGTCTTGCCAAGAAGGCCCTTTCAGATCGGCATCTAACTCCATGCAATGTTTAGTTAAGCATTTGCTGTGCTCATAAAATCCTCTTTAGAACTCACAGGAACACAAGGGAAAGCAACAAGCTTTTTATTTAAATAAATTCACATTTTGCTCTTGCTATGCTAATGCATCACAGGATAAGAAGAACTAAAGAGCCATTGAAAGCTATCTGGTCCTGTCTTACCTTAATGCAAGACAATCAGTATCAAACATACAATATCCAAGCGGGTGGCAGACATGCAGTGCACAATAACTTTATGGCATAAAGACTGAACTGCTTAATTTATTTATATAAAACAACACACTTTATGAAATGTTTATGTAGGAGAAATAACATTCCAAAAAGGACCAAAAGTATGAGCTGCTTGGATTTAGTCCAACCACAACAACTGTCTGAAATTTAAATACTCAAATCAAAAAGAAGTATTTAGTCATATACAGGATTTTTTCCCATTAAATTAAGATTCCTGTTGAAAACTATATAAGAACAAAATTCCTGCTTTGAACAACAAACATTACAGAATATTCCAAATTCAGTTGACCAAGTATCTCTCACTTGGCTCAGTTGTTCCCTGGTGATCACAAGAACCCATAAAACAAAAGACTTGTACTTCTTGGGGGTATTTCCAGCATGTTTTCAACTGAAATTATTACTAGGTCCTAATTATTTAATAAAGTTATATTTTTCATTTCCTGTTTACAAATTAACTTCATACAGTACATTAAGCTATAGAGGCAGCTGAGCTTTTACTTTCCTACATGTTTTATTAGTTTAACTATATTGTTTTAAGTAAGCATGTGGCATGTTTCAATTATACATAGTCCTAATTAGAAGTGACTTTCCATAGCGTCATAATAGTTCATCCCATACCCTCACTATCAGTGCATCATGAGCACCATTTTCTCCCCTGCCAGACAGCAGCATTAGAAGCTCTGTGTGTACCCATATGCACCAACATAATAGCTGTTTGTTTACTTTAGCAGGCAACAGATTCATCAAAAACAATTATGAGTTATCCTTCCATAGTTTATCTGCTGACACCCAGTGTTACTGAGATAAAGTCTCCTTAACAGGTGATCTTGTGTTAGTTAGAATAACGTTCTTCACAAGGCAAGCAAGAATAAAATAAGGATAGGAGATTTTATTCTTTTATCAAGGGAGAGCAGAAAATGTAAACGGTTTTAATATTCAGCACCCAGAACTATCTACAGAAGTGAACAAGTACTTACTCTGTTTAATAAATCAATTTCCTCCTTGAGTTTTCCGATCAGCTCCTCTTTATCTTGTGCTATTCTTACAAGCCTTAGGTTTTCTTGTCTTTCCTTTGCTAGTTCCTTCAAAGAATGCAATTAATAACATTTAATTTAAAAAAATGAAAGCAGTACTTTACAGGTTCGTAATGCACTTTAAGAATAAAGAAAATCTTCACAATGCATAACTAATAAAGCACAATATAACTTAAAAGTTTACAATATATAGTTCATTATACTCTTACCATCCATCATTAAAAAAACTAAATAAACCCAGCCGATACCCACACAAGTTCCATTATACCACTTCCAGATTTGAGCTTACAAAGGCCACAAAACATATAAATACAGAAGTCCACATAATAGTATCAAGAAACAGGGCTGGTCTAATCTCACATGGGACTTTATTCCACATTTCTGTGTCTCGGACTAATTAAGGACCTATCCTTAGCACTTCCTGGCCTCAAAGTCTCAGCAAGCAAGCATCTATGCAAGTCTTTGGTATCTAATGGTACTGGTAAGCTAGTACAGGTGGTCATTCAACTAAAGTGGTCCCAGGTCAGGGCTGATTATTGTAATTAGAGACATATCCTTTAAAGAAGATTAGCCACTTTTACTTGCCTGGACAAAGAGGCACTTACTATCACAAAATTTACTGTTTTTTTTCTTAGTTGTTGAATCAAATCAAACAATTGGATTTGGTGCTATTTTCACCTTCTGAGAGATATGCATTATATCCTATAGACTCAGTATTGCTAGACTGCACAGTAATATATACCTTTTCAAGATCTTCAATCTTCTTTTCCAGAGTACTGTTTGGCATGACATTTCCAGAAGAATTTGTATCCCTGCCAAATCGGTTATATCCTGTCCTATCTGCTGCTCTAGAATATCTGCTAGAAACATCATCATCTGTCGTATTTGCTGTGCTGTGGGTAAAAAACACAACCTGTAATCATACTTGATAAAATATGACACAAAATGACACACTACACTTCAGTAGTGTTTAATATCTATAAATAATTTATAAACAGACAGTACTGACTAAGGCTGCATCCAGATCCCGATTATTTATTCCACTGCAATTGGATATTCCAAAATAAAGCATGCACATTCTGGAATATCCATGCTCTATTCCAGAATACTAAAATAAAATAGAATAGATAACTGGCATCTTGATGCAGCCTTATATTTAAAATGTGAGTTTGTCATCTGCTGTGGTTCACATCTACAACAGCAACAAAAATACAGGCGAGAACATCTGGATGTATTCATTTAGTAAGTTGTGTGTTATCTAATAGGTCTCACTTTAGGTTGCATTGACACACAGGTTTTTTTTAAACAGCACCTCTGAGGTGGCTTAGAGATAGTTCACAGGTTAGATCATTAACACATGTGTCTGCAACTTCCCACTATGAACTAAAATGTGATTTAGAAATGGGTTGAGAACACATGCTACAATCTCTAAGGTCCTTTGTGCCACTTTTTTTGCTATGTGTGAATGAAGTACAGCACACAGAACTGATCTCTGGTGCTGCTAGCATGATAAGGGTCAAAAATAATCTGTCTCTCTTTCTGATACTAAAGTCGATGGAAGCTACAAAAAAACAAAAAGTACCTTCAATGGCCCAGTCAAAGAGATAGTGTATTCTCTGTCAAACTCTCATATGAAGGGATTCCAAAAGACAAGACATGAGACGTTTTCGCACGGGGCTGAACGGAACGCGGAAAAGACAGCTGAGGACACGTCATCCGCATTGGCCGCGCGCGGCTTGCGTTCCGACGTGTCCGCAGCTGTCTTTTCCGCGTTCGAAATGTAGAGCACTTCGAAGTGCTCTACACGCGTTCCAACGCGGACGAGCCGCCCGCAGCCGTTCGGGAGAAGAAGCGTTCGCGCTTCTTCTGTCTCCCGAACGGCTGCCGGCGCGCCTCCGACGCCGCGCGGCTTTGACAATCAGCTGTTTGTCAAACAGCTGATTGTCGATCTGCCTCCGCGGCTGTCATCGCGCCCCTTGCCGGCGTTTGCCGGCTAAGCCAGCTTCGGGCGCTTTGAGCATTCGCACCCAGACGCTCCGGAACGCGTTTACACGCGTTCTGGCGCGTCTGTGTGTGAACGGGGAAAGCGCCCGAAGCTGGCTTAAGCTTTCCGCCTGAACGCGTTCCGTTTCGAACGCGATTCAGTGCGGAAATGCCTATGATCACTGAAACATTTTTACCAAGTTAAACTGCCTATCCATCTAGCCCAGCTTTTCAGCATCCCAAACAAAGAGGCTTTACATCTCTTACTGCCTAACCCTTCCTTAATTAGACATATTAGAAACTGAATCTGAAATTTTCTCTGTATGTCCTTTCCCACTGAACTACGGATCCCCTCAAAGATACTACTATATTCTAACCATTCTTCCTCTAAAAACTCCTGTAAGAGTCATTACCTACCAAAGCTATCTGCAACTGACTCTGTACGGTGGCAAACTAGTGACATGTAGCACTGATGGTTTGTGAAGCTCTTCACTGTCTGTATTGCAGCTTGATACACTCAAATACAGCAGAAGATTACAATACTCCTAATATATTGCTTTCACACAAATATACCATTTGTATGTCCTTCACTTTACAACTCTTAGGGCCAGTTTATTAGCCAAAAATGGAGATGAGTAAAGCATGGACAGATGCAATTGTGTCAAGAGATCACTGTCCACCTGAGTTTGTGAAAACGGCTACAAAGCACATTTCAGACAACAAGAAGAAGAAGAGTTGGCTTTTCTCATCCATTTAAGGGGACTCAGAGCAGCTGACAAAGCTTTCTATTCTTCTCTCCACAACAGAACATCTTGTGAGGTGGGTGGGACTGTGAGAGCTCAGAAGAGAGCTGTGACTAGCCCAAGGTAACCCAGCTGGTTTCATGGAGGAAAGTGGAATCCCCAGTATTCCCAATGTAAAAGCAGTGAAGAGCTCACCTTCATTGAGCTTAGACAAAATAAGTAGTCCCTGACTTTGGCAATAAATAAAAATATTTTACCCAAGATGACTGACCTGCCAAGAACAGAGATTTGTTAACAAAACTGTCATTATTATCTCAGACCAATGACTTTATTTGGAAGAAAAGAACACTACAAGAAGTGCAAATGAAATATGTTATTTATTAGGCTGTTGACCTAAACTTTACCTTAAAACAAACATCTCCCTGTGAGGGGGGAGGCTGTTAAGACTATCTGCCCCAGAAGTCCTATGAAATTTGAGAGATTTTTGAATACTTTGGGAAAATTCAAACTATGGCTACAACTGTGAACTTACTAAAGCACAACAGGCTCCTTATTCAACTCCTTTGAAGTGCCCCATTCGGTGTTATGAAGATGAAGCTAGGCTTTTATTTTCCAAGCAAATAAGCAGGCCTTGAAATGTGTCAGGAACTGACAGAAGACCAATGCTATTCAACTATTTTATAAATGATCTGGATGAGGAAGTCAAAGGGATGCAGATCAAATGTGCAGACAACACAAAGCTAGGAGGGGTTGCTAACAGTAGGGAGGAGAAAGAAAGGATTCAAAAAGATCTAAATAAGCTTGAACACTGGGGTGAAACTAATAGAATGATGTTTAATAGGGACAAATTCAAGGTCCTATATCAGTGTAAGAAAAATGATAAAAACAAATACAGAATGAAAAGGATCTGGGCGTACTAGTTGATCACAGGTTGAACCCAATTCAACAGCATGATGCAGCTGCAAAAATGGCAAACACCACCCTAAGATGAATCAAGAGAAGTATTGAGTCTAGATCACGAGAATTAATTATTATTCTTTACTTGATTACATGGTTCACAGACCACTAATCATTTTGGTACCCCTCCTTTGAACTTGCTGTAGTCTGTCAATGCCTTTTTAAAACTGGAGTGCCTAGAACTGGATACTGCAGATTTTTTAAGACTATATGATGTTTGCAAGATGATAAAACAACAAAACCAGACATTAAAAACAACTGCAGTAATAATGGTTACCCTACTGAATAGTATCAAAGAGGCTTCCGACACTGTGAAAACTTATCCTAATGTGAGCATTTGAGGACAACAGCCCATACTGCTCATGGTATTTTAACTCTGTTGGCAAAGGCATACAACATTAGGAGGCAGATATGGGTGGTGGAGAGTAAACAATGGAATTAAAGTGCCATAAAACACACAAGATAGCAGTAAGCCAGTAACATTTTATTGCAGTATCCAAGATAAAAATAGTGTGACTCATTCAGAAGAGTAATTTCTGCTTTTATAAAAAGGTCTTAACTATTACATAGTCATTTATTTACAGCCTGCTGGTTATATATGAAATTACTTATTTTTACACAAAGACCTTTTTGACAACTTTTTGCTTAAATATTTCAAATGGATATCCATATTAATCTTTTGAAGTAAAAAGAAATAAAGAGTGCTGTGGCACTCTGCTGGTGAATCCAAGCTGGATGCTGTGTTCAGAGTCCCAGAACTGGGACGGATTTCCCTTAAACAGGAACACCGTCTGCATGATGACAAACTAGCTTCCATGCCAGTCCTGAACTCAGGCAAGGCTCAGAGCTGGTCTTTGAGAGGTCCTGGCTTGGGAACCCATGGGGGATCCATTTGAACGGTGCAATACAACACAATGCCAAAATGGCTCCTCCTATAAAGCATTCTGAATGGCCCAGCTACTCCAAATAATTTGTAGTCCAACGTAACAGCACTGAAAGCAATTTTTCTGAGTTTATTTGAAACTGTTGTCTTACACTGATTGCATACAATGCAGGACTTTCTTTAACAATTCTGCTAGAACTTTCAGTATAAGAGAAGAGGCACACAGGTTATAGCTTCAGTTTACACTTATCATCTCATGTTCCCAATCCCCAACCTGCCAAATTATAGCAATATTAAGATTTGGACAGTTCTGTTGTTTTCAGGTGGGTTGAACATTAAACTTCCAATTAGGCAGTTAATGCTTATCAATTCAGAAATGGCAAAAGCACATGTACCCTTGCAAATTGGAACGTGATTTTTTTTCCTTATGGGATTCTGGGTTTCTACCCATTGTTTCTGTGGTTTTATATATGCATTTCATTTTTTTAAAAATAAAAAAGTTCTGACCAGCTTTCATTTTTGCAGGGCTCCTCCAAAGGCAAACACCCACTGCACCTCCACCTTACCACATATCATCTAGAAAATTGTAGGGTGTCAACCAGAAGCAGGTGAAATCAATTATTCCTTCAAATTCAGCCTGACAACTGTGACTCCACAGTCACATTTATGCAGTGTTCTTTGCAATACTAGAGAAGCAGTTTGCAATTTATTTTTTCTGGGGGGATACCAGGAATTGAACTTGCTTTCATGCTGGGAAAGGTGGAAAATGGTAAATAATGAAAGGTAAATCAGCAGTATTTCTTCTAGCACAAGAACTAGTTACTAGTGTTAGGATAGGGTAGAAAGGCTACCCAGCCTGGTCTTGTGGTTAGAGTGCTGGACTCATATCTTGTAATCACCGAGTTTGATTCTACACTCCTCTATGAGGCCACCTGGGTGACCTTGGGCAAGTCACATCTCTCTTTCTGAGCTCTCACAGTCCCACTTACTTCACAGAGTGTTTGTTGTGGGGACTAGAATAGGAAGCTTTGTCAGCTGGTTTGAGTCACCTTAAATGGGTGAGAAAAATGGGGTACAAAAGCCAGCTCTTCGTCTTCTACTCTGGCTGCTATTTAAAGTTTCTCATTAGGAGTTACAGAGGAAGTAATTTGCGAGGACGAATTTCCATAATGCCCAGAATACACAGACCTTCAGATTAGCTTTTAATCTGGGATTACTTTATCCTTTTGCCCACAATGGGATTTAGGACTGCACCTTAGAATGTCTAGATCCTGCAGCCAGAACCTTCCTTCAGTTTAAGGTACTGGGATCTTGAAAACAGACCTTGCTACCTAAATTGGAAGATTTCCCTAGAATTTTAGTTTTGAAGGGAAATGTTTTCTAAACATTTCCAAAACACAGTGAAACAATTCATTAAAATTCAAATCTCTTTAGTTTGCTTTTTAAAATATAAAGTATTAGATTTCTCCTCAGAAAAAAATAAGTTACAATCTTAGAAGGAACGGACCCAAGAAATTCTAATCTGATTTACTGTAAATTGAGCCTGTCAATCCTGTCTGATCCATGGGAAATCCTTCAGTTATTTTAAGTCTCATGAGTATTGTTTTTCTTATGAGCAGTGGCTTCTTTGGCTTCTGCCATTTATGCACAAATATCCTTGAAAATGTTATAATTAGAAATGCAATTAAACCAAGTCTTTATGATCGTACAGTTCTTCTATTTACACAGTTCCTATTTGCACAGATTTCATGAAACAATTCCTCTCAAATTATCTGGACTCACAGTCCAGATAACATTTGGAACACAATTTGGCTCTGAAGAATGTCTATCTAAAATATCAAACTCTTTCTTCCATCTTCAGCCTTCCCTTCCTGATTCACAACAAGAAATTCCCAGAAGAGGAGAAAAACCACCAGAAGTACAGTAGGGCCGGGCAGCCCCCTCACATACCCCTTTTTGGGGGAGGTCAACACAGTATTGGCTGATTAGTGGGAGCTGCAACTAGCCCAAGGTCACCTAGCTGGCTTCATGGAGGACTGTGGAATGAAACCTGCTGACTACAAAACATTAGTCCAAGACTCTAACCACAAGACTAAACCCGGTCACAGCATCCTGTCCCAAATCCCACCACTTGTTTCTGGGCATTCTCAAGCAGAAGATCAAAGCAAAACCTTAACCACCTCTCAGTTCCCTGCAAATGCCCTTTAGGGGCATCGGGGCTGTCACTCCAACCTCAAAGCAGTACCTAGACATCACCTCTAGTAGCCAGTGTTACACCTGTCCTCTGTGAATTCATCTCACACTTCCCTAACCTTATCCAGGCTAGGTATTGTAGTCAATTTCATAGACAGATGACTCTCTGGATGAAAAAAATACTCCTCCTTGTTGATCTACCGTAATTCTCCTTCCCATCAGCTTCACAGAGTATTTCCTGGTTTTAGCAACGTTCCTTTTTTATTTCTGTCTGTTATACTTTAGAGTCGCCTTTCTCAGAGGGAAATCTTTCTCAGCTAGCTTGTAGTAGGTGTGAAGCAAAAAAGGTATCAGACAATTTTTCCCCCACATGAATTGATAAGACTTGGGGGGAAATCAAAATACTAAAAGTAATTCTCATACTTTGGTCCATTATTTGGTTGTTACAGAATCTTATGCTCCTGGTTCCTATTTTTTAAAATTGTACTTCTTTTGAAATACTTTATAAACCACCATGTAGCCTATTTTGATTATTGTTCAATATAATTTTAGCTATGCAGTATGGTTTTGTTTTTGTTTTGTTTTTTGCTGAATTTTATGTTAAAGACCAGGGAAGTTCTCACATTTTTACTTGCATATAGCAATACACCTTATGACCCACAGTTTGGAAATGAGAAATATAGAAAAATCTATCAAATTTATGATGTAAGTAGACCAGAAAATGTTTCTTCACTCCCTTCTAAAGCAGTAGTTACAACAGTACATATGAAACTTTTTCAACTGAGCTCTTGCTGTGTAAATACAGAATGCAAACATTTGACTTTAATATACACACATATACAAATTGCCATAGATTCTGTAGTTCCTTACCTTTTGTATCTGCTAGAAATTGTCCTAGAAGTATCCTACAAAAAACACACACATACATAGAGATTAGTATTTGATTTTAAGATGTTGCTTTTAACATAAGAGTAGATGAATTATACTCAGTCATAAGATACCAGTACATAACAGAATATCTCAGACATACTCAGAATTATCTATGAACAATATTCTCTTAAATTTATATTACATGGGATTTGTTCTTAATTAGAGACTGCAGACAGACATTCTTAAAAGAAATGGTTGCCTTTAATATACTACTGAAATGACTTACAGTGGACACAATTGTGTAAGTACTACAGAACTGTATTTTCTTTCTTCTATATTACATGAATTGGCTTTCTACAAAGATACTATTGATTTTACAAGAGCAGCAAAAAGAAGGTAATTCAGATTAAAGATAAGCACTGAGAGCTGCATATATATGTGTACCCGGCAGTACAGGAGGCAGGCGGCTTTGAACAATTAAAAGGTTGGGTGCTTTCTACTCTTTGAAAGGCCCTTTCTGCACTGGTCCTTATTCTGGTTTATATCTCAGATGAGGGAGCTGCCATCCTCATGCTGATGTAAACTAGAGCAGACCTTAGGCCTTTTCGCACTACACTCGTTCCATTTGGAACGGGTGTAGGACGGGTGGCCTAAGACACTTCAGGACGCTTTCAGCATTCACACAAAGGAGCGCCGGAACGCGTGTAAATGCGTACCGGCGAGCCTGTGTGTGAATGGTGAAAGCGTTCCAAAGTGTCTTAGCGGTGAACTGCTTGTCCAATAGGGGGCCTCCCCGAGCCACATGGTGTGCGCTCCCGGCATCCTCACCTCATTCCGAGGCCGGACAGCGAGCAGGTAGGTCCTGCTTCGTGCGCGTGCGTCCTCCCGGGGGGAGGGGGGAGAATAATCTTCAGAGTGTAGGCGCCTACACCCCGAAGATGGGCGTGATTGGGTTCGGAGGGTGGGGGGGGGGCTTCGGGGGGTGGGGAGGCCTGATCTGCGGGGCGCCCGCGCACCACAGACGGTCACGATGGGGGCGGGGGGGGAACCCTTGGCTGACCGGAGCGATGCGCTCCGGTCGCCCAAGGGGTTCCTCGCCCCCAGCCAGCCCGGCATTGGCCTCCTGCCAACCCGGAAAGGGGCTACAGGAAGCCGATGCTCCCAGGTCCCCGACTCCGGCAGACGCAATGGGGCCGCCGGGGCCGGGAAGGGCCTAGGTCCGTCCCCCCCGCGGAGGGCGATCACCTTCCTTCCCGGGATGCGGGAGTGATCGCGCAGCACCGGCGAGGCTGGCAGACGGCAAGGGGTCCTACGATTTAAAGTGCTCTGCATCTGGAATGCGCGGAAGACAGCCCGGGACGTGCCGGGACGCAAACCCGGTCACGGCAATGCGAATGCCGCGTCCCGGGCTGTCTTCCGCACGTTCCAAAACCGCGTGTGCTATAAGGCCTCTTGCTCAGGGCCTGCCATATTCTGTACTAACATGTGGATGGCAGATCCCTATTCTAAAACAGAATCTGGAATAAGGTCCAGTGCAGAAAGGGCAAAAAAAAAAAAGGTTAAGATTCCCTGCCTTAACGGAACATTGAACCAGGCCTCAGTGAAACTATTTGTCTACACATGGCTTTACCTCCTAGAAAGCATTAAACACAACTGATTATGTTTGATGTTTTCCAGGAAGACCATGTGCTTGGTCTTCTGGTAGGACCTATAGTGCTCTACTGTCAGAAGGCCCAGGTAATCCAAACAGAGCTCCAGAAGACCACACAGTAAATGGTAATGGTACATATAGGACAAAGAAGCCCAGCAGGTAAAGCCAGCATGCACTGAGGGAGAAGAGGCCAAACCAGATAAACCAGTTATTTGCAAATACTTGGAGGTATTCTGCTGAAGGTCAAACTGAGCCTGTGATCACACAATGAGTTTTTTAAAAAACTCAAAAGCAGCTCAAAGATGGTTCAGATGCAGTACTGTCCCATATTAGTATGATCATCCCACCTCTAAGGCACATTTAAGGCCACAAAAAACATTTCTACAACACATTAGAGGTGGACTGCAGATAGAATGAGCATGGGCCGAGAATACTAGTGCTGCTGTTTGTTTTGCTGCATGTGAACAAAGTCTTTAAGTGGGATTCAGTCTGATAGTGAGCCCTGCAAACTCCAAAGTTTGCAAATAACTTGTTAGTCTACTACTCGTTTCAGCATGCCTGCAAATTAGTTACACAGTGAAATTCCTCTGCATAAATTAAAATTATAAATGATACACTTGACAAAATAATGAAATAGCAATTTTCACTGTAATTTAATTATTTACATCCCTATCCTATCCAATACCCTAGGGTCTCAGGACAGATTACAATCAAAGTATATTTAAACAAGCAATAGTACAGTATTTATATACAATTACTCATTAGCTTGACTGCATCTTAATTGAACTCATGAAATATGCTGCTTGGAGGGTTATTGCTTACACAAACCACGCTAAGGTAGGTTAATTTTCTTTTCACATGTACCAAAATAAAGGGCAAACGTCAAACACATTTTGCAGTTACAGCTGTCTTGCTATCTTATGTAACTGAGATCACAGATGTTATATAGGAGCTTGCAAGTTCAATACTTAATTAAGGGGAAATGGGCAGAATTGAGAAATTGAGCAAGACACCTTGCTTTTTATATGTTCCCTTTTTTTCTGAACCCAAAGACTTTTGAAAAGAAAAAGAAAAAGATCACACTCCCTCATTTCCCCCACAAACTTCCACATCTTTAGTCTTTATTCAAATGAGCTCACTGGTCATGTCCAGAATGGCCAGTCACCTGGAAAGATAAATGCTGTACTGTAGTCAACTGGAGCACACCATGTTGGCCACTTCAAGTTACTTTACACAGAAGAACCCAGGACAAAGTTGTTTCACATTATGACAGTCAACCGTATTCTACTGGTTCACTATCTTTTGATTTGCCGGAATAATGTATGACTATTCCAGAATAAAGCAGTCCCAGGAGTGCTTTATTTCAAAATACTCAAAATAAGGGGATAAATAAGAGATGTCTGAATGTTCCTGATATGAGTTGCTACCAACAGAAAACATAGGGAGTGGCCAAAATCTGTGCTCCACATTCAGTAAAAACTGGGAAGACAGGAAATTTATTTAAAGACATCTCTACCCCACCCTTCACAATACAGTGCAAGAAAACTACAATCCTATATCCTATGCAGAGGCCCTTCTTACATTTCTTTCTAGTTAAACCGAAGACATTTTTATTTTGTAGGTTTATTATGTCCTCTAGCCATTAAGTGGCACTACCTAAGGTTTATTGTATTTGTATTCTCAAATGCTCTAATCTAACAACAAAGGACATTCCACTGTTATAACAACGTAAAATGCTTTCTGACAGTTTGTTCCAACCAGCTGTGCATGCAGTATCCATGGCTCACTTCCAGCCTATGAAATGGTATTAAGTAGTTATAATGTCAACTTGCACTGCAAGATTTAAATCAAATAAAAAGCCATTATTCTGAGATGTTTTAACTGTTTTTCTCTTAACAAAGATCTTTACAGAATGCTCAAAATGCCAAACCATAACATATGGCTTACTAAACCATGCTGGGCCCAAGCTGACTGTATGTATTTTCGGCTCATCTTGCTTCATTATTTCCTCTGGTTCAGCAAGCAAACAAACCACAAACAGTTTAGCTTAACATATGCAAAAATCTAAACTTGTGCTTTCTTTTACCATGCTAAAAAGCCAGCCTTAGTTTGTTGCTGGCATAGCTCCCGCAGTTTGTTTTGGTGAAATAAGCAACAATCCTGCAAAATGTTCAAGAAGCAGGAATGGCCATGCCTGTGCCCAGATTAGCATAATAACCCATACAAGCCACAGCTTTGCAGGTAGGAGAAAGAAAAACAACACCGCACCAAATTATCCTAGAAGTAACAGCCAAATCTAATGGAAAATTGCCCATTTCATTTCATCGCAACTTCAGCTATGCCTTTAAAGCAGTAAGCTTCCTGTGGAAGTTTGTACCTACGAATAATAGCTTTGAAGTGGCTTCTTAAATGAGAAATGGCTCTTATTTTTAAAAGCAGGCAGGGAGCTGTTGGCAAATGTATTCTTATTTCCCGCCCTCTCTTGAGCTTAAACCAAAGTTGTCAATGAATATTATAAACAGTAGTTTAAAAACTGTTTATTTGGAGTTGTAAAGAAGAGGAAAAAAATTCTTAGCATCATATTTAACATCAGCCTTTAAGGGACCAGGCATCAAGGAGCAAACACATAAAAAGAATAGTCAAGAGTGATATAAAAAGTAACAAATAATTGCTCCCCCTATCAAGTGTTTTATTGTATAAAAGGACAGCCAATCTGTTGTAGCTTGTTGGAAGAAACTTTTGGCAATTATCATGCGGCTAGAAAGGCTCTTGGGGGAACTGGTGTGAGGCAGGCTTTCAGCTTTGTTTGCTAATGGGAAATTCTACTAATAACATCAAACCTCAGCATTCCCACACAATTAAATAGTCACTAGGGACTTCAGATACTGAATTAGATTTACATACCATACGGGCTTTCACACGGCTAGAATACTATTTTGAGTAAGTATTTTATAACAGGAGCAACACAGCAGATCACACATTTATACATGTAAGTTGACAAGTGAAGAATGAATTCAATTCATTTCATTTGAAACAAGTGATTTGGGCAAAATACTTTTTTCTTAAAATTTCTTATTAAGATTATTGTCTAATATAAGTGGTACGGTATTTTAAAGATCACTAGCACATTTCTGCATAGGTAAGTTCTATGCTTACCTGAAACACAGGGCTTATGACACATCACACTCTAGATAGTCTTCCAATACCTATGATAAGATTACTTTTCCCAATCCAAAATTATTGAAGAAAAATATGAATTTATATTAATTATATTGTCTTGTTATCTGTTTTATGATGATTTATTATGGCCCGTCCTGAAACTACCACGTACAGGGTGGGCTAAAATAAATAAAATTAGCATTGCTTCTGCCATGGCAGGTACAGGTGACTTCTGTGGTTAGGAGCAGTATTACCAACTTTGGCTAGTGCACCAACTACCCCTCTATCTAGACACAAACATCCACATACATATTATTCTTGAATTTGGACAATACAGGTAGCCAAGTTGCTACCAGGAGAGATTCACATTTTATCTTTGTCATATAAGATCCAAAACAGCATCCATACAGGCACTTGGGTAAATTCTCTGTATAGGAGCAGCCTACTAGTAAGCCAGCAGAAATTAGTAGAGACACTGTCATCCATCCAATAGGGAGCAAGAGCTCAATTGAGTAGGGACGTGCACGAATATTCATAACATTTGAAATTCATACAAATTAGGCCATTCAAATTCAAATTGAATGTTTCAATACATTCATATGAAGTTTCATATGGGATCTGAATGTGGTTTGTATGGGATATGTACGGTATTCATATGGGATTTGTTTGGGATTGACCATTTGCATCGAATTCAAATCCTACTATGTTTGAAGGGGATCTATTCGAACGAATACAAATTTTCTTGCATTCAATCCAACATGAATCGAAAACAAAAAAAAAGCAACATTCATGCACATCCCTACAACCAAAGGCTGATTTTTTACTGCTGCAAGTCCCTTTTTACCTGCAACAGCATTCCACTTGTCATTATGAGGTCCAAGGCATGTAACAGTAGCTTTCTCACCCCCAGATTGGCTTGTCCACCTCCTATCAAACTTCTCTTTCACATTAAACAATTAAAAATAAAATTCACTGGCAGAAATTCTTGCCTAGCTCTTCTTTTTCAGAGTTTCTTCCTTTTATGTTGTTACAGCAGGTTAACCAATTGTATCCCAAAAATAAAAGAGGTACAAAATAGGAAAGTCTTTACTGTAAATTTCTATGCTGCATGACAGGTTTGAAATGAAAATAACATTTTTGACAGGAAGATGAAGTTTAAGCTGATAATAGGCCAAGCCATCCTTTACAAAAAGAGAAATGCTACCTAATCTGAGAGCTTTTATTTCCTTGTAAGGAATTAAAGAAATATAAATATTAGATTCACTCTGCAAGTTAAAATAAAGAACAGATGGAACAGAAGAAGATACAGGCTGCATCTAAGTACCCTGTAATGGGAGAGGGGTTTCCATATTCTTGATCCAGGAGCGGACACTTCCCACTCCAAATGCCAAAAATGGCAGATTACCTGTGAGTAGGATAAAGGGATCAAGGCTGATCCCTTCCAGTGGTGTCTACACTGCCCTCATGCACATTATGACTGCCTAATGCAGTCTAATACTGAGGGTTATGGCCAGCATCCCAACATATTGGCTAAAGTTCTGGCTATACTTTTTATACCCAGGTAGAATTCCAACCAGGTAGAATTCCAACCAGAGATCCACCTGCAGATCAGATGGGCTGCTTTGGAACTGTGGGCTATTCTCTCTCCACTCATCCCCCCCCCCATTGCAGCAGTGTTTTGCTGCCCCACAATGGTTGCTTAGGAGCATACATGAATACTGAAGGGCTGGTTTGGTTTCTAATGAATGTATACAGTACTGTCAAGGGAGCAAACCATTCAGCTCTAAATGTAGAACTGGCTGGTCAATTCTTCATATCAGTACGTGGGTTCACTGAATGACTTGCAAGTGCCCCAATCATGACCTGACCTCTCCTTTCTTGCCTGCTGCCTCTCCAGAGCACAAGAGAGGAGACCTAGTTCATGTGTGCAAAGACCTAGAACTCAAGTGATTCTTTTGTTGAAGTGTTGTTATTTTTATCTATTCCTTTCTTTTGAATATTTCTTTTTATTTTCGCCAAATATTTCTTGAGCTTCTCTGTATTACTCCTAATGTATGAGTAACTATTGAACTACTGTCAGTAGTTTTTTTCTCACCCCAGAGGAGTTGAATTTCAATTTGTAGATCCCAATATTTCAAGGTCTTCTCCAGTTCTTCCTCTACACACCCCACATACAGGCACAGTAATATAGTATAATGATCCAGTCTGCTGTCTGAATTCTTAAAATACTTGTAATATTTATTTATTTAAAAGTTATTTAAGAATGTATGTTCCAGCTTTTACCTGACGGTACCAGGGCAGATTACAAGAATAAAAAATAAAATATACGCACACCTAAAATATATTTAATGGGGTAGGACTACACTAAGAAGCAGGTCAAGGCATGGGTGAAAAGGTGATGTTTTAATCATACACTAAACCCCACATAATACAAGTACCTAATGAAGCTCCAGAGGTAGGCTGTTCCAGTCTGGGGGTCATCAGAGAAAAGGCTTTCTTTCATGTCTCTGTTCCCTGAAACTCTGAGAGGACGAACTACAAGAAAGCCTTCTCCTTAAGATCAATACTTAGGTGGTGTATACAGGTGATTTTCTTTCTTTCTTTCTTTCTTTCTTTCTTTCTTTCTCTTTCTTTCTTTCTTTCTTTCTTTCTTTCTTTCTTTCTGGCTCATGTTCTCGCAATTTTTCTGAATAGTATATTTCACTGTAACATACTAAAACTTTATCATAGCACTTGTTACATTCAGTCTTGTTAGTGCAGGAGTAAATGAGGTAGCTTACCATTTAGATCTTTTAATCATACGATCTGCTTTTGCCGACCTTTGCAACTTTTCATTTCATCTGAACTTTTCTATTTTTGCTTTCAAAGCATTTGTAGGACCTGCTGGGGGGTTTTCTATGTTCCTTTCTGCAGCCAAGTCTAGCTGTTTTCCTTATCTAGTCTGTTTTCAGTAGTTTTCATGTACTGACTATGCATGGTTTTTTCTAATTTCTTATCAGTTTTTCATACGTTATTGTTATAATTACTATTATTTTAGAATATATATTGTGCTTTAAACTAAAGCTTTTTTTGGTATGCTGTAACATCTTGTTTACTATTGGACTTTTTATTATTTTATGGTCTCTCTGTGTGTTTTGCTTAAATTGTCTGAGTGCTAAGAAGAAACAACTAAGAATGAAACAGCTTCATTTATTTAGGCCAGTTCACAAACAAT
Source organism: Aspidoscelis tigris stejnegeri (assembly GCA_023333525.1). NCBI lineage: Eukaryota > Metazoa > Chordata > Lepidosauria > Squamata > Teiidae > Aspidoscelis > Aspidoscelis tigris. The sequence goes on along the minus strand of JALMGA010000005.1, from coordinate 48,309,142 downwards.
AATCAAAGGCAGTCTGAAGGCATCAGCAGCTCTGTCTGCTGGAAAACCACTGTCTAACTTGTTGCAAAGAAAACAAAAAAAGAAGTTCTTTTAGGGGTCTTGTGGAAACATAATGCACAGAAACTCAATGGGCAGGGCATACTGTCCTATAACTTTATTGCTTTCTAAACATATTCTGACTAAAGAAACTACATGGAAATGTAATGCTGACAAATTGAAAAACAGTCAAATTCCCCCTCTTGCCTTTTTGTAGTAAAATAGTTGCACAGAACCTATGGGTGCAAGAAGACCACAGTGGTTGGATTTCTCTTCAGCATTTGTCACTGACAGCCTGCCCACCTGCCTCCCTCCCTCAGCTCTGTCAGTGACCAATCAGACAAGTATGGTGCTGAACACTTAACATCTTCACCAATTTTGTGTTTGCTCCTGCCCTCTTCCATCTACCCACATTGCAGAAGGGAGCAGAACGAGAAGACGGGACATAACCAACGAGTAATACAAGCAAACATTATTATAATGACATTCATCAATTTAACAGATCTGCAAGTGAATTTTATATTTCTCCCTGATGCAAACTGGGACTCCAGGCAGAACTGAATTCAACGAAAGAAAGTGAAATATATAGGAAAACTCATTTTATCTGTTTAGCTATAGCTGTAGCTGTAGCTATAGCTGTAGCTATAAATTCAATAGCCTTCTCATGTTATAGCCAAAGCAAATAACAAATACTGCATGACATTTCCACCACAGACAACTGACAACACAAAAAGAGATATAGCACTAATCAGTCGATGAGAACGATGAGAATATTTTGATTTACCTAGTGGTTTCTCCTGTTTTGGTTAGGATCAATTTGTCCTAAATAACAAAGTGTGATTACTCATCTCTAAGAACTACGCTTGATTATTATTTATATAATAAATAATAACTATATAATCTAGGGAAAGACGGCTTAATTATCATACACACTTTCTGGACTACCAGTAATAAAAGTTTCAATGTTCAAATTAAAAGGGGTTGAATCATGTACTTGAAAGCTTGCAACAAGTAAACTATTTGAAAAATTATTTTGCATAACTAGTTCTGGATCATAAAACAAACAATTCACCAAAGGGAATGGTCTTGTCCCACCCTTCCCATGTAGCTGTCTGCATCCTCAGCTAAGCTACTCGGAATGACTGAAGAGTACATACTACCTCTTGGGATGTGATAAGCAAGAAAGAATTTGAATAAGGAGAATGTCACTGAGTCTTTGACCAGTTTCACATTTATTCGGCTTGACTGTTTCATCTGGAAGTGTTTCTACTGGAACAGTTCTAGGCTGAAGCGCTCCACCAGTCCCAGAAGACAGCTATTCAGACTTCAGATGGCTATTCTGGGATAGCTCCAGTCCCAGGACACACCACTCCAAAGCTCTAGGGAGCTCCATTTCAGTGGCATAATTTGGTATGCTGTCAAAATGGGTCCCTGCGCTAAACCGAAACAAGGTTGTGTGTGCCCTTCCTCATGTCTCTTTGTTCCATTCTATTGGATCTAAGCAGCCATTTTAACCTATAGCAGGCTATGTTCCATCTTATATGGACAGAGTGGTCTAGCAGAGGGCATGGCCACTTCTATTTCATACCATATTACAGTACGAGAGGACCGGGAAAGGTCTAGGCTACATGCTGTACTGGTGACTTTCCATCCATGAATTTATGTTGAAGCTTTAATACTGAAAACTTGGACAATGGCGATATGACACATCAATTGCACTCTGAAAAAATTGGGACTGCTCATTTTTGTTACTATTCAAAGTTCATCTTTACAATTTTATGTCTAATTGCACTTTACACTGAATATATCAGTCTTCCAAAACAAGGAAAGAAATGCCAATAGCTCCATCTTTTACGTTTGCTTATTCTAATTTGTATCTGTTACGGTTGATGAAAGCTTACTTTGATTAATCTAGAATTCAAAACATAGACCTAATGAATGTCATTTGATGTTCAGCCTAGCAAAGATTTGTAATGATAATATATCCTATCATACATATTGTTCAGTCCGAAGCCATTTGTATTCCAATAATGTAAATGCATAAGCACTAAATAAAGTAAGATGCCAGTAATTTTTAGTACCACCAGACACAATGAAAATTGTGAATTCCCTCTGCAGCCAGTGTCCGTTGTACAGATAAGATAATGGAAAGCTCCTGAGGGAATCTGCGGCCACTTTCTATTGAACAGACAGGAAGCTTTGATCACCTGCAGTATCCCCCAGAAACTTTGGAGTAAACAGCTGCTGACTGATCAGCAACCTTTACTCTACAGATGGGGGTGGGGAGGTGTTCCAGGGATACTGCAAGCGATCAAAGCTGCAAAGTCCCTCCACAGCTTTTGTCATGTCTGGGGGCACCCTATATCTTTTGACTATGTTGAGACTCCAGTTTGGAAGAATTATTCATGTTATACTTTACACAGGAAAAAGAAACTGATGCATGATAAATTGAAACCAGTCTTAAAAAGCTTCACCTGTAATATGTATGCAGCATTTTGGTCTGCACTGGCTGATTCATTTTGTGCTGTATTCTGTTGTGTGATTGCATCTTCCCTTTTACGCTCTTTTTGTCCTGCTTCATCATCATCATATTCATCCAAGCTCTAAAACAAAAAACAAAACAGACAAGTTGGTGTTATTTATTTTGTTCTCCTTCTACAGCAGGGTATCTAGAAGAGAAGAACGGCTCCTTTTCCCATGACTTTGGCTGAAGAAGTAGCATTCTTCCTTATCCAACTACTATACAATTTTTAACTGCTTTTCATTTTAATGTTAATGTTAATTTTTTGTAACTTGCCCTGCAGAATCAGGATACGAATGTAAATAATTAATAAATAAAAATATTTTTGTGTTATCAGTTTGCCAAAGTTGTCAAACATTTGCATAAAAATAAAATAATAATGATGTAATGTATTGGACCCAAATTTAGCATGAGGCAAGGATACAGTACATACAAGATAGTTTAAAAATTAATTTTTCAACCTTCTGCTACTACAGCTTATACTCTTCAACAAAAAAATACAACATTAAAAAACCACCTTTAATTGAAAATGAAAATATAAGAACATGAGAATGTAAGTGTCGCACTGGATCAGACAAGCTGTCTGCTCTCACATTGGCCAAGGAAGTCCAACAGCAGCCCACAGCTTGCTCTGCTTACAGTCTCCGAGCAGATGGATCAGACTGCTGGCTTTCCACCTCCTACTATCATCAGGATTAATAGACATTGATAGCCCTGACTTCCATTATTTGGCTCAAACGTTTTTTGACTAACACCACATCTCAGGCTTGTGAATTCCGAAGTTTAACTATGCATTGTGGAAGAACAATGTCTAGTGGTTAGGGAGTCAGACTCTTATCTGGGAATACCAGGTTCGATTCTGCCCTTCCCTCGAAGCCAGCTGGGTGACCCTGGGCTAGTCACAGCTCTCTTCTGAGATCTCACAGCCCTACCTACCTCACAGGGTGTTCTGTTTTGGGGAGAAGGATGGAAGCTTTGTCAGATGCTTTGAGTCCCCTTAAATGGGTGAGAAAAGCGGGGTAGAAAAGCCAACTCTTCTTCTTCTTCTTCTTCTACAATGAATCATCATCCAGGATTCAGCTACACTGGGCAACCTCTTGTTTATGATGTTTGAGAAAGGGAGAAAAACTCTGCCTTATCCACTTTCTCCACATCATGAGTAATTCTGATCATGTCCCGTCCCAAAACAAATGGTAAAATTCAGTACCAGAGCTCAGGTTGATAATTCAATGCTTCGGCATGAAAATAAGGATATGACAAAGATATGGCTTTAAGATAATTGCAACTTCTAAGACACCTCTTTTTTAAAAAAATAAGCAACTTAATAATGCTTATAAGAAACCTTTATTAATAACTGGGAGTACCCAGTCTTGTTAAGACCATGATAAATAGCTTTAAATATTTACTTTTCAAGTAGTACTCTTGATCTTGAGAAAAGATTAAGTCAATAAAAGTATTTTGCATTCATAACAGATAGGTTTGTTGAGTGCAAACATACCATTTCATTCAGATATTAGCTAGATTTATTTTATGTTACATGGTCAATTCTTGGAATGACATATTCACTACCACTATCACCACCACCCAAAAAATACATAACTGCTCAGACATGAATGGATTATAAAGGGAATAGAGAAACAAAATCACTGAGATTAGGACTCAAAAGCTGATTTCAGAACAATCACAGAATAAAAATCCTGGGAAAAAGTAAAGTAAAAAAAACAGAAAGTTGAAGAATATGAGGGTAAAGTTACTGCAATAGAAAAAGAAAAAGCAGAGTAGATTATGAAAAATACCAGGCAAGAGGAATCCTGATATGGAAAAATAGCAGACAGATTCATTGACAAAGGAAAATACACTTTTCATCAATAACACACTTAATTTACAGAGTTCTGTTTTATTGTTTCACTTAACAAAACCATTCACTGATGAATAAAAGTTGTTCAACTTTTCTTCAATAGACTTCTGCATGTCTGAGCAGCCTAATCACTATAGTCTTATGGGGCCTCTTTATTCTAGCTTAATAGATGCTTTGCCATAGGGCTATAAAACTAACAGACTGAACAATAGCTGTGCAACGTGACTTGGAAGAAAAAGATGTTCAAACTTTTTAACCTTTTCAAGTGATAATTAGCACTTTCTTAAAGTGAAAAATTCTTCACATTACTAACATTCCTTAACAGCTGTTTTACTTCCGACATACCAGCAGAGTCTCATAATCTGTGGCTGACTGCCATTTGCCTACTTCATTCTCCCCATTTACTTCCCTTCAACCTGTTCTGTTTCCCATGGCTCTTTTGCCTACGTCATCCTTTTCTCACCTGAACAGAAGCCACATAATTTCCTACTCCAAGCTGGTTAAGAAAGAAATAGGCACAGAAGAAGCTTCTGCACCACATGCTTTGGTATACAACTGCTTGATCTGACCAAAGGATGGAGTGCAAGATGATACGCATCAGGGCACCCGCATTACCACAAACACATCTCAGCCTTCGTGGGATGCCAGGAAACTTTAAAACAATTGTGGACTCCAGTGCAATTTTTGTGCCGAACTGTGCTACAAACAAAAGAGCATTCCATGCTAGACCATGTGGAGCCCACTGAAGAAGACAGAGGGCATATGCCTGCAGCTGATCCTATCTTTTCAGGAAGACAGAGGAAGTCAAGGATGGAGGTAATCACATAACTTCAGAAACTAAATACAAACAAATCACTGGGACCAGATGCCATACATCCAACTGTTCTTAAACAACCAAAATATTTTGGGTAGTAAAAACTGAGATTGCCAAGAACTCTAGAATGATCGCTTGAAATTGGGTGAGCAGAAAATGTTGTGGCAGAAGGACTTCAATCCTAGTAAACGTAAAGTGATGCACACTAGGACAAAGAAACCCAAATATAAATTGATGGGAGTTGAGCTTTCTGTGACAAACCAGAAAAGGGGTTTTGGAGTTCTGGTGGACAGTTCAATTAAGATGTCAACCCAGTGCACAACAACAGTTTAAAAAAAAAATTCTAGGGATATTGGGGGTGGTTGCAAGCTTCATTGTTTATAAATCTATAAGGCCATATATGGATTGCTGTTTATAGTCCTTGTCACGACACCTCAGAACAGGAGAAACAGAACAGGAAAAAGGCCAGAAAAGGGCAACCAGAATGATCAAAGAGCTAGAACACCTCCCTTACACAATCAGGCTGTAATGTTTGGCTTCTTGAGCCTTGAAATAACACATATAAGAAATGACTTGATTGAAGTATATAAAATAATTCATAACATTGAAAAGATGAAGTTGATGGTCAGGAAACTTCAAATTTCTTTTCACCTATAGAGCAATCAGTCTATTGAATTTACTACCAGATGAGGTAGTGACAGCAATCAGCCTGGATAGCTTTAAATAAGGGATACACGAATTCATGAAGAACAGATACGCTACTAGAATTGATGCCTAGCTACTGCCTCCAGGAAGGATCCCTGTAAAGGCCATTTTGCAGGGAATTGTCAGCAGATGAAGGTACCACCTTCGTCTTTTGATTGAGAATACCCAGAAGCAGCTAGTAATCCAGTGATGGATGTAGGACTAGATAGGCTGTGGCCTGATCCAGTAGGTCTTCTCTCCTATGTTATTATGTGGATGCCGCATTCCCAGGGCGCTGCTAGCATGGTCCTAACAAACTATTCATAAGCTGCCAGTCACCACTTCCCACATACTGCAGAATCAAAATTATAAGTGCCTTTGTGCTTTGCATCACAGAAAGCACAGATAGGGGACTGAGTATCTGTGTGAACACATTAACAACAACCTTGGTTCACCGTGCATTTTTTAAAAACACACTCCTTTTGCACAGTGTTTGGTAACTTCAAAACCAAACACTTTACTCAAGAATACAAATTTAGAAAATCTGAATATGGGTGACAAAAGGTACAGAAATTATGAGTAGCAAACAACAATTTTCCTGTAAAATAATTTTGAGAGAACATAGCTGCCCCACTTTACAGGACAAAAATGAACTCAAATATGTCAGAACAGAGGGTTTTAAGTTCCCTGAAAAATTTCCACATACTTACCTTTAATTCATCACTTTAATTCATCATCTTTGCATACAAAGCACTCATTTTTAAGGCACTGTAGATTTATTGCATTGTTTGGACAAGGTTTGCAAGCACCACTTACATGAGAAACACTTAAGAGACTTTCACCTACTTGATTTTCTTGTGCAATGACGCACGGACAATTACACTTGGCTTTATTTCAAAGCAAAAATGCTATTATAAATTACTGTGAATACAGATGACTGGTTTATTTCCAATAACATGTTTAAAATTGTATCTTTTATAACTTTCAAGAGGGCATCAACTACACCCTTAAACTACCAATAAAACTAACTGGGACCCCTGACCAGAAGTAATATTCCCAACACCATTGTGATGTGGTGATGCACGAATCAGCAATAACTTCTAAAAATCCCTGTCTTGCCCTCCTCTCAACTCTTGAATATCTAGTGCCACATATTTTTTTTTCCTTTGGTAAAACTGCTTCCTTTAACAACAACTTTTATTTATAATGCCCCTTCCAAGTTTATGAAGTCCATGTGAAGCCACTACATATGGCTGTGTTCCTCCAGTTAAAAAAAAAGACAGAAGAGAGAGCAACTCTCAAGATAGCTTACAGATAGTTTACATACGGGATAGTTCTCATGTCAGTCTGCCCCTCCCCTACAGCATGAACATTCTAGGCTAGAAAAGATGGATGAGAACACAAGTGCCCCACACTAGTCTAAGTGAGAAAAAGGCCCATGCCTTCTTCAGCTCCTGACTACATTCCAAGAAGAGAAAAAGTAACCAGGTCAAGCATGACAGAATTAAAAAGGTTAGCTTGAAATGACTCACAATTTAAATTTTGCAAGGATTAGAGAAGTCCTCGAGGATACCTCTGGAGAATGTTGGACAACAGTTTATCCCCAAAATAAAATAAAAAAAGATAAGTTTCTGAATCCACTCTGGCACCTGGAGCCTCAACATCATGCCCCTTGCCTCCCTCCTTCTCCTGCATTCACAACATCAGCCTTCCCCCATTGTACTCACCAGCTGTGCAATTCTTGCAAAAGCCAGCTGGTGTCCCTTCTTGGCCTACAAGGTCTTCTGCAGTGGAGGACCATGAGTCCTCCCAAGAGAACATGCACAAATCCAATTCCTAGGAACCCTCAAATACATCATGTTTGAGGGCTTTCAGGAAGTGGAAGGACACACATCCGCATGCTTGGCCTTTTGAGAGGACTTGTAATCTTCCACCCTGAAAGGAATAGTAGGCTAAAGCAAAGCAGCTCTTGCAAATAACTATTAAAATTAATTACTGGAGCTTGAAACCTACAAGTTTTATGAGCTACCTACTGGTCAATGTTTTCTGCAGATTTTTCTATAAATAAATATAAAATGGAGCCCAACAGAGACAATTCAAAACTCTAACAATCTTTTCCATTTATTCCAAATCCTAAAATACAATCTCAGGAATTGCATAATAATTTGTATAATGACATTATGATAAGCCCTCTAAATCTAAACTTAAGTATAGTATGCTGCTGTGCGTCAATTGCCACTCTATCCCAGTCCTCCCTACTAATACTCCTGGGCTGTGTCCGGACTTATTTATACTGCACAGCAGAATACGCAGTTGCTATCAGGTCATCATCACACATGACGATCAATGCATCATCGTGGCAGTGCATTATCTGATTGCTACTGCACACTTACCTTAATGCTGATTTAACAAAACTTGCTACACAATATAAAGAAGATTAGAATCATCCCGCCAGTCTGGGCAGAACGGCGAGAAGAGACGAACAAGAGTAGGAAGGACAGCTCAATTCTGATTGGCTGCCTCATCCCGTGTGACCATGTGCACCAACTTAGCTCTCGCAGCTTCCAAGGAGGAAACTACAGAGCTGCATTTTAGTTGGGATGGCCAGTCTTCGCTTCGCAGCAGGTAAGCTACGCCTTTTTCTTTAACTGCAGATTTATTCCACAAGTCTGGAGGCAGCCCAAGTTTGTGAGCAAACTCCTTCCAAGTTAAACATGTTCATCTCTACTTATTTACAACTTAAGTGATAATTTTGGTATGTGCCAAAACAGAGAGTAAAAGCCAAGGACTGTTAGATGCTTTACCTCACAGTCCTGGCTCTAATTGGCTCCTATTCCTTGCGCACACATAGACAAAGTAGGGAACTTACCCACTAGATTCATGTGTTGCCACCACTATTTATAGGTCTTTTATGGATAATCCTGCATTGCACAACATCATTGTGCATGTACAGACAGCCTCATCATGGGTTTCCTTGAGTGGAGCTAAATAGCGCAGTAAGGAAAGCACCTAATAGTCCTTGGTCTATAACCCCTTTTGGATTCAATGAACATGAGTTCAGCACATCCCTACTAGGGGTGCAATCAGACATGCTTAATAGGGTGTCCTCTGGGTGGATTTGAGGTTGCAGCATCCAAAATTTTCTTGCTACAATTGCCTTACCAAACCTGGAAATGGGCACCCCTTCCTCATTCATAACACCAAAGGTGGCTCTTTTAGTTGAATTGGGCGGAAAGCTACATAGGCACAGAGGAGGAAATGTATGTAAATGCTACAGGCAAGCAACCAATTGGAAACCTGGGCAGAAGAGGCCAAACAGGAAGTATCACCCATTGACAGGAAAGGTGTTGCCAGGCTTGGAGGCAAAAGAAAACAAAGAGTGGAAAATGGGGTAGGCTTTGATACACATACAGATGGTTCACTCCTTCATAAAGGGGCAACTGAAAAAAGCCCTGTCTGATTCGCAACCAAGATTACACTACTTAAAGTAAGAAGAAATACAGATGCATGTAAGCATACACCCAGAATTTAGTCTTTTTTTTTGTCTTATTTGTTGCACATGATATTCTTCTAACTAAATATTCAGTTAAAATCTTTTTGAAACAAATTGATTATAGATTTGGAACTTTTTATCAGCAGTTCTACATCTTAAATAGTATCTTTCAAATAGTTAAAACTTCCTATCCTTCTGGAAACTGAAGATGAATTCAACTCTTGAGCACTTGAACATGAACAATATTTTGTGTTTTCAAGTATTTGTAGCACCCACACATAAGCAAAAATTTGTGGTTCATGCAAAAAGCTTTTAGGATCAACACTCTTAGCAGCACTGCAGTAACTAAATTCCATAGTGGGAGGGAGTGGGTCAGATGTTCCTGTCCACACAGTATTAAAATGTGCTGCTAATTTTGCCAACTGCATGGTAAAGCCTGTAATAATGTCCCTTAAACAACAGACAGCTGAATGAGCAACTGAGGGTGAAAAGGAATGTTTTCACAGGCACAGTTAGTAAATACCATTGGTCGTAGCAGACATACTTCCTTAAATGGAAGCTAACACTGATTTAGCTAAAAAGTCTTTTGCTACAATAGATACAACAGCTCAGCTATTCACCTTTGAAAAACCTTCAGCCAGCAGAACACAAAAGCTGAACACTTCACCATAAACAGCTGCTTTTAAATGAGTGTTTCATTTTATATAGAAGATGTTCCATGTTATGTTTGATCTTCATAAAAGGCAACTGAAAAAAGCAAGTTCTTCCACACATCTCTAAATCATCATTAAAGAACTAGATTTATAGATGTACTAATTTTAGATAAAAGAACCATTAACCAAAGCTAGAATAAACCTTTTGTTCACAGGTACTGCATGAGTGTGTGAATGTGTAGCCTCCTGTCTATATAATAAGTTGCATTCTAAAGTTAAGCTTTTGAGAATTTAAATTTTAATTTAACAAACTATGGAGAAATTTAATTTCCTATGGAGATGAGATTTCAGCAACCTGATAAGGCTGGAAGTCATCAAATGTGACAAGAGACAGGGAATCCTAGGCACAGGATGATCAAATACTTTTGTGGGCCAAATTTATGACAGAAATAAAACTCTCTCGCTATGTCTCCATCACTTAAATAAAGTTCTTAAAGAACTGGGCACTGTCTGGCAGCAAACTATGTTGGCACAGATGTTGAAGTCAAAGTATCAGCAACTCATATGCATATACATTTAGGAAATATTATCCATGCCTTCCCTGCTGTCCAATCTCCAAAATCACCTTCTTGTGGCAAAGCAGCTGCTTACAAGGGGAATTGTCTCCCAGCAAGAGTTAATGATTGGTACAATTAAGAAAAAGAAGCATGACTTCATTCTCCACATTCCTTGAAAGAAGATTCTCCTAAAACTGGTAAGGAGGAGGAAAATGCAATGACCCAGAAATCTAGTCATGCTATAAACCACTAATGAAAGGCTAAAAGAATAGGAAAAATGGTAGTACTTGTCATGACTTGCGACATTAAAAAAAAAAAGAAGGCAACACAAACCCACAGTGCTTTCAGTTTTGTTATAGCTATGTTCACCATTTTTGGTTATAATTCCTAATCACTTGAAAACTGCAGTTGTCTAACAGTTTTTGTCAACATGCTCTTAGATACAGCTTCCTTAAGAGCAGAAATTTCTGGGACATTACAATGACTAAGACCATCATTTCTTTAAATAATACTCAAAAGTACTGGATATCTCGACTAAAAGAACTGAAATCATAGTTTTTTATACATAAGATTTTTTATTTGATTTTGTTGAATTAAAGCAGAAGTAGTAAATTGATGAAATATTTCCCAATTTTCAAAACTTGAATGGAATATACTGGAGCATACAGCTAAAAAGATTTCCAGTTTAAATGAAGATTTACTGTTGGTTCAAGGGAATACCTACCAATTCAGGCAACATCACTCTGCATTCCTTAATTATACAAGGCGTAAATCCATACCACTGTACTGTGAATGTATATGATTAACTATATGTAGTGCTCTTGGGCTACATCCATATGCATGTAAAAAGGATACTCTTTTATTGTCCTAGGGCTCTGAATGGCCAATAGGCTGTTCCAAGTCATGGAGTAAACCCTTGAGGCCATTGTAGGTGTAGAAGGATAAAGTATTCTGAGGAGATTGCACTGACTGTTTGACATTGGATCAGTCACTGCTTCTCAGCCTGACCAACGTCACAGTATGTTGTGAAAATAAAATGGAGGGAAGATTTATGAGCACTGCTTTGAATCCTTCAGAAGACAGACAGAAAATAAATCCCATAAACTGAAGCATTTAAGAAAACTGAAATTTTAAATGCCATAAAAAGAGTTCTAAATAAAAACTACTTATTATTTTATTTACTATTAAACTAAGGCCCTTTCTGCATTTACCTGATGTGGATCTGGATCAGCAGGTCTGGAATAGCAGATCACATGGTGGTATGGGCCAGATCAGTGGTGTCTGCACTGATAGAGTTGATCCAATCCATGCTCCCCTGTATCCACAGATGTGAACTCCACACTTGCCACCCCACAAACCTCTGAAGTTTCTAATGTGGACCCTGCAAAAGAGTGCTTTCCGGTGGTGTGCATGACTCCAATATTCCACAACAGGCCCACCAGAGATCCAGATTAAGGGCCTCTTAATCCTGATCTGGTTCTGACTAGTGCAGACAGAGTTGAACCACCAGAGGATGGGACCTCCTTGTGCAAATAAGGTGGCCCAGGATCCAGATCAAGCGGCTGCTTAATTCAGATTAACAGTAAGTGCAGAAAGGGTCTAAAAGTGCTTGTGAAGCTAATTTTGCAAATGATGATTAAACAGCCAGTAATCCCATGCTAGTGTGGGGCACAGGACCTCTCCTTCAGTGAAGCAGAGCAACTTGAGTGATGTTAGTGACTATTCCTCCACCATTAGCCCACTTACTCCCTAACTGCAGTTATGACTGGAGTTAAGTACAAGGCTAATTTGAAAAGTCCAACTCACTTTTATTACAACAGTAACACACAAAATGTTTCAAACTGTGCACCCTTCAGAGATACATATACCCCATCCCAAAAATACATATATTTTCTTATCTGCAGACATTATTTTTTTTTGCTTTTAACAAGCTTGGAGCCTAGGCTGTCCGGCAGTAGAGTCATCAACTCTCTGCTTTAATTCTTAAATTAAAATATGCTGTTCATTTATTTACAATAATCTCTTCAGTCAGTTGATTTCAGAAGAAAAAAAATAAAAGACTTTTTTAAAAAGATACTGCAAGGTTTCACTGTTTTTATTACAAAGTTTATGGAAAATTTCCCCTTATATTTACACCTTAATTTCTTCCTACATTCACCACACTTTTCATCCTCCTTAACAACATAACTTTCTATTATTTTATTGCACATGTTATTAGAATGCAGAATTTCAAAAGTTAAATGATGATGTGAGAGCAGAATAAACAAAAACTACAGCTTCAGTAAAAATCACATTCAAGGAACTCAGAAGGTATTTTACTGTGGGGATAAGGGATTCGAAGGAAACAATCACTTAGTAACTGGAGTTTAAAAATAAATTGGTATACAAATTACTGCTAAAGCAGCTGGTGAACATCTGTTGCCACAATAGAACTAGATCAAAACACTGCACAAACTGGATGAAAACTGTTGAACCAGCAGAGAGACTTCTTTTGCCTTCCAGCTGGATACCAAGTTGAGTTATGCAATTCTAATGAGAGATAAAGCAGAATCTCGTTTGTTTTTTCCCTCAATTAACTTTTACCATACTGATTTGCGAAAGTGAGGTCAATCCCAGCCTTAATCCTGGGGATACATCCCAATGAGTTTGATAAGACCCAGTTCTGAGCAGGCACATTTAGATTGCACTTTCTATCAAGATATGATCTGAAAGTGATGAACAGGCAGTGACAGTTCCTCTTCACATTAATACAAATTGGTCATACTGATAAAGCCAAAGAAATGCAATGTGGGAGTGCTTTAAAACGATCTTCAGTTTTACACTTGCCCTAAAATGGAGACAACAGCCTTGGATATGGAGAAATTCATAGCTCCTGAACAGAGAATCTAAGCTGAAGCTTTTAAAGCTCCAAACTGGTATGCTGTTGAAGGGATTCTTCTGTCAGATTTAATTCACGAATCTTCACCTCTGCAAAGTGAAACTTATTTCCAAGTAAAAACCAAAAAGACTTATAAACAACTGAAAAATCTGACAGTTCCAAAGATTCCAAGGCCCTTGACATCCTATAATACTTACACCCCCTGTTATTTGCATTATAAAATGACTATATTGAGCCATCCAACTGAGCTAGGTGCTGCTAACTCAGATATTCAGTAAACTGAGTGAGAAATCCTTGTAAGTGTGTGATAAGTATCAGTAACATTAAATGCCTGCAAATATTCAACACGCAAATGTAATTCTGTACATTTTTATTCATGGTGAGACACAATTTCAATTCTGGGAACTCCTTAGGTTTTCTGACTTCCCACACTTAATCCTTCTAAAAAGCGAATGTGCAGGCGTGGTGCCACTTTAGAGTTGCATGTAGTGACAGTTCCAAACCAATATGTGTAACCCTGAGTGTAAAGCCTCTCAAATAGTAAGAGACTACCACAGGGCAAACCATTTCTGTATCCTTGCCAAGAGAACTGCACATGCATATCCACATAGTCAGCAAACCTTCAAACTGAGGAGCGTTGACATTTCTCTTTTTTACAACGAAAGCGATCTTTCATTGCTAGGTCATCTCCTCTTTTGTTACTGAATCTGCACTGGAATTCCACTTAGCAGCCATGTTTGCTTGACTGTGCTTCAATGGGGGTCCTGAGTTGTCCACTGCCACGTGCTCAATTGGGTAGGTGAAGTCCTGTTAAGCAAAACTCCTAGGCTGTTCCAGAATAGCATATTCTAATCACTTTACATGAATTAACTTTTGGGTTTAATGCTCTCTCCAATTACACCAGTCACAGAGAGGCAGTCATCAGGGAGCTCGGAGCAAGAGGCTGCAAGATATCTAAGAGATATCTATCCACATTTCACTTTTTCATAAATTCTCTATTCTCCAATTCATTGCTGTAATCAGTAATGGCCTGAAGGAAAGCAAACAAACCTAACTGGCTTGTTACATACATTGTCACTTGGAAACAGGCTTATTTAACAGGTTATGTGGACTTTTAAGGAGCTAAGTCCACAGAATCAGATGCATCTGGGTATTTCCGCACTGCTTTAGATTGGGTTTTCCCAGACATCTGTATCTTGAAGATCTGGATGTTCAGGAGACCCCTCTGCTTCCGCACAGGCCCTCTAGTATGCTGCTGCTGTCCCCACCCCTCCGGGGTGTGGTGACAATGGCTCAGCCACCACAGCCACACCCGAGGTGATGTTCATTCCGCTGGGTGGGGAGGGGCGCAGATGGCAGCTACCTCCTTCGCCTGCCTCCTGCTCCTCCCCAGTGGTAAAACAGCCTCCAGGGGGCAGTGGGAATCTAGCAGCTGTGGAGGCAACTCTGCCTCTGCCAGATCCCCTCGCCCAGGAGGCTGGATATGAGAGGTGGCAGCAGTGGCAGGGGAAGGAGATAGCTGCCATCCATGTCCCCTCCCTGCCCTGATGGCCCACAGCCATCGTTGGGACAGGGGGTGTGGCAAATGTGGCAATCATAGCCACAGCACCACATTCCCTCCCCTGATGACAGCTGCCTTGCCGGGCCATCAGGGCTGGGGGGGGGGGGGGAGAGATGGTGATGCAGATCACCATCTCCCCCTGCCTCCACTGCTCTGGCAAAGCAGTCTCCTGGGGGAGGGGTGGGTCCTTAATGGGTCCCTAATGGGGTCTAAAGGGCCAGTGTGGAAACACCCTCTGATTCAATCACTTTCTTGAGTTTGATGCTAATGGCTTTCTTCAACCTCAGTGCACACCATTAGGAGTATGCAAAGTGCCTACTCGACATTTTGATGTGTCAGCAAATGTGCCAAAGCGAAACTAATGATAACATGACGAGCAAAGTCCCTACAATGAATCCCAGCAAGTACTGATTTTTTAATAATTCTCTTTTAGAACGTTAACTGTTATATTTTATTTGTAAAGTGTCCTAACACCACCAGGTATACGGCAGTATAAAAATGTAAATAAATACATTTTACGCTTAGTGTAACTGGATGAAATACTTTAATATAATAATTGCAGGGGGAGGAGTAATTCAAATTGGCTCCTAAACAAGAAATTTCACTATATGTATTCCATATCTACTCCTAACCGCTTAAGAGCAGTTGTGGTTAATTTTATTGCAGCCTTTAGCTAAACAATAATAAGAACTGAGGTAATGATAGCTTAAAATGTACAAAGCTTGCAACGAGCAAAATAGCTCATGAGAAAAACGATATAAGCTTGAAAGATATTTTAAAGTTGCAATTTTTTTCTGGATGCCAGACTAGAAGTTGAATAAAACTAATCATTTCTACACAGGTATCTTGATATTCATTCATTCATTTATTTACATTTTTATCCCGCCCTATACCTGAAGGTCTCAGGGCAGGTAATAACATTTAAAACCATATATATACAGTATATTAAAAAAAGAACATTATGTATTAATGAACCTGTAAGTGCTTTCCTAGTATCTCCACCAAGAACACAAAATAAAAGTGTATTTTTTACAGACTGTGATCAAATGGCCCCAATGAAGTAGCAGGTGTAAGTTACCACGCCACATATGGTCAAATTCCTCTACTATACATGCTCTGTCCTGGAGACATGAAAAGGCATAAGAGAAGCATGCGGGATTTTGTACCATCCAACTGCTTCTGCATTGCTCTCTTCATCCTCTGGCAGCTTGGACATCCATGAGTCCCCTTTTGCTGGTATAGCAAAGGAGCAATCAGCTGTATTTGTAGTCATAAAGCAGGATGGATGTTGCGGTTCAATGCCAAAGCAATGCCAGGCAAGTTTGTTAGGCCCCAGGAGCAACCTGCAACTGAAGCAGCAGATCACAACCTTTTCTACCAGTTTGTCTCATTGTAGCTAGTTGGCATTTGAAGACAGGCGCATTCAAAATCTCCTTTACATTGCAGCTGACGATAACAGGCTGAAACAGATTTCTGTAAATAGATGGAAGACTATGTGGGTGCAAGTAGGTCTCATCAAAAAATACCCTCTTATTAGCAAGTGAAACAGGAATACCAGAACTATGACAGGAGGAAGTTCTCTCTGCCACTGGCTTCAGTGTCAGAACTTCGATTTCCATCATTTTGCCACTGACAGACTACAACCACAAATTGTGGAAGGAACATTCATGAACTCTAAAATGCTGCTTGACCATCTTATAAAAGATTGTTGATGGTATGAGTTACATTTGACGGGCACTAGTGCAATTAATTTGCAACCAAAAACATGCATTCTTTTCTGTTCAAGGCTAATGCAATTTGCTATGACAATTTGACATTTAGGTTATCAATTCAGATATTGTGTGTGAAAAACACCCATGTATCAGTCACTTCAAAGTCTCTTCTCTCACTTCTTCAAACAGTTTTGACATTACCACTTTCATTAAATCTAAGCCTGCAAATTCCTGACATTCATGTCGTTGTTATCTGCTTTTGTAACTTGAAGAGAAGGTTGGCATTTGACCTTTTGCTTCTGCACCTGGGATAGGGGTAGAGCAGCCCATGTAAAGCCAGCAATCAGAATATTAGTGGATCGATGCTTTTCGGGACAGAAAGTTTTGCATGCAAACAGTACTCTCATATTGCTAGGAGGAAAAAGGCATACTCCATGAAAGTATAGGTTAGTTATCCAGAAAAAAATAATTAGAAAAAATATTGAACTAAGGGATAGGAGGGAGTATCTTAATGAACACTAAACATCTTCAGTGAATTGGTAATGAAAAGAAATTATAAAGCAGATATATGTACATGAACAAGAAGTCATCATTAGTCTTATTGAAAAGCTACCTGATGGAATGTATTTAGGCAATAAACAAGGAGCTTCCAGCTGCACTAAATGGTTGAGTATGAGCTCTTTTCTTTTAATAGCACCAGCTCAGTGCTATTCAAATTCTAACCATCAAGTGTGAGTGAAGTTGTGATTTTGGTTTCTCTGATAACAATAACAACTTCCCATAAATATTCACACGAATGTTTGAAAAGTATTTTTTTTTTAAATCAAGAATGGAAGGTCATAGTGGGCAGAAGAAAAGACCAGTTTGTCCTGACAACTTCTTCATGAACTGTTCTGCTCTGTGTGATACAGTAAAACTCACTCAGTTGTTCTCTGGGACCCATGGTGTGAAAAAGGCTAAAGGTTTGCATATCCTGAGCAAACAAGGAAACATGATATTTTGGAGGTGAGGGATGTTGGATGGGCAAGGTTTAGAAAGTGTTTTCTGGGTGCTTTAGTTTTTTGGGTTTGGTTACTGATGCTATTCTAGAATGGCAAAGGATTACAGAGCTAACAAAAATACCTATGTATATAGAAAAACACACACTAAAATCCTTATAAGAGTGTGCTACCTGGTATTCTAGCAGGTTTACTTTTAACTCAAAGCAAACTACATCCACTCTTTCTGCTTTCACTGCTGGTGACATAAGAAAAGTTTCTTACCTGGCTTGCCTATCTGATAATCTTCATTGCTAGAAGCCTTACCCTTAATTATAACCAGCAGGAAAGTTTTAAAATATAGGCTGCGTCCAGACTTACATCAAAACAGCACAGCTTTCTTTTGCTTGAAGTAACAGCACAACATTTGATTGAAGGATGTGAAGTAAAGAGATGCTGAGCTACCAGCATCTTTTTACTTCGCTTTTTACTTCGCAGTGACATACGGCTTCCCTGCTGCAGGCAACGGTCATCCTGTCTGACTGACGGGAAGCTGCAGCGAAGGGACAATGGAGCTTCCAATCGCCCTGTAAGGCATACCGAAGCGACTGCGCTTTCCTTGGGCAGGTGCTGATCATCATCTGACTGACGGGAATGGTGCAGTATAAGGTAAGCCTGGAAGCACCCATAGACCATGGGTGTTTTTCCACTGTCAAAAAGTACCCATTTTTGCACCCATTTGGGTGTGAGCCAGATGATCCCATTTCCACCACGGCACCCATTTGGGACCCGATTGTTTTCACTGCCATGCAGGAAATCTGAATCTAATGGGTAAATTTTGGCCTTTAATCTGGATTTTCTGTACATCCCATTAATGGGGTCTACAATGGGGTCTTCTGCCAGAAAATCCAAATTAAAGGGAGCCTGTTTCCACTGGATATAGGCAATGGGGTCCAAAGGAGGCTAGGGGGAGGGGATGCACCCACTGGAGCCCCCCTAAACCTAGGCTCCGAAGTCACTTCGAAGTCTGTGCAAAATAGCTCCAGAGTGCCTCTGAAGTCTATGCTGATCTTCGGAGTGAACTTTGAAGTGACTCCGAAGTCATTTTGAAGTTCACTCCAAAGATCAGCACAGACTTCAAAGGCACTCCGGAGCTATTTTGCACAGACTTCGAAGTGACTTTTAAGTGACTCTGAAGTGACTTCGAAGTGAATTTGAAGACTGCCCCACCCCCCAAAACACCTGGGGTAATGGACCAACCCCTTGTGGGTCAATCCAGATTCCCCACATGGGTGCAAAGCTGTTTCCACAGCAGGGGTGTTAGCACCCATTGCTAATGGGTGCTACACCTCCTGTGGAAACACATTGGGTGCTTCCCTTAATCCAGATCTACTAGATCTTGATTAAGGAATGTACCCATTCCTTTGATCCGCATCTTCTTAGATCTGGATCTAAGGGCTGCAGTGGAAAAACACCCCTAAATAGATTTTTGGCAACTAATGAAGAACTGTGCATTAGGTGTTCAAGAACTTGTTTTTCAGATCTATTAACAAATTAGGATGACATGCTGAACAAAGTTTCAAGAGACAGCTTCATACAAACAGTATTACTGCAGAAACATTCAGAATGATGGGAACCTTTTGGAGGGGAACTGAAAATAATGTATCATTACCTTAGAAGCCCTTATGAGGACATTCTGGCCTCTTAGTTTTTAATCATTATGTGCACAGATTCTGCCAGTATTGTGCACTGCCAGATTTTTGGAGGGATGGGGAAAAGACATTTAAAGAGACAAGATGCAGAAGACATACAAAAGGCTCAATGACATTGTTAGTTTCAATCTTTAGCTAACTACAGTTGCCCTGACTCTACTTTTTTTGCCTAATTAGAATAAATGAAAAAATATGCCTTTTTAATATTATTTTTTTAGTCCCATCGACAGCTAATGGGAGAATTTTATCTTTTCTGACATTGGTACAAGAGAATTTGGAAATTCTCATATGTCCTATTATTTTTCCCAGCAATTCCTTATTATCAAAATTTATAAAATTTCAGTTGATAATATGCATTTAATTTACCCAAATATCAAGCAGTTATCAGCTGGCAAATGAACAAATGTAACTTGAAGCTGGTAAGCACAGAAGCAAGAGATGATGGTTTTGAAAGATGTTTCCCTCTAACATTTCAAATATTAAATTCTTCAGAAGCAAATCTGAAGCAAATTCAAGAATTTTTCTACTAGTGAAATGTTACGTATACAAAAAGCCAATTATTAGGAACTATAATAAAGCTGTACTTGTCTATCCTACATCAGAAACTGGTCTGCTGATAATCTTTGCTCTATCCTTCTTGTGGCTAACAAAGAATTTTATTTTATTTTTTAAAACCATTGAATCACAGCTGACTGATAACTGGTTGACTGCATGGACACTTCCATGGATGCCCCTATCCAGTTTTCTTGGCAGAAGTGGAGAAGTGGTTTGCCACTGCCTACTTCTAAGGACAGGCTGAGGATCAAACTGGTCATCCTCTGCTTTCCAGGGAGCTTCACACTATTACAGATCTATAGTCAATTATCACATCCACATAGCTGAAAAGCCAAAGTTACATGTGAACCAAATCTAAGGTCCCTTCTGCACTTACTTGCCCTAAATCCAGATCAGAGGATCCAAAATAACGAGTCACATAATCTGGAGCACAAGGAGGCACGAGACAGCGCTGGGGGCACTGATTTGTCCTGTGCTTCCCTGTGGCTGCGAAGCTTGTGTGCGCTTCACAACTGACTCCCCAAGCCACTGAAGAATAGGAACAAAAGTTTTGGTGGCAATGCTTTGGCCATCTATTGAAAACCATCCTCTGGTAGTTCATGAACAAGACCCTTCATCCTCTTGTGGACCATGCAGTGCAGTGGAGCCACACCTGCAGGACGGGGGCCTCCTTAATCTGAATTAACATGCAGATTAGGAGACCCATGATCCAGATTCAGAGACTCATTAATCTGAATGAACAATAAGTGTAAAAAGTGCCTAGGGCTGAAAAAAGCTGACAGATTTGGAACTCATACTCATTATCTTCAATTTAAGTACCTAAAATCGCACAGAAACACAAAACCAGTTGATTTTAAAAGCCTGTGTTCTTAAACTATGAATTTTTGTGAAGGATCCAAAGCTACAAGTTGCCAGTATATTCAAAATCCCATCTTGGAACTTCTTTCTTAACAAATCACCTCCCTAGAGTAATGAAGCTCCCATTCCCTTGCTTGTCAAGGCACTCTTCCCCATACCAAATACCTCAAATATAAACCTTACATAAAAACAATCATAAATATTTATTTTAGATTTGAGTCTAGTGACAAACATCCTCATGGCTGCATTTCACTGAAAATCAATTGTAGTTTATGGTGCAGCTGACACAGAAGTTTAAAAAATATACAGTTTTACATCAACTACTGCACTGTGCACTTTCCTTTTTTATTTTGTTTATCGTCCCTAGATCTTTATTACTGGTTTATTTCAGCATGACAGCTTACTGCTGCCTGTTTTGTTTCAAGCACATTTGATTTGGAAAACTTTGAGTAAAACTGCTGATAGCCCAACTTTTAAAAACATGATTTCAGAGAACACAATGTCTCCCCACATTATCTTGTATTTTTATTTTTAGCACTGAAGTTAGAGACCACTTCCTTGACAGCAAAGGGATAGAGAAGTAGGTGGAGCCTTACAAGGAATGTGAAATATTTGTAAATGGACAACGTGGGTAAGATATATATATATAAACAACTTTTTCTTTTTATACCAACTTGTTAAAATGTAAAATCAGTGAAAATACTTCCAATACTCCTGAGACATTTAATTCAGTTATACCATTCCCTACTTGTGGTCAAGATTTTATCTGAACACAGCTTTAAAAAATAATCAGAATGTGCAACAATGTGTATAATGCTGGCTAAGTAGCTAACAAAATCTGACATGCTTTGGAACCCCTCATGCTAAGAAATTCAGCCTATACTGCCAGCGCTTTGAGATGCCAGCTTAGGTTTCTCTGATGATCCTAACAATCCCAGTTACTACTATGATTGCTTCTGATCTCCAAAATATGGAAAGCAATGTTAATTCATGCATTTTATTCCCTATTAATAGAAAAAGAATTTGCACACTTTTCTTCTATGGTTTTAAACTACTGTGCATCATGCTATAGATCAGCAGTTCTCAACCTTCCTAATGCTGCGACCCCTTAATGCAGTTCCTAATGTTGTGGAGACCCCCAATCATGGGGGCAGGGCAGCTGGGAGGGGGGAGGGAGGGACGGTGGGAGACTCACTGCGACGTCTCTGGAAGGGTAGTTTGAACCCCAAAGGGGTTGCGACCCACAGGTTGAGAACCACTGCTATAGATCTTATAAGCAAAGTGTCCCTATTTACAACATTAACAGCACAAGAATCCTGACTAGGTGCCAACATTATTTCTTATCATGATTTTTTTTAAAATCACAAGCGAATGGCAGGAGTTGTACATTTTGTTTCTCCAATGTAGCTAGAAAACTGGGAATGACACATTAATTAAGAGTTTTTGCACAAAATCTCAGAATCTTGTTGCTCTTATTGACCACTATCTCTTTAAGTATTCAATTAAAAAAAATAAACTAAAAGAATACCAATGAAAGAAAAACCAATGAATTAAAAGATTTCAGTGCTGCCAAGCATAAACAGATGAGGAACATGAAAACCTCTTAACCACATCACTGTCAAGCAAAGAGCGAACACTAGGAAACGCAATACCAGTGGGTTTTTTTTAAAAAAATCCACTGCAAGTCAACAGTTATTTAAAATGCAATTAAAACTGTATAAAAGAATAAATAATAAGGATGTTCATGAGCTGGCTTGTGCTGAGGCAAACTATGTACACTTGAGCCAGCTTGTTATGGCAAAAGCCACCTCACTTAACACACAATAACCCATGATAACCCATAGAAATTAATGGGGTAACTTGGTTGCCTCCTTATCACATGGCCTCAGTCTCCCAAAATAGGGTGGGTGGTAGAGAAGAGATCTTATACCTACCACTCATCCATCCCAGCAAGTCCAGAAAAAAGCCAGCTTCTCCCAAGGCCCAAACTGGCCCAGTCCCACAGCATCCTCAGTACTATTTTACAGCTACTTTGGGGCCAGCATACAAAGCACACTCACGCTGGAAGTACTAACTCCCAGGTAGCATATGAGAGCCCCCCACCCTTTAAGCACAGCTCAGCTTGAAAATGAACATATAAGCTGGGCTTGTTCATGCAAGAACTAGCTTGCACGAGCCAGCTTGGCACACTCCTACCAGGTACTTAAGTAGTACAAATAGGAACATTCTGAATTCTTTATTTTATAACTTTGTAAGAGGGGGGAAATTTCTGTCTTTATATATTCACCAGGGAGATTTTTTCAGCATAATTGATAATTTTTAAGCAGGTAAGCATTTCAAAAGATATGGACTTCAGGGCTTATATTTTATCCTTAACTTTGGCAATTTTTCTGTAGAACTTACACATACTGCACCTAAGATGTACATTTCAGTTCTGAAACTGTGTAAATTGTACTTACTACCCATGGTTTCCAATCTTCTATCAGGGGTGTTTTTCCACTAGCACTAAGTACCAATTGAGGCACCCATTAAGGACCCATTTCGCTGAGAGCCAGATGACCCCATTTCCACTGCAGTCCCCATTAGAGACACATCTGCTTCTACCACAGCTAGGGAAATCCGGATCGTATGGGTCCTTCAGGACCTATAATCCAGATTTCGTGTAGGCCCCATTAAAGGGGTCTACAATGGGGTCTCCAGCCTTCAAATCTGGATTGTAGGGAGTCTGTTTCCACTATAATTCAGCAATGGGGTCTAGAGGAGGCTCAGGGAGGGAGGCACCCATGGGGGTGGGGGGCAAAGTCAAGACTTCAGAGTCCCTCCGAAGCCGGTTCCGAAGTCCCTCCGAAATTCCCTTTGGAGATTAGCGCGGGCTCCACAGAAAAACTCCTTGTGAGAGCAATGCAGCTGTCAAAGGCTCCGGAAGGTCTTTGAAGTTAGCGGCAGATTGCGATCTGCCACTAACTTCAAAGATCCTCCGCAGCACTTGACAGTGGCATTGCTCTTGCAAGGGGTTTTTCTGTGGAGCCCGCGCTAATCTCCAAAGGCATCTTCAAAGGGACTTCAGAGCCGTTGCTAATTTCCAAAGGCAACTTTGGAAATTGCACCCCCTGTCCCCAAAACATCTGGGGCGACAGGCAAACTCCTTGTGGATAGATCCAGATTTGCAAATGGGTGCTCTGGTGTTTCCAACAGCAGGCAGGTTAGCACCCATTGGAAACACATTGGGTACTTCCCTTAATCCAGATCTACTAGATCCAGATTAAGGGAAGTACCCATTCAAAGGAGCTCAGTGAAAAAACAGCCCAACAGGCTCAGTGCAAGAACTCCATAGCATTCTATAGTTCACGGACTTTAAATGGCAATAATTCATCCTGTCTCTGCCTAGCTATCTTGCACTGAAAAAACAGCACTGTCTACCTTCAGAGCTACAGTCAGCCATCATACACTTCGCAGGTTAAACTATCTTGCCACTTAATGGCCAGCCGTTAGCAGTCTACTACCTTGCAGTAGCTTTGAACTATCACTCCCATCAGTTGTAACCTGGAGTTGATAGATGTTGTAGCAAAAAACAGCTCTATACTCTTTTCCCTGTTATGCATATCTAACAAATTCCAGAAAATTTATCTTATAGCTAAAATCCATATAATGAAAAGAGTTATTGTGTTAATTTCAACAGAAAAAATAATAATTCATTCCGAGTCCCTTTTGGATTCACCTGAAAAGTATATAAAAATGCCAAGCAACACAAGGAACAAGAAGTATTAACACCATAAAAATCAACTTGTGGAAAGAGAAGCAGGAAGCAACCTTGGTTGCTTCAGGACATTTGGCTTCCATCTCACACCCATTTTGCCTTTCATTCTTCCTCTCTCTTCTTTCCCTTCAGTTGGTGCTGGTCCAAAGGAACTGGGAGAGTGAAGTTGGATCAGCGCAACCTGCACACTGAAGATGCCTCTCCTCTCTAGCTCACTGATAGTGCTGGGGCAATCTGGGATGGGGAAGCAGCAAAGCAACTCCCATGCCATGCACTCTAGCTTTGCAAATACAAACCTGCCCTTTATCAATTCTGCAAACAATACACAAACTACAACAGCAACCTCAGAATTACCAAGAGCTTTAGCAAACTGCCCTGTTACCCTCTTGCCCCAGATCATCTACTTTTGAGATGCAAGAGTTTCGATCTCTCCAGAGTCAGAAGGAAGGTGCAAAGGATACCTGAAATTCAAAGCTGCAGTGAATACTGCAGCAACAGCACCAACATTTTACGACAACAACCACACCATGAAACACCATCCTTCTCTTCCCTCTTTTCCTACCCTATATGCTGACCCACAAGTGGCCTTAAAGAAGCAGCTGGGGAGAAAACATTCCACCTAAGCATTTCAACAAGGATTTAAAGGCCATGAAAAAAAATTCATGTAATAAAAGGAGATCTAGCATGAGAAAGATTCTGCTATGGAAAAGGCTATTTGAGCCAGAAGGTGAAACTGAAGCCAAAACTTTATCAGGTAAGAAGATGCCCTCTCTCTCTGAAACCTCCAGCCTTTATTTGCATTTGTGCAACAATATATTTAAGAGAACAAAAATGTTTAAACCATATCCAACGTGTGGGTGAAACTGTTTTCTTGGTTATATATTTGCTTTTATTATCAGTAAGCGTTTCACAACAAACAACCATGAAAAGACAAGCTTACAAGACTCAATTAATATTTTAACACTGCAATAATTCTGTAACATGATTGTACTAGATCTTCTTTCTCCAAGATTTTCCTTCCATTGGGGACAAGAATACAGCTAAGGGAAATGTCAGTTCCAGTTTTCCTCACTCAAGACTACTTTGATAATGCACAATGTCCCATGGCGAAGTTGGACTCCATCCTGTGCTGAACATCTAGTAAATATTTCAAGTGTTTAAAAAACCCCAATATCTGTCTTTTGTATGTTAATTTATCTGCATGCCCAAACAGATTGCTCATTCTATTGCTACAATATATTCTTATTCATTCAACTAAATTTGCATTCCTTCCATCTGGAACTGCTGCATTGCATTATAGTAAGCACACTCCATATTTGTACTGAATTAATGCTCTCAATACTTATTCAAAGACTAAGTAAATATGTCAGTCAGTTCAAGTCTGAAAAAAAGAAGTGGAAAATACTTGATTGCCCCCTGCAAAATGTTGTCAGCACTGGTGTATAACAACTGCTAAAATCTTGGAACATGTGTTCTGGTTTTTCAGTTGCAGTTTGTTGTATTCAACCTTATACACAGTAATAAACTGGCTTCAAGTGAAAAACATCTAAAAATGCTAAAAATAGAAGTGAACAGTAACTGACTCCTTGCTGAACAACAATCCAATGATAATCTTGTCAGTGACTCACTTCACTATAGTCCTTAGAAAGTGTGTATCTCCTAACTAACATTCCTTCATTTAGAACATTTCTGTTTTATTTTAAATGGGTGCTGAAGTGTTTACAAACAAAATATAAATCAGTGAAACCATTATAGTAAATTATCACCACAAAAGCTAGCAATTAAAACAAGTTCAGACTTTGAATGTATACACTTTGCAAACCCATGGAAGAACAGAATGGGCTCTTTTTGATAACAAAGCAGCAAAATGTTACCTCCAGGTAATCTCCACAGATGGAAATATTCCTTATTCAAGTACTATCACCAGGAAAGTCTCCTTCTAAACAGCCACCCATCTTACCTTAAGACAATTAAGACACCCAAATAAAAACTACCATAGATTATATTATTCAAAACGAGCTTGTCTAAGGAGACAACTGGATTAGCGCTAGCTGATGCTTAAAATGTACTTTTCATCAATACTTACAATGCACTTTGGTACTATCTGCCATTTGCAAACTCCAATTAAGCATCTGTAGTCTGTTCATTCAGCTTAATAACCAGTTTAAGAGAAGCGTCTGTGTTTAGCTTATACCCTGAAAGTCATAACAGAAAATGTACTAAAGCAAGAGAAGGGGAAAGGGTATTAATTCTTAATGTTGAGTTCCTGCAAGGATCAAATTGGATTAGAGAAATCTCAGGGAGATGTGCTTTCCCAAAAAAACTGATCTTTCAGTGCTACACCCTATGTTTCATACAGCCTGGTAGAAGTGCAGCTGATGACAGCTGAAGGCATGGCCTGATGGAGCTGCTCTTCTGGAAGAACAGATAGAGAGGCACCAGAGTTCCATCCTGCAGCCTGATAAATTGCCAATCACTACTTTTAATGCCTTAGATGGACTCCCAATCACTTTCAAGATTGCCAAATCGCACACAACCTGATCTCTATGTCCTACCTTCAGCTTTAGGCACTAGACAACTGAACCAGCTAACAGGACTGTGTTTGGAATAGGATCCTGGATATGGCCCTAATAGAAATTCAACGGATTCTCTATTTGCTGAACTTTAGTTAGGGACCAAAAGGTATTTGACTTCAAAAGTATTTTACCATGCCATTTTACAAAAATAAAATTCAATTCTTTGTTGAAGTTTGGAAAGATTAATGAGCACTAGAAAACCCATTAAGGACCTATGAAGGGTCCTTAATGGGTCCTTAAAAGGTCCTTAATGGGTACTCTAGTGCTAGTGGAAAAGCACCTTAACTTAGAGTCGAGGCCAACGTACTTGGATATGACATGTCTGGAGCTCCCAAGGAGACTTGTCTTCTGCCTTTAGGGATTGTCTCCCATGAAGAGACACATTTTGTATCAAAGGCACCATCCAGGCTAATTACATAGATTAATCTGCAATTGGTGGGTCACTGTGTGAGACAGGATGCTGGGCTAGATGGGCTACAGGACTCATCTTAAGCTCTTATGTTCCTGAATGCAAATAATGTGGAACTAGTGGAACATTTTTGAGGAAAAAGTTATGTAAAGAGTGATGTAAGAGTTAAACGCTGTTGGCAACCAGGGAAAAACACTTAAATTAAAACCATATTAAAGGTTGAGTAGGACAAGTTAAAAACAACTGTTCACCAAGGCACCCCCTGGGTGAACTTTGGCATGAAATTTTCAATGCAAGTCTATGTATTATTTTCCCCAGAGGTAAAAGTACAAAATAAGATCAGTCCAACTGCTTGTTAGTGCAGAAAATGTGTTGCCTGTATCATCACACTCTTTTCTCCAGGAGAAGATTGTATAGGTTAGTGGAGCATCAGAACTCTGTAAAGTCCAAAATAAGGTAATAGATACTTCTGAAATACTGTAGAACATATTTTCCGTTTGGTTGACACAGTTCAGAAATAGTAACTGGTTAATGCTATTTCTAAAAATACATACCTTAGTTAAACTGTAAAAGGTTGATAACAGTTTTAATATCCAAAGATGTTCCAGGTACAAGTCAGATTACAAATTCTTTTAGTGGTTTAGTCTACTTTTAGACAGAGTACAGTTTGTTGATTGAAAAAGTAGAGAAACAGAGTAAGAAAAGATAAGAATTATTTTATTAGATAGCTTAATGTTATCAAAAGGTGTGCCTATGGGTTTCGACAGTTAACTGAACTTGGGGGAAAAGGAGAACATGCCATTTATCTAGTAGTGTTTTTCTAACTCTCAGCAGTTGAAGACGTATGGAGAGGTATTTCACCTTATTGCTTCCTGCTTCTAATTAGACATGTTGGAGATTAAACTTGGGCTTTGTATGACTTCAAAAGAATCAGTCAAGAAATTCCGTTGTAATTTTATTGACAACCTGAGCAGAAGAAAGTGTCAAAATACTAATTTGCAACAAATGCCCCAATGCTCCAAATAAACTAAAACACTTAAGTGCATACATTCAATATGAAGTCCCTTTTCCATGGGATAATCTGTTATTCTCTGTGCCCTGTATCTTCCAGAGGCCTTTTCACACCTACCTGATTAGGCTGCCGTGAACTAAGGCTGGTAAACTTCAGTTAAAGGTGGACCATTTGCATTTGCCAGGACGTAAGCTTCCCCAAAGCATCCATTGCCAGCCAGAAATGTAAAAGGTCCTCCTGTTTACCAGCCCACACCAATGCCTCTGAAGCCAGAAGTGCCACACCCTTGCTGCTGTGACTGGATGCTCAGAAGCCATTGCGAGAGGGGCATGATCGATCACTTGTGCAGACATTATGACATGCAGTCTCGCGATTCTACAATTTCCACTCCCAGGGATCAAAGCATGGGTGAGTGATCACGGCCACATTCCCTGCACACCAAATGCAGGGAGCCAGATGCAGAATGAATGGTTGCACCACTGGACACTTCAGGTAAGCTTCTGGTAAACACTGGTTAAGCTGTGGAGCTCAAAATCATGCTCCACACCTAATCAACGATTAGTGAACTTCTGGTGAGGGTGGGCACACTTCACCAGGCATTCACTACTTCCTCACTATCAGCCTAAGTGTGAATAGGCCTCCAGTATGTCTCTTCTAATCTGATACCTACATTTCTACTAGGAAAAAAAAGACAATTCTATTGTTTTCCCAATTTCTCTTTAGTGTATACTTTGTGTGTGTTCTCCATAAGGAGACAGGTTGCCTGCCCATGACAAATTCTTCTTTATTCAAGGGCTGGGCTTCTCTTTCCTAAGAGAGGATAATACATGTAGTATGCTGAAATAGGTTATGGAACAAGTATGGTGACTGAGCACTGGAACATTTGCCTATGGAAGAAATTCATGAATTAATTTCTGAATTAAAAGTGTAACATATGCTCATGAAAGGAGAAATACGGAATGCAGCCAGAATAGGATCTTACAATAACAAACACAAATTTTAGATTTTTTGGTCTTTATCTGAAACAATTGGGAAGAAGGGAGATTTATCCAGGTCCTTGAAACAGTTATGAAAATGAGTTTTATCTAGGACCTATTTTTTGTTTTACAGATCACGTGACTGTCAACACTATTAAAATGCCAATGACTGTTATCATGTGTTAATCTGGTATAGCCTTATATGAACAATCATTCAAGTTTTGAGGGATGTCAATACACAGATCGCACAGCATGAAGTGCTATGTGCCTGCCTTCCACGGACGGGGCATTGTGCACAGGCAAACTGGACTGTATGTCATAATGTCTGCACAAGCGCAATGGTTCTCCATCCACAGAGATGGAGAAAATTATGCAGGTAAGGGACAGGTGAGTTTCCTAGCAGTGCAGGACTTCATTCCATCCCTCTGAATGGAGTTGAATGTCTATTTTTTGCACAACACCAATCTCTCATTAACACAGTGCGTTGGCCTCAGAAGAGATGTTCTGTGAATAAGGTAGAACAGAAAGGACTCTAACCATGTTGTATACTGAAAGATAGAATGCCAGGCAGGGCTGCTCAAGCTGGACAGTATGAGAATTGTTATCCAGCTTTCAGAAGTCTGAAAGCATTCAGTAGAACTCTGAAATTAAATGAAAGGCATATTAAGCAGTAAATGCAGTTCCTGAAGAACCTCAGTTGGCTGCTCTACTAAACTAGATACTGCTGCCAAACTCTTCAGTAGAAACAGCTATCCAGGTGGTTTTGATTAATGATGGAGCAGATGTGATTTGAAAAATGGGGTAACACAATCATGTTGCTTGTCCCTAGGATATCATGGAACAACCTAAGTTCTGCTTTTCACTTTCTGAATCTTCACAACTCCTCTTTCAGTCCATCTTAAAAGTGCTATAAACCATAGTCTCTGTGGAAATGCATTTTTCTTCTCCTCAATCAGATTAATCAATGTAATTAGCCTGGATGGTGCCTTTGATACAAAACATGTCTCTTCAGGGGAGACAATCCCTAAAGGCAGAAGACAAGTCTCCTTGGGAGCTCCAGACGTGTCATATCCAAATTCATTGGTCTTGACCCTAAGTTACTTCTAAGCTCTAAGTACTAACAAAGTCTCCAATGCACTGGAAAATGCTCTGAGCATCTCAAGGTGAAGACAATACCTTCACCTGTTCTCAAATCTCTGCAAATGGCCTTTAGAGTTATCCTGCCTGTCTGGAGGATATGCCTAGGCATCCATTCCAGTAGCCTGTCATCCATGAATTTGTCTAACCCTTTCCTAAAGCTATCTAGGCTGGCTGATGTTACCACTTCTTCTGGTTACCATTAAAAACAAACTTCACCTCTCTAACTGTACAGTTCTACCTTCTGTTTTTGCTGTGCTTAGTCAACTCCTTATTCCTTATTTTGAAGTACTATCCATATCCAACACTATATTGCTAGGTCTAAAGCTCCATTCTAATAAAAATTTAAAATTTACCTTATATTTGAACCTCTACATAACCAATATTTATAATGTCCATCACAAGAGGAAACCTTCTGCATAAGCTGAAATGTTTTCATTCATGAATGACTCATACTATTTCTTTCTCATATTTGTTCATATACAATACTAGTTACATCGGGGGTGACCTAACCAAGGTCATACTGTACTGAGTGACCCTGGCTTTTTGACCCAGGTCCTGGAAGCAAAAGTTAGGCCTCTGAAATATTGCACTGCTGAGCTTGTGGTATGTTTATTATTACATTCTGTGCATGTTTTTAGTCTCAAATTATATGGTGTGATGATCTATCATTGTTGCTTTGCCAGGAGCAATTTGAATACACCTATGGACCAAGTATGGTCCTGTAAATGTTGCTCGCCTATAATATGCTTGAATCCAACTCACCCAGCAAAGAATAATAGGAGCTATAATCTTCTGCTTTGACATGCCACTTTAGAACTAATCTCCTAGGTACATTTGACTTTTTAAAGGAGAGACAAATTCCCAGAGTGGCTTGCAAAATATCATATTACACACATCCCTACCCTCAGATTAACAATTAAAAAGTCATGACAATCTAAAATCACTGATCAGGATTCACTGATAAATCCTGGCCCATTCATACTTAACACAAGGAACGCAGACTAAAGGACCTTCAGGATTCCTCCCAATTCTAACTTGCCATGGATAGTATGGATGTAAGTTGACTAGATAGTTTTGGTTGTTTAGTATTTGTATGTCTGCTTCCAATCAACAGGCAAACTTAGGACTTCAGTCCAGCACTCTGCCAGTGACAGCCATTTTTTTCCCAACACAGTGGCAGATATATAATATATCCATTTAGGAAACATAATAAAACAGTATTGCTGCCTGTTTCTTTAATATTTTTCAATGGTGAGATGTTGAATGTCCCTACTTTAGGAAGCTAACAAATACAAAATGCTTAAATTACAGAGATTTTAAAGTTCCTAATTGTTTTTAACTGTATTATTGTCACATTCTGGCAAGAAGTCAAATACAATGTTACGTGAACAGCAAGATACAACACATTTATTCTTGTTGGACCCCTGGAGGATCAGGCCACAACCCATTTAATCCAGCATCCTGTCCCCCACAGAGGTTCACAAATTGCTTCTGGGCATTCTTAACCACAAGATGAAAAACCTCACTTGGCTTTTGACTCCCTCCAAATGGCCTCCAGAAGCACTAATTCTAATAGCCATTGATGCATCTGTCATCCATGTATTTGTCTAGCTCTTTCTTAAAGTTATCCAAACTGGCTGCTGTTACCACTTCTTCCATAGATTGGGTAAAAACATATTTCCCCTTGTCGGTCCTAACTCTCCTGCCCATCTCAACTTCACAGAATGCTTTTTTCATCCCACACACAACTTTTAAGAGGTCACCTGACTGACCTCATAAACACTTTTTCAAGGCTGAAGGGGTCTAGACATTGCAGCCTGATTTCATGTGAACTGGCGGGCCTGTACGTTTCTCTTTTGTTGTTAAATTCAAATTACTATAAGCTATACCTTTAAAAATTTTCTACACCACCACTCAAAAATTATAACATTTGTAATCCTTTCACACATACTAAGACACAGTAAGAAGCTATGTCTGAAAGTAAAGTATGCTGAAAGAAAGTCTGGAAAAACCTGTTCATTGAAGGCAAGAGAAAGTTTTGTCTCAGTTATTGAGTTCAACTAATTTCTGAAGGCGAAAAAGCACCTCACTTTTAGTTCCCAGGCCTATATTTTTGTAACTGAGAAACAGCTAAGTAATACTGTACAAGGTACCTACCTCAAAATAAAATGGACTGTTCACTTAAAAAATGAAAGTTATATGTCTCCTTCCATACTAGACATTCAAAGCTGAGTCACAACCAAAACTTGGGAGTTTTGAAACATCAAGAATTCAAGTGTTTACCTTTGCTATCTGATGCTTCTACCAACATCCAAGAGCTCCTCAAAACTCAACATGATAATACCTCACCTTCTGGAGAATCAACATAGGCTGAAGCTATATATTCTCAGGCCTGTCAGCTTGAGAAGCTGAACTTCTGAAATAACTGGCTGATGGGATGAGGGCGTATGGCTATATCCCTTTTGAGTAACTCATACTGACCACATTCTAGAATACACCTGAGATTAACCCTGGGCATTCTGCTTGCAAAGTAGATGTTCTATCAATAGCTCAAGTCCCATCCTATTTCCTTTAATTATTTGTGTCCGTCTTTGAAAAGTATCTTTTTTAAAAATTTCATTTCAAGAGGAAATACATACTCTCAAAACACTGAAGGTTTAAACAAATAAATCTCTTGAACATCACTGTAACAAAAAAGTTTACACCAGCCATAATTAACATGGTCAAGTTTCATGGAACTGCAACCCAGTGAAAAGTTATGTAGAGCAGTTGTGTGCTCACGTTAAGATCATCTCTAACTAAAATTTGCCCCAAATCACATATTTTTGCATGCAGATATAGGAGTTATATGGTTTATATTGAATCTGGACACATTCTACACACATGGAGGCAGAACCACATGCAAAACAGAAGGGGAAGGTATGAAGTGGTACATGCAAAAAAAATTTAAAGTTATGGCACACAATGTAAATACTTTTTATTCATGTTCTCTTATAGAATACTATTCTGCGGCATGAGAACCCATCCCTCTAAAAAGACCGAATATTATGAGTAACACTGACAACAGTGAAGAAGGCCCTAGGGTCATTCAAGTGTTAAAAACAACGAAAGCAATGACGTGATAGATCATATCCAGAGCTGCTGAAATGCTGTGGCCAATCAGTCTACCACAGTGGACTAGATGGGCCAATAGTATTATCCTGGCTTACTGCAGTTTTCTGTGGTCCAATCCAGGTGAGAATCAGCCTAGTATTAGTGTAAATGTATACAGTACTGGTTGGGAGACTTCACATGAGTACAGAGTGTTTAGAATTGCCTTATGCACCCAAAGAATAAGAAATATTTATACTAATATTTATTGCTTTCCTCTGGGATGATGCAGAGGCTTGCAAAAACTTGTATTATATTTTTTTTCCTTAAATCTTCCTCCCCTGAGCCTGAAAACACTGAAGATATTATTATCATGCATTTGCATTCCTTTAAGAGCATTTTTAAATTAATGCCAGATTTTTATGTTAGTAGAAAACCACAGAAGACAGCTGCATTGGCTAACAAAAATATCCTTTTCTCCTTTCTTCAAACCACTGCATTTTTTCCAGTGCAAAAAGTTGCTTTGGATTCAAAACTACATTACATTTTTACCTGAACTGATACCTCAATTTCCTTTCTTTGCTGTTTTGGCTTCAATAAGACTTGATGATAAAATCTGCTTAAGGAATTTTCCTTGAAACACAAAGAATGGCATGAAGAATTGGGGCCAGTATTCATGCAGTTTTATTTTCAGACTAAGAATTACTGGACAGCTTCTCTATACTGAAAAATACTTACAATATTTATAGTGTTTTTCTGAAGGCATTTCTCCCTTTTGGCTCCTGTTTCCATCAGGCAAGTCAAACAGCAAAAAGAAAACCCGACATGACAGATTGCACTTACATTTATGTCCATCAGTAATGAGCTGTTCTAAAGTTTCACTGGAAGGTATTCTTTTTGGCAAAATAAAAAAAATTAAAAATTATTTAAGAAAAGCTAACATCCTTCACAGCTCCTGACATTTTAAAGCCTTTATAAATAACCTATATATCAAACCACAATTCAATATGCATTGAGAGTTCAAACCTCAAAACATGAACACACAACAGTCCTATAAAGATACAGAGACTGCACAGTAGTTTTCAGAACAGCCCACGCCACCCCCAAATAACTCCAAAGGAGGTTTTAATTATTCCTTTCCCAAGAAGAAACCAAGAAGCCTTCTGGGCATTCTCTCACATTTCAAGCCAGAGATAGGCTTCCTTCTACAGCCTAAAAACACCAACTCACTCCTTCTCCTGGTTCTACAGTCGAGCACACCTTGTGGCGCACGTCTGTTTCTGAAACACTATAGAATACTGTTAGTTTGTCTGCCCCGGCGCAAGTATCCGAGCTTTTCCGGGGCACAGCTACCTGGGCACAGGTGCGCAGCCGCCTTTTTCAACTCCTCAGCAACCAGTTCGAATCAGCGACAGCGGAGAGGAGGAGGAGCCACAGCCAGGAAAGCCACCTCAAGGGCAGCCGCCGGCGGCGCTTTGGGAACGGGGGGGGGGGAGAAGGAGAAGCAGCAGCGACGCACACTTCATCCCTTCTCCACACTCGCCGCCCCGTCCATGCGTGCGCGGCGGCGCTTCTCTCACTCACCTCAGTGGCGGGGATGTTCACCACACCTGTCGAGCGCCTCTTCTCCCTCAGCTTCCTTTTCTCGATCTGTCCTTTTCCTTTCCGGGCGCTGGGGCCCGAGGAGCCCTTGCCCTTCGCGCTGGCCGCTTTCTCTTCCTCAGCGCCGCCGCCGCCGCCGCTTTTGCCCCCCATCGACGACTCCATGGCTCCCGCTCGGGTTGCCACGGCTGGGGCGGCTGACGAGCTCTCCTTGGCGGCGCTTCGGCCCAAAGGGGCGCAATTCATGCCGCCGCCGCTATTATTGTTGTTCAACTCGGTACTGGGGGTAGAGCTGGCGGCGGCGGCCCCAGACGAGGCTTTGCCATCCCCCCCGGGCAGCGCCGTCGCAGGAGCTGTAGTAGCAGTAGCAGTAGCAGCAGTAGCAGTAGTAGCTGCTGCTGCTCCCGGGGCTTGCTTGGCTCGCATCTTCTCGCGCTTGGCTTTCCACTCCTCTAAAAAGTCCGTGGTGGTAGCGGCGTTCGCAGGGCTGGCGGCGGTGCCGCTGCCGCTACCCCCGCGGTAGCCCCCCGTGGCCATGTTCCCAGGGAGAGCGATGGGTCACTGTTGCAGCCTTCGGCCCCAAACGCGGCGGGAGCGGCTGGTGGGTGGCAGGCAGGCAGGCAGGCAGGTCGCTCGGACCGGGCCAGGCTTCGTTCGGAACCGGAGGCTGAGTTGGCCGAAGAGGCCCCAGGGGGCTGAGCGAAAAGGACGGCGGCACGCAGCAGCCCTGCGACGGAGACAAAAGGAACCGAGTGAGGCGGCATCCTCGTCTCCAGGGAGCTGCCCGCTTATACGGCGTTCCCGGCTGTGCCCCCCACCCCACCCCACCCCACCCCGCCCCTCCTCATCCCGCTCAGGAATCGAACCAGCTCCCACACTTCCAGGCAGCGTCCGCCCGGCACAGAAGCGCAAACAAATGTCCCACGGCGGCTCCTGTGTGCCCTCGCTGCCCGCCACACGCATCGCAACTCTTTTCCCTCTCCCCTGCAACACGCCCTTTCCTTTGCATTAAGCGCTTCCAACACGAGCGCGGCGCGGCTACCTCCCGTGGCCGCTTGTGCCCCCGACTGCAAAAAATAATAATACAATGGAAACGCGCCGAATAAACACGCCAAAGTTGTTGTTTTTTTCCCCCTCTGAGAAGGGAAGAAATGCAACGGCTTCTTTTCCGCCGCCCCTCGTTCGCCCTTCGATCGGACTGCACATTAACACCCTCCCGCCATCTGCACGGAGAACTGCGGGTGAAGTTCACCGGCCTTCGGTGCCGAGCGCAAGGGGAAGGGGGATCCCTTCGTACCTTGAAGGAGGCGAGGCGAGGAGGCGCGATCGTCGTCGTCGCGCCGCTCGGCGACCGGGAAGGCTGCGCCTTTGCGCCAGGTGAGCGAGCGGCGCCTTCCCCGCGCGGAACCCTCGGCGCGAGTCCCGGAAGGATCTCTCGTGCGCCGCCGAAGCTTTCCGACTCCTCTCCCGCAGGGGCGGAGGGTGCCAAGGCGAAAAGAGCCGAAGCCGAAGCGGAAACTGCCGAGGTGGCCCTGACAATGGGCGAAGGGGCGTGGAGGATCCTCCCTCGCTTCTCCGAGCGCCTTTGGAACTGGGAGCTCCGTCAGTTCCGAGTCCCCGTCCCGACTGTAACCCGAGAGGTTCTGCTGGCTTCTGAGTCTCCATGCTTGCCCGCATCGCCTCTCCCCACTGGGCAGGTGACGGGGAAGCTACCGGTAGTACCTGCCCTGCTGAAAGAAAGAGAGCAAGAATATTCCCAGCAGGGATGGAATGGCCACTTCGGACAGATGATAGCCGCAACATTTACAGAGTTGTGATGTTTATTGGAACAGACTGGTGGAATCTGCATTAGAGCCTTCTCTTAAAATTTTTTTAAAGACAATGGGTACTCGGTTGAATTTGAGGCTGCGGTCATTCCTTCAGTCCATCTTCATCTTTTCATTTCAGTCCGTTTTATTTGTGGAGGGTGGAGAGGAAGTGGGATAATTTTTTTTGTTAGTTGAATGAGTTGTATTTTGCCGTTAAATAAAACATAATTTTTAAATGCCTGGAAGCTCAGAGTGTGGTCCTTGCTGAATAAAATGGTCCCTTGCCCATGCACATGGCCAAACTAAGGCAAAAATGCCCAGGTGCATGTGCAGAGGCTAACAAATGCGCCCCAGGTATCTAGGTATTTTGCTCCATCAAAATACCCAGAAATGCACGTGATACCAGCACAGAAGAAGGTGCTTTCTCTATGCTTTTGCCTGGGCAGAAACTGATTACTTCAGAGGAGCTTTATTCTGGAATATTGCTAAACATAAGTTGTGACCACCTTCCCTAAATAAATGACTTATGCATGGAAACCAGTGCCATCAGCTGTTTGAGATCATGGGGTGGGAAGGAAGAATATAAGTAGAAAATACAAAAATGAACAGATCATTTAAAAACCTGGGAAGAATTGAAGGACAGATACTGAACTAAACACATAATGTTCTGTTGCCATCAGTGGTGCCCGCTGAACGTGTTTTCTTTACTGAAACGGCCAGATACCACTTCAAGCAAATAGATGAAATGAACATAAAACATCTTCACTGTAATATGTAATGAAATATTTCAGAGATCCATCCTCTGAGTCGTAGCTTGCTGAGTTGTTTCTGCAATGCATTTTACAAATATCCTTCAGCACTGTTTATTCTGGCCACCTCAAAACTATTTAGATTAAGATTTACTTCTCTACCCATCCTCCCTTCTGAAAATGTCTTTCATAGACACACCTTTCCCTCACCTTTCCTTGTCTGTCTGAGCCTTCCTTACTTCACTGCTTGCAGATAGGAGGTAGAACGGAGAATTTCTCTTCAGCAGAGATTATTGGTATGGTTGGACTTCCAGAGTGTATCTTAAAACAGCAAACAAATGCTGACTGGTTGAGCAAGAGTAAGAATCTAAATGCAGTTGCCTAAATGAAGAAGCTATATGAGGACCCCTTGTTCTGCTTCAGTAACTAAGGGGAACCTATATTCTGCAACAGAATTACTATCAGGAAAAAAATCAGGTAGCTCTGATCGATAAATTGAACTGTTATCCATTGTTTGCTGTTACTGTCAAAACAGAGACTAGCTTATGATTAACCAATAGGTTTTGCTAGCTCTTAAGTGAAGAGCATTCTTCATTTCAGAAGTTTCATGTAATGAAGCCATCTTTAAATGTCGTCACTGTTTATTTCCTGTGCTTCAGAAACATTTTTCATTATGCAGGGGCCACGAAGCATATAAAAAGAGGGAAAACAGTGACCACGAGCTCTTAAGAGCACTGAAAGATAAAAGGAAAAATTGCAATGAAGTAAAACTGCACATGGAAGTAAAGCTTGACTTACAACTTATGTCCTTGGGAGAGCTTTTTCTTTTCTTTTTTAGTGACAGAACAGCAGAGCTATAGCTTTTCATGTCACCAAACAAAAAGCACTTTACAGATTCTGTCACATGTGACTATGTATAACTGGCAGCATTTCAAGAAAGGACTCAGCTCTTATGTCAGGACATAGGCTGGTTGAAACTGGAGAAAGTGTTCCGAGTAGTTAAATCCTCTGGAGGAAAAAGCTGCTCGTATTTATGTTTGGTTGTTTATTTTTAAGGCATGGGAGAAATATTGACTCTGTTAAACATCCTAAATGGCACAATAGATGATGATATAAACTGTGAATATTTATGATTGTCAGTACTTTTGTTGGAAAAGATGGCTGTGAATAAAAGCAAACTGAACACCACCCAATCACACCCAGGAATTTGGAAATTAAGTCTCCTTTTCTTCTTCATGTGCATTCTAGTTCAGGATATCCATTCCAGAACTGCTTTCTTTTAGCTGTCCTGAATTCTACCATGCTACTAGTTTTAGTGGTCACTAAAACCCACTAGTTTTAGTGGGTAGAGGGGGAAATATCGTTTTACAAGAAGTTCACATTTTAAGGGGGAGTCTGAGACAGAGCATTTAGGCAAAAAAGGAGCAAAGGGCGAACTTGCCCACACTTGTACTAAGCATCTGAACTAGCAGACCAAGGCTGCATCCACATGGGATGCCTTAATTCGGTTTAAGGAATCCGAAATAGGTGAACCGGGTTAATCCTGTTTACACGACTTGCAAGTTAACCTGGTTCAGTGGCATTCCGATTTCAGCCTTAAATTGGAATCAATCCTGGGAGTCCAGACGGCAGCCCTGTCCTCCCACCCATTGCCCACCCCCTCTCTCTCTTTGGTGTTCCGTCCCAGGATCCCACCCTCCCTTCCCTTTGCGTCATCCATGCTCCGCCGGGGATTCCCGTTCTCTCCCCTCCCCCTTCCCACCACCACCACCACCAGCAGCCATCCATCCATCCATCCATCCATCCACCCATCCACCCATCCTGGCGCTGAGGCGCAGGCAGCTTCGCCCTGGGGCTCCTCAGTGCCCGCCT
The DNA here is from genome assembly GCA_023333525.1 of Aspidoscelis tigris stejnegeri. Lineage (NCBI taxonomy): Eukaryota > Metazoa > Chordata > Lepidosauria > Squamata > Teiidae > Aspidoscelis > Aspidoscelis tigris. The sequence continues at coordinate 48,269,281 of JALMGA010000005.1, read as the reverse complement.
CCGCTTTGCCCCACTCCACCGCTGCCGCCGCCGCTGCATTCTTAGTGCCTTTCGCCCAGCTGGCCGGAGCGCGCTCGCAGCCCGGGCCGCCCCTGCCTCCCCCGCCGGCGGCTCTGGCGCCCGCTGCGCCATCCATCCATCCATCCATCCATCCATCCATCCATCCATCCATCCATCCATCCATCCTGGCGCTGCGGCGCAGGCAGCTTCGCCCTGGGGCTCCTCGGTGCCCGCCTCCGCCGCTGGAAAAGGAGGAGAGCCAAGAGGCGGGCAAGACGGCGGGCGGGCTCAGCGTGCCCACCGCGGGGGAGGGCGAAGGGGGCTCCTCGCTCGCTCTTCCCCCGGGGGCCGGGAGGGAACTCGGAGAGCGGGGAGAGTGGGCTGGGAAAGTTCCGCGGGACTCCCCTTTCCTTTCCTTTTTAAAGTTCAGAACTGCGCAAAACTGCAACATTAATAATAATAATAATAATAATATTTATTTGTATACCGCCCTGTGGCGAACCAATCCAGGCGGTTGACAACAATAAATATAAAAACATCATATAAGAATAAAACATTATGGTCCCTCCCCCCCCTTAAAAAGTATTAAACAATATGACAAATTAAAATACAGTATCAAAAATATAAGACAAAATATAAAACATAATTAAATGGGCCAACAGCCCTAATATCCCTCCGGAGCTCCTCAACCAACATTTATTATGGGTCCACGAGGGGAATGAGGGGGTCAGGAAGCCCGAGCTGGGATGGTTTATCTAGGGAAAATTAATCTGGAAAGGCCTGCCGGAAGAGAGCCGTCTTGACAGCTTTTTTAAAGCTGTCTAGTGATGTCAACTGACGGATCTCATCCGGCAGGTCGTTCCAGAGTTTGGGGGCGACAGCAGAGAACGCCCTCTGGGAGGTCGCCGCAAGCCTGGATTTTACAGGCTGCAGTAAATTCCTCCCAGAGGAGCGGAGAGCGCGGGGAGGATTGTATGGGAGAAGGCGGTCCCTGAGATAGCTTGGACCCAAGCCATTTAGGGCTTTAAAGGTAATAACCAACACCTTGTACCGGGATCGGAAGCTAATAGGCAGCCAGTGTAAGGACCTAAGAACCGGAGTAATGTGGTCCCTCCTAGATGTACCAGAAACAAGCCTGGCTGCCATATTTTGTACCAGCTGAAGCTTCCGAACCAAGTACAGGGGTAGCCCCAGGTAGAGCGCATTACAGAAGTCCAGGCGTGAGGTTACCAGTGCGTGCACAACAGTTTCAAGGTCCTTTACTTCCAGGAAAGGGCGCAGTTGGCGTATCAGCCGAAGCTGATAGCAGGCGCTCCTGACCGTCGCATTTACCTGATTTATCATCAGGAGCGACGAGTCAAGGAGTACCCCCAGACTGCGAACACAGTCACTGGAGGAGAGCGTGACCCCATCCAGGACTGGAAGTTGCAACCCAATTCTTGGTTTCGGGGCCGCTACCGTGAGCACCTCCGTCTTGTCTGGATTCAGTTTCAATCTGTTTTTCCTCATCCAGCTCATTACCGCTTGAAGACATTCATTGAGCGAAGAGATGCCATTGGAATTCGAGGCCGACGAGCGAGACATGGAGAAATAGATTTGGGTGTCATCAGCGTACTGATAGCACCCAGCACCATAACTCCGTATTATCTCACCCAGCGGCTTCATATAGATGTTAAATAACATCGGGGACAGAATAGCCCCCTGAGGAACCCCACAAGTGAGGTTCCTCTTACTGGAGCTACAGTCCCCGAGCAGCACCCTCTGGGACCGACCCGAGAGGAAGGACCGGAACCACTGCAAAGCAGTGCCCCCTATACCTAAACCCCTCAGGCGGTCCAAGAGGATGCCGTGATCTATGGTATCGAAAGCCGCTGAGAGGTCTAAAAGCACCAACAGGGTCACACTACCCCTGTCGATGCTCATGCGTAGATCGTCGGTCAAGGCAACCATGGCAGTCTCAACCCCAAAGCCTGCCCTAAAGCCGGTTTGAAATGGGTCTAGATAATCGGCTTCATCCAAGACAGCTTGGAGCTGAAGAGCGACCGCCCTCTCAACCACCTTGCTCAGAAATGGCAGGAGTGACACAGGCCTATAATTTCTCATATCCAGGGGGTCCAGGGAAGGTTTTTTCAGAAGCGGCCTAACAGCCGCTTCCTTTAAACAAGATGGAACGTGTCCTTCCCTGAAGGATGCACCAATGATATCCGTAAGGAATCTCATCAATGCATCCCCCCCCTGGACGGCCAGCCATGATGGGCAAGGGTCGAGAGGGCAAGTCGTCTTCCTCATCTTGCCAAGCAGCTTGTCCACGTCCTCGGTACTCACAGATTGCCACTGATCTAGTATAATTACATCGGCGGGATCACTGGACGCCTCATCTATCGACTCTGTTTCAATGGTGGCATCTAAGTCGGCTCTTATCTGAGAGATTTTGTCTGCAAAGAAATTATTGAATGCGTCACAGCAGGCCGTAGTCGGGTTAAGTAAGGGATTTGGCGCAGGGGGCACCTGCGTCATCTCCCTCACCACCTTAAACAGCTCTGCTGGACGAGACTCTGCAGACGCAATCCGTGCAGAAGAGAAAGCTCTCTTAGCTGCACGTATTGCCTCCCGATAGCAACAAAGAAAGTTCCTATGGCGAGTTCTGTCAGATAAGAGACGAGTCTTCCGCCACCTGCGCTCTAGCCGTTGTCCAAACCGCTTCATCCTCCTCAACCCTGGTGTAAACCAAGGCCTCCGATTAGGAGCGGAGCTCTGGAATTATGCTGCTACTCCGTTCGCCATCTTGGATACATAAACCATTGTTATAAGCTACATCGCTACAGTGTAGCTTTGGAGGTAGTGGCTGTTTCGAGATTGGATTCTTTCAATGGAATCACTCTTTGGAAGCGAGCTATTGGGGGAGGGAATCCTAAACATGACGTGCCCCAAATACGGACAAGCCATTGGTTACAGTACGATTGGAGGCGGGACAGCCTGGACACGGAATCTCATCCCGGAAAACGATACTGTCCACACAGTAAAAAATGAAACACGTATCAAGGGCACGTTCCGGAGTGAGAGCTGTTGAAATCAGGATTTATTTCAAATGGTATAACGTGGTTTAACACGGAAGAAGCGTGTTAAGCCGAACTGCCATCTGAACTGTGAGGACTCAAATCGTTTTGAATTCGAGATAACGATGTCGTGAAGATGGGGCTCTTTAGTGCACACAAACCCTAACCCATTGCTTCCAGAGACCTACCTGAAATGCAAATGGGTATCTGGGCACCACCATCTTTCCTCACTGATGCTGATACTGGTGAGCATGCACCCTCACTGGCGCTCTCACCAAGGCAACTGTGATGCACTGTGCCAGTGCGCTTGCACGCTGCATCACATGACATGAAGCATGCTTGCACACCACATCACATGATGTGGAAGAACCAGCCAAGATGTGATTAGACATGCCCAGACCCTACCAGCACAGGTCAAGGTAAGTGTATAGGTGGCCACTAAGTGCACCACATGTAGTCGTCATGGGGGAAACTTCTATACAGAAGGAGCCATTTCTGATTAGGAAATGGCTCCTTTACATATGAATGTTCAACTGATGGCAACTATGGGGTCAAGTGTAGAAAGGTCCCACGTCCTGATAATGCTTAGCTGTACACAAACTCATGCACAAACACTGTTCTCCCTGGTAATTTAATGATTAATTATGCAGTTCTGAACATCCCAATTATCTAGTATGCAATTTTACTTCCTGCCCTCATCTATTTACAGAGACTGTTGGACAAACAATGTTAATTTAGCCAAGCAGACAGCAGAAAATATGATTATATTACATGCCCAAATCTTCCTTGAGATTGAGTTATAAAGTCTATCAGTCAGCACAACAATATGCAGTATTAAATGACCAGGTATTTAATTTACCCACTTTGCTTGGGAGATACATAATCAGTAAACATATGCAATGAAATACATGAACAAAAATACATAGTGAATAAATACACATAATAAGAAAACATTGTTCTTGATCACATAAAGCCAGGTGTCTAATCTGATTTGGTCATAGGGCCACTAGGAGAGTGGCTAAAAGGTTCACTTCTACATTGGATGATGGTCAATATGGAGTGAATTTTATATAATTATCACATGCTGAGCTAGGTAAAAAGGTCTTTGATTTATTTTTTTCTGCTACAGTTAAAATTGCTTCAAAAAAGGTCATATCTAACTTCAACAATTAAAATATGTAAGTATCTACTCTTGAAAAAATATTACATTTAAACATATGGTTAGTTCTACCACAGCATACTACCAGTTCAAGTATTTCATGGAGTTTCACATTCTCCATTTTAAAATAGTAAGTACTGTATAAAGTTAGATTTTACTTTATAGTTCAATCTTTTCCATAGCCATGTAGGCATAAGTATAGCTGAAGTACATATTCTGTTGTGTAGTTTTATAGGTATATAATTGTTTTAAAACTTGCAACAATGTATTTTTAAATTCAGCCATACCATTTTAAAGGAAATATAGGTTATTAAATTTTTAAAAAATCTAAAATAAGTTGGTATGGAAGTGTGGGTCCAGATAGGTCATTTTATCCGTATCTTTTTCACATACGTGTATGTACTTTCTTAGGGTGCTTCCACATTGACCCTTTAACACCCATTAATCACAGAATGGGAAAGCAGTGTCCACACAGTGGCACCCATTAACAATGGAATGGGAAAACCACGTCCACACAGCAGCACCCATTAGAGACAGACCAGGAAAGCCGCTTCCGCATTTATCTGTCTCTAATGGGTGCTTAAACTGGCTTTCCGGAAGACCACATAAAAGTAGGTCTTAATGGGTGTTTTCACTGTTAGGACACATACATTTAGGACGTGCCCGCACAGTGAAAAGGGTCCCTAACTAGGCCCTCCCCTGGCCCACCATGATTGGCTCCTTGGAGCCGAGCATGGCGAGCTGGGGGACTCCCCTCGCCTCAGAAGCAGCAGATCGCTGCTTTTGGAGCCAGGGGTAGCTTCATCTAACTCCCCCCTAACCCACCCTGGGGTGACCAGCCAAAAACCACACCTTACCTTATCACAGCCACCCCAATTCCAGCTGTGGGGTTCCAGTGTCCTCCGCACTGCATCCTGCGTGCCTCCTGACTGGCCAGGGCAGCACCTGGCTGCAGAAGGCTCTCTGTGCAGGTGTGCGGCCCTGGCCAAAGTGCGCCTCCCAATTGGCCAGGATCTGGATCTAAATCCGTCCTTCTGTCCCCTGTGCGGACAGAAGGGGTGGCGGTAGATCTGTATCTACTAGATACGGATCTAGATACAGATCTACCTTAAAACGGATTTCCAAAATCCAGATCTACCTTAAAATGGATTTAGGAAATCCGGATCTACCTTAAAATGGATTTAGGAAATCCGGATCTACCTTAAAGCGGAAGCACCCTTACAGCTGTGTTAACATGCAGTTAAAAAAGAGCAGCTCTGAGGCAACTTAAAGATGGTTTGCAGGTGTGATTGTTCATACAAGAGTCTACTTCTCCCCCACACATGAACCTCTGCCCCTCCTTTTCTAGACTAGAAAAGGTGGGTTAGAGATGGAATGAGAACAGGAGGAACACTCTACTTGAGAGCTTCTTTCTTTTTCCTATGTGCAAATACAGCCTCGAAAAAATCAAATCAGTGTTTCTCAAAGCAGGGTATGCACACCACTGCAGTATCAAAAATGATTTTAAAAGGAACACAGATAATAATAACAATAATAAAAATTAAATGCTGATATTTAAGAAACAAAATCGTCATTATTAAAATGAATTTTAATTTGTCATTGTTGAAATGCCACAACACTAAGAAAAGCTGTATAAAATTTCAAAAGTCAAATGTGTGTTAAGATTATAATTTTGTGTAGAGGCCATTGGCAGGTACTTTGATGGGCAGCTGTGTGAGATGTGCTACTAGTCTAGATTGGTCTGTGGCCTTGCCTAGTAGGCCTCCTGCTATGTTCCTATGTATCCTTAATCAGGGTGAAAGTATTTTTCATCAGCAAAGAAACTGAGTTAGCTCATTGTTTTCCTACAGATCTTGAACTATAAACTGTCCATTACTTTTGCTAGATATTTTTCAACCCTTGAAAAGTTATAATTTAAATTCCAAAAATACCCAGTGACCCTGAAGTCTGTTATTGACTAACTTAAGTTATGTTGTGGTGAAGATGTTTTACGTGTCCATTGCAAAAATGCTGACAGCTTAATACTGGTGTATCTTACTGGGAGCTTACAGGGATAAAATCCCAAGTGTATCGTATTTCTTCACCCACATTTTGGAACAATATAATAAGCTGCTTTCCCCTCACTTACTAATCCATACCTTTTAAAAAACCTAAGCAGAGGTCAATATTTTGAATACTTTATTTCTGTAATGTAGTGTTTGGTAATACTGTTTATATAGCCAGTTTTTATCTATGAGAAAATAGTCACTGCTTAAGAAACACTTTTTTCTATATCTATGCAGTTGGGAGTCATAGTTACACAGCTACACAGCAAAATAGATGTTTTTCTCCAGATACTAAGGTGGTCAGTCCACCCCTGACACACTGATATGAAAATTCTTTGTATAAAAAAAGTGGAGTGAGGGTCACATTAAGATCCCCACAAGATCTAGGCATATTGGTCTTAATAAGCCCTATGTGAATAAAATAATCATCATCATTACAATGATGACAAACTGCACAAATATTTTACTAAAGAATACAAGAAAACAAAATATTTCTTCACACACAAGACAACACATAATCTGTTAGCTGTTGTTCTATTTTGCATGCAATATGGCATATTGAACAAACTATGAATTGTTAAATACCATCCAAATGTATGCAATTTGAATATGTATAAACAAGCAGAATTAAGGCTGTTGGACAACACATTGAAATAATTGTCATAGTTCAGTATTGAACTCAGCAAAGACTGAAATCTGAACTGAAAATCATGTATAGGTTCAGCAGGTTGACTTTACTATTAAATTTTCAGTGCACAAACAGCTTACCAAGGCCATAAACACTAAGTTATTAACATAAAGATTATAACTTTTAGTAATATCACTTATTCCCTTGTGCACGTTTCAATGCAGCAGTAAGCGATACTTCTCTTAGGTCCCTGAGGTAGTAATTTTAGGGTTATGAAGGTATTATGAGTCTGTATTGGTTTTACATTCAGGGGTTGAAAGAATTATTATTACATTCAGTATGAAAAATTGAATTCAAATCAAGTATATGCGTAATGCAGTAGTGATCTTAAATATGTTCAATTTTAGCATATATAACTTCTGATTTTACTGTTTCTTTTCACATTTGCAGGGTTTTTTAAAAACTAAAAACATTTTCAAGGGCCTCATTTTATGGGCCCTAGGCTCTGCACTTGTTGTGCCTAACGGATAATATGGGCATAGTTTTGTACAAAGTTTTATATTTAAAACTGGAATGCAAATAAAACCAGTATTTGAAACTATAAAATATGTTACCTAACTGCATCAACATTGTACCAGTCAGTGCATATGAATCACATTCAATCTAGCATAGAAATCTGGGATGCATAGATTGAGGATGTGATCAGACACGGCTTTTTCAAGTCATTGCTTTATGAAAAATGTCAAATCATCAGACACAAAATAGCATGCCTACACACAGATATTCATATTTGCTGATGAGATGCAACTTAGTTTGCCACGCCGCAGCCTGCATTTGCTTCCACACCAGAGCATAACTCCCCAAATACGAGTTGTGCCCATTCATTGGCCACTGGTTTGCCCATGTTTCCATCTCTGTGACTGGTAAAACATCACTAGATACAATTTCTATTCTTTGGATGGCTACATTTCCCATTTACTTGCTCTGACTTCTTCAATTTCAGATTTCTGCACATCTAAAGTTCTAAAAATCTGGATTTCTGGAAATGAGAATATAACTATTTTTCTGATTGCTGTTTTATTTCTTAATTACTATGATGCTACGATTACATGCTCTCCAATTTCAGCTTTCCTGTACCATCCAAGTTTGCAGATGTTACTTCCTGCTGCTTCTTCCCATATGCAGAACAAAGAATCACAAGTTTCCATATTTTGGAACATAAGACTTTTCAGTTATTCTAATGTATGAATAGGAGCAGGCTATGCCACTGCTATGTTCCCACCCTTTAGGAGCAGGCTACTTCATTGGTATCCCCCAACCCCTTCATTACAGAGTTTCCCAGCAACTTGAAGAAAGAGACAGCTATAATGCTGAGAAATCCCACTCATCACTGAACTGACCTTTACAAGGCTTCAAAACCAAAGATGTTCCAGGCTGAGAATGGAAGTTGACCAGAAGGCAACTCTTTAACTGTGTCTGATTGCACCCTCAATGAGAGTGGAGCAGTCCAGAATGGCACATGATTAAAACCTATAGCCAGAAAAATCTATGCTATATCTTCTCTCAAACCATTTTCTCTTTTATTGTTATTATGAAAGTCTCTAGGTCCATGTCCCAATAGTAAGGATACTGCGAGGCGAACATGAGTTCACCTCTGGAGAGTCCCTATGCAAAGCCCTAATTTGGGCTACATGAGGGACAAAATCCCAAATACTGAAACAAAAAAAACATCCTTTATAACTGTTCTTGCCCCAAATTATGGGTCAAGAATGGGTTATCCTGGGGGCATGGGGATACTCCCTGGTTACAATCACAGCATTAGCTGGCAGGGTTTCACTGTCCTCGCCACTGATGCTGCAGTTGCAACTATCCCTCCTTACCTGAGCACTTATTCGCCCAGGTAAGAGCTTGATTTACCCTGAACAATCACCTGACAGCTGCCCTGCAGTCAGCTGAGCAACTGTCAGGCATGGTATAGGAAAATGATGGCTAACCTTTTGAGCTCAGTGTGTCAAAATTCGCAAGAAAACCTAGCTTAACTTGGGTGCTGTGTCACATCTAGAAATATCCATAATTTTGTGATATTTGTAGCTCTAGTAAAAAAGTTATATTTTTGATATATATTTTTTATTAAAAGCAAAAACAAATAATTCATTGAATTAGTGATTTTGTTGCTGAATTTCGCTTGCTAAATCTTCAATTGAAAGTTGGTATTTCATACACTTCAAGAACAAGCAAGCACTACACACCCAGGTGCCAGGGTGACCAGGTGTGTCACCCAAAAGGGCTTGGCGTGTCACCTGTGACACGCGTGCCATAGGTTGGCCATCACTGGTATAGGGGCTGTTATGCACACAAGCAGAGCTCCACTACAATGACTAAAACAGACACAAGAGGGGGGGGGAGTTGGAGAAAACCGTGGCATCCCGATGCAGGGATTTACCACGGTTTTCATGAGGATGGGCAGATTCGCTTTGAACCTGCCCTGTCCTCCATTGCCATGGGGACTCCTTAATGTGAATTAAGATTCGCATTAAGGCTGCTCCGAATCCACCGCGTGGCAGTGGCAGCCCCATGGGGATGCAGCCTATGATATATTTTGTATGCTTATCTGGAATTAAACTACACAATAAAATGATGGCCTGTAGGACCTTACCAAAGTATGTGCAAATTCTAAATAATGACATCCACCTGAAGGCACAGTTATGCAATGTATGCATAAATTCCCAACATGATATCAGGTGCAGTTACATATAGGCAAACTGTGCACTTTACAGGCTTCACCTTTGCTGCAAAGAGCTTTTGAAGACCCATACTGCAAAATTATGTCAGTTTGAAGCTATTTTGGCAGCCCCTTGATCTGGGCAGAACTTTTAAACTTTCTTTGTAGAACGATGCATTAAAGAAGAACAATGTCATTTGTCTTTATTTCATTTTGGAGCTCATTCTTTGACATCTTTGGTAAAGAAGTCACCCTTCCTCTCATGAAAAGGATCATTCCATGCTCTGCTTCATTGTTGTGTTAAAGCACATTTTAGGAATAATTTGGACATGGAGATCACACTGTGCTGCAAGCAAATTTTACTGAAATGTGTGCCAGGATTTTCTGAGCCTAAAACACTCTATTAGGCTTGGACTTCAAATATCCTGTTCAGGGCTATGAACCTAGAAAGGTGTTACTTGTTCAGTTGCTCAGAGTAGGAAAAACAAAAATGGACCTTGGAAAACACAAAAGGGTCTCTCCAATCTGGGGAAATGGGTATCAAAGCAGCAAAGGCAAAAGGAAGAACAAAGGTAAAAGGAAAACACCCTAAGTCAAATATGTTTCTTGATAACTAGTCAGACACACCCATGCATTTTTCTTGGAAGTGGTACAGAAAGAGTTTGCCATTTCCTTCTTCCAAGGAGATGTCCAGAACTGAAACTGGGACTTCTTCATGAAAAGCAGGTGTTCTGCTACAGACCTACAACAACCCAATATAGAGTTAGGACACAAAGTCCTAATGACAAACACATCTCAAAATATATTTTTTCAACCACTTACGAGATATTTAAAGAAAAAAAGAACGACATTGCATATGGATGTTTTCAATAGATTAATATACGCTTAGCTGGAAGTAAAGTTCCATGTCATCTTTAAAAGTGTGACACTAGACACACTTTCTACTGAACTCTTACAACAGATGTAAGCAGACTTGACAGTATAGTTCCCTCTTGACAGTATAGTTCCCTCTTGTATAATGCTATGTTGTATTAAACGGTTTTGCTTTAACACAGCTGGTAATATTTGAGTTGGGTTACAACAATAAGAACTCACTAAAACTAATAACAATGTCTGAGAATGGGAGGGGAAGCTGTTTCCTCAGCCAAAGGCCAAGGTAAAATACGTGTGTCTTTGCCAGTCTTCTAAATGTATATGGTCATGAAGATGCCTAGCATGCCTGGGGGGGTCTATTTCATACTCTGGGGGTCTACTCCCCAAAGGACCTATCCCAAGTACCAAGTGCTTTAGCTAATGAAGGTGGTCGTAGAACCTGGAGGACTTCATCTGCAGGTCTTCAGGCATGAGCAGGTAAATACGGGACAAGTTGTCCCTTTAGATATTTGGGGGCCCAAGAGGTTTAGGACCTTATGAGTCAAGGTTAACACTTCTGAAGTATCATTCAATAGACTGAAATCTCCTCCACAGTACAGTGAACGGATCTCTTTTTGACATTTCAAACACCCTTTTCTTCCATCAGAAGCAAGTGAACCCCATATCCTGTTCTCTAATTGCGCTCCTAGGACTTTGCCATTATATGGCAGAAGCAAACATTTCCTTCTGGAATACTTTGTGTATGCTTTTGTGCTGAAATATTTCCGATGGGGCAGCCTTGGTCACACAGAAATTGGGGCAGACAAGTGTCTGCCTTCCAACCTGAGAACCCAGAAGTGGCATGCCAAATGAAGAGTGGGAGAGCCAATTTCCAGCATACCTGGGGCAGTGCCTGCCACACAGCATCAATTTAAGGATGCCCTGGAAAGAATGGGATTTGAACTCCAAAATCCAACATATACCTACTGCGCTGCCCTCTGCACCCTGAGCCAGGTGAGAGAGTTGGAGGTGTGCTTGCAGACCCAGCAAACCCAAGCTTGGAGGACTGGGTCTGAGCAGGATAGGCCAAGTGCTGTTATCAGAAGAACAGGTAGGGGAAGGCAGAGCTAGTGGCAGCAGAAAGAAGAAGGCTCAACTGCCAGTTCCCTTGATGACCCTGAGACCAGCACTGCAACCTGCCACCATCTCTGCTTCTGAGAAAGGATACTTCAGGGATGCAACAATTCATGCAGCCTCTTTGAAGTCACCCAGATGAAAATCTAACTTTTGAAGGAAGATAACCCCTCCCCTTCCCAGTAAGTGTGGAAGCTGTCAATACAGTTCTTCCTTTCCCTTCCCCCCTTTTTAAATTAATTTTTATTATTTTCATTAATTTACAACAGAAACAACAGAAACACCATCACAACAGAATCAATCCTTAATCACAGTGCCTGATAACCATTCAAAAATGCTTTACGTTACAATATTGCTTCTCTTGAATATAAGCATTAGAACATTATATCCAGGAATAAAGCTAAAAATTTATATTTTATAGCCAAAAGAGAAAAGGAGGAGGAGGGACGTAAAGCGAAATTATCTACAGTTCTTCCTAACCTTTTTAACCTTCTTTTATACAGCAAAACTATACAAGCTAATGCAGTCGATCAGTTAGAGAAGATGAAAAGGGTGCTTTCATGGCTAGGATGAACTATGGAGCACGTTGTGCTTCATCACTGTCCTAAGGCCAGGGGACGATCCAGCGTGCATGGAGACACTTGTGGAAGTATCTCTGTGCAGTGTGTAGGCCATATGCCAGGGCTACTCAGACGAACCCTTATAAATGTGAAAAAGCCTTTAACTAATTTATGCCAGTGTTTAGCCAAGTGAATGAAAAAATCAATTGTTTTAACAAATTTGCCCTTTTCATACTTGCAATACAGATGCTGCTGACAGAAACTAGGGATGTCTCCATATAGCAAGAGGAAATTGTAGGACCATTTTTAGATGCCACCATTGCCTCTCACCACCACTGCCAACAGCAACAGGCAATCTCAAGCTCCGACTTCATCTGCTCTCTCTTTGTGTTATTGTTCCTGTTCCAAAATACCCAGATGTTAGCAAGTCCTCACACGCTTTCCTTTTTTCCCATACTCTTTAGGATATTTGAAATAGCAGCAATATGAAGACTTGGCAGACAGAAGTAACGACTCAATATTATGAGAAATACAGCATCCTTAGTGGACTTCCCATAATACCAATATATCAGATTTTTGATCAACTCACCCAGGACTATATTGGGAATGACATGGATATGTGTGGCAGTTTCAGGATAGTGGCAGGGTTTTACCTGCACATGAAGGTACCCTAAGAGATAATCTACACTGTAATAAAGAAAAAGGAACCCAGGCCTTAGTGTTACAGAGTCAGATCCTGTTTACTCTGTGCTATTAGATCGGGCAGCAACTAAAACCAAAGAAACAATTGTGCCATTCATGCTGCTAATTAAAATATGTTCCTCAAGGTATCAGTCCATGATAATTTATTTAGCAAGAATTCAACATACATAGATCTGGATAGTAAAGTTTTAGTAGACTTTAGAAGTAAAGTTTTTATTGGTTAAGATAATTAAAGCAGGGCAGCCTTCCTCAAGTTAAGATCACTCTGATGCTAAGCCATAGTTCAAAGGTATATTGCAAAGCAGAGAAAGTTCGTGCCAGTTACAGCCTCACCTCTCCTTTCAAATTTCCCAGGTTTTTGATAGTTTTTAAGCACTTAAAGTTCTGTTAGTAATTTCTCATTATTATTATTATTAATGAATCATTAGCTAATTCCTAATTAATTCTATCATTAATTCATGAAGAAGCAATAAAAAAACACCACTGCTTTCTTCTCTCTCCCCACAAACTAATTTCTTCTGCTGTCATAAGAAATAGTTTTAATCCTCAGCATCTCATATCAGCTCAGGTCCTTAGGTCCTCCAGCAATTAACCGTAATGCAAGTAAATTAAATTTTAATAATTAAACCATTTGTAGATTGTCCAGGGCACACATCAATTAAAATATATATTTATTACTGCTCATTGTCAAGAACTGGCCCAAATAATTCAGCTGCCTTTGCTGGCAGCTTCTGGTTGAATTTAGCCATGCGATTGTTGTGCTAAATTGCTTCGTAACTGTGCAAGTTTTTTGGCAATGTCTACATGACATCCTCCTCCCTTTGCTCTCATCAAGCTGCCATCCTATTTATCTGTGGCAGCATTTGCAAGATGACCTCTTGATCAAATTGTCAGCCCAACATTTTCCACAGTTTGATGGATTTCTCCTTACTGCAAAACATCTTGAGACATTAAAACCCATGTGATCTATTTTTTGACTGCCATCTACAGCCTGTTCCCTTCTGAGTATCTGCATAATTCTTCACAATCCCCCTTGGCCATAACCAATGTACAAACTAAGGGAAAGCACATCCATTTAGAGCCATTGAAAATAATCCTCCTCGATTATCCAGTAAACCTTAGGTGTGACCACAGCCTCTGTTATCTTTCATATTAGATGCTGCATTTGCTCTGGCCAGATCAGGCTGCTAGTAGCCACATGATTGGTGTGTGAACAATCCCACCACAAAGCCTTCACTAAGTCACCACAGAGATGCTTTTATTTTTTATTTTTTGGCTGTGTCTGATCACAGCCTTAGTCTACATGTGCTGAAAGGTGCCTAGGGTACTAATTCTGATATGGAGAGAGAGAAGAATAGCAAGGAGAGACCTTGGGGATGCTGTTGTTATGACCTCCCCATTCATTTCATTAAAAATGACTGGCAAGAATTCTAGGAAGAATTCTAAGAATTCTTCATCCTGCTCCAATTGTTTGTCCCCTCTGCTGCACCATCTAGTACCAACTGCTGGAAGAGGAAGACACTATCATTGTGTATGCACACACTTCAGGAGAGGGACCCATGGGACAGTGTGGATGATTTCCCATTCCCTTAAAAGGTCCTCTTTACCTTGTCCCTCCTGTTTCCTGTTTCCTATTTCCTCCAGTATCATAAAGGAGGAAAGGAATATTATGTGTAGAAGTTACGATGAGATGGTCTTCGGAAAAATAAATCCTATATCATCTATCTATCTATCTATCCATCCATCCATCCATCCATCCATCCATCCATCCATCCATCCATCCATCCATCCATCCATCCATCCATCCATCCATCCATCCATCCATCCATCCATCCATCCATCATCATCTTTATGATATCATCATCTTTATTGTTGATATTAATGTAAGCCATTCTGGGAGCTGTTTAGAGGCATAGGAATGGGCTAAAATATAGCAAGAAAGGTAAATAAAATGCTGTTATTCTGGATTACTTCTGGATTTCTGATGGTAACACTTCAGTAATTTGATATAGTTTAACAAGATAAATACAGAGACCTTGAATCATTGGGGTTGTCTATGAAAAATGCATAATGTCAAGCCGTGCACATGCCCAGTCCTCACAGGTCACAAAAGTAATATATTTTAAAAAGCAACTATGCGGTGAGTCTTTCAATCTTTTCCCAGGGAAACCTGAACAACATGAAAACACAAAAAATGGGATTCAAATTAACTTATGCTTTTGTGACCGCCAGGCAAATCAGAATAGCTCCTCAAATGACTCCTTCACTCTTCTCTTCTCCTCCCAGTCCTTTTTAAAAATAAATAAGTAAATACATTCTTTGGCCAATGCAGCCCCTGCAAGGGCGTCTTCTCGTGTTCTTTCTTCCTTAGAGAGCATTGACTCTGTTAGTATAAATTTCTCTTCAGCTTCCCACTGGGGACTAGCAAGAGAAAAAAAGGAATGAAGAATTAGAAAAATTATGGTCATTTGCCATAAATCAAATGAGCATATCTCAAACTCCTTTACAAAAAATGTGAAGAGACTGGAAAGGAGCTTTAATTATGAGTACACCCACTCATCTAAGCTGATTTCAGGAGGGAAGTATAACTATCAGAACTTGGGTAATATATTTGGGTAAAGACTGATCATGTACCACCTGGTAGCTTTCCCCAGATACAGGACCTGATTTATATACAGGATTCTCCATCAAGATCTCAGGGTGATCACCTGGATATCTTTCCTGTGAGACTTCCCCTCCCCCAAGTTTTAAATGAACATAACATTAGTGTTCAGATGGCAAGAAGAAATAGTGGGATCTAAAGATGTTGGAAGAAATTGCAAGCTTTTACCTCTGTCTGCTGGCTCCTTTTGTTATATTTCCTTATGCAAATACGAAGCGGCCAGCCAAGTGCCTGCCCACTTACCTAGGTTCTTTTCCACTTACTTGCCTGGCTTGCAGGAATTTGCAAAAGCAATGATAACAAAAGGATCCAGCAGACAGGGGTAAGCAATTGCTTTTACGAGAAACCCAGCATCATTTCTGGATTTTCCATCATTGCAGTATTACAGAATATCACCTGATCATGTGACTATATTCGGAATGCCACAATTACATGTGGCATTTATAATATAGTTCTAGAAGAACCATGGGTTTTAGAACGTGTTTGGGACACCTTAAGGCCCCGACTACATGCAAAGAAAAATCTGTTAAAAAGCTTCTTTTGCTTCTGAGCGTCTGCATGCAGAGCTTTACTCCGGGCTTCAAGAGCCACAAAGGAGGAAAATCCACGGCAGAAAAAAACCCCTTTAAACAAGACTAACTCCACACTTTTGGGAAGCTGCAGGTTTTCCTGGGAGCATGGAGACATTTTCTCCACATCTTCTCCCATATTCCACTGAATTTTTAGGCATTTTTAATCTCTGCAGAAGAATTGGCTGTCAGAATCAGCTGCATTCAGCTCTTTCATCCCACAAGCAAAGCTCTGAACTGTCATTGTTTCACTTTGGAGGGGGAGAGAGATTTTGTGCTTGTGTATCACAGGGAAAGGTGATACTAATTATCATTATCATTACCACGGAGATTGTTTCTCAGCAAGCAGATCTCTCCCTTCCCTCCTAATAATGCAGCCTCCAAAGTGAAACAAAGTTTCACTTCGCAGGTCTGGTTCTGCACTAATCAGAGGCCACTAGGTGAATGCAGGCAGCTGAATTTGACAGCTGAAGGGAGCCTGCTTTCAGTTATGCTTGTAACTATGTTGCAAGCATTAGTTATGGAGAGAGTGAGCTGCTTTCAGTAACTGCTTTTAACTCTTGGCAGCCAAGTAAAGGGATGATTTTGTGTTCTGGAGGCTCAATTGAGGTTTTTGCCTTTCATCTCTGCAGCGGACGGGGTGGGAGTGGGGAGAAAAAGATGCAGGCTCACAAAAAGCGGTTTGCATGGAGACAGGAAAGTACGTTTTAAATCCTTGTTGCCCAAAACCACATGGGGATGCTTTATTTCGAAATACAACCCACATTTTAACAATCCAACACAAGAGGGAAGCAAAAAGAGACTATGGAGAATATGTGTGAGATGCTGTCCTGTTTTTAATTTTTTTAAAAATCCTCCTTTGCTTTCCCCCTTCTCAGCCCTAATGATGGATGACATAAATTCAGCAAAAACAAGAGACAAATGTGATTAATGTATAAACAAGGAAGGATAAATAATGATTGTAAAAATCTAGCATATGCAATACAAAACAAAAGCCTCAAATTGTTCTAGAAGGAGTAATTTCTTGCATCATGAAATGTATTTTCAAACTGGCAAAGGGTGGTTTGCTTTGGGTTAGAGGGGGGCAAAAGAATTTTAGCTTATTTTATCAAGATGCATTTCATTATGAAAATAGTCTCCTTTATTGCTTAATTCCTGGTCGTAGTTCAGCAAACTGCTATTTGAGTTGAGCAGCTGTAGAGTTTAATATTCCTTTCAAAATACAGTTCCTCCCAAGATTACCAAGTATGCAAGATGTTACTTATCTGTGTTCTAACTTGTTTAATTGGCTCAGCCTTAGACATGGCATTCCAGGCTCTGCCACCTTATATTTGCAAAGGGGAACATAGCCAAGATATTAAAATTGGTTCATCATCAGCTTCAGACGAAATCATGTTTTTACTAGTTAGAAGAAAAACCATTCTTCTACCTGTTTTTCACCTTTTCTACCAATTAACGTCACTGGATGCTTTCATTCTTGGTTGTTCCTTTAATCTTGGAACAGAATGGCAAAGTTCCTGTTTTTACTTCCTAATGAACCTACAGTTCATCTGAACACAGCAGTCATTTAAAATGATATTTATTTGGATTTTTAAATGTATTTAAATATGTGAAATTTCAAGCAAGAACTGCTTACAAAGACTGAAACCAGAGGCCTTTTCGCATTACAGCTGAACAGCTGAAATGCAGTTAGGCTAAGATAGTTTGGGACACTTTTCCCATCTGCATGCAGGCAGGAAAAGAACGCATTTACACACATTCCTACCTGCCTACGTGCAAACGGGGAAAGTGTCCCAGACTGTCCTAACCTGAAAAGGCCAGACAGGGGCTGAGGTGCCCCTCCCAGGCCTGCCCGCCATTGGGTGAGAACACCCAGGGGTGGGCAGACCTGGCAGGTCCCTTTCTCGGCTTCCTGCACATTGTAGGGGACCCGATTGGGTCCCCTACAGCTGGCACACACACCCTGGCATGCCCCCATCCACCCCGGCGACGAGCGCGCACATGCAGCACCTACCTGCTGGGTCCCAATGACCCGGCTCAGTCGGCCCCGTAGTGCACATGCACGCAGCACGGCTTCTGATCGGGCAGACTGCCTGGTGGGTGCCTGTCCCTTTCATGTCATGCCACCCAGCTGGGTGCATAGCTTTTGTCCCGCTGTGCAGGGACAGTGCTCAGGAAAGTCTCTCAATAGCGGTGCCATTTCCCTGCCTCTGAAGTTGCGCCTCTGTGCATATGTGCTTTCCTCATGCAGCTGTGTGAACATGGGGTCGCCTCTTACCCTTTTGATTTCCTCTGTATGGGGTGCAAATTGAACGAGGCAGGCTCCCCTGCTAGGCTAGAGGGAGGGGAGTGCTGGTTGCCTTGCTTTATTCTCCCATTCAAGGGGGCTCAAGGCATCAGGCAAAGCCCCCTGTCCCACCCCTCAGTGGGGCACCCTACTTTGCCTTGCTGAGCCCGGGCAGCTGTAGAGAAGTGAAAAAGTGGCAGCAGAGAGAGAGCTGCATGCCCACTCGTCCAGCTGGCTGCACACGCACATACTCAGTTACTGGCGGGGCATGCAGGGGGAGGTGCTTCTCTCCTTCCCAGGGCTCAGCAAGGCAAAAGAGGCACCTCCAGTGTGTGCTTCCCGGCAAGGAGAAAGTGAGGGGAAGTGTAAAATGAAACTTTGTTATCTTATCAATGTAAAGTGTGGAGTGGGTGAACTGTAGCATTCCCACAGCAACAAGGAAGAAGTGTTTTAAAAGCAAAAAGTAGACAAAGTGACTATATTGTCATAGCAGCAGCATCAACAGGTTTATTATTCTAACTTTTTTAGCTAGCATCTTGTTTTTTTCCTATGTTTGCAACAAAATAGGAACTTGGTATAAAACAAGCAAATTTCTAGCACAAAGCTTTTAAAAATAATTTTGGAAAGATGTCTCAGGAAGGCAGCTCACTTTGGATTCTAATGCAAATGTTTCTGATTTCCCATTTATGGTTACTATAGGATGTTACAGATTACTGTAACTGCTTTAAAAGTGCTATAACCTGTCAAGATTCATTTTGAAACACACAATTTGTGATGAACTTTGTGATGATATATTGTGTTTCTACCAGAAAACTATTCTGGTCTGAGTAAGCTTATGCACTCCACCTGCTGTCTGTATTTAGAATGACTTCTTTAAGTTGTTGGTACTGCTTTTGCTTTCTGGTTGATTGGTTGGTAAATAAATAAATGTGAATGACTTAAAGTTATTGGAATTCATGCTAGGATCAGAAGAATGCATCTAAAGAAGAAGAAGGAGTAGTGTTGGCTTTTCTGCTCTATTTTTCTCACCCATTTAAGGGAACTCAAAGTGGCGGACAAAGCTTTCTATTCTTCTCCCCACAACAGAACACCCTCTGGGGCAGGTGGAGCTGTGAGAGCTCAGAAGAAAGCTGTGACTAGCTCAGGGTCAACCAGCTGGCTTCATGGAGGAGAGAGGAATCAAAGCCAGTATTCTAAGATAAAGATCCGGCTCCCTTACCACTAGACCAAACCGGCTGAAACAATTTTAACCACAACAAACAGGGTATAGAGGGTTGCAGGTGGATGGAGGAGGCACCACATCTGCCTGTCAAAAATGTACCTCTGTGTTTCCATTTTAGAACATAAGGGCCTGGATTGACATTTCTGGCAGCCAATTGCTGTGCCTCTTCCTTCAAAACTATGCCACTGACACTCCACTGGTGATCACAAGCACTTTAGACCTGCTGTAATTTTTAATGAAGACAGCATGGAAGTGGGCACCTCCATTTTAAAGTTGAGAAGGAGCCTACAATACATCAGAGCTGGCTGTATACTAGAAAGCAGAAGTAACAGGAAGAATGTCAAAATAGCGTACACCCAAATATCCTTTTAAAGAAACAAATCTGAAGCTTAACATAAAATGAAGGATTCCTAGTTTTTAGAAGGAAATTGGGGGCTGCATTAGGACAGATTTGCGAAAAATGTTTCAGAGCAGATTGTTTTGAGTGTTCCAAGCTCAAAACAAAACACCATTTAAAAAACAACAACCAGGCTTGTTCCAAACTTTAAATAAGTATTTTAATAGCTTTTTGTTTTCACATTGCCTTATAAAATTCTTAAAAATTATGCCTGTTGCCTTCAAACCAGTGCATGAAACAGTTGGCCCACCTAAAGCTGTTTAAATCCGAAATCCATCTGACTCTAGGGAAGCCTTCATGAAACTCTTGCATAGGGAAGAGAAAACTTTAAATGGTTTCTGTTAATTGTTCCTTCAGAAATATCTGAAATATTTTGTGTTCCAAGGAAATACCACTCTTGCAATGTTCAAAAGGGTTTTGAGTTTGTTCTACGGAAACAAATCTCAAAATCTGTTTCATGCACATCTTTATAGTAAGGCACATATACTTATAAACACTTGCTATCCAGAAGCATTTTTTTAGGTAATGATTATGTATAGAAAAGCTAATTACTTTTACTTCATAAGGCATCAAATAGCTTACAGAAATTCTTCTGTAATTCCAAAGCTCACAGAAATTCTTCACACTACTGCACTAACCTCTTTGGCATATAGCAGTAAAGTATTTCTACGGACTGATTTTTATTTAATCACAGCAATTACCAATACAAGTCAACCTAGTAAAGAACATTAGTGAATCAACGGACCAAGAAAACAGCATTCTATAATCAATAATTAAAATTGATTAATTAAATCATGTCTCATCTCTTTCTCTTTTTTTAATATTTAAAAATACAGTTAATTTGTTACATTGCATGCCATTGCACTGGTCATCACTAATCACAAAAGCCTGGAAGATCAACACTTGCCTGTGGCATGACAGAGAAGATGATCTAATTTTGATATTTTCTGGTCTGACCAAGGACAGCCTCAGATGATTCGGATCTAATAAATGGGTCCTTCAACTGATTCAGATTTAGTAGATCCGGATCTAAGGAGATACCCAATGTGTCTCCACGGGTGGTGTAGCACCCAATAGCAATGAGTGCTAGGCATGCTCGCAGTGGAAACATCGGAGCACCCATGTGACGATTCTGACTCTACCCATGTTGGGCCCGTCCATCACCCCATGTTTTTTGAGGGGAGACACGTGGGGAGGGGGACTCTGGATACTCCGGAGAATCTTCAACGATTGTGGTAAATTGCTCCGGAGATTCTCCTGAGCTTGGCCAAAGCTCCATAGAAAGGCCTTGTAGATATAGCCTAAGCTCTGAAGACTGTGCCATTCTCTGAAGTTTTCTTCAGAGCTGTCTTAGGAGATTAGGCACTGGCTTTGAAGCTTTGGATTTTGGGGTGTCCCCCCTGAACCTGCTCCTTGACCTCACTGTCTGATCGCGGTACAAATGCGTACCATATAATCTGGATTTCATGGCCAAACACAGGATTGTAGACCCCTTTAATAGGGTCTACAGGAAATCTGGATTATAGGTCCTGAAGGACCCTTTAATCCGGATTTCCATAGTACAAATGAAAACAAATGTGGCTCTAATGGGGTCTTCCTGCTCTAAGCCTAATGGGTCCTTAATGGCTCCCTAATGGTTACTTAGTGCTATTGAAAAAAAAAACCCTTCATTGCAGATGAGTCATAAAAGGCAATCCAGATACTGGTTTAAAGTCAGTAAGGAAGAATACTGATATCAAAGGCTTTCAAGTCTGTAAAGCAATTGTTTTCGATGGAGTCACACGTCCTTGGGAAAGATGCGTAAAAAGGTATAGCTAAAGGCATCCTTCTGTTTTGGAATACGGTGGAAAAAGCCTGAGCATGAAGTTAAGGAAACTCCAACTTGTCCAGGCATCAGAGTCCTCCTCTAATGCAGCATTGATACATCCTCCTTGCTAGGCAGTGAGGTTACTTTACCCATATTCTGGACAGATGATTTGGCTAGTTATCCATGCCCTGTTAACTTCCAGACTGGACTACTGTAATGCACTCTACAGGGGGTTGCCCCTGAAGATGGCGTGGAAGCAGCAGCTGGTGCAGAATGTTTGCTGTTTACTGGAACAGCTAGCTGGACACACACCACACCAGGCTTGAAAATGCTGCACTGGCTGCCAATTTGCTGCCGAGCCCAATTGACTTTAACCTATAAGGCCCTAAATGACTTGGGCCCCAAATATCTAAAGGAATGCCTTTGTGAGCCACTTTGGTCTAGTGGACTCTTATCTGGGAATACCGGGTTCGATTCTGCCCTCCCCCATGAAGCTAGCTGGGTGACCTTGGGCTAACCACAGCTCTCTTATGAGCTCTCACAGCCCCACCTACCTCACAGGGTGTTCTGTTGTGGTGAGAAGAACAGAAGCTTTGTCAGCCACTTTGAATCCCCTTTAATGGGTGAGAAAAGCGGGGTAGAAAAGGCAACTTTTCTTCTTCTTCCATATCAACCTGCCCATGCTTTAAGATCTGCCGGGCAGGTCCTCCTGATTATACCACCATCCTCAGTAGCAAAAGGGATGGGCACTCAGAATAGGGCCTTTTTAGTGGTGGCTCTCAGATTGTGGAATAGTTTCCCTCCTGAGGTGCATCAGACATCTTCACTTTATGTATTCAGGAGAGCATTGAAGATGCACCTCTTTGTCCTGGACTTTGGCTAAACAAGGAAATGGTTTTCCTCCCCATATGGACATTGTTATCTTTTTAATGTCCATTTTATATGTTCACTGGTTTTTAATGTTGTAACCTGCCCTGAAACCTTTGGATATAGGGCAGGATAAAAATTCAAATAAATAAATATTAGAAAGACCCAATGAACTGTCATGGCAAAGTAGGGATTTGAACCAAGTAACTTCTAGGTTGTAGCCCAGTTCACTGCACAACTGTAATTTTCATGGTATTCCTGGATCCAGCTCATCTCTTAATAGGACCAAGATTGCCAGCTAATTCACTTTCTGAGCACCAATAGCTTGTCAGAGTGATCCATATACTAGTAAGCTACAGACTGGAATATTGCCATGTGGTCTTTGTGGAGCTGGCCTTTAGGATGGTTCAGACGCTGAAGGAGAAAAATTGCTAATAAACACCAGTAGCTTGATTCACACTGCACCAGATTAAAAGGAAATACACCGCTTACCAGTTCACTACTTAATTCAAAGTATTAATATAGATTTACAAAGTCTAATAACTTGGTTCCCAAATATTTCAAGGAAAATTTCCTCCTATACAGACCTGCTAGTACATTGAGATCATCTGGAGAAGTTGTAATGGCATCACTCCTTCAGCATTTTACGGTGAGGACTTGTGAGTGGCCCTTCTCTGGAAGAACTCCAGGATATTAAATGGCTTTCACTCTGAGGTGAAAACCATCATTGCTAAAGGCCTTTAGGTAACTGTACCCCCTTTACTGTGGCCTTTAGCTAATGAAGTCTGCCCTCCCTCCAACACACTGATCTATATCTTTCTTATAATCTTTTAAAATATTCAATTGTACCTTAGATCAGCGGTTCTCAACCTTCCTAATGCCGCGACCCCTTAATGGAGTTCCTCATGTTGTGGAGACCCCCAACCATGGGGGCAGAGCAGCTGGGAGGTGGGAGGGAAGGGTGGCGGGAGACTTGTTGCGACCCCTCTGAAAGGGTAGTTCGACCCCCAGGTTGAGAACCACTGCCTTAGAAGCTTCTCTGAGACCATTCGTTAAAGGGTGGGGAAAAGTATTTATTGGTTCCAACAAGAAAGGCCAGTGGGCAGAAAAAATGGCAGATTCCACATCCCTCAAATAAACTGTGCCTACGTTTTCCTGGATTATTGTCCTTTACATGTTGAGGACTAATGAAAGGGTAACACAGATTTCCTCTTATCTATGCTTAAACTATCTGCTTCTCCAGCTATTTTTTTTGCGGTTTCAGAGGTGTCTTGTTTGGGGACATTTTAAGGAGAGCCACAGTGCTATGAACAATGAACAGCATTTCCTTAGTTAACTACTCATTATAAAACTTGTCAGTCAGAAACCCAAGAATGCCAACTTAGGAGGGCTGGAATGCCAGATTCCTCCCTCCCTGTAATTATTTATACACAAGAGAAGCATTAAGCCTCATCGCAGGTGGAAAACAGAAGCAGCAAGTTCCCGCTTTTCTTCTAAAGGATACTCACTTTCTGCATCAAGAAAGCACTGGTTTAAATATAGAGATGATGTCAATCAGGATTAGCTGATTCAATTTGTTAAGCAGCAACTCATTTTTGGCAGCCGCTTCATTGCAGTAAAACTGCGTGCCTGTGCACTACAAACAATATTCATCCCTTTTGCTCCTAGTCTTGTTAACTCAGCAAGCCTGATAGTACACATCATTGGGCCCCTTTTTCACTGCAAAACAGTCCAAGGGTACTAGAGGAGTTAAGTAGCTTTGCTTGCTACTGTATTTCAGAATCAATCTGAATATATTACAAGCAGCAGCAGTTGTTTTTTATAGCCCACTTTTCTCACCAATTTAAGGCGACTCAAAGCGGCTGGCAAAGCTTTCTAGTCTTCTCCCCACAGCGGACACTCTATAACAGCTGTTCTCAACCTTCCTAATGCCACGACCCCTTAATGGAGTTCCTCATGTTATGGAGACCCCCAACCATGGGGGCGGAGCAGCTGGGAGGTGGGAGGGAAGGGTGGCAGGAGACTCTTCACGACCCCTCTGAAAGGGTAGTTTGACCCCCAAAGGGCTCCCAACCCCCAGGTTGAGAACCACTGCTCTATAAGGTAAGTGGGGCTGTGAGAGCCCAGAAAGAGAGCTCTGATTAGTCCAAGGTCACCTAGCTGGCTTTGTGGAGAAGTGTCGACTCAAACTGGGAGACACCCAGATAAAAATATGACACTCTAACCACAAGACCAAACTGGCTCACACTTTGCTTTAAAGAAGCAATATTTAAAGTTTTTGATAAAAAAAAAACAGGACAACTTCTTTAAAACTCTAGTGTGTTTTTAGATACCTCTCAAGCTTAGCTATATTGGTTCTAAATGATGCAGTACTCAAATCCACTACTCTTCTCTCTATAAGGGCAGGAGCGTCTCTCTGAAGTGAAGCTTATGACCTTATGTTCCAACCATCACATTTATCAGCAGGCATACTGCCCAGTACAACATTCTCACACCACACAGTTTCAGTGACTTCTTATCCGCTGGAATACTCTATCACTTTTCCGTTAGAACAGCACAAAAAACTGATCTCTTTTTTCCACTTAAGGGAAATAAAGTTCAAGCACTTTACACTGTGTGAAACTTTGGTGGGATTATGAGAAATGGACAACTCAACCAGTCTTGTAATACACAAAGGAGATAAAAATGGGAACAAACAAATGGGAACAAATAGGATCAGTCACCAAAGTAGAGATTTCTCCTCTTCTACTGGGTTAGAGGGTAGACAGGCAGAAGGCTCCAGCACCCACAGTCTACAACTAAAATACAGTAAGGTCATTTGAAATGCTGGTAAAGTGTCATCATCCTAGCAGGTTAACAAACGTACAAATGAAAAGGCCAAAGAGTATTGTGTTAGCATTAAATTCAGTATAATGTAAATCCAGGGAAAAAGGAAATGTTTAAATATTTTAGGTTACTAGAATGGGTCCATTGTTCAAGTATTCAGTACTAAGATAAATATTTCAAATATCACATTTGTAGGAGAAAACCAAATATTGCTCCTGAAGTTGGAAAGTTGGAACTTCCTCTAGTCTTGAACAGAGAAGGTACTCAAAATCCAAGTTACCCAATAATTTTTTTTTACTTTCCCCCCAACAGAGTTAGATCTCAGTAAGAAAAAGGCATTTCAGATCAGTAAATTTAACTTCATTCTGATATCCTGTCCCTGGCACAAATGTTTACTCCTTCCTTCTTCCCCTATTCATCACTGAAGATTTTTCTGCCATATTCTAAATTCTTTAGAAGGAATCCAACTGCATCCTTTCTGTTGGCAAAGCCAGAAGTCAAGATGATGTACAGACTGCATACGGGTGCTTCAGATTCAAATTATTAAACCTACGCATATCTACAGAGAAGTACTGTGACTATTTAGCAGGACACACTGTATCCTCATATCCTGCTAGCGAGCTCTCATATACAACTGGCTACTTGCTGCGGATACTAGCTGCTGGTCTATCAGAATTTTTCATCTGATGCATCCTAGAATTCCTCCACAGGATTTGTAGTAGGGTTACTATCCATTTATATATAGATGTGCACGTGTGTACAGTACACGTTTGCTTTGTAAAAGTGTACACAGAACAAGAGTTCCAATTTCAAACAAAATTCAGAAATGCTAAAGACTTTCTGAGTGGAGCCACCAGTCACCTACCTGATGGAACACTCAGGGTGTTTTTCCACTGGCAGAAAGTACCAATTTTTGCACCCATTAAGGACTCATTTGGGTGTGAGCCGGATGACACCATTTCCACCACGGCACCCATTTGGGACACATTTGTTTCCACCGCCGCTGTGGAATTCCAGATCATATGGGTACATCTCAGCCTTTAACCCGGATTTTCTGTAGACTCCATTAATGGAGTCTACAATTGGGTCTTCAGCCAGAAATCTGGATTAAAGGGAGCCTGTTTCCACATTAATTTGGCAATGGGGTCTAGAGGAGACTAGGGGGAGGGGGCATCCATGGGGGGGGGAGCCCCAAAACCTAGACTTCGAAGTCATTTTGAAGTTACTTCAAAGTTGCCTTTGGAGATTAGCAAAGGCTCCGAAGTCCCTCCAAAGGCAACTTCGGAGATTAGCAAAGGCTCTGAAGACAAACCTCCGAGAACAAAGGCAGAACAAAGCAGACTGTTACCTTCAGGCATGGAAAGAGGTACATATTAATGAGGCTGACTCATCCCTGCTCACAAGGAGCTGATTAATATGCAAGCTCTCCCAAGGGGTTTGTCTTCAGAGCCTTTGCTAACCTCTGAAGGCAACTTCGAAGGGATTTTGGAGGGACTTCGGAGCCTTTGCTAACCTCCGAAGGCAACTTCGGAGGGACTTCGGAGATTGCACCTGCTGTCCCCCAAAACACCTGCGGTGACAGGCAGACCCCTTGTGGATCAATCCAGATTTGCAAATGGGTGCTCTGGTGTTTCCACAGCAGGGAGGCTAGCACCCATTGCTATTGGGTGCTAGACCACCCATGGAAACACATTGGGTACTTCCCCTAATCTGGATCTAGTAGATCTGGATTAAGGGAAGTACCCATTCCTTAGATCCGTAATAGCTAGGGGATTTGTTCCGAGTCCCCTGTTCCTAGTGGGAAGAGGCTCCAAAGGACCCCCCAAAAAAGCACTCTCCCATTTTCTAACACCAAAGGAAGAAAACTGGGCACCCATATTTTAATCCCTAAATTTTGGCAGGGATTAAGTGACTCGCTGGAGTATGGCCACCAGCTGAATAACATCACTGCCTTTGACAGTAGTGGTTTCCTACTGTAGCCCAAAACCTCAGAAATGCTACAACCAACACTGACTGAACTATTGTGGTCTGTTATTGTTCAATTCCAGAAAAAACTGCTTTCCACACTGTAATAAATGAAGGTAGCTATTTATCAATGAAGGTAGCTATTTAAGTAGCTTTGGCCATTTGATATCTCTTTCATATTGCTGCAGCCCCAAGACAGAATACAATGGAAAACTACACATAATGGATTTTCAGTAAAAATCTTTGACTCTGTTCAGATACAAAAATATTCTAGAATATAATTCTAAACTTTTACATTTTACCATGGCAAAAGAACACATAAAAACTGGTTCCCATGTATTTTCTGCATGCAGCCAAGTTTATGTAAAATATATAAACATTTTTCAGTTTGTTACAGAGTGCATAAATACTGCATTTTACTGTTGCATTTACAGATGTGCAAACACACACAACTGGATTACAATCTCTGAAAAGTACTTTGCATCCAAGTGAAAATACTAAATCCTATACTCACGGATAAAATGTCTTTTCAGTAAAATTCACACATTAAAAATAGTTTTATTCATTTTATTTGTATATGTCAAAATACATTTCTTTTGCAAAATAGTGGGTTTTGCAAGTAGTTTCATGCAGATGCAAGGTCTGCTCAATACTACCAGTAAAAGCAACGCAACACAGTAGCCATTCAGTTTTTAAAGAATAAATAACCTATATGTAAAACACTAAAATATTAGATACACATTTAATCATTCACAGCCATCCGAACCTTACCAAATATAATCCACAGTGTGCCTAACCATTCAACAACACTAACTGCTGTACTGCATCCAGCCTGATGGATCAGTTCTCTGCTTGGCTTATATTAGCTTAAGACCCGAAAGACGTCCATTTTCAAAATTACAAAACACATACAGACCTAATGTAACAAGATACCCCCAAACTAACCTTGTACCTTTATAGAATCAAGAATCCTGAGCTTGGTAGTAAGAGCAAAACCTTACATCTTCAAAAAACCTCCTAACCGCCCCCTCCCGAGTTGCCCTATCCCACAAGGAGACTCACAGCCTCCTCGCCCATTTCCCACCCACCCCCAAAAGAAGCAATTCCCATTCCCAAGAAGTAGGCAGTAGAACACAATGACCTTTAAAATGAAGGGGTACAAATTCACATTTAATATAGTATACAATATAATCATAATACAATAGCTACTACAAGCTTTACAATGTACAGTTTCTTTTAATGGCTGAACTGTTCAGTGGTTTTTTTGTTTTTAGGCAACTGTCTGTAGGCCAGTATGATGGTTATATTAGGTTTTCGAGAAAGTACAAAAGCTGTTTGTTTTCTAACAAAAGCTATCTTCACTGGAGTACTTTTTAAAAGGCCACTGAAATGTATAAAATGGTCTGACATGATGGTGGTATCAACTTAGATGCCTCTTCACATGGAAACAGCAGTTCATGTAAATAAGTAACATTAGGACTTTCAGATGACTTAGAAGATTACTTTGGCTAGCACAAGGTTTGGACAGCATTCAAATACAGCTATGTGAAATGAAGTGAATAAGTTATACTTAGTTTGATTATGGGTGAACACTACCCAGATGAAAAATGGGACAAAAAAACACTTTTTATAGTTTTATCTGTTTTTTTCTCTTTTTTGTAAAGAGCAGCTCCATGTAATTTCAATATTTTTAAACCAAATGGACTGCATTAGGCCCTATTTTGGAGCAGCGTAATTTGTTTTAACACACATTTGCAAAAGGGAAATATATTGAAGCACGTCAAGTGGTGATTTGAAAAAAAAATCCAAACAATATACATTAATATATACAGCACTCAGTACCTGCTAAAATTAATGTGAAGATTACAGGATCTAGCATCTTGCACTACAAACCTTTTTCTTTTAAAAAGTGACCAATAGAGACAGAAGACAGGAACTTTAAAATAATCTACTTCCAACTGACTTTTAAAGCATCTTTTGAAAGAAAGAAATGCATATTGCACAACAGTGAAAGCAAAGGTTCTGTGAACCCTCTGTTCTGGGGTGGCTGGCTGAACCAATACAGGCTTACTTAGCTACAAGTTGTCATTTAAAGGGGTGTGGTAAATGTAAAGCTGTGAAAATATTGTACAAGGAAAAAAAATCTGGTACATTAATAATTAGAAGGAAAACACACACAAATCCAAACTTAGATGTAAAAGAAAAATGTAGGAAGGGGGGGACAGGAACTGTGACACAACGTAATAAAATTAACTGTGATAGCAGGAAGTTTTGTTTTTTGTTTTAAATGCATGTGTTTATGTACAACTAAGGCTTACTGGTTAAATATCTGAGGCTTATCTGGCCTTGAACACTTTCTGTATATGCGGTAGCTGTAAACAAGATTTCTCAGTCATTATGTTTTCTCAGCAGCTGCTTTAACACATGAAACAATGATCTTGGTTAAAAACACACACACACACACTCCCAGGTAAGAGGGCATTTGGCAGAATATTTGAAAAGAAAGTTTCCAACAAATCTTCCCAGGCTTCCAGTGACTTTTGTGCTCTAGTCCACTGGAGTAATCAATGATGTGCAATCCCATCATCTGCAGCTGGAGGAAAGGGTTTTATTTGGACAGCTTGCTGATAACTCTGATCAAGGCCCCGTTTTCATCTTTTAACCTCTGGTTATCTGCCTTCAGGTCTGGTAGCATCTGTGAGGAGAAAAGAAAGAAAGGAAGTAGGGATGAGGTTTTTCAGATTCATATAATTTTCAGAGACAAACAGCTTTTTCCTTTTTTTGCAAGTAATAGATGAATTAGCGACACGACTAAGTGCTCAGAATTCATAGCCAGCTGGCACGAGCAAATTATTATTTCATAATGATACCAAAACCATAATTTAAAACTAGAACACGAGTCAATACCATTCAAAATATGCAATATTCCATGAACACTGAGCAGTTAAATGAAAAAAGATTTTACAAAGTTCATCATGATTTCCTATGGAAAAAAAACCAGCGTGCACATTCATCTATTTTGTGGTATTTGGGCCTTCTAAAGTATCTTAATTCATTTTGTTTAATTTTCAGCACACATGCACGTGAAATTCAGGGCAATTTCATTGACGCTGGGCAGCAAATTCTCAAACGCTGACGGTCTGATTTAAAGCATGAGAAACTGTTTATCAAACAATATTACAGAGAATATGAACATTGCTGGCTCCCCAATTCTCAGCTCCAAATATCTGCAACATGGAACAGATGGAGAAAGAAGAGCATATGATATGATGGGGGTGAATTTCCAGAGCTTTGAACTCTGAAATCTCATCTTATCTGTCCACTTTTTTCAAAATCCAGTGCACATCTCTCTCTCTCTCTTTCTCTCTCTCTCTCTCTCTCACTCACTCACTCACTCACTCACTCACTCACTCACACACACACACACACACACACACACTCACTCACTCTTCTATAAATTAAGGCAGGATGAGAAATTCCAAGATGACTAGTTTGTCTGTCATATCTGGTGTAATCCTGACAAAAGTATGTTTGCTTTAATTTTCACTGGACCCTTAAATGACAAGACAACCCAAGCCTAACTATACATTTTCATTCTTCTCCTGCTCTATTATTGCTGCTTTGTTATGAGTGCAAGAGCTGTAACAAAGCTCACCTCTTCTTACAAGTTCCAGCATGCAGCAATGCAACATTCCATTATCTGGTTTTAAAGCAATTATTTAAACAAAATACATGCTCTAATTATTATATTCTTCTCTTTTGAACATGGTAATCAAAGGAGTTTTACTGAGCTACACGGGGCACAATTAAAATAATAATAATGAGGCTGTCTGGCTCTGACCCAACAGGACAAGTTGAACTGTAAGCAGAAGCCAAGAACAAGTAGGATTTTGTCAAAGGAAGCCACCCAAAGATGGAAAGTGGTGTTTGCCTAACTAGCAACTTTGACATATATCCACTGTAATCATGTCCTAACACCCAGCATTTCTATTACTGACAAAGAGAAAACATGTTTCCCCTGTAACGGAACGGATGGTACTTTGAATGGGAACATGATTATAGGTAAACATGCATGCATTGGGATGAAGACAAGGAGACACAGGAAAGTATATTAAGTAGCTAAGTACAGAGAGTACAATTTGGTGACATCCTCCTGGAAGGGAGACGTGTCAAAATTGCTGAGCTGGAAAATTAATAAAGCAAAGCTGTACCATAATCAGTTATTGGAAATTATGGAATTTATTACCCTTTTGCTCAATTTCTATTATGCATTCAAAAATCCAGTCATAATGCAATATAAAACAATAAAGCTACTAAAGACAAAAATGCAAAGTACTTATTTTGAGTTGTATAAAGGGCCACTTGTAGTTTAATTACATTCTAGTCTTTAATAAGTCTTAATGCTCTAACTGCATGTTTATGAGCAGAATTTTTATGAGTTTTGTTACATGGTGATTGTATAAATTAGCAGACGGCAAGCACATAAACAATATAACACAAGGGCAGCTTCATCTGGAAAATGCTGTGCAACAAGCGTTGACAGGCACTCTAACTTCCCAAACTTTGGAAGAATATGGCAATACCCCAAATCCATCTAGTCAACCTAGATTTCAATGTGTTTACAATATAAACTGCTCAGATTTAGCATTAGATGAAGTAATTTGAAGGGGAATGTTTTTACATATATGGAAGACAGTCCACTGTCTTTATTATAAATAGCAATGTAATTCAGAGGTAGACAAGAGTACTTATTTTTACTAAGTTTAATTCAGATAAACTCAAGCCAAATGCCAGCAAATAGAATGAGAGACACATTTGGCCACTTTCAGATGGAGCTATACTTTCACTGAGGAAGCAAACTGACAACTTCCTCTATCGGTTCCCAGTGGTGGTCCCTCCATCCCTCAACTGTCATCAGAAAAGCCATCTTACCTGACAGGAGAAGAGAAAAAACTATAACGATGCTCCCAAACCCATGTGGAGTGAATTTGTACATCATCTGTAGTTTGTTATGTAAACCACCCCAGGGTGAAGTGTGGTATACAAGATACAAATGATAAATGAACAAACTTGGGCTCTTGGATTTCTTCCTGCTACCAGGATTTATTTTACCAACTTTCCAGTTCACTAACTTTCCTTGATCCTGATCATTTAGACTGCAGTGACATATATAAGCAGTGTGGCTTGCTGGGATCTAGTGCCAAAGGCAGAAGTGTCTGAGAGCAGGCAGGAACACTGTCTATGTGGTTCCAAGAAAGGCTTCAGTGACATGGGCCAGCATGTAAACAGTGGCACAATGTGGGCTGAAGGCAAGGAAGGGGAACTACAGGTCAAAGGTAGGGGGAAAGAGACATGCAGTGGCCAAGGGGAGATGGCTTTATAAAATGGACTGAACTGAACCTGAACAGACTAATCTGCTTAACAAGCCAGTTGTTTGGTTTGAGTTCAATTATGAGTCAGTTCTACCACAGGCAAGATTTGTTTCAATGTGAACCGAATCTATCAGAATGGGTCTCTACATGTACCTATGCAATACTTACATATCCAAATTCATTAGCTACCTTGTGCAATTGTATTTTTCATTCATGATTAGAATTAGCTTTGTAACCAGGACACAAGAGATAACTAGGAATTCAGAAATCTACAAATTGTGGAAGGAAGTGTGATATGCTGTTTTGTCCTTCTTCTGTCACTAAAGAAAAGACAGAATGCATGCTTCAGAAGAGGAAGTGCTGGCTTCAAAAGTGCATATTTCATAAGGGGTGTTTTTCCACTGTCACTAGAAGTACCCATTAAGTACCCATTAATGGGTACAAAAATGTCATTACGTACCCATTAATGGGTACTTAATGAGTACTTTTAGTGACAGTGGAAAAACACCAAAGAACATAGGAGGAGTCCTGCTGGATCAGGCCATAGCCCATCTAGTCAAGCATCCTGTCTCACACAGTGGCCCACCAATTGCTTATGGGCATCTCAAACAGAAGAAGAAGAAAACTTGGCTTTTCTACCCTGCTTTTCTCACCCATTTTCGCAGACTCAAAGCAGCTGACAAAAGTTTTCTATTCTTCTCCTCACACCAGACACCCTGAGAGGTAGGTGGGGCTGTGAGAGCTCAGAGGAGAGCTGTGACTAGCCCAAGGTCACCCAGCTGGCTTCATGGGGGAGGGCAGAATCGAACCCAGCATTCCCAGATAAGAGTCTGGCTCCTTAATCACTAGACAAACATTTACCCACTCTAGAATCCCTGCAAATGGCCTCCAGGGGCATCCTGCCTGTTTTCCCTGCCTGGAGATGTACCTAGGCATCTATTCTAGTAGCTATTGATACACCTGTCCTCCATGAATTTGTCTAACACTTTCTTAAAGCTATCTAACCTGGTTGCTCTTACCATCTCTTATGGCAGCAAATTCCATAGGCTGATGACCCTCTGGATAAAGAAATACTTCTGCTTCTCTGATTTCACTTCACAGCATTAAACTAAACCTTTAGCTACAGTACTGGCAAATAATTCTTGAAATAAAATTATTCTTAAGCTAGCTATGCATTTTGATTCTTCCTGTGGTCTGGAGGTATTCCTTAATTCATATATTTGCCCTCAGACTTTGTTGCACTAAGACTATCATCACCCCTATTTCTGGCCACTCTTTTGGCAACCAACATTTGTAGTCAATAACTTGAAGACATTCTTTGCACTTTTTCTCAAATTATTCAAAAGTAACAGGCAGAGGGATCTGAACAATATAAAGGATTAAGTATCTCATACAGTGACGGAACCATTTACTTGGCATAATTCTAAGTATCATGTTTGTTATATGGACAAAAATCTAGACTCAAAATGGAAATATTCATTCAGCTCTGTTCACCAAACAGCCTCAGATAATGTTAATAAATCCATGGAATGTAAATACATCTTATTATCAAGAGACAATAAACACCGTATTTGTTCGTTATGGCAATTAGTAAGATTATGTGTTTATACAACGTTTGTGTGGTCATCCAATAACAACGTTTTTGAGGTAGCTAACAGGCCAGAGTACAACATAACATAAAATTGAAGGCAATGTTAAAGGATCAATAACGTTAAAAAGTACTGTATTTTCTGGCGTATAAGACTACTTTTTAACCCAGGAAAATCTTCTCAAAAGTCGGAGGTCGTCTTATACGCTGGGTGTTGTCTTCTTATACGGCGAGTATATCCCAAACTCTATATTTTAACTGGAAAAGTTAGGGTCGTCTTATACGCCCAGTCGTCTTATACACTGGAAAATACGGTAAGTAAGTAATTATAAAAAGGCACTGGTTCCTAGACATATTTCCCCAAATGCCTTGGCATACAAAAAGATCTTAACCTGATTACTATAAACATACGGCAATAGTATTGTGTTGCTTTCTTTGGGAAATCTGTTCTACTGTGTGGGTGCTACCACAAAGAAAGCCCTTTCTCCAGTGGAAGCACAAGGTACAGGATTTCTGTAGCAGATTTTAAGACTAAAAATAACAACATATGGAATCGGGTGCTTTTGAAGGCAATCTGGTACCAAGCCATTTAGGGGCTTTAAATATTAAATCTGACATTTTAAATTGGGCCTGCAAATTTGACTGCGAGCCAGAGTAGTTTGAAGAAGTGCAGGCATTATGTTCTGAAAATGGCCAGTCCCTGTTAATAGCCCTACAGTCCTATTCTGGGCTACCCAAAATGTACACAGTGTTAAACTACACATAAGTCTAAATAAGAAGTGTAACTATGGCCAAGCTGTCATCATCCAGATAAAGTGGCAAATGAACCGCTACTGATACAAGGCATTCCAGGCCATGAAAGCAACAACCACTAACCACACATCTGACTCTTTAGAGGAACTGCAACCAGATTGAATATCACTTACCTAAACAGATGACCTATTAACCTACAGTACTCTTGTCCTGTCTGGATTTTTAGTTTATTCACCCTTTCACTACACTATCAAGCACTGATTCAAGACATTGCTTTCCCTTGGTCTGACGAAGAAGAAAGGCAAAGCTGGATGACATCTTGCATATTGATGACAACTGATGTTAAACATCCACATGACCTCCCCTACATGTTTCATGTAAATATTTAACAGCACTGGTGGGCGAACACAACTTACAGTACCCTAAAGCTAATTACCAAGGGGCTGAGAATGGGGGGGGGGATGAAAAATTCATCACAGCTTGTTCCTCCTTGACTATGAATCATTAAACTATGGTGGCCATCTCCCTAAATCAGTGTTAACACCTAACAATGCACATCAGCATCTCCAAGTTCCAGAGCTATCTCACATATTGCTCCTAAACACAGACAGATTTTAACTGTATTGAGATGGACCTTTATACAGTCACACCAAGACAAAACACAGAGAAATATGAATAGTGTGCACTATTTGGGTGTTTTTCCACTGTGCTCCTTTAATCCGGATCAAAGAAGATCCCGATCTAAGGAATGGGTACTTCTCTTAATCCAGATCTAGTAGATCCAGATTAAGGGAAGTACCCAATGTGTTTCCATGGGTGGTCTAGCACCCAATAGCAATGGGTGCTAGCCTCCCTGCTGTGGAAACACCAGAGCACCCATTTGCAAATCTGGATTGACCCACAAGGGGTCTGCCTGTCACCCGAGGTGTTTTGGGAGACAGGGGGTGCAATCCCCGAAGTCCCTCCAAAGTTGCCTTTGGAGGTTAGCAAAGGCTCTGAAGTTCCTCCAAAGGCAACTTCGGAGATTAGCAAAGGCTCCGAAGTCCCTCCAAAGGCAACTTCGGAGATTAGCAAAGGCTCCGAAGTTGTGAGAGCTTGCATATTAATTAGCTCCTTGTGAGCAGGGATGAGTCAGCCTCATTAATATGCACCTCTTTCCATGCCTGAAGGTAACAGTCCTCTTTGTTCTCCCTTTGTTCTCTGAAGCTGCCTTCAGAGGGACTTCGAAGCCTTTGCTAATCTCTGAAGGCAACTTCAAAGTAACTTCGAAATGACTTCGAAGCCTAGGTTTTGGGGCTCCCCTCCCATGGGTGCCCCCTCCCCCTAGCCTCCTCTAGACCCCACTGCCTGTTTCTAGCGGAAACAGGCTCCCTTTAATCTGGATTTTCTGGCAGAAGACCCCACTGTCCACAGAAAATCCAGATTAAAGGCCAGAAAGTATCCATTTGATCTGGATTTCCCCAGCAGCAGTGGAAACAATCAGGTCCCAAATGCGTGCTGTGGAGGAAACGGGGTCATCCGGCTCACACCCAAATGGGTGCAAAAATGGGTATTTTCTGCTAGTGGAAAAAGAGCCTTTATTTCTGTCTATGGTAAGGGAGTTTCTGAATAAAGAAGAGAAAAAACAGGTAGAGCAGCAATAGAGTACACTCTCAAAATTTCAGATGTGCCAGAAGCGAAATTACATCCCAGAATATTGTGCTCTCCCGAGCTATAGTTTTTTTATTATGTTTTAAGGATGATTCAGTACCTAAATGTAGCAGGGATTTGATTAGGTCTATGATAACAGCCGCTAAGGCTGAAATAGCACTCCACTGGAAGAACCCCGATCTTCTGTCGAAGGAGAAATGGATCATTTGTCTTTGGTCCCTCATTGTCAATGAGCTAATTACGGCTCAGCAATACAAAATGCAGGCCTTGGAATAGCAAGCTCAATTTATAAAAAAAACCGGCCACCCTTTATTGTTCAGGCCCAGGTCAATCCTGCTTTACGTCCCTCTGCTTCTTTGTCCCTTTCAGTTATAAAATATAAATTACTATCTTTGTTCCCGGATTTAATAATTTAATTCTTGGATACAGGAGAAACAACACTGTTAACGCAGAAATTGTTGTTCTTTAAATGTCTTCAGGCAATGTAGTTAATGGTTGATTTTCTTATTATTTGTTGGCTGTCATGTTATTTGTTGGTTGTGGATTGTTATGTTCTTTATAATTTCAATAAAAAAAGCTTAAAAAAAAAGATGTGCCAAAAGCTCAGAAAGATTGGCAACTATGATTTAGGACAACATGTGAAAGCAGCCTTTGCATCTAAACCAGAATAAACGTAGTCTTAGCAAACCAATAAGTTTTTTAAGCTCAAAATATTGCAAGACTGGAATTCTGGATATCATGCATAAAAGCCAAAGTTTTATGATCAAACAATAAGCCATTTTTAGCCACACAAGCATTAATAGAAGGCAATGCAGGCTGTCACTCTGGCTGACCTTCAACACCTGCCTGGCTACAGAAATTACGATGTAGATGCCTAGAGACGCCTGACAGCTTAGTAACCCCTTTGGTCAAGGCCCTATTCTCAGTCAGCAGTCAGTCATTTATATGCCTCAAAGCCTGAACATGCTTTACTTGGGATGCTTTCTGCAGGAATCAAAGAAACAGGAACCAACATGTGAGAAATAAAATTCTGGCATGTTGAAAAGGTACCACAGACGCGGAGAACTAAAAGAAAAAAGAAAGAAATGTGAAGATAGACCTTTTCTTATCATCAGGTCAGCCTGTATAAGATTATGTGGCAGCTGAAGTGATTGTACAAAGTCTTTAAAAGGACTGTAAGTGCAATAGCAAAGTGGCTTATTCCTGTAATAAATCATACAATTATACTGCTAATATAACACTCGATGCAACTGGCCACATCCCTATCAAACAAACATTACATCTGGGTGGCAGGGAACTGCAGTGACTTCAAAGGCAAAATGAAGACAGCTTTGCCGTGGATGTGAGGTGTCTCACAGGTTCTGCAAGGACATCATTGTCATCAATACGGCAAAAAGGTGTATTTGCAGTCATGCTGTAACTGTGTAACATGCTGTAATCCACTCTATGTGTGGATGCCCCTTCCTTGATCTGGATCAGAGAGTGCTAGCGCAGAGATAGACCACATTTATCTGGGTTTCCAGTAATCCTGATTAGTGAGCCCTTAGCACAATTCAGGTCCAGATCTAGTCTATTGCCATGTGCTTAGCAGCTCCTTGATCCAGATTAATAAGTAAGTGCAGAAAGGGCCTAAAAAGAGCTCTGCTAAATAAACACCACAAGCTGATGACCAAATTTTTATGGGAAACTCACAAATGATGCTAACAACCCTAACCATGACTGTTCACAGGCAACTAGTGTTTGGAGACACAGTATTTCTAATCTTGCATTTAAGATAACAGATGTAATAATTCACATATCTGAAGATGATTTTTCAAGTGTTCCAATAACACATCTTAACTCTGGGAAAGTGAATATTTGCTTACCTACAGTGCAAGTCATGTTAAAACTAGTTTCCAGTGTGTACCCTAATTTTCAGGAAGCAGTGTTACTGCTTGTCATCTAAGGGAACTGTTATCTTCCCAGAAGTCTCCATTCTCCTAGTAAAGCACAGAAAGCAAATAGCAGGGAGGAGCAGCCACTGGGAGTTACACTGTTATTACTTTGTGAAAATCATGGCTGCTGAACAGAAAAATGAAGAAATGGAATTAACCAATTCAATGGAGGATCTGCTTTTTCTTAAAGATTCAGCATTTTCCCAACTGGGAAGAGGTATGCTTTTGAAACATGTCTTGTCTAACAACACTGCAGAAAGAACACACACTCCTTGTATGGTATGTCAGTGTGTGAAGAACAGTGGTCATGTGCATAACATTCTGTTACTTTTTATGTGAATTAATTGTTCTATCTTAGGCCACTAAGGGTCAGCTGAAAAAAACCAACAAGTGCACGCACACACAGTGTTGGAGAAATAATGATTATTTTTAACTACCAATGCCAATAATATCTGCTTTTTGCCACCTACAAAGGCTGGTCTGAGAAGCCTCACTCTAAAGGTAGTCAAAAGGGGGGACAACTGACGATGTGACTGCTACTTTCCATTACAGAACAACCTATATTTTTACTGTAAAATAAAAGCCTTTCATATTATTAAACTGAAGAAGTTCACGATATTAGAAAAAAAATGCTGACTTGGAAAATTAGAATTGCATTCAAGGTTTCTGATGCCTAGAACTACAAAGCTCAAGAGCATCCTGGCTGCTTTAGAGCAGATTAGTCTACATGGTAACATGTAATATCCTTCCCCAAAGCAGTGTTCTTTCAACCACACTGCACTGACTATGACGATATGATGATGTTTTAAAATTAGTTTGAAAAATAGAACCAGCTTAATCAAGAAACGGGTGGAAAAGGAATTTGCACATGGTAGCCTATAAGCCACACTAGGGTCCTATATTTACTATGGCTGGAAGACACTTACTTTGAGTTCCTCTTCCATTTCAGATATCCGCCTTTCTAGAGCTCTTCGTTCCTACAGAAAATTATTTGTATTAATCATAAGAAGCACAAACAGGCAAATATTTTAAACACTGTGAATGCAGTGCAGACACAAAGGTCTAAGAGTACACAACCATAAGCACAGTGAAGAAAAAATTGCGAGGCCAGTGATGTGTAAAATACCTTTCCCAGGTATGATCAAGACAACGTAACTAGATTGCTAATATTCAATTCATTCTTTATCCAAAACAGGCAATAGTTTCACAGTTACATCAGCTGGCTGATATTCCTTTAGCTGTATTCTGTGGCAGTTTAACATACAAGATACCAAGATATGATACCAACTGCC
This sequence comes from Aspidoscelis tigris stejnegeri, assembly GCA_023333525.1. Taxonomy (NCBI): domain Eukaryota; kingdom Metazoa; phylum Chordata; class Lepidosauria; order Squamata; family Teiidae; genus Aspidoscelis; species Aspidoscelis tigris. The sequence continues at coordinate 48,229,232 of JALMGA010000005.1, read as the reverse complement.
CTAAGGAATAGTAAGCATGAAACATAAGCTCTCAGAGACAAAACGCATGTTAGTTTCACTTTGTACTTAGTACTGACACTCTGCGCGTACCCTAATGCAGCTTTTGTTATTTATTTGGTGGACAATAACAGTTCACAGCCTGGGGCTTGCCTTGTATTAAAACAATGCAGTGAGGCATTAAAAAAACAACTACCGTATCTTAACATCTGACATTCAAATATTCTCACAGAGTGTGAACAATTAAAGCAAATTACTGCAAAGTGTACATTAATATATGCATTCCATAGTGTTATGCAAAACAAGCAGCATCAGCTGAGGTGTTTAAAACTCTGGTTAGATCATACCGCCCCGTAGATACTGACTCTTGTCCGTCACCTTTCAGATACAAACCATTTGGATTTAGTTTAATCAAATTGAATTCCTAAGCATATTTCCTCCAGTTTTAATAATTATATTCAAAAGTTTAGTACAGTAATACAATTATTATTTAATGCCTCTGGTAAGAAATGAGTTCATGAAATATATTTTCCTATGCAGCCATGCCCAGTTAAGTAACAGTGAGTTATCTAATATAAGCCAGAGAGTTTAGAAAAGTCCCTAAAATGTTGCCAGGCTAAATTTAGAGTGGCAGTATGGGGTAAGGGCTTATTAATATAGTTATTATATTAATCAATAAAGTGCTTATTTTTGTGCTTTGTATCCGACAGAAAAATAATATAGTAGGAAGGTAACAAAAGCCTCCTTTAAATAAGTTCCATATGCTTTAAAGCAGTATTGCTACTCAGAATCACTTGGACATTTGGTTGGTAATAGATGTCTGAAATATCAAAGGGAAGCTAGCAGAGGTAAAATACTCCTGTTCAAATTACTATGAAATCACAGGAACATTAAATTGTATTAAATTGTTAAGAATTAAGAATTCTGTATTAGATCAGGGGTCTCCAACCCTCTGACATCTCTGGGCCACACTGGAAGAATAAGAGTTGTCTTGGGCCACGCATTAAATACACAAACACTAACACAAACTGATGAGCAAAAAAAAAAGGTCCATGCATAATTTTATGTTTAAGTAAATTTACAATTTTGTATTAGGCCATCCTGGGTCACAATGTGGTCCATGGACAACAGGTTGGACACCCCTGTATTAGATTGTTAGTAATGAACTTATCACAAGGGTTTATATATCGCAACCTAGAACATCCTGTTCAGATATCTGGTTACTTGTTTGCACACTGCTTTCCAATCCAAATTAGATTTATATCAACACTAAAGAATCAAAGTCTCAAGAGAAAGCTTACCCTTTTTTCCATTTCAAGCAGAGACCTATCAGCAAATCTTTCCTGCCTCTGGAAAAAAATATAACATGCACGGTAATCAGCAGAAACAGAGAGGTATATAGAATGATTCAGAGAGCAGCTTTATTCTACTAACCAACACTTACCAATATTCCACGTGTATTGCTTAAATTTGTGTCTCAGTGAACTAAAGAGATTCCACTTATTTAAACGGGCATTAAATCTATTAAACTTAGTTTGAGCTGAAACACAGCTTCAGTGAGCTTCAGAATCACTGTGCTTGGAAAGCACTTTTAGATCAGTTTCAAAAGAAACTGTGTAAAGAAAACTGTCGCAGATCATATCTAACACTTTTCAATATGTAGTGGTTACTGTTTGAAGAACTACTGCTTTAGTAAAATTGTTGCTTTTGCTTGCCCATGACTGTAATAAAATTATTGCTGTAGAACTTTTGCATTTGAGTGCAGTAAAACAAAGCTAAGAAGCCAAAGCCTTAAATTTGAAATCGATTTCTAAGAATTCTATAGAATAGAATATCTGTCCTCAAAATATACAACAAATAATATGCTTAAAGATTTACTTATTATGTGTGTATTCAGGTTCAAAACTCACAAATTTTACTCAGTGTACAAGTTAAAAATCACCCCACATAAGCAGTAGTAACTTCACACTGGGGCACCTGAAGTCAGTGCAGAGGATTAACAGGGGAGCAAATCCTCCCCTTTACCAATAGGCATCCTGGTGTTTATGGCTATGGTCTCCATTAAGTGTGTATGGAGGAAGATTCTTTACAACAGGAGTCCCCAACCTTTTTTGCACCAGGGACTGGCTTCCTTTTCCATGGTGTGGGCATGGCATGGCAGCTTATTGTGGCGGCGGCGTGGATCGGCAAAATATCCCCTACAGCCTGGCACTGGTCCGCGGACCAGTGGTTGGGGGGCCCTCCTCTACAACATATGGATGTATTTCTAAAAACAGAGTTTACAAATCTGTTTAAGCAGCAGTTGCACAGAATACAAGTGCTACATGAAAATGTCTGGGCCTTCCTTGTTATCTGAACAGATAAAAGGAGGAAATCAGATGAGAGGGTATCATCATCGTCATCACCATGTTTGTTTAAATATGAACATAAATCTGTTTACACATATTATATGTTGGATAATCCTATTTGTAGAGTCAAATTAAATTCTTGCTACTGATAATTTACTAATTATTTCAGGGGGGGGGGGGAGCTCATAATCCAGAATATTAATAATAAAGTTTTTCATGGTTTGATAAGCCTTGGCATGAAATTCCACTGAATACAGTTATGTTGCCACTACTTTCCTATATTCCAGGTTATTTATTTGTATACTGCAGTGCAAAACCAAATCAGGCTTGTACAAAGCAAGGGTCATAGTTGATAGGTCAATTTCTTTTCCATCATATTACAGAGTGATTTAGCAGGTGTTTATCCGATAACTCATTATCATAAATCTTGCAGGAATTAATTATCTGTAACTTACTATCCAACCCTTAAAAGGGAAGCATAATTTAGGGACCTTTTGTATAGATGCATGAAGGTTGATAACCTCTGTGGTTTTCGATGTTATGTGGGAATGTGACCTCAGTGGCTTTCAATGTTATCAACACTTCTTTTAACTACAATGTGCGCTACGGAAGAATAGCGGGGGGGGGGGGGACTTTAATAGAGTGCTCAGGAAACTGATATGGTTCTTCAGGGTAGCTTTTGTCCCTCATGCTTTTTAGCATCCACAGAGGCACTGGAAAGTGTCATCAGGAGATACAGAATGAGGTAACACCATATATAGTTCTACTTCTTTGGGAAAAGATTCACTACTGACCTATGTCTGCCCTCCTCACTACAATCTTTAGGAGATAGCAAAAGACTTGTTTCCTAGTGAAATACCTAGCTGTTTTCCAAACCCTGCCAATCCCTAGTCAATTAATTGTAACTATTTTAGTAGTTTTACATTTGATAAATATGTGTTAATTGTATTTTAATATTAATAATCCTGAACACAGAAACATTAGTTTTACCTGTTATGAAGGAAAAATTTTATTAAAGAAAAATCATTTTAAGAAAGTCAGAAAAAATCAGTAAAGCAATAAGTACAGTTTTGAGTAGAATTTATGAAAAACAGTGATATGAGATAAAGTATTTTCAGTATGAAAACAGTAATACAAATTTGTGCTTTGCTCCTTTAACATTGATTAAAAGCTTTGGAGCAAATTGGTATGAACAGCAAAGATGTTTGAAACATAAATCTATGCAGGGAAGCAGACTTCTACTTTTAAGGTTGCTGAAGATTTTAAAGACATTTTCAATCCACAGAGGGGTGTACCAAGGGGTATCCTATCTCCTTTCCTTTCCAACAGCTAGACAGAAGAAATGTTTGAGAAACTGAGCACTGTGCCAGGACTTAAGATATGTGGATGATATTGTGCCTCTGGTGGAAGAATAAAATAAAGATTCTAATTGAGAAAAAGACAGTGAGTTAAAAGGAACTGTGTTTCAATTCAAAGAAAATCAAGCTGATGATAATCTCAAGAGAGAAGGATAAATGATAATATATACTCCTATGCAAGACACAACATTTGTCTACCACAGACATTTAATCACGAAGATGAGAAAAGATCTATGAAATATAGAGCTGAACAGAAATTACCAAGAAGCAGAGGGATGCAGACTGTACACAGGACAAGCAGTTAAGCAGACTGGGGTAATTTCTGAATTCATTGCTGTCATTTGAAGACCAGCTGACAATGATGCCTAGGAGTGCCTATTTCTAGTTATCTCTACTTTTTTTTTAGATGTGTCTTTTCTCAACATAGATTGCATGGCCCCAGTGACCTCTGTTTTGATTTTTTTTCTTGGTCCAGTGTTGCTCCTCCAAAAATTATCATCAGAAATTAGTGTATTGTGTATTAGACTTGAGATCCACCTTCAAAATGCAGGATCCCTGCTTTAAAATGTCCTTGAAGATAGTCTAGAAGCTACAATTAGCACAGAATACCAGAGAAATCCTGCTAGTAATCACTTTTGGACAGATGCACATCAATCTGGTCTTTCTTAGAGCTTCTTTAATTGCCAGTTGACTATAAAGCCCACCTAAATGACTATCAAACCATTGTCCTTATGCTGCTTTAAAAAAAACCTTCAAAATGAAATGGAGGATTTGGAAATACAAACCTGAGTTGCCTTTTCCAACTGTAGCTTAAGATCTGTTAGCTCCATGTTGGTATCATGTAACTGTGCTTTCAGCTTTTCATTTTCAGCTACAATCTGTTCATAAAGCTTAAAAAACACAAGAAATACAGAGACTTATTTGAACATCAATCATAATTATAATAAGAAAATAATAATAATTGTATATATAACTTACACTTAATACTAAGAACAGTTCTGTCAAACATGTGGATTCAGAAGTAGCATATAAGAACACTGTTTCCCCCAAAACCGCTACTAAACCTCCATTGAACAAAAGTGGGTACAATTAAGATATGTGCCAGGAATGTTGCCTCAGTAAATATAATTATATCCTTTTACTAAGCTTTTCACTAGTTCAGTTTTAGTTAAATTTTTTATTTAGTTGAAGCTACTATGGCAAGGCTCTTAAATAAAGCAAAATTACAAAAGTATGCCCCATCTCACCCTTTGTATTTACTTTTCTTACTTAAATAACAGAAGAATGGGGATCATCATGAACAGCCAGATGAATATACTACACTAAGAAGAAACAGTGATGTGACCATTTTGGATATTCCCACTGTACTTTTTTTTAGGTGTCGAAACAAATGGATGAGAGGAACAATGTAATGCAAACTCTCCATAAATATTGTAGTACAAATTTGCCACTAAGAATAAATTATTCCCCTCTTATGGCAAGCAAATCTAAGCCAGCACCCTGACAATCCACACAACCAATGACAAAGTTTCCAGGAAATCCATAATTAGGGCAGAAAAGCATTAATCCCTTTCTCCTTTTACCCCCAGCAAGTGCTTTTGCATATTGCTACAATAATTGCCAGACTTTTCTTCCTGTTTAAAAAAGCAACCCCAACTAAAGATGTATGGTGAAAACCTTAAAGACTTACACAGACAACCTGAAGGCTATCAGCACGAAAATGATAAGTTAAAATGCAAAGCCTTCCTTGGTACAGAAAATCAGCACCTGAATATTATCTTGAATTATTAGAAAAGGTAGACTCTGTCAAACATAAAAATACAGATGGGCAGCAAGAAAGCTAAAGGAAGGATATACACAAGGCAAGAACAGTGGTGGGGGTGGGTGGGGGGAGATAAAACAGATTAATAAATGTTGCAACAAAAATTTCCAATGGGAGTGAAAGCTAGAAAAACTGAAGAAATACATACACTTAAGCTTTAAGGAATATTTAAGACTAGCATATATAAATACTTTATTTGCATCACTGTACAGGAGAAAGAGAGTTAAACTACTGGACCTTTCCCATTTGCTATACTGAAAAATGACCCATTTGATTTGTAACAAACCCAAACAGGCTATTGGCCAAATTCTTTAACCTAGAGCAGTGATGGCCAACCTATGACATGTGTGTCACAGGTGACACGCCAAGCCCTTTTGGGTGACACACATGGTCGCCCTGGCACCTGGGCATGTAGTGCTTGCTTGTTCTTGAAGTGTACGAAATGCCAACTTTCAATTGAAGATTTAGCAAACGTAAAGAATTATTTGTTTTTGCTTTTAATAAAATACATATATCAAAAATATAACTTTTTTACTAGAGCTACAAATATCACAAAATTATGGATATTTCTAGATGTGACACAGCACCCGAGTTAAGCTAGGTTTTCTTGCGAATTTTGACACACCGAGCTCAAAAGGTGCACCATCACTGACCTAGAGCCTCAAACTAGCTGGCCTGATTTTCACACAGTCCACAAATCCCATGTGTGCTGCAGCCTTTCTCCAGTCATGCTCCAGTTTCCCCCATCACAGCTCAACATTGTGTCAATAGTCTTACTGCATCCATCATGCTTCACTTTCCAGGTGGTCTAGAGCATTTTATACCAGATGACCGGCACACTTGAGAAGCCAATTAGTCTTTCTGAAATTGGTGAACTATGGGTGTTTTTCCACTATCACTAGAAGTACCCATTAAGTACCCTTTAATGGGTACAAAAATGCCATTGCTTCTAGTGACAGAGGAAAAACACCCTATGAGTCCTCCCCTTCCAGAAGACCTATTAGGTCTCACAAGTGTGCTGGCTGGCAGCTGTGGTCACCTCAGCTCTTTTCAAGCACGAGACATGACAGACAAGGTAAGCCAACAGATGGGAAGATGCTGCCCTTCAATGAGATGAGGCAAAACAGGAGAAGAAGAGATTGGGGCTCAATGGAGGGAGGCCTACTGCATGAAGAAGGGGAGAAATCATTTTGAACAGCCCCCAGTTCAGTACCAGACTGAATTCCTTGAGTTTGAGCAGGGGCATCGGTTTGGTACCAAACCTTCAAACACCATTCTTTGTTCTGAACCAATTCAAAATAGAACTGATTTGGCACATCCCTAGAAGAGAGATAAAGTCACTCTGTGACCGACTATTGATAGTCTTTTCTTGACCTTTTTCTATTCTACTTTTTAACTTCAAGCATTCTGTAGGGTTTTTTTGTTTTTGTTTTTAAAATGCCTAGGATCCATTTCAATATCATTCTTCCTATTGTTGCTTTTCCTGGTGCCTTTATAAACTGTAAGTCTGAATGCATATTCATAGTTATGGTCATAGAACCTTAACTGGTATTTTGCCAGTCAATCTATGAGTCCTTTATATAGAAAGCGAAACAGGAACTTCAGCTTGATTGACTAAAAAAGAATAAATGCTGGAGTCTAGCTGCTAGATACCATAGAGGTGGTGGCACCCAAAGTGAAATCTGGTTGGCTCACAGAAGACAGAGGACTAATAGTACAAGGTCTAGAAAGCAGATCAACAAAAAAAACAGCTTCAGCCAGAATTATTTTCCTAATGTAAATAAATTTACTAATTATATACCATTAGAAATACAATACCTTTTTAAAATCTGTCGCATCTTCTCTCTCTAATTTGCTGGAATATGTTTTGCGATCTTCCAAATAACTGTAACCAGTCCGCCCTAGTACTGAATCATAACGATCTCCTGATGACCCTGTATCATATCTTCAATAGAAGATGAAAGTTCAAAGTTCATTCAGCTAAATTCAGACACCACAAGACACCGCTTGTACAATTCAGAAACTATGCCACTGTGCCAGGGTTTGCAAGTTACAATAACTAACATTTTACAGTATATGGAGGTAGCACAGAGAACTTTGACTGAAATACTTACTGTGAGGATGTTTCTGTAGTATGATAAGGGAAACAAGCACCTTGGGTAATATGGTCTTTCACTGTCCCAAAGGAGTGGCAAATGAAGCCTTTTTAGTATAAATACTGTTGGCACCTAATTAATCCTTAGTTCCTCAGAAGCAAATGCCAGGTTTTCTAGAATAAAGGGACATTATCTGAAAATAAGTGAATTCTCTCATCCTATGAAGAATAAATTGAGACAAAATAAAGCTAAACAAAGGGAGAGCTATCACAGATACCTCTTCTTCTTCCCTCTATCATCCTTAAGAAATACCTCCGTGGCAAAGACTAGTGTTTCCTTCTCACAGGATGGTGTCAGGAGAAAAGTATCTTGGGATTTACCCAAACCCTACCTATGTGAGTGAGAAACCTGGGAAGGTAAGAGTCCACTACCTGCCGAAGTACACACTTCCCAAAAGCTTGCAATGATGAGAAAAAATATGGAGGGAAACTTCCACAAGGCTGAAGAGCTCTTCCACCAAGGTCTCTGCTGCTGAATTTGATACTGCCAGGGTAGAATGAGCACAAATGCCGTACAGAACAGGAATACACTACTTTGTAGGCAGCTGCAACATGCAAGCAGATCTACCCTATGGCACCACATGCTTTGTAGCATCTGCTGCAAATATGATAGAGAATGAAAAGAGAACTTGCCACAGCTCTTCCAGATGATGTTTTAGCAGGTTCCTGGCATCTGTAGGAGGAGGAGTCTGCCTTAACCTTGAAACTGCCCCATGTTCAAAGGTTGATGAAAATATAATGAGGCACAAGGGACAAATCAGAGATCCTCTTGGCTGAACCTAATGGCTATGAGAAAAGCAACTTCCCAAGAAATGCAGAAGGGAAAGACAATAGACCAGCTCTGCTGCTACTTGAACCCCTCTTATGAAATATCTAACAATCTCTTTTTGTTAGGTATTAGTTGCCTGCCGATGTCCAAAACTGCTGCTAGGGTGCTCGGCTGCTGTGAATCAAGTAAGGCCCAAGGCCTAAGTTATTCCTTTCTGCAGGAAGATTACAATGTGTAACACAGAAGGATTACTGGTAGAGCTTTCTTAGCAGCAAAAAGCCTTCCAGAGCATCTATCCTGGTTTCCTATGGAACTCTGTACTAGAATAATTGAGATCTCGGCACTGGTTCCTGTCACAATATCCTAAACTCAAGTCAAATCCTAAAAGATAATCATTAAGAGAGCACTTGGAAGGTGATGGGATCTTTACCTGTATTTATAGTGATTTTATTGTGATCCACCCTAAGACGGTGGGACAGAAAAATAAATAAGTAGAATAAAGAACATGACTCTCTAGGACAAGAGACCAGAGGAACTGGAGATGGATTAAGCACAAACAGCCTTTGCACTTAAAAAGTGCCATCTGTAGTTTATTTGGACTGGTGAAACAAACATTATCCAAGTGCTTTTTTCCCAGTACTAACTGCTGAGAATTTCCGGTCTAATATTGCATGCACAAACAAACAACCACAATCTCTGACATCCAAATTAGAGATCAAGGTTTGAAAAAAAATGCTTTATCTGGAACAAACAAACAATAACTACTTCACATGTGATACTAAGCATAAGACTAGAGTTTCTCAGTAAACTATTATTTATGGGGTTTACTGTAACATATAACCTGAGTTAGTATGAGTTCCAAATGCACATGTACTTTACACTATTCTTTTTTTTATTTCTCCAGGGTTCCTGACATCCCAAATTTTTAACATCCCACTACTCTATTTCGGTAAACTTTTATTTACTTTTTTGTGTTTTCACAATACTGTGCGCTTCCTCCACTGCCATTACCTTAGCCTCCTTCAACTACAAATAAAACTTCCAAAAGAACTCATTTCAGCAGTATTATTCATGTGATATCATTTCAAAGATTATTAGTAGCACTGCTCTTCTCAGTTCTGTTCAAGAAAAATAATAATTCCACCTCCTATAAAATGAATTCAAAGTGGCTTCTGGTTTATAAAAAAAAATGTAATAAAGCTGCTGAGGTTCGGGAGAGAGCAAAATGGAATAACAGAAGGCTAAAAAATCATGGATTCATCAATCTTTATAAAGAAAGCCAAATAACCCAAAGGTTTTGCTTCTTTTTAATTGTTTCCTTCAATTAGGGCAGTTTTGGCTTATCTTTCACTGGAAACTGATTAAACAGTCAGAAGCAGACACCGATGAATGGCAAGATGCACCAATGAATGGCAAGATGCATACATCAACCCAATATTTATTTGTAAACTAACTTTAAAAGAATATTTCTGTATAAAATTACTATTTTATATCATTCCCAGAAACACTGGGGAATGCAGAAAAGGTGAAGGTAGAGAATAGTTATTAATTCCCTTTTGTATAAAAAAAACTCTTGGTGAAAAATGTTCTCAGAATGAATGAGAATGGGTCTCATTACCCCTCTCACAAATATAGTCACCCTGTAGTTTGAACACGTGCAAGTTGGATATCTGGAACTGCAGGACTGGAGGAAGTTTAAGTATCTAACATTTGCATATAAACAGGTTAGCACCAGAGCCTGGCACTTTCCCATAAAGTTCTCTCGGGAGCAGGCCATTTCAGGGTTTTGAAATTTTTTATAATTCCAAGTACTGGCCATTCTGAGCTGTAGCACTGTTGGGTTTGGCCAGCTGCTGACAGAATTCGGAGCAAAAGGAACTCATTTGGCAATAATTCCTGTGGCCTTGGGAAGCACAAGGATTAACCTGTATCTTTTTTCTATTTGTTCTTTTTGAAATTTCTGATGCAACTCATCCTAATCCCTTTTTCCCTAGAGGCACAATGATTCAGTATTTGCTAATCTGAAATTTACACTACCGGACTCTAGGTCATAATAAGGGAGTACTATACATAAATCATGCAAATTGAAAAAATAAAAACAAAAACTGAATTTATTTGCCTTGAATATCACATTCAGTTTTGTCATGGTGACAAACCCAATTAACCAGAGTCTGGCATGATGTAGTAGTCAAGAATCTGGGATTTTACAAAACTTGAGCTTGACTATGTCAGAGAACAATTAAGATACTTTATTTTCAGGTTTAATCAGCCATTATTAAATTCATGACTAATGAATTTTCTTATGTACTTCAAATGGCATATTTATTTTCTAATCCCAAGAAAAGTTATTGTCTTTCTATTCAGACTGCACCAATTCTACCGAAAACAAACAAACAAACAAATTATACCACATACACCCAAGGATGGAAAATCAACATACCTTGAAATACTATCACTCTGAAAAGAGAGAAAAATGCTACATTAAGAAGCTGTGCTGGTAAATTTAAGGGGTACAGTTAATAATTAGGGATAGCTACCCGCCCCCCAATAATGTAATATAATCACAAATTTAAGGAAGCTCTAGAGCAAGAACCAAATCAATTATGATACAGACTTCACTGGATACAAGTCCCCAATGCATGTAATTGCTTATGCATTCTCTGTTTTAGAACAGAAGCTAGAAGTGACTTTCTTCCTCATGAAATAGCCATCTCTTCACTTGTCTTCTGGCAGTGTGGAAGGTACATGGCGTGTCTATTCTTCAAAAAATGAGATGAGCATGGTTTGGTGACTTTTGATTGATCTGGGACAGTTTTGGTTGGATTTCAAATGTTTTGGGATGCCTTTGAGTGTAAAGTAGAGATGTGTGGAGCAGAGGGGCTCATGGGACTATAGGTTTTGTGAATTTTGAGCACTTCCTGTGAAGTTCTGCAGCAGTTTGAGTGGCTTTGTGTGCTTTTGAGTGCTTTTATCTCTGTGAAGATAATTCAGCATTTCAGAATGTGCAACAAGTGTTGTTTAGATATAGGTAATCAGTATTCTATGTGGCATTGGTGAGTTCATCGTTGAAGAATGTGAGAATTGCTATTCTCAATGTGGGAAGGGGTATTCCATGTGGGATCAGCATGCTAATCATTGCAGAATATGAAACAAAGGTTAACTGCATGTGAGAGGATGGTATTGGATTGGGAATCAGTGGGTTCAGCCCTGAAGTTAGGGAGCTGGATTCTTATCTGGGAATACCGGGTTCGATTCCGCTCTCCCCCATGAAGCCAGCTGGGTGACCTTGGGCAAGTCATAGCTCTCGTCTGAGCTCTCACAGCCCCACCTACCTCACAGGGTGTTCTGTTGTGGGGAGAATAGAAGGTTTGTCAGCCGCTTTGAGTCCCCTTAAGTGGGTGAGAAAAGCGGGGTAGAAAAGGCAACTCTTCTTCTTGTCAGGGTGTCTGTCTGTGTGCGTGTATCTTGTGGAGGTTTCAGGCATGGTATCTGTGTCCTGACATTGTCTTCCTTGGACTAAGACCCTTCGAATGCACTTTTCTTTCCTCCACTTTCCCAATCAAGTAAATGTAATTTTGAACACAATATAAGCGTATGGACTATTTTTGCCTTTAGTCCCCTAATCCCTAGATTTACACTGAAGTCTATTGCTCAGTTTATCACTGTTTAAACAAAGTAACAATTTATCAGAACAGAACCCTAAGGTAAATCGGAGACCTACATTATTATAGATTGTGTCTTTATTTTATTTCATTTACTTTCTACTGCCAAAACTGATTTTATTTACAGTATGTCAGTTTCACACTGCTCTTATTTTACTGAATTTATGCTAGTAAGAGTTGCCATTTATTTCAGTAGACCAAAGTTACTGTCTTTTATATACAGAGGGAAATAAAAGCTCATTCAATGAGATGTACAAATGAAGCAAAGATATACCACATCAAAATCTTTGGAGCCTTAGTTAAAGAAATATCACTAAACTAAAGAAGTATGTAATATGTAGAATACAGAGCAGACTATCCATAAATTCTAAATAAAATATTTAAATAAATAGTTTTGTTTTTTGCATGCAGTACAACCTGTTAAGAGAAACAGGGACAATAAATGAGTACCAGACACAGTGGAATAGGATCAAGAAACAGAATAATTACCTGCATTTCTTTTTTATTTGTTCCTTCTTCTGAATCAGAAAGGTGTTCCTGTTCATTTTCATCACTCTGAAGGAAAAAATTCCACAAAACATATATATTGTTCATTTATATTCTGTCTCTGGCCAAAATAAAAACCCATAAGAAAATCTGTTTCAAACTTTTTTAAAATTACTGTTATTTTATCCCCAAGTCCTGTTTTAATTTTAAGACATAATTTGTTCCAGAACACACAAACTATTACCTGGTGTGGTCTTAAACAACCACAAGGCCTGCACTCACATTAGCTTATTTCCCTTAGCTGTCAAAGCAAGTCAAGCTGATCTATTTTATATTGACCCTCTCAAACATTTTTGTTGCTTGTAAACTATGCCTGGAAGATTTAATCTAGAAATAGCATATCAACTGTTTCTGATAAATAGTAGACCTCTGGCACTAATGTACAATGTATAACACAATTGCAATCAGCTTAAAAATATTGTGATCAATATTTTTATGAAAGCCAAATATAGTAAAGAAAATCAGGAAAGTCATTTTACTTGGTCTGCATCTTACAAACACGTATCAAGTGCTAAAGATTCATGCTCTACAGTATTTTCCCAATTGATTTCTAGTAATTCACATACACTGCAGTTGAAAACCTCAGGTCAACTAGGCTGGTCAAGGTTTAGATTTTATGTCGTTAAACTCTTACTTATAATCCATGTTTTTCTTATATCCTGGGAAGCATTCCAAAAGTAAGCTATAATACTGTCCCAGGAACAAACTTTTGATTATTATGGTTACCAACTTCGATAAACTTTTCATCTATATTCATTAAAGAACTAGAAAACTAGAAAAATCTACTGATAATTCAAGAGTTTATGGTATAAAACCAGCCCCTTTGACCAGCTCAAAGAGACACTGGCATCTTGGTTTAGAGGGCTTAGAATCTGTGTCAGTCTTTGTAAGAAAGTTTTGGTTGTGCAGCTTTCTATCTCTATGCCCAGAAAAACCAACAGTACCTCCATGAGCTGTGTTGGTTTCCATCCTGTGGAAGGCTAGTTGCACCTCCACTATCCGTGCTACTCTTCCCCTGGGATCCCAGCTGGTAAGGACAAACCCATAACACCCTTGCTTTGGACAGGGAGTTTGGACTGAACCTTTCTGTTCCAAGCCAGAAGAAGCTAGTTGTTGATGGTGCTACTGTCCCCTCAAGATGACTGCAGTGGCTGTGGCCCCTGTGCGAATCAAGAAAAGACAACAGCCCAGAGGGACAAAAGTGCTTGGCTTAGCATGAGCTGCAGCCTGTTGCTACAGTCCCAAAGACTAACAGCCAAGGGTAGTAGGTGTGCAAGCAAGAGTTCCTACAAAAGTCTCTGACTGAAGCAACAGCTTAAGGGATTCCAAGGAAGACTTCCTTTGTCTGAGTCATTCTGTAGTACATGTTGCCCTTGCAACTCAAGACCTCAGCAAGAAGTCAGCCACTTGCATGATCAGCATGGACACAGATTCATGAAAGCTGCAAAGGGAATGTCTCTTGGGTACAACTGAGAGTAAAATCAAGCATCAAGCTATAAATATCCATTTTTATTTCCTCCCCACCTATGCTTATATTGCTATGTTCAGGAGAAAATCCCTCCAAGCTTTATGTGTTACAATGAATTACACTTTCAAATAGCCATGTTTTCTTCCAGGTAATAGACAACATTAAGGATTAATCCTTGTTACTACAAAAAGGGTTTTCCAAATCGAGCTAACTGCTCATCTGAGAAAAGCACCTCAATGAGAAATTTCCAAAAAGCCACAGGCTTTTAAAGATCACAAGAGATCCTCTGCTCTGGAAACACCACAAGGAATCTGTCCCAAAGGTCCACTGAGTCCCTTCGCATGGCCTATCAACTAAGAATGGCAATGATTCTCTGTCCCCACTGTTTTTATTGGTAATGGCAAATTCCCACCACTTCGCTACCTTTTGTGTGATCAGGGTATATTTTTATTGTTGTAACATGTCCTGAAACATCAGGCCATAGGGTGGAATATACAAGTTTTAAAATGATAGTGTTTCATAATAGCAAAAAGTTCAGTTTCACTTTCTGGGACCGTATTTGTTCCACTGCAGATTCTGAAAATACAGGAGTCCTTTGTGATGTTCCCTCATTATTCATGAAATAAAAAAAGCATGAAACTCCCCATTTTACAAGTTTTTCACAGACCCTAAGTGTTGCAAACAAAAAGGGATTACTGTAGCCTCGCCAAAAACCCTAAAATAAAAAAATACAATCCTATAAGTATTTCAGGCAACAGCAAAAATGCTGAATTAATATTAGTTTAAACTTGAACAGCTTCTATTTTACAGAGTCATTTTGAAATGGGCATTTATTCAAAAATTAGCAACTAAACCAGTGATGACCAACCTATGATACGCGTGTCACAGGTGACACACCAAGCCCTTTTGGGTGACACACACTGTCACCCTGGCACCTGGGTGTGTAGTGCTTGCTTGTTCTTGAAGTGTATGAAATGCCAACTTTCAATTGAAGATTTAGCAACAAAAGTCACTAATGTAAAGAATTATTTGTTTTTGCTTTTAATAAAATACATATATCAAAAATATAACTGTTTTACTAGAGCTACAAATATCACAAAATTATGGATATTTCTAGATGTGACACAGCACCCGAGTTAAGCTAGGTTTTCTTGCGAATTTTGACACACCAAGCACAAAAGGTTCACCATCACTGAACTAAACAATAGTTTAAAAACCTGGGGCATTATGGCAAAACTGAGGGCAGTGTATAAACAGATTTTACATTTGTGTACAGCCATGAATACAGCTTAGCTATGAATCTATATTGAGCAGGATGTGTTGAAACACATGCCAGACAACAACCGTCTAAAAAAGTTGGGATTCCTAAAAGTAGGGGAGAATTGGAACTGATGGACAAAATGACTCCTTCCAAACATTATGATCCTATAGGTTTTGGTACTTAAGACCAGATACTTTAAAGGATGCTCAAATTTAACTTTAAATGAAATCTGTTTTTCTCTGAAATAGTGCCTTCTAATCCATTATTTCATAAGATATTACACTTATTTCTAACTGTCACTCATCAATATTCAAATACAGATTTGTGTAATGATTTTTCACTTACATCTTGAGTCCAAAAGGAAACTCCTGTAGATCTTCGTTTCTCTCTTGGCCGTCTTCTTTCCCTTATTGATTTTGTCTGTGATTTATCTTCTTCCTTTTCTTCTTCTTTTTTCCCCGATTCTATTCAAGAACCAAGATATTAATGTTTGAGAAAAGTTCAAAAACTAATATAGAACTTTCTTCTGTTGTGGTTTCTAAAGAAAGGTATTTGGCATCCAGTTTGATGAAATAGAAAGCAAAATGCCTTTTGTGAATACAGAACAAGTGTTTTAATTTTAATGTTCCATTACTCTCTTTAAATACTGTTTAATTATTTCAATTAACTATTGTATTTTCTGGCGTATAAGACTACTTTTTAACCCAGGAAAAGCTTCTCAAAAGTCGGGGGTCGTCTTATACGCTGGGTGTTGTCTTCTTATATGGCGAGTATATCCCAAACTCTATACTTTAACTGGAAAGTTGGGGGTCGTCTTATACGCCGGAAAATACGGTATTTGTAACTATTCTGTGTAGCATTTTTACATATTTAGAGTCTAAAAAACTTGCACACACTATGGCATCTACAGACACATATCCATCAAAGCATTCAGAGCACACTAATACAGGTAAGCGTATGTTTAGCTAGAAGCATCAAGAATTCAGCATGCAAACTGACCCCTTGAGGACCAGAATTATGTTGAAAACTACACAAATTTGCTTTTCTTTATATTCCAAAGCATTTAATTAAATCTGGCAAATTTCAGGCCAAGGTAGGCTTGGCATCCGTAAAATTAGCTTTGAAGAAACATATCAGCAAGGTCAGATCTTAACTTCCAAATTGATATCCAGCTCCAAAATGCGTTTTATTAACTTAAAAATTATGAAGCAGGGCTGCACAAGCATTTAACATTACTTTCCTATCATGCACTTTTTCAATCTGTTTACCCTTGAATTAACATAAGAAATCACAAGCATCCAGGTACTTGTTTATTTCACTGTTCCAGTCTTCAGGGCTGAAAAATGAATCTATGTTAAGGTAACAGAGTACTTTGCCACACTTAACAACTAGGTTTAAAGGTTCCACTAGAAATCTAATTTATAATCTTCTGCCTTACAGAAACTTAAGATACAATCTAGACCTCTTCCATGGGTGGCAGTTTAACAATTTCTGAAAAACTAATGGAGCATTATTCCTAGGTGGAAGACTATTTCACTATTCCTAGGTGGAAGCCTACTTCCCTATAAGACTATTTCAGTATTTTGCCAAATCTCCACTGAATGGTCCTTGGCTTCACCAGCAATATAAACAGAAGAAGGTTACCAGTAAGATTTACCTCTTTCATTTTCCTTTCCTCCACTTCTAGAATAAGCAGAAGTTATACCTATAAGGCTGTTCGGTCTGTTTAGTTGGCTTGAAGAACTAGAAGAAGTGGCAACTGTAGAAGCTGACGTAGTTGAAGATGTAGTTCTATAGCGATGATATGGCTAGGGGTCAAGATCAAAAGCGATGAAACGTAATGAGCATGAAAATAGAAATAATTTTAATTTAGTAGAGCATTTATTAAAAACTGAAATCCCTCCTCCAAACATGCAAGAGCTAAAGATACAATGGTATACCTCGTCTATTGTTCGTGTGTATCTTTGCCTATAATCATCGTCTTTAGTTTCTGATTCCTTTTTTTCCTCCTGCTTCTCTTTGTCTTGCTTTTCTTTTTCTTCTTTTTCTTTTTCTTCACTCTCTTGTTCTCTAGTTCGTGTACTACGACTTCTGCCAATAGTTTTCTCAGCTTCTTGAAGATCAGTTAGCGTTACACCCTAGAGAGAAACACCACCGCATAAAACAAACCGCAAGATTCCTTTATTTAATGGCTTTCAAAAGTATATTTTCAATACATTTTACTAGTTTAGATGACAAGTGACTACCATCAGCCCCGAACTCATTGTTGTGACTCCTGATACCATTTGAGTAGCTCCATTTTCTTTCTGTTATTCTCTTCACTGATGTTTTCATTTTCTGTTTTATTTTAAGCTAAATTTTAGAAGCCCACAATCATAACATTTCTACATAGTAGCAGGAACACTGGATCAGCAGCATTTCACATTTGATTATAATGTACATTTCCCTAGAACAAACTGTACATGACTGTTACCAGGGCTAAGAACCTAAGAAATGTCTCACTGAGTTAGATCCTGGCCCATCTAGTTCAGCAGTCTGCTTTTACAATGACCAATCAACTGCATTAGAAACCCATTAATACACAGCCTGCTCTGTTTGTAGTTATCCAGCAGCTGACCTTCAAAGACATACCACTTCCGGCTGCCATCAAGGTTAACAACATTGATAGTCTTGGCTTGGTCCAAACCTTGTTTGAAACCATCCAAGATCACACCTCATAGGAACAAATTCCAAAGTTTAACTATGTTGGTTCTAGTATCTGAGGGGAGAGAAAGCATTTCCCTATTCATTTGTCCATGCCATGCACAATTTTATTTACCTCTTTCATGTCTCTTCTCAATCATTTGCTTTATATACTAAAAGTCCCAGACAGACATTACAATCTTTCCATGTATGGAAACTTTTCCAATCTCTTGATCATCTTAACAGCCCTCCTCTGAAGCCTCCCTGAGGGTGCAATCAGTCAGGATTTTTTAAAGTTGTTCCTTTAAGAAAAAGCATCTCATCTCAGGTGCACACATAAAAGCCTCAAAGAAAGTTGTCCAAATATGTGGCTGAGATCCTACCTTATATTGCAACATCTTAGTCTGCATTTGCCTCCAAGTCAGGCAACAGCTATCCTCACTATGGGTGCTACCCAATGATTAGCCACTAGTCCTATCCCTTCACTCTCAAAGTTTTCCAGAGACCACCTCTTTAAATGTGTCTGAAAATACCCTAACACTGGTATATCCTTCTTGAGATGATGCAACCAAAACTGCACATATTATTTCAGATACAATCACACCATCCATTTATATCAAGGCATTATAATATTAGCATTTTAGTTTTCAAGGTCATTTACAAAAAAACCCTCTAATCTGCTTCTGACCTCTTCTTTTAATAGTGGATGCACTCTTTAAATTTGTCTACTCAAAATCTCTTTCCCGATCAGTCACAGAAAGCTCTGATTTCAAGGAGCAGTTAAGATTTTTAGCTTCCCTTCACACTTTTTCACATTAAATGGCATCTACCATTTTGATACCCAGTTCCCCAAAGTGCAGTGATTCTCTTGCAGATTTTCACAGTCCCTCTTTTGTTTTTACAAGTCTGAACAATTTGGAGCCATAAGCAAACCTTATTATTCAACTGAATGGATCTGCCCCCAGATCCATTTATATGTTGACAGATGACAGATTAAAGTAACGATCAATTTCTTGTTTTCGATAACAGTAGCCACACTAAAAACAGCTGCTCTATATTCTTGACCACAATAAACTTTTAGAACTTTTTCTTGAATTCCAGATTAGTAAAATTCTGCATCTTTTGAATCTCTGCTTTGCTTACTAGCATCACAAAGTGCTAGAGGAAATGTTCTTCTCAAAAGTACCTATGCAATAAACCAGTGAAGCAAGCTGTTACATAAAACCAGCTGCATTTCATTTATGAGTACTGATGATGGATTTACTGCATGTACTCTTCCTTCCAGATTTTACATTTTATATTTTGTAGTCAGATTTTTCAGCCAAAATAAATTCAGTGTTATTTCATCTCAATGAAGATAATGAGATCAGAATTAGTCATGACTAATATGTTCCACTGCCTTCAATGAGATATCTGTACTAAGAACCATATTTGCTATATTTGAGCTACAGCATTCAGTAAAATTATATTTTAGAAAAATATAAAGGGAAAGGGAAACAGTTTACTAAAGGAGTCTGGGAAAGAACCAATAATCCTTTATCTCTTTACAGTTTGATATTGTGTTGTTTGGGCTACTTGTGACCTCTGTAGTGAATTTCTTAGCAGCTGACCATATTACAGAAAACTGCTAGTAACGCAGAGGATAAACAGAGTACATACACAACAAACAAGGGGAATTTCAGGCTTGTAAAGCATTCTACAGAAGCCCCAGATGAAAATGTATGTTATAAACACACCTGCTACAGTCAGCAAGCTGTTCCAAGCTACTGTTTGTGGTCAGCTGTAAATAAGTACCACCTGACAGGCTACATTGAAAATGTATAAAAATCGTTAGGAATACTATTGAGGCTAAGATATTTATTTTACTGATATGCTGTGTCTTCCGTTGTTAACGATGTTAAATACATTTTCTGAGCAAAGCTGTTATAGGTGTTTCTTTCACCAAATATAATGGATTCAGACAATGTCGAAGCTCTAGCCTCTCTCCGGAATATAGAGATAAGCAGGGCTATCAACATGAATGCTCCCAAGTGCCCTCGGAATATCTGTAGAGCCGTAAAGTGGAGCTATGGGAGATGAACGGGAAGATCGATGGCTAGCACACAGGTGCCATAAATCCCACCATGAGTCTAACTGAGCAAGGGGTAGATCACACTACTGTGCCTACCAAGAGTTTTTTCTCCACCACCACTGCATTCTTGATTAGTCATCCAGCAGACCTCCTTCAAATGGTGAGTAGCCTTACAGGACCTAGCCCAAGAGAGCATGGGCAAGGGCCATGTAATATCTGCTGTGATAAATTTGCAAGGCACTTTGAGGGCAAAGTCACTTAGATTTGTGGGGGATTGGACACCACAGTTGAGAATAGTCAAGGGGAAGCATCCAGAGAACTATCTGGTCCAGTTATTTTGGATCAGTTTCAATTGTTGTGGCCTGAGGATGCTTGCGGGGGTTCAGCCAACAGCATGCTCTCTGTACCTTTGCCATTCCTGGCTGATAAAAGCTAGCTAGCAAGGTATAAGCAACTGGGTCCAGGAAGTAGGTAATGCCTCTTTGAGGGATGGGGTGGTCCTGGCAGCCCTTAAATAGGCAATGGTATCCCTCCCGCCCCCACATCAATAGGGTGTCCCTGGATCCAGAGAGAGACAGAGGGAGTGCTACCCTTTTGGTTAACTTGGACCTTTCAGCATCTGTGTAGACATGCAGGCTTAGTATTTGGTGATGTCACAGACTGGAATCAGGCTGGAGTTGTCTTCCAAGAGATAGGAGGTTTATTCTTTCAGTAGCAAATTATCACAGGACAGGCAGGGAGAAGTATTTACAGGAACAGCAAGGTAAGTATAAGGTAAGGTATTTGGCATCAAAGGCAGAGACTTGCTCAAACACTAGGACAATTATACAGATCAGAAAGAGGTGTCATGGAAAGGGAAAAAAGAACCGACCAATCCAAAGTGGACCTTTCTCCAGGTGCTATGCATGACCAACCTGGCTAATTGAAACAGGTGTGCTAGACGAGGTAACGGGCTAGATGAGGGCCATGAAACTGAATTCAGAGAAGATGGCGATGCTGTATGTCACTGGGTCTCGTGCCTGTGTAGTTGGGAGGCATCCTGCCCTGGAAGGCACAGGTGCAAAATCTGGGGGTGCTCTTGGACTTTGTGCTAATGCTTGAAATTCAGGCGGAGGCCGTGGCCAAGAGTGACTATTTCCAACTATGGCTGGTTTGACGGTTAAGGCCCTTTCTGGCAGAAATGATGGGGCCACAATTATCCACTCTCTGGTAACTTCCAGATCAGACTACTGTAATGTGCTCTACATGCAGCTGCCCTTGAAGACAGTTCAGAAACTGCAGCTGGTGCAGAACAAGCTGCTAGACTGCTGACAAGAACATCACACCAGTCTTAAAAGAGTTGCACTGGCTGCCAGTTTGCTACCAAGCCTAATTCAAGCTGTTAACTTTAACTTATGAGGCTAAATGACTTGGGCCACAAATAACTAAAGGAACACCTTCTTCCATATTGACCTACGCATGCCCTAAGATCTGCAGGGGAAGCCCTCCTGGTTGTATTATCACCCTACGTAGCAAAAGGGTTGGGCATCAAGGATACAGCCTTTTCAGTGATGGCTCCCAGACTGTGGAACAGTCTCCCTTCTGAGGTGTACCAGGTACCTTCACTCTATGTGTTCAAACGAGCTGTGAAGATGCACCTCTTTACTCTAGCCTTTGGCTAAGTAAAGGAACAGCTTCTCTTCCCCACATCCAGGCACTATTATGCTTTTATATGTTTAATATGTTATGGTTTTAATGTGTCCATTCTATATGTTGTAACCTGCCCTGTGACCTCTGGGTATAGGGGCATACATACATACATGCATGCATGCATGCGCACGCGCGCGCACACACACACGTGTCTAAACTGAACATGGAAATCTGATAGCATTAGAGCAATGGTCAAAATGTCACAGCCCACCTTCATCACCACCCAGAGTCAACAGTTTGGGAAGCTGATTTCAGTTATCAAGAAAAGCAAATTATTAATTACTTGATATCATCACCACCACCACCAGATTTTTACTGCCAGGAAAGATGATAATAAACATTTCTAAACAACTTGACTGGCTTGATGTATAGATACATTTTGATCTTTCTGGAGCTATGGAATGTATGGTAGGAAATACCATTTGCAATTCTGCTTAGAGCTGTCAAGGTTTGTAAATGCATGTATGAATTGTCTTAAATTTAAAATCAAGAAAATGGCATACATTTAGAAAAGAGGCAAACTTCAAGCATTACTTGAAGGCTGAATTACAGGCTATGTGTAACACATCATAGTTTATGTCTAGGAGCTAAGTAAAAAATATGTGCATGGGAGAAAGGTACATTAATTCTACTAAAATAATAGTTTTCCTAGTGGTGAATGTCCTCATATTTTCCACATAAATTTAGAATATTTGTTTGTAAAACTTGGATAACAATAATAATACAGAAAACATTACACAATTCATTGATAACATCCTACAGACGTGTACTGGAATGTATCAGACAGCACTGTACCTGAGTGGACCTTCTGGACTGCCTTGCTTGCCTTGATCTAGCCTTTCTTTGGGATTCAGATTCTTCATCCCGAACTGGAGTGAGGTATGACCTAGAGTTGAAAGGCAGATTAGCTAGCAATCATTCTAAAATACTTACAGCAGAAAAGGCAGCAATGTCATGTTTTCCAAATAAATGGGAAATATACTATGGGTGTTTTTCCACTGAGCTCCTTTAATCCAGATCTAAGAAGATTCGGATCTAAGGAATGGGTACTTCCCTTAATCTGGATCTGCCAAATCTGGATTAAGGGAAGTACCCAATGTGTTTCCATGGGTGGTCTAGCACCCAATAGCAGTGGATGCTAGCCTGCCTGCTGGGGAAACACTGGAGCAAATCCGGATCTACCCACAAGGGGATCTGCTTGTCACCCCAGATGTTTTGGGGACAGGGGGTGCAATCTCCGAAGTTGCCTTCAGAGATTAGCAAAGGCTCTAAAGAGAACCCCTATAAGGCTGTAAGAGCCTATAAGAATCTCTGGAGTGATCTGCCGCTAACTTCAAAGATCCTCCGGAGCCTTTGACAGCTGCATTGCTCTCACAAGGGTTTTTCTTCAAAGCCTGTGCTAATCTCTGAAGTTGCCTTTGGAGCTGGCTTTGAAGGGACTTCGAAGTCTTGAGTTTGGGGCACCCCTCCCCTATGGGTGCATCCTCCCAAGCCTTCTCTAGACCCCACTGCCCAAATGTAGTGGAAACAGGCTCCCTATAATCTGGATTTTATGGCTGAAGACTCCATTGTAGACCCCTTTAATGGGGTCTACAGGAAATCCAGATTATAGGTCCTGAAGGACCTATATGATCCAGATTTTCCTATTTGTGGTGGAAAGAGATGTATCCCTAATTAGTTCTGTAGTGGAAATGAGGTCATCCGGCTCTGAACCAAATGGATCCTTAATGGGTGCTTCAATGGGTACTTAGTGCTAGTGGAAAAACACCCTACGATACAGCTGAACAAAATATACAGTTTTGCCCTGACACAGCACAATAATGCATAGTATAATTGTGGTATTATGTAAATTCTCTTCCCAAATGTAGCGCTGTATCAAGCAAACTACATTATACAGGTTATTGTCAGTTAATTAAAGACCAGCTACATAGTAGTTTTGTACGTTAGAACATGTTATATAAGGAATTATTCTCCTGTAGTCACATGACAAAAAAAAACCCCTACAAATCCCTTTTGTCCCATTATTATTATCGTTATTAGTTTATTTCTATAGCACTGTCTGTGTACTCAGCACTGTACAAATACAAGGCAAAAATATAAATACATATATATATAAGTATAAAAGTATAAAAACCTGCCAAAGGCGTACAATCTAAACAACAATAATAAGTTAATAAGATAACAATTAAAATTTTTACATACCTGCGTCTTTCCCTGACCTCTGAAGTTGAGGACACAGTGCCAGATGTAGTTGTGGTCAAGGCTGTGGTAGTAGTCGCAGTATTCACAACTGATGGCGCAACAGGAACGGTTACGGCTGTGGGAACATTGTCTTTATCTCTTTCAGTACTATCCTCAGCCCATGAACGATTTGAGGTACTACAAAATCACAGCAGTAACAGAAAAAGAGAAAATGAAACAGCCAAATACTGAGCTCTCTTCTCTCTTTTTTCAAGTAAATATACAAATAACAGAAGGATTTTTGCTACAGAAGCAGCTAGACAGCTTCTGATGCATTTGTATAAGGGAAGTATTTTCACTCTGTTCCTTAGTATTGTTTTTATCCATCCAAGGCAACTTTACTTTGCCCCATCAAATGCTAGTGGACCTGACACAAAGTACTGATGTTCTCACCTGCTTTGTATGCCTGCTGTTGCTGAACCCGTTGTAACCTTTGTAGCAGTGCTTGTGCATGAAAGGAAGTTTTTCTGACCACCAGCTGGGGAGGTAACTGTTGATACTGGCGTAATACTTGGATTATTAGAACTAATCAAGTCATCTTGTCTTCTACCAAAGGAGCCACTGGAATTTGCCAAATGAAACACTATGTTTGTAAAGTGATCCCTCTACCCCATTTCCTCTTTCAATTCTGCTACTTAGATTGATCAATCTACAATTTATACTGACTGGAACATTACAAAATGGTTGTCTACTTTCCACAAATTTTTATTAAATGACCACCCAGCTAAGTAGCACTTCAATGTTATCTGTTTCCCATCTTATGAAAAGCAGCATCTCAATGTTTCTTAGAATCTACTGGATTAATAGATAAAGCAACTATCGTATCTACAACATTTAAGCTGATTTGTGCCCTGGTCATGACTCATGCGGACAAGTGATATATTGTACATACTAGACTTAAGGTCATTCCTATTTACTGGACATATTAGTTGGAACTGACATGTGTTGTAGCCTATGAAAACATGCCAGCCAAGAAATGGATAACTCTTGGTGAAGCAATCCCATATTTAAAAGGTGTAAGCTTGCTGTCACAGCTGGCATACCACTTCATTTGATTACTTGATTCTTCTGAGAAAGATGATATTAAGGAATAAACAAAATGTCCAGGAAGTTCCGGTCAGAATTTCACCTGTAAATAACTACGCTCTTATTAATATGAACTGCCACACTGTGGTGAAAGTGCATTTTCTACCAATATGCCTGAAAAGCAGGAGTAGAAAATCTATGCAATGTAACTATACAACTCAACCAGTCAGAGAAAACAGGAGGGTACAGGGGCTGCAAACGATTTATTTATTTATTATTTATATTTCTATCCCGCCCCATACCTGAAGGTCTCTGGGCGGGTAACTACCTTCTTTTCTTTGCCACCTCCATTATGGTTTGTTGCAAAGACACTTCATTCCCCCCCAATCTGGGTCATATCAATGAGAGATTTGGGAAATGCAGTGGACTTTAAAAAAACTGACAATACTACAATGGATACTTCTGATGCCCCTTGTGCCAGCTGCTTTATTCCCCCACCTCCTAGCCTGTTTTTTGAAAGTCTGTGAGAAAAGAAGCTGCTCCTTCAGGCAGTCTGTCTGACACAGGGGTGGGTTTGGTTTGGCTCCCATCCCATAAAACCAGACGCTGTTTGAATCAAAGGTAAACTGGACAGCTGGCTATTTCTATGGCAAACTCAACTGCCTTTTGCAGTTCTTTGCACATCCCTGTGCAGTATTAGTATCCCTAAATCCTGTGCTTTATATTTTGAATATACTCTCTTCTCAGATCACTATTATTCACCTTCTCTGATAGCTTGTGTTCAATGATGAAGATCCTTCATTTGAGAGATTCTTCTTTACATCTTCTTCCCATTTTCTTCTTGTATAAGAACCACTACTACGTATTACACTGGCAGATGTATCCCTGTTTTCTTTTTCTTCAATGTCAGATGTACTGGCCAAGCGTCTTGGAATTGTAGGTGCAACATAAGCTAATCGAGTTCCTTTTGAATCTTTTTCCTGAAAAATATGACAATAAAAAAAAACTCTTGCTGTTTAATGTAAGAGCAGACAGACTTCTCTTTTTACATTTTTCTATTTACCAAAGGAATCTGTGCCTTTTCTCCAAAGACAGAAAAAACAACAGCCAGTAACTGTATTTTCAGAGACAGAGAATCAATCATTACATATTTCTCCTTTGTTGCAAACTGAAAGTTGCCTAATATGGTTTCACATGAATGATTGACTCCTCCTTTCACACTCCCATCTCAAGACTCTTAATAAACACAGATATGGATGGTAAGTTCAAATAGCCTGCCTTGTTTTTCTCGCCATTTGCAACTTTTACTGTTTAGTTTAAAAAGAATCCTACAGTACAGCTGACCATCCTATAATGCTGTGGTTAGTTCTCTGTGGATGACAGTCGACTGTGGATGGCTTATACCAGCGCCGGGCCATAGGGATTTTTTGCCGGTCTGCGGCACCACCACCACAAGCTGCCCCACCCCACCCTGCCACGCCACACTCTGTTATGCCCCCACCACACCATGGGAAAGGAAGCCAGTCCCTGGTGCAAAAAAGGTTGGGTTGTACAGCCAAACGACCAATGGAAGGGGCCCCTCTCCATTGCTAGGCAACTCCTCCAGTCTTCTTCGGTTGCGCTGCAAAGCAACTGGTGAATCTAAAATGTCTGACCATTCCCAGAGTGAAGGGGAATTTTCTGGTAGGCCCAGGGGCTGAGGGGACTAATGGACCTTCATGTAAGTAACAATTTACCGTTTCTACAAACAGCATACTGTACAACAAAACCATATTATGCAAGTAACTGTGACCTATGTAAAACAAGGAACATGGGGAATTAGAGAAATCCCGTCTACCAATTTAAGCCACTGGCTTCAGAGAAGAGAAACCAGGCCTACCAAGGTAAGTCAATGACATCACAGACTCCACATTGCAGTACTGCTAGTTTCCATTATCATACCAAATGAAGAAAGTTACATTTTATCAACTAAGAATGAAAATGTGCTGAACAAAACCATGGCATATGGGGAAAGACACTTTTTACCAACCATGTAAGACCAAAACCATGCGTACAAAAACACAGTCATATCTGGCTGTACCTTAAAAGCGTGCTGAAAAGGCAACAGCTGGGCAAAGATACTGTGCTAATACAAATCTGAATTATTTCCAAGTTACACACTAGCATAATCAATTTAGTTTACTTTTTTTTAGAAAACAATAACACAGAATTTCTGAACACAGTATTTCAAAAAGTGCACTATTTCCTGGTCTACAGAAACTTCCTAAATTATCATCTTCTGCAGATGTATTAGTGATACTCTAGATACTATATTTTAATAGAGAAATCTATAAAGACATGTATTATGTTGCAAAACCTGATCTAAATTACATAAAGATGAGCCAAATTATGCTAACTAAACAATGGGAAATTAACATGTATCATTTCTATTCCACAACTAAATGACAATACTATTCATGCATATATTTTCACTTGCTTAACTGATTAAGGGGGGGGGAGTTGTATATAAATAAAGTACATGCAGAAGAAGAAGAAGAATTGTCTTTTCTACCCCGCTTTTCTCACCCATTTAAGGGGACTCAAAGCGGCAGACAAACCTTCTGTTCTTCTCCCCACAAGAGACACCCTGTGAGGGAGGTGGGACTGTGAGAGCTCAGAAGAGAGCTGTGACTAGCCCAAGGTCACTCAGCTGGCTTCATGGGGGAGGGCAGAATCGAACCTGGTATTCCCAGATAAGAGTCTGGCTCCCTAACCACTAGACCAAACTGGCTTACATGTAGGAAATGATTAGATTATTCAACAGTCTATTTCGACCTCTGAGGCTTCACCATGCATTAGGCAAATGCATTTTATGACTATTTTCAGGAGCATTTTATTCCACAGCAGGGAAAAGTATTCTTTTGATATAGAAGTAAAAATTTTCAGACTATGCTTGACCATGTTTTAGGAAACCTATCATCAACAGTAACTTTATGATGTTTTACCTTGTCTTTGTTGTCCAGTGAAGAAGACAATCTAGGGCTTGAGGCTGAACGCATAACTCCTGTGGAATCTTTTTCTTTCTGAGTTTCTTTGCTAGCTGTAATCTCTGCCAAGGCCCCATAACTGCCAGTCTTTCGAAGACCTAATCTCCAAGAGGCAGGAGACTCATCTTTCCTCTCTTCTTCTTTGGGAGAAACCTTAGTTGAAGTTGGGAACTGCAAAATATAAGGTTGCTTTTTTGTAAGTTCTGTTCTCTGTTTTCTGTATAGCCAAGCATTTTGTAGAAACAAGCAAAAGCCACTATAGGAAATGCTAGAATTTTGATATTGGCATGTTTCCTCCTTGTATGCATGAATCAGAAGATTAGTTAGTTCACTAGGTAGTTCACCAGAAGACTGGCTGTTCCCTAGGAATACCCACAAGAATCAACCCAAAGAAATTTTCAGACACAGTTTGCTAGGAAAACAGGATGTGCAACTGCACATAAGATGCTTGGAGAACAAGAGCTATAGAAGAACAACTCTGATTTCTCCTTTGTGGAGAAATTCCCATATTTGATTTTGTGAAGTCCCACATTTGATATGTTGGTATGCTGTTATGCTTGGTATGGATTTACTCATCTATGTTTCAGATATACAATTCTAGTTTTTTTCTTAAATCCCAGACTGTTTAAGTCTTTTAATGTGTCTCAAACACTCAAATGACCCTCTTTTTTATCTGACTTAAACTTTAAGCCCAATGCAGTTATTCAAAGCTTTTATGAATTTCACTCTCCTATCATCATTACTACACTCTCATATTCTTTTCAGGAACAATATTTTGACCTAAAAAGCCAAATTCTACCAAATCCCTTAAAGGATTCACTATTGCTAGGTATTGGACTTCCTCAAGAACTGCAGGGGCAAAGAAAAAGGAATTCCTTTACGAAGTCTACATGCATATTTTTAAAATATATTTTTTTCTGAAATGAACATGAAAGTACATACTCAAAAGATAACAGGCAGTATAAATTAAAGGACAACTCAGTTAACTAATTGAATCCAATGACGCATACTGATTGATTGCTGTTGCATACTGTAGCATTCAAGATATTCACCCATCTTCAGATTGTGCATATATGCAAAAAACATAATGCCAATGATACAAATACAAACAAATCAGTGATTCTATCAAAGCTTCCAGAATTTCTACCAAGTGGCCTAAGCTCGTCCACATTAAAGAACATTCACAAAAAGAAGAGACAATCTAATATTCAGCATTTTTAATTATAGAATACCATGCTTCCTGGGATATTTCAAAATTAATTTCCTATGGACACATTTTTTACACCTCCAGAAAGGATGAAAGACTCCTGGGCAAGTTAATGGCTTCAGTTTAGAAATTCCAAGCACACGGAAAAAAGTAACCAACTTTTCAAAGGTTAGCTTAAGCATTGCACTATAAACTACAAGGTAACAATGATATGCAAAAAGGAGACACACCGTGCAACTGGAATGTCAACAATGGAATTAACAGTTGTTATTTGCAACCTGAGGGGGGAAAGCAGCACACACAGAACCCTCACCATAGACTTTTCACCTTTACTGGGAACAAGAACAATGCCAGTTTTACGTAAGCCCTGCCTCCATGATGTCGGATCTACAGAGTCCGCCACAGGCGTGATAGGAGGAAGAAAGTCATACTAAAGCCAATTGGGACAAGACATATGAGAGAGACATAAAAATTGAAAGGAAAATATGGTGGTCTTGGTATAAGAGTTTATATATTTGGCTCCCTATTTACTTTCACAAAACTACAGTAAATGCAATTCCTCATCTGTAGTCTTAAATTCCTTCTACACAAAACAGCACTATGAATATAAGAAGTGCTGATAAGAACAATTAAAGATGTTTTCTGAGACTGTTTCAAGACAGCACTGTTCATAAAAGAGGAAAACATACACACAGGAGATATTTGTTTATTTTTATTTAAAAAGACCCTGGACCAGATGGAAGAATGTAAAAGAAATGAGAGGACGGTGGTTTCATTTTTACATACACATCAGCATATAAGCGTGGATGAATTCTCTGAGCAAAGGGGTTGAATTTGGAAAACAGCAAGAAGCTACAGGCTGATGTAGGACTTTTGAATTTAAAAAAGAAGAAAATTAATACTCAGGGTAGAATAAGCTAGCACTCCTCAAGGGCTGCCTTTATGTCTCTTTGAACAAGGCTAGTTTTTTGAAAGACCAGAGAGAACATAAAATATTGTGCAATATATGCATTATCTCACATGTCAGGTATACTTTGATACAAGAACTTAACTCCAATGAGTCCAAAATTATGGGGACTAAGTCCATTGCCAGGTATAACTCAATTTGTTTGCGGGGGGGGGGGGGGGGGGGCTAAATTTCATCTGTTAAAAAACACATACATACATAAAACAGGTCCAAGATGAGAATTCCCCCCCATGCTGCACAGGTATCATCACCACATATTCTTTATTTTCCTTCATACTGAAAAGGGGAGCTTTAAATAGGATTAAGGAGACTAAGCCAATCTGTGGCTCCTCAAGCCAAACATAACCTATCAGTGATAAACTGCTGGTTTCCCAGTTGACATTCTTCCCACAACTACTTTGGGAAATGATGTACAAAAATAGATTGGGCAATTATGAACCACTATATATTGATGGCAGGCTGCATAAGGCACAAACTGCTGATACATACAGACACACGAGTTTACTCATTAACAAAAGGTCTCAAAATAGATTATTATTTATTATGTATTAAATAAGCTGATCAGTAGGAATCCCACTTAGAAAGATGTTCTGATGCCATTTAACATGCAGTGACTGACCTGTTCTGCAAACAATAACTACTATAGTATTTCAGTATATAGAAATCGTAAGACGTGTGGTAAATTAACAGTTGCTTCACACACTTGAGCAAGCCTCAGCTTAAGACACAGGAAATTCTCAGCTGCAACCTAAAAGTGGATATATGGTCAAAAGACTCTATATTATTTGACTCTGCAACTGTATAGCTCACAAACATACAAAATGGGGTTCTCCTGCTCATTCCTCTCCAATGTAGCTTACTGATACTTCTGTAGCCTTTTCTGAGGTCAAGAGAACCTGATTAGAGCAGGACTTGAATTAGCACTGGCATGTTTATAGTAAGAAAGAGGAACTGCTCTAATCAGGCAGAAGACATCTGCGTAAGTAAGACACTGCTTTTACAAACTGCCTCTTCCATCTTTTATTCCCAACTCTTCCTTCTGGACCACTGGGAGAGATTTCTGCTCATAAAACACTGGGCAAAACTCATTGTTTAAAATAAAATGAAAGTTTTTAACTTTAACCTTCAATAACTGCCATGAAAAATTATGTTGCTTTTCTCTGAAAACATGGGAGTCAGAACTTTTTCAAGAGTACATCCCAAACAAATTGAAGTAATGACTGAGATTTGGTGCTATCAAGTAGAAGCAAAGTAGAAGCAAAAAGTGACAGTGTCTTAGGAAGGCATAATTAAATGAAAAATTAACAACTGTCAATTTTCTGGAGTTCAGAATTCCCCTATGGCAGTCCATAAATGTTCAGAGGATGCTGGTAGCTGTATATCTTGATTTAAACAAGAATAACAATACTATGGAATGTAATATCTATAGATGGTTCAGTCTATTTTAAGCCTGAACAATATTCATATATATTCAACAGACTCTGATCCAGTTTGTTGTCAAATTAATCTAGAAACTCTTAACGATTATCCATGAACATGTCTATTTTTCAACAAATAGACTTTTATAAAATCAACATACTTTTAATTGGTATATTTCTTTTCTACTTACTTTGAAAGGAAGGCTGGTAACAACAAATAAAAAACTCTATAAAAATAATGCCCAAAGTAATAGAGCAATCAAATAGTAGCCCAACCTAATCAACTCATACTATCATATAAAGCTATAATATACAAAACAAAAATATAAGTAAATCTCAAATTTTAACATAATAAACATTTTTCTACAGCTTTTTGGTTTTGTTTTGTTTTTGCCAAGAACTGTATTATAAAATTCAGAGGAGTACAGTAATTGAAGGACAGCATTATTCCAGTTCATGTCTTACACTAAGAAAATCTAGCCTAAGGAGGCAAGTATCTGTTGTGACAAATGTGCAGGGCACTGAGAGCTTGGTCACTCAGATCAGTAGATGTCACAATTAAAACTAGTCCAAGGAAACTGTCTGGTCCAGTTATCTTGGATCACTTCCAATTATTGAGGCCTGAAGATGCAGACAAGTTGCTTGCTGGGGTTTGGCCAACTACATGCTGTCTGGATCCTTATACTTCTTGGTTGATTAAATCTGGTGGCAGAATATGACTAGGTGGGTACTAGAAGTGGGCTGCACCTCTTTGAGAGACGTGTTTGTACCAATGGCTCTTAAAAAAGCAGTGGTGCACACCTTAGGGATCGAGGTTTATTTAACAACTAATGCCCAGTGATCAATATATCTTTCCTAAAGGTGCTGGACAGATCTGTGGCTGCCTAACTGCAAGCATGCTTCAAGGAAGTTGATTACTTAGACCCATTTCAATCTGGTTTCAGGATCAGTTACGGCCCAAAAACTGCCTTGGTAGCCCTGGTGACCTTCTCTGGAAGAATGACAAGGGAAATTTCACTCTAGTCAGTTCTTCCGAACCTCTTGGCTACATTTGATACCGTTCACCATGGTATCTTTCTGGAAAGGCTACAGAGTTTGAGAGTTGGAGGTTGCATTGTTCCACTCCAATCTCCAAGGTCAGTGCCAGAGAGTAGCTGTGGGAGAGTTCTGTTCAATGTCCTGGGAATTCACTTGTGGGTTTCCTCGGGGACTGTTTTTAGCTCCCACGCTCTTTAATATGTATTTGAAACTGCTGGAAGAGATCACCAGCATCATTAATAGACAGATAACAGGCATACTATTGTAATTTATACGTTTTTGCTTCTGAATTTAAGAGGGATATAAACATTTAATTAAAACATACATTTATATATATATAGAAACAGTGTGAGGGCACTCATCAGGGCGATTCCTTAGTAATTTTTCACCTCAACTCACCTGACTCTGGCAACAAGGACTAGCTATAGCTGAATGCCAGCATATATGATACCTTTGTCTGCCAGTTCCTAAGATACTCTATGATTGAGTCTATTTTCCCTACAAAAGGAGAGCTGCTACCTATCAGTACAAGGGGTAGCCATAATTCTGTGAGACACAGACTTCTACAAGAACTAGCACAAAGTCCCTTCCTGTCAGTTGATACATACAGTTGGTTACTCTTCACTCTTAAAGAGTTCTTCTCCTAGTACTGATAGTCATGCTATCAAAACCTGATGCTACTTACCTCTAGTATACAATTGTCTTGTTCTGTAGCCATTTAGTAGACACTTTGTATTTCTTATAACCTTTTTAAACCTTTATAAGCACTTAGTCATACTTAATATGCTTTAATATGAATCCTATGGTTTTCCTAGAGTGTGAACTAATACCATCCTGAATCTGCTAACTGGTTTAATGTATGACACTAGGTTCTAATATTTTGAGGAAAAGAAAAATCTTTCTTTGAAAAAAATGTGCTTTTTTAACACTATTTTAACAGATAAATTCCTTATCTGTTCTCCTACCGAAGCCCAAATTTTCTAATTACTTTTCATTACAGAGACGCTTAACCCAATAATCATTTTAGCTGCTATTTTCCTGAAACATTTTCAATTCACTGCTACATATATGTTTGAGATGCATCTTCAAAAACTGTATTCTATGTATGGCTGCATATTAGTTTTTAATATTTTAAACTTCTTTCCTAATCAACTTCAACACAGAATTCTCATTTTTCACACCTGCCATACAATATGGTGAGTTATTAATCATAACTAACAGCTGTAACAAAAAGGCTTATTTCCTAGTTAATCACTATTAATATATGTTTGGATTTAGCACTTTTGTTCTAATATACTGTACTCAGAGGTAACAATAAATTGATAGTTTAATGGTATTTTGTAAACTACAATCAAACTGAACATAGAAATTTTTTCTTCTCAATGAAACTTGCAAGTCTTCCTATCAATGCATAATAAATGTATTAAGCAAAGCATAAACTCACTTAAACATTATGAAATTTCTAGGTAAAAATGTTACGACATTTATCTTAAGGGACTACCTTTTTAGTTTTAAACATGTGATTAACCATAACTGCTTTTATTAAGAAACCGAAACAAACTCTGCTTTACCTTTTTAATTGGAGATGTAGGTGTCACTTGACCAGCAGAAACTGTTGGAGTTGTCACAGCAATGGGAGCAGCTTGCACATTGGTGGTGTTTGAATTATTTGCTGTAGGTTTGTTCTTATCTGCAGATAAACCGAGCACAGTATTTCTTTAAAGCATTTACAATGAAAACGTCTTTATAGCTTAAGATTTTCCAGATACAATCGGACCCTTGTATTCACTGATTTGGTAACCGTGATTTCAGTTTCCCACAATGATCGGATCAGCCCCCTCCCTTCCAGGCACCATTAGGTCTACCTTAAGCTCTTTTGAGACCTGGGACAGGCAGGAAATGGCACACAATTTCCCATAATGCCTTTGAAATCCTGTGGGATTTCACTGGAATTATGGGAAGTGGGAGTGCATCTTGAGCCAGATTTCCCATGATTCCTGTGAAATCCCAGGATTTGCTATTATCCATGGTTTTATGTTATCCGCAGTAGGGTCTGGAACATATCCCCTGTAGATACGGTGGCCCAACTGTACATAGTTTACGCTAATGCTTATTTTGCTCTACTGCATGCCTGCAACCAATATATCATGTAGAAGGGATAGCAAGTGCAAAGCAATATGTTATTTTAACAGAAAATGAATATATTTTTTTAAAAAGCTCTGATATATCATATCCATTCATTACCATTTTTGCCTCTACAGCACTTGTAAATTTGACAAACCACTAAATTGGCAAACAAATCATACCTATACCATATAAGTTATGGCATACAGATGCTGTATTAGAATCTTATCCTAGCTACTAGTTTGTAACAGCATGAATAAGCCAGACTGTCTACACAGTATATAGTGGCTGGGAAACAAACAGCTAGAAAATGTGGTTTTGGAAGTTGGGTATTTAAAATCAGCAATTATCGATATGAAGGAGTGTAATAACCACAAAAGCTGCTCAGCTTTTTTCCCCCAGCCTCATTTTCAGCTCCTCTCAGTACAAATCTGGAGAGTAAAAGGGAGCCAGAGATTTTCCTTTCCATAAACTTAGAGTACACAAGATTGCTGGTTTTAAATAACTCAGCGGCACTAGGGTGCTGAATTCTTTCCACTCTTCAGGCTATAATGGAGTCTCTCAGGCTCCATATCTCTCAGGCATGTGGAGAGATAAAGGACAACTTCTCTTCTCTTCCTGTTTGAGAATTTCCCCGCCTCTGATCTGAGGATGTGACATCAGAAGGACCTCTGACCCGGAAGACAGCAGTTTCCTCCAATCACCTCCTCTGATGTTGCTTTGATGTCACTTCCTCCATGTCCCCTTCTTGTGCTGAATAAAAACCCCTTGCATCATTAAGCTCTCTCTTTTTCCAGCTGATGTCCTGCCTTGAAGACTCTTTATTTCCATCACCCCCTTTTCTACAGATGGCTGATCCCTGGAACCTGAGCCGGTCAGGTATCCAGCAATAACTATCATAACACCTGGATTATCACAGCAGCCCTCCAGCCTCTGCTCTGATCGCAGCCACTCCCCTCTGCTTCCCAGAGCTCCTACTGCAGTGCCTCCCCAGCTGTTGCTCCAATTGTGGCAGTCTCTCTGACATTCCCCTCTGCTTCCCAGAGCTCCTGGATTTCGGTTGCGAGAGAAAGAGATTGCAACACAGGAGGAGGCGTGTCATGACATGTGAGCACACTCCCAAGACTACAAAACCAGGACAAAAGCTGGCTTCACATCCAACAACAAACCACAAAAAAACCCTCCAGCTTTTGACCTAAAAGTACAGTTCCTTATGATATCTGAATCTGGTCACGTGAAGTTTGTTGAAAGTTTGATGTAAGACCAAATCAAAATCAGAATCCATAGTTTGAACTGAACTTTGTTTATTTTAGCAACAGTTGAATGCAATCAGTTCTGCTTCAGTTTAAAGAGGACATTTTCAATCTCCTCCGTGGGAGTAAAAAAGATGAAAGGGAGTGAGCCTAAGGAATCGGCTGCCCAGCCTTTCCTGCAATCTGCCACTAACTTCGAAGACCCTTCGGAGCCTTTGCAGCCTTTGACAGCTGCATTGTTCTCTAAGGGGTTTTTCTTTGGAGCCTGCGCTAATCTCCGAAGTTGCCTTCGGAGGGATTTTGGAGCTGGCTTCGGAGAGACTCCAAAGTCTTGACTTTGGGGCACCACCACCCCTGAGCCTCCTCTAGACCCCATTGCCGAATTGTAGTGGAAACAGGCTCACTATAATTCGGATTTCAAGCCTTTAATGGGGTCTACACGAAATCCAGATTACAGGTCCTGAAGGACCAATATGATCCGGATTTCCCTAGCTGTGATGGAAACAGATGTGTCCCAATGGGGTCTGTGGTGGAAATTGAGTCATCTGGCTCTCAGCCAAATGGGTCCTTAATGGGTGCTTCAATGGGTAGTGCCAGTGGAAAAACACCCAATAACATGGCTTCTCAAGAAACTAAAGAATTATCCATTTGTTCCTTGGTATGTTTCAGCTTGGATAAAAATAAATAAATTTAAGCACATTTAGCATTCCACTATTTCTCAGATCACTGCAACTATTCTCATTTGCCTCTGGAATTTCAGTGTATAATGGACAAAAGATGCATCACAACAGGGTTTAATCCATTTAGAATCTCCTTTTAATTGTGAAACCACCTTAAAATGAATGAAAAGGATAGATGGAGAGGGAAGTACAAATTTGGAACACAAGAGATTCCACTCAAGGGAAAAGCCAAAAGTTCTCTAGCATGCCAAATAAAGTATGATGAAAGTCTTGTTGATATTTTAAAACCTCCAAGTTTACATAAATTAATTCTTGTGTCACAGTCATATTTTCCTGGCACAAGTCTGCATAATAGCAACAAAGAAAACCAGTAATGAGAATATGTAGCTCAAGAAATGCTGAAGTGACGAGTCTGGTATTACAAAGTCATTAGTAGAAGGCTCATAGACAGATTAAATTGTGGCCCTCTTTACTTAAAGCTGCTATTAAAGAGATGAGGTTATTTTTTTTTAATTCATAATTTTAAAATTAAGCTAGAGTGTATAGCATTGTGGAAAACTGAAGATGAATATATTTCCAATATTAATCCTGACAGCTATATTTCCAATATTAATCCTGACAGCCTTCAAGAATAATGTTACACATTGCTTTTAGTTAGAGGGAGTAGTAGAGCAAAATGCCTCAGAAGCAGGGAGTTGCAAGTTCTATCCCCAGCCTCTCCCTTCGGTAATAGCAAGTGACTTCACATGTCTGCAGTTGGACTCAACTCTATGGTACTCAAAAACAATAACAGCAACAGCAGCACTATAAATTATATTTTTTGTTTTCAGAGATGTTGTATATGCACAAAGCAGTGATTCCCAAAGATAGTCTAAGGGAGTATTGCAAGTGCTCAACAAAATAATAATAAAAACGGGCCCGTGATCCCTTTTCTAAGCTGAGGCAACTGTTACTCCTTCTCCAATAAAAAAATTAAGAAAGGCGGGGAAGGGCCACGTGGGCTCAGCTGACATGAAAATACAAGTAGGAAATAAAGATGCCACTATGTTGTTTTCACATAGCCTAACTCAAAATATCTCTGCTGGTTAACCCCCCCTTCTCCCCCCACCAAAAAAAAGTACCAGTACAGTCACCGCCTTTCCCAGACCCTTAACTGCTTACTATTCTAGCCTTGCACAGCCGTTTCCAAGTTCAGCCTTCAGAGTGCAGTGAGCAGCATGTCAGTGAGCAGCATCTTCTACTAGCTTGCAAAACCCTTCCTGAACAGAAGTGTCTGAAAGCTTTTCCACATACACTAAGCCCCTTGTACCTTTCTTTGGTATGAGCTCACTATTAAAAAAAAAAGACTGCCAAAGAATGGCTGATCCCTGAAACCAGCATCCTTGATTCCCAAAAGCCATAGGCTATATAAAAATAATGCTTAAAATCACTTGGCATATTTTGTGATCTACCAAATTACTGGATGATGACCTAAACATAAAAGGCTGAAAGTAACTGAGGCAGAATATATGCTTCAATGGATTTATAAGTATGATTTATGCACAGTCTCTTTATACTCTGTGGTAGAGGTGTATAAAGATTTATGAGGGCTAGGGTTTGGGGGAGTACCAGCAAGTACTGTATGGTGGTGCCAGATGTTGCTAAAAGCAGGTGGTGTGATAGTTAGGAGCCAAAACAACCCATAAACCCAAACTAGTATAGATAAAAGTTGAGGTTTTTCCCATCACTCATCACTACTTTCATTTTAATTCCATGTTAAAAAAAAGCAGCTGATCATCAGGATGTTGTAATAGGAAAGCAAACCCTTACACAGGCCTACTCTATGGCTTTGTCATCAATGAACTTGTTATGTTGCTTCCATAATTACTTTTACATTTCAGTCTAAAACAAAGAGAAATAAACCCAAAGATGAATTCAACTCACACAAACTTAAATAAAAACAGAAGCAAAATTTTCATTCTACACTACCTGTTTCTGCTTCAGATTCTGAGTCCTCTTCCTCATCTTCTTCACTAGAGCAACTAGATTCGTCTTTCTTTCCTTCTTCCTCTTCATCAGCTTTTTCTTGTTCTAAAGATTCTATGTTTGATGCATTCTTGTCTTGCTCAATGATCAAAGTATCTTTGCTGGAACAACATTATTTTGAAGCATGAAATATTTCATTAATAGCTTCAGAAAGAAAAAAACTGAATATCTGAGTGTACCATGACAGCAGATAAAATACGAACTAAAGTATTATTAGGATCTGTATTGTTTCCTTTTTCTTCCAAACTAATTTACTATCAAATAAAACGTAGAGTGCATTTTAACGCACTGACTTACTTTTTAAATGGCTTTTGAGACTGATTATTTTCCATATTGGCTGTAGATTCAATTAGAGGTGATTTCTTTTCCTTTTTTTCGCTATGAAGCTTTAAGAAATATAAAAAGATTCAATTAAACTTTAGCAAATGCAGACACCAACACCATTTCTTTAAGTAATCAGAGATTATATACTCAAAACATATTCAAAGATTATGATCTTTGCTAATCAGTATCTATTCAACATGACAATTGCTTTAAACTTCTAACATAGTTAATCATACCGTATTTATACATCATGAGTTTAAAAAAACTCATGACCGTCCTTCTGAGACGCATACAACATCTGTACTAGTACAGAATAGTAGAATATTGTTAAGAAATGAGAAAAAAAACAACAAAAAAAGAAAGGCCCAGGTGCATACTGATCATGAATGATGTTTCTTTGCGGTCAAGGATCAGGGATCACATTTATCAAGTTAAGCATAAACCTGGTTCATAATAAACCAGGGGTTTGCTACGGGACTGAAACGTGTTAGAGCCAAACAGATGGAAGGGCTTTGATGAACAGTTTTGTTCAGTTTGCGTCCCGTCAAACAACTGCCTCTCTTCCATGCCCTCTTCTTCCCTCAAGTATTCAGTCTTCCCTATTCCATCCCTATCTTATTTTCCCCCTCAAACGCTTGCCACATCTTTCTTCCAGTCAATGCCAGGCTACTACTATTAGTTGCACAGTTCTTTCCAAGGCCAGCTGGTGTACTGTGCTCTGCCCTAGGCTTTCAAGGCTGGAGGATTAAAAGTCAACCCAGAAGGCCACATGCACACACTTTCACACATTCATTTCCTGGAAGGCCTCTACCATGAGACATTCCAGGAAGTGGAGGTTCATATGGCTGCTAGGAAGACCTAGATTTAATGCTCCAGAAGGCCCATTAAGAAAAGAAAACATAAAGACTGGTATTTTGAGGTCCTGCATGGCTGGCACGAGTGGCCTATACTTCAACAGGCAAGTCAGCATGGTTGGTTTTGGCCCACTAGGCTTTCTGGAAGCGGAGAATCATGAATACTCCCACACATGCTTCAATCTTCAAATGTGACTGATGTGTGTTTGAGAAACATTATTTTGCTTAGATTTTATATTTAAATGTACTATACTTTATATTACTAAATTATAATTTTATTTTGCTTGTGTATTTTAAGTGCTTAAAGCTCCCTTCCAATATCAATTCCAGGACTTAATTCTGGATGAAAGGGCTGATCTGGCATGTATAACTGAGACCTGGGTGGACGAATTGGGTGGGCCTTGTACAACACTGTCCTAGACCAGGGGAGGGGGGGTTTGCTGTAGTCCACCGGACTTCCATCTCTCTCACCAGACGGCCAATTCACTCTGTAACGGGGGTTGAGGGCTTGTTTCTCTTGTTGGGCCAGAGAGACAGGATAGGGATGCTGCTGGTGTACCGTTCACCCCATTGTTCAGCATCCTCCCTATCTGAGCTGGCTGAGGTAGTCTCAGACGCGGTGTTGGAAGCCCCTGCCACAGTGGTGTTGGGGGATTTCAACATCAATGCTGAGGCCTGCTCAGTGGACCAGCTCAGTTCTTCATGGCCTCCATGACAACCATGGGGCTGCCTCAGTTTGTATCTGACCCAACGCATGTGGCAGGCCACACCCTTGATTTGGTTTTTGCCTCAGAGCAGACTGGTGAGTATCCATTGATAGGAGGGCTGGCTGTCTACCCGTTGTCATGGACGGATCACTCGCTGGTGAGGTTTGGACTTGCAATGGCAGCTCCCCTCTGTGGGGAAGTGGGACCTATTAAGATGGCCCACCCTCAGAGACTTATGGAATCCGAGCGATTCCTGAATGCTTTGGGGGATTTTCCAGTCGGCATGACTGGTGCTCCTGTCGAAGCCCTGGTTTCTCACTGGAATCGAGAGATGAGCAGGCTATTGACACGATCGCTCCCAAGTGTCCTCGGCATGCTTGTAGAGCCCGTAGAGCTCCTTGGTATTCCATGGAGCTGCGGGCTATGAAACATGAAGGCCAACAGCTAGAGTGCAGGTGGCGTAAATCCAGCAATGAGTCTGACTGAACACAGGTTAGAGCACACTATCGTGCCTATCATGTGGCAGTGATGGCAATGAAAAAGAGATTTTTCTCTGCCACCATCGCATCGTCGTCCAGCAGAGCTCTTCATAGTAGTAAATGGCCTTATGAAAACAAGCTAAAGAAGCATGAGCCAGGGCCAAGTAATATCTGCTGTGACAAATTTGCAAAGCACTTTGAGGACAAACTCACTCAGATTCGTAGGGGATCAGATGTCACAATTGGGTATAGCCCAAATGAGGTGTCCAGAGAACTGTCTGGTCCAGTTTGCTTGGATCAGTTTCAATTATTGCGGCCTGAGGATGTGGACAAACTACTTGTGGGGGTGCAGCTGACGACGTGCTATCTGGATCCTTACCCTTCCTGGTTGATAAAAACCGGGTAGATCCAGGGGTGGTTCCACTAGCTCTGAACAGGCTGTGGTGTGCCCCCTCCCCCCCCGAAGAGGGCCTCCCTGGATCCAGAAGATTTAAACAACTATCGCCCGGTGGCTAACATACCTTTTCTAGGCAAGCTTCTAGAGAGGGCTGTCGCTGTTCAACTGCAGGCATGTTTGGAAGAAGCTGATTATCTAGACCCATTTCAATCTGGCTTCAGGCCCAGTCATGGCACAGAAACCGTCTTGGTTGCCCTGGCTGATGACCTACTCCGTGAGAGAGACAAGGGGAATGCCACCCTGTTGGTTCTTCTGGACCTCTCAGCGGCTTTTGATACCATTGATCATCGTATCCTCCTGGAAAGGCTACAGAGTTTAGGAGTTGGAAGCAATGCTTTGCATTGGTTCCACTCTTATCTCCAAAGCTACATGGGGCTGCCCCTGAAGACGGACCGGAAGTTGCAGTTAGTGCAAAATGCAGCAGCCAGAGTGCTGACTGGTACAGCTAACTGGATACACATTATGCCAGTCTTAAAGGAACTGCACTGGCTGCCAATTCACTACCGGGCCCAATTCAAGGTGTTAACTCTGACTTATAAGGCCTTAAACGACTTGGGCCCCAAATATCTAAAGGAACGCCTTCTCCCATACCGACCTGCCCAGACCTTAAGATCCAACAATGAGGCCCTCCTGGTTATCCCGCTACCTTCAGTAGTGAGGTTGGTGGGCATCCGGGAGAGAGCTTTTCCAGCTGTGGCCCCAAGACTGTGGAATGGCCTCCCCCCTCGAGGTGTACCATGCCCCCTCCTTGTATTTATTTAGGAGGGCCATAAAGACATACCTGTTTGCCTTGGCCTTTGGCTAAGGTTTTATTCTCCCTCTCCACTTACAATGACACCACTATTAATGCACTAGGGAGTGCACGGTTTTAAATCTGTTCAATTTTTAAGGTGTTTTTAAATGTGCATCTTGTTTTAATTTGTATTTCATTTTAATTTGTATCTGTTTTAATTTGTATCCTGTTTTAATCTGTTTTAACCTGTTGTTACCCACCCAGAGACCTTCAGGTATGGGGCGGGATAGAAATGTAAATAAATAAATAAATAAATAGTCACAATAAAGGAGGAAACTTGGCTCAGGAAGCCAGCAGGTAACTTGGTCCCTGTTCCTTTGCCAAGGAAAGTCTAGCTGGGATACTATCTGTTAACATTTAGTCCACTGAGAAAAGCACTTTTTGTAGAAGAAAATCACATGGACTCAATTCTTATGAACAGAAGGTTTCAGATTTAATCCAGTTATTTCTTTTTAAGCCCTTATCATGAAATTCTCAAAAACCGCAAATATCATAAATTAATTACCCGTATTTTCCGGCGTATAAGATGACTGGGTGTATAAGACGACCCCCAATTTTTCTACTTAAAATGGAGATTTTGCAAAACTGGGGTGCAGCCTAAACCAAGCCTCGGACTTGGGGAGAGATGGCAGCCTTACCTGCTAATCCCAAGAATGTGGCTTGTAGCTTTCCTTCTGGCGCTGACAGAGGGAAAAACCTTGCTCCGATAAAGATCTGTGGCTGCAATGCAGCTTTGGAGTCTGCCTGTCTAGCGCGATTCATCTATGATTCTGTAGGGGAGGGGGTGTTCCACCGAGCGAAATATGAAGAATCCTGCCATCATTTTCTCTTCAAAAGCCTCTCTGCTTTCAACCCCTCCCCTACTGGACCATAGACGAATCTCACGCTAGAGGGGCAGACTCTGCTAAAGCAAAATGAGGGCAGGATTCTTCATATTTCGCTCTGTTTAGCAAGGTTTTTTCCTCGCGTGGGCGCCAGAAGGAAAGCTACGAGCCACATGATTGGGATTAGCAGGTAAGGCTGCTGTCTCTTCCCAAGTCCAAGGCTCGGTTTAGGCTGCACCCCAGTTTTGTGCTGGTAGCTGTGGCCAGCAGGACCCGGGTGAGGGTATTACTGCTGTATAAGACGACCCCCAACTTTTCAGAAGATTTTTTGGGGTTAAAAAGTAGTCTTATACGCAGGAAAATACGGTACTAGAAGGAGAGGCAATTCAGGTTTATGGAACTGTATGTATTAACTCACAAAACTGCAATATTCAAAGAGCTCACCATATTTTGCTTTTTTTGTAGTTCTTCTAAATAACCTAATATGTCTTCATCTGCTACATCAAACGCTGTTTGACCCTGTGGGAAAAATTAACAATTTATCAGAAGAATTTATTTTACTTAAAACCTTTATATGCATCTCTCCATTATAATATAATTTTGAAAGGCTTTACAAAGAATAAAACAGCTAACATCATAATAATTATATAAAAATGTGATTAAAATCAAGGAAGGGGAAAAGAAACAAACAAGCAACAAACAAACAAACATTCACTCTGGAAAGGACTGGGTAAAAAGACAAGTCTTCAGCACTATCAAACTAGCCCTATAAATCATGCATAAAATAATAGATCCAAGCCAAAGAATATATCATGTGTCATGCCCAGCAGAACTTCAGTTTTGACTATGAATTTTGGTTTTTAAAATGAGAGAATTTTAGGTGACAATTTGAATTCAGTAATTTAAAGATTTCCCTTTGTTGTTCTTTGTTTTTTAATTACAATATTTTCACCTGGGATACAAAATCATTAGTATGTTTGTAGAAAATAAAGAAAATATAACTAAAATCTGTGCATTATTGTACTAAATGCTTCGCCTATTATTTCTAGGCATTTTTAAAAATCTCTCTTACAGAAATTGCTTAGAAACCTTTGTTCGAAGTCTACCAGAAAGTTTTGTAAAGATGAGTCATGAAGTCTAACTGATTCATTATTCACACACATATAATGGAGGGGAGTCTTGTATTTCTTAATTAAAGCTCTGATTAAATTGCTATAGTTTAATAAAATCTGCCAAACTTTACTGATCCAGCTA
This sequence comes from Aspidoscelis tigris stejnegeri, assembly GCA_023333525.1. Classification (NCBI taxonomy): domain Eukaryota; kingdom Metazoa; phylum Chordata; class Lepidosauria; order Squamata; family Teiidae; genus Aspidoscelis; species Aspidoscelis tigris. The sequence goes on along the minus strand of JALMGA010000005.1, from coordinate 48,184,707 downwards.
TTTACACAGCAAAAGCTGAATTTCAGTTTTTGCTATTTCCAACTCTGCTACGGAAGATTCCTGTGCATTTTTTTTACCTGCAAACATTATTGCTAATTTAGTTTGCAAAATTTGACTATAAGTAAGATGCAAATATTTTCAGCAGGGATCATTCATACCAAATGTTGAATAAGATCCTTCTTATTCTGTAGTTTTTCCAAGACAGTAAAATGATCTGCAAAGACACATATTTATAGTGTCATTAAGTAGGGTTTAAAAAGAAAAAAAAAACTTGCCAAGATGGATTTGTAAAGACTGGTCCATACAGATTATTTATTTTCTGAAAAAACTATTAGAGGATCCAATTTTCATGATAAGCCATAGTAGTGATATGTATTTTAGAATAATATCCTTTGGCTCCTGCATGGATAAAAGGATGGATCCCAATGGTGCTTTAATGTATAATGAGGCTGCAGGTCTACACATCACTGCCCCCTCACTGCACATCTAATATGGAGGAAGAATGTGGCATCTCAGAGCTCTTTGAAGAGGTCTACCACCACTTGTGGGAACTTACTAATCCCTTCAGTGATGTTTGGATATATCTTGATTGGAGGAAGGGATGGAGAGCCAACCTTCCCCCTCCCATGTTAAAATCACAGATGATCGTGATGTGGAAATAGGACAAAGCCTCTATCGTCTGTCAAAACTATGCTTGGGTATTTCTTTAGGCAGGATATATCAGCAAAGTGCTGATTTAAGAGGAATTCTTGCTCCTATTACTTCAGAAGAAAATGACTGCTATTGCTTGTGGTGCTTTTCCTTTTACCACGTGGAAATGGCCAAAGATCTTCAAATACAAGTAGTGCTCAATTTTACCAAAACATAGTTTTCTAAGACAGCCTATTCTAATATTACCAGAATCTTTCTCCCCAGCTATTGAACAAGAGTTACTAGTACTATCTGTAACTTGTGCAACATTATATTTCTTTCCTGCAAACCACTCTGCAGCACAAAGCTGTGCTAATTAAATAATTTCTACCTACCCAAAACTGGAGATTAGAGCAACCATAAAGATTCAGTCTTCCAAGGGAAGTCAGAGGCACCACAAAGAAAAGACCTCATCAACTAATATAAGTTAGTGACGCCACAGATAGTAAACCCAGCCTATTAGGTTATCAATGCCACTATCAGAGGGTGGTCCAGTCTACCAGTTTATCAACCACATAAAAGAAAAAACTGTATTTTAGCAGAAGTGTCCAAATCTTTTCCTTCAAGGGTCAAAAGGAAAAAATAAACAATGAATGGAGGGTTGAATACTAGTATAAACTGTTATTTATCTTTATCTCTTTACCCTGGCCTTTGGCTGAGGGAACAGCATGCCCCGCAATACAGACACTTGGTTTGAAGTCTCAGAAAAGCAAACTTCAGAACACATGGTTCCACTGAAACAATGTAGTACAAAGAGCATTCTTTGCTAGACAAAGCACATTTGGTTTCTACACGCTGGACTCTTACTTTTCAAATGGCCTTTGAAACAGCCTGTGAAGTTGTATGTTAACAGGTACAAGGCACAGCCAGGTTCTTCCCATTTCCCTAGCAAGCTAACACAGACACAAACACAGACAATTTAGGGCAACAAGACATGTGAGTAAACGTGGACGATGGTGGCAAAGAATCTCAAAAAAAAAACCTCATTAACCAATTTCTGATTTTTTTGCTTCGGACCTTTGTTTCAGACCTTCAAAGAAAATTCAATTCAAGACAACCTGAATACAAAAAATACAACTTTCAAATGGTCATTTCATTTACTAAATGAAAAAAAGTTATTCAACTGCAGCTATATGATTATATTCTTCAACCCTTACCCCTCCTGGCCAGTTCATCTCCCAGTCTTCTGTCTAAGCAGTCTTGTATCCTCCCTTGCTACATCCAGACATTCAGCTATATTTGGATATTCCGGAATAAAGTGTGGATTCCAGAATATCCATATATAGTGGAATAAATAACAGGTGCCTGGATGCAGCCCATTTTCCCCAGTCCCTGACCTTGGAGAGCTCTCTCCAGCCTAATGACTAGTTACCTGCCATTTCTTATCTTCCCATACCACGGGTATGTTCGCACTTCTGTAACATATCCTGGAATAGGCGCCTGCTGTCCACATGCTAGTGTGGGCTACAGCAAACCCTAAGGCAGGCCTGCCAGAGCCTGCATTAGCATGCAGACCACAGATCCCTATCCTAAAATATATCCCAGAAGATGGTGAATAGACCCCCTGAGAACTCAGGATTAATTAAGCTAATAGACAAGGTCCTTTAGCTTTAATGGTGAAAGATAGTGATACAGGTGCCATTTGTCCCTCGTAGTAGCAGAAGGTGGCATGTCTATGAAGGCCAGCTGTTGGGAGAATGCAAGCAGCACAAACTGTGTGCAAAGATCCTGCTGGTGGCTTCCTGTGCTGCTCTGCTGCATAGTTTTATGAAACAAAATGTATTAGGTTAAGACTAAAAATTCTAATAATTTTTCATGAAGTGGTATAATTATTTTGTGCTTCATATTTGAAACATGAAAGTTAGAAACGTCCAATAGAGAGAAGTCAAAAGCCTCCAAGCATCTCTTTTAATTATATTTTACATTTCTTATTGAGATTATTCATGTTTTCCTGAGTGTTGGAACCTGCCCTGAGAAGGGTGGGGTACAAATGTTTAGAAACATACAAATAACTCTCCCTTTAGGAGATGGCATAATTAACACAGAAAGTTTTATTCTTAAAAACATATTCTGTGCCAAATTTCTGAAGGTGACCATGTCTTATACTTTACCTTTGACTGTTCTGAATGTGCTATGAATGTTAATGTGAGATACAACCCAAGAAAGGACTATCTATTAGGGGCTTGGGAAGTGGAATTTTTACCTGCCCCTTTTCACCTACTCAAAATGACAGAAACCTTGGAAGTGCAATCATAAAAATATCTAGCAGAAGTATATTTGATCTCAGGAAAGTGTGATAAAGACTGTGGCTTCAACTCAACAGCAACTTGTGGTTGAGGCTTTAACTGGATACTTTCTCTTTGATATCCCAAACTGTGATTTAATCTCCTGTCCTTGTGGAAGTGATCCACATGTTCCCTGGTTTAACTGAATGTGCTTCAGTTTTCCCTCTGTATGGTTCTTCTATAGGCAAGACATAAAAAAATATTATTCTATGAATTTAATGTGACCTGATATTGTGTGGATTTTAATGTTACAACTGTGAAATATTCTATTATTGCTAATAATCCAGAAGCAATACATGTACAATGTGTGGAAGACATATTTTTAAAACTGCTTAAATTCTATACTACATTTATTGGTTATTACATATTCACATGCTATATTTGAAAGAAATACAATATATATTTATTTTTATTTGCACTGATATATTTTCACCTCTCTATTTAAAATGTTTTCATAATTTTAGTATACTCTCCCCTGTAAACTAACAAGATACTATCTGTTGATTCCCCAAAGGTAGAATTTTAAATCTTAAATGAATTTCTTAAAAAGAATATTAGCAAAAAACACCATATACTGCTGTTAGAACACAACTGGCATTTATAAGGCTCACGCATTATCCTAACGGAAATGGCCAAAATGTGCATTCCTTTTTTAAAAAAATTATCTCCCTTGCCCCAGTTTTACACGTATTTATATGGTGGATATGTTTTTAAATTTATGTACACCTTCAAAACAGAAAATTTTATACAAGGTTCACTGCATAGCTACAATGACATACAATTCTTCAGGCTATGTCCTCATGTTTAGTAGGAAAGCTTCTCTTCTCTATCTATATATATATTACATTATTCAGTGCAGTTCAACCAACGAGAATTAAGATAATGTTTATGAGAAAGAAAACATTCTCTCAGGGTCCATCCAAAATCTTGCTCCATTTAAAGAATTCAGTATACATGCAATAGATCTACATCCTGAATATTACAATTAAGCACTTACCAAACCAATCAAAGTATAGCTAACTGACTGACAACTGCTGCCTGGATAATACACTTCTCCTACACCTAATAGTATCTGTGCTGGAGCTAATGGTAGCTCAGCTATTTCTAGGGCCAGTATCAGTGTCAATGAATGAACTACAAATTGTTATATTATATGCACTAACTAGGAAGAAGAAAAAGCAGGAGTAGGAGTAGGGGTTGGCTTTTCTACCCTGCTTTTCTCACCCATTTAAGGACTCGAAGCGGCTGACAAACCTTCCGCTCTTCACCCCACAACAGACACCCTGTGGGGTAGATGGTGCTGTGAGAGCTCAGAAAGAGAGATGTGACTAGCTCCAGGCCACCCAACTGGCTTCATGGAGGAGTGCAGAATCAAACCCGGTATTCCCAGATAAGAGTCCAGCTCCTTAACCACCGGACCAAACATTTCTTGTCATTAAAAAAAATATGTGTTTTGGGTAAACAAAGGCCATATGAAATCACTGAAGAAATGAGTAAAACACACACAGACAACCACTATCACATGTACAACCACACTGTTACCCAGCTTAACTGTGTTGGTACGGTCAGCACAGGCAAATTTCAGACAGCCATGACCCTAGGTTGATGATTTCCCATTATTTTCCCTTGGCCATCAACAGCAATGTCTAACATTCTACTCTATTGGCTAGTAGCTTGGCCATTGTACTGCCATCTATAAAATTGTGTAATACTGGTCTGTGTCAGCTTGTATATTTTACTGGTGCTGCATTTCATTTGCTGTAATGATAAGGGTGTAACTCTTATGGGATAATTGGAACTAGTGTTGTCTCAAGGCTGCTCACCACCTGAGAGAAAATGGGGAGTTAACTTGGGTGTTTAATGTATTTACCGCCCAGGCAAGCTTAGCAAGAAAGTGTTGAAGGATATATGCATCTGCTAGTGCTATCACCTGTATGATCTTTTACCAATAAACACTGACATTAAACACTTGCTGCTCAGCAAGACTCAGCGCTCTTGAATTTGGGGCCTGGAAACGGTGATCTTGACAAGCCCTCAGAACACCTCCAAACAGTCTAAAAAAATCTTCATATACATTTTTCAATTAGTTGGTACCCAAGGTTAGCGAAAAACTTGATACTATACTTTTCCAGTTAGTAATGTGTTTGATTCACATACAGAATTGGCAAGAGTTCTCCCTCACCGATCAAACATGTGTAAAAGTAGTCACTTATTAAGCCACTGCACACAAACGTGAAATAGCCAAGGTTTTCCATTCACACAGCCTTGGTTATCATAGTCCAAAGCAATGTCCAGACCTCTAGAGGAGAAGAACAGCAAGGCAAGGTCAGTGCTACAACTGCTACAGGATTTCCCCCGACAGAAGAGAAAACTGGACTCAAGGTAATAAGGGACACTTTTTAATATCCTGGGTTCTTGCTCCTCTACCAGCCTTAATTCTCTGGTGATTGAGGTCTCCAGTGTGGAGTCCACTGAGAATGACTGCCCTAAACTTCTTCAAATCATATAAAACTAATATATGATAACCATCAAAATAAAATATGGAGAAAAGCATTTCCCTTTTTGAACATAGCAGCATCTCTTCTTATATTCCCAGTCTGTTCTTCAGATTTTCCTCTACAGAATTTCAGCAAAACCAATGTTTGAAAAAATAAATATTTATTACATAGCACCACAAGATTTTCATTAATGTGCACACCAGGATTAGGTGTTGGTGGCCATCCTGCTTCTCAAGGCATACTAATCCTCAATTATTCATAGACTGCTACTCAGATTTTCATTAGTTTTTACCACAGCTACTTCAAACAGAATTGGAGCAGCACAGGTAGTTTAAAAATAAAAACATGCTGCAAAGGATGAGTTTCCACTTGAACACTCCCCCTTCAGTCATCGCACATTAGGAAGATTAATTCACATCAGTTCGCCTCAAACTGCATTCCTTCACTGTACCGCCTATCATTAACTAACCTTCACCCATGTAGGATTTTTTTATGGGGATAAAGCTGTTACATAACCTTATTTTATAAATTGTATACAAAAATATATCTACATTTTCACACAACTAGGGTACAAGATTACTCACTGAACATGCAAAGTTATATAAACTACTGCTAGCATTCTACAGGTACACACAACACAAAAGTAGAAATAAGTAAACACAACAATTTACTAAGCAGAATAATGTCATAGCTGAAGCACATCACGCATTAATACTTTTAAAATTAATCTTACTGGAGCTCAGATATACAAATATATGAAGGCATTTTTGCTGAATTAAAATCCATATCACATCAGGTCTATGTATGGTTCAAATTTCAAAATTACATCTTTAAGGACATGATCCAACACACAAATTAAAAAATACATAATTTCATATTCCAAGTTTAAGAATTAAATTACTTTTACATAAATCTAGTAAGCTTTATAATGAAGGAACTAACAAATCTCACACACTTATTTTCCTACAGCTTTCAATCAATATACATATGAACTTTGAAATTTGATAAAGAAGTCAGAAATCCTACCACTTTGTTGACAGCCTCCATATCACACAGGTTTTCCACTAATATTCGACATGCTTCCTCTTTACCCCAGTGGGCAGCCGCATGAAGTGGTGTCCAGCCATCATAATCTTTAATATTTACATCATAGCCAGCCTGGATTAAAAGTCTGAGGGAAATGTAATCGTAATTAAGAGCAAGAAGTGTTTTTTTTTAAAAAAGAAATAATTTAAATTACCATATTTTCCGGCGTATAAGACTGGGCATATAAGATGACCCCAAACTTTCCATTTAAAATATAGAGTTTGGGATATACTTACTCAAGAAGATGACACCTGACGTATAAGACAACTCCCAACTTTTGAGAAGATTTTCCTGGGTTAAAAAGTAGTCTTATACGGCAGAAAATACAGTACTAGGTTTTATCTTCGCTTCTAGAACACAACACAGTATGGGTGGTATGAATTATAAATTTGATTTTCTCACATGGACCAACATTAATACTGAATATTAACCACCCACTTGCTGCCTATTGTCCTTTTTCCAATTTCAGATGAAGTTTCAAACTGTCAGGGAATGCAATCAAAAGCCAAAACGATTCTACTTTTTGAGACAGTAAGAAGTTATCTTCTGCTGTTGAACCCAATCTACAGTAATCCCTCATTATTCTCTAAGATTTAAGTCCCTCAAAAACTTGTGAATTTCAGATTCATAAACATTAAATCACTATGCTTATGCCAAAATGGAGGTCGGGGGAGTAGCACCAGAAACCTACATTTAAAAAAACCCAGAAAAATATGCTTGTTCCTGTCTTTCAATGTCAAAATATTACCATCAAACTGATACTGTCTTTGACAAGTAAAATGAAGGACTGCTGTATCTAGTTTTTAGTACAGTACATTTCCATCTTGAAGCATTTCAGTATACTTAAGGGACACTTCAAAAACAAAAAAGGAATTCTTTACCTTATAACATTTTAAAATTGATAACTGAGTACTAAAAATCATTCCCATTTAGGGTTTTGTAACATTTATACTAATTAATATTACTAAATAATATGACTATCAGTTATTTGGTATTTTCAGATTTTTCCTTCCTTCTTTTGAATTACAGCAAATCTCAATGCCTACCATTTGAAAACCTTAGGTTTAAGAAGTACGTAGAACACATTTTCTTTGCACAACATTCCATAGTCAGCACCCTAAACACATGTTATTAGCAGTAATATTTCCCTTAGCTGCCTCAAGGAGGGCCTGAAGAGCCTGAGAATTAAGGGCAACCTGACCCAGGGGTACTGAGAGGTGTGAAAAACAAGGCAGTGGGAGGTAGATGGGACCACATCACACTTCTACATGGCATCACCATGAATGTGCCTATGAGATGATGTTGAATAGCAATAATGGCAGCATCTGCATTCTGTAGACAGGTGAAGATCTCGTACTAAAGAAGGTGCCATAGAAAGCATAGGCTTGTTGGGTGAGACAGATTACAGCCCCAGAACTCATTAAGTAGGCCATTTTTTATGAACGACAAGAACAAGCCCACCCTTAACTCATGGGGAAGGATTATGGAAATATTTAGTACCCTTGGAGGAAAATATAGGAACAGAAGGGCTTTGCATTTAATGTCCTTTGTCAGCCAACAAATGCTAAACGCACCAAATGACAACTTATGAAAAATCTGGCTAAAAATTGCCCAAACTGCACTAAGTCATCTCTTTTTGGGGTGGCTCAAGTTGTGGGCCCAGGGCCCCTAGAGGAGATATTGTGAGAACTGTACCACTGTCACTTTGTCCTAAAAATAATAATTGCATGATGGAAAACATTATGTATGTGCCTATTGTTAAGGTAAACAACAGCTGAAGACCAATTACCAGATATCCCAGTTGTTTGCACAAAGAACATAAACCAAGTTACTCTGTCTGACTGTACTGGGTATCAAAGACCGCTGAAAATAAAATGGCTTCCACATATTTGGTGCCAGAAGTAAAGCTGCAATCTAAGTCCTAAGCCACAAGAAAATCAACCCTGTGTGAGAGCAGCCTGCCGTCTCACATTTTGCCAGACCCTACGTTCCCATAGCAACGAAGGTAGTTGTTTAGTCTTTCTCTGGCCTGGTCTTGAAAGCTGGGCGATAAGACTTCTTCTTAGAACACAGCAAAGCGCATCCTGTTGTCTTTTGCTATTAACTCAATAAAGCTCCCTTTACCATATTTCAGTTGAGGTGTCAATTCTTTGGGTGGGCTATTCTGACACCCTAATTGGTAGCTAGATCAAAGCAAAATCATTTGTCCAATGCTAGCAGTCTACTGGCTAGTATGCAGCTGAAGGAGGCAATACAGCAAAATACTGATTTATAGTCCATTGGTTGAAGGCCACTAATAAAACAAGGGATTATCCAGAGAAATGAGAGCCCGACAGGCATGAGGTAGGAGGAATCCCAGTAGCCAAGCAGCACTCACAAAAACAACAAAGAAGAAAAACACACGCTCTAATAAGCAACAGGAGTTTAAAATGGAGTGAGAAAATCTTCACTGAACTACTGTGCTGAACTTTTCCTCAGGCAAAGGAAAATATTGAGATCAAGGTGATGGTTAGAATTCTTCAAAATCTGCTCCTCTGCCTAAGAAACTTCAAGCAAGGATTTACTCAACCATAAGGGAACCATCATCACATTAAGAAGTTCATGGCTATGTAACTCTCATTTTTTTTGTCACTCCCCTCATGCAAGGCAGACTGTGATGTCGCAAATATTTTCATGGCCAAGTGGAGATTTTAATTTTTTCTTCAAAGATCCAGTTAAAAAGTTATTATACAATAGCAACTCTGGATAGACACTTGAATCATTTTAAAGTCATACAGCAGTAGTTATAATTCTATGCCAAAATTCAAACATTTAATAAAATAAATATTATAAACTAAACTTACTTTAAGACTTCTGTATACCCTTTAGCAGCAGCAACATGAAGTGCTGTACCACCAGATTTTGCATGCCGAACATCATTGATATGGCCGCTGTTAAGCCACTGTCTCGCGTCTCTTAGCATTATTCGTTCTTCTTCTTTTCGAGCTGCTTCAATATCAACTCCTAGATGGAAAGAGTTACTTTCAGTTTATTAGTTTTACATAATTTTAAAAACGAATGAAGCCTGAATTACAGTACTGAGATCCACCACGAGTGAAAGAGAGGAAGAGAAGAAAAGTTACTTTCATTTTCAAACAGAATTGATGTCTATGAAGCTACAGAATATCCAAGATCTGAGAAGAATCTGACTACAAGACAGTGTAGAAACAGAAATGCTTACAATAGATCTACACGGAGATTAGTAGGCTGGCACAGAATCATGAGAGGTAATAAAACAGAGCCAGCCAGGGTTGAGGTGCTCCTAGACTCTAAAATACTGTTTCCCAAACATAGCTCATTCAGATTTGGCTGAGGTAGACTACAAATCCCATTATACCCATTATACTCCAGTGTTCAAGAACTATTCTAGGAATACTGGAATTTTATAGTCTAACAACATTTGGAAAATCCTTGGGAGGGGAATACTGTTTAAACAGTCACTGTAGATACCGCTGCTGTTCAAATTCCAGCCCTTCCTGAATAGAGATAACCTGCTCTCAATATTACATTCAGTCTGTAATGTATTCTGTGTGAGGCTTTCCTTGAATATGATCCAGATACTCAAATTAGTGCAGTAAGCAATGGGGGAGAGTTGTCTGCAGGAAGAGTACTGTGGAAGACTTGGAACATGGCCACACATTACTCTTGTTCTGCAAGTCCCAAAATGGCTGCCAACAGTATACCGGAACTCAGTTCAAAGTATTAGTTTCAACCGATAAACTCCACATTGCTCTTTGTTTGCACATATGAAAGCTAGCACAATCAATATAAGCCACTCTAGTGTTTCTCCTCTTTTAGGGACAGCTTACTGATGGTTCCATCTATCCAATATATGGAGAAAAGTGTTTTGACAGCAGGTCATCCCTGATTTGGCACCTAATTTATGGAATAAGCTTCCATCCAATGTAAGGCAGGAGAGTCTGTTTTATATTTCAACTGCTAATATGTTTTATTATCTTGTATTTTAATATGAATTAATTTTTTTGTGTGAGCTGACCAAGTACCTGAAGGTAACTGAGGACACAAACATTAATAAATAAAAAATGTAGCATCATTTTTTAAAAATTATGTCTCACTATTCCTCCGATATAGATTTTAAAAAATACTCAAGCTGCCACCCAACAGGATTGTCAGACATGCTAAGAGAAAAAAGTCAAAGATTAGAGTAGGGTTGGGTCTTACTTGACAAGCTACCATTGCCACATAAAACTACAAATAAGACAGAAACAGGATAAATTTCAAAACACATATTTTAAATATGTTGAAAGATTAAGTTATATCTCTTTTATAATTGTGACCCATCATGAGACCTTTTGATATATGATATGTATTATGGTATAGGGAAAAACAGGACAACTTGTACCATTTATGCCAGTTTTCTCTTTCCAGCTTCCCAATTTATTTTTGCAACTGAGTATTGATAAAATAACAACAGTATAAATTTTAATTCTCTTTGGGGGCTATTCCACCCACCCACCCCAAAAAAACCCCATATACTTTTAGCAAACTTCTGATTCAGAATATTCCCCCTATTCTTTACCAAGGGATCTTATGGCAGGTAACAAAGCTAACACAGAGAAGTTGCAGCTCCATTTTAGCTGCCTTTGCGTATCGGAAAGTCTCATCCAGTTGCTTCCTAGTGGGTCAAATAGAATATATCCATACTTAAAACTAAATATAAACTCATCTACATCATTATAAAGACAAGGCGTGGCAGAAGATAATTATTAAGACACAAAAACAGGCAAATACAGAATATCCCAAGCTACAACTCAAAATGAACTCTGTGGAAAGTTAGTTAATTACAATCAATTAATTCCCCCCTAATTCAATAAGACTTTGTTTAAAGGCCATAATAGCAATGTTCCTTTCATACACAGAGTACTTGCTTCAAATGGTCCACAGATGGCAATATTGTATCTCTAGTTCAGTGTTTAGAGTACAGTGCCACTTGATCTTTCTCAGGTAAACTGAAAGATATTTCTAACTCTAAATATAAATTACCCACTTTTCTTTGATGTTAATAACTGAAAAAGATTTAGATTAACTCTTAAGACATTCCATTAAGCCAGCAATTTTTAACATTTTGTTTTCATTCCTAGCCTAATGACCTGTGTTACTACAGATGCTTCAGGTGCTTACAAATGGAGGATGCTACATCCTTGGTACAAATAGAGAGAAATGATGGACCAATTTGATTCTTTGCTAATGGCAGCTGAAAGTAATTCTTAGTTTTGATGCAACTCTTTAACTGTCACTGACTGCCACGAGAGACTTTTGGATCACAGAATTTTTTTTTAAAGATGAACACAGAGTGTCCCTTAAGCACATGGTTATATTTACTTTAGTACACAGTTCTTTGTATGACACGAGTTTGCTATAACACAAGCTGCTTCCAGACTAGCAGAATAAATCCGTACTTAAATGTAAAAGTGTCGTATACTTAATGTGCAGTGACTACTGGGCATCCCAACTGGAAAGGCAGCTGCATAGTTTTCCATCGGAAAACTACTTCATCAGCTTCAAGAGCAGAGGAGGTGTGCACCATCTTGCAGGTTGAGGCAGCCAATCAAATTTTGAACTGCCCTTCCTGTTTTGCCGGCATCTTGTCGCCTTTTCTTGCCCTCCTGCTTGTATTGGCTTGAAGCTCCAGGTTTATACTGCACAGCAAGTGTCATCGACCCCACATTAAGGCAGATGCACAGTCCTGATCATATAATGTGACGCCACAATGATCAATTGATTATCACGTGTGATGGCTCAATCAGGATTGCGCGTTCCAATGTGCAGTATAAATGTGTCTGGACACAGCCACAGTTTTGCTTTTTAATGGTCAGTAAATTAGAACTTCACTTACATACTGCAATCTTGGGACTTCCCCATAATGAGACTTGGACCCCTCTAGCAATACTGACCTACACAAGTTGACAGGATCTCACATCTGTGATACTAGTGACTTAAATCAGTAGACAGAGGCTCCATGGTTCTGCTAATTTTCAGCATTCTCTGTGGAGCAATTACTTAAGAACATAAGAACATAAGACACGCCCTGCTGGATCAGGCCACAGCCCATCTAGTCCAGCATCCTGTCACACACAGTTGCCCGCCAAATGCTCATGGGTATCTCAAACAGAGACAAGGACAAACCTTTTCCTGCTCTTGAATCCCAGCAAATGGCATTAGAAGCGTCTTGCTTCCGCTCCCACCCCCAGGTTGTAGGAACCAGCCACAGTACAGTCATACCTTGATACTAATAAATCAAGTTATTTTTATGAATGGTTTTGTAGATTAAAAAAATATTTCTGTTTCTGGAAGATTGCACTATGATCCACTTGGAAATATTCCATTCTTCACCAAGGTTCTCAGAGGAGCAATGCCTATCTAATTTCCTGTTCTCTATAATCAAGCAAATTATTGTTGGTGGTGGTGCCACCGAGTCATGGCCAACTTTTAGTTGACTCCATGGAAACCACTATGCAGATTTCTTTGCAGAGATACAGAAGCAAGTTTGCTATTGCCTACTTTTGGGGAGAGGCTGGAAAAAGAACCAGCGAACTGTGCTTTCCAGTTTAACGCACCACTGAGCCACAGCTTCCCCTTTATCAAACAAATTTTATTTCACCTATTTCAAGACCGTTTCGATTAACTGAGAAAAAGGAAGATCCTGCTGATTCTCCTTCAACTTTTTCCTAGTTGTGATGGCACTAATCACAGCATTCTACCTCTAAGTTCTAACTGACAAACGTGGAGATTTTGCTCCTACCCAAAAAGTCAATTTCACAAAGTGATATTATGAGACATCTACTGAACTCCCCCTCCCCATGCATTTTGACATTTAAATGAAGCCACTGTATTAGATCATCCAGGGATTTATAGTGCCATCAGAACAATGATGACACACAGTGTTTTTTATCCCGTTGTCATCTGAGTCAGATGAGGCTATGGAAATGCTGAACATTGCCTGGATTTTATAACTGTCTAAATGAAGATTTTTTAAAAAAGATGCTTTTCAGAAACTAAAACTGAAGCCTTGAGCAAATGGGAAATGACTTTCAAATGATTCTGGATAGAATTGTGCTCCATGGACAGAGCTGATAGAAGAACTTAGGGATACTCATAAATTCAGGAGCATTAACAGTGACCTAGGTAGTCTGTGTAGCATAATGCTTAATGGCTATGACTTCTTCACCAGCTGATGACACTTTCTGGGCAGGGAAGCTGCGAACACAGTGATCTCTGACTTCAATAACTCCTAACTATAGTAGTTAACTGTATTTGGCTGTACCAAAATAATCCATGTCTTTAATACTTTACAGCTGTAAACTTGGAAGTGGTTCATCATATTCTACTAAGTTCAGAAGAGCTAATATAATGGACATTATTACATTTTTTTTGAAGAAAACCCCCACAAGGTATTCATCAAAATGTACAACGTGGAGCTTTCAAAATCTTCCATCTAGTAATTCAACCAGTGAAAGTCACTGTGCTACATGGAGATACACATAAATAAGTGTAAAACAGTCATCCTTCATATATTCCCATTTTAAACAATGTAATTTTACTTACATGCAGTTAGCTTCCCTTAATAAGGACATGGAATTAAATGTACTTATACCAATGACTGGTGGCCCAGGATTCCCTATAGTATAATTCTTTCAATGTATCTTATTTACTATCATTGTTTATAACTCTCCTCTATTCTAGATCTCAGGGTAGCTTACAAATATTCAAGCAAAATTCAGAAGAGTTAAAAACAAATTTAAAAAGGTTTGACAGTATACAGTTTTAATTAATTTTTATGGATGAGATGGATTTTGGATGGGATGTATTATTTGGGCCTGTGACTGAAAGAAGTAAATTTAACTGCATTGAGCTGAATTTTAAATATCACCGTAAATGAGGTAGATGCCCACTATTTGAAGAAAAATGTAAAATAATGCAGCTTGACACATCTGCCAAGGGAGGTCATTCCAAAGCCCCAGGGCTATCACTGAGAAGACCCTTTCAAGTGTTTTCCCCACCTTTAACATCTCAATGTGATGGGATAACCAAGAGAGCCTCTCCAATAGATCTTAATACACAGACAGGTTTGTATGGGAAGAGGTGTTCCTTCAGATATTTGAGCTCAAATCATTTACAGCTCTGTAAAGCAGAAATATCACTGAATTAGGCTTGGTAGCAAACTGGCTACTGCAGGTGGTGGTACAACCAAGAGGGCCTCCCGTACAGATCTTAAGACAAGGGCAGGTTGATATGGAAGAAGGCATTGCTTTAGGTATTTGGGGTCCAAGTCATTTAAGGCTATAAACATTAAGGTTAAGCCTTTGAATTGGGCTCAGTTGAGATATGACAGCCAGTGCAATTCTTTTAAGACTGGTATGCTGTATGTCTGACCAGTCATTCTGGTAGTCAGTCTAGCTGCTGCATTCTGCACCAGCTGCCACTTCCAAACTGTCTTCAGGGACAGCACCATGCACAGCGCAGTACAACAATCCTGTCTGAAAGTTACCAGAGCATAGATAAGGGGCCTTAGGTGACAAACCAGCCATAGGTGGAAATAGGTACTCTTGGCCATGACCTTCACCTGAGCTAAAGGCATCAGTACAGAGTCCAAGAACACCCTCAGATTTCACACCTGTCCCTGAGAAGAAAAGGAAGGCAACACAGATCATTAACTGGTTCATCAAAAGCTGTAGAGAAGGAAACCCAGACAACTTCGAGGCCAGCCACTGTTGGTTTCAGAAGTTCAAACAACATTTCAACCTCCATAAGGTGAAGTTTGCAAAGGAAGGAAGGAAGGACGAGGATAGCTTCATATAATTACAGTGACCTAAACATGCGGTTTACAGCACGTAAACAACAGTTGATCAACCATTCCTGTCTAAATAAGGACATAGTTAAAATGGCAGCCGAGAAGCTCTGTACCACAAGGGACCAAAATGACCCCCAAACTATGTACCTGCTCTTGAACCTGAAACCATCTACAAATAAAGTCTGCAGAACCACTTTGTTAGTTCTTGTCCAACCTACTGCTATATCTAGGCACTACGTCAGAATCTGCACAGGAGAGAAGACAGGACCATGTAGAATCCCACAACCCAGTTGTAAAGGTACATTAGGACTGCCCCTTCAACACTATTCTCTGAGGCCAAGCACGAGTGGAAAACAGTGCCTTCCAACTCTCACCTTACATAGGCAATCCAGAGACTCCATTTCATAATATCAATATTTACTGAGGGGGGGGGGGGGAGCAGAAGTTACCCAAAAGTTAATTCAAATCAGGCTGGAAATTAAAGTAAGCTATGACCATCAGTTTTATTCATGCATGCAATGGGTGTAATAAAATTGGTACTAATATTCACATCTAGTGGGAATGCTTTTGGTTACAGGTGCAATAGGAAACTAATAATACACTTACAACACTAATTAAGTTAACTAAAGAACTGGCTCTCCGCCATGTCTACAAAAATAAAGGCCTAGCTGGTAAAACAAAATGACTACTAGATTTAATGATATTGGCTGCCAATAAAGTTATCACCTCTGAATGGAAACACAGCACCATGTTTACTGTGAAGATATGTTATAACAAGTTATAGCAGAAATCAGTAAAATACACTATGAACGTTTTTTGAGGCCTGTACTTGTAATTGTTCTATGAATAACTTATCTTCTTGGAAACTGGAAGTGGGCCTTAAGCATGCTTAAATATAAGTTATCAGGAAAATATTCTAAGAAAGATTACTGTAAATGCATGAACCACCACAAGCAAAAGAGAAAATCCTATGGAATTTTTGTCTCCTGTGGCAATGAAGAGTAAAGAACAGCATTTTCAGAACTGTTCTATGTTTTCCTAAAAGCCTCTGCATTATTGGGTGATTACTATAATAACAGATATGGCTAATTTACTGAAACACATCTATTAGTTTTTTTACACAACCAGGATCCATCAGACCACTAGTAATAATCACTCAAAAGTTAACAGCATCTAAGGGTGTTTTTCCACTGTCACTAGAAGTACCCATTAAGTACCCATTAATGGGTACAAAAGTGCCATTAAGTACCCATTAATGGGTACTTAATGGGTATTTCTAGTGACAGTGGAAAAACACCCCAAGACCATGTGTACTACAAGAAGTCAGGACAGACCTCAGCATCCAATACTGTCCTCCTTTAACTAACTAATAATGCATATATTCACTTGTCATTCTGTATTATGGAAATACTAATCATGAGATGCTGAAGGGACTGGGATTGAAACTAACACTGACACAAAGATGGGGCATTCTTCTACTACTGTCACAAAAAATGGAAAATGTCCCTGCAAAGTTCCATTCATGATGTATTTCACACAATTTAGAAAACACAGTGAGAAAATTAACATGCATTAAGATTTCCCCACTGCAATGTCCACTGAACAATACTGGCCATTTCTTCCTGAAATGTACAGCTGCTCTTGTATATTAGGCAACAAATGCTTTATATAGTCTGCTGTTTTTGGAAGGCAAGTGGAAGCAAATATGTGCAAATGCACACATACATTAACACATTTACTACAGAGATACCTAAAGACAACCTAAATTATTTGGGAATCCAGAATTAAACATATAGTCAATATTGCTACCTAAATAGCTATTTACAACTTTGGAAATGTCTTGCCATTTCAATTCTGGTTTTCCCCACCATTCTCCTAATGTTCTGTACACATATGCAGACATTCCCAAAGACTTTCATAATGTAGTTTCAGCATTCCTTTAACATCTACTTTGTGCTCCTTTGCCATAATATGGCCCTTTCCTTTAGCCACAAGTTAGAGAGTTCTAGCTTCCAATACTTTATTATATATTGTATGTAATTTCCCAATTCTTCCTCACTTTTAATCATATGACTGTGCAGCTCAACTGGGCTCAGAAAAAATGGGACTTCTAAGAAGCAGTACATATGGCATTTTGCTCTTAGTATCAATATTATGAAACAAATATTGTTGCTGTTTCCTTGCTGTTCAAGTAACTGGTGTATAACATAAGAAAAGCAGATGATTTTGTTGTTTATCCAGTTGTGCTAAGTATTGGAACATTAGAAGGTTAATATTCTTATGCTCAGGCTTCCATTCAGTGAACTGTAAAGAGAAAACTCCATCAATTAAATCTGTTTTGTTGTAAGAAAAGTAAATTCTAAAAGTCTTCCAATTTTGTGTGTGAAAAAGAGATTGAAAAAGAGGCACTACAACCTAGGACAGTGATGGCGAACCTTTTGAGCTTGGTGTGTCAAAATTTGCAAGAAAACCTAGCTTAACTTGAGTGCTGCGTCACATCTAGAAATATCCATAATTTTGTGATATATGTAGCTCTAGTAAAAAAGTTATATTTTTGAATATGTATTTTATCAAAAGCAAAAACAATTCTTTACATTAGTGACTTCTGTTGCTGAATTTTGTTTGCTAAATCTTCAATTGAAAGCTGGTATTTCGTACACTTCAAGAACAAGCAAGCACTACACGCCCAGGTGCCAGGGTGACCATGTGTGTCACCCAAAAGGGCTTGGCGTGTCACCTGTGACACGCGTGTCATAGGTTGGCCATCACTGACCTAGGAAAAAACAGTCTCGCAGTAGTATCTGTGGTTTGGCCAAGAAGGCAGAACTCTTTTTCTGGCTATGAGAAAGGAGCAAGAGCTCTTGCCTGACTGCAGCAGTGGCAGCACTTTGGTTGCAGTAGAGGAATAGTAGCTGGAAATAGAGGGGGAAAGCAGGAAGAGAAAAGAGCCAAGGGGACGGAGGGAGGAAGAGGAAGAGGAGGAAGACAAAGAGAAAGAGTTGGCTTTTATATCCCACTTTTCTCACCCTTAAGTGGCTGATAAACCTTCTTTTCCCCAAAATGGAAACCCTGTGAAGTAGGTGGGGTTGTGAGAGCTCAGCAGAGAGCTGTGATTAATCCAAGGTCATCCAGTCAGCTTTGTGGTCCCGAACCAGGAGGCTACCAGACAAGAATCCAACACTCTAACCATAAAACCAAACTGATTAGGAAGCCAAATGATTTCCCCAAAACTATATAACTAAAATTGGGAGTCTACTAAATTTGGAGAGTGGCTGTAGATCATCAGCAGAGTACACTGCATTGAATGCAGAGGATTTTTTGGAACTCAAGACTGGAGTATAATGTTTTCTTCACTTGTAACCCATACTGAGACCTTCAGGTATAGGGTAGGATAGAAAAATAAATAATAAATAAATCACTGTCAAAGCATCTATTGAATCTACATCTGACAGCCCCCCTTCTGGACCGTCATTTTAAACACATCGTGTATTGTTTTAGATTTATTCAATTTTTAAAGGGTTTTTAATGTATATTCTCATTCTTAATCTGTTGTTACCTGCCCAGAGACCATCGGGTATGGGGTGGGATAGAAATGCATGCATGTATGCATGTGTGTATGCGTGCATGTGTGTGTGTATGTATGTATGTATGTATGTATGTAGGCATGTATGTAAATAAATAATCTGTTTGTCATTTTGCACTTATCTGTGTTGTTTAAAATAAACATTCTATAGAAATAACAGAGTATTTGGGCTAAGGATAACTTTTTCTTGATTTTCAGGATATAGCAAACAGTTTGAGGGGTAGTAGTGAGTAAATGAAATTCCTGTAATGAATAAAATGAATTATATATGGAATGGAATTGTTACAATGAAATCAACAAACATAAAAAAAACCTGTTTAACTCCTGACAGCATAACGTGCTTGCTGCTAATAACAAGTTTAATCTGTCAAATCAAACAACAAACAGTATATAAATAGGATATTCTTTTTTGTATGACTTAGAATTACATTGCTCGATTATCACCTCAGTGCTTTACTCTTATGAGTTTTATGAGCCTGCCATAATGTTTGAATGCAAGATCTCTGCCACCTATGTGATTCTGTATATACGTATACAGTAGCTGCCTGTTGTTTTGGAAGTGAGAGTTGACTCCCCCCTCCCTGCTGGGGTTGAGTGATACATTTTGGCTCTAAGTTTAAACTGGGTTTTGAAAAATAGTTATTGTTCATTGGTTGAAGGCCAAACCCTGCCCAGCTATGAAACATATGAATATGCTGGGCTTTCTGTTCCAAGTTGCTCCCAACAAGAAATGCCCTAACGCTGAGCAGAAATAAATCACTGTTCATCTTTTTAAAGAAAGAGGCTCATCGTGGTTATCCTTTGCCAGCCTGACAATACCTCTGCAGACATCAGAAAACTTTCTGCAATCTCACTTGATTCCGTTTTGGCTCCATTTCAATTGGAACTCAGCACTCAAGCTAGCTGTTGGGAATGTTTTGATCATTCACTGACACTAAATCTGCCTAATTAGAAAGCCTGTTGCTCCCAGTGGCCACCACACAGTGCCCCCAGGTTTTCTTGTGCTCGTTTCAAAGGAGCACTAGAAAGGTGAGTTACAGAATCTGCACATTCCTAACCACCAGCAGACCTGAGGGCAGGATTGAACTGCAGTTTTTCCTCAACATTTTATTTGTTTAAAATATTTATATACCACTTTTCATTAAAAACATATTGAAGTAGTTTACAAGAAAGATTTGAGAACAAATGTATTTCTAGAATATTTCTGTAGTAAGCTATTCTCTACTTTTATGAAACTGGTCATGTCATCTGAACACTGTGGTAACATTTCAAGACTTTCACATACAAAACATTTAATTTATAAACTTAAAAAGTTACCTTGTCGATTCACTTCATTTTGAAGCAATTCTTCCATTGCTTCTTCCTCAGCAATATCTAATGGAGTGTCCCCTTCACTATTTACTGCTCCTACATGTGCTCCATGACTAATTAAATATCTGCAAAAGATAGAATGTATAATTAATTTGGAAGCATATTTGTATGCATTAATACTGGAGCACATAGAAAACATTTTACTGAACAATATGCAATACAGAATAAAGCTCCAATTGTAATACAGATTATGATTTTAAAGTCACTTTCTCTAATAAAATCAACCATTCAGGCCACTACTATTTCTTAAAAAACAATGCTCCAAGTGGCTAAAACAGTTAAGTTGTGGGGCCATAGAGCCTAGCAAATTTGTGGAACAGCCATCACAATATTCCATGCTCCTTTTGCTGCAAGCTAATAACTCTACTTTTATGAAAATTTTTCCAAGCAGTTTACTGTTTATTTTTTAAAGCAAATGATCATAAACCAACTATGAATCACTGGACAATGAGTAATAGTTAGATTTCACACTAAAATTTCAGAATAGATCCCTTGATCTCAGTTATCAATTTAGAGTCTTGATACAGGCTGTAGTTGATGCTACTAGTATTTTATTTTATCACCTTTCTTAAAACCCAAGTTAATTCCTCAAATTTTAAGAAACAAGCAAAAAATCCCTAGAGAAGGGGAGGGAGGGAGGACAGGCAGATGGATGGACGGATCTAGGGCAACAGTACTACCAACCACAGATGAACCAATATGTATTGAAATGGAAACCTGACATATTGAATTATATCTTTAATAAATACAGAAGAGAAAAAAAAGTTTCCAGTGATCCAAACACAGGACGTTTTTACCCCTCCCTTTCAGCAGCAATCACTACTGCTGATATGGATGAAAACAAACAACCAGGCCTATTTGCACGAGGGGGTTTGGAACGTGTGGAGGACACATGGGGATGGAGCATTTGCTCCTGTGGGCTGGAGGTTCTGCTCAGAACCGCCTCAGCCAATCCCAGAGCGCCATCCACGCGTTCTGGTTTCAGAGCACAAAGAAGTGCTCTAAAGCCGTCCCGATATGTTCGGCATGTCCTTACATGTTCCCAGCCGTACTGCACGCTCCGTGTTTTGCGCCTGCACACACGCGGGAACACGTTCTCTATTCGCACAGAGGGAGGCAAGAAACGCATGTAGACATGTTCCTGCCTCCCTCCGTGTGAATGGATAAAGCGTTCCCACATGTCTTAGCCTTCTTCGCTACAGCTGTTCTGGCTGTAGTGCAAAGAGGCCTCAGATTTTGCGGATGAACACTTTCCCATTATTATTATAGATTATTTATAAAGCGCTGTTCATGTACTCAGCGCTGTACACGAAATAACATTAAATAATAATAATAAAAGTATAAAACCTGTCAGTGGCGTACATCTCCTTACATCATCAGCAGAAATGGGGGAGAATTTGACTTGGGGGGGGTCCCTAGTACTCTGTCACAGGAACAAGGCATTGAAAATCAATCTACTACTGTTTGCTATGTCTGGAACATGCAGTTTATAAATGCTACCTTACTTAGCTGTTTCAATGATACATTCAGAATATTGAGACTTTCTGAGCTGTGTTCTGTCAAAAATTAAATTCAGGAAGTATTCTGGGCACAATCTTACCAGCACATCCAATACTATTTATCCCACAGCTTCAAAATTTCAGGAAAATTTACCCTACCCCCTACTCCTAGCTGCTTAAAATTCTTTTATCTGAATATGTCAGAAATTACATTTGGTATCTTTTCTTGTAGTGTGTCTTCTCATTTTTTTAAAAAAAATCTCAGAAAGCAGCACTGTGAAGTATCATTACATCACAGCAACCCAGAAATGTTTTTGGAAGAAATGAGAGAAATGTAACACAGAAAGGTACTCTATCAGTGATAAACTAAACATTGGGAGTGGGAGGAAGATACTCAAAAGCAGTGAAAGCAGTGATTAACTGTATTCAGGTTTGGAAAACACGCTTTTAAAAAAACATATGCATCTTTTTACGTAGTGAACTATAACTTTAGGACATTGCATAAAGGATGAGCCAGGCACGCTCAGGTTGCTACTGCAGACGCCTAGTTCTAAAGCTATTGTGAAGAAACAGTTTGGATACAGTAGAACAGTGGTTCTCAACCTTCCTAATGCCGCGATCCCTTAATGGAATTTCTCATGTTGTGGAGACCCCCAACCATGGGGGCGGAGCAGCTGGGAGGTGGGAGGGAAGGGCAGTGGGAGACTCGTCACAACCCCTCTGAAAGGGTACTTTGACCCCCAAAGGGGTCCCGACCCCCAGGTTGAGAACCACTGCAGTAGAAGGATGGAGCATCAAGTAGCATAGCACACTTACAATCCACATCACAAAATGTTTTGAGGAGATTCTGTATATCTCTAACAAAAGCATAAATAATATAAAATGAAATATAAGAGCAAACACCAATCTATGGTGTTTTTAACTAAATCGTTTTAAAATGTCATGGTATCAAGCAAGTGAAGTTTTTTTTAATCTAATTTGTATTTTTATCCTGCCCTTTACATGAAGGTCTCAGAGAAGGTTAAAACAGTAAAAACAAAAATTTAGTTAACAGACTCAGAAGAATGAAAGTAAGCCATGTTAAACCAAAACAGCACTGCTTTGACAGTGGAGTCAAGAGCTTCAAATGTCTGCAGTCTACAATCTTACTTGGGCAAATAAGCCATACCTTCTCATAATCCAAGCACTGCGGTGGGGATATATAACTTTGTGCTTTCATTTATACTCCAGTTGTGATGCTAAGGGTTTTATGAAATAAATGAGTGAACTATGGAGGCTTAAAAGACCAGCATTCAGACTCATTGAGAAACAATTAGCTACCCAATGTTCAAATACAATCAAGAGGAAATTTCTATCACATCACTACCATGCTACAGGGAGCATATCAAAACCACTGTGAAACTGATGAAATCTTGGAAGTACAGCGTAGCCCCACAGAAGAAAGTGACAAGACACTATAACTACTATCCATGCTGCAAAGCAGAGCTGCTGAAATGAGAATTCTGATCAGGAACAAGCTTGATACTGTTAACTATCACACTAGACTGCCAAAGCCTGGCATAAAACAACCTTCAGATGACATACCAGCAGTTGCCAATGAAGCAATACAAACTATCCCAACTACCACCATTACTGAAACCAATAAATCTGTATATACAGCTGCAACAGTGACTCTAGAGATGCTTGGCTACAAGTCCAAAGGCTCAAATGATGCCAACAAATAATATCCCCCTTGGAGGTTGTCTGGAAGCCAAAATAAGAAATACCAGTATATGCAAGGGCATTAGTAAGCTGACACAACTCAGTATGGAGGCAAAGATCAAGAGCAATTCACAGGTATCAAGGAAGCCCAAAGAACACTGGCTACCATATGGAAGAGATTACATCAAAGAGACAGAAATCAAAAGGATAAATGTCCTCTTATCTAAAGAGACAGCTAGGATATACTCTCAGTTACAAGGTGGTAGTCTATTAATAGAAGATCCACCAAGAGCTGAAACTAAACAATAGTGGTAAAACATACGGGAACCCGAATCCTATCATAATACCAATGTCCAATGGCTTGCAAACCTACAAACAGACCACTGCTATCACAAAAGCAAACATTCAATGAGTCACACGTGTAAAGAACTGGGCAGCACCAGGCCTAGACACAATCCACATATACTGGTTAAGGAAACTAACACCAGTGCATGAATGCCTAGCAGCACAAATATATCAGTTACTATCATTTGGATCCCACCCTGATTGGTTAACACGTGTCAGAAAGGTACTGATCACCAAAGACCCCAACAAGACTCCAATTACCACCCAATAACCTGCCTCTCCGCACAATGCTGAAACTGCTATCAAATATTATAGCCACCAAGTTGAATAGACATGTAGTCAGTACATGAAAACAGCTCAAAAAGAGACTGGAAACCATATCAGAAGCGCAAAGCACCAGCCACTAATAGACCTAGCAATCATCTAGTTTCAAGGTGCAGAAAGACCAACATTAGAATAGCATGGATTGTCTGCATGAAAAACTATGACTCAATGTTAAAAAAGACTATGATTGACATTCAAAAATCCTATCAGTGGCTGGAAAAGGCAGGACTGAAACACAGCACCAAGGCACTAATCTTAGTAGCTCAAGAACAAGCACTGGTCAGAAGATCAACAGATGCAAGACTTCAACATACCAGGGAAGACCCCTGGTGCATAATGCTTGGCCCTGAGATCTTTGGGTACAGGGCAGGATAAAAATGCAAATGATGATGATATGCCCTCCAAACAATCAACACATAGCAGGCAAGTGCAGGATGCTGGCAAGAAAGGCATATACAGAGCAGCACAACCAAACTGCAGGAACTTCTGTATTGAGTACAGACTGAACACCTCAAAGTCCACATGGGAAATTCAAACGTGGCTGAAAACAAAAGAGCCAAGATCTTGTAGAACTTCCACATCCACAAACATCAAATGGACATTATGGCCCTAGAAAAAGAAATAAGCAGCAGTCCCAAGTAATGATAACATCAGGAAGAATATAAGAAATTCAATATTAGGAAATGAAAGTAGTGGAGAAGATACGGAAGGCAAAGGCAAAAGTGGATCCAGATCTCAGGATAAACACCAGAGATTTCTGTTCTGAAGAGTGCAACCATAGAACAGCTAATATACTGCACAGGAAACTCAAATACTTAGGTCTTTGATAGAAGATCCAAGATTGAGGTAGATATACAAAGCAGAGAGGTATGTGTTTCACCTATTAGGGAGCTTGAAACCAAGAGATGCAAAAAAGGACGTATAAAAATGCAATAATTCTGTAGATACCTATAATTAATGATTCTTTTTTCATTACTGGGATCCATACCTAGACAGAAACTCAGCTGGTTTATATACAACCAAAACTCATTCAAACTCTTTCGGAGTGAGGCATGTCTTTCAGACATACTTTAAGAAAGTTCTCATGCAAGCATTGATTAAACGTTTCAGGGATGTTCTTTCCAGCAGAAAGAAAAAGGGGTCCAATTCATAATTATATTACATTAGGATATGTTAGGATTGGAAGTAATCAAGGGGAAGAATCAATACTGGTAGGTCAGAGAAAGCTGGATATTTATAGTGAATATTTAACATTTTTGGTGGATTCAGTGCTGGAGGCCTCAGGAGAACAATTATTTTTCTCCCCTGGTTTCCATGACAGAGAAGCAAAGATTTAGTTTTCCAACAATGCAGCAAGATGGATAGAAGCAGGTAGAAAGCTAGGGAAGGGAAGGTAGAAACAAAACAAGTAGTAGTTCAAAAATCAGCCTCCTCCTATGCAGTTGTGCAGGCCTCCAGTGTTGAATCCACTGACAAAAAGTATTCCTGATAAGTACCCAACCAGTGGATCTCAGTGCTGAAGCACTCAAGAAACAGCTGGAATGTATTAAAGATAACTAAGAAAGGGCAGGAAAGAGAGACATCCAGAACCTGCTGGATGACTCTCCTCTCAAAAGCTGCTTTGATGGATAGATCCACCTTCCAATATTAAATAAAACTGAACAAACAAGAACAAGGCTTTGGATGGTCAAACTTTCTCCATGGGCAGCAGAAAGGCGAGATGGTTCGGGTGGCAAACACTGTATGTATCAATGTTTTTCCATGACACCATCACTGAAACCCTTTATTCATACTTTGCATAGACTAATTTCAAATGCATTCTTGTATTGTCAGAACTGGCAATAACACTAAACCGGCAATACCTGACAGCTTTCAGCATTCTCCATAACTTCTCATAATGGCTACAGTAGTTATTATAGTCACAAATTGTATCCATTCCTTATATAACACCATGGTTTGGTTTCCACTAATATTGTACAACTGTCTTGCCCAAATTGCTACCTCTGTCAAGAGAACCACGAGGGTCAGTCAACCAGAATAAGTCAATGTCACACAGAAATGAGACCCAATCTATCAGTGCCAGACAGTGGCACTTTAAGGGGGAGGCTCCCTTTAGCAATGTAAGTGAATAGTACTTATTGCAAGTTAAGACTGCATTGAATAGGAGAAGTCACATTTTACCAGCCATGTAAAAGCAAAACAGTGTTGTACAAGGCCAAGTTATTGAGGGAATAACTATACAGAAAACCTATGGACAGGCCACTTGGTGACTCAATGGTCATTCCACAGCAGACAAGGACAGACATTTAACAATCAATTTCCCTGTGACCTAGGGACTCTGAAACCTATCATTTCTCTTCCCTGAAACTGATTCTTTGGGTTCAAAAAATAAATAAGGATAGGTAAGTACTGACAGATGTGCTGAATGTTGTCTACTAATAGACGTACAAGTGCTGGAAATAGTTATCTATCCTGGAACTTAAATAATCCCAGTCTTATTTTCAATACTTCTGTGGCTTGTAAATAAGCCTTATAAAGCAACAGATAAATTTATTTTTCCTTCTCAACCTTTCCTAGGCCTCAACATATAATAGCTACACTTGTAAACTTTAAAATGTAGATGTACATATAGATGGTTCCTGAACACACTATGAGAGTTAAAAAAACAAAACAAAATACAACTCTCCTCATGTCTGAAGCTGGCATTTGACTCCTATTTCAAGACATTTAGCAATACAGTGCGCAAGGCATGAAAAAAAATGTCTTAGGAGAGAAACCAAATACAAAATTCTTCTTATGCAATTGGCTAATTAATTAATGGAGTGGCTGAAGCTGAGCAGTAGTCCAAACTGCCTGGAAAGCAGAAGGCCTCTGATTGAATCCCTAGGCTCTTCCCAGAAGTAGGTAAGAGCAAACTCACTTCTGTGTCTCTGCCAAGAAAACTGCATTGAGGAGCACAGGAAGGTGCCCCAGCAATCAAACATGAGTTAGCCACAACTCAGTGGCAGCCAACAATAACACTTAGTTCATAGTACGTTCTCACCAAAACCTAGCCTGAGGTGGGCAAAGCCTAAAAAGTTAAGTGCATAATCACGTTCTCCCTTTAAAGAAGAAAGCCTCAAGTGTGTTACTGGAGGAATTCTGTGAATGATGGTGCCCCCTGCAGCCTTTTCCAGCCCACAGCAGTGCCAAAATATTTAGTGAAGTAAAAGGATGCTGATTAAACAGCATCTTTTTTACTCTGCACTTACACCTGAGTACTCTGTGGCTACTGCTAGGAACAGACCTTCCTGTCTGGTGGACAGGAAGCCACTGTGAAGAGACACTGAAGCTTCTGATTTTCCAGTCTGACAGACCAGAAGCAACTACAGCACCCCACAGCATTATAGATGGTGTCTGAAGGCACTCTTGAGTAAGCAACAGAACCAACAGGATGCCAGGGCCATGAAGCAAAGACATTTCTCTTACCGTGAAAAATGCTTGTCAGATATCAGGAGTATGCACAAGCAGAAAAAAAGGTCCAGTTCAGGCATCAGCCAGAAGACACTCAGTTTGACTTGTATGAATTTAGAAATGGCAGCTCAGCCAACAAAATTATTTCCAACTTGAACCTGATCAGCTGTTCAATGGGAGGAAGCTTTCCCCTTTCCCTCCTAGTGAAAAGTCCATATTTCCTAAACAGCTGATACAACACCCTGTAGCACAGTGGTTCTCAACCTGGGGGTCGGGATCCCTTTGGGGGTCGAATTACCCTTTCAGAGGGGTTGCGATCAGTCTCCCCCACCCTTCCCTCCCACCTCCCAGCTGCTCCGCCCCTGTGGTTGGGGGTACTCAGCCCAAGGTACTCAGATGGACATTTTAATCTTTGATCTAGCAGGTTAATGTGTTTTTTACACTGGAAGATCAAGGAAGAAAGCTCCTCTTGTACTCAGTTAAATACAAATCAAAGGGGAGAAGGGCAAGATATAAAAAAACACAACAAATCCTGGTATCACCGCCACAGTGATCTTAGCCTGCAAAGAAAAAAAGGCTGCTTTTTATATTTAACATCAGTCTAAAAAATACCAGGAGGTGGTTATCTCTTCTTTGCTAACCCTTCTGACCTTAGTTATATTCCTTAAATTTTAGCCTCCTCCCCCTACAAGGACTAAAGCAAGCACATTTAACTGTGTGAACCAAGAGCGACCCATTTCTCGCCTAAGTTTTGGGCACACCGTCTTTCTCCAAAAACCTTTGGAAAGCAGTTTATCCTTTTTCTACTTGCCACACCTTTAATCATCCAATTACATCCCAAAGGAGATGACAGATCTTGTAATATTGAGAACTGGTTCTCTCATGAGTAAGTAGAGCAGCTAGTTCCCTTTCTTTTATAGCTTCAGTGGCCTTGACCATCTGCCAGGGCTAAGCGAGTTTCTGCTAATAGTATTACTTTGCCTGAATTCCCACGAAGTGATTTTTTTATTACTTGGCCATCCATGTATGAATAATCACAGAATCTAAATATCAGACCATACCAAAAAATGTTACAGAAGCTACATTTTGTTCAGTCCAAATGCTCAAAAGGACAGAAAAAACACAGGTAAACCCACTTCATTAGAATGAAACGTTGTCTACTTACATGAGCGTTCATTTCTGTGGGTTCAGATGGATCACGATGGATCTTATCTTCTGACTACTGCTCATCATGATCCTATTCTGAACCCATAGGAAATTAGTCTATTAGTGCTAAATCAGTCTCTGTAATCATGGAAACTCTTCATGCTGAATTAAACTGGTATGATCTAAAAATATTTTAAACAAGATATTAATTAAAAGTTCAAAAGAATTTACAGACTAAATACCGTATTTTCCGGCGTATAAGACGACTGGGCGTATAAGACGACCCCCAACTTTCCATTTAAAATATAGAGTTTGGGATATACTCACCATATAAGAAGATGACACGTGATGTATAAGATGCCCCCCGACTTTTGAGAAGATTTTCGGGGGTTAAAAAGTAGTCTTATACGCCAGAAAATACAGTATCTGTTTAAAAACTACATCATCCAGGATCATGCATTTTATTTCTTTATTTTTAGTGGTCAAGTGTGTTGGACTAGAATCTAAGAGTCTACAGGGTTGAAATCTCCATTTGGCTGTAGAAGCATACTAAGTGACCCTGGACCAATCATTACATCTAAGCATGGTGTGAGAGGCTGATCCCTCTCCAGCTGGGTCAGCAACCCATGTGAGAAGTAGTGTTGGTTGCTCAAGTTAGGAGCCTCTTCTGTTGTCCAAGTCTTGCATGAAGAGCCTTTCACTGTGGTCTTTTAAGCAAACTACGCTGTGAGGGTCCCATTTTAGTTTTAACAGGCAGGAGGAGATATGCCAATGAGAACCAGTGAAGAAGAATTCAAAGGAGTATAAGGCTATCACTCCTGCTGTTCTCTCTCCCAACATTCAGGATGAGAGGAAGACTGTCAAACTCCCCACTGGCTTTGCGGTGCTGCTATTAAATGCCAGGACAGTTCAAAAGTCATCATTCATCCATAAAGTAATTGTGCATTAAAATGCTGATATAACAGAGACCTGGGTGGTGAACTGGGAGGCCCAGTGCTTACACACCTTTGCAGCACCAGTGTACACTTGTGGGACAGGATGGGTGAGCAGACATAGTCCATAAAAAAATCTCTCTCACTAAGCAACCATTCCACTATGTGACTGAGACTGAGGGATTGTTCTCCATGCTGAAACCAGAAAGACAGAATGGAACTGCTAGTACTGTACCATTCACCCTGCTGTTCAACACCAACTCTGAGTTGTTGAAGGCAGTCTTGGATGTAGTGCTGGAGGCTTGTGTGTTTAGGGGGATTTAATATCCATGCTGAAGATACCTTCAGTGGTCCAGCTTAAGACTTCATGACATCTATGACAATCATGGACCTGACTTAGGATGTTATGAGTCTCACCTATGCTGCAGGACATACTCTCAGCCTGGGTTTTGCTACAGATAAGGAGGATTTTTATACATTGGTAGGTGGACTTGTGGTCAGTCCACTACCATAGGCGGATCATTTCAGGTGAAGTCTGAGTTTGTGGTATCAGTTATTCTTGCATGGGTGGAGGACCCAGTGAAGACTTACAAAATCTGAGAGATTCATGATGGCTCTGGGGAGTTTCAGGTTGACATAGCTGGTGCTCCTGTTGAGCCTCTAGTCACATTTTGCAACTTTGACCTATTGACATAATCATTCCCAAGGCCCTTTGGGGACCCTGCAGAGCTTGAGAGCAGGATACCTGATGTCCAGAGAGCAAGCGCTATAAATCCCGATGTAAATCTGGCTGAATGCACGTAAGACTGCATTACTATGCTGACAGGAGCAAAAAGGCTTACTTTTCTGCCTATGTTGTGTCCTTAAGTTGCTATCTGGCAGAGGTGTTCTGAGCGGTTAAAGAGCTCTTCTGTCTAGTTATAAGGATTAATTTATGTCACCTTCAGAGGCTCTTTGTGATAAATTTTTGGAATAAAGTCACTCAAATTAGCATGGAATTGGATTCTACAGTTTGGCTTCAGACAGGGATATGGACTGAGACTGCTTTGGTCACTCTGACAGGTGACCTCTTTTGAGTGAGGGACAGTGCCAAAGCCTGTTTATTCTTCTTTTTCTCTGAGCAGCATCAGAGAAACTCAAATGGCTGGCTGGATGCACATCATAGAAAATAAAAATTCTCTAACAAACCCTATCCAAACAGGGAGATGCACCTCCAGGTGCTTATGAAACAAACAATTTAATATGTAGGAAAACCATGCCCAACACTTTTCCTTCAAGGCAATTTTAAAACACAAAAATGACATTTTTTTTGTTGGTTTAAATCCTTCAGCTGCTGCTGCTGCTGTGTAAATCACAGCACATTTCTTAACTACAGACAGCAAAGATGCCTTTTAAAATATAAGTATAATGTCTTTCAAATATGCCATTTAGCAGTATTTAGCAATTGTAAATATATAGAAAAAAACCTACAATATGTGCTTTCTGATTTACCATGGAAAGCAATTAACAAATCAACTATAATAGCTGGGGCCCTGAACTTAAGAAGTTCCTTCTCTCATACAGACCTGCCCAGCTATTTGAATCACAAGTAGAGACCCTTCTTGTAGTTCTGCCACTCTGAGAGGTACAAGGGGGTGGTGGCACAAGAGGGTTCTTTTCTCTGATTGTCCCAAGAAGGTCTCCAAGTAGAAAGATGCCAGGCTTTCAATTCCTGGTAATAAGTCTCTCTTTCACCTAGGTCTTTCATGTTTAGCTCCTAATGGAATGTTACTGGTTTATTGAACGAACAAATGAATGAACAATAAACGAACTACTCTCCCTAAAATACCAACAACAATTCACCACTACAATGAAAAATGTTTTGAAAATGTTTGCCTCTAAGAAGAAGCATTTTGTTCTTTGAGATCCTAAACATATTTTAACGAAGAATCCTACAATTCAGAGAATCTCCAGAAAATATACAAGCTTGTCTAAACAAAAAGACAAATGTACTTCATCCGGGAAAAGATACAATCTAGAAGGATTCAGAAAAAGGTATTGTGTACCTGTGTTTATAAAGGAAGGTTAGCAATTTCAAGCAAAGGTGGGCAATCTAAAGTGCTTGGTTTTAAGGAACAGCTCAGATTTAGTTGGAGTAACAGAATCCTCTTGGAATGGTGAGATTTAGAAGGTGCATTGGTATTGCTTTATCCAGTATTTTCAGGAAAGATAGAAAAATATGTACTGAAGTTAGTGATCCTTTGTGTGTACAATAAAATGAGGATCTGTATTAAAATAAATGGCTTCAACTACTCAATACACTGAATGCGGCTTGTTTGTAGTGGTGCCTATCCAATGCAACACTTCTTTTTCTGAAGCAAGGAACCTACTAGTACATCCTTTGCTATACTTTGAAAACTCATCTTTTCATTCTGTCCTTCTCTTTATAGATTGTTGGATTGTTTGTTGTTCTCCTTATCCTAAAAAGTTTTTGTTTTATGGTGTAACCCAGCTGGAGATATTTTTATGAGAATCAATGTAGAAATATAATTTATCTCATTCATTTGAGAATTAAAAGATGATAAATTCAGCTTTTATATATGAGGACCTACACTATTTGGACTCAGAATATCTGATGTAGTCTCTTCATCAGACCTGCCTAGGCATTAAGGTCAGAAGGGAAAACCTTGCTAATAATTCCATCATCTTCAAAGGTGAAAGTCATGGTGGCACATGAGAGGGCCTTTTCTATGGCAGCCTTCAGTCATTGGAACAGCCTTTCAGTGGAGGTACACCAAGTACCGATATCATATGGCCTTAGTGCCTGGTCAAAACATACCTCTTCACCAAAGCATTTGATGCTTTTAGCTGTCTCTTGAAGGCTGTGTTATATTTTAAACATATTTTATTCTCTTTTTATTAATTTGTCATTTTAGATAAATGTGGTAAGCCATTGTGGATCTTCAGATGACGGGCAGAATACAAATAAAATTAAAAATACATTTTTAAAAATTTAATAACCATGCAGGAAGTATAACTCAGAAGCCCATACTGCTGCTGAAGAAGAAAAATCTACACTCATTCACCCCAAAGTAAGAGACTGGGGATTAGACTGACATTTGCCCTTCTGTGGTTGCTGCAGTTCCAATGTTTCTGCAATCAGGAATATTCCCTTAACACAGAGACTTCAGGTTCACTCAAACAAACAAATCAGGAGTTCATTCAAGGCAAACAAATGACGAAAATTATTTAAATGGCTTTTAATATATAAAATGTAACAGCAAAAAATTTCTGCTATGAAGTATACATTTAGTCTTTTTGCTTCTTCAGATCTTAAAATAGCTTTTTTAAAAGGACTTTAATCAGAGGCTCATCGAGGGATAGCCAACTTTATCATATGTTTGTTCTTCTGATAAATGCTTAGTTGGCTCATTGTTACAAACAGTGTATGAAACCAGGATGACATTTTAATCCAATTCAACATGACAACTGTGTCGTTACATCAAAAATACAGACTTAACTATCCCACAAAAAGAAATAATGAATAAGCAATAAGTCAGAATAATCAATCAAAATAATTCTTCTTTTAAAAAATGGCACTTCCACACACTTGATCTTAAAATTAGATTCTTCCAAAATTCTTCCACAGAATCAGAACTGATTTAAGATCAAAATACTCTGATTTCAGAGAAATCAGATCCACATAGATCAAATGTTAGAACATACATACTCTCTAGTACTACAGAAGCTTTCTTGCTGGAGCTGGAAATTGTTTCCTTCCTCTTCAGATATTAAACAAGTGGCATTTAAAATAAGATGGTGCAATACAGGATGTGGAACACTTCAACAAAAGCATCTAAACCATTCTACCAGCTACTTAGACGACCAGTCAACTTCAGTACATATCAGCATTCTATGGTAGAGTCTTATCGTATCAAAAGCACAATGATCCAGATGTCAAGAAAACAACAATCACTATTTTGTATTCCTTGTATATTAAGAGTAACTACTGAACATATAACACATTGGACATCTGCCCCAACTAGTCCAGCGGTTTGTCCTCACAGCAACTGCTGAACAAAGAAGACCATCATGACACAAGCACAAACTTTACTCTGCTTGCATACTCCCAGCAGCTGGCCTCATTCTGGCACACAAAACCATCTGGATCTCCAAGTAGGTCTGGGACAGTCTCCTGCCTGAAACCCTGAAGATTCACAGGCAGCCTTCATAGACTATATTTAAAGATTAGGAACAAAAATAATAATTAAAAAAACAACTGAAGAAAGAGAAGCTGTTTGTTCTTTTATATAAGAAGTATTGTAGGCAGAATTCTGGGGCAGATATGATTAACTCTGCTTCCAATGAACAGGGGCCAGTAGTATAATGCACCTTTCTTCTTTCCAGTCATCAGTGGTGCTCCTGCCTTAGTGAATTTTATTTAAAAACAAACCGATATCTTCCAAACCTTGACATTTCCAAATATGCAGACACGTCAATGCTCTACACATGCAAGAATTCCAATAGGAATTTATAGGGATGGGTATAAATTGTAACTTTCTATTTCAATCATTTAAAAAAAATATCAAGTTTTGAAATTTCTATCTTGCCAAATTCAATTCAAACCCAATTTCCATTTTATCAGCTTCATACGAATACATGGTGACTTTCTAATACGTATCTGAAGTACACACTCTGGCTGGTTATAACTGATCCTTTACTTTGCTACCACCAATATATAAGCAAAGTTTCAAAAACTATATATATAAAAGAGTAACAAAAGAAAAATCCTACAAAGAGGGAGACAATTTTACCTTCACTTTCTGAAATTCAGGGTACATGCAATGTTCCATTGTGTCCACTATTTGCTAATCCTGTTTATTTCATAAGTATAGACATTTTGTGATACTGAAAAGAATTTTGGAACAGTCCTGACACTTGTAGCTATGTGTTTCTAGAAAACACGATGAAAGCAGGTAGTTTCTTCCAATTTCAATATATGTCTTTTCAATTATAGCCTTAATCTGTTAACTGTTTTTACTGGTTATTTTTATCCTATTTTGAAATAGTAATTCCTTTCCACAAATATTTAATAAAACAATGTCCAACATATACATACTCACATATTATTGTCCTTCTGGACTTGATGTATGCAAGGATTGCAAAGTGCTCCACTTCCCACTCTTATAAAAGCACAACCTATTAATAAGTTGATTGCATCACCACATTCTTACAGTCAAGAGTCCATTGCAAAATCGAGATGTAGCTTGGAAGAACCATGAAACATATTTTATAAAGAGGCAGAACTGCAGGCCAAGTAATCTCAGATTATGCCCTAAGTAATCTCAGATTCAGTTTCATGTAAGAAAAAATCTTTAAGACTGTTCAAACAGCTATTCCAACCTACATGGTCCAAATGGAGCCCTTCAAGTCATAATATTGATTGACCAAACCTATTCTTAGTAGAAATGACTATAATCATTTTAATTATAAACTTAGAAGAAAGAGACAATAATAAGCAGAAATGTTGCTTAAGATTGCCCAAATTAGAGCAGAGGTGTCCCCAACAATTCACTCTCACAGAGCCAGGTAATACAAAGGAAATATAGTATTTACTGTGACTGAAGTATCAAAAATAATTGAATTCTTTTCTGGTCTCAAACACTATACATAGTTTGAACTTTTTACAGTCAATCAGGTCAAGGAAACAAGAAAATAACTGTCACAATTTAACATCAGTCACAACAGAACACTGACAAACATAGACATGCCTCAGTGGTACCCAACAGCAACAAATCAAATGTATATCTCCTAGTTGGACACATGGCAACTCCATGGGTGCCTATGCAGTTTTCTTGGCAAAGATACAGAAGTGATTTGCCACAATCTACAACCAGGAAGAAGTTGGGGATCTAACCTGTAACCCTCTGCTTTCCACATGGTTTGCTCTACTGACAAGGAATATGCATTTCTATATATTTGATAAGCAACTTATGCTACAATAATACTTAGCTTGTATCACACTATGCACCAGATGAGATCACAAAGCAGCTGTCCCTGATTGTCTAATCTAGACATGAATGAAACATTCCTCATTCAACAGTTAAGGTCTCATCAGCTTCCCATCAGTTACCAACCAGTTACCAAAGATGGTAACAGGTTGATTATCAACTTGTAGACCAGATGGAATAGACCAAATGGTCAAGTTTACCACAATAGTACTGAAACTGGCTAGCACTGTCCACTGACAGGTATTCTCTCATATTTTTAGAATCACTTAATAAAATCACAACAAAAATCACCAAATCTTGTGCAGTAAGTTTCACAAGTTTATAATATATTCCTATTTAGCCTTTAAGTTAAGGCCAACTTGGAACAAAAACAAAACAGGCATTAAGAATGCTAGGGAAAAAACAATGCAAATTATACTGCAATTTTTATGGAAAAGTACACAAACACACAGTATTTAAATTTATTTATTTTTGGCATTTATGACTCTGCCGTTCTTCCAAACAGCACACGATTTCCCCTCATTCTATCTTCATGACAATCCTATGAGACAAGTTGGATTGAGACTGACACAAGGTCATTCAGGTGTTATTCTGTGGCTAAGTGGGGATTTTAACTCAGGGATTCTTAGTTTCTAAAAGTTTTAGCCAGTAAATGAAAGAAGCAGTACCAAATTAACAGGACGAATCATTTTTATTTACATCAACAGCCAAATACTTTCGAGTATATCTTGAGAAATAACTTTCTTATCTTCTTGAAGGGTTGAAGACAGTTCTTCCAAACATTCTGGGGATATAATTTTACTCCATAAAACTTCATATAACTGCTTATACTGCAACTTCACAGATTGTTAACTTCCACACTCCAAACAGTTTTGTAAACTTTATTCTTAAATTTCTGTGCATTGTTCATCATCTGAAATTCAAACAGTACATAATATATTATACTGTTGCAGATTATACATAAAAATCTATTACTGGGAGTGGGGATCTGTTCTGCATTTTATCCATAAAGGGCCCATTAAAGGACAAATAAAATAGTATTTCTTCTCCTCTGTCAGATCTACTTTTGAGCACAGAGCAGAACGTTTTTCTCTCTGGGTATCTTGCTATCTTTTAAGATAAGTGAAAAACATGACAAGGTATTACGAAGGAACTTTCACTAGTCTTCATGATCTTCCACACTGGATACACAGTGTTGTGTGTGTGTATTGCCTTTTATGCAACTTACAAAGAATCACAAAAGACTACAGTAGGATGAACAGAGCACTCTGTGCCTCCTACAGTAGCTCAGTCACACAAGTGAATTTAATTCCTTGTCACCTATGGCAACTAGGCAAGTGATTATAAACAAGTCAGAGATAGCATCTGCTCATATTCAATTAAGTATTCCTGCACTGGAATGCCTTCCTTTTATCTCTTGAACTTTTAAAATACTCTACAAAAAAGGACTGGTAGAGGGAATATCAGACTATCATTTTAAATCTTTTTTAATCCTTTAATTAATTGTCTTGGAAAATGTGAATTCCGAATATATAGTACAAAACCTAACCAACAGCTATCTTACTTCTCTTCCAGTTCAAATTCAGGTAAGTAAACCAGTCTTCAGTGAACACAAAATGTATTTTAACTGCTGAAATTCAACAGTCTGCTATGCTTAATGCCTTTTAAAGTATAGCCTGAATTCTTAAACACATGCATAACTCATGTGTAAATTAATTCTCGACATTAACTGTAAACTACTGAAACATCCCAGAGAAAAAGCACAACATATAAATTAAGCAATTCACAAGTTTGGTCTCTTCTTTCATTAAGTTTGTTTTTAATTTTGCCTTTGAAACAAAAACATGGCACACAGAAAAAATAAACATCCTAACTATTCCCATCCCTTAGGTCTTTCAACAAGGATATTTTCCCAGCCTCACAACTACAGTTTAAAATCTACTTTACATATAAGCCTTTAAACTGTGTACACTTTTAAATTATTTTTACAGAACTTAACGATTTTTATTCCATTTACTATAAACTTAAAGCAGTATCTTTGACTAGCTTATCCCACAGGGTATTGCAAAGGCAGGCAAATATTTTCTTCCCTGAATATTATAGTTTTTACATACGGTATATTTTCTTTCAATATCTAAGGGACTAGATACATGCACCTTTAAAAAATATAAATGAACAAAAATAAAATGTTCCATTTTTTTCTGTTAGAAGACACTTCAAGCACATATTTAACTATCACTGTTTTCAATATTTTAGCAAACTCATACACAAATCATTGTGCAACTTTTAATTCTTACTAGCATAATAATTGTAGCAAGACATGCATTTAGAAAAAAAACCCTACTTCTGTAGCCTTTAAAAAGCAGTTTCAGCTGCCACAGAGAAAAAAATAATGAAAGTCCCAGCTGCTAAAATGTCATCCAAGCTGATCTGCTGGCTCAAAATAGCATTCTACCTTTTAAGGGCAAACAGGATTTTATTTTATTATATACAAAAGCATCAATATATAGCATGGTTTTGGTTTCTGAACTCTACACTTCTTCCTCACAAGGACACCCTCAGCATCAAATCTGCCAAGCTGAATTTAGCCTTTAAAATCACAGCCATCCGGTTTATTCATCATTTAAAATTATTATTGTATCTTCCTCCAAAAGTTATCAGGTTGGTAAACAAAATCAAGCTACTAAAATTTAATATAGTACAAATTATAATCCCTTGTTAAATAAAATGGTTTTTTTAATCCCTTAAGAATTCACAACAGACTAATAAATGGAGAGCTTTATGAAGTAGACCCTTGGATTAAAAAAGGCTATTTTAACCAAGTGACAAAAATGTATGACACAACTCAAAGGGGAGTTTGCACAGCCTGACACCAATCACAGAGAAGCCCCTTTTCGCTGCCTCCTTGAACATTCAAAAATGACTGAGTCACCAAGAGAACATCATAGATGATTTTAATTAGTTTAGACCAGAATTGCAGCACTCCTTCACATATAGACACTGCTCAGTAAGTTCAACTTCTCAGTAGTAAGTAGGATCATTCAGAACCAGCATAATGTGTATCCAGACAGAGATGACGGACAACAGCCTACTACTTCTACATGAGTTTTGTCTTTCAGATTGTCTTTAGGGCTAGCCCAATGTAAAGTACAGTACAGTAATCTAATTTTGAGCTAACTAAAGTAAGGATCTATGCAGCAGGTTATTTCTAACCAGGAATAGCTGGAGCCATCAAATCTGCCAGAAATTGGAATCAGAATCAGTGTTATCCCACTGAAAACTGGCAGAAGAGTATTGCCATCCTACTTGGTTTAGTTTCAATTCTCTTATCAACATCAAGTCCCTCCAGGCAAAAGTCAAACATCTGAAATGCCCTCTGACTCAGATGAAATCAAGAGACATAATATCTCAACATGCCGACAGCACTTTAACTCTCTTAATGGCAACGTTTCATTAGTTTCTGTAGTTGAAGAGCTTGACTACAAAGAAACACCCAAAGTACCCAAGCAAAATTTCCTCTTACTACTCTCTGAAGCCTGCAGCTGGGAGTTTTAGAAGCACTAGAATATACACCTGTGTCAAAAGGTACCATATTCATGACTACTATGATTAATGGTATCCAAAACCTTCTGTGCCACAGACAGGCCTTAAGGTAAACCAAAGCTCAGTCATCACTACCCCCTGTAGCACCATGCCAAAGATGGAAATACTGTGCTGGTAAGTAAGCAACATTTGTTGAACATCTATGAAGTCCAGGGATGTCCTCTTCATAACACAGTGTACCAAGGCTGCCTTAACTGCAATTGGGCCTTCCTGCTCTTCCAACAAATCATTTATTACTTTGGACCCTGCCACCCATGCAGCTGGTTGAATCTCTGAAATACATTTTTACCACTGCACTACAAAGAATGAGAAACTTGGCCAATAAGCACTTTCCTCTTAACTGCAACTTGAATCTCTTGACAAAATGCTTCACGAAGCAGGGCCTTGATTTGAGTAATAACAGCTCATACACACAAATAAAGGACTTTGCTAAAGCCACCTTCCAGTTATAGTGTGCCCCAAATGCCAAATGTGTCTTCCAACATCATTTTATGCATCTTTTTTTCAACAGTACTGAAGAGTGAAAATTGCATTTCATTTCCTCAAGCAAATGTTCCTTTACGTATTCAAAATCTCTTACTTCCTCCTTGTTCTCTTAAACAGCTACCAAACACTGGACAGGTTTATAAAAAGGATCTTACTAATCTTTCAGCTATTCAATATCCATCTCTATCCAGATATTTTAAGAGCTGGCAGTGCTAAACTTAAAATTTTTTAATCTCATACAGGCATGAACAATTTCTTTACCATGCTAATGTGACATTAAAGCTTTTGTGTCTGAGACAAAAAGTGAACAAGGCAGTGATACTTTTTTCGGGTGGGGGAGAGGATTTTAAATAAAATTAATAAATAAGTAAAAGGTTACAACAAAAGGCATATTTTAAGACGTTTCTTTTCAGTTCATAACCCTAGGTACAATTACTTCACATCTAGTTTCCTTATCCCAATTAGCTTATTGTTTCTGAAATCCCAGACCTTTTTTTAAAAAAGCAGAACTGTTATAATAGGTCAATATTATATGCTCAAGTTTAGCAACTGTGTCTTGGAGGAAACCAGAGCCACCAAAACCAAAGGTTACTCCACCTTCCAGAGAATAATTCAGAACACCCACTCTCTGACTTAGCAGTCCACTCCACTGCTATCTCTTGGGCTTCCTTGATTTCCTGATGCTGCTTTTCAGCGACCTCCACTCAGCTCTTCTGGCTTATCAGGTTGCTGATTCTGTGTCTCAGCTTTTCACAACTTGTGACCTCTGTACCTCAGCTCTCCAGAATCTATGTCAGTAGATCTCATATTCTTTTCTGACTCAGCCTTATACTTTCTTTATAATAAAAACAATCACTGTTTCTGACGTGGACTGAAAACCATAATCCAATCAGAGTGAAATCTGATCAAGAGGTCTCTCTCCACATTTATTGTCTCTTTAAATTGATTCTTCTTTAAAATCTCTGCACATAAAGATTGAACAACCTTCCAATTGAGAATTTCTGTTAATTTACACAGTTGGCATTGACCTCAAGTTCTTCACAAATTACATGTTACTTCACATATAAAACAAAACAAATCCGGTTTCATTGCAACATTATTTATTTATTATTTATATATATTTCTATATTTCTATTTATTATTTATATATATTTCTATAGGTCTCAAGGCGGGTAACGTGTTTTAAAACAAATTACAACCAATATATATTAAAAACAATAATATCCATAAAAACACTTAAGAGATCCAACATGGGATTTAAAACATGTTAAACATGGGGAAGGGAATCTTACTCTGCTATATCAAGATATCCACAGGAAGCAGCAGCATGTAGAGGTATCCAGCCTTCATTATCAGGTTGATTAATATTTGCTCCATTTTCCACCAAAAACTTCACCATGTCTACGTTATCATCTATACAAGCCTATAAAAAAAGGAAAAAATTAAAGTTGCATAACCAGTTTGCAAAATGTCACCAAAAGAGACCTAAAACAATAAAGATACAACTATGAGAGCCCATATATATATCATTTGTTCAGAATTAAATATCCTGCATTAATTAGATCTCAACTGTATTTCAGAATTTCCATTTTCTTATCACCATAGCCACTATGGATTCATTGTTCATCTTATTCAAAAATATTTTTATTACACAGCTGGTAACTTCTCCATTGCTAGATCACTGTAACTTTTACAGACACAGAAGAGATCAGAATACAGAGAGTACATGCATCCCATCCTTTCCTCACAGAAAGCATTTCTTTCTTGACTGTTCACTAGTGTAAGTTACTAGTAAACTTTTAAAGTAATCTTTCAGGAATGAAACTTAACAAATAGGAAGCATCTAAAAGAAAATATTCTGACTCAGCAGCAATGAGGGTATGTCAAGACAAGTTAATATTGTGCAATGGTGATGGGGGCATCACACACGACCATCGATGGATCATTGTGGCAATGCATTATCTCATCACTATTGTGCATTTAGCTTAATCTTGGATTAAGGACACTCACTGTGCAGTATTAAGAAAATCTGAATCTTCCCGTCAGTCTGGGCGGGACGGTGAGAAGAGATGAACGAAGCAGGGTGGCAGCTCAATTCTGATTGGCTGCCTCATCCCATGTCACAGTGGGTGCCAACTGAGCTCTCTCAGCTTCCAAGAAGGAAGCTACAAAGCTGCTTTTTAGTCAGGATGGAGGTCGTCACTGCACAGCAGGTAAGCTACACTTTTAGCTTTAACTCTGGATTTCTTCCAGAGGTCTGGACGCAGTCCGATATACCAAAACATTACGCAAAACATGGCACAGCAATGCAGCAAGCATGCACAAATCACAACAGGTAATGTATTTCCAACTGAGGATGGATTCAGCCTCCTTAAAGATGAAACTCAGTGCTGAGTTAAATTTATGAACGAGCACATTAAGCTGATATACACTACAGTATTTTAAAAGATACCATCTGCCAATGGAACCCATACTTAGGCATTTATTAGCACAAATCCAAAATCTTTTTAAACCAATTTCCTAACACATGACAGCTTTCAGAGTTTGGTTTTGTATTATGTACAGTCTTGAAGTGCACTAGAGGTATCAGAGTGTTACTGAACAAGTAGGAAGATAGCACTGAAACTGACCTACCACCAGGGCCAGACTATTCTGCAGGCGTCCAAAAAGAGAGTGCTTGTATCTAGAAGATATGCAAGCCGTTTGGCTTGCTTTACAGGGCCAGATATGTAAAAGAAAGGCAGAGATAAGAACATATGAACAGTTTGAGTTTGAACTGAGCGGTCTGACCCAAATTCAATTGAAATGAACCAGGCCATGCTCATGTGGACAGGTTGAACCATATGGTTCGATTCAAACTGGTCTGAATTTGGCCATAATTGGTCTTTAAAAAGGACATTTTCCCACTTATTTTAATTTTCTAGCTCATCTCTAGAGGAAACCTGCTAGATTAGGCCACAGCCCATATAATCCAACGTTCTTCTCAAAACCCTTAGCATTTTGATTGCCACCTTGCATTTGTTTTTCCAGAAGTTTTGTTCCTTCCTATTCTCTTAGAAATGAGCTCTCCTTGCTTTTGATGACTTCCTGTACTACACCTGTTCTCAGTTCCCTTCCTTCTTTTAAATATGCATTCTAATTAAACCTCCATTACTGTATTTGTAAATAGTCTCCACACATTTTGCAGTGACTGGATACTTCTAAATTCCCCTTTCAATTTTCTTTTCAGTAGTTTCCTCACTTTTAGGAAGCTTCCTTTATGAAAGTTTAAGATCTCTTTGTTAGATTTTATTGATGGCTTATTGTCTGCATTTAATTTGAAGAATATTGCATAGTGGTCACTTTTCCCTACAGGATTAGCTACAGTAATGTCTTGTACTAGATCCTAAGCATTATTTAAGATCAAATCCAGGATCCTGGTTGCTCCCATCTGTTGTAGGAAACAATGATTTAGTTTATTTAGCAATTTTACTTGTCTCTCATGCGTTGACCATAGTTCACCCAGTCTATGTGAGGGCAGTTGAAGTCCCCCATTATAACCACTTTCTCCTTTTTGGATACTCCTTTTACTTCATTTTCAAAATGTCAATCTCCTTCAGAAATTTGGTTATGCAGGCGGCAGCATGACCCTAATACTAAGCTTGCTTCTTGGGCTGGTACTCTTGCCCACTAGGATTCTGTAGATATGTCTGATTCACCTAGTTCATAAGACTTATCTTTTTCTTTAATGTACAAGGCTATACCACTTCCAATTTGCCCTTTTCTGTCTGAACCACCAGATACCCTCCTTAATTTGTTCACGTATGCTTCAAATAAATGATATCCTCATCAAGCTAGAAGAGAAGCAACCCCAACCCAGTGAGTCCCTGTTCACAACCTTCCTGATTACACCAGGAACCTGCCAGCAAAGCAGTTACTAGCTAAGTCTCATCCACACTCTTTAGAGGGCTAGTAATAATGAAAGAGGACTGCTAGCAGGGTTACTAGTCTGCAGTAAGCTGAGTTCAGCATTAATGCCTCTCTCTACTGCCCCTGTTTGGTGGTCTCTACTTAAGTTATGTGGTAGTGGCAACCTCTGCTCTCCCTGAATGAGTTGCTGTTCCAAAGTGGTACTGAAGCGCAATGGACACTAACTATGGCAAAACAATAAGAAGGGATAAAGTGTCTTCTGGAAATTTTACCTGCACTGGAGCCATAGCGTATCACTCCCAGGAAGTTGGAATATTGGCAGAGAAGAAAGAGGGGGAGGAGTTGGATTTTCTACCCTGCTTTTCTCACCCATTTAAAGGGACTCAAAGTTGCTGACAAAGCTTTCTTTTCTTCTCCCACAACAGAACACCCTGTGAGGTAAGTGGGGCTGTGAGAGCTCAGAAGAGAGCTGTGACGAGCCCAAGGTCAGCTAGCTGGCTTTCATGGGTGGGAGCAGAATCAAACCCAGTATTCCCAAATAAGAGTCTGGATCAACCACTAGACCAAGGATGGTTCTAGGGCTGGTCAGCTCAGGACCTTCTATGTGCATAAGTCTAACTGTGCAGGTCTACAGAATGACATCTCACACACAGAAAAATTTAAATATACTGTAATATTAGCAAAATCTAGTGCTTTCATGTGATACCCAACCACAG
Source organism: Aspidoscelis tigris stejnegeri (assembly GCA_023333525.1). Lineage (NCBI taxonomy): Eukaryota > Metazoa > Chordata > Lepidosauria > Squamata > Teiidae > Aspidoscelis > Aspidoscelis tigris. Next base: position 48,140,239 of record JALMGA010000005.1, on the reverse strand, counting down.
CCTGTTGCTTTTTTTTCATTTTTAGGTATGAAGGCTTATCTTGTGAAAAATAAAATGCACCCCCAAATCCTGGGAGTGGCTGTAGCTCAATGTAAAGCAGTGGTTCTGAACCTTCCTAATGCCGCAACCCTTTAATACAGTTCCTCATGTTGTGGTGACCCCCAACCTAACCCTAACCCCAACCCCCAACCACAGAATTATTTTTCATTGCTTCCTCATATCTGTAATTTTGCTACTGTTATGAATCGTAATGTAAATATCCGATATGCAGGATGTATTTCCATTGTTACAAATTGAACATCATTAAAGCATAATATTTACATCAACCACTGCTGAATATAAAAGTTACCTCCAATACTGCTGCTTTCTACACAGTAGCTGCTCTCAACTGTATTTGTATGGGTTTGGCACTATGATGTCATCGCGCTAGGTACTCGTATGTGGGTGTATCTGCATGTGGGGAGACCCGCATGGAGACGGACAGAGGAATGGTGTCTAAGTTCCTGTGTTTTCCGATGGTCTTAGACAACCCCTATGAAAGAGTAGATCGATCCCCAAAGGGGTCATGACCAACAGGTTGAGAACCACTGAGTAAAGCAAACTGATTGGACAGTAGAGGGATGCCTGTTTGATCCCCATCTTCTATGTGGCAGTAGGCAGTGGCAAACCACTTAGATATCTCTGCCAAGAAAACTGCACAGACGTGCTCATACAGTAAACCTAGAATCAGCCATGATTTGGCAGTACAACACCTACATTTTCCAACCTGATAAAGTGCCAAATACTATGACCCTCTACAGACCAAAACATGCAGCTTACAAATAGTAATCCATACTTTTGATTCAGCACTCCTAAACTGCTGGGGCTGACAAAAAAGAAGGGGGAATTTCCTGTTCATTTTGGAGTCAGTATTTCAAATTAATGTAATACACATTTAAGGAAAAAGTTAAACTATAGGAGCAGCCATCTGCCTGAGGAATTTCCAGTGGCAGAGGAGAAAAAGGCAGACATACCGGTTGCAGCACTCAATTTAAAGACTATTTAAACACCTCAGCCATGAAAATTCCACATGCAGATTGTATCCAGCCTTCTCTTCAAGCCTATGAAGCATCCATCTACAAAGCCTATGAAGCATCTATTGGACTCGTTGGCAGTAACCCCCTGGATTTAATACTTAGAATCTCTGCTCTGCGCTCAAGTCACAGAGTCAATTATGTTATGCAGTTTAATTTCAGTTCCAATATAGCAGTTATGCCAATAACAATCCATTAAAAATGCAGTTATACGAAAACATTCAGCAATAATACCATATTGAATATAACTGCCTGTTTTCAGTTGAACATACACTGATTGTCTCTTTAGTCGAATTTTTATAATCTACATGAAGTTGCCCTTGAAAACAGTCTGGAGACTTTAGCACAGAATTCTGCAGTCTCAGAGCTATGGAAGGTCAACAGAAGGCTGCACATCACTCTGCATTCCAAGTACTATACTGGCTGCCAACAGTGTTCCAAGGCCAATTTATGATGCTTGTTTCAACCTACAAAATTCTAAAAGGCTCTGAAGCTGGATACCTGAAGATCACATTATCCCATACAAGCTATATCTAACAAACTAATGAGCAGAGACTAAATACGGCACCGTTTATTTCACAGGGAATAAGAACATAAAAGATAGTTTTATATGTTGTAGGCTTCTACATTTAAGACTTTGTCTATAAAATCTCAACCTATAGCAATGAGCGTAATTACAACTCATGTGTTTCTGAATCTTAGAATAAATCAAAAAAGGTCCAGCACCTCTGCAAGTTACCTTTTTCTTCTTCACAGGATTAAACATTCAAGATATAATCATTGTTTTATTTTGCGATCAACTAACATCACTACTGCAAACCAGAGTTGATCTGGTCTCAAGACCTCAAAACAACAAATCTGCTAATATCATAAAGCATTACTTGTCAGCTAGAAAGAATCATACAAAGTCATTAAGATGAGAATAGTTCAGAGGAAAACTAACAACAGAGAACTTACTTATTGGGAGTCAGCTACAAATTCACAGAATTCTACCGTAAAAAAGCTATAAGAAATATTAGTACTATTGTTATATATTATTTTCATTATTTTAATAATTTCTTAATTGTGACTTCATGCAAACCCTCGGAGACTTACAAAACCCAAAAGTTCTTTAAAAACTGTTCTATGAATTTCAATCCCTAAAGCTGGAGAAAGAGTCATGTTCTTATCTGGTGCCTGAAAGACACTGAATTAAGTATCAAGTAAGTTTACTTAAGGAGCAAATTCTAGAACAGTGGTTCTCAACCTGTGGGTCGTGACCCCTTTGGGGGTCAAACTACCCTTTCAGAGGGGTCGCGACGAGTCTCCTGCTGCCCCTCCCTCTCCCCTCCCAGCTGGCCCTCCCCCATGATTGGGGGTCTCCACAGCATGAGAAACTGCATTAAGGGGTCGTGGCATTAGGAAGGTTGAGAACTGCTGTTCTAGAAACTGGCAGTCCCAACAAGAGCCCTATCTTTTGTCACTTAATTTCAGCCTGAGGGAAAACAAACAAATAATCAAAAAACATTATCAGAAGCTGAATGTGAAATACAGGCTTCCATATGGAAGAAGACACTGTATCAAATCATGCAGGAACAGTCAGTAGTTCAGCAAAGGTACCAACCCGAAACTACCCTAACAGAACACAACTCACATCCACATATCTGCATTCAAGTAACATATTTGGTTTTCTAACATGAACAGGTCTGAGGCCCTGTGATATAAAATATTTGTGGATATCTTAAAAACAGATATACTTCAAAGAGGGCTTCCGCGAAATGAAAGAAAAACTGGAGCCTGCCGCAGTAACACTGTAATCTTATTTCAATTCAGATAAAAAATGTCAGTGGACTGAATGCATTGAATTAACAATCAAAATTGGGAGGGCTTACAACTCATAAGAATATAATAGGAGACCTGCCGGATCAGGTCACAACCCATATAAATCCAGTAAAGGGGGCCATCAACCGCTTTTAGGGATTCTTAAGTAGAAGATGAAGGCAAAATTTTCATTTGCCCTCAATCCACTGCCAATGGCCTTTGGAAGCATCCTGCATGTCTTTCCAAACTGGAGGTGGTAGTTAAATATTCATGAATCAGACTCAACCAGTGCTGTTCTGTTTACCTTTTTTTCCAGTTACACCTGTAAGTGAGCAGAGTCTGTGTAATTGAGGTGCAGCTGTGCCCTAACAAGCATAAAGGAACCATCTTAAACAGCTAAACAGATAGGCACAAAGTTTAGTTTCTGAATTTAAAAAAATCCGTGTGTATGATTTAAAGACTACTTCACATGAACTTACTTTACCATGAACCTTTAACTAACGTAATGTTATAGAGTTTGTCATCTGCTATCAAAATCAGTTTCCATTAGCTATATAAATGCCTGCATTTTAAGTTTTAGAATTTAAGCTACTGAGCTACTGCAAGAGGCCAGGGAAAGGGTATTAGACAGTTAAAGACAATTGGAATTTTTTTCTTTTGGATGTGTGCCTTCAGTTCACTGCAGCACAAAGTAAGTTGACCATATAAGGTTCTGGGATTCCCATGCAAAATGTTCAAATACATTAACTGTATGTAAGCTAAAGCCAAGCAAGCTACTGAAGTGAACACAAAGGCCCCATGTATCAGCAGAATAAAAAACTGTGTATTTTGAAAAGATCAAGAGAATCTTGTATTTGTCCAATTTAAATAATAGTTGGTGGTAGAAGAATTTTTCAACTCAAATCTTAAACGAAGAGCCTGCTAATAAGTGGTTTTGTTATACGCTTCTACTTCATCTTCAGCCAATTATTTCATTTGCTCCCTAAGCAATGTTTTAGCTATGAAAAAAATAGAAGGGTGGCAAAAATGCTGCCCTTGAAATACTGTGAGTTTAACCCAAAGGAAAGTGGGAGTTTTAGTCTATATTGCCTACCCCACATTGGTCTCCCAAAGAAAAGTAAGGAAGTATTTTTTTCCTACATTATGTAGCATGATCAGCTCCTCTCGAGGAGAAACAAATAGCTTCAAACAGATTCCAAGTTGGTTTCAAATAGCCATACTGGAAACACTTATACTCCAGCATTTGCAGAGGTTGTGCAAAATCAATCAATATGACTTTTCAGTACCATCAATGTGACGGTTTCTGGGTACAGGCTGCAAACTGCTTTGCTTTCTGTCTTTGCAGGCTTCTAGCAAGCTGCAATAGCCAGCCTTTGTGCAAACAGCTTGTTGCAAGCCCTGAGGCTGCAAAAAGGGCTGGAAATCCCATGCGGGTCCGGGTGCAATGATTGGCTGCAAGTGAAATTTGGAGGGAAAAGCTGTCCGGGGATCTGAGTGCTGGAGGGGGCTAGAGCAGGAGTTCCCACCAATCAGGGGTGAGGGACAGAAGTTTCTCTTAGGACTCTCCAGCAGCATTTTATTCCAGCAGCTTTCCCCAGGAGGTGTCAGTCAATCAGGGCCACAGAAAAAAGGTATAAAGGAACACAGAGTACAGCAGAGGGTGTCTTCATGCTGGGACAAGAGCTGAAAGGAGAAGAGGAGCTGAATCCTGAAGGAGCCGGACCAGTAGTTGACCAGGGGTCTTTCGACTGGAAGATCTTGGAGGAAGACTTCACAGGCAACTGACCATAGGGTGATTGGTCAAGCAAGGACGGACTGGGCCTTGTGATCATCCAGAGCTGCGTTCTAGGACACTGGCTTGGCTTGGGCTGTGGCAGAACAAGTCAGAGGGGGAGGAATGTGGAGAGGTTTGTCTTTTAAAAAGGAACTATTTTCCTTTAGGGAAAGGGATAGCTCCTAACCTTAAGAGACTTACTGAGTTAAGCCAACAAATACCTGAACTTTATTTTCCTTTCTAGTATTGCTTGTGTGTAATAATAAACTTGTTTTAGTTTACTGTTCAAACCGCTTGCTACCTGTGTTTTGTGTCCACACTGTAGTATTCACTTGGCCGTTGCACGAACTCAGCATCCTAACAGGGCCAAGCTACTCCTAGAGAGGGCAGGCACTTACAGGAACACTGGGGATCGTGACAATCAACTTGTTAGAACTTTTATAATCCAAATATTTATATTCTGTGCACTCCAAATACCATTTTATGACTACAGAAATTATTTGCAATAGCTGATGGACAACAAATCAGTTTGCTAAAGAGACATTTCAGTGTAACATGTTAGATACACACCTGTGCCCTTGGTCAAAAAGATCCCTTCCAAGAACAGTGGCAATATTAGAACAACGCTTTGTTAACTGAGAACAGGCCATGGTTATCTCTTGCACTGCTAAGAACAAGGCAAGAAAAGACCACCTCACATTTCTTTACCATTCTAACAGGAAAACAAACAAACAAAAATACAAAAGTCATGTATTTTTGTTTTCTGAACTTTAAAATGTCCATTTAAAGAACTGGAAAACACTCAAAATGCCATATTCGAAAAATATTAATCGATGATTTGTACCATATAGTTCAAATAAAGTTAAGCCATGCCTTAAGTCAACAATTATGAACAAAGAAAAAAGTAGATACATTTATTAATCCTATTCCCAGAAATATACTTTGCTTCACTGGATTAAACAGTTATTAAGAACCAGAGCAGAGCAGCTGATCCATGATTCACCTATGGCAAACCCCCCCGCCCCCACTAAAACTTGTGCTTAGCAAGAGGTTATAACATAGCCAGGTTAGCACAGTCATGTAACTGTCCCAAAACATAGGAAAGAAATTCCTTAATTGTGCTTCCTCATCAGTTTCCAGTTGCTGTTTGTTATCTCTGTTGCATGTTCCCAATGGCCTGTTTTCTGATCAAGGAATGTTAGTCTAGAGCAGAGGTGTCAAACTCAATCTGGCCGAGGGCCGGATTAAAAAAAAACAACTGTGAGGGCCAGGGAGCGTGGCCGGGGGCATGGCCGGGGCACAGAGGAGGGGCTGAGGCATGGCCGGGGCAACAGAGGAGGGGCTGGGGGTGTGGCCGGGGGAACAGGGGCTGGAGGCATGGCCGGGGGAACAGAGGAGGGGTTGGGGGCGTGGCCGGGGTGTGGCTAGGGAGGGGCTGGCTATCCATGAGGAGGGGTCCCGCCGCGCGCTCACTCGCCTCGCGTCGTCTCGCCTCCTTCGCGCCCAAGGAGGATGGCGTCAGCGTCGGGTGGCGCACGGAAGCGGGCCGCGTCGGCGGCGGGCGTTGGTGGGCCGTGGCCGCGGGCCGTATTAAAACGCCCCGCGGGCCGCATCCGGCTCCCAGGCCGTATCTTTGACATGCCTAGTCTAGAGAGTTCATGCCAATTTTCACATGATCCAGGTATTAATGAGGAGTTCCAATTCAGAAGATGAAATCAATAAAGCAAAATAAGATCAGTAAGATAAAATGACTCTACTGTTTTAGCATTATAGCACATACAGTAAATACATGACAAAGCTTTCTCAGAGTTATGTATGTGGAAGCTGCAAGTTCAACCCCAATAAGCTCTCAAAAAAGATATATTATCTCACATTCTACATGGGCTGTCCCTAAAGATACTCCAAAGGTAACAGCCAGGGTGGTATACGGGCTTAAAAGATGACCACACATGACTGGTGTTGCAGGCACTGCATGGACACCAGTATTGCACTACGCTCAATTCAAGGTGTGCAATTTAACCTAAAAAGCCCTAATTGATTCTAAGCCTGGCTATTAAAGATCATATTAACCATACAATCTGAGGACATAAGACCAGGACTTGCTGTTGCATGGTCGTAACCTTTTATCAGAAGGATCCTCCAGAGGCGCCAACTTATTGAAAACTCCTATGAACTGTAAGGAAACAATTTTTGTTCAGCCAAACAGTCTCCTCTGCACAGCCTCTTCCAGATTATGTCCTTGCATTTTTTAAAAAAATATATATTTTTGAAATGTTTTGAAACTTTTGTTTACTTTAGCCATAGGCATGAACAAAGTAGAAGGCAGCACAGCAGCTTGGCTTGGGCTCTAGGCCTTGCCATTTTGCCTGCTCCTTCACATTGTGTGAAATTAATATCAAAAGCCAGAAGCTCAGGACAAAAAGAACATGAAATAAAACTTCAAGCAGAGCCCCTTAAGAAATACAGTACTTTGAAGTCCAAAATCTTTGGCTCATTGTCTCCAGGAGAAAGAACAGAACCTCCTCCCTCAAATCCCATCAACGTTTCATTTATTTGTACTTCTACACCCTAAGGTATGTTATGTGCCCCTAAGACTATATCATTCAGTATCCAAACAGCTTTTTTGCATTAACTATGCACCAATCTCTACACAGTTATATAAGGCACAGAGCTCCTGTAAGAACTAGGGATGTGCAGGAATGTTGTTGTTGTTGTTGCATTTTGGATTTGATTCAATACGAATGTTCCATACAAATTTGATATGAGACCCATATGTATCTGCTTGGAATGTGTCATATCTGCCCTGAATCCACTTCAAATCCACTCTGGATTCACTGCAGATGTAACTGGGGAAGCCGCTTGTGACGGTTTCAGGGTTCAGGCTGCAATGGGCAGTAATATTTCTTTGCTCCCTTGCAAGCCTCTTTGCAAACTGCATTTGCAAGCCCTTGCTGCAAGCTGCAAAAAGGCAGAAAACCTTGCCCGGACCCTGTTGCATTGATTGGCTGCTGGCAATTTGGAGGGAAAACCTGTCCAGGGATCTGGGGGCTTGATTGAGAAGCAGGAGGAGTTTCCCTCAGTTGCCAGTGGTTACAGCCAATTGGAGCCCGAGAGGCTGAAGGGTATAAAAAAAAAGACAGCAGACTGTCTTTTGACTGGGCAATATCTGAAGGGGACTGATAGTGGAGTTCTGTCTCTGAGGGAGACCTCGCCAGCAACTGACCAGTCTGGTCCTGTTCTTCGGGTGGGGAACAGAAGGAGAAGGCCATCACTGGTTGATTCTCTGAAGGAGCTCATACTAAGAACAGACCAGGGGCTGCAACCCACAGTTAAGCAAGGAGGTGCAAAGCCTTGATGAAACCTGGACTGAGTTGCTGTTCTTTGGGGAGGCTTGGGTAAAGCTGAGCAAACCAAAGGGGAGAAGTGGAAGGCTTATCTGCTGGGAAGCAACTGATGTCTCGTGAGCTAAGAGAGCTGTGCATGCTTGAGGCTGTTCTATGAAACTGTTGATCTTGCATAACCTGAACTTTCTATTTACTCTTTTACGTCTCTAAATCTTATTCTTAATAAACTTGTTTTGGTTTATAGTTAAATGCTTATTACCAGTGTTTGATTTAAAACTGTAGTACTCCCTTGGCCTAGTGTACACTTCCAGCAGCCTAAAAGTGCCCAGCTACTTTTCGGAGGGCAGGCACTGAACGGTCTGCTAGAAGTTGTGACACCGCTTTCCCACCTCCCTGGTTCATAGATATAATGAAGCTTTGTACAAATAATCCGAAGCATTATATTCAAATTCCAGTGTCAGCCTTCAAATATGCCAACATTTGATTTGAATCTAAATGTCCAAAGTCACACGAATAACAAATAACATAAAATATTCGTGCACATCCCTAATAAGAACTACACTGAATCACCATTCCTAATTCACTTTCATCCATTGCATACAGTAATACAGATTTGCAACAGAATCTAAAAAATGTAACATTCCTTACAATTTACAGTACATGATTCAAAAAAATATAACTTTTCTCATTAGTACAACCTTGGAAACTTCCCGCCTACATAGTGCCATAGACTATGGACTTCTCCAGTTTTCCCTAATCCCTGATTTCCCATAGGCAGAAACAGCTCAAATGATACCATTCCACTCTACACACTAAGGAGCCACATCCCGGTAGTACATAACTGACTATATGTAATTCCTAGTTTAATTATATATCTGGTTTGGAGGCTGCTGTCACATGAGAGTCTTCTCTGTATAGTTCACAGGGAGTGGGATGACCTTCCCAGCGATGCACTATGCGCCATTTCTTTATATCTTCCAGTGATGCACTTTATCTGTACCCTTCTATAAAGGATAATTTGCTGCCTGCTTTCAGTGGTTGCAAGCCATTTTTAGAATCAAATCATATTGTTTGTGCTTTGAATTACTTTAATCTGCCTTGAAATCTCAGGATACAGGCCAGAGTAGAAGTATAAATAAATATGAAAATTAATATTTATTAATGCTTATGTTCACCTAACAATCATGTTGCCAAAGGATAACCATGTGTATTTCAAATATTTGGTATTTAAACTGTGGTTACATACCAGTGATTTGGGTTCAACTACTGCTGACTATATATGGATGCTCACCATTTTGGCCTGTGCTTGGTAAAGTCCCATAGGCCCTTTCTGCACTGGACCTTATTCTGGACTATATCCCAGGATAGGAATCTGCCATCCATATGATGCTGCAGACTACATCAGGCCTCTGGCAGGGTCTATCTTAGTTGTATCAGATGGCAGGTCCCTATTCCAGGATATAATCTGGAATAAGGCTCAGTGCAGGAAGGGCCATACCTTTTTCAAGGCAACTGTTTGATCCTATCCATATATTTCATCCATTATCACCCCATTCTTCATCTCTCAACCTTTGCAAGAACTGTTTTTTGTTTTGTTCGTTCCTAGTACTTTATGTGGCTGCAAAACATGCCCAAAATAGGACAGTCTTCACTTGATAATAACTGCCTCAAGGGAGTATTTGAATTTTATTTGATCCATGACTAAGCAATACTTTTGAGAGGGGGGTGGCTGTACTCTCCCTTGTACACTACTACAGAAAAGGCCACTGCTTTAATGATTTTGATTTTTTTTTCAGTAAAATGTGCTTGCCCTTCAAGAGCAACTAACAGTTTTCTTCTATCTTATTGCCTCTTAATAGTTCAGCAGTTTCCATCTCTTACCACTCAGAAGTTCAACTGAAACTGACCAACACTTTTACTACTTCGTCATCATATGTAAATTAATCATGCTGACACCATTCACAGAAGAGATTTTTATATCCACTATTTGCTTGGAACTAGATGAAATACTGCCATGGAACATAATTTGGATTTGAACTAGTTCTCTCTCCAGTTTCTGTTAATCCCTATCTACTACTATCCAAACTTTTGAAAGACTACAGGAGGAAATATTGTGGGACCAAAAAGAAAAGTAGATAGAGAAGCCGAAAGTACATATAGGGACAACCTCCGAATTTCACACAAAACTTAGGATGGCTTCTCATTTTCTGGTTTCCATTGACTACAAGTTTCAAGAGTCCAGCCTATACTATTATCCTCGTATAACACTGTGGTTTGGTTGCCACAAACCACCAATCATGCAAAACCATGTTATACAAATAACTACCACCAATGAAAAACTGAGCATTAAGGGAACTATGAAGGCTCAATAAACCAATGTTAAGTCACTGGCAGCACACACAAGAATCTCAACCTGCCAAGATAAGTCAGTAACAAAGCCTACCAGTATGTGAATGGTCTAGTCTTCCAATCTAAATTAATGGTTCCTCATCTTACGGGGGGGGGGGGGGGGGGAATCCCAGATTTTATGAAATAGTCACGTTTGAACAAATGTAAAAAGCAAAAGTGTTTTATACAAGGAACAGTTCTGTAGTTATAAACCTAGTTTACTTCAGGCCTAGTACCCACCAGCTCAAGAAGAAAAAGAGGAGGAGGCTTTTATACCCTACTTTTCTCACCCATTTAAGGGGACTCAAAGCAACTGACAAAGTTTTCTATTCTTCTCCCCATAACAGAACACCCTGTGAGGTAAGTGAAGCTGTGAGAGCTCAGAAGAGAGTTGTGACTAGCCCAAGGGCACCCAGCTAGCTTCATGGACGAGTGCGGAAGCAAATCTGGTGATTCCCAGACAAGAGTCTGGCACCATAACCAATAAGACTAAACTGGGTCACAGAAGATTTCATTAAAGCAAACCTAAGTTGTACCAAAGAAGGCTCAGGGTCTGGGGGTTTTTAGTCTTATTTCCTTTAGCTTTCTCTTGGAACTTTCTTTCAAAGCACTTTTCGTCTCCTTCTGCCATCAGGGCTAAAGGCCACTACTAGACCAGACTACCATGAATTGACCTAACCCCTTAACAAGCGGATTCCCCCTTTGTTACGTAGCTGTCCTCTTCCTTCTATCCATACTTCCTTCTGGGCCTGCCTAATGAATTCAAAATGATCAGGAAAAAATTAGCTTTTCCCTCTATTATTGTCTAACCAAGTAATGATTTTCAATCCAGCCAGGATTTCCCCTACATCAATAACTGTTGAGTTCATTTATTTCCTCTAACTATTTACTTCAGCCACTACTTGCCTATCAAACTAACATTTACGCAATCCTTTTATAAACTGCTGAATTCCGTAAAACACAAATTATATATACAATTAGTATTCTTTCAAACCACAAATAAACTACAGCGATATTACTACAATCTTAATATTTAGCACTAATCTGCATTTTGAACATTGTTTTTACTTTCATAGTGTATTTTTCTATCTCCTTTATCCAAAACCAAAGGATGTCTACGTATCTCTACGTTGTTAATGATCTGACCTTAAGTCTGACTTCCTTCTGTCATATCTTCCACCTCTACAGGGGCAATATACTTCTGTCTCACTCCCTTTTTATGCTGATATACTTTGTTTCCACAAATGCAATTCTTACTAGAATAGTCATCATACTGTCTGGCATGCCCATTAACCTATGTTCCAAATTCTGACATTACCTGCACAGTCTGAAGCTCTGCTATACTAAATGTAGCAAAAATTAAGCTCCTTCTAATATTCTCTTCCGTTATTCATTTTACTATCTCCATTTGATTTTGGGTCTTTTCAAAAATCAAACTGTTTGGCATGCCTCTTGCAAATTTCACTTCTGTGAGGAATTACTGTAATAGTTTGACAATCTGGACAGTCTCCCTTTGGTACAGGGATACTCATTAATCATTTCCACAACTTAGACCACAAAGTCTTTTCTTGTATTTCTAGGCTTACCGGTGGAACTGTGAATTTATCAACACATTTAAATGGCACAATGGATATTTATCTATGCTTAGTACCTCTCTGACTGACAGATGGTTTAATCATCTGACACAGTAGCTTATTTATTAATTACTGCATGTTCTTTTCTTTTTTTTTGCCAAAAATATAAGTGGTTTCTCAATGCCTTCTTCCAGGATTTCTAACATAAATTTGATTCTGAAGCTTTCCTTATTCCTGTGGAGTTTTATCTGCTCTTACTTTCATTGTAGATTAATCTTAGTTTTACCCTTTCTCCTCAGAACTTACCAAAAAGGATCATCCTGCCAGTAGTTCACACTCTTGCTGCCATTATTCTAACAGTCATGGGACCTAGTAAACCTTCCACCAGAAGGTGTTAATGAAATTGAGAATGAATTCAGTCTTTGTATAATTCTGGAGTTATGCATTTTTTCCATGTACATTTTCTCAAGACAAATTTTATCATGTCCTTGAGGTTTATCAATCTGCAAGTGTTCTAGGGACTCTAAATTACTGTATTTTCTGGCATATAAGACTACTTTTTAACCCAGAAAAATCTTCTCAAAAGTCGGGGGTCGTCTTATACGCCAGGTGTTGTCTTCTTATACGGCAAGTATATCCCAAACTCTATATTTTAACTGGAAAGTTGGGGGTCGTCTTATACACCCAGTCGTCTTATACGCCGGAAAATACGGTATATAATAGGCAATAATCAACTAAAGCAGAGAAACAAGAAGTTAATAACTAGTAATGTGTGGGAATAAGAGCCAAATATCTGAAAATATATTTCAAACTTCGTTTTTAGAATTCAGTGTCATGTCATGACTAGAAAAGTCATAGTGAACTTGAGACCCCAGTTTAATTCACACATCCCTCAAACCACAACAGACTCATTCTTACTACTTGGAATGTATCTGTATGTTGGAGAAGGATCTACAGAATGAACTGGGAACAGGGAATACTACACAATTTGAGATACAGACAGAAGCAAAAGACTAAAGCAAAGAAAGCTTTCATCCTTACCAACAACCTGAAGACTCTTAAAATTTATCCCCAAGGGAAGATGTCAGCAATATACAAAATGGCCTTAATTCTGGGAGAGAGCAATGGATGCAGATACAGGAATCTATCTTCCTGCTCAGCAGGAAACTGAATGAGCAATAAGCTTGTTTAGCTTACCACTAAAGATGTTTATTATGAAACTAATATATCAGTAACAGAATATGTGGGAAAGATACAAAATGTAATGTACAGGATGTAATGTACATTTTGTACATATGGCATTAAATTAGAAAACATTTTCTTTTCTAGGGAACCAAGTTTATAGCTATTTCTCCATTTCAGGTTTGATTGTTTATAGTATACCTTACCATTATATAAAGAAAGAAATACAGTTATCCCTTCTCTCCAGAAATACTCAGGAGCTTCTCTCTAATATCTTTTTCAATTAATTCTTACCTAGTTTGTTTCAGAAACAAGAGACAGATGGAAATTCCTCTATGGACAGAGGAGTAACAAACACTGACTAAATTTAAAACACATCTATTAACTATCTGGAAAACAAAGCTGCTAAACTGGCTATAGGCTGTGTCTGTACTGGCTAAACATGAAAAACATGCTTCTTCACAAGCTTGAGTGTCAATTAAAGCTTGTAAGCAGTAAGATAGAACCCCCACCCTACAATTCAACCAAGAATGTGTTTACTATGAGTTTGGAGCCAGAATTCTGACTTTATGATGTATGATATGCCTTCAAGATCTCTGTATATCTTTAAAGAAAAAAAAGTTGCTTAAACAATATCTATAATATAAACTGAGAATGTGGAGCTAAAATAATTAGAAGAAAACAACCTCTAAATGTACAAATGTTCAAAGATTCAAATGAAGCTTTACATAAATTTATAAATTCTAGCGATAGGACTCAGTATTTTAAATTCCTTACAGCTATTTCATGCTCCAAATAATGCTTTGATCTTAAACAGATAAATACAGTTTGCCACTTAAATAAGCATATAAGGCAACAGGGAACAACAAACATGCAGCCTGTGTCAGACTTTTGTGCAAGGAGCCTCGACGTTACAAGAGAATAGAAGACAACATGCGCAGAAGAAAAATAATGAGTTAGTGATTTTAAACATTTTAGACTACCAAGCATTATTGGCCCACCTATATAAAATGTTCCTTATAAGATGCATCTATAATTTGCAAAGGAAAATTTAGAGGAAAGATAAATAACAGATTAGGATGAAGGGTAATTTTAGGTGAAATTATTCTGAAGAACCATGGGTCCTATAAGGCAAAAATACAGCATATAGCAAAACAAAACTGTGAAACTTAACTCCCATACAAGGTTTCCTAGTTTTACCGCAGCAAAGTTTTATAGCTTTTGAAAGATATAACAGCAGAAATGTTAGAATAAATTTATACTATGAAAAGGACTATGTCCATTATAAATAATGCCTAAAGTGGTACTATAAAATAGTTCCATTACTGATCTGCCTGGTATATGACAATTCATAATCTTCACTAAAACAAAAACAAAAAAGGATAATGGTAAAAATGTACAAACCATCTAGTACCAGAAACCAAAGGTGATATACAACAACAAATTAACCATATAAAAGATAATAAAATTATGAAAAAAAATAAATGAAGTACAATATTAAAGAAAGAATCAGCATTAAAATCAGAAAAGGAAATTAGTTATTTGAGTTCTTTGAGACTAGTCTAATACTAAAAGGTATCAAGAATGTGTACAAGACCAAAAATTTTAAAAATAAGAATACTCAAATAAAAACAAAGTTTAAAACATATTATTGCAGAAACAGGTTATTTCTGCAAATCAAATGCCTAGAAAAGTCAAAGAACTTCCATAGGGATAGCCTTTCAAAGGGGAAGCATTCCCTTCTCTCTTATCTGTTGGCCTTCTGGATTTAAAAAAATGTTTGGAGAAGAATACATGGTGTAAATATCAAATGCAGCCAGACACAGATGAGAAGCACTCCACTAGCTCCTGAACTCTTGGAATGTTTGTATGCTTGAGTTAAAACCTATGGCACAAACGGAGTCTATTGACCAGAGCAAATAAGTATACATTGCCATAGTAAAATCCCACTGCCTGGTCTCCATTATAGCCTCCATTAATATGCTATTAAATAGCTACATTTTCAAAGGCAGATACACATACGTTATAATATTCCACTTGAGATGAAAGACTCTCTCCATCCAAAGTATAACTTAAGTCTGTCAGCCAACCTCAGATGACAGAATGCTATCAAAACTATGAAACATTACCTGAACTATGAAACATTACATTTCGTTCAAGGATTGACCCATCAGAGGTATAACTCTTTTTAAAGAAAATAAACTAAGCTACTTCTGATGGAGGAACCATTCACATGCAGTACCCACTATACTATAAAAATAGAACAGTGGGCATAGGTAAGTCACCAAACAGCTGCCTGGAAAGCACAGTCACTGGTCCAGTTCCCTGCATATCCCTAGAAGAGGCAATGGCAAACCACTACTGAATATGTTAAGAAGTCAGCACCAATATAAGTGCCTATCAATAACAACCATAGACAAACATTAACATGACAGTGTATGAAATATCTACGGTTACTATTTTGGGAAGAGTGTACATCCCTCCACAGGAGTCAGCTGAGACAGTAGAGCCACTTTTAAGTAGCTGATCACTCCAAACAGAGAGACTGTCAGAAGGACATTTATCAGGCTAGGCTGACAAATGCTGATTTCAAAGGTTTAGTTGCTCTTCTCCTAAAATTACTGATTAACAGTTTGGAGATGCTGATGCTGGACATGCGTGGCACACATAATCTTCCATTAGCTGAGAATAAGGTATTCAGCCATGGCCCTTTTCTATCTGACCGTAATTTTTGACCACAGTATACCGAAGTTATATAGGGAATACGCATTCTTTCCTAAATGGGGTGCACCAGAAGAACACATCTCACATCTGCTAACTTTCCACTTCTGCATTTAAGTCATGTTCTTTAAACACTTGGAACTTGGCACCTGAATGAATACCTTTTTTCACATGAGCACAGCTAAACATTACTAGTTTCATCAGTGCCCTGTGGCCAGGTCTCATATCTGACAATAGGAAGGCCTCATAACTATCTGATAGCTTTTACACCTTTACCAAAAAAAGCTAAACAAGCATCCATTCTGGCTCTTTCTAGCACAAACTCAGATTACCTGTCAGACATTTTGGCATGGTGAACAGGTTATTTTAATTTCTGTTTTATGGTTCAGCAATTATCAGGGAGATGTTTCTGTCCCTGTTGCTAAAAATTCTATCCTATGCAACAGCAAAGCAAACTGTCCCAGAAGCTAATTTTAACAAACAACTGTAGCTTTTTTTTAAATGTGAACTAAAAAAAAAATACTGTTTACATCAGTAGTCATAAAGTAGTCCCATGTTCTTGGACTCCACAACAGTTTCTTGTATTCTAGGTTCTCATTTAAATGAAAGTTATTATGGTTTATTATAACTACCAACAGGGCTGCTGCAAAAAGAAAAGACATTTACAAGTAGCAATATTCAATGCAAAAAATAAGCAAGGCCTTCTTGACTGGCAACGACTACACAGAATATTTGGCTGCACTAATCTCATGCTTGGAGGCTTTAAGTTTTCAGTCTTGCTCCACTTAAGCCCACAATTAAAAACACAGTGAGCACAGTGTAAAAGACTATCACAAAAATGTGAAAAAAACACTATAAGACAATGGGTACTTCAGGAAATGAACATTATTTTCCATTAGAGGCAGCATCCACATTTACTGTGAAACACTGTTTATTTCAAGGAAAGCAAAGAACTGTTTTTTTTCAATTGTATGAAAACCTTTGATCAGAATTTGGACCCAACGGCAGGTTTGAAGACTTGTAATTTCTGTATTACTGACATGATACCAATACTACAATGCTAGTGGCAGCTCCATTGTGCAGTGTAAGTCTCACCAACACTGCAACCAACATTCACAGAGATAACCAGTGACCCCCACTAATGGAAAAACCCAGAAAAGCACACACAGAGGGGAAATTTACTTTCATTCCATGCCCGAGGAGGAGGAGGAGGAGGAGGAGGAAGCAGAGGAGAAAGATTCGGCTTTTCTACCCCACTTTTTCACCAATTTAAGGGGACTCAAAGCAGCTGACAAAGCAAACCAGAACACCCCATGAGGTAGGTGAGAGTGCGGAATCAAACCCAGTATTCCCAGATAAGAGTCTGGATCCTTAACCACTAGACCAAACTGGCTCACAACTAGGAGGCAAAGGAGTAGAATGTTCTAGCCATTGGCACCTGCAGATGGCTAGAGTATTTAAAACCTACCATAAAGTGTGAATAGCGGCCCAGATGACAGCCACTGTAGACCTTCAGGGAATGTGATTGCACCTCCAGTCACATTCTCCTGGAAGATGTGGATGGAGTGTCCAGAACCTTACCAGCTCTGTCTCT
This sequence comes from Aspidoscelis tigris stejnegeri, assembly GCA_023333525.1. Lineage (NCBI taxonomy): Eukaryota > Metazoa > Chordata > Lepidosauria > Squamata > Teiidae > Aspidoscelis > Aspidoscelis tigris. The sequence goes on along the minus strand of JALMGA010000005.1, from coordinate 48,122,789 downwards.
AGCATAAGTGTGGTGCAATTTTAATTGTATTATGCTTGTACTGCATGGGGGACATGTGTGGATCCATTTCTAGTAAATAAATATCTCTGCCCAATAAGGATGCACCCTGTGGGAGTTCCCCCAACCTTTACTAACAATGGCAGTGCGAAAAGGCTCTGAGACCAAAGTATGAATCCCAACATTTAAGAAACTGGTCTGAATAGCAAATTAGGCAAAGTCTGGGTACCACAGAAGTCTCACTGATCTACACTATATGCTATTCATTTAACGTACAGCATATTTTGCTGGAATCCTTGGCATTATATTTATTCATTACATGTAGAACAATGCATACACATGAGCTATGAGAAAAAGGAGAGTAAAATGTGTGTGCTCTAGTCATGTATGGAAAACCCAATTAATGTATAATTTCCTTAAATTAAGAATGCTGTCCCACTTGTTAGCTGCAAAGGAATACCATTTGGAATCATGTTGATGAAAATGACTTGCTGTGCCAGATTTTATAAGAGTAATTCAGAATTTGAAAATTACACAAGTACAGTTAATATATGTAGGACTATAGCATATGCCATAACCACATAATTGATATTTACTAGGAGGCTATGACTGTAATTGGATTCCCTTGGTTTGCAGAATACCATGCACCCCTCACAATGCAATTAACAAAATGTCCTCACTTATACTAAGATTTTCGTTAATTAAACATGTTTCTCCTCAATCTAAGTCAATTTGTAAGTTTACAATTACATACCAGGTTCTCCCACTAAATTCACATTATGTACACATCAATGGAAACTAACCAAATAAAAGTTACGTTGTCTTTATATAACTTTTTCCATGTGAATACACCCAGATGTATGCTTACAAAAGGGATGTGCTGAGCCAGATTCTAGAGGAATCACTTTGCTGCAAATATGTGCTATTCCGTCTAGCCAGTTTGGTCGAGTGGTTAGGGAGCTGGATTCTTATCTGGAATTACCAGGTTTGGTTTCACACTCCTCCATGGTCAGCTGGGTAGTCACAGCTCTCTTCTGAGCTCTCAAAGCCCCACCTACCTCACAAGGCATTCTGTTGTGGGGAGAAGAATAGGAAGCTTTGTCAGCAGTGCTTCGAGTCCCCTTAAATGGTTGAGAAAAGTGAGGTAGAAAAGCCTATTCTTCTTCTATTCACCAGGGCCCTACAGAACCAAACCCCACTTCAAGTTTGGAATGAAGCTTGCTAGCAAGCTGAACCTTCAGAAGAGTTCACCAAGCCAGTTTGACCAGATTGTGAAAACCCCTTTTCTTCCCCACCTCAACTTTCACTTTTCTCCCCCACCCCTGCAGCCTGCACACCTACTTGCTGCCCTGGCCCAGCCCAAGCCACTGACTACATGGTTCTTTGAAGCACTGCTTTAGGTTTGCTTGGGCCTTCTGAGACTATAGGACTACAAGTCCTCCACAGAGACCATGCAGGCAATATACTCAGCATACTTGGGTGGAACCAATCGCATTCAAAGCCTTTCCAAAAGCAAGAGTCCCACAGTGACTAATCCCAGCAGGTACATGGCCAAAGCTGGTATGTTGCTGGAATGGGTTTCACCCATGAGCTGGTCCAAGCAATTGTAAGGTTCAGTTTGCTACAAACCAAGCATTTCATGGTTAGGCATATCTCTAGCTTGCAGATCTGTAAACAACTACAACATGAAAAATCACAGCAGGAAAAACTATCCCCTATGGAAAATAGGAGCTAAGGAAACAACAGAGGCTTGCCTCGACTAGGCAGAAAAAGGTCAGAGCTTTTATACATCTAAGCAGCGGTTCTCAACCTTCCTAATTCCACGACCCCTCATGCTGTGGAGACCCCCAATCATGGGGGAGGGGTACCTGGGAGGGGGAAGGGAAGGGCAGCGGGAGTCTCGGCACAACCCCTCTGAAAGGGTAATTTGACCCCCAAAGGGGTCATGACCCACAGGTTGAGAACCACTGATCTACAGCCTCTCACTTCACCACGGTATAGAAACCATTCTGAACACTCATTGCAGCTTCTTGACAGAAGAAAAACAGCAACTCTATTCCTGCTACCATCAGCCAGTCCTCTTTCCTTTCTCCCCTCCAAGGACTCAATTAGTCTGAGTCTAAGTATGTAAATGTTTGCAAAAAGCAGCAAAGTGCCATAGAGTCAGCAGCAGAAGGAACCATGCTGCTGCTTGTCACTGCTCTCTGACTGCAAGCAGTCAAATTCACTCCCCAACACTGGAAAATGAAGGGGAAGGGGGGGGGGAAGGGACCCAACAAGGGCTGGCTTCTTTCTCATAAGAAATCAAGCCAAATGATGACTGATGGATGGAAGAAAGAAAGCTGTTTTTTTTCCTAGCACATAGGCAGGTTTACAGGCTTTGTGTTTAACTTCAGTGCCAAATCACATAAGCCTAAGTTCAGGAATCACAAAGGAGAGGAGCTGCATTTCACCAACCATGTATGAGCAAAACTACATTGTATAAACACATATTACTCAAGAGATGATTATCCCTCAGATATAATACCTCGAAAATCTGCCAAAAAGGAACCAAACTTATCAGGTAGCCATGGTAACTATCTCACGGGGAGAGGTTATAACATTTAGTTCACAGAAGAATATGTGTAATGGAGACAGGTCAGAAGGGAGTACATAGGCATATATAACCAAGAAAAAATGGATAGATGGGTTTTTCTTCATTCAGGCTCAGTGCAGTCCTGTCCCCTCAAGTCTGTAAGGCCAGCTAGGAGACAGAACTCAGAAGGAGGGAGAGCCAGCAAACAGTATTTTTAAACTTTCCCTCACACACCTGTCACTCACTTGCATCCATCCAAGGGCTTCTTATAACCTCCACCCCTTTGGAAGCCTGAATATTATAAACTGCAGTTTGACACATTCCTACTATATGTTTTAAAAAAACAAAACAAAAAGGCCCTCTAATTTTGCTAATTATAGTTTGGGACCCAGACACCTTTCTATATCTGCACTAACAAGCAGGGTACTGCTGGACAATGTTTGCAATGGATACAAACTAAGTCCTTTCTGAGCAACCACAGCAGCCTCTCATTTAGAAGCAGTCTGAAGAAAACTACTTTCCTATGCACACTTTAGATTCCTGAATGCATTGCAGATCTGCGGTTTCTAGCATTTGTGCTTAATATGTTTGAATAGTTTTAAACTATATAGCTATTCCTCATATAAAATGCCAGTTTTGATCTCTGAAGCCACCACATTGTATAAACTGGCTCTCCTAACCGGTGGCTTTCCAATGCTGGCATTTATTTTCACAGTGTGGTTTTTCAGAATGGAGTTTCATGCTGCATGAGAGATGTTATAATTTGACAGCCATGTATAAGGAAAACCACACTGTCAATGCAAGGAAGAACTTCACAGATCCTTTCATATGATCACAATGTGTTATTTGTATTATTGCATTTTGCACTACTCCTTTCCCTCTCCCCCAAAAATCACTTAAGAAATTAAAGCCTCTGTGTTCATGACTTGAAGTTCTCAGCTATAAGCAAGCAGAAACCTCAGGGGAGAATCTACCAGCCTCAGGAGCAAGCAGCAGCCTCATTAGGATGCAAATAGGACTAGGTGCCACCTGGAATATAGCTGGGCTAGCTACCTGCTAATAGTATGAATCATATCTTGCACCTTAGCTCTTTCTTCTGTGTCAAGTGGTCCTAATACAGTGAAGTCCTCTATGATTTCCATTGTCTCAATTGCCCTCTTGATTCTTGTGTCTCTATAACTTATCTCCACATCTGACTGCTCAGCCTTTATGCCAAGATAATCTTGTGGGCGAGCTTCATGCTTTGCTATCTGTTCCTACTACCAAGTACTGACATTTGAGCTGGACCTAACACTTCTGTTATACTGCTCTATTGTAGCCTAACATTTCTCTAGCCAAGTTTCTACATGGTCCAGTCTGGTCTCCTGCCTTTCTTCCACTTCCTGTCTGCTATCCTGTCTTGCCATCACACCTGCTTTCATATCTGATTCCTGCATCACACCAACTTTGCTTCCAGTCTTGTTTCTACCCCAGCCAAGCTACAAGCCTCTAACACTTTCAGAAGGGGTGGAGGGAACCAACAAGCAGCAGACTCCTCATCTGTATAATACCTCAACTATTCCACATTAATGCACAGAAGGGAGATCTACTTAGGTTGGATCAGAAAGGAGTATACAGATCTCCCTTCTGCACATTAATGTGGAATACAGGAAGCCCTGACCACTGCTGATATGCTCTGTCTTCACAGGACTGAGTGTTATCCAGAACAGAGGACCCCTGATCTGGATTACTAGTAGACCTCCATATTGAAGTCCCCCAGTATTATCTAGTTTGAAACATGTAGGTGTGCAGATGTTATGCCTCTGTGTCCCCAGCTACTAGGGGACCCATTTGTCACACACTCACACAGTTAGCTGTGCAGCAGGAACGGAAATCTCATGCCTAGGCCTCAACTGTACTTATTATGGCTGATCATGCCCGGTTTTGTTATGGGAGCTTGCAGCTTCTGAGATTAAGGTCAGCTTGACTCCAGGAGCAATCCTGCAGCATGGCTGGGCATGAGAAGCCACTCAACGATGTGTGATGTGAACCACATTTCTATACGTATACACATTCTTTCTGTCCTCTCTCCCCTACTTACATGCATATTTTCTCTTATTTGTCTTTGGACATTTGTTCACGCATTTAATCACCAAGTATGTGCCTTATTGGTGCCTTCGTGTAACTATGCAATAAAGCCTCCTTTGGGATGTACCAGCGACTTGATTCCTTGTCTTGGAAGTACCCTAACATTCAGTGTGCTACGCTTATGCCCAGAAGCTCTATCTAAGGCTGATTTCTGCCAAAACCATTTTGTTGGTGAACCAAAGCTTGCTGCCAAATGGATTCCCAGTCTTTTCACTCCTAGCCTTTCAGAGCTCTCAAAGCCTGGCCTTGACTTGGTCTGGACCAGTGCCATTGTGCAGATGGCACTATTCTGATCCAACCTAAGTAGTAGTGCAAAAAAGCCCTTGGATACTAAGAAAAATAACACAAAATACCCTTTAACACCAGTCCTATCTGCTCCTACAAAGTTACTTAAGAAATATTAACACAAGTGCAGTCTATTTCAATCCTAAACAAGATGTTTTGGATTTGAAGCTCATTAATGTCTCTATCTCTTTTAAAAAGGATTCTTTGTTTCCTTTTTAACTTGCTTGTATATCTTTCTTTTGAGTACTTAACTAGCGTGATTCAGACCGTTCTGGATCCAGCACAACAGGTGCTGTCCAGATTGCTAGGGAGGGGCACTCTATGTTCCTGACCAACACCAGCATCAATGCGGAGGCATCATAGCTGTTCTGGTCTACATAACTGACGCTCCTTCCAAGGTGCCATTTCTGTCAGTGACTGACCCAGGATCCACCACTCAAAATATGTTTGGAGCACAAGTACAGAGCTGAACAGGGCTGTTTTCAAAGACAGCATGCCCACCTTTGTACTGAGGTTTCAAAAGTGATCTTTGGAGATGTGTAGGCTGTAAAGACAGGGTGGTAGCCAAGATGCACAGACAACATGACATCCCACTATTTATGGAATATCTCATTCCCCTTGTTCTGGAACAGTTACAGAAGCTCTGATGCTTAGTGCAGGACAGACAACACTGGCACTGCTGTGTACCTCTTTAAAAAGGGCTACAACTAATCTGCAATAATGACCATTTGGGATGGTTCTGGGTTGGACCAGCCCTAGTCTCGTGCAGAAGCATATTAGCAAGAAGCTTGTTCCAGGATGACAGGCAAGAGTGAAAACAATCTAAGTTATGAATAAAGTTCCTACAAATCATACATTAAATGACAGTGCAGTAATTCAATGAATGTTCACAAATGAAAGAAAAGCAGGAAGTAAACTTAATAAGTTAATGAAAAATTACACAATTATTTCCCGTTGCAGTTTAACTGCCAACCTATTGCTTAATTTCCGGTAAAAAGAAAAAAAGAAACCAACCTTGTTTGACTAATATTTATAGCTTAACTATAAAAAACCCTGAAGCTTAAAATGGTGTTAAATGAGATTCAGTTACTCAGTTCATGTTTTCCTCAAGCCAGTCACAGCCACAGGAGAGGACCTGGCCAGAACTTTTGGAGTTAACTGCTAGAAACCAGTTCCAGCCTTAGCTGCCACATCATCCACATCCCAGGAGGAAATGAAGGTAAACACATAGGCCTGCATGACCCATCATCCTTGAAAATTGATTTCCCTTCTTACTTTATTCTCACACTCCTCTCTTCCATTTCCCCACAATTCCACATCAGGCAAGAATCCAAAAAATGGGAGCAATATTAATTCAATGGCATTTTTCCTCACTTTCATTTGTTTGGAAGGTTTACCTCCATTTTCATTTCTGGCAGTTATAATAGGTGGCTGTGTAACTGGAGTTGTCCGAGTTACAACATTTGTTTTCATTCCCAGGCACGGTACTGGTAATATGTGACATTTTTTTCTATTTCAGGCCAGTCACCAGAAAGCTGTGACAGTGTTTAGCTAACCTTGGTGGGGTTGTGGCACTTGTTCCATTCTGGGGTCACTTATTTAATCCTGAGTTGCTTGATATCACAAGATGATTTGGGGCTTGCAAGCAGACTTCTGAAATCACCAACTGGTCTTCTGAATTTATAATATGCCTAAAATTCATTGCAAAAGCCAGAGAGTGGAAGTGTTTTTCCACCAGCCAAGGCAAGCTGTGTTGACAGGTCAAAGGGCATCTCAAATTTCCCCAGTATGACTGCCCAAAGTTCTGTTGATATCAATTCATTCTGCCCATGTCCCCGTCAACAGTATGCTTCCCAAAAGAATGTTCAGGGGAAATGTTATGAATTCACAGCACTTTGCTTCTCCAACTTGCCCACATAATATGTCCCAAGTTACATCACTCTGGAAATGGCATTGGGGGGACATAACATTTTTTAAACCCACAGAAAGGAAATGTCTCACCAACCTTTTACCCAAGCCCAAGTAGATCTATGGATAAACCACTAGCTTCACTGTAATTTCTTCAGACACACAAGCAGAGTTATTGTTACTTATTCCAACTGTTAATACACTGCCAGCATCTACATTCTGTTAACACATGTTTCTACACTCTAGATCCAGGAATCAGATAGCTATTGGACTGTTGTGAATTTATTTTAAGAGCTAAAAAGGTTTCCTCTATTACCAAAATGTACTGAAGAAGATCTTTAAAAAAAATTCTGAGAATTTCAATCGATACATGGTTACATATCTCTCACCGATATGTATACTCAGAAGTTCCAATCTTGCCACAAGTTTTAAAAAGGTACAAAGTTGCAATAAAAATTACTACAAGCTTTTATCAACTACTAAACAAGTCTGAAGAGGAAAAGTGGACTATCTCATAACTTTTGTTGTGAATTTATTTGAACTTACTCTCATGATATTAGCCTATTAAAAACACCCCTGAAAAGAAGTTTTGGAGATTATTTCTGAGTTTAGAGGTACTTAGCTATATTACCCCAAGTTACTGTATCCTGGTGCCCCAAATTCTTACTCTGTAACATTAAGTACTATTCAACAGGTGTAAAGAATCACGAGAAATCTTAAATATATAAACTTTCAAACAGTGAACGCATCAATATTTTTCTTAATGACAAATGATTTGTTTTATTACGGTTGAAACTTTTTAAAAACAAATGTGATGTTTAATATGATGCAATTATATACAACACAGAATTGTCCACTGCACTGCCTGTAATATTCTGACTATTACTGTAGTCAAATGTATTGCACAATTCTTTATATTCATAGATAACACTGTGCCACACACATGAACCAATAATGCATTCTTATTGTTCTAACAATATACGACTAAGAAGGTGACAGCTGAAGAAAGCCTTCAATCTATGCCACAGTTTCCACTGACTGTCATTTCAGGAATGCATTCAGTAATACATGACAACTTGGAATGTCTCTACCCACTAGATAGCATCAGAACATGCACTGCTTACTACAAACCCCACCACTCTGCAGCTCTAATACAGTTTGCCTTTTTAGGGTGAAGCATGATCAACAAAGCAAAGATAAGCAGAGCTATGGTAATAATGATTTCAAGCATTTGCATGCAATGTGGTGGTGTTACAGAAAACAACTGTTAACCTTTATATACGTGGTTCTTCTGCGTCGAAATATAAAAAAGGATAATGTCTTTAACTTCTTGTCCAAAATAGGAAGATTTTACTACCAAAAAAGTTGTAAAAGTTTCCTTCTTGGAAAATTATGGGTATTTCTGCACTGAGTGGTTAAACCAGTTAAACCACCCAGGTAACACCCATTTAAGACACTTACCTTGGAGGCTTCCACACTTGAGACCTTTTAGAGACCCCTTCCAGGTGGCAGCTTCTGCATTTCGGTGAGCAAGATCCATTTCCAAAATGGTTTTGCTGCCGAAAACCAGATTAAATTGAAGACCTAAAACATTAGGTCTTCAATCCATCCCTTCGCCTGGATCCATGTGGAAGCGGGACGCTTCCGCACATGGCCAGGCGAAGGGACAGATGTCCCAGCAGCCGCCATGCTGGGGAGGGCGGAAGCAGGCCGGTTTGCCTCCTTCCGCCCTTCCCCGCATGCCGCCAGAAACTTGTGTTGACCAGCAGCTGGCTGCTGAAGTCCCATGTCGGCGGAGTGGGAATCTGGTGGACTTTTCGAATGGGTGCTGTGGCATCCACACAGCACGCAGACCATCTGTCCTGCCGGATCCATCTTCCCCGTGTGTGTGTGTGCAGACGCACATGGCCTCCAAGAATCCGTCTCTATTTGGGATGGATCCTCGGAAGAATGGTTCGCTGAAATGGATCTCATTAGATTTGTTTTTCAGGGGCCAATGCAGAAAGACCCTATGTTTCAAAACATAGTTCTGAAACAATCCAAAGATACTTACATGACTAGAAAGAAAAGAGGTTTCGATATGATAACATACATTCATTTTACTGTAATAAACACATTTATTTGATCTGTAATTGCACTTACTGGCACTTGTAGTTGGCAGCCAGTTCTCATGTCATTCAGAGTGACAGGTGCATATTCAATCACTTACACATGCAGCTGTATTTATGTGAAATGGATAGTTCTTTTGTAAGCCAGCTAACAAATTAATCAACCTAACCTATAAGTAAAATGGAAGAGAGAGAAACAATGATCCTTGCCTTGAATGCTTCAGGAGAAAAGGCAAAATAAAAACCACTAAAATAAAGTCTTAGATATACTACTGCATTTTTCCTTGGAAATACCCCAGGGGATTATGAAAATATTATATATATGCACTCATGAACACGTTTACAAATTACCAACACATGATCTATAAGTCTAGGAAGTCCAGCCATTAATTACAACTTATATTATCCTATATTGTTAATGTAGTTTCTGTTATAAACATGTACACAGCACATACAGTATTTGTAATTTTTTATTATATATATTTTGGATCTGCCCTGTGACACTGAATGTTCTGGGGAAATTTCTGGTTCATATGGACAGCCATCCTGGAGGGATTCTAGTCTTTCTATAGATGTGGGAGATGAACAGGGCCATCACACAATTGTTTCCCAATGCTCTAGATCAGCGGTTCTCAACCTTCCTAATGCCGCGACCCCTTAATGGAGTTCCTCATGTTGTGGAGACCCCCAACCACGGGGGTACAGCAGCTGGGAAGTGGGAGGGAAGGGCGGCGGGAGACTTGTTGCGACCCCTCTGAAAGGGCAGTTCGACCCCCAAAGGGGTCCCGAACCCCAGGTTGAGAACCACTGCTCTAGATGTTCCTATGGATACAATGAAGCAGCCTGGTATTTCATGGAGCTGTGGGCAATGAAGCAATGACTGCTACACTGAAGGTGGCATTTCTACTCAGAGTCCTATCTAACACAGGTTGTTTGCCATGTGGTAACGATGGCAGTGACAAAAAAATACTTCTCCTCTAACACTGCACCCTCAAGTAACCATCCATCAAAGCTTTTCCAAGTCGTGAGTAGGCGAATAATATCATACAAAAAAAAGTAAGGGATGGTGTTATCAGAGTTCTGCTATAAGAAATCCACATGCACTTTCAGGAAAAAAAATGCTCAGATCCACATGAAATTAGATGTCATAATTAAGAACAGTTCAGTAGACATGTCTGGAGAACCATCTCGTCCTGTTAGTATGGATTAGTTTCAATTACTGAGGTCTGAGGATGTGGACAAGCAGCCTGCACAGGTTTGACTAGCCAAATACTCCCTTGAGCCTTACCCATATGACTGAGAAATGTTAGGTGAAGATATATAGTAAGGTGTGTCCTGGAAGTGGTTAATGCCTCACTCTGGAAGAGGGCTGTTCCACAGGCTCTTAAAAAGGCAGCATAACACCCACTCCTCCCTGGATCCATAAGTACTAAATAAGTATTGCCCAACTGCTAATATCCCTTCCTGGGGAAGGTACTAGAAAGGGTGGTAGCAGCGCAACTGCAGACATATTTGGAGAAGTTATCTGAAGCCATGTCAGTCCAGGCCTGGTCATGGTACTGAAAGTACTCTAGTCACTATGATTGGTGATCTTCACTGGGAAAAAGGCAGGTGAAGTGCCACCCTGTTAATTTTTCTTGATTTTCTAAAAGCTTGTGATAACATTAACAATGCTACACTTCTCAAGAGGCCTTGGGACTACAAACTGGAGTCATTCCTGTCTCTTAAGATGATAATCAACAATTCTCATGGAGGAATTTTGTTTGGTACCTCAAAGCTAACCTGTGGGATTCTTCAGGGGTCAAACTTATCTCCAGTGCTGTTTAGAGTCTATATGAAGCCAATGAGAGAGAATTCCAAGAGGGAATGGGATGGCATCAATATGCTGATGACACCCAGCTCTATCTCTCTGTTTCATTAGAATCAGAAGAGATAGTTCAGGGGCTTCACTTTTCCTGGAGGTGCTAATGAGATGAGTGTGGGCCAATAAACAGACAAGATAGTGGTATAGTGTGTAAGGAGTTGTCAAGCCCATGAAGTGGGGTATCATCTTGTTCTTTGTAGTTTGGTATTGCTCTAGAATAGTTTGGAGGCGCATAGTTTGGAGATCCTCTTGGGCTCATCAGTGTTACTGGAAGCTCAGGCAACAGCCAGGAATGTTTACTTCAAACTCAGGCTTTATTCATCAACTATGGACATCTTGCTTTGTCACAGTGATCCATATTATGGAATCATCCAGATTGGGCTACTGCAATGCACTCCGTGTGAAACTGACCTTGAAAATGATTCAGAAACTACAATTAGTGAAGACTGTAAGAGCAAGGCTACTGACATGTGCACACATTATGCTGGCCTTAAAGAAGCTCTACTGGCTGCCAACCGGTAACCAAGCCCAATTCAAAGCTCTGACTTTGGCTTCTAAAGCCCCAAATATTTACAGGAATGCCTGCTCTCATATAGATCTGCCCTTCCAGCAGAATGTACAGGAGAGGTCCTTTTGGTAGCACTACCACTATCAGCAATTGAAGGTATAGGAGACTATCACCACCTTCAGTGTTCTGGGTCCATTACGAAATGAGCTCTACTGGAAAGTGCATGTAGTCTCATCATTATACAGATTCAGATGTATGGTAAAGACTCATATCTTTCAGGCTTTGTCTGAAAAAGTAGCTTGCCTTCTCCTTTCAGGCACTGTTTTTAGCTGTTTATAATGAATTGAAATTTAGTGAACTGAAATTAAATTGGTTTTTGTGTAACCTGCCCTGAGACCTTAAGGGTATAGAACACAATAAAACCAACAAGAATTTCAAATAACCTATAACAGGAATGTTTTACAAAATTTAAAGTGTTTGAAATATGAAGTACTTCTATAGATTCCTGCACTTAAATTGCCTAGTTAAATTTACAAATGACTCAAAGATGCCTAAATCTGCCTGAGTTATCCCCAACTATTAATTATGTCCACATAACAAAAACTGAATATAAAGTTCACTGAAATTTATATAGTTTATGTTCTTGAATTTTAAATATTGAATTTTAAAAAAGAAATCTATATATCCAAATACAGGGTATCCATGCTATACTTCTGTTGAACAGACAATTAAAGTTGAATTTACAAAATTACTCCCAACCACTTGGTCATCATTAACCACTAAATACAAAGGCCTAGCATACATACCAACACTCCAGATACACTAAGTATTTGTAAAATACACTAAGTATTTGTAAAATTGCAGGGAACTCCACTGCTGCTGGGAGGGAGTTGGGCTCAGCTGGCACCCATCTAAGTACTGAGTCTCTAGGGAATGCATAAAGCAGCATGTTTGACAGACTGAACTGTAAGTGTGCCAAACCAATTGCTGCTCTGTCCCTCCCTTGTGGACTCCAGTAGATCCAGCTGACTGAGCCCAACTTCCACCCAGAAGTACAGTAAACAGAGTCTCCACACAAATCTCAGAGCACTTTTTAGAACTATAAAAGAAAGCTTTTCTATCACAAATGACAAACAGCAGTTTAATACACTATGTGCACATGTAGATTAAAAAAGTCCAAAAAATTACTTGCCACTCCATTCCTGTCTGTTTCCTGCAATGTTCTGAAGGGAACACGTCAGTTTGGATGCTGAAAGTACTTTGAAAACTTTCAAACAGTATCCATAGAATCCCTCTCCCATTGGTCTTTGAAAAGCAATTCAGGAAGGAAGGCAAAGATCATGAGAAGAGTGAGAAGTCCCAGTTTTAAAGCATGATGGGATCAACACCAAATTGACACATTAGAAGTAATAAAAGCTCCCTAGCTCTCCTGCAAGAGAATACTGCTACTGTCTGAACTGCTGAAGTCTGAAGCTAAGTAACTTTTAAAGCAACCCCAGGTTTTAATAAATGTTTCAGTGAAACATGTATTAAGATAGCCAAAGTTTTCCAGTGATTACTAACCTTTTTGATTAATTTGTCTCCAGATATTTCATGCTGCTGCTACTACAGTAATGTTAAAAAAACCCCTAAATTTTACAGGTTTCAGAAGTTCAACAGAAGTGCTAAACATTCTAAGTTCTAACTTGACATCTGTTCTTAAGTTTTAGCATGTGTACATCAAAAAATAAATGTCGCTCACCAGTAAAATGGTTGTTTATTGAAAGTTAACCATGAGAATAGGCAAAGTGTATATTCAGTGACTAAACTACCTTTTTATATTCCTCCTAATATATATTCTGAGGGCCGAAACTATGGTGAAAAGCAATTAGGACTGAAAACCAAATAATATCTTTATGAAAAATTTTACACTACACAGTGCACATTTTTAGTCATGAATAAATTGTATTACTCACTCTTAGCTGTCTTTGTATGTTACGCTCTTCTAATATCACAGATTTTGGAAGTTTTATCGTAACCAAAAATCCCATTTTACTGAGACAAAGCATTGTCTATCTAAATCAAATGAACTCAACTTTTGTGTCATGGTACTTAATTTAGTAACTACATGTTTCCTAGGGGCTCAGAGGTCTATCAAGGATGCATAGACCTTTTAAAGGTTTCTGATTTTTTTTCTCAGATCACCTGAGGGACCCCCATTCATCACAGCTACCTTGGCCACAAGGTAGCAAACCTGACTACCTCTCCCATATTGAAAATAATTTGGAAGAGCTTGCCACCTTCTACAAATTGTACTAAGGGTGTTTTCCACTAGCACTAAGTACCCATTAAGGACCCATTCAGCTCAGAGCAGGAAGACCCCATTTCCACTACAAACCCCATTACAGCCACATTTGTTTCCACCTATTCTAGGGAAATCCGGATCATATGGGTCCTTCAGGATCTATAATCCGGATTCCTGTAGACCCCCATTAAAGGGGTATACGAGTATCAGATCCGGATTAGACAGAGCCTGTTTCCACCACTATTGGGCAATGGGGCCTATGGGTGGCTCGGGGGGGGGGGCAACCATGGGGGCATGCCCCAAGACTCAAAGCTTCGAAGCCTGTGCACATTCTCCAAAGCCAGCTCTGAAGTTGCCTTCAAAGAATACCACAGGCTCCAAAGAGGACCTCATGCGAGAGCAATGCCTTTGCCAAAGGCTCCGGAGAATCTTCAAAGTTTGCGGCAGATCACTCCATAACGTCTATGAAGATTGCACCCCCTGACCCGCAAAACACCTGGGGTGAAAGGCAGGCCCCATGTGGGTAGATCCGGATTCGCCACATGGGTGCTCTGGCGTTTCCACTGTGAGCAAGCTAGCGCCCATTGCTATTGGGTGCTAGACCACCCATGGAAATGCACTGGGTACTTTCCATAATCCAGATCTACTAGATCCAGATTAAGGGAAGTACCAATTCCTTAAATCCGGATCATCTTACATGCGGATTAAGGGAGGTCAGTGGAAAACACCCTAAATCTCCACCAAATCACTGAACTGAAGTAACAACAGATCCATTTAATTGCATGGGATTAAACTTTTATAAAGCTGCTCTGTGTATGTTTTTCATTTTTTTAGGTAGGAAGTAACGGTAAATGGAAACAAGTGTGGTGCCCAAACTGTTATTTACTAGATGGTAGTGAATAACAGTTTGGGCACCACACTTGCTTCCATTTACCGTCAGTAAATTGACTGACTTGCCAAGTTGCTGGTACTCAGCAATTGTATCTATAAATGCAAGGTATGGCCTAAAATTGCCGAAGGATCTCAATAGCAGAATAATGTCTCTTAAAGCTTATCAACACAATCTTGGCCTATGTAAAAGGCTACCACATGTTACTAATCTTAATAGATATAACATTTATCACTTAAACTAAACCTTATCCATGGCATTTGAGTCTCCTCCTCTCCATTATATTCTTCCAACAACACTATGAGGCAAGTTAAAGGGGGAGTTTTCCACTGACCTCCCTTAATCCGGATCTAAGGAATGGGTCCTTCAACTAATCCAGATCTAGAAGATCTCAGATTAAGGGAAGTACCCAATGTGTTTCCACAGGTGGTCTAGCACCCAACAGCAATGGGTACTAGCCTGCTCGCAGGGGAAACGCCAGCGCACCCATGTGTCTAATCCAGATCAACCCACATGGAGCCTGCCTGTCACCCCAGGTTTTTGGGGGGACAGGGGGTGCAATCTCTGGAGACACTCCAGAGATTCTTCGAAGATTCTCCGGAGCGGCTCCAGAGAATATCCAGAGCGATCTGCCGCAAACTTCGAAGATTCTCCAGAGCCTTTGACAAAGGTCCATGGGATTAACATTGCTCTCGCTTGGAGTCCTCTTTGGAACCTGTGCTATTCTTCGGACCCGGCTTCAGAGATTATGCACATGCTTCGAAGCTTTGGGGCACCCCCCATGGGTGTACCCCCCCCCCGAGCCCTCCCTAGACACCACTGCTCAAGTGTGGTGGAAACAGGCTCCGTATAATCCAGATTGATGTCTGAAGACCCCATTGTAGACCCCTTTAATGGGGTCTACAGGAAATCTGGATTATGGGTCCTGAAGGACCCATATGATCTAGATTTGCCTAGAACAGGTGGAAACAAATGTGGCTCTAATGGGGTCTGTAGTGGAAATGGTCTTCCTGCTCTGAGCCTAATGGGTCCTTAATATGTCCCAAATAGGTTCTTAGTGCTATTGGGAAAACACCCAAACAGAGACAGTGACTGGAATGTGGTTACAAGCCTTCACAACTGATTGTAGATTGAAACCTAGGGATCTGTCAGTCCTAATTCAATTCTCCATCCACTATACAGTAGCATGCTATCCCAGAGTATCAACAACTCTAGTGAGTCATGACCTACTAATCAACAACCCATGGATTTAGTAAGCTATTACCCATTTCTTGTTTTGGAAAATAATTTTTCATAAGTTCGGCTTTGTTCACTAGTTATAGGGATGACTGAATGGCTGCTAATGTCTTCCCCATGGCCCACCTAGATTTCTGTGACCTTTTAATGGGTCGTGATCCATCTCTGGAAAACCCTGTGCTAGTTTAAATGAGTTTTGTTAACACAAATGCACATAATTTTATTCCAAACTTAAAATCTATGTTACTGAATTATAAGATGCTTAACAAGAATTAGAATTTTCATCCTTTCAATGTGGAACTACAATAGTCATATCATTTCCAAGTATTGGTGGTAGTTGGTACTATGTAGTTTAAAGATGAAAACTACTAGGGTATCTCAAATTGTCGAAGTCTGGTTAATACTTTTGGGTATAGCTTGAATACCACAAAAGCCCTAAACCTAAAATGAACAGTGCTTCCTTATT
Source organism: Aspidoscelis tigris stejnegeri (assembly GCA_023333525.1). Taxonomy (NCBI): domain Eukaryota; kingdom Metazoa; phylum Chordata; class Lepidosauria; order Squamata; family Teiidae; genus Aspidoscelis; species Aspidoscelis tigris. Next base: position 48,106,542 of record JALMGA010000005.1, on the reverse strand, counting down.
TGCAAGGCTGAAGCTCTTGCAAACAGAAATAAACCAACATAGAATCAGTATAAAATTAATAACTCTATATTCCCATGGGCCACAAAAAAGAGAGAAAAACAGAGATGCTTTTCTGCTGGTGGGAGAAAAATTAGAACAGAAAAATCTAGATAGAAAATCAGATGAAGCAGCAGCAGTTGGATGGGGAAAAACTGAAAAGTGATGAGCAAAACCAACAAACAAGGGACTAGAAAGGAAGCAGAGATAGGTTTGGTAAGATAAACTTTCAAAATGAGCAAGCAAAAACAAACATGGATGAAACGCAACCATAAAATGGCAGCTGAAATAGCTATGGAAGGGAACTGGATAATCACAATTTACTCTCATCTAAAAGAGAATACATGACGATGTCCTTGAAAAGAAGCTTCAGCTAGCACAAAATTTGGTTACTCATATTAATAGGCATTTAAAGATGAATCTGAAATAACACTGTGGCACAGTACAAGTTTTGAGTCTAATTCAGGTGTTTATTTTTGCATGTAATGCAGCAGGGGGGTGCATACACTTTTGAATTCACTTTCTTATATCTCAATTCTGGTTTATTAAGTCAAGTGAATGTAATGCCATTAAGAAGAATGTAACATTGGCTTTTACTGATAAAGTCCCATTTCTTAAGAATGCTTCAACCACTGAGCCATCAACCTGCCGATACACTGTTCTAGACATGGCCTTGAGGAATGTTAGCAGTTAATATCCCCACAACCCAACACATACTGTTTATTTCAAACAGGACCTAAGAAATTCCCTATATTTATATACCCACAACAAAAGAAACCTTTAAGTTATTGACATATATACATTAAAAAGAAATAACTTGCAGAAAGAAAACTTTTTCACCACATGGGAACCTGACAAATAGTTATGATAATGGCTTGCTACTTAATAGCCTCTTTAAGTCATCATTTTTAATAGGGAAATGCCACCAACTGACAAGTGCATCTTTGACCAAATTTCTATTATCACTAGCCATCTCCTTTGCATAAAGAAATGAAAAAGAGAACTCTCTGAACTAAATCATGCTTTTTAGTCAGATCATTGATTTAACTACAGCTTAAAACTGTTTAGAACCTGGGCTCTTTGCCACCCACAATAAGAAAAAGGTAACTATTACTGCATCCATTTCTGTTGATCAGGATATCAACAAAGGGCTCACTTTTGACACATGAGACATTACATAGGAACTGGACCAGCCAATCACCATACTCATTCTGCACAGCAATGGCAGCAAGTTTCAGTTTCCTTCAGTGCTACAAATATCCCTAGCAGCAACTATATGACATTTCCTTAGTTGAAGTTTTGATGTTAAGAGAGTCATGAGTACTCTACGTAAACCACAGAACTGAAAATCTGAAAATGGATTCTATGGATACCATTTTCAATGGCAAATTCTTCATATTTTAAAATTTTTGTATTGTCCATGAAAATGGACCAAGCTGATTCTGTTTTTTTCAGAATAAAAATTTATCCAGGGCAAGAAAGATCAGTAGTGCAATATCATGCACGGCTACTCAGATGCAAGTTGCACTGAATTTAAGTGTGTATACACTGAAAGTCTTACATGAAAAAAACCTCATGGTTCAATGCTTAAAAAACCATTGTTCTGAAAATTATATTCTATACTTCTCTAAAGTATCATTTTAAAACAAAAACATTTAGTACTACCTATCTCCAAGTTCTCACACATACTGGTAAAGATCCATTAAAAGTAATGGCAACTTACTCTTACAGCAACACTGGAATTCAAACTTCTAATTTTCTTAGCAATCATTTGCATGTTGGCAGAAATCTCAAAATACATAAATTACAGCCTGGTATAGAAAAATTAAGATTAACACCAACACAGCTATCAGACATGCCAAGAAAATGCTGGCCACAGAAACATTTTGTGGCAATCACTGTTTCATACACAAGAGAGCACCATCTTCCTATGGATAATGTATTACAGAAGTTTTATAAATGCTAATTTCTCTAGCAAATCAACAGATTAAAAGGCAAGCTGTCCAAACAACATATTTAATTAAACTGCTAACATTAAATTAATGTAGTCTATAAAATAACATTTCCCCAAAACTATAAGATGGACACAAATAAATCAAAACACACATTTCAGTTCCTCTTTCTTAGCATAACTTTGAGTATTCTGTAAGCAAAACATACGTGAATTCTCTGAATCACTTCTGCCCTAGTTTCAGAAGAGCAGCAAGTTTCATTCAAGAGACAACAAATTATACACCTTACACAATAATAAAAGCAAAGATAATATATATGCTATCTTCTGCTATCTGTATAAAAACAAGAAGCTATCCTCACACTTATTTCATCATCAGGAATTTTTAATGCATACTAAGTTGAAATCTGATTTTCATAAATTGTCAAAGCATTACAGCACAAGCTTAACTAGTCAATACTCTGCAAGCATAATTTCCATCAGACTGGAGATCTAATAATTGTGCATTCATGGAACAATTAAAACTAAGTATTCAAAGCTGTCAAAATATTATTCATGCTTTTCGGATACTGTGTGAGCTTACTGCTCTCACTGTTGCTGGCCTGTTAATAGAACCTAAACATATTCAAGCTAACCCGCATTATCTGCAGATTGTCAGTCTTTCCTTATTTGGCTAACATTTTCAGATTCCAATCATAGTCCTATAAAATTTACCATCCACAAAGCATCTATTTCGAGAGGGGGGGGAATCCTTCACTAACAGTTTTTCTTCCATATTCCCTAACATACAAAAGATTTATTTTTCAAGTTTACAAACAAAAACCATATTATTTCCCCACCCAAGAGTTCACAACCTCCCCAGGTTTAGGAAAAAGCAAACGTGCACACAGTATACCCAGGGACAGGATCATATTCTATGCCACAAAATAAGTATCTGGAAATCTCTAACATGTAAACTTTTATAAAGTAAAATCAAGATTTAGATTGCATTTGGCGGCAGGCGTAGGAGAACGCAGAGGCGAAGGCCGAGGGGCAGTTAGGAGGCAGATTTTCAACCGGCTGCTCATTTGGGAAAGAGCAGCCATTCATTAACTTTGGACAAGACCATCGCCCCACCGCTGCCCAAAGTCACCCTTCACCCTGAAGGCGGCGAGGGGACGAGCGGGGAAGCCCTCTGGCCTCTCTTCAGTGACCCGTCCTGCTTCCCCGTAAGCTTCCCAGCCTCCGGCCCCTTTAAGTACAGAGAAAGAAGGCAAAGGCGAGAAGGAACTCAGGGGGGACCCCGCTGATGGGCGCCCGCCCAAGCAAAGCCAGACCGAGGCCTGACTCCCCGGCCTAACTTGCCCGGCTAGGCAGGCGCCCTCCGCCGCCGCCGCCACACACGACACTCCTTCGGCGCTCGGCGAGGACGCCTGTGTGCAGCCCAAGAGGGAGCCCCCGGGGGGCAAAGCTGTCCTCTCGCCCCCCAAGAAGCTCCTCCGCCCGGAGACCACCTGAGGGAGCGGGGTAAGAGGGAGCCCCGCCAGGCCCCGGCCCCAGCCCCGGCGGCTCCTCCATTAGCCCCGGCGGGTGGGTGGGTGAGCGGCCGGCCGGCCGAGCCAGAGGGGCGCCCAAGCGAGTAGACACCGACCTGGTGCAGCGCGGTGAGCCCGTCCACATTGGCGTAGTTGATGTCGGCGCCGCGCTCCAGGAGGCGCAGCACCTCCTCCGTGTCGCCGCTCGAGCAGGCGGCCAGGAAGACGGCGCCGTCGTCGAACTTCACCTTGGTCTTCTTGCGCTTCACCACGGGCGGCTCCTGGTCGGTCTCGGAGCCGATCCAGCGCTTCAGCTGCTCATTCCGCTTCTGTTTGGCGTCCGCCATCTTCATGCCCCGCTCGGCTAGCGTCCCTGAAGCGCTCGCTCGCTCTGCCTGCCTGCCTGCCTGCCTCACTCAGCGGCGGCGGCGGCGGCGTTCCGCACCCAAGAGGAGGAGGAGGAAAGCGAAGCAGCACCGCCTGTATCCCACACAACCCCGCGCGGCAGAATTTTCGCTCGCTCGCTCCGCTCTGCCCGCCCACAGCACCGCCCGAGAATTCCCTCGCGCGCGCTTCGGCTGCCGCTGGCTCGTTAACTAGCCTGAAGTCAGGGAAAGCGCGGCGGCGGCGGCAGGCGGCGAAAACGTCCGGCTTACTTTTCTCATAATCTCGCGAGAGTTCCGTGGAGACGCGACGACGAGGCAGCCGAGCCCTAGAGAGGGAGAGGCGAAGTTTACTTTCGAGCGGGGGGCGGGGTGCGTGAGAGGCCCTGGCTGATACCGCTGAAGGGCTGGGCTGGGCTGGTGGGGGGAAGTGCGGAGGGGGGGGCGGCGGCTACCGGAAGCGCGAGGAGAGGGAGGGATGACTAGTTCCGTGCAGGTGACGAGAGGGGTCGCGCGACTGTTTTGAATTGTTGAGCCGAGGTTGGGAACTTAACCGCCAGGCGCACTGACAGTGACTAAAGACAGACTGAAATGAGTGCGCTTTCGTTCTGTTTAAAGCGCGTGAGAGTTGCATTGTAAACGGAAGTTCACACAGTCATGTTGAGGGGCCGGGAGCGTTTCTTTTCCTGCTGGTATTGGTGGTGTGAATCCTGCTTAAAATTCAGTGAGTGGTGGCTGTCACTTTGTTGCAGAGCAGAGGGTTACTGGTTCGACTCCTAGCTTCCTCCCAAAAGTGGGCAACAGCAAACGATTCTGTGTTTCTGCCAAGAAAACTGCGTAGAGGAGTCCGTGAAGTTTGGGAGAGTCTGTAGGTGAGGGTCTCTGTGTAGTGCACATTCTGGGCTTCCGTATATACTACATTAGTGTGGATGGGTCACAGGGCCCCTGCTCTTCTGCTCCAGCCCTGTCTGCATTTGATGGAGCCTGATCCAGATTAAGGAAGCCCTTAATCCACATCTCTGGTCCTTTCTGCACTGGCCTTTATTATATCTCGGAAAAGGGACCTGCCATCCACACGATACTGATCCCACTAAAACCTCCCGATGATCAGATCAGTGGGCTGCGCTATTCTAGATCTACTGATCCAAGATTAACAGGAGGTAAGTGCCAAAAGACTGTCAGTAGTAGAGCAAATGGCCCAGAAAGAAGAGGTTTGCTTGTTCGAATTTCAATCCCCAGCCACTCCCCAAAAATAGGAAATAACAGGCCACTTCTGCAGCTCTGCCATGAAAACTCCATAGTGGTGCCTGTGCAGTCAGCTAGAAGTCTTATTGTAACTTGGTGATATCCAACAACAATCACACTGAGTACCTACAATCAACTTTTTCCTTCATGTTTGGCTCAAGTGAACATAGATAATGCACAATCCATTTATATTTAGTGAAATTAATTTATATGGATTTGCTTAGAAATGCAGCTTTAGCAGCAACTCACCTTCTATGAGTTCTACCCCTTTTCAGATTTATTTATTTATTTATTTACATTTCTATCCCGCCCCATACCCTAAGGTCTCTGGGTGGGTAACAGCCAATTAATCACAAGATACACATTAAAAATGAAAAGTAAATTAAAAACAATATAGATATAAAATATAAATTAAAAACACTTAAAAGTTCAGTAAATTTAGAACAGTACATTCCCTATTGTTCCCATGAGTTCTCATCTTGTTTGTAGTGCCTGTGATTAGGGAAGGAAGAGAATATAATCATCTCATCTTAGCCAAAGGCCAGGGTAAAGAGGCGGGTCTTTACCGCCTTCCTAAATATCTGTAAGGAAGGGGCATGACGCACCTCAAGAGGGAGGCTATTCCATAATTTGGGAGCTATCGCTGAAAAGGCCCTTACCCGGGTGCCCACCAGTCTCACTAATGAAGGTGGTGGGATGACCAGGAGGGCTTCACCACTTGATCTTAAGGCACGGGCAGGTCGATATGGGAGAAGGCGCTCCTTTAGATATTTGGGGCCCAAGTCATTTAGGGCCTTATAAGTCAGAGTTAACACCTTGAATTGGGCTCGGTAGTGAATTCCTGTAGCTGTTCTTTCTCAGTGTGTATCAACCACCACACTTAATACCTGCATTTCCTGTGCAGCAAAATCTGCATAAAGAACCAGGACTCCTTAAAAACCAACACTTGCAGCAAAGCTGGCGTTTGCCACAATAAATAAGCCTTTTAAAAAACAAGACTGTTGATATTATAAAGTACAATTTTGTTTTCAGTATACAATAATGTCAAAAGTTATCAAAATAAAATAAAAATGCAAGTTCTTTTTCCATTCAGGCCTTTATTTTTCATTCAAGGCCTAGCATACAAAAATATGTAATGTTAATAATTATATGCAAAAAAATAGGGATAATGTATTTGCACTTCTCCTAACCTGTGTGGGATATACATTGTAATTTGCTGCCTGTAATCATAGCTAAGACTATATTCAGTGGTCATGTGAGAAAGGCCTGATAGCTCGCTGCAAATTTATTTAGGTCTGTCTTCAGTAGCTTTCCCCCTCTTAGGGATGGGCGAACAATGTTTGTCACCTTCACAATGTGTATAAATTTTTGCATTCAAATAGAATATTGGCTGTATTTGCAAACTGACCTTATGCAAAGAAAAAGCTTTGATGCTTCCATTCAAATCTTCATTACATTCAAAGTGGCTGCAAAGTCACTTCCAGAGCAGGTTTGGATTGGATTTGGACGGGATTTGATGGTACGACTGGTGGCAGTAGGGATTCAAAGTAAATTCAAAATCTAGTGCATTTGAAGTGGCTCCATTTGCACAAATGCAAATTTATGTCCCATTCACCTTGATGCAAAAAGAATGGGCAGGGGTGAATGCACATCCCTAACCCCTCTATAAAGGTACATTACAGCTTTTTCAGACACAGTTTCCTTTTGCTCTAAGTTATCGATATTCACATCTTCATATCATCTGGACTGCTTCAGGCTAAAGCAGCAAGAGGCCAGGCAGGCAACAGGAGGAGCAGAGTGATCTTGCAGTAGTGCAACAGCAATTAAAGATGACAGCAGCATTGATTATGGATGGAATAGGTGGTAGAAACCATACCACATCTAAAACCTATGACTGTCCCTAACTCTGAGCTCTGTCTAGGGGGTGGGACTGTCATATGAAACCGTTCAAACAAATGGATAGATTTCAGAAGAAAACACATGGAACAAGTGGTCATGCTTATGTGACCAAATGAGGTGTTTCCTTCCACCTAGCAGATGTGAGAAAGTTTGCACCTCTAGATGTACAGATTTGCGCTGTGCACATCCCTGCACACACAAAGGTGTGTGTGATGGTTTCAGGGTTCAGGCTGCAAAGGGCAGTAATATCTCTTTGCTCCCTTGCAAGCCTTTTGCAAGCCTTGTTTGCAAACAGCAGAAAGGGCAGGAAACACTGCCCGGGCCCTTTTGCATTGGTTGGGTGCTGGCAAATTGGGCAGGCAGATGAAAACTTGGGGAAGGCAGAAGGAGGAAGAACAGAAGAAAAGTGGCAGGCTGAAAACCCAAGAGCTGAAATTTTAGAGCTTTAATATCTGGCTGGTCAGAAACTGCTTGCAGAGCAGAAAAGGAACAAACTGAAAAAGAGGAACAAGGAGACTCTAGTACAGCGGTTCTCAACCTTCCTAATGCTGCGACCCCTTAATGGAGTTCCTCATGTTGTGCAGACCTCCAACCACAGGGGTGGAACAGCTGGGAGGAAAGGACAGCGGGAGACTCATCGTGACCCCTCTAAAAGGGTAATTTGACCCCCAAAGGGGTCCCAACCCCCAGGTTGAGAACCACTGCTCTAGTAGAAAGTTCTCTAGTATTCTGAGACTTGGAACTACAAACAGGAGTACACTAAAATACTATTTATATTTTGTACATTGAAATTGAATTTTTTTTCAATTAATCATTTTTCAAAATAATGAATTTTGTCTTCTTGTACTTGTACCATACTACCTGGATTCTAAGGCAGAACTTTGGAAGCACTTGGTGTCTAGAGCCAGGTAAAATAATTCCAGTTGATGGTAGTAAATATACCTAATGTCACTGGGGCAGTCCCTTCACAGTTACTGCAATAATTCCATAATGTCCTGTTTCGCTGAAAGAACAGACCTGCTCTGTGCAAATGGCACATAGATGGTTTCTTCATAGAAATTATGCTTCTTCAGTCCAGTTCAGTTCTTGGCCAATATAGGAAATCCTGGTTTTGAAACTGACAGTGTTGCAGAGGTTCCTACTTTGTTGTGCTCATTTCCCCCTTTCAGCAGGAACTAGCATTTTAGCTTAAATTATTTCATAACTGGTAAGATAGCAATGCTGAGCTATATAGATTATAAACAGGTAGATGTAGACAACATAATCCATGACTTGTTGTGAACTAGTACCGTAATATGCATAATCAATAGGTTTCATGGAGGAGGGTGGAATCAAACTACAAGATACGAATCTGACACTCTAACCACAAGACCAAACTGGCTCACAAACTGATCATCATCACAAGCTCATCAATCTGGATCCAGGGGATCGCTCTTCAGGAGGGGGCATACCACAGCCTGTTTAAGGGCCAGTAGAACCACCCCATCCCTCAGAGAGGCATTCACCACTTCCTGAATCCACCATGTCATATCTTACCAGCTAGGTTTTATCAGCCAGGAGGGGCAAGGGTCCAGAGAGCAAGCTGTCAGCTGCACCCCCTCAAGTAGCTTGTCCACGTCCTCAGGTCAAAATAATTGAAACTGATCCAAAAAATTTGGACCAGACAGTTTTCTGGATGCCTCACCTGGACTATGTTCAATTGTGACATCTAATCCCCTACGAATCTGAGCGACTTTGTCCTCAAAGTGCTTTGCAAAACTATCACAGCAGATATTGCATGGCCGTGGTTTGCACTTCCTCAAGCCCGGTTTTATAAGGCCATTTAGACTAGTGTCTAAAGAGCTCTGCTAGACAGCTACTCAATGGTGGTAGATAAAAAACTTTTCACCACCACATGGTAGACATGATAGTGTGCTCTAACCTATGTTCAGTCAGATTCACAGCTGGATTTATGCCACCTGTGCTGTAGCTGTCAACCTTCCTGTTTCATGGCCCATAGCTCTTTGGAATACCAAGGAGCTTTTCAGGCTCTACATGCATGTCAAGGACACTTGGGAGCGAACATGTCAATAGGCCTGTTCATCTCCCAGTTCCAGAGAGAGACCAGAGCTTCATCAACAGGAGCACCAGTCATACCAACTGAAAAATCACCCAGGGCATTCAGGAATGGCTCAGATTCCATAAGCCTCTGGGGGCAAACCATCTCTATAGGTCCCACATTCCCACAGCGGATGTTCTTTCTAATATGTTCCAGAATTTCCTTTGATTGTCGCACAGCACACAACTTGTTAAGACCTTTTAGTCTGCTCCACAGTGCTAAAATGTTCTCTTTACATCATGATTCAACAGGGCCTGCAGTAATCAAGCCTGGTTGTGTCTAGCCTGGTTGAGTCCAATTTTGAATTAAATTTGATTTGTTGGTTGACAAAGGGGCTTTTCACACCAGGTGGTAGATGACCATGGTCTTTTCTAGGATGCCGAAAATGCCACCCCAGCCCAGTAATATGTTTAGGCCTCTCTTTTTTTTTAATGAAAAAAAAGGCCTCTTTAAACAAGTCTACAACTGGCCTGGCACTGGTATACCGGATCACAGAGGCACATCCCTATTGTCAGTATACTATGGGGAAGCATTTTTGACAGTACTCCAGGAAGTATGGCCAGAAGTATGTAATAATAAAAATAAAAATGGCTAGGCTGGGAATTCCAAAGGCCAGGAACCTTTGTTCTCGGCTCACTCCAGAGGCAACCTCCTTGGTATGGGCTGCTTGTCCTGAGTCAGGGCTGCCAATTCTGTCCCAAAGCATGGAAAGGGACTGGGTAATTAAGGGGGCAATTACTTTATCATATGGATGATATAGGTGTTGAATAAGTTCTTCCCTCAATTAATGAAAATATCATTTGAAAGCGGTATTTTGTGTTTACTCAGATTTTCTATGCCTTATACTGAATTTTGTTTGAAGGTATGAGATAATCAGATGTGACAAAAATGCAAAAAATATAAATAATCAGAAAGGCAGCAAATACTTTTTCATGACATTGTTCCTTGGTGAGCTGACCAATTTAGCATATAAATCATGCAGCCTTTTTCCATGCACGATTTTCTAAATATATTCAGATGTATGTATAGTTTTAAGTAACCTTATGGAGTCTGAAGTGGGAGTTACTTTCTAGATGCTGCATAAAAATGAGTCATCAAAACTGTAACTTGTATCATAGCAACAGTTTCATAAGTTATCTAGCTTTGAATCTACTAGCAACCAGCTATATCGGATTTGACAAATGACTTATTCTTGACTAGTCCTACTGCAGTAGAAATAGCTGCCGCTGACATGGTGTCTTCAGAAATACCTTGCAAAAGGTTCCAGCTTGAGCTTACTTATACTTTTGGTGCAGTTTTTACCATAATGTTATGGAAGATTTGTTTTAGATATTAATAGGAGGAAGACTGACCTTGTTGTTCATGCCAAAAATGTTGTAATGTTCAAGCATTTGTGCACACTCTTAGCATTTGTATCCCAGTCTATACCTTGTGCTCTCATAATGGGTTACAAAGCAAACACTGAAAGCAGTTACAAAATGTTACTATGAAAATAGAGACAAGTTAACTTTATGTCTATGTTTTTTACTAGACAGATGAATCTGTAAGCTTCTTAAGACTTTTCTTCTGTCAGAATATTCATCTACTGAAGACAAAATATCAGGGTACATGCAAGTTTCATTGTGGCTGTGTTCATTGTTATTGGTTTGCTTTACCAGCTTACTATCTTTCCAAAATAAGAGCTGTGGAGGTGGTTTGCAATAAAGAATATAAAATACGAACCAACAACATGTAATTCTAAAAGTAAAATGAAGGAAAAAACAAAATACAAGGAAAAATACTTTGAATTTTAAAAAAGAAAAAAGAATTAGTGTTGCCAATTTATAACACTTGTTAGCCTTTATGAAACATGGTCCTAACATAAATGGGCCTCCTTTAAAAAGAAATGCATGATGACATAAAATTATTTAAACTAATATACAATGTCAGATTAATCTTACAATGAAGTTATTTATTCTACTAAATCTTCAGAAAATACTATTAATGTAAAATTCACTGGAAAACTGAATACTACTAAAACTGGTAAATACAAGTTAGTTGATCATGAAAAATTAGAACAATAATTACTAATAAAATTAAAAAATACATGAAAATATATTGCAAGATAAAATATGTCAATATAATTGTGACTACAAATTTATTTCAGTAGAAAAAAAAGGCAGAGATGAGGATTTGGGGTAACCATAAAAGGGGATCCTTGTTTTACACCAAGTGGTTTTCTTGAATTTGATCTTCATGGAGTTCTGTTGGCTGTTCATTGTATAATTTGCTTGGAAAAAAATAGTACTCAAATATTTAAATATACCAGGTTCTATGTGTTTAACTTCATTGTTTAACTGTTGCATAGTTTCCCAACTATGTAGCTGCTGGCAGAAAGCAATACACTATTCTTTATTTATGTGCTGCTGCTTTCAAAAGCATTCACAGCTGGTTTAGAAGTTCAGCTATAAGTTGTCCTTCTTTGCTTCTGAAGATCTGTGTCACAATGCATAGAATGCCAGCCTTTTATGGTCCACAGAGGCCCTTTCTCTACTTACCTTCCTTAATCAGGATTTAAAAGATCTGGATCTTTTAAATGGAGTCGTTACTGAAGCTGGTCCTTGAAGATCCGGATCTTCAAAAGGACCCCATGCATTTGCACTGGCCATCTAGCACCCATTGTTTATGGGTGCTAAACAGGGTTGCAGTGTGAAGGACGAATCACCCAACCAGAGGATCATTGTAGGCCGGAGCAGAAGTTCTGCCGGCGGCATGGCATGATTGGCCAGGATGGATGTTACTCACAGCTTACTTCTGGTAGCAGTGGGCATGGTGGGGAGGTATGGCTTCGTAGCAGCCTATACAGCAGCTGCAAAGCCCAGCATAAATTCCGTACTCCACTTCATTGCAACTACATAGGATGTGCAAAGCTCTGCAGCTGTGTGTAGCAGGGCGCTGCAAATGGCGGCTGCTGAGCCCACCCCTGGACCCCATTGCCCTGATCACAGTGCAAACGCATGCCCTCTGATCCGGTCTTCACGACTGAAGACCAGACTGAAGGCACCTTTAAAGGGGTCTACAGTAAATCTGGATTTAAGGGCCCTAAGACCCCATTAAATCCAGATTTTCACATCTGCTAGTGTGAACGGATGGGGTCAATAGGTTCTTCAGTGCGAACAGGGTCTTACAGATCACTACCGATTGGGTGCCTAATAGGTTCTAAGTGGCATCTTCAGTGCTAATATTTTGTTTTGTTTTGATATGCTGGATTTTAAAAGCTGTTACCCACCCTGAGACCTTCAGGTATAGGGTGGGATATAAATATAAATAAATAAGATAAAATATAGTGGAGAAACACCCAGAGAGGCACTGGAACATCAGCAGTAATCTATTTTGTCAGGATCTCTGCTGGTATGCTGTGTGACTGGCAGCACAGTCCTAACTTACTGGTGGCAATAGTGGTGGAACTACTGTGACTCCAAAGTACCATTATAACCTAGCCTTGTTCAAATTGGAACTAGGGCTGAGATCACCAAAACATAACATGAAAGTATTTGTGCCTGTGTATATGATGTGTTTTGGGTACACATGGGGTGCATTCCCATTGAACTGTTAAACAGCTTTGAATTCATTTTCAGAACTGGCCGTTCCCAAAGGATTGGAGGAATCTGCAGTTTCTGTGGATTAAAGGTCCCGGAATGTGGATTATCTGTATTTTAATCAATATGTGGGATTTAGAAATACTCCTCTTTTTTGCAAATGGGAATGCCCACGGTTTTTTAGGGGTGTTCTCCTCAGTTCCCCCTGAGCCAATGCAAAGGTGTAAATTTAAAGGAATCTTCTATTGGCTGAAAGGGGAAATGACAGAGGGGAAGAATGAACAGCCAGAAGAATTGCAGAGGAGAGAAAAGGCAGGTAGACCGGCCAGCTAGCTTCAGAGAGAGAAGCCATGGTGGCAGTGACAACAGCAGCAAGAGAGGCTGAGTGTTCCACTCACAGCCCGCCTGCCTAGAGCGGTCAATGAAAAAAGAAGGGGGGACTGAGAAGTGGGAGGCGAGGTTGCCGGCTCAGCCAGCATGCTCCACCATCATTGCTTGCTACTACCCAAAGATTCCTGTGTGGCAATACCATGGCAGCAGCAAGCAACAACAGTGGGGTGCAATGGCTGAGCCAGCAGCCTCTCCTCCTGCCTTAGTCCCCCCTTCCTACTAGACTGGATGCCTGAGTACGTCTTTCAGGCTGGGGGAAAAGGAAGGATGCTTCTAAGACCACTTGCTGGGATTTGCGGTTGTCTCTGCTTGAGATGCCCATAGGCAATTGGTGGGCCGCTGTGTGCAACAGGATGTTGGACTAGATGGGCTATGGCCTGATCCAGCAGGACTCCTCTTATGTTCTTATGTTTTATTGACTGCTCTGGGCGGGCGGGCTGTGAGCGCATTGCTCATCAGCCTCTTGCACTGCTGCTGTCACTGTGAGGTCTCCCATCACCATCAGGGACAGGCACTGATACAGGCTGTGAGGCTTGAATTTCCCTTTCCCACCCCAATGACATCAGGCTATGAGAGGTAAGAGGGGAGAGGGGAGGGGTTTTCGCGGCTGCCAGTTGCATGAAAAGCTTGGAGTGGGAATGGTAAAAACCAGACCTCACTGCTGATTTTAAAAACCCAGATTTGCTAGTAACTAGTCTAGCAGATCAGGAAGCTTAAATACATTCATGTGTGTGTTCTTGAATCACCTGTTCTTGATTTCCTGCAAATGACCTTCAGAGGCATCCTGTCTCTCCAATCTAGTAGCCATTATACACCTGTCCTCCATGAAGTTATCTAATCCTTTCTTTCCAGGCTGGTTCCTGTCACTTCCTCTCCTGGTAATAAATTCCATAGACAAGGATGCTCTTGTCTGTCCTAACTCTCCTCCCATCATCTTCATCATATAGTGCCCTGTAAGTAAGTGATGTCTTGGATGCAGACGAGTGAGTGATGTCTGGATGCTCGCCCTGGCCACCCTTCCTCCCTTCCTTTTGGCCATCGCTGCTGCCGCGCCACTACCATGCTAGGCTTTTTGAAGCGGAATTAACAAAAAATTGGGAACATGTATAATGCGCATTTGTATCCATTTTTGTTGATTCCGCTTTAAATAACTCAAGTGGGAACACACCCCATGTGAATACACACTTGACCACTGCTAGTTTTTAGGTGCTTGTCAAGGGATGGGCCTTCAACTACAACTGTTATAAATCAGGTGACAGTCTTCCATGTCTTGCCTCCAGCTGAACAAGGGCAAGATAGGGCATATTGTGACCATATGCAAAAACATTCCACCACCACCCCCAATATATCAATGTTTTCATAATTGCTAGTACATTCCCAAAACAATTTTTTTTTAATAAGTAAATTGGGGAGTGTCTGCTCTTTTTTTTTCAATGTATCCCTGCTCTGACTCCTTCATGTCTGGCTATGCCTGCTAAAGCTGATGAAAATTATCAATCAGTATCAGGATACCTTGCTGTAAAGTATTTGTGCAGGTGGGGTGATTGTAGTGATAAACTTTGCTACATCAAATGTGAAGTAGTAGGAGAAGAAGAGTTGGCTTTTCTACCCCACTTTTCTCACTCATTTAAGGGGACTAAAAGTGACTGACAAAGCTTTCTATTCTTCTCCCCACAACAGAAACCCTGTGAGGTAGGTGGGGCTGTGAGAGCTCAGAAGAGAGCTATGACTAGCCCAAGGTCACCCAGCTGGCTTAATGAGGGAGTGTGGAATCAAACACGGTATTCCCAGATAAGAGTCTGGCTCCCTAACCACTAAACCAAACTATCTCACCCAATCTGGTGAGTAGAAAGCATTTGCATTCTGAATCCCAGCTTTAAGATCAAAGCTCTTAAGTAATAAATCAGTGTTCCTGTTTTATTTCCTCCCATAAAAGAACCCCCTTTTCCTCTTGTGATTGCAACAAGCAATGAATGCAACAGAACTTGGTGTTTCTTCAAAAGAAACTGCTCTGTTGATATCACAAAGGATAAATTATACTGCAGCATAACTTATGCCTGCAGTACTGAAAAACTGTCAAGAAAAGGGATGCTGTTTGGATAACTGCAAGTCAGAATACAGGTGCACATGACATTGGCAGGGTTTCTGTTGATCATATAGAAGGGGGGAAACTGCTCATGTAATTCTAAAACTTGGCTTTGAAAATGAGAGTGCCCTCGCAAACTATTCTATTAAAGGGTATGTTCAGAAAAGGGACGTAAATAGAGGCTGGAATGTCATCTCTGAGGTTCTCATGGCTTATGTCAGCAACAGAGCCCCTACATGGAACTCTTGCCTTCTTATGTACAGTTCACATAAGGACAAACTGTAGTCTCCATTCCCCAGGGAAGCCCCAGTTACCAAGCCATTGCAGAGTTTCTAAAGCACTCCATTTAAACAAGTGCAAACCTTGAATTCAAGATTAAGCACAGCCAAAGCATAATGGCACATTTTAAAGAAGTAAATTGTTGACTTTTTCATGTACCTAAGTAGTATATTTAGGGGAAGGTTACCCATTGGCGGCAGGCTCCATTCAGGCTGTCTTCAGCCAACGAGAGTAAAATGTGGGATCTTGTTTAAATCTCACAAGTGCCTCTCGCCAGTCCTATCACACAGCAGGATGATATCTCGAGGCACGCCTGGGACCTTATCATTCTGGCGTTTTCTCCTGATGGCAGAAATATCCAGTACTGAACAAGTGCCTGTGCTCACACTTGCACAGTGGATATTTTCATCCAGAAAAAAACTGAAAGCAAGCACCAGACATGGTAAGTTATATCACTATGCAGGAAAACCCATGTTTGGAGTTCTTGGATGTATCTGCACTTCACCTCCCATCCTATGGGGGCAAAATTCTGGAATGCTTTGGGCATCTGCACAGAGGGACATCCAAAGTATTTGAAACTTAGCCAGTGCTTTACTAGGCATCGGCTAAGTACAAATCACTGCCATTACAGCAGTGATCACTTTGCCAGGGCAAAGAAGCAATACACCTGTGCGGCACTGTTGCCATGGCAACCGGGCAACAAAGTGTGTAGTTGCATCTGCGTTGCCAGTCACATGCGTCCTCTGCGCCTCTTCCACCTGGAAGAGGTGCAGACAGAACACGCCAAGGCTATCCCAGCCTGACTAATAGTATAGGTGCAGAAAGGTTTTAACAGCTCTGCAACAATATGTGCGGGGGCAGGGGGGACTTTGGCCTTTTCTAATAAAGATGCAGTTCTGCAAAGTGCAGATGCACCACATGGGAGTGTCCCCCACATTCACCAAGATAAGTAGGGAAAGGCTCCTTTTTCCTGCAATAGTAATATTTCAGGATTTTGCTTCTATATTCCAGGACTGACTATCTTGGGATTGCCATAGACATGTGTGGCAATCTCAATATGCTGCTAGGATTTTCCTAGGTTTTAGAGGTTGTCTGTATTCAGCCTCAATCTCTTTAGCTGTTTCTTTGAATACAATAACCACTAGACATAAATGACAGTTTGACAAAGTTCACGCCATAGGTTTCAATGGCACCAGTTTGATGGTAAGTAGTAACACTTATGTGCTACTATAGGGTTGCACCCCAGCTCAGGAGTAAAATTTCATCAAGGAAATAACTCCAATCTAGGAAGCAGGCAACATAATAGAATCTATTGTAGGCTCTTTTGTACTATTCTGTAAAATGGAGCCCCCTTCTTCTGCAAGACCCCATTGAATAAATCAGATGTCTGGGATAATAAAGCAGTTCCCCTCTGGGCCTCTAGTTAGGAAGCTCCTAGTCTCCACAAGAGGAAGCCTTCAGATTTTTCTAATTTTCCTAAACCTCATCCCTTTTTTCTTACCTGTTCTGGGTCTACCATTGCTCTGACATGCTTACATTGGAATAGCACTGAATATTGGAAATTTTAGGGCTATATTATCATTTCTGCACATCCCTGCCTTCTTTTCTGCATAAAACACACTGTGGAAGAAAAAGAAAAAATACTGTGAGGTAGAGTGTTGTTACAGCCTCTTTTCCCTGTGTGATACTTTTCAGTTTCATAATAGGAACATTATTAGTGTGTCATAAAATGCTGTTACTGCTCTCCTTCCTTGAATGTAGAGTGATTGCTGTAAATTAATTATCCCATTTGACATGCCTTACTGAATATGTTAAGTGGGTTGTTCCGCGTGAATGTTATATTGATTCGATGCCCTATGCCTCTGCACCTTAAACAAAGACCATTGTTTGGAAACAAAGAATATCTTACTCTTCTCCACCATTCCTTTCCCCTAATTCCTTGGGATTGCAAGTGTTTTGTAACCACACTTTCAAAGTTCTGTTCAGTCTTTTGAAAATTAGCAATCAA
Organism: Aspidoscelis tigris stejnegeri; assembly: GCA_023333525.1. Lineage (NCBI taxonomy): Eukaryota > Metazoa > Chordata > Lepidosauria > Squamata > Teiidae > Aspidoscelis > Aspidoscelis tigris. The sequence goes on along the minus strand of JALMGA010000005.1, from coordinate 48,089,075 downwards.
GAGCCATGATAGTACAAACTGCTGTAACAGATTCATAGCAGCTGGTAGACTAGAATGGTGGAATGATATGGTTAAGTAGCCAAACCAGGTAATTTTTCAATCCCGTAACCACATTTTTTTTCCCAGAGCTGAACCATATCAGCTAAGTAAATGGAAGCTTTCCTGGGTAGTCTAATCAGCCGCTCCTGCTCCAAGAATTCCCAAGTGCCTGTGTTTTGCTATCTGAATAAACATAATATACAATGTTCTTTAGATTATCCATCCTTGATCAGCACACAGATACCTGAGTCTGGTACCATCTTACCTGGAATTCAATGACAGTTTAGTGGGCAATTATTCATCTTGCAAATTGATTATTATTACGATAGTATAGAATTTTCTACATTTACAAATAACATTCTAAATACACCACTGGCCTCATCAAAATTTAAGATTTGTTGGTCGCAACTCACTGATGGTCCAGTTTTTCACATAAACCCTAAGCGCCCACACACAAAATGTTTTACCAGTTGCCTTGACTATCAAAGCTTCTCATCACAGATTTGATACCCATCTAGTACGTTAGACTTGACTGTGTTACATTTTAGTAGTGTTTTGCTTTAGACGAAGATTAAAAAACAGTTTTTCATTTTAAGCTTGCTTTGGATGTTAATATTGGGATGTTTTAGGATAAGTCAATGTGAGGGTTTTTTGGACAGTAGGGTCGAGTAACTGTTATGGTGATTATTATCCCGAATAAAAGATTATGCATAGATCCAAAGATCAAGGAGTCTATCACATGTTTTGTACCTATCAAAGGGCTGATCAGTTTGGACATCAATTTGAAAAATAAATCCTGAGGTCCATTTCCTTTTATGTTTACAATACTTTTGATTCATACTTCTAAACTACTGGCAATGATGAGATGAACTAAGAGAATACAACAATCAAGTTTTTTTTTTAAATCCAGTTAGTAGCAAGGGTAAGTTGAAGGACCATATGCAATCAACTACAGTGTAAGCAATTAATGAGACTCAGGTGGCTTGAAAAAGGAATGACATGGCTCTTAGCCAAGGCCTAAACCTACAGTAAGTTCTCAGAGGGACAATTAATGTGCTTTTTCCCATAGGCTTGTTTTGCGTTCATGAACTAAGAAAATGACATGTACCATAAGAATATGTTTGTTTTTCTGTGTTGCTAGACAACAATTTGGTTTTCAGTCATCTTAAAGCAATTAAGAAAGCATATAATATTAAAGAAAATACAACAATAGAATTATTTGTAATATAAACAAAGCTTCTGGTACATTTTTAATTTGTATTTATTTTTTTAAATATGCATTTTTGGAATGATACAAGGGAATGTTGTGGTGCTGTTATCTTGCCATCATCTTGTTTTTCCTTTAATTGTTTACATTTAATCTTTTGAAAAATAGACACTTGTACAAAAAAAGCAAACAGTAGCAACAAATTATGCCTACCATTTCTGCTGCAACAGCCTACATAATGAATTATAAGGCATTATAATTATAAGGCAATGCCATCAAAACTTGAATAGCTGAAACAAAGGCGTCTTAATCAGCGGAAAGTCTTCATGCTCTGCTTCTGTTTGGCAAATGGAAGAGTGAAAGGCCCTTTCTGAACTTACTTGTGAATCTGGATCAAGGAGCTGCTAAGGACACATCATCTGCACAGCAATCCAGATCAAGGTTCTGCTAAGAACACATTGTCTGCACCCGAGTAGAGTAGATCTAGACCAGAACTGTGCTAAGGGCTCACTAATCTGGATTTGTGGTAAACATCAATAAATGGGTGTTTTTCCACTGTCACTCGAAGTACCCATTAATGGGTACTTCTAGTGACAGTGGAAAAACACCCAAATAAAGCCCAATAAATGTGATCTACATCTGTGCTAGCACTCTTTGGCATACATTCTCTGTTCTAAAGCTCACTCACTGCAGATGCCTCTGCCTGTGATTGATCCAGATTTAGGTAATATGGATCTAGCTGGTACAGAGTGCAGAAAGGACCTCCTTAATAATTATAATCAGGACCTACCCATTTTGCACATTTCCCTTGCCTTTCCTGCTTTGAAACTGTGGAACCGGTTATCTTCATAGCAAACCATGTAGCAAACCATGTATTCCTATAGAAGAATTACAAAAGCAGATGCTGATGGTAGGAGCTGGGGAAAACATACCATATTTTTAAAGTGATTTAACAAAAGCCATTTATTACTCTGGCATGAATATCTATATACTGGGTAATTTTTGCAGTGGCAATTTCTGGAAAGGTAAATGTATGTATATTTGGTTTATCAGCAGGGCATGTAGAGTAATCCAATTAATCTCATCAATTCAGATAACTTCAATCAAAGAGTAATGACTATCAGAAAAACAGAGTTGGAACTAGAAGCCTAAAGTCAGACTAAACGAAACTTGGTTTATTATTTGTCAAAGCCACCCTTGTGCCAAATTCATGCATTCCTATAAGAACCTCTGTATGCTTCTAGATTTCAAACAGAACTTCTCTGTCCAGAACTTCGTTTGGCCTAACAGAGAACAGGCACACTGTGTTAGTGAAGACTAACTTCAGTCTGTAGCAACCCTTCTATATACCCAAAAGCATCATGGGCTATGAGGAAGAACAGTGCAAAACACACAACTGAAATGAAGAGTATAAGCCTGACCAACATAAAACAGTCAATAAATATGCACTTGCAATTGTGCTAATAAAGAGGCGAGAAATATCAACTACAAATATAAATAATCCATACAAAGTATAACTTGTGTTTCAACCAACTTACATGACTGTGATATGTTTTATTCAGAATGAGGATTTGGAAAACCTCATGTAGAATGAGCTTTTAAAATAGTGGAACAAAAATATAAGCATTGTAGATTCAGGTAAACACGGTCTGTGTCTTCATTCAGATAACCAGACAAATACTTTCAGATCTATTCACTTCCTCAGTTGGCTTGATGTTCACAAAGATATAAAATATCTGAAATGAATTTTCCAATAGTATGTTACTTAGTTTTAATAACAAAAGGATTAGCCGGAGTGGCATAGTGGCAAACAATCAGAGATCAAGCAGCATTGGAAAATGTAAATAAAACTTTACTGAATACACAGCAGAAGGCTTCAAACGGCAATGATATAAAAGCAAGGCAGCAGTGGGCTGGCTGCTGACAGTTGTAGCAAAGAAAAAAAGACAAATCACAACACAAGTATAAAAGCAGTAAAATCAAGCTGTTGTATATTTTTGTAGGAAGCAGTCCAGAGATTTACACATTACCAGTTTACACAATACAGTTGGTCTAAGTGACAAAGATGTCATGAGTATATTCATAGATATTTTTGGGTGCCATCAGGACATATCAAAGCACATGATTAAGTGTAGAGTTTGCCTCCAGTTCACGCCATTGCTCATGACTGAATCTGAAAGGCTAACCACTCTGCTCTGCCTGGCAGGCATAAAGGGAGGGGAAGAAAATGAAGCAGGAAAACATGTCCAGGCTTGGTTTTTTGAACAGAATGGTGTCTGCTTGACCAAAGTTCTATGGTTCCTATGGTCTTCTTTGGCCTTGCCATATTAATGGCAGTTGCTGCCAATTACAACCACACCAAGCATATCTTCTTGCAAAGCAGCAGGCTCTTGCATAAAAAGATAGCCAATTAATTTTATCTAAAAAGGTGAGAGGCTATCATTGATGAAGATGATGCAAAGTTTTAGAAAACGTTAGAAAATGTTGGGATCCTATAACAAAAATCACAGAGGATGAAGAAAGCTGATTTTCCTCTTGCATTGGTTCACGTGAAGAAGAGATATAGATTGCAGTGGTATCTTTCTTTCTTTCACTTTAAAGGTATAAGATTGGGGTCAATATGCAGTATGCTTGCAGTAGCTGGGGTGAAGGGCAGATGATAGTATTGAGTAGGTCATATTTTTGTTAGCTTTGTCCCTTCTGATAATCTTTTAATATAGCACTATACTAATAAAAACTATTTAAAACATCATCTGGTTGATGTTTATGAGCAGTTTGGTATTCTCATCATCGGAATAATAAATGATGATCATCATCATCATTATTATACTACAACATGAAATTACAGCTGTTAGTTCTCTAGCTGGTGTTGGCCTTCATTTTGCATTACGTTCTTCCCAAGATGATGATGTAATGCAAGATCCATGCAGATTGGAGCAGAGTGACCATTTACAGTTGACCAATGGAGTTTTTGTCAATATGCAGATGTTCTACATGGCTTTGGCTAACTACCCAGAGGATTTCTGCTAGCAGATTTCATTGACAAAAGTATTTACTAAATTACATGCCTTTGCATTTGAATTAGTGCTGGGGGAGTAAAGGTAGGGATCCAGAAACTGAGGTTCCCTAAAGAAAGGGCTTTAGTGCTATGAACATGTCCAGATGCTAGCCCAAGGCCTGTCCCTGAGCAAGTTTGCTCTCTTTTGAGAGATAGACTATCTTGATCTTAAACCTGGACTTGGGACCCATTTACACATACCTTGGGTGCGTCTTCACGGCATAGTTATCTCGAATTCAAAACGTTTTGAGTTTGCGCAGTTCAGACGGCACTTCGGATTAACACGGTATTTCCGTGTTAAAGGACGTTATCCCGATTAGAAATAAATCCTGATCTCAACAGGTCTCACTCCGGATTGGGCGTCGATACGTGTTTCCTTTTTAACTGTGTGGACAGTATCGTTCCGGGATGAGATTCAGTGTTAAGGCTGTCCCGCCCCCCCAATCGCACTGTAACCAATGGCTGAACGTATTAGAAGCACGTCATGTTTAGGGTTTCCTTCATTGAAAAAATCCACCCTCAAACACCCACTATAAACCTCCAGTCCTTAAAGCTGAAACACTGTATCAATCTAAGCACTTCACACCTTTAAAACAATGTTGCAATTTTGCGCAATTTCAGACCTTTGAAGGTTCGGAACAGTCGCTTTCAGCCCCCTTAAGGGTGAGAAGGCTTGTCAGCCACTTAGTCCCTTGAAGGGTGAAAACAGAATGTCAACTGCTTTGAGCCCCCTCTAGGCTACTTTGCCTGTGGTCACACCTAAGGTTTAATCCAGTTTCAGTTCACTTTCAGAGTGAGAGAATACACCAGCAAACTGACAAGCTGGTTTTCTTTCAGGGTTAATAACTCAGAAAATCCACCTTTAGACTAGATAATGTGGAAAGAAAACTACTGGTCACTTTGCTGATGTGTTCTCTCACTCTGAAGGTGGAGTGAAGCTAGATTAAACCTTAGGTGTGACCACAAGCCAAGGTTTTAATCCAGCTTCGGTCCCTGTGAGGTGGGGGGGCGGAGTTCCCTCCCGGCCACGGGGGGGGGGGAAGAGCAAGCGAGGAGCCCCCTTCGCCCTCTTGTCCACCCCTTGGCTCTCCTCCTCTGCGGGGCAAAGTGGCGGCAAAGCGGGGGAAAAGCGGCGGCGGAGCCCCAGGGAGAAGCCGCTAGCGCCGCAGCGCCGCAGCGCCTGGATGGATGGATGGATGGATGGATGGATGGATGGATGGATGGATGGATGGATGGATGGGTGGATGGATGGATGGATGGATGGATGCTGCTGCTGCTGCTGCTGCTGCTGCTGCTGCTGCTGCTGCTGCTGGGAAGGGGGAGGGTGGATTGGGCAGGGAATTCCCGGCGGAGCATGACGCAAAGAGAAGGGAGGGTGGGATCCTGGCAGGGAAAACCAATCACAGGAGAGAGTGTGGGCAATGGGCAGGAGGACAATGCTGCCATGTGGACTCCGAGTATTGATCCCGCGTTAAGGCTGCCATCGGAACCGGATCAACTTGCAAGTCGTCTGGACAGCTTTGTTCCGTTTCTTTTATTTCGAATTCTTTAAACTGAAATAACACATGCCATGAAGACGCGCCCCTTGTTAGGTATCTTGAGGGAGAAGCTGCTGCAGGTATACTTCTGTCATCCTGGGAGACCATTAAAACAACGTCTTCCTGAGTCAACTTCAGGGTTGCTGGTTATGTTGCTTTACAGCTTTACAGTTCAGTTTGAGTGTCTAAACAGCCACTGTGAGAAAAATAAATGGGGCAGTGTGTCATGAGAGTAGAAAATCACAGTATAGTATAGGGTGTAGAGAAATAAACACTTTGTCCTAGGTACAATCCACCCCTCATCCTGAGAATAACTCCCATAGATGTCTAAACACAGGCTTGACTGGATAGATTCTCAAATATTCCCTCCAAAGTTTTACAACTACCCACTGTGTACAAGCAGGAACAGTACAAAGCATTCTCACTTTGCAGAACACAATCTTTGTTCAATCTAGGATGAGAGAACAGAGTTAAATTCTCATTACTCTTAGGCCCACAACTTACACTAAATGGATCAGCTTTGGGGATTTCAGTCCAAGATCAAACTAGTCTTTCCATATAATTTTCCTTAAACAAAGAAAATGAAAGAAATCCTGTGCATTCTTATCTTCAGCAGTGGGAGTAATAGGCCCTGGTCACACCTATATAAGATAGGACATCCTATTAATAATTAGAACTGTGGTCATACTAGCTCTGTTTACACATAGTTATAGGTCAATCTCTGGGCTGCAATGCTTACACCTTTCTCTGTGATCAGTCTGAGCCTCCTCCACGGAACTCTTGGTTCTCCACCCCTTTTGCTATGGCTCCAAGCAGAATACGTATGGGTTATCCTCATTGTGCAAATCCAGGACCGACCGCTAGGGGGCAAAGCTCCAAGAGTATAAATAGAACCTCCATAGCCAGTCCGAGTAGACTATTCCTCGGTCGCTTCATCCAGATAGCACCGCTGAGTTGTTGACTCTTCAGAAATGTGCCTTAGGCACAAGCTAAGAGAAGGGGCACCCTTGTTGGTAGGTGTTTAGTTGTAGTTTTTAGCCCTAGAGCAGGCATGTCAAACATACGGCCCGTGGGCTGGATGCGGCCCGCGGGCCGATTTTATCCGGCCCGCGGCCGCACAGCAGCAGCAGCAGCCCTTCCTCCTCCTCCTCCTCCTCCTCGCGCTTCCCTGCTCAGCAGCAGCAGCAGCAGCAGCCGCCCTTCCTCCTCCTCCTCCTTGCGCTTCCCTGCTGCGGTCACGGAGATGACGTCAGGGCGCATTGACGTTACGGCGTCGGGCACGCACCGGCCGGCGTTGCCTGCAAACCGAGGAAGCACCGCCGCCGCCAGGCGCCCCCTTGTCGCCGTTCTGGCCCGCTCGCTCGGAGGCCCCGCGGCAGTGGCACAGAACTTCCCGGCGGGCCGGACGTCGCCTCTGGCTGCCCCTTGCAGTATGTGTCCTCCGGGGCCTCTGGCGGAAGGCCCGTCCTGGCGGGGGAAGCGCGAGGCCCTCGTGCCACTGCCTGCAGCCCCCGCGGCCTCCAGCCCGCTCCCCGGGAGGCCCAGCACGGCCGCCGGACAAGGGGCGGCAGGGGGAGGCTAGCCCGGCTCCGCCGTCAGACCGGGCGTGGTGCCTGTTCCGGCGGCGGCCAGCGGTTGCGAGCGCAGGCGAGGCTGCCCGGGGAGGGGAGGGCGGCAGCCTTGGCAAGCGGCCCTGGCCCTGCCGCCCGCCGCCGCCTGCTGCCGCGCACTGCCCTCCTTGGGCAAGAAGGAGGCGAGGCGAGCGCGCGGGCGGTGGGACCATCCATTGCCCGAGTGAGCGGGCGCCACCATGGACAGCCAGCCCCTCCCTAGCCACGCCCCCAGACCCTCCTCTGTTCCCTAGCCATGCCCCGGCCACGCCCCCAGACCCTCCTCTGTTCCCTAGCCATGCCCTGGCCACGCCCCTGGCCCTCACAGTTTTTTTTTTTAATCCGGCCCTCGGCCGGATTGAGTTTGACACCTCTGCCCTAGAGCCTGATTTATTAAGACAGAAGTCTATTAATGCTTTTTTATTGGATTTCTATCTCCTTTCTTATTGGATATTATTGTGTCACTCAAGGGAGGCGAGGGTGTGTGTTTGCGGTTCATTTTTAAGCCTGATCCCTGACCTCTGCACACCCCTTCCTTTTTTTAATGTGCTTTTCTTTTCTGTGTGAATAATTTTTAAAATAGTAATAGTTTTGCAGAAAAATGCTAGTTAGATGAATCATACATATAAACTGAGGAGAGAAGGGGAAGTGCCTCACAAACTCCGCTTGTGCACATTGGCTGAAAGGAAAGACTGGGCCCACCCACCACAGCACAGTTCAGCCTCCTTTAGTTCATCCCCCTGCTCACAATTGAGGAAGCAAATATGGCCTGGAATGCCAGGATGGGCTGAAAAACAGGACTCGGGTTAGAACAATCTAACAGGGGTATGCTGGCTTGGAAAACCAATTTAATAAAAATAATATAAGTAATGTGACTTGAGAACGATCAGAACTAAAGGTGTGGCCCATAGTCTCTGAAGACTAGCAAAGAGAAAGAGAACAGATGAGGAGGGGGGGAGGGGGAACAGCAACAACAGTGGCCACAGGTGATGCTTCATACTAAATCCCATAAAAAAATAAGAGAAGCTACACTTCTGTGGTCCAGTTTTCTGACCATTTGTGTAGAAAATAGATGCATGAGAGTCAGAGCAGCAGTTAGTATGGCAGTAAATCATTTCCCTCTGACTTAAATGGTTGTTTGCTGTCAGCAAAATGAAATGCTTAAAAAAGGGTTCCAAAGAGATTATTTTTTCCTAAACATAATTATCATTAAGGTTTTACTTTTGGAGGCTGTTTCAAGCCGCCATTACCACCACCACCCCTCCTCAGTGCTAGCTTCTGCTCAATGTTACAGCTTTATTTTAAAATATGATAGAGAGCCAATTACATGAAGGGTGTTTTTCGACCTGCTTTTCTCATTGTGTACTCTTAAGCAGAGTGATGGGAGTTAGACCTGGGGGACCTCAGCCAAGTATACACACTGTGGGTGGCCCTGGCCAACTCACTATGTCTGTCACTGTGCATGTGAAGAAATGGAACCTGCCAAAAAGGGTCTTTATGAGGTCAAACGGAAAGATGGCAAAGCGTTCCATGCAATAAAATGTCTGACAGATCATTTCTGATCTTCATTTGAATGCATCACAAGCACTCTTTTGTGGTCACTGCAGCTGACACGAGTTGAATTAACTCTCATATACAGATACTGTTTCAGCTGGAGACACATTGCTCTTAAAGCACCATCTGTCATTGTTGGAAAAGATGGATATTTCTGAAGTGAAAAAGGGTTTCATTCAAAAAGCAGTGTGGAAAATGAGCTTGAACAATAGATCTTTATGGAAAGGCCTCAGACTGCTGTATATGATCCGCTCCCATGGCAGTGTACCATTCAGAGTCAGCTGGCCCAGGCAGGAATAACAATCAGAATACTGTACGGCAATAATTGCTTGCTGAGGATTAATTAGAAAAAATTGCCCAGGGGCAGAAACTGAAAACAAAATGCTACAACTTTCCATGATCTTTTCACTATCAAACTAGTGCCTATTCTTCAAATACGGCAATGAGGTTTGAAGCAGTACTAAAGTATAATAATTACCGTCCTGGTATTTCTGATTATTCACTTAAAAGTGCAGTAGGATTGTAAGTCAAGTGAATAGGATTATAAGATCACTATTAATTCCAGGGAATTCACCTCCAAAGGGAGAATTGCAGAGCCTTAGACCAGGGGTAGGCAAACCACGGCTCGAGAGCTACATGCGGCTCTTTGGCCCCTTGATTGTGGCTCTTCCAGCTTAGGAGTACCCTAATTAAGTTAATAACAGTGTACCTACTTATATAGTTTAAATTTTAAAAATTTGGCTCTCAAAAGAAATTTCAATCATTGTACTGTTGATATTTGGCTCTTTTGACTAATGAGTTTGCCGACCCCTGCCTTAGACAATGGGTGTTTTTCCACTGTCACTAGAAGTACCCATTAATGGGTACAAAAATGCTATTAAGTATTAATGGGTACTTAATGGGCACTTTTAGTGACAGTGGAAAAACACCCAATATTACACAAAAATGTGCTGTGATAAACAAAGCAAAGCAAAGACTAAGCCAGGCAATTCGCCAGATAAAACTGAAATATGTTGTGCTTCCTAAGCCTCTTGATGAACACTCTCCTCTCTTAGCCATTTGTGGGGTCTTGAGACAGGAATCACCATGTTTTGGGGAAATGTGGAATTCAAACTGTCCTGAGCATCATTGTTTCTGTTGCTTCTTTTTCCAAAATGATGAGGGAGACATTAGAAGCTTTAAATTCTTGTATTCTTAGAACACCATGAGCAAACTCCTGTCAATCTTATCTTTATTATTTCCCCTGCCCTGTCTCTCTTTCTATCTTAAGTAATTTTCTTAGAAGATTGTGGAAATGTAGTGGGTGTTACATATCTGGACACTTGTGATTTTCTATTGAACAAGCTAAGAAAGAGTGCATTCACACACAGTAAAACAAAGCACCTCTATGGCAGCTTAGAAATAGTTCTGAGGTGGGATGATTTCTGTGACAGTCTGTCCTTACCCCTCTCATGGGTGTTCTAAGCTGCAAAAGGTGGATTAGAGATGGGATGAGAACATAAATAACATATGCTAGTGCCTCTAAGGTGTTTTGGTGCCCCATTTTTACTATTTGTGTACAAAACCTAAGCATGGTCTTGGTCTGAATGGCACCAGTACTGGGAGTATCTACATTGACTGGTAAATCATACCCTAAAGTTTGCTTATCAGTGGATCTTCATTAATAAACTGGAGAAACACGTCAAGAAAAAGAGACATAGTCATTTTAGGAAGAGGTTTTATTTTATTTTAATTTTGCAATTGAAGTCTTTCTTTCTGAAGACTTTGGAATTTTAGGGAATTAAAACCTGACTATGAGTCAGTTGTGTGATGTGACAGGCAAACATAATTCCTGACTCTATTTATAGAAATATGGTCTCCAAATCATGGAAAATAATTTCATTCTGTCCTGGGCTGGCTAGAAACCACCTTGAGTACTTCATCTATATGCTAGCACCTCAGCTTGAAAAAAGATTCAGATGATTTGGAATAGATTTAAAGAAGAGCAACAAAAGGCAGTCAGGAGACTGGAAGCAAAGACCTATGAAAAGAGATTGGGAGAATAGTGTATATTTAGCCTTTAGAGGAGAAAGCTGGAGGGAGCCAGTTTTTGGCTGAGAGAACAACATCCCTTCTCCACACAGGCTCTGTCACTATTTTAGTCAAACTGTTCTATTGGCTTTTATAATCATTTTATTGTGACTTGTCTTGAGACCATTGGGAATAGGTTAGGATATAAATATAAATAAATAAATTGTCAAAATAAAAAAAATGTCAAAGATGTCAGAGATAAAAGAGTCATAATCCATTCTCCCTGATGTCAGGATGTGGAATACTCAATATCAGAATTATCTCAGAATGTAGGACATCAAAAAGGCAGTAAGAGTGATGGCCAGTGTAACCAATTATATTCAGAGGTAACAGCTTCTCCCTTACCAGGCTGAGTTCCACTTGGAGGCTGATGTTAGGCAGTGCCTTCCACAAGCTGTTTTGGACAGGGATGTTCCCTCAGATGATGAATCTTTCTATTCAGAAGTGGTATCCTACACAGCAGTTATTCACACAGAAGCCAGAAAGTCTGAAACTCAAAGCCAAACAAGCAGAGACATCATTGAGGCCAGCCTCCCTGGTATGCAGTCTGAGACAGGAGGTGACAGTGGCAAAAGGCCTTACTTGACAGAGCAATGTAGAGAGAAGTCAGTTCTTCATAGATCAAAGAGATTGCAACAAAGACGTCAAGTAATCAAGCCTTGCCCCTCTGGTCAACTGAGCTCTGATTCTGAGGGATAAAGCACTCAAGTACAGCTTTTCAGTCAAGTTGTTGCTGGCAATTGTTCTAACCATTTGCAGTCTCCTGTCTCTTGATTCCTGAACATTGGATTGGCTTTTGATCTTAGCTTTTGGGTTTTTCTCTGAAATAGCTGTCATGCTATTTTGCTTCTGGACTCTGGTTCTGACCCTGGTTCTGACTTGTGTTATTCTCACTGTGTTTATCTCTGACTGCTGACTTAAGAATGTTTGACCCCTGTGTGTTTCTCCTTGTCCTCACTGGTAACTACAAGCTGCCACCCTTGCTTTGTGCTGTTATGACACTCTTTCATTACTTCTGTCCCCAGCTAGCTTGCAGTATTATAATGACTTGCTAATTTTAAGAAGCTGTAAAGTGAGGGGGGAAATGAGAGATTAATAGGGCTCACACAGTCATCTAAGGATCCTTGAAGCAAGGCTATCTGGAATACATGTCTATTTTTGAGGAACCCTCACGTCACTCGTCTCTCTATTAGCACTATGGTATATTGTCTTAGGCCCTGTCCAGACAAAGGGAATAAAGCACCAATATGGTGCTACTACAGTGGGGTTGCCCACACATCTGTTGCAATCCCATCATAACCCCATTTCTCTCCCCCCCCCCTTAAAAGTGAAGAAGAACTATTGCTGGAAAACCCAACACTGGTCACAGATTTTCCAGGAATAGTGCTTTAACTCACTTTTGGGATAGACTGGCAATCACTGGTCCATCCACTCTGCATGTGTGGAGGCCAAAACAATTGGGTACATGCGAACAATGGTGGAAGCATGCATATCTGGGCATTCCAGGCACCGTGTGTGTGTGTGTGTGTGTGTGTGTGAGAGAGAGAGAGAGAGAGAGAGATTTAGGCTGTATCCAGACTAGCCCTGAAGCTGTGCTGCTTTTTTCAGCCTGCAGCAAAAGTGCAGCATTCATCAGCATCTTTTACTTCACTCTATCAGGGACATGCTGCACCACTACTGCAGGCAATGGAACATCCTGTATGGTGAAATCATATTGAAGGGACATTGCAGCTTCCAATCAATTAAACTAATTGTAGCTATTAAATTAATTGGTTTAGACATCATTTCAGCTAAACGAAACTGAATCACGTACAGACTTAGCTTAAGGTATACAAAGGTTTTGTGTGTCATCTCCAAATTAAATTAATAAGATATGATGTCATTACCCAGCATTAGGGGACCTTTCCATGCCCTCTGACAACTCTTTAAACTAAGGTTGAGCAAGTGAGCTGCAGAAAGACCCTCATCCGGCTCCATGTAGCAATCCAGCAGCCACAGTGTAGAAGGTAGGGATGAGCACGAATGATTCATATCAAATTGAATGCAAGAGAATTCATATTTGTTCAAATAGATCCCCTTCAAGTGTTGAGGGTTTGAATTCAATATGAATGTTCAATACAAATTTAATTCAAATCCCTGATATGAATCGCATACGAATCCCCTACATATCCACTCTGAACACCTCAAATCCTCTCTGAATCCACTCTGAATCCACTCTGGATCTGTTGCAGATGTGACTGGCACATCCACTTTCCCATGTCCCCAGGTTCACGATTGTAATGAAGCTTCGTATAAATGTTCTGAAGCATTTGATTCAAATTTGAATGTCAATCGTCAAAGGTGCCAACATTTGATTTGAATTTGGATGTCCAAGTTCAGATGAATTAGTACAAATTTTGAATGTTACAAATATTTGTGCACATCCCTAGTAGGACAATGTTGTCCCAAATGTTTTGAACACTCTTATTTCAGATACATGTCTTTGCAGTAGGCTTTTGCAAATATACATTTCACTCTCTTAACAAAATCATATTAGGTAAAATTGGAAAGTCACTCTAGCTTTATTGGGAAAATGTTCTTCATTTTTCCCTTATACGCTAGCATTCATCATGGAAAACAGTAGGCTGATTTGAACTTAGCAATGCCTAAAGTAGTACCGTTGAAATAAATAACTTACCCTATAATGTGATTTACATCTGAAAAGATCTGGGCTGAATTCGCGCTTAGGCTTCTGGTATGCAATTAGGACAGTTCTGGTACAGATATTCTGTACAAGAGTGTGGCGACCCAGCCTACCACTCCCTTCCCCGTCCTCCACAGAGTAATGCGAGTTGGAAGCGAGCCGCTAAGCACTGTAGTCAACTGCCAGTTCCCTTAGGGCTTTATCCTAAAAGTACCTTCACTGGCATCCTGCTTTATATGCCTAACGTAAAGGCTCCCTTAAAGCAGCAGACTGACTCTTGTGTAAAGCAAAACACTTGAAATTTATTATTAACATAAGAGAAGCCTTGCTGGATCAGGCCACAGCCCATCTAGTCCAGCATCCTGTCGCACACAGTGGCCCACCAAATGCTCATGGGCATCTCAAACAGAGACAAGGACAAACCTTCTCCTGCTCTCGAGTCCCAGCAGATGGCCTTAGAAGCGCCCCAGTTCCTCCCCCCCTCCACAGCCTGAAAGATGCATCTAGGCATTCATTCTAGTAGCCATTGATACATCTGTCATCCATAAATTTGTCTAAACCTACCTTAAAGCCATCTAGACTGGTAGCTGTCACTTTATTTTATTACAGTAAAATAAAATAAAGAAGCAAGCTTGAAGTTTAGCTTTAAAGTCTTTAGGTTCCTTGTGAGCCAGTTTGGTCTAGTGGTTAGGGAGCCAGACTCTTATCTGGGAATACCAGGTTCGATTCCGCCCTCCCCCATGAAGCCACCTGGGTGACCTTGGCTTAGTCACAGCTCTCTTCTGAGCTCTCACAGCCCCACCTACCTCACAGGCTGTCTGTTGTGGGGAGAGGAGAAGAACAGAAAGCTTTGTCAGCCATTTTGAGTCCCCTTAAATGGGTGAGAAAACCGAGGTAGAAAAGCCAACTCTCTTCTTCTTCTTCTTCTTCTTCTTCTTCTTCTTCTTCCTCTTCTTGAAAAGAGAAATATTGCTTTGGTAATCTTCCCGCCTTCTCTCAAATGCTCCACTGCAGTCAACCACTCTCTATAAGGCTCAGTATAAAAGCCAAATAGTCCACAGCCCCTTTCCTTGGGCCTTTCCCTCTCTGCTCCGAGAGGAGAGTCTCAACTCAAATGCACTCAAAGTCTGGTAGCAGTTCTTTCTTTCCCTACATGGGCTTTTCTCCTCTCTGACTCTGAGCGAAGAGGCCCACGCCCACACGCTTGGAGCAGCGCTCCCTGATCCCCCTCTAAAACCCGACGAAAAATGAGAGAGAAACTGCGAGCTGCCTCGTCTGCCTGCTTAAATTGTCCGTGATTAGGCAGCTGTGATTGGTCTGTTTTTGGTGGGCTGGTGTGGATTCTGCTGGTACTCTTTCCCTCCTGTCAATCGCAGGACTCCAAAAGCCTGCCAAGCCACTGCTCTGCTGCCTAGCCTTGGCACGAACACTACACAGAGCTGTCCTAATTGCATACCAGAGGCCTAAGTGAGAATTCAGCCCTGGTTAGGACATCGTGTGTATGTAGTTTTTCCCCCAGCTCTTCCATTAACAAATGACTAAAAATGACTGTTCTTCTGTCTGTTCTATAATACAATTTCTCACAACATGAATTATAGTGAAAAGTTCCATCTTAAAAACTTCCACAATGAACCGTAAAGTAGCACAAAAGGTATTATAACGCTTTGTGTCATGATAATATTCAGAACTTTATGGTTCTGGAACTCTATCAAGCTAAGGCGTTGTGGAGGGGGGGGGAGAACATGAGAGCTTCTGAGTGTGGGTGTGAGTGAAAGAACAGCACAGAGGTCATATTTTTCTTCATTTGAAAGGGGAACAAAATCATTATTTCTTTATGTAACATTATTTATTCACTGCCCTTCAGGCAAACTATATTGACTGATATACCAGTTGACTCTAAAAATGAAAAAGGCCAAATTCCAGCTGGCTTCCCAGATGTTCATTTAGAACAAGAGCAGAAAGACTATTGTAAAAACCACAGAAAGCCGGCCTATAATATGTTTAAAATCTATACTATTAATCATCGTAGGCATATTATCAAACTAAAGCCTACAAGTTTGATAGCTATGTAAATGAAGTTATTAAACCATTAGTGATTCATACAGCATGGAATGGCAGAAAAGGCAAATCTAGCAGCATCAACCTGAGGGGACTTTAAGCAGCCATATGCAATCTGCACAAGTGAATGCAAGCTGCCCGAACAGGGCAGGAATAGGATAGGACACATTCCCACACCCACATTTTTCTTATTATTTTATCATGGGGAAACTGCTTAAAAGGAAGTGCTTCTTTCCTTACAGTAAGAGCCCACCTACCTGATGGTCTTCAGGCTACATTTTCCAACTTTCAAAAGAGCAAATTTTGGGGAACCTCCTTCCTCACACAACATTTAGGTACATTGACCTGAACTAAATGAA
Organism: Aspidoscelis tigris stejnegeri; assembly: GCA_023333525.1. NCBI lineage: Eukaryota > Metazoa > Chordata > Lepidosauria > Squamata > Teiidae > Aspidoscelis > Aspidoscelis tigris. Next base: position 48,072,899 of record JALMGA010000005.1, on the reverse strand, counting down.
AAGTAACAAATTTACTCTAAGACTCTGCCAGAACCATCAGCAGAAATAAAGAAAATAAAGGACTCTAGTATAAGATTATATGACAAGGAATCTTATTAACTGGAAAAACAATTTAGTCCTCAAAATCCCTTCCAGTTATACTCTGTTTTCTCCTCACCAAAAGGGCCTGGTGTTCTTGAATTGTGCAAAAAGAAATCTTGAGAAGACACATCCCAGTCTTATCCCAAACATTCCTAAACTCTGTCTCCCCTAACTTCTTCCCTGACATATGGTGCCAGAGGACAGATCTGTCCATCAGTAATTTCATTAGCAAATTAAACATTAGGGGGGGAAGTATACATTAAAAATACCAAGTCAGTTGCTCTCTGGAGGTTATTCTATAATTTGAGAGCATATAGTGCAAAATGTTTCATTTTCCATCAATGGTCAGTATATGAAATACATAGAAGGCCCAAAGCAGCAATTTGCTACTAATCTTTGATGTCTGAAAACTGCAGCATGCAGGACTTTCTTCCAGTATGATCAAAACCCAGTTTTCAGTGGTTTTCAAACATTGAACACTCTTTCTGCATGGGATTTTGTCCCATGATAAGAAAGGTTCCAGAAAACCTCCCTTTAGCATACTAGTGTGGATTATAGGACCCCACCCCCACCCCCAACACACTCCATCCACACAGGACTGAGAGTAGACTGGGCCAGGCATCCTAGTCTAGTTTACTGGTAGATCTGAAAGTCATGCTCTGTTGGTGTTTTGAGGTGTTATACTGGATCAAAGGACATGCAGACACCATTCCTCTATGTTCTAGTATACCACAGGGATCTATTTTGAGGAGATCCAAAGTTCAGGAACTTTAATTCCTGGTTTTCAGAGTATTCAGAGCTCCTTTGTGCTGAATCTGAAGCTGGTGCACATTTTGAAGTCAGCACAGGAGCTGTTCATATAGAAGGCTGTCACAATGTGGATGAGCTTGTTCCATGTCAGAAGCAGATGAGGTGGTTATCCTGTTGAGAGCACAGGCAACTGTTAATGTGACCGAAGACTAATAGCAAATCACTAGTTAGTTCCTCCCCTGCATTTCCCATACAGCCACTACTGTCTTCTTCATAACTACCTGCTTCATTTCATTTGGTGGGGGCAACTGGATTTAGGTTGATATCTCAGCATGGGGCTCATCCCTAGTCAAAAGCAAAACTAAATAAAATAGAATATAACAAAAAAAATAGATAAATAATAAACATCCTAATCCTCTGTCATTATTTATGAGAATAAAATATATCAAATAGTAAAACATAATTAAAAATATAACCCCCTCCCTCCTTCCCTTCCTAACAGGACAGCACCCCAAGGAAGCTTTTAAAAATATGTTTTCACCAGGTGTCAAAAACTATATAGTGTAGGCACCTGGCGAACCTGAAGAGGAAGGATGTTCCAGAGCAATAATCAAACAATAAAAATAAAAATAACTTCCTGCCAAAGCCTGGGCAAAGTGGTATATATTTGCCTGCCAAAGAAAAGGCCCACATTCCTTTGCTCCTTGGAGGGAAGATAAACAAATTGTAGCAAATAAAGGATTGAAACATTTTGTACCCCTTTTTACATGAAAAAAATCAAAGCAGTTTCCAAAAACTCAAAACCAACTTAAAGCAATCAAAGCAACAATATATGAAACTAGTATTAAAAACTGGGTGGGGATGTCATGTGGTAACCACAAAGGCTGCACAGGTTTTCCCCTGGCGTCAACCTTCCATTTCTCAAGCCTCAGAGAAAAATAGGTGCGGCTGCTTTCCTGTCCCATGGGCTTGTGGTGTACACTCAGCAACACCAGGGGGCGGGGCTCTTTCCACTCCAGGTGGTAGCCTCTGGGCATAATGGCAGCAAGCACACGGCATCCCTCTTCCCTTCCTGCTGCCACAGGATGTGACATCATAAGGACCTCTGGCCTGCTCACCTGACACGGCTCCACCAATCACCTCGCTGGATTGTGGCTTTACATCACTTCCTCCCCGCCTCCACTGATTGCTGTATTTAAGCCCGGGAAAATTAAACTCTGTATTTTTTCCAGCTCATCCTGTCTCCCGCCTGACTTCTTTCCACTGTGCTCTCTGCCTTTAACTCACAATAGGAGCACATGGCAATCTCTTATCGCATGCTGGTGGTGAATAAGGGATTTACTTTTGCAACACCTGGTGGATTGTACCAGTAACCACTGGTACCAAGTATCATTGCAGCCCTTGGGTTGTAACCAAGCATTGCTGTGGTTTTCAGAACTGCAGCCAAGACTGAGGTAGCCAGAGGCTGCCTCCAACCAGGTTTCCCAGAGCCAAGATTTCAGGTTGCAGAGCGCGACTGCAACAATATCAAACAATTATTCATTCACACTGGCCAAACAGGTGGATTTTCAAACAGAACATAAAATATATAATTGTAGCATGGGATACCATACCTGGTCAATTTTACAATTTTAGGGCAGCTCCACCAAAATCACAGAACACCACATGGATTTGGATGGATTAAAAACATCTCTACTCTCTACAGTTTGTATAATTTTTCACCATACTGCTGAGAGTTAAAGTCATTTAACAAGCCTTACAGTCCTCATCTACCATCTTCTGCCAAGCTTGCAGCACTATGAAAAAGCCTAGCTGACTCAAAAATTGCAAATTTTGCAGGTAAAAGTCTTTCTAGGTAAACATAGGATTAAAATCCTTTCTTTTTGCTTGTTCTGACTTTCTCCTACGCATTTGTGACCTAAAGTTGTAATATACCTTGCTTGGATTTTATAGGTTTCCTTGGAGCTTTTGCCATTGCTGTTTTCAGTGATCTCTCCATCATTTCCTTTCAAGAGCTGCTGAAAATGGCACTTTGGAGGAAACAGATGGGTTGAGTGGGCCTGTTATAAAGCCGTTTATTGCTCAGAAAATAATGTTTCTATGACAACTTGAGAGATGCTAGATAGTTTATTCTACAAGGGCAGGTGGTGGCTCTCCAAAATGATAGGTACAAAAACAAGTCCTGCCTACGTCCTTCCCTTTCTTCTTATTGTACCAATTTGCCATGATCCACAGTAACAGAGAAGAAACCCTCATTCACTCACTAAGGAGTTCTGGCATGCAGGGAATGGTAGCTAGTACCACCCTATCAAAAAGCAGTGGGACTGGATCTCTAATTTTTCTGTTCCTAACCAAGAAAGTTGGTATGTCAAGAATTAGATAAATTCATGGAGGACAGGTGTATCAATGGCTACTAGAATGGACGCCTAGGTCTTTCAGGTTGGAGAGATAGGCAGGATGCCTCTAAAGATCATTTGGAAAAGGTGAGAGAGAGTGAAAATTTTGCCTTTGTCTTCTGCTTGAGATGCCCAGAAGTAGAAGAAGAGTTGGCTTTTCTACCCTGCTTTTCTCACCCATTTAAGGGGACTCAAAGCGGCTGAAAACGCTTTCTATTCTTCTCCCCACAACAGATGCCCTGTGAGGTGGGTGGGGCTGTGAGAGCTCAGAAGAAAGCTGTGACTAGCCCAAGGTCACCCAATTGGCTTCATGGGGCAGTACGGAATTAAACCCAGTATTCCCAGAAAAGAGACCACTTCCTAACCACTGGACTAAACTGGCTTACAACTGAAAGCACAGATTGAAATCTCCCATGCTGCATGGTCTTGAAGCTCACACACACTTGTAAGCTGCATCTCCATGCCATGGGAGTTCCTAGCCTCAGGGCCCATTTGGGATGCTTTTCAGTGGTTTTTTATGGCACATCATTGAAAAGAACCTCCCAGTAGTCCCAGAACACAGAGATGTGTCTTCTGTATGCTCCCTGTGTTCCAGATCAGGGCCACTCATCCACTGGCAGTACCAGTTAAAAGGGACTGCCAATGATCTGGATTTGAATGTTGAATGAAGATGGAGCTCAACCAGGGGGGAGGGGCCTTTATGATCCATATTAACATGTACATACAGAGACACAGATGTATACTATGCAGATCCTTAATACAGATTAAGGATCCTTGCAAAAAGAGCCTAGGTAAAATTAAATATAGAGAATTAAACCAGATGTTGGTACTGTGTATATCAAGCCATACTTCCTCTGCTTCTTTAGTTCTACAGCCAAATTTCCAACAGACAATAGATAATTGTATATTGGAAGTTGTGCCTATAAATTAATGTTCTGTTTAGCTGTCTAACATTACCAAACTACATTTTTATAATATGAAGAGACGACCTCAGCAGAACATTAAAAAAATAATAGCACAGTTGCCTAAGGTGGGCAGAAAGAGGTAAAAGGTTTAGATAAATTCCTGGAAGATAGGTGCATCAGTGGCTTCTAGAATGGATGCTGAGGCACTGCTTTCAGGTTGGAGAGACAGGCATGATGCTTCCCAGAGCCATTTGCAGGAAAATGAGAGTTAAGGGTTTTTTTGTTTGTTTGTTTTTGCATCTTGTGATAGAGTGCTCATTTATAAAAGTATTTGTGGCCTGCTGTTTAGGCCCTAAAAGATGCATCAGTGAGGTATCGAACATAGTGTTCTATGCAGCGGAAGTAGTAATTTCCTAGGTAAAGGGACTCCCCTTTGGGGCTAACTTGTTTTCCTTCCAAGGAAAATGCCACAATTCTAAAATGTGGAACTAGTTAGAGTTAGAATTTTGGGGGGGAAAATGTGCATATAGCTATGAAATGAAGTAGATCAATATTTGAAAATAATTTACTATGAAGAAGCAAAAATGGTAATTCATAGCACAGTGCTGAAATGTAACACAGGTTAGCAAGAATGTTAGCTTAGGCCACATTCCCATTACAAGCTTAATATGGTTTCCCTTAACCAAAATAATAGAACCGGATGCAAACACAAATTTGCCTGATCCCATTACTTTCAACTTAATCACGTTTGATCCGGATTCTGAGGATCGTACGTGGCGTACGTGACTCAAGGGGGGGACTCAAGTGGCTACTTTCTAAAAGCCGCTTTTCGGGGCTGCCCTGCCCTCTTCCTCCTAGTGTGAATGCGCCACCCATAACAGACTCCTTCACGGAGCCTAGCTGGGTGGCTACCACTTGCCTGGATGGATGAAAAATGGCACCGGGCAGCCAGCAATTCTTTCCCCACACAGCAGCAGCGGCAACTCAAGCCCCCTTCGCCTTAAACATTCACACATCTCCCAGAACCTGCAGCTGTTTTCTTTTCTTTTCCCTTTCTAAAGGTCAGAACTTTCAGAATTGCACAAAACTGCAACACTGTTAGCAGGTGTGAAGTGGGTAGATTGCTACAGTGTAGGGGCTGCTGTAAGGAGTGGATTTTTACAAATCACTATCTTTGGAAGCAAGCTATTGGGGGAGGGAAACCCTAAACATGCATTCTCATCCCACTAAAACTGTACCATTCCCACAGTAAGAAATGTAAAACGTTTCAAATGCACAAACCGGAGCGAGACCTGTTGAAATGAGTGTTAACATTTACAACACTTTGGGGCGATTTAACACGTGGAGAGCGTGTTAAGCCAACCTGATGTGGGGACTGCAAGGATCAAAACCATTTCGAAACCGTTTTAAGCTTGTAATGGGAATTCACCCTTAGATGCATATGCTGAAGTTAAAGTAGTTGCTGACCAAGCCCTCCGAGGTGTTTCCCAGCAAGTTTTGCCCTTGTTCACTGTGTTGGTTGCCAGTAATGTTTTTTTCCAGCTCTCCTTGCATATGGAAAGAAACTTAAGGAGGAACTATATACATTGCTGCAGTGACCTTTTCAGTCACTGCACATTAAATTCTGTAATTCACCATCTCCACCCCTCTTCCTTCCATTTTTGGCTGCTTTCCTCTTTAGTCTTTTCTTTAGAGTTTTGGTTGGCTTGTCTCTACAGTGTAACACCAACAATTCTAATAAGTACTTATACATGTGAAGTAGGGTTAACAAGGGGATCACAATGATGTGGACTGCCGCTAAATTATATGCCATAATTTGTTTGCTAGTTTCTTAGGTGTTGTTTTTGCTGTAAGAGGCAAACATGGCTAATTCTTTAAAAAGAGCACACCTGGAGATGTTTACACAGTGATGTGAAATGTATAGACAATGTCCCACAACCCATGCACAGATTGATGAAGAAACAGACAGGCAATCATGTCTCCTATTAAAAATAAACTACACTTTTCGTTTTCCAGCAACACATGTTAATACAACCACCAGCTGGGATCACCAAAGATTTGAGTTCCTTGTAAATAATAAACATGTGATGAATTTATCATTTCCTCTTCCACTAAGGTTGCAAATCTTTTCCTTAATGCTTTCAAAATCCTAGCTGTTCAAGAGGCTGCTCTGCCCACACATCTGTGGCACTGTCAAAGGAATAACATGCTCTCTACTGTATTGTATATATATAGTAAGAGGCTAGATGAAATCTTTTCTTGATCAGCCGGAGAAAAGACTTGATCATCAAGAAAGAGATGAAAAGTTGTACTGATTCATTAGATCACCTCTAAATATAAATTACTAAATTGTTTAGTATCCAGGTGCATCATGTTGATATATATTTGGGGATGGAAACAAATACAGTATAAAATTTTACAGAAATCCAGATTTTTTAGGATCAAAAATCCTACTGAGGAATGCCAAAGCATCTATGGTACCTGGTTATGACACATGCCTTCACCTATGCCTTTGGGATTTAAAGCTCTCTTCACACATTCTCCTGAAGTTTGGGGGTGGTATGTTTAAATTGTTCTTATGTGTTTTTTTTTTACTTATGTTTTAATATTTTGAGACCTCTCATGAGACCTCTGGGTAAAGAGACAGATACAACATTTTTATAAATAAGATTTGCATACAGGAAGTATATTTTATTGACTAAGGATAATTGTCTTTAGTTAAGGAAACATTTAAAAGGTCCTGAATGTTTCTGGGTGCTTAGGAACAGGAAATGTCTGTGCATCTCCTATTGAATCAAAGAAGGATCAACTGTTACTATATTTGGAGCTGGTTGTATCTCCTCATTCAGAAACGTGCACTTCTATTTGTATATCTTACAGAAACAAGGAGAAAGATGAATTCCTTCTATTTTTCTGTTCTTTCCCCCTCACTCAGAATGGAAATTCATCAAAATCAGAGGCTAAATTAACAGAACACAAATTAAACTGAATAAAACAAACTTGAGTGTAGCAGCAGCCATGGTTACTGCAAGCCTTCTAAGCTATGAAGGGAGATTTCTTACCTGCACTCCATTTTTCCTAATGTAAGCATTGATGGCACCAACTCTGACATCTTTGAGAACTAATGGTTCAACCCTGCTTACTAGGGATGAGGATGACTGTGATTGTAGAGAGGATAATGGCTTGTAACACATGTCATTTTTATACAGAAGAATGCCTTATTCTACATCTGTGTTTTCATACACTATGTGGATACAAGCAGAAATATGCACAGATTGAAGGTTTAAGTGATCAGTGAGCAGACTTTGACCAGAATAGTGACCATATATGAGAAGTACTTCCTTGCAACTGTAGTGTTAGAGGTTTTATCATTGCTTTTCCCTGGACAAGCATTCCACAAGAGACAGATCTTACCTCATTACCGATTGCCCCAGCCCAGCTGCAAGGAAGCATGGGTTATGTTTGGTCAGTTTCCGTTTGCACGAAGCAAGAGTAAGTTCAACAGCCTTATGTGGCGCATACTATAAAGTGCCATTAACAACATCTCAGACTCACTCTGGCAGCAAGTTTACTGACAAAACAATAACTGAACTGGTGTCAAAAAGGTATTATAAATTAAGCCCCTAAAGAGACAAACACACCATAACCCTCTGCCCATCTGCTTTGGTTTCAGATGAAATGTGTTCACTGGGAAAGAGGAAAAGAAACACGCAAAGATTTGCTCCTGAAACATAACATTATATAGATGGTAGTTATTCAGATATCACACAAGTTTCCTCCATGAGGCCCAGTAACAGTATAACTATAAAAGGTAAAGTATGTTGGTAAGCCACTGGAGTTCTGCAGTATTCCTGAGGCCTATCAGATTGTTTTAAAAGGGAAGATAACCACTGTACTAAACTGCTGTGCATGCACATCCTATTGCAGTAATTAATTACCATACAACCTACTTACAGGCATGCTAATTGGGAACAAGCTCGTCCCTGGATAAATAAACACATGGTAGTTGTGAAGAGAAAAAGGTGCAGGGAAGCGAGTGAGAGAGACAGAGATCTCACTTATAATCAATATCAAGTAGCAAAGTCATGCCTTTCCCAAATACCTTATACGGCTATAGCCAGCCTTAGTCACTTCTTGCCAATTTATGTTCCCTTTGTGTTGGTGCCATGGCAACTCCTCTCTGTTTATTGTTGGCATGCTTGACAGAGGAGTTCTTGGAGGATGAATTCCTTGACCTTCCCAGATGCTGCTTATTTGGAGTTCAGAAGATTGTTTCTTTTTATAGGCAGCAAGTTAAATTGGGATTTTCTTACATATGCAAATAAATCAGCTTGTCCGTGATCAGGGAAGAACTTACCTGTTCCCCAACATCTGCTGCTACTTTGTCTGGGTTTTCCTTCTTTCTTTAGTTTTTATGAAGTAATGGTTTTAATTGTATGTGTAAAATCAAAAGCAATGTAAAATTTATGCTCATAGAGATGCCATACAAATTGCTCAGGCAATCTGAAGTTTGGAAATGCAGGAGTGAGGTGTTGAGTAGGAATAATAATTTCTCATCGTACTATACATCAGAAGTTTAAGTCCAGATGACTGCAAAAAGATATAAAGAACAGGATGCTGCAGAAGTAGAGCCTGTTTTGTTGTTCGGTAGTAGCTATGACTGAGTCGGATTTGACTTCTGGTGACTATAGCCTGGTGACTAAGTCCTAAATTCTTTTCTTGGAAGGATATAGGAGTAATTTGCCATTACCTTCTATGGGGAAGTGCCAGGGATCAAAACAGTGACCCTCTGTTTTCGAAGCAGTTGGTGTAGGATTGAATAATAGCTTTCCCACAGTTATTTTATTAAGGCAAAATCAGACACAAATAAAAGAGGTATCCTCTAGGTGAATCTGAGTCTGATCAACAGACATATTTCCCCTGAATTTGCCTTACTCCAGCTTGAAGTCTCAGAAAAATCATCTCTTCACCATTTGGGATTTCATACCTCTGAAGGTGTCTCTTTAAGTTAGTCTGGGCAGAAACAAAGAGCCAGGGGTTTCCCACTGAGTGGCCAGTCAGTGAATAACATTCATAGTCAGGGTAGGTATTACCTGGCTTGGATGCAAATATAGGCTGTAGTGTGGCAAAATAAGGTAGGTTATCAGGCATATGTTTGGATAACTGCTTGAAATGCAATTCATGTGTGTCAGGAGATAGGACTTTTTTTTTCTTACTGAGACAACTGAAAGTCTGATTGTACCTTTAGTGCAAGCTAAATGCAGCCATCGAGGACTGAGGAAAAGCTGCAATTTGAAGCAAATGTGTTTAGGTAAGATCAAAGGGAGATTTTAAACCAGAGCTTTCTACATTTTTAATGCTTATCTAGAGGCCACCATTGCTTTTAGGCCATAGCTCTTTACCACATTCCACTCTTAACACAACTTATTCCACATTCTCTTCAATTGTTTTGGCATTTCTAGAATATGCCAAACCATGAAACACTTATTTTATTTCCCTGGATCCAGAGCAGAGATTCACTGCCTGATCATGACAAATGGCCACTTAAGACTGGTGGTAGGAAGCCTTCAGGTTGAAAGTGGCTCCCTACCTTAGGTAGCAAGAATGGGAAAAGCTCAGTAAGTTAATCATGAAGTCACTAAAAACAAAAATGGATTTCTGGAGAATTTAGTTTTGACAGTACTAATGCTGGGTGGATATTATGTATCAAGAGGAGGAGTCAATCAGTAACTGAGCCCTGAAGGTCTTGAATAGGATAATGTGCTCATGTAGAGAGAAAGATTATCTGTTGTCTAGCTCTTTGGCCTGGTCCTAAAACACTAAAGTTAACACATAGCTTTATCAACCTCTTCAGATATGTTGGGAAGGATTCCAGGATACAAATTGGTCACTGGGAAATAAAAAAACCCTTTGGGGGTGGGAGACTACCTTTAAGAACGTAAGCTCTTTCTGTATAGCTACGCTGTTACTTTTAATCAGTTTTAGCCACTTGAAATTTTGTAGCAGAACGTTTTAATGTTATATAAAGATTACACACTTTCCCACTGCCTTAGGAGGGACAGCAGTGTCTCAATTGGATGGCTAGCTTTTTTACTCGGCACTCAGTGGCCCTCTAGTGCCAACTCATGTGAGCTGCAGCTCACAAGCTCCATCAGACTACAAATGTTCCCATGGTTTGGAGTAGACTTTTGATAAAAAAAGTTATTTTTTCTTTTCCCACCAGTAAATAATACAAAGGTCTATGTCACTGATGCTTTTAATCTGGCTTATTATAATTTCTGGAAGATATACATGGTTGTTGATGAGGAGCAAGAAACCACCACAAACCCATCTTGTGTGCCCTTAGACCTGGCAATGGTCCTTCAATAAATAGGCTAGCAACAAACAATATAATGATGTAATCATCATCATCATCATCATTTATTATTAATAATAAGCAGTGATCATGGTTTTTCTTTGCTTTTTTATGCATGATTATAGGCACATACACACATATAATTTAGAAGGCGTTTGATTATATGCAACGTGGCCAAATATTTTCTGTCTTTTCAGGGTTTTTGCTGATGTATTCCCGAGAAACCACAGCTCCCCATCCCTGCTTAAAATATAACTCACTCTTTAATGCTGGTTTTTTCATGCTGACTAAAGATGGTGGCAGGAAGCCACTGTTGCTAAATATGTTTATATCATCATCTGACAGCACTGACAGCATAAAGCTATTCCCATGGCAAAGAGCAACTGCAAAAAGCTGCTACACACTAAAAAAAATCCTAGCCATTAATTGGACAAAGAATACAAAAAGATGAAAGATGTGAAAAGGGAGCTATAATTAACATTAAAGAGAAAAAGCCTCCTTTGATATTGATTTAATGGCAGCATACAGATCACATGCATCTATAGCTTGTTCTTATGTTGCCCATTGTGGCTAATGGACAGAGAACAAGGCAGTGAAGAGGAAGTGGTTCAAGCAGATCAGAATAGGCAGAGCTAATGTTAGGGCCTTTTTATACTTTGCTTATTATTCATTAGGAGGCAAAGTGTTAGAATGCTCTAAGCATCCACTAGAGCATCCACTAGAGCACCTTGTCTAGAGTACGAATGACCGCCTGGATGGTGGCTATTGCAGAGCTATGGTGATGGCACCAGTGTGTCTGCATGGCACCGTCACTGGGGCAACCTGGCAATGCAGCTCTTCATCACGTGTGCACTGTCCGTCACATGCTCCTCCTGCACATCTTGAAAAAGGAAGACATGAAAATGGAGCAGGCAGAACTTAACCAGCCTGCAAGTCTAGGCACGGGACATTTTTAAATGCTTCATGCCTCTATGGGCAGAAGGAACTCCAGCATGCATGGAGCCATTTCTAGTAAAGAAACAAAACAAAATCAGCTTCATGTGGTACAGATGTACCGTGCAGTTCTCCCCCACCTGTGCTACTACACAAAGGGTGTTTTTCCACTGTCACTACAAGTACCCATTAAGTACCCATTAATGGGTACAAAAATGCCATTACGTACCCATTAATGGGTACTTAATGGGTACTTCTAGTGACAGTGGAAAAACACCAGTCTAGATGGCTTTAAGGTAGGGTTAGACAAATTTATGGATGACAGATGTATCAATGGCTACTAGAATGAATGCCTAGGTGCATCTTTCAGACTGGGGGGGGGACTGGGGCACTTCTAAGGCCATTTGCTGAGATTCTAGAGCAGGAATAGGTTTGTCCTTGTCTCTGCTTGAGATGCCCATGAGCATTTGGCGGGCCACTGTGTGCGATGGGATGCTGGACTAGATGGGCTGTGGCCTGATCCAGCAGGGCTTCTCTTATGTTCTTACTTTCTAGTTTTATAGCTGGCTATGCATTGGATTGGGGCACTGTTAACTTCCAAATGAAGACCTTGGTGTAGTGGGTGCAGGACATCTACTAAAAGCCTTGGTTTTGTGACTTACACCAGTACACGGTGTAGGAATCTAGAGATTAGACTTGAGGATGTTCTCCATTTTTCTAATGTGGAGGCAACCAGTCATTTATTGTGGCATAGATTTCCAGCTCAGTATTTGGTTACAAGGGGGACCAGATGTCCACTTTTAGGCCATGGTCACACCTTCACTTTAAACCTTCTTCAGTCAAACTGCTGATTAGAACACTCATACCTTTCCATTTCTGTCCAGTTTGTGGACTTTCCACCCTCCATTTGGATTTGGTTTTATATATGTGTTCTTTGTGGTTTTGTGCAGGAGGACTTCTTTAGAGCCTCTTACTAATCTATATAATCCTGCTGTTAGCAAACTGTAATAAAGTGAAAGGGGCTAAGGAAACACAGAACTGGGCGGGATTAGAAATTGACAAGGACAGGAACATCCCTGCTCAGAAACAAATTGCTGCTCGAGATTGAGGGGTTGGGCAGATAAATAATTTCCAGGAAGAGGGGCTATTTTTATTATTATTCTCTTCCCTCTTGCCATGAAATCCAAGCAAATTTCTTTTTAAAGCAGGAGACTAATGTTGCCTAGGGCCTTATGTTTATTACCAGCAGCCCAAGACCAGGCCTTATAAACAAACATCATGAAAGCAAAAATTTAAAAGATCACAAGTGGCAGCAGGTACAGAGATTTGTTTTTAAAGATAAAATGCTAGACCATCTCATTAGATTCTGCTAGGGATGCACTGAACTGTGTATCATCAGGCAAATGGTTATAAGAGGCATCCAACAGTTCCTGTTCCCTTCATCAGCATTACATGATTCCTGAGTAGGGTCAGACACCCAGAAGGTGAGAGAAGTGACTTCTCTTTCATCTGGAATGATCCGGGCGGCTATTTCAGCCCTCATTGTGGGCAGAGCTGCAGCAAGCATCCAAGTAACGAAAGGGCAAAAAACTTCAGTCATTACATTTGGTGGACTGTGCAGGCAGCACATCATCATCATAAAAAAATTAGCGGTTGCCATCCCCGTCATGCAGATGCAGACAAAAACACTGGTGCCACTACTGTTACTTTTATAAAGTGCTTGATGGCAATAAAATAAAGCTACTCATCTTTTTTCCCTTCCCCCTCCCCTTTTTGTTACATTTTTACAAAAAATGTTCCTAAACATGCAGGTTCTGAAACATTAGAAAGATTCTGTAGTAAATTCACAGAAATGAATGTATAATCAGTGTAAATATTTTTATATTCATCATCAGATTCGAATGTGAGATCTTCACTGAGCCCATAATGAATGGAATTAAACCAAGCAGCATGTTCCCTATTTAGAAAAACAGTACCTTGCAATTCCATTTTTTTTCTTTACTGCTGCATACAATAAATTCTTTTATCATTCTCATATGTTTTCTAAAGTCTTCCAGTTTTTAGAATTTGGCACTCTTGCCATCAGCAACCACCCAGGTTTCTATAGACATTTGTTTCTGTTTATTTCAAGTACCTCTCATGTACTGTTCTTGTAACACCAAATAATGCTTATCTTAACATTTTAATTGGTTTTTAATTAATGGAATTCATTAATAGGGCAGTCTGGAGTACATTCTGAGTGTTTCACATCATGCATATGATATGATAGCAGTAAATCAACCTTAAACGGCCAATTAATGAATTACATCTGCTTTATTTTGCAGAAAATAGGCTGTTTCTGGTACATGCTTGTGACGGTTTCTGGGTACAGGCTGCAAACTGTTTTGCTTTTGGGCTTTGCAGGCTTCTTGCAAAGCTGCAATAGCCAGCCTTGTTGCAAAGTTTGTTGCAAACCCTGGGATTTGGGCTGCAAAAAGAGCGGGAAATCCTGTGCGGGCCCTGTTGCAGTGATTGGCTGGAGTAAGGTTTTGGAGGGAAAAGCTGTCCGGGGATCTGAGTGCTGGAGGGGCTAGAGAAGGAGTTCCCACCAATCAGGCTGGAGGGACAGCAACCTCTGTTAGGAGTCTCCAGCAGCATTTTATTGCGGCTAGAGCCAATCAGGATCAGGGGTGTGTGTATAAATGAACACAGAGTACAGCAGAAGGAGTCTTCATGCTGGGACAAGAGCTGAAAGGAAAAGAGCTGAATCCTGAGGGAGCTGGAACCAGTAGCTGACCAGTGGTCTTTTGGGCTGAGTGATTTCTGAAGGAGGCAATCGGGTGGATTGTGGCTCTGAGGGAGACTTCACTAGCAACTGACCAGGCTGGATGATCGGACAAGCAAGGACGGACTGGGCCTTGTGATCATCTAGGGCCACATTCTGGTACACTGGCTTGGCTTGAGCTGTGGCAGAAGTAAGCCAGAGGGAGAGGAACGTGGAGAGGTTTGTCTTTTAAAAGGGGAACTATTTTCCTTTAGAGAAAGGGGTAGCTCCTAGCCTTAAGAGACTTGCAAATTTAAACCAACAACTACCTGAACCTTATAATCTTTTAGTATTGCTTGTGTATAATAATAAACTTGTTTTAGTTTACTGTTGAAACGCTTGCTACCAGTGTTTTGTGTCCACACTGTAGTATTCACTTGGCCGTTGCACGAACTCAGCATCCTAACGGGGCCAAGCTTCTCCTAGAGAGGGCAGGCACTAACTGGAACGCTGGGCATCGTGGCAATGCTCATCTAACATGAACAAGCAAACTACCTATAATTCACTTTACTGCACTCCAAGAGCAGCCTGTCCTAAAACAGTACCATGGGTGTTTTTCCACTGACACTAGAAGAACCCATTAAGTACACTTCTAGTGACAGTGGAAAAACACTCCTAATCCAACCATATGTCAATTTGTAATTACCATACCAGATTCCATTTTCTGAGACCGTGTTCAAATTTCCATGGAGCTTATCTTCTAGACCAGAGGAAGAAGCAATCAGGAGAGGGTGTTTACATAGTCCCCTGCCTTGAGCTTCCCAGTGCCATCCTGATATAGGTCTTTCTGCATTGGGCCTTATTCTGGATTATATCCTAGCCTGCTGTAGTCTGCAGTTGCAGACTTAATCCAGAATAAAATGGAGTGCAGAAGGCCAAAGTTCACTGGTGAGCTGATTTCAGAGCAGGACTTCTCTGTCTGATTCTGATCATGGAGAAGAGAATTGAAAGGGCTGCCAATGCTTTCTCAGTTGTAACAGAAGGCCTAAAATCAGCTCTACTGGGTAGGTGCTAGCAGCCCCAAAACAATTTGGGGGGGGGGAGATATCTAAATGGCCTCATCCAGTGGCCAGGTTACACCAGTAAAGGCTCCCTCGCTCAATTCATTTTGAGGCAAGAGATATTGCAACATGACTGAAGTTACAATTCCAGTGGTGACTGGTTATTAAGAAGGTCAGTCTACTTAGAAACCAAATCTTGTTTGAGAGCAAATATTCAATACTTAGGTTTAAAAAATTGTTCAGTCACCACAAGCAACCAGGAATTCCACAAAGTTGACAGAATGGGTTGACTGAAGATGGGAGATCAAAACTCTGCTAGGTTTCACGTTAGGCTGCATCCAAAGAGTCATGTTGGGTGTGTGTGTACTTAAATTTTTATTATTTTATAATTTTCTTCAAAGGCACATGTTTTGGATCACAACATGGATCAGGGTTTGTGACTACAAGTCCAAACCTCACACTGCCTCACAACTCTACGTAAATGCTGCTGCGGTGGAATGCCTTTCACAGTAACTCAAAAAAGCCTATAAGTATGCCATGGACCAGAGGTATGGTCAGATGTCTGCCACACTTTTGGTCCTAGCTGTAATTATGGCTTCAGTCAACTCTTGGCTGCCACATGCATTCAAACAGTAGTTTCAAGTCAAAAGTTCTGACAAGTTGACTTCAGGGTTCAGATCATGTTTGAAGAAAGGTTGGGCTGGGTCTGAACCCAACCATGCTAACCCAGTCACAAAGAAAGTCTCCTTCTTTGTAAAGAGCAAGACGTCTCAAAAGGTTACTTCCTGTCTGTGTCTTAGGAACCATCTACATCTTGGTGGCAATGGGTGTGCCAAAGTAAGGATGCTTGGTCTTAGGCCTGGAGTAGGATGTGTGGTACCCAAACAGCCCATGCCTCACCCCTTGCTGTTTTGGAAGCTGAGTGGTCACCTTTGAAGGCAAGGGGTCTCCTCATGCTGGGTGTTTTCTGGTGTGGTGCTTGCATGCTGTCAGAATCCATTGGAGAATGTGTTCTGCTGCTATATTGACAAATGGGAGAGAGTGAGCTGAATGGTAGGGGCATCATTAGAAAAAAAATAGCACACTGATGAAGGACAGGCTGGAGAGCTTCTGAAGGCCTCCAATGCCTTTCTCAGTGTACTGTATGGTGGCAGGTGCGCCAGGTGTTTGATCCCTGCACTCTGTTAGCTGCCTAAGGGTGCTGTACTGTAGGTGCAGATGCAGCCTTGGTCATACCCTGTCATGCCTGTAGGATACCAGTTCCCCTTACTTTTCCTGTTTTTCAATAATATTCTCAAATATGGTTTAAACGGCAGAATAATATCCATAAACCTTTTAAATAAAATCACATTTATAATTTGAAAAAAAATCACCTTAAAAAATTAAATAATATATAAATGTTTCTCTCCTCATGAAATACATGGATGCATGCATGAGGCCTGTTTAAAGAAACTCATTAGATGTGAACTTTGCCTGCATAAATAAAACCATCTGGGTTCTTGTCTAACCATATGGTTTGTCTAAAAATTTCAGTCTCTAGAGTGTTACTCACACAGGCCCACATATGACCAATTCTTCATAGACCTTGGAGTCTTGTACGAGCTTTCCCACAGCAATTCAGACTTAATTGTTGGTCTGTTTCTAATCTTGTTTTTGTTTTAAAAGAGCTACATTTTAATATACTTCCTAATGCTCTGCACTTCCACAAGTACTGAGAGTGTTTCTACTGGCTGAAATCTGTTTCCTGCCTACTACACCATATATGTTAATACACTGAGATTTTAAATTTATGAGTCATGAAAATGACATGGTTCTCCAGGTAAATAACAATGAACTTTTCATAACTATATTTTACTCTGTTATTGCTACCTGGCTCACTCATCAGGTTTCCTACACACTCAGAATTCTAAACTGTGTCCTGGCAGATGTCGCAAAGGTTTTAAAATGTATAATGCCTTTCATGTTGCTCTAGCACACATTTTTATTTTGCAACCACTGAGCTGAATTACAGTTAAGACTATCAGTTGCAGGACTTTCCTTAAATTTCATTTTCCCTTAAGTTAGCAGTTAGATAAACAGATCTGTTTCAAAACACTTTTTTAAAAAATGGTTTGCTCCCAGTGTGTTGACCCCTGAGAAAATTGCTTAACTAGGTTCTAAAGTAGCAAGTAGTTTTGAGTAACAGGCCTCTGATAATTATAAGTAGAGATGAACAGTCAAACACACCCCATATCAAAAGCAGCAGCTACTCATCCTTTACTTCTTCTGTCATGGGTTATGAGGATGAATTGAGGCGTATTGCAATAAAAGAAGTATCACAGCACTGCTGAACTGGTTTTTCAAAAAGCAGATGGAGGATACACCCAAAGATGTACTATACACTTGATCTGGCATTGTAAGTAAATGGCACAACCATGTGTGAAAAATCTCCCGAAAATGTTAATTTGCATTGATTTCAATCTGTAAGACTGGTATGCAAACATCCATCCTCCCTAGATTTTAGGGTGTGGTAACAGCACTACTGATAGATCATCAAAAGACTTCAAGAAATGAACAAAAACAAGCTAAAGTCAACAATACAGGAATATTTTGAAGGTTACCCAATAACAAAATTATCATAAAATGTACTTTAAATACAACTTTTTTTTTAAAGGGCTGAAGATCCTTATTTTCCTCTGATTAAATGAAAAACAGCATGGATTGTTAAGTGTTGAAAATAAGAAAATGGAAGCAAATGCCTCATTAGCTTTTGAAATCATGGCATGAAATAATATTTGTACAAATATAATCTGTCTAATAATGCATCCACTGCTTCAAGACTTACTGGGAAATCCAAGCATAGAACTAAATATGTTTCATTATGAAATATGAAACTGCAAGAACACAAATATAGAACATAAATATATATTCTTGGAGCCCAAAGCTCAGGAGATTATCTGAGCTCAGAAGACAATCAGAATAGATGTCATTCCCTTCCAACATGCTCTTCTGCATTCACAATGAACTGAAAATGTTTTTTAAGAAAAGAAAGGACAGAGAGAAGCAGCTGGTGAATTTTTGCCTGGACTGTTAGATACATCTTTGAGTGTATGAAAAATGTTTCACATTTATACTTTTTCCCCATAATATATAGTGTACTTGCGCTCTCTCCATTGGTGACTTCTTCAGTGAAACAGTGCTCTTAGTTCAGACACAGCAGGTCAAATTACAACCTTTTGTATACCGATAGCATTTAAGAAAATCCTTCACATAATGTTTTAAGTGTGATAGTGGGAGACTAAGGAGTTCTGGTTTCCAGTGGAAGACAACTATAAGTTCTGATTCTGGAATTATTTTTCTAGGTCTAAGGTAAATATGAAAGGGAAAACAAGCCAATTTTAATGTTCAGTAACTCAAGTACCAAACCACATCCCTCCCAACCACATTTCATACTGATATAATACAAATTCTTCATTTATAATGGAATATTATCCTATCATGATCTTATACAGTGGCCAGCTCTATATCAACTTTGGACTTCACAGGATACAATTACGTCAGCACATACTTCACTCACTAGTGACTAAGGCTGCATGCCATTTTGCAGCAATGGCACTTTAAGTGATGCTCGTTCCCATTACCCCCAATGGAGTACAACTGCCCTAAGGGCCTGATTAAGGTGTGTAATAGAGAGAACCTAAAACAACAAATTTCTGCCCCTTGAATTTAAAGTTAATCAAAAAAGTTTCATGAAACTAATAAAAATACAACCTGTGATTAAAGTTGGTTTCTGAAATATTTTTAACACAGATTAAATCTGAGGTAATTTTTTGAGGTATAAATAGTTGTAAACTTAAGCTTTTGCTCCCACAGCTACATTTTAGTAATTGTTGCACCTGTTTTTTAAATTTACTGTTAACAAAGTTTGGGTAGCCTCAGGCTTGCTCTTAATTATCCATATTATATTCACACAGAAAGGTCTCTTTCCAATTTTACATGTAGATATAAATTTCTTTATAAGGGTAGAATGCTAAATAAACCAACCTTCATCTTCTCTGCACCAAGCAGTAGTTCTCAGAATGAGGTGAGGTTCTCCAGAAGTTTCTGAATAATTCCCACCAGTTTGCATTCCAGCAGAATGATGGAAGTTGTTAATTCAGGCACTTCTGGAGAGCCACAGTTTGAGACCACAGCACTCAAGAGCCATTTCTGCACTGGCCAGGGTATAGCCAACGTGTTTCATACTGGGGAAGTTGCTGGTGGGGCAGGATAGGGCTCCTTGTATTTGAACAATCCCTTCTAGCCTAGGCCCAAGCACTGCCTTTGAAGGCTGGGTCTAGCCTTTGAAGCCACTGTCCAGTCTTCAAAAGCTGAGAAGGAAAACTTCAGTGTTTCTCACTTTTAGCACAACTTCCACTGGTGTTTCTGTGTACCCCCTGGTATGCCAGACCATGGAAACTAAAATCCAGTAAAGAAGTATTTGAGCCTTTTTGCATGTACCTCTCTTAATACAGATTAAGAAGACCCTGATCTTTGGTATCCAGTCCTCATGGAATCTGGTTCTTGAAGTTCCACGTCATGGTGAGGGCCCCAGACATCCACATGTGCCGTCTAGCACCTGATGGGAATGGGTGCTAAACGGGGCTGTCGTGCTGATACCGTAGCACCCATACTGAGACTCTGATTAGACCCAATTAGGCCTGAGCAGGAAGGTCTGCCAGTGATGCAGCATGATTGGCCCACTTAGCCATCAGTCAAGGCTCACTTCCAGTTACAGTGGGCACGGCAGAGAGACATGGCTTCGTAGCTGCCTACATAGCTGCTACAAAGCTTATGCTCAGCTTTGTAGACCACTACGAAGGACGTGCGGGCCTACGTAGCTCGTGTGTGGAGGTGTGGAGCCAAAACCACTCTGCTGCAAATGGCATCTTCTAAGCTCACCCCTGATCAAAGATGTGATGCATGATACATTTACAGCAGAGTATTGGTAAACTGGAATTTTGTCAAAACTAAAATTCTTTAATTGGTCTCTTATTTCCATCTGGTTCCAATATGATTTCCATAAAATGATCTGGGTCATGAATATGAAGAATCTCTCTGTGAAAGGGCAAAGCAGGGATCCAAGAAAAACTGAAAATAGTCATTTTGGTCTTTGCTTATTTGTGCTAGAATTATACAGTAAATAACCACTAGGTGGCACACAGATTCTGGTATGGTATGTGAAATGGTCAGCATGGAAGGAAGATGTTTGCAAGATGCCCAATCTAAACCAGTCAATATCCCCAGTAAACATGCTAAGGATAAAGCCTTACACTAATCTCAGGATTATTGTTCCTGGTAAAAATTGTACTATGTGAAGACATATTACATCATGTAACTTACACATTAAATAAACAAGATCAAAATTAAAAATGTTTTAAAATAAACAAGTTCATAATTAAAAATGTGTTTTGAATAAGAATTCCATCATTATTAAAGTCAGAGTAGATATGAGAAGCAGAAGACACTGTGTCAGCATTGATAAACTCATTAAGTACCAAAGTGTTCTTCCTAATCTTACATGTATCCAATTCCGTTTCTCAAAAGCCCACAAAGAGGCATTCAGAGGAAACAGCAGCTCAGATCCCACTCTTTTATTTCTGTTCCTCTTGTTATAACCCATGGATGGCAAACCTATTTTTAATGTCTGTATTTTATTTTCCAGGAATAAAGGCTTCAAACTCTTTTGTGTTCCTTTACTTGCACTTAATACCTTCGGAAAGGAACACCAAATTTATTTATTTATTTGTTTGTTTACATTTCTATCCCGCCCCATACCCTAAGGTCTCTGGGCGGGTCACAGCAAATTAATCACAAGATACACATTAAAAACGAAAAGTAGATTAAAACAATATAGGCATTAAATATAGATTAAAAACACTTAAAAGTTCAGCAAATTTAGAACAGTACACTCCATATTGTGTTTGTTGTGCCTGTGACTAGGGAAGGGAGAGAATATAATCATCTCATCTCAGCCAAAGGCCAGGGTAAAGAGGTGGGTCTTTACTGCCTTCCTAAATATCTGTAAGGAAGGGGCATGACACACCTCAATGAGGAGGCTATTCCATAATTTGGGAGCTATCGCTGAAAAGGCCCTTACCTGGGTGCCCACCAGTCTTATTAACAAGGGTGGTGGGATGACCAGGAGGGCTTCACCACTTGATCTTAAGGCACAGGCAGGTCGATATGGGAGAAGGCGCTCCTTTAGATATTTGGGGCCCAAGTCATTTAGGGCCTTATAAGTCAGAATTAACACCTTGAATTGGGCTCGGTAGTGAATTGGTACCCAGTGCAGCGCTTTTAAAACCGGCGTGATGTGCATCCGGCTAGCTGTTCCGGTCAGCACTCTGGCAGCTGTGTTCTGCACTAGCTGCAACTTCCGAACCGTCTTCAAGGGCAGCCCCACATAGAGTGCATTACAGTAGTCCAATCTAGAGGTTACCAGAGCATGGATAACTGTGGCCAAGTCGTCTCTCTCCAGAAATGGCTTCAGTTGACGTACCAGCCGCATTTGGCAGTAGGCACTTCTGGCCACGGTCTCCACCTGAGCTTCAAGCGTTAGCACGGAGTCCAGGAGTACCCCCAGGTTACGGACCTGTCCCTTCCAGGGCACTGCAACCCCACCAAGGACAGGGTGTCTCCCAACTACCCGGGCCCGAAACCCTGTGACACACAGCACCTCTGTCTTGTCTGGATTCAGCTTCAGTTTATTGGCCCTCATCCAGCCCATTACTGCCTCCAGACTGGATTGGCAGATGCTGGATTGGCTGATGCTTGGTTGCATGAAAAGGGAAACGGTAAGAGAATGTAGCTATGCCAAATAATCTGTACTGAACTGGCATACTTCCTCCACCTTCATACGTTCTATGTGTCAAAAACTACAATTAACTATAGAACCTAAGAGGAACACAACTAGAAGAAATAACTAGCAAATAACTTTTGTGATCTGTTAGCACTCAAAGCACAATCCTAAACGTAGACCACTATGTTTGGCTTCTCCAAATTAAATTTGGCTTCTCCAAATTAAGTTTGATTTTAACTTGTCTTATTTCCCACTAAACATAGAACTACAGTTTGATTCAGAGTTCACATGCATTGATGCAGAAATGTGGTATAACCCTAGTGTGCATGAACTACACTGAGCACAAATGCAACCAGAGCTGTGGTTACACAAGCGGTTTAGGTCGACCTCAGCTCATGTTACATTATTTAAGTCATTTTCCAAGCTCGCCTAACCCCGTTAGACATTCTTAACCTGGAGTCCTGTTTTTAGAGGACTGACAAAGACTCAGCCCGTCCTGGCATTCCAGGCCATCTTCACTTCCTCAAAGTAAGAGCGAGAGGACGGGCTAAAGGTGGCTGAACTGTGCTGTAGTGAATTGGCATATGCGAATTTCGTGAGGCACCTCCCCTTCTCTCCTCAGCTTGTGCGTATGATTCCCCTATCTAGCGTTTAACTTTTTACACAAATTTATTTTTTTTAAAAAAATTAATCACACAGAGAAGAAAAGCACATAAAAAAGAAGAGGGGCGTGGAGGTGGGGAGCAGTCTTAAAAAATAACCGCAAACATACACCCTAGCTTCCCTTGACTGACAGAATGGCATCCAATAAGGAACGATTTGACGCAGCAAAAGGGGTGGAGAGCCAAAAGTTATGTGTAGGAGAGGCTCAGGTCGATTGTGCAGAAAGGTGTGAGCAATGCAGCCCAAGGTGGAGACAGTGTGAGGACAGCCTATATGTGACCAGCACTGGAAGAACCTCAATTTTTAAAAATGTTATTAAATAATATACAACAACAACAACAAAACAATATCACATAAGAGATCTCAAGTTCTCAAATTTTCATCAGTTATAAGAATATAACAAACCAACACATAACCATACCCTCCCCCCTCCCCTGCCTGGAATAGCAAAACATTACTAATCCTTAAATAATGTTATTTAAACGGCAAATCAAACTTATTTTTCCTCTCAATGCCTGGCTTCCCCCAACGCCCAAATGATATAAATTTTTCCCAATTGTGGAACCAATTGGTTTGTTTTATTCCCCTCAAAAACAACCTTGTCTGATTAGGTCACATAGCGTAAACTCTTGACATATAAGCCTCCCCTAACCCTAAACTGAAATTAATGAATAGGCCATACTGTCTTAGACTCGTGTGACCAGGGGTGTTTTTCCACTGTCACTAAAAGTACCCATTAATGGGTACTTAATGGGTACTTCTAGTTACAGTGGAAAAACACCCCAGGGCCCAGTAAGTTACTTCTAACTGCAGGTGGACTTATGCTATTTTTCAATGCACATGTGATTTAAATTCTGACCACTAGATTATTCCTTTTGCATTACAGTACAGTCCTAAATACACAAAATACAGTGAGGCTTAATTCCAAGAAACCTTGGGAACTGTTAGAGGAATTGATTTTTTTATTATTATTAGTCAAACCTATTAATGAAAATAAGATGTGGGGGAAATATGAACAAAATAGGGTACAAAAATATGACAGTATCCCAACCATTGACGCTTTACAGGGAACTGAGTTGTCAGGACCTAAAGCTGTAAATCAATTCCACTGTAATTACTTTGGAAGGTGGGAATTCCTATATTGCCATATGGTTCAAATCCTTACTCGGGCATAAACTCCCTGGGTGATCTCATGTCAGTTCCTGCCTCTCAACCAAATTTACTCCGCAGGATCCTTAAGAAAAAACCCTACAGCTATTTTCTTTCAGTATTAAATAACTCAGAAAATTCCCCTTTGAGATAGGGTATGTGGAAAGAAAATTACTGGCCACTTTGTGTTCTCTCGCTCTGAAGCCGGACTGAAGCTGGATCAAAGCCTGGCCAAACCGTATCGTATCCAGCTGCTAACCGCGCAAGAGAAAAGCACAGCAGAATCCAGACTTCATTCATTGATCTTACGCTACCCACCACGCACACACTATATGTCACGTCTTGCATGCATCTACGCATGCGTCCGTAGATGGTGTCGTGATCCAGGAAGTGCCGCCGCGCTTTACGGCTATCGCGGCCCCTGCAAAAGAGGCCTGGGGAGCCCCGTTCTTTCTTTCCTCGGTCGATCTCGTGGACGGCGGGTGAGCGTCGGCCTCTCTCCCCCCTCGCCTTGTCTCTTCCCCCCGCTCGTCTCTCACTCCGCCGTCTTGCGCTTCTCTTCCCTCAGGCGCCATGCCGGCTAAGGGGCCTCTCCAAAGCGTGCAGGTTTTCGGCAGGAAGGTAAGGAAGCCGCGGGGATGGACCTGGGGCTCCCTGTCTTCCGGGCTCCCTTCCCTGAAGCAGGAGCCGAGGAGGCTCCGGGGCTGCTGGGCGCCTGGGCCGGGCCCTTCGGCGCCCGAGTTTCCCTTGAAAGGCCTCCCGCCCTCCCCCGGCGCCTGCAGCCGCTCCCAGTCTGAGCAGGAGGCCCGCGGCCTCGGGGGAGCCACGGTCGCCCTGGCCGCCAAACCACCCGGCTTTGAGGCGGATCTCTTTTCCTCCCCTCTGTTAATCTGGAGATCGGAGCGGTTGGGCCCGCAGGTTTTGTCGTGCGCCCCGTCGCCTCGACTGGCGGGCGGGCGGCACACGTGCGGCTTCTCCCGCCGCCCGCTTCAATGGCTGTTTTCGCTCAAGGTTTTGTGTCACGTTTGCCCCGCAGTCGCCTTTAGGCCCAGGCGAGGCGGGGGTGGGGGGAGTTCAAGAATTAGGCATCCAGTGCTCTGTGAGAACAGGCTTGGCCTTCAGCTTGAATAAGCTTTTTCCTGTTTTCTTTTTTTTAAATGTAGCTGTTTATAGAAAATTATTTGGAAGGATGAGATATTTCTCTTGGAGGGATGCCGTGGTTTAAGTAAAATATGTAGTATGGCTGATCCATAGACAAACATGGGAATGTACTGTCTCTTCCCACTTTAGACACTGTTACTGTTTTAATGCATGCTGTTTTAATATGTGTCTGATTTTAAGTGTTCCTCGCACTGAGACCTTCGGGTAGAGGGTGGGATAGAAATAAAAATAAGTCTAAAAAACCATATAGTGTACTTGATAATAATATAGAGCAGTTTGCCAGTATCCTCTCAGTTTTTTTTTCTTGGTGATGAGGAATTTAAGACTTAATCCATTTTCTAGTATCTCATATTCCAGGCAGACGATCAGTGAGGGGCAACTTGCAAGCAGTGACATTACCAGTAAATCAGTATAAAACACTTGTATGCAAATATTCTGTGATCTTGTCTCAACACTTTTAATTAGGGCTGGGAAGACACCTGCTAGAAATCTTGGTGAACATCACTGGTTAATGAAAGGTCATTGGTTCTTAAACTATTTAGTTCTCATGGATAATTTGAAAATCATGAACAGAGTTCCATATTATGATGGCTTGAGAAAAATACCATGTTCATCAGTCAGACACTGGACTCGAAAGCAGTCCTACTGCTAATGTTTTAAACTGTAATTTTAAGCGATTACTAACACGATATTAAGAAAATACAGATCATAGACCCTGATACATTGATCAGTACGGTTAGAATCCTTAGAGCTGTCACCATCTGCAAGTAAATCTGCTTGCAGATCAAGTGCAGATAGTCTTTATCAGTTTCTTTGCAGGTCATTAGGGATTTGAGAATACAGTGTCTAGTGACTCAGCCTCAAATTTGTGTAGGGACAGTGCTTCCTTGTTCCATATGGTTGCTGGTTACCACTTTTAAGATGCGGCCTGTGGTACTGTCCATGGAGTATAGATATGTGAATGTAGTACTGTATGCTGCAGTCCTATTTTACCATTGTGTTGGTCTTTTTTTTTAAAGAAAACTGCCACAGCTGTTGCCCACTGTAAAAGAGGAAATGGTCTCATCAAGGTGAATGGAAGGCCTCTGGAAATGATAGAACCAAGAACTTTGCAGTACAAAGTAAGGAGTTTTCATCTTAAAAATAATAATAAAATATTATGGTCATGTGTAATTATTGGCTGTTTCTTAGTATGCTCTGAACGTTTGTGTTGGCAGAGTGAGTGATATCTGATAGGAGCTATACTCCAAAATTGAGCTCCTGCTTCTGAAGTTAACTGGTGAATTACTTAGACCAACTGGTTCTAGCACAGCACTTGCATAGGGCAATTTGCTCATAGGAAACAGCCTGCCAACTTGCTGCTGTTGCCATTTTGCACTGTGATAGTGGCTGGCACATTTTCAACCATATGTGTAGATTTCATCTGGATTTCCACTGTGCCTAGTGGATCTGGCATATAGCTTTCCATGTTTCTATTTAGTGGTACAATTATAAACCACAGTATCAGCTTTCTGCATGTTTGTAGGGACCTGAGATAAGACACTCTGCACTAGTGTAGTACTATTTGTTTTCTTAAAATATAGTTTATGTGAAAGTGAAATTTGTCTGCAAAATTTTAGCAAATTAAATCCCAGGGGTAAGAACCTCAATAAATAGGTTTAGCATTGTAACCTTGAAAAGTGATGCTTTGTAAAGGGAAGACTAATGTGCAGTATCATCCCATTCTAGCATATTGAAATGAATAAATATATGGAGCTTATTAAGGTTGCCCAAACATTGCATAACTAAATCTTTTTCTCTTCTAGCTGCTTGAACCAGTTCTCCTTCTGGGCAAAGAGCGCTTTGCAGGAGTTGACATCAGAGTTCGTGTGAAGGGTGGTGGTCATGTGGCCCAGATATATGGTATGTGTCCTTAAGAGTTCCATTATTGTCCTAAGCTTGTTGGTGGTTTTAGGAGTTCTTAAGGCTTCCGTAAATGCTGCCTTTACAAATGCAGTTTGGTTTTGGGAGAAAGCTGCCATTGAAAGGAGTGAAAAAATCACTGTAATTGTATTTGCTTTTTAGTAGTTTTTTTTTACCAGATGTGCCTAGGCCAGAGTGATTTAGGATGAGGGAAATTGTTTAGCTGGGGAGACCTGTATCAGCTTGTTCCTGTTGCCAGAGCTAATCACGCAAATGGTTACTGGTAGATGTTAGTTGAACTGAAAAAACATGGTGTAACCTATTAGAATGAACTGAATCCCTAAACATTCACAATACTTTATTTTTTTTTGCTTATTTAGGAAGATGTATTGATATAATATTCAGTGTATATAATTTGGTCTTGAACTGAGTTTTTGTTCTTAAAAATGTGTGCTTGAGACATAAATATATACTCATTTGGAATGTGATGCTTAGGTGTACTTGAAACACATTAGTTTTGGTCAGTTCAGCCATGTGTTGTTGAGCCAAGGGATAAATGGAGGGTTTGGCAGAATCTCTTCCTCCTTTGTGCCAAGCTGATCTTAAGCTTTGCTCAGTGGTTCTGGTCAGCTTGCCCTGATACTCATATTTTCAAGTAGATAAATAATGTCAAAGCTCTATAGTCAGAATCTGTGTCCTGTGTTTCACCTAGCCAACTATAGCATTTTCTTTCAAGTTCTGTTTGAAGCAACTACCTATTCTTTTTTTTCCTATAGCAATCCGCCAGTCTATTTCCAAAGCATTGGTGGCCTATTACCAGAAGTGTAAGTTTACAGTTTATTTTTCTTTGTATTAAAACTTAGAAAAACAGCAATTTGTAGGATTTCTGTTGTAGGTTCTTAATGTTTATGGTATCATAAATTTTTCTTTCAGATTGCATGAAGCAGTCATTATAAATCAAGGCTTTTAGATATTAACCCAGGCTTTCTTTTCTTTACAAGATGTTGATGAAGCTTCCAAGAAGGAGATAAAGGACATTCTCATCCAGTATGATAGAACCCTGTTAGTTGCTGATCCTCGTCGTTGTGAATCCAAGAAGTTTGGTGGACCTGGAGCTCGTGCACGTTACCAGAAATCATACCGTTAAAAGAGGAGTTATTTTTTATCTTCAAATAAAGATGAAAAAGATTTAATTTTGGCTACCTGTTTGTTGTTTGTGTGTATTTTTAAGAATTTTCAGTAGATATCCATGTGACTATTCTGAAAAATCAGAACTTCTGCATTAGCACTCTTGGCAGTTATGTAATAACTAATCTTTCTCAGTCCTTCAGATGATGTTGGGTTGCAGCTCCCTTCAGTACTAGTTAACTGTAATCAAAATAAGGAGCCATGGGCTGCATTCACACCTAAGTTTTAATCCAGCTTCGGTTGACTTTCAGAATGAGAATGCATCAGCAAAGTGACAAACTGATTTCTTTTAGCATTATCTAAATCAGAAAATTCACCTTTGGGTTAGACAATGAAGAAAGAAAATGTTCAGTGTGCTGATGTATTCATTCTGAATGTGGACTGAATCTGGATTAAAACTTAGGTGTGTTGGAGTGATGGAGTTCTAAATACAGGTCATGAAGATGACTTCACAGAACTCTTTGTAGCTCACTCCTATAACAGAACGGATATTTACTATCTGACATCTTGACCTTTATATAACGATCTGTTTTGTATGATACCTGTTCTACATTTTTGCCAAGAGTATTGGGTCTTTGAAGAATAGGGATTTCCATACACATACAAGAAGTGATATCCTCTTCATCTGTCAAATGAAGAACATTATCTTGCTTAGTTCAGTGAGGTAAAATTGAGACCACATGAAATCTTGGAACAAATTAGGGTGCTTTTGAGAAGTCAAATCCACTCCAACCACTCTTCAATACAGTTTTGGTAATTTTTTTAAAAAAATAAAAGTGCTAAATCAAATAACTGAAACAACGGAAAAAATAGAATATACAGTCAGATCTCCATATCCACTGATCTGGTAACCATGGTTTCACTTTTCTGTCATGACTGGATTAGCCTCCCCACCCCCTGTGCCATTAGGCCTAGCTGAAGCTTATCAGAGGCTTGAGATAGTCAGGAAAAAGTGGGAAATGATGCGAGATTTCTCACAAATTACGGGAATTTCCCTGTGTCTGAAATACCTGGTTTTGTGGTAACTGGTAGGACCTGGAACATATCCCTGGCAGATACAGAGGTCCAATTGTAATCTTAAACATTTAAAAACGCTTCATAGTAGACAATTTCTACATCTAAACAATGTTCTATGAAAAGCTGGATGCATAACTGGGTCATTTTCACATGATTATATATGTGGGCAAGACAGTTATGATGGACAGAGTTATTAACCCCTACCAAAGATGTTCTCCCAAGTCATGCTATGCATTCTCCATGCATACTCTTAAGCATGGAAAATGCTAAACTTTTGATGGAGAATTTAAAGATCAACTGTCCTCTCATGCTGTAATTTATTGGGTTGTTGGTTAACCCAGTCTTTTGCAATAGACACAATCTTTGCATCCCACTTACTCTTCAATTGTATAAGATGATGGTAGTCCTCATCCCCAAGAATGCAGCCTAATCCTCATGTTTACTCAGAAGGAAGATCTGCAGATATCGAGGTTCATTTAGGTATTGTGAAATATGTCTTGCTGGGCTCTAAAGGAGCAACAAGACCTCAAAATTTGTATTTTTATACTGTCCTATACCTAAGGGTCTCGGGGCAGGTCACAACACATGAACACATTAAACCCAATAACATTAAACATATTACAACTAGATGTGGGCGTCAAGCCCTTGCATTGTTTATCTCACATCTGCCAAGATGCATATGAGAGTCCCAAAAGCCAGTCAAGTGCATATCTCCTTTCTTTTGTTTTTTGTATGGCTGGCTCCGAGAAGTCCCCAGTGAGGCAATTACCTTCATGTCTGATGAGATGAAAATGTAAGTGAAGCTGTTACATGAAAGGTGACATGCTACTAGATTTTCTGTAACAGCAATGCAACATGTTTTTTGAGTTGCAACTGGCATTGTGTTGGGAAGGCCACAAGGGTATCTTGGTGATCCCAGTGCAATCTCAGGAGGAACATGGATTTTATCTGATGTTTAGAAGCAGCCTTATGTATCATTTGAAGGAGGCTTTTTAAGTATCAAGCAATTTATATATTTGACTTTTTTGGTAGAAATGAGTTTCTGAGAGCTTGCAGTGGATGGGAAAATAGCTGGTTTCTCTGTTCTTGCATTTTCAAATGTGTAGTAGTGGTCCCATATTTTTTGTTAAATGGCACTACAGATAACTATAGTAAATTCTGTTTTGCTGCAGAGAAAGCACCGTTTGTCCATAGCTAATAGAGTCAGTGTCTCTTATCAGACTAGCTTTTGCACAGATAAGCATGCAGTCAAACCAGGCTTTTTTAATTGCTTAATTAACAATTGACAACATCTGTAGACACAACAAGCCTAAAAAGCAGTTAACTGAAAATCCTGCTCCACACTTCCAAGCCTGGCAATACCTCCTTCATTCAATAACAGCTGCCTACCACTTACTAGACACTCATCTGGCTGACTTCCCATGACCCTGACTGGTTGCTTGTCTGTAGTAGCCATTTCCACACTGTGACTGGCTAAATTTCTTGCCTTTGTGCTTGTGTAGCTTCCTGCCCAATACAACAGAGAGTTTCCCTCAGTGTTGCTAAACCCCAAATGAGGAAAAAGCATTTGTTTTCAGGCTTCACAAGGTAAGGTGAACTTATAGAAAAAATGTCTGTCCTTACAGCCCTAAATTCACCTAGAGGGTTCCTCATTAAGCATGTCTGATTGCACCTGGACAGACTCCTCTGGTGTTGTAAGTGGAGCTTTGTTCATAATTACCAAAATGTTACCAAGCCACTTGGATGTACAGATTTGAAGTGTGTCTGTATTACAGTCATTGCGTACCATTTGTACAAGCAAAGCCTCAGTTCATGATAAGAGTGTTTCAGGGAAGAGTAATATGACTTTGAAACAAAGATGCCATAAACATGTATGTTCTTTTGAATGGATGCCTAGGTACTAGAGAGACAGAATGCCCCTTTGGAGGGAGTTGAGAGTAAGTTAAAAGTTTTGCCTTTGCCTCCTGCTTGAAGCCCAAAAGCAATTGATGGGTCACTGTGAGATAAGATGTTGGACCAGATGGGCTCCTCTTATGTTCTTAAACATTTCACTGCTTCATGAGAGATGCATCCATTCTGCTTCAAATTATCAGAATTATGGGAAATGTCCCACAGTAGGAGAGCTCAGCTATCAGGCTTTTTACTTTGTTAAAGACATCCTTTAAAAATTTTAAGGTTTTTTTTTTTTATCATGGTGCTTTAACAGCCGAAATAAGAGAAGGTGTATATTTTTGAGAGAGAAACTGGACACAGAAATATTCCTAAATTGTACAAATTGTTAGTAAATCCAGCTTGTCATTTTGGAAGGACAAAATACACGCTTTACCGTTTGTGCTAATCCTGCCTACTCAGATCTGAGGAAAGAAAAAAAAGGAAACTTCCTTACTCTTTCTTTTAATTGCATTTTTGGCTTGTTCTAAGCATAGATAGCTGGGAGTGGGCAGTAATGTGACCTGTGCATAGATTTCATTTGTTCTAATGTCTCTTGATTTAAGTATTTTTGAGAAGTATGGTACAACATACACTTGAATGAATTCTATTATTAAGGCTGTGTCTCCATTATGCACTAAAGGCACCTTAATCAGACTCCTTGGGGGTGATGCTTTCCACTGGGAATAATGGAAACTGGCCACAATTAGAGTGCCTTTCCTGTGTAATGGAGATGGCAGCAGCCTGACATTTATTGAATTCTTAAGAGTATTGCTTAGTCACTCTTCCTCTTCTGCCTCCAGAGAACTCAACATGATTCTCCTATCCATTTTATCCTTATGGTACGTTAGGGTAATAGTGATTGGCCCAAGGTTACCCAGTGAATTTTTATGGCTGAGGGAGATTCCAGCCCAGTGCTGTCACTGCTACATTTTATGGCCATTAAGACATGAATACACTGTTCAAAAGCCTTACATTTACAGTCAGACAGACATACTCTATTGTGAGGTGATAGCCTAATAAAATTCCCTCTTCCAACCTGTTAAAAATATAAGAGCCATGCAGTTTTTCCATAACCCAGTCCTAATTCTACTAAGGTTCCTTGGAGGGAAGAATGTGGTAGAAAAGGCAAGGAGAGATAAAGCAGCAAAAAATAAATAAAATGGAGCTATTTTGCAGATCAGTTGCAGAGCCCTCAAGACACAAAAGAGGGGACTGTGTTTATGTTTTAATATCTACCTCTAGTGGCATTCTTTTAGAAGTATCAAAAAGGGAACATTTGGATATTGGAACTCTAAAGTGTAACTGTGATATGAAGATGAAAAAAAGAACAAAAACACCCACAGGAAATTGTGATCAGAGCAGACTTCAAAGCAGACAGATGCAAAGTGATCTCTCAGAGTACTGTGGCACTGCGAGATTTCTTTCTGTCCCCATGTGTTATAAAGGCTCGATTCAGTCCAAAAGAGTGGTAGGAAGGCTTGGCTCTCGTGTAACTAATACTGACTCAGGTAAGAGCTACCATGCATTACTAATGAGAGGCAGCAGCCAAAAGATGTGCAACATTTCCAAAGTTCTTTAAAAAAAAAGTGCTCCAAGAAAGTACTATTTTCTTTCTTTTTGATTCATTTAGTTTATCAAACTTGCAAAAGATATGGGATGCTTCTCTTTTTAAGATGCCATCATAGTTAGAGAAACCAGCCTGGATACTTTTCATATCAAGAAGCTATATTGAAATGAACATTGTGAGAAAAATCCATTTCATGGTACTGTGGAAATTATTTTGGATTAATTTTCTGACTCTCTCTGGGGAAGGTAAGTTGTTTTTCTAAATCATTTGAAAACAACTAAACCTACACTTTTGAATGGTTTATATTTAAATGATGGATGGCCACTAGTGTATTTTAGTTCAATTTAATTTAACTATGACTTTTATTATTTTTTTAAGATGGTCCAATATGTGAAATACTGAAGATTGGGAATGCAATCCAATGCATGCTTACTTAGAAGTAAAATCCACTAATTCCAGTAGGGCATATTTCCAGAAGTGTGTGCCTGTAATTGAATGTCCTAACAAACTGTTGTTGCTTTTTCCCTATGTTATCAATAACCTTTTCTGGAAATTAAGCTTTACTTGTACTGTGTTGAAACTATAGAAGAAATATCAGAATGACTAGTTAAGCTAGATTTCATTGTAATAATACAATATTTGCATCGGAAGTTAAAGAGTTAGACAGGCATGTCAGCCACTTTCATTGAATAAATTTAAATGTCTGTTGAAGACATACTTCTTTATTCAAGATTTTTAGTTAAACTGAGCAGCCTATTCTTCCTTCCTGGGTTATATAATTTTAAATTTTAATTCAATATTTTGTTTTGATTTGTTTTAGCTTTTTATTTAACTTGCTCGGCATTATTGCAATTGTCATCTGCCTTAAGACCTTTTTGTATAGGGCGGACTGTAAATGTAACTAAACAAATAAAACAAAAGCCTGTTTTGCCAGATGAGGACTGCCATATGTAATGGACCATGATCCTGGATATGCAATAACCATGAAGTTGGCTCTGGAAGGATTCTGTATGCATATTTTCTTGCATAAAAATCTCATTGAAAACAGTGTTCCTTGCTTCTACATAAATATTGTCCATGTTGTTTTGTTTTCACATGGCAGCAGTGGTTGAGCTAAGTTAGAAAGGGCTCTGTTAAAGAAAGCAAGGCGGTCCCCTCATATAATACTGGTAGAAACAATAGCACAGAATGCAATAACAAATGAGCACCAGGTATGCTCGTCAACCAAATGTTCCACAGGGTCCCTCTTTGTTTCCTGGTTCCCTAGCAAAAAGCCAGGTTGACTCAATAGTAGCCATTGAGTTGCACAGTCTTTTCAAAGAACATGTTCATTCACTGATAAAAAGAAGAAAAGATCCTGGATACATCTTAACTGAATCTCCTGTCACTTTTGGAAGAAAACAGTCCACCTTCTCTTCAGAAGTGAAATGTGATCAGTGCTGGTCTTCTGAGCACAGTAGAAAGAATAATATAAGAGGAGAAAGAAACTGAGTCTGCCTATTTTTATCTCACAGGATCTGTTGGTGAATTATCTCTTTGGAAAAGACCTCCAAGGTAAGCTTGAATTCCTTGATTGCAGGTGCACGGTAATGCATTCACACTGCTCTGAAGTGCTGATTTTCAAGGGATTAATGGTCTAATAAATGGTCAAAATATTCTGCATATTTTATGTCTCATTTTTCTTCTATGGCATTAATGGGAGAGCACATGTGCTTCTCAGATAGTTTCTCATCCAGGCACTGATTAGATACAAACCTGCTTAGCTTCAGCAACGTTGGAGCTTCATATCTCTTGCACTGAAGCATGCATTTTTCATAACTGGAGATTTGCAATCTAGAGCATGTTTTCAAATAATGTGCTTTATAATAGTGTTTTATGGCTATTGGAACTGGAAGAATATCACAAGTAGCATTTAGATTATGCTAGTGTGTTCTCAA
Organism: Aspidoscelis tigris stejnegeri; assembly: GCA_023333525.1. Taxonomy (NCBI): domain Eukaryota; kingdom Metazoa; phylum Chordata; class Lepidosauria; order Squamata; family Teiidae; genus Aspidoscelis; species Aspidoscelis tigris. The sequence goes on along the minus strand of JALMGA010000005.1, from coordinate 48,038,339 downwards.
AGGATAAATACAACACACAGCAGACTGTCTTTTTTTAAACATACATAAAACTGTGTCCCCACCTGAAACTTTACTTACTTTAAACTAGGATACTTTTGAATAACCTTTACCAATCTGATATCTTCCTGATAATTTGGACCTCGGCTCCTACTATGAGTCTAAGTCAAGTTATGACAAGATGAATACCCTAGGAAAGATAATTCAAACAATTTCTATGTAGCAAGCAGAAGGATTGTAATTGATCTAGAACTTGAAATCATTTATGGATAATTTCTCAGTTTTATTTTACACTAGAAGCTGTGATCATAGGTGATCATCCTAGGTAGCAGTAACTGATAGGCATGTGCAAGTCAACTTGGGATTAATCTACATGAGCTGCCAACGGAATAGCACACAGGCAGGGAATTGCTGCTATAATGCGGCAAAAAGAAGCCCAGTCGCAAGTCTGACATTCTCAGGCTTTCTTTTGAGGCTGTCAGAACTAACCTGCTGGGCAGAACATTTTCCACAGGAGCTAGCAAAGCAGCCAGAATCCCAAACATAAAGAAGAAATGCAGCTCAGACTCCAGTTGTTGAGTTGTCATGAAACCAGTACATCACACCAAACCCTGACCCACACTTTGACTTCTTGAATGAGGGTATCCCAATAGTGGTGGTATGGGAAATGGCCATCCCAAAATGTGGCCAATTACCTATCCTGTCCTTTGAGTAACCGAAGATTGTCCTCTAAACTGCAGGCCACTTGAAATGGCCTATTCTCAGCATTTAGATCTCAAAATAGAATACCCTCTAAGAGCCTGTTTTGATCTTGAAGTAAAAGTATCCCATTTAGAGTGAATTTGTTCTGACCTTGCAAGCACCATTTTAGAAACCTGTTTTATATTTTTTCCGTGATTGGGCTTCAGTTGGCTTATTATCCTTTTGGTTTCTTGCTGGCATGTTATCCTGCAAATCAAGAATTGTTTGGTTACACTGGAAGATTGGACAAGAACTTAATCAGTCACAATTCTATAAAACCTTCTGTCTTTTTGGTACCGTATTTGCATTCCATGCATCTAGGGATAAGAGATATCCTGCCTTCAACATTGATATCAGTACAGTTTAATATTGTTTTAAAACATATTTTAACATCATTTATACTTTTAATTATACAGTATATTTTACGATAGATTGAATTATTCTGAAAGTTTGGTGCTTTGCCTAGACAGTTTCAATTTTGTCCATTGCTCCTTATGATCACAATGCTTGAAACCCTTCAAGTATTCAGCTAGTGGTCTTCCAAAATATTTTGGTCATTTATTTTTTGTTCTGAACTCAGAATTTAAACAAAACAAAACACAAACCTTGAGCATATCTTTAATACTAAGGTATGATGCCTTTGAGTGGTAGTTCTAGTGGTAAACGGTAAAGAAAGTGCAGGATCCAAACAGCGACCCAAAAAATCTTTCTCTGTGGTAGGAAGCTCTGGTCCCACTGCAGGGACATGAGGCCACACTGACCATGCAGCTAGCTCCTCCTGGCCTTGGAGAATTAAGTCTAAGGAATTAAAGTTCTGCAATTTTGAAGTTTCTAGTCCCTGAAATGACCACAGAACTCAGGGCATTTTGGGTCCAGTGCTTAATTGTACTGTGTGGAAATATAACCTGCTAAGTCAGTCTTGACTCTGCTGTCACTCTGCATGGCACTAGCGCCAAATGAAAGTAAAATTTGCCCTCAGATTTTTTTTTTTTCAGTTTGCAGCAGTAGATTTTTCATTGGCCGGGTGGGGGAGGGGGACATGCATGAACAGTGGAAGCAAGCATATTTACATGTCCCAACTCAGAGCTGCGCTAGGAGAATCCCATGACTATCATGTGGATGCAGCCAAAGTGAGATATCTGTAATGATAATATGGTAATCTGTTTTTTTAAAGTTAGGTACATGAAATTAATGCATATCTTGAACAAAATATCTCAAAAAACTACATGTCAGCTTTTCTGGGCCTCAGAATTCTGTGAAGTAGGGGTGTTTTTCCACTGTCACTAAAAGTACCCATTAAGTACCCATTAATGGGTACGTAATGACATTTTTGTACCCATTAATGGGTACTTAATGGGTACTTCTAGTGACAGTGGAAAAACACCCCAGATGTATTTTGCAATATTAGAGGCATAAAACCTATTTTAGAAGGAACCTTCTTAAAACATCTAGTCTGCAGTACTGCAGTGAGCAATTTAACTTAGTTTAATTTAAGGTTTAACTTAGAATGTGTGGAAGGCTTTCATCAATATGGTGAATTAGTTTATTTTTTAGGCTGCACTTTTAGGTCAAACACTGCCCGGGATTATTATTCAAATGGAAGGAAAAATTAAGTTCTTGCTCTCTTTTTAGGTGCCTGATGGCTTCCATCTACTTTCTGTATGGACTATTTATGGTTATGCACAACCATATTTATTGGCTTTGCAAGATGGCTGCAAATTTAAAATTTAAAATATTTCTGTATGCCATGTCTTCATATTTAAAAAATCCCAAAGCGGTTTACATAATCTTATTATACTTTGGTCTATTCTTAGGTGATAAAATGGCACTGGTAGCAGAATGAAGTCTGAAAGCTATTCTATCCACTTTACCTTATTTTCAAACTTTTTTTATTCCTACCCTTGTAATGAGATCACATCAGAGTGCAAAACTGGGTTCTCTTATATTTTGTCAAGGGAAAGTATATAAATAGGTGGAAAATGTGAAAGTTAAAAAAAGGAGGGGAAATTCCAAGAAAGGTGTCTTTCATAATGTGAGAGAAATAAAAGAAATACTTCTCTCATGGGAGTCAGCGTATTCAGGTTGCACCCAGAGCTTTGATTATACAAGATTCTTTTTGTTTTCTTCCAGGACTGAATTTAATGCAATTCGTCAGAAAAGAGATCTCTTAGCAGCTGAGGTAGGTTATACCTCAAAAGGAAGAAAAGAAAAACCCATACACTCGCACCCATCAGGCAGCAAGGGGGGGGGGTGCCGTCCTTACAAAGAAGTCTTTGTAAAACAGAATGGAAATGGTCATAGCAAGGTAGAGATGAGGTGGAATAGCTTTTCCATACCTGTATTCCTGCAGTTCTCAAAATGCAAACTTACATTCAGCCTTTCATTCATTCTTTGCAAATAGCTGCCTGAATTAACCAGCCCAACAAACTTTGTAACGCACCTAGAGTGCAGAGGGGAAAGGAGTCCTTTCACTGTTATCTCCTTTGTGACAGCAAACAAAAAGACTAGGAATTTTGCAAGAGCTTGGCAAAAAGCGTAACCATGAAACTGTAGCTGTTTTCCAAACTGTGCTATTATTGTGACAACTTCTGCTCAGCTCTACAATAGCTTCCCAAGACAGAGTTGGTTACATATGAAGAGCATCACCCTGCTTTAGCGTCTCATTCAATGTTTGCTATTTGAGGACCACAATCTGAATTTCATAAGTTTTAATGTGCAACAAAATAGTCGATATATGGACCTGTTACTGAGCTACTGTTGGCCTCAGCTCCTGCCATGAGTCATGCTGGTTGGGACTGATTGGAGCTGTAATTCAGCATCAACCGGAGGACCATGAGTTAAACTATGTTCACACACAGCAAAGGAGGTGGAGGAATGGGGGTAGGGACAGACTGGCATATGAATGATACCACCTGCTACCTCCAAAGTGCATTTTAAAAAAAACCTGTATGTGCAAGCAGTCACAGCAATCCCGGATATGATTTCTGTACTTTCCATCATTCAGGTAATCTTTTATATCAATGGTAAATTGAGATCTGGCCTTCTTGGTCAGGCCAAAGCCCCTGGACTCGCAAGTTAGCATGCTGAGATTCCCTATTCTTGGGATTCAACATTTTTAAGATATTGTTGTATATGAACACATTAAAAACAAGGAAACCATGGGTGTTTTTCCACTGCGCTCCTTTAATCCGGATCTAAGAAGATCTGGATCTAAGGAATGGGGACTTCCCTTAATCCGGATCTAGTAGATCCGGATTAAGGGAAGTACCCAATGTGTTTCCATGGGTGGTCTAGCACCCATTTGCAAATCCGGATCTATCCACAAGGGGTCTGCCTGTCACCCCAGGTGTTTTGGAGGATAGGGAGTGCAATCTATGAAGTTGTGTTTGGAGATTAGCGCAGGCTCTGAAGGCAGCTTTGAAGGGATTTCAGAGCCAGCTTTGGAGGGACTTCAAAGTCTTGAGTTTGGGGCACACCCCCCCGATCCTCCTCTAGACCCCATTTCCCAATTCTAGGGTATTTTCCCACTAGCACTAAGTACCCATTGCATGGGGTCTGTAGTGGAAGTGGGGTCATCCAGCTCCTTAATGGGTGCTAAAGTGGGTACTTACTGCCAGTGGAAAAACACCCCATGTAAAAGTCCAGCACATATCTAGGCACTCTCAAAAACATATCTGGTCTATTTAGCAGAGGACAATCCTTTAATTCAAGGTTATGCAGTTCCAGTCTAGTTTAATAATAAATAATTTTATCTGCATGACTGTGGGAAAACGTACCTGCTCTACAAGAGGAAATGTTCCAGCCTTTTAGGTTAGTGTTCACACCATCTGCACAGTTGACACTACCCATCCTTGCAAAAGGTTCCCCAACTTAACAGTTTTCAACTGTTATGATTAAAGGGAGGACAAGAAATGGCCTCAGAACCAGCCATTTTCTGCACTGTCTTTAACAGTTCCAAGCAGAAGGTGACGCAGGTAAGCTGCCCCTACTGTTGCTCTCCTTCTGCACAGCAATGGGATGAGAAGAGAGGGGCAAGCAACTTGAGAGTCATTTTTGGACCGTACTCAGAAACCTACAAGGTCACTTTCTGCTCCTTAAGGGTGAGTTACAGGGGCTCACTATTCTACCTGTGCGGATGCAGCCTAAGAAGAAATAACAGATTGGGCCTTGAATTTATAGCTCTTGCACAGCAACATTTTGGAAAACCACCTCCCATCCTCCTGACAATTCACTGTACACAATTCTATTGAGATTTAGATAGAGCCTTAGTTACACTAGTCTACAGTTTCTTAGGAAGGAAACCCAAACCATTTTTCATGCTTCCCTCATGTACCATGTCTAAGAAGTCATATTAATATCTGTTGTGCTGACTTCCTGAAAGTGAATTTCATATTGAAAGCTTAATTTTCTTTTGCACATCTGTCAGAAATTATTTGTAATGATTTGCTTTTTATTTCCATTTCCCTTTTAGACTGCTACAGCTTCTTCTCAGGCTCATGTTCATGAGGCCTTTTCTCAGTCTCAAAATTCATCACGAGGTCAGAACCAAAATAAATTTGTGGACTGAAACAATTAAAACTTTGGTGTGAACGCAACCCAAAAATTTCAAAAGAGTTCAGTTCCAAGAGAACTATTCTAGTCACAACAGCTAAATCTATGCAAACTTTATTGTTGGTGAGCAATTAGTATAATTGGTATAATGATTTAGCAGAAGTCATAGAATCATAGAGTTCGAAAGGACCTCTAGGGCGAGAGCAACTGGAATTTCTGCTTCTCACGCAGAATCACAAAAAGAAATTTTTGGGATTTTCTGCTTTTGTTAGCACATAGGGTTTTGACTAAACATACAGAACAATGTTTTGATGTTATAAGTTGCCTACAATTTACTTTAGCATGAATAAAGTTTGATTCAGTCTGTTTCAATAACTGGCATGGTTGTAATAACTGCTAGCAGCTGACTAGCTTTCCTCTTCAGGTGTTTGTCTTCAGGAATGCCTTAATGGAGCCATTTGCACAGAGTCTGGAATATGTGATTGTGAAACTTTTCAGGCCCAGGGGGAACGGTGCCAAATTGGTGAGTTTATTTATAGGTTCTAGTTATAGGTTAAGGAGCAAAATTTCCTATTAAGGGAAGTGCTTGAAACTCATTTGTTAAAAAGACATTGGCTATTAGGTCCAAAAGAAATCATTTCGCATAGATTGCTCGCAACAGTTTCTTCAAACAGCTTTACAGCACTGTATGCATGAGTGCGGCATAGGTGCAGAACGGAGTCTGGCTACCTTTGAAAGATGCTAAACCATCATTGTGGATTGTGGTTGTGTTGGTGTTCTTGCCTGAGAATGCAAAGGACATTGGTCTGCATCTGTGTCTGAACTCTCTCCATCTTGGGAGACAGAATTATTGCGCACGTCTGACCCTTGAGGTGCGTCACCCTTGCTTTGGTTAACAGTAACACCTGCTTTGGCTTGGCTAGCACGGCCGACCACTCATCTTTGCAGGAGGAGGAGGCTCTAATTGCACGAGCTATGGCAATGCACATCTTTACTGGAAATTGCTCCAGACATTGGCTATTTTAGGTCCAATGAGAAACTTGCATGTGTGGAAACTGGCCCATTAATTTGTTTTCTTCGTCTTCCGTCACTCTACAAGAGAGGAAGGGGGAGGCTACCAGCCCTTGGAATTGGGGGGCTCCATGGTTGGTGTCTCCCCCTCTGGAGTGGGCTTGTAGGCCAGATACAGACAGACCATTTTTTCTGCAGCCTTTTAAGGCCACTTGGTTGCAACCTAAGGGCTTGTTCACAGGACAGCATTCAGGACAGCCTAGCACACTCCGGTATGGAGCATTTGCACCCCATTGTGTGTCCTCCATCCCAGAGTGGCTGACGACCACCCTGATTGCTGCTAGCTGGAGAGCAGTAAAACCACAGCTTAACCAAGTATGCCTAGGGCACTCTTGGTTAACCCCTAGACACATTCTTCACATTATTTCCTATGCAAAGGCTTCATGAGGACTGTGGTTGTGCAGTCATGTACTGCATTGCTGATCACTATAGCAATGCCCATGCATTTATAGCTGTTACTACGGCAAGGAGGATGGTCCCAAATGGGACCTTAAACACTTCACCCAGACCCAATATGATCACCAGCCACCATCTTTAATCTTAACTGCCATGTGATACTTAAAATTAGACAACTTTCAGCATTTCTTTTTGCGATCTGCTACAATGTCATAGGAGTTGCTGCTCTCAAAAATCCTTCTTTTCTTTCTTCTCACCTTGTAACCATCTTTTCAAGCTGCTAACCAAAAGTTTATCTTTGTATGGGAGGAGACTTGTGGCAGAGAAAATTTCAAAGAATGCTCAGACCATGGATGTGGGCCCCTCCAATATGCATTTGTTTTATATTTTCACCTACTTCTAGCTAGTGTCTATCATTCCAGTTGATAATGTGAATTTTTAACAAACCGTTTTTAATAATGAACGAATGAATAAAATTTCTGATGTTACATTTGCAAACTAATACTTTACTCTTTCTAGTCTCAAATTCTGGCAAAGACAGAGATGGAATTTGCAAATCATGGGGTCAGCATCACTTTGAAACATTTGATGGTATCTACTATTACTTCCCAGGAAATTGTTCCTACATTCTTGTGAAAGACTGCAGTGATCCAGAGCCTCAATACACAGTATGGGTAAGACTGTGAATCTGGCTCAAGCAGGAAATCTAAAAAGCAGTAAAAAGTATTCCTTTGCCTACCACTTCCTGTTACACCTTGATGAATCTTTGGCTCACAAAATAGGAATTTATCGGGGCTTTCTGAAACAAAAAACCACCAAGCACTAAACAGGCATTGATGGATAATTATTCAAGGTGGCTGAAGCTCAGAGGTAGAGCAACAACCTAAAAACAAGGGGCTTGCAACTCTCATCCCAGGCATCTTCCCAGAAGAAAGTCATAGCAAACCACTTCTTTTGCTAGCCAGGAAAACTGCATGGATTTGTCCATATAGTTACTAGGAGTAGCCACTGACTCTGTGGGACCAAATAACAATAATCTGGATAGTATTTAGTCACCTATGCATAAGGATGTGCACAAATATTTGTAACATTCAAAATTCGTACAAATTTGGCCAAATTTGGACATTTGAATTCAAATCAAATGTTGGCACATAGAAGACTGACATTCGAATTCAAATCAAATGTTGTGATACATCCGTATGAAGCTTCGTATGGGATGTGTATGCTATTTGTATGCAGTCGTATGGGATTCTTGCATTCAATTCTATTATATCAATGTATATGCAAAATATACTATAGTGTGTAAATTTCTGAAAGTTCTAATTCACCTCTTTTTTGAAAGCAAAAAAAAAAAAAAGAGCTATGTTTATACAGGTAAGGAAGGGGTGTATTAATCCCATGTCTCTACTTCTCTCTTCCTTTAAGATTAATAACAGCCCACACTGTGCTGGTTCAGTATACTCTTGTTTGCGGACAATCAGCTTATTCTTTTTAAATCAAGAAGAGATAATAATATTAAAGCATGAAGTAAGAAAGGGCAGAATAAGGTAAATAAATCCAAACCATCTAAGTCTTTTGAGGCTAAAGTTTATTGGAAAAAAGTGTCTTTTATCCTTTAACAAACCTATGCTTTTGAAACAGCGCGGTAAAGCATTATTGTGTACTGTCAAGGGATAGACTGTATCTGGAGGGTATAAAGGAATATGATTTCAGCTTAATAATAAATTAATGTGATTTAAATTAACATGGTTTTCATTTGACTTTTCAAATATATGAATGACTAAGGAAAAGGAATAATTACAGTTAAGAATTTCAGTTAATTGTAGTTGACGGTATAAATAGAAAGCTAACGCTTATGCGTAACAGACAATATTGCATGAAAGAATACAATTGACACTTCCTCTTCACTTTTCCTATGCTTTCTCCTCAACTTTTTAGAGCAGTTTATTTGAAGTATATTGGGCTACGATGGGAATAAGCTGGGTTGGGAAGGCACATGGAGGACTGCAGATTGAAGTTTCATTCTAGTAGTGGAAGCTTTTTGGTGTTTAAACCATAAACCTTTGGTGAAAACGAAATGGGTAAAAAGATAGTACTGTTGTAGTGAAAGGAAGACAAAGTGGGTAAGCAAGGCACAACTGGCAGGTTATTTGTCGCATCTCCTGAGGAGGACCACTCGTTTCAGCTAAAACGGGCTTTTTGATCATTTTTATAAAGTGATTTTACATCATACTTGATCAGAGTGGGTTTTCACAGATATAATTCCTTGTGTCATGTAAAGGCTACCAATTCTTCTACTGGATGCCGATAACCATGTTAACAAGAGCAAAACTTTGAATCCTTTACAATAGTTCAAGACCCGTTCTTAATGGGGTCTCGCTGCCGAAAGATCCAGCCTTCGGGAACACCTCAAAAATTAGGTCTTCCATTCGGCCCCTTGCCTCAATCCATTTGGAAGTAGGATACTTCCGCACGCAGAGAGGTGAGGGGCCAGATGTGGTGGTGGCCGCCATCTTGGGGAGGGCAGAAGCAGGCTGATCAGCCTCCTGCCCTTACACTGCGCTCCGTGTGCTGGTGGAAATGTGCGGTGACTGGCAGCTGCATGTTCCAGTTCCACGGCTCTGGGGCAGTGTCAGTGGCATGGGAGGCCAGATGCCCTTTCAAATGGGTGCTGCGGCCTCCACACAGCACCCAGAGGATCTGGCTGGCAGAATCCATCGTCCCCACGCATGTGCAGGTGCACAAGCCCTCTTCCGATCCATCCCTATTTCGGACATATCCTTGTGAGGACGGATCGCTGGGAAATGGAGGGTATTTCCGTGTGAGGGAAGGGTGGAAGGAGGCAAACCGGCCTCCTTCCACCCTTTCCAAGATGGTGCCCACCAGCACATCCGGCCCCTCGCCTCTCCATGTGCAGAAGCGTCCTGCTTCTGAATGGATCGAGGCGAGGGGCTGGATGGAAGATCTGATTTTCTAGGTCTTCCTGGATGCCGGTTCTTTCAGCAGCGAGACCCCATTAAAAATGGGACTTGCGTGCTGGAGTGCAGAAGTGGCTGCCGTGAAGGGTTCCAGATCCGGCCTCCAGTGCGGAAGGTAAGTTTTTTATGTGTGTTTAATGTGTCTTTAATATGTTGTTAATTTGTTCTTACGGCCAGTGTGGAACCACCCGGATTTTCTTAAATCCGTTTCTCAGCGGCCAATGTGGAAACACCCCAAGATTTCTGCTTGTTGAGCTGCTTCTACATTCTTCATGGGCCAAAGCCTTCCTTCAATTAGCTTAACATGTATTTTTCCCCCCAGACATAGCATAAGGGGCACCTCAGATAGGCAGTGTATGGCCCTCCTGTTCCCAAGCCTTTTCTAGCAGGAACTGTGAGAGCATAGGCGGAGCAGACTGGTATATGAATGATCCCACCTCAAAGTCATCTTGGGGCTGCCTCAGAGAAGCTTTTTGTTGTTGTTGCTATGGCTAATCACAGCCTTAGGCATTTGAGTTCAATTTCTATATTATTAAAAGGTTGAACTTCCATGGTTCAATACACTGTTGATTTTCTGTCTGTCACTAAGAACCTCTTTCCATTTTTACAGGCTGAAGTTGCCCCAAACTATTGGAAATATTTTCATTGAGAGATTGGCAGATTATATTCTGGTAAAAACTACCTTCGGCTTTTCCTTGGCTTGGGATGGAAACTCTGGGATTTACATTAAACTTACTGAAGAACATAAGGGGAAGACATGTGGTCTATGTGGAAATTACAACAGCGATGGATCAGATGATCTTGTAATACAAAACAGTAAGGAAACAACTGAAGGATGTCTTGTGTGAGGAGCTTCATCACTGATGTTATTGTCTTCCAGTTGCCATGGAGTTTTCCATTCCATTCTATTGTAAAATACAGATTTATAAGTTCCTTTACATTTTGTTTGCACCCATATACTCCACAGCACATCTCATTGGTATTATTGTTATAATCCTTGCAACAGTTCCCATGAAGTAGGTTAGTGGTGTCATCCATTTGTTGCACCTAGAGAGCCTAAGCTGAGAGAAAGTTATTTGCCTTGGATTGCTTATTAGTCATGGCAGAAGTAGGAATCATGGGTTGAATCCTTTATTTTGCTCAGTGGTATTAAAACATTGTAGCCTGCAGTACTCAAAACAGAACTAGATACAAAGAAAGAAGCACAGTTTATTTTCTTTTTTTAAAGTGTATTTTCTTTTTTAAAAAATCTACAATATAATTCTAGGCTGAGTAACATGAGAAAAATATTCTGAGTAGGGAATCCATGGTTCAGCATGATGTATTTATGTTCATATTATGCTGACTGGCAAAATGTCATTTCTTGTGCAAAATTATGTTGTTAAATAGGTGATTATACAGATGATATAGCTAAATTTGCAAACAGCTGGATGGTGCAAACACCAGATGATGCAACTTGTGTAGCTACTGCTTCTGATTTTCCTAGTCCTTGCTACATTGACTCAGAATCTTATGAGGTAAGCTAGCTTGCTTTCTCTTCCATATATAAGGAATTTTCTAGAGGCTCCAAATTAAGTTTCTGCTAAGCAGATATATTGATTTAAAGTGAGATCCCCTCACTACCTTACTAAACAATGTTCCTTTCCCCATTTTATTATCTAATATTTAGTTCAGAAATATAGGGTTTCTCAGAAATGCATCCTCTTTTTACAGTACCCAAATGATTTATGATTAACTACTGTATGCAGTTGTGTTAAGCTGTGGTTGAGGTTGGCATTCTATTTTTTATTGAGGGTTTTCAGTTTCATTATAATTAGGTTTAATTAATTGGAGAAATTGAGAAGGTTCTTGCAGGCATTTGGCAATAGGACCATGAACTGTTAATAATAATAACAGCATACACCTAGTGCATAAATTGGCAAAGACATAAATCATCTCTTAATAGGCAATATTGTCAAGGCCACATAATTGAAAAGGAGGAATATTTGAGTTACAGTAACCAGAATTATATAATAAAAATTATAATGGCATGAGAAAACATTATTTGAGTATATACAAATACTGCATGCTCAATTAGACAAATGTATGTTAATAATAGTTGTATTCTCCTCTGTATAGGACATCTACTTCAAGTGCCAAGTATTACTGCAGTTTCCCTTTATTAGTTGTCATGAGAGCATTGACCCTTACCCATATATCTCCAGCTGTATGAATGATCTTTGCAGGTAACCATACTTTATGTAGGCAGCATCCAGATAGGGGTTAAAAGGCATTTTTATGTCAAAGCTGTGTTGGGATTGCCACATGTATCTTGTGATTACAGTTATATCCATTTTTGGGAAAAATCAACTCTCAATACTGATTTTCCCAAATAGTGCTATGACCCACCTGTCTAGAAGCTTGACTCATAGGTTCCTTGTTGAAAAAAATGGCCCTGCACATGTACATTGTTGTTGAAGAAGAAGAGTTGGCTTTTCTACCCTGCTTTTCTCACCCCTTTAAGGGGTCTCAAAGCGGCTGGCAAAGCTTTCTATTCTTCTTTCCACAACAGCACACCCTGTGAGGTAGGTGGGGCTGAGAGAGCTCAGAAGAGAGCGGTGACTAGCCCAAGATCACCCAGCTGGCTTTGTGGAGGAGTGCAGAATCAAACCCGGTATTCCCAGATAAGAGTCCGGCTTCCTAACCACTACCAAACTGGCTCACACATGGAGGTTATGGAATCTCTCTCTTCCTCCATGCCTTTCTATGAATCTGCCAAAGAGACTGGATGACAGGTATACGTACTCATGTGACCCATGTGCAATAACCTTGTATACCTGCTGCTTTAAGAAGGCCATCTGATCACAGTCTTAGTTCCATGAAATGAAATGGAGTTTTGCCAAGCGGAAGGACTTGCCTACCTTATCTGTTATTCCACCTGAAAATTCACATCAGAGGGTTAGGGAAATATTAAAACCAAAATGCATTAGGCATATGGAGTCTAAATGTGACTGAAGTTAATATCTGCTGCATTTTGTCATTTCTATACCCCCTGTACCTAATTAATATTTTTTTACCATGTTGTAATTGAAGGCCAGTAGACCTTAAAAAAATAATATAGTTAACATTTGTTGTAACAGTTAATGTTTGATGCCATTTAAAGCTTACTTATGAATTTAAGGAATAACCACTTATTTTTCTCTTTCAGAAAAAATGATGATGAAACATACTGCCGAGCAGTGACAGAGTATACTAGATCATGTTCACATGCTGGTCACCCAGTACGAGATTGGAGGGATGACTTCCCAGCATGTAGTAAGTTTAATTAAAAATCTGCATTTTAATTTTAATATGATACTAGTATATTAATCAGTATTTAGGGTATTTACTTGATCCACACTTAATGTGAAATAGCCTATCAGAGATCCTATGGAACCATTCTGTTGTGGTTCTCAAAGGACTACTATGGCTTTTGAGGTGGTCTTTTGGATGGTGACTACCTACCTAACATAGCTTATGTGAAAAAAGTTATTCAAGAGCTTGTCAAAATAGTTAGATCCTCTTCTTTATCTCTATACCATAATGTATCATAGAGATTTCAAAGAGTGTTGCATGAGTTGCATCCCTCAAGAGTGCTATAAGGGTGTTTTTCCACTGTCACTAAGTACCCATTTTAGCACCCATTAAGGACCCATTTGGCTGAGAGCTGGATGTCCCCAGTTCCACCACAGACCCCATTAGGGACACATTTGTTTCTACCACAGCTAGGGAAATCCAGATCATAATGGGTCCTTCAGGACCTATAATCCAGATTTCATGTAGACCCCATTAAAGGGGTCTACAATGGGGACTTCAGCCTGAAAATCCAGATTGTATGGAGCCTGTTTCCACTACAATCTGGCAGTGGGGTCTAGAGGAGGCCCGGGGTGGGGGGAGGCACCCATGGGGGAGTGCCCCAAAGTCAAGACTTCGGAGTCCCTCTGAAGGCAGCTCTGAAATCCCTCCAAAGTTGCCTTTGGAGAAGAGCAAAGGCTCCGAAGTCCCTCCAAAGGCAACTTTGGAGATTAGCAAAGGCTGTGGACTGGCAGCTGCCTATTAGATCCGGATTAAGGGAAGTATCCGTTCCTTAGATCCTGATATTCTTAGATCCGGATTAAAGGAATGCGGTGGAAAAACACCCTAAATGTACATGTCTTCATTTCCAAAATCAAGTTATAAGTCTGATTTAAGATGTTTAGGCTATTTCTACACGGCATGGCCTAGCCCATGCTGCACTGTTATTGCCTACATAGTTTGACACAAACTGGGGTAGCGTGTTTAAGGGCTGTTCACTTTCGGACAGTCCTGTCCAGCCTTCAAAGTTTAGAGTCAGGCACTGAACTGTGGTGTGTTTCCAGTGCTGCTTTCAGGGGTGTCTGGCCACATGGTGTCATTTGGTATGCCAGCGTAGCATGTCTACTGGTCTGATGCACTTACACTAGTCTACTTGTGGGCTAGTTTGTCAAAGTCTACTGGCAGAACAGGATACAGCACTGAATTCCATTCCTTTGCTTCATCTGCTGTGGACAAAGCATTCCAGAACTGTGCTGAAGGTGAAGGCTTAAACACCTCCATGGACCAGGATAATGGTCCATGCAGAAAAGGAGTTCAGGTTTGAAATACATTCTAAGTTTAGGATACTAGTGGGTTATTGAACTACTAGTAATGCTTCTATTAAATATTAATGTTTAATGAATATGTATATTTTATATTAACCAGATGAAATGAAAATCAGTTCATTGTTGTCTTAAATTGTTATCTTTTAGCTGATAAATGTGAAGATAGTTTTATTCATCAGGATTGTATCAGCTGCTGTCCTCCTACCTGCACCTTTGAGAAAGATTGTCTTGGTAGCAATCTTCATTGCTTAGATGGATGCTACTGTCCAGATGGTAAGTAATATACTATTAAAGTTATGTTAATACCGGAAACCAAAAAATTGGGGATACAATCCATAAAGATTGCATTAGGAAGCTGTACTTGATTTCCAGATTGACAGTACAGAGTGTTTGTAGCTGGTAGAAAACTTAAGAAAGTACATACCTGTTTCTGCACTTACTTGATGGTGATCTGATTCAGCCAGTCCAGATCAAGCAATCCATTCCAAAGCAAGGACTGATTGCCCTGGACCAGAACAAGGCAATCATCACTCCTGCTCTGAACCACATGTGAGCTTTGGAGCTAGCTTCCAAAAGCTCTGAAGACCAGGGATAAAAGTCTACTGCTGAAACACATCTCCTGTGGTAAACTGGGCCATGGAGGCATGCCATTAATGGGTACTTAATGGGTACTTTTAGTGACAGTGAAAAAACACCTTAGATTCAGTCAGGAGGCTGTTTGGGGCCTCCTGGTCTGGACTATGCTCTGTCTTGTGCAGACAGAGCATACTACCAGGGGACGGTATCTCTGTTACACTCACATACATGCGGAAGGAAGACCAGTAGTCCCCTTCTAGATCTGGACTATCAGTAAGTACATAAAGGTCCTAGGTCCCTGATGCTATACCTTTAATCATTTTCAACATTCATTAAGAATTTTATTAATAGTTCCATTAATCACTGTGGTGCTAAACATACATTTATTTTAATCTAAACCTGAGGAAAACTGAAGCTGAAGCATCTATAGGGACTCCCATTTGTGATTTATTTTAATATTAGATTAAGGAATGTACATGATATATGTGAGGGATAACAATGATAACAATAAACTTATATTTCCCCAAAGGGTTAGACTAGATGATTCTTCTGGTCCTTTCTACTATCATGTAATTCAATAAATTCATTAATGTTATTTTTTAATATAACATAGGCCTCATACTGGACAATGGAACGTGTATTTCAGTGTCTGATTGCCCTTGCATTTACCATGGTAGAGCTTTCCCTGTAGGCTCGAAAATTGAACAAGAATGTAGCTACTGGTATGTATTCTTTACTTTTGCTACCTATATGCTTTGTGTGTAAATGTTTATGCTTCAGTGCATCTTAGGAGAGCGATTCTAGAGTATTGCATGATTATCCTTTTGATCTTAATTATATAATTATATCCTGTACTTATTTCCCTAAACTTCAATATTCTTAATATTTTTATTTTCTGTTCTGTATTTTGTCTTGTTTTAGTATTTGTGTTGGTGGTACTTGGAATTGCACAGAACATGATTGTCCAGGTATTTGTTTTCAAAATAATTATGTTTTGGAATAGAATTTCATTAGGATCATGTAAATGCAGCCCTCATTAGTAATTTTAGGTATGTCACACCTGTCTTCCGCCCACAGTGTTTAGATTTAAATTAGTCCTCCTGCTCAGCTCTCATTGTATATCTTGCCTAGCCTGTTGACATTTTTGTGTGTGTTCACAATGCAAAGTCCTTGTTTTTTAGAGTGGCATTGACTCCACTCTACAATGCAGGGGTCATTTGCAGTCACAATGCTTTCCCAATAATAGTAGAACACACACACACTGGAAAAGTGTCTACAGAAATCAAGGGAATATCATTTGTCCTTCTAGAGGTTAAAAACAAGGTGAATACAGAACAACTCCACTATCCACAAACTGCATAATTTTTCACCCATAATGTTCTGGAGCTAGTATCTGTAGTTTCCCAGTTTCTGCCTTCTTCTTTTAAAAATGGTTTCTGCGAAGGAAGTAATGAATAGTAAAAAAGCCATTGCAAGGCAGGGCAAGACACCACCTGGAAATCACATTTTTAATTACTTAAAAATTACTCAATTACTTCTTAGCATAGTGGTTCTCAACCTGGGGGTTGGGACCCCTTTGGGGGTCGAATTACCCTTTCAGAGGGGTTGCGATGAGCCTCCCATCACCCTTCCCTCCCACCTCCCAGCTGCTCCGTGGTTGGGGGTCCCCACAACATGAGGAACTCCCTTAAGGGGTCTCAGCATTAGGAAGGTTGAGAACTGCTGTCTTAGCAGGTGGTGGACCACAAAATAATTTAGCCAAATAAAAGAGGGTTCAAATCCTTCATGTTCTTCATAATCCTATGAAGAAGCTCTGGGTTGATTTTCCTTCCACTAGTTCTGATCTATTAGCTTATTCATTTGTTTGGCTGGTTGCTGTTACTACTTCTTCTCGCAGCAGATTCCATAGACCGATGACCCTCTGTGTGAAATACCATATATTCTGGCATATAAGACGACTGGACATATAAGATGACCCCCAACTTTTCCAGTTAAAATATATAGTTTGGGATATACTCACTGTATAAGAAGACGACACCCAGCGTATAAGACGACCCCCGACTTTTGAGAAGATTTTCCTGGGTTAAAAAGTAGTCATATATGCCTGAATATACTGTACATCCCCTTGTCTGATCTGACTCTTCTACCCATCAGCTTCATAGAGTGCTCCATGGTTCTAGCGTTGTATGATAGAGAAGATAATTCTTCTCTATCCACCTTTTCTATACCATACATGATTGTATATACTTCAATCAGGTACCCTCTTAAATGCTGCCTTCCAAAGCTGAAGAGGCCTAGACATTACAGATTTTGTATTGAAGGTGTTCCAGACTCTCAATCATTCTGGTTGTCCTTTTCTGCACCTTTACCAGTTCCACAATATCCTTTTTGAGGGATGGTGACCAGGGGCCTTTCTGCACTTAGCCTTGTTCTGGATTGTATCCCGGAATAGGGGTCTGATGTCCACATGATCATGCAGGCTATGGCAGGCACCAAGTGAGACCTACCATAGGCTGCATTAGCATGTGGACCAGAGACACCTATTTCAAGATATAGTTCAGAATAAGGCTAAGTGAAGAAAGGCCCCAGAATTGTACACAATATTCCAAATGTAACCTCATCATAGATTTATAAAGAGGGAAAATTATACATACTAACTTGTTTTCTATCCCCTTCCTAATTATTCCTAATTTTGAGGTAACTGTGATTACATCAGGGATAATTTAAAAAAATAGCAAAAGGGCATTGAGAAACTCATATTGAAATTATATCTTGATGACCTAGTTTTCTGGATTTGGTATTTCTAATGATCTGTTTTTGTCCTAAGCTGAATGTTCAGTCATAGGTGATTCCCACCTCACAACCTTTGATGGTCGCCATTACACTTTCCTTGGGATTTGTCAATACATATTGGTGAAGGGCACTGGACAAGACAAATTTACAGTCACTTTACAGAAAACCCCTTGTGGCCAGGTAAAATTACACCAGAACAATAATGATAAATGAATGTATGTAGAAATAACAAATGAACGAATTAAGAGGATTAGTAATAACTGTTCTTTTTTTCTTAATACTGAAGGTCTACCTGATCATAAAGCTGGATTTTATTTCAGTTGGATTGCCTTTTGTGAAACCATTCACATCTTTTACTGAGATTAAGGCTACAGAGCTTTTCATTCACGCATGATTACACAAGCATCCACATATTTGATTACAGCCTGAGCAGGTGTCTTAGACAGATAAATGCTCTTGGTGACAGGGCTGAACAGGTTTGATATACTGCCAGCCAGATAAGAGGCATTTTCAAGCTGACTGAGATATTTATTTGATATTTTATAAACTCTCTCATTTCTTGGAACAATAAAGCTGAGAGCTCACTGAATATTAAAATATTAGCTATAGGATATTTCAGCTGGAGGCTAGTTAAATTCAGAAACATATTTAGTTTGCTGCAGGGTTAACCTCTTTTTTTAAAGTAACCTTTAGAGAATGCTTATTTTATTATTTAATTAACAGAGGTAATTATATTTCAGATTTTTTTAAAAAAATTGAAAGCATACAAATTTGCATTGGTAACGTACAAAGGCCCTTTCTGTACTGGGCTTTATTCTGGCTTTATTTGTACTAGTATATGGACAGCAGGTCCCAGAAGGTAAGATATATTCTGAAATAAGGCCCAATGTAGAAAGGCCTAAAATTCTTTTCTACACTTCTGTGGTTTGTGTAGCATACTGGGTAGAATGCTAGAGATAAATTAAGAAGGCTCTGGTTCAAGTCTTCATTTATCCTGAAGGTCATTGAGTGACTTTGACCCAGTTGTTATTTCCCATGCCTGCCATTCTCTCAGGGTTCTTGAAAAGAGAGGGAGGAGGACATGCCGCATAGAAAACATTTCTTTGTTTCCTGGAAAAATGTCAATGAAGACATAATGTTGGTTAAAACTGAATGTATTGCAGCTGAATGATTTATGTTTTTAATATGTTCCTCTGGCTCTTCTAGAATTTTGATCATGTCTGCATTCAGTCCATAACCTTGGTTCTTGAAGAAGATATAGACAAGCAAGTGACCCTGAAACGAGGTGGTGAAGTTCAATATAGCTCCTTCAGTCAGGGTCTTAACCTTAATGGTAAGGCACTAAAAATGATGGGACGGTTGCATGAGTTGATGAGCACATGGTGTAACATGTGCATGAATTAGCTTTTAAACTAAACCTTAACATTGGCAGTGTCAGGGAACTACTCCAGAACATCCTGGTATTCCATATGTCTGTGCACAAAGGATGCACAGTAAGGATGCACAAGGCTCCTGAGATCTGCAAGGCCTTTAGATCTAGCTATGCCCTTTATCTAAGCTCATCTTAGCTCACCTTTCACTGCTTTCTTTTTCAATTTTTCCTTTCATTTACAGGCTTGAGAGGCCAAGGAAGTGCCTGATGACACCAGGTTCTATGATTAAGTCATTGTATAACAAAACATAGCCCTGGTCCCTCCAGTCTCTACGAAGGTCCAGGAGGGGCGTCCAATTAGTGAGAGGTGTGCTAAGGTGAACAGTAAGGAGCATGGCTGGCTCAAGAGGCTTTATGAATACAAACCTTGCACATCCTTAGAGTCCAATTTTCTTTAAAGCAAAGGCTGGGTATGATGATCTGAACTGGCTTAGTACATTGCTGAGCTGGAGGAATCTGCAAGTCAAGGTTCAGCAGTCTGATTCAGTACAAGGTTCTATCATGCCAAGTGTTCCCTTCTTTTTCCAGTTAAATTTGATCCCCCCCCCTCTCTGTAGGTGTGTGTGCAAATGAAGCTCATTTTATAGGCATCTCTTGTCACAACTGCTATATCATGCTTGGCACACTCTGAACTGATTCTAAGCATATTTCACACAGCAATGTAATATACTTAATGGCAAGGCAATATCACTTGAAGCTGGCTTATTACAAAATATTCCTAGACAGCTGCTCATTTTGAGCTCCACTTAGAGTCTGTGTTTGGGTAAATATGATGACAACCATCTAATTTTGTAGATACAGAAATGTTATCTGCCTTTAGAACTGAGTGATAATGTGCCCTGCCTTGGGACCTGTTTCCTGTGTGCAAATAAAATAGTGCAATCATATGAATTGTCAGTTAATCTTCTTTGGTGATCTATCCCTCTTCCTTTAATATACAGGGCACGTAGAAGTACAGAATCTATCTTCACTCTTTGTACAGCTCAAAACTAAATTTGGCTTACGAATTCACTTTGCCCATGATGGTGGGCGAGTGTACGTTCAGCTCAGCACTGCTTGGAAATTAAGAACTTTGGGGCTATGTGGAACATACAATGGAAATTTGAGGGATGATTTTCTGTAAGTTTTATTTATGCAAAATATTGTGTATTTTTAAAAACATCATTCTTGTTGGGCTTCAAAATTAGGCGTGCGTAAACCCCATTCTGTATTTATCAGATTTTTTAAAAAATGAGTTAATGTCGCTGTTATTCAACCCAACGGTAATCAAGTTTTCCTGGGTAACATTTACACTTGACTAATATCTCAAATTACGTAACTGGACTATCAGAACAGAATTTAGTTCAGTAAAGAAGAAGGTGAAGAAGAAGAAGAGTTGGCTTTTCTACCCTGCTTTTCTTACCCATTTAAGGGGACTTAAAGTGGCTGACAAAACTTTTCTATTTTTCTCCCCACAACAGAACACCCTGTGAGGTAGGTGGAGCTGTAAGAGCTCAGAAGAGACCTGTGACTAGCCCAAGGTTTCATGGGGGACAGCGGAATGAAACCCGATGTTCCCAGATAAGAGTCTGGCTTCCTAACCACTAGACCAAATTGGCTCACAGTTATAGCTCAGTAAAGGTATAGCTCAGTAGCAGAGCAGATAGTTTGCATGCTAAAGGCCGCACTTGCATTCCTGGGCAACTCCAGGTAGAATCATAGAGCCACAGAGGATAGGAAAGAGCCCTATCTGAAATCCTGGAGGACTTCAACTAGCTAATAGCAGGTTTAAAAAAACCAGAGAAAATGAGTGAAGTATTACAACCTTATTTAAGTACTTTTCAAGCTGTTTTAGCCTTTCAACTATAGGCATAGGAGCATTTTTAGTACTTACTTACTTACTTACTTACTTACTTACTTACTTACTTACTTACTTACTTACTTACTTACTTACTTACTTACTTACTTACGTACTTACTTACGTACTTACTTACTTCTAAAAAGGAACTCAAAGCTGCATCCAAATTTACCACAACCAATTAAACATAGACCCTTAAACTAATAATTAATACAATACATAAAACTCAAGACAATGATAAAGTCCAAATGTAGGTTGAAAAGTCCACAAATAAAATGGGTAGAAACAAAAAGGCGTGATCTGAAGATGGTCTGAAGTAGATTTAAAGACAAGAGAAGGTATAAGCATGGCCTTGGTGTGCCAAAAGCTGATTTCAGTCTGTGACATCAGGATTTGTAACTGGTTTTGACAAGTTGACAGCTAGCACATGAAACCTTTTTAAGAACAATCTCCACACAAGTATAGAATGGGCATGTAAAAAATATTCCACATATAGAATTTGCAAGTATTTTGTTACTCATAGAACCTTTCTGCACTGGGCCTATTAAGCTATATTAAGGGACCTGTCAGGGCCAGCTGTAGTCTGCACTACAAGGGGGATGGCAGGTCTCTATTCTGGGATATAATTCAAAATAACGGTCAGTGCGGAAAGGGCTTTAGACATTAACACATGGCTGTACTTTTGTTTTAGTGACTTAATGCTTTGATCCTTGCAATTCATATGCAAGTGTTATTTTTATGCTGATGTTGGAGTTCAGACTGAGAACTGCCATCAGCACCTACTGTACAATGCTCTTTGAAAAAAAAAGCCAATGAAGGTCTGCATGCTATATGTCCTAGTTGACTGCCAAACAGTATTCTATGCATGTATACACCACTGTAAATATTGTGTCACAGCTGACCGACAGGGTAGGATTTTTTTGGATGCTCTGTTTTTTCTGTTTACTCATATTCCTCTTCCTCCTTAGTTCTCCAGCAGGAATGATTGAAGGCACACCACAGCTCCATGTCAATGCTTGGAAAGTTTCATCTGCATGCCATATGCCTATCAATGTCCCTGTGGTTGATCCTTGTCACATCAACCAAGAAAATGGTGCATTTTTATTTTGGAATTTTAATGTAGATCTACTACATCTATTATTATTATTATTATTATTATTATTATTATTATTATTATTATTATTATTATTATTATTAGTAGTAGTAGTAGTAGTAGTAGTAGTAGTAGTAGTAGTAGTAGTAGTAGTATTTATACAGTAATACACATCAAACAAAAGCACTATGCTGGCTTTTGTATTAAATCACTTTGATGGCATAACGATCAATGTAAACTAAACATCACTTTTCCTTAGTTGGGTATGCATCCCAGTGTGATCTCATCAATCAAGAACTCTTTGCTCCATGCCATGTCTATGTTAGCCCAGAGTTGTACTACCAACAATGTCGCTTTGATGCCTGCAAATGTGGGAGCAACTGTTTGTGCAATGCACTTGCACACTACACTCATTTATGCAGTAAGCATGGAATTAGTATTGACTTCAGATCCCATGTGTCATACTGTGGTAAGTGAACAAGACCTGAGTTCATTGTAATTACAGTTTTATTTGGATGCATTTGATCTTGAGAACAAAAGACTCAGGTCATTTCTGCACTTACTTGTTAATCTGGATCGAGGAGCTGCTAAGAACACATTCTCTGCATGGGACAGAGTAGATCCAGAGTAGACGTGTGCTAAGGGCTCAACAATCTGGATTAGTGGTGGACCAGATAAATGTTTTCTACAGAGTGCTAGTGCTCTTTAGCACACATTTGATCTTTTAAAGTCCACTGAGTGCAGTGCCTCTGTCAGTGGTTGATTCAGATTTCGCTAATATGGATTTAGTTAATATGGAATAACTGAGGTAAGTGCAGAAAGGGCCTCAGATTCTTATATCAGATCTTCCACTTTGATTGAACATAACACAATACCAACCTGATGTAATTTTACCTTATTCTACCTTGGTACAAGTTTGCATCAAAACAGTAATACTTTCTGAGGCATGCTTTATTCTAGAATATACAAATATAGAGGAATAAGTAACTGACATCTGGACGCAGCTGGAGAGAGACTTCATGCTTTATGAGGAAAAAGTTTCTAAAAGTATTTCTGGGGAATATAGCTAGAAAGTGCTTTAGTACTACCATCTCCCATTCTGTGTTTTATATTGTGCACTTCAGTGCTGTTTTATAAATTCTGTACAACAAATCTGCTGTTTTCAAGTCTTGTTTATATTTAGTGACTAAAGATTTTTGGAGTGAGGATTCACAATGCAAAAGAAAACAAATATTGGAATACCATATTATTAGCATTAGATTATCTGAGGAACTATCAAGAAGATATCTAACTGAGTTTTGTTAAAGAACGAAAAGCTTCTTGGTTACTGGAACCCTGCTTTTCTCCTGACCTCTAAACATCGTGCTGTTCCTTCACAGCATTAGTGTGCAGAAATGGCATGCTGTACCACCAGTGCTCTTCTTTCTGTGCACACTCCTGTTCTACCATGTCTTTTTTGGATGCTTGTGATCATGACTGTGCTGAAGGGTGTAATTGTCCAGATGGAAAATTCTATGAAGAATCTATCAACTTTTGTGTGCCAATGTAAGTCATGTTGAATGCATTTGACTGCAGGATTTATGCAGATGAACATTGTTCCTCATAACTGTCTGGCCCTGGGGCAGTTCCATCTACTTATCAGCCCTCTGTAGGCTAATGCAATCTAGATCACAGAATGCTGTTATCTGAGGGGGGAAAACTTGAGAAATTATTGTAAGTCCATGAGTGAGTCACTCTGTGTAGGCCTTAGCGTAGAAGTCCCTTGGGAAAGTCTCCCTTACTGAGACTTCTGAAGGAGAATATTTTGGTTGGCTAGAATGTGTCCTTTTGTAGGGCTTGACTACACAAAGGTAAGAGTTCAAAGATTTCACAGCAGCTAAGGCATTCTATTTCTGCACAATGCACCCCTGAAGATGCTTTTTGTGAAAGATGGATAAAAGCTAGTTGGAATGTATTTTTAACCCCTGAAGTGAGCTTCTGTTTTGGTGTATTGCTCAAGTGCATTTGAGAGACTGGATCCTGAGTGTTCCCAGCAGAAAGAATTAAAGGCATATTCGGTCCCTTTCCTTTCCTTTTCTGATTCATAAAAAACAAGCACAAGACTTCAACTTGACACTCCATCCCCAGCACTGTACATTTTATATTGTATAATTTGTTGGAAACTTTAAAAAACAGGAACAGGGGAATTAGATGGCTAGCTCCCAGAAAGGCCTAGTTGCTTCATACTGGATATTAAATATTTTCTCACCAAGCTTCTGTAAATAATAGTTTGAGGACAGACTGTATTGGGACTCTCCAGAGGAGGTGAAGACATAGACTATATTGGGTTTTCAGAACTGGAAAAAAAGAGTATTCGCTCCATCAAACATACATACATAAACTCTGAACGGGTACAAGACACATTTTTGTTTCAGAAAACTGAGTGATTTTTTTTGTTAAAGATATAAGCTTCAGTAGAACTTGTTAGTAATCCAACAACAGCAACATTTTATTTGCAGTCAAGATTGTTCCACAGGAAATACAGAATTAAAACAAGTATTCAAACAAAGGCAAAAGCAATAAGTGGAAAATAAGAAGTCAGTAATTGGCTTCTCATCTTTATGGTTCATAGTAACTCAACAAGCAGATCACAAGGGGTGAGCAGGCACACACCATTTTATTACAGAATTCACTGCCAAACACATGTAGCAAGAAGGACTGCAGGCATGCAGTTGTTGAGTGAAAGATAAAACAAAACAAAGGGGGCAGCTGTGCAAATAGCTGCTACTATGGAGCTACAAAGTGGTTACTGTAGGAATGGGATGACCAATTACATTGTGCTGTGCTGGGGGAGGGAGGAAGTAGATTGAGCCATAGTGGGGTTGTTCCTACCTGGGTTTTATTGCGGGTTGAAAACAATTTGAATTTTTTTTGGCCCCTTTACAGATTGGGTCCCCCATTTTCCAAGAAGTAAATAGCTAAAAACTGCAATAAAAAACACCTGAAAAAACATCTCTCACTCTCAGCTTTATCTTCTGGGAACAGTAGCACAGTATTGGGGGGAGATTGGGCCTTTTGGGTTGTCCTCCCCCATAGCCTTCTGCCCAATGTTTGTTGTGGGTGAGTCATGAAATGGGTGAGGTTTCACCCAGTAGGACAGCTCCTTGCCGTCCCTCCTTTGAAGAGAAGCTTAAAGTTTTAAAGCCTTCCCCTCCCCTCTTTCCCTTGGCAGGCCACTTCACAATGGATAAAAAGTTTCATTTTCACCCACTTTATACTGGATAACAAGTTTCATTTCCTACCCATGCTTTCCCCTCACTTTTTCTTTTTTCGGCTTTCTCATCACTTGGGGAAAGACAGCTTGGCTGGCTCCTTCCTATGTGAACCAACCATGGTGGGTGGGCAGGAAGTGAGGAGAAAGGGGCAAGAAAGGAGAAAGTGAGGGGAAAGCATGGGCAAGGGAGGTTTAGGGAGGTGATTTTTCACAACATTGAAATATTGTGGAAGCAATCCCTGTGGTTGTGGGGAAATTGCTAGGCTGACATTGCACAGTTGGGCAAAAGAGGCTGGGTATAGGATCAAAGGATGGAGCTGGTATTCCCCAACCTTGGCCACATAATCAAGTTAGTGAACCCAATCAGGAAAGGGGGTGGGCAACCTGACTGGCAAAGGGCAGGGGAGAAAAGATGCACTTTCCCCAATGCGTTTTTGAAGCATTTTCTGTGGGGACAGCAGAATCGAGGTTGACACACCCAGTGTATGCTGGAAGGAAACTAGAGAAAGGAGGGGTTGAGATACCCCACAGGTTATGTGTGTGAATGTCCCTGAGGCAGAATGAACTATTTCTTTCTTCCCATCAAATGCATCAGGAATATTGTGTGTAGCTTGGTCCTGAGAGACAGCCTAGTATATCTTGATGGCTGAGGCAGAAAAGAGAGACAGTATCCTAGACATCTTATTCTTTTATGAATTCATCAAAATATTTGTCTTGTAACGAGAAGTACTGGTTGTTGATATTTAAAATTGGTTAATTGCTTTATGATTCAATGAATGGCTAGAGAGATGTACAAAATAATAAAACTATAGATAAACCCTGTTACGGACCCACCAATATCATCCAAGAAAAGTAAGGACACAGAGGGCATGTGGTCAGCTGAACTCCAGGAAGCAAATTGTCCAGAACCTCAGGCCACAATAATTGATCTAAAATAACTCGACTGGACAGTTCTCTGGATGCTTCCTTTGGACTATTCTCAACTATGGTGTCCATCCCCTGGTTAATCTGAGTGGACTCCGTCCTCCAAGTGCCCTGAAAATTAGTCAATCAGATGTTGCTCCTTGCAGATTATCATAAACAATTTTCTGCAAAACAGGATGCTTCCTATTCTTATTAGAAGTATATTTACATAAAATAGGTATGCTTCTAACATAGACGGTAAATCACATTCAACGTTAAATGGGTATCGTATGGATGAATGAGTGATTAATGATTGCAGAGTATTTGTCTATACCAGTACAGTACCCTGCTGTTTTCTGGAGTTTTATATCTGAATTTGTACGCTTTGCTTTGACAGTTCCAGCTGCCATTGTTATTACAAAGGCAAAAGTTTTCAACCTGGGGAAATTCTGCCCACACCATCAGGCTCATGGTAAGTCCCCAAATTAAGAATTCCTTCTTTTTATTTGTTTTTATTTTATTTTATATTTAGTATGATTTTTTTCAGATCAGATGTTCCTGCACCCCTATAATTTTAGCAGACATTATTATTACCAAGCCTGAGACATGCCATTAAAAATAGACATGGTTTTTTACATTTTATTTGCTGACCTCTCATTAACACTTTTATGTATAATGACTGTCACTGCAAAGACGTGATCAGGCTTAGCTTAGCAACATCCAGAAGCCACCTCAAAGCAACTAATCGGGACTTCCTAATGATCAGTAAGATCTCTTTGGAATACCCACATAGACCATCATTCTGTTATTGCTGCCGTAAGTATTCCAGTCTAATGCTAACTTTGGAGTTCCAGTTATGCATTATTTTACTTTTACACCTGAAGTTTGTTGGTTTATGCTGAAATATGCAGAGATGCACATGTGGCTTCTGTTAATAGATGTTCAAAAACAAACAGAAGGCTCTGGGCCCAAGATGAACAACTTTAAGATATTTTTAAATTTCCAGCTTCCATCAGCCCCAGCTAGCATAGCTGTGGCTGGAGATGATGAGACTTTTAAATGCATGATAAAAAGGCAAATGTGGAGTCCAACAACATCTGGCATGAAGCAGTTCCAGATGAACAACCTTCCCATCCTGGTCCCATCAGTAACTAATTAAGAGTCTATTCACATATTGTCATCTTACTCCTTTGGCCTTGTAAGTTTGGAACCCTGAAATTGTGGCATTAAAGATTCAAGGATAGCATAAATGTATCTTATTTAATATTTACTTTAAATGTAAATATTTAATATCTTGTCCCACTATCAAAAAAAAAAGACGTCCAATGAACCTTACAAATATACTTAAAAAAAAAACAAAAAAAAAACCCTACCGCTGTGGCAGGTGTGTTTATTATGGTCTGAGATTTACAGAGTTGTAAACCATATCTAATTGAAATGTGGCTGAAGCATCGGATTCTCTTGTAAGGTGCTCTTATTAGCAACATAAAAGCTGGACCTCTGTAGAGATTCTGGCAACTTTTGTGCAGATATTAACATGATGTGCCATAAATGTTAGTTCCTAACTGATGAGAATCCTGTTGCATAACTGTTTATGCCCATTATAATCTTATACCTACAGCATTTATCATCAACTTCGTATAGCCATAATGATGATAGAGTGCTATTCATTTTCCAAGGCACAGGCTGCATCCACACAGCAACCCTTTAAGGCATTGCCCAGAATGAGCATTCTAAGGGTTAGTGCAGAAGTGCTAGCATTTTAAGAAATGGTATTTGCCTCATCATGGCTCTGGGGGCAGATAAGAAGGAAACTTCCTTGCAGCTGTGTAGTTTCCCAGGTGGTCAGTCCTCCAACAGACTGAAAACAACCATTTGTAGGCATGTTCCTGGTTTGTTGGAAGACCGACCAACAAGGGTACAAGGGCAGGTAAAGTGCATCTTAATCTACTGTATTTCTCCTGGGGGCAGTTGAATTTCCCTGCCCTATTTGCCCTTGGAATTATTTTCCTACAAGAAAGGATGGGCTGGGATGTGAACAGCCTGTGTACAGGACATTTGACACCCAGTACTTTCCCAGCAGATGCCCTTGTTCCTTGCGTGAATGCAGCCATAGGCAGAGGCCACCTCCTGATGGTGCCTGGATATTCTGTTTGCCAGTGATAATGCAGAATATTGTTCCTCTGCCATTATTGCTTGCTAGCCTAACAGCACCATGGCCAGTACTTTTTAAAAGCTTTTTAGTGACGCACACACCCAGAAGTACTGATCACCAGCCCCAGGCATGTGCAGCCATCTGTTCTGGCCTCCATGCATGCACAGTGGATGGAGGGATGATGGTGATTCTATCCAGAAGGCAAGTGAACAACACACTACTGCTGGAAAACCCACCACCAGTGCTGGATTTCCCAGCAGTAGTTTTTCGCGTTTTTATGGGACATAGAAGAGAGCTATGATGGGGTTGCCACTGTGTGGTAATCCTACCACAGTGGTGCCATAATGGCCATATCTACCCCCCACCTGAAGGAACATCTTCAGTGTAATTTTCAAAATACCTTGTGATTTCTCTGAATTATTTAAAAAAGTCATGCAAACATTTAGAGGTACAATTGGTCCTGATTTAAGGGGTAGGGGAAATACAATATAATTCCATTACCAGCTATCTAAACGAGATTAGATAAAACTACTTAAAAGTACTGTATGAGAGTCGGCATATTTAGAGTGTAGTTACAAGTACTACATCCTAATTTGTGTTGCATTATTTAAATCTACATTAAAGTACAAACATTTCTGTATGTTTAAGATCATAATCATAATTAAAGTGCTTTGTTTTAACATTCAAAACTTTAAAATGCATTTTTTTAATGTATGCTTGACTAGTCAGTGTCTCAATGGAACAATGAGATGCACTGAAGTTGCTGCATTTTCTGCAGGTAATTACCTTTGCTCCTTAAGAAAACTACTTTTCAAATGGTTTTGCTCAGTTTTTATTTTGTATAGTAGATTAGGGAAGAGTGCTCCATTTGAATCTGGTTTGATGCTGCTTCAATTCTCTGTTCATTCATAAATATTCTATGTAGCCATTTGTTTCTCATTTTTTTCTCAAACCATCAAACATTAATCTAACCCATTCTTTGGAATCAGAAATAACATGTAAGGCTTTGCTTTGCATTTTGGGGCATTTCTGCCACTTAGGCTGAATTCCCATTGCCACTTTAAAACTGTTTCAAAACGGTCTGGATCCTCATTGTTCCCATCCCCAATCAGTTTCAGGGGTATTTTGAGGATTATTTGGCTTAAAAACAGAATAAATAAAAACCTGATTTTTCAGGTGTTTTTTTTTCTAGTTTTGGCTTTTAAAGCACTTCTTCCTTATTGCTGTGGAAACGCTAGAGCAGTATTTGGGCAAACACGTCATGAAACGGGTGGGCTTTCAGCCTGCAGGACAGCCCCTTGTCAGTTAAAATGCCAGGTTAACCCTGTACAGATCCGGTTTCATTGTAACAATTCACCCACTTCACACTTTATAACAATGTTTCCTTTCCCACCCCGGCATTTTACACAGTTAAAGGTTGCACATGTGGAAAACCGGGTTACATTAAAAGGTTTACTTCTGGCAGCTCTCAGTCCGACTCTGCCTGTCACCCACCTCCCATGGCCGTGCGCAAGTGTGTATGTGTGTGTGCGCAGTTGGTGGTAGCAGCAGAGCAAGCACTGCGTTGATCCAGAGGGAGCCTTGCCTCGCCCGGGTGGGGAGGAGGTCACCCAGCCTCCACTCGGTCTTTCTAATCAGCTAGTGGATCCAGTGAAGTGAGTGGGCGACCCTCCTTCCTCTCTCTCTCCTGACAAGCCAGCCAGCCAGGGTGCTTTTTTCAGGGGGAACCCCTGCTGGGGATGGTGGCTGTGGAGGTGGAGCAGGCAAAAAAGGCTTGAGTTGCAGCTGCCGCCATGTGCCCTGGGCAATGGGGGGAGAGGGGTAGGAAAAGGCAGAGGAGGGGAAAGAATTGCTTTCCCCAATCCATTTTTGGAAGCGTTTTGTTTAAGAGTGGGGACACAAAATCGGGGTTGAATCCAATTGCTTCCTTTTAACGCGCTTACATACTGATATAAATTGTGATGTAAATAGTTTGCATATTCGCTTAATTCTTTGAATGGGAATTCACCTTTGCTGATACTAATCTTGATTAGCTGGTCTTTATTAGGAAGTCCTCTCCTCTGGATCAGTCCTTGTACCAGGACTCAGAGCCCCCAGTGCAACAAGGTGTGATGTTGAAATGGGTTCCCAATGGCCCAAGTATCCTTGTAGACATGTTTAATATAGTCTACCAATATGCTGGCTCTAAAGTAGACAGGGTATACTAGCAGGGGCAGGGCCTCCCTAGTTTTCATCAGTGTGTGGACAAAAGAAGCCCTGAAGTGGATCATGATGTGGATTAGCAGCAAGAGCAGAAACTCTGGACCTGCCTAAAGTAGGCCTTGTTTCAAATAACAAGTTTAGCACTGCAAGCTTCAGCTGGATTTTACACAAGTATCATGACTGAATCCCAGCTCTAGAACTTTCATCACAGATGTAATAATTTCTAGAAATTTAGGACCAAAAGTGATTCTCAAATGTAAAAATTAACAACCTCAAATATTCATCCAATGTGACCCCAAAAGTCCATATGTGACTTAGCATGTTCAAGAAATTAATTATATCTAAAACGTTATCTTGAAAAATGTAAAATTTAACACCTAAAATTTTGATACTTTATGACATAATTACTACTTAACAAGTGTTAGTAGTTGCACCTGATTTAATGAATTAAATGTGCTATTTTAAGTCATACAGCACAAATGCTAAACATTGGTATGGCAGATTTTCACCTCTGAAAATAAAATTAATTACTACATTGTAGTTTGCCAGATATCCTATTATACTGTATCATTGCAAGAAATGCTGAAGTTTCATTGAAACAATGGGACATGAAGATTTTGTGCAACAATATGATTTAATAGTCATTGAACTCAAGGAGAACAATAAGCACATAACAGATCTCACACCATTTGTATTTGAAGTTCATATATGTCCTGAAGAAAAGATATACTATGACTGTCGATCTCATGTACCTGGTGTGCCATTGGCTGGAGTAAACTGTGAGCTGTCTTGTGCAAACCTTGCTATGAACTTCACCTGCACGCCTTCCCCACCATGTGTTAGTGGTTGCATCTGTCCACCTGGGTAAGTACTTCTCAGAACCAGACTATCAAAGAAAAGGAATTGCACTTCAGGGTTTGATGTTTGCTTCTATGGATAAATATGTAATGTTGATCTTAACCGTACAAAAGTTTAGACTAGGTGCTCTAATATGATCTGTTCTGGCAATTCCAGTCTGTGTAGGCCCAGTGAATTACATCATCTTCTATCCTTCCTTGAAATAATCCATTGACCATTTATAAAGATACATTTCAGGAATTAAAATTAGTCCTATCTTCAAATGATGCTAGAATTTAGAGTTGCACACTTTCTTATATGTCCAGGAAAAATGTGGCTGCCAGATGCAGTGTGCAGGTCTCTACTTTCAGGCAATAATTATCAGTAAATATAATCTTCATGAAATTGTGATAAAATAAGGTCACACATGAGTGCCCAGCTCACTGAGTTTATTTGGAAATAATCTCATTTTGTTCACTATTACTTCCAAGCTCGCACTCAATGGAATTTCAGCCTTCACTATTATGGTGTCTATGAACTGTTTTGGGCTGTAACTTCCTATAGCTGTGTTAAGCATGCTGGCCAGAACTGATGGCAGTTTTATATCAGAATGGCTGGAGCCAAGCTGCTCAGCTAAGACATTTCTGAACTACAATTCCACCCAACCCTAGGCTGGCTGGTGGAAAGGAATATTGGGAGATGTAGTTCCAAAACATCTGGAGGGCTACAGTTGAGCACCCTAGTCTAGATGGCACTAGGTTGGTCAGAGGAAGCCAAAGCCAACTTTTTCTAAGAACTGGACTATTATTTAGCATCATTATTAAATTATATCAAATATTCAGATGATCGGCAGATTAAGGCTATGCTCACATGCAGCATAAAAAAGCATCTCTAAGGTGGCTTATGGAAGGTTCACAGGTAGTGTGGTTTGTTCATGCCACAGTCTACCTGTTCTTCCTCTTGTGGAACATTCTAGGCTAGAAAAAGGTGATTAGCGACGGGCTGAGAATTTCACTTACTATGCTAGTCAAAGAAACGTTACTTAAAACAGGATCATTCTCAAATGTTAATATGAAATGATCATCCTGGGACCTTTCACAGGTTAGAAATAAAAACAAATATGTGGATGTATTTCTATTGTATTTCTATTGTATATCATTTGGTTTTTTATTACTTTTGCTTGCAAGGATGGCAGAACATAAAGGAAAATGTTACGTGCCTGACAGTTGTCCATGTATCTGGAAAGATTGGGAATATATGTCAGGTGAAGTGATAGCTACTCCTTGTTATACATGGTAAGTGGAATCTACTTTCTTACAATTTTTAGAAAAATATATATCACAAATAACATTTTGTGATCATATTTCTGATTAATGAATTTGAGTACTGTAATAATAAAAAGTAGAATTTTGGACCAGTAAATTGAAACTGAACCTAGATGAGATGGAGGCAAAATATATTACAGATTCTTGAGTCTGAGAGGCAAGAAGGCTGTCTGTTCCAGGCAGAGTTGTGCTTCCCAGAAGCATCTGATGTGTAGTACAGGTACTCATTCATTTCTGTGGTTTGATCTCCAGCTGGTGGCAATGCATAGGAATGTGTATCACATGCTTTGAATTGTCTGTCAGTTGTAGTCCTTCTTGGAAAGAGATCTATGGCCCAGTGACTGGAGGTCTATGATGCACTGTGTATCTAACAAAGAAGGTAATGTCAAGGGGTCTAATAGATTTTTCTCCCAGAGCACATTATACTGGTGTAATCTACACTACGGATCTCCTAGCAAGCTCCTGGGAGCATTTTCTGATGTTCCATGAAGGTGCATGCACTTCACTGGTCATAGCTAAAATTACTTTTTTGGGGGGGGGCTCTGAAAGCAGTGACATTAAAGGCAAAGTCTGTACTCCAATTACCCATTAATTCATCCAACTCCCTGGTATGTTTCTCACCGAATATACAGATTTGGGGGGAGGGGCTGCTCCAGTTTAGCAATTTGTTTGTGACAACATGTGCTGCCTCCTGTATCTTTCTACAAGAGCTGTCTTCTTGGTAGCATTGCTGTCTTCTGTGGTTTGAGAAGATGGACACATGACAGAACTTTATTTTTGGTGATCCCAAATTGTGGGATGATTTGAAGTATTCCAAGGACCATTTTTATGCACTGTTATTGATGGATATTTCAACATGCCCCATTATTAGAGTACTGTTACCAGTTACTCTGGTTTTGTAATCCATGGCTTTGATTATATGTTTATTTGCTTTTATTATGACTTAAGAATATCACTTGATCTGATCACATATAGGCTAAACACAGTGTGTGTGGAAACATCCCAGGAGTCTTCATGCTACCATCTCTAAGCTGCTTTTTAAAAAACATGTGCAGATGTATCCCGTGTTTGATGATTTTGTACAAGTTAGAAAATTCACAAAATATTTGCCATTTTCTCCCGATGCATACAGCATTTGTCGACGTGGGATATTTAATTGCACTTACTATCCTTGCCCTGCTGTTTGTACAGTCTATGGGGACCGGCATTATTATACATTTGATGGCATGGAATATGATTATATCAGTGATTGCCAAGTTTATTTGGTAAAGGTAAGTAGGCATATTTTAATGCTTTTCTGTGTCTTGGATGATTTTGATGGTGGCTTGATGTGCACAGTGGTCTGGAAAAGTTGATGAGAGAGATTATCTCTGAGACTGTGATTGCTTATTCAAGGAAAAAGTTGAAGTAATTTTCATAGGAGAGACATACTGAGCTCAGTAAAAAAAGTAAGGCATTTTCTGTTCAGTAAGACCAAAGAGGCCCACTACTTCTTTATTTGCTTTATGTGCTAGCAGAGTTTGGATAAGAAACAGACAGATACAACAAAACACTGTCATGTCCTTCTTTTGTATATTAATATGCAAAGGTGATGCTAAATACTGCCTGACATCTCTGCTGTTATTTTAACTTCACCTCTAGAGCAGGCAAGTGTAGGGGAATGCTGTCTCAGGCTGTGATCAGACACAGGAAAAAAAGCAATCTACGGTGGCTTAGAGACATCTTTGAGGTGGGATTGTTCATATACCTGTCTGCTCCTCCCGGCTTTCCTGAACATTCTAAACTAGAAAAGGTGGATTAGAGAAGAGCTGGGAGCACTAGGGCCACACACTGTCTCTCTGGGGCACCTCTTTTGTTACGTCTGAACACGGACTCACATATGAAGGGATGAAACCATGTTTGGGCAAAGTGCTTTTCCCTCTGTGAATCGTGCACAGAATCACAAGGTATGATATTATATGTGGGAGCAAATCCATCCACCCACCCACCAGCCAACCAGCCAACCAGCCAGCCAGCCAGCCAGCCAGCCAGCCAGCCAGCCAACCAACCAACCAACCAACCAACCAACCCCACCGGTTACAACAGCCTTTGATGCTGAAGAATGCATTGCTGTATAAAATGGAGTGTTTTGCCTCACAACTCTTTCTGTTAAGAAATTCCTCATGGGAATTCCCCGTACTCTGAATCAAATCTGAATTTGACTTGGAGTGTCCCCATGCAAAGCCCCCAAACTAGGCTACATGCGGAACAAATCACCCAAATCCGTGGTAAATAAACTCCCTTTGCAAACTGTTCTCACGGTGGTTCGGGAGGCAAGCCCAGATTATTTTGGAGGCTTGGGGACGCTCCTGGGTTATTAGGGCAGGAGATTGATGCTCATGTCATTAGCAGGCTGGTTTCACGTCCTGTGCTCACCGTTCCTGTCCTGTGCATTGGGGATTGCAACTGCTGGCCATTTTTAAAGATCAAACAGCATAGAAGAACTGAGCGCCCCGGTTTGACAGGTAAAGATGCAGTGATGTGGGGGGGTCATCTGGCCCTTGTTGTCCCACGAGCCTCTTCCTGCAACCCTTATTCCACCCTCACACTCAGATTGCTGGCAAGCAGCTTCTAGAGCGGTGATGGCCAACCTATGACACGCGTGTCACAGGTGATACACCAAGCCCTTTTAGGTGACACACCTGGTCACCCTGGCACCTGGGCATGTAGTGCTTGCTTGTTCTTGAAGTGTATGAAATACCAACTTTCAATTGAAGATTTAGCAAATGTAAAGAATTATTCATTTTTGCTTTTAATAAAATACATATATCAAAAATATAACTTTCTTACTAGAGCTACAAATATCACAAAATTATGGATATTTCTGGAAGTGACACAGCACCCGAGTTAAGCTAGGTTTTCTTGTGAATTTTGACACATCAAGCTCAAAAGGTTAGCCATCACTGTTCTAGAGGCAGTTTAGCAGAGAAGCAGAGAAGTGGTTCTCTGGTAAACTGCCTCTAAACATTGTAGCGGCTTTGGTTAACTTATTCCACCCCCGCTCCCCAACAAGCAGCTTCTGAAGTTTACCAAAGTAAAACTGCCTCTAAACATTGTAGCGGCTTTGGTTAACTTATTCCACCCCCACTCCCCAACAAGCAGCTTTTGAAGTTTACCAAAGTTAAACTGCCTCTAAACATTGTAGTGGCTTTTGTTAGCTTTTTAGCTGGCAAACTTCAGAAGTGCTTCTCTGCTAAACTGCCTCTAACTTCAGAAGCTGCTTGCTGGCAGTCAAGGAGCGGGGGGGGGGATGAGGGTTGCAGGAAGAGGCTTATGGGACAGCAAGGGTCAGATGACACCTCCCCCCCCCCAATCACTGCATCTTACTGGGGCATTCAGTTCTTTTACATTTGACTGGCAATCAGATTGCAGAGAGAAGAGGCTCATTTATGTTTTATCACTGTTTAATGCCCAGCACTTGCAATCAGGGAAGGGGTGTTGGGTGGAATTTCCCTGCCCTTGCTCCTATCGGGAGAGAGAGGGTAGAGAAAAAGATGCAGTTTCCCGATGCAGGGGTTTAGCATGGTATGCATGGAGACCGGTCTATTCGACTTGAGCACATGCTTTCATCGATCCCATGGGGATGGGTCAATTTGAACTAGACTCCATATTGGGAATATCCCAAATCCAGTCCGAAGTAAATGGACTGCATGGGGACAAGCCCATCACGTCTACCATGAAGCACCATTCTTACAATTTCATTCCATTACTCCAAGTCCTGTAGACATGCCTTTTATAGTAGGTCTCCCCAGTTCCAGGATTGGGACATCATTATAAAAAAGCAATTAAATATCTTCCTACCCTTGGCGATTCTCTCTCTCTCTCCCCCTTTGTTAGCAACTCCTCTGTCATGTGCCAATTGTAGTGTACTTCATTTTAAGCTACTTGTTCTGCCAGGGGCATTTGGAGTTCTAAAGTTCAGGAGAAGAGCTGGCATTCTCAAAAACAAGTTGCATGGCACTTTGCCCGCAACTCTTTTAGCCAACAAGCAAGATGACACAAGTGATGAAAACATTGCTTATGTAGATCGATGATATTGGAACTGGCCTTGTTCTTTTTCAGACAGGTGCAATGATAACCTTACCTGACACCTTTTCAGACTTTAGCTTTTTTCAGGAAAGGATGATCTGCTATTCCATAATAGCTAATTTGTTTTTTTAGTATTTGGACTGGACAGGGCTGATGAAAGATTTCTCTGCCCTGGCAGGGTGATTATTGACTGGGCTCTAGGCAGGATATTTTCAGATTATGTCATAGTATCTTTTTCATCCTACCCTGCTGTATCTGCAGAAGAAATGAACACTTATGTTCTTGATGTGGTCTGGGGAATATTTAAGTATTATAATGGAATACTTGAGAAGCATTGGCAATAAATAAATAAATATTGCATTTTGTCTTGATTCGTTGCTTAGTAGCAGAAAGATGAGTTCCTTAATAGTATTTTGGATACTTATTTCTGTCTTTCTTGGCTTTGTTGTTGTTTCCAGTCCGTTTATCTTGCAGCTATTGTTTGATTTGGTTTTGTGCCTTTCAGAATTAGATGAGTTTTATTTAATATCCTTCTTTTGTGAAGTACTGCTACATGCTGTTGTGCAAAAGAGGCTTTACTTTTAATTGAAGTTTAACAAGCTCCACCTAAGAAAAGAAATCATCTGTGTGTTTGACAGTAAAATAATTTTCAAAGCTGTAACATGGAGACTGAATAGCAAACCTACAGTGCTTAATTTAAAAGGACACAAAACAGTTAAATACTCACAGTGGATTAATCCGAAGTACCAAAGATCCAGTCCTGTTCTTAGCTGTACAGAGCTGGTTTAAAAAGCAGAAGTTATTCTTTTCTTAGAGGAAGATACAGATAGGAGAGCACAGTCAAAAAGTCCACCGAGCCCCTGTCCAGATGGGGGAATATGGCACTCACATGGTGCCAGTATGGTGGGGTTGCTACATATATCTGCAGCAACCTCACTATAGGCCCACTCTCCCCCCTCCTAAAATGCACAAACATCTATTGCTGCAAAAGCCAGTGCTGCTCACAGATATTCTAGCAATAGCGCATTTACCTGCATTGTGGATGGAAATGCCATGGTTGCTTCGTCCACTGCATGTGTGTGGAGGCTGAAACAGCTGGCCACACACATGCAGTGGTGGTGACTTGCACATCCAGGTATTTGAGGTTGGCCAGATACCCAGATTGCACTAGCTACAATAGGGGGTGATAACTGCAGGGAAGCAATACTCTGCATTATCCCTTCCTAGCGTGAAGTCTGGCTGGAGGCAGCTTGAGGGTTGGCAATCTTAGATGACCGTTCTGTATTTTGTAGGTAAGTTCAAGAAAGGTCCAGAAGTACATGAAAAGAACCCCCAGGAGTAACAGGCAATCTTCCTACTGTTCCTTGCCTGCCACATAGTGACATTTAGTAATTCAGAGGAAATACAAGGTGATGGAATGCAGCCTCCCTTTACCATGAAGGCCAGGTGTCCTATTTTGCAGAAGAAACCTGGTTTTTTGAAGGGCTGTTAGAGGACCCTAAAAAGAGAGACAAAGCGGAAAGACTTCTGTTCAGCATAGATGTCAGACAAAGCAGGTATACAACCACAGTATTTTCCACTATGTATTGTATACATTAAATTATACGCATTTTTCACCTTTATACAGGGAGCTGAATTTGCCAGGTTCCATGAAAAACTGTTATCTTCTGGCTTTTTTATAAAGAATAGGATTAGAACTAGACCACACCAGCTGGAACTGTTCTGACTGGAAGGCCGCGTCCCCATACAAGCTGTTTGGTGTGGAATGGGCACGCATGGGATTGATCCTTGCCCGTCCCCATGCCATTCCCGGTGACGCAGGCTAGGTGCGGGTTGGAGGCGGGTGCAGCCATCCCGATGCAAACCGTGCCAAACCCTGGCATGGGGGAGAAGTGCCACCTCCTCTCTGCCCCCTCTCTCCTCATTGGAAACCAGATTCATGTCAGCCCACCCGTGCCGCCAGCTGCAAATGCCACATCCTCCCCTCCCTTAGTGGCACAGAAAGCCAGGACTGGGCTGGGAAGCATGAAAATAATTTTAAATAAAGCTTAATAATAATAATAATAATAATAATAATAATAATAATAATAATAATAATAATAATAATAATAATAATAATAATAATAATAATAATAATAATAATAATAATAATAATAATTTTAAAATAGTTTTAAAAGACCCAAAGCCTCTACGGGTTTTAGCGGCAGTTGGGCGCTTGAGCAGTTTTGTGCACCTCTGCTCTACTGGAAACCGTGAGAATGATGCACAGCAATCTTAAAAGCGAGAAAATCAAGCCATTATCATGATTGCCTTGGCAATCGGGAATTGGGGTGGAATATTTGCCATGGAAAAAGTACAAAAATTAAGCCATTATCCTGCCTGCCTTAGTAATTGGGATTTTTCCACTCCCAAAAAATGTCAGCTGCTACGATCTTCAATGCACAGGGCAGACCCCACCTCCCAATGACATGAGTGCCAATTTCCTCCCAAAATAGCCCAGGATTGTCCCCATGCACAGTTTTGGCTTGCTAAGCAATGCCTTCCAGGGGCCCAAACTGTGCCCAGACTTGTTTTTTTGGTCTGGCAAGGTTTGGGGTGATTTGGTCCACAGAAACTGGACCAAATCTAAAACGCGTGTGGATACCCCTTGCTGAGCCTGGTTTTGGTACTGGACCAAACGTGCATGGGGACACACCTGAAGAGTTCTTTTCTGGAGCAGTCCAGATGGCCTGGAACAAGACCATCTGCACTTGGACAGTCTGTTCCATTAGAGTCCCACTACTTCCACAACCAGAAATATTGAAGCAATGCCCTCTCACCATCCCTTGAATGCAGTTGACCTCTGCAGATTAAGAGTATAGTCCCAACTAAAAGTAAAGAATTTTAAAAATTGCTGGGAAAATCGTTCTGCAGAAATAGTAGATTCATTTGAAAATGCCACACATTTTTATGTAAGCACCATTTCTGATTCTGATTTAATGCACAGTTAAAAAAATGTACTCAGAGAATATTCTTAGAACTCCTGATTCTGCTCTATGTGTGCTTAAAAAAGCCCCATGACATTGGGTGTTTTTTAAATTTTAGATTTAGGTGTGGCAAGCTTTCAGACTTTACTTCTTGTAAGATACCGTGGTACTTTATTTCCTTCTCTTTTTCTCATACCACTCCACATGCAAATAAAAGAAAAGAACCATAAAAACAAATATCTCCTTGCATTTGTGTTTAAGTCTCAAACAGAAACAGATATGTCTTATTGAATGGTGGCTTCGTATATGTATATTTTTAAGGGTATGCAAAATTCCAGGATTTCCAATCAACTGGTGGTGTTAGATTCTCACTCTAGCAGATGTCACGGGATTGTATCACCTGGAAATGGATATCTTAGCATTGCCAAACTTTAATCTTGGGACTATCATGTTTTTAATTAGGAAAGGATTGATGTAATGTAACCCAGTGAAAGACCAAATCACTGGGGCAAACCCAAGTAAATTGCACAAAGGGCAACTGTTTATAACTATTATTTTATTTTAAAACTACATTATCTTTGGAGTGCACATTACGCATCAAAATTGTTCGTTTTAGTTCAAAACATTATGAAGGCAGTGCTAGGATTTCCTTACTAGTTCACCTATAGATTCTTTTCTTAGGATTCCTTGAATGTCGATTTTACTCTCTTTATTGAATAGGAGATGCTCAAGTTGTTAAGTAAGATGGGAAAAACACCTTAAATTCAAAATATGAATATTTTTTATATCAACAGCTACTTAACATTTTGCATTAATAATTTGGAACAAAAACAGAACATAACGATAACTGATAGCAAAGAAAGTCCTCAAGTACACTAATTAGATCAACAAACAACTTATTAATCTACTCAGCCATAACAGTAGTTAAAGTAGGTTTTGGATTTATTTAAAAAAATGTGATAGTGAAAGGAAAAAAGGCTATTCTCCTAAATAATCCTGAATTGATAAGAAAACATCCAATATTTTATAGTTTTGCTCTCTCATTTATGTATGTTGGACTTTGACTGAAATAAGGAACATTTTCCCCTCCCCACATTCAGTTATTATTTTAGTATCTTATTAGTTTAATTTGTTCATTTTATTTTCTGTTTTCTATTGCTGTCACCCATCCTGAGATCTTCTGGTATAGAGAGGGGTCAAAATGCAAACAAACAAACCAATAATGCTTATGGACAAAGAAAGTTAGTACAGTATGGTGCTGCATTAAAAATTAAACCATGATAAGTAATCAAACCTCACAGGATAGTACCACATAGAACAGCCCCTAACTGATCTGTGCAGACCTTTCTAAATATTCTTCCAGAGGGAATCGGAATATTTAATAACAAGGAAGCATTTTTGCTGTTGCTGTTGGGTGCTGATGGTGTGCATGAATTATGCATCAGGGTCACATTTGTATGAATTCTTACAAACTTGAATATTCACAATTGAATTGAATTTTGGCTACATTAGAAGATTGACATTTGAATGCTAAGCAGATGCTTTTGTGAACTCATTCAACGCTTCATATTTGTGAAGGTGAGGAAGTGGCAAACGGCCTGCCCCAGTCACATCTGCAGCAATTCAAATAGGATTTGGAACATATTTGGAGGGAATGTGGAGGGATGACTGGTGGCAGAGATCTGAAGTAGATTCAAATAGCATAGAAGAACATTCGCATAATTGAAGTGGCTCTATTTGCCCAAATGTGAATGTTGTTGAGTACCACTGAGTCATGGCAACTCTTGGTTGTCTGGATGGGCACCTCTATGCAGTTTTCTTGGCAGAAATATAGGAGTGGTTTGCCATTGCCTACTTCCGGAAAGAGTCTGGGGATTGAACTGGTAACCCTCTGCTTTCCAAACAGTTTGCAATACCACTAAGCTAACGTTTTTGTTATGCTTGCTAGGATTATTGATTTTGGCACATTTTGTACTCTGTGTCATTAATTTATTGTCGTAAACCTATTAACTTAATGCTGCAAAAACTTAAAAACTTCACATTTAGAATAACTCCTAGCATTCTCCATGCACTGATCTTTCCCTGTGAGTTGAATGATGTGATATGACACAGTTTGGGAAGATTTAAACATTATTAAAAGTTGGACTCTCTGAGAACACACTGTGAGTAATCTGGGTTGCAACCAGATTTCAATAACAAAAAGGTAGGCATGTTACATCAAAATTAAAAATACTGTAGGTTCATCAACAAAAAACTATTTGGGTGTTTCCACACATGCCCTTAAATACACATTAAGGACACATGTGGAAAACCGCGTCTGCACAGCAACACCCATTAAGAACACTTTGGGTAATCTGCGTCTGCACAGCGACACCCAATAAGCACAGAATGGGAAAGCCGCGTCTGCACAGCAGAACCCATTAAGAACACTTTTGGGAAACCGCGTCCGCACAGCAGCACCCATTAGAGACAGATCGAGGAAACCCTGTCTGCACCTACCTGTCTCTAATGGGTGTTATCGGGCGCTAAAACTGGTTTCCCGGAAGACCACATAAAAGTAGGTCTTAATGGGTGTTTTCACTGTTAAGACGCACACTGTTTAGGATACATCCGCACAGTGAAAAGGGTCCCTAACTGGGCCCTCCCCTGGCTTGCCGTGATTGGCTGTGCCAGAGCCGAGCATGGTGAGCTGGGGAACCCCGATTTCGCGGCTTGCCCTTGCCCCAGAAGCGGCAGATCACCACTTCTGGAGCCAGGGGGAGCTTCTCCAACCCCCCCCCCCCCCAGCCTGCCCTGACCAGTCAGGAGGCATGTAGGATGCAGGTGCAGAGCCTCCTGGGACCTTGCGCCCAGAATCGGGGTGATGGCGAAGAGGTAATAAGGGGATCGCTTGTGCTCTCCCCAGGGTGGGCTGGGGGGGGGGGTTGGAGAAGCTCCCCCTGGCTCCAGAACGGGTGATCCGCCGCTTCTGGGGTGAGGGTGAGACGCGAAATCAGGGTCCCCAGGCTCGCCATGCTCGGCTCCGGCGGAGCCAATCATGGCGGGCTGGGGGAGGGCCTCCAGAGCACAGATTTGATGTGAGTGCCATGCATCCGCACAGCGCCCTCCTCAAATCCGGATCTAAATCGTCCTTCCATTGCGTGTGTGGACGGATTCGGATCTACCTCCTGAAATCCAGATCTACACTGCATCCAGATTTGGTAAATCCGGATCTACTCTAACACAGATTTACTAAATCCGGAAGTAGTAGATCCGGATTTCCAGTGGTAAGTGCGGAAGCACCCTTTGGGACCAAATTTATGGGTTCTAGCAGTTTCAAACTCCTCTGTGACATTCATTTGGCAAAATATTGTTCGATCATGTCCTCTCTTAACTGTTTAAATTGGCAAGTTTAAATTTTATCTGTTGAATTTAACTGAAATTTGATTTTTACTTTATCTTATTTTCTTGTTTTTATTTCATTGGGCTTTTATCCCTTTTGGCTATTCTATTTTTGCTCTGCTGATCACTGATTAAAATAAAAAAGCAACTATATATTTATTTATTATGTAACTTGAAGAGCAGTTCACCCTTGGATAGCATATTAAAGCTTCCTTTCTTCTGACTGTATAAATATCAACAGCTGGTCTTTCCCTGGATTCCCAGGGGTTGTTGGTGTAACTTTGGCACTTATCTGTCAGCCACGTCCACAGAGCAGTTCCTTACTATGGTACATCTCACCATGTTCTCCTTGCTCTTCTTCTGTGAGGGCTGTCAGACTTTTTCCTTCCTCCATGCTTCACCGGGAGGGCTTCCATAAATTCATTGTCCCTTCTCCTTTGGTAGATTCCACATTTGGAGTGCTGTGACTTGTAAAGTGCTCTAGGAATGTCTGAATTTCTTCAATCTTTTTTTTAAATACCTGATTCACCTAGGATAAGCTACTGTATTAACTGATATGGCTAAAGGAAAAAAAAAACAATCAAAATGTTTAAGTAGGGATACTTCTTTTATTTTTTCTAAGATGATATAATACATTCTGCAAAACAGGCCCACTGCTGAGATTTTGGTTGCTTTCCCAGATTCCTGACTTTGTTTCTCATTGCTTAGAAACAACATGCTCTTACAAAGCAACTAATACCGTATATTCCGGC
This sequence comes from Aspidoscelis tigris stejnegeri, assembly GCA_023333525.1. Lineage (NCBI taxonomy): Eukaryota > Metazoa > Chordata > Lepidosauria > Squamata > Teiidae > Aspidoscelis > Aspidoscelis tigris. The sequence goes on along the minus strand of JALMGA010000005.1, from coordinate 47,994,395 downwards.
GTATAAGGCGACCCCCAACTTTCCAGTTAAAATACAGAGTTTGGGATATACTCGCCGTATAAGAAGACGACCCCCGGCGTATAAGATGACCCCCGACTTTTGAGAATTTTTTCCGAGGTTAAAAAGTAGTCTTATATGCCAGAATATACAGTACTTACTCTGTTATCCTTCTACATCTCCTTGTTTGATTTTCAATATTAGATTTCTTGTTCTTTCTTTCCTTAATTTATATGCTAGTCATCTTCCTGATTTATTTGCTGAGGTGAAACTCCTTTGTTTTAAGAATCATAGTTTTGTATCCTTAACTATTGCCTTCCTTGTGCTTTTTCCTTAAAAGGGAAACCTATGAGCAAATTCGGAAAGTAATTGAGTGATCATGGATTTTTGATCTTGCTTTATTTGCTTAAAGTATTATCAGCCATTTCAGGTAACCTCCCCCAATTGACTTTCAGATTAATTAATTACAAAATAAATTATGCAAAGAAAAAAGCTATACAGGCAGGGAGAGCAAAACAAACTGAGAAGGACAGAGTTTACACCTAAATTTTTATCTGTGTGCAGGCCTTCCTCTGTTCTCAGAGATCAGATTTGAAAGTCCATTTTTTCTTAGTTTCAACCAGGAAAGGAAGATCCAATCTAAGGACAGGTACGGAACTCATACTATTTCTAGGTCATTCTGGCCTGGTTACATCAGCCTGGGAGTGGGGACAGGCCAGATCAGGTTCTGAGTCCCAGGCTGACCTCCATGAAAGTAGAAGCCACAGGGAAGTGGGAGTGGGCTGTTTATTCTGGATCCAAGGGCAGAGTAGGGAGGACTTCATCCATGCTGCTTCAGAGGCAGACTGTGGGCTAAGAACATGTGCCCCCTCTGGGCTTGCTCTTTCCATGCTGACCATACCATGTCAAAGCTTCGTGGATCCTGTGTGATCACGGCCCCTGATGAGTCACTCTGTACATGGAACAAGCAGCTACCCATTAGACCAAACGTTGCACAGTCAGAACACCTAAGGTATATCAAGTTCAGAGCTCACATCTTCAGGGAGGCTATAGAAAGGATTGTAAAATCAGAGGTGTATGGACAAAAAAGAAGGTTCCTTAGGACATTCTTTAAACTGCAGTTTGCAATAGTTGAGGACTCTGAGAACAATTAGATGATCTAGATCGGGTTACCTGATGCAGGGAACATGAATTGCTGAATGAGATCTTGTGAGTATCCATAGTTGGACCTTCTCTCTGGTAGTACCCACCTCTGAAATAGTCTCCACTGTGATATTAGTAGGGTGCCTACACTCCTGGTCTTTAGATGCCAATTTAAATGATTCTCAGGGGAAAGCTAATAAATGAGGTGCGCTATTTGTGTTTCGCATGTTGTCTTCTTTATATCCTGTTTTGCAAAATGGTTTGGTTTTTTTTTTACTTTTAATGAGCTGTAGAGATCAGTCCTTATAGGATGCGAATATTAGCTGTTTTGGACGTGGAAATCATAACTTGTGGCTAACCAGTCTGTTTCCTTTGAATACCCCTTGGTGTATTTTGGGGAGATTAGGGAATCCGATTCGAATCCATTGAATATCAACATTTGAATTGGATTTTTGAAAATCCGAATTTACACATTTGAACGGATTGGGGATTTTTGAATAATTTGAATGAACCAATCTGCATTTATTGCATACGAGTATAATTTGCATTTGTGATTATAATGCAGGATGAAAGCGGGATGATCGCAAATTAAAAAAATGGATACAAATGTTGCCGACATACATATTTTCAAATTCGAATTAGATTTTCAAATATATGGATTCAAATAATCAGGATCCAAACTGGATTTTCAAAAATCAGGATCCAAATCGGATTTTCAAAAATCTGGATTTTAAAAATTCGAATTGAATCAATTTTTGAATATTCAATTCGACTTGAATTTGAATGCAAAAAAATGCGTTCGTGCACGCCCCTATGGGAAATGCATAGAGTGTAGGAGATACATCGGGTCCATTTGTCCAGATCCAATGCAGTTTGGTGGCTTTGTTGAACATAGGGATAGTTTTATTAATGATTTTAGGTATGTTTGACAGCATGCATTGTCTCATGTTTACATGACACATCCACCCACTGATGTGCTCTGTCATGGTATGAATTTTCTCATCCAAGTGTGTTTATATGACTGATTACAAGAACAACAATAACAAAAACGCAATGCAAAATGATGATTACAGCATTTTAAAAGACTGCAGAAAACTATGCATTTGAACAGCTGCAGAGTAAATGGATCATGAGAAAATACTTTGCCATGCATTTCTGTTATGTACATTTGATATCTCACAGATTATTTTATTAGAGTTTACTAATATGCTTTTAGGAAGAATTGTTCAAAGCACTTAGAACAATAAAATGAAAAAGATGTGTAGTTTAAGAGGAAAGATAAGGTCCTTTCCATACAGTTCCTGAATCAGTTTGCAGGTCTGGCCTTAGGAGTCTGAAAATGTCTGGTAAATTTAAAGGTAAGAATGATATTTTTGTACATCTTGAGGTACTTGGTTCTAGCAAATTCAGTTGTAAAAAGTAGCATTATCTTTCCCATTGTGCCCCTTGATGGGTCACTTTTCTTCCTTTGTCTACATTCTGGATCATCTCCATTTTTATCCAAGTTAACCTGTCATAATTTGATTAGAGTAATGTTAGTCCATGCTGCCCACAGAGCTGAAGGCAGCTGGAGTCCCATTAAGAGAATAACATGCACTATAGGAAAAATTCCCCCAGTAGGAATTTCTTGTGTGGATGCTTCAATGATGTTTGTTTTTGATGTTTCTTCCCAGGGTATAGAAAGTTCGAACTTGTCTATAATAATTCAGAACAAAAAGTGCTTTGATAATGACATTGTTTGCTCAAAGAGCATTTTTATTTCTGTTGGGGATGCTGAGATTTTTTTAAGTGAGCCACTAGATGTACAGGTAAGTTTTAACTTCCCTTCCTTCACCATCCCTTTACTGGCAAAACCATGATATAACTTGATAGTTTAAATGCAATTCAGCTAAATTAATGCTGGCTAATGGAAGTTCTCTCAGGGCTTTTCCGTACAGGCTCTAAAAACGCATTTAGAGCCAGATGTGGGAAGGGAATTAGGGTCCCTATGAGGATGCCACATCCGCACGTCAGCGCACAAAACTGGTTGCTTAAACCGGTTTTGCTGCCGAAATCCAACCCAGATATAAGACCTGAAAAATCAGGTCTTACATCTGGCCTTTCCCCTGAAACCATTTCAGAAGGAAATGCTTCTGAAGCGGCAGGGGAAAAAGCCAGACTGCCGGCGCATGCCCAGCTGTCAAAGAAGCAGAGAGCATGCTCTGCCTCTCTGACAGGTGGGCATGCCCACTAGCCTCTGCCATGGTGAGGCCAGCAGCCAGGTTCTCCACCTTCCCTCTCATAAGAGAAGGGACGATCGCTCCTTCTCTTGCTAGGGGCAGCGGCAGCCACCCCCCCATCCCACCTGTAGCTGCGCGCCACCTTACCTGGTCGCTGGCGGGCCAATTCTGGGAGCGTCAGGGCCAGCATCCATTGTGCATGCATGTGCTGCAGCCTACATTTCCAAGCTGCATGTGCTCTCTGTCTTTGACAGCTGGGCAGGGCCTCTCCAATCCAGCCCTGCCGCCGCCCCGCACATGTGTGGACATGCGGGCCTCCGAGAATCTGCCCCTGCTTGGGGCAGATTTTTTTAAAAAAATGTTTCGCTGAAAAATGGATCTTATAGTCAGCTATTTTTAGATGCATGTTAAGCATGCATTGTTTGAGCTGGAAATTACAGACATTATCTGAGTATATTATTCAGGGCCTGATATGGATATAGTAATTGTCGTTATGTTTATATGAGTTGGGTTCTTGAAATCCCTCACAAATCACAGATATAGAGCAATTGTGTATAAAGGAAATAAGGTTAGATGCCCAGTCTGTTGGAGTCAAAAACATACAGCTGGCAGCATGGTTGGGGTAGAAGGTACAACCAGGTGCCTCCTCAGCTCTGATCTGCCACCAGGCCTTGGCTCTGGAACCTCACCTGCAGTTGTTCTTTACTGGCACCTGCCAGTGGTGCTAACATAGGCTCAGCAGTGGAGACATTAAGGAGTCAGAATCAGTCCTCCTAGTCCTGCTATCTTACAGCTGCCATCTTAGTGCCCTTCCAAGCTTATCATGTCTTCTTTGAGCATTTCTTTAACTTGGTATGGGGGTGCCATGACTCTGCCATTGCCTGGTGAGTTCCCTCCTTGCTTTTTCCCTTTTTTGTGCCTGAGAGAGAACTGAAGCTTTGGGTGTATGTGGGGAATTCATATCGATAGGATTCTACATTAGCAGATGCATGTCTGCACTCACAGGCACAAACAATACAAATACAATGCCATGAGATAGGAAAAAACTGAAAAATATATAGACTGAAGATATAGTGGCTTTATACATTTTCCAGTCAAAAAAATATGCGTATCTTGCATATCCAGAAATTGCAAAACAGAAGATCATAAGTATTAATTAAATGCATATCTTACTTTTTTAAAAAAGCCCTTTATATGTTTTTTACAAGCATAAATTTCTTCACAGAGGATGGTGAGAAGGCATGAAGGCAAAACTAAGTATCAACTGTGGAAAGCTGGGCATTATACAGCAGTACACTTTCCAGATGAGGAGATTACAGTGCTGTGGGATAAGAAGACAACAGTTCATATCAAAGTTGGCATTCAGTGGAAGGTGAATCTGTCTCCCATTTTATTAGTGTACCCAAGTGCAAGGAAAACACATGTACATTTTATCCACTCTTAAAATACAATAAGTGCATGTTAGATCATTCACAAGCTTACTTCTTCCATCTCCAAGGGATGGGTATGTGTGTGAGAGAAGGAAGGTATGAGTTAATCTATTTGTTGAAGTATAGTAATCTCTCATTAAACAAGCCACCAGTGTGTAAGAGATTTCACTTATAAGAGATGTACAAGCTCCTAGCTGTCTTTCATTAAACAAGCCAGTTTTCACTTAAAACATACTAAAATAGAAGCAGTGAGAATTCACTGTACGGATTTTCACTTTATTAGAGATTTCCCCAGAATGAGTTAAGTTGTATTGAAAGGATAACTATATAAACAACAGCTAGAAAGGTGAAATTAATGAAGTTGGGGACAAAAACAAATTACTTTTGAAAGCTGGACACTTCTAAGGCCATTAGCTGGGATTTGAGAGCAGGAAAGGTTTGTCCTTGTCTTTGCTTGAGATGCCCATGAGCATTTGGTGGGCCACCATGTGCGACGGGACGCTGGACTAGATGGGCTGTGGCCTGACCCAGAAGGGCTTCTCTTACGTTCTTATGAAAGCACAATACTTTCAAAGAGGGACAAATTAGTCAAATGATACATATAATTTGTAGCAAGAGACATAAAGTTTTACTTTAATGCAGAAAAGGACAAAAAGTCAGGGTAAATTTTCTGCAAAGCAGCGTAGGGGGTGATCAGTCAAACAGAAAGTGAAGAACTCGGCATGTTATATGATTTGGGTATCTTCCCAGCCAATCAAAATTGACTGCTGTGTGGAGGTCAGGAAAGAATTATGTGGGAAGATCAGACGTAGTTTAGCAAGCTTTTGCAGTTGGGGAAAGGTGGCACAGTGTGTGTGAGCCCCTCTTTGTAATTAATTCTTCCTCTCATTATTACCAAGTTTGACTATGAGTTGCTTCTCCCCACACGATCATCAGTTGTGCCCCAGAAATGAATTAGTGCAATCATGCTAAGTCATAGCTTCTCTTTGGCTTAAGAAAGCACCTTCTTTGACTAAGTACAAAAAACCAAAACCTGAATTAATACACAGTGAAAGAAGAAATTAAACGATCTCTTAAGGCTTAATGTGAGTTGGAATGAGAGCATAGCAAGGAGGAAACTTACTTAGGCTTGAGGAGAATTATACCTTTCTGAAGGCCGCCTCAGTCAAAGAAGATCTTCTCAATGGTGAAAAAAAGCAGCAGAACACAAGCACTCATGCACACACACTCATGCGCACACACATGCATACACACATGCACACACACACATGCACACACACTCATGCGCACAAGCAAACCTTCAAGTTTCATTCTTTTTATGAGGCTGTACAAAAAAATGTTTTAATTAAATAATTTCAGGGGAAACTGGCAGGCCTGTGTGGAAATTTTGATGAATTCACTTCAAATGATCTGACAACATCTAACAACATGGAAGTAAAAAATGCTCAAGTTTTTGGAGAGAGCTGGGCAATAGGGCAGGTAAGTTTGGTGTATCTATTCAGTTTCAAAATAGACTTGTGTTAACCCTATAAAATGCAATCATAAACATAGGAATTATACTGCTAACAATTATACTGTTGTCAGTTTGACTGAATTGTCTAAAGGCCTCCCTTCAACTTTATGAGTTTATGGAATGTTCTAGGCCAGTCTTCCTCAATCTGGCACACTTGGGACACTTTGGACTACAATTCCCATCAGCCCCAGATGGCATGATTAGCAGGCAGAGGTCAATATGACCTGAAGGGCAGCAACGTTGGAAAGGCTTTTGTTGTTTTGTACCATTGAATTGGGGCTTATGCAGGGTAATTCTGCAGGCACAACCATATTTCCCCCCACTTTTCATAATGTGCTTCTGTGACCTGTGATTTTTTTCCAGGAAGTCACTCTGATACTTTGCTATGGGAAAGGCTACTTTGGGTTATCTCTTAGGGCCTGTCCCCATGCTGAAAATATTCTGAAATTATTTCGAGGCCGCCTTGGGAGCATCTCCATGCAAAGCCCTGATATGAGCTACATGCAAGACAATACGTGTTAAAAAAACCCACTTAACAAGTATACTACATCCGAAATAAGGGGCTAGCATGTATTGTCCTGGGGTCATGCGGATGCTCCCAGGTTATTTGGGGTGGAGCTTGGTGGCCGCAGTATTAGCGGGCAGGGTTTTGCCTCTGCTCCCTGTTCCTGCCGTGTGCACTGCGATCAGACCCTGGAAATCTGTTGACTGTTAAGCCACATAATAGTAGTGAAATTAAAAGGCTTTTCCTTCCTTCAGGATTGGTTGATCTGAAAGTGATTGAGAAGTTGACCTGAATTGGGAGAAAATTTTGAGCCAGTTGCGAGTAGGGGGTGCCCGCTGTCATGCCCATGTGCACGCCTCCACAAATCTGTGGTGGCCAAGGAAGGGAATGATCTGCATTTAGTTATACTTTTAACTAACTTTTGGTTATGCTTTTAACTGTGGCAGCCAAGGAAAGGAATGATCTTTTTGTTCGTGGAGGTGCACCTGAGGTGTTTGCCTGTCATCGCTGCAGTGGGCAGGACGGGTTATGGTGACGTCAACCCGGCTTCCTATCAGGGGAGAGAGTGGGTGGGGGGGAAAAGTTGCGGGTTCACGCTGTGGCTTCCATGGGGACAGGCACGTATGATTTGAATTTGCATTGCCCCAAACCACATGGGGATGCTTTATTGCCAGTTACAATATGGATTTTTATGACACGTGTCACAAGCGAAGCAACTGGCTTCTATGGGGATGTGCCCTTAGAAAGGTTTCAATTTCAATAAAGAGCATCATTACAGCTAACAATAGAATGCATCGTTAGAAGAAAAGCAAGTTATTTTTGAGCATATGATAGGAACTCATAAGTGCGGATAGCTATCATGTCTCAGAACCAGGATCTTTGAGAGATTTTTTGAAATTAGTCCCCTGATTAATTTTTTCCTGCCGCACTAAGTGCATAGCAAAATGTTATACCCCCAGTTGCTTGGTGGGGGTTAAAAACAACCATGTCTTTTCAATGACACTTTGCCTTTGTTGTCACAGTTCAAAAGTGCAATGTCTGCTTCCCTCCTATTCCTAAACTGTCCTATCAAATTACAAATGCTCTGACAAATTCTCCAGTTTCTTCTTCCTCTAAACATCGATCTTATTTGTATTATGAATGTCACAAGTATACTAAAACTTATATGAATACCGTTACATAAACCAAAATTAAAAAAAAGTCTGTTTTAATACGTGGAAAGCTAACTAAAAGCAACTGTTTGCATGGGGAGATAGTCCTTTACAGTAAACACTGAAGTATTTCCATCTTATTACAAAGTACGTGTCTATATAAAATATGGCTTTTGCTCTGTGTACAGATAGATAACATCTCTCCCACTGTTGTATTCTTTCTACAGGACTTGGAAGAGGAGTAAAAATGTCAGCTGTTTTAAACCCCCCCCCCACACACAAACACTTGATTTTCTTTTGCATTTTGCACGAATTAATCTGTTGCATCTTTTATTTAGTAAAAAACTACTCTTATCATAGTATTAAACTTAAACAAAGTGATACATCAGACAAACACTGCTCTGTGGTTGATTTTGTGTTTGGCTGTTCTGAAAATAATGTGGTCAGGAAAGCATTCAGTTTTCATGCCAAAAAAGTAAAAAGAACAATAAACAAGGATCGACTCCAGCAAAATGCTTATAAAAAGAATCTGTAATTCAAGAGAGGGGGTGGGGGTGAGATCCTTTCTCAAGGTCTTGTTTCAGGAATGGTTGAGAGGAGGATCTCCACATTTTCAAAAAAGTTTGCTATGCTCACTCTACAAAAAATTCATATCATAGCTTGTTAAAAAAACAAAACAACCTGTATCAATAATGTATTTGCTTTTCTGTAAATCAGTGTGTGACTCCAAATGAGACCATGAAACCATGTGAAGTGCACCAGAACAAGTTCCCTTATGCAAAAAAGGAGTGCTCTATCTTGTACAGTGATGTTTTTGCACCCTGCCGCAATGTGGTAAGTGAAGATTTTATAAATTCTTTTTAAAAAGGGGGCAGATTTTTTCTCAGTCTCTGCCAAATATTTAAAGAACTGCCAAAGCACCTGATAACACAAGCCCATTTGAATGCTACTATAATACTACCAGACCATTAATGATTCTTCGCAATATGCTAGGAATTTACTGAGCTAATGGAGAATGAGGATCAGCCAAGGTGTATGTAACTTCTTCTTTGTTTCTAGAGCATCAGTTCTGATTATCTGTACATAAGGACTTCAAACTTTTTGGTCTCTACACTTCAGACATAGAACACAAAAATACAAAATCTGCAAAATGTTTTACTGAAAAGTTATCAAAATATTCAGATTTACTCTTGTTCTTTTTTTGTCCATTAAATGTCTTGTATGTCATATCTTATAGTTGGGTTTTGCCCATGCTATGATATCATCTTTATATGCAGTAATTCAGTGGTAGACCAGTACTATCTGCCATTTATATTATATTTTGGTCTCCTTCATGATAATGCAGTACATCTTGTCTGACAGGTGAAAACAAAGAATTAAGCTGACTTTAAAAACAACAACAGCAACAACAACACAGTAATCCAGTGTTTCCCAATACCTGAATTGCTTAACTGTGGCCCTCCAGGTGATCCCAAACTACAACTCCCGTTATTCTGTGTCAGTCCCAATCAGACTGGATAGGACTGGCATGGGATGATGGGGATTATAGTTCAGAGACCTTTGGAGAGCCACAGTTAAGCAGCCCTGCTCTACACCTTTGTTCTTAAGATTTAGTTTTTGCTTTATTGGTTGTTCTCATAACTTCAGTTACTTGATTTCACAATTAGTTTGCCTATACTGTTGCTAGCCTAATTAGGTTTGACAAGATATGCATTCTTTTTACTTTTCTCCTTTTTGTATGACTTTGTGTGTGAGGGTTTTTTAAGTATTCATGCCCTTTATGTTTCCTAGAAACATAAACAACAAAAAACTTTCCAAATATTTTTATTTCAACTCCAAATTAATTAATCCCTTTGGGTTCCCCCTCCCTCCAAACTCCTGTGACCTTTTTTAATGTTTTCCAGATTGATGTGACATCCTTTGTCAAAAACTGCCATACAGATACATGCAACTGTAACCTTGGTGGAGACTGTGAATGTCTGTGTACAAGTATTGCAGCTTATGTTCACAAATGCTGCCAGCAGGGGGCAGTAATTCACTGGCGATCTCCTTCACTCTGCCGTATGTATAATATGGATTGTACTGCCAAGCATCATTTCTGGGGAAAGATAGGATTCTTCTTTTAATCCTTTGTTGTTTGATTTTGTTGTATGATTAGTAACACCACAGAGTTTGGAAGCAGTTTATCCCACTAATGCTGATAAATAGTGACACAGTACCAGTTTCTGCCACCCAGAAAAAATTCTGATCTGTACAGTTTTAAAAATCCCTTCTTGAGAGACCACTGGGTTTACTCTTTGCATCTTCAAACTAACTTGATTTTATGTTTTCCAAGTACTGAAGTTACATCTATGATTAGAAATAGCACTGGACTACTGCTTAACAGTTAGTTTGCTTTTCGCTGTGCAATGTGGGTAAAGAGGTCTGTTTCAGAGGTCTGAAATTGCAATAAAAGATTTTAAGAATGAATGGCACTAATTTTAGGCACACAGATTTCTTAACTTTTAATGAAATTTCAGGAAAGAACAGGACCTATTCAAAATGTACAAAAGGGTAGCTTTTGTGAATCGCATTTTCCTGCGTGTCTGTTATCTTGTCTCAGACTGACAGTTTAAACTGAATTTTCAGTTTAAGATGCTTCAGCTCCTGCCTAAATTGCATCTGTTTTATCTTCCAGCTTATGACTGTGATTATTACAACCAAGGTATGTAGCATGCTTGTTAACTTGAAATAATAATAGTGCTCTTTGTGTGTGTGATTGTATGTGTGTATAGTTTCACTTCTTATGAATAGAGAAGACCATACTTGACAGATTTGTTCAAGCAGAGTAAAACTAATTTTTACAATGAATCGTATTGCAAGTGTTTGTTCAGGGATTAACTTTAGTGGACTATGGGTGTTTTCCCACTGTCACTAGAAGTACCCATTAAGTACCCGTTAATGGGTACAAAAATGCCATTACGTACCCATTAATGGGTACTTAATGGGTACTTTTAGTGACAGTGGAAAAACACTCTATATTCAGGAACTTAGTTTAGTCTCTGGAATATTTATTGATACAGGTCTATATCAAGATGCATTAATTTAACATCCATGTTGGCTGCCATTTTATAACTTGAAACCATCACAGGCCAGTTACCTTGCAGCCTCAGGAGATTGTATGGTTGGCGGAGAACCTTTCAAAATACCCTCCATCCATCTGATCATGTATTTGTAGGTTTTGATGTTTTATTGAATATTGTGAAACATCAATATTTCAAGATCTTCAGATGTAGGGCAAGATATAAATACTGTGAAATTAATGTCTTTTTATTTAGATATTGTGTGAAACATTTTAGTATTATCTCTCCTATTAGAGAGAGGTTGAGTGGGTGACGTTTTAGCGTCTTGTGTTTTATCATATGCTGTGACCCAGGCTTGGACCTTTGGGTGAAGGGCTGGATACAAATGTTATAAATAAATAAATAATACAGAATTCATAGATCAGGGGCCTTTCTGCACTTAACTGATTAGGCTGCCATGAACTAAGGCTCGTAAACCATCCAAGGTGGACCATCCATTATCAGCCAGAAATGCAAATGTTACCAACCCAAGCCACTGCATCCAAAGCCGGAAGTTCCACCTCCTCACTGCCACAATTGGCTGTTCCATAATATGCTTAAACACCATTGCAGAGGGGCATATTGCAGCTGATCACATCCGCACCCGTGATTGAACGCGCAGTGCCCATACTTGGCTGCTAATCAGACGTCCCTCTCGCTACTCAATGACTAGACGCCACTCCCGTGGATCGGTGGTCCAGCTGCGTCAGAGGTCAGTGATTGATCATAGCTGCCACCACACCTGTGGGGTCGCTGCCTCCCCTGCTCACTGACTGCAGGGAACCGGAGAAAGAGCAAGTGGTTGTGCAGCTGGATGCTTCAGGCAAGCTTTCAGTAGAGGTGTGGAGCACGATTTAGTGCTCCACACCTAATCAACAATTAGTGAACTTCTGGAGAGGGAGGGCACACTTGGAGGCTGCTTTTCCCCAGAAAAGGGTCACGGCATTAGGAAGGTTGAGAACCACTGTGCTAGTGGAAAAACACTCTCTGTTCATTTCCAGATTAAGTACCAAATGCCAGTGTTTTAGCAGCTGTAAAAGACACTGATAAAATAAGTGCTTTTTTGGTGTGTGTGTTTTTAAATAGTTGATTTTCCTAGTGCTATTTAAGATGCAATTTTAATTTTATCCCCTCTAGGGCTTGGAGAAGGACCATATATTTTGGCCAGCTATGATCAGAACAATACTATAATAGGAGTCAACATCACCAGTAAAAAGATCATTGCTTTGCCTCGAATTAGTATTAGTGGAAGTGTGTATTTTAATTTTATGTTAACTCCAGGACTTTTCAAGGACAAAATACTATGTGAGTCATATATTCAGAATTCAGTGCTGTTAATCTGTCAAATTTTAATGTATTGAAGAACATTTGTCTTTCAGCATCAAATATAGTCTGAAAATGTGTTTTGGAACATGCTAAAAACAATCTTCATGTGACATTCAGATTATGATATTAACAGTTTAATCTTTCTTTCTGTGGCCTCATTTGTGACAGCTCCATCTTTGGTCTCGCTTGAATCTGCTGAAAGACCAAACTACTTTCTCTATGTCCGTGCTGATGAAAACATTTCTTTAGAACAATGGGATGCAAGTCCATCCTTTCAGAGAAGAGCAACCTTTTTCCATCACCAGAATCTTTGGATCCCAGGCTACAATGCATTTGAACTGCAGAGCAAAAAAGGCTTCTTCATTACAGTCAGCACATCTGTCGTGAAAGTATCCAAGTTTGATGGTTCTGAAGAATTCAAGCATGAAAGCAGCTTCAGCATAGAGGGTGAGTGATGCATGACCTGGAATGGGTGAGTTTGGAGCATTCCAGGAGTACCAGCTCTTACTATTTTAATTACTAAAAATAGTTTGCACCCATTTGCAAAAACTGTTGTTTTTCTTCTTTCATAGAACTCCATACAGTGGTACCTTATAGAAGAATGTGTGAATGGAGATATGAACCTTGTACAAGCCCCTGTGTTAAAACATGCAGTGATCCTGAAGGAGCAGCTTGCAAATTTCTTCCACCGTGAGTACTATGGATGATATAGTAAGTTCTTAGTATTTTCCACTGTGCAACCAGACACATCTCACCAAACATGGAGGGAGCATCCAGATGGGATGAAAATAGCATCATTACACTGCTACTATGGTGAGGTTTTCTCATGTACCATAGTCCCACTTTTTCATCCCTAAAAAAGCTAAAAGCTTTTTCTGGAAAACTCAGCACTGGCACTGGGTTTTCTGGCAGTAGTGCTTTTTAGTGACAGATTTCCCTTTCTGGATGAAACAACATTCGGAGCTCTGTTCAGCACGAATTTGTAGAGGCTGAAGCAGCTAATCATACATGCATAGACGTGGTCATGTGCACACTCAGGAACTTAACAGCAACTGAATTGCCCAGATTGGACATGGCCAATGTGCACAAAGACAATGCAGAAGAATAGCAGAGAGTGTATTGCATTCCATTTTTGTTCCATGTGACCAGAGACAGCGTTTAGAAGCTTATGTCTGCTGTTCCTTCCAAAATACCTAAGGCTGGTGGTCCTTGGTGATTAATAAAAAGCAATGTAAGACTTTTTGAGCATTGTTCAGACCCAGAAAAATTCTTAAAAATATTTATTAATCTTATTTCCTATAGGGTCGAAGGATGTGTACCATACTGTCCTAAAGATATGATCCTTGATGAAGTGACCCTTAAATGTGTTTATCGAGAAGACTGTAAGTGTTCTCTTTTTTGAAATTACTGTAATAATCTGCTACACTATAATTATCAGAAACTTAATTCAAGCTCAGAAAAATCCTGAGGGACTTTGTTACATGAACTTTTGTTCTTTCTTTCTGGCAATACTTCAAAAGATTCTAGATTATATTATGTTCTTATAGAAATGCTGTAGTATGACTAATGGTTTACGTGATCCCTTCTATTTTTTATTACCTATGAAAATGCATTTTATTTTATTTATATTTTACATTTATATCCCTCCTGTCCCTCAGAAGGAGGTTTTAGTTGCACTGGCTTGTCCTTCTGAGTAAACATGCATTAATGTAAAAAATAAAATGCCAGCTTTCCATACTTCTAGAATATATTTAAGTTGACTGAAACTTTTTTTGAAAAAAAAATGCTAATGCTTTGCTCTCAAATCATACTTTATATATAGACCTCATTATTGCATTTTTGTAATTTTTTTCTTCTGGAAAATAGCTCACGCATTAGGCAGAAGACAGTATGAGAACACGTATCCATTGCTTTCTGCATTCAGCATTTAAATTGTGTACATTTTGTTTGCCATATTTTTAGTTGCTGATAACTCCTGTCTCTCTACCCCCTTGCACTATTACGGAACACAACTGGAAGTACTTTTTGTTTTCTTTTTAAACAGGTATACCAGTGAAGCCTACAGAAGCTGCGTCTGCCGCAAAGCCACTGAAAACAAGGCCCACGATATTAACCTCCCGGGCAGCAGGCACCACTGGGGCCCTTTCTCACCTGCCTTCTGCAATTACCTCTGCGGGTGTTGCACCAATATCTCTGGGCAAGACAACTGAGGAAACAGTTACCCCAAGAGGACAAACTACAGAAAAAGTATTTACAGATTTACCTGACTTGTTGCCATCTTCAAAAATAACTTCTGCAGAAAGCTACACCACTGCTACTTCCCTGGCTGTTTCAGAAGCCCCGGCAATTACCAAACAAATTGCATCTCCTGGACCTGGAACAGATTCCTTTCCGCCATTGCCTCCACCAATTCCTGTAGGCCCCCCATTCCCTGTTTTTCCTTTAATGACCACCACAACTGTACCATTGGGAACCACAGCCTCCTCCTTTGTGCCTGTTGGGCAAGATTCTGCAATTACAACATTTGTAAGCCCATTATTAACTAAAAGGCCTTCCATAAGCCATGCTCAGATACCAGTGGCAGAAGTCTCACAGTCTTTCTTGACTGAAGGAGCATCCCACTTAACTCCCAAACCTCAAACAACTTATCGGCCCTCGTTCACAGCAACTGCACCGCAAACCCCTCCACTTAGTGCTAGATTCACTGCATTTGGCACAGGTCCTCTTGATGATTCTTCCTCTTCAGGCTCTGAGGCAGTCCAGCCTGACTCAACTACAACTCCTATACCTACATTTGGGTTTTCACCAAAATCTCCTTCTGAGCCTATGGCTCCTTTAGCCACCAAAGCTTTTTTTGTTGTCTCTGATACCTTTAGTAGACCACTGCCTTCAAGTGCTACACAGATTTTGATAAGTTCAGGGCCTTCACTGAGTCACAGAGTCACAGAAGCAATGGCTGCATTAGCATCCCCACCTGTTACATCTCAGACTCCCAAAGCAACTGGAGAAGTTACAGTTATTTCAGAGAGTTTCCATATGGGACCATCCACAGTTTCTATCCCAGGGACTCCCCAAACCTCCAAATTATTTGTAACGCACACAATTCCAGCAGAAAATACGCATGCATTGCAGAGTGATTCATCCTCACTGTCAACTACAGTGAGTTCAGTTGGTCCTCACACAGAATTTAAAACTGATTCCATAGTCAAAAGTGTAGATGCTTTTACTCCTTCTGCAGAGGTTTTGGAAGACCTACCTTTTACAAGTTCATTCACCTTACTTACAGTACTACGAAAACAAACCGCCGCTACATCCCCAGTCTCTGCCCAGGCATCTCATTCAAAGAGTTCATCAATGAGTCCTCCAGTTAGCCCCAGCTCAGTTGCAGTGCCAGTTCAAGCTCATGTCCAAATGCCAGTAACATTGCCTGGTGACCATGCTACCTCAACAGAGCCAGGCTTGCACCCTGCACCCTCTCCGTCATCTGTTCTTACATTAAATATAAATATGTCTACAACAAACACCACACCTCTAGGATCAATGAGTTCCTTACCAAGAACAGCAACCATCCAGTCTGCAGAGCCAATGACACATCAAGAGGTTCCTGTTGGTCCATTCTGGAATATCACATCAACCCTTAGCCCCTCAGTAAGTTTATTAGTTTCCTCTGCTGACACAACAGCTTCCAGCAAAACTGAACAAATTACTAGATATTCTCCTAGCAGCACTGAACTTTACACAGGCACTACTTCAGTTTCATTTTCTAGTACCTCCCAAACACCTATCTATACTCCAAAGTTTAGTTTGTTTACACTGAAGCATCCAATGGAAGCTGTCAGAACGGGACCTACAAAAATGCATGAAGTGACCACCTCACATTGGGTACATCTGGGAGCAGCACAAGCTTCAGATATTCAAAATGCCACAGAGTATGCAACAGAAAGTCATCAGACCTCAGGAGCACCCAAAAATGTCACTTTGTATGCCTCAACAGAGAAGTCATCTTTGCTTCACGTTCACATGACTCCAGCTAGCAGTGCAAGTAGCACAGTTTCAGCAAAACCAGTCTCTCTTTCTGAGAAGATGGATATCACATTATCTGACTGGTCTAGGGTTCCACCACCAAAATCAATTAGACCATATTATAGTGTGACTGAACCTGAGCAAGTGAGAAGAACCAGCTTACAGGATGTCACAGTAAGAGATTCTGCACACTCAACTACAGGACTGTTGGGAACCCAAACTTCACAGGCAGAAATGGAAGTGTTGACAACAGAAAGTGAATATGCTTCATTTGGCACAATGATACATATGCTAATGAATGCAACATCACCAGAATGCACGGTAATGGTGTTTTTTGTATACTTTCTTTTTTATTCCAAACATTTAGTGCAAAATTATGCTTATCTCAGTTGTTTTAGTAGCCACTTTTAACCCTTTTATTTTGTATTTTTCTTTGTACTTTATGATCCCACAAGATCCTGATTGCTCAGAAAGCCAAATCATATCATGGCAGTCATGAGACATGATGTACATGTAAATTGGCCTAGTATTCAGTAGCATATTTGCTAGCTAAAAAGATGCCTGACCTGTGTGATTAAGGTGTTTCTACACTTATGATTCCATTTTCCCTCCTTAAAATGGAACAGCCAAGGTATCTTGAACCAGTAGACAGATGCAGCCAGTATGTGTGCATTAATATGGGATGGATGCTGTACAATCTCTCAAAGAACTGTCATAAGAATGTGGAGAAACCTGACTGCGGTTTTCGTGGGATGCCTGTCCAAATTAATACTGACAGTTGCTGTCCAGAGTGGGAATGTCCGTGTAAGTTTTTACATGTATTATATATAGATATATTTAAATTTGAAAGTGTGAATCTTTTAAAAATTAGCAAGTGGTCGACTATATTCCAGAAAGATTACAGAACCATTAGTGAGGAGAGATCCTTACTCAGGGGTTCACTGGAAATAGTGTCAGTGAAAGTTCACCTCTAGTAAAACTAGGGCCCTGTCCCCAAGCAATTTAAAGCCCTCTAAAAATCTTCTTTTGCCTCTTCTTTTGCCTCTGCCATGCCCGGCTTTTCAACGAGCTTCCAGCACTACAAAAGGAGGAAAATCCAAGACAAAAAAAGTGCACTTTAAAGAAGAGTTCCAGCGCTCTTTTTGGAAGTCGCGGGTTTTCCTGGCAGCATTTACCATGGGGACGCTCTGTGGCCAAAAGGGGCCGGGATTGCTGCCTGCACACACAGCCATAAAACATTCACACATCTCCTAGAAGTGCAGCAGCTTCCCTTCCTTTCCCTTTCTAAAGCTCAGAACTTTAAAAGAGCCAGAATAGCACAGAATTGCAACATTGTTGCAATTGTTATCAGGTGGGAAGTGATGGATTGCTACAGTCACCGCTACTCTACCGGGTGGATTTTGACAGTGATCTGTGAAAGTGCTGAGAGTAAATGAGCGAACGATCACATGGCCGATGGCTGCAGCCGCTGCTTTTGCCGGCACGGGAAACCATTTCGGGCGGTGGAGATCTGGGAGACGAACAGAGAACCAATGGCTATTTTTCCTTTGAACTTGTCGGTGGTTTCTTCCTGGTTGTGGCCACACAGAACGCAGTCCCTCCCCATTCCTGCTTGCACCCTATCAACAAGAGAGGGGGCGGGGAGAAGAAGATGCGGGAAAGCAAAACACGATTCCGTGGGGATGGAAAATGTGTGTTTTGCTGAGCCTCATGCGGACGCTTATTCCGGAATTGCACGGCACTTTTAAAGTCTGCTTGAATAGAGTGACGGTAAAGGGAAACTAGAGAGGCAAATAAGTCGTTTGGGGATGCAGCCAACCATCTTCTAGCAAAAACAAAACAAAATGGGACAGAAAATGATGGGAATGTGTATAATAGGATCCATTATTGTTGGAGGATCCATTCCTATGGTTTCCTGTTCTTAAAACCTGGACAGATAATCATGAACCTTGTGATTGGCTCACAGATGTCTTTGACTCACCAACCTCATCTGATTGTGAGTTGACAGAAGATGCTTGTGGACAGAATCCACTCTGCCTGGTTTGTTGAGCCTATATATAGCCCTTTTAATATCAAGAGACTTTATGGAAAGAACATTTTTGTTTGACCATATCGACATGTAGTCATCAAAACCTGTAGACCTGGACATCTGGTCCCTTCCATCTTTTTACGTGTACCTCAACTGTTGCATAATTGTTTCTTCTCACCACCACTATTCTGTGATGCCCTAGCCCAGTGGTTGTCAGCCTGGGGGTCGGGACCCCTTTGGGGGTCGAACTACCCTTTCAGAGGGGTCACGACGAGTGTCCTGCTGCCCTTCCCTCCCACCTTCCAACTGCTCCGCCCCCATGGTTGGGGGTCTCCACAACATGAGGAACTCCATTAAGGGGCCGCGGCATCAGGAAGGCTGAGAACCGCTGCCCTAGCCAATCCACATGGTACAGAGAAAGGAAGAGTGTGTTCACACTGCAGGATACTCTTTGGCTATTTGTCTGCTAGCTTCATAATCTGCTAGCCTTATAAGCCCTAATAATACTGTCTCCCTGTTCACTCTTTTTTGGAGGCTTGCTGGATAAAGTTTAAAAAAAACACACACAAAACCAAGGATAAGCAATTTATAAGGGCAAAGCCTCATTTAACCACTTTGCTCTTGCTTAAAGAATAACGAAGTCCAGTTGATCTGCAGTGTAAAACCTTTTGGGAGTTAAATTCAGATATCTCCCAGCTTGGCAAATCTAGTAATGTGCTGCAATTAAAATTAAGTTAAAACTGAAAAAGTTGAAGAACTCTCAAATGTTACATGTAGCAATGATTAAATTAACTGCCTACTCTTTTTTAGGTCAATGTTCTGTCCTGTCTGAACTGAGCATTATTACGTTTGATGGAAATAACATAGCTCTTTATAAAGTAGCTTCCTATATTTTAGTCAAATTACCAACAGAAGTTATTGTTGCACATATTGAAAAGTGTCCCACTAATCAGGTAGGAGCCTGGTATTATAAATTACACAGTGAAGCATGTTTTTTAAAATTGTAAACATCTATTCCCATGGCAAGAAATGTTAAAATCATCACTGCACGGTGCAGCCAGAATGTTGGCAGCATTTCTGAGCTTTGGAAGTGCCATTTGGAAGAGGACCATTGGGGCGGGGAAGAGGGTTTTTTGCACATGCTTTATATGTTGTAACCTGCCCTGAGACCTTAGGGTATAGGGCAGGCAGGATAAAATTCAAATAAATAAATAAATAATGCAATGACACCAGCGATTGGGAATAGATGAGCTGGACTGAAAGAGACAAAATATAGGTTCCTACGAACTGTCTATGCATTATCCAAACCAATAGTCAAGGTTGAATTGCATCGTAAATTGTGCATTACTGTCTGATATTAGGCTGAGTGAAATTGATTCAGAAATCTATATATGTGCATCTATATATCTATGCAATCCATTGTTAATCGCCTCTAGAAGTATCTATTTGGTGGAAGAATTATGATATTTGATTCAACAGTTATTCTAAACTGTTTTTAAAATTATTTTTTCAGAGTGCCAATTCAATAAGAAGGCTAGTGAGTATTTGTTTACTATGTACAATTTTAATTAATAAATTGTTGTGTGTTTTTTTCATTTCTAAAAACTTATCCTTGTTTCTCTTCTCCAGGCACCACTTGGAAGTGCTTCAGGACTGTGTTTTAAGAAACTTAATGTGACAACACTTTCATATACAGTACTTATTAATCGTTTGGCTAGAAAGGTGAATTTAAAATGTTTTAAGATGTAGAATGCTTCAAAAGGATTTGCACTTTGATATGTATAGAAGATATTCTGTGCGCATCAAACCTTTACAATCAATTAAAAATGGTTTTCTGATCAAAATGATTCATAGAGGCCAGAAGCCAGGGACCCAAATAGCAGTATTTTCTATTCCTGTTTTAATAGCCAGATATTACAAGTAAGCTTTTCAGAGTGCATCTAAATACTGCTCAAAACAGCCCCATGAAGTTGCAAAGGGGGTCAGCCCATATTTATTGGACTTGGTGGAAGGGTTAGAATCTGAATTTCTAGAGTCTCAGGGCAGAGTGGAAAGAAGTGGAAGAATCACAGACACACTGTGACTTGTTATCATGCTATCAAAGCTTGACGCACCTCTTATAATTCTGCCTTGCTGCTACAGTCTCCAAAGGTTCACGTGGGGGGCGTGTGTGTGCCCAACCCTGTGGTTTCTCCTGCATAAAGTCCAGGCTCTTTTGTGGTGCTTAAGGAATGTTTTGCATGACTTTACTTATCCTTAATTCCAATTTATCATTAGAGAAGAGAGTCGTGTGGATTAACTATTGCTTTAACCAGCTTCTCTTTCTGATGATATGCGGCTATTTGGGTTCTGGTGGGACTGTACTTTTCATTCCTTCAGTATTTTGGGATTATTTTAGGTTGTCGTGGATTCAGTGATTCAGCCTTTGCCATTCTCGAAATACGGCTTATGCATTCAAGATACCGGTGCTATGTATGTAATCAACACACCAGCTGGCATAAACATTAAGTGGGCTCATGTTACTGGCATTATAGATATCCAGTATGGCTTTCATTCTAATACTTCTACCAAGACTGAAGGACTCTGTGGTAAGAATATGTTTTCGAATCCTCATTATTCTTGTTTTGGTTCACTACAGTTGAATTTTTGTATTTTGCAGAGAGCTTTCTTCTCCAGTGCCTTAGTCTGTCTTCCATCACATCTCATCTGTGATGTAAAAGCTTATTCCTGAATTTATCACATAGAAGAGAGACTACTCCTGCTAAAGGTTGTGGATTGTAGGGCAAGTTATAATGTTAATATATGGATTTATGAACAGATTAGTTAATAAAGTTCCTAACTGCATTTCCTTGTCATGAATGAATTGGTTCATAAAGGGGCGTGTTTATATATATTTTTGCTTAGAAAATTGACTTTACTATAAGATCTATAAGGATTAGCTTTTCCCTCCCCCTTTCCATGCTAGTATTGAATTTTAGGCTCTGTGTTCTATGGTTGATGCTAGAAAAAGCAAAACAGACTTGCTAACTACTTCCATATTACATGAAGGTCAAAGCATACTACATAACTCCAAGAACTGCACTGACTGCGTATTCCCTATAGAGTCTGTTAGAAATGTTAATATTAATATGTAGGGATAATAAAATGTGGGCTTGATAGAATTCATGAAGCATCCAGGAAGATTTTTAGGAACATATCTCATTTATGTATCAATTTTCTGTAACTGAGCATAAATAATAGAATCAAATCGGACCCAAAAGGTAATGAAGAGGTAATATTTACAAGAATTGAATACAGAATGTGAAAACCAAAAACATAAATAAAAATATCCTAAGTACAATGGCCATATATATCTGGATATGACAAATTTCCCATATTCCCCATATTATAAGCCCCACATTACATTTAACTTCAATTTTTCCTTATTTGTTGAGATAAATATTGTACACTCTGTGTTAACTATTAAAGACAAATGTGTTAGACAAATAAGGACATAGGTCTGTTTAGATGCTATTAGTGAATTATCCTAATGAAGCTACATTGCCCTCAAAATGTTGAAGGTACTGATGTGCTTGGGCTATGACTGTCTGGAATAGACTACTTAGACTGTTCCAGGGTGAGCGCACAAGTGGCCTAGAATATATACTTAAATACATTTTAACTATTTACTTGCTATAGTGCTATAGAAAAGAGAAGGTCAAGGTTGTCTGTAAGCAGCTGTTTGAAGGACACTATAGCTTTACTGTTTAATCCTATCAATATTCCATATTTTTAAGGCATCTGCAATGATGATCCAGCTGATGATCTGAAAATGCAAAATAGGACCGTTATTACAAATATGGAAGAGATTGAATATTTTATTAAAAGCTGGGAAATTGAGAAATCTATGGATGTCACAACAAGAAGGCCTGTGAGAAACTGTACGGAAGACAACTGCACATATTGTATGGAGCTCTTACATAGATGGGTTTTTACTCCCTGCCACAAAAAGGTAAGTATAAATCATTGATTAATGTTATGTCACAAACACCAGATTCAGAAATGTAGCATATACTAGTTAGTCTAGTAGTACATTACTGGTACCATTACTGATTCTGTTCCATTTAAAAGCCTCTGAAAAATCAAGTCATTTTTTTAAAAGTTCAGCATATGTAGGACACCCTGCAAGGTGTATCTTGCCTGCCTTTTTTGTTCTGGTATGCACCTAAGGCTCTCCAAAACTGTCTTTGCGGCGCTCTTCCCAAACAGTATATAATGACTTTAGAGAACATTTTGAGTACACAGTTTTTAAACAATCAGTACTTTTTGTGGACTAAAGCTCCCGAAAAGCAGGCTATCTGTGTGTGGATTAAAAGATGTCTCAGTGCTGTTCTGAAGATCAGATCCATTTTATTTTCCACAATGGGAATGGCAAAATGGACTACTTTTAGGGGCTCTGTTTCCTCTTATCCAATTATAATTGTTGATTTCCTCTGACATTCCACTCTTTTCACTGTGCTCTCCACCATTACACACTGCTTGCTAGGTTTTCCCCCCTCAAGAACAATACTGCACTGCTGCACAGACTTCAGCTGGTGCTGCCTGCTGCTGCCCCCTGCCTTCACCTGTTCTCAACATCCTACAAACGGCCTTTAGAGGCATCCTGCTTGTCTCTCCAGTCACCTAGGCATCCATTCTAGTAGCCATTGATACTACTAGTGAGCTAGATTGGTCTAGTGGTTAGGGAGCCGGACTCCTACCTGGGAATACTGGGTTCGATTCTGCCCTCCCCCACGAAGCCAGCTGGGTGATCTTGGGCTAGTCACAGCTCTCACAGCCCCACCTACCTCACAGGGTGTCTGTTGTGGGGAGAAGAATAGAAAAGCTTTGTCAGCCACTTTGAGTCCCCTTCAGTGAGTGAGAAAAGTGGGGTAGAAAAGTCAACTCTTCTACTATCCTCCATTAATTGAAATTGTGGTTGTAGTTTCAAATTCCTGGCAAGGATTCTAACTGCAGTTTGGACTCCCAGATTGACTTCTTATCTTCCCTGTGCATCAGAACTGGGGCAAGGAGTCAATTCCACAAAAAGGAGAAGCTTGATTGAAGTCTCTTCCAGCTTTGCATAAGGCTGCTTCAACAGTTTGTTGAAGAGACTTGAGGGTTGAATGGGGTACAGAAGAATTTGGATGCCTGAACCCCTGGCTAATGGAGGATGCAGCCCACATGGCCCCGTAGATGCAGTCTCAGGAAAGACAGAAAAACCCAATTCCTTAATCAGTCTGTTTGCTAATCATCATCATCATCATCATCTAGGTTTCACCACAAGATTTTTGTGAGAAAATGTGGATCAACAGCACTTACTTCTGGAATTATGAATGTGATGCTCTCTCTGCATACGTGGCCCTGTGCAATAAACATAATATCTGCATTAAATGGAGAACACCGGATTACTGTTGTAAGTATGGTATTGCCCTTTCTCTCTTCCACCTCCTTCAATTAATATTTGAAAAAAATGTTGACAATGTTTATTTCCTTTTGTGCATGTGACACATAGCACTCAGTTGTCCTGAAGGGAAAGAATACCAGCCTTGTGTTCAACCCTGTGCTGCCAAAACATGCCTGAATAAATGGTTCTATGAAGAATCACCATGCTCGTACTTAAGAGAGGACTGTGTTTGTAAAAATGGGACTATCCTTCATAGAACTGACTCTGACCTCTGCATTCCTGAAGAAAAATGTGGTGAGTAAACCTATAGCTATGTAGCTTGCTTTCTGCTGAAACTGAGGCATGGTTTTTATCTCTGTCTTTATCCAAGTAATATGGAATTAACAGACAGAGTACCTCCAGTTATTGTGTTTGCTAATGGATGCAGCTCAAAAAACTGTTCTCTTTCTGTTGGCTGTGAAAAACCTCTCAGCATTTTTTAAAACTTATTTCCCTGTAAATGTCTATAGAATTACAATATGGGTTTTCCTATAAGAATCCTTCAGTGTCCTGTCTCAGATGGCTACTGAGATTCATGTCTTTGGTGTTTTGAGGTGACATAATATTTAAATGTTCAAGTAACTGAAGCGACCCAAAGTGTGCCTAGTATGAACTGGAAGAAAAGTTTTTTGCTTCTCACCAGGTTATCTCATTCCTTAGAAACAATTTCAAGAAAGGAGACTTGGGAAAGAGACTTGCTTAGATGGCGTGGATGAAGAAGACCACAAATGATACATGCTGTAGAACCTGAGGAAGAGGGTTCCTCTCAAAGCACACGGCCAAAATAGCCCTGTAAGGCAGAGGGAAATAGTCTTAAGTTTCAGATAGGCAGGTGTATTCATTTTCTAACCCTATCCACTTTTCTTAAGGCATCTGATCATTCTCTTTCTTCTTCATATAAGGTGATGCAGAGTAGAGGTGTTTTTATCCCTAAAAAGGAGCTGTCTATTGCCACTGTCAGAGTGGTAACCACGTTTTTGGGGGGAGAGTGGGAGGATTGCTTTGCTTTTAAAGAATGAAAATGAGAGATTTTTGACTAGGAGTGTCTCCTGAAATTTGTGGCATTTTAACACATTAAAAGGATTGTCCTTCTGGCCTTTCTGCTGAAATTGTCTCTGCTTTCACACTAGAGCTGCCCAGAACTAAAGAAAGGCTCTGTAAGGTTGTCAGCGTTGCTCCTTTCCCCCATGAAGATGTTGCAGCCTTAGGGATTGGGTTCTGGCTGAACTGCTGAAGAACTATTTGTTGTAGAGGAGGAAATGAATGAATGGTATTGTTCCAGACATATGGATACTAGATGAAGCCATTCAGACTGAATTCAGGAGCCATTCCACTTTACAAATGAAAAACAGCCTCTGAATCATTTTGTTCTATAAAGGCGAGTTCCCACTCAAGGCATAAAGCGCTATATAAAGTGCTATATACAATGGGACTTACATCGATATGTAAAGCTCGTTAAAAGGAAGCAAATAGGATCTGGCAAACGGATTCAACCCTGATTTTCTGTAAACACTTAAAATGCTTCCAAAAACGGATTGGGGAAAGTGTTTCTTTCCCCTCCTCTCACCATTGCCCAGGGCACACGGCAGCAGCGGCAACTCAAGCCCCGTTCACCTGCTCACCTCCACAGCCACCATCCCCAGCAGGGGTTCCCTCTGAAAAAAGCACCTCGGCTGGCTGGCTTGTTCTGCTGCCTGCTCTCACACATACACACATCTCCCAGTTCCTGCTGCAGTTTCCTCCCTTTCCCTTTTTAAAGGTCAGAATTTTTAAACAGCCAGAATTGCAACATTGTTATCAGGTGTGAAGAGGGTAGATTGCTACAATGAAACCGGCTGCTGTACATTTTAACTGAAAGGGGCTGACATGCAGGGTGAAACCCCATCCATTTCATGATGTATTCGCCCAAATAATGCTCTAGCGTTCCCACAACAATAAGGAAGAAGCATTTTAAAAGCCAAAACCAGAAAAAACACCTGAAAAATCATGTGTTTATTTATTCCGTTTTAAAGCCAAATAATTCTCAAAATACCCCTAAAACTGATCGCGATGGGGACAATGAGGATCCAAACCGTTTTTAAACAGTTTTAAGTGGTACGGGGAACACAGCTTCTGTGTCTTAGTGGCTATATTCCTTTGAACACTATATGCTTCTAAGCTTCAGTGACAATTAACTTCCTCTTACTGACAAAAGCTTGATAGACTAGAAAAAACTTTGCCAGACTCTATGAAGAAAATCTTATTTTACATTGTTGCTCCTAAAAGCACACCAGTTAATTTAATTGCATTAAGAGGGAAATGGGTACTCCGTGTTCTGCAGAAATACTACCTAGGAGATATGTCTGTTATTTTTTGAAAATAAAATAACAGGTTATGAGAGAAAATGTTTTGAAATTGAAGACCTTTTTTTTACTGAATCAAAATTGTTTTAATTCCCCAGTATTTCTAGTGTACATAATTCTACACTGTATTTTTATCTGGTTGTCTGAGAGATGTTATGATATTTTTTTATTCATAGCCTGTACTGATAATGAAGGACATCCCCGTTTTGCTGGAGAGATTTGGAATGGTTCTAATAAAGGATGCTGCATGTCTAAGTGCATGGAGAATGGTACTGTTGTTGCTATTGAACCTGAATGCAATGGAGAGGCATCACCAATATGTGAACGGGAGGGTGAAGTGCTTATTAATGTGATTGAAGAACAAGGTTGCTGCCCAAAGCAAGTCTGTGGTAGGTAATGTGTTTGAGGACATGTGTCATTTAGAGAAAGTGAATATATTTATCGGGGTGACAGGAACTGAGGAAGGAGGTTTAGAATTTTTTAAAAAAATCTATAAAGTAAGATTAGTATGCCAACAGAAAGGCCAGCCTTGAGTATCTACTGAAAATGCAAACAATCTTGAGCTGCACCTCTGAGATGTTTTCTAGATGACTTAAAGATGGTTCATTCTTGGGTTTATTCCCAGGATCATTCTCCCTTGATGAGGATCATTTCATTTCAAAGTAAATTATGTTACGAATTTAATGTGTCCCAATCACTAATCCATCTAGATGTAAAGTAATGATCAGAAACCTTAAGCTCATTTTTATTCTTTTTTTAAAAAATAAACTGGATTTCTCATGTGAAAATAGCCTTTTCCTTGAAGATATGGATGCATAGCTTAATCTGAAAGTTCGTATGCAATAAGATAATACAGCTCTGATCAAGTGAGTAATTTTATTTGTCTTTTAGAATGCAATATGACACTCTGTGACCCAATTTTGCCAATATGCAGACATGCTGAGAAGTTGGTTGTAGTATACAACCCATTATCCTGCTGTCCTCAGTACCAATGTGGTAAGTGATAAAGTGAAATAGTTATATGAAAATCTTGACATCTAGATATATATTTTATTTATGCCATTTATATCCTGCCTTTCTTTGGAAGAACATTGCTCCCCTGCCCTGCATTTTATGACCAGGGGAGGGAGGGAGGGAGGTCAAGACAGTGGCTGGCCTAAGATCATCAGTGATTATCGATGGGTGAGCACGGATTTCAGTTTAAAGACTCCTAGATCCTAGTCTGCCATTCAAGTTGTGAATGTAAAGCAATAACAGAATTTGTTAATTTGGGTGGATAATTTTTTTATGGTTTCAGAATGTGATCCATCAACTTGTCCCAGTGCTTCCCGCCCAGAGTGCAGAGAAGACCAGTTTATTGTTGAAGTCAAACAGAAGGAGCCTTGCTGTTTCTCCTATTTGTGTGGTAAGATTTTTCTTTTCCTTGGGGGAATCTGGCTGGTCACTGTGAAAAAAGATAGAAGTATTATTGGTTCTGGTCCTGTTGGTGGGTAGGAAATTCCAAAATATGTGAATGGCAGAATATGACAGAAAACATGCTGGATTAGAGCAATGACGCACTAAGCCCAGCATTTGGTTCTTATGGGAACTAATCAGAAGTATATGGGAAGCCGCAAGCAGATGATGCGTATTATTTCTTTGTTGGTCTCATTCTTGGGTTGCCTCCAGACACTCTTAATACTTCAGAGTCTCTGCCCAGCTGCATCCCATTGTTTTAATGGGACAAGGGAAAGCTGTCCAGGTAGGACGGAGCCTCTATGGAGCTGCGTCCCGTTGTCCAGATGGGAGAATCGATACTCCACCATATTGTCACAGCATGAGAGGGGAAGCAGCAGCTTTTTACATCTCACTTTCCCTGCTGCTGTGTTGCTGCCACAAATGATTGATTGTCACATGGCCAGTCATGTGACTGGCCATAGCACAGCAGCTGCCAAGCTTTAAGGGTGTCTGAAGGCAACCTTGTTGACATCCTTTTAGTCTTTGGCTGCATCCCCAAAAGACTTATTTACTTCTCCCCTGTCACTCTACTGTCACTTTACTGAAGTGGACTTTAAAAGTGCCATGCAAATCAGGAATAAGCGTCCGCATGAGGCTCAGGAAAATGCGTGTTTTTAACGCACCTTCCATCCCCAAAGGATCCCTGTTTTCTTTGCGCACATCTTTTTCTCCCCGCCCCTACTCTTGTTCATAGGGTGCCAGCGGGAATAGGGAGGGACTGCACTTGGTGTGGCCACAACCAGGAAGACAATTCCTGACAAGCCTAAAGGAAAAATAGCCATCTGTTAGTCTCCCAGATCTCCCCCCCCTCCGAAATGGCTTCTCGTGCTGGAAAACATTCATTCTCACCACTTTCCCTGTTTTTGCTTTCAAAAATCCACC
Source organism: Aspidoscelis tigris stejnegeri (assembly GCA_023333525.1). NCBI lineage: Eukaryota > Metazoa > Chordata > Lepidosauria > Squamata > Teiidae > Aspidoscelis > Aspidoscelis tigris. Next base: position 47,965,773 of record JALMGA010000005.1, on the reverse strand, counting down.
CTGCCCAGCGCACGAGCGCTGACAATCCCTGAGAAGTGCAAAGGAGAAACAGCGATCGGCTCTCTGTTTGTCTCCCAGATCTCCCCCCCCCCAAAATGGCTTCTCGTGCTGGAAAACATTCACTCTCACCACTTTCCCTGTTATTGCTTTCAAAAATCCACCCTGTCCAGCGCACGATCGCTCATTCACTCATCACTTTCCCTGTTATCGCTTTAAAATCCACCCCTAGCAATAATCCACCCATTTCACACCTCACAGCAATTGCAACAATGTTGCAATTCTGCGTGATTCTGGCTCTTTAGTTCTGAAGTGAAGCTGCTTGTGTTTCTGCTCTGTGTGCAGGCGGCAATCCCCGTCCCTTTTGCCACGGAGCGTCCTCAAGGTAAATGTAGCGAGGAAAACCCGCGACTTACAGAAAGAGCGCTGGAAGAGTTGTTTAAAGTGCATGTATTTTGTCGCGCGATTTCCACGTTTTGTAGCGCTGGAACCTCGTTAAAAACCCTGGCTTGGGGACGCTCAGAGGCAAAAGGAGAGTCTTGGCAGACTTTTTATTCCTTGGGGACAGGCCCTTTGTTGCTCTTATAAATAGTTATAGTATCACAATAGAGCTTTACACATGTGGACAACTACTAGACATTTTTAAAGTTCTGTGGGGTTTTCTTTATATAAAGTAAACACATTGGTGGATACTCAGATCATAATCTGCTGAATCTGTGAGTTTCATCTGTGCTGCTGATAAAACATAGTTCCAAACACATTTGTTGAGATATCAGGAAATTTCATTAAAGCTCACGGGAGCTTCTTTCTCTGTAACCACATTGCTGGTCATGCACACCTGAGGTTTAAAACAGTGCATGACACATATAATTAATTAGCTGTTTTCATAGATTTTGTTTTAAAAAAACAGGCAACATTTTTTTCATTCATTTCCGACAAACTGTGGTATTCCAATTCAAATATTAAAGAGTTGCCAGAGCTCAAATTCAAATACATTTTAACTTAGTACTTTTTTTTTGTCAATAGCTCACTTCTCCATGTGTGATTGCTTTTTCTTTGCAGTTTGTGAATCCTGCATTGAACCTATTCCATTATGTAAAGAAGGAGAGATTCTGACTGTGGATCTTAGCACTACACATTACTGTTGTCCTCGTTACCACTGTGGCAAGTCTGACTTTGTTCTTGCATTATGATGGCTCCTTGTTATTCTCCAATTTCCATGCACTAAAATTAGTGGGAGTTCTGGGCCCTTTCTGAAGTTGGACTTATTCTGGAACATATCTTGTGATAGGGTTCTGTTATCTGCATGCTAGCATGCCGACAGCAGGTCCCAGTCCCAGGATATAAGCCAGAATAAGGCCAAGTGCAGAAAGGCCCAGGGCTCTAGTGGGTTCACTACACACTGGAAATATTTTGGTGTTTCATAATATGAGAGGTTCACATATCTAACATTTTAGGTTTTGGTGTCTGCAGCTACACAACTTATATATTTCTAAGTTAGTGGTGCTTTTCCATCCCCCCATGCCTAGGTGGGTGTTTGTTGATTTCCATCTACCTTGTTTTTTGCACATTTTCCTATTCATGGAATCTGTCTAGAATAGACCCCTATCAATGATTAACTCAAAAGATTAAAGAATTAACTTTTAATCAGATTTTTTTGACATAATGTTGCTCAGGCCCTCTTAATAGTCCCTTCTATGTGTCTAAAGTAGATCTTTGCCCTTCAGTCTTGTAATTCAAGATAGCAACTGTAAATACAACTATGTCTGTGAAATGTGGCCATTTCTGTTGTGGCCTGCTATAGTCTACACTAGCATATGGATGACAGATTATTCTGTGCTATAATCCAGAATAAGGCCCAGTGCAGAAAGGGGCATTGGTATTAATTGCTTCATTACATTTTTTTTTGTATCCTGCAGTCTGTGATGAGCATCATTGTCCCTTACATCTTATGAACTGCTCTGCTGATATGAAGCTGGTGAAGAAAAGCATCCCAGAACACTGCTGTCCAGAGTGGCACTGTGGTATCTTCAGTTTGCTTTTCTCCTATGACTTTTATTAACAGCCAGTGGGCATTTCTTTCCCTAATTATCTCTCAATCTTTCTCTGTCTCCAGAATGTGACTGTGAACATGCTGCTATGCCAGTTTGTAAAGTGGTAAGTGCTCTTCAATTTGTATGCCAACTTCATAAGAACAACAATGTACAGTTTTCATCCCTCTATATTTTTAACAGAACCAGGTTATCTTAAGTTTTATTTTCTGACAAGAAGAAGTAAGCCAGAGCATGTTGGTAGCAATACAGAAACATCCAACAAAATATAGTAACCACTCTGCATACATATTTTTGAATGGCTTCCTCCCTCTGTCTGCATGTCCAGTTCTGAATGGTTTTGGATTAGAACCAGTTTTGCAGCAACTTAAAATACCACACGAATCAGCATGGGGTCCCTCCCACCACCCATACGTCCTCTGGTTTTCTAGTCTCAAAGAAACTAAACTTCCAAAAAATGCTCTCAGACACTAAGGCAAGCAAGAGGGACCATTTGTGGAAAATCTAGCCAAGCAGGAGTAGAGTAGGGTAATAAAGATAAACATGAAGTGATTGTTTGGGGGGGGGAATGTCACAAGAGAACAGAGTGACTATCTTAAGTGCCAAAATAATGGCCTTTTCTTTCCTTTGTAACATACTGGATCAGGAATGGTCAGGAGTGGTCCAGGGACCTGCTGTCTGCATGCTGGTGTGGATTAGCCCAGGTCCCTTTGGAATGGCCTGTCTCTCTTGAACTGAGAGAGAGCACTAAAATGGCACCCTACCCCATTCCATTAGTAATCCTTTTTTAAGAGATCCACAAGTGGACCTCTGTTTGTATACCAGACCACAAAGGGCATGCTCCTATGGTCTATTAGACAATGAGGAATTCTTTTTGGTGGCACTCCAGAAAGTGCCACCAGAAGTGGCATGATGCAAGAAAGGCCCTCCTGAAAACACCAGATGTTCCTAACCTTCAAAGACTGAACTCCAAGGATCCTTCAGGGGCACCAGTTGGGGCTGGGGTGGACAGCCCTATCCTGCTCCAGTGATAGCCTGTCCCAGGCTTGGGATAGACTATGTATTCTATAGAATAACCAAGGTAAGTGTGGAAAAGGGCCTCTGTGTTCTAGAAGGAAACATCCTCTCTCTCGCACACAGGCACATATATGGAAGTACTATTTTTCATTTGTATCCCAAGCAAGGTTTTTCAAGTCTTCATTTCATGAATACTGGTCAATGGAGTCACAGGCTTACCACAATTTAATTCTTCAGACGTAGTAGAGAAAGCACACACCAACAAAAATCAAAATCACTGTAATTTAAAATGTAATTCCTTGATCTAATTTCGTTTGCCATCACCCGCTGAAAATTGCAAGCTTTTTTATTATCTCTAGCAATATATACACTTGCAAATATTTTAAATTACGCTGACTTTTGTGATGGATAAGATTTCAAACAAGCTTCATTTCTCCCATTTTTCAGTTGCTGCTTGAATAAATAGTTTCTGTGCTCTGGAAAATGTCTGATTAAAAATCCCCATTTATCACTATGATGAAATGTTTGACATATTCTTTCCACATAATATAAGGCCTATACTGCAAAATACAGCAAGGTATATATTTTATCACATGATTATCTTGAAAATGCTAAAATCATGAGAACAAAGAACAAGTTGTCAGGGAAGCCATAAGGTCACTTTTTAAAAAGAATCAGAGTGTGGGGCATGACATTGTTAGGAACAAAGTCATTCTGTTGCATGTGTAGAAGAAAGGGAGACAAGGCAGCCTCCATGTACTTTGCTTGTTCTTTCTGTGCAGTGGCTACAGATTAGTCCTTAAGGAGAAGTTAAAAAATACACAGGAAGTGGCCATGCCACTTAGGGCCTTTCCAGACACAAGGTGGCACTGTGCTGACCTTGGGTTGGAATTCCAGACTCCATATTCTCACCCAAGTGCAGTGTCAACATAAATAGTTTGAAAAGTGGATCCATAAGTCACATGGGAAACTGAACACTGAAAAATGGGTTTATCAGTTGCCACAAGAGCCAATGCTGTGAAAAACAAATGACTGGTTGGTTTCTTGGGTACCTGGAACTTGGCAGTAAGTCTAAAGTCACATTTTGGGAAAGTATTTGGACCTCTATAAGAAGCTTTTCAACAACATACAAAACATCTAGAACACTATAGATTGCTGCAAATCTGCCTTCATTTGCAGGTGTTTGACCATGTGATTGTAAATTTGACAGATTAATTAGCTGGATTGGTGATAAAATTTAGCTTTCTTCCACTGTAAAAATCCTCTGGTACGTGGCCTATTCCTGCATGGATAATGACATTTTTCTAAATTCTGAGTCTGGTTCTGTTGATAAGATTTACAATAAATGCATAAATATTTTTCAAACTGCCCATATTTGTAAAGTGCCTCCAGTTATATCCTTTGGTGGCTGTTAAAGACACTCGGTTCCATTCAGAGCTTTAGACTGTAAATTGCTTTCTCTGTTAACAATCAAGAGTTGTGTAAAGTCAGCAAAAAGGGCATTTGTATCTATTACCACTTGTATCTATTAGCAACTGTCTTCGCTTATTTTATTTCTGATTGAAGTTTTAACATAGATAAAACTGCCTATTTTTATGTTTATAAGACTGGCAATTTATTTTACAGAAACTTTTTTTGATATCACAGGGAGAAGTTCTGAAAACTTCAGATAACAAAGTTTCAAACATGTGTGGATGTCCACAGTACATTTGCGGTATATACTTTATTTTCACTAGTGTTCCTATTTCCCTTTAAAAATACTTTTTTTTCTCTTGGAGGGCAAACTCCTGAATGCTGCATTTTCAGAAGAAAAAGAATTACAGCTACTAGAATAGCAGAGGTTTTTTTTACTCAATAGATTTATGTGTTAATTCTTCTTTGTGTTAAACTTTTAAAGAGATATTCCATCTTATATGGAGTATCACACAGCTAGATAAATCATATTTCTATTCATATCTCATCAAAACTGTAACTTTGTGTATACATTGGAAAAAATAAATGGACTGTCAAAATTTGATATAAAATTATTTTTTCAAAACACAAAAATCCAACAAGTTTTGAATAGTATAAAAGACATTAACTGTCCTTCAGACATCCAACTTCTTCTGAAAATAAAATTGATTAACGTAATGTAGGTTATAACTGAGCATATAATGTATGTGAGGAGGGGGAAATTATCTACAAATAATATATGTTTCACATTCGTGATATAGCTTTCACCAGCTATGAACACATCTTCTTAGCCTTTACCTAGGCTTTTGAATTAGCTACATAATGAGAACAATTCACTGATGGGAAAGACTGAAGACAAAAGAAGAAGGGGACGGCAGAGGATGAGATGGTTAGATAGTGTTATGGAGGCACTGAACATGAGTGCTGTGGTCACTGGGTTAGACATGACTAAATGACTAAACAACAAGAAAGACTTTGAGTACAGCAGATGGCTGCCATGGTCATTGCTGATGGCAATTTGTTGTTAAGCTGGGATGTCTTCTATTGCTAACTGTTTCATCTTAAACTTAATATATTCTCACTTTCTCTTTTTTAAAAAATACTGGAACCCATGTGATACTATGTATATGTCATAGTATACAAATATCAATCTATAAACTCCAATATATTTTAAGTGCAAGATGTTTTTACAAGTATAAGAAAAAATATTTCATTGATAACATTTTTAATGCTTTTTTTTAATATTAGAAAAGAATAATGTTTGCGTATTCCAAGAAGTAACTGTGTTGACGCCTGGGCAGTCAGTGATTCAGTATTTGGATGGAGATCTTTGTTATATAGCAAAATGTTCAGAGGAAAGAGACTACATCACAGGATTTTACAGCATGGATCTAACAGTAATTAATTGTTCCCAAAAATGTCAACCTGTAAGTATTTCCAAAAGAAGAGTGACAGAAGTAATTAGTTCTTTAAAAAAGAAGAAAGCAATACACAAATGTAATCAAAAACAAGAAGAGGAGGACCATAAAAGTATAGATAAAGGGAAAAATGAAAACAAAGTTAAGATTATATTTTAGCCCTTTTTATTTCATAAAAACAATATATTTGTCCCAGTTGGTCTTCAGATCAGCTGGTTGGAATATTCTTGGATGAATGAGAAGCAGTTCACGAATATATTATATATTCTCCTGAGATCTGAAAATAACCATAATCATTGTAATCTACAAGCAGCATCATAATGTAATTTTTAGAAGCGAGACTCAAAAGTTATAGTGAGCTTATGAGGGGAGTCAAAACCATCATCCTTCCCTGTTAATTAAATGGCTGATGCATCCTTATTAAGCTTTTAAACCTCTCCACACAAGTCAGCAATGTTTTTTCTTATTTTTCCTTCCACTACATCCCAAACCGGTGTGGATATAAGGTCAAGTCCACACTTCCACTAAGCTTCAAGTTACCCAAATTTAAGTTTCAACCAAACAAAGCTCTTTAGGGGCATAGATGGAGCTAACTTACCTTGTTCTACCTATTGTGATCCTGGATTGTCTGTGCTTGTGGAATGCTGCTTGCACAAATACTGTCATCAGCAAGCCAATGGCGAAGTGAGAGTTACAATCAAGTCAGGCCATATGCTCACTATTTCAGGCAAATAATTGGTGTGAGGATGCGATCCAAATGTTCTCCATGCTGATTTCTCTGAAGGGGTGACCTTGAAAGGTTGCCCCTTTCAGAGGAAAAGGGCAAGAGTCCATCACATCTGGTGCATAGCCATTTTCCTGCCCTGACCCTCCCCCAAGCAGCTGTTCATCACCACGTAGATGAATCTGGAGACACCTGTGGGCTACATTTGCACCTTGCCCGACAATTAACAATGTTATTAAAGTATATACATTTCAAAACAGTCTAAGTAAAATGTTTATGACAACCTTAAATCTATGACAGGTTTGTGTAAAAATAATCCCAAATCAGCAAGCCCACCCCGCCCTAATTGGCACACAACTGATGGCAAGAACAGGCTGTTTATAAGATAATTGTCCTCTATAGTACATCTCTCACTGCTAGGACACTGGAACAGTTGTCAAAAGAAATGCACAGATAGCCTCGTTTGCTTATGTGACTTTCAATATACTGCTATTGATATAGATACACTGTTTGAAAATTTCTTCTTAACAGCACCAAGAATATGTTCCTTCTCCTAATCGACACTCCTGTTGTGGTTCCTGCATAAACAGGTCATGTTTGTTTTATAGTGAAAGTGGCATCTCAGTCATTTATGAGGTTAGTTCTTGAAAGAAAGTTAACACGTATCAGATTTTTTATTGTATAATCCTTCAGATAGAAAATCGTCATATCAACTGGGATATTCTTGGGATATATTGATATACACAGACAGTCATGGTCCCTGACCTAACTATTAGGTGTGTGTAGATTTTTACTGTGATGAAAATTATCATAGTAGAAACTCTCATAGCCTGATTTTACACAGTATGCGTTTACTATTAAGTATCTTAGGAACTGTGACCCTTTTCTCATAATGGGTTCCATTTCTTTTAACTATTATGCAATTTGGCACCATTTGAGAATGAAGTTCAGGGGGATGGAGGACTATTGTTGAAAGGGGCAGATTTCCCAGGAGTAATCCCACCTGAATGAAAAGTGTGGGAGCAGGTAGAGGCAGCACTGCCACTGTAGAAGAAGCAAAAGCCGGGGACCTCATTTTTCAGGAACCTAACCTTGCACTATAGTGTTTCAGAAGCTACTGAAATATCTTTACATTCTTTTAATTATTTCCGACTTACAAGAATAAACTGTTATCTCTTTTTAGGAAGGAAGCACGTGGGAGTCTAACTGTACTAAATACAAATGTGCAAAGACTGCTGTAGGAGCAGTCATACTTGGAAGCAGTGTCACTTGCCCACCTTTTAATGAAACCGAGTGTCTAAAGGTTTGTATCCTATATTTAGTATAGGCAAAATAAATAAAGTTTGGGAACATTTTTGTTTTCTTTTTGAGACCTGGGCACCTATTTTTAACTTGGAAATATACTTTTAATTACTTAGTAATTTATGCAGGTCTGCAGAAAACACTGACAGTATGTTCAAAAGCTGTTATGGGAAATATGTAGTATGTATATGTGTCAAGACTAGTAGCCTTAGCAGTAGCAATAATAGTCTTAGCAATAATCAGAATTCTTGTATATGTTTGACTGCTTTCCTCCCACCTCAATGTGCATCATTAAGATCTTTGGGCACAGTCTTTTTTGAAATGCACTTATTTTATTTTCATAGAATGGAGGCGCTGTGCAGACCTATAATGATGGCTGCTGCAAGACATGTAAGTGAAGAAAGCTGCATTCATGGCTAGTTGTATGCTAGTTTGGCTTTGACTCTGGGTAGCTGTGTGTGTTTTTAACTTCTTTAATGGGGTATACTGATACACAAAGCATGCTGTCCCAAATCAAGTAATATTTTTATAGCTTTAACACACGTCATTGACAAAGCTTGTTTTGTATGGCTGATCACACAATGATTAAAAAGAGAAAAAGACATTTCGTTCTAGAGTATAACCAAATCTCTTCAGATATAGGATGGGCACATCTAGTTGCTACTTTTTAAAACAAATGAAACAACTTTTATTTATTTGCATTTTTATTCCGTCCTATACCTGGAGGTCTTAGAGCAGGTAACAACATTTAAAATCAATCATATTAAAACATTTTATTGCAAGGTTACTCCAGCACCATGCATGCAGATATGTTTGAAGAAAAGATTTGAATTGATTATGGGAATTTGATCTGAGTGATTAGTAAGATATCAGCTGTAAACACTTTTGTTATATGTTGTAAAAGAATAAAATGTTACTCTTTGGTAAAATCCAAGTCTGTGTTCACACCTGTTTCAATTCAGCTTCAGTCCACTTTCAGAATAGAAGAACACATCAGCAAGGTGAACAGTCATTCTCTTTCTGCATTATCTCACTCAACGTTTTTGCACAAACATTAAGACCCCATTAAGGACCCATTAAGAACCCGATCAAGAAGGCCCTACTCCCCCACCCCAGAACCCATTGAAGACCTCATCTCTAGGGCCTTGTCCCCATGAGGGCAGGAGAAATCCAGATTTATGGGTCCTTCAGCCCCTAAATCTGGATTTCATGTAGACCTGTTTAAAGGTGTCCACAATCCGGTCTTTAGCAGTGGATGTGCGTCCACATCACTTATCTGCTGATGGGGTTGAGGGAGCAAACCTAGCAGGAGCAGAACTGTGTGCACAGGTATTGCCGGCTCCACCCCACCACTCACAGCTTCGGAGGCTTGCATGGGCTCAGTAGCTGCAAGTGGTGTCCCTGCCTGGGGGGGGGGAGGCAGATTGTGACTGCCCGCTTCAGCTGGTGGGCATGATAATCACCCCAATGCTCCTGCCACTGCCTCTGCCTCCTCCTCCCCAGTGCCAAAACAGCCTCCTGGGGGGGGGGGCTGGCAGCAGCAGTGGTGATAGTGGTGGCCACATTGATAGATGTGGCTGCAATCGCCTCCTCCACCTTCTCTGCCATCACCCCCGATGCTTCCACCACCTCTGTCACCCCATGACATAATCAGGGGGCATGGCGGAGGTGGTGATTGCAGCTGCATCTGTCAATGTGGTCACCACTGCAAGCCCCCCTCAGAAGGCTGCTTCAGCACTGGGAGGAGGTGATAGGATATGGCAGTGGGAGCATTGGGGTGATGATCATGCCCACCAGCTGAAGTGGGCAGCTGTGATCCACTGTCCCCCCAGGCCATGCAGTTGTAGAATTGCAGGACTCCCTCCTGGGGTCTGATCTGGTCCTCAGGAGAGTCCATGTGGACATATGGGGTCCTCCCAGAGATACTGATCCTCAAGATATAGATCCCAGGGAAGACTCACATCTCAAATATCCAGATCTTCAAGATCCAGATCTTCTAAGGTATGTGCAAAAACAGGGCTGGATAATGCTGAAAGAAATCAGCTTGTTGCTTGGTTGATATATTTTCTAATTCTGAAAGTGGCCTGAAGCTGGATTAAAACTTAGGTGTGAATGAAGTTCAAGTGTAAGAACATATTTCAGTGAGCAAGTTTTTGTGAAGAATAAATTTTTAAAAAATCATTGACACAAAATGGTAACTACTGTTCTAAGAAATTTTATGTTAAACTGTAAAGTGTACATATGAGCAGTAAACAGCATTATGTGGCATATTCTAGTGGTTTTTTGGTTGTTGTTATTCTGCAAAACTCAATGAGCCAGGATAAAAAGTGTAATGCAAGGAAAGCTGATAAAGCTGAAATTACATATACCAGCCAATAAGGTTAAGCAAAATATTATTTGTGGTTCAGTACATTCCCTCCATTCTGTCAGCTCAATCAGAAACTGAAATATCATCAAAATTCCTGCATTTTCTGCCTCCTCATGAGCCATTGATCATGGGTCACCCCATAGGAACCTGAAAAAGTTTTCTGCCCAATGCTGCTATGGGCAGAGCCACACAGGATCTTTTGTCCTGAAGCAGGAAGAGATCTAGGGGTGAGGTGAGGAGAAAGTTGCACAAGGTCAGTTCAAATAAGTTCATCGATGTCATTATTCCTACTTCCCAAACAAGCCTCTGATCACTCCTGTGGAGGGAAATTTAATACAATCCCTCATTATCCATGAAGATTCTGCTAAATTGGCACAGATCTGGAAACTCTCAACTGGTGATACATATAGAAACTAGAAGGTTGTAAACCTCTCAATGAATATTTAAAAAAATACAAATTGCAGTACTAAATAATGGGTGTCAAGGAAGAACTGGAAACATTCCCCTGTGTATAAGCAAATGTGAGAATAATAAATAACTGGTTAAGAAAAGTTTATTGTACTCTGAAATTAGGTAGTCAGAGTAAAAACTGCACCATCTTAGGAGAGGTTCATCAATTATACTACTATCAAGATCCCACCTTAGTATGTATATCCAAACAGACACTGGGTAACCCTTCACTGTTATCCCTACTTGCTGTCCACCTATTCTCAACAATCAATGCTCAGGAGTTACTTTCAGGAAGTAGAATAGATTGCACTGAGTAAAAAAGAACACTAAGAGTGCATTCCCACTTGACATTTTTTAGTCCTAGTTGGACTATTTTAGTCCCTGTTGGACTATTTTAATCTAGATATAGGGCTGAGTGCACATTCTGGGCTGTTCCCATTTGCCTGACAATTAACTGGGCTGAACCCAAACATTACCTTTACCATTCACTGCCCAAATCCTCAGAGAACAGAACCTTTAATTCACCCACCTCCCAGTGCAAACCCTGTAAGCCTGCCCTGGTCAAGCAGCTGAGTAGAAGACAATGATCACACTTTCCCTTTAACTCCCTCCCTTTCAGATCGGAGGTTCCTGGTAAGGCAGCAAATGTGCACTGAAGCAGGAGAGCAGAACAACGCAAGTGATTTCTCCCTTTCAGCTCGCACGGATGGGTGGGAGAGAGAGGCCAGGCTAGAGGCTGGGCTTTTTCACTGCTCTCCAACTTGATACAAATGTATCCCTTGTTAGCAGCTACTTAAATTGATCTCTCATAGGGGAAATCAAACCTTTGCCTTTCTTGATTGGGGCTGTAGCATTGTGGGCATAGCAAGGCAAGGGGGGGAGAACTTCCCTGCTATTAAATCTCACCCACATCTGGGGCAGGCATTGTCCATAAGGAGATCTCTGATGCAAACATTACCGGAGTGTTCCCATTTGGGAGTTTTCCTCAGGACTTATTTTCTCCGGATTTTCACAGGATAGCCTCATAAAATCTGGGAATAAAAAATTGAATGGGAACGCAGGATACCGAGTTCAGACTCTATTTGGATTTATTGCAAATTAAATGGGAACCCTGGATACCGAGTTCAGATTCTATTTGATTAAACGCCCATGGGAACGCACCCAAGGATACAGAAGGGGAGAAGATGGCTACTCACTGGTGTGGCAGCATTACCATGCCATCAGACCACCCTCTGAAACCACCTGGGCTGAGCACATTCCTCAGGGAAACATTACAAATAGCTCTTACATTGCACTAGTGAAATCCCCTTTTGGGAAGTTTTACAGCACTTCCAGCGCAAGTACCCAGCTACCTGAATGACAGTCCCAATTCGTGTTCATGGTATACAGTATATGTCAAGTACTAGCCACTGTTAGGCAAATGGCATTCTGGACCTGTCCTTTCATGCTTTGATATTTGCATATAGTTGTAGAAAAGGGTATAATCCCTAGGAAAGAAATCTCACCAATTCAGTGGAAGCCACACATTTTTATACTTCCAAGCTACCATAAATCAAGTAAATGTAAGCAAAAAAGATTTACGATCATTCTACAGTTCATCAAACTTTAAAAATACCTCATTAATGTCATATCTTTCTCTTTACCCCTGCTTATTCATCTTTAATATGAAGCAGATTTTCTGCGGGGCGGCATGATTTTTCTTACCACAGTGCCTTCTGTTTCACTGTTTAACAACAAATAATTAGCTTTCAAAATATTATGTAATTATAGGAAATGGCATTGGTATACTTCAGAACTGTTTGCTTAAATGGTTTCTTAAAAGACATGTAATAATTAAATGCTATTTTACATGTGAATAGTGATTTTTTTCCTTAAAAACTAAAAGCATGTGCTTTTTATGGTACAGTAATTAAAGTCATCTACAAGTATAGCCTGCAACTGTTTGGGTTTTAATGGGAACCAATAATCCTTATTTTAGTTGAAGAATGATTAAATGCATGCTAAGTTCAGATATTTAATTCTTACCATGCCAAGAGTTATAAGATGCCTCCACACACATATATATTTATTTAAACATTAAGCTTTATTATTCAGGGAAGTATTAAAGCTTAGGGTTATCAATAACCTAGAAACAGAAAAATATAGTTTTCCTTTACTAGAAAAATAATTATTGTGGTTGGCAGTGTAAGAATTAACACAATGTTATTTATGTAAAAATGTTTTTATATTACAAGAAACTTATATTCCCAATAATTCTGCCAGGTTCTGGACGGGGTGTTTTGCCCTTTGCCATTAGTCCTGTAGTCTCTACTGCTAGTATTAATTGTGAACCAGGTATTATTTTTAATCATGTATTTTTATTTCTTTTAAATTTTTTAAAAATGTTAAAGCTACTTATAGTGATGGTGTTCATATGCAACTACAATTGGCTGTATTCACACCAAATTTTTAATCCTGTTTCACTTTCAGAGTAGAAGAACAGATCAGCAAAGTGAATTGTCATTTTCTTTCCATCTTACCTAACCCAAGGAGAGATTTTCTGAGTTAGATAAAGCCAAAAGCAATCACTTCGTCAATGTGTTAATTCACTCTGAAAGTGGACTGAATCTGGATTAAAATTTAGCTGTGAACACACAATGTAAATTATGTCAAACCCATCCTGGCCAGTATTGGTGGCCTCAAAAAGTGTTGGTTGACATTTAGCATATATTGTGCTTAATGATTTCTTAGGCTCAGAGTATATTGCTCATCCCTTTGAAGTATCAAGTGTTCAGACCCATTTTTTTAGAGCATGTTATTTAGGGTTTTTCCACATTATTCAATGATGGTTGTAACAAGAGAGGGAAGAACTGTGGCTGAAATGAAGTAGTGAGTGCTTTGAAAAAGAGGCTACAGAGGACATTGTGGCATGGATGCTTGCTTTCTGTAATCTGTGGCTGGCTCCATGTGTGAACTGGCCTCTTTGACAAGCTGAACGTGACCTTCACTTTTCACTTTCCTGTGTGTTTTGTTAACATGTCATCAGATTTAGTAATCAATGCAACCCAACAGTAATTTATTTGTGCAACACAAAGCATTTATTATAGAGTTGACTTTCACACTGGTTCAGTCTACATGGTATCACAATGCCATGATCCCTTTCTTTACGCACATGCATTGATATCCTATTGTAAGGGGGTTTTATACTTTGTAAAGAAATAGTGTTTCTAGTTGCTGTAGCAGAAGTATCTAACAATGCGTAGATGTTGCCTAGGGAGACTCCATGGGTGTTTTTTCACTGTCAAAAGTACCCATTTTTGCACCCATTTAGGACCCATTTGGGTCTGAGCTGGATGACCCCATTTCCACTATGGCACCCATTTGGGACCCGATTGTTTCCACTGCCATTGGGGAAATGTGGATCTAATGGGTACATTTTGGCCTTTAATGCAGATTTTCTGTAGACCCTATTAATGGGGTCTACAATGGTGTCTTTTGCCAGAAAATCCAGATTAAAGGGAGCCTGTTTCCACTGGAAACAGGCAATGGGGTCCAAAGGAGGCTAGGGGGAGGGAATGCACCTTTGACCCCCCCCCAACATTGGCTTCGAAGTTACTTCAAAGTTGACATCACATTCACTTCGAAGTGACTTTGAAGTCAGCTTCAAAGTCACCTCGAAGTTGTTTTGAAGACTGCCCCCCCAAAACATCTGGGGTAATGGACCGACCCCTTGTGGGTCGATCCGGATTCCCCAGATGGGTGCAAAGCTGTTTCCACAGCAGGGGTGTTACACCTCCTGTGGAAACACATTGAGTGCTTCCCTTAATCCGGATCTACTAGATCTGGATTAAGAAATGTACCCATTCCTTAGATCCGGATCTTCTTAGATCCAGATCTAAGGGCTGCAGTGGAAAAACACCCCATGTCATCAGAACCACCACTTACAAACAAGGGACGTGAAACTGTCCAGTTTCATCTCATATTCCAAAAGTGAGGCTGCTTATGCGTAGCAGTAGCCACTGATGGGATAGTTCAGTGTATTATAACACCTTTAAAGATTTTAATTGGGTATAACAAGTGAATTGGATCTTTTGGAAGTAAAATATTTTGCAAGCATTTTTGCTAAATTTAGTAGCAAGCAGTTTAAAACTGGTGTTCTCAGTTTTTATAATTGAGGCTGCTTCCACATGGTGATGTGAGAAGGTCACTTCTGGGCAAGAGCACTTCTTCTGGCTCTGGAGTCCTCTTTTTTGCAAACATTAAATCCATGAAATGAAATATCTCTGCCATTCATGTTTCTGGGAAATGGTCTCAGATGGTTTAACAGTGTGGTCAATTGTAAAATAGAACAGATAGGTCACTCTGACACCCCTAACTCTCTGCATGGCAGTGACAGGGGCTAGTGAGTGGTGGTGGTAAAAACCCTTGGAGCATTACTTCCTGATCCATAAAAAGAACTGGTCTCTGACCTTGATGGGTGCAGTGACATGCAATCATAGCGCTCCTTGGGCCCTTTCCAGGCAGATTTCTTTGGCTGCCCGAGTGCATCATTAGACTCCATGTTTGAATTTTGTCAGCATGACCATCAGATATTAAAATGACACTTCTTTCCACGTGCAGTGAAAATGGCAATGAAGCTGAACTTTTGTATTACTAAACATTTTCGTACTTGCATGGAGAACATGAATACAAACATAAATACTTTTAAGGATGTCCATGCAGTGTGAAAATTAACAAACAAAATGGATGTAACAGTTTCTGTTATTAGTAACTCAGTAAAAACCACAGTTCACATAATGGAGTAAAGTGTTGGAAATTTTCATCTTTGAGACACCACTTCATATGATTCTAACCAGAAGCTCTTTTGATATCTGGATTGTTATTTAAGCATAAAGCTCTGATTGGACAAGGTGGGTGATAAGATGGGGGTCTGCTGACCTCTGTGTAAAAACACTGAAACACATCTAAGAAATCTTTGAATCATGATCTAGTGACAATATTAAAATTAGCTTTATATCTTAGTATCCGTATATGATAGTAAATGTAAATTTATTTTATTCTTCTTTAGGCAAAAGGGATGAAAGGATTTGCCAAAAAGTGACAGTCAGAACAACTATAAGAAAACATGACTGTATAAGCCGAAGTCCTGTAAGTACAAATTCATGAAGTTTTATATTTTCAAAACAATGAGAGGCAAAAAACCAAGCCAATAAAAGATGGTCTTTTCTAGATATATGGTTTCCTTTAATTCCTCACACAACCAAGCCCACAGCTAATTTTCTCCCCTCTCCAATCATGTTTCAATTATTGTTAAATAATAATATTTAGTATTATAGTAATGTTTAAATGTTTAATATCAAGTGCCTCAGTGTTTGTTCTTCATAGATAATTTAATGTTATATAGTATTATTGTTTATGTTATTGTAAAGTTCTTGAACTATTCAATTATGTATGTGTAAAAATATAAGACAATGAAGTTTCAAAAAACAGAAATTTCATTTATTTCTAAATAAATTTATTTATAGCTGCAGGAAGAGTCTCAGCAGAGGTTGAGGTGCTCCTTCCTGTTTTCCTCCCCAACTGAAGTGCTACCTTCACACCCTAGGAGGTGAAGCTCATGGTGGCTGCAATGTTAAGACAGGCTGTGTTCAGACATAACAAAAGGGATACCTCAGAGGTGCCTCAAAGTGACAGTGGCCCAGTTCCCACTCATGCCTCTTAAAACAGTTTAAAAACAAAACAAACAAAAAAGCCATTCAAACATGGATTCTGGCAGTCCGCACTTCAGTGGCTTTAAATCACGATCAACCCCTCTGCTCTCCTCACCCAAAACGGTTCAGAATCACATTAGGGAAAGGGAATCTTTTCTTCGCCCCTCTTGCCAGGGGTCCCCACCCCCTGCTTGCCGATTGGGTCCCGCAGTAACGTGGCGGAGGGTGGGGAATTGCAGCTCCCCCCTCTCCCCTCCACTCCCCTCATATTTTTGCAAAAGAAATCCTGCCAGTCCTGCGCATACACACACAAACACACACACCCCTTCCTCCCCTTTGCTCTTCTCCCCTCCCCATCTCCAGCAGCACTGGCTGGTACACACAAACACACAAACACACACGTAAACTGGTGCTTTTTCACTTCTCCACAAATGCAGAGTTGCAGAGAAGTGAAAAAGCAGCAACAGAAAGAGAGAGCTGCATGCCCACTCACCTGGCTGGCTGCACACGTGCATGCTCAGTCACCAGCAGGGCATGGGGGAGGTGCTTCTCTCCTTCCCAGGGCTCAGCAAGGCAAAAGAGGTGCCTCCAGCGTGTGCTTCCCAGCAAGGAGAAAGCGAGGGGAAGTGTAAAATGAAACTTTGTTATCTTATCAGTGTGAAGTGTGGAGTAGGTGAATTGCTACATCTTATCAGGCTGAATTGTTACTTCTCTGCTGAATATGGATCTGACGCTTTAACAAATCTGGCAAGGGGCTGGTCCCTGCCCAGGGTGAAAGCTCACCCATTTCATGACGTATTTACCCCAATACTGCAGTAGCATTCCCACAGCACTAAGGAAGAAGTGTTTTAAAAGCAAAAATGGGGGGAAAAGGTGTTTATTTATTCCATTCTTTATCAAAATAATCCTCAAAATACCTCTGAAATGGATTGGTAATGGGGACAGAGAGAATCCAAACTGTTTTAAAATGCCAATGGGAACTGGGCCAGTGTGTAGTCCAACAATGTTTAAGAGAGGTAAGAGGGTCAGACAGGTGTGTGAACAATTTCACCACAAAACCTTCTCTAAGCTCCCGCAAGCATGCCTCAGAGATGCTTTTTCCCCATGTCTGATCACAGCCTTAATATTGGCTGTCAGCATGTTGGGCTATGAGCCTCAACTGCTTCTTTTCCGCAAATCTAAAGAATTGAAGAGGGCAAACAAGCTAACTTCCCACCTCTTAAGGATACAAACGAGCATCATTTCCAGATTTCCCAAAATAGTGATATATCAGGTTAGTGCCTCAGTTACCTAAAACTATATTGAGAATGCCACAATTAAGTCTGGCATTCCCAATATAATGCCAGGAAAATAGGTAGTTTTAGCCCCTATCTGGAGGCACCCTAAGAACAGTAGCTAGCAGCAATTGTTTTCCCTGTATGAGGAAGAAGCCTTTTGGAGACCTTAGGAGTAACATGTACAGATGTAGGTATATGCAGTGAGCCTGTAACTAATAGATTTTTCCCCTCCTTTCCACATATCTCAACAGATTAGTGTGGTGTCTTGTGATGGAAAGTGTCCCTCTGCCACAATTTTTAATATCAATATTGATAGCCATTTAAGATTCTGTAAATGCTGCCATGAAAATGGAGTGCAGAATCGGACAGTCTCACTCTACTGCTCAGGAAATGGCACTGAGATAATGTATGTCATCCAGGAACCTACAGACTGCTCATGCCAGTGGAATTAACAACTAATGGATATGGTGGAGAACTGTGCTCAAATGGAATATTTTAAATTCATTGTTATATTCTATTTATATATATATATTGATATTGATATTTTTATTATATTTAAATACACTCATTGAATATTGGTAATATTCATTTTTAATGCACCAGCAAACTTGTAAATGCTGGTTTACATAAACAATTTGTTTTGCAATAATCTTTTTGTGTGTGTGAATTAATCTATTCATGGCAATCAAATGTTCCTTACTCCATTCATTATAAATGGAAATATAAGTAGCTTACTGTTTGCACTTTTAGTAGCATTAGTGACCCACCATGCAATGTGATATTTGCAATAATATACTGATTACTTTATATATGACAAACCAGTTTCTAGAATAATTTTGAACTTCCTTCTAGGTTTTTTTTTACTTATTCACAATTTTCAAAATTTGTGATTATATTTCATATATTTAAGAACTTACAATTAACCACTTCTAATGCTATAAGGTTTTGATCTAAGTGGCTGAGAATTTACTTATGCAATACATCTGTTGAAGAAGAAAATGTACCTTTAACTTGAAGGGTGGGTGGAAGTTGCTTTTATGATTAAAATACTGTAATTGTATGATATTTTGCTGTTGCCATTATTTTGAAATGGTATTGTTCAAAAATATTATTTTAAAGATAGGCATTTATTCTGCAATAAATTCTGAACAGGTGTGTTATGTGTGTGTGAAAGAGATGTTATTTATGCCTATATTTACTTCAAGGTATACAGTAATATCAGGAAGAGGAAAATGTACATTGACGTTAAAATTATTTAATATGACAAAATAGGTCTGGCTAATACCTTGATAAGACTCTCCAAACCTTTTTGTGGTCTGTGAATAAGGCAAATGTAAAGATGGTGAATACAGGAAACTACAAAATTCATCATCCATTAGCAATCAAACAAAATGTAACCTAGCAAATATTGATTTCTTGAAAGATTTGATAATAGTGGATTTTACATTAATTTAAAATTCATGTCATTTTTACTTGTAGAAGAAATTCAAACAAGAGGTCCCAAAATGTTTCAATCATCTCACATGTGGTCCTTTTGACATTGCAATTCCACCCTTGACCCCCTGCTCTGATAGTCACTTCCTCTTTTGCATGTATGTGGTGTTGGTGGATATAGGGTGTTTTTCCACCTAGCACTAGAGTACCCATTAATGGGTCCTTAATGGGTACTCTAGTGCTAAGTGGAAAAACGCCCATATCTAGCTGTGAACAAGATGGTTACTGCTGGACTGGAAAATCAGATTTTCTTTTTTCCAGTGTCCAGCCTTTCCAGTTCCACTCACCTCACACTGCTTTTCAAACAGAAGGGCAGGATAAGGATTTCTTGGCTGTCAGAGCAGCAATAACAGAATCTGGGAACGCTCCTACCATTGTCAGCACTAGGGATGTGCATGAATATTCAAAGACATTCAAAATTCTATCGAATTTGTCCAAATTTTGTCATTCAAATTTGAATCAAATGTCCATAAATTCAAATTTAAACATTCAAACTAATTTTGAATTTTTGAATCAATTCTTTCAAATTATTTGGACATTCGTATGTGTACAGGTTCGTATATGATGCGTACTTGCATGAACACATCTTTCCCACATTCATATGCATTTGTATGTGGGCACATACGAATGTTGTCAACATTCATAAGTGAAAATTCAAACCTAAAATTCAAACAAATAGTTTGAATTTGCTTAATTCAAATAGAATTTGGGTAAATTTGAATTATAAAGATTTAAATAGAATCCCGAAATCCCTAGTCAGCACTGTTTTTAAAGATATACCACTGGTAACAGCAGTGTTAAAGCAACTTAAAGCTCTTTTAGGATGTTTTTCCACTGTCACTAGAAATACCTATTAAGTACCCATTAATGGGTATTTAATGACATTTTTGTACCCATTATTGGGTACTTAATGGGTACTTCTAGTGACAGTGGGAAAACACCCTTAATCTTCTCTTTTCCATCCCATAACATATCTAAGTACAGACAAAGGGAATAGCACTGCAAAATCCCTCAGTTTTTGCATGGGGTTGCCTTCACTGCAGGCATGTGGCCTCAGAATAAATGCAATTCTCAGCAGAAAACATTCCACAGCCCTAGTCAAATATTTGATGTGCTGCCACATTTTACCTTGTGAATGTTTTTTTTTAATTGGCATGCTACAAACCTGTTGGAAATTTGATGACATTGAAAGCAAACATATCTAAGGAGTTTCCACATAATTAAAAGAGAATATGCTGCACTGAAGCGTAATGGAGTTGTTTTGTTTTAAAATGGGCTGATGATGGCAATTCTTCACTTTCAAGCCAACAGCTGGGAACATCTGCTGATCTACAACTATAGTTCATACTTCTGCAAATTATTCAAAGGTAAGGAGTGAAAAATTAGCTAGTGATGACCAAAGCAAGATTAAACTCCTAAAATTTCAACATTAGAAATAGAAAAAACAGCAAAAAATACCATTAACAACCAGAAGAACAAAAACTGGAAAAATGAGAAATAAACGCAGTTATTATCAAAAGATCTGGACAAATGTGCAGAAAGTATGTCTCTAGCAGGAGCTGAAGGATTGTGATAATGCCTGATACATCTCAGTGAGAAGGCCATTCCATAAACTGATGACCACCACTGAGAAGGCCATCAAACAATTGTTAGGGATGACACCATTACTAAGGCCATTCTTACAGCTCTCAGTATGTGAGCAGGTATCTATGGAAAAGGCCTTGTGTCAGTGTCAACATTAATAAACTGGCAGCTAGTGCAAATCTTTTAATATTAGCGTTAAGGAATGTTCAGATGCAGAAATGTACAACCTCCAATGTTACTGCTATATTCTGTATTCATCCTGTTTCCAAACCATATTTAAAGGCACCCTACATTAAGGGCATTTGGGGCTTGTCTGCTTCACTCACCAGTTGGTTATTATGTGTTCTAGTATTTTTTAAACCCTTTGTAGCAGCAAAACAGATAGTGTTATCTGAATGTATGTGTGCATAAATGAATAAAAAAACACTGTTGCACACACGCACACACACACACAAACAAAAATAGAAGTCCATATCTATCTCAAGTTCATTCTTTTTAAAAGAATATATACAAATGGGGCTATTTATGTTGCAGAAGTGCTATCATATGGAGATCCTCTTCATTTAACCTAGCTAGCAAGAAAATTGTATCCATACATGCAGATAATAACATTATTTCCTGCCATGGAAACAGAAGGCTAACAGTAGGACTGTACATGGATTTTGTGCAAGATACTGAAAACAGCTGCTAAATATCTGCACTAAAGTTAGGTTTTCTGGAAAGATTCCCTGCTTTCACGGCCCAGAGCAGAGCATTTCCCCACCCCTTGGCCTGCTGAGGCTCTGATGTCAGCTCTACAGGTGCATACTGGAAGTTACAGTTACCCAGGAATAGGATATCAAAACAGAATGCATGGTCTATTCTGGCAGGACCATCATGGTAACCTCTTCTCTAATAAAGCATTCATTACAAAAAAATATATTGTACAGAAGAAAAATGGGAGAGGAAAGGGGCATCACATTCTGTTCCTCTCTGCACCTTGCTGTGCAATGCTGCACGCCAAGCCACTGGTATGGTGATCATGACATGGCACACATTTGTGTAGCTGCAGCTGCTCTTCCCCTCCCCCCACAGCTTTCGCACAGGGAAGCAGTGCAAATGCTACCTTGGGGACTTTACTGGGAGCACTCCAGGTATGAAGCATCAGTATGGCTGCATATGCTCTGGACCACTTTGGGATGGAGGCAGTGCAATGGCATGCAAATAGAGCATTCCAGAGTGTGTGCGACCATCTTGGTTGTATAAATACAAAAAGGCCTAAAGTCTCTCTAGTTGTCTGAAATAATCTAGTGGCATGAGTGTACCTTTTGTTCAGATTGCAGGCACTTCAGAGTTTCCTACTGGAATGCTCACAAGAAATCTGCACAAATGTGGTTGGACCCTGGATACTCCCGAGTCTGTGACACCTGGGGTGAATCCCCATGGCAAGCTTATTTCGAATTCAATATGGGTTCAATCCTCACAGACCCCATGTCAGTTTGGCTTAACAAGCTTTCTGCGTGTTAAATTGCCCCAAAGCGTTGTAAATGTTAACCCTCATTACACTCCGGATCGTGCGCTTGATACGTTTTACATTTTTTACTGTGGGGACCCTACCGTTTTAAGGGATGAGCATCCATGTTTAGGGTTTCTGTCCCCCAATAGCTTGCTTCCAAAGACAGCGATTTCAGTGTAAAAATCCAACCTTCACAGCAGCCGCTACACTGTAGCAATCCAGGCACTTCACACCTGATAACAATGTTGCAATTTTGCACAATTCTAGCTCTTTGGAGTTCTGACCTTTAAAGGGGAAAGGAAAGCAGGGGCAGGTTCTGGGAGATGTGTGAATATTTAAAGCAAGGGGGCTTGAGTTGCTGCTGCTGCTGCTGCTGTGTGCCCTGGGCAATGGGGAGAATTGCTGGCTGGCCGCTGCTGTTTTTCCTCCATCCAGGCAAGCAGCAGCCACCCAGCCAGGCTCTGTGAAGGGGTCTCTTATGGGTGGCGCGTTCAGGCCAGGAGGAAGAGGGCAGGGCAGCCCCGAAAAGCGGCTTTTAGAAAGTAGCCACTTGAGTCCCCCCTTGAGTCACGTACGCCACGTACGAGGCTCAGAATCCAGATCGAACATGATTAAGCTGAAAGTAATGGGAACAGGCAAATTTGCGTTTGCATCCGGTTCTATTATTTCAGTTTAGGGAAACTGGATTAAGCTTATAATGGGGATGCGCCTCTGGTGTTAATTTAAAAGTGTGTCAACTTCATCTGCTTACCTAAAGTCATGCAAAGGAAAATATTCCTGTTGGGAGAGAAAAAAAAATGAAGATCAAATTCGCCTTTCTTGTGCACAAAATTTGAGCTCTTGCATAGGTTTGCAGTTGTGGGTAGTTTGCAGTTTTTAGTATCCATAGGTTGTTTCCGTTGCCATCACTAGAATAGCTGATTTCCCCTGCTTTTTCCTCCAAGGAAAATTTGGCTGCCAGTTAGTGCTTCTTCCACATGCCTTAAAAATGAAATTGGTTGTGGCTGGCTCTGGGAATCTGTCTTATTTGAAATGCGGGTTTCAGAGGCGCTTGTTTTATAAAGGGAGAGCGTGGGTGTAGCCAAGCCCTCATAAGAAGGGCTCCAAACGATGCGGACGCTGATGGGAGTCGGTGACACGACTTGGTCACACAACCGGTTCCTTCCCTTACTGGCCCTCCGCCCTCCCTCTCGCTCGGTCACGCCCCACTTCGCTTCTCAATGGAAACATCCCCTCAGGAGCCCAAAAAGACGAGGATAAGGGTAACCGAGTGGCCAGTGTGGGGACCGATAGAGGAAGCTTGAGCGTCCAGTGCCGTCAAAGCGACGAAGGGCGCGCGCGCGCC
The DNA here is from genome assembly GCA_023333525.1 of Aspidoscelis tigris stejnegeri. Classification (NCBI taxonomy): domain Eukaryota; kingdom Metazoa; phylum Chordata; class Lepidosauria; order Squamata; family Teiidae; genus Aspidoscelis; species Aspidoscelis tigris. The sequence goes on along the minus strand of JALMGA010000005.1, from coordinate 47,942,109 downwards.
AGCTCAGGTGAGCTCTGCAAAGGCGGGCTTTTCTTCCCTGGCGAGCACGCGCGAGCAGCAGGTGAGGTGCGCGCGCGCCACTGGCAGTGTCCGCAGGGTTACGCTGAATTACGACGGCGGCGGTGGCGGCGTTTTCATTCCGTGCTGGGAGAAGAGATGAGGGAGAGAGCGCGGCAGTTTGAAAGCGCCTGGGTGTCCTTCCTGAGAAAACAAGCAACTAGATAAAAAGAGAGCGGTTTCCCGCTTGTATTGGGGGTTTTGTTCTCTGTGAAGAAAGACACGCGGGAGAACCAAGAGTATTGGGCAATGGACGGTTGAGCAGGAAAGCCTGCTGGTCGAGGGCTGCTGAGAATGCACGGGTATCCATTAGGACACAGCTGGTCCTTTTTTAATAGCCGCAGGCGCCGTCGCAATGTAACGCTCCCTGATTCCAGACCAGCAAGGATGCATTTGGGCTTCGGCCGCACCGCTTCTTGTTACTCTGCATATTAATGGCATCGTAGCAGCTCTCGTGGGAATAAATTCTTTTCAGTCAGAATCGGAGACACGAAATTCTTTCTCCTGCTACACGCAGAATGTCCGGTTCTTATTTCACACGTGGGCTTAGGAGCCCCAAAGCAGTACGCTAAGAGAAATATTCTATTAGTTATGATACGACCAAAATATTGGTGTTTCAGCAGAAGGCAGAACTGAACAAGGACAGTTGCAGATAGCTGGTTGTCCCACCACCAAGGGGGAAAAAAAGGCGCAGACTAATGAAACCCAAGTGCAACCTTTAAATAGTGAACAAGAGGGGGTCAGCGACCTCCCTCCCCTCCCCCCCACACTTCACAGCTTATTAAAGCAAAGTTGGCTCCTGGTTTTATGCACAGGTTGGAGATTCCAGGTGTGTTGTCCTACTGTAAGTAGACTTTTTCCAGAATAGGCTGCTCATACCTAAATTAGGCTTGCTGAAGAATTCACCTACATCCTTCTGCATACAAGCTGACATCTTGTAAAAGTAAATATCATAAAGTCAGGGTCATTAACTATTGGATTAAGTTAAAGACACTTATGGATCATTATTTAAGAAAGGGTTAGATAAATTAGTGGATGACAAGTATGTAATGGCTGCTAGAAAAGATGCTTAGGTACCACCTCCAGGTTGAAGAGACAGGCAGGATTCCTCTAAAAGCCATTTGCAGGGAGTTTAGTGTAGGTGATTTTGCCTTTGTCTTCTGCTTGAGAATGCCAGAAGCAAATTGGTGGGTCACTGTGTGAGACAGGAGACTGGACTAGATGGGCTCTGGCTGGAACCAGCAGTGCACCTCTTATGTTCTTATGGAATTCCCCAAACTTTGCCTAAGAGAAGAAATTAGGTCATCATTAGCTATCTTGGAATAGTTTTCTATTTATACCAGAGTTCTTTTTTCTTTTACACCTTCACTTTTAACTTTCTTCAGGTCTGACTGTCCACACCTTTTCATTTCTATCCATTTTATCTGTGGTCTTTCCACCCTCTATTTGGCCTTTCATGAATGGAAAGTCCACAAATAAAACAAACGAAAAGGTGTGAGCAGTCAAGATGGACTGAAGGCGTGACCATAGCTTTCAAGAATGATTCTGAAGCTACTAACATTTTTAAAACCACAGTAATGGATATCTTCATGCAAGAGATTCTAGCTAAAATTGCACAAGATAATGCCACACCAAAACTAGAGCAGAATGGCAAATGTTAAATCCTTCAGTGAATCAACTATTTGATTGTCTTTAACAGAGCTTAGGCTGTAATAAATAAAGTCTGGCACTTGAGATGTCCACTATTCTAAAACATTATATTGTCTTGCTCAACAAATTGTATAGAGAACTTTTGTCATTTTAAACAAATTGCCCAATTTCTGTCATTATGGATATAAAATTTGTTGAGCCACTCCTGAAGAAGTAAAAACATTTGGCCCGATTTGCACAAGATTATGGTCTTAACACACAGAAGGAGACTGTTCCATGGAGGTTAACTAGTTTTGTTGGAACTGCTGCCAGGCTGTGAGGAGATTGTCTACACAAATGCATCAACTGACTGTGTTTTTCTTTAAAATGAATCTGATTGCATTGTATATTTTACAGTGTAAATCTATTTTAGATTTATGTATATGGTGTTGTGACCTGTTGTCAAAACCATCCACCCACCCACCCATCCATCCATCCAGCCAGCAAAGTTTTATCCAGCAGAACTTTGGTCATACATGCTCAGTAAATGCAACTTATTTAATACAGTCCTGGAAATTTTCTGCAGTTTCTTTAATTTTCCATTGACATCGTGTTGTGATTTGAAAGAACTAATGTAGTTCACAAATGCATTATAATTCAAACTAGGCCCAGGTTAGGTGGTGAATTTTCCCATATGGAGCATCTGCATCATAAAGAGCTGCTTCTGTATCAGAAGTAGCTCTGTGCATGCTGGGTGGTCCATAGTTATAGAGCACTAAAACATGCTCTACAGCTATACTAGCAGCTGGCTGGATGAATGGAGGTTGCGGCAGGGCAGGGGAGATGAAGTTATGTGCTGTATCACCTGGTCCCACTGGCAATGACATGTCTAGTATAGAGGTGATTGCCCTTAGCCGGTGCTTGGGGAAGCACCAGCTAATTTTGGAGTGGATCTGGTGTCACAATATGTGGATGCCTGATCCATTCTAGAAGTTAGTTGGCCAACACACCCAATAATGGTGTGAATTGTCCCTTGGTAATACACAGTTTTGAAAGAAGAGTCTAGTTCACCAAATGAATGAAAACCTTTCATTTTGCTTAACTGTGTTCTGTTTGGTGTAACTGAAAGCAAAATGTCAGACATCATTCTGTTCCTTCTGTCAGTTCCATTCCACTGGCTGGTGCGGAATTAGAACATTTAATAGTCCGCGGAAATGCAGACCCATGTTTAGGGGTGGGCAGCTAGACTTCTGTTGACTACATGTAGTCTTCTAGACCACAGTGCAAACTGTATTCTGCTTAGGAGATGCAAGGGACAACACCTGGGCCTTTTAGTGCAGAATCCATGCTCAACTGCTAAACTACTGCCCCTTTTCTGCATGTGTATTTGTGATAGTAGAATAAATTCATAAATTGACAATTGAGTTTAAGTTTATGTTTCTCAGCTTTTCGAAATGCAATTTAATTTGAAGGTAATCAAGTTCATATACTTTTCCTGTCGTATCTTCCCTCAAGAATCCAGTGATAATTGACCAGAAAAGTTTGTAAGATTTCATGACAAAATTTGGGCTGCAAGCAATCACTCACAATGGACAAAAGAGTTTGCTTACTGTTCATAACACAATATGCATTTCAGGTAAGGACCTCTATTTTGACTGTGTTACGTTTTTTTAAATGTAGCTATTCTTGCCGTTTAAGTAGCTGAAGTTTATTGTTACAGTGTTTTCTGCATTGCTGCTGAGAAATAAGTGAATGGGTATTTTTCCACGGTCACTTAGTATCCATTTTAGCACCCATTAAGGACTCATTTGGGTGAGAGCTGGATGACCCCGTTTCCACCCATTAGGGGCACATTTGTTTCCACCACGCCTCGGGAAATCCAGATCATATGGGTACTTTTTGGCCTTTAATCCCAGAAAATCTGGATTAAAGGGAGCCTGTTTTCACCTTAGTTTGGCAATGGGGTCTAGAGGAGGCTAGGGGAAGGGGGCACCCTTGGGGGAGGGGAGCCCCAAACCAAAGCTTCGAAGTCATTTTGAAGTCACTTTGAAGTCTGTGCAAAATAGCTCCGGAGCATCTTTGAAGTCTGTGCTGATCTTCGGAGTGATCAGCACAGACTTCAAAGATGCTCCAGAGCTATTTTGCACAGACTTTGAAGTGACTTTGAAGTGACTTTGGAGCCGCTTCAGAAATTTCACCCCCTGTCCCCCCAAACACGTGGGGTGACAGGCAGACCCCTTGTGGGTAGATCTGGATTTCCAAATGGGTGCTCTGGTGTTTCCAGGTCAAGGAGGCTAGCACCCATTGCTGTTGATTGCTAGACCACCCTTGGAAACACATTGGGTACTTCCCTTAATCCGGATCTACTAGATCCGGGTTAAGGGAAGTACCCATTCCGTAGATCCGGATCTTCTTAGATCTGGATTAAAGGAGCATGGTGGAAAAACACCCTATAAAAAGTATATACTGAGTAGAGGCCCCTGTTATGATGTGATCATAGAATATCACAAATAGCACATTGTATCCAATTCATTGTTGCATTTAATAGTTCTTGAAAAAAAAGGAAACAAAAATAGCTTTCTTAAGAGAGAAGATAATGTAATAAGGGTAGTGTTACATAGTAGGCAGAGAGGGGAGTTCTGTTGAAGCTATTGTTTGTGTGGGAGATGGAAGATGTTCTTGTCAGCAGAATCTTCCTTTCAGATGATGGAAGTCAAGATGGGAGGACAGGGAGGTCACTGGATTCATAGCAAAGCAAGATACAGTTATTATCTTTAATATAATGCAGAGCGTTCTGGAATGCTCAAACAAAATGTTGAAATCTTCCTCAGTACCCCAGCTTGTTAAACAAGAATGAAGCTGAAACTTTTATTTTCTTGACATTTTTAATCCTATCAGTAGTATGCACAATGCACAGTCTCTCACTCACAAAAAAATATACTTTTTATATGAAATATAAATTGTACTTTGAGTAGATGATACAAATACTTAAAATCTATATATTGGCAACTTGCCCTCTGGGAAGTGAAGGATGATCAAGTACTTTTTGACAAAAATGGTTTTTCATGTCTTATAGTTAGCACTGTGATCCTTCATCCCCTCGATTTTAAATCTGGCCAAAATCCAAATGCTTTGCTGACTGATCCTGGGCAAACAAAGCAAATCACTAGAGTTGCTGCTATATGTCAAATCTATGTAAGTCTTGCAGTTTAGATGGAAATATCCTGTTTTCGGGCCACAGCCTATGAATTCATCAGGGATTTCTAGTTAAATGGGCTGCATAAACTGTATTATTTGAAGCTGGATCTAATTTTAACTAATTATGTACAAATTAGATGGTGTTGATTGTATTGCATTTTAAAAATATAGATGGATTGGTATCCATATTAATTTGAAAAGTTGTATTAAATATGAATAGCATTGCAACCAATTTGATCTAGTTGTTAGGGAGCTGGATTCTTATCTGAGAATACCGGGCTTGATTCTTCACTCCTCCATGAAGCCAGCTAGGTGACCTTGGGCTAGTCAGAGCTCTCACTGCCTCACCTACCTCGCAGGGGAGTGCAGAAGAATAGAAAGCTTGACAACTGCTTTGAGTCTCTTTAAATGGGTGAGACAAGTGGAGTAGAAAAACCTTCTTCTCCTTTTTTTTTTTTCATTTTCTTCTTTGGCAGAAAATCATTAATTGGAATATTTTAGAACTGAACAGCTGGTTATTCCTATTCAATATATGCTGGACATTTGTATTACAGGTATCCAGTGCTTTGAACTGTGATCAGTTAAAGAAAACTAGAGCGGTGATGTTGGAATGGTCGGAATTTCCAAAAGGGAAGCATCCAGATTTTTATATTGTAGCATACCATCTCATAGATGACTTCATTCAAAGGGTAAGAAGTATATCCATGGCTAATAGAATGGATGCCTAGGTACTGCCTCCGGGCTGGAGAAACAGGAAGGATGCCTCTAAAGGCCATTTGCAGGGACTCAAGCAAAGCCACCAGTATTTATTGTGCGAATTCTGGTGCTGATCCACTTCTGTTCCTGGGTTTTGGGCAATGTCTGAGTGATTCTGGTCAACATTATGAAAAAAAAAATTCCGAGGGCAGTTTTTTGGTGTTTCTTTTCTCAACATTGCTTTAATCTGTTGTTTTAAAACTTGTAGCTGCCCTGAGACCTACGGGTATAGGGCAGGATATAAATATAAATAATAAATAAATAATAATAAACATAGCTCTATCAGAATAAAGAATTTCTTTCTGACTGGTACCTCATAAGACTGCAAATTGAAATCCAGGACAAGGTTCTTAAATAGTTGTGCAGAAGAGGAAAATTTAGCAGATGTAGCTAGTAATATGGGCAATACCTTCTGAAATGCCCTGTTTAGTCAACTTCTAAAGATACAGACCCTTTTCAGTTTGGCTTCAGGGCTGCTGATGCTTGCCTTGGTGAGTGTCCTGTGCTTTTGGATCTTTTAGAATCTTTGATACCAGCAGCCACAATGTCCTCCTCTAATTTGCTTGGGTGGAATGAGACTGTTTTAAGGTGACATTAGTCTTCTTAGATAAGCAGTCTCAGAAATTAGGCCAGGATGGTTCCTATTTAATAACATGCCCATCTGTCTGTGGTATCTCCCATTTTGTTAGTGACAGAGCTGAGTATCAATTTCCAAGCAACATACAGGTAAATCAATAATCTGGATGAGGAAAAATAAATTAAAAAGCTCTCTTGGAAAATAGAAAACCTATTCAGGAATTGGGTGTTCCATCTAATAGGTGGTAAGCTAGGAGGCTGATATACTTTTGGATTTAGATCTAAACCTAGAAAACCAAGTTTTGTTGTGGCAAGAGGACAGTTGCATATTTATTCATTTAGTGAAGGTTTACTGAGTAATTCACAACAACATATTTACAACAAACACAAAACATTAAGAACAAAATGATATTCACCATCCATGGTATATCATTTGTGCCTGCTTTTAGAGATACCTGATTTCATTACAATGAAACATGTCTTTCAGCCACATTTGTTTCCACCTGTTCTAGGGAAACCCGGATCATATGGGTCCTTCAAGACCTATAATCTGGATTCCCTGTAGACCCCATTAAAGCGGTCTACAATGGGGTCTTCAGGCATCAAATCCGGATTATACAGAGCCTGTTTCTGTAATGGGGTCTATGGGCAGCTCGGGAGGACGGGGGGATGGACACTCACTGGGGGGGTGCCTCAAAACCCCAAAGCTTCAAAGCCTGTGCACATTCTCTGAAGCCGGCTCCAAAGTTCTTCTGAAGTTGCCTTCAAAGAATAGCACAGGCTCCAAAGGGGACCCCATGTGAAAGCAATGCCTTTGTCAAAGGCTCCAGAGAATCTTCGAAGTTTGCGACAGAAGTTTGTGACATCCTTGCTTCATTTGCAAACCTGAAAAAGAGTTCCTTGAAAGTAGCTTAGAGTGTTCTCATCCTACCTCTAATCTACGTTAAGGACTTTAATAAGTGTATTTTCTGGCCACTGATGTGGATTAGAGGCACTAGTGTGTGAATGCTACCACTTCCAAGTCACATTCAAGCCACTTATTTTCTTGTTACTGCATACAGATGCAGCCCCTGTTTGAATTACTGCAATGGCCTCTAAATCTTGACTACATTTGAAAGTATTCAGAAACTTTAGCTAGTTTAATGTGCTAACAGGAGATAGTCACAGAAATCATGCACCTCCTTTGATAAAATTGCTTCACTGCCTTTGGCTCTTTCCACACATGCATCTGTTATTCCTATCCCACAATAAGCAACACCCTATGGATCTCAATGTGATAAAAACACTTTTTCAAAAATTCTAGAATGTGAACAGTGTCTCTACAATTTACATAAAGGCACCGAATGTTACAATTTTGCTTGAAGCAGAAAAGTCATATGAAATAATGATACATTCACTAAAGAATGAGGAAATTCTGGACACGACGTCACTGAAGACATGTAAGTAATATATATTCCCATACATTACATCTAGAGTAAAAATAGGATAAGTTTTATTGGGGCAATTGAATGGGGAAGGCTCTGACTAAACATTTCTGTTTCATCTCTCCAGATTGCAGTTTGATTGCAGGTCAAAAAATATATGTATATATATAACAAATGCACCCCAGGTTGCATCTACTATGAGTCAATGTACCACTCATTTATGGGTGTTTTTCCACGGTTACCCATTTTAGCACCCATTAAGGATCCATTTGGGTGACAGCCGGATGACCCCATTTCCACCACGGCACCCATTAGAGACACATTAGTTTCCACCGTGCCTTGGGAAATCCAGATCATATGGGTACTTTTTGCCTTTAATCCAGATTTTCTGTAGATCTCATTAATGGGATCTACAATGGGGTCTTCAACCAGAAAATCCAGATTAAAGAGAGCCTGTTCCACACTTGTGTGGCAATAGGGTCTAGAGGAGGCTAGGGGGAGGGGGCACCCATGGGGGGGGCAAAACCTAAGCTTCAAAGTCATTTCGAAGTCATTTCGAAGTCTGTGCAAAATAGCTTCTTTGAAGTCTGTGCTGATCTTCAGAGTGAACTTTGAAGTGACTCCGAAGTCACTTCAAAGTCATTTTGAAGTCACTTCGAAGTTCACTCCAAAGATCAGCACAGACTTCAAAGAAGCTATTGTGCACAGACTTCAAAGTGACTTTGAAATGACTTTGAAGTTGCTTCGGAGATTGTACCCCCTGTCCCCCCAAACACCTGGGGTGACAGGCAGACCCCTCATGGGTAGATCCGGATTTCCAAATGGGTGCTCCGGTGTTTCCACGGCAGGGAGGCTAGCACCTATTGCTATTGGGTGCTAGACCACCCATGGAAACACATTGGGTACTTCCCTTAATCTGGATGTACTAGATCCGGATTAAGGAATGCACCCATTCCTTAGATCCGGATCTTCTTAGATCCGGATTAAAGGAGAGCGGTGGAAAAACACCCTATAAGGGTTTGACTATAAAACATCAGTTCTCTCTGTAAATTGAGGGTTTAATTCAAAAATAAGGAAGGGGAAGATTACCTGAAAAAATACCAGAGAACAAAAGGAGGCATGATTATTATAATGTTTATAGAGACCGTTGGATATATTTGTCCTATTAGTTTGATGAAATAATCTAATTCTTTCCTATATATTTGTTATAGGTGTAATTTCAGACAATATTGTCAAGACACAAGTGACAAGTACTAGTGTATTGTTTAACTGGAGTATATTGACTAAGGATTTTTCTGTTGAAATTTTACATAATAACATTTCACAGATACGTGAACATGAGTTCTTCTATGAATGGACTGATCTGAAACCTGCAGCTTTGCACACTTTTGTACTTAAATTTAAACAGCTGAATCTAGAAAATGTTAATCTGTTTCAGACACTGGACGTTCAGATTGAAACAGGCATGTATTTTATTTCACTTATTTATTTTCGTTATCTCTGTACCTGATCTAAAATCATCTAGGCTTGAATAGTGCATAGTTCAGGAGGTGCACATTTCATATATGATATGCCATAGGATATAACTAATTGCACTAAGTGGGGGTGTCCTGATTTATTTTAATTAATGTAACATTTCATTTTATCATTAATAAAAAAACAGATTTGCAACTTGCATGAATGCATTGAAAAATATATTTAGAAAAGTAAAATAATATATTTATCATTAGGTTTTTGTTCTGATGGTTGGACACCTTTCAAACAAAACTGCTATAAAATAAGTCAGGAAAGCAAAACTTGGAGTGCTGCCCAACAAAACTGTGGTTTATTTATAAGTGGAGCTCACCTTGTGGATATAAGAAGTGAAGAAGAACATAGATTTTTGACTGCTTATTTGCAGTCATTTGGTCATGTAATCATGTTTTGGACAGGTCTCAATGACATACAGGTGGGTGTGCTATATTTTAGTTGATATAATCATTCTGAATCTGTCATGTTTTAGGACTGTGAATTTTCAGCCAGATCTGCTCCACATGGTAACTTGCAGCTCCTTTCTCTCATATGGCCTAGCATAGCAAGGGATGTGTATGTGTTTAGCACATTGTCTTGCATTGCTGCTTCTTGTCCTCTGTGGCATCAGCTCTAGCACTACTATTTTGAAACTTCCTTTCTAGCATCTAGTATATAAAAGCAGGAAGAGGAGAGAAAACACCAAATTCCACCTTGGTGCTGCCTTCTTCTCTGCAACTATATAAAAGCAGAAAGGGACATGAAAAGTGCCAAATAACACCTGGCACTGCCTTACGGGGCTCCCCCCACCAACAAAATATGTTTAGAGTTGAAAAGTGGTGTACATGAGAGTGTGTGTGTTTTTAAAAATAGTACTGTTTTTGAAAATCTTGTCACTCTTTAATAATGCATGTGTGTGTGTTTGCATGTGTGTGTGTGGTTGTCTTACTTTAACTTCTGGTTTGTGTGGGTGTACTGGTTTGGGGGTGGGTTGTCTGTGTGTGGGTAGGTGCGTGGGAGGGATTATGTGCCAAGGCCAATTAAGAGGGGGAGGGGTGCAGGAGGGGGCCTCTATTGTTGTGGAAATGGGCAGGGGGAGATATGGTGATGGGAGGTGGAAGAGACAGACGAGGAGAAGGGGTGTCAGATACCTTGAAGCTATCAACCCTTCTGTACTGCCTCCCAGCCAGCAGAGTTTGGGGAGGCCTGCCAACCCAAACCCCCCTACTCTAAAAGTATTGCTGCTGAATGCCAGATCAGTCTGGAATAAAACATCAGTTATCCACGATTTAATTCTTGAGGAAAGGACTGATCTGGCATATATAACTGAAACCTGGATGGATGAACTGGGTGGACCTGGTCTGACCCAGCTTTGTCCTCCAGGTTACTTAGTGGTACACTGTTCTCGACTGAGGGAAAGTAAGGGGGGGGGGTTGCTGTAGTCCATCAGACTTCCATCTCTCTCACCAGGCAGCCAATTCACTTTGTAAAGGGGGTTGAGGACCTGTTTTTGTGGTTGGGCCAGAGAGACAGAATAGGGATGCTACTGGTGTACCGTTCACCCCACTGCCCAGTATCCTCCCTATCTGAGCTGGCTGAGGTGTTCTCAGATGTGATGCTGGAAGCCCCTGCCATGGTGGTGTTAGGGGATTTCAACGTCCACACTGAGGCTACACTCAATGGGCCAACTCAGTTCTTCATGGCCTCCATGACAACCATGGGGTTGTCTCAGCTTCTATCTGGTCCAACTCATATAGCAGGCCACACTCTTGATTTGGTTTTTGCCACAGAGTGGACTCATGAACATCTGTTGATAGGAGGGCTGGCTGTCAGCCCGTTGTCGTGGATGGATGATTCACTGGTGAGGTTTGGACTTACAGTGGCTGCTCCCTTCTGTGGGGATGTTGGACCTATTGAGATGGTCCGCCCCCAGAGACTTATGGAATCTGAGTGATTCTTGAATGCCCTGGAGGATTTTCCAGTTGGCATGACTGGTGCTCCTGTTGAAGCTCTGGTCTCTTTTGAATCAGGAGATGAGCAGGGCTATTGACATGATCACTCCCAAGTGTCCTCGACATGCTTGTAGAGCCCAGAATAGTCCTTGGTATTCCATGGAGCCTGGGCCATGAAACAGGAAGGTTGATGCCTGTAGCGCAGGTGGCATAGATCTGGCTGTGAATCCAACCGAACACGGGTTAGAGCACACTATCGTGCCTATCCACCAACATTGCGTCCCCGTCCAGCAGAGCTCTTTAGAATAGTAAATAGCCTTATAAAACTGGGCTCAAGGAAGTGAGAATCAGGGTAATGTAATATCTGCTGTGAGTTTTGCAAAGCACTTTGAAGACAAAGTTGCTCAGATTTGCTGGGGATTAGATGTCACAATTAGAAAGTCCAGGGGACTTTTGGATCAATTTTAATTATTGTGGCCTGAGGACATGGTCAAGCTACTTGTGGGGGGGGGGCAGCTGGCAATATGCTCTCTGGATCCTTGCCCTTCTTAGCTGATAAAAGCTAGCCGTCAAGGTATGACTGGGTAGATCCAGGAAGTGGTGATTGTCTCTCTGTGGGATGGGGTGGTTCCAAGGGCCCTTAAATAGGCTGTGGTGCACCCCCTCCTGAAGAAGACCTCCCTGGATCCAGAAGATGTAACATACCTTTCCTAGGCAAGGTGCTAGAGAGAGCTGTCACTGTTCAACTGCAGGCATGCTTGGAAGAAACTGATTATCTAGACTAGCAGTTCTCAAACTTCCTAATGCTGCGACCACTTAATGGAGTTCCTCATGTTATGGTGACCCCCAACCACAGGGGTGGAGCAGCTGGGAGGTGGGAGGAAAGGGTGGCGGGAGACTCATTGCGACCCCTCTGAAAGGGTAGTTCAACCCCCAGATTGAGAACCACTGATCTAGACCCATTTCAATATGGCTTCAGGCCCGGTTATGGCATGGAAACTGCTTTGGTTACCTGAGTTGATGACCTTCTCTGGGAGAGAGACAAGGGGAATGCAACCTTATTGGTTCTCCTGGACCTCTCAGTTGCTTTTGATACCATTGACTACAGTATCCTTTTGGAGAGGCTATGGAGTTTAGGAGTGGGAGGCAGTGCTTGGCATTGGTTCTGCTCCTATCTCCAGAGCTGATCTCAAATAGTGATTGTAGAAGGTATTAATTCAACACCCTGGGAACTCACTTGTGGAGTTCCCCAGAAATCAATTTTATCTCCCATGTTATTTAATATCTACAAAAAGCTGCTGGGAGAGGTCATCAGGAGATTTGGAGTGAGGTGTCATCAATATGCAGATGATACCCAGCTCTGTCTCTCTGTGCCATCTGAATCAGTAGAGGCGGTTGAAGTACTTGACAGGTACCTGGAGGCAGTAATGGGCTGGATGGGGGGCAATAAATTGAAGCTGAATCCAAACAAGATGGAGGTGCTGTGTGTCACAGGGTTTTGGGTCCATATAGTTGGGAGATACCCTGTCCTTGACAGGGTTGCAATGCCCTGGAAAGGACAGGTGCGTAATCTGGGGTTACTCCTGGACTCTACACTGATGCTTGAGCTCAGGTGGATGCAATGGCCAGTGGGGCCTACTCCCAACTAAAGCTGGTACGTCAACTGAAGCCTTTTCTGGAAAGAGATGACTTGGCCACAGTTATCCATGCTTTGGTAACCTCTATTGGACTATTGTAATGCACTATACATGGGGCTGCCTTTGAAGATGGTTCGGAAGTTGCAGGTAGTGCAAAATGCAGCCACTAGGGTGCTGACCAGGACAGCTAGTCCCGGTTTTAGAAGGGCTGCATTGGCTGCCATTTTACTACTGAGCCCAATTCAAGGTGATGGAAGGTACTCACCCAGTTTCCTTCTCTCTTCCTCTCCCCACAGGCCTGTGCCTTAATATTGACCTGCCCATGCCTTAATATCTGGAGGGGAGGCCCTCCTGGTTGTCCCACCACCTTCAGAAGTGAGGCCAGTGGGCACCTGGGAGAGGACCTTCTCAGTAATGCCCCCCAGACTATGGAATAGTCTCCCCCTTGAGGTGTGTCAGGCTCCTTCTCTGATTAGGTTCAGGAAGGCGGTGAAGACGCAGCTCTTTGCTCAGGCTGTTGGGTAAATGTTGGTTATGTTTGCCCCCCACTGCAAATACTACTATTTTAACTGTGATGTTTTTAATGTGCTGATTTAAATGCTGTTGGTGGTTTTTATTGCTTTAATATAGGTTTCTTTTGATATGCTGGATTTTAAAAGTTGTTACCTGGTCTGAGACCTTTGGGTATAGGGCGGGATATAAATATAAATAAATAAAATCTTCAGAAAAAGCATTTTCAGTGGCGTAGTGAGATATGGGGTGGCTCTACCAGCTTTTAAAGAAGTGATGATGCACCCCTCCCCCTTTTAAGAGATCCTCCCTTGAACCATCCAGAAGATTTAAACAACTATTTCTTGGTGGCTAACATTCTCTTTTTGAGAAAAATATTGGAGAAGGCTGTAGAAGTGGCTAATTACCTAGACTCATTTCTATCTACCTTCAGGCTCAGTTACCAGCATGGAAGCCACAGGGCGAATGGCAACCTCTTGATTTTTCAGGATCTCCCGTCAGCTTTTGGTACTAATGACCATGATATCCTTCTGGAGGCATTATGTTGCAGTGGTTCTGCTCCTGTCTCCAAGGCTGATGCCAGAGAGTGGTTGTGGGAGGTTCTTGCTGAACATCCTGGGAACTCGCATATTCAAGGACCTTCCAGTATAGAATGGGACAATAATGAAAATAAATAAATGCCTCTAGCAGCCTTTGCAATTGAGTGACAGTGCTGGCCTAAATGTGGGTAGGTGCAGAAGTGCATACACACAAGAAGGGCGGCATCCCTATAGGTGGGTTCATGATACTAAACAATATAAATGTTATTAGCCTATGAGCTAATAATTGTGTCAAGTGTCCTATAGAAAGTAATTTATTAATATTGAGTAGCTCTGAAATTTAATACTTTTTTTTTTATCCTTACAGGAAGAAGGACAGCTTTTGTGGGCAGACAACTCCCCATTTAGAGAGAAGGTTGAACGCTTTTCTCTGCCAGGCGTACCAGAAAATGAAACTGACTGTTACGCTTTACAGCGAAATCCTGCTGGTCCAAATTATTTCTTCATGGGATTTTTCTGCTATGTCCCGTTGCCCTATATTTGCAAATATGAGTGTAATTATTTTTTCAGTTTATTTTTTAAACATTAAAATATTTTGAAAAGTAATTTGATGAATATATTTGCATTTAAATATTTTAAACTGTCCTTTTCAGTATCTTCGATTCCAGAAAACTTTACATTTAAGGTGCAGGATGTTGGTACAAATGAAGTAGCACTTTTCTGGAGCAGCTTGGATGGTTGGTTTAAACCTGGCTTTCAACTCAACCTGAAATACTATTCTGAATATACGGCAGAATATTCAGAAATGTTTACTTTAAATTCAACTCACATGAAAGCTTTTAAACTGTGCCCTGGTAATTTTTACAAGTTTTTAGTATCAGCAAGGAGTCCTGAAGGGGCACAGATCTGCCTGCATCCAGTTGTAGTAGCTGAGACAAGTAAGTTACAATACAGTAACCTATCAAAGAAGTTCTTAAGCTTTTCTTCACTGCTGACACCCTTTACATAACTTTAGTTGCCGTGAACCCCCCCCCACCTCACTTCCCCCACTTGCCTTCCCCACCTTTCATCCCCCCCCCAATACTGTCTCTGGCCTACCACAGACCCCTGTGAGGACTTCACAGACTCCTGGGGGTCCCTGGAGCCTAAGTTAAGAACAGCTCACCTATCAGTTTTCTGTGTATTAATTTATTATACACTTGCTTCCTGGAAAAATGATATCCTTAGTGTGCTCTTAAATCCATATATGGCTTTTCCAAGTGTACTGGCATAATGTACACTGGACTTCAAAGTAGTAACGGTTACGATTGTATTATAAAAACACTAAGCAAATTTTCATTGTTCACAACCGTGCATCCAGGTAGAGATGATTCATATGCTTCTCCAATATATATATACGTATTAAAGGCCTGACAGTTTATAATAAATGCGTTTTAAAGTCCAGAGATGTTTGTATTTAAGAGATGTTTCATGCTAGAAAACTCTCTGCTATCTTTTAATCCTTAGGGCCACCACATGTATCCAACATAAAGACAATGCAGGTGACATCATCAGAAATAGTTCTGCAGTGGGACTCTCCCATGAACTCATGCAATGCATCATTCAGTCATTATCTGGTTAGCATCTTGGACAGGGAAACAAGAAAATGGGAAGCATTTCCATTTAGAAAAAGTAACACTTCTGCTGTAATTGGAACTGTCAAACCATATCATGAATATCATATATATCTTCAGAGTGTGGCTGAAAAGGGAGCTCTGAGCTGTTATGAGGATCCCATGACAATAATAACAGGTATATTACTTTTGATTTTTAGCAATATACATTATTAACTGGTTACATGTATAGCCAGAAGTCTAGTTATCTAGAAGCTGTGGAAAGCTGGTCTTCTTCTATGATATTGAATTCATGCAGAACATTCAAATGTCCTTCCTAGGTAGACTTTCAACCTCAGATTAAAAAAAAAAATCCCTGAAGTTGTATAGACCAATTTTAGAGGGAAAAGAAAGAGAAGCGCCAGCTGTTGGGTGTTTCT
The DNA here is from genome assembly GCA_023333525.1 of Aspidoscelis tigris stejnegeri. Taxonomy (NCBI): domain Eukaryota; kingdom Metazoa; phylum Chordata; class Lepidosauria; order Squamata; family Teiidae; genus Aspidoscelis; species Aspidoscelis tigris. The sequence continues at coordinate 47,926,290 of JALMGA010000005.1, read as the reverse complement.
TATTTTTAAAAGAGCAATCAGCTGTGATTACAAAACAGCAAGGGAAGTTAACTGAAATTTCTGCTGGGTTGGAAGCTAGATGACAGGTCTTTCCTATACAAATATTGAGATACATACCAAATGAGAAAATTGGTGTATTTCAGCAAAGTATGTGTTGAACAAACAAATTGCATTGCACTATTTTGTTACAATTACATTCCTGAATAGGCTCAGAAAAGTAATTTCAGATCATACAAATAAAATTACTCCTTTCATCACTGAAAAGATTCTGAACAGGTAAAAGAATCCTGCTGGTCCAGGATTCCCTTGCAGAACTTCATGTTCCCCAAAGGCCTGCTTTGAAATGCTGTACAGAAGATAAGGATGAATTTGACAAAGCTTTCTTTTCCTTGTTTCCTCCAGTAATGGCAGAATCTAGAGCAAAACTCTCATAAGGACAAGCTATTGCTAGCAGCAGGAGACTCTGCTTATTTTTCAATATCTATAGAGCAAAGGGATGTTTTTTTACTCAGTAAAATTGAATGTAAGTCATAGATACGTTTTATACAATGTGAAATTTGTGCAATACTGTTTCAATTTTGGAAATCAGTGCAGGACATAAATGTTTTTAAATAACCCCATTTGTGAAACTGTTTTAAACCAGTTTTAAAAGCATAGCCATAAAGGTGAACTGTACTGTAAATATTTTCTGTGTCCAGGTGTCAGCGCACCTACCAATGTGCTCATCTATCCAGAGGATGTAGGTGAAGATCATGTAACTATTTACTGGAAACTGCCACAAGAGGGCCAGGAATCTTATGTTCAAGCAAAACCAGTTGCAACTGAGGATAAACCCATGGTGTTTTTAGTAAACAACACAGAGACATTTAAGATTGAACCTCTGATGCCTGGAATGACTTATGAAATTGGAATTGCTGCAGTGACCAATGGAAATATGAGCGCTTTCAGTACCATTCAATGCACACTTAGTAAGATATTTATGATCTGATTTATGTATTTTGGAAAAAGTAGAATTCAGGTGTGTGTTTTTTTAAAGTAAACATTTGAAGCCTTAGAGGCTGCATTCCCACTTAGGTTTTGTAAAATGAAACAAAACTAAAAACGTTGCAAACACACATTCTGACCATTCCCAATTTTTTCATTTTAATTCGCAGTCAACCCTGATGCTGTTCCCACAGAAAACTCTTTAAAAATGCATCGGGGAAAGTGAATCTTTTCCTCCCTGCCCTTTGCCAGCTGGGGTGCTCCCCCATCTCCTGATTGGGTTCAGTCCCTCAATGACATAGCTGAGGGTGGGGAATTCCAGCTCCATCCTTTGATCCTATAACCACCCTCTTTTGCGCAACTGTGTAATTTCAGACTAGCAATTCCCCCATGACCGTGGGGATTGCTTCCACAATGCTCCAATTTTGAACAAAATCACCTCCCTAAGCCTCCTCACCCATGCCTTCCCCTCACTTTCTCCTTTATTGCACCTTTCTCCTGCCTACCCACTGTGGTTGGTTCATGCAGGAAGGAGCCAGCCAAGCCGTCTTTTCCCAGCTGAAAAAGGAAAAAGTGAGAGGAAGCGTGGGCAGGAAATGAAACTTGTTATCATTGTGGAGTGGGTAAAAGTGAAACTTGTTACTTGTTATCAGTATGAAGTGGGTGAAAATGAAACTTTTTATCCACTGTGAAGTGGCCTGCTGAGGGAAAGAGGGGGGATGGAGACTTGAACACTTTAAACTCCTCTACAAAGGAGGGATGGCAAGCCAGGGGCTGTCCTATTGGGTGAAACGCCACCTTTTCCATGATGCATATCCCCCTAATACTGCAGTACTGTTCCCAAAGGAATAATGATAAAGTGTTTTAGCAGCAAAAACAGGAGTGAGAGCTGTTTTTTCAGGTTTTTTTCATTGTGGTTTTTAGCAATTTATTCCTCAGAAAATGCGGGAATCCAATTTGTAATGGGGCCAAAGAAAATTCAAATCATTTTCAAACTGCAATAAAAGCCAGGTGCAAAAAACCCCAGAAAGTTGCATTTCACTAGCAAAGCAGAGCAGTTCATGGAGTACCCCCCCCCAGGCATTAATTGCAACTAGCTAATATAAGTAGTAATTAACAGGTACGGCTGAAGCAGGCATTGGAAGGGAGAGAAACCATTCTTTCAACTTAGTACCACAGCAGAGAAAGGCTCAGGGTGATGCCAGATGAAGATCTGGAGATGATCCAGCCTCATTTGCACAGTTCATGAATTGTGCAAATATATACTGGGGAAAGCTTTCTTTCAGATACATAACTTGGTCCTAAGTTCTTCAGAAATGTATACATCAAATTAAGCAATAAATTGAGTTTATTAACAAAATGAAAGGCTGGAATTTTGCATCTATGGGTCTCTCTAGATTTCGATTGCCAATGTTTTTTCTGTTTAAGGAGTAAAATATAAGGATCTGTCCACACTTGCATATGTGGCATAGATCAGGACACATGGACATGCTCCATCCACACACCAGGCTGCTACCTCCATCCCTGAGCCTGCAGAGTACACTGGCACACCCTGATCATCTATAGCTGTGAAGAAGTAAAAACTACTCCACAATATGACTGGGAGTATTTAGTACACTCCTGCTCACTCCTGCACACAGTGTTCACACCCACTACTGGGTGCATGGGGGCAGCGCAGGACAGCTGTTGCTGTGCAGTCACATACTGCATTGTCATGGCAATGGCCAGGCACATGGCAGAAGTTGCCACAGCTGTAACTATGGCCATTTGGATTCTCAGGGATGGACTGTCCACACTGGGAGTGCTCTTTGGTAAGTTGGGAATGATGCTGGCACTTGTGGTGCAAATGCCAGCCACTATCCCTGAATTTAACTTCAGTGGGATTGTATTCTGATACCATTTCATGAAGCTAAGTGTGAGCAGACCCTAAATTCAAATTGTTGTAGATGCTGTTATCTGCAATGTCATATGTGTTCTAATTTTCATGATTTTGTATCTCCTTATATTAGAAAATCCAGCTCATATTTAGCATTCAATAGCTGTTATGAAAGGATATATTTGATCTTACTTTCCACCCTTTTCTCTTAACATTCTAGAACCCAAGCCAGTCCAGATTGTCCTCCCTTATGAAGTTCAGAGTAATTGTGTGGTTTTATTTGTTCAAATGCCTGCTCTTGGAATAAGTGATGGTGTACATGTCGTGAGCAAGAGCGGCCCTAATGCAACATTTACATTACTGACTAATGGAAAAGTAATTATAGAAAATTTAATTCCAGGAACAAAATATATTTTTTTCATTTCTGCAACTAGCAGACATATGTTAAGTTCTGCGTACCAACTGCCACCTATAAATACATGTAAGTGATTTTTACATTTTTGTACATTAGTACAAAGTATTCTTTTTTAACAGCATAATTTCTTCAGTTCTTCAGTTGCAGCAGCTGTTCACAAATATATGCTACAAGGCTTATCAGAGCAGAGGGGGACTTTAGCTGGAGATCTTGGCTGCTTTAATACTGAGCTTCTTATCCGCTGTAAGTGACAGACTAAGGGCGCGTCCCCATGGAAGCCAGTTGCTTTGCTTGTGATGCGTGTCGTAAAAATCCACGTTGTAACTCGCAATAAAGTGTTCCCATGTGGTTTGGGGCAACGCAGATTCAAATCATACATGCCTGTCCCTATGGAAGCCACAGTGTGAACCCACATCTTTTTCTCCCCACCCACCCTCTCATCTGATAGGAAGCCAGGTTGATGTAACTATAACTTGTCCCGCCCGCTGCAGCGATGATAGGCAAACAGCTGCAGCGATGACAGGCAAACACATCCACAAACACAGATTAGCGGAGGTGTGCATATGAGCATGACAGTGGGCACCCCCTACTCGCAACCGGCTCAAAATTTTCTCTCAATTCAGGTCCACTTCTCAATCATTTTTTAGATCGACCAATCCTGAAGGAGGGAAAAGCCTCTTAATTTCACTACTATTATGTGGCTTAACAGTCAACAGATTTCCAGGGTCTGATCGCAGCACACATGGCAGGAACAGGGAGCAGAGGCAAAAACCTGCCCGCTAATACTGCGGCTGCCAAACGCTACCCCAAATAACCTGGGAGTGTCCACATGTAGCCCATATTAGGGCTTTGCATGGAGATGCTCCCGAGGCAGACCTGGAATAATTTAGGAATATTTTCAGCATGGGGATGGGCCCTAACATGTACTAATGTTCACACTTGGGAACACTAGTACACATTACACTAAGCCCCACACGCCCAGAGACTTATCTGTGTCCAGGCACATGTCTGATCACTGGCAGGTACCATCTTCCATCCGGGCCCCAGCGCAACAGTGTATACAGTGTCACCATTGCCACAGTAATGATGACAGTTTGCAAACATGCAGAACATTTGGGGTCATTTGAGGTGCCAGTGCACTTGTGTGGCACCTCAGATGACCCCTCATACTGGAAATGGTGCAAATGACCATGTCGCTGGATGCTACAGGTAAGCTTTATGATTAAGAGCAGTACATGCAAAAAGGCCCCATATCTGTTGTAGAGACATTTAATCAGGTCTACATCTGGACCAAGGACCTTATTCTGGATCACAGGAGGCGTGCAGACAAAATGCTTTCATGATCCAGAACTATTCAGGGATGATTTTCAACAGTAAATTGCAACGTACCCCCAAGAAGCACCCCACAACCCCCGAGGCTAGGAACTATCAGTCCTAGCCTTTGGCTCTTTCTGCACTCACCTCATTTAGTCTGGATTAAGGAGATCTAGTTCTTTGGGATCCAGTCCTCAGGAAATCTGGTCCAAGTAGTTCTGCAGCATGGTGAGGAACCCATACATTCACACAGGGTGTTTAGCATCCAGTGGCAATTGGTGCTAAACAGGGCTGCTGTGTAGATGCTGTAGCATTCACCTCGGGGCTCTGATTAGGCCTAATGAGGCCTGAGCAGGAAGGTCTGCTGGTGGTGTGGCATGATTGGCCTGAGTAGCCATCAATCAGGGGTCACTTCCAGTTACAGTGGGCAAGGCGGAGATATGACTTCGTAGCTGCCTATGTAGCCACTATGCAGCTTGTGCTCAGCTTCATGGAATGATATAAAGGATGTGTGGGGCCCCAGTACAGACACTATTGTTTTAAATACAGAGTGTGCAGTTTTAGATTTGTAATGTATATCTTGTTTTTAATCTGTTCTCTTAACATTTTTTACCTGCCCAGAGACCTTTGGGTATGGGGCAGGACAGAAATGTAAATAAATAATGTAGCATGTGTGTTGAGAGGTGGAGCCAAAGCCCTCCTGCACATGGTGGCCTCTAGACCCACCCCAGGACCCCAGTGGCCCAGTATGCATGCAAAAGCTCACTCTGTGAATTGGTCTTCATGGTGGAAGACCAGATAGAAGACACGGTTAAAGGGGTCTACCACTTATCCAGATTTAAGAGCCTAAAGACACCATTAAATCTGGAATTCACAGGTACTTGTGTGGACAATGCATTTCAAATGGGGTCCTAATGGGATCATCATGGAGTCGTCAGTGCAGAAGGTACATGATGGGTCCGTACCGAATGAGTTCCTGTCAGATTCCTAATGGGCCCATGCGGAAACAGCCTTTGATACATGAGGGAAAAACTGTGGTGCTTGTATGACCTTCCCAGCTGTGGGGAGGCATGGGCTGGATCAGCATTGTCAGTGCAGACAGCACTGATCCAGTCCATACCTCCTCACAATCTGGATAAGTGGAACCAGTAATTCTGGATCCAATGACCTGGATCTAACCAAGGTAAGTGCAGAAAAGGTCTAACATTCAAGATTAAATAGTAAAACTCTTTCTGGAAATATCAGAAACAAAAGAAGTGATTGAATGAAATAAACCATGTGGCAGTATTCATAGTAGTTTCGTGAAAGCTTTCTGTTAATGCACATTAATAATGGCAAGATTCCAAAGGATTTAGACATTCATCCAAAACAGCTTTTTATTATGACATGAAAAATGCAATGTATAATATCCATGTTTCACATATCTTGCAGGTCTTGCAGCTCCTCAGAATGTACGTGAAGGCAGAGTTACAGATGTTTCAGTAGAGATTATTTGGGATAAGGCAGATGGAAACTTTCAGCAGTATGAAGTCACATGCACAAACGGTGCACATATTTTCATGGTATGTTTGAAAACATCAGTCATGTATAATCAAGATAGTTATTGCTGTCAGGTGAATTGTAACAAAGTTTAAAAGAGACATGAACATTTTGCTTAAAAAAAGAAAAACTTTATCTTTTTGCTCCAAGAATCTTGCTATTCAGTCATAAAGTTCTTGCAATGGAAACTTGCAGTGATGAAAAAGTGCAGGATGAAACCATAGTTAAAAGTTAACTGTGAGAGTTGTGTATGAACTTGTGTGCACATTCCAATCTCTGAAAACTGCCAAGCAGAATAAATACATAAAATATTGGGGGAGTAAGATATGTAAAGTGTTTGCATCTGTATATCACAACTCCTTTAAAATGGCAAAGGTGATGTGTTTGTTTTTGTTTAGGTGCAAAAAGTCATAAAAGAAATAGCAGAATTTTCAGATCTGATCCCTGGGTTGCGATATAACTTTACTGTTAAAACTGAGAAAGAAGGATACAAAGACAGCCTGTCTGTAAGCACACAAACAGAAACATGTAAGAATGAATTTTGACTTTGATCATTTATGGTTAAACATCACCTACTCTTTGTCACTACAGTCAATTCACTATCTCAGCTGTGCTAAGGACTCTCATGAAGTGCAGAAGACTAATCAATCAAAAACTGCAGTGACATTTTAAATGAAAATGATTTTTTTTTTAGCAGTGGCGTGTAGATCAGAATTTGCAGCACAGAAAGGAAAAAATAAAGCTCTGATTTGAAACCTGCCCTTGAGCTCCATAGTGCGTGTTTTTATCCACAATGGATCAAAACATGAGCTTGTTTTGCAGAGGGAGCTTTACACATTGGTCACTGCAGTTACTGGTACTACTGCATGCTTAGTAGGTATACTGAGAAGTACAGCCAATGCATCATCTTCAGGTAACTGTGGAGTAGTCTGGAAGTGACAGCATAGTAATGCAGCACTCCAGTATTGTGATCATGCCCACATCCCTGCCAGTGTTTCAGCCACGTGTATGTAGAAGAGTTTACAGATATTGAAGAAACACTCATATGCAGAACCTCAAACCCACCCACCTTGCCTTGTAGTCTTGACCCAAAGGCTGCTGTTTCTTCTTAATTGTTTAGTGTGATTCCACACTGGCTGGTATACCAGACCAGTGAGCATATTAGGAGCCACCCTGCTGTCCAGGACCTTCCCTGGACTATGCCAGCATGCAGAAGGGAGGCCCCTAGTATGCTTGTTTGCCTGGTATTCCAGCCAATACAGAATCACCCTTAGTTTCTTATTAGAAATGAAAAAGTACAATTTCCAAGTTCTCACTAGGTTTATGTTTTACTTGGCTTGCTAAATTTTTGGATCGGCTGTAGTAGACTCAACAAAAAATGTTGCTTTTCTGGTTATCTCTGTTAAATTGTTCAGATAGTATAAGGGAAAAGGAAGAGGCTTTTTTGGCCAGTATTCACATGTTAGTGCCATTGCTGTACTGTGATAAGTTTCATTTTGCTGTATGCACAATAACATACTATTTAACTTTTTTGTAAGTTATGGTTCGATTTGGTTATTATAAAATGGGATAAATACTCCCTCTTCCATTTTCTCATCCTCAGTTTGTGGATCTTAGTATTAAGTACACTATAATGTTATGCCATAACAAATCAGTGTGTATACCTGTAATCAGATTGCTAGTAGGAAATACAATAAAGTACAGGAAAGTATATATCTCACCTAGATATTTATAGGAGTCCCAACATCTACTTTCTTAGGCCCGTTCTCCCAGGGGCTCTTGTAGTCTACACTAACATAAAGATCCCAGGCCCCTCTTTCAGGATGTAACCGGGAAACTGCCATAGTTATCATAATGAGTTCATATATGGTAGAAAATATGAGTGATATTCTACAAATATTATAAAAATGTTTAGGAAGCTCCTTATAAGCATTGTCCTATGCCACCAAAAAGCAAATGTTTGTTTGTAAGTTTTCTGCATCCTTGATTTTAATCACGCCTTTGTGTCACTATTATGATTTTAGGTGTTTTTTATTCCTGGTGATTTGTAAAGCACTTCAAGATTATATTTGAATGAACGAACCATGCTTAGGCTGCCTTTCTAGTTATCTGAAAGGGTTCCTTCCCAAAGAGGCTAAGCCACTGTACCCACATTTGCAGGAGCAAAATGCATTCCATATCGAGTTTGCTGAGCCTATTAAAGGGATATTGTTTCACTTCCCTTAGGGAAATGAAATAGATATAATAGAATAAATGTTAAGGGTAGAAGGGAAGATTGGAAGAGGTAGCTCCATTTTTACTTTATGGTATTTAGCTCAATATGATTAATATAGTATAGATGGGTAGAGATAGATTAAAACTGATTTATGTTTAACGGGGTATGTTATTAAGTAAAATAAGAATTATGTAATAAATAGAGAAGAGGTTTAGGTTTTATGATGTTATTTTTATTGATGTTTAAGTAAGATAAGCTGGAGGAAAGAAGAAGTTCACTGACTGGGAGAAATGGGAGGCAGACGAAGGAGAAAATTCAAGGTTGAGAGACGTTGGAACAGTCTGCAGAGTCCACAAGGAAGAAGAAGGGGGGGGAAATAAGGGATAAAAGATCATATCATGTACTTTTTCCTTGAATTTTTATATTTGTGTGAAAACTGTTAATAAAAATTTGATTACCCGAAAGGGATATTGTTTCCCTTAATGAAAATTTCTTGTTTGCTGCATTATTCTGCACTTTTATGACTCCTTTTCAGAAGCTGGAGGCACCTGACAGTATGGTGAACAAAATGTTTCATTAAGGGCAGCATAATGCACCTTGTATTGGAAGGCACTCATGAAGGCTATTGTGCCTTTAATAGGGATGGTGGGCTTGACATGGAGCAGCTCTTGCCACCACAAGTGCAGACACTACAGCTTAGCCCCTTTGGGAAGGCATCCCTCCTGGTAAGTGGAGACATAGCCAGAATTGCAGAGACACCCATGTTTCCTCATAATGCCTCTCTGCTCAGCACTGGAGGGAAGGTATGGCCTTAGAAACCATGATGGGTAGAAACTGCTTTCCCTGGATTAGGTCAGTTATTCTAATCTGTGGCCATCCAAAACACTGCTTTCAGATGCCTAGTAATTTCTTCTCAAGAACTTCCATAGATGGGGAAAGTAAAATTTGATTTTAAAATGTTGCCTGAATTGCTAACCTTTGGCATTACCTTTTTTTGTTGATAGTGCCAAGTTCAATTAAGTTTGTGAATTTCACTAGAAATTCCGAGTCAATAACTGTTACCTGGCTACCTGCACAAGGTATATTTGATGGTTATATTACTACCCTGTCATATAGAAATTTCAGCAAAGAAGAAAGACTATCTGCCAACATAAGGTACTAGATATAATTATAGTTTCTTCCTAACTATAGTGTGCTTAGATAATATTGCTTCATGGCTGTTTTTGATGAGTGGATGTATTTTAAATTAAAACATTAATTTTTCTGATGCTGCATTGTTTAAAGAATCTTTGATAAGAAACGGGGCATCTTTTAAAATCATGCAGAAGTCATTGGGAAAAAACTGAACAGTGGCAGTGAATTAAGGATAGTGGCAGTGAATTAAGGATAGTGGCAGTGAATTAAGGATTGTCAAATTGTGACCATTATGTTATCCCTTTGGAATAACTCTTGTGAAATAGGTACATTACTGTTAAGTTGTTGCCTGATGTAGTCTGCACCAGCATGCAGATGGCAGGTCCCTATTCCATAATACAATCCAAAATAAGGTCCAGCGCAGAAAGAGCCCCTGACTCCCAAAATGTTTGCTTCTTTGCTATTAGGAATGTCTATATTTAATTATACCTTTATAAAGGTACACTGATCCCTGAAAGTAGTACCAGTTGAGGAGTATGTCAAGTACATATGCAAGGAAGCCCCTCATTGGTCATCGCATTTTTACATGTTCATATCATCATTCATTTTGGTACACTATGCCTAAAACAATGAACTGATATGTAACAATTTTATACCATTCATGTATATGCTGTCATCCTCTTTAATATATATATTTTTAACTTCTGCAGAAGATTCAGATTTGGTGGTCTTTTCTCAGGAACTGACTATCTCTTTAAAATCATTACTACTAATCGGTTAAAGCAAAGCCTTCCTACCACTCTGACAATCAGTACTTGTAAGTAAATAAATAGCAATTATAACTTTTATGTTGACATCCTTCAAAGAGCACACTATGGTGGACATGGGGCTTTTCTGCCCTTACAAATGTTTGGAGTCCTCCAGCGAGACCAGTTCAACTGGACTGCTCCACTTGTAAATCTACTCCAGCTGTCCCAGAACAAGGTTGTCTGCTTTCGGATGGCTGTTCTAGGACAGTCCTCATCCTAGCTCCAAAGCTCATTTGGAGCTCCAATGACTCTGATGGCTAAGAGTCAAGGTTCCTGGCCTCAGAGGTCCCAGGGGATCCATGATGGCACACTTTGGTGTGCCACCAAAATGGGTCCCCTGCTAAACTGGATCACAGGCATTTTCTGTGTTCACATGCCTCTGTAATTTGGTTTAGTGGCTGCTAGTCTGCTGGTAAACCTTTTGAAAAAGTTCTACTGGTACCCCAGACTAGGCAGCCATTTGGGACCATCTAGTTTGGCCTATGCTCCAACCAGTGCTTGGGGGACATTGCCTCCCTTATACTACACCAGAGAGACAATAATTTATTGGTATTAAGCAGAAGGTTCCAGGTTCCGTCTTCAGGAAGAATGGGAGAGATATCTGTCTGAGCACCTAGAATCCACTCCCAGTCTGTCTAGAAAAACCTGAATTAGAGGGACCAGCAATTTGAGTAAAAGGCAGTTTTTTCTAAGGATATTTTCATGCTTAGTAAGATCAGGTCAGTAGCAGGTCAATTGTATTGGAACTGTTCCAGTGGAATCCCTGTGCCAGCCCTGAAGATCACACAATCTTTGGAACTAGCCTCTGACAAATGCCCCAGGAACATACATTGCTGGCCTTTGGAGCACTGGGGAACCCATTTCAGTGGAGCATTTGGTGTACTTCCAAAATTGGTCCCTGTGATGACAGCGGGGCAAGGTAAGGTAGGAAGGTATAGGTTTGAATGCAGGATATCTGTAATTGTATGAGAAAGGGGCATGGCTTACAGAACCCCAGCAGGAGGGGTATGCAAGCCAGCCAGAAGAACCAATGAGAGCCAAGGAACATCAAGACAGGGAGTACAAAAGGGCAAGTAACGGCCGTCATAGTGTTCTTTGTCTGGAGTACTCACAATGGGTGGGCAGAAAGGAACCTGGCTTAATCTGTACTCATTGAAGGGAAGGGGTAGATGAGTCCTGATTGCTTTAGGAAAGTTGTTATAGTAGAGTAGTGTACCAGTTATGGATGAAAGTAAAAGAACACGTGCTTAACATAAAGTTGTGATCAATAAAAAGTTTTGTATTTGTTCTTGAGAAAGTGCCTGTGTGTCGTGTACTTGCAGAGGCAAGAGTCCTCAGTAAGGAGCTCTGTTCCTTTAAGAAAAAAAGGAAGAGCACTCAAGGACCTGCATTTGGTCAGTGCAGGAAACCTTTGCCATAAACAAAAAGGGGGGTGTTGGCGTGGCGCCTGACAACACAGAACTGCAACAAACAAGGCTGGTGTAGAGTGACCCCAGACGGGAAAGGGTTGAGCAAAGCGCAAATTGTGAGAGTCCCCTGTTGAACTAGAACACACATGTCTCCTGGTTCTGTTTTAGTCCCCCTAGTCCAGTGGTCAGCAAACTCATTAGTCAAAAGAGCCAAATATCAACAATACAATGACTGAAATTTCTTTCAAGAGCCAATTTTTTAAAACTTAAACTATATAGGTAGGTACATTGTTATTAACTTAATTAGGGTACTCCTAAGCTGGAAGAGCCCCACTCAAGGGGCCATAGAGCTGCATGTGGGTCCTGAGCTGCAGTTTGCCCACCCTGGCCCTAGTCCATTGATTGACCTTATAAGAAACGGCTACTGATATCTTGGGGCATTTCTGCATTTGCTTTCCTGTCTGTTGTATGGGAAAGGAGCATTAGAGACTAACATGTACTAGTGTTCACACTTAGTAACACCAGTACACAGTAGCCTGTCCCTAATGCAACCAAAAACTTACCTGTGGTTGTGGTTCCCTGCATGGCTGTGTGTGTGCTGGTCCCGTTGTCATGGTGATGACAATGCTCTGTGCACGCCCAGGCATGTCAGGGGTTATCTTAGGTACCAGCATGCTTGCACAGCACCTCAGATGACCCCTCAGACCAGAAACAGTGCTGATGGTCACTGTGTGGACACTTCAGGTAGGCTTTTGGTTGCATTAGGTGAGGGTTAATATGCTTGTGCATGGTTCTGTGCACCACAGCTAGTATGCAATTAGTCAACCATACTTATATAGCACAGAACTGAGAAATCTGTGACCTTCCAGTTTATTGTCATTCATCATTATCATCCTTAAGCTGTTTAGGGCTGAAGATTGTCTGGAATCCAAGAACATCTTTTAGGGCTATAAGTTTCTAGTAAATGTCCACAAGAAGAAGCCTCATTTCTCCTTTTTAGAGCTATGCCTTTAAACGATGTGATAGTCTATTATTTCCTTCTAAAATTAGTTTTCACTCTATTTTATCTCATCACTTGATTCCTTATGATGGTCATTTAGTAAGTTATTGACATTAAAATACATTATTATGTATATTTATATAACACAATATACAAGATTTTTTTCTTTCAAAAGTACATTTATTTATTGTAAACAGGTAGTAAACTCAAATAGAAAAGAGTACATATATATTTTATCTTGCATGCTATCAAATATTGAAATATTATTCTATTATGTTTTTAAATATTGCCTTCAAGCACAGATTATTATGACATTAATAGGATGTGAAACATATATTGTTTGTCTTTAATATAGACCCAGATCCACCTTTAGGTTTACAAGCAGCTGGAATAGAAGAGACTTCAGTTGTTTTGACATGGGAACTACCAGGTGGAAGCTATGATTATTTTGAGGTAAGAAAAATAATGTTGGATAAATTATCATTAACTTTATTATTTTCTCAGTAACATCATCTGAATTAAGAAGCTCTCATTTGTTCTCATCAACAGCTTTTATGTATTTATTTTTTACCAGCAAGAACGCTGTAAACCTGGGCAAGATTTCCAAAGAGAAAGCATTAGAAGTTTCTTCGACGCACACTGACATTCAGACCAGGGCTGCTAGCGTCCATCATGTTTTGCTCCTGGTGCCAGGATAGGCAACAGCTTGCCATCTTGTCCTTAACAATACCATAGAATCAAACCCTCTGTAGCACTGAAATGTTGCCTTTATGCACAATTTGTGCATGTAAAGCTTTTAAATAGCTTCTCATCAAGAAGGCCCAGCCAACTGCAATGCCTTAAGTTTCCCATCAATGAGCTAGGCATCTTACTATTTTTAAAAAATTATGGAAAAAGAGAGGAGGTGAAAAGAGAGGCTGTGTAGTTTCCACAATTGCAGCACTATTGGTGGCAGGAAAAGCTGTACTAAGGGATGATCCACAGTCTGTAATGTGTGAGACAAGATCTAATTTTCTCCGACCTGACCTGTAGGTGTGCAGAGTGCTGTGGCAATTAGAAGTGACATAGACTATGATCAGACAGCAAAACAAGAGTGTCTCTGAGGTGCCTCAGGCGGCTTCAGGGGTTGCCTCCAGACTCAAGTAGAGTTGCGCGTTCTCTGCAAAGCAGCTTCCTGTCTGACAGACATGATGGTCAGAAGCTGTGCAGGGTTGGCACAGCCACTTCTGGTTCACTTGATGGTCTCTTATTGGAAGCTGGGCCGTCCCTGTGATCTGGCTCCCTGTCCACCAGAAAGGATTCTCCATCGTCTGCAAGAACAGCACAGTAATCAGCATCTTTTTATTTTGATCAAATGCTGTGTTGCTGCTGCAGCATGAAAAAAGCTGCACAGTTTTTGACATAGTCTGGCAGCAGCCAAGATGGGATAGTTCACAGACCAGTCTGCCCCTCCTCCTTCCAGAACATTCTCTGGAAAAGGTTGATTAGAGAAGGCTTGGGCACAGGAGGGCCTCACACTGCCTCCCTGAAACACATCTCAGGCACACCTATTCTCATGTCTGATTATAGACCCAGAGACATGTTCAGTTGATGCTTTGCCTCATCCAACATAGTGCGAGGACACATTTTTCCTTTTGTTTTCATTTGCATTTTGGTGATACTGCAATTTACAAGTGCAGCTGATTTGTGGATATATACTCTATTCAGGCCCAAACAGTGTCTCATATAAGTTAAGACATTTTTGTACTGCTTTCCATAAAATCAAAGCAGTTTTCAGAACTTTAAAACAAGGGTAAAAACTGCAGTTAAAGCATATTAAAACTGAGTTGACTGGGACAGAAGCAAACTTTCAAACAGGAAATGCCTATGTAAAAAAATAAATCTTTATTAGGCACCTATACACTGTAAGTGCACATACCTCGGAGAGGATTTTTCAAAGGGGAGGTGCCACCACTGAGAAGGCCCAACTGTGAAGGCCTGATAAGAATCCCGCAATTGTCTTTGTAAACTATAATAGTTCTTTTGAGTTGGCTAAATAAAGCAAAAATGTCAGTCACTAATCAGTTTTGATATTCGTAGTATTTAATGGAATTTAAATTAATATTTTAATGTGTGAGTGCACGCTTCTGCAAATAACACACGTGCAGTTAGGCTGTTTTTTTAGATTGATATGGAAAGGAATTGTCATTTAATATTAATCTTAATGACATAATGTTATTGACTGACATGGCATTTAGGAAGAAAGCCATGCTAGACTCCGTTTCTTCTGAATAAATGAGATTAAGTATGAAATATTAATGAGGAAGGCTTTGGTGAAGTGGTTGCTTAGCAAAGAGCATTGCCACAATAGGATCATTTTACCAATCATTTAAATTTAATCATCCTAGCTCATCTAGTCTTCATAACATGCTTAGCAGCAGATCATGTGAAAGCAATATACAAAAAAGTTTTAATAATTTGTTTCTCTTTATGCTCCACAATGGCCTGTGGATCAGAATTGTGGGGCATTGGAATTGGTGCAGGTTGGGATCAGCTCTCACTTCCATCTCTCAAGCTGCTATGGCGCACCAACTTCTCGTTCAGATAAACAAAAACGAGGCTCTCAGTTCGTCTGTTTCCTTTCTTTTATTCCTTTTGCCAGAACATTCTGTGGGGAAGAAAAGTGGAATTAAATTCAGACATGCCAGAGGGCTGATCTTTACCACTACTCAGCAAGCTTTCTTTCCTTGCAAGAGTCAGGCTGCCTTTGCATTTGGTTTATTGTGATCTGGATTCAACCTAAAGCTTGAGCCTTTTCTTCAGGGCACAGTGCTGCAATGATGACTGAGTCCTTAAGTAGTATTTAATAATACTTGGAATATGACATGGAGTCTTACCCCCTTCTTTCTCTAGGTTTCATATGGTTTGGCAGTAAAAGGTGACTTTCCTTATACAACCAGAGTTCCTGTTTGCAAGGTAGTGCTGAAAAACCTGATGTCTGGAGAAGATTACGTATTTCAAGTAAAGACAGTTAAAGGGGAAGATTACAGCATGGCTGTGGAGAAAATAATCACTACACGTAAATTGACAATATAATATTTGCTTTTTAACATCCAAATACCTGCAAATAGACAGTACTAAAAAGTGTATTGAAATAGAGCAGCTCATATGTGATCCTTTAATACTTTGTTGAAAAATGTCAGTGAATATGAGTGAAGTGTTGGACTCAGTGGCAAGATCTGCAAAGTTTGCACTATCCTACAGCATGCAGATCCAATCATTGGGCCAGATCAAATCGTCCAGCCCAAGATTGGGCTATCTACATTACAGATATCCTGGCCCAGTGCTGGAGGGTGTGAATGAATGTTCCCAGCCTCCAAAGTTGCTGACTGGGTTTTTTTCAGCAGGCACCAGAAGCATCCAGGAGCCTTGTGAAATGGCGCCAAGATAGACCAGCCCAGGTGCTAGCTGCCATATGCAAATGAGCCTTGGGGCAATCTTCTGGCAGAGAACTCTTGCAGGACAGCTTGTAAACAGTGTCCTGTTGGTGTGGACTATGGAATCATTTGCATTCTGTGGCCCAGTTCAGTACTGCATCAAGTACTGTTGCTCAGCCTCCAAATGCTGGGACTTTTCATTTCTGGCCTTTGGAGTTTCCAGGACAACCCTTTTCAGGGGTGCACCCACTTTCAGTATGCTGAACAGAGAGTCATGTACCTTCCATACATGGTCTGCTATCAAGGATAATGCTTGCCAGTCTACCAGTAGACATTATTGCTGGGGTCTACCACTAGACCAGGATATGGGGCTATTTTAAGCACCCTATCCCACTCTGTTGCATCCATGCAGAGGAAGCATGCAAGGAGGTGGCAGGACCAGTTTAGAGTGCTGGGCTCATATCTTGTACTCAGCGAGTTTGATACTGCACTCATCCACGAAGCAAGCTGGGTGATCTTGAGCTAGTCACAGCTCTCTGCTGAGCTCTCACAGCCCCACCTACCTCACTAGGTGTTTGTTATAAGAACAAAGCTTTGTCAGCCACTTTGAGTCCCCTTAAGGGTGAGAAAAGCAGGGTAGAAAAGCCAACTAAAGAGCTTTGATTTATTCTGAATGGTTGAATCTTGTAAGCTCTTTAATCCAAAACCATTGTTTGACATTACATTTTAATTCATGAGGCATAGTCCAGAACAGTGGCAAGGAGAGCAAGCTTCAGAGGCTTTAGACGTTCTGTGGTAATTCATCAGAACCCAACATTACTGCAGCAGCACCCAAATGTAGCTGGAATTGCTGCCAGGGACTGGAAGTTTCAGAAGCAGTCACTTTGGTTCCTTCCAGTAATTGCAGCTGCATTGTTGTGACTGCCTATGTTTATGGAATTTGCTGCCAGAAGAGGTGGTAACAGCAACCTTCCTAGATCGCTTTAAGGAAGGGTTAGACAAATTTATGGATGGCGGATGTATCAATGGCTACTAGAATGCATGCTTAAGTACACCTTTCAGGCTGTAGGGGCAAGCAGGATGCTTCTAAGGCCATTTGCTGGGACTCAAGAGCAGGAGACAGTTTGCCCTTGCCTCTGCTTGAGATGCCCATGGGCAATTGGTGGGCCATTGTGTGTGACAGGATGCTGGACTAGATGGGCTGTGGTCTGATCCAGCAGGGCTCCCCTTACGTACTTATGTACACAGCAGCTTAGGGCTGAATGAAGCAATGAGGGTGCCCTAAGAGCAGCTTAAAGGGGCTTACCTATAGGCTGTTTCTGTCACCCTTCCAGGAGCTCTAGGAAGCTGCAAGGAAGTGGAAGCCCAGACCCCTGAACACTCAAAGGACCCAAATCTTCGGCTGTAAGGATGGATCCTCTGTCTCTGGGTCAGTGTTAGGTTTGAATTTAGTACTCTGACAATGAATTAAAGTTTGCTTATATGCACCTGAATGTGGCATGCTTGGTATTTTATCCTACGCTGCTTCTCCTTTTTATCTTTATCCCTCTAAACTGTTGTTTCCTTTTATTGATTTATTTTTAACATTAGGACCCACGGGAATATCTGGTCTCACCTTAACAATGGTAAATACTTCTTCAGCCACATTAATATGGAATTCAAGCAAGACAAACTTTACTCATTATAAAGCAACTATATCAAACAGTACTTTCAAAAAGGACTATATGGTTCTAAGAACTCAGACAGACTACACCATTACAGATTTGACTGCTGGTGGTACTTATAATTTGACACTGAAGAGAGTAAAAGAAAATGTTGAAAGTGTAATTGCCTTTATTAAAGTCATCGCAGGTTTGTAAAATTTTTGTTATCTTATTTATTTAGCTGTTGCTAAGTATTGACAGCACCACACAGTTTGAAGAATCCATCCCAAAAGCAGAGTTATCTGAGTGAAAATTTCGTTGGCATTATTGAGACTAATTTCTAAGTAGACACATTCTATACAATGTTCTGCTGGTCAGGTGCTAGCTCTTTCATCAAGAAGAATTAATCTGTGGCTGCATTCATAAATAGTTTTCTTTTTAAAAAGGTTTAAACATGTCTTAGCAGTATTAACATCCATACACTAATGTCTCTAATTCATATAAGAAAGGCCCTTTATAAGTGCACTTACTGTTAATCACCACCATGGTCCTCTTTGGGACCTCTTTTGTTTGCTTGCTGTTCCAAATTAGAGAGCTTCTGCTCCCTGCTAGTATGCTCTGTCTACATTAGATGAAGCATAATCTCCATCAGGGGCCTGAAAAAGATCTACCAGCATACTAAGGCCTGGGGGGGGACTCATTTCAGCACCTTGCTTTGTTGTACCGCTGAAATGAGTCCCCCAGGCGCTTCACGGTCAGAAACATTTTTCCTGGTAGTAGGGATTATCTCAGAAGCTTGCCATGGGCTAATCAACATTATAGAACTGCTTGATCCAGACCAGCACTTCTGGATTACCATTGGTAAGTGCAGAAATGTGCACTAGTATTCACGTGCTACCACCTTTAAGGACTTTTCCACATTGAACAATAGACTGGATCATAGTCTAGGCCTCTGACATTAATGTGCCTTGAATGAAACCAGCACCCTAGCCCAGTATAGCTATAGACCTGCACATCAAGATCTACAGCTGGACTAGGTGCAGTGTATCAGATTGCATGCCTCTATGGTCCAGTGTACTACAGGGGACCCTTTTTGGAAGTACTTTTGGAAGTGGGTCTGCTGGACCAGAAACTGTAAGGGCTGGAATGAAGTACATAGCCCTTGGAGCCCCAGTGCTGCCTCCAAGGGCTCCTCAGAGCCAATGGCAAGGGCTAGAGTGACATGGGTTGCTTGTTCCTAAATGGGGCAGTCCTCCCTATTATGGACCACTGCAGGAAAATACAAAAGTCCTGAGCCACGTTTGAGTTGCTTTTCTGAAAAATTGTGTGTACTGCTAGTGATAGGTCAACCAGTCGATTTTGAGCCATCCATTTGTATCTGCTGTACATGGCAAAGATGTGGTTCTGCAAAAAATCCTTATTAACTCTTCATACTGAGATATAATATTCCTGACATAAACTGAAGTTACACGCTGCCTTTTATAGCAGTAGAGGAGAATAATGTGTACATAAGGGCATGAACAATATGATGTTTGAGGAACCTAACAATTAAATTTTTTAAAAGGGGCAGTTCTTATGAAGTGTTCTTTATAACTGTAATCCAGAGTATTTTAGAAGTGAAACTCCAGACTCATACCTTTGTTTTTCTCTGGTCAGGTTTCACACTCTTGATTATGAGTGCCATGAACATCCTGCACAGTATCAGTTGTTCTCATTTACAAATGAAAAACAAACAATATACTTTCTAACTAAGATCAGGAAAAAATATGGCCTCAGAATATTTGCAGTATTATAATATAAATTGTATTAATTTGGTGGCAAGAAAACGAGAGATTTTGAGATTTTTAGGTTTTGTTTCCCATTTGTCACATACAGTTTTGATGCATATAATCTAAATATTTGTATATTGAGCCGAGCATTTGGATTTAATATATTCCACTGGGAGAAAAAAAATAACAAACAAATTCTCTTTAAGAGCCAGAACAGCCACAGGAACTGAAAGTCTTCAATGTGTCGTCACATTCCTTTTCTCTTTCCTGGAGGCTGCCGCATGGATATGTGGAAAGGTTTCATGTGGTTCTCGCACCTTCTGATGGCTTTGTCTCTGTTCGAGATGGAGGAGGTGGGGAGTATCAGGTATGTGGGGACTATTGTCTTGTCCTGCTTGAACAGTCAGCAATTGTTTCTCTGCTATACTGATAGGAAAATTGTCCAAGCTTGACGTTCTCTGCTTTTAAGCTCTTAAACATTAGAGGAGAATGCAAAAGTACGTGTGCCAAATTTGTGAGGGCAAATTTCAACATCTATGGTTTGTTGCCTTAACAACAGTTATGATACTTCTAAAAAGTCTACCACAGACCTCCAGTCAGTCATTTAAGGGTTCATGAATAGTTTAACAAAGGCAGGGCAAAGCTATTGAGTAATACAGGCTCATTAATTGTGCACTTGCCAGAGAGTTCTAGATTTAAATCATTAATGCCAGGCAACATTTTCCTCTTAAGCCATCACAAAGTTATTGGAGCACTGTTTGATTCCCGTATTTGAAAACAATATTGTAATTACCATGGGTTTTAATGTTATTTTGCTTCTGTTCTTTATTGGAGCTGCTAAGGCACAGGTACTTCATATGAATGTTAACTATTGGTTGTTGTGGATTATATTTCAAACTCTGTCAGCTCATTGAATTTTTCTATGATATCTCAGCAGAGATGAACAGGAGATTTTAGCATTCGTAGCTAAATGAGAACTCTGTGTAACCCTAAAATAGTTAACAGATATAACCTGTAAGAATGAGCTTTAATTTAGCAGAAATTGCTCCTTTTTAGAGTATGGATTCTGTACACCTTCTAATCAGTAATGCTGATATCCAGATACTGCAGAAGTGTGGGTTTGTAACTTTGATATTAACAGAATGCAAAAATTTAGGATTTTAAAAGAAAAAAATTGATATGTGGTATGTATGGCTGACTTCAGTGTTGTGAATGCCATTTATATAATGCTTGTTTAAATGGAGAGCAGTAGTTTTAACTGGGTTAATTTCATATTCTAGGCTGAAATTTCAAGCGTTACTCCTGGAACAATGTACAATGTGACTGTTTCTTCAATTACCTCTTCAGTGTATAGCTCACCTGCCAGCAAAACTGTGACAACTAATGTTACTAGTGAGTTTATGATACGCCTTGTTTTGTACTCTTTGCAGAGTATAATGTTTATTATTATTCTGTGTTTGTTTCTGTGTTAAGTGAAAGAGGTTTCTTTTAAAAAATTAATGGGAGGAGCCTTCTAATACATTTGCCAAAATACTAGCATTCCAAGATCAGATAAGATGAGTTGGATATGATTTCTTTGGAGAACTCAACTTCCAAACATTTGGTGAAGCTTTGAATGCAAAAACTTGAAGTTAAGGAAGCTTTAAAAAAAATTGGCATTAGGATGTATTTTGTCTGTGAGTATTTCAGCATTCCATTTTTAAAATTCTTAAGGAAAGAATGTACTTGCTGTTCCAAAAAAGCATTTAATCATCTTTCATAGTTCTTTAAAACAGGGCAAAGAAAACCCAGGCTTCATACTACCTTTGCTTTTATGTTTAAGAATTTAAGCAAAGCTTTGCCAGTTAATTCTTTTACTCTCATATGCTAGTG
Source organism: Aspidoscelis tigris stejnegeri (assembly GCA_023333525.1). Lineage (NCBI taxonomy): Eukaryota > Metazoa > Chordata > Lepidosauria > Squamata > Teiidae > Aspidoscelis > Aspidoscelis tigris. Next base: position 47,904,895 of record JALMGA010000005.1, on the reverse strand, counting down.
GTGAGAGGTATGCAGGTATTGCTCAGTTACAGAATGCTTATGCTGTCATCCATAGATCCAGGACCACCTGTTTCCCTTGCGGGAGAAAGAGTTGGATCTGCTGGAATTCTTCTCTCTTGGAATACACCACCACATCCAAATGGGAGGATTATATCTTACATTGTTAAATATAAAGAGGTATGCCCTTGGATGCAGAATACTTACACTCAAGTTACAACAAAGCCAGATAGTTTGGAAGTTCTTCTCACCAATCTTAATCCAGGAACAACTTATGAAATACAAGTAAGTTTTCTATTATCTTCATTAAATTGTAAAATATAAATTAACATTATGATGTAAAGTGGCAGGCTGTAAAAGGATTCATTATTTTATCAAAGCCTTGTATGATTAAGAAGCACAAAAATGGCTAATAAAATAATTTATATTTTACCTTTTTATCATTTCATATTTGGCTATTCATCATTCTTGATAAATAAACAGATATGAAACTCCAGACTTCAGATCACAAAGGTAACTGTAATCCCCATTAAAATATAATTTGAGTAAATCAGGTGGTGATGTTTTGCTGCAACCTTGAAAAAATGAAAGGTATTGCCATGTTCACCTCTCCCCCCATTCCAAATACAAAAAATGGCATTGTGAGTTTGATTCATTTTGTTAATGATTTTTGAATTTTTTTCATTTTCATATAATGCATTTAAAAACAAACAAAGAGAAATTATTTGGGGGCTCTTGTATATTTAAACCATTTTAGTTTATAGAAAAATCACATTATATGAATTATAAAGATTGCTAAAAAAAAGCTCTTCCAAATTTATGTATGTTGCTATTAGAGCATCTAATAAGAGATGCAGATGATATTACTTAGATTATTATTAAAAAATATGACATTCAATCATATGAATGTGTCTTCTGCATCCCACAGAGGTTCTATTAGGTGTTTATCCAGATAAACTTCTGAAAAGACAGCATGTAATTGATAAAATTGTCAGAAATCTGAAAGTCATACTGGTGGAATAAGAGTGCTAGCCTGTGTTACAGGAGGTATTAATCTAAGCCAAGTGTGTAGGTTGGTGAAGAGCTTTGATATCAGAACAGAACTTTGTTTTTTGCGAAGTTAGGTTAATATTTTGCTTCTTTCCACTTTCCTTTTGCTCCCTCAGTGTCGTTCAGACACCTGACAATAGGTTTAACTGTTTAACCTGGCTTATTCTGCTTACTGAAGACAGTTTGCCCATCCCAATCTCTGGTTTCTATGAAGGTCTTGAAAAGGGCCTACATGGATGCAACCTAACTCTTATTGTTATGGAGAGCCTTATGTTGCAAGACATCAGCAATCCTTCTTGCAAAACTCCTGTAAAGTTCAAGGGTTAAATCAGTTTATTCTAATCATTTTAGGTGAAATCACTTGCTATTTTTTTCCGTCTCAGTAAACTGATAAATAAATTTCTCAACATATTTCTGCTGTGTAATTTTGTGGCATTTTGCATTGTAATTTGTTTCAAGTTACTAGCATTAAAACAAACCAACTTATTTTACCTTCTGCTGTGGAAGTCAACCTACTTTGGAATTTTTCTATAATTGAGGCTTGTTCACACATTTGTTACCTCAGTAGAAGGGAAAGTTTGTGCTCATGGACAAGCACATATTTATATTAGGCAGTGTTGCAAGTCTATGGCCTGTTGAGCATCTATGTGGCAGCCTAATTCATCTCTTTTCTTTGCCCAATGGGATTAGTTCATTGGCCTCAGAAGGCTGAGTAGGATTTTTTTTTATTTGCATTTTCGTAGTAGTGGACCACAAACTGTCTCAAGCATAAGGGCAATCAAAGTGCAGATACTTCTGTCTGGAAGTTTCTGCCTCATTGCAGGAACACACATGCATGCCAGGTCATTGCTATAGTGATTGGGCAGTGCACTATGCAACTGCACAGCTACAGATGCCCCATCCTCATGCAGCACCTCTGCGCGAATGTTGCATACAGGGGTGTATCGTGAAGCTGTGGAGCAGGATTTGCTGTTCCACAATTTCTTAAGATCAATATGGCCACATGTGCTTGGAACCACACCAGGACAAGAGAGAATCCGTGGTTTCTGGATGCAACCCCTGTCAGAGTGCCTTTCTGCATGAATATGAAGCACCCACATTCATGGGGGTTGGGTTTGGCCAAAGCCAATTTTTTCTACATTTGATTCACATCAAATCAAATGTGAAAAATGGCTTCATGCACACTCCTAGTTTGCCTGCATACACACTATCTCCCTCCCCCAGACACTCAAACTAGGGATGTGCATGAATATTCATCACTTTCAAAATTTGTCCAATTTCATCTGAATTCAGATATTTGTATTAGAATCGAATATGGTACATTTCAAGATTGACATTCGAATATGAATCAAATACTTTGATACATTCATACGAAATTTTGTTACATTCGTGAACCTGTGGAGGTGGTCACATCTGCAGTGGATCCAGAGTGGATTCAAAGCGGATTAAGAGTGGGCTCAAAGTGGATTGAGAGTGAATTTGATGTGTTCAGAGCAGATATGTAGGGGATATGTAGCAGATACATAGGAGATTCGCATGGGATACATAGGCGATTCATAGCAGGGATTCAAATTAGATTTGTATAGAATTTGAATCCTACCACATTCAAAGGGGATCTATTCTAACAAATACAGATTATTATTTTTTTGCAGTTGATTTGATATGAATCCAACCCCCCAAAAAACATTTGTGCATATACCTAACTCAAACACAGACATTCTTTGGTGATTTTGGGAAAGAAAATATACAGATAAGCAGGTGAATATGCACTTTCACGTATATACCCAAGTAATTTTGAATGTTAACATACCACACATGATGGCAATCTATATCCTTATTGGTGGGAATTTCAGTCTTAATATTGTCACATCAATTTGTGCAAAAATACAGTACTGGCAGTTATGAAGAAATGTCAACTTTATTGTAGAGCTGGTCAACATGGGTGCAATTACTCTGTAGTATTATTATAGTTGGATGGCACCTTAGAGGTCATGCACTCCAGCTCACCACTCATGGTAAAACTGCCATTTGACACTGTACTGGTCTAAGATATGTTCCACTGTGTTCTTGTTTGATTTCATTGTGCTCCTTTGAATGGATAGTTGGAAATCTGAGTATTACTTTTTGCTTTCATATGTCTGTCATCTTGCCTCTTAACCTTTTTTGTTGCCAAACTAAGCAATTCTGATAGTTCTGTTCATATATGTCTGTCCTGCCTCTGATCTAATTCTTGTTGCTTTTGGAAATTTTCTGCTTCTGCTGTTTACTTTTGAGGTGGCCCTAGTAGAATAAGGAAGGCATTTCAAGGTTAGTGCTTTGTAAAACATCACTGTTTCATGATCTTGTCCTTTTGTTCTATTAAGTTTCTAAAACAAGCGTTCTTGCACTTGTTCCATCACTCCCATCCTTAGTAGTCTACAGAGATATAGTAATCTGTTTGGGCTTAAGCTGTACTTTGCAGAAGTCTGTCTCAGAGGAAGAACAAATTTTGCAAACACTGTAATCTTTCTGAAACCCAGATTAACATGCAGCATGGTGAATGTGTGATGTTTAAAAATAGTTCCAGATGAGTTTTTTTTCCTATTCCAGCTTCCTTCAGTAGTGTCCAGGCATGTAATAATGCATTAGTGTGCAAAGTCCTGGGCGGGAGGCCAAAAAAGATGGAAATCCCACAAGACCTGCTATAATTTCTTTTATTTCTTGTGATCCTCTGAATGTCTATGCCATGCCATTGCTGGGGCAATAAAAGAGATGGGAAGGAACTGAAAAATCTTCTTTGTATCCTCTCCTTATATACTGTCACTGCTTCTGTTCCTTGCAAGTTAAGGAAAGGGGAGTGAGGGCTGTACACTTTTAAATTATCTTAGAGGATCTTGGAACTTATTTAAAGTTAATCCAAGGCTAGCATGAACATTTGTTAATCTCTTCTTAACTATATCTTTGGAATGTTTGTGTACTCTTTCATTTATAGGGTAGGAAGAATTACATTTAGAGGAAACCTAGCAGCTTATATTATCCATGTTTGTTCAGGCAGTGTTCATACTTAGATATTGAGTATTTCATGCCACTTGAATAAACCTTGTTATAGTGGGTGCCAGGCAACCTGGATATAGTCTGGATTTCTCCTTAGTCTGAGACAGTTCTACTCACAAGCCGCACCAAATTTCTTACTGGCATTCTGGAGCTGTGCAGTGTTGCATAGCTTGCTCAGTTTGATCCCAAAACTGTATTGGCAATGGGGAGTCATTGGCACAATTCTTATGGCACTGGCATGTTCTACCTAGTGAGTGATTCTGGCTTATGATCATTCACCAGGCTTATTACATCCGTCATCCATTTGCTTGAATGTGGACAAAAAATTGTAATGTTTTATTAGACTGTGGCTGTGTTCACAAGTAGCAAAGAAAGCAGCTCAAAAGTAACTTAGGGATAATAACATATGGTAGTTGTGTTCCCACCCAATTTCTAGTCCACATTTCCTAGCCTAGAATGTTGAGAATGATAGGGAGGATGGATAGACTGACATATGGAGGATCCCACCTGAAAACCATCTCTAAGCTGCTCCAGAGGTACTTTTTTAGTATACATGTGGATGCAACCTATGCTGTGTGGCAGTGAAATGTTACTATCCATATTTCTCTATCATTGAAACAGATAGGCAGGGTGGTCAGCAAACCAGGATTGCAGGGAGGATGGTAGAGGGGTAGGGACTATAAAGGTAGCATAACATTTCATCATGCCAAGAACAGCTTTCATCTATAATGGATCAAAGCCAAGCTTGGCTGCAGCTCTCCTACCACTGCCCAACCAGCCCACCTGAATGATTTTATTGTTTGCCTTATGAATGGGAGCTATACAATTATATCTGCTATTTTCACCTGAATGCTAGCTGTCTAAAATTCACATAAATATTTCAGATTTTGTCTTGCTTTAAAGTGTTCCCAGTGATTCCATAATTAAATAATGTCTTATTGATTGGCCGTGTTCAAGGAAGGGTGTGCTAAGAAAAGTGGTCAAATAAACAGTTTTTCTGATATCACTTTTTTTCTGTCACAGGTTGCTGCTGAAAACAGTGCTGGCATTGGAGTATTTAGCGACCCATTTCTCTTTCAAACAGCAGAAAGTGGTAATTTGATTCATTATGTTCCTGATTTTTCTATAAGAATTTGAAGAGCTAAAGTGTCACGCTGGAGTTCCTGAGACATTGCAGACCCAGTCTAGTTGTCTAGAGCAGTGTTTTTCAGACTCAGGCCTCCTGATGTTGTTGGCCTTTCTGCACAAACAGATTATGATCCCTTGTAATCCTCTTCAGGGCCTCTTCTGTCCACATGCTGGTGTGGACTACGGAGCATAATTCAGATCAGGAGGATTACCAGTAATCATTGACACTGAGACTACCTCCATACCACATTGGGCCAGTCCATAACATGGGCTTGGTGTAAAATTGTTTCCGTGGAGATGGCACTGCTCAAACAGATTTGCCATGAACTGGACTAGAATGCCTTACATGAACCAGATCCACTGGTCCAGGTCTCAGCAAAGTAACTGCAGAAATGCTATATCTCTTTGTGGCCAAGGCAAGGTTGGGGGCCTTTCTGAATTATTTAGAAGGTACAAATCTGCTGGTTTGATGTCATTTGGATGTCATTCACATTGTTTGCTGGGGTGGGCCTGCTGCAACTCTCTCTTTTCCTGTCCCTATTGTTTGGATTGCTGGTGGCACTTAAGTGATCATGAAGCTGCATACTGCCCCTGCATACTGCCCCTGCATACTGTTTCAGCCATAGAAGCCCAGAAGTATCCAGACTTCAGCCTACTCCCTCTACAGCAATGAATCATTTTTTTTTTCTTTTGCTGATCTTGGGACTGCTACCATGTTTCAGCTAAAAATTCAGATTAAGATAGTAGCATATTTAAGCAAAATCAATTTTATTGTGTTGTGTATTTGAATGGGTGAATTGGTCTTTGGGTAAGATTCTCAGGAAGTGGAATATATCATGGCTATTGATCTATTATTGCCTTTTAAAATTCTCAAAGAGTGGCTTAGACGCCTAGATGATGGTTTTCTGTCCATAAGCTTAGAGTATAAGAAAACAGTCATGGTATGAGGAGAGAATAATAACAAATGAAAAAAAGTCTGGATGTGATCATGCCTCACATTTTCTCTTGTCTTCAGAAGTCTATCCACTGTGCTTACTGGATTATAGCTAGACTTGGTCTGGTTTTTAACTAGTGGAGGTTTTACCGGGACTTTCCAATACAGGCAGAGGAAAGTGTTACCGTTTCCTCACTTGTGGGTCTGTAGCATGGAATGGGTTGCCGTAGGCTCTGCTTCAGCCCTCTTGACTCACATTCCCTTCTAGGACAAAATCTTAGCATAGATGTGATGGAACCCCCTGTTGTGGGTGTTACATTTCTGCTTCTTCTTTCTCTTTCTTTGACTGATTTCTGTGCATGATTTTTTAAATTATTCTGTATAGTTGAATTGGTCTGCTTGTAAGACTCTCAGGGTGTGAGATATACCACAGCCCTTGAGCAATTTTTGCTCTTAAAAGTTCACATTGCTTCTACGGATCCTAAATGTGCATCTATGCTGATGTTTTCCTATGCTTTAGCAGTGAAAGCTGCAAATATTTACCTTTCCATCTCCCTTTGTGGGATGCCTGTCAGTAGCTTCTACAACAAGGTTCTCTATCCTTGTACATTTCTTCTCCTTGACTTATTCACTGTTTCTAGTTGGGCTGGTGCCTTGCCCCTTATTGCTCAATGGAAAGACCACGCTTCCTCTCCAATCCTCAGCTTGTACAAAGCAGTAACGGAACTATCAAATTGTGTTGGCTATCCACGCAGAGCAGCCTACTGTGCCCCTTCCTATGTGATAACAGCAGAGTCTCTGGGTCTTCCTTGTAACCTATTTGGGAACTTTAATTCCCATTTAGGGATGCACACGAATATTCGTAACATTCAGAATTCATACACATTTGGTCAAATTTGGACATTTGAATTCAAATTGAATGTTGGCAGATACGAAGATTGACGTTCGAATTCAAATCACATGTTTAAATGCATTTGTATGAAGATTCATATGGGATTTGTACAGAATTCGTATGGGATTTGTATGTTATTCATATGGACTCATATGGGATTTGTATGGGATTGAACATTCATATTGAATACAAACCCTAGCACATTTGAAGGGGATTTATTTGAACGAATACAAATTTTCTTGCATTTGATTGAATATGAATCAAATACAGACAACAACCACCGCCATTCATGCACATCCCTATTCCCATTGTTTTCATTTCAGTGGGGAGAATTATTGCCAGTGCCTTCCTTTCTTCTGTCCTTTTCCCTTTAAGTCATTGCTATTACTGCTTGGGCTCTCCTACTAACATCACTACAGGGGTGTGCCATATATGCTGTATATTTTGCAAACTTTCCTTGATCTAGAATTCCACAGTTTACTTAACTGTCACCTTACTCCCTGTTTTTACCTTGCCCTCCTCTGCTGGCTAACATTCAACTGTGAGGGAACTTGCAACTATTTAACAACTCCAGCTCCTTTACCATGACAAAGGCTACCATGGAAACTTGCTTGACTTTGCTTGACGTTGTCTCACATTGATGTGTAAGCAGATCTCTTCTCCATTTACCTTGTAAACAGCCACCTCCATCCCACTCCAAGATGATTTATTTCAGCTCAGCTACATACTCCTACATTTAGCTATGAATCCATGTAGAGACCTCTGTTTTAGCAGCTGTAATGTGAAAACTGGGATCGGGCAACATAGAAGTTATCTTTCAAAGATTATGCTTGCTGATTTCATATATTAAACTAAATTACTAGATTGGAGCTCTCCCTGAGTAAAAAGTATTTGTTATGGCTGTGTGACTTATGTATAAAAGGATGGGTGGTTGGAATGATGTTCCTGCAAGCTGGCACATCTTGTCCTACAGAAAGTCTTAGGAGAGATGCAATAATTCACAGCTTCAGTAGGTGGCAGTGCTTAGCAGGATCAGACCAGCTTAGTACTGTTTTTGAGTGGGAAACCCCAGGGAAGGGAAATCATAAAATAATCTGGAAGGAAGGCAACCCTCCACATTATTTCAAATAAAAGATATCAAGCTTGACTCCAAATCATTTTGATCTAGGTGGTGCTGATTCTGTATGTTGAGTTAATGTGACATATTTTCTAGCTTTGGAAGAACCATAAGGTTGGCAAAATATGACTTCATTTGTATATCATGCTGTTTATAGTGTTGTTTCACATTTATGCAGTTGATTAAATGTGACATCGATACTTTAATGCAATTTTGGGAAGCAGTTGACCTACAGCAGTGACTGTGCACCCTCTCCACATTGACTGTGTATTCTCTCCACTTACATTGATGGACTGACATTGTGTTCACATGTAGCATAAAAGCAGCTGAAAGAAGCCTTAGAGACAGCATGTGTGGCACTTGTGTTTTCATCCCATCACGAATCCACCTTTTCTAGCCTAGAATGTTCATGAGAAGGATAAGGGGCAGATTGGCAAGTGAACCTGCCAACCATCTGTAAGCTGTCTTGCCTCAGAGGTTCTTGTTTTTTATTACATGTCCATGCGACCTGAGTTACATTAGCAGAATGGCCCTCCATGCTTCTCCTAAATCCAGTTTTCCATAGGCAACTAAATGTATAACATGGTTTTGCATTATACATGGCAATTTGTAAGAATCCAAATTTCACAATGTTTGGGTGTATTGACTGGCAGCTATAGCATATTAAAACATACCAGGCAATATGAAGATAATATTTAAGCTAATAAAACACAGATGACTGAGTCTGCAACTCTACTGCACAGAGGATGTATCCTTCCCCAGTAGATGAAGTAATGCCTTTGCATAGGTCCCACATTGACTGAGAACATGTGCTACCACTGTGGGGGCAGGGAAAGAGCACTTTAGCCCGTTAATTCAGCTCACAGCATGTTACAGCAACTGTGGAAAGACTGTGTGTCTGGCTTGGAAGGGGCCTGGAAAAATCAACCTCTGTGCACGGGTGCCAGTACTCCTAAGAGTAACCTGGCTGGTGGCTGTGGAAACAGCCTACCATGATAGACGTGCCATGCCTAAGATATCTTCATCCTACCAGCTGGCTTAGCACAATTGAGTGGAGGCACAGCCTCAGGCTGTCTACATGCTTTTTAAGTAACTACACATTGTTTCTAAAGTCTGTTTTAAATATATCCAGATTTGAGTGTATGTTGAATGGATTTGTTATTCATATCCACTTGGTTTTCTTTTCAAAGCTCCAGGTAAAGTGGTGAATCTCACTGTTGAGGCTCTCAACCATTCCGCTGTAAACTTGATTTGGTTTCTACCTCGGCAGCCAAATGGAAAAATAACTAGCTTCAAAATTAGTGTGAAACATGCAAGAAGTGGGATAGTAGTGAAAGATGTTTCTGTAAAAGTGGAGGATCTTTTGTCTGGAAGACTACCAGAATGTAATGTAAGTAATGTGAAAGCATTTTAATTAAAAAATAGGTATAAAGATATGATTTATCCCCATTTAATTTGTATAATGTGCTAACTTAGACTTCAGGGATACATACTTATATGGGATTTAATGTCATGTAATGTGGGATTTAATGTCACAGGCCCTTCCTGCATTGGACCTTAGTCCAGATTGTATTTCAAATTCCATTGTTCTCAAGGCGTTTATTCTCAAGTAGCCAAATGGTTGCCTTACAGCATAATATTATCTGTGACTCTTTCTGTAATGGACTTAATTGCTCATTGCAGAAGGAGCCATAGATAACCAAACAGCATAATTTTGTTTGAGAATAAACTCATTGAACACAATTGAGATTTTCTATCAGCATACAGTACATGCTTGCACACTTGGCCAGCCCTGGCCAGGGCCGCACACCTGCACAGAGAGCCTCCTGAGGTCAGGCACGGTCCTGGCCAATCGGGAGGTGCACCAGACGCACACGCAAAGTGAACTGGGACCCTGCAGCCAGAATCAGCCTGGCTGTGTTAAGGTAAGGAGGGGATCATGCACCTTCTCCCCAGGATGGGTTGGGGGGGGGTAGGCGTTCTGTGGCTTCTGGGGTGAGGGGGAGCCCTGAGATCGGAAGCCCCTGGCTTGCCATGCTTGTTCTGGAGGAGCCAGTCATGGCAGGCAGGGGGAGGGCCTTCAGAGCACAGATTTGAAGTGGGTGCTGTGCTTCCGCCCTGCACCCACCTCAAATCCAGATCTAAATCCCTCCTTCCATCTTGTGTGTGGATGGAAGGGGTGGTAGTAGATCTGTATCTAATGGATTGGATCTACTTCCCACAGATTTCCGAAATCCGGATCCGGATCTAAATAGAAATTGGAAATTGGAATAAGAAAAGGAAATTGCCATCTTATTATGTGTGGTATTTTGACTTATGTTTAAGTAATTTTCCCCACCATCTTCAACTGACTTCAGATTAAAAAAGGATGTCATGAAAGGCTCCCATGTTTTTAACAGAATAGAGGAGAAGGAATTCCACTTGATGTAATTGGTAATCCTGGCAGCAACTTTTGAAAGCTTCCTTTTATGTACAATTGTCAAAGGTAGAAGAGTCCTGTTCTCTTATCCATACGTCATTCCTACTTTAAGTAATTTAATATAATGTGTTGAAACTGGGGCATTTAGTCTGCTCAAATGGCTGTAACAATTTAGGACCATAGGCTGAAGCGGATTAGTGAAAACATTTGTGCTTATTAAAGATACAAGCAAAACTCATAGATAATGTAGCAATCATATGGACAGGGGGTAAGGAACAACCTAGAGGAAACACTTTATTCTTTAACTGTGCTGATGCTCTCTTGAAATGGAAATGACTGAATGAAAAAACTTATTAAAGGTAAAACCTTACTGTTGTGAGATATGCAGTATTAACAGGAATAGATTGGAAGATTTTGATTTTAAGCATAGGTTTAATCCAGGCAAATGAATTTGCCATGGTAAAAAGTTATGAAAGGTCATGTCAAGTGAGTCTTATGCTAAGATAGCTATCATATTTACTTGCTCTGTAACTGTATTGTATTAGTTCAATATTTGTGCAGCGTTCTGTGAAATTGCAAGCTACAGTGATCGGCAGCGTTTATTTTCCTCTACAACAAGCTAATTTTAGAATCGGTAGGTAAGAAGAAACATAAATATTAAATCAAAAAGTTTCACTCATGTTCAAGTCCATTAATATTAACTTAGGGCCAATTTACACTTGGCCTGTCATTCCACGTGGGGTGAGCTCTCAGATGGAGCATTCACATGTGAAGGAGACGTTTCCTAACCAGAAATGGCTTCTTCCATGCAGGAACTCACCTTGCGTGGGTTACGTGTGGTACATGTTTAAGTGTACTGGGTGTATACTTACCTTTACTGAGCACTGGAGCCAGTAAGGCTCTGTCGGGCCTCCTCACACCTTGTCTGGTGTGCTGATGTGGCGTGTCATGCAGGTGCCCTGTTGATAGTGCCATCCAAGTGCACTGATGCTGGCATGCAAGCACACTGAGGCCAGCACCAGAGTGGAGGATGGCCTCCTGGACATCCGCCATCTGTATTTAAGGTAGGTTTCCAGACAGTTGGGGAGAGCAAGTGCAGATGCTTAGTGCATTCTGGGCCATTTCGCCCAAAGCTTCCCATGACCCAGAAGCTAAGTGTGAAAAGGCCTTTGTGTCTTGCTGCCTGGTATACTGGCTCTTTTTCTTATGTGTTAGATGATACAAAACTAATGATATGATTTGTGAAGATTGTTATTGTCCTTTTGAACAGGATAATAGTGAATCATTTCTGTGGAGCACTACTACTCCTTCAACAACTTCCAGCAGAACGACTATATATTTCCCAAGTACGGTGGCTCCCAGCAAAATGAGCTCAGTGTGGAATGAACCTATCAGTTTTGTTGTGACTAATCTCAGGCCATATACCACCTACCTATTTGAAGTTTCTGCTGCTACTATTGAAGCAGGTTATATTGACAGTGCAATTGTCAGGATGCCGGAATCAGGTTAGAACCTTTCATGGAAGGAATTACAACAATGGCAAACAATTCACAACAGTTTTAAAATGTACCATAATAACAATGGGCAGTGGGGGGACCCTCAGAATGCTTTATGTTGTACATTTTGCTACCTGTTGCATTCTGCTTGCTTTGCAATCTGTGTTCAGATTATTATAGGCCTTTGTGCTTTCTTTCAATAAAGTAGGAAACAATGTGTAAACTAAAAAGTGTCCTCCTTTTGTATTTAGTAAATCATCATTCAGAACTGGTATTCTGTTATCTTTAGTAGAGTTGGAACAAAAGTAACTTACTTAGTGGTCTGGCAGGGCTGTAAGGCACAAGGTTCTAGTTAGAGTTTTAAATTTGGTTTTATAAGAATAAAAAAAAAATTTCTGAGGGTAACAAAGCACAGCAATAACAAATACAAAATTAAGTAATCATAAGGACCAGAGTTCATAAAATATTACATCCCTGCAAACCAGTGTCTACTTTTCAAATAGCTATAGCATAAAGGGCCTGCTTCATTTTAAGATTCAGGTTCTGGGGTGAGTTAAAAGTTTCCCAGGGTTATTTTTCTGATCTAAATTGCTTCCCAACCCTCCCCAGCCTGGTAACTCTTCAGCTGCTGTTTGCCTTGTTAATGGAAAACATATGGTTATTCTTTCCACTCCCTTGCACTACAAAGATCTTCATGTTTTGCTGTTACAGTAATGTTAATACCTTAAAGCATGGTGGGTTTCTATAAAAAGGGGCAGTAAAGCCCTATATGAATATGAAAACTGTTAAGCAGGACCTGTTCCTTCAGCCAAATGGCTGTGCTGGTTAACCTCTTTCAAGACCAACCTTTCAGAATAATGCATTGATTGTAGTAGATGCTTTTACAGTTGGCAAGATAACAGACAATGGTGATGTAATCTTCAGTAAGCAGAGCATCTAGAATCCTTTGAATGGACAGGAGATTTATCTCCTTTCACAAACAGCTGTTGTCACTTTGACAGCTAGTGTAATATAAAATATTTGTCCTTTTTTTATGATCAGCACGGCCTTTGAATAATGTCATGTTTGACCTAATCTTCATTACACTTCAGACAGCTGAAGCATTTTGTCAGCTGTGCAGAAATAGCAGCATGTTAGGCATATCACTAACAAAGTAAGTGTTCAAGCAAATATTCAGGACAGTTTGAATCCATGGCCAAGATTATTTTTAGCAAGTGGTGTATAAAGTTTGGCTTTTAACATTTTTGATGCCTCTAATAATATCACTCATTGGCAGCCTCTCTCCTCCTCCTCTTTAATTTTATGTCCCCAAATTCCTAACACATGTTTTGATTTATTCATCAAGGCTGCAGTCATAAATTCATGCACTTGACAGAAAATTCTGTCAATAGCAGTAGAACCTATTTTGAAATAATCCTGGTTTAACCCAGCACAAAAAAATTATCTGCTTTTTCAAATCCATTCATTCTTCAAAATATGGGAGGTTTCAAGCTCACAAATCTAATTTAATTGTAAAGGAGCATTTTGATGTTCTCTTACTGTTGGCAGAAAAATAAAACAAAACAAAAAATGTTTTTCTGGAGGCTTGTGGAGAGGTAATCGGTACTTAGAAATTATATTTTCGAGCTCTCTCATCGTTTGCAGGACATGGTATCTATGAGATTTTGGTGAAACAAATCCTTGTGAATAATACAGTATATTGGGATAAAAGAGGCATGAGCAAGTTTGTGCCCTTCACACTGCAATTTCCTATGCCCTTATCCAGATCAGGAGCCCTAAGAAAAACTATTGGTTTGGGGACACAGCAGAAAGAAAGGAACTTAAGCCCTCTCTAAACTGCTCCTTATTCTAGAACAAATTCCAGAATAAGGGGTAGCCTTGCCCTGCTCCAGAAGCAACCATCCTAGACTAGGACATATTGCTTTTGGATAGGGTGGCCAAAACCTGTCTGCACTGGACAAAGTGTGGATTGGGCTACATTGCAGAACATAGCCCCCTAACTCAGTATAGTTCTAGACCTCAATGTTGTGTGGCACCTCAGATGACCCCGGAGCACCAGAAGAGGTGCAAATGGCCACTGCCTGGCTGCTCCAGGTAAGCTTTTGAGTAATGTTGGTTAAGGTGTGAAGCATGAAATTAGTGAACTTCTAGGAAGGCAGGGCACACTTGGAGACTGTAACAGCTTCCTGTTCACCAGATGTTCACTAATTCTTGATTAAGCTGCCTTGACTAGTGAAAAGACCCCAGGACTGAGGCAGTGGCCTGGCACGCAGATGGAGCATTTCGGTGCATCCCAATCTGTGTCCTACAGGTAAATGCAAACAGGCCCATAGTTTTATGCTTTTATTACACAGTCTATGACACAATTCTGCTTCTAGAGATGGCTTAGTATATTACACTATATAATGGTTTTGTTCATACGATTTAGTTCTTTCATTGAATTAATTTGGTGGTAGAAAAATATTAAATTTCACAAACTTTTCCGCATTCTTTAGTTCCAGAAGATCCACCTCAAAATTTTGTCAAAGGCAATGTTACAGGAAAGTCTTTCTTGGTTTCTTGGGAACCACCAACCATTGTTACTGGAAAGTTTAGCTACAGAGTTGAGCTATATGGGCCTTTGGGTAAGTCACTGTAATCAAGCTACAGCTACACTTTTTTTTCCCTCTAGGCCACTGGGCTCTTTTTAGTTGTTCAGTGACTTTGGAACTGTTGTACTTTTGTTTTAAATCTTGGGGCCCCAAGAGTGAAGAATATAAACATGTATTTCCTTGTTCAATACTTTGTTGTTGTTGTTGTTTTCAAAGCAGTCTTCAAAAAAAATAACAAACTTTGGCTTGAGAACAGTAATAAAGCTTAATTAAATTGCACGGCTATACTTGTGAACAAATTCCTATGTGATGTTATTTGTTGGTGAAATTTTTTATTATCACTGTAAACAGATGTTTACACCAAGCGCATGGGTTGCCCCTGACTCCTTCTTAGATCATACAGACTAACAAAACAGTGGAAGGACTTTGTAAGATAATGTAAGCTCAGCCCAAATTCTTCCTAATGAAAGAGCATAGGTTCAACTTGTTTAGGTTGCCGCAGGAAGGTGATCGCTTTTAGTGCAGCGGTGACTGCTTACCTGGCATGTAGTGAAATGCTGGGTAAGTTTGGGATGGATTGGGTATTCTGAAAGGCGGCTGCCCAGGCCATCCCAGTTTCATGCCAAAGCAAGGTCCATAAATGCCCAAAGATTCACAGTCATACTTATTACAGCAGCCTTGTGCATTTGTCTTAAGCTGATCTGCAAACACGCATTACCCATTGCCTTTGTTTTGTTTATTTTCAGGCCGTATTTTGGATAATAGCACTAAAGACCTTAAGTTTACCTTTAACAATTTAATACCATTTACAACATATGATGTCTTTGTTGCTGCTGAAACCAGTGCTGGGGTGGGCCCAAGAGCAAACCTCACAATTTTCACACCAGCAGGAGGTGAGCAAATATAACAACCTATGTATTGTACCAAACAAGATTTTAAACTGATTGTGCTTTTTGTCTTCCGTCTTGGTCATTGTTTTAATTTTTCATTTTAAAAATTCTATCAGCTGTTGGAAGGAGCCCCTTTAGGTGTTTCACACTGACCTAAAAAGGCTAACAAATAGATCTTGGAACATTTTCTTCAGGGTCAGTTTGAATTTTCTTAGGGTATTAAGAGGGCCAACGGGCAGACACAGGGTAACACAGGAAGCATCCAGACCCTGCGTTGGAGTACTAGGTGCTCCTGGATGTGCCTCCATGCACTAGCCATTCCTTCCTCTTACCACTGGATGAAACGTTGGTGAAGGCCGTGACTGAACTGTCACGTTTCCTTCCAGCCATGCTTTAATCTACACAGCATCAAAGCACAGGGAAAGCCCAGAATCCTGAATGAGAAATCATTTCTCCTGCCACACAACATTAGCCTCATTTCTACTTCTATTAAATGTGTCTATATGTTCTCACACGTAACCGCTGATAGAATATCTGAAATCTGCCCATCGATACCTTCATAAGCCTCTCAGTTCCTAATGTGTGCATTTTGGGGGCTCCAGAGTTATGCAGTTGTTCCTTTGGAGTTCAGCAATATATTTTTTTCATTAATTAATTGACTGATTAATTAATTTTTATCACAAACTTTTTCCTCACCTCCATTTTGTCCTCGCTACAACCTTCTGAGGCAGGCTAAGCCAAGAAGTGATGATTGGTTTGAAGCTGGTCAGTGAGTTTCCAATGTTGAGAGTGGAGATTTTAACCCTAGTTTTCAGGTGCTAATTCAACACACTGGCCACTTCACATTTGGTTTCATGATGATGATGAGAACACAGGTACTGTGTGCAAAATTATTGGAACTATTAGTAAGCATTTTACATACGAGGGGACCTGCAGGCTATTCAAGGTGAATATATAGTTGCTTCATGGCAGTTTTCAGGTATAGTTTATCATGAACTGCTATCAAAATTTTAGCAGACAATTATGTCAGTCAAGGTTAAATAATTGAACTTGTATTCAGGTTGCTCTGAAGGATAAATTTTAAGGGAAATGATTTTATGCTCTTTTGTCTTTGTTCTACTTCCAGAATAACCACTTTTGCACTCCAGCTATACACTAAGTTCGTTGTGGTGCATAAGCATCTTTGTTCCCAGCACGTTGCCTAGAGAAGTGGCGGCTTGCATGGTCGAGTATAGCTGGAAGCCCCTCTGCCTGCTGAACATCAGTTTGTGAGTTTTCCTTTGAAATCCATTCAGCACTGTGTGGATTCCAAAGGCTGTTCACAAACTGACTTTGGGCGCATCCCCATTATAAGCTTAATCCAGTTTCCCTAAATCGAAATAATAGAACCAGATGCAAATGCGAATTTGCCTGTTCCCATTACTTTCAGCTAAATCACGTCTGATCCGGATTCTGAGGATCGTACGTGGCGTACGTGACTCAAGTGGCTACTTTTTAAAAGCCACTTTTCAGGGCTGCCCTGCCCTCTTTCTCCTGGCATGAACGCGCTACCCATAAGGGACCCCTTTAAGGAGCCTAGCTGGGTGGCTGGGTGGCTGCCTCTTGCCTGGAGGAAAAACAGCAGCGGGCAGCCAGTGATTCTTTCCCCTCCTCTCCCCATTTCCCAGGGCACACAGCAGCAGCGGCAACTCAAGCCCCCTTCACAGCCACAGCCTTTAAAACAGAACCTCCAGGTGCTTTACTTTATTTTCCCTTTCTAAAGGTCAGAACTTTCAAAGAGCTAGAATTGTGCAAAATTGCAACATTGTTATAAGGTGTGAAGTGGGTAGATCACTACAGTGTAGTGGCTGCTTTAAGGAGTGGATTTTTATAGTGGCTGTTTTGAGGGGTGGATTTTTTCAGTGAAATCACTGAATCTTTGGAAGCAAGCTATTATGGGAGGGAAACCCTAAACACGCATTCTCATCCCTTAACACTGTATGGTCCCCACAGTAAAAAATGTAAAATGTTTCAAGTCCACAAACCGGAGTGAGACCTGTTGAAATGAGGATTAACATTTAGAATGCTTTGGGGCGATTTAACATGCGGAAAGCATGTTAAGCCAAACTGACGTGGGGTCTGCGAAGATTGAAAACGGTTTGAAACTGAAATAAGGTTGTAATGGGGATGCGGCCTCTCAGTAGGAGCAGGAACCTTTAGCCCTGGAGTATCAAAAGACTGTGTTTATATACTAGGAATTTGTAGAGAGATGGGTTTTACACTCATTCACTCACTTTCTGTCTCTCTCATTCCTGTTTCAAAAGCTGCACTATTCTGGAGTTCAAAAAGGAAAAGAGGAACCAATCTAAATAGAAACTGCTGCCAATATGTATCTAAATAGCAAATGCTGCTGATATTTCTCCACATAACCTTTTCCCATCCTTGCTCTTGTTTCCAGTCCCCTGGTTGCTTTCTGTAAGTTAAGCTGAACTTCATAAAGACAGCTCATCCTATCACAAAGAAGTAAAACTAAACAGATTGTTTCTTCTAGGCAGGAATGTATGAACACAACAATTATTTGACCATTAGATGGCAGTAAGCAGTTACAGTAAAAGTGAAACTACAATCCATCTTGGATTCCAGAAATTGGTTCTTAAGTATGAGGTTAATGATAGGTTCATCAATCTGATTAACATACAAATTTGATTATTTCTGGAAAATCATCTACATCGTAATCCTAAAACAAGAAACCATGGAAAGGTATCTCGATGGAAATTCTAGATGACTTAAGTAGCCAAAATTCACTTTGTAGGGAACTGGCAAAATAACTGTGGGCGAAATGCCAGCATCAAGGGCATTTCCTTCATTGTCATAGGGTGAAAATTTTCCCTCCAGCTTTGGGGTAAAGAAAGAAAAGAAAAAGTGGTGAACACTGACACCTTTCAGGAATGACTTCATTTAAATAGGGTTTGTTGACCCGCAAGATGGCCTCAATATACTCCAGATGGACCCAGTAGTTTGAGGAACCAAATATTAAAGAGACGCCTTCAAACTACCCATATTTTCCAGCGTATAAGACGACTGGGCGTATAAGACGACCCCCAACTTTCCAGTTAAAATATAGAATTTGGGATATACTTGCCGTATAAGAAGACAACACCTGGCGTATAAGATGACTCCCGACTTTTGAGAAGATTTTCCTGGGTTAAAAAGTAGTCTTATATGCCAGAAAATACAGTACCTTTACTACAGCTGAAAAATGCTGATTCTTATTGGCACTTTTCTTGTATCAAGACCAGCTATTTCTTCAGTTAAGGCCACTACAAATTTTTGAGTGTTCATATTAAGCCATTATAATTTTCTGGAGCTGGTAGTTGGTGCACACTATGGAGCCATCTACATTAGTGACATTCCGTGAACCTGAATTGGCTTCTGTTCATGAAAATTCACACTAAAGTTTGATGTTTGGTGTATTCCTTTTATCCTCTTGCAGACCATTAGTTTCAGTTAATCCTCTCTGCTGTTTTGGTGTAATGTTGGCCTGGATTATCTTTGGCTGGAAGAACATTGACAAAGGGAGAGAGATGGACCATAGTCACACCATTTTGAACCTCCTTCAGTCCATCTTCAGGTCTGACTGCTCACACTTTTTCATTTCTATCCATTCTATTTGTGGACTTCCCTTTCAGGAAAATAAAATGAAGGATAGAAATTTCACAAATAAAACAGATATAAATGAAAGGGTATAATCAGTCAGATCTGAAGAAGGTTTAAAGTGAAGGTGTGACCATGGGCAATATTTCCCTTCATTTTGGATTTGTCAATCACAGTCACACATTCCCTAAGGGAGCATGAGAACTGAGGCTACCCTTTGCCCAGAACTGCTGCCTCATCCTTTCCCAACTGCTTTCTTTCTTTTCATTTTAACAAAATATTCTTAGGTAGACAAGGAGGGAAATAGTAAGAAAACGTGAAGAGGAGGCAAACATTTAAACTACTGTCACCTCCATACTGAAATTAAATAGCTTTGCTTCAGCCATCACCCATTTCTTCACTCCCTCCAGCAAACTCTTAAGCCTACTGGAGTCCTTTTCTTCATGCATGGTGTCTTTATTTTGCCCTTAATGTTGTGTTTATTAGGGGTCTGGCAGTGGTTACTGTGGTCACTGAGCTTCACCATGTTACTTCTTCCTCACTCCCTCCTGTTGTATTTCAGCATAACAAGTATTTCATCAATGGCCTACACAGTTTTGTGAAAACATACACAAATGCATGTCTGTGGACGAGAGGGCATTGTCTAGAGCTAAAGTCTGACAAAAGACTGGGGTCATGGTTTATTTCAGTGACCTTGCAGTGCTGAATTTTAAAATGAGGTTCCAAATCTTGCACAAATAAATTTGTAATTAACTTAACATTTTATCACATGTAACAAGGTAGTGATTTTATTTAGGAGAATAATTCAATTAATCATGGCTTAATTTTCATTTTTTTCTTTACGTTTCAGTTCCAGGACCTGTATTAGATTTGCATGTGTCAGAGGTAGCTGCCACCTTTATTAGAATTGCTTGGAAGGCACCTCAGCAACCAAATGGAATCATCACTCAATACAGAATAAAAGTACAACTTGAAGACTCAGAGGAGATACTTGATGACACAATTCTACCAGAAAGAAATGAGGTGCTTCAGTTTAATACCATTAGCCATTTTCCTATTTTCCATTTTTCTCTCTTATTTATGATTGTTACATTGGGAAAGAAAATGAGAAGGACTTTAGGCAGCCAGCAAAGCTTCTTTAACTTCTTTGTTTTTAATTTTTAGGGCTTTTTTGAATTTGTGGATCCAGACACAGCAAGTGAGAATGTAGACTTGCCTTTGACATGGAATAAAATTGAAGCAGTAACAGGTTCTTATGAAGGCTCAGGTGAAATGTTTCCATCAGTTCATGCTTTTTCTCCAGTAAAATATACTAGCATGTCTGATGACCATTTGTCCACTTTGAATGGAGTTGAAGAATTGCATTCAGATTCTGGTAAGTCTGGATCTCTCTACTTCCCGCTTCCCCCATTGCATGCCTTATTCTTAAAGTGTTGCTCTCACATTGATGAGCCCTATCACAGAGAACAGCCAAATTATGAATGGGTCATTTGCTGAAGCCAACCCCTCCTGCCCCAAATGCCTTGTGAAGCACATGGAAAATGCCACACAGGCAGAAATTACTAGTCTCTTGTCACCCAGCTGACCTTCCCTCCAGAGAAAGAAGTTGCTAGAGTCACTGGACAAGATGCATAGACAATCAG
Source organism: Aspidoscelis tigris stejnegeri (assembly GCA_023333525.1). Lineage (NCBI taxonomy): Eukaryota > Metazoa > Chordata > Lepidosauria > Squamata > Teiidae > Aspidoscelis > Aspidoscelis tigris. Next base: position 47,884,072 of record JALMGA010000005.1, on the reverse strand, counting down.
TTATTACAGTTGCCAAGGCAGGTGTGATTGGAAGAGAGATTAACATATCTCCATGTCCCATGCGAACCTTAATTTTTCCAAGAGTTCCTGACAAATAGGTTTTCAAATGTCGGTGGAGACAAATAGGTCAAAAAGTTACAACTCTGCTACATAAGGGCAGCAAACAGGTGGAGATGACCCCATGACCCCATGATGTCATTAACACACTAATTTGCACAGCATTGTCAATGGGGCATTTTTCTTGACTAAGTATGGATATTTATGGCCCATTAAAGAGGGCTTGGCTGACAGAAAGAAGCTTAAAATGCCTTTCTGAATTTCTCAAGTGGAGACCTTAAACTAGAGAAAATACCATATCCTGATTTTGTTTTCAGTCCTTTGTGAAGGTCATCTCTTAAATGAGTTTAGCTCTGGGAGAATAAAAGAAAAAATAAACCAAATATTTTTAATGATAATTAGTGATCTTGCAGAGACTTCTTATCCATATTTATAGTTGATATACTCCAATTACAACAACTTGTGCTTCACTTTTTCTCGTTTTTCTGTGAAGATTTGTGTTATAATCTTTGGCTGCATTTTTATTCAGATTTACTGGGAAGTATGTTCTGTGAGATTTGTTACTGAGTATTCATATATAAAATTGTACTGTAAAACATATGTTTTTCACTGCAAAGCCTGTCTTATTCAACTGGGCATATATAAAGGAAAAATATTTTAAAACCCATAGCTCGACAACATTTTTATTGACTTTGCTATTAACATCATAATGGTAATACAATAAAAGATGAAAAATTAGGATGACTATTTAATCTTAAGGTCTGATTATTGACTTAAGTGTCATCTACATGGCTGTTTCTGTTATTCTACCAGGTGTTTGTGGGGTCAGTAAGATAAATGCTATTGTAGCCATTCAAGTCTTGAGCCTCCACAACACCCAACAACAAGGGCTATCTACTAGTAAGCTAGTTTTAAAAACTTTCCTTGTCTGAGGAGTTAACTCCTGATTGTGTACAAAAGTGTGGCAGTCAGGAATTTAATAAATGGCCAAAATGCACCATGAATTGATAGTAAGGTAGACTTTTATCTCTGCTCCCAGTCCATGAATGTAATTTCTGCCACATTTGGGGCTGCTACAGACAGCGTTCTACCCACAGCAACATTCTTGTAGACTTTTAAGAGTTTATGTGCTCACCTGTGGTCTCAGGAGGGTGATTAATTGTGAATCATGGCATGGTATGTATTGGCCCTTTCCACACACACTTCTAGCATGGTCCTAGGAACATTCGTTCCACATGTTAGTGCAAGCTAAGGGAGGTCCCACTGGGAGAGGGCACCCAAAATGGCATTCTAATTTTTTAAAGTGCTTTTAATGTATATTCTGTTTTTAATCTGTTGTTTTAATGGTTGTTACCTGCCTAGAGACCTTTGGGTATGGGGTGGGATAGAAATGTAAATAATAAATAAAATAAATAAATAGATGTCAATATTGAGGTTTATCAGTATATACAGGATCACAGAGGGATGTGGTTGACCTATTTTGGTGGGCAACAAGGTGCACCACTGAAACTGGTCCCTTGGGAGCTAAAATGGTCTGGAACCTTCATTCCTCATCCTTCAATCATTAAGGACCCCCTGCAGAGACCCCAAAGCTGGCATAAGTTTCAGAGAAAGGAGGGCTGGCACAGAACCGTGCCAGGAGCAATCCATCCCGGGCTGTATTGTCCACCCTGTACCAGAATAGGCAGGTAAGTGCAGAAACAGAGTAAGTTTCAAAACGGAGATGAAGGACTCTGCTAGGTTCCTTGGATATAAAGTATCCTATATTGTAGCATTAAAGAACAATGGCTGCATCTTAATCCTTAAAAAAGGAAGCTTGTCTGCAGTCCAGATCTAGCTTACATTTTTAATGAAACACATAGACAATCAATTTGTTAATCGTGTATAACATATTGGTTAAGAGGTTTTATTTTACTTTTTTATACTTAAAGCATTTAGTGATACCATTAACCATTCAACTGAGCAGCTGTCATATCTTGTAAATGGACTCCAGCCTTTCACTGAATATGGAATTTCTGTGTCTGCTTTTACCATCATTGGAGAAGGACCACCAGCTATTCTCATTGCTAGGACAAGTGAACAAGGTAAACATTTATGACTGAAGCAATTTCAGGTTGGTAGCTCATAATTTTTCTCCAGCTGTTTTAACACATACCAAATGCTTTCCTTTCCTTCCATAGTTCCAAGCTCTGTTGAAAATATAAATTATAAAAATATTACTTCTTCTTCAATTTTGCTGTATTGGGATACACCAATAAATCCCAATGGAAAAATCACACATTATACTGTTTATGCGATGGAACTGGACACAAACAGAGCTTTTCATATGACTACATCAAACAACAGCATCTTGATTACAGGTAGGGTATATTTAGGCTGCCTCCAGACACTGCTTTGAAAAACTTGCATTTTACCAATAGTCAGGAGGAAAGTGGTTCTTCTATTCATTTTCTAGAGTAAATTGAAGCAACATAAATCTAATTGCTTAGTCAACTGTATTCCCTTGTTATATCTTTTAGGTTTGAGGAAATATACAAATTACAAAATGAGAGTAGCTGCATCTACTACTGTAGGAGAAAGTGCTCTTTCTGAAGACAATGATATTTTTGTGAGAACACCTGAAGATGGTAAGTGCTGAGGATTGTTCATGCTGATTTAATAGCTGAATATTTTGTTAATTAATCATATCAGATTCATAGAACTGGGATTGAGGGGTGAGCTGCCTAGCTTCTGTAAGACAAAATCTTTTGGAAATGCTGAGGTTTTTTGTAGTGTATGTGCTTGTAACTGGACTTGCCAGTAAGTAAATCTGTGTTTCTTGAGAACCTTTTTGGAAGCAAGTTTTAGAAGACTATTTGTCACAACTTCTAGTAGACCGTCCAGTGCCAGCCCTCTGAAAAGTAGCTGGGTACTTTTAGGTTGCTGCAAATGTGCACTAGGCCCAGTGAGTACTACAGTTCTAAAGCAATAAACTGGTAGCAAGCACTGTAATAGTAAACCAAGAACAAGTTTATTGAGAATAACACTTGGGGCGAATCCCCACAGCAAGCTTATTTCGCTTTCCCTAAACCAAAATAATAGAACTGGATGCAAACGCGAATTTGCCTGTTCCCATTACTTTTAACTTAATTGCGTTGGATCCGGATTCTGAGGATCGTACGTGGGGTATGTGACTCAAGGTGGGACTCAAGTGGTTACTTTTTAAAAGCTGCTTTTCGGGGCTGCCCTGCCCTCTTCCTCCTGGCATGGACGCGCCACCCATAAGGGACCCCTTCACAGAGCCTAACTGGGTGGCTGGGTGGCTGCCGCTTCCATGGATGGAGGAAAAATGGCAGTGAGCACCCAGCCAGCAATTCTTTCCCCTCCTCTCCCCATTGCTCAGGGCACACAGCAGCAGCGGCAACTAAAGCCCCTTTGCTTTAAACATTCACATTCAGCTGCTTTCATCCCTTTCCCTTTCTAAAGTCAGAACTCCAAAGAGCTAGAATTGTGCAAAATTGAAACATTGTTATTCTAACCATCAAGGTGTGAAGTGGTTCTATCGCTACAGTGTAGCGATCCCTGTTAAGTGGATTTTTACACTGAAATCACTGTCTTTGGAAGCAAGCTATTGGGAGAAGGAAACCCTAAACATGGATTCTCATCTCTTAAAATGGTACTGTTCACAAAGTAAAAAATGTAAAAAGTTTCAAGCGCACGATCCGGAGTGAGACCTGTTGAAATCAGGATTGAGATTCACCATGCTTTGGGGTGGTTTAACACAGGAAAAGCATGTTAAGCCAAACTGCAGGGCGGACTCCAAGGATTGAAAACGTTTTGAATCCAAGATAAGGTTGCCGTGAAGACACAGCCTTAGAAAGGTAAAAGAGAAAAAAAATAGGAAGTTTAGATATTGCAGGATAAAGATCAAAAGTCTCTTAATGAAGCAAGCTTCTTAAACTGTGTGGCTATGGTCAGACATAAGAAAAGGGGTGCTTAAGAGGATCCTCAAAGAGGAGTTTGTGGCAGTTGTATTCCCAGCTTTCAGTAATCCACTTTTTCCAGCACAGAATATTGTAAACAGTCTTAGAGACACTCAGGAAACTCAGACACCTCTGAGGTGTTTTTCCCCCCTGTGTATGATTGCAGCCACTGTCTCTCTGAAGCACCTCCACTCTGCCACTTTTGTTATATCTGAACACAGCCCATGTTTAGGTTACAGCTTGACTGATTAAGCCATGGCTAATGAGAAGGTGATGTCTATAACTAATGTAAGAGGGAAAGCATAAATAAGGAGAAAAAGTTCTCTTCAAACAATTTTTTAATTTATTGTAATTTCTAACTTGTGAATTTTTAAAGTGGCTATGACTGAAGAGAAATACATATCATTTATGTTTTCTGAACTTAAGAACCAGATTCACCACCTCAAAATGCTGAGATATTAGAAGTGACTGCTACAGAAATACGCTTAAAGTGGTTACCACCTGAAAAGCCTAATGGAATCATAACTCATTATGAAGTTATATATGACGATGGCATTATATTAACATGTAAAAATACAACGGCAACAAGTCTCCTTTTAGATGGCTTGAAACCTTATACTTTGTATACCATCTCTGTGAGAGCTTTTACCCGCCTTGGTCATGGAAATCAGTCATCTATCTTGTTATCCGTATGGACAGATGAAGCTGGTAAGTAAGAATATGGAACAGTGGAATATCTCTATAGAGATTCAACTCTAAGGCTGTGTTTCCACTGAAGCTTTTAAGCAAATTGAATCCATTTTCAGAACTGAGCATTCCCAATGAATTAGAGGAATCTGCAGTTTCTGAGGATTAAAGGTCCCAAGTGCGTACTGTCTATATTCAGAAAAAAAGTAGTCTTGCAACTTTTTGTGAATGGGAACGCATAGGTTTTGGGGGTGGGGTGGGAAGGGGCATTCTCTTCAGTTTCCCTAACCCAGTAATCACCCACTATTTCCCCCCTTTTTCTCCCAGCTGTAGCAACTAGAGCAGAGCTGGCAGCTGCTGTTGCAATGTTGCATTGTAATAGCAGGGAGATTCTGACAATCACAGAGAAGAGTGCCTCTTTTTCATTTCTTCCCCTCCCATCCCCTTGCAGGCTATGATGCAAAAGAGAGGGGGGAGGGGGTTCCCCCCTATAAATCTGCATAAAAATCTGTTTTTTTTTCTGAGCAGTGGTTCCAGCAGTAGTCAACCAAGAACAGAAATGGCCATTAAGAGGAACTGGAGGTTAAAAGGTAGATTAAAAAGTGTCAGATGTTCCTTATAACTATGGGAACTACATACCAGTGTGGGGGTTTCCCCACTAGCACTAAGAACCCATTAAGTACCCATTAAGTACCCATTAAGGACCCATTATGCTCAGAGAAGGAAGACCCTGTTTCTACTGAAGACCCCATTAAAGCCACATGTGCTTCTACCTGTACTAGGGAAATCCAGATTTACTGTAGACCCCATTAAAGGGGTCTACAGTCTGGTCTTCAGTGTGTTTGCATCACGATTGGGCAGTGGGGTCTAGGGGTGGGTTCAAGGAGGTGCACCCATGGGGAGGGGTGCCTCAAAACCCAAAGCTTTGAAGCTGGTGCCTAATCTCCGAAGACGGCTCCAAAGATGGCTCCAAAGAAAACTCCAGAGAATGGCACAGATTTCAGAGCTTAGGCCATTTCTACAGAGCCTTTCTACAGAGGTTTGGCCAAGCTCCAGAGAATCTCCAGAGCAATTTGCTGCAATCTTTGAAGATTCTCCAGAGCCACTCCAGAGAATCTTTGAAGATTCTCTGGAGTGGCTCCAGAGTTTGCTCCCCCCTCATGTCACGGGATGATGGACGAGCCCAACGTGGGTAGAGTTGGAATCACCACATGGGTGCTCTGACATTTCCTCTGTGAGCATGCCTAGCACTCATTGCTATTGGGTGCTACACCACCCATGGAGACGCATTGGGTACCTCCTTAGATCCAGATCTACTAAATCTGGATTAGTTGAAGGACCCTTTTCTTAGATCAGGATCATCTTTGGTCCAGATTAAGGGAGGGAAATGGGAACCACCACCCCTATGTTTCCTAGGAGTCAATGTCTTGCTCAGAAACACCCTGGCTTCACAGACCTCCACACTTCTCCTGCTCCCACTTGAAAGTGATCTCTCTCTCTTGTAGTCCAAGCTAGGCCCCATTCCTGCTGCCACCATGTAGACAGGTGCAGTCATAGGACAGGCTCAAGCTGTGTTCTGAAGTCCACTGATATTTATTGGGCTCCAAAAGAAAACCCATGGGGAAAATACCTTCAGCCTGCAACTTCAAGGAAACTTCTCTAGCTTTGAAATTGTGTGGGATGGGATAGTCATCCTGTGTGAAGAAACTGCCAAAGATTCAAACATAAAATTAGACAAGGATGTTATCTGGCTGAAGCCTGAGGTGACTCAAATATTGGCAAGTTTGCAGTGGTGGATTTTCAGGGTTTATTATTCATTAAGCTAAGGAAAACTGGTTGTATTTGATATCAAGGACTGTGTTTTGTTACGTTTTACTTTTTATATGGTATTAGTGTATACTGTATAAAGATAATATAGAATTTTAATTTGTAGAACCTATGTTTGTATTCTTTCCTTTTAGTTCCTGAGTTTCCACCACAGAATATAACCTACAAGAATCTCTCTTCTTCAGAGATAGAATTATCCTTTCTTCCACCACCTGTTCCCAATGGAATTATAGAAAGCTACACAATATATCTCAGAGAGTTGTATGGAACCGAGGAAAGAGTAATCAACACTACACATCTGTCATTAGTTATTACAGGTGATAACAAATGTAGTTTGTGATTTCAAAATTATACCAACAATTATTATTTGATATCTTGAAGCACTCTGAAGTGAATAGGAATATTTTGTTAAGGAACATCTCCTATAACATCTGGTGGAGCATGTTCTCAGGGTACATTTTGGAGCATAAGAGTGGAAGATTTGGGATCAGAGTGTATGGGGCTTTGGGACTACACCAGAAAACTGGGCACTGTGCTATCTGGTTGTTCTGTCTACCAGGGGACAAGAGTGCTCTGTGTACTTCTGTAAGTGCATGGGTATCCACTTCATTAAGGGTTAAACATTCCTGCTGAAATCATTATGTGGCTTGAAGCTTCAGGGTTTTTGTATTGTTGCAGACATCCCAGGCTTGCTTGGTTTGTCCAAGGAGTGATTAGTACCTTATTATCCCCAGGTTTTCTGGGCTCTCTTCCTTATATTTGCTAACACAATGAACTTAATCAGCTTAACAAACTTCTGCTTCACTAGCAAGAAATTGCCAGAGCACTGGAATTTCTGCCAGTTCCAGCCTTCTTCTTGACCAAGCCTGGTTTTCTTCAGGAAAAAAGAATGGCCGTGTTGTAGGAACCTCTAGATCATGTAGGGGAACTAATGGTGCTAGAATTGATCGGTGAACCAAGGGGAGAAATTCATTGATGATGGGGCAGCCTAACCCACACAGCAACTGCAGCCCAGCTGCAAAAAAAGAACCTCACCTTGAGACCAGGGAGCTCACTCTTCTCCTCAGTGATGCCCTCTGATTGGATCTCAGAATTCCCAGTTCCCCCAGTTCATAAAATTCATTTCCCTCCCTTAATATGCCATGAGTCTCGACCTGTAGGTTTGTATCTTAGGGTGTTTCTGCACTGGCCATGGAAACCCCATTAAACACACATTAGACACACATACAAGACTCTTACAAACTTACCTTCTGCACTGGAGGACAGATGAAGGACCCTTCCAGGCAGCCGCTTCTGCACAGTGGTGCACGAGATCCGTCTTTAATGGGGTCTCGCCACAAAAAAATCTGTCCCCTTGCCTCAGTCCGTGTGGAAGCAGGACACTTCCACACATGGAAAGGCAAGGGGATGGATGTGCTGGCAGCCACCATCTTGGGAGGGGTGGAAGCAGGCCAGTCAGCCTCCGGAGCTCCTCCCTGCACGCTGCCCACCGGCGGAAACATGCAGTGACTGGCAGCTGAATGCTCCAGTCCCGCAGCTCTGGGGACAGCGTAGGTGGCGCGGGAGGATGGCTGCCTTTGGGAATGGGTGCTGCGGCCTCCACACAGTACCCAAAAGATCAGTCCTGCAGGATCTGTCCTCTCCATGTGTGTGTGGACACGCAAGGTCTCTTCAGATCTGTCCCTATTTTGGATGGATCCTCCAGTGGACGGATCCCCGGGAAATGGATTTTCTTTAATCTATTTTTTGGCGGCCAATGCGGAACCACCCTTACTGATCAAGTTGCCCTTGCCATTTATGTCTGATTCTCACTACTGAGAAGTAGGTTTTTTTGTTCCTTTGGAGTCAGTAAACAAACATTGCATCTGATTATTTTCCCTGTCCCTGAGGATCAGCTGCCTGTGCTGTCACTGGCAAACAAAACCTTTCATTCAAAATATGAACATTTTAGACACCTATCCAGAAGTTCTCATAGTGCACTACTTGCAGCTCCCTACTATGGACAGCAAACAGACTTAATTTTCTAATGCACATTTTAAAAAGGTAAAGGTATTGTTGATACCAGTTTCCAAAGTATCTGACTGCAATTTTCAACAGCTTATTTTAAATGTTTAAAGACTTTGGCTGCATTCACACATCACTTACTTATTCCACTATATTTAAACATTCCCGAATTGCATACTTATTCCACTATATTTCAGTATTCTGGAATAAAACATGGATATTCCAGATTAGTCATTGATTATTACAGAATATCCAAACATAGGCTGCATTCCCATTATCACTTAAAACTGTTTAAAAACTGTCTGGATCCTTGCCGTTCCCACCCCCAATCAAGTAAAATGGTTTGGATCCTCGTCGTCCCCATTGGCAATAAGTTTCAGGGGTATTTTGAGGATTATTTGGCTTTAAAACAGAATAAATAAAACACCTGATTTTTCAGGTGTTTTTTTCCGGGTTTGGCTCTTAAAATGCTTCTTCCTTACTGTAGTGGGAACACTAGAGCAGTATTTGGGCAAATACGTCATGAAATGGATTGGGGTTTCACTCTGCAGGTCAGCCCTTTCAGTTAAAAGGTACAGCAGCCGGTTTCACTGCAAAAATTCACTGTACAGCAGCAGTTTAATCCACCCACTTCACACCTGATAACAATGTTGCAATTCTGTGCAATTCTGGTTCTTTAAGGGCGCGTCTTCATGGCATGTGTTATTTCAGTTTAAAGAATTCGAAATAAAAGAAACGGAACAAAGCTGTCCAGACGACTTGCAAGTTGATCCGGTTCCGATGGCAGCCTTAACGCGGGATCAATACTCGGAGTCCACACGGCAGCATTGTCCTCCTGCCCATTGCCCACACTCTCTCCTGTGATTGGTTTTCCCTGCCAGGATCCCACCCTCCCTTCTCTTTGGGTCATGCTACGCCGGGAATTCCCTGCCCAGTCCACCCTCCCCCTTCCCAGCAGCAGCAGCAGCAGCAGCAGCAGCAGCAGCAGCAGCAGCAGCAGCAGCAGCAGCAGCAGCAGCAGCAGCAGCAGCATCCATCCATCCATCCATCCATCCATCCATTCATCCAGGCGCTGCGGGGCTGCGGCGCTAGCGGCTTCTCCCTGGGGCTCCGCTGCCGCTTTTCCCCCGCTTTGCCGCCACTTTGCCCCGCAGAGGAGGAGAGCCAAGGGGTGGACAAGAGGGCGAAGGGGGCTCCTCGCTTGCTCTTCCCCCCCGTGGCCGGGAGGGAACTCCGCCCCCCCACCTCACAGTGACCGAAGCTGGATTAAAACCTTGGCTTGTGGTCACACCTAAGGTTTAATCTAGCTTCACTCCACCTTCAGAGTGAGAGAACACATCAGCAAAGTGACCAGTAGTTTTCTTTCCACATTATCTAGTCTAAAGGTGGATTTTCTGAGTTATTAACCCTGAAAGAAAACCAGCTTGTCAGTTTGCTGGTGTATTCTCTCACTCTGAAAGTGAACTGAAACTGGATTAAACCTTAGGTGTGACCACAGGCAAAGTAGCCTAGAGGGGGCTCAAAGCGGTTGACATTCTGTTTTCACCCTTCAAGGGACTAAGTGGCTGACAAGCCTTCTCACCATTAAGGGGGCTGAAAGTGACTGTTCCGAACCTTCAAAGGTCTGAAATTGCGCAAAATTGCAACATTGTTTTAAAGGTGTGAAGTGCTTAGATTGATACAGTGTTTCAGCTTTAAGGACTGGAGGTTTATAGTGGGTGTTTGAGGGTGGATTTTTTCAATGAAGGAAACCCTAAACATGACGTGCTTCTAATACGTTCAGCCATTGGTTACAGTGCGATTGGGGGGGCGGGACAGCCTTAACACTGAATCTCATCCCGGAATGATACTGTCCACACAGTTAAAAAGGAAACACGTATCGACGCCCGATCCGGAGTGAGACCTGTTGAGATCAGGATTTATTTCAAATCGGGATAATGTCCTTTAACACGGAAATACCGTGTTAATCCGAAGTGCCGTCTGAACTGCGCGAGCTCAAAACGTTTTGAATTCGAGATAACTATGCCGTGAAGACACGGCCTAAATGTTCTGACCTTTAGAAAGGGAAAAGAAGGAAAGCTGCTGCGGGTTCTGGGAGATGTGTAAATGTTTAAGGCTGTGTGTGCAGGTGGCAGTGGCAGCGGCAGTGGCAGCGGCAGCGGCAGCAGAGCCAGGGTGCTTTTTTCGGAGGGAAGCCCTGCTGGGGATGGTGGCTGTGGAGGTGAGTGGGCCAATGGGCCTTGGGTTGCTGCCGCCGTGTGCCCTGGGCAATGGGGAGAGGAGGGGAAAGAATCACTTTCCCAATCCATTTTTTGAAGTGTTTTAAGTGTTTAGATTGAAGACAGAAAATCGGGGTTGAATCCAATTGCCAGATGCTTTTTGCTTCCTTTTAACACGCTTTACATATTGATGCAAATCCTGATGTAAATCTCCATGTATATTCCGTTTTATTCCTTAAATGGGAACTCACCCATAGTGGAATAAGTAACAGCTATCAGCATGCAGTTTTAAACATTTGAAATGGTAACTAAATTTATAATTGTGTAGTTGGTACAATAAAGATAATATTTTGGATGCCAAATTAAACTGCTATTGAACCAGAGAGTTAAAAGCAAAATCAGCACATAAGTGCTTGAAATATTTCTGGTGCTGCTGCTCAGGCTAAACTGTGTTATCAGTAATACAATATAAAAATGTAAACATATATACTGCATAAATTAAGCATATTTATTATTCATTTAGGTTTAAAAATATACACAAATTATATAGTTGAAGTATCTTCAAGCACTGCAAAGGGTGAAGGTGTTCACAGTTTGCCTCTGAACATATTGACTGATGAAGATGGTAAGTTGTCATTCTGTAACTACAGATCTTCTGTGCTCTTTTCACATCAGGTGGTAGAGTGAAGCCTAAGCATGTTTACCAACACCTCTCAGGGGGAGAATGCTGTTGGTGTATTTGTAGTCAGCCTTCTAGGAGGGTGACAAAAGCTGACAACAGATATTTCATAAATGTGAAAAAAGCCTTTGTGTATTCAGTCAGGAGATACATGGAACACAAAGCAGGGAGCAGCCAAATGAAATGTTTGCAATGTACTTTTCTTGCAAGTACAGACTGTTCTGCTTGTCAGACAAAATGTTTTACAGATTTGTTAATAGTACCAATTTCCATGCGTGATTACAACATGCCCTAATCTTGTTGGTTGATAATTCTGCCTGCGCTAATCAAGAAAAATATAGTAAGTCTGGGTTCACACTTACTTTTTAATCCAGTTTCAGCCTACTTTCAAATGAGATAAGCCATCAGCAAAGTGACAAACTGTTTTATTTTGGTATTATCTAACTCAGATAACCCATTTTGGGGTTAGACAATGTGGAAAGAAAATGGCTCTTCACTTTGCTGATGAGGTCTCTCACTCTGAAGGTAGACTGTATCTGGATTAAAATAGGTGTAAACACACTGTAAGGTTTATCTCTATCAGTTTTGCTTAATACATGTTATAATTACGCTTTAATCAATTTTTGTTGCTTTTACTTGTGATCAAGCCAGACCAGCAGAGACAGGCCTTCATCTTAGGTAGGATCGTCATGGGACCTTAAGGTTGCTGCAGAATTTCTCCAAAGATGCATGGGCCACACACCTGTGCAATCAGAGCACTCTCTTATACCCTTGATGCTCATTAGAGCATCCTTAATGTTCATTAGAGTGGGGAGGAATATTCTGACAGAGCTGCCCCAGCCATTAACAGTGTGTTGCAGCATCCAATCTTACCTGGTCTAGCATGCCATTACAGAGATCACAGGAAAATGGTCCATTTCCATGACTACTTCCTGTGTTATGCGAAGGGACCCTCTAGCCAGATATGCTGAACCAGAGAACAAAAGTTGCCCAGATCAGTGTTCCTGTTGCTCAGAACAGTGGCAGGTGTGTGAACAGCATGCTGCCACTTCTGCAAGCGATGGGGAGAGTAATGAAGATCACTCTAAATGCAATCTCTGTTCAGAGCACAGGTTCCATCCTCATGTAGAAACTGCCACAGAGAGTTACCTTTTCAAGGTGTGTCTAACTCATTTAAAAATAAACATTGATTAGGTGCTACAAGTACATAAGGGGCTTAAATGCTAAAGTAATAATGGGATCTCACTCTTGACTTTCTGAGGCACACTATTGTTGAGCTTCATCCTGTAGTATGCAACTAGGTCACATCTGGCCAGGTTCATCTGCACTATAAGGAGGCATTTACAGACTAGAAATGCCTCCTGCCTGCCCAGAGGTTGCCTAATTGCATGCTGACTGTGGACCACGAAATCGTGCTCCAAAAGCATACTAACCTCTACCAGAGACTTATCTTTAGCATCCAGCTGTCGACCATCTGCACTTCTGCTGGCTGGGGAGGTCATTGGAGTTGCTGTGCAAGCGCGCTGGCAGCTCCAATAATCCCCTGATGTGACTGCGACTTTGCAGACCATCATCATCATAGCAATAGCACTGACGCACGTGCAGTTGTGGAGGGAGCCACACTCAAGATGGTGGCGCCCAGAAGGGGAGCAGTCCGGCAATTGAACACAGGTTAGTGTTCGATCGCCTCTGGGGTGGGCTGTTATTAATTAGCATTCGCAAGTTCTAGCACTAGTCAAGGTTAGTTTGTTGCTCACTTTTCCATCCATGGGACCGGAAGGGAAGTGTGAAAACACCCTTTGATTCTTCGGCATCTCTGTGATCTGCAAATAATGCATGATTAGGCTTGAGGGGGCTGAGCCAGGAACCTGGAAGTGTACCTTTTCAAAACCTCTGATCTAAACCATATATTTTACCCTTTTGTTGCTGGGTCTATAGTTCCCTTTCTTTAACAGAATATTAATTGTCTTCAGCCAAACTGTGAATATGACACAAAAAACCCTGAAATTTTTTTAATGCCTTTATTTAATCCCATCTGTTAGTCTATATTTTAAAGTTCTGTAAACGCATTACTTATGTTTAGTAGCTTTCCCACCCTTCTGTGCTAATATAATCCTTCCCCAGGGGAACTACTTAACTATATTTTACACGGATTCACACCTATATAGTTCATGTTTTTATTGCAAGAAAAAAATTACAACGATCTCCTTAGACTGTAGGTGAATCACAATGGTAGCCTGTTGCTCTGTTTTCTCATAAAATATTGTTTTGCTCCAAAGCACAGAAACAGATATCTGACTACTACCATGAAAAATCATCCTTTTATTACCTCACTCTAGCTCTTTCAAAACAAAACAAAAACTCAAGTCAGGCTATAAAGTTAATGTTTGCATACCATGTTTGTAAAAATGCTAGTTGAACTTTTTTTTTTAAAAAAAGCAAATTGTTGCTAAAAACTTAAACTTCTAATAAGACTTTGTGTCGTCACTTTACAGCCCCTACTTCTCCTCCACAATTGCTCACGGTAAAACAGTTGTCTGGTGTCACTATGAAGTTGTCATGGCAACCACCACTGGAACCAAATGGAATTATCCTCTATTACACAGTTTTTGTCTGGTAAGATTTTTCTGGAGATAAATATTAATCTGTCATCTACAAGAAATGTATGAGTACCCCTCTCTTTACTTTTCCTACTGAAAGCACATTTGTAATGAATAATTGTTAGTTCATCACTTGAAAGAACTTGTTTTTAGAAATAATTTTAAATAAAGATTAATGCAAGGTTGTAGTATTTTGCGGGTAAATATTCTGTTCTGAACATAGCAGCTGAGAAATTGAGGATTGTGTCTGCCAGCGCGGGGATGGGAAGGCCAAAGTCAAACAGATAAAGCACCAAAGTGGCTATAGCTCAACACCCAAAGCCATTATTTTGGCAGAACCCACACACAGAAACAGAATGCCCAGGCTGAGAGACCAGAAACAGATCTGAAAATCAGGAAACGTATCCTGTACCAGTTTGAAACTTCAGTCAGATTTGGCTGGGGGTAATAGGATGGATACATATTACCCCCATGGCAATTCAACCTTGACAGGTTTCAACTAGGAACTTGGAATCAAATATTCAAGAATAGGATAGAGGATGCTTGGATTGGTCATAGTATGACTGAAAAAAAGATCTTGGACTGCAGTCGATTGTAAGCTGAATATAAGCCATCAGTGAGATATGAGCTGTAAAAGGAAAAGGTAAATGCAGCTTGGGGCTGCATCAATAGAATCAGTCAGCATCATCTGACAGAAACCAGTGCACCTGGAAGCAGCCACTGCCACCATCTGCAGATTTGCTGGGCTTGTTTGAAGTCCTCTTTGTGGGGCAAATATCTCTTTGATACCACTGGAGTGATTGGATTAATGAGAGATTCGCCCTGCATGACAGACTTCAAACATGCCCAAGAAACTCTAGGCACTTCTAGTGGCTTCATGTTGCTGGCTGCTGCTGAACAGAGACAGAAAATAACAATTCCACTTTAATTCCATATAAAGTAATGCACTGGGCTGAGTTTGGGGCACCCCATTTTTAGATGGATTCATCATCATAATCAGTATGTGCCAAACTTCAGCTTGTTTGGAGCAAACTACCCAGAGAGGAACAGGACTGCCCAGCCCTCTTCAGTGTCTAAAGAAAGGTGTGCATGAGGGAAATTAAGCAAAATACAACCCACCTCTCCATTGCACTCCTTCCTCTTGTTACACTGCTGTGTTAATGTTGAATGTAGCTGCTGGGCATCCATTGGGAGTGGCTGGGGCTGCATGACATCATCACAGGATCTCCTGCACAACTGGTGTAAGTTCAAAAATGAGACACAGAGATGGTTAGAAGACTAGAAGCTAACTCTTAAGAGGAAATATGTGTATATTGTATATAATAACTTGAGAAGAGGAGAGCTATGATATCACTTTTCAGTTACTTGAAAGAATGTCATTCCCAGAATGCAAGTCATGAAATATTGGCACTTAAATGCCATGGTAAATATCCCACAGCAGTTATGATCAGGGATGGTGGCCAGCATTTGCATTATGAATGTCGGTCTGTCCCAAACTTGTCCCAGACCTACCTGGGTCTGGGTGAAGCTCAAACGATCCCATCTGGAACCATTCGCCTTACAGTAGCAACAGCTGTCACTAAGGTGATAGCAACGTGGCAAACATCTGTGCAGCTGCAGCCTCCCTGTCCCCATGCAGAATTGTAGGCACCCTCAGTTAAGCTGTGGAGTAAAAGTTGCCCTATAGTTAGCAGCAACCAGGGTGGTTCTCGGCCATTCTAGGATGGAAGAGGCACTGTGGGGTTCATATGTTCTGTCCCAGAGCACATCAGGCAAATACAAACAGTTATTTAAAAAGGACATGCAGGTAGAATATTAGAGATTGTCATGAAGATGGTGGAATCTCTAGATATATTCAAGAGGGGTTTGGGCAGTATCTTTGAATGCTTGACTGAGGATTTCTGCATGGAAGAAGGAGTTACAATTCTCTTACCTGCCCCTTCCAATCCTATGTAATGCTTAAACTCACATCCACACAAAGCTTTACTTCTGTTTATTTAGCTATCATTTCACTAATCTGTTTACATGTGTTTAGGAATGGAATTTCAAATAGAAGTATTAATGTGACAGAAACTTCACTAGAAATTACAGATCTTGAACATAACTGTGAATACACTGTTTATGTAACAGCCAGTACCAGATTTGGTGATGGAAACATAAAGAGTAACTTAACTAGCTTCAGGACTTCTGAGGGTGGTAGGTGCTTCTTGTGTTGTATTGTTATTTTATTTTGTTTTATTTTTGTTGCTTTTTAAATGATCTAAGTGAACAATTTGATAACAAAAGGATTTGAATAATATTGTACACTATTGTCTGAAATCCATCAGGAGACAACATTTTTTCTTCTAAAATGGGTTGAAAAGAGGATCTTTCCTCACTTTTTCATGTTTCCATTTTCTAGTGTATCTTCATTTCAGTACTGTAATGCATTTTATTGATTAATTAACTATATCAACTAACATTTTTTTAAATGACATAGTAAAATTTAGTGTTGCAATAAAATAGAACAAAATGAATCAAACGAAAGTGTGTACACAGCCTACCTATTTATTTATTTTATTTATTATTTACATTTCTATCCCGCCCCATACCCGAAGGTCTCTGGGCGGGTAACAGATTAAAATAGAATATAACAGCAAAAGACATTAAAAATCCAACAAGTGTAAAACAATATACAATATGTTTAAATGATAGTGTCTGTACTGTGGGGGGTAGGGGGAACATAAGCAGCTCAGCCAAAGGCCAGGGCAAAGAGGTGCGTGTTCACCACCTTCCTAAATATATGTAAGGAAGGTGCATGACGCATCTCGAGGGGGAGGCTATTCCATAGTCTGGGGGCCATCACAGAAAAGGCTTTCTCCCGGGTGCCCACGAACCTCACTGTTGAAGGTGGTGGGACAACCAGGAGGGCCTCACCACTTGATCTTAAGGCACAGGCAGGTCGATATGGGAGAAGGTGTTCCTTTAGATATTTGAGGCCCAAGTCATTTAGGGCCTTGTACGTCAGAGTCAACACCTTGAATTGGGCTCGGTAGTAAACTGGCAGCCAATGAAACCCTTTTAAAACTGGCATGATGTGCATCCGGCTAAATGTTCCGGTCAACATTCTAGCAGCTGCATTTTACACTAGTTGCAACTTCCGAACCGTCTTCAAGGACAGCCCCATGTAGAGTGCATTACAGTAGTCCAATCTAGAGGTTACCAGAGCATGGATAACTGTGGCCAAGTCGTCTCTATCCAGAAGAGGCTTCAGTTGATGGAATAGCCTCCACCTGAGCTTCAAGTGTTAGCGCAGAGTCCAGGACAACCCCCAAGTTATGCATCTGTCCCTTCCAGGGCATTGCAACCCCATCAACGACAGGGTATCTCCCAACTACCCAGACTCGAGACCCTGTGACACACAGCACCTCTGTCTTGTCTGGATTCAGCTTCAATTTATTGGCCCTCATCCAGCCCATTACGGCCTCCAGACACCTGTCAAGCACTTCAACCGCCTCTCCTGATTCAGATGGTACAGATAGATAGAGCTGGGTATCATCTGCGTACTGATGACACCTCACTCCAAATCTCCTGATGACCTTTCCCAATGGCTTCATATAGATGTTAAATAGCATGGGAGATAAGATCGATCCCTGAGGAACCCCACAGGTGAGTTCCCAGGGTGTCGAAACAGTATCTCCCATGGCCACTATCTGGGATCTATTCTGGAGATAGGAGTGGAACCAGTGCCAAGCATTGCCTCCCACTCCTAAGCTCTGTAGTCTCTCCAAAAGAATACCATGGTCGATGGTATCAAAACCCGCTGAGAGGTCCAGGAGAACCAACAGGGTAGCGTTCCCCCTGTCTCTCTCCTGGAGAAGGTCATCAGCCAGGGCGACCAAGGCAGTTTCAGTGCCATGATCGGGCCTGAAGCCAGATTGAAATGGGTCTAGATAATCAGCTTCTTCCAAGCCTGCTTGCAGTTGAGTAGCGACAGCCCTCTCCAGAACCTTGCCTAAAAAAGGTATGTTGACCACTGGGCGATAATTGTTTAGATCTTCCGGATCCAGGGAGGCCCTCTTCAGGAGGGGGTGTACCACAGCCTGTTTCAGGGCTAGTGGAACCACCCCCTCCCTCAGAGAGGCGTTCACTACCTCCTGGATCCACCCAGTCATACCTTGTTGGCTAGTCTTTATCAGCCATGAAGGGCAAGGATCCAGAGAGCACATCGTTGGCCACACACCTGAAGCAGCTTGTCCACATCCTCAGGCCGCATCAATTGAAACTGATCCAACCAAACAGGACCAGACAGTTCTCCGGACACTTCGTTTGGACTTTGTCCAATTGTGACATCCAATCCCCTACAAATCTGGGCGACTTTGTCCTCAAAGTGCTTTGCAAATTTTTCACAGCAGATATTACTTGGCCTTGGCTCATGCTTCTTTGAGCTTGGTTTTACAAGACCATTTACTACTCTGAAAAACTCTGCTGGACGGCTACTCGAGGATGCAATGGTGGCGGAGAAATAGTTCTTTTTCGCCGCCATCACCACCACATGGTAGGCACAATAGTGTGCTCTAACCTGTGTTTGGTCAGATTCACAGCCGGATTTACGCCACCTGCGCTCTAGCTGTCGAACTTCCTGTTTCATAGCCCGTAGTTCCATGGAATACGAAGGAGCTTTTTGGGCTCCACAAGCATGCTGAGGGCACTTGGGAGCGATCATGTCAATAGCCCTGGTTATCTCCTGATTCCAGAGAGAAACCAGGGCTTCAACAGGCACGCCAGTCATACCAACCGGAAAATCCCCCAGAGCATTCAGGAATCGCTCAGATTCCATAAGTTTCCGGGGGCAGACCATTTCAGTACCTATGATTATGAAGACTACTGATTCAGAGTTCCTCATCCCCCTTGCAAATCATAGTATATGATCTAAGTAAATTTCCTTGGCTGGGAGGCCTTAAAACAAAATAAGTCAATTTTCCTAGTTATGTAAGAGTTAGTTCTCTGAAAAAGATAGGACAACCTGTGGTGAGTGTCCCAAAACAGCATATGTTCTCTTGTGGGGAGAAGAATAGAAAGCTTTGGCAGCCATTTTGAGTCCCCTTAAATGGGTGAGAAAAGCAGGGTAGAAAAGCCAACTCCTACTCCTCCTCCTTCATGTGACATCTCTCCCCTTTCAAAGTTGCTAAAAGTAGTCTTTTTACTTTCAGCTCCAAGTGACCCACCAAAAGATGTATGGTATAAGAATCTTTCTTCTTCATCAGTTCAAATATTCTGGGATCCTCCTCAAAAACCCAACGGGGTCATACAGTTTTATACAATTTACTACAAAAATAATTCAGATGCTTACATACAGGTACAAATCTTATATTCTTCTTCAACAAAAAATAATAGGAGAATCAATGCAATTCTATATTTATGGCACAGAAATAGAAAGCATAAATTGAACAATTGACTTCAATGATAAATTGGGCTTAGGTCAACTGTATCAGGGTTGATTTTTACAGGGTTGGCCAACCTCCCTGAAAAGAACATTGACCTGAATTAGGAATTGCAAAGCAAAGAAGAAAAGGAACCTTAGAAGAATCTGTCATGGGAGCTATGTCAAAACACATAAATGCTATGCCTGCCATGCAGATGCCACTCAGGATTTCTTTGGCAATGCTCACCTATGCCCTGAGAAGAGTTTTGCAGACTGTGAAGCTGAAACGCATAGGGCTTGTCCCTGTGCACTCCGTTTACTTCAGGTTCGATTTGGGATATTTCCAATACAGAGTCTAGTTCGAATTGACCTGTCTCCACAAAACTGGACTCAAGTCAAATACACCTGTCCCCATGCAGACCGCGCTAAACCCCTGCATTGGGAAACTGCATCTTTTTCTCTCCACCCCCTCTCTCCTGATAGGAGCAAGGGCAGGAAAATCCCACCCAATGACCCTACCCTGATCGCCACTGCTGGGCATGAAACAGTGATCAAACAGAAATGAGCCTCTTCTCTCTGCGATCTGATTGCCAGTCAAATATAAAAGAACTAATCACCCTGGAAAGATGTAGCAATGAAGGGGGTCATCTGGCCCTTGCTGTCCCACAAGCCTCTTCCTGCAACCCTTATTCCACCTCCTCTCTCCAATTGCCACCAAGCAGCTTCTGAAGTTAGAGGCAGTTTAGCAGAGAGGCAGAGAAGTGTTTCTCTGGTAAACTGTCTCTAAACATTGTAGTGGCTTTGATTAACTTATTCCACCCCCATTCCCATCAAGCAACTTCTGAAGTTTGCCAGCTAAAAAGCTAGCCAAAGCCACTACAATGTTTAGAAGCAGTTTACCAGAGAAGTGCTTCTTTGTTTCTCTGCTAAACTGCCTCTAACTTTAGAAGCTACTTGACGGCAATCAAGGAGCGGGGTTGGAATAAGGGTTGAAGGAAGAGGCTCGTGGGACAACAAGGGCCAGATGAATCCCCTCATTGCTGCATCTTTACCTGTCAAACTGGGACGATTTTTAAAAATGGCCAGCAGTTGTGATTCCCAATGCACAGGACAGGAACAGCAAGCACAGGATGTGAAACCTGCCTGCTAATGACGTGAGCGTCAATCTCCTCCCCTAATAACCTAGGAGCGTCCCCAAGCCTCCAAAATAATCCAGGCTTGCCTCCCAAACCGCAGCGAGAACAGTTTGCCAGGGGAGTTTATTTATCGTGGATTTGGGCGATTTGTTCCGCATGTAGCCTGGTTTGGGGGCTTTGCATGGGGACACTCCGAGCCGAATTCAGATTTGATTTGGAGTATTAAGTGCATGGGGACACCCGCATAGATGTCAGTCAAGATGGTAATATTTCACTTCAGCACCCCATGCTGCAGACAGGAGTTTGATAATAAAATTCAGTACAAATGACTGAAACAAGAAAAATTCCTACATTTGGTGGCTTCTGAGGACTGCTTCTGAATAGCAGGGTAGCAAGAATGGACTTCATCAGTTGTCTTATGATACAGGAATTATGTAGGGAAAGGGAAATCTTTGGGTATCTAGATCTCAAGTTGCTTAGAGAGTTATATGAAAGACACAAGATTGTAAAGATACCATATTTTCCGGCGTATAAGACAACTGGAGTATAAGACGGCCCCCAACTTTTCCAGTTAAAATATAGAGTTTGGGATGGATGACACCTAGCGTATAAGACAACCCCCGACTTTTGAGAAGATTTTACTGGGTTAAAAAGTAGTCTTATGTGCCAGAATATACAGTAGCATAGAAGTTAATCTTATCACTAAAGAGGTTAATGAGGGAAAAGGTTATAGTTTTTTTTGTTCTGTCCAGAAGAAACTAAATAAATTGAAAATAGAATGAATTGAGGGAGAAGAAACATTAAGTGAGGAAAAGAGAATGACTTGATACATCTGGCAGTAATGTGATACTGGGTTTGGTGCTGCAGTCAGCTGGAGGTTGGAGACTTTTGTAAAATGTGCCTGTTGAGGAACACCTTCCTAATTTAGTTTTAGACAGCAACCAGAGTGGTGCCATCTTGTAGGCTGCACCTTCACACAGTACAGAGTGTCTTGAAAGCAGTTTAGAGGTGATAGTATCAGCCCACTAATGGCTTTAATCCAGATTAAAGGTAAAAAAATGCATTTTAAAAGATGTTTAATGTGGATTAGAGGTGGGATGGGAACACTAGTATTCACATCCCAGCACATTTAAGTTGCTTTCAAGCCACTTTTTTCATATGTGGAGGTGTAACCACAATCTGAAAAACAAGAACAGGCATTTATATTCACATACCCCATACATTTGCTAATTCGCAGTCTTGCTGAAAACTGTTGGATCTGCATTCTTAACATATGCAAATAACTATTACCTGTAATTTAATGTATTGCTCGGACTGAGGCAAGTTTAATTCCAAACTTTCCTTAAATAGCCTTTGCTTCGTGTCTTTGTATAGGCAAGGCTCCCTCTAGTGGAAAAAATAAAACAAACGATACGCAGAAGAAATTTGAAAATTGCAGTGGTTCAGAGGACCTTTAACTGAGACATTAGGAAGCTTCTGCTGAGATAAATTAATTGATTGTGGCTCAGTAACATTATACCTTCATACGAGTAGAAGCAAAGCCGTCTGGAAAACAAATATCCTACCTGAGTTAAAAAAAATAGGAAAGGTACAATTACTAGAAGACAAATAAATGACAAAAACTAAACACTTAAAGATGCTTGGTTTGATTCAGTTTTACTAAACTGGACAATCACTTCAATTAATTAAATTTCAAGACAATTTCCAGTATTGTCTGTATATATATCTTATTATTATTGTGACACACCTTGGAATCTTTTGGTGAAGGGCAGGACATACATACATGCATACATACGTACATACATGTATCCATCCATCCATCCATCCATCCATCCATCCATCCATCCATCCATCCATCCATCCATCCATCCATCCATCCATCCATCCATCCATCCATCCATCCATCCATACATACATACATACATACAATGCCTATTTGTATTGAACTATGCTGGTCGAACAATTATTTTAACTCAATATTTTGTGCCAATATTTTCTTCCTAGAATTTTACTAATTATGCTGTTGACAGTGGTGATGATAATATGAATTTGTCTGTGGTGTTAAACAATTTAGCAAAATGGAGCCATTATACACTTTGGTTAACTGCAAATACAGCCTTTGGAAATGGAAACCAAACCAGTGAAATAATAGATTTGTACACCGATCAAGACAGTATGTAAACAAGCATTTATTTATTTTTTTGGAAGATATTGAACTAAACTCTGTAAGAATTCCCAGAATTATTATTCTTAAAAGGATTTGACTGACAGAATTACTACACAAATGCAGTAATGACTTTTAAAGTAGTTTATTGTACTCTGAAGATTGTTCTCCATTCCCAAGATTTATGACATTCTTTCTAACAAGGATCCGGTTGAATACACATATGTCAGCCTTAGGGCACATCTGAATTTACTATTTTTCATGAACAAGATTGACATCAGATTTATTATTAATATGAATTTGACTCTCCTGTTCTTCACTGCACCTGTTTTTATCCTATATAACTACCCTGGAGATTGTTCATAATAACATTTATCTTTTTTGTGTCCCTCTCATCATTCTCTGCACTGAATATCAATTAATTTATATCAAATTTTCTACTTGATTTTATTATTAGTTGAATGTTGAACCTATTAAGTTTTCAGTCTAGGCACTGATCCTCAGGAACAGGTGTTAACTGAAGTTAATGAGATTTACCTCAAAATCAAAATGCTTACAAATCAAATGACAGTATGACTTTGGCTTCTCTCTGGATTTTATGAGAAGTAGAAACATTTCACTCCATTTTGGTGTCCCAAGAAAGCTAGTGTTATATCTTATGTTGATGTGTGACTCATAGTTAAAATAACATTATATCTGTATCTGAGAGAATCATAAAGCAAGGAAACCTGAGGCCTTTTCACACGAGGGGTTTTCAAACGCGTGGAGAGCACGTGGGGATGCTGCACTCGCACCTCAGGGGTGGCCAGATCTGTTCTGGACCACCCCAAGCATCCCAACACACTCTCCACACATTCCATTTTCAGAGCAGAAAGAACTGCTCTGAAAGTGTCCTTGCATGTTTGGCGCACTCCCAGCTGTTCCAGAGGGACATCATTCTCAAGCTCTCCCTCTGTGAGGCCTCTCCCCCGACTGCTCCCATTGGCTCCTATGGAGCCAGTGGTGGGCAGCCCAGGGGCTTCCTTTTCCTCACCTCCCACTGTCTCCTGGAGCCGAGATCACGGCTCCTAGAGTCAGGGGGACCCGCACCTAACACCCCCCAACCCATCCTGGGTTGCACGCACGTTGGTGGCCTAACTGCAGGCTGCCACATCAGTTCTGCTTGCAGGAGGCCTGGCGTACTGTGCACATGCTTGTGGGGCAGCCGCTTATTGCCCAGCCACTTTCCTGGCTTCACCAGGCCATCTGGGCAGGTGCGGGTGGCTGACCAATGAGGGGCTGCCCCGCGAGCATGCACACAGCATGCTGGGCCTCCTGCAGGCATAATCGACCCGACACCCTGCAGGTAAGGCCGTGAATGCACACGCGCAACCTGGGGTGGGTTGGGAGGTGTTAGGTGTGGGTCCCCCTCGCTCTAGGAGCCATGATCTCAGTTCCTAGAGACAGCAGGAGCCGAGGGAAAGTAGGCCCCTGGGATGCTCACTACTGGCTCCAGAGAAGCCAATCGGAGCAGCCCGGGGGTGGTCTTTGGCCCGAATGGGCTGAGAACCGTTCCCTGTCCACACGTAGGCAGGTAAAGGATGCATTTGGAATGCGTCTTTTACCTGCCAGTGCAGATGGAGAACTGCTCTGAACACGTTCAGGCCGAAGCGTTCTGAGGTGTCTTTGCTGTAATACAAAAACACCTCAGTATAAAGTTCAGCAAAAAACTTCATAAGGTTCAAGTTCTATGAGAAGGAGAATCACATAATACAAATCATATTAATTTTCACCCTTATGTTTTGTACATGCAATGAAGTTCTTTATATAAAAAATTTCCTACCTGGTCAGGCAAAACTAATAACATAAGGGGAAGAATAGTCTAGAATAGAGATTCTTACCCTAGGGTCCATGGACCTCTTGACATCCCATGGATCATCTTCAGAGGTTCCATAAAACACAGTTGGAGATACTAATATATATGTACACAGCCACTGAGAAGCATTTCCTTACAGACTTGTGTTTGTATATAATATAAAAAGAAAGCTCAGACCATCTAGTTTAAAAAGTAAATATTTTAGGTGTCTATTTTTATTTAGTATCTTTCATTTCTCACCTAATCACTTTCAATGGAAATGAATCCCATTGAAACCAGTAGGAATTGCTTCCTAGTGTAGTGCTTAACACTGATTGCCTATTTGAATATAAATGCTAGACACTTTGTACATAGACCCTTTAATTTTTGCTTATTTGTGATTCAGTTCCTGATGGACCTATTCAACAGCTGGCCTATCAAAACATTTCTTCTACTGCCATAAATGTAAGCTGGATGCCCCCAGCCAAACCAAATGGAGTGGTCTTCTACAATGTTTCACTGGCAATACAAAGTATTCAAACAGACTATGAGATTCTGTCACTTGTTTTATATGATACAAGTGTTATTTTAAATAAACTGGAAAAATATACCAGTTATCTTCTAAAAGTTACTCCAGCAACAGAAAAAGGATCTTCTGAAATGCACACTACTAGCCTACACATTAGAACTGAAGAAGATGGTATGCATTTTATTTTTATTTGTACCTCTTCCTATTCAGATTTTGCTTGCTTTTATTCAAAACGTTGTTATTGCCCAAGTAATGGCATTTATTGTGTGCAATGGATTAATTACATGCTATCAATGACATGCTTTAGAGTACACCTTTAAAAATTAATACATTTATTAGGTCTTGATATAGAAAATGCACAACTTTATGTGTTTTTTTCCATATCAATTCAGAATACTGTATAGTGTATAAGGGGAAAATGTAGTTTTGCCTTCAGATATCAGAAAAAATGCAAATTCAGGCTACAGTATGATGTAGATTACTATTACAGTAAGCCTCATACAACTTATTATGAATAGGGACGCATAGGATTGTTTTGTTAATTAACAAATTAGCTTGATTGTGTTTAATAAAGGTAAGCTATGAGCTGTCACTGTTGTGTACCACTGTTTTAGTGAAATGTTGTGGGTTTTTTTTAAAATGTATTCTTTGGGATTATGGGTGTTTTTCCACCGTGCTCCTTTAATCCAGATCTAAGAAGATCCGGATCTAAGGAATGGGTACTTCCCTTAATCTGGATCTAGTAGATCCGGATTAAGGGAAGTACCCAATGTGCTTCCATGGGTGGTCTAGCACCCAATAGCAATGGGTGTTAGCCTCCCTGCTGTGGAAACACTGGAACACCCATTTGCAAATCTGGATTGACCCACAAGGGGTCTACCTGTCACCCCAGGTGTTTTGGGGGACAGGGGGTGCAATCTCCAAAGTCCTTTCGGAGGTTAGCAAAGGCTCCAAAGTCCCTCCGAAGTCCCTTCGAAATCCCTCCGAAGTTGCCTTCGGAGGTTAGCAAAAGCTCCGAAGACAAACTTCTTGCGAGAGCTTGCATATTAATTAGCTCCTTGTGAGCAGGGGTGAGTCAGTCCGCTGAAGGTAACAGTCCGCTTTGTTCTCCCTTTGTTCTTGGAGGATTGTCTTCGGAGCCTTTGCTAATCTCCGAAAGCAACTTCAAAGTAACTTTGAAATGGCTTTGAAATGTGTTTGAAGCCTAGGTTTTGGGGCTCCACCCCATGGGTGCCCCTCCCCCTAGCCTCCTCTAGACCCCATTGCCAAACTAATGTGGAAACAGGCTCCCTTTAATCTGGATTTTCTGGCTGAAGACCCCATTGTAGACCCCATTAATGGGGTCTACAGAAAATCTGGATTAAAGGCTGAGATGTACCCGTATGATCTGGATTTCCCCAGCAGCGGTGGAAACAAATGTGTCCCAAATGGGTGCCATGGTGGAAATGGTGTCATCCAGCTCACACCCAAATGGGTCCTTCATGGGTGCAAAAATGGGTACTTTCTGCCAGGGAAAAACACCCTGTGTTGTATGAGTCATGTTAAGCCAGTTTTTGGTATACAAATATTATCAAGAGTATATGTAAATTGCACACCTAATGAGATGTTGCATCTATTTTCTGTGTTTCCTTTGTATATACTTAATAAGGACGTTTGGTTCTGCAGTTAAATGCTTTATGTCTTCTTAATGCAGTTCCAGAGTCTGCACCAGTTATGACATCTTATAAAAACCTTTCCTCTACCTCTGTGCTGTTATCCTGGGATCCTCCAGTGCAGTCAAATGGCATCATAATTAGCTATGACTTAAAACTATATGGACCAGAAAGAAATTATTCTTTCACTACTTCCAATAATTCAGTCATCTTAGAAGATCTTTCGCCTTTCATGTTGTACAGTTTTTTTGCCTCTGCACAAACAGTGAAAGGACTTGGCCCATATGCTGTGCTGATGTTCTCTACAGATGAATCAGGTGAGATGTACCCAAACAAGGAATAAATAAAAACATTAATTGTTTTTGCTTTGGACCAGATTTTGTAATCTCCTTTTGTCAGTGGCCTGGAATAATTTATTTGGAGATGATTCTGCACTTCTAATGGTTATCTTCAGGCTTCCTTTCCAAACTTAGAGGACCTTCATGAACATTCTTCTATCCACAAAAAGATATTACATAGACCTCATAAAGTATTTCAAGTCAATGAGTAATGCTGCATTGGCTGGTGTACTGGACCACCAAGCATACTGTGAGCCAGTTAGAACTAGTGGCTATGGAGCCAGACTCTTATCTGGGAATACCAGGTTTAATTCTGCACTCCTCCATGAAGCCATCTGGGTGATCTCTTTTGAGCTGTCACAGCCTCATCTACCTCACAGGCTGTGGGGAGAAGAATAGAAAGCTTTGTCAGCCAAGTCCCCTTAAATGAGTGAGAAAAGCAGGGTAGGAAAGCCAGCTTCTTCTTCTTCTTTTTCTTCTTCTTCTTCTTCTTCTTCTTCTTCTTCTTCTTCTTCTTCTTCTCCTTCTCCTTCTCCTTCTCCTTCTCCTTCTCCCCCTTCTCCCCCTTCTCCTCCTCCGCCTCCTTCTTGGACCTCCCTTAGACTACACCAGTATATAGAAGGGTCTTGGTATGCTTGCTTGTCTGGTGTACCAGTTAGTGCAGAATAGACCTATGGTACCTTGAGAATAGAACAGAGTCATTTCATAATAATTGGCAGAATTGTTTCCAGGTTTTGAATGGCAGAAGATATAAATGTTTCAGAGTATATCGGCTGTCTGATTGGCTTCAAGACCTTTGCCTTGTTACTAGTAGTTTGGTTTCATCTGTGCTGTCTTAATGCAATGTTACCTTTACTTTGTTCAGCTTTCAGCCTGGCTTTGAGCCTGGTTTCCAAGTATTGTTCTAGCCTTGCACCAGTCTTGGACCAGGAAATACAGTACAAAACCAACATCCTGGCCATTTACCTGCAAAATAGCACGGGAAGTCCTAAGAACTGTTAACAGTTTACTTGTTTTCCCAGTTACTTGGACTTAGGGGTTCATTTGCAGCCTAGTGCAATTGTTTTTACTGATTTGAATGAAGGTTAGAAATTAGGATATAACAAAATTTGGTAACAGTGATTTTCCTTTGCCAAGTATTCATATTTATAATGTTAAACTAAATTATTTTTCCTGGCTTAGTTCCACTGGCTCCTCCTGAAAATCTGACAGTTATCAACTACACATCTAACTCTGCATGGATGAAATGGGAACCAAGTCCTCAACCAAATGGAGTTATTAGAAGATACGTTTTTAATATTTTTGACAATACCAGTCAAACAATATATTATCAGGTTTGTAAAAGCTATGCTATATCTAGCCACACTTAGATAAAATTTTATTCATAATACCTATTAACCTCCAAGGGTATGCCATATAATGCAAAGAAAAGAGTTTATATAGGCAAAAAAAAAAGTTTTGTGGGGCTCCCAATGTAATCCTTTTTGCTCTTTCAGAATTGGAATTTGAGGGCATCAAAGTTTTCAGAGTGTCCCCACTGACCATCACAATGGGAGCCCAAATCCAAGAGCTGCTAGTGTTTCATGGATTTCAGCAACCACAAAAAGATGAAGATTAGCAGTGCTTGGATGCTCAGCATTCTGATAGAGAAACAAATAATTTCCCCCTCAGTTATTAATAACAAAATAAGCAAGGAGGAGCAACTTGTGTTCAAATTCTCAGATAACATCTGTGTGGACACTTAAGGCACCCTGCAGATGTCTGGGAGCTCGATGTACAAAAAGTAAGATATCTAGAGGTCTATATGTTCACACCCATCCACCCCTTACTAGTCCCTGCCAACTGCCATACAAAGTGACTTACTAAAAATTCATAATGGGATTAATAAACAATTCTGAGGTTGTTTTGAGCAGCAATAGTTTTTGTCATCACTTCTCTGCCTGGAGGGGCAAAAGCAATTCAGACAGCCCAACTCCTGCCATATTTATTTATATATTTATTTTGCAATAATATTTGTAGTCTGCCCTTCACTTAAAGGTCCCAAGGGCAGGTCACAGCATATGATAAAAACCCAAACACTTGAAAATGTTTAAAATTTAACCCTCCTTCTGCTGTGAGGAGAATTCTTTTGCAGCACCAATGAGCAGCAGCTACAGTGAAGCAAATGCTGTGTGACCACCATGACAGTTTTCTGGCAGTTGGCATAAAAGACTGCTTGTAGTTACAGCCTCAGACAATCTCTGTGTTCATGAGTGCGTACACACAAGAGGCTGTTGTGGCCATGCCTACTACTAGCATCTGGCCCCTGCAAGATTAGCAAAGGGAAAATGCATCCCTCAAACAAATTTTGTTTTAAGGTAACTGCTGTCTTTGCACATCTGTATTTTATTCTGGATTAATAACAAGCCGTGTTTTAAAATATCTGGATTAAAGAAAATATCTGGATTTGAAGAAAATATAGTTTTATTGAAGACTACATATTTCTTTCATGCAGTGCATGCCTTTACACACAGAGGTGTCCCGATATGTGAGCTAAAATTCATATTTTGTCCTGAACTGTATTAGGAACACCAGACATAATCACCCTATTCCCAATACCTCTTAAGTTTGTTGACAATTTATTTATTCACTGACATTTATATCCTGCCCTATTCTGAAGTAAGACAAATTAGTTAAAAAATAGGACTAAAACTAATTAAAATCACCCATGAATAGCAGCTAGAAAAAAAATTAAATTAAAAATAAATTTACAGTACTCTGAAGGGGAGGATATGCCAGTCAGTCAAAGGTTGTGCTTCCACTTCAAAACAGAGGGGCTGGAAAAGGCACCTGCTTCTGTTTGCCATGGCAGTAGCCACCTCATGCGGCTGCCTTTACAGGCATGGTCACTATCAGATATGGCTGTTTACAAGGCACAGTTTCAAAGCCTGAATACAGGTGCTGCAACAGGCTGCTGCAAATGACACATCTGTGCTCCAGAATGGAGAAATCTGGCTGTCTTTTTCAGTGGCAGTTCAGGGTATCTCCTCTCAATTTCCGGCTGCAGTGGAACCATCTTACTCCATAAGTGAAAATCTGACTAAAGGCTTGAGTAAAGAAGTGTGCCTTCAAGTTTGTGAAAAATAAAAATAATATAAATGACAAAGAACAGTTTTCCTGTGGATTTATATTGTAATAAGGTTCTTACCAGTCTCTGGCCATCTCCACTATTACAGTGGCACACCTAGGGGCAGGTTGTAGGCGCTGCTGTAGGCCAATGGAGTGTGCTAAGATGGCTTCCTAACTCCATGTTCACCAAGGTGAGCTGCAACTGCCCCACGAGCTGGCAATAGGGCCTTAACAGTGGCATGAGAAAACAACAGATGGCCTCTGTTTATGCTGTATATTCCTATAGAAATCTTGCAAAAAACAACACAAAAAACTTATAGTAATTACTTTCTTAATCTAAGAACATTTCAGGTTCACAGAACAATGCTAATATTCTTGGACTGGAACCATTCACCACTTACTTCATCAGCGTTTCTGCATTCACAAAAGTTGGAAATGGCAATCAGTTCAGTAACATTGTTCAAATCACAACAGTGGAATCAGGTACGATTTCATATGCATGTATTTACTTTCAAAGCCGGTCTACCTGTATTTTGAACTGCGCAAAACTCACAGGCATATACAGTAAGACACAACTATAATTTATCATGAAATATTGAGGAAAAAAAAATACAATTTGAAGCAAGCTTACAATCATGTTCCTTGAATAAGCCAACCCTGGGATTAGATGCCAAATCAGCACTGCAAATAGCACAGCAAACCAGTCATTTGTGGCCATGTGTGCCTTACTGCATATGTTTTGTCTGCAAAAGAGAACACCTGCAGGCCCCAGAGGAGTTTGGAAGGGAAGGGGAAGAAATCTATGTAAAGAATCTAACTCATTTATATCCTGCCTTGTTCCACTAGGGAACTGAATGGTGTTTAGGAAGCAAGAAAGCTGCCTTAGATATACTGAGGTCTTGTCTTCACACACCCCATCAGGCACCTTCCAGGAGGGTTTATGCTCCTCTTTCAACAGCATGAAGTATGTGGTGAAAGACACAATGCCCACCTGCAAGACACCCAGAAGGCACTACTGGGACTTTAAGAGGGGCACTTCATTTGCCACATTGATGCGCACCTTCGCCCACCAAAGAATAGACAAAGAGGTGCTTGTAAGTGGGGTGAGATCTTTGACCCATCTAACTCAGAGTGGACTAGAAAGCAGTGGCTGCTTTTCTAGGCCTTATCTGCAGACTGCAAAACAGAAAGAAGATTTAGGCCCTTCCTGCACTGGGTCTTATTCTGGATTATAACCTGAAATAGGGACATGCCATCTGCAGTGACAAATGAACTTTATTGATTAGTCATTTGACCATATCAAGTTTACAAAATATAAAATTAAGAAACAAAATAAAAATAACATCATTATTTGTCCCCATTGCCCTTACAAGACAGCCCATTCAACTCAATGAATGATTTCCTAAGTTGGGCAGCCTTAACAAAAAACAAAGCTACCCTAGATGTCACCTGGACATTTATCTCCCTGAACAAGGTATGCCACCTTATGTTCTGCATTCCAGTGGGACACACTTTGTAAAAGGGAGACCAAACAAGTTGTTCTTATTGAGGAATACAAGGGACAGGTAAACAAGATATGAAACCATCTGCAGTGCATAAATGTCCTTATGTATGCAGAAGGGGGGGGGCTTCCAATTGTCCCAGTTAACAAATGGCCAAATAATCTTCTGCCTTATCCCATAATACAGATCAAAAACTGACAAATTTCTAAGCTTCTCTAAACACTCTCCCCTCAGTCCCTCCCCAGCTGCTAAGGAGGCTAAGGAGACTCTGCTAAACCTGTATTTTGGAATATGATTTTAAAAATAAATTCTTTGTAGAGGAGAAGTGTGTCTTATATGGCAAGGCAAAACAAACCAAGGCTGTGGTCACACCTAAGATTTAATCGAGCTTCAGTCCCTTTGAGAGCAAGAGTACCTATCAGCAAAGTGGCCAGTAATTTTCTTTCCACATTATCTATCCCAAAGGTGAATTTTCTGAGTGATTTAACACTGGGGAGAAAAAAGATTGTCACTTTGCTGATGTATTCTCTCACTCTGAGAGTGGACTGAAGCTGGATTAAATCTTAAGGCTGAATCCCATTCAAGGTTTATAATGCTTTGAAAATGGTTTGGATGTCCTTTGGCCCCATTCAAATATAGATTCCTGGATTTTCTGAGAAGTAAATAGCCAAAATTCACTTTAAAAACCTTCTCGGAGAAGCAGCTCTCACTCCTGTTTTTACCGCTAGCCCACTTAATTTTTTCCCAGTGGGTATGCTAATTATTTGGGGTAGGGATATGTCCTTTTGGCCAATGCCTGACAGATGTGGGTGGGATTTCACAGTTGCAAAGTTCTCCCCACCCCTCCCCTCACCATGCCTGCTCTGAACACGATCGCAAGAGGAAAAAGAAACCATCAAAATTCTTGTTTATTTAAAACTCAAACCTCAAGCCATTACGTTGTTGCAAACCTCACAGGAAAAGAAAGAGAAAGAGCTGTCAGCCCTCCATTAGAATTGGCGATGCTGGTTCTTCTGTTTAAGCGCAAATAGGAAGAACCAGCAGGGAAAGAGATTCTATCTGAAAAGAAAAGTGTGAAATTGCTTTGTTCTTTTGCTTAGCTATTTCTACTGGGCAAAATGTTAGAATCTCCATTCTAACATTAATCAGGGGCAGGTTTACAGGGTTTGGATCCCCGCTCCATAAAGTCAGGGTATGATGCAAAACAGAGAGGGGAAGGGTTCCCCCCCTGTAAATCCACATAAAAAGCCATAAATGGGAACATGAAAAAATGGACTGAATGCTAATTAAATTAATACAGATTTAAAACAACACTAAAATAGTCCAGTGGGAACTCAGCCAAAGTGTGACCACAGTCCAAATTATTTTTCCCTCTTAAAAAAGCAGTAACATTAATAGTTCCCATTCTGGCTTAACAGAACCCAGAGGTAGTAGGACTGTAGTATTTTGGCAATTATTTTTTTCCCACTTTACGCCATCATTCCCATAGCATCATATAGGGCAACTGCCTAATTAGCTCCTGATATACTCTGGATGCTGCTTTTAGAAACCACGCACTTTCCATCATTCTGCTTAGACATTATCTGGAAATATGCATGAAAGGCCTCCTTCACCCAGCTCCCACAGAAACTGACTTAGCAGGAAGTCATACAAAGCAGATTTTTCACATAGATTTTCAGATAAGCGTGAAAAAGCTCTTGATCTATATAATAAGGTTTCTGTGGTTTCACATATTTATTTACTTTGTATTTTTATCCTGACCTATGTCCAAAGATCTCAGGGCAGGTTACAATAGTAAAAACAAACTTTAAATTGAACACACTAAAAACAACAGCAGAACCTCTTTTTGAGTTAACATACTTTTTGAGTTAACATACTTTGATTTTGCTCATTAAGGGTGAATTCCCACTTAGGTCCATTAAAGTGGATTTTAAAAAAACAGATGCGAAAGCACGTTATTTGCATTCCCAACGTTATTTGCACTCTCAACAGAGTGTTTTGAAAACATTTTGAACACTCAAAAAAGTCCTAGTGGGAACTGGCCCTAGGATTCTTAGTCCAATTTTCTGTTCTGTTGCAGTACCAGTGCAAGGGAATGGTTTGCTGCAATCTTTCTGTGGTGGGAGCCATTCTCTGTATAGCAGAATATCAGGCTTTTGGGCCCATTCCCATTCCCATAAGTTCAGTATAATGATACTTCAAGAGGATACTTTAAAAGATGAACAGGGGTGCTTAACTGCTTCTGCTTCATTTTAATAGGTTATTTATTGAGCATTGGCCTATAGATCAGAATTATGGAAAGGCGGTAATAATGCAGCAGTGCCATTAAAAACGTTGTTTTCACCAGGTCAAGTCCATTTTGGGGTAGATGAAATGTAAAGCTGTTCCAGTCTGTGGGCTCTTATTGCTTTTATTGAAAGTCATGAGTTGGATGGTTTAATTGTTTTATAAATCATGTTACATATGATACTTTCCATTTTGGCCACGTCCTCATGGAAGCCAGTTGCTTCACTTGTGATGCATGTAATAGAAATTTGTGTTGTAACTCGCAATAAAGCATCCCCATGTGGTTTGGGGCAATGCGGATTCAAATAGTACGTGCCTGTCCCTATGGAAGCCGCAGCGTGAACCCACATCTTTTTCTCCCCACCCAGTCCCTCCCATGATAGGAAGCCGGGTTGACATCATCAATACCTGTCTGCCCGCTGCAGCAATGACAGGCAAACACCTCAGTTGCATGAACACAACACACTAAGATCATTCCTTTCCTTAGCCGCCACTGTTAAAAGCATAACCAAAAGTTATAACATAGTTAAAAGCATAACTAAAAGCAGATCATTCTTTTCCTTGGCCGTCCCAGGTTAGCAGAGGTGCACACATCCACATGATAGCAGGCACCCCCCACTCACAACCGGCTCAAAATTACTCACACATAGCTTGCTATCAGGGAACGGGGGTGTAATAAATATGGCCATTTATTTAAAGAAATCCCCAAGCGGCTGCTGATCGCAGTGCACGTGGCAGGAACAGGGAGCAGAGGCAAAACCCTGCCCACTAATACTGTGGCCGCCAAGCTCTGCCCCAGATAACCCGGGAGCATCCCCATGACCCCAGGACAATATGTGCTAGCCCCCTATTTCAAAATGAGAACACTTGCTAAGGGAGTCTCTTTTTTTGACACGTATTGTCTTGCATGTAGCCTGTTATTAGGGCTTTGCATGAAGATGCTCCCGAGGCGACCTCACGATTGCTTCAGACTGTTTTCAGCATGGGGATGCATACTTTACTGTGAGCTGCCTGGAAAGGTGGTGAAGAGGTCAGGACTGCAGGATGGTGTGGGAGAACATGCTTAGAACATGCTTAGAATTCTTAGTTTGATCTCCCAAGCAATGATCCACCGGCTGCCAATAGGCACAAGCCAATTTGAGTGTGTGCATGCATACGTGCCAATACATGAGACTGGACAGGTATTGATGATGTCAACCCGGCTTCCTATCATGGGAGAGACTGGGTGGGGAGAAAAAGATGTGGGTTCACGCTGCGGCTTCCATAGGGCAGTGTTCTCTGTTCTCAGCACTTCCAGGTATTCTTGCCACACTGCTTTCCACTCGTAGGATCAGCTTGAGGAACCTTAACATGTGAGCACTAAGGAAGTTTCATCTCTGGAGGATTAGTTCATTTTTGAAGAGCCCCCTGCTCCAACATTTGGCACCATAGTAATTCTGGAAAAAAAATTCAGCTGTTGGGTCATTGGGTGTTCTTGTGTTCTCTGCTTCTGATGGAGTGAAATGAATTTAAAAGTGCAATTATCAGTCTGTGTCACATTCCCATCCCCATGTTTTTTTGTTTCAGGAGCACAATGAGGAAACAAGAACTTTAGCATAAGCTGTGCTCAAGTCTTCTTATTTGCTATCTCATTGGGTTTTTTTTAATAGTCAGAATGCTTGCCTTTTATTGAAACGTTTATTATGCTATTACTGATCTGACTGATGTTTAATGTTTGTCAATCATTTGTGTGTGCTCCTCACTGAAGCTCCAGATATTGTCCAAAACATCCAATGTACAGCAACCAGTTGGCAGTCTGTTCTAGTGCAGTGGGACCCTCCTTTGAAGACAAATGGGATTATTAGCCATTACATTGTAACATTTGGAAGGAATTCAACCATCGTATCTTCTACTAACAAAACAGTGCATACATTCAGAGAATTATTATCAAATACTTCCTACCATTTTGAGGTAAAAGCTGCAACAGCTGCTGGTGAAGGAAATGGGCAGATATGCAATGCCAGCACATTTCCAGAAGCAGGTAACAACTCCTTAAACTAAAATTGCACTTGATATTTACAATGATTTTCCTGTTTCATTTTTACTGCTCCATGAACTGAGATAAAGTAAGTATAAAAAAGCTAGGGAAATCCTCTTAATGAATATTGAGGGAATGATAAGGGACTGTTTGCTCATATTGTTATGAGGAGGGGGAAAATTGAAACTGTGTTGTGAAAGCAACTTGAATTGCTACTGTAGATTTAGCTAGATTTATTAGGCAATGTTTTATCAGAATCAGTGGGGTACATATGTCTTATGGGAATAGATGCAAGTCATAGTAACAAAACATCCTTGTTATTGTTACTCACTATTTTCTTAGTTGTATATTCATTTGAGTGGTTATTTGTTGTATTGTCCTACAGTGAACAGGAGACTCATTGCTAGGAATCAAAACAGATAAATAGTTCTGTTCTTATTTATGGCACTCTCTGTTAGTCACAGATACAGAGCCAAAACTGAGTCACTGCCAAAGCATTTATTTTCAACACCAAGTGAAATCAAATTAAGTTCACTTCTAACTGAAAGTCTCTGAATCATAGGGTTATTGTTTGTTTTAATGGTAGGTTCACAATAGCTAAATTCAGGTTATTATGGACCATGTAGAGAGATATTTATTATTTTACTGGGATGTAGGATCAAGACAATATTATATTATGGGTACATTTATGGGTATTTGGCTTCCTTTTATAGGAAGGAAATAACAAACAGGGTAAGCACCAAATTTTATAAATATATAAAAGGGCCAAGTAAATAGGTATGTAACCATCATAAAACAAAAGCAGCATTAGAAGTACGTTTCTTGAATCACAGTGCCAGCTACAAAAGGATAAAAGTAGATTTAAGTGATCTACTATGGATGTGATCTTTCCTCAAATGCAAGAGCCTTCACATCACTGGAGGTTCAATCCAATAAATTAAGTACCTGCTGTATTATTTTCATGCTTTTCTGGTTGATTCTTCAGTCCTTTAGGACAATTTGTGAGGGGCACAGGGAGGCTGCAGATAGAAGAAGGGAATAGACATAAATCACTTTTCTTATTTCCATTAGCTGGCACTAGCCTCTCTGTGAAGGGGATGCTCTTCCCAGGTTTTCTGGAGCTTGCTTAAACAAAATGGTCAAACATCAGTTGCATTTGACTCTTCAAGCAATCATGTCATAAACTTATCAGAGAACTTAGATTCAGTGCAGAACTATGGAAAATGACATAACAACCCCCAAACTGCAATAAGTGAGATGAAAACTGGCCATGGAAACCTCCATTCTTCCATCGGAATTTCTGTTCATTAAAAATAAGAACAAATAAAAATGTATAACCCTAGCACTTGAACCTCTTCAAAGGCCGTGTCCCCAGGCAACATTGGCGCGGTTCTGAGCGCGGGATTGGCAAGGCTTGTCCCCATGGGTTTTGGATTTGGTCCATGCAAAGTGTACCATATCCCCCCAAACCATGACAGAAGGGTGCCAGATTTGATAGCTGAAAAAAGAAGTCTCAGCACGCTTTGGAGGACCGGCACGCATTGCTCAGCGAGCTGAGAACTCACATGGGGACACTTGTGGGTTAACGGGGAGGAGATTTGCACTCACGTTATTGGGAAATGGGGTGTGCTTGCTGTTCCTTCCCTGTCCATTGAAGATCGCAGCCACTGACTTTTAAAAATGCTGATCACAAGGCAGGCTAGAGAACGGCTTGTTTTTTTTAATTTTCTGCCATTTCCACTGAGGTAATTCCAACCCCGTTTCAAGAATGCCAAGGCAGGTTGCATAATGGCTTGATTTTTTGGTTCTGTTTCCAACCCTCGTTTCCCCGATCTGCAAGGTGCTAATAAATAAAGGCTTGATTTTCAGTTCACGGGCATTCTCGTGTTCCCCGGTGGAGCAGAGGTGTGCAAAACTGCTCACGCGCCTACTGCTACTAAACCTTACTGTGGCTTTTGGCATTTTAATTTTTTTAAAGTTATTTTTTATGAATGGAGCTTTATTTTTCCTTGTTTCTGTGCCTCCCACCCCAGTCCCGGCTGTCAGTGTAGCTAAGGGAGGGGGGGGGTTGCATGACGGGTGGGCTAACGTCCATCTGGCTTCCAATGAGGAGAGAGGACACAGAAAGGAGGGGGTGCTGCTCCCTCATAGCAAGGTTTGGCACATTTCACATGGGGACGCCACCATCCGCACCCAACTCGTACCTGTCCCGCGTTGCCGGGAATATCATGGGGATGCCCAAAATGCGTGCTCGGTCCTGTGCCCAGCCCATGCACGCCCAAACAGTGCCCAAAGTGTGCCCAATGGCTTGCATGGGGATACAGCCAAAATGTGTGTTCAGGGGCCTGCTTGCGTAGGGATTTCCTGTTTACACCCATTTTTAAAAAATGGCTTAAGAGCATCTTAGAAGTGATAGCATGTAGCACGAGTGTTCCCAGCTTATTCTTATCCCACCTCATTATCTATCATGAACGTGCTTTGGAATTTCATTTTCTAGCTTTTAATGCACATTAAAGGTGGGATAAGAACATACTGAGTTTATCTACAAGCACGTTTTCCTATGCATTAGATGAATTTTGTGTGTGGAGAAATCATATTCAAATGTGAGATTTTATTTTATGGTGCAATATTTACCATGGAATCTGCGTTTTTCTGGAGGATGGGATTTTTCCCACTGTGAAAATGCATTGGTACTTCTGAAGCATGTTTATCTTTAGGTGTGCCCATATCCTGCATTTTTACAGCGTGAACAGGGATGTTCCAGCAGATGGTGAGAGTGTTTCCTCCTTCCTTCCCCTACATGGCAGAGACAATAATTTCTCAGGGAATAACTCGTTCTTTGTTATCTTCAGGTTTTAAAGTTTACAGGGATGCACTGGAGCATGCATGTAACTATCTATAGCCGTTGTGCCCCAATACAGTCCATTTTTTAACTTATGATCATTTTGCTTTGCTGGCTGTGTTGGAAGAAGTATTTCTGTTGTGGGCATCAGAGTTCACCAGGGTAGGCAGCTGGGGGCATAATGGTTTCCTGGCTTTCAGTTCCTTGTTTGCCAATTTGTGATGGAGGGCTATTCAGGAAATAATGCCATTCCTTTTTGTTTACACATTTCTGCTGGAACCCAGAAATGTAGAAGGTCAGAGAATGTGGACCAGTCAGAACACTGGCAAGAGTTTCAAATTATTAGTGGTAGGGGCACAAACTATTTCCTACATGTTAGATGAAGTAGGCGACAAGTAGGCAAGCATACTGGATGTGTGGCTTTTTTACTTGTTATGTGTTAGGGTGTTTCCGCACTGGCCGCAGAAACCACATTAAAGACACATTAGACACACATTCAAGACACTTAGAAACTTACCTTCCACACTGGGGGACAGATGAGGGACCCTTCCAGGCAGCTGCTTCTGCACAGCGGCACATAAGAGCCGTCACTAATGGGGTCTCACCAGCAAAAAATCCATCCTCCGCGAAGACTTGAAAAATTAGGTCTTCAGTCCATCCCCTCGCCTCAATCCGTGTGGAAGCAGGATGCTTCCACACATGGAGAGGCAAGGGGGTGGATGTGCCATCGGCCGCCTTCTTGGGAAGGGCGGAAGCAGGCTGGTCTGCCTCCAGAGCCTCTCCCCTGCACACGGTAATTGGCAGCTGAATGCTCCAGTCCCGCGGCTCTGGGGGCGGCGTAGGTGGTGCGGGTGGCCGGCTGCCTTTGTGAATGGGTGCTGCGGCCTCCTCACAGCACCCAGAAGATCCATCCTGCAGGATCTCTCCTCTGCATGCATGCGCGAGGCCTCTTTGGATCTGTCCCTATTCTGGACGGATCCTCCAGAGGACGGATCACCAGGAAACAGATTTTCTTTAATTTGTTTTTCGGCAGCCAATGTGAAACCACCCTTACTTCCTGATGTGGAAGAGAACTGGATTTTATTCTAATGCAGAGTTAAAGTTGGAAGTAAGGTTTGTTTGTAGCTGTGTGTAACAATACAATCTGAAAGCCTCTGGGCCACCTTTGAGGTGGATTCTTTTTCTTCTTTTTACTGTTTGTGAACTCAGTGTCAGATTCAATAGCCTGTATTGGAATTTCTTTCATGGCTCGCAAACACTGTGTTAGGAAAGGTTTTACAAGCACATATCAGAACAATAATACAGCACAACTAGACTTCAGCTATTATTTATCGTGATTGTTCAAGTATTTAAAAGACAGATTTTTTTTTCTGTAATGTTGCATCCCCACTGGGCAATTTAATCCAGATTTAAATCCGGTTTTTATAAATCAACAGTGAAGTCAGATTTTTTGTGTTTCCATTGTTAACTTATAATGTGGACTCAATCTCCATCTTTCAGTGTCCGGCAGGGGAGAAACCCCTGGCAGCACTTTCATTCCCTGTTTATTCCCACCCCTTCCATCTCTTTTTACCATTCCCCCCCCCTGCCCACTAGCAACTGTCTCCTGCTAATCTCTTCCATTTGCTTCCTTAAGGAGGAATCCATCACACCCACCACTATCATTTTAAAAACTGGATTAAAGGGAAAATGTGTGAAAGAAAATGATCCCCCCCTTCTCTCTATCTGAAAAGAAGGGAGGAAGGATGGGAGAACTTTCTCTTTCTCTTTTAACTTACTGGCTGTGATTTTCTGAAGAAGCAGTACAATGGTAATTTGAAGAGGGAGTAACAGTTTGTGGAGCGGCTGACTGGATTTCCCTCTCACAAGGAAGATCAGGCTTTTACAGAGTTTAGCGCAGGATCACTATAGCAGATCAGAGTGAAGAGGCAAAAAAGCATGGATTGGGAAGGGAGAGAGGGAGGTTTTCACAATAGCTGTAAAATCACAACCCATACACCTGATCTTTTGTTACAAATTCTGTTCATTCTTCCCTCTGTTCCCTCCCCTTTCAGCCAGTGAAGGATTCCTTTAGCTGATAACCATGCCTTCTCATTGGCTGAAGGAAATTGAGAAGCACCTAAAAAGCCACGTGCATTTCCATTGGCAAAAAATTGGATTATTTGTACATACACACACCTACATCAATAGGAGGAAAGAAAGAGGGAAACTGGGGATGTTGGGAAAATGTCCTGAGTGTTGATTTAAAAAAAAAAAGATTAAAAATGCTGTGTTGGTACACAGCCAAAGTGAACTTTTTTTAAAAAATTTCTTAAGATTTAAATAGCCACTGCAGAAATAATTGTGCTAAACTTTTTCTTTCCAGAACAATATCTTGTCCTGAATATTACATTCACAAGACACTGAAAACTTTTTGAATTGGAATGTTTTGTCATAGAACCCACACTAATGCACAGGCATTGCAAAACCTATTTGTTGTTATGACTGTAAATAAGGGAAGTGTATCCTGTGTGCATATACAGTGCAGTATACTCAGAATAAGCAAATCTTTATTAGAAAGTTAGTGTGTTAGAAGATACTGTGTATAAGATTAGATTTTAAATTTGCTGTGCAATGTTATTTCTGTTGCAAGTTCTTGCTTGTTTTAAATTGTGTACATAACTTTTTTAAAATTATTTTTAGTTCCTAGTGCTCCCAAAGATATTGCGTTTTCAAATGTACAGTCAACAAGTGTAACCTTGAGATGGAGAATGCCAGTTACTATCTTTGGCTACTTTCACAACTACAAAATTACTGCACAGTTACGATCTATCCATTGCAGTAACTGGGAAGCTGCTGAATGTATTGAACATGAGAAGGAGAAGTATTCTTACTTTGCTGGCACTATCATGGAGGAAACGGTGTCTGACCTGAAAAAATACAGATGGTACAGATTCAGAGTTTCTGCTAGTACAAATGCTGGTTATGGCAATTCTTCTCCTTGGATTTATACACAAACTCTTCCTGGCTGTAAGTAAGGATGACTGTCATGTTTATTGGTCTTATGTTTCCAAGTCTACAACAATTAGGAGAAATAAATGCAATGTTTATGGTATACAAATAGTCTCTCAAAGGCTACCATAATATGCTTCTTGGTGCACATTTTTAAATGCGGTCAACTGTGTAATGCTTACAAGTCTATTAAATGACACTTGCACTGTTCCACTACTTTTTAACATATATTTCAAATTGCATAGATTTTCTGTGTTCAACTCCTTTTCCACAATAAATAAATAATAGCAGAAACCAAATTTACAGCAAGACTGAATGTTTACCTTATGCACTGATGACTAACCATGGCCTATCATGAAAAGGGATTTTCCAAACTATATTAGTAGTATGTCTTTATAAATGGATGATAGATAGGAATATCTAGAAAACTAAAAACTATTAGGTCAGACTGTGGAATTTGTTTGAAAAAAGCAAGAATGAAAATATACACACAAAATGAAAAAATTGCAATGATTTTAATAAGCAGTTCCAAGAAAAACATCATGTTGGATTGCTTACCTTGTCTCTTACCTTGTCTCTAACCTGTTTACACATTGTTAATTATAAGAATGATAATAAATGTGCAGCATCTCTGATGCTATTTCTTCTCTCATGGTAAGATAGAGTACTCAGCCTTCTGTTTTATAGATTGTCCTCTTAGGAACTGTCTTTCTGTCTCATAAAATAGTTTGATGGCACTGTTATTGCACCACTGATAAATTATACAATTCCACTTTGCAACAGGATCTGTTTTCTAAGGAATCTCTGTGTGTTGCTAGGACAGTATTAAACCATTCAGTTTGACTGCCACAGAATGGTGAGAAAATCTGCCATACTAAAATGTCCTCTTTTAAACATCTATTAAAGACTAGAACTCTGACCTCTTGTGCACTGGGCTGTTCTGAAGTCAGGAAATGCAAAATTTGAAAGGTCAAAATTTCCTAGTGCACAGGTTCAAGAACTGAATTGTTTTTCTTACAAAGTTAAAAGCACAGGAACAAAATCTGTGGCTGCCTTACCTTTAGTGTAGAATTTAGTCTAGTTCTGTAATGTACATCATAAGAACCATTAAGCAGGGGGACAACTGAAGGAGAATGTGGAGGACATTTATATATTCCTTGGTATACTGTGTACTATTCAGACCATAGAGCAAACTAATAAAGAGATCACGTATAGAGCTTATATTTATATAAACTCAGATGAAGGACTAGGCCTGCCACAACTGAAGCATGGCCACATTGTCATTCCTCTGTTAGTATCATATGCATGAAGGCCTGTTGCCTTATTTCACATAAGTAAGTAACTTACTGTGTTGCCTGTTCTGGGGGCCTTTCCACATGGGATATTGTCCTGTGATAAAAAGGGGTTTACCAGCCTACCTTTTGCATTCTATAGCAGATTATGGGAGGCTCGACCACCTCCTAGCAGCAAAGCCCAGTTTACCAGTAAACCTCGATATTGAGGTCTACTGGCATGCTAGGGGTAGTATACTGGATCGTGCAGGCATGCAAAAAACACCCTTCCATGGTCTTATAATTTGCCCCACTAAGATGCCCAACCAAGGAGCAGTGAAGATCAAGAACTTTTGCTCCTGGCTTTCAGTGCAGGGCCTCGTGGGAAATAATGAATCCCAATGTGGATGGCCTTGGCCTGTGCCAAAAGCAACGAGTCCCAGCTTGGGATGAGTTGCTTATCCCAGGATGGAGGAGGCCACCCTGTCCTGGGATCAAAGATGTAAGTGTGAATCCACCCTAAGTATATTTAAAAAGCACCTTCAGTCTCAAGTGTTACTGGGGACAAATGCAACGAATTTAGAACTTCTGGAAGGAAGCCTAGTTCAGAACCTCTTAAACTGCCATTATATACTATGTTTGCCCTGTCCAACAGAAATATCCAGAAAAAGGCTGTTGTTTTGATAAATGTGCTTCCATTTGAATTTCATTGAAGAGCAACAGCTTTCATAGCTTACTTTTGTTGCATTTGACTCTTAACAGTCTAACTAAAAATCATCAGATAATTTTGTTTCTTGAAATGTTTCTGCAGGATTAAAGGGCAGGTAATAAGGCTGAATTATTTATATATCCATAATGATTCACAGATTTTACCCCTGCAAAAGCTACCTATTTAGTTCTTTGGGTGGGTGGGGGAATTACAATAATTTTGTTGCATGGAAAACATTAATATTGCAGACATGCAGTCATGAATTTAAGACATGTGGTAACTTTATCCTGTAACACTCTCTCCAACTGAACTGAACAGAGCTTGAATCATATATGCATTTGAGTATCATACGGATCTTGTCTTGCTTTTCTAAAGGCTTCTCTGTAAGAGGATAAGCTATACAGATGCATCTTCCAGCCAACAAAGTTAACTTTTGCCTTCGTATCAGGACACAGATGGATGGGGAAAATGACCCTGACCTCCATAAGACCCACATTCCTGCGCAAGCATAGAAGCATGATAATCAGGAAATGATGGTTATTAGTTACAGAAAATGCATTATTGTGAAAACCAGGAGAAAACTGCTCATGAGAGGAAGTGATTGGATTATAGGGGAATGAGTGAATAAGACCAGGTCATTCCTCCTAAGCAAATTGCTGTGATTTATAAGAGAAAGGGTATGGGGATATCTTGCCCCATTACCGACTAAACTCATTTCACAAACAATCCTAAATCAGACTGTGACAGTTACCATTGGCACAAAGTTTATGTCAGATATTTGTTGTAAGGCTCCGAAACTGAAGCTAATAGATTTCCATTTTGTAGTCATGTTTTACTTATCCTGATTTTCTCATGCAAAATTCTATTTCTTGGTGAACATTCTTCAGATATGATGAAAGATTATGTCTTGGCACTTCAGTTAGAGCTTGAAAGGCATTAACATCTTAAATGCACTGAGATGGCCTTATAGTGTGCCTGGGACAGGCAAGGCTTTCATTCAACTGGTGCTGATTTTCAGGCATAGGCTAAGCTGGTCACGTGCGTATTGACTGCCACATCCCATATCAGCACATCAGCATTGATACTTAACTATGATTCCCCAA
Organism: Aspidoscelis tigris stejnegeri; assembly: GCA_023333525.1. Classification (NCBI taxonomy): domain Eukaryota; kingdom Metazoa; phylum Chordata; class Lepidosauria; order Squamata; family Teiidae; genus Aspidoscelis; species Aspidoscelis tigris. The sequence continues at coordinate 47,839,151 of JALMGA010000005.1, read as the reverse complement.
CAGCTACACCTGCAGTTCCACACACTGAGCAATTGCTGTATCTTTAATAGTGTAGTGTAATAGTGTAGCCAACACAGTGGCCTTCTTGAACTGAGAAAGGCAGTGCAGGAGTATAAGTGGGGAAATGGCCTGAGCCTCATTCTTAAACAGACAAAATTAGCTTTCCACAAATTCTTTTCCCAGGGGAGAGGGAAAACTTTACATTTGATTAGGATATGGATGGACAGTTGCAGCTCTTTTACAAGCAACATTCTTACGGTATTACAAACAGAGTTGACTGCTGAACTATGAGGAGCCTCATGTATTATGATTTGTCTTATAACCTTCACAACTATAGGAAGGCTACCTTAAATAAAATACTTTTGAGAACTAAATACACTTCTTTATGTGTCCATTTTTTTTTTCAGTTCCAGATGCCCCTCCAGAAAATGTAACTGTGGTAGTGACGTCTCCTTACAGTATTAATATTAGCTGGAGTGAGCCTGCCGTCCTTACTGGACCAACATTCTACCTCATTTATATTACCTCAGTAAGTCACGTCATTCATTCATTCGTTCGTTCATTCATTCATTCATTCATCCTTCATATTAATTTTATAAGACTATATCAATTCTTCTAAAAGCTTTTTTCCTGAATATAGCTCCACAATAGTGTTGTAGAGAATAGAGATGTGCACAAATATTCGTAACATGAGTTATTTGTTAGAAAATGGACAAATTCGGACTTTTTTTGTTCTTTTTTTATTGAAATTATAAAGAACATAACAATCCACAACCAACAAATAACATGACAACCAACAAATAATAAGAAAATCAACCATTGCCTGAAGACATTTAAAGAACAACAATTTCTGCGTTAACAGTATTGTTTCTCCTGTATCCAAGAATTAAATCATTAAATCCGGGAACAAAGATAGTAATGTATATTTTATAACAGAAAGGGAAAAAGAAGACATTTATACACGAATTGAATGTTACGACATTCGTACATTAACATTTGTACGAATATGAATGTTTAGGAACATTTGTACGAATAATGCATACATTTGTTAAACTGGGGATACATATCGGATATGTATCGATATGTACAGTATGTGTTTCTATAGGACACATATCCAGGATACCTACAGTATTTAGGATATGTATACATTCGTATCAGATATTTGTACAAAGTCGTACAAATATACTCATATCGAATAGAATCCTACCACATTTGAAGGGGATCTATTCAAATGAATAAAAAAATTCTAAAATTAGATTTGTTACACATCGAATACCCCAAAAAACCATTTGTGCACATCTCTAGTAGAGAGAGTTAAAACTTTTCAGGGATGCAACCTTTTAAAATTTTGTAAACGCTTCTAGTCCTCATTTTAGACTGTGCCCTGGTATAGAAAAAAGTGGTTCAAAAGCATCTTAGAGATATTGGGGTGGGGCACTCATCTCACCTTTAATGTTCTCCTCTCATCTCTAGTCCACCATTTCTGACATAGAATTTCATAAGAGGGGGGAGGAGCAGACTCAGGATATTTTTTCCACCTGCAACCTAAGATGCATGTTGTTTCAGGAACAGTGTGGGGTAAGCATATCTGGTTAAAAAAACAAGAACCAAAAACCTTTCTGTATGTGAAGAAGAGAAATTACACCAAATATTGACTTTGTCAACCTGGTGATGTCCATGTGACTTTTATCGGCATTCAGCATATAAGAGGAGCACTAGATTGCATAGGCTACTGTGGATTTTTTGTGGGTTTTTTTTTCAAAACTGTCGTTATATGGTCCAGAGTTCAGTCCCATCACAAGTGAAGGTTCAACTAGTACCTTTGGAAATCTCATAGTCCCTCACAAATTGTTAGCATTCATGAAAAAGGGTTTAAAATTAAATAATTCCTTTTGTATCTTAAATGCATGGTTTTTATTTTTTTTAAATAGGTTTTATTCCATATTCACATGCTTTTCAATTTTAGGTCTACCCTGTGTGCGTGTGTATTTCAGAATAACTTTGCTTTATTATTTAGCACCATTCTCATAGCCTTTCCCATGCAGGGCCCTTTTTTGTACTTAGATGAACTATTTATTCTTAGACTGAGAGATCCTAACTGGCTTGAGACCACCCATGGTGTTTTCTTACTGAGCAGGGAGTTGAAACTTACTCACCTGAGCCCAGCTGTCTCTTCACTACATCTGATGCTCCTCAGTCCTTGCTTAAATCTTTTATTCCCCCTCTGTTAAAACAGATAAATAACAAATGCAATAGCCTTAATGTGCTCTCTGGGGGAAATAAGCTTGTAAGCTATCCCTTTGCAGCCTCTGCCTTTAGTTCACAGATACTGCAAAACTGGAAAACTTTGTGCAAATAAGGATGATAGTAAGGAAATGACAAAATGTCCAATATTTGAAACTATATTTATGTTTGTTAATATAATTAAATTTGGCTGTAAGAAAAAATGCCTTAGCCCTTAATGGTCATCCCAGGAAATGAGAATCTGTTTAATACATCAGAATCTATGCTTGAGGTTAAGTCTCAGTGGGAACACTAAGGCACATCTGCCAAAGAAAATATATGCTTGAACTATCAGTGCATTAACAGCTGCATGCGTGTACTAGACATTTTACTCACTGCTGCTCCTGTGGTAGAGATAGAAATATGTACTATAGGATTTTGGGGGTGACTTACAAAAGCAAAGGAAAGCACAAAGTACATAAGTTAAAATTTGATAAAGCAAAGCGTAAAAATGAAACAGTCAAATTAGAAAACAACAATACGTTAATCTTGTTTTGGAATGCATGATTAAACAACAAAACATAAAATAAGGATATGAAAATACTATTGTATTTTATAATAGGTATTTAGTTATTTTAAAATTTAATATCATTTTTAATACCTTTTTTATTGTTCTAGACTAGATCAAAAAGAGATCTGGCACATGCAGTCCAAGTCCAATGAAATCCACACATGATGGCTTCACATACCTTCAGTGCATTCACACCATAGGCAACTACTATACATTATCTTACATTCAAAAGATGGATGGATGGATGGATGGATGGATGTTCCTACCTACTTAATGAAGTTCATTTACTTTCCCATGCACAGATTCATGATGAGCCAGTCCTACTTTGTATCAGCTCCTTTCCATACTGTAGTTGGGTAGCTCTCCGCCTGGAGCTCACATTCTAAAACTTTGGAGGCACAAACACTTGTATGTTCAGAAGATTCAGCTTTGAATTTAAATATGACCTTTCATTTTCTTTTCTTTTTGTCCTGCAAAAAATACTGGGAATGTAACACTTCAGCTTTAACAGAATATTTCTTGCTCCTTTAAACAGACATAAAAACCAATTTGTGACGTCTGTTTTTGGTATGCTGCTGGACTTACCTGTGTTCTAAAATTGTAAAAAAGTTTTATGAACTGTGACTTACATAAATTAAGAATATCTGCGCAGTTCCTCCCATGATTTCTAGCGGCAAATAATGGCCACATGAAATATATACAGCTCTGAAGTATCCTCCATGTTCGACTGCCACATGAGCAAAAGAAATTCCAACTTTTTTCTCCTTTATCTTTTTTTAAGCAAGAGGAACACACTACTTCTTTAAAAACAGTGAACCAGATTGGCTTTACAGTAACTTGTGTGAAGATCTGACTAAACATGGAGCTCATGTGAAATGCCTCTTTGCAAGTTTCATTTTTTTAAATGCAAATAAAAATTAATTTGGGATGGATGAGAAATTTAAGGAGAAGAAAAGGAATAACCTTTTCCCTCCCTGCAGTGTTCTTACAAACTATGAAGGCCTGGAGCTGGGAATAACAGAAGCTGTATCCAGACATCACTTCCTTAGTCTGTTATATCTGAATATTCCAGAATATCTATGAATATTCCAGAATATCTATGCTTTATTCCAGAATAATTAAATACAACATAATAAGGGATGTCTGGATGCAGCCAGTGAGAAGAATCTCTCCCCACCCCCTGTTAAAATTGAAGATGCGCTTGATATGACACTGCTTTCCCCCTTGTAATCAACCGCCTGACTTTTTCCTTTTAAAATAACGTTTTGATAGAAAGTCTTTGACTACATCCAGACATCACTTGCTTATTCCACTATATTTGGATATTCCAGAATAATGCTTACTCCAGAATATCCAGATATAGTGAAATAAATTAATGACATCTGGATGAAGCTCATATTGTTTCCTTGTCGCATTTATACTGAGCTGGAATTAGTGTTTGATAACATCACCACACATGATGTATCTATTGTACTCCATAAAAGCTAGCAAGCACCCCCCATGCAAATACAAAGCTTGATTTATTCATCCAACTAGATTGCAATCCAGTTTTTCATAACATTCTCCCCTTATCTCATTTTGTATCAGCCATTTTGTTTATTATCTCTTTGTGGTTGTGTTTCATTTTGCTTTATATAGGTAGACAAGGATGACTATAAAGCTTCATTTGTCAAAACCAATGATGAGGAGAAATCCCTTGCTGTCTCAGGTTTAAAGGCATTTACAAAATACTCTATTGTGGTCACTGCTTTTACAGGGGATATACATGCTGCACATATTGAAGGCAAATCTAGCACTCCTGTCATAGTTTCTACTTTTGAAACAGGTGAGTTACTGTAGCTTTCCTATGTGCTCTACAATTCCCAGAAAAAAAAAAGTGAAGTATAAAGTCTTTGTACGTATCCAGTCAGGATTCAGACATGGACTGCTTGCCTTATTCCTCCAAATGAAGCTCTAGAATTTCAGAGAGTGAACTGAGAGATTTCCAGCCAGAATCCCAATATGCACTTATTTTTCAGTGTGATGTTATGTTTTAAAAGCTGACTATTTACTCACATCTGTAATCTTGCAGATACCTTGGACTTTTAGGTCCTGCTTTTGATTATGTAAACCTGAAAGGAGGTTCCGTGATTTGAAATTACTGAAATTGAAATTAGAATGTCAAAAGAAACCATTGTAATTTCATATAGTGTACTGATATTGACTGTTTTATATATCATAACCTTGGCTGGACTGTAAATAAAAAGATTAGATGGAATATAAGAATCAGTTCTTCTTAAATGTTCTTTCAGTACCAAGAGATCCACTTAAAAATGTAACATTTCAAAAGATACCCGATGAAGTAACCAAATTTCACCTAACATTTGTACCACCATCCGAACTCAGTGGAAATATTCAGATATATCAAGCTATGGTGTGCAAAGAAGATGATCCAACCGCCTTCCAGATCTATAATTTAAGCATTATAGAAATAACAAATAAATCAGTCACTGCCGTGATAGAAGGACTAAAAGGAGGACATACATATAATATCAGTGTGAGTAGCATTATGTGTCTTAACATAATTTTGTTAGTAAATCTAAGCCAGAAAGCTTTGACTTAGAATGGCTTTATAAAATTATTAATGAAGTAATAAATGTGAAATTTGCTTTCTAGTTCATGCTTTCTTCACACATAACATAAAGAAATTAGCTGTAATCAAACAAAATTGTAGAACTAGACTGGAAATTGGCTGTAGCTCGGTAGTAAAGCAAACTACCTGGAAAGCAGAGGATTGTAGATTGAATCCCCAGTAGGCAATGACAAACCACTTCTGCATCTCTTCTCATCAAAACTGCACAGATATACCCATGAAGCAGCTCATGCAATCAACCAGGAGTGTGCCATGACACGGTGGTACCCAACAACAAGAAGTAGTTTAATTTTACACATGATATTCTCAGAAACAAAGATCCTTTTTACACTAGGTGAAAAAGTGAGGATAGGGGGAACTCGCAGATGCTGTGTCCACATTGTGTGGAGCTGCTTCTTTAACAGAAATGGCTCCATGCATGCAGAATTTCCCTCCTGCGCATATAGTGGTAGAACGGTTTTAACTGCTGTACCTCAATACTAGCAGCAGGGCAAATGGAGCTTGTGACCAGTGATTCAGGCACAGTTGCATGCTGTGTCGCCCAGCCACCACAGCAATGGTGCTGCTCATGTACACTAGTGTCATTGCAATAGCAATGTGATTGCTTTCTTAATGGAGGTGATTAGCACTTAGTCAAGTTAGGTGCTGGCTAAGTTTTGAATGGTTTGGGCTTGCCAAAGTGTGGACAACCAAACCATTCCAGAACTTTACTTCTCTGGAACATTTTTTCAGGAAAGTCGAAGTGCAAAAAGGCTCAAAGTTTCACATTGTCCATACAGCCATTAAATATTATCTTATTGCATATTTATTATGGGTTTTTTGGGCATACTTACTGTATATGTGCACACACTATCCTTTAATCACTAGAAGCTGAAGTGCAATCTTTACATCTAACCATAAATCCAATCTTTGTTATGTATATGTTGTGTTTGCCACTGTCATTTATTTTTTTTTAAACTGTAAAGTAATATTTTTTCTTTTGTTTTTATATAGGTGTATGCCATCAATGGTGCTGGTGCAGGACCAAAGAGCCAACTAAAAATCACAACAGATATTAAAGGTAGGGTTCAAAATAGCAAACTAATTTCCGTTTTCTTTTACGTTGAGGAGATGTACACATTAGACTGCTTTGCAATGCCCACCCTTGTCCTAAGCCATTCACATTGTTTTGTTGCACTGATTTTGAGCCAAACCACAGTGATTTTGTTAATTAACATTGGATTTTCACATAAATATCAAGAATGTCAAATAATTCATCTCTCCTGTACTAAAGGAGATATTTTCTTGTTAAACACGGTGGGATGTAAGCTCAAGTAACCACAATCAAGGTGGAATGTAAATGTATGATTTTTGGGGTCTACTCTGGCAATAATTGCACATACTATTCACTTATAGAAATGATATATGTGTTTCTGTAACTACTTTTGACATTTGGTCCACAGTTTAACTGTACTGCTTATAGCGATTTAGTCAAGCTGTTCATCTCTGCACAGGTAGGAAGGACAGAAAAAGACATAAGGACATCACCACCTGAATCTTTTTCTCTCTTTGAGACTGTGAGACTGTTACAAACTCCCATTTGCTTTTCTCCCTGAGATTCCTACTATTCTGGCCCCTTCTGAGGCCTGTCTTGGCTTTACCCATTGCTTATATGTAGGCCTTTTCTGCACATACCTGCTTCCCACACTCTGGTTTGATTAGGGAAGCCCTGCCCCTTGGTAGACTACTGCATCCACATTGAATGCAGGATAGCCCAGTCCCAGTGGCCAAAATGAATCCCTACATTGGGATACTAATAGACCTGCTTTAACAGGTCTACCAGTAGTCCAGGGTCCACTAGAATGGCACAGGGAGGCTTGCAGAAGGGTACATGCCTCCATGGACCAGTGTAAGAGGGGAGCCAAATTACACTTCTGAAATGGTTTGCCCCAGGGTTGCAGGGCCAGGTTATCAGTGCCCTTGCAGCAGACTCTGAAGCTCACAAAAGCTTTGGAGTGTTGTGGAACAGCTTGGAGACTGTCCTGGAACAAGCTGTACTAGTGTGGATGGCCTTTTCACAGGCCAGATGGACCACTCCACCTGGGAACTGCTCTAGTCAGACAGGTTTCAACTAGATTGCTTCACCTACACCCACCCCTGCAAATCCATAGTTCTCAGGGGACCATTTCAGAATAATGATGAGGGTTAGATGAATGGCTGTCTCTTTCTCATTACTAATAACATTATAGTTTAAAAAATCATTTTACAGCCATGTTTGGGACAGTGATTTACATGTTCTCATCCTCCAGAAAGAAATAATAGGAGGTATTTGAATAGCACTGCTAATGCCTAGTGCTGTAAATTACATACTGGGTCATAGAACTGAGCTGTTAGGCAGTGGAAGAACAGACAGTTCCATGGTCAGTTTTACCTCATAGTTTTAGGATTGTTAAACCTTGTTCCGTAGTTCTGTTTGAATGTTAGCTTTTGGATATGGCTATAAAATCCATCTTCCGAGGATATGACTGTTAGAAGAGTCAAACGTAACCGAATATGACACAAATTTAACAAAATACAAGGGCATTTGCCAAAATCAAAGGATACAGCAAAATAACATCATAGCTTTAATTTGTCTCAAAACAGAACCTCCAAGGCCTAGCAAGAAGCCAATGCCAGTTTATGATGCCAGTGGAGCACTGCTTGTTACTGCAACAACAATTACTATCCACATGCCAGTTTGCTACTATAGTGAGGACCATGGGCCCATCAAGAAAATACAAATTCTTGTTGCAGAAGCAGGAGGTATGAACCAACTTCTTCCTTCAGTGTAACCCAATGCAGCCTTTTGGGCAATTCTGCACTGGCTGGTATACCAGACCAGCAAGCATACCAGGAGCTTCCCTTCCACATGCTGACCTCCCTTAGACTGCACAAGCAAGGTATGACCGGGTGGATTCAGGAAATAGTCACTGCCTCTCTGAGGGATGGGGTGGTTCCACTGGCCCTTAAACAGGCTGTGATATGCCCCCTCCTGGAGAAGGCTTCCCTGGATCCAGAAGATGTAAACAACTATCATCTGGTGGCCAACATACCTTTTCTAGGCAAGGTGCTAGAGAGAGCTGAAGCTGAATATCTAGACCCATTTCAATCTGGCTTCAGGCCTGTTTATGGCACAGAAACTGCCTTGGTCTCCCTGGTTGATGACCTCCTCCGGGAGACAAGGGAAATGCAACCCTGCTGGTTCTCCTGGACCTCTCAGCGGATTTTGATACCATTAACCACAGTATCTTTTTGGAAAGACTGCAGAGTTTACTAGTTGGAGGCAATGCTTGGCATTGGTTCCACTCCTATCTCCAAGGTCAGTCTCAGAAAGTAGTCATGGAAGATTCTGATTCGACAGTCTGGGAACTCACTTGTGGGGTTCCCCAGGGGTCAATCTTATGCCCATGTTATTTAATATCTATATGAAGCCACTGAGAGAGGTCATCAGGAGATTTGGAGTAAGGTGTCATCAATACACAGATGATACCCAGCTCTATCTCTCTGTGCCATCTGAATAAGGAGAGGCGATTGAAGTGCTTGACAGGTGTCTGGAGGCAGTAATGGGCTGGATGGGGGCCAATAAATTGAGGCTGAATCCAGACAAGACAGAGGTACTGTGTGTCACAGGGTCTCGGGTCCACGAAGTTGGGAGACACTCTGTCCTTGATGGGTTTATAATGCCCTGGAAGGGACAGGTACATAATTTGGGGGTACTGCTGGACTTGGTGCTGATGCTTGAAGCTCAGGTAGATGCCGTGGCCAGGAGTTCCTATGCCCAACTATGGCTTGTGCGTCAACTGAAGCCTTTTCTGGACAGAGATGACTTGACCATAGTTATTCATGCTCTGGTAACCTCTAGACTGGACTATTGTAATGCACTCTACATGACTCTGCCCTTGAAGACGTTTCGGAAGTTGCAGTTAGTGTAGAATGCATCCACCAGGTTGCTGACTGGGACAGCTAGCCAGATGCATATCATGCCAGTTCTAAAAGGGTTGTATTGGCTGCCAATTCACTACTGAGCCCAATTCAAGATGTTAACTCAGACTTATAAGGCCCTAAATGACTTGGGCCCCAAATATCTAAAGGAACGCCTTCTTCCATACCAACCTGCCAGTACCTTAAGATCTGGTGGGGAGGCCTTCCTGGTTGTCCCACAACCCTCAGCAGTGAAATGGGTGGGAACCCGGGAGAGGGCCTTCTCAGTAATAGCCCCCAGGCTGTGGAATATACTCCCCCTTGAGGTGTGTCAAGCTCCTTCTCTGTACATGTTCAGGAAGGCAGTAACGACATACCTCTTTGCTCTGGCCTTTGGCTAAATGTGGTTACCCCCCCCCCCACACACACACTTTTAAGTAGTACTGTTTTTAATATATATTTGATTTGTTTTAACATTCTGTATTTTAAACGTTATTGTAGGTATTACTGTTTAACATATATTGTTATGTTTTAATGTTTGGAATTTTTAAAGCACTGTTACCCACTCTGAGACCTTCAGGTATAGGGCAGGATAGAAATACAAATAATAAATAAATAAATAAATAAATAAATAAATAAATAAATAAATAAATAAATAAATAAATAAAATGGAAGGGATGTATGCTTGCTGGTCTACTAGCCAGTACAAAATTGTTTTCTGCTTGTTTCATTGTGTGGATTTACCAATTAATAGCATTAGTATACATTTCAGGTACCAGAATTTATCCTATATGATATTTAAGAGATTTCATGAAGTCCAGGACAATGTCATAAATATTTAAAACAAGTAAATTAAAACTGATATTCTAAAACACCAGTTGCTACAGTTATTCTTATCAAAAGCCAGTTGGAATAAGTAGGTCAATGAGTCTTTTTGAAAAGCCCCTAAAGATAAAACTGCCATGTGTTCAGGCCTACCAGTGAGTAGGCTTTTCAAATGCAGTAGTAGAATGAAGCAAAAGTTAGGTTTTGGTTTATGGGTTTTTTTGCCTTCTTGTATCTTTATGTTTCACTTTTCTTGTTCTTGAAATGAGAAGAGGAAAGTGGAAAAAATAGATACTGCAGAAGGCAAAGAAAGGACAGAAACCTGCCTGTTAGTCATGTGTCCAGGGACCTTTCTGCACTTGGCCCAGTAGTCAGCACACAGTGCACTCCCAGACAAAGTACCTGCAATGCAAAGAGCCATTTCCAACTCAGAAATGGCTCCTTTCATGCAGGAGCATACTGCGGGTTTGGAGCATGATAAAGTGTCCACACTTACACTTACCTTGACAAATCCCATCCTTTCCCCGCTCCTGCAAGACTCGTTCCCACCTCTATGGTGCACAGAGTGGCACGTGACAGACTGCACAAGCATGATGGTGCATCACGTGACCATGCCGGAACCAGTGTGCATGCTTGGTGGATCACTGTTGCCCCAGTATCAGTGCTGATGCATCAGACTGAAGACGGCAGTGCCCAAACACACATCTGCACTTAAGCTAAGTGTCTGGACGTGTGGGTTGGTATGCACTAGCATTTGTGAATACTAGCATTTCAAATCCCCTAGGTGGGGAAGGAAGTGTGATTTGCCCCAGGTATCTTGTCCTGTGAACTTGGCAATGAAATCCTATCAGTTAGGCACATGTTGCTAAAATTTTGTTTAAATTTTGTCTTATTTGTGATTACAGTTACAAGTTATACTTTCTGATTTAGGAAGATCTGTGTATTTTGCATGTTTTTGTATATTCAATCATCATTAGGCTATGATTGTGTTAGTATTTGACTCTCCAATTTCATTTTGTGAAATGTTCAAACTATAACATCTCACTGCTTTTCTGGCTTTAGTTCAACATGATGGCAACATAACTAAGTGGTACGATGCCTACTTCAAAAAACCAAGACCTTATTTTGTCAACGAGGGCTTTCCAAATCCTCCATGTACAGCAGGTCATGAGGGACTGAACAGCAAAAAAGATGTCTATGTGATAGGGGCTGACAGTGCATGCTTGGTACCAGGCAGTGAAGACAGAATTTGTAATGGCCCACTGAAGCCCAGAAGGCAGTACTTGTAAGTTTATGATTCTTAGTTTCCATCTTTGTGAAAGCTAATCAGCAGTAGGTAGAATACTGGGGCAAGCGGGTGGGATGTGGATTAATGCTTTTCAATTTCCTAAGGGGAAAGCAATTAAAATATATGTGGCATGTAATTGCAATAATGATGATAACCAATTGGAGGAGAGGCTTGAATTATTTGAGGAGAAAAGTGAGGAACCCAGTGTTACAAGGAACTATAAAAGCAATCTCCAGTATGGAAAGAAGTGAAATACAAGATTGGCATCCTGGCTGGGGTGGGGAGAGAGAGGGAGGGAATGCATGTAAAAGGATTGTACAATTTAAGGAATATAGATATTGCAAAATTGGGATACAGTACTGTATAAAAAATAAACTCACCCCTTTAAAAAACGTTTTGATGCCCCATTCCTGGGTCAGCTTCAGAATGCCCTAGGGCTGCCTAGTGCTGGAAGAAAATATCTGATAGCAGAAGAAAATAGCAGACAGTTTAACTTGAATAAAAATGTTATTTCAGGGGTTAGGGTTAGCCTTTTAGGACTTCGTAAGTGAAAACCAGCATCTTAAATTGGACTTGATGATGTGTTGACAGCAAAGCCCATCAGAACTTTGTCTGCTTTGTTGTGTACCAGTTGAGATCTCAGAGACATCTATAGGAACAGCCTCAAACAGGGTGAAGTGCAAGAATCCAAATGACACAGATGACTTTTGGCTACTATTTCTGTCAAAAACAGTTAAAGGTGGCAAACCACCCAGTGCCGGATAAAACACTCCTCATTTCAATCTATAAATGAGAGCTTTTATCATTCCTTAATTTCTGTAGTATTATTCTTTTACAGGTTCAAGTTTAGAGCTACAAATATAAAAGGCCAATTTACAGATTCAGACTACTCCGATCCTATCAAAACCTTAGGTAAACAGCATTTCTTTTTTCTTTTTAACGCCATTGAGTGGTTTGTACCAATAAAATGCTCTCTCTTTCTGAAAGCATTTTATGCAGTGCTGTGGCTTCTGCTTAAAATCTGTGGTTCCTCAGGAAAGGTTTTGCAGAAAGCATATTTGTAAAATAAACCACATAATCGTAGTTTTCAAAAACTATGATTTTATCCGTTTTGATCTCATAATTAACCACTTTGTGTTACAGGTGATGGGCTATCTGAAAGAGCTGTTGAAATAATACTTGCAGTTACTTTGTGTATACTCTCTGTAGTTCTCCTTGTGGCTTCAATTTACGCTTTTGCAAGGTAAGTATATCAGAGAATAAAACATAGGGAAGGGAGTTTTTGCAAGCATGGCAGGAAGCCTTTTTGAAAGCATGACAGCACTGTTATTACCTGAATTAAACCTGTTAAACAAGGCTTATTATAGATAAAGGAGATGCAAGTAAGCTCAGTAAGGAGAAAGGGTCATAACAGCCAGCTTTAAATATGTGAAAAGGGTTTTATTTTCAGTGATGGTGCAGGGAAAACTACCAACTGATTCTTCCCTCATTGAGTTGCGGTGTTTCACCTATTTATGCCTATTTTATCAAAGTCCCAACAAGTTTCTTTCCCACACAACTTTATGGTAAGACATCAGTGTGTTCTTCCCCTCACTCATCCATAGCTCTCTTCTCACTGGGTGCTTCCACACATGCCCTTAATACCCATTAAGGACACATGCAGAAACCCGCATCCACACAGCAGCACCCTTTTAGGATGCTTTGGCTAATCAGCTTCCGCACAGCAACACCCATTAAGCACACGTGTGGGAAACCGCATCCACACAGCGGCACCCATTAAGGATGGAATGGGAAGATCACGTCCGCACAGCGGTACCCATTAGAGACAGATAGGGGCGGCCGCTTCCGCACCCATCTGTCTCTAATGTGTGCTTAATGGGGTTTAAAGAAAGACTACATACATGGTAGTCTTAATGGGTGCTTCGCTGTGAAAATGCATCCGTTTAGGATGCGTCCACAGAGTGAAACCGTGTCTACCTGGGGCCCTCCCCCGGCCCGCCATGATTGGCTCCTTGGAGCCAAGCATGGCGAGCTGGAGGACTCTGCTCGCGCGGCTCGCTTTTGCCCCAGAAGCGGCGAATCGTCGCTTCTGGAGCCAGGGAGAGCTTCTCCAAACCCCTCCCTAGCCCACCCTGATGGCAGGCAGTACCAGAAGCTGCCCTGGCCAGACAGGAGGTGTGCAGCATGCAGGCGCGCAGCCTCCTGGGACCCTGAAGCCAGAATTGGGGCGATTATGAAGAGGTAAGGAGGGGATCGCTCACGCTCTCCCTTGGGTGGGCTAGGGAGGGGTTCGCAGAAGCTCCCCCTGGCTCCAGAAGCAGCGATCTGCCGCTTCTGGGGCAAGGGCAAGTCGCAAGAGCGGAGTTCCCCGGCTCGTCATGCTCAGCTCTGGCGAAGCCAATCATGGCGGGCCGGGAGAGGGCCCGGATGTGAGAGCACGGATGGATCTTAAATCTGGATCTAAGTCGTCCTTCTGCTGCGTGTGCAGAAGGACGGGGGGTTGGGGGGGGTTGGTAGATCTGTATCTATTAGATGCGGATCTACCTTCATAAATCTGGATCTACCCTGCATCCAGATTTACTAAATCCAGATAAGGTAGATCCGGATTTACCACGGTAAGTGCGGAAGCACCCTCTATGTTCTTTCCAGTGCTGCTCTCCATGTCTTCTGCACTCAATTCTTCTCTCTGTCTGGTCTCAATGCCTCCCACTCTTTCATTGTATGTTTCCTCAACCATCTTATATCTGTCTCTCTTCAACCATCGTCACTCTCCCTGATCAGGAACACACTAACACATGCTTCTCTCACTGCAGAATTCACCCTTTTATCTCCCTTTTTCTTCTCAAGTTGTAGCTTCATTCCATCATCCTTAACAATCAGCTGTTAACCCATCAAAGAAAGCCTCCAAACCATCACAACCACCTTCCACAGTTGTGCGTTGGGGTCTTGTACTAAAAAGGTATTTCAGAACCTGCATATTGGACCATAGGAAAGTCCTAATAGACATGAATGTGCACATCTCTTTTCCGAAACATTTGGAACAGCCTCACACATTCCACAAGGGCAACAGGTGAATGTGCACTAGCGCATCCTTCCAGGATTTCTAGAAGAAGTGGACCTTCTTATAAAGACCTGCTCCTCCTTAGAATTTTTGGCCTTCTCTAGGCCAGACATCACTGTGTGTGTAGACTTCATGGTACACCATGCCAAGTTTTCTTCTTTCTCCCTTACTCTGAGGTATTAAAATTCCAAAACACACTGCAGCAATCAGTTATTCCTAATTCTGTACTTTCAGGCTTTGGCTATTAATCTTATTTTTGTAGCTGTTGTACTGGTATCCACTTAAATCTTTTATGAAAGATCAAATTTTCCTCAAACAATTTTTCCATGGCTAGAATTCGACAAAAGCAAAAGGAAGGAGGAACCTATTCTCCACGGGATGCTGAAATTATTGACACTAAATTCAAGCTAGATCAGTTGATCACAGTGGCAGACCTGGAAATGAAGGACGACAGATTTACACGGTAAGTATCCTGCTTAGGCAGAACAGTAGTTCTGGAGGTCTGCAACCATGACCCCATAGTGACCTTCTATTTGTTTGGAAGTGTTTTCTGCTGCTCCTTTTTACACAGGTCACAAAGATCCTCTTTCAAAGAGTGACTTCCAGACACTTCTTTCAGAAATATAGAAAAGCACTTGCTCTTCCTAACTTTGGTATTAGGCTGAAAGGCAAATTATGTAATTTCACCAAGACCCTAAGATTTTACAAATGTGAACACTTTAAGTAGTTTTTCATTAAGCATCTCTTTGAAAGCCTCAGCCTTTATTTTAAGAAGCCAAAAAACTTTGAGTTTTAGTTATTTAAACGAAAATAAGAGAAAAATTCCGCTCTCCTGGCAAATATTATTGTAAATATATATTTATGGTACATCTCATTCTTGTTAATATCTTACCTCCCCTAGTAGTTCCCTCCATTTTTCCCCTTTCTACTTTTAAAATTAATTTCTCCTCCCTAGTCTTCTCTTTTATTCTCTTCGGTTATTATTTTGAACATTAATATCTTGAGAAACTTGATTTATAGTAGAATTGTAAATGTTGCTTTGTTTCACCTTTGTTGCTTGTATTTCCCATCACCCTTTTATGAATAAATCATCTTTCTTCAAGACTAAATAAGTAATTGCTTTTAATACTCCGAAAGCATGTTGCTGATACTCACTTCAGCTCAGGATGACTCAGCAGCTTGTCACCTTTTGCTACTTAAGATTTTTTCCAAAAATTTATCGACCTTAAGTCAGCCTTGTATAACATAATGGTTTTATCTGAACCAGGGAAGCATAGGTCTAAGCTCAGTTCAGTAGAAAATTGGGTTACTTGCTCTAGACATTTTCACAGCTAAGGCAATGTTGGCAAGGCAACATTGTGGCACCATAAAAGTGTCACAAGTGATCCAGGCTTCCTTGCACATTAATGGCACAGTGGGTGCATGAGAAGAATGTGGGGTGCACAGAGCTTTGCATTCATCCAGCAGGTATCTTGCCCTAATAGCTTGTTAGAGTCTTGTAAAGGCAAAGCAGGAAGAACATTGACAATGCTTCCTACCACTTTTCCATTGCTACCACTGCTGATCTCATAAGGACCTATCTTTTTGCACAGAGGAAATGTCCACTTCCAGGACCATTTCATGTGTCTGAACAAACAGTTCAGGCCAGAATTATTACAGCCAGGAAACAAAAAATCCCCAAGCATGATGTTCATACAGCCAGCAGCAGTGGCAAACATGCAAATGTCACACCATTGCCCAATTCACTGCCCACTGTCTAGCCTTCTAGGGTCCCTAAAGAGAAACCAGGATATATGAGTTTTTCAAGTATTTTTTGGCAATGTATTGATGAAATACTTGATATCATGCAATGTATGACCTGGTTGTGTTAAAGTAATATTAAAAAGGTGTCACAGTCTTGATATAAGTCATGTTTCTTCCACTTTTAAAAGAAATATTTGGTTATACTCTCACTGCCACAACATTAACTGGAGATAGAAATCATATTCCAGTACTTAAAAGAAAGGAGTTCTATAATTTGGTTGCCCCTCCTGAGAAAGCTTCATGTTCTTTCTGTACTACACTCAAAAACTTCATTTTGTCCCTGCATGGGTTGTAATAGACATTGTAGGCCAAGTGTCTTGAATTTAAACTGCAAAAAGGTGCACTTTAAAAACCAATTAAGTCGACAAATGTTCCTGCCTTATTTCTGCTATCATTTTTAAGGGAAACAGTATGTATTTATAAACAGAAACACACAGATAATGTCATCAGCCATTACTGGTTATTCATCTTTATGAACCAAACCTGCCTGAAGAATGATACATTTGACTAGATCTTTGAAGTTCTGGTTGAATAATGTGAAATGGGATGGGATGAGTGGAATCAATGGAATGGAAAACCCTTAAAAACCTTGTGGCTGACTCAAAACCAAAATTGTCCCATTCTCAATGTTTTACCAGCACTCAGGAATCTGAAACATATGAAGAATTATCTAAAGAATGGATATCTGTGCCTATCATTTTATTTAAGTAACGCATTTGTACCAGTACTAATGGAAACTTTGACTTTGTCCACACTGGGTTGGTAGATCTATCAAAGGACCAAGAGGAATGCATTGTCTGCATTGTGGATCAGTCTACTGGATGGTCACACTTGCCACTAGACTAGTTCATCCGCACTGGACAAGGCATTGAAACTGGCTGTAGTGTCGAAATGGCTGTAGCCCTCTCCAAGCCTGGATTAATTGGTATACTGGACCAATGGACCATGTGCAAACAGCACATGGGCCATGGATTGGTATACTTTGCTGGTGCCATTCACAGACAGCCTGAAGCTACACCAGAAGCCCTGACCAGCAACTTTGGGGGCTGGAACCTTTTCTTCTTGGTGGCTTGGCTGGACCACCTACAATGCAGTCTACCTGACCCATCATGGGCCAGATTGCCTGAAGTGGGATTGTCTGAAGCAAGCCAGTGTGGCACAAGATGGCTTGCACCATGCGGAGATAGCCTTTCACTCCAGGAAAGGAAGTCTTAATTGTCATCTCACGTCTGTATTTAAAACATTCCTCTCCATTTCTGTTCACTGACTTATACAATTGTTTTATCTGAATATGAATGCTGGCCTCCATGAATACAGTATTTAATTCTGAATGAATTTTGTTTCCAGATATTCCTCCTTTTTCTTTAGACGCAAGGAGATATTTGTCATCCAGTAAGTTACTGCATGGCTAAAGAGTCCACGTGTGATTTCCAATGTGCTGTGTACACTTGTGTGATACTACATTTTATTGACTTCCATTTGAATAAGCACTGTTGCCCTTTCACTACTGTTAGCAGCCATTACTGCTGCCAGCAGTCAAGGCAATAATGCTGGGCCCAGAAAAAACAAGAATTCAGCCCTGTTCAAATCCCATTCAGGTTGTTGCTAACTGTTCCACATTTCTAGCAAACCTACACCAGCACAAGCAAATGGATTTGTTTTGTGATGGGAATAGAATTGTCCTAAATGATGTTTCAGTTTGGTAGCAATTTCCATGCGTGGGAGGTGCCACTGACGACATTAGGACTGCACTCTTAATACTGTTTGATACAATGTGATGCTGCACCACACAGTGCCTTCAGGAGTCAGATAAAGGGCTGGATGCCTATCCATCTGGATGCCCTGGGAGCTGTATGGGCTGCTGGGCTTTCCCAATCCACCCTGAAAATAATTGACCTATAAACCATGATGTCGATTAATCATGTTGTTGTAGATATTGCTGTTTTAATATACTGTATATATTTAATTTGTGGAATTTTTAAGCATTGTTTACCCGCCCTGAGACCTCCAGGTATAGGGCGGGACAGAAATACAAATAATAAATAAATAGGTTAAGGTCAGTCAATAGAAACAGCTGCTATAGATGTTTGACCAATCAGGGGTGCCTCCAGACTTCTTAATACTGCACACCAGAATGTTCAGCCAAGAGTGAACCATCACACACAATGACTGATACTTTGTAGTGGTGTTGTGTTATGCCAACGCTACTGTGAGTTTACTTAATGTTGATATAACAGCATTCCCTGCACAGTATTAAGAAAATTCAAAACTTCCCACCAGTCTGGATGGAATGGTGAGAAGAGCCAAAGAGAACAGGGAGGGCAGCTCAACTCTGATTGGCTGTCTCATCCCATGTGACCCCACGCACCAGTCTCAGTTCTTGCAGCTTCCAGTGAGGAAGCTACAGGTGGCTGCTCTAGTCCTGACACTAGGATGTGGTTTCACACCAGGTAAGCTACAATTTTTCCCTTCACTGCGGATTTATTCTGCCAGTCTGGATGGGGCCCAGGTCACATGCAGGGGCTGCAGTTATTGATTAGTTGTTCTTCTTGAGGGAATTTCCTTTGCAAGACAGCAGCCATCTTTGAACAGGCTATCCAGTTTCTTGGATTTGTAAAAATAGTCAAATTTTCCTTAAACTGTAAAGGGGAAAGGGGAAAGTATCATGGTCCCTTGCAGCCTCCATCATTAAATGTGTACAATTTTTTTTCCTTTAGGATAAGCAACCTTCCCCACAGTTTCACTGCCTTCCCCCTTCAGCCATACCAACAATGCCTTCCTCAGAATTTAAATGGGAGTTATGAAACGTATCATTGGCTTTCTTATCTTTTCCTTTTATTTTAGTCTAAGCAAAATAATTACTGTCAGTTCTCTGGAGAATGGGAATTAAGGAGATAAGCAAGGAACTGTGTAAGCAAAGAGGCAGGGTTAACCATCAGTGGGTAGCACCCCTTACAGTCATGGTAAATGCATATAAGCTAGATTTTGAGCCGTATATTTGGGTAAATATGTTTGGAAGGCTTTTTAAAAAATGTATCTGGGAATTGCATGCTCAATCTTATTGAGACAGTTTTTAAACATTAGGAACATTTTTCACTAAATGTTGTGAATCTGCTTTTTCATATAACTTCACCATGATAATTTCATCATCATACTCCTCAAACTGTATGGCTAGTAAGCCCCAGCTGGTAACTATGTAGTTTCAATCAGTGCCATATCTCTTGGGACTCTTCCACACAACTGCAGGAATGTGATGGTTTGGGGGGGATTCACAGCCCCCCCTCCTGCCTTAATTGGCCACACAGTCAGTCAGAAGTGGTTGCTGCTCAGCAAAGAAGGGGACAAAACACAGCAGAGAGGAAGTGAAAGATTGGCTGTATTTTCTGTCTCCCCCCTCCCCCACCATTCTTGGTTGCATTTCAGAGCGGAGAGGAGCAGAAAAATCAGCACTCTCCTGCCCAGTAAATGAGGGTGTGAGCCCCCACTAGAATCTTCTAAGGGAAGTAGAGCTATGTTCCCATGCAGAAAAATAATTGTCTGAAAAGCATCAGATGTTGTAGCATGTGGCATGAGTATCCCTATTCCACCACTAATCCACTCTAATTCACTTCCAGAGCACATTTTGTGGCCTTTAATGTGCATTACAGATGGGATGGACACACTGTTGTGTGGCACATGCCACTCCTGAACTGTCTTTGAGGTGTTTTTTACAACTACATGTTAATGTAGCCAAAATTACACAAGTCCTTAATATTCTCAGGAGCAGGGCTGCTCTACAGTTTGGGATTCTTCTCTCAGAGGACAGTTCAGACATGCAGGAAGTGCTTGTTTGGACACCAGTGCAAGCTCTGAAAGTGCTTCTCTCAGCAGAAATACTCCCCCATTCTAGCCTTTCGTTTCCATCCTGAACAGTTTTCTCTTCCCAGAGTCCATGGCTGGCCTGAGCTTGATTATTCTGCTGAGATGGCAGTTGGCAGGGATGTTGCATTAGCAGCCCTGCACAGAAGTGGCTTTTGTTTTTAGTAGCCACAAAAAAGGGAGAGGCAGGGAGAGAGAGATTTTTCTGTATCAGCGAGATAAAAACACCTAAATCTAAGCATGCATTGTGATGTTCAATAAAACATTTCAAAAGTTCTCAAAGTGCCACAGGTACAAGTTGGAGGTTTCTGCTATAGTAACATGATGAAACATATTCAATAACGTTTGGGACTGGCCTCATACTGTTTTGACCTGCAAACAGTTATCCCAGCTGATGGGTGGCTTTCACTATAGTATGAATTATCTCAGTAGCGATTACATCTGTATTTAACTGCACAGAACACATTTTTGTTAAGAGTCCTCTTAACATTACTGAAGAACAAGTATTGCAGGCATTGGATGTATTTAAAAAACTGCAATAATTTTTAGTAACAACAAACTCACTATGGTCAGTTCTTTATTTGCTTACATGGAAATAAGGAGAAGCTCAATCAGTATTATGAAGTTGATATATTCTCGTACACATAAACTTTTATGAACTTTATTGTGTAGAATAAAGCCTATAATGTAAGCAATATAAGCCCTAATTTGTGTTCTGTGGAAGAAAAATTGTTATAAAAGCTTTTCATAAGGAATTGTTGTCCATTGTTATTCTTGAAGAGTTAGGACTATGAAGATCTCAATTACCTTGGCCAGTATTATTTCCTTGGTTTGTCCTACAAAGTGCCAGAGGTGCTTATGAGTTAAGCCTTTAGTCTACATATTCATTTCTGTTGGTTTTTATTGAACAAGTTGTAATTCCCCGTAGATTTCAACTGTGTGACCTAGTGAGTAAGCTGATTCTATGTGACCATATGAACTCTAGTCACCAATGGCAATATAAATAAATGGGTTCTTTTAAAATCTAGGCAAACAAATCAAATGAGAAGGAGAGTAGTCAAACTGAACCTAAACTACAGCTAAGCTACAACTGTCCCGTCATACCTATTCCCTTAAGAAATATTTTTTAAAAAAACTTAGTGCATATAGTGATGTTAGCAGAGCAATTAAGTTGTTACATTACCATTTACCAGAATGACAACTGAAGCTGATATTTTAATATACAGTACTTCCTGAATTAGATAGGTCATCTGAGGTTTTTTCTGGCTAGATCTGCATAGCTTCTGACATTTATTTCAGCAACTTTTCCTACAATGGATGTTAAGTTATTCATTATGTCATCATCTTTTGAAAGCTAAAAAGGACTTTTAGCATGTGATGATTCTCTTGAAAATAAAGTTTACTTTTCCATGCAAGCATCTTACACATTTAAAGCATTAACATTTATATGTAAAGCATTCCTAGGTTCATTCATTGCAGGAGGGTTTTGATGCTAATTGTAATGAATGAAATACAAACAAACTTGAAATACTACTATAGAATTTGTAGATTCTTCACCACTTAAAATGAAACTAGTGAACATCCTTTCTTACTATGTTATTGCAGTTGGAAAATGTTCACTGGAATTTAGATTCTTCCTTGGCATATGTCCAGTTCTTCTACCTGTGCCTGAAAGCAGGCTGGTGCTGCCTGTTAGGTTCTAGTTTGGATCTTCTTGAACAACTCCTTCATCTATCAGGTCATTGGCTGAGTCTCCAGACAACCTGATCCTTGTCCTGCTCCTTCCCAATAGGCCCCTAGTGGTAAAGCTCTTCCACTTGTGGACTGTTTTTCCAGATGCACTCACACTTTCACTGTTAAGGAACTAGAGGGGAAGAGGAAGAGCCTGGGATACAGATGTGTTCCTCATAAGATGTCTTTAAAGTTGGTTACCTCAACCTGCTTGACAAGGTGAATATTCTTCAAGGTTTTCAGGGGTACTGAAAGACTTTGGCCGTGTCCCCACTTGACTATTTTAATTGAGATTCAGAATCGAATGCGCATTCCGGCTGTTCCCATTTCCTTGACGATAATGCAGGCTCAGATGGAATACTGCAGTTCCCATTCATACTTCCCAAATCACCAGCATGGAATGCTTTTAATCTCTGTCCCTTGTCCAAGTCCTGTAAGCCTGCCCTGCTCAGAATCAGCTGAGTGAAAGAACAGATAGGGAAAAGTGATCTCTCGCTTTCAAATCAGTGAGGAGTGGGAAAAGAATGGAGGGTCATGGTTCCTGCACAGGTTCAGAGAGAGAAGAGGGGATTCCCTTCTTCCTTCTTTGCTTTGGATGAGCTGCTCAGGACAGAGTGGGAGTAAAAAAAGATTCCCTCTGCTGATTGCTGTAACAATGTAATGTATCTCTTGTAATTACAGTGGCATGCACAGGAAGGGGAAATCTATGTTCAAAGAGCCAACACTTTTTTTTTTAAATCTCCGGGACTCTAGCATTGCAGGAATGAGAAGGACAGGGGGAAGACCTTCCCAGATGTGAAATGCCACCCTTCTAATGACACACTGACAGAGGTAGCAGGCATTGGCCAGAAGGATGTGGAAGGACAGCCCAAAAGGCAGACTCCTCTCCAAACAGTCTAGTAGCGTTCCACTGAGAACAGTTTTTCCAAGGACTTCTGTGGTTTTAAGCAATATAGTTCTCATAAAGTCCTGGAATAAAAATTTAAAAGGGATCAGACAATCCCAAAAATGGACTGGATTTGCATTTAATCATGTATGGGAATGTGCCCTTTATGAAGTTGATTCCCAAATCATGCCAGGCTGGATTCTGATAACATGCAAATCAGAAAACCTGTTTCCAGAATAATGCAGAAATCAATCATACTTGGTTTACATTTCCATGTTCTAGTTACTTTGACTTTAACTGCTTGTTCCCTTGTGGCTGCCATACACATCTAAATTATTGTTTTAATATCACACTGCAGTGGTGTAATGTGTATCATGTTTTTCCTTTGGCACTTTCCTAAAGAAAATGAGAACCCCTCCTCTCCTCGTTTTTTTTTTTTTTTTTTGTCTCGGAAGGAATCAAACAATTCTTTCCCAAATGTCTACAGGGAAGAATGTATGCAGGCGTGATGTATGCAGGAGGACCTGACTTTTACTCAGCTTCACCTAAGGTTTAATCCAGCTTCAGTCCACCTTCAGAGTGAGAGAACACATCAGCAAAGTGACCAGTAATTTTATTTCCTCATTATCTATCCCAGTGGTGAATTTTCTTGAGTTATTTAACACTGAAAGAAAACGGCTTGTCGCTTTGCTGATGTATTCTCTCACTCTGAAAGTGGACTGAAACTGTAAGAAGTTGCATGGCCCAAAAACTTGTTCTTACCCAAATTCAGGTTGTTGGACCCAGCTGACTTCAGGTGCCCAGCAATTATGCTTGATTTGGAGAAACCTATCTATGCAAACCTTAACTATGGCTGTCTCCAGACAGTGAGAGGAAAATGGAAGAGCTTGTTTACATCTCACTAATTTCTTTTGCCAGTCAGCAGGGCAAGATCATAGGACCGGTGCAGCCATTTACCCATCTCCATTCTTGCATGTGCACTGATGAGGCAGCTGCTTACAGATATCTTGAAACCCAGAAGAGTGCTTGAGCTAGCCCTCACACATGTATGGTGGCCAGTTTCAGCCCTGCACATGTGTAGGGCTTTTTTGGCCAGGAATCTGCAAGCTGAGCTTCTAGACAGGTAGGTTATATCATTATTCTGGGAAAATCCATATTGAGAGATGGGCCTTCCTGCCATAGGGTTATAGTGGGATTGGAGCAATCCCAACATAGCCATGACATTATGCCAGTCCCATCATAACCATGACATAATCAGGCATTTTAATCCCTGTCTGGATGCAGCCTTTAGGTTATATAAAATATGATGATAATCCATCCGAATTTAGCAGATGCTTTGAAAAAAAAAGAGAATAATATGATTTAGCCAAAATATAAAGATGTTTGTAGATTTTCTGTTGCCTTTGAGAACGTTGGAGTTTCTAAAAAGACCTGAAAAAATTTCTTTACAAAAGTATGTAAGATGATTTCCTTTTTTAAAAAAACTTGCCTTTTAATTATTATTGATCTACACAAATCAAACATTATTGATCACAAAATTTATTCTTATTAAAAGAAAACAAAAGATTTATTAATGGCTCTACTGATTCAGTATCCATAAGAGGCAGCAAAAATGTATTTTTAAAAGCAAACAAGCTGAAATTCTGATTGTGCTTTTGAGTTTTTATTTTACCCTTTTGCTGCATCAACGTAGCCAGAATGCCAAGTGTTGTCTGACTCACGCTTTAGCTCATTTAACATAATCTCTGTTGCAGGTTACTTAGTTATAGAAAATCCATCAAGTAAGTTGAATGCTGATTTTTACATTGTAGCTATAGATTTGCTGGTTTGATTAATCATAATGTGTGGTTCTTCTTTCTGTATGTGTTCAAGAAAACTCCAAGCTGTGTATAAATCATAAAAGCATGACTAATTGCATGGTAACTGGAGAAATGCTTTCTCTCTCTCTGGGGTGAAGCCTGCATGTCTGTGTTTTAGCTTGGCAAGTAATACAGGGATATTTAACTCCTTGGGGTTTAAAAACCATGTCATTATGGGAATGAAGTCACTGCTATATTTTATTTACCTAAAGCCCTGCATTGTATAAAATGGTTTGTGTGTGACAAAAGAAGTATTATATGCTTGAACTGAATTGAAAGGTGACTTTAAAATCATACAAAAATATCAAAAGACTATATTTTGTAATAATCACATTTGTGAAATATATCTTTTAGACACCCATTATATTCTGTCAACTCAGAAAAGGCATAAACTAGGAAAGGGTTATTTCTAACATTCAAAATATAAAGTATGCATTTCTATTGATTATTTGTGTGATTGTTTTCTCTTAATCTTTATTATATGCTAGAGGTAGTCATATTTTAAGTTTTTTTAAGTTTCCCCAACTGCTTTGTTTTTTAAACTACTTTCTAGGCCAATAAACAAGAAATGTTTTCTACAGCATGTTGAAGAACTTTGTACAAACAACAACCTAAAGTTTCAGGAAGAATTTTCGGTATGTTGCTAGCAGTTGTTACAACTCTACAAAACTTGCAGATGTTTCACATGTCAGCATTAATGTCAACTCTAGTATTGATCACCAGTAGCCAATTGCCAGTGTGATTGTTTAGAAATCAATTGGTGGTTCCTCACTGGACCTCCAAAATACAGATCTATTAGATCTGTATTTTGGAAATCCGTGTTAAGTAGATCCATATCTAGTAGATACGGATCTACTACCACTCCTTTTGTCTGCAACCGCAAGCACAGCACTCCCCTTAATCCGTGCTCTGAAGGCCCTCCTCCCAGACTTCATGATTGGCTCCTCTGGAGCTGAACATGGCGAGCTGGGGGTCTCCTATCTTGGGGCTCCCCCTTGCCTCAGAAGCCATGGATTGTGACTTCTGGAGCCAGGGGGGCTTCACCTACACCGACCCTATTCCACCCCAGGGAGAGCACGCGCAATCCCCTCCTTACCTTCAAGCAGCCAGGCCAATTGTGGCTGCCGGTGCCTATTGTGCTTTGTGTTTGCATGCAACACACCTCCCTATTGCCTCCCTGCACAGAGGGCCTCCTGAAGCCAGGCGCGGCCCTGGCCAATAGGGAGGAGTGGGATCAGCAGCAGGCCATTCAAGCTGCAGAGCTTTTTCACTTCTTCTCTCCTCTCCCTTCTCTGGTATTTCTCCCATGTGTGCCCAAAGGTGCACTGGCCCAAACGTGACTCATTTACCTGCAGCAACAGGTAGGTGGAAAGAGCTGCCCCCAGGAGCAGTTACTAGAGGTGCCATACCACAGGGCCCTGGTCTATAGCCCCTTTCACCCAACACACAAACCATTCATTCATTCTGCGTGCCACAGATAAGGTGCTGCTTCTACCCCCACTGCTATTACTGCTGCTGCACTCAGGAGAGGAACTGGCTGGGTCTTAGCACCATACATTGTCCCATGCTGAAATCCTCAAGCGTCCTGCTCTGTGGCCATTTTTCCAAGGTGCAGGAGTCATTCACTTCCCCTGCCCACTTCTAGTGCCACTACTTCTAGTGCCACTACTGCTGCAGCACTGAGTCATGAGGAGTGGCTTTGCACATGCTGCCCCAGATCGTAGTGCTGTAAAGCAGCTCCTTATGGGTTGTGCCTTCACCCAAGGCATCCCAGGAGGCAGTCCACGGGATAAGGCTTAAGTTATAAACTGCCCAGCCTTAAAGACTTCTGCTGCTATGGTAGTTTGATCAGTGGGAGGGAATGGGGCTGCATTGTTTGCAATAAGGCAGTGGAGCTTTTCACCTTGGTCCTCCTAGTTCTATGTTTTTACATGCAAGGCAATGACTCAAGTTATACAGAGATAAATCCAATTATTACTGTATGTCTCAGGTGCACTAATACCAGCATTGGTTATCTATTTCATGTCTTAGCCATATATGTAAAAATACCCCAAACAAAGGGTGTTCAAATGCTCTCACAGAAAAAGGGGTCATTTTTGCTGTTTTATCAATCAGTGCCTGAAACATGGCCTCGAGCCCTTTAAATCAGTTGCACCTGGGAGTCTATTGATAAGATGACACCATGCCCACATCCCTTGTGGTGACCCATCTCTTGCCTACTCCGGGTGCTGTCCTGCTAGGCGGGGAGGGAAGATGGGTGGGTGGGAGGATTATATTTTAAGTATTTTTTTTATTATGATGATCCATTGGGAGGGAGGGAGGGAGGGATCTTCAGTGGTGTGCAGGCAAAAAGTGGCTGCCTCTTTAACATAGAGGATTTTGGACCTGAGCTTTGCATGATGCAGGTCTGGTATATTCCTTTTTCTCCATCAGCTACAATCTGGAACTTCTATAAGAAAAACTCAATGTTAGTATGATCTGCTAGTTAATGTAATTGCTGCACTTCTGCTAATGGGAAAGGAAGACACTGAAAACAAGAGAACTGTTAAGCAATCATGAGTTTAGTTTCTAGAGAGAAGACTTTTGTGTTCCATTACCCTGTGAAAGCTCTAGGAAAGGGGTCACAAATGTTTATTTATATAGGTTTACATATCACCTCTACCAAAAGTTCTCAAGGTGATCATAAGACCAAAATTAAAAATATAAACAAAGATATAACTTATTAAAAGCCCTGAGAATATTTCCTTAAAAGTTTATTCTAAACCAAAGCCAAATGTCTGGGAAAACAAAGAGGTTTTAAGCAGGTGCTTAAAAGTGAACGAAGTAGAAATCTGGCACACTCAAGGGGACAGATTGTTCCATAGTCTTTGGATACCTCCTTCAAACAGTCTCTCCCTAGGCACATGAGGGAGAGGTGACCGTCAGGACGGCCTCCCCAGAAGATCTCAGCTGCTGGCAGGAATATGTGGAAGAAGGTGCTCCTTCAGATAACCCAGGCCCAACTCCTTGAATTTGACTAGATAGCACTTAAGGAGCCAGCACAACACTGTGGCACACTTTGCCTTGTTATTTGCATTAAGTAAAGCTGATGCTGATGATGAGAACCTTTAGCGATTGCCTGTGTGAAAACCTCTTGGGCACCTGTAATTAGAGACAATGAATACGTTAAGTAATAGACAATGGCAGAGGATAACAGTATCCTACCTTTGGAACGACATGAAGAAAATGGCAATATGTCCTGTGATAACATTTAGATTTTCCCTGGACATTGTATAAACAAAGTCAACCTATACATAGAGGAGGATAAATCTTCCAAGTGCTTTTTGTATGATGAATGGAAATTAAACTAGACCATTGTGCTGCTCATCACTGGCTACCATTCATCTCAGTAGGGTGTCACAGGAGTAGCTCATAATAGATTGTACTTCACATGGTTCTAACCAGCAGTATCCCATCCAGTAGTCTGTAAGTCTTTATTCCTGTTGAAAACAGATAGGTCTTCCAAAGTGTGCATGACATTAAAATAATGACTGTGTCATAGCTAAACTATGCTTAAGTCTTGGACTTTCCATCATTTTTATAAACAACTTATTTTATATGGCTATCAAGTTTTTAAAATTTTTTTAAAAATAGATCCCCTTTTTGTTATCTCAGAACCATGGTGTTCATCATTACTAACATATGATGTCATTTCTGTTTGAGAAATCATTTGTCATTCTCCAAAGACCTTATTATTTTGGATTTATAGATTTGCCGTGACGTATTCGTTGTCTGGATTTATGAATAATGCGAGAGGGAAAAAATCAATTGACAGTTGTACTATTAGTTTACAACATTTCATTCTCTCAGGGAAGAATACCAAGAGTGAGGCATTTCAGAATATTGTCATTCCCCTGCCTGGTCATCCTTCTTATGGGGTGTTTATTTCTTATTGTGATTACAGTAAGCTACTTCTGAGTAGTACTGCACAGAAAGTTATTTTTTAAAGGAAGAAAAGACTCATATTAAGATAGGAAAACATGGAATAATGCAAATGTTTTAGGGAGGCAAAATGCTCCCAAATGAACTTGGTATATGTAGTCCCTGTTCTTTAACCCTTTGCTAACTTAAGAAGGGCAAGGGGCAGATGAGATAGACAACTGAACTTGCTATTCCTTCCCTAAAGATGCTCACGTAGCTTTTCCTCTTCATCAAATGTCTTGTTTCATCAGGGTGTACGCTGAATTCCTCCCCTAATGCCTAGATTTTCACATATTGTCTTTCTACATTTATCCATAATATGAGCCCTCACAGACCTCTTCTGGGCCTCATCTGTGCTCAGTCTGTATTAGATGGAGTGCGATCCAGATCAAATGCCCCTCATTAGACAGGTCTGCCAGCATACCAGCTTCAGTTGGTCTGTATCATGAAAGTATGCAGAAAACATGCCTCTGTTTTCCACAATACCAGGGGACCAATTTTGCTCCAGCTTCAGGACCACTGTGGAGGCTGAGCAGCACCAGTGCCAACATGTAGATGATACTGTTCCAGACCATGCCTTCCTGTGTTCTGGACTAGGGCTTTTCACGATCAAGTTCACAGTTTGTATGAATTCATATGATTCTGTGCACAGCAAACCAACACAAGGCCCTACAGCCAAAACCCCCAAGATATAAAACTAAAAAACCAAACAAAAGGGTTCTGCCAAAAAATGTTAATACACAGGATAAAATATGTCCCACTTCCAAATATAAATAATAAAAAGGCAAATATATGAATAAAGAAATAACTGAACTCTGGAGCAGAAAAGCCAGTATAATTTATAAGTTGTTTTCATTGTACACCAACTTAAGACTGTGGTAGTATACAAAGCCAAACAAATAAATAAAACCACTGTCTTTGTACATTTGCAATCGACCAAATGATATTTGGGAATTAGAATAGGTTTGGCTTAAGCAGGAATGTAGAGAAGTAAAGCATTCCCCTACTAGGTTTCTGTGTGATTTAAAGGCCCAGCAAGGCTTCACTACTGTTGCATCTGCCCCTGTCCAATATTTGCTGCAACACACAGTGCATGGAAGTGGAAAGGGCTGATCAACATAGTTGCAGCCTCACCACTGAGACTCAAACTCCCTTAAAGGATGCATCCAGGAAGCTGTCAAAGTGCCAGACAGGTTTTACAATATTGCAGTCCCTGCAAAGCCCAATGCTACAA
This sequence comes from Aspidoscelis tigris stejnegeri, assembly GCA_023333525.1. Lineage (NCBI taxonomy): Eukaryota > Metazoa > Chordata > Lepidosauria > Squamata > Teiidae > Aspidoscelis > Aspidoscelis tigris. Next base: position 47,809,281 of record JALMGA010000005.1, on the reverse strand, counting down.
AGTTTTTTTTTTAAAAAAAATCAACTTATATTAGCATTGGCTGCGGAGTTTTCCTTCCCTCTGCATTTTCCTAGATGTTTGAGCAGGATCTCATGAGAGTTTGCCCTCACCTGGGAAGCAGCAGCCTCTCAGAGAGGGAGGAGCTGACCACATGGTTTGAAGAGCCCTCCCTGCTACTTCAGAGGATTGGGAGAATGTGGGGACTATTCATTCTCCCTGCGGGGTTCCTTTACTTTGCAGTAAAGGTAAGCTTTGCATTTTTAATTTATGTCTGAAGGCACCCAAACTGGTCTGGTATAGGACCGCTAGTATGCTGATAGATGTTAACAAAGAAGTCTACTGGTAGACTGGACCAGGATATCATTTTGGGTGTACTGGTCCAGTCTATGTTTTGTCCTGTGCAAAAGGAGCATACTAAGAAGGGTAGGGACTTCTCCAGCCCACTCTAAAGTGTAAATAATATTCTGGCTTACTGGCAAGTGAGAGAAGACAGATTTAAAAGGCCACTTTTCTGCCCAGAAAATCTAGGTAAGTTTGGGAAGTGTGCTATGCTACTTTCCTCTGCATGTTTGAAATTGGCCTGTCTTTTTTTAAGTTAACAAGTAATAATACCATTATTTTAAAAAATACTATCTTTTTTTCAGAACAGACATTGCAGCATTGTAAAAGTTTTCATATTCCAGTTTCAAAGAAATTTTGGATGCTCCCTTATTTACTTAATAATTTGGCCAGTGTCAGGAATATAAGGAGGATGGAAAAAAATATTCCTTTTCCCCATTTGATCGGTGTATTCAAAACTAGTGTATGGAAATACGTGTTGTTTTGGAAAAACTGAAACTCTTTGGGCAGAAAACCTGATAGTATTTTCATTATTTTATCTTTCCTTAAGGAGATTACTATAGTAACCACTGTTACTGTAACAGGCCACTATTAATTGTATTGTATAATTAATGCTCATGGCACTCCAAAACCTGCTGAGCATTTTGGGTGATTCCATCATCAGGGTTTTTTTCAACCCTTCCTTACAGGAAAAAAAAGTGCTATTGCACTTGAACAGAAATATGCAGACAGCATCTTGTTTCTTACTACAGTGAGTTACTATGGAAACCAAACAGTCATTTTATGGAGCCTACCTTACGTAAATAACTTACCATATTAACAAATTGTATCCACTATACTGTTTTCTAAAAAATAAACTCCAGATGAGAGACAAACTCCCCTTGTACATTTGCAATGGTAAAATCAAGAAGAGTGTTTGATCATAACTGGCGTTGCATTAGCTGGTACGAGAAAGTAATTTCCCATGATATCACTTTACTTTGTAAAGTTTTGATCTTTCCCCAAGCACCTGCCATTAGCCCATGTTCAAAACAATGGTAGTAATGTTTTAATTATGTGAGTATTGTATAATGGGGTAACTGAAGGAAACAAATGTCTCTCTTACTGAGGATGAGTGAGGAGTGAAATCAACAAGCATTAATAGCAACTTAATTCTAAGCCTTTTTATTCTTTCGCGCTCTAAGAGAAAGGGAAAGAAACGTTTAATTGACATGCTTCAATTTTTATGTAATCTGAATATTTCATTTTCATTCTTTTCCATTTAGATTACATTAGTACTTTGAATCTTTTCTTTTTTTAAAGCTATATGTTATGCCAAACATATATATCTTTTTGTAGTTCCTGAGGCAGAGGTCATTTTGCCACTTCAGATGAAATAATTGCTTGTTCTCATACTTTAGCAATTGCTTTCAGAATTAAACAGTAAACTGTGATAGCCTCACATACAGGGGTTAAACAAAGGATTCTGGGCCTGTTTGGACTTACAAATGCTAAAATAACCCCATACCTGTCCAGCAGCACTTGTAAGTGCGAACAGCTAGCCCAGGGTTGCCCAGATTGTGAAGGCAATTCTTGAAGCAACATCCAGAGTGGCCAAAATCCACCTCCCCAGGAGCAACCCAGCCACTTCTGAGCAGGCTGTGCCCTGCTTAAACCAGTATACAACTGGATAGCTATGTGGAAGCCACAGGTAATTCCAAGTGAGCTGCAGTAATGGCCAGGTGCAGACAGGCCTGACCAGTGAGCAGACCAGAGCTCACTAACTCTGTCTCTGAGTTTGTACCTTTCCTTCAAATCCTCATAAAAGCATAGAACTTGGGGAAGTCTATTGTAAATGAGATTTTAAAGACCAAAGTTCGTATTGTTCAGTCCAACAGAATTCTGTAGCCTAACATCTGATACTGGCAATGTAGCAAGAGTTGATGGGAGGTAAAAAGCTTTTATCTTGCCAGCTGTCCTTAGAAATGAATCATACTTTAAATCTCCCCAGGAAGATTTCATACAGGAATGATAAAATGTAATCCAGTTGCTCTATTTGATACCATAGTTTTGTTTTGTTTTATAAAGACAAATGCTATAATGATCCAAAATGTGAAAAAGTATTTTCAGTTTCCAATTTTGATTGTATGGAACTTTAGATACATGGGAAGTAAGTAATAACGACACCGTGTGCTTCAGCTTTTGCTTGTTTTTTTAAAAATCACAAATAGAATGCATTGTTTATAAATACAATCTTGTATATGTCCTGTATGTTTGAACTACTGATTTAATAATGTCAAAATGCCTTTATGATAGGAACTTCCAAAGTTTCTCCTGGATCTTGCTTCAACTGATGCTGATCTTCCTTGGAACAGATCTAAAAACCGTTTTCCAAACATCAAGCCATGTATGCATTATTATTGTTGTTGTTGTTATTGTTATTATTCCTGCTTTAGCTAAAAAGTGTACTGTTTCTGATACTTATGGAATTAATATACCACACTATAATGTTTTATTTCACACTTTGTGTCAGTACTATTATTGAAAATTTATGATGATTATATTTTAGCTTTCTGCCACGTCCATTCAACTAGAGGTACAGGAAGCTATAATCTCAAGTAGTTTCTTAGCCTTTCATTAACATATTCCAGGTGTTATCCACCTCTTTTTTATCCAAGTGGGAAAAAGGTTGTTCATAAAGATGTAAAATCCATCTGTTTTTTATGATCACTTTTCCTTCCTGGTTCCTTGAGGATGCTTGCAAATGTGCTGGTTAAGAATTCCAGTAAAGATCAGAGTGAATGTATGGGGACTCAATAGTCCAGGATAGATTTTATCACAGGAGACAGGAGTCTGTCTCTCTGTAGTCAACACTGCTTCATTTTTCAGTTAATAAGACAAGAAATGTCATTATTATTTTAAGCATTAGCTGTGATGTGAGATGAGGGCAAGGCATTCCTCTGTTAATGTAGCCTCATTCTGTGCTATTAACTTTTCAGAACAGCTGCTCTTATTATCTGCTGCTGGTTTAGGGCATATTTTGGATTCTAATTTATCAGTACTAAAAAGTAATGTTTGTAATCATAGTATGGCCAAATGCGAAGTAGCAGAATTGCTCATTAAAAAAAATCAAATATGTCACACATATATTCAAAATGCTACTTTGGTTTTTTAATTGTGCCAGTAAGACACAGTATTGCTGTATCTATTGTTACAGGCATACTTGTGGAATGTTTTCAAATATACTTCTGTGGTGACATTAACTTCTATTCATAGACTGGGTCTCCCCTCTACAGCAGCACTGCCTTTCATTGGTGGATTGGACCTCAATGGTCTCCCTGGCTTTGGTTTTTCACAAACAACAACTGTTTGCATAAACCTGTTTTGCTACTACCTGTCAATGCATGGGAACCAAAACACAGTGTTAGATGAGGGGTAACTAAATTCTGTCAATAAAACAGAAGATGTAGTGACATTTTATTTTCATGATGACTAGACACAATGAAATGTAAAATTAATTATGCTTACAATTCACTTTGAAATGAAAAAATAATTATTTCATTTTATATTTTCTGCATAGATAACAATAACAGAGTAAAACTGATGCCTGATGCTAGTATACCTGGATCCGATTACATCAATGCCAGCTATGTGTCTGTGAGTTTTAAATTATTTCTACTTATTACTACATTTTACTCTAGTTATTTTTTCTTATAAAAGTGAATCGAAATCAGTATAACTTATTTTAAGCAATCTAATTTTCCTTCTATCCTCTAATGTTTGTTATCTTATTGTGGTAATGAGTTTCTAATGAGATTTTTATCTTTGTACTTCGGAATTTTGTAAAAGATATTGTAGGAAACTAGAGAATATCAACCACCGTGTGATACAGTCATAAAGTAACTTGTATCGGCATGAGAGGAGGTTTTTTGTTTGTTTGTTTCATTTGGTTTTTATTGAACTTTCTCAAACAGGTTTGAGCAGAACTTTGAACCTCTTAAAAAAACACAACCACCTAATTTTTCCATTTTAAAAAGCTTATAAATGACAAAAACATAGTGAACACAAATGTTTTTATTGAACTTTTCATGTTCATGAATGTGTCCCTGACTCAATTCGAACTGAACTAGCCCCTTTTGAACAGAGGCAATTTGGTTTGAACGGAATATCTTCAAACCATTCAGTTTGTTTCAAACACGAAGTGAACCTTGCACGTCTCTAATCTCTAGTGATCTCTGTGATGCTAAGCAATTCCATCTTTCTAGATTGTCTATCATCAGCATCAGTAGGTCACAGTTGTATATTAGAGCTCTGTTAATATGTATTTTACTTCTCATTTTACTCCACCCTTCCACTCTTTTGTCTTTACCATATCCTAGAGTTTCTGATCTTTTTTAACCTGTCTCTTTCCCACAGGAACACACGAAATCCACTGCCTTCACTCTTTTGTCTCTTCTTCTTCCTCATCCACTGCTTCCTGTTCCTGTAGTATCCCAGCAGGGTGGGTGTCAGCATGCCAGCAATTTGTACAGTGTAATTTGAATTGAGGCAGAATCAAAACTGCCTGAAAGAGATATGGATAGAGGTTTTCATATCCACTGTCTTAGGGCTGCATATTTACATAAATCATTCTCATCACCCCTGCTAGTTTAATATTTTTCTAGTACTAGTATTAGCTAGAATAACTTGTATCTATCAAACTCACTGAACAGTTTGAATTTTACTGTCATGGCCAACTTCAGTGATTACTGACAATAACAACTGGTTAGTAGCTATATCCATATTCTACTTTTGCAAGGAAGAAGCATGTATTTAATGCATCTGCAGCTCTTCTAATACTAATCAGTATGCTTTAGTCTCACTAGTTCCTGTAGGTTAATACTACACCCTTTCCGCACTTATTGTTGTCCTGGAGCAAGCAGTTCCCTAGTGTGCTTTGTCCACATGGAACTAGCACTATCTCAGTCCAGAACTCTCCCATGGAATGCCCATCCCAAATCTGACATATTCAAAGAGGTCTATAACTGTCCCAAGCTGTCTCATTCCAGCTCAGCCTTTGATGATTCTGAAACGTATTTAGATTAAAGAAAAGGCCACAGGCCTATCTTTAGAGCTTATGCAAGTTTCCAGAGTTCTTTGAAACCCATTATGGAGGTAGGTGCACCATCTTCAAAGACTGTCCTATTCAGCCCCAGTATTGTCCTGCAGATATGATGTATGTGTGATGGGCCTGAGCCACTCGCAATGGTTAACCCAAGCCAGGTGACATCCCAACCCTCGCAGTGCAGACAGTGCCAAGGTGTAGTATAGTTCAGATTACTCCAAATAAGATTAGCTATGATTTCTTGGAAGCAGCTTAAGATATAGTGGCCATCTCCAGACAGTGCTGTAATTCAAAGTTTACCAGCACTCCAAAGTATCCTTAGTGCAAAGTGATCATCCCAACTAATGAACTAGTTTCATCTTTTCAAGCCATCAGAGGAATGAGAGTTTAGGCACTATGTACTCTATCCCTCCCATCATGCTGTTCAAGATCCAGTCAGTTTTCGAACTGCACTTCTGGGATTTATCGTTTTCTCATTCATAGTTCTTGTACTTCCACCTGCACTCTAACAGTACAGTTTCCAACTAAGTAAAATGCACTGTAGTGGATGTATACTGTGGAGCAATGATGAAGAGTCAGTAGATCTGTCTGACCGATCAGTTGGGAACGTGTTTTCACTTCCCAGTATAGGATGTGTCTGGAAGCAGCCTTAAAGATTTAGGGTGCTTCCGCATTTACCGCTGGAAATCCGGATCTGTTCCATCTGGATTTAGTAAATCCGCTTTAGAGTAGACCTGGATTCACTAAATCTGCATTGCGGTAGATCCGCATTAACTAAATCTGGTTTAAGGTGGATCCAGATTTACTGAATCCGGTTTAAGATAGATCCGCATGTATCAGATACGGATCTGCCCACACCCCTTACGTCCGCACTGGCGTGGGAAGGACACCTTGCAAGGAACAGATTCTGCCCTCGCAGTAGCACAGATTTTAAGACAGCTGCCCCAGGAGCGGCATGATTGGAGCATTCAGCCATCAGTCACCGCTACTTTCCAGCCATGCGCGGGCGCGCCGGGGATGGGCTGCCGACCAATCAGCGGTGTGCCTGGGCACCCATGTCCGCTGGGTGGCGAAGCCTGCTTTTTGTGAATAGAATCACCACATTTGACAGCTGGGCAAGGGACTGGGAGGGGAGCTGTGTGTGTGCCAACGGCTGCAGAGTTCCAGTCGCAGCCCTCTCGCCCTCGCATCCCAGGTTTGCTGACACCGCGGGGGGCAGGGCAGGGCAGGGCAGATCACAGCAATGATCCCCAGCTCCTTGGATGCCCCTTACGCGGAAGGGAGAAGCAGGATAGGTAAACCACCTCTCCAGAGATTTCCCCTCAGGCAGCGGGGCCAGCAAGGGGCTCTCTCCTGCACCCCAATGCAGCCTGAGGCCGCCATGGCTGCAGGTCCCCTTTTGTCAGCCAGACAGAGCCGCGGCTGTCTCTGTCGGGCATGCCGCTGCCATGGGAGGCTCTGTGCCCCAGCCGAGATGCCACTGCTACCCACCCATGGCCCCTGGGGTTTCCCGCCTGACTCCCACATCCAGCTTGTTGTGCCTCTGCCACTGTAGCTGGGTGCCTGCCTGATGCGAAGCCCTTCGGGGGGGTGTTCATGGCTGGACTGTGCTTCTCCCTGCCTTCTCAACATGGCTGCTCTGTGCCGCGTCGCCACACTCAACATGGCGACTTCCTGTCCCGCCCCATGTGTTCTCTCTCCCATCCATGTGCGGACGCGTCCTGCGTTAATGTGGTTCTAGAGGAGAAACGCCCGTTAAAACTGCCTTCGATGTGGTGTTCCGTTAAACCCCATTTAGCACACAGTAGAGACGGATATGTGCGGACGTGGGTTGCCGGAAGTGTACTTAATGTGTGTCGCTGTGCGGACGCGGCTGGCCGGAAGTGTGCTAAATAGGTCTGACTGTGCGAACGTGAGTTTCCCAAAGTGTTTTTAATGGGTGCCGCTGTGCAGACGCGGGTTTCCCAAAGTGTTTTTAATGGGTGTCATTGTGCGGATTCGGTTTTCTGGATGTGTGCTTAATGGGTGTTAAAGGGCCTGTGCGGAAGCACCCTTAGATATCCAAATTTGATTTCCCCTCGATTTTGCTATCATAAAATCAAAAGACTATTGAAACCTTTCTTAGTGCCCAATCTTTACTTGTGAATATGTGCTCTTTCAAAGTCTTTGTAGCATTAGCTGTGATATGGTTTTAGTTGCCTTGAGTCATTATAAAATCATGTACTATAAACCAATTACTATATTTAGTAAATAAAAATCAATGTGAAATCCAGAATTCAGTTTGAGCAAATGAATGAACAGTACAAATGAAGTCTATCATCAGCTTTACTTGCACAAAATATTACAAAAATCCACAGTATAGAAAGGTGCCATGAGACATAGGAATGAAAATCAAATCAACATATTTACATAATTTCTCATTATTGATTTCTTAGGTTTCAAGAACTCTGTTCTTTCCTGCTGCTCTCTCTATATCTACCCACAGAATACTTGGGTTTCTGTTATGACAACTATAAATGACTAGAAAATATTCTAAAGTCAGTAGGTTTGCAGATATAAGAACACTGGAGGGCAGGGGAGAGCTGGGAAAACTAGATGTACCACTTTAATGCTCTCGAATCACATTTTAGTTTGCTACAGATCCAAATTAAGTTCAGGGACATAAAAGAAAAAATAGTTCCCCCTTCACTATGGTTGAAAAAGTGTTTCACAAGGCACTTGTAGGAATCTTTATAATGCAGAAATACTTTTGATATGTTTGTTAAAGTAATTGCTAATGGACTGAGTAGGTGGTTTGATTTCTTGGCTAATTATTATGACCTCAAAACTTCTGAAAGTCAATCCAGCTCATGCTTTAATCTGCAATGGATTGAAGTGTGGTTGGTGTGGTTAAGGGCACAGAGCAATCCCTGTCTGCATTTTCACCCTATGATCCAAAGCTGGATGTATATCACAGAATGCATCATATAAAGACATCCCCCTAACTGACCAGTGGATGGCTGTGGTTTCATGAATAAAATCCTGTTTGGGTGGATGCTTGAAAACAATTTCCCAGCCATTTTCACCAGACAAATTTGTGATTTTCTGGAAGCTTCTGAGCTGCTATTCTCCTTTTGTTGCCAGGTTAATAATTGTTTTACTAGTACTATGTGTTCAACACAGAATGCAGGCAATGGTCATGTGTTCTTCCTCTTGGTTTAAACTCTACATTTCTCAGTTTTAGTCTTGAGTGAGCTCTCCAATGTTATACAAAAATTGACATCTAACAGAAGATCCTGGTTTTTTTAACTTACAAAATAATTCAATCATTTACAATGACTAAAACATACTGCAGTCTTTGTTATACCCTCTGCCCTAAATACTCAATTATCTTCGATACAAAACAATTCCCAAGGCAGCTGTGACTACAGTCTGCATGGAGATGGATGAAATAATGCCTAACAGAACTGATAACTGGTTTGGTTTCATTTCGTTTAGTTTGACTGAGATGCTCTTCCATTTAAGCACCAAGATATCTCCACTTCCCCTGCTGTTGTTAATTCAGCAGCTATGAGAAGAGTGGTACTTTCACAGTTCCTTCCCCTTCAAAGGCAGAATATTTCCAAGAAAGTGTTTTGTCCCTTAGTGCAGTAAGCACGCTTTGCTCCTGGTTGCACGGACATCACAGCTTGGGAATTTTCGTTCCCCAGCTTTTTATGTTTCCAGCCAGAGATGTTTCCTGGAACACAGAAAATGGCCCCTAAAGTTGGCCCTAGAAAACAGGGCCATGTTATTTGGCCTGAAGAATATGCGAATTGGGCAAATCCACGCAGTAGAGTGAAAGGGCAGGAGAAAGCACAGTCACAGTACATGCTCAATGAGTGCAGGATTGTGTGGAGCCAGTGTTCTTCAAATACTGGCATGAGACCATTATGGCTCTTGAGTATGAACACTGTTCCTCACTATCTATTCCCCCCCCCCCCCACACACACACAATTGAGCATCGCAGGTCATGTCATAGTTGTTCATATTATAGACCTTGGAAACTAAAAGACCATGAAATGTCTGAGCTCCAGGTTGAAAATCCAATGAGGAACAAGTATTAACCAGTCTTGCTAGAAACATTTTTTATTAGGCCAATCTAGGAAGTGTGGCAAGATCTTTCCAAGATTGACTTTGAATTGGAAGCTTATTTAGAAATGGATGTGGGGAGTAGATGATGTTCACCTCATATTTTTAAAGCAAAATTGGGAAAGGTTGTAGAGCAGCAAGGCTTGTAAAGTGAACTTTCTGGCTTTTAAGACGTACCAGATAATACAGTGAGATAACATAGTGTTTGCTGTAAATGATTATTATTTGTACTGAAGATCCACAGAATTTTAAAAACAGGTTGCAAGGGGGAAAGGCAACAGGTATCTGTTTTCTGTTGATCTGTATTCTTTTAAGAATATCTGGCATCTCCTAATTTCTTTATTGGAATGCTTGGAGAGATTTCAGTCCTAAAAAGACAGTTGAAATGAATCCCTGCAGGGTCATCTTAACAGGTTTCTTCAATTTCATTTTTAATAGAACACTGTAATCTCTTCTAAGTTTAGGGTGATGCAGCCAAATGAATGTCAGAGAAACATTTTCAACATCATAGCTGATAGAGTATGTTTCATCCATCTGCTTTTTTTCCCCCCTTTCTGCAAAATTATTGTTTTTAATATTCCAGAACTTAAACTTACTGGAGAATGATTCGTCCTTTATGAAATTATGTGCACACAAGGTGTTTTTTTAAAAAACACTCTAGATATTTACAGGTCAAGTAATTCACAGCTGTTTATTCGTTATCTGATACATTATATATAGAACAGGTGCTAGGGAAATGCTATGTTAATCCTTTTCAATGCAAGAAGGAGGTGAAGAACCATAACTTAAGGATACAAATCTTCACATATTTTTATGTGTTGTGCTGAGGACAAAATAAAATGAAGTGGGGTGGGTTATTGAATAAGTAGATGTGGTTGCCCCTGTGATAGGCAGTTGTTGAAACAGAATGCTGGAGTAAACAGACCAACAGTCAATGGCAGCAGAATTGACTTAAATTTTTTCGTGTAATATAGAAACAATATAGTACCCATCTCCATTTCAGTGCACCTGTATGTTATGCCTGATTATGTATGGAACAGAGGCTAGGGAAGGTTACCCCCTTTTTCCGCGCACAGTCAGAGATCCAGATCTTCCAGATCTTTGAGATGGGGTCCTTTTGGAGATCCGGATCTTGAAGATGCCTGAAGACCCATTGTGGACACCTTTAATCAGGTCTACATGGGGCGTATTTCCACTAGCACTAAGTACCCATTAAGGATCCATTAAGGACCTATTAAGGACCCATTTGGCTCAGAGCAGGAAGACCCTGGTGTTTCTGCACTTGCCGCTGAAAGCGTATCTAATAGATCCACTTTTTTGGCAAATCCATCTTCCCAGGAGATCCGTCACTATTTGTGACAGATCTGAGGGAACCCTACGTGTCTGCACACACGCGGGGAGGACGGATTGCGGAGACAGATTGGAGTGGGTGCTGTGCGGATGCACCAGCACCCGTTCCAATCTGTTGTCCAGCAGGCGGAACTGGTCTTAGCCCGTTCAGGCCGAAGACCCTCCCCCTCCCGGCCTCCCCAGTGGGGAGGCTGTTGGGTGGTGTCCTGGGGTCCCACTCGCCCCAGAAGCCGAGATCATGGCTCCTAGGGCCAGGGGGATCTGCACCCTACACCCCCCAACCCACATTGAGTCACACGTTTGCAGCCTCACCTGCAGGCTTCCAGGTCGATTCTGCCTGCAGGAGGCCCAGCGTGCTGCGTGCGTGCATGCATGCAGTGCAGCCCCTCATTGGCCAGCCACCCTCCTGGCTTCACCAGGCCATCTGTGCAGGTGCTGGTGGCTGGCCAATGAGAGACCACCCTGCACGCGTGTGCAGAGCATGCTGGGCCTCCTGCAGGCAGAATCAACCTGGCAGCCTGCAGGTAAGGCCACGAAAGCACGAGCGCAACCTGAGGTGGGTTGGGGGCTGTAGGATGCAGGTTCCCCTGGCTCTAGGAGCTGTGATCTTGCTCCTGGAGACAACAGGAGTCGAGGGAAGGGCTTCTGGAAGCAGGCAGTCCTGCTTCTGCCCTCCTCAAGATGGCAACCGCTGGGCCAGATGAAAACCTAATTTTTCAAGTCTTCCTGGTAGCCAGATCTTTCAGTGGCAAGACCTGTGGAAGCACCACCGAAAATGTCCTTGATCTGGCCTTCTGCGTGGAAGATAAGTTTTATGTTGTCTGTATGTGTCCTATATATGTTTCTAAATGCATTTTTAGGGCCTCTGTGGAAGCACCCCCCATTTCCACTACAGACCCTATTAGAGACACATTTTTTCCCACCATATGGGTGCTTCAGGACCTATACTCTGGATTTTGTGTAGACCCCATTAAAGGAGTCTACAATGGGGCCTTCAGCCATCAAATCCAGATTATACAGAGCCTGTTTCCACCACTATTGGGCAATGGGATCTAGTGAAGGCTCGGGGGGGCACCCATGGGCGGTGCACATTCTTGGAAGTCCCTCTGAAGCCAGCTCTGAAGTCCCTCTGAAGTTACCTTCGAAGATTAACACAGGCTCCGAAGAGGACCCCATGTGAGAGCAATGCCTTTGTCAAAGGCTCCGTAGAAACTTCAGAGTTTGCAGCAGATCGCTCCGGAAGATCTTCAAAGAATCTCCAGAGCATCTATGGGGATTGCACCCCCTGTCCCTCAAAATATCTGGGGTGACAGGCAGGCCCCATGTGGGTAGATCTGGGTTCACCACATGGGTGCTCCGGCATTTCCACTGCGAGCAAGCTAGCACCCATTGCAAGTATTCGTCCTGCTTGGATTCAGTTTTAGTGAGCCAGAGTGAGTCAGAACATTGAGTGCATTTAGCATCCTTGAAGTCTGGCTTCCAGCAAGCCTAGCGAAATGAAGGTGTTCTGGCAAGCCAGCTCAAAGCAGCTGGCCTGGCACATTCCAGATCTGGAGGTCCTTTTTGCTTTTACCAGGGAGACCACACATATCTTCATGGGTATTACTAGCATCACACATTACTTTGTGGCAAGTAACTTATATCAAACAACATGATGCCCATTTGCAAGATTTGCTGTATAAATAGCTCATTCTAAAGAGATTTTTTTTAAAAGAATTTTTGTACCTAACATACTGATATTTAAAACATGTTTCAGAGCCCTGCATATTTTAAAGCAAATAAACTTAAGAAGTATAATTTCTAATGAAATTATCCATTTATTAAGGTTCTTCTTTTCTTCAGGGCTATTTATGTCCAAATGAATTTATTGCCACCCAAGGACCATTGCCAGGCACAGTAGGGGATTTCTGGAGAATGGTATGGGAAACAAGAGCAAAAACCCTGGTAATGCTTACTCAGTGCTTTGAAAAAGGGCGGGTAAGTTACTTATGTTTGAATTACAAATATATTTGATAAGCAATAGCTGTACCCTATGATTACTTTTTGTTCAAGCTTTGTTATCCTAAACTGCAGATAAGATGTCATCAGTACTGGCCTGAAGACAACATACCAGTAACTGTATTTGGAGATATTGTGATTACAAAATTAGTAGAAGACGTCCAAATAGACTGGACCATCAGGGATTTAAAAATTGAAAAGGTAAGGGCAGTTTGGCATTTTTAGGAGGTTTCCGTACTTTCTGTTGAAAACATTTTGAATTTCAGAATTTTAGTACTAAACATATCTTGCTGACAGTAATACGTATTTCTCCTTTGAATTTGCTCATGAATTTTCAAATATTCTCTAAACTTATCATCAGAGAGTGTTTTAGGTATTCGTATGATCACTTGCCTTAGTCCTGTAGTAGCCTTTACTCTCCTGGTGTCCTGCAGACATTTTGTATAGGGATGTGCGTGAATATTTGTAACATTCAAAATTTGTAAAAATTTGGCTGAATTCAGACATTCGTATTCAAATCAAATGTTGGTACATTCGTACATTCGTATGAAGCTTCAAATGGGATTCGTATGGGATTGAACATTCGTATTGAATTTGAATCCCACTACATTCAAAAGAGATCTATTTGAATGAATATGAATTTTCTTGCATTTGATTCAATATGAATCAAATACAAAAAAATTCATGTGCGTCCCTAATTTTGGACTTAATTCCCATGAGTCCCAGCCAAACTCTTGAATGTACCAGGTTGATGGATGCTGTGCTATGGCATTGTAGCACATGATCACCCCCCTCTTTTCCTCCAATTTCAATGAAATAAACTATCAACCACCTGAGAAGCCCCTCTGACTCCAAGTATGTCTGCATTTAACACTGAGAATTTCTAATCTAGCATATGGAAGGATACCAGAGCCCAGTAGAAATCTATCAGATTTGAGGATGAGCTCATGCACATATATTTATCACTGAGTGCAATCTCAGATAAAGACTTGCTTATACGCAGTAGTCATCATAGAAAATCTTTACATATCGTCACTCAGATGGAATGGTTTTCAGTGCATGCTTCAAGATCTTTATTTAAAGAACTTGAGTAATGAGCTATCAAGTGACAGATATACATCAGTCCTGAGTGCTTGTTTTAGAAATGTGCCTGATATTGCCTCTGCAAAAGGCAACAATGTGATGTTTGCATAGGACCATACCAGATGTGTGCTGGGACTGTGGAGTTCATACACCAGTGTGTGCCACAGGAGGGCACAACCCCCATGGCTTACAGGGGCTGCTTGGCACCAACAGCTGATCCTCTCCCAAGCACAGAATTCATGCCTGGAGGTCACTTAAAAGTATGGACCAGGCCAGCTCCCACTTCCTACTTCTCCCATGCAAACATCTGGGGGGGGGGGCAGGAATGACCCACGTCCCATTCCAGAACCCAGCAACATTTCATTGAGACCTGATAGATGCCCACATCTAGGGCAGTTTCTGGGGACACAGTAAAAATGTCATTGGCAAAAATTTCAAAGCCAAGGAACTTTTGTTCCCCGGCTTTGAATCAAGTCTGAGCCACTCCAGTTGTCACATGGGGAGATACCAGCATTTCTGTGGTGTCCACCATGTTCCTGACCCAGGACACTTTGTCCAGTCCAAGAGGGTTCTCTGAAGCACATGTAAAGTATGCATGCAGAAGCTGCAAGAGATTTAACATCTTACTAACAATCACTAATCGCATATTCAAGATGGGAGTTACACTATCTGTTAAATTATTTCAGTGATTCTGTGGTGTTCTTAGGCACAGTATCAAATCCCAGCTTCTTCTCCCAGTGGAATGGTGAAGTAATCTTCCAACCAATACTGTTTTTCAGAGTAGCTTGTTTGGGGCTGGTTTTGCATTCCTAATCCTGAAATTGTACACTTATAAGACAATTCACTGAAGGGCAAAATTCTTACCATGAAGGGGCTTAGCAGGTGCACATAGCAAATTCCAGTAAGATATGTGTGGTCTCTGAAATTGCACTTGGATGTATTTGCATTTGTTTTTAAAACCATTTATTTCTTTCAACTTGTCACTGGAAGCATGGTGATTGTATGATGGTGCGTCAGTGTAACTTTACTGTCTGGCCTGAGCATGGAGTACCAGAAACAACTGCATCTTTGATCCATTTTGTAAAGCTGGTTCGTGCTAGTCGGGCACATGATAGTACACCCATTGTTGTTCATTGCAGGTAAGCAGAAAATGTATTTCAAAATGAAACTCATAAGATTGAAGTAAATGTTTTCTTATAAATCCAAGCATAAGAGAGTTGCAGTTCTTATGAGTTCCCCCATGGCCATTTTCACTGTTCTTCTTTATACCCCAAGATAATGAGATACAGGATGAGATGGGTTGCTGCTGGGGTGGGACAGGATCATGCACTGCTGGCTGCAAATGCTGACCAGTTTTGAAACCAGTACTGGAGACTCTGAAGGTCAGGAACTAAAGGTCCTGGCCTTTGGTGGTCCTGGAGTTCATTTTTTCAGTAGCACACCCTGTTGCACTGTTGAAATGGGCCTTCCGTATCCTAGGAGAGGGGGTTGTGTGCTAGTAGACCCCAGTGTCAAAGCAGGATAGGGCTACATTTTGAACACCCTCCTCCACTTTATGCTTCATTCCAAGAGGGGTGGGGCCTGCACTATTCCATGATAATGTGTAGAAGCCAGGCCCTTTAGACTGTTTCCTGGACCATGATATCTGTAAGTGCAGAAATGGCCTCTAACTGTGACTAGGGGGCCTTTTGCACTCTTGCTAGGTGAAAATGCCAGCAAACCTCTGGGATGGATTGGGCATCTGGAGTGTGGGGCAGCCAATCCATCCCAAATTTACCTGGCAATCCCCTTCCTTCCAGGTAAGTGTGATCACTGCTATACTAGCGGTGACCAGGTGTCATGGTGTGCACCTGGGGCTGTGCCACCCTAGGCCACCCAATGTACCTGACATCCAGCTAGGATAGTTGTGGAACACTTTTTAGCATTCTACAACTATATGACCAAAGGATGATCCCGCACTTATGGAGCCTCCTCTGGAACAGAAGCTGCTTCACACAGTTTGTATGCCAGGTGCTGGGGTATACCCAGACTTCCCCACTGATCAAAGTGCAAAAAGCCCCTGTCCACTTCCATGAGTTCCAGATCTGTCTTCAGCAAGGTGATGTCTTCTGGACATTACTATTAGCTTCTTACAAAGACAAGTGGCTTTAGAATTCATGTATCATTATTTTAAAAATTCCAAATAATTTAGAACATTCTATCAACTAGACAACATTCTAGATGAGCAAATTAGGGGTCCCCAACCAATTTGTAATAAATATAGCCTAGGCCACATATGAAGAATGCTAGGCATTTATCCACACAAACAATCCCCTACCATTCTGGTGAAAGACTGTGTTATAGATCTGGCAGTAATGTTTATGCACTGAAAAGATGTCAACATTATCTTGTTCACTGTTGCCAACTTCAATACACTTATAATTACTTTTTTAATGCATTATCTAAATTGTATTATTGCATTATAGTTTTATTATAATTGCCTTTACATCAATTTTTTTAGATATGCTTATAAAGGTACTTCTGTTTTGATTTGTCCCTATAGTGCCGGGGTTGGAAGAACAGGAGTTTATATTGCCCTGGACCATTTAACACAGCATATAAATGACCATGACTTTGTGGATATCTATGGACTTGTAGCTGAGCTAAGAAGCGAAAGGATGTGTATGGTGCAGAATCTGGTAAGCTGTTCAGAATCTGTGCTATGACCTAGTTTCCAAAATAGCAGCTGGAATAGCAAGTTTATATCTTGAACTTCAGACTACAGGTTTAGCTGTCTTGGTTAATTACTGTCCTTGGAAAAGAATTCTCACACCTATGCTGAAACAGAGGTTGGAACCAAATCACACATACTCAGAAGTACCATTCTGAAACAGGGTGTGGCAGAGTCTTACAGCCACAGTCTTTCACTGTGTATGGAAGGTGTGGGGTACATGTGACCAAAACTTTCATTAGGATACTCACACACTGAATATGAAATATCATATCCTATGTTTCTTTTATGGACACTACAAAGAACGGCTATACAGTATATCTTCACTGCTCATCTTCTGCATTCACACCAGAAAGTCCAATTCTTTGATTCTGTAGGAAAGAGACTGTATACAGATATACCAAATATTTCATGACCTTGTTGCAATATCATGATTTTTAAAAAATTACTATCTTTTGGACACCATGATCTCAGTTTACTACACCCAACTGCAGCAGCTTGCTTTTGGGTGGGGCTGGCACAGATTCTGCCTAGCGAAACCAGACTTTTGGTGGATTATTAAGGTCAACAGCTGTCAGGGATTTGGATCTAATTTAGTTCTACTGCACTAGATCCTACCTGGGTACATCCCTTCTTAGCTTGTCTTTAGATATGGGTGAACAATTGACAAGGATTGTATCACTTCCAACAGGATGTTCAGAAAATCTGAACCTTGATGCAGGTGATTTTTTGTTCCCTAACTTCTAAAGTTGCACTGGGTGGGGCAGACAGGCACACCCATGAGGATCTTGTCAGTGTTTCATTTTTTTTTTCTTGAGGCATTTTATGTTTGACTTAGGGTGTTTTTGCACTGTCAGAAAGTACCCATTTTTGCACCCATTAAGGACCCATTTGGGTGTGAGCCAGATGATCCCATTTCCACCATGGCACCCATTTGGGACTTGATTGTTTCGACTGCCGCTGGGGAAATCCGGATCAAATGGGTACTTTCTGGCCTTTAATCCAGATTTTCTGTATACCCCATTAATGGGGTCTACAATGGGGTCTTCAGGCAGAAAATCTGGATTAAAGGGAGCCTGTTTCCATGAGAAACAGGCAATGGGGTGTAGAGGAGGCTAGGAGGAGGGGATGCACCCATTGGGAGCCCCCTTAAACCTAGGCTTCGAAGTCACTTCAACGTCATTTCAAAGTCTGTGCAAAATAGCTCCAGAGTGTCTTCGAAGTCTGTGCTGATCTTCAGAGTGGACTCCGAAGTGACTCCGAAGTCACCTTAAAGTTCACTCCGAAGATCATCACAGACTTCAAAGATGCTCTGGAGCTATTTGCACAGACTTCGAAATGACTTTGAAGTGACTTCAGAGCCACTTCAGAGATTGCACACCATCCCCCCAAACACCTGGAGTGACAGGCAGACCCCCTCGTATGACAATCGGGATTCCCCACATGGGTGCAAAGGTGTTTCCATGGCAGGGGGGTTAGCACCCATTGCTAATGGGTGCTACACCTCCTGTGGAAACATATTGGGTGCTTCCCTTAATCCGGATCTAAGAGCTGCGGTGGAAAAACACCCTTCCTCTTCCCAGCAGGTGGTTCTGATAGAAAGTCTGGTTCCCCTGGAACTCCTCACGGAGATGGTACTTATTTTCATTATAGAGAAGATTCTCTTCTAAAAGTCCAAAGGACAAACCATATGAATTATAAACGAATGCAAGATTGCAATGTCTTGTATCTCATTATTTCCTTGTTGTTCTGCTATGGGTCACCATTATTACATAATTCAGTATTGAAAAGATCCTATGTTCAGTTCCCAATATCTCCAGGAGGAGGAGGTCTGAAACATGGTTATCTGTTGACATTCAATATAGATCAGGTGGCCCAGTTAGAGCTTTCCAGATGGTGCTGAACTATAACTCTCATCATTTGTTATTAAACTGCTACTCATGAGATTTGGAGTTCACCAATACCTCCATGGCAAAACTTTGATTATCATCATGTAACAGATGTTTCCGAACTGGCTCAGTAGAAATGATCTTTCTACATGTTGGCATTTTCACTTGGTATATTCTAAATGCGTTTTCATTTGTAGGTCTACATATTTAGTTCATGAACAGCTGCAGGAAGTTGCGTCACATCTCCTTTTTTCAGGAGAGGTTCTACTTCAAAAGGTTTTGCTAAGAGTGATGTCTGTGCCTTTTCCAAAATCATTTCAAAACATTTTCCAGTTATCTTCAGGCTCTTGATCTAGAAGCAATGTTTATATTGTTAATAAGCTAAGCCACTCTTTTATTTTCAGGCTCAGTATATATTTTTGCACCAGTGTGTCTTGGACTTGTTGACTATCAAGAGGAACAGCCAGCCTATATGCTTTGTTAACTATTCAGTCCTGCAAAAGATGGATTCGTTGGATGCTATGGAAGGTATAATGATATTCCCTATAGCAAACTACTGCTGCTGCTATTATTTACTATGACGACGACGACAACGACGATGACAACCACAATAATAAAACAACAAGCCAGTTTGCTCATAAATCCCAACAATAATGTGGGCATATTATGTTTTCTGGGTGGCAAAAAAAGGCTTCAAAAAGAGTTGGGTTCCCTGCTCTGACGGCACCGCTTTGAAGGTACAGTGGGTGCCTTCAGAACAGCTTATTATGGTCGTTAGTCAAGATCAAGCAGGATGGAGTGCACTGTATTCTTCTCCCTTTTGTGTGCGGTGGTCATACCTTCACTTTAAACCTTCTTCAGTCCATCTTCAGGTCTGGCCGCTCAAACCTTTTCATTTCTATCCATTTTATTTGTGGAATTTCTATTCAGGAAAGTCCAAATGGAAATGGAAAGTCCACAAATAAAATCTGTTTCCTTCTAGCTTCATTTTGAAACCAGTAGAGTGAAAAAAAGGAAGAGAGGGGAAAGAGCCATCCTCTGTTTCTCCTCACCTCTCTACTCAGATTTACAGTTGACTAATGCTACTTTGTCTTTTTTTTTTTTTTTTTGCAGGTGATGTTGAACTAGAGTGGGAAGAAACCACCATGTAAAGGCACAGATCAAAGCTGAAAGGATTAAATCATAGAATCAGAAGGGACCACTGAGTCCAACCTCTGCTCTATGTAGGAGTCCAAATCAAAGTATTTCTCCAACAGATGGACTTAAAATGTTTTAAAGAAAAAAATGGTATTTGTTTGAACATTGGGGCCAAAACAATGCCGCTCTCTATATTGAACTAAACGCAAAATCTAATTTTTCTGAAATCAATAATGTCATTGTCTGTAATCTATTTATGTGCCTTCAAACATATTGTAAATTATTAAGATATAGAATAATGTTATGATAACTAAAATGTCTCCTGGACTAGATGGAGTCCCATTAAAGCACAAATAAACCACAGTGATGCAAGGACAACCAGCAGTAACTCACAGAATGTTGCAGTGAGGGCAAAGGATGCGCAGTGAAGGTCCAATTGGAAGTTTGACTTTCACAAACCACATTTTGATCCCTTGCTGATCAAATGCAAGATCAACATGACGTTTCCAGCAGTGGCCTTGCCGTTCCGCACCGCCTTTTGGACTGTTGCTGAGTAGAACCTAAGCATTTTACTGTGCATTTCTGTGATACTTAGAGAAGAATGGTAAATAACAAAGGATACTGAAGCCTTCTTTTCTGTGTCCCTTTCTTCCCGGTTCATAGTAACATCTAGAATAGTACGATCCATGTTTTATATCTCCAGGGAACCATCAATGATGAGAAATGGCTGAAAAAAGTTCATCGCAAGGGCATCACTTCATCACCCTGCAACCACTTGATCTGACTGAGGGAAGTTTCAAAGAGGAGGAACTTCTTCTAACAGAGCATAATGAACTTATAGAATTTGCTGCCTTAAGACGTGGTTGCCACCATTAGTGCAAATAGCTTTGAAAAGTGATTGGATAAATTCACAGGGCATGGTACAAGTCATAGTGGTTATATGGTATCTCATGTGAATTGCCACTGACTGCAGAACAGCAGCTGGAAAGATAATGCCCTCATCTTCTTCTTAGAGCCATCTTTGAGAAAAAGGACACTGGATTTGATGATCTTCTGATCATTCAACCCGATCATTAATCATACCAGCTATCTTTTTTAAAACTTTTGTTCCACCTTTTATGGTGTCTTTCACATCATGGTCTGGTAAAAGGGAACTTGTCAGTATGTTTATGGAATATGGGGGAATCAGTGGGCACTTACAACACTCTATTTTATAGACCTATATGATAATTGTTTCCTAGTACTTTTTGATTCATACTTTACAATTTTTTAAAAAAGAAGTCTACATTTCACATGCTTTGCTGTGCTCACCATAAGAAGATAATGACTATGATGCAACAACCCAGAACTATGCTTCAGCCCAGTGATTTCATTTATGTCAGTAAAACTGCATAGAATTTTGGCAAATGCAATTTCATATAATTCCAAGGATCTTCATGTGAATTGGTTATTTACAACTTGAAGCCCAAATACACAAACTACAATAGATTCACAGAAATTAGCTTCCACGTGTATTTCAAGAAACCTACATCAAATATGCATCAAAATAAGAATATATTTTGTCTGAATATAGATGTAGGTTCAGGTGCGTGTGTAAATGATGTACCATTGGATGTAACAGACAATTATTTTATTTGAATAAGCATTATGTTATCCAATATGTTCTCAGGTCCATTTTGCACTGGGCCTTATTCTGGATTACATCCCAGAATAGGGACTGGCCATCCACTTGCCAGTGAAGAATATGACTCTATGGTCTCTATTAGAGAATATAATCTGGAATAAGACCCAGTGCAGAAAGGGCCTCAGTCCCTGTTCAGTGTGAAAACCACCTTTTAGTGATGGTTCACTTCTGTGAATAAAGGCTTTCTCTGTACTGCACCTTATTCTAGATTATGTCTCTGAATAGGGACCTGTCATCCACATGTTAGTGCAGACTATCGCAGGTCTGCACTAGATGGCCAGTGCCTAGTTCTAGGATGTAATCCAGAATAAGACAAGTACAGAAAGGGCCAAAAATACATTACAAGAAAATCTTGTGGTCACAATCCCTTTACTTTTTCATTACGTTAATCCAAACAAGCCAAATGTGATGTGAAGAATTTGAATTCCTCAGGTCCATATAATTCAGAGTGTAAATTTGCTGTCCTTTTGGTTGATCGTGAGCAAAAGCTGCCACTGCTAGAGTTAACTGGTTGACTGAAGTGAATGCCTTCTAGGATTATCACATTTCCTTAAATGTATACTCATATGTTTTGACTCTTTGTTTTATAGGAGTTGAAATATTATAGTGTGATCCTGAACAGCTGAAAACTCACCTTCTGACACAGTAGAGATATTTCAGCTTTATTCAACACACAGTAGCATTTCAGAGACACTTGGGGCTATTTAAGTGCAGAGATTATTGCTTTTCTTGTCCCTTTATATAATGCTTTTAGCAATTTTATGTGCTTGAGGATTTTAAAAGAGCTGTCTCAGATTCCTGTTATTTTTCTAAAGCTGGGGGTCGAATAAAATTTTGCATTTTATTATACAATATAATTCTCAGTATCTTGCTGTCTCCCATTAAGTCTGTGTAAAGTTTATACAGATTCAAACTACATAGATGACCTAAACTCGACCATGCAGTTGACTCAATCTCTGAGTGGTCTTGAAAATGGTAATAGAAGGTTAGTGGCAATGGGGAGTCATAGAGTACACGTTGAGAGTATGGTGCGAAAAGGCTGAGGCTCCAAGTGGAAGCCACCCTTTCATTTCCCTTAGCACCTTTTGACTTATCACAGATCAACAGAGTTGAGAGAGACTGAAGGACACTTCCAGTTTAATCTCCTTCTCCCCATGGCACTCATGACCTAAATTCCTGGAGTGCTACTCAGTATCAGTAAAACGAAAGGTGGATTCGCTGTCCTTTCTCCTCCAATCAGTCCCTACACAGGAAAAGAAATGCTTTCGGGAATGTTTCCTTCTATACCATTGTCCAGCATTCAGATTCCTGAAAGCTTTAAGAGAAGGGTCCTTGAGTTGCAAATAATGAGGAAACTGCCTTCTACTCCAGCAGTTCTTTTCAGTGTCAATACAATTTATGGACTTTGTAGAAGTACTTACTTGTGGCTGACTGGTGTCTAGAAATTACAAAGACTAATGAATCAGAGTAATTAAAAATCTGTTTTCTTGGGTTGCTTTTTTTTTTTCAAGTGCATACCGAAACCATTTGTTAAGCATAGTAAGTTCTTACATATAACATATAAGGTATATAGTATTTCAATAAATCAAGATTACTGCACTTATATCTGCAGATTAGGCTCCATGATTACACAGTATTCAAAATGCCTTCAAGGGGGTCACTGAAGTCAGCCCATTCCCCCACATCAAAGGCACATGAGGGCATGTGGAGTGGCTTCAATCTCCCTCCAAGTCCCATAAAGTCAGTTCTCACACACAGCTTCCCTCACACTAAGCCAGGCCCTTGTCAAAGTGGTCCACATTTCCACGCAGACCTCCTTCGCTTGTGCACAGAGGAGATCTGCAAAGTCTGGCAAATTTCACAGTATCCAACACTGAAGGGGTAAAAATGCATGTAGAGGAATATCAGGCCCATTCCAAGGTGCAAAATGTTATGTGTGAACAAAGGAGCTCTGGCTGCTCTTGCCAGAACAGTACAGACAGGTCCAAAGTTGTACAAACTCAAGGTGGCTGCTACTCTTCCACAAGCTCATTAAAAAAACAAAAAACTACATTAATATATTATCTTTCAATAACGTTTCCAGGTCAGGCAACAAATTTACTTTTTAAATTTATTTTGAGGCAAACTGCTTCAAGATTTTTATAATGGGAAAAGATACAATATAGAGAAACTATTTTAAATGAATAAATTAATCTATTTTTTAACTTAGCCATTTACACTAAAATTGGATTAATTAAGCTGAATTTTAATGATCCTTAGTTGTAATATGACATTCCTACAAGCTAGAAGATAGTTGGTGAAAACATTACAATCAACATATTTTATATATTCACTAGATGCATCTGTCTCAGAGTCCTTTTAATTTACGTAATAGCTTGTGAATGATAATATTTCCCTCCATATTAGGTTACAATTTGGATTGTATGGTCATGCACAATTACTAGAAGAAAGCAGCAAACATTTATTTGAGTCAGCCATATTTTATATAAAGGTCACACATGACAGAAAGCTTGCTTTACTAGGTCATTGCAGGCATGTACAAAAGAATTCTAGGTTTGGAGTGGATTCAAACATTTCTGAGTAATTCGAAGAGGGAAAGTACCTTTTCAGCTTGCTTTGGAAGGAGGTAAAGAGTTTCTCAATAATGAAACACATGAAAAATTGCATGCCTTTTTTTAAAAAAATGAAGAAATCCATCTGCACAGAGCAAATTCTTCCCATGATTAAAAAATAAATACGGAGATCGAATAAATGTTGTTTAATGTTTAACATTTACTTAATATAGGCCTTTCTTAAAAAGATAGCTGGTGTACAAAAAAATTGAAAGCAGAAAAATACAAGAAAAATAGGGATAGTTTCCAATATGGTGAACAAGATGGGCCATTGCACTCTGGCACAGAGCAAATGCACCCTGCGGTGTATGCTCCATCCCAGAGTGGCCAAGAGGCACCCTGATGGTCACTAGCTGCGGAGCAGTATAAATCTACCTGGGTCTAGATAAGATACGGGGTGTTTTTCCACTGTAACTAGAAGTACCCATTAAGTACCCTTTGCAAATAATTAATGGGTACTTAATGGGTACTTCTAGTGACAGTGGAAAAGCAACCATGAATAGTCCCATCCGGGATCATCCACCTCACTGGAGCCTTCTCATTGGGAATAATGTGAAGATGGAGTTTGGGGGCTAACGAAGAGTGCATTATTTCCTATACACAGGCTGCATAGGGACAGCATGGCTTCAGCGGTGCTGTCATGCACCTCATCACCAATCATTGTAGAAACAGCCCAGTATGCTTGTCTGTGGCTACGGTGAGATGGTAGGTCCAGGTGATGTTTTGGGATGGGCCAGCACTTGCGATACAAATGCCAGCCACCGTCCCTAATCTCAACCGCCATGGGATACATCCCCACAGCAGTTAGGTGTAAAACATAACATAAAATATCAGTAAACATTTTTATGCTACTATTGAAACCAATAAAATATTATTAAAACATTAAAATGGTCAGCAAGTACCCAACCGGATAAAACTTTAAAGTCATGGCTAAATTAAGTGCAGCCAACTTTTGAAATCATCCTTTTATGGATTTTCATAATTTCCTTTAAATGCCACAGAAACAAATATATTCAAGTGGAGGTCTTTTGAGGTTTCAAAAATGACCGCCTTAGAGCAGAAATATCTATTTTAAATTGTTATTTTAAATGTCAGGGAATCATCAGAGGTATATTCCCCCCTTTCATGCACTTGAGACTGGATAACAAATGGTCTCTCCCAGCAAACCAAAATACAGTGACAAAGTCACTGAAGAAAGCATTCTGCATATAATCATTCAAATAACCTCCCTGTTCCATCATGAGTATAGGTATTCTCTGTCTTTATTCATTCATGCGTTTGTATCCTGTCTTTCTTTGGTAGAGTTGAATGTGATGAATGGTGTTACTCTTGCCCTCCATTTTATTCTCCCAAGGCTGAAAAGCAGAGACTGGTCCAAGGACACTCAGTAATCTTCCATGGCCAAGCAGGAATGTGAATATCACTTGGCCAGATTAAGTCAAGTGAGTCTGTGGAGGAAAACATCTAACATCATACTGTATGTAACCCTCTTCCTCTATGGATTTATTATTATCCATTGTTAGAACATAAGAAGAGCCCTGCTGGATCAGGCCACAGCACATCTAGTCCAGTATCCTGTCCCACACAGTGGTCCACCAATTGCTTCTGGGCATTATCAAGCAGTAGATGAAAGCAAAACTTTAATCTCCTCTTGGTCCTCTGCAAATGGCATCTTGCCTGTCTCTCCAACCTGGAGGCAGTAAACAAGCATCAGATTTAGCAGCCATTGATAGATATGTCCTCCATGAATTCGTTTAATCCTTTCTTAAAGCTATCCATGCTGGTTGCTGTCACTCCCTGCCACTTCCTGTTGTTAGGTACCACTGAGCTAGAATCAGCTCCTGGTCACTACAAAGATATACGTTTTTCTTAAACTTATACTCGTGGTGTCTCCACCAATGGATATCCAAGATTCTGTATAATCTGGAATCCCAATATCAAATAATTGTTTTTGAAAAAGTGCCTAAACAAGCCTTGTTTAAATCTTTGTGCTAATCAATTAAAGTTGGGTAGTGCAAGTTGTCACTTTCAAAATAAAACTACAAATCACTCATCAAAAATTCCAGTAAACATACAGAGTCTCTTTCCCAGAAAACATCCAAAACAAACATCAAACAGTCTACTAATATGTCTGCTGACTCGACCGCCGCACATTGACTCGACCCTCCTGTAAAATTCATGGCACACACAGGTTCATGTGGTCTAGCAACTTCTGCCAAATATCTGCCGCACTTGGATGCATGCAGACTCCTGTAACATACGATCTTCCCTGAAGAGATCAAATGTATACATATTAATCATACAATCATATCATCTACCAAGTGTCCATTGATTATCCTTCCACCCCCTCATTAACACTAACTGTGCAGCCCACACCAGCCTAACAACTAATTGCTGTATTACTAGGTGAGAAGGGAACTTCTTTCCAAGAGGCTACCATTCTAGCAACATCTGTGGGAAGAAACCATGGGGCAGGTCAAATGAGTTGGATCTTTTACAAGCTATGTCCCAGCAAGGTTTAACACGCTGTAAAAGATCCAGTTCATCTGGCCTGCCCCATGGTTTCTTCCCACAGATGTTGCTAGAAAGGTGGCCTCTTGGAAAGTTCCCTTCACACCTACACAGCAGGCACAACATTAAATGGCACATTTATTATAGCATACATGGCAACCTTGTGCTTTTTACATACCTTTATAAATATGTCTTGCATCCTTCTGCAGTTAGTTTCTATTCTATTTGCTGCTGCAAATCCCACAAAATGCTTGTGCCGCAGAAGGTCAGCTGAGGGTGTCAGTGTACTTGTTAACACAATGTGTTGGATGTTTCCTTCTGAAATTTAATTTTTAGGATCTCTGCCAGGAAAGGTCAACTTACTGAAAGGTAATCTACTGCCCCATGCCAGAGATGTCACCACTCAGTAGTGATGAAACTATAAACCTGTCAAATAGCCCTCCTCAGATTGCTTCTGATCAGATAGCTGCAATACGCAAACAGTTTTACCCCAAAATCTCCCTTTATAACAAACTTAGAAGAAGGCATTTTTAGTTCCTTGGTGTACAATGTGACCTCTTCGTTGACTGTTGGGTGTGTGTGTGTCAAGTGATTTCTTGCCCTGTAGTAGAAAGAAAGGGCACATTTACTCCTTCATCTAATCTAAAGACCGAGGCATGACACTCGCTAACTGTGTTTGCTTCTCCGCACAGAAATACAGTGCAAGCTCTCTCATGGCTGGCAGTTTCTCAGCTGATAGATATTCCCAGTGCTGGTAGGAGCTCGACATTGACTGATGGGCTACATCAGTTCCAGGTGAGAGCAATGTCCTGGCAAGGACCATTTTGAAAGATAAGTTCATCTTTTGCTCCTAAGTCTGAACTCATCCTCCTTACAATGAACTAAATACCTAGACTGGCACGTAATGATTTAATATTTCTTTCAGGTTTGGTTGTTCTTTTTACACTACAGAAGAGGCAACAGAAGACCTTCTATATTCTATAAAATAAAGATTGACGTGAACACATGTTATGTTTTACTTAACTTCCACTGAGTGATATTTCAAAGGTGTCACATATGCAAACTAGTATCATTGATTTATATATAACTTTTCTTATAAGGAGCTCAAGATAGTGCACATTATTCCCCTTCCAAAAAACCTTGAAGGCTGTTACATTGAGAAGCAGTGGCTTGCCCAAATGCATTCAGTGTGCTTCCATGGCTGAGCAGGGATTCAAACCCATGAAGTCATAGGCTACATCATCTCACACAGGGCAGCAACTCATTTGGCACTGGGCCAACTGATGTAATCCCCCAGCTCCATTTTTTTCACTGGGTGAGGCATGTAACTCCAGAGGTCCATTGTCAGTGGACAGCTGCAGTCGTTAGAAAATTCGCAGATTACCTGGCTGTGTGGTCACGACGCGTTATGCCCACTCAAAACAGAGGTCTGCAGCTTCTGTGGGATGGGCACCCAAGGGGAGCTGAGCTGCAGGCTCACCTCTCGTTGGCTGTTTCTCGTTGTCCTTTCAGGATGGCGGAAAACTCCAAAAATAACTGATACTGCAGAGCGAGTGCTGATCGTTCCGCAGCAGGCAAATCCGCAGCAGCAGCAGAATGTGCCACTGCTACAAAGCATCAGGCGTCAGGTGTAATGTTTTCGCACCAAATGCGCATCAGAACGTGCAGTATCCCCCAGTCCGGACACACTCCGCATCTTCACACGGAACCGCAGTGGAGCATGAAATGGCCGGCCCACTCCACTCACACCTCTTCCATATGAATGGTGCATGCGGTAGGGCGGTGTCGGCATGGCTGCACACTGTGTCGCCTGGTCTACCATGGCAACAGTGCCACGCATGCCCATTGTTGCTGTTGCTCTGGTGACGAAATTGCCTCTACACTTAGCCGGCACTTGAAAAATGTCTGAACTATTCTAGAGGTTTGCTGGCTACCGCACTTTAAAAAGGTGCAAATTGACCCTATGTTTGCCTTTGCCATGCTCTTACCCAGGCACATATAAGTGAAGACCATTTTCTAGTGCTATCTTTGGTTTTGCTTTACTGTAATTACATTATTGCTACTGTTATATTATTGCATTTTATATTACTTATAAACTGCTTCATGCTTTCTTGTTACTTTGTTAACCACCCTGAGCAATATTTAGAAAGATAGTATATAAATAAACTGACTGATTGATATATAAAGGGACCAAGTTTTAAATCCAATAAACAAACTTCTTAAAATGCCTTATGGATCTATCACAATAGTTTCTGATTTCCCACCATGATCTGGTTGAGAAATCTTTGCTGCTAA
The DNA here is from genome assembly GCA_023333525.1 of Aspidoscelis tigris stejnegeri. Taxonomy (NCBI): domain Eukaryota; kingdom Metazoa; phylum Chordata; class Lepidosauria; order Squamata; family Teiidae; genus Aspidoscelis; species Aspidoscelis tigris. The sequence goes on along the minus strand of JALMGA010000005.1, from coordinate 47,780,480 downwards.
CATTACAAATGAGGTATCTGGCTGTGGAATAGATGTGTTTGTGCAGTGGTGGCAATTTGTCACCACAAACCATGACACAGGCATGAAAGCATCTGCCACTTAGAACTATGTATCATAACTACCCAATGTGTGAATGGTAATAAAAGCCAGGCTTACGATTTTGATGCAGAAGGGTCTGTTTAGTTAGCAAAGTAGCACCTCACGCAGGCAAGAGGGACTTGTAATTGATCTGAACACGAAAGTCCATTTCTACTCAAGGGCAACAATAATAACTGGAAACTTTTGGTCCAGACAAGGTCTTAGCAAGGGAGATTTATACAATACCTTGGGGGGGGGGGGAAGAACTAGAAGAATATATATATTAAAATTTATTGGCTTATTGATTCCTTCCTCCTATTCACAGAAGTAAAAATCATTCTGGTAAGCATTTCCAGACAATGCAAATTGCTAAATTAACAAATGTATTGCAGGGTGAATGATTTTGAAAGAAAATGTAGAAAAGTCAATATATGAATATGTTAAATTACTAATACTGTATATGAATACCTAATACAATTATTTTTCATTTGCTTTGGAATTTAAATCGTCATACATGCATAACCATTGTTGCTTGTGCAAGCTGAAAGATTGTTAACTGGAAGTAGGAGCTGTGATCATATCACGTATGTTGTCAAACAGATTGACTCCTCATCCATTTCTGGAACCAATTCAGAGTATGATTTTGTCTTTTAAAACCTTCACCTATGTATGTATGTATGTATGTATGTATGTATGTATGTATGTATGTATGTATGTATGTATGTATGTATGTATGTATGTATGTATGTATGTATGTATGTATGTATGTATGTATGTATGTATGTATGTATGTATGTATGTATGTATGTATGTATGTATGTATGCATGCATGCATGCATATGCTCCAGAAAATCCTGTTGGAAGTGATGACAGCAATGGCATGCCTCCAACCGGCCACCAAAAACTTCAAAGGCTGGGAACAAACTTCCCAGTCTTTGAAACCTCCAGCAGCAGTTCTGAGGGGTTGGCCCGGCTGGCAAACACAGGCTTTCCAATGTGTAGACAGCCCTTAGCCCATGCTAAGACTAGTCTAGCCCAGCATGTCTAACTAGCCAGCTCAGGCTAGTTTGGCACAGGATCATCTGCACCTTGCAAAAAAAGACAATGAACATCATGACTGACTGAGGATCATACGTAACACGGATTAAAAGTAGCAGCTCAAGAGCAACTTAGAGGTAGTACATGCTAACATATGTATTCTCAATCTACCTCTAATTCACATTAATTCCAGGGAATGCAATTTGGAAGTGCAATTTGTAGCATTTGATGTGGATTAAGGCACTAGCATGAAGATGCTGCCACATCTGAGCTGCTTTTGAGTCATTTATTTATTTATTTTATTTTTTACTGTGTGCAGACGCAGCCACAGTGTACTGTTTCTCCCACTATAACTCATCAACCTGGAATGAAAGCTATCAGTGTAAGTTCTAAGATCATCATTGTCCTCCTCCAGCTGCCGTTTCAATAGTAAATTAACCGCCCAAGGAGGCTTATCTTACCTCTACCGCTGCTGTCATTCTTATATCAGGCTATTATTATCCCAAGCCATTAAACCAAAGCTGTGGGTGTCTTACACTGGCCTTTTTAGATTTCAGAATTTGCTGCTCCTAGACTACAGGGTACTTGTACTTGGGTGCCATTTAGTTACAATTACCTTGCTTTTTCCTATACCACCAGAACATGCTTTCAAGTGTTTTTTTTAATATATATATAGTACGTATTATTGCTGTTTAGCAGTATAAACCACCCTGGATCAAAGAACAATTTCCCCAGCCCAAGGCAAGATGTCAAATGCCAATTTGTACAATTCTACCACTACATTATACAACCTGCCAGTGCCTATGAATTCAAAAGGAGATGGTAAAATGAGTTTGATTTTTTTTTAAAAAAAATCAGAACATGTTTTATTTTTAACCTCTTTCAAGGTAAAAGGCAGAAGTGTTCTCTACATCTCAAATAGCACAAGAAACTATGTTCTAGGTGAGGAAGGGATAACTGGCTAGAAGATGGATGTGGCCTAAAACTGTAGCCATCTCCCTACTCTCACCTGCCTATATAACACACATAATGCTAAGATTTTTAGCTGCCAATCAAATGCTTCTCCCTGCTCATTAAAAGATTAATCTGATGGTATTGGGATACATAGGATCTAGTTTTCTCTCACATGGAGCTAAAACTCATCTATGGAACGTGCAAAAAGAACAACTTAAAGCTCAACACAGGAAACAACTTGAAATCCAAAACAAAAAAACAAAAAACCCAGAAGACCTGCCAAGAATCCAAACGCAAGTTCCCATTACCACTTTAAAACCGTTTCAAAACAGTTTGGATCCTTGTCGTTCCCACCCACCCACCCCAATCAATTAAAATGGTTTCAAAATGGTTTGGATCCTCTTCGTCCCCATTCCCAATCAGTTTCAGGGGTATTTTGGCTTAAAAACTGAATAAACACCAGAATTTTCCAGTGTTTTTTTCCACTTTTACTTTTAAAACATTTCTTCCTTAGTGCTGTGGGAACACTAGAGTATTCCCCTATAGAACAGACTGTTTCATTGTGACAATTCAGCCACTTCACACCTGATAACAATGTTTACTTTCCCACCCATGCAAGCCTAAAGACTGAAAGAGGCAATCCTGTGCAATACTGGCTGTTTCCCTCCTTCCTTGATCTTTAAAAAGGGAAAGGGTGGAAGCTGCTGCAGGAACTGGGAGATGTGTAGATTTAAGTGTGTGTGCACAGGCGGTGGCGGCAGCAGAGCGAGCCAGCCAGCCAGGGTGCTTTTTTTGGGAGGAACCCCTGCTGGGGATGGTGGCTGTGGAGGTGGAGCGGGCGAATGGGGCTTGAGTTGCTGCTGCCGCCGTGTGCCCTGGGCAATGGGGAGAGATGGGTGGGGAAAGGCTGAGGAGGGGAAAGAATTGCTTTCCCCAATCTGTTTTTGGAAGCGTTTTAAGTGTTTAAGAGTGGGGACACAAACTTGGGGTTGAATCCGATTGCCAGATGCTCCTTTGATTCCTTTTAACGCATTTTACATATCGATGTAAATCCTGATGTAAATAGCCTTGTATATAGCGCTTTATTCCTTGAATGGGAACTCGCCCCAACAGTAAGAACACTAATTAAGCTTCAGTTGGTTCCACTCTTGTCTACCAATGCTTAGGCAGAGAGAAATTTGCTCAACATCCCAACAACTAGGACATTCAACCAAATAGCACTTAAGCTCAACAAGGAACATATCACTCCCTTAAAAAAACTAAGTAAAGAAAACCACCAGAGAAGGACGGATAAATCAATTCAACAGGAAAGTGCTATCAAGGAAATGCTGGAATTAGGGGCTTAGAAGTCTCACGTGCTTTATTTGACAGCCTTATGTGCTTCTTGGCATCTTTACATGATTCATAAGGAGTCCAAGCAATGCAATGAATGTACTGTTTCCCAAAACGTAGCCACAAGTATATTGCACTCTGTGGGAAGGGTTGTGACACACATTGACACACATTTATCTACCAATCACATGCAAGGAGAAAAGAAACTAATTGCTCCCATCCCATCCCCAACCAAGAAGGAACATATGCACTAAAGATGCTACCTAGCCTGGTAATGAAATAATTACAGAAAGAAAATTTGGCTTGGTGTACAGTGCAATTCAGTTAGTCAGCACTCTAACAAAACATTAGAGTCCAGTCGCATCTGGGCAGGTGCATCTAAACTTACAGGAGATGCTTACAGCCTACAAGTACTCCCTACCTGCCCAAATGTTGACTAATTGTAAACTAGCTGTGGCATATGACATTCTGCACCACAAGCAACCCAACCCTCCCAAATCCCAACCAAAAGCTTACCTTAAGCACCCAGCCAGCAACCATCTGCACTCTGGCTGCCTGAGGAGGTCATATGAGCTGCCGTGCAAGCATGCTGGGAGCTCACACGAACCCCTGACACGATTGTGACTGCGCAGAGCATCAGCATTTCCATAGCGACAGTGCTGACATGCACTCAGTCACACAAGATGGCGGCACCCAGGAGTGTATTGGCCAGGCAATTCTACACAGTTTACAAGGAATAAAACAATAAACAAAACATTACAAATAAAAGTACTGTGGTCACTCAAGTCCTTTCTGCATTTTTTTTAAAGTCTGGACAATGCTGTTCCAGGTCAGCCCCTGCACTGGTCCTGAAGCTCATATGAACTTCAGAGCTCTGATATCTACGAACAAATATTTCTAGCAGTGGAGCTCCTAGAGAATCCAATTCAGCAGCACAAGGCATGCCGTCAAAACAGTTCTCCATAAATTACAAAACAGAGGAATGCACCTTCGGCACAACTCCATCTTCCAACACTCCGGTAGACTTTGATATCTAGGGGTACTGATAGTCCATATAGGGGCCCTCTTGATCACCATGATGTTCAAGTACCTCCTGATCTGGATTACACTCCTGTGTGGACAAGGCATACCAGGGGTGAGCAGGGCTTCTCTGGGTGTTTTTCCACTGTCACTAGAAGTACCCATTAAGTACCCATTAATGGGTACAAAAATCCCATTATGTACCCATTAATGGGTACTTAATGGGTACTTTTAGTGACAGTGGAAAAACACCCTCTGATCTTCACTAACAGAAGACACCACAAGGGATCCTACACCTGATTAGACGTAAGTGCAAAAGCAGAGATGGGAGTATGTGTTTTCAGTGGCTTTCTTTAAAAAACCCATTCAGCAACGGAGTGAATTTTAGTTGCTAGAGAGTTCTAGAAAGCCGGGGCTGCAACCAAAAAGGCTCTCTTCCTGGCCCTGGTTCCAGATGACACAAGAGGTGCAGGCACTCACAGATTTAACAGGATGGATACTGATTATGTGGAAGAGATGGGCTTGGATATTTCCAGGAGCTAAATCTGTAGGGCTTTATAGGTCAATATCAACACTTTGAACTGGTCCTGGAAATGAACAGGTAATCACTGCAGCAACTGAAGCAAAGGAATCACACTGACATATTTTCTGTGGTTGGTTAGCACACATGTTACTGCGTTTTGGACCAAGTGAATCTTCTGTGTTATCTTCAACAGCAGCCCTACATAGAGGGTGTTACAACAGTCCAAATGTGAGATAACAAGTGCTGCATTCACACCTAATAGTCTAGTTTTTACTCCAGTTTCAGTCCACTTTCAGAGTGAGAAAATGCATCACTGATGTGTCAAGCTGTTTTCTTTCAGCATTATCTCACAAAGTCCACCTTTGGATTAGATAATGTGAAGAGAAAATGGGCAGTCACTTTGTTCAAGTGTTCCTTACTCTGAAAGTGGACTGAAATTGGATTAAGACTTAGGTGTGAACGCAGCCAAAGAACCCTTGCTGAGGCCAGAGCCTGTTGGTCCAAAGGAACTCACCATGGACTCGACCTGTTTTTCAGAAAGGAGGAATAGGGCTATGAAGATCCCCAGTTCATTCACCATCTCCTTATAAGGAAGGACTAACCAAGGAGATGGAAGACTCAACCAAAGGAACTCAATTGCTTTCCTGCGGGTATACATTATCTCTGGGCTAGAATGCTCACCCACTGGGTTGGTCTCTTGCGGCACCAAGGGTTATCCACACATACATGTACATCTATATATACACCACTTAGTGCCCCTAGCATCCCAACAACTTAAGCTACATACAGTTTCTAAAAAATGGCTCAAAAGTGGATCAGAGGCGGTAGCAGGTAAGCAACAGTTTCCACCCCACTTTTAATCTGCAGAAGCAAACAAGAATAGCACACGCCCACTGAGTGAGTTGTTTTGCTCTGCAAAAAGACCATTTCTGAGAGCACCTCTGACCTTGGAGACTGCCTGCAGGCCAGACAGATGTGACAGGGTCTTTTTTCGGAAGTGCAGACACAGCCTGTGTCTTGTCAGTTAGCCTAAACTCTCCCTAGGCCAAGTGAAGACAGGGAGAGGCCAGGAATGAAGGGACAGAGACCGAGACTCTCCAGGTGGGTAGCAGGAGAATGTGGAACCTGAGCCCCACCAGATGCACCTGATTTTTGAAAAACTCCCAGGGGTCAGAGGCAGAGGGCTGATGGTGAGCCATAGTCTCACATCATCCACATCCTAGGTGTCCCTGCAGCAGCTGGACTGCTCACCCTTCATATCACTCAGGTTGAACCTAAATGTATTTGGGTTCACAAGAATGGCACGCCCAGGAGGCAGAGGAGGAGGAAGCATCCCGACAAAGATGTCGGGCTAAGTAGAACTACGAGGGCCAATCCAGTCCCTTCTAGCCTTGTTGTTCTATACTTAGCCCAGAGCGGAGAGAGGAGAGAAGGGATTTTCGACGCCCTCGTGCTTTGGCCAGCGACCAGCCGGCCTCCCCCTTTCCCCGAGCTCACAGGGCAGCGGCCCACACGCGCTCGACTCGTTCTCTCGCCCACTTCTTCTGGCACGTCTTCGTGGCTCTCCAGCCGCGAGATCGGGGCTCCCCTGCGCGACTCGTGGGGACGGACGGGTTCCCTCCTCCTCTCCCCCGCGACCTCTTCTCGGCCGGGTGCTGAGCCGAGCCCCCCCCCCCGCCCCCCGCCAGCGCAGCGCAGCGCAGCGCAGCGGCACCCAGGAGGAGCAAGAGCGCTCGGCCCGGCCGACCCGGGGAGGGTGATGCGCCGCGACAGCTTAAAGCGGGATAGAGTTTCAGCGGCTACTATATATAAAGCAGCCGGGGGCACGTATGTCACCGCGCTAATTAAGTTCCGCCGTCGGGCCGCTTCTCTCCGGGGGTTTCTCGCGGGAGCCCCTCGCCAGACTGCGGGCGGCGGCCAGAGGAGCCGGGCGAGAGCAGGATGATGGACCTTTTCGAATCCGGCTCCTACTTCTTCTACCTGGACGGGGAGAATGGCGCCCTACAGCCCCTGGACGTGGCCGAGGGCTCGCCGCTCTACCCGGGCAGCGACGGCACTTTGTCGCCCTCCTCGTGCCAGGAGCAGCTGGCCCCGGAGGGCGGCGGCGGCGGCGGCGACAGCAGCAGCAGCGGCGGCGAGGAGCAGCACGTGCTCGCCCCGCCGGGCCTGCAGCCGCCCCACTGCCCGGGCCAGTGCCTGATCTGGGCGTGCAAGACGTGCAAGAGGAAGTCGGCGCCCACCGACCGTCGCAAGGCGGCCACGCTGCGCGAGCGGCGCCGCCTCAAGAAGATCAACGAGGCCTTCGAGGCCCTCAAGAGGCGGACGGTGGCCAACCCCAACCAGCGGCTGCCCAAGGTGGAGATCCTGCGCAGCGCCATCGGCTACATCGAGAGGCTCCAGGAGCTCCTGCGCCGCCTCGACCAGCAAGAGAAGAGCCACGAGCTGCTCCCGCCCGACGCCGACGCCGCCTTCGCCTTCAGCCCCCAGCAGGGAAACGTAAGCGACGCCGCCCGCGCCCTCGCACTGACGCCGTCGTCCGGAAAGCCTCCCTCCCTCGCTCGCCCACACGCCCGCCCGCCCGCGCCCCTTCCTTCGCTCCTGGGCCAGGAGAGGCACCAGCGCGCCAAGCCGCCTCGCCTGGGGCAAGGAAGCGGCGCGGGCGGGCGCGCTGGGACGGCTCTGAACCCCTTCCCCACCCGCACCCGCCCTCAGGCCTCTTTCTCTCGCCTTCTTCATTCCCCAGATGCCCGCGCCCGACTTCCTGAGCACCTGCAGCGCCGACTGGCCCGGCGGCGGCGGCGGCGGCGGCGGCTCTGAGCCTTCGAGCAGGGCGCTGTCGATGAACGCCAAGGAAGGTAAAGCGCCCCAGGCCGTCGTCGCGGGAGGGGGCGCGTGCGCGTTCGCGGAGGCGCGCTCTCCTTGCGGGCCGCCCGAGGGCCTCAGGTGTCGGGAAGGTCTCGGCGGACTCCGTGGGGCCTTCGGTCCCTTCCGGTTGGCCATCGCCGCTTTGGGGCCACGTAGGAGTGGTGGACCTTGCACCCCCCTGGCTGGCGCTCGCGGTCTTCGAGGGTCCTCCTCCTACAAGGCTGCCCGGTGGCTTCTCTGCGTGGCTCTAGAGAGCGCGGGGTTAGAGGCGGCGCCGGAGGCTTCTCTCGGGGTATTGCGGGCTAACGCCCCAAGACTACATTTGCACTGAGTGGGGGGAGGGGTTGAAATGCAGCTTAGAGGTAAGACTGGTCACCCGTGGTCACACCTAAGGTTTAATCCAGCTTCGGTCCACTTTCAGAGCGGGAGAACGCATCAGCAAAGGGACCAGTAATTTTCTTTTTGAATTATCTATCCAAAAGTTGAATTTTCTGAGTGATTTAACACTGAAAGAAAACAGCTTGTCACTTTGCTCATGTGTTCTTCTGCTCTGAAAGTGGACCGAAGCTGGATTAAACCTTAAGTGTGACCATAGCTGTTGCATGCTAATGCCTTAAGCCACGTTCCCAAGCCCCTTTAGTGTGCAGCTCCATCCTAAGTGGTGTCTGCAGTAAAACTAGCTCCTTAGTGCTAGTGCTGGTGTGCGTTATAGTCGAGATAAGGGACTATCCAGGCAATGGCACTTCTCATCCTGAACCGCATTACCAGGCTCCTTCAGAGCACCTGTCCACTGTGGAAGGCGCAGCAGCCCCTTTGCACCCAAGAGGTAGTTTAAAAAATATCTAGCTCAGCTGGATATTATTATGAAGCTTTTTTCATCCTCAAAATATATATTTTTTAATTCTTAAAAGAAATAGTATATATCTAAAATAATGGCAACCTTACTGGAAATGCAAGAAAATGAGGAAAGGGTGCAGAGGCAGGACACTTTAAATGGGTTCCTAACCATAGGATTGCCACAGATTGCCATAGGGTTACTCTGGAGCATAATCCTCCACAGTGGCTGCAGGATCCCGGCGTAAGTCACGCCCCATCGGTGCTGTCCCCAATATCAGGGGACACTGGACCTAATCTTAACATTTTCATGGAATTCAGTGGGCTTGACTGGGATTCTGGCTTAGGTGGAAACTGACACTGTTCCTCCCTTCCCTCCCACTCCAGAGTGAGGCCCACTGAAATTTTGAAACATTTTGACTGGTATCTCAGCTGAGTTTGGATGGTGTCAGTTTATGAGAAAAACTACTTCTGGAAATTAACAGTTGCATTCCCAAATGACTGTTCACTGGGATAATCACATCAGAATCTATTTATTGTCTCTACATACTGCATTCAAAATATTTGACTGAGGGGCTAGAATGGCGTGAGTCCACACTGGTTTATGCCAGGCTGCCAGATGTCGGACTCGTACCTACATACATCAGCCCCAGGCAACATGGGATGATTGGAGGTAGCATCCAACAGGAGCTAAAGCCAGGAATAGGCAAATGACATACCAGAATCCACTAGCAAATTTGTAGGTTTTCTCCTCGAAATAAGCAAGGGGAAACCCTAAAAGACTTATTCTTTTATGTGCCTGGAGGTCACCCAGATTCACTGGAGCATTGCTGCTCTCTAACTCTGTTTTGGAACAGAAAACAGATGCCCCAGCTAAGAATAAGCTGGCCTTTGTTTCTACCTGCCCATCTTTTGCACCTGCCTCTTGGCTTCTTCTTTAGGGGGTCAGACAAACTTCAGTTGAACTATGATCGGCTGTGAGCTTTATTGTGGCTTTAGATCCATCAGTGCATGTGCTAGGTCAGTCATACAGGGCAGTGTGAAGAACGGCAGGAGCTATTTGTGCTTCATCTGCTGGGCTTGAACATTACCTTTATTTTCTCTCTCTCCAGGCCCTCCTGTGTTTTTTAAAATGGTCTTTCTCTTTCTCCTTCTCTTACCCTCCCTTCTTTTTCCCTTTCCTTTTTCTGTTCTCCCTTTCCTTCTCTCTCTCTTTTCTCTCTCTCCCTCTTTCTTCTTTCTCTCTCTCCCAGGAAGTTCTCTTGTTGACTCCTCAGCATCAAGTAGCCTCCGCTGCCTGTCATCTATTGTGGACAGTATCTCTTCAGAAGACCACAAAGTCCCCAACGGGGAGGAAGCGGTGGAAAAGTAGCGGTTGCGGCAGTATTTTTGGAAGCAGGCAGCACAAGGAACTGTCTATCCCCTTCGCCCTTTAGACTAAATCACGAATTAATTTAATCTTCTGGAAATCCTAGATGGGGAGAGAGAGGCATGGTAGAAAGGCACACACAGCTGAACAAATAGAAAAAAACGCATCTTCTTAGAAGGAAGTTCTGCCCTCTGATAAAGTGCACAAGGACCCGCCATCCACGCTCCCTTCCCATTTCAGAGCTATTTTTATTTTCAGCTAAAGTTGCCTCAATATTCACCTTTCTCCTTTTGTCTTTAATGTGTTCTTGTCATGGTTCAAGGTTGTCTCCTTCCTATAATGCAAAGTGCATTCCTGGTTGCCTTTACTGTTTTGTTTTATTTTTTTAAGATCATAAGATTTAATTGTTGTGTTTGTGTGGGCTGTTTTGTATATAATTTTACTACATTAACTATCCCTTTTTCTTTTTTAAAAAATAAACAGTTCAAAATAAATAATTATTTAAAATGTCAAATGTAATCTTGTACATAAGAAAAGGTTTCTAAATCTGTAAAATAAATTTATGTAAAAAATGGTGACTGAGTACTATTAAACTTTCAAGATTTTTTGTTTTATTAAAGTTAACATCTCTACAGTATGAATTATTTCCATATAACTATACAGATTTTTATTCATAGTTCCCACCCTCCTTCCTCTTTTCTGCTTCCCCTCTTCTTCCCCTAGGAATGGACCCTATAACAATTTTCAATAACTATTTCTTTTCACATGAAGGTTATAAGTATAGCTTCTTTTAATTCCTTTCTGTTTGTGCAATATATTATTTAATCACTTTCTCCAAATGCTTGCACCAGTTACTTATTGCTCCAAATTTACTATTGCCCTTTCTGTATTGACTTTCGGATAAAAACTCATTTTTCACTACATTAGGACTCCCCCCCCCCTTTCTAAAAAAAAGAATCAGTGCCTAATGAGTACTATTTCTTAGGATCCAAGTGCAGATGTGTCTTTGCTAAACAAATCCATGCTATGCAACTTCTGAAATCATGAGATAAATAGACAAGTTTCCACCTTAGCATCCCAACATTTGTAGCCTTCCAGAAATGTGTGAGATCACTCACTTTCTTTTGTGTATGTGTGTGAGTGCTCATATGCATGTGTGTTGCTTTTACCAGTCTTCTATGCCCTCATTCCCCCCTCAAGGCCTCAGTTAAATTTAAATTCCATGCAAGTTACTAGATCTTGTGCAACTGAAAAAAGAAGTGCCACTGCAAAGGGGTATTTTAATCCTGGGATCTCATATTCCCTTTCACAGAATTTCCCAGCTTCCTAGGATCTGGTGTGCTTCCTGTGTTTATGCTTTATAATAGGGCTTCATTAGGCATTTAGGGCTTCTGAGTATCCCTTTGATATCATCAATAGCTTCTTCTCCTCTCCCTGTGTCCAAATATGAACCCCTGCCTTGGTTTTTACACAATTTAGGATTGCTTCTGGGAGCTCTGACAGGTCCCTGGAGACAGTGCAGTGAGAGGAAGGGGTTAAGTGGCTGAAAGGAGGGAGAAAAACAATGCATCTCCTATTAGAGCTCTAGGAAAACAACCCACTGCCTGCTAAGCAAGACCCTCCTCCAAGGCAGAACTTTACAAGTTGTAGCAGATTTGTTTATAATCTCAGGAAGGGGTGACCACCAGGAAACCATAACATACCCTGTGTCTCTTTTGCCACCCTGCCCCACCCCCCCAGCTCCCATAATGCTTTGCAAGGGTTTGAATTTCCAGCTAGCTGCTCTCTGGAGTTCATGTCGGGTTGGTGCTTAGATAAGAGTGTTGTTGCTTCATTATTGTTCCCCTAGAAAGTGTTGTGGGATTGGACAATTTTGTCTGTGTAATGCCACCCTCTCTTTCCTGCTAATGTTGAGCAGTGGTTGAGCCAAAGTGTTTGTGAAGCAGATGATGAAGCTCTCCCTGGATCGCCACCTATCTGAACATCCGCCCACTGGAATGTTAGGACTTTCGGTGACCGTGAATGAATTGCCTGCATCTAGAACATCCTCACCTTGGTTCTAGGACTTAAGGATAAATGGAAAATAGAAAATTCCTTTAGAGGAAGACCCCTGGAGACAAACAGGGCCTGCTCAATGCGTTTGCCGCCCTTTCTTTCCTGCTAATGTTGAGTTAATGTTTGGCTCAGCCCTTTGGCGTATAACTCACAGCCCTGCTTCGTTTTATAAAAGTCTGTGCACAGAACAAGAATTATCTTCAGCTGAGGGTTTGGCATGGTGCATGTCATATTGCTGTAGTGTATAACACATTTGGGAAGGAAAGGGTCCTCATGTATTTTTTCAGGTCCCACCCAACCAACAGAGCAGTACCTCTTTTAAAAAGGAAAGGAAAGAATACAGGAGGGATGTCAGACTGTTGCATATACTGTATATTGTGGTGATAAGTTAAAAACAACTCACACTATTAAAAGGCGGTAGATCCCCAAGCCCATGCATAATGTCATGTTCCTGCCCTAAAATCCGCTCTTGACGCATACAAAGAAGATTGTCAACATTGTCTCCAGTTTATTTCAACAGCTCCCTATGCTTGGAAGGAAGTCTGTTACAGTGATACACTTTCAAATAAGCGTACATAGTATTGCAATCATATGCTTATATAGAGATACGTTACTGTTCAGTTTGCATATTAACATTTTTATTATTTTTGATATTTTGAAGGCCCTTTTCGTCTGCAAGGTCTTTCGAGCCTCTAAAAGTCTTAAACTAGTTTTCTTTCTGCACATCTAAACTGGGATGACTCCATGGCGAATTCTGTGCGACAGAGCTGTTCTTTCATCATTCAGGTATTATCTTCAGACATTACGGGCCTCATCTCTTACTCTGAAGGTCCCACCGAGGTGGTTGAGGTATGCTGCATCGTCTAATGAAAAGTGATCAGAATTATTATTATTTTGCTGTGTTCCCAGCTGTGTGCACTCTTTCCTATTTTAATCTGCAGAAGTAACTTAGGAGACACGTGTGTCAGCAATTTTATGCCAGAAGTTCTTCCGTCTTTAAAGGAAAATGAATCTGCAACGCCTGCTCTGCAGGGAAAGTTGGAGGGCTTTTAAGGGAGCAAACGGTGCTTTCGGTCACCTTGGCCTGGAAGATGTTAGGAGGCCCAACGCCATTCGCAACTTCGATTTGCCACCACCCTATGCTACTTCGTCCTTTCTTGTGAATATTTTAGCCCGACCGAAGGGTGTTTGGTTGCCTCTCTATCCTCATTCTCTCCACTAAGACAGAGTAATGTGAGAAACTTGTTTGGAGAAAGCCTCGACTTCGAGACGTTTTCTCATTAACGAAAGAAAATATCGTGCTCTCAACCCCTGCGTTGTGTCTGCGACCTCGATGGCTACAGCAAAAGGACCAGGGTGTGTTTGCAATTATGTTGTTTGGATTTGATATTAATAATGATAATCTTTACCTAAGTCTAAAGCCAAAGCAAACATGGGCCTGGAAGTGCGAAATCCAGGGGTGCCAGCTAGAAAGATAAGCAGGTTTTCAGTCTCCCTATCTGCGTGGACAGTGAGATTTCCGCTCCCTCTCCAAACCCCAAGTTGCTCCGGCAGGAAATCATTTCACTTTCCCGGATTTCTTGAAAGACCCATTAAAATACAGGAATCGCTTCCCCCACCAAGACTCTTGCTAGTTTTAGAGGCTGAAAGGCCGCCTCCGCAGCTGTTTCGTGCTATAAGATTAGTGTTTTTGTGGGGCCACCACGGTGGGGGCCACTGCGTATAGCTCTTGATGCGCAAAATCTTGGCTAAGGGGAGAGAGAGAACGCCTGCTATAGATGGCAATATCCAGTACTCCACTTATTAGCAAAGGAAAAGGGAGGAGAATTTCTGTGTCTCAACAATCTCATCAGGATCTCTTGAGATGATTATTAGGATGGGGGCTATCAGAAAATCCCCACAGCCCTGAGAAATCCACAGCAACTGTGACCACAGGCTCTACAACCTTAGTTCTTCAGAGTTGCAAACCCTTTTCTACACTTAGTAAAAACTGTAGTGTTCACACAGGCACTTCGTGATTGATTTTGGCCTCTTCCTCCCCCGGTTAAGTTGATGGATAATATGTAATTAAAAAAAACTTATTTAGTTTTAACTTATGTGTCCAACTTCCAGGACTTTTGTGTTGCTGGGTACCACTGAGTCACGACAGACCCCTAGTTGATTGCACGGGCACATCCTTGGGCCTTGGAGTATAAAAATACACGCATGCATAGATACATACATTTATACATACACAGAAATGGAATAAAATGCCAGAAGAAGGCAGAGGTTGCTCACTTCCGTTGCTCATGCCAGAAATACCTCGCGAGAATGTCTTGGCGGTCAACGGGACGCTAAGGATGTCTTTACCTTTATTTTCAGACCGTGGTGGTTAATCTGAAGAGAGGTCTCAACAACTCTTCAGAAAAGAGCCGGATTCTGACTCCGGTGGCGGCTTTCCACTAAAAGAGGGCCTTTTGTCAATGGCGACACCAGAAGGTGCCGTTAATGCCGACATCACCTGCACCCAAGTGTCCTGTTGGAGGCTGCCATGGACCCACAAAGCAAAAATCGCTCTTGACTTGGCTTAAAATCTGCCTGGCAACAGAAACTGGAGTGTGGACCAGAATTATGTCACTTGTTCGAAGAGCAAAAGCAATAAGTGGGGAGGAAGCTTCCCCCTCCCATTACTCTGGCTCTGCTCCTTGCTCTTTTCACAACAGTATGGAAAAGGCTTGCCATTGTAATTTTCATCGACCTTTCTTTTTCTCTCTGTCAATTTCTGGGCTGACCTACTTATTTGGATTTCTTGGTAGTCACCCATCCAGGCAGCAACTAGCCCTACTTTCCTTTTTTCTGAGAGCTGCACAAGATCTGTACTGGTCCTGTTCTCCTGAAGCGCGTGCAGGAAGCGTTCACTAAAACCAATTGAGCAAAACCTTTTTTTTGAAGGCAGTTTTCTGGCGGAAGACAGCTTGCCACCGCCCCTCAACCTCAGCACGCTCTGGGAAAAGAGCTTCCCTGGATTCCGGAGAGAGGAGAGGTGGGGTGCCCGACTCGGAAGCCCTTGGCTAGTGCTTGCGGCGCTTTCGAGTGCCCGACCCAGCACTCTGCCTGCCTTTGATCTCGCCCAGGCCGGGCCAATAGCTTCTCCAGCTGGTCCTTGGCCACTGCCCTCCTGCCGCTGGGGCACTTGGGCACAGAAGGGTCGCCCAGCCGCAGAATCGTTTGCAGTCTGAGCTGGAAGGAAGGAAGGAAGGAAGGAAGGAAGGAAGGAAGGAAGGAAGGAAGGAAGGTAGGTAGATGGCGGCCAGAAGGGGGAATGCATAGCATCTAAACGCAATTTGAAGGGTGGAAATGCTTGCCAGTTCCCGTGCTCTGCTCGGAGAAGCCCGCAGGTTCGCCCCCGGCATCTCCCAGAAGCAAGCAACGAAAACTGCGTGCATGAGTCCGTAGAGTCTCCCGTTGCCTTAGCGAAGGAGGGAGCTCCCGTGTCCCTTCCGTGTTTCGGGCCTTATCCTGTCATTCAGCACCCGCGTCTTTCTTTCCAGCTTCTAGAAAACCCTCTTCGGTGCGCCCCGTTTCGCCCCCGCCCGAGCGCCTTCCCTTTACTGGAGGGCAAACCGGTTCCTCGGCTCCCACCGTTTACACGGAGATTCCAACGCCCGACCGAACGAAACGTTGCTGCCCGCGGAAAGACGCGCCCTTTGGAGCCTTCCGCTCGTGTTCTCACAACGCCGCGGATCTGGTCCCGAAAGGAGGCCGCCTCGCCTCCCTTTTCCCGGGAAGTCTTCGCTTGGGTCCCGGGGCGGGGAGGCCCACGAGCTGGGGGAAGATCGGGCCGAGTTCACGGGGCTCATCGACCGCGGGGGGGACGCGACTGTGATGTTTGCCCTCGGCTGCCTATTGGTCTGAACGCTGCCTGGAAGCTGAACCGAAAGCGGAGCCCTTTCTGCACTTGGCCTTATTCTGGAATATATCTCAGGATAGAGGTCTGCTGGCCACAAGCTAATGCAGACTGTGGGCAGGGCTCACCTGGGGCCTTCCACAGTCTGCACTAGCATGCAGATAGCAGGGTCCTGTTCTGGGATATATTCTAGAAAAAGACCAAGTGCAGAAAGGCCCCTCGTTCGGCACACTGGAGTCACGGCGCTTAACTCTCGCCAGCTTTTCCCCGGGTGGGAATGGACACGCTTTCTAAACCGGTGGCTTCACCTCGCCCTCGCCCCGTCCTCCTTCCCAGACGTTTCCAGACGTGTTCAGAGATCAGCTTACAAAAAGGGAGCCGCTTCCTCCCGAGGGCGCGAACTGCGCCTTTGCCTGGGCGGCGGAGCCCGGAGGGATTTCCCCAAAGGCGCCGCGCAGCTCTGGAGCCCCGACGGCCCTCGCTGCGCCGCCACAGTCCCCTCTCTACTTGTGAAAAGACATCTTCCGGAGTATCCATAGGATGCGTGGAGGGAGGGAGGAAAGAGAGAAGGAGGGAGCGAGGGAGGGAAGAAAGAGAGAAGGAGGGAGTGAGTGAGGGAGGATGCCTCCACCTGCACAGCCCCTTTGTGAGACAGGGTTGCCCAGGTGGCCTCAGACACGTCCAGAGAGGCACTGAAGCCCTTCCATGCACTTTCGAGGGATGCTGTGGCCGCACATGATCCTCAAACCCCTTCAGGGAGCGGGTTGCTGTGCACACAAGTAGCCTTCGATGTCCCTTCCAATGTGGTTTGAACGATCTGTGGAGGCACACAGAGAAAGAGAGCCTGAGCCCCTTTGATTGCAACGGAGGCAGACGGTCAGGAAGAAAGCATGGTGCCAATAATAAGCCATCTACTGCTTCTCTTTTTGATCGTGGCGGAGGTTGCTGGGGAGCTACAGGAGACTCAGATGGAGTCAAACGGGAAAGAAGGGGCTTCCGAGGGTCTTTGGCGTTCTTGGGCTTCGGAGCCAGATCGGCCGTAGGAGCCTGAGGCTTAGCACGATAGAACCAGGGAGTGGGTAGGAACGAGGGACAGAAAGTAAAGAATAAGCGCACCGTGAGCAGGGGACTTCACACACTGTCTGGTCAACAAAATCCAGAAGTTCAAAGGCTGGGGGAATACATACATGGACCAGCAGATGAGCCAAGGACAGAAGATGCATAGTACCTGCATGATGCCTAAGACTTTCTTCAAGCTGACCGGCAGCTTCAGCAATATTTAGAGACAACGACCACAGATCATTCACCATGCAAAGCCTACTTTGAGCGCTGTCTCTTTGGGTGCATTCCAAATAATACCTGCAGACCAGGCATAATTGCCACTGCTTGTGTGCATTCTCCACCTATTTTGCAATTACCAAGTGCCTACGCAGGTGCCCTTCCTTTCCTCAACCGCTTCTATTAGGTATCCAGCCTTGGAGTGACTCCACCAGGGACAGAAACACACAAGCCAGAGTGGCGTAATGGATAGGATACTGAGCTGGGGGCTACAAGGTTTAAATCCTCAGTCGGGCACCAAACACACAAGGTGGTCTGATTTTGGTTCATCTCAAGCTAACCTTCCTCAACATAGTAGAAAGAGAGAAGTGGGTTTGCTTTCACCTTAAAATCTTTGGAGGAAAGGTGAAAGAACAAAATAAAAAATATGCAGTGACAATTGTTCCTGGAAATAATAATAAAAAACCACTGTTGCCAAAAGGCACTCAAAGGTAAACCTCAAAAACCAAGGGTCCCAGTCAGCCGTGGTCCTCAATGCAAGCCCATATTTTGGTATGGAGCAGCTTTTGAGAGTTCAGAAAACCCATCACCTGCAGACAACCTGAGCAGCATTTTGAGATAATGTGGGCTGTACACCAACCATTTCTGCTGTAAGGTCATCCTACTGAAACCAAATGAAATACAAAATTGATTTCCATTTATTGTATGCTCTCTGCTTAACGCCTCTTGGTCAATTAAACACATACAAACAAAATCGGTTCATTAAAAAATAATTACAGCATCCACCAAGTGGGTGAAAATCATCAACTGAAATATCCAGCGTCTTGGTGCCAGGAAGCTCCTTCTGTATAGAAGCACTCAAGTTTAGTGGCGAAATCTAGTTGTTAATGGGTGTCTAACAGAAGAAAAAGAAAGGAAGGGTGATGCTACTACAATTTTACACACGAAAGGTCCTCGAAATTAGGACTGCCAGTTCCTAGGTATTTAGTAGCTACACAGAAGAGGAAATCTTCATTCGTGAAGCCAAGCCGTGAGAAGGGGAAATTCTAAGAGTTTGTAATACAAGTGATCCATTCTGGGTTGTTTTTTTTGGGGGGGAAGGGGGGGCAGAACAGGTGAAATGATAAAAACCACAGAAAGGCTGCCTCCCGGTACACATGACAGTTCTATTTAAAATCGAACTGTCTTGGGACTTACATTTGAGTAGACCTGTTTAGGATTAAGTTCTTAGTCCCTCTGTACGGTGCTCCGTGAGCCTGATTTGTCACCCTGTAATTTCTGTGAGTTCCTACTGAGTTCCTCAGCGCTTTCAGTTCAGAAGATGACAGATCATTAACTCACTCGCAATCCTCAATGCTCAGAGGGTGTTTTCACCCTCCAAAAGAAAATCTACTCCTCAAAGGTCCCCTGGTGACTCGCAGCTTTCCTCTCAGTTGTGCCCACAGGTCTGTTTTGAAACAACTTACCTGTCCAGTGAACAGGTGAGTCGGTGAACACGCATAAAAATACATCCTCCCGCCAGTCTCTAACACAGCTTGACAGCCCAGCTTTTCTTTAGCTACATTTAATTTCTTTAGGTACATTTATAATTTCAGTTTTGCTCGGTTCCTCTCCCCCCCCTCCCACAGCCGCCAAATCAACTTAACAGCAACATCAACAAAATCTTGAGCACAATGCTGAAAAAAATCAAGCGGACAATTAATTACCTCCCAAGGGCTAATTGGCTGTTTTCCTAGCAAACTTCTCTCCCAAAGGAACGGGAAGCTTTGGTGCGCGCCTGCTAAATGCTTCTCGTGTCTGCTCTAATGACCTCCAAGGCACCGGCTCTCCTTAATTGTTTGCGCCTCTGGTAAGGTCTCGTCCCTGCCCGCCTTGTGTAAAGTTACTCAGAGTTTGTGGGACGAGAAATTTTACACTTTGCTGGGGGGGGGGGGGTGGCCGCTCGGGCCCTGGCGCTCCCAGCTGGAACGCATCTGTAACGGTGCAAATGCAGAACTTGAGACGCCGCGCAGCCTCCGAGGGAGACAGAAGGAAAGCGCGGAAAGGCGACTGTCGTGGAGCGAAGGACTGAGAGCCTGGGATTCGGGGCACAAAGGAGCGTGAGCGCAAGTGAGCCACGCAAATCCGGAGTCTCTGGATAGTTTTACCAAACGCTAACTGCAGCAACGGCACCGCACGGGCGCACGCACCCGATGTCGGAAAGGCAAGGCTCTCAGAATATGGTGTAGGGGTGTGAGGCTCGTGGTGATTTATTACGATCCTATAAGGGGGAGCCTCGTGGGCCGGGACCGGTCCCGTGCAAGGCGTTTTTCCGAAGCGGTGAGGGAATCCGCATCAGTCGTTGAAAACAATAGTGGGGCGATTGTACGGCAGGGCGCGGCACACATCGCACGCCGTCATGCTGTAGTGCGAAGTATTGGACGGCCGAGGGACCTCTGTGGCTTCGATCCTGAGAACCACGAATTCGCCACGGGGAAAGGGGCTCTTCCAGTCCCGTGCTGGAAGCGTCTTTCTTCCGCCCACGAGTGACCGTGGATCGCTCTTCCAGGCCCGTATATGCGGCCCACGACCCTTTTTACAGTGGGCCTTATTTCGGATTCTACGCCATCCGCGTGTTAATACAGGCCCCTATTCCGGAATAAGATCCAGTGCAGAAAGGTGCACATTGCTCCAGCTGCCTGTCCAAGAGACACGTTGTTGTTTTCTGGGGAGGAAACCAAAGGAGCGCCAATTAGGAGTGCGCATGAGCGAGGAGGGGGCTGCAGGCACCTCCTCTGGGTTAGAGGAAGGTCTCCCCCCCTTCCGCCATCCATTAGCCCCCCCCCCGCCCCCGGGCTGTTTGTCTTGCTCGCTTTCTTCCTCTGTGATCTCTGAAGTGTCACTAATTGCGCCTCCTGGACCCGCTCGCTGAAAGCGGCAGCAGCCAATGGGGGGCCAAAAGGACCAAGAATGTCCCCTCGGGAGGCCAAAGGGGGAGGAAAACCCTGCTCCCTTCCCTTCCCTTCCCGTCGTCGGGGTCGCGATGATGCGCCCTGGCCCTGCAAGGGGAGGCGGGGTGACGGCCTCGCCTCACACGCTCCTGAGTGTATAAAGAGCCGAGGGCCGCCCGGGGCTGCTCTCAGATGCCCACCGAGGTGCCGCCGGCTCCGAGCATGGACGCCAGCCTGGAGCGCTGTCCCTTTTCCCCATCCGCGGCCGTCTTCTTCTACGACGGCTCCTCCTGCGTGCCTTCCCCCGAGGAGGAGCCGCCCGACGCTGAGGGCTTCGTGCCCCGCATACCGCCGCCTCCCTCCGCCGCCTTCGGAAGCCACCAAGCCGACCTGCCCGGCGGCGGCGGCGTCTCGGACGGCGAGGAGCACGTGCGCGCGCCCTCGGGCCACCCGCAAGGCGGGCCCTGCCTGCTCTGGGCTTGCAAAGCCTGCAAGAAGAAATCGAGCACGGTGGACCGTCGCAAGGCGGCCACGCTGCGCGAGCGGCGCCGCCTGAAGAAGGTCAACCAGGCCTTCGAGGCCCTCAAGCGCTGCACGGCGGCCAACCCCGGCCAGCGGCTGCCCAAGGTGGAGATCCTGCGCAACGCCATCCGCTACATCGAGAGCCTCCAGGAGCTGCTCCGAGAGCAAGTCTACCATTTCTGCCGCCTGCCCGGCGCCGGCCGCTCCGAGCCCGACAGCCCAAGCTCCAGCTGCTCCGACGGCGGCCTGGTAAGGGCTTCCGTGGCCGCGCTGGACGGGCGGGGGCGCGAAGGGCCACCTGTGCGGACGGGACGGGACGGGACAGCCCGGGTTGGAAGCGAGGGGAGAGGGGCGGGCGGCTCCGGCGGCAGAGGGAGCGGGGTGGGACGTCGGGAGCATCGGTCTTGCCGGACGCTTCTCAAGGTGGGGCGGGCACCGTCCCGTGGTTCACTTAAAGACCTCGTCGTCTTTCCCTTAATACCGAATACGTCTTCTTAATACCTTTTACGAAACAAAATCGCCGTCGGGCCTTTTATTTCGGGGGAAGGAAGAAACCCCCCGCACGTCTCCCTCTGGATTCGGTATTGATGGCGCAGCGTGGAGCCGGTGGGCTCCTCCATCTGCGGACCCCCGGGAGAACAGGTTGCTGGTGGCCTCCACGGGCTGTGGCCCTGTCCAGCAGGGCTCCTCTTACGTCCTCATGAAGAAGAAGAGTTGGCTTTTCTACCCTGCTTTTCTCACCCATTTAAGGGGACTCAAAGCGGCTGACAAAGCTTTTCTATTCTTCACAGAACACCCTGTGAGGTGGGTGGGGCTGTGAGAGCTCAGAAGAGAGCTGTGACTTGCCCAAGGTCACCCAGCTGGCTTCATGGGGGAGGGTGGAATCGAACCCAGTATTCCCAGAAAAGAGCCTGGCTCCTTATGAGCCAACCCCCACCCCGCAAGGGTCGTGGCCTGTTATTTGGGGGAAACGTCGGCTCATTTTCGAGGGTGAAGCAAAAGGGCCTCCCTGTGGCACCATTTACCCCTGTGCTGCGCCCCTGATCAGAAACTTGTCCATAAAATGCAGTGACCACAGCTGGGTAGAAATGACGGGCTACGAACGGACTTTGTCAGCCAGGAAGAATTTTGTTTGGGGGCTTCCAGCAAAACCTTCTTCAGCTGGGTCCCTGCTGGCCGAGGACAAATGGAGGAGTCTGGGTGGGTGGCTGGGTGTCCTTTAGCCCAGCGGTTAGCCGGGTGTCCATACAAGCGTATTAGACCAAGTTGAAACGTTAAACTTGGTAGGGTGAAATTTTCAGCGTACGTTTCTGGTGAGACGCGGTGCCATAAACCCGCGATTGGAATAGCGGTTCATCATGTTGGTCCAACAGAAAACGGTGGCAAAGGTCAGCATGTTTAAGCAAAAGTAAATGCTTTAGAAGGACCTCGTATTCCCTTTGATCCTGTCCCAGTGGGGTAAATGCCTCAGAACAAATGAACAAATGGATGACCGAACTCTAGGAGCCGACACTCAGTAAATAACAGTGGCGTGCAATCACTACATTTTTTTTAAAAAAAGTTGTAAATCTGAAATTAGACTGGGTTTACGGGTGTGCAGACAAAACTAGTTCCCTGACTTTAATGAATGCAGAACCTGCCAAATAGTGAGGCTTGAGAATTCACAACACAGACACCAGCAGAGGTGATCCAGGATACTTTTCTCATCCTTCTATGACCCCATATTTTTCTTTCTCTGTATTCTGAAAGAGCAGGTTGGTGAAGGGTCTCTTTTACAAAATGCCAAAGATTTTAAGATTACCACCCTGTCTGCTAACTTGAGAGCAATCTAAACTTTAAGATTTGCCCAGTATCAGTGGCATAGAAATCCATGTGGCATAGAATCCCCAGTGTTCTGGCTTCAATCCTTCATATATATTTTACGAGTATATATGTTAAATGCTGTGGGATTTTTTTCTGAGTAACCCTAAAACTGATAATACTAAGTGGATATAAGTAGATATAAGTTAATTTAATGAATGCAATTAACCCCATACACAAGACTGTAAATAATCTGCTCCTTCAAAGTCCCTTAAAACAATTGGCTGGTAAAAGACCTTTAAGAATTTAACTGGTGAAGGTTGAACTCAGGACCAGACTGAGTCTGTTCACCATATTTCCCTGAAAGAAAGCACTCTAGAAGGCAGTTTTACCTGAGCATCAAAATAATCTGGAGAGGTTACTTAGAGGCAATCTATATAAGTATTTTAAATAAAAACTAATAGTAAAAACTGTGAAGTGGATTTCAATTAAAATCAGTGCACCCAACTTACATAAAATTTGATTTTTAAATATATATATAGTGGGTAGGGGAAAGAAAGCTATTCACACTGAGGAGGCCCAGGTGAAACTTAAATTCTCAGTAAGGGCCTAAAAGATGTAATTATTGCAAATCTCTGGAGGAAGAAACTTTGAAAAGGAAGGTGCCACCACAGAGAAGGCCAGAAAGTACAAGGCAACTACCTGTACAAGTTACCTGTATGTTTTTTTCTCTTATCCCCAGTAAGAAAGAAAAAGAGACTGAGCAGGTGAAGGACAATGATAAGAAAAACAGGGCAATTGGGCAAAATGCTTCACACACACTTTCCTTGATGTAAACCTAGATGAATTTGCTTTTGAATAAGTATGATTAGGATGCTAGAGTTGCCAGCTGTGAGCTCCTTTCCCCCTTTCCTACTGACGGAGAAGTCTCTTTCTCCCTTGTTATGATACATTGCTGGGTGGATCACAGATTCTGGATGATACATTGCTATGCCCAGATTCTCCTCATAATGCATTTGGCTCTGGGCATGCCAGACTTCTGATGCCCTTGCCTTTCTGTCCTGGGAAAGTTTTAGCTGGCTGCTGTTTTCTCTTGCTCTAATCCATTCTTCATGGTCAACATGTTACAGATAGGAGGTAACATCAGACTGTTTGGCTTTGCTTCCCCTTCCCTCGTGCCAGAGCAAACAAAAGGAGAATAGGAGTCGGGGGGGGGGGGGACGGGACTTTAGGCTGCCTGGATTCCCAAATCAAGGGATAGTCAGAATAGGAAAAGTAATGGATGATCAGCACAGCTGCTTGGGGGGGGGGGGCGGGGGGGGCGGAGAGAGAATCTGAACTAAACAAAGTGCCTTGTTGAGGGTTAAAAATATGTATTTTGTACTTTGAAGTAAGAGGTCATTTTAAGGCTCATTTCTAGGCTCAGATGGATAACTTGTCCTGCTTCTGGACAGAGTTAGGCTTTGCAGAGGTCAACATTAAGAGCAGCTTAATGGAATATAATGCAAAGGACTCCAGTGAGAAATGTGTAGCTATAATAACAGCAGGAGGGGCATGGATATGGGTCAGTTTGCTTCAGCCCAGGTGCCAAGCAGAGGGCAGACCAATTGGATCACACATCTCTCCCTGTGCAAATGTTGAGGCTGGGGAACAAAAGTTCCCCCGTGTCTAAGGCAGGATCCATGCAAGAACTTTATGCACCAGGAAGCTGCAGTATCTGCACAAAACTGGCCCCTTGCTGTGTGTTCTATGTGCATGGAAGCCTTGCAGTTCAAGGGGATATCCTGGCCTTCTCACAGTGAGTCTGTGTATTCAAACACAGTAAGTGATCAGTGGGATCAATCCCACTGATGACACCTCCCTTCACCATTAGAACAGGCTGCGGTTGTGATCCTTCCTCTGCTTGACATGATCACAGCCGGAGTATTCCCGGTTTTGATCTCCACTGGCAGGGCTGCTGTGGTATGTGCTATGTGCCTTTTCTGTGCAGATTCTGCCTAATTTTCTACCCAGCCTGGTGACACAAAGAGCAAGAAATGGCTCTGGAAACGGGCCGTTTCCAGCACTTCACATCATGGGCCTCTTGTGGTGTGGCCCCTTAGGACTGGGCAGATCTTGCCAATGTTCATAACTTAATCATTAGTATAAAAATTAGGATAATTAATAAGGAATAATGATTAATAATAAAGGCCTATAAAGCTTAGACCCATGAGCCAAAGTACAATCTATTAGATAAGTGATGTTCCAGGGCTGGTCATATAATGAGGGAAAGAGAAGCATCCAGGGAAGGCAACAGTTTTGGAGCCAAGTGTAAGAGCCAGAGAGGGTGTATTTTGAGTTGGTTCTAGGGATGTACATGACTATTCATAGCATTTGATACTTGTATCAGTTTGTACCAATTCGTACAAATCCAGACATTCGTACGTGGTTCTGATTTTACAACTTTCGTACATTGGCATTTGTATTCATAAGAATGCTTCAGAACATTAATGAACCAGGGAGGTGGGAAAGTGGCTGCGCCAGACCCATATGCAGTGGATCCAGAGTGCATTCAACATGGATTGAGAGTGGATTCAAAGTGGATTCAGAGTGGATATGGTATGGGATATGTACGGGATACATGTGCATTCGTGTCTGATATTCATACAAATTTGTACAAATACATTCGTATCAGATAGAATCCTACCACATTCAAAGGGGATCTATTCAAATGAATACGGATTTTCTTAACATTCGATTCAATACAAATTGAATGAAAAAAACCAAACATTCATGCACATCCCTAGTTAGTTCTCTGTTTTAACTGCCATAGTGGAGTATCAGCATTGGTTGTCCTTCTGGGCATCCCCATGGTAAGGATACTGCGAGGCGAATGTGAGTTTGCCTCGCAAGAATCCCCATGAAAAGCCCTAATTCAGGCTACGTGAGGGATAAAATCCTGTAAATCGAAGTAAAAAAAATAATCCTTGATAACTGTGCTTGCCCTGAATTATGGGGCAAGAACGGGTTGTCCTGGGGGCATGGGGACACTTGTGGGTTATGACTGCAGCATTAGCAGGCAGGGCTTCACTGTCCCCGCTGCTAATGCTGCAGTCGCAACTGTCCCCCCTTACCTGAGCGCTTAATCGCCCAGGTAAGGGCTTAATTTACCCCAAACAATAGCCTGACAACTGTTCCATAAAAGCAGGAAAAATCAAATAAGGAGAAAATAATGGAAGAAACACATAGGATACCTCCAGACATGGGCCGGAACCCATGATTCTTCTGGGGCTATATTGGGATTGCCAAATGCAATTGTGGATTCCTAATGCAGCTCTGGGATATCAAGGCTGCATCACATAATGTTGCTATTTCATTCCCTCTGGCTACCTCTGGTAGCAAGGGATAATGCAGGATCTTGACTCCTCAGCATTATCCTTTGCTAGCCTGACAACACTGTAGCCAGCACTGTCTTTGCACAGTTTACTAACATGCACATCCAGGTATTTGGCAAGCACCAAACAGCCAGATATGCATGTCAGCATATTTATTTCAGCCTCCACACATGTGCAGCGGACAAACCTATGATGGTGGTTCTGTCCATAAGGTCACTAAAAAGCACTATTGCTGGAAAAACGGAATTAAAAAATGGAGATGAGAGCGTGCTTGGCTGGTTTTTGTGTATTTGCAAGAGGAATTATGATGAAAGGAGATGACCTACAAAGGTAAAAGCCCCAGATTGCCTCCTGCATTGGATGGGGGCAGTGAGAGAAAGGCAGAATTTGGCCCTCATTGCCAATCTGGGGCACATGATGTCCACATGTCTCTCATCTCACCTCACCTTTTCACTGGAGTTGAGAATTTCTGCCAGCCCATTTCTGATGCTATACCTATGCAAAGCAGGCAAGTTAATTGATTTCACTGCCACCATGTGTCTACAAAGTGGAAGCAAGAGAGCCTAAGAGTGGTTGGCACCCTCAGAGCTCATTATTCTGCGCTGCGGAAGGGCACCTCCAAAGCCTCTAGTGCCCTTCTCAGAGCATTGGCCGTGGACACCTTAGACATTCGGGATCCATGCATTTGGAGCCTTTTCAGGTCACCTGCTGCTTTTGTACATGTGGATGCTCAGTTATGAATAACAGCAACAAAAAAGGGTCATGGAATAACATCTCAGTAGAGGAGCAGATTTTCTTCTCAGAAAGAAAGCTAGGGGAAAGAAAAGGGGAAAAAACAAAGTTCTTTACCTCCTTTCAAATAGTAAGATAACTTTTCCCTTTAAAAGCAGACAGCTCCAATAACTCAAATTCAGTTTGGGCAATGCTGGTGGATTGACTCTTGGCTTAAAACTGCAACACTTTTAAGTTGTCCTCACAGCAGGGAATAAAAGACCTATTGATTCTGGCCGGGTTTTGCAGACTCTAACAAATACATTATCATCTACAGAGGATCCAAACAAAGATAATGCAAAATTAAGCATATGTAAAGACAGTCAACCCATTTGTTCATCCTGTCACCTCTGACTGACAAGGATTCTCCAGGGCCTTTTGCACATGTGGCCTTAGGCAGGAACAGCAGAAGCCCCTCTTACCGCTGATATACTTCCTCCAGTGAAGATGAAGCTACAGATCTGATGAGTGCCAAAGAGGTACGTAGCTGAAACAGTGACAGTATTCTGAACCGTGAATACAACAGAGGACACCAGGAAGTGCCACCAAATGTGGCGCTGGAAATTGGCATTGAAAAGGGCCTTCAGAGGCTGGTTGTCAGCTTCAAGGATTGGGCCCAACATTCAGTTCTTGGACCTGAGATAGAACAGCTTGTCTGGAATGCAGGTAGTCCTATACCATCCCATCAGCAACTTGGATAGGAAGGGACAGGTTTCTGATGCCTCAGGTAAGTGCAGAGATTGCCCAAGATTTCATGCAGATCTACGTGAAGCTTTTTCCATGTCAGGCTTCTTCTCAAGTACCTCTGTACACCCCAGTGCTGGAACGAGCACTAGCCACCTTAACCATGGAGAAAAAAATCTCCACCTTCAGCCTAAATTAGGAATAAAATAGCCACAGAGCTTTTCTCTGCATAAACATTTTATCACGGTGTGAAATCGTGAGTACTACAGATAGGTAATGGAGCAGTTACTTCACTAGCTAAAAAAAATTTAGCTGGATGCTGGCATCTTGCAATACTTCTAATTTTCCTGTCTATATGCTCCTCCTTGGGACCTTGCAGTAACATGACAAATATAGTAGCTGAGCTCCTATGAAGCAATGGTTATGAAACTCCTTCTTTCTTGTCTGTTGCAGGCTGAATGCAATAGTCCAGTGTGGACTAGAAGAAGTGGCACTTACAACAATGTCTACTGCTCTGATTTGCAAAACGGTAAGGTTTGGTCTCTTCTCTGTCCCGAGATCAATGCTGATAGAATCAAAGTGTGAGAGTTCACGTCTTTAAAGCAAGATTAGTATCCATTAGATTTTGAGAAATGAGCAGTTTCTGCATTCTACGTGTTAGCATGGAACACAGAGCTCACTAGCTGCCTTGAAACAAGTGATTTGGGCCAAGCAGCAAGGACCATGCTAGTAGTCATCCTCAGGACAGCTGCTGGTTCCAGCCTAACTTTGACCAGAACCTCAGAAAGTGCCAGACCCAAAGTTGCCAGCTATTAGTATTTTTCAGTATGTGCCCAGAAAAAATCCATTTCTGGGGCCATTCACAGAGCCAAACTACATGCCACTGGGCTCCACGCACTAACCCTCCGCCAGGAATGTCTGGGTCTCCCCTTGGAGTGGTCTCCAATGTAGTATTTGCACCTGGGACCACTGCAATGTTTAGCTTCATGCAGCTACAGCATTCACCAGGGACTGTGTGAAAGATGCTGTAGGAAACTAAATATTGGAAAGAGGAAAATAGGAACTCTCCAACAGATGAGAGGAAAAGTCAGGTCTTTAGGAGAACCCGATATTTCCCATTTCTGCCTCCCATGAAAGTGATTTACTGACTAGCCCCACAAATTTCCCAGTGGCACTTTGTGCCGTTTCCCACCCTTTAGAGCTTCAAATAAGTCTGGACCAGCCACTGCTGTGTACAAAGCAGCTAGGTAAATTATCTATCTTCTGTCCATCTCCCCCAAGATCTCAGGACAGTTTACATTAAAGCCAATATTAAAACCCAAGGCCAATTCAACCTTGGCCCTGTAGTACATGATGGGGAAACATTTCAACCCAGAAATCCTCTTGACTTACCAGTGATTACCCAATTGTCTACTAGCAGTGGTGTACAGAACCTTACCTTTGTTGCCCAGCACCATAACCATTTGCACCATTTCCAATGCTAGGGTCATCTGAGGTGCCACACAAGTGTGCTGGCACCTTAGATCATCCAAATCTAGCAGGAGCCTCGATTGTATTTTATTCGTAACAATTTTAAACTACCATTTTAACCATAAAGTAACATGAAGCATTGATGCACCAGATCATAATAACCCAAAGCGTTTTAATGTTATTTCTGTCCACTGAATGCTGTTTCTTCCTGCAGTCTGTTCCTCAGAAGTGAGCCCATCCCTGTCCAGTCTGGATTGTTTATCCAGTATAGTGGATCGAATCTCTTCCTCAGAGCAGGCTGCACTGTCCCTGCAGGACTCTGCTTCCCTCTCTCCTGGTGCCAGTCCTGAATCACATCCAGACACCCCAGACACCCCTCATCCGAAGCTCATCTATCACGTACTATGAGCAGCTTGTGATGGGAAACCGGCTCTGATCACCCCTGAGTATTTCTAAAAGCTTCCAGCAGCAAAGAGGCAACTCTGCAATGACATGAGAGACTCACTGAATTCCATGGGACCAAAAAATATGTATATAAAGGAAGTCACTTTAATAGATGTATATTTCTGGATATCCTTGTTCTGTCTTTTACAGAAGGAATTGCTTTGTATTTAACAAAAACATTATGCTGAAATCTAATATGTTGGCTTTTTAAAGTGTATCACATTAATTTTAGTTGTGAAAAAACAGAGGGCTAATATGCAGCTTTTCAGATTTTGTTGAACTATAGCCTTCATTCTTCCTATTGAGCTTGATTAGTGGCAAAGAATAATGCAAAGTGTTGCTCAGCAATATCTGAAGGGTCTCTGTCCACAATGACCTAGTAGAATAGCTCAGGAGCCCTGGTGGAATGCATCATCCACATTGTGGACCACTCTGCCAGGAGGCCACGACTTCTGTGGAATGCTGCATCCACATGGTTCAATGAACTGGAGCAGCCTAGAGTGTAAAAATGTACCATAGCCCACTCCAGTTGGAGGCTGCTTGAAAGAAGTCTCTGAACTTGTTGCTTATGATGGCACCAAATGGATGATCTGGTCTACCAAGTGCAAAGAGCTGATCCTGACTAAAGCAATCGTTGCCAGGAAATTCAGCAGCTGGGAACTTTAGTTTCCAATCTCCAAAGCTGGGCCAGGTTGGCCACTCACTCACAATGCAGACAGCCCTTGGCTCAGGCCAGGTCACTCCTGCTTTAGGCCAGATCACTTAATTTGGGCCAGGACCAGCCTAGCACGGTGCAGGATAATGTGGGTGTTTGGAAAAGGCCTAAGTGTCATTCCATCATAAAATCACAGTACACTGTACAGCCGAGGACACACTGGGAAATGCTCCAATGCCCAGAAAGAACTTAACTTGTTTTTTGAAAGAGCTTGATTCCATAGTCCCTGGAAGGATATATTTTTTCTTAGAAAGAAAGAAAGAAAAAGATAATGGAAAACAATTCTTCTGTTCTGATAGGTTGAGCTCAGCAGAGCTTACCTCCCCTTAAGGATGGATAGCTTTAGTGTTTATTTTCATGCCTGATAAAAAGTAGAAAGATTTTGCAGACTAGCAGTTTTTATGAGTCCAAGCTGTAATTTCTCCATTTTCCCCTTAGTCCAGTGATGGCAAACCTTCTGAGCTCAGTGTGTCAAAATTTGCAAGAAAACCTAGCTTAACTCGGGTGCTGTGTCACATCTAGAAATATCCAAAATTTTGTGATATTTGTAGCTCTAGTAAAAAAGGTTTTTTATATATATGTATTTTATTAAGAGCAAAAACAAATAGTTCTTTACATCAGTGACTTTTGTTGCTGGATTTCGTTTGCTAAATCTTCAATTGAAAGTTGGTATTTCATACCCCTCAAGAACAAGCAAGCACTACACGCCCAGGTGCCAGGGTGACCATATCTCACCCAAAAGGGCTTGGCGTGTCACCTGTGACACGCGTGTCATAGGTTGGCCATCACTGCCTTAGTCGGACAATTTGAACACCGCTCAGCAGTTCACCTCTGAAAGCAGATGATCTAAATGGTCTCACTTAGTGGCAATTCTATCAGGAGGTAGGATGATACTCTTGCCTTGAAAGCTACTTTTTGCTATAAGGGCAGCAAATTGTCTTTATTTCAGTTCAGTTTCTTAATTTTAGTGGAGTCATGTAAAGTTTTTGCCTCAGGCTTTGCAGTATTTTACCCTCTTCCTCCCTTGACTACCTTAAGGGTCTCTTTCTCACCAAACCACATTTTTTGTCTTTTTTGAAACTCAGAAGCCTTTTGTGATTGAATAGTAGCCTAATGTGCATCAGGACTTTATTTTTGTTTTAAAAGATGTCGATGTCGAGCACTTAAGTGCATCAGTAGGTTTTCCTCAAACCAAATTGGCTGGCAAAATTTGGAATGCAAATCTAATTCTGCTTTTATTTTCTTAGTCGTGCTTTCCTTATCCATTTAAAAAAGCCTTAGCGAATCTAAGTTTTCAAACCTGTGCTGCTTTTTCAAGTCAGTTAAGTAACTTTTGACAACATGTTGAATTATGAATAGCTCTTCAGTATTATGTGCTTTTTTTTTGTTAGTTTGAAAGGCTCATAGCCTAACATTTCAAAGCACTTTTGATCTCTCTGGAACTCAATGCCTGGAACACACTGAAGTCCTGATTTTGTGGCAGGCATGGCCATAAAGCTTTTATGATGGCTGGAAATTCTTCAGAAACCGGCTAAGCAAGCTGAATTGTGTGTAGGACCCATGAAGAAAAATAATCACACCTGAAACCTTCTCCATTTATTTCTAAAAATTCTTCAATCTTTGATTTTCCCACTCTTTCACATAGGGAGAACAAGTTGTTTCAGAAAAAAAAAGAGTATTTATCTTCTCTTTTCACTTGATGCTTTATTCCCTCCCAGATCCCTATTTCCAGAGACCCAAGTTCTGTAAAAACCAACTGTAAGAACAATTTCCATTACAATCCAACCATAAACATATCAGATCTGAGACAAGTTCCAAATGGATCATACTGCTAGTGTACAATGCACTGTCCAGCACAATATAGTTTTGATGATCATTTGCCCTTCATTAGTTTGCGTGCTTTTGATTTTTTCCTTGACTCTTCATCCAGCTATAACTCAAGGGAGGGCAAAAGCAGGATAAAAATAGGATGATGGTGAATTCATAGAATCTGTATCTTAATACAAGTCTTAAGATGCAATGTCAGAAGATGCTGGTTGGTTTGGGGGACGGAGCAATACATTGTGTGTTTGAAAACAATGTATCAGGAGTAGCTTCAACACACTGAATTTACAGGCCACCAACAATGTGACTAAGGCTCAGCATGAGAGGAACAACACTAAGGTGCAGTGAGTTGGCTGAAGGGGATGCTGCGCTTGTATATACAGGTCATGCTCAATACCTTCCTTCTAACAGACGGTGAATACAAAAGCAGGGTACCTGCTCCGGGTTCCTGCCACTACGGCAATGGAGCCTGTCTTACAGGGGGAAATGACATGAGGGAAATTTCTCATAGAATTCCCTGCCCCTTTGGATAATGAACACAACATTTTAAAAACACTGTTTTATTTTCTCTCGCACCTTTTTCATTTTTTTCTGCAACACTTTCCCACATGGGTTGTTATTTCATTGTCAAATTGAAAAAAAAATACTTGTGGCTTTAATTAGTATTAGGTAGCTGTGTAATAAATAAGCCACAGTATACAAAATCCCGTGTTTCAGTTTGTGCCGCAATGACCTTGCAAATGACCTTTTTCAAGCTATGTAGTGTAGCACCAACAAATCACATGTCCGTAATATACACCTCTTTCTGGATAGCTGGCATTTGAAGAGTCTCAACAAAGGTCAACACCTCCTTTTTGGGGTTGGTAAATATTTTCAGAGTATCTCCTGCACCTTGCTCAATACTCAGAGCAGCTGTATGTTGTTTTGGTTGATTTTGGTCATTTGGGGAACCTTTTCTTCTACCACACTCCTACAAAATATGGCAATTTTCTCCCATAAAATAGGCAATACTGTACGTGAAAAAACTTTTTAGGGGGAATTTTATTTCTTTTGTTTTGAGAATACATATTATTTATTTAAAAAGATATTCACATAGCCATTCAGGGCTTTACTGTTGCATCAAGACTGCATGAAATAGGCTGGGAAAAGTCAGACACACCTTTAAAAACATTTTCCCTCTGCATTCTCTTGGCACATAGGTCCAGTGGGGAGAACAGGCGTCCCTAGTTGCCAGTCTCTGCACCCTGACACTTAACGCCTGTGGCAAAAGTCTGCATCCATGATGACAGGGGTCCTGAAATTTTTAAGTTGAAAACTTTAATACAACCAATAAAAAGTACAAAATAAGAACAAAGAAAAGGCAACATTTAAAAGAAGCAGAGATGCTCCACTTGAGTGTGTGTCAATCAATCAATCAATCAATCGGTACATAAATAAGCAACAGTACTGCAGCTATCAGTTTGACGGGCAATAGATGATAAAAACCTGTCCTGCTTTTAAGTTCATGATAGTTTTAAGTAAGTGTGAAAATCCTTCCCCCCCCCTTTTCTCCACTGTTATTTTCTAACAAGCTTGAGCTAGACTGCTACATGCCAGTGTACACTTAGAGCAGTTCAGAGGTTTGAATGAATGGTTGGATAATAGTAACATTCAAAATTTGGCCAAATTTGGACATTTGAATTCAAATTGAATGTTGGCACATTCGAAGATTGACATTTGAATTTTAATGGAATGTTTTGATATATTTGTATAAAGCTTCGTGTGGGAGTCATATGGGAGTCATTTGAAGGAGATCTATTCAAACAAATACAAATTTCCTTGCATTCGTTTTGATACAAATCAAACATTTGTGCACATCCTTATTGAACAACAATCAGATGCCTAGTTTTAGGGTTGCACTATCTGGCAGATTGTTGAAGAGGGCAGATTAGCCAATATGAACACAAAAACAGGTTCTGCATGTCAGCTGTAAACAAACATTGCACTTTGAGCAATCTGCATAGATGACATTACTTCCAGTGAAGGGGGCATGCTGCTCACATGTCTGCTGTTGCTTCTGACAAAAGCAATACCAAACTGAGGAACACTGAACTGCGGATTAGATAAGTTCATGGAGGTCAGGTGTATCAATGGCTACTAGAATGGATGTCTAGGTTCTGCCTCCAGGTTGGAGAGACAGGCAGGATGCCTCTAAATGTCATTGTCAGGGATCTGTGAGCAGGTGAAGGTTTTGCCTTTGGGGCAATTTACACCTTAAGTAGGTGTGATGGTCAGCTAACTTTTGGAATGGTTTGGACATCCACAGTTTGTGATGCCCAAACCATTCCAACCATTCCCCAAGCACCTGCTAAGTCCAATTGCACAACGCTGTTGCTGTGGTGTCCCAATCTGGCTTCTAGTAAAACGGTAAAGCAGTTTCTGCCCTATTGCTATATGCTCAGGGGACATTCCTGCACATGTGGAGTCACTTCTGGTATAGAAGCGGCCCCACGCTGTGCAGATGCACCATCTGGGAGTGTCCCCATCTTCACCTTTTTGCCTAGTGTGAAAAGACCCTTTGTTTTACATTTGAGAATGCCCAGTCGTTGGCCACTGTTGTGAGTCAGGATTCTGGACTATATGGGCTGTAGTCTGTTCCAACAGGGCTTCTCTTGCATTCTTATATTCTCATGTTTTCTGCCAAGAAAACAGTGTAGAGATGCCCATGGAGGTGCCAATGCATTCAATCTGGAGTTGGACAGTAACCAACAGAAAGGTTTAGAAGAGATCGTTTATTAAAATATGAATGCAACATGATTAAGTCACTAAGACTAACCATGAAGAACAGAAAAAAAGATCTGTTGAGTTAAATGCCAGCTGGGCTCACTCCATGCCTGATACGTGCTCATTCCGCAGTGTAGGAATTTCTCACACAGTAAAAAAAGTGTCTAAAGTTTGAAACTTGAAACTACCATGTCAGTACTTTTTAATAAGTTGTAGCTTTACCATGCAATATATTATTTAGCTGCCAAATAGTGCATTTGCTGACTTTAGAAGAAAGTAAAGCACTGCGTGCACACAACTCAGATGGCTGGAACATTGTCTTGGAGGATGAAAACCCTTTTCCACTTAGGATATGGGTTGTCATCAAAGGGCGATTATATAAACATCAAAGAAAAGTTTCCAACTTTATTTTTTCTTTGCTTCTCTTCTTTTTTTAAAAAATAAACTGAAAGTGAGAAAACTGTTTTTCTTAGATTTCTGTTTTATAAGAAAATGTCTTAGGACCTTTTTGCACTTATCTCTCTTAATTCAGGTTAAGAAGATCCAGCTCTTTGGTATCTGGTCCTCGTGGAATCTGGTCCTTGACGTTCCACATTGTGGGGAGGGCCCCATGTGTCCGCATGGGCTATCTAGCACCTGATGGCAATAGGTGCTAAGCAGGGCTGCCGTGTGGACACTGTAGCACCCATCCCGAGGCACCCATTAGGCCCAATTAGGCCAAAGCAAGAAGGTCAGCCAGTGGTGCAGTGTGATTGGCCCGCTTAGGCATCAATCGGGTTACTTCTACTTACAGTGGGTGTGGCAGAGAAACACTGCTTGTGCTCAGCTTCATGGACCGCTATGAAGGATGTGCGGGCCTACAGAATGTGTGTCTTGTGGGGGTGGAGCCAGAGCCGCCCCACTGCAAATGGTGGCCTCTAAGCCCACCCCTGGACCCCATTGTCCTGGTGTACATGCAGAAGCATGGCTTCTGATCCGGGCTCCATGGCGGAAGATCAGATTGAAGACAACATTAAAGGGGTCTTGTGTGGATCTGGATTTAAGGGCCCAAAGACCTCCATTAAATCTAGATTTGGACAACACATTCAGAATGGGGTCCTAATGGGACCCTTAAGGGGTCGTGTGTGCGGAAGGTATGTAACTGATCCATACCAACTGCGTACTATCGGGTTCCTAATGGGGTCTTCATTGCACATGCAAAAAGGGTCTCCAAAAGAGACAGCAAATTCACACTTTCATGTCCCTGGGAAATTGTCCCAAGGAAGTAAACATGGGGAGTGGTAGACTGGATATCTGCACTTTGCAACACCCAATCTATTCCAAACTTACCAAGTGTCAGGTAAGTGTGATCACCTCACTGCATCAATGGCCGTGCATGCTGGCCATTGCCCCAGTGACAGGGTGGTGCAGTCTGCACCTGTGGCTGCACCACACTACCCACACCCCCTTCACCCAGAAGAGGTGTGAGGTGTGTGCCAAGCTGTGCTAGCCATGTCTCAGATGCTGCTAGTATAGCTATGTGGGAGCATCTCTCAGCTGTCCTACTGGGACAAGTGCAAAAAGGCCCATTGTGAACAATCAGGTGAAACTGAAATAACACAATGGACCAGCCAGAAAAATAGATAAAGGTAGAGCATGAATCAGTTAGCTTTTCTCTTTCTCTCAAGGGCCCTTTCTGCACTGGCCTTTTTCTGAATTATATCCTGGAATTCAGGGCAGCCGTCTGGATGCTAGTGCAGGCCAAGGGCAGAAAGGGCCAAAATCCGCTCATATGCTGCTACTAACGTTTGTAGACAGAAGGATCCATCCTGGATTTGCTATTGTCTGCACTAGCATGCAGATGGTAGGTCCCTATTCTGGGATATAATTTGGAATGAGGCTCAATGCAGATGCCCATAAGGTGTTTTGGCTGAGGAATTAACAACAGTAAAAGCAGCTGATTCTTTATACATGAGAAATGCAGAGAGGTGAAAGCTCCAAAAATACGCACTTCCAAAGCAACACATTTCTCTTTAAAATCACCAAGGGAACAAGAAACATGCAGGAAAAGGAGGATATAACATCGTTTTCTTGTTTGCAATATTTCCAACCCATTCCTCTACCACATGCAATGTAAAATCAAGGGGAAAGGAGGATGCTAAACCACTCATTTATACTATAAATCCCAACATTCCATATAAGAGACAGCGGCACCTCAACCAGTGTGTGGACTTCATCTCCCCAAGACTTCTCTAATCCATCTTTTCCAACCCAAAATGTTCATGAGAAGCGGGAGAGGCATACTGGTGTGTGAAAAATCCCACCTCGAAGCCTTCCTAAAACCACCTTTTTTGCTTTCTCTGATCACAGAGTTCCTGCTCTTTTAAGGGTTGCACAGATGGCATGTGAACATATATAGCATGTCATGTAGGAAACAAATGCTCAAATTCCTGCATCTATGCAACTATTAAAGAGCAGGAACCTAGTCTTCTTTTTTCTACAATGCTACTACCAATATGTTTGCTCTTATCAACCTGTCTTGGAACAGCTGTGCAGCCTGGGGCTGGTGGGAAATGCAGTTCAAAACTGCTACAGGGCACTAGCTTGTCCAGAACAGTGCACATACTTTTCCCAACAGACTTTCATCCAACAGGCATTTACTAAATCCATCAGCAAGGTCACTGTATCATGTGTCTTCAGACTCAGCCCTGTGACCAGGATATGACTCATTTTGTTGTGGTTTGCTTTACTGACACATGGAGAATTAAGAGTGCTAATGTGAACTTGCCCAAAAACCGAAGAAAAGTTGGCTTTTAAATGATTTTGTAGTTGCTGATCAGGGCAATTTTTAGATTACCGATCAGTAAAGTTAAGATTCTGTTAAAATTAGTGCTATCAATTTCTTATTTATACAAGAGGACATCTACTGGCAAGATTTTGCACTGCTGTTTGGTTCAAAGAAAACATGGATTTCTGTTGATGAATCGAAGGCTGCATTAGGAGTGGAATTTATTTATATGAATTTATTTTTTGTGAACTGGGTGGGCAGGTGAACCCTGCACCACACTTTTCTGATGTCCTATGTGCAATTTCAAGGGGAAAGCAGAGTTTTTCATGGTGATTATATAACTGAGATCTGAGGACCGAACTGCTTGCTTGATGATACTGTAAAAAGTCCCATTTTGGCAAAACATTAGGGTGACTCCAGAGAGCAGGAGAAAATTGCAGAATCTTTTAAATTTTTTAAAAAAGATTAAATTATCATATATCACATCAATTACAATTATTCTTACATAATCTGTTACAATTCCAACATTGCTGCTTCCCCTTCAGCCTTCTCTGTCCTTGGATTATGGGATCTTCTTCAGAAACCGTACTGGTCTCTCATCACCCCTGACAGAGAGCAGGAGGCAATCACAGTTGCAGCTTAAATCACCTCTTAGGAAAAACAAACAAAAAACTGCCCCTTCATTACTGTTGAAAAGAATATGAACCAATTCACACCTTTAGTTGCTAGTGCACATATGGAAAGATTTGGGCAAATGCACCTTGCAACGCCCAATCCATCCCAAACTTAGGCAATGTTTCTTCAATTGCCAACTAAGTGTGATCACCTATATACTAGGCAATCAATTTGCTGCAGCAACAGGCATGCGTGGTGCAGTTGCTATAGCAACCAGAGGCCTATTCACACTATGACCTCTAGTGCAAAATTAGTGAAGCTCTGGTGAAGAGCATCCACACGTGGAGTAGGCTATTACAGCCTCCAAGCAGGCCTGCCCTCACCAGAAGTTCACTAACTGTTGAACTTCTCCACACCTTAAACCAACTTTACACATTAGTTGAGCTATGAAGGGTGGTAGAAGCTGGATTTCAGTATTAAAAAGGGCTTTGGAGGCTGCAATGCTGCCTTTGAGCACTAGAGGGCCTCCAAAATTTGTTCCAGTAACTGCAAAGTCTGGTGTTCAGGCAATACAGTGTACATGCCTTCTGCTTGTGACAATAAGAATTGTTATTGCTGTTTATGCCAGAAAATTTTGAATTTAAGACAATTTATATTTTGAATAACAAACAGAGATGATCTGCTAGAATCACAGGCTGTAACATTAACGTAATGTTAAATCCCAACAGCGCATCAATAAATCAACTGTTAACACACACACACATACACCTGAACATGATTTTAGTTCTGAAATATAGGTCATGGTCTTCAGTGGGCAATATACTGGACCAGCAGGCATACTGGAAGCTTCCTTAGACTTCACCAGTGTGTGCAGAACAGGGTCCTAGTATGGTTTCTGATCCAGTAACCTGGCCAGTGTGGAATCATCCAAAGGTAGAGCATTCTACTCCACAGAATGAAACGATGCCATCAGGAAGCAACAGCTGGGCAGTATAAGTAATCCTCAGCTGTTTCTCCTGAGACACTCAAGAAGCCTTTACAGTGGCTTGATGCCCAAGCATTGACAGATGTTTGCAAAATATTCAACTTTCATTTTGATTTGTTCAGAGGTCTAGAGTGGTATCTGGTCTTTACTACCTTTACCTCAGGTATTGACTTTGTCGTAGGCAGCCTAAAATAATTAATGTGCTAGGCTGGTAACATGACTGGCAAACAAGGGGCCTTTCCACACTTATCCTTAAACCAGTCAAGGAAGAGTTCCAGAGGCCTAGCTTCTGCACAGTAGCTCAGCTTAAGAGGAGGCTGTGCTACATGCTAACATGCTGCATCTGAAATATGTAGTCTCATCTAGGTCTACTGGAAGTCCAGGGGCCAGTAGAACAGAGCAGGCAGGCAGGCGGAAGGACACATGCCTTCCTGTTCTGGTTTAATAGGGGGACCCATTTTGGTGGTGCACCAAATTCTGCCATTGGTATATTGGTCGTCCACAAGCAAAGTACTGCAGGTATACTGGACCACAAAGGGAATGCAGCCAGCACACCCCATAGATTGGTATACCAGTTCTGGGCCATTTTCAGTTCAACACTCAGAAGCAGGACTGGAAATGTGCCACTCTGGGTATGTGGTCTAAAAGGCCCTGCCTGGGAACTTCAAAGCTCCACCCAGGCACTTCAAAGAAAAAAAAAGCTTTCATTTCCTCTTATTAATTTTTTTATTTAAAACATAAGAGGAAGCCTGCTGGATCAGGCCAAAGCTCATTCACCCCACCAATAGCTTCTGGGTATCTCAAGCAGAAGACAAAGTGAAAATCTTCACCTGCTCTTGAATTCCTGCAAACAGCCTTTAGTCACATCCTGGCAGCCTCCCCAACCTGGACGTAGGGCCTAGGTATCCATTCTAGTAGTCATTGATACACCTGTCCACCCTGAATTTGACTATCTCGTTCTTCAAGCTATCCATGCTGGTGGCTGACACCACCTTCCCTGGTAATAAATTCCATAGACTGATGACCCTCTGGGTAAAAAAATACTTCCCCTTTTCGGGCCTAACTTTTCTGCCCAGAAGCTTCATTGATTTTTAATTTCCACTGAATGCTAGAGAAGATTTGTGCTTATGTAATTTAGGGCAACACAGAGCCAGCTGCTTGCCACAGACTCTCATGCTCGACATTTAGTGCAACTGCTTTTGAACTGAGAGGAAGCACAGCAAATCAGATAGTGTCCTGCAGAAGAAAACACCCACTGTGCCTTTTTAAATGAGAATCGCAGGAAATGTTTATCTATGGGTGATGCTGCAGTGGCTGGTATACCAGGAGGTGCAGTCTAAGAGAGCCCCCTATGCTTGTTAACCGGAGGCCTATTCGCACTACAGCCCATAGTGTAGGATTAGGGAAATTCTGAGGAAGAGCATCTGCACCTTGAGGTGGCTGTTGCAGCTTCCAGGTGCCCCCTGCCTTCCCAGAAGTTCCCTAATCATGGACTAGGACTGTGGAGCACGAAATCATGCTCCACACCTTTACTAACCTTATCCAATCACTTACCTGGCATCTCCAGGCAGTGTCCATTTGCACCTCTTTCAGTGCTCTGGGGTCATCTGAGGGGCTGCGCAAGCGCACTGGCATCTCAGATGACTAAAGACGTAACTGTGCGTGCACAGAGCATCAGCAGCATCATGGTGATGGTGCTGACACACATACAGTTGCTCAGGGCACCCCGGCGAAAATGGTGGCGCCCTAAAGAGGACTGGCCCCGCAATCAAGTCAAGGTAAGTATTTGATCCGGGGTGGGTGGGGGTAGGATGGGTAATGTTGATCAGCACTCCAAGTATGAGTGCTGGTCAACATTGGTTCATTGAACTGAAGTGCAAAATTGCCCCTGGCGTTGCAGGCAATGCAGAATCGCCCTAAGTTATCATCCAAAATATACTGAACTTTTGTGGAGTTTACTTTCAAGTAGACATCCTTAGAATTGCAGTTATGGCAATTTCAGGATACGGTAGTGCTACATCTACCCATTTAACTCAAGAGGAAGATAAAGAAGAATACAGATTAGTTTATTTATGGCCATTGAGAGATAAATCAATATACTTAAAGGTAAAGTAATTGTGTACGTGAAAAGCTAAAACCCTGTAGCAGAAACCTGTTGTATACAACGCATCTCCTGACTCCAGTAAGGAATGAGTTTGTTCATATTTCAGAGCCATATTGAAAACTGTATGTCTTCAAAGAAAATTTTGTATACAGTCTTGTTAGTTGCAAAGAGAACAATGAAGTCAATTCAACAAATTCCCAGTTGAAATTTGTAGCCCATGCTAGCTGGTATCAGGAAGGGAAAAAAGTTACAAGGCTTATATAAACAGTACCTTCATAAGGCCTACTAAAATGATAAAAAATAGGAGGTGACTTTCTGGAAATATGCATACTTAAAACTTTTTTATTTAGCCTAATAAAATATATTATAGTTATGCCTTGTATATAGTTCTATATAAGCATTTTGATTCTACAAAGTTTGTAAAATGTGCCTTCATGTGTTTAATGCAATATAAGAAACTTTCAATAAAGTGGTTTAGACTCTTGAGTGTTATTGATTTACAGTGGAAATCTGCCCCCCCCCCCTTCACAGTGCCACTGGGGGCATGCCCATATCCACATGTGATGACATTGCACTCAGCCCTTCCTGTGAGCTCAAATCATTTCTGGACTTCTTAAGAGTGTCTAAACAACTGCACGATGATGGCATTCTCACCAGGACTGTTTCCAGGCACATGCTTGTTTCTGTTTCTATAGCAGATTTGGAAGGCACAATCGACTACCATCTGAACTAGGACAGTGTATTCAGGTGCCCGCATGTTCTTCTTGTTTGTTCAGTTTGGAGGCCCACAACAAGAAAAATGTTGTTTGGGGTAAGTATAAACATCAGTTTATATCAAATTAAAATTAAAAAATATTAAAAAATAAAACGAAAGAACATACGATTCTAAATTCAAACTCTGGATATTTAAGATAAGCAAACTATTTTAAAACTAACAGAAAAAGACAGAAGTATTTTTGTGTAAACAAATTTATTAGACTATAAAGAACCAAATAATGCTGATGTTCACCATATAACCATAAGCAACATTTTACTAATGCTATCTATTTTATGCACTGGAATTCTATTAATATTTTCTCATGGACGTTGAAATTTTGCAGTATACATATTACATCATAAATTTTACAGGCCATACTGAGGTTTAATTGTAAAAACACACACGACATGGTCTTAATAGAAGGTGACAATGGTTTGTACGTACTCCATACTGATGTATACCCTTCAGAAATATTTAAAAGTTATTTTATAAATCAGATTGCAATCTAGAGACAAAAGGTCAGAAGACACAAGGTCATAGTTCCATTGTCTCCATTCAAGGAATCACTGAAATCATACAAAAATGTAGTTGACATCTATGTTAATTTTGCTTGGATTTTTATAATGTTGTCCCATTTCACGAGTTTGATGAGCCAAGGAGTTCATAAAAGGCTTAGATTTCATTTTGAACACAATCTCCCACAAATTATTTCCAAAAGCACTTGCAGAGCATTCCCTTAAGTCATATTTGAGATCCCAGAAATTCCTGCATGTGCCTTTTTATTGACATTGATGATCTAAGGGGCTTCGTTCTATGAACTACCTTTATTAGGCCTGTATTCTTGTAGCCACAAGGATCAAAGTTTAAAAAATATTTGCATGGAAAATGATGTATTTATGTTAATCAATATTAACTACTCCTATTACATAGTTTTGTGTTTGCATGGAAATTTTATTTGACATTTTAATTTGATTATTTTAAGTTATAAACTGCTAGTTAAACATATCAAGATGGAAATGCACACATTGATGACAGCAGGTGTTGGCATATCTTTTTTATTTTGCTGCATCTTGCTGTGATGATGACATTTGAAATCAGTAGTAGAGTGCCTGCTCTGCATGCATAAGAATACACAAAGTCATGGCACTGCCAGATAATTTTTTTTTAATATATTTAAGGTGTGGGAAAAGGGAGGGTAATATAGCATGAGACCCAAGAAGGTTTGTATTAGGCAAGATTTGCATGGGAGGAGAAAAGTGTAGGGCTTTTCAACTGTATATTAAGAATTGCATTGTGTTTGTAGTGCTATTCTTAAAATAGCAGCATGCTCCTTGCGCTCCACCCTATGCCCCCCCACAGCTGCAACCTTGACTGTGGGGGGAGTCACTAAACACAGGAAATGGACCTATGAGCTATTTGCTGTGTTTGAAGTCCTGGAAAAGGTGCTGAAGAATAAGCTACATCTCCTTGAGTGGTGGCAATGGCAAGACCGCTGGTAGTAAACAGGAAGAGCTCTCAGAACTCC
Organism: Aspidoscelis tigris stejnegeri; assembly: GCA_023333525.1. Lineage (NCBI taxonomy): Eukaryota > Metazoa > Chordata > Lepidosauria > Squamata > Teiidae > Aspidoscelis > Aspidoscelis tigris. Next base: position 47,737,198 of record JALMGA010000005.1, on the reverse strand, counting down.
TTCTCCCACCCTGCCGTTCAGGTGGCCTAAGGGGTACTTATGGCAGCATGGCAACGTAGACACTGCACTCATTTAGCACATCCAGTGTGCCATGAGACAGAAGGGGCATGCAGTTTTGTAATAACCCTTCCTGATGAAACCTCAAACAGCTTGCCCTCTAGGCAGAGGATAAGAAACTACTCGCATGACATTTTCAGAAGCCATTTGTCCTGCTTGTTCAGTATGGATGATAACACAGCCCCCTTCACTATACCTGAGAAAAAAAGCTCTACTTAGAGAGGTCAGTGGAGCCATACAAAGTCTCATTGGTGTCCAATGCCTTGCTGCATACATCTCATACCTGAGGCAGATGCCTTGTTGTGTTCAACAGCAGGCTAGCTCTGCTAATTGCCATGTTAGATGTTCTACTCATTAACTTTTTAAAACACAATCTGTATGAATGTAACATCTCCTATTCTGGTCCAAGTTCCATAGCCAGAAACTTCCCCCTAATAAGACTGGTGGTGGTTTAACCTGAAGGCATCAATGGATGGTTTTCTTCCAATATGCATCGCAGGTACAAATCAGGACCATGGAAGGGGCCAAAGTGAGAAAGTCTTACAGCATCCATATTATTTTGAGTATTTTGGGATTCCTACCACATATATTGTGCTGTGGTCTAAAGATTCATGGAAATTGATATAACCCTAGCATTCTTATGTGACCTATGAAGTGTGAGTCAATAATAGTAATACTGAACATTTGTATTGCACTTTCAAAGGTTCAATGGACACACACAAAAAATTCATCTAGTCCAGAGCATCTCTTTATGACATCTTCGTCAATATTCTTGGATCTCCATATTGCAGGCAGAGGGCCAACGGGAGAGTAGACTGATCAAGACCATCCAGTGTATCTGGAGCAGATCGAAACTGGTGACTTCCTAAGTCATAGCTTTAAATACTACACTAAACCCACTCCTAAGTGATTCAGCAATTTAAATGTAACTACCTAAATTACATATTTAAAAAACAGAAAAAATACTGATACACATATCTATGCTTTCCATCAATAGTTGTCTCATGAACATAATCTCAAGACATTTGCAATATATAGGAAGTACAGATCCTACTTCTGAAATACATACAATACCATTTGACATTATGTATATGTTTCTCTATCATTCTCTCTCTATATTAAATATATTATATATTATATATATATTTTATAAATATATTGTATATTCAGTTACAATATTTCTGGATAATTATAGCTATAATAGATATACTAGCAATATCTCTATTTAAAAATACAGTTCAAGGGTCCTTTAGTCATACTACTAACAAAAGATAGAAGAAAACCTGCTCAGTAGAATATATGGATATACCAAGAGTAAAAATGTTTCTATAAATAGAACATTATATAAATTAGGGCTGTCATTTAACTGAAGGAATACAAATTGGCAAATAAATTAAATTAGCATAAGCTCTGAAAATGAGATGAAGTGCACTGGTGCAATCCTGTTACTCAATTCAGAACTGTGATCCGTGGCACTTATCACGAAAGTGAGATCAGGACTGTAGCCCAAGTTCTGCTGAAGTCAATGAGGCTTACTTCTGAATAGAGATATATAGTATTGCATTGTTAAGGTATTTTCTTAAGAAAAAAAACCTTTTTTTAGATATAAGCATATGGAGATTGAAGACATTTCCTTCTAATTTGGTGTACAAATGGCAATGCCTCTGCTAAAACTCACATTCCACACTCATTGATTTAAGACTACTTGTATTATAAACTACTTTTTTTCCTCTAAAAATAAAACAAAATCAGGAGGATCTTAAAAATCTTCTGATTAATCAGTTAACAACTGTACTCTTGATCTAAGTACTGTAAGAATTTAGAAGGAAGAGGAAGAGGAGAAGTAAAAATTGAAACAATCTGGATTCTAGGTTTAACCAACTGTACAGGATTATGAAGACATATGAACATTTTTAAACGGCAAGAAGTTTTCCCCTGTCACAAAACCAGACCTCAATCTTGGTGAGTTGGATACAGGAAAGCAACTTTCCTTTCATGTATTGCTTACTGGATAAGGAACTCTGTATATAAAAGTGATGGAGTCAAAAGGTGGTGCCATTAGCTTCCAACACATTCTGTGTGCATGTTCTCACCTAAGCATGCGCTTTTCCAAAGCTGGTCTAGAGAATGACCCAGATTACATGGTTTGGACAGTCTTTGTTCTTGGCAGTGGTCCATCCTCTGTCCATTTGACTAATAGATAATCACTGAAATATCACTGTGGAGAGAGCAGGACTGGACATTCACTCGTTCAAAAGCTGCTAACACTCTTAACTTTACAGAGTATTCATTTTCTTTTTTGAAGAAACAACACTATTTTAAATTCTTACCACACAACAAGAGTAGAATCAAAGGAAATATTTCATCCCCAGACTTCAGAACACTTATAAAGCCTCATAATTATTATGTTATTGGCTTGCCAAACAATTCTTATGGCAATCTGTCACAGTTTGCTGGTGAACGCTGTTGCTGTGTTGTCAATACTGCTGTTCTTTTATGGTGTGTTGAAATAGAAGTACAGCTCCATTGTTAAGTTGCTGAATTTTTGATTTAGAATTTCTTTCTTGAGAATAATCTGTAAAAACAAAGCAAAGGCTTTGAGGAACTAACTGCCCTATCTCCCTTGTTCTGATTTCTTCACTATCTCTCCTTTTTCATCAATAAAGAGGCACAAAATCGGGTTACTGCCCAAGTTAATAATGCAGGGCTATCCACAGCACCAGTAAGCCACTGTTTGATTCCACGGACTAATAATCAGTGCTATTTTGTTTTAATCTGCTATATACTCAAGAGTGTAAAGACATTTACCTAGTGAATACAGCCTACGTGGATGGTACCTGTTCAAACTTCCATGAAGCCAACTGCTACAGGATATTCCATAACAATCACTAAAGATGTGGCACAGAAGTTATTTTTCTGGGGTTACCTTTAGACATTCCAGGTACTGGAGTGACTTTTTTCAGCACAGCACCCAGGTTATGGAATAACCAGACAAGGCTTCATGCATGTAGAAGTTCCTCTAGTGCAGTGGTTCTCAACCTTCCTAATGCCGCGACCCCTTAATGGAGTTCCCCATGTTGTGGAGACACCCAAACATGGGGGCGGGGCAGCTCAGATGAGGATGGGGTGGGAAGGCGGAAGACTTGTCATGACCCCTCTGAAAGGGTAGTTTGACACCTAAAGGGGTTGTGACCCACAGGTTGAGAACCGCTGCTCTAGTGCTATGCTCCCTGCCATCAGGGAAGTCTTCATTCACACCTCTTCCTACTGGGAGAGGTTTGAATAGAGCCTGGAGAGGGGTGGCCCAAGTGTGGTTAGCACTGCGTCATCCCATCACCACAGCAAAAGTACCACGCAGGCATGTTGGCACTGTTGCTGCAGATCCATGATTGCTGCCATAATAGCAGTGATTTGCACCTCGACAGCACTTAGGGATAGATCCAGCATCCAAAAATGCAGACCCTGGAACTATCCCCCATCTTTGTTTCCTTGGAAGGTTTTCCCAAGGAGCAAAATCAGTCAAGTTGTATTAGACATTTGCTAGGTACTGACTAGTGACTGAGTACATAAATGGTCCTAGAAATCTAATTGCCCTTTACACTTATTGCCTGATAAGTGATCCTTTTCATTTTGCTACTGTAACTTCCTTTCCTGTACTATATTTCACCTACCTGTTTATTTATATGATGCTTTTCCATGTAACTGTAAGCTCAAAGAGGATTACAGCCATAGTGAACAACATAAAGACACATCTACACAGCATAAAAGAATACAATCAATATACCCAAATAATAAATAAGCAATAAACACTAAAGCCTCTCCATTCCTCACTCTGCAAACATCCCAAGTCCACCACAGCTCCCAAAGAGGTTCACAATCGACTCTGTCTGTATAGTCCTGCCCACCTCTTAAGTTCTTCCGGTCATCTCATGAAATCCATGGAGCTGCCACTAGAAAAAGGGCTTTTTTGGTAGTGGCCCACAGACTTTGGTACAATCTTCCCCCAGAAATACCCTAGGCACACAGCAAAGAAAGTTGTTTGGCGAAACATTAAAAAATATCCATACAGTTTGGCCTTTGCTGTTTAGTGAGATTTTAGCCTCATTCTCTGTCTTGATGCATTCTTGTACTTATTTTCTATCTTTTAAAAAAGAGTTTTTAATGTATTTAATGGTTTTGATTTATTTTCTTTTGTTTATTTTGGCTTACTACCCCTAACAGTGCCCTTTGGTCACTACCTTTTAACCACTGCTTTGAACTTCAGCTACCTAAATGGATATAGGGCCTTTCCTCTGCAATCTCAAGTGTAACTCTTTTTTCTGGAAATCACCCCATTATGTCAACTTCTTTTTTCTGATTACCTTTTTTGTTCCAATGTAGTTTGGGATACTATCTGTAAAATGCTCCTTAACAAGAGCTCTGCAGATCAGAACAGTTCCTACAACAAGTTAAGGCCCTTTCTGAACTGGGACGTATTCCAGATTATGTCTTGGAATAGGAACCTGCCATCCCATGCTAGAATAGACTACAGCAGGCCCTAATCTGCCCCAGCATGCTGATGACAGGCCCCTATTATAAGATAACAATATGAAATAAGTCCCAGTGCAGAAAGAGCCCGTTTCTCTACTTGAGTAAAAAATGGAATGAATGGTTTAAAAAAAAAATCAAGAGAATGAAAGCTGACAGAAACTGTGATTATTTTGTAGAAAGAGCTAACTTACTGGATCTGCAAGCAGTTTCTATGTAATAATGCTTAGGTCCCCATCTGTATGCCTGGAGTCTTCCACAAGACACACCTCAAGTTCCAATTAAGGAGAACAAAATGGATGTTTGCAGGCTGGAAAATGAAGATTTGCAGGCTGCAGAGTGAAGAAACAGATGTTGCAGCGGCAGGGCTTGGGGTAAGAAGGGAGTGAAATGGGGGAATTGCATAGGGGTGAGAAGGGGCACAAGCAGGAAGGTTTTCAGGCTTTGCAGCATATGGGAGAAAAGGGGAAAACATAAAGGGCCAGAACACTTGATTTCACAAATGACTTAGCACCTAGTGCTAAATTGATCAGTGTAAAATTCTGGTTCTTTTATGCTTACCAAAACGATTTATCTAAAAACACAAAGTGAAATGCAGGGAGGAAAACACTCATGCACACATACACTGGTAGGAAGACAGCTGATTTGCTTGGCAAATGATACATTTTATTCCTATTGTTCAAAGCTGTCTCACAGGTCTTCCAGAAAATCTGCAGGATGAACCCAGAGGAAAAAGCACCTAATTACAGCTTTTTCACAAGTTATCCATTTTCTGGATAGAAATTAATGCACTTGTATCCTGGATGCAATTATTACTTCTTCCATCTCACCTACCTTTAAGGTTAGTCTGTTAAACTGAATGACTCCTATATTACCATAATTCTATACTAGCATAATATGGTTATATCCCGCTCTAATCTCATAGATGAAAGCTGTAGGTGATAACACAGTGGCTGCATCCAGACACATTAATACTGTGCAGCGGAATGCACAGTCGTGATTGGGGCGTTACCCATAGCGAACTATGGATTGTTATTGCGACGCATTATCCTACTGCTACTGTGCATTTACCTTAATCCTGGATTAAGGACACTCGCTGCGCAGTATTAAGAAAATTTCAATCTTCCCACCAGTCTGGTGAGAAGAGAAAAACAAGAGCAGGAGGGCATCTCAACTCTGATTGGCTGCCTCATCCTACATGATGACACACAGCAACTCAGCTCTTGCAGCTTCTGAGGAAGAATCTACGGAGCTGCTTTTTAGTTGGGATGGTGGGTCATCGCTGCACAGCCCGTAAGCTGCGCTTTTAGTTTTAACTTTGGATTTCTTCTGCAGGTCTGGATGCAGTAAATAAAACAACCCTCTTAACAAAGCCTCAAAGTACCACCAATGAATACTCTCACCTACGACGTATGATTTTGCTGTGCATTTTGCTGCTGCTGTTGCTGCTGAATTAGCAGCTGCTGCTGTTGCCTGCGCCGTGCTGTCCTCAGTTTTTCAAAGCGAGCCTCCATCTCATCTAACACTTTGGGAGTATAGCGTACCACCAGCTTCACACTGTCCTTAGCAGCCTTCAGAAGCTCCACAGCTTTTTCATGGTGTTCTCCTTCCACACTCTGATGATAAAAAGAGTAGTCAAACCCCTTAGTAGAAATTGTTTTGCTCACTGCCTGCACCTCTTGGGTGGGGTTGCTACTGAATGAGAGTCAGTACAGAATAAACCATTCTTTGCCAGCCATCTTGTCATGGATAAATGGGTTGATATGGTCACATGGCTGAGCCTCCAACCCCCCCACCCCTTGTCCCTGTTACAAGTTGTCCCTCCCTCTACTTCTCTCTGCGTATCATCAGGCAGAGTAAGGGTGGTACAAACAGACCTGGCCTGCTGTACTATCAGAATCCTGAAATGAGCCCCAGTCCAAATGAGCCAAGTATGGAAAAGGGCACTGCAGCTCCCCGAGGCAATGTGTCTCATTCATTGGGAAGCACTGCCTACTCTGTCTTCTAACAACCCCCTGGGGGTGATTTTCAATGTAATGCTGAACAATCCAGATTATTCTTATGGAGAATATCAACATCAGCACTGGGGCTATAAAGTTAGATCACTTCTTATTTAGTCTGTCTTCTTACAGAATTAAAAAGGGCCAGAGAATACTCTGGCTGCATGAGCCTTTAGCTTGGAGTGCTCTCCAGGGCAAAAGTTGTGCCAGGAAACATTCCAATAGAAATCAGTTCAAAGTTTTTTTTCTGGGCTATGGGCTGCTCCACTTGTCTACCATGTGGAAGGCTACAGCAGCCCAAGCAGCATGCGGAGCACAGCAACTTTTCTGGGCTCCAAAAACAGACTGGAAACCTGTTGGCAACTTCAGAGACTAGGGAACCTTTGCTGGGACTGGATTATGGCACAGTGGATGCCCTGGATACCACTGCCATACCCTGCTCCAGTTTTGGCCCAGTCTGCATGTCAAAGACTCCAACAAAGACTCAGGTGGTACAAAGACTCCCACAAAGACTCAGGTGGTACAATTAATGGACAGTATCTTTGCTGGTATTTAGGTTGTGCTGCATAGAACATGAATGTTTTGGATGAGCGTATCTCATCAGTTGAATAGCAATGCAATCAATTCACATACCACTCCATTAACAGAAAGCAGCTGGTCTCCTCGTTTGAGTCCTCCATGCCTCTCAGCTACTCCACCAGGAATTATACGGGAAATGTAGATGGGAGAATTTTGTTCCTTTCCTCCCATTACATTAAATCCAAGGCCTTCATCAGTCTTTGGCAATTCTACCACTCGAGGGTGAGAATGGCCTTCACTTGCTGCAAAGGCAGCTACTGTTGCCTGGAAGAAAACATGGATCCATCAGCAAGCACCAAACACAAGTGCAAAGACTGATGCTGAATTTCAAAACATTTATGTTCAGAAAACCATATTCTGAATTTGTCATGTTTATTATTCCTTTATCAGCCTTGTGATTATATACACTGATGTAGGGAACCTAATAAAGACACTCCAAGGGCCTTTCTGCACTTACTGGTAGTACAGATCTAGAAGGGGACTATGGGCCTCCCTTCTGCATGTTAGTGTGGTTTAAGGGAGGCCCCACCCCCCTGCTAGTAATCTTCATCTGCACAAGATGGAATGTAGTCTGGGCTCAAGCAAAATGGCCTCCTGATCCGGTCTAGATCCAAACTACCAGAAGATCTGTTAAACAGGTCCACCCGTAAACTAGACTAAGGAGGCATGCATGGTCCGATTTACTATGAGGGACCCATTTCAGCAGTGCAACAAGGTGTACTGGTGAAAAAGGTCCTCAGACGCTCTGAGGTAAGAAACCTTTGTTCTTGACTGTTGGAACTTTGGAGCTGGTGCAGAGACTAAACATGAACAGCTGTCCCAATGTGGATGATCTTGACCAAATCCAGAACAATCTGTCTCCACTTTGGAACAGAATGCTTCATCTAGGTCAACTGATCTTGATCACCATCAGGTAAGTGAAAAAAGGCCCCAAGTTATGCATCAACAGTATTGCTATTAAAGCAAAGCCGAATGAATTGCAAAATGTAAGTTTTAATGAGCTCATGGATTAAAGCTCAGCTTTCTGCGATGCATAGGTAAGTTTTCTGAGCAGGAAAACTTCATGAATGCATTAGAGATTCTATCTTTACAAGGAATTTTTAGAGTGAAGTATTGGTTATCTGCCTTTTCTAGGGTAACAGCATCTCCCTAGAAAACCTAAACAATTTATAATGCAGACTTTTACTGACTGCTGGGAATACAACAAAAATGTAAAGGTTGCCAGCAGTTTTAGATTCTATTTTCAAATACTGTAAACATTCAAACAGGTTTGATTCCCATTCAAAGCTCTGCAGGGCTTTAATGCAAGCAGTGAGTTCCATGCTAGCAGGGCAAATAACAATTTTGACTTGCAGTTTTGTCTCTCAACTCAGATAATGGCGAGGAATAAGCACGGCAGTTTAATATCTGCAGCTGATAAAAGTTTAGTACTAAAATCTAAAACAGTTGAAATAAACAGCATCACTAATTAAGAACTTTCATTTTACAGCAGGGTTCTTTTTAAATTGAAGAATAGATTTTGAACTAGCAACTGACTTTTAATTCTGCTGTACATTTCTCTGACATATTAAAATTTACTAGAATGCAGCCAAAGTCAAGGTTTTTTAAAATAGCTATTCTGACTTTAGTGAGAAATATATACATCATTAACATATATATGTCTATACAGAGGAAAGTCCTATTGAGTTCAACTGACATTCACTTAAATCCCTCATTAAATTAAATGGTAGTAGAAAGTAATAAATTTTAGCGAGGTCTCACCCAAATGTTTTCATGCTTCTATAAAAAGAATATAGAAGAATTCTCCATTAGGGATTGAGGTTTAATGCACAGGGTACAACTTCTTAGTTACATATGTAGCATGCATAATTTGTCATGCACACATTAAATGCCAAACATAACTGCAGAGGAAAAAAGCAATGCAGGCAGCCCAGAAATAACCAGGAAGTATGATCATATTGAAACATTGTTCTACAATCCTGCTGTTCCATATGGATAAGAAATGAGAATAGCAAAAAGGGTCTAGGGCCTTAACACTATGTTGTCATCCATTTCCAGGGACCTGAGAGCAGGTGAGGGTTTAGCTTTCATCCTCTGTCTGAGAATTCCCCAAAGCGAATGATGGGCCAGTGTGCAAGACAGGATGCTGGACTAGATGGGCTTTGGCCTGATCCAGCAGGCTTCTTTGATGTCCTTATGACTACTTAATGATTTGTCAAGCTTAAAAGTACCTCCTGTCCTTTTGTCTAGAGTGATGGAGGAGGAAGGAGGTAGCTTTACAAAAGCTTGATTTCAGGGGGCGTTTTCTGTGCTGGACCAAAAATGACAGACGTCTAGGGCCATTTGTGGTCTGATGTGAAAGTGCCTCCCCCAAACCCTGCAAGGCTTTTGGGACTAGGCAGCATAGCACGTATGTGTGCCTATCATTAAGCTGTAACCCAGCCTGGTTGCGATGTAGCCTGAGCATAACCTCTGCACAGGCATACATATGGCACAGTTGCCATAGAGTCATGAGAAGTTCTGGCATTTTTGCTCCTCTTTTTTGAACACTGACTGCAGCCTGCCTAGAAACCATATTCAATTTTAAACTATCATTTGAAGGGGGAAAGTCTACTTCCATCCATAGTTTGTGTAGCTATCCATTTAGGCTGTGACAAACTGAATGGAGTTAGAAGCTCTAAATCTTCTTGTGACTGCACCAAAGGAAAGTAGAGCAAGGGAGCATGCACAGAATCTGGGCTCATGTTTGCAATGCCAAACTGTGGCTTAGCCTGGTGTCCATACCAACCATTCTTTCTCTTGATACAGGGAGATTATAGATTTATAGGAAATCTTTACAAAGTTGATGTTTTGAAGAAAAGGTGAAATACCCAGCGGCTGTGGGTGCTTGCTATTAAAAATAAAAACCAATACATACCTCAAAAAACTGGATCCTTGGAGTCTCTACTGTTCTAAATGCAGACCTGGCCAGATAGCATCAACAAAAGCTGTTGCAGGAGAACTTAGCTAAAGAAGCACTAATGGTCAGAATAACATTCTATATGATGAAATAGTAGGTTTGACCTGAAGCTGGCTCTCCACAATCCCACAAGCCTCTTAACTCTATAAAGCATTCTCTTTTCTTAAGCTACAGAAGCAGCAGCACAAAGGTTGAATTTGCCATTATGATTGTTACCTGGGAAGTAGCACTGGTTCTAGACTCTGGGCTGCCAGTGATGTCTAAATTTTCTTACAGTGTACACACGAATACCTGAAACATACACGCGCACAGTCAATTACTAGGCCACTTTAGGAGTGCATCTTTTAAAGCTGCAAGCATCCTACCTTTGCAGTAGCCCTGGCACGGAACTCTGGGCAGCCATTAACGTTTATGGTTTCATGCATATACTGATACACCTGAAGTGACAAAAACAGAAAAATGAGAATAAACAACCTACGCTTGCTCAAAATGTTAAAACTCCGTGAAGAATTTAGTCATGGTTACTGTAGCAACATTAACTGTTCTTGAAGTTTCTCAAACTACTTTCAAGGACTTTCTTCTACTATTTGTTTAATAAATGTGCACTTTTCTTTTTCTTTGAAGTGCTGCTGTTTTTCAAACACTCATATGAAACTGCAATTCTTATTTTATGGATGAGGAATATGCGAAGTTTCCTCAAAGAGTGAAGCTACTGTCATATAAAGGGGCTTTATATGTTCCAGAGGCTCTAATGACTATGAATAAGTACATATTCCTCTCCCGCTTTACACATCAGAAAAAAGAAGCACACATGCACACAAAGCAAATACACGTGCCATATAAAGTATGGATGCTACTCAACAGCCTGTAAGGTGTGTGGGCAGATCCGTATTCTTCTTGGACCTAGAGGCCCCCTTTCTTCTTTTAGGTATGCATTCTAGTTGCATTTCCATTATTGTGTTATCTAGTCTCCATGCATTTTGAAGTGATTGAACTCTTTTAACTTTCCCTTTCAAGTTTCTTTTTACTAGTTTCCTCATTTTGTAAACTTTCATAAACCTTCATAGACTATTTTAAGAACTTACTCTCTGTATTTAAGTTGAGGGTTATTGCACTGTGGTCTCTGTTCCCAATTTGATCAGCCACAGCGACGTCCTTTACCAGGTCCCGAACATTAATTAGGATCAAGTCCAGGACTGCCTTTCCCCTGGTTGGTTCCATAACCATTTGCTCCACAGAACAGCCATTTAGCAGGTCTAGGAATTTCTCTCTCTTTCCTGAGTTGAACAGGGTTATTCTGAAGAAATTTAAAGAGAGGGTAATACCCGCTGATATATGTATTAAATCTGAAATTGTAGTCCTGTGGTTCTAATCAAGTACTGTATCATCTCAAGATATCCTTAATCATCCTTAATCATTTCAGGCCTAATCTAATGCACCATGACTTATTGGTGTGATAAATAATCAAGTTATAATTACTTTGGCTTCGATGTTCATACCAAATGAAAAATGTCCACATTTAATAATGTCACAGGCCATCAATTAATTTTCAAAGCCTTCTGAGTCTGCATGATACTGTGCCATACTGCTCAGCAGCAAGAAATACAAATGGGTGCTATTCTACTTGCTATAGTTCATACTTCTCTGTTTCTATTCTGTACCTATTCCTTTATATATGAATTGGGGCAGTTACTATTGCACTCAGCAGGTACTCATACCATTTGCAAACTTCTTTTTAAAAAGGCAGTTATGTGTTTTTTTAAAGCAGATTAATTTTGTTGGAAACTTTGACTACTTCAAAATGGGAGGTCCAGGAAATGAAGGCCACACAAGAGATAGAAGATACTCTCTATATCCTGTGATGACCAAGTCAGAAAGAAAATGTGATTTTCATTACCTGGGATAGTGCAGAGCTGAAGAAATCTCTTCTATCCCCAAGCTGCCAGGAACAAGGCAAAAATGGCTTCCTGAAGATCTGGACTACCAGCATAGTAGCTGATAAACCTGATCATGGAGGCATGTAGACAACATGGTTTGGTCTACCACAGGCAACTCATTTTGGTGATGCAACAAAGTGTGTGGCCAAAATGAGTCCTCCAGAAGCACCAAGGCCAGGAACTTTTGGAGGGCAGCTTTAAAAACAGCTACAAGGGAGACAACGTGTTGATCTTGGTGGGTCAAAATAGAATGTAAATGCTGTTTGTGCTCCCATGTTACATTTTTAAGATTAATATATTCCTTTCTACTATCATAGGGGTCTGTATCAATATGAATGTTAAACAGGATCGCTGTCAGAAAAGGGTGGCATTTCAGATTAATCAGTGCAATGGCAGGTGACTGGAGCGTTTGCCATCCTCAGACGCACCTGTTCTATCCCAGTGGTTCTAATTTGGGTGGAAGTAACTAAGACTTCAGAGGTGCCCCAGAGAGACTGGGTATGGCTCTGTTGTTCCTAAGCCAGGTTTTCTGACACAGAATGTTCATGAGAAGGGGGATGGTCAGACTAGTGTGTAAACAATCCACCTCTAAACCTAATCTCAGCCACCTCAGAGGCATTTCATAGACACCTTTTTGCTGTGTCTGATCACAGTCAAAGGCTGTATTCGTACGTAACAAAGGTTTTGCCTCAAAAGCGCCTTACAGACAGAAGCATGTGGCCTTTATGTTTTCAGTCTACTTCAAATCCACCTTTTCTCTAGCATAGAATATTTATGAGAGTGAGGAGGAGCAGACTGGCATGCAACCTTGAAACAGTCTCTAAGCCACCTCAGGGGTGCTTTCTTTTTTTCTTTTTACTGTGTATGAACACAGTTTAAGGTGCAACAGGGCCTGAAAGACTTTCGAAATCTGCAGAAACTTGTAAAAACCAACCAACAAGCAAGCAAGCAAAACAAACAAACAAGTGAGTTTATGGAACACTAATGGCAGATGAAGCTGAAGAAAGGTGCAAAGGATTTTAAAAGGCCAAGCCAGTCAGAATGTGTCACTTAAATATGTGGTTGAAAGTAGTTGAGTCACAGAATGTTCAAGGGCTTAGGTGACCATATTACTGTAATTAATACCCTCTCCATAGGACTGCCTTAAAAGACATTTTAGAAGCCACTGAAGAAACCATTTAAGGAAGGCTATGCATTCAGATCAGTTCTATACCAGTAGCATTAGATGCTTGCTCCGATTCTACTCAAGTAGCATAGTGTATAAATATCTTGTTTTTTACAAGCAGTCTTAATGCCTAAAGAGTGGCTTAGTAGAAGCACATTTATTAGTATTTAAACACACCTTTAAAAATTGTGCATTAGGCTGGACTAGACTGGAAGGTGAACTAAAAATTATAGATAATTCTAGAGAGGAAGACAGCAGACTGACTACTGGTCATTTTATTTTACTGGAATCCTAGACCACCAGTCCTTGCTAGTAAGTTATCACAGTTAGGTGACAGTAGTGACTTATAGAGCTGTGTGAAAGTCAGGACTGGGAATGTGCAAATAACCCCTGACATTGTATCAGACTCAGTGTAGGTACTATTGAATGCTGCCAGTATTGCATTCACTGTAACTAAAAACCTGCTCAGTTATGATATATCCAACTGTGCTGCTCATCGAGAGTATGAGTGATGGTGGGAAATTAGTATGGAGGGGCACTTCTCCCTATCCTTAAATTGCCCCAGCTAATCCAGACATTAACTGGCTTGCAATGGACTTCCCAAATAATTTCATTCAGTTAAGTGTAAACTGGGCGATAGTTTAAACTCTCTCTGCCCTCTAGATCTTCTGCTTTCTTTTCCTTTAATCACTTGCAACTCTTTCTCTGTTACATTATTGTCAGCTCAGCTTACAGTATTGTTTGCCCTGCATTTAAGAATATGTTTTGGTCAGGAACGGCCAGAAACTGTTTGCCTTGCTATTTAAAAAAATCCTGGAAGACAGGTTTATCAATGACTACTAGACCCAATGCCCAGGTACTGCCATCAGGTTGGAAAGGCAGGATGCTTCTAAAAAACACCTGCAGGAAGAGCAGGTGAAATGCTTTACCTTAGTTTTCTGCTTGAGAATGTCCAGAAGCAATTGGTGGGCCACTGAGTGAAACTGGACACAGAACTAGATGGCTGTGGCCTGATTCAGCAAGGCTTCACCACTTTTACGCAAATTATCTCTGATGTCATATACCTTTAAGCTCAGATTAGATATTTTTATTTTATTTTATTTAAGGGATTTATATCCTGCTCTTCACCAAAAGGTCTCAGGAAAGGGCACAATAAGAATTAAATATATAAAATATTAAAACATATTTACATATTTAATATGTAGCCTTCACCCAGTTGCACTACTATGCTATTTGTTTAATAAAATTATTCTATCATCATCATTATTAACAATCAGAATGGTTAAATGTCCTCTCTTCCCATTTCCCCTTGGACAGCTCATCAATTATGTATCCATGAAATCAAACCCTTAGTTAAAAGATCTCATAACAGAGTCTACTGAGTTTGTTCCAATCTGTTACATTTATTATGTGCCCTGGAATTATCCTTGTTCAAGTTATGAAAATAGTCTTAGCGCCATCTCTATTACATTCACATTACTATTCAATATTTGCTCTATACTAACACAGAAGATACTGCAAGGTAAGTGCACTGAAGTAAGGAAATGCATACTTAGTAGTTCTGCCAGGCACATTAAAAGTTTAGTTGATTAATTACACAATCTTTTAAAAAGGTAATTAAGCACTAAATTATTGTAAATTAGCATTTGAATAATAAATAATAAAACTATTTCAAAACAGAACCAAATTTATATGAAAAAATAGAAACAACTAACAACTACATGCCTAAGCAAATGAGTTCTTCAAAAGCAACCTTGAAAGTTCAAAGATTATTCCATCATTCATATACATTATGGATAAAATATTCATAGCTAGAGTTCTAGAAAATCAAACAATTCCTTGCAACTATAGTAATTTAAAATACTTCCCCCCTTTCCCCGGAGAATACAGAGTTGAAACAATGTGAAACAGAAAATGAATGAGTACTTCAGCTAGCAAAAGCAACCACAAAAAAGGTAACAAAAGGAAAATAAAATAAAAATCTGTATTACCTCCTCACTTTTCCTTTATTTGCTAAATTAAGAAGAAACCACAGCTCATCAGTAGGACACATGTTATGCACCTAGAAGATCTTCTTGGTACCACCATGTATAAAAAGCTATAAGCCATAGACTTTTGCTTGAGGTCTGCTGATGATAATAGCAGGAGACCTTAACCAAGTAAGGTGGAGCAAAGATTTGTCTGAATATATGATGTGTCCAAAGACTGTGATGCTTATAACTTAACAAAGCTTTTAGTATATATAAGGATGTGTGATACATGTCTATCAATATATTAAACACTGAGTGGACTATCTGGTCCCATACACCTCAATTCTGGAGCAAGAAAATGGTCCTAAGTGGTGGTGCCCCCCTATACACTTCCCAGCTTAAGTCCACCTGGCACCTGCTTTGCTGCCAAACTTAATTCTAGCACTGTTGAAGGATTTACTTGCCTTTAAGACTTTGTTGCCATTTTGGTTTTGTGTATTATTTTTCTGATTTGTTTGAGGCAAACACTATTTGCTTGCTTATTACCTTTTGATCTTCTGTTCTACCTGCTCTGGTAATTTCTATTAAAGAGTAAGATGGAAATATTATGAAAAAGGATTGCTCATTGAAAGAGTGCATACTTGGTTTATTAAAAAGCTCAGGCTGTAACTGATGGAGAACCTCTCAGTCTGAAAAACTGGTCTAGAAAAAGTGTGATAATATGTGGATCTCTACATTTGACTGAATTGCAGTGTAAATGAGCCACAGCCAACATGGCCAATGGCAAAGAATAATGGGAAATGTAGTTGAACAGCATTCTAGTAGCTATTTACAAAACACCTTTGTCCTCAATGTTCCTGCTAGTGCGTGAGATAGAAACAGGAAGTTTTTCTCAGAGCACACGGCATGAGGTAGAAGCTTTCTCAGACCAATCAGAGCAGCGGACCAATAGGAATTAGCCACACCCTCAGGGAGGAGGAGTTACTCTGCTCAGCAGGGCTTAAATAGAAGCTCAAGTGGGAGGAGTTAGTCAGTTCCAGCTTGGGTGAAGTGGAAGCAGGAGCTTTTCTCAGAGCACACGGCGTGAGATAGAAACAGGAAGTTTTGCTCAGAGCACACGGCGTGAGATAGAAACAGGAAGTTTTTCTTAGAGCACACGGCGTGAGATAGAAACAGGAAGTTTTTCTCAGAGCACACGGCGTGAGATAGAAACAGGAAGTTTTTCTCAGAGCACACGGCGTGAGATAGAAACAGGAAGTTTTTCTCAGAGCACACGGCGTGAGATAGAAACAGGAAGTTTTTCCTAGAGCACACGGCGTGAGATAGAAACAGGAAGTTTTTCTCAGAGCACACGGCGTGAGGTAGAAGCTTTCTCAGACCAATCAGAGCAGCGGACCAATAGGAATTAGCCACACCCTCAGGGAGGAGGAGTTACTCTGCTCAGCAGGGCTTAAATAGAAGCTCAAGTGGGAGGAGTTAGTCAGTTCCAGCTTGGGTGAAGTGGAAGCAGGAGCTTTTCTCAGAGCACACGGCGTGAGATAGAAACAGGAAGTTTTGCTCAGAGCACACGGCGTGAGATAGAAACAGGAAGTTTTTCTTAGAGCACACGGCATGAGATAGAAACAGGAAGTTTTTCTCAGAGCACACGGCGTGAGATAGAAACAGGAAGTTTTTCTTAGAGCACACGGCATGAGATAGAAACAGGAAGTTTTTCTTAGAGCACACGGCGTGAGATAGAAACAGGAAGTTTTTCTCAGAGCACACGGCGTGAGATAGAAACAGGAAGTTTTTCTCAGAGCACACGGCGTGAGATAGAAACAGGAAGTTTTTCTCAGAGCACACGGCGTGAGATAGAAACAGGAAGTTTTTCCTAGAGCACACGGCGTGAGATAGAAACAGGAAGTTTTTCTCAGAGCACACGGCGTGAGGTAGAAGCTTTCTCAGACCAATCAGAGCAGCGGACCAATAGGAATTAGCCACACCCTCAGGGAGGAGGAGTTACTCTGCTCAGCAGGGCTTAAATAGAAGCCGCCCGCGCGCATAACGGCGCGCGAAATTAAAAAGAAAAAAAACACCAAAAAAAACAAAAAAATTAAAAAAAAGGTACAGTGGGATAAAAAAAAATTCATTCATACCTTAGCACCACATCTTTAAAATCCTTACCCTAAAAGCAATATGGAAAGCGAGAACACCTGTATTGTCACGTGCAATGTATGCGGCATGTTTATGACCCTACCACAACAGATGCCACATTTTACCTGCCACAAATGCAAGCTTGTGGCTCTCCTGGAGGAAAGGGTTAAAAGTCTAGAAGAGAGAGTCAAGACACTGAAGCAGATTAGAGAAGAAGAGAACTTCCTCGACAGCATGGAGGAAACACTTCAAAATGAAGGGATAGAAGAACATCCTTCTGTAGTTGCAGAAACTGAGTTATGGAAGCATGTGACCCAAAGGAGCAGGAAGAACAGGAGACATTCGGAACCCTTGCAATTAAACAACCAGTTCCAGATACTCAGTCAGGAGAACAACACATCTGAAGAGTCGATGACAAGGTCCACAAATATTACTCCAATAGGCACTGAGAAATCTCTGGAACGGAGAGGAAGAAATGGTAATGCAAAGAAAAAGAGGAGAGTAGTGGTCATGGGAGATTCACTTTTAAGAGGAACAGAGGCAACTATCTGCAGACCTGACAGAAACTCACGAGAGGTGTGCTGTCTCCCAGGGGCCCGGATCAAAGATGTAACTGATAGCATATCGAGGCTATTCAGACCTACAGACTACTACCCATTATTACTCATACATGTGGGCACAAATGATACGGCAAAAAAGCACTTTGAAAACATCTACAGAGACTTTGAAGACCTTGGCAGAAAAGTAAAGGAACTGGGAGCACAAGTAGTCTTTTCATCTATCCTTCCGGTGGATGGTCACGATAAAAGTAGAAGGGATAGGATTCTTGAGGTGAACAAGTGGCTACGTCAGTGGTGCCGGCAGCAAGGATTTGGATTTCTGAACCATGGAGAAAACTACCTATATGACGGACTCCTTGCAAGAGATGGGTTGCACCTTACAGGGACAGGAAAGAATGTATTCGGGAAGCGCCTTGCTTCGGTTATTAGGAGAGCTTTAAACTAAAACAAAAGGGGAAGGGTAACAAAAAGTCAAGCAAAAATACTCAGTCAATCAAACCAGGCGATATTCTTACTCCCAGAAATAGTACCAATGAACAAACGCATAAATTTTGTAAGGAAAACAGAGGAGGCAAGCTCGCAATAGATAGCAATTACAAACTAAAATGCCTCTACACCAATGCCCAAAGCATGAGAAATAAAAAAGGGGAGCTGGAGATCCTGACCCAGGTAGATAAATATGATGTCATAGGTATTACGGAAACCTGGTGGGATAACACACATGAATGGAACACAAACATTGAAGGCTACAACTTGTTTCTGCGAAACAGACTTAACAAAAGAGGAGGGGGTGTTGCGCTGTATGTTAAAAAAGAAATTGTCTCCTCAGAGGTTCAAGTTTCAGAGAGTGGAAGCTCAGTAGAATCGGTATGGGTAAGAATTCAAGGAGAGAGCAACAGAAAGGATACCATTGTAGGAGTCTATTACAGGCCCCCTGGACAAACAGAAGATATGGATGACCTCTTCCTAGACCAGATGGCTAAACTTTCACGAAAGCATGACATAGTGATTATGGGAGACTTTAACTACCCAGACATTTGTTGGGAATCTCGCTCAGGAAAAAGTCACAAGTCTAATAAGTTCTTATCCTCTCTCGCTGACAATTTCATGTACCAAAAGGTGGTGGAGGAAACAAGAGGATTGGCTATCCTTGATCTAATTCTTACCAACAGAGAGGAAATGGTGGAGGATATCAGAGTTTCTGGGGCATTAGGAGGCAGCGATCATGTTATCCTTGAATTCTGGATAATAAGGGAAGGAAAGCACGAGAGGACTCAGACTTCAAAGTTGGACTTCAGAAGGGTGGATTTTGATGGACTCCGGAGGAGGTTAGGAGGGATCAAATGGTTAAATGTACTAAAGGATAGAAATGTCCAAGAAGGATGGGATATTTTGAGAAATGCAATATTAGAAGCGCAATCATTAACAATTCCTCAAAGAAGGAAGAATGGAAAACATCTAAAGAGACCAGGGTGGATAAACCTAGAACTTAAAAACTTGATAAAAAAGAAAAAAGAAATGTTTAAGAAATGGAAGGAGGGATACATATCTAAGGAGGAATATAATGAAATCAGTACAATCTGCAGGGCAAGTATCAGAAAAGCTAAAGCTAAAAATGAACTGAGGCTTGCAAGAGAGACTAAAAACAATAATAAAAAAGGGTTTTGGGGATATGTCAACAGCAAAAGAAAAGTCAAAGAGGTTTTGGGAAGTCTGCAGGGAGAGAATGGAGAAGTGATAGAAAGTGATCTTGAGAAGGCAGAGATTCTGAACTCCTATTTTGCATCTGTTTTTTCCAAGAGGGATAATGTACATGCAACAGTCCTTCACTGTACTGATGAAGGACTAGGAGAATCAAGACACAAAATCAACACTGAGAGAGTAAGGGAACGCTTAGCTAACTTAAACGAATTTAAGTCCCCGGGTCCAGATGGATTACATCCTAGGGTACTGAAGGAATTAGCAGAGGTAATTGCTGAACCACTTGCTGTAATCTTTGAGAAGTCATGGAGAACAGGAGAAGTCCCAGACGATTGGAGAAGGGCAAACGTTGTTCCTATCTTAAAAAAAGGGAAGAAGGTAGACCCAGGGAACTACAGGCCTGTTAGCCTGACTTCAATACCAGGAAAGATTCTCGAACAAATTATTAAACAACACATATGTCAGCATTTGGATAGGAATTCAATAATTAACAGTAGTCAACATGGGTTTGTATCAAACAAGTCGTGTCAGACTAACTTGATTTCATTTTATGACAAAATCACTGAATGGGTTGATCAAGGAAATGCAGTAGACATAGTATTTCTTGATTTCAGCAAAGCATTTGACAAAGTATCTCATGCGATCCTCATTGAAAAATTGATCAAATATGGGTTTGACAAGACAACTATAAGGTGGGTTCAAAACTGGCTTAGTAATCGTACTCAAAGAGTGGCTTTAAATGGCTGCACATCCAAATGGAAGGAAGTGTCAAGTGGAGTACCACAAGGTTCTGTCCTGGGCCCAGTTTTGTTTAATGTTTTTATAAACGATCTGGACGAGGGAGTTGAAGGGAAACTGATCAAATTTGCTGATGACACAAAGCTAGGGGGGATTGCAAACACCAGAGAAGAGAGAGAGAGGATTCAAAAAGATTTAGAGAAACTCGAACAATGGGCTGCAACTAATAAAATGGTATTTAACAAAGAAAAATGCAAGGTTCTGCACCTGGGCAAGAAAAATGAAAAAAGCACATATACAATGGGAGGAATTCGGCTGAGCAGCAGCACATGTGAAAAAGACTTGGGTGTCCTGGTAGATCATCAACTGAACATGAGTCAACAGTGCGAGGCAGCTGCAAAAAAGGCAAACGCAATCCTGGGGTGTATTAGGAGAAGCATAGAGTCCAGATCACGTGAAGTTATTATCCCCCTCTATTCTACCTTGGTCAGACCTCATCTGGAGTACTGTGTCCAGTTCTGGTCACCCCAGTTTAAAAAAGACGCTGACAAGCTGGAGCAGGTTCAAAGGAGAGCTACCAAGATGGTGAACGGTCTGCAAACCATGTCCTATGAGGAACGGCTT
This sequence comes from Aspidoscelis tigris stejnegeri, assembly GCA_023333525.1. Lineage (NCBI taxonomy): Eukaryota > Metazoa > Chordata > Lepidosauria > Squamata > Teiidae > Aspidoscelis > Aspidoscelis tigris. The sequence continues at coordinate 47,716,248 of JALMGA010000005.1, read as the reverse complement.
AAGGAACTAGGAATGTTTAGTCTAACAAAAAGAAGACTGAGAGGAGACATGATAGCTGTCTACAAATACCTCAAGGGTTGTCACAAGGCAGAGGGATCAGCCCTGTTCTCACTCTCTCAAGGAAGGACTAGAAACAATGGGGTGAAACTGCAGGGGAAAAGATTTAGTTTAGATGTTAGGAAAAAATTTCTAACAGTAAGAGTGATCAACCAGTGGAACAGGCTGCCACGGGAGGTGGTTGGTTCCCCTTCGATGGAGGTCTTCAAGCAGAGACTGGACAGCCATCTGTCTGAGATGGTTTAGGAGATCCTGCCTTGAGCAGGGGGTTGGACTCGATGACCCAGGAGGTCCCCTCCAACTCTACCATTCTATGATTCTATGATTCTATGATTCAATTGACCAGAGATCTGAGTCAACTGATGGTCATTATTCCTGGCCATTTTCTCCTGCTACAGCTGTGATGCAACACTCTAATTAAAGGAGGTCAATACAAATTCATATGTTTCAACCAGAACAGCGTTAGCTGGCTTCTCTAGGAGATGAACATCTGTATCGCTACACCAGCTGTCAGAACAACTGGATGCCATGCAATAATGCTATGTGTGACTTTTCCTCCCAAAGATAATAAGTCATTAACACTCATGAACTTCCAGTGAATTTTCATTTAACTTTCTCTGGAGTTATGGCGTTTTTAATTACAAAACACATCACAAGGCCTTGGGGTAAAAACAAAAACAAATGTTTATTTTGGAAAACTAAACAAGAAATAACTAAGCCTTTTTGCTGCAGTGGAAATAAACAAAAAAGGACATGATATTTAAATATTTGGGAACCAGGGAGCCCTCCCTCTATGGGTTAGGTATTAATTAAGGGTACTAAATGGGTTCAGAGGAAAGGACTTTGATTTAAGACAAACTTCTGGATACCTGGCCACCTGTGTACATGTGTACTGGGATCAGCAATGGCGCAAAGGAGCAGGCAAAGTTCAGCATCACCACAAGTGAAAACTTCACTCCATTCAAAGTGGGTCTCATGACCAGAACTGGGCAAAGAGACCCAAAGCTTTAAGCTGTGCTACTGCTTCACCTTGCAGCTCCAAATCTTGAAAGGCCATCACTAACCACTACACTTTCCCCATCAGATATGTATCTCTGATCTTCTGATGGCCTGTGAAGTGAGGAAGAAGCAAGATGTTATAGAACATTCCATTTACAGAACATAGCCATTGCTGTGAAGAAAGAGACACAAAAGATTCCCTTTATGCAGTTGCTACTTGAGATCGTGTTTGTATGCTGTGTCTATCAATGGAAATGGCCTGAAATGACTGTGGCGTGGTGGGATGTCTGCATGTTTGGTTCGCCCATACTTAGTTCGCCAACAGATAGTTACTATACCTGTTGGATATACCATTAGAAACACATCCAACTCTTCCCTTTAGGAAGAGAAAACAAGACGCATGGACATCTTTAGGGAGAAGAACCATAACAGGGCAAAATGGAACAGCTTCCCCAGCACTGCCATTATCTAGAGAAAGAAAGGTTATGCATGTGGATTACACTACACAAGATGTTCTTTGGGAACTGTTATTGGCAGAATGAGACTGGGGAAATTCACAAATGTAGAAACCAATGTATTTCACACACACACTCACACACCCAAAGACATCCTTGACTAACAGACTGACATAAGGACAGGGATGGAAACCACAGCAGGCTCTGCACACAACACATTGTACTGCACTGTGCTGGGCAAATTACAACCCCCATCAAGCAATCCAGTCCAAGATCAAAATGCTGGATGGCAGCATGAGCTAAGGGGCATTTAGAAATGCCCTGGTAATCCATAGCCTGTGAGAGTATGAATGAAAAACTCAAGTTTATCTGATAACAGTCACCCGGTATGTTAGAAGCCAGGGCCCGGTTTAGGTAAGCAAAGCAAGTGCACCGTTTTCTGGGTTCTCCTCCACCATAGTATTGATCAGTATTTAAACATTAGTAAGCCATGGTTTATATGCCTTTATGCAATGTGTGTGTGAGAGAGAGCTTCCGAATGCAATTCTATGTATGCCTACTCAAAAGTATCACTGATTCCCACTGGGACTTCTTCCTAGCAGCTATGCACATGACTGCAGTCTATTGCCAGTGTACAAACTCCGTGCAATTTTTTTTTTCATTTTAATGGAATTTGTTTAGAAGGATTTTTTCCTGTAGACAGTGCAAATTGCATCAAGTGTTTATTGCTAAGATGTTATAGGGCTGACTTCAAGTGACCAGAAATTTTTAACAATTTACATGCAAAGAAAAAACAAGTTGGCAGTTTGCAAAAAACAAACCTTACATAGTAAATATGCCTTGTATAGCAATAAGTAACTGTGGCAATATCCAATCTGAATTAACATCTGCAAATGAGGACTGTTAGAAACACCAAGTATATTTAAAACTCTGACAAGAGAAACATCAATATTTGACCATTTATTCAGTTTTTTGTGGCACTGTTTTCATGAGTTCTTTTCTCCCTATCTAGCAGTTGTTCATGCACTGGGAACAGCTGAAAGCATGCATATTGCTAGCAGCCCAGCATTCCTCCCAGCAATTGATTTTTATCTTGAAGTCAATAGGGGAGCAGTGATTAAATGTCGGCTCTTTGGCTTGACCCTGGATTCTGGGACAATACATTTGTGTTACATCAATGAAAGCGGCACATAAAAATGTATCACCAGTAGTTGCTTTAGATCTCCTATAGTGAAGATTGGAATATCCTAGGCATAAACAAGCTTAAACAATGCTTTAGAGTGTAATAGTGCACTGGTGCAATTTGTAATAAATAAGAGCAATCTAAGGCTGCATTCACCTGCAGCAAAGAGAAAGAGCATTTCAAAAGCATCATAGAAACAAGAGCATGAGGCACTCGTATTAATCCCCTTTTTTAGCTTAAAATATTCATGGCTGGAGAGACAGACTGCTGTGGGAACTATTCCCCCTATGAACCATCTCTAAGCTGTCTCAGAGGTGCTTTTCTCCTTGAATGTAGCCTGAGGCACGAAAAGGCATTCTTTCCTACAGTTGGATTCACAGTATTCCAGCTTTTGCAGCATATACAGAGGCTATTTTGGGGTTGCCAGGAGCAAGATAGCCATATGTTACATCTCCAAGGTAGCTTCCTCCTCCTATAAACACTGAAGGGGATACTTATGCAGACAGCACGGCAAACTGCTCTGAGGATGCTCCTTTTGAGCAGAATTAGCACTGTGGCAATATGTGTCACCTGATACTGACACAATAAGGGATTCCACATCGGTCAGTATACCAGACCAGCAAATGTACTGGTGCAGTCAAAGGGAGGTTCCACCTTGAACTTTCCTTAGAACACACACACATACACAGAGCAGTGCAGGATCACTCAGTGGCTGGAGTTCCATCAAATGTGACAGAGCTCTTGGCAACAGATTTTTTAATCTGGCTGGCATTCTAGCTAGAGATGTTGATTGCTGTGGGTAGGATCTCTTCTTTGCCCTCAGAGGCCCCTTTGGAATTTTGATGGCATGGGTTGCTCCCTCCTGCCCACATCACAACATCACTTTCTGCTGCACATTGGCTACTTCATGTGTGGACCATTGTGGATGAAGCGTTTTACGCAACCTAGGTTGTTTTTAAGTATCTTTTATCTTCAAGGTTGTTATTTGGCAAACAATTCTAGCTGATATTCTACTTCAGCCTCAGGAAATACCATTTTGTGTTTGAGGAGAACAGGTTTTAAAGATGACACTCCATTTTTTCCCCTAATCAGGTATTCTGAAGATATTCAAAATCTGTCATGAAAATAAACGGTCCTTTGCTGCTCTGAAAGACAGGTTTTGACTGCAGGGCCATCCAGATGCTGTGAAGATAGAAAAATGGCTGCCTAGACAGGGATGGTGTGGGACCTGTTTTTATAGGTCTACCAGTAGTCTACTGAATGCAAGACCTGCTCAGGAGACATGTGGAAGGTCCACATGCTTCCATGGGAAGGTTTAGCAAGGGAAATCAATTTCAGCAGCCATGAAATGCACATTGTTTAAAGAAGGATTTGTTAATATTGCTGATTATTAATAATATGTATTAAAATTCAATAAAGATATTAAAAAAAAAAAGGAAATCAATTTCAGCAGTGCACTAAACTGCACTGCTGGAATGGATCTCCGTAGTGCTCTGAGGAACCAAGTTGCTTCTCTCAAGGAAAGGTCAAAGCTGGCAAACTAGTCAGAGGCGGAGGTAAGTATTCCTGACTATGACTGAAACCTGACTCAAAAGCATCCCCAGATCACACAGTTGCTCACATACAGGACTGGATATCCCCTAACCTTGTGGACTCAAGACCCTTAGACACATGGTACCTCCATCTTCTCTGGATTCCATTTCAATTTATTGGTCCAAATCCAGCCCATTACTGTCCCCATGAAGCAATTAAGCACCTAAGTCATCTCCTCCAACCCAGAAGAGGCATTTGTCATTCCCTGGATCCACTCAACCATACCTTTTTGTCATGTTTGTTAAAGGGTCAACGATTGAAGTAGCTGGCCAGCTCTTCACTTCTTCAGATTGCAACAATTGAAACTGACACAAAATAACAGGGCCGAGAATGTTGCCTATGATCACTAGTCCCAATATGAACTTAGGCCAGATGGTTTTATCCTTCACTGGTTTATCTAGAGAAGAAATCTCCAAAACTTATGATAAATTTATTTATGTATTTAAGAATTACTCAAGGTCCCAGGGCAGGTCACAGGAATTAAAATAAAATATAGGGAATAACCTAAAACATATTTAAAATATAAGCCTCCCCCTCTCCCTCCCTGACAGGACACCACTCATGTTATTTGACACTACTTTTTAAATATTTCTTTGTCTTGGGTGAACCAACTAAAGGGCTTGCATTGAGGGCCTAATAAACCAAGCAACTTCAAGGAAGTTTAAATATATGTAATTTTGACACTTTTCTTCTCAACTACACCTAAATTTCAACTCTGTTTTACATTGTGCTAGGAGTAAATGAAGTTCTGAAAGCTATAATCTTTCCAATTAAATAAATGATCATCTTGCCATTCTGGGAGCAACACAATCAGTCCAGATGCATCCAGCTTTCTTATTGTGAGGTAATTTTCTTTTTTCTCTAACAATACTCTTCTTAGAAGAAGTAAAAATGATCACATACACCAGCTGTTGCATTCAGCAATAACAATACATCACACACTATTTGGGCTGCAGTCTCCTATTCACATTTGGGAGGAATGCCCACTGGATTCAACTGTCCTTGACTCTCAGCAAATACACATACAACTGGGCTGTTAAAGTACATTTAATTTTTTTGTGGCCAGCATGAAGAAATAGTTCATCAGAGGCTTTGTGTGTGTTTGCTGGGGGGGTGGGTGGGGTTATATATCATCGTGTTGAAGTTCATTTTGATACATTAAGCTGATATCTAATTGCAAAAGAAACTTACTGATGTCTTGGAGTTTGCACCTGTATCAATGGCTATATGCTGGCTGTTATTTAGAATGCTCTATTCCAGACAAAAACAAGCTTTTACGATATCCACCCACCACTAATGAGTTTTAAAGGAAGTATCCACATAGGGATGCTGACATGGGCCACCAGTCCCTGAAAAATGTGTCATCTGCACTCTGAACCTGTCAACCAGGAAGTCATACTTCTTCCTTGGAATGTTGTGTCTACATGGGACATGGTGCTGGCATGCACTCTGGGCATAAAGGGACATAAAGCCTGTTCGCCAACAGTAAAATGACCCAGCTGGTTGTGTGCAAATGGCATTGAGAAACTGGGTCTGTCTACCTGGCATGTGGAACCCAGTGGCATCTCACTTGGTGCTCAGAAGTGGCCCCAGTAGGGGCTTGCTTCTGAGCATCTAGCTAAAACAGCCCTGAGGTGAGCTCCAAAGTAGAGCAAGGCTAGGCCTCCACAATGCAGACAGCACTTGGCCTCACTGCCAGATACCCTTCCAATTTTGCCAGATTGCTCAATACAGCCCACAGGACATCATGCTGCATGCAGATACTGCCTTAGAGGCCTCATTGAAAGGTCTTCAAAATGGTGGTAAGTACTGCGAAGTCTAGAGGGCAGGACAGTTTTCCTGGAACATTTCTTTGGAAATACATTCTAAAGATTATTCCAACTAACAAGAGATTTCTTCATCAAAAAGAATTTTACCCTATATACCACCATATCCTTGTCATCTTGGGGCCTGGTCACACCTCATCTGTATAATCCATTTTATTTTACAACATGCTCTGAGTTTGACACTGACCATGAAAAATGATGCTCAATCAATTCATTTTCTTTTTGTCCACACCTGTCTGTCTCCCCATCCTCAGCCAGGTAACAGAGTCCCTTTTCCTCACCACCCCTCCTGTCTGTCCCTTTCCCCAGCCATCTGTGACTGGACACACTTCTGTCATTCAGTTTTTGGGAAAGGAAAGGCCATTGCACAAACTACTGTATTTCCCATTCTGGTCCAGGGAATGACCAAAATTCTGGTCCAGGTCTGGTGTGGGTTGTAGTAACAGTGCTAAGTGTGCATTTCGGCGTTCCCATTTCGGACCCGCACTAAACAGCGAGGCGGCAGCAACGAGCCCTGCTGGGGCAGCAGCATGGGCAAAAGCATGAGCGGTGCTTCCAAGTGACGGGTCCACAGATCTGCTTCTGCGCACATGCACACGCAGATCAAGTTCGATCCGGCCACCCTCCCTGCTCCTGCCCCTCCTGCTGCTGTTTGCAGGCACGAGGAGCTGGAAGCACCATGCTGCTCCAACTCCTGCCCCCACCGCTACTGTTTGCCAGCATGAGGAGCTGGAAGCACTGCGCTGCTCCTGCCCCTATCACTGCCATTTGCCAGCACAAAAAAGGAGTTGGAAGCACCGTGCTGCTCCTGTTCCCGCCATTGTGGGGGGGAGTGGAATGGGAATGGGGCTGGGGCTGGATTTCGACTACTGGCGAATTTAATGGGAACTCTGGTTCCCTAGTCTGAATCCAGTCTGTATTTTAGCCCCTATGGGAATGCACCCTACCTGCCATCGCCCATACCAGCAACAAAGGCTCCTGCCATCTCATTCCAGCACAGCAGCCAAGCAAGCCTCCTCTCTATTCTCCTCCTTTTGGCCGCAGGCAAGTTTTTTGCATGGCTCATGCCACCACTGCCAGCACACACCATAAAGCACCTGCACCCTGCCCATCCCTGCCTGTATTGATCGGGTGATAACATGGGCAGACAGATAGGCATTGTGCAAACAACAGGTGTGACCTAAGCCCTGGCATCTTCATCCAGAGTCAGTTCAGGTCCCATGTAGTTCTTACCTTATTACTATGGCAGTGATATTGGTACCAATCATCAATTTTTACGGAAACTCAGCAAAGCAATTCTCATGTATCCACATTACACAAAGAATCAGAAAAGATGTGTGCCCTTCATTTTAAAAGCAGCAATCTCCCTGCTAGTCATAAATATAACCAGATATTCATTACCATACCTCTCTGATAGCTGTACAAAACTCACTCTGCAGTACTTTTTTAAGTGACTGTAGCTTGTGTCCTGGAACTTCTCCAGATTCTTGTAGTTTTTCCAGTAGTTCAATTGCTCTGGCAACATCTAAATGGAGAAAGATAAGGTTAAGCCTCTACCAAAAATGCTATAATTTTCAAATTGCATGGTACTGACAAGATCAAGCTCAACTCTACATATTAAATTACTTTAAAAGTATGTCTGTTGCTTTAGACTGCAGTACTGGAAAGCCATATTAGAAGATATTAGAGAAGGACATTTTAAGTGAAAGCCGCAGATCAGCCGCCCACCTCCCCAGTCCCCCAAACCAACACCCCAACCACCCTCCGACCCGGATCGGGCCGATCTTCGCGGTGAAGGTGCCTACAGCAGCGAGGCACCTTCACCGCAAAGATGATTCCCCCCCTCCCGCAGGGCCCGGGGATGGGACGCACGCGACGGAGGACTTACCTCGTCGCTGTGCAGTCTCGAAATGAGGGGGGCATGCTGGGAGCGTGCAGGACGTAGCCCATCTAAGCCCCCTATTGGACAAGCACTGCTGGGGAGGTGGGCGGCTGATTTGCGGGGCGCGAGCGCCTGGATCCAGGCGCTCGCGCCCCGCAGATGGGCGAGATCGGGGCACGGGGCGAGCCCTTGGAGATCAGAGCCAGGGGCTCTGATCTCCATAGGGGTCCTGCCCCATAGGGGCCTTGCCCCGGGCCCCATGATGGGTGTCCGGGTGCCCGGGCATCTTCGTGCCAGGTCCCCAGGGCCCGATCCGGGCCCGTAGAGCTGGCACGAAGCACGGGGCGGGTGGCTTGACAGCGCTGCCCGCCCCTTGGGTGCTCTCACCCAATGGGCGGCAGCGCTGCGGCCGAATCCCCACCCCTGGCTGGCCTTTGCCGGGCCAAGACAGTTCCGGGCGCTTTTACCATTCACACACAGGCGCGCCGGAACGCATTCCGGCGCGCCTGTGTGTGAATGGTGAAAGCGCCCGGAACTGTCTTAAGCTTCCCGCCTGCACGCGTTCCAAACGGAACGCGTTGCAGTGCGAAAAAGCCTCTGGTGATATTTATTTATTTACTCCATCTCAAGCAGAACACCTTGGCCCCATCCCCATGCAAGCCATTTGCCACACTTTGGGTGCTGTTTGGGCATGCACGGGCCAGGCATGGGGCCAGGAACGCATCTTGGGCATCCTCATGGCCAGCAACACAGGACAAGTATGATTTAGGCACAGATGCAGGCGTCCCCATGAGACGCTTGCCGAACCCCCGTGCGGGTGAGCAGCACCCCCTCCTATCTGCCCCCTCTCCCCTCATTGGAAGTCGGATTGCCTTATCTCCTGATTTGCAAGGCACGGGTGGGTAAGAAAGGGCTTGATTTAGCTAAGTGCACTCAGCTGAGCAAGATCTGTCAAGCTAGCTGTCAAGCGAAGGAGCGCATCTTCGGTAAAATAAGGGGGAGGAGCCACGGCTTCAGCCGCTTTCAGAGGCTTCAGGGGTTTTAGAGGCTACAGTGTTCTCCCTTTTCCAGGGTGGCAACCTTATTGCCCCCCTGGAAAAGGGAGAACACTGCAGCCTCTGAAGCCCCTGAAAGCAGCTGAAGCCAAGGCTGTTTTTCCCTTATTTTACTGGAGAAGCACCCCTTCGCTTTACAGCTCTCTTGACAGATCTTGCTCAGCTGAGTGCACTCAGCTAAATCAAGCTCTTCCTTATCCACCCATGCCTTGCAAATCAGGAGATAAGGCAAGGTGTGTGTGTCATGCTTGTAGCCTTGTCATTACCTCAGTGGAAATGGCAGAAAATTAAAAAAAAAACAAGCCGTTCTCCAGCCTGCCTTTGCGATTGGCATTTTTAAAAGTCAGCGGCTTGTGATCTTCAATGGATAGGGCTGACACCAAGCACACCTCACATCCCAAAGATGTGAGTGCCCATCTCCTCCGTTAGCCCGCAAGCGTCCCCATGTGTGTTCCTGGTACGCTGAGCAATGCATGCCAGTCCCCCAAACCACCCCGAGACCTGTTTAAACAGGTACTAAAATTGGCACCCTTCTGGCATGGTTTGAGGGTGTTTGGTACACTTTTTGCGGACCAAATCCAAAACCCATGGGGACAGACCGCGCGGATCACATGCTCGGAACCATGCCAAAGTTTCATGGGGACGGGGCCCTTGGAATTTGGTGGCTATCTGAATATATGAGTAAAGAGCCAATAACCATTCATTAGTGATGTTATCATGGCATACTGTACTGAACAGCTTGCGTTAACCAGGTGTGAACTCTGATGTCCTTCTCAGGATATGGGGCAGGATATAAATATTTTAAATTAATTAATTAATTAATGCTCCTGCTGATCTCTCCCTGCACAGTTTCAAAAACACTCTGTAGTGTAAATTATTGTACCAACCTATTTTTTAAATCTTTTTATTCGTTTTTTATTACAATTGCTTTAAACCCCCCTCCCCCTCCCCCCCTGGGTAATACATAATTCCAAATTTTTTATACAATACATTGAAAAGGCTACACAATTCATAATATTACATTGAGAAAATTAAACGTAACTTCATTTTCTCACTTTCACTCTTAAGCTTATTATCTAAATATATTTTAACTATCATCCATTTTTGTTTACATATTCTAACCCTATCCAAATTACTTATATTATTCATACAACTATTCGATATTTCTACTGCTATCACATTAACTATATAATTATACCATTTATTAATAGATCATTTTGTTCTGTCCTTCCATCCACTCACTAGGACTATTTGAGCACATGTTAACAATTGTTCTACTATTTCCTTCAGTTGGATAGTCGGAATGTTGTTTAACTCCAAATGTAATACTCCCATTCTCCCTGTTATTGTACATTGTATATTCAGCATATCACTGATTTCTTTCTCTATCTTCTTCCAAAATTCAGATACTATATGACATTCCCAAATCATGTGAAAGAAAATACCTTTTTGGTTACAACCATGCCAGCAATTACTACCTGTGTTTGTAAAAAAATGTGATAGTTGTGCTGGGGTTCTATACCATTTATGTAATATTTTCCTTCTTACTTCTTTAAGGTTATTATACTTCACCATTTTTATACATTTTATTTCATTTTTAATTTCCTCTCTTTCAGTCCTTATATCTGTGTTCCATATATTATATAACTCTTCCACCACTTCATCTTTTACCGAACTTAATTGACTATATAGTCCTCCTGCTATTTTACTTTCACCTTTGATACATTTTCTTATCATTTTTTCAAATGCTGTATCTTCCTCTTTAATTTTTTCTCTTATCTCTAATCTATTTATATATGTTCTAATTGCTATCGCTTCTAACCAATATCTCTGTCCTATTATCCCTCGAATAGCATCCCCTTCCATTGGATTCCCTTGATTAACATAAAAGTTTTCTATTGTCTTGAATCTTCTTTCTCTCATTATACCCAATATTATCTTCAAATTTCCATCCCCATTTTTATTTATTTTCCATATAGTTGCCAGTTTATTTATATTATTTGTTATTAGTTGTTTTTTCCTTTTTTCCACACCATCATTGTGCTCTTTAATGGTTCTTTCATAGTTCGTTCCTATTAATGTCTTCAGTGATTTTTTTTTTGTTTTGAATGCAAAATGCTGTTCTGACTTACTTTAATCATGTGCTGCTCAACAAATAATAGTTTGTCTCAGAGATGAACAAAAAAGCCTATACAGCATTTTTTGGCCAGATTAAAATTCACCTGTACACTGAAAAGCCCTGTACGCTGGATGAGGCAGAAGCAATAATGGAGAACAAAAATAGCACACAAATTTCAGAGCTGTCCAGAAACAGCAAGGGAATTCATTGCTATCTTCCCTCCAAATTTATTTGACAGCATAGATGTTTGGCCAGCTGGAGGTTAGATCATTTTTTCGTATGTTAAAAATGGACTTGAAGAGAAAACAGTCTGTGGGCAAGAGGTTTTTATGAAGCCATAATTATTATTATTATTGGGTAGAGAATGTGAACAATGAAAATCTATTGCTAATTTTGCCTGAAAGTCTAACACAAAGGGTCTGTTCACACTTCCCTCAGCAGTATGGTATGAGATGAATCAAGGAGGAAGCCATGGGCACTTCAAGTGTTGGTACAGTCTCCAACAAGACCACCAACACTTGAAGTGTGGATGGCCTAGCCTAGGCAGGCTGATCGGCATGGCAACGGAAGAGGGTGCAAACACTGCTGACCAGGAATCCACTAGCTGCTCTCAGCCAAGCTGTGGACAAGATTTTACTTGTCCACAGCTAGTGAAGACCAGAGGCCTGTTTACACTACAGCTGAACAGCTGTAGTGCAGTGAGGCTATGACACATGGGGACGGAGTCCCCATTCACACCTAGGCAGGTAAGGACGCGTTCCCATGCATCCCGTATGTGAATGGGGAATATGTCCCTGTGTGTCCTAGCCCGAAAAGGCCAACACGTGCACCAGAGTCCCTGCCCTCTGCTGCTGCTATTGGGTTGCGATCAACCCAGTGACAGGCAGTTGGGGTCTAGCTGGTCTTCGGCCTCCACGGGGTGCAGTTACCTTGATTGACACACGCAGCCCTGCATGGGGGGTGGCCCAGGGGGCCTCCATGGGGCACAGCCGCCTCAATCAAGGTGACTGCACCCTGTGGAGGTCGAAGACCGGCCAGTTCAGTTTTGACCTGGTGCGCCAGCTATCACGAACCCCTAGGTGCCCACCAGCACCGAGGGGGTTCATGCCCTCCCCCCAGCTGCTCAATCACTTACCTTTTTGAACTCTCTGGTCCAATGTGGTGGTCGCATGGCCAGCCGGGGTGATCTGCTGCTCTGCACACAAGCACACAATGATAGACCGCCCCCACGCCAACCTGACGCTGTGATGTCAGGTCAGTGTGGGGGCAATCTACTGCTGTGCATGCCTGCACACAGAGCAGCAGACCACTCTGGCCAGCTGCGCAAGCAACACATAGGACCAGAGGGTCTGAAAAATGTAAGTGATCACACATGGGCAGGTAGCACGGGCCTCTGAGTGGGGGGGGGGGGTCCTAGGGGATCACTGCAAGCTGTAGCCAACCCAATTGGGTTGGCTACAGCTCGTGGGACCCAAGGTTAGGCCATCCTGATCTCACCCCTCCCCCAAAAGGGGCTCTTGTGCTCTACACCCAGAACGTGATTAGGCTGCCCTGGGACGGGACGATTCCAGATGGAACTCCCAGATTTTTTTCTTTATCCTATGTGAAATCAGACCATTCTCCCTATCATTTTCTTTTCTTTTTTTGCATTCATGAGCAGGCAGCTAATACAGGGTTGCTAGGGCCTTGGTAGGACACTCTCACATACAGTATAATGCAATGACAATGAGTTCCATCTGGTTCCTTCTGTCCTGCCATGCTGACAAAATCAAAGGAAAACACTCTTATTGAAATTAAAAAATAAAAGTTTGCATGCATCCCCACTGCACATGCCTGTTGCTGGAGGCTCAAGACAGATTTAAAAGAACAGATTTTAATTGTTACCAATGGAAAATGAAGAGGAGAGTAGCTATAATGCAGCTGAGGACCCTACAACTAGATCAGAACAAAACAAAGCTGGTGTGTTTGTGCACAGAAGAGATTACATAGAGAGATATGAAAGTACACAGTGCCTGGTTTCACAGTTGGACTTAGCATGTACTTAACTGCATATTGTTATCCATCAGTGAAAAACTGCCTTGACAATTACTGTTTTCATAGAAAGTTCTAAGCTGTGACTTGTTTCAATCCCTGTTTGTTTAACAAACCATGACCATGTCAGAGATAGGCAAATAAGTTGTGTCTTGGTTTTTTAAAAAGCCTGGTTTTGCTTGCAGCTGCTCTTGTCTCATGATTTCACAGCTTGGAGAGTTTTCAGATGGCCAAACAAACTACAGCTAATTTGATCTTTTGGGGTGGATATAATGCAAAGCTTGAGCAAAACAAGTCATGATTTGTACACCAACTACAAACCATAAGTGACACTACCTGATCTGGAGGAAGTGAAAGAAGTCTCCATCTACACAGTTACTTGCCAACGTGGCTCTGCTGTGGCTTGCCCAAACAACTAACCCCCGCCTCCAAGCCACCTCCCTGCTAATGCAATCTCAGGATGGCCAAGAGCTAAATGATCATCACCCTCCTTGAGTTTCCCTGGAGAAACTTAGTTCCTTGTAGAACCATGCCTTGGAAATGCCGACCAAGGCTTTCCTTCCCATAAGGAACCAAACAGGCTTTCAAAGGACAAACTCTTTATTAAGAAAAACTGAGAAGAGATAAAAGTAAATCAACCAGAATTAGCATGCTTAAACCAAAGGACAAAACAATATCAAAAAACAGAAGTTGGTTAAGTTGCCCAGTTAAAGTGCCAGTCTCCATCACACAACCCTTTTAAAACAAACACAAAATCTGGTTGTGTCCAACTAGATGATACCTATTAACTTGCAATCTTTTCCTGGGAAGTTCCTTTCCTTTTCAGTGGCCTGCCAGGCTTCTCCACGTGGTGTCCTGGCTAATATCTGATCTGGACAGTTTGCTGGTTTACCTTGAACACACCACCTTGAGCACATCACCCCAACTTCTGCTGAGAAGCAGGAGGGCAAGGATGTGTTTGAGCTTAGCTCCGCAATGCTGCAGCAAATAATTCCTGGGGGGAAGGGAAAAGACCCCTACACCCAGTTGAACAACGATTCTTGAGGAACAAGGATCCTAAGGAATTCCCAGGAAAAGAGCTTTTTACAGCTCTCCCCCGACAGCAGTCGAAGGCAGGGAACGAAGACATCTACTTCGAAAGCTGCGGACGTAAACAAGCCTGAACGTTCCTCTCAATTTGAAACTATTAAGATTTATGAGTTTAAAAGGAAGCCTGAACAATGTCCGAAGATAAAATCTGCCTCACACATCAACAATCTGCTTCCTGGGATCCTGAGTTCAGATGTGGTGCCATTACCTCCTGAAAAGACTGCCTAATACCTTATACAAAATGGTCTCTTCCAGACATAGGATCATAAAAAGAAACTCCTAGAGAGTTCCTTCTAGAACGTCAGTTTTGGTTCCCGAAAAAGCAAGCATGTACACACACATGCCTGCGTGTATTTTTCTATCTCACCTGAGTTTTGAGTTTCAAATGTTAAAGGATATGTAGACCTTGGCTGTAAATCCTATTTGCAATGGGTTCCCAAGAACAAGTTCACAGAAATTAGGATTCCTTCCCCGTTTTTGCACTTACCTTTGGAGATCCAGATTAAGAAGATCCAGATCTTGGTCCTTGAATCCGGTTCTTGAAGATCTGGATCTTGGCAAGGACTCCATGTGTCCTCACGGACCCTCTAGCACCCAATGGCAATGGGTGCTAAAAGGGCAGCTGTGCAGACACGGTAGCACCCGTCCTGAGGCTCCAATTAGGTCTGAACAGGAAGGTTCAGCTTTGGAATAGCATGATTTGCCAGCATAGCCATCAATCAGGGGTAAATTACAGAGAGACACAGCTTCATATCTGCTTATGTAGTGGCTATAAAGCCTGTGCTCAACTCTGCAGACAGCTATGAAGTCTGTGCAGACCTCTGTAATTGTGAGTGGTAGGGTGGAGCTGGAGGCGCCCTGCTGCAAATGGCAACCGCTGAGCCCACCTCTGGACCCCATCAGCCCAGTAAGTAGTGCAGACACGCTCCCCTCCATAGCTGAAGACCGGATTGTGGACACCATTAAAGGGGTCTGCAGGAAATCCGGATTTAACGGCCTGAAAGACCCATTAAATCTGGATTTCCCCAGCACTCGTGGGGCCAGGGCCTTCAGGATGGGGCACTAATGGGGTCTTGCATGGGGCCAGGGCATGCTTGATTGCTATCAATCAAGTACCAATCGGGTTCCCAAAGAGCTCTTAATGGGGCCTTCAGGGCCAGTGCATTCTCTTTCAATTTCATTTTTTTTTTCATTTGGGCATTAATGCTGCAAGTTATGAGCTGATGCAAAACTTAACTTAAAATTTCTGATATTAAAAGTCTATTATGTTACTCTGAAAATGCAAAATAATTTTAGTAGGAAAATCAGAAGAACACTGTGAGAAAACAGAATTAATTGTATGTGATTCATGCAGTAACATCGGCATTGATTTGTATACCTGGGAAACTGGGTCATCTTATTTTGGATACTCTGCGTACTTCTCATATTTGCTCTCACACATTTTAAGCACATAAGAAGTAAAATTCTTCAGTTTTTGATCCTTTACACTGGATTACATGTGAGGATTTCCTCATCTAACAGATGGTCTCTGAATTTTGACATCACTACAGGGGGTGGAGGCGCAATGTGGCAGCTTCTCTCAGTCCCTCACCCAACTGTTCACTGCTTCTGCCTAAGCCAATCAACCCCATTGCCTTTCTCACTCATTTAAACTGATACACATGCATTAAGCACAATTATTATTATACTTTATTTCTAAAGCGCTGTACATGTACTCAGCGCTGTACAATATTATATTAATCTTAGACAGGTCCCTGCCCCCAGGCTTACAATCTAAAGAGACAAGATACAAAAGGAAAATGGCGTGGGAGGGAACAGGGAACAGCAAAAAGCAAGCACTTGAGGTCTTCAGTTCCAATTCTTCTGTCCATTTCTTATTGCTGGAATTTTCCTATTCTCTTTACTTTGAATTTTCTCTTCATTGATGACAAACCGGATGATGGTAGAGATGGTCAGGCGGCATCTACTCAGCAATAATAGGTTGAAGATCTATTTAACAAGAGTTGCCCCATTGCTTGCATAAAGTAGTTTAAAGATGCTTATTGCATCCCTGATTCTCTAGCTTGTGACAGGAGAAACCAAAAGAAATCTAAAAAGTAAGAACCTCCCAGGCAATAAATTCTGTTATGAAATATTCTGTCCAGAAACAAGGAAAACTGCACAGTTCCATTGGCATTGCACTGAGATCGGCAGGTATCTGCACAGTGCTGTCGCAACATGCAGAAAATGTGTGAAATCTCTGTCCTAGGAAATCTGGCAGTGATGCAGGATTTCCCAGAATAGCTCCACTTACTGCACATCTGGCGGGGTGCTTTATTAGGGGCCTCTGGGAGCTGCCCAAGCATGTGAGGAGGAAAAGAAAAATAAATGGGGTAGGCACGTGACAAGCTCCCTGTCACGTCCCAGGTGGGTGAGGGCAGTGTGGCAAACACATGTGCATGCTTACGGCAGTCCTTTGAGGGCTCAGAAGTAGTCAGCATCAATTCAGTCCAAGGTCAGAGTTCCAGAGATACGGGGAAGTCACAGCAAGAGTCAAGCAGTCCAAGGTCAGGGTTCCAAAGGTACAGCAAAGTCACAAGGGGGTCCAAGAGTCAGAATACAGGCACAGCGGGAGTTGCATCAGAGTTGTCTGCAACACTGGCTCAGCATGTGCTGCTCAACTAAGTGGGGGAGTCATCACCATACCCTTGCTGGCGTAGCCGAAGCATATGCTGTGAACGGCATTTCACCTGCTTCTTTTGTCAAAGAAGCATAGGGGTAGGGTAGTCTTTGGGTTGACAGTCCGAGCTCTCATCCCTAGAGCTGTCTGTGTGCTCCCCCACAAGTGGCCTCAGAACCTCAGCGTCTGCAGCACTGCGCCCTGGTTGCTGCTCAGGCTGTCTCACCATTGTAGCCACATCTGTGGAGAGTAGAGAGGCATGACGGGGCATGACACTCCCTGAATCCCCCAGCAAGGCACAATCTAAGGACCTTTTCACATTTACCAGCTGATTCACTTACTGGCTAGGCCTGTCCGCATATAAATGCCCAGATCACCTGGAGGTGCCCAAGTCCTCCCCCTGAAGCAATCCAGCTGTGGACAACTAAAAACAGTCCTACAGGCTGACCAGCAGCAGTGTCTAGAGCACTCCTGGGAAGGTAGGTCCATACTCTGGGTTCTGCAGGGCAAGGGTGTGTGGCTGTATGACTGCAGCTTTGAGGCCATTTATAATGTCCAGATCACCATGGCAATGTCTGACTTTGTACAGGATAACTGTTCAGACATTGCCCTAGCAATCCAGGCTGGCAATTGCACTGATGCTGCTGCCACTGGGTATGGAGCTATTCCAACACTCACAGTACAAATGGCCCCTACCACACTTCAACCTGACCAGCCTAGTATGGTATTATCATACCATACTAGTGAGGTCAGTGCAAGCTCTCCTTAAGTCTTATGTCTTTGTACCACTTACATTAAGTTAATATGAGAGTTTGATTGGTTGCATTTTGCAGGCCTCCTACACAATTTTCATTTTTAAGGTGTATGTTCTTAGCTGCTTCAATTGGCACAAATCATGATAAAAGCATAAAACAATATTATCTGCTTTATACCCAGATTCCTGCAATGACAGACTGACCAGACACAGTGTGTGGGTTGAGACTGGTTGGTGAGACAGGGCAGTACCAGAACTGGAAAGTTCATTTCCATTCACCAATAGATAATATACTTTTGGGACTAAACCCAGGACCTTCTACTGAACAAAATGTGCACTCTACACTGAGATAAGGAATACATGTATATCTTGGAAGTTTCCTTCTTATCTTTCCGAAGCAAAAGGCTTTTTCCATGATTCAATGAATAGTGACAGTGAGTATGTGAATTAATAAGCTGTTTGTTCAATGTAATCGTTCTTTGTGGTTTTAGGCGTGTTTCTCAGCCTCAGCTCTCTGCACATGGAGAAAACCTAACAGTCTATAGTCTATAAGCAGGAGACGTTAATGCACAAACGTCCAAAGTGTTAACTTCCATATGCAACTGGTAGGCCACTGTAAAAAAAGTATTGAACTAGACTCGTCACTGATACAATTCAGTAGGCTGTTTATGTTTTATCACCTAAAAAGATGCAAGCAATTATAAATAAGACTGCATGTTAAAAACAGCGTCAGACTTATGGTGATTTTTAAAAACAATATAAAAACAAGGAAACAAGAGAGAGTACAAAATCTTATTATCTAGATGACATCAATTTTTGGTACATAGGAATTTACTATGTAGCATCCAAGACATGCAACAAAACAGACCAGAACATTAATCTCAAAATCCTCTTTATTAGGAAGTAAGCTCACACATACTGAACAAGACAGAGATCCCTAGTTGTTCTACAGAATACATGTATTATATAATGAAGATTAAATGCTGATAAAATAGTGCTTCTGCTGAGACTAGTGATTGCAACTTTCATTATGAAGCTGTAATTGTGGTGGCTGGAGCATTCTAAATTATAAATACTTCAGCTTTCCAAACACAAGCTTTTACAATATGTAAATTACTACAGCCTATTCTGTAGCAACAAAGAGCTACAAGTTCAATTCATTCTAGTGCGCTTTTGGAGAATGTTATAGTATATGTGAAAGGGAAAGTCTAATCTTGGGGCTCTCCTGCAATACAACGTGAGTGCCTCCTTAAAGGCCTCTGCAGTAAGGATACGTTTTGACTTATATCTGTCTCATAGGCCCTTTGTGCACTTACCAGGGTTTAATCCAGATCAGTGGGTGGATCCAGAATAATTGGGTCCAATAATCTGGACCCTTGGGCAGCATGAGCAGGATCAGTGCTGTCCACATTAATTCATGCTGTGGCTGAGGAGCTTGCACAAGTTTCACAGCTGCACTCCCTAGCCCCTGAAGACTAGGAACTAAAGTTCTTAGCCCTGGGACCTGGGGAAGTGCCTTTTGTTGATGCACTAGGGCATGGCGCTGAAAAGTACACACATCTGCACACCCTCTGTGTTCTGGAACAAGGCCCTGGTCCCTCTGGTGGACCCAATTAAATGGGTCTGTAGAGATCAGAATTAAGGGCCTCTTCATCCAGATCTTGCTTCATCTAGTGCTGATGGAGCTACAGAAGCAGGGGGCAGGGCCTTCTAGATCCCTATTAATGTGCGGATGAGAGTCCCAGAATGTGACCTAAAGTGCGGAAAGGGTCATACATAGGGTGTGCTTTCAGTCAAGTGACTCTGGGATTCCCTGAAAATGAAAGATAGCCTGGGTCTTTCTACAAGACCACAGCTCTAATAAAGATAACTTAAAAATACAAACAGTACAACTATATTGCTTTAATACTGCAAAAATAAGTAGTCCCACACAAGGTAGAGAGAACCCTGAATGAGAAGAGTGCTAGTGTATGCATGTCCTACTTGTAATATCTCCTAAAGCAACTGGAGCAGGAACAGACTATTGCATTGCTAGGGAGTGCTTCTATTTCAGTGACTACAGGATAGATATGGCATGAAGTCAAAAGGAAGAGAGAAGATAGGTCATTTCATGTCAACACCCCTTCTAGTCCTTTTGTCCCTAGACAGGTACCTGCTGTCCTGACTTCTAAGTTCCCCTGCCAGGTGATACTGCTGTTGAATCCCAGAGGCCAATTTGCACTACGGTCTCTAGTCATTAATTAGTACAGCTGTGGTGAAGACCATATGCATGTTCACTAGGCAGGTCTCCACACGCCAGCACCACAGCAGCACGCTGGCTGGGACTGATCTACAGGGAGTGGTGGGGCTCATGCCCCCAAATGTCGCCACCCCTCCACATTGCCCTTCCGGCGCGTCACAAACCGGTGACACAGCTGGTGGTGGCCATTGGTCCAGTGAGGTGGTGGGATCCTGGCTCTTGTGGTGTCAGCATGGCCTGGTCCACAGAGGACCATTCACATTTCTGGCTGCTGAGGAGTGTCCCCCCTGGCCAGAAATGTGAATGGTCCTCCTATACCCAGAGCGTACCAGCCTTAGTGCATGGTACACTGCTTAGGAAAGCACAGAAACACCTTAAGTTAGTTCATAGTAAGACATTGCTCTGGTTGAGGATGAGGCTGCTGACCTGGCATCTGTCACTGAAAGGTGGGTAGAACAGAGTTGACACAACAGTAGCCACCAGGTTTTTGTGTACAGTATTTTGTGTACAGGGGAACTGATGCAGTTTATAGATCTATCTTTCTTTTCATCAAAAAGCCCTGAAGTGGGCTATGACATTCTGCTCCTTGTAACAAGCCAAAAAGCCAGACTGAGGATAGTATTATGTACCACACATCCTTCTGCCCAACAGCCTCCCTGATCAAGCTGGAACAAGAAGTCTCCCATGTGGTGCAGGAGAACTTCAACACAATAATCCCGGGAGACTTCAGTTTTCATGAAGAGACTGAGTAGTCTTGTAGGACAAGCTAGAGGGATGTCTCAGTTTGTGGCTGGTCCAACACAAAGGGTCGATCATGCACTTGACCAGAGGTCTCTTTGCACTACAGTGTAAATGCTGTAGAACGCTTTGGCCTGAACATGTCTAAGATACTTTCCCATCCGCATTGTCAGGTAAAGGATGCATTGCAAACATGTCCTTTACCTGCCTACGTGCGGATGGGAAAGTGTCTTAGACGCTTTTAGGCCAAATGGCCATCCCGGGACTCACAAGTCCCACCCCTGGGCTGCTCGCATTGGCTCCTGTGAAACCAGGGGTGGACAGCCCTGGCACCTCCCTTCCCTGGGGTCGTGCACACTCCAGGGGTCCAGATCCGGCTCCTGCACCTGGTGAGAACCCCCCCAAACACCCACACCCACCTGGGGCTGCACCCGCATGCCCGCTCCTTACCTGATGGTCGCCCGGTCACTACTGGCATGATTGGGCCGGCTGCACTTTGTGCCTGTGCGTGATGGGGTCCCTGATTGGCCAGGCACCTGCCTGGCTTCAACTGGCCATCTGCATAGGCACGGGTGCCTGGCTAATCAGGGACCCTGCCACGCGCAGGTGCAAAGTGCAGCCGGCCTGATGGTGCCAGTAGCAACCGGGCAACAACCAGGTAAGAAGTGGGTGTGCAGGCATGGCCTCAGGGTGGGTGGGTGTTTTGGGGGGGTTTCCGCCAGGTGCAGGAGCTTGATCTGGGCCCCTGGAGTGCATGCAACCACAGGGAAGGGAGGCGCCAGGGCTGTCCACCACTGGCTCCACAGGAGCCAATGGGGGCAGCCTGGGAGAGAGGCCCAGCTGTCACGGAGGGATAGCATGCGAATGCTTTCCATCCAGTACAGCTGGGAACGGCTGGTGATGGACCAAACACGCAGGGACGGTTGCAGAGCACAACTTTGTGCTCTGAAACCCGAACGTGTGTAGCGGTGTTGGGACAGGCCAGGGCAGCTCGGAACGCCACTGCCAGCCCAGAGGAGTGAATGCTCCATCCCAACGCGTTCTATACGTGTTTGAAAACCCCTCATGTGAAAAGTCCTCTGGTGTTTGCCACTGTGTACTTCTGTGGAGAGGCTGGAAACTGAACCAGTGACTCCCTACTTTCTAGGAAGTTTACTGTACCACTGAGCTACAGTCACTCTTGTTTACTTCATACTTTCATGCTTAAATGCCTAGATGTCTCGAATGAATCTATTTACATATTTTGCAGTATATAAGATTTGGCGGCATTTAAGCTTCCCCATATAATTTGGCAATGAATATTTAGGAAAGATAAATTTAAAAACAGGTTGCATGGTGATTTAGGAAAAATGTGGGGTTTATATGGCAAAAGATACAGTAGTTTCTCACTTGTTAATGGCTAACAGTTTTACAAAGGACTGACAGACAGTATGGCATATCTCTGCAGAAAAAGTCATTCTTTCTCTTTCTCTCTACATATATATAGATGAACATTACCAAAGGAGCTACAAAATCATTAATGATCACTTACTGAAAGCAGAAGAGAGTTCAGATCTTTCATTTGATGCAAATGACATTCTTAAGACAACCATATGGTGATACTTCATCAAGGTGAATTATATTCTTTACTTGTGAAGAGACATTTAAAATTAGACTCACTGTTACCTGCATTAGCTTCTAAAAAAGATTTCTGTCTTGCTTGTTTCAGCAGCCAGAAATTACAAAACCACCTTTGGGCACTTTTTTTTTTACCCTTCTGGCATTCTAAGAGAGATTTCTAGAATATCCTCTCTACCATCTTCGGGTACTGCTGGAACAACAACAACAAAAAAAAGCTTCTAGAATATTAGCTCATCTTTGAAAACAAGTCTGCACATGAGGCGGGTAAGGTTCGAACAACTGTCACCTCACTCTGTCAATTGTACCACATACTAACAATAGTTTGAAGTTCTTTTGTTGCAATAATGAGATCATCACCATGACTTCGCTGTATACAAACCTGTCAACTGCTTTTAGATTCTGTCTTGAAAAAATAACTTATTTAATGGTCCTCTTGAAAGGCTCAGAAATTCTTATTTGTTTCTATGTTTTTTCCCACCTTCTTCATAAATGACCCGAGGCAACTAATAAAAGCCAGTAAATAATACAGGAAAATAAAAGCTACCACCACCTGCACAAACACAAAATGGAAAAATAAGCCCAGAATCAAGGCAGCAAAACTAGGCCAGTAGTGAAACAGATGGTGATACCTATATTAGGTGTACACCAGATGGAAGAGATAAGTCTCTGAAGTTTTTAAGAAAGCACAGACAACTCCACACATTCTCTACTGAGGGAGCCACAGCTGACAAGGACTAAAGTCCTTTAATGAAATGTGGGCAACGTACCTATAGGAGGCCTTGTTGAGAGCTCCTCATGGGTTGGACCCTATTTGGCCCAGAAAGCTGCACCTGAAGGCATCCTGAAGGGCTTTAAAGACAATAATTCTGGATTGGATCTGGAGACAAACTGGTAGCCAGTGCCCCTACACAGAATTTTTTTGCCGGCTGAGCCACTAAAACTACCTGTCTTGCTTTTGCTGTATTAGAGCATGAAGTGTATCCTGAAACATTTTGAACAATTCCTCCCTCTCTCCCTCCCTTTCTTTCCCTGCTCAGCAATTTCTTTCAATTTTTTTTTAGCACTTCCATGTTGGATGTTGGCCTGTTTCTGTATGCTTAGGGAAAGGAGAGAAAATGCACTGAGTGATTGAGGAGAAGGGGTGAGGAGCACAGCAGAGGCACTGTTGATAGCATTTACTTCCTGGCTGCCCCCTGTTCCTCAGCTGCTCGCTGCAGCTTGCCTGATGTCGGGGCTGGGAGAATCTGAAGCTTCATCCAGATGACACTTATTTAATCCTTATTATTGGGATAGTCTGGAGCAAAGCACATCCAGCCACATTTTATTCTAGATTATTCATGCTTTATTCCAGATTACCCAATTAATGTGGATCAAGTAAGCACTGTCTGGATAAAGTGTGTTATGTGAGTGAGGTGGCAGAGACGTATGCTGTGTGTTAAGTGAGGGACTGAAACTACAGCAAGAACCTAGTTGCAAATCAAAGTATTGAGGGCACAGCCTGCAGCAAGTAAGAAAATAAAAGCAGAAAAAGAAGGAAAGCAGGAAAGGACTCTGCCCACAGAGGGGGCTAAAATGGCAGCAACCATATGGCAGATCAGAATTCTATCACCTCCTGGATATGACTCCCTACTTGGGAGTAAGGCAAAGGTGCCAAAGAGAGCCAAGACTATTAGTTAAATCATCTAACAGTCCTAGCCTCTAATTACAGATTGTGCTTTGACAAACTGCAGGTTGGCTCATTCTTAAATCTAGGAGGAAATGGAGAGTGTGCATTCCCCCTCCCTTCTAGGTCCCTAAGATCACCCACCATGGCAATCAATACCAATTTGTTACTATGGCACAGTCTGAATCTAGACTGGTTCTTATATTGGACCTGATCCTTTTTTAAACAAACCACAGACATCTTCAAGTCAGTACTGTGCATACTCGCCTTTTAGGACTCTTATGATGAAATCATTATGCTTTGGGCACCTAATGAATTCCCTGGCAGCATCTAGCTGTCTAGTTATGTTTCCCTTCTCTCCTTACATGTCGTTTCTCTCCATTCTCAGTTTCTCCCTTACTATACCCTGTCATTTAGCTTTACCCACTATATGCCACATGATCCAAATCCCTTAAACCCCGGAACATCTGCAATTCAATCCTCTGGTTGGTTGCTCTGCCGCACATTCTCTGCTCTGACGGCACAGCTCCATGCAGTCTAAATGGCAATGCCTCTGAGATTAAACTGTAAAGTGATTAAAAATTTCCATTATTTTGGAAATGTGTTCTGAAGAACAGAGGAATCCTGCAAAACAGTTCTGCAGGGAGTCAACTATTCTCCCACCACCAAATCTTCTTTCAGTAGTAGAGAAAGGGCCCTTTAGCTATTTAGCTTCAAATTGTTTAAATTTTGTTTTGACAGGGCAATCGTTACTCTTA
The DNA here is from genome assembly GCA_023333525.1 of Aspidoscelis tigris stejnegeri. Classification (NCBI taxonomy): domain Eukaryota; kingdom Metazoa; phylum Chordata; class Lepidosauria; order Squamata; family Teiidae; genus Aspidoscelis; species Aspidoscelis tigris. Next base: position 47,691,528 of record JALMGA010000005.1, on the reverse strand, counting down.
GATCCATAAGAAAAGAAAAGAAAAACCCAGTCACTGGGGAAGACTGATAGCACAAGTGTACACTCGTGTAGCGGCAGACAATCACACAGTAAAAATAAAAGCATTTCTGAGGTGACCCAGAAATGGTCTAGAGAGGGTTCCAAGTTCAGGTTCTTCACATACAGGTCTGCTCTTCCCCTTCATGATATTCTGTGCTAGAGAGGGTGAATAAGAAGTGGGATAAGAACGCAAAAGCCACAGACTGCTGTCTCTGAGGTGCCTTTTTTGTTTGTGTGACAAGTAGCAGCACAATGCTGAAAGAGAATGGGAATTATTTCTAGGTATACAATGTATACAAAACTCAAAGCTAATCCTGTACAATAGAGTGACTCCATTTATGGTGGCTATAGGGACGAGTTTGAGAGGAAAAGCCACCTTAGTCCACATCTTACCCTCTCCTAAGACAACACCCATCCTCTTCAACTATGGTACAGCTATGGAAGGAAAAAAGTTAAGTATATTAAAAAAGAAAAAAAACCATTTTATTCAAGAAACCAAACATGTTTGCTGCTTGCATAAAGCACATGTTGGGGATCCTACTGCCATAAAACCAGCAAATTCCTCATCACGCATTAAGAAGAGATAATTGTATAAAGAGCACAACTTCTTTTTGTTTATTCAGACTGCTAATGGAACATTTATGCTGGGATGGGCCACAGACAGAAACCGCAAAGGGAGAAAGAGATGAATTAAGGATTTTATCGGAAGCCTTGCATTAATGTCCTTAAATCAAAATGGCCTTCATGAAGAAAGCAATGAGGCTTCCTCTCTTCCCTGCCCCTGTGATCCTAATCCATAGCCTGTCATAGCAGTTACATCTAGAGGAGATCTCTTTCCAGGATAAGAACAAGAGCCAAGCAGGCATGGCAGAAAATATCTGCTTTGATAATCTCTAAGATATGAGAGTATATCCTCCTGATGGCATTATATGAACATTTATTGGGTTGCAAATAAATGTATATTCAAAAGAAGAGCAACAAACTGGGTTGAAGTATGAGGAATAAGAATAACCAAGATATCCCCCCTCCCCTGCAAAGCAGTCATTCACACTCTTCCTCACAATTCTGAGTCTCACACACACACACCCATCCCCTTGAAAACCATGGCAAATCCCTGCATCGGGATGCCGTGGTTTTCTCCACCACCACCCCTTGCCTGAACGCACAATCGCCCAGGTAAGGGCTTGCTTTAGCCACAAACGATTGCCTGACAGCTGCCCTGATCAGCTGTCAGGCGAGTATAGGGGCTGTCAAGAGCACGAGGAGAGCTTCGGTAGATGATTAAAACATGTGAAAGTTGTGTCTGTTTTAATCATTTTAGCAGACATCTGCACATGTGCATGACAGCAGCTATACCCGCCTGACAGCTGATCAGCTCATGTGCGCTCAGGCAAGGGGGTGGTGGAGAAAACCACAGTAAATGCCCCCTTGCCTGGGTGTGCAATCACCCTCGTAAGGACTTGCTTTACCCCAAATGACCTCCTGACAGCTGCCCTGCAGTCAACTGGGCAGTTGTCAAGTGGGTAAAGCAGCTGTCAAGAGCAGGAGGAGAGCTCCGGTAGATGATTAAAACATACGCGAGAGCCACATCTGTTTTAATCATTTTAGTGGAACTCTATTTGTGCACATGTTAGCCCCTATACCCTCCTGACAGTTGCACTCAGGTAACGGAGGACAGTTGCAATCACAGCATTAGCAGTGGGGACAGCAAAACCCCACCCACTAATGCTGCAATCATAACCCGGGAGTGTCCCCATGCTCCCAGGATAACCCATTCTTGCCCTGTAATTCAGGGCAAAAACAGTTATCAAGGTTGTTGGGTTTTTTTCTTCAATTTGGAGGATTTTGTCCCTTATGTAGCCTGAATTAGGGCTTTGCATGGGGACTCTCACGAGGCGAACTCACATTCACCTTGCGGTATCCTTACCATGGGGACACCCAATCAGAGCAGACGCACAAGACTAGTAGAGAAGAAGGGAGGCTCTAATCAGAAGGCCCATTTTGGTCTGCTGTGGCTCAAAACATGGTTCAGTGAGATCAAAGTGGGGCCCCCAATCAAAAGGTGGATCCTACTGCTTTGCTGGTTACAATCCTCAAACCACCACTGCCAGATGCTCTACAGAGTTATTTAACAGTTACACACTGCTCCCAGCCATGGACAGCACCTGCAACTCTGCTGTCTTCCATGGAGCTCATTGGGTGGTTCCGCACTGGGTGGTTAAATTGGTTTAACCACGCAGTTATGACTCATTTAAAACACTTATCTTATTCCCTTCTGCATTGCAGACTGGATCCGGGACCTTTTCAGACGGCCGCTTCCCCATTTTGGCACGCAAGATCTGTTTCTAAAACAGGTCTCACCCCTGAAAACCAGATTAAATTGAAGACCTCAAAAATGAGGTCTTCAATCTGTCCCTTTACCGGGATCCGTGTGGAAACAGGCCGCCATCTTGGGAAGGGCAAAAGCAGGACGGTTTGCCTCCTTCTGCCCTCCCCCCACGTGCTGCGCCCTGCTGGAAACGCACAGTGACTGGCAGCTGCATACTCCAGTCCTGCGGCTCTAGGGGCAGCGTTGGTGGCACGGGAGCCCGAATACCCTTTTGAATGGGTGCTGCCGCTTCTGCGCAGCACCCAGGCGATCCGGCTGCCCAATCTGGCCTCCCCATGTGTGTGCAGACACACGAAGGCCCTTGGGATACATCCAAAATAGAGACGGATTCTCGGGAGGCCGGATCACCAGGAAACGGATTTTGTTAAATCCAGTTCCCGGCGGCAAATTCAGAAGCACCCATTGTTTCTTGTTGCTCTCAGAAACTTCAATACTGGTCAATGGAAAAACTGATTACATCATTAATCAGTCTATTCTTATAAAGATTTGCAGATCTGGGGCCTGTTGGCACTTGGCCTTTTTCTGGAGTATATCTCAGGATAGGGTTCTGTGGTCTGCATGCTAATGCAGACTCTAGCAGGCCTCACTAGCATGTTGACAGCAGGCCCCTATTCCAGGATACATTCCAGAATTAAGTCAAGTGCGACTAGGCCCATGGTTTTTCTCCTATTCTCTTACTCATTTTACTTGTCTTCAGAATGACACGTACAACAGAAAACTCACAGCAGTTTGTGCTACCACCTTGCATCAGGTCTAAGAACTTGCACATAAGAACATAAGAGGAGCCTCTGCTGGATTTGGGCCTCAACCCATCTAGTAAAGCATCCAGTCTCACACTGTGACCCACCAATTGCTTCTGGGCATTCTCAAGCCAAAGCCAAAGCCTTCATCTTCTCTCAGTTCCCTGCAGATGGCCTTTAGAGGCATCTTGCAGGTCTCTCCAACCTGGAAGCACTCTCTAGACATTAATTCCAGTAGCTATTAATACACCTGTCCTTCATGGATTTGCCTAACCCTTCCTTAAAGCTATCCAGGCTGGTTGCTGTCACCACCTCTTCTGGTTACTGAATTCCGTAGCACATTATCCATGGCCCAGTTCAGCTGTCCACGCTCCCTCAGGCACGCACCCCATAGCATTAACCTGCACAGTCAATAGTGAGGGATGGCAGGAAATGTGCTTTAAAGCATCAGGTCAACATCAGAAAAGCAGGTTTGACCATGGGTATATCAGCTAAGCTCATAGTTGCTTGTGAGTCTTCTGTTGATGCTAATTTGATAAACCATGTAGTAGAAAAACATGAGTGCATGACAGGCAGGCTTGAGAGGATAATAAGGTTTGTTTCGAAGAACAGTCAGAGCGACTAGCAATCAACAAAATGAAAATGTGGAAGGTAGAAGGAAATTATTGAAAAATCTAACGTACAGGGCCTTCTGGAAACCTATTGACATAAGCTATGCACAAAGTGATGTAAGTAATTTCTTCTAATTAAATGGGACCCTTTCCACACTTGGCCTTATTCTGGAATAAAATAAATCTTAGAATAGGGGCCTGCTGTCCGCATACTAATGCCTGGGGCCTGCCATAGTCTACACTATCATGAGGACAGCAGGCCCCTATTCCAGGATATAGTCTAGAATGAGGCTAAGTGTGGAAAGGCCCTGAGTGACTCTCACCCTAATTATCTATGGTCATTGCTATATATTTGTACATCTGTACAAATATAGGCTTCATTCACAAGGCCCTCACAAGTGCTGGGATCTAGGGCCCAATGTGCTGGCTCCACTGATGGGGTGAGTACCCCAACAGAGAACCCAGAATACAACTGGAGGAGGATCTTCCTCACACCTGTACTGTTTCCATACCAGTTGATACTCTGATTGATTGAAAATAATTCAGCCATTTTTCTGACCTAACAGCAGACCAAACAAAACAGGAATTGTTTTGTTTCCTCCTCCATCCTTTCCCCTCTGTGCGTCCACATGGAAGGAAGGAGACTCAGCCTCTACAGCAGCCTGAGAGTAGTTTCTCAAGGCTTATCAGAAAGTCACTCCCAGGAACATCTGCAGAGGCTGGGAGGCTGATCAAAGGATGGCAAATTTGGATACTACACTTCCAGGTGCTCTGAGGGAGCATCTTCCATCCCATTGGGTGTTACCAAAGGTCCATGAGTGTGAGTTGCGCCACTGGAAATCTCCACTAAGGAGTCCTTAATATAAGGCTCCTGCAGCTTCTCATCTCCAGTTACTGCAGATGATCATACTCAAAACAGCCCCACATTAATGGACCCTGCTTAACAGTGTTCTTGCTTCCTGAGCTTATAGCTGGTGACCAGTGAAGCAGAACTGGCAGGGACAGGTGAAGCTGTGACTGGAGCCTCGTTATTTATCCATTTGTATTTCTATCCCGTACTATAAGGGACTGAGGACAGGTTGCAACCTTTCATGCTTCAGAATCACATATGGGTCTGCAGTGGATGAAAAACATAAGGACATGAACAATTATTTCAACACTGCTGAGTTGCTGCTCCTCTTTAACACTGAATTAAGACAGATTTTGTTTTTTGAGACTGATGGGATTCATAGTTCACACACCCATGTATACCTGTCTTAGATAGCAACTGGTGTGTCTTGAACCATACAGAAGGCTGCTTGCCTATATGAATGAACTAGGTAGTAACTTAGCACATACACTGTCCTTTTCTCTGTCAAGTATATTCCAATTTGGGATTGTCTAACATGGGCATAATCTATAATTTTTTGATGGATGAGTTTTCATGTGCATTGATATATAATTGCATTGTCTCTCAGCTTTAGAGTAGTGTGCGAGTGTGAGAAAGCCTTCTCTGTAGTGGCCCCCAGGGCTGAAATGATTTTCCCTCTGAGGTTTATCAAGGTCCATTACTAGTATTATGATATGTGGTATCAGCATCAAAACACACAAACCATCACACTGGTGTTGAATTTTCTTCCAATTTATATGAAGCTTCCAAAAACTTTCAGATAGGCTTCAGATCAGGAGATTTGGAGTAAGTTACCATCGGCATACAGATGACACCCAGCTTTCTCTTTGTGTGCCATCTGAATCAGGAGAGGTGGTTGAAATGTCTGGAGGTAGTAATGGGTTGGATGATGACCAATAAATTGAAGCTGCTGTCCATAAAGTTGGGAGGCATTCCATCACCGATGGGGCTGTAATGCCCTAGAAGGGATAGGTGCAAAATCTGCTGTTGGACTCTGTGCTGATGCTTGAAGCTCAGGTGGAGGTGGTGGCCATGACCACCTATTTCAAACTCTGGCTGGTTTGCCAGCTTTGGCCCCTTCTGGACAGAGGTGATATGGCCATAGTAATCCATGCTCTGGTAATTTCTAGACTGGACTATTATAATGCACTTTATGTGGGGCTGCCCTTGAAGATGGTTCAGAAGCTGCAGATGATGCAGAATACAACAGCTAGGCTGCTGAGTGGAATGGCTGGCCAGATGCATATCACATCAGTCTTAAAAGAGCTGTGTTGGCTGCAGATTTACTGCTAAACTCAATTCAAGGTGTAACTTTAGCCTATAAGGCACTAAGGCCACATCCCCATTACAAGCTTACTTCGGTTTCAAACCGTTTTCAATCCTCACAGACCCCACGTCAGTTTGGCTTAACACCCCTTCTGCGTGTTAAATCGCCCCAAAGCAGGGGCGGTTCCACCTTTTGAGCGGCGGAGCGCGCGCACACCCTGAGCCCTGAGGGCATATACAATGCATTATAGCTTGTTCCACCCATCAGCAGCTTTCCACTCCTTCTATTGGTTCAAGGCGCATTATTTTTTATCGCTGGAGGAGCGCTGCCAGAGAGCGCCGCTCTGACAAAGCTGATTGGTGGAACAAGATATGCTCCTCCTTCCTTCTCCTGTGTGTGCGCGCCTGGCCCTGTTGCCGCCGCCATTTCTGGAGAGACTGGAGGAGCGAAGAAGCCAAGGTAAGTTGCTCCCTCCCTTTGCCCCTAAGCTTAGCTTTTAACCTCCCCTTTTTACCTGCCCCCCTCTCCCTCCGTCCTCTCTGAGTCGCGTCCCTCCCTTTCTCTCCCCCCCCCATTCCCTACCTAGGAGTAGGTTCTCCTTTTCCACGTGGCCGCCATGTGTAGGACCGGTTCTAATCTCTCTCTCTCTCTCTCTCTCTCTCTCTCTCTCTCTCTCTCGGCAGCCTGCCTTGTTGCCAACAATGAAGCCCTGTTCGCCACCGAGAGAGAGAGAGAGAGAGAGAGAGAGAGAGAGAGAGAGAGAGGTGACTTCGCTGCCACCGCTGCCCCAACCAAGCCCGTGGCGCGAAGAGGAACCGGTCGCCAGCACGGGCCTTTCTCTCTCTCTCTCTTTCTTGGCTGCCTGTCTTGTTGCCGATAAAGGAGTCCTGACTTGGGGCAAACTGGGCTCGAGAGAGAGAGAGAGAGAGAGAGAGAGAGAAAGGGCTGGTGCTGGCGACCAGTTAATCTTCGTGCCACCGGCTTGGTTGGGGCAGCGGTGGTGGCGAAGAGGTGGTGATCTCTCTCTTTCTCTCTCTCGGCCAGCAGCAGCGGCGGCACCAGCCCAGCGCTCGTTACGGCTGAGCTGGGGGCCTAACTCTCTTTCTTCCTTCCTCCCTCTGTTCCTTCCATCCACCTCCCCTTGCTTATTGCCTTCTCTGTTTCCTTCCTTTCCTTTCCGTTTCTTCATTCCCCCATTCCTCCCCCTCCCGGGTAGAAAAGCCAATTCTTCTTCTTCCTGCTTTCTCTCTCTCTCCTTCTTTCTGTCTTTCCTGCTTCCTTCTCTCTCTCCTTTCTGCCCTTCTCTCTTTCCCTTTGTTTTTCTCTTTTTCTTTCCTTCCTTCTCTCTCTTCTCATCTCCCTCTTGTTCTTTCTTTCTTTCCTCCCTTCCTTTTTCTCTCTTCCTTTCCTCCCTTTCTCTCTCCCCTCCCTGTTTCACTCTTTTTCTTTCCTCTTTCCTCTCTTCTCTTTTCCTTCCTTCCATCTATTCTGTCTATAAATGTGCTTTTCTGACACAGGTGTGTTTTTTGAAAGTCTATTCTGAGCTGTCTTTTCTGTTATTTTGATCCCTCCATCCCTTCCCTCTTTCTTTCCCTCCTTCATCTCCTTCCTTCACAGCTCTTTCCAGAGCTTCCACAGCCCTACCTCACAGGATGTTCTGTTGTGGGGAGAAGAACAGAACCTTTGTCAGTCACTTTGAGCCCCCTTAAAGCCAACTTCTCTTCTTCCTTATGAAGGCAGATTGTTTCTCGAAGTCTGACTATATAACTAGTGTTTTCTGTCTGCTCTTATGAGGAAAAAACCTCCTTATTTTCAGTTTAGATCTCCTCTTGGTGTTTCTTTATTCCTAGAACCAGTGTATGTATGCATACTGTGAAGATGCTAGGAATAATGCCCTGAAATTTAAATAGTAATGGACTATTTGGTCTATTTGATCAAGTGGTTAAGGAGCTGGACTCTTATCTGGGAGTACCAGGGTTTGATTCTGCCCTCCTCTATGGAGCCAGCTGGGTGACCTTGGGCTAGTCACAGCTCTCTTCTGAGCTCTCACAGCTTCATCCACATTGCAGGATATTCTGTTGTGGGAAGAAGAATAGGAAGCTCTGTCAGCCACTTTAAGACCCCTTAAATGGGTGAGAAAAGTAGGGTAGAAAAAGCCAACTCTTCTTCCTCCATAAAGCCAGCTGGGTGACCTTGGGCTAGTCACAGCTCTCTTTGGAGCTCTCACAGCCCCACCTTCCTCACAGGGGAAGGTGTGGGGAAGAGAACAGAAGGTTTGTCAGCTGCTTTGAGTCCCTTAAATGTGTGAGAAAAGCAGGGTAGAAAAGCCAACTCTTCTGTTGCTTCTGCAGTGATTTCAGTGTCGGGAAGACAGGCATGGGAAGCAATGACTTGAAGATTATAATGAGATTTGTCTGGATTTTAGAGTAGACCAAGTTTGAATCTGAGGTTCCTTGAATTTCACTACATTGCTTGTGTCCATCCTGTTTGTATAGGCCATAATCTGCAAGAACATTACTGTTTTTCAGTGATATATAGTTAAGGTGGGGGAAGCAAGCATTACCTACCTCTATATTGCTGCTGCCCATTCCCCCCCAATTAGAGTTTCCTTGCTACCACTGTTATTTATTTTCCAAAGATAAAAGTTCCAGTCTGAAGCAGTGTATGTTAAAGTTGGTGGGACGATGTATCTTACTTCTGCAGTGCTTTATTCAAAGAGGTCCTAGCAAGTGGCACTCTTTGTATTTATGGCTTACTCACATAATTTCTGATTACTGACTTGCAGTCTATAGTGGTTCGGACCTGAGTTCCATATATCTGGAGTCCTGTATGTTTTCCCAAGCTCAGGCATAACCGACTTCTGGGGCTGTTTCCTATATGAAAACTTCCCCAACTGGAAGCAATTGAAACTGGGGAAAGAAAGTTCTCTGGCTGTAATGCCAGTGTACTAAGAGCAGTTCCATGCATAAAGCTGCAAAATCCAAATACTCTTTGAAAGAAGGGAATATATCAGTTCTACTTAGGAGGATTCTTTCACTACCAATTTTTCTGCTGCAAATCCTATGGCACTTATAGTGTGGACATGCATGCAGCAAAAGCAGGTTGATATTGTTATTGATTCCATGAGTTCAATTCTGGTTCTGTATCTTTCTGGCCCTGGACCCCTCCCACGTGACCTTGGCCCCTCCCACATGACATTGGCCCCTCCCACATGACCTCACCCCCCATGACCCTTCCCCTCCCATGCCTGTGAACACCCAGCCCTGAAGTCCACCAGCCGCCACTGCCCCAAAGCATTGTAAATGTTAACCCTCATTTCAACAGGTCTCACTCCGGATCGTGCGCTTGATACGTGTTACATTTTTTACTGTGGGGACCCTACCGTTTTAAGGGATAAGAATCCATGTTTAGGGTTTCCCTCTCCCAATAGCTTGCTTCCAAAGACAGTGATTTCAGTGTAAAAATCCAACCTTCACTGCAGCAGCTACACTGTAGCAATCTAGCCACCTCGCACCTGATAACAATGTTGCAATTTTGCACAATTCTAGCTCTTTGGAGTTCTGACCTTTAAAGGCGAAAGGAAAGCAGGGGCAGGTTCTGGGAGATTTGTGAATGTCTAAAGCCCCCTTGCTTGAGTTGCCGCTGCTGCAGTGTGCCCTGGGCAATGGAGAGAATCGCTGGCTGTCCGCTGCTGGTTTTCCTCCATCCAGGCAAGCGGCAGCCACCCAGCCAGGCTCGGTAAAGGGGTCCGTTATGGGTGGTGCACTCATGCCAGGAAGAAGAAGGCAGGGCAGCCCCGAAAAGTGGCTTTTAAAAAGTAGCCACTTGAGTCATGTACACCACGTACGATCCTCAGAATCTGGATCAAACGCGATTAAGTTTAGAGTAATGGGAACAGGCAAATTCGCATTTGCATCTGGTTCTATTATTTCCATTTAGGGAAAGCGAATTAAGCTTACAATGGGGATGCGGCCTAAATGGCTTTGGCCCCAAACAGCTAAAGAAATGGCTTTTCCCATATCAACATGCCCTTGTCTTGAGATCTGCCGGGGAGATGCTCCTGGGATAGAACCTTCTCAGTGGTAACCCCCAGACCTGGAATAGGGTGTTCTCAGTGGTAGCCGCCAGACTATGGAACAGTTTCCCTTCTGAAGTGTGTCAGATATTCTCACCTCATTGGTTCAGGAAATTTGTGAAGATGCACTTATCTACCCTGGCCCTTAGCTGAAGACCAGCTTCCCCTCCTCTCTTTCTGAAACTGTTATTGTTTCTAATGTGTCCATTTTATATTTTATTTTTATTGCTATAATCTGCCCAGAGACCTTCAGGTATGGGGCAGGGGAGAAATGAAAATAAATAAATAAATTTCTTAATTCAAAACAATGGAAAGTTCATATGGTCTGTCAGCACCTACAACAATGGATTTTGCTTTCAATCCTACATCTACTATTTTGAGATCCATTAACACCATGAGCAAGATTAATTGAAGTATTGAGCTACCTGGAATATACTTGCTCCTGCATAGGTCCTCATTTGGGGTTTTTTTTTGGGGGGGGATGAGGTATCTTTTCTGTACATCCTAATATTTTAAAATAGTGAAGACCAGAATACTGGAGGGTAAAGACTGTGTGGTAATAATGCATTCCTTTGAAAAGCTGTAGTCAGTATTCTGACTAATAATTCCTTGCTGAGCTTATCTATGCTTATCTATGTGAGATGTTCTCCTTTTATTATCTAGTACTTTATCTAAACTTTTCCTTCTGATTTTTATATCCAGAAAATTACAGGTGATCATGCATGCAGCATCCATCCTATCTTTGAAGCCTATAGGATAGAACACTCATTTATAACCAAGCCATGGACTTTAACCATTTCCAAATCAATTTTTAGAAATCTCTCATTTTCAACAAAGAAACGTTTTCATTCTTTTTTTCAGCTCATGCACAGAACGTATTCCAGGGCATCCAAGTGGCTCAACCAGTCCATTTCGGAAGCAGTCTCATCACACTGCAATACATACAGATGGCATCAGGCACAGCAGTTTCAAAGCAGGTTTTGGTTGTGGGCTGTGCGCAGCCTCTACTAGTTCAGCTTTATAGAAATTCGGGGGTGGAGGAAGACAGAAGCCATCAAAAAGTAATCTGCAACCTCTACTACTGATGTCATTGATACAATGGCAAAGCACAGTCATGTGTGTTTTATTGTAAAATTGGAAAAGGGGAGGGATTGTGGTTTCTCCCCCTGATTCGCAAGCTACTCTGCCTGAGAGCTCTTCTTCTTGAACAGCGAGGCATAAACGCTATGAATGAACGGATAAAGACACAGAAATGAGCTTCGGGCAATACTGGATAGCTAAATAAATAAGGATAACTAAGAGTATTCTAGATCAAATAACTCTTTCCCACCGGGCAGCGATTAAGGGTTTTTTTTTGGGGGGGGTGTGCCGTCGTGGTGCCCCGATCACACCCGAATTTCGGTTGCTTCCAGTGCATGCCACTTGGGCATGGAACGTCAGATGCACTTGATGTTCAAGGCTGTAGGTTTGAAATGTAAAGGGGGGGCCTGCCCTGCAATATTGGCGTAGGTGCGCCGAACGAAGCCCCCCCCCCAGCGACCCTCCTCCTGCTGCTGCTCCGACGCGCGCTAAATCGGCGCCTCCCTCCTCCGTCTTGCTGCCGATCTGGCACCGCAGCCGCCACAACACTCGCGCAAAGTTTTCGCCCGCTCTTTCCTTCTCTCTCTGGCACCTCCCCATTTGCCGCTATCCCCCCCCCCCCGCGCCCCCAGCCTTCCGGGCTGCCTCGGGTGGGTCCTTGGCCGGGCAGCGCAGCCTGAGTCTCCCTCTTCGCTGCCCTTTTCGCCGAAAAGTCCTCCGGGAGACCGTCGCCTTTCAGCTCTTCCGCCCTCTGGAGCAGGGAATGTCCGCCTCAGCCCGAGGCACGAGCGGGCAAGAGCGGAGCCCCCCGAGGATGTCCGCCTTTCCCCGATCGCGAGCGCAGCGTGGCTGAAAGGGCAGCCGCGGCGGGGATGAAGCTGCAAAAGGCGGACAGGGGAAGAAGGCGGCTGGGGGAGGCGACCAGGAGGCGCGAGAGCCGGGCGGACTTGCGCCGCTTAGCTGACTTACCTCTGTCCAGAGTGAGCGGCTGGACCACTGTCAGCGTCGTCGCCATGTCTGCGGGACCGCCGAGGCTGCTGCTGCTGCTGCTGCTGCTGAAATGACGCTCCTCCGCCTGCCCGTCCTCCGCTCCTTTCGCCTGCGCTCCCTCCCAGAGCTGCTGCTGCCGCCGCCGCCGCCGCCGCCTGCCTGCCCAACCCGACGGCGCCCGGCGCCGGGGAGGGACTCTGTGCGTGTGATTGGGAGCGGGAGGGGACGGAGGTGGAGCGAGGGGCGGAGGAACAGGAGGTCCCCGCGGGACGGAGGCGACGCGCGTGGCGTGTGAGCGGTCGCGAGGAAGGAAAAGGCAGTGGGGGGGGTGAAGGCGCGCGCGCGCGCGCACGCACAAAAGGATGGCGGCGGCGGCGTGGAGCAGAGCTGTGTCAAACGGGTAGCACAGGCGGCTGCAGGCGGGGGTCATCGCAAGGCGACCTGTATCCCAGGGCAACCGGCTGTGGTCCTTAGTGGAGTTTGGGGTGGACGTGCACTGAGTCACGGGAGCTTTAGGAATCCCAGAGAATTATGACATAACCCGTTTCTCCCCTCACTCCTTTGTCGTCCCCTGGGAGTTAACGCAGCTGTCTTGCGAGCCTCTGGGGAAAGCGGGAACAAAAGGCGGCCTGCGAGCGACGGAGCCTGGATAACAACCCCAGGTGAACTAAGCGAGGAGGGATCAGCGAGCTGTAGGAGGAAAGCCAGAGGGGACGCACAGCTGAGCTCCTCCCCCGGGTGACCAGCCAAGGTGACAGCTGGGAGCCCCTTGGAAGCGAGACAGTGTGGATTCGAAGGATCACAGGGTGGGGGTGATTTTGCAAACAAATCGCCCTCAGCCCTAATAGAGCAGGTAACTGGCATTTCCAAGAATATCTTCAGCGAGCTGTAAAGAGCCCTTCGGCGTGGCTACCCAGCCAAGATCGTTTCTGGATGATTGAAGCAAATCCTGGGAAACGCATCCCCAAAGATTTGCGGTGACTACAAGAATGAAGCTGGTCCTTGTGGATCAGATCTCTGTGTCCCCGTACCCATTCAGGACTACGTGTCTGGTGTTTGGTTGAGACAACAACATCCCCTTCCCGTGTAGACACATTTGCTTTAGTCATGTTTTAAATCTGTTTTTATTATGTTTTTATGGTGACCCGCTCTGAGACCACTCTGTGCATGTGAAGAGACCAAGGCCCGAAAGGAAGCATGGTGAGCATAGATAGGATTGCATACACCTCCAGTGTATGTATGCTTTTCGAGACACTAAATGCACATTCACTTTATTCAGTTGAATAAAGCACTAAAATCAGATGTGCTGTCCCTAGCCCTAGAGACACACACTATGAGGTTGGCTGTAGCTCAGTGACAGACTTCCTGGAAAGCAGGGGGTTGCTGGTTGGATTCCCAGCCTCTCTCGGGAAGTAAACAATGGCAAATCACTTCTCCATCTCTGCCCAAAAAAAGTGCATAGAGGTGTTTTTGCAATCAGCCACATGTGCATGGTATTGTTACCAACACTGCCCCGGTATTAAACTGTAAGTGAATGTGGAGGGAGTAAAATTTTGGATAATTTGGATTACTTTGAAGCCCCAAAGCACCAAATTTAAACTTCCCCAGGGGAAAGGTAGTTGGATCATTTACATAGGTTTTAAAATAACAAAGAGTACCATAAAACAGAGACAAAACCCATTTCATACTCAAATTCTTCTCATGTGCGAGTAGAAATGTTATATATATCATCCAATGTCCCTGTGGTTTGTTTTACGTAGGTATGACCAGCAGACAAATTAGGACCCGTATAGTGGAAAACAGAAGCTGTATTAAAAATCAAAGGATAGAAGCCCCTATGGTGAAACATTTCATGGACAAACATCACTCCTTTGAGTCTTTCAAGTATTGGTATGTAACCAGTAACATCAAACAATTAGAATTATTAGAACTCAAATGTTTCTGCCCTGTGCATTGGGGATCACAACTGCTGGCCAGTTTCAAAGATCAAACAGCTTAGAAGAACTGATCGCCCCAGTTTGACAGGTAAAGATGCAGCGATGAGAGGGGGGGGTCATCTGGCCCTTGTTGCCCCATGAGCCTCTTCCTGCAACCCTTATTCCACCCCCGCTCCCTGATTGCCAGCAAGAAGCTTCTAAAGTTAGAGGCAGTTTAGCAGAGAAGCAGTTCTCTGGTAAACTGCCTCTAAACATTGTAGCGACTTTGGTTAGCTTTTTTACCTGGCAGGCAAGCAGCTTCTAAACTGCCTCTAAACATTGTAGTGGCTTTTGTTAGCTTTTTAGCTGGCAGACTTCAGAACCTGCTCGTGGGGGGTGGAATAAGTTAACCAAAGCCACTACAATGTTTAGAGGGAGTTTACCAGAGAAACGCTTCTCTGCTTCTCTGCTTCTCTGCCTCTAACTTCAGAAGCTGCTTGCCAGCAGTCGGGGAGCAGGGGTGGAATAAGGGCTGCAGGAAGAGGCTTGTGGGACAGCAAGGGCCAGATGACACCCCCCCCCCAATCATGGCATCTTATTGGGACAATCAATTCTCTTATATTTGCCTGGCGATCAGATCGCAGAGGGCGCGTCTTTATGGCATGTGTTATTTCAGTTTAAAGAATTCGAAATAAAAGAAACGGAACAAAGCTGTCCAGACGACTTGCAAATTGATCCGGTTCCGATGGCAGCCTTAACGCGGGATCAATACTCGGAGTCCACATGGCAGCATTGTCCTCCTGCCCATTGCCCACACTCTCTCCTGTGATTGGTTTTCCCTGCCAGGATCCCACCCTCCCTTCGCTTTGCGTCATGCTCCGCCGGGAATTCCCTGCCCAATCCACCCTCCCCCTTCCCAGCAGCAGCAGCAGCAGCAGCCATCCATCCATCCATCCATCCATCCATCCATCCATCCATCCATCCATCCATCCATCCATCCATCCATCCATCCATCCATCCATCCATCCATCCAGGCGCTGCGGCATGAGGAAGATGAGGATGGGGGGAGAGGGGGCAGCAGCAGCTGGGTGGGGGTGGGGAGGGGAAGGGAGGCATTGCTAAGGCACCAAGGAAAAGAGTCTTGGGGGGGACTAGCAAAGGGGGGGTGTCGTCCTTGCACAGACGGGATTCTAAAGTGAGAGAAGCCCCCCTTTCCCAAAAAGAGAGAGGGAGGAAGGAAGGAAGGAGGGGTATCTGAGAAGCCCCCCTTTCCCAAAAAGAGAGAGGAGAGAGGGGGGGTTCCTAAGAAGCCCCCCCTTTCCCAAAGAGAGAGAGGAAGGGGGGGTATCTGGGGGGTGGGAGACATTGCATGAGCATCTCACGTCTCCTGCCCTCCGGAAGCCGGTGTATATGGTACACTCCTCATTATCAATGTTGCAAATTTCCGCAATTTCAATACAGCTCTGTATCAAAGGACCGGGGCTTTAAACATTAAAGAGGCATAGGGTGGCTGTGGTGGGGTGTCATTCATTCATTCATATTTTTATCCCACTCTATACACAAGGCTCTCAGTGCGGTTCACAACACATTGGTTTTAATGTGTTCATATTAAACATATTAAAGCCATAACTTTGCCTGAACGTGGGGAGGAAAAAGCTGTTTCTTTAGTCCACCCTCAGAGGGAGAAAACATGAGCAAAGTGACCAGTAATTTTCTTTTCACATTATCTCTCCCAGAGGTGAATTTTACCCTAAAAGAAAACAGCTTGCCACTTTGCTGATATATTCTCTCACTCTGAAAGTGGACTGAAAGTGGATTAAACCTTAGGTGTGACCACATATTCTCTCATTCTGAAAGTAACAGAGATCAGAACTTTCCCCATGCACAGAACTTTATTGACCCATGGCCAGGCCTGGTAGTGCGGTGCAGGATTTTGGGACATGATTGATCCTGCCCTATTGGATTTCCTAGTGGTCACCTATCCATGGTCCGCTTTGCCCTAATATCCTGGCAACTGGAATCTTATCTGGGAATTCCAGATTAGATTCCACTTCCCATCCTGAAGCAGGCTGCCCCTGGCCTCCCATTGCATCACCACCCACTCCTCCTGGGCTTGCATGGCACTGCCACCCCCAAACAAAGGATGCCCAATCTGGGGCAGAAGGCAAAAAAAGACACTTCTTTTTTTAACTGTATGAAAATGCTGCCCACATGAGATCTTTAAAACACTCTCATGCTCTGGTGCTTGGCCATTTAGTCAAGCAGAAGTGTTGTTTAGTCTAGTGGTTAGCGAGCCAGGCTCTTATCTGGGAATATCAGGTTTGATTCCACCCTCCTCCATGAACCCAGCTGGGTGACTGTGGGCTAGTCATGGCTCTCTTCTGAGCTCTCACAGGATGTGGGGAGGAGAACAGAAGGTTTGTCAGCAGCTTTGAGCCTCCTTAAATGGGTGAGAAAAGTGGGGTAAAAAAGCCAACTCTTCTTCCTCCTCCTCCGTGAAGCCAGCTCAGTGGCCTTGGGCTAGTCACAGCTCTTACAGGGCATCTGTTGTGGGGTGAAGAATGGAAGCTTTGTCAGCCTCTTTGAGTCACCTTAAATGGGTGAGAAATGCCAATTCCTTCTCCTTCTCCTTCTCCTTCTGGGAGGTTTGGTATGGGGTAGCATTATTATAAAGAGGTATAGAAATCCAAGTCAAGGTTCCTATCTTTTTTTAACAGTTGTGCAAAGCATGGAACTTCAGCAAGTGCATCCTTCCTTCCTTCCTTCCTTCCTTCCTTCCTTCCTTCCTTCCAGCCTCGCGCCGAGGGAAGAGCAGCCGGCGGCGGAGGCGGCAGCGGTGGCATCCATCCATCCATCCATCCATCCATCCATCCATCCATCCATCCATCCATCCATCCATTCATCCAGGCGCTGCGGCGCTGCGGCGCTGCGGCGCTGCGGCGCTAGCGGCTTCTCCCTGGGGCTCCGCCGCCGCTTTTCCCCCGCTTTGCCGCCACTTTGCCCCGCAGAGGAGGAGAGCCAAGGGGTGGACAAGAGGGCGAAGGGGGCTCCTCGCTTGCTCTTCCCCCCGTGGCCGGGAGGGAACTCCGCCCCCCCGCCTCACAGGGACCGAAGCTGGATTAAAACCTTGGCTTGTGGTCACACCTAAGGTTTAATCTAGCTTCACTCCACCTTCAGAGTGAGAGAACACATCAGCAAAGTGACCAGTAGTTTTCTTTCCACATTATCTAGTCTAAAGGTGGATTTTCTGAGTTATTAACCCTGAAAGAAAACCAGCTTGTCAGTTTGCTGGTGTATTCTCTCACTCTGAAAGTGAACTGAAACTGGATTAAACCTTAGGTGTGACCACAGGCAGAGGCAAAGTAGCCTAGAGGGGGCTCAAAGCGGTTGACATTCTGTTCTCACCCTTCAGGGGACTAAGTGGCTGACAAGCCTTCTCACCCTTAAGGGGGCTGAAAGCGACTGTTCCAAACCTTCAAAGACCTGAAATTGCGCAAAACTGCAACATTGTTTTTAAGGTGTGAAGTGCTTACATGTTGATACAGTGTTTCAGCTTTAAGGACTGGAGGTTTATAGTGGGTGTTTGAGGGTGGATTTTTTCAATGAAGGAAACCCTAAACATGACGTGCTTCTAATACGTTCAGCCATTGGTTACAGTGCGATTGGGGGGGCGGGACAGCCTTAACACAGAATCTCATCCCGGAACGATACTGTCCACAGAGTAAAAAAATTAAACACGTGTCAAGGGCATGTTCCGGACTGAGACCTGTTGAGATCAGGATTTATTTCAAATCGGGATAACGTGGTTTATCACGGAAATACCGAATTAAGCCGAAGTGATGTGTGCACGGCCCGAAATCAAAACGTTTTGAATTCGAGATAACGACGTCGTGGGGATGCGGCCAGAAAGAAGAGGCTCGTTTCTGTTTGATCACTCTTTAATGCCCAGCAGTTGCGATCGGGGAAAGGGCATTGGGTGGGATTTCCCTGCCCTTGCTCCTATCAGGAGAGAGGGGGTGGAGAGAAAAAGATGTGGTTTCCCAATGCAGGGGTTTAGCATGGTTTGCCTGGGGACAGGTGTATTCTACTTGAGCCTGCGCTTTTGGCAATGGCATGAGGATGGGTCAATTTGAACTAGACTCCGTATTAGGAATATCCCAAATCCAACCCGAAGTAAATAGAGTGGATGGGGACAAGCCCTATAAAGAACAACCAAAGCCCTGCTAGATCTCTTGTATTTGGGGCACTATCTAGTTTCCCACAGTGGTTAATCAGAACCTTTTAGGGGCTCCTAAGCAGGATGTTAAGGCAATATCCATTTCCCGCTATTTCTCAGCGTGATATTTGCCTGTAGTCATCTGTGAATATTTCTCACTGAATTGCCATTTGTTTGAACTCATTGTTTATATCAGTGCTGTTTACTACATTATGTGAGAATGAGTTCCCCAGTTTATGTTGTCTGTTGAAAACTCACCAACCCCTTGCCTTGTAAGTGGTCCTTTCCATTCCTCTTATTGTAGTTGGGTACCATTGAGTCATGGCCAACTCCTAGCTGACTGTATGGGTGCCCTCATGGGAATCTCTATAGCAGTGATGGTGAACCTTTTGAGCTCGGTGTGCCAAAATTCACAAGAAAACCTAGCTCAACTCAGGTGCTGTGTCACTTCTAGAAACACCCAAAATTTTGTGATATTTGTAGCTCTAGTAAAAAAGTTATATTTTTGATATATGTATTTTATTAAAAGCAAAAACAAATAATTCTTTACATTAGTGACTTTTGTTGCTGAATTTCATTTGCTAAATCTTCAAATGAAAGTTGGCATTTCGTACACCGAGAGAACACAAAAGATCTATCAAGGAGAGAAAACACCAAGGTCCTTCTAATATGAAAAAACTAAAGAAGTGCCCTGATACCAAAAAAGGGGGAAAGATATACACCCTTATATACAAATAATAGTAAATTTACTGGTGAAAATATAATATCTTATAAAAGTTTATAACAGTATACAAAAGACGATAAAAATAATGGTGTACAAAAAACAAGAAAGGAGGTAACAAATAGCCAACCATACAAAGACACCAATCTGAGACTTCTCACAAAGGGTAAATAAACAGTGGCGTCCAGAGAATTTTACTATGTAAATAATGGGGATCTAAAGCCAGACGCGTTTCGACAGGTCGTCTTCTTCAGTGGCTTTTTTTGATAATCCCAAATGGTGATGACTCCTTTCATCTATGCTGCAATGGGCTATAACAAATACACCATACGTACAAATATTTTTAAAAAGGCAAATAAGATTCTCTGAGTTAAAACAGTAACAAGAACAAGCAAGCACTACACGCCCAGGTGCCAGGGTGACCAGGTGTGTCACCCAAAAGGGCTTGGCATGTCACCTGTGACATGCGTGTCATAGGCTGGCCATCACTGCAGTATAGTTTTTTTGGCAGAGATACAGAAGTGACATGCCGTTGTTTACTTTCAGGGAGACGCTGGGAATTAAACCAGCAACTTTCTGCTCTCCAGACTACGTGCATTACCACTGAGCGACATCCTCTTCTTCTTACATTTCCAGCATTGCTCGACATAATTTGGAATCAATTCCAACATTAATCATGGCATAATTCATCAGCTTAATGCAGCTTTTGGAGTAACCATGAACACTGAAGGCTTTCAAAGAAAGGAGGTTATTTTCTGTATGGTTTTCACACACACTCAAGTTATATGGGCACCACACAGCCAAACGTAAGTGCATTGCATTATGTTTCTGTCAGACAAATAGGCCTCAAAAGCAAGCTTAACTTCCTTCTTTTATTACCTTCATTGGACGAAGATAAGTTCAAAAGAATAACTTTCCTACAGAAAAGTAGTTTATAGCCTTTTTCTATTCTAGTCATATAAATCTGCTTTGACAGCCTCAGTGTTAGCACAGTATACACTACAGAAATGAAAATGGGATCATGTGCCTGATAAGTGGGACACAGCCAGCTAAATCTGTCTCACCAACAGAGCACTCTGTTGCAATGTTGTAATGTATCTGATTTGTGAGCACCTTAAGAATTCTTTTAGGATATGGATGTGTTGCACAGGACTATCAATCCTGATCTTAATGTACAAGAGCGTTTTATTGTGTGTGTTTTAAAAGCATACTTGTATCTACATGGGTGACTGCTGCCACACAATACCTGGATCGGGACCGTATATGTGTACAGTGCTGTCAGTGTGGCTGCACTGTTTCTGTTACCCACAACAGTCATTAACCAGGAGCATCAGCATTTTTATATGGCTTCCCAGTCCCAAATAATAGCCACCGGGGTACATAACAGGCAATGTGGACAAGTGTCAGCCCTTTTAAGAACCTGGTGTTTCCATGTAGAAGAGGCTGCCAGATAACAGTTACCTCGATTAGCACAGTGAACATCCAGAACTCAGCTGTGTTGGTCCCCTTTTCTTTTGTATTTTCCCACAAATAGCAAATTCTCAGATGCCCAGTCTGATCCTGTGCTGATACAGTGCACAGCTAGATGCTGGATAAGTCATCAAGATGCCAGTATCTTTAGGTAATATGGGGAATATGTCCAGGTTTTCAGTGCACTGCATTGGCAGTGGCCCAACACGGCACTGGACCAGTAGGTCAACTCCACTGGCATGCCGACAGGATTAAAGTGTGTCTGGAAACAGCCAAAGAGAGCTTTACAGATTTCAGTGGTAAGACTGTTACTGTTGACATCCTCACACTTTCAAAATGTGGTTGTTCTTGTTGCTAGATGTAAAAGGAACGAGAGACAAGGGCAGAGGCAGGAAAAAAGCAAACTAAGTACCGGTTCTTAGTTAAGTTCTAGTGAGTGAACTCATCAGACAGTTCATGTCAGTGTCTCTTATGGCCACACCCAATGTTTAAGATGGCCTGAAACAATTTGTTTCCCAGGAATCACACTCAAATTGCTTTTAATTTTCTCCAAGCTATCTCCCTACATCTAATCTATGACATATTCAGATTATCTCAGTGCTGAGATCGTTTCTGCTCCTTAGCCCACTTATATTTTCAGCGTGTCAATGTGGAAGAGGGGGCTATATCTGTTCTTTCCTATTTGGGCAAAGGGAGGGCTTCCCTTCACTCTCCAGCCAATGCCTGATCTCTTTTCTTTTTACCCCTTTCTGTCACACACACACATGGAATGAGGGCAAGGAATTTACAGAAAGTAACAAACAATTACAGGTGTGTGAGTGTTTGCCCACCCTACCCACTGGTTTCCCAGGAGATGGCCCAAAGTGGTCATGAAGATGCAGCCAGAAGCATGAACTCCAGGAATGTGGTCGCCATATTGATCTGATGCCTGCCCTGCTCCTCATTGGCTCTGAAAAAAGGAGTGCTCTGAAAATCTGGGCCTGGTTCATTGCTGCAGCAGCCATACAGGCTGAGAAGACAGCCTCTTCTCCACTCCTGGGGCTTTTCCACACTTGGCCTGGTAGTTGCCTTGTGGTGTGCATCTGCATGTCAAGTAGTTTTTCCCAAACCGGAAACGGCTCCTTCCATGCAGGAGTGCACATTTAAGTGTACCATGCGTGCACTTATCTTTACCTGCGTTGATTTTTTACTTGTTGTTGCATTGATTTGTTGTATTCTTTGATGAGATGATTCTTTATTGAGATTGATTTTTTTCTTGTATTGATTTGTTGGATTCTTTGTATTTTTTTCTGTTTGTTGTAAACCACCTTGGGCAAAATTTTGTTTTTTGGAAAGGCGGTTACAAATGGAAATGGAGCTGGTAAGGTTCTGGGCAGGCGCATTTGCTCTTCCATGGTGCTGGCTGGTCACTTGATGTGCAGCACAGGTATACTGACATGTCATGTGATGTATTACGCAAGTGTGTAAGCATGCCATGTCACAGTTGCTCTGGTGAAAGTGCATGTGTACGCTCACTAGCACTGACACCAGGACAGGAAGATGGCAATGTCTGGACATGGTCTGCACTTAAGTAAGTGCCTGGATGTGTGTGGGAAGTGATTGCATGTACTAGCATTCTCCAGTGTGAATGCTTAGTACACGCATGGACAACTTCACCTTTTCTGTCCCCTGGATAGGAAGGGAAGTGTGAATTTGCCCCAGTTCCAAAGCAAGTGCCCCACTCCAGGAGCAGACTGCTTCCCTCCCTTCCTGCCAACTTGCTAGATTACCCAACCTTACCCAGATTATCCAAGTTGGGAAAAATGCCTTTTTAAATGTTACTTATTTTCTTGCAAGAAGGGAAGTTGAGGTGCCTGGCAACTTATATGGGGGAAGAAAAAATGCAGGGTTTTGAGGAAGCTACTGCTCTGTGCAGTAAATCAAATGTAAAAACACTGCAGATGATAGGAGCCATTTACTGCAGAGAGTAGCAGCTTTGCTGAATAGTGCTTCCCTCTCCCCTGCATGAGCTGCCACTCATCTTTGTTTCTCAAAAATACAGGTAGCTTTAAGAAGGCAATAGTTTTCTAGCTTTAACATATTTAAAGATATGATGTGTGCGCACATACTCTTACTCCTCCACTTGAGCAAGCAACAGGAATTGTCTCTGATCAGGGAAATATTCCATCCATACTAAAGAATTCAAGGTCACACAGTGATGAATTGTGCCCCTGGATCAATTTTGGCTCCGCAATAATCATGAAGTACAGAGGATCACATCCAAATTCTGAGGTTCTTTGCCCCTTAACAAACCACAATTCCCTGAGCATAGCCTATAGAGTTCCTAGAGTAAACTTTTTCATGTGGCTTATTTATGTGCTGAAGCACAAACTGGTTCTTATGGTCCCTGCTATAATAACACTTCCTCACACCGTTCACTTCAGATTCCAAAATGGGCACCTTTCTCAATAAACTGAAAGTTCCCAGTAGAAGTTGTCATATTTGTTTTCATGTTGACCCACTTTCTATTCTATCCTGGAAAACACAAAACTCTTAATGAATGCCACGCTCCTCATAGTTTATAGCCAAAGACATTTCTGAAGCTGAAATAGTTTAGAAGTAAGGTATGTTTAAACAGCACAATTAATGGTAAATGCCTGCATCTTTCTCGCCGGGGCAAATAAATAATGAGCCTATCAATTATAATCAAGCTCTAGTGTCTTCCAAGACTGTGTTTATTCCTGCTTCTAAAAATAAAATTACTCTTAAAATTTATTCATTAGGGCCAAAAAACAAGTTTGCATTTGCTTCTGTATTATAACTTAATGGGATGCTTCTCTTCCCGTGTTTTGATGAGTGCTTCCATATATGGCTAATCTGGGTCAACATCAGGTATGATCCTTCTGATGGATAAATTGCTGCTTGATTGTCAGGTATACTTTTGGCATTGCTTATAGTTTTCTAATGCTATTCTTTGGCCCTTGATTTTACTGCCGGAGAATAAAAGTCTAAGGCAACTTCGGCACGTTCCCTTTGGACTATGCCAGAAGTGTTCTGAGTATGGGGTATCCACATGGCCTCATGTCTGGCCCTTTCCCTGGTGCAGAATCTACTCCAAAGGGACTGATTTAAAGCAGTCCAGAGCCCTTTCTGTACTTGGCCTTATTCTGGAACATATCTCTGGAACATATCTGCTGGACATAAGCTAATGCAGACTATGGCAGGCCTCATTTGGGGCCTTCCATAGTCTGCACTAGCATGCAAATAGCTGGTCCCTATTCTGGGATATGTTCCAGAATAAGGCTGTGTGCAGAAAGGGCCCTGGTGTGGACCAGGCTAGGTTCCTATTCCTAATACCACTGTGCGGACAGCTAACAGTGCTTAGCTCTCACTCTGTAGACCAGTGACATTTTTTCTGGGCTCTGGAAGACAGCCCAGTACTGGAGCCATTTCTGGTTGTGTGGGGAAATTTCCTCAGGCACCAGTGAAGCTAGGCCCAAACAGGGCATTCATCATGCAGATGGCTACCAGTGTGCCACACATTGCCCACCCACCACATCCCTGTCCCAGAATGCTTGTGCCTATGGTATGAATGCAGAGGTTCCCTAAGAAAAAAATAGCTAGTGTCAGCAGAACCACTAGATCAGCTACTAGTGGTTCTGGAGATTAGAGGCCTATTCGCACGAGGGCCAACAGAATGCATATAGGACACCCTGGGATGGAGCATTCGCTCTGCTGGGCGGGCGGTTCCATTCGGAACCACCCCAGCCTGTCCCAGGGCACCCACATGTGTTCCAGGTGTAGAGCATACATCCCCTGCTGTTCCGCAGCTGTTTAGGAAGGGAGCGCATTTGCACGCTCCCTCCCTGACAGTTGCAGGCCCCACCCCAGGCATGTCTGGATTGGGTCCAGCTGGACCTAGGGGTGGGCAGGCCTGTCACGGTCCTTTCCTGCATTCCTTCAGGTTCTAGGAGACCGGATTGGGTCCCCTAGGACCCGCAGGAGTCCCCCCCCCCCAGGCCTGGGCCTATGTGGGGACGCAAGCACATGACACACTTACCTTGTTGCTACCGGGTTTCAAACTTGTGATCTCTGGCCAGTGGCATAGTGTGCCTGTGCACCCCACGGCTTCTGATTGGCCAGTTACCTGTAGGCAGCTCAATCTGGTCTCCTAGAACCTGCAGGAACCTAGGGAAGGGTGACGACAGGCCTACCCACTCTTGGGTCCAGCTGGGCCCAATCTGGACAGGCCTGGGAGCGGGGTCCCGCGCCTGTGCCAGCCTTTTTAGGCTAGGACACGTGGGGACGCTTTCCCTTTTCACATGTAGGCAGGTAGGAACGTGTGGGGATGCATTCCTTACCTGCCTATGTGTGAACGGAGAAAGAGTCCTCGCGTGCCCTAGCCTAAGTGCACTATTTCTAGTGTGTAATATATCTATATTATATCTATAATAAAATATTTCTATTATTTCTAGAATGTTGAATGTAGTTATTAGAGGAAAATGTCTCCTTATTGCATAACCTGTTAGGGTCATGCTAAACAAGGTTTAAATTTTTGTGACTCACCCACCCTGGGACCTTTGGATGAAAGGCAGGATACAAATGTAATTAAGAAGAGGAAGAAGAAGAAGAAATACAACCTACAGAAATAGTAAGTGAATAGTCACACATAGTTGCATCTAGTACCATTTGTTACCATGTATCTGCATTCAGACATTTTTTCTTACAATACAACTACATTGTTTTGGATCTGCAGCTCAGAATCATGGGATGCTCTGGGTAGATTACAGTTACTCTGGTGGGAATCACGCATCAAGACATGAGTGTTGGTTGAATCAAAGAATCTATAATTTATTACAAATGAGAAATATTAATTAATAATGCAAGCTGTTGCAGAAAATGACGATTAATTATTTAGGCCATGTTGAAACTGGATCAACAGCTTTGTGATAACGTTTTGGTGGAAATGTGCATCTGAAGAAGTAGACGTGTCCACGAAAGCTCATGCCACCAACTCTTCTCCTGTTAGTCTCCAAGTGCTACTAACTACCTTGCTGGACTTTGGTGGAAATGGTACATGAAGAACTGAATGCTGAATGTACAAGCTGACAAATGTAAGAAACTTGCCAAGAGCTGATTTGGTGAGGGAAGCTGGAATATGACTGTATGATGACTGTATGATGAAAACTGACCCAGGAAAAAGCTAGATGAGGAAGAGAGACAAGCAAACATTACTCTTACTTATTCCAAGGCAAAAGGAGCCAAAAGAAGTTGGAATGGATCAACAAAGGGTGCCCCTAGATGGCAAGAGGCAATCACAGGTTCTAAAGAAGTTCCTGCAATTGCATATCACAACCCCTGCCAGATGTGGGAAGCAATCTCAGGCTCTTACCTCCATTTGCTGGCTTCCTTTGTGATTCACCCTCTTGCAAATTCCCAGTGAAGCACCCTTGTTCTGCTAAATGCTCTGCTGAAATGCCCATTTTCATCAACGGCTTTTTCTGATATGACTTTCTGTTTACTTGACCTCATCTAGCCCATCACTGATTCTAACAATTTGTTCAAGGAAATGATTACTGTCCCTAGGGCTGCATATCATAAGCATTTTGATGAGGCCTCATTTCATGTCATAGCCAGATTCATCCAGTGCTTCATACAGATGATGAGAAATGATTGGCATGGAACAAAACCTCATGTAACCCACAGAAGAATTCCCTTTGGCAAGAAAAAAAAATAAGAGCCCAGCACCACCTTCTGGCATCTTTTAGATGGGAAAAGATCCACTGCACAGCAATCATTTCATATTTCAAGGTCATTAAGAATTGCTTATATTGAAAATTAAGTCTGCATTTCTATATCCATTGACCTGGTATATTATGCTTGTATATTATGGTAGAGAGCAACAGAGCAATCAGCTCCAAATATTAAGGCTCTATGCAGCTATTTCCACTTGGGTAGTTAGAAAGAGGGGCTAGAGCTTTCCTTTCAGACAGTCTTATGATGAAACAATTCTTTCTTACAGGCTTCTGTTGCAGGTACAGTTTTCTGAAAACAGGACTATAAAGACAGGTATTAAGCCCCCCATCAATTATTCAGAAAGGCTGCATCCCCAAAAGGCTTATTTGCCTCTCTAGTGTCCCTCTACTGTCATTCTATTCAAGTGGACTTTAAAAGTGCCATGCACTTCTGGAATAAGCGTCCGCATGAGGCTTAGAAAAACACGCACTTAAAACGCACATTCTGTCCCCACGGAAGCGTGTTTTCTTTCCCTGCATCTTTTTCTCCCCACCCCCTCTCTTGTTCAAAGGAAAAATAGCCATTGGTTCTCTGTTTATCTCCCAGATCTCCGTCCCCCGAAATGGCTTCCCATCCCGGCTGCAGCCATCAGCCGGGCAATCCTTTGCTCATTCACTCTTAGCACTTTCACAGAACACTGTCAAAATCCACCCGGTAGAGCAGCAGTGACTTTAAATACACCCACTTCACGCCTGATAACAATGTTGCAATCCATCCACTTTACACGTGATAACACTTCACATCTGATAATAATGTTGCAATTCTCTGCAATTCTGACTCTTTGAAAGTTCTGTGCTTTAGAAAGGGAAGGAAGGGAAGCTGCCGCAGTTATGGCTGTGTGTGCAGGCAGCAGTCCCTGCCCCTTTTGCCACAGAGCGTCCCCAAGGTAAATGCTGCAAGGAAAACCCGCGACTTCCAAAAAGAGCGATGAAAGTCTTCTTTAAAGGGCATGTATTTTGTCACAGGTTTTCCTGCTTTTGTAGCACTGGAAGCTCATTAAAAACCCTGGCACGAGGCTGCTCAGAGGCAAAAGAAGATTTTTAGCACACTTTAAATTGCTTGGGGATGCACTATGTATTTCTTCGAGATCTGTGCTGCACTATCCTGTAAAATTTCCCACCTTACCTAAAAACTGCTGTTCAGATTCTCTCCTAATATACAAAGTGTCCTCTAGGAACAGTTTGCATTTTGATTTGAACTGCTTGAATTCTTGCCATTTCTGTTGCTTAACTTCATGTTATAGTGCATTTGCCAATCATCAAGAGAATTAAAAGCTACAAGGAAACTCACTTGAGGGAACAGAAAGCCTAATTTTTTCATAAAAAATATTTTGATAATTCATACTCCACAAATATAATGGGGCAGCTACATATTTTAAAAATCAGAATAGAAATAGCCTTTGTATCCATGTACATGTCTTTGGGTCATTAACTGCAACTATATTATAATGTACAAAGAATAATTTTCCATTGCTAAATATTTCCTTGAATTTAGAGACATTTATCTTTCTTTTCCTCCCTTCATCCTGGAAACACAGGTTTCTTCCTCCTAATGTTAATACCATCTGTATCAAATCAGCTGGAATTAGGGTGGTACCTAATGACATAAGGTTACACAGTGCATTTTGTGGTTTATTGAATATTTGAACCTGAATCTCCATCCAGATGTCAGTTATTTATTCTGCTATAATTGAATATTCCAGGATATCCATGCTTTATTCCAGAATATCCAAATATAGTAGAATAAGTAATCAATGCCTGGATGCTGCCCTACTTTTTCACATAGTACTTCAACAGCAAAGAACGGATTTCATGTTTTGTATACCCAGGATTTAAGGTTGTCAGCTGGGTCTCTGGAAGCAGAGCTGGTAAAACCTTTTCCTGATGGCCTTGACCGCTGTTGCCAGAAAAAGGGTCACTTCTGGGTTAATTATATATTGGGCAATCTTCCTGATTTGATTTCATAACATTTGCATACAAAGTTTATGGCCTGTCACTTATCAAATGGTGATGGTTCTGTGTTTTCCAGCTGTTACACAAGAGCTGAGGTGCAAATGCTGTTTGTCTCAATATACTTGTTTTCTAAAAGTGTGGTTTGTTTTGCCAGGGAATTGTAGCCATGTACCTAAGCATGTGTCAGATCCAGACAGACATTTTGGCAGTCTAAAAGCAACCTGTAGTCTGTTGTCGTGTAAGGTAGCTATGGCAATGTGATTTCCTACCATCCTGGAGTCAAAATTTATTCTGAATATACTGTGAAGTTTCAAAGGCATGAGAAAGCAATTATTTTCTTTACTCCGAGGGTCTCATAACTGTCTAAAAATAATGCCTAAAAAGCCAGTGGAAAGGCTGTTATGTTGACATCTGGGGCTCATATGAATTAAGATTCAATTGATCTCAAAATAGGAATGTAAATATTTCCCATCACAGAAAAGCAGTTTGCAGCTGCTACTGAAGGGAATTAATTTGTGATTCAGTGTAATGCACATAAAATCTCAAAGTGAAAGGTGAACACAGCTAAGGAGTCTTTTATAAACTGAGACACATAATTTAAGTGATAGTGCTTTCGAAACTGAAACCACTACTAAAATTTTAGAAAATGGGTTTAACATACCAATTAGGCTTTGTAGTTCAGGCCAAGAGCAGATAGCAATGGAATGACAAAGAGCAGATGGCATGAGTTTTCTTGATTCTGTTGGTCTACACTGAATTTATATCATCCAAATGTTGGATGGGAAAGAGAGCCCACATTCACAATAGTATTTGTTATGGAGTGAGATATTCCAATAATGTGACTCAAGAGTGCAGCTAAAATAAATATGTGTGATGAAAAAGCCAAAGGAGGGGGCAGGGGGCAAATTATTAAAGATTCTGCCTACAAAACTACCCTGGGGATGGGAGGACTGATTTGTTTTCCTGTAAATAGACACAACATCGTACTGGAAGTCTTTTAAATTTTTTCTTTTTACAATAAGTCAGTTATTTCTATAGTTGACATTATCACAGGACTGTTTGCAGATCAGATTAGGCAGTGGTGACAAGCTGTGAAAAAGAACTTGTTCAGGTTTCAAAAGGAGCCTGACGGCTCCCAAATATGTGCTTTTCTCAGCAAACGGTTACTGTGGCAGAGCTGTCTCACTCACAAGGCAAAATACTATCCACAGCCACTGCTGATTAGGTAGGAATCCTATGCTAGCAGTTACATGTAGTGTGCAATTTCAGGAAAACATACCATGCTCCCCAAGGGTGTTTTCCCACTAGCACTAAGTACCCATTAAGGAGCCATTTGGCTCTGAGCAGGGAGAACCCATTTCCACTACAGACCCCATTAGAGCCACATTTGTTTCCACCTATTCTAGGGAAATCTGGATCATATGGGTCCTTCATGACCTATAATCCAGACTGCCTGTAGACCCCATTAAAGGGGTGTACAATAGAGTCTTCAGGCATCAAATCCAGATTCTACAGAGCTTGTTTCCACCACTATTGGGCAATGGGGTCTATGGGTGGCTCGGGGGGGGGGCATCCATGGGGTGGTGGTGTCCCAAGTCTCAAAGCTTCGAAGCCTGTGCACATTCTCTGAAGCTGGTTCTGAAGTTCCTCCAAAGTTGCCTTCGAAGAATAGCACAGGCTCTGAAGAGGACCCCATGCGAGAGCAATCCCGCTGTCAAAGGCTCCAGAGAATCTTCAAAGTTTGTGGCAGATCAGAGATTCTACAGAGCATCTACAGAGATTGCACCTCTGTCCCCCAAAACACCTGGGCTGACAGGCAGGCCCCATGTGGGTAGATCCAAATTTGCCACCTGGGTGCTCTGGCATTTCCACTGCAAGTAAGCTATCACCCATTTCTATTGGGTGCTAGACCATTTGTGAAAACTTGTTGGGTACTTTCCTTAATCTGGATCTACTAGATCCGGATTAAGGGAAGTACCCATTCCTTAAATCTGTATCATCTTAGATTCGGTTTAAGGGAGGTCAGTGGGAAAACCCCCCAAAAACGGTGCTTATGCTTGTTGAACCTACATCCCATCACTGTAATCTGTTTGCAGATATTTGTGCTAACCTCTTGATTCACTGTTCTTTGGGTTCTATAAATAATAAGTGCTTCTGGTTTTGGCTGGTCCAAGATAACACAATAACCTTTGTCAGAATAGGTTGTATTTGTTCACTGGTTTTTTTTTTCTTCTCTTTCTTCAGAAAATTTTCAGAGCAATTTACAAGAAAGCAAGAATTCAATAACAACTACATGTTGTAGCTTGTCCCATCAATCCCTCTTTTGAGCTATAGCATACAGATTCTGAATGCAATACTGTATTCTTTAACCAGACAACAGAATTCCAGGACTTTAGGATAAACGTCTTTTCATTGTCTGTAATCAAGGAAATATTTGCAAATCACTGCTGCTATTCTTAGGGCCTTTTTGCACTTATACGTTTGGGGATAGCTTCGCATCCTCTTGAGATGCTCCATACACATGCCATAGTACCATTTTTGTTCCAGAGCAGCCCAGAGCATGCAAGACCATCGTGATCCTTCAGAGCTGTGGAGCAGCAAAAACTGTTCCACAACTTGCCACTCCGTCACTCCCACCTGTAGCATTTGCACCACTTCCAGATGCAAACACTATGTGGGGGCAAGCCAGCTGCGCCTGCAGCTGTAAAGTTGTGCGTCATGATAAAATCACCATGGCAATGGCCAGGCATACAGTGGAAGTTGCTGTGGCCGTTGCTATGGTGCTTTGGACAGTCCAGGACAAAGTATTTGCACCTTGAGCATCCATGGGTAAGTTGGGGGTGACACTAGTGCTTGAGGTGCAAATGGCAGCCACCTTCCTGAACTTAACTTCCATCCAACTGAAGTTAAGTGCAAAAAAGCCTATGTGTATATAATGTAATGAGTAGGTCTATTTCCTCCCCTTTCTTTTCTCCAAATTCTGACAATGGAAAAGTGTCTCTTGACACTTTGAATCATTGTAGGCTGTCTAGGCCACGTTAATAAAATTATTTCTCCTTCCCTTAGGGGTGGTTAGTAGGTATGCACAAACTCCACAGAAAATTCCCTTATGGTGTGATTGATTATATCCATTTGTATTGCAGGATAGCTGAAGTTATCCTGGGTCCTCTGCCAACACATCAGCATTAGTTAGGAGTTTGTCATAAAAGAGATTGATAACTCATTGTTTGCAGGACTTGATGCATCTAATTTTTGGAAAGTTAAACTTTCTGCTTTCAGAAATGTGACTAACATCTGCCATTTTGGGTAGGTGATACCTATGCAGGAACTTATTCCAAATAACTAACTGAAGTCCAGAACCATAGACTATTTTGTATCACTTTGGCCATACTTGTTAGTATCTTTTCAGCTATGTCCCATCTGAGATTCTGCCACCTAGGGCAAAGGACAAGATGGTGTATGCGTGCACATCCACACAAGTGAGCATATGCACAACAGTGGGCCCTCCTTCTCCTGTCCTATTGCTACTCCACTCGAGGCTCTGAGAGTGATCTTGCCAGATGGGAATGGAGTGGAGGTGGGATACGAACATTAGCACCTACATGCTATCATCTCTAAGCTACTTTTGAGTTGGTGAGTGTGAATGTATGCACTTTGTATGTGGGCCTGAGGGCAAGGACCTGTCTTACACAGGAGTAAAATAAAGAATACACATACACTATTTCCATAGAAAGAGTCCAGATACATACTCAATATACTCACAGTGAAATGATGTCTAGGGAACCACAAGCTTGTAGGCAAATTTAGAAAGCATAGGACAAGCCATGTGGACCACTTACATTTCTTTCTTTTCACATTGAGTAGGGTCCTTTATACACTAGGCCTTATTACAGAATATATCCCAGAATAGGTACCTGCTGTCTGCACACTAGTGCAGACTATTAGGCCTGCTAGGATACATTCTGGAATAAGTTCTGTGTACTGCTCTCCAGCATCTGTCAGCTGAGGGAGGCTTCTTGCTGAGCCAGTTTGGTCTTGTAGTTAATGTGACAGAGTCTTATCTGATAGCCTCCTGGTTCAATTCTGTACTCCTCCATGAAGCCAGCTGGGTGACCTTGGCTAGTAACAGCTCTTTTTCTGAGCTCTTCCACCCCAACCTACCTCACAAGATTGTCTGTTGAGTCCCCTTAAAAGGTGAGAAAAATGGGGTATTAAAAACCAAGTCTTCTTCTTTTGATCATCATCATCATCATCATGCTTGTCATGTTTCAATCACTTCTAGGGTCTGTTTACACTTTGACAATCAGGGCAGTCTGGCATGCTCCAGGATGGAGCATAAGCACACTACAGTGCCACTTCTGTCCCAGAGTGGCCCAGAGCTGCCTTGATTGTCACTAGCTGTGAAGCAGTGAAAATTGCTCCACAGTTTAACCAAGACATATTGCTTCCATATGCAAACACTTCATGGAGGAGCATAGTACAGCTGCAGCTGCGCAGTGTCATTTTGCCAGTTGCCATAGAAACAGCCTGTCTGTAATGGGACTGTCTGCACTTTAAAGGGCCCCAGGTAAGTTTGGGTTAAGTTTGGGACAGGGCCAGTGCTTGTAATGTGAACATTGGCCACTGTCCCTGAACTTTACTTCCATGGAATAGTATCTCATAGAAGTTAAGTGAAAAAACACCCCTTGTTCAGTGCAACAGCTGCTTATAGAAGCTACTTCCTGCGTCCACTGCAAGATTATAGGTGCTTGCTTATTTCTTAGGAAGCCAGAAGAAGGTAGAGATGGTTTTTTATCTCAAGCAAAATCTGGGAATGGTATAAGGAAAGCTGTACTACTGTTTTGGATTAGTATACTTTGTCGGTAAATGATTAATTCCCTTCCCCCCGTCACTAGCTTCTCCTGGGAAAAGTTTGAGACTGCCTATTACTGTCATTCTGTTTCATATTTCTATTTTGTGTGCACTGATAGTAGTTTCAACTTCACCCCGTATGTCTGCATTCTGCAAACACAATTCTTGCTAACAGATCAAAGCTGCAGTGTTGGTGCTTTAAAATGAGGAGCCTTTAATTTCTGCCTCATATATTTTTTAAAAAAATTAAATTGAGTTTGGTAAGAAAAAACTATACTCAGAATACTTCAGACAGAATCATGAGCACAGCTCGGAAACTCCCTCTTTCTCCCATAGCATTATTCAACTCAGGGTTGTATTGAAATCAGTCAGGCTGTGTGGAAGCTGGTTGTCAGTCAGCTTCCTCCTCTTATTATTCTATAAATATACATGACATGTTAACTGGAAGCAGAGTCACAGAAAGCTAATACAATAAATAAAGCTGAAAAGTAACACATTTTTGTTTCCTTTTTTGAAAGCACTGAAATCACATTGACGTCTCATGTTCAGTTTTAAAAATAGTTGGACATATTCTGCCCTTCTGTTTGCCAAAAATTCTTTCACCTTGCACAGCCTAGATCAAAACTCATTTTGTACAGCTTCAGCATACAATGACATGTTGGACCCTACCCTGTGCATACGCAATATGTGTTTTGGAGCACAACGTCATGATAGTGAAGTAGGATAAATAGCCATGGGTTTTCCCAGTTCAGACCAAACCAGAGGACCACATCCATCCTAATATTGATCCTATCTAAATCTATCACACACAGAAAATAAATGAAATGCCAATTGAACAGCACTATTAATGGGCTCTAGACTTAACGACTGTGTGACCACCCCTGATAGGGGGCAGTTTGCTTTTAAAGGTCAATGCTAGGAGACTGAAAGCCAGGCATGTTTTTGTGGTCATGCACTGCTCCCATGTGAAACTGGTTGACCCCATGAGAAAAGGCTGCTGGACTGGGAGGACCAATAGTCAAATCTGTTATGTTTTTAAGGATACAAGCCAAAAGCGCAGTTACAATAGCATAGCATTAGGGTATTTCAGAGAAGCAATTCTTCCTATCTTCACTCTGATACTTGAAAACTGATAGGGTTCCACAGTCTTTATGGACCAGGCCAGCTGCTGGAACACATGGAATCTGCTCAGTATCCAGGAGCACAGTAGCTGCATGGTCCTTAACCCTGGGGTGCTCCCCAGCACAAAATGCTTTCCAGGGAGTAGGGATGTACACAAACAAATTTGCATTTGAAAATTTGATCGAATTTTCAGTTTTGTAAATTTTTGCATGGCAATGAACATCCAGACATTCAAACATCCAGGCACTTGAACAAAATGAATAATGCTCCTGGCTTGTGAATGCAAAAATTTCATCGAATTTTCACACTTTCGCAGTATTTTACTGATGAAAATAGGCTTTTGCAATAGAAAAAAAAGCAAAAAAAAAAAACACGTTTGGACATAAATGTGAATGTTTGAATGAATGATTCAATGATGAAATTAATATTTTGAACATTTGATTCAATTGAGAAACAAACTTTTTAAAATTTCATTTGTGCACACCACTACCAGAGAGTGCTCTAAAAGGAGACTGTTTTAAAGTGGTCTCCAGAATATTTCGGGCTGTGGGCCAGTGTAGCTGTCTACCATGCAGATGCCTGTGTTCATTTTTTTTTTTTAAATAGAGGCATTTATTCAGGTGTGAAAGGTTTTTTTAAAGGAGGTATCAGTAAAAAAAATAAATAAATCTGCCACATGGGTCTATTTTTTCTTCTTTTAGCGGCAATTGGAATTCATGTGCTATTAAAATTGCTACACATTATTGGTAGACTTACAAGCAATAAAAAAAGAAGTTTGAAAAGTGGGATTTTCAAATATGTTTTTGGCTTTGTGGAGCTCTAGGACCATCACAATATGTGGCTGCTTTTTGTTTAATGGAAACTCTTCTCTCCTCTACTGGTTTATTCAGACCATCGACATTGTAGGAATACAATCAACTCAGCAATGCTTTTTTCCACAGGAATCCAATAACCCCGTTGTCTATGCACGTATACCAAGGTGGAGCTGTCAGTACCATTTGAGACATATAGTGTGGGATCATATGAGAACAACCAAGAGCTCTGTCTAAAACATAACAGTAAAATTTAATAGTTCAACAGCAAATAAATATCAAATTGCAACCATGAACCAATGTGGGTCAGTGGTTTCTAGCTGACAGTGCATGTTTGTTGGAATGGCACAGATAGGCTATGGCCCAGCTATGGGCATGATTTATGTGGAGCATGCAAATCTCAGTATAGTTGTCCTACATTTGTTTAAGACAGCTACTATGTGTATGGTGATCTAATGGGACTGTATAATGTTCCACATGGGTTCTATTTTGCTTCATCAGTGATGTCTTCTTTGATTCCTTCTTCTAGTCTTATTGGGCTCGTCTTTGCTCCAGGGATGTCTCTGTTGGGGCATCAGTTTCCTCTTGCTGGCTATCTTTCTCATCAATTTCAAAGTTTTCTCTTTCATGCTGGCATCTAGTCTTCTATTATTCATGCTAACTAGAACTGTAGCTGGGTACAACCTTAGGATCAGCTCTTGTCAGGGGCTGTAGCTCCCCGCTAGCTGCAAATGTTTCAGGCCTGGATCCAGAAGGATTACGACTTTGCTGTCCCCAACTTTAATGTCTGATAAATCTTGCAGGTGTTGCACTTATCCAGCACACTGAATGAGGGGATCAGTGTTGTATATACCCTGTTCCCATATGGTGCATTAATGACACCATAAAGACCCTTTGCAGATCTGCCCTTATAGGCATCGTGAGACTGCAGTGACAGGATAAATTTAAATGATGTTAAATAAATGAATAAACATTTATGCAAGAATTAGTAAAATATTCCTACTCAGGAATATCACAAATATGGGTATCATGAACTTAGCCCCAGGGACCACAGTGTACTGTCAGGTCAATTTGATTATTACAAATAGAATAGGTAACAGAAGAAACTAAAGGCAAAAGAAATTGATAGGGCATACCCTAACTTGTAACTTTGATATCTGGGGCTGCGTTCACACATAGGTTTTAATTCAGCTTCAGTCCACTTTCAGAGAGACATCTATAAGGTATCACACGGTTTTCTTTCAGCATTATCTAACTCAGAAAAACCACCTTTGAAATAAATAAAGAGAAAAGAAAATGACTTGTCAGTTTGTTGGTGTGTTTTCTTACTCTGAAAGTGGTTTGGAACTGGATTAAAACTTAGGTGTGAGCACAACCCAAGATTGTTCACTCCCCTTCTGACATGTTATCCAAATGCAACATTAAAGTCTTCAGGTCTTTTCTGCCTCAAGCCCCCCCCCCCCCCGAGTGATCGGGGCTTTATCTCAGGCAATACTGGCTGTATTCTTCAGGGTTCTTTGAGACACTCTGCAAATCTCCACAAGGCTATTCTGGGTGCTTCTATGCATCCAACTACTGTCTCTGATATATCCAGAAGGGTGTCTGCTATGAAAAGGAGAGCCATATCCAACAGGAGACTCTGTCTTTTGAAGTACAGTCTTTCAGTGTAAACTTACACATCTTAGAACATGAGCAAAATAACTGCATGAGTCTTAAGGCAAGGTAAATGGATTTGTTTATTTCCTGTCTTTCCAACGGTAATTGACTTGCCTTCTGAATGAAAGTTAAAACTATGGCTGTGGTCAGAACTTCACTTTAAATCTTCTCCAATCCATCTGCAAGCCTGACTGTTTACACCTTTTTATTTCTATCCATTTCTTTGGTGAATTTTCATTTGGGAACATCCAAATGAAGGGTGGAAAGTCCACAAATAAAATGGATAGACATGAGCGTGTGCGCATACACACACACTGCTGTTCTGGCTTAATTTGAGTAGCTTCTTATTATTGGTGTTTACATACATAATTGTTAATTCTTGAACGCCTTCAAAGGATAAAATCTCTGCTTCGATCCCAAACAGTTCTCATTATACATTTGCTTTACAAGTAGCCAAATACAATTAGTTTTCAAAACATAATTGCTGATTATGTCTTGCGCATTCCCACAGAAGCAGGAACATCTTCTCCTCCGGAGCAGAGGCTACAAGCTAGTTTCAGATGATAACCTGTTTTCAAGATAATCATACATTTAGGAGTATCTACACAATTCACACTGTGTATTACTCCTAACTTGATTATAATGGTGCCAGTTCAGTCTACCAAATAAGACTGTGAAAGCATTAATCACGCTACCTGAATATACCTATATATGAAACTGCTGGAAATGACAGATGCTGAGAGGAGTAATATATTATTGTTCTGTAGAGTACTTTAAAACATCAAGACTTCTGCATTGCATCCCACTGGTATGTTGATGACACCCAGCTTTGGCCCTCTTTTTCCACATGAATTCATTCCAACAGTCATTGGGAGGCTGAGTGAAAGTGAATAAACTCAAGAATCACCCAGGTAAGACAAAGTGGATCATGGATACCCTATGTACTAGTCAAAACCTTTCTCAGATCTGTTTCAGTATGGAATATTATCTTTCATAGATTCTAACGAACACTGGAACATAGATTTATTTATTAACTGTCAAAAATATTCTGAGACCATTCTTATTCCTTTATACTTAACCCCCCCCCCCAAATTGCCCATATTCTTGTTATTAGGCTTTTCACATGTAAAGTTTGCGTCTAATTACTCAATGGCTGCATCCCCACTGGGCAATTTAATATGGACTTAAATTATGTTTTTTAAAAAATCAGCAGTGGAGTCAGATTTTTTGTGTTTCCATCGTTAACTTATAATGTGGACTCACTCTCCATTCTTCAGTGTCCAGCAGGGGAAAAAACCCTGGCAGCACTTTTCATTCCCTGTTTATCCCCATACCCCTCCATCTTGTATATACTGTATTTTCTGGCGTATAAGATTACTTTTTAACTCAGGAAAATCTTCTCAATAGTCAGGGGTTGTCTTATATGCCAAGTGTCGTCTTCTTATACGGCGAGTATATCCCAAACTCTATATTTTAACTGGAAAGTTGGGGGGTCGTCTTATACACCCAGTCGTCTTATACGCCGGAAAATATGGTACTTTTTCCCCACCCCCACCCCGCACGACTAGCAGCTGGCTCTTGCTTATCTCTAAGCCTTCTTCCCATTTCCTTTTATCTGAGGAGGGAGGAGGGACGGGAGAAGAAGTTTCTCTTTCTCTTTAATCTTTTGCGATCTTCTGAAGTAAGTTTGCGGGGATTGACTGGATTCCCCTCTCACAAGGAAGATCAGGCTTTTACAGAGTTTAGTGCAGGATCGCTATAGCAGATCAGAGTGAAGAGGCAACAAGGTGTGGATTGGGAAGGAAGGGAAGGTTATTTGTAAATTCCACATTGAGGCCCAGTTCCCACTCATGCCTCTTAAAACAGTTTAAAAACAAATCAAAACAAAAGCAATTCAAACATGGATTCTGGCAGTCTCCACTTCAGTGGCTTTAAATCACTTTAAATTGCTATCAACCCCTCTGCTGTCCCCACCCAAAATGATTCAGAATCGCATTAGGGAAAGGGAATCTTTTTTCCCCCCCTCTTGCCAGCTGGGGCCCCACCCCCTGTCTGCCAATTGGATCCCGCAATGATGTGGTAGAGGGTGGGGAATTGCAGCCCCCCTCGCCTGTTCCCTCCCCTCATGCTTTTGCAAAAGACATCCTGCCAGTCCTGTGCATACACACGCACACACAAACACACACATACCTTCCTCCCATTCGCTCTCCTCCCCTCCCCATTGCCAGCAGCACCAGCTGGTATATATATACACACACACATGTAAACTCAGGCTGGTGCTTTTTCTCTTCTCCGCAAATGCAGAGAAGTGAAGAAGCAGAAGCAGAGAGAGAGTTGTGTGCTCGGTCACCTGGCTGACTGCGCACATGCATGCTCAGTCACTGGTGGGACATGGGGGGAGAGATTGCTTCTCTCCTTCCCAGGCCACAGCAAGGCAAAAGAGGCAGCTTCAGTGTGTGCTTCCTGGCATGGAGAAAGAGAGGGTAAGTGTAAAATGAAACTGTTAACTTATCTGGGTGAAGTGTGGAGTGGGTGAATTGCTACATCTTATCAGGCTGAATTGTTACTTCTCTGCTGAATATGGATCTGGCACTTTAACAAATCTGGCAAGGAGCTGGTCCCTGCCCAGGGTGAAAGCCCACCAGTTTCATGACGTATTTGCCCCAATACTGCTGTAGCGTTCCCACAGCAATAAGGAAGAAGCATTTTAAAAGGAAAAACGGGGAAAAAAACCACCTAAAAAAACAGGTGTGTGTTTATTCCGTTTTTTAGCCAAATAATCCTCAAAATACCCCTGAAACAGATTGGTAATGGGGACACAAGAGAATCCAAACCATTTCTAAACCATTTTAAAATGCTAATGGGAACTGGGCCTGAGAGTTCTTTTGATTCAAATATAGATAATCTGCTTTTTGGGACATTTAATCCTCAGAAACTACTGATTCATCTGATCCTGTGGGAATTGCCAGCTCTTTAAAAGTTGAATGGGAACGCACCTTAT
This sequence comes from Aspidoscelis tigris stejnegeri, assembly GCA_023333525.1. Lineage (NCBI taxonomy): Eukaryota > Metazoa > Chordata > Lepidosauria > Squamata > Teiidae > Aspidoscelis > Aspidoscelis tigris. The sequence goes on along the minus strand of JALMGA010000005.1, from coordinate 47,651,957 downwards.
ATAATCCAGAAAAAGGGATTTCCTATTTTTCTAGGTTGCAGGTTGTATACATTATTGTTACTGAAAACTTAGGTTTGGGTAACAAAATATGGTAAGTATATGCTTTGGATTTAAATTTAGGTGTAGTTAAGTCCTAAATCTCAACAAATAATCACTGCACAGAATACTTGCAAAGGATACCACATGGACCTGAAGTGCCCTGGTTTTTAGTAAAGGTTTTTTTTGACTGCTCATAACTTTTTCAAAGTTGGCAAATCCATGCAACACACAAACTGTATAAATGTCTGAAGGGTGAACTTCAGCAAAAACCAGAGAATCTGCCCTGTATAAAAAACTTACAGGTTCCCTGAATGTGGGACGAAGTATGGTGTCAGCTCAACTATTAACACTGAAAATTTGGTAGAAGAAAAGTCTTATATATATTTACACTATGATCAGGTCTTCACTAAGCAGACAGCTTCTGCGGGCTTGCCTGGGAGGAAGCGCCATGTTTACTACTCTGAAAGATGCCGCCACATTTCCATTTAAGAATGTGGAGGCACCATTTGAAGCAGCAATCTGAGCAAGGGCAGGTGAACTGTATCTTGCCAGAAAGGTGTTTCAGATGGCAATCACACCTAAAAATGCCATTACATATGAAGGCATGGCATCTTAGACCCTTTTACAAAGTGTTCCCTAATGTAAGCGGAAATGAAATCTCAGTTACAAAGCAGACCTCATTAAATGACCAAAGTGTGAGTGAAGCTTTGGGGTTAACTCAAATCTTCTATAGATGCAAATTGTGGCAGTCCGTGTGCTATTTTAAAATGAAAAATGCACGAAGACTATGTTAATCCTTGTAAAATTAAATCACTGAAAATGTAATTATGCAATTCAATGAAGAATTTTAAGGAACAAGCCATTATGTTCTGGCTATCTACTGAAAATAATGTTACAGTGATAAGAAAACAGCAGATACACCTTCCTAAACTGAAAATAAATGATATAAATTTTAAATTGAAAATATAGCATCTTCAGAATTGACTTATTAAAATGCAAATAAGCTGGAACCTAGTCAACTGCATTGAATAAACTGTGGTGTAATTAAATATGTTTTGTTGACTGTATTGGATCATGTTTTTCATTTGTACTATATAAGTAATTTATATGTTAAATCTCAAGCCAGTACAAAAAACAAACCAGTGCAATTACATATAATAGCATATATAGTATCAATAAAATAAATAATTATGGAAATAACTTATAGTAATTGTTGCAGTTGTTTTCATTTTATTGCTGGAAGAAGAAATAGAGACACACAGGCCCTTTCTGCACTGAACCTTATTCTGAATGCTTGAACACTCTCCCATACTCATGTGCTAGAATATCATGGGAGCAACATTCCAGAAGATTACACTTATGGACACTTTTATCTGTGAACTTCATGCTTTGCTTTGTTTTATCTTGGCTTGATGAACATGAGGTTTATCTGCAACTACCATGTTGTAGATGGATGTACAATATAATATACAATATAAACTTTTATTGATTAGTCTGTTTGACCATATCAAAATACAGAAACATAGTAGCACACAGCATCGTGCACTGCACATAATTTAAAAACTAGTAAAATCAGCATGGGTTTTCAGTGCCTTCAGAATAAAAAGTGCAACCATAAAAACGGATGGATGTAGGCAGGCAAAGAGACATTGGACTGTCCCAGGCTGTGCCCATCAGATTACTAAGCAGTGCCCACATCTGAGCCTGAGCCCCTGGCACTAATCAAAGTCATGTATCTGTGGCAACCCTACTACAGCCTTGCTATATGCTCACTAAACACTGCTATAACCTGTTTCTGGAAAACCCATTTCTGGTCATGGGTTTTCCCAAAACAAAACTGTAACTTATTTTGTGGACAGAACCACCATCTTTGTTGTGCATGTGCAGGGGCCAAAAAAGATGGCTGTGCCCTTGCCATGGTGGCAGTTGAGCACTTCTGGATATTTTGCATTGTTGAAACATCCAGATGTGCATGTCACTATAGTGCACAAAGATAGCACCGACCCACACTGTCTGTTCAAGAACCAATTATTCTGGAAGGGCTTTTCTTCAGAATATTTCTTGTTAGAACAATATTCAGATGGCATCTGGAGCTAGCCTCATTCCTCCCAACTGTCACCATACAGGCTATAAAGCAACCTTTTTGCCTGTGGGGAGAGGAGGAGAAGAGGAGGAAACTAGGTGAGCACCTATCAAGTTCTCAGCAGTGACCCCTTCCTCCTAACTGCCACTATGCAGGCTATAAAGCAACCATCTTGTCTATAGGGCACAAAAGAGAAAAGAAAAAGTCATTTGCTGTTGTAAGGACTTTTGCTTCTGGAGTGGCTTCTGGATATTTACAAGAGAAATGATAATAAATGAAACTGGAAGACAGAGGTAAAGGCCTGGAATTGCCTCCTGTATCTGGCAGGGGAGACAGTTTTTGGATCTTCTTTAGATCCTGTGATTGTCTTCTTCAGAGTGAAGGCTCCTTTATAAGCTTTACTCCAGAAACAAAAAAGGAGTGTGATATTTCTGTGTAAACAAAGGATTGCAACAATTTTGTTTTATTGTATTTTTCTTTTCCAGTGTCTTCCTGGCTGCATTTCAAGAAACTGCAAAAATTATACTATAGATCTGAAATACCTTTTTTCCCTGCCATACAATCAGAGTAAACTATGGATAAAATACCCGTCGTAAGATACTGAGAGCAAAGTTTTAGCAAATAGTCTGCAACAGTGATTTAGACCATTTTCATATTTAATTCCCCCACTCCCTCCTCCCCATGAACATGTCCTCGTGAATCTAATTAAAAATTCCTTTTCTGCTTTGGAATATTCTCTCAGGCATGAAAAATCTAAAGAATAAGCAACAGAACTAGCTAAAATGAACTCAGAAATAATTATGAAAAACATAATATTGAATTTAAACAATTATGTCTCATGATATTATATAAGTCAGATTTACTTATTTTGTAGGCTTTTTAATGCAATCTGGCCTCAAATGCTCTGTAGGAGGAGGAAATTTGTATCTTAGGTGCAAGGAGCAGCATACTGCTCAGGCAGATGTTCCACTGTGATCAACACTTCTATAAAAAAGTAAGACTATACTGGGTCAGGATTCTCCAATGACCTAGAGGGCATACCTTCTGAAAGTTGTGGCTTCTGAACAATTCATCCCACCTTTTAGGAGTCATTTTGTAGGAGTAGTTTGATTCAGGTTCTTTCCAAGAGGAAACTTGGGACATTCAGAACTAAATAAAACCACCTTTTAATTTAGTACAGTGCAATAAATATCTAATGAGATGTTAAGGACAACTTTTGTTGTCTAGGAGAGGCGTTTTCGCATAGGGCGAAGACGCCTCAGTACGCTTCGGCCCGAATGCATTGAAGCCACTTTCCCATCTATGCTGGCAGGTAAACGATGCATTCTGAATGCGTCCTTTCCCTGCCTACATGTGAATGGGAAAGTGGCTCCAACGCGTTCAGGCTGAAGAACCTCCCTCGGCCTCTCCCATTGACTGCCTTTCAGCCAAAGGTGGGGAGGCCAGGCGCCTCACTTCCCTGCGCTCCCGCTTGCTCCTGGGGTCCAGATCAGGATCCTAGGGATCAGTGGGACCCTCACCCCCCCAGGTCACGTGCACGTGTACACGCATGAATGGCGCTTACCTGCTGCTGCCGTCTCAATTCTGGCTGGAATAGGCTGACAACATTCTGTGCATGCTTGTGGGGTGGCCCCTCATTGGCCGGGCAGGTGCAGAACATCGCTGGCCTATTCCAGCCAGAATGGAGCCAGCAGCAGCAGGTAAGCGCCATTCACATGCCCGTGCGACCTGGGCCCCAGGAGTGAACAGGAGCACGGGGAAGGGAGGCACCTGGCCTCCCTAACCCTGGCTGCAAGGCAGCCAATTGGGGGAGGCTGGGGGAGGGGCCCAGCTGTCATGGAGGGAGAGACACGCCCCCCACTGCCACTATTGGTCCGAAATCAGCCCAACAGATGGCGGGCCTGTGCAAATCACTCACCTTGCTGTCAGTGCTTCGGCTGGGCCCGGTATACTGAAGGACCCCACATTGCCTAGCCCATTGGGAACAATCACTGGCCTCTGCAGGGCTCAGTCACCTAGATCTCAGCGGCTGAGCCCAGCAGATGCCCCCCAGGATCACCTACCCCCCGGGCACCCACCCCCTGGCCCGGGGATGTGTGTGCATGCACCTACCTGATCGCTGTCCTGGTATGAAGTGGGCCAGCTCAGCCGGCGCCGCGGTGCATCTGCGTGTGGTGCTGGCTGTGATTGGGCAGCCAGCCCACGCAGATGCACTACAGTGCCGGCTGAGCTGGCCCACTTCACACTAGGACAGCGATTAGGTAGGTGCTGCACGCATGTGCCCCTGGGCCAAGGGGGGGGGTGGCTGCCTGGGGGGGGCTTCCTGTCAGCTATAGGGGACCCAATTTGGTCCCCTACAATGTGCAGGAACCAGGGGAAGGGCCCTGCCAGGTCTGCCTGCCCCTGGTCTTCCCTCACCCAATGGCAGACAGGCCTTGGAGGTGTCATGCCCTGCTCAGCCTTGTCGGAAGAGGATATGCCTGCAATGCCTGCAATGCAACTACAGGCTGAGGGGCAGCCACAGCAGAGCATTGCAGGCATGGAAAAGCCAAGGCTGGGTCCAGAGGAGCAGTCAGACAGTTCTGGTGACGAGTCCACCTGTAGGGAGCCTAATCAAAGGCTCTCTCATAGCCTGCTTAGGCAGCAGAAGCAGGTGAGAAGGAGGTCAGAGTGATTAGCCCAGCTGCACCGTGGGCGTGGCTCTGACTCTTCTGTATAAGAACAAGCTCACCTTGCCTCCAGTTGCTGCAGACAACGTCTGAACAGCCTCTTGTTACCTGAGCTGAAATCCCGGACTCCTTGTGACCTGCTGACTCCTTGGACTACCTGACTCTTGCTGGCTTCTGAACTCCTAGACCCTGGACTGGAACTGACTTCGAGAATGCCTGAAACCCTTGGGACTGAGTAGCCAAGCATGTGTCTGCCTATTGCCCAACTGGCCTGAGATGTGACAGGAGGGGCATCCTGTCTCTGGGATGGCCTTTTCAGGCTAGGACAGTCCGGGATGCTTTCCCCATCCGCACAGAGGCTGGTAGGAATGTGTGTAGACCTGCCTCTGTGTGAATGGGGAAAGCGTCCCCAAGTGTCCTGGCTTAAGTGCATTACAGCCGTTCCGGCTGTAGTGCCAAAAGGCCTCAGATAGCACACACAGAAAACATTTCTGAGGCACCTCTGAAGTGTCTTAGAGAAGACTTTGAGGTAAGATTGTTCACACACCACTCTGCCCTTTCCACCAGTAACATTCTCTGCTAGAAAAGGTGGATTAGACACGGTTTGGGAACGCTACGGCCATACATTACTGTCTGTCTGCGGGGTCCCTTTTTAAACTCTGAACGCAGCCTGTGATCCAGCTATTAAGTGTGTGTCGGCTGTTACAGCAGCCCTTGAGGGTCAAGGTACAATATCTGTATCAGGGAACTTTTTCAAGTTATCCTTTTATGTTCCCATAGTAACCTTCCTTGTGTAAGAAGTTTTTTCCTGCCAATTGTCACAGCTGGAGACTTGTTATGAAACTCTTGTGCCTTCTCAAAACACTCAGAATTTGCTGCAGAGTTATGACTCTGGAAAAAAAAAGTGCTGTATGCATTTCCTGCCCTGCTATGCTATGAAATTTTATCTTCCAGTCTTGACTCTTCTCACTTTCAAAGCCGCTTTTCTATTTTTTTTTTAAATTAAAATCCTGTCTTGAAGGGACACGGGTGGGCAACGCACATTCATCTCTTTTTCTTTCTCATAAAGTTTGGAAACCTATCGCAAATCGGATTTTTTCCCAAGAGCCTTGTTGATTGCACCCAGATAGACCATTCCTTTTCCTTTGTAGCAGGCGTTACAAATACGCCTTTGCAGAATTTCATGGTTTTATAAGATCCACAAGAGAAAGAGGCCGTTTGCATTAGGAAGGAAGGCGGTCCCTGTTTTGTGCCAAATGTTTCTCTGGCCTTCTACAACGGGACAGGAGGCTGGAGGTGGGAGGACTTGTAACTGTACGCAACAAAGTTCTCGTGTGTAGGATAGGATCGGAGACGAAGCTTGGTTGTGCAACGCCTTCCCAGAAAGGTTGACATTGGTACACAAGAGAGAGGGGGGAAGAGAGAGAGGAGGGACCAGGAGCTGGGAGCAAAGCCCGGGCTGGATTTCCTGGAAAATAGAAGGCCGTTCTTTAAAATAAAAAATGCCCTTTAAAAAAGGTGTAACGTTCCACCTCGGCTCTTTCTTGTGACTTCGCGAAAAACTCGTAGGTTGTGTAGTAGTTGGCTGGGGTCGGGACGCTGGACTTTTTCTTCTCCCCGCCTCGAGTCAGCTCGGAGTAAGGGCGCAACTGAGAACATGGGCATCCAGGGCGCTTGGAAAACTTCCCTTCAGCCGGTTGTCCGCAGCGGCCGAGGCTGGTGGGGTTCCCAGGTGGGACTCAGACGGGTCGCCCAGCCGGACAAGGGGCTCGTCAGGACGCGTTTTCGGAGCCCCTGGACAGCGGCACCATCGCGGACCCAGCTCTTCCAGGGCGCGAACTCTTTCGCTTCCCGGGCAGCCGCTTCCGAGCGGGACTATGAAGCGGTTTTCAGGACTTCGGTGGAGGAGCCGGAGACGCTTTGGGCGAAGGCGGCCCAGGACATCGAGTGGTACAAGCCTTGGGCTAAAACTATGGAGAGGAAAGATCCCATTAACACCTCCTGGTGAGTGGCCGAGGCACTGCCAAGTTGCCTCCCTGCGACGGGGACGTGAGAAGTCTGGTAGACAGAAGGACTCCATACTCTCCCCGCACCTTTTCTTCTTTGTATGAGGCAATTCTAAAAACAGCCTTCAAAGTTAATTGCCCACTTCTCTTATTTATTCTTTGATTGAATTTTTTGTTCTCATTTTCCTGCTAACTTTTATAACAATAATTTCTATGGGCTTCCAGACTACACCTGTTAGATTAAGATCAGGCTCAGGCTGTACAAAACTTTTCTAAAATTTCTTTGGTCGCTCTGCTCACTAGGAAGAAAAGGTACATTCAATCCGAACTAAACTTTTAGGTTGCATCCAGATATCAGTTACTTATCCCTCTATATCAGTGATGGTGAACCTTTTGAGCTTGGTGTGTCAAAATTCACAAGAAAACCTAGCTTAACTCGGGTGCTGTGTCACATCTAGAAATATCCATAATTTTGTGATATTTGTATCTCTAGTAAAAAAGTTATATTTTTGATATCTGTATTTTATTAAAAGCAAAAACAAATAATTCTTTACATTAGTGACTTTTGTTGCTGAATTTCATTTGCTAAATCTTCAGTTGAAAGTTGGTATTTCATACACTTCAAGAACAAGCAAACACTACATGCCCAGGTGCTAGGGTGACCAGATGTGTCACCCAAAAGGGCTTGGCGTGTTACCTGTGACACACGTGTCATAGGTTGGCCATCACTGCTCTATATTCTGGAATATGTGTGCCTTATTCTGAAATATCCGAATATAGCAGAATAAGTAACCAGTGTCTGGATGCAGCCTTAGGGACTACATGCACAAGTCATGCGGTTTTCTAAATGGTTTGTTTGCTACTGCTTTTCCAGGGAAACACCAGGGGCTTTGGCATGCAAAGCAGATCTGCTTCTACTGAGCTGCAGCCCTTATCTTGAAAGCTGTACTCATCTTAAATTTACTAGACTTGGGACCTGATCAGACAGAACAGTGAAAGTAATAGTGACTGGTCACTGAAGTCGCAAACCTGGTGCTGCTGCAGCCACAGCACAGCTGAATGACATGCTTTAGGGCCATGATTCCAACCGGCCACTCATTGATGTGCTGGCCAGCGAGTATCTCATGGACCACCCAAACTGGGAGATTGGAAGGAAACACTGCAGGAGCACTGGCAGAGTGCTTTATCCCCCATTCTCTTCCTCCTGTCCTTTCTGCGCCTTCAGAATTGAGAATATATGGCAGGTGACTGCTGCTTTTTAAAACAGTGTCTGGACACAGCCTTAGACTGGAACTGTTTTATCACTTTCTTGAGACTTAGGCTGCTTCTGCACAGAGGCAAAGAAAATCTGGATCTTCTGCACCTGGATTTAGTAAAACCGGTTCCCAGAGGAACCGGTTTTACCCAATCCAGATCCCCGCAAGATCCGGATTTACGGGGTAGATCAACATCTAAGAGATGCGGATCTACCCCTCACCCCGTGCCTCTGCACACATGGTGTGGATCCGGATTGATGGCGGGTGCTGTGCGGACGCCCATCCATGACCCAGGGCCCTCCCCCAACACGCCATGATTGGCTCCTCGGAGCCAAGCCTGGCGAGCTGGGGGACCTCGCTGCTGTGGCTCACCCTTGCCCCAGAAATGGCAGATCGCTGCTTCTGGAGCCAGGGCGAGCTTCCCTAAAGCCCACCCTAGCCCACCCTGGGGGGAGCACGGCAGATCCCCTCCTTACCTTGTCAGCGTCGCCCCGATTCTGAGGGTCAGCACCCAGGATGCAGCACCACTCAGGAGACACACAGGACGCAGGCGCGCTGCATCCTGGGCGCCGACCCTCAGAATCGGGGCGATGCTGACAAGGTAAGGAGGGGATCCGCCACACTCCTCCCAGGGTGGGCTTTAGGGAAGCTCGCCCTGGCTCCAGAAGAAGTGATCTGCCGCTTCTGGGGCGAGGGTGAGCCGCGGCAGCGAGGTCCCCCGGCTCGCCAGGCTTGGCTGTGAGGAGCCAATCATGGAGGGCCGGGGGAGGGCCCTGGCTAGGCACACGTTCGCTGCAAGGACGCATCCTAAATGAATGCGTTTTCACAGCGAAAGACCACTTGAAATGTGGTGTGTAATTAACACTCATTAGGCACAATTTAGTCACAGATAGGTGCAGACGCACCTACCAGAAGTGTGCCTGATAGACCCCGCAAATGCGGATGTGCCGCTGAAAACCAGTTTGAAAACGGTGTTGCTGTGCGGACACACCTCACCGGAAGTGTGCAAAACAGCAACGCGTGTGCGGTCACACATTTCCAAATGTGTGCCTAATGGGTGTTAAAGGGCCTGTGCGGAAGCACCCTTAGACATATCTGCTTCAAAGTACAGTCTACGTTGTTCAGTACTGTTCAGTAGACCTTATTGCAAGGCAGGCATGGACTGAATTCATCTCTCTTTACACAGTTCAGCCTATACTGCTTCATACTGTATATGGTGGCATTAGAATTACTATCTTTTTACAGTGTTTTTTGAAAACTAGCACGAGAAGGACCCTGAAGTTGCCTTATCTTTTTTCCAAGGTGGCATATCACCCACTACAGGTATCACAAATTACTGATTGTTATCTTGTGATGACCCATTGGTAGGTCTTCTCTGTGGGGGTTCCTGTTTCTTGGAATATTCTCCTCTCTTATATTTGTTAAGCTCCATTTCATGACAATTATCTCTTTCTCTGGGTCATCTGAATCAGGTGAGGCCAAAACTGATTAGAGTAAACTTTCAGGAATTAGATAGGTTTCTGTTCCCGATGAATAGAGTGATACTACTGGATCCAGCATTGTCACTTAATTGTGGTTCAACAGCAATCTGTGCTTGCTGATTTGATAGAAGATAATCTTGAAGACCAGTGAAAACTATAGCTGCTAAATATTAACCCATTCAGCCTAATGGTAGCATATTATACTGATTCTAACAATCAGACTATTTACTTCTGATATTTAAGGTTTTGGGTTTCTGGAAGGAACATTTCCCTTCCACATGACACTTTAATAATCATGCCATGGGAGATCTCAAAGGGCTGAGGTTTGCACACTTGCATTGAGCCAACATCCCACTGTAGCTGGGTGAAAAGTCCTGTCAGAAGAGTTGAGACAGCACTCTAGGGGTGAGTTCCCATTGAAGGAATAAAATGCAATATACATTGGGATTTACATTGGGAATTAAACCGATATGTAAAACGTGTTAAAAGGAAGCAAACAGCATCTGGCAATCAGATTCCACCCTGATTTTCTGTCCACAGTGTCCTACCATTTAAAACACTTCCAAAAACGGGTTTCCAAAAAAGCCTTTCCCCACCCCTCTCTCCCCATTGGCTTTGATCCGATGATGTGGGGGAATCCCAGCCCCCTCCCTTCTGCTTTTGCTGCCCCTTTGAAAGGGGAAAGCTTGTTTGTCAGGGTAAGACAAATCAATGCAGCCTATTGCAGGGAGAAGTACTTTTTAAAACAATCAACTCGGTCCTGTCGCCTTCTTTTCCTTTTTAAAAAAAGCTATAGCAATGTAAGATCCTGCAAGCACACACACAGAGAGCGAGAGAGTGAAACAGAAGCATCCCTTGGAGGCAAAAGAGAAACTTGAAAGGCAGAATCTTCGGATCTCTTTTCCTGTCTCTCGCTCTCTCACACACATGCTGCTGCTGCTGCCCTGTTGTCTCCTTCCTCTTGCCTTTGAGCCAGGCCAAAAACTACCGGCAATGTGGCAACATTGTTATTTGTATCTGTGGGTGTGAAGGAGTATTTCATGAACTGTTACTTTGTGGTCAGGGAGAGGGTGCCTTAGAAGGGAACTGCTGAAGAAGCCCTGAACTTTTAAAATCTGGCCACGGCCTGCCCTGTCCTGCTGGGAGAAATTGCACCCATTTCATGATGGATTTGCCCCGATAATGCTGTAGCATTCCCACAGCAATAAGGAAGAAACGTTTCAAAAGCAAAACTGGGAGAAACACCTGAAAAATCAGGTGTCTATTTATTCCGTTTTAAACCCAAATAATCCTCAAAATACACCTGAAACTTATTGCCAATGGGGATGATGAGGATCCAAATTGTTTTTAAACTGTTTTACTTGATTGGGGTTGGGAATGGTGAGGATCCAAACCGTTTCAAAACCATTTTAAACAGTTTTAAGTGATAATGGGAACGCAGCAGCGTTTTCCACTGCTCTGCTGCCAGCACTATGCAGACTGTTTCCTTGCTATTTTGTTTTCACAGACTTAGGGAATGGCTGCATTCTTGGGCCACTTTCTGCATATGTGAAAATGAGGCCATTTAAAAACATTGAAGCTGGGCATTAAAAGTTCCCTAGGTTTGACTACATGTGGTCACATCCAGGGGGATATTGAATTGCTCACTTTATACTTTAAGGGCTGCAGCAAGCACTCTGGCCCTAAAACAGCAGGATACGCTGACAAATGGATCCTGCCAAACAGATGTCTGTGCCAAAAGGTTTATCTCCAGGTTTTTATTATCCAGGGAAAACTGTTAAATGTTGTCATAAGAGAAAACTGGGGCCTTGCTGTGGAATACCATTCTCTCAGAAGTAGAACTGCACCAATGTTGTTTTCTCTTTGGGCACCAGATTAAATTTGTTTGTTCAAGCAATTTAATAATGTTAGTATTGATTGTTTAGTCTGTCTTGCTGTAGTTCACAGTATTTTTAAAGTTGTGCTTAAAAGTTGTACTCTGCCATTGGTTTTTAAACAGTATGAATAAAAATGAATAACACAGAGACGTAGGATTTGAAGTGCAGTTCACAGCCTTTTTACGGTGGTAAATGCCAGCTTTTTTAACCCTCTCAAGATGGAGGTACAGTAGAGTGTATTCAGATTAAATTGCCTTTGTAGGTGGTTAGGTGGACTCATGGTTGAAATAACATATCCAGTACAGTTTTGCAATGCATGAGGCTCTGTAGAAATCAGATTGCTGTCTTATGAGGAGCACATTGTTATCCATCCATCCATCCATCCATCCATCCATCCATCCATCCATCCATCCATCCATCCATCCATCCATCCATCCATCCATCCATCCATCCATCCATCCATCCATCCATCCATCCATCCATCCATCCATCCATCCATCCATCCATCCATCCATCCATCCATCCATCCATCCATCCATCCATCCATGGCCCTTTCCGTGTTGGCCCGCTGAAAAACTGATCTATTAGATCCATTTTCTGGCAAACCATCCTTGCCCGGTAGATCCATCACTATCTGTGAAGGATCCACCGGACCCCTTCCCCCGAAGTTGCCTAATTATGGTCTACAGGTTGAAGTACGAATTGGCCCCAGAAGCCAGATCCTCTGAAGATGGATATCATAACTATATCCAAAAGCTCAGTTTCACAGATGAATTATGGAATACAGCATTAACAGCCCCAAAACTGCAAAATGTGGCTGCGGACTGGAACTGTGAGGGAAAGTCCATCACAATTTTGGTCAATGGCAATAACTCCAGCCACATTTTTTTGGTCACTGAGTTGATTCCTGGCTGCTGAATGCACATGCACCTGGTGGCCAGGGGTCAATCTCCTAACAAGGGGGACTTTGCAGTAGGTCATCCTGGTTGGGGCAGGGAAGGGGTGGGGACTAAACAAGGGTGGCATTGTTTCTCCTCTGGCTCTTCATGCACCCAGAAGATGGCTATCTAGATGGTCCTTTGTTGGTACTTCTGAGTTCTGATGAGATTTTTGTTTTGTTCTGTTATCAACTTCTTTGAACTATCAGATTGTATTTGTCTTTACATAAGAAGGAGGAAGCGAAAAACATTTCAAAACACAACACCTTTCCGTCATAAATCTTCAGTAACGCACAGGTATTTTTTAAAATATGAAACTCATGTCAAAGGTATAGCAATTTCATTAGGCATCTGTTATTTACAGCAATACTGTATATGTAACCAGGCTCTGTGCAATATTTAAAGCTGGGGAATATTTGCATGGCAAGACAAACGAGGATAAATATGTCTATAAACACATAAATCTGGTGGATCTTATTTACCATCTTAATTTCTAGACGCATACAAAAGTGTCGCCTCATAGTATTTTGAGCTGTACGGTTTTTGGTCAAGACTTCATTGCTCTTGTTATGAAAAGAGGATGCTGTCTTCTGAGAGTTCATTCCTTTCTACTTCATGCTGGGCCTAAAATATGGACATTTCATAAAATTAGAAATGTTGTAAATGAATGCTATTCTGACACAGCCTGTCCAAGATGTACAGAATATTTCTGATTTTGCCCAGTTAATTCTTCTGTGTTTGAGGTATGAATTCATTGAGTATATGTTCACTGGGGCCATGGGAATACTCCCGGGTTACTATCGCAGCATTAGCTGGTGAGGTTTTGCTGTCCCCGCTGCTAGTGCTGTGATCACAACTGTTCCCCCCTTACCTGAGCGTTTTAATTGCCCAGATAAGGGCTTGATTTACCCCAAATGATTGCCTGACAGCTGCCCTGCAGTCAGCTGAGCAGCTGTCAAGGGTGTATAGCAGCTGTCATTTGCATAAGCAGAGCTCTGCTAAAATGATTAAAACAGATGCGACTTTCATGTTTTAATCATTTTACCGGAGCTCTCCCTGTGCTCTTGACAGCCCCTATATCCACCTTGACAGCCCCTATACCAGTGATGGCGAACCTTTTGCGCTCGGTGTGTCAAAATTCGCAAGAAAACCTAGCTTAACTAGGGCGCCATGTCACATTTGTAGCTCTAGTAAAAAAGTTATATTTTTGATATATGTATTTTATTAAAAGCAAAAACAAATAATCCTTTACATTGGCTAAATCTTCAATTGAAAGTTGGCATTTCATACACTTCAAGAACAAGTAAGCATACATGCCCAAGTGCCAGGGTGACAATGTATGTCACCCAAAAGGGCTTGGCATGTCACCTGTGACACGCGTGTCATAGGTTGGCCATCACTGCCCTATACCCACCTGACAGTTGCTCAGCTGACTTCAGGGCAGCTGTCAGGCAATTGTTTGGGGTAAATCAAGCCCTTACCTGGGGGATTAAGCGCTCAGGCAAGGTGTGTGTGTGTGTAGAAAACCATGGCATCCCGATTCAGGGATTTACCGCGGTTTTCATGGGGATGCGCGGGTTCGCCTTGAACCTGCCCTGTCCTCCATTGCCATGGGGACTCCTTAATGTGAATTAACATTCACATTAAGGCTGCCCTGAATCCACCGTGAGGCAGTGGCAGCTCCATGGGGATGCACTTTAACATTGTTTAGAGAAGAGGTCCTGAAGAGCACATCACAGCCCCTGTTCCAGACTCTGAAGCAGTCACAGTTCCTTGCTTCAGACTCTCAAATATTTCAGATATGAGGATTGGCGACAATACGGAGTGAAATGCTGAAAATATTGATAGAGAAGAGACTTGAAGAAAATGAAAGAAGATACAGAAAACTGAAACAAGAAAGATTAGTCGAGATAATACATTTACTCCTATCCTTACTATAAAAGGCCTGCATAGGTTGAATCCTAGAAGCTGATGTTTTAGGAGATGTTCATTGAACACTGATACTCCATTGGTTTGATCTTTTAATCTATAGGCCTTTTTTCTTTTTTAGGTTTGTTGAGGGAGAACTGAATATATGTTACAATGCTGTAGATCGTCATGTCAAGAATGGGCAAGGAAATCAGACTGCTATCATCTATGACAGTCCTGTTACAAATACTAAGGTGTTTGTAACGTATAAAGAACTTCTTGAACAGGTGTGTTTAATTAATCCTTTATTGTTGTTCTTGTTTTGTGTGTGAAGCAGTGGCAACCAATGTGAATGAGCCCATCCAGAAGTCCCCCCCCTCCCCGCTAGAAGCAGCTTCGTTAAATTCTTCTGAAATCTATGTGGAAGTCTGTGTAGACCTGAGGGAACTCAAGAGAAGTTCATGAACCTGCTGTCAGCAAGGGGAGGGGTGGCACTCACCCTCACTGGCTGCCGATAGCGTGAAGCAAGATAATCAAATGATGAACTAGTTCACTTTAACAGGTTGGTAAAATGGCAAATATGGAAAGTATGTTCTGACAACTTTACATGTGCTAGGAAGAACAGGGGATGGCTTGCTTACCTTTAGAACCACTCATAAAGTCATGCCTGTTGCACATGGCTCATTTTATTTCAGCAAGGAATCACTTTTGTCCTGATTTCTTATCATGTATTATCTTGGTTTGTTTAATTAGAAACCAATATCTTTTCAGTTTATCTTTTCCTGCCAGAATGCACATGGATACCACCTGCTCAACTTTGCTACACAGCAACAGCTGAAAGGGCTGTTAGGGGTTCATCCTTAATTCACTTTGTTGGACTCTATGCACACAAGAAGAATTTTGGGCCATTTCTCTGTGTGGCACAAGCTATATGTTTATTATATTCTTTCTTGGAATAACACTGTGTGTATTATATCCCCTAGGATCCCTGTCACATGCTATATATTGAAAGTACCATTTTAAAAAAAGTATTCTTACATTTATTTCTAAGCTTTCTTTTGCAATTGAGCATTCCTGAAATTGATATCTTGTAATGTTGCTGTTATGGGAAATCTGACAGTAATGACAGGTTTCTTTAATAGCGTTTTCGTTTTCCTGGCTGCTGGCTCCTGCAAATACCTGGAAGCCAGCCAAGTGCCCCCCCCCCCAAAAAAAAGGATAGGGAAGTGGGCATGGACTTGACTGGCTTCTGAGGAGTTATAATGGAAGGAGCCAGCAGACAGAGGTTAAAAGCCTGTGATTGCCTCCTGTGTCTGGCATGGACAACAAGAGGCGATCACAGCGTCTTCTTTAGGTGCTGTGGTTGCATCTTGCTCCTAGGAGGCATCCTTAATGTGGAATGCATACTATTTCCATATTCAGTTAATGATCAGAGAGTCATAGCTTTGGTACGGGAATGAATTTGTGCTCCTTTAAGCTTATCGAGATCAAGTATGTTATTTATACTCATAAACCCCATATAAACCAATCACTATGATTAAATTGTTTGAAATTCAATTAGACTTTAGGAGCAATGGCAATGATTAAAAGTTATACAAATACATCAATATGAATTTTGTGGAGAATTAAGAGAATTAAAATGGATCAACATTATGTGTAAGTTTTATTACAACAGCACAGCTTACCTAGGCCTTTATGATCATGGAATTACCTGTTGCTTTCTAACCTTCCTTTCTTTGGTTTGCAATTTGGTGTGACTTTATATAGAACTGCGCTTTTTGCATATAGGTTTCTCAAGTGAATGAGCAAACATATCCTCTAACCTTAGGCACATTAAAAGGCAGTGGATTTTCAATAGTGAAGTCTTTGAATGCAACTTGAACATCATTTATCTGCCTTTCAGCTAGGATTTAAAAAAAAATGAAAGAGGTATATGTGTAAAGGTAGTGGCTGTAGCTCAGAGGTAGAGCAAACCGTCTAGAAAGCAGAGGGTTGCTTGTGTGATCCCAGCCTCTCCCCAGAAGTAGGCAATGGCAAACCACTTCTGTATCTCTGCCAGGAAAATTGCCCATGCAGTCAACCAGGAGTTGTCTAAGACAATGGAACAACAAAATATGTGTACAAATCTGTGCACTAGCTGTGGAGGTGAAAATAAAGAATTCCAGGAGTTTTCTAGGTATGTATCAGAAGGGTCCAAGGACCGACAGGGTCATAAAGCTGCTTTCTTCACCAAAAATACCTATGAAGAACTACTACAGCTCAGAATTGGGAGATGGGAGGGAAACTTTGTAGCAGGCCAGATGAGAAAGCCCCTCTCTCCCACTCACTCCTGCAGATTGATAATGGAATAGCCATTCAGGTGTCAAGTGAGGGGAGGAACAAAGAAAATCTTACCTGTGGCTGTAGCGGAACTAAAGGGGTACAGACTTGTTTGGGGAGAACTGAGTAGAAGCATGGGCTTGGAATAAAGTGGTGGAGCTTCGGTTGCTTCTGAAGTACAGTGGTACCTTGACATACGAGTTTAATTCGTTCCGTAACCTTGCTCTTATGTCAAATCGCTCGTATCTCAAAGCAATTTTCCCATTAATCCATTCCAGCTCCCAAAACACCACCTCAGTTGTTTTTGTTATCTACTGTACTGTATTTACATACTCGTATCTCAAATCTTGCTCTCATCTCAAAGCAAAATATCACTCGCTCGGCGGCTTGTATCTCAAAACACTTGTATGTCAGGGCACTTGTATGTCGAGGTACCACTGTACTAGTGGGAGGAGCCTGTCTATAGTATTAACAGTGAGTACCAGAGTGCTACATTTGCAGATAAATGAAACTCACAGATACTAAAACTGAGTAACAAGGGCTTACTGTGTTTATTTATAGTTTAATATCATAATCAATTTTCTGTTTTGGTTTCCTATGCATAATCAGCTGAGAACCTTTGTTTATTTCCTATATATATTTAAAAATATATGTATTTAAATGTATATAAATATATATGTTTAAAAATGCAGCTTTGTACAGTGTTCTGTATAATGTTTATTTTTGATAAAATAGATTTTCTGGAAAGGAGTATCCTGCAGCTCCAAATTGATTGCACTGTTTTCTTAGTAAAATAGTGCAGGTAAACCTTTCGCTTGATCTTTAAGAAATGGCAACCAGTAAAAGTTGTAAAGATTAACTGTCAAAATGTGGCATCATTATGCCAATTCTTTTGTCTGCTTGGGAGTTATCTAAAGTGTTACAAAGAGAGCAAGACATTTATGTTAAATGGCACAATTGTGCTTGAGAAGTGTATTTTGAAATATTTGATTTAAATATTTGATTTAAAATAAGCAACTAAAATACAATCGTCCCACCCTCCCAGGCCAACATCAGAGCCCTGGCTGAAGAGGTTGAAAACATGTAACACTGGCACTTGGGAGGCATTTCCTGAACACAAGCCTTGAAAATAAAATGCAGTTAGAGGGATTTTTTTTCTCTGTCCCATCTTCCCCCTCCCATGTGCCTGCCAGAAAAAGCACAGGAGTGGAATAATCCAGATGTTGTCTTCCTTGTTGACAGAAAGTCTGTTTGCAACTCTGCTACATCTCTGGGCCTATTTGCACTTGGTGGCCTGGAATGGTATAACGGATCAGCAGTGATGACCATTCACATGATAAGAGCTAAACCTGGCAGGTGGTGTGGACACAATGTCCAGAAGCAATTCAGCTGCTCCTGTTAAGTGTGTGGAATGCTTTTTAGCTGTCCATAGCTGGATTTCTCCAGGGAAGGGTGCAGCCACTCCCAGTGAGCTGTGGTGGCAGCTGAGTGCAGAAGGTGCCTCACCAGGGAGCAGACCAGAGACGTTTTCGCACGGGGCTGAACGGTACGCGTGGGAGACAGCTGCGGACACGGCATACGCATTGCCCGAGCGGGGCTTGCGCTCCGACGTGTCCGCAGCTGTCTTTCTCGCGTTCGAAATGTAGAGCACTTTAAAGTGCTCTACATGCGTTCGAACGCGGACGAGCCGCCCGCAGGCGTTCGGGAGGAGAAGCATTCGTGCCTGCTTCTGTCTCCCTAACAGCTGCGGGCTCGCCTCCGATGCCGGTGCGGCTTCGACAATCAGCTGTTTGACAATCAGCTGATTGCCGATCTGCCTCCGCGGCTGTCTCCGCGCCCCTGGCTGGCCTTTGCCGGCTAAGACAGCTCACGATGCTTTGAGCATTCGCACACAGACGTGCCGGAACGCGTTTACACGCGTTCCGGCGCGTCTGTGTGTGAAAGGTGAAAGCGCCGGGAGCTGTCTTAATCTTCCCGTCCTACTCCCGTTCCAAATGGAACGGGAGTAATGCGAAAACGTCTCGGGACCTTGCTAGCAGCTGTAAGTGAACAGGGCTTCTGTTTGCACACTAAAACACTGTCAAGTATACCATCAGGACAGTTTTGTGTCACCAGACAGTGACATCGTGTAAGGAATTCAGGAATGAAACTGTGGGCAATCTTGCTGTGTGGGAAGGTTGCCCTCAAGGGCACCTGCCAGTATTTGGAGACATGCTGAATGCCTGAAGATGCAGCTAGCATGCAGATGTTATGGGCCTTGACAATTTGTTTGCCTGCGGTGGTTGTAGCCTTATTCACATGGCATAAACCTGAAATTTAGCATGGTGGAATTCAAGAGATGCTCCAATTGCTGCTAGATTAGATTTCTGGGATCGTTGCTGTGAGGTGGGAGGCTCCTGAAGCTAAATAATTAGCATAAAAGAAAGGAAGGGAAAATTGGGAAACTAGAGTAGTTAGCCAGATTTGCTCCTAATATGTGTTTCTGTAGACTCATCTTGTGCTTTGGGCATGCCCTCTTCTAAAAACAATATCCTGTCAAACATGGTAATAAAAATGTTAAAACTGCATACTGACAAAAGAAATTGATTTTAGCACTTCTAAAACAACTTTTCCTAATTCAGTGCTAGGAAGTATGCAATGAGAGCTCAAAAATTCCACAAAGTGTCCTTTGCTTTGAGGCTGTGCTGCCAGTGGGTGTATGGGTGGTCCATAGGATCATCAATGCAGACAAAGGTAGACCTGCATTTTAGGTGTTGGCTAGAGGGCCTCCAGACTTTTTCCTTTTCCTTTCTTTTGTGCAGTACCTATTGAATTACAGTAACATGTTTTGCTTACACTTTATGTGGATTTATCTACTACAATACTCTGTTTAAGGGTGAGAGATTACTGGTTCTGAAACTGGTTTTTGGTTCTCTGTCATTTAGGAAGTCTGTATTTTGACTTTATCGTGCCATGGGAGTAGCTCCAGCATAACTTTGGATTGTTAATTCTTCAGGTCTCCAAGCTGGCTGGTGTTATGGCGAACTATGGTGTGAGGAAAGGAGACTGCGTCGTCATTTACATGCCAATGATTCCACAGACAATATTCACTATGCTGGCTTGTGCAAGAATAGGAGCTATACATAGTCTCATTTTTGGTGGCTTTGCTTCGAAAGAGCTTTCAACTCGAATTGATCATGCTAAGGTAGTATTTTTTTCTGTAACTTTTGGATTGAATTTCAAGGTGTTCTTAAAATAAGAGTTTGTAAATGGCCTCTTAACTGTGTTTTTCCTGGCACTATCCCAGTAGTCAAACATGAAGAGAAACTTAAATGGAAAAGATCTAAAAATGTCTTTCTTTTATCTATGAATTATTACTATAAAGATTTGAATAGACTTAGTAAATACTGTAATCAGTAACTTTTGTAGACTTGTAAAAGTAGATTTTATTGTTCTTATAAAAGAATGTTCACTATCAGAACTGACTGCTTTCTTGTATGTTAGCCATGCGAGATGCATCATACAAGACTTGGGCTGTGTCTAGATGACCCAAAAAGGCCCTGGTAAGACCCCCAGGCATGTGATGAGCATGCATTGCCACCCCTGTCAGGCTGCAGTCAGCCACAAGGGTGGTAGAACTGCTTTCAGAAGGCCCCTACTGGTAAATCTTGGTGAACAACTTCAAGGGTGCTTACCACCTTCTACTCCCATTTCTACCATCTGGAGGGACAGTGGTGATGG
The DNA here is from genome assembly GCA_023333525.1 of Aspidoscelis tigris stejnegeri. Classification (NCBI taxonomy): domain Eukaryota; kingdom Metazoa; phylum Chordata; class Lepidosauria; order Squamata; family Teiidae; genus Aspidoscelis; species Aspidoscelis tigris. Next base: position 47,631,661 of record JALMGA010000005.1, on the reverse strand, counting down.
AATGACTTTCTGCCTGGCAAAGTTAAATGGCAGAACCTTGCCAACCCTCTGGGGGTGGTGGTCTAGTGGTGGCAGCTTAGAACATTCTGCCCTCTGGATGGCTCTCCAGCGTGGATGGGCCCTGATAATTTGGAGCTGCTTCCTTGCACGACTGAGTTCTTCTTGTCAGCTGCTCTGGACTCCACCTGGGGCCTATTCACACTACAGCCAGTATTACATTATTATGGAACTTTTGGGGAATGGCATTCACACTTGGAGGAGGCCGCTACAGCCTCTCACGCACCCCCTGCCTTCCCAGGAGTTCCCTAATTGTGGATTAGGTGTGGAGCATGAAATCGTGCTCCACACCTTTACCAATGTTAACTAGAAGCTTACCTGGCACATCCAGGCAGCAGCCATTCACACCTCTTCTGGTGCTCTGGGGTTGTCTGAGGTGCCACGCTCAGAAGAGGACTACCTCCTGGATCGGTCACAGGTGAGTGGATGATTGCATAGGGCTTAGTTTGTTAGTGACTGGCGTTCACAAATGCGAGTGCTAGTTAACATTGGGTCATTCTGCTTTCTTCCTGGGGATGGCCTAGTGGTGGCAGCCTAGACCACTCTGCCCTCTGGATGACTCTCCAGCCTGACAGGGCACCGACATCTTGATGGAGGTGATTCTTTATGGGACTGGGGCCTTGGCCTCAGCTACCTCAGTTTTCTTTTTGTATGATGTGCAATTTTTATTATAATGTTTTGATTATAATTTTGCATTGTATATTTTCTGTTTGTTGTAAACCACCTTGGGCAAATTTTCTTTTGGAAAAAGTGGCTGATTTGTGTGGCTATATCTTGTCTACCAATTACTTGCCCCAGGCAGAAGACTTAATATCAGAGTGCAGCTTTAGGGCTGGAGTTAGCACAGCAATTCCTGGGTATAGCCAGTTAAGAGACCAGGTTGTCATCCAACAGAGGAGGCTTATCTTTATTTACAGGTAGAACTTATATACAGAAATCATAATACAGAAGCATGAAGTGAAGGGTACAGGTACAGGCACAAAGCACAAAGCATAGGTTATACAAGGCATATATACATTGACTCAGCTTCTCAGTAACACAGGTGTAGCAGATTATCCCACCTGTTGGTTGTTAAGTTAGTTGCCATGGTGCTTAATACAATGTGATTTTAGTGCCTGACTTGCATTTGACCCTTAAATGCCTGACATTTAAAACGGCAGGAGAGGTGATGTAATGGGTATCCTCAGACCTTTTCATGCTATCTTCACAAAAAACTGCAGAATTTTTGTTCTATAGCTTCAGAGCTTTCAAGAGTGAGAGGTGCCAGGTACATACATGCTGGAACAGCAGCTGAATTGCTGAATCCTTGCTGCTGAGCAGGCAAGTTTTTTTCTGGTTGTAAAAGTGAAAGCTTCCTCCAGGTGTTGATTACTTATTCTGCCATATTTGGATATTCCAGGAGGTCCATGCTTTATTTCAGAATATCCAAATATAGAAAAAAGAAGTAACCAATATTTAGATATAGCCAAAGACACAGAATATTTGGAACAATACATATGAGAACAACTTAAGTTCTGTGCTAGAATTGGAAGGACTGAGTAAACTGAGCACATAGTCCTCATGCTGTGTATTCAGCTCATTTTATGCAACTGAATTAATTCTGTCATGCTGGATGCTTCCACCATCGTATCTAATGCATATTTTTATTGAACTGTGCTTAGAGCAATGGAGTAAAAAGCTCTGATTGGTCCATCTACTTGCTATAAATACATTTTCCTTTTGGTGCATTCCAGCCTATAGATGGAGATCCATGGTAGTAAGCAAGCCCACTGCATGTGAGCTGTTAGGGCAGACTGGAGGTGAGTGGTAGATAGATCTCCAGATGGTTAGGGGTTAGTGACTCTTCTCATTTGGCTAAAGATAAAGTTCTTAAGGAAACAAATTTGCTTACAAAGTCCTCAAAAACAGACAACCGTTTATTACAATCAGAACAAGATTTATGTAGCACCTCCTCTGGCATTCTGCAAGTCAAGAAGAATTCTAAGCTGCAATCTAATCCAGGATCCGAACTGCCTCCAGCAGGACCCAGAGGGATTTTCGCACTACATCCATTCCATTTGGAACGGGTGTAGGACGGGAAGCCTAAGACACTTCAGGACGCTTTGACCATTCACACACAGGTGCGCCGGAACGCATGTAAACGCGTTCTGCTGCGCCTGTGTGCGAATGGTCAAAGCGTTCCGAAGTTACTTAGCCAGCAAAGGCCGGCCAGGGGCGGGGATTCGGCTGGCAATGCTGCCTCCCATTGGGTGAGAGCACCCAAGGGGTGGGCAGCGCTGTCAAGCCACTCGCCCCGCTTCATGCCGGCTGTACGGGGCTTGATTGGGCCCTGTGCAGCTGGCACGAAGATGCCCGGGCCCCCGGGCCCCCATCGCGGGGCCCGGGGCAAGGTCCCTATGGGGCAGGACCCCTTCGGAGATCGGAGCTCCTGGCTCCGGTCTCCGAAGGCTTCGCCCCGAACCCGATCTCGCCCATCTACGGGGCGTGGGCGCCTGAATCTAGCCGCCTGCGCCCCGCAGATCAGCCCCCCATCCCCCTACTCCCCAAAGCCCCCACCCCACCCACCCCCCGAATCCGATCTCGCCCATCTACGGGATGCAGGTGCCTAGATGTAGGCGCCTCCACCCCGCAGATGACCCCCCCCCCCAGTTTCAGGGCCCGGGGATGGGACGCGCGTGCGCGCAGGTCCTACCTTCTCGGTGTCCGGCCTCGGAATGAGGAGAGGATGCCGGGAGCGCGCACCATGTGGCGCGCCGAGGCCCCCTATTGGACAAGCAGTTCACTTTTTTTGCCATCAGCTTCTCTACTGGACAACATTTCATATCCTTGACCATCCCTAAGCCCTGTTAAGTTAAACTGCTAACATCTACTCAGATTTTGTCACTTGAAAGATCAGAACATCATTGCCTTCGGCATTGACTTTCCAGAGTTTTTCCTGTTATCGGTGCCTTTCCCCTCAGTTCTGTATTGATTGATATTTGTGTTTATTTGGCTTATATTTTAAATACAGCAAGGAATTAGGGTGCTGTCTGTTTATTAGATTTTATGTATAGCGATGTGTATTGTCCCTTTGTATTTTGGTATATGTGTACTTTTATTTTTTTATATGGTCTAATGGACTAATTAATAAAATGTTCTATCTACTTATTTTTGACAGTCTTGGTGTGCCATCATCAAAAGCCTATGGTATGATAGCACGTTACCAATGTAGAAGTGTGCTGTTCTTTCTTATTACTTATCACTAAAGAGTTAAAGATGTCCTTGATTCCTGATGGCCGTGTAGAAACATCCATGAAGTTTTCTTGGTCATCATGTGGAAGTAGTATGTCACTGTCTTCTTCTGAAGTGCCTGCAACTGAACTTTGGACTTCTTGCATGCAGAGCACATACTGTGTATCACTGAATCGCAGCCACTCCTGTCAAAATGTAAAGGGGTTGACTTGTCATGACTTCATAAATAATTTTGAAGCATAACAGTACAAAAGTGCTTTATCATTGTCTTCTTCTGGTATTGTTTTTGACCTTCTTAGAAATCCTAGGTAGTCTGTCATAAAGTTACTAACTAAATTCAGCCCAGCTATCACCCCGTCTCTTTAAAAACTGATAGCTTTGGTCAGCTTTGTCTGTAGTGTAACAAATTCTTGATTCCTCATAATGAACATGTAGCAAGAGAAAGGTTAATTCCAGCAAGATCATAGAAATGTCTACTCAGATGTTAACTCCGATAGTGCTCATTAATGTTTACTTCTAGGTAGATCATGTTAGACTTGCATCTTTCCTTTGTTCTTTTCCTTTGGGTATAAGAAACAGCATAAATTTCCTTTTATCAGATGCCTATTTATAATTCTTAAGCCATGAAGCTCTTTTCAAGATAAGTACATGCTCATTCTGACTAATGAAAATAATTATTTTCCCATTCTGCTTAAAACAGTGTCTGCACTATATCAATTTTACTAGAGTTTATCTGAAATTTCAAATAGCGCTGGGAATAGTACAAAGCCCTGTCTTTGATCATTGCTAGCTTTGTCTAGTTACTGGAAGTCTGAAAGTTATTAAAAGTCATAGAATGATAGATATTCAAAATGTTTCTTTTTTAAAAAATGATCTGTTAGCATATGCCAAATAGGATGTAATGTGTGCTTTACCGTATGTTCATTTCTTGGCAAGGTTCCAGATAAGGAACCAAAATATGAATGAAAATAGGTTAAGATCTATACAGATTTACAATATTGAAAATCCAGAGAAAATGAAAATAAAAACAAGCAAAAATAATTAAAAGGTATAAACATAAAAGTTGCAACCCAGCATTATTAACCAGATGCTTGGGTAAAAATATATTTCTTAACTGGGGCTAGAAGATGTATAAATACGGTGCCTGCCTAGAGTTTATATGTCTGTAGTTAATACATGTGTCTTTTAAGCAGTGTAAAAAGCATCTTTAAAGACTTTACTATTTTATAATAGTAAATTACTATTTTATAATAGTAATCTTAGTTAGGCAATAGAGTGGAAATACTTAGGCTTTATGAATTATCATGGTGCTCTTTCCTGTAAGTCTTTTAAGTAGTAGATGATATTTATCTCTCTAAAACCTTGAAAGAGCTTTGGATTTATAGTTTGCCAGTGTACTTTCGTGGACTCTTTCTGCACAGACCCTTAATGCAGATGAAGAGTCTATGAAGTACACATCTAGGCTTCCAGACATTAATACGCATCTAGGAAGCCCTCCCCTGCTGGTGCAGAGCCTGATCTGATTAGAAAGGCTTTTAATCTGGATCAATGGTTGATCTATTTAATCTACCAACAGGCCAGCACCCCTGCTCCAGAACAGAGAAGGTGTGTGCAGAAGGCTTGCTTCCCGTGTTCAGGACTACTAGGGAGCACATTTCAGTGGAACACCATAGCGTGCTGTTGAAATGCACCCCCCAAAGGCTAGGAAATTTTGTTTCTCTAACCCTTGGAGGTGTGAGGGTGTAGCCGTGAATCTCATGTGAGCCTCAAGGCTGCATGATATGGACTGATATGACTATTCTGGACTCACTTATCCTGCAGGTCCATACAGAAAGGGCCATAGGCAAACATACATATTAAGCCTTGAAAAATATTTCAGTTTGAATTTTACATTCCGTAATTCTCTTTTAAAATATTTCATGCTTAAGAATTGCAATCTTATCTTGACTCACAAATCACTTTGACTGACAGCTGCAATTTGGAAAATCCAAGGGTGTACTTTATAAAATGAACAAAATACGGAACATTTTGCACACATTTGAAACTTGGAAGTAGCACTTCCAGAGTGTGTTTTCTGGCCTTTAATGTGGGGTCAAGGGGGGACAGAAACGCTGTCTGCTACAAACTCCCATCTGTAAGTTATTTTTGAGCTGCTTTGATTAAAGCATCTTGTTACAGGTAATGTCCCATCGTATTGCAGGCTTCAAAGATGGCAGTTTAATATATAAACTGATTATGTTCATTACAGCCCAGACTGATTGTGACAGCAACTTTTGGAATAGAACCTGGAAGAAAAGTAGAATATGTACCACTTTTAGAGAAAGCCTTGCAGATGATAAAGCATCAACCTGAGAAAGTCCTCATTTACAGTCGCCCTGACATGGTAAACTTGAAGCAAAAAAATGTATTCTAGTTTTGCACTTTTTTCTATCAATATTTTAAATGAAGTATAACTGTCACTCAGTACTCATTGATTCTGCATTTTGTACTTATGAATTGAAAATTGTACAGAATATCAGTCATGGTAGCCCACTCCCTTGTGACTTACTGAGACCTGTGGATTTTCCTGCGCCCCCTTCTAACACACTGCATCTTCACTGGATGCAGCGTGGCCTGGTTGAGGCAGTTGAAGTGGCCACCTAGACCAGGTGCTGATAGACCAGTTTTTACAGGTCTGCTGGGTTTCCAGGGGAGGCTAGACCAGCCAGGGAGACCTGCAGAAGGCACAAAGCCTCCCTGTTCTGGTTTCCCAGAGTGACCCAGCTGGGCTGATCCTCCCCCCACCCCCTGGCAATTGCGGAAACAGCCTGAGTTGCCTGGGCAACATTGATTTAGTCTTGCCAATATAATCCAAAGGAGTGTGAATACAGCATTGTTATTGGGGTGGTTGTAGGAGCTGCCAGAGAAGTAACCTCTTATTGCCTTAATAATCAGTTGCCCAAGGGGCTCCATTCTACATTTACTAACCAAGGATCATTCCCGTAGCCTTTTTCTCAAGGCATTCACAAGGCAGTAAAGTTATTTGAATAATTATTTGAAAGATACTGGTGGGCTTCCATTACAGCTGCAGAAGTCTTGTGGTGAAAAGAAATGTGAGGATGTGTGTCTGTTTCCTTCTTCAAATTTAAATCATGTTTTTAACCCTTGGTTGCTTTTATTTCTTTTTAATCTTAAGAATATAAGAGAGATCCTGCTGGATCAGTCCACAAACCATCTAAATCAGCGGTTCTCAACCTTCCTCATGTTGTGGAGACCCCCAACCACAGGGGCAGAGCACCTGGGAGGTGGGAGGGAAGGGCAGCAGGAGACTCGTCGCGACCCCTCTGTAAGGGTAATTCGACCCCCAAAGGGGTCCTGACCCCCAGGTTGAGAACCACTGATCTAAATCCAGTGAACTAGGTTGGTCTAGCGGTTAAGGAGTCGGACTCTTATCTAGGAATACTGGGTTTGATTCCACTCTCTTCCATGAAGCCAGCTGGGTGACCTTGGGCTAGTCACAGCTGTCTTCTGAGCTCTCACAGCCCTACCTACCTCACGGGTGTCTGCTGTGGGGAGAAGAACAGAAAGCTTTGTCAGCCGCTTTGCGTCCCCTTAAATGGGTGAGAAAAGTGGAGTAGAAAAGTAAATCCTTCTTCTCAATCCAACATCTTGTCTTGCACTGTGGCCTTTGGGTGTTTTCAAGCAAAAAATGAGAGCAAAACCCTCACCTGTTTTTGACTCTCTGCAAATGGCCTTTAGGGGCACCCTGCCTCTTTCTCTGATTTGGAGATAGTCCCTAGAAATCCATTCTGGCAGCTATTGACATATCTGTCCTCCATGAATTTGTCCAGACCCCTCTTAAAGCCATCGTAATTGGTGCTTGTTACCATCACCTCTGGTAATAAATTTCATAGACCAATGACCAGCTGGGTTAAAAAACCCTTATCTCTCCTACCGTTTTTGCCTGTCATCTTCTTAGAGTGGTTCCTGATTCTAGTGTTGTCTGACAGAGCAAATAGTTTATTTCCATCTACCTTTGATACACTGTGCATTAGTGAAGTCCCCTCTTGTTTAAGTTCATAATCTATACTGCTTTTTAAAGAATGAGGAAGGGGCTTATACATCTTTTAAATAAATAATAAAGAGTATGAACGACTTTTAGTTACTGCTATTTTAGCCCCCCCCCCCTCTTTTCAGGTAAAGTAGTTCCAGTGATCTTTTTAAATTTTCTTATTTAGCCTTTCACCCTTTTAAGCGAAATGGTTGTTTTTTGTTTCTTCTTGGTATGAAGGGAACCGTCCCTTTGAAGCCAGGGCGTGACTTGGACTGGCAAGAGGAAATGGCGAAAGCACAACCATGTGACTGTGTCCCTGTCCTTTCAGACCATCCACTTTATATTCTTTATACATCGGGAACAACTGGCACACCCAAGGTAGGCTACATCTCTTTGTGTAGGCACTGTGACCACATTATATTCTATTCCACATGAGGGAGTACTTAATTAAAATACTGAATGCACTTATATGAAGATGAGCATTATTAAATTTGACTTTAATCGTACTTCTGTTCAGTGTCACCCGAAAGGGTTGAGATGGTTGTCAAGTGAATATGTGAGCTCAGTTGGATTTTTGTTTTCAAATGAAACATTCCTAGGTCGCCGCTACATATTTCAGGACACATCTTGAGATTTCTAGCTAGCCCCATTGTGTCTCTCCTCTTCAAATTCTCTTTGTTCCCTCAGATGACAGTGCACAGCTTTGCTTCTGTGTTGTACTGGGTATAGCTGAGATTGAGGAACTCTGCTTTTTTGTAGTGGTAGCACATAGATGAAATCAGTGAAATGCATTGAGTGCTGCATAAGAAGGAAAAATAGCAGATTCTTGCAAGAAAACAAGTAGCAAGAAAACTAGTGATTGCTGAAGAGCTGCATTAGATAGATTAGACTGGAGGCACAAAGCATGCAGTCCATGTGAGGAGACAGAAAGAAGCCTAGAGTGTCACAAGTTGGATTTGCTTTGTCAGCTAGTGGTCAGCTAGTGATGATTCTTGGTCATATTCTGGTGATGAAGGAAAATACTCCGGTCTTAGGAGTGGAGACTATTTAACTAGTTAATTTGTGAGGACATTTTCATTTATAACGGAGCTTTACAGCAACTAATCAAAACAGAAAAATAAAACCAAAAAACCCCCCTTTACTCTGGGGCTGTGTTCATACCTGTTAATCCAGTTTCAGGCCACTTTCTGAGTGAGAGAATACATCAGCTAAGTAATTAATCACATTCCTCTTTATGTAATCCAAAGGTGGCTTTTCCCAATTAGATAATGCTGAAAGAAAACAGCTTGATACCTTGCTGATATATTTTTTCAGTCTGAAAGTGGACGGAAGCTGGATTAAAACTTAGGTGTGAATGCAGTCTCGTGATTTAAAACAGTCCTTCCTTCAGTGGGAGTTTTATAATTGAAGACCACATCCAGAAAGGTATTTTGGGACTGTGCCATTCACCTCATTTCAGATGGCAGAAGCGTCCAGATCTCTGTGGCCTTTCCCTCCTCCAGCTTTCATGACAAGGCTGCATACCATCTTGCCTGAGGGATGTGAAGAAGCGAAAGTAGACTGGAGACTTCTGACAACTTGCTCCCAGTGCCAGCCTTGCCTGTGAGGAGTAGAGAAGATACATACTTTCTTTTATCTTGTCCCTCTTTATTACTCTCCCTTTAAGTGTTGTATCTTCTCTTAGGCAAGATTTGCATGGCATGCTTCACCCTGCACCAAGGATGTCCAGCCTTGCACTGGACTGAAGGTGTTTGGTGAAGGTTTCCAACCTCTGAAGTTGCTGGCCAAAGCTTTTTAGCTGGGTGCTCATAAGCAACATACTTCTGGTGACACTTCCAGGAGCAGTGGGCTGATCTTCTGCTGGGGAAGTTTTGGAAACTACTTTCAAGCAGTATCTTCTTGGACCAAGCTATCATGCCATTTTCATACCATGGGTCAGTCCAGCACTGCATCCATGCAGACATGGGGTTCTATTGAGAGGATGTGGGGACACCACACAGAGTTAGCAGCCCGTGTAGATGCAGTCTTAGATTGTAAACTGAAGCGTAAGAACCTGTCTTACTAGCTGTTAGGGCCTTTCAGAGGCTAAAGCGTAGGATTAAAATAGAGTAAGTAAATAATAATAATAATCTAAAAGAAACACAGCTTATCTAAGTCTTAAGTAGATTCTGTTAAAGATGATGACAACAAGATGTGGAGGCCTTTGATTGTGCAGCCTGTTAGTACTGAAGTAGGATATTTATTTATTATTTGTATCCCACTGTAGTTAAATTCAGGAACAGTGGCAGGCATTCACACTGGCACCATCCCTGGCTTACCTAGTGGCTCTTGCAGTGCGGCTGGCTCATCTCAGACCGTCCATGTCTCCATAGCAATAGTCATCACAACTTCCAGCATGCTTGCCCTGCCCCCACCCAGCATTTGCAACAGTAGTAGGTGCAGATACTGTGTCTGAGAGTGATCCAGGAGCATCCTAGACACTCCTGGTGAAGCTGTGGAGCAGTTTTTACTGGTCCACAGCTTTGGAGGGTCAGAACAGCCTCACACTGTCTGGGCCACTCTGGGAAGGAGGCACTGCCATGTGTGGATACGGCATCCCAGAGTGTGCTGGGCTACCTTGATTACCTAAGTTTGAAAAGGTCCATTTACAGAGGGAGCAGTGAGAGCCGTAGTCTGTTTCCTCCCCCCGCTCTCCTGCTTGACCAGCGAGGGTCGCATGCACAAAAACTCACAAGTGCGAGATTAACCCCTCCTCTTTATCATTTTTCTCCGTCACTTAAACTGTTTGGCCATGCTTCTCTTTTCCTCTGTTTCAATGGCTTTTTTTGTTGCCTCTGTTTGTCCTCTGTTTTCTTTGTCTCCCTTTTCTTTGTCACATGTATATTTGCCTTTCCCTCTCGTTCTTTTCATGCTGGCCGATGGTGGGCAGTTCTTGGAACTTTTGTGTACCTCAGAAAGGAAGTAGTATGTATCAATGCCACTGCCATTGTGAGGGGTGTTGTAACTACTGTTTACCAATTCACATGAAGTTTCTTATAAGCTGTGTACTTTACTTATAAGTACATCAAGATCCAAAGTCTTAGTTTGCTGCAGTGCATTGATTTCCCCCCTATGAAATGATGCAGTTTCATTTTTCTCATATTATCAAGGGCAGCAACCAGATTAGGAAGGATGATGATAGCTTCTCTTTTAAATTCATGAGTCTCAGTATTGTCTAGAAAGTCTCAAAAGTAAAAGGTCCACATGCCATACTGAAAACTGTATCTAGGTACTAGGAGAAAACTTAAAAGTATAGAAATTGTAAGTTTCCTTGATGGAAGACATTTCAGTGCATGATGTATTTAAAAATCAATTTAATCTTAAATTGCTTCTCACTTAGGGTGTTGTTAGACCAACAGGTGGCTATGCAGTGATGTTAAACTGGACCATGTCAGCTGTATATGGCCTTAAACCTAAGGAGGTAATTACCATTTTTGTATTAGTTCATAATTAGAAAAATCTCTATTTATCCCTTCTTATAACTATTAAAAAATATGAATGTATAGTTGTTTCATTTCTTTATTTTCTTTCTTTAGATCTGGTGGGCAGCATCAGATTTAGGCTGGGTGGTTGGCCATTCTTATATTTGCTATGGACCTCTTCTTCATGGGAATACAACCGTTTTATATGAGGTGATTGTCTTTTTCAACGTTATTTATTGATTCTCAGTTAGTTTTCTGCTATACAGTTATCTCTTGTATCTCTTGGAAACATTCACTAGTGTGATTTGGCTTTTGAGGTCAACTGGGCCTCCTGTCCACAGTACCGTTGTCACACAAGTAGATTAGGTATGCCCCCCCCCCTCGCCACCCCCCTCGCCATAGCACCATTGACTTTTTGATCATCTGAATTTCCCCTCCACAGTGTCATGGACTTTCACTGGTTGATGGAGGCAAAAGTTGCATGGCAACTTCTCCCTGTGTATTAAGAAAGGAACTTTGTTAGTCGTGCTTCTCTTAAAGCAATGGCATGCTGTTTTTATGCTGACCTTAGTCCCTGTTTGTGCTGACATTGCAGCCAGTGAATTTTTGTTTTCTAGATAATGGTTGACAGCTGGGAAAGGTCTTCAAGCACAGTAAGTGTTTGAGGACATAATAGGCTACCCAGGAGACACCAGTTCTTCCTACCAATCTGATGTTCAAGCACTCTAAGAAGCCTATTGGGCAAGTGACAGGCTGCCTATGAGACATCAGCTTTTCCTACTGTGTTATTCAAGTGGTCTGATAAGTGCTTATTGTAGCATGGTGGCCTAGTATGCCATAGGGGGGCAGAACATGTGATCCCTAAATCCTCATGGTGCATTCATAGTGTCATAAAGGCAACATCCAAACATTGCTTGAGTGTGCTTTCTGCAGTGCCATTAACTTACAGTGGTAGAGTAGGGCATCATCCATGCAATCCATTTGGCCTGCCCCACATGAATGTCAAGAATGCTGACTCAGCTTGCTCCCTGGGAGGCATAACTCCCTGAGGGAATGCACTGGCTTCAAGGACCTCTTGAGTGATCCTAGATCAGACTGGCTGAAGAACACTAGCTCTGTGCACCAGTATGTTCCCTTGGAGATGTGGGGCCTATTCACACTACAGCCTATAGTGCATGATTAGGGAAATTCTGGGAAAGAGCATCCACACCTTGAGTAGGCTCCAGGTGCCCCCTGCCTTCCCAGAAGTTCCCTAACCATCCACTAGGAGGTGTGGAACACAAAAATGGGAGGACCATTTGCACTTCTGGCCAGTAATGGATGATTTGGGGAAGATTTCCTTGAGACAAATGTGAATGGTTCACCTTTACCAGAAGTTTAATTTGGCAAGTGCAGAAATGGGAGAGTGATGGTCTCCCTGGCATTCTGGAAGTGGGATCTTCTTCTGCTACTGCGGTGTGAGTTCTGGAAATGGCCCGCTATAGAACTTCCCCCTCTTGAGGCTCCTGCTGCTTCTGAGCATGGGAGTCCTTTGTTCCTTGGCTTTGGAGGTAAGCAGTGACAGGTGGACATTGTGCATCAGTAGTGGCTATTGTGCTCTGGCTCTTCATACTCTGTTCCTGGCTCACAGGGCAGGAAAAAATTCCCATGGAGTGCATAATGTACTGTGGTGCAGAGCTGCCTAGGTTTCCATGTTTTACTTCCAGTTCTTTTCAGTGGCAGTGACATGGGCTTGCATTACACAGTGGACTGTGAGAAGCAAACAATACATTATCCAAATGATGAATGCATAAAGAATTAAAGATAAATTAAAAATAATTGTTATGACATGATGAATGGAAGAGCAGCCTTTGCTGCTTCGAGTTCTTCAGAAAGCAAGATACGAACGTAGAAAATTATCAATATCCTCCTTCTTTCAAGTACCAGAGGAGATGGATAAATGTTTATCTCGCTTCTGATTTTAAACCAAATTTTGGGAATGGTAGGATATTATTTAAACTAGACAAAGAGTAGCATTGTGCTTCCCTTATTCCATGTTTTTGCTTGCCAGGCTGGAATGGTTCTTGAACTATAGTGGGACACTGTGTAAGAATGCTGGATGAGATGAGCTGTTGACTGATCCAGCAGTGCTTCTCTTCCATTCACAAGGAAGTTGTTAGCTCCAGTAAGATAAAGAAGCTAAAGTCAGTGGTAGTTCTAAAATCATATCTCTTTATAGGGAAAACCTGTGGGGACACCAGATGCTGGCGCTTATTTCCGCTTGCTGGCAGAGCATGGTGTAGCTGCCTTATTTACTGCACCAACTGCAATAAGAGCAATCCGTCAGCAGGACCCTGAAGCTACCTTGGGGAGACAGTACAGTCTGAAAAGGTGAGCTGAGGATACAGCAGAAGTGCTGCTTGGATGTAGCCTAAAATCATGACAAAATGTGATTGCAAACAATTGAATGAGAGATGCAAAACAGCTGCAAGATGGGAGCTTTCTCTTGAAGATAAAACATTACTGGTAGCTTCCTGAAGGACAGGAGAGATAAATGTGAAGGAATGTGGATTGAGGAGGAGATGAAAAGAAGAGACGCTGGAGGGGCATTGGAGTGTTTTATTGAAAGTATGCTACTGCTAGAGAAGAGTCATGTATGGAAGGCTACTGGGCAGATGAGAGCAGGAAGAGTAAGAAAGAAGGAGAGTCAAGATCAGAAGAACATAGAGAAGCTGATGGCAGAACAAAAGGCAGGAGAGGCCTAGGAGCTGCCTAGGAGAGAACCGACAGAGAAAATATAAGTCCCTGTGTGAGGGAGAGAATTGACTGATCTGTCTCAACATTAAGCAGCGCAGAAAAAGATTTGTGGGTGTACATATGTGTAAATAGTAGAATAGAATCAAACATTTGGTAGTGGTTCAGTGTTAGTGGAGGAGAACTATTTCTCTTGCAAATAAATTTCTCCGTATGTAGTTAGGTCTTGCTGTCATATTCCTTTCTCCCTATTGGTCTCACTTACATCTCACTTACCAATAACAAATGCATCACACAATGGTACCTCATCCCACTCTTGCTGTGGACATCTCTGAAGGCTACACATCCCCTAGGCCAGCATACTGTGGAAGAGCTTTTTCAGAAGTGCTTCAGGAAATGGCACTGAAGGTGACACTGGAAGTGATACACTGCCATAAAGGTCCCTCCTGGAAATAGCAAAGGCCAAAAACTTTCATTTCTAGCTAAGAATATTTCATGGTTTCCTAGTGGCATTGAAACATCTGTACCAATTATTTACAGCAAAGAGGGATTTTTTTTCTTTATGACACCCATTATGTAACTTCTGAAGAATACCAAATTGGACTATATCATTACTTTCTCCCCTATCTAGCAAGCCTTTTCTTTACTTGTAGCCCTATATTAAAATATTTGCATTAATTTGGAACTGGCTTTTCTGAAATAGAGTCAGCAATTTTATGGGCATATACCTTAACTATGCAGAATCTGTTTCATAGCTTACACGAGCAAGCATGAAATACTTATCTCCTTTGTATGCTCATTCTCTTTGACTGGGAACTAATGCAGAAAATTTCTGTATTTGTTGTAGATTCAGAACCCTGTTTGTAGCTGGTGAACGCTGTGATGTGGATACTTTAGAATGGTGCAAAAAATTTTTCAAGGTACCAGTTTTGGATCACTGGTGGCAAACTGGTGAGTGTTTAATTATTTGTAACAGTGAATAAGAGGGATTTAGAGGAGTATGCAAGGATTTTGGCCTCCTCCCCAAGTAGGAGTGGTCAGCTGGGCTTTCATAGCAGTATGAGGAAGTCAGAGTAGAAAATAAAGCACAATAAAGTCAGAGTAGAAAATAAAGCACAATAAAGTATTTCTTCCTGGTGCTAAATTGCCCTAAAAGTAGCTGCTGCATTAATCATGTGAACTGACTTGCTGTGAAATACCAGCTGATTGTCAATATATGTGGTGATATGTAAATTGATAGTTTCACAGTTTGTTCCTACACAGTTGGCCTGTGGGTGATGTCAGGAAACAGATCTTGGGAAGTGGCAGATAATGCAGTAAACATGTCCAGCTATTGGGTAAGAGCTGTGGAAAAGGCCAATTCTGTGCTAGGGATCATTAGGAAAGTATTTTTTTCAAGAAGACAAAGCTCTCATGATTAAAATGCCTTTAAACAAATTCACTGTGCTGGTGCATTTAGCATACTTGGTATCACCAAATGTTGCTTGCAAATCTATTATTATTATTTTATGTAATTCTTTGGACAAGGGCTCTATGATCATAAACAGAGTGAAGTATTCCCCTATGAGGAAAAGTTATAGTGTTCAGAATTTTTTTATTCGAAAAAGGCAAACGGGTAACCTAAGTGACAAAGAGAATCAGCATGGTATAGAATCAGAGGTCTTCTGATCAGCATGGTATAGAGTCCATGACTGTAGCTTTTCTGGATCAGTCTCTGCTCTACTGTAAAATTGCCGTTGTTTTCCCTAAGTGTTTTTCTGTTGATAAAATAAAAGACTAGTGCACCATTAGACTATAAATAAATAAACCACTTCATCTGTTAACTCAGAGAGCCAATGTTCAAAGAGATCGTTTCAAGAATTTCCAGGTATGTGGAGGAACTCTTCTTATTTTAAAAAGCCACATTCTTCCCCCAAACCAGCTGTTAGATTTGTGTCAGAAGTATGAACCACACAGTAGTCTTTTCTAGGCTTACCAGTATCTCGGTATAGTGTGAGGCTTAGCCCTCTTTTGGGTGTCTCCCTTCCTCTGGTCTGGACTAGACAGGCACAACCCCTGGTAGGTTGCTGCATCCTCATTGGATGTACCAGTGCCCAATCTAGAGAGCCCAGACCTCCAGGTTGGCATGAGGAAAGAGGCACACCTCTCTGGGCCCATATATCAGGGGAAACCATTTCTGCAGCTCACCAAATTGGCTGCATTATGTTTGGCAGTGGGACACTGCTGTGATATAGGTAGGAAAAATCTTCATCTTTATGGTTTTGAAGTGCCCCTCTGAGTTTACTAGAACTCAACAGGACTTATCAGTAGACAGAATACTGTTTTGTAGCAATTGAAAAAGTGGCCAAAACTGCAACAGTAGCCGAGAGCCATTGAGTCAGCATCAGTTGAGTGCAATGCAACAAATGTTGGCCTGATGTTGACATAGAGAAGAGGGCTCCACCAAAAGCTATTTTCCCCCTTTTAGGGAAATATAGGCCTCTGTCCCTGGAACAGAGACATTTTCCTTAACAAGTATAGATGAAAGATTGGTCTTGTGATTAGAGTGCCAGATTCATTGTCTTGCAGTCATGGGGTTTGATTCTGCACTCCGCCAGGAAGCCAGCTGGGCTAGTCAGAGGTCTCTTTCTGATCTCTCACAGCACCACCTGCCTCCCAGGGTATCTCTTGTGGAGAAAACAGAAAACTTTGTCAGCTGCTTTGAGTCCCCTTAAATGGGTGAGAAAAGCAGGGCAGAAAAGCCAACTCTTCTTCTTCGGAGCATAGCTCTGTGCAGAGAAAAAGGTTGCTAATCTTTGCATGATGAATGTAGCTCAGTGTCAGGCTTTTGCTTTGCCTAAAGAGGTCTCAGTTTCAGTCCTTGGCATCTTCTTAGAATAAGGCAGTGGGGGCACAATTCCACACTGCTGCCACCTGAACTTGTACTTGACCTGAGTGTATTCTTTCCTTTATCTGCCTTGCAATATTTATATTCCCCTGGCATAGCATCATAGCATGAAGGCTTATGAAACACATAATTTTTTTCTGTTCAACTTTATAAAGTAAATTTCCTAACTGGATCATGGCAGGATGACTTCAGCAGTACTGTATGTATTTTGACATTAGCAGCCTGTGCACATGAGCTTGTTCAGAAGCCCTTCCCCTTGCTGAGTGCCACTTCATAGGGTTCACTTGAAGGCCACTTAGAACCAGAAATCTTCAGATTAAAGGAGTATTTGGTATTGCCATGTGGACCTCAAACAACCTATGGTTCGTTGGGTGTAGGAGCTGCCTCCTGCATTCTTCTGTGCCGGCTGCGCCTATGTTTTGAAATGAGATAAAACTGATGTTTTGTTATGTCATGTCAAGGCCTTTTGGCTAGCTGGATCCTGCTATGGGGACTGCAGAAGTTCTTAACGTTCTGATGCTGGCATCGCCAGATGTTCCTAGAGAAGACTTCTGTTCAAAGCACTGAAGAGCTACTTCCAAAAAAGTAGGAGTGGCTCTGAGCTTCATGTAGGGGCATGGGTAGATTCTTAAAAAGCTCAGTTCATGCTTATAGCATAAAGTTGCCACAAGAGTAGTTTTATTGATTAGTTGAACAGCTTGTAATAGCATTATTGAAAAGAAAAAAAGGAGCAGGAAAAGGTATGAAACAACTTTGTACAAAAAACAAAATGAAAAGATTACGAATGTGCATGAATGAAATTTGTGTGTTCGTTGCACCATTGAATTGAACCCCAATTTGTTCATTCTGAAACTGGATTGTGTAATAAAAAAAAGAGATAGTTTGCACTCAATTTCACACTATCGTGAAAAGAAAAATCCAATTTTGAAAAAAAAGCTCTTTTCATGGACAAACCACAGCAAAACACGAGTGTTTGATCAAATTGGTGTGTTCATAAGTGGGAGACTGGTTCGATTTGATAAAATTTTTGGATACATAAACAACTGCATGCTCATTTTGGTGCAAATAGTTGCAAATACGAACTATTTGATAGAATTTTCAAACATGAATTTAATCTTGCACATCTCTAGAAAAGAGATGTACACTGTACTATGTACTAGATTTTGAACTATAATGCTACGATCTTTAAGAAGCTCTATATACGTTTATAGAAGTTCCTCTCCAGCATTGTCCACTCCTGTGTGGTCAGTATAGGCTGATGGTATCTTTGAGGCTTTTATACTAAAATGCAGATAAGTTAACACTTGTTTGTAAGTGGAAATTAAAGCACTTTGAAGCAGTGGAAGATTATGGCCTGAGTGGCACAGTTACTTGCAGCATGCCTTGAAGTAAAAATAGAAGCACATTTCTTAAAAGGTAGGCTGAGAGAAATGGGGAAAATCTCCAGCGTAAAGGATGTAGGCTTATCCTACCACTAACTCCTTAATATTCCTTATGGTCTGTCTCTCAGATAGCCTGGTTAGATACAAGCCAGTTCTTATCTTCCTCTTTACGTATTTTCTTTCTTCCACAGAAGGATGCACAAAGGTGGTACACATTAAGTATGAAATAAGGACAGTTGGGTAGCAGCAGGACTGTGGATTTAATATATATGTGTCAGATTTCTATACTTTTTATGACAGTAAACAAAGCAAAACAAAACCCCTTTCCTGGTACCAGCATGATGGTGTCTGAGCTGTGCATAGGTTTAGATAGATGGACTGTTGAGCTGCATAGTTTTACTAATCACCTGGCTTTATCATCCACCTGAACATTTACTCACTGTATTCTATCTGCTCTCTTTTCTTGTAATTGTAAGATCAGGCTTATTGAATCCATTAATAAAGAAACTGTGTTTAGTGTGAGCTAAGTATTCCATCAGGTATTCCTTCTGTAGCTTTCTTCGCTTTTACTTACTGTCCTTTATGTAAGATACTCTGATTGAAAAGAAAAGGAAAGAAATAGCTAGATCTTGTTCAGATGTGGTTCAGTCTCCAAGTTATTTTAAGAGGCACTATAAGAGTACGAGGAGTGAGGGGATGTTTTAAAATCTCATTTCCATAAGAGAGGGAAGCTGTGACAGCCAGTAGTTTTATATATTTCTCTTAAAATGTTACAGGCTGCTGATGTCATTTGTGTTTCCTAGCAACAGCTTTTTTCTAGTTCATTAGGGTAAAGTAGATGGTTTTACTGATGATTTGAGAATAGAGAACTGAGAGTTAAGCTCCATGTATCTCTTTTATAGAAAGAATAATCCTTTGCAAGATTTAAGGCAGCCACTATGGAAGCTTTTGGTAGGGAAAGAGGCAGTTTATGAAATGCTAATCCTCACTGTAGATAATTTTTTTTTACCTAACTGAAATAGTAGCAATCTAATCAGTTGTTCCTGTTTTGATAGTCTGGCCAAAGTAGGACTGTTTTCTGGACATGATTAAATTGTAATTGCTTAGTACTGAGATAAGCAATTACTTTCTAAAACAGTTTCCTCTTCATTGCCCTTTGGGCTTCAGTTACAAGAGAGAAAACAAAAGCATTGATTAAATTAAAACTATGAAATAGGTTTTGTAATCATTTGCATTTTCAAAATTCTGTATCATTATTATGCATGGGCATTGGGGCCCTTTCTGCACTTGGTCTGATTTTGGAATATATCTCAGGACAGGGGTCTGTTCTCTGCATGCTAATGTAGACAACAGCAGGCCTCAGCTGGGGTCTAGCCATAATCAGTACTAGCATGTGGACAGCAGCCTTCTGTTCTGAGATATACTCTAGAATAAAGCCAAGTGCCAGAAAGGCCTTGGGATTAATCTTTAAGGTGCTTCTTTCTTCCTTGTCAGACTTTTCAGAAGGCTAAATTGGCATAGTTTTGACTTTTCTTGCCTTTTATCACTTTGTAGACTGTCTAGTTCCTTCCTTCTGTTTTCTATGAGCTGGACTAGGCCAAAGCACCATTCAAAAGGTGATGGCTTCTCTGCCCCAGAAGGACTATATATGTATTTTCAGAAAGAGAGGGGGCATTGTGGTTGGTTAAAAGAGAATGAGCAACTCTTGGAACAGCATCTTTGTGAAGGTTTTTTATATTTTAAGAGGGAGAGTATGGGTAGGTGCAGATAAGAACAGGACTTTCTTTGTATTTGCCCAAAATTGTGGAATTCATGTACTGTAATTATACCTGACAGCATTTGGAGATCTGTTTGTTCAGATTGACCTTTGGAAGCTATCTGTTATTTTTCTTTGGGGCTGTTCTTGGGTGGTTATTCCTGTTGTTTTAGAACTGTGTTTCATATGCTGTAACTTTATGAATGAAAGCCATCCTGAGCAAACATGGAGGAAGAATAGGTTACATAAATTTTTCCATCATGTTTTTCCTTTGGGTGTAACACATGGTCTGCAGGAATCGATCTGCTTCACTGTCCAGAGCACTAAAATATCTGTTACTTGGACTACTGTTTACTGTCATTTTATCACAGACCAATCTAAAATAACCTCTTTGATAACTTTTAACATGTATCGTATAACTACTGTTTCGTATAGAACTGTATACAATGTAACTATAACATGTTTTTGGTATTACCTCTTTTACAAAGTGTGATCATCTCTTATGGAAGGGGATTTTTTCCCCTGCAGCATATTTTCATGTCTGAAGCCTGAGGTCAGAGGTCAACCCTGTAGCATGTTAGGTCCTACTTTCTGGAGCAGTAGACCAGTTCCTCTTTGCTTTCATGCAGTGAAGGAGGTGCTTAACATGGCTCTTTATGAAAAAAGAAACACGTTTTTAGGGTCTTTCTGCACTTACTAGTACTCCAGTGTAACAAGGGATCTAGAGGTCTCCCTTCTTCATACTAGTGTGTTTTAAGGGAGGTCCTGCCCCTTGCTGCACAAGTCAGAGTCTAATCCAGATCAGGAGTCTAAAAATGGCCTGATCCAGATTATAAATGTCATCAGCAACACCCGGAACACCATATGCCAGCCACACATTTTATAGGTTTTCTTCATGCCCCACCTGCTCTCCTGCGTTGCCATATTTTTGCAGGTGTTGGTTGTGAGTACATAACTTAATGTCATGGGTTCCCTTAATGTGTTCCTCTTAATGTTGCTAAGAAGATATATGTCCATTGCTCGTGTCTAAGTTTAACCAAATTGCATCGCAGAAATTATTTGCTTTTCATTATAGAGAATGTAATTCATTGATGTTTACATAGTTGCCATGAGTATTCACCAGTGGGAGCGGAAGAGATGAAGTCATTGATTTCTGCAAAAGGATTTTTATTTTAAAGGGTAAAAGGCATGCAGTTACATTTACTAAATAAAGGGTACATAGAGGCCTTCATTATGTGCTGCTGAAGGATGATTGCTGTCAAGGTCAGTTATAACTGCAGCAGCATCCTATCAGGCAGTAGGAGAGGAAGAGAACCTTTGTTAGCTGTCCATCTTTTCACTCCTTTGCTACCTCTGCACCATTCCCCTTGGCGCACAATGCAGAGGCCAGTCTCGGCTCAGATCATTCAATCTGCGTGAAGACTGGAGTGGTAGACAATGGTGTACTTTGGCGGCTTTTTGCTTTGCAATGGCCTATTGTGTCTGAACTCTGGAGGTGCTAAAAATCAAGGAAAATTAGCAGCAACTTTGGGTGGAAGACAGCACAAAAATAAATATCTTAAAGAGCTCAGTACTGTATCAAGTGGATAATTTTAACTATAACCATGAAGAAAATGTAGAGGACAGCAGAAAGAGGCCTGGGACGTTACCAGAACACATACCAAATTGTACAGGGGCACGTGGGAGGCAGGTGAGACTGCTACAGTGGCATCCTGAGCCTCTTTCTGCAGTCTTCTGAGGCCAAAGTAGGCCTTCTGGAGCCTGGGAAAGGCCTTCCAGTTTGGGGGTCACCTGACCTCCAAACTGGAAGTGCCTTTTCTGGGCTCTGGAAGGCCTATTTTGGGCTCTGAAGGCAGTGGAAAGAGGCCTGGGATGCCATCGGAACGCACCCCAACCGAAGCTTCTACAGATACTGGATAATCCAATGCGTGGATGAATAAGGCCTACGAGTCCATTAATTTTGTTAAGCAGATATCAGTTAAAATGTTAACCATCTTGAGATTTTTGCATTTACTTAATGTTTGTACTTCCTGCAGCATTAAGACAAAATTCATTCATGAACAGCAAATTTAGAAGAGGGACATTCATATCCAGTATTGCATTGCATTGCTGTTTTTTTAAAAAAGCATCTGATGTTTCTGGATCTCCTGCTTTTTGCTTTACCAGCATCCACTTCCCTCTATCAAGATGGGCCTCCTATGGCTACCATCGGCCTCATTTATATCCAACTTCTGCGAGTGTGGGAGTGCTTATACGTGTATGAATGTTTTGGCAACCTAATCCTATTTTTGAGCTGCGAAGCCAATCCCTGACCGTGAGAAGACTAGTGATACTTCTTCAGTTTGCTTCACACCCCACTTTCAATATCCCACTCAGTCTTTGTATTGTAATACCTTGTGTCAGTTGCTAGCATCTGTTGTTAGAGATGTGTATGGATATTCGTGGCATCCGGAATTTGTACGAATATGTACAAATTTGTAGTTTTCACGCTCTTACTTTTAAAAAGTTCTTCTGTGCTAGTGATGAGCATGATATTCAAATGCTAACTTTGCATCTTGAAAGTTTAAAAACTATAACCCTGACTTTTCTTTGAATGGCAGTCTCAAGCTTACTTGTAATCCTTAGAGATAACAAAATATTTATTGAGTTCTCACGAGTAGATTTAAAGATTTAAGATAAATCTTTGCATCTTTATTGTGATGGCCTACAGAGAAGGATCTTAAAAGGGCTCACAGAGCAACCAGGCTGTTTATCCATTTGAGGCACAAAGACAAAATTGATGGCACCATGGGCTGCTTTACTGAATTTCTCATTTGCAGCTGTTTTTGGGCTGTTATGCTGTCTTCCAGGTTTCTTCTGAGGACCTAAACTTTCAGAAATAGCTGCGATATCCATCTTGAGAGGATTTTGCTCTTGGAAAAGTCAAAAGCAAAATCCTCCAAGAGCAAAATCCTCCGAAGATGGATATTGCAGCTATATCCAGAAGCTTAGGTTCTCAGAAAAAACCTGGAACATGGAATAACAGCCCCCAAACTGCTACAAATAAGTTTGAATCTAGTCGTTAAAGCCTGCATACGACTGTTTCCTGAACATCTTTCTCATTTGATTGAGATGTAATTTCCCCTGTCTTTTAAAACTTCTAACATTTGCGTACTTTAAAATTACACTTGATACTGCAAAGAAAATAAACTCATATCTATTGTGTATTGTTATGGGATGCTATTACTGTTTGCTATGATGATGGTATTTAAAGTCTTTCCAAGTTATGTCATATAGAAGTGCATTTTATTGTAGTGTGGATCTTAGAGCTAACCAGTTTATCACTTAAAAAACCCAATAAGTACAGGTCTTAAGACTTTTTTCTTCCGTTGTATTACAGAAACAGGGTCTCCAATAACAGCCTCCTGTATTGGCTTGGGAAACTCTTTGAACCCACCTCCGGGACAAACTGGAAGATTGGTGCCAGGTTACAATGGTAAGGCTAGAGCGGTGATGGCCAACCTATGACACGTGTGTCACAGGTGACACACCAAGCCCTTTTGGGTGACACACATGGTCATCTTGGCATCTGGACGTGTACTGCTTGCTTGTTCTTGAAGTGTATGAAATACCAACTTTCAACTGAAGATTAAGCAACAAAAGTCACTAATGTAAAGAATTATTTGGTTTTGCTTTTAATAAAATACAGATATCAAAAATATAACTTTTTTACTAGAGCTACAAACATCACAAAATTATGGATATATCTAGATGTGACACAGCACCCGAGTTAAGCTAGGTTTTCTTGCGAATTTTGACACACCGAGCTCAAAAGGTTCACCATCGCTGGGCTAGAGGATACATGCCATAGAGATACAGAATTAATTTGCTCTCTAAAGAAGCACAAGGAGGAATTAGAACAAAGCTTTCTAAACCCCTATTCATGCTTACTTAGGTGTCACGTTATGCAGCACAAGGGGAATAGTATGGAACAGTTAAGAGTCTGTTGTATGCAACTTTACTTGATACTAATGAGGTACAGTTAGTTGGCCTTTGAGTGTTTAATCAGATGTTCATGATGTCTCACTTTTGCAAAATCCAAGGGGAGCATGCTCAGTTGATGATTCCTAATGTAAACGTCACACTTTTTAACCTTTTCACTGTTAGGAGCAGGCCAACTACAATATAACATAGGTACATGCTGGCTTTTTCTTTTTTAAATGCTCATTGGAACTCATCATAGGTTATCTTATGTCCTGATCAGACGGGCTGGTGAAAGTGATGGTGAGCCACTGTGAGGAGCCTGTCACACTGGTCCATCATGGCAACATGGCTTATAGTTGCAAATGTGACTGATCACCCCATTGCTGTTCCAGCGCAGGGTGTCAGGCACCTGATCCACACAGGAAGAAGAAAATGTGGGTACTGCTGTCTGGGAGGCAACTTGCCTCTCCTGGCCAAGCTGTGGACTGTTTTTTAGCAGTCCACTGCTAGTTAACTCCAGGGTGTGGTGTGCTTAGTGCATTATGGGGTGTTGGTGGTCTGTGGAAGCATTTGCCTAGTGAGCTGAACCCCACTCACTAGCAGATAAGTACAAACAGGCCCATTGTCTGACTGAAGATTACTCAGTGAGCTTCCTGGCACAATAGTAGACTAGTCCTGGGGAATTTCTTCACTTGCTTTCCAGTCCACTGGAAAGGGTTGAACATTATGAGATAGGAAAGATTCAGTAGAGACTAACATTGACAAGTGCCCACACTTGTAAGTACTTGTCCATAATAGCCTAGCCCACATGTGATTGGAGACTTTTGTTCGGTCATGAGTCCAACCCTTCGCTGGGCAGGGCCATCTTGTTCCTGGCATCCTGGGCAACTGTGTGTGCCAACGCATCGCTATGGAGACACTGATGCTCTGTGTAAGTCCAGTCAAGTGCCTGAGCTGCCAGCATGCTTGTGCAGCAGCTCAGACAGCCCCCTGACTGGAATCAGTGCAGATGGTTGCCACTGGACGCTTCTAGGTAGGTTGCTGGTTGCGTTAGGTTAAGGTTAGGGTGTTTGTAGTTCATGATTTCATGCACCACAGCTAGTATGCAGTTAGGCAACCTTTGGGTAGATAGGGGTGTTTGTGGTCTGTAAACGCCTCCTGAAAGTGCAGATGAACCTGCCCAGACATTGACTAATTGCATACTACAGGTCGAAGTGCAAATTCACCCCTGGTCTTGCCTGTCCTAGGCCATTCTTGCATTATTTGGCATGGGCCACAATGGAGGGGGCTAGCAATAGCTTGCTCCAAGAGCTGTTTGCATTCAGACAGTCTGTTATGGTGCAGCTCCAGCTGCCAGCTTCAGAGTGGGCACGGAGCCTTTGACTTCTGTTACCAGCCTTCATAGTTGTTCAGAGGGTTTGTTTCAGTAGTTCCACTTCTGGCAGTGCTTCCTGTTGCACCAGTTATAGGTTTCCCATGGCATTCTGGCCTATAGGCACACATTTCATAGTTTAGAGTACAGACCCAAGTCCGCTTGTGGGCCACTATTCTGGCACTGTATTCCAGCCCCTGCTTATCCATTACTTTATCAACATGGATATGTAGATGAAGTGGTCTACAGAGGGGAAAGGCCTCACTGATTCATCCAAAGGTGCAGACTAAGAGGTTCAGAAACAGACCATGGAACATGGGGAAGTGCAGAAAGGGACCTAGCATGAAATGCAAGTCACTATGCTACCCTTGCTCTGTTAATTCCTGAAAACATTTTAGTGTGCTTACTTATTTTAGGTACTCTCTTTGATATTTATATTTTAAGTAGTTATGTAGCAATGTTGCTAGCATCTCGTGAAGTGAAATATTCATTGAACTCAGCAAGTGTGTAACCAATTTATAATTTAAATTTGCTCAATGTTTGTTATCAAGAAGGCTCTATTTTGCAAGGACTGACGTTGGAAAGGAATGCTAAGCACATTATCTTAAATGTTCAGCATTTTTATCATTGCTGTAGGAAATACAGACTTTAAACAAGTATAAAACATGAAAGACTATAGCTGTCTTTGGTCTGAAAGACAACTAAAGGCAAAACAGAACATATGTTGCACACTATTGTAACATTATCATGGTTAAGAACTGTGGGTTAGCCAAAAATATCTAGAGATTAAATTTTCTAGAAATGTAATTGAGGCCACATCCCCACTTAATTCTTCAAGTAGCTTGTAAAATAAGCTTTGGTGGTGTGTACCTGGATTTATGCTAGCATGAACTATCTGTCTAAAGAAGTGTTAGCTACTTGAGGATTCCTTGTGCAAAAGCCATCCAAGGTGCCCAGAGTGAAGGCACCTCTGTGTGACACAAAGGAGACACAGAGATCCTTGTTGGCACAGTGAACAAGGTACTCCTACTAAGGGGCCCACTCCCAGGTCATCAGATACTTGCCATGTGACTCACCTGGGATGAAGTTGGTCCAGATCTGTTTGGATGCCAATTCCATTGCATTCAGCTGGATGCATAGGCAGATTTTACTTGAGCCAGCAGTGTCTAATTGAAGAAGTTGACTGGTCTCATAAACTAATTAAATGAGTTGCCTTGCACTACGCAGAGACATTTGGGGGGAGTTGGAGAACACAGTCACCGTGAATTTATAAGTAATTTAGTGTACTGTGATGTGTAGCAGTGCTCTTGTCATTCATGCTTACAGCAGACCCACTCAGTGAGGGAGACTTGATTGCTTGGAAGTTTACTTTCCACTGGTGTGAACTGGGGCCTTTCTGCACTTGGCCCCTGCATTTGAAGGAACCGTTTTTGACTCAGAAATGGCTCCTTCTTTGCAGGAGCACAGTGGAGCATGATTAAGTGCTCCACACATGCAATTACCTTCACCAGAGACGTCCTTTTCCATCTCTGGCAAGCCCATCCACACCTCTGTGGTGCTGGGTGGGTCAGCTGAAGCACTAGCACCGACATAAGGACTCAAGATAGCATCACTCAGACATGCGTCTGAACTTCAAATAAGTCTGCGGACACGTGGGGGTGAGGAATGCATGAACTGGCATTTGCTAGTATAAATGCTAGTACATGGTTCACCTCTCCATCTCCCAGAAGGATGGGAAGTTAAAATTTGCCCCTGGATTTCAGCCCTGGCTGCACAAACTGTTGTTTAATTGCTTTTGCAGTTGTTTTCAGACTTGGCATTTAGAGGTGGAAATATGTGGCAGCTAGTGTTCTCATCTCATTTCTGATCCACATCATAGGCTAGAAAATGCATTAAAGAAGTCAGTTTTCTGATATTTAATGGGCTTAGAAGTAGGGCATGTAACAACTACTCTAAGGCTGTATGTAGTGTAGATGAACACATCCCACTTTGAGCTGAGCTACGGAATCCTTCTCAGGAGCAGAAAAAGGCTGTTTGCATTGGGTTGGCTGTTCCCGCCCAGCCCCTACACTGACTGTGAAGCTTGCACCAGCTTCAGTGCTGGCTTCAAAAGCTCTGAGGGCCAGGAATGAAAATTCCTGGCCTATATAGCTCCAGGGGACTCATTTTGATGGTGCAACAAGGGCCACTGAAATGGGTCCCCCATAGTTTACCACTCCGTAGTATACTAGTAGAGCTCTTTAAAGACATCTACCAGTCTACTGGACTAGATGGCCATTTTGGGCATCCTAGGCCACTTTGTTCCATTCTTTTGGTTCCAACGAATATGGATGGAACATATTAGAAGGGTGAGGGCCCCCTCTTAAACCACACCAGTGGTGCAGAAGGGAGGCTTTTAGTCTCCCTCTTAAACTGGGTTACAGCTAAGTACAGAAACATTCCTGATTTCTCTTAAGCTGCATTTTTTTACTGCGTGTGGAAGAGTGGATAGCACAGAAGGAGCAGGAGGGTGGTATACTCTGGATTCATTAGGGGCTTTGAAATAAAAAGGAAAAGTGGATTAAAAAAAACCATTGTAACCCCATAGTCAAGTAACACTTTAGCTTTGTCAACCTTCTTTCTAAACAGAATCTTATTCTTCTTCAGCACTTACTGTTTCAAGCATACTTATGTAAGCCTCTTGGGACTGGTGTGGGTGGAAAACAAGGCAGCTAGACTGCTGTGGTTCTATGAGAACTTGCATGAAAATCGATGCCATTGAACACAGTGGTTTTAGCACTCATCAGCCCATCCTGAACTGAAATATGCATGAAGGAAAAAGGGAACATGAACTTAAATGCAGAGTCGTAACGTATGGTGGGATGCTGCCCATTTTAACCTCAAGGACTACCGTTCCTGTTAAAAACTCATCAGCAGTATATTCCGTTTTGCTTTAGTCCCTGGGAGACTAAATTATGTAAAAGAAATGCAAGGTAATCTATGCTCCATTTTCACCAGTCTTTTCAGAGCTAATTTTGCAACTTTCTTTTAGCCTGGTTTGCAAGCAGCAGACTTCAGATAACTTAATGGAGCACTGCAAATGTTTTGTAATTGCTTTTCTCAAGTTGTATTTTCAAAGCAATTAGGCTTGAAGCTTTCTTCTGGTCTTAAAAAGTGCTAGTTAGAGTTGTGTGGTGGTGGGGGAACTTATTTTGCAACCTCTTATGCTGCTTTCTCTTGTTGCAGTGATGATTCTGGATGACAACAAGCAGCCAGTGAAAGCGAACACTCTAGGAAACATTGTGGTAAAGTAAGTTATCCATAACCTTCTTGTGAAATTACAGTCAACGGTACAAATTGGATGAAAGGAATACATATTTTATCATTACAGATTTGGAATAATACGGCCTCTCCCCTACTAAAACAGGAAATCTGGATTTTCTAATGAAAGAGTTAGTGTACACTATGCTCTGACTAATGATGCAATGATGTTTGCATTTTTATTACTGTGTTTGAATATATCTTTTTATTTCTTTATAAATGACCATATCATAAAAATAAACTTACGTAATGATGGAAGGCTCAGTTCTGGGCCCAGTTCTCTTAAATATTATTAATTAGTGAGTTGAAGAGTGGTGTGAACAGACTTGCAGGTGATAAAAAACTGGCTGGAATACTGTTCCTGGGCAAGAGCAAATGTTCTTAGAGCCACTTTGGTCTAGTGGTTAGGGAGCCAGACTCTTATCTGGGAATACCGTGTTCGATTCCACTCTCCCCCATGAAAGCCAGCTGGCTGACCTTGGGCTCATCACAGCTCTCTTCTGAGCTCTCACAGCCCCACCTACCTCACAGGGTATTCTGTTGTGGGGAGAAGAACAGAAGCTTTGTCAACCACTTTGAGTCTCCTTAAATGGGTGAGAAAAGCAGGGTAGAAAACCCAACTCTTCTTCTTCTTCTGGACAATCAAAGACCTTATAAATGGCAACAATGGATAATACTAACAACAAAGGTTATAGCCAAATTTGATGGCAAATATCCACAAAATTAAACATTTTTCTACAAAAATCTTTATTTTGATAGTTGTTAACAACAAAAATGGCATTGTTGGAGTCAAATCTTATGATAGAAACCTAACATATTCAGAGTTCAATCTTATGTGAATCGGTCTTATAACTGGCCAGATTAAATCATGTCTGAGTAGGGATTGCAGTCCAGAAATACATACTCCCTTCTGAGAACATGAGTTTGAATCTGTTTAGAGGGATGTAGAGGCCTGGGACAGCCAGGTGAAGAACCTAGAAATCTCAGGCTCTCCTTGACACTAAGGGTGTTTTTCCACTGTCACTAAAAGTACCCATTAAGTACCCGTTAATGGGTACAAAAATGCCATTACATACCCATTAATGGGTACTTAATGGGTACTTTTAGTGACAGTGGAAAAACACCCTAAGTGTATATTAAAGAACAGCTGAATGCTGCGAAAGCTGCAGTGAAAATCACCTGTTGCTTAACAACAGAGACACCACTTATTTCTTCTACTTCCATGCATCAGTGTTGCACTTGCACAGATATCATGATGTGCAGGTACACTGGGTTGCACATTATGACAACTGCACAAGTGTGACATTAACCTGCCCATGGAACAGGAAAGTTCCCTTGTTGGTTTTCTTGTGCCCACATGTTCCTTACTGGCCCCTTAGTGACAAGGAAAGTCCGAGATAAGTGCGTCACTGAACAGTCTTAGGTCTCTTAACATCCCTGTTCTCATGCCTGTTCTCACAAGATTAGAAAAACAGGCCTCACTATTTCAGTTTCTTCAGTATTGCATGGACACACTCTATGCATCATGTGAATCTTCTCATATCTTTCTTTAAGCACGTTTGTCAGGAGGACATTTAATCTTCCCTATATAAAAGCAGCTTACTATTTGCTGATTGTTAAGTTACTTAGTTCTGGTTATGATTGATTCCTAGATGCAGGAAATTGCAGCTTTTAGTGCTTTTATCAATTAGTTTGTGCACTGAAATGTTCCATCAACTTTGTTTAACCAGTAAAGAAACAATTTTGTATTTCCTTTTAAATAAAAACTTTGGTGTAAATCAATATGGCTTATCTTGTGGGTTAATGAGCTTAATGAGAGGTGCTCCCCTTTCCTCATTGGATGGGTTCAAATAGAAGCTGGATAGCAATTTGCTGGAGGTACTTTGATTTGTATTTTGCAAGGGGATAGACTCAACTATATTGATTGCTCCTTCGGTGATATTAAACTTAGTGAGAATTTTTAGGGTATTGTTTAAGACTTTGGGCTGCTGGCATATTGTTATCTTTAAGAGGGACTTCTTATGCCAAGTTTGTCTAGAATGAAAAGGAGTAAACTGATCTCAGTTCCTTCTGGTAGCAGCTCTACATAGGTTACTAAATCTGATAACATTTTTCATGATAACTGTTATCCACTCTGTTCCAGGATAAGATGTGAGGCACTGTCTGATTGGAAGTCTGGGGATGTCATATGTCCCAAGATAACCTTGGCACCAGTGCAGACATACCTAACTGCTTCTCCATCTCAGGCACCATCACCCTTGCCAGTGATTGGCCCAGGCCCCTGTCACCTCTGTGTCACATCCAGTGCATGGGGGGGGGGGGCGGGGAGGACTGATCGAAGCAGTCTTCAAAGGCAGCTTGGCTAGATCTGTGCCAGGGTTCCGTTAATGTTCTTTGGATGAGATGCCTAGGCTGCAAAGATCCTTGTTGTGAACCAGGAGAGGAAACACCAATGACAGGAATGGGAAAGACAGCATGGGATGGCTATAGACTTCTTCAGTCAGGTCTGTCAGTAAACCGGGATTGGGACACTTTTGTGGCAGTTATGGGAAGGGATAGCACTAATCCAAAATGGACTAAGTATACTAGAAAGCCACTTGGTTCAGTCTATTGACCAAGCACAGACAAGGCCCTTGTCTCTTTCTCTGTTTTCATACCATCCTGACTTCTGTTGCTTCTGTTTTGGGCCTTACTAAAAGCTTGCGCCACTCTAGTACGTGGTGTTTTTTGTTTTATGGTTGACTACAGGTAATACTGGAGGTGAGTCACACATGTTCAGCTAATTCTCAGAGATTTTAATTGCTTTTGTAAAAAATAAAGTGCAGAATTTGTGACTGCTTTTCATTTAAGTGCTGATAAAGTAGGTTGACACATAGCACACACATTGCAAGGTGTGTGACATTTCTAACAGTAATGCTGTTCATTCATTTCATTCAAGGTCTTTGGGATGTGTTCTAGAAATTCTTCAAATATTGCATAAATGAAAGTTAATTTACCTTGTCACTTAGAAGGGAGGCTACATGGAGACACCACTAGTAATACTAATGAGGTTGCTAGAGAGAATATACCACTTCTGGAAAATCTGGATGTTTAGAATAACATTAGGTAAAGCAATTTAAGGTACAGTCTTAGAAGTAGCAGCAATTGCAATGCTACTGGTGATGGGAGATGAAAGTGCTACCCGTTCCTACCATTGTTCATGGTAGGAAAAGGCCACAGCTGAGAAGGATGAAAACTGGGAGTGATGGGATGTTCTGCAAATCCGTTTTGTCACGTTTTTAGTTGATGCAAGTTTAGAAGCAACTCTAGTGACTCCAGACTCCCAAATAGGCTTAGGGAGAGGCATGTCTACTGTCTGTGGGTCTCCTCATGCCCTTCATCAGTGATTCTCACTGGCAGCCATGGCTGCCAGCAAGGGCTTTAGTTTGAAACAAACAGGATTGCTAGATGTGAAATTGGAGTATGGAATCTGGGGGAGCGGCCTATTCTCAGCTCAACTTAACTAGTGTATTTTGCTTCAAGATTGCATGGAAATTATTTAATAGTTAAAAGGAAAAATACTGTTTATTCAGGCGTATAAGACTACTTTTTAACCCAGGAAAATCTTCTCAAAAGTTGGGGGCCGTCTTATACGCCGGATGTTGTCTTCTTATACGGCGAGTATATCCGAAACTCTATATTTTAACTGGAAAGTTGGGGGTCGTCATGCGCGCAGTCGTCTTATACGCCGGAATATACGGTAGGTCCTCCACAGATTTTCTGTAGATTTGGCTGCAAGACACAGTACAACTTCAGGTATAGTTTGTGATAGAATAGAAGGAAATTTATTTCTGTCAGCTTTAAGGCTTAAATAGGTAACCGTGCTCTCAATCTATACTTCTTGGTTTAGATTCTTAGCAAAGAAATGCTAAGTTCAGACTTGGCCTTTGTAGCAATATATGTCCTGTTAATTCTGGAGAGACTATAAGTAGGTAACTCCATGGACTTCATTTCAGCAGTAGCAGGAATGAGGTACACAGACTGAGGTGTTCATTGCAGTGTATGCAGTCCCTTTAGTATTTGAAATGCCATAGGAATTTTGGTTTCCAGATACCTCAAGAAATATTGGCAGATATTCCTAGACAGGATATGCAGATAGTTAGAGATCATCTAAGGAATGTGTGAAATTTGCAGGTTTTTTTAATTTCTAGCCCATGCAGTTCATAAAATATTTTTAAATGCAAAATATTCTTATAAATTTCTGCATTTTTAATTACTGTTTAAAACAAGCTTTTCCTGGTACATTTCATGTACCGTTTTTGCAGTTCAAAAAATAAAAGTCAGTTAACATTCTTGGACTTACAGTTCTCCTACATATTAGCTGTTTTCATTTTTGCAGTTTGTATAAATGAAAGGTCATATATGTGCTCTGAGGTTTCCTATATCATGGCTTGATTGAAAGAAGTGGGACAGCAACAACAAAAAGCTCTAGGGGAAATCATTAATGATGCTGTCAATAAGAACTGTCCTTTCTTTCTGGCACAAGGACTTTTTAGACAGTTAAATAAATCAACAATGTAACTATGTTACCAGTTACAAATAGCCACCCTGAAAGCCTTCAAGGCAACCTCCATTTTCTGAGGAATTATTTTAATGTAGTGTAGTTAAAAAATGTAATGAAATAGAGCTAGAATTTATCTAAAATTTTATTTCTACACTTTGGAACTAGCTACTGGCCAGTCTAAGGCCTTGTGGTAACTGGATGTATGTATGTCCATGTACTAGGCCTTCCGGGACTTGTAATTTCCTTTCCAGAAAGCCTAGTAGACTAAGACAAAGAGAGCACCTGATACCATGGCCTTCTGTATGCCTTGTGGCTGGCAACAGCTGTGCAGGATGTGTCAGGATAAGATCCTATAGAAGTAAAGGGAGGGTGACAGGTTGCATCCTTGTGGTTGATGGGATGTCGTTGGTGATGGGGGAAGAGGCAGGGGCTCACTGAGGGGTTCATGAACTGTTTGACAAACCTGCCAGCAGTGTTTTAGAAGTGGTCAGCTGGAATGTTCTAAATTTATGCTCAGCTGGTTGTCCCAGTGTCAAGAGGAAAAAAAGGATTCAGAAGAAAAGTCAACTAAAGTGATCAAGGCGCTGAAGAAGCTTCTGTATAAGGAAAGGTTATAGAATCTGGTGTGAAAGGGGACAAAGTGTAGAAGAAGAAGAAGCGGCTGACAAAACTTTCAGTTCTTCTTCCCACAACAGTCAACCTGTGAGGGGGAGCTGTGAGAGCCCAGAAGAGAGCTGTGACTAGCCCAAGGTCACCCAGCTGGCTTCATGGGGGAGGGCAAAATCAAGCCGGGTATTCCCAGATAAGAGTCTGGCTCCTTAACCACTAGACCAAACTGGCCCTCTTCCCCAAAATATTAGTACCAGAGGTCACTCAATGAAGCTAAATCCTCAACAGATCAGGGCAGACAAAGTTATTTTTTTTTTTAAAAAAAATATAACACATAGTTAAATTTTGTTCCATGAGATGGTATTGGCTACTAACGTAGATGGTTTCAAGAAAGGTTTGGATCAATTAATGAAAGCCAGGGCTATCAATTACTATGCACCGATGGAGGTAAGAGATACTGTATCTCCAAAGACCAGCCACCAGACCCCTATGTTCCCCGAGACCTGAATTCAATTGGAATATTATGTATCAGTGCATCTGATGCTGCCAAGTAGTGCCACAGACTGTCTAGGAGTTCACTGATGCCCTTCTCTGGGTCTGGTAGATCTCCCAGGATACCATCCATTGTTTCATCAGAAGCATGCCCAGTTGTTGAGAGTTCATACAGGCATGTGGGGCCATGTATACTACTGAACCACATTATGAGTTACTGTGATAAAATTCATGCAAATCGGATCCACCTGTGATTTCAGTATTATTACTTTGTTGGGATGATCTGGCAACCAGACCTCAGTTGGCTGATGATTTTGGTTCCCATTTACCACTGATACATCTTTTTGTTCTCCATGAATTACACAATTTATATCAGTAAAGAGTTTTAATTTGAATCTTTCGTTCATTGAGATCTGATGTATGGTTTAAGTGTTCCCTCAATTTTTTTGAGCAGTGTATATACTGGAGTATACAGTCTGAAAGAAAGGTTTAGATAGGAACATAAGGTTAAGGAGTTGCAAGAATCTGGAGTTCAGGGGTTACAGTGATACAGAGAAACTTATAGGGCATTTCTGCTTCAAGTTGGAATGTATTTTTTTCTATTTCTCTTTTGCATTTGCCAGGCTTTGAGGAAAAACAGTGTTTTAATAACAAAATACTCCATTCCAGCTTTGTTATGAACAAGGTTTAAGGCAAAATAAAACTTGTACTCAAGAGACATCTTCACAAATGGGATTCTAGCTGATCACCTGCTACTTTCTCACCTTGAAAAGTGCCACCTCTTTTTTTATCCACCCATTTCCTACTACAGTGACAGATTTATGGGTATCTTGAGTAACATTTTCCTACAATAAAAAAGGATTTCTGATTCTTAGTAAAATCACAGCATTCTTCTGCAATAAATTCTAAGTTATTGGGAGACTCAGTGCATGACTCCTTGAAATCACTGATTTATGACATTACCTATCAGAAAAGTGAATTCAAGGTGAGACTCCCCCCCCTCCCGCCCCGGTGCTACTGGTGCTACTGAGATAAATGAAAGTCTGCTCAGTTTAAACTCTCAAGCACATAAGCTGAAGATTCGTCACTTAGGCATTCTCCAGAGGGTGCACTGTTTGAAAACTGCTTCAGGAGAGTTTGCAATAAAGATATAGTAAGACAGGTCTGCCCTGGATGCTTGATCTTTATGATCTCCTTAGTTTCTGTCCTTCCACAGGGCAGACATCTTGCAGAATATCATAGGAAAATAAGGTCTTGCTTAACAGCAGTTTTTCATCAGTTATAAACATGAGGAGTCATTTCAGAAAACAAAAATGAATTCTAAAAGTCAGTTTTTACTTTGCTTGTGGTTCCTTTGAATTAGTATTAATTGATGGAACTGGCTCTCATAGTTTGCAAAGATTTTATGTACAAACACACCTTAGCAGGTCTTAAAATGGTGAAATCCCAACATTTGAGGATTCCAGAAGAACACTGAAACCTTTGGCTATGATCAGACATAGCAAAAAAGCATATCTGAGAAGCCTCTGATTTTGCATTCAGATGTCATTGTACTTGGATATTCTGGAATAAAACAGTCAAGCTAGTGCTTTCCATCATCTGTTTGTTTTTAGTCAGATATGAAAAAGAATTTTTTGAAAATTAGCCTGTTCTCTTGAAGTTTATTTAATTCACATTTAATTTACAAGTGACTGTTATATCGAAATAGAAACCCAAAAGGAATTCCTGTCAAAAATTGAGGTGGTTCTGAGTTTGTCTGTGTCCTAAAAGTTGACAAATATTTCCAATATAAAGTTGAGATGTATAACAGCTGTGGTATTTGGAACAATGCTTTGTGTCAGCAAAACACCAAGGAAAATTCCTGATACGACATCGATGGTACTTCTGACCACTAATTTAGTCAGATGGATTTTAACTTTCAAGAAAACACTGTGTGGTATTCTGTGTATGAAGATGAAGTTCCTGTATATTTGGATATTAGTAAGCTATAAAAATTAGAAAGAAGTACCTGAATCACAAGGTTAGTAAAAATGTATACTAGATATTTTAAGGTATATTTTAAAATATAAAATGCAGTGGTTAGTCAACAGGGGTTTTTGGTGCTGTTTCCTTTGGGAAAAGTTGTCTCTGCAAACCACTGTAAACAGTACAGTTGCCCCTTGTATAACAATATTTTGTACAGCATTATTTTGCTTTTACGTAGTTATCAAAATGCAGTTTTCCTTAATACAATTTGACATGCTTATAGAATGAAGTCCCCATGTCCCAGGACCCTTATCTGACTGGATGCGGCCTTAATATCATGGGTGGAATCTGATTATTGGGTGTACTTGAAAAAATTCATATCCTTCCTTCCAGAAACTTTCAATCCTTGGTCTGTTCTGCTAGTCATGGTTAAGCAGTCCTCTTTTCTTACAGCTTTCCATTGTGGCCTATCTTCTGAGAATTACTCTCAGGGCACTGACTTTAGCCCTTTCTGCGCTAGGTCTTAGATTTGGATCAAAGATTCTGGTCCTCCTGGTCCACATGTTAATCTGGATCAAGGTCAGCTCCACCTGCACTTTATCTGGATCTAATGTGCACTTGATGTATCAGGTTACAAACTGGACATGCCACGCCTCCATGATCTGGAAGTACTTGAAGCTATCATTCAGTGGCACACCATAGTGCCTTGTTGAAAATCACCGCCCATGTCCTGATGCTAGGAATTTTCATTCCTAGCCATGGGGGGAGGAGCTGCAAAGCTCAGGTGAGGGAGGCTAGAACTGGATTAGGTCCATGAGTGTAGACAGTGATGATCTGACCCTTGCCTCTCCATGATACAGATCAGTAAATCCAATAAATCTGGATCTACTGATCTGAATCAACTGCTCTGCAGTACAGAAAGGGGTCTAATGGGTCTAATACTCCTGAAAACTGTCTCTGTAGCATTAGTATGTCTAGAGGGTGAATCCTCGTTTCCAAATACCTTTCTGAAGTAAAACACTATCTCTTTCCTTCATCCAAATATACTTCCCATATTGATTGATAATATATTCAATATCATCTTAATTTTTCTTAGCATGTTTTCCCCTTGCTTTCCTTATCCATCACATCATCTTTATGTATGTGTTTTAAAACAAACAATAGGTTGCCTTTACCTCCAGGAGCCTTTCTTGGTCTTTGGAACAATGAGGAGCTGTTCAAGGAACTATATTTCAGAAAATTTCCGGTGAGAACTGTTGAAATAAAATAAATGTGTAATAAATTATGTCTGTTACTATAACGTGAAATGATGGTAGATTTCAGAAACCTGTTGTTTTTCTTTAAATCAATGTACTAATATGTCTGCTTCCCAATGAAACCTACTGCTCTTCATCTTGTATTTCTGAATTCTTCCACTGAGATTGTTGTTTTTTGGTACCATTCAGTGGATAGTTCCTGATGATGATGTGGATACCTCCACGCACCTTTTACTGAAGATAAGCGGTGACGCTTTGCATTCAGCACATTTCCGTTCTCTAATTAAAACATTCCTACCATGATTTCCATGCACGTGCACTTAAAATAACTAAATAAAATGTCTCTCTCGGTTCTTATTATGTATGTATGT
Organism: Aspidoscelis tigris stejnegeri; assembly: GCA_023333525.1. NCBI lineage: Eukaryota > Metazoa > Chordata > Lepidosauria > Squamata > Teiidae > Aspidoscelis > Aspidoscelis tigris. Next base: position 47,594,250 of record JALMGA010000005.1, on the reverse strand, counting down.
GTTTAATTTATTTATTAGGCTTCTGTAGTTCAGAATTCTAATGATTATATGGCTTACAAGTTAAATAATAACAAAACAAAAACAAAAATAGACAAAAAAAATCAGATCCACAGATACTAGAAGTCATATGTATGGTGGTAATGAAATGCTAACCATGTCTTTTGCCATATAGGGCTTTCCTGCTCAGTGTGAGCTATCCTGTACCACTTTACCCCCAAGCAGGCAACCCAGCCCACAATGGGCCAGGATGCTGCTGGCACATACCAAGAGCAATTTGCATTGCAGGTGGCCATCTGGTGACAAGGCTGGGAATGTAAGTTCCCAGGCTCCGGAGTTGCTGGGCAGGGCTGTGTTGGGCAGTGAAATAGTACGGGGTGTCTTGTTCATGATATGCCATACCATGGCCTGTGGGTCATCCACACGTGAATCAATAGTCTGGAATGCCTATTGGAACAGTGCATGGACTTCTTACAAGCAGATGGTGCTTGGGAAGAGCCATGGTGCCATTTTTGCACTGGAGCCCATTTCAGTGCCTCATCAGGTGTGCACAGAGTGGACTACTGGAAGGCATAGCCACTCTATAGACCGGTGATGGCCAACCTATGACACGCGTGTCACAAGTGACACACCAAGCCCTTTTGGGTGACACACATGGTCACCCTGGCACCTGGGCGTGTAGTGCTTGCTTGTTCTTGAAGTGTACAAAATACCAACTTTCAATTGAAGATTTAGCAAGTGTAAAGAATTATTTGTTTTTGCTTTTAATAAAATACATATATCAAAAATATAACTTTTTTACTAGAGCCACAAATATCACAAAATTATGGATATTTCTAGATGTGACACAGCACCCGAGTTAAGCTAGGTTTTCTTGCGAATTTTGACACACCGAGCTCAAAAGGTTAGCCATCACTGCTATAGACCATTCTATAGCAGCAACAAGGCATTACAGGACATCCCATGGGCTGGTCCTCTGGGCCAGTCTAGACACAGCTATGAAGTCCATTGTGATCAGTAATACTAATTTGATTACAGATGATTAATATTCTTGGGTATTTAATGTTCTTCTGATTTCATCTTTCTCAGGGATACTATGATACTATGGATGCAGGTTACATGGATGAAGATGGATATTTGTATGTTCTTTCTCGTGTTGACGATGTGATCAATGTTGCAGGCCATAGGATTTCAGCAGGCGCAATTGAGGAGGTAAATGTGTTTTTTCAAAATAAAAATTAAAATGCTATCTTATAGACTTTTAGACTGGTATTTAGGCAACATGGGTAAAGAATACTTTGTTGTCTGAGATATCAGAAATTCTTAATAGTTAGAACATTAAAGCTCAGTATTCCTGAACTTTTTGCTTTTCAGGCATGTTCACATTCATAGTTGTTAGCCTCCATGCCTTTGCCCATCCCTTTTTATCAGTCACTGGCTTGTTTGGTTTGTGTTGTTTTTCAGTCTCCCAAAATGGGCTTGAGCAATCTACCAAAAACTTTTAATTTGCTTTAGGGTCAAAAGTCTTTCTGATAGGACTTTATCCACTTTTCAGAAATTCCATCTTTAGGTGAGATAAAGTGAAAAGAGAATAATAGCTGGTCATTTTTCTGATATGTTCTCTTCCCTCCAGAGGTTGATTAGAGGTGGATTAAAGACAGTAAAAGGAAGGTGATTTATATTGAAATATTTAACAGTAACTGAAAAATAAAAGGATAAAGTAACTAATAAAGGAATATAAGTAAGAAGTAGCATGTGTTTGAAGTATTCCAAATAAAATTAAAGAATGAGCTGCCTGAAGAGGAAAATACTTTTGTCAAAACAGAGCACGAGGTTCCTTTTTTTTTTTTTAACAATCAGAAGTATAGCAAGAAAAGAGAAGATTTAAAGAAAACACCCTAAATTCCTGGCATAAGAATATATGCGAAGATTTTTGCACTTAACATTTGTAATATCAGGGAGGGTGGCTAGCGTTTGCATTGTGAATGCTGTCCCTGTCCCAGACCTACCCAGACCTACTTGGGTCTGGATGAAGTTTGATCCTCCTGTCTGGGAACATCCACCTCACCACAGCAATGGCTATCCATGCCAGGCCATTGTGGTGTTCAGGCAACACAGATTATGACTGCACAACTGCAGCCGAGATGCCCTGCCCCCATCTATCTATCTATCTATCTGTCCGTCCGTCCGTCCATCCGTCCGTCCTGCCCTATACCCGAAGGTCTCAGGGTGTCAGGCAGGGCTAGGGTCTCGTGGTTATTCTTTGCCAGCCTGACACAGGGCCATTAACAGCATTTAAAATCCAATATATTAAAACAGCATACAATCTATATTAAAACAATAGTATATGCAGATAACTACCAGCCTTGTGAATTCTGCATGTGGGGCTGTCTGATTCTAGAAGCAAATAAAACAAAAATCAGGAGAAAAATATACATTCATATTTTATGAGTTCAGAAAGTGAGTCAGAACCCAGAAAGAAACAGATTACAAACAAGGAGAAGGATTAGAATGTCAGATAAGGACAATAAAAACAAAAAACTAAAAATGACAGTTGTATCAATGACTACTAGAATGAATGCCTAGGTACTTGTTTCAGGCTGTTGGGGGGCAGAAGCAGGATGCTTCTAATGCCATTTGCTGGGATTCAAGAGTAGGAAAAGGTTTGTCCTTGTCTCTGCTTGAGATGCCCTTGAGCATTTGGCGGGCCACTGTGTGCGACAGGATGCTGGACTAGATAGGCTGTGGCCTGATCCAGCAGGGCCTCTCTTATGTTCTTATGACAACCAATAGTGACCTAAATCTGAACCCTTTAGGCACCAAAAAGTTGAGAATAAGAATTTGAAAAAAATGGATTTAGACATACTATATACACAAGGGTAACAAAAGAATAGTAAAGAACAAAGTGACACTGATTATTGTTAGAATTTATATATTAATCCTTGGGGTGACAAAGATCAGTTTGTTCCTATTATTTTTTATTGGGTTTTACTTATTTTCTTGATCTTGAGAACTGCATAGGGTCTGAGGAAACCTGTCTAATAAAGAAGTAGATAAATAAATCATGTATATCTATATTTGGCAGTGTCATCTTGTCAGATTAGCTTTTAGGAGAAAGCATCACCAAGAATGATTGAGGCAGGCAGAACTTTGCTTTTTAAAGAAGTGTGGCTGTTTAAGGAAAGGTGCCCTTTTTTCTTTAGCAGCCAAATTGCTGATTCACAGGTGTGTGGTGGGGATAAATGGAAGCCTGATTATTCCTGTGCCTGACCTTTTTAAAGGAAAGCTGCAGCTGAATATGGCACTTGGGGCATTTAACTTGATTGCCTCCCTTGCATAGCTGAAAAAGCTTTTCAGTTCCCACTGCTTGCTTACCATACAGTAGGAGGCAATTGATTACTATATCAGTCAATCATGTAGTTGAAAAAAAGGCATATTTGGTTTCTGTTCAGCCTTTAACATGACACTAACTAGTATTTGAAATCACAGTTAAGAAAATCGTACGTATTATTCAGAACGCAAAACCACAAAATGATCTGTAAGCTAAATTGGCCAAAATTTTAATGTTCTTCATTGCATTTATACACAGGCCATTGTTTAGATTTTTTAAAAAATCAGGCATGCTTATATATTGGCTAGTGATTTGAGTAATACAGTACTACTTCTCTTTCACTGATTCCAAATGCAAATGAGCTAGTGTAGCTTCTGAAAAGAAGTCTGACAAGATTAAAGAACAGATATACAATTGCATTTAGGGCTTGTAGTGCTGAATTATAGTATAACCATAAGTTTGAAATTCTGCTCTTTGTGCCTGTTTCCCCTTACCTGACTGGTATAATAATACCAGTCAGGTGAAGATCAAGGGCACTGGGAACCATCTGCATGTCAAGTGCCAGTAAAGTCCTGAATCGGTTCACCAGCACTGGAAGTGCTGATAGCTAGGCCTAGAAAGGGCAGACTGCCATGGCAACAGCTGCAGCAACATCTGCCTTGTGCTCAGACATGGCTATGGTGATCATGACTCATTGTGTGACCATGTGCAGCCATGGCACCATGCCCACTTGGTGCGTCACACCCAGAAGAGGGTGCATATGCTGCCTCCAGGAGCTACCTAGCTGTTCCTGGTTAAGCTGTGGAGTGCATTTTAGCAATCCACAGTTAGTTAGGAAGGGAGCAGGTTTGGTAAGCTCTGGGATAGTGGCAATGAAAGCATGATGCAAACCCTTGCTTGCTGCAAAGACCCCTCCTATTACTGTTGGGAGTCTCCAGTACAGTTGGTGCTGAATGCTGTTGCAGCTTGGAACTGAGTGCAAGAGATCCGCTTAATGTAGTACATTTTTATGGCTTTTGTTGGAGAATGCTGCTAGGTGCCTTTAAAACTACTGAGGAGCAATTCACATCTCTTCCTATAGGAAGAAGTTTGACATCTCGGCATCAAGTGAGAGCAACTTTGTTCCATGGCAACCTCTTAGCATCAGCTTTTTGATTTCCACTGAGTGATTTTCACTCTCTCAAGGAAGGACTAGAAACAATGGGGTGAAACTGCAGGGGAAAAGATTTAGTTTAGATGTTAGGAAAAAATTTCTAACAGTAAGAGTGATCAACCAGTGGAACAGGCTGCCACGGGAGGTGGTTGGTTCCCCTTCGATGGAGGTCTTCAAGCAGAGACTGGACGTCCATCTGTCTGAGATGGTTTAGGAGATCCTGCCTTGAGCAGGGGGTTGGACTCGATGACCCAGGAGGTCCCCTCCAACTCTACCATTCTATGATTCTATGATTCTGTGACATCTGATTTTCCTGCAGCTTAACTTACTTCATTTTGCTCAGTTTTTGCTTAAGGATGTTAAATGTCCTAATGACAGAATATTGCTTTTTTATTGTTTTATGCTTTTTAGGTGGTTTGAATGGTTTCTAGACAGGGAGTGTACCGTTGAAATTTTTTTAAAAAAATAATCTTTAGAGTTCTTCAAATAATTGAGTTCCTATAGTGTAATGCTATCTTGGAAGGATGTGGGTCTTACAACATACCTATTAGCATGTCCTGGACAAACTGAGTCTTTATATTTCTAATTAACCTGCTATCTTGAATGGGCAGGCACAGATGCGCATCAGTTTGGGGGGGGGATGGAGGTGACAGGGAAGACATCCTAACCTGACAGAGTAACACAGACATATGGCGCCTGCATCCTCCTCCTCCTCCACTGTGTGAACTGGTGCTCATCTGGATCTGACCACTCTGGAGTACGTGAGCAGGGCAGTTTGTATGCTTCTCACCAGCTTGTGGGGTTCAAGATACATCTGGTTGGCCATTGGGGGAAAAGGCTGCTTGACTAGACGGATCAATATTCAGATCCAGCAGGAACTGTCTTCTGTTCCATTGTAAAGCTGAGTTTCTACTCAGCTTCTGTTCACTCATTTCCCCAGTAAGATCATCTGTAGAAAACTCACAAGTTTCAGAGAAAATTGGCAGAATAGGAAGCTTGGGAAAACAAGAAGCACCTGCTGTACAGAATTTGTTGGTTCAAGTACAGTAACCTTAAAATGTTTTTTTTTTAATCCAGCAGCCTGGCTTCTATTCACTAGAGAATAAGCATATACTTGATTAGAATCTTTTAGGTATTCATTGTTGGAAGCCTCCCGCATATCCCTGCCTGAAAGTTCCTTGTACCAGTTAACAGATAATTCTGGGTTACTGAATATTCTGGTTTATAATAAACATGCCTACTCAGAATTGTTTACTGAGAGTTTTTCCCCCTTCCCATCAGGCTGTTCTCTCGCATAATGCTGTAGCAGACTGTGCAGTTGTTGGCCAAGAGGACTCCTTAAAGGGCCATGTTCCACTAGCATTGTGTGTCCTAAGAAATGGTGAGATACTGTTTGTTTACAGAGCGGAATTGATCTTGGGCTGCTGGTGATGATGTGAAATTATTTGTACTCTTTTGCTTATGGTGCAGAGCAGTTAACAAAATTATAATTAACCTGATAATGAAATCTACAAATTCCAGTTGCACCATCCTGTTTCTTACTAGGTGTGAATATTGAAGAGGGAAAACTTTTGGAAGAAATTGTCAAGAGAGTCAGAGAACACATTGGCCCTGTTGCAGCCTTCCGGAAAGCAGTAGTTGTGCCCCAATTACCAAAGACACGATCTGGAAAGATACCACGGTCAGCTCTTTCTTCTCTGGTAAACGGGAAGCCATATGAGGTGAATACCGTTATTTTTATGTACTCTGTAATATGAGCAATATAGAGTGTCTTTGCAGCAGGAAAAAGGAGAAGATGGGGAACACTCCCACGCGGTGCCCTCACATTGTGCTGAGCATCCCCCAGGAGTATAGAGTAGACCACTACATCTAGGTGGAAGAGGTGCAAATGGAGCGTATGACCAGGTGTTGTCAGTTACCATGGCAATGGTACCATGCATTCCCATTGGTGCTGTAACTATGGCACTGGATTCACACTTAGCTGGAACTTGGAGAAGTGCCAGCTAAGTTTGGAATAGATTGGGTGGCGCAAAATGTAGATGCCCAATCTATTCCAGAACATAACTGGCCCATCACACAGTTTTAATGTTCATTTTATGCGTTCACTATTTTTTAATGTTGTAACCTTCCCTGAGACCTTTAAAAATTCAAATTAATAAATAAATAAAGGTGCAAATTAGCTCTGTGGCCCATAATATTTTCATTGTTCTTAGCCTCTTCACTCCTACATGAAAATAACTTTATCAAGAACTTTATTCTCCTTGAAGCAGCCTCATATCATTGAGCTGATTTTTCTGACAGTGAAACAATTTACCACTCTGCAGAGAACTGCGTGCTGTGTCTATTGTAGCATATATATAGTATGCCGCCTTCCATTTTGAAGATCAAGGTTGCGTTTTGTATAACAGTTCAATAATGCACTTTCTGATTGTGGTTGTTCACAGTAAGTTGGCAGTTGTATATTCTTATTGCACTTCTGGCTCTAGATTGTGCAATTACAGCTTTTGTTTTTATGGACAGGTAACTGGTTTTGTGTGATTTCAGAACAGTATGCAAACAACTTAATTTAACTTTAACTTACTGTGCTGCCATTAATAGTCTAGAATATTGATTTGTTGCTGTTCTTTTTTCCAGATAAGTCCAACAATTGAGGACCCAGCTGCATTTAAGCATGTAGAAGAAATTCTGAAGACAAAATCAAGGAACTTTTAAAATTTGGTAACACCAGCAATATAGGTCATTCTTATATCAGTAAAATCTAATTTACATAGATTTAATCTATGTAAATCTAATTTGCAGCTAATTTTATTTTTGGCAAATACTCAATTTTTGAATTAATTTTTTAAAATGATGATTAGTTAGGTATGAAAATTCACTTAAATTATAGTGGTGTGAATAGAACAGAATAAAATTCTGATCCTATCACACAGCGTCATGTAGTGTATAGCACATTGGTTGAAAAGCAGGACTCCAAACTAGGGATGTGTATAATGGTGTTTGTTTATTTGTTTTGTACTTGATTTGTATTGAATTGGATGCAAGAAAATTTGTATTCGTTTGAATAGATCCCCTTTAAATGTGGTAGGATTTGTATTCAATACAAATGTTCAATCCCATATGAACCCCATACGAATATATGCGAATCCCATACAAATCCCATAAGAATCCCATACAAAGCTTCATACAAATGTATCAAAATATTCAATTGAAATTCAGATGTCACTCTTCGAATGTGCCAACATTAGATTCAATTTTGAATGTCCAAATTCATATGAAATTTGAATGTTACAATTATTTGTGCTCATCCCTACTCCAAACGGCTTTCAAACTAGCTTGGAAGTGCTCTGAAGTCACCTCATCTCCACAGCACTCCATGCTGAAGGGATATGAGATTGTATGAAGGAACTTTATTCCCCCTCAAAGCCATGAAAACTTCAGTGCATGAAAAACAGCTCTGAAGCTGCAGCTCTTGCTGCAGTGAAATATGCTGGCCTTTCTTGCTGGCCTTCTACACCTGTACACAGAGGGCAATGAGGCCCTTAGAGCAGAGGTAACAATATCTCAATACAGCAGCCTCAGTGGTGGCAGTGGAACCATCAAACCTGTTTCTGGTGCTGTCTGATGTTGAGTACGGTCGGCAAGGGAAGCCCAGTCCAGCACGACGGCAGATACTGTAGAAATGCAATGTTAAATGTTTCCAGAGTTTTTCCATTCAGGTTAGTGGAACTTAGGGAATTTTCTTTTAATAAAAAAATGCCTTATTTCAAAAATGTGGAAAATTCATATCTTTCTTTTGGAAGGGAATAGGTCAGAGGCCCCTCTGTTTGTCATAGGAGCCTATTAGTTTTGGAGGTGTGTCACATAGCTCAGTGGCAGAAAACTTACTGCAGTAATAGTTGCTTTAAAACCCCATAAGGACTTTTTTAAGAGTGCAAAAAGAGTGTTTGCTGAAGATGGTACATTGTAGTAAGGTGAAAATTATGTTTTTATTTGCTACATACGTTCTTGTACATCACAGCAGTTTGTTCATTAATGGCCTTCAGGGTAAATAATCCTTAATCAGATAATTTTTCACCAGGAAACTTCATCACAAGCATTAATTATATCCCATACCAGAGCCTCTTTTACTACATTTTTGCATGAGTGACTTGTTAGCATTCATCCACAGAATGACACTTAATCAATTAGAATGCGCATTAGGTAAAAAAGTTGTAAAATGTATGCATTTCTATCTTTGAGCTGGCCCTCAAATACTAAAAATAATCAGCAAATTGTTTCAATTATTTATTTCTAAAAAAAGAAAAAAAAAGGAGGATAGTCATGTTCATGTGAGGTGGTAATCCCTGGATGAGGGAAAAGCCTCCCACCTGAGTTGGGTCAGAGCCCTTCATTATATATGTATTTAGAAGATTGGTGAAGATGCACTTATTTACCCTGAACTTTGCCTGAGGAAATAATTTTCTCTTGCCACTTTCAGACCCTGTTATTGTTTTAGTGGATTCATATACATTTTGTTTTTACTGTTGTAAGCCAGCCTGAGACCTTTACGTATAGGGCAGGATGAAAACTGTTTACTTATTCAATTGTGTTTCACTCTTCATGACCCTCAAAGACCACAGAGCACCAGATACCTCTGTCTTCCACTGTCTCCATAATAATAATAATAATAATAATAATAATAATAATAATAATAATAATAATAGGTTTCAGTTTTTGGGCAGTAGGCATAATGAAATGTGCTGAAATGCACATAATAAAACAGGTACAAAATTTCCTTTGTCTGGCAGCTGTTCTAAAAATGATGCAGCTAAGAAAGGTTTTTCATGTTTTTTCATATATAATTTATAATTTATTTTTATTTCTATCCTGCCCTATACCTGATGGTCTCAGGGTGGGTAACAGCATTTAAAATCAGAAATATATTAATGTGCTGGAATGAATCTAAGGAAGAACATTTTAAATATGTGCCAGTTAGAAATGTGTCCAGGTATGTCAGACAAGAGCTCTTTTTCCATAGCACTAAAGCCTTGCATACAGGTTACATTCATGCCTGAGAAAGTTGCTACCCTCCCCTGTTTTTGAGTTGTTGGTAAGCAGAAAATAAAGGCATGAGTAAGGGATATGATGGTGTATGGGAGGAAGTTAACTCCCTATCCTAAATAATGGCTCATTGTGCTTCTTGGATACATTTAAGTTGGGAACCATAGTTTAATATTGATGAGACAGCTATCCAGAGTGTCTTTACTATAGTAGATGGTTGAAGATTAAAGCTGTGTAGAATTACTATTTAATAACTCTAAATCAGTGTACTTCATGGTAGCTTTAATTCTTGACATGAGAGAGACAAACATGGGTGTTTTTCCACTGTCACTAAGTACCCATTGAAGCACCCATTAAGGAGCCATTTGGCTGAGAGCTGGATGACCCCATTTCTACCACAGACCCCATTAGGGACACATTTGTTTCCACCACAGCTAGGTAAATCTGGATCATTATGGGTCCTTCAGGACCTATAATCCAGATTTCGTGTAGACCCCATTAAAGGGGTATACAGTGGGATCTTCAGCCTTAAAATCTGGATTGTAGGGAGCCTGTTTCCACTACAATCCAGCAATGGGGTCTAGAGGAGGCTAGGGGAGGCATCCATGAGGGGTACCCCAAAGTCAAGACTTCGGAGTCCCTCCGAAGGCAGCTCTGAAATCCCTCTGTAGTTGCCTTCGGAGATTAGCAAAGGCTCCAAAGTTCCTCTGAACAATTTTGGAGATTAGCAAAGGCTCTGCAGAGAAACCTCTTGCCTGGAAAGAGGTGCATATTAATGAGGCTGACTTGGGAGCTGCCTGGTACCTCCAGGCATGGAAAGAGGTGCATATTAATGTGGCTGACACATCAGTGCTCAGAGGAGAGATGCAAGCAAGGAGCTAATTAATATGCCCCTCTCCTAAGGGGTTTGTCTTCGGAGCCCGTGCTAATCTCTGAAGGCAACTTTGGAGATTGCACCTCCTGTCCCTCAAAACACCTGAAGTGACAGGCCCTTATGGTCCAATCCAGATTTGCCACATGGGTTCTCTGATGTTTCCACAGCAGGCAGGCTAGCACCCATTGCTATTGGGTGCTAGACCACCTGTGGAAACACATTGGGTACTTCCCTTAATCTGGATCTACTAGATCTGGATTAAGGGAAGTGTCCTTTCCTTAGATCTGGATCTTCTTAGATCCGGATTAAAGGAGCATGGTGGAAAAACAGGCATTCAGTAATATGTAGGACTGTGCTAAGATATATAGTAGGTAATATGCTCTTTTGAACCTTCTCACTTTTTCTGAGGCTCCTTTTTCCCAACTGCTTTAGTGTAGAGTATGTCTGCTTTCCTCCGGCATTGTTTAAATGACCCAAGCAAAAGATGGGCACAAAACGGGTGATCTGCCCTGTACAGATGTATGAGTGGCCAAAGCTGAGCCATTTGATTTTACTACTCACCTGTTGGTCATAATAGTTACTTCTTGTGCCAGCAGTTGGCAATATATATGTAAAGATGACCACAGTGAGCATCCTGAAAAGCATTTTTTTTTTCAAATTTGCATTACAACTGTTCAGAGCATAGACCTTACTAGAATTTTTGCCATTCATTTTCCCCTTATAGTTGAGAAAAATCTTCTGTCACATATTCTGTATTGGTGAATATTTTCCAAACCTAACGATGGTACTAAATTATCATTTTGCCCCTTTATAAATCTATTGTGAGGCCACATTTGGAGTATTGTGTACAATTCTGGTCACCACACCTCAAAAAGGATATTGTGGACCTAGAGAAGGTGCAGAGAAGGGCAACCAGAATGATTAAGGGTCTGGAACACCTCCCTTATGAAACCAGGCTGCAACGTCTAGGCCTCTTCAGTCTGGAGAGACGGCGTTTGAGAGGGGACCTGATTGAAGTATATAAAATTATGCACGGTATAGAAAGGGTGGATAGAGAAAATTTCTCTATTGCACAACACTAGAACCAGGGGGCACTCTATGAAGCTGATGGGTAGGAGAATACGGTCTGACAGGGGGAAGTATTTCTTCACCCAGAGGGTCATCGGCTTATGGAATGTGCTGCCGGAAGAGGTGGTGACAGCTACCAGTCTGGATGGCTTTAAGGTAGGGTTAGACAAATTTATGGATGACATATGTATCAATGGCTACTAGAACGAATGCCTAGATGCATCTTCCAGGCTGGGGGGGGGGAGGAGGAACTGGGGCGCTTCTAAGGCCATCTGCTGGGACTCGAGAGCAGGAGAAGGTTTGTCCTTGTCTCTGCTTGAGATGCCCATGAGCATTTGGTGGGCCACTGTGTGCGACAGGATGCTGGACTAGATGGGCTGTGGCCTGATCCAGCAAGGCTTCTCTTATGTTCTTATGTTCTTATTAGAAGCATTTATTCTGCTTTGGGTCATGCTACTGGCAGTCTTCTACCCTCTTCATTCTTCTTCTAATTCTTCATGAGTTACTTAATAGAAAACATCTCCTTGGAGCCAGGCAGTAACCTTCCACCGTTGCTTTCCACCTGTATATTTTAAAGACGAATTTCTTCATGATAGGAGAAAACAAACAAACAAACCCTGGTGTGTGTATTTCAAGCAGCATTCTAATATCTAATATTTAAGTGAAAAATTAAAATCAGTCTAAAAGAGGAAAGATTTTGTATGTTCTGGGTTCAGCTGCATGCTTTGTAAAAGCCGATTGGGACCCTAAGATACTTGGGTTGGTAGATTGGACCAGCAAGTGTACTGGGAGACCCCCTTTCCACACATGGGTGTGGTCTACAGGAGACTCCACCCAGGGTCTTTCTTAGGCTGCACCAGCAAGAGAAACGGAGGCTCCTAGTATGCTTGCTGGTCTGGTATACTAGCCGGTGTAAACTTACCTTCAGAGCCATGGTTCCTGACATAATTGTGGTAATGTATCTCATCAGGATCTGTTGGTCAAGATGATGTCTTAGTGGCTATATTAAAAGTTCACTTTCAAGAAAACACTGGTATACTTACATTCTATAAATAGTACATTCAGTGCACCATCTTGTGGTAGACTGAATTACTGTGTTTCAAAGCCCTCTCTGGTTGCCTGTTGAGCAAAACATGTATTTGTTTTGAAGCCATAAAGCTCTTTATAACCTTCCATTGCAACTTTGATACACACATCCTCATCACAAACTAAACACATAAAACAGCACTGATTTTCTTTTATTGATCATGGGGAGGGGAGGAGTTAACATTTTGGTTAACTGAATAATGTTTAAATAATTTTTTTAAAATACGCAGTAAAACAAACATGTGCAGATGTTTTGCAGATCAACCTGCTGAAAGGAATAACCAAAAGACAGGTCTTAAGCTAAGCTCAGGCAGTGGGAGATTAGCAAATAGTAGGTAAATGACATTATAAATAGGTCTTACTGTGAAACTTCCCATATAAACAAAGAATAAACATCAATAACACCACCAAATAAAGCCACAGCAGGTAATAGTTTCTCCTCTAAGCTTTTATACATTATATATTCACTGTTCTGTCTTTCAGTTATTTCCTCTAACACAGTTGACTTCAGTGAAGTCTCAGCAAGGCCATCTTGGATAAAAGCACAACATTAGACAAACAGCTGTCTAATGCCCTATTATAATGGCGAAATGGAGGGCATTTTATATAACTGAAAACTTCAATACTTTTTTTTAAATGATCTGATCTATGCCAGTTGGGTTGACTTGAGGAATTTTGAAGGGAAAGATTGAGTCCTAGCAAAGCTAGTGTCTTCTTGGTCCATAAAGTCTCTAGTTAATATTCTTTAAGTGTTTTTGACTCTTGCAAACAGTTTTTAATTGTCTTGATTTTAAAAAGTAGAGCCATCACAGTGCTTTTCTACAAGTAAATATAACAAATCTGTTTTACCTTTTTAGGTCCATTTTTGGCTTAAGTGCCATGTTTAAATCATTCTAGGGTAGATTATCAGAGGCAAGTGTTGAGCTTTAAATATTGACAGGTTTTTTAAAAAAGTAGGAACATGTTGAAGCATCTAATAAGTGCTAAACATATCCAATTGACTTTGCTACAATTCAAAACTGTAAAAATGCTGAAATGGAAAGATACAAATAGTATTTTTGACTCTGTATTGTCAAGTGTTTGCACTAAGACCCCATGTACCATAGATTTATTTTTTAAAAAAATCATATTTATATCCATTTACATGAGACTTACACAGAGTAAAAGAAATACATACACAGTAAGTACATAAATTATAATATATTACAATAAAACAGATGAAACAAGTTTTTAAAAATGAGTGTATCATTTTGATAAAAGCATTTTTTTCCTGCACTTTGGCCAAATTTTTGATGAAAGATACATTGGGGTTTATTTTTAAAAACTAATTAGGAATTATTCTTTTATTGAACTACCCAGTATTTGCAGCCTCCCAAGCACTATTGCTGCACATTCTTGAGTCATTTCAATGGCGTTTCTGTTCATATCCTAAGTAAATAACATTGAAATGAATGTGAATGGCGTGGCTACAGTACTTGACAGGTTGCACCTTACAACTTAATATGTAAAAAGATCTCCATATATTTTAATGTGATAAAACATTTAGGTTTTCTCCCTTATTACCCTGTTCTTGAATAAAAAGCTTCATTTCTTAAGTTGGTGGTAGTGCACTTCAGGTAAAGTAGAAGGAGTTGGCATCTAGAAGGAAGAAAAACAACAACGGTAAGGTCAGAAATTGTCATCCTTCAGCATTTGAGGCCATCTAATAATGATTAAGGGTATGCAAAACCATGTTCAAAATTAATTAGAAAAGCCGTACTCACCCCACATAGGAGCCACTAAGTAGGAGCAAGGTAAAGCCCTTACCTGGGCTTACATTTACCTTGGAAATGTCTTCTTGCTACCTGACAGGGATGCTTCTTTTCAGAACTTAATGGGCTTCACCAGGCATGTGCCAGGCCCCGTATGGGGTGTATGTAATTGAGAACAACATTGGCATACCCTCAGTATGGTAGAATGACAGCAGGCTTGTAGAATGATATTTGGAATCAATGAGGAACTGAGATTCTAGTTGGTGTATAGTCAGCTCTTATAGAACATGACTTCCCTTTAACAACTTATATTTTTTAACAGTATGATTTTGCTTATATAACATTTGGAAAATGTTAGCCTTTTTCTGTATATATTTGACACCCTGCCAGCAGACCTGGACTGAAGGGGAACTGAATGGAGTGGATCTCAGGGCCTGTCTCTCCCATTTTTTTCAGAGCCCTTTCACCAATCCAACCTCTCCTGAACACTTCTGAATTCAAGGTTAGGACTGGGGCAGCTGCCCTTCTTGAATAGTGTACAAATAATATTTGCTTATGTGAGTCCCCTCTGCTAAGAATCCAAAAGCACGAGGTGCTTGGGTGTCCCTTTGCATAATTAATACAGCCTTTCAAGGTTTGTATTTGAATACTCACATCAGTTCTGCTCAGCAACTTTTCCATCCTAACCTTGTCAGCATGAATATGTGCGAACTGTAGAACTGTCTAGCCTCTGCAATCGCGCTGAAGCAACTGCAAATTAAGAACCAAAACAACAGAAATGATCTTGGAATTAGATCTTTCATTTCTAATAAAAAGGCTTTTGTTAGAATTACTCTATTATGTACCCTGTTCTCTGAGAGGTAGTTTTTGTGGCTCAATTCCTGTGCGATTATACGATCCTCTGTTTCAAATAATACTTCAGAATAATACTTTAGTAATATTAAACATTTAATGATATTTGACATTATTTTCCAGGTTTTTCTAAGGGCTGAATTAGATGACAGTGCCAGATTATTTCGTCCTATCTCTTCTGAGTGTACTTGTTCTTATTTAGCATACCCCCTCAAACACTTAATTTAATATTCAGATGGGGGTTCTGTCTATTAGAGAGATGTGGAATATATGTAAGGAAAGATGGGGCAGAGCAGCCTGGGTATCTGAGTGTCACACCACTCCTACAGTCTCTTGAAAGCTGGGAGGAGGGGGAACAATTGAATACAGGTAAGGACTCATCCCCTATCCCAAGAATCTAATACTACCAGTGTTGAAAATGAGGAACGGTTTTAAAGCATTTGAAACTTTTTTCATTCTTCTTCTAAACTACAGTTTAATACAGCATAAATCGACCATAATGAGCTTTGGATTCAGACATCCTTTTGCAAATGTTTAGTGCATTTGAACCCTCCCCAGACTTACCTTAAACGAGAATGGCTGCCACATGGCAGCCATGTCCAGATCCTGGGTATAGGCCCTGTAACCAGGGCAACCATGTTATGTGACACATCACATGGCCCGTCACGTAGATGTGTGGTACATCAGGTGATGCATCTTGTATCCCTCTGCCAACTGGGAAATGTGGCTGGGGTGTCCAAAGCTTGACTAGCTCCAAGGATAGCAAGGTAACTGCACGTGTGGTGAACCACACATAATTCACGTGGGGAATGCTCCCACACGGAGCATTTCTGGTAGAGAAACAGCTCCTTCAAGTGCAAGTGTGAAAAGGCCTCTGGTGTTTTGTGGCTTCCTATTTTGTTAAAGTCAGGGGTAAGCACTAGCACTGTGTTAATTGTAGTCAGTTTTTTTAAAAAAGCCAATTTGAAACCAAGCATTTTGGATTGTTGTTAGCATTCACCATAATAATGGGATTGGACAAAATATATTATTAAAACAAAACTCCAAGCTTTCAAAATTCTTTCTGTCTCAATGGAAGGAGGGAATGTTTTGCCACTGTTTCATGTCAAGTCAAGCATTACTTTTGAGTAGGGATGTTCTGAACTTAAGTCTGATGAATTTGAACAGACCAAAGAGGAAGTGGATTTTAAAGACTTCAATTCCCCATGAGAAAGAGGGATATGAAAGTCAGGTCCCCATGCATTAAGGTTTAAAGGCAATGCTCACCATCTCTCTCTTTCCTTCTCTGTAGTCCATTTACCATGGCCTTGCAGCTGGGAGGGGCAGAGCCCAGGAATCTTGAGAATTCAGCTTTCCCAGCTGGACTGGCATCTGGTAGGGCTTTTCAGCCCTCTTCAAGTTTTGCAGAGCCCAGGGACAGCAGGACCTTTGTGGGACATGCAGTTCCGTCATAACTGGTGCTCTATGGCACAGCTGAGAGGCACAGGAGATGCAGAGAAGGAAGGAGAAATTGCACTGGTGACATTGGACTCACCTCCCCCATCCACATTCCCCTTAAAGACACAGGCATGGGGCACATCCCTACTTTTGGGCACAGACTGTGCTTATTTAAAAAATCTTGTATCTTTTTGCCACAAAAATTGGCAAAAGGACAAGAGGTTGAACTGCAAAATCAAGCAGTGTTTAAATTTGGTATGTTGACTCTACAGAGCAATTGAACATACAGGCATGTTTAATTTGGAAAATCAATATCAGCCCCTTACCATCAGTTGCCATTTTTCGCGACTGCCCTGATGTTGTGGTTAATCTGAACCCGGCTGGCAGTGTTTCGGAGGAGCCAGGCATCATGCTGATTCCATGCACTTCACGCGGAGGAAACTGTCTTCGCCAGGATGAGCCACGCCGGAAATTCTTGTCATCACTCTGTTGAAAAACAAGTGTTAAATTCTATTAAAGTTGGGAGCTAATGTCTTTGGTAGCACCATTTCTCAGTTCTATTTTTACACTGAAAAAGTAGATTTATTTCGATTATACATTCTTTTTAGAATCAGATAACTGAAAGAAAAATGGGCATGTGAAAGACAGCTGTCTGGGATTAACTCTGACCAACATGGGCCTTTCAGATATATTTTAGGTTGCATATATAAATAAAACAATTGAATAATTATTGTACAATTAAAAAACAAAATGTTTTGTTCCTAGTCTAATAATTTGCTCAAACACAAAAGGGAACTATTAGGTGCTCTCCATAGCAGCCCTGGCTCTCTTCAGCTTCATTTTTTTTTTTTTTTGCATGCAAAGAAACTGACAAAATGGGGAGCTTATGTGCTTGCTGCTTGTGTTATTGGTGCCATCATAGGGCCCTTTGGCCATTTCTGCCCTTACCTCAGTTAATCCGTATTAGCATCTGCACTGAGTGGACTTTGGAACAGGAAATGTGTGTTAAAGAGTGCTAGCATGGATGTAGACCACATTTATCTGGTCTATCACTAATGTGATTTGGATTAACAACTAAGGGCAGAAAGGTTTCTTTGTGGGTATCCTCGCATGTAAGCAAGTGAAACGCTCACACTATGTACAAATAAAATTACTTACTTCATCAAGTCGTCTGTCTGTGCCTAGTGCCAAGAGATTGTTATATTCTCTCTCGAGGATCTGCCGTGCCTATTGTTAAACAGAGAAAAGTACTTAAAATGTAGTAAAGTTAACAGGAATTAATAACAATAAGTAATATGTTTGTTTACCTGTGTATTCTGTGTTGGAATCTGTAATAACAAAGCTAAACTGCTGTAATCAAAGTTATCATCCAGAGCTATAAGCGATCCATGTACACCACTTTCTAACACGTTGTTTGCATATTCCCGTAGTCCAATTGCTTGTATCCAACGTATGACTCTGTCATTGCTCCAAACTAATACATCTATAAATAGGGGAAAGAAAAGCATTTTTCTAGTGATTTGACATTGAAAAATGCTGCATGGAGGTGAGAGGTGAACCAGGTTTTGTTGTTATATAATACCAGTTTCCATTATCCCATGCAATTTTTGAAATTAATTAAATGTTTGCTTTTAATGTTTATTTTTTGTAAACTACTAAGTGATCTTTTTTACAGGATGTCATATAGAAATGTTTTAACCAAAAATTAATGCATTGCTTTTAAAATATTAAGGAAAAATATACACAGTTTACCATAGGTGTGTATCAATGCAAAAAAGATGCATAGCAACATAAAGTAGGACACAAGTTTCAATGTACTGATCGTCCTACATCGTGCATAGAGAGCCACTGCCACTGTTCTCATACTGCTCTTTATACTTATAGGTGCAACAAGATATTACATCGCTCTTCCCAGCAAAACCCAGTAGTTGCATGTGGACTTCATGTGCTGCTTTGAAATGATGGTGTTTCTTTAAAAACTGACAGTGCAATTTCAGAAATGGCAAATTACTACAATCAATTACTGTGTTGATAAATTATCTGCCATACTTTTCATGAATGCTGGAATCAGATTACATTACTATTAACTTGATAAACATATACTCCATTGTTGCCCCATTCACAAATATAGCTTTTGATGAACAGTTTTCCTCAAATATAGCTTGCAAATTAAACTTGACCTTACAGTCCTTTAGCTGTCATTAGTATCCAGATCTCATCAATTCCACATGATGTGACTGATAGACCTGATGCAGTACTTAGAGTGACATCTGGGAGGCCATGGGTTCCGTTTCATTTGCTATTGATGAGCAGCAGACAATTTTTACATAAGAGATGATTTTGCATTGAGGAAATCTCCATTACAGTCACTACATTTTTGAAAATGGTAGTGAAGAAAATGGTAATTTGAAGAAGCTATAGTGAAGATTGTATTATTTGGAAGGTGCTGGAAAAAAAACATACGCAAGCAGCAGTGAGATGTGATTAACACCATGTTTGGAAGCGGTGTTTTGTAGGATGTGGACCAAATTAATTATTAACCAGTTACATCTGGATAAACTACAACATCATCCTGTATTAGCAATGATGTAGTTACTCAAACCTTTAGTAAGGATGCAGATTGCTGGTGAAAATACGTTTCCCACAAATCAGAGGCCTATTCACACAGGGGCTTTTGGAATGTGTGAAGGACACCCTGGGATGGAGCATTCACTCCTCTGGGTGGGCGTTTCCATTTGGAACCATCCCAACCAGTCCCAGAGCACTCTAGATGCGTTCCAGGTTAACAGTGCTCTACACCTGGCCCAGGGCGTTCGGGGCCGTTCCGCAGCTGTTAGGAAGGGAGCACATTCGCACGCTCCCTCCCTGTCAGATGCAGGCCCCTTCCCAGGCCTGTCCGTATTGGGTCTGGATGGACCCAGGGGTAAGCAGTCCTGTCCAGTCCCTTCCATGGGTTCCTGGGGGTTCTACGGGGCTGGGTTGGCTAGCTCTGATTGGCTAACTGTAGTGCAGGCACACCCGACTTGCCATTTTGTGACCTGGTGAGCCCATGTATGATTTCCTGTCCCAAACCAAAAGTGCTCTATGGTCACGGAAGAGGTGTTAAAGATAATGTCAAAAGCATCAGGAAACTATGTAAAAAGGTTTGGGAAGGGGTTTCATAGGTCCAGCCTAAAAATGTAGTGACTATAAAGCAAGCTTGTTTTGACCCATTTTATTTTATCCTGAGTCAAATATACTAAAAGTTTTGAAGGCACTCATTGGTTAATATTTTCCTCCAATAAAGCATTACCTTTGATTTCATGCTGACTTGCTTCTCTTCTTCTTTCTAACTCTTTCCGGTCATAATTCAGTTTCTTTAAACACATTATTCCATACTGAAGACTTGTTCTATTTAGAGAAAAGAAAGAAATAGGGCATCACATAGCAAACAGATGGAACATTCTGTGACCATAAGAACACATTTCATTAATGTAATGATGTTCAGGGATAAACGGCATAAAAAACAACCAAGAGTTTTATAGTTGAGGGAAAAATGTGTCATTAGGAAGTGTGTATTTGAACTACAATGTGTTAATTGGCTTTCCAATGGCAAGATTTATTATCAATACAAGTTTTTTTGTAGATGGACACTGTTAATTTGTAATTATCACCATCTATGCTTTCCCACATTTCATTTCCTTTTAAACTGCTAACAAGCCTTCTCCCCCATGCCTAAAACTCAGAATAAAAATTGAGGCACAAACTTATCTATGAGTATGGTTCATTAGACTTTTCCATATTACAAGCCTTTTTTTAAAAAAGTGTGATATGCTCTTGCGATGGCATAAGTTGAAGAAAAGATCAAGATATAAGCACTGATAACAGCCCTCTTAGGGGGATTTTCCACTTACCACCATTAAACCGGATCTAAGATGATCCAGATCTAAGAAATGGGTTCTTCAACTAATTTGGATTTAGAAGATCCAGATCTGAGGAAGGACCCAGTGCCACTCCATGGGCAGTGTAGCACCTAATAGCAATGGGTGCTGGCAAGCTCGCAGTGGGAACACTGGAGCACTCGTGGAGCATCCATCTGTACCCAAGTGGGAGACATCCATCATGCCACATTTTGGGGGGACGATGCGTCTAATCTGGATTTGATGCCTGAAGATCAAATTGTAGACCTCTTTACTGTCCACAGGAAATCCGGATTATAGGTCCTGAAGGACCCATTTAATCCAGATTTCCCTAGTACAGGTGTGAACAAATCAGGCTCTAATGGGGTCTGCACTGGAAACAGGGTCTTCCTTCTCTGAGCCTAATGGGTCCTTGATGGGTACTTAGTGCTAGTGGAAAAAAAACACACCTTATTTTCCTTGCCGTACTGAACTATTCTTAGCTTACCGATGAAAGCTATCCACCATTTTTAAATGCACACGGAGATCTTTTTTTGTCAGGTGATCTAACATCCTGGCATCGACCAAACATTCCATGAAGTAACTTCGATACTGGGGCAGTCCCAAACTTGGAAGCCATTCATTACCAATCCACTCATGGTTCATGTCACCATAAGCAAGAGTCTGTAGAGGGAACAATAGGAAAACTAGTACCAACACTATGGAACAAAGGTATAATAATTAGTATATTCCTAGCCTGACAAATGAGCAGAAGTACGGGAAAATGAGAGAAACTGTATCTAAGGGCTAGAAATGTCCCAGTAGCGACCCCAAAACTTACGAAGGCAACCACATTTCCAAGTCCTTTGAAGGAGCTTGGACTTCAGTTCTTTTGAAAGTCAGATGGAGGCACCTACTAAAGAGCTATCTTTTTACCTAGACATTTCCTGTGTGAATGTTGGTGCTTTTTTCTAACCCATCCAGTTTGTAATTTGTGTGTGTGTGTATGTATATGTGGTTTTACCCTTGTTTTTAATCTCTTGAAAACTGCTTTGAGAAGGGATATATACTTTTTTTCAGTGAATAATATTCAATGCCAGTGCTCTCTTTCTTACTCCAGTAAAATTAATTTGAGGGTCAGCGTAATAATGCTATTTTAGGGTTAAATGGAGCTGTCCTGCAAACATTATTTTAGCTTACCACTGTGTGCTTGGTGCAGCATATAGACAAGTGTTTATGGTTGTGCCCTTATGTGCTCCATGCTTCACCATCCATGTGCAGCTTTTTAAAGCCACAGTAGCAGCAAAGCATTTAGCATAGTAGATGCCAATTAAACATCATCTTTTTACTTAGAACTTACCTTTGAATGTTCTCCTGCTACTGTGGCTACAGGAAGCCTCTGCAAAGGGACACCAAAGCCTCTGATCCTCTAGTCTGGTGGACCAGAAGCTGCTACTGCTTCCCTTTACCACATCCAATCCTCAAGTCTGGCAGACCAGAGGCTGCTCCAGTGTCCTGTCACAGCACCTAGCATGTTGGGAAGCAGCCCAACATTTACAGCAAGTACAATTCAGATGGATAAATTGAATGATAAGCCACTAGATCTCAAAGAAAACAATTTTTTGTAGAAAAGCTGAAGAGGACCAGTTGGATTGAAAATAATGTGTTGGCTTGAGAGGATGCCAAGCTTGACACTAGAGTTACTATGGCAGGGTCTCAATGGCCAAGGTGGGAGGTGCCTGGGAATAGTCAGCTCTGCAGAAGCATTTTCCTTCCAGCATCACCAGGGCTTTTGTGCTGTTTCTAGCACACAAGGACAACTGAAGACCTTGCAGCCAGGCTCTCGCTTTTTGATAACTATTTTGCATATTCCAGCTGCCAGATGTGGGTGTCATGGTCTCCAGCAGACATGTTCTGCCGCTGAAAATGGAAACACAGTGCCCCAGATTGCCTGCTGAGGCAGCTGGGATGGCTTATGCAGTCATGGTTTGCGCCTTTCACAGTTAGCCTAATTACAATTGAGTGTTTTTCACTTCTATGCATCAAGCCAGTGGCCAGCACTGAAAGAATGTAAAATCAATGTGCTTGATATAGCCATAAACCAGAGTTGGAAGGATGAGTATTAGTAACTCATAGGGGATAAGATACCCACCCATATTGTCAAGAAGACAAACATGGTTGGTCAAAACACCCTAGAATGCCTGTCGTGCTGTAGAAAAACTAGTCCTTGGCACTGGCAGGTGCCTAAGAAACTTGGTTGATGAATGCAAGGGAATAGATTAGTGTGGTTATGTGCACAAAAATGAGACAGAGAAGCTCTTGGTATATCCTAACCCTTGAAGGCATGTCAGTGTTTCTGCCTGGGGCTCAAAAATAATTAGTGTTGGGAAACCAACTTGTCTCAGAGGGAAAAGAGACCTTTAAAATATACTTGCTATTTTTAAATAAATATTAAGAGCAAGCTCTGCACTTTCCTTCGGAAAAGTGACAAGTCCCAAGCACTAGGTGCTGAATTACTGCTAGTCTTATTAGCAAAGCGTTAAATGGGAAGATGCCTACCTGAGCCCAGCTGCCTTCCTCATTTTCTTTCTGGAGTGCCGAGGTGAGCCATTAGTAAAGTGAGTTAAAAACACAAGAGAAATACTACAAGTTAAACAGTAAAACTACAGTGCAGTTATAGCGCCACATGTTAATTCAGTTTCCGCCAAGAAGACGATGGGATCAAACAACAGTAAGGATAATTGCTGAGTAAGGAAAAGCAATTTTCCCCTGATCCAATTACATCGCCTGCTGATACACGTACTCACTGAAGAAGTGACATTTTGTGAGGGGGCAGTAACATGTGAAATGTTGCATGTAGTAACACAAAACAGTAAATATTGCAACAGTCTAAATATCAAAGACAGCTTTCAAAAACTGAAACATTTGCATATTTGAGGAGATGCATATTGATATTGCAGTTTGGGAAGTCATATCTATGTTACATCATGCAGGTTATGTCTGGATTCATGTATTTTTATAATTAAAACACCAAAATTTAAAGCTGGAAAAACTGACAGTGATAGCTAACTACCCTAAGTCAAACTCTGACTGAGATAGTTTCCTCAGAAAACTCACTATGGGAAAAATGCATGCCCTGAGACTTAAAAACATATGGAAGGACAGCATCTTCCTAAATAAAAACACCTGACACCTATATAACTGATTCAGAAGATCCATAACTTTTGTTTTCTCCCTAATTTTTAAAAACATGCTGTCAGTTAACTGAAAAAAAAAATTTTTTTGTCTGTTACTATGCCTTTACAATTAAGCTAGAGAGTGAATTATATTACGTGCATCAAGTACACCAATATTCTTATGCTTCAGAGGTTTAATGCCTTTCCTGCTCCCTTCCTCACCCCTCTGTGGTGATGCACTACCTCAGAAGACAACTACCAGGTCAAGTATACTGAATGCTTCTCCTTGGTGGCCAGATGGTTGGGGTAATGCATGACATGATTAAACAAACATTTAAAAACCCACAAAAACATTACATATTAAATATGCAATAGTTTACACAATAATGTGGAAGTAACAAGAGTTACTTCTTGGGAGAAAGTGTAGGATAAAAGTAGACAACAGATCATTTTGCATATTTCTGCAATGATAACTATGTTCCTATTCTGTCATGAATTATTCAACCTATTGGCTTTCCCAAACAGTATATTCCACATATACAAAATTAGACTAACGTGCAAAGGAACTGCATGCAGATTGGCATATTTTATGTTGCTCATTCGCATTTAGTAATTACAGACAACTTTGACACTGAAGCAGATAAGAAAAAAACATTGCAAAGACTAACCGTTTTAGCTGGAGCTGCAAGATTTTCCATTTCTTCATGGGTCACCCAAACATTGCCTGAGGGCTATTATTAAGGCCCACAGGGAGGCAGGTAGGATCCGCATTAGGTAAGCAGTGTTAAAGAAGAAAGGCAGCAACACTGTAAGTTAACAGCATACAGCATCAC
The DNA here is from genome assembly GCA_023333525.1 of Aspidoscelis tigris stejnegeri. Lineage (NCBI taxonomy): Eukaryota > Metazoa > Chordata > Lepidosauria > Squamata > Teiidae > Aspidoscelis > Aspidoscelis tigris. The sequence goes on along the minus strand of JALMGA010000005.1, from coordinate 47,569,774 downwards.
AATGAGCACAACCGTGACCTTGCCTCTGTTGAGATGCAGCTAAAAAAATACTTTAGACAGCTGCTTTTCATCTTCTTCCACTTTGAAACCATCAAAGATATGGAGATGATCCTCTGAATTCCATTTTTTTTTAAATGTCAGAATACAATGCCCAACTACATCTACCACTATTCCACTTAAGTGCATTTCCATGTGGTTCTGCTTTCAGAAATCGGGTCTGTTGTAACAGTGTTTCAGAAGCCAACAAATTAGCAACAGTATTTGACAATAAGCATAGACAGTGTCACTGTTTTATAAAAAATGGCAACAGAAAGCAAATAGGTCAGTTTAGATTGGGAGTCTGGATGTTGTAGATTCATGCTTGCTTAAAAATATCACCAATAAGCTATGCATTTTACTCTACTGTACTCTCTTCCTATCATATGGGCAGGCCCATAGCCAGCTCCATATATGGGGACATGTCACAAATTTGGGAGTAAAAGAGTAATATGTCACATCTTGACCATAAGGGACTGGAGTTAATTACATTGGTGGATTAAAAACTTTGATGGAGGCAAAAAAAATTGGGAGGGCTGTCTCCTTCGGCCCTCACAGCTATGGGCCTGCATATGGGATGGGCTCATGAAAAGGAAAGATGGTAGATCCATGCTGCCTCAGTAATTTATAACTTTACAGACTGATAAGAAAAAAACATGAGGTCAACAAATTTATCCTGCAATGAATGAGAAGGGAAGAAGGTGTTTTGCCATGGATATTTTTTGGATGAGGAAGCATTGCATTAGAAAAACACTATTAACATTTTCCCTGATGTGAAAATCAAAGATTATTCCAGCGTTGCCTCTTTAATAAATCACCACAGCCTCAAAAATCAAAATGATTAATAGGGCTATCAGAGATTTTCCCCCTTGTTTTTGAAAACCCTGATTAGAAGGGTTATATCCAACTAGTTTTAAAATATCACACATTTACTAGTAAAGCCATTTATAATGATGTAGTGTGTTGCCTTTGCGTTACCCTGAGTTCCCAAGGGGCAAGATGTTCTCTGACAGATTTATGTCCGCACTGCAGCATGTTTTCAAGGACTTGTGAGTGGGACAAACAACAGTAATGGATGTCCCAGGGTGAAGGAGAGAGGGAAGTGTCAGGATTGGGTGCCACCAGAGTTATTGGTTAAGAACATAAGAGAAGCCTTGCTGGATCAGGTCACAGCCCATCTAGTCCAGCATCCTGTCACACACAGTGGCCCACCAAATGCTCACGGGCATCTCAAGCAGAGACAAGGACAAACCTTCTCCTGCTCTCGAGTCCCAGCAGATGGCCTTAGAAGCGTCGCAGTTCCTCCCCCCCTCAGCCTGAAGGATGCACCTAGCCATTCGTTCTAGTAGCCATTGATACACCTGTCATCCATAAATTTGTCTAACCCTACCTTAAAGCCATCCAGACTGGTAGCTGTCACCACCTCTTCCAGCAGCACATTCCATAAGCCGATGACTCTCTGGGTGAAGAAATACTTCCCCCTGTCAGACCGTATTCTCCTACCCATCAGCTTCATAGAGTGCCCCCTGGTTCTAGTGTTGTGCGATAGAGAAAAGGAATTTTCTCTATCCACCCTTTCTATACCGTGCATAATTTTATATACTTCAATCAGGTCCCCTCTCAAACGCCGTCTCTCCAGACTGAAGAGGCCTAGACATTGCAGCCTGGTTTCGTAAGGGAGGTGTTCCAGACCCTTAATCATTCTGGTTGCCCTTCTCTGCACCTTCTCTAGTTCCACAATATCCTTTTTGAGGTGTGGTGACCAGAATTGTACACAATACTCCAAATGTGGCCTCACCATAGATTTATAAAGGGGCAAAATGACACTTGCTGTCTTATTTTCTATTCCCTATTCTGAGAAGGGTTGCTTGGGATATACAGTACTGAGGCTGTGTTCAGACCAAACAAAAGGGGCAGTTCAGAGGACCCCCACAGTCAGTAGTGTGTGGCCCTTGTGTTCTCAAGACTTCTCTATAATCCACCTTTTATAACAAAAGGCAGGTGGGGCAGGCTGGTATGTGAACAAGCCCATCTTTAAGCCACTGCGCCCCTTGGTACACACTGATATAGAACAGCATGTTGGGAATATGTCTGTCTCGTTGACTATTGAATACAGGAGATTTGGAGTGAGGTGTCATTAATATGCAGATGATACCCATCTCTATCTCTTTGTGCCATCTGAATCAGGAGAGGCGGCTGAAGTGCTTGACAGGTGCCCAGAATCGGTAATGGGCCGGATGGGAGCCAATAAATTTAAACTGAATCCAGAAAAGACGGAGGTGCTGTGCGTCACAGGGTCCTGGGTCCCTGCAGTTGGGAGACACCTTGTCCTCAATGGGGATGTAATGGCTTGGAAGGTGTGACGTCCGCCTTGGGCATTAAACACCAGGAAGGTAGGTAAGCAGGTAAACTGGGAGCAGAGTGAGCTTTGACAGAGTGGCGTGGTTTTACTCCTGAAGGGAGGAGGAACAGAATTTGAGCAGGTTCCAGCCAATCAGTTTTGGACAACAAGCTAGAGGGAAGCTGTTGAGTCAGACAGAGAGAGAGAGTGGTTGGGGCTTTTTGCCTGAGTGAAGCTGACAGAAATATGGATCAGGGGAGGAACTGTATATTACAGTTAATTAGAGTGTATTAAAGAGAAAGTTATAGACCTGAAATAGTGAAAGTGAGCAAAGTTGAAAGCCAAAGCGAAGCACAGAGACTTGTTGGGGTTTAGGTTGATAGAAAAGCTGTTTTCTAGGTAGCATGAAGTAGCCTTTTTAAAAGAGGTAACACAAACTCAAGACATGACCTTTCAGCATGAGTTGTATATAAAAATGAAAGTTTTATTGTTACAAAGAAACATGTTGCAGCCACCAATTTCCAGAGTTCGCAAGCAGGAGGCACTGGCTGAATCCTGGAAGGGAGTGAAAGTGGGTAACTTTGTAATACAATAACAGCTCTGGTTTTAAGCCAGCAGCTTGCAGAAGGATTCTCTCAGGATAGAAGAGAGGAGATATGTGGTGAATCCAAAGCTGTCGTAGCGCTCAGGGAGAGCAACAGTTAAACGCCTGAGGCGGGTGTGGGGCAGAGGGTTGTCACAGAAGGGACAGGTGCAAAATATGGAGGTGCTCTTGGACTCTGGGTTGACGCTCAATTGGAGTGTCTATTCCCAACTGTAGTTGGTGCATCAGTTGAAGCCCTTTTGGGGCAGAGATGACTTGGCCACAGTTATCCATGCTTTAGTAACCTCCAGATTGGACTTTTGTAATGCGCTCTACATGGGGCTGCCTTTGAAGATGGTTCAAAAGTTGCAGCTGGTGCAGAATGCAGCTACTAGACTGCGGACCAGGACAGCTAGCTGGTCTTAAAAGAGTTGCATTGGCTGCCAATATACTACTGAGCCCAATTCAAGGTGTTTTAACTTATAAGGCTCTGTGACTGATTCATTATTACAGGCAGAAAAAGGGTGGGAAGATTTCCCAGCCCCTTTGCAAACATCTTCTGCAGGCTGCAAAAAGAGCGGGAAATATTTCCCGGGCTCTTTGCAAGCATTGGCTGCTTGCTAGAAAGAGCAGGAAAGTTCCCAGGGACTTTGCAAGATTGAGTGACAGGAGGGAGGAGTTACCTCAGTAAGCACCAAACCCAGCCAACCAGAGCACCAGGATCTCTCCCTATTTAACCCAGAGAGCTAGGGCTCTCTGTGTCTTTTTCTCTGGGCAGGTTTTGCAGGGGACTGATCATTGGGGCAGTTTGGTAAACTTTTCAGCCTTCTAGGCCTGTGTGCTCACTACCTGTGGGGCAAGGAGAAAGAAAGAAGGTTGGGGCCTATCTCAGGGATAGACTCCAGGGCATAACTGGGGAAATACAGGGATGCTGAAAGGGGCTTCTTGGCTCTGGTTTGAGGAAGTAGATTCCTGGTTAGCAGATAGCTTTTCTGCTGGGATTTGAACTTTATTTTAGGAAGGACTTTCAAACTGAACACCTGAAAGGTTCCTTCAGGAGCTGGAGGCTTTTGCTGTTCATTTTACTTTTGTCGGACTAGCTTGGGGAGAGCTAAGCTGAACCCTATTTACAATTACTTGTTCTTTTGGACTACTTAAGCAACCTTTATTTTTTGCTACCACTTAATTATTTATTTATCTATCCGCTAGTAAATAATAAACAGTTGGTGTTATATTACACTAGTGTTTATTTTGCTGCTTCAAGGAGAAGGCTTGGCTGTAAGCCTTTGAAGTGGGACACCAGCCCATTGGCAGGCAGTGGGTCTGTACGGCTTGACCACTGCTGCCTCGCCCGCATTACTCTGTCAATACGAGTTCATGAGGGGGGAATGGGATCGAAATGACTTTGGCCCCAAATATCTAAAGGAATATTTTCTCCCATATTGGCCTGCCCATGCCTTATGATTTGGAGGGGAGGCCTTCCTGGTTGTCCCACCATCTTCAGTAGTAAAAGGGGTGGAGACCTGGGATACAGCCTTCTCAGGGATGACCCCCAGGTTGTAAAATAGTCTCTCCTTGAGGTGCTTCAGGCTTCTTCACTGTATATGTTTAAGAAGGCAGTGAAGACACACCTCTTTGCCCTGACCTTTGGTTAAATGGGAATATACTGTCTCTTCCCACTTTACAGACACTGCTGTTGTTTTAATATATATTGTTGTTGTTTTAATATATGTCTGATTTTAAATGTTGTTACCCACCCAGGGACCTTCGGGTATAGGGTGGGATGTAAATAAATATAAACAAAGAAACAAATGAATAAAGGCAACATGGAACATCCATGCCCAGAAGTAGATGTCAAATGTATTCCATTTTCTATCACACTCATGTTCTGCTTTGTGAGCTTCACAATGAGACTCATTAGCTACTGTGGGAAACAAGATGTTGGGTGAAATGTTTTATCCAATGAAGGATTTTTGACACTCTTAGGACTAAGATTTTGTAACTCACCGTTCTAGATGTTGGAGGGGCTGATGGACTTGTGAGAGATACCATCTCCTGGATTGCCAGGCGGAGTTTGAGACGATGAAGAGGGTTACTAATTCCAATTTCCCTCTGAATTTCAGTATCTGACAAGGCGGACATAATGGCTCCACTCTTCACATTTGCACGGCAAGCAGCAACATACCATGCAGGCATTCCCAGCCACAGCTGTTGGGAGGTAGGAAATAACAAGCACAGTCAATAGCACAAAATCTAGTTGCCAAAAGATTTAGGGCTGAAGTGTTTCCTCTCCTATGCTTCTTTTCTCAACATCATCTTGTAAGATATTTAGTTCTTATTTGTAAAGCAAACCCTGTGAAAAATGAAATGGGAAGAATTTGTGCCTAAGGACATCCTATACAGTGGTACCTCGACATACAAGTGCCCTGACATACAAGTGTTTTGAGATACAAGCCGCCGAGCGAGTGATATTTTGCTTTGAGATGAGAGCAAGATTTGAGATACGAGTATGTAAATACAGTACAGTATATAACAAAAACAACTGAGGTGGTGTTTTGGGAGCTGGAATGGATTAATGGGAAAACTGCTTTGAGATACGAGCGATTTGACATAAGAGCAAGGTTACGGAACGAATTAAACTCGTATGTCAAGGTACCACTGTAATTCTAGAGCACTCTTCAAACTTTATTGACAATGAGTTCAGTAACATGGGTGATTTTTCAACAAAGCAAAAAATCACTGTTCACGGTGAGCTGTGTGATGCAATTTACTTCTAACAATATATCATAGTTCAGTAATATTTGAGATAACTCATTTAATATAAATAGAAATGAAAAGACCATGTAGAAAAACAATGCAATATAGCCAGGTGGGCACTGCTGAGAAAATGGAAATGTGAGGAAAACCACGAGAGGTTGCCTTGCTGGTTTCTCTGGCAAGTTTGAAGTCTGCAAACCCAATTCTGATCTGGACTATGAGGTGGAAAACAAAAAGGTAATAACAATCAATGTACTGTCAGGGCCTTTCCGCACTGGTCGTCAAAAAATGGATCTTTTCAGATCTGTTTTCGGTGATCCAGTCTTTACAAGGATCTGTCCCAGATCCTCAAGGCCTCAGGTGCCTGCACACACGCAAGGGGGCAGCGGCAAGGGCGGATTTTGGAGACGGACTGGAGTGGGTGCTGTGCAGATGCACCAGCACCCAGTCCAATCCGGCCTCTGAAGGCCCTCCCCCCTGCCTCACCCACTGGCTTCCTCAAAGCCAGGATGGGGAGGCTGGCAGCCAGCTTCCTTGGGGTCCCCCTCATCCAAGAAGCTGCAATTGCAGCTTCTCAGGCCAAGGGACCCCGCAGCCTACACTCATCCACCCCACCCTGGGTCGCACGTGTGTGCGATCACGTGCTTACCTGGCAGTGGCCGGGCCTATTCTGCCAGCAGGAGGCCAGCATGCCCTGTGTGCGTGTGTGCCACAGCTTCCCTGGCCAATGGGAAGCCACGGTGCACGCACACATGCGCAGGGCATGCCGGGCTCTTTATTCTGGAATATCCAAAGATAGTGGAATAAGTAAGTTATGTCTAGAGTCAGCCTTTGTCTCCTTACTTCCACATGTAGTTTGTAGTCAAACATTAGATCTTTCATAGCTAATCATACTGCAAATTAGCTATAATAATGCCACGGCTCCATGTGCATTCCCAGATATTTTGTGGGCCTTCTGAGATGTACAGTGCACACATTTGAAGGTATGAGATGCCCATTGAAGCGTGTGCTGCCTAAGGCTTCTAGGGCCAAAGATGCAAAACAACACTCTCAGGGTGAACAGTTTTATCTGTGATGTCTTTGCACACTCACATGAACAGAAATGAGGAAGCTTCCACAAATACACTTGCCCTCATGCATCTTCTGCTCCAGACATGGTGACATAATTCCCCCCCACAGTCCCCTAACAAAGATTAGAGCTTCTAGCCACGTGCACTGCTGATAGTGAATAGTGAGACTGGGACAAACATTCCAGGAGAATGGCCACGTCAGAAAAATATATATCATGTCTTGGAATTCAGATATACCATATCAATAGTTTTCAGAGATGAAATATTTGGAAAAATACAAGTAAGGGAAACTATTGAACAATCACAAAGGTCAGACTTTTGAAAGTCTGCAGCAACTTGTTAAATAGCCAGATGTTTGGGCTAAAGGAAATTAACCCTTCAGAGACATTAATGACTTTATGAAGGAGAGTTAGAGGGCAAATCAGCACAATGAAATGTGAGGAACAGAGGAATGGAGCGTATAGGCACTAGGAATTGTTTCTATTGGTTGGTACTTTTTAGTTAAACTTAACTTTTGGACACAATTAAGTAGCTTTACTGACAGATACAGAAGTGGGTTGTTCTGGGAGAAGTTACAGTTCAAAGCTGACACCCCATCTTCTTTCCAGGCAGTTCTGCCAGTGAGCTACAGCTGTTCGTATCTATTAATAGAACAGAAAATAACTTGGCAAGCATCACATTCTAGGACACTCCATATCCACACCATGGAGCTTCTTCCGTCCCAGAGCATCCTGGAATGTGCAGGAGCGTCTCCAGTCCTCTGATGCTTTGGAGCAATTTGTATTGTTCCACAGCTTTAGCAGGAGTTGCAGGAGAGCTCCATGTAAGCTCCAAGACGTACTGTTCACACTTTCTCCTTGTGCATGGGGGTGGGCACATGCTAATGTTGCTGTGGCTGTTGCCACTGCAATCTGGCCAGACCAAAACTGACCATTCACACTTCAAGTGCTGGTGGTCACTTTTGGGATCAACACCTTTGTGTAGAAAGAACCGTAATATAATAATAATAAAAAGTAAGTAAAAAAAAGCTAGCACATAACCCCACTTCTTTTTTGGTCAAAAAGAACTATTGAGACAAATACAACATCAGACACATAAGTGTCAAGTAAAAATTAAGGAAGGTTGGCAGAATGGTTGGAAAGATCCTCCACCAACCTAGATTTTCACAGTACTTTTAAACAAGCCTATGTGTTTTGAAAGGGCTTCACACTTTTTTCTGAATCTATTGCTCTAAAAAACCAACATGAGGATCGCTGTGGAACAGAACACATTATAAAATGTTTGGGAAGGTTCTTAATAAAACCTATAAGGTATCTGAAAATTTATTTTTCCTTAGGAATATAAACTGAAATAATAGATATTAAAATAATTCTTAGCATATAGATACAACAGAACTTCACTTTACCTCTAGCCACGCAACGACTGTAGGCCCATCCCACTGTGCAAAGGGTAGCCCCTTCCTTCGAGCTTCCTCAAGAAGTTCATGCCTAAAAGTGCATCACAAACTATTAAAGCATGTGGTGGTACCTAGAAACACCACAGACAGAATTATGTTTAGATATATTTATTTTACAGTAAAGTACATCAACACAGTATGTTAAATTCCTTGTTCTTTTCTCAAACTTGTGGAACTGATTAAACCTTTGAAAAAGTATTAATTTACTTGTACGAATGTTTTGCTTTGCATTTTCTTGCTCCATGTAGTCATAGATTTAGCAAGGTGAAAGAAACATCAGTAGTCCTGTAATCCAAAATGGTGTTAATGCAGAGAATCCACTGAAGGACATTCACGTCCAATTATTACCTTCTATTCCATCATCTATTGATAATGCCTAATATGTAATCACCAGTTTTCCAAACTGAATACAGAAACAGAATACATTTAGAATACTATGATATCCTTTCAGATAAATGAAGGGGGAAAAGATTTCCTCCCAAATCAGTATTAGGCTTTTGGTGGTATACCAGATCAAGGGCTGGGCTAGAGAAGTCCAGGGGCCTGTGCTCTGCACACTATGAATGGCCAGTCTATTCTGGACCAGGATGTGGATTGAGATAGGGCACCAAAATGGTTTACTATCCTATTTCACTGGTAGATCTTTTTGAAGGTCACTGGTAGACCCATGGACCACTATCAGTATACCAGACCATGAAGGGCATGTAGACAGCACATCCTTGTGGTCCAGTATACAAAGGGGACCCTTTTCAGTGGCATACCAGCTAGCATTACTACAAGTGGTGTGTGATGAGAAGGGCCCTTCTGAAGGCCAAGAATGAAAGTTCCCAGGCTTCAGAGACAGGACAACTCTCTGAGGGTTCTTTGGAGAGAGCAGCCAGGGCTGGGACAGCACAGGCCATTTGAAATGCAAGTGGCTCTATCCCATTCCAGGATGTCCCACAAAATAACCGGGTAAGTGCAGAAAAGGCCTTGGATTCTGCAGTTGTAAAGCATAAATGTGCAGCTTGAACTATACTAAAATATGGATTACACATCCATATTGGTGAACAAACTAGATTTTCAAAGTTTGTGGAACAAATACAGGTGATTAACTTCACTTTGCTATGCTGTGGATAGTCAGCCGTAAACTCTCAAAAACGTGTAAGCATTTTATCATTTTGCCAGGATACAATTATTAAATGGATTTCAAATTGGCCTCCCCCACTGTTTTGTATGTTCATTAAGTGCTGTGAGCTTAATGACAAAACAATATGTTTACCAGAACAGTTCTGAATAATAGTTGCTAAAAACACACACACATTCCAATTGGGAAAACTGTTTTAGCATGCTATTGTGGAAAATAAAATCCCAATTTGACAAATATGCCTAGGAAAATATGACGTTTTTGTGTAATTCATTAAACATTAGTTATCAGCTGATATAATTTCATACACAATTTAACTTCAAACTGAATCAGATAAATCACATAATCAGTTAAATTAAGGTTATTATTTGCTCACTTGGATTTTTTTATTTCTATTTTAAAATTAAGTTTTAAAGTAAGTTTTTGTGTCTTTTAAATAAAGAATACCTAATTAGATTGTATTATACAACAGTCCTTAAATATTGCTCTAACTGTACATACTTCAAGTTTTAATAGTTGTTGTTATTCCTAAAAGCCTCCATAAGATAAACAGAAACATTGGTTAGAATGCTAAGTAGCTCTGAGAAATTGAGATTGTGAGCCTGTTCACACTTACCTTACGGAAGCAATTCCAGCCACTCCTAGGGAAACTGTTCTGTACTCTGCTGCTACCACATCCCAAAAGGTATTAAGGCTGCCCCAGTCTAGTGAGTTACTGAGCTACTGGTCAGCAGCATTTGTTCCTTCTTCCGTGTGTGAAGCTGTGAGTGGGCATGGCAGTGTGCCACATCCTGATCACTATAGCAACATCCTGGCACATGCCAAATATTGTGCGGGTATTGCCATGGCCTGCCTAGGTCAGGCCATTCACATTCCAAGTGCTGGTGGTCCAGCTGAGGACTGCACTGCACTAGAACTTGAAGTGAAGATGACTCCCTCTACACCTGATCTTCACCTCACTGGCATCTTATTATTTTACCATTCCAGTCAGTGAAGTGCACATAGGCCCAACAACGCTGAAAGAATTATGGTTCAAAATATAACACCCAACACTATCATGAATCAACTGACCTGTGAAATATAATAGACTTATTTACAATCTTATAGTATGTTTACTAGACAGTCAAGTTCACTACACATACTTATCAATTCCTACAGGTTCAAGCATTACAAGATCCTAAGGCTTTGTTTGTTAAAATGGATTTTAATACAAAATATTCAATTAATATATTTAGTTTCTCTCCAAAACCCAAAGCAGATTTAAATAAATAAATAAAATAAAATTACTGTTTTAATCACAGAGAAGCTGTTCGCATTACTGGAAGAAGCCTACATACCTTATATACTTGCATAAGGACTAACATGGAGGTTGTTTTCTTACCAAATTTTCTGAATGGACTATTGTAACTTCCATCGTTTTTATACTGCAATATAGTGAAGATAACTCCAGATTAAAATCAATTTCTTTTAATGGAGCTGTCTCCAAAGGATTGCAGGTACAGGATTGTTGTTTAAGGTGTTTTTGCCAACGTCAGAACAATAAAAGAAATATATTATCAAAACTTGCAAAATAACTGAATTGATAACAAATGTAACTTAAAGTGGAAAAATCAATATAAAATTTTGTTGTTCTATAAATGGCTCATATAGAACAAGAGAATGAAAAATGAGCAAGTGAAATATCAGAGCTTTTCCAGTGAAGTGCTTCTGCAACGTATTTAAGTGAATCTAGCATTTCATTCACTTCTATCAAAACATATTAATAGATCCTTAAGTACAAAAAGGAGTGGACTCTTGTTGTCCAGTTTAGGATATTTTAAAATCTTGTTTTGGTCCAATAATAATAATAATAATAATAATAATAATAATAATAATAATAATAATAATAATAATAATAATAATAATAATAATAATAATAATAATAATAATAATAATAATAATAGGAGAAAAAAAAGAAATCCAAATATGGTGCTGAAAGTGAGAATGATCAGCAACCATTATGGTTTAACTTACCCAGATGTGCTTTTCATGAGATGGAGAGAGATGAATGGAAAAGAAAAGCACACAAATATTAATGAACATATGTCGATCCATAAAAAGAAATCATATGATAGATAAAAAAGTAAAGAAGCAGCATTGTCAATAGGGTATTCTCTTGTTTTTAAAATAAAACCTGGTTTCACTCTTTTTACTAAATCAATATAATAGCCCTGTACAGGATAAACATGCTCACACAGCAATGAAATAAAAATGACTGCCACTGGTTTTGTACAAAATGGATTATGTAACAACTGGATTCAATCTATGCATGAGACACTGTACCTTCCCTGCAGTTTACAGTTAACATATGTGCAGTACCAACTCGTGGCACTTTTACCTAGGAGAAATTCATCCTTCAACAATATCCTACCCAATATGCAGTTTTCAGTTATCCGGGGGGGGGGGGGGAGGGGGGGCAGATATACAACTCTGGAAGGTGACAATATTTTGGAAAAGAGAATGTGCAAACGTCCCTTTTTAAGCAACTTTCTAGTAGGAATGTAATATATTGCCTATATAAACATAACTGATAATTTTAAGGGAACTCTGAATCGACAGAATCCACACAGAAATTATATATTGAGCAGTCTTGAGTTAAGTAGCATGGGAGCTGTTAAAATTTGCACAGAATTTCTATTGATGTTTGCAGTGTTGCATTTGTGCATTTTGAACTGGCTTTGCTGCATTCTTTATTGACAAGCAAATTAGCTAGTGAAAGGAGACATGGCTGTATATGTAACCACTCTGTTTCTATGCCAAGTCTGTGCTTCTATGGATGCGAAACAGGGAAGTTGAGCTCCCTCAGATTTTATGCATTTGTACTACACCCAAAAATGGGAAGTTTACTTAAACAGAAATAATTGTCACATCTCTATAACCTCCTGCAGCATCCTTCTCAGACAGTACTGAGAGCAGAGATTGTGTTTCTACATAATTCTAACTCAACTATCAATTCTTAAGAAAAAGTTTCCTGTGGCACTTTATCCAATTCTGGCTAAGGATCTGAAGCTTTAAAGCGGAAGGAACACAGAGAAGTTACGCTCAATAAGCAGTCTGGAAAAGGAAATAGATGAACCTGCTCTGAAATAGGGCTTAAATAGAATAAGGGTGAATAAGGGTGAATTAGCAATTAAATGGAGAGCAACTGTGGCAGCCAAATGGTTAAACACAAACATTAAAGCACTCAGCAGAGGAAACTCTAACACTAATATTTTCTGTTGCTAAAGAATGAAGAGAAACAAACAAATCGATGCTCTTCCAGCTGCGCATATGCTATGTGGCTATGGGGGTCAGATGCTGGTTGTCAATGAGTTTTAGACATATCTTAGTTAAGTATTTTGGGCTTCATCTCTTTCTTCTGGCAGGATTTGCAAAGTGCTGAAATTGTGCAAAGAGTTGAAAATCTGTCACCACGTGTGTAAGAACTATGCGAGTAAAAATTCAAGGGCCTCTGCAAAACCACTGAATTTTATCTTTGGATATTATGGCACTTGCACAAGGTGTGCACACCTTTGAAGGCAGAAATTTATTAAGCTACAACAAATTCATATGAGTCCTAACACAAAAGAGAAACATAAATTTCATGTCACAGCAAATTTGCCCCAATAACAGCAATTAAATACAATTGCGAGCTGAAAAATTATTAAATATTGTTAAGAGCTAGAGAAATGAATGCTCTCTTAATGACTGCACTAATGGATTATTTCAGCACTAAGAATAAAACAAAATTTAGATGCTGGGAATTACATACAGCTTAATGCAATTTTAATTTTTTAAAAAAGTTTAATTAGTAGGCTCTTTATAAGAAACACTTTGTTAATATCTATTGGTGAAGTCATTGTTTCTGGCTAAAAATGTTGAAGCCATACTAATATATTAAATTTTCCTGGAGATTAGATGCATCTGATGTAACAATGTATTTTCCATTTTACAGAAATAAATCTTTGAATGCAATTTCTCCCACAGAGCATATCCAAGGCTGCTGCAGGAATTGCAACACCCTATGTATAATTGTCTGGCACGAAAGAGTTCCTAATGAAATGAATGGCAGCTAATCCATTGGAGATTAGTACAACCAGGGCTGTTGTCACACCTTGAATTTAAACCTTCTTCAGTCCATCTTCAGCTCTGACTGCTCACACCTTTGCCTTTCTGTTTCATTTGTGGATTTTCCATGTAGGAAAGCCCAAATGGAGGGCCTCCCCTGTCTTGTTTTCACAGACAATCCACTCAGCTTGTGAAAGAAGAGATTTGGGAAGGATGACAGCTTTAATCACTAAGCTTTAGACAATGTATAGGGTTAGATCTCTGAGTAAAATTTAAACTGTTTTGTTATTGCTCTAAGACTAAAAAATCTTAAATAGATAAGGAAGCTATACATTTGGTTCTGGAGGGTTAGCACCTACATGAATTTGAATTGGTGACTACCAGTTACTATAATCTCTTGTGATACTCTCCTTATACCCAAGTGTTGATTTCCTAAACAGTACACTACTGAAAGATGTGGTGTTGACTACCAGCTTGGATAGTTTATAAGCAAGATAAGGGTATATATGAAATACATATAGAACCTGTCAATCATAACTAAATACCTATTTAAAATAAATTATCACCTGTGTGGGATTCTAATGGTATAAGTATTTCCTAGTTTCTAGCCCACATTAGTACAACTTTTACAGAAACATCCTCAGAAAACAGAAATGACTGTATACACGCACTTCAATAAAGTAACTTTAGAATAAGCAACATTATCTGAGGACAGAAAGAGCTCCATTTTAATGAAATTTCTTTTTATGTATTTTTAAAAACCAAGCATGTGCAGGCCTTATGAATCATGTTAAAGCATTAATATACATATTAAATTTGTGAAGCATGAAATCTCTGGAATACTTGCTAGATATTAATCTCTCTGAGGACCTTTTCACATTTGGCTGATCGGGATGGCCGCACATGCTCTGGCACAGTGCATTCACACACCTTGAAGCTGCCTCTGTCCAGAAGCAGCTCAGACTATGTGCTGCCATCCCAATTTTCAGTAGCTGTGGAACAGTAAAAACTATGACCTGTGAAAAGCATTTGCATACTCCCCAATGTGACGGGGCTGTGGGAGTGCTCACTGCCAGTTGCCACAGCAATGGCTCAGCATGCATGGCCATTGCCATGGAATGGCAGACAGTCACAGATGGGATTGTCCACATTTTCCTGAGATCCAGGTAGGTCTGGGTGAAGTTTGGTTTGAGCCTGCACTCATAATACTTTCCCACAGCAAAAACATCCTGAGACATCACACACTCCATAGTATATGTATAACATACATCCATACAAATATTTATTCAGTTATGAAACACTCACTGAAGGAATGAAGCATGATCTGAACACAGAAAACATGTCTTCTTTTAAAAGAGGCACTTATTTTCTAAGCTCCACTATAACAAACTACTATTTCCCAACAATTAACCCTCAGGCCATTAAATCAGGCTGTGTTTGCATGACTAAAAGACCTTAAGTAGGGGCAGTTTCCCTATTAAAGGTGCCTTTACTGTAATGGAGATGTAGCTTCACTAGTTGCACATGGAGTCTCTAGCTGCTTCTGCACTCTGACCTTGCACCAATCCCATCTCTTGTATTGACTGTGATTCCAGACTCTATGCAGTGTACATACAATCTCACACTCCTTCAATGTCCATTCATTCCCCCATCCTTCCTTTTTCTCTGCTGCCTTCTTGTGTCTATAGGCCCTTGGTGCAAGGTTCTATCAGACATGCTCTTTGTAAAGTGTCATGCCCATAAATAACACATATGTGACATGAAC
This sequence comes from Aspidoscelis tigris stejnegeri, assembly GCA_023333525.1. Lineage (NCBI taxonomy): Eukaryota > Metazoa > Chordata > Lepidosauria > Squamata > Teiidae > Aspidoscelis > Aspidoscelis tigris. The sequence goes on along the minus strand of JALMGA010000005.1, from coordinate 47,554,554 downwards.
AATGGTCATACATGCATAGATATATATATACACAAAATAGCAGTCAAAGGCCACTCTTTTAAACTATATGGTGTGTTTCTTTTTTTAGAGGCTAGCAGCAACATGTAATGAGCAGGCACAAGAAATTTCCAGTCAGCAGAAAATGTGTGATCTGAAATGTAACTGACTTGACATACTCTAAGGTTACTTGATTATAAAACTTGACATTCATCTCTCATTCGATAATCAGTCATCTTAGGGACCTTTCAATTTGTGCAGAAAAAGGCTTATGGATTATTAAATGAGGGCACAGAAGGGGTCTCACACACTGAGGCAAAACCCTGTCAAATTCAAAATGACTGTAAGATATGACTTGCCTAAAACAGATCTTTTCTTAATAGAGGTTCCCTTCAGACAGTGGGTTCACAGCACAGAAAAACAGAGGCTTCTGCTATTTGAAAGAAACCACTGAAGCATGAGCAAGAGATGTATGCACAAACTCAAATGTGATTTGGTTCAAACCAAACCAAATCATATGGTGTTCAGTTCAAATTTGAACTGGATTGAACAGGCTACATCCAGTTGGAATTTAAAGCTCACACAGGTTTGAACCTTAAAAAACACTAATATCAATCTAAAAATCATTTTTAAAGGACAGTTGCTGTCAAACCCAAACCTGCTTGAACCAATGAATTCCCTCTGGTTTGGTTTGTGTTCGAACGGGCTTCCTCAAATGGGGTGTGGTTCTGGTTCAGGTTCAAACTGGTTCAAAAACGAACTAGTTAAGCCCATCTCTATTCTTTTATATGAATAGATTTCACCCCCACCTCATTTAACCCTAACCCTAACCCGAAGATTTCAGGGCAAGGCACAATAAAGCTTTAATTAGCTTTATACACAATTAATAGATATGCAAGTGATATACAGTTGCATTCAGCTTGTAGTTGGGCTTTCTCACTGGTGGCATCTTACCTTTGGAATACCCTCTCATCTTCTCTTTGTGACGTGCTTGCAATTAGAGCTTATAGGTACCTATGAAAGACTTATCTCTTTAGCTAGGCATTTGCTGGGTAAACAGCCCACTCAGTTTTTAATGTGTTTTTAATTGTTTGGTTTTATTCTGTGCATATCTTACCTTTGTTTTTAATGTCTTTTATAATACGCTTTTTAATAATAATAAAAAAAAAAACAAAGCGACTACTAGAATTGATGCCTAGGTACTGTTTCCAGGTTGGAGAGATAGACAGGATGCCTCTAAAGGCCATTTGCAGAGAACTGAAAGCAGGTGCAGTTTTGCCTATGTCTTCTGCTTGCAAGTACCCAGATGCTAGACTAATTGGAATGTGGACTCATTTGGCCAGGCTTCTCTTATGTTGTTCTTAAGTTATTGGAGCCTGTGATGGAAATTAGAAACCATGCTGCTGAATGTCTTAATGTGCACAACACATTCAAATCCTTGAGCCTTTCTATTATTCCCCCTAGGGCTGAACCTTCAGGTTATTTCTGGATGTGAACTCCTATAATGACAGGGAATTAAAATAAATTTAGTATCTCAGCAGTTTGATGACTTTTACTTAATTTATCTAGAAGTAGGAAAAGACAAATTGCACTTGACTTTTCTTCATAGATTGCACTAAGACAGATTTTATACACATTACTTGTCTATTAACCAGTGAACACTGAACAATGGAAATACAGTTCCTCATATGGTAATGATGTCAAATGCTGAAATATATCTACAGAAAAAACTGACAACAGCAGTCTATAAAGATTCTGATAAGCTGAACAGTAAGCAGAAAAAAGGATAAACAAGCATCAGCTGACGGACAAAATACTGTACAAAATTTGATGTTCACATTGAAGGAAGCAAAATTAAAATGTTTTAGATGAGTGCAGGTGTTTTCCTCTTCTCTATGGAGCCTGATGGGGACCAAAAAGCAGTAATGATTGTGTTCTGCTACACATCTTGTTATATGTTCTGAGTCATAGCAATTGCTGAATTAATTCTGAGAGTAAATTCCGTGGGAGAAAGCACGCAATTATCTTGTAATTCATATAAACAAAACTTAAGATTTTTAAAATCATGGCAGATAAAACTACTGCTAATGAAGAACATCTGTATTTTATAGTAGAATTCAGGTAAATGTACAGAGTTTTCCCCATTTTTTAAACCAGCAGCTCACCTAATGAACTGGACACAATCTTATACCATATTCAGTTTGAATGAACATTATCATCATCATCATCATCATCATTATTATTATCAATAATAATAATAATAATAATAATAATAATAATAATAATAATAATAATAATAATAATAATAATAATAATATAAGCAGATATATATCAAGATTATTTCATTTTGATGATTATAATAAATTAGTGGATACAACCTGTATTTGAAAAATGTGTTATCTGTGGTCTCCAACATAGTATATTCTCATAGGCATATAGAGAATGAAATACCCGATATACATACCAAAAGATGCAATCCACATTGAAACCTTCCCGGCTATAGAATAACCTCTCCTAATAGGGGGATCATGCACCACGACTTTACCTCTTTTGACAATGGGTGATACCGCTTCACCTAATCTTTTACTAAATAATAATGGTGTCACCGTTTCACTGCCAACTTTCACTTGCTTTAAACAGATGCTTTTAAAAACATACAAAATGATAACCTACTTTTTCTTTAATCTTCGGTCTTTCTCTGCTTGTGTTCCAAGTTTGCCTAATCCCAGAGATTCCTGTGCTGCAGCTTCTGTTTCCATGTAACCCCCTATGTTAAAATAGCAAAGAAACATTCACCTTTGTCATTCTTTTCATATACTCTGTGATCATTTTGTGGGTGAAAACATATTTTCTGAACGTTATGCATACAGGTGCTGCTTATTGTTAGTACTATTTGTAAGTAAACTATTTGGTGCATAATCTCTTCCCCTTCTTTTTAAGTGGAAAAAATCCACAAGAAAAGAGTCATTTTTTTTTAGCACAAATAGAGAATAGCTTCTATTCAAAACTGTCAAAATGTATCTATAAACAAACTCAACATGACAATTTATGGTTAAATATTATAAACAGCTTAAATAACCAGCAATTAATTTATACCTCATTTCTATAATAATAGTAGGGTGGATATGCTATCCTTTATATGTAGACATGAAATTATATAATTTATAAATTAGAGGTGTTTTCCTTTTAATGGACATTATTTCATTAATGTAATGAAAGATTCATTCAATAAGAAGAAGAAAAAGAAAAAGGGTTTTAAAAATAAAAATGGATAAATGCTTTGGAACAAATCCTTAAAGTATTTAATTACATATTTGATAACATTTGTTTTTAGAAACAAGCTCACTGATGTCTGACATTTTCATTATCCTAGCAAACTATACCCTAAGGTTTTTCTTTTTCTTTTTTGGTACTGTATGGATATGCTGAAAAGTTCTTTCAGTCTTTCAGATTATATGGAGGAAATTCAATGAATAAAGAAGCAAAGGAACAAGCGATATTAAGAAGGGAAGTCAGAGAAATGGGGGAAGTCATACAGAATAATAAAGCAATACACACTAAGAGAAGATACAAGAAATTGTATGATAGATATTGTTTAATTTTTTTTATGTCATATTGCTTTTAAAATCAATAAAAATATTCATGGTTTATACTACTGTACAGCAACAATTTGGTGAAAACTCAGTTAAGGCTTCCAGAAATTTTAACTTCTGAATACTTGGAAAAGAAGAAAAGTAACTCTTTAACAGAGGAGTGTGACAGTCTAGAAATGGAAAATTGAATATACATCAGCAATATTTAACTATTTGTTCTTTAATAAGCTTTCTGGGTTTCCTAGCATGCACCTCACAGAAAGTCTTAGAATATGAAGTGCTAAAACAACTCTTTGAGTGAGTGGGGCTGACTCTGATTTATCATCCCTTCCTGCTTGCCTTATCTGTTAGGCCTTTCCTCATCTCCCAAAAGTTACCTTTTGTATTTGTTTTCTACAGTAGTTAGATTCCCAATACTTATTGCTCTATGCACACTGTATACAAATAGTACATTTGTATAGCACATTTGTATACACATTCTGTTATAATACTATAGTTAACTGAAATATTTGGTGATATGCTAAGTGTCAGCTCCAAGCAAAATGACCTTGCATAGTGAAACCCTGAGTCCTCAGGCCAATTTGCACTTGGCTTCTTAGTCTGCAATTAGCTAACATTTGGGCAGGTGCATCTGCACTTGTAGGAGGCATTTCCAGTCTACAAATGCCTGCCCAAATGTTAACTAATTGCAAACTAGCTGCGGTTCCTGGAATCATGCACCACAAGCAACCTAACCCTCTCCAATCCCAACCCAAAGCTTACCTGGCACATCCAAGCTTACCTGACACACCTTTTCCAGTGCAAGGTGTCATCTGAGGTACCTGGTACTCAAAAGACCCCTGATGTGACTCTACGTGTGCAGAGTCCCATCACTGTCATTGCGATGGCACACACACAGTTGGGCAGGGTGCCATAATAACTCTGCAGAGGATTGGATGCACAACTGGATCCAGGTAAGTTTCCAGATGTGCGGGGGCTACACTGTCGTGTACTAATACTCCTTAGTGCAAATGCTAGTTATGTTAGTCTCTCCTGCACATTTTCTGCCCAACGGACGGGAAGGCAAGTGCAGAAACGACTCTCTTTTGGAATCTTTGCTGCTCTCAAAATCTAGTTATTATGACATTCCTGTGATGTTACATATTGCCCATTGGTAAAACTTGGGAAATACCATTATGCAATTTTAAATTAAATAACACTTTCCTGTCATAAAAATAAACAAACAACTGCAGACCGATGTAACACTTCTGTTAAATATAGATGCAGATAGTATAGTTGTAACAATGGAAAAACAGCAAAAAGATGTTGCGTAACTGGAGAAAAAGTCAAGTAAGATAACAAATGAAGGGAAATAGAGAATAAAGAAATGAAACAGAAGATAAAATCCCCGCATTTTCAATCTTAAAGAAGTTCAGGGGAAATATTTGGTCTGTAAATCCTTCAATCTGTAAATCTGGCTGAAATTGAAAACTGTCACCATATGAAACCAAGGAAGAAAAGTAACATGGGATTAATTCTCTGTCATACAAGTATTCAAATTGATCCCCGCTAATTATCTGATTTGAAAATGCTATATAAAATAAGACTACGGATGAAATAATACTGCATATTAAGCAAATTGAAGAAATTTTGAAAGAGTAAAGAAAAGCTTGACAAGCATACCCATTGTGGCTGGTGGGCAGATGGCAAGACAGCTAAAAAGAACTGGTACTTGTGGTCAGAACAGGTATAGCTAATGGTAGATGAGAAAGCTCAGAGCCACTGGGTGTTGCATGATGCTACTGTCTACTTTGTTCTTATGAACCAGCTGACCAAGACAAGATGCAGAAATATATAACTGAAATTGCGTCAATTTTCAGAGACAAGGAAAGGAAGAAAAGGTCCAGTGCAGCATCAAAATTAGAGTGCACCATGTTATTTTTAACATTAGGTTTTATTCCCTAGTGTATATAAGGACATAAATAGCTGTCACTAAAGCAGCCCTGAGGAATCAGACTAACAGCCTATTTAGGCCAGCAAGTAGATGACTCTAGAAAGATTGCAAGTCTGCAGATGTGAGCTTTTCCTATTCTTATTCCTTGGCAACATTACCTATTAAGAAATGAAAGAGAATGCGACATGAGGTCTGATCTTTTTGCTGCAAGTATTTCTGAACAGTCCATGACAAATGTTTTATAATATCTCATTTGGGGCTTTTGTTTACATATGCATATATGTGCCTCTAGGAAATGTTTCTGTTACTGCAAAAAGAGTATTCAGTATACTATATAAGAAATCATGAATCACGGTTCAGTATCAATCTATATCTAAGCTGAAAACAGATGTTTCTATGACACTATTAGCTTTCTTCCTGCTTTGGGTAACATTGGCAAAATGACCATCAGAAGAGCAGGGTAAGCTCCTGGGGAGTGCTTTCTCCTGTTCAATGGTTACCACAAGTTAGAGGAAGCTCATGGTGGAACGGTGGCTGGCTACATGTAGAACTGTGTGGGCCATTGCATGCCAGCACACTAACTCAGCAGCAGGGGAGCAGTGCTGAGCAGGAACTATACCCTGATGACTCATTAGTGATGTTGTGAGGATCCTGCCTTAGTATTTTCCATGTATAAATAATATAATGCACAAACCTAATCCCTTGGGTTTAGTTGTTGGAAACTGCTACTGCAATGCCAACATTAATAAAATACATATTAATGAATGCACCTAAGAATGAATAACTTGCTGGGTAGAAAATATATTTTCTGTACCTCTAGATGTACTCTAGTACATAGTGGCCAGAACCCAGGTGTTCCTCGGTTCAAATCCCTGTTCTATCACAGACAGTCACCAGGTCTTCTCAGCTATGTGAGAGCCTTGGGAAAGGAAGAAGCTAAGAGTGTAAACTCTGACTGAAAATCTGAATCTGCTAAGACAGTCATCTCTCTAGCAAACCAGTGTCAGATACCATACGTTTACACTCCTTTGGATCATGCTGGGAAGGCCTTAAGGAAGCTTGGGCAATTCACAGTTTCCATACTTTCATATCTAGGCTCGTTCCATTGCCCTTCAAGACAGAAGGACGCTAACAACTTGCAGATGGGAACACATTGCTCGAATAATCAATAAATTGATTTGGAAATACATTGAATTTGTGCCCTAAATTTAAAAACCATCCTATTTTTTGTTTTCTCTCCAGGGTAGAAGATAAGAAGGTCTAAACTAAACTTTACCAGTTATGAGAAATGCTAGCCTGCTCAACTGAATCAATAATCAACTTATATAAAAAAAATCAAATATCAGCATGAGCAATATACAAATCATGGATTTTCTGTAGTCCAAGTACTATTTTGGTAATTTTTATTTATATTTTTGTGAAGCAAAAGTAATTTTTTCAATATGAGAAATCTTTCTAAATATCAAGTTCCACTACCAATTTCAAAGTAGAGGAGAATTTTCCCCATACTAGTAGTGTACCAGAACCTGCTTTCAAGTAATGACAACCCAGAAAGAGAACAATAAATGATTACCAAACCAGCTACTATCTGATATTTCTAAGTTTGAGACCTGATAAACAGGAACTTGTTAGGCAGGAAGCTGGGTGGTGCAGAAAGTAAAAATGGGAGTCTCCAAGGCTGTGGGAAGCCTCCTAGCCCCATAACTATTGTGCCAAGGCTGTAAGAAGGTTGTTTCTTCTGGAGTAACTATGGGGCCTGTCATTCCCCCTACAGCAGCATTTTCCTGTTCTGCAAAGAAGCTTTATAAGGAACTCTGAGCTTGATTCACACTGGAAAAATGGTCACTATTTGTGTATGTGCAAATAACATTCTACCAAAGACCCATATTACAAGCCACAAACAAGTTTTGGTATATTTTGTGTAACAGTGTCATGTGACACAAAAAATAATATTTGTCATTTGCTGTTTTTTTGTTTTACTTAAACTTTAGCACAGTAATTGTTGGCAATTTTATTTGTGCATGAGAAAATACATTTCAAAATATGGTCCAGGTAATATTTAAATGTTAAAATTTAGTATTTCTGCTTTTGGATATTTTTACAGAAGGTGATTCTGTGTGGTTGAGACTCATTCTGTTTTACTAAAAGGTCAACACTGAAGACTTTAAAGACTCCTCTTATTATTTAAAGACTCCCCTATGAATGCGCAAAAGAAGTCAGAAAAAATATTTTTGATAAATAGGTAAATGAAATAATGCAAGGTCAGCTCCTGGTGACCACATGGATATATCTGGACAACTTTTTTTTGACAAAAATATAGATTTGGTTTGCTGTTGTCACCTTCTGGAAAGATGTTGGGACTTCTGTCTGGGAATTTCTGCATCCAAAACACATACCCTACTCCTGAGCTATCATCACTTTCACTTGACAAACACATGGTGGCTAAAAGCTGTCTGCACTCATAACGATAGAAAAAAAATAGAAGACAGTATTATTCTGGTTGCTATAAGAATGGAAACTGAAAACACATATATATACAAGATGGAAGATAATCATGCCTGAAATCAGAAAATTCATGCATTTATTTATACAAGGTTTAAAACTAGCTAACCTTCAGTCTTGAAAAGCTAGACACGAGCAATCCTGAAAGGGTGCCAGATTTCTGTCTAGCCCCTTTCTCATTTGGGAACATAATTAATTTTGTGACACTGACTACTAGTTATGTTAACAGAATTATGCAGAAGTTAGGCAAGAAAAAAAAATCATGACTTTAAGAGAAACGAAAAGTTGTAAACCAAAAATGAAACGGAACAAGAAGCTAGACTTTCCAAAAAATAAAAAGGGGAAAGAGAGGAAGACTGGAAAAGAGCAACCTAGGCCTGGTACAACTAATTCCTTACTGAGCTGTCCAAGTCGAGCCTTCTCTTTTTTACCGAACAAACGTCCTATTGAAGACTTGATTCCTTTCTTCTTGGGAGCCTTGTGTAGGGAATCCTGGCTGCTACTGACACTGCCAAGACCAATGCTTTCTGGCTCCAAGGATGCAGGCAAACTACTATAAAATATACATAAAAAATAGATAATACATTATTGTCTTATGAGGCCCCATTCTTTTCTCAGCAGCTGTGCAAACAAATTATCTGGAATCTCATAAGAATTTCTTCATCATTGGGAAACATTAATCAGGTTACTGATGTGTTTGTTCCTGTATCATCACTCTCCTATGAACAGCACAATGGCCAGCCTTCGCGTCTCACTCAGGAGGATCAAGATTATCCAGTCTAACTAAAAGTGATAGAATGGAGATATCATTTAGCAACTCCTCTTAAAACCACTCCAGCTACAAAACCATTAGAAAACTTTGCAGTTAAGAACGCAAAAGTCCTGACATTATGTTCAGCTAGGTATGGGACTTACTTTTTTTATTGTGAACAGTAAGTCCCATAAAAGTGTCATAAAATTACTTTTCTTCTACTGGGACTGCATGCAGAAGAATTTTTCTAAGCTCAGTTCAGACATCTTTCTCCCACCCAATGTTCTTAAAAATCAGTGATGTGTCACAAAGGTGCTGATATTAGCCTCCTTAGAATGAGTCCCTATTTCATGAGTACCTTTTCTTGAGCCTATAGCTGGCAATTGAACTTTATGCTTTGGCTTGTATAAAGGACTCCTGTACTGGCCAAGTTGAGCATCTAAGATAATATTAGCTCCTGACATCCATTCATTCCCAATAAGTACATACATTGATCGCTGTGGCTTGCTTGCATGTCCAACTGGGAAGCAAGTCTACCCAGTTTGGGAGAAAGGAGCAGTAGCTTGGTCTTATATCCACAATGTTGGGCATCTGGCTTAGTTCACTTCAGAAACCTGCACCTAAAACAGTCCCTGGGTAGGTTTCTGTAGGGACTGGATTTGAAACCAAACCAGTTGGAAAGTTTGGTATTAAGGAATGCGAATCACTCCAGTGCTCCCTGGGATAAGTCCTTGGCACCCCAAACTGGGTTTGATGACAGGACATGTTGACTGTTATTTACCACCTAAGCAAAAAGGGAAGGGAACAACACCAGATTTCTTTTAAAGGAACCCTTGGCAGACAATGGGATCTTAATTTTTTTATTTCTTTTGGTCCTCCCTCCCTTTCCTTAAAGCAATTTGTCAATTAGCATAATGGTTAAGTCTAACAGTGAGATGGCTAGAAACGAGTTCGTTCCTATTAACAAATCAGAAAGAGAAAGAGTTTATTTTCACTCACTTTAAGTTGGACTGGGCTTCATGTTTGGTGCTGAACATTGATTGTTATCTTTTTCCTCATTTAGTTCACAGACAAAGTCAAATGGCTGAATTAATGGGACTTGCAGACAAACTGAATTACTACTTACAGCTTACACCTTAGCAGAATCTTAAGAGAACTCAACAAGTCATAGAAAAATATAGGGACAAAATAAGTGGTATTAAAGAAACTTTGAACTACAAATTCTACCACTTCATGATATTCTTGTTCTGAATTTGACACAGTCTGGGAAATTAGAATTCTAGGGTCTTCTGTACTTTCTGGAAATTGGATATAGTGTGAGGCCTAAACCCTTTTTGGGTCTCTCTCTTCTGGACTTTGATGTGGAACAGAGAGGTCACATCCCTGCCAGCATACTCCACCTGCACTGGAAGGGGCATATACCAGTCTAGGTGGCCTAAAATGGCCATCTAGCCTAGGACAGTGGCAGACCTTTTATAAAAGGAATACTGCTATCCTACTTATGAGTAACCAGACCAGGAAGCACCTAGAAGGGCACACACCTCTGTGGGCTAGTTTAGTAGGGGCCCCCATTTCAACTGTGTACACAATTGCACCACCAAAATGGGTCTCCTGGGGGTTACGAGGTCAGGTACTTTTGTTTCTTGCTGTCAGAGCCTTTGGTGTGGCACAGGGACTGTCCGAGAACAGCTGTGCCAAGTGTGGATGGCCTTGTTCTGCAACAGCTCCAACTGGGAACTGTTCCAGCAAGAACAAACCAGTTGGAGTGCTCCTTGCCCCAGTTAACTGTGGAAACCCCCCTAGAGGCCATTGCCTGGATGCAACCAATCAAACCAATTTCCCTCTACTTTGCTTCACTCCAAATATCTAAAAGAGCTTTAAAATGGAACATGAAATATCCAAATAAGAATGGCATTCTGGACAGGAGAAACTGTAGCTATTGATTTATATCACAGTGACGGTGTACTAACTGCTACATTTTAAGAGTTAATAATTCTCATCTCTGTCCCATATCAGAGGGATTGGTAGGGCGTGGCAAATGATAAAACTGTACACTAGGCCAAGTACATAACTGCAGTTTTTAGTATTTGTAGCATGAGGTTCAACACGTGACAATCATTAGGCAATTGATGAAGATGCACCTCTTTATCCTGGACTTTAAATAAAGAGGAAGACTGCCTTCCCCTCCTGAGCACTGGACTGTAATTTTATCATGTTGGAATTCTGATGTTTTAAGAATATTTAGAATGTCTTTTAAATTATGCATTCAGCTTTGGGTGGAAAATAAATACAAAAATAAAATAAATGTGGACAATTTATTGAATCCCATTTTAATAGCTTCATCCTATCTTTAAAACAAGGCCAGTATACAATATACAAAGCTCTATGCCAGTTCTCTGTGTTCATTACTGGCCTTCAAAGCAGGAGACCAGGACTTAATATTATCAGCCAAAGGCACCAGCAGCCTTTGGTACGCAGTCGGTGGTTAACGGCTGGAAGGTCTCCAGTTGGAAGCCTCTTCCCTATGCCATATTGTTTCTTGTTTGTTCTGAAATTCCTACAGGGCAGCAAATAGGCTTCTATCAGAGGTTCCCAAAATTTCAAACAGAAGGCACTTTGAAAACAAAAACAAATAAAAATAAAATCTCTGTGCTGTGGGAGAGATACTTCTAGCTTTAAAGTCTCTCACTGGCTGCCTCTGGCGTTCTGACTTCATCCAAAGTAAGTTTTTGTAAGTCTTGCTTCCAGTTTCTCTTTCATATAGATTAGTTCAAATGAATATCTTCATGAAGTGTTTTAAAATGCCCCTGCACCAAAAATGCCCCCTGCAGCAAAAACCCTGGTCTGAATCAAGCAAACAGTGGGAGTCACAAGAAGTTAATTTGGAAATTGTATGAATGCACTTACAAAGATGTTTAAGCTGTGCAAAACCGATTCTTACCTCCTGGCATCATTGTGATATGAAGAAGGTAAAGTATGAGTCATCCGAATAGCTCTTGGGGTTGGAGGAGGAGAGGTTTCACATTTTATTGTAGCTTTGTCTTCATGCCCATCTTCTTCAACTACCGCTATCTGTAAAAATAATAAATACCATCTTCCTATAAAATGAGACTTAAAAAACAACTCTCTACATTGTCTTGGGGAAATAAGAGATGGCAAATGTGAAGACACAAAGTGTCTGAAGTTCAAGAAAAATTTAAGCAAATGAAATTTTTGCTTTAAAAAAATGTAAGAAAAATGCAGATACCATTATAGCCCCACAGCAGACCATTTAAGCACCACTTTTTCAACCCCACATAGTTTGTGGATGCATGCAGAGGGCAGACCCCCCATTCTATGATCAATTTCAGAATAAGGCCCCGTGCAACTAATGTTTTCTGCTGCCAAATAGTATAATGATTTATGTCTCTGCATATACTAGGAAGTAATAATTTGAACCACAGAGGAAATTTCTTTTGCAAAGGTCTGAGTGAAGCAACCTTTATGTACAAACAGAAGTATGTACAGGACTTCATATAAAAAAGGGGGGAAGGAAAGTAGACATACCTTTCTCCGATGCTTCCTGAGATCACTTGGCTGCCATTGGTAATCAAAAGAGAAAGCAGAAAATTATCAGATGAACTAGTTCATGTCAAGAGAAAATGATAACATATTGATATCCACCATTGTACAAGTAAATTACAAGTCTTTAAATATGTCTTTGTAATAGTTAGGCTTTATGCTGCTTTTTGAATCTGTAGCAGCACAAATATGGACACTTCATGCAGTCCATTATAGTACATAGTGGCAGGCAAATGATTAGTTTCTGAACAATCCCACCTGTTTTTAATCATGTCCCCATGCTGTTCTGTTTTATTGTTGCAACACCAGAGACTGATTTAGATATAGGGTGTTTTTCCACTGTGCTCCTTAGATCCGGATCTAAGAAGATCCAGATCTAAGGAATGGGTACATTCCTTAATCCAGATCTAGTAGATCTGGATTAAGGGAAGCACCCAATGTGTTTCCATGGGAGGTGTAGCACCCATTAGCAATGGAAACACCTTTGCACCCATGTGGGGAATCCAGATCAATCCCCAAGGGGTCTGTCTGTCACCCCAGGTGTTTCAAGAGACAGGGGGGTGCACTCTTCGAAGTCCCTCCAAAGAGACCGGCACCGACTTTGAAGCGGCTCCAGAGTCCCTTCGGAATGTCTCTGAAGTCAGCACAAGACAGCCCCAGAGCGCCCACGATGTCAGCGGGAAAATGGCTCCGGAGTACCTCCAAAGTCTGCGCTGATCTTCGGAGAGACTGGCAGCGAGATTCTGAAGTCTTTGCCAATCGCTTTGGACGGATTTTGGAGGGAAGTCCGCACGTTCTGCGCTAATAGCGAATGGACCACACTGACAGCTCCGGAGCCTCTCCGAAGTGTTTGCCGATCTCTTCGGAGTCATGTCGGAATGATTTCAAAATGACTTCGAAATCACTTCAAAGCTGGGAACCATGGAGGCATCCCCTCCCCCTAGTCTCCTCTAGACCCCATTGCCTGTTTCTCATGGAAACAGGCTCCCTTTAATCTGGATTTTCTGGCTGAAGACCCCATTGTAGACCCCATTAATGGGGTCTACAGAAAATCCAGATTAAAGACTGAGATGTACCCATATGATCTGGATTTGCTCAGCGGCGGTGGAAAATGGGTACTTTCTGACAGTGGAAAAACACCCATATACAGCCCCTTTCTGCACTGGGTCCTATTCAGTATTATATCCCAGAGTAGGCACCTGCTATCCTCATGCTAGTGCAGGCTACAGCAGGCCTCATCCGGGCACTACCATAGCCTACTCTAGCATGTGGACAGCAGATCCCTTTCTGAGACATAGTCTGGAATAGGTCCAGTGCAGAAAGGACCATGAATAAACTCATATGCTTTTTTTCTGTTCCCACTTCACTCATCCATGCATTCTACTTAGTAGGTTCCTGGCTTTTTGACAATACAATATCAGAATATTTTACTATGCTATTTTTTTAAAAATGAGTTTCTGAATATGCCTGCTTCTGATGTCAAATTTGTATGTGTATATACTTTTTCTGCAGTGAACATCTATTCACTCCACACAGAATGTAGAATGGCACTGAATGATTCTGTTCACCACACTGGAGAATCATAGAATAATAAATAACATGAATTGGAAGAGACCTACTATGTTTTTTTTTTTTAATTAACCATCTTAGGTTTTAAAAAGATGAATAATAAATAAATACCTTGGAAACAAGGAACAGATGATGCAGACAGAAACATGTTCCCCTACCTTACACAGATTCACAAATTTCTTCTAAAATCCTTGTAGTGCTGGCAAACCTTCCTTTGGTCCAACTCAAAATGTGTTCAGCCAGGCTAGTATCTATGTCTATAAGACATCAAGTCTGCCCTTTCTGCTCAGTGGACTATTTCACTGTCTATTCCACTGTACTAAAAGTGACAGTTTAGCCTGTTTGAAAGGCCCCAGTGAGGTGAACCCCTTAATGTTAAAACTGAACATAAGAACATAAGAGGAGCCCTGCTGGATCAAGCCACAGCCCATCTAGTCCAGCATCTTGTCGCACACAGTGGCCCACCAATTGCCCATGGGCAACACAAGCAGAGACAAGAGCAGACCTTCTCCTGCTCTCAAATCCCAGCAAATGGCCTTAGAAGCATCCTGCTTGTCCCCTCAGCCTGAATGATGTACTTAGGCATCCATTCTAGTAGCCACTGATACATATGGCATAAATAAAACCTACAATAATGTTGCCTGTTCAGACATGGCGCAGCAATACAATACAATACAATACAATACAATACAATACAATACAATACAATACAATACAATACAATACAATACAATACAATACAATACAATACAGTATTGGCTGTATTTCTGGAATTATCGTCCTGAAATCTTTGCTGCTTCAGACTTTTTCACAGAAGTGCATCTCACCAGAGATTTGGCAACTTGCTGGAAGACAGCTGTTAGTGGTGTGCCTCTGGGTAAACGTAAACTACAGAAAGCATGCAGTGGACAATCAAGTGTGAATGTCAGATACTGTAGAGCAAACATCATACAAAGTCAGAAAGTGTGAATGCTGCCTCAAGTCCTCTTACAGGATGAGTTAGTAGCTGTTTTAAGTCAGGGCCCTGACTGAACCCAAGGGCCCTGAGGCCTCTGAGGACAGAATGTTATAGTATCAAATGGAGTTCAGATAAATGAGGATGCCTTTTAGAGGCTACATAGACCAAGGTGATGAGGGAGGGTCAAGCCTCTGACCAGGATCCTATCTTTGGTCTTCTTGAACAATGAACCACTGAGGATTAAATGTGACTGGAGGAAATCATATGGAGTCTTCTAATTGGATCTCACTCTCCCTACCTCACCTTATGGAAGCTGTTTGCAATCATGTGTACATGCAATCATGTGATGTTTCCTGTTATTTTCTAAGAGAGCAGACTGATGCATCTCTTTGTTTTTTCTTTGCTTGCCAATTCAGAATTTATACTTCACGAACCTAGAGAATTTGGCTGTGGTCTACAGAAGCTTATGGTACAACAAATTTCTTATGGTACAGTAAAATAGTTCCATATCATTAGTAACTCTTAGTGGACAGAAGATAAACAAACAGAAATCTTTAGGAAGAGTCCTTGGTAGTATCCAGATTAGCAGATTAAATCCACAGTTATAACAAAAATACGCAGTTTACCTGCTGTGAAGCCATGACGTGCCATTTGGATTCAAGCACACTCCCCACAGCTTTCTCAGAGAAAGCTGCAATACTTCCGTGGCACACGTGGTGAGGCGCACGTCTGTTCTAGCCATCCTGTTTGGAGTGGTGGGAACATTTGAATTCACCTGAAACTGTGGAGCAAGTGTTCATTGTTCTACAGTAGGTAAATTCAAAGTAGTGGCGGCATAATGCGTTGATGCTACGCAGCATTGGGTGTCAGGTGTGATGCTCATGCCCCAATTGCGCATTGGAATGCACAGTCTCTGTAAGTCTGGACACATTGTTTACCACAGCATTGCTCTCTTTGTTTATGGTTGGTGAGATTTTTTCACAGCTATAAATATAATGTGTATGAATAGTGAATGAATAGAAAAGGAAAGAAAGGAATGATATTAATTATCTTATTGGAAGAAGAAATAAAATAAAGGAAACGATCAGCATAAAACTGTACCTGCGTGTTTTCTTACCAGTGTCATGACACCCATTCGATCCATCTCCCTCGCTGGGCTACGGGGAGTAAGTTTAGGAGTTGAATGTCCGCTTGGAGGAGAAGAGCTTGCAAGAGAAGAAGCTGTAATGGAGGCTGTGATAGATGTACCAGGGTGGACTCTGGCCAGATTTAAACCTTCCAGGCTTACACTGGCTACTCTGTTTTCTATTTCCTCGGCACGCAGTTCAGTTGATTCTTTTTCCTCCTGGATTAACCTGTAAAAATGAATTAGGAGGCAGCAGAAATAGTCAACCTGGACAGTTTATTGGAAGGATAAATAGTGAAGCTGAAGCTCAAATATTTTGACCATATAATAAGATAGGACACATTGGCAAAGAGCAAAATGCTGGGAAAGATAGAAGGCAAAAGGAAAACGGGATGGCAGAGAATGACATTAGATAGTAACATAGAAGCAAAATCATGAGTTTGGGCAGGCATCAGGAGACACCAGAGGACAGAGGCGTAGTACAAGGGACAACATAGGATTCCTCCAGATGGGATGGAATCTTCAGTGGGAACTGCAGCTTCTGATTGCTCACAGTATCCAAGGAGCATCCTCCCCACCCTGAAGCAAAAAGCTGCTGATTAATCAGAAGCTTTTTAGTTCAGATTTTCCACGGATACTCCTCGGGTACTGCAGGTGATCAAAGCTTCCTGCCTGTCTGACAGGAAGCGGCTATGTATTCCCTCTGCAACTTCCGAGATTCCTGTCTGACAGGAAGCCGTCATGAATTCCCTTTGTGGCTTCCTATCATTCCATCTGTCTGATGGGCAGCAGCTGTGGAGGGAATTCACAGTTTTCATTGTGTCTGGAGGCACTCACACTGAATGACTGAACCACAGCAACAACAAGAAGAAAACATGGCTGGTACCATGAGAATGATGTTCTAATACAGATATTAATAGTGGATTGATTCCCCTTTTCTCAGACTTTTTCAAAGGGGACATGGAATCAAAGTAAACACAGCCCTGGAAATTCATGAACAGATCTCTTTCATTTTTAAATTATTTTTTCTGAAACATTCCTGAAGGACCAAATTACACTACCGCCACAGAGCTGGAAAATAAAATCCTTTGGCCACAAAGTATTTTTTCCTTTAAATCCAAGTCTGAGCTTCTGTTTGTTAGATAGTGGAAATATATGGCATTCCTGTGCTTTTTCTAATGGGATAAAATAGCCTCAGTGGGGGCTTAGGTCAGGAAAGTGATATGAGATTATGGGAGGAATATGCCAATTCACATCACATGAACAAGATACTGGACTTGGTTTAGACAACCCTTTAAGGTTTCATTAATTGTGCCTTACAGAGTTGTGAGCAGAATAACCCTCCTCTCGCTACTCCTGTTCTATATCAATTTTGGCATGGTGATTTGAGATGTGCTAAACAGTTCATCTGATTTGCAGTTCACAGCAAACCAGGTAGTTTGTGAATATCTGCATGAACTGAACATTTGGTTATTTAGATAGCCAAAAATTCAATTGAACTGAACACAAACTATTCAATTGAACAGTTCGTATTTTGGCCCTTGAAAAGGGCTTTTTTTTTCCAGAGCAAAATGGTATTTCTGGTTTTTGAACTAGTTTGAATGCAAACAGCTGTTTATTTGATTAACTGGTTCTCCATCAAACTGAACCATTGGTGTCTGGTTTGATTGTGAACTGAACAAACAATTTAAATTTGTCCATATCTCTAATGGTGATCCTCACTTGTATTACCCCAGGTAGCTCTAGATGTACCTGGTTCCAATAGGTTCTTTGTAACAGGAAACTTAAGACGTTTTCGCATTACTCCCGTTCCATTTGGAACGGGAGTAGGACGGGAAGCTTAAGACAGCTCCCGGCGCTTTCCCCTTTCACACACAGACGCGCCAGAACGCGTGTAAACGCGTTCCGGAGCGTCTGTGTGCGAATGCTCAAAGCGCCGGGAGCTGTCTTAGCCTGCAAAGGCCGGCCAGGGGCGCGGAGACAGCCGCGGAGGCAGATCGACAATCAGCTGATTGTCAAACAGCTGATTGTCGAAGCCGCGCCGGCGTCGGAGGCGGCCGCAGCTGTTCGGGAGACAGAAGCAGGCGCGAATGCTTCTCCTCCCGAACGCCTGCGGGCGGCTCGTCCGCGTTCGAACGCATGTAGAGCACTTTAAAGTGCTCTACATTTCGAACGCGAGAAAGACAGCTGCGGACACGTCGGAGCGCAAGCCGCGCTCGGGCAATGCGGATGCCGTGTCCGCAGCTGTCTCCCACGCGTCCCGTTCACCCCCGTGCGAAAACGTCTTTAATGTTGGCTAGTGAACAAAGAAAACAGGATGGTTTATGAAGCCTCAGATGAGTATCTGAAGTATTGGCCATATCATCTCATTTGAATATTTATTATTATAATCATCTCATTTGAAAGTTTATTAGCAGTTAAGCAATATTTTAAGAACCATGGGATCTTCTCTGCTTCTTCATGTTGAATCATTTTGAAATCTAGTTTTGTGAAAGTATAACTTCCTAATTCAGACAATATTTGTAGGGATTATAAGAAAATGTACATAGTATGTAATGTGATTTTGTACAAATCATTATAGATACTTAAAGTACTAGCAGTGATGAAAGACTGCTGTTAGAGCTTGAATGGGATTCAAAAGCCCTCAGTGATTCAAAAGTACCTGATTTCTTTGTTGATTGCATCTAGTTGCTCTTGAAGCATCATGGCAAGGGTTTGGGCATCAGAATGTCCACTTGGTGACAGAAGGTCCATGGAGCTAAAAATTGTATCTCTATCATCATCATCAATATCTGACATTTCTGTGTCACTCTCAAATGGATGGCTGCTCAAAACTCCAATAGGTTGGCTTCTGTTCCACTCATGATCTCCAAGAGATTTCACCTAATTAAAAATGGTAAAAATCCATATTGTTTAGCAGGCAGGGATACAATAAGATGCAAGAAGAGAGGAGATGCTGAAATGGAATGGCTGGCTGGACTGAATAATAGAATCTTAGAGTTGGAAGGTGCCTCTAGAGTCATCAAGTCCAACCCCCTTCTCAATGCAGGATTTCCTAAACCATACCAGACAGGTGTGATGAGAGGAGGCTAGGATCTGATGAGAAAGACCACACATATAAGGAAAGGTTCAGGAACCCATTGGATGAAATGTCAGCTGGTTTGTCTTTTGTGGGTGAACTATTTGCCTCATCATAACCAGTTTGAGTTTATTTGTTTGGTCTCTAGGGGGCTCCAATCCAGAAAGAGAAATTTGCTTGGTACAGTTTTCCATTTGTTTGTAAGCTGCCTTTCCAAAACTTAGATTGAGGTTCTGTAATTCTGTCACAGTGCAGCTAGATTTTTCAGATTACGAGGAAAATTGTGTGTAAGCTTCAGCTATTGAACTACATTTGGACCTTGTATAAGACCTTTTTACAAGATGGTTTTGATTTTGCATGGTAAAATGCAACTTCACACGTTTTATATAATCCTTGAAATTTATTTAATTGCAAGGTTGGAGAGACAGGCAGGGGTGGCAGGGGCATAGTGCCATTGGCATGCCATGCCATGGCAGCAGACTGGCAAAGAAACCCCTATGGCCTGGTGTTGGTCCAGACTGGTGTTTGGGGACCGCTGCTCTAAAGGATTCAAGAGCAGGTGATGGTTTTGCCTTTGTTATCTGCTTGAGAATGCCAAGAAGCAATTGATGAGCCACTGTGTGAGACAGGATGTGGGATTAGATGGGCTGTGGCCTGATCCATCAGGGCTCTTTTTAATATTCTTATGACCCCTGTGGTGACTTGAGTCGGCATAGAGAGCCTCCATAGCAGCACTGATTTAGAGCAATTTGGAACTTCCCTCTGAAGTGTCATACACTTACACTGGTTGACTGAGTCACATTTCTATAGAGCCATTGACTTACATGAGTAGTCCAGACTTCTATTTTTGCCCTTACCCCTAATTTTGTATATGTAGCAATTATTTGCATAACACAGTTCTGCATTACACAGTGGTTTGTGGGAACTAAATCATAGCCTTACACAAGCAACGACTATAAAAGCAAGTAAAAGAACAATATAAAAGATAAACCTTTGGTTCATCTCTTCGGATTCCCATGCGCCCCCTTCTTGGTCTTCTTATCACTTTTGTAGATCTATAATCTGGTTGAGTATCAACTAATGAGCCCACAGAATACCTCAGTTCTGCTGAAGAATCGAGATGAGGCCTGAACAAGAATTGTGAGACACAATTGAGGAAACATATAAGACAACTATCCCAAACCAAGTAATTAATAGTTTTATCAAGTATTTGCAACATTCAGAAATGTTCATTCTATAATCTTATTCTGTGAATGAAGAAAATAGTTACAGTGAATAAATGCTATGAGGGCAAGAAAGTTCAGTGATATATTACAATGAAAATAGAAAATGATCAGCAACGCTTGAAGTGACAGAATTTTTCTAGAATTAGTTCTGTATAGGTGTGGAGACAGTGAAAGGACAACCACCACTTAACTACAACCAGGTCTCTATTATACAGCAAAGCCGCTCTTCTCCTCCTTTGAGAGTAACATTACTCCATTTATTTGCATACTGAAGTACCTGGGTACCCATGTTCATGCCCCTGAGACCTGGAAGGGAGCAATAGGGTCAGAGTATGAGGAGCTACACCAAAGTTGCAAACTCGCACCCTGATCCTTCAGTTATTTTGCTGCATTTCAGCAAAGCCAATCATCAGTGAAACCTAAACTGGCAGCAAAAATGTCCAGTTGCATCAAACAGATCAGCGAAGTGAGCACAACGTGATAAAATGTATATTTGCAAAGCATGTTTGCTTCTAAAATGTATCTTTCTGATAATAAGCTTCAGAAAAGATACAAATGTTTCCAGCAAAAATGTTTTAAAGGCAAGCAGCTCCCACCATTTTTGCCTTTTTCGAATGTGGCTCTAGCATTGCGAGCATGGCATGGGTGGGGGTAGCTTTGCATCTGCAAAATCCTACCCACAGCTGGCTGCCATTGGCCAGAAAACTATTTGGCAAACTGTTTTCATCAATACTTTTTTTCTCCGGGTTTTGGCAGGATAGTTCTCATAAAATCCAGGAATAAGAAATTGCATGGGGATGCTGGCTGCTGATTTCAGATTCTATCTGGATTAATTACATAAGTCATGGGGACAGTCCTTCCCGAATTTGGATTCAATTTGGATTAAAATGCAATTAGGATGCACCCTAAGGAACGTGTTTTAGGAATCCTGTGTTTTTCTTCCCTTTGCTAAGAATTCCCAGAGCCTAAAATCTGAAGAGATCTTCCAGGGAATTATACAACTAAGGATGAGACATTTATAGCCATGTATGTTGCTCTGGTAATAGCAAAAATGGGTTTCCCTAACCTCAGTTAAAGTACTTCAGCTAAGGAGAAAGGTTTCTTCTCTTGTTTGTTTGTTTTCTTATTGTCTTTCTTTTCTTGTAACTTGTTTCAAAACCTTAATAGATTATTAGCAATCGGAAAATTGTTAAATGAGTGATTCGGTTTTATAGTCTGATGTTGTATTAAGAAATTATCCCTCGTGAAAGAAAAAAATTCAAGACTTATTATCCACCTCGTGAACAGAAAATCTAGTGTCTCAGTAATGATTTCAGCTTTCTTGCTGATTCTTATATGGTTCAAAAAAGAGTTATGGGGGAAAGATGTCTTGGGCTTTGTTCCTTGGGCATTGTTTCTCTCTGTCCAAGGCTTTGCTTATAAAAGATCTCTGGGAATTAAATGGCATGCATACAAATAACTTCCTGCTCTCCCCCGTAATTTGCCTGGTCTTATCAAAATAACCTAATATTCCCCTTTTCAACCATAACGTCACAGTAGCTTTTCAGTGGTCCATTTCATATTTTTTCTTCTATTTGAAAATATGCTTTTAACAGTCTATTCTTTTTTATAATGAACAAAAACATTAAAAATTGTCCCGATAACTTTTAAAAATTAAAGGGAATTCAAAATATAAATCATTACTAAACTATTTATGCTCTTACTGAGAAAGAGTGTAAATATATTCTTTCCCAAGGACAATGGAGAACAAAAATAATTTTGCAAATTATCTGTAGAACTTGAATGAAAAGCTTGAAGGCAGCAAAGGGCACAAATTGCAAGACAGGCTTTGAAAGATACCTTTCATATCCTTCTTAATAAACTATTTCATTCTTCCATAAGCACCCCTTAAAGGCTTTTCAAAGTACTAATGATTCAATGAAAAGCAAAGATCCTGCATTCTTGTAGATCTTATAAATTGCTGCTAGGTATAGAATTTCCTGTTATGTTCTCTGAATAAATCTTCAGAGTAAATAGGTATGAAATATCTGATACAGCCTACTTCAGAAATCTAAAGGGGACTCCTGAAAGCTGGAAGGACAAAACCAATACAGTATTAATCCCCAAACCAAGTACTGTTTACCAGTTCTTATGCTCTTATGGGCAGAGAAACATTAGGCATGTAGCATAAATATCTGACATCTATTTCCAATTTTATTTTTTTATTTTTTTACCAAAATTTACTTACTACTTACTGTTCATTTCTTTTCTCTTTTGGTCTCCTCTCTCTACCAGTCAGGAATGCTCAAAGAACTAAATCTTTTATCAATTTTGCTTTGAACTAAGCTTACAGATGAATTAAGCATCAGTTTGTGAATTGGAACTTAGGTTCTGTTCAGGCATACAAAAGGGGTGCCAGTTCAAAACTGCCTTAGAGGTGTAGTCAGTGGTAAAACAGTTCAGCTAGCATTCCCATCTCATCTGTAAACCTCATTAAAGGCCACAAGATGCACTCTACCTGAATTTCAAAACCTCCCCCCACTGAATCTAACTCTTTGCTCCTTGCAGGAATTCAAATGTGAAGTTTCCCAACAAATACCTATCCAGTTTTTGCCTGAATAGGTGTAGGAAAATGGAGCACATCTATATTTGTAATCAATTCATTTCCACTGTCACAGCTTTTACTGTAAGGAGGTTTTTTTCCCCCCCTGACATTCAGCCATAGTTGGTCATCTTGTTACTTAACTCCATTTTTATGCTCCTCAGGTCTGGAACAACAGAAGGCAAAAGGCCCTTTCTGCACTGAGCCTTATTCCAGCTTATTAAGGTGACAACTTTTTTACCATGAAAAGGAGGACAAAAATAAATTGAAGAAAACAATATCGTAAATAAAAGAAACATTTTATTCATTGCAACAATAATAAACTATAATATGATAAACGTATAATAAAAACATTTGTAATATTTTATTTTGTGATTATGTTTACATGCCTATTAATCGTTAATAATAATTGTAAGAAAAAAGTACTCCTTTAGATAATATTATCTAAATTAGTACTTTTCCATTGAATGAATATTTTTATCATCTTGTATCAATATACTGGAAATATCTGAGCAAGAAATATCCTTTCTAATTAATTTTACAGCAAGTGCTGCAGCTAGACCATCAACATTCAGTCTCAGTTTCTTGCGATCTTTAAAGCAGCCGCCCCTGCTTCCGATATCAAAAAGGACAACGTGTAGGAGGACACTTTTCCTGGGAGGACGGAACTTACAAAAGAAGTACTGTCCTCCCTAAAGGAGGATGATTGATCACTTTAAGGGTGTTTTCCCACCGTGCTCCTTTAATCCAGATCTAAGAAGATCCAGATCTAAGGAATGGGAGCTTCCCTTAATCTGGATCTAGTAGGTCCAGATTAAGGGAAGTACCCAATGTGTTTCCATGGGTGGTCTAGCACCCAATAGCAATGGGTGCTAGCCTCCCTGCCGTGGAAACACTGGAGCACCCATTTGGAAATCCCGATCTACCTATGAGGGGTCTGCTTGTCACCCCAGGTGTTTTGGGGGACAGGGGTGCAATCTCCGAAGTGACTTCGAAGTCATTTTGAAGTCACTTCGAAGTCTGTGCTGATCTTCGGAGTGAACTTCAAAGTTCACTCTGAAGATCAGCACAGACTTCAAAGATGCTCCAGGGCTATTTTGCACAGACTTCGAAGTGACTTCCAAATGACTTTGAAATAACTTCGAAGCTTAGGTTTGGGGGCTCCCCCCCATGGGAGCCCCCTCCCCCTAGCCTCTTCTAGACCCCATTGCCACACAAGCATGGAAACAGGCTCCCTTTAATCCAGATTTTCTGCCTGAAGACTCCATTAATGGGGTCTACAGAAAATCCGGTTTAAAGGCCAGAAAGTACCCATTTGATCCGGATTTCCCCAGCGGCAGTCAAAACAATTGGGTCCCAAATGGGTGCCGTGATGGAAATGGGATCATCCGGCTCACATCCAAATTGTTCCTTAATGGGGGCAAAAATGGGTATTTTCTGACAGTGGAAAAACACCCTAAGATTATATTTCAGAATAGGGACCTACCAGCCACATGTTAGTACAGACTATGGAGGTCTGGGGCACAGTCTGCCAACCACAGCTTGCACCAGCATGGAGATGGCAGGTCTGTAGTCTAAGATAAGGCCCAGTGCTGAAAGGGCCTCTCAGGAAACTGCTACTCAGGAACACTACTTTCAAAAGAAATTTCCCATTTGAAATAATTACACTTTACTGCATGTTTTGGATGATACCGAGAACATTTAAAAACATAAACATTCCAAAAGCTAATAGCAATAGCACACTTTAATCATTATAATTTTCTTATACAGTATTACCTTGATAATGTTGGATCAATTAAAGAGCCAGCTCTAATTTTCATCTGATCTAGTTCAACTCTCAATTTGTCTATTTCCTCTGCCAATCTTTCCTGGAAAATAGCATATATTTATATATCTATGCACATACATATATCAGCACAGATATTTTGATAAACAGCACTCAACCTTAAGGTTACAAAAGACAAAATTGTGCTCTGCAAAGACACCAAGAAGCTAAAAGAATAGATATTGTTTTGATGAAAAAAGTCATTCAAAATAATCAAGCAATAGAGATTGTTACAATAGTGAAAACAAGTTATTAATGAGGATATTGTAAACAAAACGTTAACAACAGATCCAGACAGTAGAAAGTTCTGAGTATATATTCTTGGATTTTTAAATTTTTATGAATTATAAATTCCTTCTCCATTATTTTAAAGTTTAGAAAGAATGGTTAATGCAGGGACACTTCACAACAAATTCAAAAATTTCTCTAGAGTTGTCACTAATTTATTTTAATGAGACAGCCACAATTAGAAAAATCAAGGATAAAATGTGTTTTCACTCTTTAATACAGAAAATTGGCCCAGTACAGCAATTTAAGATGTGATAAATATATGTGCATATTCAATTAAGTGCATATTCTGATTGCTGACTAACAACTGTAGAGTATTAATAGACTTCTTTATCAACTGAAGTGCAAATTTTTACTGAAAAAAGCCTGTACAGGTTTTTTTTTAGTACTTTTACACCTTCCATCAGCTGTTCTTAATTATGGTTCTATATGTTTTGGCTGCTTTTTATGTAAATTGCTTTGATACCTTCATACAGGTAGCAACATACAAATGTTTTAAATAACAAACAAATCAAAGGCATATATGATTTTGTCCTCCAAAATCATTTGAGTGGGATACAGACATAATTAACTATATATGTGCAGAAATTAACAGGACTGCATTGCCAGCAGTGACTGCTTTTGATTTCAGTAGACTTAATTCACCGTTTTCTTATTCCATTTATTTGTTGCCACACTGTAGTTCTGTGAAAAAGACCATGTGAAATAATGAAACCAAGTATAGTAAGAATGAGGACCATAATATCAGTTTGGGAGCTATGTAGAAAATTTTGAACCAATTCCTATTTCTTAGCTTATCCTCGCTAACAGAGTTGTCTTGATGATAATATGAAGGCATCCTATAAACCAGCCTCAGTGTATTATGGGAAAAAGGTCAGGACATAACTGCAACAAAATAACAAGTTACAACCCTGGGGATGTTTTATTTTCAAATTTACAAAGTGGATATCAGTAGCAGAATTCTATAAATTGTGAATATGACATTTTCCTCACATCCCAGATTTTATATATACAAATATGTAAGTGTATACACACACACACACACACACACACACACAAGTGTGTGTTTCTTTCTGACAAGAAGAATAGACAAAAAGTTAGGAATGTGTGTAATTAGAAAGAAGCACAATGCACTGAGTAGCTTTATTTTTGGAAAATGGTTTTGGTTCATAAATTATTAAATTAAACAACACAAGTAATAATATACTCATGAGTCATGACCAGATGTCTAACCCCTTCCAACTTTCATGAAAAATTCTCTTTTTAGAAATAAAAATGACAGCATAAATAAAATATATACATGTATATAGTTCATTTCTTTCATTTTGTGTTTTGATATCACATATAAACAGTTTTTTGCTGCTGGACTTGGAGACTCAGACATGCTCTTTTAGCTTATTGGTTCCCTCTATTTTTATCTCATTTGATCCCTAGCAAAATATTTTCTGCTTTTTCCACTATATGTACTTAGCTGTATTTATATTTTCTACTGCCTTAGAGCAATAAAAAATGTTTTTAAAATGGGAGAAATCACATTTGCTAGAAATGTTTATAATGAGTCTGACGGTTTCATTAAATCAATAGTAAATGGGTTAAATTGTGTTGAGCTCCAAAAAGAAAGTTTAGTGTTATTTTTGACATTATTGTCTAGATACGGTAGATAAGCAGATGAAATCTGTGCCCCCAATTAGTATTTAAAAATAATTAAAAATGTTTTTAAACATCTCTGCTGTGCTAGGAGTCAGAAAAGAAGCCTTGTTATATGGATGTGGAAATGACTTTTCCTGTGTTTGGATATTCCGGAATAAAGTATGGATTTTAGCAGAATAAGTAATTTAAATAATAAGTAACATATGTCCGAATCAAGCCTTTGAAAAGAAATAAACAAAAACAGAGACATAGGAAATTTATATTGTGTAAGATTATTTCTTTTAATATTGACACTATATTTCTTGATTAATCAATAAATTGAATTTGAAAATAAGCAAAGCAACCATATCATCAATCATTTCATGGGAGCGCTAATGGCATAATCCAAAATATGGTTACCTAATTCAGTTCACAAATTATTATTTGTGAATGCACAAATCATTAATCTAATTCTTCATCGCTCATTGGTACTTCACTGACCACAAGCACTGGAAGGCTTGATATTGTTTTCAAGTATTTAAATGTGCTGTACATGAGGATAAAGTTAGGAACAAAGGGGAGGATCTTGAGAAGATAGCCATCCAAGCCATCATCTTAAAGTTCAGCATCTGCATTGTAATCAGTGTTTATCATGACTATATATATATCAAAACTGTACTAACAAAACTACTTTTCTTCATCATACATTATTTCCTTCTGTCTTCTTTTGAAAGACAGAACAACAATATTGTTAAGACTATCATAGCCAAGACACATTCTTTGTGGTGCTAAGAAGTAATTACCAACAAAATGAAATTGTATTAAAATCAAACTGCTTTAAGACAGCAACATGGTAATTTTATTTTAAGATATACCTTATCATGCAAAGACTCCTCCAAGTTTTTCCTAAAGCTTTCAGATTCTTGTATTAAAACGTTCTAGAAGAAAGAAAAGATTGAACAGAAATAAAACTCTATAAAAATTATTACTCTGCAGTCAGAACAAATGTACACTAACATTTTTCTCTCTAATATAATAGTAATAATATATTAGCTCAGATAAGTCTCTTGGTAATAAAATTTTATTAATTTATTATAGATAACAATATGTTAAATGTTTTACAGTAATTTTTAAAACATAAAACCAATGCACAGTTACAGTTAAAAGTATGAACCCATCTGTTCTGTTGACACTGTTGGACTCTCAAGGTTTTTGAGGAGAGTGGACAAGAGGAAAAGAATATGAATGGGTTATGCTGTAAAGCTTTCAGGTGGCTTTATTCAGCAGGTACAGGAATTTAAAAAAAGAATCCATAAATAAAAATCAGTATAGATTTAGCAGAAAACTTGATCTTTTTGTTGGCTCATTTTACTTTACCTTTTCTTCCAATGCCGCCATTCTTTCTTTTAAATGTAGTTGTAAGCGCTCATTAGATTCTGTCAATAGTCTGTCCACAGTATCTGATAATCTCTTATTGTGCTCTTCATTCATTTTTTCTCTTTGTCTGGCCTTCAATGAAATTTGAAAGGAACAGAATGGGCAGTGTCCTTATTAGTGAAAAGTAGGTTGTATTTAGAGTATAAAGTATGTAGCAACAACAGCTAAACTTTCACAGCATCAAGATACTGTTGAAACAAACAACTGTGCAAATTCAAACATTTTTCTTCTAGATTCACATTTGTAAAGTTGAAATATTTATTTAAATAGGTTATCTTTCATTTGTCATTAAGCTTTCATGAATTTCAAGCTTCATTAGACAGCACTCATTTGTTCTACATTGTTTGGATAATCCAGAAATCCAGATGCACCCTCCTCTGGATTATCCAAATAATGCATAATAAATAAGTACTATGTCCAGTACTTAGTAAAGTTTTCAGGTGATTCTTGCTTCCAGTGTGTGTCTCTAACTCTTCTATGGACATTCAATTTTCATGGCTGGTGACTTCAAATTTAAATTCTCCCTCCCTATAGTTCCGTCTTCTCTACAGCTATGGGATGGCCTTCCACAAGAAGCACACCTATGGCTTTTGGGTATTTAACTGCCTCTTCACTACGCAGCTGGAAAGTATTATATTTATCATTTTAGTGCTGAACCCTTACCTCAATATAACATGGCAGCTTTCACCTCATTGTAACTTTTTATAATCTTGGTGGTTATAAAAACCTCCCCAGTTCTAATTCTGTTCAGCCTTGAATTGACAAGTGATGTGTCAGGCTAACTATTTAAGTGGTGTAAGTCATTTTTAAAAAACTATTTACAGCAATAGCCAAATCTGGAATTCGGGGCTGAGGCTGAGATCAGACAGGACAACAAAGGCACCTCAGAGGTAGCTTGGAAAAGGCTTTAAGGTGGGATTGTTCATACACCAGTCTGCTCCTCCCCCATAAATGTTCTGTGCTAGAAAAGGTGGATTAGAGAAAGGTTGAGAACACGAGGGCCACACAGTATCTCTCTGAGTCACCTCTGAGGTGTCCCTTTCATTATGTTGATAGTACAGTGTGAGTCACCTTCTGCCAGGGACAGTGACAACACTGATGGATACTGTGGGTTTGCCAAATAAGACCCATTGTCCTATGAGCTTTTTATACAGCAATGAACTGTAAAGGTGTGACTGGGTTGTAAAACTGTCAATCCCCCAAATGACTTTTTCCTCAGCAGCTATTATGATTAAGTAAAAAGTGGTAGCTTAAACAATGCATGTGGTTACACGTCCGTCATTTAATTCTGTATATATAACCACACTATTTAATATAGTTCGTTGTAAAATGATTTTAGTAAGATTGTGAATTGTCACATTTACTGTGTTGTAAAAGAACACTGCTGATTTTATAACCCAGATCTTTATGTGATCAAAATAAAACATTGTGATGAATTTGACCCAACACACTTTCCCTGTTGAAGAGAAAACTGTCTGTTCTGTACGTACTCTTTGAAGTTCCTGGTTCTTTTCTTCCAGTTGAGCCTCCAAATGCCTCATGCGTTCTTCAATGTTGCCATGCCTTTCTTCTGCCTATAAAAAATAATATGTTTTGGCCTGAAATTTTTAAGAGCTCTGTGGTTTAAAATTTCAATTGGTTTTAAAGAAAACATAAAGCAAGCTACTACTAACTGCAAACTTAGTTTTCAAAAATAAATTTTATTTAAACAGGCAGCTGAACAGCATTGCTTGAAATGTGTCAGCTACAAAGGCCTGTTACATCCAAGCATCCAGCAAAACATTGGAGTTATTTATGAGCAATGAAATCAGCCAAATGTAACATGCAGACTGTGCATGGTTTGAACACAAACCTGCCATCATAAAATTGTAAGCTCTTTAAGCACTGAACTGCACAATGGTTTGATTATCAATAAAAAGAATACATAAATTAAAAAAAATATTTAAAATATGAAAACAAAATCAGATGGATTCTATTTAGCAATAGAAAGTAAAGTCCAGTAGGACTACCTTCCTACGTATGGAGATCATTTCTTGTAGTTTAGCTTCCATAACATATTGATAATCATCAGATGAGGTAGAAGAGGTTGGATCAGACTAACAAGTCAAGGAAAAGGAGAGGGACAACATTGAAAAATCAGAACTAAAGACACCGACACTGAACAAAACACAGCACAAAATGCTCAAAAGAAAAGTGTGATTGCAAATTTAATACTTTAACTGACATAATTTTATGTAGAATAAACCACACTTACAATAGAGTGACATGAGGCAGTTGATGTGGATGAACTAAAAAAAAAATGGAATGCTAAAAAAGCTAACAACCTAAGTATGGAAATTTCAGGTTAGTATGGCTGGCTGATGAGAAATTACTCTTCTTCTATACAGGGATATCAAAGCAATTAGAAGGCCTGATTGGAATTTTGGTAAATTTAGCACCAGAAAATAACTTTGAAAAGCCAATTCCAGAATGTTTTCAATAGCTCATTCTACAATTCAACATAATGAAAGCAATATATAAAATATTATATTAGATATTAAATCAAATAGGTTTGCCACGTATCATTTTGATGGGTTCCCCTATATGGACAAAAACAATTACCTAAGGGACATTAATACAACTCTTCCAACTTACTGGGAGAAACATCACTGACCCTGAAGCTGAATTTTAAAAAAAGGTTTATATCATTA
The DNA here is from genome assembly GCA_023333525.1 of Aspidoscelis tigris stejnegeri. Taxonomy (NCBI): domain Eukaryota; kingdom Metazoa; phylum Chordata; class Lepidosauria; order Squamata; family Teiidae; genus Aspidoscelis; species Aspidoscelis tigris. The sequence goes on along the minus strand of JALMGA010000005.1, from coordinate 47,523,809 downwards.
AATTAGCTGCTTGAATTGGATATGGTTATGCCCTAGATCACCATCTGAGCAAATGGTCCATCAAGCAAATGTATAACCACAAAGTCCAGGTTACACATAAGAACATAAGAGAAGCCCAGAAACCTCCCACAGTGAAATTCTAAAAAACTAACGTGATTTAGATTCCACTTTACTAAAATTTAAGTGTAGATTGTATTTGCCATTTTCAACCCAAAATTAGACTTGACAGAAACATTTTAAAGCATAGCTGGTTGTCTTTCACCCATAGTGAAGTCTTAAGCCCTACATCTGATATTTGTCTCTTTTTTTTTTTGTAGTCCATTATAGAGGCCTAGTGGGCTGCGTATGGAGGACCATGAAACCAAAGTCAAAATAAAGAGAAATTGCTGTTAATAGAGTAATATCAGTTGTTGATACATGGGTTTTTAAAAACAGCATCCAGCAAAACATGAATAGTGACTAGAACATACTCTGGTCCATCCAATGATTCAAGATCTGTCTGGTAATTATTCAGAGGGGGCTTTTACTTTATTACCTGTGATGGGGCAAGGGGTTATTATACACCTGGAACTATTTCATATCAATATACAGGATGCTAGAACACTAGGAAGAATACCCCAGTTCTCCAAATCATGAGAGAAAGCTCTTCAGTTTTACTGTGTATTTATACATCTAACACAAAACATTTCTGCAACAAAATACTTGAGACAAATATTGTCCAGAAGAGGACAGATAATCCTAACCTCACACATATCTCAAAACAGATCTTCATAATTTAGGAAGTAAGGAATAGAAACTGCCACCCTTTGACACTTCAAAGAAGGGGTATTTTTAGGTAGCAATTTCCCCCTTTATTCCAAAGTACCAGAAAAAGGCAGTTTATAATAAGTGGAATGTAAAAAAGAACACCAGTGATTTCCTTAAGGTAGGTTCATTACCAGCAGATGATTGATTGAATCCATGCATAGAATATATCTATCAAAATCAAAGGGTCAACTCAAAACATAGGTGTCTAAACTTAACCCAGTAAAAGAACCAGGGCCCCTTCACACCCAATCAGGATGGCTAGGCGTACTCTGGGAAGCTCTATTCGTATGCCATGGTGAAGCATGTGAAGCTGTTCTGATCCTCTTTAGTTGTGCAGCAGTAAAAACTGCTTCACAGCTTTACCAGGAGCAGCTAGTACCCTCCTGGTAAGCTCCCAGACACAGCATTCACACTATTTCCTTGAGCAAACGCTGTGTGAGGGCAGTGTAGTGTGATTGTGGTTGCACTGTTTTGTGCTGCATTGTGGTTCACCACAGCAATGGTTTGGTATGCACCAGAGGTTGCCATGGCTATTACTATGGCAATATAGACAGTCCCTGTAAGGGCTGGTAGGGTGGTTGGGATGGTATTGGTATTTACTGTTCTTGGACTTAACTTCAGTGGGATGGTATCCTGCTGAAGTTAAGTGTGAAAAGGGCCCCATTCTCTCTACCACATCCCCATGTCAAATATCAAGTCAACTAAAAAAGAGATGTTACTGCATATTCCCATTAAAAATTCCTGTACTCAGATGAAGGTCCTGCATGCATTTTCCAATGGGCTAATCGCCCATTGCTCAGGATAAATGAAATCTCTCTTGCTTCTCCCTCCCCACCCGCCTTCTGTCACAACTAAGAAGAGATCAGAAAATTTCATTCTTACCTTAACGTAAATCCACTTTAGTGTTAATCTGAAACTATTATTACTTTTAACTATGGTTGATCGGAAGAAGTTCAAACACTAGTTTTTTCAGAAAATCACAATCAAGATTATTCACTGCTTTAGGTTCAAACTTTACACTAAGCAGTGGCTACCAAAAACAAAATTACAACTTCTACTTTTCCCTGGCTGCATTGGAGTGGTGAAACTTAAGGTTTACTTTATTATATTCATGAAAGGTCCTTTTTTTACCACACCAGAGTGAAAAAGTTTAGGAAATGATACAGATAAGAATATTTCTTGTATCATATGAAATAAGTCTGCTTTAAGGAAAAGCACCTCTGCTCTCTGCAAATTCTCTTAATGTTTTATTAGCTTATGGAACTTGAGCTCCAAAACCTAAAGATAAAAGCAATACTAGGGACAATCACTGCTAGCAGACATGAGTTTGAATTAACTCCCTATGTACTGACTACATGATATCCATGCCTGACCTGCTCATGGTTGCAGAAGCTTTGTTGGCGAGCACTCTAGAACTTAAGAGAGAAAACCTGTAACAGAAAGGCACCAAACTATATTTGGCAATGCAGACATTTCAAGGTATTTTCCTTGGAAAGAGTCTGCCTTACATACACTGAATATGAGGACCTAAACAAAATGCTAGACTCCTTCCCATGGAGAATGAGAATAAGGTTTGTAGTTCATGACTGTGTTCAAGATCACCAAGGGAGACGGGATAAGAGGGGCAATTGTCCTCCAGAATTTTTTTTTTAAAAAAACTAGTTCCTATCACATAAGGCAAAATTTCTTCTTTAGCATCATCTACACAGGTGGAAGGTCTATTTCTTCAAGAGCTCCATGGCTGTGACACCCAAAATTTACCAGCCCTACAAACAGCTTCTGAGCTTCCACACACAGCAGCAAAAAGTGATTTATTGGCAACCCCTTAAACGTACTGTTGGGGCACCTGGAGAGAATGAGACGTTCTCTCCCTCAAGATATGGATGCACAAAGGGGAAAGGAGTGACCTAGTAGGGGGGTCATTCCTATATCTATTAACCCATTTCATTATTGTCCCCCTTGGGGCTACACAGAAGCCAGCCAGGTGCAGAAAAAAAAAAGATAGTAGATGGGCATTTGGTTGGCTTCTGGATAGCTCCATGGGAGATAATAATAATATGGTCTTGCAGACACAGAAGGTAAGATGGGAATGCTCCTCGCATCTGGTGAGATCTTTATTAGATCTCACATTGCCTCTTGCTGTCTGGAAGTCAAGTAATTTCACCATCAGGATACCAATGGAATTTGTGGGCCTAGAATACAAGTTTGCACAGGCTAGATGCAACCAGGCATCACCTTCTCAGTCACCAAATCTACCCAAATGCTTGCCATATTTATTTAGGGTGTAGTATTAATTCTTCCATTCCGTCTTCTGAAAAAAATCTGGTATAGATAGTGCATAGAAACACTGTTTGAAACATGCATCCTTTATTCATATTGGGGAGCCCTTTCAGCATGGCTGTACACATATTATACTGCCCTTTGAAACAATTTCCACATTAGACACTGAAGCACAAAAGTATAAATGATGAGAATACTGGAAGATTGGCAACTTGTGCTGACCAGTAATTGGTGAGGCGTAATTTCCAGTGGGTGGGAGTGGAGTTCGGGCTATTTGCTGTGCATTGGGAAAGCTGTATCCTTTTAGAGTGTTCAGATCACATGTATTCTGGAAATGCTTTATCTATGTGTTATGTATTCCATCAAGATGTAGAGAACAAGCAGAACTGATTATAAAGTAAGAAGTAAGCCTCATGTGTAGCTAATGCCATTATCTTTTTGTTTTACAAGGGAATTAACGTGTAACCATTTTGTAGCTCAAATGAAATTAAAGCTGTGATACCCAGCCATACTATTATCCTACATCTGCTAGGAACTGGAGGCGGAAAAGAAGTATCCCTTCAAAGGCCATTTGCAGGGATTTGAGAGCAGGTGAAGGTTTTGCCTTTGCCTTCTGCTTGTGGATGCCCATAAATAACTGGGATGGGATGCTGGACTAGATGGGTTGTGGCCTGATCCATCAGAACTCCTCTGTGTGGCCTTTTCAGTTGTCTAGGGGGTGCATCTGCTTCCATTTGATTGCTGACAACTTGTGATCTACTGATTAGCCTGTTCCAACTATTCCAAGGTTGCCTTGCCAAAGGGAGTGGGGGCAGTTGCTTCCTACCCATTGTTTGGAGGCATGTGGTGGCCAGGAATTGGCTCGATGGCTGAGAATACAGCAGCAATCTTTTAAACTTTCACTCCCAGCAGCTATTCCAGGCATACTTTCTGCCATAGCTGTGTTCTCTGGTGTAGTGTGTAGTCATGTCCACATCTCAGATGAAGTCCTCAGAGATGCATTCAGTGGTTTGAGTCAAACTGTTTTGATTGCAAAATGAGTTGTTTCATATGTTTTTCACCTAAAGCAAAATTTTAGGGTCCACACAAAAAAGTGTTTTCCTGTATTTCACGAACATACACATTTTACCTTTTAGCTCACTTTTCTGCCTCATTTTTTTTCCTTAGGGGAGGCAAAGAAAGCAACTGCTTCTGAAAACCCAGCTCCTTCTGAAGCAGTGTAATATGATTTGCTTTCCCTCATTTGCTTGTCTCCCCATCATCAAGAATGAGTTAATTTTCTGTGTGCAGCAGGAATACATTTTTTTTTAAAAAAATGACCCAAACTTTAATGTTATGCAAATGCCATAATGTTATACAATCATAACTGAAACACTCTTTACCTGTGCGAGGACACAAGGGGGAAGGTTCTTTGTGTGTGTGTGTGCATACAGACACACACACACCCCTCTTCTGAACACATATCCACACTTAAGCTGAAAGGGACAGTTCATTTATTTGAATTATCCCTTGCTGCAGGGAAAAAACAAGCTTCCGTGACTGGAAAAAAATAGATATACCAGTAAGAAGACACTTATCAAGTGGCCTTATATCAAGAGAAGAACACATGTTTGTGAACGTGTGGGAATTAGGGTTGGAGAAGTAGAGAGCTCATTACTCCATTGCAATGGAAAAGTATACGCTTCACATAGGGTGTTTTTCCACTGTCACTAGAAGTACCCATTAAGTACCCATTAATGCGTTCAAAAATGCCATTACATACCCATTAATGGGTACTTCACGGGTACTTCTAGTGACAGTGGAAAAACACTCAACTCATACTGTGTTGAGGACTGATTCCGTCTGAGCAAACTTTTTTTTAAAAAAAATGCCTCTTTCCCCACTTCTAGAATGACCTTTCAATGTTTGAGCAATGCACCAAAGACCAGTCCAATTTAAGTATAAAAAAATGCTTTTTGAGTGGACTTTATACATTTTTCAGAAAAGAACAGTGAAAAACAGTGTGACACTTTACTGATGTGTTCTCTTCCTTATGAAAGTTGATCATAAGCATATTTTAACTTTAGCACAGATCGGGAATCATTTTGTCCTTGAAATTAAACTGAGTTCTGTTTCAGTGAAACATTTCAATTTACCAATCATTTTCAGAAGGCTATTATTTTTGACTTTTTTCCTCTAGGTTTGCATGCACTTTGTTCCATTTGGCTAGGTTTTTCTGTAGTTTCATTGGTTGACTGTGGTTTGACTATGCTGCCATTGGCTGGAGAAAGGAACAAGGAGATGGAGCTCAAACAGGGGATGTTTCCAATAAACTTTCCAGTCAATTGTCTAGATGGCTACTCTGGCTGATCTTAGAAGACAAGTGTGAAGAGAGTAGGATATAGCTGATACATTTTTTCTTCCTTCCTTAGCATCTGTGGCACCGTATTTGTCCCAGCCCCTCCATATGTCATCCTCACAGCCTCCCTGTGACAGTAACTCCATTTGTACTACTTGGTAGACAGTGTGTGCTGCTGAGCAAGAAGATCCTTTCCTGCTGAGTCTTTTGTTGGTAGGGTGAGTTTGGTATCTCCAAGCAACACAGTTCTTTTGCTGATTTTCACCATTCTGGCTGCTGCCACACCACATGGTTTTATCCTCACAACATTCCTGTGACAATGAGGAACTGCCATAAGGTCATTCAGTTAACTAAGTGTGGTTAAGTATGTGGTTGTGCTTGCTGAGTTCTGTGGAACCTGTAGTTCTCAGGTAGGGCAATACGGAAGAGATGTACTGATGTTTCCTCAAAATCCTATTGTTCTCTATGAGCTTTTATCAAGATGCAAAAGTATTGGTGGATTGTTTTGTGGGGTAGAGGGTAGACAGAAGGCATTTGCTACTCTACAGCTACAGAAGATCAGGACAGCCACACATGCCCTGAGCCACTCTGGGACAGAGGCATCTCTGCAGTGTGCAGATGCAGCATTGCAGAGCATGCAGGGGTGTCTTGATCGCCTAAGTGTGAAAAGGCCGTTAGTCTGCTATTGAGTTCAACAGGGCACTGGTTCCATCTGAATTTTGACCCCCCCCCCCAAAAAAAAACGCAAACAGGACAGCATTTCTAATTGTTACAAAAAGGTGAGTTGTGCCTCTACATTTTATAGCTCTAGTGTAACATTCTGACTGAAATGTCATACATGTTCTCTACTATGAGACACAAAGATTCCAGATGTTTACACATCTATACTGTGCAAGATAATTCCACTGCCAGTTCTCTTCTGTAAAATTATATTCTTATACATTCCCAATTCAATCTAAGCTTGGCCAAGAAAAGATAGTGGTTTCTACCTTTCCATTTCTTTTAAAGAAAGTGATAACAGTGTTTCTCTGGATTAATGTGATGCAAGAAGTCATGGAAAAAAATTCAATGGCAAATAAAGTTCATGATTTTCAGCTGAATTGGATTAATCATAATTCTTTTATAATACCAAGTATTATAAAATAAACTCCTTTGGAATATTGGAAGAAATGTACTCAAGCCATACAAGAAATACAAAGCAATACCTCTGCCATTAAATTAAGCTAAAGCAAATAACATTGTATGTGTAATTAGCATTTATTTACGGTGCCATTAAGTAGAATCATCTTGTCCACTCCCAAACAGGCTTTTATTGCTGCTGATGTTGCTGAAGGAAGGAAAAAGGGATGAAGATCAATGTTAAAGGCAAAATATGTTTCTGAAATTCACCTGCTCTTAAGTGTATATTACCTTAGTCAGCGCAGCAATCCTCTGAGCCAATTCAGCTTCTACTTCCGGCAAAGTCTCAGCTTTCCGCATAGTTTGCTGTAGCTTTTGTTCTGCGAGTTCCAGACGTTCTTGCAGCTGCCTATTTTTTTCTTCCATCTGAAATCAGTAAATGAAATGATTGAGAACAGTCTTGCTATAAAAAAAACCCCAAAAGCATATGAACTGAGGGTGCAGGTAATAATGAATAAACAACCAGATCAAAATAAGGAATTCCAGCTTCTTACAAATCAACACAGAAATACCCTTGTCCTCTGGTGGTGTCTTCCCCCTAGGTGTGGATTAAAACTTTTAAATATTTTTTTTCCACAAAAAAAGCGGTCACATCAGCAAAGTGACCAGTAATTTTCTTTCCACATTTTTTATTCTAAAGGTGAATTTTCTGAGTTACTTAACACTGAAAGAAAACAGCTTGTCACTTTGCTGATGTATTTTCTCACTCTAAAAGTGGACTGAAGCTGGTTTAAACTTTAAGTGCGACCACAGCCTGGGTCTTATTCTGGATTATATTCCAAAATAGGGATCTGCTGTCCACATGCTAGTGCAAACTATGGCAGGCCCCACCAGCATGCAGATAGCAGGTCCTTATTCCAGGATATAATCTGGAATATATAATAAGGTCTAGTGCAGAAAGGGCCAAAAAAAAAAAGAGAGGGATTTTTTTTTTCATTTGAACCAATGCTCACCAAAGACATTTCTTAGTGCCTGGAATAAACTGGATTGGATCTGATGCAGCTGCTGGCATTCCTTGCCTGCTCTATTGTATGAGTTCTCTGAGCTAAATCTTCTTTTGAAGATGTTTCACCATCAGGTTACCTAGCATAATTAGGGGACCATTAGGTTCTGCTCAGAGAACTCTCGTGATGCAGCTTTCTAGCAAGATTATGTGCCTGACCTGATTACCTTGGGAGCTGCTCTGTGCTCACCTAGTATCTACTGCCAATGAGGTTGGCACTCACAAAGAAAGGCACTTCAGGTTTTTTCCACTGCTTACAAAAACAGTTGAGGGGAACTGTCTCCCGACTCCTGGTCTGTGTGTCTTTCTAGGTCAGTGGTTCTCAACCTGTGGGTTGCGACCCCTTTGGGGGTTGATTTACTCTTTCACAGGGGTTATTATGAAGTAGCAACAAAAATAACTTTATGGTTAGGGGTTAGGTTTAGGTTGGGAGTCACCACAACATGAGGAACTGTATCAAAGGGTTATGGCATTAGGAAAGTTGAGAACTAGGGGAGTGCATGTTTGGATTTCTGTAGCCTAAAAAGATAAGCTATAAGGAACGATGGTGGACCAAAATGCCCTCTGGCAAATGCTTAGGCATCCCAAAATCGTGTAGATAACAGGATGTACAGAGATCTCTTTGTCACCAAGTCCATGTAGGCCAACTGCTGATTTTAAGGGTTTTTTTAAAGTCATTATTTAAAATTCAACAATTGCAGCACAAAAGTGGCAAAGTTAAAAATTTCTTAACATGAAGGATCATCTTTCCCATTTCCTTGAGGAGGTAGTAATTGTGGTCATCTGTCTGATGGGTGGTGAAAGCAAACTGATGTGTCTGTGTTAACTAGCTGGGGAAAATGAAAAGAACCGAGAACAGTGGTTCCTGGTTGTCAATACATCACCGGTCTTTTCCCAACACTGATAATCCAAGGTTGAGCAGTTAAGACGTTGCATTGCACACATAGATTGGTTAACTACCAAAAGCTATGCTTTTTTTTTTCATTCCTAGCTTATCTTGATATGCTTCTTTTATGCCTCCAGCCAATCTAGGATTTTGCAACTTTGATAGTTAGACATAGCCTACCTTAGAACCTGAAGATGGAAAAGTAATCCTACTAAAAATTAAGCTCTACCTAAATCTGATCCATCATATTATAAAATATATATTATTTGAATGAAATGTTTTAATTTCCTTCTGACCCAAATTCATCAGCATTCTGTCAAGGCGAAATATAACTGAAAGAAAATATATTTGCATTTCATTTCAAGCTAAGTATAACACATGCAAAAGACTTTGTAGGAGTTCCCCTGAAGTCCCTTTCAGCTTTGACAATATTTCTAGATACTTAACCTGACGCAGCAGGGCTTCCTTGTTTGCCAGTTCATTTTCCAGCTTATCATTCATGTCATGGATAGAAGTGGATTCTCTCTGTGCACTTAGGTAACGCTTCTCAAGGGTGGTAATTCTTTCTTCCATGTCTTCTTTTTGAGCCATTGCCTTAAAAATATCAGAGCATTAAATTATTGTGATTTACATGTTTTGCCAGTATTAACAGAACTACCGATATATTATCAGTTTGCTTTTGAAATTTAAATTTAATCTTTTAAGTAAAATTTGTTCTGATATTCAGGGTAGAATATAAGGAAAAGTTGAAAATCAAGTTGTGTTTGAAGGTGGACAGAACAGTAAAATAAAAAGGGCATTTACTGTAATGGTCTTTACTCTCAGGATGGTTTAAAAATCTATCAAAAACATGCTAAAATAACAAAATTAAAATAATAAACCAATATGTATATATCAAGCAAAAGTAAAATATTTTGACTGGTGTCTAATGCTAACTCTACAAGGAGGACAGAAGAAAGCCAATTTTGTGGAGGAGCTGATCTTGGCATGCCTCAGTCTTCCCAAAGCCTGCCAAATCAGTTCTTTGCAGACATCAAGTGGCCTTTTGTGACTATGGGTTGCATTGCAAGGCCCAAACTCCAGTTGTTCAATATGACTATGAGTTGGTGTGGTGGGACAAATAGCCGTCAGTGGATCATATTGATGGGTCAGGGTACACTCTGAATGGGAAATCCTGCACTCCTGTCAGGCTGGCCTATATATGCAGCCTTGAAGCAGGATATGGGCAGAAGTTTTGGTCACCCCACCCTGGTAATGAATTTCCAGCAACTCCTAATTCTATGTATCTTTGGGCTATGGTCAGACAGGCTTAGTAAAGCAACATGTATCTGGTCCTATGACACAACCATTATATGTTTGCATAGAGTTGTTCAGGGAAAGGCAGACTGGCTCTAAAAGCCATTTGCAGCGATTAAGAAAAGCAAAGGTTTTGCCTTTGTCTTCTGCTTGAGAATGTCCAGAAGCAATTGGTGGTCCACTGTGTAGCAGATGCTGGCTCCTCTAATGGTCTTATATCCTTATGGAAAGGTGGGAGGGGGGAAATGTGGGATTTTTTATACTCCCTGGGTGTTTTTCCACTGAGCTCCTTTGATTCAGATTTAAGAAGATCTGGATCTAAGGAATGAGTACTTCCCTTAATCTGGATTTAGTAGATCCGGATTAAGGGAAGTACCCAATGTGTTTCCATGGGTGGTCTAGCACCCAACAGCATTGGGTGCTAGCCTACCTGCTGTGGAAACACCAGAACACCCATTTGCAAATTCGGATCTACTCATAAGGGGTATGCCTGTCACCCCAGGTGTTTTGGGGGACAGGGGGTGCAATCTCAAAAGTTGCCTTCAGAAATTAGTGCAGGCTCCGCAGAAAAACCCCTAGTGAGAGCAATGCAGCTATCAAAGACTCCGGAGGATCTTTGAAGTTAGCGGCAGATTGCTCTGTAGAATCCCTGGAGCAATCTGCCACTAACTTCAAAGATCCTCTGGAGCCCTTGACAGCTGCATTGCTCTCACAAGGTTTTTTTTCTGCAGTGCCTGCGCTAATCTCCGAAGGCAACTTTGGGAGGACTTTGAAGCCGGCTTCGGAGTCTTGAGTTTGGGGCACCCCCTCATGGGTGCACCCCCCCCCCCGAGCCTCCTTTAGACCCCATTGCCAAAACAGGCACCCTACAATCCAGATTTGAATGCTGAACACCCCACTGAAGACCCAAAGGGGTCTACACGAAATCTGGATTATAGGTCTTGAAGGACCCATATGATCCGGATTTCCCTAGCTGTGGTGGAAACAGATGTGTCTCTAATGGGGTCTGTATTGGAAATGGGGTCATCTGGCTCTCAGCCAAATGGGTCCTTAATGGGTGCTTCAATGGGTACTTAGTGCTAGTAGAAAAACACCCCCTGGGTTTTGGCAGCACTTCCTTCCTGTGTTAATTTGGGGGGGGGTGTCATACGATGGCCTTTGCTAGCACAGTGTTGGAGCAACTGGCCACATTTTCAGCCATAAAGCTGCTGCATCACTGTACAATGCCATGCAGCATGCTTCACTGCTACAGAGGTGATGGGCTGGTGGGACAACACTCAGGTGGAACTTGTCACTTCAAGGACGAGTTACTGCTGCTTCCACCAGCCCGTCTATTCATATTCATATCTTAAAACAAAAAAGAGACAAATAAGTACCAGGTAGTTTTCTATTGGGAAGGAGACCCCGCCACTGAGAAGAATCCCTCTTACTATGGCCTATACACATACAGTGGTTTTTACTGTTCTGTTATATACTCTTATTTGATATGGTGGATTTTAAGGTTGTTACCCTCCCAGAGACCTTCGGGTATGGGGCGGGATAGAACTAACTAACTAACTAACTAACTAACTAACTAACTAACTAACTAACTAACTAACTAACTAACTAACTAACTAACTAACTAACTAACTAACTAACTAAATAACTAAATAACTAACTAACTAACTAAATAAATAAATAAATAAATAAATAAATAAATAAATAAATAAATAAATAAATAAATAAATAAATAAATAAATAGTGTTATAATGCATATTCATGGGAGGAGACAATTATTCATGCAAACTGGTTCTAAGCCAGTACACAGGTAACAGTGCTAATATTAACCAGTACAGCTGATACAGTTATAATATTGGACATGATCAGACAAGCTATACTGTATCATGCCTAGCATTGTAACTGTATTCTGGGGGTCCTGATATTGGCCCATGCAAGATTTTACAGCCAGGTGACACGCCTTATGGCCACAAACACAGCCAGAGCTGATCACTCAGTTGCAGTGTCAGCAAAGAGTGTCCCACACATGCCTGAGCTGGTGGAGGAGGGAGAAAGTATTGCCAAAATCCTGTGCCATTCCTCTCTCGTCCTTTCTGCTGATCTGTAACACAGTGCAGATGATAAGTGTATGTGACCACATGACAGATGTGTTGCAGGAGCGGACACTTGGCATTTTTCTAATCCTGTCTAATTATGGCCAGTCTTACAACTGCCTACTCAGTAACTGTGTTAACATCCTTTAAAGAAACTGACAGCTCACTGCAACCCAATTGAGAAGCTGCATGGGTAAACCAGGTCAGACTGTTACAAAGCTATTCTGAAGCATTCAGACTTGTTATTAATCCAGAAACTCTTCTTGCAAATGTCTTCTTAAACTTTGGAGTTTTAAGCAAATAGGGAAGAAGGAACACAATATGAATATAGCTATCCCTTATATAACACTATTTATAGCATGGTTTTGCTTTTAAATGGTTGGCAGTGGCCTTATTTAATGCAAATCCAGAAAACTTCCAGCAACCTAATTTTGTTTCAGAGTTGCAGTTGACTTACATTAGTAGATTGGTCTACTCCTCTGCAGTACAGTGACATACTAGCATCTTGGGCCCGTCCTGTACAGAGTCATTCATCTATAGACAGTCTGAGCCTTTTGCTTATAGTGTCAGTGTTTCACATTGGTTCTATTGACTAACACTGGTTCTCCTAATCCCCAGTTCTCTATTGGTGGCAATTACTTGCAAAACACAGTTTCACACTACATGATCACTTGTGGGAACCAAACTAGAGTATTAGCTAAGGGATAATATTTCAGACATAACATGTTGCCTCGGGACATTCTGGGAATGTTCTGTCTCTTTTCTCTGGAATGGGCAATTCTGATGATGATGACTTACCTTTGCTCAATGCATCTGTACTTTGCTGTCATTTTCTGATGTCTTATTAATGAAGATGTGCTGGGTTTCTCCTAGAAATCTGTTCACTTTTGGACAAATTAAAACTTAATCCTTGGTTATATAAAAACTAACTGATTTGATTCAAACTTCCTGAAAATTGCTGCCTAATGGGCCTACTTCCACTGTGGGTTGTCATCCTGAAATAGCTTTGGCTGTGTATGTTACCTTCAAGCTTTGAGTATTCTGAAGTTCAGGATAGCATTTGACTTTTTCTTGTTTTAACACCCCTTCTACCTTTCTTTTCAGCTGCAGTCCTACAGAGGACTTCTACAGAGTCCTAAATAGGTTAGAACTAGTTTGCATGAATAGTTGTCTCTTCCCATAAATATCCAACCCTGAGATCATTATAACAGAGAACACTATTTCTTCTTTTATTCTCTTATCCCATATGTGTACATGTGGGTCTTTTAGGTCTTGTGACTTTTATACATAATAGCCCACTTCTGCACTGTTTCTGCTATAAAAGCCCACCAAAGTTTATTCACTCCTTAATTTATATCTTTCCTAGTGGGTCCTGGAGAGACCCAGTGCCCATGAGAGGAGCCAAGGACTGGTTCATAATTAGCCTCTGGTGTTACAAAACATGGCAAACTGAACTCATCAAAGCTTGCTCTGCTGTAGTTACCTAACACCAAAAGCTACACAACCTGTTTTGCCCCACTTTTCTTTATAGCTATGTGTCGCAGAGAGCCCACATGTCACAGCATGGAGTGTTAAAAACAAGACAAAAATGCAGAAGCAAGGAAAGAAAAGCATACTGTATGGAAACCTAAATACATTAGATTTCACTAAATACACACACAGAGAGTTCTAGAACCTCATTTAATGGCATATGAATATTTTAAAGGGGAGGATATAAGAAGAAACCAGAGGAGATAATGTGAATAATTTACCTCTCTAATGTCCCTTTGATATTTGCTGTTCAGTTCTTCTGTCTTAATAAGTTCTTTCCTAGCTGTCTCTGCATCTTGCTCTACTTCCCCAATTCTGGAAGACAGTGATGCCAAGCGGTCCTTCATCTGTGCCATTTCATAATTTTGCTTTTCAAGGAGTTCTTGTAGTTCCACCAACTGACTGCTCTCATCATTTGAGTCAATAGATCCATTTGACAGACGCTGCAAAACACACCCACATCAATATTAATCTATTGCAATCAAAATTGTGAAGAAAGTAGGAAAATTGCAAGCTGTTTAATACTGAAATGTAACACTCGTATATCGTGCCCATATTCTGTGCCAGTGACTTGCCTATCTGAAGATTATATGAAATGAATATGGCATCTTTTGCATGCAAAGCAAGAAAAAATTCTAAAGTTGAACTAGTGACTCTTATCAAACGTACATAGAGATATCTGATACTTAAACAGCAGTACAGTAGGATTGCCTTTAATGTCAAGGCTTTATTCTTGCTTTAAGTGAGTAATAGATTTGTGATGTTAGGGAAAATGTGTTAAGGTGAAACATGAACCCATAATATTGCTCAGTAATGAAACAAGGTCTCAATGAGTCAGTTGTGTTATACTGAAACCGTGCACCCCAAATTAGCTTAAAATGGAACCTTAATCTACTCTAAACTTATTTGAATATACATGATACAAATACAGTTAAGTTTACACTAGCATCTTTTGGCTATTTCTTTTTTTGCCCTCCAACAATGTTCTCATGTTGTGCTACTGTAGAAAAATGCCATAGGCAACTGCAGAGTGGAATGGACTTTTGGGAAATAATCTGCTATTTCGCACACTTTTCCTCCCCTTTCTTAGGGATGAAGTTCAAAGAGATCTGCTCCAATGACCACGTCTGTGCATAGGTACCCTACAGTTATACGTTATTAAAGAACTGGTGGCCTAAGCTCTAAACCTTGGCCCTTTCTGAATGAGTTCTTAATTAGGATTAAGGCTCTGTGGATCTAGGCGGCCATGTCCCACAGTAGAACGTGTCGTCCACTTTACATGGAACACAATCCCAATCAGGGAAGTCAGTGAGCCCTAATTCTGAACAAAGAGGCACGCCATGCACAGGCATGCTTCTGTGTTTGGAATTACCAGGGAATGATTTTGGTGGCTCCCAAGGCTAGGAACTTACTAACCCTTGAAGGTTTCCATGTCTAGTCTCAAAGCTTGCCCATGCCATGAGGCCATGAGTGCTGGTTCCATTCATACCTTCTCTGATCAGTGGACTAGGGTATTCTGGGCCCACTGTTCCCAATTCACCTCAGGTAAAGGAAAAAATGTTCTTTGATTTTTCTGAGCTAGAATGTAATAGTGGAACGAAACTTTCAATTTGGCATCAATCAAGAGATATGGGAAATATAATCACTGTAGTTTCCTGAATATGATAACGTGGAAATATCAGTGAGAAATTGTCTCAGATATATAATTTTGCTGCATTACAAAGTGACAAACATTTGCAAGACTGCAATATTTGTGTGTTCTTCTAGTGTCCCCAAATCCAAATACTCCTAGGAGCTGCCATCTTGGAGGTGGCCACTCTGTGTGTATGAGCCCCCAAATGGCAGCTGTGCTTGCACAGGGATGTCAATTGCACACTTCCAAGTCTCTTTGGCCTTTGAAGTACCAATATCAATATGGTGTGCTAATGACGGTAGCATGGTGTCTGGAGAGATAAGTCAGTTTGCATGCTCCTCCCTATTGCCCAGCCATCTGGGCACAAGTGAGTATTCCAGAATATTTATTCCCAAATATCACTTAATAGTGGGATTTTCAGCTGCTGTTTGGTGTAGGGATTGGTGAAAATGGTTCAAAACTTTGCATTCAAATTGGCAGGGTGGTGGTGGCAGGGATTAAAAGTGAATTTGAATCAGATTCAAAGCCTAGCACATTTGAAGTGGCGCCATTCGCATGAATGTGCAATTCCATCCCATCTGCTGTGATGCAAAGTGAACAGAAACAAAATTTGTGCAGATCCCTAGTCTGGAGGCAACCTTAGTATAGATTGTGTGTGTAGCATGAGATTGTTATTTTGATTGCTTTCCTCCCTGCATATATATATTAAAAGTCCTCACCTGATGAAAACAATACATTAAGTAGCTGCAGCGACAGGTAAAAAGCTGATACTGAAACAAGTAGCTCTGTGTGCAACATTTTACACATCTCTACACATCATATTAACAAGCATTTTACTGATTTTTTTGGGGGGGGGAATAAAAAGAAAACTGCAGATTAGTTGCTTTTAGCACAGTGAGGACGGGTGCTATAATATGCCTCCTTGACTTATGCTTTTTCTAGGCAATTTTTCTATAAAAAAAAAGGTAAATGTACAAGACAAGGATGGGTTTTGAAACCTGCACCCATATCAAGTGGAAGCACATCAGAGGTTTTTGGGGGGGGGGAGGGGGGGAGAGAAGCTTTAATAGCTGTCCAAATATAGTACTTGTAGCCTGGGGAAGAAAGAGAGAAAGATGAAAGTGTCATCAAGCAAATCTGATATTAGTGTTGTTGTGAGCTACAATACAAAGAGGCATGCCAGAAAGAAATTCAAAGTTCAAAAATATCCCCTGGAAACATCTGCCACAGAGGGCAAAATGGATTAAATGTAGAAGTCCCAGAAGGGGAAAGAGGAAACACCATCAGTTTGCTTGCTGTTTCTAAGACAGATAGAAAAGAGGAAGATCTCTTTCTAAACACCATGAAAGGCAAAGCAAAGCAACTCCTGTAATGTCTTTCTTCTTTCTTTCTCTCTAAAAAAGCACAGGAAGGAGTGCAATCATGTATTTCCATGGTCAGGAATCAGATGAAGGGTAAGCATATGGGAAGACAGACTTTTTTTTCTTTTTTCAGATCCCCAAATCCCTGCAAATATAATTGAGAGGGTAACTGAATAGCAAGGAATTAGACTTTAGGAATGTATTGCCCAAAAAATATTGGGAAGGATGTACATGGCACTGCAATGGTGCCATATGAGCAGCTGAACCCTGTACACGTTGAGCAGACATCTTGCCATAAGCATTTATAAGAGCACTTCAATTGGAGAGTAGCACTCTCAGAGCACCTCCTCTTATTCTTCCCCTCCACTACCCCACAGCTGTAACATGTAGACTCACCTGGCACCCATATTTTGGATCAAATAAGTAGCATGGCCCTGTTTTGGGAGGCATACAAAATAGCTGGCTTCCCAGGCTTGCTCATGTGCTTCCCAAAGCAGTCCCAGCTAGAAACCTGGAAGCCAGGGAACAAAAGTCCCCTGGGGTTGACATTTCTGCAGCCGGGGGCAGTGGAAAGTGTGCAATCAGAATGCTTTCTGCTCTGAGGAATGGGAGCACTTGAATGCAAGTACTAGTCCATGAAGAACAATTAACACTTTTTTTTAAAAAAAGAACTTTTGCTTCCACTAATATTAGCTTTAAATTACTAAAACTTTGATGTATAAAATTTACATACACTGTTTCTGCCCTGGTCATCCTTCTGTAATTTAAAATATGTTTTCATAATGGTGTTTTGAAATCACCTACAATAAGCACTTGCTGAGACTGATTTTCACTCCAACTATTTTCATTTTCTAGAGTTCTTAGGGATTTGCACGGATATTTGAAAATTCAAAAATCCAATTCGAATTTGACAAACATCAACATTTGAATCCGAATCGGATTTTCAAAAATCTGGATTTTTGAATCTGGATCAAATTAGGATTTTTGAAAATCTGATGCAGATTTTTGAATAATTCAACTGAATTCGTCATTGTATATTGCATCTGAATATCAGGTCTATTTGCACTTATAATACGGGATGCAAACAAAACATAAACACAATAAAAATGGGATGCGAATGGATTTGAAAATCAGATATAAATGTTCCCAACATTCACATATTCGAGTTTGAATCGGATTTTCAAAAATATGGATTTTCAAATTTTGATTCAAATCAAATATTTGAATATTAGTTTTGAACTGAATTTGAATAAAAAAAATGCATCCGTGCACATCCCTATTAGTTCTTTCATATTCTGTAATTCTGTATACGTGAATTAATTCTTTTTTTCACAAGATTTTAATATAATATAAGTAATATATAACCATCTTGCATAGGATATCATATATATTCTCTCCCTTTTGTTTCCCTTTAGTTCATACTACTACAAACTATGCTTATCTAGGAGTATTAATTATGATTTATATCCCATCCTCTTTTTTGGGTTGATCCTAAAACAGCTAGGGAGGGAAATTTGCATTCTTTTATGGATCATATTCTAAATCCACATGTAGGACTGAGTTTCTTCAAGTTTCAGCATCTCTTATCTAGGCAAATTTTCAGCCACAACCACATAATATTGTCCTCACTGAGCAGTTTCTTATATATGAAGTAATTTCAGAATGGCCCCTTTTCTTTCATCTCATCGTTCCCTGAATATTCACCTTCTGCAGGATACATTTTAGCTCATCATTCCTAAGGATCCTGAGAAATCTCCAGCTTTTCTTCTTTATGTAATATTTGCTGCCATTTGAGGCTCAGTTCTTTATCTCTTGTGTTTTCAGTAAATTAGTCTTGGGGGGCACATAAACAGCATACGTAGAATTTGTACACATATAGATAGCAATAGGGGAAAACAGCTATGTTGTTTGTGGGACATACAGTATAATATTCTTATGGGAATAAGCTTCCTCTGTGCAACTATCTGGAAATTAGACTAATTTTGTATTTTAAAAAAGAAACCATTTTACAAGACTACATGGATGTTAATGCACAAAACCTGCTCATGTATGTACAAAACTGCTTTGCCTAAATGCTGTGTTAGTCCTCTCTGCCACTGCTTTTGTTAAAGGCAGAAATAAGTGTTTTATCTGCTTATGGCAGACAGCCTAAACAAATGAGGCCCAGCCAATACTATGTTCCAGCTCCAGCTCATAACATAATAGCAGCACAACTCTGCATGCATGCTAGGTGGCATTAAACATCAGGAAAAACAGAGCTGTGAGTTTTGATCAGAACTTTTCACAGTGACTCACATTCTTCCTCATACCTTTTCATGAACTTTTTGTCCAGGCTCCATTCCTTTGATGTTTTCCGAGTCAGGAAGACCTTCACCTGTTGCCATTTTTCTCTGAATGTGAACATTTTGTTCACGCAAGGCTAAAATCTAGCAAAAACATAAGAATGCATTATTAAGACAAAAACAATCAATAAACAGGCAAATGTGTCATGCTTTCAGCGTAAATTCAATGTAAGCTGGACCATAGGTTTAGATATTAATTTTGTTTTTACATGTCTCGTAAAATGTTATTTCCCTAGACTGCCACTGCTGCTTTTTATGGCATTGTTTCACTCATCCACGTTTGATGAAATATGGCTTCCTTTGTTTAATACAAACCTGAAAACTTTCAGTAACGTTGCATGCTTTCAATGATATGCTTTCTTTATGCTGCTCCGTTCAATTCCTGGCAAAATATGGTCAGGAGTGCTCTTGGCAGCATTCACAACAGATGCATGTGCAGAAGCTGCTGTAGATCAAGACTAGCAATACCAAACATTTTTCAGACTTTATCTGTGCAAGGAGACCTAACCACTAGAAAAGCTCCTTGTTTCTCAAATTACTTTGGAATTTGGGAAAGGCAGCCATGGCATGTAATAATGAAACTGAAAGTATAAAACTTACATGGCTACCAATGATATTTTGCTGTATGTATCTGCATCTCTTCCACATTTGGAAGCTTAAGCTGCATCCTCATGGACCTCAAAAGGGCCAGGATCTGGGGTGGGAGATGATAGACATGCTGGGACAAGCAGCACAGCATCCAAACACCATTTGCCCCAGCATGGGACCAGGAACACAGTTTCAAGGGAAACCCTCACCACTGTGTTGCCTCCATACTGGTTGGTCCTCCAGAAATAGGCAGCTTCTGACAGAGGGCCTTTTTATACTTGCTCCAGTGGGACAGCCTTGGGCTTCTCCCACATGAATCATCAGCATCACATGGAGTCGCTTCTATCCTAGAAGTGTGTGCCAGTGTCCCCTGTGTGTCTAGCTGTAGAGCACTAAAAAGTGTTCCTCAGCTATACTAGCCACCAGCTAGTTCACACTGGCACAGCAGTTTACACCTGTTCCAGGTGAATGGAGTGTGGGATGGAGCAATGCTGTCACAGTTCCACACTGCATTGCCTGGTCGACATGCCAATGGCACCATAAATGGCTATTGCCATGGCAAGGTGATCACACTTACCCAGTACTTGGGGATGCGCTGGGTAAGTTTCAGGTGCATCAGACATTCTGGAAGTTCACTGTCCATCACATCTAACAAAGGTGTGAAAAGCCCCTGTTTCTGGTTCAACAAAGGACTGAACAGCTTGGAAATGGGTTCACACAAGTTGCTTTTTCTCCTCTGTGTCTCTTCACAGGGAGATGTAGCATCTCAGACTCCACATTCATCTTGAATGCATTTTTTTCAGAATTTTTCAGGCTGTCACTTCCATGGTCAGCTGAAGGGGCTGATCAGGGGCTGATGAATTTATACACCAGATTCCTGGAATTTCCAAGCAAGTATTTCTTCCTGTGTAGATGTTTACCTGCAGCCTAAGTTTACCAGCAACAAATTTTGTGCCAGCACTGTAATGAAAAGTGTCTTCACAAAGAATCCTGTATCACCAGAACATACTGTTAAGTCATCAACTAAGGATGTAGTCTTAAACCATCTTCTGATGGCAACATTCACACTTTTCATTTCTATTTGATTCATTTGTGGACTTTTGACCCTCCATTTGGACATTCCAGGATGAAAAGTACACAAAGAAAATGAATAGAAATGAAAAGGTGTGAGTGTTGCGATCAAAACATGGACTGAAGAAGGTTTAAAGTGAAGGTGTGGCCACAGCATAAGAAGCATTTCTTCTTGTCCTGGTATTTAGAGTCTCAGGCTCTAATCAGCCTGGAAAAGTAATAGCGCATATGTAGCTGCTGCTTTGTTAAATACATGAACTTGTGAACTCAGTGGATGATGAAGACTGGGCTGAGAAGGCACTTGGTACCAGCCTATATTGGCACAGTGCATTTAATGTGACACTTTCCTACATTTCTTGTTCCTAATAACAATTTCATCTACCCTTGCCTGCATGAATTATAGAACAGCACTGGGGCTCTGACCTTGGTTGTGGTTTATTGGGGCAAAGCAGGATCTTAACATCATAGCTCAGTTTCATTCAGAAGTCTGTAAAACAGCCATTCCTGTCTGTCTGGAAGCCCCGACACAGAACATCTTTCCAAAAGCTAGATTTCCCTCTCCAAATTAATATTAGCTTTACAGAATGACCCCTTCTTTGGCTGCACTGAGATATCACTTTGTTATTCCACTATATTTGGATATTATGGAATAAAGAATGGTTATTCTGGAATATCCCTCCTTATTCTGGAATATTCAAATAGAGCAGAATAACTGTTGTCCGGATGCAGTTTTTGTTATATAATCCTTCAAAGAGTGCTTTGTGGTTTCAGTCCAAATGATGGAGTCCATTCATACACACCCCATTTCCTTTATAACAAATTCTGCAGTACCTGCATCCATGATTTTATTTCATGGAAAACAATTAAATAACTCAATAACTACTGAATAAATGTAGTTTGGTTTGATTACCAAAAAATATATGCACAAATACTTCTATGTGCTCTTTTATCCACTGTTACTGCATATAGTAAACAATTAACAACATTTTTCTCCTTACTGGCCTTTCTTAATGCTCCTTCCATTTAAATTATGCTTAAAACCTTCTGTAAGTGAAGTCCTGTATTAAATTATGCCACTTTAATTATCTTAATAGAAATTTGCTTCCAATTAAATCAGTTGTCTAGCGCTGTACTAAAGGATTGGATTTAATTTACAATGTAGCAGAAAAACAAAAAGCAGTGGAGGTCTCTTTTAGAGGAAAGCTTTGTTAAATGTTTATAGCATTTTAATAGACCTGGATTGAAAATATATTCCCCTTCCTCAGTTAATTGCTTTTAGCTTTTTTTTGGGGGGGATATTATTTTATTTATTTTAATTATTTATTTATTTCCATTTCTATCCCGCCCCATACCTGAAGGTCTCTGGTATTAATCTTTTACTTAGGGCAAATATCTCTCCAACTCTATTTCTTTACCTAATCTTAACCCCTGGTCCCTTTTGCAGTATATCAGCAAGCTGGAACATTTTCTTTTAGATTTTTTATTTCACCTACCAGTTTCCTTCACCTTTGGTCATTTAATTTGTTATCTGAAGAAAGTATTATAACTTGAACATTTCATGCCACTGCAGTTAACAATTTTCAGCAGCAGATTATCTTTACCGCTTAGAGTTTTATTCTAGGCAGATGCTTATAACAAACAAAATGGCTCCTGCCACCTTTTCAACCTGCATTTGAAGATTGGGGACATGCTGTGATCTATCTAGATTCAATTTGTTTTATATCACCTAAACAAAATCTGAGAAGATGCTAAAATGAGAAGGAATCCTTGTATTAAAAAAAAAAAAATCTTGTTGCCACAAGCATGAAGACAACAAATACCACATTCATACATTACAGCAAATAGTATGTGACACTGACATTAGTTAATATTAAGACAGCATGTACAGATGTTGTCAAGAAGACAGATTAAAGAGGAGTCAATACTCAAGGCAAAGAAACCTCATCCAGAAACATAATATTTAACACACCAAGTCCACAACATAGGGATCACATAAGCGTCACAGACCATCACAAACCCTCTCATGGTGGGGTCTGAGTTCATTTGTACCTCCACTTGGAACTTGCCAGGAAACTTTCCCCCCCCACACACACAAGTGTTTTACTTGGAGCATGCTTTGTGCGGCATACTTGGAGTTGTTCATCTGCAGAAAACATGCTGTATAAGCTTTTGTGTTACTCATTTTCGTTGCTATTGCCAGAGTTCTACCAGTCTCCAGAGAGACAGCATCCTCTGCTCCAGTATTCTGCGCATGCCCAGAGAGTGTCTTATGCACCACACAGGAATAGTTTTCTTCTCAAGATTTCTGAAGGGAGCGGCCCTGCTGCTAGGTTTTGTGCTTTTAAGTAGATCAGGATAGGAATGTAGCAATTCACTCAGAAATTGAACCAGTAGTGAAATATATTAAAGCCAGGCACTGCTAGAAGCTACAGTTTATCTCTCATCCTCCCTCCCTCTTCCCCTTGCTTGAAAATAGGCAGTAAAAATATTTTCAGGCAGATGCCACATTGCCGAAATACAGCATTTGTACAGGCAAGTTACTCTGAATGGCCGTTTCTGCCTTTGGGGTTGGTTCTGGAACAAATTTCAGAATATGAGACTGCTGTCCACATGTTTAAGTTTTGTAGTGAGAAGATTAGACCAATCTTCCTAAGTCAGAAAGATGTTCAGCTTGGTTTCCCAAGTGGTTTTGATACTTAAAAGATTTTCTGGGGAAGACTCTTATCAGGACTTTGTAAAGGAACACGTTATATCTTTTTTTTAGAGAGAGATAAGGAATTTTTTCATGGCTTTTTATTTTCTTGGAAATTTAGGAACTTATGAATTGAGAAGATAGCCAGTGCCTGTTCTGAGCTCGCAATATCCTTTGTGATTCAGTTGATGTTGTTCTGCTTGTATTTGCTTACAAATCTTTCAGTTTTTCTTTTCCTGCTGTTTTAAGTAAATTTATTTATTTATTTAGCATTTTTAACCTGTCCTGTACCTGATGGCCTCAGCATGGATTGCAACATTAAAAACCAAATGTAAAAAATGAACATACTAAAACACATCTTTGGACATTTCTGCATTCATGTCTGTTGTTCTGGGAAAGGGTATAAGCAACTTATCTTAAGCTGGGAGAGATTGCCTCTGGGTGACCAGTCCTGCTACAACCCTTGTCACTGCCTTTGGAGAGCCCTTGAAGTTAGTGGCAAGGCTCAGAAGGCTGGGAATAAAAATTCCAGACTTTCAGAGTTTCCACCTCATTGATTTTCCAGTGGACCTATTTCTGTCAGTGCTTCCTGGAGAGCTGCTGAAAAGGGTCCCCCATAGAACACCAGGCACGGTGTGGTGGTGCTGCCATCAGCACATCTGCATGGATCAGTATATTACACCTTGTCCAGTTGTAGACGTCAGTGTTGACAAAGCATAGGAAGTATGGATGGGCTTGGCCTAGACTGCACTAGTGTACAGACTGCTGCTTTTATTTTGGAATTTGTTCTGGGAAGGGCTATAGTATTTTAGGGAGCAACAAACTGAAAAGTGGGATTCATCATCATGGGCATATTGCAAATCTGATACTTTTCAGTGTGAACACTTGAGATACTGAATTTGGGGGCTCAAGAATGAGTGCTAAAGTGCCCTTAAAAAACAAGTAGTTTTTAACGTGGTGTTTTATATAGTAGTATTCTCTGTTGACTCTTTTGAAAGATCAAAGCTCAGTAATTTGATTCTTCCCAGGTGAATCAGATTGCCAGCAAAAGGACAACAAATAAATGCACAAGCAAAAATTTAAGCAAGTAGAAGCATAACAGACACACAAGAACAGACACACAGATGATCATAAACAGGTGCAGCTTTCTTGCTTGTCTGTGGGGATTGCCAGAAGGGTTTACAAAGGAGATTTTTCAGAGTTTTTTGTATGGGCTGATTTTGAAATTGTGATTAATGAAAATTGAGGCTAATCTAAACATTTGGGATGTTCATTAAATTAATCTTCCAAACTGATACGATTAAGGGAGAAATACAACACACAAAAGATGGCCATTTATGCTATTAATAAAATTATCAGCTGAGTGGTAGTGGGCCCACTCCAAGCACATTATCCCTGTGCTCTTAAGAAAAGGTTGCATCAACCAAGATTGCCAGCTTAATATTTTGGCTATTAGCTAAGGTAGCTGGGACTGATGAGTATTCAAAACACGGAGCGTGAAACTTTTTTGTGTGTGTATCTTTCAAATTCCTGTTATGTTTATCCCTAACAAATATGTCCATGTGCAAAAACATACACAGTATTCTGGGATCTCCCCAAACTATGGGCTGTTCCACACTTACTTTAGATCTGAAATACTGCACTGCAAAGTCCTCTTCAGGGCCTCTTATGTCCATAAGTTAGTGGAGACTAAAGAAGCCCTGCTCATGTCTACTCTGTCCCCATGCAGGCACTGACACTGTTTTACTCAATCTATTTTATTTGCTTTTATAATGATTTTATTGTGGCCTGCCCTGGGACCTTTGGGTATAGAATGAATAGATGGGTGTATGTGTGTATAGATATGTGTATGGGGGGTGGGGTGGGGGGAGAATGATAACCTATCCATATCAGGAACTTCCTGGTCTGGATTACTGTTGGCCCTGATTAAACAAATTCACTGGCATACTAGGAAGTACATCTCTGATTTTCAGACTACCGGCTCCAAGGCTAGGAACAATCATTGTTAGTTATCAGAGCCATCACAGGCTGTCCCCAAAGCATGTGCAAGCTTTAGGGCCAATACAAGGACTGGCCTGGAATAAGATTGCGGTGCTGATGGCACAGTCCCAGACTGATCCTTGCCATGATCTGGACCAGAGGGCCTTATCTGATCCAGATTTACTGGTCTGGATCATGGCAAGGCAATGCATGATATTGCCCTTTATCTGATAGGTAAAATAAGTGGGGAAGGAATGACAGAAACAACTTTGCACTGGAAAGATAGTTGCTGTCAATGCCTCACAATGCTGTTTAAACTTCCTTTGTAAAACTGCTGGTACAGATGATCTCGAATTTTATGGAGAACAAGGAGTTAACTTTGGAACATCCAGTAGATGAGCAGGGCTTTTAGTCAAACCCTCTGAAAAGGGTATAACATTACACTAAGGATAATTGGATTTAATGTTCTGTGATATAGGGTACCTCCAGATGGCAGAAGACAATGGTGGGATCTTCTTGAGATCCCACAATTGCCTGTGAATGCCTTACCAGATGACAGGAGGGAATCCAAGGCTCTTTCCTGTGTCTGCCAGCTCCTTCTATTGTTTCTGTTCCAAATACCTGGATGTCAGCCAAATGCCTACCTACTTCTCTTTTACTGTGCTTGTAGCATCTGGGTAACTGGAACAAGAACACTAAAGCAAGGAGCCAACAGGTGGAGATAAGCAACAGCTATTATGAAAAACCTGGTATTGTTGCTAGATATCCTGTACTAGCGAAGTTTTGGAATATCACCCAAATATCCTGGGACTATAATAGGACTAGCAAACCAACACAAGTCCCTACAGCCCCAAACCCCAAGTTATAAAACCAAAAAACCAAAAAAAAAAAACAAACCCAAAAAGGGTTTGTTTATAATGGGAATGCCACGGATACTTGTAGCATTCTCAGTATAATCCTGGGAGAATCATGGTTTTTTTAACCCACATCTGAATGAGTTTTTGATTCATCGGTTTCTTCTACATGTTTTTGGATTAAAATGTTTGTTCTACTTCAGTAAACATGATGTTTTCCCTACCTACCATGAACATACTGCTATAATCATCATTTCTTAGTTCCATTTTGCAAAATTAAAGTTAATTTTCAGCATCTAAATTCATGACTGTGTTGTTCACAGAAACAGACAATCCATATGACAAAAGTAAACAAAGAAATAAAAACAGAAAAGTTGCAATTAAGGAAATGTTTGTAAATTGCTGCAGGAGGGTAGCCAGCTCATCCCATTCCACTCCATCCTACTACTAGCAAGACATGACTATATGCTAAAGCTCTCTTACTTTGAATCCTCCAACCCTCAAAAACAGGAGGAAGAAAAAAGAAAAGAACGAAAAAGAGGGCATCGAAGTAGGGATGGCAACGGACTGACAGATCAGGAGTGAAATAGTGACCTGACTTTCTTGTCCTTCCCCTGCTAGGCAGTTCCCATTTCCCTACCTGGCCATCTCTCCCCACCCCCACCCCGGATGCACACCTCAGATATCCCACATCTCCTCTTATTTACGGCAGGAGGTGTGGCAGAGGGACACTTATATGTCTGTTAAAAATCCCCAGATGTGAGAGGGGAGTGGTCTTCCTGTTCAGGACCTGAGCAGTAGGGTGCACCATCGAGCCTGTGGTTGCTCAAAACTAAGACCAATTCCGAGTGTTGAACGCTGTTCTAAAACAGAAGTGCATCAATAGAGAAATCCACAGCCTCTTAGCATTCTTGGATGTTTTCCTCAAAGGCACAGTCTTCCATACTTCACATTTTAAAAATGGCATTGAGGGTACGAAATGTATCCCCTCCTAGTGTTAGGGAGTCCTTTAGGATTTCAGCCCAAAGGCCCATGGATAATGCAATCATGAAGTGGGGAAGGGAAATAGGGATGTGCACAAATATTTGTAACATTCAGAATTCAGCCATTCGAATTGAATTTTGGCATATTCAAAGATTGACATTCACATTCAAATAGAATGTTTTGATACATTCGTATGAAGCTTCGTATGGGATTCATATGGGGTTGAACATTCGTATCTAATAAACGTCCTACCACATTCAAAGGGTATCTATTAGAATGAATATGGATTTTTTTTGCATTTGGTTCAATACAAATTGAATACACACACACACAAAAGTGCAAATCCCTAGGAAAGAAGCTTATGGCATTGGGTATAGCATCCAGGCTTTGCTTATTATTCCAGAATATCCAAGTATAGTGAAATAAGTAAGAGATGTCTGGACCCAGCCCAGCTGAAAGCATTGTTCTGCAGTAGATATATTTAACAAAGACAATATATAAAGCTCATTCTTCCAGTGTTAAATCATGATTTTTTCATTAATCTCCTTGCCTTTCTGCAGATGCATAGCCATTAAGAACATTAGTCAAACCCATCCCTTAAAAATGTACTCCTGCACAAATATAAGGTTTAGTTAGGCCACAGATTTTAATAAAAAAGATGCCGAAAAAGCTATAAATCTAGATTTAATCCATAGCATGAAAAAGTTACAGCAAAGATGTTAAAAACTCTGTACCTCCTGATTAGCAGCTGCTAGCTCTTCTTCAAGTGCCGAGACTCTTTCCAACGAAACTCTCAGTCGTTCTCTTACCTAGAAGACAAGAATATTCTTTTATACAGCAACATGATTCTAGAGTTTGCAGTTGTTATGATCCAGTCTGCAACAAGTGGACAGAAGGATTGCTTCTCCACTCCTTATGTTAGCACAACACCAAGCTCTGTTTCAAGGCAGAGGTAGTGGGGTCCGTGCTGGCAGCTTTATGCATGATAGTTGCTGGTCCTGGCATAATTCTGAAGGCTGGAAGCAAATGTTTCTTAGCCTCCAAAATTGCACGTCAGGGATCTTGTTGTGATGTGCCACAAACATCCCATTTCTGGGGCTGTTTCTGGGAGCCTGGTGAAATGGTGTCAGGCTTCTCACACCACTTGGCTAAAGTGGTCTCCTGTTGGTGCACTTCTCAGTGCCATTTTTGCACCAGGGAGCAGGCCAGCCACTGGCATTGTACAAACAAAGTGAACTCTGGAAGGTGCGGCCTCCTGGGAACCACTCTCGTGTGATAGTCCCGTGACTTGTGGTGGCAGCTAGCACAGTCCTCAGGGACTGTGCAGAAGCTGCCATAGAATATATCTATATCTATATATCTATATCTGTATCCGCACAGAGATGCACTAATTTTATTGTTTTTAGAGAATTAAGCCTAGCAAAAACAGATTAATTCGAAAGTGTTTTTCATGTTCAAAATGATCTGTTCTCTAGAACCATTTAATTGGGTCTACATTTGGACTAAGGGCCTTGTTCCAGATCACAGGCAGCATGCAGATGGCACTCCTCCACGATCCAGAACTACTGAGGCTTGCTTTTCAGGGATGTATCACAGTGCATTGCCAAGAATCACACACCCAAGTTCTGAGGCTAGGAACTGTTGTTCGTAGCCTTTGGAGGCATTGGGGTGGCGGACTGCAAAACTCACATGGTGGCACTGATTGGGGCCACATCTCCTCAAGATCTAGATCAGTGGGTCCAGTTATTCCAGATCCACTGAAACGGAACTATGAAAGTGCGGAAAAGGCCTATACTGAATAGTAAAAGATTCATAAGAGCAAGCATATTCTGTTTTGTGGAATGACAGTAGATACAAAATATTTCCTTTGCATATAGATACTAAATGCTGATATCGTGGAGAGTGAGAATTCTAAATGAAATTACTGCTGTACCATAAGCAGGTGATTCAATGAGACAGGCCATTTTCAGGAACCCTGAAGTGATGCTCTAACTAAGGAACGCATAGGAGAAACCAGGAAATCACACCTCTTGTTTAGTTAATGCCTTTCATATTACTCAAAAGTGTCAGGATGGTATTTCATAATTTTGATTTATGAAATATAGAATTCAAGGTATCTGCAAGCTATCTGATAAATTGTTTGTTCATTCATGTATTTCGCTGGAGAAAACAAAAACAGCAATAAGTTATTTTTACTTGAAACCATGAGAATGTACAAACATTACTTGCTACTAATAATCTTTTGTTTTATATAATTTGTAGCTCCAGTGGTTACATTTACCAGCATAGCTAAAAGGCAGGGACTTTAAAAATTTATGCACAGACAAAATTCTAAGCTACACTGAATATAGAAAGTACAGTAGATGATTTTCACATCATCTAGAACTAACATGTCAAAACATTAGATGATGATAATTCAGATAGAATAGGTATTACCATATATTTCTCCCAACAATCTAGGAGTCTAGTCACTTAGACTGCAATTCATCTCTACATGAGATTTCTTTTAATGGAATATTGCTCCCACTAAATTAGCCTTGAGCAAGTGCTCTGGTTTCAAGCATTTTTAACTGAAGGTGGTTTATCTAGCTACGGATATGATAATCCACATGTTGCAGCAACTCTTCACATACAATGTCCCATCTGGATGAAGAGCTACACATGCAAAACTCTCTCTCTTTCTCTCTGAGAATGGCTAAGTCCACGGAAAGGCAATTTATATGTGTTGAATCTCCCTACTGGACAAAGTCAGAATATATATATGCGCCCTATACCTTTTCTTCATCAAACACTGTCCCAAAATGTTTATCATTTTTAAAAAACACTGATTTAAAGTTAGGAACAACAGTGTTGTCTGCCGAATAAAGTAAAGGCCTTGAAAGATGGCATTTAAAAGATGACCTGACTGAGGTATATAAAATCATGCATGTTATGGAAAAAGTGGATAGAGAAAAAATTATATTCTTTATTCTCAGAACTAGAACCAGAGATCATTCTATGAAGCTGAAGGGCAGGAGAGTTACTACCAACAAGGGGAAGCATGTTTTCACCCAGTGGGCCATTGGTCTATGGAATTTACTACAAGAAGAGGTGGTGATAGCAGCCAGCCTGGACAGCTTTAAGAAAGGATTAGATAAGTTCATGGAGGACAGGTGTATCAGTGGTTATTAGAATGGATGCTTACATATTGCCTCCAGGTTGGAGAGACACAGGATGTCTCTGAAAGCCATTTGCAGGATTTGAGTGAGGGTAAAAGTTTTGCTTTTGTCTTCTGATTGGGAATGTCCAGAAGCAGTTGGTGAACCACTGTGTAAGTCAGAATGCTAGACTAGACAGGCTGTGACCTGATCCAGCAGGGCTCCTCTTATCTACACAATAAACCTTAAAGGAATTTATTTGACAACTGTATGGTAATGTGTCAGCAGGGGTGGCTGACAAAAGGAGAAGTATACAAAAGCTCTTCCATCTCTGCACTGGTTTGGGGACTGTTTGGATTGTGCCTAGGCCATCAGCAAATGGGCTTCTCTTTGATGATCTCCTAGCATTTTTTGAGGCAATGTGTTATCATTTTATTAATGCAAGACACTAGCCATATCTTTAGTACGCCCTATATTTAAACACTTTAGTGGACTGTTTCTCATCGTGCATGCTCCTTAACATTATTGGACTTCCTTCATGTCCAGTCAGCATGTCAGTGTTCTGGAATCAAATTTATGATGATGAGCATTGTAATCCAACCATGTCCAGAGCCACACCGATTGAAAAGCACACTCTTAGCGAGTAGCCAGGGTTGGCTACTGCAAGTGAAAATATACAGAAGCTTCTCCCTCCACTGTGCACCAGGATTGTGAATTTTGTTTGCAGTCAACATGGTGCAAGCAAATCTTTATCCTTCCTGTAGTTCTTGTCAGGGATAGCAAACTTGCATTTCTCCACATGCTACTTCTCTACATTCCATCATTTTCTGTTACTAGTCATACTGGCAGAAGTTAGATAATCAATCATACTTGCAGGACTACAAGTTATTTATCTCTGAATATTATGCAGCAAGGTTAATGAAACTGGTGACAGAGGAGACAAAGAAAAACAACAGGTGTTTTATACTGAACCAACGCATTGGCTTTTATGAATCAGATTGTCTAGATTGGCTCTGGTTCTTCAGGCTTCAGACAAAGACCCTCCTGTTTAAAGCAGAATACTTTGACATAGTGATATAGCTAACCATAAAACCTCATATGGGGAAGGAGCTCAGTCTGTTACCCTTATTATGAAAGTAGAAAACAGTATCCTCACATTGCTGATCGTTACTTTAAAGTAATAAGAATCCATTAATAAGCATTCTGAACACAAGACTAGACCGAATATCTGTTACGTGCATTGTCTAAATTTATATCTAAATCAGGATAAGAAGGTTCTGTTTGAAAAAGAGAAGGTAAGTAAGGGTTCTATCCATGCAAAGTCTCTTGCAAAGTAGATGAATCAAATTCACCTGGAAATCAGCAGAGGATGGGAGGAAGAGCCACTAGTAAACTCACAGTATTTTGGGGCAGCCTTACAGTTTCCAGATGTCAATTCAGGCTATTTTTGCATGTACCTCTGTTAATCTGGATTTAGAAAATCTGGATCTTTGATATTTATTTGTTTTAGAAAACTTATAATCTACCCTCCACTGAATGGCCCGAGGGCAGGTTACAATGATATTAAAACATATCAAATGGTAAAACATAATTAAAAATATAACCCCCCTCCCTCACCCTCACCCTCCCTCCCTACAGGACAGCACCCTTAGGGAGCTATTAAAACAGTAAAATACTGGGTAAAAAATACGTTTTCACCAGGCACAGAAAAGTATACAATGTAGGTGCATGGAGAACCTCAAGAGGGAAGTTGTCTCAGAGTCTAGGGCCACATCAGAAAAGGCCCTCTTGCTAGTCCCTCGTTTATCCAGTCTTCATTTAATCCGGTCCTTGAAGATCCACATCATGGCACAGACCCCATGCATCTGAACAGGCCATTTAGCACCCGATTGCAATGGATGCTAAAGAGGGCCGCTGTGTGGCTCCCATAGCACCCATTCCAAGGGTCCGATTAGGCCCAATTAAGCCCAAGCAGGAAGGTCTGCCGGTGACACAGTGTGATTGGCCTGTGTAGCTGTTAATCAGGGGTCACTTCCAGTTACAGTCCATGTGGTGGAGACACATGGTCTACGTAGTCACTATGAAGCTTGTGCTCAGCCACATACACCGCTAGGAAGGATACGTGGGCCTACATAGTGTGTGTGTTGAGGGGTGGAGCTGGACCCACCCCACTGCAAATGGCAGCCTCTAGGCCCACCCCGCACCCCATTGCCCCAGTATATGTGCGGACGCATGGCCTCTGATCCAGTCTTCATGGCAGAAGGCTGGATTGAAGACACCATTAAAGGGGTCTTGCATTAATCCAGATTTAAGGGCCCGAAGACCCCATTGAATCCAGATTTGGACAGCGCTCATGCAGGCAATGCATAGCTATTGGGTTCAGCATATAAGGGATCCTAATGGGGTCCTTAAGGAGTCCTGTGTGAGGAAGGGACTTAACTGATCCATACCAATTGCATACCTATCGGGTTCCTAATGGGGTCTTCGTTGCTAGTGCAATTCTACATCTATGTTTTGACAGTTCATGCTTGTTGAACAGGAGTTCAACACCCTTTTAATGCTTCCTTTGTCTGGGGTCCACCCCTGCATACAACCCCTGCATATGGAATTTCCATATGACACGTGGAAACCATGGGTGAGCCCTGCTGCCTCTGTAATTCATCCTGAAAGTATAGAAACTTTTATCTTGAAGAGATGAACGCATACCATACATGCAAAAAGAGTGAGATAATTATACTTGTATCCATGGTAATGCAGAATAAAAAACAAGCTGAGAAAGTTTCATTCCATACTGTACCTTTTCATCTAGAGCCTTGTGATGTTCAAACAAAGATTTCAGTGCTTTCAGAACCTCAACTTCACTGGAAACTCCAGAAGGAGACTGTGCTTGCCGCTTCACCACTGTCATTCTCAGCGACCTTTCATGTCTTGAAACAAGGCACTCCAAATGTTCCAGTAACAGCTATTGGGTTCAGCATATATATATAAAAAGTTAGATCATTTGCACCAAAAGGTCATGGATGCCATAAATCTAAGCTATGTAGTACAAATTAATAATGACATTGGCAGATCGTACTACTGTTGATTCTTTTGATATCTCTGGCAGTTTTTCATGATACCATTGCCAAGAACATAAAAAAGAAATGTTTTAAAAATGTGATTAAACTCTTACATGAATTACCAAATATTTTTTTCTCAGTCACTTTTATTGTATTCTGTCTAAGAAATATTGGCAAATGGAATGCTACTAAACAAGTTAAACAAAATGGGTAAAATAATTATGTAAATGATGCATTAAACACATAGTAGCATGTTATGCTTTTATAGTAGGCATGCAAATAAACAACCATACAAACGCTTATTAAAATGCTGACCTAATGAAAGCAGACTGCATTCAGTTATCACATAAGCTTCATTTGTCTGATTTTCCCCAGTTCCGCAGTTCTCTACCTCATAAGCCAGGCTTCTTCTGAGTCCCCACCCCAATCCTCAAAGGAATATTATGGGAGGAGCATATTGATGCAATTAAAAAGAAAAAGTAGAGGAATCCCTTATACAAATGTTTTGTGCATGGCAAGTGCTACATGACAGAACACAAGAATAGAAGTTATCAGCCTATCTTCAAGATAAATACTATGTGAGGAGTATGGAGAGAGGAAATACGTAGTGAATGCAAAGCCTTTGAGATAATTCTGATCTAGAAGAGAACATAGCTGGTAGACCACCCAAAGGCACCTGATCTCAATCATGCCTATTAAGGTTATGCAAGGGTGTTTTTCCACTGTCACTACAAGTACGCATTAAGTACCCATTAATGGTACTTAATGGGTATTTCTAATGACAGTGGAAAAACACCCTAAGACTCAGATGCCAAATCAAGAGTAATCCCAGGCTACACAACAAATCCTTCAAGAGGAGCACAGCTTCAATGGTATGGATATACCAGTTTTCTGAAAACAGGTACTTCCTACCAATAGCTTGTTGTAACTCATCTGGGCCATTATTGCCTCCAGATACTGACACATCTACATCTGGTTCTACTGATATTAAGATGCTGAGTTGGGTGTTATCTGTTTTTTGATGACATCCAGATCTACATAAATAAATTGGCAAGGAAGCATAATTTTCACTTTAATCTGGAAACTATTACCACATTTACATTATCATATAACATTATTCACAAAGTTGCTACAAATTTTGAATGTCTCTTCTTTTGAACACTTTGTTTTGCATTAGATCTTATCCTATATATCATCTTTTCATTAAAAAGAAAAATAACTAGACATCATGAGTTACTATAAAACAAATGCATTTTGCTCATTGGGTATAGCTGGATAATACTTTATGTCCCAACTGCACTAATAATTTATTTATTGTTTTAATTTATTTTTACCTGTTGTAACCCGCCCAGAGACCTTTGGGTATGGGCGGGATAGAAATGTAAATAAATAAATAATACCCCACCTTCAACAGATTGTAAGATGATGAAAAAAAGTGCAAGTACCTCCCTTTGTGAGTATTCTTCATAGTATTGGTTGGGGGTAGGCAAAGAAGAGGGTAGGTCAGAGCAGAAAGCAAGTGTAGTCAGAGGCAAGTAAGTGGAATAGCAGAAATTATTGTTACTCAGTAGCAACAATGCCCGGTGCTGTTATGGCACCTTAGTGAGCCTGAAAGAAGCAGGTATACATGACTCCCCTTCCTCATGGTGTAGTAGATGCACCAGACGAATGCAGTGTCCATTTGCCCCTGCACTCAAATAGTACAAGTCCCCTTTCCAGTCTTCATCTTGTTGTCATAGGACTCCCACTATGATCATATTGCAGGCCATATCCACACAGTTTTATTTCTTAGGGTGCTTCCATGCAGGCCCTTAGAACACATTTAGAGACACATACGAGACACAATAAGATTACCTTCCACATTGGAGGCTAGATCCGGGACTCTTCCTGGCAGCCGCTTCTGTGCAAGACCCGACCCTAATTGGGTCTTGCCACCGAAGAATCCATTCTTCGTGAAGACCTCGAAATTTAGGTCTTCAATCCATCCCTTCGCCTTGATCTGGTCGGAAGCAGGACACTTCCGCACATGGACAGGTGAAGGGACGGATGTCCCTGCAGCTGCCATCTTGGAGAGGGTGAAAGCAGGCTAGTTTGCCTCCTTCTGCCCTCCCCCGCTGGAAATGCGCAGTGACTGGCAGCTGCATGCTCCAGTCCCACAGCTCCAGGGGCAGCATCAGCGGTGTGGGAGGCCGGATGCCCTTTGGAATGGGTGCTGAGGCTTCCACGCAGCACCCAGGCAATCTGGCCGCCCGTTCTGGTTGTCAGAGCATTCAGAGGGTGGCTCCAAAAGAGAAAATGTAAGTTCACACTTTTTATTCATGTCTGGAGGCACCCTCTGCCTGATAATGCTGGTGGCTGAAGGTTACTATAAGTGAAACAAACAGCTAAAGAAGACAGAAGGCCCTGGTCGCACCCAAGTTTTAATCCACCTTCAGTTTTCCTTCAGTCAACCTTTGGAGAGAGAAAAAGTGTCAAACTATTTTTATGTGAGGAAAAGGGATGGCCAGTTGCACTGTGTTGCTGTGGGGAAGGGACAGAAGAAATGGTCTGACCTACTTGGAATGAACTGTGGTAGAACATGCAATGTATCTGTTGGAAATAGATGGGAGAAAGAAGAGCTTGGAGTGGGTTAAAAAGTATGAACATTCCTAAAGTGGAACAAATTTTTCTTGGCTCAAAGCACTTCAGGAATATTGTATGCAGGTAGGCCTGAGAAACATGAAGGGATTACATTAAGCACAGTAAAGAATAAAATCAGTGAATATATGTTAAGGAAGTGTCTTAAGTACTACCAGATCAGAAGATTTTTTACCGAAAGGGAACAATGAAAAATCAGCTGGAAAGCTGGAGAGGAAAACAACTGCATGATCAATACATGAAGAGAATGAAAGGAAATGTGGATAAGGGAAACATCACTGTTATCATTATCTTTGTCTATTTGTTCTGAGTCTCTGTTTTTTGCCTGTAAACCTCAAAGAGTCTTTATGAAATACACAGTACTTAAGCCCAATAAACAAACAAACTGGAAATGGCTGCAGAATTGAAAACAGAAAAAACAACAGGAAACATATTATGAACAGCACAAGAGCAGCTCTTACAAACACTGTAACGGTAAAACCTGAAAAGCTTACAAGTGACAGTAAGTGCAGATTGTGCAAAGAAAAAGATGAAACAGCCTTATTATTAACTTGTGCAGTATGATGACACAGACTGAATATAAAAATTGCCAACAATATTACATTGGAACTTATGTAAAAATTACAAATTGCCAGCTGTTAAAACTGGAGGGAACCTAGGCCTGAAAAAAATGCCAATTACGGAGAGGTAAAAATATCACAGAACTTTAAAATTCCAGCAGGTAAATAGTTGGATCATAAATATTCCTATCCTAAGGACAGTAAAACTGAGGAGGAAGATACAAAATATCAAAATCTACAAACTGAATTGCTGTGAGAATTAAACCATAAAGAAGGCTGAGTGCTGAAGAATCAACACTTTCAAATTCTGGTTCTGGAAAAGACTTTTATGAGTCCCTTAGACTCCAAGGCGATCAAATGAGGCATTACTAAAGGAAATCAACCCTGACTGTTCATTGGAAGGACAAATATTGAAGCTAAAGCTCAGATCTTTTCACCACATAATGAGAAGACAGGATTCACTAGGAAAGACCCTGAGGCTGGGAAAGAGTGGAGAAAAAAAAGAGAAGGGATGGCAGAGGATGAGATAGATAGTGTCATGGAGGCAATGAATAAGAGCTTGGGCAGACTTTGAGAGACAGTAGAGGACAGAAGGGCCTGACATGCTATGGTCCATGGGTCAGAAAGAATCAGACATGACTGGAGAGCAACAATACCACAAATTAAAACCCAATGTCTTTGGATTTGAACAACACTTGCTAGAATAGTTGTTATATTAGGAGTAATATCAAATTCCCCTCCCCACCACCACCACCAAAAAAAAATTGGAAACCATCAAAACCAAATGACATTAACCACACGGGGAAAAGAAAACTTCCTGGAACAGATCACATTATTGACAATACTTCAGTGACTGGAATTTGAAATTGGAATTAATGATGGGCCTAAACTCCAGTCATTACATCTGGTGTACCAGGCAACCAAATAAACAGGCCTGCTGTTATTGAAAATAACATACACATGTTTGTCTCTGTGTCACTAGGGCTTGGCTCAATGCAACCCATGCCGCAGAAATTTGGCTCATGTGGATCTCTATTCTGCTGTTCCCAGAGTGGCCAGGAATCTTTGACAGTAACACAAAAATCCAGATAATTCAAAGGGTCTAAGAAACAATCAAAATTAAAAGTACAACCATGATATGCAATAACTATCTGCTTTGGAGGGAGTTCTATACAAATATCAGGCCTTAGTATTTCATCTGTAGGGCACAATGTAGCAAGCAAGAGGCTGCTGATTTGCTACTGAGCACAATTCAAGGTGTTAACTTTAACTTATAAGGTCCCAGATGTGCCTTAAGTTCTGGAGGGAAGGCCCTCCTGGTTGTACCACCACCCTCAGCAGCAAAAGGGGTGGGCATCTGGGAGAGGGCCTTCTCAGTGATGGTCCCTAGCCTATTGAATAGTCCAGTGATGGCGAACCTTTTGAGCTCAGTGTGTCAAAATTCGCAAGAAAACCTAGCTTAACTCGGGTGCTGTGTCACATTTAGAAATATCCATAATTTTGTGATATTTGTAGCTCTAGTAAAAAAGTTATATTTTTGATATATGTATTTTATTAAATGCAAAAACAAATAATTCTTTACATTTGCTAAATCTTCAATTGAAAGTTGATATTTCGTACACTTTAAGAACAATCAAGCACTACGCGCCCAGGTGCCAGGGTGACCAGGTGTGTCACCCAAAAGGGCTTGGCATGTCACCTGTGACACACGTGTCATAGGTTGGCCATCACCGGAATAGTCCCTGCCTTGAAGAGTGTCTATCACCTTCACTGTACATGTTTAGGAAAGATGTACCTCTTTGCCCTGGCCTTTGGTTAAATGGGGATAGTCTCTGCCTCAATTATGGAATAGTCTCCCCCTCAAGGTGCATCATGCCCCTTCTATGTATATATTCAGGAAGGTGGTGAAGATGCACCTCTTTGCACTGGCTTTTGGCTAATGTGATTATATTTCCCCCCTACAGCACATACAATTATTTTAATATTTAGGATATTGTTTTAATTATTCTGAATATTTTAAGTGTTTTTATGTATATTATTGTTTTTAATATATGCTGATTTGTAATCTGTTTTAAAAGTTGTTACCCACCCTCAGACCTTTGGGTATAGGGCAGAATATAAATATAAATAAATAAATAACATATATTGTTATTTTTAAAATATGTTTGATTTTAAGTGTTGTTACCCGCCCTGAGACCCTTGGGTATAGGAGGGATAGAAATACAAAAAAGCTAACCAACCAACCAACAAATAAAAACCTTATTCAGTGGTCTTTGTTCTGCACAACAGATGATGGACACATATTTCCCCCCTCTCATATCAGTTCTGGCCACAACAGATGAGTGGGAACCAACCCAAACACCTGAAATCCTTGTGTGCCAATTTGTCAGCTCCATATCACTAGTTACTACTGCATCATATGTACTATGACAGCAAAGTATTCCTAGGTACAGCAGAACCTCTGGTAGGATCTGTACTCTACATGAAAGTTTCCAACCTCTGAAGTTGTCATCTGAGGCATTCTTAGCCAGCTGCCCAGAAGGAGTGCACTTCCAGTGCCAATTCTGAGACCACGGCAAAATGATGTCTTGTACCCAGGGACTCGCTGCCATCCCCATCTGAGTGTGGGGCCATTAGTCTACCATTGGGAAACACTTCAGAGATTGCTTTCCAAGCATTGTCCTGCTGGAGCAGGTTATGGCACCACTTGCACACTATGTAGATGCTGCTGTTTTCAGCTGGCATCCCAGTGCAGATTCAACACCTGATACTGAATTACATGGAACTAATGAGACATAAAAATACTATATTTACTACTGTTCCATAACTTAATGCAAAAACTGGGCCAGTTTCCTCAATACACATTAAGAAAGTAAGGGAGATATTAATTCTGCTCAAGCTCTCAAGAAGAAGTCTTGTGAGATGGGCTATCTACACTGCAGTGACTTTCTCTGGCACATCTGTGCTCTGAACAGGTGGAACTGATCACGTTATTTCCCAGGATTGTTCACCAGTTCATGCACTATTGGCAGTAATGCTTCATAATCAATGACAATAATGCCCATTAAAATGTCTTGGGGGATCAATAGATGGGAAAGCCAATTTATACTGTCAATTTCCAGATGACAGGCACTGTTCAATTTTCTACCTGCGTCAAATGGCAGATTGGGAGATATCCAAGAAGCTAATAAAGGCCAGATGCTCCTAAATCTGTTCAGTGAATATCTGCTTTGAAATTACCCCCCAAAGAGGAGGGTGAGTAAACGACCAGAGTACTAAAGTTAAAATAAAATATGTAAAGATACGAAAAGAGTGCAATAATTGAACTTTTAAAAATGATTTACAAAACAATACCAATTATAAAAATATAGAACAGAGCTTGTGACACTGTTTTTGTAATTCAAGTCTTTGTTTCTAATACGAAAAAGATTTAACATAGCTGACTGGTTTTACTTACTCGTGTATTATTCCTTTCAGCTTTTAGTTCTGAAATTTCTTCTTCCTTTTCCAAAAGTTGTTCCCTGCAGGCATTCAGCTCTTTAGTAAGTGCAGCAAATTCCTGTAGAGAGGTAGAAAATATACATGAGGTAAAAAATTAGAATTAATTTGAAAAATCTTTCTTGATTAAATTACTACATACAAATCTTTTAAAGCAAGAAGTGATTATTGAACCATTTCAGTGTTTAGGTTTGAATTGCTACTTAGAGCCTATGGTTTAGCTTGGAAAAATAACCTTAAGTCCAGAGCTATATTCCATCTAATAGTGAAATATAACACCTGCTTCAACATAACTCAGGAATAAAGCAAGTTATTTTAAATTATTTAAAAGATACCATTCCGTGCCTTTTACTATGGACTGAACACTTTTTCCTGTAAAAAAAAAGGCTGTATTCTCAAGTAGCAAGGCAAATCCAAAGTGCCTTAGAAATTATCCTGTTTGGCCTTCGAGGTCTCATTTGATCTCTAATGTATGCTGTGTGGCCAAGAATGTTTGGGAAAGGGGGAGGGATAGACTATTGTATGAATGATCTGCTTGTGTACAGGGATTTGCATGACCCCCCCCCCCAATTCATTTCTCATTGAAGCAAATGGGACAGAACTTCGCATTCATGCGAATGGAGGCACTTCAAATTGTGCTTTTTTATTTTACATTTTTAAAAATTATTATTATATTCATTACATCTTGAACAAATACATTCTTTAACAATCATTCCCCCTAACCCCCCTCCCCTGACAGTGTTATGATACTTCATTATCAGCTGTTTCCTCAAATTGTTTTATGGGTGAGACTTTTTAAAACTCCATATGAATGTAACCTTTGGTTAGGATCAATCTTCAGCACTGAAAACAGTTCAGGACTAATTTCACGGCTGAGACTTGTTTATTACAGTTTCTCTTGCTTATTGTTCTATCTACATTTCCTGGAAAAATAAAACAAACAGAGGCCCATGCATTGGAAATGGTGTCCTTCCAACCTATTTCTACTCCATTAGCATTCCACTAAGAAAACAAACATTAGCTCTTTCTGCATTTACCTTTACATCTAGATCTGGATCTAGGAGTCTCTGGTCCAGACTGAGATTTACATGTTAATGAGGATCAAAGAAGCCCTGTTTGTCTGGCTCTGTCTGCACAAGATGTAGCCAGATCTGGATTAAGAGGCCCTTAATGTACATCTATTGTAGACACATTCAATCATTTTATAATCACTATAGGGGCCTTGCTCCAGATCATGGGAGGCATGCAGACTACATGCCCATGTGATCTTGAACTATCAAAGACCTACCGTCCCAGGCTCCAAGGCTAGGAACAACAATTCCCAGCCTCCAGAGGCTTGGGGAGTTGGCTGCAAAGCATGGGCCAGATCAGCACTGTTGATTAACCAGTTCCCTGTCAGTCAGAATAAATGGGTGCTTGGTTCGATGTGATCTGAACACATCAGATCCCCATATATTGGGAATTACCACTGGTGCTGAGCATCCACAAAACTGAGGGCCATGGATATAGCTGAGTTTATTAGGATCTTTTGTGCAAGTTTATTTTGCCTTCAGTAAAGAGTGCTCAGCAGTATGCTTTGATTTGAAGATAAGTAGCGCAATCTCTGTGCATTCCTATTGATTTTTAAAGAATTGTCTTCCCCTTGGCAAGGTATTGTCTCCAAAATCCTTGTCATAAAACATATGTCTCAAGACAATTTCCTACTATATAAAATGTTTTCCAAGTCATTATTTTCTTATGTTGCAAAAGCTCTTCTGAAATAATTATAAAAATCAACTAAAATGAAAATAGTTTAATTAAGCCATGTAAAGCAGATTTAATATACAACACAGAGAATACTAAAGCTTAAAGGAAGGTGTTTTTAATAAGCATAGTAAGTTTTATAAGCATAAAGCTTTCATTACACCAGTAAATTATAGATCTGTTTGTAGATGTCACAAACATAAAAGATTCATCACTCTTAAGCAGCAACCACTTAAACAGAAGTACTGTATTTGGATGGAAGCCCAACACTCACCATTATTTGATGCCAAAGCATTTTTATTTGATGATCAGTCTATTATCAGAAAAGATCATCATTTACATTACCAAGAAATGCCACTAAATTGCTTTGTTTCAACACTGCTCATGAATGAAAATTGTAAATGGATACATAGACAGTTGGCCTGGAAGATGAAGGGTGCCTTCTGACAGGGTTAAAATGCATATGGAATATTCAGTAGCATTCAATTTGACAGTCAAATTTAACCATTTGCTTTAGATGTTCATTAAAACCTGATACTTCAGGCTTTAAAAATAGTTGTTTTAAGGACTTTTGCTGTGGAGTATTCCATAACTCCACACTTCTCCATGTATTTGGGTGAACTGAGTAGAACTTGTGAGAACCTGCCTTCACCCAAGAACATCAGAGCTGAGGACACAGGGAGGGTCTGAGCAGAAGAACAGAAGAATTTCTGTTGTGGCATCTAAAATGTGGAATATCACCCATAGGTGAGGATGAATTACTTGCCCTTCAGAAGCACTTTACTTCAGACTATAGGTAAACTGTGAATTTTTAAAGTGATATCTGGAGGCACCCAAAACTTACTCTGAATTCTGCATTTTCCATTACATATGCTTTGGAACGAAAAACTTGAACTTCGTTGTTTAGCCCAAAATTATGTCTGTCTTGATCAACTTCATCCTTAAGTCTGTCCTGGCTTTGAGACTGTTGATTACACTGATGGACAATTCTTGCAACTCTCCCCTTTTTTCTGGTCTTTCTGTTGCTTCTAATACCATCAGTCTGTTTCACAAGCATAGGAATCACTTGCCCACAGACGTGCTGTCTTGTCAGAGGAACTGCACTCAGGGGCTGCATTGAAGTTAGATGGGCAAACTTTTACAGAAGCTGACTCAATACGATATACTGGAAGTCAGTTGCTATTAAAGTGTTCCTGAAAGATTACAGAAGAAGCTGGCAGATCAGGACCACCAAGATGGGGAGTGGGGAGGCTTTGACTGCCGGAATGCCTTTGATATTCTCAAACTGCAGTGTGATTTTTTTTTTTTTTTTTTTTTTTTATTTTTTGCTATAACATTCTGTGTTTTATGACTGAACTCCTCCTAAACAATGGATCGGGGAATGGTACTTCTCCCACCATAGATCATCCATCAGGGTGACTAAGGCAGTCTCAGGCTATGATCACACCTTCACTTTAAACTTTTTCCAGTTCATCTTCAGTTCTGACTCCTTACACCATT
Organism: Aspidoscelis tigris stejnegeri; assembly: GCA_023333525.1. Lineage (NCBI taxonomy): Eukaryota > Metazoa > Chordata > Lepidosauria > Squamata > Teiidae > Aspidoscelis > Aspidoscelis tigris. The sequence continues at coordinate 47,480,761 of JALMGA010000005.1, read as the reverse complement.
TCATTTCCATTCAGGAAAGTCCACAAATAAAATGGATGGAAATAAGAAGGTGTGAGCAGTCAGACCTGAAGATGGACTGAAGAAGGTTTAAAGTGAAGGTATGGATGTTTTTTCACTAGCACTAAGTACTCATTGAAGGACCCATTAGGCTCAGAGCAGGATGACCCCATTTCCATTACAGACCACATTAGAGCCACATTTGTTACCACCAGAGGTAGGGAAATCCAGTTCATATGGGTCCTTCAAGACCTATAATCCAGATTTCCTGTAGACCCCATTAAAAGGGTCTACAATGGGGTCTTCAGCCATCAAATCTAGATTATGGGGAGCCTGTTTCCACTACAATTGGGCAATGGGGTCTAGAGGAGGAGGCTCAGGGGGAGCACTCATGGGGGGGGGTGCCCCAAACTCAAAACTTCAAAGTCTCTCCAGAGTCCCTTCAAAGTTGCCTTCAGAGATTAGCACAGAATCTGAAGAGAACCACTTGTGAGAGCACTGCCACTGTCAAAGGCTCCGGAGGATCTCCGACGTTAGCGGCAGATTGTTCTGGAGATTCTATGGAGCAGCTCCGGAGGACCTTCAAAGATTTTCCGGAGCATCTACAGAGATTGTACCCCTGTCCCTCCAAACACCTGGGGTGACAGGTGGACCCCTCATGGTTAGATCCAGATTTGCATATGGGTGCTCCGGCGTTTCCACAGCAGGCAGGCTAGCACCAATTGCTATTGGGTGCTAGACCACCTGTGGAAACACATTGGCTGCTTCCCTTAATCCTGATCTACTAGATCCAGATTAAGAGAAGTACCCATTCCTTAGATATGGATCTTCTTAGATCTGGATTAAAGGAGCTCAGTGGAAAAACACCCCATGACAATGGCCTCAGTGCCATGACTCAGTCTGAAGCCAGATCAAAAAGGCTTTAGATAATTTGTTTCCTCCGAGTATGCCTGTAATTGGCAAACAACCACCTTCTTACCTTACCCAGAAGAGGAAGACTTATGATTAACTGGTCATTGTTCCAATCTTCTGGACACTGAAAAGCCCTGTTAACAAGAGGGCACACCACTAGTTCCATGAAAGCAGCTGGTACCCAGCTATTCCATAGAGAAGCATTAATTATTTGCTGGATAAAGTTTATCATGTCCCCACCTGGCTATCTAGGATCAGCCATGCAGAACAAGGGTCAAGACAACAAGTAGTGGGGCAAATATCTGCAAGCAGCTTGTCCAAATCATTGGCACACAGTAATTGAAAGTGATTCATGCAGTTGCAAGAATAACAACATCCACTTACAAACAAATCTGAAGAATTTTATCCTTAAAATGGGTCTAGTGGTTAGGGAGCCGGACTCTTATCTGGGAGTACCCAGTTTGATTTTGCCCTCTCCCATGAAGCCAGCTGGGTGACCTTGGGGTAGTCACAGCTCTCTTCTGAGCTCTCACAGCCCCACCTACCTCACAAGGTGTGGGGAGAAGAACAGAAAGCTTTGTCAGCCGCTTTGAGTCCCTTTAAATGGGTGAGAAAATTGTGATACAAAAGCAAACTCTTCTTCTTAAAGTTCCTTGCACACTTGTTACAGTTGTCCTGGGGCAAAAGGCACTCACTCACCTTACCAGTGGAGACAAACCCCCTTATACAGACCTAAATTAACTTTAAAAACTAAAATCTTTTACTGACTAACAGTGCTTGTAGTGTGTTCTGAATTCACATTCTTTGTACATTTTTGTTGACAGGATCCCTCCCTCCCTCTCCCTCCCCACATAAGAAAGAGCTGTTGTCATCTATTTATTTATTTTACCTGATAGAGTGGATTGTACCTAGCCATCAAAAGCTTTCGTTTCTCTGCCCTGGAAAGAAACAGATATTCTTTCTCTTGAGATCTATCAGCTGGTTCTTGACCAAGAGTGCCTCAGAGGAAAACCCAGTTTGCCTTTCAGCTTTAAAATGAGATTATTTCCGTTATGCTTGGTTCTTGAGGGATGATTTAATAATGGGGTAAGATGTCAGCTTTGAATTCATGCTTCGTGAAAGCTCAGGTAAATGTCACTGATTGACACACACACACACAGAAACAAAATTTACTTTGTCATGTAGCTTGCTGCTTAGGCACTATGTGGTAACAAAAAATCTAAAAATACGCTCCTCCACAAGTTGAAATAATGGAATACATGCTTTTGTTTTAACCCAGTTATGTAATACTTTCTCATGATAATGACCTCTCCTCATAGTTGCACAGAAACCAAAGGGATCCTGTCATCTAAAATTATTGTTTGCAGCCCAAATGCTGCTTGGTCAGTCATTGTTTAGGAGGCCCCTGGGTAGAAATTGCACCATAACTAATACAGTTTGACAGACAGCACTGCACTCTTAAAGTTTACGGAGAAACCATGGGGCTACTTCACCAATTAGCATGGAAATTACTCAGCAATTAATGCAGTTTGTAGTATAATGAAACTTGAAGGCTTGAACATGTTGCTGTATAGAGATTCAGATATGAAATCCTCAGTAATCCATTCTGAGCTTCTCAAGGAAGAAACAAAATAATTCAACTAGCTGAAGAAAGAATAATGCCTGGTCATATCTAATTCTGCTGTGTGCTGTTTTTATCATTAGTATCAATTAGGGATGCACATGAATATTCGTAACATTTATTATTCATATGAATTCGGACGATATCAGACATTCATACATGAATTAATGTTGCAACATTTATACATTAAACATTGAATGTATGAATACATACAATATTGAAACATTTGTACAAATAGTTCATACGCTCATTAAGCTGGGGATATGTATCGGATACGTATCAAAACGTATGCATTTGTACAGGATATGTATCTGATATGTATGCATTGGTATGGGATATCTATCCAATATGTATGTGTCCGTATAGGATCTGTATCCAGGATATTCATATGAATTCGTACGAATACATTTGTATCGAATAGAATCCTACCACATTTGAAGGGGGTCTATTTGGATGAATATGAATTTTCTAACATTCAATTCATTATGAATCAAATGCCAAAAAATCTCTTCGTGCACATCCCTGGTATCAATGATTTTATATTAGGGAATGTCAGCATGAGTTGGGCCTGTTTCTGTGGAACCTTCATCTTATGTAGCTATAATTATTTGTGGCTCTTTCTAAATAGAATAGGGTAGAGGTGTCAAACTCAGAGGGCCGGATTAAAAAAAAAAGTACTGTCAGGGCCAGGGGGCGTGGCCAGGGGCATGGCCGGGGCGTGGCTAGGGCACAGAGGAGGGGCTGGCTGTCCATGGCGGTGCCCGCGCACTCGAGCAGTAGAGGGTCCCCCCCCGCACGCGCTCGCCTTGCCTCGCCTCACCTCGCCTCCTTTGCGCCCAAGGAGGACAGTGGCGGCGGTGGCCGCAGGCAGCGGCGGCGGCTGCGGGCCGTATTAATACAGGCCGTGGGCTGCATCCGGCCCGCGGGCCGTATCTTTGACATGACTGGAATAGGGCTTGCTATCTGCACTAGCATGCAGATGGGAGGCCCCTATTTCAGAATATAATCTGGAATAAGTTCCAGTGCAGAAAGGGCCATGCAAATAGAAGGATAATTGAAATGAGTGAGAGTTAGTATAATTGTGACTCCTCTGTACATCACTGTATTTGGGTCAACATTATAAGTAGGACCCTCATAAAAATGTTTGACAAGATCAGGACTAACATACAGAGCTAATGAGCACTTGGACATCAAGATTAAAATGATGCAAAATATTTTGTTATTTATTATACAAAGTTACAAGCAAAAAGAGTTCACAGATTTGAGCATAGATTTCTGTATATTAAATGTTAAGTGCATTTTTTCAATTGTGATGGAATTAGTCTCTTCGTATGCATTGAATACTCCCTCTAACCCTGGCTTGGTATAGTGGTTAGGAAGCCAGACTCTTCCTAACTCATTCTGCCCTCGTCCACAAAGCCAGCTGGGTGACAGTGGGTTAGTCACAGCTCTCTTCCGAGCTCTCACAGCCCCACTCACCTCACAGGGTGTTCTTTCATAAAAATATATATTTTGTTTATTAATTTTTTTTAAAAAAAATAAAACTTCTTACTTATCATCATATCATACTATTACATTTATTCATTGTTTTTCCAGCTTCTTTTCTTCATGTCGCTTGTTTCTTTGCTCCCTTTAATGTCTCAGCTGACCGCTTAGTCGAAACCATCTATCGTTATTTCTATTTCTCATAGATAGTTAATAAAAGAGCTCCAGTCTTTCGTAAACTTATCTGTTGTTCTATATTTTAGTAAATTTGTTAGTTTATCCATCTCTGCCAAATCCATTATTTGATTAACCATTCTTCCCCTGAAGGTATCTCCTCCTCATTCCATTTCTGCCCATATAATAATCTTGCTGCTATCACCATATATAAAACCAAAGAATTTATATTATCTAAGCTATCATCCACAATTCCCAACAAAAACAATTCCAGCTTAAATGCAATATTTGTCTTTAAGATTTGTCTCACCAGGTTATGTATTTGTACCCAATACTTTTTTGCTTTTTCACAAGTCCACCACATATGATAAAAAGTTCTGTTGACTTTCTTACATTTACAACACTTAGTCCACATATTTTCATATTCTTTCCCTAATTTATTAGGTGTTAAACACCATCTATACATCGTCATATATATTTCTTTTGATAACATACACCTAGTAAATTCCATATCTTTTATCCACTGTTTCTCCCACTGGTCCATCTGAATATTATATCCAAAATTCCTTGCCCATGTAACCATACATTCTTTAACCTGTCCATGTTCCATTTCAACCTGGAATAACACTTTATACATAGTACCAGTCATTCCCCTTTGGCCTTATTTAATTTTACCCTACAGGGTGTTCTGTCGTGGGGAGAAGAACAGAAAGCTTTGTCAGCCACTTTGTGTCCCCTTAAATGGGTGAAAAAGTGAAGTAGAAAAGCCAACTCTTCCTTTTTCTTCTGGGTCTGGCTCAAGCCAAGTCTTTCATTAACACTACAGGGCTGGCTTGAGACTGGATCCAGCAGATTTCTGGCTGTCATGAGGCTGCCTATAGTATCAGTCAGACAAACCTCAATATCAGTAATAGACAATGGGACTCATGTATGTGTGGTTGCCACATCTTTGGTATTTCCAGATGGTTGGAGGCCCTAGGTGCTCAATGCATGGTTAAATAAAGACTTAATAAGAATGCATACTAAGTGTCAAGTGCATTATATAATAGTATGGTAGTGTTCTCTATACAAAGCAAGATATTTTCCCTATAACTATTGGGACAGAAGTCCAGAACATTCTCATAATCCTTAAAATTCAAATACATGTGATCTTTTCTTAAAGGCTCTATATTTCCTTAAACTAATTAACTTTCTTGATAAAAAATTATGATTGATTTTTTCATAGATGAAGCCTGAATTTCAGTGTAGTTAAACTGAAGAGCCCAAGGCATTTGAGATAAATGTTTTGAGATCTGCCAGTAACATGCAGGTAGCAAAAGTGGAAATATTGTTTGTTTTTAAAAACTATTGATTTCCTGGTGTCCGGTTTTTCCTCATGGCAGTTGATATGGATTAATGCAGATTATTTATTTATTTCTGATTGCAATGTCACATACCATAACCTTGATGTTGCACACTATTAAGATTTTTCAGTTATGCAGCATCTTGCACAACATGCTTTTGACTTTGTGCTGTCAGAAGAGTGGAAAATTCACTTGATCTGCCAACACAAGGTCCAAATGTCAGCAGTGAGTGAAAACTGACCTATTTTGTGAAGAACATGTACAGTGGCAAGCGGTTCTAAAATAATACTTAGTAAATAGCATTCAATAATTTTCTAAACAGTTGGAAAATATCCAGTTTAGATGATGATGATGATGATGCTATTTGTATTTTTCATTTTGAAAGAACATTTGGTAAGATTCCAGAACATGTTCTGTCTGGCAAGGTAATTTTATTCACTCTGTTTATTTGAAATACAAACTTGGGCTCCATTCAAAATCTCTAAAGCCACGATCAGACAGCCTTGTTAAAGTGACAAGTTAAAGCACACAAAACTGTCATCCATGCTCCATCTTTGAGACATGGGAGGTCAGGGGAGGGAGAGTGCAGGATTCACTTCAGCAGCAATCTCTTCTTCCTGTGCCAGATCAGGCATCTGATGCTCTTCGTGAGCACAGTTTTGGAGTAGGGATATGTGCAAATATTTGTAACATTCGATATCCATACAAATTCATACAAATTTGGACATTTGTATACGAATAGAATGTTTTGACATTTGTACATTGACATTCGTATTCGTACAAATGTTTCAGAACATTCATGACCTGGGGAAGTGGGAAAGCAGCTGTCCCAGTCACATCTGCAATGGATCCAGAGTACATTTGACATGGATTGAAAGTGGATTCAGGGTGTATTTGACACTTTCAGAGTGGATATGTTACGGGATACATATCAGATATGTATGATATGTATGGGGTACGTATGGGATACATACGCGTTCATATCGGATATTCATACAAATTCATACAAATACATTCTTATCAAACAGAATCCTACAACATTCGAAGGGGATCTATTGAAATGAATATGAACTTTCTTACGTTCGATTCAATACAAACTGAATACAAAAAAAAAAAAAAAACAATTTGCGATTGGCCAAACACCATGTGGCACACTGATGATGCAGCCACGATGGGCCAATTGACCGAAGGTGGATCTTGCCACTTTCAACAGCTTGTTTGACGAGGATCTAAAGAACAGAAAGTGATTGACAGCGGCTTGTTCCAAGTTTCCTACAATTAAGGAACAACAATTTGATAGAAAACTATATGTTTCTTACTATGTTGTCGAACTCCTCCTTCTTAAGCTTACAGATTATCAGCATAAACTGCAATAGCCACTCACTAGATAGTCACCAAGAAGAAAAGATCTCAAAACCTGATCCTTTTGAAAAATGGCATGATTGGTAACCATGTAAGTAGAGCTAGTTGTGAATGCAGCCAGTGACATTCATCTAGTAATTTTCAGATACTGTAATTCCTAACAGTTCATCTGCATTAACTGAAGCTGATGTGAAGTGCAGTCTGCAACACCTGGCTAGCTGGGCACTAGATGAATAAGGCAGATCTTCACTCATCCAGTCAACCTTTAAACTTAAAGATCCTTTCTCTACTGAAAAGCCACAATCTGAACCAGTGGGCTTGGATTAGCTGGTTCAGACCAAATCCAGGTGTGATCTGCCTAATGGCACCAGTCCAGACCAGCCCAAAGGCTCCAAAGGACTAGCACTGTTCCCTAATAGACACCGATATCCCTTTGATCTGGATTATGAACCATTCTATGCATACTGTATTCTGCATTAAAGTGCAGAAGGAAGGCCCATGGCCACTTTTCTGAAGCAATGCAGATTCACCCAAAGGTCTCAGGGTAGACAACAAAACTAGCATTAAAACATATAAAATCCCAGGCAAATTAAAACAATTAAAATAGGAATGTGCACAAATTATCTGTGCATTCGGAATTCGGAAGGCCTGGGAAAAGAGGGGGTGGGAGGATTCGTTCTGGGCATGGATATTTTATAGAATATCTGCACTCTGATTTGAATAACCCCTCATTAGGGCTGAATTTTTCCACATTCTATTTAACTTGAATAGAATGTGGAAAAATGGCTCCGTGCACACCCCTAAATTAAACCAAGAATTCATTCCATAAAAGAAAGCTAAAATAATAAAACATGGTATAAGTGGTGACTAGAACCCTGGATAAAGAAAAAAAATTCAGCTAGAACATCTCTAGAATGTAACAAACACCTGCTCTGAAGGTCAGTATCAAATTTTGTGATCAACTCAAACATCCAGGGGAGTTTTTTTAAAAAAATAAAAATATTATTAGAAAATCCTACATCTGTAATTTGTAACAATAAGTAGTTTACTTGGTTCTTTACTATTTCAATATATGTTGTTATTCAAATTATTCAGATTGCCAATTCTTTAATTTTTTAAAAACCAAACACATCCTATTCAGAGTGATGGCCCATGGCATGAATGACTTTAAAGGGCTACTTTTTCAGAAATTGGGACATGACTCATTCTTTCCTTTCTGAGTTCTCAAACACCTTCGCCACCTGAACAAAATTATATAAACTCTTTTATAGGAAATGGGCCTGAGTCATGCTAACATGACTTAAGTATCACACTGAGTTGACCTACGCCATTGTATCCATAGTAAACCCCAATACTTTCATTATTGAATAATTCAAAGGCATTTATTGATATGACTTGTCCCAACTTATTGGGTTTGGATTATTATCAATTCTTCGCCCATCAGTGCATCATTCAGAACAATAAATAAGGGCACCACAATATTAAAAAGTGATGTTGTTAGTATGAAAGGTTTGGGTCTTGTATCCTTTTTGAACTTTAGACAAAATTAAAGTAATTGGCATGAAATGTCCACATGACTTTGAGGATGGTTTCTATTGATTTTGTACAAAATGCAGGTGGCACTTGTATGATACATCTGCAGTTGCACAAAAATTGTGCAGAATTCCAACTTGAACATATACCCAGAAGGAAAAGAACTAATTACGTTTATCCCATGTGAGCCAGAAGGCCACTAAGCCTCATTCCCAGTTCTGGATCCTGGCAGATTCAGGCACTTCCTCCACTGGCCACAGTATGGGTGTTTTTCCATTGCACTCCCTTAATCCAGATCTAAGAAGATCTGGATCTAAGGAATGGGAGCTTCCCTTAATCTGGATCTAGTAGGTCCAGATTAAGGGAAGTACCCAATGTGTTTCCATGGGTGGTCTAGCACCCAATAGCAATGGGTGCTAGCCTCCCTGCTGTGGAAACACACGAGCACCCATTTGCAAATCCGGATTGACCCACAGGTGTTTTGGGGGACAGGGGGTGCAATCTCCGAAGTTGCCTTTGGAGATTAGCAAAGATTCCAGAGTCCCTCCGAAGTTGCCTTTGGAGGTTAGCAAAGGCAACTCATAGATTAGTGCAGGCTCTGAAGACAATGCAAGACAGGTGCATATTAGCTCCTTGTGAGCACCCATGAGTCAGCCTCATTAATGTGCACTTCTTTCCATGCCTGAAGGTAACAGGCAGCTCCCAGTGGCAGGGGTTTCTCTGGGGAGCCTTTGCTAATCTCCAAAGTTGCCTTCGGAGGGACTTCGGAGCCTTTGCTAATCTCCGAAGGCAACTTCGGAGGGATTTCGGAGCTGCCTTCGGAAAGACTCCGAAGTCTTGACTTTGGGGCATGGGTGCCTCCCCCCCCCCCCCGAGCTTCCTCTAAACCCCATTGCCAGATTGTAGTGGAAACTGGCTCCATGCAATCTGGATTTTCAGGTTGGACCCCATTGTAGACCCCTTTAATGGGCTCTACATGAAATCCAGATTATAGGTCCTGAAGGACTCATTATGATCCAGATTTCCCTAGCTGTGATGGAAACAAATGTGTCCCTAATGGGCCTGTGGTGGAAATGGGGTCATCTGGCTCTCAGCCAAATGGGTCCTTAATGGGTGCTAAAACGGGTACTTAGTAACAGTGGAAAAACACCCTATGTGTAGGCATGGTCCAGAGACCTTTGTTACTCATGACTCTAGTGTTTAGCAAATGCATTTCAATTTCTCATTGATTCTTGTCATGCCTTCTGTGATCGGTGACTGGAGTTTGAGTGACAAGTTTTAATTGATTGTCTTGCTTACTATTGTTTATCTCTTGATGCCAGGGAAACAGGTCTTCTATTCTCTGATTTGTATTTCAGGATGAGAAGGGGAGCTAAGGGACTTTTTCTCAACTTTTTCTGGTTGGAGGGTGGGTTGCTGTGGCTGCCACTTGGCCTGATATTCTGAACTGTGACTTTGGTGGATGGTTTGGGGTGCCCCAGAACAGGATGAAAGCTGAACAGTCCCTCTGCAGCTGTTTCTAATCTGTCAGACGGGACAAACAGAAGCTGAACAGGGACTATGCAGCAACTTCAGGTCTGGCAGGACATTCAGTCACCTGCAGTGTGGCATTCTCCAAAAACTGCAAAGTAAAAAGCTGCTGGTGAATCAGCAGCTTTTTACTTTGGGTATGTGTGTGTGGAACACTGCACTGGTACGAATTCCTGCACAGTCCCTGTACAGCTTTTAATTGTGCCTGGAGGCATCCTGCATCTCACTCTGTCTCATTTTCTAACCACCCTTTTTCTCTTGCTACCCCCCCCCCCCCCCGGCTTGAATTTGTTGTAAATGGTCACTTATTTATCTGAATTTATTGTAAATAGTTCCTCCTTTTCTAGATTTCGGTGTTAAATATTTGTTTATTTGCTTGGAGGTGTGCTGGTGGTGGGTGAAGGACGGGGTGACTAAAGGGGGTTCTTCTCTTTTTAATTTAAATTATTATTCTTGCTCTAACAAAAATAAAAGATTTTATATACTTTTACCTTTATTCAAGTTAAAAAACTTGTTCTGGACCTTTGTTTTAATTAACTGTTGTTGCTTCTGGGAATCTGATGTGGTTGTGGGCAAGCTGGGATTTATTTTCTAGAAGTTATTTTTCTGTTATTTTGCAGAAAGTTTTGCTTGCTTGTCTGAATCTGATGCGCAGTAGGGCATTTGGGCAGATTCTCTTATTTATTTGTGGTTGTTTCACTAATAGATTTAGTGCTGTAAATATGTCTCTTGCGGAAAGAATTGTTGACTGTGCTATTTGGAATTTGAGACCATTGACACTTGTGGGAGTCAATTTGCACAAATGCAAATTGCATCCAAGCAAGCAAGCAAGCAAGCAAGCAAATAAATATTTGTGCACATGCCCAGTGACAAAGAGGTATTTGAGGCCTGTGGAGAAGCAGCAGCAGTAGTGCTACTCTTTCTCTCAGATCTCTATGAATATATGATATTAAGAAGTGCTGATATATATGCTCTCCCTCCTACGTTAGGCTGGTGAAATGATTTCTTGCATCACTTATGCGTCACAAGTACATCAGTGTCCCTAAAAATGAGATTTTTATAAAGTTTAGTATAGCTCCCTGCAGGCACTTGAACGTTTATGGGACTAAAAATAAGACCTGCTAAACTCTGGGTGCTTGCATGGCTCTTTCATATGACTAATGCCTGAACTGGATCACTGAACATAATATACTTTAAAAGTAAAGAAATCTGATGGAGAATGAATGAATATATATATTTAAAATGCTGAATACTTGACTTTGGAGAAACCAGAAGCCACAAATTTCTGAAAGGCACATTCTAGGAGGATCCAGGCATAAAGTCAAGTCAAAATGCATACTATTACTATTAGCTGTTCCTTTCAGGATCCTGTGACCTTTCATTCAAATTTAGGATGTTGCCAGGCAGTTTGCCCATTCCAAATCTGGGTGAAGGAGATTTGGGAAAATTGGCAATTTTGAACTTTCCTCCTTACTAGGGTACTTCTTGTCTGGAATGTAAACTACTTCTAATGCTGTTTTAATTTGGAAAAATGTGGCTTGGGGCTTGTTTACCTGATATACTTATCATTACTGAACTCTGTCAATATTGTTGGTTTCAGTCTGCATTTAACAATGTAAAAAAAAATTAAAAACAGAAAGAAATACTTGCAGTCTGGGCGTGACTTCTTCGCTTGATTTGTATTGTCATATAGTGTGTATTTTTGGTCTCAGCCCATATCCTACATTTCCCCCATCATACCCAATTTGCCCTTTTTGCAAGCAGCCCATTTCACCCTACCCAGGAATGCCATTTTCAGTCTTCTATAAGATACAAATCCATCCAGTGAACTATTTCTCTAATACTTTATTAGACTAAGATATTAAACTTATTTGTAAAGTAAGCTCTCTTTTATCTCCAATACAGAGATTTTGTGCAAGAAAGGAAAGGCTTAAGAGAATGAAAAACATGAACACCTACACAGGCTACAGACCTAGAAATGGATAACAAAATATAATTTAGTTAGATTTCGTAAGAACCTTAGAGGAACCCTGCTGGATCAGGCCAAAGCCCATCTAGTCCAGCATCACACAGTACCCACCAGTTGCATCTGGGCATTCTCAAGCAGAAGACCAAGACAAAAACTTCACCTGTAGGGATGTGCACAAATATTTGTTATTCGTATGAATTTGTATGAATTTGTACATTAGTATACAAATCGAACGTTCAGACATTCGTACTTTAGTATTTGTATGAATATGAATATTTTGAGTTATTCATATGGATAATTCAGACATTTGTATGTGTGCGGATACATATGCATTGCATACTTATCAGTACGCATCTTGTGTGTATCTCTATGCATCTGTACAGATATGTACAGGATGTGTATGTGATTCCTATCATTGGATATCTATTTAATATTTGAACAAATAGATATGAATGTATTCGTATCAGTTTGAATGTCCAGATGTTCATTTTTCTTTATTTGTATGAATTTAGATTTTTGAATATTCAGTTTGTAACAAATCTAATGTCAAAAATTGCATTTGTGCACACCCTTATTCACCTGCTCTCTGCCATTTCTTTGATAATGGTTCCATTTAAACTAATGATAAGCCTTTCCTTAACCTGTGTACCTTAGCAGCAGCATGATTGATCCTAGCAGTTTATTTTCTAGAACTGAATTGGCAATATTCTGGCCAGGTGCTCAGCAAAGAGATAAGTATCACAGGAATGGAAGAAGCTGAAGTGCAGTGATAGTTTGGAGAAGGCACCAATAAGGTGGTATAATTAACCTTGGAGACTGCATACTTGATGTACGTAATGTCACCCCCAAGACCCTCACAAAAGGTTAGGAAAAAAAGATCCACACTGCTAATGACTGCAGATATGAAATCTGCTATCTGTCATTTTCAGTTCCTCCCATCCCCTAGGAAAGAAACATCTGGATTATACCAAAAAGGAATTTTATATGAATGACATCAAGTGCCAAAAGTAAATCAAACAAGTAAGCAAGCAAATAAACAAACAAAAAACAAATTTGCCCATTAAAGAGGCACGGAAATCTGAAAAATCCCATGTGTACCCGGATGAACTTTCAGGAGGTCCCAGAAAAAAAAATACAGAAAACATCAATAGGCTGTAGAATCCACCTGATTCAGAAAAGTGTATATACATATATAATATACACATGTATCACAATCTTCACATATAAAAGATCATAGGACCATTAAACTACTCTTTTATATATATAAGAAATAGATAATGGATTCTTTTCTGGCTTTTGCAGAAATAGGATTTTATTTCCATATTTGTAAAGAGGAGCTGAGGAGATCGAGCAAAAGGAGATTCAGACTAAAGTTTGAATTGAATGATGAGAGATTTCAGTTTGACTTATTTGGCTCTTAAAGCTCAGGAGAGAAAGGGAAACGAGCCAGTAAATGAGCCATGCTCTGCTTCAAGTAATTTGCTCATTTTGTCTTCAGAGATAGAGAGAAAGGGCTTCAAGCTCAGTTGAATGAACCTAGAAGCAGTTAAGACAAAATGTTTTTAAGAGAAAGTGCAGTTTTAACCGGATTCAAATGAGATAATTGTCCACTGATCATTAGATGTCCTCCGCACTTAATGTACAAGAGGAATCTATTCAGGAATTATATACTATGGCTATGGCTAGAAAATATAAGAATTATAGTACTCCAACAATGTCTGGAGACAACTGTTTTGGCTACCCATGTAACTTTTCTCTAAAAACAATGTTCTAAAGTTGACTAATTCTTTAAGTGGCTACCTGGAACCCTAAATACTCTAGCCAGGCTTCAGAGATCTTAGGTCCAGATTCTTAGGCTGGGTCTGCACAACAGGAGACTAGGCTTCCTTCTGGGCAGAGTGCTTGCTCTGGCCCTAGAGGAGGGCCACATGCTATCTCCACACTGTGCCTTCACCATCTCATAAACTTCAAAGACAGGGAATGAAAGTTCCTTGACTTTGAAGTTACAGGTGCCAGGGAGGTTGTTTTCAGAGCTGCTGTCCATTCTCAGCTTCTACAAATTACTTAAATCAAGGCAACAGAGATCTGTTAAAGTAACATTTTTCTTTGTCATGATTCACTTCATATTACAAACACTGAAACTACAAAGGACTTGACAGCTTTCATCCCCTTGGAAGTTAAAGGTTATAGGCTATACAAATACAGCTTTTGTACACACTAAGGGCTTTATTGAGTATTACCTAGCCACAGATGCAAAAATAAAATATCTCTTGAAATTCAGCTGATCAACCACTGTGAATTACACATGCCTTAACAGCAATCTGAATCATATTTCATAATTAGGTGTTGCAAATGGGATCTGCTAAAAATATTGTAGTATGTTGTATTCCTACTCAGGTTTCTAGCCAGCTGCTAATGTTTTCTTCCAGGTAACCACCCCCACCCCCCAAATCCAGTTATTTTAGGACATACCTTTTTAACATTTTTCTTTTAAAAGCTGAAAATCTGCATGTATCCAGAAATAGCTGGGTACTCTAAAGCTGCTGATACTGTTTTATGAGATCATAGCACTACAATCATTATTTAAAAACCAACACTGAGTTTGTTATATGTATTTGTGGTTATACATATCACGGTCAGAAGTTTTAAGCACCCTCGGTATGTGATTTTAAAATACAGAAAAGTGCTGATTATTGAGTAAATAGAATGCTGTTTCTTACATATGACAATGAAAATTGTATTCTGGTCTTCAACAGGTTCATGAGGACAGTATTCATGTTACAGCAAAGATGAATACTGTCAGCTTCTTAAAAGGACTGTTAGAATCCCAAGCAGCTAGGGATAACAATCAGTCTTCAGTTTAAAAGACAGAGACCATTACTAAGAACATAAGAGGAGCCCTGCTGGATCAGGCCAAGGCCCATCTAGTCCAGCATCCTGTCTCGCACAGTGGCCTACCAATTGCTTATGGACATCTCAAGCAGAGGACAAAGGCAAAACCTTCACATGCTCTCAGTTCCCTGCAAATGGATTGAGAGACATCATGCTTGTCTCTCTAACCCAGATACAGCACCTAGGCATCAATTCTAGTAGCCATTGATACACCTGTCCTCCATGAATTTATCTGTGCAACAGGATGCTGGACTAGATGGGCTGTGGCCTGATCCAGAAGGGCTCCTCTTATGTTCTTATGTTCTGATTCTTTCTTAAAGGTTTTCAGGCTAGTTGTTATTACCACCTCTTCTGGTAAATTCCATATAATACTGACCCTCTGGTGAAAAAATATTTCCCCTTGTTGTTCCTAACTCTTCTGCCCATCAGCTTCATAGAGTGCCCCTCTATGTTCAACCAGATCTTGCTTGTTGATCATCTCCTTGCTTTAATTATGCATTAGAAACCAGGGTCACATTTTGACTTGACTCTTTCTTCAGGGCTTATTGCTGAATTAAAGAATTATAAATGGACAGCTAATCATAGTAAAGACATCCTGCCTTTCGCAATAACATGCTTAAGTGCCACATTCATAAATCCAGCAAAGGGGAAAACCATGCCTGGTTCCAACAGATGCTCCTGATCAAGGTTGACAAAGAAACTGAGATTAGTGACATTCTGCAGAAACAAACATATTAGTGCTCTGCCTAAAAAGCTACAACCATTCATGCCATGACAAGGGTGTTGAAAAGAGCAGTGAGGAAACAAAATGTTTGTCACTAATTGAATACCTTAGCAATCAATCAGTGAAAAGACCACTCCCAAACCAGTCAACCATTTCTAAATTATATGAACCTTAAAACAGTTGGAAAAAAACCCATAACCCTCCATGTCTCAGATATAAATGATGAAATAAAACATTTAAAAATAGTTCCATAATGTTATGAGTCCTTCTCTACATAGGATTAACAAAGCTTCTATATTTGTCACTCAGCTAACTGAGTTGAAGGATCCCCAGTGATTTAAAATCCAATGGAAAATGGAGCAGCACAGATTTGCTGGTTTTAAAAGGTTCTTTGATTAGTAAGAAGGTGAGAATGGTAGGGGGCTTGTAGGATTTTCCTGAGTCAGGGAAAGTAATCCAGCATCAAGGGAATTGACTGGCATGGGCTCTGAAGTGCTGAAATAAAAATAGTATTAAATCAATGAAAAATAGTACTTAAAAACAACTAATTAAAGATACTGCTGAACTTTTCTTTATTTCTTTCTGCATATGGTTCATGCAATGCTCTGATCAGGTATATGAAATTAAATTTTGATTAATACGTGGGAGCTCTATTGTCTCACATATAAATCAGTTTATTTTATCTGCTCAGCTAGTTCTATTTCCACAGAATGCTGTTAGAATATCTGAATGCATCCTTCTTCTCCTCAGAGGAGAGGCAACTGAGGTCATTCAGGTAAAGAAAAATTTACATCTTCTACAGCATAATTTTCTGATTCCTCTCTGCTTACTAATGATGAGCAGCTGGAGAGACTGAACAGAAATCTTGGCAAAACAGAATTATGAATGTAGCCATACTGCATGCTATAATAAAAACCATTCCTTCTTACAGAGAGTTCAGTGTTAAGTGCCATTTAGTTATTCATTTATGGTTGCCCATTCTTCATCAAAACGGTCTCAGGGCAGGTTTTAAATATTATCAGACAGAAAACAACACTGATAATGGTTAAATCCCAGTAAAACTGAACACTGCCTTAAAACAAAAGGGTAAACGTGGCACAACCCCAAAGAATGCAAGGTGGGAATGAAGTCTAACATGAAGAGTAACATTTTAGTAGAGGTTTACACCCACTTAGGGTGCATCCAAACACGTTATATATTGCAGAGGGAATGTACAGTCTTGGTCGTTCCAGCAGACAGGACAACAGAGAAATGCCAGCGAGAGGCTGCTAAACAAGGAAGTGCAGCTCAAAGCCTGATTGGCTGACTGAACCCACATGAAAGGGTGTGCTGCCTGAACTCTTGTTGCTCCAATGCCTCCTCAAAGAGCTGACTTTTAAGTGGGGATGACCGGTTTTCCCTTTGTAGTGACTATACTGCAATTTTTAAACTTTAACTGAGGATTTAGACAGCTTAGTCTGGAGATAACTCCAGAATCTCCTAAGGAGGCTGCATAGAGAGTTGTTGGGACTTGTTTGAATTTCACTAGTATGCACCAAATCTCTTTTTGATCCAACCTGGAGAGACCCAAGGCATCTTTCTAGAAAGGCTCTGATGTTTGGAGTTCAGAAGCATTGCACTGCAGCAACACTGTTCCTGTTTCCAAGACTGATACAAGAGAGGAGTACTGGGGTATTTCTGTTTGATGTCTTAGGAACTATGCCAAAGAAATCCAGCTCTATCTCTTTCTTCCATTTAATCCAAGAAAGGGAGTTCATGCACTTGATCTTTGCCTGGAGGCAGTAATTGGCTGAGTCTATGAATAAAGAAATTACCCGTTTTCATTGTTTCATTATTTTAAATTAATTATTAAATTGTATATAACAGAACATGCCAGGCAAGTAATACTTGGTGTCCCAAGGTAAGTGTGAAAGCAGGGTAGAACTGTGGTTTGATGGCCCGCTGGATTCTAACACTGTGCTGCAGTCATTAGCCCTTATGTAGGTCATTTCTAGTTATAGACAAAAATCTGGAACCACAGCATGCACTCTATCATTTTACATACAGAAATCCCACTGTAGGATATTAAGTAGAGAATTTGATAAAGATCAGGGATCTGGATATTTTTTGCCATATGACTAAACTAATGAATATAAACATAAACATTATTCCGTGGTGGCAGGAAGCCTTTTGATTTTTATATGCTTCTATTCCATAGTTTATTTTAAGATAAAAGCAACAT
The DNA here is from genome assembly GCA_023333525.1 of Aspidoscelis tigris stejnegeri. NCBI lineage: Eukaryota > Metazoa > Chordata > Lepidosauria > Squamata > Teiidae > Aspidoscelis > Aspidoscelis tigris. The sequence continues at coordinate 47,462,998 of JALMGA010000005.1, read as the reverse complement.
TTTCCAGCACTATCAAACAATGCTTCCAAAACTGTAACACATAATTTGCTTGCTGCCAGTTGATGTGCTGTTTATTTTGGAATGTGAATATTAGGTAGGTGCCCATACCTTGTACATAATTTAAAACAGCTGGATGATTCAACATAACCAGCACCATACCTTTCCTAGACCTAACAAGCACAGGACAAAATTAGACTTATTTAAACTGATTTAAGCTGTATTTATGATTCTAAACACAGTTTGTATGTTAGCCCTATTGGAAGATTTCAAGAAAATATATTCATAACTCTCAATATAACTTAGCAAGCGAGGAGGGCAGGCAAAGTCATAGCATCAGTAAGGTGAACTTTATAAAAATATTGCTTGAGAAACAGTTCACTGTAACTTTGTAACAGAAGCCTGTAATTCATACGTATACTTTTTTTTTTTTTTTTTTGCTACACGTGAATGCAACCTAAGTTCACTATCAAGGTATAAGAACGAAGTCAAGATAGAAATGTAAAAATAAATAAATGCATAACTTGGCTGGAACACTTTTTGTGAGTAATCGGTTAATACTGTCTCCTAAATGTTAGGTTGCTGCATTCAAGCATTTTCAAAGTTTCTTCAGTTTCTATCCCCTGTTTCCATCACCTTTTTGTCATATCAGTTTGTATTTTGTCACCATTTGTGACACACTTTGAAGGCCTGTGCTGTGAAGTGCATTATTTATAGAGCCACAGAAACCATGGGGTGTGGGAAGAGGGAACCTATGGCCTAGTTCTTATATAGCCTTCTCATGACTGGATTGCTGCCTAGAGAAGATGTTTTCCTGAAATCTATGCCTCATTCAGCACTATCATGTGATAGATTCTGAAGCAGAAAAGCAAAGAGAAAAAAACCTGGGACTTCAATGAGAATTAGGCCAAAGTTTTAGGATATATGTGATTACTTTCCTCAGGAGTACTTATATCTCTGCATATGCTTAACGTATCAAATGTGGCTATGCCAAATACTCTTAACATAAGCTGCTGTGCCACAAATTAATCCTGAGTTTATCCAAAAGCAGGTCTTTGAAACTAGCCCTCCACAGCCATTATTACATTTTTGCTTTCTCCTCACAGTGGAACCCAAAGAGAAAAGAACTGAAAGCTCAAACTATAACACTAACAATCTGCAAGCTAATCTGCAAACAAACTCTATTCTCTTTGCAGCTGCCATCCAGAAACCTTGTATTATAGCATAGTCTGAAAAAGAATAGCAATGACACTATTCACTATGTTCTATCACCTCTGTTCATTATATTATGTATGCTGGAGATTGGTAGGACTTCTATCATCTCTGTTCCTTATGCTTATGTGCTCCATCTTCATGCAGGCAGATATTCCACATGCATTGATTTCTGTGCTGTGATCAGAAGCATCACAAAAGCCTCCTTATTATATTTACCCTCCTTAAGCCCTATGGACACATATTAAACTGAATGCTTGGAAGTGTTCTCCCAGCACCGTAAGGGAAACTTACAGTCTTTCTGAGGGTAGATAATTAGCAATTATATATGATAGTCAGTTCTGAATCCATGTAGACATGATTCATATTCATATAAGGTTGGCCAGACACACTCACCCTCCGCCCCCTAAAATTAAGGTTATCTGATGCAAATTCTCCAGAAACAACAGATATGGCACTAAGTTATTCCACCACTCAGTGACAGGTTTGACATTTGAAGAGATTTGAAAGAATGAGTACCATATGCTTTCCATATGGAAAAGTAACTTATTGTTCAGCAGTAGCTTCAGAATGGACAAAATGGAGGGCAATTGTAAAGAACATTGATTTATGGCATTCATATTCACTGGGCAGCAATAGCTGCTAGTGAAGTTTGCTGTACACTGATTTCAGTGGGAAATGGTGGTGTAAAGACGCAGAGGAGAGCTGCTCAGTTGCCTGTTGAATTTTTTTCATCTCCCTGACTGATGGGGAGCTGGAGGGAATCTTCACTAGGGCTCAAATAATTTTCCCCAAGCAGGGACAGCATTGTTGGATCCACTTTTTAACTTAGAGAAATAAGTAAAATTGAGGGGAAAGCCTCTGGAAGTTAATAACTCAATGTCTGTGTAAATTAAAACCAGCATGACTATTTGTATATTGTAAAGCCCACATCTAAAGTACATCTAAAGATATTACAAGCTGGGGGAATCAAGAAAATTCAAAATTGAAACTTAAGGGACAAGAAGTCTGAGAGGGTGATTAAAGTGGAGAAGGAAATAGAGAGACAGTCTGGCCAAGTGGATTACAAAATGATGGTTGGAGAAGGAAGAAAGTAGATGCTCTATCTGATGAACTAGACAACTCTATCATCTCATGAAAAAGTGAGGTGTTTTATATTTAAGGTGATACAACCTGGAAACTAATCAAACTAAACAAATAAAGCTTGTTTACAGTAGAGAGTATCACAGAAGTAAGAATTCTAATAAATCCAACTACTATGACAACTGAGAAGTTATTTTCATGAAAGGAATGAGGGGATGGAACCTAAGTACATCCAAACAATAACATGAGAGACAGGAGATTTTAAAGTTAAGAGAAGAATATAATTTGAAAGTGGTCAAATGTTTTTCTGTCTACATATAATACAAAAGACTTATACTAACCCAAACAATATTAATCTGATGATGAAATGCTAAGAATTCCTGTAATGTTAAATGGTAGGACTTTAGTCACTGATCAAAGGAGATACCCATTCTTTGTGGATACTTAGCTCTGAATGTTTCTGGTGCAATGATGGAAAAAAGGATCTATCTAAATGTCCATGGAAATGCTGGAGATTTAAGGACAGTGTAACAAGCAAAGTAGCAAAGATATATGGTAAAAGGGTTGACATGCAAGTTTGTGGTTATGAAATTTTAGTTAATTAATGGAGGATTATGCTGGGCACCCAAATGGTATGGGATCTGACAAGAAACTGGGTGAGTTATCTTGTAATTGATAAGAAACCCTAAACTAGTTGGGTGGGAGAGGACACACAAGACTGCCAGTGAAGTCTTCTTTAAGGAAAGACATTTGATAACTAACTCATCTAGTTATGCATATATGGCCATTCCCTCCAGCCTGAGGGACTGCAAGGCAGTCCCAGTAACCGTGGTGAAAATTCCTGAAGACGATGACAGACTGAAGAGAAGAGCACAAAATTGAGGAAGATTGAAAAAAGGGGGGTGGGGGTGGAGGAAGCAGAATTGACAAGGTGTGAGAAAAAAGTTGAGGTAAGCATGGGGCAAGTCTACCTAAACCAGAAAGTCTCAGGGCCAAAGGTAGTCCAGATGGATGCTAAAGAACCCCATTTTGAACCTATGGTACTGAATGAATTGGTTCAGAATACTTGAAGAAATAGCACCACTTTCCTTCCTTCTTTAGGACTGTGAAGAGAATAGAGTAATCCCCCTGACCTCTCTATGCAGTGGTAACAGGTTTTTGTTTTGTTTTGTTTTGTTTTGCTGGTGCTTAAATGAGTACCTGGAGAGCCTACCTAACCATGTTTTCCCTGGGAGCCAAAAGAAGTGACAAAAATCAAAGAGTAGGAGATCAGACATCCTATATGCACGGATAGCCCAAATGTCTGATACTAAGGCATTCCAGGAATAACTGAACATGAGAAGCTAAGCTCTGACAGGGAGAAAAGTCACCACTGGAATTTATTGAGGACAGGCCAGAGACTGACAAGGCCCTAGAAAAAAAGAGAAGAGAAATTCTCCAAATTAAATAATCTGGAGAAAAAACATGGGAACCATTTGACCACTCTCCTCCTTCCTTATGTGAGGATGAGTATCATAGAATCATAGAGTTGGAAGGGACCTCTAGGGTCAATGAGTCCAACCTCCTGCTCAAGGCAGGATTTCCTAAACCGTCACATAGATGTAGGTCCAGCCTTTGCTTGTAGACCTCCAGTGTAGGAAAACCCACTACCTCCTTTGGCAGCCTATTCTACTGACTGATTGCCCTCACTGTCAGGAAGTTTTTCATAATATCTAATCTGTATTGACTCCCTTGAAGTTTCAAACTGTTGTTTATAGTCCTCCCATCTTGTGTGAGAATAGGGACAATCCCTCTGCACTGTGACAGCCCTTCAGATACTTGAAGACTGTGATCATGTCTCCTCTCAGTCTTTTCTTCTGTAGGCTAAACATTCTTAGATCCTTCAACCTTTTCTCATAGGACATGGCTTCCAGACCACTAACCATTTTGGTAGCCCTACTTTGGACTTGTTCTAGTTTGTCAATGTCTTTTTAAAATTGGGGTGCCCAGAACTGGACACAGTATTCTAGATGAAGTCTGACCAAGGTAAAGAGAAATAATTACTTCTCATGATCTAGACTTTATACTCCTCTTGATGCACCCTGTGATCATCCTGTATACTCAGATCCTTTTCATTTGTGCTACTGGAATAGGATGAGTAGCAGTAGTAATCAGGCAAACAAATGCACTGGACATTCATTATATATTTTTGGACTATTCTCTCCTAATCTGAAATTCAAGCAGATTTCCTATTCAAGCAGGAGGTAAGGCGTGTGCGTAACCAGAGGTTATATTTTTTATGGTTGCGCAATGTGCTGACTCCCATGTGAATGCGATTTAGATCCTGAGCATAGCTCAATAAATCAGCACTTCATCACATTTTTAAATTTGGCATGCACACTACAGAAAATGGCATGTATCAAACAGCACCTACATTGCATTTATAAAAGTCAACATGAACTGACTGAAGATGGGGTGGAGACGGGAAGAGTATTGTCATAAACAGGCCTCCAAAGCTGTACCCAAACCAAGAGGCACCTGCTGTTCTTAAGGCTGTTCTGCTTTAAGACCATTCTCTTTCATAATTTTTAAATTGGATGGTTTCCGAAACTGAGCAGCTTAGTATAAAAGAGAAATATTCCTGCATCCTTTGTTGGAGTAACCCCATGCTTGTTTGGCATAATATGCATAAGGCAAAATATGCAGAGTTACTCATCTAAGATATTTCTTTATGTTTCTATACCAGAAGCAAACTAGGGATAACTGTGACTTCTTTTGAATGGAAAGCAAATGGAACACCTAGTTATTTCTATATTTCATTACAACCCATAAAATTAAACAACAAATTTTAGGCTACTAAGTCACTTATAACACAAGTCAGGGCATGCTTGCCTATGTGTAAATTCCACTGAGATTGTTCATGCACCCAATTAAGACCTTGTTCAACAATGTGTAATTCCATGTTTTGTTTTGTTTTAACACTATTTGGATTCTGCATTGTTTTCAGAATGAGCCACATTTTCATAAATATGCCCCAGGTTGCAAAAAGTGGATTCTATATTTTTTCCCAGGCTCTTCAGCAACTTGGCACCAGATCTGTGCAATGGTTTGTTCCATAGAACCCATTAGGACTGTTCACTTTTGAACTGATATTTGCACTGCTAATCAAGTACATTGGATGCATTTAACTGCAGTACATCTACAAAGAACTCAAAACATCTAATTCAAAACCTTTCTTTTGCTCATGTAAGTCATATAACTGCAAGTGCAAATTTGTTTTCACCCCATAAATGTGAATTTGGTGTTCATTATATAGTATAGTTTATTGCTTACATGTGGGAAAAAGAGCACAGGAAGGAAACTAAAAGATATACCTAAATACTATTATAAGTCAGTATATGAAAGAAGCAAAATAATTCACTCTTTTGTTTCTCTGTGGCAGTGGATTATATGAAATGTAAAGACTGCAATTGTACTACAAGTATATAAATTATATTAATAAAATGAGGCAAAATTAAATTTTGATGGTGATCATGCCCAATTAAGAAGTTAAAGGAACATAGCCTCAAGGCCTTATATTCTTTGATTCAGTGTAGGGACTGGTATCTTGGAGAAAGCAGGAACAACAGTGGTGATCTAATCACTAATATTACTCTCAAGGTTGTCAAAGAACAAGAAACATACTTAAAATTCAGAAACCAGCCTATAACATTTAACTTGTAGTATAATATACAGTATGCCTAAAATGAACATGATATTGTGGGTGACAGAAGAGCAAATTCACATAATGGGATTTTTCATTTATAATCAGACAAAAATCCAAGATATGCAGAACATACATTAGGGCAGGATATGGTCCTTTGAATGTTATTCTCAATGCTCGTACCAGCGGCAACCGTCATCTGAAAAAGTGTGCAACACAAAAAATCTACTGAATTTAAAGGATTTGCTAGTATCGTAACACAACAATATCTCATATATATATATATGACAAATATTTTAATTTCCACTCTTTTGGTTTAGTCCACCACACTACTATAATTCAAAATTAAAATATCATAGAATATTCATTAAAAGATTCATTATTGCTTGCAGAATAAACAGTTCAAATCAAAACACAAGAAAAATCTTGACTTTTGTGCCACAAACTTAAACGTTTTTCAGTTTGGTTTTGGTAACTTCAAAACAAATAAGAAAACATGCTTTACTGTTTAAAAACACAGTGCAATGTACAAATTATTCAACAAAGGGCCAATTAAAATAGAAGGGAGATACTGCAGATCCCCACTATGTTATTCACAACTTCTATTAATTTTAATGGAACTTGCTCCATAGAATATCTGCTTAGGTTTTGCTGTGAATCAAATCAATATATCTTGTATTTGCATCAAAAGTATTCATCATGTGGTTCACCATTTATGACTATTATTAATCTAAAAGTACAACATAACATGCCAAAATGTGTTATACAGCTAAATTTTATTGGATGAGCTACATGTTTTAGTCACGAGCTGTAGAAGGTATATAAATTGTTTCGATTTTGTCCCATTTTTAGGCATCTTTATTAGAAGGAATATAATTTACATAACTTATTATGTAGTTTGTACTTTGTAAGATATTTTCTAGCATGTTATATTTTTGTTTGATGCAAATATCAAAGTTGCATAGCTTTAAACAAAGTTTATCCACATTTGTTTAAAATGTTATTGTTCATTTGTGAAGCAGAAATGTACAACGTTTTTGCAAAATTAGATTGCCTGTTATTGATTATAAATATAAATACTGGTCCAAGGAAATTTACACAAATCTACCCAACAAATTTCAGTCTCATAACACACACACAGAACATGCAAAGTGCTCTTCAGTCTAGAGATGTGCATAAGCAGTAGAAGAGCTGTTCAGTTTGAATCACCTTAAGTGGTTCAGTTTAAATTAAAACCTTTTTAGACAGATTCAATCAAAGATAGAACCTTTTGAAACAAAAAAAGCCCCAATTCTTCTTTCTAAAATTTCCTCTTTTACAGGGTAAAATAACATCAAGCACAAATCAGTTTGATTTGCACCTTATGTTCAGATGGTCCAAATCTGAACTGAACCCTGAACCTGGGGATGGTTGGTTTGAATTCAAGAAGAATGAACATAGAGCAATGCTGCTCCAACTAAATGCTAGGGAGATTCTAGACATGCTAAATAAGCCTGCAGGTTGGCTAGATTGTGGCAGCTTCGTTTTGGGGTTCTGCTGGTCTATTGCCCCATTAAATCAAAGTAAAGAAATCTGCCACTGTTTTTACTTGCCAGCTTGTCAAATGCCCATTGAAGTTCCTTCAGCATCACATCAGAAGCAACTTACAAGGCTGTTGTGCAATGGGGGAGTGGAAGCAAAGGCTGCTCACAGCAGGCTCCCAGAAGTTGTTTCTGATGTGATGCTAAAGAAGCTCTTTATGTGTCTAGCGAGTTACAGTGTCTGGCATTTCCCTGTGTCATCTGTTAAGTCCCTTAGTTTAGAAAGAACACTGGAACTGGCTCATGAAAGGATTGTCAGTAAACAGAGGGCGGGGGATGGGAGGCAAGGGACTGTGGCATTTTCTCATGTAAAAACTGTACAGCTAAAGAATTTTACAGCTTAAGCACAATAAGAAACTTGTGGAAATTCTGTATGGAGAACTTGAGGGAAAAAGAGTACAGTACATATGAACTTTGTCTATGATTGAATAGGCACTTAACCTATATCCACAGTTAACAGTGCAGTCCTAAACCTGGCTATGCTAGCTTGGCTAAGGTAGGCTACCTTTAAGATGGTAGACTCAAATTGGCATTGTTGGAACCACTGATGGAGATGTTCAATTTTCTGGTGATCCCACAGGAAACAATCCTACCAGCCGATAGCTTTCACCAGAACAACTATTGTCAGCTGTATCCGTAACAACAGAGGGTATAGGAGTCAGGAACAGCAGGAGGGTGATCTATCTAACCCCTTTTTGCTACAGGGTTTGCACTTGGAGAATGACTGTTGATAATAAGATCTATCTCCAGTATTCTTATCATAACAGTCTATTACCAAAGTTTTGTTCTTACAATGACTAGAACGTGACTTCTCCCATTTAATGCAATTCGAAAAATTTAGTATGAATTAGTCTCTGTAGTGACTTGGGGTGTCTCAAGATGTGGGTTAAAACCTTCAGTTTTCTTGGGACTATACTGAGAAAACCAAATGTAATTAAGTGATTTCCAGTGTAGATTGCCTCCATATGATGAGAAGAAAATGTGGAATCTTATTTAGATCCCACAGTCGCACCTCACTGCCCCTGCCAGTTGACAAGGCAAAATTGTGAGGCTAGCGTAGGCCTTTACCTGTTTGGATGCTTGCTCCTGTGATGGTGCAGTGTGTACTTCGGAGTATTTTGATGATGCAAAATACCCAGAAGTGCACAATCATTTTCAAGATGGTGGCTTCCAGGTACAAGTGTTACTATTTCGGGTTGGGAGTTCTTCCCAGAATTAGCAATACTGTAGGATTTCCCCTTATGTCTCAGGGCAATCACAGTATAGCACTGAGATAATTCCATATTTTAGGCCCTTTCTGGATGCAGCCACAGTCCCAGATCAGTGAGGTGATAACCCGTAATATCACCATTCAGAGATTCAGCAATAATAAAGGGTTTCCCATAATAGCAATGTTTTCATACAGTATGTGTCTGCCAAACTGCTTTCTAGGCAGTTTTCTCTACCATTGAGCTTCAGCCACTGGTTGAGAATATCCAGAAACAAATGATGGGTCACTGTGTGAGACATGATGCTGGACTAAATGGGTTGTGGCCTGATCCAGCTGGTCAAGATGGAAGAGATTATGGAAATCTCCTTGGATGATGTTACTAAAGAAAATTCAGAATGGGAATTTGTCCATACAGTAACCAGAGAGTCAGTCCAGCTTGATAGCACCAAAGCACCAGCAAAACTGAGGTCTATAAGGCTGAATCCAGACTTCTTGATGCTGCACATTGGAATGCGCAGCCAAGATCGAGCCATCACACACGACAGCTGATGCCCCACAGTGGCATTGCTTTATAGCGAGGCTACTGAGTATTTACTTAATGCTCATATAGCAGCACTCGCTGTGCAGCATTAAGTAAATTCTAAGCTTCCCACCAGTCCAGACAGGATGGTGAGAAGAGCCAATGAGAGCTGAGACTGCAGCTCAGCTCCCATTGGCTGCCCCATCCCATGTGATGCTCGTCTCACCCCATGTGACCACATGCACCACATGGAAGTCTTGCAGCTCCCCAATCAGGAAACTATGTGGGGGGGTTGGTGCAGTCTGGACACTGGGCTGCCACTTCGCAGCAAGTAAGCTGCATTTTTTTTTAATATTGTGGATTTAATGCACTCATCTGGGAGGGGCCTAAATGAACATTAAACAATGCCTTAATATCCTAGTTTATTCAGAAGTCAGCAAGCATTGTTCCTGATTTGCATATCTTAGGAAATCCCGGATAACAGTCACACGACAATGGCTTGTATTTCTTCTGACTCAGAGGAATCATAGGACCATGTCAGAATGCCTAAGCTTTTTGCATACTCCAGTTTTTAAAACAGTATTTTGTTAACATCCTATAAATAAATCTAGAACTATTTTAGCTGAACTACCATAACTGTCCTGTGAGGTTTTTCTGCTGGTTTTATTTTATGTATTTTTATTTTTATTCAGAGCTAATTTATATCCGTGGGGGGATATAAATGACCGTAAGGAATTAATAAATCCCAATAATTTTTTAAAGAATTTACAAATACCACCCCCCTAACTTCTCTACAATTATCAAATCGTCAACATTTTAAAGCGTATTTCCACATACACATTTCAGTGGAAGAGATTTTTTCATTTGCTCAAGTCAATGGGATTTAAATGTGATTAAGTGATTAAGTTTCGGCTGAATTGTGCTCATTGCTTCAATCTAGCTAAAAATTAAGCATTTGCAAGCCTCATCAGTTTAAACAGGAAAATGGCAGCATATACATTTAGCTATCCCAATGATGTTTAATGTGCTTAATGTTTACTGGATCACAGGCACAGCCTAAATGCTGAGTGATGATACTATAATACAATTTGTTCATGTCCTCTTCATGGCAAAATCTTGACTTGACCTCTAAACTACCTCTGCAACCCATTTCTGCACATTACACTATTTCAGCTTTAAAAATTCCAAATTGTTTCAAAGATTTGTAAAATATTTCAGGGAAGAATGGAGCTCCTTCCGTAATGATCTGGAGACCGACCATTACACATCTGGAATTATGCAGATCCTTGGATCTATTCCCTGAATGCATATTAGGCATTGCTTTTACATAGGACAATCTATGAGTCAAGGGTTTTGCACATTTAGAATTTCCACGTGTTCTGGAGTTTTGTACAATCAGTGTTTCACAGCTGTCTAGTCTAAGAACACAGAACACAACTTGTAACAGACAATCTTGGTATGTTTACTGAATGGTAATTGTTCACTAGGATTTCAGGCTGTGATCAGAAACAGCAAACAGAGAGTATCTCTGAGGCAGCTTAGAGAAGGCTTTGAGGTGAGATTGTTTACACACAAGCCTTCTCCTCACCACTCCCATGAATATTCTCTGCTGAAAAAGGTGGATTAGAAAGGCTTGGGAAGATGAGGACTGCTGTTTGCTGCTTCTGTTCCCTCTGAGGCACCCCTTTTGTTATGTCTGAACACAGCCTCAATCAGGATTCTTCCTGGCTTCCTTCCTGGCTAATCTTGGATCTTCTCCATTAAAGGTCAGAATTATGGTCCTGGAGCCAAAAAGGTGAGTGATCTATATTCTACAGAACCAATAATTTGAGGCTACATCAGAATGATACCCCCTCTTTTCTCAACCTATGACAAACTCTAGAGAAAAAAATCAATAGGAAAAGACCTCCATCTTGACCCTTGCAGAGAAGTGAAAAGTGAACAAGGATCTAACACATAATTAATACCTTACCACACTATGTGCTGAACAACAACCAGGATTCCAGAATTTGATCCTCTGTAGCCAGACAGATTTTGATCCTCTGTAGCCAGAATGAGATCCAGGTAGCATAATTCTAGCTGCCACAGCACAAACGGTCATTTGGACGACCTCACCTAATGCCACAATTCAGGCTTGACAAGTGAAACAGATGAGCCCAGCACTGCCCACCTTGCCATGAAAACCCTTTACATTTAAGTGCACAAGATTCTGTTGTGGTTGCTTGCTCTAGAGGCTTTAAATGGCATAAGAATCATTGTTATTCTTTACAGCTTCTCCTACACTGTGTAGACACTGCTAGGTAACTTATAGATTGTTTGGTTGAGGGCAGATGTTGATGCAGGGCTGAAGATAGGATGAGGTCACAATACTATACTAGGGGCTTACTGTGTCCTCAAGCTGTCACAGGAAAAAGTAGCATACAAGCCAAGCAGTGTTTCATCTTTTAGTTTTATATTTTTCCCAGAATACTGGGGGTTTTATTGGTGAGGGGGGGGCAGTGAATCTTTTTGGCCTTCATTATTAGAAGTACTTTCATAGAGTCATATGTAGGATCTGCATAGTGATAGATTACGGCGTCTGGAGGTGGGCAGCACTCTTTTGCATTCACTCTTCTTCCCCATGCTAATGGGAATGTAGGAAATAAAATAATTTCAGGAGGAAGCCTTAGAAGCCAGAAAATTTGTATGCCTTCCAAAATAGGACTGGGCAGATAGCTGGGGAAGAGGGCACCACAGGTAGGTTTGCATGACGGGGACAGGAAGAGGAGGGGTAGAAAGCAGTGCCAGAACCATTTTTTGTAAACAGAAAAAATGACTCTGGGAGCACTTTCTTCCCTCTGCACTGAGGCTGTGGTCTGATTTGTGCAGGAACATGCAATCTTGTGTTCCTTGGGTTTCTCAATGGCACCATTTGCATCTCACTCAGATTCTGCCATAAACCTGGAAATACCTGTTAAGAACACTGAGTCCTATCCATCCCCCCACATACACTTCATGCAGGAATCCAAACCAGGAACATGCACAAATGGGATTTTTTAACATTTGATTAGTAATAAATCGAATGTTAGAAAATCTGTATTCTTTCAAATATATCCCCTTCAAATGTGGTAGGATTCTATTTGATACAAATGTATTCATATGAATTCGTACAACTATCCAATACGTATCTGATATGAACAAATATGTACCATATACAAATGAATACGTATCCGATATGAACTAATATTATCCAATACATATCCTGTAACATATCCACACTCTGAAAGCATCAAATCCAACCTGAATCCACTTTTAATCCACTCTCGATCCATGTAGAATGTAATCTGGATCTGTTGCAGATGTGACTGGTGCATCTGCTTTCCTGCCTCCCCAGTTCAACAAATGTCTGAACTATTTGTATGAATGTCCGAACTATTCATACGAATGTCTGAAACATTTGTACTCATATGTTAATGTATGAATGTCACAACATTCAATTCGTAAATGAATGTCCAAATTCGGATGAATAATTATGAATAACAAATGTTACAAATATTCATGCACATCCCTAATCCACACTAAACCAGTGTGAATACCACACTAAACCCAGCAGAATACCACAAGGCACTCCTGTCAAATGTTTTGCCAAAATTCAGCAGCACATCAGTAACACATTTAGTTTCATCCAAATAACTCTTCTAACAATATAGTTCTCAGCTACTGACAACCTCACTTTAAAATTTGATATCAGAAATTCACTGAAGCATTGAGAATCAAGCTTGTTTTATTGAAAATGGTCTCCATTAGTAAACATGGCCTTAGAAGATCCTTCATATTGCCCCCCCCCAATACTCTTTAGGACCTATGAGAGGTAAAATCAAAATACTTTCCCCAAATCGGTCTTTATAACGCTAGTACTAGAAAGTAAGAGTGCTTTGTAACAATTAATAGCTGGCTTTGCAGGTGACTGGATATGTTTGTAATGCCACTTTGTATCCCAATTTGATGCCAAAAAAAGTTTATTTTAAAAAAAGAAATTCATTGAGAGTAGAGAATCAATTCATCAATTTAACTGAACTATTTCTAATTATTTGCTTCCATAGTGTAGACCCTCATCACTATTACCTGAGTGTTGTTTTTCTTGGAAATGTTTCTGACTTTCTACACTCCACCCCCACAATCCCAGGAGAGAGTGGGATGTCTTGTCCTGGGTTAAGCAGCTGTGAAGAGCCCTCACAGGGCAGGTTTTTACTTCAAATAAAGGTGAATAAATTCTCTCACTCATTTAAAATAGATGGTTACGCATTAAGATGGTCCTGGCCGTGCTTTCCCCTGCACTGCCCTGCACTGCGAGGCCCACCTGACTTTCACTAACCACTCTTCCCTCTAGCAGAGAGAGGCCTGCTTAGGCAAAATCTCAAGGCCCTGTTCTCTCAACTGCCAGTTTCCTTCTCTTAAAGAGACAGGCTTCCTATTTCTCGGAGCCCACTGTTCTCATAGCTAAAAGAAACTTCAGTCTGAGTCCCTTTAAAACATGAAAGGTAAAATACTTTATTGTTTACAAACTGAGGGGTTCAATAAGGTAAGTATTAAAGGTATCAAGGTAAGTTGAGCAGACAGTTGAATGAATAAATGTTCCTGTTAGCACACATACACAAAACTGCAATCTGCCTATCCCCCCTAGGCTTCTCTAAATGAACCCTTCTAGGCTTGTCCCCAGCCTCAGAAGTATTTGGATCTATGCTGAGAGCGATCACTTCAGAGTGAGGTCAGTACAACCCGAACCTCCCACCCCAAAATCCCAAAGCATAGAACAGCTTGCTCTCCTGGGAGGTGGGTTAAATACCTCCTGCCTGGCACCAGCCATCGTCTGATTGGCTGTGCCTCTCTAGGTATCCCTTTCCCCCTTTGTTATGCTAATAGGGGAGTCTTAGCTCCCTCCTTACCTGTTCTGGCTAGCTGTCTCCTTTTTCACACAGATTCCACATTGAATGCACTTTTAATAAATTGCAAATAAACTTAGTAATTACTGTGATTAAGCATGGGCACCACAGCTGCTCATCCCACACTAGGATGGGCTGTGCTGGAATGAGAAAGGGCCATCCATATCGGAACAGCCTGACCTGCTCCAGCCCTGACCACTGCCTCCAAAAAGCCCTCAGATGAAGTGCCGAGCCTCCAAATGCTGGGAACTTCCACTGTTGAAGGAGGGTCCTTTTCACTGGCATGCCATTTCTAGCAGAGCTTCCTGGATCACCACTGATGGTCCACCATGATATTCTGGACCACAGGAACATGCTGTCTACATGCCTTTCATGGTCCAGTATACAGAGAAAGGTCCACTTCAGAAAGGTCTACTGATGGACTGGGATAGGGCACCATTTTGGCACCCTGTCACAGTCTGAGGCCAAGTCCAGAGCAGGCAGGCCATACTTTCTTTTATCATTTCAAAAAGACATGCAATCAACTTTTCCAATAAACATTGCATAGCGTAAAATATCCGATATAATTCTATGCTTCCTTAACCAGAATACACGAATACAGTACTCAGAACTTCTCCTTCATTAAGTGAATAGGATGATTTACTGCTTCCTCTCCTCAGGTCCATCAAAGTTGCCTTTGTGACTGTCATCTTATCTGTAACACTCAGCTTGTTCTATGTTTTTGTTAAGAATATTGAATCAAGCAGACTGCTTTTATTCCTGACTCCTTTCACAAATAAATCAGTGGTGTGTTTGCCTTTCAGCTTTCCCCCTATTATTCCTAGTCGGACAGCTGCACCTTATGGCAACATCCTGAAACAATTTACTTGAGATGAATGCCACCAAAAGGGATAGATTATTGCCACGTACATTGCCTCAGGATTAGGAATGTGCACAAATATTTGTAACATTTGAAATTCATACAAATTTGGCCAAATTCAGACATTAAAATTTGAATGGAATGTTAGCACATTCAAAGACTGACATTCAAATTCGAATTGAATGTTTCTATACATTTGTATGAAGCTTTGTATGGGATTTGTAGGGATGTGCACAAATTTTTTTTGCATTCAAATTTGGTTCAAATTGAATGTCAAAAAATTTGATTTGATTCGAATGTTTAGAATCTGAATGCAACAAAATTCAGTTCGAATAGAATGCATTCAAATCTATTTGTTCAAATGTTAGATTTGAATGTTAGATTTGAATCTGAAGATACAAATATTGACAACATTCACCTTTGAAGATACGGATGTCAACAACATTCGTATGTGTCATACGTATCCGTACGTGTTTCGTACACAAATGCGTACAAACACATATGAGATACATACGGATATATATATGTACATTCATATTTGTACATTTGTATCTGTACACACGTACCTGTACATTCAAATGTTTTTAATCATTCGAACGAACATTTTGGAACATTAGAAATTTGTTCGAATGTTTAAATTTGAATGCGTAGACATCCTATTTGAGTTCAAATGTCCACATTCAATTGAATTCGATTGAATTTCAAATGTTTAGAATATTTGTGCACATTCCTAGAAATGGGTGATATCTTGTTTCCCTGTGTTTGAGCTTTTTTTGCTTCCTTTCCATTTCTGTTTCTCCTGAGTCACTGTAAAATGTAACCCCTTTAAGACAGTCACAATTCTTCCTGTACTGATGGGTACAACATAAAAAAGAAAAATGCTTAATGGCTCCCCTTTTCCATGTACTGGTTATATTTAGAAGTTTTATGCATATGACATTATACCTTCCTTATTTCTCTTTTCTGATCATATATAAGCTTCAGGCAAAGCTTCTGGTTTGCATAAAGGTAGATTTTCCATTACATGGATCACAGTACACTTCCAGGTTGCAGATCGGATTCCTCAAGCTTTGCACAATCCTTTCAGAACTTGGATACACTACAAATAGTTTTGCATAAATTGCTGCTCAATCCTGTTCAACCAGCAGCAAAGAGCCCTGAACCTGCTAGGTGCTCCATGTAGAAAGCCCACCTAGATGTCATTAAGGAGCTGGTGAGTACCATAAAAATAACATGGGTACTCACTCATCCATGTGGATCCCACTATTACTTCCATACCTGTGGGCACTGCAGTGATGCTCTTGCACAATCCAAACAGAGATTTAATTCATCCGTTATGGTCAGACAGTAGTTCAATATGTTCACATTTCACTCTGCATCTGATGTAATAATGAGGGAACAGAATTCTGATTCTCTACATGAATAAAAAAGGCATAGATAAGATCCCTAAAGAACTCTATAGGGGGGTTTCCACTAGCACTAAGTACCAATTAAGTATCCATTAGGGACCCATTAGGCTCAGAGCAGGAAGACCCCATTTCCACTGCAGACCCCATTAGAGCCACATTTGTTTCCACCAGTTCTAGGGAAATCCAGATTGAATGGGTCCTTCAGGACCTATAGGCCGAATTTCCTGTAGACCCCATTAAAGGGGTCTACAATAATAAAATCCAGATTATACAGGGCGCGTTTCCACCGTGATTGGGCAACTGGGTCTAGGAGGGACTCCGGGGGATGCACCCATGGGGGCGTGCACCAAAACCCAAAGTTTCGATGCCTGTGCACAATCTTTGAAGCTGGCTCTGAAAAATAGCACAGGCTCTGAAGAGGACCCCACCCGATACCAATGTCAACCTATGGACCTTTGTCAAAGGCTCTGGAGAATCTTCAAAGTTTGCGGCAGATTGGTCTGGGGAATCTTCGGAGCTTATGACAAAGCTCCGGAGATTCTCTGGGTCTGCTCCAGAGAATCTTTGAAGAATCTTTGGATCAAATGCAAGAAAATTCATATTTGTTTGAATAGAGCCTCTTCAAATGTAATGGGATTCAAATTCAATACGAATGTTCAATCCCATATGAATCCCATACATATCCCATACAAATCTTCTGTATCAATTTGAATTGAATGTCAACATTCAAATGTTCCAACATTTGATTTGAATACAAATGTCCTAATTTGGCCAAATTCATATGAATTTTGAATGTTCACATACATCCTTACCCAAGCCCTTACAAGATGCAGAACCACTTGTCTGTGCCTAGATGCCTTGTCTATATCCTCTAATTGATCAACTGATAGTTATCCATCAGAATCCAACAATACAGCCATTCAGCCACCTCCATAGATACAAGCTGCCTCTCTCCCGTGTTCAAACTTCAAAAGCAAGACATCAATCTACCAATGACTGGTTAGTAAATCTTTTTCTTTCACAAAGGTGATCTCATCTGAAAGCAAGAGGCTCACAGTCCTTTGGTTCCCTTGGGTGAAATTGGGTCTCCAGTGAAAAGAGGACTTAAGAGAGTTTGCAGGAAGACAAGCAGAGCAGAAAAAAAAAACCTCTGCTGCTACAACTTAGGTCAGAAGGTGGAATAGCAGGAGCACATGGTATTTTCAACTGGAATGCTTCTGAACCACTGGGATACTGGTTCAACTACAAAACCAATGGCTGCTCCCCAATGAGGATTTAAAGCATGGCAGGGCTGAGGCTCTGTCTGGAAGCTTCTTTTCAAACTTCCCAAACTATGTTTTGATCTGCTAACTGTAACTTTATCCGAGCCATGGTTTGAGCCAGCAGCTGCTTGGTCCTCCTGATAAACCTTTACTTTCCTTGGAAGGAGGGATGTGCACAAAAGGGGTTTTTGTGCATTCGATTTGTATCAAATGTAAGGAAATTTGTATTCATTCAAATAGATCCCCTTGAAATGTGGTATCCGATAGGAATGCATACATATCCCATACGTATCCAACCTGTATCCTGTAACATATCCGCTCTGAAAGCCTCAAATCCCCTCTGAATCCACTTTGAATCCACTCTCAGTCCAAGAGAAATCTGATCTGGATTGGTTGCAGATGTGACTGGTACAGCTGCTTTCCCACATCATTTCACGAATGTTCTGAAGCATTCGTACAAATACAAATGTCAATGTATTCATGTAGTAACATTCAGTTTGTGTACAAATGTCCGAATTTGTGCAAATTCAGACAAATATCAAACATTACAAATATTCATGCACATCCTGACTTGGAAGCAAAGATGGCTTAAATCCAATCAAATGAATAGCACCTCAAAATATCAAAAGGGGGAAACATGAACAAACATGGGCCTTTTCTGTATTTACCAGATCAGTTGGTTCAACCCAGATCATAGGGAGGTATGGGCAGAATCAGTACCATCTGCACAAACAGTGTGGATCCAGTTAGGTCACACAAGCTTCACAGTCACACATGCTTCCCAAGTTCTTAGCCTCAGGGCCACTACAGGGTGTTTTATGGTGTGCTATAGAAAGGAGCCCCCCAGAAGTCCCGAACAAGGGAGGGGACTTCTGATAAGTTCCAAATCAGACCACGCTGGTTCCTCTGGTGGACTCAATTTATCACGTTTACCACAGATCTGGATTAAGGCCTCCCTTAATCTTGAACTTGCTGTCTTGTATACATGGAGCTGGACCAATCAGGGCAGGGCCTCCTAGATCCCCATTAATGTACTGATATGGAGACCCAGATGTGTACTAGCATGGGCCCTTAATACAAATTAATGCTCCGTGCAGAAAGGGCCATAGTTGCAGTATTCCCCAGAGGAAACTAGAAAATGTTTTACTATGAACTACTAATTCTGTGTTAAATAGTGACAAATAAGGTCAGTTTGTTTCTCTAAAAGTAAAAATATGAAATAAACATAACCACAGATATTTTATGGATGAAAATATATATTTTAAGAACATAAGAACATAAGAGAAGCCTTGCTGGATCAGGCCACAGCCCATCTAGTCCAGCATCCTGTCGCACACAGTGGCCCACCAAATGCTCACGGGCATCTCAAGCAGAGACAAGGACAAACCTTCTCCTGCTCTCGAGTCCCAGCAGATGGCCTTAGAAGCGCCCCAGTTCCTCCCCCCCCCTCAGCCTGAAGGATGCACCTAGGCATTCGTTCTAGTAGCCATTGATACATCTGTCATCCATAAATTTGTCTAACCCTACCTTAAAGCCATCCAGACTGGTAGCTGTCACCACCTCTTTATTCAGACAATCCAATTAGCAAAACAAAATAATACAGTTCCTTAATGCACCTAATGGTTTCCCTATTTAGACCTCTCCTGTTTTCTTTGGCAGTAAATTTGACTTAGGGTCAACCCTGTTGGTGCCCTGTGGATTATAACTGTGGAAAGGGAGACAATGATAGCCAAATTCTGATTGGAAGCCTCTCTTTGATCTTCCCAAACTGGACAGAAGCTGACTGCAACTGTCACATAAACCATTTATGAACATCTGAAGATGGTAATTTATTGCATGCATAAAACATTGACTAAAGGATATGAATGTTAAAATGGCTTTACTTTCAGCCCTCAAAGGAAAAAGCTCCAGTGTTTGCACCTTTTCAGTTTTGAAAAAAGAATAATGAGACGGTGAAGGTGGATAAAATTATCTGTGCTTGGAGAAAGAGGAGATTCATTACTGTGTTGCTTCCCCTGCCTCTCTTCCACTACTTGTATATCATGCTATCCAAGGAAGTTAAATTGTGGGTAATTCAGAAGGAAGTTTTGTATAGAGGGTATTTAGTTAAGTCATAAGATTTCTGATTGCAAGGACAAGTGAGAGGTTCCTATTCCCAAATTGATTATTAGACAAAGACTGCTAGTAGCTACCAACCAGGGCATATAGATGTTATTCATTGTTCCTAGCATCAAATAGCATATGCCTCTGAATACCAGAGTCTGCTGAAAGCAGGTGTGTCTTCAGCTTTGATTCTCATGGATGCCTGCTTGGCAACCGTGAGTACAAAATGTTATACTAGATGTGTCTTTGATCTGGCCAAGCAGAGGAGTATTTTTGATGTTGTTTGAGGATCTGCTTGAGTTTTGCAAGATGTTTGTTATGAATGCATGTTTTGGGCAAGAAGAAAAATACACATTTATGTTAAAAACGAAGTAGTTATAAATAGGAAAACTACAAAGGAGTATGGCTCACAGCCAGAAAATAACACAAATTATATTGAACAGCTGTCCAATAGCAATGTTTTTCTCAATACAAAATACAGTACTCGACTTGGAAAATTTGGTTCTCAAGAAGAAGAAAGCTGTAAATTGCTGCCAGAAATTCAGCAAGGGGTGTTTCTGCACTGACTGATATATCAGATCAGCAAGTATACTGAAATCTCCCTTAGAGTATGGAAGGGAGTGAATGGAAGGGGCACTTTTGGTACACTTGCTGGTATACTTACTGGTCAGTGCAGAATCACCCAAAAGCAATGAATATCAGGACTTTCACAAGACAACTACAGATAGCATAGACCACTGTCCCCGAAAGTGGCTCCCCCAAAGTGATAACCCCCTTAGATGTCTTCTCCTTTGGTAATAGCCTGCTGCTACAGGTTTTTATTTTTGCTTTGGTCACAATACATCAAATAATATTATACACTGACTACGTAATAACTACATACACAAGTATTGTGTATTAACACCAAAATTCCCTCTGTCCCCTCTCTAATGGTAATTCTAAATACCTTCTCAGACATATAAGAAAAGTATTAATCTTATCTTTCAAATTGTTATTAACATCCAGTTTGGAGATGTATCTATATAGGTCTTTTCAATTCTATTCAACTAAATTTCTTATATCTTCACCCATATTTCTATTCCTTCTTTGTCTAAGCATATCATATTTGAATTGGTCTATTATATAACGATACCATGTATCAGTCTTACATTTTTCCACCATCTTCCAGGGTACAGCTATGGTTGGTAATGCTGCCTTTAACAGTTGCTCTAACATATATTTCTTATTTTCCTATATATTCTGTCATTTCTACATCTGTAACAAAGCCAGTTCTGGGTACTTTTTAACATCTATTCCCATTATTTCCTTGATTTCTTTAAATAGTTTATCCCCAAAGGGTATAATTTTAGGACATAACCACCACATATGAAAATATGTTCCTTTTAAACCACACCCTCTCCAACAATTTGATGTAAGATTTGGAATCATATAACTGTGCAGGTCTTTTATACCACTTTGATATTACGTTCATCATTAATTCCCTTATTCTCAAGTATTTTGTTTGTACTATTTCTCCTGTTTTTCCTTTATTTCTTCTTTTGTTACATTGATATCAAGTTGCCATGTGCCCCTTGTTAAGTCTATTGTAGCATTCCTGTTAACATCTTATATATCTTTCAACGTGTACCCTTCCTATTATTTCTCCATTCTTCAATTATGCCTTCCATTTCTTTCAATGGTTGTCTTACCTGTTCCTGAATTTTATTCTTGATAATAAAAAAATTTATTGTAAAAAAATCAACACAATTTCCCTACCTAACAGTTCTCTTAGTTAGTCACTCCATAGTTCCTTATTTGGTAAAAATAGGTCTTCCACTAGTACCACTTGTTTCTGCCTTAAACATTCCAATATCTGTCTTCCCAATGTTAATTTTTTTCCATTAATATGCCCAATTAAGGTATAAAGAGACCACAGTCAGTTCTTGAATATATTCCCAGGACCTGAATGACTGGGACTTGGTGTTGGCTTTTTCCAAGAGCTGCCTTTCAGGGCCCAGTCCTATGAAGAAACATCAAATGCTCACAGCCAGCAGTTCTACTGGTGCCAACAGCTCTAGAAGTTTAGATAATCCTGCATTGAGCAGGGGGTTGGACTTGATGGCCCTAGAGGTCCCTTCCAACTTTATTACAGCCATTTATTTGCAATATTGGTACTTGTAGAAAGAATAATTCTTTCTAAAGTGCCTCACTGTAAAGTATGCAGAACCGTTCTTCACTGCATGTTCAGCTTAGCCTTAAGTAAATTATGATCTTGAACCTACAGCTACCAAAAAGGAAATTCCCTAAAGTGATTAGATGTGCCAAGCAGGTGTACTTCAGGAGAATCTAATAATCCATCCAGAAGCACACTGTAGGAAGCAGGCTCATAAAATGTATCTTATTCAAAAAGATTGCAGTTTCAGAATACCAGATTACAGGAGGAAAATGCAGATTTCTAGGCTGCCCGTATGACATTAGAAGCTGAGCTGGGATTGCCCTTGGAAAATGAATCACACATCTCTTCACCTTACCTATACATACCCTACAAACTTTTAAAGGAAAAAATGCCTAAATTGAATTTGATATATAGAACATAGATTGCATGGAGAATTGGAAACTGCTAGTTTACTTGAAAGTCCTACTGTATTCAAGAAGATTTTTGTAAAGATTAATTCCAGATTATCTGTTACCTGTGCTTGCAGATAAACATTTAAACCATCTTTGTAGTCTAAGCCTGTGTTCAGACATAACAAAAGAGGTACCTCAGAGAGCTGGTACATGTCCCTCATGTCCCCAAGCCTTCTCTGATCCACCTTTGCCAGTGCAGAATGTTAATGGGGAGTAAGGGGAAGACTGATGTTTAAATATTTCCACTCCTAAGCCATCTCAAAGATGCCTCAGTGATTTTTTTTTCTGTGTCTGATCACATCTTAAGACCTGTTGGAGAGTCCCACTTGGTAGTGCCACTAGTGTCAGTGGCTACTGGGGCAAGGGCCTTCTTCATGTTAGCCCCCAGTCTGTGGAATAACTTTGCCTTTAAAATGCATCTAGGAACTGCATTATCTAATCACTTGCTTCTGTGCCCAAACCAAACTTGAAATTTCTTAGCCAAAATTTAAAATCTTGAGACATTTACTTTTTCTAACACATTCTACTTATGTCCAGAAGGATCAAGTCTCTGGATACGTTTCATATTGTAAATTAAGAAAATTGATTATCAGAAGCTCGAACATTACTGTAATCTCCCCTGGTTCACAAATGTAATGAAGCTTCATACAGATGTTCCAAAGCATTCAATTCAGAGTCAAATGCCAATCTTCAAGTGTGCCAACATTCAATTTGAATTCAAATGTCCAAATTCAGACAAATTTGGATGAATTTTGAATGTTATGAATATTCTTGAACATCCCTAGTTGGTGCAGACTACAGCATACCCCACCTGGGACCTGCTGTAGTCTGTTGTGGCATGTGGATGGAAGGTGTCTATTCTAGTATATAATCTGGAATGAGGGCCAGTGCAGAAAGGGCCAGAGAGATAACATGCTATCGCATCCTGTTGGCTGTCTCCTTGTTCCCTTGCAGCTGAGCAGCTGCACAAACCAAACTGAGATCTGGGGCCTATTCGCACTTGGCTTTATTCTGGAATATATCCTGGAATAGGGACTTGCTGTCCAAATGCTAGTGCAGGCTTCAGCTGGCCCAAAGTGAGGTCTGCTAGAGTCTGCATTAGCATGTGGACCACAGACCCCTATCCTGAGATATACTCCAGAAAAAGGCCAAGTGCAAATAGGCCCCTGGTCTGTGGAGACATGGGGAAATTCCCTCAGGATGCCTTTGTCGCATCAGTCACATTTGTTCTTGCCTAAGTGCTGCATTCTGTCTCTAACTTCCAAAGTTTACTAATTCACCCCCTTTTGTTTTGTTGTGCACTTGGCTGATAATTCTGGATAAATCCCTCCTTTTCCTGACTTTGTATTTTATCTGTTTTGTACTCTGTGTCCTGCAGCCGTTTCAGAACTCCTTCCCCGGTGCCCACTAGTTTAGCCCATATTGCAGCTTTCTTCTACACCAGCTGTAGCTTAAAGCATCTGAAAGATGTCAAGTCCAGGAGACTGCTTTAGAAGGTAATTGTCAACTAGGCTTTAATGTTACAGTTTCCCCTTGAAAGCTGCTCTAAGCAAAGAATATGCAGTGCTCAGCTGCCTTCCATAAACTAATATCCCCCAATTTCCAAGTGTTTGTCAGCTACTCTATATCCTCTTCTTCAACTTGATTTATGATACTATATAGTTTCTTATAAAAGAAATATGGAAACTCTGGTGTATATGGCTTGAGGAAAAATCAGAGTATAACTTTAGTGTTTGTCAGACCCATCTTCTCATAATCACAAGGCCCCAGCGGAGGGAAGATGGTATCCTGGTAATACATTTGCTCATCTCCAGTGTTCCACAAGGACCCAAATCACTCCTTGGTCGGAGGTAGGCAAGTCATACACTGAATCATAAACATCAGTCTTGTAAAATTTATTTCTTGGAAACAACCCAACAAACTGTCAATGTTTCTGCCCACATTAAAACTGATTGTCAGAAAAGATTTACTGCGTTAATTAGGCTACATTACTTCTATTTCCATATTAGGGGAAAAAATAAATGAAACAGGGTTTGGACCTTGGAGCCATGATTTTATAAGGAAATCATTAAAAAGAAAATGTCAAACTGCAACACATAATTTCAGTAAAGTTATGAGGGAAGATTCATTGCTTTCAAAGCAATCATGGCTACCCTTTTTTAAACTCAAGAATTACATTAACCTTTCAGCATTTTTGAACTGAACCAATGGAGGATGATGAAAGTGGCTGACAAAACTTTCTATTCTTCTCCCCACAACAGATCACCCTGTGAGGTAGGTGGGGTTGTGAGAGCTCAGAAGAGATCTGTGACTAGCTTAAGGTCACCCAGCTGGCTTGTGGAGGAGTACAGAATCAAACCCAGTATTCCCAGAGAAGAGTCCGGTTCCCTACCCATGTTTTTCATGAAGCCATGAAAAACACCTTCAGATGCCTGCATGATTTCTAAGCACACGGTTTCTTGAAACTGAGAATGATAGCACAATCTTTCCCATCTGGTGTTCTCAGGTCCTCTGTGCAACACAAGTACGTTGGCAGTTCCTCCTGTATTGCCCTTCACTTGAAGGTTTGGGAACCAACTTCTCCATTAGAACTTTGTCAGAAGATGAGGGCAAAATCTTCACCAGTTCTTGACTCCCTGCAAATGGCTTTTAGAGGCATCCTGCCTGTCTCTCCAACCTGGAGGCAATACCTGGGTATCCATTCTAGTAGCCATTGATACACCTGTTCTCCATTAATATATCTAATCCTTTCTTAAAGCTTTCCAGACTGGTTGCTGTCACCATCTCTTCTTGTAATAGAATCCATTGCACTAAGCTGGGGAAGTGCAGTGGGGAAGTGCAGTGATTGGCCAATTCAGGAAAAAAATCTCTCTTTCCATTCTCTGGGAACACCCCTTTAGTTGCAGACAATCCAATGCAGCATTTACCCCCAAAGAACAAGACACCTTTCTTGGAAAAAAATGGATCCTAAGTTAATGAAATCCACTCTGCACAAACTGCAGGCTTTCCCTAGGATTCAGCTGAACCTGTTCAGATAATCACATTTTATTGTGATCTCCATGATCACAGATGGTTCCAGTCTGCTGCCAAAATGAAAGAGAAGTCACCACCTCTCTAATTATTTTGATTGTCACTGTTCTCACTGTAAGATGGTTTTTTCCTGCTATTTCATCAATATCCTCTCAACCTTATTATTCCATATTCTGCATTCTAAGATGAGGAGTTTTCAGTGATCAGAAAAAAAGGTTTCAACAGGTTTGATGTTCGCTAGTTGTTCGGAGGCTCATAAAACTCCACATCATGATGAATTTTAGAGCAAAATAGTTCCCTTGCCTTTTGAGGAAGCAATTTTTTGTGTCACCTGTGTGACAAATATAAAATATATCCCTGCTGTTTAATAATGGAGGCCATGTTCATTATATATTATAAGTAAATAACATTAAAATAGAAGTACTGTTTGTTCTATGTAATATTTTACCTTCAGAACAGGAAAAAGGTGCAGTGCTCATTTCCATCAGAACCTTTACTATGCTAAAGTGTACATAAGAACATAAGAGAACATAAGAGAAGCCTTGCTGGATCAGGCCACAGCCCATCTAGTCCAGCATACTGTCGCACACAGTGGCCCACCAAATGCTCATGGGCATCTCAAGGAGAGACAAGGACAAACCTTCTCCTGCTCTCGAGTCCCAGCAAATGGTCTTAGAAGCGCCCCAGTTCCTCCCCCCCCCCCCGCCCAGCCTGAAAGATGCACCTAGGCATTCGTTCTAGTAGTCATTGATACTTCTGTCATCCATAAATTTGTCTAACCCTACCTTAAAGCCAGCTAAACTAGTAGCTGTCACCACCTCTTCCGGCAGCATATTCCATAAGCTGATGACCCTCTGGGTGAAGAAATACTTCCCCCTGTCAGACCTGACTCTCCTACCCATCAGCTTTATAGAGTGCCCCCTGGTTCTAGTGTTGTGCGATAGAGAAAAGAAATTTTCTCTATCCACCTTTTCTATACTGTGCATAATTTTATATACTTCAATCAGTGTAGGACATGAATACTGCACCTTTGACAAACAGTAACCTGAAAGGACTAGTACTGTCTTTTAGTGTTCACATATGAAGTGCTGGTATCTGCAAGGGTATGTTTATTTGTGAGCATCTTTTTGCACCGGCATCCTGTCTTTAGACAACAGGACCAACTAGCAATTAGCTCTCCAGATATTGGCCTACAGTTCCCTTATTAATACTGGGGATAACATGTTGAATCTTTTAAAAGTGTTTTTTATGTATTTTATTGTTTTAATATATACTGATTTGTAAATTGCTGTTTTAAAGGTTGCCACCTGCCCTGAGATGTTCGAGTATAGGGTGGGATAGAAATATAAATAAATAAATAAATAAATAAATAAATAAATAAATAAATAAATAAATAAATAAAATCACCAGTGCTCATGCTGGATGATGCTCATAGGAAGAATCTAACAGCATCTGTATGGGGCATATGTTAATTGCCACGAAGTATCATTATAAATCACTTGGGCTTATGTTTTAGAAATTGCTTTGCAAACAACAGTACTGAAAGTATCAAAAAATAGAGTTAATACCAGGATGTAGTACTCACAGCACAGCCCTCCTAATGCTTCAGACCAAGAAGCTAAAATGTGATTAGAGATCCAGAACTTGAAATTCCTTGCTTTTAGTTAATAATGTTTTCCAAGGAATGTTTAATGGTTACACAAAGAGGTATACTTTACTGCCTCTAATCACAACTGATATTTCTGGGAAGGATTGCCTTCCAGTGAACACACATTAGAAAGATGCATTTGAAAACAGCTGTTTTGCTTATATTCCAGCTAAGAGCTAAAATGATACCAACTATACTTCCAGCACCACAGTTAGTGGTTCCTAAAATAATATCTTGTATACAAGAAACATGACAGGTTGACAACATTTTTTCCACTTTTTGGGGAGAAAAAAGGTTAAAACTAAAGTGTGTCACCAGAGAAGCATCAATAGTCGAAAAAATGATTTTTGCAACACATATAAAAAACACTTACTCAAAGATATGTCACAATATCTTTTTCACCAACACTATATCCACCAACAGTCTCAGAAGTTATGATATCCCCACTCATGCCAGCCCCCAGAACAGAGCTGTCTTTGTCCAGCCGCATGTTTCACAACCCACCATTTCCCACAAATAGCCCCAAGGATTCACTATTATAAGGACAGAGTCAGAAATAACTCTCCTTGCAGCCCACACGAACAGTCCATCATTTCCCACCAAAGTGAAAGCTTTCCTGTTACAAAAGAAACTTCAGAATTATATATAGGAACTACTGCAGTGTAGATGCCAATGATTCTGGTTTGGAAACAAGAGTGAATGGAAGCAAGACATACCTCACTCAGAGGGGGTTAACCCTGCCCCCAAACTGCATATTCTTCCAGGAGAACATCACTTGCTTTCCCAAAGGATCTTTCCCCAGGACTCAGGGTTGAATTTGGATGTAGCAAAAAAGTATCTCAAAAGCACCTTAGAGATGGTAATGTGTGACGCTCATGTTCTTATCCCATCTCTAAACCACCTTTTCTAGCCTATAATGTTCATGGGGGAGAGAGGAAGACTGGAGTATAAACAATCCCTCTGGGGAACCATCTCTAAGATCCTAATCAGATGTGTTGTTGAAAGTGGCCAAGACTTACTTCTAAAAGGAGAGGGTCCTCCTGAGACCTATCACACTAGCTCATTGTTGCTACACCACTGAGTGTGCCACACAGTATTGTACAATCACTTCCACACTGTTACTGTGATGAGCCTTAGACAAATGCCCACACCAGACCAGATCAGGAAATGTGTGTAACCTGTGGTTAGGATCAAGTATGATTTTGGGGGACTTCAACGTCTATGCCAAGGCTGCACTCAATGGACCAGTTCAGTTATTCAGGTCCTCCATGGCAACCATGGGGCTGTCACAGAGCGGACTGGTGACTATCCATTGATAGGAGGGCTGGCTGTCAACCCTTTGTCATGGACGTATCACTCACTGGAGAGGTCTGGACTTACAGAGGCAGCTCCCCAATATGGGGATGTGATCCTATTGAGATGGTCCACCCCCAGAGACTTATGGAATCTGAGTGATTCCTGAATGCTCTGGGGGATTTTCCGGTTGGCATGACTGGTGCTCCTGTCGAAGCTCTGGTCTCTCTCTGGAATTGGGAGATGAGCAGGGCTATTAACACAATCGCTCCCAATTGTCCTTGACATGCATATAGAGACCAAAAAGCTCCCTGGTATTCCATAGAGCTATGGGCCATGAAACAGGAAGGTCAATGACTAGAGTGCAGGTGGCAATAATCTGGCTGTGAATCTGTCCGAACATGGGTTAGAGCACATTATTGTGCCTACTACGTGACAGTGACAATGGTGAAAAGGAGTTTTTTTTCTCCACCACCATTGCGCCCTCAAGCAGCCATCCAGCAGAACTCTTCAGAGTAGTAAATGGCCTTATAAAACCAGGCTCAAGAAAGAGCGAGCCAGGGCCACACAATATCTGCTGTGACAGTTTTGCAAGGCACTTTGAGGAAAAAGTCACTTGGATTTGTAGGGGTTAGATGTCACAATTGGACATAGTCCAGGGGAGGCATCCAGAGAACTGTCTGATTCAATTTTTTTGGATCAGTTTCAATTACTGCAGCCTGAGGACGTTGACAAGCTACTTGTGGGGGTGTGGCTGACAACGTGCTGTCTAGACCCTTGCCCTTCCTGGCTGATAAAAACTAGCTGGCAAATTATGACCGGGTGGATTCAGGGAGTGGTGAATACCTCTCTGAGGGAGTGGGCTGTTCCACTGGCCCTTAAACAGGCTGTGGTATGCCCCCTGCTGAAGAGGGCTTCCCTGGATCCAGAAGAGCTAAACAACTATTGCCAACATACCTTTTTTAGGCAAGGTGCTAGAGAGAGTGGTCGCTGCTCAACTGCAGGCATGCTTGGAAGAAGCTGCAGGCCCAGTTATGGCATGGAAACCGCCTTTGTCGCCCTGGTTGATGACCTCCTCGGGGAGAGAGATGGGGGAATGCAACCCTGTTGGTTCTCTTGGATCTCTCAGTGGCTTTTGATACCATTGACCATGGTATCCTTTGGGAGTGGGTATGGAATTTAGGAGTAGGAGGCAGTGCTTGGCCCTGGTTCTGCTTCTATCTCCAGAACAGATCCCAGATAGTGGCTGTGGGAGACACTGATTTGACACCCTGGGAACTCACTTGTGGGGTTCCTCAGGGGTCAATCTTATCTCCCATGTTACTTAATATCTATATGAAGCCACTGGGAGAGGTCATCAGGAGATTTGGTGTGAGGTGTCATTAATATGCAGATGACACCCAGATCTATCTCTCTGTGCCATCTGAATCAGGAGAGGTGGTAGAAGTGCTTGACAGGTGCCTGGAGGTGGCAATGAGCTGGATGAGGACCAGTAAATTGAAGCTGAATCCAGTCAAGACAGAGGTACTGTGTGTCACAGGGTCTCGGGTCCATGTAGTTGGGAGACACCCTGTCCTTGGAGGGGTCGCAGTGCCCTGGAAGGGACAGGTATGTAACTTGGGGGTGCTCCTAGACTCCCTGCTGAGACTTGAAGCTCAGGTGGATGCCATGGCCAAGAGTGCCTACACCCAACTTCAGCTGATGTGTCAACTGAAGCCTTTTTTGGACAGAGATGATTTGGCCACAGTTATCCATGCTCTGGTAACCTCTAGGTTGGACTATTGTAATGCACTCTACATGGGGCTGCCCTTGAAGACGGTTCAGAAAGTGCAGCTAGTGCAAAATGCAGCTGCCAGGGTGCTGCCAGGGACAGTTAGCCGGATGCACATCACACCAGTTTTAGAAGGGCTCCATTGGCTGCTAATTTACTACCGAGCCCAATTTAAGGTGCTAACTCTGACTTGGGCTCCAAATATCTAAAGGAATGCCTTCTCCCATACCAATCCGCCCGTGCCCTAAGATCTGCAGGGGAGGCCCTCTGGTTGTCCCACTGCCTTCAGTAGTGAGGCTGGTGGGCATCCAGGAGAGGGCCTTCTCGGTAATGGCCCCCAGGCTGTGGAATAGTCTGCCCCCCTTAGGTGAGTCAGGCTCCTTCTCTGTTTATGTTCAGGAAGGCGGTGAAGACACATCTCTTTGCATAGGCCTTTGGCTAAATGTCAGGCATGTTTCTCCCACTGAAACCCCACTGTTTTAATTGATATTGTTTTGTTTATACCATGTTGGATTTTAAATGCTGTGATGGTTTTTACTGTTTTAATATATATTATTTTGTTTGATATGGTGGATTTTAAGGTTGTAACCCTCCCTGAGACCTAAATAAATGTATATCACTGAGAGCACCTAATAACTCACACTTGAAAAATAAAAATTCAATTTCTAAACGCAGATTTTTTTTAAAATTTACATTGTTAAATGGTCTCTTGGTGCATACAATCTGTTCATCTTCTCAGAAAAAAAATGGCCTTGTTAATATTGTGATACATGACTAAGTTTATTTTTTATTGTTGATCAAGTCACAG
Organism: Aspidoscelis tigris stejnegeri; assembly: GCA_023333525.1. Taxonomy (NCBI): domain Eukaryota; kingdom Metazoa; phylum Chordata; class Lepidosauria; order Squamata; family Teiidae; genus Aspidoscelis; species Aspidoscelis tigris. The sequence continues at coordinate 47,432,002 of JALMGA010000005.1, read as the reverse complement.
AGCAAATTCAGTAGCAGAATTCGAAAATATTACATGATGCTTAATTGCACAGAGCTACTGACAAATCTTTTTTCAATTCACTGTAACAGTAAGAGGCGTTAACATCTAAAAATAATTAATTCGTTTTTTGTAATAATGGCTTATGCTTTTGTAATTAATTAGATTTCCATGGGCAAAGTGGTTAATATTTTGGTAACAACACAATGTAATTACAAGATAACAGTATTACAAGTGCAATGCTTCCATGGAACTATATAGGATTTATAAGCAAAGGAAATAGCCCAGAGTAAGGTTGCATCCAGATATGGCTTACTTATCCCACTATATTTGGATATTCAAGAATAAAGCATGTCCAGATGAGGGTTATTCTGGAATAGCCATGATTTTTTCCAGAACATCCAAATGTAGTGGAGTAAGTAAGTGATGTCTGGATGAAGCTCAATATAAGACAAAATTTCCATGTCAGAAGCCATACCTACAGATTTCTGTACTTTCAACTGGATGTAAAACAGAAAAATAAATCAGTAACTAGCTTCCCCATGGACTCCTCTAACTTTTCTGTATACTCTTTGAATAGACAAATAAGTGATTTTGCAGTAGCATTACTCACTTTTCTTTTGATTAAAGAAGTGAAAACTGCTGTACTTTGCAGTGCCCTGTAACCTGCATTTAAATGTTTTTAACGCTTTTGCAAATGTAATACTGTGGAAGTACATTTAAAAAACAATCCATATCCTGCTTGTCTTCAAAGAATGATGAAAAAACAGCTGACAACACAGCAATGTTTTTATTTTAGTTGTTAAAGAATTTATTGCATATCCCGTTCTTCACTGGGAGGGCAGCTCAAACAATAGAAAGACAAAATAGATTCAATAATCAAAAATATATTTAAAATATATTCTGCTGTCATATAAACTGAATGAGGAACTTAACCCCATCAAATTAAATTCATGTCTCTTCTTTAGGTCAGGCCCCGCTTCCTGATATTCCTCTCTGGCACCGATAAAATCCTTTTTGGTGGAAAACTGAATGAAATTCTCTTGACACAGTAATTTTTAGATAGTCACAACATACTGTCGAAAGGTTAGTTAAAGGTCATATTATATTTTAAACAGCAGTGCAGTAGCATAGATGAAAAGTGAGCGTTACAGGAAGAGTCTCAATGGGAAATATTGATTTAGCAAGGCTCTTTCTGAATACAAAACTGCAAGGGCATCACAAGCACTAGAATCCAGAGTATTTGTTTTTGAATTCTCCTTTGCAGCAACCGATTTTGCATGGTTATTTCTCTTTACATTCTTCCCAGTACTTATACTAAAGTCTAATAAAGAGCTGAATCCATTATAACAAATTTGGTTTTTAATCATTATTTTCTCCTATCTATTCCAAAGGCACCATGGACGATATATTTACCACATCCTCTTGAGATAAGTTATCCAAAATGCTGATGATGCCCACTGAGCTTAATGTGTGAGCAGGGATTTACACCTGTTTATCTAAGCACTTTGCCTGTTGTGCTTCTTAAGTATCAGCATGATTCTAGTTTCCACGGGAATATTTATGTTCATGCTTAAACATTTTCTAGAAATTAACTCAGTCAGTTGAGCTTCTGTCCAGGATTGCTCACAAGATTATCATAGGTATACTTCATTTTAAAATACCACACTCTTCAAAAATGTTTATGAAAAGAAGAATTGGCTTTTATAACCCATTTTTTTCACCCATTTATGGGGACTCAAAGCGGCTGACAAAGTTTTCTATTCTTCTCCACACAACAAACACCCTGTAAGGTAGGTGAGGCTATAAGAGCTCTGAAAGAGACCTGTGACTAGCCCAAGGTTACCCAGCTGGCTTCGCAGAGCAGTGCAGAATCAAACCTTGTGACAAGAGAAATGAGTCCAGCACTCTAACCACAAGTTCCAACTGGCTCACACCATGACTTGAACAGAACAGATAGTTGTTTCTCTCTCATGCTTTAAACTTGATGTTTCCAGAAGCCCATAGTTCCCGAAAGCTCTATTTTAGCCACGGCTGGGATTTTTTGTAAGTATAGAAAGTTAGTGGAAGGGATGACTGTCATGAAATGTGCATTCTGAGTGAACTGGGACTAAAACAATCTTCATTTTAAAGATTTTTCCAGACACATAGGGAGCTAGCCTCATTAGCTCCCTGTGTTTTGATCAAATTTTATAGAGTAATACCTTTCACAGCCTTTTTTCCCCCCGATAAGCAAAGGCAGCTAGAAAAACTACAGTACTTTGGAGAACACTTAATGAAAATAAATGCATATCCCTACACACCATTTAATGGACAATTTTCAACTCTAAAAGAAACTCAAGCCTTGCTAGTAGAAGAAGAAGAGTTGGCTTTTCTATCCCGCTTTTCTCACCCATTTAAGGGTGAAAAATAATGCTGAAACCTTTGTCCCGTACCATCAGCTGTCTTTCCAATTTTGGGATGGATTCCTTGATCTGCCCCATAATCAGCTCTACATGCTGTGAGACCATGCAGAATGTGTGGATTTTGCCTTAAGTATACACTTGATCCACATTTTAGTGTTTGTTTCCATCTTTTGTTCAAGAAGTCCTCCCTCTATTTCCCTGTTATTTCTAGCTCCTCCCTCTGTTCCTTGATGATTGGCTATTGTCCTCATCACTAAATTTGTAAAAGTTCCTTCTTTACCTTCTGGGCACATCCCCCTTGCCAAAGCCAGCCTTCTGACTCCCCTCTTTCTCCTAGCACTCAGCCAAAATACTTACATCCTTTCTTCCTTTAATAAAGATGGGATTTGCCCACCAAGCACAGATCCTGCTCCCAAAGGCTAACATGAAGAGCAAAGGAGCTCGATGGGGCAATGAAAAAATAAATGCATGAAAGAAAATCTAAGCCCCGAGTTTGGGCTGCTAAATATGCCTTGAAGCAGCATCAGGTGTGTATGTGTTTTGTTTGTGGTGCATAAATACAAACTGCTCATCATGGGCTCCTTTCTTGTTTTGCATATGTCAAATCAGCAAGAAAATGAAAAGAAGAAGAAGAAGAAGAAGAAGAAGAAGAAGAAGAAGAAGAAGAAGAAGAAGAAGAAGAAGAAGAAGAAGAAGAAGAAGAAGAAGAAGAAGAAGAAGAGTTGGCTTTTCTACCCCGCTTTTCTCACCCATTTAAGGGGACTCAAAGCAGCTGACAAAGCTTTTCTATTCTTTTCCCCACAACAGAACACCCTGTGAGGTAGGTGGGGCTGTGAGAGTTCAGAAGAGAGCTGTGACTCACCCAAGGTCACCCAGCTGGCTTCATGGGGGAGGGCGGAATCAAACCCGGCATTCCCAGATAAGAGTCCGGCTCCCTAACCACTAGACCAAACTGGCAGAAATTATCAAAGAAGCACCAAGGAGAGGTGATTTTTTTTTGGGGGGGGGGCTTGGATTCCCTCTCATAAAGAATCTCCTCTACTGCAGCTGCACTATGACTGGCCATATCAAAAAAGGGAAAGCTTCCTTCTCCTCCCTTGGAATCTGCAGACCACAGCTGGCTCAAATACACAGCAAATTACAATTGTAGTTGCCTTCTGAGGCATGGATTCAAAATCTTCTTCCTCAATGGAAGAAATTTGAAGAAACTGAAGGAAGGACTGTAGCATAACAATCATACAGTTAAAATGTAGCTTCTACATCCTACATGCACACACAGGGGAAACTGTCTTTTGCAAACTGTGACTGGTAACTGTGTAACTCCCACATATATAGACTCCTTCTGTGACATTGTTATGTTCTGGTGAGTCAGGACTGACTCAGTACAGATTCAGAATGGTTTGTCATTAACTGTTTTCAGGGAGGTGCAGGGATTGAACCTGCAACCCTCTGTTTTGGAGGCAGCTGCTCTACCATGGAGCTACAGCCATGTCTTCTGTAATGGACTACAGGATAAACAGTGGCTTTTCTTTTACTAATTACCTGAAACAGCCTTAAGCGAGCTTCTACCATGCTTTGAATGCACAGGCGACAAAAATGTGCCCACAAAAATTATTTTCCCCAGTTGGCAATTTATAAATACATGGAAAGAAAGAGTTACTTGTTCTTGGGGAGAAACAACTTGTACAATTAAAACGCTGAGCCAAAATGTGGCTGCTTTATAACACCCCCATACAGCTGGTGTAGAGAGCCCACTCTTCCATCTGTCCCAAGCCATATATAACCACATTGAATTGTCATGATAATTCTATTATTACCTCTGTGCCGGTGAAATTGTGCCCTGTGTTATTGGCCTGAAGCCCTTTCTATGGGCCTTTTTGCACTAAAAGGCTGTAATCTGAACCGAGGGGGTGGGGGCTGCTGATTTGGAATATGGCCAGGCATGGTCTGGAACAGTACTTTCTGCATGATGGTGTTCGTCCTGACCAGTCCTGCACTGGTCCTGAAACTTTCATGAGCTTTGGGGATGGCTTCTAATTGCTCAAATCTGCCAGGGAACCCATTTTGGGTCTTCCAGTAGCCCGGAAAGTCAGGGTGTGCCTTCTATATGCCTCTGTGTTCCAGATTAGACCAGACTGGTCTGCTGCTACTCCTCAATGCCAAAGTCCATTGATCTGGACTACGTTCCATTCTATTTGGACAAAAAGCACCAGTGGTGGTTGGGGACTCCCATATTCTTTACTAACATGTGAGAGATCCTTAGTGCACATGCTTGTATGGAATACCAGCAAGTACAGAAAGCCCCTATGACTCCAGACTGAGAAGACAAAAGTAAGAAATAGATAATAAGAAGCAGTGACAAAGCCTGCTCGGGAGTCCAGCCAGTTATTATATGGTCTTGCTAAATGCCTCATGGGGCATTTCAAATGTAATGCAATGGCAGCACTAAAATATATATGCTAGTGCAGGGGTAGGCGAACCATGGCTCGAGAGCCACACGCAATTCTTTGGGCCCTTGAATGTGGCTCTTCCAGCTTAGGAATACCCTAATTAAGTTAACAACCATGTACCTACCAATATCGTTTAAAAATTTGGCTCCCAAAAGAAATTGTTGTACTGTTGATATTTGGCTCTTTTGACTAATGAGTTTGCCGACCACTGTGCTAGTGAGTTCATAAAATTACGGAAATGCCAGGAAAAGGGTTAGCATGCTCATAATTAAAACAAAGACTTATTTCATCATAGAATCATAGAATCATAGAATGGTAGAGTTGGAGGGGACCTCCTGGGTCATCGAGTCCAACCCCCTGCTCAAGGCAGGATCTCCTAAACCATCTCAGACAGATGGCCGTCCAGTCTCTGCTTGAAGACCTCCAACGAAGGGGAACCAACCACCTCCCGTGGCAGCCTGTTCCACTGGTTGATCACTCTTACTGTTAGAAATTTTTTCCTAACATCTAAACTAAATCTTTTCCCCTGCAGTTTCACCCCATTGTTTCTAGTCCTTCCTTGAGAGAGTGAGAACAGGGCTGATCCCTCTGCCTTGTGACAACCCTTGAGGTATTTGTAGACAGCTATCATGTCTCCTCTCAGTCTTCTTTTTGTTAGACTAAACATTCCTAGTTCCTTAAGCCGTTCCTCATAGGACATGGTTTGCAGACCGTTCACCATCTTGGTAGCTCTCCTTTGAACCTGCTCCAGCTTGTCAGTGTCTTTTTTAAACTGGGGTGACCAGAACTGGACACAGTACTCCAGATGAGGTCTGACCAAGGTAGAGTAGAGGGGGATAATAACTTCACGTGATCTGGACTCTATGCTTCTCCTAATACACCCCAGGATTGCGTTTGCCTTTTTTGCAGCTGCCTCACACTGTTGACTCATGTTCAGTTGATGATCTACCAGGACACCCAAGTCTTTTTCACATGTGCTGCTGCTCAGCCGAATTCCTCCCATTGTATATGTGCTTTTTTCATTTTTCTTGCCCAGGTGCAGAACCTTGCATTTTTCTTTGTTAAATACCATTTTATTAGTTGCAGCCCATTGTTCGTGTTTCTCTAAATCTTTTTGAATCCTCTCTCTCTCTTCTCTGGTGTTTGCAATCCCCCCTAGCTTTGTGTCATCAGCAAATTTGATCAGTTTCCCTTCAACTCCCTCGTCCAGATCGTTTATAAAAACATTAAACAAAACTGGGCCCAGGACAGAACCTTGTGGTACTCCACTTGACACTTCCTTCCATTTGGATGTGCAGCCATTTAAAGCCACTCTTTGAGTACGATTACAAAGCCAGTTTTGAACCCACCTTATAGTTGCCTTGTCAAACCCATATTTGATCAATTTTTCAATGAGGATCGCATGAGATACTTTGTCAAATGCTTTGCTGAAATCAAGAAATACTATGTCTACTGCATTTCCTTGATCAACCCATTCAGTGATTTTGTCATAAAATGAAATCAAGTTAGTCTGACATGACTTGTTTGATACAAACCCATGTTGACTACTGTTAATTATTGAATTCCTATCCAAATGCTGACATATGTGTTGTTTAATAATTTGTTCGAGAATCTTTCCTGGTATTGAAGTCAGGCTAACAGGCCTGTAGTTCCCTGGGTCTACCTTCTTCCCTTTTTTGAAGATAGGAACAACGTTTGCCCTTCTCCAATCGTCTGGGACTTCTCCTGTTCTCCATGACTTCTCAAAGATTACAGCAAGTGGTTCAGCAATTACCTCTGCTAATTCCTTCAGTACCCTAGGATGTAATCCATCTGGACCCGGGGACTTAAATTCGTTTAAGTTAGCTAAGCGTTCCCTTACTCTCTCAGTGTTGATTTTGTGTCTTGATTCTCCTAGTCCTTCATCAGTACAGTGAAGGACTGTTGCATGTACATTATCCCTCTTGGAAAAAACAGATGCAACCATATAGAACCATATAATAATCTCCATCACCATTTATTATTTGCTTGGGTCCTCCCATTGTCAAAGGAAGCCCAAGATGGCTAGCAAAAAACAACAACACACATGACTATGATTACAAAACATAACTTGAAATCTATAACCCCTATAGTAATAAATCTCAAGAAACATTAAAGCAAAATTCAGTCTTAAGTTCAGTACAAGTACAATGTCACATACAAATACAAAACTAACATGATGTCCTCTCCGCAAAGAACAGTGTGAAATGTTCCTCTTATCCAGGACTGTGTGCTAACATGGAAGTCAGGTACCCAAGCGACGAGACTGAAAAAATAACAGAAGGGAAGACATTCAGGCCACTGAGCCCAACCCCCTGCTTCATGTAGGAACTAGCAAAGTGTTCAGTCTTACAAAGAGAATGGGCCCAGCTCAGGGGTGAAAAGCAAAATGTCCCAGGTTCAATCATAGTTACAAAGTAAACAGACTTTCCTGCAGAAGAAATCTGAACCTGAGTGAAAAGTTCATGAGAAACGAGGAGCTAATACAGGCCAGGAAATAATGAAGCAATAGCTATAAATCTTTCAACTCACTGTTGTGAAATCAGATGATTTTACTACAAATGTAATAGCACTATACTGTGTTTTCATCTCATCCAGAAAAGGCTTGCAGAGAAATCACTTCTGCAAGGATGATGGGAGTTGTACAGTAAGTCTACACTTGGAAGTCATGCTTTTATCTCCCATGTGTTTCAGTCTAGAGCACAACATCACCCTTCTCACCATCCCTGTGGTGATCTCAACCTACAAATCTCAGCTATATAACTCTTCTAATGGAGATGAACAAGCAATAAAACTGATAAATCCTCATTAAAATGCAAACCAAGCCTCCTAAGAGGGTTTGCCTTGGCTGTGATCACACCTTGGTTATAAACCTTCTTCAGCCCATCTTTAGATCTGACTGCTCACCCCTTTTATTTCTATCCATTTTATTTGTGAACTTTTCACCCTCAATTTAGACTTTCCTGAATGGAGAGTCCACATATAAAATAGAAATGAAAAAGTGTGAACAGTAAGATCTAAAGACCTAAAGAAGGTTTAAAGTGAAAATGTGTCAATGCCCTTAGTCCTTAAGTTATTCTGAGAAGTCTGCCTCTTCTCTCTGTGGTCAGGAATGACCTGACAACTTCCCAGATGGAAAAGCTTCTTTGCTCTTCTTCAAACACCTATTCAAAGTGTCTGTGCTAAATCTGTAATGCCATTCTATTTTATTGGGACAGAGTTCCCTTGACCTAACCATTAAGAGGCAACAAGGAAGTAGCAAAAGGATACAATCAAGTTCCCTTGCATAAGTTCTTCATCAGTCAAGAAAAGGGTCAAAAGAAAGAAATGAGAGGTAAGAAACTGGAAAAACCATCAAAAAATGGTGTTGTAGATTGCTACACAGGACGTATACACCATATGACTGCCACTTCTGGAGACTCCTGGCTACATAAACTTTGCCTTTGACATAGTAGTGACATTATGACATCAAAGATGTGTAAGAAGTTGTTATCCTGTTAGCAGTGTATGAACTTGTCAAAGAGGACCCAGTTGGCAGGGTCTGACACCTTGCACCTGCAAGGAGATGGGGCTTCGTGTGCCATTGTAATGACATCACAGCTGTGAACTGGTGCATTAACTTTTGCAGACATTATCTTTTGAAGCCCAGCCTCTTCAGCTTTTGTCCAACCCCTGAATTTAGACTGGTGTTCCCAAGATATAACAGAGTCCTCGTTTCTTGGATCATCTTCATCTAGAAACCGTCATCTTTCAGGTTCTCTATTAATGCATTTCAGATTCTGCAGGAACTGATAAACACAAGGACATAATTTTCCTATCCATCATTCTTGGGGCTTGTTCTTACTGGGCATCTGACTTGAGTAATAACTTCTTGTATCAGTCTGGTACAACTTGTTGTTTCTTTTATCACACAGTAATTTGTTCTACTTATTATCCCTTTGAAGCCTGGAATGTATCTTCATGCTTTTACTATCATCAAGTCTAGCCCTTGAAATTTAGAGCATGATTTATATATAAAAACACAACTTTGTCTCTGATAAAATGCAACAAACAAAGGAAAGCTATAGCAGCTTGGGACCAGCTCATGAGGAATCTTAAAGGCTACACCATACTCACTGATAACATAAAATTTCTATTTTTCTCTTAATCACCTTTCATATGTGTATACCTGTACTCTGACAATTATATTACTCATTGCTCCTTTGTTGCTATTGGACTACTTCCCTGAAGCTTCAGATGTATGCACATAACTCTCACTTGTCTCCCAAAACAGTATAATGATTTATAGGACATTTTCACACAAGTGAAGTAGGAGCCTCCCACTGGTGCAGGCTAAGGCAGGCCTCTCTATCTGTTGGCATGCTCTATCAGCACATGATGCAGAGTAGACTAAACCAGACTAGGCAGCCCAAAATGGCTGCCTGATCCAGTATACTGGAGGCAGATGGTGAATGTCTCTGTGGTCTGGTGTGCCATGGAAGACTCATTTTGGCAGTGCAAGAAAGTGCCCTGCTGAAAAGGGACTCTCAGGGCCTCTGATGATCTGGCCATTGGAGCTCTGGAGCAAGTGGAAGGGGTGGGCTGGGACAGAAACAGAGCCACCTGCTCCTAGGATGGATTTCTTGAACTGGATCACAGCAGGACCCTCTGATCCAGTCCAGGAAAAGTAAGTGTGGTACCACACCTAAACACTTTCCAGTTCCTGACTTTCACTGGACTGAAGTTCTTGCAATACATGCTGGGTTGCATTTTCCCTCAGATCTTGATACGACCAGTAGAAGCTGAATGATCCTTTTGCTGCAGACCCTGACCTTTCACTGACTTTGGCTCCTATGTAAATTCTGTATCTGGTACATTTAGTAAAATTCAATTCCCATAGCAAATGTCTGCCCTGTCTGCCTCTAATAATCCACTGTGACACATCTCTTCTTTTCATAGAGAATCTTAGGATGTGTTTCTATACATTAAAACACACACACACACCTCTGAAGGAGCTTAAAGGTGACTTAAGCTGTGTTCAGACATTACAAAAGTGGCACCCCAGAGGTGTCTCAGAAGCAACACAGAGGGACAGTGTGTGGCATTCTCTAATCTACCTTTTCTAGCACATAATGTTCATGAGAGGGGGGAGGGGCAAACTGCTGTGTGAACAATCCCACCTCAAAGCCTTCTGTGAGTTGGGATCGTTCAGATGCCAGTCTGCACCTCCTTCCTTTCATGAACATTCTAGGATAGAAGAGATCTGGAATGGAATCCTGAGGGGTACATGCTACCTTCGCTAAAGTACTTTTGAGCTTCCTTTTCTCTTCTTCTTGCTACATGGCAACACAGCCTTGATTGTGCATTTCCTTGCTTTCAGTGGCAGATCTGCCAGACAAGGGCAGCAAGTATGCTCACTGGTGGCACTAGTTTTCCATTAGGAATAAAACAAGCATGTTTTAATTAAACATTAGGAAGTATTTTTTATATATATCATGATTTGGATCCATACTTCTATGGAAACAATTCAGTATTTTAAAAATCTGTTCTAAAAGTGACTTGCTCTCCAAGTGTTTCAAGTAAGCCACCACCTGATAAAGTATGTTTTAACATATTTTATTTCTATATGGAGGCTTTTAAAATATATATGTTAAGGCATTTCTATTGTGAATCACCTAGGGAAACTTTCATTATTGGGTTAATATGGAAATTTAATTAAAAATCAAATAAATCCTATGCAGTCTTTCTTTACAAATTATAGTATACACAAAGACATGAGATTCAATGAACAAAGCTAGTTATCATTATAGAATGATTAGAACAACGTAATGAATCTGGTGCAATGGGAGCATACAGGATAATAGTACAGGTAGAGCTAACTAAGGAGAAGTAACCAAGCAGAAACTTATAAAATGAAGGCTGTGTCCTGACACATTTTATACTGTGAGTGCACATGGAATGTGCAGTCCTGATCGTCCTGTCACACAGGATGATCTATTTTTAGTAGTCGCATCGCATTATATAGCCGGTACTGCGCATTTAACTTATGGTGAGAGGAAGAATTTCTGCACAGTATATAGATAAATCAGAGTTTCAATCCAATGCAGACAGAATGACGAGAAGCATTGACGAGATGCCGGCTAATCAGGAAGTGCAGCTCAAAACTTGATTGGCCGCCTCAACCCACATGACGGTGAGAACCGCTTAAATTCTTGCCGTTCTACTAGAGGAAACTACAGAGCTGATGTAGAGCATCGACGACCAGTCTTACCTGCACAGTGAGTTTATTGTGCTTTTTGTTTTACCTGCAGATTTAACTAGCTAATCTGGAGGCAACCCAAGGCAATCAGTGGCCCAGGTAGTCACAGTTTGGGAATGCACATTCAAGGCTCTGCCCTGCCCTGTTGTCTCCAATCACTAATCTCCCCGCAAGTGCTCCAATGTGCTCTTCTTAAATTGTACTTAAAAAAAATACAGATACAAAGAAAATCAACTTTATGACCTTAATTCACAGGTTTCAAAACTTCCTAGTGTATTTTCCCAACATTTTAAGGGAAGGGAAAGCATGTGATTTCTGTTTCAGTGGTGTTTTGAATTTGTCCACCCACTCCCCTGCCACATAAGAGAACAGGCCAGATCAGCAGAGATGTTGGGGTTTGTGCGAGATACTGGTGGCATCCATGGGAGAATTGAAGTAATATGAGGTTATATTCCAAAAACAGCATTTCTTGGTTGCTCATTAGATGGTTTAAGCATACAGATCCATTTCTTGCTCCATTTGTAACATAACTTGGTTCCTGATTTTTCCTTTTTAGCATGCCCCCTTAGTATTTCAGACACCCTTTCCCCTGTTAAATCCCTTCCCCACTCTTTTCCTCTGCCTGACGTCTTGGTGTCTGTGTCCTACCACAATTATAGAATATAGTTTGGATGTATTAGTTATGAAAATGTTGCATAACGTGCATATGTGAGAATCACATAACCGATGCAGATGGTTCATGAGCATGACTGGGCAAGGCCAGCCAACCATTATCTATTCTTTCTCAAGAGGCTGAAAAGAATGGGCAGCTTTGTGCCTATAGAAGTTTCAGGTGTGTCTGTTTGTTGTAAATATACCTTTTTGCTTTATAGTCAGGAATCACAGCTATTAAGATAAGAGAGATGCAACAACCAATTTTTACTCATTTCTCCAGCAAGGAAAAATTCAAAGACCAGTTACTCATATACTATCAGACGTACTTGTTTTACAACACATAATCCCGCCAGATAGGAAAAAATTGTTTGAAAAGGTTATTTTGCACTTTCATTGTGCTTCTGCATTTAGGAATGCATTATGAAAGCTACAACAGTAGCTTTCTTTCTTTCTTTCTTTCTTTCTTTCTTTCTTTCTTTCTTTCTTTCTTTCTTTCTTTCTTATAGCTAATGCAAAAAAGAACTAGTTTTAGTAAGTTAATTTTATATTTGGGTTTTAATGTTGTAACTTGCCCTGAGATCTTTAGCATAGGGTTGAAGAAAAATACTAAATAAATGAATAGTGGAAACAGCCCAACCTTGTTTCTGATAAAGTCAAAGACCTCTCAGAGCATTCTGATTTTGAGGGCCAGGGATTTAAATGTATCCTCAAATATAACAATGACTATTTTAATTTGTTCTTTCCTGGCTGATTTGCCTTCACAGAAAACCGAGCAGCTTACCTCACAGGGTTGTTTCATACATCCCTAAATATTATGGCCAGTAAAAGTGGGAGAAAACTCACCCTCTTACTCTTGCTCGCTGTTTGTTTGGGGCTTCATGGCACTCTTCCTTCACTGCTGCCATGAAAACATTATTAGTGGCTGCCAAAAAGCATATCTGAAGCAGCACTAGATTTCTTTTCTACGGTTTCACATTGTGCCACATTAATTACTGCTATCCAGGCAGACCAGAGCTAAGCCACAACTTGCCCCTTCATTTTGAATGCTGAATACCAACATTGGTTGAGACATATAGTAACATGGGCTTGGTATCATCAAATACTAGAATCTGAATTTGAAGGGATCCCCACACATTCACAGTGCTAGATGCATTAGCAGTTTTGTTCTTTCACTGAAAGGAAGAGTATCCCATAATGAGGCATATCACTCCATTATCAAACAACTCCTACTGTTAAAACACTACTAAAGTCTATTCAAAACTTTCTCCTTTGCAGCTTCCACCCATTCATTATAGTCCTGCCCTCCAGAGAAAGAGAAATCAAATTAGTTTAGTCTTTTCTGTGTAGAGAATAAAACACAAAATGTGGTTTTCCTGTTATAGGGTGATTTCCCTTAGAAAGAGCATCAAGAACGAACTTGCCATACTAGCCAAGCGCTGAACATAAAATAGGATTTGCACTTCCTAAGATGCTTTTACAGACTTAAAGGATTGATAGTGCTCCTTTGACAGTGTTAATTACTCCAGATTATTTATATCCTTGCCATTAGAAGAGCTAGATTAATCATAGGCAATCAGGAGGCTGTGAAAAAAAGGTCATGGTATACTTGTTGAGGCCTTAGGCTTTTAAAACTCACCCCCTTAAAAATGCTGTTTGTGTGTGTATTGCTCTTACACCACTCAATTCTCCTGAGTTTTGGAGGCACAGTGAACTAAGTTCCCAGGAACAAATAAGCCTTGTTTTCTCTTTGAAAAATGTAGGGCAGGGAAAGGACTCTGTCCATGGTTTGCTATTATCAGCTCACTGTGCATATAAAGCTCCCATCTCTTATTTGACACCTTATATCCTGACAACAGAGATTTCTCTTCAGGGGTTATGGCTGGGACCCATCCCCCCTGCTCTTTTTGGCTGGATGCAACTCAAGGTTGCTCTGGATCAGTAGTATCTTGCCTTTGGCATCTGATCATGACAACAGGGGAAGCAGAGGGAAAGTTTAATTAATTCAGGGCTATAAATATCAAGGCAATTATGTCACTCATAATGGTCTACGTGTAAAGAGCCAAGGTCTCTAAATGAGCCAGGCATGGAGGATGAAAAAGAGCACAACAGCAGCTGTTGTACAACAGAAATCTATTGTTCTCACAACCAAATGCAGGCTGTACCTGGCACATTTCAGGTACAATTTCTCCATACACTCCCACCCACAAACATCCATATTTAAAAGCATCATCTCCTCAAAGGGATTTCTCAAACCACTTGGCAAAACATGAAAAGATGTCATAGATTACACACCCACCTCTCCAGCTTTACATTATCAATTATGATTAGGCCAAGAACAACCAAGATTCTACTTCACTTTTTTCATTCTTTGCCTGCCTGCTTCTGCTTCCTTTGGTGTTGATCCCCGCTTTAAAAAGTTATTTACCCACCTAACTTTGGCCCCATGACCTTAAGATGAGAGGCTTACTCACTTTGATGTAACTTGTGCAAAATATATGCAAAGAAATAGTGGTCTGGTCCAGATGTCACAAGCTAGAACTGCATCTTGGGCCATATTCATAATCTTTCTTGGAAATTTTCCAGTCATTTTCTTCTCAACTTTTTTATTAACATTTAGGCTGCCTCTAGGTAGGAAGCAATAATGTGGGGAATTACCGCAGCACTGTCTTTGTGCATTTTTGTGACTTGCAATCTGGCTGCTGTTAAATTCCTGGATGTGCATGTCACCACTTCCATGCATGTATGGCCAGCTGTTTCAGCTTCCACACATGTGCAGTGGATGGAGAAACATTCACCACTCAATCCAAATGGTAGGTTAAAGTGATAATCCTGGAAAAACTGCAATCAACACTGGGTTTTCAAGCAACAGTTAAAAACACTTTTTTAGGGCCAAAAAAGTGGGGCTATTGTGGGGTTGCTACAATATGCGAGGTGACCCCACTTGTTAGGAAGGCACTGCCAAGCTTTGAGGTGAAGAAAGAGAAATGTGTGGAAATATGAGGCAGGATCATTCTTTTAACTCTTTGAACGCTTTTTAAAATATATATATGTCTGCAGAAGGGTTGTGCTATCTAAAAGGGATGATTGAAAAAAGCTCTGACTGATCGTACCCTTAGCCTGTACTTGGGGGTTCCTACTAGAAGTTTATTTCTCATCTGATAACATTGGCAGAATATCACTCTTCAAATGGCAGTTAAGCAGAGAGCTTCTGCAGGGCTCTGTTTTATCCTGCACATTCTTCAACTTCTATGTCTAGCCAGGAAATTAAGGGCAGGGACAAGAGTAAAGATGACATTTGTTATGGGATTCTCCCATCTTTTTCTCTCTTCTACTGGAAATGCAGTCCCTATTTGAAGATGTGAAATTGTACATCTATAGAGATATCGGGTTTAATCCTCCCAAATAAAGATGGAGGTTCAAGAGGAAGGGCAAGGAGGAAGGTGAGGGAAGATGGCACCCCCGACTACAGACAGAAATGAAAAAAATAATGGGAGAACCCCACAACAAATGCCACTTTTGCTCTTAATATCTTTGCTTAAAATGTAGCCATCCTCTTTGTCCCATGTCTTAAGCTTTTATCTTTTTCTTGAGGGAGTGAATAAACCTGAAATTACTGTTAGATGAAGAATTCTGCAATTTCAAATATGCATGAGGGGGACTACATTTTCAGCCAGAATATTAAGGCAGAAGCAAGGGCAAAGAGACAATTTGTCTCACAGAAAGACTGGGGCATAAGAAAAGGATATAGCAGGAATCCTGCCTGTTTTGCTTTGCAGACAGTTTCCTGGGGAAGTGAGATGGAATAAAGTTTGAATGAAGCAGTGTAGCACATGCACCCACACCTACACAAAGAAAACATGCACAGCCGTTGGGTTCTGATCAGCAATATGTGCACAGCAGTGCAGATGGATAGGGGAGGGGAAAAAAGGAAACAGGACAATTCATGTCAAATTTGTTTCATGGTGAGATGGAAGTGAAGGTGAGAAGCAATAGACAAAAATATACACCCCAAAGGACACACAGAAAGGATATTCTCACTTGTAAATGTTAAAAGCAATGCAAAAAGTGTTAAGTTCACATTCATGTATGCAAAGGAGTTGAACATTAAATTATAAGTGTAGGAAACAGAAAATATTATTGATCACAAACATTTAATGTTTTTTGTTTTTGTTTTTCCTGCTGCTGTTCTTAGGTGGGAAATGTATACAGTAATGAAGGTACTAGAACTCCAGTGGCTATTTATCTTTCTTGGGCCCGATTCCCATTACAAGCTTTAAACAGTTTTCCTAAACCGAAATAACAGAACTGGATGCTAACACGAATTTGCCTGATCCCATTACTTTCAACTTAATCGCATTCGATCCGGATTCTGAGGATCATACGTGGCGTAGGTGACTCAAGGGGGGACTCAAGTGGCTACTTTCTAAAAGCCACTTTTCGGGGCTGCCCTGCCCTCTTCTTCCTGGCGTGAATGTGCCACCCATAATGGACCGCTTCATGAAGCCTAGCTGGGTGGCTAGGTGGCTGCTGCTTGCCTGGATGGATGAAAAACAGCACCAGGTAGCCAGTGATTCTTTCCCCTCCTCTCCCCATTGCCCAGGGCACAAAGCAGCAGTGGCAACTCAAGCCCCCTTCACCCGCTCACTCCACAGCCACAGCCTTAAACATTCACACATCTCACAGAACCTGCAACTACTTTTCTTTCTTTCCCTTTCTAAAGGTCAGAACTATCAAAGAGCCAGAATTGTGCAGAACTGCAACATTGTTGTCAGGTATGAAGTGGGTGGATTGCTACAGTGTAACTGCTGCTGTAAGGGGTGGATTTTTATAGTGAAATCACTATCTTTGGAAGCAAGCTATTGAGGGAGGGAAACAGTAAACATGCATTCTCATCCCACTAATATGTACCATTCCCACAGTAAGAAATGTAAAACGTTTCAAATGCACAAACCGAAGCAAGACCTGTTGAAATGAGTGTTAACATTTACAACGCTGTGGGCCGATTTAACACACGGAAAGCATGTTAAGCCAACCTAATGTGAGGACTGTGAGGATCAAAACTGTTTCGAAACCATTTTAAGCTTGTAATGGGAATGCACCCTTAGAGCTGCCAGACATCATGTTTTGTACAAGCTGCCAATCAATGTCAACAAATTGGATTAGAAATAAAATAGATAGGGCGGGAGCATCTGAAATATATAAATAAAGATTTTGTTAAGAAGTCTTGTCATGGAAAAAAAATCCCTGAAAGTGTAAAAAATGGGGCACAAGTCTGATGTTTATTATTAGATGTTATGTGCAGGGGGAAAAAGCCAAGACACAAGCACCTCCAAAAGATCAGTGTCTTGAAACCCTCAAGACACAGGGCCTTTCCGCATTTACCTTTATTCTAGAATGTAGCCCTTTTCTGGGCCTCTTTTGTCTGAATGCCTGTGCAGACTAGAAAGGCCCCACCCCATCTGGTATGCTCTGTCTGCATGAAATGGATTGTATTCAGGATTAAGAGGCCCCAAATGATCTCCTAGTCTGTGTCTGGACCAGAATACCAGTAGACCTCAATAATGAGATCTATTGGCACTCTAGAGCTAGGACGGACCCATTTTGGGTTTTCTAGGGGCTTGTAGGCCAGTACCTTTCATCCTGGCCACTGGGGCTGGCTTCAAAGAAGATTCAAAACAGGCTGCATCCAGCCCCTTCCTGATCTAAACCCACATATCCAGACCTGCCAAAAGACCCAAAGACTTTCACCAGATAACCTAAAGATATAAGAAAGGAAAGCAATATTTTCTGTTCTCTTAAAGTGTAAGGCATTAGATCCAATATTCTATGCCGGTAAATATATAATAAGTATCCAGAGAATTTTATTTGTTTGTCTTCTTATGTGATTCTTTCCTTAGTTCAGGGTCCTCATTATGATGGCTATAGATGCTTGTATACCTAATAATAGCTTCATAGGTATAATCTCATAGGTACTTGAGCCAGTTTGGTCTAGTGGTTAGGGACCCAGACTCTTATCTGAGAATACTGGGTTCGATTCAGTCCTCCTCAACGAAGCCAGCTGGGTGACCTTGGGAAAGTCCCAGCTCTCTTTTCAGCTCTCTCAGCCCCACCTACCTCACAAGATGTCTATTGTGGGGAGAAGAACAGAAAGCTTTGTCAGCCGCTTGTGAGTCCCCTTAAAGGGAGTAGAGAACCCAACACTTCTTCTTCTTCTCAAAGAGCAGTTTCCCATTCTGGTTTCTGTTTCCCATTCTAAGAGCAGCTCCTTTTCATTTCATTTCATTTTCAGCACAAAATTTTAATATGCTTGCCTAACCTTCAATTAAAAATTCACACTACATAGCAACCATTTTGTGACTGATGCAACAATTTTTCAGTCAGGATTCAAATACATCTATAGACTGAAATTGTTTGAGTTCTTGGAATTTGCTTTCTGAAATGAGAAAGAATTTGCAGATACTAATTAAATACAAAAGGCACAAAATTGTTTTTGAAAAGCAAAGAGAAGTAGCCCCTCTTTCACCTCAGACAACAAAGCAAAACAACAAAGCAAAAACAAGTAGGGAAATCAGGAAGACAAATCTCATATTCTCAGTCCACAGACTTGGATGGGAAATGTCTCAGGATACTCCAGTTTTCCAGGCAGATACTGTTGAGAGTACTTGAACACCCTTTCTCCCATGTGAAAAGCAATTTGTGAGTGTGGCAGGTCCATCAAAGGTTGAATGGATTAACCATGAATGCTGATTAATTTGAGCAGCAGTAGTGACCCAACCATTTCTTCAAAGAACATATTATAATCTGAGAGGTAATGTGACCAAGGGCAAGACTCTTTGCTTTAGTACTTCATAATAAGAGGAGAAAAGCAAATCAGAAGCAAATATTTGTATTCTCTTACCAAACCGACAAGCATGTATAACTCCATCTGTTCTGCTGGAGGCTAAAAGTGTTTCTTTCTACAGTTCTCAGTGACCACTTACTTCATGTTAATAACTGTTTGCCAAGCATAAATTACAAGTGAACTTTGGAACTTGTCTTGCACTAATACAGTTTAAAATTGCTGTAGTGTTGTGTATATACCTGATATTCTAAGAATATGCATAA
Source organism: Aspidoscelis tigris stejnegeri (assembly GCA_023333525.1). Classification (NCBI taxonomy): domain Eukaryota; kingdom Metazoa; phylum Chordata; class Lepidosauria; order Squamata; family Teiidae; genus Aspidoscelis; species Aspidoscelis tigris. The sequence goes on along the minus strand of JALMGA010000005.1, from coordinate 47,413,136 downwards.
AAAGGCACAACTGTCTTAAAACAGCTTTAGTCTGCTCAGGTTTAATTGAGATGGGATACTAGAAACATTGGTAAATTGTCAAAGTGACAGCTCCTTCCTCCCCTCCTCCAGTGTCTAGCCTACTGTCCTGTTCCTGAAGTGGTTCCAACCATGCTACTTTTTATAGCTATGCAGTATGTCAGGCAGCCTGCTCTGTTGCTATGCTCTCATGGGGTGTCCCATAGCATACCATCCCATGGATTTCTGCATCTCTGGAACAGACTGCATCTGTCAGGCATCTGCTAGCATTTGACTATGGTGTCAAGGGAACAGATGCCTATCCAAATTTTCAGCATATTTGAGCACAGCCTCACTTGCCAATGCAACACAAATTGTTATGTAGAATCAGATGGAGATAGAAAAAAAATGTTTTCTTAAAACCAAGTCCTTCACCTGAGTAACAGTGAGAAAGAGAATAAGGTTCTTCAGCAGTGATTCCCAACCTGGGGAATGAACCAGCAGAGTAAGGAGTATGTGAAAAAAGCCCCACCTCAATAATGGTGGGGAAAGGCACTTAGTTACAACACATGAATTAATACTAAGAGCAACTATTACGAAGGATACAATTTATGGAAATGGGCTCCCTGGGGAACATAAGTGAAAAAAAGGATGATCACTGTTCTAAAGGGGAGGAAATCCAAAACATGATGCCATAGTAGTTTCAAAAAGAAAAGCAGCCATTCTAGTTGACAAGAGAGGGTAAATCCCTTTTAAAATCTACAGCTGTAGATTTTATTAAAGCCAATAAAAGTGTCACAAAGCAACAGTTTGGATTGCCACAAGGTCTGCCTTTAGGACATACATCAGTTCCAGGTAAATCTGAATAAAGCTGTGGTCAGACATAACAAAAAGGGGGGGGGCTCAGAGTCTGGGAAGCAAAGGACAAAATGGTTCACATATACACTAAGCATCTGCAGATGCTCAATGCATACAAACCCTCCTGAACATCCCCAGTACTTACCTGAGGAGTGGATGCCTCCTTCTTCAAATCTCAGTACTGGTGTGTGGCACCATCACCAGGGCAACTGGATGACATGCCACATCAGCATGCATTCAAATCTATTTGTTCAAATGTTAGCTTCGTATTTAAAGATACAAATGCCAGCAACATTCCTATCTGTTATACGTATCTGTGTGCATTCTGTATGCATCCCATTTTATCTCATATGAATTCCCATTTTCATCCCGCATTATAAGTGCAAATACGTATATTTGTACATTTGAAACATTCAAATATTAGAACGAATGTTTTGGAACATCCAAAATCCGTTTGAATGTCTAAATTCGAATGTTGTTAAATCTGATTTGAATTTGAATGTTGACATTCATCAGATTCGAATCAGATTTTCAAATTTTTGAATATTCGTGCATGTCGCTACAAAGAATGAAAATCTGGCTAAAAGACCTTTTGCCTAATAAAAGTGTTAAGGTTGAAATAAATGTAACAGCCTGTATTGAGACTAGGGGAGCTCAGGAACACTGAAAAGATTCAAAACACAGAATAGATACTATGAAGGGCTGTTTTGGAATTGTTAAACTGTGCAGCAATACCATATGTACCGTTTTGTAATTTGTGGAACTTAGAAATTGTCCTACTAAGTTAAGGCTCCAATGCCTTTCTGAAATCACATATGATCATTTAAATTTAGCTACAGGCCATGATCTTATTTATTTATTTAAAACATTTATACCCTGACTGTCAAAAGAACTTCCTAAAGCACTTTACAGACTAATGTAATAAGGTTTAGGAAAAATTTAACAGTGTGAAAGACAGTGTTAAAAACATTAGGTGAGATAAGGAAGATTGAAGGATTGATCCAGGCATTGACACAGTATTAGTTAATTCTCCAAAACAAAAAATAAAAATAAAAAAAATACTAACATAAATCACCTCTCCATTGCATTGAAAACTTCTATGTAAAGAATGTTCTTGTTTTACTTAAATTGCTAGGTTATTTTACTGATACTTCAGTATACAGAAGTTAGCTTTTTTGTTTTAGGTGAACACACACACATACATACACACACAAGATTGCTCTTGAATACTCAGTTTTCTGGTAAAGGATTTAGATATTTTAAATCTACTTTTTTCTTTTAAAGAAAGCTATATTATCTGTTTATATACCTGCTGGTTCTTTCTTTCTTTCTTTCTTTCTTTCTTTCTTTCTTTGCATTTCTATCCTGCCCTATACCCAAAAGTCTCAGGGCATGTAACAACATTTAAAATCAGACATATATTAAAACAACAATGGTATATATTAAAACAGTAACAGTGTCTGTAAAGTGGGAAGAGACAGAGTAAAGAAGTGCATCCTCACTGCTCCCCTAAACATATACAATGAAGGGGCCTGACACACCTCAAGGGGGAGGTTATTCCATAGCCTGGGGGGCCATCACTGAGAAGGCCCTCTCCTGGGTGCCCACCCCGTTTCCCACTGAAGGTGGTGGGACAACCAAGAGGGCCTCCCCTCCAGTTCTTAAGGCATGAGCAGGTTGATATGGGAGAAGACGTTCCTTTAGATATTTTAGGCCGAAGTCATTTCGGGCTGAAGAAGGAGGAGGAGGAGAAAGATGAGGAAGTTTGCTTTCCTATCCCACTTTTCTCACCTATTTAAGGGGATTCAGAATGGCTGACAAAGCATTCTATTCTTCCTCACACAACAGACACCCTGTGGCCAAGTTATCTCTGTCCAAAAAGGGCTTCAACTGATGCACCAATTGTAACTGGGAACAGGCACTTTTGGCCATAGCCTCCACCTGAGCTTCAAGCGTCAGCCCAGAGTCCAAGAGCATCCCCCAAATTTTGCACCTGTTCCTTCCAGGGCGTCTCCCAGCTCCATGGACCCAAGACCCTATGATACACAACACCTCTGTCTTGTCTGGATTCAGTTTCAATTTATTGCCTCCCATCCAGCCCATTACTGAGTCCAGGCACATGTCAAGAACTTCAACATCTCTTCTGATTCAGATGGCACAGAGAGATAGAGCTGGGTATCATCTGCACACTGAGCAATATTAATTATGGTTTTGCAATAACAACTGTGCCAAAATTGCATTTTTGAAGATTGTGCATAATTTACATCATTTGTGTTATTTTCATAACTTGTATAAGCTAAACACTTATTTTGCTTTCACATGTTAGAAGGGACATAAGGTAGTGTTAACTGGATTAAGGTCAGAATATTTTTTTACACCTAGAGAACCAACTAACACATAGCTGCAAGTATTGCAGCTGGAAATGGGAAAAACACTCTTGGCTCAGAGATATGCCTTGTGTGGCTGCCACTTTGTGGCTGTTACAGGGATCAGTGCTGCAGGTACTGACCCATAATTTAAGAACATAAGAAATGCCCCACCTAACTGGAGCTGTGGCTCATCTAGTTCAGCAGTCTGCTCTCACAGGACCAACCTACTACAGCTTGCCCTGCTCACACAACCCTGACAGCTGGCCACCTTCTATTACCAGAGGCAACCAAACATTTCTTTTGCTAAGGATAAAAGAAAACTGTTTCAAATATTGATAAAACTGTTCAAAATCTTCAAAAGCTAAATAAGGAACAAAGTGAGAGATAATATATACCCTTGCCACACTTTCATTTATCATGGCAAAAATATTTAGTACCAGGAAAATGGAGGAGTAAACAATTTTTCATATTTAAAAGATGGCATCTTACATTAAATGTGTTGATCGATTAAAAACCAAGTGATATATTTACTAAATAAATCAAATGCATGGGTATCTTATTTTTTGAATGGAGGTAAAATATAAAAATTATACGCATCAATTATTAAGAAAGCCAATGATCATATTCCTTATATTTTCAGATGCAAAAACATGGAATTATTTACTATTTATACATAGACTGCTTATAGGATGCAGAAATAAGATGCACGCTCTAGTACTGAGTTTCTAACCCTGACACAAAGTTCAAAAGTAGAGGAGCAGGAGGATATCTCACATGTGTGAAATCAGCAATATGATGTGAGAGACCAGTAAGGATGAAAATATGAGCACTTTTTTTATGTTTATGCATCAGTGGAAGGAGCCAGATGGAGAAAAAATTCCAAAGGCAAGGTGTAGCAATGGGGGGTGGGAATTGCTGCAGGGGAAATTATGGGTCTAATCTTCAGTTTATGTAATACAAGTTACCAGAGAAGTAGAAAGAGCACAGAGACACATGATGCAAATAAAATAAAATAAAATACAGATAGGTATGCTGGAGAGGGGAGAATTGTTCCTTGTACCTTCTTTCATTTCTGTTCCACAACAATCTAACACCAAACAACTTACCGCTGGGGAAACCTGTGTCTATTAAATCTGAAAGCCCACTGAATCTAAGAGAAAATTTAATTGCATATACATGCCATATGGAAAATGTTTAACTTAGCACTCATGAAGTGCTTAGGTTATTCAGAGTGTGAACAACTCTGCAGAAACTCATTCTCTCTGCGGAAGAAGGCCTTGAAAGAAGTGCAAAGCTGTAGGAACTGAGAAACATCAGCTGTATGACTTGTCAAAAATAGGTCCTTTAAATTAAAAGTCTGCTGAATTACTGTATATTAAATTAAAGTTTTATTCTTTCACCACTTAAACAAGAAATAAGGAAGGAGGGGAAATTCTGTTGCAAGACTTCTAGTGCCTTCCTCTGCATAAGATAATTCAGCTTCATGCTCAGTGCTAGGAATTGCACCTTTTTTCATGTTCAATTTTAATTGAATCGAATGTGAGAATATTCACATTCATTTGAATAGAAACCCTTTGAAAGTGGTAGAATTCAACTTTAATACAAATGTTCTTCTAATGTTATTTATTACTTATTATTTGTATTTCTATCTCACCCTTTACCCAAAGGTCTCAGGGCAGGTAGCAACCTTTAAAACAACAAATCACAAATGACTATGTATTAAAAGCAATAATATACATTAAACACTTTAAAAATTCAGCCTATTTAACAATATACTCCATATTAAACTAATGGTGGCTGTAGCTGGTGGAAAGTATAATAATCTCAGCCAAAAGCCAAGGCAAAGAGGTGTGTCTTCACCACCTTCCTGAATATAAACAGAGAAGGGGCATGACGAACCTCGAGGGGGAGACTATTCCATAACCTGGAGGCAATTACTGAGAAGGCCCTCTCTTGGGTGCTCACCTGTCTCACTACTGAAGGTGGTGGGACAACCAGGAGGGCCTCGGTGCCGGATCTTAAGGCATGGGCAGGTCATTATGGGAGAAGGTGTTCCTTTAGATATTTGGGGCTCAAGTCATTTAGGGCCTTGTAAGTAAAAGTTAACAGCTTGAATTGGGCTCAGTAGTGAATTGGCAGCCAGTGAAAGCCTTTTAAAACCAGTGTGATGTGCATCTGGCTAGCTGTTTTGGTCAGCACTCTGGTGGCTGCATTTTGTACTAGCTGCAGCTTCTGTACCGTCTTCAAGGAAAGCCCTATGTAGAGTGCATTACTGTAGTCCAGTCTAGAGGTTACCAGAGCATGGATAACTGTGGCCAGTTTGGGTGTTTTTCCACTGTCACTAGAAGTACCCATTAATGGGTACAAAAATGCCATTACGTGCCCATTAATGGGTACTTAATGGGTACTTTTAGTGACAGTGGAAAAACACCCCAAGTCTCTGTCTTCTGCATCATAAATGCTCATGTTACTCTAAAGACTGTCTAGTCCGGTGATGGCGAACCTATGACACGCGTGTCAGCACTGACACGCGTAGTCATTTTTGATGACACGCGGCCGCATGTGGCCGCATACAGAAAACTATTCCGCCACCGCCTGCCTGTCATCCTAAGCAGAGTCACTCCGAGTGTAGATCACGCCGCTGCCGCCACTCATCCTCATTATTCACACTCGGAGCAACCCTGCTTAGGAGGACAGGCAGGCTCCGCCTCTGAGCCGGCTGCTGCTGCGCTCCTGCTGGCCTGGGACGCTGGGAGTTGTAGTCCCTTCCCTCATCCTCTGCCAAATGAGCCGCTCATGGAGCGCGCTCCTGAACTCAGAGCAGCAGCCTAACAAGTTCACCAGACTAGGGAGAAGTTTTGCTACGTAGGTCCATCCTCCCCTTCATCACACTCTCAATCTCTCTTTTTAGCTTTAAAACAGTTGCTTGCTTATGTGTTTGAATTTGTTGTAATAAGTAATTGCTTATATTTCAATTTAGTAAACAATACTGCTTGATTTTGGTGTGTTAAATAATTACTTGTTTGAGGGGGTTGCTTGTGGAGGGGTGTAAAAGAGAGGAAAGGAAGGGGTAATTAAGGGGGGTTGTGCTTCACTTTAGCTTTACATTCTTGTTCTTGTCCTGTATTTTACGCTATATTTTTTCTCATGCTTCATTTTTGTTTAGTTGAAGTGTTTAAAGAAGCTGTTTGAATGAGGAATGTATTATTGTGTTTTCTGTGGTTGTTTCTGTAATCTGGAAGAAATCTGAGCAGTTGTATATTTAAGAAGTTTATTCACACTTATTTTTTAATTCAGCTTCAGTGCACTTTCAGAGTGAGATAATACATCAGCAAAGTCTCAAGCTGTTTTCTTTTTGCATTGCTAACTTGGAAAAGCCATCTTTAGATTAGATAAAGAGGACAGAAAATGATTATTCACTTTGCTGATACATTCTCTCACTTGGAAAGTGGTCTCAAACTGGATTAAAACTCAGGTGTGAACACAGCCCAACAGCCTATTCTCAAACATCTATGGCTGCAGTCAATACAACCCAGGCCTTAAGGTTCCTTCTGCTTTTGCTGCCAACTTAACTACCTATCTAAGCAAGTCCTAGCCATCAGAGTGAGTATTTTGTGAGGAAGGATGGTGGACTAGATGGGCTATGGCCTGATCCAGCAGGGCTCCTCTTATGTTTTTATTGCTGTTTTGAGATTCTTTCACCAGCAATTTTTCCGCTGCAAATCCTATGGTACTTAGATAAGCCAATATGTGAGTGTGGACATGCATGCAGAAGAACAGGTTTATGTTATTCATTCCATGAGTTTAGTTCAGTTTCATACATAAATTATTTTCATTATCGGGTTCTTTATCTTTCTGCTCCCTGGACCCCGCCCCAGTGACCTGTGGGGCCCTGTCCTGGTGACCTCTGGTGCCAAATATCATAAAATTATGGGTTTTTCTTGAAGTGATACACCACTCGAGTTATGCTTGGTTTTTTGGCAAATTTTGACACACCAAGCTCAAAAGGTTGCCCATCACTGGTCTAGTCCTTCCCCAGTAACCATTGAGTGGCGCTCCATTATAATTATTCATTGCATCCTCATAGCAAGATATGGAAGAAGATTAATATCTGCAGATGAAAGAGGCTGTGTTCACACACAGAAGAAAAAGGAAGAATATTGTTCAAGTGACTTAGAGACAGCTTGGATGTAGTTTGCAGGTGGGAATAATTCATATGCCATCCTACACCTTGTAAACATTCTCAGCTAGAAAAGGTAGATTAGAGAATGCCACATGCTACCTGCTCTAAGATACTTTTGAGCTGCTTCTTAGCTGTATGTGAGCACAGCACAAATTCTGCTGCCAATGTAACAAGAGTGTGATTTCCAGTCATACACTTGCCAGACTGTTGATATCCATATGGTGGTTTACCAGATAAAGCCTTCGGCATCTGCTTCAGTTCAGTACTGCATTGAGTGGGGATATGCACAAGTATTTGTTACATTCAAAATTCATATCTGCCGGGGCTGGACTGCGCGTGTGTCTACCACCTGGGCCTCCCTCCACCAAGATAAAATACCGAACGCTGAGGTGAAAGGAAGAAACATCTGCTGGGGCTGGACTGCGCACGTGTCTACCACCTGGGCCTCCCTCCACCAAGATAAAAGGCCAAACTCCAAGTTGATGAGAGGATGCGGAAGAACCATCACTGCCAGACCCACTGCTGGGTGCTTGTGCAGTTCCTCCCTGCTTAGCATTAAGGCTGGTTAGAAGAGGGAGGATCATCCCGGCCAGCACTTGTTGGTGGCTGCAGATAAAAATAAGACTGAGCATGGAGAGGGGAAAGGAGGAGGAACCAGTATTGTTACCCTTTTACTCTCCCCCAATGTTTTGTGTAATTTTCATAGTATATTATACCATTTATAACATTTATTTAATGTATTAGTGTACTCATTGAATGTATGATGTATTACTTTGTATTTACTTTGTACTTTGTATTTACTTTGTACTTTGTATTTACTGAGACTGATCTGTTATTTACTGAGATTGTTTTTCTTTTACTTGTATTGATTTGTGAATTCTTTGTATTTTTTTGTTTGTTGTAAACCGCCTTGGGCAAAAATTTGTTTTTGGAAAGGCGGTATACAAATAAAAATGGAAATGGAATGGAATATCAATTTGTTCAAATTCAGACATTCAAATTTGAATTGTATATTGGTATATTCAAAGGTTAGCATTTGAATGCAAATCAAATGCTTCTATAAATTCGTACAAAGCTTTGTTACATTCGTGAACCTGGGGAGGCAGGAAAGCAGCTGCTCAGTCACATCTGCTGTGGATCCAGAGTGGATTCAAAATGGATTCAGAGTGGATTTGATGTGTTCAGAGTGGATTCATAGGGGATTTGCAGGTGTGATTGGCAGGAATAATTTGTCATCAGTATGCAGATGATACCCAGCTCGATCTCTCTGTGCCATCTGAATCAGGAGAAGGGGCTAAAGTGCTTGACAGGTGTCTGGAGGCAGTAATGGGCTTGGTGATGGCCAATAAATTGAAGCTGAATCCAGATAAGAAAGAGGTGCTGTGTGTCACAGGGTCTCGGGTCAGTGTAGCTGGAAGACACCCTGTCCTTGATGGGGTTGCAATGCCCTGGAAAAGACAGGTGCATAATTTGGGGGTGCTCCTGGACTCTGTGCTAATGCAAGATGACCACTAGGAAAGCTAAGAAAGATTTTGCGGAGCACACTGATAAAAACATTAAAAGAAATAACAAGAACATCTATAAGTATATCAGAAGCAGGAATCCAACCAGGAAAGCAGTTGGACCGTTAGATAGCAAAGGACAGAAAGGGATAATTAAAGAAGACACGGGGATTGCAAAGAGACTAAATGAATTATCTGCCTCCGTATTCATGGAGGAAGACAGAGGATATGTGCCAGTAGCCGAGCCTGTATTTTCTGAAGAATTAAACTGGACAGAGATAACCAAGGAGGGCCTTGCATGTCTTAATAAACTAAATATTAACACATCACTGGGACCAGATGGTATTCATCCAAGAGTCCTTAAGGAAATCAAATGCGAAATTGCTGACCTCCTAGCAAAAATATAATCTTTCCCTAAGATCAGGCTCTGTACCTGAGGACTGGAGGGTAGCAAATGTAACATTAATCTTAAAAAAAAGGATCCAGGGGTGATACAGGCAATTAAAGACCAGTTAGCTTAACGTTGATTCCATGTAAGGTGATGGAAACCATCATTAAAGACAAAATTAGTGTGCACATGGAGGAGCAAGCATTGCTGAGCAAAAACCAGCATGGCTTCTGCAAACTTAAATCATGTTGGAATTCTTTGAGAGTGTCAATAAACCAGTAGAGGTGAACCAGTAGACATTGTCTATCTGGACTTTCAGTCCCACATAAAAGGCTACTGAGTAAACTCATCAACCATGGAATAAAAGGACAGGTTCTGCCCTGGATTTGTGACTGGCTTAAGGGCAGGAAGCAGAGAGTAGTAATAAATAGCCAATTCTCAGGGTGGAAAGAGGTAAAAAGTGGGGTCCCTTAGGGCTTAGTGTTGGGACCAATGCTTTTTAATTTATTCATCAATGATCTAGAAGAAGGGGTACATAGTAAAATAGCAAAGTTTGCTGATGATACTGTATTTAGGGTAGTAAAAACCGAAAGAGATTGCCAAGAGTTCCAGAGGGATCTCTTAGCATTGGGTGACTGGGCAACCAAGTGGCAAATGTGTTTTAATCTTAACAAGTGCAAAGTAATGCACATCAGGGCCAAAAATCCAAATCAAGTCTATAAACTCATGGGGTCTGAGCTTTTTGCAACACACCACGAAAGGGATCTCAGGGTTTTGGTGGACAGTTCAATGAAGGTGTCAACCCAGTGTGCGGCAGCAGTGAAAAAAGCTAATTCAATCCTAGGAATAATTAGGAAGGGAATAGAAAACAAGTCAGCAAGTGTCATTTTGGCTCATTATAAATCTATGGTGAGGCCACATTTGTAATATTGTGCACAATTCTGGTCACCATATCTCAAAAAGGGTATTGTGGAACTGGAAAAGGTGCAGAAAAGGGCAACCATAATGATTAAGGGGCTGGAACACCTCCCTTACAAAATCAGGCTGCAACATCTAGGCCTCTTCAGTCTGGAGAGATGGTGTTTTAAGAGGGGACCTGATTTAAGTATATAAAATCATGCATGGTATAGAAAAGGTGGATAGAGAAAATTTCATGACTATCGCACAACCCTAGAACTAGGGGGCACTCCGTGAAGCTGATGGGTAAGAGAGTCGGATCCGACAAGGGGAAGTCTTTCTTCACCCAGAGGGCCATCGGTTTATGGAATTTGCTGCCAGAAGAGGTGGTGACAGCTACCAGCCTAGATGGCTTTAGGACAAATTTATGGATGACAGATGTATCAATGGCTACTAGAATGAATGCCTAGGTACATCTTTCAGGCTTAGGGTGGGGAAGCAGGATACTTCTAAGGCCATTTGCTGGATTCTAAAGCAGGAATAGGTTTGCCCTTGTCTCTGCTTGAGATACCCATGTGCATTTGGTGGGCCACTGTGTGTGATGGGAAGCTGGACTAGATGGGCTGTGGCCTGATCCAGCAGGACTTCTCTTATGTTCTTATATACTATGCTGGAAATGAAAGAGAAAGGAAAAAATGGAGTCATATTTATAATCAAGATATTTCCAAGAACTGTAATGGGATAAAATGGGAATATTTATTTATCTACATGTACCAACATGAAATGCTGAAGGGAAAGAAGTTGATCAGTTCTATAAACAAACCTAGGCAAAGATTTATAGAACATGCAAACAAAATATAGCAATGGGTGACTAGGACGCGAAGTAGGGAACAGAGAAAAATGGCCCCCTTCCAGCAACAGAAGAGATACAAAAATCAGATAAATCAGATCTATAGGATGTTACTAATGAAAAAGCTCAATAATGTCAACCTAGATGAAACCTGGAGCTGTCTTTGGTACAGTTTACCAGTGATTAGTACATAGAATAAAGTTAAAGCTGAGAAAGAGTAAGCCAGTAAGGAACATGGAAGAATATGATATTGAAAATCTATCATGAGACTTTTAACACACCTGCCAACATGACTTTGTACAGTGGATATAAATGTCAGAGAGTACCAGAAGAGTTATGGGAAAATTTCAAGAAAGCTGCAAAAGTTGAGGAAACAAAAATTAAAAGGGTAATTGAAGAAACTCTGAAAATTGTCAGATTTTTCATCAGTCTGTTAGGCAAGGTAAAACAAAATGCTACATGGCATGTGTAAACAGAATTAGAAAACACAAGAGGAAGAACCAAATCAGTATTCTAGTAGTTTTAGATAACTTATTTTATCTGTTTTACCTTGTCTTCTGCTTGAGAATGCCCAGAAACAATTGGTGGGCAACTATGTGAGGTAGGATGTTATCATAGAATCATAGAATGGTAGAGTTGGAGGGGACCTCCTGGGTCATCGAGTCCAACCCCCTGCTCAAGGCAGGATCTCCTAAACCATCTCAGACAGATGGCCGTCCAGTCTCTGCTTGAAGACCTCCAACGAAGGGGAACCAACCACCTCCCGTGGCAGCCTGTTCCACTGGTTGATCACTCTTACTGTTAGAAATTTTTTCCTAACATCTAAACTAAATCTTTTCCCCTGCAGTTTCACCCCATTGTTTCTAGTCCTTCCTTGAGAGAGTGAGAACAGGGCTGATCCCTCTGCCTTGTGACAACCCTTGAGGTATTTGTAGACAGCTATCATGTCTCCTCTCAGTCTTCTTTTTGTTAGACTAAACATTCCTAGTTCCTTAAGCCGTTCCTCATGTTGGACCAGATGGAGTACAGCCCATCAAGCAAGACTCCTCTTTTGTTATATATGGTCAGCTAGCAGAAGATGTTGCAGTCCCAGAGAGCAAGACCAGATTCCCAGCCTGGTGAGGTTTATCTAGGAGGGTGACCCCTTTTTCTGCAGCAAAGGTTTTTATGGGTTTGTTTATCCCTATCAGAATGTTGGCTGTACAGTTCATGCATGCATACACATGAAAGGGAGAGAATAAGGTCACTAGGGTAAAATACAATAATGACAAATATTCTGACCAGATCAGGTGCCCTTTATCCTTGTTGGATGTAGAAAGATATTGGAGTGATGAATCTTTATTTCAGTATATGGATGTTAAGTCACAAAAGAGTAGGATGAGGGGTGCAATTAAGTAATATAATGCTTTTCCTCTAGCTTTCAAACTGAAGAGTTACTCTTGTAGATTCACCTGCCATACTGCTGTTAGAAGTACAAGCCCTGCTTTTCTGCAATAACAACTTTAATCACACATAGAATTCAGATTTCATGAGCTATAAAACATTTATCTATCAGTGTTTTCAGATTTATATGTCACATTTATCACTTTCATGCTTCCACAAGGAAAATGAATTATTGGGGCTCCTACAGGTATTTCCTCAATAGATCTGTGCTAGCAAGATTATATATAGTGCAAAAAAAAATCCCATGATATTACTGATAGAACAGGTGGAGGTGGGAAGGAGAAAGCTAGGGTTCAAATGCCAGAATGTTATCCTACCCTCTGGAAAATTCTTTTGTACTGCAGAACATAGTATTAATTATACCCTCACTGTTAAAGCTCATTTGATCTGGTAGGAGCTAATGATTGCAACACCTTGCCTTCCATAGTGGCTTTTTGAATTTTAATTTGACTTCACATAGAGGAATAGTCAACTGGTGAAAACCTTTTGTTGACCCTTTCCCCCACAGTACAAATATCAGATTTATTGTTAAAATTTAAGAAGCTCAGCAGCTATTTGCATATGTGGATTAATCCTGCATTGACACAGATAAAGATCTGAAGCCCACATGCCTTGGTGAAATATCAGAATACTAAAACACAAGTTCAAATAATTACAATGAAAGCAGGAACGATTTTTGCAGGAAATATCTGCCACCTCAAAACTAAGCCCACAATTTCCTACAAATGCATTTCTTCATAAAAGTGTCCTCACTTCTTCCATGTTAAAAGGTAGGCTAGTTATGATAAAATATAAAAAAAAATTTTAATTTTTTGAGACAAGCATTCTAACTTTTCTTCTTGGTTCTTCTTCTAGTAGCTAATTATTATTATGTTTGGATACGTGTGAGTGGAAATATACTCCAGAATAATAGCCATGGCTATGGAACAACTTTTTACATACTGTCTTATGCTTGGCTAAACCTGGCCTGTGCTACCATAGGCTAAAATGTAATAGCAGCAATCTCCTATTTTAGGAAATTGCTACAACACAGATTCCACGGGCTTTAAGTGAAAAATTAGAAAAGAAAGATCAAAATCAGAAACAGTTGGTTTAGTCAAAGCATTGTCTTTAGTGATTAAGAGGCAGTGCAAAGATAATTCCTTGCAGCCTATGACTAGAATGCCTGGAAGTTTTATCTCAAATAGGTACTTATGTTTGCTCTATGGGCATGGGCAGCTGGAGGCAACTAGGCCATTCACTGTAAATGAAAATATTTTCTTTCCTACTTTTGCAGGAAAGGGAAATCTACATTAAGTCAGTAATTAAAAGTATGTGGTAGTGTTTAGTGCAGTGATGGCCAACCTATGACACGTGGGTCACAGGTGACACACCAAGCCCCTTTGGGTGACACACAAGGTCACCCTGGCACCTGGGCGTATAGTGCTTGCTTGCACTTGAAGTGTACGAAATACCAACTTTCAACTGAAAATTTAGCGAACAACATTCAGCAACAAAAGTCACTAATGTAAAGAATTGTTTTTGCTTTTAATAAAATACATATATCAAAATATAACTTTTTTTACTAGAGCTACAAATATCACAAAATTATGGATATTTCTAGATGTGACACAGTACCCGAGTTAAGCTAGGTTTTCTTGTGAATTTTGACACACCAAGCTCAAAAGGTTCGCCATCACTGGTGTACTGTCATAGGAATGGTACTGAAAATGTATCACTGGCAGATGGACAGTGTCATCTGGATAATGTCAAAAATTTGTGCACAAAAATAGCACCAAATAATACTGTGTGTAACAGTCAAAACACCCCAAAAGGTGATTATATTCAACAGAAAAGTTATCTATTAGTGTGAGCTGCTTTGTACACAGCATAGGCATTTTTAACTGTTTCAAACTATTTATGTTTTCCCTAGACATTTGTACTGGTCTCCTTAAAATTAATGCAAACCCTAGAAGAATTGTTCACAGAAAACTGCAGTTCGTGAGAGATGAAAAATATGAAAAAAAAGTATTCACCTTAACTCAACATCAGCTACCTGGGAAATATAATAGTTGACTATTTCTTAGTAGTACATAAAGGAAGATAATTATACTACACAGCCCTTAGTCCAGTTGTAGACTCAATATGTCAGATCTACAACAGATCTGGATTAAAGGGATCTTGATCTGGATCTGGATCTGTCTTGTGCAGACTGAGCCAGATTAACAGGAGGCAGGGCCTCCTTGCTTCACATTAACGGGCTGAACCGGAGACCTAGAATCTGGACCAGCGGCCCTCTGATCTGGATTTAGAGGTCAGTGCAGGGAAGGTCACAATTGTTCTGCTGACGTTCATGAATTGAGTACTAGCTGGACATGCGTAGGATCAGTACTCTATTTCATAATGGTAAGAATATCTGACAACATTGGAAGAAATGATATACAATTCTTTTACAACCCTCTTAACCCTACCAGCAGCAGTCATCTTGCTGGATTAAGACAAGTGGAAAGGAATTTAAGTTGTCTGATTGCCTGCTCTACAGGAAAGGAGGGCAAAACTTCTTTTGTTAATCCTTTCTCTGTTGATACTAAGAAGAGGACCTAATTGTGAATATTAAATTAAGCTGAATATTTATTACAACAGTGAACTAACTACTGAACAGCTTGGAAGAATTTAATCTCCCATTCTATACTCAGTTTTCATCTCACTAGTTATAGTTTTTGGCTGTCTTCAGACATAACAAAAGGAAGCCTCAGAGAGACAGTGGCTGCAATTAGACAGGGCAAAAAAAAAAAGGCATCTCTGAGAAAAAAAGGTGGGATTGTTCACATTCTGTGCTGGAAAAGGTAGAACAGAGGAGACATAGAAACATGAGGGCCACACACTGTCTCTCAGAGGCGCCTCTGAAAGGCCTGTTTTGTTACGTCTGAACCCAGCCAGTATGTGGCCCTTGTGTGTCATGCAGCATAAATAGAAAAAAACCATACTTCTATACACAGTAATCTACTGAGGCTTCTGCCAAGTTTCTTTCATGGAGAATTCCAGGTTAGCATTGTCTATGAATAGGAACCCTAGTTTAAAATAGTAGGTTAGTTAAACAAATCAACTCTGGGTTTGCAGCTGGCTTCTTATTTTAAACCATAGCTTCTTTGAAATGGAAAATAAATCAGTCAGAATTCATTCTTCCCAGCTATGTGGGAGGAGAAGGGGGAAATGGGGGAAAGCCTAACTCTTTGCTAAGGAAGGATACAGCAGTGCTTATTAACCACTTGCATATATCTTTCTCTTTACATGCTGAACCCTCTTGCCTTTCAGTAATTTATGTTGAATGATCATTGTAAACAAGCAACGTTCATGTTAATTATTTCATAAGATATGCTGCTCAAGAACGACTCCTTATTAATAGAAGTTATTAACTAATTTACAACTCCATACAAGTGTGCACCCTCCCTGCCCTCCAACTATTTTTTTTATTGGCGGAACATAAAAGGTGAGAGTTTCTGATGCTGAGCAACAATGCCAGCATCTACTGTTGACTTTCTATTTCCCCATTTTGCCTCCACCTTTTGTTTTTTTAAGAAAGAAAAAAAGTTGTGTTTTGTACCTGTTATCATTATGTCCGTGTTGTGATCTATGTATTAAAAAAAATTACAAGGAAGAAGTAGGCATGCTGTCGTTCAACACATACTCCTATCCAGAATATTGATCTTAGCACATTCATAGCAATGCTTTAAAACCCACAGAACTGCACAATTGCAGAGCTCTAGTTTATAATAGAATTTTTAAAAATTGCAAGAACAGGGAAATGCCACCATTTCCTCCCTTTGGACATTTCCCACAGCAAGTAGCTTAGTTAGTTAGTTAGTTGTTATTACCACCAGGAAATGTGCAGTTCTGCAGTTCTGGGGTAGAACTGTGCAATTGCTTGATAGGAATATTTATGTTATAATAATGATTAAAAAATAGAGGAAGGGTCTCCTTCCTGCCCCAGCTCCTCCTCCTCCAGTCTGAGCACTGTAATGTTGTTTCCCTTTTGTTACTAGGACCAAGAAGATTCTCAAGAGAGCCAGTTGGAGCGAGCATGAGCAGCAAGAGGCCATGAAGCTGGGGGGGAGGGGCCAACTAGGGGAGAATGGGTCACAATTGCACTGCTTTGCCTTCATACCAAAGCTTCCAGTGCCTAAAGTGAATGCTTTGGAGGGGGCAGAACAGAAGATGATGGTCTGTTATAGCCAATCTCTTCCTGGGTTCAGGACCCTGCCAGCTGCCGAACAGACTGAAGGGTACCCACTTTGAGGCAGCAAAGGGAGAGCGTTGCAAGAGGTTTACATAAGTAAAAATGAAGTGAAAGCAGCAGTGAACATTTTTTCACAAACCTATTTTCTTTGGGTTTCCCTTAATAGTTCAAAAGTGCACATATCTGAAGTTACCGAGATCTATGTTTTCATTAAAAAAATAAGGAAGGGGGGCAAACCACTGTTTAATATCCCCTCCCAGTCGATTGCATTCCTGCTTGCATATTCCTTCCCATAACCTAAGAGCAATAACTTCTGTGGTAAAAGCAACAGGGGAAAGGATCCAGGAGGGAGTGGGGGAATGATGTGACTGACTCTCTGGAAGATCCGCAAGTCAGGCATTGGTCAGAAAGGGACAAGGAAACTCCCCCTCTGCCCACCCAGGAAAGTTTAGGTACAACTTCCAATAGAGCTCTTGTGCATTCACACTCTAAAAATAGAACTAGACTGTGGTACAAAAATGGTCTCATTGCTGTGAAAATCCAATTATCCGATAGTTCAAATAGGGAAGGGGTAGCTTAGAGAAAAATAGACATTTCTTTTAGTGTGAGTCTTTGGAATCTGAGACTGTCTGAAACCATATTAAAACTCAAATGTGACAGCAGCCAATGTCTTGGATTCACCAGTCATAACTCTTCATTCTTAACTTTGCTTATAATTAGCACAAATAATAAAAATAGCAGGAGGATAATAAAATGTTTAAAAAGTCACATATTGCAAAAATGCATTTGACTTTTTTATCACTTTGTAATTAATCAAGCAAAAGCATATGGTCAAAACTAATAGGTTTTACAAAGAGCAAAACTCCACCTAATGCATAAGCTACAGTTGGTAAATTTAAATAAGGAAAATATGACTCATATTATATATGAACTTTGTTTATTCAGTATTTCCAGCCACAAATTTAATGTAACATTATTTTAATAGTTATTAGATACAATGGTTACTAAATATGATATTTTAATTTTACACATAGAGCATTAGCAAGATTATTCATGACTAAGAATCTGCACATCAGAGACAGGATTCCAATTCAGCTTTTAACTTATTCTGAGAGTTTAGTGTATACACATAAGTTAAAGGACAGAAGAGAAAATGCTTAGAATCACAAAAAGTACATAAAAAAAGACTATATCATCAGCATAGAATAGTATGTTAACGTCTTTGTCTAGGACTTTGGGCCCGTGGCCTCAGGGGACTGGAGGGCTTTTGGAATATCATTTACATACAGATTGAATAGCATGGGGGCTGCAAGACAATAACTCAAAGTCTCTCTTTTTATTTATTTGCATGTTTATCCTGAAGGTCTCAGGGCTGGTTGTAGCAATAAAAACCAAATATAAAATGAACATATGAAGCAATAATGGTACCTGAAAGTGGGGAGGTGAAGCTGTTTTCATAGCCAATGACGAGGGCAAATAGGTGTATCTTCGCTGTTCTCTTAAACACGTTAAGTGAAGGTGCCTGATGCACCTATTCCATAATCTAGGGGCCATCACTGAGAAGATCCTTTCTGGATGCCTACCCCTTTTGAGACAGCTTGGTTGGGCAAACAGCATCAGTCTTTTGATCACTATTGCTTCTGATTTAAAACAAGGTCTAACACAAATATGGGGTGTTTTTCCACCAGTACTAAGTACCCATTGAAGGCCCCATTAAGGACCGATTAGGTTCAGAGCAGGATGACCCCATTGCCACTACAGACCCCATTAGAGCCACATTTGTTTCCACTAGAGGTAGGGAAATCCAGATCATATAGGTCCTTCAGGACCTATAATCTAGATCTCCTGTAGACCCCATTAAAGAGGTCTACAATGGGGTCTTGAACCATCAAATCCGGATTATAGGGAGCCTGTTTCCACTACAATTGGGCAATGGGCTCTAGAGGAGGCTTGGGGGGGGCACCCATAGGGGGGGTGCCCCAAACTCAAGACTTCGAAGTCCCTCTCAAGTCCCTCTGCAGTTACCTTCAGAGATCAGCACAAGCTCCAAAGAGAACCCCTTGTGAGAGCAATGCCGCTGTCAAAGGCTCCGGAGGATCTTCGAAGTTAGTGGCAGATTGCTCCGGAGATTCTACAGAGCCACTCTGGAGGATCTTCAAAGATTCTTCAGAGCATCTACAGAGATTGCACCCCCTGTCCCCCAAAACACCTGTGGTGACAGGCAGACCCCTCGTGGGTAGATCCAGATTTGCACATGGGTGCTCAAGCATTTCCACAGCAAGCGGGCTAGCACCCATTGCTATTGGGTGCTAGACCACCCGTTGAAACACATTGGGTACTTCCCTTAATTTGGATCTAGATCCGGATTAAGGGAAGTACCCACTCTTTAGATCTGGATCTTCTTAGATCCGGATTAAAGGAGCTCAATGGAAAAACACCCTATAACATTCTTCAAAGTCTGAAGGCATTTCTACAATTTTGGTTTTTAAACACGGTTTCATACTGCAAGATTAAATGCTATTACAGGTTGTGAGAATAATTTGGAGCGTAACCAATTCTGCATTACATTTCCCTTTTCTCCTCCAAGATCTGGTGTACTATAAAACTTCATAGTTCCAAAAGCACTTTGGAAAAAACAAAAGCATGAGAAGGGCTATGGTACATACTGAAAAAGTGAGCTAGATGCCTCAGCATACTGTACTTTAAAGAACAATAAAAAATGTAATGTGTAATAAATAAATAAATAAACTTAAGAGCAAACTTAGAGCCAATATCTGCCCCACCGGGGGTGGCGGACCCATTAGAATGGTCCGCCCTCGAAGGCTGATGGAGCCCATTGGATTCCAGGCAGCCTTAGAGGGCTTAATGGTTGGGAATGCCGGTGATCCTGTCGATGCTCTGGTCAATACCTGGAACACCGATCTTACCAGGGCTATCAACACGATCGCTCCCAAGCGCCCTTGCCATCCCGCCCCAAATCGGAGGCCCTGGTTTACGCCAGAGCTGAGGAAGATGAAGCGGGTTGGACAACGGCTAGAGCGCAGGTGGCGGAAGACTCGACTCTTATCCGACAGAACTCGCCATAGGAACTTTCTTCGTTCCTATCGGGAGGCAATACGTGCAGCGAAGAGAGCCTTCTCCTCTGCACGTATTGCGTCTGCAGAGTGCCGTCCAGCAGAGCTGTTTAAGGTGGTGAGGGAAATGACGCAGGTGCCCCCTGCGCCAAATCCCTTACTTAACCCGACGACGGCCTGCTGTGACGCGTTTAACAACTTCTTTGCAGACAAAATCTCTCAGATAAGAGCCGACTTAGATGCCACCGTTGAAACGGAGTCGACAGGCGAGGCGTCCAGTGACTCCGCCGATGTAGTCATACTGGATCAGTTACAGTCTGTGAGTACTGATGACGTGGACAAGCTGCTTGGTAAGGTGAGGAAGACAACTTGCCCTCTTGACCCTTGCCCATCATGGCTGGCCGTCCAGGGGGGGGATGCATTGATGAGATTCCTCACGGATATCATCGGTGCATCCTTCAGGGAAGGATATGTTCCATCTTGTTTAAAGGAAGCGGTGGTTAGGCCGCTCCTGAAAAAACCTTCCCTAGACCCCCTGGATATGAGGAATTATAGGCCAGTGTCATTGCTGCCATTCTTGAGCAAGGTGATCGAGAGGGCGGTTGCCCTTCAGCTCCAAGCTGTCTTGGATGAAACCGATTATCTAGACCCATTTCAAACCGGCTTTAGGACAGGCTTTGGGGTTGAGACCGCCATGGTTGCCTTGACCGACGATCTGCGTCTGAGCATTGACGGGGGGAGTGTGACCCTGTTGGTGCTCCTAGACCTCTCAGCGGCTTTTGACACTATAGATCACGGCATCCTCTTGGACCGCCTGAAGGGGTTAGGTATCGGGGGCACTGCTTTGCAGTGGTTCCGGTCCTTCCTCTCGGGCAGATCTCAGAGGGTGCTGCTCGGGGACTGTAGCTCCAGTAAGAGGTACCTCACTTGTGGGGTTCCTCAGGGGGCTATTTTGTCCCCGATGTTATTTAACATCTATATGAAGCTGCTGGGTGAGATAATACGGAGTCATGGTGCTGGGTGTTATCAGTACGCTGATGACACCCAAATCTATTTCTCCGTGTCTCGTTCGTTGGCCTCGAACTCCGATGGCATCTCTTCTCTCAATGAATGTCTTCAGGCGGTAATGGGCTGGATGAGGAAAAACAGACTGAAACTGAATCCAGACAAGACGGAGGTGCTCATGGTAGCGGCCCCGAAACCAAGAATTGGGTTGCAACCTCCAGTCCTGGATGGGGTCACACTCTCCTCCAGTGACTGTGTTCGCAGTCTGGGGGTGCTCCTTGACTCGTCGCTCCTGATGACAAATCAGGTAAATGCGACGGTCAGGAGTGCCTGTTATCAGCTTCGGCTGATACGGCAGCTGCGCCCTTTTCTGGAAGTAAGGGATCTCGAGACTTTTGTGCACGCGCTGGTAACCTCATGCCTTGACTTCTGTAACACACTCTACATGGGGCTACCCCTGTGCTTGACTCGGAAATTACAGCTGGTTCAAAACATGGCAGCCAGGCTTGTCTCAGGAACATCTAGGAGGGACCACATCACTCCCGTTTTGAGGTCCCTCCACTGGCTGCCTATCAGCTTCCGGGCCCAGTACAAGGTGTTGGTTATCACCTTTAAAGCCCTAAATGGCTTGGGTCCAAGCTATCTCAGGGACCGCCTCCTCCCGTACAATCCTCCCCGCACTCTCCGGTCCTCTGGGAGGAACTTACTGCAGCCTCTAAAATCTAGGCTTGCGGCGACCTCCCAGAGGGCGTTCTCTGCTGTCGCCCCCAAACTCTGGAACGACCTGCCGGATGAGATCCGTCAGATAACATCATTAGACAGCTTTAAAAAGGCTGTCAAGACGGATCTCTTCCGGCAGGCCTTTCCAGATTAACCATCCCGGCCCAGATTCCCTGATTCCTCCCGTGGCCCCATCTTAGTGATGGTTGAGGATCAGTAGAGGGACATCAGGGTTTTTAGTTTTTATATGTTCTATGCATTGATATTATGTTTTAATATGTTATACTGTTTAATACCGTCTTAAGGGGGGGAGGGATAAGGTGTTTTTAATTGTTATATTTTACATTTTACTGTTAACCGCCCGGATTGGTTTGCCATAGGGCGGTATACAAATAAATATTATTATTATTATTATTATTATTATTATTATTATTATTATTATTATTATTATTATTATTATTATTATTATTATTATTATTATTATTATTATTATTATTATTATTATTATTATTATAATGATCAAGTTAATACTTCATTTAAAACACAAGACAAGATATACACTTAGTTTTCAAGCTAGGACTTGGGCTCTGTGTTTGAGAAATTCAATCTGCTTGCAAACTTCCAAATATCTGGGGCTTTCCACATTTTTTTCCCAGACATGAAATGCAGTACACACATGTAATCAACTGTTGTCCTCCATGGCCAGCATTTTGTCCCAGCCTCAGTGGAACTGGCATGGAATGCTGGGAGCAAAATGCTGGGCTTTGTTGATCAGGAACAACTGGAAGGTGACATTTTGAGAAAAACAGATCTATATGAAAAACCTTGGTGTGAAATCCTTTGACTATGTTTCTGTAAAAATTAAAATGCATTTTCTCCCCCCTACCTTAATTTCAGTTTATTCTATTCACACATCAGATCATAAATTTCCTCCCAAAGGTGCATACAAAAGTTTGCTTTGATTTGTCTGTGTATTTTTCTCAGTATATACAATTTGGTTTGATGAATTTTTGCAAAGAAACTTCTTTGAAATGAAACATGTTGCTTGTGTATACATATGTAAGGTCTGCAGTTTCCCTAATATGTACTTTTAAGGTTTAAGGTGCTCAGCTGGAACACAAAATGTGGAGAAGGGGGTATTCTAAATCACAATTTTTGGACTGGGAATTGCCAACAAAATGAAAACCATATGCATAGTTATTCACTGAAGTACAGGTTAAAATGTCCTCAGGTTGATGCCTGGCAACTACATGGCCACATCTGCAAAGTTTTCTTGGCAATATCATGGAAGCAGTTTCCCACTGCCTTCTTCTCAGAAGAAGTCTAGCAGACTTTCTGCACTGTCATGCCATGATCCAAACCAGTGGGTCTGGACTAGCACCTGCATCCATCCCAAAGTTTGCACAAACCTTAAGTCCAGCCTCCAAGGGCTTTAAAGGACTAGAAACAAATATCCCTAGCCTTGACATCCACAGGGAATCCATTTTGGTGGCATGCTGTGACACACCACCACAATGAGTTCTCCAGTAGTTCAGAACACAAAGACGTGCCTTCTGCATGCCTCCATGTTCCAAACTAGGCCAAGCTGGTATGCTGGTAGTCCTAAATGTTGAGGATTATCAATAATCCAAATCATAGCTCCCCTGATCTGGATTACATTCTTTCCCGTGTGGATGGAATGTATCAGCAGTGGGCAGGGCCTCCTGTATTGCACACTAATGTACAGAAGGGAGGCCCTTAGTTAACTTGCTGGTAAGGAATACCAGACGGTACAGAATGGTCCTAGGACTGAATTTCAGACTATTGAGCTATAGTGCCTTCCCTTATTTTTATTTGAATAATCTATAATGAGATGTCCATAGCTAGGGAAATATTACAGCTACTTCCTCAGAAATACTACCCCTTATTTCAACTAAAGAGTAATTAGGGTCTTGGAAGTGGGTTAGAATAGGCCACTACAATGCTTGAGATTGTGTGGGAACAAAAATACTGCAAGTCTATCAGGAAAGTTTAGTTGTGGGGAAAAACAATAATCAGCCCAAGAGCACTCACATCTCTGAATCATTGCTAAGATCAGCAGAACATCACCGTTAGAAAGATAACACACACTGTTTCAGCACAGCCCTCAGCTATCGGTAGATATTATTGTGGGAAAGGGCAGGATAGCAGGGTTAAAAATAGCACTGTAATAGAGGAAAGGAATATGGCCTGAAACAATAAGTATATCCAAATGTTTCCAAAGTCAGTGAGAGAGATGGATTGTTTAGCATATTACACATTTTAGTATAATCATTATTTTCTTAATTTTGCTTATTTAGGTTTTATAGATGGATAATTATATCATTAAAAGCCCATCATAGATTATTACTTTGTAACAGCCAAAACAACAATGGATTCAGAAAGAAGCACAGGAAGCTTTATTTTAATCCTGACTGCATCAAGATGATGAAATGAAAGCAGTATTGTCATGCTTAATAAAGATGCACGCAGATTGCTGTGTGGGGACGGATAGCTACAGAGTTCATTTGTTATGGTTATTTTTGTAGGCTTTTGTTTTCCTTTTGTCAAATAAGAGAGGAGAAACCTTTTCACGTTTGTCTTAAGAAACAATTCCATTTATTCTAACTACATGAGAAGGAAGCTAAGGGAATCTTAGTACTGCATGTCAGATACACTAAGAAATCAGAAATATATTCTTACCTTTTCTTGTGACATAGAAATGAATTCCATTCATTTTAGTTGAACCTGCTGTAGAAACCCAGATGATCTAGAAGACACATCCTGTGCTGTAGAATGCATACCTATTCCTGCCATGAGCACCAGCCCAAAGTCAAAGCCAGATATCTTTAGATGAGATTTGTAAAAACCCTTCTCCTCGTTACACTGTGCCTTGCAAACTTTCTCAGGACATAGTCATGTATTGTTCATTATTAGCTAATTAGACATTTTAGGAACATTTAGGGGAACTTTCACAAGGAACAGCAAGATACACTTCTTCCTTAAACATATCTTTCCCCAAATATATTGTGAACATTAAACTCTTTTCACCTAAAAATCACATCTAGCCTTTACTTTGCCACTGAAGTATTTACAAACATTTACTATTGAATAAAACTTTGAATCCTATCTTTTTTATTACACTTCCCTTAACTTTTAGGAGTCATTAAGTTCCTAATAACTTCTATAATTAAAGCTCACTTACCTGAAAAGTGTAAAACCGGGTTCCATTAGGAGGATGTACTTTAGGAGACCCAGAAAGAGTGCCCATATCAGAGAAAATCATTTCTGCTGAGAGACACAGTCCACACGGAGCTACAGAAAGAATCAGTGCAAAGCCCTGTGCTTACTGACAAATCCGTCCATACATTTCAGGGAGGCTCCTGTATAAAATGACATCTGTCCCATCCATTCAGAGAGAAGAGTGACAATGCATGAATCCCCCATGCCTATATTCGTGAGCTCAGCTGAAAAGTCGTCTGTCAACAGTTTCTAGTCTAATGTGTCCTTTAAAAAAAAATAAATTTAAATTTAAAAATGTCCGACAGGACAAAAACAAGATGTTGTTCTTTTTCCCCTTTTTTTAAAAAGTCACTGAAAAGCTAGAACAACCTTCAGTGAAATATAGCTAGAGCAGTTTCTGGCAATGCTTTGGACCCTGCCCATCTGTTCTCAGTGATAATCACCTCCCTCCAATACAGACTAGCAGTGATTATGCTAAGCATCTCAGTTAACTGTTAACATACAGTTTCATTTCAAGCAAGCCTGAGCAGTGTAAAATGAGGACCTCTTCTGCCTAACCTGTATCTCACCCACTGGAATAGCTCAGAGATCTTCACAATAGCAACAACAGAAATCACAGCTGCCGGTTTGTCACTGCGATTCAGTTTAGTTCAAGATCAAGCTATATACATTTCTTGCCCTTCTGACCACACTATCCACTCGCCTTCTATTTAAAACTGTCTGAATCTAATAAGGATGGTGATATAAAAGGTAGGAAACCTAAGGCAGTTAGTCCACTGGGGAGAAAAAGAAATATTGTTAGATAAATACTCAAACTTGTTTTTTTCTTGTTTCTTACATAAAATAACATGGCGTGCAATGCTATTGTCAAGGGAGACTTTGCTAGCCATTCGGCACCTTTAGAACTAACACGAGAGAAGAGGAAAGAAATGGTTTCCACAGTAATACATTATTCTTACAATCCTTGTTTCCGAAAGAACAAAGCTCAACCAGGCAGGCAGTATTGTTGAACAAGCAGGAAACATTCATTACACTGTTTGTTCCTTGTCTATCACACACACATCCATTTGTACAGCAAGGTTAATATAAAAAAAACATGCTGAAATTCCTTGGCACATTTTAAGGTGCAAAAATAAAGCTTTAATTTACACTTTCTCAAAAGGTGATACTTAAGGAGAGAAATGAACCAGCAGTTCCAGATAGGAACATTTATTTGGAGATTTCTTTAAAATCTATAGCATACAGCTTTAATAGCATCCTTAAGAAATTTGTCTTTTAAAATAAAATTACCAAGTGAACCCCCTCATATCTGATTTTGAACAGTTTCTGTATTTTAATAAAATGTAGCACAATCACACATGCAGTGGGATTTTGTAACAGTCAGCACATTCTCACATGAACACAGATGCATTCTTGGTTAGATTTTCATGCCAGCTTTTCCAGCAGCTAACATTCTGTTATGGCATATAAAAAAGAAAGGGAAAATCCAAGAGGATGCCATCATTCCTGAAAGGCTTAGCTCCTAATCTTCAGACTTAGCTGTTATCTCATCAATTGCACTTCATAAGAAAACAAAGACAAACAAAAACTCATAAGACCAAAATGGTTGCACAAGAGTTAGGCTGTGATCACATGCAAATAATAACAATAATAAAAATACACTTCTGAGATGGCTTAGAGATGGTGTGTAGGTGGAATTGTTCACATGCCACTCTACTCCACCCCCAAATGAACAATTCAAGCTATAGAAGACAGATTAGAGGGTAGGTTGAAAAAACAGTTCTACGTGCTACCCTCACTAAGGGCAATTCTACACTAGGGGTGCATTCCCACTTGACTTTTTTAGTCCTGGTTGGACTATATTAGTCCCTGTTGGACTATTTTAATCCAGATACAAGGCCAAGAGCACATTCTGGGCTGTTCCCATTTGCCTGATGATTTACCTGCGATGATCCCGAATATTCCCATTCCCACTCACCACCCAAATCCTCAGTACAGAAAACAGGACTTTTTAATCCCCTCTCCTAGTGCAAATCTGGTAAGTCTGCCCTGGTCAAGCAGATGAGCTGAAGAAAGCAATCACACTTTCCCTTTCACTCCCTTTCTTTCAGATTGGAGGTTCCTGGTAAGACAGCAACAGTGCGTCTTCATGGCATAGTTATCTCGAATTCAAAACGTTTTGAGTTTGCGCAGTTCAGACGGCACTTCGGATTAACACGGTATTTCCGTGTTAAAGGACGTTATCCCGATTAGAAATAAATCCTGATCTCAACAGGTCTCACTCCGGATCGTGCGTCGATATGTGTTTCCTTTTTAACTGTGTGGACAGTATCGTTCCGGGATGAGATTCAGTGTTAAGGCTGTCCCGCCCCCCCAATCTCACTGTAACCAATGGCTGAACGTATTAGAAGCACGTCATGTTTAGGGTTTCCTTCATTGAAAAAATCCACCCTCAAACACCCACTGTAAACCTCCAGTCCTTAAAGCTGAAACACTGTATCAATCTAAGAACTTCACACCTTAAAAACAATGTTGCAATTTTGCGCAATTTCAGACCTTTGAAGGTTCGGAACAGTCGCTTTCAGCCCCCTTAAGGGTGAGAAGGCTTGTCAGCCACTTAGTCCCTTGAAGGGTGAAAACAGAATGTCAACCGCTTTGAGCCCCCTCTAGGCTACTTTGCCTCTGCCTGTGGTCACACCTAAGGTTTAATCCAGTTTCAGTTCACTTTCAGAGTGAGAGAATACACCAGCAAACTGACAAGCTGGTTTTCTTTCAGGGTTAATAACTCAGAAAATCCACCTTTAGACTAGATAATGTGGAAAGAAAACTACTGGTCACTTTGCTGATGTGTTCTCTCACTCTGAAGGTGGAGTGAAGCTAGATTAAACCTTAGGTGTGACCACAAGCCAAGGTTTTAATCCAGCTTCGGTCCCTGTGAGGTGGGGGGGCGGAGTTCCCTCCCGGCCACGGGGGGAAGAGCAAGCGAGGAGCCCCCTTCGCCCTCTTGTCCACCCCTTGGCTCTCCTCCTCTGCAGGGCAAAGTGGCGGCAAAGCGGGGGGAAAGCGGCAGCGGAGCCCCAGGGAGAAGCCGCTAGCGCCGCAGCGCCGCAGCGCCTGGATGAATGGATGGATGGATGGATGGATGGATGGATGGATGGCTGCTGCTGCTGCTGCTGGGAAGGGGGAGGGTGGATTGGGCAGGCAATTCCCGGCGGAGCATGACGCAAAGCGAAGGGAGGGTGGGATCCTGGCAGGGAAAACCAATCACAGGAGAGAGTGTGGGCAATGGGCAGGAGGACAATGCTGCCATGTGGACTCCGAGTATTGATCCCGCGTTAAGGCTGCCATCGGAACCGGATCAACTTGCAAGTCGTCTGGACAGCTTTGTTCCGTTTCTTTTATTTCGAATTCTTTAAACTGAAATAACACATGCCATGAAGACGCGCCCCAAATATGCATTTAAGCAGGAAAGCAGAAGAACAGAGTGCAAGTGATTTCTCCCCTTCTGCTCGCACGGAGGGGTGGGAAAGAGAGGCTAGGCTACAGGCTGAGCTTTTTTGCTGCTCCCCAACTTAATACAAATGTATCCTTGTTAGAAGCTACTTAAATGTATCTCTCGTAGGGGAAATCAAGCCTTTGCCTTTCTTGATTGGGGCTCTAGCATTATGGGCATGGCAAGGCAAGCAGAGAGAACTTCCCAGCTGTGAAATCCCACCCACATCTGGGGCCAGAAGGAGATCTCTGCCCCAAATAGTCCGGGAGTGTTCCCATTTGGGGGAAAAAAGTGGACTCAGCTCCAAAAGGAGGGAAAAGTCCAAAAGGAAAAGGGAACGGAAGCATTTCAGGGTGATTCCTCATTGGTCAATATACTAGACCAACAACCACAGTAGGAGCTTTCCTTATACTGCACTAATGTGTAGGAGAGATTCTTGCTAGTAACATATACCAGCTAGGATGCATTCTCATAGATGTTTAAATCTGAATCGAATCTAAATTCGGTATTCAGAGTTCTCATTTAATTTTCTATAAATCCAAATAGAATCCGAAGTCGGTATCCAGCATTCCCATTCAGTTTTTTATTCCCAGATTTTATGACAACTATCCTGCAAAAATCTGGAGAAAAAAGGTCCTGAGGAAAACTGGACTTTCCCCCCACCCTTTCCCTCCCCTCCCATTTTTTGCTGTATGTGAACACAGACAGACACAGCTTTTTAAGCCAGTATAGCATGGACCAGAGAAGAAGAAGAGTTGGCTTTTATACCCTGCTTTTCTCACCCTTTAAGGGGACTCAAAGCGACTGACAAAGCTTCCCATTCTTCACACCAGACACCCTGTGGGTAGGTGGGGCTGTGGGAGCACAGATAGAAAGCTGTGACTAGCCCAAGATCACCCAGCTGGCTTAATGGAGGAGTATGGAATCAAACCAGGAGACTATCAGATAAAAATCTAACACTCCAACCACAAGACCAAACTTGCTCACAGAGTTCAGATCTATGTTCAGCTAGGAATCCTAGCATAGCACAAATGTCCCTTGCAGTAAGATTTGGAAATCTGAAACCCACATGGCCAGTAGCATGATTTTTCAAGATGGATGGGGACTGAATGGAAAGGAAGTGGGCAACTGGCACTGCCCACAAACCTCTTTACGCACAGGATTACTTGCTATTTCAGGTTTAACCCTGGCTTGGTTAAGAGGAGAAAAGTGAATGTACAATCCTGTTCAAAATACATCTCTGTCTGCATCATTTGTATCTAGAGTAGCATTGAATCATTTGGGGGGGGGAGCAACTAGGTAGGCTTTAATTGTAATGGACCATGTTTCAAGTTGCAATTGCTATCACGTTGCAATTCAGTGCAATCAAAGGTCAAAGCATGAACTGCCTGTCTGCCCTTGATTCTGCCACATGAATTGTTGCTGATCTAAACCCAAATATCTCTCTCCATGCAGAAATCTGTCTGCTGCCCTGCTAAGAATGCTGATTAAAATGATCATACTGAGCATGAGCAGACATCTCACTTTTCACATCTAAATATACAGAAAACCTTGAGAAACAAATGACCAAAAGATCTCATCTTAGAACAGCAAGGTTATTCCTGCCTTGAGGCTATGTACATTCCCCAGTGAACTGCAGAGGCCCAATAAAGTAAACTAAAAGGGGGGTAAATAATCAGGGAGTACAAAAAAAGAGAATGGAAAAAGAATTTGTTATGGTCAATGATCAATTGACAGCAAATGCAAATTAATACCTTCACAACATTAATTAACAGCTAATTCCTGATGCACAGAATCTTGTAAATGGCATAGGAAGATTTAGCTACATTCAGCAAAATTAAATCATTCTGATCTGAAAGCAGCAACTGATGGTAAAACATATCCAGATGCTCTGAAAATTGTGCTTAAAAAGAAGTTATAAATTGATGCTGGGGATCTTTATAAATGGGACAGCATAACCTAACATGAACTAATGATTCCATGACACCTTCACAACAAGGGAAGCGTCAGACAGGATAGGGAATTTCCTTGAATCTACTCTCCAAGAACAGCTGCGGGGAGATTATGAGAACGGGTTCTTCTGAGTTTAGCCAAAATGCTTGGACAGCGGAGAGGTAACAGGAGACAGCATTACCTAAACATTTTTATAAAACACTTCTGAACCATCCCTTGGCTCCAGTGGAAGGTGCTAGTGTTATGAGATACTTGTACAGTTAGAAACAAAGGCAGGAGTCACAGCTAAATCAGGACATGAAAGACGAGCACTGGGGACACTGTGATCAAAGGTCACCACATGCCTGGAGTGTGGTGACTGCACATCATCACATCCATCTGGTGCCCAGCCCACTCCCAAGGGTAGAATCTGCTCCTAAGCACACTGCTTTTGCAGAGTATAAAAACCACTCGCAGAAGGGGATAAGGGCCTGATTTGTTCCTGCGGCCACAGTGCAGAAAGCCAGCATCTGCCGGACTGACCTACCTGTGCTCCTGCAGCCCAATGCCTTTATGTAAAGCTCCAATAATGCCCAGCTTCCAAGGGTATTACTAACCCTTCACATAATGGCTCTGGTTGGAAGTTTCAAGGCCAGGGTACTCAAAGTGTGCACAGGATGGAACATGCAGGCTATGTGAACAGTACACCTCCCTGCCCCTGGACTGAAAATAAGCACTCTGGGCCAGGGTCTGCCCCTTCTACACCTTTGCAGAAGTTGCCAATAATTCTAGGCATATGCACAATTGCACACAGAAGCTAATGAATTATGGCTGAACATTCTGGAATTTTGTACTTTAATATTGTCCAGGTAAATGAGAAGACCTGTTCCAAGCTGAATAGCAGCCTGCTTAGACTACTGCCTCACAGCTTTGCCTGACTGTTTTTTTTAACCTGAAAAAGATATCCATAAAAACAACTACACAGGGCCTTTTTTATGAGAATTGTCCTGCAGACTCTCAGGAGTTCCCACATTATACTCACTGTGGGGTTACCTCCAGACATTGTTTACCTATTCCACTCGTGAATCCTCCGGGCATTATCTGTGAATCTGCCCATTGCAACCATAGATTACTTTAACAGCTTCTGTACACAGGGTTGCCTTTGAAAAATATACTGAAGCAACTGTTGGTCCAAGAACCTGATTAGATTATCTGGATGTGAAAAGTAAAGGCTTCATACACAGTAGAGGCAGAGATCTTAGAAACTGCTGTTTGCCTAAGCTATAGATTTAATTGCATGTATTTGCAAGTCCTCTGTCACTAACTGTTAACATCCATGCATGTTATTAGGCATCTATAAATCAGAACACAAAGCAGACTATTTTTGTGCTTGTTTTAGCAAGTATGAAAAAAACAGTGATGTCTTCAGAGATTAAGCCACAGAAGTTCTATTGTAAATTCTGTCACATTCATAGACTGATCTCAAGCATTATTTCTTGAAACTAAGGCTGTGATGATGTACACTTCTGATTAGGAGACTGTTTGCAATAATCCACCATTTTCTACAGGTGTCCTAAAATGCCCATGAATCAACAGAAAAAGGCAGAGTCAAACTGTTTCTTCTCCTTCTTTAGTCTTGTTTCTTCTCCACCTCTATTTCTTACTCCTTCCACCCTCTTTCCCTTTCTATTAGGCATGCGTCACTTGTAGATTTGGACAGGTCCACATCAGAAAAGGACTCAGATGTGAGCAATTGGATGTGCACTTGGTCTGCTGGGAGTAGTTTTAGTTTTCCAGTTCAGGTAGAGCCAGGCACCTACTTGGAGGCTGAGCAGTATTTCTAAGAACCAAGCAGCTAATGACAGTGTCCCAGCCTGGTCTGGTCTGCTTAAGCCAAGAGGTGATGCAGGCCCGGCAAAAAGTGAGAAGACTGCAGCTGTGAGGAGAGAAATAGGAGGCCACAGGTGTGAGAGGAGAAGGGAAGGATGTGGTGTAACAAGAGACACATGAGAGTTTTGACAAAGCTGAACCTAAATCAATAATCTGGTTTGGTGAGCTGGTTCGTCAGTTTAGAGCAAGAGCTGGTCACAGCTCTGGTGAGGTTCAGTTTGCTACAAACCTCCAGGGCACATTTCTGTATTGTTCCACTTTCTGTTAAACATATAAAAAAATCTGCTTCAAGAGCTCTCCAAGGCATGAAATTTCAAATTATAGTTTTCAAAAATTAAAAAAAATTAAGAAATCAGGCAAATAATGTTCCTCTTGCCCTCTATGCTAACACTCATTTAGCATCTAAATGTTTATAAATAATATTCACATCATTTCAACAAGTTGATGCAATCAAATGAAGCATGAAGCATGAAGCTAGATAACTAAACAGTTTATACTGAATGTAGCATTGCATATATCTCTTTTTAAACCTTTCAAAGAAAATCCCAGGAATATATAAATTTGAATAATGAAGAAGGAAATCAACACTTTCTGCTTTCCCCTCCCCTTAGAAAGAGCAGGAAAGCAAAAGCTACTAGTGCTGCCTTGCAGATATATATGTTCAATGTACTTCTTTTTGATATACGCAAAACTTGCAGATATTGAAATGGCAAACATTTATTTCACATGCTCCCAAATCCCAACAAAATATTTATTATCAAGATTTTGGCTATCTCTAGACATTGTTTATCTATTCCACTATTTTTGGATGTTCTGGAAAAAAGCCCTCCTGGGATTATTTCCCTTTGCCCAAACATTAGGTTGATATTAGGGATGTACATGATTTTTTTTTAAAATTGAATTTGTATCAAATCGAATGCAAGTAAATTTGAATTTGTTTTAATAGATCCCCTTCTAATGTGGTAGGCTTCATATTCAATATGAATGTTCAATCCCATATGAAACCCATACAAATAGCTTACAAATCCCATACGAATTCCATACGAAGCTTCATATGATTGTATCAAAACATTCCATTCAAATTCAAATGCCAGTCTTCAAATGAGCCAGCATTTGACTAGAATTCATACGAATTTTGAATTTTATGAATATTTGTGCACATCCCTAAATGTTATTCTGCATTTTAGCATGTCACACGGCAACACAATGCATGAAATCCAGGATATCAGGTCTATATTTCAGGGCTGTATTGGCATTACCATGATAACTTCGGGCAAATGAGATATTAATTTGAAATACTTAGTTTCTTGAACCTGTCTAGATGCAGCCTCTCTGACTGTACACAAACACACATCAAATACTTGACAAAATAAAACACATCCTGACCTTTCCATATGCAGTCTATAAAAACCAATAATCATAATGCAATCGCATAACACTAAACTGCATCACATAATAATGTCAACAAAATGGGAACAATGCATCCTAATCTTTTTGATTGATACTCAGAAATGCAAAAAAATTATCTGGACTCTTAAATTACTCATTTTTCCAATCAGAAAATCAAATACAGTGCAGAGGATGAAAAATTCATCTTATTTATCCTAATTTAAAGCATAACAAATTCAGCCTAATAAAAGTCTGGGAAGACTTTGTTTGCTTAATTTTGAATCAAAACAAACGTCATTTTAATTCACATTTGAGCAAATTGTCCCTCCCCCCGTGTCAGCAGCTTCAAATTTCACATCAAAGATTCATTTTTTTTTCCTCAAGAAAATCAGTCACGACAGCTGTAAAAACCTATTGGCTTCACCCAGGAAGCTCTGTGCTTCTTTTTGCCTTTTCTATCCCTCACCTGCAACAAGTAGAATAAGAAGCCAATGGACCAAGGCTTGATGATTGATGAGAGCTAAAGGGTTCTTGCCTCATGGCTTTTAGGCTGCATTCCCAGAACTCTACTTTATGCAGCTTATAAAGGAGCATCAGTAGCCCAAGGAACCAAGTCATGCTTAAAGTTTTCTTTCATGTTGTGCATGCTATATTGATATTGTTGGACTATACTGACACTTCTGTAGGTACTTCTATGTAGCTTTTCTGGGCAAAGTTACAGAAGTGGTTTGCCACTGCCTACTTTGAAGGAGAGACAAGAAACTGAAACTGAAAATTGATGATGTATGCCTATCTTTCCAGCTGTAGATCATAAAGCAGTTTGAGGTCAGGAGGTGCAGCCACATCCAGGCTCTGTGAAAGGCTCCATGAAGGACTTGTCTCTTTAGAAGTGGGTTGCCTACCTGCTCTGTGATCACAGACAAAACCACCTCTGCCTCTGAGGTTGCTACTGGTGTTGCTTCTACCAAGAAAAGGTGGTACCTTGTCCCTCCCACTTGCTCCTATTCCTCAAAATGTCCACATATTGCTCCAGTTGTATGGCATCCTCAGTCCCCCAGAAGCTTTATTTGTTTGTTTGTTGGAAGATTAGAATCAACACCACAAGGTACAGTCTTTCTACACTGTTTGTAAAGCACTTGGGAGATGTAGTTTGCTTGTGCTTGTTTAGAGATCCTAGCTGGGGAGTTCAGCTATTATGTTCCATTTACAGAAACACTAGTATACTCCCATCTGGGATATTCCTCTGTTTCCACAGAGCACAAAGAGGAGCACACTTGGAGTGATGAAGGTTGCTGAGCTACACCAGCACAGTTCATATGTTACTTATGGCAGCTGCTGGTGTCCTATTCCTGACTACCTTGTTTCACCACACAAGAAGGGCAGGTATAAAAGGGGGTTATATATAGTACAGTATCTCTATGGGTCCTTACAGCAGCAGGGGAACAAATAAGAAGCTAGTTTGGGATGGGTGAGCCCCTACACCTGCTGCTGCTGCTGAAGCAGCAGCCAGTAGATTTTTAAAAGGATCAAATAGCATTAGTAAGGGGACAGGTGTTGGCTCAGCCTAGTATTTTTCATTTTCATTAATGTTGAAGAACATTAATTTTTGTTCCTTTCACTTTCCATTTCTGCTCCCCTTCCTATTGATCAGTATGGTTGACATCTGTCCTAAAATACAGCTCAGAGCTGCATTGTGTCATGGTTTTAAGATTTCATTTATTTAATACGTACATGTTTAAAAGGCTATGGAAGCAAAGTATGATCTCCTCATTGATACAACAAATGGAAGAAAAACCTACTAATGAGTCAACAATTTAAATAAAATCTGTGATACTAATATGACTGTGATGACTCATCCATTTTTCTCCCAGATTTGCCCATGATAGAGTCACTTGCTTTAGTCAAAGCTCATGCAGAACAGATTAATTTGGTTTTAAATTAATTAGCAGCTCTCTTGACTAAGACAGAACAAGTCAAATTAACCAGCTGAATTTAAGAATGTAAAAAACAAAAAGGCCATTTTTCTATTGCTTTCTTCAGTCTTGCAAATTTGGTATAAATCTTATATTGTCATGACACTTTAACACTGTTTGATCCCACTGTCTTCTTTCTAAAATTAGAGAATGCTGGTTGACAGGGTCACAGGGTCATGGATGTGTGTGAGAAAAAGGCTGTTAAATGGCTTTCTACCTAATCCCAAATATGTGGTTCAAGTTACCTTTTATTCAACTATAAATTGCAAGGAGGAGATGATTTTATCAAGATATATATACATATATAATGTACAACTTTAGTTCATTCTATACCACAGAGACCCAAAATATTATTTAGAGATAAAAGCAGTGAAATGAATTAAGAGCTTAGAAACCGGTAGGTAGAATACAAAACAGATTCTTAGTAGAATATTCTACTTGATCCAAAGAACTATACCTTATAATAATTATTGAAAAACATATCATATGGATGTTGAAATTATAGTCGAATGTTGTAATTTTAAATACAGATTTTGGAATTAGGTTGATTATATTTGAGGCATTTAAAATTGAGCAACCTTACTAGGGAGAACTGGCCATAAATTTAATATATACAAAGCAATATATTCAAATCCTATCTTATATAGATTGTTCTGAGCCTCCTATAAAATCACAAATGTGGAATTCCACTTATTTGAATCCCAATGTTTAGCCCCTGGTTCTAATGCAATGTCAGTTAAAAACTAAAAATCCATAAAGACGGTAAGATAGGTTAACTGTTCCAACCTCTTAATTTGGTTGTCCTTGCTAGCACCTCTTTTAGCTCTGCCGTGTGTACCTCACCTCACAGGAAGAGGGTTCAGACAAGCAGAACCACAGAAATTGGAATCAGGCACTACATAATTATTATACCTTAGTATCTTCTTTCATATGCAGACCAACCCCTGATAACATTTTGTTATGAAGATCCTGAGATGGGTTATGGGATGTGGGATCAAGATAGAGCTGAGATGTTTCATATACTAGATGCTTGCTTGCAACACCTTATATTCTGTTACTGTAACAAAATGAAGAACATACTGAAGTTATCTTCTGCCTTGTTAATGACGCTGGACCTAGGATGATGATCTAACATGCATTCAGCATAATAAAAGAGTAACAGCGCTCACTCTCCCCTCCCTCCACCGGCTGCAACCAAGTGAGGAGGCACTGCAATGAGGCCAGGTCCCTCGCTCACACTGCACCCATTAGCAGTGGCTGCCAGCCGCTGCCCACCTTGCCTCACCTCACCGCTGGGGCAGGAGGGCTCGGCTCAGTGATGATGAGAACAGCATGTGGAGATGCCAAGCCCCTTCCTCGCTAGCTGCCTGGCTCACACCACTGGCCACCAAGCTCGGCTGGGAGAGTGAGCTGGGCAGCCAGTGAGGAAGGGACTCTTGGCTTAGATCCAATCTCCACATGCTCTTCCCATCATCGACCAAATCGTCCACTGCATGGTGGCCATGTGGTAGCCCACCTTGGGTCTCCAGCTGCCGAATAGCAATGGAGGTGGGAGAGAGAGGGAGGGGGAGAACGAAAAAGGGACAGAGAGACGGGGGACAGGGAGGGGGCAGAGCAAGTGATGGAGCCAACTGGGGACAGGGTGATACAGAGAACCTCGAGTTTAGGCCCTACCTTTGCCTGTTGCGTGGTCATGTCTTGACTGGCTGGCAGCAGAGTCAACACTAATGTGCAGCACCTGTGTATTAATTCTGGAGCGGGGAGGAGCCTGAATGTTAGCACCTTATTGGTTTGATTGGCATACCAAGGCAGTACTAACAAATCACAGCTCCCCAATCAACACAGAGGATAGTTTCAGCCTTTTCCTATTGGCTGTGTAACTATCCTCTATTTCTGATTTAACATACAAGGGGGCAGGGTGTTTTAAAGGGGTGATACTAGCGCTCCTAACGAGGCTCCACCTTTGTCCAATGAGTATGTGTTGGTACAGGATATGTCTCTGATATGTATGGGTTTATATAGGATCCGAATGCAGGATCCATATGCATTCATATCAGATATTCATACGAATTCGCACGAATATATTCGTATCAAATAGAATCCTATAAATATAAAGAACAAATACAGATTTTCCTAACATTTTATGCATTATGTACTGGTTGTAGTATTGTTTGATACAGTTTTGATATGTTTGTTTTTAAATGTTGTGAGCTGTCCAGAGACCCTTGGGTATGGAGCGGGATATAAAAATAAATAAATTATGAATCAAATGCCAAAAACCCATTTGTGCACATCTCTAGGTCAGACTTTTGCAATGACAGAAGACCATCACCACATAGGCACTCATAGCAGTTCAAAATTATGGAATCAGATGTCAGCCCTGTAGAGAAGATTTAAAAAAACATGTCTCCTTCAGTTCCAATCAACAGTATATGAAATATCTACCATCCTGCCCGTTTTCCGTCCTCCTCCCCTCCCCCCAGCTTCTAGTCTTTAGGTCTCCATTTTCAGGGGATTATTTTACTTTCTCTCATTTTCTTTCAGACTTATTGCTTCCTGTCCAATCTTCCCAAAACTTCTCTGTTTTAAAGCTTTTGCTTTCTTTTTAGAAAATGTTATTTGTAAAAGATGTACCTCCAAGATAAGAAGCCAGAAAGACTTAAAAAGCCTCAAAGTGATGGGCTTGATAATGTGGATTTTTAAAACAGTCCTTGCAGCAATGAAAATGTAAAGGGGGGGGGGGTTAAGGCAGCAATAAAAATCTGGAAGGTAATATTTCTTTGCAAAACAACAAACAAGGAGGTATACATTTAAGGACCCAAGGGGAAAAGCAAAAATATGTTACATAAATGTCATCAGTTAGAATCAGTAAGTAAATAATTCTTTACATAAAGCAAACAAAAAATATTCAGTTTGATGTAAATGATATGGCAGACTTCAACAGTACTTAAAATATTTGTCATCATACCCTAGTCTCAAGAAGACACCTTGATTTGTGTACCCTAATAGCCATTAATTTGGACTTAGAAGGGAACTCTGGACTAATTACACTAGACTGAGCCATCATATGTACAATTTAGCTAAAAAAAAGTATTACATGGATCTAATTTATTGGATTCTGTGAAAAAAAACATTATTTTTATTAAGTTTATGTATGCAACTATTTTCTTAATGCTCTACATTAGAATCCCAGAACAGAGAACCAAGCAACACATACAAAAATCTAAACAATCTAAAATCCTAATATTAAAATAAAACAAAAAACCAGAGGTGTGGCATTCGTGGGTGTGAGACAGGAATGGATCAGGTTGGTGAGCTTTCAGCAACCCGTTTGAGTGACAGCAGGGGCGTGCCAGCCTACCAAAATGGACCAATCAGCAACGCTGGATCATGGACTATAAAATAGGCAGCTGAAGCAGCCTCTAGGTCTCTTGGCTGGGTATAGAGGGATATCACGGAGCGCAGCTCCAAGTGTGTGCGTGTTTGCCTCTCCTCTCAGTTCCAGAGGGGAGAAGAGCCCGTGAAGAGGGAAAATGTTTAGGTTTCCTTAGGGCAATGCTAAAAGAGGACTGTTTGTCTCCCAGCTTGATTTTAGGGGGGAAATCAGGGAGGCTCTGCCCTGCGTGTGTGATTGTCTCACCTCTCTGTGTCAGAGAGGGAGAAAGACTGCGAAAAGGGAAATGGAGGCATTTTGCTCAAGAGTAAAGTTAAAAGGGAGCTGCTTCCTTGCAGTGGATCGTTACAAGGAAGGGAGAATACAAAGACTATTAAGATTACCAGGAAAGACTGTTGAAACTACAAGAAAGGACTGTTTTATGTTACAAGAAAGGAATATTTTCTTTTAAGGAACAAAAGGACTTGACAGCTGAGAAATAAGCTTGCTTCTTTATTTTCAATTTTGTTGTAACAATAAACCTTTTTGAGTTTGTTCAACATTTGAGTGTCAGTCTGCTGCTTTGGGGGTAGCCTTTGCTTATAGGCAGATAAAGCAGGATGCCAGAAGTGGAGCTTTATACTGAAAGCCCTAGGGAACTAGCAGTAAACTGGGGTGCTTAGCAGCTCGCTTCCAACCTGCATTACTCTGTGGAGGCCAGGGAAGGGAGGTGTAGGCTGGGTCACCACAAAAGGTAAGGAAAGTTTCTATTAATTATCAAAAGTTTGGTTAAAAATGTGTTTTGCTAAAAGATATTTGGTGTTGAGACCTGGTGTATCTCAGGAGGATTACAGGCATGTTTGGAGGAAATGGATTATGTTGCTTCAATCCAATCAGGTGGGAATTTCGCACTGAAACTGCCTTGGTCATCCAAATCAATGCTTTTTTGGGGAGAGGGACAAGGGCATTTTGAGAACCACTGTACAAGTCTGGTTATAGAAAGCTCTTTAAGAGTCTTGCTTCTGGTTCCATGATTCTTATTGCAGTGGCTTGGGAACTCAGCTTGGGTCCTTGGCTGGTGACACTGTAGCTTCCAAATCTTTCTCCAGGTCCCTTTGGATTCCAGAGTAGCACAGCTTTCCACTGTGCTCTTGGAAATTTTATTTTCCCACCAACTAGCCTGGAAGTACTTCTCTGTCATATCATGTAATATTTTCACCTTAGGAGAAACTAGCATCTTTGCTTCCTTTGTAATATCTGGTGTGAACATGCATAAAGATTCAGATCAACCAAACAGTGTGAGGGATGATTCCTTTAAGATTCCAGTTAGACTTGGTACCTTTATTTGAACTAATACTTTCAGTCACAAAACCTGCTCTCTGTTTAAAGTAAACCACAAAAGAGACTTTTGGAATCCAGTGAAGTAATAAAGTCAAATTTAAAAGAATGTACTTGAAACCATTGTTGATTATTTGAAGATTTAGGGTGTTTTTCCACTGTCACTAGAAGTACCCATTAAATACCCATTAATGGGTACTTTTTGTGACAGTGGAAAAACACCCTTAGCCTGCTCTTTTCATTATGGCCTTTTCTAATACAAAATTATTCCAATAGTGGACATGCAGTCAAATTTACAAAAGAAATGGATCCTGCTACCCTGGGATTTATGCACAAATAATCTGTGAATCATCCCATAGAAGATCAATTAAATAGGCACATCAAGGATTTTATGTTTTAAAATGATGTTTTAAAAATCAAGCTTAATATTTAAAATGACCAAATCAGCAATTTGTTTGTGCTCTTTTTTAAGCAGATTTTTTTGTTATACAGTGAAATGCAAGTTTTCTATTACACACTGCATTCAGTATAATTTAAAATAGTTATGTGTATATTATATTGAAAAAAGAAGAACCCACTTCCTAATCTCCAACAGGCAGCTGTTAATGTGCATCTAAAAATACCCAGTATATTTTTATGCTTGTTTTAGCAGGTTTTCAAAACCTATATATATCCTACAACACTTAACATTTGAATCTGACACTAAGCTTTTCAAGATAAAGTGGATGAGCCAGCAGCAGAAGTCAACATTCACTTTGGAAATCCACAAGAGAAATGCATGATTTCCATGTATAAACTGCTTTTAATTCTGATGGGAGTTACCTAGTAAAGAATGTTTTAATTTTAATTTTATTCATGGGCAACAATGAAATCAACAGAATATGGGTTTTAGAGTGAGAAGAAGCTTTGCATTTTAAAGACACCACACTTACAGTATGAATCTAGGATCTTCCATGGCTTCCTCCCAAACTCTGTGCATGAATTCTGATGCAAAAATGGAAACCACTCCATATAAAACAGCAGAGGTTTTTCAAACCTTAGGGTACTGTTTGATGTGCAGTGTATCTAACCAAAATGTCAATGAAAACACAGCTATGAACACATTGTCCTCTAGTGGCGCAGTGCTTAACAGCACTAGGTTATAACCTGGGAACCCCTCAGTTCAAAAAGAAAAGGCGAAGGGCAGCCCCTAATGCTGTTGGATGGACCACAGTTCTTGCAGCCAACCCAGTGCCAAATGTCATGTTTTTGCTCCTTTCAATTTCACCAGCAAAGCCAAGAATGAAAACAATGATGCCTAGGCTACTCAGAGTTTCCATAACTAACAGCCAGGCACCTTCCATTCTCATCTGAGACAGAACAAAGCCAACATGACCACAAAATGCTGCTGGGTTTACTCTGACATTATGTAGAAATTCAGAAATATGAATTACAGCAATAGTCTTCTAGATAATTTCTGCAGTCCAACAGGCTCCCTACAAATTAGCGCAAGCCAGAAGATGGTGCTATAACTAACGTGTGTAAGACCTGAGTCTAACCATCAACTAGATGGCTAGCCTCTTTGTCCCTTTCCTGCCTCATCATGAGCTGGTTTTATCTAGTGGTTGGGGAGCCGGACTCTTATCTGGAAATACCAGGTCTAAACCTGCACACCTCCACAAAGCCAGCTGGACAACCTTGGGCTAGTCACAGCTCTTTTGAGCTCTCACAGCCCCACTTACCACTTTGAGTCCCCTTAATAGGTGAAAAAAACTAGGCAGAAACCCAGTTAGTCTTCTAAACCTCATCTTTGTGCTTCTAATGAATATTGGCATTTTGCTTGGACTAGAATTCATTGATTGGTCTTTCTAGCCTTCTCCAGCACCCAAAATTCAAAAGAATCTACACATTTCTCGTTTTGCTTCCATACAACACAGTGCTGAAAATGGAGTAGTTAACCATTCTGATCTTTGTGTAAGATGCTGCCACACTTAAAAATTGTATCTAATCATTTCGTTGCTGCTCTTCCCAGAGCCAACCCCTGTCATACTTCCTACTAGATTCTGTATTATGGATTCCAGGACACAAAAGTCAGTTGCTGCCAGAGCTCCACCCTCTAGTTGGAAATTAGTTATTGTTCACATGATTCTTGACAATATTTAGACTTAAACCCATCTTTTCTTTCTCTTCTTTGACTCTGGCTAGTAAAGCCCTTAAATATTTTCTCCTTTCTGTGTTATCTGAAATAGTTAACAATTCTTCCATCTGTTTTAAAGCTGAGGGATCACTGTGTCTGAATAGATAATGCTTATTTTCACATCTACGGAAAAGAATGGTGTGCAAATGCACTAAAATGCTTATCGTCCTTTATAGAGTTTAAGGTTAATTCTCTCCCTATTTCTGAGCCTATTCTTACTATTGCCTTTTCAAGTGGCATAAACTGTTGCATTAAACTCTATGCTGCTCAGATTGCCATTGCAGCTGAAGTAGGACATTATACTACAGACCACAGTGGATCTTTGGTTGCTGTACTATTTTCTCATGCTACATTATATTTGTGAGGCATAGGGATGCCATAATTGCCTACTGTTCTTGAAGCAAACTTTTTAGAGAGGATGGATTTTGTTTCACCTAACTACAACAAGCATATTACTGCAAATAATAAAAAAGAACTATCGGTACCAGTCAGGAAATCAGGAGAGAGAGGGGAAGAGCATTATCTGTTGACAAATTAAAAGAATGGTAGTGGTAGTGGTAGAGACGAGAGAAGAGGAGGAGCAAGGTGTTGATATGAATGGAAACTACCAATGGTGGGGGTAACGGGCTGCATCGACAGCTTCACACAAACATCTGCAATCTGTATTTCTGCTCATTCTTTTCCCTCCTGAAGTTTATGGATTAAATTAATATTGGTATATTATAATAGTTTTTAAATGTCCTATTTCTTGTAACTGATGCAATTTCATAAAGACATTATCAGAAAATATTTCATGTAAATATTTACAAGAAACAAATAAATATATGAATATCTTAATACAAATATAAATAATTTTTAAAAAACCCAAATTACTTATTTTTAGTTTGCATTTCAATTAAATTATTTCACTGTATCTTTATGTAATTCACTTATTCTTGAATATGATGGCTTGCTTTTTGTGTGCAGTGGAGGAAAGATAAAATGAAGACAACTAAAAGAAGATCCAAGAAGTGGGAGGCATGAGCCAGTGGCAGTGGTTCGCTGCTAAAACACCAGGTCCCTCCTAGGCCCATCACATTGACCCATTGCTATTCTATCATTGAGCCCTGCAGCATATTTTACAGCCATGGATATGGCCAATCACTCTGACACTGGGCTGATGCAAAGCATTAGATGGATGCTCAGTCCAGCACAGGAAGGATAGAGAGTTTGCTTAAGTCCTCAGGGAGTATGAGACCCTACAATGTCGCTCGTGCCTTACCATATCTCTGTGCAGAATCATGAGCCATGAATTTGACAAAGTAGTTCAATTATGGTCTTTGAGAAATTACTATCTGCTAACCAGTCAGTGACTCCCTCTGCTCCCAATCAGCACACATTTGACTATATATACAAAAATCTATAGAAAGAAAGAAGAAACCCTGTTTCTTTAAACACACTGTTGCAAGAGCAGATTACCCTCTTCATCAATAATGTAGCATCTGTGCTGACATTACTGAAGTCTTTTTACAAGCAAATAAATACTACTATGAGGCAGCTCACAT
This sequence comes from Aspidoscelis tigris stejnegeri, assembly GCA_023333525.1. NCBI lineage: Eukaryota > Metazoa > Chordata > Lepidosauria > Squamata > Teiidae > Aspidoscelis > Aspidoscelis tigris. Next base: position 47,369,286 of record JALMGA010000005.1, on the reverse strand, counting down.
GCTCTCAGCACTAGGCAAATATGCTGCCTTTCCTGCAGCCAGAAATGGTGCTGAATTCAAGAACCAAGGCTAAAGAGATTTATCCAAATTTTAGCTTGTAACATGTGAACAACAACAACAACAACAACAACAACAACAAAATTATTCAGTGAAACTAGTAATTTTCGTGCAGCACATGAATAATAGTTTTATTTCTTTTTTCCATATGAGCTGCCTATAACCTTTCAACAGACAGTGTTTACAGTATATTGCTTTGATAACAAATATACTACGGGCTTTTTGACACTTTAGCAAGCAGGACAGCTACCGGTATGCACACTCTAAGATGCTGTATCCACATGCCGTTGCACCATCTCCGTCCCAAAGCAGCCCAGAGAATGTATGGCCATCCTGATCCTGTGTAGCTGTGGGCAGCTTTATCAGGAGCATCTAGGATACTCCCAGTAAAGTCCAGATGCAGCGTTCATATTAATTCCTTGGGCAAACACTGTCTGGGGGCAGGGCTGTAGTGGAAGTTGACTTGGCTGTTGCTATGGAGATGCAGATGGTCCAAATTGGACCGTCTGCACTTTGAGGGCTGGTAGGTAAGTTGGGGACACTGGCCACCATCCCTGAACTTCTGTAGTGCCTACTATCGTAAAATTCAGGGATGGTGGTAAGCTAAGTGCGAAAAGACTCTATTTTTTACTTTCTTGCTACCAACTGAACTATTGATAACTTCACTAAAGGCCATTCACAGGGAATTGAAGGCAGGTGAAGGGTATGCCTTTGTCTTCTGTTTGAGAATGCCCAGAAGCAATTGGTGAGCCACCATGTGAAGCAGGATACAGGATTAGATGAGCTGTGGCCCTATCCAGCAGAACTCCTATTTTGTTCTGTTCTTACTTAGATCAGATTTTGAACTAATCTTCCTGAGATTTCGAACTAATCTTTTCCATGACTGCCATCCAGTGGTAGATGTGAAAGCAACATGTCTTATCTGATAGATTCTATACATCTGATAGTGTGAAAGAACTCAATCCTAAAGGAAGACCATGCAGAATGTACTTTCAAAGCAGCCCAAATCTAACTGCCTTTTAACTGTAAACTTTTTGCAGGCTATTCTTATTTTCTATACATCAATTAGTTACGTATTGACTTTTGTTAATCTCTTTTCTGTCAGTGTGATTCTTACAAAAGGTTAGAACTATGTGGAATAACGATTTAAGACTAACACATTAAACTGTTAAAATACAACCTTACTCCATGGGAACTAGAGGTCTCTTGGACTGGTTGCTTTATGTCTGCTCTGAATAATCAGCATTTGGGGTTCACACAAAATTCAGTCAGTGTTGGCAAAAATATGTTAACATTGTTAGGAAATACAATTCAATACCTTTCTGGTGCAGTAGGAGAGCAGGGATAAAAAGCCAAGATCTTGGATGGCTTCAAGTGTATCTTACTGTTTAAACATTTCTCAAATTGAAATGGAATAGGCATCTAAACTAGTCATCTGAACTGTTACATACACTGACCCAGAAGAAGGAGGAGGAGGAGTTGGCTTTTCTACCTCACTTTTCTCACCCATTTAAGGGGACTCAAAGTGGCTGACAAAGCTTTTCTATTATTCTCCCCACAACACCCTGTGAAGTGGGTGGGGCTGTGAGAGCTCAGAAGAGAGCTGTGACAAGCCCAAAGTCACCCAGCTGGCTTCATGAGGAGGCCAGAATCAAACCTGGGATTCCCAGATAAGAGTCTGGCACCTTAACCACTAGACCAAACTGGCTAACAGGGTACTTGATTCTGTCAAAATTGCTGATAAGAATGAAATTTTAACCAAATATATGAAGTACAGTATAATAGTTCTGTGAGCCTAGGGAAATTGAAGTGATGCCAGGAAGCATATGCACTTGGGCTGTGTTTACACACAGGGCCTTTTCACACTTCACCTTCAGTCATAGAGAGGTGAAGTTCTGGAATGCTTTGGGCATCTGCATTGAGGGCAAAACACCAGCAGTATGTGACTATCACTGTGCCATGGTGCCAGGACATATGTGTGGTGCTGTTGCTGGTGTGATCTGACAATGCAGCATGCCATCATACCTGCACCACCAGTCATGCGCTCCCCTGCATCTCTTCCACCCAGAAGATGCGCAGATGCAGGGTGCAGGACTATACTAGTAAAGAAGCATCTCTGCAGAGTGTGGACGCACTCTGTGGGAGTTCCCTTCCCCTTTACTAGGAGGTAAGTACGAATTCACCCACAGTTTTTTTTTAAAGTGACTTGAAAGCATCTTGAAGGAAGTAAGATGTCACTAGTGGAGGTTTGTGTCAAACTTCAGTTGCTGGTTTAGATGGTGTTGAAAGACTATGGACAGTTGAGTGGTTCCTACCACTTCTGGGCACCCAGACAGAAAAGTCCTGGCCAGCAACTTTGGAGGTTAGGAACTTTTGACCTCAGCTTCCAAAGTTGGACCAGGATGAGCCACCGTGATGCAGACAGCCCTTGGCTCAAGTTGAATTTAAAGATCTACAGTCACCTTTCATACAACGTAGATTTGAAAGAGCAATAACAAGATAATTACCTCCATTTATTTTCCCTCTATATGGCTAGAGGAAGAAACTATAGACTAAATATCAGGCCTCCAAGCTGGCTTCATGAAGAAGTATGGAACTGAACCAGGAAACCTCCAGATACAAGTCTGGCACTTTAACCACAACATCAAACTAGGTCAGTGTCAGCCTTGTCTTCCTTGTTCACCAGACTAGGCCGAATAATATCTCAGTGGAATTTTCAGCTGAGGATGCAATCAAACAGGGCTTTTGTGGGACATCTATTTATAAAGGATCACCCCATCTATGAATGCAGGGGGAAAAACCCTCCTATCTTGCATCTCCTCTTCATTTACTGCCTTCCAAGCTCATGCCCAATTGGTCACCAGTGGCCCATTTTTCCAGGGCCCTGATTGGTTGGTTAACTGTTTCCAGGCTACAAGCCTCTGTATTGGCTACAAAAATCAATGTATGCTCCCACACCATCTGTCCCAAGTGAAAATTGCCATGAGAGCTGGAAAATACTGTCCGTGAAAGAGGTGAACAAAAGGAGACTTCGGAATGAGCTAAAGGTTTTTAAATATTTTATGTTTATCCCTATGGTCTCAGATTCACCCTGGGATATCCCTCATAACAAGTCTTTTTTGGCCAATGTGTATAGAATGCCTGATTAATCACCATTTCCTATAATGTGTCTCAATTCCTAGCCTTCCATATTTTCATCATGAGGGCAAAATCATGCACGAACTGTTTTCAATAAAAACGTTAGGGCTAGATCACATAATTGAGAAACAAGTTTATCCCATAATTATGTGAACAACTGGTTTTTTAGTTTAGGGTTGAGGTACCATTAGACACCCTGCAAGGGCCAAGAGAGGAAGAGATGTCTTCAAAGCAAACTGTATGGAATCGTGTGTGCAAGTCAAGTATATGTGAGCTTTCTACGCATAGGAGATATTTAGAGAGGAGCAGCTTTCAAACATTCACTCCCTCCATGTGTACTCTGTAGAATACACACACCAGCAGAACTGTCACTTATGCACTGACGACTTATCTGCATGCAGAACTGGCAAAATTGGCAGCAAAGAATGAGATGTTATTTTAGCATATGGTGCTTAAGAGAGGCAAACATGGCACAGCATTTTTAAAAAATCTACAACTGTGGCAAAAACATAGTCTTCTGAAAAGCTAGAAAGTGTAACAGAAATGAGGAAAATGTTTTTCTGTGTAATAGCTGTCATTCTGTTTTTCAAATTTTAGATATCAAACCACTTTTTTTTCAAACACTTTATCATCAGTACAACCATAATAGGAAAGGAAACCATTTGTGCTGTGGCAAGAAACAATGATGAGAACTGAGTCATACAGAAGTAATTGCATACTGTTGTCGAAACAGCTGTAGCACAGCCTGTTAAGCTATGCTCTAAGTAAGAGCTATGTGTTCAGCGGGCCAAAGTAACTTTTCCTAGCTTTGTACTGAAAGCATGAAAATGACGCACCCTTTAAGATATGTCACAGACTTTTTCCTCAACAAAAATTTTGGAATAGCATGCGAAAGCAAGGAATATTGATGCAATCAATACAATCGTGATAAATTTGATACAATCTTCAGCTGGCATGTTCAGGACAATCTTGACCCTGACTATCAGAATACATGGGAAAATGCATACAAAACGTGAGCTCTAAACCCCAAAGATCTATTTATAGACATCTCAGGAGTGTGTTTTTGCATTTTATTTTAACTTTTTAATATTTGTACACAATATATACACTCAATTCAAATATGGCACCCATACAGGAACACAAACAGTGATTTCACATGGCCATTCATTGTGAGCTTACAAGAAAGCCATTGTGATGCTTAACCCAGTACTAATATTCTGAGGCTGTCTCCAGCAAAAGGCAACATAGGATCCAAAATGATCCTGCAATTGCCGCCTTCTGCTCATAATGAGCAGTCCCATACTTTACCTCTACGTCTTGCATGGAGTTGCTCAGGTGCAAGCCAAGTGATGCCTGCTTCCTTTTTGTTTTGTTTTTTGCATGCTTGGCTGGCTTCCAGTAGCACCAAGCATTCAACAAATGGGCTGGAGGACACAGGAGCTAAGCATCGCTATTACAGGAAACCCAGCATTACTTGAGTAACTCAGTATGTCTGGCATTCCCAACATAGTCCTGGGAAAGTAGCAACAACTCATTGACTTTGGTCCCATATTCACGTTAATGCTACTTTGGTCCATCTTCAGACCCCCCCCCCCCCTCACACCTTGTTAGTCCTATCCGTTTTATTTGTGGATTTTCCTTTCTTCAATCATACTTTCCTGAGTCCTGATTTTTACAGGTCTCAAGCCATTACAGAATGTTATTCCATTTTCATTTTTTGAGTGTGATTGGGGACTAAAGAGGGCTAAACTATACTATAGCGGATGGATACTGAATGTCTTTGCCTTCCCTTTCACCCAATAGGTGATGAAATGCTGTTGAATCACAGAATATTTTATCTTATCAGAGGACGGGTTGCTGTGATGGTGGAGAGGGGTGGAGATCTAAAAAAAAGTCTTGTAAAGGAGTCTCAAGATTTGAACAGAAAGTTGTGAGCAAAGCGACCCAAATTGAGGACAAACTGAGGAAGGATTATCAGGTATTAGGTGCTATCAGTTATTGCGTTTTGAATTCAGGTTCTTAATAAGACAGACTATTTCATCAAGGTGTGGCCACAGCGATTGTCAACAGTTACAAAAAATGACCAACTGCCTTAAGCAAAACAACACAATTTCATACTATCAACTTAAAAGAGTCATTTGCCAATAATGATAAGAAAGGTGACCAGGTCCTTGAGGCCATCGGTTGCATTTGACTCTTCTAGCAGTCATAGCCTCTGAGGACGGATATCAAAGCCATGTTTGAAAGCTCAGGTTCACAACAGAACTATGAAATACAGCATAACAACTCCAAACTTGTGATAAGTGAGATGGATGCATTCTAGGGGGCAGGTTGAAATATGGGGTATTTTTCCACTGTCACTAAAAGTACCCATTAAGTACCCATTAATGGGTACTTTTAGTGACAATGAAAAAACACCCATGGTTTCAAATACTATATCTCTGCCCCTTGAACTGATTTCCAAATATCCTGGCTTATGCTACAGTCATTCTCTTCACAAATTTGACTTAATGTCAATCAATCTCTTTGCAAACTTGAGTTAGCCATCACAGAATCAGTTCCATATTAGTGTTCTACCTATTAGCTAATGCCACATCTGTGAACAATGGAAATGCAATAATTAATTTGATCACTGTCTTTCACCAAACTTCATAGTCATTGATTAACTGTAGAAGCCTACTACTTTTGTACTTTTATTACAGAAGACAATTTCTCAGCACTAGGTGGTGCTCATTCTCTTAAAATCATTTGCTTGGTGTTGGAAAAGCTATGAAATAAGGATGGAGGATTTAAAGCTTACCTTTAATCTCTATAAAACAAATCTTGCAACAGAAACACAGCAAGAAAAACTTATAGCAAAACTTCAATACTATATATGTGTGTTTATTGTAAAAAACAAAAACCAGGCAACTGCACTACACTTTACATTTTTCTTATATGACCCTTCCCTCCCATTCATCTTCAGACTCATGTCACTTCTTCTTACTTATTGGTTCTTCAATATGTTTATAGGCTAGTTTACATTTCTTAGTAGCTGCTCTTTACTTAGTGTCATCCTCTAGCTGACCATGTCTATATCAAAAGATAAGCAGAGCCAGATCTATTTAGAGCCTCAATGACAGACCACTGGGAAATATTGGAGCTGTAGGCTAGACTGAACAGCTGAAAAAACATCCTGATCAAAGCAGCAACACATCCAAGGATGGCTTGTCTGGAAGGGGAAAGTGGACTGCACTCCAAGACACCCAAGAACTAAGAAGCAGAGTCCCTTGACCCTTTCTCCTTCAGGCATTTTTCAAGTCAGGGTCGCATGGCAAATATATAAGCAGCAGGGTCAGTTTGTATGAGGATTTGCATAGAAGTGCAGTGTTATTTACCAAAAGCTCCGCTTATTCCAGTCCCTTGCACTACTTCCTTTTAGCTGCCATGCTGTTCATCACACCCAGCCATAATGGGAACCAGACACCACCAAGCAAATAACTCCTGCATCATTGGCAACAAAACAGGCATTTATATGCCTGTGTACTCACCAAGCTAGAAGAAGAGTTGTATTCTATACTCTGGTTTTTTCACCCTTAAAGGGGCTGAAAGCTGCTGGCAAACCTTCTGTTCTCCTCACAACAGACATGTTGTGAGGTAGGTGGGGTTGTGAGTTCAGAAAGAGAGCTGTGACTAGTTCAAGGTCACCCAGTTAGCTTCATGGAGGAGTACAGAATCAAACCCAGTGACTATGACATATGAGTGCAACATTCTAACCACAAGATCAGTGTGGCTCTTTACATTTAACCCTACTGCTTAGGCTGTAGTAATGATTTAACATCTGGAATGAGAGAAAGCCAAAAAGATCCTCCCCAAAAAAAAACAGTCCACAGAAATTACAGTTGCCATGCATATACCTCAAGTTTTTAAAAATGAACTAGTAATGTTCAATCAAAATAGAAACAAAGGAGACTCACAGAAAAATAACAAAAAATACACAATTGCAAATAAAAGATATATGCCAAAATCATATTTCATGAATCCCATTAAATAATTGTGACTTATTAGAAAACATAGAATACTCCTATGAATACACCAGCCAGGCAAACAATAACTTTCAAGTGTAATAGTTCTAAATTCATTCAGGGTTAAATATCAGCATTCAACAGAATCCTATTCATGTTTATCGGGAAAATTCAACTGAATTCAATGAAGCTTTTAGAATTGCGCCTTCAATCAATAAAAGGATTGCTAAGTGCATTTCAGTTTCTTTATTATTAATTTTTATAGTAGAGTTAGTAAGAGGTTATTACATTCTGATCCCACAGTTGTGAACAGGAACCCTTTGTGACTATCTGTGATAAGTTTGTAACATACTATTGCAACCAAAGGTGCACCCAGATGTGGTTTTTAAAAAGTAATTTTCCAAGTGCTATATTTGGAAAGATTGGGCACTGCTAAAGTGGACTAAATACATGATCCAGCTTTGATGCTAGGTTTTCTGTCATGCTGGATTGCTTACTTTCTTTGTCGGTTCCTTACAGAATTACTGCTCTTGCAAAAGTACCCAGATGTAGGAAATACACAAGAAAACCAAAACCAAAAACAAACAAAGGGATGTGTAGCATTTCCTACGTCCAGGTGCTTTTGCAAGAGCAGAGATTCCATGAGGAAATGACAGACACAAGATTGCTCCTGATATTTGGCAAGGGTGATGAGAGGTGACTGTGTGAAATGTGAAACTGGTTTCAGATAATGGAGGTGTTTGTATTGTGATTTTACATTTTATAAAATACCTAATTTCTTGTTTAGACATAGTAACAACTTCCAGCAGTAGCAATAGCAATAATAACAATCATTACAAGATAGTGGGAAACAGTTGCTTGGGAAAGGAAGTACATTTCTGTCTATACCTTTAAAATTGGAGTGGGAAGGAATGAAGAAAAGGAGGAAGAGGAACTGGAACTGGAACCAGAACCTCAGCCTCCTGTTCCAATAAATTCTGGTATCCCTAGCACAGTACCACCCATGTAATCTGTGTTTGAAAACCTTTCCAATGACTGCATCTACTTTTTATTTTTACGAAAGTATTTTCAAACAGATAAGCATTTCACGGTATAATTTTTGAACATTGGATTTTTGTTTGTGAATTTTGAGGAATTGTAATTTTGTCTGTTTGCAAACACTTTTGATTGTTATTGAATAAGATTTTGAAATACAACCAGCACTTTCTGATCTGACACAGATCAACCCACAAACACATAGCTTTTAAAATACAATTCAAAGGCAAAGTTTGTGTCCATTTGTTTAATATTTTCTTTTAGCCATGAGAAAAAAGTGCACGTATCCAAAGAACATAGGATCTGGCTGGAAATAAAATGCCAGAGAAGATGTATTTATGAAAGCACAACACTGGAGAAAATAAACAATGAGGATAATTCCCATACTATGTAGAATCTTTGCAAACATCTTTCTTTTAATTTTCCTACCAAATGATACATATTAAACACCACTTTTCTTTCACATGGGTCACAGGCTTTTCAAATATGATCATAATTTCAGTTTTATGCCATGAACATATTATAATTCAGCAGAGGAAAAACCCTCAAGCAAGTTGGTTAAAGGCACTTTTCCATTTGCTGCTAATATGGAGCAAGTACTCTCTTTTGCTATGCATTTGGGAAATAGTTGGTGGTGGATTGTTAGATCAAAAAAGAGAAGATTGTGTTTCCAAGTTAATTGCCTCCAGTTAATTGCCTCCAGTAGGAAGTCTAACTTACAGCCATTTACTAGCCATCTCAAAGTGAATACAAATGTCAATGTCCCATTAGGGAAATGTAATTCTTTGTATGTTTTTGTTCTTCTGGAAGGAAAAAGAAATAAAACTCTACTTTCCCCTCCTTCTTCGAGCTACTAGTCACACTCCATTTCTACTTGCAAATGGTACAAGTTTTCAGAAGAAACACCCATAAACAGCACAAAGGATGATCACCAAACAACAGATAAAAAGCGAGCAAGCCATGAATACAGAAAAATAATTTTGTAAAAGAATGCAATAACATTGAAATGAGACAGCTTGCAGCCAGGTTTGGAAGGCTCAGAGGAATGCTTCCAGGCAGAGCCTGGCTCTTCCTCCACTACCTTCATAGTCCTGATCTACAAGCCACCACTCAAAGACCGATGTTTACTAGTAAGATGCTTGGGGACACTTTTATAATGTTTGCCTTTTAACTTAGCTGGGAAACTGTGATCAATTATGATCCGGTAATCTTGGTCCACCCTATGGTGTTAGAACCTTCTGCGGAGCTGCCCAAAGGCAGCATTTTACTAATATCCTTCAAAGGCAAAAGCCTGTTAGACTCCTTCCTATCCAACTCCACATGTCCCATGCTTCATGCTAAAAAAAGTATAGTTCTTCAGATGAAGGCAGTGTGGAAACATATCCCTGGCATGGGTGCAGGCATATTCTAGGGCCATCTCACCCCCAAATGTTTTCGTGTTACAAGCAACCTGCCCTCAGAGCAATATATTTGGGCAGCCTAGAAATGTGCTTGCACTGCTGCCACTGGTTGGTAGGGGTCCTTCTGCCTTGAAAGCCAGAGACTGGGCGTAGAAAGCTGTGAGTTTCCCAGACTTCAGAGTTTTCCCCCTTGGCCTTACCAGTGTCATCCAAAGACATGTGAATGTGACATTTTGGCTCCAGTGGCTGCTAACTACTGTGGACCATCTAACTGCATTAGGGGCACAACTCTAGATTTTCTGTCAGGTTTTACCCATCTTGTGTAACTCACTCTGAGATGTCTGGTATAAGCAGGATAAAAATATCAATACATAAACAAACAGCAGAGTGTGGATTTGAAGTGAGGAAGTTTTAACTTCTAGCCTAGTGCTTATAATCACCACATTACTAGACAAAAACATTTTAAATGAGACATCACAATAACAGGGTCTGTGCAGAAAAACCTCCAACAGGTCTGCCTGTCAGAAGCAGCAGAGTATCTTTCAGTGTCCCTCTTTGCTTATGGTTTAACACTGATGAAAAGTAATGAAGCACGTTGAGTCATGCTGAGCTGGAGGAGAGACAAGTATCTAATATTTCAGATGGTACACCATGGGTACTTGCACGTTTTACGAGAACACTGTGTGAAAGGATGCTCCATTTGACATCAGTAAGGAAGATGGATATAGTACCCTTTTGGGGGGGGGGGAGATTAAGCAGTGATTAAGCAGTAAGGCCCTTTCGACGCTGGGTCTTATTCTGGATAGTGGCCTGCTATTCATAACCTAGTGCAAGCATCACCCAGGATTTGCTGTAGTGTACACCAGCATACAGATGACAATCCCTTATTCCAGGATATAATCTGGAATAAGGGCTAAATTCAAACGGCCCACAACTGCTTACTCTAGACATCCCTTACTTATACAACATTATCTGTATAATCCAGAATAAAGTATGGATAATCCAGAATAAAATATTTATTGATGTGCTTTATTCTATATTATTCAAATAACATCTGAACTGGAATGATCTTTAGAGAATCTCAGGCCCTTTCTGCTCTGGACATCTGGAATATATTCCGGAATAGGGATCTTAAACCTGCATTTTGGTGCAGGGCCTGTTTTACTCTGCACCAGCATGCTGATGGGATATCCTCATTTCAGGATATAAGCTGGAATAAGGTTGAGTGTAGAAAGGGCCTGCACAGTAAGAAGGAAGGAAGACATGGGTAGCAGGTAGTTTGGTTTCTCTCGGATCTCAATCTGTTGTACTGTTATTTTGACAAGACAGCTTCAGAAAAAAAAGTGACACGGGTTTGCTATAAACATGATCCCTGGCTGGATGAGAATACAAGCTGGGATTCAGGAAGATCCCAAGGTGAGTCACACAACATATGGCAAAAATGCACACCCTAAAATATATTTAAAATACAGCCATTCCACCCTGGCAGGACTACATTCACAAGCACAAATACAATGCCCTCTCATAATAGAAGGTATGTTTGTGGAAGGACCCCAAATTCACTAAAATTCCTTCCTTTATTACCCCTGGACTGCAGACTGTGTAAGAACATTTAAAGTGTCCTGCTAGATAAGCAGGGCACTGCTAGTCCCAGAGCCTGCCAGATGTCTTTGGGATGACATCTTTGGCTTGTACAAAAATATGCAAGCTCCTGTGAAGGACCATCTTATAACTTTTAAGATCACTATTATAGACACTTGCCACTTGTGGTGGAATAAGGGGCTACGTCTCCATTACTGGGCATCATACCTGGTAAAGCATTTTCTGTTACTTCATTTCCACTTACAGTGACTATAATGCTACCCCACTACTGGGCACAATCACCTTCTGAGGCCCCATTTTGTGAGGGTCTCACTTTGAAGAATTGACAATTGAGGCAGCTCCTTTATTCACTTTGCAACATATTTGGAACTCAATTCTGTCCTTTCTGTTCCTCCTTATTTCTCATTGCTATAGTGCAAGGCTAAAACTTCCGGCAGTAGAATATCAGTGTTTGGGCTTGGACTTCTAATTCTAAGGGGGAAAGTTCTACTGCTTTTTTTTTAAACTAAGGTGAATCTGATGGCGAATCACTTTTGATTGAGGTGGGAACTAGGATAAACTTAAAGAGATCTCCAGGTAATATTCATTTTCCAAATTATATTTTGCCATAAAAGTGGGTTTGCAGACCAATTAAAGTATGCTAGTTCTTCAATCAAAAGGACACTTTAGAAATATATGTTTAGCATCAATTATGAGTCTGGCAGGGGAAGGTAATTTATCTTTTTTATATTTTATTGTAACATGCTCTGAGATCTTAGGGTAAAAGCTATGGATATTTTTTCATTAGTAAAAGTGATGTTATTACTATTTTCATAATATGATTTCTAAAATCCTGAAATTTCAAGGTCTTCTCAGATTTCTTCAGTTAGGCTTCATGAGTAAAATAAACAAAATTGTACATGTTAGCAGCTATTAATAGCATCAATAATTATGCAAAGCTGAGCAAATGCATAATGCATCCTGCTATCTGTGAATTGATCAGATGCAGGTTCTTCTCCCTACAGTTCATTAATTCACTATTTGGGACAAATGATTTCTAAAAATAGTTACTGGTTCACATGGCTCACTCAAAAGCAGCTATTGTGTTCATATTTCACCATTTACATGGTGCATTTAACTGACATTTTCAGTTCATGTTTCTGTTTTTAACTCTATAATTACAGCAGGATGGATATGAAATCTGATTTAATTTTAACAATGGTAGTCGTAATCAGGATAATAAAGTTTGTGTCCCTCAAATACAAAATATATTTAAATAATTACCTTGTACAAAATCACTTCAACATTCTCATGGAAAAACTGGTTATTATAGCCTCATCGAACATGACCTTATGTTTCAAAAAAAATTTAATTAATATGCCATCCTATTGGAATTCTCATGATTACAGTGTAAATTAAATTACTCTAAAGGATAGTGGTTTGCCTAAGGTTATTTTGGGATATTCATATCAAAGAAGATTTTAACTGTAGGTGTTTTTACACCAGAATGCACCATCCATGGATGCCTTTTAGTATTATTGGTTAAAAGCCACTTGATACTTATACAAATACTTCAGAACCATCCTTAGAAAACATTCAGTTTATTTTAAAACGTTTAAATACAGAGTTTTAAGTTTCAGCGTAGAAATGTTAGCTGAAAGGATGCTGATGCATGTTTTGAGTTGTCCTTTATACTATGAATAGAAAATCCCAGATTTCATCAGATGTTCAGAAATGCTTTCCAGCATTTAGATTTGACCAAAGCTGGAGTGAGGAATTGCTAAGAGACTTTTCCTGGTGTTAAAAGCAAATAATCAAGATGCCTTTGTTCAATTTCCTTCAAAGCAACAGCAGGCCATGGCCAACATAGAAAACAGGAAATACAATTGAAGAATGCACCAGCAGTCCTAAAAAAATGCCGCAGGTTGCTAAAGATACTCTGAGAAAGATGATATTGATCTAATTTGCAGAAAACAACCAATCAAAAGTCTACATGGGCTCTTTCTTATGTTTTACTGAAGATCCTTTACAGGTTTTCTCTTAATATTTATATCTTACTGATATGTTACATATAATTCATGTTCCTTGTATTAATGTCTAAACTAAGTTATCAATGGGTGACAACTTCTTTGTCTTTTCATTGTTTATTACTGTCCACTGTTCTTCACCATTCTCACAGAAAACTATATGAGCATAACAGGCCTGGCTGCCACTTGATTTGAAATTTCACAGTGCGTGACTGGGTCAGTCTCTTAGCCTAGCTTACTTCAAAAGAGTATTGTGAGGATACAGTGTAGAGAAGGAGAATAGTGTACCTAACTTGAGATGTTTGGGGGGGAAACAAGATATAAATTGCACTAATAAAAAAAAAAAAAGATCTATGATAGGGCCATTACAGATTACTAGTTTCAATGGCTGTGTGACATAAGAGGTAGAATGCCTCTGCCCAGTATGCTGCTGGGCAGTTGACATCAGTACAGGGTAAATACTTAACCCCTGTTTGCTGGCATCCACAATCATCTAGATGACACTGTGAAAACATGCTGCTAAGCTAGATGGGCCAAAGATTCACGTTGTCTGAAAGTTAGGGTCTTTTCACAATTAACTTCCATGGACAGTGTCCATGAAAGTTAAGTATAGGGATGGTGGCCAGCATTCACACTGCAAATGCCAGCTTTTTTCCAAAGCTATCTGGCATTTACTTGAGTGTCGTTGCAGTGCAGATGCTTGCATCTGGAAGCATGCAATTTGCTGCAGCAATGGCCAGGTGCCAGACTTTCACTATGGTGACTGGGCAATGTGGTGCTTGAATGCACAGCTACACCTATGTCACACTGCCCTGCCCCGATGCAGGCTTCACACAAACGTAAGTATGAGGGCTGTGTCTGGGGCTGCACTAGGAGTACAGTAAGTGCTCCTAGTACAGCTGTGGAGTAAAACCTAGTGCTCCAGGGCTATTGAAGGTAAGAGATAGTCATGTGCACTCAGAGCTGTTCACGGATGGAAATGGCTCCACAGTATGTTTATGTTCCAAGCCAGAGCATCTCCAAGCATTCCCCATCTTTGAAGTGCAAAAAAGATCCCCATTCTGACCAAAGTTGCTTTTCTTAAAGACAGTGTTTAACTTTTTAAACACAGTGATTGGGGCTATTTACATACTTACCTCCCTTAGAATGGTTTAACTGGTCTGCTCCAGCTTCTCCCAGTCCAAGTCCAGCTGCCCACATTGTAAAGGCTGTTTTCCCAGTCAACACCAGCAGCAATGCAGATACACCTTTGTTGTTCCATTTCAGACAAAGTGTACCACGAGTGCCATCTACCCTTCACTGCCCAGTGGTGGAGCTGAACTATCTCCATGTTGGGGTTTAAAAGATGACCTTTGAAGCTTGTGTAAAGAACAATGGAAAATGCCACATCCCCATTTTTGAAGCTTATGTAAGCTTTGGAGTTTATCTTTGAAGCTTATGCAAGCTTCGAATATGGGCAGCAGCATTTTCCTTGTTCTGGACTAGAGCAGGTGACATTAGTTCTCTTGGGCTGTGGTCACACTTAAGATTTAATCCAGATTTAGTCCATTTTCATAGTGAGACAATACAAGAGCAAACTGACAAGCTGTTTTCTTTCAGTGTTAAATAACTCAGTCATGATTTATTATTATTAAAATAAATAGATGCTTTTGCTGGAGATTTAAAAGCATACATCAAGATATCACATACTGTTGCATATGAAGATATGCTACATTAGATGATAACTACATTAGTTCTGAACTAAAACATTGCAAAGCTTTCCAAAAATATTAAATATATGCATTGTTGGGCTACAATATCCAGGATCTGTGGAGTACAAATTGGACAAGTTCTCTTAAGCACATTTCAACAATGTAAAGGAATTTGTAATTCTTTTTTTCATACATACTTCTTCCACTGTCTCCTTACTGACTGGGGATGATGTGTTGCACTATACTGCAGCCATTTTGGCTGATATTCGATGTAACAAAAGCATTTCATGTAGCAGTTTAACCACTACCAGAATCCAGGAGAAATTACTGATAAGAGCAAATCGTGCAGCTGAAAACAGTTACTATGAGGGGTGGGTGTTCACACAGCTGAATGCAGCTGCAGTGTATGTGTGATTGATGTCAGATTGTGATGCTTTATGTTTATTTAGATAAGCTGTGGGCGGAGCTTCCCCAGATTACTCGAAGGAGGGGGGAGAAGTAACCCACAAGAAGAGCCAATAGAAAGTGGCACACACAAAAGAGGAGGTATAAAAGGCAGTGCCAAACAGAAGACAGAGTTCTATGCTTTGTTTTTCTGGGTCCCGAGTACACGAGTTGGCTAGTAGTGCTTGTGAGGAAGGAGGAACAGAGATAGATCTAGATTCTCAGAGTTAGGGAAAGTTGGCAGAGAGAATCCTGAGTACCAGTGAAAGGCTAGGCAGGCTGGAATGTTAATGTGTGTTGTTCAATCCTTTATTTTTCACCACTGAAGTGTATTCAATAAAGAACAGATTTTTTTTGACAGTATTTATTTCAAACAGTAACTCAGGGACACTAGCGAAATAGGTCCCTGGCACTTTAAATAAGTACAAGTTTAGGGAAGAGCAGCGCCACTGGCGGATGTAACAGGCGACTCTTCACAGCTTGTTGAGAAGGAAGTAGCAAAGGTGGCGGTCTTCACAGTGCAGGGCTGGGAGAGGGCTTGGTTGAAATGGCAATTTAAAGTTATCAAATTTAAAATACAAGGACGGGAGTGTCTGGGAAAGTAAATACCCACCCTGGCTGGGGAAAGGGCACCACACAGGTGATTCCTGGATAGAGTCAGAAAGTTTTTGTTATTCTAAATTCTAATAAAAGGGGACTCTTCCCAGAGACACACAGTCTCTCTGGAAGGAAGGCTCCCTTTCCCTCAGCTTTGGCTGTAATCCTTTCATTTGCATTGAACTGCTCTTCACTTGCATTCCACAAATGGTGACCCCAACGTGATGCTGAAGGTATAAACATACGTCAGACAGTTGAAGAATGGTCAACAAAATATCTCAGCTACCTGCATCATCATGCAATCTTGGCTTCCCTTGTCCATTAGGACAGATTGCAAATCTGTACCCCTAAATCCTGTTTATTATTTTATCTGCTTTTTTTAAAAAATATATTTCTTTGTTCTTCAGTTAAAAACTTCAGCTGCACCCAGGACAAAGGAGGAGAGGGAAAACTGGTCTTTACCCCCTTGAGGCTTAAAAACTGCAGATGCACCAGGCACAAAGAAGGAGAGGGAGAGCCTGACATTGCCCACTCTGTCCTGCCCTACTCTATAGTTCTGTATAATTTGATAGTGCATTATTTTGTATGATATGTAATTTTATAATGTATAAAGTAATATGATGTTTGGTTGCTATTTGCACTGTATCTTTTCTGTCTGTTGTATGTTATTAAAAACTCTCCAAGTTGGCTCCAACGCACATTGAAAGGTCTGATTTTAGCAAGAAACCTAACTTGACAAGCTCTATGCATTAGGTGTTTATGACTAGGGTTGAATGTAAAACCACTGCTTACTTTCTGCTGGTTGCGTTACCACAAGAGCTTGTCCTCATTCCGGCAGTGGTCTATGGAGCACTTCTGTAAGTAGTATGGGAGGAATACCACAGCTCCAGTGGGAAGATTTTCTCTGCCTCCAACACCCTACAGACCCAATGCACAGGCCTCTTTCTAACTGTAAAAAAGAAGTTTAGCAATCATTTGGGAAACTCATCCTTAGCTACACTTTAATTAACATTTATCACAGTCCTTAAAGCTTGCAATGGCAACTATATATTATTTTTAAAAAGCTACACAAATGCCAGCAAAAAACCAATTCTACTTCTAATGTCCCTAGAACATATCCATCTTTACATAAAGGGAAAAGTGGTTTTAGGAACAAGTGAACAAATGATTTGGATTTAGAAGAAAATCCACTTTTAAATATTCATAGTCTCCCATTCTGTTCCATTGTTGTCTGCCACAAACTCCCTATGGCAAGGTTCTGACATACTTGTGAGTGGGCATCATGCCATCCAAACAGATGGATGAGAACCCCGGTTGCCACGAGACCATAAGTACATGTCAAGCATGGGTGCTAGAGGCAACAATTCCAAAAAGAACACTAAAATATATGTTCATTTGGAAGGGTACTTATCTGTAATTAAAACAAACATGCCACCATTAATCCAATTTGGAGTTCAGCTGCTGCTAAAAATAGTACTGTGCAAATGATTCCTATGCCTTCTGAATGCAAAAGCAAATAGCAAATGTTTTGAATCTTGTCAAAACTGCTCTGCACAGAGAGAGGCATACACAAGTAGTATGATTAAAAAGGAAAGTCAGTAGGCCCTCCATACAATGGTAAACTGAATTACTTAGAGTGAAGTCCTTTTTCTAAATCCTGTGAGTTAGAATTGGCAGTATAATATTTAATTGCTGTCCTCTGTAAAGATCAGCATGGATGGTCTACAGGTGTAATGGGGGTTCCTGTAGAGAAGCAGCTAAGAGCTACTCAATGACAGTTACTAAACAACATGTGACTCAGGGTGTCAAACAAGGCCACAGTCAACAGTCTTATAGGACCAAACGTGTCCCTGAAGGCTGCCTATTGCTGCAGTTAAAAGATGCACTGCTCTTTTTCACTGAAAAACTAGCAGAGAGCAAACTGAAGGTATGTTCAGTCACATAATTAGGGATGCCCCCAGGGCAAATTTGAGACCCTAGCAACAAAAAGAATATTTTTAAAAATTATTTACCTCATCCCAAAGTGTCCTTTTTTTCCCCCACACTCATAGATTGGATTTCCCAACCCTCAGGGAACTTGTTGTTGGGGCAGATGGGGTACAAAATCTTGTAGCCTGGAAATGCTGGGCTGACTAAATGGGCTGGCAGCAGCAGCCAATGGGACATCTCAGAAGGCAATGATATATAAGAGAAGCGAGGAAGGGGGCTTTTTAGGCACTTATTTCAAAATTGTATGACACAAGTTTTACCTGAGCAAATAGATGCCCCCAAAATGTACAGGCTGATCACACTTTAGCTATTCTTTCTGCTAACATGCTGGAAAAATGATGGCTCTTAGGCATTACCACCACTGTTCTACTGAAGATATATCATATGCATATGTGCATCTGAAAATAGGGGCAGTGCAGAGAAATGTGAACCTCCAAAGATACCAAGTTTGTTGCAGCATTTTCTCTGTCCATCACTTTGCAACTTATAGGCCGCATCCCCATTATAAACTTAATTCAGTTTCCCTAAACCGAAATAATAGAACCGGATGCAAATGCGAATTTGCCTGTTCCCATTACTTTAAACTTAATCGCGTTTGATCTGCATTCTGAGGATCGTACATGGCGTACATGACTCAAGTGGCTACTTTTTAAAAGCCACTTTTCGGGGCTGCCCTGCCCTCTTTCTGCTGGCGTGAACGTGCCACCCATAATGGACCCCTTCACCGAATCCGGCTGGGTGGCTGCCGCTTGCCTGGATGGAGGAAAACTGGCAGCCACCCAGCCAGCGATTGTTCCCATTGCTCAGGGCACACAGCAGCAGTGGCTACTCAAGCAAGGGGGCTTTAAACATTCACACATCTCCCCTGCTTTCCTTTCCCCTTTAAAGGTCAGAACTCCAAAGAGCTTTGTGCAAAATTGCAACATTGTTATCAGGTGTCAAGTGCCTGGATTGCTACAGTGTAGCAGCTGCTGTGAAAGTTGAATTTTTACACTGAAATCACTGTCTTTGGAATCAAGCTATTGGGAGAGGGAAACCTTTAACATGGATTCTCATCCCTTAAAACGGTAGGGTCCCCACAGTAAAAAATGTAACACGTATCAAGCACATGATCCGGAGTGAGACCTGTTGAAATGAGGGTTAACATTTACAATGATTTGGGACAATTTAACACGCAGGAAGCGTGTTAAGCCAAACTGACATGGCGTCTGTGAGGATTGAAAATGGTTTGAAATTGAAATAAGCTTGTAATGGGGATGCGGCCTAAGTGATCTTACCAGGAAGAAAAAAACCTTGCACTATTACATAGTTTTATGTCGGAAACTCACTAAGTGTAGTATGTATCTTAATCATTCTGTCAAGACAGGAAGTCAAAACATATTAATCATACTACAAGCTGTGGTAAATGTTCTATTTTCAAGCACCTTTGGTTTTTTTCCCCATTTATGATTACATAGCTGTTAAGCAACAGTCTTGTTTGGCTCATTAGGAATGGTAAAGATAACGCTTTAAATCTGTTTGTTTATTTAAAACATTTCTATACCACTTCATTGTATATATTTAAAAATTCAAAGCACTATACAAAAAAACAGTAATACTGTATTTTCTGGCGTATAAGACTACTTTTTAACTCAGGAAAATCTTCTCAAAAGTTGGGGGTCGTCTTATACGCCGGGTGTTGTCTTCTTATACGGCGAGTACATCCCAAACTCTATATTTGAACTGGAAAGTTGAGGGTCGTCTTATACGCCCAGTCGTCTTATACGCCGGAAAATACGGTACATATATTAAAAACAGCATTAAAAAGTGCTGTTGTTTGGTACCTGTGAATCATGTCTGACTCTTGGTTGACTACAGGGCATCTCTATGCAGTTTTCTTGGCAGACATATAGAAGTGGTTTGTCTCTGCCTACTTCCAGGGAGAGGCTGGGGACAGAACTGGTGACTCTTTGCTTCCTAGGCAGTTTGTTCTATGCTTTACAGCCTATCAGTAAATTTAAGTTGATTACTGTTTCCTCTTGCAGTGTCCTTTAACCTGTCTTTGCTATGCAATACTACAGTTCTCAGTTTTAGTGCTCAGAATCTCTCTTCCTTTGTCATTAAACCTACTTCATATTCTTCTTAGGAAGTATTCTGTGAGATAAAAGAAGTGGAAAATGACTGGGAAGGTAAACCTTTTTCTAAGGTTCCAGTGAGCCACTCCTCTCTTTCTGAATTCTAGTAGAATAAGCAACCAGGGCTACTGCTAGCCATAAGTATTCTACCAGCAGCAATAAAAACTCATCTAATCGTTTACAAAACGTTTTACACAATAATCCATCTCAGAAATTAAGAAGGAAATACTTTTTCTACACTACAGCAGTAGCAGTTACATTTTCTATAAAGTTTAAACAATCACACATTTTATAAGCATATAAAAATTATCAGTTACATGAATTGTTCCTTTGAGAATGAGAGGTAGTGGGCACTGGCAACAGAAGCTGAGAAATGGAAGCAGAGAAGGGAGAGAATGGACAGCCATATATAAACTGAAATAAAGGTGCATGTATATATTATTGGCAAGTGTCCTTAGAAGACATTTGTGGCTAGTAATTGCACTTAGGAATGTACAGTATATAAAACCAGCTGAAGTAAACAGGAAAATGCAAAACCACCAACATTATTTGTGCAATTCCATCCCAGTTTCCATGTAATAAAAACTGTGATGTCAAAAATGAACTTTAATTTCTTGAATGTACAGAGATGCAACAGGACAAATGTCCATCTCTTTTAAAGAGGGTTTTGAAAAAGACACATGAGTCAGTCTAAGACTGATTTATGGGAAGATCTTAGGGGCAGACCATACAGCAAGCACTTCAAAAGCAATACAGTGATGCCTCAAAGTCACCAAGGCTTTGCCTGGAATAAATCTTGGTAGGGTTAAATTTCTTTGTCTTTCTCTGGTTGGTTAACTTCCTTAGCTGATTAATCCAGTATTCATTATTTATCTGGACTTTAGAAATGCATTTGACAAGGTGTCTCATAATATTCTACTGGGCAAACTAACTGATAAGATCTGTGGCTGGCTGTAAAATCATACCGAAGGAGTGCTCTCATCAATGTTTCCTTTTCAAACTTGGAGGACCTTTTAAGCAGGATGTTCCAGAGTTTAGTCCTGGTGTCCATTACTCTTAAATGGAGTTATGATTTACTCATTGAGGCAGATAGAATTCTTATTAAATCTACAGATCAAATACCCTAGAAGATAGAATCAAAACTTGAATTGCTCTAGGAAGGTTGGAGAGCCTGGCTGAAAACAACAGAACGTAATTTTATAAAGATAAAAGCAGAGTGCTCCACTTAGGATAAAAGAGTCTAAAGTGCAAAGTGGAGGATACTTGGCCTAGACAAAGAAAGCAGCAAGATGACTGCCTTCTCTTAACATGTCTCCCTTGTGCTGCTGTGCAGAAAGAGTGGAAGTGACTCTATATCACAAGAGGAAATGTGAGGATCTTTTTTAGACAGCAGGAGGGAATCCCAGCAAAATACTGGGCTTTTACCTCTGATTGTCACTTCTTCTAGGGATCTTTCTTCTTGCAAAATACCCACATGCAAGAAGTTCTCACTCTCTTTTTTTGTTTATTATTTTTTCATGTGCTTCCTATATATCAATATTTGCAGGTGGAAGAATCTCACAAAGAAACAGTTAGAAGTAAGCAATCGCTATTATAGAAAACCCAGCGTTGTTTCTGGTCATGTAGTGAGTTTTTGCTAAACTAATTTGGGACTGCACTGGAATTCCCATTATTTATTACCTGCACCTAGGTCCTAGAGACACCTTGAGAAAATGAGGTATGTTTAGCCTTTAGGTGGATTATAGAACTGCTTGCCTCAAATTTCTGAAAAGAGGCCACAGAGAAGAGGCTCGTGAAATGTTTTCTTTTCTCAAAGATAGAACACAAAACAATGGACTTAAGTTGCAGAAATGTATTATAGCAATTATAGTTCAATTGTAGGCCAAATTATCTAGAGAGCTTGTGGCTCTGCAGGTGTTTAAGCAGGGCCTATACTAAAAAAAGGCATCTTTGAGATGCTTCTGAGGTGATTTCAAACTGGGGTTGTTCACATACCAGTCTGCCCCTCCCTCCTTTGCCTGAACATTCTCTGCTAGAAAAGGTAGATTAGAGAAGGCTTGGGAATGCAAGAGCCGCACACTGTCTCTCTGGGTGTTTTCCCACTGTAACTAGAAGTACCCATTGAGTACCCATTAATGGGTACAAAAATGCCATTACGTACCCATTAATGGGTACTTAATGGGTACTTTTAGTGACAGTGGAAAAACACCCTCTGAGGCACTCCATTTGTTATGTTTGAACAAACCCTATGTCTGTGAGAAATGGTTTGATACAGAATCATCTTTGAAGCTGGGGGTTAGACCAAACAGCCTCGGGGTTCCTTCTAATTCATCTGTTTTATAAGTCTCTAGCATACATTGCTTAATGTGTGCTACCTGGTACACCAAGCTTTAATTTTATTCATTTAAAATTTAAAAAAAGACAGAAAGCCGCTCACAATATCTCTCCTCCCCAAAGCCAACCCAAGAATACACGACACAAAAACATAAAGAGTTCATAATTCAAGCAGTAAAGCACTGAATCCTGTAAAGCCTAAAAAATTGCCTGCTGAAGCAGCACAGCCTTTAGTCCCTGTTCAAAAGCATGTAATTAAGGGGTCAAATATACCAAATCTCTGGAGCTTGTTCAATATTCTGGACAAAAGAATAGAAAAGGACTTTTCTTTTTCATTTTTGCTCCAGGAGTCACCCCCCACCCCACCCCTCAATTCTAGACCTGCAAGAAGGGCCTCAATGGAGATGCAGAGTTCCAGGACAGCAGAGTTATCTGGAGGGTTTCTGATCTGCCTCCAGTTTCAGTTCTTTTAGAGAGCCTCTGAATTGAATGGGAAAACAGAATGGTAACCAGCGAAGCAGATATAGAGTGACATAATGTGTCTTGCTGGCTTTGGACTAAAGATCAGCAAATCTGTCCATGTTGGTTTTTCTCAACTTCTCAGGTTTTTAAGTCAGCTTGCATGAATTCTGCATTACTTTCCAATCATTTACTCTCTTCACATGCATTTCTTTTAATATCTGAATTTACAGAGCAATCCTAACCCTGCTTACTAATGGGTAAATTCTATAATTAATAATCTTACTTATGGGAAGCTAGGGTTATTATTGCAGGGTTTATAAGCATTTGTGCTTAGCATACACTTTTGTGGGAAGCTATGAGAAGCAATTACATATAAATTTATTTATGATCTGAGACCAAAACTACAGAAGAGAGAGGAAACAAATAGTTTTAAGCAATACTAAAACAAAATAATTTAAAATCAAAACAAAATGGGATTGAATATCTAGTGACTTAATTGCAGCCTTGTAGTGACAGAATAAGGATAAATTCTGGCAACACTCCTAATGAACACTGGACTAGAATCTGAGAATAGCAAGGCTGGATAAAATATCATTGTTTTTCCTAGCATTGACACAGGTGCACTCAGAAGCAGGAAGGGTGCAAATGTGCTCCTATTGTGCTTTCTGTTACCTACTTTTAAATAGACTGATGCAATAAAACATCAAAATTAATGTGTGCAGCATCTTTTTGACAGACTAAAATCCTGCGTCTAGGGAATTTAGCTCTGAAGACAGTGTAAGATGCATTCATATGTAGCCAATGACACACTGAATTCTCAGAGTTCAGACAACTGTGCTATTTAAAGTTATTTCATTTGACCTAACCTGCTTGCAAGTCCTGCAGATGCTAAGGAATAGCTGGCAGTTCATGTATATCTGTTTTTACAGTGTAAACATATAAGTTGATCTCTGAGAAAGAAAGAAAGAAAGAAAGAAAGAAAGAAAGAAAGAAAGAAAGAAAGAAAGAAAGAAAGAAAGAAAGAAAGAAAGAAAAAGAAATGGCTTGACTGGACGATCTATGGCATAACTCAGGCTAGTTATTAGGGAATAATCTGGGGTATGTAATTCTAAATGGTTTAGATACTGTCAAATTGGGCCTAACCCCTATCAACTGTACAGACAAATTTTCCCTTGTGGTTAGTGTGTCAGATTCTTATCCGAAGCTCGAGTCTGCACTCCTACATGAAGCCAGATGGGTAGCTTGGGCTAGTCACAGCTCTCTTTCTGAGCTGTCACTGCCCCACCTACCTCACAGGGTGTCTGTCGTGGGGAGAAGAAGCTTTGTTAGCCACTTTGAGTGCCCTTAAATGGGTGAGAAAAGCAGAGTATAAAAGCCAACTCTTCTTCTAAATATACCTTGATGCATAAAAATTCTCTTATGTATTGAGATAATGCATAGGCACTTTAATATGACCAAGAAGATATACAATCACTCATGTAATTGTAATGGTAGCTTTTTAGACCTCTCTGGCTATAGCTTGGATCCATATATTGTAGTTTCTAGTTTACAGGCTATCATAAGTTTTTAAGATCACCTAGCAAAGCAGTCAGTTTGCATGCGTGGGCCAGTCCTAAGTGTTAATCCTCAATTTCCACCTTTTCTCAAGAAAAAGTATCTGTATTAGAGACATGCAAATTCAGTTTGAGTTCAAAAAGTTTGAGTCCAATCACACCAGCCCTGTTTGGTTTGATTTGAACCAACCAAACAAACAAAAGTCAGTGGATATCTCAGTCTGCATGAAAAAGTCTGTTTGAGAAAGATCTCGGTGGAGGAAAGTAGTCTTTCCAGAGACTGAACCCGAATTGACCAGGAATTTGATAAAATAATCTGGAAAAATTGCTGCTGTGCTGTGGTAAGTTTGGGGGGTAAGTCCTCTGGTTTTTGGACAGAGTTTGGGGGACTTGCTGTGGTGGACAGTTCAATGAAGGTGTTCTGATGGCCACTCAAGTCTCCTAGGGATTAGGCCTATTTTTTATTACTTGAGGGGAAATCGAGGCTTATCCTTAAGAAATTTACAAAGAAATGCTCTGGGTCTTTGTTCAAACAGGAATTAACAGGATTTATTTTAAAGTAACAAAAACACATAAACAATTTCAGTTTCTTTCTCAAGGCAAACAAACAAGTACTTTATGTGTCTCTCAGTTGAAACAAAATGGACGCTGAATGAACCGCTGGAAGAACCTTAGGCTCTTTTCTTTCTCTTGCTTTGAAGAATTCAGCTTTCATTGGGCTTCTTTGTTTTCAACCAGATGGTTCTTGCTGTTGTTTTGGAACTGCTTTGTTACTGCCTTACCAAGGAAAAGGTAACAGGTAAAAGGTAATAAGGATGGCCTAATGCTGGCTTTAACTCTGAGAAAACAGGCCTTGCCTTCTTTCCCTCTCAGTAAACTTTCTCTCAGTAGAGATTTGGAATGTACGAAAACATATCCAGCTATGGGGGTGTTGTCACAGCTCCAACCAGCCAGGGCTAACATTATTATTTATTTATATTATTATTATTATTATTATTATTATTATTATTATTATTATTATTATTATTATTATTATTATTATTATTATTATTATTATTATTATTATTATTATTATTATTATTTCTAAAGCGCTGTACATGTACTCAGCACTGTACAGGAAAAAATACATTAATAAAACATAGTATAAAACCTGCCAATGGCATACAATCTAAAGATAAAATGAAATAATAATATACACTAATAAAACAAAAACAAAGGAAAAAAACTTCAATTCAATAAACAGATCAAATATTAAATATTAAGGTATGAAACAAATCACACAAAATCTGGGAACGCTTTCCTGAACAGGGAAGTCTTGAGCTCAGATTTAAATGACGCCAAAGACGCGATAGCCCGCATATGCTGAGGAAGGAGATTCCAGGCATAAGAAGCAGCAAGGGAAAACAGACGAATCCAGGAGGGGACAGTAAAAATCCTGTACTGAAACAGCAGGTTTTGGCTAATACATTTTGAAACTACACTGAGGGGTTTTCCTTTTAGAACTTCTGACTTTAAACAGCAAATTGGGGCAGGGCAGCAGAACAATAACAGGTGTCAACCCAGTGCTCAGCAGCAGGAAAAAAAAGCTCATTCAATGCCGGGAATAAATAGGAACAGAATAGAAAACAAATCAGCAAGTGTCATTTTGCCTCTTTATAAATCTATGGTGAGGCCACATTTGGAGTGTTGTATACGATTCTGGTCACCACACCTCAAAAAAGATATTGTGGAATTGGAAAAGGTGCAGAAAAGGGCAACCAGAATGATTAAGGGTCTGGAACACCTCCCTTATGAATCCAGGCTGCAACGTCTAGGCCTCTTCAGTCTAGAGAGACAGTGTTTAAGAGGGGATCTGATTGAAGTATATAAAATTATGCACGGTATAGAAATTTGGATAGAGAAAACAACAGTAGAACCAGGGGGCACTCTATGAAGCTGATGGGTGGGAGAGTCAGATCTGACAAGGGGAAGTATTTCTTCACCCAGAGGGTCATCTCTTTACAGAATTTGCTGCTGGAAGAGGTGGTAACAGCTACCAGCCTAGATGGCTTTAAGGTAGAATTAGACAAATTTATGGATGACAGATGTATCAGTGGCTACTAGAATGAATGCCTAGGTACATATTTCAGGGTGGGGGGAAAGCAGGATGCTTCTAATGCCATTTGCTGGGATTCAAGAACAGGAAAAGATTTGTCCTTGTCTCTGCTTGAGATGCCCATGAGCATTTGGTGGGCCACCATGTTTGACGGGATGGTGGGCTAGATGTGCTGTGGCCTGATCCAGCAGTGCTTCTCTTGCATTATTAAAAATGCATACAGGAACAAGCTGTGTTTATTGGCTATTACTAGAATATATAATGTATCTGTGCTGAAAAGTTTAGGTGCAGCTTTTTCTACTCTCTGAAATAGCTATATCTATAGAGTTCTTGCACACTGCAAATTCATTATAGTTGCATAATCCTTGAAATGTTTACCTTTTCAAACTGTTATTATCTTTATTCCAAAGTACAGCAAATATGTCATTTATTAATAAGAAGCACTTTAGCTAACACTTCTAATATCACTAGGAAGGCAGCATCAGCTACTTGCAGGTGAGGAAAACAGAGGCTTCAATTCTGTCTACGTAAATAATATAGCTGAGAGTCTGTAATAAAACTCCAACTGTGAAAATGGCATCTGACTTTCACGTTGCTAAATGGAGTCAAGCCCCTCTGTAGCAAATAACAAAATGGAAACATTAATTTTCCTGGGAGACAAATTAAATATTCTTAAGTAATTAGGAATATAGACTCATGTAAAAAAGAACAAGAAATCTAACATAAATTGCAGGGTTTGGCAAACCACTGGCTCTAGAGAACCAGAATTTGGGGTGCTTTATTTTAACAGCCACCTTGACCCTCTAACATGCATCCTTACATGTTTAAAATGTCCTAGAAAAAGAAAGCTGAATTATACTTGATATACAGCAATGGAAAAGCATTTTAGATTTAAGTGTTAAACCATGGTATAGAGTGGCAGAAACAAAGTTCAGGCCCTCTACCTCTTCTGGTGCATTTATAAACAGAAAAAAATATGAATTTGTTTATTTTTCTGTCCCTACTTATACCCAGGGCAGGTTATAATAAAATCATTGTAAAAGCAGATAAAATAGAAGAAAACAGTGATTGTGCCTGAATGTGGTGGAAGATCTTTTGTTTCATGAATTATAAAAGCAATGGGGCACAGCACAGGTGGATTTCTAATGGGTAATATGAGAAATACAAGATAGGACAATCAGGAAACTGATGTAGGTTGATTCTGCACTGGATGGTATACCAGACCAGCAAAAGTACTCTGGCAAGGTCTAAGGAAGGTCCTTTAGCATTTGTTTCATGTTCTACACACTATATCAGATATGCCCAAACTCTAGATTACCCATATATTCCGGCGTATAAGACGACCCCCAACTTTTCCAGTTAAAATATAGAATTTGGGATATACTCGCCGTATAAGAAGACAACACCTGGCGTATAAGACGACCCCTGACTTTTGAGAAGATTTTCCTGGGTTAAAAAGTAGTCTTATATGCCAGAATATACTGTACATCTATACCCAAACCACTCTCAACATGGAGTGGTCTCATAGATGAAACAAAGCAATCAGATCACTCCCAGGATAGGTGAGTGTTGTTATAAAAATAAGAAAGGTCACATGATACCAGCTTAATGAGTTGCTGTTATTTCTCCTCCTCTTCCCCTCAAGTAATGCCGCCTATATCTACACATCATGCAAATGATTGTGTGGGGTGTTTTCAAATACTTGTTCTTTTCTGTTTTTCAACCCAAAATAATTATCCTTCTCTAAACTGTTGAGTCTTAAACTGTCCTTTGCACTGCACTGCATTCACTGGCATAGCAAGCAACATCTACAGTATTATACAGTAAATTAAGCTGCTAACAACCACTTTATTCTTGAATATGGATTACTATTGTAACAGAATAGCTCTATGAATGTGCCATTCAAACACCTGCAAGCAGCAATGTAAATGTCATCTACATATCTATGCAGTTGCGGATGCTGACCCAGCAGATCCATATGCCACCAAAGTTCTAAGCTCTCTCAAGTCTTCAGGGACAGCAGCACATAGCTTGAACCTGAAAGCTGTTTCCACCTCCATCATGAGGAATTTGGGCTATGAAACTTGTATACTGGCACAAGATCATGTGTTAACATATCAATATTATACTATCAAAACAGAATATTTGTTAGGCTGTGCAAAAGAAATTATTTATTTATTTACTTATCTACATTTATATCCCGCCCCATACCTGAAGGTCTCTGGGCAGGTTACAACCTTAAAACAACAGATTAAAACAGAATATACATTAAAAGACTTTAAAAATTCAACGCTCTAAAACAGTACACATTATGTTTAAAATGATATCACACATACTTGTCATTTTTCTGCCCATGCACTTCAAATTCAGTTGTTCAGCATATCTTGCTTTTGTGATGTCTTTCAATAAATCTAATTAGCCAACAGTTAAAGCAGCAGCTATTGATCCCCTCATTTTTCCATGGTCATTCTTATGGAGTGTGTTCAACATTTGGGACTGGGGAAAAGTACATGTGTTTGTTCCTAACTCTAACACAAATATGAATCTAAATATGAATTTTGCAATAAATGTCATTTCCAGTATATATTGTATGAATTCTATTTCATTGACCATTTTCTAATATGTCAACAATTGATTATGGGTAAAGTTTAGCTAGCCATCTGTTTCACATATTATCAAACTGTGCTTGGTTATTATACTGTTTAAAATTTTGGAATTAGAATTAGTTTGGCTTAGGTTTGGATACAGAGAAATATTTACTGTTGTAATAAACATTTAATTATTAATCCCATCTGTTGTCTATCTGTTTAAGAACATTTTATCTTGAGCATGGACTAACTGATGTAACTCCCAGCTTGGGATGTGATAAAGCATATGAAAAAGCTGGAAGCAAATAAAGTTTGTGAATTTAATAGGCTAGTACATAAGCATTGATTTAATTTAATTATTGTCATTTATATCCTGTTCTATGCCAAAAGTCTCAAAGGTGGGTTAATTAAAATCACTCATAAATAACAGTTACCATACTTTTAAATTTACAGATAATCTGAAGGTAACCCAAAATACTTTTGGAATAAATTAGAATTAATGGCAAATTTGTTAATCATTCTATCTAAGAAACAGAATATCTGGTATTCAAAACACAGGGAAGTAGGAAACAGATTCTACAGTCATATCATATTAGAAGACACATTAGATACACAGTTAAACATTTCTCACTGAATATTTGTGATGTTCCTTGGCTTTTGGTGTTGTTAATTTAAATTTTAGTGTACTATAACACAATTTGTTTTTTGTACCTTCTCATTTCAATGTAAGCCTTTATTTCCCTTACAAACGTTCTCCTTCAGTTTAATTTCTCATTTTCTTCCCAAATATACTAAACAGACTAGCTTTTCATGACACAGGTGGAAGGAAACAATGGTGCCCATATTTTCTAGAATGTTTTGACATTTTTGCACATTGGAGAAGACCATAGCTCTGCAGTAGAGTATACACTCTTCATTAAGTGTTTTCCACATTTAATAATAACTCAGAATAGAATTATAGACAAGATCTTTGCATAAAACCATAAGGAGCAACTGATCTCCATATTTCAGTATCTAGCACCAAAGCAGTTCACACATTAACATGATTAAAATTCATATTCCTCATATCAGGCCTCTTCTCTGCATCTTCCTAGTTCATTCCTTCTCATTGATTCTCTTTGCAATATAACCATTTGGTTACTTTTTCTCTACAAAGCGTCTAGATTCTTTTCTCTTCAAGTCATAGTATCTATATTTCAAGGGAATATTTAAAAAACAACAACACTAGTTTTGGTTTTGGATTAATTATATGCCCAGCTACAGATTTTACTGTGTGCATCAAACATTAAAGCTAAAAGATTAAAAAAAAATTCCCCAAAACATGTTTCAAATTATTAAAATAGGCAGTGGCTTTGGTAGAAAGTTTTACCCTATCAACTTATAACTATAACTAGGATGAATTAAATTTTTCCACTGTATCCCAGAATGTATCTCATCCTCTCTCGACCCCTTCTCCTTTGGCCTTCAGTCTTTCCTACCATCATAATCTTTCCAATGAATCCTTTCTTCTCTTATGATGCTGAAGTATTTGGGTTTCTCTTTCAGTATTAGTTCTTCCAGTGAGCAGTCAAGAGTTGATTTTCCTTAGTATTGGCTGATGGAATCTTCTTGCCATCCAAGAGACTTTTAAAATGCTAATTCTCTGGCACTAAAGCTTCTTTATGGTCCAATTCTCACAGCCATATTTTACTACAAGGAAGATCATAACTTTGACTATACAGACCTTTCTAATACTTTTTTTATTAAATTGACAATACAGAATTATGCTGGCAAGTTTTAAATTAAGCTATACACTATTCGTCACCCTAAACAAATCTCTCTCAAGAACCTTCTGCGTGAAGGAGCTATTCAACAATTATTTGTTGATACTTCCTTTTTTCGGTTCTGATAAGCATATCTGGTTCTCTGAA
Source organism: Aspidoscelis tigris stejnegeri (assembly GCA_023333525.1). Classification (NCBI taxonomy): domain Eukaryota; kingdom Metazoa; phylum Chordata; class Lepidosauria; order Squamata; family Teiidae; genus Aspidoscelis; species Aspidoscelis tigris. The sequence goes on along the minus strand of JALMGA010000005.1, from coordinate 47,338,267 downwards.
ATCTTTATATCTCTGTCTACAAGATTAAATCAAGATTTTCACTTAGTAATGTGATATGCAGATAGGGTACAATCCATTCATACAAGATCCACTATATCTGTTACTAAGGTAGTTTGGGCTGATGGGGGTACAATCCTGTAATACCTGGAGAGACGCAACTTGATCTACCAAGTCAGCTAGAGGTACAAGATGTTGGAAGTCAGACTGAACAGCAATTTGATAACCCTCCAGTTTTGTTCCATAAAATCAGAGCAGCCCATGTGCAAAACTGCTGAATTACCTGCTTCTTATCTTAATCTTCAATGTGCAATGCAGGAAGAAGTATCACTGAGGGAAAACTCTATAGACAATCAATGCCATAATATTTTTAAGGTGTAGAATAGTTCTCAGCCATTTTGTCACAAACAGTTATGCTTCCTTCAGAAATCAGCACAAAACAATAAAGCAAGCCTTTTTCTGATATAACCTATTCTGCGAGCTCTCAGCACAGAAATACTTAAAGAAAATTGAATCAGATTGACATCAACAATCCTTTTATACTCAGAATGTTTTAAAAGAAATAGCATTTTGATTTTCCAGTGTTCCACAGGGAAGATCTATATAGCATCTTGCTTTAATTAACTCGAAGGCAGCAATTCAGTTTTGTGCTTTGATAAAATGAACCTTAATATAAGAATACTTAAAATTATAATAAATAAGATTATGGATTGCACAGCAGTACAACTTCGTTCTGTCTGAAAATAAGAAAGAAACATTTAAAAAAATCAGGGGGAGTGATGGAAGAATGTCTATTTAATAAAGGGGCTGTGTGAAATATACTGAATATATGAGCATACATATAAGGGGAAAAAATGGAATTAGAATACTTTCCAAAAGAAATGCTCAATTAGATATACAGATATTAATGGACCAGGTCAGTTGCAGCCTGAAGAAGAAACCCACTCAAATCAGCACAATGCCCTAGAGTTCATTAGCCATGAATGCTCTCTCAGAAACTCTTTGGACTATACACTAAAGAGCAACTTAATAGTATCTGGCAGTTTTCTTCTATTTTGTAGACCATCTGACAGAGTATGCCTTAGGTTTTGAACGGCCCTCTGCTAAGTGGGATGTGAAACAGCCTGGGGGAGACATTTGTAGCTTCTGTACTTGATGAGTGAGGGGAAGACATATTTGGAAGTTGGGCAGTGCTCACCGTAAACATCTAAGAGCCTTTATCTTCTGGAATAAAACAAAAGATGAGTGTTTGTTTTATAGCTGACAGCTACAGTCAAGAGCCTCTCAGGCCTGATCTTGAAAGTTAAAAGACCAGAGAGAAGGAAAAGATCAATGCATCTCTGTATATTATTTAAGTCCATTCTGCCAATGAACACAACAAATTCTACATGCACTGCACCAGTCAAAGTTAAACCACAGAAGGGGGCAATATCCCAAAACAACACAAGTTTACAGAATGCAATTACAGATGTATTTATTTATACCTTGTCCATCAATCTGTAGCACTCAGGTTCTGTTACAAAAAATGTAGCAAAAACGAAGAATCCAAAGTGTATCAAGATCAAGATAAAAAGGTGCATTTAACTGCTGTCAGTTTCTGCTCTCAAATAGCTATCTCTAAACTGCTTTGCAACAGTGTATCCAGGTTGGGACCACAAGAGTGACAGGAGAAAGTGGAGGATCATACTGGAATCTGCCTTTTGAACTCCTTTATCAGTATTGCTGTTTCTAATATGAGTCTCAACTCTCTCTCACCACATATTTTGTGGGTTGCTGATGTTATGTACCACTTACCTACCACAATTTAGAATTGACCTTTCATCTTCTGAGAGTGATGGGAGATCTCAGAAAAGACTAAAAGGCTGATCCCATACACAGCAAAACAAAAGCAAATGAAACAAGTAGCTCAAAGTAATTTGGGGGGGGAGTGTGCATGAAAAAAATTCAAATTATTTTAGCTATCAAATCAAACATCCAAAAATTCTGTTCATCATTGAATTGTTAAATCAAAAAACAGATTTTGCATTCATATTCAATTGTTTTTGCAAACTTTTTGCAAACTTTTCCCCATTAAAAGAAGTGTTTTTCACCAAAAACATAACAAAATGCAAATATTTGATAGGAATATTTATTTTTGCAAGCAGAAGCTTTGTTCACTTTGAATGAACTTTTGGATGCTTGGACAAAGGGATTTTCAATTCGAAGTGCATGTTCATGAATTTAGAAAATTCAATCAAATGTGTTAATTTGAATGCTATTTTGTATATCCCTATTCCCTGTTGAATTGTTTAGAGTGCTTTCCCCTTAGAATAGCAAATATTATGATTACCTGCAACTTAATATTAGGTATTAATTGGTTTTCCTCAAGCTGATCCTTTCAAAAATAACTTGATGTAATCTATATAGTATATCACAGTATCACAGAATCCACAAGAATAATTACTAAAAGCTTAAATTCCCTTCTTCAGAGAATATATACTGTGCTGGTTGCCTGTTTTTCCTATAATCTTCTTCAGTTCGCTTTACTGTGTGGTACAATCTATTGCTGAAAAAAGAGACCTTGCATACATAAAATAAAGATCATCGTGATTTTATTTCTAAGGAATCACAGAATCACAGTTAAGATTGCAATTCTAAAATGTCTAGCCCTAAGTAATATCAAATAAAATGAATTATATAAGTTCATGAGCTTTTTGGATTCATCAGCTGTGGCTTCAAGTTTCAGTGAATCTTTTTTACATTCATGTAAAAATGTTATTTTTGGTAAGAGTTTTCCCTTTATATCTATAGAAAGCAATGCAGCAAAAATATCAAATAACAAATTGCTTAACATTGACTCATATTGTCCATTATACTGATCTATTTAGAGGTAAACAAACAATGCTGGAAGACTCCATTAGACAAGCTTTATGCTTTTAACAATTTAAAAATAGTTGTCTAAACAACAACAATAATCTGATGGTTTAGCATATTATGAGGTTTACAGAAGCAATTTTAAATTTAAGAAAGATGGAAAATGGTACTGTTCTTGTAAAACATCTACTTTAAGTTCTGTTGTGTTAGGAAGTTTTAACAAAGGGGTTGGTTTCACAGAGATCTAGCTGGCAGAGAATTCTTTGGGAAGGGAGGTGGGAAACAGCTACACAAAAGTGAATGATTTTTATTGAAAAATTAATAAAAGCCAATTTATTTAAAATGAATGATTAGCAAAAAGATTCAATCCAACTTAATTAGAAATAATTAATAAAGCTAATCCTATTGCCTATGAAAAGTAAGTAATGGTTTCTCTATCACAAGTATAGGATGAGAAAAGGCAAACTCAGAGGCTTGCTGGTATTGTATCAAATTTCAGAAGTACCAGAAGGCAAGAGAGTGATAAAGTTAAATAATTGAGTTGTGTAAAGGAAAAAAGTGGGAAGAGGAACTGTATAACTCCACTGGAAGTCTGCAAGTTCTGGTACAGAAGGCCAAAAACCAGCTCTCACACACTTTGAGGTGCTGTGTTAGAAAGAAAAAGGAAGGCTACCTCATTTTAAACACATGATCCATGGCAATCGAGTGACACTGGGCCCCTTCCCTCCCTGGACCCCTGATTTGGATAATCAGTTGGTCAAATAGTTTAATGAACTTGAAAAGGGAAAGAAAAAAATGGCCATCTCTTTATTTAAAGGGTTATTTAGATGAAGTGATAGTTAATATAAGGAATAATGTGCATTTCAACAATTATTTCTTCATATTAGCTTTTTGCAATAATCTGATGTGTCCTCTGCCTAGTTTTGGAAAATCCCTTTGTATCTTACACCATGCTAAGGACATGGAGATAACTAAAAACATTTGCTTTCTTTGATGAAATGACATACCATACATGCACACTCAACAAACAATACATACACATACCTACACACACAATGGTGTAGCGTTCTCTCACTGACGCTCTCACATACTTTTTAAGCACTTTCCCCTATTTCTGTGGTGGGGACAAGAGTAATTTTTTTTTTTTTCCTGGAAACAATCCCTAAACATTTCCATTGTTTTCCCTGTCAGCACTGGGTTAGGAAGGAAGGGAATAAGGTTTCCTCTACACTCAGTTCTGCAATGGCAAAGAAAGCCTCACTCATAGTTTGGAGCAATACTTCTTCCGCACTGCAAAGAAGTCTTGGAGCTCATAAAACTGCAAGGGTCATTTGTTCCATTATTCTGATCCTGTAAAATCTTCCAGCAATTGTGCTATGCCAAAGGGAGAAAAGCTACTTCTCCCAGACAAGAGGATGCCAGTGTTGGATTTTGGCAGGAGTCCTGCAGAACACCAGAAGTCATTATATAGGCCATATCTAGCCCACAGGAAAAGAGTTCATTAGCCTTATGCCAGAGAAAACTTCAGATAGGCTTAGAGCTGAGTCTTCATTCACAGCTTCTGGAAATGTGAACATTTTCCAAATACTGTATTTTCCAGTGTATAAAATGACTGGGCGTATAAGACGACCCCCAACTTTCCAGTTAAAATATAGAGTTTGGGATATACTTGCTGTACAAGAAAACAACACCTAGTGTATAAGACGACCCCTGACTTTTGAGAAGATTTTCCTGGGTTAAAAAGTATTCTTAGGCCCTTTCCACACTAGGCCTTATTTCAGATTATATCTCAGGATGGGGACCGACCATCTGCATGCCAGTGCAGACTATGGTAGGCCCTGCTATGGCCTACCATAGATAGGACCAGCATGAAGATGGCTGGTCCCTATCCTGAGATATAATCCCGATTAAGGCCCAGTGCGGAAAGGGCCATATATGCCAGAAAATACAGTAGTATTTTCCAAAGTGGCACATATGTTTAAGGTGACTAACAACACATTTTAATTTTGGGTACATTAAATGACTTTTATTTAAATGTTAATATATAGAGTCCAGACCACCAAGAATCTAATGGTATCCTTAAAAATGTTATCCAGAGACTTTCAAGTATAGGATGGGATAAAAACCAAATAAATAATTTTCTGAAGCCTGGGCTATCAATGAAGGGTTGCTAGTTCTTAACCAAAGGTGACATTGGTTGTTCTCTTATTAAATTTGTTAATTTCTGAAAATCCCTCCATTTCATAATGCTAGTCCTCTAGCAGTGGGACATTTAGGGTCTTCCATTATGGGGCATAGCGCTGCAATAAATTCTTTGTATGTTGCAATTAGCACTATATTGGGAATGTCCCGGGCTATGTCTGGCATTCCAGATATGGTTTCTAGAGGATTCCAGGTTATAACTTCCATTTGGTGGCAACTGCGGACGAAGATGTCCATGACTAGGACCTGCCTCTTCTGTAACAGACATTAGTTATTCAGTAACCTAGCACTTTGAGCTTCAGTCAACCACAACACCATCAGAGCAAAATTACAGAGCAAACCTCTATATAGACATCCGACTGTTATTTTGACATTTCCCCATTGTGATCTACAGGGAAAAGCCTGTGACCTACTTTCTACATTAGTGCTGTCATAGTGGCCACTTACATGCACTTGCAGTAATGCATAGTTCTACCCGAAGCAGATTTTACAGGAACTTTGCATAGAAAGGCACTTAGAGGTTTTTAATCTGCCACTCAAGTGAAATTATAATTGTGCAAAGAAAAAACAAAATTATTCAAGCCAAATGACCTATACAACAACCAGTGTTTTTTAAGGGGGGGGGGGTAAAAAAAAAACGACAATTGCCAGCAGTTCTCAACAGTTCTGGCACTGTATATTCATTCAAATGTACACTATATATACAAAGGCAACTGTCTTGAAGCAAAAAATATGATTCTTGATGAAGTACAAGAAAAAAATACACATTGGAAGTACCAGGTAAGGGAAATGGAAATCCAAAATATTGAATTAATTCCTCTTATACAAACCTTAGATTCATTGCACTGCAAACAGCTTCCTTGTCAGTTTCTATCACAATTTTACACTTTTACTTAATCTGCTTTTCATGTGGCTTAATTTTCTTCTTGTGTTCTGAACAGCGAAAGGTGGAAATGAATCAAATTCTTGGCCAGCTGCTGTCCTTATTGTTGCATCACACTTGGAGGAATAACCAGAGAAAATAACAGGTGGTAATATAAATATCTGAAATAAAACAGTTCCCACTTGAATTAACTTTTGCAAACTTTTACCTAACTTTGATATTAATAAGTACTAAATGGTCATTGGGAACATACTAGAAAGGGAAAAGAAACTAGGGACAACCTGAAGCCCAAGAGGTGACTGGAAAAAGAAGATTAAAACTAGTCAATTAATGTTTAAAATGTAATGGGGAGACAGTTGTATCTCCTGAGAATTCCATAAAATATCTTAGTAGAGACAGTGAGCTCTAATAAGCTGTAGAATGTATATCTTTCTTTGTCCATTTTGCCTCACTTTTCTGACAGCCCACACCAGGCCAAAGCCACCAGCCATGCTGATTTTGGCCAGCTGGTCAGTGAGAGGAGGTGGTGCCATCAACTAGCCCAGATGAGTACTCTAGTGCTAAGTGGAAAAACACCCTAAGATAAATTCATGGGGAGCAGGCATATCAATGGCTATTAGGTACCACCTTCAGGTTGGAGAGACAGGCAAGGTGCCTCTAAAGGCCATGTGTAGAGAATTAAGAGCAGGTAAAGGTCCTGCCATTGTCCTCTGCTTGAGATGTCCAGAAGCAATTGATGGAGAAGGATGCTGGACTAGATGGGCTGTGGACAGATACAATGGGGCTTCTCTTACTTATCTCTTTTTTTTTAACTTCCATTAATTTTTCCAAGCATACTTTTATTTATAGATATACTGGCCAGTTAAGAATCATCCAAAGAATTAGAATGCCTGTTGTCAAAACTAGTCCAGATTCAGATACTGTCCTTTGTTGTTTCAAGAGTTTTTCCTTATTCTGATACCTTCACTTTAATCTAATAATCTTATTTCTTGCTGCCTCCTCCTGATATTTTTATGTTGTTTTATTACTTTTTTATGTTCACATATTGTTTAGGTGTTTTTCTGCTGTATTTTTATGTTGCATTTTATAAGATTTTTAATGCCACCTTAGGCCCATTGAGGAAGGATGAGAAATAATGTAATGAATAATGAATGAATGAATATTAAATATTACGTTTGACAATCATTTTTCTGTTCATATCCTGTTGCTGTTTCCTGAAATACTGAAACTAGAATTTGCCTTCGACAAGTAGCAAGATAGCAGAAATAAAAATAAATCATACAGGAAGTATATCCACCTCTCTGGTTGACAGATGCATTGATTACATTTTCTCCATCCTGGCAGGAAGGGACCATTAAAAATAAGAAACTGATGGTTTTGCATACTCAACACAAAAGTAAAAGTGTGAAGCATTTTCAAAGTAGTTAGTTCTGACTGTCAAAGAAGCAGACAAATTATAGCACTTTTCTTTCTGTCTGTATTGGTTTCTGTAAGTAAAGACTGTATTTGTAGCAAACTTGAAAAACTGTTTCTTGCCTAAATGAATGTTGTGTTGCACTTTACCTTATCCTTGAATTCTGTATCTTTTAAATAAATGATGCAGTTTATCTTTTACGAACAAAATGCTGGCTCTGTGTCCAGAAATGCTAGTTCACTACAACCAGAGAACTTCTCAATTCCTTCCCCCTCAGCTTCAGAAATGGACAGAAGAACAGGCCAGCAGCTCAGGACATCATCATATAGAAGTGCTTGAACATTATTGCTGGAATGCTGCAACAGCTCCATGGTCCCCTCAGATTCCATTGAAGCACCATACATGTCTCATTCTGGTTCTGCTCTAGACCTTTTACCTCCACGCTTCTGAATAGCTCTTCTGAGACCACATCTGACCACCAATGACATGTGTTATTCTTCCTGCTTGCAAGCCTTCCTTCCGGCTGCTAAGGAGACCTGGACAACATCTATTCCATCACAGCATCCACCTGGGGCTGAAGTTGAATCAGGCCCCAGCCCTGCTACCCCTGGTTGGCTGGGTGGGGTCAGGCCAGGCAGCTACTTCATGCAGCAAAAGCCACCAAGGCAGTGGCTTTGGGCAGCAGTGAAAGGGCACTGCCCATTAGGTGCCTGTTTGGGGACTGTGGGGGGAGTGGTTTGGTTTGGTTTTTAAATGATTTTATTCTTGCTTTAACTTGTAATTTGTTTGTTTTTAATTTTTTTTTTTTTTTTTTTTTTTGCAGTATAGCATTTTAGGATTTGTCCATTAGACCACTCCTGGCTGGCTCTGCTTTTTGTTTCCTACGCTGGGTTGCAGGTAGGTAGTGAGGAGAGAGGTGTAGTGTGAAGGATGCACCCATCTCCAAATTAGATCACTGATCAGTGTGAGAGGCAGTCTCAATGAGAGCCAGGAGGTTCTCTGGTCCTCCTGTGGTCCCAGTGCTAGTTACCTGAACAGTATCTGTCATTTGAAGCTCATGTGGCAGTGACTTCCAGGAGTGCCTACTATTATCTCCATCCAGTCTGCTAGTTGAAGCCTCACCTGGATCAGGATAACTTGGCCACAGTGATCCACGCTCTGGTAAGCTCCAGAGTAAACCACTGCAATGTGCTCTATGTGGGGCTACCCTTGAAAATGGTTTGGAAGCTAGACCTGGTGCAGAATGCAGTTGCTCGGCTGCTGACAGGAGTCTCTGGCCAGAATCTTATCATGCTGGCCTTAAAAGATCTGCATTGGTTACCTATTCGCTACCAAGCCCAATTCAAGGTGTTGACACTAAGAGCACCTTGGGCCCTGGGTATCTGAAGGAGTGCCTTCTCCCATAAAGATCTGACTGTGCACTGAGATCTCAAGAAGAGGACCTTCTTGTAGTTCCTTCTCTTGCAGAGGTACGAGGCATGGGGCCATGCAAGAGGGCCTTTTCTGTGATGTCCCCTGGACTCTAGAATGGCCTCCCTCTTGAAGTCTGCCAGGTGCCTACACTGTATAGTCATATTTTTTCACCCAGGCCTTTGCCATTTAAATAGCTTCTTCCGGGTGCTGTCCTGTTAGGGAGGGTGGGTGAGGCTGGGAGGGAGTGGGTTTCTTTTAAATAATGTTTTAATATTTGATATACTTTAACCTTATTGTAACCTGCCCTGGGACCATTTGGTGAAGGTCGGTCAGTCAGTCAGTCAGTCAGTCAATAAATAAATAAATATTACACACATAACTACAGTGTTTATATCTTTTTTTAAAAAAAATCTGCTAATGCAGCTATTTTTTGATAATGGTTTTTGATATTTTTAAAAAACTGTTGTTGAAAGTTGGTTACTTTAAGGTTTGGATTCTAGACTTTGAGTAACAGATTGTGTTCAGCCCATGTTGGTCTGCTACACCAGATAAGCTTCTGTACATTCTGTTTGACACAAAGGTACCATGGACAGCTCCATAAAGCACTCACAGTGGCTGGCTTAGACTGGTAGGCTGCTGTTGCTGCTGCCGCTGCTGCTACAAATAGTGGTCATCATAGTCTATCAGGCTGAACCTTGCAATAGGAGTTGCAACCCTGTATTGAGGGACTAGCACTTCCTCCACTGATAGCTTGCAGGACAAAGGAAGGAGTCTGGGAAAGACGATCCTGAATCCAGATTGCTGGCTATGGTGGGTGCCATATAATTCTGATAACTTCAATCTTCCTTATAACCGCTTGCTAACACAATGAGGACTGTAAAGATATTTAAGTACATGGCTTAAACTTTGTCCTGAATCAGCTGTCTATTTCTTTCTCTAACCATATGTGCTGGACTGATTACTCTTTAAACAACAACAACAACCAAGATTTCCTTATAACCCAGAAGCTCAAAAAGAAGAAAACTGAAACAAGCTTATTACTTCTTCAGAACAGAACATTCTATAGCTGATACACCAAGTCCTATCAGCTTCTCATCCTACTGCTATAGAAATGGGCTCTTCAGCACATCAGAAAAAGTATGCAGTACCTTTAATAAAAATATTTTCCTTTAAAGGAATGAAATTTTATATAAAACAATCCCAAAAGATCAAAGGATTCCATGGATACCAAACACAACTACAGAATCCAAATCAGCACACATATGTACAAATACATATAATATCTAGGGATTTGCACATGCTAGCTCTGGCTGGTGTAGTTCATAAAGCTAAGTCATGGCATCACCAGGCCAGCTTGAAGTGGTCCATCAAGATGTCCAGTTCAGTTAGTGCTCAGCTTGACACAGGTCAAATGGAGTGGCTGCCTGGCTGCTTCCCCTGTGGCTCCAGGCAACTAGGGGAATAGCAGTAATCTTAAACTTGTACCTGGCTGGCATCCAGGGCAATCTTCAAAGTGGTTTTTGGCTTCCAAAGATTCTGCACGCAAATGTTATTTTCCAGGCGGCTGACACTGTTTTGGCTCATACAATGTAGTCATATAGTATAGCAAGGCACAGCTTCTCTGCACAGGCAGAAGAACTTGATTACTAAGCACTGCAGATTTCTTTCCTTTCTTCACTTGCAGCACTCAGTGATCAAGTTCTTTTGTCTGCATAGCAATACTGTGGCTTGCCCTTTTTTCTGAAGTCACACTTGACCTGCTAGCCGTACTTTATGAACTAAATGATGCTGGTCACATAGAAGAGCACAATCTTTATGTGAGAATGTCTCTGGAAGCCTGCAGCCTCTTCTTCCTCCTGAGGACTGATTAAGATGCCAGGGGGATCCAGAAAAGTACAATTTTGAGAGTGCTGTTTGGGGCTAAGGGCACGGGCCAAACAGACAGATACTCAGTTGAAGGTGGGTCAAGACAGCTCATTGAAAACCCATAAGTTTAACTCAAGTGGAAGCTAAACCAATATTATTTTAGGTTGACTTGTTGCTTGCAAGTTGGGCTTGTTCAACATTTGCAATCTATCCCCACAATGGTAAGTGGAATCTTATGCAAAAACAATGGTGAAACACATTACTAGGATAAGAAACCATTAATGTGACAGTAATTCTTAACAGATGCAGTTCATTTCCCCACCAAAGCTGTTACATTAATGATTAGTGTGTTGCTGTATGAAAAAGGTGATACACAGAAGTAATTTCAAAATCATTGTGGTCACTAGTCAAGTGACAGTTATTGCCATATTCCTTCACAGTCTCCATTCATTTCAGTGGGACTGGACAGGAAAATATTAGCACTGGCTAAGATCCAGAAGACGGCACAAAAGTAACTCTATGAGACCAAGAAAGTTGAATCTCATTTCCTTTGAACAGACATCTCCTGAGCAATGTAGCAATTTTCTTTAAAAAGCCTGTTGGCATTTTGGCATTTCTTGTCCAGCTATGCCTAATTCTAGATGCCTGTATTATAGAGAATGCTTCAGTGTAATTCCAAATCCACTTGGTATTAACACAATGGGGGGGGACTACACCTATAGAATGTAATTGACTGTTCTTTCCCCATTATTTCAGTGAAAAAGGGAATTAGCAATGGGAAGAGAGAGAAAGTCCTCTGATTGTGTAAGATTGCATCTGCCATACACTAAATTCATGCTTAACACCAATTTCAGTCAAGCAGTCTCAGTCAAGGGAAGAACACCATTGCCAAATTAGATATTTGGCAGTGAGCAGAACTGCACAATTGAAAGCAAAATATAGAGGTGTGAAAGCAGCAAAGTAGGCAGTTTGTGAAAATCTTCTATAAACTGTAGATGAGGCTGAGTACAGTTTGCATAATGTTTTAACAAACCACGGAAATTACAAATGTACCCACAGTTAAGTTGCAGAAACAACAAGGGAAGGTATTTCTTCACCCAGAGAGTCATTGGTCTATGGAATTTGCTGCCAGAAGTGATAGCCTAGATAGCTTTAAGAAATGGTTAAATTCATGGATGGCAGGTGCACCACTGGGTACTAGAATGGATTCCTAGGGTGGGGAGACATGCAGGATGCCTCTCAAGGCCATTTGCTGGGATTCAGGGTTCTCCTTTTCTGCTTGAGATGACCGTTGTGTGGGACAGGATGCTGGAGTAGATGCCCTGTGGCCTGATCCAACAGTGCTTCTCTTAAGTTCTTATGTAAACAGAATTCTGAACAGACTTTTGTGCAGACTTTTGTTTCAGTGTGGTTAGTTCTGAGTTGCAATATAAAAGTGAAATTTCAGGAACATAAAATGTTTCAGCAAACTAAAATTCACATTAGCTCACATATTAAGGAGGATGCCATTGCTAGCACTGTCCGAGTTAATGAAAACATAAGCATGAGGATTCAAAAACAATGCAAAGTAGTATTCAAACTGCAATATTTTGTTATGGTAACCAAACTATAAATGCCCTTAGGTCCTAGCTCAATCCATTGTCATACTCAGATTGAGAACTTTAGGGAGGTTTCTCTGTCTCTTGCAAGATAAAGAGATCATAGCTGAAGTCTATAAAGAGCTTACAAGATGACCGTCTTTTTGTTTTTCTACAGAACATTTCCACACTTACTGTTGCTATTCTGGTACAGGTAGTAGTAGTTTATTTGTACGATCCACATGCCTCCATGGTCTGGTACACCACCCCATAATATACTGCCAGACCTTGAAAAATAATCCTGGTCTACACTCTGTCTTGTACTGACAGAGCATACTAGAAGGGGTGGAGTCTTCGTTAAAGAGCACCAATATGTGAAAAGGAGGCCTATAGATCCTTTATTTTTTAATTTTTTAAAATTATTTTCATACACCTTAGAGTAACTTTAACATAAACATAACACAAACATAACATTTATACATAACTACATATAACATCTCATCCACCCCTATCACACTGTCCATTGGTTATACAGGTCTCAGATGACCCAATATCTTCCTAATTTCATCCTTCAACTTTGTGTAAATCTTGCCTATCATTATATACAAATAGATCTCTCCATGTTTCTTTCACTGAAATCCTGATTTGTTCACCCATGTTTTTCATCCTGTTCTGACCCCTTCTTATTCAGCGTAAGTGGCAAGTGCAGAAAGGCCCTTTGTCCCTTTACTAGAGCTCTGATGCATCTGGCTGTGGCTGTTACAGAAAGACAGAAATTGTAGTTCAGGAATATCTGGAGAACTGCTGTTGAAAACCTTTGCCATAGGCTCACTAATTTCACATGCTGCTGAGCAAGTTCTAAGGGCACTGAAAGAGAAAGAAAAGAAAAAAAGAAAGGGCTAAGAATTCCACTTCTCTCGCTCTTCTGCTGTCTGCCAAAAGTCAACATCTTGAGTCCCTGAGCTTGAACAATCTCCAGTAAGTTTTTAATGGATTTTCCTTCCTTACATTTTCCCGCCATAAATAATTTCTGTAGTACACCAGTTCTGCTCATCCTTTTTTGCATATGTGTGGTGCAATGACTGTCCCTTCCTCAGAGTATTTTGGGGTCACCAAATAAATCAGTGCAAGCAAAAGAACATATCTCACATGATGCATGACTGAATGAAAGGATCTTGCTGTCAAAGTATGCAGCACTTCCCTCTGCCTGTGATGAGTGTCAAAAGGAATTGTGCATGTTTATGATCAGTCCCTCTACAACAATTTAGCTTAGATGACTAAATAAAGCCTCTAAATTTAGGTGCCATATGTCTCTGAATCTTGGTTTTGGGGTACCTTATCTTTACATTCTGTTTGCAAGCTTTCTAGAACCACAAGGCAAGTCTGTTGTATGTTAGGACTAGATAGATCTTTGTTGGATCAATGAGGGTTTTCCTTTTGTATTTACATGCTTTAAGAATAAACCAGGAAAGAGTCATAATATGACATATGGTTTGGCAAACCAACAATATGTCTGCTTTGCCAGCATCCACTTACAGAGTTTGCCAAGTAAACAGTAGAGTAATATGCAAAGCTTTAGCTATGGCTTGATGAATGACAGCAACTGCAATGTTCAAAAAACAACTTCAATAGCATGCATCTTGGAAAAAAAAGCGCTATATGGCAGACAATTCTCTCTCCTTATGACATCTTCAAACAGCTGATGACTACTACGTAACTTTAGCAGGAATTCTGACAGGAATTCTGAAAATAGCAGAAGATTCTTGAAGGGAAAAATGACAGGGAGAAGCACAGAGGAGGCAGAAATAAAAGATCAGAACCAGGGATGTGGAAGAAAATACTCTCAAGAAACAAGGGAGAAGATAGAATAGCCTAATTTGTAGACATTTTCTTTCCGTATCCTTCTACCTGACCAAATTTTGAACCAATAATATCTTGAATGTATTTTAATTCTCTAATCCTAATGAGCATCAGCAACCTAGCAGAGACTAGAAGCCTGATTCTCAAACTTCTAAGCTTACTCACTAGTCCAGTTAATTCACTTGAAACACCTGGTCCTCTCCACGTGTCCACTGCTCACAGCAAGATAAATTATTTCTCTCAGCCTGTAACCATATCCCATTTTGTTATTGTGTTTAAATTAACAGGGAACATGAATTAGCTGAGTGGCCAGAAGAACGAGACAAAAACTAGCTGAAAGGCTACATTGCTAATAGAAGGACTAATAGATTGATCCTCAGCAAGAAGCAAGTAAGTGTGCCAATTGTTTTACAATATCTAACCTGGGGTAATCATCTTCTTAATTTTCAAGTGGAACAGAATTGTTACTGTCACTACCACAAATTCTGATGAGTTTAACGAATGCTTGCCAAATATTAACCTAAGCATTTATTGATTGCAAACAACAACCACAACCTGCCAGACATCACAATCGTGGAGAAAGACAAAGTGTTTATCGTTGGCATTGCTATTCCAGGCAACAGCAGGATTGATGAAAAACAGAAAAACTTACCAGATAGGAAGACTTGAAAATAGAACTACAGTGACTCTGGCATAAGCCGCCAAAGGTGGTCCCAGTGGTTCTCGGCACACTAGGGGCAGTGCTGAAAGTTCTTAGTGGGCACTTGAAAAGCATTGGCATTAACAAAATATCCATCTGCCAGCTACAGAAAGCAACTTTGTTGGGATCTGAGACGTTTTCGCACGGGGCTGAACGGTGCGCGTGGGAGACAGCTGCGGACACGGCATACGCATTGCCCGAGCGGGGCTTGCGCTCCGACGTGTCCGCAGCTGTCTTTCTCGCGTTCGAAATGTAGAGCACTTTAAAGTGCTCTACATGCATTCGAACGCGGACGAGCCGCCCGCAGGCGTTCGGGAGGAGAAGCATTCGCGCCTGCTTCTCCCTCCCTAACAGCTGCGGGCTTGCCTCCGACGCCGGCGCGGCTTCGACAATCAGCTCTTTGACAATCAGCTGATTGCCGATCTGCCTCCGCGGCTGTCTCCGCGCCCCTGGCCGGCCTTTGCCAGCTAAGACAGCTCACGATGCTTTGAGCATTCGCACACAGACGCGCCGGAACGCGTTTACACGCGCTCCTGCGCTCCTGTGTGTGAAAGGTGAAAGCGTCGTGAGCTGTCTTAATCTTCCCGTCCTACTCCCGTTCCAAATGGAACGGGAGTAATGCGAAAACGTCTCTGCTCCTATCATTCACCAATACATCACTCAGCCCTAGGCACTTGGGAAGGGCCCGACTAGTGATAACAATTACCAAAACCAGCATAAATACCCTGTTTGCTGTGTGTTACTGTTGTGAACATAAAAGAACCATTAATCTCAAGTGGACCACTTCCTCTTGTTAGCCTTTCTTTAACTGAAATTAAAGTACTGAAACATTTTTCTTTGGACTAGCAGTTACCTTCATTTCATCCTTCAGGACTGGAGTTTCTTGTTTCTTTCCCTTCTGCTTTATCCCCAGATACCAAGTATTTAAGAAATAACAAGCATCATGCTGTTGACCAGCCTGGATTTATTATAATCTGTTTATGTCATATGTCTTTACATGCTTTGAGATAATGAGCCATCAAACAGTTTATGCACCCATTAATGTGTCTGGTTCAAACTAAAGTAACTGATAGGGATGTTTATGAAGCAGGCTTATGAGTAGAGAATAGAACATGCTGTTCCTGCTGTGAACACTTTTGCAATGAAAAATTTCCAACAGTTATTTATATTCCAATCCACTTCAGGATTTTGTTTTTCTGTCTTCCAGAAGGCAATTCATATTCATTGCATTAAGGTGTAACTTTACAGAATACAGTGTGTATGTGTACATGTGTACATGTGTGTGCGCGCAAGAAAGCTTTGATATTCCCAAGGCTCAGTACAGTCAAAACTTGACTTATACACAGAAGTGACAAAGTTTAACATGCAGTCTGAAAAAGCCTAAAGCCACACATACTTTTGCCAAGAAGCATAGCCTGCAAGGCTGCTGATGAAAGACTTTTCTGTTAGAGTATAATTAGGTACAATATATTTAGATCCCAGTTCCTTGGTAAGGAAGAAAGAAGCAAGCAACTTTAGCTTCTCTAGATCTTTCCTTCCTTAATTCTATCTTCCATGTTTTTCCCACCTGCTGCAACAAACAAAGCTCCAAAAATGCCATGCAAAGATAGGGAAGAAAGATAAATGATATTACAATACTTGTAAAGAATGAATGGAAGAAAAAGGCGACATGTGATTAAGTTGATTATAGAACAGTTTATGGCGCATGTGGATGATTTTTGTATCCATTCCTTTCTAATTGACAAAGTTTCTCATATCACACATCAACCAGCTAAATTCTGCCATGTGGATCTAGCCCACTGAGCTAAGTATCTGATTCAGGCCAATTCATTTTTGCATTTAAGTTGTCAGTTTTGGTTTTGGTTTTATTTTGTGGTTTGTTTTTAAACTAATGTCAGAGCATTTATGGTCAATGGCTGTAACAAGATCAATCAGCCAATGGAAGAAATAATGGCTATGGCTTCACACAGTGCTCTGAAAAAAAATTAAAGCAACAAAGGTATCCTCTAGTTTGTAGACATTTCCAATGCGATCCACATATTGTTGGGCTTCAACCTTTCTCTGCTTCATCCAGAATGGTCAATAGATGGAAGTGATGGATATATATGTAAATGGCAGACACTACATTGGTCTACTCTCTCCTTGTCTCTGGCCATTTTTCTGACAAGGATAGCAAAATGAATACACTACTTTGCAATGCTTATATATACTTATTTACCTAATGAAATACAGCTTATATATTTAAAAGGTTGCTGTCACATAGAGCAGTTACACCAGCACTGCAAACTCATGTAAGTAGATCTGCACAGGGGGAAAATTGAAAAGTCCATCTTCCCTTCCCCTATTATATCCTTACCCTATTATATCCTGTCTAGAAGAGATTGGATCTCATTACACCACATGCACACAGTATGAAGCAGAAATCCCAAAGATGCATCATTCATCTAGAAGCTCATCTGGAGTTAACTCGCTTTCTCTTTCTCTGTGTTTTTGTGTATGTTGGAGTGTGTATTCTTTATTATCACCACCAGTAACAAAGTCATCACAATGAATCCCATAATAAAATTAGCTCAGGTTCGGCAGGCATCTATATTTATGGTATGATAAAGCAAAGGTTAATGCAGATTTTAAGAATCATTTTGTAAGAAATGCTTTGTTTAAAACTTGGTTGAATTATAAAAACAAACTCTACAGAAAGATTCCACTCTGGGTATCACCGCATGAAGGTCTGTTAAAGGAGTTTGGGGATGGTAGACATTGGTATAAATATGAGGATATACTATACAAAAAAGATAGTAATGAATTTGACATTAAATCAAGGGAACAACTGACCCAAGAGGGAAAAAACATACAGTGGTTTACGTATGCACAACTAGCTGATACACATAGAAAAGATAAGCAAAATTTTAACTTTCAGGAAGAAATTGAAGATTGGGAGACAAAATTAAATAAGGTGGAAAGGGGCACTATTGGTTTTGTTTCTAAAGTACTTTTGCAGATTGATATGGAACATGAACAAGTCAAAGAATGTTTGATTACAGGGGCAAGAAATTTTGGGTATAATATGCAGATGGAGCAATGGGAAAAATTGTGGACAAATGATATGAAATTTACAAACTGTATGTTATTAAAAGAAAATGTTTATAAAATGATGTATAGGTGGTATTTAACACCACATAAGTTAGGAAAAATTTATCAAGACATATCAACTAAATGTTGGAAATGTAAAAAAGGAGAAGGAACGTTTTATCGTATGTGGTGGATGTGCAAAAAAGCAAAGAAATACTGGGTACAAATTTATAATACTATGAAATTAATATTAAAGAAGCATTTTTATTTAAGCCAGAACTGTTTTTGTTGGGCACAGTAGATAACACTTTGGATAATATAAACATATTGGTATTATATATGGTGACTGCAGCAAGATTATTGTACGCACAAAAATGGAAGGAGAAGGAGATCCCTACAGAATATGAATGGTTAATTAAACTGGTCAACATGGCAGAAATGGACAAACTAACAAACCTGTTAAAAGACAGAACAACTGATAAATTCTTAGAAGATTGGCACCCTCTTATTAACTATCTACGTGAACTGCAAGTGCTAATAGAAGGTTTTGACTAAAAACAAAGAAGGCAGTCGGAAAATAACAAGATTGACAAGAGAAGCAAAGGAACAAGCGATATTAAGAAGCGAAGCCGGAGAAACGGGGGAAGTCATACAGAATAATAAGGCAATATATATTATGAGAAGATACAAGAAATTGTATGATAGATATTGTTTAATTTTTTATCTTATGTTGCTTTTAAAATTAATAAAAATTAAAAGAATAGCTCAGGGAATAGAAACATGTCTGAAATAAAGGTGTTTAAATAGAACTTTTAAAACTGCAAATCATCTTGGAGCTTTTCAGTGGAGGAAGACATGCCATCTAAGTAATAAAAACAACATATACAATATTATGTAATTTTCTCTTTTTAAAAGTTGCAGATGTAATAAGAGAGAATTAATTTCTCTGCACATCTAAATGATAGCACTAGTCAGTCATTTCAAGTATAATATATAAAGACCAAATTAATGCTGCTGGAGTGCGCAAAAAATAACAAAGTACAAAAGAATGGGAAACAACTGGATATCTAACTTTCAAGTTGAACCTAATTATTTTCTAAGCTTTCTTTTCCTGAATCAGCAAAACTCTTATTACTCAACAGTAATCAAGAAAATGTAAGGCTATCATGAATTTCCTCAACACAACCCAATTAAAGCTTAGTATTGATCAAATTGCATGTACTGGTTCAATAGAGCAAGGTCATTAGATTTTCTTCCTTATTTCCTTTTTTACCCTCCCCCAAGTATTCCACAAGCTTGTATTTAAAAAGAGGGTTGTTGTTTTCAAGCAAATACTGAAACACAGAGCTATCATTTTCACTGGAATTCTAAGAAGAATTAAGGGCTGCAAAAGTCAGAACTTTTGTTATAAAAGAACACACCACCAAAATCAAAATAGAATTTAATATACTAAGTATAGATGGAAATTTAGGAGAACTGCTGCAATGAAAACATGAGTACATCATATCATATGCTGTCTAGACTTGTAACATCTGATGGACAAACATCCAGGCTGATGCTGCTGTTAACAATGAGATATCACATAGCCTGTGAAATACAGGACATCTTCGAAGACAAGTCTTTCTGCTTATAGCTCTTTGATAGAGGAATGTTCCATATCAAGTAAGACATCCAGCCACACTAGATACAACTCATCACAACTGTCTCCTCCTACCTTATAACACCTAGGCTGTATTCAGACATAACAAAAGAGGCACCTCAGAGGTCACTTTAGAGAGATAAGTGTGTGTCCCTCATGGTCCCAAGCCTTCAAGCCTTCTCTAAGTCAGCTTTTCTAGCAAAGAATGTTCATGAAAGGGGGAAAGAAGCAGACTGGTATTTGAACAGTCCCACCTGGAAGCCTTCTCTGAGGCACCTCATAGGTGCTTTTTTTTTTTTTTTTTTTTTGCTCTGTCTAATCATAGCCATAGAGGTTTTTTCCTCTTACCTCCCTTAATCTGGATCTAAGATGAACCGAATCTAAGGAATGGTTCCTTCAACTAATCCGGATTTAGTAGATTCAGATCTAAGGAGGTACCTGATGTGTCTCCAGGGG
The DNA here is from genome assembly GCA_023333525.1 of Aspidoscelis tigris stejnegeri. Classification (NCBI taxonomy): domain Eukaryota; kingdom Metazoa; phylum Chordata; class Lepidosauria; order Squamata; family Teiidae; genus Aspidoscelis; species Aspidoscelis tigris. Next base: position 47,318,338 of record JALMGA010000005.1, on the reverse strand, counting down.
TGGTGTAGCACCCAACAGCAATGGGTGCTAGGCGGGCTCGCTGGAGCACCCATGTGGCAAATCCGAATCTACCCACGTGGGGCCCGCCTGTCATCTCATGTTTTTTTGGGGGGGGCATGGTGTGTGTGTGTGTGTGTTCAAACTCTGTAGACACTTCAGAGATTCTTCAAAGATCCTCTGGAGTGGCTCTGGAGAATCTTAGAAGATTGTGGAAAATCGCTAAGGAGATTCTCTGAAGCTTTGGACAAAGCTCCGTAGAAATGGCATTGCTCTGACAGGTGATCTTTGAAGTCTGTGCCATTCTCTGGAGTTTCCTTCAGAGCCATCTTCGGAGCCGTCTTTGGAGATTATGCACAGGCTTCAGAGCTTCGGGTTTCAGGGCACCCCCCATGAGTGCTCCCTCCTGGAGCCCTCCCCCAGACCTCATTGCCCAATCGCAGGGGAAACATGCTCCATATAGTCCAGATTTGATGCCTGAAGACCCCATTGTAGACCCCATACAGGAAATCCAGATTGTAGGTCCTGAAGGACCCATTTAATCCAGATTTCCCTAGAACAGGTGGAAACAAATGTGGCTCTCATGGGGTCTGGAGTGGAAACAGGGGCTTCCTGCTCTGAGCCTAATGGGTCCTTAATGGGTCCCTAATAGGTCCTTAATGGGTACTTAGTGCTAGTGGAAACCCCCCCCCCTTAATTTACCACACATGCGATCTATCATATTAGGCATGGGATATTAGAGGATCAGATGAGCTAAGTAAAGAGCAAAATTCCAACGTTCATAAAGGGACAGACTGTGTGAAAGGATAGCTCTTCAATGAGCACTGAAGTGTTGTATCTATTATCCACATCCCAATATTAGAAAAAAGAACCCTGCAGAAGACAGATACCATCACAAAGCATGCCCAGTTTTATTAATCTGTTCAAAAGGAAAGGTAATAAAAAGAGAGAAAAATATCAAAGGAACCATACTCGATCAGTACTTTCCAAATTACTGAAGCTATAAGAAATATTTTCCACATTTGTGTATAACTATAGTCAAATAACACTAAGAGACTACTATGTTAGTAAGTGATGAATTAGACAAGAAAGTGCATTGAACTTAACATGAATAGATACCTTTAAGATTCTACTTCATGCCCATTTTTTTAAAAAAATCTAAATATAGCCTGTCTTTCTGAACCATTAATGAAATGAGAAAAAACAGTTCACCCAAATATGAACATATATACTCTGAAGCAATGTCCACATTTTTATACTGTAACTACAAAATAAGATGTGTTATCTCTCTAATTTTGTGTTCAAATGCTAATCCTCAGTGTTTCCATTTGTAGCCATTAAAAACTGAAGGCACAATTTGAAAACTTTCTCAGAGTTCAAGAATAAGTTTATCATTTTCAAGGACATTATGTATAATGTATAGAAAACAATGCAGAATTCTTTTTTTTTTCAATCCCTGCCTTTTATTCTGGGCATTTTAAATATTTTGCAACAAAGTCCTTGTTGAAAAGACGGTGGACTAAGCAATTAAAAACTCATGCACAATTCTTTAAATTAGTCATTTATATTCACGGCAGCTACTCTAGCAAAAGTGTGGCCATAATCCATCTCACACACTGCACAAATGAGGTTAAAAACAGGCTTTCGAAATAAGCTAGAACTGAAGCTGGAAAGATCAAGATCTTGTATGTCCATGCCAGCAAAAGTTCAAGAACCTGCTAAATCTGAAATAATATGGAACTCCAGAGAATAAGTACAAAATGCCTGATTTGACTAAATTTGGCCAGATAATTCCCTGTTATATCCATTAAGCCCTAGATGGTTATAGCCTAGTCTAAACTATAACTCTGCTTGTCCAAAGAAATTAAAAATACTGCATGCGCATTTTCCAAGTATAGCATTAGAAAGGATTTCTAAATTCGGGGCTCTAAGATCTTTTTCTTGCTTTAACTATTGCAGCATAAGCCTGTGGAAATACTGTAAGAATTACAGAATAATCCTGCATGAAAAGAAGAAAAATATATTTGTCTATTGCATCACACCAGATTCTTCACCTGCAACCTGTTCCTTCACCACTCGTTCTAGTATGGGATTCCTCAACAGAGATAATGATTTTGCCTTGCTCTGATATAAGGCTTTTTTTTGTTCTCCAGCCTCCTATGTTCTTCCAATTGATTCTCATGTATTATCTATGTTGATTGATAAAGGACAAAAATAGGTAGTCATTATAAGTCATTCTGCCAATATTTATCTTTTCACTACAGATAATTATTGAGGGAACTTGACATTTCAGCCCTAATGGCAGGACAGGTAAGCTATAGTGCTATGATTATTAAGAAAAGCAAGGGTCTTTTCTGCCACGGCACCCAGTTTATAAAATTATCGTGCCTATGTCCCTTGAAATGCAGCAAGTGACAATTTCTGGATTTTTGGTGCCGATGTATATTTACTTAAAATATTTGTATACCATTTCCCATTAAAATATAATGTCTAAGTAGCATACAAAAAATAAAAACATGGATATACAGTGCCTGACAAAAGTTCTGTCGCTTATCCATGTTGTTGAAACCAAAGCCTATAACCTGACTTAAAATTCATCCATTGGTTCTAAAAATGACTCATATGAAAGCTGAAACCCTCCCAAATGAGGTTTTAAAAAAGAAAATAAATTTGCTTCACTGCTGAAATATTGATCATTTAATGAACACAGAAAGGTCAGATTTTGGCTAGATTTTGGGGGATTTCAACGTCCATGCCAAGGCTAAGGTCAGTGGACCAGCTCAGTTCTCCGTGCCCTCCATGACAACCATGGGGCTGTCTCAACTTGTATCTGACCCGAATCATATAGCAGGTCACACCCTTGATTTGGTTTTTGCCTCAGAGTGGACCGGTGAGTATCCATTAATAGGAGGGCTGACTGTCAACCCGTTGTCATGGATGGATCATTCGCTGGTGAGGTTTGGACTTGCAGTGGCAGCTCCCATCTATGGGGTGGGACCTATTGAAATGGTCCGCCCCAGAGACTTATGGAATCTGAGCGATTCCTGAATGCTCTGGGGGATTTTCCGGTTGGTATGACTGAAGCGCCTGTCAAAGCCCTGGTTTCTCTTTGGAATCAGGAGATGACCAAGACTATTGACAAGATTGCTCCCAAGTGCCCTCAGCATGCTTGTGGAACCCGAAAAGCTCCTTGGTACTCCATGGAACTATGGGCTATGAAACAGGAAGGCCAACGGCTAGAGCACATGTGGTGCAAATCCATCTGTGAATCTGACTGAACATGGGTTAGAGCACATTGTTGTGCCTACCATGTGGTGGTGACGGCGGTGAAAAAGAATTTTTTCTCTGCCACCATTACGTCATTGAGTAGCCATCCAGCAGAGCTTTTCAGAGTAGAAAGCTCAAAGAAGTATGAGCCGGGGCCAAGTAATATCTGCTGTGACAAATTTGTGAAGCACTTTGAGGAAAAAGTAGCCCAGATTCATAGGGGATTGGATGTCACAATTGGACATAGCCCATACGAGACGTCCAGAGAACTGTCTGGTCCTGTTTGGTTGGGTCAGTTTCAATTGTTGCAGCCTGAGGATGTGGACAAGCTGCTTGCAGGGGTGCAGCCGACAATGTGCTCACTCGATCCCTGCCCCTCATGGCTGATAAAGACTAGCCAACAAGGTATGACTGGGTGGATCCAGAAGGTAGTGAATGCCTCTCTGAGAGAGGGGGTGGTTCCACTGGCCCTGAAGCAGGCTGTGGTGCGCCCCCTCCTGAAGAGGGCTTCCCTGGATCTGGAAGATTTAAACAACTATTGCTTGGTGGCTAACATACCTTTCTTAGGCAAGGTTCTGAAGAGGGCTGTTGCTGGACTCCATGCTAACACTTGAAGCTCAGGTAGAGGCCGTGGCCAGGAGTGCCTACTCCCAATTACAGCTAGTCCATCAACTGAAGCCTCTTCTGGATAGAGACGACTTGGCCACAGTTATCCATGTTCTGGTAACCTCTAGATTGGACGCACTCTACGTGGGGCTGCCCTTGAAGACGGTTTGGAAGTTGCAGCTAGTGCAAAATGCAGCTGCTAGAGTACTGACCGGAACATCTAGCTGGATGCACATCGTGCCAGTTTTAAAAGGGTTGCGTTGGCTGCCAATTTACTACCAAGCCCAATTCAAGGTTTTGACTCTGATTTTATAAGGCCCTAAATGACTTGGGCTCCAAATATCTAAAGGAATGCCTTCTCCCATATCGACCTGCCCGTGCCTTAAGATCAGGCTGTGAGGCCCTCCTGGTTGTCCCACCACCTTCAATAGTGAGGTTGGTGGGCACCCGGGAGAGAGCCTTTTCTGTGATGGCACCCAGACTATGGAATAGCGTCCCCCTCGAGGTGCGTCATGCCCCTTCCCTATATATATTTAGGATGGCAGTGAAGACTCACCTCTTTGCCCTGGCCTTTGGCTGAGCTGATTATTCTCCCCTCCCCCCCCCCCCAGGACAGACACTATCATTTTAAACATAATGTGTATTGTTTTAGAGTTGTTGAATTTTTAAAGTCTTTTACTTCTGTTTTAATCTGTTTTTTAAGGTTGTTACCTGCCCAGAGACCTTTGGGTATGGGGTGGGATAGAAATGTAAATAATAAATAAATAAATAAATAAATACCAGAACCAAATATGCAACACAAGGGGAAAATGTGTTGAAGGAATGATTCTGTACTCCAATGTACTGGTTGGTTGTTGTTTTTGACAAGTTTAAATCATTTTTTATTTCATTTTTGATAAAGGAGTGCATGGATCAACTTGCTGAAAAGGCATCTTCAGACTTAAGCAGTCTTAAAAGAGATGCTTTACTTAATCCTTTTGAAAGGACTGAAGGCCCATCAAATGATGTACATCATATGAATTCACGGCACTTTAGCTTGATCCAAAATGATCCTTTCTATTCATGTAGATGAAGCATTAACCTTGCTTCAGTTCTAGTGACCTCATCATGGCACTAAGCAAAGGAGATTCATCTATTTAAAGATAAGATAAGGCAAAGAACAATTTCTATCACTTTATTAGTATATGTCCACCCCTATGTCAACTAAAACTTCAGAATATTCTTTCCCACTGATCCATGTACAATTTTACTCACGTGACACCTGATCCTATCTCATCTACAAATGGATACAAGAAACTGACAGCTATCTATTATTACCAAATATCTGATATAGTTTAATATCTTATAGTACATGCCAATCATGACTTATCTGATCGCTGTAAAACATTCACTCAACCACAGGTATGAAAGTCCTTACCAATTTAGAAAAAAGATGACAAGGAAGTCCTACCTAATCTTGTAGGCAGGTCTCAATGTTTAAGCCTGTCACTGTTTGCTTGGTGTTCCTAAGATCTGTGCATGAGAAGTACTAATAACATTTCTAGGACTTGTTATGGATACTGTGCCCTATCTTTCAAAATCATCGTACTCCATGTGCCTATATTCCATATCCAAGCCAACAAATCATTCCAAGGCAACAAATCATTGATCATAATATTCTCTTCCTTTACTCTGGCTGATTCCAGCACCCACATAAACACACAAAATGATTGTGGAAATATCTGCATTAGCATTCCACATCAATGGCACAGCTACGCCTAAGTTTTAATCCACATTTGATCCATCTTCAGAGTGAGAGAACGCTTCAGCAAAACAACAGTCTTCCTTCAACATGATCAACCCTGAAAATACATTTGTGGGATAGTTAATGTGGAAAGAAAATGTCTAGTTGTTTTGTCAATGCATTCTGTCACTCTGATGATGAATCAAATGTGGATTAAAACTTAGGGCCTTTCTGCACTTACCTCAGATCTGGAACACAGGGTTGTGAAGTCCACTTCATGGCCTCTTCAGACCACATGTTAGTATGGTCAGAAAGATCCTGTCTACCACTGATATGCTTCACTTGCACAGGACAAAGTATAATCCATATCAGGAGACTCCTGATCTGGGTTACCAGAGGACCTAATTAAACAGGCCCACCAGAGAACCAACTTAGATCAGTCTAGACCACAAAAGTATGCAGAAGACACAGCTCAATTTTCTGGACTACCTGATGACACATTTCAGTGGTCCACCAAGTCATGTGGCCAAAATGGGTTCTGTGTGTGCTCTAAGGTTAGGAACCTTCATTCCTAGCCCTCATAGCCCTCAGAGAACAGTTTTGAAGCTTCTTTGAGCTTCAGGGGCAATGTGAGAGCTGGAACACTGTAACCATGCACTGTTCTAGGCCACATCTTGCTGTGATCTGGACCAAAGGGCCTTGCTGGTCCAGCCCCCCTGAATCATGGCAAGGTAAGTACAGAAAGGTTCTTATGTGCAGCTGAGTCCTTAGTCCCTGGTTTTCTTTGTAGATTATGCTAGACCTCCTTTAACTATCAAATGTGAGTTGACAAACTTTAGTATCCCATGGATGGGTCCTGTGTCTTGGGGAGAGGAAGCAACATACATCACACCACAAGGATCTATACCAGCAAGTCATTTTTTAAAAGGGCAATCTGATAGAAGCAGATGCCACCACTGAATCTCCCTTTCAATACACCTGTGAAATCAGCAGTAGGAAATTCATATTCCTTTGGGCTTTAGTGCCACTTAAATGTTATTAACTGTTCAGAAGGGAGCAGATGAGAAGAAAAAAGGGTGTGTTAGCCATCACACAAAGCGTGCAATGGGAGCACAGTCCTTTGAAGCATGATATTCTACAAGAAAAATAAACAGGAATGAAATTGTTTCAGCAGGCAAACTTTTTAATTAGAGAGTTTACGCATTTTGCAAACAACCGAGTGCAGTTTTCAGGAGTCAAATATATTCTGAAATTTGAGGGTTTGAGTAGTGCAGGAATTATTCCACCTTTTATAGTATCAAACAAACTAAAACAAAATACTTTCTGAAAAACTTTGTAAAAGAAAGGTTTACAGAGAAAAAGGAAGATGAAATTTGAGCAGAAGTAAAAATTAAGTGCATCCCTCTATTTCTGCTGAAAGGAGAGTATGACAATCATCCAGGAGCTCCATCTCCTGTAGGACTGCAAACTGCAACAAATTTCCCCCATCACTGTGTTAAACCACCACCATGTTCTTCATTCAACAGATTCAGTTTGCCTTGACCTAAAGACTATGTGATCTTACTCCATTTACATAAGAATCCTTTCATGTTTACTAACATTTCACTTCTCTACCATCTGTTTAATAACTACTGATTTCATTTTTGTATTGAACTGAATTTTTTGCCAGGTGCTGCCTTGAAATTTACAGAATGAATGGTGGAATGTCTGTGGTCTGTGTCCACACTGAATGAAAGTAAGTAGCCCAAAATCACCCATCCGGCTTCATGGAGGAGCGTGGAATCAAACCTGGTGGCTACGAGATATGAGTCCAGCACTCTAATCACAACAGCATACTTGAGAAAAGAGTAGACACAGGGCAGCTTCACTTTGTTCTTAAGAGGCTTCAAATTCATTTCAAAGGGTTACACAAGTACAGTAAAATAAAAATTTCTTGGTTGAGTACCCAGTGGTTCTATCTGCACATACTGCTCTGGGTTATGCTATACAAGCCTGAGTATGAAATCTAAGATTCTAAATATTTTCATGGACTCAAACCACATGAAGTGCTAATGCACAAGTCTAATAGTCAAGCAACACAAAAATAAAGTTTATAATAAAAGAGAACTGATTTACACCAATGTACCTGAGGCAGTGCAGAATTGAGTTGCCGCTGGAGCGAATCTCGGTCATAGATGACATCCTGAAGGCGTTGCTGGGCCAGAGATAGGCTTTCCTGCGTCTCTCGAAGTGTATCAAGAAGACGATCTCTTTCATCAAGCATATTCACCATCAGCTGCTCGAAATGAGAATCTGAGTCCGACCCGCTGCTCTGGGACCCCCTTTGACTCATTGGGGTGTCCTCATTGATCGTTGGCATCACTTCGCACATCATTTCTAAAGATAAAGCAAACAAAAGACAGAAACCCAATACTTAATAAAATCCTGCATATGAGTAGATTGTTCAGAGAATGCTGGCTTAAATCTCAAAGATTATGCTCATAATTATTTCAAAAAGCCAGAAACAAAAGGCTTATTCCACAGTTCCAGAGAACGTTTTCTGTTCTAGAGGAGATATATGCTTAAAGTCTCATCAGCAGATGGACATAGACAGTGTCCTAGAAAATCATGTCAAAAGATTTCACTTTTAAAGTTAGTTGTTTTTATCTATCTACTATTATGCCTTGAGAGCATCCTTTATGCGCTGAGTCATGAATTCCTTAAGGTTAAAATAGTTTTTCTATTGCATCAGTTTTAGAGAGCAAAAATGGTCTCTGTATCTTTAAGAACATGAAAGTAACTCTGGAAAATCCCTGGGTTCTTATTGTAACTCTGTAGTTCGGTTTGTGTAGCTTTTGGGGAGCTATCTCTTTTGACAGGAGAAGTGGTTCACAAGATGAAAGCAGCCAAGGAAAGTGGTTCACAAGAAGAAGGAAGCCAATCTGTAGAGAAAGCAGACAGCAAGTATAAAAAGGGGCTTTCTGATGAGAATTCTAAATCTTTGTACTTGTGAAACTGTGGATGAGTAAAGTCTAGAAAAACAGAAACCTTATGGACATTTCTCTGTGTTCCTAAGGGCCAGAAGTTGAAGCTACACATACCAGTTCATTAGTATTGCCCTTGGGACAAATCATCTATCCCTTCAGTGGCATGTATGCCATCTTCTGCCTTTCCTGAACTAAAGCCTACTGCTGCCATTAATTTACAAGGATCGTTCTTCTTAACACTTTCCCATAGTAGAATCCACTCTCAACCTGGAATCTACATGAAGCTGACCATAAAAATGGTACATTGGTCTTCTCTTCTTGGCAGTCAGTCTAGAGCAAAGTTAGTTCTCCTTCCAGTAAGAAGGCTAACCATCTCACCCATAATTCCATCCACAGAACAGTTTATGCAAAGGACAGAAACACGTTTCCACCAAGATAATTTGTTCAAAGATTGTTATAGCCTAGCCTAAGGGTAGTTTTTGGAAAAGCAATTAATATCACAATTATGATATCCTCTTTTAAGGTGCCTGGTGCTGCTGTGCAACACAAGGTAATTTCACAAATCCAGTATGCTGCTGGATATTTTTCAATAAACATTTATACAAATGCCTTAGAAATTTTTGCTAGGCAGGAAGATTAGCCTTAAAGCATCGGAATAGGAAAATGAACAAAAAAACTTCTAGCTGAAGTTATTAGCAAAACTGATTAGGAATTGTACTTTTGCTGAGGTTCTCTGTGTTCACACACAGTAAAAAAAGGAAGTTACTTTAAAAGCATCTTATAAGTGATAACATGTGGCACTAGTATACCCCGTCCTTTGTCATCCCATTTTTAGTCCAGTCCATTGCACTCATATAAGTGATAACCTGTTTGGCCAAGTTTAAGAACTCCAACTTAGATCTGTTCAGTTCTATATGGAGATTCTAAGGTAAGAACAGTGTAGCAAAAGAGACAGGAATGGTGAAGACATAGTTAGGCTTTTTTCTTTTTCTTTTAATTTAATTTTATTTTAACATACAAGAACAAACTATAGCAAAAACATAGATTCAAATAATCATATCATCAAGCACAACATTCCAACATAAAACACAGCAATCATTTCAGGTAAGTATCAAAATGGTCCATTCAATGAAAAATTTGTGATTGAACATAATTAATAAAGTTTGGAACAGGGGATTTGAGGGAAATGGGGTTGGAGTGGAAGAATCTGAATGTAGGATTAATGGAGAACAGGTCTCCATAAGTGAAATCTTGGGGTTCATGCCTCGCATTAAGGCGATTTGGTAAGAGATCAGTTCTTGTAAGGCGAATTCCCAAACAATTTCATACCATAATTTTATGGTTAATTTACTGGAATTCCCCCCCCCCCAAAAAAAAGCTATAACTTTTTTTGCAGCCCAAAATTAGAAATTTAACAGAGGTTTATGATTCATAAATTGGTTGTACCTTTATAGCAATGTAACAAGAATAGTTTCGGTGTTATGTTAACTTCAGTATTTAGTAGACTATTGATTTTCGTATTAAGCCACATTGAGCTGAAATGTTGCATCTGTATCAATAGAGGTCCTGCACCAAGCTACCATGTGAAAATGGTGTGGGTTTACTTGTAAGAAATCAATGCGGTGTCCCAGGCTGGTATATTAGATCAGTTGTTCATGTGTGGATGACACACAAGTGGGTGGTTCAGTATACTTAGGTCAAGAAATCTTATGCCACTTCACTGGGCATTTGGAAGTGGCATTGGAAGATTGTCACTTTTGGTGCCCAGCCAGAAATCTCCAGCTGTAAACAGAGAGGCTGGAAACTTCCATTTTAAATAGTGAGAAGCAAAAGTTCATTGGTTTTGAAGTAGTGCAAAGAAAAAGGGCCAGAAGAGTTATTCCAGAAAGAGTACATTACGTCTTTCATGAATACATAAGGACAGCTCTTCTGGCCCACAGCTTGTCTAGTCCAGCATCCTGTTTCACAAAGTGGCTCAGTAATAGCCTCTGGGCATTTTCAAGCAAAGGACCTTGGGAAAATCTTAACCTGCTACTGAATCCCTGCAAATGGACTGTAGGGGCAACCTAACTGTTTCTCTAGCCTGAAGGGAGTACCTAGGCTTCCATTATAGTAGCTGATGGGCAAGAGAGTTAGGACAGATAAGGGTAAGTACTTCTCAACCAGAGGCTCATCAGTCTATAGAATTTATTATCAGAAGAGGTGGTGATAAAACCAGACTGGATAGCTTTAAGAAAGGATTAGATAAATTCATAGAGAACAGATATATCAATGGCTAGTAGAATGGATGCCAAGGTCCTACTTCCAGGTTGGAGAGACAGGCAGGTTGCCTCTAAAGGCTGTTCTAGAACATGTAAAGGTTTTGCCCAAAAGCAATTGGTTGGCCACTGTGTGAGACAGGATGCTGGACTAGATGGGCTGTGGCCTGATCCAGCAGGGTTCCTCCTCATTCTGCCCAGTGTGCTGGGTCTTCTATCTAGGTTGACAACCAGAAATCCAATTTCCACATCCTTCCAGGGCTGCTTGCCCTCTAAAGGTGTTACCTCTTTACATGCTTTTTGGCAAATACATGCATACATTAGTTTCTATTACTCTTTGAGTTCATGCACAAGCTACAGCCAGGCGCATCATGGAACTTCTCAGTGCAATATGGAATTATTCTTTATGTACACATTCTTCACCCCATTTAGGTGTTGCCAGGCATGCTCATGGTCAAACTGCCAAAAGGGGTTAGTTCTACCATGTTCATGATTCCTTGAGTATTTCTGAGCACGTTGGAGGGAATAAATGGAAGGATAAATGATGGCAGAATAAATCAATCCACCTCAGAGTTCAAGCATTTCTGTGCTCTACAATTGAGCCATGGCAACTACCCATGGCTTATCCTGAACTGGGCATCATGCCAGCCAGCTCTGGACCCTACTAAAGAGACAGAGGCCACAAGGCATAGTATTGCTGTCTGCTTTAAGAAATCAAAGTGACTGTTTGATTGTTCCCACTGGTTTTCCCCTGGAATGCCAAATGCTCATTCCCCACCTCCCTTGGCTAGAATTTCCAGATTGAAATTACAGTATGAAACAAGGTGAGGCTGCCTATTAGATAGGAAAGGATGCAGCAGCTTGTCAGATATTACTCAGGCCTTCAATGTGTTGAATTGCAGTGCTGCTTCTGTGTGTCACTAACATCTTAGAGCACAGGTTTTCTGCAAGGAAGTAGCATATACATTAAAATATAATGTGCTCCAGCCACTGGAATATGTCTTTTGAACACCTCTGGACTAAACTACTCTAATGCTATCTGTGTGGGAAATACTCTTCAGACTTGTGCAAAATGCAGAAACAGGGTGGCTGAGTGGATCTATCTATGATAAGTGTGTGAGTTGCACTACTACAAGTTTGCTACCCAGATAGGTTTAAGGTTCAGCTGATATATGAAGCTTTAACCAACTTGAAGCCAAATCACTTAAGATAAGAATTGGCCTGCTGGATCAAGCCAGTGATCCATCTAGACAAGCAGCCTGTTCTCACCATGAGAAGAATATAAGCACAACACTTGTCCTGCTCACAGTCTTCTAGCAGCTGGCCATTAGAGGTATACTACATCCTTTTTTTTGCCAAAGGAAGTCACACAGGCATCTGGGCTAGTAGGCACTGCTGACAGCCATGTCTATCATGAACTGTCCATCAAAGTGAATGGGCAACACCACATCTTTGGTAGTAAATTCCAAAGTTTACATGCCATGTGGAAAATAATCCTCTTGTTTGTTCTAACATTTCCAATATTACCTTTCATTGGCTGACCCTTAATTCTTTTTCAGAAGGTGAGAAAAATGTATTATTTATTATTTATCATTTGTATTTTTATCCTACCCTATACCCAAAGGTCTCAGTGCAGGTAATATTTGAAATCTATTAAAACAATGAAGTATATATTAAAAGCACTGTGTCTGGAAGTGGGGAAAGAAAGTGTATCCCATTTAATCAAAGACCAGGGCAAAGAGGTGCATCTTCATGTACAGTGAAGGTGCCTGAAACACCTGAAGGGGGAGACTATTCCATAGCCTAGGGGCCTTCACTGAGAAGACCCTCTCCTGGGTGCCACCCCCTTTACAACTGAAGGTGGTGGTACAACCAGGAAAGCCTCCCGTCCAGATCTTAAGGCTGATCCAGCTATTCACACCAGCTATTCACTTTGTCCAAGCTATGTGTATTTTTTACATTTATGTCCATGCCCTTTCTCTCTCCCTTTCTAGACTGAAAAGCTTGAAAAATCTGTCTTTCCACTCAAGAGAATCCCTCTAAACCTTTTATATTTTAGCTGTCCCTCTTTAAGCCTTTTCCAGCTCTGCCATACTCCTTTTGCGATATGATGAACAAAACTGTAGTTAGTGTTCCAGATGTGATTGTACCATTGCTTTGCATTCAGCTGAAATGAAATGTTTTGCAATACTGTAAGTTTTATTTCCAGCAACAACGTAGGCAATATCAACTGTTGTTGTTTTTTGCCAGTCATCTTCATGACCTACACGGGTGGTTTTTGTTTATTTGCTTTAACAGCAAACACACAGTGAGGCTGCAATCAAAAAGAACAAAAAATAAAAGCATTTCTGAGATGGGTTACAGAAGGTTTAAAGATGGGATTGTTCATACACCAGTCTGTCCATTCTCCTCTTAAACATTACGTGTTAGAAAAGGTGGATTAGAGAAGGCTTGGGAACATGGCTGTGTTCAGACACAATAAAAGTTACACCCCAGAGAGACAGTGTGTGGTCTCAGTGTTCCCAAACCTTTCTAATCCACCTTTTCCAGCGCAGAATATTCAGGAGAGGGGTAAGGGGCAGGCTGGTATGTGAACAAACCCACCTCAAAGTCTCCTCTAAGCCACCTCAGCAGTTTTTATTTGCTGTTTCTGATCAGTCTCTCTCCAGTGCCTCTGAGACACCCCTTTTGTTATGTCTGAACAAGGCATCTGTTCATACCTTCTTTGGACTTATCAACTCCTGCACAAATATCACTTTAATTCACAGCCAGTTCAGACTCCATTATTTTATAAGAGTATCTTGGATTGTTTTTCATTACTTTACACTTGTTCACACTGAATAACATCTGCAATTTTGACACCCATTCCCACAGTATGCAAAGATCCTTTCGGAGCTCTCCATTGTCTCTTCCTGTTTTTAGCACCTTGATCAACTTGGTGTCATCAGGAAACAGAGTACTGGACTGCTTGCTCCTGACGCTAAATCATCGAGGTTATGTATGATAAACCATGGTTCCAGTACATTAGGAACGTCTCCTCCCAAATAAAGACCAGAGCAGCATTTAACTGAACTTGACCCCTGGTGACTACATAAGTAAATCTACATAGATTTCTTGGCAGGAAGTGCTAGTTTGCCATTGCCTTCTCTATGTTCACCTTCATGTAACAGGCAACATAAATATTCAGAAATAAACATGTGAATAAAATAAATTGCCCAGGCTATTTCACAGGATTTGATATAATAGCAAGTCGCCCCTGCAACTACTAGCAAAGCACAATCTTTGTTTCCAAGGTAAACTGAGATTGATCATGAACAACTGAAACACTGAAGCCTAGATGAATCAGTGTCAGAGATGCAGCACCTTCTCTGCTGTAGTGCCCAGCTGGGTGGAATTGTCTGGCCCCTAAAGGGACAAAAATGGGTCCTCCCCCCCCCCATTTGTAGAAGTTTTGGGGCTGTTATGCAAAGACTTCTAAAGATGGATATCATAGCTATATCTGAAAGCTTAGGTTCTCAGAAGAAGAGACCTGGAACACGGCATAACAGCCCCAAAACTTCTACAAATGAGGTTGAATCCAGCCATGAAAGCCTACATATGTGTATTTTTTTCTTATTCTACTCAGTTTCACTATTTTAATTCATTGATTGATTATTTAGATAGTAACGAGAGTGTAATTAAAGGCAATAGGGATAGCTGGATGAGCAAATGGTTTAAATTAATAATATACATTCAACAATACAGGTGGGGGGCCATGAACTATTAAATGTTATAAAATCGGTCTTAAGACAATGAGAAAATAGATATAATGGTACTGTCTATCCAAGGGGGGAGGGAAGGGTGGGTGGATGAAAAAATGTAAAAATAAACTCTAGGATACATCAATCACAAGAATGGTATATTAAGATAAATAGTATTAACCAGTTTGCATTCTTGGTTTGTATTTATGTGCTAATGTATGTGAAAATGTGAATAATTTTTTAAAAAAAAAACTCATTTGAACTCATTTTCTGTTTTCTGTTGCACTCCATCCTGGAATTCTTAATAGTGATATGCAAGCATTTAAATAAAATCATAAACAAACACTTCATCGTTAAATAAGCTTTTTGGTTACCTAAACCCATCAGCTAACTCTGAGCATTTATTTATTTGGCCAGCCAATAACACATGTTCTCTGGTGACTCACTTAAAGCTAAAAAATAAAACAGGACAAAATTTAAATATAGCATCAAATACAGTAAAAGCATAGAGGCTAAGGGGGAAAAATCTCCTTGGAGTTCAATTTTTCTTGTCCTGCCTTTCCAGGAAAAGAAAGTCAAGGCAGGACTTTGACAGTAACACCATTGTCACCTGATGATTTGTGCTATTATTGTGCACTTGTTACGGCAGACATCCGTGAGACATCAGAGAGATGGTTCTTTGCTTGTTATTTTTAAAATGTTTTCCACAAGTGCGTATGTCACACAGCAGCTTGCTGTGCATAAGTTACCAGACAGCTTGCACAGGTGCAAATATAAAGAATAAGTGATGATCATCATTGTTAGACTGTTTGATTAGACTATGGAAGGCACAAAAGGACACTAATCAAGACACCTAGCCATGGTTATTTTTAGGTTAGCTACACAAGAGTTTTAAGATCCAATAGGGTTATGATTAAGCGTGACCAGATCCTTCTCCTTGTGTAGATATTTACAGGTAACCAGGAGAGAACAGGAAGCAGCAATCAAAAGCACACCCATATAGTAAAGGAGGACTACTTCTCATCTAAAGCAATATCCTTTTTTCTATTTACCACTAATAAGGGATTTTCAAGACTTTTGCCATGGTTGCACTCCCATAAGAAACATATAATTGCTTTCTTCTCAAAGCATAATTCTCCACCGATGGAAACAAAATTCAGTGTCGTAGTAACAAATGACAATGCTCTCCAAGGACCCGACAGCATACTGAAGGCAAGCCTCCACTCACACACAGAATCTTTGGCAAAAGGCTTAATTTCAGTGCAGCAAAGCTGTGTGGAAAAACATAAGAAAGCCCCTTCCACAAGGCTTTGTGGGCCAACACATGTATGCAGCTCAACTATCTGAAAGGAAGTAGCTGCATGGAAGATTTACAGGGTAAGTGCTTAGATGTCACATCTGAAACAAGCCACAGATAAGTTATTGATCTAGGGCTGGCGCCAAAGAGCATCATAATCAGATATCTGTGGAAGGGTTATACAACAGCAGATAGGTCTCACATCTTCACTCTTGTTCCTGCTGCCATGTGCTTCCCTACTATCCTTAGCAAGCAAGGAGTGAAAAGGAGGGGGAAAGAGGGAGAGGAAGGATGAGAGACCTTCAGAGAAACAGTGGGAATTTAATCCAGATGGGGAGACCAAGTGATTACCCTGAAACTAAGATGACTCAGGATAACCTCATCAACAGTATTTGTATCAAATCGAACCAAAATCTCTTTCCCTGAATCTGTTTCACAGTGTTAAAATCAGATTCCAAATTAAAGACAATAGTAAGATTTCCTTGAATCAAACTCAATTCCTGTTGACTACATGGAAAGTTCTGTATTGGTTTGCCTCCTTCTCTTTTCAGAATTAATTCTGGTGTCTTCCACATGCAAAGCAAATATTCTACTACTGAAATATGGCAACACTTTTTTTCCTATGGAAGGGGAAAGTTCCCAAATAAAGAACTCTGAAAAAGCCTGTTGCTACTGCATGTGCTTATATTTCCTTTTTAAAAAATCAAAGTAAATCCACCTTACAAAACAGGCCAATGGTACTTGTGCTTGAATTGGCATGCTTTCTTTGATGTCAGAACTGTTCAGGGAGAACAATTTAAGTAGACTAAGGCTGTGATCAGACACAGAAAGAAACATCTCCAAGGGACCTCTGGGGAGACTTAAGAGATGGGATTGTCCCCAGTTTGTCCTCCTAACCCACCTCCTAAATATTCTGCGCTAGAAAAGATTGATTAGAGGAGGCCTGAGGATATGAGGGCCACAAACTGTCTCTCTCTCTCTGAGGTGCCCCTTCTGTTATATGTGAACACAGCCTAAGCAATGTCTAGCAAAGAAGGCTGTTGTACTCCACTGGACAACACTGACAACTGCTGTATTGGTTTGCTATACTTGTAGGGCTACCCTATAATTCGAGTTCTCTGGGCAGCAAGTTTATAGTTGTGTGGCTGTCAGACACATACCTTTCCAGTTTGCAATATGGACAATAAAGCATTTCGCTTCAGAATTTGCAAGAATTCATTACTTTTAAAATGTTTTATGTCAGTGAAGATCCTGGGCAGATATCTCTCTTCTTTTGTGGAAACTTTTGGGATGAGAAAGGAAAGCTATTGAGCCAAACTCATCCCTTCTACTAGTACATTAAAATCTATCACTTGGGCATCTCCATTTGCCTCCCTCACAATATTTCGTAACAGCTACTTAGTGTCATCCAGCATTTATCTAGGCAAGGAAATGATTATACATTCTGTGTGCTTGGTTTGTATCCTCCTTTCATTCTTTTTTTTCAGCCACTCTACTCCCTGTTTCCGTCAACAGTCAGTGT
Source organism: Aspidoscelis tigris stejnegeri (assembly GCA_023333525.1). Lineage (NCBI taxonomy): Eukaryota > Metazoa > Chordata > Lepidosauria > Squamata > Teiidae > Aspidoscelis > Aspidoscelis tigris. The sequence goes on along the minus strand of JALMGA010000005.1, from coordinate 47,300,962 downwards.
TTCGAGTGTTAAGTATTCTTAGGTCCCATTCACACATCATCACACTTGCAGAGTAGATGTTGCATAAATTGCACATGGCAAACACATTGCATTTGTGCTTGATGCTAACATTTCATCAGTGGCTTAAATGTACTGTGCTACTTACTATAAACCAGTTCTATATAACATCTCTAATCACAACATTCAAGCTGGGATTGTGTCAGACATTGGAGATTCTTCAGCAGTGTTTGCTACTAAATAGGAAAGGAGATTGGTTCTCTCCCACCCTCCTCTTGGGTTTACATTTTCTTAAATTCTCAGAATCCCCCAAATCTCCTTCTGTGTATCACCATTTTTGCAAAAGAAACACAGCCACTCTCTCAAACATAAAACAGAATGAAAGATTACACACACAACAGATGAGGGATACGATACAATGGATTACTTGCTTTGAGCAGAGACGGGACCAGGTCTTCTGAAGCACTTTCAAATGCCCTGATTTATTCAAGCACAGTTCTTCTTCATAAGGATATCCAGGGGTGTAGTGATTTAAGAGCAGCAGGCTAGAATCTAACAGTCCATTGGTTTGAGTCCCTGATCTGCCATGGAAGCTTTCTTAGCTTTGCTCAGCTATGGATAAAATAGCCTCATGGTCTTGTGAATGTCTTGGGAAAGATGAAATCTGGAATAGACCCCCTAAGATAGTTGGACAGACCACAGGACATGTTTCTGGCAGTTTCTGCAGCCAACTCAGTGCCAAATGTTGTGTTTGTACTCCTTTGGACCCCACTGGTGAGCTTGGAGCCTAGGCAACTCAAGAGTTTCCATAACTTCATGCCCACTTGTCCAGGCTCTTTCAATTGTCTTTCAAGACAGAAGGAAGCTAAGAAAATGATAATGCTATCATTATCATACCATGTGGAATTTTGCCTACGGGTGCACAGAAATGGCGACTTCTCCCATAGAATGTAGTACCCCTCATACAGTTACGGGAAACCAATGATTGTGGGCCTTTTTGCACTTGGCGGTATTCTGGAATATATTTCAGAATAGGGGTCTGTGGTACATGTGTACAGCAGACCCCTACTCCAGGATATATTCCAGAAAAAGGCAAGTGTGATTAGGCCCTGTGAAGCATCTTCTAACACAAATTTTGCCCTATGAGATGATTTCCAGGAATGACATCACTATATTCCATGTGAGACAAACCTTTCATTCCTCATTTCTTTGTTAAAAAGATTTGAAAGCCTCTTAAACCCAAGAACCAGTTCAGTAAGATTAGACTCTTGTTCTATTAAAACTTGATTTTATCTAGATTCATCAGTGGACAATGGATCATATAGGCTTAAGGTCACTTAGTGTTAGTTTAACATTTAACTATGATAAATTTGAATAAAATCTTATTTACAACATCTTTTAATGCCTCTGGAAAAGAGAATACTTGGAGATCTTCAAGTTCAGATCTACAATGAAAATGTCAAACTTTTAGAAAAAATGAGGAGCAATTCCCATAAGATAAAGTTAATCACCAATACCATAGCTTCCTCATTTCTTTGACAGCAGTTGTCTAATAATACAAATATTTACTGCTGATGGGTTTCATAAAAAGTTCTAGTAAGGGAATTGATTAGCACCCCAATCTAAAATATTATAATCCTAACAAGAGGGCCTTTTCTTGATGGCCCCAGACCTTGAGGCAGTCTCTCTCAACCTACATTTTTCAACCAGGCCTTTGATATTTAGCTTCCTTTGAGTGATGTCCTGCAAGGATAGGAGGGTGGGTGGGTTATATTTTAAATATGTTTTAGGTTATGTGCTGCATATTTTTATCTTTTTACTGTTGTGACCTGCTCTGTCATGCAAAGGGTATGATATACTCTTAAATAAAATAAACTTTAACCATAAAACAAACTTAAAGCATAAAATTATACAGAAATATATAGAGATAATGAAACACAGAGTCTAGTTATTGGTCTGAAATCCAATTAATACCATTTATACCTTGCTCTTTTGTACATACAGGCTAGTTTCATTCAGTGATGTATGTTTACCTATCAAGCTAAATTAGAAAATAGTTACTAGGAAACTCAGCCATGAAGAGAGTTTACATTGGAAAGGCATGGATACTGATGAATATTCACCCAGCTAATTAGAAGTATATAAGATGTTTTCTATTATATGAAACAAACACCTAATTCTATGCTAGATAACCAATCTATGAAGTTAATGGTTCACACACAGTATTCAGCTTTTGAAATTCTCATAACTAAGTTTTGGGATGCAAAGAAAGAATTCTGGGTCAAATTAAAAAGTAAATTCAAATATGAATTATTTTTATAGTCTTTTGTAGCTTAAATACATCAGCTATTTCACTGAAGAACAGCACATTTCCAAAAGTAATGGTACCAGTAGTTTGGACAAAGTCAGCTGTTTTAGTATCTTTCATGCCAATAGCAAACTCATTCTTGCCACCTACGAACAAAAATCTCTCAATCACTTTGTGATGCTCAAAGTTGGAAGAAGTCCAAAACACTTTATGGAAGGAGGAGGGAACCTTGGACGCTGAGCAGAAATGAAAAACTATTCAATGGAGTAGATTCAGTGGTTATATAATGCTTTTTACCTGTTGCAGAGGACCTGATAATTGGGGGAGGGGGAAAGAAATGGAATGGGACATCTTGGAAAGGGCTCTGCTGAAGCTCCAAAGTGAAGTAACCCATGCTGCAGTATTGTTGAAGTTCAATCACTGGTTACATCTGTTCAATTAATAGAATTCTACCTCACAGTCTGAAGATGTCTGATCTGTTCTTGGTTAAAGGGTCAAAGAGCTCACCCGTCAATGACTTTCTGGGAACCACTCATTGGAATTGCATTGGGTTACCCTACACACATCCAGGGATCATCTGATGACTAGGAACTGGTCTGTTTAACTTTACCAAACAAGTCCAAACTTCTGTCTGTCCTCACTTCCCACCATGGTCAAAACTGATGTGGGACCTTGGAAGCTCATTGTCAGGTATGCCTCCAGAGTCTCAAACAGAAGTGTTCTCTGGGCCAGCAGTAGCAAGGACTGAATTTTGCACAACACATGCTTTCTCACTAAGATATCTTTCATCCCCAAAACACGGTATTTGTCAGGAAGGGTACTTGGAGTGGGAGAGACTTTGCTCTAAAACTGATTTTATATATTTTCCAACTCCACTGTGCACTGCTTTCTCTCCTTTCCTATGAGAGAGATTTTGCAGATTTTAGAGCAGCCAGCAACACACGCCATCCCTTAACTCTGGGTGCAATAGATCCATTTGCGAATGAAAGGGAATGAAATCAACGTCAATTTCCTGCATCTTTAAGTCACACTAAGAAAGAGTGATCATTCCCCAAGCATTACAGTCTGGAACTTTTTATACCTCCAGTTGCACCTAAAACAAAATCAGTCCTGAACAGGAGGCTCCTACTTTTAAGACTGATTATAATTTTAAACTTTACTACCAAAAAAAGTCCTTACACATTACACACATTTTCTTTAAACAGCAAAATCTGCCAGGCCCAGTTCCTCTCTTTTTCTCCTTTTCTCCATTTGGACCCCACCCACCATCTTGCTTGCAACATCTCTGGCTTCAGGGTAAAAAGTCCTAGGAATCAGTAATGGCCATTTCTTTTCACAGGCCAATTGCATTTTATACTTTTTCTTTGACTGAGTTCCTATTTATTAAAGGTAGCTGGGAGAAGAATTTATGAACTCAAGTGACAGCTCAACAAAGGGTTCTTTATCAGATTTCTGCTCAAAGACATGTCACCTTGAAGCTACCCACTTTCAAAGGGGCAGATATAAAAAGAAAAGACTCTAGCGGTGATGGCACAGTGGGTTTCCCGTGCATTTCCAAATCCTTTCCTTGGAGATCCTCCAGGCTGTATCACCCAGGGTAGAATTTGATTCCTCCATTCCGGGAAGAATCATCTGAATTGCAAGGACTTTCCCCCCTCTGGCATTCTCTCTCCCACCTCCATTGCACTCTGCTTTATGCCTGCTGCCGTGACATCAGCGGCAAGAACTCACCCTGCCCTTCTGCACCCAACCATATTTACAACAACTAGAAGATAGGCTGGAAACTAACAGCGATTCCTCCGAGCCTCCAGCGCCTCCCCTCCCTGCCAGATGCTGAGATGCTGTCAGCTACACCTCACTTCACCCACACGGAGAGCAATTCCAGGAGGAAAATCCGTGCCATTGTCTGACTTGCACTGCTAGCCTACTTCTCCTCCTAGTTAACTCTTTCCCTCCCAAGGGTCTCTATAGCTGAGCTGTGAGATCACCTTTATGGGTTTTTTTTTAAAAAAAATGAAACAAAAAAAAAGAAAGAAAGAAGTGGAGGGGGGGTGAGGTCGAAAGATGCCAGAAAGAGCCCTTCCCACTCCTTCCCCACCCTAAGAAGCCGTAAGACTTCGGTATTAAGGGCTAAGGCTCGCGTCTGAAACATCTGGCGTTCCTTTCAGCACCCAGGAAACAAGGCGTCCTCTAAGAGAACGGCGGAATCGCTCGGAGAAGTTGACTTCCTAAGGTTACACACCGGAGGAGCGAGGGGCTGGAATCCCAGTTGCCCCAAGGCATTTTGAGAACCCAAAGCCCCCCCCCCAATCATCCTCATCCTCATCATGTCATCATCGTTCCTCCTCCTAGCGACATGTAATCACTGCAAAAGCAAAGGGATTTAGGGGCGAGGAGAGCTTGAGCATCTGCCTCCGCCCTGCGGCTTGTGCCCAAAGGGCGGGCTGTGCCCGGCAGGTTGCAATACCTAAGGCTCCTTCTTGGTTCCGCGCGCCTGCCGTGAATCAATGCCAACCGCAGTCTCCGGTGGGCGCTCAGGCACAGCTGGGCGCTGCTCCGGCTCCCCTCGTCGCCTCCCGGGCAAGGCTGCTGCCGCTGCTGCTGCTGCTCCTGCTCAGAGAATTGGTGCGAAGCCCACCCGACGCCCTTCGGCCGGCAGCGGCGGCGGCTCGGCGGCGGCACCTCTGCATGTTCTCCTGTCACTTCGTCGGCAGCCGAAAGGGGGAAACGTCCATGGGAAAAATGGCATATTACAAATTTTGCTCTGAGCAGCAGAGCTCGGTTGAGACCATTGTTCAGAGGAGGAGGGGGGAGGCGGCTCTTAAAGCCCCAGCAGCCCCTTTTCTCGGCTGGGAAAGTCGGCGGATTAAGAAGGGATGGGGGAGGAAGGCGTCAAAGAAGGGATTTTGCTTTATTCGGAATTAAACTTTGCGCAGCGACAGCTGGAGAAGCCGCTTCTTTCATAGGACTTCCTAAGGAAAAATCAGACCTTTTTTTAGATTTTGAAGGAGCAATCCTGAGCGAAGGCTATCAAAGTAAACGAGACGGAAAGTCGCGCCGTGCTCCGTTAAGAATTAAAAAGGCGGCATCCGAAATCCACTTGGTTACTCACTCGCGCCAAACCCCCCTATGCGTAAAGTTCCTACACGGCGGTGGCGTGGTGCCTACTCAGGATCTACTTCGGGGAGGAGTCGAGCGCGAGTATGGCAGAGCTCGGTGTTCCTCACGCGGAGGCCGAAGGGCGTTAGGACAGCGGTCTTACAACGCGATCCTGTGCATGGGGATTCGGAAGTCACTGGCTCAAGACTTCTGTCTTCAGAAAGCAGCAGGGTAAAGGCGACTGAAGCTTGGGCATTCCCCACGTCATTCATGGGGGAAAGTCTTGGGTTTTGAGTTTTTTTTTAAATTAAAGTGATGACGGACAAGGGCAGATCCCCACTGGTGAATGGCAAACTTTATACGTAAGACACGTTGTTGGCCTTTTGGAGCAATACTGTTTCCTCATAAACCTGAGCCATTCTGGCCATTGGCAAGGAATGATGGGAGGTGTCGTAAATATCCGATGGACCATAATTTGGTATCTTTAGTGACCAGGACCAACTCTTCTAGTTTGAGGAAAAGTTGCCTTCCAAGCCTTCTCTGGATATGCAAAAGCTCCAATCCAGGACTTTCTGCGTGCCCTTGGCTGCTTTAAGAGTAATCCTGTGTTTTGAACAAGGTTAGTATAGAAGGACTGCCATGATGCCGTCAAGAGCAGCCTTCTGTTTGTTTGGTCCAGCGGTTAAGGAGCCAGACGCCGATCTGGGAATACTGGGTTTGATTCCGCCCTCCCCCATGAAGCTAGCTGGGTGACCTTGGGCTAGTCCCAGCCTTCTTCTGAGCTCTCACAGCCCCACCCACTTCACAGGCTGTTCTGCTGTGGGGAGAAAAATAGAACCCTTTTCTCACCAAATGGGTGAGAAAAGCAGGGGTAGAAAAGGCAGCTCTTCCTCCTCCCCCAAGCAAAAGAAACGGTATGTAACTGAGTGATCATCTCAGAGCTCCCCTATCCTGAGCCTACCTACATCCATCCACGTACACACAAGCTCCAGCACTTCTCCATTAGATGACAACACCGCAAATCCCCTCAAGTGTGGAAGGAAAGAAAGAAAGGCCTGAACGACCTGGCTCGCAGCCTCCATGTTTGGTTTTATTATCACCCATCTGGTTTGGGACCACTATGGGGACATCGAGGCAGTGCAACAGAGACGGCCATGCTAAGAAACAGGGAGAAAGGCTGTCCCCGTCCCACCCCCAGCTGTAAGGATCTAACAGCTGCTGCTCTCGTCTCCCTTCTAAAAGAGACCCACGCAAGGCACACGTCGAGCTGCTTGCTCGGACACTGCCGTGCGCCCTGCCGGAGGGCGTGTGTGTCATTGCGCACGCGCGGAGGGAGGGGTCGCCAAGGTGTCGTCGCCTCGCCTCGCCTCTCTAGAGCGCAAACGCACGAAGCGGCATCGCCCGAGGCCCGGCGGCAGGTGTGTCTCTCGGTCCGCTGCCGCGTCTCGGGGGCCGGGGTTTCCCCTGGAAGCCGCTGCAGTGGTTTCCGCCCGTCCTTAAATAAATTCTGAAGTAATCACGTCGGGCGCGCTCGGCCTCGCGCACGTCGGCTGCTCGGTCCCCAGATGCTCGGGAGGCTGTGCGGTTGCCTTCGCGCTCGCGGCTCAGATGCCTCACCGTCCTCCCTTACCTCCGAGGGCCGAGACCGCGAGCCAGAGCTGTCCTGTTTCTGAGAGGAAATGCACCGTGCTAAGGAGGAAAGCGGCTGCCGCCATCGACGACTTCCTTTAGTTCTTTTCCGAGGCGTTTGGAAACGTCTCCTCCCGTTCTGCCTCTTCGCTACTTTACGCAAATGTACCGACTTGCGTTTGAATTCCGCCCTTGCTCTAAAGGACCCTAGAAACAAACATTGTTATCCTCCATTTTACTACCGAGACAGCCTTTTGAGGCAGATTAGGCTGAAAGGCAGTCACTTGATGGGTTTCAATGAGCTTCTGTGGAAAAAATTGAATTCTGCTCTCCTTGGTTCTACCAGTAGCAACCCATAGGTTTGGAGCCATAGATTCAAGTTAAACCCTCACGTGGAAGCCTCCCTCCAGTTTGCTGAGCTGCCAAAATACGGTTGGTCAAATCCTCTTGCTCCACACCCCTCCTCCCTTCTCTGAGATATGGGCACTTCTTGCCCTTGGACTTATTCTGGAATATATCCCAGAATAGGGGCCTTCTGGCCACATGCTGCTGCACACTATGTCAGGCCACAGGCAAAGTCTGCTATAGCCTGCATTAGCGTGTGGACAGCAGATTCATATCCTGAGATATATTCCAGAATAATTCTAAGTGCAGAGAAGACTATGATTCTCTTACTGATACTTTAGCCACCAGCAACAGCTAGTTCCCAGGTGGACTCTTTTCTGGCTGGAGTCCTTTGCCCACTCTTGACTTGGGTATTTCATGTAGAATTTCCTAGCATGTTGCTGAATTTTGAATGACGTCTGGTTGACTGCATGCAGTTGTCTTGGCAGACACACAGAAGTAGTTTGCCATTGCCTACTTCTGGGAAGAGGCTGGCAATCAAACCAGGAACCCTCTGCTTTCCAGGATGTTCAGCCACCCCCTAGCAGGTAATTTTAATTAAAACTGCAGTTGTTGTCATCAGTCTTTTTCTGATGTCTTCAGGTGTTTTGGACAACAACTCTTATCAGCCTCAGCGCTAACTCTGGCTGATGCTGGGAACTTTAGCCTAAAACATCTGGAGGATGCAGTGTTAGAGAAGGCTAATGTCAACTCAAAAGTTGAAATTAAGATTCATACTCCAGTAAGTGTGTATATAACTGCAGACTCAAGGAGTACTGCTGCATCTTCACTTTAAATCCTTCAGACTGACTGCTCACACCTTCATTTCTATCCAATTTATTTATGGAAATTCCATTCAGGAGAGTCCAAATGGAGGGTGGAAAGTCCACAAATAAACCTGATAGAAGTGGAAAGGTGTGAGCAGTCAGATATGAAGATGGACTGAAGGTTTTAAGTGAAGGTGTAACCACGGCCTGACTCTAAACTTACTTTCTTTGATTTGTGTCCTCTATTTATCTATAAGGAACTGAAGTTGGTGGATGTACTATATGTTTTCTTTGTGTGCCCTCGCTTACTGATCCAGACTAACATGACTACGGGTTTAAATTCTCCTTTTTAGGCAGAAAGGTATTGGCAGTGGTGCTTGGAATGAATGGGTCAGTCATGCAATTTGAAGGTTTACTTTCCTGCATCTGAAATGGGACATAATGTTACCAGTTTGGATAGATGAATGCAAATCCACTCCCACAGGCAAATCTAAGGGCTTCCACTGGACTGGCCAAAGTTCGCACTGAGTTTTATGGTAGGATTTCAAATCTGTTCTTTCAGGTCCCATTCCAGCACTCTAACCATTAGCCACCACACTCCCTCTTAGGATGTGATCAGAAGGCCTCAGTAAAGCAACAGGTTATGCACCTCCAACACGTGTATCAGAGAGACATGGAAAGGGAGAATACAGGATTTTCCACTGTACGCAACTGCAGCACTTGGATTTTCCCAGAACAGTGATACAGCTTAACCTTGCCTGGAAGCTTGTGTTTAAAACAGCCATTGAAGAAAATGCTCCCCATACGTGCATGGGGCCAAAACTGGCCACTGTGTGGGTGGGGGGATGGCAATCACACTTTTCTGGATAGTTTGTCCCACAGAAATATATATTTTTAAAATCTATTGGGATTGGGCAGCTCGTCTAAAGCATAGCGCCAAAGTAAATATATGCACAAATTTGAAAATGGTGGTTTGAATTTGAACCAGCTCAACCTGGTTCAGTTCAAACCTGGTTTTACATGTAAAAATAAAATTATATAAAAAAAGTGGTTCGGATTGAACCACTTGCTTTGAAGTAGCTTGACTGAGCCCCCTTAGTTCAGATGAGTTCAAACTGACCCCCTGAATCTAGGGATGGTTCAGTTCAAATTTGAACTGACCAAACCACTTGGTTTGATTTGAACAAGTTTGGCACGTCTTTACACCAAGACTTTGAGGTAAGAGGTAGAAATGAAACTTGGAAGTTAGAAAGGGAGAGGACAGCTGTGGAGGCCAGTGCAGGGGGGATGGTTTACCTACAGTATCATAATGGACAGCCCAACTATTTGTATCCGCTATCACTATAATCATCACTAAATAAGCTTTTAGACAAGGTCTCAGGCTGTGCAGCATACTATTAAGTTAATAAAACTGGAGAGAAGAAAAACGCTTCATAAATTATAGCCTTTAAATCTATCTAGGAGCAAATATAAGAGATTACACCTCAGTGATATATTGAAGGTTCCTGTTTTAGTCTTGGTGTCACCAAGTAGAAGACTTGGGTGGAAAGCGCCGTGAAATTCCTCTGCAAAAGTCAAAACAGGACCTCCAATATTCACAGCAGATAATACTAGGCTGGATGAATAAATAGACTCGTTTCCTGATGGACAACTCTGGCTATAGCTTTGCCATAGGGTTCCTAGCAGATTGCCCAGAAGTGAGGATCCACACATTTAGAGATGCTTGGAGCAATATGCTTATGCACAACCACCTCCTTGGCTACTCCAACCACTTGCTACTCAACTTACTTGCAGAGCAGATCGTCTAGCCCTTGGGGTAGTTGGCTACCCAAGTTTGGTCCTGTGGCTAGAGCGTCGAGCTCTCTTCTGAGCTCTCAGGGCCCCACCTGCCTCACAGGGTATTTGTTATGGGAGAAGAACAGAAGATTTGTTAGCCAATTTGAGTCCCCTTAGGGGGAAGAAAAGAGCAGTATAAAAACCAACTCTTCTTTTTCTTGACAAATTTACATCAGGATCCTTTTTGCATCAGACAAAAACTAGCTGACTTTCTCAGTCATTTCTAGTCCAGTGCAAAAGCACCCCCCTGAAAACCTGCAGCTGCAGAACATCCATTTATTTGCTCCTCTTCTCTCTGCCTCTCGTTGCAGTGGCAGCTCAGGCTCACTGTGCAAAGTCACCTCATCACTGCGCTGCATCCTGCCACAGTGTTCCATATAGATCTCATACCGCTTCTGCTCTTTTGAAGTGGATGTAGTTCGGATGGGGCTAGCAAGCACTGTTAAGACTTTAGGAACAAGAGAGCAAAGTAATAATAACATACACATATAACTTTTATAATTACTTTTTTAATATCACTGGAATTAGGGTAGGCATCACTGTAAGTGCCTAACTGAAAAATTCTATTTCTTTCCTTTATTAAAAAAGACTATGTGAAGAGGAAGAGATGATTCCCTGGAGTGAACGAATGATCTCTGGCCCTTTCAAGCAATAACGATATTTCTCATTCTCCAGCACAGCAAATGTGTCAAATGCCATAGTGGCTGTAGTCAGAGACTCTGGCAAACTGGACTGGGTGTAGATGTGTAGAAGTATCCAGGCTTTTGAAAAAAAGTGCTGAGAAACAAACAAACAAACAGCTTATAAACATGGAAGAGAAAACCCTTCTGGCTCCACTCCCCTAATTTCTATGCTGTAAGAACCTGCATGGGTGAGTGGAGGTGGAAGGTTCTTCTCCCCAGCAAATCCCAGTTCACGACCTTCAGTTGAAGTTTGTGTGGCGTTGGCAAATCTTTCCTTTGACCCAAAGGGATCAAATCCCAAGACAATGCACAATGATCGGTTCTATAATGTACCAGCACACACTTGGATGTGTGGCTGTGGTTACACCTTTACTTTAATCCTTCTTCAGCCCAAATTCCAGCCCCATTGGTTGCATCTTTAAATGCTAAGCCTGTTTTTTTCCCCCTGGATTTTCTTCCCTCTATTTAGATTTTTCTTTATTTGGGCCAAACATAGCATTAAGCTTTTAATCCCTTTCCTGGAGGCCACTGGCCCTGCTTCCCAGAAAATGATACCTTGGCAAGCCCCTCCCCCTTACTGTGACTTCTTCTCTGCTCACTCCAATATCCCTCTCCACACACACTCCCTCTTGCCATGACTTTCTCTGTCCTGTTGCCAATGATCTTTCTCTCCACATTCCCTTGCCACTGCCCCACCCCACCCCATCTCTCTCTTCTGGCCTACCACCTTGCCCCGCTTACCTTCCCAGAATGCCCCGCCCTCAAGAAGAGCATTTCCTCCACTCACCCACCAGCTGAAGATAACCAGTGACAGCTGCAGGAAAGTGTGACCAAGCTGTTCAAGGCCGAAAATGCATTGGATTCAGCCACCTTCCTGACACAGATTAAATACTAGAAAAACTTAAAAGTAATATGTGGCTGTCCTTTTTGGACAGATGAGTCAAATTGTCTAGCAGATTTCTTGAAGAAAAACAAGCAAACAGAACTATTCATTGAACTTAAAAACAGTAAGGTGAAACTGTGGCCTTTGTTGTGGGGAGAAGAATGGGAAGGTTTTCCAGCCTCTTTGAGTGTCCTTAGGGTGAGAAAAGCAGAGTATAAAAACCAACTCTTCTTCATTTTCCCCATAAGGTGCCTATAAGACTGGGGCCATGTTCCCATGTGACAGGAGACATGGCTGGAGGGTGATACCTCAGGAAAGGCACCTGTCTCACTGGAGCTAAAAAGTCCCTCTGCAGCTCGGTTTCAGAGTGGCAATCCAAGAGTCTCTGCCAAGGGTGGGAAATTGTGCCTTCCAGGGAAGACACCTAATCATGAGTTTTGTGCTCTTCATTAGGGTGACAAGCTCATTAAGGGGTAATTCTTTTGGAGATGTGATGACTAAATCCCCTTTCAAAGAAGCCCTCCCCTGGAAAGTGGAGATAGATGACCTGAATCATAAATTAATTGCTGATTTAAAATTCTTCAATAAAGGTCTTGAACATCCAAAGAGAAAGATAGAAACAACATATCTTCTGATTTCCTGTCTCTTTGACTTTGTTCTGCAGCATGAAAAATGCAGGCTGTAAAATTAAGATGGACTAACCACCTGCTAATAACAAAGAATCCAAGCACATGGCCCACAAACCAAATCAGCATTAGGTACACTTAAAGCCAATACTTACGAGTTTAAGTGTGCTTGTGGACTACTGTAGATTCTGCCCAAGGGCTCTGTTCACATAGCTGCCAATTTTCATTAATGTTGCACCACAGAGAAAAAAGAACTGGGTGGAACGTCTCCTTTCATTCAGTGCCTTGTTTCTTGAGGTTGTGTAGTCTTTTGTTTAAAGATGTACTGTTGTAGTTTTGCACCAGCAAAGTTTTCATACTTTAATCCAGCTTCATGCACATGATCGAGCAGCACCTCCAGAGTCAGTCTGAAACACTTGGTCACTTGCTTGGTCCTGTCCCCCACTCATTGCTGCATGTGAAATGCATGCAATAAAAATAGCAATGATAAAAATAGTAACAGATGTAGCTGGAAAAGCTGGGACCCTCCCCATAATTACTCATGGAGAGATCTCTGTAAAGTTAAAGGGTTGGCTCATTAATAACTAATAGTAGGACTGCAACCCTGAAATTAGTAATACAATTTGGGGGGGGGGGAGATGCTGCAATGCAGAATGTCCCAGCCAATCCCAGGATATTATATTAATTCCATTTCCATATTGTTTCATTTTTCCATATTTTGTTCCTTCAAAGCTCCAGCATTTTCTGTGCATGCTTAATCCTCAATGCATTTGAAGGTTATTTTTTCAAACTTTAAAAAAATGCTTTTGTAAACCTTGAGAAAATGGAGGTTGCCTCAAGAGAAGCGCTTGCTTGTACCTTTTTAGTCAGGATCTGTGATATTCTAATGCCACACACCCCACCTTCTTGCTTTGTTGGAAGCTGGGGAACAAAGGTTTTCCAGTTTTAAAAGATTCAGCATGAGATTATTTTCATTATGCTGGAATTGACTACAGAAGTCAGCCATTTTCAGCATGATTTTTTAAAAATGTCCAGGTGGAACATGGCAAAGGTATATAGCTAAATGGCAGCAACATCCTTTTACCACTCTGTAAGTAGAATGACTTTGAGGTCACATTTTCACCTGACTTTTAAAAATCCGGGTTGGACTTTTTAAATTCGTATTCAGGACTGAGTGCACAATCACCTGTCTCCATTTGCCTGATGATAAACTGGGCTGAATCTGAATATTGCTGTTCCCACTCACTGCCCCAATCCTCAGCATGGAGAAACAGGATCTTTAAATCTCCATGCGTGGAACAAACCCTGCCTCCCCCACTTAGTCAGCTGGGCAGGGCAATCACAGAGCAACTCTCCTTTTTAGATCTGAAGTTCATGGTAATGTTACCTCCATTCAGGTTGCTGGGAAGGCAACAAGTTTGTGCTGAAGCAGATGAGCAAAGGAGCAGAGCAATTGAAGGCTAAAAGTCAGCTTTCACGGAGACGGGGGGGGGGGGGAGAGAGGCTATGACTCTCCCTTTCTCTTTCCCTTCCCTTCGTAAAAGGAGGAACTTGACTTGGCTTTTAAAAGATTTCCCCTGCTTTGAAAAGTTTTTGGCTGCTCTGCAAGCCCCGCTAAAAAAGTATCTCTTGAGGCAGGTATTTTAACAGGTTTTACTTTCTCCTCCTCTGCGATTGTATCTCTCGGTGTTCAAAGCAGGCATGACAAGGGGAGAGGGGGAGAACTTTCCAGCTGTGAAATCCCACCCACATCTGTCAGGCTTTGGCCAGAAGGGTAGATCTCCACCCTGAATATTCCGGTAGATTCCCATTGGGGGGACGAAAGCAGACTGGGCTTCAAAGGGGGACAGAGAACAGTTTTTCTGTGCAGAAAAAAAAAGGGGGAATAAAAAAAGGGATCTCCTGATCCCAAAAACGGATTTGATTTGGATTTAAACTTGTATGGGAACGCAGCCTGAGGGTCCTCACTGGTTGTGCCTGATCAGGGGTACTGGCATGTGGATACAACAGTCCTTGGGCCTCCACAGGGGACTTTTTCTGCCCATATAGATCCAGCCTATAAGTCTCACAAGCTATCTGATACTTCCTTGTTGAGTGTGGGTAACATAATTGTGCACATTTCCATATACACAATTCCTATTTACCATTATAGAACCTTCATTCAATCAAAACCATAATTTTCTAGCCACTGGCAACTTTCTCTGCCCACCAGCTCTTTACCCATCTGAAAGGAAAAAGAAAACTGATGTTAAGGCGAAGTGGACAATTGCAGTTTCTTCTTCTGACATAGAAGATCTGTCGTAGGATTAAAGCAGAAGGGAAACAGTCTCAATACTGTTGTGTTACCTGAGAGACAGAGGAATGCAAAACTAGTCAGTTCACTTTTCTGTTCATCTGTGTTAAGTGCTGAGGCCTTATGAGCCACAGAGCACAGCTGAAACGGTCCTTTATTTGGGCTTCTTCTCTTAACATTTTGCACTAAAGCAGCCAGGTATATTTTTCCAATAAAGGAATCTTTCAAATTCTGCCATTCACCAGAGCAAATAAATAAAGTTGAAGCATTGCCCTCTGCTCCTCCTCTCTGCAGGGAAAGTGGAACTTTGAGTGGAGTTACAATCAAGAAATATATGCCTCTGTTTTCATAGGGCAGCTGCTTTGTGAGGGAAGAAAGTCAGGGAGAGACTGGTCACATTCAAGTTAATTTGGATGAAAGGCACATGTTTGGATTGTGTTGGTTGCTGCCTGCTTCTAATTGATGGCCCATTGCACTATTTGAATGTAACCGCTAAGTTCTTTCCATGAAGGAAACATTTATCTTCTCTCAGTGATGGGTGGTCCCAGTCTTAATTGGTGGGGTGGAGGACAAGACTCCAAAATAGAAAATGGATGCCACCACTTAATGCCACACCAGAAGAGGGTTGGGATTGCAGTGATCACGTGTCTCCAGATACCAAGAGCATGGCAACTGCATGTCACAACACTCATCCAGTGCTTGGATTGCTCCCAGGGAGAGGAATCTGCTCCCAGGAGTGCTCCCTTTGCATGAACCTGGTTTCCTCCTGTACCTGCTGTGTGGAGAGCCAGCAGCTGCTGTTGTAATCTGTGTTCACTCGTTCACACAAAGACACCATCACACTTCACATAATTACCGAACTTGGAAACTTAAGTGTCACAAAACTTTTGTTTCCTAGCCTTGAAATTTATATCAACTGTGATGTGCAGGTCAATCAGGCAATCTGCCATCCCATTCCTGTGCTGAAGCTAATTCTCCAGGCCAGAAGTGGAATGTCTCCACCATACTTATGCCCATATTACTTAGGAAGCTACAGCATCATGCAAATTGACCTTATTGCATGTAATAGACTACATACACTAGCCATTCCAAATTAAAAATGGTATGAAGAGAAAAGAAGAAAGGATTTTAATTCTGAGTTGCTGGGAATGGTGGGATGCTGTCCATCTTGGCTTTATGAGCTAGCTAACTGCTCTTTGCCTGAGGAAGGAAAAGAGAGATTCCTTAGCCCTCCATTAGATGAATGCCTCCAATTCTCTTGTACTGTCATTCTCCTAGACATGCTTCCTTTGGTTCTTTCATTTGATTTGGAAACACAAAAGAATTGCCCCAGGCTAAGGCAGTGATTTGCTGTATTGTCAAGGGTAAATATTTGTTCATTCTGTAAATAGGTCAATCTTCTTGAAATGGATCCATGTCAGAGCAACATATAGATTAAGAGGCTAAGACCTAGTTTTCTGAAGACATCAACATATTTTTTATTTTTGTCATACTAAAACAGGTAGAGAAGAAACCCTCTAACCTTGATTACTGTAATTAGTCTTTATCAATAATAATAATGATAATAATAGGGACCTAGGAACTTCCTTTAATCCTGTTGTTCTCTCCTCCTGTTTCCACAATATTATGTCATATTCTATGAGGGTTAGTGGTGTTTCCTCCCAAGAGCTGTCTGCCCAGTGCTTTCATAGTTGAGTGGTGGTTATTGGTGGCAAACTGATAACAAATGTTATTACTTGAGGGGTAGGTAATATTCTTTGTTTTATTGATTTATTGATTGACATGTAGTTGGTGGGTTACTACTTCTTTGCTGTATGGTTTCTTTTTAAATCTGTGTATCTCCTAAAAGCCATGAATAGTGGGTGAATTTGTTAATTTAATAAATAGAAAGAGAGTGATGGAATTTATCATAGGTACTGCATTATAATCAACTTTTTACAGCAGATATAAGGTGTATCTAAAGTGTATCTTACTTTATTGCCCTAGTTTCTTTTATCCTGCCTCAAGCTCTTCATTTTATTGATTCCATTGTAGCAGTACCAAACTGTGTCATATTATATAACAGTATTTTGTAGGTAGCACAGAAATAGTCTTAGGAAGAAAGCAGGAATGATAAAAAAAGTGATTTTATGATTTACCAGTATCAGCTACCTGTTAATTTCCATTTTAGAGAGTAAAGAAGATATCTAAAATGGCATAGGAAATGATTAAATATTATGTCAAGTTTTCCTTCCAAAAGTGAGCCTGTGATTTGGATGGATGCTGTAAGATCACATATGTAAATAAAAGATTCATTTTTAGCACTATACTGATAATAGTCTATAGTGGCCAGTTGCTGAAGTCAAGAGAAATGTTACTGGCAATTAGTAGCTCTGGGACTGATGGAAATGATTACTTTGTCTTTGCAACTGTGCATCTGAAAAACAAATGCTTCCATTTCTCAAATGCAATGATGATGAGTTCTAGCAATTTTCTGGAGAGATGAACTCTTCTTTTCTGTCTGCTTCTGAAGAGAGGAGGGGAGGCAGCCAAGAAAGAGAGTATAAGAGTTTTGTTTGTTGGCCATAGCAACAGTCCACACAGCCAAAAGCAAATACAAGGCTAGAAGCTGAAGGTGTTTTGCAGGAGCAATAGCCAGGAATATACTGTGGAATACTGTCTAATACTGAAGCTAAATGTTGCATCCATTTGTTCCACTGTTATCTACACTGTGGCTAAACTTCTCTTCAAGCAAGCATGTTTGTGTAGAGTAGGGATTTGCACGAATATTTGTAACATTTGAAATTTGGCCAAATTTGGACACTCAAATTCGAATTGAATGTTGGCACATTAGAAGATTGACATTCAAATTTGAATCAAATGTTTTGCTACATTTGTATGAAGCTTCGTATCGATTCATATATCAGATTTGTATATAGGATCCATATGCTATTTATGGGGTGTTTTTCTACTGAACTCTTTTGATTCGGATCTAAGAAGATCCAGATCTAAGGAATGAATACTTCCCTTAATCCGGATCTAGTAGATACGGATTAAGGGAAGTACCCAATGTGATCTAGCACCCAATAGCAATGGGTGGTAGCCTGTCTGCTGTGGAAACACCGGAGCACCCATGTGCAAATCCAGATCTACTCATGAGGGGTCTGACTGTCACCCCAGGTGTTTTGGAGGACAGGAGGTGCAATCTCCAAAATTGCCTTTGGAGATTAGCAAAAGCTCCTCAGAATAACCCTTTGCGAGAGCAATGCAGCTGTCAAAGGCTATGGAGGATCTTTGAAGTTAGTGGCAGATTGTGATACGAATCAAATACAAAAAACCATTCGTGCACATCCCTAGAGTAGAGAGACCCCACAAATACAACACAACCTTGTATTAAATGTTTTCACATAGCTGATTTTTGCTATTATGTGTTTTACAAACTGCAACTTCCAATTGATTTGCATTGAAGATAGGGAGATTAATAAAAATTATTTTATTTTTTAAAATGTAATGTATTGGAAGCCAGAATTGTATTACTGCAGTTCATTATGAAATAATGCAAATGATCACATTTTTTGTAGCTTGGGTGCGTGTGAACAAACATCTCATAACAAGAGTAACTATGGTATATGCCCAATCTGGTAAATGGTAGATTTAGCTGAAAGCAATGAGCCTGAAAAAGTGGAGAAATCAGAAATGTTCTTCTTGAAAACAATAAGATACAGAAATAATCATTGCAATGATTCATCTTTCCACTCAGTTTTGCCAATAACAGTGCTGTTCAGATGGGGCATGTCTAAAAAAACAGAAAGTTAGTTTAAAAATGAAAAGAAAAACCTTTTATGTATTTAATTTATGGTTCATTTGTTTGAACCCTTTAAATTAAAACAGCCATATAGGGATTGATAACAACTTGGTTGCATTTATGATTTTTGTATAAATTGAAATCCAGATTAATTTCTTTAATAACAAAGTTGCATTGGCAGATTGAGGGCATGTGGGCAGTGCTATTCATAAGCACTTCTGAATGATTTCAAATCTGGATATATCCTACTATTAGCCTTCTTGTTTTGTATCCTTTTTTAGCTACTCGCTTAAGACAATTATCCATAGGTTCCATGGGCTGCAAATGCTTTCATCCCACTGGCTGCTTCTCATTGTGTAAGATGGCTGCAACTGCAGCTGTTCCTTCCCTTGATGATACTAAAACTAGAGTGATGTAATTCTTTTGCTGTCAATAGAGTTGCACCATTGCAGGGTCTTCATGTGTTTTATTTATTCCAATCCAAAATGCTGTCAATAAACTCTTACAGTTTTCAGTCAAAAATGCTAGCAAAACTTAA
Source organism: Aspidoscelis tigris stejnegeri (assembly GCA_023333525.1). Classification (NCBI taxonomy): domain Eukaryota; kingdom Metazoa; phylum Chordata; class Lepidosauria; order Squamata; family Teiidae; genus Aspidoscelis; species Aspidoscelis tigris. Next base: position 47,282,135 of record JALMGA010000005.1, on the reverse strand, counting down.
AAGTAATATGTGGCTGTCCTTTTTGGACAGATGAGTCAAATTGTCCAGCAGATTTCTTATAGAAAACAAGCAAACAGAATTATTCATTGAACTTAAAAAGGTCTTTGGGTGCATCCAGATGGGGACAGTATAGTGCCATTACTATGCTGCTATGGTGGTGTTGCCCCACTGCCCCCCCCAAAAAAAAATGCTTTTTACGATTGCTGGAAAATCCAGGCTTCAGGTTTTTTCCAACAACAGCACTTTTTAAGCTGTCTATTTACCTTCTGTATGGAGCCACCATTGTGGCTCCATCCAGTGCTCATGCCAGGAGGCCAAACAGTCATCCATGCCTGAATGAGGTCATGGCAAGCACAGCTAGGCACTCCAGTGCCCAGATATCCAGAAGCATGTAAAGTATGTGAAGACATACAGGGTTGTCTAGCTAGCAAGGGATAATGGTGGCGAATCAGTATCTCATGTTATTGCTTGCTAGTGGGTTATTCAGCTGCCATCTGAAGGTGGCCTTTATCTTCTGCAGTACAATATAGATTCTTGTTCTTTTCAGAATTGACATATCTTTTATTGCTCTTTAGAAACTTTCTAGCCTTTGAAAGCTCTTTTGTTAAAATTTTCCATTCCATTAAGATTCTTATTAAAATGTTCCATGAAGGCAATTCTTTGAAACTTTGAGATCTTCATGGAGAACAGCTTGAAGGCTGTGGGGATCTCGTGTTCTTGCAGCCATCAGGCCACCACAGAATGATAGAAAGCACTGCCAGTGTTGCTTTTTGTGAAGAAAGGTAGCACTCATTTCAAAGAGGTAATGTGCTCTTTACATGCCTGCTACCACACCCAGCTCCACAAGCATCACATCCTGAGAATCTCTGTAGTGAACTGATGAAGGTTTAAACTTTTAAACTGAAATTTTGTTTTATTAGCGTGACTAATAATTCGATGGAACTACATCTTTCTTTTTTTCTTTTATGGCACAATCTGGAAAGTACTTAGTAACAAAGTCAGTTTTCCTGGAGTTGGTTATAGTTCAAGTAACTGCAGTAATGTGATTCATATTTATTCAACTGACAATGTGAGTTAGTAGAAGTAAAGCTTTTTAAAAGGATCATTTTTTCTTAAGAGGTATTCCAAAACTGGTATTTACAGACAATTAATTTAAAAAATGGAAGGCTTGTCCGAATGAGGAGAACAGGAGGGAACATAGACACTGGCAACATAAATGCAAGATGACAATTAGGAAAGCTAAGGAAGATTTTGAGGAGCACATTGCTAAAAACATCAAAAGAAATAACAAGAACTTCTATAAGTATATGAGAAGGAATCCAATGAGGAAAGAAGTTGGACCATTAGATGGTAACGAACAGAAAGGGACATGGAGATTGCGGAGAGACTAAACGAAATTCTTTGCTTCCATATTCATGGAGGAAGATAGAGGATACATGCCAGTAGGTGAGCCTGTATTTTCTGAAGAATTAAACTGGATAGAGATAACCAAGGAAGAGGTCCTTGCATGTCTTAATAAACTAAATGTTAAGTCACCAGGACCAGATGACTTGGACGAGATCCAAGAGTTCTTAAGGAACTCAAATGCAAAATTGCTGACTTTCTAGCAAAAATATATAATATTTCCCTAACATTAGGCTCTGTACCTGAGGACTGGAGGGTAGCAAATGTAACACCAATCTTCAGAAAAGGATCCAGGGGCAATCCAGGCAATTACAGACCAGTTAGCTTAATGTCAGTTCCATGTAAGGTGATGGAAACCATCATTAAAAATAAAATTACTGTGCACATGGAGGAGCAAGCATTGTTGAACAAAAGCCAGCATGGCTTCTACAAAGGTAAATCATGCCTTACAAACTTGTTGGAATTCTTTGAGAATATCAACAAACACATGGATAAAGGCGAACCAGTAGACATTGTCTATCTGGACTTTCAGAAGGCTTTTGACAAAGTCCCACATCAAAGGCTACTGAGTAAACTCATCAGCCATGGAATAAAAGTACAGGTTCTGTCCTGGATATGTGACTGGCTTAAGGGTAGAAAGCAGAGAGTGGTAATAAATGTCCAATTCTCAGGGTGGAAAGAGGTAAAAAGTGGAGTCCCTCAAGGTTCAGTGTTGGGACCAATGCTTTTTAATTTATTCATCAATGATCTAGAAGAAGGGGTACATAGTAAAATAGCAAAGTTTGCTGATGATACTAAATTATTTAGGGTAGTAAAAACTGAAAGAGATTGCCAAGAACTCCAGAGGGATGTCTTAGCATTGGGTGAATGGGCAACCAAGTGACAAATGTGCTTTAATCTTAACAAGTGCAAAGTAATGCACAACAGGGCCAAAAATCCAAATTAAGTCTATAAACTGATGGGGTCTGAGCTTTTAGCAACACACCAAGAAATGGATCTCGGGGTTCTGAGGAACTGTTCAATGAAAGTGTCAGCCCGGTGCGCAGCAGTAGTGAAAAAAGCTAATTCAATGCTGGGAATAATTAGGAAGGGACTAGAAAACAAGTCAGCAAGTGTCATTGTGTCTCTTTATAAAACTATGGTGAGGCCACATTTGGAATACTGTATACAGTTCTGATCACCACACCCCAAAAAGGATATTGTAGAACTGGAAAAGGTGCAGAAACGGGCAACCAGAATGATTAGGGGGCTGGAACACCTCCCTTACGAAACCAGGCTGCAACGTCTAGGCCTCTTCATTCTGGAGAGATGGCATTTAAAAGGGGACCTGATTGAAGTATATAAAATCATGCCTGCTATAGAAAAGTTGGATAGAGAAAAATTATTTTCTCTATCACACAACACTCAAACCAGGCACTCTATGAAGCTGATGGGTAGGAGAGTTGGATCAGACAAGGGGTGTTTTTCCACTGTCACTAGAAGTACCCATTAAGTACCCATTAATGGGTACAAAAATGCCATTATGTACCCATTAATGGGTACTTAATGGGTACTTCTAGCAACAGTGGAAAAACACCCAAGGAGATTTCTTCACCAGAGGGTCATCAGTTTATGGAATTTGCTGCCGGAAAAGGTGCTAACAGCTAACAGCCTAGATGGCTTTAAGGTAGGGTTAGACAAATTTATGGTTGACAGATGTATCAATGGCTACTAGAATTAATGCCTAAGTACATCTTTCAGGCTGGGGCGGAGGAAACAGGACTCTTCTAAGGCCATTTGCTGGGATTCAAGAGCAGGAAAAGGTTTGTCTTTGCCTCTGCTTGAGATGCCCATGGGCATTTGGTGGGCCACCATGTGCAATGGGACACTGGACTAGATGGGCTGTGGCCTGATCCAGCAGGACTTCTCTATCCACCCACTCATTATTTATTTATTCAATGAAGTATTTATATCCTACTCTTCACCCATATCTCAATTTACACAGAGGTTTCATTCCTGAAAAATGACATACAAATTGAATGTGTATAAATCAGAACTTTACAGTTCTATCTCAGTTTACATGGAGGTTTCATTTTTGAAATACAGTATTTAAACTGAATCCATGTAAATCAAGCAATAGGCTTCAATGGAAAATTAGAGGTTAGGTAACCACAACAGATAACTCCACTGACTTACACTGCCCATTTACTAACATTGGCTAAAAACTTATCCAATAGTTACATTGGCTTAAATGAGGATTCGGTCTCTCAATACACATCAGTAGAGGAAAGGAAAGGGTGAAAGGGAATCTCATTGACTTGCGCTGTCTCTCAATGCAAATCAGTGGATAAAAGAACTTCACTGAAAGAGGCACAGCATAACTATGCCATAGAGGAGTTATCATGAAAACAATATCAGAGCACACAAAAATGACTCCAGATGAGATGCCTGCAGTAAAGCTCATCCACATTCAACAACAGATTTTCACAGACTGCAATTCTGAAATGCACAGATGCCAGTCAAAACTTCTACAATTAATCCCTCCACACCCAGACAAACAGTTCTCACTGATTGCAGTGCTGAAGCAGAGATGTCAATTGCCTGCAACAATGTTCATCTTCCGCAAAACTCATTAGAAATGCAACAAAGAAGAATGTCTTCTGTCCCTGATGACTTCTGAATAGGATGATGGAGCCTTTTTACAGAATAAAAAAAATTGTGCTATTTTCTGTTCATCAAAAATGTTGTGCATATAACTCATCCACTAAAATGCACTGTCACCATCACCAATAGCAGACACTATCAAACACATAGAAACACACAATAACTCCAAAGCAGAATCAGCCATCCCATGCTAAGCTACACTCAAGATCTTTTAGAGACCCAGCACACATCTTTCTCACTGCAGAGCACAAGTGGGAAAATGGCACCTGGAACAAGAAAAAAAGGTCCTAGCATGCTGCAGGGTTGCTTCTGTTCTCAGAGTTTTGGTGGAAAACTATGCTGCAGTGTATCATTGGGGCAGCATAAACCTAGGCAGATCACAATTTGGTAAACATATAATAACAAATCCATGCTGTTGGAAACCAGGTAAACCCCCTGTACTGCAGTTGTTCCCCCCTTTACCATTTCACAGTAGTCATGGTGGCACAAAAGCAACCCTTTTAAGTATTATTTTCAGTACAAATAATGTGATGATATATAGATATATTTTTGACTTAGAAGATCTCAAAGCATTCTACAGTATAACCTGTAACTTTGAACACTTTACAATAATCTATTCTGAAGGTTACCAGGGTACAGATAATCACGGCCAGGATAGTTCTCTTCAGGAAAGGCTGAAGCTGGTGAACCAGCTGGAGGTGGAGATAAACATTCCTGGCAACCACTGCTACCTGAACCTCAACCGACAGCGATAAATCCAAAAGTACTGCTGGATCATGGACCTGTTGATTCTAGGCAAAACAATCGCTTACAGAGTTGATTGCCCCTTGACTTTCGGATTCAAGACCCTGCCACACCAAGCACTTCCATTTGTCTAGATTCAGTTTCAATTGTTTTGTCCACACTCAGCCCATTGCTGCTTCTAGGCAACGAACGTTAACTGTCTCCTCTGATTCAGAAGGAATAGAAGGTTTGAGTTGGATGACATCTGTGTTCTGATCATACTTTAGTTCTAGATTCTAGGACAATCCCACCTGGGAGCCTTCTCTGAGCTGCCTCAAAGATGCCTTTTTGGCTCTGTCTGAGCACAGCCTAAGCTTTTGGTAAGCTTCATCCTGAAGCCTGCACACAGTTATTCATAAAGGCCAGATTTTTTTTTCAAATGCAGCTTTTTATTTGTATGTCACAAGCACACTTTACAAATTTTAGTGAATGGAAGTGTCCTAAGGTTAACAGTCTGGTGCCAAATTTCATCCCAAATCAATTTCTTCTTTTGGCATAAGGAAGTCATGAGTAGTGCAGCTACTCTGCTGAAGTGTTAATAAATATAACATATCTGAAAGAACATTCTGCATTTGATTTGCATTATAAAACCAGAAATTGAAAATAATGCTTATGGTCATCAGTCACACAAGACGATGAGCAAATTTTCTGCCTAATTTCCATGTAGAATAAACAAGTTAGCTTTTGACATTTTGTTTTCAAAAAAAGGGTTTTTTTTAAAAAAATCTGCTTATTTAAATTGAATAGGAGTTATTTTAGATAAAAGTATTTCATTTAGGCCAAGGACTGTTGGATGCTTTCCTTAACAGTCATGGGTCCTTTCAGCTTCCCTACTTTATTTGCAAGTAGGACCTCAAAGCAGGAAACTAACCCAGTCTCTTTTGTCCTCACCCCTTGCATTATGGACCCCTTCATGGGTAGGGCCTGCAGCTCATGACTCTGCCCATGAAGTTGGGTATAATGGTGATGATGGGAAGAGGAGAAAGTGGTAATCTCCCTGCTTCATGGTTCTACTCGCAAGTGTAGTGAGGAAGAAAAATAGAACCTGGACTTTTAAGAATAGAACCTAGCAGGCTTTGGCAGGCTTGTAGTCAGGGGAGGGGCAGAGGGGTCCCAGCTCCCCATTTTGCCCCCCTCAAAAATGTTTAATCCATTTACAGAAAAAATGTGACATATTACTAATTCACCCCCAAATTTGTGGTGTACATACATGGGGCTATGGGCCTGGTCCTTAGCCTCCAACCCCTGTTTGTATTCAATGAATGTAAATTTGGTACATCCCTCCTATGAGGTATAATTATTATACACCACTGTGGGTAATGGCTCAGAACTGTAAACATGCCCTTCTGATGCACTTTTATAAGTTGGCAAGTCTGGCCTTGCAGAGAAAGAACAATGGGATCATTTAGCATACCACATGAGAGTTGAGAGCAATAGCTTATGAACATGTAATATAAAGAGAGCCTTTCTGGAATGTATCAATGGCTGATCTGTCTCATCAACCTGCTCCCATAATGGGCAAGCAGAACATGAACACAACTATATATTTCCCACTCATATTTCCAGAAAGCTGGTCTTTAGACCACATTGACCAGTAGTTTTGGTACTTCTGACACCCACCCATTTTTTGATAACACTGACCCCTGACAGTTGTAAAAGCAAGATGTTCTGAGGCTACCTGATTTCCATTGGCCAAGGCAATTCTGATCTTGTCTTTGACTATGAGAGCATAGGTTAAGCTATTGAATAGACCCCCCCCCCCGGTGCAGACAAGTTCAAGTGAGCTCTAGCTCATGTAGGGAGAAACTGCTAGTGGAAAAAATAAATCATTGCTCCTAGTCTGCTGCAGGAAAGGTCCTATTCTAATTGCTTCTTCTCTGTTCTTCCCAACTGGACCTATCTGCACAGATAAGCTTTAAAAGGCTATTATTTGGGGATGGGTTGTGCATGCCTTTTGCTTACTGTTTTCCATATAGACAAACAATGATTCTTGAGACTTTAGCTGAAAAACCCACTTTGTCCCAGCTATTTGAAGATGTCAGGAGTTGGACAGGGACGTTTTACATTCACTTAAAGTCAGATGAGACCTTTTAAAGACAACACTAGTGATTCTTGGTAGGAAAAGTGTTTGACAATCCATTCAGGAATACAGGAGATTTAGGTACCCGGAGAGATAAAACACATAACTTGTAATGTTTCTAAATGAAACAAAGAGTGCCTTTGAAATAATCAATTTCAGATCAGTTTGACTTTTATGTATAAACTCCAAGGGATTTTATTTTCTAAAGATTGTATTGACACTAATGAAGAATGTTCAGCAATCCAGCCTTTGGTTATCAAAGTAACAAATGAACAAAGAAACCAAAATTTAAAATATTTAGTTTATTAAATTGTTTAGTTTACTGTTTTACACTGTTCTCAAAAGTCATTATAGATCAGCAGAAATTTTAGTTGTCAAAAGAAAGTGATTGAGCATCCGGATAATTCTAGATTCCTCAGTTCCATCCTTCCTCCTCAACCCCCAAACAATAAATGTATTAATGAGCCTCTCTGCTGTTATGCTCCATTAACATTCTGTTACCTTCCAAGCAGAATTTTAAATTACAGCGAGCTTTTTCCTTTTCCCTTCTTGAGTACAGTGAAAATAGGAAACTTGGAAGATGACCAAATAAGACCCCACACCTGCATTAAAAACATATTTGCCACACACTACCTTCAGAGTTCCAGCTGCCCTACCTGCAGCTGCTGCCCCACATGATCAACTCCCTGATTCTTAGGTTATCTCTCCACCCCACCTCTCAAACGGACTCCCATACTCTCTGTATTGCCACCCCCTAGATTGCCACCCACACTGACACAAGGCCACCACAACACTTCTCCGTCCACTTCACTGGATTTTCCCTCATGCTCAGAGCACCTACTCACCTAAGCCAGCCTTGTCATCTAATCTGCTATTCAAGTGCATCAGTGTGCCTTTCCCACCTCCCTAGGAGCATTCTCTTCTTACCTGAGCATACTTGCTTCACTTTAGTAGCTTTGGCGTTCTTTGGATTTGAAGGGCAGAGGCTGGATGTCATTATGTGCCCTCTGTGGAACCAGCATAAATTTTAGAATCTTCAACAGGCCACAAATGGGCAATGATATATGATGACATTGTTGGATGGGGTGACAGAGTGGTGTCGGCCCCTAACTCCTCAGACTCAAAGATGGCTGAAGACATTAAAGAGGAGCAGATGTGCCCAGTAACAGCTTCACCTTGTTCCTTGGGAAGTGGAAAAGGTATATGCTACATGATGAGTCTTTTGTTTGTTTTTGGAGTGTTTTTTTTCCCCTGCAACATATTAATAGCAGAAACACAGAGCAGGATATTTCGATTGGTAGGTAATGCACTGCATAGAAAGAAAACGGCAACATTTTGCTTTATGTTGATATGAGTAATAATATTTAACAGTTTTCTGTTTCTTGATATTTATCTACTTCAAGATATTGACATCTTTCATTTTACATATCACTTGCAGTGCTATGATTAAACAGCTTAATCATCTTCAGTAAATGGCTGGTTCTCTTCAGTAGGAATGAACAATGAAGAAATTCCTTTTGATTAAAAGAGCTGCTAAAAAGAAGCCTCACTCTTTTCACCCCAAATCAAATATGAATATACCAAGCATGGATATAATTAAAATATATGCTTTACTGGATGTGTTTCATGGCATTTCTTCCAGCTGAATCTTCAAGAAACCTATGGGGAGGGGATAAAAAGAACAGTTGCTGGATTCAGTTTGATTTGAACAGATGAAAAACTGTATATTAAGAAAAACCATTATAAAGCATATAAAAGCTGTCTTTCTAATGATAATATGATGCATTGTTTAAGTGAGGAACTAATCCCACCCCACCCCAGACTTTACTTTAGTTTGCCTACACAGATTACAGGCAACATGCCATTTCAAATGTGCGGCTTGTTAGGCATTGAAGCCAGTATAGGAAAATGTACAGATGTGAACAGGAGGCAAAAGGGTTAAGGAACGTAACTATCTGCGGCTGAAGGCTGGAACAGTAAAAGTGTTCAAGGACAAATACGTGCTTGGATCACGTAGGATTGTGCAACACAAGCTTGTGCAACACACGGGAAGTGAGTCACCACCGCATGATAAAAAGGTATAAATTGCCCGCACACTGCTGTGTGTGTGGGTTGCTGGTCGTGAGTTTGGTTGGAGAGTTGGATAAGCGTGTATATCTTGTAACTGCAGCAACTTTAAGAATAAAACCTCTGAGGAGAGAGATTCTGCTTCAGTCTGTTTCTTACGCAGCGGGCAGGAGGGATTTCCTGATAAAGCTGAACAAACCCAAGGACGCCAGTAGGTTTCCGAGGCAACAGAGGATGCTTTGCCGGCCGCGTCTGCTTGATTTACACCAACACGGCTCTTATGCCCAATTTCTTCAAAGCTTAGTACTGCTTTTATATCATTTTCTTTCTCCAATGTTTTGTTTTCCCTTTCCCTGGAATCCAGGTGATGATGGTCATGTTGTCAAAATGAAGTCAGAACTACTTGTTGTTCAAACATGAAGATGCACATGTTCCATCAGGATGGACATTCAGAGCTGTCTTCTATGATGTCTCAAAAAAAGAAGTATCATAATAGAGGCTATGGTTACACTTTAACTTTTATCTGAATAGATAGAAGTCCAGAGAGATTACACTTGAAAATCTGCATCTGTTTTTTTATGCAGATTTTATTTCCCTGATTGGGACTACCCACTATGTAGATTATCCCAGCACTGAATCCGAATAGACTCAGGTGAGGGGAAATAACCTGGACCCTCACCAGACCCAGGAGGCCACTGTCCCTGGTTCCACTGCTGCCTAGAAAATAGTAAGCCTTGGCAAGCCCCTACTCCAGTTCTTGCCCCTCTGGCCCTCTCCTCAGCACTTAGACTCCCTCTGCCCTATCACCACTCTAACCCCTCCTCTCCCCCTTGCCGAGACCCCCTCTGTTCCACTGCCACTCTGACCCCCCCCATACTGCTCTGCCTCACTGAGTCTTCCTCTACACCACCGCTGCTGCCCACTCAACCACATTAACTCTCAGCACACTAACTCTCAGAACAACATTATCACCTACTTGGCACGCAAACCCATCCACTACTGTCCTCCCACAACTACATTGTCTACTCCATAAACTCACTTCCCACACCTGTCATTATGCCCCCCTTACCCTCCCAGAATGCCTCCCCATCAAGCCAAGCATTTCCCCCACCTCCCCACCAGCTGACAATTACCTTTTCAAGAAGGCTGGGTGGGAGACAGCAGTGACAGCAACAGGTAGGTGCAACTAGGCTGTTCCAGGCTGAAAACAGTCTGGATATGGCTGTCTTCTTTGTCTGTCTTGGAGATGGGCTAAAACAGTAATATGTAACCATGGCCAGAGTCATATTAGATTTCTGTCTGCTGGATCAGCAACAAGAAGTGGGCATGGAATGTGACATCTAAACTCAATGGATTTTAAATTGGAGTTTAAGACTGTTGTCAGAAACAAGAGGGAAAGCATCTCTGAGACACCTTTGAGGTGGCTTAGGGACAGCTTTGAGATACAATTGTATCTCCAGTCTTTCCCTCCTCTCCTAAACATTCTAGGCTAGAAAGGGTGTGTTAGAGAAGGGTTGATAACATGAGGGTCACACACAGTTTCTCTGAGGTGCTTCTGAGACACCTCTGAGGACTTTAGTTATGTCTGAACATACCCTAAGATGCATGCATTCAAAACCTGCTGCAGTCTGCACAAGTATGGGGATGGTAGGTCCCTATTCTTGGATATAATTTGGAATAAGGTCCAGTGCAGAAATGGCCTGGGTGTAGGACTGGGTAGGGAATTGCAACATCAGCTGAACAGCTTCTAAATATCCCTTCCAATTCAGTGAATCAATTTTAAAAGAACTTAATGGTCTTGAAAATTGCCTGAAAGCTCTGACCAAGCATATCACCTGACCAAAGTACAGTATATTGCTTTTTGAAAGATACTTTATTATTTTAAATGTATTTCATTCTATTTATATTCTATATTAACATTTTAAGGTCTTTTGTTTTCCATTTTTATAATTATTTTATCTTAATCTTCTGTTCTTCTCCCAGAACAGACACTCTGTAAGGTAGGTGGGGCTGTGAGAACTCAGAAAGAGCGCTGTGACTACTGCAAGGTGGAATCAAATTGGGAGACTACCAGATAAGAGTCCAGCCCCTCTAACCACAAGATCAAATTGACTCACGTGATCGAGGATCAGGATGCCTATTCCTCCCTTCCCCAGTCTGCCCTAACATCCATCAAGACGAGCTTCTATGTTTCTGGTTGTGTTCAGACATAACAAAAGGGACACCTCAGAGGTACTTCAGAGACAGTAGTGTGTGGTCCTTGTGTTTCAAAAACCTTTTCCAATCCACCTTTTCTAGCACAGAATGTTTAGGAACTGGGGAGGGGCAGATTGGTGTTTGGAAAAGGCTGTATCGGAATTTCTTTAGAGATACTTTTTTTTTTCCTGTCTGATCACAGCCTCTGTGTAGGACCTTTAAGGGTGCAGAAAATAACCCCATGAATGAAACTCAATGAGAGATTATCATGGTACTTGTGGAAATTCCCTTGATGAAGCTGATGGATAGGAGAGTTGGATCAGACAAAGGAAAGAGTTTTTTTCACCCAGAGGGTCATCATTCTGTGGAACCTCCTGCCAAGAGAGATGATAACAGCAACCAGCCTAGATACTTTGAAGAAAGGATTAGATAAATTCATGGATAACAGGTGTATCAATGCCTACTAGAATTGATGCTTTGGTACTTCCTGGAGACACAGGATGCCTCTAAAGGCCATTTTCAGGGATTGGAGAGAAGGTGTAGATTACTGTTGCATGGGGAGGTGAAAAAGTGTCATTCCTTGCCTCATTTATGATCTGTTTGTATTTCTTTTTTATTGTTACTTAGAATAAGTCCTCTACTTTCTGAAGGATGCCTTCTTTCCTCTAGTAGCTTCCATTACACTGTTTAACCTTACCAGCCCCTTCTTGGTTTTTGATGGGGTTCCTTCATCTTTGGACTGTGACTTAAAATAACAACTCGGATCAAATAGAATTTCAAATTTGCATCAACATTCCTTATATCTGTAGTTTATTTACCTTTCCTTCTCTTTTTCAACTTTTCTCTTTAATAAAAAAATTGCACATCCGTTCCAAGCAGCTACTACATTTTATTGTGCTGTAGATATTTGGGCTTCAGTTCTCATTTCTCAGATACTGATACCTGACAACAGACAAGTTGATTATGGGTGTTTTTTCACTGTCACTAGAAGTACCCAATGGGTACTTCTAGTGACAGTGGAAAAACACCCTGTGTATGTTTCTGGAATGCTACCATTCTTGTTGCTTCATTCTCACAGGAACCCCATAGCTCATTTTCCCCAAGGATATCGTACTTACATGTCCTCTTTCATGCTCACAACAGCTGACATTACTGAGGTGATTTCAGCTGGATGCAAAGGAGGTTAACAATCAGTCAAATGCCAGAAGACACAAAACACACATTTGCCAATTTGTCTTTCACCTTCAGCTAGATCATGTCTAATCAGGATCACTACAGGGGCAGTATTCTCCATCAATGACATCCAGCATACAAGGACGTAGAACATGATGCCATTAATTTAGCAAATCCCATGTAAAAGTGAAACAATGCACAAAAGTGTAAATTGCAGCACAGTTTGTTCTACAGCTCAATTTACTTGATTAAACTGAATTAATCTCAAGAGACTTGATGGAATAAATCATAACTATGAATATCATATAAAGTTTCCTTGAGTTATTTTAAAACTGTGGCCTAGTTATGGGATTCGATGTTTCATTTAATTTTGAAAAGGCTGAATTCTACTAGGGTTTTTTTAAAAAATGTATCTTAAAAAACAAAAGTCTTAGCAGTTTAGAAAGATTAGTTTGTTAATGACATAACAATGGTTCAGATTCATTTTCTTTCTCTTGCCTTAAAATAATACTCAGCTAATGACCGGAAAATTTCATCCTCGTTGTCCAGTTTGCAAAAGGCTAACAAATATTACTAAGATTAAAAAAGTCACCTTTCTTCAGAGAAAACAGTGCAGGGCATTTGGTGTGACACTCTACAATAACATGGCCTGATATGGGGCCGAGGGCATTGCAAAAACAAATGGAGAGAGCTAATAACTATAATTTCTCTCACTCTTTGAATTCAAACCAGAAGAATTAAATCATACCAGTTGTGGAAAGAAGAGGCTTGAAAAAGATTACTTGGAAAAAAGGTTCTACTGATTCCAAGAGTGGGAATAAGTTTGCTTTTCCCAGCACCTGAAGACTTGAAAAATCAACTAGTGGAGATCTGAAGAGCAGAAAAGGAAACAGAAAGATTTTGATTAACCTGAAGGACATTCCTTCCTGCATACTAGTTTGGCCTCTTTTCTATTCCATCCCGAATCCACCTCTTGAATTCTGTTTGTGATGTGAATTAACATTTTCTGAATGCATTTTCAGAAACCTTTAATTCTGTCCCTTGCTCTAATACTTTACAGTAACATTTATTCTCCATGTCCCTTACTTTCTGTCTGATTTTGTTAAATGATGTCATAGCCAATCTATTTTGACAGGCAAAAAGCTTTCACTTGAAGCAGTCATTCACATAATTATAGCCCAGAGCTTCTAATCTGAAAATATAGAAGCCGGCAAGTCACTTTCCAATGTTATTTATCTCCCACCCTCTCTCTTTCTTACACAGGTTGGCATAAAAGAAAGGAATTCTTTGCATAAGACATGATACAAGAACAGGTATATTGCTCCAATTGATGAAAAGATGGAATGCACATTTTACATAACTTGTATATGAACAGGGTTGTAGATTCATAGAGAAGATCCTATAGGGCAGGGGTTCCCAACCACCAGTCTGTGGACTGGTGCCGGGCCATAGGAGGTTTTCTGCAGATCCACGCTGCCGCCACAGCAAGCTGTCCTGTCCTGTCCTGTCCTGCCCCGCCCCACCCCCACCCCGCCCCCGCCCTCCAAAATAAAGGAGCTATGTTCTTTCCATTCCTTTCTGTCTCTTTTTCCCAGGCTGAATTTTTACAAAGTATATATTCATTTCCTTATAGCATTTATATTGTGCTTCTCATCTTTGTGCAACAGCAACATCATGCCCCTGCAATGTCCATTTTGTCCTCACAATAGGCCTGTGATGTAGGTGGAGCTGAGAGTCAAAATCTATTGATATTTTTTGGCTTAGGATTTTATTCCAAATATCCATGGTTCTTACAATTACATGATGCTGGTCAGCTTAGATAATAAAAATAGACACACGACCTCAATACTTCAGTTCCTTTCCTAAAAAATCTGAGGCCAAACGTTAACTTGAAAATGTAACTTTAAAATATTATACAAGTCTCCTTTGGACCAAGAAGTTGTACTTTTGAAATAATGTATAGATACTGGACACAAGCTAAGTTTTACATTGAGTCAGCTATATAGTTCATTTATCTGTAACGAAAACACACCCAATAATTAGCTAGTAAGACAGGTATTACTTATGTAGGTTGAAAGGTATTTAACATTAGCAGGATCTGCACAACACTGCAATGGTGCTGTGCAAATGGTCAGATGATGCAGGGACCACATATCCCAGAATCCATTGAGCAAAACATTGTTAACCACACTTTAATGACAGCCCTGAAGAAAACACTCTTACAATGCTTTATCCTGCTTTGATGCTACACACCAGCATTCCACCATGATGGGTAGACTAAGTTTTCATTTTCTTTGGTCTGAATAACAGTCTTATTTTGGAAAGCAACCAAAGTGGCTGACTTCTGGCCTGGTTCCTCTGCTTCCTAAGTTATTCCTGGCTGGCAACATTAAGGCTGGGGAATGAAACGTTCCCAGCTTTGGTATTTGCATGGCTGGAATCAAGGGAGCAGCATTTGACTAGCACAGTTCTTGCTGTAAGGGCTGGAGCACTTAATGGAAGGAAGTCCAGCCCCGAAGCAGCAGAGACTGCTGTTGAACACATCCTGGCATACTGAAGAACATGTGCTGAATGATACATTTTCTCTTTCTCCTCCAATGCTGTTGAAATACAGTGTCACCCTATATTAATAAGGCAACCACATGATGCTTATTCTGTGCCAGGAAATTAGTATTCTTAGAGGATAAAACAACTGTGAATATAATAGGTTGGCAGCAAGTAGGATCCATTACTTAGAGGACTTAAACTGAATGATCTGAAGAATATTTTCCACAGGATGTGTGACAGACAGGCCTCATCTTTCACAAGTGTTCTGGGAATTTGTGAAAGCTCTTCTCATTAATGAATGAAACATGTGTTGTGTACAGGTTTTCCCTGTATACAAAATGATTTTACTACTGAAGGATCAGGGACAGGTTTATAAGATAATAACACTGTCGATGAGACTTAGAATGCATATAAATTGATAGGTATCACCGCAGATTAAAATGTAAATAATTTTACAACTCAGCCAAAAAATGAAGAATAGATGTTAGGAAGTCGTTCTGAGTGAGATGTGCAGAGACAGCCTTTCATAAAATATTTAAAGCTTGACATAGCTAATTAATAATGTTTTAAAAGTCTTTCAGACAGTTTTCAAATCCTAGTGTCATCTAATTGGAAACAAAGTTCAAATGAATCTAGGTCATGATAGAAGCCAATTCCTGTAATAACTTCTGTGTTATTTGACTTTGCAATTAATAGTAAATGGCTACAGCTAGATATGGAGGAGGGTATATTTTATTATTTGGGGGTATAGCAAGTAAAGAGATGTTGCTACTTAGTGAACAGAGGGTTACACAAAATTGAGTACTTTTAAAATTTATAAACTCATATTTATCAATTGTAATATTCCTGGAGTGATATACATTTTTAAAGTTAATTGTAATGCTCATTTTTGTTACTTAAATATGCATCATTATATTTGCTCTAAAATGTCTACTAACAATGCCAAAATTACATCATCTACTAGCATGATTAATATATAATACGTAATACCTTGTGGCTAAACTAATCTTTCTTACAAATGTGGATTAAAATTATATACCACACGGACAACGTTTCAAAGCCAGCTAGTATAGATCTGCAAAAGAATAAAATCATGACAGTACAATTTGCTCAACAAAATGGTGATAGGGGAGTAAACTAATTCCAATTGCTTTTTCTCCAGTGTGATACCAGTTGTATATGGTTGTATAGCCAGCAACATACTGTTCTGTTTTATAACATGCTATTCCTCGAAGATTCCTCATTGCTAACCAAAGTGCATAAACTTGGAGCCTTGGAGATCCAGTAGCCTGAAATGGTCATCAGCAGGTGTGCAGGGACAGACATATCTGTTTGATGCTAGTACTGTACCAGTAGCTTATGGAATGCCTTCTCTAACAAGTTGCCCCAGAAGAAGCATGTATAAAGCATCTGGAAAGGAAGATTCGGCTATGCCCTGTCAATTCCTGTCTCCATTTTCTAATTCAGTGGTTGGTTTTGTTTTATTTTGTATTTTTTTTTAAGAATCTATATTCCACACTTCACCAAAATGTCCCAGGGTGGGTCACAACACAGAAAGATAAAATGTACAAAGCACATTTAAGCATATTTAAGACTTGATGGATATAATGCTATATTCTATATCCTAACTCCAAGGTCTGATGTCAAAGAGTGCTAGTGAGATATTATTGCTTCATGTCCTGGGAAATCACTTGTGAAGTTCCTTGGGAATCAATCTGATTTTCCACGAAGCTCTTGGAATAAATCATTAGGGGTTCTGATGATTTTAGTATCTTGCTGAAGTAACTCAGGAATTAGATGC
Organism: Aspidoscelis tigris stejnegeri; assembly: GCA_023333525.1. Taxonomy (NCBI): domain Eukaryota; kingdom Metazoa; phylum Chordata; class Lepidosauria; order Squamata; family Teiidae; genus Aspidoscelis; species Aspidoscelis tigris. The sequence goes on along the minus strand of JALMGA010000005.1, from coordinate 47,265,441 downwards.
AAGCCAGGGTAGATCCTCCTTTTCTCTCGATGCTAAGGATACCCGATCCATCTCTATGCTTTGTTATTTCTGGGAAAAATCTGGCCATTAAAGTATCTCAGGAAGCCTACACAATTTGCTAAAGTAGGTGCAATGTAGTGTGCAGGTTAAAGACTTATTTGGCTACCAACAGTACTGTGTATTATTAATAAATAAACTAATATACTTTCTATTTGTTTGAAATGCTTAACTTTAGGGGTGGGCAACGGAGCTCAATTTACTACTTCAATCAAAAATCCAGTTCAGAGACTCTGTCTGTATTCCTTCTTTCCCTCCCAAACTGTTTCCAGTGTCACCATTGGGTTATACTATCTTGCCCTTTTTCTCAACTTGCAGTGTAATGTATTGCTTCTAAAATGGTTTCCACATTACATAGAATTTACCCAATGAGGTATGATCCTTTATCTGTCCTACCTGTTCTCCCAAAAGTGCATTTTTGGCCATATTCCATAAATGAGTATCCCAGTTATCTATACTACCAATTTTGTGTGATCAATAATTTAGTTGACAATAGCATAGACTTCAAGAATTCCTTAAGTAAGACAAGGAGAGAATGATTTAATATCTCTGAAGATATGCAATAGAGCTAGCCCCGAGGATAAATGAATTAGTACTTTTTTAATACTAGCACAATTTCCTGGACAATTGCATGCCACGAAGACTGCGATGTATGTATACCTCTACCAAAGGTGGAAATACGTATCCTGGCTTGTCCCACAATGTGAGCAAGAACAAGGATGGTGATTCATTTTTTATTTATATTTTATATTTATATCCCGCCCCAAACCCGAGGGTCTCTGGGCAGCTTACAACATTTAAAAACAAATATATTAAAACTGTATCACACTATACTAAAACCAGTGTAAGGTTTAAAATCCAGCATGATAATAATAAGAATAAAGATGATACAAAAACAGTTTTAAAAACAGTGGTGTTTGCAAGGGGGGAAGAATGTGTGTGAATCTAGCTGATCAGTGTAACCATCAGAGTAAAATGTTCAAATTAAATTCTCTCCATTGCAAATCATGCCCAGATAGCTTCATATTCATGTTAGGGGCCCCAGTATTTCTCTGTTAGCAAGACACCTTAGTCTGCTATCCCTGCCATCTTTTTACCCTATTAATCTGTTTGCTTTTAATATGCTCAAATTATCATAAATAAATGAAATTACGAAACTGTGGTCTTTCTCTTACACATGTCCTCACTGCAAAATATGTGTATACAATGTAAAAACAGCTGAGAAATGAGCAAATTGGTTAAACACTGGCTAAGTGTGTAATTTAGATGACCCATTTTACGGTTTCCTTCCTGAGAGTTCAAACAATCCTTATGGAAATAAAAATCATTTTTCCCCTCAGTTATTCTTTTTGTTTATTATTTTACATGAAGAGAAAGGCTAGATATGGGGGGGGGGAGGTGCTGTGAAAGACAGGAGTGGCTTATTAGTAAAAGCTCAGTAGGAAAGTCCTGTCACACCTGTTAGGCATTGAAGCCAGTATAAGAAAATGTAAAGATGTGAACAGGAGGCAAAAGGGTTAAGGAACAGGAAACAAAGTGTTCAAGGACAGGATTGTGCAACACAGGATTGTGCAACACAAGATTGTGCAACACAGTATTGTGCAACACAGGCTTGTGCAACACAGGCTTGTGCAACACACAGGAAGTGAGTCACCACCGCTTGATAAGAAAAGGTATAAAAGTGCCCACACACTGCTGTGTGTATTGATTGCTGGTCGGGAGTTTGGATGGAGAGATGTATACTTGTACATGCAGCAACCTTTAAGAATAAAACTTCTGCGGAGAGAGATTTTGGCTTCAGTCTGTTTCTTACGCAGCGGGCAGGAGGGATTTCCTGATAAAGTTGGACAGCTCCAAGGACGTCAGAAGTTTCCGAGGCAACAGAAGATTGCCTTGCCGGCCGTGTCTGGTGATTTACACCAACACCAGCATCTGTACTATGTGTATGTCTTCTCTTTGTAGGTTCAACTCTGGGAACTATTGCTCCACTGTTGAAGTAGGAATTCACACAGGTTCTGACCCTCTTTAGCCTCTGGGAACCCCTTCAAAAGCAGGGTCCTTTTCTACACCCTGCATTGCTTGACCAAGACATTTTTAAATTGAACAACTCATTGAGATGGTTTAGGAGATCCTGCCTTGAGCAGGGGGTTGGACTCGATGACCCAGGAGGTCCCCTCCAACTCTACCATTCTATGATTCTATGATTCATTGCTTATTGATGAAATAATTCCGCATTGCTGATGGCCATGTCCAGATCTTTGAAAATAGTTTTTCTTGGCTCACTGCAGAGAGTGGAATGCTGCTGCTGGAACATTCCCTGCAGTATCAAAGAAATAAGGAGGACTAGAAAGTTGGCTAGATGTCCATTGCAGTTTGGGTTCCTGGCAGCAATTTTGGGCATAATTTGGGCTGTTGAGCCTTGAGTCTCAAGATACCTCTAAAGGCCTTTTGTGAGGAATTGAAAGCAGGTGAAGGTTTTGCTGTTTTCTTTTGCTTGAGAATGCTCAGAAGCAATTGGTGGACCACTAAGTGACTCAGGAAGCTGGACTAGGTGAGCTGTGACCTGATTCAGCAGAGCTCTGCTTATTTTCTCATATCAACACAGGGACAAGGAGTTCATTCTCATAACATCTGCATAGTTTATTACATCTTCCCATCAAGATGTAATAGACTGGGGGCCCAAATGGAGAAAAACCACAAGGATGTGTCATTCTTGGCTGCTCCAAGAGCTTCCCCCCAAAAAAGAACCCCTATGTAGATGCAGCCTGAGTTAGAAGAAGCTTTCTTTTGAGGTTCATGATAAATGGATTGAATTAGGCTATGTGTTTTAATTATTTGTTTTGGAAATTTATATCCCACCCTTCACCGAATGGTCCCAGCGTGGTTACAATGAGAATAAAACACATTAAATACTAAAACATAATTAAAATATATATTAAAATAGTTCATGTTTGTTGATTTGTGAACTCCAAAGCTTTTAAGCTTACTGCATGTGTGGCTTGAATTATGTCCCTCCCTACTACTGAACTATATCTTCCATGAGCTCCAAATACTCAGGACAAAAGTGTGTAAAAGTGGTAAATTTAAAGACTCATTCTGCTTTTAAACAATGCCTGGTGAATGCCTTAGCGCAGTGATGAAATATACAGTATGTTATGATATGTGGCCATAGCACCATCTTATTGGAACTCGGGACAGATCTCCACTAAACTGACATGGCAACTTCTTCAGCTTCCTGACAGGCCATCCCACTGTCTCCATTTTAGAGAGAAGAGGCATTCTTTGGAATGGCACTTCAAGATACCTCCATTCACGATGGTGAAATCATGCCCTCATAAAATGGTGCCTCCTTCTGTAATTATGTCTAGAAATGGGATGGTGTGATCTCCACAAGATGTTTTCTGTCACCATGAGTGGCAGAAGGCACATTATAGTGTGACTCACTCTGTAAGTGGAGATGTCACCTCAGAGACTTCCCTTTACAAGCAGAAAGAGGCCCCAACCAGATGGGGGGGGGGAGATATAGTGCCTTTATGATGATGCTGTTGAGATCACTACACGTATCTGTTGCAAACCCCCATAGCTCCCCCCTAAAAAACATGAAAAACTAATGCTGGAAAAACTGTTGCTGGAAACTAACATGTTTACACTCCTTATGGATGGAGACACCATTGTTACTTCATCCACCACACATGTGTGAAGGCCCAAACTGATAACTATGTATGCACTGTGGTGGTGACATGGATTTCTCAATATTCAGCACCACCCAAAAACCTGGATGTGCGCAAAGACAGCACCATGGCCAGCACTGTGTCACTAGCAAGTGCTAATGGTGGAGTGGCAAAATTCCAGATTACTGCTTGCTAGCAATATCTGTAGCTGCTGTCTGGAGGTGACTTGAATTGTTATGTGAGATGACTATTTCTCATTGTCAGAAATTCTTTGCAGTTTCAGTATAAACAGAGTATGTTCTAAAAACAGAAGCGAAAAGCTTTTGTCACTGTTGCTCTTAGTTTAAAATAGGTAGGCTCATCCACAAATTTTGTACTGAGCAAAATTTAATATCTACCAAGAGAATTTCATTACGGATAAAGAATACAGTCAAATCTAATTAGACCGTAACCAATTATTCAGTTTTTATCACTTTTTATTGGCTCTGATTGCGCACTGAACATCTGTAGCATAAAATGGGAAAAAATGACACAAACAATTGCATTGTTAAATGGTTGACAACTCTGGGAGAAAGGGATGAAATAAACTCTTGGCGAGAGGATGTAGTCTCAGGTTAGCACTCATTTATTTTAGAGCTTTTCCTCTTTGCATCATCTCACAAGAAGGCTGCATGCTTATGAGCAGTCTCAGGGGCTGTTTAAAAAATTATTCTAAAACCAAAACATAATCTTTTATTATGCAAACTCTGCCAAAATTTCCATATGTTACTAATTTGATATGCAAATATGTCCATTATGATGCTTCTGTAAGATTCTGTAGCTAGCAACTGAAAACAAAGCAGTGAAAAGAAGTCTAATGGAAAGTCAAAAGGAAAGAACACATGGGATTTTTAACTGATAAACAAAAACCAGTACCTATTGCAATGAATGTTGGTGAGCCTTTTGTGATATTCATACTGGGTTTCTCAGCAGCCAAGCCAAAAATTTTGTTTGTGAGCGTTTCTAGCAAAATAAATCAGGAACCTTAAGGTCATACTGAGACTGCACTGGAGATGCTGCCATTATTATTATTATTGACATAAAACAACAGTAACACACAGCAAACAAGATATTTATGCTGGTTTTGGTAATTGTTATCACTAGTCGGGCCCTTCACAAGTGCCTAGGACTAAGTGATGTATCAGCAAATAATATGAGCAGATCCCAGCAAAGTAGCTATCTGCAGCTGGCAGATGGATATTTTGTTGATGCCAATGCTTTTCAAGTGCCCACTGCCCCAGTGTGCCGAGAACCACTGGGACTACCTTTGCTGGTTTATGCCAGAGTCACTGCAGTTCTATTTTCAGGTCATATCCGGTAAGTTTTCTAACTGTTTTTCATCAATTCTGCTGTTGCCTGGAATAGCAATGTCAACGATAAACACTTTGGGCGCGTTTACATGCCAAAAATACTCTGGATTTAAGCTTGTTTTGCCTTGGAGTGTCTCCATGTACAGCTTTACTCTGGGCTACATCAGGCGCAAAGGAGGAAAATCCGTGGCAGAAAAACTCCCCTTTCAAACAGTTCTACATCCAACATTGGGGGAAACAGCAGATTATCCTGGGAGCATGGAGATGCACATGGATTTCTTTAAGAACATAAGAACATAAGAGAAGCCCTGCTGGATCAGGCCACAGCCCATCTAGTCCAGCATCCTGTCGCACACAGTGGCCCACCAAATGCTCATGGGCATCTCAAGCAGAGACAAGGACAAACCTTCTCGTGCTCTCGAGTCCCAGCAAATGGCCTTAGAAGCACTCTGCTTCTTGACCCCCAGCCTGAAAGATGCACCTAGGCATTCATTCTAGTAGCCAATGATACATCTGTCATCCATAAATTTGTCTAACCCTACCTTAAAGCTATCCAGACTGGTAGCTGTCACCACCTCTTCTGGCAGCACATTCCATAAGCCGATGACCCTCTGGGTGAAGAAATACTTCCCCCTGTCAGACCTTATTTTCCTACCCATCAGCTTCATAGAGTGCCCCCTGGTTCTAGTGTTGTGCGACAGAGAAAAGAAATTTTCTCTATCCACCCTTTCTATACTGTGCATAATTTTATATACTTCAATCAGGTCCCCTCTCAAACTCCGTCTCTCCAGACTGAAGAGGCCTAGACGTTGCAGCCTGGTTTCGTAAGGGAGGTGTTCCAGACCCTTGATCATTCTGGTTGCCCTTCTCTGCACCTTCTCTAGTTCCACAATATCCTTTTTGAGGTGTGGTGACCAGAATTGTCTTTCCAGCTACATTAATCTTTCTCACTCTTTATGTGTGTGAAAACATTCCTTTCCTTGGCTGCCAAAAGTTAAAAGCCTAACCGATGCTTGTAACATAGTTACAAGCATAACCAAAAACAAATTGTTCCCTGCAGCCTGTCAGCCAGCCAGCTGTCACATCCAGCCTCCCTCCATTTTGTTTAAGCGCACAAACAGACCACTGATCTCTTTCTTCTTAAAATAGATGTTCCCCCCTCTGTTGCATCACTTTCCCCTGATAGCAAGCACAGAATTTCTCTCCCCCTCCCAATAATGTGAAAGAAAGAGAGAGTTCGCTGGACAGCTTCTGCGCACAGGTGGCTGCAGAGAGTGAGCTGCTTTCAGTTATGCTTGTAACTATGTTACAAGCATTAGTTATGGAGAAAACTAGCTGCTTTCAGTTATGTTTTTAACACTTTGCAGCCAAGTAAAGGGATGATCTGTATTGTGTTGTAGAGGTTCAATTGAGGTTTTTGCCTGTCATCGCTGCAGTGGGTGGGGTGGGGGTGGGTGGGGAGAAAAAGATGTGGGCTCACAAAAAGCAGCTTGCATGGGGACAGGAAAGTACATTTTAAATCTGTGTTGCCCCAAACCACATGGGGATGCTTTATTTTGAATTACAATGCACATTTTTAAAATCCGATGCAAGAGAGTAGCAAAAAGAAGACATGGAGATGCGCGCTTTGTCTTTCTCCATGATTTTGATGTCTGGTGTGTTTTTCCGCTGATTCCACAATTCTAGCTTTGATGGCATTCGTTCTGATGGCTTGTTCTAGTGCAGCGAAAGTTAGTCCCTCTGTTTCCTTCTTCAGTGTTCTGTTGGTCAGCCACAATCAGGTCTTTTCCTTATCCACTTTGTCTTCAATCTTCTCCAAGAACTGTCCATGCAGTACCTTGTTGCGCCAACTATCTGTCTGGCACTGAAGTACAGTTTTTTGGTACTGGTTCTTGGTTTGCTGCACTCGTCCGTGCTTGATGTTGTTCCCAGGTATTTGTAGGCTTCTGTCTGAAGGTGCGTAATGGCTTGTCCATTTGGCATTTCAATTATTATTGTTATTAATTTTCTCTTTTTGTATCTGTTCAGATTTGTGCAATAAACATATCTCTTTTGTCCAAATCATTCTGGTATCTAGTATTTTTATTTCTTTCCCATTTTTTTTCCAAATATTTTTTCTACTCTCCTAGATACATTTTCCACCATAGTTACGTATAGGTTCCTCTACTGTTACTGTTGTTCCAACATTCTGAACTATAACTTGGTATCATCTGTGCTAATTGGCAAGGTGTTCTGTACCATGTGTTAATAAGTTTTATTCTGGGTTTCTTCATTCTTTTCTGCTTTTGTTTCCCAAATCCTACCCAAAGCATTCATATATCATCCTGAGGCAATTGTGCCATTGCATACATTATTATGCAGAAGCAGAGTAATTTTTACTCTGTGCATGTTTTAGTTTCAGTTTGTTTATAGTATGAGGGCCCCATCTGGCTTTCTTTGCCAGTGCTCATTCAATCTTAGCTAAATCATTGGCACAACACTGCCTCTTCTCTTGGCAGGGGAATACAGGGAAGGAAGGAAGACCAAGGACCAGACAAGTGTGCTATCTTCACAGGGATTTTTTAAGGAGAAATTTGCTGAATGATTCTCTCCTTAGTTGCATTTGCTTGCTTGCACTTAACTAGTCTCGGGGCACAAGGACAAGCAGTTAGTGTTCTGTGGGTGGCGTCTCCAAAAGCTTAATAGCGGTTGTTGTAGAATGTAGAAGGAAAAATGTAGGAAGAGAGAGAAGATCAACCAGCCTACATTCTGATCCTACAGAAAGCAGGACAGAAAGTGGTATAGAACATTTTTCTGCCCTTCTGCAGGAGGCTTTCACCAACACCACTGAAACATAGATTTGATGCTTTAGCATCATAAACACTACTGGAACCTACTGTGCAGCTGATGAAAAATGGGTGTGCCCACACCAGAAGATCATTTTTTGCTTATGTGATACCAAATGAGAAATCACCGCCCCCACACACAATATTTTAATTAATATTGAAGAAGGGAATGCTTTTCTCCTTAAATGAAAAACATACTAATATAGAAATGGTGAGTTTTACTAATATAGAAATGCATGTCATAATAGGATGGCTGTTGCAGTAATTCCCAAAGCTGTTATATAGATCTGCTGACAAAAGTCTTTTTTGATACCCTGGGAATTATACACAATTCCTCTGTAGCTATGTTTATCATCTGGACTCTTTTGGAATTATTAATACAGCTGCTGCTGTTAACTATTCTTGACAATAAATAAGTACAAAATCTAATTAAAACTTTCCTCTCTCTTGGGAATCCCTATTTCTTTTCCTTTTTGTTATATTGGGAGTTGTGACACAGACCACTTACAAATCCTGATTTGTGAATCCACAGCCTTTCTTCATTGAAAGCAACAGCCGTTTGCAGCTTTACAGAGCTTGATGTCTGGTATATTGGAAGCAGTTGTGCATAGGTGACAGTGAGTAGTTTGTGTTTGAAGTACTATACGATGGACCTGAATAATTCCACTTTGTATCTCCCATAGATTTCCCCTGCTGATTCACCCAGAAGAAGAGAAAAGATATGCTTTAGTGTCTGCAGAGATTCTTATCAATAAGCACTGGTGCTTCACTTTCTGTTTGCATTGCCTTGGGGATGGGCGACATATAATATTATGCAAAGCCTTCAACAAGTTGGCAAAATAGTTAAAGTGAGGGTCCTCAAGGTGGCATCTATTTCCTGCATCAAGAAGAAACATTTATCAAAAAGGTAAAACACCTTGAGAGCCATGTAGCTCTTATGGGAAAGAAGGGGAAGTTTAAAATATAAAAGGATGTGTGTACGCACATGCATATGTGTGCAGGTTTCAGATAGATTTCAGCATTCTAACAGAATCTGAAGTCTGCAAACAGATAGTTGGGTATCCTTTTCCCATTGCAAATCTCTTGAAAACTGCTGCTGTGAGAATCCTACTACTGGGCATTAATGTCAGGACTGTAATACAGAGCTATTGATCCATCCTTAGAATTCTGCACAATTGTCTATTGACAGAGAAAAAAGAGGAATCCTTGTCTAAACCATAAGAGAACTGAGGAGGTCTGGTTTGTCTGGGACTGAGAAGTGAGAGTAGGCTCCAGAGATTGCTACATTCCAGCCATTGCAGATCAGGAGAGCTTAAAAGCAACGTAGTTTTTGTGTTATTAAGATTTCGGTGTTGTAAGCCAAGTCCTTAGAGTCTGGTGTAGAATCTGTGGGATTTGGTAACCTCTGGGTGTTTCTGGCTACTGAGTTCTCAGATTTCTTTTCCTCAATTCTTTATGCCTTAAAAGAAGATTCTGTTGACCTACTGCACTGGAGTGTACTCTCAGACCCTTTTTGAAATCCTTAACTTTGAAAACTCAAGTCTCTTATTCCCTTCATCCTTTTCTAAAGTGATAGTTTGGTTGGAAAAGGGTCTGCTGACAATCTTGGAAATTGCAAGTCTTGTCCCAGTTCTAATCACTTTTAACTGAATTGTACAAGGAAGATATTTTCTGCCTTTTCCATCCTTCTTTTCCAGATATAGTTGATAGGGCGCAATTCCAAAACAAAATCACAGCTCATTATTTTAAATATAATGCAAATCTTGACCATCCTCAAAACTAAGTCCAGATTAACTGCATGGGCACATCCATGAAGTTTCTGTCTGTTTCCAACATCCTCTTCCAGAGCAATGTCAGGGACTGAAGCTGTGAGTCTTTGCTTTCTATCCCTAACCTAGGCCATGCCCCCATGCAAGCCATTTGGCTCTGATTGGGCATGCATGGGACTGGGAGTGGGTTCGAGATCGAATCTTGCCCGTCCCCATGCCATTCCTGGTAACGCAGGCTGGATGCGGGCTGGGTGTGGATGCAGCTGTCCCCATGTAAACTACACCAAACTCAGGCATGGGGAGCAGCGGCATCTCCTCTCTGCTCCCTCTCACATCATTGGAAGCTAGGTTGACGTCAGCCCATCCCTGTGCCGCCAGCTGCAAATGCCACATCCTCCCTCCCTTAGCAGCACAGAAAGCCAGGACTGGGCTGGGAGGCACAGAAAAAAAAATTAATTTAAGTTTAATAAATTTTTAAATAATTTTTAAAAACCCAAAGCCACTACAAGGTTTGGTGGCGGTTGAGTGGTTGAGCAGTTTTGCACACCTACACTCCACCAAGAACTACAGGAATGCCCAGCAAGATTAAAAGGGAGAAAATCAAGCCATTATCATGATTGCCTTGGCGATCAGGAAACGGGGGTGGAATATTTGCCGTGGGAAAGAGACCAAAATTAACCCATTATCCTGCCTGCCTTGACAATCGGGATTTCTTCACTTCCAAAAAATCTCAGCGGTTGTGATCTCCAATACACAGGGCAGGAATGGCAAGCACGCCCCAACTTCCAATGATGTGAGTGCCAATCTCCCCCCCCCCCCGAATAGCCTGGGACCATCCCCATGTGCAGGCTTGGCTTGCTAAACAATGCATGCCAGAACCCCAAACCGTGCCCAGACTTGTTTTTTTGGGTACCAAATTTAGTCCTGGTCTGGTACAGTTTGGGGTGATTTGATCCACGGATATCGGACCAAATCAAAATGCATGGGGAGACCCCTTGCAGAACCTGATTTTGGTATCAGACCAAACGTGCATGGGAACGCGCCCTTATAGTCACTTCCATTTTACATGTTTTTAAGAATGTAAGTTGAATCTTTGTGAATCATATCCTGTTTTGTATAGCACCCAAGCAAACCCTTATAAGAAGCCCACAAGTATGACATAGTGGCAACCAAACTGCCTCACTGTCACCTTAGCAATTAGCATTTAGCCCAAGCTTGGGATATCTGTAGCAGGAAGGCTATGTTTGCTCACATGTAAATCTCTCTAAATATTTACTTTCAGAGGTTCTTTTGAAGGCCTCTTGTTCCTATCATTTAATGTAAGAGAGATGCAGAGTCAGAGGGCATTTTCACACTGATGGGCTATCCCACTCAGTAACTATGCTTCCACACCTGCATCTGCTTTGAGACAGACATCTGGAGACATGGCTCCAGCAAAAAAAAAAAGTTTCACTGATCAACCTTCATGAAATTTGTATACAGACCCATTCACAATGGTCCTGAGAATGTTTGGCTGAAGGGAGACATAAAGCAGAGATTTGGAACTTTATATCAAATTAGTGGACGCTATAGACATTCTGTAGATCTTAAAGTATTTATTGAACTATTAACAGTGAAAATAAAATACAGAAAAATTGCATTAAAGGAAATATGAACTAATTCAAAATTTACTACCAGATGCAGAAAGAATAAAATAAAAACAAATTTTAATCTAGGGAAGTAATGGCTCAGAGCAAACCAATACATTATCTGAAAGGAGCAGCCTTGTTACAACAGGATTAGCCATTCAAAGTGGCCAAATGAAAAACAAATACAATTAGGTTTACTTGAATCCTTATCCAGCACTGAAGTCCCCTGAGTGCTGTATAAATCCTGTTGCTATCCACATGCCTTCAGTACATTAACTGTTCTTTGTCTACCCAGGCTACTTCAATTGGTAGCTGTTTTCTAGTTTGATTCTGTTTATACTGTTTTCACTTCTGCCTAAGAGCATTTTGTTTTACTGGCTTTTATGTATTGAGCAGAACTTCAAAACTCACTAACTGATGTATTTAAAAGAGTATTTGGAAGATGCATTTGGCCTGAACATGATGTTTTAAAAGAAAAAAAATCATTTTTATTATTTTGGATTTAATTGTTAAGGGGGGGAAATTCAGTCTGGGTAAAAACACACAGAAGGTCACCATATAGCCATCTTTGTATGTTAAAAATCCATGATGTAGGAGGGAAACCTAAGTACTTCCCTGTCCTTTAATATCCTTTGGAAGGCAGATTGATGAGGGAGAGAAATCTGAGTCCAGCAGCCAGAAACACCCAGCTTGAGGTGGTGCTAAGAAGAAGGGCAAGTAACTGCAAGGCATGAAGAAGAAGAAGAAGAAGAAGAAGAAGAAGAAGAAGAAGAAGAAGAAGAAGAAGAAGAGTTGGCTTCTTGGTTGACAAAGCTTTCTATTCTTCTCCCCATAACAGACACCCTGTGAGGTAGGTGGGGTATGAAAGCTCAGAAGAGAGCTGTGCCTAGTCCAAGGTCTCTCAACTGGCTTTGTGGAGAAGTGTGGAATCAAACCTGGTATTCTCAGATGGAGTCCGGCTCCTTAACCACAATTTTCCATTGTGGTGTTAGCCATGGTGGCCTATGTTCTTAAGGCCCAAATGGTCTTGCAGAACAGATGGCACTTAGGTAAATGTGTTGATACCGACACTTTTTGATTCATTTTTATTTATTTCAAATATGTCTATTATGCCACTCACCTTAAGGTCCTAAGATAGGTTCTGACATTAAATTTTTTAAAAAACATACATGTAAACATATATGCATATGAAATATACTTTAATTTTAGCCCCCCCCCCCCACTGTGGCAGGATAACATTCAAGAGGTAGACATCAAAGCCTAGGTAAAGAGGAATTTTTAAACTAGAGCCAAAAATCATACAGCTTTGGCATTTAGCACACATCTAGAAGAAGAAGAGTTGGCTTTTCTACCCCGCTTTTCTCACTCTTTTAAGGGGACTCAAAGTGGCTGACAAACCTTCTGTTCTTCTCCCCACACCAGACACCCTGTGAGGTAGGTGGGGCTGTGAGAGCTCAGAAGAGAGCTGTGACTAGCCCAAGGTCACCCAGCTGGCTTCGTGGGGGAGGGTGAAATCGAACCCGCTATTCCCATATATTCTCAGGAACTGGGGCACTTCTAAGGCCATCTGCTGGGATGTGAGAGCAGGAGAAGGTTTGTCCTTGTCTCTGCTTGAGATACCCATGAGCATTTGGTGGGCCACTGCGTGCGACAGGATGCTGGACTAGATGGGCTGTGGCCTGATCCAGCAGGGCTTCTCTTATGTTCTTAAGAGTCCGGCTCCCTAACCACTAGACCAAATCTAGTGGCAATTTGTTCCAGGGCCTGGGGGCCACCTCTGGCTCATTCATCTGGTCTTGACTTCTTTAACCCGGCAAATAAGTTCAAACCATTGGACACAAAAGTACAGCCTCAGTTCTTATAGTTGTGCAGAGATGCGACTTCATACTTATTCAACCAATCTGAACCACTGGAAAGAAATAAAAAGTAAATTACCATGCACACCCATCAGATGATAATGTTTAATGCCAATAATGTTTAATGGATATTCAGTTACCCACTTCATGAAGATTCACAATGACTCATGATACTCCAGTAGGGGCGTTTTTGCACAGGAGCACAATTAACCAACATTGACTAGCACTCGTACTTGGAGTGCCAATCAACTTTAGCCATCCCTCCCCACCCTGTGATTAAATACTTACCTGTTTCAATTGTGGGGCCTGTCCTCTTCTGGGCGCTGCCATTTTGGCTACTGTACCTTCCATGAGTGCATGTGCATCAGCACCGTTTCCATGATGATGTTGACACTGTGCATGCACAGTCATGTCTATGTTGTCCAGCATGTCAACATGCTTGTGCAGCACCTCAGACAACCCTGGAGCACTGGAAGAGGTGTAGATGGCTGCTGCCCAGACACTCCAGGTAAGATATTGGTCAACGTTGGTTAAGGTATGGAGCATGAATTAGTGAACTTCTGGGGAGGCCGGGCATTCTTGGAGGCTGTAGCAGCCTCCTCAAAGTGCAAATGCTCTTCACCAGAAGTTCACTAATCATGCACTACTGGCTGTAGTGCAAATAGGCCCCAGGATTGCAAACAATGAAAGAATCACACGGGCATCAATATGGCACACTTAAAATTCATAATATTTCAGAGCCATAAACTGTAAATCACCTGATCTCTGATGTAGACGAAGAGATTTGCATTCATAACTCTTGGGTGCATTCAAAACTGCCAGTTTGAGGTCTTGGCATTTATAATTATTATTATTATTATTATAGTTTATTTCTAAAGCGCTGTACATGTACTCAGCGCTGTACAATATTATATGAATCTTAGACAGGTCCCTGCCCTCAGGCTTACAATCTAAAGAAGTAAGTAGGAAGGACAGTGAAAGACGCCCAAAGAAATCTCTATGTAGTGGTTGCCAGTCACTGTAGTCAATACTGAATGAGGTTGAATATTAATTTAGTAAATTTTAGCTTCACATATTCCTATTATTCCATATGAAACTGTTTTATTTACACTTTTTAGCACTATAATTAAGTGGCACTGACATTTAGGTGTTTGTTAGATTGTAAGCATGGCCATTTCAAACAAAGTCCTATTAATTTCAGCAGGCCTTTCTGTCAGGTTAAGTGTTTTTCGTGAATTGCAATTATTATTGCAAATTTACACTGGATGTAGAGTTATTTGATGAAATTGATGATAGTAATTAGACCTTCCAATTTGTGCTGCTCTGGCCTTTGCATTCAACAGACAGGCTTCTGGAAGCAGAAGACAAGCAACATTTCTATTGGCCTTATTTAAAACTAAGTCTGATTACAAGCTTTGCTTCTTAAAATTATGACAAAGTGTAATGAAAATTTTTGCTGTTTGAAAAGTTTTTGCTTCCTGTGGCTAATTTTAATCCACAAATATGCTTAAGATATACTTTCTACTTTAATGGCAAAATACTGATATCCCCTAACTTTCCTTTAAAAGTAATTTGGCACTATAACTAGAATCTAGTCATCATTTTAAATAACTTTTAAAATATATATTTAGTTACTGTATATTACCCACTAATGCTCCTTCTCTTTTTTAGCTTTTGTGAAATAACTGGGAAAGTTTATTTTTAATGTAAGTTTTCTGTGTTATATGGTAGGTGATATTTATTATCAGATCCAGTAACAAGGAAGTGTGGTTTCATTCTGTCTTCTAGATATCTGCTAGTCTCTGTTCAAAATAGACTGTTCAGAGTATCTATACCCTCATGAACTTTCTTTAATCAAATGAATGACTATGTAACATAGCTCAAGGAATATAATGGTCAATCCTTCCCTGCCATAGCTTGAATTAAGGACTACAGTGAAGCCAGGATGAAGTAGTTCCACATACTTGTAGGACAAGATCATTTATAAATAGCACAGTTAAGCATATTGTTGAATGGAATTGGGCTGTCCTGGACCTCATCAGAGAAGCAGGAGCAAAGTAGTTTGTCAGGACCAAGACAGGTTACTATGGCAGTTCCCTGCACTAGAACTCATTCAAGTAGGTCGTTTTAACTGTTTTATGTTGCATTCCTCTAAGGCTTTATGGCTGTTGCTGCACACACACTGTAGCCTGTTCTGGACTGGGAAGGATCTGATGCAGGATGGGTCAGGTGACCTCAGCCCAGTTCAGTTACAGAGGCTGGGAATGAAGTTCTCAGCCTTTGTAGTTGTGACTGGGATTGCTTTTCCAGCAGTGGACTAGCTGTTCATGTGTAGGAATGTGCACGAATATTCTTAACATTCATTATTCGAATGAAGTTGGACATTCCTATACAAACTGAATGTTGCAACATTCGTACATTGACCTTCGTGCACATATGAATATTTCAGAACATTCATATGAAGCTTTGGAACAATTGTGAAATGCGGATGTGGGAAAGCGGCTGTGCCAGTCACATCTGCAATGGATCCCGAGTGAATTTGACATGGTTTGAGAGGAAATTCAAAGTGGATTCAGGGCAGGCTTGACGCTTTCAGAGCAGATCTGTTACAGGATCTATATCGGATATGTATGCATTCATATCAGTTACGTATGGGATAAGTGTTGGGTATGTATGTTTGTACCAGAAATTCGTACAAATCCATACAAATACGTCTGCATCAAATAGATTCCTACCACATTTGAAGGGCATCTATTCAAGCAAACACAATTTTTCTTACATTTGGTTGATTATGAATTGAATGCAAAAAAGCCAGTTCATGCACATCCCTATTCATGTGCCGTCTCAGCTCCACTGCAGTGGACAAGCTACTCATGTACCATAGGCAAGAATGATGAAATCTACAACCATCCCATGTGTATGTTCCACTTCAATCATTGGTGCTTCCACATCTGGTACAGACCAGTGATATTTGAAACCTAAATACATCCTCCAACGATCACTGGAACCGCAGCATGCTGCCTTTGAACACTGTTTTGTTCAGCCCCACCCTTCACTACATGTGAACCTACCTTTACCTGAAGAAGTATGTGGCATGCCACTCAAGCACATGTGCAAGGGGCATCATGGTTACCCCAGTGATGACACCGGTGCATGCACATGTACCACTGCCGACACCACAAAGAAGATAGCAGTGCCTGGACACCGTCTTCACTTGAGATAGGTGTCCAGACACATGCGGGGAGGGAATGCATGTTCTAAGCATTCATACATACATGGGCAAGTTCACACTCACAGATGGGAAGCAAAGGGCAAACTTCCCCCAGATCTGACAATTGTGGCTCTTAGTCTGCTATGTTTTGCTGTCCATGGTGCTGATACGTGATTTGCTTATGGCATCAGTAGGGTAGCACATTTTTAAACCAAAAGCACTGAGCTATCTAAAGTCCTGAGGGCTAAGTTTCAAGGATCAATTCATGAGCAGTTACTTCTGAAAATGAATTCTGAACTGTAATAATTAAGTTTTATGCCTTCCTCTACTACAGCATGTCCAGGCTAAGTAATTTAACTTTAACTTTCAACATTTTGATCTGCAGGTAAAGCAAGTTGGTGCCAACTTTAGAATAAATCTGGTTTGCTGTTTTACATCTTCTTACATTTATAAGTAGTACTCAGTGAGTGGCAAATGCTAACTTATGAGTTTTCATGTAAGTGATGTATGGCTTTAAGGAAAAAATATTAAAAGTTTATTTGTTATACCATGGAAACAAATGGAGATTTTAAAAAATCTTATCCTATAAAAGCTTGTAAATGTTTTATATATCTGCAATGACATGCCTGCTTTATATTAAATGTCTGTCATAATTGATAGCTATGGGGGAAACCCCACCACCACCACTATTAAGGATATTCATTCGAATGGTCTGCATTCAAGAGTTCGTTTGAGCAAGATCATTTCTGCTGACTTTTCCCCTGAGTTATTGTATTTCTTTCTCACCTATCACCCATTCATATGCTATGGTGTCTGAGTCAGATCTGCACAACCACCCAGAGGTTGCTTTGCTTCCTTAATTTGATCACTGCTCCCTAGCTTGGCAAAAACAGAGGAACAAGAGGGAGCAAAGGCAAAAAGTTAGAAAATATCTGACATTGGTAGTAGTACCCCAATACAGATGTGAGCATCAGTAGATGCTTAATGCTTATTCAGTCAGTCAGGATTGAATAAAATATTCAAACTACCAAGATTCTGTGATAGTTAGGATTGGTGTGGTGTCAGACATCTTTCATGGCTATTCAGACTTCAGGCCCCTCTAGTGTCTAATAGGGATGTGCACAAATGTATTTTTGACATTTGAATCTGAGTAGATTTGAATGTCTAAAAATCCGATTCGATTTGGATAATTAAGATTCAAAATTCATAAAATCTGATTTGAATCCGGATTATTCAAATCTGTACATTCAAATGTTAGATTTGTATTTAAAGATACGAATGTCAACAACATTCGTATCTGTTATACGTATCTATATGAATTTCATAAAAATCCATATGCATTTCATATTATCCCACATGCATCCCATTTTAATCCCATAGTTTAAGTGCAAGATACATATAATTTTTGTGCAGATTCGTATACAAGAGATACAAATCTACACGTCTGAATTATTTAAAAAATCCGTATCGGATTTTTGAAAATTCAATTCGAGATCGAATGTCAATGTTCAATGGATTTGAATTGTATATTTGAATTTCTGAATATTCGTGCACATCCCTAGGATCTAAATTTTTTCTCTTTCTGCTTCTTCTTTATTCTCTTTTTGTGATACTTGAGTGTGAATACTTGCCTTTTGTTATATTGTAAATGTTGACATTTAAACAGAGACCTAATTTTCTTTCAAACCACAAGTTCCTAAGATCTCAATTCCCACACAGCCCATAGACCAACCCTCCATCATACAGTATCCAATTCTCATAGTGCCCAAATAAATATCTCTGGAAAAACTAGGAGCTCCTCTCAGGCTTCATCCAGATGGTGATTACCAATCCCACTATATTTGGATGTTCTGAAAGAAGGCATGGATATATCCATGATTTATTCTGGAATATCCAACCATACCGGCATAACTAACTAGATAAAAGGGGTGGGCACCTAGGAGAGGGCCTTCTCAGTGATGGCCCCCAGTTTATGGAATAGTATCCCCCCTGATGTGTGTCAAGCTCCTTCACTGTATATGTTTAGGAAGGCAGTGAAGATGCATCCCTTTGCCTTTGCCTTTGCCTTTGCCTTTGCCTTTGGTTAAATGGGAATATACTGTTTCTTCTCACTATACAGACACTGTCACTGCATCCCCATGTACTCAATTTAGTTCAGATTGGATCTGGATTAGTCAGAATACAGAGACGAATTCGAATTGACCCATCCCCAAGCCATTGCCAAAAGTGTGGGCTCAATTTGATTATGCCTGTCCCCAAGCAAACCACGATAAACCCATGCATAGGGAAACAGCATCTTTTCCTCTCCACCCCCTCTCTCCTGATAGGAACGAGGGCAGAAAAATCCCACCCAATGCCCCTTCCCCGATCACAGCTGCTGGGCATTAAACAGTGATAAAACAGAAATTAGCCTCTTCTCTCTGCAATCTAATCGCCAGGCAAACGTAAAAGAACTGATCGCCCGAGTAAGATGCAGCGATAAGGGGGGTCATCTGGCCCTTGCTGTCCCATAAGCCTCTTCCTGCAACCCTTATTCCACCTCCTCTCTCTGATTGCCGGGAAGCAGCTTCTGAAGTTAGACACAGTTTAGCAGAGAAACACTTCTCTACTAAACTTTCTCTAAACATTGTAGAGTCTTTGGTTAGCTTATTCCACCCCGGCTGGGGCGATCAGTTCTTTTATGCTGTTTGATCTTTAAAAATGGCCAGCAGTTCCAATTCCCAATGCACAGGATAGGGACGGCGAGCACAGGGCATGAAACCTGCCTGATAATGGTGTGAGCATCAATCTCCTCCCCTAATAACCTGGGAGCATACCCAAGCCTCCAAAATAATGCGGGCTTGTCTCCCAAACCGTAGCGAGAACAGTTTTCTTCAGGAGTTAATTTACTGCAGATTTGGGTTATTTGTTCTGCATGTAGCCTAGTTTGGGGGCTTTGCATGGGGACACTCTGTGTCGAATTCAGATTCGATTCAGACTATAGAATGCATGGGGGCACGACCTGTTACTGTTTTAATATATACTGTTTTAATATATGTCTGATTATATGTGGGATATAAATAAATAAATACACACAGAGACAGACAAACTTTAGTATAGAAGACTGCATCCAGGTAGGCATTGTAATACACTGGTGTAATAAAACAGAGATTTGGGTTTATTTTGCTTATTGATTATCTATGCTAATCAAACAGACATATGCCCATATATAGAATGCTTTAATTCTAAAGAGTTTCCTGATTTAGTTACATCTTCCTATCTGTTCCAGCAAATGACTTACTGTCAGATGACTTTAATCTGTCTTCTATTTTCTTCAGTGCTACAGGGTCATGAATTTTGGCAGAAGAAAGCTTTTGCAGAAAATGAAACAGATCAGTGGTTTTGCTTTTGAATAACCTTCCTAAGTCTGGCAACATTATTTTATGACTAGAAGAGACACTTATAAGGATGGCACCTTAAACAGATGAGCATTACAATATTGATGCCATGTTACATCGTAAGCACTTTCTGAGCCATAACATTTACAGTTCTCTTTAAAATACATTGACTTGAGGAACTATTACCCAAAATGTTTGAAATATATGAAGACATTCCTTCCTAATATATTTTAAGCAAAACACTGAATTGCTCTACATTTGTGTTAGTTGCCTGATTCATTGAGCAGGTGAATAGTATGTCTTCTTTGTGTCTCAAGTTGTGATAAGAACAGGTAAACTAGAATATTCCAATGAATACATGGTTAGGCAAGGTGGATGGTAGCATCGCACAACATACTGTAAATCAAAATCTAAGGGCTTTTCTGCACTGGGCCTTATTCTGAATTATATCCCAGAAGTAGGGATGTGTACAAATGCATTTTTTGAATTTGAATTCAATTCGATTCAAAATTCTAAAATCTGAATTTTTGAAAATCCAATTCGAATCCAGATTATCTGGATCTGTATTTTTGAAAATCTGATTCGAATCAAATGATACGAATATCAGCAACATTTGTATCTGATTTTCAAATGTGTGCTCATCCCATTTTCATCCAGTTTGCATCCCATTGTCATCTCATGTTATAAGTGCAAATAGACCGGACATTCGGATGCGATATAAATGGATCTATTCAGTTGAATTATTCAAAAATCCGTATTGGATTTTCAACGATCCAATTCAAATTCTAATATCGATATTCATCTAATTTGAATTGGATTTTCAAATTTTTGAATATCTGTGCACATCCCTACCCAGAAGAAGGCCCTGGCATCGAGATGCTGGTCCAGAGTATTAGAGGCCTGCATGCTCCATTTCTTCTTCATTAATGTTTCAATCCAAGGTCCGTTTTTAGTTGCTGCTTCTTAAGTCCTTTTGTTCTTAAAAACAACTAACAAAACACCACCTTCATCTTTGCTCCTTGAATACTTTTCTTTAAATTCTTATGTCCTAATGGTTGCCCTACAGGGCAGGTTCAGGATTCTCCTTCCACTCTAGTATTAAGCCTCACTATGCAATTCTTCCACAATACTAAAATAGAATGCATTTATCCAGTGGCCATCTTCACCACTGAAGATGAAACCTATCAGAAAATGAAACAGCACTGTGCATGAGAAGAAAAAGGGCTGAAAGGCACAATTAGTTTAGCCCACTCTGCTGATAGGTTAGACACTTCTCTTTTGTCAACCTGGACCTCACTGAAGAGTGGAGAGAGTAGAATGGACCTACCTAAGTTTCATTTATAGTTTGAGATACATTTCTACCTCAGACCATCTAGAAAACAAATATTTCTGTGGCCTTTAATCCTACAGTCCTGTAAATTTAGGACACTGCTAACTCTGCCTTTCTTGAAGATAACCTTGCAAAAATCAGTTTTTTTAAAATACATGTTTGGTCTGGAAGGGGGAATCTGGGGTTTAAATCTACCCCACAATAGATATTAATGTAACTGTTTGGCAGCACAGGGTTTTGTGTATTTTGTTTTTGTTTCCTTGACTGTGTTTTAGTGCTTATTTGAGGCTCTTCTTGAAAGATACCTGAGGCGTTTTCGCACTAAGGCGAAGACGCCTCGGAACGCTCCCCCCCGAACGGGTTGAGAACACTTTCCCGTTCACACAAGGGCAGGTAAGGAATGCTTTGAGAGCAGTTCCCTCACCTGCCAGTGCGAACGGGAAAGTGTTCTCAACCCGTTCGGGGGAAAGACCCTCCCCCGGGCTGCTCCCATTGGCTCCTATGGAGCGAGGGTGGGCAGCCGGCTGCCTTCTGTCCCTAGGTTCCTGCTCACTCCCGAACCCCATATCGGGCTCCAGGGGTGGGTAGGAACGCCAGCCAAAAGCCCCCTACCCATCCAAAGGGTCTTACCTTTTCCTGCAGGCTCCATTCTGTGTGGAAAGGCCGGGCCGTTCTGAGCACGCTCGAGGGGGCGGCCCCTCATTGGCTGGGCACCTGCCTGGCTTCTATTGCCCATCTGAGCATGTGCGGGTGCCCAGCCAATGAGGGGCTGCCCCCTCGAGCGTGCTCAGAACGGCCCGGCCTTCCTACACAGAATGGAGCCTGCAGGAAAAGGTAAGACCCTTTGGATGGGTAGGGGGCTTTTGGCTGGCGTTCCTGCCCACTCCTGGAGCCCGATCTGGGGTTCGGGAGTGAGCAGGAACCCAGGGACAGAAGTCAGCCAGCTGCCCACCCTCGCTCCATAGGAGCCAATGGGAGCAGCCCGGGGGAGGGGCCGAGCTGTCACAGGGAGAGAGAGTATGAACGCTTTCTCTCTGGGACGGGTCGGAACGCGCAGAGACGGTTTCAGAGCACTTTTTAGTGCTCTGAAACTCGAACGCATGGAGGGCACGTCGGGACGCTTGCGGGCGGCCTGGAATGGATCCCGCCGCCCACAAGAGCGAATGCTGCGTTCCGACGTGCCCTCCATGCGTTCGAAAAACCCCTGTGCAAAAAGGCTCCTGCTCTTTGTCTTGAGGTTTGGATATCCAGAGGTCAGCCTTCTCATTAATTTGATTGATGGCTTAGGAATCAGTTTTGAGAGGATGGAAGTTGTCACTACAGGGTAGTTATTTCAACAAGGTCACACCTTTGAGACCTCCTGCAATCTTCTTGTTAATTTTTCAGAGCACGTTAGCTCTTTTATGGCACGTCTTGATTTTCTCCACAGAATTAAATACATGTGCTTGTTTGTTTATTTCCAAGCATTCATTTGTAGTGGGAAAGTAATGAGAAAGTGTGGTCAGAGTGTTCTGCACTGTGGGAAAGCATTGCTGGTAGTCTTCCACCTCTCTATGGTGAGATGTTTGCTTGATGAGCATCGAATCATATGGTTTCCATACCCTACATGCAGTCCCATGCCACATTTTGGCACTTGGTGGATCCTGAAACTGGAATAAATATATATGTGACGAGGTTTATAGATTGATTTTGAATATTTATCCAGATGTTTCATGGTCTGGATTGTTTGTGAGTGAGCAACCCAAAAAATCTTTTCCTCTATCAACTCTTTTGTGCAGCATAGAGATTTTAAAGCTTGAATTCTAAAAACGTTTGACTTAGTGGCAAGAATGCTAAATTTGTCTAATGCACCTGGCATTTTCAGTTCAAGTGACCTGGCAGGGGTGAGCAGAGCCATATTGCTCTGGCCTCATTCAGTCTTTTTTGACAGACCCCAGAGAATATTCTCTGAAACCACTGTCTGGCACTTTCTGATTTTGTTTTGTTTTGGTCAGTTGCATTCATAAATTGATTAAATAAATCCTTCAGTATTCAATCTCATCCCTCGAGTGAGTACTGTAATAAGAATAAACACTTTAAAATACAGATACAATATAGTTTTGTGAACTCTGCCATGACCACATCAAGAAATTCTTATTTTTAGCTCTTATTTTCCCCCTTTTTCTTAAAGTGCTTCTTCCTTGTTCCCAGTTCACAATATGCAATTTATAATTGAGTTCTTACATTCAACTAGTAAAAAAGCAAACCATGTGTTTCTTATGTTGTTAAATCAAAAGGAAATGGTACTGGGCTTACTCTACTGCCATGAGTTTTTTTTTTTTTTTAAAAAACATTCTTTTTTATTATGTGGTGCTGTACTAGTTTAAGACCCTGCCAGGAAAAAGTGGCTGAAAATAGCTGACTGCGTAACTCAGGTACAGCTGCTAATCAGCTCAGAGCAAGAGTGTCAGCTTCACTACTGTGCTGCCATCTTTGAAGTAGTGTAATACCAGTTTGGGCCTGATTGCATATTTCATTGCTTTTCCTTTGCTGCAGAATAGGGGTGTGCACAAATGTGTGTTGTTGTTTTTTGCATTGAAATTCGAGTAAAAAACATTCAATTTGATTTGAATTTTTAAAATCCAAATGCTAAAAAACTGATTTGAATCCATTACATTTGAATCTATTTGTTCAAATATTAGATTCCTATTTAAAGATATGAATGTCGATAGCATTTGTATGTGTTATACGTATCTGAACACATTTTGTATGCATTCCATTTTCATCCCATATTATAAGTGCAAACGCATATAGATGCATACAGTATGTAATACATGCATATCTGTACGTTTGAATGATTCAAATCACTCGAAGGAATGTTTCGGAACATTCAAAATCCATTCAAATGTTTAAATTTGAATGTGAAGACATTTGTTCAAGTTCAAATTTCCACATTTGAACGAATTTGATTGGATTTCAAATGTTTAGAATATTTGTGCACATTCCTACTGCAGAAATAAGAATGTAACCATTGGGTAATAATTGGAGCTGGTATTGTCTCAAGGCCACTTGAAACCTGAGAGTTAATTTGTGTGTTTGATGTAAGTACTGCTGGTGTCAACATGTGTGAGAAAATGTTGATGGATATCTGCTGGTGCTGTTTTCTGTTTGGTCTTTTATCAATAAACGATGACATGCTGCTACAAAGGAAAGTCTTCTTGTCCTTGAATATAGGACTGGTTTTGTTGTGTACGTAATTTTTGCGTGAAGAAAATAGTTATGTTAACGCACTTTTTTTTTCTGTGTGTGTTACTGGCTTCTTCAGTGGCCAAGTGAAGGTGTGTGGCTTCCATCTTCATACTCTTTAGAAATAACCAAAGACAAAAAATCAATGCAAATCAATGGAGGTTTTTAACACCCTCCTAGTTCAGACAGTACATCATGTCAAATTTTGGAACTTAATGAATCAGGATAGTTGGACTGCTCCAAGCAAAGTGAATGTTGAAATT
Organism: Aspidoscelis tigris stejnegeri; assembly: GCA_023333525.1. Classification (NCBI taxonomy): domain Eukaryota; kingdom Metazoa; phylum Chordata; class Lepidosauria; order Squamata; family Teiidae; genus Aspidoscelis; species Aspidoscelis tigris. The sequence continues at coordinate 47,240,880 of JALMGA010000005.1, read as the reverse complement.
ACCAAAGATGTAATGGACTTCCCCTGATTTTCAAGCAGGAAAATTCAAAAAGGACTCCCAGGTCATGGACCTTATCCTTGTAAAAGAGGTTTGGCTCTCCAAAATAAATCTTAAGATCCTTCTCATAGGCCAGGTGGAGGACATAGCCATAGTGACAGTCTTGGAAACATTGAGCCTGTGCTGGTTTCTAAACCTGCAGTGGCTTTATTCCTATAGACATTGCATCACCTCAACAGCAGAGTCACTGGAACAGCTAAAGGTAGTATTATCAATATACAGCTGAGTATTAGAAATATACTGATACCAGCAGTTTCATGTAATATTAACAAGTGTAGGAGGGACAAATTAGCCCTGTAGAACTTTATATGTGAGCTTCCAGGATTGATTGTTCACCTCTTACTTAGTAGGAACTGTTCACTAAGGAAGGAAAGAAATGCTGTAAAAAAGTGCCACCAATCCTTAGTCCCTGCTGGTAATCCAAAAGGTTACTGTGATCGGTAGTGTCAAAAGACACTGAGAGATCCAGAAAGAACAGGAGGGTATATTACTTGAATCCCAGTCCCACAAACTACCATCAACCAGCGCAACCAATGTTGTCTCACTGCTGTGTCCTGATCTAAATTCTGATTGTTTAGGATCCAGGAAATCTCTTTCCTCTGGGATGTTTCATAGCTATTGTGCAACAATGTTCTTCAACATCTTCCATAAAAATGAAAGGTTGGAGGTTGGGTGAAACACTTCTGGAAAGCCATGGTCTAGAGGCATACTCCCCACCTTCAGCTGCACACAACAAACAGGGTAGGACATGGCCCCAGAACAAAGGTTGCTGAGTTAAGCCTAGAAAAGGCCTTGAATTTAGTGACTGTGTTGCTAGCTTGCTAATTTTCAATTTAATTGATATGCAGTGGAAACATTTGAATAGTAAAGAACTGTACTGAATGTTTACATGACCATTTGTTTTATTCATAAGCCAAATGTCTAAACCATGTTTTCTTCAAAACTTTGAAATTACACTCAAATCTTGTTGTTTGCCTAACATTGTTTAGTTTAAGAGAATCAGTTATCTTGTGTGCTTTGTGAAGTGTTCTTCCTATAAATGTGTGTCTTTGCCAGGTGAAAAAATAAACTTGTCCAGTGTTATGGTTCTGAAATACTGCAAGTCAAGTATGAAAATAATCTTGCAAGTCAGCAGAAAGAAACAGAAAAAAAAAACCCTGGTCCTTTTCTGCCAATGTCCAATTATTACAAAATTGCTAGGTAGCTTGAAAGTAACTTATGAGCAAAATCTGCACATGATGGAGTGATTTTGCATGTCAAAAGCTATTGTGAAGCAGATAAATGCAAGCAAATTATTAACTCACCTGAAATAACAATAATAACAACAATAATAATAATACATGCTGACAGGTTGTTTAGAGTAGCAGTGAGACCAAATGCTCCTAAATGAACATATAGAATTACAGAGGGCAATCTAAACCAGGTCAGACAGTCACAATGCTCTCTTAAAATGTGCTACAGTTCAGTGTTAATAGCATATTTAATCCCATCTGTTCTATCTCTAAATTATCCTGAAAGAAGTATTACTATACTCATGATACACATAAACAATTACTGTACCTCCCAGAACTGTACTTTATCTCACTTTAATACATAAGAATGCAAGGAATGCTGGATTGGACCAATGGCCTATCTAATCTAGAAACTGCTATTAAATTGGTCAATCAGTCTTTCAGACAGAATCCCAGATGACCTCTCCATGCTCAAGCATCTATCTGGATAGCTTTAACAAAGTGTTAGATGAATTCATGGAGGTCAGCTTGTATCAATGGCTACTAGAATGGATGCATGGGTACAATCTCTGTTCCATTTGAGATGCCCAGGAGCAATTGTAAGACAGAATGCTGGGCTGGATCGTCTGTGGCCTAATCCAGCAGGGCTCTTCTTATGTTCTAAGCTTCAAAGCATCTGATTTTCAAGAGGAAAACATCCTTCCTTCTGGAAATAGTGCTCAGTCTCCTTGACTAGAGGTGATCTCTTTTTCATTTTCGGCCAAATTTAAAGTTCATTGCCATTACCAATAAAAGGTGCTTGGCTCCCCTTCTCTTATTTTGTGAACATCTGTGACAAATAAGATTGAAACCAGCTGTGAAAGCCTACATAAGCCCATTTCAGACTGTATAGTTTGTTAAAAGTACTCATTGTCATACCTGTCAAATGAGGATAGGTGTGCTTGAGTAAAGCTGTGGGGCTAGAAAAAAGCAAACTTTGGAAAAATTTGAGAGGGTACAAATGTGACAAGGAGTTCCAGGCCAACGATTTATCTTTTTGGAAAGAGAAATCTAGAGCCTGCTTTCCACGCGAAATGTCTTCATTTCCATCTGTCACAGCCCTGACTAAAATCATAAAATACCCAATGATATTTTATTTATTGATTTCTTCATCACCATTTTATAATAAAATCAAGGTTGCATACCAAAACCAGAGGCATACAAGACTAAGCCCATAAATTCTACCTCAGAATTCATGGACCTTGTTTAGAATTTGGAGACTTGACTGCTTGTGAATTTTACTGAATTTAATACAGAGATTATTTAGCCATAAAAAAACCCCAGACACTTGAGAGTGGTTCTGTTCTGTCTAAAACCTGGGAGGAGGTAATATCCTATAAAGTTTGAATGATTTATTTAAAATATTACCCATAGGGATTAAGCTGTGGACTGTATAAAATTATCTTGGGTAAGAAAAATAGCTGTAGTCAAGAAATACCTCATATCACACTTTCCTCTTCAATGCCAACTCATCTCCCCCTTTGATGACTCTAAAGCACTGAGCATAGAATATTGAAAATGTGATTTTAGGAGATGAAGTAAAATAAGCCATATAAGGGAGGAATAAGTACTACCAATTTATTGATTTATTTTAAAGGAATAAAATGAAAATCTTATCATATCTGGGAAAATATGCAGAAGGAATGCTGGCCATGCTGTGTTGGTGTGGCTGCTGGGTCATCTGTCACTAGGTAGAAAGGCTGCCCTTGGCATCAAGCAGGATTAGGCCTGATGTAGATGTATAGGCTGCTGTGTAAGCATCTGCAGAAGTGGAAAGGGAGGCTTACTGTTCAACCTTGCTCCCCTGGCCCTGTCACTCACATTAATTTTATCTAAGCCATATTCCAAACTGGCCTACACCTGTTAGATCATCCTAAAATGTAGTCCTGTTTTTACAGGACTGACACTGACTCAGATCGGTCTGAAATTCCAGTCTGGCTTCTACTTCCTCACATGTGAGTGGGTGGATGGCTTAAAGGAGGCAGAACTGTGCTGTGGTGGCTGGCACCAAGTACTTCCTTTCAGCCAATCAACACGTGTGGAGTTTGTGAAGCACCTCCCTTTCTCCTCAGTTTATCTGTATGATTCCTCTCTCCAGTGTTTTAACACAAATTTATTTTTTTTAAAGTCACATGGAGAAGAAAATCACATGAAAAAGGAAGAGTATGTTTGGAGGTGGGGCAGCAGGCTTTTAAAAGAACTGCAAACACACACCCTTACTTCCCTTGAGTGACATGAATGGCATCCAATTGGAAATGCCTCCCTTGACTGACATGAACAGTATCCAATAGGAAACGAGATAGATGTCTTGTAGCAAAAGGGGGTAGGGGTGTGCATGAATGCATTTTTTGCATTCAAATTTGAATCAATTCAAATATTCAATTATTCAATTAGATTCAAATTTTGAAAATCCAATTCGAATCCAAAAATACAAATGTCAGGAACATTTGTATCTGATTTTTTAATTCACGTGCATCCCATTTTTGTCCCGTATACATCCTGTTTTAATCCCGTATTATAAATGCAATATGTATGATATTCGTATGCAATATTTGCAGATCTAGTCATTTGAATTATACAAAAATCCGTATCAGATTTTCAAAAATCCAAAATTCATTCAAATGTTCAAATTTGAATATTTGAAAATCAGATTCAGATTTGAATGTCGATATTTGAAGGATTTGAATTGGATTTTTGGATTTTTTAATATTTATTCACATCCCTAAAAGGGGGAGCCAACAGCTCCATTGAGGAACCCCAGGCTGATCTCTGCAGAAATGTGCGACTAATGTGGCCCAAGGCAGGGACAGTCTCAGGACAGCTGATATTGATCCATGTCTGACCAGCACTGGTACGATTTCAATTCAATGTCATGAACAGGCCAACCTGTTTTGGACTCGTCTTACCAGGGCCCATGTCTGGTTCTCCTCTTGGTACCTGTTTAACACTCAGACTATGTAGCAGCCCTCTTAAGGGCTCAGGAGTCACAGGTCATCCCACCATAGGCCAGCTACCCAGATCCAGATTGCTAGATGCTGTGGCACATTTGCTAGGGGCATTCCCATTTTGGAGTGGGAATAGTAGGCCCTTTCTGCTTCACAAGTGCCAGGAGAAGAGGATGTCTCTGGATAGACAGGTTAGTGATGGAAGACGTGATATTGGTCTTGCCTGGTGGGGCCTAGCTCACTTTCTTCTCAGCTGCCCCTAAACATAGCAGCAACTTAGAGAGTAAAGTGGTATTATTAATTACCCTTCAGTGGCCAAAGAGGGCAGGACTGTGTCTCGAGTCTCAGTGAACAGATAGCATACAGCCCCAAATGACACTGGCAAAAAAGGTCATCTCCCCCAAGCACTCGGCTGTATCCCACTGCCATGACAGTGTTTGAAATGACTTGACCTCATGACAGAAGCTTTGGACCTTGTGCGTGTCTTAATATCTGTGTGGGAAAACAGTACAGTATAGAAATATACATTTTTGGCCTCTACACAGACACCAGTGCAACCCCTAATTTCCTACTTAGATACTCTTAAACCTTTGCAGCCATGGACTACATGACTTGTAACACAGTAGTAAAATTCTGAAGTAAAAGCTGTAGATTAATCAGCAGCTTTTTACTTTGCACTTTCCCTTGAATTCTCCTCTGTTGGTGTGGATGATCAACCATCCTATCTGTCTGATGGGAATCTGCTGTGCAGGGACTCTATCCTCCCTGCACAGCTTCTGTTCATCCCGGCTGTCCGGTGGGAAGCAGCAGCACAGTGGACATGAAAGTTTAAGCATGTCTGGAAACACAGTTTCAGAATGAGTTTAGTGGCTTTAAAATAGACCATTATCTTTCTTCAACCTCAACTCTTTAAATAATGAGATAAATAAATATCAAAAAAAAAAGTTTGTGCAATGTTACTTGCAATTTGGAAGCAAGGTCAGAGTAAATTGATTTCAGTACCATTACCCCCTTCAATCCATGTAATTCTATGCTTTATCATGTGATAAAAACTTATTTATTATAAAAACTGGAATAGTAAAGGACGTTATAGAATCAGAGGATTTTCCAAACTCTACAGGCTAATCAGAGCTTGGAAACAGATCAAATTTTATATTTTATAGTAATATTATACTGTCTGTCCAAAAGCAAATAGAAAAATAAAAAATCCACTAGATTTGAAACATTGCTTCTTCAGAAAAGATATGAACAAAAGCTGTAAAATTTCCAATATTTATGAGGTTTTAATTGAAATAACTTCTGGCATTCTGCATAATTTAAATATGGTCTGGAAAACTGATTTAAATATGGAACTGCATACTAATTTTTGGTTTTTCAACATGGAAAAAAAGAACTTTCAAGTCCATCTCAGCTAAAAATCAGAGAAACGTTACTGAAATTGTTACATAAATTGAATATAATACCTGGGAAGTTGAGTTTAATAAAATAAAGTTTCAGTCTGCCAAGAATGTTCTAGCATTGAGACATATATGGTGACTTAATGTGAAAATTCAAAAGTTTGGGTGAAAAGCTTCTTCATTAGCTTAAGGGAAAGGACGAATCAAAATATTGTTTTAAAGCCCAATTTAGCTTTATTATTTAGATTATACAGAATGCTAGAAGTAAATTAAAAGTAGTTCCACAAAGAACTTATTTTTGTTAGTGGCTGTCAAACAGTGTATGCCTAGAAGTGGGGAAATCATCATTCAGTTCTAGCTTGGATTCAACTATATTGACTAGGGCCTTTCCAAACTGGCCCTAAAAACGGATATAGAGCCAGATTAAGGTAAGATTAAGAACACTTACCTTTAATACTTCCGCAATGAGGACCTTACTAGAGCCCCTTTACGGAGGCCGCTTCCACATTTTGGCGCACAAGACCGGTTGCCTCCACCCCCGTCTGTCAACGAAGCCCCTTTGTCCTTTCCAGTTATGCGGCATCCCTGGCAGGTGAAGGCAAAGGCAAACTCCTGCCTTCACCTGCCAGGGATCCCCAATCACTAGAGAGGAGGGGAGGTGGTGGTGGCAGCGGCAAAGCCACGTTGTCACTGCCACGGCTGCCGCCTACAGCCTCCGGATGGGGATGGGGCATGGAGGGCAGCTACTTCTGTTCTCCCCCCACCGCCACCGCCTCCAGGGGCAGTGGGAATCTAGTGGCAGCGGAGGTGACTCTGCCTCCACCCGATCCCCTCCCCCAGGAGGCTGGGCATGACAGCAGTGAAGGATGGAGATAGCTGCCCTCCGCGCTCCCTCCAAATCTTGATGGCCTGCCACCGCTGCCTGTCATACCCAGTCTCCTGGGGGAGGGGATTAGGTGGCGGCAGAGTTGCCTCCACCACCACTAGATTCCCCCTGCCTCTGCAGGTGGTGGCAGCAGGCCATCAGGGCACCTAGGGCAGCTACCTCCACCCCCCTGCTGCAACCTCCCCAGAGACGGGGCAGCCTCCTCGGGCAGGGGGAATCTAGCGGCGGCAGAGGCGAATCTGCTGCCACCTGATCCCCTCCCCACAAGGCTGCCAGCTGTCACAGAGAAAAAGCATTCACATGCTCTCCCTCTCTGACAGCTGGCCCCTCCCCTGGTCTCCCCAACTGGCTCCCCAATGGTGGGAGGCAGTCAGGTGGCTTCCCTGGGCTCCCATCCACACAGCACCCACTCCAATCCATCTCCGCAATCTGGCCTTGCTGCTGCCACCCCACACATGTGCAGACATACAGGGCTTCTGAGGATCTGTCCTTATTTGGGACAGATCCTCAGGAAAAACGGTTCACTGAAAAACAGATCTTTTAAGATCCGTTTTTCGGTGGCCAGTGCGGAAAGACCTTAGTAGCCTTAATTGAATAGTTTATGAATATGTATGATTAGATGTGTTGTCAAGGAGGTTCACTATAGGGATGTGCACAAATATTAAAAAATTGGAATATTCTATCGAATCCGATGGATATCGACATTCAAACTCAAATCAGATTTTTGAAAATCTGAATTTGAGCATTCAAACTCGAATATGAATTTTTGAAAATCCGATATGGATTTTCGAATAATTCAGATGTGTAGATTTTTATTTGTCGTATACGAATCTGCACAAAAATTATACATAGCTTGTGCTTAAAACACAGGATTAAAATGGGATGTACACGGGATAATATGGGATGCATACGGATTTTTACGGAATGCACACTGATACGTATAACGGATACGAATGTTGTCAACATTCGCACCTTTAAATATTAATCTAACATTCGAACATACGGATTTGAATATTGCGGATTCTAATTGGATTTTATTTATCTTAAATATCCGAATTGAATCAGATTTTTTTGACATTAGATCCCAAGTTCACTGAGCTGTACATTCTTGCAGGCTCAAAAAAGGCCATAAAATGAACTTTATAAAAATAAACAATTGCCTATTGCATTAAATGTAGCCAGCATTTCAAAATCCAATCACTATACCTCTTTTGCACATGCCAACCACATGCTATCCAGCACAGAAAGGACTCATGTTTCTGAGAATATCAACATTTACTGCAATTATATCATAGCTGTATGATAGTAAATCCCACAGAATATATGTACATCACTACTTTATAATAGATTACATGACCCATCCCAAATAGACAAGTTGAGGGTGCGTTCCCAAGGAATATGAAGTCCGATGAAAATCTTCTTTTGTCTTGGAGTGGCCCCATGCATGGCTTTAATCCGGGCTTCCAGTGCCGCTAATGGGGAAAACGCGCTTTAAAAAATAGCAGTTTAAAGCAGACTACATCCGTACTTTCCGGGAAGATGCGGGTTTTCAGCGCAGCATTTTCCGTGGAGATGCTCCGTGGCAAAAGGAGCGGGGCTTCTCTCCCAGGCGGGAATTGCCGGCCGGAGAGATCATCTCTCTCTCTCTCACTTTTTTGCCTCTCATCCACAGCCAGCCCAATCACCTCTTTCTCAAACTGCACTTTACAGGCAGTCAAAGCAGAGCCTCCTGAAGGATGGATTTGCTCGGGGGGTGAAGAGTGGGGGAGAGATTGGGGAAGGCGGGAGGGGGACGGGCGAGGGCTTCCTCTGTGCACCCCCCCCCTCCGATTTTGCAATATTGCCTTTCAGTGCTTGTCACCGCGGGCACCAACTTTGCATGGTTTGTGGTGCCTCCTCGCCAGGACCTTCCTGGCGAGGAGGCACCCAATGAACAGAGAACTTGTAAATTATTTTTCTTTTGGACTTGTAAATGATCACATGATCGCACGATTGCTGGATGGAGATCTTGTAAATAGCGCTGGCTGCAGCCCAGCTGCCTTCGCAAGCAGCGGAGATGAACAGAGAACTTGTAAATTTTTCTTTTGGACTAGTGAATGAGCGCACAATCGCACAAGCACCCAATAAAACAGCGAGGGGCGGGGAGAAAAAGATGCGGGTAAACAAAACACGCTGCCTTGCGGATGGTCCGTGCATTTTAAATGCGTGTTTTGCTGAGCCCCATGGGGACACTTAATTCCGAATTGAATGCACTTTTCTTAAATCCACTTCAGTAGAGGGGCAACAGAGAGGCAAATAAGTACCATGGGAACGCACCCTGAATTTCATTCAGACAGTATTTACTTAATCTGCATTATTTGAACTAACTGGTTTTTGGACTGTCTCTGAAACTGTTATCATATTTTCTGGTTTCCAACTTCTGGCTTTGACCCCTGACTCCTCACTGAGTTGATCTTTACATTGACTGCTGACTTGGAAACATCTTACTCCTGCTGTGTTTGTCCTCATCCTGGCTGGTAATAATAGCCTGCCATGCTTGTTTTGTGCTACTCTCAAGACTGGTTTTATGAATGAGTTCCTGCCCATGTCTGCCTTGGACAGGATATGGAAAAATTGGCAGTGTCCTACATTCCTGAGAGAGAGAGACACAGAGAGAAGGACCACTTAGTTGTAGGAAATTTGCCCTTCCCTCAGCCTTCCAGTCTGATTTTCCTTGATAAGCAGAAGCTTCACTCCTTGCTCTCCAGCCGCAAAGGCAGCCCTGAGAAGTAAGGGTATTTTCTTCCCTAATCTGTTTTGCGTTTCCTTGAAGCCAAGACAATAAACCAATAAAACAAAGGAGCTCTCTGGAATACTGGCCACATTTCTTTTCCTTTGACACCAGATGTCACAGGAGAGATTTACCTGGATAATGTTTAGTAGTTAGAAAGATTGCTTCACACATTACAGGGCTTCTCACAACTCCAAATGCATCACAAGACACTTTACACCATGCACATAGCCATTTTTATAACACAAAAAGAATTAAGAGACCTGCTGACTAAAATAAAGGTAAAAGGATAAGCTGCATTGTTTGGCAATATTAGTACTAAGCTTGCAGTATTGGTGAATGCATAATCAGTAACTTGAAAAGATGCTTTGATCAGCAAACTACCCTAAGGAACCAGTGAACTATAAATGGAACAGACACCCTAGTATAAAATACTTCAAAGCTACATCATCTGTGAACTCTGTATGCTGAACAGCAGGACACGATTGCTTATATTTCTTTATTTATCATTAATGCTTATTGGGCATTCCCTTGGCACCCACTAATGAGATATGCTGTCTAGAGCAGAAGCTCTGTGAGTGAGCAGGGACACAGGGATCCCATGTACAGTCATGGCATGTTCAGAGTGTCTCAGTGGCATTGTGTGAACACCGCCATGATTTGACCTACAACTCCAACAACCGTGGCCTACACAGCCTAATGTGTACAGAAGTCTTTTGTACACTCTTATCAGAGATTGGTGATGTGTTACAGAATTTGGAAAGTATGGGGGTTTTTTAAGGGTGCTTCCGCGCTTACCGGTTGAAATCCGGATCTACTACATCCGGATTTAGTAAATCCATTTTAGAGTAGATCCGGATTTACTAAATCCAGATGCAACGTAGATCTGGATTTCAGAAGGTAGATACGTATCTAATAGATACGGATCTACCAATATCCTTTCCGTCTGCACAGGCAGCGGAAGGACGATTTAGACCCAGATTTGAGGAGGGCGCTGTGTGGACGCACAGCACCCACCTCAAATCTGTGCTCCGGAGGCCCTCCCCTGGCCTGCCATGATTGGCTCTGCTGTAGCTGAGCATGGCAAACTGGAGGCCTCCGATTTCGTGGCTCGCCCTCGCACCAGAAGTGGCGGATCACCTCTTCTGGAGCCAGGGGGAGCTTCACCGAAACCCACCCTAGCCCACCCTGGGGACAGTGTGAGCGATCCCCTCCTTACCTCTTCACAGTCACTCTGATTCTGGCCGTGGGGTCCCAGGAGGCTCCACGCCTGCATCCTGTGTGCCTTCTGACTGGCCAGGGCAGCACCTGGCAGTGCCTGCCATTGGGAGGCTCTCTGCACAGGCGCACTGCTCCGGTCAGTCAGGAGGCATGCAGGATGCAGGCACGGAGCCTCCTGGGACCTCGTGGCCAGAATCAGGGTGACTGCAAAGAGGTAAGGAAGGGATCGCTCACACTCTCCCCAGGGTAGGCTAGGGTGGGTTTCAGTGAAGCTCCACCTGGCTCCAGAAGTGGCGAGGCACCGCTTCTGGGGCGAGGATGAGCTGCGAAATCTTAGTCCCCCGGCTCGTCATGCTCGGCTCCAGTGGAACCAATCATGGTGGGCTGGGGGAGGGGCCAGTTAGGGACCCTTTTCACTGTGTGGATGCATCCTAAACGAATGCGTTTTCACAGTGAAAACAAAAAACCAAACTAGGGTACTGTGCCAAAAATACAAAGAAATATAATAATTACTAAAAGGGTATGGTAACCCCACTGATAGAAAAATATAAATGGTAAATTGCAACAGCACTCAAAAGAAATAAGGTGTAAAAACATCAAACGTAACAAATTTAAATGCAACAAGTTAAAAACACACACCAAAATAAAAATCAAACTTAAAATATAAAATATAAAACAGCTGATAAAAACAATTAATTTAGGGCCATACGCGTTTCGACTAAAGAGTATTCATCAGTGGCCTGTTAGCTAAAATATAACTAAAATGCTGTTTATGAAAAGTTTCTCATGCAAGAGCAATTCTCAACTGAAGTGCTGTTTGAAGATAGGAGCCTTTTATATAGTTAGTGGACACAAAAAACTTTTTGTTTGCTTCACAGTGAAAACACCCATTAAGACTACCTTTTATGTGGTCTTCCGGGAAACCGGTTTTAGTGCCCAGAAACACCCATTAGAGACAGATAGGTGCGGACGCTGCTTCCCCGATCTGTCTCTAATGGGTGCTAGTACGCGGATGCGGTTTCCCGAAAGTGTTCTTAATGGGTTCCGCTGTGTGGACACGGCTTTCCCATTCTGTGCTTAATGGGTGCCGCTGTGCGGATGCGGTTTTCCACATGTGTCCTTAATGTGTATTTAAGGGCATGTGCGGAAGCACCCTAAAAGACATCTTTTTAAACACTTATGGAAGCTAGGACTGAGAAAGCTGAAGTCCAATGCTTTTGAAAGTGGCAAGCTAATGAAGACCACCGTGTTCCATAGTACCAAAACTCTTCATAGTACTTTATTCTGTGAAGTTATGGCTTTTAGGTAGTTTGCAAATCACAGTTGAATCTTGCATTAGTAAAGGCAACATTGCCAATGATAGATTACTTTAATAATTCTGGCTTTTAAACAAGCAGCTGTTAGCTTGTGATCACTTACTTTAATAATGCTTTTTGCTCTAAAAATACTGTCTATTATGTGGAAGACTAATCCTATTAACACAAGGCAAGAAACAAATAAATGCAAACAAGTCTAAAGAGGGGCAAACAATGAAGCATAATCAGCATGAAATTAGAGAAGGCATGATAATGTTGTACAATACTCTAAAATCATTGTGAGTAATTTTGAAGGACTTACATAATATCAATCTTTTGCAGAGAGTTAATCATACTGAGATCACAGAACAGAACATAAATATTAGATGGCACAGCATACTTTGAAGGATTTGTTGTCTTTTAAAATGTTTCAGAATCCTGTGAAGAGAATGGGTGGGGAAAGATCTCAAAATCTACTAATGAAATATTTAAAACATGGAACTCTGCAAAGGGGAAAAAATCCACAGTTGGGTAAGCAACGTGATCCTTATTCTAATGGTAATGCTGAACAACAGCACCCCTTTTCACTTGTTCCGGGTATAGTGTGCTTTACAATTCTAATCCCATTTATCTGCACAACTTTGCAAAATGGATGAGCAATTGCTGGTTGCTTCCAGCAACCCAGCAGGCTTCATCACTGAGCTTCAAGGCCACTGAACATTAGCAGCAAGTAGTGCAATAAATATTGTCATAGGTTGCATTCATACAGTAGGTACAAAACACTCTTAGAGTGCCCATGGGGCTTGGTGAGCAAATGTACCCTTTCCCACCAGGACTGCAAGTCACCCTTTAGGGGAGTAATGCACCTTTGAAGGTGCTCTGCATGCAAAGTGGGAAGAATGCCCTCTCCAAGGGTGGATCACACTGCCATTTGCCTCTGATCTGTAGCCAGAAATGATTTCTGCTAGCTACAATTGTGTGCCAGACCAGGGTAATTTCTGGTCTTCTACTAAAGCATGTCAGACATAAACTTTGAAGCCTGGGATCATTTGTTCCAAAACTTTGAAATCTGTGAGACCAGGAGGCACTGGCTGTATAAACAACATGCCTCCCACTTCCCACCACTGTGGTGGGGTCTGACCTTCTGGCTTCAGAAAGGCCCTTTCTGATGGCTGTTTGGATGCCACCATCATCTCTCACTGTCAGCTATAGAGCAGTGTATATTTACCCATTGACATCTTGGGTGTTTTTCCACTGTCACTATAAGTACCCATTAATGGGTATGTAATGGCATTTTTGTACCCATTAATGGGTACTTAATGGGTACTTCTAGTGACAGTGGAAAAACACCCCTTGGGACTCACTTACCTAAAATGGATGGGAATGGCTGGATTTAATTCAGATGGCCTTTATAACTACTAGTGTTGGCAAACTCCAGAATGCATTGCAAGACAGAAGGGCCTGGCATGCTATAGTCCATGAGGCCACAAAGAGTCAGACACAATGACTGAACAGCAAAAGAAGGAATGGGGACACTAGGCTATTTACACGTTCCACAATGTATCCCATGCCATGATAGTGTGCTTTCGATTCCTGCTGGGAATCCCTGTCCTCTAATCCCTTGGGTGGCCTTTTCTGAGACTCTCTGGATGCTTTCTTAATAGAAATGAAGCTAAATGTACTGTAGCTAAAGATAGAATTTTTTCTTAACCACGTGCAAGAATATTTCTTGATTCTCTGCCACACAGAAACTGTCCCTATAGCTTAAGAGGCTTTATTTATTGATCTACAGAAAACGAATCAAAAGATTTCATGGCTGACTTGATAGGCAAGATCCACTCACCCTAAAACTATGCCTACATTGTGGTTTTTAAAAGTGGCTAAATTGTAGTCTTAATCCTTTGTACACAGACATAAATGCTCAATGATGCTTACTCCCAGCAAAGTGAGGGAAGGACTGCAGCCTGCGTCTGTCTCAGTTAAGAAGGAAACACCTTCCTTTTTCTTTACATTTGTCATCTCCTTTCCAACAGATCAGAGCCCATCCTCAGCCAACAGGACTGGAAATGAGTAATTGAATTCCCTTTCATTTATTCTGCTCACTCTCTCAGAAATTATATTGTTTGACATGAAAAGCTACATTCAAACCCATATTTTGTTAAAATAAAAGGCAACTTCTCCAAAGAATGACACATTTCTGTAAGTGGAGAAACTGAAATGCACAGCTGATTAAAAAAAAAGCAGATTCCTTTTTTCTCTGAAAGCCTTGTATATCGTAACATCAAAGCGCCTTCTTAAAGACTCTTTTTTATAACAGTTCATTAAAGCTGACGGAAGAGCACAAAGCATCATCAGTTGTCCTTTAAACTTGTTACAGATCATCCAGTGCAATAACGTGGAAGATTACTGAAGTATGAAGAGGATTTAAAAATAAATAAATAGAGCATAAAGGACATTAGACCTTCTGAATGTATAGCTCAATAGCCATGCAGTTCTGAACTGGAAGCAATAAAACAAGTTCACCAAAAAAGTTACCTATCTCTTTGCATGAGTCAGTTATCAAGCTCCATGGCAGTTTCAACCTCCATGCCAATTCTAAGTAGAAGAGGACACTGCATGTGGCTATTCTTGAAGCCAAGATTTGGCTCTTCACCCTTCCTTGCTTGAGAAAGTTTCTTTCAATCACTGCCCACAACCACATTCCGTTCCTCTTCAAGGAGGTAATATGAGGTAATCTAAAGCATATATGATACTCAAGAACTCATCCAATTACTGATCCTTAAGGGACAATATCAAATATCATCTGTGAGCTCAAATGTGCCCATTAGTGAGTTCTGGGAAAAGAAAATGGAAAAGCCTCCCCGCCAACAGTCTGATGGTGACATGTGATGCTGCCAAATCCAGAAGAGGCATGGATGCCCACCCATTTCTCTTTCCCCCTCACACTCACTTTATCATTTCCCATCCCTAACGTGATCCTTTCATCCTACATTTGCTTCCATTAGCTTTTTCTCCTTCATTTGCTTCCCTTCCTTCTGATATATTTCTTTGATGATATTCATGAGGAACACACACCTATGTGACCAGGGTGCGGAATAAGCAAACGTTCCTAGCACCTGAGTTGCCCCAGTTCTCAAGCAACCAGTAGTTGTGAGTGATCTGAGTCCTCTTCAGTCACACACCCCATCATCTGGATGAACAGACCAGGGTGGAAGTGACTCTATGGGCAAGGAATCTTCCCATAAACACTTCTCGGAGTACTGAAGATGGCTGCCTTCTGGTGCCATTTCTAATCTTCTGAAAGCAGAAACCTTGCTTCTCAAATTCAAGTGTCAATTGTGGCAGCATTCCCTATGCTGACATGGGGGCGGGGGGCTCAAATGAATTGTCAAGGCTCAGTTATCCCTGTCACAGTTCCTGCATCAGAAATGCCACAAGAAATGTCCATTTTCAGTATGATACCTGTGCGGAACAGGCAAGCTAAGTCACTCACACAACCACCATGTGTCTATAGGATTACTGACTGCACAAGCGCTAGAGAGTGATGAGCATCTTTAGAGATCTCTATCTGGCTCTGCGGTAAGAATATCAAGCCCTGAGGCCTCCACTAGGTGTTTTCCATGGCCCATGTGGAATTGCCTCAAGTTCTGCATCACCACTGAATCAAATCCATTGTCTATGATCAAAAGTTGAAGAGAATTAATATTTTCACCCTTTCTTTGTCATCACCAAGAACAGCCTACATTGCAGCAGTTAACCCAACTTCATATGACTTTAGTTTCTGTTTTTCTCTTCACTGTCAGAATAACTGGAAGCTGATGTTTGAGGATCATAAAAAACAACAACAGTTAAGTTGCACCTTTTTAAAGCCAATCAATATTTCTGTGTAATCAGCCTCCCCTCCCCCCCCCAGTTCTCCAGTAACTTTCATTAGGAGAGAAGGGGAAGAAATAAATGGAGAAAAAGAACATAAAATAATAGGAGGAACCCTGCTGGATCAGGCCACAGCCATCTAGTCCAGCGTCCTGTCTCACACAGTGGCCCACCAACTGCTTATGGGCATCTCAAGTTAAAGACAAAGGCAAAACCTTCACCTGCTCCTGAGTCCCAGCAAATGGCCTTTAGAGGCATTCTGCCTGTCTCTCCAGCCTAGAGGAAGTAAGTATGTTTGGGGAAAGAAGAATGTGAGGGAAAAGCAATGGAGACAGTATATGTTCACAGTTTTAAGAGGAAATGTGAGAAAGATACCAAAAATCAGATGCAGCTCTATTAGATTCTGTTCAGATAGTCATCTTGCATTAAGGCAAACTGGGAAGAAAGAATATAGGGTGGCTGGTCCCCATGGCTATAAAGATAAAATCTAGGTGTTACACAGATTTGTCACCATCTGTAGGCAAAAACACAGGTTCCTTAGTAGAAAGGACAGCACACTTGATGCCTAAGCGGTAACTTGCAAAGAAGTGAGGAATTCATCTGAAGTGCATTCTTGCCTGAGCAATCTATCAAGGGCAAAAGCCTGTAGTGATTATATGTTTCAAACAAAGGAGTACAAGTTACTCCGCTAGAACTGTATTGGTAAACTCTTCAGAAGCCTGGGTGAATCAGCATTTGCTGTGTGGAGCAGTGAGTCACGCTCATTTAAAGCATATTGTCCCAAAGGGTACATAAAGGCAGTCAGAGATGTACTGTTCAGGACTCTGCTGCCACTAACTATGAAGCTTCATGCCACTCGACATACGCCTCTGGGGTTGGGAAAGAATTTGCCTTTTGGATGTTGAACATGCTGTGCTCATGAATGCAAAGGAATAATTGTGTCTTCAATTCAGCTGATAGTAGGTATGAACACATGTTTTAATGCAATTCTCATTTGGTTCATCAAAAGAGAGAAAAAATATTCCCAGTTTTTCACATCTGATGGTGATTTTCAGTTAGATGTAATTGTTCACGGTTTTCATATATGACAAAAACTATATGAATGGCTCAAATTTGAAAACCAACCACAACAAAGAGTGTATGATTCCCACAAACACAATTGACACAATATATACTAATATGTTTCAGGGAATATAATGTGTTATATACATCAATATAAAAGTAACAAAACTATTTTAAAATCCGTCACAGATTCTTCCAAAGGCACAAGACAGCCATATTCCCTATTGGTTTATTACATTTTTAATTATCAAGGATGAATCTCCAAACATACAAACATAACCCCCAATCTGCAGATTGGTACAGATGTAGATTTTGAACAGATAAACCCTTACCTGTTTAATTTACCCCAGGACTTTGCATGCAAAAGTTGCACTGTGAATTGCAGAACAGCATGAGAGTTTAAATGACTTCATTACAATGTTCAAAAACAACGTGCTTTCTTTTTAGTAATAATTCTATTTGTGTTACCCAACAAAAGTAAAACTAGAGATGGTGCCATGCAGGCAGCTCACTCTTCACCTGACAAAAAACACCAGATCTTTGAGAACAAAATTGTATTCATTTTCTGGAAGTCTGTGCTCTTCATGAAAAGCATGCATGGATCCATGCACGGATGCATGGACGCACACACACACATGCACCATAATTGTTATCCTAGCCTTTTCCCCTGCCTCCTCTCCTGACAGTCCCTTTCCAACAAGGATAATTCCCAATGGCTAGAGGGAAGCACGCACAATCTTTGGCTTCCTGTGGTTTTGACACTGATTTATTTATGTAATAACTGACTGCCAGTGAAAACGTGTGTTGTGTGTGATTCTTTGTCATCATCATGCCATTGCCATTTAAAAATTGTATTTGTTTGTTTGAAATATTTCTCTACCACAGTTTACCAGCTACTATAAAAATAAGAATATTCAATGATTAGAACACTAAAAGAGAGGAATTTGCTACCTCTTGTGTATAAAAGCTGAATTTTGGTTCCATCTAAATGTTTCTTTCCAGTTGATGTAGTGGTGGAGTGGTCAAATGGTCACATACCAGGGGCCTATTCGCACTTGGCTTTATTCTGGAATATATCCCGGAATAGGGACTTGCTGTCCATATTCTAGTACAGGCTTCAGCAGGCCCAAAGTGAGGTCTGCCAGAGTCTGCATTAGCATGAGGACCACAGACCCCTATCCTGAGATATACTCCAGAAAAAGGCCAAGTGCGAATAGGCCCCAGATTAAACTCCAAAGGTACAGGGAAAATTACAGAGCGGCTGCCTCCTCCAGATGGTTCAGCAAGGGGGTGACTTCTAACTCTTTTAACCCAGAGTGAAACATATCCAGTACCTGTTGAGTGTCCTTCAACAGACAATTGACTTCTGCAAGTGCATTCTTACAGGAGAATTAATCTTTTGAAAGCCACAGAAGGGCAGAATGGAGGATCTCTCACTCCCATGTCAGCTGCTGGAGCTGTTGGCTCAATCCAATCCTAATTACCATTTTCTACGGATGTAGCACTTAAGTTATATAGTGTTAATAAGTGGAATCACAGCTACAACAGCAAGTAGTCTGAAGATGCCCCATAGGCATAGCATGCAAACACCTGCTTTTGTAGAGCATTATGGGAAGGATGCTGGTGGGTGCCACAGAGAAACCATTACCAAAGAGCAGATTTAACTGCTCTGTGAGTGCCCACTGCCACTGTGTGGAAATATGGTGGTGGCACAAGCAACCCATGCAACCTGCTTTATGTAGTCACTGTGCCCACAGAGGCCTACTTCTGGGTCATATTCTAGTATGGCCAAGGACTTTCTCAATTTTGAGCTAAGCTGTCAACTCCAAAGACATTGATAGGTGAAGTGTAAGCCATTTGGCTGGCATATGCCTTGCCTAGGAATGGTAGGAAGCTTCCTTACCTCAGCATGTCCTATACCACTGAGGACTGGTTTACTAACATTTGATGCTTCTAATTTGATTTATGTCTCATTGGTTTTGTGTCTCTGTCTTTTGAGGCTATTTTGTCCAAGAAGTTAATGTTTGCCAAAGGGAGAACATGTTTAATGTGTGCTAATTATTAGGGCAGAAAACCAGAAAGGATGACTGCCTCAGATACTATTCTTGGCTTTCCTGCTCAGCCATTCCATGAACTATCTTATTTACGAACACAATATTAATATGGTTAGTAGCAGCTACCATAACTGACTAACAGGACCTGTTAGGAAGTCTAATTAATTTACTTGAAACTGCTGTCTACTTTAGTGGAAACGTTTAGAGTGCCATGATGCATTTATGGACTTCTTGGATCTATAAAATGCAGCTATTTGGTGAAACAGATGGGCAAGGAAAGTGGGGGATGCACTCTTAGGCCATATCCCCATGCAAGCGATTTGGTGCAGGACTGGCTCACTTTTGACTGGGTGCGGGACTGAAACTGAATATTTCCTATCCCTATGCCATTGCCACTAACGCAGGCTGTATACAAATACAGCCGTCCTCGTGCAAAGCAATGCACGGAAAGCCACCAAACTGCAGTGAGAACAGTTTTTTTCCAGGACCAAATTTGGTCCTGATTTGGTCCTGGTTTGGGCGATTTGGTCCACGGAAATTGGACCAAATCTAGAATCATAGAATGGTAGAGTTGGAGGGGACCTCCTGGGTCATCGAGTCCAACCCCCTGCTCAAGGCAGGATCTCCTAAACCATCTCAGACAGATGGCTGTCCAGTCTCTGCTTGAAGACCTCCATCGAAGGGGAACCAACCACCTCCCGTGGCAGCCTGTTCCACTGGTTGATCACTCTTACTGTTAGAAATTTTTTCCTAACATCTAAACTAAATCTTTTCCCCTGCAGTTTCACCCCATTGTTTCTAGTCCTTCCTTGAGAGAGTGAGAACAGGGCTGATCCCTCTGCCTTGTGACAACCCTTGAGGTATTTGTAGACAGCTATCATGTCTCCTCTCAGTCTTCTTTTTGTTAGACTAAACATTCCTAGTTCCTTAAGGCGTTCCTCATAGGACATGGTTTGCAGACCGTTCACCATCTTGGTAGCTCTCCTTTGAACCTGCTCCAGCTTGTCAGCGTCTTTCTTAAACTGGGGTGACCAGAACTGGACACAGTACTCCAGATGAGGTCTGACCAAGGTAGAGTAGAGGGGGATAATAACTTCACGTGATCTGGACTCTATGCTTCTCCTAATACACCCCAGGATTGTGTTTGCCTTTTTTGCAGCTGCCTCACACTGTTGACTCATGTTCAGTTGATGATCTACCAGGACACCCAAGTCTTTTTCACATGTGCTGCTGCTCAGCCGAATTCCTCCCATTGTATATGTGCTTTTTTCATTTTTCTTGCCCAGGTGCAGAACCTTGCATTTTTCTTTGTTAAATACCATTTTATTAGTTGCAGCCCATTGTTCGAGTTTCTCTAAATCTTTTTGAATCCTCTCTCTCTCTTCTCTGGTGTTTGCAATCCCCCCTAGCTTTGTGTCATCAGCAAATTTGATCAGTTTCCCTTCAACTCCCTCGTCCAGATCGTTTATAAAAACATTAAACATAACTGGGCCCAGGACAGAACCTTGTGGTACTCCACTTGACACTTCCTTCCATTTGGATGTGCAGCCATTTAAAGCCACTCTTTGAGTACGATTACTAAGCCAGTTTTGAACCCACCTTATAGTTGCCTTGTCAAACCCATATTTGATCAATTTTTCAATGAGGATCGCATGAGATACTTTGTCAAATGCTTTGCTGAAATCAAGAAATACTATGTCTACTGCATTTCCTTGATCAACCCATTCAGTGATTTTGTCATAAAATGAAATCAAGTTAGTCTGACACGACTTGTTTGATACAAACCCATGTTGACTACTGTTAATTATTGAATTCCTATCCAAATGCTGACATATGTGTTGTTTAATAATTTGTTCGAGAATCTTTCCTGGTATTGAAGTCAGGCTAACAGGCCTGTAGTTCCCTGGGTCTACCTTCTTCCCTTTTTTGAAGATGCATTGGGACGACCCTTCCTGAATCCGATTTCTATTTGGACCAAAATGTGCACAGGAACACAGCCTTAAATGGTTCTTGCTGAAAATCTATTCTTATATGCTGCTGCTTTTGGAAGGTCAAATATAAAATAGTCACCACTTAGGCTGCCTCATGAGTCTTCCCCAATTTTATATTACTTATTGCTTAATATATGAAGGAGTGTCTTCCCGCATATTTTATTTAAGAATTCATGAATATAGACTTGTCTTAGTATTGAGTTTTTAAGACTGGGCTTTCTTGTAGTTTCTCATCCCGCAGAGATGCAAGGGGGAAGAATGTAAAAGAGACTCTTTTCTGTGATGGCATCTCTCTGGGCATTTTCCAAGTGCCTACATTGTTTGGTTTTCAGTGCCTGATTAAAACATACAAATTCATCCAGGCCTTTGATGTTTTGCTTTTTTTTTGAGTGCTGTCCTGTGAGGTAGGGAAGAAGGGAGGGTTACATTTTAAATATGCTTTAGCAATATTGTAGATATTTTATCATTTTGTGTTGTGACTCACTCTGGGACCTTTTGGTGGAGGGTGGAATACAATTCTCAAGTAAAATAATAAAACATTCCTTGGTGTAAAGATGTGCATTGCTGGGCCGTCATACCAGGTACTTACAAATGGGCAATCTTTGCTGGTGTGTATTTTGGATTCTGCTTTTGCTTTATACTTTAAAGATAAGAGTGACTGTTAGTTTTAACTAGGGTTAGTGGAATTCTCAAGGTTGTTCTGAGAGAATGGGATAGACGCCAGGTTGAGGGTCATTCTGTAAGGATTCAATGATCAAGTGTTAACTTTGCACTTTTGATTCTATACTTTCTTGTCCGAACATATTTGCTGCTTGCTTTTCAGTTTCTCATCAACACAATGAACAAGAAAACAGCTGACTTCCAGCCATACTTTCAATCCATCCCTATGAGTCCATCTGGAATCCTCACGTCTGCAAACAGAAGTACCACTTTCTGCAAGGCCTCAAGTGTTTGCCTAAAGCTATCCTATTCCCAAAGCAGTTCCCGCTCTGCCCCCTGGGCCATTTGAAGGATCCGTGGATGTACCTGAGGCACAGAGAACTTAGGGATAACATTTGTGGACAAGAAAGAAATGCTGAAGGCCCTTCGGAGAGAACAATTAGCTTTTTTCAAAAATCACTCTGAGTCTGAAACTCTTTCTATTAACTTCTGAATTTCCATGTAGTACCTAGCATATGTATATATTGATGAAAAACCTGTTCCAAAAATATTATAAGGCCATGTTCCTACTGCACAAAATATTTAAATCTGCTGCTTTTTTTTTTAAAGCAGCAGCAAGGTCTGCTTTTCTGGTTCCCACTCCAAGCTTTTAATGTCACTCACAGGGGAGAAACCCTCCCCCCTCCTTCCCTCCTCCCTATCATAGCCTGGCATAATCAGGGTGGGGAATTCAAGCCACGCCCCCTGTCCCTGATTGCGATGGAGACCTGGCAGCAAGAGTAGCAGTGTGAGTGTTGTGCTCACAGCCTGCCTGAAAGAATTTGCACAGTATGGGCACACAGAAACCTTTGGGCAGCAGTGAGCAATGACAGCTGGGCATGCTGGCTGAGCTGGTGGCCTCTCTTCCCGCCTCAGTTTTCCCCTTCTTTTTCTATTGACTGCTCTGGGCGGGTAGGCTGTGAGCATAATGCTCAGCCTCTCATGCTGCTGCTGTTAATGCTGCTGCTGTCACAGCTTCCCTCTCTTTGAAGCTAGCTGGCCAGGTTGCCTGCCTGCAAGTAGGGGGATTTGTGGTTGCTAGGCATGTGTGTGCAAGCAAGTATGATCAGTTTCCCTTCTCCTTCAACAGGAAGCTGGAACCTCCATTTAGGGAACAGGGGGAGGAGGTTGGGGCTAATGGAGAAATTTAAAGGAAAATACATGAAATCACAGCCCAAAACATTTATTACAACTCTGAAGGCTGTTCATTCTGCCCCTTCATCCCCTCCCCTTTCAGCCAGCGGAAGATTCCCTTTACAACTTCTCATTGGCTCAAGGGAAACTGAAGAGAATGCTCCTAAAAAAACAAGTGCACTTCCATTAAAAAAAAAAGAGGATTATCTCTAAATCCATGTTTTGGGACCTTTAGTCTTTGGATTCCTCAATCCTTTGGGGATGGCCAGTTTGAAAATGAATTCAAGCTCTTTAAAAGTTGAATGGGAACACACCCTAAGTGTTCATTGCTTTCTATGCCGAATGAAATTTGTTTTATGATGCTATCCACAATTTTTAATTATTTGAAGAACAGACAGCAGTACACACATGCACACACACAGAACAAATGCATATTATTTTTCTGAATAATATATGGCATTACATACAGATACTATAGTACATTATTCTAGTACACAGGCCAGAAATTCTAATCAGCAGAAAGAAAAGCTGTCTGGAAAAATCTGCTGGCCAGCTATTACAACATCTCTATTCTATTTATAGAAAGCCTTTCAAAGCAAGCTCAGCTGCTGTCTATATCAAGTAGCAAAATTACAACCGCAGGACAAGCATTTTTTAGTATCTATGGCACTTGGCAGGAAGTCAGAATTGGTTCTAAGCCAAGGAGACAAAAGAAGTGATATGGCTGATGACGACTGAGGGGGTGAGTGGAATTAGCAAAGGTAGGAAATGGAGGAGCATCAAAATCAAAACAAGGCAAAGGCTAACTGAGGGCAATTCTGCACTGGCTTACATGCCAGGCCAGCCGGCATATTAGGAGCTTCTTTTCTGAACATTTAGGCAGTTTAAGAGAGGCCCCATTTGGGGGCCGATGTATCCTGTACATCTGCTGGTCTAGTATACCAGTTCCATTTTCTGTTGCTACCCTTTACACTCCAAATCCTTTGCATCTAGAAAATCAAGGCACCGGTATTCATTGTTTTTACTATTAGTCTGCCTTCACTTAATGATGACAGGGAAAGGGACACTGCAGAAATATTTCCAAAACCATTCAAACACCCATGCACATATAGAATAGCAAATACATGACTGAACACGTGGAGCAGTTCTAAATTGCCATATATGTCAGATACAAGGCTAATAAGTTAATACTGGTATTTTTGACAAAAAGAAAATGGCAGCCAATTAAACTTAATCAAAGCTTATATAAGAATTCTAGAATAGTCTATGCTCTGTTTAATGTCTGGTTGCTGAATCTTGAACAAATTGTAATTGCTGGATCACATTCAGAGGTTGGATCATCTATACAACAGTGAAGTAGTTACATTGCAAGATTACTTTGGCGTAGATTATTGAAGACAAGCTATCTTTTTCCAGATAACAGCACAAATGGGCCACTAACCAAAGGGAGTGAGATGTACTTTATACTACTAAGGCCACTTCAGCCTCTCTTAGTGACAATACTGAATCTAATATGACTCTCAAACTTGGCTCTTTCTGCACTCACTTTAGATCCAGAATAAGGAGCCTCTTAATCCGACCATGGGCTTCCCACCTACACATTAATGTGGATCAAGGAGGCCCCAACCCCACTTATTCTGGCTCCATCTGCATAAGACAGAGCCAAATATGGATTAAGAGGCCCTTAATCAGGTCTACAAAGGGACAAAGGGCCTTATTCCAGATCATGGATGGTAACCAGCTGGCATACCTCCATGATCAAGAAGTACTGGGGGCTGCCTTTTCAGCAACATACCATATCATGCTGTTGAAATCCATAAGCCCCAGGCCTCATAGCTGAGAACTCTCATTCCTAATCTTCAGGGACATGGGGAAGATAGCTGCAAAGCTCACGCAATCTTCACAGAAGTGGGGAGGCATGGGCCAAATCAGTGCCATCATTGCAAATGGCACTGATCCAGCCCATACTTCCACAAGATCTGGATCAGTCAGTCCCATTATTCTGGACTCATTGATCTGGATTAACTCATGGCAAGTACAGAAAAGGCCTATGTAACTAATTTATTGGTGAATTGAAATTAATCTAGAAATGGGAGGAGTCAAGATACCAACAAGGGTCTACAAAGGGTCTACAAACAGGTACTTCTAGTAACAGTGGAAAAACACCCTATTTTCTATCTTTTTTATATCTGAACTTTCCATTCAGGAATGTTCAAATGGAGGACAGTTCACAAATAAAACAGAAATGAAAAGATTTGAGCAGTGAGACCTGAAGATGGACTGAAGAAGGTTTAAAGTGAAGGTGTGACCACAGTCAAAGTTACTATGTCCCTGTTACTCGACATACCAAAACTGAACATGAAATTCTATTGAAATGGATTCAGAAAATCAGAGTGTGCATAAAGCTATTTTAGATTTAGTGTACATCCAGATGCCAGTTACATATTTGGCTCTATTTGGTTATTAAAGCATGGATATCTGGGGGTCAGCATTACATCAGCAGGTACATGCATAGCTCTTTCTTGCTAGTGGTTAAGGAGCCGGGCTTTTATCTGGGAATATCAGGTTTGATTCTGCATTCCTATACGAAGCCAGCTGGGTGACCTGCTGTGGGAAGAATAGAAAGCTTTGTTAGCCTCTTTGAGTCCCCTTAAATGGGTGAGAAAAGCAGGTTAGAAAAGTCAACTCTTCTTCTTCTTGTGGGTTTCAGCTACTGCTGCACACTCTGACAAAACTGGTTTAAAGTAAATAAAGAGCCTACTGTGCCAATGAAATGCCATTTCAGTTTTATATATCTTTAAATTATCCCCATATTTACTTTGAAAGTGTATAGGGTTTATTGAACATTAAACTCTGCTAGAATGTTCACTAAAGCTTTATCCAGACATCACTTAACTAGTGTCCTCCAACTCTTTGTGTTACAGTTTCCTGTCAGCTCCCTTGGTAGTTGCAGCTGAAAAGATCTGGAAGGAACACGTTGGTGAAAGCTGAGCTATAGCATTCAGAGTTCAGTACAGCATACAGATTTTTACAGCTCTCATCTCTAAATGGCCTCTTCTTCCACCCTACAGTTTCACTGAAACCATATGCATATGGACTTAAGCTGACCAAGCTTATTGATATGACAGCACTAATAAAGAACATTGGTTACAGCAAACTCAGGTTAGGTTTGGTGGGGAGACAACAGGCTAAGCTGTAATACCTGAGTAATACGGACAGGTCCACAGGGTCAGGCTAGCATTTGACAGCAACACTTTACATAGATGGAAAGGAGTGGCACATGCCAAAAGAGTTCATGAGAAATGCCTTTACGTACTTTGTGCTGTGTGGTAACAGAGTCAGTATCTGCAGTGTGAGATCAGAGTGTTGCCATGGTAACAGTTTAAAGACACAAAAACAGGTGAACAAAATGCAAATTGTAGAAGTAGCAAAGTAGCAAATCATTTCGAGGCTCTTAGGCTCACCTATAATTTTGTTTTTAAAAATATGCAATCCTAGAAAACAAAAAGACAACGGTATTTATTTACTTTAGCAATGTTTCTGTTAATTCAGTTGGTAATAATAAAAAGTAAGGTTGAGATTGGCCAATGTGAAAAGACTTTAACAGGTCCATTTTCTCTATTTGTATTAACCTTGAAAGGATTTAGGCATGTATATATTTTAATCTGGTTATACCCCCCTCATTACTTTGAAGAATCAGATTAGTCAACACCCTCATTTCTCAACCCTCAGGAGGGAAATTCTTCCCTTGGAAGGGTGGCTTGTTTTGCCAAATGGGACATGACAGAAAAAACATCTTCTGAACTGTTATATAAAAATGTCATCTTGACACTGTCAGGGTCTAAGGGAATAAGACATACATTTTACTCACAGAGCAGGAAGTTCTAATCAAAACTGATTCTCCCTTTAAAGTATTGATAGCATTGTTCAAGGAATCTAGAGGGTTTCTAATTAACCTGTCAAGTAAATGTGTTGAAATATACACATGCAATTATGAACCATGTTGTAAATATAGACAAGTGTCACCTCCATTCTTTTGAAAGTATTAAAATATATTGCTTGACTTCTTGGACCTATAGCAATATGCAGTCACTTATATATGCCAAAAGACGGATCTTTACCTCCTGAGGGAGCTGGATTTTTACTACAAAGTTGCTGTTTCTGCCACCACAGAGTCAGATCCAACCATAGCAGTGGAAGAGGCATTTCAACTGCTTCTTAACTACCAGTGCAAGAACTGCAGGTGGCAGGAGCCATGGTAGTGAACTGATAGATTTAAGGAAGCCAGAAATTCTTTTCCGTCTCTACCCTGGTTGGTTAGGAGCTTTGGAACAATTAACTCATATGATTCGCATTCAGAGAGGTTATACATATACACTTATGGGCCAATGTTGGGATAGTGTAATTGTATGGAAATACAAGAATATGAGACCCATATGTACTCAGATGTCTTCAACAGAAAACAAAGCACAGTTTCAGTGAAACAGGAACTATATAAATCTATGATGATACGTCTTGGCCCCAGATCCCATTCCATTATTTTAATGCTGGTTTGAAGAAGACCATGTAGGAACTGTGAATGTGGACACACAGGAAGTGGCAGGATGGTAGGAGGTACAAGGTTCCAAATGGGACTGACAAGAATCAGTCAGGAAGCTACTTTGGAAGCAGGAGGGTTGGAATCAGCAGGCAGAGCCCGGGACTAGGAAGCAAGCAGAAAAGAAGGAGTTAAATGCCAACACTGGAGACTGGGTGGGTGGGTTATAAAGTAAGTCTTTCCTTCTCACAATCTTCTCACAATAAACAACACAAAATAGAAGCACTGATATCTTTATGTCCCTTGTAACATCTACAGATATGCCATTCCCTGGATTAGATATTTAGTGTACAGCATATGCAATATTGCACATTGCATACAGACTACTTTTCTTCACCTGAACTTATTCATACCTCTGATCTGGAATCCTGTACACAGATTTTCTTAGAAGAAAGTAAGAAGCATGGTGTGCTTTCTTCCCTTTCTGCTAATTTTTCCTTCCATTGTATAATCCCTCACAAAAATGTAACAAAAGGAAATCATAACTGATAACCCACCTTATCTTTTTCATAAGTCTGTAGATTTTGTTTATATGGAACCTTGCTCATTAGTTTTTACAGGTTAAAGGTTTAGGGCACCCATTAGTTTGGTTTGATGGAGTGCTGAAACTGAAACAGTACATATAATAGATGAAGGTCGAGAAAATGTCTCTATTGTGTGGTTTTTGGTGTTTCTGTTGTTGCCATGGCAGTGCAAATGCTTTACATTGGGTAGAATGTAGTAACACAATCTGTCTCAGTCCTTTTATAGCCATTATGATGCTTAACTCCAACAAATATTTTCATGTAAAGGAGAAATATCTGATTCCTGACATTTTATTGACTACAGAAATCTTTGCAAAGCTCCATTGTGTTAGAATTACACAAAGGAGGAATGCTGCTTCAGTTCCAAAGGAAGATTTCTATTCTCTGAATCCTATGAATTATTTGGAATACAAAGTTGCTCTCCAATACCACTTTTGGCATTTTCATGCTTACCCATCTCTGATAAGTTCCTTTTCTCTTTCTGCCAGTCTGGTTGATCTCCAAAACATTTCAGTGAATATTAGGCTGGGTCCTCCTGGTGCCTTTATGGTTCCTTAAATGTGCAGTGAGGGTGCAATGTCTCCATACAGAAGTAAAAGGCGCTGACATTCCATACAGAAGAAGAGTGAGATTTCTGCTCTTCCTCTGCTGTACCACAATAACCACTGTTATGGTGTTTGCATTGCAAAGCTGTTTGAAAAGCTCCTGGCCCATGAGAACTTTTGGACCAGCACTTAAATTATGGGGAGGCCTTTAGCCAAAGAAGACAGAGACAGAAGCCAGAGGAGAGACTCAGGCAGAACCAGCAAACAGTCCTAATTGGATCCACTGAGCAGGTCCCAGATGGATGTAATCCACTTATTTAATTTTCATAATGGTAGATGTCAAGTTTTTTTAAAATCCCTTATATAAATCTTATAATTTTTTAGAAAAGATAGTTTGCAAATGTTTGCTGCTTTTTTTTTTTTAGCTCTCCTGGTTATGTTTGTATTTAGGTCAATCCAATATAGACATATTTTGCAAGTTTGTTTCCTCAACAATTAATTGTACTTGCTTGTTTTCAAATAAGGAAACTTTTATACATCTCTTTAAAATGTATGCCTACATCACAAAATTAAGAAAAATCAGAATTTCTAAAGATACCTATGTGACGCCCACGGCTGGCGGCCACCAGTTGCGAGGCCCCAGCCAGGCATCCAACTCTCTCCAGTCTGGCCACTACAGCCATGGACTTCAAATTCCCTTTTTAAGTAGGCCTCTGAGCCTTTTTCTTCTTCTGAGCGGAGCTCCAACACTTAGGTTACACTGTTACTGTTACATTACTATGGCAACACTTCCCCACTCCCTTGAGTGTCTGAGCCAGTATCAGGCCTCAAGTAGAGTGTCTTTGAAAGAAATGTAACTTTATTTGTTTACAACTCTTATGTTAGTTCAACTTCAACACAGGCAGTTCACATTAACTTATTTTCTTAACTCAGGACCCTGACTAATCCCTATCTAGATTCTCTTCAGGACCAGGATCTATACTGTCTAACTTCTTCCTAAGTCTAGCCCCAGTTACAGAACAACGGCTCTGACAGGAAGGCCCTTTTTATAGTCTTTGCCAGGGTTCCATCCCTGCTGATTGGCTAGTTTCTCTCTGGGCTGCCCTCCCTTTCTATAATATGCTAATTGAGCTGGGTTTAGTCCCTCCTTCTCTGTTTACTAACCTTCCTTGTCAGCGCCTTTTACTCTCAACGCATTATAGAACATATACACATATGAAATTAAAGATACAACAAGTGTATGAATCAAGCTTGGGCTTCACAACCTATGTTTGACTTTAGAATTTAATGGAGAAAACTGAATTTTGTAAATTCACCTTTTAAGATAACTAAACCACTTTATCTCCATTCTCCATTCTTTATTATAAATGTATAGTATATGTTTTCTATTCTTATATATAACCAAGAACTAGGTATATGAGGAAAACCAGCTTTGGGAATCAACAGCTAATTCTCACTATTCTGATAAAACTACTATCCCCAGAATTTTATAGAGGCAAGTATTAACAGCTAACATTAACATAACTGCATTGAAATCCATCCATCCATCCATCCATCCATCCATCCATCCATCCATCCATCCATCCATCCATCCATCCATCCATCCATCCATCCATCCACTCAAGGGTCTCAGGGTGGGTTACAACATATAAAATAAACACATCAAAACCATAACATATTAAGCATATTAAAACCATGGCAGTGCCTGAATGTGGCGAGGAAAAGGTTGTTCCTTTGCTTAGCCAAAGACTAGGGGTGTTTTTCCACTAGAGTACTTAATGGGTACTCTATTTCCACTTAATGAGTACTCTAGTGCTAGTGGAGAAACACCCGAGGGTAAAGAGGTTCATCTTCACAGCTCGTCTAAACACACTGAGTGAAGGTGCCTGATGCACCTCAGGATATATTGCTGATTGCACCAATAACCAGAAGAGAAATCAATAACTTAAGTTACACAGAGGTTGCAGTTAACTCCTCTCTAGCAGTGTTGTGATTATTATTGACGGCAAGGTCCATAACTTGGAACACATATATGTTCAGCATATCACATAAAACTAAAAATTAAAAGCTCATTAAAAGAGAGAGAGATTGCAGCACCTTAATTCATCCAGCATTTTGCCATCTGATCCTAACCAATGCCATTGGATCCTAACCAACCCTAACCCTAACCCTAACCAGTGTATTCTGGAAAGCAATACACATACAAAAAAGGGAAAGACATACAGATGCAAGGCGCCTTAGCCTTGCATTGACTCAATGGAAATTGTCCCTGCCTGATCATGGTCAATGTGGCATTAAGTGCCTCATCACAATAATTGTTAGAAAAGACTGCAAGGCAGCTGGTGCTGCTGAAGCTGGATGGTTGTGAAGGAATACAAAGCCTTGTTGTTTTATAACATCTGTGTAGGAAGGTGATATGTCACACAGCTTTAAAAAAACATTTTTAGGGTGCATTTTGATGAACAATAGACCTCCAACAATTAGAACATAAGAACATAAGAACATAAGAGAAGCCTTGCTGGATCAGGCCACAGCCCATCTAGTCCAGCATCCTGTCGCACACAGTGGCCCACCAAATGCTCATGGGCATCTCAAGCAGAGACAAGGAGAAACCTTCTCCTGCTCTCGAGTCCCAGCAGATGGCCTTAGAAGTGCCCCGGTTCCTAATTTGATAATTAGTTCAGGACTAAACAATTCTGCTGTTCTCACAACCCTTCTGCCTGAATCATATTGAATTTTGAGATACCTCAGGCTTTTAAAGGTGTGCTTCCCTCAATTCTGTTGTAAATCTAGCCATCCCAGAAGAACTGAAAGCCTTACTGATGTACTGTCCAGTTGAACAAACTCTCTGTTAATTATGATTCTTTTAAAATCCACAGCTTCACATCTCGCTCAGAGCTGATTCAAACAAGAAGACACCCATGCACTACAATCGTATTTACATTATTTCACTGCCATGAAATGCATGTGAGAAACTACTCACTTTAAAGTAGCCCATAATTCAATCTTCCCTGTGAAATTCATATAGAATAAGGTGACCATTTATGCTTACACATTTAAAGCTGCTTTTCATGGTGAACAATGCAGGCATTCACCAATGCATCCACAGCTTGCTTTGACCCTAGTATGACTTTGATATTACAACATCATGTCCAGACCCAGCATGAGGATCAGCACATGCATTACTGGGTCTTACTGGGGTATAATTGCTGCTCATCACGACTCACTGACATTCATATTAATGCTCACATTGTGCTTGGACAGAAAGTTGTAAAGGTGCAGTGATACCAGAATTTTAATGGTGTCATAACAAGCACTTCCTCCAGACAATGAGAGGAAAATGCTTCTTGCTGCCAGGGTGAGCTTATGGGTGGGCCTCAGCCCTTATCTTGTCCAGTGCTTGGTCTTACAATGCATCCAATGACAAATACCCAGAACTGTAGAAGTGCCCACCTCCAGGCTTGTGAGGTGGGTATTTTCATCCAGGTACTGCTCCTGTGCTTGTGAAGTGAGTGGGTATTTCTGAAAGGAAGAATCCCAGAGCAAGAAACAGACAAGATAAGCAATATTACTGTGTAGGAAAACCTGGGGTCAGTGTTATTTTTCCTGCACTAGTGATATTCTGAGATTTCACCACTGTAGCCCAGATCTATGTTGGGATTGCCACAAGCCACCATCTCCCTTCAGACAGCAACAGGTTAAAACACTGTGGATTCCACCAAAAGAAGAGCTCCATTCTCACCAAAAATGTTCTACAGTCCATCCATGATTCTTTTATATTTTCTTCACAGTACTGGGTATGATATACTGGTTAACTTCCAAGGAGATTTTGACAACTTTTAGTCCTAATTATTTTTCTTCTGGAAACTTCCACCAGCTCTTTCAAGAATGGGTCACACTGACCTTAGAATTTTATCCTTTCAGTTGTTCACCAGAGCAGCTTTTTATCACATTCAGCCTTCATTTCTCTTTTTGGGGAGATTAATTCCACCCTCTCATCAGTACCACATGTTTACTTAATAGACTTTATATAGCTTTCTTAAATTAGAATTCTCTATATCAAGTTGCCTTTCAATGACTCTACATAGAAGTTTTCAGAATTCATGTCACTTCTCAAAGCCTTTCATGAACAGAAACTTTCTACAGGCTTCCATCTCTCTTAACCACACAATATAGGGTGTTTTTTCCACTGACCTCCCTTAAACCGAATCTAAGATGATCCAGATTTAAGGAATGGAAGTACCCAATGTGTTTCCATAGGTGATCTAGCACCTGATAGCACTGGGTGCTAGCCTACCTGCTGTGGAAACACTGGAGCACCCATTTGCAAATTCAGATCTACCCACAAGGGGTCTTCCTGTCACCCCAGGTGTTTGGGGGACAGGGGGTGCAATCTCCGAAGTTGCCTTTGGAGATTAGTGCAGGCTCTGCAGAAAAGGCTCCAGAGGATCTGCTGCTAACTTCAAAGATCCTTCGGAGTGCTTGACAGTGGCATTGCTCTCACAAGGGGTTTTTCTACAGAGCCTTTGCTAGTCTCTGAAGGGAACTTCAGAGGGACTCCAGAGCCTTTGCTAATCTCCGAAGGCAACTTCAGAGGGACTCCGGAGCCTTTGCTAATCTCAGAAGACAACTTCGAAGGCAACTTCGTAGGGACTTTGAAGTTTTGATTTTAGGGCACCCCCCATGGGTGCCCCCTCCCCCAAGCCTCCTCTAGACCCCATTGCCCAATTGCAGTGGAAACAGGCTCCCTGTAATCTGAATTTTATGGCTGAAGACCCCATTGTAGACTACATAAAATCTGGATTATAGGTCCTGAAGGACCCATATGATCTAGATTTCCCTAGCTGTGATGGAAATAGATGTTTCCCTAATGGGGTCTGTAGTGGAAATGGGGTCATCCGGCTCTCAGCCAAATGAGTCCTTCAATGGGTACTTAGTGCTAGTGGAAAACACCCATATTTTCAAGCTCTGCTGCTTGCATTACAAATGGAGTAACACAAGTGTCACAAAACCCAGGAAAGACAGTAGCCATTCAATACAGTAATGGCACTCTGGGATGGTCCAAAGGGTGCAGAGTCCACATGGTACCAAATCCATCAAGCCACCATTGAGGATTGGAAAGGACCTTGAAAAACACATTTCCTACATAGTGGGAAAAACCACTCTCTGACAGTGCTTTATGCTGCCCTCCTATCTTGGTGCTGTCATGTGGCTCTCCTGACTTATCTGTGGTGCAATCTACCCAGTCCTATTTTGACTTTTGGGATCACTTCTTGCATTTTCAAATGTACAGCTTAGTAGAAATGTTGTGGCCAAAGAAAGAAATTTCCATGACTTTGACATTAGTGTGGTGCATTTCTATGAACAGCATATTTCCTCCCTCCGAAGCCAAGTGGCTGGATCTATATTTCTGTATAGAAAATTCCTAATTAGCTATAGCTCTAACCTCTACAGAGGTTGATATGAGGATTTGAAGGTGATATAGAAGAGGCTTACAGATAATCATCTTACTCTTTTAAAACAAACTTATATAACATCTAAAGCAGTATTCAGATGCTGTTCTTCAGTCTATCTAGCAATTTCATGGCATGCTTCCCACCTCAAAGCCACCAGGAGGACCTTAAAGAATGGTCCTTTCTGCACTGATACCCCAAATGGTCCCTTGCTGGTATCTCTAGCAATGGAATGACTGCTTCTGCAAGTGGATTCTGCCTGCAGATTTCTCAGGAGTGTGAAACCATGAAAAGAAGCCTCCAACACTTGACCACGGCTTTTTTGCTCCCATACTAGCTCATACAGCATCTGCCCCCATTCATTCCTGAAGAGGGGCAGAAGTGATTCAGTCTAAGTATGGAAGGGAAAATGTGAAATTCTCCAGAAAGTTAGAAGATGGTTCATATATTCACTAACTATTAATCATACTGGCTGAGGCTGATCTTCTCTGTCTCTGATATAGATGAATTAAATTGTTATTTGATGTTTTCCTAAAACCCTCCAATCTTCCACAGGTGAAAAATGTTCATATAACATAATACTAGCACCATTCAATAGTTACGTGAGGGAATTTTTTTTAAGTACCCATGTCAGAGGTAGTATATTTGCTCCTGAAATCTAGGAAGCAAAGAAAGAGACTGAGGTAGTGTTGGTGATGATAGAGCAACCAACGAGTTGCCTCTTTGATCTGATCCAACAAGGCAATTCTCACTTTTTTGTCTTCTCTAAATGAGTGCAGCTGGCTCATATGGCATGTTTTCAGAAACACAAAATGAAAACTGACAACCACCTACTGGGGAAAGTGATTAAAAGAGATATTGCAACCAACTTCCTTTCCTCTCAAAGCCTTAGCATTAAATGCACGCTTTTCTTACAAATGAGATATACATACAAGGGAGACATTGTTCTTAAAGGACACATCAGGGAACTGGATGGACACACGCACACACGCACACACGCACACACGCACGTGTACACACCTTTGAAGAGTAGGACAACAGTGCAACTTGTAGCATTTTTTCATACTGTAGCCAAAAAGAGAATATGAAATGTAGCAAATTTCAGTTATTCTCCCCTCCCTCACACTTTTTAACAAACTGGTGAAGCCATGGATAATCTGACACAATGAGCAATAGAGGCATGTATGGTGAGTGGGAAATGCTAAATCTACCCTCCTTATGTCATATACCTCCCCAAAGGCAATTCTTTAGCCATAGAAGGCAAGGAAATGAAGAAGTGGAAGTCAAAGATGGAGATAGTTAGTACCCCACGCCAAGAGTAAAACATCTATCCTGAATGCAAACACAGGGGT
The DNA here is from genome assembly GCA_023333525.1 of Aspidoscelis tigris stejnegeri. NCBI lineage: Eukaryota > Metazoa > Chordata > Lepidosauria > Squamata > Teiidae > Aspidoscelis > Aspidoscelis tigris. Next base: position 47,205,754 of record JALMGA010000005.1, on the reverse strand, counting down.
GTTTTTGCACTTAGCACTAGAGTACCCATTAAGGAACCATTAAGGAACCATTAATGGGTCCTCAATGGGTACTCTAGTGCTCGTGGAAAAACACCCCAGATCTACAACACATAAGACACATGTATGTATGTATGTATGTACGTCCAGTATGTATGCATGAATGCATTTATTTATTGTGGTGATCAAATATTCAACCTACTTTAATCATATATTCAGGAGAACATGTATGAGCAAAATAATAAACAAGGAAGACAAAGAAACTCAACTGCTTTTATTTAGAACATCTGCTATGTCACAGCATTTTTTTCCCACTGAAAACCTCTTTTCTCTCTCTTTTTAGGAAGTTTATGCATGATTCATTACTCAGAAAATTCTGCACCATAACAGCCTCAACCACAAGAAGGCTGGAAAAGGAAATGAAAAAAATATTCTAATCACAGACATCTGTAGTAAATGGAACTCTGTAAATTTAAACAGAGGCTTATATTATCTGCTATTGTAACACATGCCAGACTCATACTTTGTCATAACTCCAGTATCATGCTGGTATCATCACAGGGCTACAGCAGCATGACAAGAGTCTGCATGTGACAGGAGCATGCATGCAGGCACCCGGAGTCATTTCTGGGATGTATAAGGTCTACTCAAACCAGAGGTCAATTCACACTTGGCCCTGTAGTTCACGGTAGGTTAAAATCTGGGGCATCTGCACTTGCAGGAGGCATTTACAACTTACAAATGCCTCATATCTTACCAGACAATAATCTACCAACTAGCGGTGGTGTAAAAAATTGTGCACCACATGAAACCCATCCTTACCTGAAAGCTTACCTATTGCATCCAGCCCATGATCATTCACACCGTTTCTGGTGCAACGGGTCATCTGAGATGTTGGGCAAGTGCACTGGTACCTCAGAGGACCCCATACATGACTGCAAGCTCTGGACACAAGATGGCGGTGCCCTGCCAGTGATCAGATATGCGCTCAGACACAAGTAAGTCTCTGAGTGTATGGGGCTTAGTAGAATGTGTAGTAGCATTCCCAAGTGCAAATACTAGTACACGTTGATCTGTCACACACTTTTCCTGTCCAGAGGATTGGAAGCCAAAGGCAAAAGCAGCCCAGGATGCCCATGTGTAGAACATTTACACCAAAACACCAGCCTGATAACAAATTCCTAACATATCCACATCTTTACTTTTTCTTTCTTTCTTTCTTTCTTTCTTTCTTTCTTTCTTTCTTTCTTTCTTTCTTTCTTTCTTTCTTTCTTTCTTTCTTTCTTTCTTTCTTTCTTTCTTTCTTTCTTTCTTTCTTTCTTTCTTTCTTTCTTTTTTGCTTGGCAAAAATTTGTGTATATTAATAAGTCCTTCCTTCAAAGGCAATGGAAGAATGCCTTCTCCTAAAGCAAAGTGTAATCTCTGCCAGTTTTGTACTGATGATTCTTGTGGCTTTCCCAGAGCAAGAAGTCTTTGTTCTCTAAAATATCAAATTTGTAATGTCAAGTATATTAGCATACCATCTTTCAGTTGACCATTTTGATTTTTCCTTCCAGTTCAGGTTAGGTCTTTAAATCCAGATGCAACATGTCTCTCAACCGCCATATCACTACATCCCAAATCAGACAACTTCTGGGCATGTCCTCCACATATTCACATACAGTAGGTCCTTCTATTTCCTGACAGAGATGCCAACAGGCTGGAGAAAATAATGGTATCCTATGGGACAACTGGATAGGGTACGATACTCTGGTTTCTCTTCAGATCGTATAAATCTTTCTTTTTTGACATATCTTTCAGCTGAATGAAGTATGTTCAGGTTTGGGTGCTTTGGAACAGCAAATTAATGCTACATCACAACACTGTAGTGGCTAATGGGAAATCATAAGAGCTAGCCCCTCTGACACTGAGTGGTGTTTTCAGGTCCTGCAGCATAGGAAAACAAAGGAAAATTATTTGGAACTACACATTTGCTGACCCCCATGGAAATTTAAAAACAGCCAGCTTATGTTGGGGGAGAAGATTTTGCCTGCAATCTTCCTGCCCCAGCTGCCTTTCTGGCTGGAATACCCAAGCAAGGTAGGCTACTAAGAACATTCCTAGCTATCCTTTCATGACTTCTCAATACCTGGCCCAGATACTTATCTTAGGGTTACAAGAACTGGATTAACTGGGCAGTTATGGACTATATAGCCTTCTGTTTTAATTTTACTGCAGTATTAGTTTATGTCCACCAAGAAGCAAGCCTCACTGGATTCAGTGATGTGTAATTCCATGTAAGATTGTACAGAACTGCAGCATAGGCCTCTGAGGAGCCTAATGCAAATAAATTAAAACAAGATGTGCAAACTACAGATTAATTAACCCAGCAACACCTAATGTGGTCAAATGCTTATCAATGTAGGCTCCATGTGTGTGTTTGGTCCTGAAGTCATAGGTTTTAAATTAGAATAGTTAACATCCTCTTACCCAGTCAGGGAAACAGAGAATCCAAAGTGTAAGGGGGCAGAAAGCATCTGCTTTGTCAGTGTCGCCTAGAAGGATACCTAAGAATTCTTGCCCAACACTGGTTCAGTCATGAATTTTAATTTATATGGAGGAGTGAATGTGACACAAATGTGTTTGAATATTCCAGGTCAGATTTCACATTAAAAAGAACCATGTGATATACACATGAAGATCAAACATCTTGCTCTGTTAAGCAACGTACCAGGAGGAGTTGTGGGAGAAGTTCTTATTTACCTTGTAAAGACTGCAATGTACATAAAGAATGATGCAATATGTGTGAGAAAATAAAGCTCTTATGGTCTGGCTGGATAGATTTGCTTTGTGAACGTTTTTCAGATGAAAGATAGTCCTGCAAATCCATTTTGGACAGCATTTGCCGGCAAGCCAACAAAGTAGCTTGTTGTACTGTCGACATGGTCTTTGTGACTAATCAATTCACTTGATCCTCGCCTACAAAACAACAGGAAACCCTTTTGTGTATGCAACACTGCAAGGAAGCGTAAGTACACTGATTCTTCATAAATGCATTTAAACTTGTATGAGTCAGAGAAGAAGTGGGGGGTTTTTTAGAAATAGCTTCAAAACCACACCAACCCACTGTCACTCATGTGTCCCTGTTACTAACAGCCCCCAAGATTACTACTATTTCTAGAAAGTTATATTACATTGTCGACTTGCCTTGGAGATATCTAGATACTTGGGGAAGAATAATCAGGCAGGGGAAAAGAGACAACATTACCTGAAGATCTCAGGCCAGTTTATGAAATAGAGAAAAATATAAGTTCCAGCTTGAAATAAAAAAAATACACAAGATGAAATGATATATAGTAAAATATAAATCACAGAACTTAAAGCAGTGGCAACAACATGGAGTGAGCATGGGAACTTACCTTGTTTTCCCTGACAATGATGCAAATAAATTAAAACATGATCTGGGTACTTGGATGATCCAGAAGTGTACAATTGTGCAGGTGCACCTGCCATTTTCTGGCTGGTTTTGGCACCACATGTTTGTGAGAACCATCTCTAAGATGCCGAATCACCTGAAAAAGTATCCAGAAAGGAGTTGATTTTCCCACAATCCTGGCTCTCTGGTGAGATTGCTATAGACATGAGTGGCAGTTCCAACATGGCCCCAAGATAATCCCAGGTTTTAGGCCTTATCTGGATGGGACTTATATCTCTTGCATACTGAAAGAAGGCCCTGTAGTCAGAGATGCTAGTGTATGCAGAGGCAAGAACATTTTTGGACTATTGGACACTGCGCATACTCAAATCAATAAACTCCCATTTTTACTTGCACCATTTCCTCTTTATCTACTTATTACTCAATGGAAGTTTACAATGGGAAACATTAGACAAGTACGCTCAGTTACCTGATCAATCTTATTTAGTGAATTACCATGGCAACTGGACACTTCACACAGAACACAGAAGGAAACTGAAGGTAACTGCACAGGTTCAGCAAGTGCCTAGAACCAAGGAGGTCTTGAAGAAAAGACTAGTAGCTCAGGCACATGCCATTGCCGCAGTAAGGCAAGTGATGCTAAATAGCAGTGTTTGCATTACCAGACACTCAGGAGGCTCAGGAGGGGCCAATGGGAAGCCATGGTGCATGCAACCTCACGGCACGCTGGGCTCCTGCTGGCAGAACTGGCCTGGCCACTGCCAGGTAAGCACGCAATTGTGCATGCGTGACCCAGGGTGGGTTGGGAGTTGTAGGCTGCGGAATCCCCTGGCCTGAGAAGCTGCAATTGTGGCTTCTCAAGTGAGGGGGACCTCAGGGAAGCCAGCTGACAGCCTCCCCATCCTGGCTACAAGGGAGCCAATGCGTGACGCCAGGGGGAGGGGCCCAGCTGTCAGAGAGGGAGAGCACGCACATGCTTTCCCTCTGTGCCAGCTGGGCATGCGCTGGGAATCTGGCTCTTCCCCGCCCGTTTGCGGAAGCATCCTCTTCCGAAACAGTTTGAGGGGAAGGGCCAGATTAAGACCTAATTTTTCAGGTCTTACAATAAGGTCGGATTTCGGCGGCAAAACTAGTTTAAGAAACCGGTCTTGTGTGCCGAAATGCGGAAGCGGCTTCCACAACGGATCCTAACTGGGTTCCCAATGCAGAAGCCGAGTCTTAATCTTTCCCCAATCTGGTTCTAAATCCATTTTTAGAGCCAGTGCGGAAAGTGCCCTAGTGTGTGGCAGTTCTCACAACTAAGGACAAATCCCCATGGCAAGCTTATTTCGGATTCAATACAGTTTCAATCCTCGGAGTCCTCATGTCAGTTTGGGTTAACACGCTTTCCGCGTGTTAAATCGCCCCAAACCATTGTAAACGTTATCCCAGATTTCAACAAGTCTCACTCCGGATCGTGCGCTTGATACCTGTTTCATTTTTTACTGTGGGGACCGTCCGTATTCTCGTCGCCCAACCAGAACCCAGTGCCTCAAACACGCCCGCCAAGCCAGCAAACGAGGCCCTGATTGGCCCCCGCTATGCCACCCTGAGCATTCTAGGCACCCCCCCCCCAGCAACGCCTCCCTCACTCTCTCAGTCGAACACCATCACCACCACCACAACAACAGCGGTGGCGCCTGCAGCTCCTCCGGCTGCTCTGAAGGGCCAAAACCCACCCGCAGCCCAGGTCATTTCCCCAACAGATGGAGAGCGCATACGAGAGGCGGTGGCGGTGGCAGCGCCTTTCAGGAATCCTCCCCGCCGACAGGTGAGGCTGTTTCCCCCCACACAGCCGCCCAGTCTCTCCCGCCACCACCACCCCAGTTCCAGGAGCAGCACTGAAAGAGACATAGGACGCGCAGAGGAGCCACCGTGCACCGCTGATCTGGCTGTGGAGATGGACGGTCGGCGGGCAGAAACGCAGCCCTTCGCCGCCCCTGCGTTTCTGCCTGCCTCCACAGCCAGGTCAGTGGCTCACGGCAGCTCCTCCATGCTTCCTCTTTCTTCTGTCGCTTTCGGCACTGCTCCTGGAGCCGGGGGTGGGGGGTGGGGAGAGACGGGGCAGCCGGATTGCGCTGAAAGTAATGGGGACAGGTTCAATGCGGTTCTATTATTTCGGTTTAGGGAAACCGAAATAAGCTCGCTGTGGGGATTTGCACTAAGTTGTGTTTGAACCACTTTTTTCTAACTGCATGTGGATGCAGCCTTCAGCTCTTCCTTAAGTTCCAGAAAGTGCATGTGGAGTACTGGAGGGTACCCACAGGAGTGCAAGAGAAGCAGTTACATTCTAGAAAAATACAAAAACTCTTTCTTTTGTTGCTTCATTGAAAGGAGCTAGGCTGGTCTTGCTATTGTGTCTTTCGCAATGAAGTCTTAGAAACAATAGGAATGTAGAAAATTTAATTATACAAGACTGTTGCAAAACATCACAGGCATAACTAATCAGAACTAAGCCTCACTAAATTTTGTTAGACCTGGTTCCTAGTAAGTTACCACAGGATTGCATTCTCATTGGTTCTAGGAACCAATGGAATTTAATTATAAATAGAAAGGCCTAACTCTAAACCTAACCTAGACCCAAACCATACATCTCTAACTCTACCCATAAGGTCAGTTGCCTTAAACTATGGTGCTTGATCCAGAAAACTGACTGATATTTCTTTTCCTGTGCATGAGCACTACCATTTTTGATATGTTTCACTCTTGTTCTTGACAGCTAGAGGGAATACTTGTCAATCAACCATACTGAATTAAGTCAGGTCAAATTTTAAAATGGAAAGCAGATGCTTCAGATCTTTTACTTGAAACTATGTCAGAGAAGGATATCAAAGGCAGAAACTGCACAAGATTTTAAGGTCATCATGGGATCACACTGGAGCTGCTTGATTTTCTGAAGGTCTTCTTTACTGATTATCTTAGAAATCTGTTCTTAGTTGAGCTGAAGTGAAATCCTTCCTGGCCATTAAGGTGTTGAGTGACTTTTCCTTTCTCACTGTAGGGGAATTAGGTGTGGTGTGGAACTGGTCCTCTTTTTGTTGGGTTCTTGGCTGATCTTTGGTACTTTCAAGTTGTTATCAGTGTGGAGTTATCAAGGTCTATGTGCTGAAGGCTCTACATGGATGGAAGATGTCATCTGAAGAAACTAGGAGACAATTGAAAAGGTGAGCCCCCTCCCTTTTGACCCCAGTTTTCCTCTGTTTTCAAAAAAGACAGCAGAGGAGGAACCTTGTTTTACTTTTTCTGTGTTTTTTTCCTTGCAGGGTTTTTTATTGTACTTTTGGTAGTTTTTGTCCTTTCTAGGACAGACAAGGACAGGAACTCAGGTTTTTAGACAACAGCTTGTAATTTACTAGTCCGAAGGAGGAGAAGCACAGTGGCATAGCCATTTTCAGAAACCAGAAAGTTCAAAAGCAGAGTCAGGGATAAATCCAAAAGTCTGGATAATAGAACAGTCTGAGGTTCCGAAAATGTGACACAAACCATGAGCATGGGATTTCAAGTATCTGAAGCGAACAATTGCCAGCAAGAGCTGGGTGAGAATTGCATCACGTTTTATCCTTCTGAGTTAGAGCTTTGCTGGTTGGGGGCGCGTTGCCTAATTGCCTAAATGCTGCCACCACAACCCTTCTGATCAATACACATTTTCCCCTGCATTACAGCCTCCATGGTGTCCTGTTTGTCTGGCTGTGGGTGTCTGATTCTTTGGTTTCTATGTGCATAACTTCTGGCTCAGAAGCTGCTTCCAAGCAGACAGACTCATCCTCTGAGGCCCCATCCCCATCCAACACAGCTGGCGGAGGGCAGCACATGACAGTTTTCTACTGTCCTTGGTTGGCTGATTAGAGACAGTTTTTTTCTCCTTTCAGGGAGGAGGATTTATGAGCACCTTTGATGGCATGCCTGGGTGAACTGCTCTGACACCAGAGAAGATGTTGCATCTCTCTCTAGTCTTTGCCATTGTGCTTTGGAGTCCTTAAGGTTCTGGCTCAGGTTTCCCCTTCAGGAGCAGATATTCAATGCAATCCAAAAAGTTATCCTAGGGGCAGGATCAGCACAATTCTGTGCCCTGGAAGCATGTGCTATGCCCATAGGACTCTGTACAGCACAATAAAAGAAAACCACTGCAGAGAACTCTGACCACACAGCCCAGACCTACCTGGTCTGCTGAGTTCTTCATTGGTGAGCACAGGAAAATGACAAACACCAAGCTGGGGAATAAAAGCTTCCCAGTTCACTGTTCCTGTTGCCCAGAGCAACGGCATGCATGCAAACAGCATGCTGCTACTGCTGTGAACGCTTGACTGCTGAACATTTTCATCAGCAAAATCTGCATATCCAGATACATGGATACTTGCATATGGATATGTGTAGTTCTTTTCCTTAAAAAATACAAGCCAAATACTGGGTAAATGGATCTTTGTATGTCCACAAATGGGGTGTGTGTGTGTCTAATTTGCAAAATCTGGATACTTGGATCTTTGCATATGGCTATGTATGTTTTTTCTTTAGATCTTTGTGTGTCTTGTGTGTAGCTTTTTTACAAATACACGGATTTTTGCATGTTGAAATGTGTGTGTTGTTTTCTTTAGAAAATCCCAGCTACAACATCTGGCTGTGTGTCGCTTGTATGTCTATATACATTTATCTGGCTATCCAGTTGGATCAGAGATGTTTTTTTTAACTGGAGAAGCAGCCTGCTTCCTGGAATGCTTGGAATTCCTCATCCCACAGAGAAAAGAGAGTTTGGTGTAATTTGCAGAGGCTCAGAGAGCAGCATATCCCTCTCAAGCCCCTACCCTTGAAAGGTCATGCACTATCAGAACCTGCAGTTAACTTTTTTTTTTAAAAAAATGCAAAGTTAGTTAGAGTAAAAAAGGATGCTCTGCAGACATGTCCCAAAGACGGTTTGGGCTGTTCCATCTGGAATCCTTTGCCCCAATCCCAAGAAAGAAAGATAAAAAAGCAGGGGGGGAAATAAAAAAAAAATAAAGAAAAAGGGCTGGAAGCTGGTTCAGCAGGGCTGGAAGCTGTTTCAGCAGGGCTGGAAGCTGTTTCAGCCCATCCCATGACCCTGATGGAATGAAGGTGAGATGGCAAGGCTTGGCTGGGAGGATCATGGTTCACTGGGAAGTTGAGGGTCATATGTGACCCTCCCATCATGCAGCCCCATTGCTACTATCTGGAGGGATGGTGGCAATAGGCACAATTTATCTTTGTCATTTGTCCCTGGCATTGTAAGTGCCATTCAGAAAATGGCCAACTTCTGCAGCCATGACTGACATTTAATCTTGCCTGGCAAGAACTCTGAGGGTGCACAACTCAGCCAAGCAGTAAGATAACGAGATTTTTAGTTCTGATCAAAATGAGGTTTCCAGTCACACCGTGCTTCCAATGATGGCTGGTGTTCATAGGAACATCTGAAGCTCCTGATACCGGTACTTGGAGTCAGATCAAAGGGAGATTTGATACTGCACAGAGGGCTTTAAACAAACCTGATGAATAGGAATGTCAGCACTGGGCAGATCCTGTCTTGAAAGTACCCATGCTTGCTTCACCCTGACACCCTATAGGTCCTAATCCACAGGCTGATGCTGGTTAAAAGCCACTGCCATCATTAGCCATATGCTTCCACCAAAATGTGGAATGCAAGATTTCTGAGACTGAGACAAAAATAAAAAGAGCAACAAAAATAAAATCTATTAAATATGTTTCTGACAATACAGGTGTCCCTTCTACCACACACATTTATATAACAAGATTTTGCTGTTACACTGTTGATTTTATATGGCTTCTCTTTCTTAATGCAATTCTGGCAAATTATGCCTCTGAGACACTACTGGTTCCCAATAGTAGGTACTACCTTAATTGGTGAGTGGTGATTCTTTTACATACCAGTCTTTCACAGTGGTTTTTGAACATTATATATGGGATGGCTGTATTCTTATTTTGAAGCTTGGCACATGCCATTTTAGCATGTCATCACTGGATAGTATGCTACAATAACCATAGTGTAAATATGTTTGTATATCACTGTGATTGTGCCTGACATACGAAATCTTTCTCTGTACCACATGTTTTATACCTTCTAACTAGCCTTTTAAGTCCTGGAGTGTGGCTTGGAGGGTATTGTGTCCTTGGAAATTCTGCCAGCTGGTTGGAGATTTTATTTCTTTAAGGCTGATGTTTTTAGCTGTGTGACACATTGTGTCCGCTTAAGTCACTGCACAATGTGATGGATGTGATTAGGCAGAGCTATCACTGCAATGACTAGCTAGCTTGGGAATGCAAAGAGCAAAACACAATGCCACTTCTGCCTGAAAGTGAAAAGAGCTGGGTTGCAAAGTTGAAAAATAGAAGAGCCTTAACTCATCTCCTTCAGGCCACAGGATTTTCAGAGTTAATGTTAAGTGGTTCCTTTCCTGTGCATGATGCAGGAAGCCACATTTTGGAGAAAGGCCAGCAGTCAAAATAATTCTAATATACCTTTGTTAAACTGTAAGAAAACACCTTTTGCTTAATTATCTACTCAGCTATGGTTGGTAGTAAGATAAAAATGTATTTCTTGTTCAAGCATTCAACTGCTTCCTAGGGTCATCCATCTGTGTAATCCAGGTTTATAAAAGTTTAGAAATATGAAAAAAAAATTAAAAGTGAACTAATATAATCATCAAAAGGTGCAAAAAGTAAGATTTCATTCACTCTGTATGAAGCTGCTGGGAGAGGTCATCAGGGCGTTTGGAGCATGGTGCCAGCAAATTGCTGATGACGTCCAGCTCTTCCTCCTGGGTCACTGGAGGTGGTTTAGGTGTTTAATCATTGCTTGCAGGCATAGTGGGTTGAATGTGAACCCATAAAGTGAAACTGAATGTGTGTCCTGGGATCCCAAATCCAGGAAGTTAAGAGGCACCTGATCCTAGATGGTATTGTTTTGCTCCAGAAAGAAAAGATGTGTGATCTGGATTCATTGCTATCATTTGAGATGATTGTGGCAGCAACAACCAGGAATGTCTACCTCCATCTCTGACCTGTTCACCAACTGGAGACTTTCCCATATAGGGACAACTTGGCCACATACTGTAACCTCCATGCTCTGTAACCTCAAGATTAGACTACTGTAATACACTATACATGAAGCTACCCTTGAAAGTACCAGTTCAACTGCTGATGGGAGTTTCTGGCTGGACATACATTATGGTGATACTGAAAGATCTGCACTGGCTGTCTATTTGTCAGCAAGCCCAACCCAAGATGTTAATGTTAACTGGAGTCCAAGCCATTTAGGGCTAAAGTTTATATGTTATTTGAAGGAACAATTCCTCCCATATAGATGTGTTCAAGCACTGAAATCTCAAGGGGAGAGTTTTCTTGCACTTCTCCCTTTCTGAGAGGTGAAATGGGCATTAACACTAAGAGGGCCTTTTCTGTAGTGGCCCCCAGACTCTGGGACAATCTTCTTCTGGAGGTTCACCAGACACCTACATTATTTGGTTTTCAGTGCCTTGTTAAAACATAGCTCTTCACCCAGGCTTTTGACGTTTAGTTCCCTCTTGAGTACTGTCCTGCCAGGGATTGAAGAGGGGTGGACTATATTTTAAAAATATGTTCTAGGTATATGTTATGTATTTATTTCTGGAACATTTGGATGAAAGGCAGGAGAAGACAGACAGATTGATAGATAGACAGATAGACAGTCCCCTCTTTTTAAAGTTATGTGGTGTGATACATGGCCACAAAGGTGGTATTCATTATTTTCAGCAATGAGCAATGGAAAAAAGATGAGTTTTCCATGGGCTGATAGTTTGAAATGTAGGCACTCCTAAAGTGCAAGACCCTTGTTTAGAAAATAAAAATAAAAAGTTTAAAACTTAAGTACAGCTATAGACAGACTTAATACAAGCACGTAGCTGAACAAATTTTGTATTGCATTTCTGCCTTGTACTAATATATATATTGCAAAGGAAAAGCCCATGGTTGACAGAATACTTCTCTCCCAATAGGAAAACTATACGGACATAATTCTTTGTATTACAAGATAGTTATACCATTTTGACTTCATACTGTGTTTAAGAGCAGACACTATACATTTAATAAATATCACTCACTATATTTCCGCGTTAAGCTAGGGGCAGTAATTCATTTAAAAATTCTCCTTAGAGCTATTTAGTCATGATGTGTGACACTAAAATGAAAATTATCTAGGAATATGGCTAACAGGGAGCAATTGGGATTTAATGGTTTAAGGTTTCTGGCCAAGTTTAAAACTATGATGTAAAATTCTGGCCAAGAATCTTTTATAGCAGATTTGAACATTTATATGATAAATGTTGCCTTTATAAATCAATTTCCCATATCAACTATGTCTTTCCTTCAAGACAGTAGTACCTTTATTACAAGTTAACAAATTATGGTTCGTCTGCCTTTCTATCCTGAACAGCAGTGAGCGGCAAAATGGACAAGCCAGGTGGGGAAGGAGGAGAAAAGCGACTACTGCCTCAGGTTTGATCACACTAAACCATGTTTCAAACAAACATGAGGCATCAATTTCCACCACGTCCCTTCTCCAGTGCTATGCCAGTTCTGTTTCATTTGCTGCTGATCTTAAGATATGGGGGTGGGAGGAGAATTTATTGTCTTTTTAAAGTTTCCTGCCTCCTTTAGTGAAGGCTGGTGCCCCCGAGCTTTGCCGCATGCAGGGAGGCAACAACTGTAAGAAAGTGTCTCTCTTCCCATTCAGGTAAAAAGTTGTCAGTGTATAGTGCTCGTGGTCCTGATTTGCTGCAGGAAAAGGCAGCAAATCTGCCCCTACTTCTCCCTCTACATAAACTCAAGCAGCAGATAAACACACAAAAAATGCTCCTTCTCAGTGGATAAATATCATTCACAGCTTGTTATATGTATGGTATGCCATTCACAGGTTTTGTAACTGAATTTTCTTTATCTGTGACTTTAAAAAAGCACAGGGCCCTAGTATTTGTAACTTGGCATTCATGAATTACAACATGGGTGCGTCTTCATGGCATAGTTATCTCGAATTCAAAACGTTTTGAGTTTGCGCAGTTCAGACGGCACTTCGGATTAACACGGTATTTCCGTGTTAAAGGACGTTATCCCGATAAGAAATAAATCCTGATCTCAACAGGTCTCACTCCGGATCGTGCGTCGATACGTGTTTCCTTTTTAACTGTGTGGACAGTATCGTTCCGGGATGAGATTCAGTGTTAAGGCTGTCCCGCCCCCCCAATCGCACTGTAACCAATGGCTGAACGTATTAGAAGCACGTCATGTTTAGGGTTTCCTTCATTGAAAAAATCCACCCTCAAACACCCACTATAAACCTCCAGTCCTTAAAGCTGAAACACTGTATCAATCTAAGCACTTCACACCTTAAAAACAATGTTGCAATTTTGCCCAATTTCAGACCTTTGAAGGTTCGGAACAGTCGCTTTCAGCCCCCTTAAGGGTGAGAAGGCTTGTCAGCCACTTAGTCCCCTGAAGGGTGAAAACAGAATGTCAACCGCTTTGAGCCCCCTCTAGGCTACTTTGCCTCTGCCTGTGGTCACACCTAAGGTTTAATCCAGTTTCAGTTCACTTTCAGAGTGAGAGAATACACCAGCAAACTGACAAGCTGGTTTTCTTTCAGGGTTAATAACTCAGAAAATCCACCTTTAGACTAGATAATGTGGAAAGAAAACTACTGGTCACTTTGCTGATGTGTTCTCTCACTCTGAAGGTGGAGTGAAGCTAGATTAAACCTTAGGTGTGACCACAAGCCAAGGTTTTAATCCAGCTTCGGTCCCTGTGAGGTGGGGGGGCGGAGTTCCTTCCCGGCCACGGGGGGAAGAGCAAGCGAGGAGCCCCCTTCGCCCTCTTATCCACCCCTTGGCTCTCCTCCTCTGCGGGGCAAAGTGGCGGCAAAGCGGGGCAAAAGCGGCGGCGGAGCCCCAGGGAGAAGCCGCTAGCGCCGCAGCGCCGCAGCGCCTGGATGGATGGATGGATGGATGGATGGATGGATGGATGGATGGATGGATGGATGGATGGATGGATGGATGCCACCGCTGCCGCCTCCACCGCCGGCTGCTCTTCCCTCGGCACGAGGCTGGAAGGAAGGAAGGAAGGAAGGAAGGAAGGAAGGAAGGAAGGAAGGAAGGAAGGAAGGAAGGAAGGAAGGAAGGAAGCACTTGCTGAAGTTCCATGCTTTGCACAACTGTTAAAAAAAGATAGGAACCTTGACTTGGATTTCTATACCTTATAATAATGCTACCCCATACCAAACCTCCCAGAAGGAGAAGGAATTGGCATTTCTCACCCATTTAAGGTGACTCAAAGAGGCTGACAAAGCTTCCATTCTTCACCCCACAACAGATGCCCTGTAAGAGCTGTGACTAGCCCAAGGCCACTGAGCTGGCTTCACGGAGGAGGAGGAAGAAGAGTTGGCTTTTTTACCCCACTTTTCTCACCCATTTAAGGAGGCTCAAAGCTGCTGACAAACCTTCTCCTCCCCACACCCTGTGAGAGCTCAGAAGAGAGCCATGACTAACAACACTTCTGCTTGACTAAATGGCCAAGCACCAGAGCATGAGAGTGTTTTAAAGATCTCATGTGGGCAGCATTTTCATACAGTTAAAAAAAGAAGTGTCTTTTTTTGCCTTCTGCCCCAGATTGGGCATCCTTTGTTTGGGGGTGGCAGTGCCATGCAAGCCCAGGAGGAGTGGGTGGTGATGCAATGGGAGGCCAGGGGCAGCCTGCTTCAGGATGGGAAGTGGAATCTAATCTGGAATTCCCAGATAAGATTCCAGTTGCCAGGATATTAGGGCAAAGCGGACCATGGATAGGTGACCACTAGGAAATCTAATAGGGCAGGATCAATCATGTCCCAAAATCCTGCACCGCACTACCAGGCCTGGCCATGGGTCAATAAAGTTCTGTGCATGGGGAAAGTTCTGATCTCTGTTACTTTCAGAATGAGAGAATATGTGGTCACACTTAAGGTTTAATCCACTTTCAGTCCACTTTCAGAGTGAGAGAATATATCAGCAAAGTGGCAAGCTGTTTTCTTTTAGGGTAAAATTCACCTCTGGGAGAGATAATGTGGAAAGAAAATTACTGGTCACTTTGCTCATGTTTTCTCGCTCTGAGGGTGGACTAAAGAAACAGCTTTTTCCTCCCCACGTTCAGGCAAAGTTATGGCTTTAATATGTTTAATATGAACACATTAAAACCAATGTGTTGTGACCCGCACTGAGAGCCTTGTGTATAGAGTGGGATAAAAATATGAATGAATGACACCCCACCACATCCACCCTATGCCTCTTTAATGTTTAAAGCCCCGGTCCTTTGATACAGAGCTGTATTGAAATTGTGGAAATTTGCAACATTGATAATCAGGAGTGTACCATATACACCGGCTTCGGGAGGGCGGGAGACCTGAGATGCTCATGCAATGTCTCCCACCCCCCAGATACCCCCCCTTCCTCTCTCTCTTTGGGAAAGGGGGGGCTTCTTAGGAACCCCTCCCTCTCTCCTCTCTCTTTTTGGGAAAGGGGGGCTTCTCAGATACCCCTCCTTCCTTCCTCCCTCTCTCTTTTTGGGAAAGGGGGGCTTCTCTCACTTTAGAATCCCGTCTGTGCAAGGACGACACCCCCCCTTTGCTAGTCCCCCCCAAGACTCTTTTCCTTGGTGCCTTAGCAATGCCTCCCTTCCCCTCCCCACCCCCACCCAGCTGCTGCTGCCCCCTCTCCCCCCATCCTCATCTTCCTCATGCCGCAGCGCCTGGATGGATGGATGGATGGATGGATGGATGGATGGATGGATGGATGGATGGATGGATGGATGGATGGATGGATGGATGGATGGATGGATGGATGGATGCTGCTGCTGCTGCTGGGAAGGGGGAGGGTGGATTGGGCAGGGAATTCCCGGCGGAGCATGACGCAAAGAGAAGGGAGGGTGGGATCCTGGCAGGGAAAACCAATCACAGGAGAGAGTGTGGGCAATGGGCAGGAGGACAATGCTGCCGTGTGGACTCCGAGTATTGATCCCGCGTTAAGGCTGCCATCGGAACCGGATCAACTTGCAAGTCGTCTGGACAGCTTTGTTCCGTTTCTTTTATTTCGAATTCTTTAAACTGAAATAACACATGCCATGAAGACGCGCCCCATGTTTTCTGGGCCTCAAAGGTTGCTTTGAGGCACCAAGTCAAAACTTTACTTTCAGCTGCCTGACTTACATTTTGATTTGCAAATACCTCAGTCATGGCTGCAACTAATTTTTAAAAAGCAGCATGTGAAGAGCAGCTTCCCTTACTGTGCGAGAAGCGATAGGCAGGTGTTCTAGCGACTTCACCATTTTGTTTGCATTTAGTTATGCTGTGTGACATAGCTAAGAGCTAAAAAGAAAACAGCAAAACAAACAAAAAAGGCTTAGTGGGGTTTCTTGGCAAAAATAGAAATGGAAACATTGCAGAAAGGGGCCGTCATTTCTTTCTTCAGAGACATTTTGCTACTTCTCTGTCTTGTCTATTATATCTATGGTAGTATTTCTAGGAAGTCTCCCATTCAAATATTAGTCAGTAACGGAGAACTGATTTCAATCTTTAGTCCTCTACATTTTACTTTGGATCCTTTGTCCAACACCATAAGTCTCCAAGTCTTCAGTTTTTTTAAAGAAATGTAGAGTGTGATCAGGTTTTGCAAATACTGAAAATTCCTGCTTTGTGATTGCAGTCTTTGTAACCTCTTGAAATGGGTATTCAGTTCAGTGTGCAGATAAAGAACTTCAGTTAATTTTTGTGATTTATTCACCAGGAATTACATTTTTTTTAGTAGTCATAAAGATCTCTGGGTACATCTTGATTCCCATAAAAGTACATTTTTAAAAATTATATTCTTGATTCTTAAGTGAGTTCTACAGATGTAACTATTTAATAGCTAACATTCACATCTCCTGACAGCTGGTGTGGTTTGTGGCACATGCTGTTCAGATCACTGTACAACAGGTTTGAAATAATTTCTGAATGTTTCAAGAATAAAGAATCAAACAGTCAAAAAGAAATTGGGGCAACCTGTTTTTTGGGGGGCAGGGTTCCCATATTTAAAAAAAAGAGAGAGAAAAGAATAGGATTTCTGCTACTTAAATAGTTCCATGGAAGAGGCAGTCTTAGCAGATATAGTTCAATGTGCAAGTAACCCCTGCTGAAATTCCCTCATCTGTACAGTTATTAAAGAAGCACAAAGCCTGTTCTCTTTGTTAAAATAGTAAACCTACTTTTGTTACTGGTTCTTCAAAACTGATTTACGTTCTCCCAAAAACTACTGAGAATCCTATTACACTCCCACTGTTAACTACTTTTGTATTGCCAACATAAGATATTTTAGAATAATGTGGGCATGTCTTCTCACGTGTCACAGTTTTGGGGTTGTTATGTGATGTTCCATAGTTAAGCTTTCAGATATGGCTACAATATCCATCTTCAGGGCTTATGGATCATGGCAATACAACCCCAAAACTGTGATGAGTGAGATGAAAACCAGCCATAGGTCCCTCCATTCTTCCATTGACATGCCTTGTGATTACAGATTTATGGAGCTTTAGCTTCCATTAGCTTTGAAACTAGTGTCGCCAAAGAAGAGGACAATGCTCCTACAAGCATCCTGCTCTTGATGAAAAAGGGGACTTTGGTTAATATGGGTTACACCTTTTCTATACATTGCCTGTTTGAAATGCTGCATCCTTTTCCTTGTAAACTGGTAACACTAATCTTTCTCTTTCGAATAATTTACTAGACTATAGCTAGAGTGAAATGGGTCCATAGCAAAGAAGGCATAATAGGTCCCATTCACACTGCCAACCAAGACCAGAAGCATGTGTGGAATGTAATCATAAATGAATGCAGAGCCCAACAGGAAAATACAGGTTCCCAAAGCCTTTCCTTTTCCTGCTGCCAGGGGAGCCCCTAGCAAAAAAAAGCTGGACTTACCCAACAGTGGTTATTTCCCAGTTTAAAAGACTCTTCTGCCTGCCCAAACCTCAGCAAGGCAATAGGTTTTCTTTTGGATTTGGAGGCAATGAGACTACAATTTTGGATGGCTGAAGATTTTATTCTGAAACAGTATTATTAGTTGAAAGAGAATACAGAAGAAAAATCTCCAAGATGAGATCAGAGATAAAGGAAGGTGATAGGCAACTGTCATCACTTCTGTTGACCAGGAACTACGTCCTCCCAAAAGATGATGTCATCATGTGGATCCCTTCTAGCCACTGGCACACAATAGTTCCCTATAACATCTTATGTAAATAAGCTATATCCATAACCAATCACGCCTGCTTACTTAATAAGTGATCATGCTTCTCTACAATCTTATTCCTACCAAGGAATAAGATCACACCATCCTACCCAATCCAGGTGTTCCTGTCAAGGACAAGAAGGAGCTGTACTATCTTCACCATGCATCCTGTGCCAAGAATGAGGAGTCAGCTCAGCTTCTCCTATGATCCCCATCCTTCAAAGAAAGAACAGACATACAGGATAGTCAGGAAGATATTCTTGAAACAAAAACTCATGTATTCAGGGAAAAAGGAACCCCAACACTAATTGATTCTTCTTGCTCATTTCTGTGGACTGTCACCATTACAAAGACCTAATAGGGTGAGAACCTGAACTCTTCTGTGTAATTTCTTGGATCACTTGAGTTGTTAGTATTTAAGGGACAGGTTGTAAAAGGACCTAGATAAGGTAAGGGACAGGTTGTAAAAGGTAAGAAAACTGAGGTGATTATGACATAGCCCTATAAAACATAAGCATGCTCAGCATCTATAATAGGTCATTAATCCTTAGCTTTCCAGCTTAATTACAATGTATATCAAGGTCTGTGTTGAGGTTCAGATTTAATTACAGGATATCATTTCTTCTGAACCCTTTAATCCTAGCACAACCCAACTACTGTAATGACATTCAGCTTCCAAACTGAAGCATATAGTTTGCTGTCTCTGGTTTTGTGGGAAGATAAATTGTTGTGAAGCTTCTAAAAAATAAATACAATGTTAAAAATCATTCCAGTGTTTAAAAACGTATTAGCACTGTGGTTGATGAATCATTTAAAGTAAAAGGGAATACTGTTAAAAGAAAGAGCATAAGCCTTTAATAAGCTCATCAGCAGGAATTTATAAAACTCAGAGCAGCTAGCTTTTTCATTCAGCACACATTTTGTTCTTTGTGTAACTCCTAGATGGTTTGTTGCACAAAAGGTTAACAGGGTTTTTCAAAGTAAGCTTTCATTGAGTCATTAGTGACAACTGAGGTTCTGCCATTGACTTCAAGGGAATGTGTACTGAATTTCAACAAGATACGAATAGAACCCAAACTTTTCACAGAATAATGTAACATAAGCCCTGTCCCCATGGAATTTAAAGTGTGCCAGGACACTCCTTTTGCCTCTGAGCGTCCCCATTCCGGGCTTTACAAGGCGCTTAGGGAGCTTAGCAAAGTGAGACACCCGCGATAAAATACGTGCACTTTAAAGAAGAGTTTCAGCGCTCTTTCGGCGATTCGCGGGTTTTGCTCACTATATCTGCCTTGAGGACGCTCCGTGGCAAAAGGGGCGTGGATTGCTTGCTTGCACACACAGCCAAAAAGCATTCACACATCTGAGAAATGCAGCAGGTTCGCTTCCTTTCCTTTGTAAAAAGAGCCAGAATTGCTCAGAATTGCAACATTGTTATCAAGTGATCTGTGAAAGCCTTAAAAGAGAATGAGCGAAGGATCGCACTCCCGATCCTGCAGCCGCTGACTTTACTGGGGCAGAAAATCCTTTTCTAACAGAGAACAAAGTGAAAGTAACTGCTGAAAGTGAATGAAATTGACAGAATGAGCGCTCATCTGCTTTGCTAGGGGCGGGAGGCAGTTTCAAGAGACGGAGATCTGGCTATGTTTCCTTTTAACAAGAGAGGGGGCGGGGGGGGGGGAAATGCCTGGAAAGAGAAAACTGCTACCACGGGGACGGAAAGTCCGTTTAGATCGCGGCTGCCAGGGGGACGCTTATTCTGGAAGTGGAGGGGACTTTTAAAGTCAGCTATAACAGAGTGACTGCAGAGGAATCCAAGAGGGGCTAATAAGTCTTTTGGGGATTCAGCCATACAGTATTTGTTGCCTAAAAGAGTGGTAGCTGTGGCTTTACAAAGCAACATAAAACACTGGCCAACAAAGACTTGTGAAAATAAACATGGATGGAATTAACTCCCCCCAAAATAGACAGTTAAAGTAATCCTTGGCAGATTTATTTACTACCACTACAAAGAAGACCCCTAATTTGCATTGCCTCTTTCATAGCATAATTTGCAATATTAAGCATCTTCTCTAGTTTCATGAGGGACACCTGTGTTAACTAAATTTCCAGATTCAGTAAACACTTGAGACAATTTTATTTTTTGTTTACTTAGATCATTCTCTACATCAAAGTTCTTGTCTAATTAATCTATTTTGAGGATTTCCCCACATCCAAGTGGGTTTGTTTTTAATGGCTGAAAAGAGCATACATGTCCAGTTTAGTTATACAGTATTATACTGGATATCTTCATAATTGGGTGCCTCACATCACAGTCTGGGCTATAGCTTTTACAATCATAATATATAATGATAACCTATGACTTGATTTTCTGATTATGATAATGGTCAAGGGGTGTACAACTTCTTCCAATGAGTGAGTGGAATTTGGGGTAGTTTCTATAGCATTCACGTGGTATCCTTCTGAAAAGACTATGGAGTTTGGGACTTGGAGGCACCACATTATGATGGTTTTGCTGCTTGTTGTGAGAAATTCTTGCTCAATACACTGGGAATGCACATGTGGAGTTCCTTAGGGATTGTTCCTATCTCCCATGCTCTTTACTGTCTATATGAAGCTGCTAGAAGAGGTCATCAGGAGATACGGGTTGCAGATGATAAGTAGCTCTAACACTCTGGGTGTTTTTCCACTTAGCACTAGAGTACCCATTAAGGACCCATTAATGGGTCCTTAATGGGTACTCTAGTGCTAGTGGGGGAAAAAAACCCTCTGTGCTTTAACGTTGAATCAAGTGAGGTGCTTGATACGTGCTTAGAGGTAGTAGTGGGCTGCTTCTCCTCCACTTTCAGGCACTTTTATCATTGACCTAGTCAATTCAGTGTAATTGTTTTTATTACTTTGGGTATAGGGTGAGACAGAAATATAAATAGATAAATATGGAAAAGGCCATTTAGGTCACTGGATTTCATTCCATGAATGAATCAATATCTCCAACTGGCTACCTCTTATACAGTTTACTTGAATACATCCAGTGAGGAAAATCTCATCACCTCCTGGAGAAACTGGTTCTATTATTGAACTAACTTTTCTGTAACTTCTTCCTTGATATTCAGCAGCCTTGTTGTAACATGAGGCCATTATTTTACATCCTGTATTATAGGCTGATGAAGAAGTCATGACTTTCTTCAACTAAACCTTCTTCTTTCAAGGACAAACACAACCAAGTAGATTTACCATACAGGCCAAGAAATAGTCTATCTAGATCATTCTTTCAGGCTTCTCCCCCAAAGTGATGGCCTTTTGCAGCTATTGAGTTTTCATGACTTTTCATGGGGTTTCCTCCCCACTGCTGAGTAGGGATGTGCTCAAATCCAAATGTGCCAACATTCACTTCAAATCTGAATTTCCAAATTCATATGAATAATGAATAATACAAATAGTCATGCACATCCCTACTGTGAACATGTCAGATCCCCCCAAATCCACTTTGAATCCCCTTTGAATCAACTCTGGATCCACTGCAGACGTGACTGGTGCAGCTGTTTTCCCACCTCCCCAGGTTTACAAATATAATGAAGCTTTGTACAAATGTTCTGAAGCATTTAATTTAAATTCAAATGTGTCAACATTTGATTAAAATTCAAATATCTGAATTCAAACAAATTCGTATGAATTTTGAACATTACGAATATCCGTGCCCATCCCTACTGCTGAGATGCGTTCATGAAGTGACATTTAAGTTTCATTTGCTTAAAAATGTGGATACTATAATTGTAGGTAGACGATGGGAGAATCCTCCAGATGGGTAAAAGACAACTGTGAGATCTAGAGAACTCAGAATTGACTCTCCATCACCCCCACCAGAAATGGGAGGCAACCACAGTATCTTATGTGTGTCTGCCTGCTGCTTCCGTAATTGTACTTCTTGAAAATATTAAATGTGAATGAAGCATCTAGGAATTTTTGAATAGCATTCAGCTATTTTCAAGAGGAACAATCATGAAAGCATCAGGTAGTCAAAGGCAAGTGTTCACTATTACAGGAAACCTGAGATAGTTGCTTGATTTCCTATAATAGTGATTTTTTGGGGATATTGCTTCAGTATCCTGGGACTATACTAGAAATGTCATAGGCACATATAGCATTCCCAGTATAGTCCCTATATTGGCATTCTAACTTTAACTAAAGCACAATTGACAAAAATGATGGTGATGATCTGAATCACAATTGTGATACGGAATCTTCACTTGGTAGCAACCTTCACTGAAGATGGTGAAGAATGTACTCAGCATTGGGTTGTGTGAAGAGGAAGGGGAAGGCAGGTAAGGCGGGAACTTGTCTTTGATAAACTGTGCTTTGATCTGCTGCAAAAAACCAAAAGGTTGAGTGACTTCAAAGGAAAGGGCAAAGCATGGCTTCACAGGAGCCCCTGCTGCCTATTTTGCTAAAATTAGGATAGAATGCAATTAAACATGACCAGTTTATCTATACAAACCCTGAAATCTTTAGAAGGAGGCATATAAGTGTTAATAAGAATGCTGTGTTCACACCCAAGTTTTAATCCAGTTTCAGTCCACTGGATCGAGAAAACACATCTGCAAACTGACCAGTCTTTTTGCTTCCACTTTATCTAACCTAAAAGTGGTGTAATGCTGAAAGAAAACAGCTTGTCACTTTGTTGATGTGTTGTCTCATGCTGAAAGTGAATTAAAACTTAGGTACGAACATGGCTTAAGAAATGCAGTATATTATCTTGGCTTCAGTTTGCAGCCTGGCCTACAAATTTCCACCATGGTTTGGGTGTTACACTTTTATTGGCCTCACGAGGCTTTGCTAGTAACAACGGTGAGCCCAACTGATGAGAAATTTTACGTCTTGACTACATAATACCATTCTGCCTTTTCAGATAATTAAAAAGGGAGGTTATGTTTACCTAATTCTAATGTTCATGGGTTATACATTATTGCTTAATTAATGGTGTTAAGTGTCTGAACAGATGAAATTGTTCCCCTAATACAAAGTAAACAGGGCTTTTAGAGTGTCATAAATTAGGAAATTGAAACATTCATGCAAATTGAAAGGAGAGCTTTAAGGGCTGTTGCAAAGAAAATTCATCCGTGAAATAGATTCACAATTACTGGAGATATGTATATGGTTTTAGAAAAAAAAGCCCCATTATGATCTTGCTTAAATTCTATGAGGAAAATGATAAGCTACTTGGTGCTGTAGCATTGCAGCAATCTGAAATCCCATATGAATTGAGATTTCATAAACTGTTCTTTGTTACAAGTCACTGGCACCTAGTGATAATTCAGACATTCAGTCCCAGACTGCTAGCTGATGCAGAGACTCATCAATTAGAAAACAGCAGGTGTTTGTCCCATTAGATGCTAACAGATGCAAAGATACGAGCATTTTAGTGCTCCCATAAAAAGAAACAAGCTTGCTGAGAAAGGAAGGAACTCTATAGAAAATCAGTCCATTAAGTTTGACTTCACTCATTAAGGATGATTTCTGAGGAGAGCCAGGGAATAGCTCTTTTATTAGTCAAAAGGATCTTTCACTTTTTCTCCTTTTAAAAATGGTCAGACAGATAAGCAAAATCGTTCAGGCCAACAGAAGCATACATGTAACATAACCAACACATATTTCTTTTGCATTAGAGATGTGAAGTGTGACAGGTACTATCTTGGCCTCAAGCATTAAAAAAAAACCTTCCAGCATCTTGAAATTTTTTATCACTCCACCACAATATCAAAACCCTGCTAAATAGCTCTGCTAAACTGAGTGGCTTCAGGTGGCGCTCAGGAAGACACAAACAAGATTAAATGTTCTCTCTAGGACTGCCAAAAGGAGTAGGATGGGGACTCTTGCATCTTAATAGCTGTATAGAGGAGATAAGAACCTAAGGGGAGCCATGTTGGATCCAATCATAGCCTATCTAGTCCAGTACCCAGTCCCACATAGTGGCCCACCAATTGCTGCTGGGTATTCACAAGCCGAAGACAAAGGCAAAAGCTTCACCTGCTCTAGACTCCCTGTAAATGGTCTTTAAAAGCATCCTGCTCTAAAATTTCAGGTTTCACCAGGTATAGATGCACCTGCTGGCATTTCATTTACTTTACAGCCTGTAGAAATCTGAGGCTAGAATCTGAGAGCATTTAAAAACTATAAACTGGAATATATAAAAGAAGAACCCACAGGTTATCTTGTATATTTGAAAATGTGAACCTGTATCCATGATACAGTTCAATATTAGCTGTTCACAGGATAAAAGGCATAGATACCAGCAGTATACAAATTAGAAAAATATGGGAAAAATTCCTAGCAAAATGGAAGTACAAAGGGCACTTCAACAAAAGTCTAAAGCTGACAGTTTTCTCAACTGAATAAACTGGAGACAATTGAAAGAAACTAAAGAACACTAATGCAAGCCCCACTGTAGTGGTCTTTGCTTGGGGCACAGGGGACAATTTCAATTGCCTCCAAATGGTAAGAGGAAATATGTGGGATCTGAAGAAGATCCCACAAATGTTTTTTGCCATCCCTCACCAGACAGGAGAAGCAATTGGAGGCTTAGGTCTGCATCAGTCAGTAACTTTTGGAATCAGCTTGCTTGGCACTACATGAACCAGCAAAGTTCCAGATCTCTTCCTTTTGTTGTTTTTCATACACATGGCTGGCTTCCTGTAGCCCTAAGTGAATTGGTTCCAAAAGCTACCAACAGACATGAAGGTAAGCATTGCTATGGGAAACCTGCCACCATTACTAGATTTCCTGTAATAGTAATATTACAGGTTTTCAGTTCAGTAACCTGGAACTATATTAGGTATGCTATAGGTATGTATGACATTCCCATACAGTGTGGTGACTATTGTGAAGTCACTCTTAGTTGTCTCATTATGCCAGGTAAAGCAGAAAGAAGCACACTGGTGCTTTCTGGGGTGCAAGTTTTGCATCCAGACTTACTTATCTGGAGAAGCAATCCTGCTCTGACAATAGCCAAGATCTGAAAATCATTTATGGAATGTTGCTCCAAATTTGTACAACACACGGAAGAAGCATGTTTGGAGGCTTCCCTCTTCTCAGTATTTTTAAAACAATATAAGCAGAGCAATGGAATCAAGAGAAAGCAAAGGCAAGAAAACTCCCTCTTTTGTTGGTAGAAAACTCTTGCTTCCCACTTTATCCCTACTGATCTTGTGAAAAGCAGAGACTAACACTATCTTATTAAAAGCTTTCATGGATGTCAGCTGCTTAACTATGATAATAATATAGCCAGATTCTACTTTGGTCTGCTTAGGCTGCACCTCCACAATAGTCAATTTAGCACCTTAAGGGCAGAAGTTCTTGCTACTTTCCCAGAGGTGGGGCACATACTAAGCACTTCACCCTATCGGTGTCTTTGAATCACAATCTTCGTGTTCCAAGAGACCACATGGTGGTATTTTTGGTCATGCGAGAAATGCCCCTGGAAGCCAGCCATTTAGTGCATGTCAAAAAATCCACCCAAGTGGAATGCAAACCAGATAGGATACTCATGCAGCTGTGATCCATCGACATGATAACAGTCCAAGTGCCTGAGGGCAGCCAGCAGCACAGAGGTCTACTCACTGATGGTGCTTGCTGACCCCCAGAGGTGTACTGCATGCTCAGGAGAAGGCACTATGCCCTCAGGGCTCCACTGGGTACTCTTTTCCTGTGTACCTTGCTGTAACCATCACTCCTTCTGCCAGTAGTCGTCAGGGCTGAGGACTCCTAATGATATTGGTGTCATTGCTGAGTAGCTTCAGGAACCCTAGCAATTGGTTTCCTAGAATAAAGCAATGGGTTGGTTCAGCACTGGTGTCAGTAAGCCTTGTCACACTTGATTACTGGCCATTCCCATTCAGGAGCTTTGGGGTGGGGGAAGGGCTTCTACTACATGGTTCATAAGTTGCAGCTAGTAAAAAATGCAGCTGCCAGAACAAAATGCAGCTGCCGGGAACAACTAGCTGGATGAACATCATGCCAGTCTTAAAAGAGTGCACTGGCTGCCAATTCACTACCGAGCCCAATTCAAGGTCTTAACTCTGACTTACAAGGCCCTAAATGACTTGGGCCCCAAATATCTAAAGGAACACCTTCTCCCATCCCATGTCTTGAGATCTTGAGGAGAGGCCCTCCTGGTTGTCCCACCACCCTCAACAGTGGACACCCAGGAAAGGGCCTTTTCAGTAATGGCCCTCAGGTTCTTCTACAGAAGCCAATGGGCCTACCTGACCATGAAAGGATCACAATCCATAACACCATGCTCCATGACGCAGGAGCCCTCACTCTTTGTATATTACAAGTTGTTACACAATGTGAACTGCAGTACAGATGTATGCATAGGGCCAGTATGAGTGCTTACAGGAGAATCATATCCATCATGCCATTCAAATTACACCAGGCCCTCTACCCTGCATTTTGTGGCAGTTACGTATTTATTGTAAAGCTGCAATTTTCTCACTGAGAACACAGCATGAATTAGATCTATAGCTCTTGAGGTGATTTCCTGATATTTCAAAAAACACCACCTAAATACACATACAATTTTCTGTAGCTTCCTCAGTGGGATCAAGTCTATCACTTAGCAACATTTGCTAAGGACTGTGTTTAAGGTAGCTTTTGTTTCTTCTGTTTTGCTAAGGAATGACATCATTCACTTGCAGCAAATGTAACGAGCTAAATTAGCATAGTTAAGTTTTCACACACAGTTTCAACCTAGTTTTGGTATCAAGCTGGTAAACTGCTAGCTTAAAATATCTATTTAAGCACCAGCAACTTATTGATTCTGATAAGAAACATGACATTTTAGGTATAATAACTGTTCCTAGGAATGTTGAATTTTCTTCTGACTCAGAACAAAACATAAAACCCTTTCTGTTCACACCCTGCGTCAATGGAATATGGAGAGCTGGTGCCAGCTTAGCGGTCATTGACACAAATCAAATACACCAAGGAGATGCCTACACATCCAGTTTATGACTGTAGGGAAACCATTGCCTCTCAGTCTGTTCCCTCAGGGTAAAGCAAAGATAACTACAGCAGGCTTGTTATAAGAATTGCGCTAAGGATTAAAATGTTATTGTTGAACTATAAGTGAAGATGCATCCAGATGCAGTTTGAAAATAGTTTTCCAGAGGTTATATTGAGGTGCATCTTTCAGGCTGAGGGGGGGGGGAGGAAATAGGGCGCTTCTAGGGCCATCTGCTGGGACTCAAGAGCAGGAGAGGGTTTGTCCTTGTCTCTGCTTGAGATGCCCATGGGCATTTGGTGGGCCGCTGTGTGCGACGGGGTGCTGGACTAGATGGGCTGTGGCCTGATCCAGCAAGGCTTCTCTTATGTTCTCTTATGTTCTTATGCCTTGCATACCCATAGGAATATGTATGGATAGGGCACCAAAAATGTGCAATAAAGGCATGATGGGGGGAAAAAATTTGGGTTGGGGCTTCCTACATCCAGGTACTTTTGCAAGAATAGCAATTTTGCAAGGAAAGGACAGACAAGGTAAGATTGCAGGATCACTTCCTGCTGGCAGGAGTGGCAAAAGGTGATCGTGGAATCCGAACAAGATCGTGCTATTGTCTCTCACTGTCTGGAGGCACCCTTTGCTCAATTTCCTCTGATCATTTGGAGGTATCCTTTGCAGCAGCAGGAGCAGTGGGTGCATCTGGTGGTGGTGCTGAGTGACATGTGTAGCCCCTCCACCTCCACCTCCACCTCCACGGGTACCTGCAGCAGCCATGCCATGTTGTGCAAGAAGAACCCCAATAGTAAAGGTGGGGGCTCCTTCTTCTCCACTGCCCTTCCACTGTCACCTCTCCCACTGCCCTAGACCCCCCTGCCTCAGCAGGCATGGGGGCTGACTGTGACCCAGAGAAGGCCATGATTTTTGCTGGTGACGTAGGAAGAACTAATGTGTAAAAAAAAATCCAATTCCATTCAGACCTGCCTCCAGGTGACATAAAGGACCCTGGGAGGCAAAAGGAGAAAAGCAGACCCTCCAACCCCAGTGGCAGAGGAGGGGGCAACTAGGTCAGGATGCGTAAAGATGGTCAATTTTTGCTTGGCTGGCTGGCTTGGAGAAAAAGTTCTCCACTTGTTTGTAATCAAGCCTTAAAACTGACTCTGTGTATATTGTCTGATTGATTCCCTCCTCATCTGTCCCTCAAAAACCCTCTTCCCGTTAAGCAAGCAGCACTTTGAAAAGAGAAAAATAATGGGGAATATATGTGTACCAGAAAAAAAAAGGGGGGAGAGGAAGATGTCCTTGCCCTCTCACATAAAGCCAAAATTTGCATTAAAGGAAGTCACGTATGGAAGAGGGAGGGTTCAGATGGGGGTCAGATATTTCTCTATCTGCAGACTGAGGCAAGGAAAGATAGAAATTGTGTACAAAGAAAGGAGAACTGAGTCCAAATTAAAAGTGGATATGCTTGGACATGTCACAATAGAACTTGCAACTACTTTGTTGTTGTCTGATTGCAGTCTAACAACAGAGGGCAGTCATGTGATGGAACACAAGCTGGACATTATACTATAAACCAATTTATCTCCTCCTTAGGGTGCCCAGGTGGCAGAGAGTTTGAAAGAAGATGATGAATGTACAACAGTTCTTTCTTAAGCAATATATTATGCTGCTCCTCACACTGTTCTACACTCTTTATCAATACACCTTCAGTGGGGCGATGTTGATACTGCAGACAGTGTTATCAAGCAGTGTTTAACAACACAGCTTTTAAGTTCCACTATGCTGATCTTTACCTTGGGCACTTAACTACATGAATCAGTTCTATGTTATGACAAGTGAATGGATGCTTCAGTTTATAACATTTTGCATCACTCTGTCTGCTAAAATCTTTCACAGCACAACAGCTGTCAAAAACAGCACACCTTCCACATTTGAATTGTCCTAGAGGAATACTATCATCTAGAGGTCTCTCAGTACTAACTAACATGTAAGTTGTCTAAGGAAGATCTCATCAGTCTGGCTTTAAAGTTCCTACCTCTCCTAAATGCAAAAGGAGGCAAAGGGTGATTCTGCACTGGTTGGTATAATAGAACAAGTGGCCTCCCTCAGACTACACCATCATGCAGCAGAAGAGAGGCCCCTAGTATGCTTTGGCACAGGTATACCTGCCAGTACAGAATCAACCTTACTTTCACATCTAGGGATATACCCCACCATGTGGCAAAGTCTAAGTGTTATTTTCTTAATGGTCTGAAAATAAGGGGATCTTCTTGTAGTTCCTTCTGTTTCAGAGGTACAAGGCATAGGGACTTGCAGGAGGGCCTTTTCTGTTGTGGCCCCTAGACTCTGGAACAGCCTCCCTCTTGAGGTTTGCCAAACACCTACACTGTATAGTTTTCAGCACCTGGTGAAAACATATCTTTTTATCCAGGCTTTTGCTGTTTAAATAGCTTCCTCAGGATGCTCTCCTGTTAGGGAAGGAAGGTGGGGTTGGGAGGAAGGGGGTCATATTTTTAATTACGTTTTACTATTCAATATGTTTTAATCTCATAGTAACTGAACCTGCCCTGGAACCATTCAGTGAAGGACAGGATATACATTTTCTAACTAAAATATATAAATAAAACTGAGTGCTAAAGGTTAAAGGAAAACATAACCTACTGTCTTTCCCTATGTGTGGACATTTCAAGTAAGGTTGGTTCATATTGTTTAAAAACCCTACTTAGGTCTTGGGTAAGAAGCAGATGTGGATATTCCTCCTTAGAAATTGGTAGATATACTTTGCTTTCTTTCCAAAGGTTTCCAAAACATTACAGTTAGATCCAAGACATAAAAACTCTGAATAAAACAAATAATTAACTAGAGCAGGATGAAAACTATCAAAATATATATAGGAATTGATGTTCATTTTTCTCCTATAAACAGTCAGAAAACTTCCTTCAACCAAAGTAATCTGGAAGAGTTAAATGACATATTGAATTTAATGGCCAGGTATATACTATTAAGAAAAAAAACAAAAATTCTTCTAGTATGACGAGTCTTTACTGAGTACGTTTAACCTTGAATCAATCCTGATAGACAATAGCTCAGTTTGCCCTGACAGAAGTATTTCTAACCATCTTGAAATTTCATGTGGACCAAAAGGAGAAGTTTATTTATGCCAAATGTTCCTGTACTGTAGTGGAAATCTATGCTCAGACTTCGCTGAGCTACACTTCTAACCTACTCCAGCCCTCATGATCATTCATTTTCATTGTGAGAATTCAGACTTGCATTCATGTTTGTGGCACAGTAGTTACTATTTTTGGACTCAGTGATGTTCTTTACAAATGATTTGGGAAGGCTTGAGCTTTTTCCCATAACATTCCCAGTCCAAATTGGGTTTAAAAATAATAACATTTTAATTCTTGATCAAAAATCCCAACAATTTCTTTTAAAAGAAAGGGGAAAAATTATATTCATTGAAAACCTGTGTATGTAAAATGTTGGTTGCTTGAGCCAAATCAGACCCTTGGAAAAAGCCAAAGAAAACAACCAGTAAAGAAACCCAGCCATAACACAAATATGAAAGAATGCCAGCAAGTAAGATGTATGCAGTGTGATTATTCTAAAGCATACCCATAGAATAGTAAAATAATGCTTTGTTCAGATTCCAGAAAAGTAATTCAGAACATCTAGTCCTCTATTTATTACTGTACACAGGGTAAGCCAAGGTTGACTATTCAGCTTGTTCTTTGTTGTATTAGCCTTGCCGAGACTGCAATAGAACTTGGGTAGTGCAGCTCTTTCCATTGAAGAGCGTAGAGTGATTTCAAGCTCTGACCTTGAGATTCAGTACATGTTTGCATGGTTTTTATCTGTTTATCCTGTAAAGCTATTCCCTCTGATTTTGTGTTATAAAAAAATCTTCCTGTCCTTGTTCATCCTTAATCTATTTATTGTTTAAACAGGGCAGGCAGTAGGTCTGAAGCTTTGCAGAATGAATAAATAAATCATATCCCAAGATGATGTCAGCATAAGCAGCAGTAGTATTAATTAATCCTATGCTTTCCCCTTGTACAGTCCAGATTTGTATACCGGGACAATCCTTTGGGTAACTCTCTGCTTTAATGAGCAAAATTACTGAAGTTTCATTGCTCCATATCATGAGCTGCCTTCCACTTCCATTGTGAATCTCAAAGCTTGCTCATATCTGGACTGGCAATCACCAGAAAACCTCTAGTGTTGTAATCTAGACTGGGAAGTGGGGGAAAAACTTGAAAGTGATGGCAAACAAGTTAAGAATATCACATGGATAGTAGTCACCAGGATTTGAACTTGACTTGGAGGTTTCTTTACCTATGTGTTCAGAAGTATGTAGCCACAAGCTAGTGTTAAGAGCACCAAATTAGAAAAGAGTGACAAGCTTTTCTTTATATGTCATATAGACCATGGTCACACCTTCACTTTAAACTTTCTTCAGTCCATCTTCAGTTCTGATTGCTCACCCCTTTCAATGTCTATCAATTTTATTTGTGGACTTTCACGAATGGAGGAAAGTCCAGAAATAAAATAAATAGAAATGAAAAGATGTATAGTCAGACAAAATCACATTTCCTGGGAAAGGTGAACTGGCTCACATGTGTACTAGTATTCACTAACATACACCATTCCTACCTTAAGCATCTTGACACTTGCCTTAAATATGGACACATGTCTGGGCACCACCATCTTCAGTCCGGATGCCAGTACCAGTGCATATTTGTTTATTTATATTCCTATCCTGCCCTATACCTGATGGTCTCAGGGCGGGTAACAACATTTAAAATCAAATATATTGAAATAATAAGAGCATATATTAAAACAACAGTGTCTGCTAGTGGGGAGGGAAAGTGTATCCCCATTTAACTGAAGGCCAGAGCAAAGAGTTGCATCTTCACCACCTTCCTGAACATATACAGCAAAGAAGCCTGACACACCTCAATGGGTAGACTATTCCATAGCTTGGGGGCCATCACTGAGAAGACCCTCTTCGGGGTGCCCACTGCTTAGGGTGGTGGGACAACCAGGAGGGCTAACCCTCCAGATCTTAATGCACGGGCAGGTTGATATGGGAGAAGGCATTCCCTTAGATATTAGGGGCCCAAGTCATTTAGGGCCTTAAAAGTTGAAGTTAATACTTTGAATTGGGCTCGGTAGCGAATCAGCAGCCAATGCAACTCTTTTAAGACTGATGTGATGCGCTGCACACATACGCTGGTTCTGGTATGTCAGGGGTGCCACACCAGTGTGCTTATGCAGTGTGTCACGTGCGCCACTGTGCACCATATTGGCATGAATTGGTGTTGCTGGAGCCAAGAAAGGATGGGACTCCTCAAGGTAAATGTACATTTTCTATTTTAAAAAAACAGCAACTTTGCACTGATATTTGATTGTACTCCCTTTAAAATGATAGTTAAACTTTCTGATGTAAAGGGCTATGAAGCTGATGGGTAGGAGAATAAGGTCTGACAGGGGGAAGTATTTCTTCACCCAGAGGGTCATCGGCTTATGGAATGTGCTGCCAGAAGAGGTGGTGACAGCTACCAGTCTGGATGGCTTTAAGGTAGGGTTAGACAAATTTATGGATGACAGATGTATCAATGGCTACTAGAACGAATGCCTAGGTGCATCCTTCAGGCTGAGGGGGGGGGGAGGAACTGGGGTGCTTGTAAGGCCATCTGCTGGGACTCAAGAGCAGGAGAAGGTTTGTCCTTGTCTCTGCTTGAGATGTCCATGAGCATTTGGTGGGCCACTGTGTGCGACAGGATGCTGGATTAGATGGGCTGTGGCCTGATCCAGCAAGGCTTCTCTTATGTTCTTATGTTCTTATATGTAGAATGGTTGTTGCTTTCTTTTGCCATTGTCCAGTTTGGGCTTCTGCAAGCTGATAACCTTCATCCTGTTGAGAGGTGGAATCTATAAGCTTTGGTTGCCAAGATCAGAAGATTTGTCTAATATAAGTAAGGACAACTGCAGTCCAAGAATCATGACAGAAACTTTCTGCATCAC
Source organism: Aspidoscelis tigris stejnegeri (assembly GCA_023333525.1). Taxonomy (NCBI): domain Eukaryota; kingdom Metazoa; phylum Chordata; class Lepidosauria; order Squamata; family Teiidae; genus Aspidoscelis; species Aspidoscelis tigris. The sequence goes on along the minus strand of JALMGA010000005.1, from coordinate 47,172,996 downwards.
CAGCTGTTTTGGGCCTGGGATTGAACCTAGCATTTCACCCAATTAAAACACAGGGTGCAAGGTGACAACTCCATATACATGTATGGGACTCACACCTTACACAATATCCCACAATGGCCAATTAGGGTGAGATCAGAGACACTTAAAAGAATTACCCTCTGGGCAAATTTGATTTGTAATGACAACCATGTCTCCCCTGCATTTGCCCTACCTTGGCTTGAGGTCTTGGAAAGGTAATCTCTTCAACATTCAGGATTTCATAGCTCTGAAGGCTTGTTTTTCTTTACGCTGGGTTGGGCCAATCAGTGGGCAGCACTCCTAGTCAGAGGTAGGTGTTGCTTGACATAGCTGCAAATGCAAGCTGCAGTATGGTCAAATAAGGGAGGTTCTCAACTGTGTATTCAGACAACTGTTTGGGAGACATTGTATGGGGGGGATCGGGCAGTTTCTTAAAGGGACAACTTTAAAAAGCCTTGTCAAATTGCACCCTTAAATGCCTCTGAGAAGCACCCAGTGTGCATTTGGTCACTCAATTAGGATCCTCACGTAGCTTCTGATGGTAGAAGTAACACAGCCGTCATGAACAGCAGTCAGTATGCCAGAATCAGGCTTGATGTTACTTCACTTTTAACATCACAAGGATCAGCATCTAAGATTTCACCTAAAACTTCTCTGGAGTCATTATCAAATAATGTAACCTCTGCAGTTATTCAGTCAAGTGTATGTGCAATTATTTCTCAGATTACAAAATATCTGTCAGATTACAAAAAAGCTCTTGGACAGAAACACAAAGAAATATAGGCATTTGTCCAGTATTCAGTTCAAGGAAATAGCATAGAAGTGAAAGCAAATATTTTAAATGTCAATTGTTCTAATTGTCAGATGGAAGTAATGTGGCTTTAATGGGTAATAATCTCTCATTCTAGCCTGACAATTTGTTCCCTCAAAAAATGTATCATGCTATAATTATACAGGTGAGTAAACAGTTAGTAACAATAAGAAATGTGGTTTTTGTTCCACGTCATTCTTATTTTTAATCCATCTATACATGCTATCAGTGCTTAACTTAAGGGGACAAATGCTGTTGCTCAGCAACAAAGAACTGGAAAGAGCTCGGAGAAAGCTCTACACTACTAACAGGGAATGACTTGCACTGCTCAGCAAACAATACCATTTGATTTAAAGGCAATGTCTACTTTATCATTCCTCCTATCATCCATCTATCAGCAGATACAAGAAATCTACTGAGGGTTCAAGCTTTTTTAGATAATCTGCTGCCAAATTATCTTCCCTGAACAAAATTATGCTGTTTCAATTTTTTCTCTCCTAATTTTTATGTACTAATAAAGAACAAAGAGGCTTCTGATACTTCAAATATGAACATACATATTAAGGTGAATGCATAAAGGGACTATCAAAATAAACAGGAAAAGATACCTTAAGTACAGAGAGGAAAAAGTTTTTTAAAAAACGGAGCAAACCGTGGAAGTACAAATAGAACTAAATGTGTCCTAAATGTACGCACAGAATGAACATATAGTGAGCACTCAGAATGAATGCAGGTAAAGTGATAAAAACCACCATTAAGGACAAAAGTAGTATGCACATAGAGGAGCATACAAGGTTGAAGGAACATCAGAATGGCTTCTGCACAGGTAAATCATACCTTACTAACTTGCTAGAATTCTTTGAGAATTGTAAGTCAATAAGCACATAGATAACTTGAGCTAGTTGACATTTATCGATCAGTATTTTCAGAAGACTTTTGACTAAACTCATAAGTCATGGAGGACAGGTTCTGTCCTGGACTGGTAACTAGCTAAAGAACAGTAGACCTAAGGCTTATTCCAGCTTCAGTCCACTTTCAGAGTGAGAGAACACATCATTAAGTGACCAGTAATTTTATTTCCACATTATCTATCACAAAGGTGTATTTTCTGAGTGATTTAATACTGAAAGAAAATAGCTTGTCACTTTGCTGATGTATTCTCTCACTCTGAAAGTGGACTGAAGCTGGATTAAATCTTAAGTGTGACCACAGCCAGAGTATAGTAATAAATTGACAGTTCTCAGAATGGAAGGAGGTAAAAAGTGAAGTTCTCCAAGTGGGGCTTTTACATTTATTCATAAATGATCTAGAAGTAGAGTGAGACAGCAAACTTTGCTGATGACATTAAATTATTCAGGATAGTAAAAACAAAGTGTGAAGAGTTTCAGAGGGACCTCCTGATATTTGGGGGCTAGGCAATGAAATGCTAAATGGAGTCAAAACTGATAGGGACTGAGCTTTCTATGTCATACCAGGAAAAGGATCTTGGGGTTTAGGTGGACAGCTCAATGAAGGTGTGCAGTGAAAAAAGCAAATCCCTTGCTAGGGGTAATCACAAAGAAATTAGAAAATAAGCCAGCAAGCATCACTGTGCCTTTTTATAGATACTGTATACGGTAAGGCCACGTTTGGAATATTGTGTACAATTCTGGTCACCACACTTTCAGAAAGTGCAGAACTGGAAAAAGTGCAGAAAAGATCACGGCTTGGACCCCCCCCCCCCCCCGCATTATGAGATCTACTATCAATATCTAGTTTTACTCAACCTTTAAAGAAGGAGTGTGTGGAAAAGATGGGTAGAGAAAAACTCTAGTGCACAATACTAGAATGCTATGAAGCTGAGACAGAAAAGTTAGGAATAATAAGGGGAATTATTTAATTTTTGGCTTATGGAACTTACTACAAAAGAAGGTGATGATGGCTACTAACCTAGGTAGCTTTAAGAAAAGGTTAGACAAACTCATGGAGGAAATATGTATCAATTGACACCTATATACCACCTCCAGGTTGAAGAGACAAGCAGCATGCCTCAAGTGGCTGGCTGTAGGGACTTGTCCAGGTGAGGGTTTTACCCTCACCTTCTGCTAGAGAATTCAGGATAAAGGACGAGATAGGCTGCAGCCTGATTGAGCAGGGCTTCTCTTAAGATCCAGGTAACAGAAATCGTTCATGGTATGGAAGACAGAGCAAGCTCAGGAACAAACATTTGAAGAATACCTGAAAAATTTCTGGTAAAGTCGCTAAGGTCAAGCCACCACAAAATACTATGGAAAATTAGTCTTGGGCTTGATGTTCACTATCCTAAAAGGCTTCTTGCAAAAAGAAATATATATATATATATATCCATCAATGGTCAATTGATTCTCTATCTTTAAAGTCAATCCGTTCTTCAATTGTTCTTAAGTCACCAGTTTGTCCCTAATTGTTTTATAGACACATGCAACAATCATAAAATTGCAATTTAAAATGACAGCACAGAATTCCTTAAGTTTTTCTTTAAAATATTCAATATAGTTTTTAACAAGTCTGAATGTTTAGCTTTCCATTCTTTCCTTTTCTCCTGTTTGGCTCCCAATGAAAAAAAAAAGGCCAAATATCTATGTACTAATAAATAAAAAACCCTTTAATCTAAACAGATGAAAAAGGTTATTTAAAAAAAGAACAAATCTTTTTGGTAGAAAGAAGCACGCAGTTGCCAGTTTCCAATAGTTCGCAAATTGCTGCTCTGGAGGGATAGGGAAATAAAATCAGGATTAGTACTGAAAGGTGTATCTTCATTTTACTCCTCCAGAAGCACGCACTGGACTAAAACTCTTGTGGTAAAACCATTACAGTAATCTCCTCTAAGAGTGTAAGATCATAAGCCTATGCATAACTTGGAAAGTAAGTCCTAAGTGCTTGTGAACTGCCTTATCTAAAGCTGAAGACCTTCCAAATGGCTGAAAGTGCATTTATTTTTAATAAAAAGTATAAGCTCTTTATAAGCTACCATGCCTTCAAATCGAAACAGCTCCCTCAGATTGTGATCTTATCTGTCCTGTTGAATGATAAGGTCTCTGCATATCCAGGCTAGTGAAAATCAGCTCCATGCCTCCACCCAGTGGGGTTTCTTGATCAAGGGGAGAAAATATTCTGTAAAGCAGTTTGACAAAATCCACAGCATGAAATCAAAGCTGCAAGTTTCTTTTTGCCTTGAATGGAATACAGTAGTTACACTGAACACAGTACCTTCCACAGAGGTTGCTAGTGAAAATATCAAGATAATTCAGCAATTAATTCCAAGTGACTTCAATATTTTTGCTAACAAACAAAATAACATAAAATTCACAGAAACTGAACAAGCTATGCAATGTGAAAATACATAGCTTGGATCCTCTAGCATTTCTCTTTTAAACCATTTTCTTGTTTTTTGTATTTAATATTTATACTCTTTGCCTTTCTGTCCCAAAGGAAGTGGTGGCAAACAAATACAGAGCATTTGTACAGGATCCATATCCAGATGGTAAAATACAACTTGCTGATAACACAGAACTATGAGAATGGGGCCAATTTTCATACCAATTGATTGGTTAGGGTTCTAATCAAGAGGGAAAGAGAATAACTGCAAATGTATGAAAAGAAAAAGGGACCCAACAGCAACTCATGTACAAATGGTTTAACAAAAGAAAAACAAGCATTATTAAAGTTTTAGTGATGTGGTCAGTGCTCAACTACGGTACCTAAAAGGTCAGCCCTAGATATAACTTTAATATCCAAAGATGATGCCTGGATCTCTCATTTATTTGTTGTGTCTATATTTCCTTTCTGTTCACTTGGGAGACTGCAGATTCTGTTCATGTAATGCTGAGGCAAATTATTGTTCTGTATCTGATAATCAGCCAGCAAGTACTGTGAAACTTGTTCCGTTTGGTTAACAGTGGCCAGTGAAGTTTATACAGATGACAACTCTAAATTATACATGGTAAGCACAAAAGCTAGCCCTCAGCAAATACGTGCCCCCTAAAAGAATACACATGCACATATTCAGTCTCATTCTATCCATATCTAAGTTTTGCTCTATCTGTAAGGCCTCCGAGTAAAATTTCAACTGTCGGCTAAATTAAAAACAACTGATGAGTCACAGTTATGCACTCATTTTTGAAAGAGGGATTTAAAACTTCCCCAGGGAAGTGTTCCTTCACATCATTGCTTCTTGTTCTCATAGTAATAAGTGCTAGAGAACTGGCACAGAACGGTAGAGATGCTCAACTTACAACTTATTTATCATAGAACTGTGACTGGAAGGAGGACATAAATCTTTAGATGTGGTGGTTATATAGGGTTGTGGAAAATCAGTATGTTTTAACTTGTTTAGGAACACACTAAAACTATGTGGACTAATTTTATTTGGAATCTATAGAACTGTTTATTTTTCTACTGATGTAGCCATTTTTAATTATGTTTTGATCAATATTGCCTTCTTCCCAACCAGAACTCTGACAACTAAGCTTTTTGGTACAATGCAATGCTTGGCAGCATCATGGCTATTCATTAATATAACAGAATAGCAATGACTGCTGCAACTCTTGAGCTGTGCAATTTACAGAAAACAGTCAGGCTGCAATTGACATTTTGATATCTAGTCCTGCAATACAAGGCTGTTAATGTCTTAAAAGCTGAAATACACACGTAGAAGGTACTTGAAAGGATTGTTTTATCCCTTGTATAAATATTATGATTTAGTTTTCATAACTGGTGTAAACTGGTCTTATGAGAGTAATTACGTTTGGGAACTTGGAGTTTAAGGGAAGTAGGAAAACCTACCGTAATTAAGGTGTCTTCAATGTTTGATCTGTGGTTAGAATCTTCCATTGAGCGTTGTCATCTCATACTTCATCAATTGTGGTATGAATCCTTATTGCTATTTAGAGATTAGGGTTTTTTGGCTTCAACTATCATCCTTTGGAAATCACATTTTCTCTTTACAAAGTTCAATATGCCCTGTTTTTCCCAGGCAAAGGACATCTTAGATAATAAACAAGTGTTACCACATAAATTTACAAAAATAAAACCAGCTACAAAAAAGAACATTATTAACACAACATTTAGCAAGACTTTTAAGGAATAAATACTATAGGGGGTAAAATAAAAACTTGATAAATGCAACAGAATCAAGTCTGGTACAACTGACCTTAAAGGATGGACACTTAGCAGGAGATGGGCTTTTAAGTAGCTTGCTCCCAAACATAGTAAATAAGCAAGGATAAAAGCTTATCAGAACCAAAGGGTCAGTACAGCTATATATCAAGGGGTGCTTTTGGCCCACACGGACAGAATGGGCTACTTTTGTTGTAGTGTCCATCCCTCTGACTGAGCTAAACAGAGAACTAAAGGGCTATAGATTCCCACTTCTATTTTCAGCCTATTCTTTTTACAGTTATTCTCAGTCTAATGTTGCCAAGGTTTTCTGGGCCTCTGGTTATGCAGCCTTGGCTTCAGTTGCTTCTGTCCTCAAGATGGTGACTTGGAAGTACTGAGGAAGTTGTCCTCAAAACCATCACTGTACCCTTGTGAGTCATGTTGGTGACTTCTACTTTAATCCAACCTAGTATTTGTTCCTAAATTACTAAGGACTTTTCAAAACATGTGCTTAGATTTCCCAAGATATCTGTGCTTTGTTTTCTGCCTAAGTTCAAGAATATACCTATATGCTACTAGCTATTTCAAATGAGATTTTCAATACACATGGAACACAGAAGAAAACACTGTTTTAGGATTATCCAGCAAACAATGCCAAAAAGGGGAATGCTTCTGGCTGAAGAAAACAAAGGCCATAAGAACTTGGAGATTTCAAGTGAATTCCAAACACAAAAGCCAGAAAAGCAATGTTAGGAAGAAAATACAAGAAAAAATGACACCCAGATGTGTGAGCTCCAATAAAAACACAGACATTTACAAACAAGATTTTATTCCACTACCAAAAATACTTTCACTATGAGATAATACACTTTAAAGAGCTGGCATTCCAACAGTAGTGTAGGAGGAGCGGGGGCAGCAAAATTTATATATGCTTTTACAGAAATACACACTTGATAATTGAGAGCAGCATTGTTTGCACCTGTGTTAGTAGCAATAAAAATGTTATGGTTTCTGCTGTATTTTCTGAAGGAGATACTCCATTTGTACATTTAGGTTTGGCTGTCCCTTCCTAGTCCTTTTACTTATTATTTTATAAGCTTCCATTTTCTTCTTTTTATAGAGCTTTTGTGCTTTTTCTCTGTCTTCTTTCTTGTTTCTTATGGCCTGAAATAAAAATCTGGAGTAGTTTAAAAAAGAAGAAGAACAAAAAGGAAACAGAAAACAAAAGCTTCTTTGCACCCCATTACACTTCTAAACATTGCAGCGTTATTTATCAAATGCAGGCTACAACGTTTTAAAAATGTATTATTTTTCAAGCACTGTTATGTAGCTTCACCAGGGCTTAGCTGGGTAAACCAGAGTTGAATATGATCAAGTTCTTATATGTGACAATACTGCTACTCCCTTTTCGTATACCAAAACACTATTATAATTTACCTGCTAACAAAGGTTCCATACTCTTGACTTCCTCGGACTGATGTCAAGACCACACAATAGTATAAAGCAGGTAAGTATGCTGATGGATCATACTTAGGATGCTAAGTATTGGCTTGCTACTTATTTATGTAGCATGTAAGAATACAGTAAGAAACTGTACTGAAAGTAAAGCCTCTATTTCATATTCACATACCTCTTTTTGTTTCTCCTGCTCAGACTTTATTTTCTCATATTCTTCTTTTGCTTTCTGATTTGAGGTTTTAAATTTCCTCTGAATCAGGTTACTCCTAGGTTAGACAAGACCATCAGTGACCAAAATAAGCCTTTGGATTCATTAGTAATATTATGCACGTAGCTTGGTAATTATATATTTGTTACTTTAGAAATGTGGAAAATATGAAACAACATGGTTCTGGGTAACACCCTTTTCTGGAGCCACCATTGGTGACATCTGATATTTTTGATTTGTTTTTGAAAGAAGTATCTTTGACTTAATATTCATGTACCATTATTGGATACAGTGTGGATACAAGACAAAACTCATCTTCTGTTATAAGTCAGGGTTTTTTTCCACTTACCTCCCTTAATCCGGATCCAAGATGATCCGGATTTAAGGAATGGGTCCTTCAACTAATCCAGATCTAGTAGATACAGATTAAGGGAGGTACCCAATGCGTCCCCATGGGCTGTGCAGCACCCAATAACAATGTGGTATCCACTCCACATGTAGTTCGAATGTGTTCCAACCCTCTTAGGGTTTAAGAACTGGCAAGAAGAAGTGAAGAGTCAGCACATTAACAACTCCAGCAGTACTCAGCTTGGAGAGGGAACAGCAGGAGGACTGGGTATTGTTTGGGTAATTTCATAGTGAATTAATTTATATATAATTTTATAACATATTATTTATTTAATGTATGATGTATTACTTTGTATTGTATTTTTCATGGTTGCTGTAAACCGCCTTGAATAATTTATTAGAAAGACGGTATATAAAAATAAACTGATGAAGAATGAATGAATTTTAAATAAACTGAAGTTTAAAAAAAATGAAATGATAGTACATATGACAAAAAACTACTCATGGGCATCTTAAGCAGAGACAAGGGCAAACTTTTTCCTGCTCTCGAATCACAGCAAGTGGCCTTGCTTGAATGGAGATTTTATCTTCTATAGAGATTTTCCTCAACTAAGTACCTTCTGCTAGTTGAGGTACTGAGGCAGAGAGACTACAATTTGGTACATTGTGAAGATTGGGCATGCCAAACCTTCCCTCTGCTTTTCAAAACACATGATTGGGGTTAGTTTGGATCAGGGGTCCTATTTCACTGCACTTGGCCTCTTGGACTCTGTACAGAAATGACTAATCCTTAACTCAAAATATTGTTTTGCTGAATTGCTTTCTGTTGAGATAGCATCAGATTTTCAATATACCCAAACTACTTGGGAACAGAGTCTAAATTAAGAGAATCCAAGAAATGCAATAAAAAAAACACACGTCACATAAAAAAGGGAGATGATTTTTCTAATGTTAACAACTAAAGAAGAAGAAGAGTTGGCCTTTCTACCCCACTTTTCTCACCCATTTAAGAGGACTCAAAGTGGCTGACAAAGCTTTTTATTCTTTTCCTCACACCAGACACCCTGTGAGGAGGTGGGGCTGTGAGAGCTCAGAGGAGAGCTGTGACTAGCACAAGGTCACCCAGCTGGCTTCATGGGGGAGGGCGGAATTGAACCCAGTATTCCTAGATAAGAGTCCGACTCCCTAATCATTAGACCAAACTGGCTCACTAAGGCTTCCAGATTGCCAGATTTGTAGAATATCACTTGCAGACAAAAAATGGAGGACAGAGCAAAATGAGATTACCAAGAGGATCCAATAATCTATGAACAGCCACAAAAAATGCAACAGTAACAAAGAATGATGTATTAAGTAACACTGTAAACATTTAGAAAAAATGGAAAAGCAAGTTGTTATTTGCAATGTCTAAAGATACCACAATTTAGATGTTACAATATTTGCATTTATGAATAACAAGATGAGTTTTTACAACTTTAGTAATGGCCAATATAAATATTTTAGGAGACTTGAGAAATGATAAAGGAGATGCCTTGAGTGAAAAAGAAATTAGAGAAATTCAGACTACCATAGAGAAATGAACTGAATTCAACTCTTGAAATTAAAGGAACCATTAGCTCAGAAGATAGATGGTATTGGTGTTGGTAATATAAAAGGAGATATTAATTACTGAAATGTTGGAGGTTATAAAAACTGAATAGAAAGATTTGAATAGAGAAATAAAAAATGGAGAGTGGCTGAAGATAATGGAAGGAAAGGTGTACCTAGCTATAATAAAATGCAAAAAGTTAAATTATTAAAAAGTTTAGATGATATAGAACCCAGCAAAAATGGGGGGGGGGAAACATCTCACCACTTTGTTGGAGTGAGGGACAGTGAATATAAAAGTCCATTTTTCCAGATGTGGTAGGAGTATGTAAGAATAAAGAAATTTTGGGAAACTGCGAATAATGAAATCCTAAAACTAACTAAGGAACATATTACATGTGATCTGATACATGATTACAGAATGGATTTGGATGCCTCAATCACGGGGTCATAAACAAGATATTACTATGTGTATTATTGTCGTGACTAAATAAATGATGGCCCAAAGATGGAAAGGGGCAGAAAAATTGAATTTAGAGAATGGGCATGAGAGTCTGGGAGGTAATGACTGTGGAATATATTGGGGGGGGGAAGCACAAGTTACTTGGCTACGAAGAAGGAAAGTTAAATTTGTGAATATATGGGCACAAATATGGAAAATAATGTTCAGGAATAAGCCAAAAACAAGATTAGGAGCATTACATTCACTAAAACAGACACACACAAGAAGGAAGAGGAGATCCTTTACAATCATGTTGAAAACTATAAGAAGGCTGAAAAGTAGTCTGGAAATATAAGTGCAAGTGTAAACTAATAATTATCAAAATAAAAAAAAATAAACCATGGCATTTATATTTTCCAGAATAGGTTAATGTGCAGGCAGTTAAAAGTAGGGAGAATTCAACTGTATCAAGAGTGGCAGAATACCTATCACCAATACAGCAGTCACTGGAAATTTACATACTAAATGGAACTAACTTTAGGTAAAAATACTGCTTTAGAAGTACAGGACCTAAACCTAAAAAGGAGTTCTTAGACTATAAATGCACTTTTCAAGAGATGTCTTACTCTATTGTTTCACTATCCTTGTCTTCTAGTATAAGTGGAACATCATTTCTTCGTTTTTTTCGTTTAAGCATTTCTTCTTCAGCCAAGTAAAGATGTTTCAAGTGCTCTGGGTAATCATCTGTGTACTCAAATTTATTCTGAGAACAACCATTCTTATTCTTTTTCAGTAACTTCTTGTAGTCACGCTGAACCTTTTGTTTTCTCCAAAAAGCAAAGCCCTGACCTAAGGGAATCAAATAAAAAGTTTGATTAAAACAAAATATCTGGGAGATGGCATTTTATAGTTTGCTTTTTTCCAGATGTTTCCTTACATGTTCCTACAGTTTGTAACACTGCAGATTATATGTTATTCTCAATATGTCTAAACTACAAAAATGTCTGGTAGTGGGCAGGAGAAGGAACAGTGCTGCAACCACCACCTGCACTTAAGGCTTGACTATATCTACTTGCACACACCTAAAGAACACTTTATTATGCTACCTGTATCACATTTTTCCTAGTCCGTATTTGATTAGGTATAATGAAGATGACAAATTCAGAATGACAACTTTTTCAAAGGCTGACAGAAAGCACAAAACAATCAGAAACAGACTACAAAATGTACTAAAAACTATTCAAACATCTATTTAAAAACAATTCATCCGGAACATCTATGAGTGTTTTTCCATTGTCACTAGAAGTACCCATTAAGTACCCATTAATGTACCCATTAATGGGTACTTCTAGTGACAGTGGGAAAACACCCAAAATTACAGGGCCTCTGGTCCAGATGCTGGGCCTCCTGATCTGAATGCCTCTGTTAGTATGGCTGTCTGCACAAGACAGAACCAGATGTGGATTAAGAGCCCCTTATTCACAACTATTGTAGATCCATTGGGTCTACAAACTCGATCAAGGGCTGTATTCACGCATCTGTAACCCAGAATTACTGGGACTTTCATTCAGTACTGGAACAGAGGGCAATCTATGAAGCTGATGGGCAGGAGAGTTAGGACTGAAAAGAGGATCATCCGTCTAAGGAATTTATTAACAGCAGAGGTGGTAACAGCAGCCAGCCTATATACCTTTAAGGAATGGTTAGATAAATTCACTGAGGCCAGGTGGATCGACACTACTAGAATGGATAACTAGGTACTTCTTCCAGGTTGAATAGAAAGGCAGAATGCCTTTCAAGGCTGTTTGCAGGGAGCTGAGGGCAGATGGTGTTGCTTTTGTCTGCTTGAGATGCCCAGAAAGAATTGGTGCGCCGCTGTTTGAGACAGGATATTGGACTAGATGGGCTGTGGCCCGATCCACCGGCAGATCCACCTTTTAGTTTTTCCAAAATTGGAAACTAAAGACAAACAGCAACACAATTACATATGTTTTTATTGATATGTTTTATTCTTATTGTAACCCACCCTGGGACCATTTGGTGGGATATAAATTTCTTTAACAATAACAATAATAATAATCCATTCAGAAATTAGCTCTACTCTTTTCTTTTTACTTTCAAATAGAGGGAATGAGGAAAGGGACTCAGGCTCATACTGTAAAATACTTGTGGAAACAATGATTATTCCCAGCGGCCCCTTTTGGAATTCGGTGAAGATCAGAGTCTGGCTGGCTTCAGAAGGGGACCTCAACTCCCCCTAACTGATCTACCTACAGCCCGTGATCGTCATAGTCTTTCCTTCATAGGGACTTTCCAATTCTCTCCCGACTTATTCCCAGCCAATGCATCGGGGCACCGACGAAACACATGGCAGAGAATTGCACTTTGTAAGAGAAGACCGGATCCTGCCGACTCCCAGTCAAACTGCCCCCCCCCCCCGTTATCTTACCCTCCCTGAGGCTCCCTCTCGCCCTCCGCGGGTCCCTCTGCCAGGGCTGCTTCCTGCCTGTACGAGTTCCCGACTTCTCTGCCTTCGCTCCATCTTTCCTCTTCTTAGCGACTGGAGCCATCAGGAGGAAGAAGGCAGCCAGTGACTTCCTCCGGCTCCGTCGCAGACTGCCGACGTCCAACTCGCCGCGCCCGCTTCTTTAATTGGGTTCGCCGTGCAACACTGGTACCGGCGTTCGATTTACTTTGCCTGCGAAGCACAGACATGCTCGGAGGGAGGGGGTGTGGCCTCCCTCGACAGGGGGAGCGGCAGGCCAGAGGCATTCTCAATCGCACGCCGAGCGGCTTCTCAGTGCTCCCGCCAGCGTCCGTACACTTTCGTTCTTCGCGATGCTGCCGGGGCATCCTTGTGCCGGGACTCCCTTCGCGACCCCCACCGGAGACCACTGCTGTTTGCCCGAAGAGCCTTCGGCCGAGACGGTGGCTGCGCAGCTGCGAGCGGTGGCGCGGTTCCTCCGGCGACTCCTGCCACTCTGTCAGGCGCACACGGTCGAGTTCTACACGCGCGGCTTGTGGGAGGCGATGGTGGCGCTTCCTCCGGAGACGGTGCTGGAAGAACTGAGCGGAGAGAAGCTCCGCGGGCTTCTGGAAGAGCCGCCTCCGCAGCGCCCTCTTCAGGAGGCCGCCGGTAAGGACAGTACCAATGCGCCCAGCGACTTGCCTGGCTGGCTTCGTCACCTGTCTGAGCTAAAACACCTAAGGATTAATCCAGTTTCAGTCCACTTTCGGAGTGAGAGATCACATCGGGAACGTGCCGAATTGTTTTCTTTCAGCATTATCTAACCCAGAAATCCATCTTTGGGCGAGGTGAAGTGGAAAGAAAACGATTAGTCGTTTTGCAGGTGTGTTACTTCCCTCTGAAAGTGGATTGGAACTGGATTAAACAGATGTGAACACAGCCACCATCTCTTCAGGATGGAAACAACCATTGGGCATTGGGGTTTGTTTTTTTTATCTTTATCCTGCCGGAGCATCATCAGTTCAGATGCTTTTGTCACATATAGACAAGGAATCAGACTAGGCGTGTTTTCCACTGTCACTAGAAGTACCCATTAAGTACCCATGTGTAACAGGAGACAAATGCATATTCCCAAAAATTTGTGATTATTGGATCACATCTGCCAATTCATTAAATACGTGTACAGGTGTATGCCCAGAGGTGATCCAATGTAATTATGGGCCATTTCTCTTTCTTTAGAGATTGTCAAAATTCCTTAGTGAACTGCTGCTCATTTAGCTTGAGCATGTCTGTACTTTCATGTGCCCTCAATCCACAGCCTTGGTTTATGCAATTTATAAACTGGAAATGATAATAAGGTCCCTAGAAACTAAAGTTTCTGGATAACTGAGCTGACAACTGGGCAGTTATAATTTTCTCAGATGCCCCTTGCCATCCCTCCTGTTATCGTTCCCCTCCTCTTTTGTGGTAGGTAGGGAGAAAAAGTTTTGGGTTAGGGCAAAACAGAGGATAATATTGCCAAATAAAGGATCATAATATTAGTAAATAGGATTTGATGAACTTTATCAACCGTAATGCGCCTCTACCCCTGGTTGCAAAACACAGGCTAGATCTTGGCTTACAGGGTTGATTTTGCGCATTGTGGAACTGATCCCCATGGTTGTGGGGAATCACCAGTATGAAACTGCACAGTTGCACAGAAGTGCTGCCCCGACAGGCACCGATCACAATGGCCGGGAACCATGAGGAGGTTATAGCAAACCAGCCACCCAAGCAGCAATTTCTGCCTAGTCTACTCAGTTACAGGGCTGGTCAGCAAGAGGCAAACTGCCCCAGGAGCAGCACCAGGGGGTGGGTGAGTGATCAAAGGGTGGAACTCCCCACCCTTGGCCACATCATGATTTTAGCAGCCAGAAACAGCCCAGTCAGAGAGGGGTGGGAACCTCAACTGGTAAAGGGCAAGGCGGAAAAGATGCGTTTTATGGACGTTTTCAGTGAGAATGGTAATATTCAGCTTGTCTACAATTTATACTCAAACAAATAGCAATGGGCCGAATGCGCTTTCATCTTGGTATTAAATTCAATTTGGATTTAAAAAGTCAAGTGGGAACGGGGCCTGAGAGTGGATGGAGTAGCTAGTCAGGCTAGCCGGCACAAGTTAAAATGGCCATTTGTTTCCGTCCTCTCTAGGAGGAAGACGGAAATGGGCAGCCAGGGCTTTAGGGCTCAAGGGTCTTACTTCTGCTTCTCAGGGCCTCACAGCCTCCATTGGGGATTGGAGGACTTGGACAAAAGGAACTCTGGGATTCAGCACCTAGGAAGCTTGGATTATTCCCTGCTTGGATTATCCCCCTGTATTTCACCTAGTCTAGTGAAGGAACTCTGGCATTCAGTTCCAAAAAGGATCCATAGAGAATTGGACAGAGACGTGATTCTTTCTAGCTCCATCAGCAAGTCTACCATTGTGGTAAAAGGCTGCCATTTACCTCACTGTCTAGGCAAAGGAGCTCATCAGTCTTGATTTCATTCTTATTTGTGCCCTCGCTACCTTGGGAACTGCCCTAGCAATCATGTTGCAGGCCTTAGATGGATGACCTAATGGTTAGATCTCTAAGCTTTAAACACTGCCGCTTTCTCAAGGGGAGAAGAGGAAGCTTGGATAGATCTGATAAACCCTTTCCACTTTGGCTGAGAAGAAGATGTTGTTGAGTGAAGCCAGATATATACATGCTCTGGCATATTGCAGGCTCCAGTTCTGAAATACAATCTGGAATAAGACCAAGTGCAGAAAGGGCCCCTCTTTGCTTTGATAAGGACATTAGAACAGGATTCAGAGCTCCTTTGCAGATATAACCTTAAAGGAAGCTTTCTTCTTCTCATCCCTTAGGCAGCACTGAGCCAGAGGATGTGTAGTCACTGTTAAGACGGGTGGGATGGGGGGGGAAATGAAGACATTCCTTTGAATAATCATCCACACCATCTTTTGCCCTGCCCAGCAGCAGCAGTGTCTGCAGGCATTTGTGCTTTGATGAGTGCTTGAAAATCAGGATGTCTGAAGCCTCTGCTTTATACTGTCGTCAACAAGATTGTCAATGTGACTATGTAGTTGCTTATTACTACTGTGGTCTTTTTAAAATCTCTCATTATTGTCCACTTTTCTCTTTTCATTCTGACAGAGTTATTTCATGGAACACTTGCTGGAAGTATTTATCTCATCTGCATTCCTTTACTTGCCCTGCTAAATGCAATAGATGGTAGTAAATATGAAAACTGGGCTTCTTTTCTAATTTTCTACACACCTTTTTTGCTCCCCAGTACCTTGCTTTCTCTCTTTCCTTTGACGTTTCTTTGGGCAATATTTGTTTGTGTGCTTATTCACTTGGCTCAGTAATTGACCTTTCACCCTAAAGTCCTAGGAGATTGGGAAACCAATAAAACCAGCCACCAGATAATCATTGAAACCTAAAATGAAACAGTAAATTGAAACCGTAAAACTCTGCACCACAATCTTAACAGCCCATTCTTATGAGTGAGTCTAATGGAGCACAATCTGATTTACTTCTGAGTAGACCAGGCCATGATCGCATTGCAAGACTGTTACTATAGCAGCTGCAAGAACCGGTCGTTGTTGGCTTCTAAGAACGTTCATGTCAGCTTCTTATTCTTTTTTCCTTTTACAGATGAAAGAGCCCTTTTCTATTTGCACTGTGGCTCAGGCTGGTATTTCATTCCAGCCAGGATCGTAGGTATTTCTCTTGCAATTGTAAACAGAAACTGTAACTTTTTTTGCGGGTGTAAATTAAAATTACATCTGGCTATATGGTTTCTTTGCGCAATTAAGAAAAAAAGTAAAACCAAATGTACATTCTTTTTCATAAGTAAAAAAAGGCACTTTTACTTTATGTCCATTTGACTCGTAAAGTCTTATGATGATTACTTACATATTGTCTTTCATCAGTACAGAAGGTCTTGCAGCTTCCAGCTGTGGTTCTGTCTCCACTTATCAGAACTTGCAGCATATTGTGTCAAAGGTGGTGAAATCTGTGGGTATCTAATTTCTGTTGTTTTGCACTATGCTTTGAAATGAAAGGATCTTTTGTCAGCATATATGAGAACACTTCACTTTTTATATGTACAAATGCCTCTGACTGTCAAATGTGAGCCACTTGAAGGGTTATTTTTAATGGACAATAGGAGACTATAGCAAAGTATGGTGGCATTCTTTAATAAAAAGATGTTTTTCTTATGTTGAATGTTTTTACTTACCATGCTTTGTTCAGGGTTTAAACCACATCCTGCTTCATGATGTGCCAGATATAAAACTAAACAACAATAAAAGAAAAAAAAAATCTTTAACCAAGGGCGGATGAAGCCCTAATACCAGTGAGAGTTAAGAAAGCCCTTAGCTGCTACCTCTGCACAAGCCCTGTTTGGTAGTGGTGATAAAAGCAGCATGTATGTTTGCCTCTAATTGTCACTTCTGGCAGCAAAAATAGAGAACACTGCATGGAAGGGACAAGAAGCTGGGAAGGGCATTTAACATTATTCACAGACTATTCATATTGAGCTCACCAAGTGGTGTGGCTGACAGACCTGTGCCTGTGGAGTGTGTAATTCTGATAGCTCTGTGGTTAGAAGCTAGGGGAGCTTGATTCTTTGCTTTAGAATAATTGTGGGCCCACTTAAAAATGTTTACAAGCAATTGTCAGAAATCAACCCATCATGCATTATTGAGAAACAGTATACAAAAAGAATACATGAAATTCATGTGTTGGACTCTACTGAATTGTAAGATCAGGAACAGGTTTCAGATAGTTTTGTACTGGGATATGTTAGCTAAGCTGAGTATATTTTGATGGAGAGCAGCAAGTTCCTTGCACTCACAATACTTCTGAAGACTTAGGCTGTTTTTGCACTGGCCCTGAAGACCCCATTAGGAGCCCTTTAGGAACATGATTGGTACCAATTGGGAAAGCCCTGTCCCCACTGTAGACCCCTTTTGGACTCCATCTAGAGGGCCCTGTCACCACGAGGGCAGGAGAAATCCGGATTTAATGGGTCCTTTCGGCCCTTAAATCCAAATTTCGTTTGGACCTGTTTAGAGGTGTCTACAATCCAGTCTTCAGCAGTGAAGACCAGATTAGTGGATGCGCATCTGCACCACTTACCTGCCAGGGTCAGGCCTATCATGAGCGGAGCTGCATGCGCAGGTGGTGCCAGCTCCACCCTGCCACTCACAGCTACAGAGGCTTGCACAAGCTTTGTGCAAGTGGCATCCCTGCCCAGGAGGAAGACCTGCTGTGAGGGCTGCTCGCTTTGCTTTGGGGGGCATGTTTGGCAACCCAATGCTTCTACTGCCTCTGCCTCCTGCTGCTGATGCCCCAGCACCAAAGCAGCCTCCCAGGGAAGGTGGCAGCAGCGATGACAATGGCAGGTGCATTGACAGATGTGGCTGCAGTCACTGCCTGTGCTGTGACGGAGGTGGTGGCAGCATTGGGCAGGTGGCAGTGGCAATTGCAGCCGCATCTGTCAATGTGCCTGCCATTGTTGCTGCCACCACCGCTCCTGCCAGCCCCCCCCCCCCCGAAGAGGCTGCTTTGGTGCTGGGCCATCAGCAGAGGGAGGCGGTGGTGGGTGCACTGGGGCACCGATCGTGCCCGCCAGCCAAAGTGGGCAGCCGTGATTCACCGCTCCCCCCGTGCAGCTGTGGAACCTCAGCAGGACTACCTCCAGGGGCCTGATTTGGCCCACAGGAGGGATTCTGTGGTGCATGCACAATACCCTGCTTAGCACCCATTCCAATTGGGTGCTAGCATGTCATTGCGCATGTATGGGGCCCTCCTGGAGTTCTGGATCTTCAAGATCCATATCCCAGGAAGCACCCCATCTCAAAGATCCATGCAAAAACGGGGTTACCGTGGCGGCTGTGTCCTCTCATTTGTCACACTCTTCATATGATTAAGAGGAGCAGCGACTGAGATGCTGCACTGTTGATATTGCACAAGAGGATTTTGAAGAAGGAAAAGCAAAGCACTTTGAATCTATTGAGTCGCCGCTATTGAGTGTTTCACTTTGTTAATTCTTCTTAAACACTTAACACACTTTCATCCTTTTAAACAATTTGTTTTCATCTTTCTTTCTGTACAGAGAGCTGTAGTTTTTTAAATATTCTTTGTGAGAATTCTCAGAGGCTTATCAACGTGCAAGCTTTTGCTCTAGCTGCTAAATTCTACTCCATGCCAAACCTTGGAGTGTGTATTCCACTTGAACAGATCCTGGATGCACTGAAAAGGAGACAACAGCCAAAATCCAGTAAGTTATGACCTTGGAATCTAGTTCTATTTCATAAATACCCAGCCTTTCTAATTAACTAATACATGTTTTGCAAACTGCATGACATTTTAGGTAAGTAGTTGTCGGCAACATCATCCCCATTCTGATCCTTCCATCTGTAACTGATTGGCCAGAAACAAGTAGTTGCTATAAAGCTGAGCATAAAGCAGCAACAATGGAGAGGATGCAGCCAGCAAATCTGAAGGGAAATGATATTCTGCCTTGATAGACTCACTTTCAAAGGCTTTGGAAGAGGTTATCTAGCTGTTGAGCAGATAAAGGCTCAGCCTTCCCGTCACTAAATACTTGGTACAGATCAGATATCTCTGAAGGAAGGATGATCCAAAGTGGCAGAAAAACTAGCTTTCTGGCTCTTTGCAGCACTGATACAACAAACACAGTCTCTTGATCTACTGTATGCTGGCAATGACCTTCTCCTTTCTGATAATACAGAAAAACTGAGATTAGAAAAGATTTCATGAGTGTCTGGCTCAGAATTGTGTTGCATAAACTGAAAAAGTAAAGGTAAACTGGGCAAACTGCATTGCAAAGAAGTCCTATGTAAACAGAAGTAACATTATATGATGATGTGTCATCACTTCCAAGAACATTTTTTGGGCCCGTTTTCCAAAGTGAATCGTGAAAGCTCTGTTTTTGTGCCTTTTGGACCAGCTCTTATCTTTTGAAAAATGATTTTTCTTTTTAAAGAAATTGTTTGCCAACTTCTTACAGCACTGAGAAAAAGTATTTGACCCTTTCTCCCCCCCCCCACTTTTGCATATTTGTCATATTTATTATAGATTTTCAAACAAACTTTAATTATGAGACAAAGGCAACCTGAGTAAATGCAAAATGCAACTTTCAAGTGATCGTTTCATTTATTGAAGAAAAAGTTATCCAACACCAATGTGAAATATTGTGCCCTTATTACTCAGTCAACCAATTTATTGATAATTGGGTTCAGTCAGATTAGGCACATCCAGACTTGACTACTAGCAACTATGTTGAATCCAGTCATCACTTAAATAGCACATGTGAAGCTATAATAATAAAGCTGCATCCATAGTTTTTTTCCTCATGAATTTTTATTATCTCAAGGGCTACAGAAACCAATTTCCAAATTGCTCTCCCTAAACATCTCTGCCGAGCCAAAATATCATTATTGCTAGCAGAAGGAAGAGCAAAATATTTAAATATCATAATAGTTCTTAAATGTAGGTCTTTATTTGTAAGGGTAAGATGGAATTCACTAGACAACTACCTAATAAAAGGCCAGTACTTTGGTGTTCCCTGCGAGTAAAGATACTCTCCTTGTACAAGGAGTAATGTGGAATCTCTGTACCATGGTCCCCTCTTCTTTTATACAAGGAAGTCATTGTGAACTGTTAAAGCAAGTTATCATTTTTTTCTGCCAGACAGCTATAATGGTATTTGACCTATCTTTTAGAAGGGACTAATTGGAAATCACAGAAATAACAGCATTTTTTTTTGTAGCTGTAGATAAAGTAAGGAAATGTCTAGTTTTTCCAAATATTAAAATATTTAAAATTGTTTCTAGTGTTAATGGCATAGTATATAAAGTTCTTCGGGTCAGTGGCCATGAATAGACACTGTACTATATTGTACAATGTGGAATAGGCTAAAACATATCAACAAGCAGCACACCATGCTGTGATCAACAGAAATTCCAGAAAAGGTTATTTCTCTCATAATTGAAAGGTGTTAAAAAAAGAAAGAAGAAAAAGAAAATCCAGAAAAGATGAGAAGGAAAGTTATTGAAATATGTCAGCCTGGAAAGGATTACAGAACCATTTCTAAGGCTTTGGTATTCCAGCAAACCACAGTGAGAACCATTATCTCCAAGTGGAGAAAACCTAATACTCTTGATTTCCCAGAAGTGGACAGTCTACCAAAATCTCTTCAAGACTGCATTAACATATATTTACTCAGATGTACAGGTAAGGACTGTGGGCCTCATTCACAATAGACAACAATGGCAACCATGCGAAAGTTGCATTATTAACCAAGAGGAACTGTAGCAACGAATTATGACTCACACGCAGGATTTTTGCCAAGTGAAAGTAGTAAACCCTAAGCCCCCTTTATTAACACATGCCAAGGCTTTTATACAGTTTTCTCTGAACAATGGAAAAGTACACTCAGGAAACTCATATTTGGTTACAACAAGAGAACTGGACTGAACCAGTATATACCCAGTTATAACAGCCTAAATGTAAGGATAGTGCTACATAGGAAATGCCATATATGGTGTTATTGTGAGGACCAATAGAAGCCTGTCTCTGTGCATGTGGACATCTCGTGTCAGCATCCTTGGACGTTGCACATTGTTTACATGTACTGTGCATTGGTATGTGTATGTGTATGTTTTGACTTCCTTTAGAGAGATATTAGGAAAGTTACAGTGACCCAGAATGTATCCTTTGGCCTAGTAATTTAGCATAGCAATATCAGCTTAGCAACTGCACCCCCACAAGGAACACAAAGGCTCATCTTGCATTTGTCAAAAACGATCTTCATGGGGACACACTGTCTGCTTCTTGAGTTTCAGTTTGGTGCAATGGGCTGGGTCCTGGTCAAGGTGGTGAGCGTAAGCCTCTCAGTCAAGCTGTTGTCCTACTTATGCTTGTGCTAAGCTGTATAGTATGCTTTTGCTGCTCTTTTTCATTGAAATACATTACCTTTTTCAACTTCATGCTTGCTCTCGACATGTGTTCAGACTTGTATAAATGAGACCACAGAAGTAGCTTTCAAAATGAGATATCTAATTTTAATTTCTGAAATCATGCAAACAGAACAAAACTGTTTCAGAACTTACTATCTTTATTGAACCAGGATTAAGTAAAGTTTTTTAACTGTAACAAAATTGCCCGGTAATCACGTGGTGAGCCTAAGTATTGAAGTTCAGAACTGTAACATGGTCTTTTCATATGATCACAGGGGCCTTTAAATAAGGAATGTTTTCCAGACATTCTAAGAAATTTTTTTATATTTCAGAATGTGACACATCTGTTCACTGTTGAGAAATATTCTTGAACAAATTGTATTTTTTTAAAATTGCACCCAAGGAGGACTGTTGCAGCATTCAAATGTATTATGCTGAAAATTCTTTTTCATACGTTTTTCATTATTTTTTTAGTCATAAGAATAATAATGTGCTTGAGATACTGCTTTGAAGAGCCACACACCCTGTTTTAGAAATAATTGAAATAGTTGGGAAATATGTTATCCATTTCTGGAGTTACACATACATAGCGTACCTTTATTTTTTTAAAATGTAAGTTGTTTGTGTAATGTAGAAGAGCTCTAGTCTCATGATACAGTGGTGTAATGTTGAATGTTCTTGTATTTGTAGAGCATCTTTTTTGACTACCAGTGGTTTAAATGCAGGATTTCTCTGCAGTGGAGTTTGTGTGTCCATGTCCAGTGATACTAATAGACACAATGAATTTGAGGCACAACAGTTTATTGTGTGAACAATGTACAGTTATACATGCTAATTAATGAACTGGTTGAAGTGTTGCGTACCTTGAATATTCGTACATTTGGATGGGATTATTTGGGTGTTTGAGTTCAAATAGAACAACCCTAAATTGAACATCCCTGATTATGAACAACTCTTTCAATACAGAAATAAAGCAGCCATATTATACAGTGTTTTGTCATGGCATTTTGAGCATCATTTTAAGAAGCCTGTGTTTTGCCTCTGGGTTTGGTTTTCTGAGTTCTTTTAGGAGTTTGCAGGATTATTATTATTGGTTTTCAAAAATAATCTGTTCACCCACTTTCCTTTATTTCTAATATGTGACTAGTTTTGATAATTGATGTTCATACACAGATTTTGCTTTCCTTGGAAATCTTTGACCCTTTGGGTGTGTTTGAAACAAGTACTCAACAAAAGAGTGATTTCTTTAATAAGTTTAAAAAATCCCTTTGTCTCACAAGGGCTTTCCAGTGCACCTATTGAGGAAAGTAATCATGTCAGCATCTTTCTGATAGAAGTAAATGTGATTATTTTCATGTTCTCCCATGTACACTGGGATGTGCACTTCCAATGTCCTCATTTACAGGAACATAATGCCCTCATGTTCCTTTAGGGTGCAGCTAAATCTGACAGTCCTTGAAAATACGGGAAGTGGCTGAGATGGATGTAGCATCAAGAGGTCAAAATCTCATCTGCTTCTGATCTGGTATTTCAGACTATGATTGTATGGTCTGATCAAATAATGACATTGTTTTGTCTCTAATTTGGGAGTAATTGAATGAGATGAATAGATAGGGCATGTGTTGTAAGCCTAGCTACTTTGGTGCCATCTTTAACTCTCTCCTGGCCCACAGATGTTGCTTTTGCAGATGAACTCTGGAACTGTAATTACTGACAAGTGTATGCTGATGGGAACTAATTGGGAAGTGGAGATGTTTTGAGGCCAGTTAAGTGACCTTTGAAGGAATAGGGAGTTAACTTGGTCTTTTGATGTACAAGCTACGCAGGAGAATTGGGTGGAAAGAACTAGTATATATATGTAATTGCTGGTGCTGTGCTCTGAGTGACAATATTGCTCCTAAACATGTCTCCATAGTCTTGACCTGAGGCCTAGGAAGTGACTATGACATTGTATGGCTGCAGTGTTCTTAGAAATCTTTAAGTAGTAAGAGATAGTGAGTTTAACTAGGGCACACTGTATATCATGCAACATGCCATAGCTGCATTATTTTGAATTAACATATGTGCTGTGAACTGGAAATGAAGCTTTGTTCAGGTTCAAATAAGCATATGCTACACACTCATTTGTAGGTATCTCAGAAAGCCATTCAAACCCATCTAAAACCATAAGATTCTATTTTGAAAAGTATTTGTGATAAACATTTACTATTTTTTAAAAAAAACTGCTATAATGTAGCATCTCTTTTAATAGCATTTTGTGAAACAGATACATTTATTCTTTTTTGTATAGCAGTTATATAGCAATGTGAACACTTCAATTTTGTTCACTAAAAACAGAACTGATATTGATAGTTAAAACTGTTCCATAAAGTTATACACTTTTACGTATTTCTCAAATTAAAACACTTTTTTCTTTTTTTATACTTAGATGTTGAGATAAAAACAGATGACTTCATGAATAATAAGAAGTCACATGAAGTACAGCTGATGTCACAATTAGTAGATGGCATTGCAAAATATTATGGCATAAACCAGGTAAGAATTCTCATGATTTATTATTTTACCATATACTTTCAACAACAGCAGCCATCCATGTTCAGGTCCTATACTTTGTATGATGCTGAGGGCTGAAGACTTTGAAGGAGATAGTGCTCCTTGCAGAAAGGTAGAGATATCAAGACAATCTTTCATTAAGATTCAGGTCTTTGCAAATTTGATAAATTTTCACAGGAAATCCAAATCTACAAAAAAAGTGATCAGTACCATGGACAGAGTATAAGGGAACTAAATTGTGTTAGCAACCTGATAGAGTTAGCTGGATCCTCTCCTTCTTGCCAGGGACAAAATGATACAGAGAATCTAGGACTCTCTGTAAACTGCTGTTCAACAAGACAGAACCACAATAAAGAGCATCAGGACTGCTTAGTGTCCCACGCAGTTGCACAAAGCCACCCTGACCACAAATGCGGAAGTTAATGAAATGTCTCCATGATAGATTGAGCAGATGAATTCCCTGTGTGACTATCATGCTGTCACCTGCCCCATAACCTCCGTGTGCTGAAGAGAGCCTAGACTTAATATGCAAGGCACCTAATAGTTCTGGGCTTTTTTCTTGTGGTTCAGTCCTATTAAACAGTGGTTTGGGATGAATTTCATCTCCTAGTTTAAACATTTTGCCCTGTATTTGGTGATGGATATTAAATCTTTAGACTCTCTGGTTTGTTTGTTTATATCCCACCCTATGCTGGTAGGTCTCAGGGCTGATTACAAGTTTTAAAACAACAGGTTAAAACAACAGTATTCATAAAAACACTTTAAAAAGTCCAGCATATTTAAAAACTTATACTAAATATTAAAATAGTAATATTGTTGACACCTAGTATGCTGTGACAGCAACTGTTAAGATGCCAGAACTTTTTAAGGGCTTATAAGAAAAATTATTGACCTTGATCATATTGCAATGGAGTGAAAGGTGCAAATGGACCACTTGAGTGTAAGATTTCATATTTTTGATAGAAATATTTGTAGTGTGTTGAGTTTTCTATTTTTTATGGATTCAAGGACCACCCCTTTAAAAATTTCCTAGCCTAGGACCACAGCACTGAAGTATTGCCTGGAAGGCAAGTTTCTTATATACATATAAGTAGCACAAATTCATTATACAAAAAGTGTATATTGTCTGACAAAAAAACAACAGCCCTTCTCTGAAAAGTTGCATTTGCCTCTTAGGGTGGTCCTCAGAACCTTCCTATGAGTGTAAGCAGGAAAGCTCCAAGATCTAGGCAGAAAATAGACTATATTTGCTGCCTGTTCCATTTCATTCTTCACCCAACTCATGCAACTTTCTAAAAATAATCTATTGTTAACATATATATGACACAATTTATTAAGTCACAGGAATACTTGCAGTTTATAGTAAGATAAAGTAGAATAAGTCAAGCTATTTTAGCGTTAACTATTAAAACAAAACACATACCTCAATAAAGTGTCTAAATTTGGTTTGTTAATATTGTATTTGTTGAATAGCACATATGCAGCCTTTTTCTAGGGCTAAAGCCTTAATTCTGATGTTTCATTAAATAATTTTGCTTTGTTCCTTGAAATAACTATACTTGAGCATTGTATTGAATGTAGTAAAGTTTTGTTATGGTTTGGAACTTTAAGTTTAATAGTTTATTGTTGGCATGTTGAGTCAATGGTATTTCAGCAGGAATTAGATTTTTTCAGTATGTTTTATTTTACCCGGCTGAACAAATTTTCACCGCACTTTGCAGAAGTAACACGAATAAATGTACATTGAGCTAAAAGTTAGTAGAAATGGCTTTCCAAGTTAGCATAGGCGTACTGATGAGCACTAGAGGTCAGTAGAGTAAAAGATAGTAAAAGAGTAGTGAACAGCCTATGTGGAAGCATCATGATGGATTCTGACAAATCAAAATTACTATATATCGGATGTTACATCTTTTAAAAATATCCTTCATCCTAACATCCAATGTTTAATTCAAAACAATAAATGTAAATATATAAGGATTCATATAAAATATACTTAATACTTAATTTTGTTATGATTTATAACCCTTAGTATGGATTTAAAATAGTTAAGAGGAGAAGGATATTTAGGATATTCTGTCTTCTGAATGTAAGCTCAAATAAGATGTTACTTGGGCTTTTCACGTAAGAAACCACTGCCTTTTGTGTGTTTTAAATGTATGAATTACTGTACATATTTTAGCCACAGTATTTTCTACATGCTTTGTTTGGGTTGATCAAGTTTATCTTTTAGGTTTCCCAAACTATATATTTTTGTAAGGCTACTAATACAGATCTCTTAATATCTGGGGGAATGAGTTCAGGAAAATCCATCTGTTTCTTACCCTACTCCGTGCAGCAGCTGCCAGGCTTAGCTTTGGAACAGCAGCATGTTGCCATATGCTACAGTCACCCCTTTAATCTTCTTCCCTGCTAAGTTAAATCCTGAAAGAATAAAATACCAGCATTTCTTTCCCAGCAATATTAACTTCAGTTAGCCATTATTTGTGTGTGTGTGTTTGATCAGCTTGTGCTTTATTGTGTGTGTAAAACTACTGTTAAAATTTAATACAGTTTTCTTACCATGTTCTTTTTCAGCACACTACACACACAGATACCTGCTTTTAGCCCTTTTTTTCTGACAGTCACTTGATAGTGGCACAAAAACGCTGCAACCATGAGGAGGGACATCACATTTTTGCTAAGCCACTCATCGATATGTGCAACATTGCTGGGGTGTAAGTTAGCTCCTGGAAAAGATTCACAAAGCAGAGAATACTCACTGGGGTGAAAAAAGATAGGAATAAAAGACAGTGTGGTAAAAGACTGTATTTAACATAATTAACCGTGTTCCCAAATGGTCATTTGAGACAAAAGCCTGAATAGTTTTCAATAACCCTTGTTCGCCATGGTCCACAAAAGGTTTGATGATGATCTTACAGTCTTTGTAAAGGAAAGGTTTGGTAACCATTGTAGTAAGCCTCAAAATACAGCAACAGAATTATTTGAATTATTGAATTGGAACTATTTTTTCTGAAATACTTGTATAATGAGTTTATAATGGATTTCTTTATAATAGGAGCATCTGCTACTTTTTTGATATGTGCTTCCAAAAATGTGTGTTGCAGGTTATTGACCTGGGCTCCGGAAAGGGCTATCTGAGCTCCTTCTTGTCAATGCAGTATAATTTGAAAGTTTATGGAATTGATTCCTCAAATACAAACACCCGTGGAGCTAATGAAAGGAACAGGAAATTGAAGAAACACTGGCAAGCCTATGAAAGACGGGCGAGAACAAATGTCAGAGGGCATGTGTTCAAAGGAGCAGAGGAAAGGCTAGAGCAAGATAAGGAGAAATTTAAAGCAAATACCTCTGAAAAGCTCTTAAGTACTAATAACAGCCTTCAAAGTCAGGCCCAGGTGGTTGCCTCAGATTCCAGTCTATTTGAAACAGCTGATGTTTTCACAGGCTGTGATATGTGTATTACTAACAAACAGTATGAACTTCACTCTGAGACTCAGCTGCAGTCCGATGAGAACTATATTCCAGAAGATGCATTTCTAAGTATTCTGTCTGCTGATGCTGTAGAAACTGACTGTTCAGCCAGACCTAATTGCAGAGATCTCTGTGAAGAGGAAAAGGAACGAAGGAAGATGGCTTCCCTGAAAGCCAAAGCAAGCAGATCAAAAGAAGCCAACATATATTCTCCACTAACTTCATACATCACTGCAGAAACAGAGCTTCGTGATATTGTTGCAGATCTAGAGGTTATTTTGTTTGTTTCCATACTTTTGTTTCTTATCATGGTGCAAGTTATGTCAGCATAGCATATAAGCCTAGAATATTAAGTATCTTCTAAGGATTAAGTCCGTACTTCTGTGCTGGTCCAACACGGGAAATAGGTTATTAAAAGTAAAAGAGGGTGATAAAAGAGGGATACAGTGACCACCTGTGACTTTCAGGTAAGTACACATCTTCACTTTTTTATTCTGATGCTTGAAGTATTTTCTGTTAAAACAGTATCTGCCAAGCCTTGCGAGCTACCCACACATTTGGCATTTTTAGAATCCATGCTTTGGGTACTCTTACTGTGCTTGCTCCTTCCTCAAAAAGAGTGACAGAATAGCTGAACTCTTAAGAAAGTGTCAGAGAAACATCCAAGTGTACCACTGCTCCCTTGGACTTCACAATTACTATCCTTGACTTTGGCTATAACAGGAAATACAATATATTATCATTGTTGTTTAGAAATGCTATTGGAATATAGATTTAGGTAAATGGAGGTTTTGTATAAATTGATTTTTTTCCCCCATTCATTTTCCTTATACTGTCCCCTGTATCTAAATATGTGCATACATGGCTTGTATTAAATTTCATTCCTTAAAAATGTAGACAAATTATTAGGTTCAAGTATCAGCTTGGTCATGAAAGCTTATGGCGGAAACTTAAACCGATTGATGGCTCTTAGCATAACCTATCTCCTAGTGGAGGAGAATGATATACATCACTGTGATCTCTTTCATGTAAAACTGACCTTGGAATATCAGAACAACAAAGTAGGAAATCAGGAGAGAGATAATCCTGATTTCTTTGCACCACATGTGGGGAACAATTAGACCCCAAAATGTGGAAGATATGGTACTCCATTTGACAACTGAAGTAGGAGTGCATGGGTTAAAAATCTTTGAGTGATTATACTAAAATAACATCTTTAAATTACTCAGATGAAGACAGTAGTTTCTGCAAGAAGAAAAGCTGAGAAACCAATGTATGTTGAATGAAAAAAATTATGCAAGCAATCTCCCTTAAATACTGAGATGCTTCTATTTTTCACAGACTTTGGTATGATCCACACTTTTTTTCTAACGTCAAAGCAATGGCAATAAGATCTGAAGAGCTTCCTGTTCAGTAAAAGAGCATCTAGTATAGTCAACATTAGCATTTTTTCAAGGAAAAATTGTTTCAACAGCTATTATACTGAGTGCCCATTTGGGATTTCGGTAATGTAGATAGTATTGAAATGGTGCAGAATAAATTCATTAAAGGAATTTTAGCATATCCACCTAGTACCCAGGCTCCCTGTCTTCAGCTAGAAGTGAATTTGTTCTCTATTTGTGTTAAGGCAATTAAAGCAATTATTTTATAGGAAACTTGTGCAGATGACAGATGATTGTTTAGCTAAGGAGTATTTTCAGGAGCACCTTGATAAAGGAGGACTGGAACATACTTTGCTTATGGTAAATGAGTCCGCTCACCTTGGATTTTGACAGGATTCATGATATAAAGTTCCCCATAAAATTTGTCATTTTCCAATTTACTAGAGGATATTAGCAAAATATACAATAATCTGCAAGTTCCAAGTTGTGTCAGTTTATTAAATAAAGCCTGACTTGTTTCCACATTAGAAAGATTTTTACCAAGGACTGTGGTTCATCCTCAGTTAATCTATATGCGAGATGCAGCGGTACTCCTGCAGAAAAGACATTCTGTATCTGTGGTGAATTATAACTGGAAGATCTCATTCATTGTATTTCATATTTTAAATTGTTGAAGACACCTCGTAAAAGGTTTTCTAGTCCGTTCTTGTCACATTTGCAGGTTCTTCCTCTGGAATTGTTTGTTATTTGATGTCCTTTATAGATAGTGGCAAGTGGCTTTATTTGCTAGTGTAAGATCAGGAAACAAATCTCAGTTGATTGTGAGGCAATAACTTTTAAAGAATTTTCTTTTTATTTGCTAAAATCCATGATTGCAATTAACAATGGAATTGAAAACCACAAATAAATAATAAGGGGATCAAAGAATTTAAAGCCTCATTATCTGTAGGGATGTGGGTTTCTCGCTCGTTAGTAAACTGGTTGATCATTTAATGAAGGGAGAGAGAAAGAGGATTCTCTCCAGTAGTCAGATATGAGTGTACGCTTTTGGGTGCACACTTACCACTGGTTTGTAGCCTCATTGAGCTGGTGACACTCATGCAAAAGAAATGAGGCAGGTTAGCCACTGATGTTATATGTTAACATCTACTGTCACGCATTTTAAATTGTTCCTAATACCATCCTATCACCATCCTAATCGAGTGGGATTTGTCCAGAGTTCACCATGTTCGTGCTTTGATAATGATCCAGTTAGAGTGCTTACCTCTGAACTTTGCTCTTTTCTTTATAGGACTGTGTACTGGTGGGTTTGCATACTTGTGGCGATCTTGCTCCAAGCACGTTGCGACTTTTCTCTGCTAAGCCTGAAATCAAGGCAGTGTGCAGTGTTGGTTGCTGCTACCATTTGCTGTCAGAGGAACATGAAATTCAGAAAGGTACAGCAACCCATTTCTATCTGAGTCAAGTTTTGTTT
The DNA here is from genome assembly GCA_023333525.1 of Aspidoscelis tigris stejnegeri. Classification (NCBI taxonomy): domain Eukaryota; kingdom Metazoa; phylum Chordata; class Lepidosauria; order Squamata; family Teiidae; genus Aspidoscelis; species Aspidoscelis tigris. Next base: position 47,142,643 of record JALMGA010000005.1, on the reverse strand, counting down.
TAAGATTTAATTAAGAAATAGCCTTTGTACTTTTTATTGACTTAATTCTAACTGGTTTTAATTATGTTTTTTAGAAGACTTCTGAAATGCCCTCTGGCGGTTCCTGTTTTGTCCCCTTTTTAATATTCGTAATGTATTGTAATGATCATAGTCTTATTAATGCAAAACACTTTTATGTGGTTTTAAAGGCAGCTGGTTTTACTCCACTTCAGGCAGAAAAATGTGTTTTGTGAATCATTTCATATCTGTTCTTATAAAGTTTATATCAGATTTTGCTCTTGGCAGCATTCACAAACATTATACTAATTCATTATACAGTAAGTTGTACAAATATGCCTTTGAGCACGTTATGGCCATTTATAGCCTTTTCTTTATAAAGCAACAGCCTAACAGTTGTGTAAACAGGTTTGGGTCAATACAGCCCAATACAAATACATGGAAGGACATTTAAGGGCTTTGTGCAAAACTATACACTTCATGTTTCTGAGGGTTCTATGAAGAAGGTAATCTTGAGGTTTAATGACAATTTTATATCTATAATATGGAAAATAAGAAAATATAGAGCATATCCAAAATTACTAAATAATAAAAAAATTCCTATGGTACTTTATTTTGTAGATATAGGTCTATTGACACTAGTTGGAGTTCATTTGTCCATCTTTCCTTTATTTCACCTCATAAGATGAAGGGTGAGAGACACAGAAGCCAGGGTATAGTGCCTGCTCTGCTTTGGACAAGTGACATATTTTTGGGTTATAAAAAAAGAAGTGCTGGAATCTTCAGTTTTATCTCTTGTCAATTAGTCTTAAGTGGATCTCTTTCATAGCAGATGACAAAATGTTTACATAGTAGGCTCCTAATACCAAGTCAAGTATGTTTTTTACAAGTTTAATTTTTTCATACACATTTCATTTCATTAAAATAATCTGCATGTGAGGATACCTAATCATGGACTACTGAAACCAAGTTTGGCATATGCTGGGGGCCATTCACACCCTAACCCCAATGCTTTCTTACAGAACCCTGCAGAATGACAGCAACAGCTTGGATATTGTTGCATGAAGATGTCTTGATGTATCCCTGTCCACCAGCAAGACATGCTAGTCAGAACTCCAATATATGACCACCAGTGGCCCAGGCAGGACATGACACTGCCTGGGCCAGTGGTGGTCATATATTGGAGTCTTTACACCACAGGTTGATATACTACATAGCTGATGAGTGTCCTCATAGTTAGGAACTAGCTATGCCTTTCTCTGCACGAGAGAGAACTAAAGGAAGAGTAAATACCTGGAAAGTTCCTATATAGGTAAAAAAGCTAGTCAGAACTTTTGTTTTCACTGTCATCTTGTTATTTTGCAGGACTCTGTCTCTAGCTGAGTCTGTTTCATAACGTAGGGGTGTAAGCATCCTTCTGTATGTGGCTAGTCTTTGTCAAGTAGAATCAAAGTTATTGGAGGGAAAATCCATAACATATGTACAGTGCTTTCAGTGGATCTATAGATGAACTACATGTGCTCTTCTTTAGAGGAAGTGGTACTCCTCCCAAAGCTAGTTGGACACTTCAGACTTGTCTGGATTGAGTTTGAAGTTAGATTCCAAACACATGAACTACTAAAAGATGACCAGGAAGGAGCCTGATAGTTAGGGGCATGCAGACCTATTGAAATAAATCCATTTATACAGACTTTGTGCTGAATTGCCTTTGTGGTTGGAAATCGCCTGCTTAGGCCTAGCACATAAAAAGACTACACATTCCAACAGAAGTACTGTATAATGTAAAATGTGAATTTTGTGTGCCTGACCTTGTCAAAATGATCAAAGAATCTTCTTCCATCTTCCTTAGTATCGGTCTAAAACCAAATGCCTTTGATACCATGGTAACTCAAGAAATATTCCAAACGAAAGATCAAAACATTTTATTTCATTTCCATATCACTTCTAACTGTTGGCTCCATGGGACACACTGCAGTATTTGAATCAGTTTAGCGGAAATCTAAAACATGAGTATAAAGCAAATAACAGATGTTTTAAACCAGTAGGTATGTTGAAACATTTAAGAACATTATCTTATTAAATTCTGGTGACAGTTTTGTGGCTTTCTGAGAGGCTACCCTATTAGGTAGCAATGCGAAATATACAAGATTTACAGGGTTGTGTTTTTTTGGTTTTTTTTACAAAAATAGATGGGGAATTCAAATTTGTGTTTTATTTTATTCCTTTGAACCAACATGGGAAAAATCCTGTTTGTTCTGTGAACACATGAAAGCCAATGTATTTGTCATGTATTGACTGAGTCAGAATTCTCTATTTGCCCCAGTGTGCAACTGAAGCTATTGTTGGATGTTTTCTCCTCTACTCATTTTCATAGGCTTAGTTATGATCATCATCCTCATCATCCAGTCTTTATTTTTATGGAATGCCTAATGAATTTGCATATCCTTGCATAAGGGATTATGCTAATTTTTTCCGTATCATTCCAATTTTAGTATACCAGTATGTGCTACTGGAGCAAGTACAGTCTTGTATTTGGTGCTCTTTCAACAATTGGATCATTCTCAAGGACCTAGAATAATCAAACATATCTACCAACGATCTAGACTAATCTGAAGTATTCCCAAGGACCTAAATAATTAGAATGTGCACTGTTCCTAATATATGTTTTTAGTTGCTGATGGATAGTGCTGAATGGAAGTCCAATGTGTTAAGATGTCATTTCACATCATCATTTACTAGAAAACTGGAAACAATGCAGAAAAGGGCAAGCAGAATGATTAAGGGGCTGAAACACCTGCCTTACAAAATCAGACTGCAACGTTTAGGCCTCTTCAGTCTGGAAAAATGTTGTTTAACCTGATTGAAGTATATAAAATCATGCATGGTATAGAAAAGTTGGACAGAGAATTTTTTTTTCTCTATGACACAGCACTAGAACCAGGGGCACTCTATGAAGCTGATGTGTAGGAGAGTCTGATCAGACAAGAGGAAGTATTTCTTCACCAAAAGGGTCATCGGTTTATGGAATGTGGTGCCAGAAGAGGCGGCGACCAGTCTAGATCGCTTCAAGGTGGAGTTAGACAAATTTATGGATGACAGATGTATCAGTGGCTACTAGAATGGATGCCTAAGTACATCTTTCAGGCTGGGGGGACAAGCAGGATGCTTCTAAGGCCATTTGCTGGGATTCGAGAGCAGGAGAAGGTTTGCCCTTGTCTCTACTTGAGATGCCCATGGGTGAGCACATGCATTTGGTGAGCCACTGTGTGTGACAGAATGCTGGACTAGATGGGCTGTGGCCTGATCCAGCAGGGCTCCTCTTATGTTTTATGTAATGTTTGTAATAGTATTAATATACTGATGGTCATACTTTTGTATATATGAATGTATGGATTCTTTAGGTAACATAATAACATGGAAGGATGTTGGAACTGTAGGTTTCAACCATTTTCACAGTTTTTATGGTTCTCTGCAGCATGCATATGGTTTTGAAACATGAGTTTATTGAACCTAATTGTATTAAAAAGTGCTGTGACTTTTTTTTTCACTAAGTATTAAAAGACCAGTACTTTACTTCAGGCCTGCTTATTTTTCTCTTTTTAAGTATTGAGAGAAGAGGACCAATAGCCTTCCAGATGATGTTGGACTCCACCTGCTCTAAGGAAGCAATATAGGAGTGGAAATCCAACAGCATCTGGAAAACGTCAGACTCCATATAGCATTGAAAGGAGGACCACATTTAGTGAAGTTATGAATTACCTTTCATGAATTCAGTGGATATTTCCCAAGTCATAAATTGAAAGCATTAATATCTCTATAGCTGACTAAGGGTGTTTTTCCACTGTCACTAAAAGTACCCATTAAGTACCCATTAATGGGTACGTAATGGCATTTTTGTACCCATTAATGGGTACTTAATGGGTACTTCTAGTGACAGTGGAAAAACACCCTAAGATACTTTAGAAAAGTTTATTCTAGTTATGTTCTCAGCAGCATGGTTAAAGGGATGCATACCTGACATTTGCTTTTCTTCTCTTTTACTTTTCAATAAGAAATAGGTAGAGTGAAATCTAATAATTAAGGTCAGGAAACAGACAGTAGTAAAAAAGGGGGGGGGAAATTCTCAAAGTGGGGGAAATTAAAAAGTTCCCCTCTTTCTTCAGGTTCTGTTTTTTATTTTATTCATAAATGTTCCAGAAGTAGGGGTAAGCAGTGGGATAGCAAGGTTTGCTGATGACTTTAAATTATTCAGGATAATAAAAACTGAAAGAGATTGTAAAGAGTATTAGAAGGAGCTCTTGACATTTCGCAAGTGGGCAATGAAGTAGCAAAATGCATTTTAATCTTATTAAGTGCAAAGTAATGTACATTTGCACAAAGAACCCCAATAACAACTATAAACTGATGGGTCTTGAGCTTTCTAGTACAAACCAGGAAAGGGATCTTAGGATTCTGCTGAACAACTCAAATGAATGTGAAGCAGAAGTGAAAAAAAGCAAATTTAATGCTAAAGGTAATTAGAAAGGAAATATAAAGTAGAAACTAACCTAACAAGCATCATTTTGTCTCCTTATAAACCTGTGGTGAATCACATTTGGAGTACAATTGAGTACAATTCTGGTCAGCACACCACAGACAAGTGTTGTGGAACTGGAAAAATGTAGAAAAGGGCAACCAGGATGATCAAGGGCCTTCCTTATCTAGGCCTCTTCAGACCTGAAAGACAGCATTTAAGAAGTGATTTGACTGAAGTATATAAAATCTTGCATGGTTTCTTAGCATCACTGCATATTTTAACAAAATTCTATTCAGCTACTCCAAGGACAAAAACTAGTAACTGTTTAGGTTTCATTTATTTATTTTGTATTTGTATTTCTATCCCGCCCTATACCCAAAAGTCTCTGGGCGGGTTACAATATTATATTAATCTTAGACAGGTCACTCTGAATCTAGTTCTGGACTGATTGTTTTAACAAAACCCTCCGCACAAAAGAATTCTACCATAGGGCACTCCCACCACAGATGGTAATAGGTGCTCTTTATGCTACAGCTATTCCAGCAGAATGGTGAAAATGACTATATAATGCAAATCAGCTGAGAAAAGATCTTGAAACGAACTATGGTGCCAGCAAAATAGAAGCCCGTTTAGTGATATAACAAATGCCTTTCCATTTTCATTTAGCTAGTTAATTAAATGTTAAAAACATTAGATTCTTGCAGGTTTTTCCTCTCATCTAAAAAGAAATACACATAAAAAATCTTGTATGGTTTTGTGGCTTTATGACTTCAAACACCATAATTTAGAAGACTATTATGCTACTTTTAGTATCAAATACTATGTTACTTTTAGTGTAAAGCTTTGTGCATCTTCTTTTTTATCCAACTGCAGTAGTACTTAGAGATGGTTAGTTTTAATCTTATCTTAATAAAATTAACTCAAAGAAATAGAAGCAAGTCTAATATTATATTTCCCAGGAAATCAGATGACTATTACATATTCTTGCTGTTGGCAGACTCTGATCCAAATCTAACGAGTAAAACTGCTAAATTTTGTACTAACATCATCAAGATAACATCCAAACTGATTTGAGCCACAGACCTGCAGTCACATCTTTTCAATGAGTGTATATGTAAGACTAGTTATATGTTTCAGATGTATTTAGATGTATTTTTTACACTTAATATAGCTGGACATTTTAATTAGTTTTTTTAACTATACTGGTTATGGAATATATATTCAGTTGATTAATCTACTTAAAAATACTTTTTAGTCACTATATACATTTGGATTTATAGTTTCCATTTCCTTCTGGATTTTGATCAGTCAAAAGGGAAGAATTCTGGATTTATGTGTTCTGAAAATACGTTTAGTATAGTAAACACCTCAAATTTGTCACAAAAGATCATGGTATTAAACCACTTTTTATAACCCCACTTCACAATTTGTTTTTATAGTGTATATACCACATAGCTGTGTTCCTTAAACATTACATTTGCAATTTGTAACTATGGTTAATGATCATTGCAAACTGATGCAAAAACGTTATTTTGCTTTGTGTGTGATTAAGAATGTCTCTTTGCCTCAAGCTTTTCTGCTTGTAATTTAACAATCTGTTTTCAGTGTTATTTACATACCTTTTCCATTTGTTAGCAGCATGTAGCTTGCATGTTAAGCACTGGCCATAAATGGAGGTCTGGTATGTTAAGGTAGAGGTAATTATTTTTTAAAAAAACGATTTCATACTAAAGGGTTGTTTTGTAATAGAATCTGTCCATGTCAGTGAGTTTAAAAAATGGACATAATTTTTTAATAATGATTTCTCTTCAGCAGAAAAAATAGAAATCTTTTAAGAAACAGAAAACTGAGAACTGCTTTATCTTGCACTTCGATGGCCAAGTGCAACTCACTTTCTCTGGTAGTACAAGGCAAATGATAAAAGGATTGTGTGAGCCCATCCTGGAGCCAAAGATGCAACATAGGCTGCTGCCATACACAGGCACCATCACTCTGGAATAAGACGCAGAAGCTGAATTGTCCCCATCAGACTCTGTGCCCCTGGTCACAAGCTGTAGTCTTTGGTGTGCCCACAGATATCCTGGGTCTCCATTAGTGGTGTTTGTACACAGCTAATCATGGCTACTGATCTAGCAAGAGGAAACCCATAGCCATCACTGAGTGAAAAGTAGTAGTACACTGACATCTCCAGACAGCTGATTGCTGTGAGACAATCTTGACATCACTTTGACCTGATTATGCTTCAGATTCATGTCCTAAAATCTTAGAAGAAATGAAATGCCAAATAAAAATGTGTCAAAGAAGTAGAATATGTACACTATGCCATAGTTTCACAGTTAAGTTCTTCATGATTTAATTTGGTACTATACTTGAAATGTTATCAGTAAGAAGTCACCTTTTTTGTCTGATACTTAATTAAAATGATTAATTGCATAGCATTAATATGCAAGAACTTATAGTAGATCTGTCATATTATTTACCCATTCATCTTTTTCATACCAAAGATTTTGTGTCACTGAGACATAATGTCAAAATGTGTATGTAAAAGTTTTTGAAAGTAAATTAGATATTTGGTCTTGATATGCTTGAACCTTCCAAATTAGAGTCAAATTATAACTACAAAAAATAAAGGATTTTAAAGATTAAGATGAAATATTGATTTGCAATCTTGTCTTTTGTATCCATGTGACAACCTTGACAAGGATACTTAAAATGACTGCTTCAGAAGTGCTGATTATACAGAGAGCAATAGTTGGCATTTTTTAATACATAGCCCTTAAGCCAAAATGTAGTGCTAGAAACTAAGCTTTGAAGAATCAAAGGACTCTGATCTGACTCCATGAAGATGGTAGGGATAGAAACACAACTGGGCATGTAAAGCAGATATCTAAAGATAACTTGAAACCTCTAGAAAATTTGAGGAGTCAACCATATATGACAATAAACATTATATCTAATGTGAACTTAGATATAATTTTCTATTATGAAATTCTGAGCTCATCCACTAAAATTCTAGTAGCTGTATGGTTAGCTGTATGGGCGTTTGAAAATTATTTTCTTCTCACTTGATGCACTGATTTTATCTTTGTAAATGACCATGGATTTTTAGAAGTGATATGTGCTATTTGCTGTGTTTGAAGCATCAGTAATGACCTGTTGGCTCTTGTTCATCATACTTCTGGTTTTTGCTATTTCAGCAGTGGAGAAATTGCTTGACTCAATTTTATTTTTGAAACACTTTATCAGGATTATGAGGATTTCCATATTCAGTTGTCATGTGGCAGGATGTCCTACTTTAGAAAGGACAGCTCTTTCTTTTAAAGGGCTGTCAAACAACAATGCTGGTTCAGAAGCAATCATCTCTGTTGGTGGTTGTCTGGCCAAGTTCAGTGTGAAGGGAATAAAAGAGAGCAAAGCCTTTGAAGCTGCCTATTAAAAGTTAGCTCTCAGGTCACTCAGCCTACTCTTCAAATGTAGAATGTTTAAATAATATTTAGGATTTCTAAATCAGCAGGTGCAAACTGCATGCAGATATGTATCTTCTTTTGTGGTGATGTACAGTGTTTGTTTTCTAAAGGCATATCATAAAGAGCCATGCCAATATTCAACAACTGCCTAGGGATATTTTTGTTTGTTTGATACAGTCTTGCGGGTATGATCATAATTCCATGTGAAGTCACCTTTATTGTCTCCTTTGGATAACTGCCCGACATTAAAAGCTTTATTTGACAGTCAGGTAGAAATCTTTGGCAGTTAGGGCCTGGTTGCACTTTGCTGTCTTGAATGCTAAGATCAAAAGAAAAGGTCAGACAAAGTGAGAGCCATCTGTATTTGAAGTGCTGGTGTACTCCCCAGAATTATTTAATCAATCATCCACTTCAAGTGTGGATGATCCTGCTAGTTCAGATCACCATGGCAATGGCCACAGAAAGGCATGATGGCAGAGACTCTGCTCTCATCTGGTCAACATATATCAAGATTTATGGGAATAATCTTTTCTATTCCTGATTGTCTGGAGATATATAGAAATCATTATATAATTTTAATAGGCGTAATATACAATTCAGTTTATAATCTGCCAGCATTGTATATGACATTTACATCCCCAAAATTGATCCTACGCTGGTTGAACTCCATTTTAAATTTTATGGTTGAATGAAAAAGAACTTACCTTATATTTGATGTTGTGCATTAAAAGAAATTGCTCTAGGGAAGCAGACCTGATAAATCAAGCAAATCTTTTAAGGACTCAACTGCATGCTAGAGGATACCACAAGCAAAATATAAAGAAAGTTTATTACCAATCTAAAACTGTTGATAGACATTATCTCCTTAATAAACAAGCAGTCAAACCAAACCAGGAACAGAGAGTGATTATTCCCTTAACGTACAATGACATTTGCTGTATAGCAATTAAACAGCCATAAAAATTTAAAGCAGCACTTATGGTGCTTGTTGGGTGCTCTCAGAGGCTGGTCTGTCTTTTCCAGCTCATGTTGGGAGGGATTGAGGCTGTACTCCCCTAGTGATGGGATCCTCACTTCCCCCTGCCTTTTCTTGGATTCTCCGTGCCCTAAGTGGAGCAAAACAAAGATGTTGGTGTAGTAGGCCTCTTTGAGTTGGGCAAAGGCCAGAGAGGGGGCTTCTCTGTGAGCCATGCAATGAGCCAAGAGTCCAGAGAGCATGGTAAGTGCTGCTTAAAATTTCTCAGACGTATTTTTCACTCATCTCTTCCCTCCCCTTCTTTGGCAAGTACAGCAGTATAGGGAAGAATTCAAATTCTCGTCCTCTTTGAGCACTTTGTTTGATTAACAGTGTTTCAGCACATCACTATAGATACGAAGGCTTGGTTGGGCTCAAAATATATTTGAGCCTAGAATTATTTAATCAGTCAGTCAAACAATCAATCAGTTAATAGCATTTGTAACCCCCTCTTCACCTAGAGGTCCCAGAGTGTCCAGCACACTTTCATTCTTCAGTGTGAAGCATCAGCTCCTGTGGAGTGTCTGCAGCTAAACAGCAGACATTTCAGGCTTCTGTGCCTTATGGAGGGGAGAAGTATGTACCATGGTTATGTACCCCTAATTTGAAGAGGAAGAAGAATTGTTTTTAACCCACTTTTCTCATCTTTAAGGAGAATCAAACCCGTTCTTCTCCTCACAGTAGTTACCCTGTGAGGTAGGTGAGGCTGTGAGAGCTTACAAAGATAGCTGTGATTAGTCCAACGTCACCCAGCTGCTTTCGTGGAGGAGTGTGGAATCAGACTGGGAGACTGACACTCTGACACACTGACACAAGATCAAACTGGCTTAATTCAGGGCACCACAATATAGAGAATAACATTTTAAGTTGGAATGATGATAAACTGGATTGGAAGAACTGACACATCACTGTTACAAATGTAGTGAATCTCTGTTGAGTGCACCCATATACCCATATTGCAGCAAAAATGAGTAAATGATGAAGAACGTACATAGTTCCTTGCTCAATAAAATTCTGTACATATATAAAAGTTTATAAGATGGCTTCTCTGTATCCTAAGCATCTAGGGAAGAGAGATGAAGAGTAACATTGGTGCCTTAAGATAAATGAAGTTCTGGACTCCTCGAGAATTAAAAATAGAAGAAATATGAAGGTTCAAAGCATATTGAGATTAGAACTTGATTTTATTTGCTTCTAACAGCATGAGATTGAATCACTCATGTTGAGGAATAATGGTATAAAAAAGAATGATGTCTATGGTTAGCTGGAATAGGAACTGATCTTTTACGTTCTAATTTTTCCTTGCCAGATAGTGTTCTTCCTTCGCATGTGTACAAGACATGACAACCTAAAACAATAACCTAATTTTATAATGAAAGAAGATTACAGGGGAAGGTAAAAAGCCAAAAGGAAATCACTTCTTCTACTTGTGCACAAAATTGAGGACATGGCTGGATTTATGTTTCTTTAGCTTGTGAGTTTCAGTGGTTGATTGGTGTTCCCATGAGGGTAAGGTAGTCCACATAGGCAAAGGGTTGGTTGTCTTCCAAAGCAAAGATTGTATAATCGACTTCCAATAAGCTGAAGTGTGTTCTAGTCAGGCATCAACTGCATTAGGAGACCAAAGGATTGGGCAGCCATGAATAGTCCACTTAAAGCCAGGTATTTCTGAACAATGTTTAACCCATTCCTTTGATCAAGGGCTACTTTTCATTGGGGAATCCAGAAAGGATTTGTGCCAGTGCTAAGCAGTTTTACTTCCCTTGGTCACTGATATATATATATATATATATATATATTAGAATTAAGTAGGATGACTGAGAAAGTGTCTTGCTACCCTTGCCAAGCTTGATTTGTCAGGAGCCAAAAACACTATGGCCATCAGAATATAAAAGCAGATGATCTTGTCATTGTCAGTCACTGGGAACAGGGAAATTGGCATCCAAGAATCTCTTCAAGGAACAATGAGGCTTGTCAGGCTGAGCTCCAAGGCTACCACAGAGTAGGGATGCTGCTAATCTTTCTAACAGATAAGAGGTCTGTGTGGAGTAGAATAAACTTGGAGTTTAGGGTTGGACAAAATTTTTGGGAAAAGCTAATGCACATTATGTGTCCAGTGTAACTTTTACTACATTCACACCTTGCTCATTGAAGGATTCAGTTATAACATTTCATCTTTTGCTCTTTGGCGTGATTTGTTTCTGCTTTTCCTTTGTTGGTGGGCTTGAATTGGAGGCAATAATGGGATATGAACAGTAAGGGGATTCTTTCCCAAAATGGCAGACCTTATATTTGGATCAGGATAACCTGAATGAAGAACAAAAGTGTTGAACATTCTTTAAATGAAAATAATGCATTTTCATAAACAATGTAAATGTATTTAATTATTTAAAAATTTATATCTCGCCCTTCACCAAAAGGTCCCAGTGTGGGTCACAACAGTAGCAATAATACTCTTAAAACATCTTTAAAATATGACCCTCTCTGCCTTCCTCCCTGGCAGGGCTACACCCAGACGGAGCTAAACATAAAGGCTTAGGCAAACAGGGATGTTTTCACCAGGTGTCCAAAAACATCCAATGTAGGTGCCAGATGAACCTCCAGAGGGAACCCATTCCATAGTCTGGGGGGGACCACAAAAACGGTTCTTTTGCACGTCCCTGCATTTCTGAGAGAGAAGCTACTACAAGAAGGCCCTCTCTTTGAGACCTTGACATATTTCCTGGGAATCTGATTTTTTTTCTGCTTGATTCTTGCCAGCCATGGTCAGTGGCTCACAGGAATTTCTTTGCATAGATGTTCATACTGTTTCTGTTTTGTAAAAATGTTTCTCCTTTACACTGTGCATCCAAATACTATTTTCTTGATGAGAGAAGTAATGATTAGCATGGGTTGGAAATGGTTGCTGAGGCAATCAGTCTTCCACGGGAACCATTGCATTACCAGTTGTGAAGAGTGGCTCCTGAGTTACCCGTGATGCCAAGCAGAGGGCAAATCAGGAAGTTTTGGGACTGGCAGCAAAGTGTATCTGATTTGTCCATAACCTGATCGCTGAGAAAGTTCTGGAGCAGAGTTTTGTGGTGGGAGATGGCAGTCGCATGACTGGGCAGTGTGAATAGGTATGAAATGGCAATCCTCTGCAACAAGCTGAAATGCACAGCAGCCACCTCTTGACCTCTCTGGTAAATACTTTATCTTCCATTGCCCAGGTTGCAGTTTTTAGAAATCAGCGTCAGTGCATCATCTCCTCGCTCTTCAGATGACTGAAATATATTTCATTTCTCTTATTCCCTGCAGATGGCAGTCATGGAACACTGGGTTTTCCCATGAGTCGCTATTTAAAAGAAGAGGGCTGGTTCTGCGGTCGCAATGTCAGAATGGCAGCTTGTTTGGTACAGAAATTTTACTGATATTTTATGGAGTCTGTGATGTTTTACTTGACAATTTAATATCTTCAAATCTGCAACCTGTGTAGGCTAGCGTCATTAATGAATTGTTAATTATCAGTTACAGAAATTGTAAAAATATATTTGCCATCCAGCTTTGTATAAGCCTTGCCTGTTGTAAACAAGTTGGTTAAGAAAGGATTCCTACTCAGCTTTGAGTGAATTCTTAGAGATCTGCCCTGAACACATTTCCATTTTTATTGGTTTCATCCCATGTGGGTTTTTATTTTTTCAGTTCTGTGCAAAGGACAAGAATGTATACACAGATTTTTGCTGGCTTTTACACATTCCAAATGCAGTTTGCACACATATGCACACATGTACACTATTTATTACACCAAATACAAACGTATATTTGTGTTAATTTTTATTCAAGAAATGTGCTAACAGAAGGAATGGGAGGGAAGGATCCTTTTTATTTGTTGAGGGAAGACTTTTGTTTCTCACTAGTTTTCTCTCTTCATTTTCTTTTCAAAACTGACAGGTATGTCTAACAATCTGTTATTCTTTTAGAAGAATACATTGTCAGTTTTATTTAGTTAATATAAAGTGAACATCCCATTAGAGACAAAAGTGTTTATAAAATCTAGATTTATTTAAATAATCTTGTTCATCTCAGATGATTGCACACAAAGTGCACGTACAGTGTTTATTATAATTTTGTAACCTGCGACTTTCTCCTGTGTAGTTCATATTAATAGTCTAAAACCAGTGGCCAAATTTTTATCATGTAAGCTGTTGATAAGTTCCCTTTTTCTTTTATAAAAAACATATATAAAGCGTTCAGATTTTTAAAGACACTTTGTTTATGCTTTTATCTCCTTAAAGGCTCTGGAACGTGTCGCGGTTGGCCAAGTGGTAAGTAATGTACATTTAATTCTTAGAGTGTTGAGCTATTTTCTCTCTTTGAATACTTTGAATACATGACCTTGTGCTGAACTTGTAATTTGCTGGAAGTGAAGAGTTAGCAAACAGCAATGTTTGAATTGAAGGCAGATTGATATTCTGCACCAACACCATGAAATTGCACTTTTACTGCCTGGTCTTCATGGAGCAATGATAAAATATAATTTTCTTTTCAGTTAATTAAGAGTGATTGAAATAGAAAGGCAGTATATTAAAAACACACTGAATATCTTGCAGTTCAATTCTCTGTCAGCTTAGTTCATTATAGTGGCATTATTTGAAGTTTAAAAAACAAAAACAAAAACCAGGGCACCTGAAGAACTTCATCAAAGATTACAGTTTTATTTGTAATTTTGTTCCTTTTGTGTTGCCTCACGCAAAAGTTAAAAACTCATTTTATGAGTAGGATATGTATCAGAAGAAAAAATAATTTTTTTTTTTTTGAGTCAGAGTATCTTATACAAGGGCATGCGGCATGGTTGTAACCTGTTTTTTCTTTAGTTCTTTTTTTCAAGAATCAGATTAGCCTTCACTAATACTGACTGTGATTATGTACGTGAAAGTCTTCCTCATTTGGTTATACTTGATGGCCACAGATTTATTTTAGTAGTGTCTTTCATGTCATATACCTACTTAAGTCTCATGTATCCATAAAGAACAAATTGCAAGTGAGGAAGGAAACCCTTTTAAGATCACTAAAGCCTCAAAAGGAATGTTCACGTTCAGGTCTGCATGGAAATAGTTTAGCAACTCACAATTCTTTACTAAGGAACAAATAGCTAGAGACTAGCTATTATTCAGGCTCACTTACAAATTCTTCCACTTTCAAGTATGGGTGCCCATATGAAGTAACATGTTTCAAAATGTTCCACATCTCCATTTCTACATGGCTTTATATTTATTTTATTAATTTACTTGTTAGTATGTATTGAGCCTTTGGTTTGAATGCTGCTGAAGGTAGTGCTATAAATAAAGAGTTCAAGTAAAACACAAAGAACAAGAAGAGATCAATGATAACAAATGTTTGGAAGAATGGTTTCTATCTCTTACATTTTGAGAATGGTAACCCCCATGATCTTTCATCATCACTGTTTTTGCTAAGAATCATGGAATCTATAGTGAAGATAGGAGCTTTTCTATATATTTAATGCCTAGAGATTTGAGTAAACCAGCTAGATCGATCTCAAACCATGCCAAATGTAAAAACCAGAAGCTGGCTGGCTGGCTCGGGTTCCAGTTAAGCCAATTTTTGAAGCTTCTGTCTGCCTGCATCTGGATGCAACTGCCTCTCCCCACATTTGGCCTGCACCTCCCCTTTTTAACCTTCAGCCCCTCCATCCCTTATCTACTGACCATACTGCTGAGGCCTTCCCTGGCACTAGAACTTGTTGAATCAGAAAGCAAAAACACCCCAAAATAGGCAGTAGTACTCCGTGGTTGCAGCAAAGGACTCAATTGTGCAGGCCCAATGATCTGACTTGCTAGGAAGCCAAATTTCAAACCTTAAAATCATTTTCACCATTATCTTCTTTATTGCAATAGGGGGCAGACTAACCTATACTGGAATAAGCAATCTGGAAGGGATTACTGTTGTCCCAGCACATTGGGACATCTTGTCCTGTGCCAGCCTGTCACACTGGGGGGGGGGGGGGAGATCCAAATGCTTCAAAGGCCAGCAGTGAAAGTTCCTGGCTGGTAGAACACCCAGGGGACCCATTTGGACAGAGTGCCTTGTTATGCCATTGAATGGATCCCCTGCAGTAGATCTGACTGTGGAGGCACGCCAGTCACATACCTCTGTGGCCTGGTATACCACCCTATAGTATATCAGCAGAGCTCAGAGAGAAGTCTAACAGTAGACCAATCCAGGATGCTATTTTGGACATCCTAGTCCAGTCCACACTCCATCCTGTGTGGACAGAGTATACTAGGAGGGGATGGAACATCTTTGGTCAGCTCTAAGGAGGGGACAAAAGAAGATCAGAAGTGGACCATGACTTGGTCCTCAGGCAAGCGCAAAAAGGCCCTAACCTAAGTTCAGCTCACTTGCAGTCCAAGAGAACCAGAGAGTTCATGCTAAACTGAATAAAAGTGCGCCAGTTCAGTACATTTCTACTTAAGACAGATAAATTCATTAGAATATAGATGCATGTTAGCTTCTAGGCCAGAGTTCTATCTAAATGAAAATGCCTTCCTGCTGTGGGAAGGTTGAATTTTGCCTCAACCTAGACACTTGTACACCTGTGTAAACAACCTCTAGGGTTCACTGCTCATCTGCTTTAGAGTAGGCTTAATAAAATTGTCTCTTCAGGTGGTCATCTTATATAACTGACATGCTGCCTTTCTTTTGAAATTTTGCATGTTTTTCAGTAATATGCTTAGCGTTCACAAACTTTCTTGAATTTATAGTTGAATGGCTGCCTATATTTACTCATAAAGTATTGCTGCACATTCAGAGCTTTCCATAAGAAATGAAAAGGTTTAATTTTCATAGAGAACATTGGAATAATATCAAGCCAGATTGTATATCATACAGTTAATTTTCTGTCTTTGAACCAGAAACCCAGTGGTCAGATTCAAATAATTTCTAACCTGAGCCAATGAACAATCAGTGATTATTCTTTTCAATATTAGTTATATACTGCTGCAGATATAAAATGGGAAAGTAGTGGAAGGATTTGCTTTGATTTATTACAAATACTTAGTTCTGGCAGGATTCTCAGTATTCTTTGTTTTTAAATCCCCATCTAAATTCTTTTTGTGGACACTTTAAATCACTGCTGCACAATTTATCATGCTTTTTGGTGTATGTACACAAGCTGTATGGCTATTCAGCATGCCAGATTTACAGGGCAATGTGTCTTGCTATGCACCTATTGACCTCAGTGAAATTTACACATGGGATGAATTTGGTCTTGCATTTTAAAGAGGTTTCAGCCTTACCTTTTGCCCATGCAAACATGCAGTTCACTCTTAAAGACAGGAGGCTTTTCAGCACTGTTTTTACAAGCCTAAGACTTATCAATCAGAGAAGGAAGATAAAGTTGTGTAGAGGGGAAAGAGTACATTTGGTACTTGCAAAATGTTTTCCTTCTAAGTTTAGAGAAACCGATTAAACTTAAATGGGTTGAGTGCTGCAGTAAAAACCAGCATAACAAATAGCATAATTTGGCCTGAAGGGCTTTCTCTTTCCTCCAGCATTGTCTTCAGTTCTATTCTATGCTTGCCAGTTCCTGTGGGGTTTTTTTTTCTTACAGCATTTATGGTTACATTGTTAGTCTTCCTTTCTTACAAAAGAACTTTCTGACCTGGGAATGAGAGGCTTAAGGTGAAACGAACACAAAATCAGTAATTAATTGACAACGGCCAGCTATTTTCACTGTTCTAGTTGGGATATTTGGTTCCAACTTCTTGCTGTTTGATTTCTTGCAGCTGCCTACAGAATCACTGTTTTATCGAGCTGTCCTACAGGTTATTGTAGAAGAATTTTACGGTGTCAAAAGAAGGTATAAGTTATAATTTCCCATGCTGTTAAAGAAAGACATATTTGGTTCTTCTACTCATGTTGATTGGGAAACCTAAGAAGAATTCATGTAGAGAAAAAGCAATGAATGTTTGGCTGCAATCACTTCTTTGACTTCTGGTCTATAAATCTGATTTGGGCTGTGCAAACTCTTACTGAAAGCAAGCTCACCCTTTTCTACTGTTTTAATTAAGTTGATCATTGGGAAGAAACTGGTGAATTACGGAGTGTCTTTTTTGTGCGGAGCTTGGCAAACCAAGCTCTCTCTCCTTAAAAATGGTGTATGCAATCATGCTTGAAAAGCAGCTAAAGTCAAACCAAAGAACAAATAATGATACCCACTGTGAACCACAATTAGTCATGTACCACTTAGAGTGTACTAAATGGTTAACATTGTTCTTTTCATTTGTACATGGTCATTATCACTATAGATAAACTTTGAGAGGGTTTGACTTTCTCAGAACTATTCACAGCTGAGGTAGGCTGTGAATATCAGTCTTTGCATCCACCTGTTTCACGTCTTCACAAGTGATGAATTGTGATTCATGCTGCAATAGATGATCAACTGTGTATTTCATTTCTTTTCTCTTCCTATATTTTTCGTTGAATTTATTACCACCAGATTGCTGAAGAGGTTGGAAAGAAGCATATCCCTTACATTGTTTTAAAAAACATAAATAGCAGTTTTTTAACAACAAATAGTTTTTTACTTACATGTATTCTGGGAAAAAAATAGAGAACAAATGTTAATCAAATTTATCATTCACTCAGCACAATTGGTGTTAGCACAGTATTGTAAATATGCAAATAATGCAAATATGAAATTTTAATTGATGAGTTTGCAGTACATAGAAAACTTAAAATGATGGGAGAAATGTAAAGATTGATAAGTTTAAACAAGTATGGGAATCTTTGGTAAATGTAATGACTATATTACAATGGGATCGGCAAGGAAATTTATCCTCTGGTATGTTAAATTATTGCACGATGAACAGAATGTATGAGAATACAGTATGTATGTTTAATTTCAATACACAATAAGGAAAAGAACTTACATAAATTCTAAAAAAGTGATGATACACCTGGTTTCATCAAAATTAAAATCATTCAGCCTTCAGGATATAGATTTTACATCCTGCTCTTTAAAAATAGTACAGCTATACCTATGGGAAATGTGTATATCATAAACAGAAAAGCTTTTATTTAAATCAATAACTTATTAATTTGAGAGTAAGTTAGCATAGCCAGGTTCTTGACTGTGTATGAAGTACAGCTATTCATACCAAACATGGGTTTACTTATTTTCAGTGTCAAGTATCTATTATATATTAGGTTGCTTCTATAATTTTTTTCCTGTCCATTTGGAATATGGCATATTAATGCTTCCATTTCTACTTCAGAAAGAATGGATCTGTACCGATCCATGATCTTTCCAAAAGGACGTTTGAAGGATATAGTGCTATTTTAATACTGCCATCAATTGAGGGATACTCGAGGAAGTACGCACAATGTGCTAAAGCCATGGATTTGTTGACTTTGAGCACGGCAAGTTTTTTTTTTTAAAAAAATGCTGTGTGAGGTTTTAAAAGTTATTATGGCATCCTTTTAAATCTTGCTTAAATCCTGAATGTGGTGAAACGGGCATAGATTTTTAAAAACGCTGTGAAGTAGCATAGAATATCTTTTAATGGTTTTTAAATAAACCTAATGGCTGTTATTAATCCACAGCAAGTGAAATAACAGTATACATACCTACACTCACATACATATATGAATGCATCCTTTTAATGGACAAGGTATGAAAACTGCACTATATTTATTATTTCAGTGACCGTAATATTGGGAAAGTGTATTCTAAATCATCTTCCTTCTTGGATTATGTCCGAAAATCATTGAAAAAGCTTGAGCTTGATGAGTCAATGGTAAATATCTGATTATTCAGTATCTATACTTCATATTATCTACCAATTATAGCCACTAATAGAGGTCATACTGTTGAAATGAGGCAACTTAGACTAACATATGATTGCTGAAATAATATAAATTGGTGTTGCCAAAGGGTTGAACAATTAACATGTAGATTTTCTTTCATTCTTTCATCAATTTACTATAATAAATGAATCATAATAAATCATAAAATTGAAAAAAAAGTTGTGGCAGTACAGAAGGAAATACAGATGGTACTAGAAGCATTGCTGACTCTTCTCCAGGTTCATTTTCTGTAAGCTTGTTTGCTTCGCCCAAGAAGCTGCCAAGTTACGGAAGGAATTTCTGAAGTAATTGGCAGTTAGTATTGTATTTCAGCTTGGTCTTTAACTTTTTGTTATAACCAGTGGTTGAAACAATAAATATCTTCTATTCTAAATGCAGATGGTGCTGATTCTTCTCCCAATGCCTAGTTCTCTCCCAGCATTCCAATCTACTACTCTCCTAGAAAGGACTGCCATGAATAATGTGCAGGCAAAGCAAGAGAAGACCTTCCTATTTTCCTTTTCTTCTCCCAGTTTCAGAAGAGGTGGCTGGATCTACTAATGGCAGTGATCTAGCAGATTATGATAGGAGTTTTAGTAGGTCCTTGCTTCCCTCGTAGCTCACTGTAAATATAAAATTGGGTTGTGCTTCATACACTAAGGCCATGTACCTTTTTAATCAAAGAATTAGCATAGAACCCAAGGACACGTGGCAAGAGTGCCTGGAGTGTAAGGTGAAAGGAAGCCACACTCAACTTTCTTTTTCATGCAAGTTTGTTGCAGGGTTGGCTATTGTGTGAATAATCCAGAAGAACATAAGAGAAGCTCTTCTGGATTGGGGCACAGCCCATGTTATCCAGCATCCTGTCTCATACAGTGGCCCACCAAATGATTATGGGCATTTCTTGCAGAAGACAAAGGCAAAACCTTTGCCTGCTCTCAGATCCCTGCAAATGGTCTTTAAAGGCATCATGCCTGTCTCTCTAGCCTGGAGGATCTACCTAGGCTTTCATTCTAGTAGCCATAATTTTTCTAGTAGGTGCATTTGGTTGCTCCTGTTCTCAGCAGAGTGTGAGCCACAGTCCTGTGGATGCCTCCCAGGAAGTTCTCTTGAAATTAGTGAACATTTCTGAGTGAACATATTTGGTGTGGGGTGGCATTTGTATCTTGAACATCCTGTATTTTGAGAAGATAGATATTGGAAAAAGGAGAAGAATATAGTTGGCTTTTCTACCCCACTTTTCTTACCCATTCAAGGGGACACAAAGTGGCTGACAAAGCTTTCTATTCTTCTCCCCACACCTTGTGAAGCAGGTGAGGCTGTGAATGCTCAGAAGAGAGATGTGACTAGCCCAAGGTCACCCAGCTGGTTTCATGGGTGAGTGCAGAACTGAACCTGGTATTCCCAGATAAGAGTTTGGTTCCCTAGAGCAAACCAGCGCTGTTAGTTTTACCCTGGAATTTTTTGTGCATTGTTGAAGTTTTCTAGAAGATCTTATTCATGGGAAATAGAACCTAGTTTGACTGTATATGAAGCTATTGGAAGATTCATTCTGTTGACAGAAATGAATTTCCATTATTTTGTTACTTTAGAAAGAATAATCTGGAACTTATTGCTGCATTTATTAGATATAATGTGTGTTTGTCAGAGCTGGCATTTCCTTTTAACAAGCCTATTTTTTGGGGGGGGGGAGGGAGCTACAAGAGTGATTGTTTTAATCCATTGGCACTACATATACAAAAACCAGTGACTGATTGAAAAATCATTTCAGACTGAACAACTTGAACTTTAGCCAATTCAGTTTCAACTGTTACTTGAAAATTGGGAATTTAGTTTTAAAAAAAGAAAGCTTAGAGGCTATTTATTTATATATTAAATTTAGTTCAATTCCAGTGAGCCAATTTGGTCTAGTGGTTAGGGAGCTGGAACCTAAGTTAGGAATACCGGGTTTGATTCTGCATTCCTCCATGAAGGCAGTTGGGTGACCTTGGGATAGTCACATCTATCTTCTCAACTCTCACAGCCCCACCTACCTCACAGGGTTTTTTGTTGTGAGAAAAAAAACAGAAAGCTTTGTCAGCCATTTTGAGTCCCCTTATATGGGAGAGAAAAGCGGGGTAGAAAAGCCAACTTGTCCTCTTCCTCTTCTTTTTCTAATGTAATAAATCTACTTCTGCCAGCCTACCTCTACCCCAAATATCACACACAGAGAGATATTTATACCAATCATTTTCTCCTCCAACTAAAAATGTAAATTAGATTTCTAATTCTGTTCAAGATGTAGCTCTAGTTTCCACAATTTAGATTGGTAGATTATGATTCCCTTTAACCATAAGAGGAAGAAAAAGGTGCTTTTCTGGCAAGTCCACTTATAATGTAGGATTTCCTGCATGCAAGGAGCTATTATACTACTGAGCTATGACTTGGTAAAAAAGAGCTAGAAGATGTACATTCTACAAGGTGGAGAGACTGGCAGGATGCCCCTGGGTTAGAGCCTAGGTCAAGATTTTGCCCTATCTTGTACTTGAGATGCCCCTAAACATGGTGGGACATGTGTGGGACAGGATGCTGGATCAGATGGGCTATGGCCTGATCTAGCAGGGCTCCTCTTACGTTCTTAAATAGAAGGCATATACTGAAGACTATTTGATCAGGTGCCCTTCCCATAATTGCATGAAAAAAAGATTACCTGTGATAGTGATGAAATGCCTATAGGAGAATCCAATTTATTTAACTCTGAATGCTTATTTGTCACAGGCTTGTTCCTTCTCATCTAACACCTTACAGATTCTAGGGATTTTGTGTTTGCTTATTTTAACATGAAGCCTGTAGTATCTCAGCTGATTTTGTAGATATTGCAGCTGTTAGAATGCTTTGTCAGATTAAACTGGAATTTGTCTGTAGGAGTGTTGGTTTCTGTTTAAACCACAGAATACTGCATTAATATACGTTTTATACAGCTTTACCATCAACCCTTCATAATCCCATTTTGATGGCTGAATTATATCTTCCTTTCCACAAACGTCTGCTCCTGCTGAAATGCTCATTGCAATTTAAGAGTTAGATGACCCATTTGCATTATAATTCAAGTTGAAATAGGCAAATCAGACTCTGAATAGCTGCCATGGAGAATGAAGTCCTCAGGAAAGAAAGGTTTTGCTCAAAGATTGCGCGGAACGGGAGAGATGCTTAGAACAGTTCCACTTCTAGAGTGACAGATTGTATCATCTTGCACTGATGTCTCCAGAAAAGGCAGCTAGGAATGCACACAAAACAATTTTTATATTTTGTTTCAACTCCGAACAAAATGTAAAATCTCAAAACATTTCATGTATAATAAAATTTGAGTCATGTAGTGCTACCATACTGCAGTTTTTTGGTATAACTGAAATAGAATAATCAGGAAGGAAGAATGATGTGGTTGTTCCATAGGGGTGTGTTGCATGAAGAATATCCACGTCAAGCACTCATAGCAAGGGCTGTGCTGTTTCAACACTTTAGCACAATTTGAAATTTTCTGTAACGTGCTTAAACAAAGTGCCTGTTTACTCCAAGATACTTTTTTTTTTTTACGTTAGCCTCTATTATTTTTCATATTACTTCAGATTTCAAGTAGGTAGCATTTAATTCCAGGGAGTTTTTGAAGGATCTAGGAAAATTTGCTTGTACTGTCAGTGCTTAATCAGGTCTTACTGTGTGATACCTTGCAATTTATGTTCCTATTAATTCAATGGGAAGTATTGCCTTATATAAGTGTACTTCCAATGGTGACCTTAGAGCTATTTCATCTTTTTAAATTTCAAGTATTACTGTGTAAGTGAGGCATAAACAATTTTGGAATGAAAAATGAGTCCTGGGAAGCCATTACAGCAAGTTAGAAAAATAATGATTGTAAAATGAAATTTCTGTTGGTTTGAAGTATTTTTAATTAGAGAAAATAATTTTAGCATCTGCCTCAGGTAGATTTTAATTGCCTTCATCAATTTTCTTGCTGTTGCAGATTTCAGACAGCCTCATAATGGAGTACTTTGAAAAATACAAGCATAGAATGAATGAGCTGGAAGCTTTTAATATGGTAAATTCACAGTATTGACGGAGTTATTTTTTATATTTATGTTAGGCTATGGTTAAACTTTTATGGTGGGGTGGATCATTGTATGTTGTGATACACTCTCTGAATGGAAAAAAAGGAAAAGAAAAATTTCATTGGGAGCATATTCTCTTCCAGAAGTATATTAGGTGCCAGCAAAATAATGAGAACATATGGAGATTCTTTTTTCAAGTACAATAAATGTGAAAAATATTAGGCTCCTTTTGAACCCATACTGGTCTCTGTGAGTTCTTTTTAATACATTTCATGTTGGTTCCCATTTTAACAAGATTTCTGCCACTTGCAATGTGTTTGGTGTGCTGAGTTATACCTCAAAGCTACAGACTAATGGACACCATAGCTATAGCATGACACAGACTTTGATCTTTATTATTCAATTTTCTGAAGACATGCAAAGGAGTAGAATTGGCAAGGTAGAAGTCCTGCTTTTTGTCAAGAAACTGACCCACCTTTCTTTATTTTATTTTTTTCCCCTGGTCTCAGGATTTTATTTTTTTTTTAGAACTTTGATGATGATGATGAAAATACAACATTTATAACAAATATAACAAATTTCAGGAATAAATGTAACACAACTTAACTAAGAAACAGCGCACTCAGGAAACAGTGGTTTGATTTGTGATATTCATTCCTGACCAAGATTGAAGTGGATTGTAACTTGGATTGTCTATGTTTATGTCCCTGGGAATATAATTTATGAAATTGTTCCATAATGTATAAAAAGGTAGTGGAAATGGTTGATGAAGTTCTACTTAGTAATGCAGGATCAGTGCTAAGAGGCACATTTTAAGATTTTGGAACTAAAGCTAATCAGCTATTTATTAGTAATGTTAGCATGAGCACACTGAACAGTTAGATCAAATCCTGTCTTGACAAATATACTTCTTGTCAGCTGAAGTGAAACTGTTGGCCCAGTTTCTTTGAAAATCAAAATTAATCTCCAGAAAGTACTGGGATATCAAATACTGAATAACACATTTGCAGGCTTATCACTTGTCTTTTCTTACTTTGGGAGAAGTAGGATACGTACCATTTCTCTTGTCTGCCTTAGTAAACTGACAGCTAAATCTTTATTTCAGTTGAAAGTTGTTCTGGGACCTTGTATTGAGGTGCTGATACTTCTAGATCGTCTCTGTTATCTGAAAGAACAGGTAATTCTTGATTATGTGATACCTATGAGGGTAGTTGGGTTGTTTGTATTAATATGTTTTTTTAAAATTGTTACTCAACAGCAGAATTAGTTTTGTTTTTCTTTTTATTTTCACACTTTTTCAAAGTTTTATACATTCAGCTCATTACTCCCAGCTTTGCGCAGAAATTTTTGCATTGGTGAAACTGTATGAAAGTTTTTATGTTCTTTTAATTGTGTGGTAACATATTAGTTAACAAAAAAATGGCATTGCCTAAATAGATGGTCTGGTTTGGATAGTTTGTCTGGATCTTTCTGTAGAAGCTGCCAAATTTAAATTATTTTTTTCTGATGCTCTTGCTGGATGCCACTGAATTGTGGCCAACTATCAATTAACTGCATGGATATTTCCATGGTTGCATATCCAGTTTTCATGGCTTTTACATTGCCTACTTCTGGGGAGAGGATGGGGATCAAAGCAGCAACCCTCTGCTTTCCAGACAGTTTGCCTTTCTTGCTCCTAGGTCAGAGGCTTTTGTTTTCTCTCTCTTGCCCTTTGTCCCTGAGGTACTTAGCTTTTTCCTCTCCCTTCTTAGCTGTTCACTCATAAGAACATAAGAGAGGCCCTGCTAGATCAGGCCACAGCCCATCTAGTCCAGCATCCTGTTGCACACAGTGGCCTGCCAGATGCTTGTGGGCATCTCAAACAGAGACAAGGATGAAACTTTGCCTGCTCTTGAATCCCAGCAAATGGCATTAGAAGTGTCTTGCTTCGCCCGCACCCCACCCCGCCGCCAGCCTGAAAGATGTACCTAGGCATTCATTCTAGTGGCCATTGATACATCTGTCATCCATAAATTTGTCTAACCCTACTTTGAAGCGATCTAGACAGGTCGCCACCTCCTCTGGCAGCACATTCCATAAACCGATGACCCTTTGGGTGAAGAAATACTTCCCCTTGTCGGATCCAACTCTCCTACCCATCAGCTTCATAGAGTGCTCCCTGGTTCTAGTGTTGTGTGATAGAGAAAAGAAATTTTCTCTATCCACCTTTTCTAAACCATGCATAATTTCTCCTTTCTTTGGCTCCATTTCTTTCCTTTCTTCTGTTGTAGGGAGAGGAGACCTCTTTTCTTTCTTTTTTCTGCATAAGCTCTTGCTGAAATGCCTGGCTATGACCCATCATGTAGACCCCTTTCCTGGAGCCTATTTCCCTAGTATTTTGGCATGTTATCAAATCCCTACTCAACCCTAGGCATTTCCGCACTGAATCGCGTTCCAGACGGAACGCGTTCAGGCGGAAAGCTTAAGCCAGCTTCGGGCGCTTTCCCCGTTCACACACAGACGCGCCAGAACGCGGGTAAACGCGTTCCGGAGCGTCTGGGTGCGAATGCTCAAAGCGCCCGAAGCTGCCTTAGCCGGCAAATGCCGGCAAGGGGCGCGCCGGCAGCCGCAGAGGCAGATCGACAATCAGCTGTTTGAGAAACAGCTGATTGTCAAAGCCGCGCGGCGTCGGAGGCGCGCCGGCAGCCGTTCGGGAGACAGAAGCGGCGCGAACGCTTCTTCTCCCGAACGGCTGCGGGCGGCTCGTCCGCGTTGGAACGCGTGTAGAGCACTTCGAAGTGCTCTACATTTCGAACGCGGAAAAGACAGCTGCGGACACGTCGGAACGCAAGCCGCGCGCGGCCAATGCGTATGACGTGTCCTCAGCTGTCTTTTCCGCGTTCCGTTCAGCCCCGTGCGAAAACGTCTCCTGACACTGATGCAGTTTTGCCTGGACAGCCCACACAATCTTTATCCAGGAAGCAGCTGATTTCCAGTAACTGGAAACCCATTTTTTCCCATTTGTTAAGGTCAGCTGCCATCCCTCCCTCCTCTGAAACCACTTCATAGAACCACCATCTGTGTCCTAAGAACAAAACAGAAGCATGGATGTTAAAACTTAGGAGAGGATTGCATTGTGTATATAAAGCACTGCGTTCTCTAATGATACTTCCCTTGACAACCTGCAATACCCCTCAGCACCGTAACTATGGCAGAAGTACAGGAATGGACCAGCTACTTTAGCATGATTCAAGGTCTGTTGTCTGTTTGGAAATGATGACGTCAGAGACATAGTCAAGGGCCAAGGATAAAAATAAGGAAGTGCTATTGGCTGCCAGTGAAAAATATTGTACACTTACTATTAAGAAGCATGTCTTCCTTCCCTGTGTACCAATTTTTGGGTGGTTCACGAGCATGTTAGAGTACAGGTTCCCCACAACCTGAATAGGCACAACTCTCTTCTTGCAATACCATTTTGTAGATCTTCTTTGGTGATGAATCTCAATGCTGACGCCAGCCTGTGGCCAAGGGCAATCAGTCAGTCAGTCTTGCTTTGGAACTGGCAAACATTTGTCTTCTATTTCTGGACTTTTCAGATCACCTCATTGAGTGTTTTTAGATCCCCACAGAGTGCAAACTTCCTTCTGCCATAATGAGATCACCTGTAAAGGGAAATTAATCTTTTAAGGTGCTCTCTATCCCCTAGAAATTCAGGCAGTAAAACCACTTCCCCAAGAAGGGTCAAATAATATATTTTATTTTACTGTTCTTTCTCCAGATAGATTATTAAAATCAATTTCCTCTTTTTACTAGTATTATTTTTGCTTTTTTTTAAAAAAAATTAAACATTACTTACTGAACCGTCATTGTCAGTGAGAAAACTAGATGCATAGTTTTTGCTGTTCTCTTCATGGAAACCATTATCAGTGAACACAAGAACAGTGTCCTTTCACTTTACCTAAACACCATGAATACTCATCAGAGTGATTCTCTCTCTTTCTCTCATAGCATATCCTAGTTCAAAAGGGATTCATACTTACACCTGTTTTGATGACTTACTCCTCAGATCTTTGCCTCAGGAACAATCACTGCACAGCTTCCTGATTAATACTCCAGTAACTTACACCTTCTTTGGCTTGGTATTTTCCTTGAATCTGTCTCAATTCTTCTTCTTTGCAATTCCTACCTTTACATTTTCCTGCCAATCTTGTGTTCTGTGGTGGCTGTCCTGGGACAACCTTGAGAAAGGTTCTCCTTTACATGAACCAAAGAAAATCATTTCAGTCACAGATGACATCTCAGTTTGGATTGCCTGGGGAGGTGGGGTTATCATCATCTATGATGCTTCCACACAGGTATAATGTTCTTTTTAAAAATTTATTTAAATTGATCATCCATCTCTCTTTTCCTTTTATTCAGTGACAGTCTGCTACAATTTCTTTCATACAAATTTGATTCTTCATGGTAATCACCTCACCTCAATAGGTTTTAAATCAGCAGGACTTTCTTTTTTTATTTTCTAGAGAGACTGAATGGGTGCTCCAGATGATCTTTCTCCCCTTCACGTCTAAATCTCTTCACAAATTAAGGAAGTTGTTGTACACCAAGGCCAATTTTTTTTCTTTATTGAAATCTAGATTGTTCCTAGGTTGTTATTGTAAGAACTGAAACACTTCTGCAGTCCCAGATTCCTCCACAACTCCCCAGCCTCGGTAGCAAATTACCACTATCCTCAGTAGCAAAAAGGGTGGGTATCTGGGATAGGACCTTTTCAGTGGTGGCTCCCAGATTGTGGAATACTCTCCTATCGGAGGTGCAACATGCATCTTCACTTTATGCATTCAGGAGAGCGGTGAAGATGCTCCTCTTTGCCTTGGCCTTTGGCTAAACAAGGAAATGTCTTTCCTTTCCGCATTCAGGCATTGGTTATGGTTTTAGTGTTCATTTTATATGTTCACTGGTTTTTAATCTTGTAACCTTCCTGTGACCTTTCGTTATAGGGCAGGATAAAAATTCAAATAAGTAAAACTGAACTCTTTAACAACAAAGGAGTTTGACCAGATAGATTATGTTCCACAACATGAAACCTTTGTTGCCATTCTGGAGAAGTACATGGCTGCAAATATGACTCTGTGAGTTTACATTACACTTGCAATGTCTGTTCAGTTAGATAACAAGCTTCAAGTATGTTTTTTAAAGAGCATGTTTTTGAGTCAGAAACACTAAGCAATTCACATTACTCCGATTTTCTGGAAAAAAGTGCTTTGAGATAACATTTAAAATAGTCCCTGCATCAGGGTGATGTATATGTGCAAAATATATGTGTCTGTAATTGCATCAGTATGTTATGATTAATAGGGACATGTATGTAAACATGTTAATTGTTACTTTTGTGCAGTACTCAAGGAAAGTAGTATGATGGTAAAAAGGGGTCTACCCATCTTCCTGCAGTTATTGTAGAAGGGAGATCTAATGAAAGAATGGAGGCTTCCATGGTCAGTTTTCATCTCACCTGTCACAGTTTTGGGATTGTGATTCCATGTTCCATAGTTCTGCTTTGAACCTATGCTTTCAGATATGGCTGCTAGAAGAGTCACTGCAGCTGATGGTCTCATGAACCTTGTCAACCTTCTTATTATAGACATGGGTGGATGGCTGTTAGGGCTGTGGTATGCAATTGTGTGATTTTGCTCCTGGAAGTTGATTCTTGTGTGGTTGTTGGCACTGAGTCATTGGTCCTTTTTTGGTTGTTATTAAAATAACCCTTGGTGGTGCAGTTGTTAACACTGAGCAGTTGATCTGCTCTTGATTCTTGCTATTGTCCACTGGAATAATCCTTCATGGTGGGTTGCTGTTTTGTTGTGTGGTTGCTAGTCTTGGATTGCTGTGTGCTTCCTTTGCTCTTGATGGTTTGTGGTTTTTTGTTTTGTTTTTGAAGGGAGGTTTCCAAGTATTGCTGGGGAGCTGTCCTTGGTCCCTGTAAAAATTTTATGGGTGTTTTATTTCAATGGCTCCTCTTGTAGCAAAACCACAAATTCTATTCAAACACACAGAAGCAATGATCAGAGCTGAGGAGTTATCTGTACTTTTGAGATATGGGAGGTTTTTCTTATTTGATTCAGATGCTTAAAATTTGTGGGCTTTTTCACTTTAAATGTACATTTGAATGGTTTTCTTTTTTCCTCTCTCAATATATACTCTTTTGAACAGCTTTATCTTGAAGGAGAAAAATTACAATGCCTACAGCAGACTACTTGAAATAAATTGATTTTTAAGCTATACATACTTTATTCTTACAGGCTCTTTTAGGAAATCCAATGAAATCTTTAAATAATAATGCATATTTTTTTCAAAACGCCATCTAACCATAAATTATCAAAGTTGCAATTCAACAGGCTTGCATGCTTGTTCTTCCTATTTTTCTTCCCCCCAGTGTTCAGAAATAGATTAGCAAGACCAGTAAAACTGAAGCTGATAATCAGAAATTTCCAAAAATATGAATCATTCTATAGTAGAGCTTCCTATAACACCAGGGTTCCATTATAAGAAAAGGGTGTTTAATAAGAAAACACATTATGGAGGCAGCAGATATCAGTGGGAATCTGAAGGCTAAGGGAACCACAAGAAAAGCTGTAGTGACTCACAGTGCGGATGACTGACATTGTTTAAAATACATTAATGGGGAAGAGCTCCCAATGGAAGAAAGGAACCTCCATTGAAAGGGGCACAATGCAGCCCCTTCCCCAAGAACATCCACTATGAAGGCAATGTCAGATGCACAAACACAGATGACTGGTGTATCAATGGCTACTAGAGTGGGTGCCTAGGTACATCCTCCAGGCTGGGGAGGATGCCTCTAAAGCCGATTTGCCAGGATTCAAGAGCAGGTGAAGGTTTTTCCCTTGTCTTTTGCTTGAGATGCCCATAAGCAATTGGTGGGCCACTGTATGGGAGAAGATGCTGGACTAGATGGGCTGCGGCCTGATCCAGCAGCGGTCCTCTTACGTTCTTAACACCACATCTGAAACCTCCACCACAGAAATGGCAGCCAATATGCCTACAGCAGAGCTGAGCCAAAGCCAAACAAGGGCTTTTTACATACTGCAGTGCTGGACATACTAGTGTCAGGATCCCCACAATCAAGGCACAATCTTTTCACTATTGGCATTGCCAATGCACTCTTATACTATTTCCCTGCCATACCAAAGCATGAATTTAACTCAGACTGTAGTGGTGGAACATACTGATATTTCACCACCACCACCAGTTTTTGTTTGTTTTAGGGATGTGCATGAATTGTGTTTGATTTGAATCAAATCAAACACAAGGAAATTCACATTTGTTTCAGTAGAGCCTCTTCAAATGTGGTAGGATTCAAATTCAATACGAATGTTCTTTGAGTACCATTTGAATCCGATTTGAATCACTGTTGCTAGTTGCGCCTACAAATCCTCAACAAATTCGCTCTGAAAATGTCAAATCCGCTCTGGATCCTCTGCATAGAAGCATTCATTTCACATTTGAATGTCAATCTTCAAAAGTAGCCAACTGTCAATTCAAATGTATGAATTTGAATGAATTCAACCAAATTTTGAATGTGATGAAAATTCCTGCACATCTCCAGGTTGTTTTTATACATGACACTTGAATCCTGCCTCTCACCTGAAGGGTCCGTGATGAGTCACAACATATGCTAAAACACAGAACCTAAAACATATTTAAAATATAACTTCTCTCCCTCCCTCCCTTCTTCCAAAGCAGGACTACATTGAGAGGAAACTATGAATCAAAAACATGGTGTGGTGCTTTCTGCTGTGTTGGTTGTTGTAAGAAAGCAAGAATATTTTATTCTGCTACCTTTAACACAGACATTTTCTCTTTGTTGTATTTACTGTTTAACAAGATTTAATACAGCTAACATAACCACTTGTGATTCGTGCCCAAGGTTTCTATGCCATTATCTTAATATAGCTCCTTCAGTTGGTAATAGAAAAATGCACCTGGGTGTCACAGGCAAAAGGGGAAAAAATGAAACCTTCAAGGTAGTTAACGGAGAGAGAGAGAGAAAGAGAGTAATAATAGTCTGAATGAGTACTGCCTTTTAATAATAGCTCCTCAAATGACTACCTAATTCTGGTTCTATCCCAGCTTTATGGCTGATAGAACAGTAGATAGAACCAGATTGATTCAGAAAAAAAGTAAATTGAAAAAAAGGTATATTTAAGCAGTACTTGTTGAAATTCTGACAGTCTTGTTTACATAGACACATGTGTGTACACACACACGTGCCCCCATTAACTTTATTTTTTATTATAATGTATACCACAAAGGCTGCTCATGCTGAAAAATGGCAGCCTTCTCGTATTGACTCAACGAGAATGTGTGAGACAAGATAGTGTGAGAATATTTTTCCTCTGCTTTTTCAGATGGCTGTTGGGATTTGGGGGGTGAGGATATAAATAGATAAAAGTTGCTTATTGAATGTTAGGAGCAGCTGTACAATAAAACCATTAGGAATAAGATACTTCTCTTATTCTAAAGAACAAATAGATTTAAAATTGTACAAAGATACAATTTTTGAACCAAGCTTACAGGTAACAGCAAGGGTAACTGTTGTTCTTACTTGGCATACATTATATAACTTGCTTGTTTTTAATAAAAATATGAATGTATATATGAACTTTCAATTCAAATGCCTTTTCAATGTACACTGATGAACTATCATTTTGCAGGACAACGTTGCCTGGTCTGGACTGGTAAAATTATTTGATCCCATAAAATCTCCCAGATGCTATGCAGTTGTGGCTCTGAAGAAACAGACATTTTTACATGCGAGCAAATTGAACTAAAACTAGGAACTGATGCTGATGTTGGAGTTTATTACAATTCTACCAACGGTTTGTTTTTTTTTAAATTAATGTTTATAGATCATGATGAATAAATCAACCATATAAATTTGAAGCTGTTTTTTTCTATGTGAAAATTATTGATTATATTAGTATAAAATAAAATTTGAAATTTTATGCTCACTTTGTTTTTTTACACTCATAATCCCACAATTCCTGTGTCAATACACAGGGGGGTTTCCCTAGAAATTTCTCATTCAGACATATATATATATATGCCTTTGCAATACACACAATTGTGATGATGGATACCTTCCCTTAGTAAATGGAAAACTGCTGTATGCCATCCATAATATATGGAGGAGAAGCCTAAAAATTATTCTCATATTGATTATTCATTTAAAGTAGACAAGAGATGCACAGGAATCTATGAGTATAAATAGCTTATTAAATAAAAGGCTGCTTAAATAAAAGGCTGCTTAAATAAAAAGGCTGAAATTTACAGTTTGACTTATATTAACTTTCCGGCTTAACATTTTAGATTTGTCTTTACAATAAATAATGATTGTACAGAACTTTCTGTTAATTTAGTATGACTTCTGGTTCAAAAGTTTCTAGAATTTAAGGAAGATGCACAACTGAATCTTTAACTATGAATTATTGGAGTGTGTGTGGAAAATGAGTAAGTATATTAAAGAGTAAATTTGTGATAGGTCTAATATTATAACAAATGGACTCCATACTATGTAATATTACATTGCTGGGTAGCACCACAACAAATAATTAGAGGCAACATTTCTTGTGGTGCTGTTTCTGAAATAGCCTAGAATGCTTTCTAGTTCATTTCCTCTATAAGCAAATACATGAAGAGTCACTGCCTGACCATGCTGTTTCATAATGGCTACTGTGTGAATTAACTAACATGACTAGTGTTGTGTTGAGACATAGCAAAAGGAACACCTCAGAGGTGCCTCGGAGAGACAGTGTGTGGCCCTTGTGTTTCCAGCCCATCTCTAATCCACATTTTCTAGCACAGAATGTTCATAATGGTATATGAACAATTCCACCTCAAAGCCTTCTCTAAGCCATCTCAGAGGCACCTTTGTTGTGTCTCTTCCCAGCATAGCTCAGGGTATTAGCAGTTGTCCTGATTCTTCTTTCATACATTTAACCTTATTTTTTGATCTTTTAATGTCTGAAATCCCCTATTTAAATCTATTTGTACTTTAGAGGGCAAACTTCATGTATTTAGAAGCTTAGCTTAACACCTCTCTCTGGCTTTGGAGACAGTATGAGTTTGGTTACCTATGCTTTTTATTTCTAAAAATTCAGGAGGGGGTAGTTTTCCAGCACAACAATGTTCTAACCTGAATTGCAGCAGTGCTAAACATTTTGTATTTGACATTCATTACTTGGAATCACCAGACTGCCCTTTTAATATGGCATATTTGTGCATACAGTTCTGAAAATAAAAGTGGAGTATTTAAGTATGGTTTACAAATAATTAAAAGAAGACAGAAAGTGCTGAGAGTTAATGCTGATTCTAGACTACAGGTAGGCATAGAGTACAACCAGGCTACAAGTGTTGAAGTTTTAAAAGAGGGTGAACTATTTAATAAAATACAATTATTCCAAAAAAAAATCTAATTAGAAAGTCCAAAATGTGACAAAGTGGGTTCAAAAGGTGAACCACAATTTATTTTACCATAGACAATAGAATTGTATACCTCAAGAATGTGATAAGGTACCCCCAAATTAAAGACCTCTGGTATATGTGTGACATAAGAATTGTCGTATTTTATGAAACAAAGTAAATGTTTCCAGCCTATACATTCTAAAGTTGCATATCTATGCAACACATATGCTAGGAATTATAAGCACAAAAAAGATTGTTTATGAGGAAGAAATTCTATTCTTTTATTCAGAGGTGCCGAAAACTGAGTTAAAACTTTCCAGTTAAGAAGGAAATAGAGCTACCAACTAGAATCTTTCCTATACAAACTTGAATCAAACTGGTTACCTTTAGAAAATTCACTTAACTTCCAGCGTATCTTTTATTTTAAAGTCTTCTTCACCATCTGCATCATCAGGAACCATATACTTATTTATTTTATCTATTTACATTTTCATCCCTCCCTATACCTGAAGGTCTCAGGTAGAAAACAAAATATAAAATATACAAGTTAAAATAATAAGATAATAAAATAATAACTGAATGTGACCGTTTCCGCACTTACCTCACTTGATCCAGATTAAGGAGATCCAGATCTTTGGCATACGGATGTCGCGGAATGGTGAGGACCCCATATGTCTGCACAGGGCATTTAGCACCCAATGGCAATGAGTGCTAAACACTGCTGCCATTAGGATGCCATAGTACCCACCCCAAGGCCCTGATTAGCACTAAGCAGAAAGGTCTGCCGGTGGCACAGCATACATGGCCCGTGTAGCTGTCAGTCAGGCGTCATTTCCTGCTACAGTGGGTGTGGCAGTGAGGCACGGCTTCATATGTATCTATGTATCTGCTTTGCAGCTTGTGCTCAGGGGTGAAGCTGTGTGTTGAGGGGTGAAGCCAAAGCCTCATGACCTGTGATTTGGTCTTCATGGCGAAAGATTGGATTGAAGACACAGTTAAAGAGGTCTACCACTAATCTGGATTTAAGGGTCTGAAGACGCCATTAAATCCAAAATCCAAAGGCATTTCTGTGGACAACACATTCCGAATGGGTTCTCATGGAGTTCTTAGTGCAGAAGGTATGTGGCAGATCCGTACCGAATGCACTCCTATCAGATTCCTAATGGGGTCTTCAGGGCCCATGAGGAAATTGGCTTTATTTAAATCAAAAGCCAGAGTACATAAAAATATACTCACTGAAGGTGCCTGACACACTTCAGGGCACACACTATTCCACAATCTGGAGGCTACCACCAAGAAGGCCCTATCCCGGGTCCTCACCTCCTCAACTGTGCCATCCTGAATGCAAATAATGCAAATAGTAGTGTCCTGTGAAAGACACAACCTTATTTCTCTGAAGGGCACTGGCTAGCATCCCGTGTAAGTAAGTTGTATTTTTTTTATTTTTTTTTATTAGGGACACTAAATTGCCATTTGCCAAGGTTTTCTATTTATGTAGTTTGAAGGAATATCTTAATAGGCGGTTTTATTATTTTAAAAAAGAGGAAACCCTTGCTCTTCACAGTGGTTTTTTTTTTACTATTATTATTATACACAGGTCTTGTTTTTCTGAAGATGGGGAAAAGATTAATCTTATGCATTCACAAATCTTGGCAGGAGGCTAGGGTTTTTGGAGGCTTTGGAAGGGCAGAGAGATTAGTCTTCTCATTCCTAAATTTTACCAGAAAGGAATCCTTGAAAATGCCCAGAGTTCCCTGTACATCTATTCTGTATTTTCTGTGACATTTTCAAAGCAACTAGCAACAAGAAATACTGTCAAAGAACAAAACAGGCAAAATCTAAAACCAAACAGCTTGCAGCAAAACATAATTATAGCCAAAGTGAAAAGTAGATTTCCTAAAATAGCTTCAAAACCCATTTCAAAAGAATCAGTAGTTTCTTTAAAGCTCAGAAACCTCTGTAAATCAAAAGGTATAAAAGTTCTCTGCCCTTTCTTGCAACAATTGTACATATGACCTCAGGGGGGCATAGGAAGACCCTATAGTGAGTTACAACAATAAAAAGATAAAATCCATGAAACATCCTAGAACATACTTAAAATGTAGCCCACCTTCCCCTCTCTGGCTATACAACATTCAGAGGTATTTATTAAATTATTAAAGAGCAAACAGTATGAGGGGCTTTCTGCATTTACCTCTGTCCCAGAACAACACACACACACCCAGTTCTCTTCAGGACCTCATTGGTCCACAGGTTAGTGTGAGCGTGCATCAATGAGACGCCCCTCACCACCGTTATTTCTGTCTGCACAGAATGGAGTGTAATCCATATTGGGCAGCCATGAAGTTGTGTAGACCTATTCCCTTGTTTTCTTGTTCATAACATCTAGGATATATATTTTCTGAAGAAAGACCCAATGGGACAATAAATCATCACTTTTAACAGTTAGGAAACCATAAGAATATCTTTTTCCATATATACAGGAAGCAGTGAACAGAGACAGAACTAATCCGTTCCTTTAAGAATGGCATTTGGATTCAAGCCAGTGACAGTTTTTTACTCACATTGATAAAGGTGTAGTTAAGAACAGCTGCTTTTAAGCTCCATGTGGGATTTATCCAGGAAAACAAGACATGGTAAATCTACTTGACTATATAAAGTAGACCCTCATTCTGATGCTCAGATTTCTTAATTCACAACCTGTCAACTGCTTCACAGCTTTAAGATGAAAAGAGCAAAGTCACCTGCTAAGAGAATAACTCGGTGTTACAAGATACCATGGGAGGAAATTCCAAATCATTAGAAACACAATTGATGTCTGTTTTGTAAAGCTTAAATAACCATCTAAATGTAGGTGTTAAATCAGCATTGTCCAAAACCTTGCCTGTTCTTGATTTAAGCCAGTGAGCCAGTTTGGTCTAGTGGTTAGGGAGCCGGACTCTTATCTGGGAATACCATATTTGATTCTGCCTTCCCCCACAAACTCAGCTGAGTCATCTTGGGCTAGTCACAGCTCTTTTCTGATCTCTCACAGTTCCACCAACCTCATAGAGTGTTCTGTTGTGGGGAGAAGAATAGAAAATTTTGTCAGCCACTTTGAGTCCCCTTAAATGGGTGAGAAAAATGGGGTAGAAAAGCCAACTCTTCTTCTTCTTGAATTAATGAATGAAAGTTGGCAGTATCCTATCCACTAGGGTCTTGGATACTGATCTGAAAGACAGAAGTTATCAAGATGATGCACAGATGGTATAAACACATAAAACATGGAGATCTGAAGTTGCTTGCATACAAGTGGATGACTTTCAGTCTTAATTACTGAACCACAAACTGTACTACATGGAAGACCCTTTATTAATTTTTTTTGCTGCTCATGTTGGTGCATTTGCAATAAGAAGCAATATTACTTTCAACTTGAGTGGAAATGTTCTTGTGGATTACAAGAAAGTACATTTCTCTTTCTTTTTTAGTTTTGAAAACCAACCTCTGTTAAGCAATGTAATAAATAGTTTTTTGTCAGGCTCTTTTTCATACTGTTTATACTGTTTGCCACAGTCATATTGTCAAACATAATAAAACCGAACTGTATTCCAATTTAAATCAATGCTTTGCTTTCTTCTGCTAGTAACCACTTCTGTCAGCAGTCAGAACACAATATAATCCCATATTTTATTTATGTTATATTATTGTTATAAAGGAAAATACATTAAATAATGCCTATTTTATGCAGTGTTCAAAAATTCAGCCCAGAACTCGTAAACGTAGAATATGAACCATAAATTTTGATTGATTTTAGAATTCCATTTCAGATGGTATTGCTCAGAAGAGTTTGCCATGGAAAATATTTCTGAAAGGTTGTTCTGTTAAAATTGTTTCCAAAGGGACCTGAAAGTTATGGGCTAAGGGCAAGTTTTCAGGAAAATGCCTGAACAATTAAAATAATATTTCAGCTTGTCAAAATAATTTTTTTATTATATTAATATTATTTTTGTTTGTATCAATCAATAAATAAAGTTTTGCACCGAAATATTCCCATCTCATTTCTTTTCCTCAAGGCAGGTCGTTAGAAGCAACCATTTGACATTCTTTAGAAGAACTCATGGCTAGAGAATGGCAGCATAAAGGGGCTTTTCTTCACACCCTAGCTGAAGCATCATTAAAATGTGCCATTCTCTGTTAAATAACTTAAAGAGAAGTATATAATATCAAAGGAACTTGCTTGTATGTATCACATTTACATGTGCATAGCATCTGGCCACTTTCTATGCCAGCCTAAGTCTGGAATATAAGAGTAAGATCTGTAGGGAAGGAATAATAGGATAACTGTATACTTAATGCTAATCAGATAGAGAAGGCAGATGGGATTGCATTTAAAGGGTTGGAGAAAGTCTTGGAAGAGCCAGTACTTTTACTAAAGAGATGATGACTGTTGTGATGTTTTGTTGGTTGGCAGGGGGACCTCAAATGCTTCCATGTGTTCCATTCTTCTTTAAATAAAAGAACACGAGATAATCCAGAATAAAACAACTGGAAATGATCCAGGAGACCTTTTTTGCCACTGCCCCTCAACAGAGAACTATCAACAATCATTAAACTCTATACAGTTATCTAGTTCTTCTTTACTTTCCTTAGCTTTTAAATAGCATAACAAAGGTAAGTATTCCTCTGCCTAGGATGATATCTCTCTGCCTTCCATTGTTTGTTCACCACCTCCTCCACTAAGAATTGCCCAAGTGTCCCCTCCACTTGCTTCTGGAAGCTACTTCATAGATTGCCTCCCAAGACTAGAGGCAGTGATGAGATTTCTCCTTGTCCTTGGTGGTAGTTTGCTGGAGAGTAATCATCTGGTGAAGAAGAAAGGGAAGCTCAGTGAACTTTGTTTTTTAAAAGGAACTGGAAAGGACACTCCTGTTTTGGAATATACGAAGCTGCACACATTACTTTTCCAATATGTGGACAATCATGGAGGGAAGGAGGGAGGGTCTAGATCTACACAATCATTCTCACTCCTATCAGATGAAGAAGAACTGAATGTCAGAAAGAAGAGTTATAAATATCCTACAAAGCTAAAAACCACAAGACACTTAGACAGCAGTTTTCAAATTGAGAGGTTCTGCCCTTTCCTTGCCATTTCATAATGGCACAGTCATTTGCACGGTATACAGCATTCCAAATTAAGCTTCCTAAGACCTGAGTACCTGTACTAATGCAGCTAAGAAAGATTTGTGCTCTGTGACAAAACAGCCTACATTTACCTATTTATGTGTAACTGTCAAAAGTGAGTAGCATGATCTGGTTTGGTATTTTGCACTTTTTAAACCTTTCTGATGATAGATCAAAATGTTTATTTGTAATAGTTTCTTCCCCATTATAGTCAAACAGCTATTATTTTTCATGTTTAATTTGCAAAGCCCTTTTCTGTTCAGCAGGCAAAACTCTTGAGATTTCTGGCTCATAGCTTTAAAGGGAA
The DNA here is from genome assembly GCA_023333525.1 of Aspidoscelis tigris stejnegeri. Lineage (NCBI taxonomy): Eukaryota > Metazoa > Chordata > Lepidosauria > Squamata > Teiidae > Aspidoscelis > Aspidoscelis tigris. The sequence goes on along the minus strand of JALMGA010000005.1, from coordinate 47,103,789 downwards.
ATGTTGTGCTATGCACAATACTAATATATAGATTTATGTAAGGCTCTGCTTTTCTTTTTTCTTTTAATGTTCCACAAGAAACCCAAATGTAAGAGATGTATTACTACCATAGATGTTTTACATTATCTCTGTTTTACATTGGTTGTCACAGACAGAAAACAATGCTTCAGCGGTTAGCCACTAAGTACCAGAATTTAAAACAATCAGCACATACCAAGTCCAGCCTGTTAAAAAGGAAAATTCAGCAATGTGTACTGATGTTCAACGTGGTCAAGATAACTTCTTTTCTCGCCCCTTTCTGTGTCCTCTAGTGCTTGTGGACTGGTTCCCCCACCCAAAGGTTTTTCATTAACATCCTTTCCAAATGCAACTAATTCCGACATTCAGGCTGTTTCTTTTACAAATCTTTTTACTTCCACACTAATTTGTCCGATAAGTTATGCCTCATTCACTTTAATGGTGGGAAGATCAGAAGAATAATCTCAGACCAAATGCATTTTTCTTTTTAAAAAATGTTATTTTGGTTTCCTTATTATATGCTTGAATTTATCGGCTAATACGTATATTGATCTGCACTTAGGGGTTGGAGCGGGTCTCCATTTTCCTTCAGAGACCTGATGTATATTTGAGAAACAACACACTGCCTCCTTCTACTGAAAGGCAGCAGAAAATTGGCTTCAGGCAATGGAAGTTTTATTTGTTTTATTTATTATTTATATTTCTATCCCACCCTATACCCAAAGGTCTCAGGGCGGGTAACAACCTTCAAAACCAACAAAACTACAAAACAAAGCAATCTCCTAAAAACTGTAAAAATCATAAAAATATTTTAAATGACACAATTAAAACAACTTCATAAATATTAAAATAATAGTATCTGCAGTGGTGGTGGTGGTGGTGGGGACAATATAACCACATTAGCCAAAAGCCAGGACAAAAAGGTGCGTCTTCACCACCTTACTGAAAGCAGACAGAGAAGGGGCCTGATGCACCACGATTCCACAACCTGGGCCTTCACCAAACAGCCCCTTTCCCAGTTGCCCACCCTTTCACCACTGAGGGCAGTGGGATAACCAGGGGTGTTTTTCCACCGCGCTCCTTTAATCCGGATATAAGAAGATCCGGATCTAGGGAATGGGTAATAGCAATGGGTGCTAGCCTCCCTGCTGTGGAAACACCGGAGCACCCATTTGGAAATCCGGATCTACCACGAGGGGTCTGCCTGTCACCCCAGGTGTTTGTCTTTGAAGTCTGTGCTGATCTTTGGAGGAAACTTCAGAGTGACTTCGAAGTGACTTCGGAGTGACTTTGAAGGGACTTCGGAGTCACTTCAGAGTGACTTCAAAGTTCACTCCAAAGATCAGCACAGACTTCAAAGATGCTCCGGAGCTATTTTGCACAGACTTCGAAGTGACTTAGAAATGACTTCAAAGTGACTTTGAAGCTTAGGTTTTGGGGCTCCCCCCCAAGAGTGCCCCCTACTCCTAGCCTCCTCTAGACCCCATTGCCAAACTAACATGGAAACAGGCCCCTTTAATCCAGATTTTCTGGCTGAAGACCCCATTGTAGACCCCATTAATGGGGTCTACAGAAAATCCAGATTAAAGCCCAAAAAGTACCCATATTATCTGGATTTCCCGAGGTGTGGTGGAAACAAATGTGTCCCTAATGGGTGCCGTGGTGGAAATGGGGTCATCTGGCTCTCACCCAAATGGGTCCTTAATGGGTGCTAAAATGGGTACTAAGTGAACGTGGAAAAACACCCCAAGAGGGCCTCACCTCCAGATCTTAAGGCATGGGCAGGTCAGTATGGGAGAAGGCATTCCTTCAGGCATTTGGGGCCCAAGTCATTTAGGGCCTTATAGGTCAGAGTTATAAGTTGTTGTTTTTAATCTCAGCAGTCAGAGTTCTTGTATCTCAGCAGAGGAATTAAGTATTAAATTACCCATCACAAGTACCCACAACTCTAATTAAAGAAGCCTCAAGCAGTGTTTTAGTTGGTAATAGTAAACTAAATATTTTTGTTAACTTTGCTTGTGCCAAATCAATATTGTGATGCTACCACCATATGTACTTGAAAGCAACAACATATAAACTGACGCATGTTTATTACAGTTATATCCCATGCTGTAACCTGTGGTCAGGAGTGGGCTAAAACAATTACAAAATTGTACGTAAAAGCAAACCTTAAAAGCAGTCCAGTGTCAAAGGAGGAAGGGAGCTACTTGGTTAGCCAAAGGCAATAAGCCACATAAAGATGTTTGCATGTATATGTTACCATGCTACTATAGCACACTTTACATGCCTCAAATAATCCCTCTCCTATGTGGTCCATGTGCCTTTTATACAGCATGAAATCATTCAATTTTATTGTTAGCCACATGTTATAACTGGAGACAAGTAGGCTCTCCTGTGCCAAGCAAGTGTCTGTTCCCAACTGTGAGATAACAGAACAACTTTGAAGAAAAACAGCTTTCATTTTGTTTAATTCAAATGGACCCAAGGCTGCAGAGCCCTAAGTTCTTATATCCCTTGCTCTTTTCTAAAACCTGGCCCAGATCAGCCACAGATGCAACCCAATTTTACACCTACAAACAAAGCATGAACTGGATTTCCAAACACTGTACCAACCACTTGTTCAAAACTGGGGGAGGCTGAGATGAGTGGACACAAATGGAAGATCCTTCCACTGTCATATACAGGTCCTCAGACTCTGCTTGAAACCACATAGCATTGGCTAATCTTCTTTGATCCAACCTGAAATGGGTTAGATCACTGGCAAAGTCTGTTACATGGCACACAGTAATCAGAAGAGCTTCAATTTGTGCCTAAACATGCTGGCCACTCCTAGTGACAAACCACCAAAATGTCATGGAAAAAATGTGTTCCTCAACAGATGGAGTAGACTCACAGTGGGTTATCTCCAATGCTGTAGCTGACCACAACCGCCAGAGGGAGCCCTGCAGAATTTTTACCCTCAGTGCTCCTCTGTAGGGCTCCCCAGTTCTTCCGCGGTCGTGCAGCTGGCCAAACTGTTGAGATCTACCCTCTGTTAAAATGTCTTCTGAATTCTCATCTGATGATCATCCCACAGATTCTAGGTGTATGAGCATCATATAGGCCATGTGGATGTGAGAGGCAGCCCCTCTGGACCAGTTGCCCCCACATCCACCCTCCGTGAGATAGTTCTCTCTGAGTCTGCCAGCACTAGTTTCAGTGACTTCTCCCTGTCCCCAGGGCCCATTGGCTTAGCTTCTCCCTCTATCTGGGGCTGAGAGCAGGCTGACAAATGACAATTTTACTGGGGCTCAAAGGAGGTATCAGGTAAGGTTAAATCCCAGCCTTCCCTTTCCCTGCGTTTTCCTATTTAGGGCTTAGAGGGACGGTTTTCTTTCCCCTCCATTAGCTGAGTCCAGCCTTTCCTTTTATTCTTTTCCCTGACTGTGAGTCCGGGGAAGTGAGCGAAGCTTCGCTCTACCCCCCTACCCCGCTGAGGACTTGAGAGCCCCAGGGCTCCAAGGCTCCACCGGCTCAGCACAGCCATCACAGCGCAACGTGGTCAGTCTTTCCGACCCCCTCCCAATCTCCACCTCCTCAGAGCTGCGGCTCGCCTCACAGGCAATTGGGGACTGAAGCGGCTCAGGGCTCACACGAACAGCATTGCCCAAGCCATGAAAAGGTGCAAATCACAGATCCAGGGTGGGCTTCTACTGGGGCAACAGGTGAAGAGGAGATGATGGCTACCAATGGGGCCAAGAGGCCAGACAGCATGGAAGCTCTTCTCCAACACTCCAGCACAGGGCCCGCAGCCATAGGAGGTCACCTCACCTCAGAGAAAGGTGGAAAAATTCCTGCTTTGAAGAATGGAGATCTACGGAAGCCCATAGATCCTCCAGTTCTGTTTCCAGCTATAGAGCCCACAAGGGGCAATGCTCTCAGATGCCACCTGCTGGCTGTGAGGTTGCAATTGCATCGTCTTCATATAAATACCATTCAAAGAGGTCCAAAAGACAGCCTTTATGACAGCCCTGGTTATGAATCAGAGCTGCCTTCCCCCTCTGACTCTTCTGAAGCCGGCCTGCTGATTAAGTTGGTTGCACAGTGCAAGAGGAAGGCTAAAAGGAAAAAGCATGACAATAAGAAACGTTCTTATCCACATCACATGGGCCAGAGAGACAGAACCAGATCCAGATTAAGGGAAGTACCCAATGCATTTCCACGGGTGGTCTACCACCCAATAGCAGTGGGTGCTAGCTTGCTTGCAGTAGAAATGCTGGAGCACCCATGTGGTGAATCCGGATCTACCCACATGGGGCCCACCTGTCACCCAAGGTGTTTTGGGGGACAGGGGTTGTAATCTCTGTAGACGCTCTGGAGATTCTTCAAAGATCCTCCAGAGTGGCTCTGGAGAATCTCTGGAGTGATCTGCTGCAAACTTCAAAGATTCTCCAGAGCCTTTGACAAAGGCATTGCTGCCACATGGGGTCCAGAGCCTGTGCTAATCTTCGAAGGCAACTTTGGAGGAACGTCAGAGAATGTGGATCCCCCATGGATGCCCCCCCCACTGAGCCTTCCCTGGACCCCATTGCCCAATAGTGGTGGAAACAGGCTCTGTATAATCCGAATTTGATGGTTTAACATCCCATTGTAAATCCCTTTAATGGGGTCTACGCAAAATCTGGATTATAGGTCCTGAAGGACCCATATGATCCGGATTTCCCTAGAACTGGTGGAAACAAATGTGGCTCTAATGGGGTCTGTAGTTGAAATGGGGTCTTCCTGCTCTGAGCCAAATGGGTACTTAATGGGTACTTAGTGCTAGTAGAAAAACACCCTGTGGCAGCCCTTTATGCCCGTCTACTGCACACTCTCCAAAACACCAATCTTCGGAGACAAGTTAGATGCAACAGTCTAGGGGAGGCCAAAGTGTTGATGAAAACCAGTCTCATCAGGCAACACAAGTCAACACTGAAGCCAATCAGCTTTCAGGCAATGAGGCAGATATTCAACATCCTAGTTCTTCTTCTGCTCAAAGCACTACCAGGTTGTTTCCTTACGAATTCATCACACAAGTGATCGCTTCTATTACCTCAGCGTTGAATATAACCATTGATTCCAAAGCATTGGAGGAAAAGTCCCACCAGGCAAAAGACTTGCTTATGACCCCACCCCCCTCAGGAACGGGTGGTTTCCATACCTGCTCTTATGCAAGAACTGCTTTTGTCCAAATGGCCAGAGCCTTTGTCAACTAATAGATTATCTTCAATGCCTAGGAAGTTTTTCTTACCTTCTGATCATGCTTTCTCAATATGGGCCATGCTCACTGTTGACATCCCTGTACTCCAATTATCGTCCAATCATCTCCTTCCCCGGGATTCAGAGGTCAAACTATTGACAAAAAATTGGAAATTTTCTTGAGGAAATCTTTTGAACTGGACTAACTGTGCACCAGGGCAGCTGCTTCTGCTTCCTTGGCAAGTAGAGCAATTCTAAAGTGGGTTGAGGAGCTCATGTTAAATATTTCACTTCCTAAAGATGCCCAATCAAAGCTTTCTGAGATTAAGAGGCATTTGCTGAGGATGCAAATATGGATGCATTTCAGCTAGCAGCTCATTCAGCAGTGAGTACCATGGGTGCCAGACATGCTATATGGTAAAGTCTTGGGGTGTTGATGTGTCATCCAAACTCCAGATAATTTGGGCGCCCTTTAAAGGAAAACAATTATTTGGGCAAGAAGTATTGAAATGTGTTACTCAAAAAGAACAAAAAGGTGCTTCCGACCTCTTCCACCACTCGAACCACCCAACCTAACAAGGGTAGGTTTTCTTCCAACAAGAAACCATATGCGGGTTACTGCAGGAAGTAGCCCTTTTGTTATAAGCCCTCAGGGGGTTGTAGAACCTAGGAGCATCAGCAATCTGCAAATAAACAACCCCTTGGTCGTGGCAGAGACTGTTAGTTCCCCAGCTACTCCCAAAGGGCCCCCTGCTGCCCCGGGTGTGCAGGTGGTTGGTGCCAGGTTACAACTTTATTTTAAAATTTGGCAAGAAATGGTGTCTGATGCTTGAGTGGTCCAAACAGTTACACAGGGGTATAGTTTGCAGTTCCAGAGTTATCCAAAACCCAGATACCTGGCACACCTGTTCCATCTTCTTCATCCAAGGCCAAGGACCTGGAAGAAGCAATTCAAGAGTTGCTTGTTATGCAAGCAGTTGAATTGGTTCCTGTAGATCAGCATGGTTTGGGAGTTTATTCTATTTTGTTCCTAGTCACCAAAACCACTAAATTTAATGACTTATCTTATATCCCGCCCATGAAGGAAGCTTTGATACATCCCACTGTGAGTCTGCTCTATCCTTACGTGAGCTTCTGTTCCTGATGGATGGAAGCAGACTCTTCCCACTCTACTAATCTGTCTTATTATGTATTATTAGGTGAATTCTACTCCTGTTTCATCTACACTCCCTATGGAAGAACTGAGGAGCCCTGCAGAGGAGCACTATGGGTAAAAATTCTGCAGGGCTCCCCCTGACGATCATGGTCAGCTATAGCACCAGGGATAATCTGTCAGGAAGGGAAGCTCATGTAAGTAAGACAACTTTCCGATTTTAGGTAGAATAAATTTTTTAGTGATTGCAAATCCAAGATACCAATACTAAAATTATATTTTTAGAATTGTTTTGATTTGATTTTTTCAGAATGTACTGGAAGATTTTGTGTCTTTCTTGAGCAAGCAAAACGTATGTTTCATGTCCATGCTTATTAGTTTATGAGAATAATAAATGTGCAATAATCATCCTTGTACTTTAGCAGACACCACAAGAGAATCCCTAAATCACATTATCTCAGAAAGCTTCCAGATTAAGTTCATTATTAAGTTAATTATATACTAAAAAGACAATGCTTCTGTGACAACTGGATGGTGTGTTTTTAATGATGAAAATGAATTAGGGCTCAGGACTTCAATCCTATACCCACTAACTTGTAAGTTTCTTTAGCTTCAGTGCAACTTTACATCTGGACAGATGTGCCCAGGATTGCTCAGCAAGGCAGAATCTACACTACAGTTGAGTATGACGTAAATCCAGAAAATAGTTGCCAATGAGGCATGAAGTATTCCCACACACATGAAAAACAGCCAAAACCATAATGAATTGAATCTATGAAAGGATGTTTTGGAAACACAACAACAATACTCAGATTAAAAAGAACAAGAAACCATTAAAATGGTTGATATAATTAATTAATGAAAACCAGGCATCATGCTCTGGAGAGAAATGCCAGCACTGACCACAGTAACAGGCTGATGGTGTTGGAGGAATGAGAGAGGAAAACTAAAAAATGGTAATCACTACCAGTTAATGACTCTCCTTGTGAGAAATGTGACCACACATTGGTTTTGCATGATCCTATCTTCTAATGAAAAACACTACATGCCATTTTCAAAAGTATTAGTGGTTTAAATTACTCACTGGAACTATTCCTTATATAGAATTTTTCCAGCCTTTCTATATACACTGTTCATTTAATTGCTGAATATTTTTAGCAAAGCAGAAATTATATTCTGTTCTATGAGAAAGCACACGAAGTGCTTTAGATGAAAAGAATGATAAGAGTTATAGATGGTCAAGAAGCCTATTCAAATCTGGTCTGGCTTTTCTGGATTTTTCACAGGGTCTCAGTTTTGCTCTGCTTGAGCTTCTAATAATGTCTGATAGAACTCCTGACATCTGCCTGTATTACTGAAGGATTGAGAACAAAATCTTCAAATAGATGAAACATGAAGAATATACTTGACTAAATTTTCCACCCCAACAGAGCCTAGTAGCAGGCAACAGATTTTCTCTCCTCCCCGTTCATTGTGTTCCATTGTTCTTTGAATTTTGTCCTAAAAGGAAAAAAAGAAATAAGCCCACTTCTCAGATTTTATAAGGGGGATTCAGAATACACAATGGTCAAATGTAGTGGTTCAGGGTACACTTTCTCCTCAATCATAGATAGACTGAACATTCTCCTGATGGATTTGAAGGCAATCAGTCAAGATTCTGCCCCCCTGTTCAGCTGTACAGACAAACAGGATAAAGGCAGACCATCCAGTCTTGGAAAATGGAATAAAAAGATTGGTGCTTTTTGGGTATCTAGCACCAGAGACCACAGTGCATTTTCAATAAAGCATTTTATATAGCTATATCTAGGTTAGAAGGTTGCTATGGTGACTCAATCCAGGCCTGGTTTTTAAAGGATCCCATGCTGTACCCACAAAATTTAACACCTTCTTATTCCATTCTTGAAATGGCCCAAACAGCAGACTTCATTCACACCTCTTGCGGGCAAACGGCGAGTGCGGCAGGGCAACACAGTTGCCATTGCATGCCACATTGCCTAGTCAGCATGGCAACAGTGCCGCATATGGTTATTGCTGCAGTGCAGGATCACGATGATCATGCTTATCCAGCACTTGAAAAAGCACTGGGTAAATTTTTGCTGGATTGTACATCCAATAATCTTAGTACTTAGCCAGCCTTCGTGCCAGGTGAAGGTGTGAGACAGCCCTTTATCTGCTCAAACTGAACTACAGAGGGAAACATTTGTACACTGCAAATTCTAATTTGCACTGTAGGATTCCATTGGTAATGAATTCCACAAATAAACATTTAAAGTATTCTTACTCTTTGCTCTTTAGTTTTTGCCCATTTCATTTCTTTTCCATAAACCATTATACCAAATGGTCGTATACAATATGAGATTATACCAAATGACATCCTTTTCATTTTCCTTCCGTTCAAATACTTGCTGTAGTGCTGCATCCTAATAATTTGCTCTCGCTCCGAGTACAGCTTATTAGTTCTTAAAGGTCCTGTGATTACTTCATAAATCCTACATTCCATGTAGAGTTTTGTCAGTTCAAAGTTCATTACAATACCATTAGATACCTATTATTCTATGTAATGCTTTACATCTATCTGCAAAAGGCATTATTAAATGAACCCAGCCTATTTATGGATCACTTGACAGATACAGCAATTTTCTTATTGCATTTGTGTTATGATTGCTTTGATTCCTCCCCACCTTTTAGTAGTGATTGATTTGATATCTTTCCAGTCCAAGGGACCCTCAAAAGTCTTCTCCAGCACCACATTTCAAAAGCAGTGATTCTTCAGCACTCAGCCTTCCTTGTAGTCCAGCTCCCACAGTCATACATTACTACTGGGGAAACTATAACTTTGACAATACAGACTTTTGTCAACACAGTCCTCGTCTATAGTTATGCATTAATTTGTTAATTTGTACCCAATGCCATTTAACACCCACACAAAGTTGTAGTGAGTGGTCATTTGAAAGTTGAAGCAGAGTGTCATCATCTCTTTATTATATCTGAAATGAATGAGGCCATGCAGGTCCTGGAGCTCAGACAATAATTTGTAGCTGAATCTATCTTACTTATGAAGTCTAGATAAATAGCCTGTTGTCATCTAGATATTCTTGCACTCCAATACCCAGCATTCCTGGTAACTGACTATGGTGGATGAGATTCAAGGAGACAAGCACAGATTAGCCACCATGTCAATAAACCAGAATGATATTATAAGCAGGCCTCTGTGAGAGGCTATGGTAGGTGTCACCAGAGTAGTATTTTTCTTCCTGCACACTAGGAATGTTCATGAATTTTTTGTTTTGTTTTGTTTTTTTTTTCATTCAAATTTGATTTAAATTGAATGTCAAAACATTCAATTTGATTCGAATGTTTGGAATCCAAATGCAACAAAATCCAATTCAAATTGAATACATTCAAAAATCTATTTGTTCGAATGTTGGATTTGAATCTGAAGATACAGATGTCAACAACATTTGAATGTTTAAATTTGAATGTGTAGACATTCTATTCAAGTCTGAATGTCTACATTTGACCAAATTCAATTGAATCTCGAATGTTTAGAACATTTGTGCACTTCCCTATTGCACGCCAAGATAAATGTTAATCCCTGCAAGAGCCCCTTGTCGTGCTAAAACTGGAAATTGGGAACTTTCATTCCCCGGCTGTGATGTTAATGACCAGGGGTCTTCAATTGCAAGAAATGTTCCCCTAGACCATTTCCTGGGTTTGAAATCTGTACAGGCCACCCAGCAGGCCATGAAAGTTTTACTTTAGTGACAACAACAATGCTTTGGTAGCAGGGCGGCTGAAAATGAGTAGTATATGAAGACAAGAAAAAAGCGGTGATAGTAAATGTAATGACGGTCCGAAATTATGGTAACATCAGGAAGAAAGAATATAAAAAACTGGAGAAGCACCAGGGACTGAAATAATTGGAGAAGATGTGGAAAGCAAAGTAGTAATAGGGGGACTTGGGGAAATGGCTTCAACAGATCCCAGGACAAACATCTGAAAACTCTCTTCAGAAGAGCACAGTGCAAGGAAGAACAAAGATACTGTTTAGGACCCTCAAACTCTAAGCCTTACTAGAAGACTGGGAACTGCGGTAGACATACCAACTGGGTAGACTACACACACACACATATACACACACACATAATTACTGCTCATCTAATTTCCAGATGTTTGAGTAGAAGATAGCACTGGGAGTAATATGATCAAGAAAGTTCAGTATACAAATTCTATATAACAGAGAACTTGTTAAATAAATATATCTGCTTTTCAAACTTATCTGAGACTCCTTTTAACATTTTATTTTTCTATACAATAAACAATGCAATAGCTCCTAGTACTACTGAGGTTTCTGTAAGTTCTTTTAAATTCCACAGTTCAATGCTTAAAACTTTTCCTATTTTGTGATTATTGCATTTGTGTTAGAAATTTGTCTAGGTTTAATAAGAGAAAGTGACTAATAAAAGGTCCTCTGGGAAGTGAGAAAGATTTGTTTTGTTTTTGCCTGAAGAGTGCTGCGTTGTCTTTGTACACACCAGCAGCACCTGATTTGTGGGGACCAAATGCATGCTTCATTAGGCCCTTTCACAAGCTAAGTACCTACTGCTTTGAATGCAAATGCAAATCACTTTTTAATGGTCAGGCTGATGAGATAGGGAGTGCTTTTGTTACAGCTATGACTTGTAGTTAATTAAGCCAATTAGCATTTGATGTAGGCACCTTTTCCAGGCTAAAGCTTGTGGGTAGCTCTCAGGAGATGGCAAGGCACTAGGCAGAAATGTTGCAGGAAGAAAGGAATAAAGAAAGTAGGTCAGAAAATGGTTTCAAATGTAATTTCTTGTCACCATTACTGGTTAGACTGTTGGACTGAGATTGGTTTTGATGTCCAGAACTAAAATGTTGCCTTCCTTTACGCATCTCTTTCTGTTAGACATGTGCATGCATGTAAATGAACACACATGCTCACACCCCACAGGTCATCTTTAAGCGCTCAGCCCAGACACACATTTGACATATTCACACAATGGCCCACAAAGTGATAACTGAAGGATGGCCCCAGAATCCTCATGGGCCTTGCCAACTTGCACATTTAGCTAAACAACCAATGGTGCCACACAAGTGGAAGATGGTATCAACCCTAAGAGCATGGAAATTTATTCCGAACTCAAAACACACAAGACATCTTTTGAGCTTCCTTCTAAGGCTATAACTTACTTTCTGGATGTGAGAAGGCTAAGAATCACACCTGTCCCTATTTTCGCTACTTCACTTCTTGTATTTACCTATATGATGGGTCTGGAGGAGTTTTATAAGATCCAAGTCTGAACATGCTTTGAAGTGTTCTCATAATCTGACACCTGTATTAAAATATGCTCAAGCAAATGTACTTGCAAGCCTCCTTTAGTCTTCTTCAACACATAAATATGAGATCGGTGGCATATAATTGCGAAGTGAAAGCAGGGCCAGGTCTCTACTCCCAGGGGTTGACTGCATGATCAATCCACAGTGAAATGTGAAGGTGGCTCAAGAACCAATCACTCCACATTTTGCTGTACACACCAGAATGCACTCTCAAAGGTTGCCCACTACCTATTTCTGGATCCATTTTTTGCTGCCATTCAAGAAGCCAGACCTTGCACGGGCAACAAAACTGCTCATGCTGGCTCTGATACAGTAGAGCATAAGCCACTGCTGGCCATTTCCAGGGTCAGAAAACTGACCCAGGTGGATACCATCCATGTGCTGTCTTGCTAATGTATTTTGTATTTGTCAACTTGGATGAAAATTCTGAAGACTAAGTTGAGACACAATGCTGAGCAAACACAAGTTTAATGCTATTGTAATGATCCTGTGCAAGTTCATGTGACCCCTCCCTTAGTGAAAACATATGGAGTAGTCCAGAAGCAAATATTTTCCATGTTAAGTAATCTCACTATAGTCATGCTAGGGGATAAGAGGGAAGAAGGACTGTGTGAGTCTTTGACCGTTTCTGCACTGGGCCTTATGCTGGATTGTATCCCAGAATAGGGGCCTGCTGTGTCCATGCTAGTGCAGACTACACCAATATGTGTTGCACCAATATGTGGAAGGTAGATTCCCATTCCAGGGTATAATCTGGAATAAGGCCCAGTGCAGAAAGTCCCTAGGACTCTAACAATCTTCCCTGGACTGGTGAATTAACGTGCCAGCTTAGATGAGACTATTCTTATCAGTTATTAATTAATTATTGCACTACTGTTGTTCTGTTCCTCCAGAGTAGAATACATTTTCTCGAGAAGTAGTTAAAACTAGTGATTATTAGACTGTGTTCATCTATGTGAACAAATGTGAGGCAGAATCTAGATGATATGTTTGTGGCACCGTGGAGGAACCTGAAGGACACAAGAATTGCCTGTTCCTGTACCCTCTGAGCCACCATCCCACTGTAGAGAAGTGGAAAGGGCCATCAGAGTCCCTGCACTGGCTCTAGTAAGCTGCCTTTTGTTGACTCTCTGATAAAAGACTTTAAGTGAAGCACAGAAAATGCCTGTCCCCTGGTGCTATTTCCTGCACTTTGATCAATAGTCCTGGTCAGAAACTGGGAGAGCAGACTCGAGAAAATGAGTTCTCATTTCTGATGGAATCTTTGGAAGAACCAATGTACTTTCTCTGTAGGAGAAAAAAGCATTCTGCAGAGAACAAAGTGTGTTCATTGATTTTTAAGTGTGTCCATTTGTAAAGGGTGGACAGAAATGTCCGGGGGGGGGGGAGTTGAGAGGGTCTTCCTGCCGTTCTTCCCTTAGATGGTAGAGATGTTCATTTCTCAGCAACAGCCCCTTCTTTCCTGCCTTTGAGTTTCAAATAATATATAATTGTACTAAAGCCTCAATTCTTTAAATGTTTAAACTTATGCTTGGCTGCCTGTGTGTGAAAGCAAGAACCTAGGAGCAAAAACACAAAAGAAGATAGTGGGCCCAAAAGGAGGAAGGAATAGCAAATATTATGGACAGAAAGGTCTGGTGCAAGAGGAATCCTAAGCCTCTTGCAGAGAAAAGATTTGGAAATTATTTTATGATAAGGAAAAATGCACTAGAATGCTGGACTCCATAAGTGTAAAGGACACAGAATGACAAATTGTGCAAACCAATCGGAACATTAACAAGGAGGAGTTTCAAAAGGGGAGAGGGCAATGCATGTTATAGAAGTTGGTTTTAGTGTGACAAGTAGGCAAATGCACCAGATGAGCATATTTTAACTGAGTATTATTTCCTGATGCAGATGAGAAGCATTTTTCATTATAATGGAGAAGAAGGTAAGGTTTCTATATAGCTAGGCTGTAATATAGTATTGTTACCTGTCAGGTAACAAAAGCTTCCTCACTATGGCTGCATCCCCAAAAGACTTATTTGCCTCTCTACTGTCCCTCTACTGTCCCTCTATTTAAGTGGACTTTAAAAGTGCCATGAAAATCAGGAATAAGCGTCCGCATGAGGCTCAGCAAAATGTGCGTTTTTAACGCACCTTCCGTCCCCATGGGAGCCGTGTTTTCTTTGCGCGCATCTTTTACTCCACACCCCTGCTCTTGTTGATAGGGTGCCAGTGGGAATGGGGAGGGACTGCGCTCGGTGCGGCCACAACCAGGAAGACAACCCCTGACAAGTCCAAAGGAAAAATAGCCATCGGTTCTCTGTTCATCTCCCAGATCTTCCGCCCCCCAAAATGGCTTCTTGTGCCGGCAAACATTCACTCTCACACCACTTTCCCCGTTATCGCTGTCAGAATCCAGCCTGTCCAGCGCACGATCGCTCATTCAGTCACCACTTTCCCTGTTATCGCTGTCAAAATCCACCCCTAGCAATAATCCACCCATTTCACACCTCATAGCGATTGCAACAATGTTGCAATTCTGCATGGTTCTGGCTCTTTAGTTCTGAGCTTTAGAAAGGGAAGCTGCTTGTGTTACTGCTGTGTGTGCAGGCGGCAATCCCCGCCCCTTTTGCCACAGAGCATCCCCAAGGTAAATGTTGCAACGAAAACCCGCAACTTCCAAAAAGAGCTTTGAAAGTCTTATTTAAAGGGCACTTTTTTGTTGCGCGTTTCCCTTGTTTTGTAGCTCTGGAAGTTTGTTAAAAACCCTGGCATGGGGGCGCTCAGAGGCAAAAGAAGAGTTTTAGCAGACTTTAAATTGCTTGGGGACAGGGCCTATGCCATCATTTGGGGTGCAATTTGCCTAAAGTCACCTGAGCTGTGGTTACATTTAAGGTTTAATCCAGCTTCAGTCCACTTTCAGAGTGAAAGAACACCATCAGCAAAGTGACAAGCTGCTTTCTTTCAATGTTAAATAACTCAGGAAATTCACCTTTGGGATAAATAATGTGGAAAGAAAATTACTGGGCACTTCACTGATGTGTTCTCTTGGTCTGAAGGTGGTCTGAAGCTGGATTAAACCTTAGGTGTGACCACAGTCTTGATACATTTTACTGCAGAATGTAAAAGGAAATGTGCAATTTGTTCCTTGTTCCTCATCCCACACTATAACCACTGGTTCTCCCTTTGTAAAGCTATTGTTCATCCATATTATGAATTTTACCTTTTCAAAACTGATATTTCAAAACTAGTTTATTTACTAACACAAATTATAGTGCTAAAGAAATAAACTCAGCCCTTGTAAGAAGCTTCTTATACATTATTTGGCAGAGTTCATGGTCTTCAACAATGCCTTCACATAACAGCAAGACAGAAAGTAAACTGCAGATTTGAAATGTAACTTTTGAGGTAAAATTCATGATTCCAACCCCCATATGAGACACTTTGTATAATGTCTATGATGTGCCAGGCCATAACTTGTTCCAGTTTTCCACACATTCAACTGAATGTAATTATTTCAATATCTGATTCTAAACTACATAATGCTACACGATGTATCTGTTAGAATACTTAAATTTCATTTAGTGCACAGGATATATGGCCTCTTCTTACAGGGAGTTTTCAGAATGCTTTATACAGGTGAAACAATAAATCGTTCTTTTAGTCAGTCTTAATGTGTTTGAACTTTAGCACTCGTTTGCTCTCTATATATTATTCCGACATTTTTTTTTCATATTACTGGGTGGAGAATTATCCTATCTGACCCAAATAAAGCCGATTATATTATTATCTCTAAGACTGTCTTTCTCAGTAATGAATCACTACTTTTTTCCATGGGAAAAAATATAATGAGGCTAAAGTAAGAGGAAGGGAACATTTTCCCATAGCTATTCAATTTATGTTATTGTATTAATAATGGAAGTTAATGGACTGTGGATAAGGTGAAATGCAGTCTTGGAAACGGCAACAGTTCCGTGGGCTCTTGCCCTCTCATTTCTCCTTCCCCTTCCCCTTCTAAATAATACTTAGCATTTATGAGCCCTTGAGACTGTTCATATTATGCTATTATGTTCTGCTCAGAAGTGAGTGGGGAAAGTGGCAAATAGCATTTTTCTACCGCTACTTCTGCCACCACTCTGGAATCCATATCTCCTGTGCTTTATGCTGCAGATCCTGTCCCTTCAAGCAGTTGCTGAGTTCAGCGTTAGCCACTACACTCACAGCCATAATTCAACTTTTGGGAAAGTGGTCTCCACTGAGCACAATGGGATTGCTTCTGAGTACATATAGGATTGCACTGTGAGTTCAGTATTTTACCATTTTTAACTACTAAAACTAAACACATACCTTGTAATACTGGAACAAACAAGACATTACCTCTGAAGAAATGTTCCTTGTACTGTTCGGTGCTGCCTTTAAACTAATAGGTATCATAAGAATTTAATGTCTTTTTTGTGATAATATTGTTTGTTTGCTTGCTTGCTTCAGTATTTATAGACTGCCATTCACCCAGAGGTTCCAGGGCAGGGTAATAAAAAAAACAAAACCAGTACATTAAATACAATTAAAATATCATTGAAGAGATAGAATTCAGACTTAAGGTATTGTATAAATGACCACACACACTATTTGATGTACATTTTCATTTAAAAACACAATAACTATTTTACACTAGTTTTTAATGTGTTCTGTTTATTTGTTTTAAATCATAGTTTTCACGAGTCCCTGAAATCCTATAGGGATTAATATTGTGACCATTTCAGATGCTAGATGTTCCTGAATAGCTGCAACCCTGTACTACAATTTATACCTGTACTTGTGCACAGAAATACACAGAAATGTGTGGGCTTCATGAAATTGGACTCATAATCAAAGAAAGTGTTTCAATTTTTATTCAAAAAATCCCCCTATATTGTGGTTTAATTGGGGTTTCTCTGACACCAAGTTGCAATTACTGAAGTATCTTTTAGAAGCTCCTGACTCAATTGTTTGACTGAGGCATAACTTAATGAATATTTTCCTGAGACAGTCCACCACATCAGGGACTCTGCCACAGAAGTTCTTTACTCTTTTATATAAATCTTGTATGTTGTTATTAAATGAAAGTACTTTCAGGTGTTCCTATCTGGAGGGAGAAATGAGAGCATGTACACTGGTTCTGATTCCATCCCTGTCTAGTCTGGGGACAGATTTGCACTTACCTCTTTAATCCCAGGACAGGGTAGGTTATAGTGTCTCAGGCCACACAACCCATCTCGAGCTGGGGCAGGTTGATTCCAGTGTGGTACAAGGCTGTCCACAAAGTTTCTGGCCTTCACAACTTTCAGAGAGCAGTATGTCCTGTTGCATTGAAAAGGGTCCCCGTGGTACATCAGACCTTAATGATATGCTGTCCAGATGCCTCTATGATACAATATATTTCCCCTAGCACACTGGTAGACTTTGATGTTGAGGTTCATGGTAAAACAGACTAGAGTGCCATTTGGGGTACCCTAGCCCTATCTACACTTCATCCTGTGCTGATGGAGCATGCCAGGATGGAGAGGGGTCTCCTGTATTCCACACAGGTTTGCAGAGGTGTAGCCTTTAGATCCCTTCTTATCAATGTCCCATGGGGGAAAGGTCCAAATTTCATTTGCAATTGTTAGGCTCAATTGTTGGGGATGGGTGTTCTTCATACAATCAGATAAATGGTTGCATTTCCACAGGGGCAAGGAGAGATAGTTAGTGGGATAGTTTGCTCCCAAGCAAGCTGTTATGAAGAAACAACAGGGCAGAGTTGTCACAGAAGAACATGGAAATGTGCTGTCCGAGGAGTGGATGAATGTCACCTCCTTGGCAGGCAGAATTCTAAAGTTTGGGCTGGGACCAACAGGGAAGGGTTTTTAGAACACATGGAGTTCTGTAGCCCTCCCATTCATTGTTCATCTCTCAAATATCTGAATTGGTTGTGAGCAAGCCAAGAAGCAAGTTGCCTTTTGGCTGCATGAAAAGTCATTAGCAATTTGGAAAAACACTCACGGATACAATAAATGTTCCATGATTAGAATACCCAATGAATTATTGGCTTAATTCATTATCTGGATTGTTCTCTTCTAATGTTTTCCTTGGGTATTACTGTCGTAACAGCACTCCCTCACATCTCAAACCTTTTTTTATCCCAGGAGATTTATAGAAAAATAGGGCACCTTATTATTATTTACCATGACAGATGCAATGGGATTTATGGCATGGAAACTTCAGTTCCCTGGGGAATGACGTGAAACTGTGCATTTACACAGCATTAATCCACACATATGTTAGAAAAGAACTTTTATTTATTTTTTTTTAAAAGATTACATATACCCTGTGCATTGTAGATCTTACACATGCCATACTTCCCCCTTTTCTCTTTTACTGATTATTTTAAAACAATAGAGTACAACATATTGTGGAACAAAAACTTGTAAACAGCAACAGCAGTCAAGCAACTCAATTTAACATTAACCTAAATAACGGTATCAGGCAGCAAGCATAGTAGGAGACTCCCTCAGACCACACCAGTTTGTGGAAAGAAGGTTCTTAGTAAACTTGCCAGTCTGGTATACTAGCCAGTGCAGAATCACCCTTAGTCTACTGCAAATAAGTTTTTTTTTTTTACAATTTTATAAAGAACATATTTCCTTTTCTTATTTTGAAAAGACAGCGTAGGTGAAAAAACAGTAATCATAACATAACAAATAGCAAGGCAAATGGACAGCTTCCAAGCAAAATTTAAACTTATCCATTTGCATTGCCTTATTTAGTATTACAAAGTGATCAACGTGTTCAAGAACACTCAGTAGTAAAAGCAGCCCAGCAAATAGCTAGCCATATATTTTAATGCTCCGCAAACCAGGTAGTTATGAAGCTAGGCAGAATCACTAACTGATTTTTCCCCTTGAAATAATGTACTGATGTGTATGTGCCTTTGGTTTACTGTTACATACAATGATTTATTTTGAAGGAATTAAGTGGTTCAAGCATTATTTTATTTAGCCTTGCTAATGTGGATTGACAGATTAAAAATAGAAAGAAGGGTTTTTTTTGTTTATGTAGATATCATTAAATGCATAAAATGCCCTACTTTTTTGAACTTAGAAAAAGGTAGAAAAACTGTAGAAACAAGATGAATAAAAAAGTAAAACAAAAACAAAAAAAGACCTGCCAGCAGAGGTCACCATTTACCATGCTCAGTACTGAGAATTATAAACTCTGGAAAAGGAATAAAGGTGGAAGGGAGAGAAAAAAAGAATTCCAGAAAAACTTAAGGCAGAAATAAAAAAAATGTGCTTGCATCTGATTTTTTTGTCTTCTTTTTTACTTGTTAAATATGATTTGGGAACCTAACTCTTTGGAGCAAAGATTAATTTAGAGATTTATCTTAAGCAACACGTGTTCCCATGACTAGGGTTTACGTAGTCAATACAGAATTGCCCCATCTCAGTTCTTTTGGATAATTAAGTAAGATGAAGCCTCTTTAGTCCCATTTGAACAGCATCCAAGGGTATTTTTGGAAAGCCGTATTATGACAGGAGAGAAAGAAAACCATTGAAGTCTATAACTTCATCCAGACATCACTTACTTATTCTACATTATTTTAATAATTCAGAACAAACCATGGATAATCCAGAATACAATATGTCTGGGTATACTTTATTCCAGATTATCCAAATGCTGCAGAATAAATAAGTGATGCCTGGATGAATCTTATTAAGCCAGAACATTTCCAAAATATCAAATTACAGTTCTGGGATAAATCAAGATTACCTCAAAATGCAAAGCGCTGTTGTTTCTCTTTAGCCTTTTTTCTTTTTGGTATTCTGTAGAAATGTTGGTGTGGTCAGATGACTAATAAATACACTTTATTTATTAATTCATCCACTTTACACTAAATCATATGAAAGGAATAGAAAATATCAATGATGATCCCACTTTAAAAGACTGATTTTGGTGTGTATGTGTAGGAACACATGCTAAGCTCAGTATTATAAAACTTAGATAAGGGAAACCACCATAACTTAGGGTGCCTGTAAAGGTACTTACAGTCTGTGACTGTAAAAGTAGCCCTACCATTCCCATTAATTTAACAAATGTATCATATTTGTTGCAGATTTATTTACCATTTCAGTTTTCTAATATGTGCCATGCCCAAGTCTCTGAAAGCTCCTTAGATGATACAGTGAAGGAGACAAAACAAGTCCCCGTTCTGACCTTCATTCACTCATCAATAATACCCCCTGTGCATCAGGAAAAAAATGGCCAAGACCTTCTTTTCTCTTTAGGGTCCTTTAAAGCTGGAAGATCACCTAGGGCACATGTAAGGCTTTTTTTCTAGTTTAGATAAGACTGATAAGAGTAAGCTTGATTGTTAATTCAGAGCAGTGATGTCCTATGCCATAAACGTGCCCTCAGTGCTCTTCACCCCAGTGATTTAGCAGAGCATTTTTTTTTATCCCCAGGACATGGCAAATGCCCAGTGTGAGCAATTGAGTATGCCAGAAACATGCTGCAGTCATGCAGTTCCACCCCTTTCCTCATCCACAGATATAGCTTTATTAAATATGTCACAAACATGTTGGAGAGTACCTTGAGTATAAATCAGTGACACGCCAAGCCCTTTTGGGTGACACACATGGTCACCCTGGCACCTGGGTGTGTAGTGCTGGCTTGTTCTTGAAGTGTACGAAATACCAACTTTCAACTGAAGATTTAGCAAATGAAATTCAGCAACACTAGTGTAAAGAATTGTTTTTGCTTTTAATAAAATACATATATCAAAAATATAACTTTTTTACTAGAGCTAGAAATATAAAAAAAATTATGGATATTTCTAGATGTGACACAGCACCCGAGTTAAGCTAGGTTTTCTTGCGAATTTTGACACACCGAGCTCAAAGGTTTGCCATCACTGGTATAAATACTCCACACTACCAGATCCGTTATAGTCATGATTGATCCCACAGCATGTTCAATACCTTCCACTAGCTACTGACTTCTTCAGTACCTCCTGGACACTGAACGGACGGGCATAGTTACATGATGCTTTGGTGATCCTCAGATTAGGCTGCTGAAGCAAATTATGAGCTACTCTCAAAAATCCCCTGGAAACTTTCATTATCTCAGATAATTAGGAAAAGTCTTAGTAAACAAAATATGTGTATTGAACAGGTAACCAGCATAAATCACAGTGCTAGTGCTTACATTTAAGTTTTGTCTTCTTTGCACCTGAAGGACCATCCTTTTCTGAAAATGTCCACTTGTGCTCACTGCTTATAGGTTTTTGCAGTCATCATGGCTGTACCATTATATCACTCTTGTAACAGTTGCATCATATTTCTGAGTCTCATTTGCTGAGGTACACAATAGCAGATTAATATCATTTCTTTGGGCATTTTAGTGATCACTGTGCTACATTGAAAGTTCTACTAAAGACCAGTGCATTGTGACTACTATCAAGGTCTTTTCAGCTGTGGTCCCTCGTCTTTAAGGAAAACTTTCCTGGACCATTTTTGGAACAAGGAAAAGACTTTCCCTGAACCCTTAAAACGTTCTATTCAATCTTGATTTTAGAATTTATCCCAGATATTTATACACATTTTCTTACTGCCATTGATATATATTTTAAAAAAGATGAAAGCTGGCCTGAAAGACATAATAGGAAGAGAAGCAAATGAGAGTTCAGATTCAATAGGGCATGGAAAGGAGACAGTGCTAGCTTCATTTAGATGTACAGAATTATGCATTCTTGAGTCACTTTTCCAACATTCATCTAATTTATGACATATAAAAGTCTCTGACTCGAAAATGTGAATTTCCCATCTCCATAAATTCCTCTTGCTGGCTGCACTGCAATTTTCATTGCGGCTCAAGCAGCTGCATCACATTATAGGCTCATAATATTTTGTTTGAAAGTAACAGGAAAGTTTTGGTGGCTTTTCTTGTCTCTGCCCTCCTGTCAGAAGTCTTGGGGATTGACTTCACTCGGGTATTAGCATTATCTTGTGTTCTGTTTTACACAGGGTGGAACTTTACTTGAATGACTGACAGAGGACAACTGTCTGTTTAAATATATTTACTAGAACAGTGGTTCTCAACCTGGGGATCGGGACCCCTTTGGGGGTCGAATTACCCTTTCAGAGGGGTCGCGATGAGTCTCCCACCGCCCTTCCCTCCCAACTCCCAGCTGCTCTGCCGCCACGGTTGGGGGTCTCCACAACATGAGGAACTCCATTAAGGGGTCGCGGTATTAGGAAGGTTGAGAACCACTGTACTAGAAGAACTGACAATTCTAAAGCTGGTTAAAGTTAAGAGGGGAAAAAAAAACAGAAATGGCTTGCAGATCAAGAGATGTGGACTAGAGAAAAGGAGATGATAGGTAGAAAAGTTGTTTTTGGTTCAGCAGATGGAGGTGGGAAGCCTTTCTAGTTTTGAGTTGTGCCCTGCATACACTGTCACACAGCATACACTGTCACACTGTCACACAATACCCAGTCCGTGAACAATCTATGCCTAAGAAATTAAGAAATTAAAGTAGTAGTTGAAGATGGATACTTACCATCTGGTCAACAGAGGCAGGAAGATACTTTGGTAACTTATTTGTTAATCCAGATCTAGGACTCTGACTCTATACAGGTGTGAGCAGTCTGCATAGGTGCGACCTGAAGATGGCCCAAATAAGGTTTTAAGTGAAGGTGTGGCCACAATCACAGCAGCTGCAAAAAAGGCAAACTCCTAGGAAACATCAAGAGGAGTATAGAGTCTAGATCACAAGAAGTAATTATTCCTCTTTACCTTGATCAGGCCTCATCTAGAGTACTGTGTCCAGTTCTGGGCATCTCAATTTAAAAAAGACATTGACAAACTAGAGCAAGTTCAAAGAAGGGCTGCCAAAATGGTTAGTGGTCTGGAAACCATGTCCTACAAGAAACAGTCTAGGAATGTTTAGCCTACAGAAGAGAAGACTGAGAGGAGACATCATTATGGTCTTCAAGTGTCTGAAGGGCTGTCACAGTGCAGAGGGATCATCCCTATTCTCACTTGCACATGATGGAAGGAGTAGAAACAATGGTATGAAACTTCAAGGGAGTCAAGGGATTAGATATTAGGAAAAACTTCCTGACAGTGAGGGTGATCAGTCAGTGGAATAGGTTGCCATGGGAGGTAATGAGTTCTCCTTCACTCGAGGTGTTCAAGCAGAGGCTGGACCTACATCTGTCTGGGACAGTTTAAGAAATCCTGCATTCAGCAGGAGGTTAGACCCTTGAGATCCCTTCCAACTCTATGAATCTATAAAAAAGTATCTTTGAGACAACTCAGACAGCTTAGAGATGGGATTGTTCACATACTAGTTTGTCACTATCTCCTCTCATAACCATTCTATGTTAGAAAAGGTGGATTGTGGCAGGGTTGGGAACATGAGGGCCACATGATGATGTCTCTGAGGCTCCTGTGAGGCTCCTGTGAGACCCCCTTTGTTATGTCTGAGCACAGTCTTGCTTCATTTTTTGCCAGTAAATGATAGGTTTAAAGTTTAAACTACTGTTCTGCAGTTATTCCCTGTCATTTTCCCACTTCCTGGCTGGAAGAACCTGACACAGAAAAGGTATTTACCTCATGTGTCCACACACTTTTCCTCCTTCATATTCGTAAGCTGGATTCACCCATTATCTAGGTTGTTGAAGGAAATTTTAGAGTGTCATCTACATATAGGGCAAATAAGGCTCAAAAGTGCTGTTGGAGTGACCTTCAAGAAAATAAATATAAAAAAAAGATAAAAGGTCTCTTGCTGACCTGAAGTAGTCTTTTTAGTTGCATTTTCACATTTGTTTCACTGAGCTTTTAATGCCCTTTAAATGCTCATCTATTTTTTATCTATTCCATCTATGCTTTGTTCTTAGACTGTAGCAGGCTCTGGGGACTCCAGAGTTCTTAAACATGCCACATTTTCTTCTTGCCTTCATTTCAAAAGACGTATAGAGAAAATTCTGCAGACCAGGGTATTGCTTGAACCAAAACCTGACCAAGAAGTATATCAATGTGCCCAATACTATCACATTTTAGCAGGAAACTCCAGTGCCTGAGAGCTCCACATTGGTCCAGGGACTGCTAGACCAGTCCAGGGAGTTGTATAGAAAGGTGCATACCTCTGTGGGTCAATTTAGCAGGGGGATCCATTTTAGCAACTCTAAGCCTGGTCAAGATTCAACCTCAGGCTGTGTCTCCACATGATGGGTGGCCCTAAGAACAGGCACCTTAGTGAAAACAGCTTATTTGCCCTGTTGAAGGGCACCTCCATGGCTCTCTTTCAAAGTGCCTGATGATATGGTGATAGAAGCATTCTTCTGGAGGACAGAAAATTATGTCCTCTTGAGTGTTCCCATGATGGAGATTGCATCCTTTGCTGGCCAGCACACTTGCCATTGAACATCTCTTGTCACTGCATTGCAAGTGGAAACATGGCAGCTGAAGATGTCCCTGCAGACATGGTCTTATTTTACTGGTCCTCAATCTGTCCATCACAGCATCCAATCAAAACCAAAGCAGGAGAGACAGAAATATGAACTTTTTACAGGAGTTTTGGACACAGAGTTTTTGGGGTGGGGGTAGGGACACAGAAACATGTGTCTTCTAGATACATAATTTCCTGTTTACAAATAGCAAGTTAGCATCCACTTCTTTCTCAATAAGATATAAAACTTTATACTTTAGAACAGGCATGAACAATCCCTGAGGAGTCAGACTATTTGAACACAGCTATTAGCTACTACTAAAACGTGTATAATGCCTTTTTATTGTAAATACTACAGTCCTTTGTGGTTTTTTAAAGTTTTAAACCTTGCTATTTAGAAAAGGAAACATTACAATCTCCATTCTCATATGTCAAAGATTTCTGCTTGTGGTTTTATTTCTAGTTAAAATAATTTATGAATATGGTAATATTCAAAATGTGCCACTACTAATAATTTCTAATAAGAAGAGGGAAAGTAAGTGGTTAATATCTACAGTGGCTGCCTGCAATTGGATGATTGGCAGAAGGCTTGTTGTCATCTAGTATTTTATGAGCCTTATCTGTGTTGGCACCTGTTCTTTAGAACACATCTTCTTTTGATCTTCATGAAGTGTTTACAATGGGATTATTTAGGTAATGAATAAGGACATGCCTTTTCATCCATAGCTTCTCATTTTAACAGTTCCCCTCTTCAACCTATTGTTTTAATCATGCCTTTACCTACAATGTGCAAGTGGAGCCACCCATGGTGAGAGGCCTTTGGTATCACAGAATCAAGGAGCCACTAAGTCATTAAGGAGCAGAAAGGATACAAGAAAACAAACAAACAAACAATTTTCTGCTTGCATACTTCCCAGAAACTTTTAACTGGAGAGATACTGCTTGCCCACGGCCAAAGCCTAAGTTCTCAACTGTCAGTGCCAAAACCAATCTTTTGACTGCTGTAATGTCCAAAGGCACTTCTCCTGCACACTAATTTGGCCCAAGACAGAAACAGAGGTTGGGTCAGAGGTCAAAATTGATCTTCTCTCTGCCATGTGGATTTCAAGGAAAGTTCCTGAGCAAAGTTCATGTTAGCAAAACCACAACCGGAATACTGTGTCCAGTTCTGGGCACCCCAATTTAAAAAAAGACTTTAACAAACCAGTGCAAGTCCAACGGAGGGCTAACAAAATGGTTAGTAGTCTGGCAACTATGTCCTATGAGGAAAGGTTGAAGTATATAGGAATGTTGACACTACGGAACAGAAGACTGAGAGGAGACGTGGTCACACTCTTCAAGTATCTGAAGGGCTGTCACAGTGCAGAGGGATTGTCCCTCTTCTCACTTACAAAAGATGGAAGGAGTAGAAACAACGGTATGAAACTTCAAAAGAGTCAAGGGATTAGATATTAGGAAAAACTTCCCGACAGTGAGAGTGATCAGTCAGTGGAATAGGTTGCCATGGGAGGTAGTGAGTTCTCCTTCACTCGAGGTGTTCAAGCAGAGGCTGGACCTACATCTGTCTGGGATAGTTTAGGAAATCCTGCATTGAGCAGGAAGTTGGACTCGATGACCCTAGAGGTCCCAACTCTATGATTTTATGCATACTATGTGTACCAAGGGCAGGCAGACTCCTAGCTGTTTACAGCTAAATTATGGGTGGCAAAAATAAATGGAATAAGAATAGTGATTAAAAAGAAAGCAAAAAGCAAAAAAACCACACTATTATATTCTTTTTATTTTTTTTAAACCTATCTAAATAGAGAAGACAGATGAAGGGTAGGAGTGAAATGAAATGGAAGTACAAATGGTACAGTGGGAGGCTAACATCAGTTTTATCTTATAATATATGAAAAGTACAGATCTTTGAGTAAATCTGGACAAGGCCTTCCTTGTTTCCTTCCTTTCAGACACAGACTCCTTGAGCTTGGCAACAAATATTCTTAAAAATGGATCAGATTTAACTCCAAATAGCATTAATATGGTATCTTTAGATTTAACTGGAGATTACATAGGTTCATATTGAATGAATTATGTATGTTCCTTGTTGGTGAGTAAAATAAAAAAGCAGTTCAAAACTGGATCATGTTTGTGATCCCACTATTTATTAAAGCAGAAATATTTTATCTAAGCATAATACACAATGAAAGAAGCATCCCCAGAACTGTGTCTTTATTATTCTCATGTATATGAATTAACTTTGAGTAATGCTCTTTTGCATATCTCTCTTAGGCTGCCTCTTTGGTGGCAGGCACTGTGAGGAAGACCCATGACTACAGCAGTAAAAAAAGCAAACAAATAGAGAACAGAGGTGCCAATTTCCATAGAATGCCCTGAGAAACATCCTTCTTCAGAGCAGATTTAAAAGTGAGCTACATGTCCATCTGTCTTGTTTTGCACAGGCATCTTGCTGGCACAGGCCCACTTCCAAGGCTCTTTCCCCTGCACCAGAGAACCCTTCATATTCAGAGTCAGACCAATCAACTCCAAAGATGCCCAGGAACAAGATATGAGGGATTTTTGCATTACTCCCGTTCCGTTTGGAACGGGAGTAGGAGGGGAAGCCTAAGACAGCTCACGACGCTTTGAGCATTCACACAGAGGGGCGCAGGGATGCGTGTAAACGCATTCCGGAGCGCCCGTGTGCGAATGCTCAAAGCGTCGTGAGCTGTCTTAGCCGGCAAACGACGGCAAGGGGCGGGGAGACAGCTGAGGAGGCTCCCGCAGCCGGCGCTGGCTGAAAACAGCTGATTGTCAAAGCTGCGCCGGCAGGGGAGGCAAGCCCGCGGCTGTTAGGGAGAGAGAAGCATGCGCAAACGCTTCTCCTCCCGAATGCCTGCGGGCAGTTCGTGCGCGCCCGAACGCATGTAGAGCAGTTTAAAGTGCTCTACATTTGGAACGCGCGGAAGACAGCTCCAGACATGCCGGGACGCAAACTCGGCTGCAGCAAAGCGAATGCTGCGCCCGAAGCTGTCTCCCGCATGTTCCAAACCCCCGTGTGCGAAAACGTCTATGGTCTTGGGCCAGTACACACCCTGCCTCTGGGGTAGAATAACGTGTCTCCACCTTTGTGTACAAGGTGTGGCTTCTATCAAGGTGTGGGTGTAGCCTTAGTTTCTGTTTGCTATGATCTGGACAAGGAATTCTAGATGTTGAATGAGTAGGAAGATAATCAAACATTAGCAAGTCTACTGTCACTCACAACCTGGTTCTTCAGAGACTTATCCATATAATCATTCAAAGCAAAGAACTAGCACATTGCAGAAAGTCACCCACAGAACAAATGTGCCAGATGGCTAATTGCTAATTAGACAGAGGGTGAAGCTCTCAGCAAAATCCAGTTGCAGACTCATCCCTTGAGAAAATACAGCACCAAGCACTTATCAGATAGCAGGGTAAAATGCTGGATCTTCAAAGAATGCCAGTATTCCCAAAACGTGACCCAGCAGATACGTATGCTTCAGAATCCTTTGACATTGCATCGGCAGCAACTTCCAGGACTTCACCATAGGCAGCACTATCCCTTTGTTTCTTCTCTGGGTTATGGTAAGCTCTCAAAAGTTGCTTCTGATTTAGTGATGGAGAAGCCTTCCTGGACACCAGGTAGGTCAACAACATCAGAGCAATAAAGACAATGGGGAATTTCCTGATCTATCTTTATTCTGACTTAAGAGGGTGACAAACTAGTAGATCTCTGATGTGGTGTTAGGGCTGTCTAGTGATTTTGTCATGATCTCAGCAAGCTACTGGTATATTTAACCTATCTGGAACCAGCCAAAGTCTTATTTAACATTCTTGCTTTCATCTTGTCAATACCTGATACAGGGCCTAAAAGTAACATAAAATTAATCTCTGTTTTTTCTGTCTTTTTAGCTGCGAGTGGCCAGTAGTGGAACAACAGTTTGGAAAGCAGAGGTTGCAAGTACAATCCTTAGCATCTCCCCAGACAAAAGTAATGACAAGTCCCTTATGCACACATGGACTGCACGTGTCTATTGTGTTCACCAGGAGTCAGCTCTGATTCGACAGTATCCAACAACAACTTTTGTCTGTGGTTATGGCACATTGCTGTCTGCACGCTATGTAGGTTTATGTAGGGATGGGATTAATAAATTTGTTTTGATATAGAGTTTGATCTGTGTTCTGGGTAATTTCATGAGAAGGACAGGGTTTCATTTTCATTCAGGGTAACTCTCCAGTGGAAAAGCAGGAGCGTCCATGATCAGGCTGCCTAAGAGCTGTGACTTGCCCTTTCCCTTCAGACTAATCTGCCTCTCAGAAACTTTACTAACAAACTCTGCTGAAAGTATTTGCACGTCTGGCCACTGACTACAAATTGGCTTTTAGCTCACATTTATTTTGCAGCATGTGGAGAGGAAGCAAATGAGGGTGAATGCCGATTGTGGGTAATAATTGAATAAGGTGAATAAAGACTAAGAAAAATAATTTTAACAGAAACTTCCCACACAGTGTCCTAGATTTCCTTCGACAGCATTAGAACAGATGCCTCTTAAAGGAACATGGGTATTTGAATTAATATGTTGACCATAGAAGTTTTGCTTTTAAATATAATGAAATATTTCTATTTCACTTTTTAAAATCATCATTTCTTAAATTAAGGTATGAATCATAAACAAATATATGTTACCACTAACTTCCACTGACATCAGAGATACTGTGAGGTGAATGTGCATGGAGTTACTATTAACTAATAGTGCATGAAAGGAACATTACTATATGTTAACCTTGTTAACAGGGTTTAGATATCCTTGGTTGACCCCAGCCAGCCTCAACGCCCACTTTCCCTCCTATCAGCTTCTCTCACTGATCAGGCTACCGAGCCCTTCATGGGGCCGCCAGCTGCGGCTTTCCCTGGCTGTCGTTACTTTCCCTTGGCTGATATAGCCACAGACTTTCACTGAGCAGTTCTCTTAGTTTCAACAATAACGTTTCTTTATTAAATTACAGGACTTTGTTTCAGACTGTTTCTGTTGCAGTATGACACAGCCTTCCCAACTTTCCTTCCTAAACTCTTAACCAATACTCAGGACCCCTGCCTATCTTCCTTATAGGTCTAACAGAACCCGACTTTAAAATCCAACCCACCCACCCCCACCAAGCTGTGTTCAGATTAAAAAGCCCTGACTTTCCTCAGGCCTGCCCTTTTATCTCTCCCCCAGGAATTTCTGCTCCCTCATTGGCTGATTCCCCGGGCTGCTTTCTCCCTCCCCCTTGGATGGGGCCGGCCACGCCTACTTGCACTCTAACAACTTTTCGTAACTGCTAGCTAACTGCTATCTAACCTCCTTACCTGATCTAGGGTTTATCACACTACGCCTTAAGTATTATTTATTCAGGAAATTTATAACAGAAGGTTGTGTAGGATGTGTTATAAGTCTCTTCCTTTATTCCATTCATGAATTTGAGCCATTTTTGCTCAAAATTAGGGGCACATCTATGGTTCTGGCCCAAAATTCTCCAAACTGAAGTATCTTCAGTATAGGAGTATGATGACCTAAATATGTAAAATATTATTGTATATATGATTCTTATTTCTTGTAGGAATTAGCCATGTTTCATTAACTGTGGCTACATGTCAATCATCCACTGCTTAAATAATATGCACATTGCAAATTTCAGTGAAGTCTCAGCCATTTTATGATTTCTGTAATAGCCACTTGGAGGTAAGAAATATCTGCCATACATTAAAGGTAGTGATCATCTAACTATCTTGACACAGAACACGTTCATAATAGATGAAGAAGTCTATAATGAAACTTGTTTTTATACATGTTCCTTCATTGTCAGGTTGGTGTCTTTTATCTTCTTTTTTTCTAGGTTGTATGACAGCTTCTATCATAATGTAGCTTTATGTTAAATGTATGGGGAAGGTTTTGTAGATTACAGCAATTATCTCTTTCATAAATGCTACATTGCTTTGTCTATTTTCTGCAGGTAAATGTAGAACCTATATATTTGAGGCCTCTAGTTTAGGTCACATACCAAGGTGTGAATGGAAAATACAGATGGGCTGGTTTGGAGGGCAGATTCCAGCTAAGGCAGTTATTCTTGCACAGTTTGTTTTCAGTTTTCATTACTGCAAACTTGTAATATCAGGAATTCATTCAAAGGCAGAGTGGTCAGATTAAAAAAAAAAAGAATAGGCTCCTGAATCATTAATACTTTCACAGAAGGAAAGATTTCAGCAGATGTAGCCCTATGCTAAGCTATATCTACTGAAATTCCCAGACATGTGGGATCCCTGTTCTCCTCTCTATTTATCCACCTTTCTTAAGGAGCACAATTTCAGGAGCAGTTGTGAGGGTTCCATCGTTTTAGCACAGCCTTGTTTGAAAACTTCTATAGCAAGTAACTTGGTCTACCAGACTCTATTTTAATTTCCCATAATTCTGTTCAGTGTTACTTTGTCATGCTGTTTGAGATACTGTGGAAAACAACAGGATAGCTGCTTCCCAATAAACTGGAATGTAAGCCACTGAATTAAGATCCTCTCCCAGCATATTTTGCCCACATGTTATCAAATGTGGATCTGGTAGTGCTGTAGACTGATTTTGGAATCATGGGCTATACCTATAGGAAATATATGGTTATATTTACTATATTTATAAGGATTTGTCTGTTTTAAGACAAAACAATTGGCTATGTTTGATATTGCTGGTGCAAGCAGAAAGGTTTACTAAGATTCTGATTCAGGCTGTCACCTTTATCTCTAACTTGTGTGATTTAGGTTGTCTCTAGACAGCACTTGAAAATATCACTATTTAGCCATATTCTGGAATAAAGCTGTTCCAGAATAATTGCTTGTTGTCCAGATTGCTGGACAACAGCAAGGAGCAAGGAAAAGTATTTACCTGTCTGGATGCCACTCCTGTAACATATCCATCCAGGTATTTGGGGGGCACAAAATACCTGGAAGTGTGCGATCACTACACCCCACATACATGTGACATCCATTTGAGGCCTGGTTTGTCCCTCCATATGCATAGTAGCCATTCCTAAGATGGCATTCCATGCAAGCAGGCTCCAGACAAGAGACGTTTTCGCACGGGGCTGAACGGAACGCGGAAAAGACAGCTGCGGACACGTCATCCGCATTGCCCGCGCGCGGCTTGCGTTCCGACGTGTCCGCAGCTGTCTTTTCCGCGTTCGAAATGTAGAGCACTTTAAAGTGCTCTACATGCGTTCCAACGCGGACGAGCCGCCCGCAGCCGTTCGGGAGGAGAAGCGTTCGCGCCTGCTTCTGTCTCCCG
Organism: Aspidoscelis tigris stejnegeri; assembly: GCA_023333525.1. Lineage (NCBI taxonomy): Eukaryota > Metazoa > Chordata > Lepidosauria > Squamata > Teiidae > Aspidoscelis > Aspidoscelis tigris. Next base: position 47,072,273 of record JALMGA010000005.1, on the reverse strand, counting down.
AACAGCTGCGGGCTCGCCTCCGACGCCGCGCGGCTTTGACAATCAGCTGTTTGTCAAACAGCTGATTGTCGATCTGCCTCCGCGGCTGTCTCCGCGCCCCTTGCCGGCGTTTGCCGGCTAAGACAGCTCCCGGCGCTTTCCCCTTTCGCACACAGACGCTCCGGAACGCGTTTACACGCGTTCTGGCGCGTCTGTGTGTGAACGGGGAAAGCGCCCGGAGCTGTCTTAAGCTTTCCGCCTGAACGCGTTCCGTTTGGAACGCGATGCAGTGCGGAAATGCCTCAGGTAGGCCCTTTCACTTTTCAGGTAAAAGTCTGGTTGGGAGTTGATGATCACACAATAATGTTACTGCAGGATATCACTCCAATATCCCAGAGCCATATGGGAATTCCCAAAGACATGTGTGGCAATCCCACTGTAGCCCAAGGATATTTCCAGGTTTTATGGCCTGTTTCAACACAACTTGAGTTTACACTAATATTCCTGTGCAAATAACAACCTTGCAGCTATGTGCTATTTCTTGTTTTACAGACCCTTCCTGAATGTTCCCTTGTATCTGTTATATGTGAAAACAAAAATTCTAGGGTCAAAATAAGGCAGATATAATGAACTCACTGACTTATGTACACATTTATAAACAATATTTTATGTATGCTGTTTTGAAGAATCCGTTGAAAGTTTCCAGTAACACAACAAAGAATCAAAAAGCTACCACCTGCCTAAGTAAAATTGCTACACTTACCAGAGGCTTTTTTTGCCAATGGGGGTTGGCCTTTTTAATCAAAAGCTTTTTTTGTTGTTGTTTGTGTTTTTTCTGGTAGCTAAAGAGTTTCTCCCTGCAGCTCCATGCCAACCCAAGGTTTGGAAAAGTGCCAATAGGCATAGGGATGTATAGCATCTGTCAAAGTCCTTTCTACCCCATGTCCATTCTTCTTTTTTGCATTGATTTTGAACTGTTTTTATTTGAAGTCCATTCACTGATGTTATCTGTAGCAGTACCAGGGCCATTAATTATTTCAGCAATGGGGAGAAAATTGGCTTTGTATCAGAAGACTCCATTCACCCACAGCACATTTCACTTTTTGTCTCTAAAAATATTATCTTTTTCCTGATTTTATAATAAGCATACAAAATCTAAGAAAAAAATGAAGGTTATAACGGGAACATCAATACATCTGTGAATAATAAAAAGAACTGTCATAATCTACATAGCCCCAAATAGATACAGGAAAAACTATTAATATATAATCAAGCAGTGATATGTCTATGTGTGAGTGTGAGTGGGTGTACATATATGCATACATATACATATATTAAAAAGAAAGTATTACAACTATATTGAATAGGGGAAATTAAAAAATAATAATAATACAGGCAGAAGAGTATAGGAAATATCAGATATCAAGCCAGATAGTTTAGGACCATTTAAAAAGCAGAGAGAGGATGTGCTGCTGGTGCTTCCTATAGTGTTAACTATGGAAGATAATTCAACAAGGGGGACCAAATATTGTGGGAAAAGACAGGCAAATGGCCAGTCATTGCTTTGCCAAGTGCCAATTTTTATTCCATCCAAATGCCCCAACATCTTTGGCTAGGCATGAGAATGGATTTGATTGGGCTGCAGAGCACACTCAAGAATTGCTGGTGCTGTCATCTGAGGAGGTCCAACAGAGGGCCGAACAATCAGGTTAGATGTTTTGCTAATGTGAGAAAGTCTACAAAAATAAAGTGTGGGACTCTAATACGAGTAGAGTTTCTCCTTCCACTGCCACTGCCCTGAGGCCACAGAAGGGAGACAGGGTGTTGCTGGGAGGGCCTCTCCAACTGCCCTGCCAGTAAATGCTCCTATTTAATCCACATCACTTTTTCATTGTGTGCCATGTCCTTTAGATTGTAACCCTAAGGGCAAAGACTTGTTTAACATGGTATCGAATAAGCAGCTTTGAGCATCTTATAGCTTAAGGGTGGTGGTGTATAAAAAAAACCTGAATGGATGGATGGATGAAAAATGTGCAACGTGAGTCAGGGTTCCTGTGCCTTCTGTATATATGTAGAAAATATTTCAGTAAATGTTGCCTGCTTTAGAAAATATACCTGCAGAAATTTCCTTTTTTGTACAAATATTACATTTATAAGAACCCTCATAGGAATCCTGAGCAACATGGAATTTGGGTCAGGAAACTATGAATTAGGTTTATCCCACTGAATATCAAAGGAAGTTCTGGTCATTCCAGACTCCTTTTAACTTCCCCCTTGCAATGAAAATATGAACTAGAAGTCTGGACAGTTGCTTTGCTGCAGGCAATGGAAGTCACTGTGGAATATTTTTGTTCGTTTCCAGCCTAGATCTCTACTAGATAAAAAGTACAATATTTGCAATGCAGTTACACTCTCTGCTTTCATGTCAGTATTTTATGTTAATTGAGATTATCTTTGTGGATTCCGGAGGATTTGTCTTCTTTTACCTATGAATTAACTGTGCTTATCTCCTGTACTTATATTGTGTTGAGAACTGGAGCATTTGTCAGCAGCCTTATGCACAATAGTGTGCAGATGAAGCCTGAAGAATCCAGTTTTCATTCCATTTTATACATTCCATTTTTTGGAATCAGAACATAAATACAGTGGTACCTTGACATACGAGTTTAATTCGTTCCGTAACCTTGCTCTTATGTCAAATTGCTCGTATCTCAAAGCAATTTTCCCATTAATCCATTCCAGCTCCCAAAACACCACCTCAGTTGTTTTTGTTATGTACTGTACTGTATTTACATACTCGTATCTCAAATCTTGCTCTCATCTCAAAGCAAAATATCACTCGCTCGGCGGCTTGTATCTCAAAACACTTGTATGTCAGAGCACTTGTATGTCGAGGTACCACTGTATAGTCATCTTGTGTCACAGCAACAAGTATTCCAGGCCTGCAAAATGGAAGGGGGAGGGGGAACAGAGCATACACAATTAACAAACTTTTAGCTTGCTACTGCCATCAAAGTTAGCCCATCTCGTCTACTTTCCACCTGACAACAAAAAGAGATGTGATAACTGAAGAAGAAGAGTTGACTTTTACCTTGCTTTTCTCACCTTTTAAGGGGACTCAAAGCAGCTGACAAAGCTTTTCTACTCTTCTCCCCACAACAGAACACCCTGTGAGGTAGGTAGAGTTGTGAGAGCTCAGAAGAGAGTTGAGACTAGCCCAAGGTCACCCAGGTGGCTTCATGGTGGAGGGCGGAATTGAACCTAGTATTCGCAGGTAAGTGTCTGGCTCCCTAACCACTAGACCAAACAGACTCACTAATAAGATATTCACTCCAGGTGCACCTGACATTCCTCCCTTCATGATGACAGATCGATAGCTCTTACAGATCTCAACAGGAGGGTCAATTTATTAAGGCCTTCAGCACCCGCAGCTGTTACAGCTCAGCTGATGTCTCTCAGCTGCATTGCCTCAAACACAGAGGCAATTAGTTGGGAGAACAGGAAGAACCTTGCTATATCCTAGCAGTCAAGAAGGTAGCCTATAAAATGGAAGAGTCTTGGGGAGTTTGCTTAATCACAGTGCTATAGGAAAAGCAGAACTTCTTCATCTTTAATACTTAACAGGAGGTTGAAGCAAAGCCCTTTTTCAAATTACAGTTCTAAGGCTTCTCTTGCTTTTTATCTGACTGTCCTGATGTTTCTACGAGTTCTATAAAGGAAATTACAGTCCACTTCCCTTTCTCATTGGCAGCATATGAGCAAATTATATTGAAGCTGATGGGGCTTCTTTTAGGATATGTGTGCATACACTATAACTACCTAAGCAGAATGACAAATAGGAACAGAAGCTTGGGGAAGATTGACATAAGGAATCCAGTCAGGCTTACTATGTTTTTAATGTTTATATTGTAAAAGGGAATTTCAACAGGTCCTACCTGCATTAAAAGGGAGCATTATTAGGATTCCTACCTCTACACAACTTACGATCATTCAACCATCTCTGGAGAAATAAGTGTCTGGTGTTGGAGCTGCAAATGCTGAACAGTTGCCTGAGCAGCTTCACCTGGGACTATTAAAGGGGGTGGCAGCAGAGAATCAAGGCAGTAGCCTTTTTGTGCTACACTGGATCCCATTTTCAGCTGTTTTTCTATTTTTTAATTGTTCTGTTGATTTTACTGGTGATTTATGGTTTTATGAATATTGTGACCTGCCCTGGGACCACTTGGTGAAGGGCAGGATGGATGGAGGGATAAAAATCTTTGGGGAAAGAGGGTGATGATACTGCTTAGGTAGGATGTCAATAAAACACTAGGGATGTGGGTGAATATTTGTCACATTCAAAATTTGTACGAATTTCAGATTTGAATAGCGTTTGAATCCACTTCAGATAGCATTTGAAGAACAATCCAGATAATTTGAATCCTAGCACATTTCAAGTGATTCTACTTGGACAAATGTGAATTTCATTCACATGAGCTTTGCTGCAAAGTAGGGGTGTGCATGAATAGTTTCTTGCATTTGAATTTGAGTCGAATTGAATTCAAAACATTCAATTTGATTCAAATGCTTAAAATTTGAATGTCAAAAAATCTGATTTGAATCCGTAACATACAAATCTGTTCATTCGAATGTTACATTCATATTTAAAAATACGAATGTTGACAGCATTTGTCTCTGTTATATGTATCTGTGCACATTCCGTATGCATCCTGTATTATAAGCACAAATACGTATCATATTTGTACAGATATGTATGTAATACATATGTATCTGTACATTCGAATCATTTGAATGAATATTTTGGAACATTAGATGTTCAAATGTCTAAATTCGAATGTTATTAAATCTGATTCAAATTCAAATGTCAACATTCATCAGATTCGAATCAGATTTTTGAATTTTTGTATATTCGTGCACATCCCTACTGCAAAGTGAAGATGCGGGAAATAACCATGCACATCTTTACAATGACCTGGGAGGACTAGAAACAATGGTATGAAACTTCAGGGGAGTCCACACAGATTAGATATTAGGAACAACTTCCTGACAGTGAGGGTAATCTCCTTTGCTGGAGGTTTTCAAGCAGAGGCTGGATCTACATCTGTCTGGGATGGTTTACGAAATCTTGCATTGAACAGGCAGTTGGACCCAATGACCCTAGGGGTCCCTTCCAACTATGATTCTATGATCTCGGAACATAAGATGTCCTTATCTTTGTACTCATCCTACTGCTGAGGATCCAATTTCTCTTCCCTTTGACATGCTCCCAGGGTTCCTAGAATGAGAAACACAACCTGTATCTCACATTCAAGTTTTTACTCCTTTTCCAGTCTCCAATACACTGAAGATTTGTTGTTTGGGTTTGTTTGTTTCTGGCCTTTATAGCCTGCTTTTCATCTAAGCAACCTAAAGCAAAGCATACCATACTCTTCATTTCCATTTTACTGTCATGAAAACCTTATAAGACAAGTAAGAATGAGAATCAGTGATTGGCCCAAAATCCAATGAGATTGATCCAATGAGATTTCCTAGATGCATGGGCATGTGGACCCATGGACTCTAAGCTTCTAACCACTATGCTGCAAAGTTCACTATATAAATCTTCAGCTTCTGAATTTATTTCTTGCTAGCTTTCCTCCTGCTCTCATCCTGGGATAGCTATTTGGAACTGTCATATATTTTGCCTTTTTCAGTTATCAGCTGCTTTCCTGAATGCCTTTCTTTCCCCAAAGATCCATATGATGATGTTCTATACCCCTTGCCTTCAGATTTTAGACTGTCCAGAATAAGAGCAGATCTATAGCTTCTTCTTTTCATTCTCACTTGTAAGTTTCCAGTGTTTTCCTTTTGGCCAATGTAAGAAATAGAGTTGCCGTTATATTGAAGAATTCTGACAGAGATTTAAGATAAGACTCATTCTATGATTTCCCCAAAGCAAAGTGGATCATGTTTGCAGGGAAATAGTTTTTTCTCTCTCCTATACTCTCTAAGCATTATAAATTGTGAACTTGGTGGTATATTCATTAGACATTTGTTGAATATTTTGGCTCACCATAAAATAAGCCTTGCAATATGGAACAAAATGGCATCCATAGTTGATTTATTAACTGCACACTTGCTCATCTAAATGATTTGGTAATAGTTATTAATCTCATTCAGTCCCTAAAAAGCTGTGTTCTCTAAGCTAGATTGATCAAGAAGAGATTTCCCCACAGAAAATACAAAAAATGTAGACATTGTTCCTGTGACTTTAAACATTGTATACATCATCCCATATGACAGTTGGGCTTTGACGAACATGTTTCCCAACCTGCATAATTTACTCTTCACTCACTTGCTGAAGATACAGTAGTGTATCCATGAATTCCATATTTCCTAGAGTAGATTTATTCCAGCAGTGCAGGATCAGGATCATAGGGCAGATGAGGCAGCATGATCACATTGTTGGCTTCACTGCTCCAAACAGGTTTAGGAAACTGACTTGAGTCTCATCTAGGTGGGGAAATGGGCTGTTTTGGACTAGGGATGTACATGAAGCACATCTGCCTCCTTCAATTGGATTTGAATCTAAGGGGGTGAATGTTTGACTTTGTGTGAAGCTCCACACCCCTGTGAATGTAGTGGGCTTCACCTTTGCACATGAACATTAATCAAATGTTTGTTTGCATGTGAAGTGAATCCCCATCCCTTCCTACACATCCCACCCTGTCCCCCCTACTCCCTTTTTGCCACTGCTGCCACCATTGCTCTCTCCTCAGAGGCTGACATAGGCCACCCAGAGGTGTGTGCATAACTGGAGAAGCTACCCCCATTCATGGGTTACAAGAAATCATCCATGAGTCTCCATTATTCCCCACAATTCCCAAATACACACACATCTCCAGGAGGCCTAGCTGGGCCTGTGAAGAGGGTGTAATGGCAACGGTGGCAGGAACTGCCAGATTTAAAGGTAAGGGGATGTGGCTGTGGGGAACATGTGGTGGGGAGTGGGCAGATCCAGCGATGTCAGAGCTTCTGTGAAGCTTCAACAAAGGCCAGATACATTCACTTCACATTTGACTGGGGGCCTACAAATGTAAGCCCCTTTCAATTCATATGCAAATCATCAAAGCTTTGAATGTGAATATGAATGTAATGCTGATGAATATTTTTCATCCATCCCTATATCTGACTCTTCTTCAAGTCATAACATTTAGGACATTTTCCACACAGAAAGAAGAAAGAGTGATAGTGTGTTGTCTGCACACTGCCTGGGATGTCTGCCTGTCAAAACTGCAGCAAGGGAATCTACAGGTGCTATTTTGACAGGCAAGGAGGCTTGACTCCCCCTACATCAGGATTGGCTGTGAATTTGACAAGTGAGGCTGCTTTTCCCTTCTGCCCCAGTCCATAGAAACCCAGTATGTGTGTCCTTTATACTTTTGTCCATCACATGCAGAGTGGGTATGGCTGAGGGAGTTCAGTGCCTCATTGCAGAATGGAGAGATCTTAGCAGCCCTTAAAGAAACTGTGGCATGTCCTCTTCTTCAGAAAAGCTGCAAATTGTACCTGTTTGTACAGTAGATACAGCAACACTGAAAGTGTCTTCTTGTGTTGCTAAGAGCTACCGAAACAGTGACCTAGAAGGGTTACTTTTGGCACTGAGTAAGGCTATGGAGGTCATTTAGGCCATAAGAAATTTGTATAGTTTCCTGCCTAGCACAACAGAGCATGAGTGATTGAGAGTGCCATCGATCAATATTTTATACTGGAAAGTGATGAAGTGTAAAAGTGTGATTAATGGGGCAATCACATTCTTTTACTTCCCACGAGGATGTGAAGCTGCTGTTTTGCTATATTAACCTTTTATGCAGTGAATAGTTATGTTAACTTTTTGCAATGCTTTTGCTATGATTTATTTTGTATGTTAATCTGGGACAGTCTTCTTCCAGAATTGTGAGGCACTTTTGTTCATATCTAAGGTCCATAAAGCTATAAGCCCTGTGAGCAGATCAATAACTTTCATTTCTTTGGGGCAGTTAAGCAGATCTTAAGAACAAAACATAGATTAGAAATAACCATGCTTGAAATCCTAATCCTACCAGGGAGGCAGCATTACTGAACATAGCTAAACTTGCTTTGGATGCATTACAGGCCTTTGTCCAACAGAAGGGCCATCTACATTAACTTCAGCCAACCATCAGACTGAACAAATCAGCAAAGTAATGTACCATTTTCTTCCCACTTTAGTTCAAAGGCTGCTTGAATTTTCTAGGTTAGTTAATGTTGTTGCTTCACTTGTACTGGAACACTTCTTTATAAGTTTTATTCTTAGGCAATGGGCCATTGTTTGTTAGCTTTACTCCAATGTGTCAGTGGAAAACTCTTTAAAAACAAACAAAAAAACTATGCTCCAATATGTTTACTGATATTAAAACTACCAGACTGAAAACTACACAAGATTAGGGATGTGCACTAAGCACATTTCCCCCTTCGATTCAAATAGTATCAACGGTGGAGATGTTCAACTTCGTGCAAAGGCCCCAAATTTGGTCCTTGTTTGGTCTTGGTTTGGGCAATTTGGTCTGAGAAAATTGGGCCAAATAAAAAGTGCATGGGGACGGCCCCTCCCAAATCCAATTTCGGATCAGGACCAAAGTGCCCAAATACACAGGACATGATTTACACGTAATTTTAATCCACTTACGATCCACATTCAGGGTAAGACAACACAGCTCACCTATCATAGGCCCTGATACTCTAAACACCTTATTTTTATTTCTGTATAAGATTGGTTCGTCTCCTTCACCAAACTCTTCTGATTCTTTTATGATGTCCAGCTACTCCTACTATATAAACATAGTATATATAAATTTGCTTTATTTTTGCTCTGTTCTTTTATTTGGGTTTCTTAAATACGCACTGCAGCAGTGATTCTCAACCTTCCTAATGCCACGACCCCTTAATGGAGTTGCTCATTTTGTGGAGACCCCCAGCCATGGGGGTGGAGCAGCTGGGAGGTGGAAGGGAAAGGCGGCAGGAGATTCATCAGGACCCCTCTGAAAGGGTAGTTTGACCCCCAAAGGGGTCCCAACCCCCAGGTTGAGAACCACTGCACTACAGAAATGCAAAATAAATTTATAAAGGACCTAAACAAACATTTTGAGTCACAGCTGCTTATACAAAAGAAAAAGTAGAATTTCTTCCTCCTATGTAATGTCCGTTCTCTGCTCTCTCTTTGACCTGAATGGCCCTGGTGGGTGAGACAGCAATATGCTCCCTTTCTAACTGTGAAGATGCAATAAAAGCATATTTTAATAAGTTTTTTCAAATACATAATTAATCTCCAGTTTTATAATGTCAATGCAATTATTTTAATTGCTTTTTAATGTTAAATTTTGTTGGAAGCTACTGTGAGACCACTTGGGGTAGTCTAGCAATATATAAGTGTTGTAAATAAATAAAACCCATCAAAGCATTGAGGTATAATTGAAATACATTATTGGGTCTTCTGCAGCAGCCGTCACAAACCTGGGTCTTCCAAATGTGAATAAGAACAAGCATATTAGTTTTCCTAAAGGTATATATTTCTTTAATATTCTGATATAAAAATTATGATTCTACCTCACAAGTGTTAATATACCACCATAGGGTAAAGGGGAAGTGGGTGAGATAAAAGGCAGAGAGATCACAATCTGATCAGATTTGAACAATCATACAAGCTTCATCCTTACTTATTCCACATTATGAGGATAATGCTGAGTAAAGCACATGCAGACACATATTATTCTGGATTATCTGTGCTTTATTCCAGATTATACTTATAATGCAGATTAAGTGCTGTCTTTACGGAGCCATAGTTATTATATTTTTGGTTGTTATATAATATGGTTATGTGGTAATTATGCAAATTGTAGAATAAAGAATCACATATTAATTTTAAAATATATATATTAAAAAAGAAAATGTGACTCTGATCCGCACAGGAAGAGCGATGGTTGTGAATAAAAGTGTGCACAAAATAGAACACTTTGGATCAGTCTTGAACCTGCCACCGTCAGAAGCACCCAAACTGAACCTCATCCCAAGTCCTTCTGAATAGGTTTGTGGGAGCACAGTCTCCCACCCTTCTACCATATGACTTGTGATTAAAAACAAAACAAAACCAGCAGTAGAGTTCACAGATACCGCATGCAGCTGAGTCAGGATCTTTTTAACTCTAGCACACCACCAAAGCTAATTTATGATTATAGATCATCCTCACTGGGCCAGGGGGTCCCTCTCTCCCAATCCATTCCAGTGTTCGGCTGACAGGGAAGGAAGCTGCTGGCAGACTCTAGAGCCACTGTGTACAGCTGTATCTCACTCCTTCAGATAAGGTGTCTTGAGTTTCTAAGCTCTTCCACCCACCCAGTCCAAACAGGCCCAGATCAACTCAGTGTTTGAAGTGATATAGGGTCAGTTTGGCCCAGCAGAGCTTGAACTAGCTTGAAAATGCAAATTTGCATACCTCTGTTTGTGAAGGTAAGCTAACCCGTTGGTGCATAGTAAGTCAGGCCTGTTCATACATTAAACAATACTTTTGATTCTGGCTTTACTGGTGGTGACTACCTGCAGTGTTTGGGTTTTGTTGTTTTGGAATAGTGCAGTTGTATCACTATCATTATCTGGGAAGACGTCAGGCATTCAACCTGAGATCTTCTGCATCCAAAGTAAAAATACTCTTATCTCTGCTCCAACCTTCATTAATAAGAATGAATTATTGTCTCCGGAATCACGTTTGCTTCATGCAAGACATTTCCACTGCAGAGTAAAATAGCAATGAAATGTCTGTACAATTAAGAGCAGATTTCCATAACTAACCTGGAAAATAGCTTGCACCAGCACGCATTTTCTTAAAACCCCTCTTCTCCCAGGAATATAATTGAAGCTTTGCTTGATAATTAGGCTGCATTCACATGTACAAAACAACAACAACAACCTTAGAAATGGTTGTGTGTGGCACTTGTGTTATCATTCTATCCTTAATCTACCTTTTCTAGCCGAGAATGTTCAACCGGAAGGGAAGGATAAATTGACATATGAATAATCCCATGTGCAAATCATCTCTAAGATGTCTCTAAGCCAGCTCAGGTGTACTGTTTTTATTGCTTTTAAGTTAGAACAATCCTAATTTATTCATTGCCTTCCTGAATACACAGTCTTTCCTGAATATTTAGACCAAGAATGGATATAACTTCAGTTAAATCGTAGATAAAAATTGTATTGTTTCCCATTTAATCTTATCCATATATGAATAGGTTTTTTAGATTATTACATTGCATTTTTGCATTAGTTTTATTTCCTAAACACATACTAATGTATAAATACCTGAGAGTGAACATTTTGTAATAAGAAAGTGAGGGAAGGCAAAAATTTAATTTCGAGTGAATAACTCATAAAGATTATGGGCATGGATGGCTTGGCAAATATTTAGAAGAATAATTGATTTCAGTGGAACAGTTTTCAACAGATGATTTGATTCCACCATTAAAAGGAATGGGACTGAAAAGTGCTTAATGTCTGCAAGGATCACACCATGGTCACTTTGTAGTACCATTTCAAGACTTACATGGCTAATTTTATGCTGCGTGAGATTAACTCTGGGCATAAAATTGTGCTGGGGGAATTGCATGGAAACTATACAAAATGTATTTAGCTGGTCTATGACCAGATGTGTCCTCTGTCCCTGGTTAGGTAAGCAGAGGACAAATAGCATTTGAAGAGGTTTTGACTTTTCCTTACTTTCTTCCTCCAAAAGTAGAAATCTATGTGATGTGTGATCATTCCCACATTGCTGGGACACGGGCATCTGTTTTTTTTTTTTTCTTGGCTAGGAATCATTTAAAGCAAACCCTTATGACTGCACATTGTAAGTTTTTTTGCACCCTAGGTGAAATATGATTTTGACATAATTGTACATATTCACTTTACCAACTGGGTCTGTTTTTGCTGTATGTATTTTGACACAGCTGAAAGAACATGCAAAATAAATTTATATACTGTTCTATGAGTTACTATTTTTATTTACCTAAGATGTTAAATAGGGAGGGAAAAAAACTTCTGTCTCATTTAGGAACAGCTACTCAACATCCTAAATGATTATTTATTTCACACATGCAGTTTGGCTGTTTCTGCATTGTAAGGCCTTTCCATACTTACTTGACAGCAAAAAGCAATACCATGGCAGTACCTGTACTTGGCCAGCAGTGCAAGCCGTGTAAATGGGCAGGGTGGGTTTGAGACAACTTCCTGCATGTGTTAGGATATTGCCATGGCGATATGAATGTTGCATACAACTGCACAGCTGCAGTCACACCATTACAACAATTTGTTGTGCCATACCCAGAAGAGTGTGCAGACACAGCATCCAGGACCAAGCTTGCCACTCCTGGTTAAGTGGATGGATTCCTTTTTATCAGTCCACTGTTGGATGGCTTTTCAGAAGAGCCTGTGGTGATTTTTGGTGAGTTGTTGTGGCTTCCTGGTGCAAATGGGCCTGACTAGTGCATGGATCAGAGTTTACTAAGTGGTGAGCGTAAACAGGCCTCTGAAAAAAGCTGGATACCAAACTAAGGCTGCCCCCACAAATGATATTTAAGAGTCTAAGGCAATCCCTGGATCACAAATATCAGATCATAAAATGTTCTTCCAATTGTTCTCTGAGCTATTCCTCCCTAATCCAATCTATCTAGTATTCACATTATCCCAGCAATGAGACTGTTTCTGTGCCTTAGTCCACTTCTATTCTCAGGGTGTGAATGTGGAAGAGGACTACTGTGGGTTGTACCCGTACCTATTTTTAGGGTGTGAATGTGGAAGAAGGCATGCTGTGCAATCATCCTCACCAGTCATCCAGATACATACAATGAGGATGCCTGACTCACTTTAGCAGGAAAATGTTCCATAGACCAGGGCTACCACTGAGAATGCCCTACTACATCTTCCCACCCACCCCTAACTGCTGAAGGGGATGACAACATGAGGACGGCCTCACTGAAAGATGGGCAGTTCTAAATGGGAGGATGTGTTCATTTAGATATTTGAAACCCCAGCCTGTTTAGGGCCTTAGAAGTTAATATTAGTGCCTTGAACTGGGCTCAGTAGCAGATAGAGAGTCAGTGAAATTGTTTTAGTACTGGCACGATATGCATCCAACCAGCAGTGCCATGTAGCAATCTAGCAACTACATTTTTAGCCAGCTGGGGTATCTTGCTTCCAGAAGCCTGGTAAAATTGCAAGAGGCTCCCTGTGCCTGTAGACTGGCCAAGGTAGTCACCGTGAGAGCTAGGCTGGCCTACCAATGTGGAATGCTTCAGAGGCCCTTCTCAAATGGCCTCCTGATGGAGCAGACTATGATGCCATTTTCATGCCATAGTTTGATCCACTGCTGTGTAAACACAGCTTAAGAAGTAATTATATGGTAAGGAGATGACAGTTTGGTGAAATGACAGATTTGGCTTAAATTTCAGCCACTGCATATACAAAGGATGCAAAATCCCACCCAACATGAACATTCTTTCATGCCTGTTATCTAAAGGAATATAGTGGTTTCACACAAAATGAAAAGATACAGTTACGATAATTTTCTCTTTACAAATATTTAATGTATTCTTTTGGAGGGTGCTGGAATCGAACTATTTTAAAACAGTCTTTATATTATACAAATGTGAAAACTAACTTTTTTGTTATGATTTCCTCTGTGCTCACTCTTTCGGGCTAACATTCAGAAGACAGATGATATAACAAAATGTACAGATACAGAAACAAATTCACAATGGAATGAAGCCATCTTTTAACATCTGCCTCACTGGGGAAATTTTGCCAGTCCAACCCCACTGAAAATATATGACTGATGGACAAAACACGATAACTCACTACTTTCAGTGGGAATTGAGATGACAAGAAACAGATTTTAGTTGTTGCTGAAGCCTTTTCATTTACTAGACAATGTAGCTGCCAAGAAATGATGAAAGACAGGATATGATACACACACCACGCACAAAGCCTCAGTCCCTCCCCACCTGCACAAAGTCCTGGCTAACAAGCTACAATTTCCTTTATACCTCTATAGAAATTTGACATGTAAAATTTCATTTCAGATGATCTTATTTAAGTCCAGTCCCAAGCAAGTGCATTCAGCTTTGTATAAGTGCCAACCTGGACATCATGCCTGAAATGTATGTCACTTTTTTTTAAGCAGAATAAAACAGGTTTAGTGGGTCACAGTCATCTATGAGGACTGATAGTCATTGTCAACAGATTTTGTTCATTTGCTTTTAGGATCAAAACTGTTTTTCTCTGTCCCAGTTACTTTCCTCCCTGCTGGAGAAAAGTATAGGCATATATAGCTGTGCAAGTGCATTTAGCTAGTTTTCATATTTGTTTGAAAGTGGAGATTTTATATGGCAGGAAATGTTTGGATGAATTTCTTATCTGGGGCCTTTCTGCACTTGGTCCCATAATGTGTGTGCAGTACACTCCCAGATGGAGCATCTGCACTTGAAGGAGCTGTTTCCAGCTCAAAAATGCTCCTTCTGTGCATGAGCATACCACACACAAACTATGTGAGGAGCGTGATTTCGTTCTCCACATGCACACATACCTTGACCAGAGACGGCCTTTGCCGTATCTGATAAAGCACCTTCACACCTTTATGGTGCAGGGCAGGTCATTTGAGGTGCTGCGCAAGCACCTCAGATGTGGAGTGTGGACACGAGTGTCGATGCACAACAAGGCACCACTGTCCTAGTGATGGTGCATGAATGCATACAGTTGTGCTGGCCACCAGGACAAAGATGGTGGCTCCCAGACACGCATCCACACCTCAGGTAGATCTGCGGACGTATGGGGGGAGGGATGGCACACTCTAGCCAGCTAGCATTCCCAAATGTGAATGCTAGTGCATGCCATTGGAAGTGCACTGTTTCCATTCCCTGGATAGAACAGCCCCTGGTCCAAGATCACCAACTTGTAAACTGTGGTGATAAACCACAGTTTGGGCTCCTTCTGGACATTGCAAGTTTGGAGCAGGGTTTCTACCTTATCGAAATATAGATCTCATTTCTTTAGGAACCACTTCTCTTGGTATCATTCTTCTCGGGGTTCTTTTTAAGGTAGGCCAATATGCTTTGTCATCATTGTATTCTGTACCCTTGTGTACCAAGCTTGAATGCACCATTCCTTGCAATCTTTCCACACAAAAGGTGGGAGCTGTGTGTCATACTGTGGCATAAATCTCTTTTAATTCTATCTTAAGAGCCTGTTCCCATCCTTTCTTTAATGTCACGAGTTCAGGATTTGTTTGTTACACAAGTACTGCATATATGAATCCTCCCCTACCTTCTTATTGCCCATTTCCATTATCTAAGGTTAAATCAAAATCTGTTAAGGGTAGTTTATCTAGACTCCTGGCTTTCTTTGTAGAAATATATGCTCAGACAGTTCTAGAGGATAGCCAAGAAGGGGTGAGCTGCCCAAATTAGACTTGCATTTTTTAAAGACAGAGTGGTTCAAATTTACCATCATGAAAATAGATTTGCTTGATTATCAATTACTTCTACAGTTTGCACAATAGGGGGCAGCAGGAGAAGGCAGTGTTGTGGCTTCCTCCAACATTGCAGGTAACTGATCAATGAATGGAATGTAGTAATCTAAATAGTGCAGAGGGGGTTAACAAGTAGAAGCTATATCTAGGGGCATTTTTAAAGATAAAGTTTTAAGCCCAGAATTTATCTGGACTATAATCAAATTCTATTAGCTGTAATATATGGAAAGCATCATGGTACTATTTCAGCACCAGGGTGCCCCATTCCTGTTCCTTATAAATGTACTGCTTCTCTGGGTTTCTTCCCAACAGCTACCAATAACAGGAGTTGCTTTTGGATACCGTTATTACATTTCTGAAGCACAGCGAGAGCTGCAGCATCAGTGGGAGCACAGAAATAGCTGTAAACATCATTTCCTTATCTGCAGTGCCTCTACTAATAAACAACTCCCCTTGATTTGATGTTTTAACATATGGAAATATCTCAAGTTGTTTCTAAGGAATGCCCACATCTGGCTTCCAATAAGAGAAGAACACATAAATTTACAAACTGTGCAATGGACATAACATGCATTCCAAGTGCAAAAACAAGCAGAAGCGCTCCACAGGAGGGGTGTGCATGAATATTCAAAGGTATTTGAAATTCGATCAAATCTGGTTGAATTTTGACATTTGAATTCAAATTAGATGTCGATAAATTTGAATTTAAAGATTCTAACGAATTTCGAATTTCAGATCTATTTGTTAAGTTATCCGGACATTTGCACATGTACGAGTTCGTACACAATGCAGACTTGCAGATCTGCACCTTTCCCGCATCTGTACGTATTTGTACGGATCCATACAGGATGGAAACAGGTTGCATATGAGATAACTACAGGATGCATACAGATGTGTACGGATGTGTACATATGTCCACGGATGCGGGAAAGATGTGTACGGGCATCTACAGATGTTGCCGACATTCGTAAGTGCACGTTCAAATTGAAAATGCAAGCGAATAAATTTGAATTTGCTTAATTCGAATCAAGGGTGTTTTTCCACTGTCACTAAAAGTACCCATTACGTACCCATTTATGGCTGTGACAGTGGAAAACACCCCAAATTTGGAACACCCCAAATTTGGTCTAATTTGAATTTTAAAGATTCAAATCAAATTGAATTTTTGGGTATTCGATTCTAATCGAATCCTGAAAATTGCATTTGTGCACACCCTACTCCACAGGAAATGCATTTGCGAGAGGGAGGGCAGTGCTCACCTTCATCTCTAGTGTCATCATGTGGGTAGGTCTGATAAAAGGCAACACAAAATACAGGCATAGTTATACTCTGAGTGAATGACCCTTTCTGCACTGGGGGTTATCCCAGATTACATCCTGGAATAGGGACCTACTATCCATGTGCTAGTGCAGACTACAGCAGGTCATGGGTAAGACAACTTGCAAGATCAAACCTTTGGCTAATGATGTCCTCTTCTGCATTCCTTTTATTGTTGTTGTTATATCGTCCTTAGTGCTGCAGAAAGTGAGAAGGCTGTTTGGACTTGTCAACCAAAGAGCTGTGTCTGGCTAAAGATAAACACTTTCAGGCTTTGGTCTAATTTGCTGAACCAATGAAACTTCCTGTTTGTCACACTAGCATTGAACTGATTCTAATATTTAATGTTTTTATTTCTTTGTTAATTATACACCCTGGACTTCCAATGTATTGCTTTAATAAATATAAGTGAAGTGCCTTATGTTGTGGTTGAGGCAGAAAGCCTTATGTCTTAAATTTGCAAAACAAAAGAATTTATTTTCTGATCTGTGGTTTGTTGTGTACAGAATAACTATGTGAGTCTTGGAAAAAGCTAATCCAATGCAAAGAAAGCACTAAGTCCAAAGCCTTGCTACCTATAATACATTTGTGGTGAGGATGGTGCATATAATTTTTAGTATTCTTTCACCCTTCCCCCCCTCCCCTGAAATCCCCTGGTTTGGCCATATGAGAGGGGAAAATAAGGAGGTAAGGCCATTAAGAGAAAAGAGTGCCAATGTCCTACCACACTCAAATGCTTTAGAGAACTGTTTCTCCTTCATGCACATTTCAATTTTTCCAAGAACGTACCTTGAAGAACAGTATAGGAACGAGAGCACCTATTCATGGGTCCATCAATTACATGGTATAATTTCTCACTGTGGTCTTTCTTTGCAAATGTTAGGGCATAGTAGCCAGGTAGGTAAGGAGATTTTTAAGCAGTGTGTAATGGACGTTAGTGCACAAAATGACATTGTGAGCCTCTCTAACATTAAATCACTAATATGGCTAGCACAAATGAAATCTATTTTACAAAATGTCCCACCAGTTAAGGCAACAATTCACTTATGCCCATTTCGAATTTACGACTCAGATCTCCTATGGAGAAAGATTGGGCCGCGCACCCATGCAAGCTGTTTCCCGCCGATTGGGCTCACATGGGACAGGGTACGAGATGAGTGAATCTCAGCTGTCCCCATGCTATTCCTGGTAACACAGGCTGGGGGTGGATTCAGCCGTCCCCATGCAAACCGCACCAAACCCCGGGAGAGGCAGGCTTTACTCTGATTTTTAGGGAAGCTGCTTGATTACCTGGAAATGGGAGTAAAAGCAAAGCCTGCCAGCCAGAGCCCTGTTCACGATCTTGACGGACAGCCTTTGCTTACTCCCTTTCCCAGGGACAGGGAGTAAGCAAGCCTCTCATGGGATCGTGAACCCTGTGTTCATGATCCTGGCTGATACCCTTTGCTTACTCCCTCTCCCAGGGACAGAGAGTAAGCAAGCCTCCCGTGGGATTGTGAACCCTGTGTTCACGATCCTGGCTCACAGCCTTTGCCCTGACTGTCTGTGGTGCAGCAATGGTAGAAGATCTTCCACATATCTTGTTTACTTATCCCCTATATTCTTTAATAAGAACATCTTCTTTGGCACCCATTTTACAAAACGTATCCCATTGGAATGCAGGCCACAAGGTGACCTACCTTCTGCAGGGAGAGGATGCCCATGTGACACATAGGGTAGCATTGTTTTTTGTTAAGGCTGCCTGACGTAGGACATAATCAATGGAGTCAAATGGGGTGCCTTGTAAGGGTGATGGAGACCAATAATATATATGTGTGTGTGTGTGTTAATTTTATCCTTGTATGTTTTATTGTATGTTTTGCATGATTTTTTTTTATCTTTTGTATATTTGAAACTTGATATGATATAGTCAAATGACTAATCAATAAAGTTCATTCACTATTCACATTTCAAAGTTTTGGAATCTGCATACTGTGGTTTTAGAAGTGTCAGTTTTCATGTGGATTTGTCTAGAACTGCAGCTGTTTAGTATCTCACCTACCTATCAGCTACCACTGAAAATAGGTATGGCCTTTCTGCTCTGGACCTTATTTGAGATTATATCCTGGAATAGGGATCTGCCATCTGCATGCTCTGCATTAGCATGCAAGTGGCAAGTCTCTATTATTACATGTAATCTGGAATAAGGTCAAGTGCACAAAAGGCCAAAGACTGTGCCAGTGCACCAAAAAATTTTATTCTGAAACTGAATAAAAGCTGCATCTTCTCCTTGTACACAATTATTGTTTCCATTATGATCCTTTTCACACCTTTACTACTCCAGGACAACATCTCAGGAAAGTGAAGATGGGGGATAAATCTGGCATCTGCACTTTGGAACACCAGAGCTACCCCCAACCTTGCCAGTGCTTCCCTAGGCACAGGTGGACTGCAAATTATAGCAAGCATGGAACAGTGGCAATGGCACAAAGGGGCATGTGCTGCACCGTTGTCATGTAACTGGGCAACGTGGCACACAATTGCATCTATTATGCTGAGTCATATACTCCATTTGTACCTCTTCTACCCAGGAGGAGTATGAACAGAGTGTGCCAGGCTGCCCCACCTTAGCCACTAGTATATGTACATGGGGACACTGTCACATGCACATGGGGACACTCAAACGCACACAGAGCTGCTTCTGGTATAAAGGTCTGTTTTCACAGCACCTTCTGTAGTCTGCACTAGTATGCAGATAACAGGCTCCTACTCTGGCATATAAGAATAAAGCCAGTGCAGAGAGGGCCAATGTATTGGTATTTTTTTCTTATGACAGCCCATGGCCACATACATTTAAATGTATGCATGGGAGATCTACAACCACTCAATAGTTACCCCGAAATATATAAAACACCAGTCAAACAGTTAATTAGCATAATAAAAGTAGGAATGTTAAAATATTACAAAAGAACTTAACACATATGACATCATTTATAAAATAGTCACTGAAAAAAGGAAATACACTCTTGCACTTCTGATTTGGTCTCCAGAGGCACAAAGTAGAAGCTGCACGAATGAAAACTAAATAAATATTGTATACCCACCATGCAATTTTAATTTTGGCTTTGCCACACCCTTCATTCCCTGCCTGCCAATCTGCCAGAGGGTTGTAGTGCAGGGGGGGGGGGTATATTTACTGCTTCCTCTCATCTCTGTCTGCAGTTGTGATCAAAGAGAGCTTTTGCAGCAACACAAACCAGAAATTTAAAACTTCCCAGCAGTTTGTGATTTACAGTATACAAAGATCTTTCCTTAATTTTTAGACACCACTTAAGTATAATGATCTAGCCTCATGAAAAGTGATGCCCAAACAGACTCTTAATGCAGGATACATACCGTATGTTATTCCTCACTTTATCATTGGGTTAGCTTGTTAAGTTTCCATATTATCTCTTTCTATTATAATGTTAAGAACCAGGAAGTTGTGGTTATATTAAATACAGGTTTTACGACGCAAAATTTTATCAGTCTTGATTAAAGTAAAAATTTAGGAAATAAACATGTATTTTCAAAGGCAAAGGAATTTATATTTGCTTTATCCCGGAGTCTGTACAATGTTACAAAAATATGTTTTGCTAGCATTTTGAAGAAACAGCAAAAGGTTGGGTTAGGATTCCAGCAGTGGTTTGGTCTTTCATTTTCTTGCTTTTTATGAACAAACAACTTAACTGTAGCAGCACACAGAAGCCAGTAGGAAATTCAGAAACAGCATTAAAAGTGGCCCCTTTTTGACACTTTATTTTAGTGACAATACTGTACAAAGTGAAAGCGTGATAATCATAATATGATAATAACACACCAAGATTTTTTGGGGCAGATGTCTTGAGCTGTAAGGTTGTGATCAGGCAGAATAAAAAGGGGCAGACCGCGGATGAATTTCTGACTCAAGGACAAATGGAAATTTTTGAAACATGCTTTACCTCATTCTGAAGATGAGATTTGTGTTCTTCGCCCATAATCAGAAAGCAATAATTCTAGGGGTGACTTATAGTTTAGGTCAGATGAGACAGAAAACTACAGAGGCAGCATGGAAATAGCCACTGGGCACAGCCAACCAACTGCGTCCATGTAAAGTCAGGCAGGTGGCAGCCAATGGAAGGTAAGCATGGAAGGTGACAACAAAAAATGAAATACAAGCAGATTGTTATCTGAAGAATCTTTCCTCAGATTTTCCTCAGATTTCTGTCTCTTGCTGCAGGAGCCTTTGATTGCTGCTTCACACAGGGCAGGTCCCCATGCATGTTTTGGTCTGAATTAAAATCAGGTTTGGAAAGGGTCATCCCCATGCACTTTTGATTTGGCCCGATTTCTGCAGACCAAATCGCCCAAACCCGTGCAAAATCCATACCAGATTTGGTACTGGAAAAAGCAAGTCTCGTCATGGTTTAGTGTTCTGGCACACATTGCTTTGCGTGTTGAGCCTGCGCATGGGGATGGTTCCAGGCTATTTAGGGAGGAGATTGGCACTCACATCAGTGGGAGGTGGGGTATCATGTCCTGCGCTTGTCATTCCTGCCCTGTGCATTGGAGATTGCAACTGTTGAGATTTTTGGGGAGTAAATGATGGTAAAGCTGAAACAATGAAAGGATTGAGTGGCCTTTGGCACACCACGAGACTCTTTTATACAAGTATTCCATCCCGTTTCCAAATTGCATGATAATGGCTTGATTTTTCACAGAAAATATTCCACCTCTGTTTCCTGATCACCAAGGCGAGCATGATAATGGCTTGATTTTCTGCTTGCCAGGTGTTCTTGCGTTTCCTGGGACGAGCAGAGGTGTGCAAAACTGCTCAACTGCTGCCAAACCTTGTAGCAGCTTTGTTTTTTTTTAAAAAAATATATTTTTTTCCCATTTGGTCCTGGCTTCTGTGCTCCTAAGGGTGTGTGTGTGTGCGTGTGGCATTTGCAGCGAGTGGCACAGGGGTGGGGTAACATCAATCCAGCTTCCAATGAGGAGGGGGGCGGGGCGGAGAGGAGATGGCACTGCTCCCCTGTGCCAGGGTCTGGCACAGTTTGCATGGGGATAGCTGTATCCGCACCCAGCCCACACCCAGCCCGCATTGTTGGGAATAGCATGGAGACTGGCAACATCCGATCCCGGTCCCACACCCATTCACATGCGTGCCCGATCAGAGCCAAACGGCTTGCATGGGGATGCGGCCACAATGTCTCCATTTTCCAAACTGAGATGCAGACAGATTTTTTGAGATTGACAGTCCTCCAAATGCTCTTATAGAAGCTGTCTTTCCCACAAAGTGCATTGAAACTGCTTGCAAGAACACACATATCCATGTTATGTAGAACAGCTGTTTTGGAGACTGTCATTCACATGTAGTGCTGCTAGTTTCCAAGCCACAGTATGGTTTCTTAAGGATCAGTAATTTGTGTCTCCACCATCCAAACAAAAATGAGCTATTCCAAAGATTAAGAGACCTTATTGCCCTTCAAATACCATTGGACTATATTGGCCAGGCTGACTTGGGCAACAGGAGCTGGTATCCATCAATGCCTTAAAGAGTCACTGGTCTGGTGGGAATTTTTTTCCTTACGCTTTGGGCGGATATATGTTATAGCTCTGCTAATTGCTTATGCCTAAAAATATGTATATTTAAGCATGGAGAGGGAGGCAGATGCCTCTGAGCACTTATAAATCTATAAATCACTTGCTCTGTTACTGTCTCGAGGCTTTTTCCACATCGAGGCATGCATGTGTCAGGCAAAATAGAAATTCTGTGTGCTGCCTGGTATTCTTTCTTTTTTTTCCCTTTCCTTTTCTTGAAGTAGTTCAGGGCTGTTGCTGTGTACTAACTCCAAAATTAAAACTAAGCTTATCTCTGCCTAAGTAATAGCTTACACAGTCAATTTTCTCATTGGGGCCCTGAGAAAAAGGAAATCAAATGACACAGCGTAGATTTTATTATTGCAAAATGGGATTGGTCTTGGATACAAAGGTTTCCTATTTCAGAATAAATCATGGAGGAACGAAGAAGTGTCGCTATGGTGATTCCCTCTTGAGAATGAATAAGTTTTTACATATATGACATCATGGCTGGAAGCCAGCTGCTAAACTTCTAAAGATGTCCACAGATGATTGCTTTTGAGCAACTTTACTCCTATGAATCCCTTTGTGATTCAAAGAGAGACTACAGGAATGAAACATGGATTTTTTCCCTCCCTCACCTGATGTTTTCCTCTAAATAAATGAGGAGCTTGTAGATCTATAACTCATCATAGGGAGCCATTACCAAAGCGTAGCTGAGAACATGCTTTGCATGCATAAAATCCCAGAAGCAGATCTCTAGCATCTCTTGAGTTCTTCAGTGAAGTTTCAGAAGAGGCAAAATTTAACATTTATGACTTTAAAAACCAAACACAGCCTATAAATATGTGTTTTAATTTGAATGATATAAATGAATAGTCCACAAGAGAAACTCATTTTCAAATATGAGTTTCCTTACCAACAAAATAATATTTTTCACTAAGACACACCAACAGCATTTATTTAAGGAAACATGGAATGGTTACTCAGAATAGTCTGCTAGCTGGCAAACAAGTCCCATGACTTCAAGAACATATCTGTATGCAATAGGTTAAGGGTCAGGATGTCAATCATATTTTGCTGTTTTAAAATCACTTTTCAAAAACTTATTCTTAAGTATGTTACACTGCAAAAAATGTCAGTTGATGACTACTGCATCTCCATGTTGTAATTTAGTCATTAAATGCAAGCCCCAGAGCAACTGGTGGGCCACGGTGTGAGACAGGATGCTGGACTAGATGGGCTGTGGTCCGATCGTGCTGGGCTCCTCTTATGTTCTCAGGTTAGGCAAGCTTAGCCTGCAGAAGAGTGAGAGGAGACATGATAGTTCTCTTCAAGTATTCGAAGGGATGCCACACTGTAGAAGAATCAGCCCTATACTTGCCTGCACAAGAAGGAGGGATAGAAGCAACAGAGGGCACATCTCCATGGTCTCTTTTCGCTTTCCTCTTGTGTCGGATTTTAAAAATGTGGATTGTAATTCGAAATAAAGCATCCCCATGTGGTTTGGGGCAACGCAGATTTAAAACGTACTTTCCTGTCTCCATGCAAACAGCTTTTTGTGAGCCTGCATCTTTTTCTCCCCACCCCCACCCCGTCCGCTGTAGAGATGAAAGGCAAAAACCTCAATTGAACCTCCAGAACACAAAATCATCCCTTTACTTGGCTGCCAAGACTTAAAAGCAGTTACTGAAAGCAGCTCACTCTCTCCATAACTAATGCTTGCAACATAGTTACAAGCATAACTGAAAGCAAGCTCCCTTCAGCTGTCATATTCAGCTGCCTGCATTCATGTAATGGCCCCTGATTAGTGCAAAACCAGACCTGCGAAGTGAAACATAGGGTGTTTCTCCACCGCGCTCCTTTAATCCGGATCTAAGAAGATCTGGACCTAAGGAACGGGTACATTCCTTAATCCGGATGTAGTAGATCGGGATTAAGGGAAGTACCCAATGTGTTTCCATGGGTGGTCTAGCACCCAATAGCAATGGATGCTAGCCTCCCTGCCGTGGAAACACCGGAGCACCAATTTGGAAATCCGGATCTACCCATGAGGGATCTGCTTGTCAACCCAGGTGTTTCGGGCGACAGGCGGTGCAATCTCCGAAGTGGCTTCGAAGTCATTCCAAAGTCATTTCGAAGTCATTTCGAAGTCACTTCGAAGTCTGTGCAAAACAGCTCCATTGAAGTCTGTGCTGATCTTCAGAGTGAACTTCGAAGTGACTTCGGAGTCACTTCAAAGTTCACTCTGAAGATCATCACAGACTTCAAAGATGCTCCGGAGCTATTTTGCACAGACTTCGAAGTGAGTTTGAAAGGACTTCGAAATGACTTCGAAGCTTAGGTTTTGGGGCTCCCCCCCCCCATGGGTGCCCCTCCCCCTAGCCTCCTCTAGACCCCATTGCCACAGAAACATGGAAACAAGCTCCCTTTAATCTGGATTTTCTGCCTGAAGACCCCATTGTAGACCCCATTAATGGGGTCTACAGAAAATCCAGATTAAAGACCAGAAAATACCCATTTGATCCAGATTTCCCCAGCGGCAGTCAAAACAATCGGGTCCCAAATGGGTGCTGTGGTGGAAATGGGATCATCCGGCTCACATGCAAATGCAAAAATGGGTATTTTCTGAAAAACACCCTTAGTTTCACTCTGGAGGCTGCATTATTAGGAGGGAGAGGGAGAGATTTGTTTGCTGAGAAACAATCTCTGTGGTAATGATAATGATAATTAGTATCACCTTTCCCTGTTAGCAAGCACAAAATCTCTCTCTCCCTCCGAAGTGAAACTATGTGACGTGGAGAAAACGTCTCCATGCTCCTAGAAAACCTGCGGCTTCCCAAAAGTACAGAGGTAGTCTTGTTTAAAGGGGGGGGGGCGTTCTGCCACGGATTTTCCTCCTTTGTGGCTCTGGAAGCCCAGAGTAAAGCTCTGCATGCAGACGCTCAGAAGCAAAAGAAGCTTTTAAATGGATTTTTCTTTGTATGTAGATGGGGCCAGAATGAGGCTTCAAAGAAACAAACACATATTAGCTATTAGAAAAAAACCTTTTGCCAGTAAGGGCATCAGTCAATAAAAGAGGTTCCTCCAGCAAGTGGTAAATTCTTCTTCACTTGGGTTCTTCAATCAGAAGCTGTACTGGGAATCCTGCATGAGGAAGGGGACTTGGACTCGATGACTCTGGCATTCCCTTCTGGCTTGGTAATTCTATGATTGACAGAGGCTTGTGAGTTTCAGTCAAATCACAGCTCCCATGAGCCATGGAACAGAACATAAACATCAGATCACAATTAGAAAGTCCTTCCTCTCCTCTCTGGTGAGCAAGGAGAAGGGCCACATTCAATGAGGAGGATAGTGGAACATACTTAAGACTTGATGTGGGCTTCAGAACCCCATAATCTGGTCCACTGAGATGTTCACAGCATATTTAGTACCAACATTTTCAAAAGAGCTACACAGGTTTGTCCAGATTTTAAGAGCAACACTCTAAGGGCGCATCCCCATGATACTTTTTTTGTTTTGCTATTGTCCCTGTATTGCAGCAGACTTTATAAATGCTGTTCAATTCTGAATTAAGCATCCCCATGGGGCTCAGCAAAACGCGTGTTTAAAATGTACCTACCATCCCCACGGAAGCGTGTTTTCTTTGCCCACATCTTTTTCTCCCTGCCCCCTCTCTGGTTGATAGGGTGCTGGCGGGAATGGGGAGGGACTATGCTCTGCATGGCCACAACCAGGAAGACAACCTCCAACAAGTCCAAAAGAAAAATAGCCATCTGTATTCACAAGTTCTCCATCCATCTCCCCTGCCTGCAAAGGTAGAGCCGAGCTGCAGCCAGCGCTCGGGTGGAAGTAATTCATTACTCTATTCACTAGATCTCTGGATGCCAAAACGCCTCCCCAGCCAGCAATCGAGCGCTCATTCACTCTCAACACTTTCACTTGCAGGCGGAAGCAATTCATTACAATGTATCTTATGTGATTGGAATGCCTGCCTACTGTTTTCATAGATCTTGAATGATGGCTGTGGATGAGAGGCAAAAAAAGAGAGTGTGAGAGAGAGATGATCCCTCTGGCCAGCAGTCTCCGCCCCCAAATACCTCTTTTGCCATGAAGCGTCTCCATACACAATGTTGCTAGGAATACCCATGGCTTCCAAAAAGTGCACTGGTAGTCTTGTTTAAAGGGGGGGTCTTTATACCGCAAATTTTCTTTCTTCGTGGCGCTGGAAGCTTGGCGAAAAGCCATGCATGGAGACCCTCCATGGCAAAAGAAGCTTTTTAACAGGCTTTTTATTGCTTGGGGACACAGCCTAAGTACTGCATTGTGGTGAAGCAACCTAATATTAGGTGCAGGACATGACCTGTCAAGTAGTGGAATAGGTTCTTCAGGTGGTTACTTGTGCTACGTCACTTACAGATGTTACCTGCAGGATGGGTACAGAAGGCAGACAGAAGCTTGGACAGGCTGGCCACACAATCTCTAGTTCAGTGGTTCTCAACCTGTGGGTCGCGACCCCATTTGGGGTCGCGCACCCACTTTGGCGGGGTCGCCAAAGGCTCCGCAGGCCCCCCCGCGTCCCCCCTGCCATGCCACTGCCGCACCGCTGCTGCTTTAAGGAGAGATCGGCGGCGGCAGGCGGCGATGGCGGTGAAGGGCGCCGAACTGGTGCCTCGCCGCCAGCGCCCTTCGCGCGCTAAAATCTGGCGTTGCGGGAGGACTTCCGGGTCGGGGGGGAGCAAAAACGACGCCAGCGGCCCTTGCCCCGCCCCCGCCCCACCCCGCTCCGCCCCAGCCCTGCCCCAGCCCCGCCCCAGCCCCCGCCCCTGGGGTCACGGAGGCTTGGGGAATCTCATTTTGGGGTTGTGGCTCTCAAAAGGTTGAGAGCCACTGCTCTAGTTGAACCTCTCCCAGTTCATGTATGATTTAATTTGGTCAGTTAGATTTTTCCAGGGTTCACAATATGCATAAGACATGTCACATTTGTTCTCTAAGGGAGATTTTGCACTGGGCAAATGAATCTGATACTGTGACTTCCTCTTCCAAACATGGTTTTATATTTTATGCTGAACAGATGTTTTGCTCTTGTGCTGCATCTGCTCATCCACTGTGGAAAGGGATCCACAATGCCATATGCAAATGTGCTTTTAAAACAGAAAATTAGACACCAATTCAATACCTCTTGAACAGCTTTTTGGGTGTGTGTCTCATCTCTTCTCCACAATTACTGTTATTAGTATGTGTTGTTACAACCCTCCTACTCTTCCCTTTCTCTGGTAGTCTGTGACAATGTTCATTTCATAGAATGAAAGTTATTTTGAAAATGATTACTTGCAACTATACATGAACTCCTAAATTACCTCTTCTTATACTTGTAATTACTAGACATGTCAAATGCTCACTTGGCTAAGAAAGTTGGTACCTTCTGATGATTTTCTCAAGTAAATGATAACTTAGTTTATAGTGTATCATTTATCCATTTTAACTAGCAAAACAACAAGCAGAAATGCTACAATTCTTCAAAGCTTCACTTTCCATACACATTCTGTTCTTTCTGTCACATGGAATTATTTCCTCTGTTGGTCAGAGAAAATCTGTAGAACTGCAGGTAAAGCAGGACTATTTCTCCTGCTGTTCTCAAAGCTTAAGTTGCACATACACACCAGTAATTCAGCTGATGTGCAGAATCTTGCTTTATAGCTTTATATAGTATCATTTCTCAGAAGCTCTCTGCTGCAGTGAAAATATATCTTAAAGACATTTTAATGACAAAGTCAACACTGTTAGTACAAAAAAGAAGCTTAGGCTGTGTTCACACAAAGGCTGTGGTCACACTTTCTCTTTAAACCTTCTTCAGTTGATCTTCTAATCACCACACTCACACTTTTTCACCTCTATCCATTTTATTTGTGGACCTTCCAGATAAAAGTTCTGTGACTCAATCGCATGTCATCACTCATTGGGTCAAAGGGGTGCTATATCCACCCACTATAGTACAGTTCAGACCCTTTATTCCTCTTCCCCCATCACACTCCAAAAATGAAAATAAATTAACATTCTGTATACAACTTCGGACCTGTGAAGAGTACTATAGTCTTAATTTCAATAAACTGGTAGCAAGCACTTAAACAGTAAACCAAAACAAGTTTATTAATGTTTACAAGCTATTAGGTAATATTAAGGATGAATATAAAGTAACGGTATTGTTAGTTAAAGTTCAGTAAGTCTCTCAATAACTCAGACTTCCTTTAATAACTGCCTTCCTTCCTCAAAAGAAAATAGAGTCCCTATTAAAATGTCAAGCTTTGCCTCAGCTCAAGCCTTGTCAAAGTTATGTAACGTTCCCCAGGGTAATTCAAGGCCCAGTCCTCCCTTGCTTGGCTGTAACCCGAGCCCTGGTTAGTCCCTAGCAAATCTCCCTCAGAGAAAGACACCCCCCCCAATGATCAATCCCCTTCAAATCTTGCCCAGAGAAAGACCAAGAGAGCTCTCTTTCCTGCTCTATATACCAAACAGTTCCAGGTGCTCTGATTGGTTGTT
This sequence comes from Aspidoscelis tigris stejnegeri, assembly GCA_023333525.1. Lineage (NCBI taxonomy): Eukaryota > Metazoa > Chordata > Lepidosauria > Squamata > Teiidae > Aspidoscelis > Aspidoscelis tigris. The sequence continues at coordinate 47,043,292 of JALMGA010000005.1, read as the reverse complement.
GCTACTGGTTACTAGGGAAAACTCCTCCCTCCTGCCAGTCAAGCCTCTTAGCCCCTGGGCAGGTTTTCCCTCCAATTTTGCCTGCAGCCAATCAGTGCAAAAGGGCCTGGGCAATGTTTCCCACCCTTTCTGCTGTTCGCAGCAAAGACTTTCTTAAGCAGTTTGCAAAGAGTTTTGCAAAGGGCCTAAGAAATTTTCCTACCCTCTGCAGCTTATACCCTGAATCTGTCACAAAAGTCCACAAATAAAACGGATAGGACTAAAAGGGTGTGAGTGGTGGAGTCTGAAGATAGACTGAAGAAGGATTAAAGTCAGGGTGTAACTACAGCCCAAGAGTAGCTTTCTAGGATAATGCAACCCCATAAAGAACAGGACTGCTTCATGGACTTGAGAACCTATAATATATCACTTTGTTGGTTGCATCCATCACCTGAATTTCTCTCTTGATTTGGCTGGTGCTAACTGATGGCACTTCACTCCTATTGATAACTTTAGTTCCCAGGTGCTGAAATATCCCACAACCTCTATTTAGACATAAGAATGGAATTGCCCAGATGAAGTGAGGAGAACCAGCAGAGTTGTAGTCTTCCTGGTGTACTCTTCCAATAGACTGAAAAGGACGTGATTTAGGCTGTGATGAGACTGTTCATTTCGGGGTCACCTAAGTACAGGACCACTCCAACTGTGGCAAGGGAGAAAACAACCGTTGACACACTTTTTTAAAAGAAGCACCTAAAAACTTCCTACCTGGCTTGCTTTTCTTTCTCCATCAGTGTTGTTGCATTCTCTGCTTGCCCACCATTGGTTGATAACAGTCTGTTTTTCCAGGGCCATCTTTGGACAGCAGTTTGAGCAGAGGCTCCAACTTCTTACCCCATCTGATCTGAGCCTAAGTGCTATGTCCAGCCCTGAGAATTATTCCTTTGGGTTTGTGGAAGGGACAGAGAATCGGAGGCTTTGGGATGAGTGAATGCTTTATCCCTACTATATTAAAATCACCCAAGGGGGCATCTAAAAGCATGTGTTTGAACATACCCTTAATGTTCTGTTTGTTTGCTACGGTTGGTACTATGGAGTCACTGTACATGAGGAGATTCCTCACTCAACAACCCGGCTGCTCCATTTTGCAGGAGGGAAAAGCCATTGGAGGATCCTCCTGACACAGATTGCACAAGCAGATTGCAGTTTGCAAGGCTTCAATTTTACACCCCTTATGAAATCTAAATTCATAAGGTTCATCATGGCATCAAAATTACCCTGCTCTTTCATTCAAGAAATCTACTTCATGCAGACCATCATGTTTCCATAAGCAGGTCATTTTCATCTGTGATATAGCAATTATCACCTTCAGACTTACTTCACAGCCTGTTTTAACATACTCAATAGTTATTACATTTGCAAGTAGTTTTCATACATACAGAACATCTTCAAGTTTTCAATTAATCCTTACTGTACTGTGTCTCTCCCTTGAGCCAAATGGTCTCTTCCAGGTGCTAAAAATATTAATTAAAATAATATCTTTTCCTCTGAAAAGATTGTTACTTGCTCCTGAACCAATACAAAGTGCTTCTGGTCTGTTTCCAGTTTTAGCTCTGTACAGTTCTCAATGCGCATGCATATAAAAATTTGCAAAAAAAAACCCATAAAAAACAAAAAAACACCATTTTTTTGCATTAATCATGTTCTATGTATTTTTTAAAAACCTTCTTTAATTCCTCACTGCTTGCTTCTATTGTTTGGTCTTGCTATTTAGGTATCTTTGGAATATGACTGCTTCCTGTCAGTAGTGGCTCTTACCTGAAAAAATCCCTTTGCAAATTTTGAAAGCTATTGCAAACAAGACAAAGTCTTAGCCTTCTTTTGGTTTTAAAAGCACTCTTTTGCAGTGCTCTGTAGTTCCTATTCACCCATTTTGTGTGCCAGAATCTTCAGAGGAATTTATTACAAACTGAAGTGTTCCTTCATCCTTCACTTCAAGAACATTGATAATAATACTGTAACACTATCTGAAAGGCTCTTAGTAATTTTGAGAAATACATTTCCAATTTCTTTCAGTTTCAATAATGTCATTAATATACAAAGGCAAGTAATTTCCTTCTTCTCAATCTTTTGATGAGATTGGCTCAAAAGCTGATAAACTGTTTCTGACACAAATCTTTCAACATTTCATTCTTCTCTCTGGTATTCTTATTTCTCAAAGGGATCACTTACAGTGATATAGGCTGATCTCATGGCTCTCTAGTCACTACCCGTATTTTCCGGTGTATAAGACGACTGGGTGTATAAGACGACCCCCAACTTTCCAGTTAAAATATAGAGTTTGGGATATACTCGTTGTATAAGAAGACGACCCTTGGTGTATAAGACGACCCCTGACTTTTGGATTTTCCTGGGTTAAAAAGTAGTCTTATACGCCAGAAAATACAGTATTATTCCACTCTTTTTGCCTTCATCCATTTGTTGGCCATTCTATCTTCAAGAATGGATCCATCAATTCCAGTGCTCTTCAGAAATATTATAAACAATTATGTATGGTTTACATTTCTCTCGTGTTCATTCTTGCTGGTTTCATTCCATCTCCACTCTCTTACAAAAAGGACTTTGTTATGTACAAAGAAACATATTTTATGTCGGAAAATGCACATTTTAATACTTTTATACAGCATAGTACAGTACTTTATATCTCATATGTTTATATTACAACACAATCAACAATATTAAATATTATATGCAAAGCAAAACTAAACATCATACATAATTTCAGTTTAGAAAAGTCAATAAAATAAGCAAAAGAAACAGGAAAAAGGCAAAAGAAAAAAAGAACCTAGTGCTTCTCCTATGTAGAACAGGCATGGCAAATTCTTGGGCCCTAGGCCGGTGATGGCCAACCTATGACACGCGTGTCACAGGTGACACGCCAAGCCCTTCTGGGTGACACACATGGCCACCCTGGCACCTGGGCATGTAGTGCTTGCTTGTTCTTGAAGTGTATGAAATACCAACTTTCAATTGAAGATTTAGCAACAAAAGTCACTAATGTAAAGAATTATTTGTTTTTGCTTTTAATAAAATACATATATCAAAAATATAACTTTTTTACTAGAGCTACAGTTATCACAAAATTATGGATATTTCTAGATGTGACACAGCACCCAAGTTAAGCTAGGGTTTCTGGTGAATTTTGACACACCGAGCTCAAAAGGTTCGCCATCGCTGCCCTAGGCTTATGTTCTGGTGCAGACAGATGTTACATAGCAGAACTTGGACAGGCCAGCCACATAATCCCTAGGTATATTAGTTGAACCTCTTCCAGTTCAGGTATGATTCTCTACATTTGCTCGGGTAGATTTTTCTAAACGTTCACGATATGCATAAAACAGGTCACTTTTGTTCTTTAAGGGTGATTTTGCACGGGCCAACAGTATGTTAGACCAGCAAGTGTATTAGAAGCCTTCCTTCCACACACTGGTGCAGTCTAAGGGAGACCCCTTACCGTCCTAGAATGCTCTGATTGCTTGGGACAGCCCTTAGACCACACCAGTGAGCCAGTTTGGTCTAATGGTTAGGGAGCCGGACTCCTATCTGGGAATACTGGGTTTGATTCCACACCCCTCCATAAATCCAGCTGGGTGACCTTGGGCTAGTCACAGCTCTCCTTTTGAGCTCTCAAAGCCCCACCCACCTCACAGGGTGACTGTTGTGGGGAGAAAAGAAAGCTTTGTTAGTGGATTTGAGTCCCCTTAAATGGGTGAGAAAAGTGGGGTACAAAAGCCAATTCTTCTTCTTCAGTGCAGATTCAACCTAAATCTGAGTAATTTGAAGTCAGACTTGTTTGGTACTGTGATGGCTTAGGATAGGAAAGAGCTGATCCTTCTGTTACTGCAGTTGAGGCATCGTTGCCATGCTTTCAAAATAAAAGTTAGTTATTTGGCTATAGGGTATGCCTAGCTGAGTTTCACATTCCAGGCATTTGGCTATGTTAATCAGTTACGTAGAAATGACAATCCTGTGACACCTTCACAATGAATAGTATATGCATCATATTGCTTTCTTAGAGAACATACAAGTGAAAAAAATCAATTGAATGAATAAAATATTCAATCACAGTAGATGTGACATTTTCTGTTCCTTCTAGTGGTGTCCTACCATCAGATTACTAAAGTATAGGCTTAACTATTTTAATTTGAGATTTGTTTTATTCTTTGTTTTATAGCATTTGTATCCCACCTTTCACTTGCAGGTTTCAGGGTCACATGATAAAACAGTTACTAAAACATGTTCAAAAATATACCTCCCCAAAATGCATTTTCTGCTTTGCTTCAATTTTTCGTAATTAATTTATATATATTATTATTACTATTATATGTAGGCTTACCTTGGAAAGGTACACTAAGAACTCTATTTTTCTTGTTTTCTTAACAAGCTACGATCAATTTGTAGAAGAAAAATCTTAAAACCTAGAACTAGACTAGACAAATTAACATCCACAGAGCTGAAGACCAATTTATTATCAGGTAGTTCCCTGTAATCAACACAATCTGTTGAGGGCCAAATAAGGCTCTCTTGATATTTTAATATTTCACACATAATGCATCACACCCTCCAGTTCTAAAATTACCCACAGCTGGTGATGGCACATAGAAGCCATAGAAACTGAGTGAAAGGTAAGGAGAGACATGGTGTTTGTGACATCAGGCTTCACACAGGCACTTTGGGATGGCTGGGAAAGGCCTTAATGTGCTTAATGCCTGGTGAGTCTGGGGAGGATTGTGTTAAATAATAATGGGATTGCGTATGCATACCATGCTACAAATGACAGAGACACGAGTTAAAAGCTTCTGGATTTTTCACACGCAGCTGGGCATGTGAAACTCTTGCAGGCTGGTACATCTCTTGCTGTGCCACTTGAGGAAACACTTTTCATTGCAGATGGCTGACATAAAAATGAGGAAATGCTTCTCACATTGTCACTGTTGTCAAGCGATCGGCTTAAATACGAGCAGCCATGAGCAAGTATCAGTAAAAGTGCAAATACAAAGTGTTCACACTGTCTGGCAAGTGTCCCTCCCCTCATTTGCCATAATTCATCCATTTTGTGTCTACCTTACATGGGTCTTTGGTCCACGTTAAGCTTCTCTTGTGCTTCAATACCCACCCTAGATACTCGGAGGCCTTGAATTTCCCTGAGATCAGAAAGTTGTTTACTCTGTTATAGTTTTAGTCAATGCCCAATGAGTACTGTAAGCCAAAGTTAAAAGGGAAATAGGAAGTGTACATACAGTTCAGACCAGACTGAGGACTTTCCCCATTACTTACTAGCCTGCCAGCTATACCAAGAACCCAGAGAAAGGTTGTTAGGGCACTGTCCTCATAAATTGATCTGATTCAATCAAATAATATAATTACCTATTTCTTAAGTGATCTTTAAGGTTCAGACAACCTACAAGGGGGCTACTGCTGCCAGACAGATACAGGCATTTTTTTTCCAAGTAAATAAAGTCCCATTGGGCGTTCCTAGAAATCTTTTGCTTTTATGTTTTCAGCATATTGGTATTTTGTCTTGTGTTGGCCCAAAGCTAAATACAATAAAGTATATGTAAATGTCCCTAAGGCCACATCCCCATGGAAGCCATTTAGTGCCGATTGGGCTCGCATGGGACTGGGTGTGGGGCCAACATCGAATCTTGGCTGTCCCCATGCCATTCCCAGTAACGCAGGCTGGGGGTGGGCTCAGCCGTCCCCATGCAAACTGTGCTGGGTTTGCCACTTGCTTACCTCAAAAAGATAATATAATCGTTCACAATCCTGGCTGACAGGCTTCGTTTTACTCCCTTTCTCAGGGAAAGCTAGTAAGCAAGCCTCTCTGGGGATTGTGAACCCCCTGTTCCAGATCCCGGCTGGCAGGCTTGCTTACTCCCAGGGAAAGGGAGTAGGGGGGTGCAGAGGCTTGAGTTTTCTCACTTTTCCAGGGGGGCAATGAGGCTGCCTCCCTGGAAAAGGGCGAAAACTCAAGCCTCTGCACTCCCTGTTCATGATCTCAGCTGCCAGGAAAGAGGCTTGACTTTACTCCTGAATTAAAATCAAGCCTCTTCCCTGTCAGCCGAGATCTTGAACATGGGGTGCAGAGGTTTGAGTTTTCACCCTTTTCCAGGGATGCAATAACATTGCTTGCCTGGAAAAGGGAGTAAAACACAGTCCAGGACCATCCCCATGTGCAGGCTCAGCTTGGACCCAATCACCTAAACCGTGCCCAGCCTTGTTTTTTCCAGGACCAAATTTGATCCTGGTTTGGGCGATTTGGTCCGAGAAAATGGACAAAATAAAAAGTGCATGGGGACAGCCCCTCCTGAAGCCAATTTTGGATCGGGACCAAGCATGCATGGAGACATTTGTCTCTGTGCTGCTTTTGGTTCTATAGTTTTATAACTTGTTTGCCTCCCTTCTCTCTGTCTCTCTCTAGTGTGTGTGTGTGTGTGTGTATGAGAGAGAGAGAGAGATTGTGGACTATGCTTTAGTTGTGCTTTTTCTTGATTTTGATTCAGCTGTTAGCAAACGTCTTAGGGTAACAATTTTGAAGAAATCGGTCTGTTTTTCCAAAGCCATCATTACTGCCAGGGAATAACTTCTTCACTTATTATTTTGCAAATCGAGGCTTTAGCAAGCCCGGACGACCTGTTAAAAAGTGGTGTTGGAACTCAAAAGAAAAGTGAACTGCCAAGACAGGCTGTGGCCACACTTAAGGTTTAATCCAGCTTCAGTCCACTTTCAGAGCGAGATAAGGCATCAGCAAAGCGACAAGCTGTTTTCTTTCAGCGTTAAATAACTCAGAAAATTCCAGATAGTACGGAAAAGAATAATACTGGCCACTTTGCCGATGCGTTCTCTCGCTCTGAAAGCGGACTGAAGCTGGATTAAACTGCAGGCGTGACTACAGCCTTCCTGTCTGGAGAGTGTGGGGAGCGCAGGTCATCAGCGCAGTGCAGCGGCCGCCGCCCCCACCCCACCCCAACCACCCCGCCCGCCGCTCCACGGCATCCTTCCTCGGCGCAGCGCTGAGTTTCCACCTGACTCGCTTTCAGCTGCGCAGAGAACTGGGGCAAAGACCTGCCGGCAGCCTCGGCCACAGCCGGCCCCTCCCCTTCCCCCCCCCCCCAGCCCCTGGCCCCTTCTAGCGGCCTCCCATTTGCAGCGGGTCCCACTCGTGAACCCGAACAGCGTTCGCGCCGCGTCGCGTCGGCAACGGCACACGGAGCGCCCCCGACCCAGCGGAGGACCATCGAGGGAAGCCGGAGGGGGCGGAGAAAGGGGCGGGCCGGAGGGGGCCGCCACGCAAGCGCGATGGGAGCTCGGCGAGCCCCACGCGGGCGCTCGCCGAGCCTCGGCGGCGCTTCTCTCAGTTCGGCCGGGAAGGGGCCTCGGGGCGGTCGAGGCGCGGCAGCGTCGGAGTGAGGCGCGCCGGGAGCGGGAGCGGAGCGGCCGGACTCGCTCGGGTCGAGCGGCTTATCGCGAGGAGAGGCGGAACGGCTGCTGCTGCTCCCTCCGGCGCCCAGGCGGGCCGGCCATGGGGTAAAGCGGGCGAGCGAGCGGAACAATACAAGCCGCTGGCGCCGCCGCCGCCGCCGCCGCGCAAGTGGAAGCCAGAGAGCAAGGATGGTGAGGGCGGCGAGCGGGCGCTGAGCGAGCGGCCGGGCGCGGCGAGCGGCGCTTGCAAGTGGACGGAGGCGCCGGCCGAGGGAGGTCAACGAGCGGCGGCGCCCGGCGGATGCTTTGCGCGGTCGGGGGGCGGCGGCGGCGGCACGAGAAGCAGAAGCAGCGGCGGCGGCGGCGAGGAGGGCGGCGGCGAGGGCGGCGGAGCGATGATCGCGGAGTTGGTGAGCAGCGCCCTGGGGCTCGTCCTGTACCTCAACACGCTCGGCGCGGATTTCTGCTACGATGATAGGTAGGTGGGCGAGCTGGAGCCGCTGCCCGGCGAGTGGGCGGGGACGGAGGCAGGAGGGCGGGCGGGCGAGCCCGGCCAGCCGCCGCCTCGCCGATCGATCCGTGCGCTTCGCTGGCTGCCCAAGGGAGCGCTGCCCGGCTCGCCCTGGGCGCCTTTGCGCTCTCGCCTCGGCGCCGGCTCGGGAGGGCGGGAGGGAGGGCGCGTGGGGGGCGCGCGCGCGTCTCGTTGCCTCGCGAGTCCACCGGGGCGAGGGAAGTCGGGCGGGGGGCTCGCGCGGCGGCTTCGGGGGGCTCGCGCTGTTTCGCCCGCGCCGGGGCTTTTGTTCGCGCCGGGGCTTCTCTTCTGCTTTCCTCTGGGCGCCCCGCGATCCCCGCCTTCCTCTCTTTCACCTGTTGGGCAAATCGTACTCGCTTCGCTTCCTTTCCCGTTATTATGCCGCCTTTACTTCCCGACGGCCACGTCCTCTCTGTTCGGGCGGCCCGGGGGCTGGGGGCTGCGAACTCTTCCCTGAGCGGTCTCCGCTGCCCACTTAAGTTCGCTCGAGTTGGGGAGGCGGCGATGCAGGGGGCAGCCCCTTCCCAGGTCGCCGCGTCTTTCTGGTCCCGTTGCCTTAGCGCGCCTGTTGCGGAATTCGCCCTTTCCGCTTGCTCGGTGCACTTTGGCGGCTGTCCTCGCGTGGGAAGCTAAGGGAAGGTTCGGGCTTGGTTAGGTCTCGAACGGGCAACTCTTTGAAAGCAGGGCTGGAAATGCTCTGGAAAAAGGCAGTTTTTGTGCTGGTGCCAAGGTTACTGGAGGGATGGGTGCGCGCTGCCCTCAGCAGTCAAGCCTGATTTGGTGGCACCTTTACCGTTTTCCTGCCAATAGCCCTGCTCCAGGGAGAGTTTGCTTGTGAACACCTGTCCACTCTGCATTTCTTTTTGGAAAGAGACCACCGTTTGCTTCTAGTCCCTCTCTCTTTCTCTAGAGCTTTATCCCAGCTCATTACATGATGTGCTTGAACTGTAAAGATATCTACATCTTTTCCTCTCCCTCCGCACAAGATACTTGCTTTCTCAATAGATTCCTCTTGTTTCTCCTGACTTGGTTCTTTCCGTGCGGACGGACACTTTCTAACACATTCTTATAATGGGAGTGTGAAGGGCAGTGGGCACGCCAGCGGCCAGTCTCTTCGAGATAAAAATGTCTGGCTGGGCGTCTAGGTTGGTTTTTAGTGTCAGAAGTCTGTGATTTTAAATCCTGCAGATGATCTAAGGGTGATGCTGCCCTGGCTGGTATATTGGACCAGCGAACGTCCTAGCAGCCTGCTGGTGTGGTTTAAGGGGTGGCGGTGGGGGAATGAAATCACCCTTAGGCTGTGCTCTTCATATGCTCTTGTTTAGAGGGAGAAGTTCTGCAGAAACTTCTGGGAAACTCTCTGCAGGGATCCCTGCCTGAAGCCAGTGCTGTAAAACTGTACTCCCTTTGCTCACAGGCGCAGTACTGTACCTGCTTGAGTGTTGTAGGGTGGCTGTGTTTGAATATCTCAGGTTTGCATCACCCACATACTCTTTTCGGAAGATCTGCTGAGCAGCTTTTTCTGAAAGTGGTTTTGTTACATGACTTTAGCATTCTTTTGTGTTAATCAATAACAATGAATCCCCCTGGACCAGAATTTGTTACTTGAGTCTGCATGCTGAATGAGAACAGAACTGTACTGTTGAAGGATTTGTTGTCTTAACTACACTAGCATTAGAACTACTTGTTTTTCCTCAAAGCGGGCTGCTGTTTAGAAACTTAGCAGCAATTAGAGAACATCCCATTTGTGCCTTTTCTGGCATCTTGGTCTGATTACAATTAAAGCGGAAGCATAATTAAAATATATTAGGGAGAACTGCATGCCTGGTTGATCTTAGGGGCCATCCTAGGATGTTTCTATGGTCCACTGATGTGAAACTATCCAAAAACTGACCCTAGATTTAGTTTGACTGCTTTTCATCTGCCCTTTTCAGCAATGAGAGTGAATGCATCCCTTGGGTTAGGGCGACTGGCTTTTCATTGATAGGATGTTCTTTCACTTTCCTTTGTATAAGAGCGGTTGAAACCACAGTGGCTAAAAAGTCCAAACTTTAAAAGGCTGTGGTTCCTTTAAAGAGTGCATCAGCAGTCTTGCCTTCATCTATCCATTAGGTTACACTGTTGTCAATAAACAGAGTTCTACTGTGATTCTAAAAATGCTTTCTCCTTTGGAATAGTTGTGGACAAAGTACAGGGGTAGATAATGTTAACTCTGATCCAAAAAGAAATCTCAGGTTTTGAGACATGTAAAATAGAAAGAAAAAAAAGCAAAGTTCCTTTCAGCTACTTGTTTTGGGACATATTCTGCCCATTCTTTAAGCCAGTTGGCCTTGGACTTGATTATATATTGCAATGCAGTGCGCAGTACACCTGCTGTTTTGATGAGTTCTAATAGGATAGTCTTAATTTTTTTTTCCTTTCTCTTTTTCTGGAAAAAAAAGAATACGGTGACTGATTGGTATTCTTAGCAGCAGCACATTAACAATCCATCAATTTAGCTATAAAGGATTGCCCAGATATAAAGAGTGTGCTTTTTCATTCACATGATTAACAAAATTTTGGACTAGATTCTAACGTGAGCAGTGTCTCAATGTGTAAAACTGCTTTCTTTCAAAACAGCCCTTGATTTCAATTCTCTTAACACTAGAAGATAGACAGGGGCCGTTAATGTCTTTAACATATAGCACACACATTACCAGGATCAGGCTCTCTTGTGAAATGGGGGTACCTGTCAGTGTGAACATTTTTGCAACGCTGTCTACATGTAGGGAAGATGATGGGTTATCTGAGGACACAGCTTGAGGATTTAATTGGCTAAAGTTGGACTGTAGTTCAAAATATTATTCAGCTTTATGGATCTAGAGGGCAATCTTTCCTGATCTCAACATGATTGTCCCTTAATACTATTAAAGAACCTTGGTCACTTTTTAATTGCAGGCTGTCTTTATTTTCCTAGCCTTTTAATTGTGAGCGTATCTGTGTAATGCTAAGTTTGCAATAGCTAAACGATGCTTATACTATACATTGGTTTAATTTATCTAAAAGCTAAAGACATAAACACTTCTTGAACTTAGAATTTCATTGGCATGTGGGAGCTGAAATTGATTGCTGTATGCAGTAGACAGATTAGCTTATTAGAACATTTTCAATTACAAGAGGAAAGAAGGAGTGGAAATCCACAAGATAGTAGTATATGTTTTTCTAGTTTGCTGTCATCCATCTTTTTTAAAAGGTGAAGCATTCAAACCTGAGCCATTTCACCAGCAGTGCCATGATCGTGCTTGCTTTCAAAAACCAGGCTATGTTGTAAATCTTAACAAATGGTAGCTGAGTAAGAGGTGAGGGTTATAGCTTTGGAGGAAGATACAACCCATACTGCCAATTAAAGTGGAATCAACATTGTGCTTGCAGACTGTGAAGGTGATAGTTTGAAAGCACTGCCAAAGATTTCTGATCCCTGTCTTACAAATGGGACTTGAATTTTAAATTTCACCCATTTTCTCCTCTCAGTCCAGTGATTAATTTTAGGTGAACTGATTTTAAATAGTTTGAGGAAGTCCCTTTTATAGCTGAATCAATTATTTAATGATAAAAAAGTGTGCAAAGCTGTCATGCAATGAGGGTAGCTTGCAGTCTTATAGCATTGCCTTACGCTGAGTCTAAATTTCATTTTAAGTAAAATGACTCTTTGGAAAAAAATCTGGCAAACACAATCTCTGAACATACTATGTACAGAGTGTTCTTGAAGACGTGATGCTGAATAAAATGGATACATGTGCACATCCTTATGACTGGATTGACTACTGAAACTTGAACTTGAGCATTATACTATACTAGCAATTAAAAGAAATTGTAGAGGAAGGAAAGCCTCTCCCAGTCATTATTATAGTGTCTAAAAGTATATATAGATTTAGGCATTGCATAGCAAGTATATTTTGATCTCTCAGTTTTCTGAAAATATTACAGGCCAGAATATCCTAAGATATATAAGACATGGGGAAACTAAACCCTGGAAAGTGGTTTTGCAGCAGTGTGGTAAGCTTCCTCATATTGTACTACCGACATTTGCCCTTGCTAATTTCTAGTTGGATTGAAATGTTCACTATTAACAGTAAATCCCACTGTTGTTAATTTCTGGGCAAGTGCTTTAGTTAGAATTGCATTTGCATAGCCACTTATTAGACTTTTTTTAAAAAAAACCTTGAAGTAGTATGTTCAGTGAGCAGGTCACAATGTTAAGGCTCCAGTTATAGAAGAAGAATTGGCTTTTCTACCCCGCTTTTCTCACCCATTTAAAGGGACTCAAAACAGCTTACAAAGCTTCCTATTCTTCTCCCCATAACAGACACCCTGTGAGGTAGGTGGGGCTGTGACTAGTCCAAGGTCACCCAGCTGGCTTCATAAAGGGGTGTGGAATCAAACCCGGAGTCTGTTTGCACTACAACCCATAGTGTATAATTAGGCAACTTCTGGGGAAGTGCATCTGTACCTAGGAAGTTGTTACAGCCTGCAGGTGCCCCCTACCTTCCCAGAAGTTCCCTGACTATGCACTAGGTATGGAACACAAAATCGTGCTCCACACCTTTACCAACCAGAGCCAGTTCCTTATCTGGTCTGTCCAGTGGTGAGCATCTACACCTTTTCTGGTGCTCTGCGGTCATCTGAGGGGATGCGCAAGCTCACTGGCACCTCAGATGACCATAGACGTGACTGCGTGCACAGAGTATCAATGTCGACACAGTGATGGTGGTAATGCATGCACAGTACACACACATACAAATTGGTGGTGCCCAGAAGGGGACCAGTGTCATGATCAAACACAGTTAAGTATTTGGTCACGCGTGGGGTGGGCTGTAGTTAACTAGTGCTTGCAAATGCGTGCGTTAATTAAAGGTGGGTGATATGAGTCTGGCACTCTAATTGGAAGACCAAACTGCTACTCTTTGTAATAAAAGAAGTGACTGCTGATGTGCAGATTTGTGAGATTTAATGCATGAAATGCTGAAGGTTGCATGCAAGTGCAACAGACATCTAAAAGGGCCCACATTTTTCTATCTGAGTGTTCCCTTCTGTTCCCAAACATTGAGTGAACAGAGCTGGTAAAGAATTGTTATAATAGCCTTTAACCTTGAATGATTAAGTGTTCCTAGAAAACGGATGACTTTGAGAGGACTAAGTTTCAGTGTAAACAATCCTTCTGCATACCCATTTTGTCTTTCATTGTTTGGCTTAACCTTAAAGTGCCTCCCAAACCTTCAAAAGGAATACACCCTGTCTTATGGTTCTGAACTACCTTCACTCGTCAGTACCAGTGAAAAAACTGTGAAGCTGTTTTTGCATCTCACTTGTTTTAATCTCTACCATTTTAGAAGACCCCCTCCCCACAAGGAAAATATCCCTGCAAGTATCAGACCAACACTATATATGGTGTTGGTCTGATACTTGCAGGGATATTTTCCTTGTGGGGAGTCGGTCTTCTAAAATGGTAAAATTGTACTACGTAATCATATTTTTCAAACTGCCTATAAATACACCTGTACTTTCATTTGGCTGGGGTACAAAGTTACCCTGTCTGTACTGAAGAAGGTTAAAGGAAACCTGGGACACCTATCTTCCTTTTGAAGGGATGTTTGTAGTACCCTGTGAAAAACTGATTCTTTTTCGATTGCCACTAGAAATGTATTCTTCATAATTGAAAATGTGTCAGGAATGCTGTTTTAAAGTTAGTATTAGTAGTTGATAGATATGGGGTGTTTTTCCACTGTCACTAGAAGTACCCATTAAGTACCCATTATTGGGTGCTTAATGGCATTTTTGTACCCATTAATGGGTGCTTAATGGGTACTTCTAGTGACAGTGGAAAAACACCCTAAAATTGCCTTTACACATCAAAAAAAGCATATCTGTCTTGACTTGGAGATGACTTAAAGATGGCTTGCAGATGGGATTGTTCACATGCCAGTCTGCCCCCTCCTTCCCCCATTCTGGCTAGAAAAGCTCGATTAGAAATAAGATGAGAACTGAGGTGCTTTGAAACTCTTTGCCACATGTGAATGTAGTCTAAATTTTAATTTGTTGACCCAGGTTTGAAGAACACAAGCTTTTTTAAAAAGTCCTTTTACTTGTATGTGTCTAATTTATAGATCCTTAAAAAGGACGTAATACAGAAGTGTTTTATTTGAGCTTGAATTATTTCACTTAGTCTTATCGGCAGGTTTTGCAGGGCTGTAGTTACATAAAAAGCTGATAAAATGTAAAGGCAGAATAAATCCAGTAAGTAAACCGTGCCCATCTGAAACAACTTCAGGATGGTTCGAAAGCTGATCTATAGTTTGTGAAACAAAAAGAGTGATTAACAGGGGTTGGCCAATAGGATAGTTTCCTGGGAGGCAGAAGAGAGGGACAGAGTGGTACTTGGCTACTGTTTGGGTACATGAGGATTTGGCTCTTATTTGCATTTCTGAATCCAGTTGATACTTAATCCCATGATCTCAAATAAAAGTTCAAACTTGATGGCTGCTGTTGGTGACTGCTGTACTCCTTGAATATAATGTGGAGATTTGTGATATTTTCTTGGCAACCGTGGAAAAGTGGTTTGCTATTACCACCTTCTGGGATAATTCCCCCTCTCTATCTGACAGTACTTGGTACTCTCATGTGGTCACCTGCTGAGGTAACTGTTGTGAGATCAGCCTAAATTTGAAGACATTTTAAAATGCTTATCAGGACACTTTTTTAAAAAAGTGATGAATTTATACCCTGTTTTTCCAGGAACAATGTACACACTGAATTTCATATTTTAAAAGCTTTTGAAAAATGATGCATTGATCTTTTAGTTTGGCTTGATATTACATGCATTGAGAACTTTTTAAAATTGCCCAGTATCTCCAAGTATCATCATCATTAATATTATTTAAATTTATATGATTTCTGTATACAATCCTGGCCAAGGTTCATATTTCGTTCATAGTTTGAAGACAGAATTCCAGTAGGGGTGGCTTATAGTGTAGGCAACAGGTATGTTGAACCAAAATTCTTGGTTTGATATACCTGTTGAAAATGTAGCAAGCCTACAAGGAAGACTGATTTTTGCATAATATAAAAGAGCTGGTGTGGTATTACAGGGAAGTGCTTTACTAACACAAGCATGCATTTATTCATGTACAGCATTTTCTGTGTTATTGGTAATGGTTCTGTAGACATGACTTAGTGCTTCTTAAGTTATTAGGCATGATCTCTGTCAGTAGTAGTTGTCAGGAGCCCAGTTCTTCTCCTTCTCAGCCTGCAAAGAAGATCTAGAGAATTTTTTGGGATCAGCATTCCCTCTAAAGAAGCACAACTAATAAAAACAGGATCTGCTCTTGATCTGGCTACTCACTGTTTGTTTTGCATTTTTCTGTTTGCCGTTCACTTGCTCTCCCCTGTTTGCTAGCTTGCTATTAGAATCATTCCAAATCAGGTAAGCTAAGTAATAGGTAACGTAGATGAGCAAACTGTAATGATGATAGGAGCCAGCTGTAAAAAAACCCAGCTCATCGTTGGAGGCAGGAGGCTTTTTTAGTCAGACACCCAGAAATAGCCCTGGGCTCTTTGCATCTGGAGTCCTGTCCCAGGCACACTTTACCACCAGACAGTGCTTTGGAGTGTCACTCATTGCAGTGGGCCATGACACCAGTTTTGCACCACAGCCCAGTCAACCACGAACCTGGACTTTCTAGCAGATGAGACTACAGAGGCAGCCACGTGTAGGCACAGCCAAACATTGTTAGGTAAATTTCTAAAGAGTGGATCTTTTTAGAAATCCTCTCCCTCATGTTCAGAGGTATGTGTTAGGCCACGTCTTTATTTTTCTGTGGTGCTAAGTCACCATCTGAGATGTCTTGAGCATGGATTTACACCTGAAACAAGTAGTTCTGTTACAACTGCATTCCAACCTCTGAAAATAATTTCAGCTGTTGTGAGGATTCATGGTTGTTGACATAATTTGTTCAACATCTTTCTCTTTGGTAATCTAATTTGACAAATTGTTGGTATTTTAATTCAAATACCACACACTTCAAAAAGCGTGAAATATGCAACTTTAAATTCAGTTTGGCCACAAACCTTCTGGGTGGTTTTTTAACCTAATTTGGACCAGGCTTGGAGCGTATTTTGACCTATTGGCTTTTATGGTTTAGTAGCCTTTGAACTATTTGTCTTCTCTTCCACATGGTTGACCATGTGGATTCTTACTTTTCAAAAGAGCAGAACAGATTGTGCAGGCAGGTTGTCATGTTGACAGAAAACCATGCAGAGCTGTTTGCTTTCAGTTCATTGCTAGATGTTTGGTTAAATATTGTGCCTTGAGTGTTTTGCTTTTATTAAAACCCATAGTAATCTGTCTGAAGGTGGAGAGGAAAGATACTGTGGAAATAACTTTTTACTGGTCTGTTTTGGTTTGTACATTGCTTTTAGGACTCTGGAGAAAGAAAAATCAGTATTGCTGCTGTTTAATGTTGCTGTTCTGTTTCCGGATTAGGCTGTTTTCTTACCAGAAATATTTTACTTTGCATCAGACAAAGTGTCCTTTGTCAATATTCTTCTCTTGTGAAATACTCATTATGATGCCAGATTTTTATGTGGTAAGGTGTTTATATGTGAGTATTATGTTTTAGGTCATGTTTTATGAGCACAATGTTATTGGCTTATAGGACTATTTGCTCTGCACCCAACATTCTTCTCATCTTTTCTTCCGACAAAGAGATGAGTGAACAATCTGTTGGGCTCCCTTGGTGGAAATCCTTTAAGTGCTCCATACTTACTGTTGAATTACTTGCAGTTGTCTGTCTTCCCAGATCCATGGGCGATCTCAAGTACGTTTCTCAAATCTAGCTGGTACTAGAACCAAGACTGACAGGTAATTGAACCAGGATTTTCCACTTGGGAGTAAAAAGCATTGCTAGCAGACAACTGGTCTGGCCTGCAGGATTTCTTCACTATTCATAAGGCTGTTAAATAAAGGGTCTGTTGAACTTTGACTTCCTTGTTAGCTAAGATGCATTGCAGACTCATGAATGGCTGGTGATCTTTCAGATGTAGCATAAATAGTTGTAATTTCTGTTCACCCTCAACTTCCCGAGATAAGGCTTGAATTCTGTTTTAATTACCCTTGAATGTGTATTCTGTATGGACACTCTTTTTTTCTTTGGGGAAGACTGAACAATTTATAGAAGCGTAGTGTGCCAGCATCTCTCTTCCCAAATGACATGCTCCAGTGCTGATAATGCTGCAGTCTGGCTTCATTCTAGCATTTCACAAAAGCACCTGCACTTTTACTCTGCTATTTGTACTTTGGGGAAAGGGAAGTTCTGGGCATTATTTTAAAAGTGTTTTCTGTAATTGAAAATGGCTTAGTAGGCTAATCAAGTTTCATTTGACAGGATCTGTTTTCTGCTATTCAAGGCTGAAAGTTCAAAGCAAGAACCTGACTCAGTTTTGTTTAACATAATTTACGTTTCACTGCTGCATCAGCTTCATTTACTTTAGCAGCAACCTTGATCTCTGTGTAGCTGATGGGAGACAATCTTAATGCCTATGCATTAATTAATCTATTTCCTGGTTTGCAGATACCAGGGCACCATAATGAAAGGTTTAACATAAATGCCAAGCTCACCTCAGCATGACAGACCACAGTGCTTGCTTTAGTATTACATTCATACCAGGGATTTGGCCCCAAAGAAACCAAAATGTGAATTGCCTTCCAAGTGCTATTTCTAGTTTACAGCTGGCAACACTGTTTCCTGGAATCAGCTGTAGATCTTAGAAAAATGTGTATAGTTCAGACTGTGTTGCTGCCCCTCAGTTTTGTGCAACCCCATTTTCCTATCTCTTTCTCTTGTTGTTCTCCTGTCCCATGAGATTAGGCAGAAATCTTTGGTAGCCTTTTATTCATTTGTTTTACACCCTAGTGTTTCAGGAAAGCTGGCACTGTGTTGAACTGCCAAACGTTTGGTGTTTAAAAAACAGTCTGGAAGCTGAAAGAATGGAAGCCTCCACAGGCAGTTTTCAGCTCTCTTCTCACAGTTTTTGAGGTTGTTATGCCATGTTCCATAGTTCTGCTTTGAACCTAACCTTTGGATATGGCTATGATGTCCAACTTCAGAGCATTTGAGTGCTGAAGAAGAAGTTATTGGCTTTTCTATCCCACTTTTCTCACCTGTTTAAGAGCGGCTGACAAAGCTCTCTATTCTTCCCCCCACAACAGAAACCCTGTGAGGGAGAGCTAGTCCAAGGTCACTCAGCTGGTTTCATGGAGGAGTGCAGAATCAACCCCCTGGTAACTCCGAGATACAAAACTGATGTTCTAACCACAAGACCAGACTGACGCAAACACAGCTGATGGTCTCAAGGTCTTTATCACCCTTCTTATAGATGCTGGCACAATCCTGTCCTCTAAAGATGGATATCATAGCCAACTGTGAAAGTTTAGATTCAAAGTAGGATTATGACGTGCAGCATAACAGCCCCCAAACTACAACAAATGGGATTCTGGAAGCTACTGCTTCTGTAGGAAACCAGTGTGATCAAATAAGGCTGAGCTTGTTTGTAGTAAAGTGCTGCTGTAGCTTTAACACTCATCCCTGCGGCATACGTAACGTGAGGCAGTGATGTTATTTTGCAGCAAAACGCATGCACCTTGCACAATAGTAAACTTGTGAAGTCTTTGATGTGACGTTCCTTTGAAAAGAAAACACTGTAGGTGTAAAGCCAGACAGTGGTACTGGTGTGGATTTGCAGAGTTGACTGATACCCTTGCTCCCAGATGGACTTGTCTGTGGAAGAGAAAGGAAAGGCTGGTACTATTTTGTCTGCCTCCTCACCAACACAATTATATGTATTCATTTGTAGGTGAAAGATCCACCAGGGGCCATATATTGGTTTGGCCAACAAGGGGAAATGTGTGAGTGTGTGGACTCTGCATCTGTCTGATTCTCCTGTGCATGCTCATATACATTTTATTGTCTATGCCATGGGCCACCACAGCTTTCCTGGAAATATAGAATACCTGTGCTCATTACAACCAAGAGCTAGGAATTGGGGAGTCAAAAGTTACCCCTGCTAGTTTAGCAGAATGGGCTGCTGTAAGCGAAGGCTGGAGGACTTGTGTGATTCCTATTTCCTGAAAACTGGTTTTAACTTCAGTTTGAGAAATTGTTTTGTAGTAGTGTATTAATACTAGGGATGTGGATGAATATTCAAAACACTCAAAATTCAATCTAATTTGTTCAAATTTGGACATTCGAATTTGAATCAAATGTCTGTAAATTTGAATTTAAACATTCGAATGAATTTTGAATTTTTGGATCTATTCAAGTTATTTGGACATTTGTATGTGTACAAGTATGTACACGATGTGTACTTGAACGTACATGTCTTTCCTGCATCTGTAAGGATTATGAAGTAGTGTAGGTGTGGTGCCCAAGGGATTGGTGTAACTAAGAGGAAGCGGAATATTTAGAATTGATGAAAGTTTAGTGAGCACACAACTATCTACACCAGTCAGTGTGGGGTCAAAGTGTTTTAAACTGAGAGCTAGAGAGGTAAGTGGAGAGATTTCTCCCCAGCAACAGCAGGGAGGGGGGATGGAACTCTCAGGAGGAGCCGACCAATCAGGTGAAGGCTAGCAGGGCCAGAGCTTATATAAGCAAGAGCAGAAAAACCGTTGGTTGTTCTATGCTCGGGGACCCAGGGAGGGAGGTTAGGTGGATAACCTGTCCGGCAGCTGGGGTAGGCTCCAAGGTAGATCCAGGGATTCTAAGTAGGATCATCAGGGAAGGAAGGTACACGGGAAAATGTGCCCTGACCTGAAGAGAGTAATCCTCATAAAGCAGAATCCAAGAGCTTAGGGTTATAGGCTGATATGATCTCTGGTGTGGCAGCTAAGACAGAGAAAGTCAGATTGTTTACTGTTGTTCATTGAAACTCAGTGATTTAATACCAAGAAGTCTGTATACAATAAACTTGTTTGTTTGATAAAAGAAGTTACAAAGCCCGTTATTAACACATTCTGACACAAGCTTGAGCAGTGGAAGGATACAGTAACTGCTAGAGTGGGGGAGGGGCCTCACCTTACAGTTGGAAACAGTTTCAACCAGCTATAGCAGGAGAAGAACTAAAGAAGTGACCTGCCTTTTGGCTGGGGGAAGACATTTGAAAGTTAATCTTAATACACCTACTACGCTTCAGGCCATAAATGAACAAATAAAAGGAATCATAAGCCCCTGCTCGGAAGGTGGCGACACAGTAGGGAATTAATACTTAAGTTGCTAACCTTTAATTACTAACACTTTTTTATTGTATTGGAAATAATTTTATAGGACCCAAATATTGTTTTACTCATTTAGTAAAAATGCTTGTGATTCAAAAGTGATACAAGGTTTCAGCTTTTTCCTACCGTATAATTGCAATTGTCCTTGTATTGGTTTTTCCTGAGACATTGGCCTCATTTTACATTCTTATCCAAGCATATTTAGCTTCAGTTGGTTTCATTGGTTTCAGGATTTCTCAGAATCTGAATTGAAGGAATGGGGGTGGAACATTATTTTTTTCTGTTCCTTTTAACAGTGAGAACTTCAGAAAAAATGAAATTGGATTGTTAGAAGTCTGCTGATCAGGCTGACCGAATGTTCTCTCTGAGGCAGTGTATGCCTCCCCCCCCCTTGACCCTGTATGTATGTATGAAATTATGTTGTAGGGGGAATTTAATTTTTTAAAATCGCCTAGAACTAAAATTGTAGATGTGGCAGTTTAACACACTCCCCCCTCCTCTGCATAGTTAAGCTAAGTGTTATTTTCTGCTGGTCTGGCTGTCCTTGTATCAAAGTAGTTGGGTTGCTGTTTTACAAAACAAGAGTAAAATACCCACAATTATGTTGGAGGGAATCTGAGTATCCAGAGACAGCTTCCAGGGACCTAGTAGATTGGGGTATAATTTGCAGTCTTTCTTTAGACCTCACTGAGTCATATTGCTGTTGGTGAAGGCTATCCCCCAGAACTAAGGGTGTGTGTGTTCTAACTGCCATAGGATCCCCAACTGTAGTCCTACACTTTTTTTTTGAAAGATTAACATTCCTTCACATATTTAATGCAGTTATATTTTGGGACCCATATGGTGAAGACTAAACAAGTTTTAAAGGCCAGGTAACCCTATGCATTGAATAACATATTATTCTTTGTAGAGAATGCTATGCTTTTTTGTAGAATGCCTTAGTATTAAATTTAAAACAAATGTGAGTAAATTACTATCAAATTAAATTGGTTGATTGGCACATATTAATATTAATTGAAATTGATGTGTTAGCTGGTGAATCACTTGCAACATCAATCAGATACTAGTGTAACCAAGCTATTTGTTTAATATCTATTTGCTTAGTGTTGGTGGGTACTGGGCAGATCAAGAATATCTTATAAATCAATATATCTGCTAGGTTGCAGACAGGACTTGTGTTTCACAAATTCTAGGTTACTGCAATAAGTATGAAAATCAATTGACATAATTATACTTGCATAATATTCATATTGTGAATCTTTTGCAGCTTTTTGTAATTTAGTTATGTATACTTTTTAACACCAAATCCCACACCTCAGGATAGTGTGCAATTAAAAACCTTTATAAAAAAATAGGTAAGAAAAATGTACAGATAAAATAATAAAAAAAGAAAAATGTGACTTTGGAAAAAAAATTAAAACTGGATCCTCAGATTGTTCCATGTCTACAAATCATGGCATGTGAATTAATTATGTATCTCCAGAACTGTAAGGCTTGTTCGCTTTTCACTTTTGTCCCACAGATGATATAAGTATTGCTTTATCTGCATCTTTGCAGACTACAGATTTCTGACTGTATTGTACCCTTAGGTTGCATCCCCATGCACTCTATAGTCCAAATCAAATCTGAATTCGGCATGGAGTGTCTTCATGCAAAGGCCCCAAACTAGGCTACATGCAGACTAAATTGCCTAAATACGGGTAAATTTAGTCCTGAAGAAAACTGTTCCCACTACAGTTTGGGAGGGAAGCCCACATTATTTTGCAGGTTGAGTCCATGCATGGGGCCACTCCCGGGTTATTTGATATGCTTGGAGATTCTGAAATACAGTTAGCTAGACTAGCTTAGGGAGTGGGAAGGGGATGATTGTCAGAGATGTAAGAGATACACAGGGTGAAGGAGGAGAGTGCAAAAGCTGGCCTGAAGTTGAAAATTTTAAATAACATTGTGACATCAGATCTCATCACTTCCTGGCAAATGGGGAGGGGGAGTGGAAACAGTGTCAGATTCTGTTTTCTTGGGTTCAGGGATAACTGAAGATTAAAAGATGCTTGCTTCTTGGGAGAAAAGCTATGACAGTTGTGGACAGCAGTGTACTAAGTCCCATCTGGGAACTTACTGTGAGTGCGAACAGAATGAAAGATAAATGCCATGAAGCAGCAGGTTCCTGGATGGTCAGTCTGGTTATGTGGTGGGGTAGACTGTAGGCCTCTTTTGCACCACTGTGCAGAAATATGGCTTTATTTTTTTTTTAAAAAAAGAAAGTACAATTACCTTGTGCCACTTGGGTACTATCTTAGGGTATCTTTGTAATGAAATAGGTTTGAAGACTTCTTCTCAAGGACCTAGGATACAGGAGGCAGATGAGTGAGTATACCTGTCAAGGCCTGCTGAGAAGAAAAAAAACTGTTTTACTGTTTCCTGAGAGACATGAAAATAATCCTCTTCCTCACTGGGACTCTTAATAATTTGCATGGGGAAATGCTTTCCTGTTCAATTGGAGGTCAGAGGTGCTACATGCTTTGACCAGTGATATACTTGTGAATTGATAGTGTCTTTGTGAATCATGTTCCTTAGGAATCTGAAATGGACTCTGGTGAATCTTGGGCCATGATTCCACTTGACTTTTTAAATATGAATTTAACCTAAATTTGAGGTGAATGCACATTCTGCCTGTTCCTATTGAAAACACATAAAAACATATAGAACACAAATTTTGCCATTCCCTCTGAAAATGCTACATAAACTGTGTTGGGGAACCAGCATCTTTTGCTCCCCACCCTTTGCCTCCCAGGTGCACAAAGTCACCGCCCCCCAAAAAACCTAGATCTAGCCCATGTTTTGTGGTGGCCAAGAGATAAATATATCAACCATAATGCACTCCCACTACCAGGCGCAAAACATGGGCTAGATCTAGGCTTAGGGGGGTGATTTCTCTCTCTCTCTTTAAAATTCTCCATTCACTTCCAACATCTAGGTTTTTTAAAATTATTATATGATGTTTTATTTGTTATAATATGCTATATATTTTTTACTTATGTAAATTGCCTTCGGGAAAAATTGTCTTTGACTTAAGTTGTTGATTATATTTGCTGTATTTATACACACACACACACATATATAAAATGACTATTTTGCTTTGTATTTGGTTTCTACTTGCTGTAAACCGCCTTGGGCAAAGGTTTCTCTTGGAAAGGCAGTATATAAATAAAAATGGAATGGAATGGTATCTAAAAAAGTATGATCTCAGGTGATTTTGTCATGGTTTGGTAAATTTACCCCTTTATTTTTCATAAATCTGAGAACAAACTTTCAGCCAGATTTGAATATAGATTTAGACTTTAAAACCCAAGTGCAGGAAAGAGAATATTTCCCTGCGAGTGAAGAGCTCTGCCGTTGGTGTCCAAAACCATGTGGGAGGAGATCAAGAAGTGGGGAAAGAAGAAAAAGAAAGAGAAGGACAGGGGGAGGACTGGATTTGGATGAGGGAGAGGAGGAAAAACAGACTCAGGAGGGGGCTTTTTATGTTCACATGGATCCTTTATTTGGCAATATTATCCTCTGTTTTGCCCTACCAGAAAAGAGGAGGGGAATGATAACATGGGAAGGATGGCAAAGGGTTGCCCTCCCGAGAGTGAAACCCCACCTATTGCACCCACAACAATGACAGACATTGGACAGAAGGCTATCGGGGTGTGTGTGACAATCTGAAAGGTGCAATCTCCCCCCAGTACTGCGGTACTGTTCCCAAAGCAAAAAAGATAAAGCATGCTAGCAGCAAACGCAGGGGAGAGAGCTGTTTTTTCGAGGATTTTTAAAATGCATTTTTAGGCAAGTTACTCCTCAGAAAGTCCAGGAAGCAAATTTTTAATGGGGTCAAAGTATTTTCAAAACGTTTTCAAAGCTCAATAAAGCTCCAGTGGGAATGGGACCTTGGTGCTTTCGTAAAGATTCAAAATAAACCAGGGGTGAGAAATAAAAGATATACAGAGTTTCTTGTATCTCTTTTCAGAACAAATTACAGTTTATAATTCCTAATTATACTCAGAAGTCTCACGCAAATGAAGCTGATCTCTGTGTGACTATTGGTGAGATCATGAGGGAAATGAGCAATAACTTCCTTTAGGAAGGGGAGTTAAAAGCTGTGTTCTGTGTGGTTTGATAGAGAAGACATGTGGCACAGAGCCCAGGAATATCAAATACAATTATGACTGTGCTATGGCAGGTTGCGGCAACTGTTATGGTGGAGTTTTACCAATTTTAACTTTCTGAACTGTGTTTGGCTTGATGTTTTTATATGAGAACATTGCTGTAAGGGGACTCAAACACAGGCGTGTTTGCCCTTACATTCTTTAACTACTACCCTCTTTGAAGCTTTGAAAACCCGAACTGGCTTTGATCTTAAATGGGATTAGACTAATCTTGTTGAATAATTAAATATTGTTTCCTTCACAACTGAAAGGGATTTTGGAATACCTCTTCTGGATTTATCTTCTGTGTCAGATGGAATACAGCTTAAGAGTGCCTGTTTGTTTGAGAGTCTAAGAAGCTAGGCAGAGGGGGAGCTTGGTTGCACCTTCTCTCCTGATAAGAGACAGATTCCATGAAGTTCTTCCTCCTTGATGGTCATCAGGAGGCAGCCACCCCAGCTAGCTGCATTAGGTGGGCAGAGGGGAAGCAGGGCTGCTCCATCAGCCTTGGAACACTGGCAGTGACTGTGACAGCAGAATTATATCTGCTGTCAGCCATTTATGGGGAGATGAAGAAGAAAATTAAACTTTGGCTGATCTCCGGTGGCAGATCAAAACAATGGGTTTCTCATCATTCTGAGGCTGGTTTCAACGCAGATGCTGAAGAAGCAAAGGCTACCCACGTGAAAGACCTTGCCTAATTCCAGAATATCTAAATATTTTATCTGAAACATGTTTTTGTTTTGGAAACCATTCTGGAACCTCAGAGTGAATAATGGTATATACATGTAAATAAATAATCAGCGTCTTTGGTGTGTGTAATTATGATTTTGCTCTTGGGGAAGTGTTTCTTTAAAGTCTGTAAAGTGCATGGGACTCTGATTGCTTCCTCCAGACCTTTTAAATCTGTCTTCCCTGTAGTTTAGTTGTCAGTGATTTTCCTTAGAGGCATAGTGTTTGATTAGACTGTGGCCCTTTCCACACTGCCTAGGTTATTCCAGTCATGTGGCACAGATGTGTTACCATGGGTCACACTGGTCTGGGTTACCAGTGGCAAGGTCCAAGGGCTGTCTGGACTCAGCCTGTGACAGCCCAGACTTTGCCAAAGA
This sequence comes from Aspidoscelis tigris stejnegeri, assembly GCA_023333525.1. Lineage (NCBI taxonomy): Eukaryota > Metazoa > Chordata > Lepidosauria > Squamata > Teiidae > Aspidoscelis > Aspidoscelis tigris. The sequence continues at coordinate 47,017,693 of JALMGA010000005.1, read as the reverse complement.
ACTCTTGGAGGCACTGCAGAGATGGAGAAGGAAACTTCCCAGTCTTCTTCCCAGGTTCTGGGAGGGCCCTTTTAAGCAGCGCACCATTTCCAGTAGCACTTCCTGCAGCATTGCTGAAAATGATCCACCAGCATATTCTGGCCCACACGGATATCCTTTCTACATGCCCTTCGTAGTCCAGAAAATGGGCAGTGACCTGGATTGACAGCAAAGGAAAAAGCAGAGTCAGATGGCAGTGTGATGGCGAAGCTGCAGTGCAGCTTGACAATATTTGTGTGACAATGCAAGCAGACCCTATATTTTGTTGTTGTTTTTAAGATGCTTGAAAATGCATAAAATACAGTAACTGTTCTTGTAAACTGTATTTCTGTAAGTCTTGTTTTCTTCCTTCATACCAGTTCCTAAACTGCTAGTTGCTAAGGTTTCTTTTAAAAGGCTGGAAAGTTGGCATCCAGCAGTGACTAAAATAAAAGTGCTACAAAGGCTCTGATACAAACAAGTTCTCCTCATTTGCAAACTGTAACAATTTAGACGGCAGCCTATGGTTAGGCCTGTTTTGTCCTAGTCTAATTTCTTGACAGAGCATAATAAGTGCTGAGTAATTTATAAGCCTTCTGAATGCCAGCACAGGAAGCCCTTAAGCCAGTACAAGAAGGCTTCCCTATGTTGATACTGCAGATATCCTGGGATTGCTGCCAGTATTAACACAGACATAGGTAAAGATCTCTAGATATCCTGCTTCTGTGCCAGGCTGGCCTCCTAGGGTGTGTGAAATTCTAATATTGCATAGAATCTGTTTCCATAAGTAGTTGTATTTTTCCAGAGAACTCTCACAAAACACAGCTTTTTCCAAAGTGTCTGGTGTCCTTTAGATGACCAACACCCCTCATGTGACCAGAAGCTCTGTGGGCTTGGACTCTCTCTGTGTGCCTTTAAATTAGGGTTTTTGAAAATCAATAGGAGAAAACTATTTCAGGGAAACTCCTTTCAGCACAGAGGTAAAACATTACCATGGACTCATCAGTCTGTCACTAAGCCAAATTAGCTGTTGGAAAAGTCAGTAAACTGTTTGGCTGGTTATAGGCCATACAGTAGGTCTTCAAATGTGAGAAAGCAATGTATATATGCCTGGACTCTGTGAAATGTTGCAGGGTACTGCACTTCTCATTTTGAGTTCATAATGATCTCTGTGTGAGCCCACTGTATCTCAGAAAGCTTCACTTAATCTCTGAAATGTGTGATATTATTTATTGCTTATTTATTTGTTATATTTTTATTTTTACCCTTCCAGCCTCTGAAAGGTTTTTGGAGAGGCTGAGTTGTTTTGATTGTGTTCCTGGCCTTCTCTGCACTTAATTTCTGTTAATCTGGATCAGTGGGTCCCACCAATCTGGATTACTTGGAAGTATTGGCTGGATCAGCGCTGTCTGCACTGTTGGTGCTGATCCAGCTCCAACACCCCTTCCCCATGCCTCTGCAAACTAGAAAGGTCCTTGGTCCGATTGTGGGTGTGATTAAACAGGGCCTCGTTTAACCTAGATCTGGCTCTGTCCACTGCAGGTGGTCAGACCAGTAGGGGCAGGGCCTCCTTGATCTGCATTAATCTGTAATTAGGAGGTCCGTGATCAGGGTTTAAGAGGCTTCTTGATCTGGACTGCTAGGAAGTACAGAAAGAGCCCCTTGTTGCTACTCACCTGTTGGACCTGGTCAACCTTAACACCTATCTGAAGTGTGTAAGGTAGATTTTTGCACATTGGGGAAGTGAGCCTGTCTGAGCATGGTGCTTGGTTCCCTGCTCAATTAAGAATAGTGAAATAGGTGGGCCATTTAAATTGCAGCGGTGGTTTACCTGGTGGGGATCTTGATATGTAGGAGAAGCCCCCCACCCCCTGCCAGTCATCAAGATCACTAAGGGGGAATACTTGGTCATTGAACACTGTGTTAGCTCATAGAATCATAGAGTTGGAAGGGGCCTCCAAGGTCACCAAGTCCAGCCTCCTGCTGATTTCCTGAACCATCCCAGACAGATGTAGGTCCAGCCTCTGCTTGAAGACCTCCAGTGAAGGAGAGCTCATTACCTCCTGTGGCAACTTATTCCACTGACTGATTGCCCTGACATGACCATTGACATGATTGGTAAAGTATCCTTGGGCAGTGGTAAGGTAGCAGTGGTGGGACATCTGTCACAAGCAAAAAGAAGTACAAAGAGCTTTGAGGGATCTGTTCCCACACAGCTTTTAAAGTGCTTTTAAAGTGGGATTGTCTGGTGTCATCAGGGGGAAATTGTGGTGTCTGTGGAAGGTAGCACTCCATTAAGGGTCAGGGAAAAGTGGATCCTTCCCCCATTCAGTGCCATAAAATTGTTGTGCAGGACCTGCTAAGGTTTAACTTTTAAGAATTTTAGACTGTAGACCCAAATTTTTATGAGCTGAAGATTGCATGAATGTTGGTACTTATTCATATTTACTGCTGACTTTAGGCTGCTTCATGCCAAATTTGCTTGAGATTTCATATTGCACTCTTTGTGAAGTGAAGAGGTACCTTGGATGATTTGAACAGAGTCCTGTCTTTGTGGAGCTCTCTGGCAGCAGTTGCTGCCAAAACTCAGGCCATAGGGCAGCAACAGGCCAACTGACATGTTTTTGATGTCTTTAGATTGACCTCAGCCTTGTTCTGATCAGTTGTTGATCAGAAACAGATTGAGTGCTATCCCTTCCCATCTGCCTCACCTGGTTTGGATCTCTGTCCTTTGTTGGCCTCCTACAGAGAAGCAAACACACTTATCCGTAGGGGAGCAGTAATACCTACAGTTTCAATGGAATGGAAATGGATTTTCTCTTCTGGGCTATTCAGGACCTCCTAGGTGGATGGTACTTTGCTGCCTTCTTTTTTCAGCAGCTAAAGCCATAATAAAAGGGAAGCTTTTCCTTTTTTCTTCCTCCTGAGTTTTCTGTTTTTCTTTCCACTTTTGTTATTGATGGAGGGAAATGGAAAGCCAGGGAGAGAGGCAAATAATTGACTAATCCTTTATTACCCTTTCAATAGTTTCAGTTCCAGTTTTGTACATGCATCTTAAGATGATAATATTATGCACACTTAGGCCTAAGTTCCATTCACCTTGCTCTTTGGGCTTTATTATGAATGCTGATGATGAGATGAGTCTGTATGGTTTCTGTATCCATGTTGTTTTCTCACTCTTTGTGTTGGGGAACTTTTTGATATGTTGTTTCTCACTCTTTGTGTCGGCCATGCAATATTTGAACTGATGCTAAAGCATGACTGATGTATGGGGGAAAGATTTTCAGGTGGAGCAGGAAGAGGTTGAAAGGAAGGTTAGAAGTATTATTAAAATGAAAAATGTAAAATGGACGGAGTTGAATTTAAAGTTATTGCACCTTTGATATCGTTCTCCTGCACAGCTCTCACATATGATTCCTATGCTTGCTCCTACATGCTGGCACAGATATGGAGGACAGGGAACATATTTTAACATGTAGTGGGATAGTCTGGAAGTATTAAGGTATTGGGGAGAGGTGGTGGATCACATGCAGTTTGTGTTTGGGGTAAATGTGGGGGTGCACCATGAGAGATGTTTATTGCAGATATATTGTGGAAAATGGTTGGTACAGAATGAAGGGTATATGTTGGACAGGATGTTGTGGGCAGCTTTGATGGTTATTGCAGGAAGATGGAGGGACAAATCATGGTGGCCGTTGGATAAATGGCAAGATTATGTGCTTGATGTGTTTAAATGTGATGCCCTTGGGCACCAAAGACTTCTTTATTTGGGGGAGAGACTGAGGAAGAGCCTACAGGACTTATGGAAAAAACTATATGAAGCTAGTAATCAAGATTCCTACCAGACAGGATGAAAGATAGACTGGCAAAAATTTGAGCCCATGTAACAGTGGGAAGGATTTAAATCTGGGATGTTATTAGCATGACATGTGTTGGTATATTGTAATGTTCCACTATTGAAAAAGAAGAGAGCTGAGATAACAGTGTTCACCTGACTTGTGGGGCTGTCCTCACTTTAAGCAACCATATGCAGTAGTCAAGAGATTATGAAAGCTGAAGTCCACAAGCATGGTTCATCCATGCTGCCGAACAAAATACAGATGAGCAACAATCTTTCTTCTTTTTACACGCAGCCAGAATGTTTTCTTCTACTTATTTAATTGAGGCTTATCTGCACAGTCCCAACAAACTGTGGTTTGAAACATCATTGTTATAGTATTATAGCTTGACTGTCTACATGACATACAAACCATGACTAAATTGCAGTGAAAAGCTCTTAATTTGCACCTTTTTGTCTTGCAGAAAATGAGGGAAAGCAGAACACAATCACATGTGTGCAAATTTATGCAAACTTATTTCTATCATACTAAGCCATGGATTAGCATGATGTTTAAGCATTGTTATTGAAGGTGATAGAGGTTTAAAACCAACTCAGGGGTCAAACAGGGATTTTAGTCTGGAGTTTGGGGATATTCTTAAGCTCTGGAGGCTGCTTCAGCATTGACTTAATGGTGTGATGGGATTTTAAATGACCCTTTTTGATTAAGATGATGGAACAGGTTGTTTTGTTGGAAACAATTGCTGTTGTTATCCTTAGTTGTCAAATCTAATAAAACTATTGTTAATTTCAGGAGGCTAATGCTGGCCAAGATAAGATCTTCAGTTTTAGAGTTCTACCAGCTAAATATATGGAAGGAATATCTGTTTCCTGAGGAATCTGTATGTAGGTTGGAGCCCATATGTAGCAACAGAACTGAACATGGAACAGCTGAGTGGTTCAAGATTGGGAAAGCAACTACAAGAAGGTCTTCTCCTTAGACAGTTCTGTATGGGAGGACTAGCATGAGGTGATGTCTTTGCACTGCTGCTGCATTTTAAGGACTTTAGTAAAGTGGTACACAAGTCATCTCCATAAGAAGGAAGCCCTGCTCCTTCTTAGGAACACTCCGCCTGCAATAGATAGAGCTTAAATCACGTTAGGGTGCCCAAAATGGCACCCTAGCCCAGTTTATTGCTAGACCTTAACATTGAGGTCTGCCAGCATGCCACTCACCAAAACAGACCTACAGGACCCTATCTTCCGGGACACGGGGAACCCATTTTGGCAGTGCAGCAGAGTGGACTTCAAAACAGGACCCATGGAGGCTCAAATGCTGATGTAGTCTTTGGAGCTAAAAGCAGCCCTCTCAGTGAGGACAACCATGTTCTGCATCAGCAACAACCTGGCCCAGCCTGGAATGGGTTGTGTATCTCTGGACAGAGTGTCCTGTCCTGTTCAGGAACATTTAAGGTAAGTGCAGAAATAAGGAAAGATAATGCTTTGGCTGTTTCCACACTTACCATAATTAGTCCTGATTAAGTAAATCCGGATCTTTGGAAACTGGTCCTTGGGGTATCTGTTCCTTGTAGTTCTGGATCAAAACAAAGACCCCATATGTCCACATGGCATGTCTAGTGCCCGACGGCAATGGATGCTAAACAGGGCTGCTGGTCGGATGCCACAGCACCCATCCTAAGGCCCCAGATAGGCCTGTGCACAAAGTGCTGTCTGTGGTATGGCGAGATTGGCCTGCACAGCTGTCAATCAAAAGACTTCTGTTGACAGTGGGTGCAGAAGGGAGATAGCTGTGTAGTTGCCTATGTAGCTGCTATGTCACAGGCCACTGGTTGCATAGCTTATCTGCATGGTCATTCTGCAAAGAAGGAATGTAGCGGCTACGTGGGCCCATCCCTGGACCCCATTCGCCCGGCATGCTTGTGGACGCGTACTCTGAAATCTGGTCTTCCGCACACAGGAACTGACTGCAGACCCTTTTGAAGGGGTCTACAGCTAATCTGGATTATTATGCCCAACTATCCCATTAGATCTGGAACTTGACAATGCTTGTGCGGATGATGCAATCCCAGTGGGGTCCTAATGGGGCCTGCGGCGCGGAAAGTATGTAGCGAATGTGTACCAAATCTGTACCGGTCAGGTTCTTAATGGGATGTATGGGGGCCCATGCGGAAACAGCCTTCGTGTTTCATGCTTTGCCTGATCATGTGTGTGCAACTTTCACCATTTTCTTAGAAGTAAGAAATGGTTCACACAGCTGTAGTTAAATCCTTTTTAAGCGTTACAGAGCAGAAAGCTGGTAAATTTTAACTTCTGGAGGTGGAAGCTGGGCAGACTTTGGTTTTATACACAGTTTGTCACATTCCTAAGGACAGCAAGAAATAAAACAGCAGTAAAGTGATGTCTTTGCACTGCTGCTGCATCTCAAGGACATTAGTAAAGTGGTACACAAGTCATATTTCAGTCAGTTCCTGAACGTGTTTTTTTTTTCTTTTTAAAATCAATTTATATATTTCACCTTTGGTGTCATAGGTGACATGTTGCTTTTCCAAGCTTAAAGACTGATAATACAAATAGAGTCTGGAAATCTTTCAAAATCCTTAAAACTTGTTAAGTTGCATTATATTAGATCGGTAATCTTAAGGTATCTTTTTTATTTAAAAAAAGTGCACATAGGAGAAAAAGGTAGCACAAGTAACTCTTGCGGGCTGAGTATATGTTATTCAAGTGAATTGCAAGGCCATTGAGTGTCATACATTTTAACAAGTCCAAGTGACAGAGTTTCAATATCTTGCCACACTTCAATCCATGCTATAGGCCTCCTGAATGTACAAGTCCTGTATACATGAGATTTTTTTTATATAGTGTCTTTGTTTTTGTGACACATGTATTTTATGAATTATAAGGCTTTGTGGAGTTGGCATTTTCCTTTTTGCTGTCTGGAGTCCTGTTGGAATCATTTATGATTGTGAGTAAATTGAGTTCGGGTCCTCTTTTGTCCCAACACCCTTATGAGTGTTCTGCTTCTTTATCTTGTGTGCTGCTTCTTTGATGCATCTGCATGAAAGTGAGTAAAGGGCGAACGTGGCTGCCTAATCTGTTTCCCTTATGCACTCATTCCCTCATTTTCTGGATAAGCTGCTGTGGAGATGTACAAATCTGCATTTCTTTTCTCAGGCTTCATCTTGGCCAGCATCTGTTTTGACATGGTGTGGGCTATCCTGTGCCACACCTCTCTGAACTAAGTAGTCCAGCCCATGCCCTAGGGTGCCTCCAGACACGCTTACAGCTCTGCCTTCCCTGCATAGACGCTTTCCATCGTCCTGATGGCACAAGGGAATGCTGTGGAGGGAGGGTGGATCCCTGCCCCATTCTACTGATGGGATGCTTGATACTCTCCATTTTCCTCTCCCCATGCAAGGGAAAGTGTGAAGTAAAAAGCTGCTAGTCAAACAGCACCTTTTTAACTTGCACCTTCCCTGCTGCTTTGCCACCACTGCCACCAGTTGGTGGTCATGACCGATCATGTGACTGCTGGGTCTGCAGCAGTTGTGAAGCTTCCCTCCAAGTCTGGAGGCACCCTGTGTGTGAACTAAGGGCCATCTGCATGTCAGGTGGCCCAAGCCAGCCCAGCCTTGGCTGCCGGATTTGAAGGCTGCGCTAGTCTTTGAGGCTAACAGGCAGCCTCTGAAGGGCAAGACATTTTCTTTCTGACCTTTGGAGTTTCCCAGAGGGCCCATTTTGGCATGTGTTGACTGCTGGTGCCTCTTCTTGTGCCTCTTCCTCGTATACCACCCAAACTAATCTTCCATTGCATTATGGCCTGTCGAGATGTACTGTCCATATACCTCTATACAGACCCTGATATGGTTGGAGATCTCACTGTTGAGGGTCTACCAGGAGACTAGGCTAAGGCACCATTCTGGTGGCCTGTCCCAGTCTGTATTTTGTGCAGTGCAAGTAAAGAATACCTAGGGGATGGATCTTCCCCTTCCCATGCTAGTGTATAGAGGGGATGCTCTTGAATTCCTTCCTAAACCATGTTGTGCTTACAGAATGTGTATGCCATAAACCAGTGATGGCAAACCTTTTGACCTTGGTGTGTCAAAATTCGCAAGAAAACCTAGCTTAACTCGGGTGCTGTGTCACATCTAGAAATATCCATAATTTTGTGATATTTGTAGCTCTAGTAAAAAAGTTATATTTTTGATATATGTATTTTATTAAAAGCAAAAACAAATAATTCTTTACATTAGTGACTTTTGTTGCTAAATCTTCAATTGAAAGTTGGTATTTCATACACTTCAAGAACAAGCAAGCACTACACGCCCAGGTGCCAGGGTGACCATGTGTGTCACCCAAAAGGGCTTGGCATGTCACCTGTGACACGCGTGTCATAGGTTGGCCATCACCGCCATATACCATCCTGTTCTTGTTGAAAGATACTTTGTAAATAATCTTGCTAATAAACCCAGTATTTGTGACTTTGTAATTTATGAGACTTTTTAGGAAGCTCATTGTTGTCAATGCAGTAGGATAACCATATTTTCCTGTTCTCCCATCCCTTTAAAAATATACTGTCATAACGCGTCCTGTTTCTTGTCTTTCAAATGCCTATTCAAAATCCACTTTTTCTTTGAAAGAGTTATCGCTCCTAGGTTTATCGCACTACTGTCACTGTTGAATAACAAACAAGAAAAATCTACCTGTCACTGAGTATAAATATATGTAACAACAATAAAATATTCTGTTCTTTTTTCAATCCTTATCAGAAACTATTCTTGGTCACTCAACAGAATATTTTTTCAAAAGCTCTGTGAAGGAGCCTGAGGCAACTTGAGCTAAACAAACTCTTTTTTCCTTTTCCCTCAGCTGCCCCTGACACTCTCACTTAGAATTTTCTTCCCCACAAGAACCAATATCAGGTCTTTTTATCATGCTGGAAAACAACTGGCTTGCTCCTTCTGTTATGATAGGCCTGAGCCTCTTTGTTAAATCTCATCTAGAAAGGCAGAACTCCTTTCAGGATCAAGTAGTGTAAACAAAGGGCCCTTCTTTTGGAATAATGTAGAAAGGTTTCCTATAGGATTAAATAATATTTCTGTGTTTTACTGAAGTATGAAGAGGTCCTGATTCTTATAAACCCACTCTTCCACATTCTTATGTATTTTAGTCTGTGTTCACACACAGAAACAGAAGCATGTGGCCTTTGTGTTCTCATACCACATCTAATGCACCTTTTCTAGCCTAGAATGTTCAGGAGAAGATGGAAGTACAGGGCAGTGAATTAACAATCCCACCCTGTAATAATCTTTAAGTGGGCTCTAAGCCACCCCAGAGATGTTTTTCTCTCCTTTTCCTTTTTTAATCTGTGTGGGAATACAGCCTTACTTGTGTTCATTGTGGAAGTTTTCAGTTTTTACGTGTGACTCAGAGGAGTATTTTATTCAGAGATGCTAACTATGAGTTTGATGCCCTGTAGACTTTTGTTTAATTTGTGGCCTTGGAAATTGCATAGTCATTCAAGGATGAATTGCATAAGGTAGCTTTGTGCAGTAGCAGTACCGTAGCCAATGAGGTTTATCTGAGGCACAATTATTTCACAATTATTGCTAACTGAAAAAAAATAAAATAAAAAAGGATGAATTGCATAAGTTCTGATAAATGGCCTCTGGGTATAGCTGACTTCCCTTGAGTCCCATGGTATAATCAGAACTTTGGGAATGTTGAAAAAGCCCATTTTGTGTTGGGCATCGGAGCCATCATGCTGTAGAAGTTTTGCTGCTTTTCTTTCACTTCCAGGCTGTCCTAGATAATTTGAAGTTAGCAAAACTGTTTTGCTGTACCAGAAGAAGAGGTGGTGATAGCAGTCAGCCTGGATAGCTTTAAGAAAAGATTAGATAAATTCATGGAAGACAGATACATCAATGACTACTAGAATGGGTGCTCAGGTACTGTCTCCAGGTTGGAGGGACAGGCAGAATACTTCTAAAGGTCATTTGTAGGGAATCTAAAGCAGGTGAAGGTTTTGCCTTTTGCCTTCTGCTTGAGATGCCCAGAAGCAATTAGTGGGCCACTGTTTGAGAAAGGATGCTGGATTAGATGGGCTGTGGTTAGATCCAGCAGGGCTTCTCTAATGCTCTTGTGTTCACTGCAATCTTGCTTTGGGCACTGCACATAAAGTTTGGAGGAGAGAAAAAAGCTCTTGATACAAGGAAAAAGAAAGAAAAGAAAAGCCCTTTCTTGCTTGTGCTCATAAATAGTCTTTTTAAAAAGGAATAATTTGCCCAGCTTTGAGTTGAAAAAGGAACATTCACCCTATCATTTGTCCTTTTTTTCTCACTAAACATTAAGAATAAGACTTTAACTTTTTGTCAGCAGGGGCATTTATAATTTGATAGACTTATGTTGTTGTTGTTGTTGTTGTTATTATTTTGCTTAAGCTCTCCTAAAGTTGTTGGCAGTTGTGTGTCTGATTATTGTAGAAAAATTGAACCAGTGCTAGAATTTACACAACACTGAGAAGACTTGGCTGTGTGTGTGTGTAAGAGTATGAACCTCAGCTACAACTTGAATCCATTTTTAGCGCACAATTTCAGTCCCTCGTATGGAGTTTATAAATATTTCCTATACCAGAATTGGAAGTATGTAATTTTGTCCTTGTCTATCAAGCTGGTCAGGCTGTTGCCAATGTTGCAAAAGTCATGCCTGTGGTGTATGCTGACAAGAAACATTACTGCATTTGGTGCTGAATGTGAGCTTCATATGTTATCTTTACAAATATTTATTTAGAATATACGCCCATCTCTTTGTAAATTCAGCCTAAAATAACTTTCATAACAATTTATAGAAAGTACATAAAAGATAGTAAAAACTACATAAGTCTGTAGAGGCAATTTCATAAAATAAAACAAAGCCTACATAAAATTGAGAGGCAAACTTCAGCTTATTTTAAATGCTTGCTGCCCAAAAATGTCTTAGCAGCAGCTTGCCTGAAGTTCAAAAAAGACATTTGTAAATATAACAGTTACTAAGTATGAGCTAAAATAGTTTGGGGCTGCATACAGATGTCATTTGTTCCACCATATTTGGATATTCTAGAATAAAGCATGGGATATCCATGCTTTATTTCAGAATATCTAAATATAGCAGAATAAATAATGGATGTTTAGATGCAGCCCCGGTTTGATTCATAGTCTCATAGGTAGAATTAATAATACTGGTCTGTAAAATGTTGCAAACTAAGGAAAAACTTTATGCCTTGAAGATATGAAATTGTCACATGGGGTGGAACATGGGGTGTGATCTAATTTATAATGTATTCATCTCAGTACTTATATCCCATCCTTCACCTGAAGCTCCCAGGGCAGGTCACAACATTAATCAAACAATAAAACCAATATACAAAGACACAGTTAAAATGTAACCCATTCGCTGAAGATTAAAGGCCTGGGTGAAGAGATATGCTTTAACCAGGCACTAAAAGCCATGTAAGGTTTATGTCTGACATACCTCCAGATGATGGCAGAACTACAAGAGGGACTTCCTTTTGTTATGTTAATACCTGGACAGATTTTTAGGAAGGTGTTTCTTCAGATATTTGTGCTCAAGCCATTTAGGACTTTCTATGTTAACATTGACACCTTAAATTGAGCTTGGTAGTGAGTAAGCAGCGAGAGCAGATCTTTCCGATTGGTATATCTGCCTCCAGTTAGAGTCTCTTGGAAGGAGGCATGTGGCTGCATTCTACTTCCAACTTCTGGACCATCTTATTTATTTATTTATTTATTTGTTTGCTTGTTTACATTTCTATCCCGCCCCATACCTGAAGGTCTCTGAGCGACTAACAACAGATTAAAACAAGATACAGATTAAAAACACTTTTAAGAAAATTCAACAAATTTAAAACAGTACACTGCATTAATAGTGGCTGTAGCTGGGGGGCAGGAGGAGAGTATAATCACTCAGCCAAAGTCCAGGGCAAAGAGATGCATCTTTACTGCCCTCCTAAATATATATAAGGAAGGGGCATGATGAAGGTAGTCCAGTGTACATTACATTAGGTTAGCTTTCAACTTGTATTCAAGGGACGTCTCACAGAGTGAATTACCATAGCCAAGCAACCTTTGTCCAGAACAAGTTATGGGCACTGACATCATGTGAGATTCCAGTAGCAGATGTGAATCCAATCAAGTATGACATCTCTCCACTTCATATATTCAGTAGCCTGTGACATCTAACTTGTACTAGGTTCAGTTTCACTTTATTGTTCTACATCCAGTCAGTGCATTACTGCTTCTAGTAAGTATCTCAGCTGTTCTCATGTGGTTTGAATGGAATGGATAGCTTAAGTTGTGCATTATCAGCATACTGTTCTTTAACCTGTCTTTGGTCAGATCCACAAAGGAATTTATAACATCTGCCCTCTAGTCATTGACTCTCCTACTTCGCTACATGAAGCTCCATGAGCTTTATGGGCTTCAGTGTGATGTGATGTTGAAAGCCTTTCTTATCTCATGATTTCACAGCGAGACCAGAACCTCAGTAGGAATGCTATTCATGACAGATAGAAAATCCCTTGAAGCATTTAGAAATTGCTTTGATTCAGTAAGTCTCCAGAGGGTTTCCCTAACCCCCTTTACTGCTACTGTTATGAACGATCTTTGAAAACATGGTCTGTATCAAAGATGAATTCAAGGATGCATCCAGCTGTGTTTATTGGGGCAGTGCCATAGTTGTCATGGAATCCATGAGAGCCTGTACTGCTGTACTGGAAGTCAACTAGGCATGGATGTTGAACTCCCAGCATTCCCGTGGAGTGAGTGTCCAGCATGACATCCCAGATGGCCTCAATTGGCTCAGACAGGGACTTTGTAGTTGGCCCAAAGGAGTGGCTTAAGGGACAAAGCTGAGAGCATCAGTATGGGTCCCAGTAATACATGCAAAGTCAGCTCCATTAAGGATCAAGTTGCAAGATGACACATTTTGGATGACCTGGTATTCAAAAGCAAAATCACCAGACCAGGGGGCTTAGTTGGAAGGCACCCTCAGATTATTTTGGTTGAAAGGCAGATCAGAAGGAATGAGAGCTTTAATATATCTAGCTTTTATACCTTTTCAGAATGATAGTAAATTATTCACTATGAATTCCATTATGAGCAGCCTTTCAGTGAACACTGATTTGAGTGTATAAAAGGAAGTGCATGCATGCAAGCAGTTAGAAAGTAGCAATGGTAGTATGTTTTACTCCAAAATACTGTCTTGGATATATTAGAGACTGATTTCTGTATTCTGCATTAATAATGTTTTTGTTTTTTTGTGTGTATTCTTCCAGAGTGAATTGGGGGAAAAGGTGCCTGGGAAAGAATCTTCTAACAATCGTTGGTCATTGTATGAGAAACTTGGTATAAACAGTGGGGCATTTTGTTCTTGTGACAAAATGTTGCACTAGAAGATTGCTTGAAGTCTCTGGAATTTCACAGGAAAAACAAATTAAGCCCTGTAATGAAATAAGCAATTACAGTACTTGTAGGCCTGACAGAAAATAACTTGAGTAGAAAGTTTGTGCAAATGTAGCCATAACTCTGTTGTGAATCCTTCTTGAGTTAAATATGATTGCCCTACCTTAGAATAATATATAGGGTTATTATAGGATGTTTGTTTTAGAAAATAATTGGTACACATTTTTGCATGTTGCATCTATTGCCCTCATTAAATAAAGTGTTAACTTTGCTTACTGGATTATTGAAGAAAAGACTTTCAAATATTGTCCCAGTGTGTTTAATGAAAATGTTGCTTTCATTTTCTGAAATTCTATATCGGAATTAAGATAAGGGTGCTTGGAATATAAGTTGCAGTATCTTTGTGGTTTGATATATATAGCTTTAGCTTTTCTGGACCTTTTTGCACTTAGTGTCCCACATTGTCACCTGGAATGCTGTGTCTAAACCTGGATGCTGTCTCTGCCCTATCTGGGATGTTCCTGCTGTGGACAGTTTAAACATTGTCCACACTTACCTGAAGCATGAACAGTGTTCTCTTACCTCTTCCAGGTGCTGTGTGGCATGGACTGCATGACTCTGGCTGCACAGTCATTTGCAGTTTCTGGATCACCTTTCAGCATCTGAATCTGAGGCTCAGATTCTGAAATGGTGATCTGTTCCAGCCATTTGCGTTTTGCACACTGTTGGAACAGGACAGGGATGTTCCAGCGTGCAAAGTGTGAATGGGCCCAACTGCATACAAAGTGTCCAACCTGGAATTGTCTTCATATACGACAGTTGGGGGCATGGAATGGATGTAGGGAAGATAATTTGAACCTTCTTCTCTACTTTCTGCAGAATTGCTCCACTTGACAGTAAGTTCTGATCGTACAAGCAATTTCTGTAAGAGACTCTTACTTAAAATTGCTGTGCAAATTTCTACCAATTTTTACTTAAAATTGCTGTGCAAATTTCTACCAATTTTTACTAAACAAGATTTTGGTTAAAAACGTCTTTTGATGGTAGTGATGCTGTAACAAATGGTTAGGACTAGGGTTGGAGCAGTTAACACAGAACAAATTTAAACTTCTATAATAACTTGTATGTTTCTCTTTCATTCATTTGCCGGAACCAAAATTAATTCACAAGGGTTAGCTGTTGTAACCTTTAACTTCTTAACATTTCCTTGCTTCTCCTGAACTAGGAAAAAGCAGCACAACTACAGCAATAATTAATCTAGTCTTTCTTTTTGAAACAGTGACGTGTGCATTTTTTAAAACAGAACAATTGCAACTATTTTTCTACATTCTCTCTTCAAGCAATCTTCTTTCTTCCCCTCCCCCTCTCCCTCCGCCCCCACCCCTAATACAGATTGCTCGGCTTTGGGAAGGAGAAAACTTGTTTAAAAATGCAAAGAGCTATTTCGGAGATGGTGTTGTTGGACTAGCTAATGTGCTTAACACTCAGATTCAATTCCATTCTGTGCCTGCATTGCTTGTAGATTTGTCTTTTGTAGTTCCTTTTAAAACTGCTCACAGTCCAAGGCGATTATTGTTGTCATTTTGATAAAGATTTGACACCTCAAAGAGAATGCTGATGAATATACCTTTGCCACTGTGTCTTTTATGCAATGAAGACCTCAGATTTTAACAACTTAAATTGGATATCACTATTTTTTTTTTTGCACAGGATGAATGGAGTGTTTCATAGCTGCTGAGCTCTGGAAACCTAAAATGGAGGGATTGAAGTGAACTAAATGGTTAAAAACAATGTACACAGCTAAGTAAGAAGATGGATGAGAGTGTTTTCTGGTCCATGTCACCTTCACTTGGGTTGACATAGGATCCAGTTCCAGCCATGTTTTGTGGAGTGGACTGGGCTGGGCTCCAATTAGAGCCTTGCCTTTGATCTGTCTCAACCATATGCTGAATTGAAGCTTGGAGAGATCAAAGTGAGTGTCCAGTTTGCAGCTTCACCACCCCTGGCTGCCCTGCCAGTTGTGCTGGGAAAGTCACTGCTTGTCATTTCTGTTTCATTTCTTCATCAGTCTGCAATTATAATTTTTTTTTAAGTTCTTGGTATTTTTTTGAGCTGTGAATTGGAATGCTTGATGAGTCTATAATTGAATGGATAATAGTTTTGATCCACATATGGCTTTGGGCAGTATGGATTAGATCATTTCATATTTGAATTTGCAGAGTTCAGATTTCTCATTCTTCCTTACAGAAGTGGGAAGAGGGAAATAGCTGTTATACTCAGTAGTATTCTGTTGAGGCACTTCACTGCTACATGCAAGTCTTGCCTCATGCTTCAGAGAGAACTCTGCATGGCTAAAGGGAACGGACCTGAGTAGTTAAAACACATCTAAGAACATCTAATGTCCTTGGGACGAGAGCCATGCTTACCACACCCTATCTGAAACTCTTACCTCACTGTCCTTGAAGGTCAGTACAATCTGTCAGTCGTAGGCAGCTCTCTTCTACTGTTTCATAAGTATGTTCTCACATAAATGGAGAAGCCTCAAATGAATGCAGAAGTGCATTCCTGCACAAAACTGGAAACTACCAAACACAAATGGAATGACAAAGTGTGCTCCTGTGCAGTTCTGCAAATAGAACAACAGCAAAAGAAGTGGAATTAAATGTTTTGTTTAATCTTGATCCCTTTATCAGGGGCTCAGTAGTGCTAATGGTTGCCTGCTGTTTATTGGAACCTATTTCCTTTAGGAGCCATGTAATGCTCCTTTTTCTTAAGTAGGTTGCAGGGCTGTGGGATTTACCTCTGTTCTCATAGTTGCTGCACCAGCTCTTCCAGCCAAATCTCTTTGAAGAGGTTTGTACTGGTTGCCTTATTTCAGATCTCCAAAGGGCAGGGGAGGTGGAACATTTTTGATACCTTGAATGATTAGTTCCCTCCACAAGGGAAAACTCAAGGCATTGCATGCACTTAAAAAAAGAAAAAAAGAAAAAAAAGAAAGCTACATTGAAAGAAGCAATAAACATAATGTTAGAAAATGTGAAAAAAATCATTTGAAAACAGTACATATTTGATTTGACTTACAAACTCATATTTTAATGTGATTTCACTGTAGTATATTTGTGTGTAGTTACTTTTTATTCTTTTAAAAGTAAAAATTCTAGCGTTCATCACTATAAATTAACCTGAAAACTGTGTGCTCAGTAAGGTTTGCATGTGTCAGCCATTGGAAAGCTTTTTATAATGTGTGCTGCCAGTGAAGTTGGTTTTGTTGTTTTTATTATTTTTAGCTTTCATTCTCAAGTCAGTTACATCTCAATTAGTTTAGAATATTGGGAGGAAATCCCATGTTATATCTGAAGAACACTAGAGATTTGGGGCAGGAGTGGTGGTGATACCATCTGTAAAATTCTGACCTTAAGGTAACGAAGCTTAGGACTTTAAAAAATTACCAAATACTGTGTGGTCAACTTTCCTTTATAAGTATGACACAGATGATATTGAAGGAATATTGAAAGCTTTCCAAACATAGCTTTAAAGAAGAAGAAGGGGAAGAGGAAGAAGGGGAAGAGGAAGAAGAGTTGGCTTTTCTACCCTGCTTTTCTCACCCATTTAAGGGGACTCAAAGTGACTGTCAAAGCTTTCTATTTTTCTCCCCACAACAGAATACCCTGTGAGGTGGGTGGGGCTGTGAGAACTCAGAGCTGTGGCTAGCCCAAGGTCACCCAGCTGGTTTTGTGGAAGAGAGCAGAATCAAACCCAGTATTCCCAGGTAAGAGTCCACGTCCCTAACCATTACAGTAGACTAAACTGACTTACATTCAAGAAGAACGTTCAGAAACTCTTGGAGCCATAAAAAACAAAAACAAAACAAAAACACACACCATATCTTGAAGTCCCAGAGATGGAGAAATGAAACCTCTTAAGAGACACCAAACAAATGAAAGAGAAATACTTGGATTACATATTTTGTCAGGATTCACTACAAAGGATCTTCCTGGATGGGACAAGAGAAGGAAAGGTGTATCAGTGGGTACTAGAATGGATGCCCAGGTCCTGTCTCCAAGTTGGAGAACTGTTTGCAAGGAGTTAAGGGAAGGTGAAGGTTTTGCCTTTGCCTTCTGCTTGAGAATTCCCAGAAGCAAACTGGCAGGCCACTATGCTGGACTAGTTGGAGTGTGGCCTGATCCATCTGGGCTCCTTTTACATTCTTACTTAGTGCAGCATTATAGATAACTGGACTGGTCTAAAATAAGAACAGTGTGCAAGAGAAGCGCAAGTGTGAACTTCCTGGAGACTCATGGCCTTTGACTTCCTTGGGAAGAGAAGATACCTGAAATGAGCTGAATAAGAACTGCTTTATAATATCACTGAGGAATATTTTCAAGTTCTGTCATTGTTGAAAGCAAATGATTCTGGAACTGCCAAAAGCTGTACTGTAATTTGTCTTTGAGAATTTTAAGAGATCCTATCAGGAAGGAGAAGACATCCAAACTGAACTGAAAATTAAAAAATAGGCATTAATTTGTAATGGTAAAGCTATCTCTGCTGTACTATAATTTCTCCCTTTTAAAGAGGAAGAAGAAACCAAACAGAACAATTATTAGTGAATTCCAGTCTGTAACACAGCTGTAATTTCAGGTGTTGACTTTGCATTGCTTATGCTTCTTACCTTTTTACTGCAGCTCTGATATTTCCAAATAACCTTGTTATCTTATAAGAACAGTCATCAATGTCCCGTGCCTTTGCTAAGTAAGTTAATCATGTTTTTAATGTAAACATGATCCGTTTTGTATTGAGTTTGCTGAGTTTTGTGCACAAATGATAGGGAACGATTGTGTGAGCCTAATGGATTTTTTGGAACTGTGTGTGGATTTCTCGTACTGCTGAAATAATAGTCATATGGTACTTAATGTTGAAGATTTGCACAAGATAAAGCACATAGGTTTTTTGCCTCCCTCCCCCCTTCCTCTCCAAAAAGGCCCTGTTGTGTAAATGGCTTGCTCAACAACTGCCCTCTGGAAGAATACCAGAACAGGTGGGCTCCAATCTGCTTTCTGTTCTTTCTATTTTTTGGTCTTAATGCCTCTTTTGGCTGAGTTTTTAAAATGTGGAGTTGGATCATTTTTTTGGATATGAATAATCTATATTGCTTGGTTTTTGAACTTGGAAAGCCATCTGGTGAGTATGGAAGTTAACCACCTCCTGGGTTGAGTGCTAGATATTAAACCAGGTTTTGTGGAAATGACCCAAAACACTAGAAAGTGTCTTAGGTAGATGAATGATCCTGTTGCAACTTATGTTAGTTGTTTGCCTTTCTGGTTCCAAACACATCTGTCACATGAAATTCCCTTAATTTGGGTTTTATTTTTCATAAGGCTAGTTTACCCTAACTATACTCACATATATGCTCCCTAAAAATTGATCTAGTCAGTTTGGGGTGGGGAAAACTGTGCAGACAGTGAGATTGTGAAATAACCCAATAGATCTTTAGAGGGAATTATTGATGAAAGGCTAACAGGAGGACGACCATAGGAAGGGCAAGAATTGCAGAATACAACAATCTGTTTAAGAAATAAATATTTTTTATAAATTCATTAGAAATTCTGTAAGCTAGTAACAGCATTAGAATAAAAATCTGGGCAGAGAGAAAGCAACAAACCCAAGTCTTATTTCTGTCTAACTTGAGCATGAAAAATAAGTGTGTCTCAGGTCGATGATGGTAAGGCATATGTTGAATACAGAAATATAATTTGATGAGGACTGAATTCCACATCCAGACCCTGCTCTGTGGTCTGTCTTCTGGGCAGCAATTATTAATGACAACTATGAAGTGGACATCCCACAGATTTTAGAATTGCATAAACAGATAGTTACCACATACTGAAGCACTAAGCTACACTGGGCATTATAGTACAAAATCAGAATCCTAACCTAGTAACCTGTGCAGACTTTTGGAGTTTTGTAATGCCTGATCCTGTTTTATAACACCAGAAGCATTTTATGCCATTTCTGGATAGGCTTTAGGGACTTTTATGCAGAGCATATAATGTGTTAATGTAGCCAGATTATGTTACAGAACCCTCCGTACAGTCTTAAAAAAGCAACACAGAACAAAGACTTTGAATTACACAATTAGGGTTAAATACAAATGGTACATAAAGGTAGTTGTTTATTGTGAACATTAATTAGATTGTAAAAATATAGAAATATAAAAAAATTATGATAAACTCACAACAAATAATTGCAATCAAGTTGATTATCTCCTTAGTCATAAAAGGGGCACACTCATTACTGTTAACACACCAGTTCGTAAGTTTTATTGCCATTGAGTAAAACTGCAATGCCTGGCAAGACACGTTATTGTGATCGTTGTGCAATAAAAGGTCACATAGACAGCATCTGAATTATTGGGATATTTAGTAATACTAGGATAAAATGAACACTGCTAAAGCATTGTGATTTCATTTTACCACTACCACAAGAGCAAAGATACTGTCAGTAAGGTATCTTATGAAGCCTGATATTTAATATTGGTGAAACTAAAGCATCTAGTTGTGCTGTAGTCATGAGAACACAAGAAAAGCTCTGCTGAATCAGGCCAAATCCGATCTAGTTCGGCATTCCATCTTGCATAATGACCTTCCACTTGCTTCTGGACTTTCTCAAGCAAAAGATGAAGATTTGATATCTGCATTTTTAATGTTTTTCTAGAAATATCTTCTGGCAGAAATTAATTTTAAAAAACCACCAAAATCTTATCTTAGAATTATCTAGGAGGTAGACTTTCTTATAAAACGTATAGTACAGTAGATGTCTAATGAATGGAGTCATATTTTGGCAAGAAGCTTTGAAATGGTTCATGAATTGTTGGAACTTTTTTTCTCCCTTTTCTTGAGAATGATTTTGTTCTACTATGTTATAGAAATAAAATTTTCTCTAATGCTGAGTACAGAAAATTTTAATCACCAGGCAAGTCAGTGTCTTATTTGGTTTGCTCACTGTGCACCCTTTTCTAAGCTGGGTTTACTGGCATTGTTATTAAAGTGCCTTTTAGATGTGTGTAAAAAGAATGATAGCAAATGTTTGGAGTGTGGAACAGTGGCCTCATTTCTTTGGATTTCCAGTTCACTTGATGTTGCTAACAATATATGGTTCATTGAAAGTATCCATTTCCGTGTTGAAGAAATGCAACAATGTTGTCATGTCCACGATGGATAAATGAGTTCAAAGCTAGCATTTGTTTGAGAGCTATATACAGACTTCATGCTTTTAATTATCCAGGAGGATGCTTCCTAAGATTCCCTGGCAGAGATGAGAGCTCCCTTTGTTCCAAGGTCTTGCTGGTAATGAAAGGGCTATATCTACATGAATACTTAATATGTCAGATGCTGTCATAGGTGGAGAAAGTGGAAACAAAATGTGAGCGTGGCATCTATTCAGTACAATGTTGCTTCAATGTGCCTTACATCTGCATGACATAAAAGAACAACCTTTCTCTTATCAGGAGAGGAAGCAGCTTTCGTCTTCCCTTGCAAATGACTAGGAGAATGCTGGAAAAGAACTAGGCTGCATCCAGAGGTCAGTTATTCTGCTATATTTGAATATTGCAGAATCTCCAAGCTTTATTCTGGAATATCCAGCATGGTTCTGTTTTTAACATGTTGGATTTTAAATGTTGTTGTGGTTTGTATTGTTTTAATATATATTGTTTCTTGATACGTTGGATTTTAAAGGTTGTTACCCGTCCTGAGACCTTCGGGTATAGGGCAGGATAGAAATATAAATAATAAGTAAATATAACAGAATAATTAATTGATGTCTGGATGCAGCCCTATCAGTGAGCTCATATAGATCTAACCAAATCAACATGGTTAGTTGCTGCTGTTGCATGTTCTCAGAAGCTGCTTTTGTAGGTCCTTGGCAGTTCCCATTTCTGGGCATGTAGTGTACGAATAGAGTGGCTTACCTGTTCAAGTTCCATTAGCTTTAGGTGTGATGGTTGTTTACCAAAATCGTCAGCTGCACAAAAAATAGGTAGAAGCTGAGAAATACTAAAAACCAGATGCTTGTGCAAGGTGGCAAGGAATTCACTGATGACCAGGATGAGCTGGAGCAATCAGTTGAGGAGGGGTGATGGTTTTTGATATGAACATTTTGGAGCCAAGTAAGCCAGTCTGGTCAAGTAGTTAAGAAGCCAGACTCTTATCTGGGGATACTGGGATTGATTCTGCCCTCCTCTACGAAGCCAGCTGGGTAACCTTGGGCTAATCACAGCTGTCCTTCTGAGCTCTCACAGCCCCACCCACCTCACTGAATGTTTTGTTGTGGGGAGAGGAATAGAAAGCATTGTCAGCTGCTTTGAGTCCCCTTAAATGGATGAGAAAAGTGGGGTAGAAAAGCCAAGTCTTCTTCTTCACTTACTTTTACAGTTTTGTTCCATCTTTTCTAATGAGCTTGAAGAAGAAAACATAATTCCCCCTACCCAAGCCAGCCTCAAAGCAACCAGTGAAGAAGGTTAGGCTAAAAAGTTATCACTGGCTTGTTGTCACTGATTCAGCTTCATCACAGAATGTTTGAACCCTGGACTCCTATGTTTTAATTTAGAATTCTAGCTAGTCTATTCCTCTGCTTTTCACAAAATATGTGTAAATTACTAAGCAGCATCTGGGTCCTTGATATGTTTTAACTATGAGTTCAGTCCATAATGGTGATTTCAGCTGGAGCTGATGGGAGTTGCAGCCCAGATCATCTGGAGATGATCCAATTGCTAAAGGCTGCATTGAACCAATTTACATTTATGTAATTAAACAGATGATTTTTTTTTCTGAAAAAGTGTAATTCAGAGCTGAAGCTTATAATTAGTAATTTAGATGAAAAAGGAGTCCTGCATGCCAGCTAAAATCATGATGGACCAAACGGTAAAGTGCTCTTAAAATCCACCATAAGCTGTAGGACTCATATGTTTATCTCTATTGTAAACTCTTTTGCATGGAATAGATCGAGCGTATGCTGAGCAGAACTCAAGCAATTTCTCTTTTAGAATTGCAGCAGTTAGACTGAATTGAAAGTCAGTACCAGCCACATGCAGCTGCAATAATGACAGTTTAGCAGGGTCTTAACATTCTGGGGTGCAGTTAAGTTCATTCCTGCTTCTTGGTTAGCTCTCATACATCTTTAATTATTAATACTCAGCCTTCTTCAAATACTGTCAATTGTGTTTTTATATAACTGTTATGAATGTAGCTGGTTTTTTGTACACTACTTCAAGAATATATTTGAATGGGAAACAGTGTAACAGTATTTTAAATAAATATATACATGTTCTAAGGAATATATATATATATATTTAAAAAAATCTGTTTAAACTTCAGTATCAGAGGATATCTGCCAACATTTGTTTATGAAGTGCTGTGTAATATTCAGGTTCTGGGTTGTATGTGTACAAACTGAAGACAGTTTGGAATTGCTGGAAATAAATCCTCTGTGTACAGGATTTTAGAGCGATTTGGGAATAGGAAGTCGGAATTCAGATGACATATTTAGGTTTGAGCATGAAAGTAGCTGATAAATTCTGCTGTGTTGCTGCAAAGCTTGAAAAGAAGTTCCATAATAGCATTAGTAGTAGTTACACATAACATGTTCTTTTCCATTCCTCTCTCTGACCCTTCAAAGAAAAGTTTCATGTTGCATTTTTGCCTTACTTTTTCTTCTTGTATTTTGAATCTTATATAGAAGTCTTGTTTCCTTTTGGAACACAAGATTCTGTTTTTGTAAATTGCCTTGGAACCTTTCCTGACAGCAGAATATAAATGCTTTAAATTGAGTAACAAATGGTGTCGTCCAAAAATAGTCTGATTTTCCTGGCTGGCTTATTTTCTTTCCTTCCAGAAATGGCTTTTCTGAAAGGTTGTCTGGCTGAGTGCAGTGTTGTGAGGTGATCTACTAGCAGGTGGCGTTAGTAATGAGGACAGTTTATCTTGTTAGTTACTGGGTATGAGAAGCTGATGGGTAGGAGAGTCAGATCCGACAAGGAGAAGTATTTCTTTACCTTGAGGGTCATTGGTCTATGGAATTTGTTGCCAGAAGAGGTGGCAACAGCAGGCAGCCTAGGTAGTTTTAGGAAAGGGTTAAACAAATTCATGGATGACAGGTGTATCAGTGGCTACTAGAATGGATGCCTGGGTACATCCTCCAGGCTAAGGAGACAGGCAGGATGCCTCTAAAGCCCATTTGCTAGGATTCAAGAGCTGGCAAAGGTTTTCCCTTTATCTTCTGCTTGAGATGCTGTGGCGCTCTCGCCAGCCAAGGCAGATCTCTTTCCCCTCTCTTGGTCTGGTAATCATTTGAAATAAATGCCCATTTATTATAATCCTCAGCACTGGCCAAGCCTTTCTCTGGCCCTGTGCCAAAGAGCGCACCACTTCTCCTGCCTTCCGTTTAAAGATACAAGTGGAGAGCGTCTCTAACGCCACACACGGCACCCTACATCTCTTTCTCTCTTTCCCTGTTCTTAAAGCTTCAAGCCCACTTTATCCTGGCAAACCTCAAAGTCTAATAATAAAAACTGCAGGCAAATGTTCTTCTTGAAATCACAAAGAATAATCTTTATTGCTTTCACAACAGTTGCTTTAGTTAGAATAAATAATAAGAGAACAAGGCTTGCATGAACTATCAAGTTCAAATAAGTGAATTTGTTTCAGACAACACACAGCTTTATCAACTTAACCCCCTAGGCTGCTTAAGAATTCTTCTCCTGGCTCATCCTAGGCTAAGAATTCTGAAACTGTGAGAGTAATCTTTCCTCACGTACAGAATGGTTTCACCCAGACCTCCCTCCTTGAGAAAACCCAAGCACAGAACAGCTTTTCTTCTTTGGAGGTGCTTTTTATACCTCCTGCTTGGCGTGAGCCAATGCCTGATTGGCTGTACCTGTGGGCATTCCCCCCCCAGTATGCTAATCAGGGAGTTCCAGCGCAGTGCTTACCTGTTCCTAACACTTTCTATGTAAAAGCCCTACATCAATAAATACATTTGAATACAACACAAATATTTTACAATAAATATGTTTAAAAAAAGCAGTTGGTGGGCCACTGTGTGGGACAGGTTGCTGGACTAGGTATGCTATGGCCTGATTCAGCAGAGCTGCTCTTATGTTCTTAAGTGCTGTTTTCATGTGACTACAAGAGACTAGATTTGTTTCTTTTATAACATATTTTATATAACATGGATTTGTATTTGCATGGTTGGTATAATGTCACTGGCCTTGTTTAATGGAAACTTTTGGTAATTTGATTTAGCCTCTGAGGCATTGCTGTTCTATGCAACCTCCTAGGCACTGCTGTTTTATGTTTGTTCACTGGGTTTCCCTTCCAGAGTGTCAGTAAGAGAACAATATAAAACACAAGAAATGCCCTGCTAAATAGGACCTGTGGCCCATCAGGTCCTGCAGCCTCTTCTCACAGTGGCAGGCTGTTGCGTACAGAAGCCTACAAGAAAGTCATATGTACACACTTTTCCCTGCTCACAAATCTTCCATCAGTGACTTACATTGGTTGTGTAGATCTCATTTCTCTGGGGTCATTGTCCTGCATTCGGAGGCTGTGTCTCCATGTTTCTTCCAACTTTCTTTAGGCAGTAATTATCATATTTTCCTTCCTCAAAGACATACTCTCTTTTGACAAACAGTTTCCCCTAAAACCAGGCCAAGTGAAAGGGTCACACAGAAAAGATGAGTACTTATTGCTCAAAGTCACCCAGAAGGCGATTGGACACTCTTTCTGTGCAGCATTAGCAAAGTTGTGGTGGTGGCAGTTTCTACATTCTCAGGAAATTCCACCATGCAATTTAACCAAAGCCCTTGAAGCAGCTATTATTGAACCAAATTTCAGCACACTTCTGCCCTGCATGCCTGAGCAGAAATCTTGTGTGGGACAAGTATATTTGTACCTCTGGGGGTGACAGGAGACTCCTGTGTGCTTCTCCATAGCTACAGCCCAAAGGAAAATAGACTTGTTCAGAACAACCACCTGTCTGTGAGGAATCCATAAAGGAGTGGATTATTTTCTCTTCCTTGCCTCTTCAGACCATGCTTAGCCTCCCCCTCCTGGATTATTCCTTTTGTTCCCTTTAGTGCCTGTGGATACTCTGGAATTGGCACCTTTCCTCTATACAGTTCTCCTTTCCTTCACTCACCAGCTCCTTAGGAAACTGGCATAGATTCTATCCAATTGATGAAGTGTGCTCAGTAAGGTGGGAAGTAGCTGCAAACGGTTGCTTCTGGGGTGATTTTCACAACATCAGATTGGGCATAACTCCAGGACTGGTTTGCAGAACTGTACATGTAGAACACAGGTATTGAGATCTGGAGGGTGCCAGAGTCCGTTTTCAGTAGTGGAATTTACACTGATGCCAGAATCCATCTTTGTTTGCTATAGAAGACATGATGAGCACAATCACCTCCCCCGTCCTGGATTTGCTTCAACACCACTTACAAGAACAAACATACCCTTTGTTTAGTTGTTTACAGCTTAACTCCACCATCCTGCAACAAACAAGAAGAGACTGCTTGTACAGGTCAGTGATCTTACCTTAAGAGCTTGTGAACTGCCAAAATATTCTTATGGAGATACCCAAACTGATAGCTGATTTGTTTACATTTCTAACATTTGTTTATGTGATCTGGAAAATATGAATATTTATATATTTTTAACCTCTGTTTCCTCTCAGACGTCTGGCCACCACAGCTTAGAAGTACAGTTGGGGAGAGTATAAGAGCAATTGCCCTTTTCTATGCAGTGTCTTTGGCTTTCTCAAAATCTACTTCATCATTATTTGAGGAGCTGAATTACATGTTCTTGTACATCGTAAAATCCACTTCTACATTGGTGTGCATTTTTTCCAGTTGCTGCCATTACAACCATTCTACATTCTGACTAAAAGAACTGAATTTCGCATCCTTCATCCAGTCAGTTTAATTAGCCAGTTCTCTACAAAAATAATTCCATCTTCTTTCCATACTTGTGAATATAAAATACTTGCTGCGGTTACCATATAGAAAATCAAAGGATCCACATTATCTAGATTTTTATCTATTATTCCTAATAAAAACTTTTCTAGTCTAAATGGTACATTGATTTTTAAGATATTTTTAAGATACTTTCTTTTGCTTTTTTACAAGTCCACCACATATGGTAAAATGTTCCTTCACTTGATTTACACTTCCATCGGTATAGCTTTGCTAATTTATGTGGTGTTAAATACCATATACATCATCTTATATATATTCTCTCTTAATACTGTACATGTAGTGAATTTCATATAAAGTTATATTTTGTCAATATTGCTCCCAAGTATTTAACTTCCTTCTCTACAGCAAATCTTGATTTCTCCCTTGCAACACTTCCCATTCCTTGTTTACCATGTTTCTCAACAACACTTTGGTATTCTTCTCATTTACCTTTAATCCTGCTACCTTTCCATAGGCCTGGAAAATAATAGCTAAATCATCCACAAAGGCTCTTACCTTGTATTCTTCTCCTTTGATCTTAACTCCTTTAATATCTGAGTTGTGTCACCATCATTTATCATTTGTCTTCAGGAAGACCAATTCACATGTAAAAAATATTGTGAAATTTTATGCAAGCCCTATCATAGTGAGAAGCCAGGTTATATAATGATACAAAGTTTTAGGAATTTTATGTCTTTATTTTATTTTGCTTGGATTAAAACACTTTACATGAGTGTATATTCTAGTCAAGAACCATAAATGAGTAATTTATTTTAGTTTCTCAACAATTTTACTTTTTCTACTGCCTGCTTATAAGTGTTTTAATGCAAAGTAAAATAGCAAAGTTTGCTGATGATACTAAATTATTTAGGGTAGTAAAAACTGAAAGAGATTGCCAAGAGCTCCAGAGGGATCTCTTAGTATTGGGTGACTGGGCAACCAGGTGGCAAATGTGCCTTAATCTTAACAAGTGCAAAGTAATACACATCGAGGCCAAGAATCCAAATTAGGTCTATAATCTTTCTGCAACACACTAGGAAAGGGATCTCGGGGTTTGGTGGACAGTTCAATGAAGGTGTCAATCCAGTGCGCGACAGCAGCGAAAAAAGCTAACTCAATGCTGGGAATAATTAGGAAGGGAATAGAAAATAAGTCAGCAAGTGTCATTTTACCTCTTTATAAATCTATGGTGAGGCCACATTTGGAATATTATGTACAGTTCTGGTCACCACACCTCAAAAAGGATATTGTGGAACTAGAGAAGGTGCAGAAAAGGGCAACCAGAATGATTAAGGGTCTGGAACACCTCCCTTAGGAAATCAGGCTGCAACGTCTAGGGCTCTTCAGTCTGGAGAGACAGCTTTTAAGAGGGGACCTGATTGAAGTATATAAAATTACTTCCAAGCCCAATTCAAGGTGCTAACTCTGACTTATAAGGCCCTAAATGACTTGGGCCCCAGATATCTAAAGGAGCACCTTCTCCCATATCGACCTGCCCATGTCTTAAGATCTGGAGGGGAGACCCTCCTGGTTATCCCACCGCCTTCAGCAGCAAGGCGGGTAGGCCCCTGGGAGAGGGCCTTCTCAGTAGTGGCCCCCAGGCTGTGGAATGGTCTCCCCCTGGAGGTGCGTCAGGTCCCTTCTCTGTTTATGTTCAGGAAGGCGGTGAAGACATACCTCTTCACTCAGGCCTTTGGTTAAATGTTCCCTAAGCTTCTCCCATTGCAAACATCGCTGTTTTAAAACTGTTTTTGTATTTTTTAATATAAATAAATAAAAGGTGGATAGAGACCATTTCTTTTCTCTATCGCACAACACTAGAACCAGGGAGCACTCTGTGAAGCTGATGGGCAGGAGAGTCGGATTCTTCACCCAGAGGTTCATCGGTTTATGGAATGTGCTGTCAGAAGAGGTGGTGACAGCTAGCAGTTTAGATGGCTTTTAGGTAGGGTTAGATAAATTTTATGGATGACAGATGTATCAATGGCTACTAGAATGAATCCCTCGGTGAATCTTTCAGGCCAGCGGGCGGAAGCAGGGCACTTCTAAGGCCATTTGCTGGGATTTGAGAGCAGGCAAAGGTTTGTCCTTGTCTCTGCTTGAGATGCCCATGAGCATTTGGTGGGCCACTGTGTGTGACAGGATGCTGGAGTAGATGGGCTGTGGCCTGATCCAGCACGGCTACTCTTATGTTCTTATTCCTAGGAGAACTACTTAAAACTAATGCCTTTCATCTTCCTTTTCATTTTTGTCACATAAAACATATTGATATAGCAAAGTTCACTTTCGTCCAGTTTTGGATCTCATGAAGATTTTTCCATCTATATTTGTAAGAAGCTTTTATGTTTGATTCTTTTGAGCTAGATGGTTACTAGTTGGCTTCTGCTTTGTAAAAACAGTGCTGTATTTTGTGTATGGTATTGGATATGATGTCTCTCGAATATAGGGCACTGTCACAGAGAACAAAGTAAGGTTTTAAATTATCCCATGAAATATTTCATTTGAAGCTGATTTGATGAAACATTGCTCTGAGGAGTGACCTTAATTTTCTTTTCTTTAAAAAAAAAAATCTTTTCCCTTTTGGACTATTAAATGTATTTTAAATGTTACTGATTTCTCTACAGAATAATAAATCTCCCCTGAAGCTGTCCCTTTTTTCATAACTTCTTCCATGCTTGGGCTATACATTTGATTGATCTCATTTAGAAGAAGGCGAGCCCTGCTTGGTTCTGAATAATTTTCTTTGGAGACTGCTGAAATTATAGTGCAGATCCAACAAGAAGTTGTTTTCCAGTTTGTTTTATAATGTCTTCAAATTTCCTTGAAAATGTCTTTTCACTGCATAACCAAGGAAGACCCTATATCATATATGCATAGCAAGTGCATTCCTCCAAATGTGGGATTCTTGCAAAACACTGGTGCAGTTTTCAAAAGTGGTTACTTATCCCTGTAACAAGCCATTTATCAGTGCGTCTATATTAATTGCAGGAAGATTGGTACTGGTTTTATCAAAAGTTTAAGTACCTATGACCCTTTTCAGAAGAATGGACAAAAGCTTTCTTTTTGGAGAAGATTTTTGTGTCTTAACTCATTGTTGGTTAGAATTTGGCTATAACTTACTGCTATTTTTGAAATAAAATGAATTTGCTGTTAGTGGTAGTGCAGTATAGTATTGTTAATCATTTAACAATTTTAAGAATAAGTGGTCCATAAAATAAAGAAAACCCATTCACTTTACTACATATCAGGATATTTTAGGATAAAAAATGCCAGTAATGCATGTATGAAACACTTTGAGAACAAAGCAGCAGTGTTTTTTGGAATGCTTCCTTGTTAGTGCCAAAGTATTAGTCAATATAAAATTAACATGGTCATAGGCAGCTGATATTTAAAATTGCATATGTGTTCTTGCTGGCTGTTGCTAACTTCACATAGTTTTATATACACTAAAACACATTGACATCCTTTTCTGTATTCAGTTGTGCTTTTCATTTGCAGCGGTAGAGAGAGCGTTTCAAAATATCTGGGGAAAATAGCCTGTATTTATTATTACGAGAAACACAGATGCTTTTGTGCAGATATCTGTAGAGCTGTTCTGTACTTTCAAAATTGCGTTGTCTCAGCCTATCAAATGCCTGTACATAGTCAGGAAAGGGAGTGTTTACCCCACACCACATTTCCCCCATATCCTATCTAACTGATGTCTCATTTGCATACATTCCTACAATGTAGAAAAAGCGTGGGCGATCTTTCTTTTTTTGTTCTGTGAGACAAAGGTGATAAACTATAAATAAGCAACTAGTTGTAAAATAAATCTGATCTTCCATGCTTTCAAAGGACTAAATTATGCATTGCAAGGGTGGTTAATCTGTGAATATTTAGATGTAGCTGAAATACAATTGTTATGGGTCTCAGTCGTCCTGGGGAAAGCATAGCTGGATAGAGTCAATTATGTAGAAGGAAAATCAGCAAAGAGGGTGCTGTGTATGTACATGGGGTGTTGTTGTTGTTTTTAAAATAGCTGCAGTTAAGTCATAGAATTAAGCCTCCAATGTAGGGAATAGTGGTTCTGGTCTTGAAAGATCTTTAAAGGCCAGAAGGTCTCCCCTTCTGTACTGTAACTCGTGCGGTGTAATGTGCTGACAAATGATATCTATAAAACAAGAGCACTGCTAAGTGGAATGAAAGGAGTGCAAAGACCTCCTGATTGATGTGCAGAATCTACATTCCAAGTTTTACATCTGTGGATGCTGTTGAATCAGCATTTCAGCGCTAGTAGTATTTTCACATGTGAAACACATAAGCCCAGGGCAAAACTATTTAAAATTATTCAATTATGGGAGGGCTAAGAACTCTTACTTTCATCTCTGAGTACTATTCAAAAATGAAAAAGGAAAGGAAGTCTTGCCACATTGTGACAAAAGCATTAGTTGTGGTTATTGGTGATAAAGCTTTGTGGCTATCTGAAGAAATCTTTGAGAAGAGGAACTTAGAAGCTCTTTTGGTGACATCTGATTTCGTGAAATTGTGTCCATCTCTCTATTTAAGCTACATGGCTATTCTCGTACTTGGTCTCCGTATCTGGGGAAGGAGTAGGCAAGGTACTAATTTTAACATATAGGACTCAAATATCTAAAGGTTTACCTTATCTCCTATAGATCTGCCCATGCTCTGAGTCTGCTGATGGTCTGCTTGGGGTCCCCCATCTCCAGTAGTTAGGGAAGTAGGAACACGTGGGAGGCCATTCTTGGTTATAGCCTTGGGGTTATCAGGTACCTTCATTGTACACGTTCAGAAGACAGATGAAGACACACCTCTTTACCCTGGCCTTCAGCTGAGGGGATAATACCCATATAGGCACTGTTATTGTAACCTGCCCTGACACCTTCAGGTTACCTGCATATATACAACAACTTCAGAAAGAAGTTAATCTACGTGGCTTGTGAACATATGGGAGCTGGTTGGTATTTTGCAGGGATAATGAATTGATTGGAAATATGCTATGATGCCTCCTGCATCAGGCCTATGGAAAAGGTGATTTTTGTTCAGACCCTCTATCTAATTTGCGTCTAGTTTTCTTGGACAAGAGGAAATAAGCTAGTGCAATATTTTAGCCTATAAATAAATAAATAAAGCTATTTTTTCTTTGGTAGTGCTTAGTGATGAGGAAGGATGTGATGAGGACTTCTGGAATTGACAAACAACGTTTCAACTCTTGTAAATAGTTTAAAAGTGAGTAGCCTTGATTTGAAATACAAACAAACACAAGTCTCCTCTTATGCAGAACTGATCAGTAGTTAGTCTAGAAAGGAAATCCTTTGAAGTCATCTGTAAAAGAGCAGGTTAAGGCAGAGGATATCCTTGCACAAAAAATGAAAGGTTAAGAATGGTTCATATGTCATAGAGAAACTGAATGAGTGGTTTATAATATCTTGACAGGGTAAGTGCAGAAACTCTCATATGGAATTTCTTTCTTTTTGCTTGCAGCAAAAAAGATGCTAAATGGTGATATAAATCTAATAACTTTGGGTTTTTTTTCAGAAGCTGTGGTTTCATTGCTTTGCCAGTGCTGTGAGCTAAGTAAGGCAAATGCATAGAGCAAGATATTTCAGTTTTATTTGAAAGTATAAAGAGGAATTTATTGAATTTTGTATTTTTTTGATGATCATAGCCTACTGTTAGGTGCTAATCTGGTGGATCTTTTAGAAATTGGTATCATAGGGAGTTGGATTAGTACAGAAAAATATTAGCCTTCTGCCACTCCATTCTCCTCATTTACTGCATAATACCCTATTTCTGGTATTACCTGTTTAGGCATGACTGTAAAACAGACTTCGCTTAGATAATTTGCTGTTCAAGAAGTATAATAATAATAATATATGCATGCCATTTATATTCAGCGTTATACAAAAAGTATTAGGCAGGTTATAGAAGATAAAAGCAAGGGAGATTAAAAAGAAGACTAAGTTGTTTATGATAAATCATAAATAACAATTACAGGAATTTAAAACTAATTTTGCAGTACAGTACTCGGGAAGGAATAGACATTGATCAAAGACTTTAGTAAAAAGGTGGATCTTCACCAACTGTCTAAACATATACAATGAAGGCATCTGGTATTTATTTATTTATTTTATTTATATTTGCATTTCTATCCCACCCCATACCCTAAGGCAGCGGTTCTCAACCTTCCTAATGCCGCGACCCCTTAATGGAGCTCCTCATGTTGTGGAGACCCCCAACAACAGGGGTGGAGCAGCTGGGAGGTGGGAGGGAAGGGCAGCGGGAGACTTGTCACAACCCCTCTGAAAGGGTAATTCGACCCCCAAAGGGGTCCCGACCCCCAGGTTGAGAACCACTGCCCTAAGGTCTCAGAGTGAGTAACAGTGGGTATGCCTCAGAGAGGGAGGCTGTCCCACAACCTAGGGGCTATTATGGAGAAGGCCTCTTACGTGCTTCCATCTCTAACTTCTGCAGGTGATGGCACAGCCAAGAGACCCTCCTAGGCAGATTTATGAGATAAGTCTATATGGAAGGAGGCGTTTCTTTAGACATTTGGGGCCCAAGTTATTTAGGACATTATAGGTTAATGTTAACCCCTTGAATTGGGGTCTGTAGCAAATTGGCAGACAGTGCAGTTCTTTTAGAATCACCATGATGTGTTTCGGCCAATAGTTCCAGTTTGCAAGAGCTGCAGCTTCCAAACTGTCTTCAAGGACAGTGCTACATAGAGTACATTAATAAAGTCAAAACAGAGTTACCATGGCATGGGTTATTGTGGCTAAACTGTCTTTGTCCTGTATGGGATATAGCTGGCAAACGAACCAGAGCTGGAAAGTGTTGGCTGCTGCCTTTGTTTAAACTCCCAAGTTTGAGTGGAAAAACTAGGAATACTCTCACATCTGCCCTGACCAGGGCAAAACAATCCCATTGAAAACAGGATGTCTCCCTTCTTCATGAACCGAAGGCCCTACAACATGTGGCATCTTCATCTTACTGGGATTCAATTTTGGTTTATTGACCCCCAATGAATCTATTTCTGCCTCCAAGCATCTGTCAAGATCCTTGACCACCTCTCCTGATTCATATGAAACAGAGCTGGGCATCGTCTGTATTGATGGTCCCTCACCCCAAATTTTCTGATGCATGTACTGTTTTGTTATTCAAGAACAATAGATAAAACTGATATAGGAATTTGCTTCTATATATCTTTGGAAGATATTTTTGAAAATCTTTTAGTACAGGTAGCCAGATGTGAAAGAAGCTGTCTGAATCCATATCAGCACATATTGCTAGCAAATTCCTGCACCTGTCAAAAGTACCATATCTGAGCCCTGGTTTAGATTGATCAATTCTGTTTGTTGTCATGATGAGCCTGAAAATGTTCATATGTAACATCCTGTATCAAATCAAGATCTTTGATATCTAAAATATTCAACAAATTAATTCATATGCTATTTACAGTAAGTTATCTGGGTAGTTCTCTCATTGTGTTTTCTCTAAAGAACTTAGTTCTGTCCCATATAGTTTTATAGTTTGATACTGACAGCAGTTTAAGCAGAGAATCTGACTAGTCTAAGGTTAGCTAATATGAATGAATGGGGTTTTTAAAACAAGTATTTGAAGACAGTGGATCATGGCCCATGCCATATTAATATATTTGTGGGAAACAGAACTTAACATCCTTTCTTCCAACACTTCTGGAATAACCATCTTTATAATGAGAAGGAAGAGTCAAGAGATCAACTGCAAGGCACCCTGGGAATCCATTTGGCCTCAGGAACTTATTTCCCATTTTGTTCAGAATTCAGCAAAGGTAAGAGAAATTCTTTGGTTCTCACCTGTGATTGTTAATATGTTTCAGTGGAGTTCACGCTGTGTCATGGGCTGTTAGCGATTCTTTTGTCTGGCTAAGAAATGCAAGGCATGATCAGGGGAAGAAGAAACCTAAATATTCTGGCTTCAACAATTCATTAGCTGTTGACTGATTTGAATTGATTGGTTAGCAAATAAGACTATATCAAAAGTATATTAAAAATAATAGTAAAAACTGGAGCATTCCTTGATATGTACTGACTTCCAAGCAGAGATGATAACCTCTTTGGCAGCTCTTATAGGCCAAGTGTGTGTACTAGGGGTGTGCACGAATGCAGTTTTTGAGATTCGACTAGTAACAAATAGAATATTCAAAAATACAAATTCGTATGAATAAAGAAAAATGAATGTCTTGACATTTGAATCAGTACAAATACGTTTGTATCTCTTTGTTCGAATATTCTATGCATGTCCAATGATACGAATCTCATACACATCGTATCCTTCCCGTACGGATGTGTACGGATGCGTATAGATACGCACAAGATCCATACTCATATGAATGTCTGAATTATTCATATGAATAACTTGAAATATTTGTATTCATACAAATACTAAAGTACAAATGTCTGGACATTTGATTCGTATATGAATTCATCGGAATTTGTCTGAATAATGAATATTTCAAATAGTAGTTAGTGCACATCCCTAGTGTGTACTAATTTTAGAGACTCTTGCAATTTTGTTTAATAAAATAAGTAATATTCACAAAATAATTAAGACAGAGTCTGTTACCTCAGTGTTTGCTTCTTTCCCTTCTTTCTGCCAAAGCCTTGTGTTGACTAGTAATCATCACTCCCTTCTGGGAACCATTAGAAGTCAAACACAAGGAATGGAATTCTATCTTCCAGCATGAAATTGCCAAAATGGGTGGCACAGCAGTTAGTAAGAATAGGATAAATACAGCTAGATGGGGGCATTATTCAGTGTTGAGCAGAGCTTTTCTGTCCATTAAGCCTGCCCTTGTTTGCAGGTTGTTGTTGTTTTACTGGCCAATCTCACTGCATCTGCATATGACAATGTGCATGTGTACTTGAGGTGCACTAGCCGCCAAACCCCATTAGCTGCTAAGTGGAGCTTTTCTGTTCATCAGCATACATGGATTGACCCAGCTTGTGCCTGGTTCTTGTACTGGTTGATCCCAGCATCTCTGTCTATTGATGTGCATGGTCCTGGCATGCCTCAGAGGTTGATTAGAGGCACACTGCATTACTGCATTGAGTTAGGCTGTGTTCAAACATAACAAAAGGGCTGCCTCCGAGGCTCTCATGTTCCCAAGCCTTCACTAATCCCCCTTTTCTAGGTTTGGGAACATGTTCATGAGAGGGGAGGAGCAGATTGGGCATGAAGCTTTAAGCTGTCATACAGGTGCCCCAAGGGTGCTTTTTTCTTTTTGCTGTGTCTGCACAGCCTTAACATGGGTTGTGTACCCCACCCCCAAAGTTGGCATAGTTCCTGTAACTCCTGGACTCCGATAGTGAGGTTTTACAGTGAAGTTTTGGTTAATATGAAGATTTTCCAGAAATGAATCATCATTGGATTATAGGATGAATGATTGTATGAAAGAAAAGTACAAATGATACATGGATATAGCAAAAATTGTGAAGGAGGTTTGCAGGTTATTGAAGTATGACAAACCCTACATGGCAGCAATGTAGTGCAAAGTTCACTTGCTCTGCTTTTTAATACAGTAGAACCTCCTCTACAGCAATTCTGCAGTACATGTTTTTGCTTTTAAGCATCTTACTTTCTTTTCACCATTTTGTGGTTTGGAGCTGTCAGAGACTGAGTTCCAGGATGGAGAGGGGCAGAGGAGGACACTTATTGGAAGAGGAAGCTGCCCGAGGAGGGCAGGAAGAAGCAGGTTACCTTAAGTACCAGGAGGTTTCCAGCTGTAAACTCTGCATTCTCAGTGCCTTAACCTGTACCACAGTGCAGACTGCTCCTCCTCTGACTGCCTCTCTTTGCTAGCTTTACTTTTCTTAAGGTGAGCTGCTACTTCCTTTGCCCTTCCCCACATTTGGAAGGTGTGAAATCCATACCTGCATTGCCCCCCAGGCCAGTTGGCTCCTGGGAGGTTCCTCTAATCCATTGATTTCAGTTGATTTAAATAGCTTCTAATTCACAATTTTGCTGGGCCCTAAACTTTGTACCATCTATGATTTTGCTGTATCATGACTCATACAACGCTGAAGTGGAAAATGTAAGTTGCTTTTGCTTTCCTTACATACTCAAAATTGCTTGGCCTACCAAAAAAAGAAGTAATTTTGTGTTTCTCATTAATGCTGGTCCAACAATGCAAATCTTTGTTTATTGAAGGGTGAACATTTAATTATTTGCTACAAAACTCTACAGTATTTTGGTAAATAACCAAAATCAGTCAGCTGTGTGTTTCTGGCCAGTGAAATTGTCTGATATAATTTTCTCCCCCCTAAGGAATTTATTTGAATAAAAGAGTCAGTTTGTTATGTTACAGCCTGTGTACAGTAATTACAGAAAAGAAGATAAAATTATGAATGTTCTACGCCTTCCCAGTTGACGCTTTCTGACTGTTGGCCTGTATCAGCTTTTCTATACGTATATATATTTTAAATATCCTGAAGGGATTGCTTTTCCAACCTTACATAGTTCATTTTCCCCCCAAAGCGATTAAGTGTCTTACCAGAGAGCAATCTCTGATATGCTATTAAAATGAAAAATAACAGGTAAGAAAGGAAAGGAGGCATCTGTGAACATGTTATGTTTTTTTTGGACACTAAAATGAGAAGGGGCCGCAATTACTGTTCAGAGAAGACTTCGACAGGGTGTTGAGGGAGGCTTTCCCAAAAAGAATAGAATTGGGGAAAGAATCAGGAATGGAATTCTATCTTCCAGCATGAAATTGCCTTTATAATCGGCTTTCCCAGGGGCAAAACTGATAGGGTTCCAGCCTAAAGAGTTATGGTGAATTGCATGTGCAGAGTTTCCCAGAGGAAGAGTGAAGGTTGACTGCTGAGTTTGTTTTTGTGACATTTGAAAACTTTTGTTTTGTTTTCTACATTAGCTTTGAAGCACTTCACATTTTGGAAGGGCAAAGATTGCATTTATACCTTTTCAGTGCATTCCTTCAGGATGTCCCTTTCAAATATATTTTGGAAATAATAATAGAGCTTGAAAATTGAGATAAACTGTTCTATTTGCAGCTTCTGTTAACACTGCATTCCATTCCTTCAAATTTGCTCTCTTTTTTTTAATTGCAGGGTGTCATTCAGTTATTTAAGAGTTTATTCTGGGAATTAAATTTATTTCAAAATTTTTTAGTCAGATTTAGCTTTGGAAGGGATTTCTTTGTATCAGTTTGTTAGCTTTTGAAGAAAAATGTTGCCCACCCTTTTGTCAGGTTGTATGATAGAGACAAAGAAGCAGACTTCAGCTGTATCCAGATACTACTAAAAGGGTGCCCCAGAGGCTCCTCAGGGAGATGGTGTATGGCCCTTGTGTTCCCAAACTTTCTCTAATCCAGAATATTTAAAAGAGGGGAAAAGGGCAGACTTATGTGTGAATAATCTCATCTCAGATTCTTCTCTAAGCTGCCTCAGAGGTGTTTCTTTTTGCTGTGTCTGATCATAGAATGCTTTTTTTTTCTCCTTGAAACAAACTGTAGAAATACTCTAGAGATATGCTGATTCAAGTACTGTAGATTAAGGTCCTTTGAGTCTGTGCGACAAAAGGTAGAGTACTTCCTAAGAGGTATTACACAATAAATCAACATTTTAAAAAATAATCATGATAAACGTTAGGCATTAATAAGACCAGTGAACATTTTGAAAAAGTTAC
The DNA here is from genome assembly GCA_023333525.1 of Aspidoscelis tigris stejnegeri. Taxonomy (NCBI): domain Eukaryota; kingdom Metazoa; phylum Chordata; class Lepidosauria; order Squamata; family Teiidae; genus Aspidoscelis; species Aspidoscelis tigris. Next base: position 46,979,682 of record JALMGA010000005.1, on the reverse strand, counting down.
ATTAAACCTTCTTTTTGTTTTAGAGTTGATTTATTTCAGGGAAATAAATAAAAATTCATTTACTTAGGCTCATCTGATCTTCCCACATCTCTGGTCCCCCCTTTCAGTTGTTTTAGTGAAGTTGCTTTAGAACTCCCTAATGCCTGTAGCAGCTTTTGTTTCCTGGTTCTCTAAAGTGTTGAGTGGATTCCAAATGCTTCAATTCTACAAAGCTTTTGGCTGAAAGCTTATTTTTCTTCCATCTGGATGCAGTCCAGTAGACAGGGTTAGGCAATGACAATGCAAAATCAGCATTTTCTCCTCCCAATATATTTTAGAAAGATCCTGGTTGAATTTAGTATGCATGTAGCAGCTTTGCCAATCTTTCAAAATTTGCCAGGAATCTCCAGGAATTTGTTATCCCTTGGGATTTCCCTCCAAGGACCCCCAGATTATGGGAATTGACACACAGTGGAGGGATGACTAAGGTATATGCTGCTTACTGTCAATTGTGCCTCTTCTACCTTCTCTGTGTACATTCACAAGTGTGGCATCTTGCTCATTGTGTGCTTGTGCCTCATTGTTGCTTGGGCTGATGCCCAGATTGGAAACCTTTACTGGGCTCATTGACTCCATTCATCAGTAGAAGCATTGGAAGCGCAGAAGAGGAAGGCAGAAGAGTGCATGGTAGGCTGCATCCAGACAGATTATCCTGGAGCCATATTGGTATCACCACATGTATCTGTGACTATCCCAACACAGTCCGAGGATTTAGAGACAAAATTCTTAGATATTTCTAATGCAGGAAAAAAGAACATTGAACATGGGTTTTCCTGTACAACAATGTTTTTTGCTTTGTCTGGTGCTTGCCCCTAGGATTCTTCATATTGGGAATACACAGTGCACAAGTGAGGAGGCAGTACCCAATTGAAAATACCCACTGCACAAGCATAGTGTTCTTGTGCCCTTCTGGGTATTTCTGTCATCAGTAGTATTACAGGAGTAAGCAGCCAGCAAAGTAAAGGCCCAGGTTCGCTCTGTGATTTTGCCTTTCCATTTTCCAGTGTGATGTACTCTTAGCTACGGTGCTTCTATTGGCTCTGTGAGCTTTTTTGATGTAATTTGGTGGCACCAAAGCTGCATCAATTAACTTTTTAAAGCCACGTGTCATTAGATTGTGCCTGCAATGTTTAAGGTATATATAGAAATTTTGTTTTATCGTTCATTATAGGTCCATCATTCTTTTCATTCATGTGGGGAAAGGCATGTACTCCGGCACAGTTCCATGTATTCATGTAGCTTATTTACACTTGTACACATGGTGGAATAGCTTTTGTTAGTTAGAAGTAACAATGGGAAATGAATTCAATAGAGGGTTTTTAAACCTGGATCTAAGATGATCCAGATCTAAGGAATGGGTCCTTCAACTAATCCGGATTTAGTAGATCTGGATCTAAGGAGGTACCTGATGCTTCTCCACGGGCGGTGTAGCACCCAATAGCAATGAGTGCTAGGTGAGCTCGCAGTGGAAATGGTGGAGCACCCATGTGGTGAATCTGAAAATACTCATGTGGGGCCTGCTCATTACCCCATTTTGGGGGGCGGGGCACTACGTGTGTGTGTACAAACTTGGTAGATGCTCTGGAGATTCTTTGAAGATCCTCCGGAGTGATTCCAGAGAATCTTCGAAGATTGCGTCAAATCATTCCAGAGATTCTCCAGAGCTTTGGGCAAAGCTCCATAGAAATGGCATTGCTCTGATGGCTCATCTTTGAAGTTTGTGCCATTCTCTGGAGTTTCCTTCGGAGCCATCTTTGGAGATTATACACAAGCTTTGGGTTTTTGGGTATCCCCCCATGTGTGCGCCCCCTGGAGCCCCCCCCCAGACCTCATTGCCCATTGTGGTGGAAACGCGCTCTATATAATTTGGATTTGATGCCATTGTAAAAGGGTCTACAGGAAATCCGGATTATAGGTCCTGAAGGACCCACTTAATCTGGATTTCCTAGAACAGGTGGAAACAAATGTTGCTCTAATGAGGTTTGCAGTGGAAATGAGGTTTTCCTGCTCTGAGCCTCATGGGACCTTAATGGGTCCCTAATGGGTGCTTAATGGCTACTGAGTGCTAGTGGAAAAACCCCTCAAAGTCCCCAGAAACTGGGCTCAATTTAAAGATGCCTTTACTCTTTTTTCCTTCTATAAATGCAAAATACTGATTTGCGAAGCAGTTTAATTCTGAAACAAAGGATTGAAAATCCTCCTTTACATTCATTATGGCATATTAACTTGCTGGTTGTAATAGTGAAAATCATTAGAAGTTTTAATAAATTGTAGAAAAGAATTAATGAATTAATTAAACAAATTCTAAGCTGCACAGATGTTGGCTTCCTTTAATAGGCATGGGAAGTTTCAGGTGCTTAGGTTTCATGAGCTTGCAGCTATAACTGTGACACTCATGGCGTTATCTACATGATGCACAAAGAACACATCTTGAGCATTCTGAGGATGCAACCAGAAAGTGTGGAAATGGCCAAGCAGGCAAGCTTTAAATAACAGTGGTTGCAGGGTACAGAAAAAACTGAGTTTTGTAGGACTGTTCTTTTGCCTTGGCATACTTTGTTGGTTCAAGAGATCTTCCTATAAAAAGTTTTTTTATTATTATTTCGGGTATGTTAATGAAGGGGAAAAGGACAAACAGTTATTTTTAAGCCTCAAGGGAAAGGTAGATGAGGAAAGGAACCGGCAATGGTATTCTAATGAAATCTTGAACAGAGAATGTCTGTTAAGTGTAGCAGGTGCTATAATTTAGCATTATGTAAACAAAAATTGAACAGATAACAGTTACAAGTACAGATAGTGGCATGTGGACTTCGTGTCACCAACCCTTCTCTAATCCACCTTTTTGAGCCTAGAATGTTCATGGGGTGTGTGTGTCAGACTGGCTTGTGTAGCAATTGCAAATTTGCCCAGGTTTTCCCCACCAGCTTCTCAAGCCTCAGAGTAAAAAGAATCTTCCTGCTCTCCTAGTTTGCAGTACACACCCATCACAGCAGGGTGCTAGAGTTCTTGCCTGAAGGCAGAATGGCTACCTACCGCATGGCATCCGCCTTCTCTTCCTGTTTGAGGATCCTCCCCGCCTACCACCATGGGATATGACATCAGAAGGACTTCTGCCCTGCTCAGCTGACACAACTTGACCTATCACCTCCTGGGATTTTCTCTTGAGGTCACTTCCTTCCCCGCCTTCTGGTGGGGGATATAAAAAGCCCTGCACAGAAATAAACTCTCTCTTTTCCAGCCCATCTTGTCTCCCGCCTAACTTCTTTCTCCTGTGCTCTCTGTCTTTAAATCACCATAAGAGCACATGGTGATCCCTTATAGCCTGCCGGTGGCTAATAAGGGATTTACTTTCGTAACACCCGGTGATCGTACCAGTCTACTGGTACCACGATCGTTGCAGCCCATTTGGGTTGTAACCACGTATCGCTGTGGTCTCAGGACTGCAGCCACGATCGAGGTAGTCAGAAACTACCTCCCCCAGGTTTCCCAGAGCCAAGGATTCAGGTTGCTAATCCGGAAAGCGACAGGCTTGTGAACAATTTCATCTGCCAGTCATCTGCCTTCTCAGAAGTTCTTTATTTTTTTTACTCTTACACTCACAGTTAGATTTTTTATTTAAGGGTGTTTCCGCGCTTACCACTTGAAATCTGGATTAAAGAAATCCAGATTTCTGAAATCTGTCCCTGGGAAGATCCATCTGAAAAAGGGATGGATCCAGATGAGGTCTAACGCTTCCTCATCGTGTGGGAAACACAGATAGCGAGGAACACTTCATGTGCTCGCTGTGCAGATGCCGCAGCACCGATATCCAGAAGAATCAGGCTTCTCTGCAGCCTTGCAGCCCAAGGAGCCATGTGATTGGAGCACTCAGCCGTCAGTCACTGCTCATTTCCCCACCAATCAGCAGCATGCCTGAGATCCCATGGCTGCCGTGGTGCTGATGCCTCACTCAACATGGCGACTTCCTGTCCCACCCACATGCATTTCCTCTCCTGTCCCTGTGCAGAAGCGTCTTCCTTTGATGTGGATTTTGTGAGCAGGAACAGTTTGAAGACCTAATTTTTCAGGTCTTCACGGAAACTGTTTTTGGCAGCCTCTGGACCCCATTACAGCTGGATCTCACGCGAGGCGTCCTTGAAGGGACCCTAATCTGTCCTGCTTCGCAGAAGGCCCCTTGCACATGTGCCATATGTATCCTTATTGTGTGCTTAATGGGGTTTTAAGGGCCAGTGCGGAAACACCCTAAGAGAGAATAGACAAAAGCTTTGTGGGGCAGTGGTTACAGGGTACAGAAAAAACTATGAGTTTTGTAGGATTGTTCTTCTGCCTTGGCATTCTTTGTTGGTTCAATAGGTCTTCCTATAAAAAGTGTTTTATTTTGGATATGTCTTTTTAAAAAAGGTTTAAGTTCTAGTCACAAACACACTTCCAACTGCCATTTGAACTCAGTAGGACACTGGGACACTTGAGTAAACATCGTTAACATTGTACGTTTTGGCACAAGTGGGGATCTGTTATAAACCACTCTATGATTATATGGTGATACTATTTTAAAGATGTTTAAAAATAAAACATCTTAAATCTTATAAGCCTTAGTGATGTTATTGTACTGCTTTGAGCTTGCTCTTAAAGCTCTGTATTATCCTTAGAACAGTTGTTTAAATGCTTCTGAATGGTGGTAAAATTCTTTGTAGAATATTGCTGTAGAAACTAAATGAAAGTTTTTAGTATTTGAACACTAGTAAAATCATAACTATAAACAATTTTCCATTACTGCAACAGTTTGTGTAGAGTTCACATTATCTAATGCTCTTTTCACTGACTGCAAGAGAAGCTGTGCTTGGTTAGGATTTAAACAATTAGCTTTTCACAGCTGTTCTCTTTTCAGTATCAAGAGACCGCAGGCAAATCTTCTCCTGTTTCCTTTTGCGTAAAACTACATTTTTTCTTAATTTCTGGCATGAAATATGATACAGCTTTAGGTCTGGATAAATTCCTTGGAGGGTGTGCACGTATCCTTTTTAAAAAACTAGTTCAGTGATAAGGATTAGCAGTTAATGGAGTAAAATCTTTTTTAAAAATATTGGTAAAATGACATCTCATTGCTTCCTGTGGTTTCTGTAACTTACAAGCATATGATAATATAGAATAGTGAGACGATTAACTTTTGATTTCATTGTTGTTTAATCTAGGATAAATCTTGGTTTAGCTGACCTTTGGTATTCCCCCCCCCCCCCAGCCTTTCTCAAGGAGGAGGTTTCCAGATCTGAACCTCACATTGTTTGGGATTTTATAGATTCTTTTCTTTCCTTCTTTCCTTCCTTCCAGTTTGGTCTAGTGGTTAGGGTGCCAGACTCTTACCTGAGAATACCAGGTTTGATTCCACCCTCCTCCGCAAAGCCAGCTGGGTGACCTTGGGCTAGTTGCAGGTCTCTTCTGAGCTCTCACAGGGTGTTCTCTTGTGGGGAGAAGAACAGAAAGCTTTGTCAGCCCCTTTGAGTCCCCTTAAATGGGTGAGAAAAGCCGGGTAGAAAAGCCAATTCTTCTTCCTCTGATGAACTGCAAATACTTCTAAATGGATAGAAGCCTAGCACTATTTCTTGCTGATGTGGTGTAAGCAGAAGTGAGGAAGTGATCATATATATAATTTGAATGATGGCCACTGGTCTGGCACAGGAGCAATCATGGCTTCTCTGAGATGCCCAAACAGCTTAGAGGCGGTGGTTTTGGAAACTGCTTCTACAGACTGCATTGTTCTGCGTGTTAGTGTTCCACTAAATGCAGGATACTGCTTAATTTTTATGCATTACCTGTCACTGGAGGGTAGTAAGCAGTGCTGTGCAGGATTAATCTTAATATGCAAAAGCCTTTTTAAAAGTGCTAAAATTGTAGTTGATTCGTGCCCTGTCCACAGTTAGTGACAATAGTCCTCAATTCTGGGTGCCTAGTTTGAGTCTTCCTTCCACCCCAATTGCCAGTGCATGGCAGAGTAGGTGAGTGGTGAGTCCCACATCTTATAGATGCTGCAAGAAGCCATCTGAGTACTATAAGGACACACTTTCCCTCCCCTGAAAGTCACCTTCTAAAAAGTGAATTGTGGCTTAAGAACATAAGAGAAGCCCTGCTGAATCAGGCCACAGCCCATCTAGTCCAGCATCCTGTCACACACAGTGGCCCACCAAATGCTCATGGGCATCTCAAGCAGAGACAAGGACAAACCTATTCCTGCTCTAGAATCCCAGCAAATGGCCTTAGAAGTGCCCCGGTCCCTCCTCCCCACAGTCTGCATAATTAAGAGCTGCATAATTGCAACTGTGGGATAGTGACCCACAGTGGGATAGGCTCACTTCTACATGCCCAGACTGCATCCTGTAATATTGTACACAAGGTTGCAGTTTGGTCACCTAAGAGCAAGTCTTCTCAGTTGCCACCCTATGCAAAACTCACACTTTTATCCTTAAACCTTGTGCCATGGGGCTGGGGGAGGGGGGGAGGGGCTCATATAGAAGCTCCTGACCACCAAAGAACTTCCACTGACCTAAATTTTCTTAAGTCTCTTTACCTCTCAGCCTTCTGAGAAAAAAAAATCTGGATTAAAGGAAGATGTGGTCTTGGCAGTGCGCCTTAAGATGCATGACTTATTACTTGTCAGGGCTTTACAGTATCACTAGGAGTTGGCGGCACATTATGGGGCTTCTGTGGCAAAATATGGATTAGATGTTACCTTGTAGTCCTTAATCTGCAAAGTCAGTTGCTTTGGTGGTCAGGGAAGGCTGTGCTCCCAAGTGTCTTCTTTGAGCAAATGCTGCAGTTAGAGAAGTGATTTGTTTCTACCGTACATATCACCTGTCTTGGGCCAGAATGGTACCTTCTTTTCTTTTGTAACAATGCATATAATAAAAGCTTGCATAAGAAAAGAACTTTTATGCTTATATTTTTGAACTTGTGCTTACCTAACCACCAGTGGTGGCTGGTGCTAGTGAGCACAACCAGAAGACCCTCGCCTTGCTGAAAGCAGGTTCATACACTTTTTCTGATGCCCATGTGGCCATCTGGACTTCAGAAGTTGTTCATGAACTTGCTTTCAGCAGGGGGAGGGACTTCTGGCTGCTCTCACACCCATTGAACACCCCTCCTGACAACTGAAGAGCACAGATGCCTTGTCCTCTTATCCATCTCAGTGCCTTAGATAGCAGAGGAAGAGGCTGATAGAGTCACTTCTTTGGAATTTCTGCTTTGAACAGAGATAGAAAAAGTCAGACTGCAGGCTGTTTATGAGGAATGGAAAATTTATATTTGTTCTTGGTCTTCAAGTGGAAAGCTCTTTGCTGCTCTGTTTGCAGCTGATCTAAGATTATAGCCTCTCTCTGGAGAGATGAAAAGCCCATTTCCAAAAGGAAATGTTAAGGTGAATACAGCTTTCCTTAGGATGCAGATAAAATACAGTAGTTGAAAATGCTATGCATGCTTCTTGAGGACTGATTAATTTCCTTGTTTTCTTCTGAAGAGTTCCATGTGACAAATATTGTTTTCCTCTTCTCCGTACTAACACTGAAATATACTAGGCTGAGACCCACTCTGTTGTGTGTCCCTGGCCTCCAGTTCCTAGTCAATCACTCTAATCATTGTACAAGGGCTGGCAGTTGATAGGAGCTGGTTATGCAGTCCCTATGTTTTGATTCTCTCTGGAATGGAAATAACATTGTCATAAGAATATAAGAAGTGCCCTGCTGGATCAGGCTACAGACCATCTAGTCCAGCATTGGGTCTCACATTATAATCTATTAATTGCTTATGGGTATTTTCAAGCAGAAGACAAAGATGAAACCTTCATCTGCTTTTGATTCCCTGCAAATAGCCTATAGAAACAACTTGTCTCTCCAACCTGGAGACAGTACCTAATCATCCATTCTGGTAGCTATTGATAAGCCTGTCCTCCATGAATTTGTCTAATCCTTTTTTTTAAGCTATCCAGACTGGTTGCTGTCACTCCCTCTTCTGGTAGTCGTATTTGTCCATCCAAAATTATAGAACTGATGATCTGAACATAATTATTTGTTCTAAGTGAGGGAGCCCCACTTTTCATTCTAAAAGAAAAAGGCTCACATGTGTATTTAAAAAACAAGAGTAAAAACAATTCAAAAACTGTACCCCAGTATCTGGAAGAGTCAAGGACAAAACAACATTCACACAGGAAACGCCTGAATGAAGGAGAATGTCTTTAATAGGCACCTAAATGATGAATGTCAGAGAGGAGACTAGTCCAAAAGGTAGGCTAGTAACTGTTTGCCTGATGGATAATGAATTTTAAAACATTTCCACGCTTCACCTTACCTGGGAAAACATGATGCTGTTGTTGTGGCAGCTAGGTGTCACAGCGTGCACCTGCACCTCCTGATCCCATGCTCCATTTATTTATTTATTTCCCGGAAGAGGTGAGAATGGAGCATGCAGGAGTTTCCCTGCTGGTGGCTAGGTAAGTTGTGGAGCATGAAAGCGTGCTCCACACATATCCTGGCTGCAGGATACTCTGGCACACATGGAGAAGCGTTTGCTATAGAAGCGTCTCCACACAGTGCACATGGTCTGCCCGGGAGCATGCCTGGACTGGCCCTTTTTGCCAAGGAAAAGGCCCTTAAATAGATAAAACATGTTTTAAAAGTGTTGTGGTATGGTGTCTGTCGCACAAAAAAATCTTGTCTGGTCTGTGACTATACAGACACACCATCCCCTAACTAAGCTTTTCTTTAACAAGTGCTGTTAAAATTTTTGGAATGATGATTTGGTAATCCATATCATATGCCCCCTTTTGTACATTAAGTTGCAAAGAACAGTATTTAATTTGACTTGTAAAGTTAAGGAACTTGCATTTTGGTTTTTGTGTAGCCAAGGAAGAGGAACAACTATCTTCTCCACCACCACTGCCACCTGTAGCTATTTTTTATTTTTGAAAATTCCTGGAGCTTGCTTAGATGCTCTCATAGCATGACAGGGTTTCCTTTTGCTGCATGACAAAAAGGATTCTAGAATATTGTTTCTCTAGTTTTACTGCTACTCCTTTTCTTTGTTGGATTATTTTAATCCTCTTCATTTAGGAAGCAGAGAGAAGAGCTTTATTTCAATACAGTTCACCATCTCTAATGAGGTTGGCAAGGAGAGAATTTGCATGCTATAATGAGATGTTTGTGTACTGTGTTTTTTGCAAAAAAAGTCTGTAATACGAAAGGGTATGATGAAGGCCAATAAGTACGTAATTAAAGGATTTAAAAATCTTCCTCGCTTAAAATAAAAGTCTCTAGGAATATATTTCACATAGCCAGCACTCCACAGTTTTTCAATGGGATTGTCCTTTCTTTTATCAGCCTTTGCACTCCCCCCCTTTTTTTCTTCAACAGTATTTATGGAAGAGGGGATAAAATTATGAGTTAGGTTGATATTACCTTTCTTCTCTCTTTAGTAAACAGAATGAGGATGTACCCTGTATAGAATGTGCTTTATTCAGTTATTTTGAGTCTTTCATGAACAGCTGGGGAAATTACTAGGGCCAGTGTTCTTTATTTACTAACAGTAACAAACTGCTGTCATTGCGTAGCTTGCTGAATTCACTTGTTCAGAGCTGTGGGGTTTTTTTTGTGGCATGAAATGGGCAAGAAAAGAGGGCTGGCATCAAGTGGTACCAATTCTAATGCTAGTCTTTGCTGGAGCTTCTAGTCCTTGAATAAGCAAAGAAGAGGGGAAAGATTTTCTTTCAGTCTCATAAGAAAGGGTGAGGGAAAAAGAGATTTTTGTTATCTTATTCCTATACTGTGAGGAGTTATAAGATGACAGTTATCGTTTCTATTGTTGGCTTATTTGAAATAACTCTAGGATAACTTCAGTGTCAGATTTTGTGTGCGTATTAATTTCTTCCTTTTCTCCATACTCTGGAATCAAGGGTATCCCTAGGAAAGAGAATTGTCTCAGGCTGTAACCAGACCTCAGTTACTTACTTTACTACATTTGCATATTATGGAATAAAACATGAATATTCCAGAATATCCAAGTGTTACTCTGGAGTATCCAAATATAATGGAATAAGTATCTGACATCTGGATCAACCTCGGAATCTCTGAAAAATATTGGCCATTCTTCTGTTTATTATTCTGAGCATATACAAACTACATTTGTCCTTGCTTCTTTAAACTCAGAAGGAAAGAATTGCACAAAGATGTTTCCTCTGGATTTCATGTCAGCTTCATCACTGCACACCTTTGGTGCATGATGCAAAGGCTGTTCTAGGCCCAGATTCTGCAGGCCACACCAAGGCTGCGTCTTCATGGCATGCGTTATTTCGGTTTAAATAATTCGAAATAAATGAAACGGAACGAAGCTGTCTACATGACTTGCAAATTGATCCGGTTCGGAGGGCATTCTGACTGCAGCCTTAACGCGGAATCAATACTCGGAGTTCACATGGCAGCATTGTCCTCCCGCCCATTGCCCACCCTCTCTCTGTGATTGGTTTTCCCTGCCAGGATCCCACCCTCCCTTCCCTGTGTGTCATGCATGCCTTTTTTGCCTCTGTGTTCTGATCAGCTGTCATTGGGACGCCCCCTGCCCGAGTCCCTCCGGTGCACTCAGCTCCGCCGGGGACCCCCTGCCCGATCCAGCCCCTTCTCTCCCCTCCCATCCTCCTCCCCAGCGCAGCAGCAGCAGCCAGCCAGCCAGCCAGACGCAAACGCAGCAGCAGCGGCAGGAGAAGCGCTCGGTGCTGCGAGTCCAGCCTGCCCGCCCACCCTGAACACGGATTCTCATCCCTGGACCGCAGCGTTACACTGTAGCGAGGGAGCCATGTTAACAATGTTGTGAATTTCCGCAATTTCAAAACCTCAGACCTTTAGAAAGTGAAAGGAAGTAATACAGCTGAGATTCTGTATCAAAGGACCGGGGCTTTAAACATTAAAGAGGCATAGGGTGGCTGTGGTGGGGTGTCATTCATTCATATTTTTATCCCACTCTATACACAAGGGTCTCAGTGCGGGTCACAACACATTGGTTTTAATGTGTTCATATTAAACATATTAAAGCCATAACTTTGCCTGAACGTGGGGAGGAAAAAGCTGTTTCTTTAGTCCACCCTCAGAGCGAGAAAACATGAGCAAAGTGACCAGTAATTTTCTTTCCACATTATCTCTCCCAGAGGTGAATTTTACCCTAAAAGAAAACAGCTTGCCACTTTGCTGATATATTATTCTCTCACTCTGAGAGTGGACTGAAAATGGATTAAACCTTAGGTGTGACCACAGCCTATACTCTCATTCTGAAAGTAACAGAGATCAGAACTTTCCCCGGCTGATGAGGCTGGTTGAAACGGGCGGGGAAGGATTTTATAGCTGTCATGAAAGCCTGCCTGCTCCCCCCCTCACTTCCCTGGCCGCCCGCGCGCATCGGAGGCGCATTTCCCTCCTCCTCTTCCTCCTGGCCGGTGCGTTTGTTGGGGGGGGGGAACCTGGAGGAAGCAGTGGCCGGCATGAATGGCGGCACGGAGGCGGGAAAGGACGTCAGCATCCATCCATCCATCCATCCATCCATCCATCCATCCATCCTGGCGCGGGCGGCTTCGCCCTGGGGCTCCTCGTTGCCCGGTGGCAGAGCCGCCGCCGCTTTGCCCTGCCTGCTCCTCCGCTGCCGCCGCTGGCTGGAAGAGGAGGAGAGCCGAGCCTCTTGGAGCGTAGTTTCCGGCCGGCCGGCCGGCCAGGATGGCGATCGCGGTCGCTCTTCAGCCTTGGGGTGGGGGGGACCCCGAGAGGGGGGGCAGCCTCCTCTCTCTCTCTCCCACACACGCGCCCCCTTTAAAGTCCAGCAGGAACTCCAGCCAGCAAAGAGAGGGAGAGAGAGAGGGGGGGGAAGGAGGGAGGGAGGGAAGAAGTGAAGGAGGGAGAGCCAGCCAGCAGCGCTCTGGGGAATTTTTTCTTTCTTTCTTCCCCCCCCCAAAAAAAATTAAATTAAAAAAATCATGGGATGGTTCGGTGAGGTGGATGGGGCTGTGAGAGCTCAGCAGAGAGCTGTGACCTGCCATTTAAGGGGGCTCAAAGTGGCTGACAAATCTTCTGTAATCACCTGTTAAAGGGGACTCAAAGCAGCTGACAAAGAAAATGAACGGTCACTTTGCTGATGCGTTCTCCCGCTCTGAAAGTGGACTGAAGCTGGATTCAACCTGAGGTGTGACCATGGCCAGAGAGAAAGATACCCCAGAGGTCAGAGATTTTTGGTGGATCGGGGTTGGAGTGCTGTTCACGACATAGAGAAAGTTGCCTGGCAGGGAGGGACCGATCTGCCTCCAGGCTGCAAAAGCTTTGGATTGTGTTTTTCCAGCCCTGCATCCATCCAGGGCTTTCCTTTCCTTTCCCTTTTTAAAGTTCAGAATTTGCGCAAAACTGCAACATTGTTATTAAGCTACATCGCTACAGTGTAGCTTTGGAGGTTTATAGTGGCTGTTTCGAGGCTGGATTATTTCAATGAAATCATTCTTTGGAAGCAAGCTATTGGGGGAGGGAATCCTAAACATGTGTGAGGGTGTCTGATTTTATATCTGTCATGAATCCTGCCTGTGTGTGTGTCTACCGGCTCGCTCCCTCCCCAGGAGGGGAAGACTATATAGGCTTTCTGCGGCTGGGCTCCCTCAGCCAAATTCTTCTTGCCCGCCCCAGGGGAATCCAAAACGCTGATAGCCTCCTCCTGCCCAATCCCCTCCTCTCTGTCTCTCCCCCCCCCCAACTCTCCGCACGCACTCCGGAGCTGTAGCGCTGCTGTGTGAAGGCTGCTCCAAGAAGTTCAGGCTTGGAAGAAGTGATCCGAAAAAAGTTTTTGCTTCAGATCAGGCAGGGAAACACCCCCCCCCCCCAATGACGTCCGCAAAATACGGACAGCCATTGGGTAGATTGCGATTGGGGGAAGGGCACCCTGAACACGGATTCTCTTCCCTTTACACGGTACTGTCTACACAGTTAAAAAGGAAACACGTATCGACACACGATCCGGAGTGAGACCTGTTGAAATCAGGATTTATTTCAAAACGGTTTAACGTTGTTTAACACGGAAATACCGTGTTAAGCCGAACTGCCGTCTGGCCGAGGAGAACTCAAAACATTTTGAATTCGCGATAACGATCCCGTGGGGATGTGGCCTAAGAATGGAAGGAACACACAATAATGTGTGCCAGGGACCCATATTACTTTGTCCCCATTCCAGCCTCCAGAGTTGAAGACCAGAGGAATTTCCATGTCATGTACCTACCTCCTCCCCATTGTCATCATCAGCGCCTTCTCCGTGCTGCCGCCACGGTCCCGGGCCCTAGAAAAGGTGCACACTCAGGTAAGTGACCCTTGGGGAGGCTGGTGGGCATGCTCCAGTGGTGGTCGGGTCTTTTCCATGCCGCTGTGGAACCGTGAAGGGGGCACGCCACCGGTGCAGGTAAGGGGGCCCTGGGGGGAGGTTTGTCGGGAGGGTAGCTGGGGGGTGGTCGGGGCAGGGATGCCCCGGAGCATCCAGTATCCTTAGAAGCTTTTACTGAAGCTTCTACGGATACTGGATTATCCGATTCGTGGATGGATAGGGCCCTTTGAATAGGGCCCTATTTGATCTGTCCAAGAATCCCGGAATCTGGACATATTCGTCCAGATTCTGAATGCATGGATAATCCCTAGTCTCATTTAAGTGATGTGAAATTTACAAACTGCTGATTTTGCAGCAGTAATTGAGAGGAGAAGAAAGGATCTTATGCAGGTGAAGAGTTCTGCTCCCCCCCTCATTTCTTGTAGGCCCAGAAGGAGTAGTGAAGGGGGGAGGTATTTCTTCCAAATTATACACTACTTCTCTAGTTGCTTCTGATGTTCTCTGTAACACTTTGTTAAGTTCATATGTGTGTTGATTTGTATTTGCAGAATATCCACAACCGTTTAAACAAAATTTCACTTATTCACTATTGCATATCCACTTAAAGTCAAGGCAAACATTTTTCCACACAGCTATCTATTTCTGAAGGAAGATCTGGATCTGTTCCACATGCTTGGGGATACAGTGCAATGCAGACAAGGATTTGCTCAAGAAATGTTCTCCTGCAGGGTCAAATCTGCACTGAATTCCCACAAAGCACACAGTATTCAGTATGGTGGAAACATCAGACAAGTGTTCACTGACAACTCCAGAGCCTTTGTTCTTGTTAAATACTGTTTCTGCTCTTCCTCCTCCCAACTACAGAAGCTGTTGTGCTGGAAGTTTCTTTTAGAACAGAACACATTGGGTTTAAAAGCCACATGCTTATTGTAGAACAGCATGTTAGCAAAAGCCCTAGGCTCCTCTTTCTCTCTTGTTCCAGTATTTATAGTTCTTCTACTTTAGTTTATGTTACATCTCTCTGAAATATTAACACATTTATCCTTCTTTCCTTCAAAAGGCCTCTTTTGTGGTGATCTTTTTCTTCTTTTTAGTGGGAATAAACAGGTTATCTCTGTATTTAGTTTTAAGCCCAGCTTGTTTCTGTCATTGTTAAAATGCAAGTATAACATAGTAATGTTGAAATGTGTAGTGACAATAGTAAAATTAAGTATTTTGGATTGGCTTTTGGGGATGGCAGGCTTAACAAGTGTCAATAGCTGATGCTTCAGTAGCACTGGATGCCTTTGGGAGCTGCAAAATAGCTGCATCTGCTGTGAACACTTATCCTGCCCAGGGCTGTTGGTAGTTTCCTGGTTTGAGTCCACTCTCCTTCAGAAGGCTAGCTGGGTGACCTTGGGCTAGTCACAGCTCTTTCTGAAATCTCAAAGCCTCACCTACCTCACAGTTAATTTCTCTCACAAGGCTAAATAAGTAGAATGGAGGGAAAGAGAGCAAAGGTCTAGAATGAGAAAGATCAAGGGGCTGGAATACCTAACCTTCTGAAACCTGGTTGCAACATCAAGGCCATTTCAGCCTTGAAAGGCAGCGTTTAAGAGGTGACCTACTGAAGTATATAAAATCATGCACAGCATTAGAACTGGGGGCACTCTCTATGGTGCTGATGGCAGGATAGTTAAGACCAACAAGGGGAAGTATTTTTCACTCAGACGGTCATCAGTCTATGGAATTTACTACCAGAAGTGGTGTTGATAGCAACCAGTCTAAATAGTTTTCAGAAAGGATTAGATAAATTCATGACGGACAGATGTTTCAGTGCCTACTAGAATGGATACTTAGGTGGTGCCTCTACATAAGAGAGACAGGTAGGATGCCTCTCACGGCCATTTGCAGGGAATTGAGTGCAGATGAAGGTTTTTCTTGAGATGCCCAGAAGCAATTGGTGGGCCACCATGTGAGCCAGGATACTGGACTGGATGGGCTGTGACCTGATCTTATGTTCAGATCTCCTATTAATGTCCCAAAGGACTAGAAAAGAGTTACATTTCATTTCATAAAAAATATACACTAAAGAGTTTGCTGCCTTGGATTCCAGGACAGAAAACAAACAAAAACATCCTTGGAGGTATACATATTTATTTATCCACATGTACTGTGGCCAAATTGTAGTTTATATAGTTTAAATAAATTGTGCAAGTCACTCCACAATGTTAAACTTACCTACTATCAAAGGAAGAGGCAAATGAAACTAATACATATGACAATGCTGTTTAGGAACACAGTCTGTTCCAGTATGGCTGTTAGATATGCAGCAGCGGGTTTCTCTTTAGGGTGCCTCTACCTCTAAAATGTCCACTATGAATATGTCTTCCTTGTCTTGTAAGTAAAGAGCTATGTTTCCTGTGGTTGTCCTGGCTTACTAACATTTATTATATCAAGGTAAAAAGCAGGAAGACAAACTGCCTATAGAACGCCACAGGAGAACTCTGTCATAAGCTTCATCTGCACTTACCTTAATCTGGATCAGTGGTTCTGGAATGACGGAGCCCACTGATCCAGATTACATGGAGGTACTGGCTGGATCCAGTGTTGCCTACACCTCACCTGGACTGCGAAGTTCACATTCTCAGTTTGAGAACCGCAGCTGCGCTTGTTGGTTCTGTTTTCCCATCCCCATGATTTTGTGTACTTTCATAATGGTTTTTTTTGTACTATATGTAATTTTATAATTATTATCTATTTTAATGTACGATGTATTGTATCTTTTCTGTTTGTTGTAAACTGCCTTCAGCAATTTTATTGGAAAAGGCAGTCTACAAATAAAATGGAATGGAATGTTTTGAGAACTAGATGCATCCAGAAAAACTGTGCCATTGCTATGTAATGTTACCATTTGAGGCTCTTTGAACTATACACAAATATCATGAAATTTGCTCAGGCTGTGGTCTGTGTCCATTTACTTTGGTATCCGTTTATGAAAGCGCACCACCGACCTATGCAGTTAGCATGATGCTTGCACAGACTCTCTCTTTGACAGGTGATCTGATGCTTCCCCAAAGTTCTAAACAGAGTTGAATGGGTGGAAAAACACACACCTCTTCTTTTGACTGTTGATGTAGTGCTTTTTATTTACAATGAGGAGTATTATCACAAGTTAATCACTTGACCACACCCATTCTCTCTACCTGCAGCATGGAGGTTGGGTTTTCCATGCAGGTCATATTACAGTCTTTTAAGCATCTGTCTAGAAGGTGTTTTGATCCAAATAATGAAGCAACAAAAGAAGCAGCTGTGCCCTATCTATTTGAAGAGCAGTTCTAAAAATTATAGCATGGAGAAACAGTTATCTTTAGACAGAAGAATTGCTACCTAAAAGTCTTTTGTTTATAACTTCTGGTTGGGAAGGGTTGCATATGGAATCTGGCTTCCTAGAAGTCTAATCTTCATGCAGAAGAGGTAATTTCTGCAAGTGTAGCTTGTAGTACCGGTATCATATGTTAAAACTTATACAGTTACTAAAGACATAGGAGTCTTGATCTGGATTTCGTATAGCAGCCCAACTGTGGGATTGACAGACAGTTCTTACTTCTGCACCATTTTTCTTAACACTCTTCCCTTCCATGCCCTCATGATGGGACACAGATGGCAGGTGTATGCGCCCGTATGTCACTGGTGCTGAGGAAGTATACACTTGTCATTTTAATAAGATCATTTGTTCATAGTCTAGAGAACATGATTAGTGTAGTTTTTTAACTTTTCAATTTTATGTCGTTGCACACGTATCTATTATTTAAAGAGAGATACAAACTAATGTAAACCACAGCTGATCATGTTCATCTTCTGTCCCAAAATGTTTGGATGGAAAAGAAAACAATTGTTTTGTTAACCCTCAGACATTGGATGCTGGAATGCCTGCTATTCTCAAAATGGCTTAAACCAAAGCTGCTAGGGTTTTTGTTCTCCATATGAATATGTGTCTTGTTTTTTTAAAAGCAGCTCTGGGTAATTTATTATTTGACTGTTAATAAAATGCACCATTAAAAGTCTAACTGTGACTTTAACTTCTGTTCTTCTAGGAAGCAATAAACCTTTCAGTTTCTCAAAGTTTCATACAACATAATATGCTGTCAAGAAAACACACGGTAAAATAATTGTCAAAAATACTTGAAAGATGGCCAGTTGTTTTAAATCGTTATTGCAATCAATATTAATTGATTGCACAGACACTTGATTCAATTTATATAGATAGAGCATTGGAAAGGAAAGAAATATATATGTAAATATACATATAGCCAAATTAAGGCTGTACTTCTTCATGAAAAATAAGCTCTTGTATGATACTGAGGGTTGTACCATTCATTGTTTTTTGAACTTTGGATGAAGTATTTTCATGCTGTATAAAACTCATCCTCTGGCATTCCTTGAGTTTCATTCTGGTTTGTAGTTTTTGTGTGTGTAAACGTTTGCATTATTTTTAAATGCCAACAATATTGCATCCATATAAACATAAGTTTTCTCTAGCTATTTCCTTAAAGGAGTATGTTTCAATATATATGTATATTAAGGGTTTTTTTTATAAGCCATTGACAACATTGTTTAGAAAAGTTTTGGAAAGCATTTTAGGGCATGTATTTTGTCAAGCAAAAGGAAACTAGGAAATATTGTTCCTCCCTCTAATTCTCAAAGTCTGTGTTCATTTTTGAGGCTTCACTTCCAGTGCATTTCAAAGCAACATATCATAGACCCCTGCTGTTCCATTTGAGTGTGGGTGGCTGAATATTTATCATTCACTTGATTCAGACTTGCGAGTCTCTTGTATGCTGGTAGGCTTTTGCAGAACCATTTTGTGGTTTTGTGGTGTGGAACACTTTATTTTATAGAGTCTGAGCAGAGGCCAACAAATTTGTTTAAACTTCAGGCAGAGTGTGATCCAAGCCAACTGCCCTTGAGAATGAATCTTGCTGCTTACAGTTCATAAAAGCACACCACGAGTAACTGTACTCTGTATCAGATATGGATATTAGTTTTTGCATGACCTACGTACAGGCTGAGTGTACATGTCACGTACCATTTAGTCCTGGATATAGGGGAAATCAAGAAACAGCAGTATTCTATTTATATGAGCTCAAGTTAGTCATTGGCATAGTCATCTGTATTCAAATGAGTGTAGAAATTATGTAGATCCTGCACTAAAAGCAAACTGTTGTGATTATTAGCAGCCTGGCTAAAGTACTAAACCATGAACACACACAGCAAAAAAAGAGTATCTCTGGGGCAGCTCAGAGTTGACTTATGAGACTGGATTGTTCACACAGCATCTGTATCCATGGCAGTTCCAACATGCTCCTGGAATATTGGGCTAATATCATGCGGTATCAGCTCTCCAGCCAGATTGTTACAGAATGGTGAGATTACTTGCCTTATCTGGATGTGTGCTTTTGACATGAATCTTGAAGAAAATGGCCCTCATGTCTGTGCAGAACCAAAATCAGTCTGAAAATGGGTGCCACACATGCATGGGGGCTGGCTGTCACACCCTTCTGGGTATTTTGCGTCATCGAAACATCCAAAAGTAAGCTGCCTCACCATTGTGGGAGCAAGTGCTGACAAGTAAAATCTCAATCTTGCCTCACAGTTTTGCTCCTCAGGGACAGCGAGCACCAATTGTGGGATCCAAATAAGATCCCACATTTTTTTTTCACTATTTGGGGTAGCTAAGCATTCTATGCTAGAAAAGGTGGGTTAGCGAAGGCTTGGGAACATGAGGGCCATACACTATTGTCTGTAGCTGTGATCAAACACAGAAAAAAGAGCATCTCTGAGTTGGATCAGAGATGGGTTTGAGACAGGATTGTTCACACACTAGTCTGCTCCTCCCCACTTCTCATAAACATTCTGTGCTAGAAAAGTTGGATCGAGAACATGAGTGCTATACACTACTGACTTTGAGGGAAACCGGGGCACTTCTAAGGCCATTTGCTGGGATTCTAGAGCAGGAATAGGTTTGTCCTTGTCTCTGCTTGAGATGCCCATGAGCATTTGGTGGGCCACTGTGTGCAACAGGATACTGGACTAGATGGGCTGTGGCCTGATCCAGCAGGGCTTCTCTTATGTTCTTATGCCTCTGCGCTGCCTCTTCTGTTATTTCTGAACACAGTGTCTGAGGCATCTCTAAGCTGTTCCTTTTGCTGTGTCAGTTTTGAAGTTATTGACTTAAGTTCAACAAGTGTGTCTTTTTCATAGCTCACTCCTTCTGAAGTTACTAAAAGAGATGAGAATGGGAAATGTGTCCTCCCCCTTTTCTGTGAACTACTTTTTGATTCCAAATTTTATTTTGGATAATTCCTTCTCCTCCAATTCCAGGTTGCTTTGGCTTTCCAAAGGAACAGTTCAGGAATGAAGGGGGAGAGGAAGGAAACATAATTTCCTCAAATTTTGTTAGTTGGCATGCCTTCGAATTCAAACCGTTGATTACTTAGCAAGTGTTGACAGTATTAGGATAATAATAATTTAGTCTGTGAAAGATGCAAAAACTATTTTCTCACAAGCAGAAACTGATTTTGGTTCATTTCCATTTTAAAAAATCTTTTCGTTCTTTGTGGCAACAGACTTACAAACAGTATCATGGAATTTGGAAGGAACCTTGGTGCGTTGTGCTACTTCTGAATCTATAGGGATAGATGTCTTTATTTATTTGTATTTTTATACTGCCTTATACATGAAGGTATCACAATAACAGTGACTGACAGTATAGAGGGAAACTTTCTTCAACCTAAGGCCAGGGTAAGTAGAAGCCTGATGCACCTCTAGGGGGAGGCTATTCCATAGTCTTTGGGCTACAACCAGCGAGTCTCCACTTCTTTAACTACTGAAGGTAGTGGTATACCAGGATGGTATCCTCTGTATATCTTAAGGCCCCAACAGGTTGACATGGGAGAAAGCATTTAGATCTTGGTAGTCCAAGTACATGGCTGCTTTTGGGGCATATGTGAGGACTTGATCATCTTCTCCAAGAATGCTTACATGCAGATTTTACTATTTGGGCAAAATAGCACATTAGTTTTACTGCTGTAAATCAAATATTTTAATAAGAGAGACCACCTTTAAAAAAGAATACAAGAGTTAATACTCTGGGCAAAATGATACTGAAAAATATTACTTAAGGAATATGTAATATATTAAGATCAAACAATTTAATATTGCATTTCATAAGATTATTTTTCTTAGTATCCTTAGCTGCAGTCAGCAGGCCACTGATTTGTCAGGGACCTCAGGGCAAGAAGGAACAGCTTTATTTCCTTTAATGTAGGAACGCTGAGCATTCTCTACTGCACATATGAAGTATTCATCACTGCAGAGAATGGGATGCATCTTTGCAGGGATCTAGAGATCACCAGAAGTCCCTTTGGGTAAAGTCAGAGATTATTAATCAATATGGAACACTTTACTTGCTTAAAAGGTACTCAGAGTTTTTGTACTGTTTAACAGCAAAACAAATGGAAATAAGTAAGGTCACTTAAGAATGAATATCTGGATCTCTAAAGAAAAGATACCCATTTTTTTCTTGTCTTCTGTGACAGATTCATGTTTGTAAGATGAATATAAGGGCATTCTCAGGTCAGTCTCAACTTATGGTGACATTGTAGAAGCATTAATGTTTGTAAGAGTGAAGTGTGCCATTGACCTCTTCTAGATTGATAGTTAGGTATGTGCTAAATGCTGTTTTGAATGTTTTATAAAGGCTTTTTTATATGAGAGTAAGGCAGGCACTTACCTAAGCTCAGCTAGCCCCTGGCTGCCCACTCGTGTAGTGAAAAAACCAGTTGCGTGGCCTGATATAACAGAATTTCATCATCTGGCTTGACACAATTTCAGGCCTGTTGGACCTTCCCCCAGCTTTTGCATGCCCTTGATGCTGTGTTCAGATATAACAAAAGGGGTGCCTCAGTGGTGCCTCATGGAGACAGTCTGTGGCCCTTGAGTTCCCAAGTCTTCACTTACCCAACTTTTCCAGCATAGAGGATGTGATCAGATACAGAAAAAAAAAGTCTGTGGACACAGGGGATCGTGGGATCGTTTACACACCAGTGTGCCCCTCCCTGCTCTCATGAATGTTCTGCATGTGTTCAGACATAACGAAAGGTGCACATCAGAGGCGCCTCAGGGAAACAGTGTGTGGCGCTCATGTTTCCAACCCTTCCCTAATCCACCTTTTCTAGCACAGAATGTTTAGGAGAGTGGGAGATGCTTGGAATGACACCCCCCCTCCAAATTTCTCAGTTTTGGTATATCTTGGTAATTTTTATTTTCTCTGGTTTTCTAGGCCATTTTATAAAAATTTATTTTAAAAGAATAAGCTAAAAGTTTTAAACAATGCATTCAGAATGTAAAATAAATCAGATTTCTTAATCACTGATATAATATACGATTATTCCTGCTTTGTCTTTGGTAATTACCTATAGTTTGATCTAAGGCCTCTTGTTAATCCATATAATAGAATTTGAGCAGGTTGATCCCCTAATAATAGCAAATCAAAACTGAACACAGTATTTGCTTGATTTTTAGGTTAAGGCCAAGGAAGCCTTCTTATATATGCTAATTGAGTCTTTTTAAATTTCCTCTGGGCTGTCTGTGAGTGGAGCTTAGCCTCTGTTTTTATCTGTTGTGTTCATAGCAGTATAATTACCAATTAATAATAGGACTACATTGAACTGATTTGTTTTTCTCCCATTTTAGAAATAAGAGGAAAGAGGTAGGGAGAGGTAGGTTAAGGAAGTTTAGTGTGCTTGGTTTTTTATTTGCATGGAATGAGATGTTCTTTGTTTGTCACTCTCTGTGTGTATGAGAAAGAGACTGTATTGTAGCACAGTGTTGACCCTGTTTTGGATCTGCTGACCCTTGCCATTTTGTACTGGTGTGGACTTGTGTAACGCTAATTAGGGTGCAGTTTACTAGTGTGTGCCTTTTGAAGCCAGGTCCACCTCCCTTCAAAAAGTCAACAAAACAAAAACCCAGCCATGGTGGTCTTTTAAATAACAAGTGCAGTGAAGTTTTCATTAGCACGCTTTTTGATTAACTGTGATTGGCTTTTTAATTTCATTATTATTTCAGGATATTAACACTTGAATAGAGTACTAGAGTTAGTAGAGTTGGAATAGATTGACGATGATACACATAAATTCTTAACCAGATACTGGACATGCACGTAGCAGAATACGATTGGTTTTTGACTAGATTGGATTAATTCTTAACATTTGTGTATGCACACTTCTGCACTGGCAAGTGTACTAGGAGCCTCCTTTCTGCATACTGGTGTGGTCCAAGAGGGCCCCAGGTGGGCTCTCCCTTAGACCACATCAGCAGGTGGAAGGGGAAGCTCTTAGTACATTTTACTGGTCCAAGATATCAATGCAGAAACGTTCCATGTTTCTTGCAAAAATCTGTACTGGATTGTATATAGTGCAGTTTGTGCTGCGTCCATTTTATTTCCTCTTTCTGTTTTTGTCGTAGTTACTGTTTTCCTACTTCTGATGTACAGAGAATAAGAAGAATGTGAGTGGAAGAGACTACAGCTTGCAAGCTTCCTTATACATGAACTGGTTTCAAATTACTTACACCCATGTCAACTTTATATGCCAATTATTTGTTGGACAGAAAGTGCTTTAACTAAAGAAGTAAATCATGCATGTCTTTCGATGTCATGGCATTCCCTTTGAGGCCCAGGTGCTTTTGCAGAGGAAATTTGAGTGCATAGAAATATACACCAGGAGTAGTCCCAAACCCTCTTATTTTCCTTTTTAATTGGGAGCTTTGGGCTTTATTACGTGAGTCTATCTCAGTGCTGAAAAGCCAGTGGATTGAGAGAAGAAATTTCTTAGTTGCAAAATGTTTCAATATATCTGTCTACATTTGATTAAATAAAAACACTGCTACCCCTCTTTAAAGAACAAGTAATTTATGTAATCGTGCATGTTGGTGTGAAATGATACTTCTGAATGCCCAAATGGGAAACAGAGGACATCCATCCTTATTACTGCTTTTTAATAAAGGTAATAAAAAGAGATACCTGTTTTAGTGACCTTTGCTAAACTTTGTATCATTTGACATTGTTGAAGACATCAAATGAATGAATGCTAAAAAATGATAGACACGTTTTCCCATTTCCCACTTTTCCTTTTTCCCTTCAAATATGTATGCCAGTCATCTCACTCTGTCCCTTTCATATTTTTTTAAAAACAATTTAACTGTGATTTTAAGAACACAGCTGCTTAAGATCTCTATTAAAAAGCTCTCCTAGGATGACTTCAGAAACACGGTTTTCTTCCCAAGAAGTCAACTAATTATAGCCGAAATGAAGTTCAAGCCTTTAAGACCATAACAACATTTTGAAAACTTTCTGTATAGCCTGGAATATTCCTCTACTAAGCTTTGCTAAGGCCTTTAAAATGTGTGTTTGTGCATGTCTATTTGCTTTTATTGCACTGCTTTTAGTCACAAAAATGAAGAGTTAGCGAAGGGTGAGCTGCAGTATTCTTCAGTTTGGTTAATCATGATGGCTTTATTAGCATCTCTCTTTTGGTCAGTCACCGCTGGGAAAACTGATGATTTCAATTGTGTAATAAACTTTTTTTGTTGCAGAATGTAATTGGAATAGGTGTCAATAGATTCACCGGCTGTTGGGCTTTTAATATAATGGTTTATGCATTTAATAGAGTGATGCTTGAGTTCACTTGCTTATTTTACAGCGCACATGTAATCCTAAACTGTGTCAGCTTAGAAGTAAGACCCATTGTGGTCAGTGCTATTTATTATCAGGAGATTTAGCTTAGTATTACACAATCTTAGTGATAG
The DNA here is from genome assembly GCA_023333525.1 of Aspidoscelis tigris stejnegeri. Taxonomy (NCBI): domain Eukaryota; kingdom Metazoa; phylum Chordata; class Lepidosauria; order Squamata; family Teiidae; genus Aspidoscelis; species Aspidoscelis tigris. Next base: position 46,955,418 of record JALMGA010000005.1, on the reverse strand, counting down.
TTTTTTTGCTTACTGAAAGCGTGTGAGCTGATAATATTCTGTCTATGTGAATTGCTATTGATTCTTATTAAAATTTTGCTTTAGAACAAATCATTGTAGGATGTTTTTCTGGTGAACATTTCTACTATTATACTGTCCTCGTTTCCCAAAGCAGGAAGTCATTTGGGAGCAGGGATTTAAAGGAAACAGTTACAAAATGAATAATTTACAGGCATTCTTGTGCATACTTCTACACACACTTTTTTAGATATGGTTTTGGTGTATGGCTAGAATCTCTTTATCACTGTGTTAACAGCCATCAGGCTGCCTTTTAGCCTTTTTTTTTCTTTAAGCATTTTGGAGGCAAGGGTGAAAGAGCTTAGTAACGGATCAGATGTTTTCTGAACCATCTACAATTTCTTAATTTTCTTTGTTTTTATCATGACATGAAGCTGCCAGGTAATGGATTTTGCAGCTGCCATTCTCATTTTTCCAAAACAGCAAAATAAACGAAAACTCTAAATAGACAAGGTTCAACCTACCATGTGATATTATTTTTCTTCTGACTCCTTTGTTTTGAGTGCTCTTATATTCTCAATTTTCTGAGAAAGTTTGTTTCTGATGAATAATGACGAATCCAAAGGGGAAATTAAAGGTTTCCTGATTAGCCTCAGCCCAGTTATTTGGACTTTGTGATCAGTACTCTGGGATAATTGACTGCTCCCAGGGGTGGGGGAAGGACGAGTATAAATTGATTGTAGAAAATGCTGATTGTATATGCACATGGGGTTTTGATGTCCCAGCAGAATGCAGTTTTACATATCAGTTCATTTCAATACAGTCAAGTGCAGTGATGGGTGGATGGTTAGATGAGCAGAGCACAACTTCTGTTTGGATTTTCTAGTGACTCCTTACCCCATATTAACCTGTCCATGCTTTGAGATATGCAGATAAGGTCCTCCTGGATAAACCATCACCTTTAGGTGAATACTTGGGACAGGGCCTTTTGGGTGGTAGCCACCAGACTACCCTGAGGTGCACATGATATCTTCATTATATACTTTTGGTAGATGGTAAGAGCAGTTGTTTACCTTGGCTTTTGGCTGATGAAACAACTCTCCCCCTCTCCTTCAGGAAGGCACTGTTACTTTTTGTGGGTTCTTTTAAATTTGTTTTTACTGTTGAAACTGGCCCTGAGACCTGTGAGTGTAGGGCAAGATAATCATAATCATAATATAAAAAAAGAATTTTGTGATGGTAACTATATTTGGGCCCACATTCTTCCCCATTTCCTCATCTTTGCTGATCTAAGCAGGTGCTAATGCTTGGCAAACAGGAATGTTAACATTAGAAACACATCAGGAATAAAAATACCATCAGAGTAAACCTATAGCAGTTTAAAAAACAGTCACCAGGATTTCGATGGATGACTTTACCAGCCCTATCTGAAAATGTCAGGGACCAAACATGGTATGATAAAGGGGGAAGACATGTGCTGAGTTAGTGTTCTAGATTGCTGAAAAATATATTTAAATGGTGTGGAAGGTTAAAAAGCAAAAATGTTTCTTATCACTTGATATTTTATATACTAATAATTTATTTCTCCTTCTCCTCCCCACCTTTCTCCCTTTCCCTCTCCCTCTTCAGGGTTAAGGTGAGGGAAAGTGTCTTGGATTTCTTAGGAGGTTTTCCAAAATGCTATTTGTGTTGCTTCCGGTGTGATCCACCCATCCTTCTCTGCCTCCTGGTGCTTGAAATTCCCACATTTTAAATAGTACTTGGAATGACATCATTTGGCTCACTTGAAGGAAGCTCACAACTGACAATCTTAATTATTTTCCGATTGCTATCTTCAAACAGGAAAGTAAACAAAATCATTGTAAGGTTAGGATGTGGAAAATCTTTTGAGTGCTTTTTCTGGGTTATATCTGTTTATTAAAGGTAGGACATGGCTGTGGCAAGAGCTAAACTGAAAATTCACATGAAATGGAAATAGCATTTATTTTAAGGCTGCTGGTATTGTGTTCAGAGAGTTTGCAACAGCAGGCTGTCTAAGTTACATCCACACAGAATGAGTTGATATTTTCAGTATCAAACATTAATGCATCTTACTTAGCCTTTAAGGCTGAGTTCCCATGCAAATGGTTTGGCACACTTTTTTGGGGTGCTGTTTGGGCAATCATGGGCCGGGCACAGGACCGGGAACACATCTCGGGTGTCCCCATTGCATTCCTGGCAACGTGGGACAGGTACGGGTTCGGCGCGGATGCTGGTGCCCCCATGAGAAGTGTGCCGAAATGGTATGGTGGAGCAGCGCCCCCTCCTCTGTGCCCCCTCTCACTTCATTGGAAGCTGGATTGCCTTATCTCCTGATTTGCAAGGCAGAGGCGTGTAAGGAAGGCCTTGATTTAGTTGAGTGCACTCAGCTGAGCAAGATCTGTCAAGCCAGCTATCAAGTAAAGGAGTGCATATCCGGTAAAATAAGGGGAAAAAACAGCCATGGCTTCAGCTGCTTTCAGATGCTGCAGTGTTCTCCCTTTGCCCCTTTCACGATCTGGGCAGGAAAAGGTTGTATTTCACTTCGGAAGTAAAACCAGAAGTGGAATAAAGCCTTTTCCTGCTCAGATCATGAAGGGGGAGCAGAGGCTGCAGCGTTCTCCCTTTTCCAGGGTGGCAATAAGGTTGCCACCCTGGAAAAGGGAGAACACTCCAGCCTCTGAAGCCCCTGAAAGCAGCTGAAGCAGCGAGTGTTTTTAGGCCACTAATGCAGTTAAACAGCATTACCATTGATCCAGATTAGGGCCTCCCTTCAGACGTTTTATCAGAAGATTCCTTTAAGAGTAAAGGACTGTAGGTTCTGCTTGTGGAATTCATTGTCTTTATGGGATTTTACATGGAAATAGAGATTCTTAAGAGGTCTCTTTTCAAAGCACACCATATTCTCTCTTGATTATAAGATACGTTTTTTTACTTTTTAAAATATACTAGTTATCTTTGAAGCATTAGATTCTAGACTGTTATTATCGAAGTCAGATTTTCAAAAGTTGAGAGATGGAAGCTTTGTTGATAATTGTGTGCTCAGGAGGAGGATTGGAAAAGCTAAAAAAGAAAGGCTACTTTAAGCAAAGTACATCTGCAGTTTTAGGAATCATAAACTATAATTTGCTAAATTATAGGGCTGAAAACTAGTTCATGCTATTACAGTACTGAATGTTGTGTTTGAAATGTCCATTTATAATAGGCAAAAAAACCAAACTTAATTCTAGAGGTCTGCCAAAGTTGTAATTATTCTTTTTAAAACCATAACTTACAGTTACTTAAAGGTGATTTGAGATTCATGACCAAAATAAAATTTAGTTACAATTTACGATTACTTAATGATAGATCAATCCAGTAAGCAGTTTTATGAAATTAACATTAGGCTGTATTTGAGAATACCTTATTTCCTTTCTCCTACTCTAATAAATATTTGCAGACTGCCTGTATTTCTGAAAACACAGTACACTGTTAATAGTTTGGATTTATACAGAATACTTTTAACAGCATCTCTTGGGGAGAAAAGCATCAGGCAGCACGATTAACTCCATGTATCTCTATATATCTGGAGTAAAAGATACCATTATATCTTTTTTTTCCTCTATAAAAGCCAGCCGCTGATCCTCAGAAGAACAAATAGCTGCAATGAATTCTACAAACTGAAAACTGGAGTACTCTGTTAATCAAGAATGAAAACTATGGAATTGTCTAGAAATGAAAGGGAAGAGAATTTTGTCACAGCTTAGAAAAACCTTCCTGTTGGATTGTTTCCAGGTTAAACAGGTCTGTGGTCATAGGAAATGCAGGCTTATAACTCTGCGTGGATTGGTGATGAATAACACAGAAGGGGGGCCCTAGACACGGCTAAAAAATCCAAGCTTATTGCACAAGGGCATTTTATTTGAAAGACGTATTTAATGATTCTGCATTGCATTATACACCTGATACTTTGAGTTTAAAAAATTGTGATTTTAAGAAATCTTACTGCAGAATATCACATTTCTCTGCATTTTTTTATCTTGTGGGCAAACTGTGAGCGAATGGAGAAATTGCTTTTACCTAAAAATGTCAGAGTGTATTTCTAGGAAGTGATCATGTGAATGAAAGAATCTTGGCACTACAACCTTATGAAAATGCTAAAACTGGGAATATTGACTGTGGATCTCGGTGAGCCATTTTCCTCTGTAGTCGCGTTATGCTGAACTATCGGAAAAACATGGGTTTTTCAAGCAATGATTGTAGACAACCAGGATGAACGTTAGTGGTAGAATGGGAAGGAATGATAGGAACAGGCTGCATTTAGTGAAAAAGGCGAACGTGTGTTTTTCATTTTTTAAAATCACCTGTCATCTGGTATCAGGTTTTGTGTTAAAGGTAAAATGGTTAATGTAATGAAATCTATCTCCTTGTATACCTACAAAATGGCAGAGCTTAATAGAAGCTATATTAGAAAGCAAATCTAGGCCACGGCTGCTACTTTTTATCAGGTGTTTCAGTTTTCAACAGGAAGCAAAACGGGGGTAATTTGCAGGAAGTAAAACACTATTCACCTTAGTGAGAAAAAAATTGCCCACCTTACCTGTGTCCCTGGTTTGCTGTGCTTATGGCTGACGAGAGGTAAAAGTCAAAATGCCATGTCCACAGGTGTTCCCTGCACACCAGTCCTCTGACTTGACAATTCACATATTCCTCCTGCTATACCTCTTGCACAGTTTTTATGAGAGACCGTCTTTCAGCAGTTTGATGTGCCATAGTTTGAAATCGCTTCTCCCCTTCATCCAGGAGCCTAAATACTGAAGCATCTTAAAGATGGATAGTTCCCAAAGAGTTTTGTAATCAAGGAGAAAGTTTTTAAATTGTTACATAAATAGGGGGAAAGGATAAATAGCATTTGTGAGACATGATTAATTAGAATATTAACTGAAAAGACTAACTGTAATTGCAACTGTACTTTGTGTAGGCTACTGCCAGTGGTTTTCATAAATTTTCATTAAGGCGGATAATATATTTTCTTCAAACCCCCCCTTTTTTTGGGGGGGTAAAACAAACTTCAGTTAGATGAACCTGAAAAATGTTGCAGTGAAACTTCATTTGTCAGCTCATTATTGCATGATACTTGGAATAGGTTTTTGAAAAATTATGTAGACCCATACAGGAGGCAGAAGCATCCTTCAAACAAAGATGCTGTGTACACACATACCCCAGGTGTTGAATTCAGCTGAAATATATTCCACTGTAGGAAACACATGATATGGAGTTGGTCCTCCATTATTCTTTATGGGTAAGATATTTGGAACTTCTCTGTGTTTGACTCGATCAGACAGCTTTTCTGTTGAGAGAGCTAAAATGTTATGAGATATTTTGAGTTTTGTTCCAATGTGTGCATTTCTGGCCTGGTCCACTCTCCTTTTTCTGTAAAAATGGTCTCTAACTGTAGTCATTCAGTAGGTCAGTTTTCTCTGTTCTATTAAGTTGGGTCTCTTAATCCATTTTCTCTTGGTATACACTAGTACCTTGCAACAAACCTTGTTATTCATGGTTGATTTCTTCCCTAGCTTAGAACAGTGCTACACTAATTAGAGTGAATTTGAATGTGATTTTAGTTTTCTTACAACTCTGTGTAAGTTGAAAATTTTCTGCTCTTTTAGGTGCACTTGCTAAGTTACTAATCAGTTTCTTACCAACTCTGCTTCTTTCTAGTCTGTCTGGATCTAGAACTTCTTTCTGGACCACATCCTTGAATGCTCAGAATTCAAATAATCTTGCTTTGAGTTCTCTCTCTCTTTTTGTATACATCTTGGCACAGTTCTTAATAAGGTGAAGAGCTTTCCTTTTGCTCAGTTCTCAGTCAGGTGTAGCAAAAGGTTTTACAAGTTGAAAGAGTGCCATGAGATAATTCTTGGAGAAACTGGTTAGTCAAGTAATATGTAAACAATGGAGAAAGAACAATCATGTTAATATTTAATAGCATAGAGAAAGTCAATATCTGTTCCTTTATGGGTTGATAGATCTTGGTATGAGTGCTAGTTAGGGTTCTTTTGAACAGCAGACCAGAGGGTAATTAAGTTGAAATGTTTCTTCAGAACAAAATTTATCATTCAGTATCTTGTTCCAAATTGAAATGCTGTACATTTAGATAAATTACTAGCTATATTTTCATACAAACATTTTAATGTTAAAAGCAGCTCCTGTGTGACTGCATAGTTAATTAATGAAATGGAAATGTTAGTTTGGTGAGAAGAAAATAATATATCAGTGTCAAGAGTGATTTCAGTAAGTTTCCACTCTGATGTTCGTAGGACTCCCACACTTCTGGTTTTTAGGTTTTACCCAAGACTTCCCAGAGTGTGCATGTTCCCCCCATCTTTGATTTTAGTCAAGTTCTTATATTATGATTTAGTATGATTTTAGTTGTTTTTATTCTTCTTGTTATAAAAGCTGCTTCAAGATTATATTTTAATGAGAAGCAGTATATAAATATTTTAATAAATAAATATTATCAGTGTATCTATATGTGTTCTATACTTGCGAGCTTTGATCCAAACTGGGGAGGTGAGGAGATGAGGTTCCCACTGAGATGTGAGATTTTGAAGAGGGGAAAAAGATATATTTTAATGCTACTTAGTAGCTAATTAGAATAATATAACCATGCCCTCAACCCTCCTAGATATATTTTTAAATTTTTTTAGCAGCATAGATTTGCTCATGGTGAGTAGGGCAGGTGATTCTATCACCTAATGCGGTGATGGCCAACCTATGACACGCGTGTCACAAGTGACACACCAAGCCCTTTTGGGTGACACACCTGGTCACCCTGGCACCTGGGCGTGTAGTGCTTGCTTGTTCTTGAAGTGTATGAAATACCAACTTTCAATTGAAGATTTAGCAACAAAAGTCACTAATGTAAAGAATTATTTGTTTTTGCTTTTAATAAAATACATATATCAAAAATATAACTTTTTTACAAGAGCCACAAATATCACAAAATTATGGATATTTCTAGAAGTGACACAGCACCCGAGTTAAGCTAGGTTTTCTTGTGAATTTTGACACACTGAGCTCAAAAGGTTAGCCATCACTGACCTAATGCTAAGTACTGCCTTAAGCAATCGTAGAAAGCTACTAGTTGGGGAACTTAGTTTTTCTAACATAATTTACATGAAGTGGTGGTTTCCCTGAACAGAACAGCCGTGTGACACGAAGGAAGACTGTGCAACACCCCCCCCCCGTATAAATATATGTATATGTATGTATATGTATATGTGTGTATTACACAGTCTAAAATTAGAAAAGGTTTAATTTTCTACATTTATAAAATAATAAAATGTGTACACACACACTCACCTACAAAAGTAGAAGTGGGCAATGATGTGATACAAACATGAGTACAATATTTATTTCAAAAAAATGAGAAGAGGGAAGTAGGATTTGGTGAAAAGTAAGTGGTTGTTGTACGAAAATGTTAAAAAGCCCATAACCACAGATGAAGCCTTCCCAGGGCCTAAGCATTGTGTTTCCTTTGTTAGTGTTGGTAGCAAGGAATTGCAGAGTTGCTGTTTTTGGTGTTGCTTCTGTTGCTGTCAGTTCCTGTTTGATGCACTGCTTTTGTCATTGCTTACATTGGAGGAGAAAGTGAAAATCGACCCATCAACCCTCTGCTTTTTAGGCAGTTTGCACTGCCACTGTTCTACAACTACTTGCAATTGGAAACTTATCCCAGAAAACCAGCTTATCTCTTTCACAGTTTCATTATGGATATTGGATAAATATTGACCTTGTAGGAAATCTTGTGACTCTTGATGCTTTTAGATATATTATTGCACTAAATATCAGTGTCAAGCAGACACTTCCAAGAAGAGTCCTTTATCCCCCACACCCCAGTTTAATTTTGAAGGTTATTTCTCATTCTCTCTTTCTTATCATGCCTCTCTACATCTTTATGAAGAAAATTTATGATTGAGTGTTGAGTGGGCTAATCATCCTCTTAATCTAGAGCAGTCTTTTGTAATATTTGCATGCTTTTACAGCTGGAGATGGAAACAGTTGCTATTGCTGTGTAAGATGGGCTTTTAATATTGCACTTGGGAACTGAGGAAAGTGGTTTACCAGGGACTTTGGTTTTTAGAAGGATTGTAAAAGAGCTTCACGTTTCACCCACATGATTCTTAGGAAAGCTAAACCTCCTGGAAAATAGCTGTTAATTTTTGCTCAGTATCCAAGTTAGTACCAAAGAGAAGGTGATAACTGCTAACTGAAAGTTGGCCTTTAAGTTGTAAGGGGCACTGAGTAGGTAGAATAGTGAGAATGGAATTTTATTATTCCAAGAGCTACTGGCTGAATTCAGGAGAAAGTCTTAAAACTGATGTGAATTTTCTGTTGCAGATGTAGTAGGAAAGAATGAGGTTCATTGCAAATCCTTTCAAATCTTTACCCTTTTTGTACTTACCTGACCTAAATCTGGTTCAGTGGGTCTGGAACAACCAGGCCTGTCAATTGGGTCTGTGCCTCCTCCCAACTGCAAAGCTCTGAAGGCTAGGGAGAAAAGTATCTAGCTTCAAGGTCCGGTGTGTATGATTTGGCAGCATGCTATAGTGTCTTGCTGGAAAGCACCTCCCTGGTAGAACAGGGAGACCTGCTGGCACCCCCTCTAAATGGTGCTACCAGTGATCTTGTTTTAGTATTAAAAAATCTTCAGTGAAGATGACAGTGATTGAACTTTGCAAGTTCTGAATAATGCTTCAAGCATAATCTGATAGGAAATTTTGGGTGTTTTTCCACTGTCACTAGAAGTACCCATTACGTACCCATTAATGGGTACTTCTAGTGACAGTGAAAAGACACCCTTAGATGATGATTGGCATTTATGACTCATCTTTGCTCTGAAGGGGAAGACTGCATACCATTCTTCTCCTTTCTATTTATCCCTATAGCAACTGGTGAGGTTGGTTAGGCTCAGAGGGTTAGACTGATTCAAGATTAACCAATGAATTTTCAAAACCAAAGATTCAGGAGCTACATACACAAGTTTTTTTGTTTTGTTTTTTAATAGCTCAAAATTGACTTACAGGTGGTAGCATAGTGGTGCTAGAATTCCCATTCCATCTCTGATTCATTTTAAAGTCTATCAAATGCATTACGGGACTGCATTTTCTTGCCTTTGGTGTGAATTAAGGTATTAACATACCAAGTTTTGTTTTGTTTGTTTTTTACTCGATGTGGATGCAGGCTAGCCTGGTACTGCACCAGACAGACAGACAGACAGACAGACAGACAGACAGACAGAGAAAGAAAGGAAGGAAGGAAGGAAGAAAGGAAGGAAGGAAGAAAGGAAGGAAGGAAGAAAGAAAGAAAGAAAGAAAGAAAGAAAGAAAGAAAGAAAGAAAGAAAGAAAGAAAGAAAGAAAGAAAGAAAGGAAGGAAGGAAGGAAGGAAGGAAGGAAGGAAGGAAGGAAGGAAGGAAGGAAGGAAGGAAGGAAGGAAGGAAGGAAGGAAGGAATGTACTGCCTCTTTCTTAGTCTGGAAATATTGCATTGATATATTATTCATGACAAAAATGAGTCACATCAGACAAAGGACTCTTCTGCAATATTATCAGACTAGGTAACAGGCCAACTGGAATATGTCCTCATTTAGTCATTGAAAGATACTTTCAGATGTGAACTCACCGGAAAACAGTTGTATTCTGAATTGAATTATTGAAATTGAAAAAAAGAGAGGATGAATGAGAGAGATGAAGAAATCAAGGATAGAACAAATCATAATGGAACAGGTAATTTAAAATTTGTAATTCTAAATAGAATATATTCTTGTTCATTTCTTTGTACACACAAATACACTGTGTATAACTGCTTAGCTTACAGAATTCCCTTGAATGTGTGCCTAATTAGCTGATGTTCCGTATTACAAAGAAAGTGTTTTCAGTTCAACCAAAATGCCACTTTTGACAACTTAATCTACTCTCTTGAAAGCATAGGTCATGTTTTATAATCACTTCTCCCTGTACTACTTGGGGAAAGCATACAATACATTTGCTAGTTATTTTTGCAGTAACGGAAAGGAAGGTGCAGGGGAGGTTGCCTCGTGTTTCTTCTTGGGTAAGAGTGACAGGAGAGCTTCTGGAATGATAGGATTGATCATATTGAAAAGCAAAGGGGCAAGGCAGCCATTGTGCCACCGTTCAAGCATGTGACTACACAGATTCCAGCTGCCATCATGCCTTGCAAAACCTGAAATTGGGTGCAAGTAGAGCATCACATCACTATTTCAATCCGCTTCCTCATTCCCGCTCTGTCTCATCCCTATGCTATGTATAAAGTCTGCATAAGATTAATACCGTCATTGGAAATAAACCTATCAGAAGGGAACATTGATGATCACTTTGAATATTAGCTATAGCAATACTGTATCCAGCATATTCCGTTTGATGATTAATGCCAGCGCTCAATTTCTAGAACAGGTTGTGAAGATTTAGGAATGATAAATACATAATGTGTTCCAAAAAATAATTTTTTACCCTAATTGAGAGACAGCAATAATATTGACATGCCAAAATCTGGTAAAAATAATCCACCAAAATACAGTACTTCTGTTTTCTATATAACTGTGGGTCTATGCAATAAAAAAATACAGTGTTTATAAAAATGCAGCTAATGAGATGCGCTAGCTGTGCTGTTTGCAAAAATCTCTAGAATTTGGCAAAGTATAATGAATAATGGGTTTTACAGCTCTGTCCATGAAATAGGCCATGTTATGTGTAGTAACAGAGAATATATTAACATTTGTTTTGTCTTCAGATGACACAAAACTTCCATTTCAGAGGGTTTCTCCCCCCTATAAAGATCTGTGCCTTTTTTTAACCTCCTGTAAGTTGTAGGCATAGTGACGCAAAAATAGGCAAGAGGTATTAGACAATTCAAATTCAATTATTACTTATGAGGAAATAATAAATATATAAAGAAATCTCCAAGATTGTATTTCTTTTTTACTATGAATAATAATTAAAGATTTTCCGAGAACATTAAAAGTTAAAAATATTGAAAATGAGAAGTCGAATTACATTATAGAAATACTGTCTACATGTCTGGCCAGGGCTGCAGCGCCTGTCAAAGTTCCTTCGGCAGTACATCAGCCAAGGCCGCCTCCATTGTCGGAACAAGCTTAACTGCTTCTCTTTCTGTGGGAATGCTGCTTGCATGCCACAGCTGGGTGCTCAGAGGTGGAGGCTAAGAACAGGGAAGAAGCCTGCCCTAAAGGTCTTTTACGTGAATAAAGTTAAATGTACCTGGCTTTTTGTTGAGCTTGTAGTTTGATGTGTTTCCCATCAGAACCAAAGCCTGAAACTGCAAGATATTGTCAGCCTTGAGTTTGTTCAGGAATGAGGAGAATCATCAATTACATGTAAAAAATTCAGGTAGATCATTGGCTAAAGTTTGCTAAAAATTGAAAACTTAAGGTGGACTAATTTGGGGTGTCTTAGATTAATGATAGCCAAGAACATGCCCTAAGAAATCTCCGATTGGCTGATCAGTGAAGGTTTTGCCTTTGTCTTCTGCTTGAGATGCCCATAAGCATTTGCTGGGACACTGTGGCCCCCTCTAGACTTGCAGAATAAATCTGCAGATAAGGGGGAAATTGCAGCTTACCTGCTGTGAATTGATGACACGTCATCCCGACCTGATACACAGCTTCCCTGGAAGCTGCGATAGCTCAGTTGGCACTCGCCATCACATGGGATGAGGCAGCCAGTCAGATTTGAGCTCCCTTCTCTGCTCTTGTTGTCTCTTCTTGCAGTCCTGCCAAGACTAGCGGAAAGATTCAAATTTAGTTAATACCATGCAGCGAGTGTTCTTCATCCTGCACTATGGTAAATACGCAGTACTGATAGGATGATGTGTCACCACTGCAATCTGTCAGTTGTGGTGTGTGATGCACCCACCACGACTGCACATTCCCTGCCCAATATTAATGAGTTGGGATGCACCATATATACGAGAAGATGCTGGACTAGATGGGCTGTGGCCTGGTCCAGCCAGGGCTTGTCTTGTGAACCTGGCAATCGTAGTGATGCCCTGCTCCTGTGACGGTTCCTTACTTAAGTTTCTCAAAAAATTATTCTACTTTCAACAAAATAACATGTTAACTGAGACTTAGCTAGAAGTAGCTGTCTGTTGCTTATTGTTTTGAATAAGGATGTCTAAAAGCATCTTTTTTTCTGTAATCTGATGTAGGGCATTCAAGGGTTTCCTCTTGCTGAAGGCAATGCCTACTATTAGATTATAATTAAAAACTACTGCAGAGCTTCATGCGGTTGGCAAAAACAAGAGAAACACAATTATGAAAAGAATTGCTAGTCATGATTTAATGCTTCTTGAGCACTACTAGGGAACAAAATATAAAATGGTGTTCTGTGATGACAGTAGCTTCAAGGGTGCTGGAGGTGGAGGGTTAGAGCCAAATATGGGCAGAGTAAACAAGGACGGTTACTTTTGTACAGCAGGTTACATTTCAGGTATATGGCCTGTATTTACTTAATCTTTATGGACCTATGGGGCACATGTAAAATTCTGAGAAACTGTTCTGGACCCGAGCACCAAAATCATTTTGTGAACAATAATTTTAAAAGGTGAGCGCTAGATCCAAAGTGAGGCTCATAATTGTCACCTGTGAAGATAAGATATGGGTTTAAATGTTATGTAAAAACTAGATGTAGTGTACCTTACTGGATTTCTAGAAGTGGACGAGCCCTTATACGGGTTGATTAGTGTCTCCTAGCATCCATTTGGCTCTCTGAAGTCTTCAGAGGCAGAGAGACGTTTTGTCACAATGCAGTGCATCAAACTGTTCTAATTGACCTGTAGGCCCACTTATTTCTTCTCCCATCTGTCTAGTTTTGAATGGCAGGAATAGCACCTCAGATAAGCATTCAACATGTTTTTCAGGGCTTTTGAAGGAGAGGGGTCCAGTAGGCTTATTGAAGCATTCCATGGTTTTGTTGATGTTAATACATTAACATACATGGTGGGATTTGACCTGCTCTCGCAGGCTCCAGCTAGTGAGATGCAGGTATATCCAAATAAGGCTCCCTCTTGTTCTTAGAAATCTGGTAGAGGTAGATTGTGTTGCAAGGTATATGACCTTCTAAAGTCATTTGAAACAATGTCTGCACAGCTGTAATAGAGATCAAATAGTGAAGAGGAACTGTTCTAAGCAGAGAGAGTGAATAACTTCAGCAATTTCATTTCATTAGGTTCGGATGCTTCCATGGATAGTAGAAAAAAGCTTTAGCAGGCCTATGTGTATCTATCTTGTGAGTCTTCAATTTAAACATACAGATGCACATACCCATTCTTATGTCTTCCACAGCATCACTAGAGACATTACATAGCAATGTGAAGGTTGGTGAACACAAAAGTGTGACAAAACTACTCTTCTGATCGTGCTTTCTCTGCATGAAGAAAGCCTTCAGGGGCATTGTTTGCACCTTTGAGGTCCATGGTGTCAGCTCCTGATCTGATGCTGCTGTAAACAATATGTAAAATGTGATCCTAATGAAAAGAGACTAAATCAAGAGATGAAGGGAACAGATTTTGAATTGCAGTAGTAGTTATGACAGGAAAAAACAACAGCAGGTTACATTTTTAGCCTGCCCTTCACCCAAGGGAATAAATGTAGGCTCCAAGCCATCAAGTTTGTCTTCTGTATTAACTTTTTGTCTGAAGGGAAATGGTAAGAGATGAGCAGTTCAGTTACATTTTGTCTCTCTTTTACAAAAAATACCCATCTTGTCATTATCCAGAACTTCTGTGTCAGTTTAAGAAAGATCTGAATTAAAACTTTCACATGTTCAGTAGAAGTGGTTTCCACATGTAGATCCTTCGTCCTATAGCACAGCAAGAAGCTTGTCCTGTTTTCAGTGTTTTCTCATGTTCTAGCTGGTCTTACCTCAGTGGAACATAAGGACAAACCCACCAAATCCAGACAGATGCTGTAGAAAATTATAGAGTCTAGAAAAGAAAATAAGACCTTAACCTTACTAAAATCTGACTTGGCAGAATCAAAAAATTGCACAGGCCTTTCATAGTGGTTTTAAGGTTTGAAGTAGCAAAACTGAACTGTGGCTTAAAGCACAAGTTCATACCTCTATTGAGGTACAAATATTAACATGGCATGAACAGGTTACAGGCCCAAATTACCATGCTTAAATTTGTAAAGTGCTGGGTGTGAGCCCTACTGATATCAATATCACTGATGATTTTAATCCGATTAGGCTAATATCCTTGAACCAATGAGGCTTTTAACGTTATTGTAATATTTATAAAACATTTTTGCCACAAGTAATCCCTAAGTGGCACCAGAAAAGTATCAACATACACAATCAAAACCTAAAATGGATATAAAATCACAGTAATCAATCAAAATATTACAGCATGACCAGCAGTACTAAAAGCAAATTTCCTAAAAAGCCTGGGAATTAAATGCATTTTTGAAATGCTGACAGAAACCCGTCAAGGCAGTGTCCATCTGTGCTCCCAGAGTAATGGAGTTTAATTGTTACTATGCACTATCCTGTGCTTAGTGGGGACTGACGTCTCTCCCAAGCCTGCAAGCCACAGAGTTTTCAGGATTTGAAATTAAAGGTGTCATCTTAAATTGGGCCTGCTTATATTTAGGCGGCCACTGCAGATCATATTAGATCATTCAGGTCAGTAATTTTTCTGGAGCATTCTAAGCTCGTTGCAATTTGCACACTGTCTTTAAGGACATCCCTTTATATAAGTCATTGTAGTAGTCAAGACAGAGCATGAAAAACCTGGCTATGCTGTACAGGGATGATTTGACATATTTTGCAGACTAAGAAACTGATTCAAGTGGAAGTGCACATCCATCTGTAATAGGCTGATTGTCCTAATCCTATTTCTGGTTGCAAGAACTGCCCACCAAGAATGAACTCGGTTTCATTTTTGTTGAATCTCATCCAATTTATTATTTTCAGGCATTAGTTCAATGTTGCCACAGCTATCCACAGTTCAAATCGTATGGAAACCTAGAGATGTGTGAGTGCTATCTGCAGAAGGATGACACAGAAAGATTAGTCACTCGGTGACTGGTCCCAGCATCTTGACTGTAATGCAGATAACTGACAGCATAACCAATGTGATATTGTGTAGAAATCACTTGGTTCTTCCTTTTGGAAACAGACTTGCAACCGCAAATGGAATTAGCAGCATAAAGGTGGCTCTTTCTGCACTTAACTGGCTTAAATCAGGATTAGTGGGTCTGGAATAGTCGGGCTTACTGATCCAGATTGTGAGGATGCATGGGCTGGAACAGTGTTGTCTGCAGTGAGAGCGTTGATCTGCATTTAGGCATGTCATAGCTCCAAAGCTTGTGTGAGCCAGGCAGCTCTCCCCCCCCCCCACCTCTGGTGGGTGTTTTTTTGGTGGCATGCTATGACGTTCCATTGAAATGTATTTCCAGAACATGGAGGCATGCCATCTTAATGCCATCCAATTAAAGTAGTTCACCAGAGATCCAGATTAAGCGCTTCTTAATCTGGATCTGGCTCCATTTAATGAGATAGACTTGGAGTGGGGGACGACGACGACGGCTCCTTAGTTCGTAGAACCCGTTAGAGAATATCATTGTTGATGGCAATAGAAGTTTGAGAGATAAGAAATAATTAATAGGGTCCCATTTCCTCAGTCCCTCCACAAATAAATAATCTGGCACAGCCGTTTCAGTGCCAGAACTGGGTCTGAGGTCAAATAAAACAATTTGCTGCATCCAGGAATAAGAACATAAGAACATAAAAGTAGCCCTGCTGGATCAGGCCGCAGCCCATCTAGTCCACAATATTGCTACAATGACATATATTTTGTAAGAAGTTGAGAGTAGTTGTCCACAACGTCAGGGCAAGGACAGAGATGAATGGCCTTATACACAATATTTAAATTTACAGAGTTTTTCTATTACAGTTGAACCCCCATATTTGTGGGGGATACATTCCAGACCCTACCACAGTTAAAGAAAAAACATGGATAATTTGAATCCTGGGAAATGCACTCCATTTCCAATAATTCCTGTGAAATCCCATGAGATTTCACATGTATCTTGGGGAATCTTGCTTGATTTAGGGTGCCTCCAAACTCCCCCTTGCTCTGCGAAACTCCTACCAGTCCTCCAAACTGGAGGACTGGAAGCTTCGAATTTCCAGCACAGCTGCTTCCTGTTGGCCAGATGGGAAGCTGCATCACTGGCAGTAGGAGTGCTGGAAAGACACATAAGCGCACAGTAAAAAGATGCTGGATATCTAGCATCTTTTTACTTTGTGGGATGGGAAAGAATGCCACTCTCCTACTGCAGGGGGCAGAGGGACTGAACTTGCCTCGCTGCTTCTGGTCCAGTCTGGAGACACCCATAGTTTGAAGTTAGTGACTTGGTATGTTTGAATGTCAATTTGAATAGTACGATGTTTGTTTGAATGGCATGAATATTTTAGTCATTCAGCCTCGTCTATGGCAGCTTTGGAAGGAGATCTAGTTGTGAGGGTGACTGTTTTGACAATGTGATATTTTCCTTTTTGACTCTGGATAGCATAAAGATTTCTAAAACCAAGGCCCTTTTACATTGCCTTTCCATTAAAAAAAGATTATAAGTGATAGCAGACTCGTTCGTTAATTTGTGTTCTAGTGTTATTGCCAATAAAAGTAAAGTTAGATCAGGCCAATCCTGCAAGTGCCATGGTATGTGGTATATTGCCCTGATGCTTATTATGGGCATCACAAGGTAGCAGTGCTTTTACATCTGATTCTTAATAACAATATTTTGTTTTGTTGACATAATAAATGTCTTTTTAAAGTAAGGTGTTGCTTTGTACCACCAAGTTGGAGCTGAAGTTCGGTGACTATGGCTGTGTCATAAGCATTTTGGAGATGGCAGCTTGTGGGAGTACTGTTCTGATCCTGTTCTCATGCCTTCTCTAGTTCACCTCTAATGAGTTTTTGACATGCATTTTCTGCCCTTTAATGCTTTAAAGAGATGAACATACGTACTTGTAAAAGACAGCTCTAAGATGGTTCAGAAGTGCTACTGAGATTTTTTAAAAACTCAGGGATTAAACCTGTGGCCCCCTGCTTTTGATATGGTTGCTCTGCCATTGAACTGTAACATTCTTGTGTTTTAGATATGTCACAACAGTTGCTCAAGCATTATATTGCTTCCTTTGAAAGATGCCTCAGGGCTGCATTCTTTTCCGTTTTTATGTATTCTGGAGTGATTAAGAGTTAATTATCAAAAATATCAGGAAATTGTGGCACGGAAACTAAAATCATAGTAATTTGTTCCTGGGGTAAAATAGATTCATTTTGGTTATTCAGATGTTATTTATTCTGAGATGCACCGTTAAAGCAAAGTGTGACTGTAAATATGTCTCTTCTTTTATTCAGATTTATATTTGTGAGCTGGACTATAGAATCCAGAGAAAGAGGCTAAAATAAATGTCAGCCTTCTTGAAATCGCCTTCCTAGTTAGTTTGTCTGTTAACATACCCAGAATGTTTCTTGATCTACCTTTAGTGGAGCACAGATGATTTAGTGTTATTATATTTAACCCAAGGGAACATGACGTCAAATGATTTTTTACAAAAATAAATTGTTTGCCTGTAGTGACACTAAGGATTTTCTGGATGCTTACTAGTGTCAGTGTTAGTCACTTAGCATAAAAATCCCAAAAATAAATAAAAGGGCTTTTACATTCAGAAATTGTTCAAGAAGTCCCAGGTGTGTGGTGTTCAAATGCCATAGGTGCCCACCACTGTGGAGCCCTCCAAGAAGGGTGACCAAAGTCCCTCAGGTCCCCTCAGCAGTGTCTTGCCCAGTGAGAGAGACAGCTCTGAGGGCACCCATCACCCTCACTTGCTCTTGCTGCTGCTGGGTCATAGATTCATTTCCAGAATCTTTTCTGGCCCTAGGGAGAGTCTTTTATATTTAGAGCTGTCAACTTAAGCCATTTCTGCACTTGCCAGTAGAGTAGACCATAAGGGGTCTGTAGATTTACCTTCCACACACTGGTGTCATTTAAGGAACGCCCTCCCCCTCCTAGTAGGAATGTGCACAGATATTCAAAAATTCAAAGATCTGATTCGAATTTGACGAATATCGACATTTGAATTCGAATTGGATTTTCAAAAATCTGATACAGATTTTTGAATAATTTGACTGAATTGATCCATTTATATCACATCCAAGTATTGGGTCTATTTGCGCTTATAACATGGGATAACACCGGGATGCAAATGGGATGCAAACAGGACAAAAATGAGATGCACATAAATTCAAAAATCAGATACGAATGTTCCTGGCATTTGTATCATTCGATTCGAAACGGATTTTTGAAAATACAAATTCAGATAATCCAAATTCGAATCAGATTTTCAAAAATTCAGATTTTTGTATTTCAAATTGAATTTTTGAATATTCAAATCGACGCTATGTCTGAACACTCAGATAAAATAAAAGGGGTACTTCATAGGTGACTTAAAGGCCCTTGTTTTTATCTCTAATCACCCTTTTCTAGCACAGAGTGTTCATGAGAGGGGCGGAGAAGATTGGTGTTTTTAACGATTCCATTCCTAAGCCATCTTTGAGCCATTTCAGAGATTCCTTTCTTTGCTGTGTCCTATCACAGCTTAAAATGCTCAAAATGCCTTCTTGGTTTAGTCTACTGATAGATCTCTTTTTCATGGTTTACTGGTCTGTGAATTGGTATACCATGAGGGACTCTTTATTGCTGAAATACCCTACTCACCCCAGAGCTCTGGAGGCCAGGAACTTTCAATTTTGGCCTTCAGAGTGTTCAGAGACACCCAAAAGTGAGATGAAGCCAGTGCAGGAACTGGTGCAAAACAGACTGTTCCAGTGTGGACAACTTTATTTTGTGCCAGGAGCTGTCTGTTCCAACTTAAGACAGATTGTTGATTGTGCATCTAATTATGAAAACAGTCTTACTTCCAGAGTCGAGTTGTCAGCTCTGGAAATGGTGAGGGGTGAGGAGTAGGATGTGTGGATGCCCCACACTCCACCATGGGGGAAGCAAGCATCGCCATCTTGAACTGCGGCATGCTGTTGAGGTGTGGATGCAGCTGAATGTATTGTTAAATCTTTGGCATTGATGTGAGGTTTTTGGTGTGGTGAACACCATGTGGAAAATGGATCAATGCTGATAGAGGAAAGAGTTCAATTCAGTGGTAGTGTGCACAAATAGGGAAGCATGAGGCAGGTGAGTATAAAGATGTGGGGGTGAGTTAAGAATGATAGTCCTACCAGACAGGGATCTTTTGGTGAGAGTTGTACACTGATACAGTGGTGAACAGGGAGTGAAACCCTAACACATTGCTTGCAAGTGGGGGATTTTTATTTGATACACAAACACACTGCAGTAGAACATGGTATCACACTAGAGCAGTGATGGCCAACCTATGACATGCGTGTCACAGGTGACACGCCAAGCCCTTTTGGGTGACACACATGGTCACCCTGGCATCTGGGCGTGTAGTGCTTGCTTGTTCTTGAAGTGTACAAAATACCAACTTCAAATTGAAGATTTAGCAAATGAAATTCAGCAACAAAAGTCACTAATGTAAAGAATTATTTGTTTTTGCTTTTAATAAAATACATATATAGAAAATATAACTTTTTTACTAGAGTTACAAATATCACAAAATTATGGATATTTCTAGATGTAAGACAGCACCCGAGTTAAGCTAGGTTTTATTGCAAATTTTGACACATCGAGCTCAAAAGGTTCGCCATCACTGCACTAGAGACTAAATGTGATTAAATGTCACAGTAATAATGGAGCACTTTACAGTGTTACCTTTTGGGGTAGGAGGAATGAAAGCCTAGGGGGCTTAAGTTCCTAGGATAAAAGAGCTCCTGGTTCGGCAGTGCAGGAAAGAGTAGAGGACTGAAAACTGATTGTAAGTAGGTGCATTGAGAAACCTAGAAAAGGGAATTAATATGAAGCAAAGGGAATGCGAAACAATCTCTGAACAGTTATACACTTGGCTTAGTCAGTTTGGATATTCAAGCAGTGGGATTTAAGAGCAATATTTTTCAAATGGATGGGTGGTGAATCTCTTCTTAGAGTGGCTGTAATTACTTCACAAGTATACACCCCATACATGGAGACCTTGTGGGGATTGTTAGAACAATAATGAAATCTGGCTCACTGTTCAGTTTGCTAACCTTTTAAAATTTTATAGTTTTCTGGCTCCTGTAATGATATCACTTGGACCAGATGAGTCATAGTACAGAGACTAAGCTGTCACCTGCTTGCACTGGCAGCTCTCTGCTTAAGTGCTTATCTCTCATCAGCTTTAATAGGCAGCTGCTTGGAGATTGAAGAGCGGAAAATGCTCAGTCTTCTGCTTAATTTCAGTTAGACTTCAGGCTTCTAACCACAGTTGGCACAGAGTACTGGGAGTAGAATGCTGGGAGCTGATCCTCAAGAACATTTAGAGGTCCACAATTTGAAGACCAGTGGAGTAGGAAGATCAAGAGGCTGCAGCAGCTCTGGCCTTGGAAACAAGTTTCAAGCCATCTGCCTTTCAGGCCAGACTGGGTCCTGTTTCTGTCATGGCCATGTGGACAGAGAGCTATGGCAGGAGGGCCCCAGCCCTTTCCAGATGTCATTCCTGGGCTCCGGAAATGCCCTCTTCTAGAGCCACTCAGCTCTTCTTAGTCTGTAAATTTAAAGCCTGGGGAACTTTCATATAGACAACCACTATTGTGGTCCACATGACCTCATCCTCTTTTCTGGTCCAGTCAGCCACAGCTGGTTTCTTGGGTGGGTGGTGTGGAAATTACCAGTGTGCCTAGTTTGTAAATTCTTCCCTGTATTAGGAATAGGGATTTTCCTGTGTGAAACTGGAAGGAAGGCAGAGATAATTAACGTAACTGGAGGTTCTTGTTGTTAGTTCATAGAAGTAGTTCTGCCTCAGGTACTCACGATCCTTAAAGGGGAGGCAGAGCGAGAGACACTGGCACAGAGTGCATCTTCTGGTTAAGCCTTATACTCTGTCCTTTGCACATCTGCTCAGAAGATTCTGAATGCCTAGGGACTAACCAACTACCTGCATGCAGACCCTGCTCTGTGGAGCATTTTAACTCCAGGTGCTTGTGAGGCTTCTACAGGATTGAAGGGAACACTGACAGGGCCTCACTACAGATACATTGCTCCTGTGGGAAGGTAGGCTGTTCAAACCCACTACCACTACCTATTTCGCTTTGGATTAATGGGTATCTTCATTTGCATTTTCCATCTTTAAAAAGGTTTGGAAGAATATGTTCCTTGAAAATATAGAACGCCTACTTTATACATCGTTTTGGAGTCTTCTTTATAATACACACCAGGTTCACTCTGACCTGGGATGTCTTTCTTAGGCCAGAAGTAAGAGAAGACATGGAAGACAATCAAATTATTTTCTCTGTTCTTTCTTGACTTCAGAAGATAATTCATTCATAGGCTTTGAGCTGAAAGTGTGTACTACTGTCCAACATAGTTTATTCTTCAGTAGGTAGTGCCTGCTGACCCCGTCCTGCAACCGAGCACCAAATGAATCATATTCTCAGCCCCTTTTGGTTGTTTATAGTTCTGCTAAGGTACACTGTAAGTTGTTTTGGACCCCCCCTCCCATTTTTCTTTTTTACCAATATTGTCTATTATAGAAACTTTGGAGAAGAAAATATCACCACCTTAAACTGAGTGCTCATTCTTGGTATAGATGGCTAATCACTGCTGCAGTTTGCTATTCCCACACTTCCTTTTGGTTTTCTTTTTTGAATTGTTATCAGTCCATATAGGCTGGATTCATGCACAGTACAAAAAAAGAAAGACTTAAAAAGCAACTCCAGTCTTCCCTTATTGCACTTTCAAAGTGCATTTTCTAGCCTCTAAATGTGTACTAGAGGTGGGATGAACACACAAGGCCCACTCATGTGTGACAGTGCCACCTCTGAACCATCCCCAAGCCATCTTTGAAGTACATTTTTCTGTTACTACATGAGCATGCGACCTAGGGCTATGGTGTAAAAATGGAGGCCTCTTGTTTCCTTCTCAGTTTTTCTATCAGATCCAACTTGAGGCAGTGTGCAAAAATATAGTCACTTTAGCACTACACAAATAAAATTTTCTTCTTTTCTTCTTTGGTTGGGGGAGTAAGGAAGCACTTTTGCTGTGACATCTTTTACAGCAATTTGATAATGTATTGTTATGAGTTGGCCTTACTTTCCTTCTGAGATGTACAAAGTGGGCAGGTGTTAAAACATGAATAATGAGCACTTGAGTCTGCAGATGTTGTTTGTGACTGACATAAAAGTGCAGGAACTTGGGACAACTGATTTTCCTTTGGGCTCTTTGGAGAAGTCAGAGATTACATTCCATTACTGAAAGATTTTTCTTTTATGGTTCCTGTGACAGCACAGTTTTGGTAAGTATAAAAAAATAAGAATGATTCCTTAGATCCAGGTAAGAAAGGGGCGGGGCTCACCTGAAGGAGCAAGGGGAGGGGTGACTTAGCAGGGGCACAGCCAATAGGAAGAAGCAATCACAGGGAAGCCAGATATAAAAGGCTGTCATAAGAAGCAGAAATTGTTCTAGTTCTTGTTTCCGGAGTTGGGTTTGTGCGTGTGTGGATGACTAGCACCCAGGGACATGGTGGGAATCGAGGCTAGATCCGGGTTCTCAGGCCTGTAGGTATAGACAGGGAGAGTCCTGAATATCAGCAGCATTGATAAGCAGGGAAAGTGATATGTTTTTGAAGTACTGATCATAATTAATATTGTTCTCTTTAGAAGTGTTAACCAATAAAGAACTATTTGTTTTTAAAAGAAGCTTAGGCTGAAGTACTTATTCAAAGCAATCTGGCTTGTGCCTCCTTGTGGCTGTGAAGCTCTTATGAGCTGTGTGTGTGTGTTTTGGTGCTGTTCTATAGGTCACCGCTGAAAAGCACTCTCCAATAATTCTGGAACATGGAGGCATGCCACCTGCATACTTCCCTTTTTCTGGAACAAGGGCCTTGGTTCTCTTGTGGACCCAATTAAATGGTTTAAGAGCCTCTTAAACTGGATCTGGATCTGTCCAGTCAGATGGAGGTGTACCAGCATGGGGTAGGGCTTCGTTGATCAGCATTAATGTGTGGATGAGGAGGCCCAGGATCCAGACTAAGTGGGTCCTTAAACTAACTAACAGGAAGTGCAGAAAGGGTCTAAGACTTTCTTTTTAGACAATATTTCAGGTTATTTTCTTTAGCGTGTACCAAAGCATTAACAAAACTGCTGAAAATATTACTTTTAATTGAAAAAGCCTATATGAATAGGTGATGTACTCCTCGTAGTGTGCGTTCATTCTAAGTTCTTTAATTAAAAAAAGGGGGAAGAATGGGGGGGCATTAATTGCAGCAGTGTTATTCAGTCTAGTAAACACCCCCATGAGGAAGAGTTTAGCATTGACCTTTTGATGCTTAGTTTTGTAATCTTCAAGGCCCTTCTCGTAACTTCCCTAGGGAATAGCCCTGCTGGCATACATTACTCTAATGCATAAATAAGCTATAGCTATTTAATTTGAAGCTGCAATTGACTTTGCCATGCATCCTTTCTCTTTTTATTGTCCTTCCTGTTTGCAGGCATGTGTGTTCTTTTCCCAGCTGTCTAAGTGCAAGCACGAGTTACCATTTTAAAACAGTTTTTCTTTATCTAATGCCTCCCAAATCACTCTCTATATTGCCCTTGTACCCACTTCCTGGTGCTTAAGAGACTAATGAAGTTTTCTGGAACGTTTTCTGCAAGTGTGTGGTCAATAAAATAAGTGCTAGTTAACACAAATGTGAGGTCACGAAGGTGCCCGTCTTGTCTTCCACCAAACAAAATATCTAAGAACAAAGAAGTAAGGTCTCTAGATAAATATTCTGCTCTGACTCTGTGTTTGTTCATAGCAAGACTTTACCTGTAGAAAGGCATTATAGGAATTTGTGTCTCTTCCTTCTATGGGCACCTTGCATACTTTGCAGACTCTTTTCCTAGTTTTTAAATGGTTAATTTGATGTAGTGTCTGTCAGAAAAAAACAAAAAAGGGTATTTTGACAAGGTCGGTAATTTATGGGTGTTTTTCCACTAGCACTAAGTACCCATTAAGGACCCATTAAGGACCCATTTCGCTCAGCAGGAAGACCCCATTTCCACCACAGACCCCATTAGAGCCACATTTGTTTCCACCTGTTCTAGGGAAATCCGGATCATATGAGTCCTTCAAAACCTATAATCTGGATTCCTTGTAGACTCCATTAAAGGGGTCTACAATGGCGTCTTCGGGCATCAAATCTGGATTATACAGAGCCTGTTTCCACCTTAATTGGGCAATGGGGTCTATGGGCGGCTCAGGGGTGGGCACCCATGGGGCGGGGGTGCCCCAAAACGCAAAGCTTCGAAGCCCATGCACATTCTCTGAAGCCGGCTCCGAAGTTGCTTTCGAAGAATAGCAAAGGCTCCGAAGATGACCCCATGCGAGAACAATGCCTTTGTCAGAGGCTCCGGAGAATCTTTGAAGTTTGCAGCAGATCGCTCCAGAGGATCTTCTAAGAATCTCTGGAGCATCTACAGAGATTGCACCTCCTGACCCCAAAACACCATGTGTGTAGATGCAGATTCACCGCATGGGTGTTCTGCTGTTTCCACTGCGAAGCACGCTAGCATCCATTGCTATTGGGTGGTAGACCACCCATGGAAATGCATTGGATACTTCCCTTTATCCGGATCTACTAGATCCAGATTAAGGGAAGTAACCATTCTGTAAATCCGGATCATCTTAGATCCAGATTAAGGGAGGTCAGTGGAAAACCCCGCTATATTTGGCACATTATGTACCCTGTTTGATTGAGTTTCCTACCAAAGGAAAAGGTGATAATTATTTAGAGATCAACATTTCATTGTGATGGATATAAGAAAGGCATATTTCTGTCACAAAATTTTGTTACCACATTATCATCATCGATTAATGAAGTAACCAATTTAAAAAACTATCAGACTTTCCCATCCCTCTGCTCATTCTATAGATCTCTCTCTCTCCCCCTCCCTCAGCTTCCTGTTCATTTTTTGATCTACAGAGACACCTCTTGACAGAATATTTGCTTAAATGTATTTCATAGCTTTAGCCACTTTGCGTACAGCTTGAAGTAATTTCCAAGAATTCTTCTGCTTTGGAAATACAATGGATTTTGTTTAGAGATGGTCAGTAGAGGTTAGAAATCTCTCCCCTCCCCTTGTTGATTAACATTTGGGATTTTTCTCTATACTACAGTATTGCATTTAGGCCCTGTCCCCATGCAATTGAAAGTCTGCTGGAACTCTTCTTTTGCCTCTGTGCGGCCCCATTCCATGCTTTACAAGGCGCTTAGGGAGCTTAGGAAAGTGAGACACCCGCGATAAAATACGTGCACTTTAAAGAAGAGTTCCAGCGCTCTTTCGGTGATTCGCGGGTTTTGCTCGCTATATCTGCCTGGAAGACGCTCCGTGGCAAAAGGGGCGGGGATTGCTTGCCTGCACACATAGCCAAAAAGCATTCACACATCTGAGAAATGCAGCAGGTTCGCTTCCTTTCCTTTGTAAAAAGAGCCAGAATTGCTCAGAATGGCAACATTGTTATCAGTGATCTGTGAAAGCCTTAAAAGAGAATGAGCGAAGGATCGCGCTGCCGAAACCTGCAGCCACTGACTTTGCAGGGACGGAAAGCCTTTTCTAACAGAGAACTGAGTGAAAGTAAGTGCTGAAAGTGAATGAATGAGCGATCATCTGCCTTTGCTAGGGGCGGGAAGCCGTTTCAGGAGACGGGATCTGGCTATTTTTCCTTTTAACAAGAGAGGGGGCGGGGGGGGGAAGATGCGGGGAAAGGAAACAGGCTTCCTTGGGGACGGAAAGTCTGTTTAGATCGCAGCTACCATGGAGACACCTATTCCGGAAGTGGAGGGGACTTTTAAAGTCAGCTATAACAGAATGACGGCAGAGGAAGCCGAGAGGGGCTAATAAGTCTTTTGGGGATTGGGCCTTTGAGCTTTCTGAGGTGAGTAATAGAGCAGCTAGTCTATCCTTCTTGCATTTCTTGAGGCCTCCAGGAAGCTTAATGGAAGGGTCAGAAGTAAGTAAATTATGACTTCATATATAGAGCAATGAACAGTTTAGATCCAGGTTTTAGGAGACAGAACTGTAGAGTCAAGGAGCCAAATGAAGGGCAGGTGTTTCTGGAGCAACTCCTCCAATTGATGGTATGTTACAGAAATTGACAAACTAAGCAAGAAATTGAAAGTAGACCAGCAAAGCTACTGCTGCTTTCCAGATTGTGCTCTGATAGCAAAGATCCTAGAAGCTTCCTCTTTTAGACAGGTGAAAAAGTAAATGAACATCCTTTTGCAAGCCTCTTTATGGAACTAAAACTGCTTTGCATTTGATGATCTTCTCCAGAAGAAAGAGAAAGGGAGTGCACCCCTGTTGTTTGTCCTGGATCTCTTGGTGGCTTTTGATACTAGGGTGTTGCAGTCATTGTATTAAAATGGTTCCAC
Source organism: Aspidoscelis tigris stejnegeri (assembly GCA_023333525.1). NCBI lineage: Eukaryota > Metazoa > Chordata > Lepidosauria > Squamata > Teiidae > Aspidoscelis > Aspidoscelis tigris. Next base: position 46,928,799 of record JALMGA010000005.1, on the reverse strand, counting down.
TCAGATCTCCAAGGCCGATCTCAGAAAGTCATTATGGGAGATTCTTGCCCAGCATCCTGGGGACTCATATCCCTCATGCTATTTAATATCTACATGACACCACTGTGAGAGGTCATTAAGAGATTTGGAGAAAAAACATCTAACTGGTATCTCTCCCTGTCATGTGCTTGGATGCAGTAGTGGGCCGGATGAGGCCAATAAATTGGAACTGAATCCAAAAAATATGGAAGCATTCTATGTCACAGGATGTGTGCCAGGGACAGGTGTGAAATTTGGGGGTCCTCTTGGACTCTGCACTGACACTTGAAACTCAGATTAGTGTATCTCTGTCATTGACAGAGATTATCTGGTCTTGTTCTGGTAGTTTCAAGATTGGACTGTTCTTTCTCTATGTGGGGCTGCTCTTGAAGACACCTTCTTTCCTGTTCACCTGCTGTGCCTTAAGGTCCACAGGGGAGACCTCCTGGTTGTACCTTCACCTTCAGTGTGGGTACACATGAAAAGGCCTTCTCAGTAGTTGTCTCCAGACTATGGAATGACCTCCCTCCAGACATCTTCATTATAGACCTTTAGAAGGTTAATGAAGATGCACCTATTTAGCCTGATCTTTGGGTGAGGTAGTTGCTTCCCTTCCGTACTTTTGGAATGTTATTGTGTTAGTGGGTTCATTTTATATTTTGTAATTCACTCTGAGATTTTCATGTGTAGTGTGGGATAAAATATAAACAAACAAACAAATCAGTTGATTGGTCACAGTTCTTTGTTGTACTAGGACAGTACATTGTGGGCTTACAGAGGACTGAAATTACTGGTCACTACAGAATTTTTCTCATAGAATCCCTGGAAAAAACTGACTAGACTTTAGAAGTTTCAAAATGGAGTTCTCAGCATTGATTACTTGCATGAAAAATGCAAGCAGTGAGTAAAATGCTTTCTAATTTTCTTAAGTTAAAAGCTTTGGATTTCATTAGTTTGTTGCAGTGTTTCTTGGTGTGAACTTTCCACAATGAAAGACCATGAGTGCTAAGCTGAGCAGGATTCTGCAATCCTCTTTAGTGTCCCATTTGTATCTTTTGCTCAGTAGAGGAGGAGACTTAAGTTTCACTATGAGATCACAAGCAGAAGATTCTGATCTCAGGTTAAAGGAAAGGGGGCAATAAGTATACATCAGAAACAAATGTTTTGTTTTACATATCCTTGCCTAATAACAACAAAGTGAAACCAGCAGTTGAGGCAAACTGATAAATAACCTAAATAAAAAATTGACAAGATTTTTTTTGCTTCCTGCTTCCCAACCTTTCTCTATATGCAAACAAAAAAGATTTATTGGAAACAAATTTGACTAAAAATACTACTTCAGTGAGCTTTAGTATAAGGAACTGCTGGGACTTGTTTTAGTTTGTATTTACTGATATCAGCAGTTTCCGCAACACTTTTTTTTTTCTCTTTGAAGAAAACTTGCTGAGAGTAATTAAAATATTATTCAAGATTTTTTTAAAAATAAAAATGACAAGGATCATTAGCAATTTGAGATTTTCAAAAGTTTGTTTTTTCTTTTAACTTGTTTTGCATCACTGAAATGAAAGAATAATCTCATATCATAAAATGCACAGTTGCATCTTGAATGAATCTATTTTCTTGTCAGATCAATTTGTTAGGAAGAGATTCCGTACTCATTTGCAGGTCCAGTGTCAGCCGTCTTGTTTAGGTAATCTAGAGTTAAATTTAGTTGACACTTCATTCTCTCATACATAGCTGTTATGTTTCTCTGTAGGGTTCTATGTTGATTGTATATATCCCATGCGTATAAGCATTGTATTTTTAACAGCATCTTCAGAAGCATACTTTTTGGAGTGCAGACTTTCATTAAAGCATGTCTCTTTGTTTCACTTTTGTACCCATTGGCTTGAGGAAAAATTATTGACATCAGATTTGGTACACATCCCATTCATGCACCTCCCTATCCACCACATGTGCATGGGGGGCAGTGGTTGTGCACTTTCAGGTATTTCACACCATTGAAATCCCTGGAAGTAGCTGCCTGATCATTTTGGGAGCAAACACCCAGAGAGGCAAATGTCTGTGTTTATCCTCTGAAAGGCAACTTGTGTGATTTAAACAAGGCCCCACATTTACCTCTCGCCATCTAGAGGCAGTCATAGATACTGGTGACATGTTGGCTTTTGATCCCACTTCATTCAAATAAGGAGGACCTGAAAGACAGGGAATAAAGCATAACTAATAAGTTCAAGTTGGAAAGAAATGACAGACAACTTGTTAAAAGACAGTGCTCCACCTCTCAGTCCTACACTGGGAAAATTTCAAGTGTGTAATCCTGGGTTGGCCTGCCTTTAATTCTGGATGAATGTAAGAAGTACCCCTACTCACCTCATCCCTCTTGATTTATATTTGGGGATGAAGCTTGAAGACCCATCACTTAAGTCATTTCTCACAAGGGAATTGACAGTGAAAGGTGAATTGCAGTGACAGGACTCACCCAAATGTGTGAACCCATAACCTTACTCTGTTCCGTTTCCACCTCTAAGTAGTCAAAACTTCACCTATTTTAAGTTAACACACCTCTTAAGTATGTTAACCAGATTAGTGTGGCTATATGTTTGTGCATATATATACTTTCTTTCTTTTATAAATGCCGGTCTGGAATTCAAAGGTCAAGTTGACTGCTTGAGATGGGATGGGAAATGTGATATCTGTATATAAATGTGTTGCAAAAAACCTGATATCAACTTTCTGCAAAAAAAAAAAAAAGGTACTTGTGTATTCTCTTAAATGTTGAGCTCAGAATTCATAATTTAAAACACATTTTTCCATTCTGTTTGAGATGATGTATCATAGTAATGCTAGAAAGCTTTTGGTTTAATGTGTTACATGAAATTAGTTCATAAATGGTTTTAACCAAATTGAGGGCAATTCTACACTGACTGGTATACTAAACGATCAAGCATACTAGGACTCTCACACATGCTGGTGAGGTTTAAGGGAGACCCCTTTAGGATGCTCCATCTGTCTGGGGCCTCCTGTGAACCACACTACAACGATGAAGGAAGGCGTCTAGTATGATTGCTGGTCTGGTGTATCAACCCGTGCAGAATCATCCCTACTTTCAGTTTTATCATCACAGATAGAACTGTCCCTTGCTTTTTGACATGTAAATCTTGACTTCATGTCCCTGTGAAACCTATCATCCTTCATCCATGCATGTGTGGGCTGCAGGGTCATCTTAATTATATAGAAATTGGTTCTGTTAAGTCCTGTCTCGAGAGAGAGAAACTGCATTCTTCTGGTAACTATGGTGGTTATTGTTAATTCACGTCAGTAGGATTAATTCTGTCATATGAAATAGGTGTATAAAAGGTCGAGACTTTCAGTTCCAATCGGTTAAAAAATTGTTAACTTCAACCACAGTGTTTTGTAGTTACTTATATTTCCTTTAGATTTTAACTATAACCCATCAAATCATAAGTGATTGCTTCTGAGTTAGACTCGGATGAATGTCATTGAAGGATGTTTTAATTTAATGAATTGAGCATAACATCTGTTTCTAACATTTTAAAAGCCAATTTATATGGAAATTTATTATAGTAAAAAGTCAATAGAAGAAATACTCCTCACTTCAAATTGTCCTGCGAAATGTAAAGAAGCAATGTATCTCTAATATTGTATGTGAGAGGCAGTGTGGGGGAGCTTGTGTATAATCTTAGCAATTTCATTTTAGTGGTCACAAAGTTTAATTCTTTCTTTCTGTCTTTGCTTTATTCTAGCCGAGCTATCAAGACAAATCAGGATCTTCTTCCTGAAACACCGTGGACTCAGATATTCTACAATGACTTTTGGGGCACCCTCCTTACACACAGTGGAAGTCATAAATCATACCGACCTCTCTGCACACTTTCTTTCCGTATAAACTACGCAATTGGAGGGATGGACCCTTGGAGCTACCACCTTGTAAATATCCTCTTACATGCTGCAGTCACTGGTCTTTTCACAAATTTTTCCCGAATACTGTTTGGTGATGGACATTGGACCCTCCTTGCTGGCCTTCTGTTTGCTGCTCATCCCATCCATACTGAAGCAGTGGCAGGAATTGTGGGAAGAGCTGATATTGGTGCCTGCTTTTTCTTCTTGCTCTCCCTAGTCTGCTACATTAAGCACTGCTGTGCAAGGAGTTGTTCAGAAGGAGCCTGGGGCTGGATCTTGGGTGCTGGTCTGTGTGCCACTTGCAGCATGCTGTGGAAGGAGCAAGGAGTGACTGTGCTAGCAGTTTCTGCAGTTTATGATATATTTGTATTTCACAGACTAAAACTGCACCAGATTGTTCCCACTTTCTGTAAGGTGAGTGAAAACTTGCTTTTGAAGATCACTTTCTGTTCAATACAAGTTAATGCAAATGATGTTAAAAGAATATGAGAATGACATGACCCCCCCCCTTTCAACTGCTCCACAGGTGTTTTTGAAAAATGGCTCATAAATTATCCAATCAGTTTAACATTTGATCTTCTTTAAGCGACACTGTTGTTTCAGCCATCAAATAGCTAGCACTTTACCAGTAATGCTATGTGAATGATTTCACATATTTTCCCTCTAGACAAACACTAATTCTAATAGGTGCAATCAGAAATAGTCCTCTCATTGGAACTTTCATATTGAAAAAGCTTGATTTTTACCAGAACAAATAGTTTTTCCCATTTACCCAGATTTAGGATTCATCTGCATCAAGGGTGAAAAAGAAATGACATTCAGTCATCCCTCGTGTATGCTGTTATGCAAAGTACTGAATTCTTATTTCCGAATATGTTTGAGTTCCCATACAACCACTTTGTTATGGGGATTCTTGAAACAAATTGAGAACAAATTTAGCTGCCTAAATTTGTGTGTTCTTTTACCTAATGGTCAGAGATGGTAGTTGGGTGGTCTTGTAGCTATATGAGGTTTATAAAAAATATTGTTCATCCCCCTGCCCTCCAGTAAATGAAAGTTAACTAACCAGAATATGTACTCACAACTGAATGTTTTGGGACACTTTTATTAGTGGGAAAAATATGCTGGTTTTTTGTTTCAAAATAACAAGTTTGGGTTGAAAAGATACAACATCCCGAGGATTTATTGTTTAGTTTCTGTGAGACTGGAGCACATGTTGAACAGATTTTTTGTAACTAGAACGCTTTATGGTGTACTTGTAATCTGCATATCTAGTCATTTTACAACTCAGCAGGAAAAGCTGCCCAAATCATACCACCACATTAATATGAAGGAAAAATTCAACAGGGGAATGAGCTTTGAAGAGGGTAGTAATTATAGAAACTATGCAAATTTATTTGTAGAAGCCTAATTCTTTTGCAGTTGCAATTTTCAGCCTGAGAACAGGGCCATTCATCAACTTGCAGATTGCAGTTTCTGTCCAATTAGTACTACAAAGCTAATTTAAGGCTCTGTGCTATTTGGTTGAAAAAGGTAGAGGAAAGATGAGGCAAATGGGGCAGGGGCCATGACAATATTTTGATCTAAAATGGACTGAAATTAGCTCTTCATTAGATGTATTATTAATTCAGCAGTATTAAATGATTAATATTATACTGGGAAAGTATTATTATAGCATTTTATTTTTATTTTATTCTAAAGACCAAGAGTGAAATTGTGCTTCCCTCTCTCCCTCCCTCCCTTTCTTCTTCCTTCCTTTCTTTTCCTTTCAGGTATATTGAGAATTCTTACCTTTAGGATTTTTTATTATTATCATTATTATTTTTATGTAGTTTGTTAACACGTAGAGAAGTGGCTGTAACTCAGTGGTAGTACAAATTGCCTAGAAAGCAGAAGGTTGCTGGTTCAGTCCCTAGGTTTTTCCCCAGAAGTAGGCAATAGCAAACAAAAAAACAGGTACTCATTCAGTCAACTAGGAATCAGCTACAACCGAGTGGTACTCAGCAACAACAGCATTGCCATTTATTTGTAGTATTATGCACTCTGTAATAAGTAATTTAATGTTATACTAAAGGGACCATGAGTCCAATGACATTTTATTGAAATATGGTATTTTCTTGGTGGAAACACAGTGGTCTAGGAACTTGAACTTCAAAATACTTACTGTGCTTTCATTGAAGAGGACTGTACATATAAGTCATATTTTTTTTTCTTTTAAATACTCTTAGCTAAGAACACAGAATAATATTGGGTTACCTGATGATGTAAGACAAAATTATAAGTAGCTGTACAGAAATGGTACTATAAATCTTAAATTTATGATTTTAAGATTTGTTGTGGTAGCAGATAAATAGCTCAGGGTTGAGAAATCTGCTTTAACCCATAAGTTTAGGATACTGCTATGTGTTTACAATTTACAATCAAAAACTTCAATTTGGTATAATTTAACAATACATTTTTTATCTAGATGATGGCCTAAAATTACCTTTTTAAGAGCGGCATTGGGGATTTTGCCAGTGTATTTTTGTGAGCATACAAGGATTCCTTTGCAGGATTTAGGGTAACACTTTGTAATCATAATTAGAAAACGACTGTTTCCTAGGAAAAATTAGTTCCTAACAATCTACTGTGTGTTAAACAATTGTTAGATTTAGAATGTGGTTTGACCTCTTGCCAATTCTGCTACCTACACATAAGTGTTTTGAGACAAATGTGCGCACACAAGTGCACTAAACTGTTAAACATGTCTTTTGTGCATGCTGTGGATTTTTACACTTTGAAGAGCTAAATAAAAGGTTAGGTCCAGAATGGATTATTCCCTTGTGGGGACCTTGCATTCAGGGTTATTCAGCTGAGAATTAATTTCTTCAGCATTTATATCTCATTATAAACGTGTGAAAGTCTGGGCAAATATTTGCATTTGTTTGTGCCTTGCAGTTTCCTTTCTTCTAGAGAACAACAGGTGCTTTTTAAAAAGCAAAGCAAAACAATAAACAACAGAGCCATGTATCTCTAGTGGTTGGTAGGTAGGTCAAATGTCTGGACAAGATTATTTCATGATTATTAATGTTTTTACAGCACAGACCAATGTTTTGCAAACTATTGAATCTGGTGCTTTGGAACTTAGCCAAAAGTTCAGTTGAAAGAAGAAAGTGATAGGAGTGATAAGGAGAAAATTGAGGCCGTTTCTGCACTGGGTTAATTCTCTTGTGTGTGCTAGGGTTGCAGTGTGGGAGCAATTGATTGGTTAATTCTGCCATAGTTTAGATCTCTCCCTGCTCTCTCTCTCTTCAGTAAAAGATGCTCTAGATTAGTGGTTCTCAACCTTCCTAATGCCACGACCCCTTAATGGAGTTCCTCATGTTGTGGAGACCCCCAACCATGGGGGTGGAGCAGCTGGGAGGTGGGAGGGGAGGGCGGTGGGAGACTTGTCACGACCCCTCTGAAAGGGTAGTTCGACCCCCAAAGGGGCCCTGACCCCCAGGTTGAGAACCACTGCTCTAGATACATCTAGGGTGTTTTTCCACTGTCAATTGTACCCATTTTTGCACCCATTTTTGTACCTTTTGGCTGTGAGCCGGATGATCCTATTTCCACTATGCCACCCTTTTTGAACTCGATTGTTTCCACTGCCATGGGGGAAATCCGGATCTTTTTGGCCTTTAATCCAGATTTTCTGTAGACCCCATCTACAATGGGGTCTTCTGCCAGAAAATCCAGATTAAAGGGAGCCTGTTTCCACTGGAAACAGGCAATGGGGTCCAAAGGAGGCTAGGGGGAGGGGATGCACCTTTGACCCCCCCCAACATTGGCTTCGAAGTCACTTTGAAGTCACTTTGAAGTTGACTTCACATTCACTTTGAAGTGACTTCGAAGTCAGCTTCAAAGTCCCTTCGAAGCATGAGCTCAACTTCGAAAGTTGAGCTCATGCTTTGAAGTCCCTTCGAAGCTGACTTCGAAGCCACTTCAAAATCACTTCAAAGTCACTTCGAAATCACTTCGAAGTTGCCTTGAAGACTGCCCCCCCCGCCCCCCAAGACACCTGGGGTAATAGACCGACCCCTTGTGGTCGATCCAGATTCCCCAGATGGGTGCAAAGCTGTTTCCACAGCAGGGATGTTAGCACCCATTTCTAATGGGTGCCACACCTCCTGTGGAAACACATTGGGTGTTTTTCCACTGTCACTAGAAGTACCCATTAATGCGTACAAAAATGCCATTACGTACCCATTAATGGGTACTTTTAGTGACAGTGGAAAAACACCCATTGGGTGCTGCCCTTAATCCGGATCTACTAGATCTGGACTAAGAAATGTCCCCTTTCCTTAGATCCGGATCTTCTTAGATCCAGATCTAAGGGCTGCAGTGGAAAAACACCCCTAGACATGTATAGCAAGTAAAATATATTGAGCAAAACAAGCAGATGTATGCATTGTCTGTTTCTTTAACTAAACTCAGCTATTGAAATAGTTTTCTAGTTTGGTCTAGTGGTTAAGGAGCCAGACTCTTATCTGGGAATACCAGGATTGATTCTGCACTCCTCCACAAAGCCAGTCGGGTGACCTTGACCTAGTCACACCCCTTTTTGAGCTCTCAGCCCCGCCTACTCATAGGGTATTTTGTGGGGAGAACAATAGAAATCCTTGTCAGCCGCTTTGAGTCCCCTTGAATGGGTGAGAAAAGTGGGGTAGAAAAGCCAACTCTTCTTCTTCTTCTAAAAGAAAATAGCAGATGGAGCCTACAACGACACAGAATCATGATGGGAAGAACAGAGATAATATTGTCATGATGGAAGTGAAGAACAGAGACTAGGTGGAACAAAGAAAGATGGGAGATGTACAACCTGCTCCTGATTAGGAGAGGGGGCAGACTAGTCCTTAAACAATCCCACTTCAAAGCCCTGTGTCTGATCATAGCCTGAAGGTATGTTTAAACCAAAATGGGTACCATCTGAAGCTCTACCAACAGACAGAAAATATAAACAACTGCCTCCAAGCCACTTTTTGTGTATCTCTTCCACAGATGCCAGAATATCATTCTTGAGGCAAGACAGAGGCTGTGGAGGCACATAGCCAACCTGAGCCTGCTAAAAATGCCAGCCAAACAGATCCACATAAAATCATACCAGCAGTGGCCAATAAAAAGCAAGCAAGGAAGGAAGACAATCTCAAGGAAGAGGAATTGTATTTTCAAAAGCTTGTGTGATGTGGCTTTTCACCTTCATCCACAGATAGGGTGGCTTGAGAAAATTGATGCCCCTAAACCCTGTGTATGATCATAGCCTGAGATCTTGCTTTTATGAAAAAAATTCTGGGAGGGGACACAGTGTAATGTTTCCTAATTTTTGGACTCTCAAACATCCCACTGACTATACAGACATAACAATCACATTTTATGTTGTGTTTTAAATGTTTCCTTTGAAAAAAAGGGCAACTAGCTTGTTCCATGAAGAGATTTTTATTATTGTTCTCTGATGCTTATTTGTCCTTTGTGTAGAAGCTTGAATACACTGATGGTAAAAGATTTTGAATAATGGGGGATGAGGAAATGAATGTTATTAAGAATATATTTGGGATGCAATTGCTCTTTGAGGCATGAGATGAGAATATAAGGAAAATATAAGTTTTCATGGAGATTTATAAAGCCTGTCATGTTGACTTTACATGGCAATTTCCATCTGCAAGAATATTTTTAGTTCAGGTGCATTTAATTTTCATACATTTAAATGGATTTTCCTTCCATTTCTTACTGGCTTTGTTACCTGTTAGATTATTGACATAAAAAGGCTGTAGGATAAAAAACTGAAAACATAACTTAGGAAAACTTTTATTTCATTGAGACCAGTGTTCCACTTTTTTTTTTGTCAATCTGCTTACACAAAATATTTGTATGTTTGGGAACTGTTTTCTTGGGAGCACAAATAACTTGGTATGCTGGCAACTGTTTCGAACTCAGGTTTGGTGTTTACTGTAGTGGTTAGAACAATAGCTATAGAATATAAAACATTTATTTTGATATTGAGACGTTTTATAATGTAATTTAAATGCTTGCTTTGGCAACCATCTTTTGTTTGTGTCTGGGCAAGCTCTGTTCACTTGAGTTAATGCAGTTACTATGAAAACTGTATTACATACACATGAGTTCCAGCGTATGTATTTTTGCATCCAGTAACTTTAGCTTTAGGAATCCTGTTAGTTTGAATGAGTTTGTAGGTAATGATTGAATGTGAGGTGATAGAGCTTGACAGGGAAGAGAGAAAAAAAATTAAGAGGAGTAATGTGTGTGTCTCACGGTTTTAAAACGGAACTCTTTCATTTGAAAAATAATCATAATAATGATAATGATAGAGAAAATATATTCTGATTTCCTATATTGTGCTTTTAATGCTCAAAACTTGTCAAGTCTTTTTGTACAACCCATCTTTGTGTTCAGTAAATGCATAGGTATGTATCCTCCTGTTTCCATAGCTGAAAATGCTTACTCAAAATTATACATCTTTATTAAATGTTCTATGTGTGTGTCAAAATACAGTACTTTGAAGCATGGAAAATTAGATGTTTCTTTCAGATGTCAGTGATCAGATAGCTGAGATAGCTGTGCGTAACTATGGTTCATTTGGTGTATGAAATTGTCTGATAGTGGGCAGGGAAGAGAAATGTCAAGCAATGGGATTGTTAGTCCACTCCATTTTATCCTGTATTCTCTGAGGTTTAGTTCTCTCCTGATCGCTTTCCCCTAAGAATAGCAATACAAGTCCAATAGTAAACACATGCCATAGTGCTCAAATTTTCCTACTTTCTCTTTTGTTTTCCTTTCCTTCCCCTCCCTCTATTTTTCTTTGGTGCATCTGTGTGGAGTGGGTTTGGGTATCGGGTGTGCAAAGCATGCTAGTACTACTGAATTTCACTTGTCCCTTGATAGCCACAGTTTGGATAGAAGGCATCACTCACTGACATTCTTGTTTTCACTCACCAAGAGAGAATAAGGTACTGAGTGTAATTGTGGGTTGTGAGCAGTGACCAGCATTATTTTCACAAATTCTCCCATCCCCATATATGTTTTGTTCTAATAATGTAGAACAAGATCTCTCAGTGAACATCTGCACATTCCTTCTGTCACTGAAAATGTAAAGGGAAAGGTCTTCCTGCATTCATGAACCTCAGGCTGTAACATCAACTTATGGACAGTCATCATTTCAGTATCTGTTCTAGTGATAGCAAACTGGGTTGGAAGATGGCAAGGGTAAAAATAGTCCGTGGGTTTCCAAATTTGCCTTTCATTTGGCTTGTTTAATAACAAAGCCAGTCAGTTTGGTATAAGTAATTAACCTTTTATTTTGTAACAGCCCAGAAACATCCCCTCCCCCATTTGCTTTTCTTTTTGGTGAAGACACACAAGTGTAGCTTTTGGAATTGAGCTAAAGAACGGTGGCGCTCTAAAGGAGTTGTTTCATTCTTAGCTAGATTTTTAAAAATAAATATGTAAGGTTTTTAAGGAATATGTGAGGAATTTTAGTTGGGAGTTTGTAACTGCATAACGACTTAAAAAGGTTTATGTGACCTTGCTTTGTGAGGTAGCGCTAAAGTGTGCCAGATGGATTCTCTGTGCTCTATTGGACTTATTAGTCCTGCCAGGAAGTGAAAGGACACCAGCAACATGAAATTCCAGTACTAATATAAATCGACATCGATGCTTTAGCCTGTTTCATTACTTTTGTAGAACTCTTGTATGGTTTCCTACCTTTATTATATTCTATGTGCCTTCTAGTGAAACAAGTTATTTGAAACCCATGTTGCTATGGTATGTCACAATTGTACAACAGCACTTTTTATTTCAGATAAACTGACCTGAGTGTAACTGCAAAATCTTTGCAAAAAAAATTTGTATAGGGAAATTACATGATGTTATGGCTTCTCTTGGATGATGATGATGATGATGATGACGATTGACATATAATGACAGTAACACACAGCAAACAAGATATTTATGCTGGTTTTGGTAATTATCATTAGTTGGGCCCTTCCCAAATGCCTAGGACTGAGTGATGTATTGGCCAATGATATGAGCAGATCCCAGCAAAATGGCTTTCTAAAGCTGGCAGATGGATATTTTGTTGATACCAATGCTTTTCATGTGCATATTATTGTTGATGTTATTTTAAAACAGCAGTTACACACAGCAAACGAGATCACTGTGCTGGATTTCGTATTATATAACTACTCGGGCACTTCCCAAGCACCTGGGACTGCGTGATGTATCGGCGAATTATGTGAACAGGCCCCAGTAAAGTGGCTTTTTGTCGTTGGCAGATGGATATTTTGTCAATGCCAATGGTTTTTAGGTGCCCGCTGAGATCTTTTGGCACCGCGCCCAGTGTGCCGAGGATGATTGGGACCACTTTCACTGGTTTTCACCAGAGTCGCTGAAGTTCAATTCTCAGGTCTTCATATCTGGTGAGCTTCTCCAACTGTTTCTCCTCAATCCTGCTGTCACCTGGAATAGCAACGTCAACAATCCACACCTTCTCTTTCTCAACGGTTGTAATATCAGGGGTGTTATGTTCCAGTTTTCAGTCAGTCTGAAGCCTGAAGTCCCAAAGTAGTTTTTCCATTCGTAAGCCAAGCCCAGGTCTTATCCATGTCCACTTTGCCTTCAATTTTCTCCAAGAACTGTCCATGCAGTGCTTTATTGCGCCAGCTGTCAGTTTGGCGTTGGATTGCAGTTTTCCGGTACTGGTTCTTGGTTTGCTGCACATCTGACATTTGCTTCTGTGGTAGCATGAGACACACATCTGGGTATTTCAGTGGCACAGAATACTCAGGAGTGTTTTGATACCTGCCACACATGAATGTGTGAATGTAATTATCAGGGGCTGCATATGTGCTGTGGCCATTTTCAAGATGGGAGTTCCTGGCAGCAGCATCCAGAGAGGTAACTGGATATTGCTGTAGAGAGAGAAAAACAAATCACAAGTTGAGAGTTCTTTTCCCCATCATAGTGATACTGTATGATGACTATGTTGGGATTGTCTGATAATCACAACATATTCCCAGGTTTTATGTCCTGTGTGTAGTTGCTTGCTGCAGTATCGCTTGTGGTGATCCCTTTGGTTCTGGGTCTTAGCATCATAGTATCAGAAGTTTGCTGTTTAAGGACACATTTTTAGTGTACTGCAGCTGTCTATTTCACATAAATACACATGCAGAATAGCCCGTCCTTCCCCTCTTTGGTTAAGCTTGTATTTAGAGGAATCTCCTTAGCAAGACATCACATTTCAGTTGTCTGTTGGCTTTTCCTATAGCTTGACCTGCAGAACGTGGACTATTTTTTCAGCAAGCTCACAAATTCAGGGAATGGATGAAAGCTTGATGAAAGTACTTCAGCTGGAATGTAAGGGCTAAATGAGACAGAATTCTCATGAGCCACACACCTTTAGAAACTAATACAATTGCTTCACTTTGCAGTGTAAGTTGTCTAAACTCATGAGTTTAGCTATTAGTGAAGAGGAGTAGATTCATGATGTCTTTAAGAGTGGCAGCATAGTCAGCATAATTTAGCACACACCAATGAGCTGTAGTAATTGCAAAGGCAATGTCAGGTCAGAGCATTGTTGTAAATCATTAAAGCACATTGCTGTTACACTGGCCACCCCTTAATTGATTGCAGGTTATAATTATTATTAAAAGGGGAAAAATCTGAAGCATAGCAGTAATTCTGAATTTACTAAACCATTTAACTGGCAAAATGAAGCAAAGTTGCACTGCCTTCCATCTGTATTGTGCCTTAACAAATATAAGAAGATAAGCTTTAGTAATAGTTTGTACAAATGGGTTCAGGTCTTAAATTCAGCGTCCTGCTTTGAACTATTAGTTCAGGACATCAGTATGGCTATGTCTGCCGTGTGATTTATTATCCCCTGGAAACGTCAGTGTATAATCTTCTGGCATGTATTGACTGTAGTAAAGAATATGCATTCTTTTGAGGCTGATGTTGTTCTGCCCTAACCTTGGATGTCAGATTTGAAAACGGTGACTTCATAGTACCAGTAAATTGTCAGCTTTCCTGCTCTTCCTCATTTTCTGCAGTGGATGAAACATGCTGCTCATACTGAATAGCATTGGTTAATTTGGATGCACAGTCTCACAGTGCGCGTCTCACATAGTCGCAGAAAACTTTGTTTATGAATATGATAAAAAGCAATTATCACACTATGGGACTTCAGAAACTGCCACTTTTTAGTTTTCAGTTTGAGAATTGCCCATTTTTCTTCTCTCTGCTTTTTGTTTCTTAACCATGTGGCTGCTAAGTTTACTTAGGAAACTTTAGCCCTTTCTGTGCTAACTTGCTTTAATTCTGGATCATTAAGTTCAGCATAGCCTGGGCCACAGATCAGGATTGTGGGGAGGTGTGGGCAGAATTAGCACTGCTTTCAGTGTTGACACAGATCCAGATTAGCTCATGCTCTCGCTGTGAAACTTGTGCAAACTTCATGGCTGTACCACCGTGCCCCCAAAAGCTAGGAACAAAGGTTCCTAGCCTTGGGGCTTCTGGGTGGGGGTACTATTTGGTGGTGCTATGATGCACTGCTTAAAATCATCACACCCCCACCCCAGTAACCCTGCATGTGAGAGGTGCCTTCTGCAGTCCTTCCATGTTCCAGATCAGGACCACTGGTCCCTCTGGTGGTCCTCATTAATCAGGCCTACCAGAAATCCAGACTAAGGATGTCCTCAGTGTGTCACTTCCTGGATTGACTCTTTGTTCTGGAGTTGTGTAAAGCTTTTGGAGAGAGGAAGGACTGTGGGTTAAAGGTTCTTACAGTTCCCTGTCTCTGTAGACAGCCGCCAAATGGCACATGGTCATTTTGCGCACCACTACTTATTTTATATCATTCATATATTTATGCAGTTATCTGAATGACACTGAGGCATTTCAGTGGGAGGAGTTGATTGAGTAGCCATGACTAACTACTTTGTGTTTTTTAGGAGATGATAGTTCAGCACTAAAACATCAGACATTTCTTGGTTAGAAACTCACACCACCCATTCACCTTCGATAGTTCTTGAGTTTCTTCCTTGTGTCTCATACAAAAGTGTGTGAATTTAAAAGACACTTTAGAGGAGAACATTTAGATTTCATCTGCACGGCCTGAAATCTAAATGTGTCACAAGCCATGTGTCTTCTGTTTAGGGAATCATAAGTCTAAAACAGTTTCTAATTAGCATTTAGATCGTGCCTGGGTGGCAATTCTGTGTGTCATTCATTCTCTTTGCTAATTTGGTATCTCTCATTCCCTCTACCACTTGTATAACTGGTATTCCAAACTCAAAATTCCATGTTTCCCTTTATAGTCAGCTTTGCTGTAGTTATCCCCTTCCAAAACCATAAATAACTTGAACCCTAAAACTTCAATCTGCAAAAAAGTGTTACACAACAAACTGTTTCTATTCACATGTTTGTTTAAGGACAGAAGTACATAATATGTTCAGAGTGAACCTCTAAAAATAATTTAAATTAGAGCTGCAGGCAATTGCTTTTTTATCACTAGCCTGTTGCCATGTGAACTTGTATGATCGATAATATTGTGTTCCTTAATTCTTTGTATCATAGTAGTTCTGTAATAATCTTCTCTTTCCATTTTTAGTGGCATATTTGCATTTTTGTTTTTGTTTTTAAACACAGTGTGCCTTGTTGTGCAAATGAATGTATTTCTTCATACAGTTGAAATGTAAGTTGGAAGGATGTCTTTTAAGTATTCATTTTACTTTCTTCCACATGTTTCTCCTGTAGGCTTTGAAGCCATGTAATGCTGTCTGCAGTAGGCTGCCAGATTTATTAAACCAGGATGCTGAATCAAAATAAACTATTTCCTATTATAGTTTGGCCTTGGGCAGGATAGAAAATGCATCTAAGTTATAGCAGTTGAAAAAGTACTGGCTCATGCATAGCAAGTGCACCATGAAAGAGGCGAAGCAAAAACCATAGAAAATATAGTTAGGATATCCTGAAGCGTAGTCAGAACTTTCTGCGTCAGATTTTATCCTTCCTGCTTTGTTCCCAGAAACAAAAATCTTATCTGAAAGTACAATCTTCTAGCTCTCTCTTTCTCTCCTCTCTCTGATGGTACGACTTATATGTAGATAACCTCCTGCATTCTGTTTGTGGATAGTGGAGGTACCTCTCATCGCTGTTTTCCACTTAGAGCATCTCCTCCTTTATTTCTACTTCTGTATATGCACATTTTTTGCAAAACTGGTCATCATTTTTCATATTCCACACACAAAAAAGTAGTAGTATTTTTGGAAAACACAGAAACAACAACAACTTCATATAAATTTCAGCTTCATATTAATCAGAAAACACATGAAGCTTCAGCTTTCTGGACAGATAACTTTGCACAAGAGATCTCTAGGAAGAGAACCAAACTGTAGATTTTACAGCCAGTTTGACCTTGGGCAGTTGTAAAAAAAATGCTTGCACTCTGGAGTTTTTAAGATAAACGGGAAAGGATGATCTTCTGAATGTCAGATGTCATGACCTTTTTAAATATGATAAGTGATTTTTAACTTCATGAGTAAAGGAAAGAATACTTTTAACTTCATGAGTAAAGGAAAGAATACTTCCTATGTTATTTGCTCCTCAGCTTGTCACCCTAACCTTGTGCTCTCTGTGTGCGGCTTTCTAGGCTGTCTCATGTCAGGCCATACAGAACTTCTTTGTAGTAAAGGTTAGTGCGTTAAAATTCACAGCTTGTCATTTCTCTTCTAGCTACCTGGTTATGTCTTTCTGTGTATTAAAGTATAAGTTTCCTTGGAGACATGAGACAATGCAGCAAAACTATGTCCTTTTCAATTGAATTCCTTGAAGCAAACCCATTTTGGGCCTCTGGTGTGATCAGCTAGACATTTTGAGTGGTGATTGAGTGTACGTGAGTGTTTAAAGGTTAAGGTAGTGCTGATCTTCTCTTCTGTGCATCTCTGCCGAGTGGGGGGAGAGGAGGAATTATTTGTAGTTTCAGATGATATTAAATTCTGCATTATCTGCAGCAGAATTATTAAATTTGGAATGAAATCCATAGCACTAAGTCACTTGATCTATGGAGGTGTTATGGCTAGTAGGTTTGTCTTTAGATTTTCTTCTCATAGAAACCATTTCTACGTGAAAGAACATGAGATTCTGGTGCTTTTAATGACTTGGACTGCTTTTTGTTCTCCAGCTGACTGATTGGAAACCTACCCTCTGCCATTTAAGTCTTTAGTGCTCCCTTGTTTTGATATGTTTTGGGACTTCCTAAATTAGGACATTACCATTGAGTAAGGAAGTGAATTTAATATTTAGACAGTCAGAGCTAAGAATCTCTTTCAAAGTAGAATCTCTCCCCGCTCCCCTCAAAATAAAACTTTGTATTTCGGTACATCAGTCTCTTTTTCTAGGCTTTTGAGAATACAAGCTGAAATGTTGCATCACTTGGTTTATTATAAGAAAAAAAAAACAATGCAAATTTAAGATTTTGTCACTGATATTGATGCTTGTTCTGCATTTTTTTTACTCTTATCATGAAACCTTTGTTAGAAATAAAAAAAATCTTTAACTTTTAGATACCAAAATACTTTATGTTAGCCATTTTTCACATATTCCAGATATGGAATGTTTTTTTAAAAAGAAGGAAATGGTCTTCAGAATTGTCTGAAATAAAAGATTTAAGGGGTGAGATTTTTAAGAGCTAAAGGTGAGCAATCCTTGTTGGGCCCAAAATCAAAACATGGCACTGCAGTGCACATTATTCTGCACTATGTAGATTAGTACCAACAATAGTTGCCTCCAGTCTAGCTAGCTAAATCCACAGTTAAAACAAAAAGTGCAGTAAACTCACTGCACAGGGAAAATGGGTTGTCGAACCTCAACGTCAGCTCCATAGTTCCCTCTATCGGAATGGTGAGAATTTAGGCTACGCACACTGTCATGAGGGTTTAGGCAGCCAATCAAGTTTTGGGTTGCACTTCTGATTAGCTGACATCTCGTCAGTGCTTCTTGTCATTCTGCCTGCATTGGTTTGAAACTTGATTTATCTACATACTGCACAGCGAGAGTTCTTCATTCCGCACTGAGGTAAATACACAGTACCGGCTGTATAATGCCACATGACTACTAAAGATTTATTGTCCTGTGTGGCGGGACGATTGGGACTATGCATTCTATGTTCAGTATAAAACATGTCTGAACGCAGAACAACAAGGTTGTTGTTAAAGAGTAACAGAGAGCTCCATTTTTCAGCGTTTTAAATTTGAAGCAGATTCATAAACACGCATAACAAACTATCATAAAGAAGCAAGCAAGCAAAATACATTAACCTCCAGTAGCCAGATTATCTAAGGCACTACATGTAAAATGACTGAACCAAGAAGCTCAAAACAAATACTGTAGACCAAGGGCAGAATATGGAAAGAGGTAGGACTAGAATATCAGGTAACTTGCTAATAGCTTGAATGCGTGCAAAGCAGATGTCAGGATGGACAAGATATCAGAGAATTTCGGGAGTTTATATGTAAGACATCCTACTATTCTGGACTATGCTCTTTCGGTGTAATTTTCTGTCATTTTTCATAGGAAACATTTTAAGACTTCAAGAATATACTTAACTTTTCAATGTGGTCTCAGCTTTCCATTTATGGGAATATACTACCACTGAGTCCAGAAGTTCCTTCTGAGAAACAAAGTGGCAAGTGGAGATGTTTGCAATGTGATATGTCTCCTGCAAAAGTATGTTGTAGATAAAGTTCTTAAAAAAATAACTTTATTATATCCTTAAGAGGAGACTGCTGTTCTGAGGATTCCTACAGAGTTGAATCTCATTATAAATTGTCACTTTATGCTTTGAAAATGGTGGGTTCCCAGGCTTAGCTCTTTAATGAGACAGGAATGTTTTGTAATGGCTGGCTTGTTGCACCAGAATCATACAAAAGAAAAAGAATGTTGCAATTTAATTCAGTGATGCTGGAGAGACATTTGCACTACAGTAAATTTCCTAAAGAGAAACCAGAGAAGATAGATTCCAACTTTCCTTCTGGATTCTGTTGCTTTTGTTCTACTCTCATTTAATCTGAGGCTGTGTTCTCACTCAGTCTGAGGCAGTTGATGGTTTGCAGGTGGAATCGTTCAGTTGCCAGGCTGCCTGCCCCTCACCGATCTCATGAGCTTTATAGGCTAGAGAAGGTGAATTTGAGATGAGATGAGATCTGAGGTGCCACACACTACCATCTATATTATAAGGTGCTTTTGGGCTGCTTTGAAAAAAATGTGAATGTATCCTTCCTTTCCGAATGTTTCTATTGAAAACACGTACTGAATAAAAGAACAGAAGTTAAAGCAAGAAGCATATTTTGCAACAAGAGAAAGTGGAAGGGGAGAGAATAAACTGTTTCACAGCTGTAATGATCCCACCTTAGAGTACTCTATTTCTGTAATGGTTATATATGTTGGTCATTTAAACTAAACAAGATTACCCCCGGAGCTCCTTTCAGACAGCTGTTGGTATAATGGCATAGTATGTTAGTTCACATGGCTGGCCATATTAGGGCTCTCTAGATCCCTTGCAGTTAGCATGACTGGTTAGGGCTTTTGAGTAAGTAGATAGAGGGAGTGGGAGGTATCTCAGCCAGCCCTTAGTTAAGAGCTGAACCACCCTCTAGGCGGAGCTAGCAATTGAATTGTTTATATTCTTTAAATTCTAGAATGTTTCTTTAGAATTAGCATGTTGTTGGAAAGATTTATTAATGATTTGGTTTGCTGGAATCATCTGAGCAAAGAAGAATGGATTGTCACATCAGCCAGGAAACAGAATTTTGATTTCTAATTGCACTCATCTCACAAATACCCATTTCTTCACCTCATTTTATTGATCCTGGTTTCCTTTTTTTCTTTTTATGTTAGTTTTGCTGTTCATCCTTTAAGTTGATAATCATAGATTATCAATAGATATATTAAGATTTTATATTAAGATATTAAGATATATATATTTAAGTTGATAATCAATAGATATATTAAGAGTTTTTGAAATGCTTATATTAAGGAGGGGGGGGGACCCTCTTAGGCCAGTTTGGTCTAGTGGTTAAGGAGCCGGACTCTCATCTGGGAATGCCAGGTTCCAAGGTGTAGCATTCAAAGTGAGGTGCTTCTCTAGCAGTTGTGCTTACCTTTGTAACTGCATTGAAAGGGACTGAGAGCATGAGGACACATCAGTTTCTGTGAGCAACAGGAAGCAGTAGGTTACCACTAGATCCTTGGAAAATGGCGTGATTCTTCCCTTAGCAAAACCCCAAAGAATAAAACAATTTCCAAGAAAGAGAAAACAGGCCAGCAACCAAAGTAAACTGTTACTCCTGGTAATCCTGCTGTGAAGACATGTGACGAAAACTGTAAAATAATGAGTTTCCAGAAAGACTCATTATTAAGGAAAGAAGAAAAATGAAGAAAGATTTGAAATTGCAGTGAACCTGATGTTCAGATCTGAGGACCCAGATTAACTGATGTTAAAAAGATGTTCCTTCTTTTATCTACCCAAGATTAAAACAGAACAGCTTAATAGCAAATAAAACACACTGAATATAACATAACTCTTCTAAATTTTCAACTGTAAGTTGGAATACCTTGGAAATAGAATAAAACACTGACTTAACCCCTAGTCTTGTGGTCTCTTGTTTAGCTGAGAGACCTTCCTCTTCTCCTTTGGATCTTCTGTCTAGCATGACTTCTTGGTGTCTCTTCTGTTTTCTCTTGCCTTAATTGTTTTTCAGTAACTGTTTCACATCCCATCTTCCATCTTAAATTGATTAATTTTCATCCTTAATGCCTCTGAGCCAATCAGGTATCCCACCAACTTGCTTTACAGCTTTTTGAGATGTCTGCAGGAAGTTAAGCTTTTAAAGTTTCCAACATTTCTTCTTAGCTTATTACAGAAGTGTTTGCTAGATTTTATGTAGCTCTGGTACATAATTTATGCTATTCTAAGAAATAGTCATTAATTGATTAATCCCTTTGACTTTGGAAGCAGGAAACCTGGAAAGGAAAAGAGGCAAGGTAATGTGAAGCAGGACAAGACAAGGCAAGTCACTTCAGGAGATGTGAACATTGGGACAGAACATATCTCATCTGGAAAGTATTAGTAGACATTTGCCTTGGTTGAGCAACATCAAATATAGACTACATCCAGACATTAGCTACTTATCTGCTATATTTAGATATTCTGTAATGGAACATGGATATCCATGCTTTTATTCCAGAATATCAAAATATAGAGGATGCAGCTATAGTGTCTTCCTTCACCCTCACCTTCAGCCCTTATAGTTTTGAAGCAGATGGCCTCACCAGCATAGAAGAATCTGGTATCTGATACTACAGCAGATAGATGGGACTAGACTGTGTAGAAGTGACTTCCTTTGCTGAGCTAAATATTAAGAGCTCCCCATGAATAAAGAACAAAAGAAAGAAAGGGGTGGGTTTTTTTTTGCCTTTTTTGTTGGTTGTTATATTGATAATGTTGAAGCACTGTGGTTGTACCTATAGGTTAGAGTTTCACCTTCAGCAAAAAAAGCAAGCTAAAGAAAATTCACCTTGATTCATAGTTAGTAGATTGTAAATTTAACTCTGCCATAAAAGACAAAAAAAAAAGCTATAAACCCCTCATTTTAAAATTTGCTACCTTCCTGAGGTAAAAAGGATTAATATTCCATTGTTTGATGGTTCCACTACTGACTTGCTGCAGGATACTATAGCCTCAGAGAGAAATAAATCAACACTGATAGGTAATATTTGGTGAGAAGGTGCTAAGGAATATTTTAGTGGAAACAGGAAACAAAAAAGAGACCATTCCCTTTGTACCAGTGATGGCCAACCTATGACACGCATGTCACAGGTGACACACCAAGCCCTTTTAGGTGGCACACATGGTCACCTTGGCACTTGGGCATGTAATGCTTGCTTGTTCTTGAAGTGTATGAAATGTCAACTTTCAACTGAAGATTTAGCAAATGTAAAGAATTGTTTTTGCTTTTAATAAAATACATATATCAAAAATATAACTTTTTTACTAGAGCCACTAATATCACAAAATTATGGATATTTCTAGATGTGACACAGCACCCGAGTTAAGCTAGGTTTTCTTGCAAATTTTGACACACCGAGCTCAAAAGGTTCCCCATCACTGTTTTATACACAAGCAAAAATACATGTAAGTTCAATTTGCAGAACTGTTCGTACTTTTCAGAATTTTGCAAAATCCTCTTGTCAAAACTGAGTCTGTTGGCATGGATCAGGATAATAACTGAAGCTGTGATGAGACACATCATAAAAAAGCATCTCAAAAATGTTTTGAGATGAGATCATTCACAAACCAGTCTGCCGCTCTCCCCCTCATAAAACATCTGTGCTAGAAAAGGTGGATTAGTGAAGATTCTGGGACATGAGCACCACATACTAGTGTCTCTGGGGTGCCTCTGAGTTGTCACTTTTGTTATGCCTGAACTTAGCCTGATAGTCTACAGAAACCACTACATCAAGCAGAAAACACCGAGTAGAAACCATTCTACCAGTATTCTATTTTTGTCCACCACTGAATTTGGACATCTGAGGATACAGTTTCCAATACAATACTGGAATGGAGTCTCTTCATATAAGTGTCAACAGATCAGTGAAATATCTTGGGACTGGAAAACTCACTATTCTGGAGGGTGGTTACCAAGTATTTGCAGTCTAGTCAAGTATCTCATGACAAGCTATAGGCTCCATGCTTTTCCTCTACTTCTTGGACTGGTTCACTATACACTAGGGAACTGCATATTTCCTTTGATTTGTCTGAATGCTAAGACCACTTTACTTTCTCTTCATTGTGAAATATTTGAAAGATTTGGTGTACGCTCAATTGTTTAGCTTTTGTTTGCATATATACACTATTTTCATTTTTCAATATGAGTTCAATATATAAGCATGTAATTCAATTATTTGGTCTTAGGTATATTGTTTTACTGCTATAGTAAACCAAGAACGAAAAAAACCCCAATTACTTAAAAATGTGCCAAATACATACTTAGGCAGTGAGCTGTACACCAGCTGTAGTATTTTCTAGGTTCAGCCTACAGCATGTCAGAACTGTACATCTTACAGAAGCTGACCAGAAACCATTGATAAATTAACAACTTTGCATGTTTTCCATCTGAGCTATTTTTGTATCTAAATACAAAATAATATTTGCATGATGTGCTGCCTTTATTGTTTCCTGTATTCATGTTTTCCTTGTTCCTAGCATGGCTTCATCTCCCTTCTAGCTAGGAAACCAAACTGGGGCAAAAATGTGAGAACTCCAATATAATGTTTAAGATACTAAAGAAATAAAAGGCCAGCAGAGAGATTGATGTTGCATTTCAAAATCATTCATAAAGGAAAATACTTCCCCCCTGCCCAAGAAGGTACAGCTTTTTTTCCTGAGGGAAATCATGCATCTAAGAATATCACAGTGATTGGATGATGAATTAATACGGCATATGTACAAAGCACAATTTAAATATAAGGTAGATGACAGCATAGGTCTGTACACACTTCTCTTCTAGTGAGCTCCAGTCTGTTTGCTAGTGAGGCATATCCACATTGGGGAATCACAGCAACTCACCAGGAGCCATTCAGTGGGTGGCAAGCTAAAAAGCAGTCTACACACTTTCCAGGAGCAACTTGCTCCTGAATGCTGCATCTGCCCTCTCTTCCAGATGCATCACGGAAAGTAGGCATGGTGGCACAACAACAGCTGTGCAGTTGTGTGCAGCATCCAGATCTCTTGGATGTTGCCTCAGATGTTGCCATGATGATCTGCCCTGCCCTGCCCTTGGTAACCTACATTTCAAATCCCACTGGCCTGGTACATAGCTTTTCCAGCGTTCAAAGCACAGATTGTTGGTGTTATGCTGGGTCTTTACCAAACTATTGTTGTACTATACTATGCCGGTAAATGTGAACCCTCCCTAGGTCTACAAGACCTTTCTCTGTCGATAACATGATTGACTAAGTGCTTGAGAATAAGTAGATTAGTGGACGTCCAGTTGGAACATTCATTCATTCAGTTTATTTGTATACCACCTTTCTAATAAATTACTCAAGGTGGTTTACAGCAACTATGAAAAATACAATACAAAGTAATACAACATACATTAATAGAAAGGGTGGATAGAGAAAATTTCTTTTCTGTATCGCACAACACTAGAACCAGGGGGCACTCTATGAAGCAGATGGGTAGGAGAATAAGGTCTGACAGGGGGAAGTATTTCTTCACCCAGAGGGTCATCGGCTTATGGAATGTGCTGCCGGAAGAGGTGGTGACAGCTACCAGTCTGGATGGCTTTAAGGTAGGGTTAGACAAATTTATGGATGACAGATGTATCAATGGCTACTAGAACGAATGCCTAGGTGCATCCTTCAGGCTGGGGGGGGGGGAGGAACTGGGGCACTTCTAAGGCCATCTGCTGGGACTCGAGAGCAGGAGAAGGTTTGTCCTTGTCTCTGCTTGAGATGCCCGTGAGCATTTGGTGGGCCACTGTGTGCGACAGGATGCTGGACTGGATGGGCTGTGGCCTGATCCAGCAAGGCTTCTCTTATGTTCTTGTGTTCTTAATGAAATATATTTTAAAAAATTATATAAACAAAATAATACACTTCACATTAAAGAAAGGAAGAGTACTGGGATGGAAAAGAAAGGAACAACCAGTTGATATTCTGATTCTCCAAAACTGGGAATTAAAAAGAAGGCTGAACATTGTAGTAGGCATCACTTAAAAATTGGGAAGAATAAAATGGAATACAAAATGTAAAAAAGCTTGGCAAAGAAATGCGGGGAGAGAGGGATCTGCTCTAAACTGAAAGGCATAAAATGTTGAAAGATGTGAGAAATGAATCTAATAGAAAAATGAATGATTAATCAAAATAGAGAGTAAAGTATGTAGTGGTATACATGTGTATAACTCGTAGAAAAATATAATAGAGGTAAAGATGGTAGTAATATAGAAAATGGATTAGAAAACCTTAATTTTAGGGCTCTGTATGCTGGAATCATAGTAAAGGTATATGTATAGAAATCGAGAGAGGCTTAAATATCTTTATTGGATGAATAAATAATTAATGGGTGTAAACAAGTAGAAATAGACAAAATAATAATTTCTATATAAGAGAGAATAACTTAAGTTTGTGGAATATTGGTATCCCTTTATCAGTTACCTGTGAGAGACTGATGCAATACACGATTGGTTCTGTTTAATAACTAAGTGGTCAGCTGACAAAAAAAAAAGATATATAGGGAAGCAGACGAAGATGAGATATGAAGAGATGATGCTGGAAAAATGGAGCAAGTCACCAAAAGAGCAATGGAAAGATAGAATGTTATTGGAAGAGGTTAACGTAAACTTATAAGTTTTATCTTGCCAAAAAACCACCAGCTTTTTAATAAAGAGTATAATAAAAAAGAATAAGTAGATTAGGTTGACATCAGATTTGCTCTTTCTTCACAGCCCTTGAATACTTGTTAGTGAAATGACCACTGTAAAGGCCGCCTCTCCACCCTTACCTATTTCATATATATTTATCTTTATTTGGTAGTGTGGTAGCGATGTGTTTACTTGTAAATCAATCTCTGTTATTCCCTTCCAAGAGGCGCACCTTCCATTTCCTTTTCTCTACTCTTTGGCTTGATAATAATGTTGCCTCCCTTCTGATGCTGCAGCAGACAGCACCCTGCCCCCACTCTGCCAACCTCCAGCAGTGGGTTGGATACAGTTACTGTTCAGAACTCTGGCCCTATTTGGCTCCCTTTATAAACAGAGAACTCAACGAAGCTTCTTTGAAACAACAAGAACATATGTTTATTGAATACAGTTAAGTCTCAAGTCAGCTTCTTCTTCAAGTTACACTTTCAGCTTCTGTTGTCAAACAGTTCAGTCCCTAACTTTCACACTCAGTTCAAAGACTCTTAAACTTCTTGAGTAAACTCTCAACCAGTACAATATGTGTTTGCTTGTCCTTATATTTTCACCAGCAACATCAAACACGTATTAACAAACTCAGGACCCCAATTCCCAGCTTCCCTCAGGACAGCTAAAGGCCCGTTTCTCCCCTTCGTTAACCTCCCAGATTAACGACCCAAGGCAGAGAACCCAGATTATCCCCTCAGGCTCCCTTTTATATGGGCCTGGCTGGCTTGCTTCGCCCTGATTGGCTGAGCTCCTCCAGCATTCTATTTCACCCCTCCCCTTGGAGTGCTCAACTAGCCCCTCCCTTAGGCTACTTACCCTTGACAAAAAACGCTTTGGCGACACTTTTAAACCTCTAGACTTACCGTGTTCGCCACACTTTGCATTTTAAACCAAAATAACTTAATTTTGGGGTTGAGGGGTCCTAGCGGTCATTACAACCACTCTGTGTCTATTCCCTCCCTTTGATAATACAAAACTTTTCTAGTTAATCTAAGTAGTGTTAACTATTAGAAGTAATGGAATACCTCATGGGTGGCATAAAACTGCTAGGGTGGCCTATCTCGATAACGGTGCTTTGGAAGTACATCCATCCCTTACTGAGATCTGGACTGCAAGGTATCTGGTGGTGCAGAGATGGAAAACAGCTCCTCTTCATGGGAGGTAGGAGAATAATAGCAGATTGGGTCACCTTCTGAATTTATCACATCAGGAATGTTCAAGCTTCCTTCACTTGGTTAAGGTAACATGTAGATTAGCTGTGTAAAACAGTTTATTGCATTGCTCCCTCCTCTCTTCTTCAATTTAAAGATAAAATTGAAAAAATCCATATGCAGCAAGACATAAAAGAGGTAAATGCGGATAATGCTGACTCAGTTGATGTCTAGAAGGTACTTCAGCTGATTGGATTTCAGTTACATCTGGATAGCTTTTTCTGTCGATCCCAGAGCCAACTTGCTATTTATATTGCAAATAGAATTCAGTATTGGAAGGTTTTCCACTGCTGGATTGTTAAAGCTGCATAGACCTTCCAGAGGCTTAATTTGGGATTAAATGACATTTGTTCATAAAATCCATTTAGTTAATTCACTACAAGCTGTGTCCTCTCCTGCAGTTTTAATGGACTGTTTTTTCTTCAGTTCTGTTGGAAATAAAACATACTTCTTGGCGTTACTTTTGCTTTAGCAAAGCACTGTTAGTTATTATTAATACTGCAAACAAATATAAAAACTTGGCATAATAAGTTGGATACACTTAAGGAGTTCAGATTCCTTTAGAAACAGCTTTTGTGTGTTTCTGCCTTAATGTGTGCATTGAATAAGAAGACAGACTCTCTGGATGGAAAAATCTATTGTTTAGAGGTCTATAAACTAACCAGGTGTAGTAGCTAGAGCTTTTTCAGTAGGATCTGGAAGATGAGAGTTGAATTCCTCTTCACCCATGAAGCTGACTGGCTGGCCTTGACTCACTTCCTTCCAGTTTAGCCTACTTCACCAAGTTGTTGTGAGGATAAAATGGGGAGGAGAACTGTGTTTATTGGCTTGAGTTTCTTGACAAAAAGAAGGACCATAAATTCATTCTTGGGGCTGTCTTGGTAATCTTCCTTAAACAAAATGTTACCAATATCTCCCCAGTCTGTCCTGTTTTTAATATGATTTTGTTTTGTTTTAATCAACCATGGGTGTTTTTCCACTGTCACTAAAAGTACCCATTAAGTACCCATTAATGGGTACGTAATGGCATTTTTGTACCCCTTAATGGGTACTTCTAGTGACAGTGGAAAAACACCCTGTGGTGCCCACACTAAATTTTAGTGCTGGGAAAAGTAATTTTAAAAAGTGTAATGAAAGTGCATTCAATGTGTTTTGAGGAAGAGAGTTTAAACTGACAGCTTAAACAAGGAGGGGGCGAAGCCTCCCTAATTACCATAATGGGAGGGGGAGGAGCACACTCCACCAATCAGGCGTCGAGTTTAGTGAGGGGTATAAAATCCACCTGCTAGAAGAAAAGATTGGGTCCTTGCTTTTGGGTTTTGGGGGAGGAAGACAGGTTAGACTGTTTCTTTACCTCAGGGAAAGAACCAAGCATTGGTCCCGAACTTCTGAGCTGGAGATAAGGCCAGAAGGGGTAGAAAGGAAAAGGAACTGTGAAGTTAAGACTTAAGTGTGAAATCTAGGAACTAAGCTGTGAGGTGTTGAACTAACATACGTGTGTCCTTCGTTAGAACTTCTGATTTTATTGCCTGTTGTAAGAATAAAAAAAAACTTTTTCCTTTGAAAAGTGTCTGCATTGTTGGTGGCCACTTCCCATGAAACATAAATAAAACAGTACGCTATCTAAAGTTATAAAACCGAACACGCTACCAAGATTCTGAAATTATAAAAGCCCCTTTACTGTGTTTAAAGACAGGGGTGAAGAGAGTTAAGCTTGGCTCGCACTGGGGGATGGGCGGCACCACACACCCTATATTACCCAGAGTGCAATCAGACAGGATCTTTTTCAGTAGCTGCTTTTAGAATATGCACTCATTCTATAGTTGATCAAAAGAACTGACATTCAAACAAAAATAATCCTACCTCATATTTCCAGGTGTTGCGCTTCCTTCATCTCAGAATCTGCCAATGTCTCTCTAGCAACAAGTTCCTACTACTCATTGGCCACCACTGGTGTTTCCAAGACCCTGATTTGACAGTCACCTGTAATAGCTGTTTTACACACTATGATTGTCTGATTTCTCTTTACTTACATATCTTCCCTCCCAACACAACCACAACAAAAAAGAGTCACCCTGAATGTTATTTTACTCAGCACAAGGAAAAGCTGCCAATTCCAAGGTTTTGGGATGGGGCAAGGCACTTTGGGGGGATTTTATGTCTGCCCTTATAACCTCAAATTCACTCAGAAGGTGTTTCCTTAAACCTGCCCCCTGGCCTCCTAATATTCCTTTCAGAAAATATTATCTTAGGACCCGTCTCCATGGTCTCTTTTTGCTTCTCTCTTGCATCAGATTTTTAAAATGCAGGTTGTAGTTCGAAATAAAGCCTCCCCATGTGGGTTGGACAATGAGGATTTAAAACGTACTTTCCTGTCCCCATGCAAGCCACTTTTTGTGAGCCTGCATCTCCCCCCACCCCCACCCACTGCAGCGATGACAGGCAAAAACTTCAATTGAACCTCCACAACACATCACAGATCATCTCTTTACTTGGTAGCTGAAAGCAGCTAGCTCTCTCTATAACTAATGCTTGTAACATAGTTACAAGCAAAACTGAAAGCAGCTCAACTCCCTACAGCTGCCTGTGTGCAGAAGCTGTCCAGTTAATTCTCTCTTTCTTTCACATTATTGGGAGGGGGAGAGAAATTCTGTGCTTGCTATCGGGAAATCTTAACAACGGAGGGGGAAACATCTATTTTAAGAAGAAAGAGATCAGTGCTCTATTTGTGTGCTTAAACGGAGCGATTTGCTTTTAGTTATTCTTGTAACTATGTTACAAGCACTGGTTATGCTTTTAACTCTTGGCAACCAAGGAAAGGAATGTTTTCACACACACACATGTAAAGACCGAGGAAGATTAATGTAGCCGGAAAGACACTTTAAAGAAATCCGTGTGCGTCTCCATGCTCTCAGGATAATCCATGGTTTCCCCTGAAGTCAGATGTTTGAAAGGGTTTTTTTTTCTGTTGCAGATTTTCCTCCTTTGCACCTGATGTAGCCCGGAGAAAAGCTGTGCATGGAGACGCTCCGAGGCAAAACAAGCTTAAATCTGGAGTATTTTCAGCATATAGACGTGCCCTTAGATTTCTTTAATCACACTTCAGGAGAAATACTGTAGTCCTCTAGTCTTTTCTTTCTAATGAGTAAGCTAAAGTGATAAACATATTCTCCAATACACCATTTTATTTTCACAGCAATCCTGCCTACGAAGCACCAACTTGTCATAGGGCCTATTCCCACTTAGCAAAAATGGACACTCTGGATATGCTCCCAGATGGAGCATATGAATTGCATGAAGATGGTACTATGCTAGAAGTGTCTCTTGAACACTCTTGTTTGCACACTCAGCCTTGCACACTCTTGTTTGTACCTCTTCTGCGTAGAAGAGGGTTGAATGAAACCTGTGACTGGGCGGCAAAGCTGCTGTGTCATCCAGTTGATGCGGCAATGTTGCTGTGCAGGATTGTTGGCTGTAGCATTTTGATTGCCTCTTTAATGGAGGTGATTTGCAGTTAGCTGGTGCTTGGAGATGAGTTAACAGATTAGGAGTCACAGAAGTTACCTAGCCAACACATTGAAGAAAGGTGCTAATTGGCCCATAATGACTCATAAAGCCTCTGTGTACAAGAGGAAATTCAAACCTTGGTTTTGTAGGGTCCAGTGTGAGACTCAAGCCACAATGTGTGTTCTTCAGCATCCCATTACATTTTACAACTTACATTAGAGCATGTATTTAGTATGAATAATCCCTGGAGGAACCTGCTTCTTTCAGGAAGATGTCTAGTAGATACCCTATGGAATAATATTTAAATACATTAAGCTAAATTTGAAGGCATTAAAGATTGAAATTCTAACCAGAAGAACAGAGAGCACTAGTGCAGATGTGCCACAGGAACTGAATTATCAACCATAGTTTCCACATAGTGAAGTTTTTGAACATTTACTATCAGCAGCTCGGTTTTGATTGGTAGTTGATTGGTCAGCTACATATCCGACATTACATTTCATCTTCTGAAGTATTTAAGCTGCATAGAGGGATTTATTTATTGCACATTTTTAACTGCTAAAACATACACCTCTGTAATGTGAGGATAGTCTTGTCAGTATTTGAGCCTTTGCATGCTTCAAGCTGTGCTTTCGATTCTTCACAGTGTGGTTCTTTGATTTTTGTTCCTAAAGGGATAAGGAGACGGCAGAGACAAACTAATGCTTGCCTTCTGGAAGCACCATATGGCCTTGAATAAATGAAAACTTTCACATTGACAAGGGTTACAGTGTGGGATAATCTGCTGTAGAGCTGAATTTATCAGCATACACTGTAGAGTTGTGAAAGAGGAATCTCAGTAAAACTGCTGCACAAACTGTGAAGTCGACTGGTATAGGCAGTATGTAACATTTTGGTTGGGTGTCTTAAAACGTGCACGCACACATGCGCACACATGCATACAGACACAGACACACACAGAGTGTTTGTTCATTTTATTCCAAAAGACAAATGACAGCTGTCCAAGATTTAGAGGATTTATAAGGGTGTCAAACCATATGGTAGATGGTCTGCATAGGGATTCAGAAGTAGAATAATCCCAAGTCCTTGTTGTTACAGACTACTGAGAACGATTCCTCTTATTGGACTCTTCTGCATTTATAGAAGAATAAATAACAAGTGCCCTAGCTGTGGAAAGTAATAAAATAATACTCTGAAGTGTTGTAAGGGTTGGCTTGATTTGAGAACCTTTCTGCACTTGCCTCATCAGTTTTGGAACAGCTGATCAGGAAAATACAATTCATCTCCGAGCAGGAATAGATTGCCCTTAGCTCAGAACAATGCCATCTGCATTGCAACAGCATTGCATTCTAGTTTCCAAACTGGGTTGCACAACTGGGTGACCTCTGTAAGCTCCAATGGCTAGGAACTGAAGTGCCTGCCTCAGATTCCCTGGGAAATGGACCTTCTTGCACCACTGAAATGGGTCCCCAGTAAGCTGGGACACGGAGGAGTGCACCTTCAGCACACCTTTAGTCTGGAGCACCAACTGTTAATATGCTGGCAGACCTAATTAGTTTTCCCACCAAAAATCCAGATCAGGAAGGAGATCCCTTAATGCAGAGTTAAGGTAAGTGCAGAAAGGCTCTGAAGCTGAATCCTGGAAAAATCAGGACATGTGAAAGGAACTAAAAAAAAAAATCACACAGTGTATCACTAAAATTCAGAACTGTTTACCTTAAATTGGCCACCAGCTTGGAAAGATTTAGAAAGTTTGGGCCTGTTCACAGTGGACAGTGTTTTTCAGCCCTAATGGTTCTGTGATTTCCTCTGATGACGGAGACCAATTACTAAAAGACTATGAGCAAGGTAAGGTTTCAGTATGTAACTAGCTGCTGCTATGAGAACAAACTACTGGACTAGATGGACCAGTGACCTGTTTTTATGTTGTTATTTTTGCATTTGAGAACGCTCTATCTTTTTCAAAGGTGAGCCCCTCCTTTGTGCTGGAAAAGGCCCTGAAAGTGTTCAGATGCAATGCCCACGTAGTGCAAGCTCCATAAGGGATACTCTCTACTGCTGTTTGTCCAGTTGACAACAGAGAACACACTGAACAGCAGGGATATTGTCAGGGTTCTTTTTCAGCATTCTGATGAAGAACAGGTGCCCAAAGCCTTCTGGCTTCTCTCAGGGCACTGCATGGAAGCAGTGCTCTGGCTGTGTTTTGGGGGCTTCCTGAGGCATCTGCTGCCAGAGATGTGCATGCAGGCTTAGAGGTAGTTCAAAGTTGGGATCATTCACATTCCAGTTTAGGTTAGAAAATATGGATTAAAAAAGAGTACATGCCATCTCTAGGACATTTTTTAGTCTCCGTCTTTGTCTCTCTGTCTCTTTTGCAACATGTGTATGCAATTTGAGGCTTAAATCCAGAATGGAATTGGGATTAATTCTCAAGGCTTTAGAAGTTGAAGGGAGGCAGAAAATGGTCCTGCAGAGGAAGATCAGAAGTCTGGCGTAACCTTAAGAGCTATTGGGTTTATGAACAACTGCACCATAGATAACGAAACATCACCTTGGTGGCTAAGGTATTGGGAGTGCTGACTGACTTCTAGTCATACATTTTGCTGGAATCACTGCCGATGTTCTTTCTATATTTTAATCTATTTCTGTTAGCAAACCTGTGATTAATCATTTGTAATGAACTTTTCTTTGTAGTATCTTGGGGATCTGAAATCACCCAGAAGAAGATGGTCAGCTACAAAAGGAATATTTTTCTTTTTTTTTTTAGATATATCCATTTTTCTTCCAATGTATCATTGTGACTCAAATGCTAAAACTGATCCTATCAAGCTACACGACAAGTTAAGATTACTTTGAAAATCTGCAGTTGTGCGTAAATGGCTACTGTTTTAAAAGCTTCTTTTCTATTTCCTTGTCCTTAGTTCATTGAATCTGTATCTGGGCTGCTTAAGCCCTCTTTATAAGTTGCCCTATGTTTTCTAATAATCCTGAACTTGAAATGGAACTATTCCTTGTCTTTACATTCCCCAAATTGATCGTTCAGAGAATAGCATGAAGTGCTTGCTACTGATGGTACAAATTTTTACTACCCGCCTTTCTTACTTACGATCCTTGAGTATTTTGAGAAAATGTTCTGTTTTGAAATAAATCATCCTGATGTAGCCACAACCTTAAAACATACCATTTTTAATGAAATTTCTCCATCTTTCTTGAAGAAACCTGGTATACGTGTTGAAATTCTATATATATGGTTTGAAAGTATTAAAGATGATTAAAGAAAGACAAAACAGAAAACAGTGGACTAACAGTCTGGAATGCACAGGGAACAGGTTTGATCCCCAACATATCTCTGCAAATAGGTTATAGCCAACTATTTATGTAGCTGCCAAGAAAGCTGCATATGTATGTCTATGTATTCACCCATAATTGTTTGCAGCTTGATGATTTCTAGCAACAACAGACATGCTGTAAATACGCAAATAGACATCAAGCTGTTGCTGTTGACCAAAAATAAAGGACATACTTCTAAGTGTACCCATGGTTAGTTTGCTCATGTACATGATTCTTGCATCCCACATAACAGCTAGTATGACTGAAATTTCTATTTTGAATAAAGCTCCAGACATTTCCTGGAAGCAAAAGAAATAGAGTGCAAATGTGGAGAGGACTTTTGAAGAGCTATCCTGTAATTATTAAAAATCAAGACAATTCTTACCTTAGAGGGGGGAAATCTATTCATGAGCTAGACAGTGGTGTCAGTGGATGTGAAAATAGATGATAGTATGTCAAAATCATCATTGAAAAAATCCTCATTGAAAAAGTTATGTAAAGTGTGAATTTGAATTTCTTTTATAGGAAATTGTGTGTGGGCAAGAGGAGGAGTGGGGAGGTCTTGTGAGGTAAACTGACAAAAGTGAGCATGAATGCTATACGTTTGACATGATGACAGAATCAAATCAGGCATGTTGGAATGCAGATGTGTGTTGGGGAGGCAGAAATATATAAGCCAATGTTTTTATAGCAGCTAATTTCTGATTTGCAGATGCTGTGATGGTATTTGTTCTGCCCTGCCTCCGACCCACATTTCTTGGGCAGGCAGTGATTGTGGAGGGCCTACAATTCTGACTTTCAGGTATCAGCTGAAGACCTGCTCCATACCCAGTCCGTCCTGGAAGGGAATGTTTGTTTGACTGATTTTACTAATGATGGTTTTAGCTATTTTTATTATTTATGTTCTATAAACTGCTTTGAGATTATATTTTCACAGGAAACAGTACAGCTCTGTATAAGCTGAATTGAAAATGGTTAGGATTTTCCTGGGTTATGATTTTTTTGTTTCTTTTTAAAAGCTTAAAAATTGGAATTTTCACAACTCAGATATAATTCTTTCCTTTCTTTTTTCTTTCAGAGGAAGAATGTACCCCTTCTTTTGAGCATTGGTTTATTGATCTTCTGGGGAGCACTGCTGTTAGGTTTTCGATTTTACTGGATGGGGAACAAACCACCCAGCTTCTCTAATTCTGACAACCCAGCAGCTGACTCTGACAGTTTTTTAACAAGAACTCTGACTTTTTTTTACTTGCCAACCAAAAATCTTTGGCTGTTGCTGTGCCCAAACACACTTAGCTTTGATTGGTCCATGGATGCTGTGCCTCTTCTCAAAACAGTCAGTGACTGGAGGAATCTACACACAGTGGCCTTTTATGCCGGGCTTCTTCTCCTTGCTTGCACCGCTTTGAACAGCTACAGCAAAGACAGAGAATGCAATGGGAAGAATTTCACAAATGGCAAACCAAATGCCAATGGCCATAACTGCCTGTCAGAAGTGGAATTTAGAAACTTGGAGCTGAAGTCCAGCTTTGTATCTAAAGAAGAAAATGGCATTAACAAATACATTCTGCAGAGACCGCAGCTTCCCTCAACTGAAAATATTGTAGTTCTCTCCCTCTGTTTATTAACTGTGCCCTTTATTCCTGCAACGAACTTGTTTTTTTATGTAGGCTTTGTGATAGCAGAGCGTGTCTTGTATATACCTAGTATGGGCTTCTGTCTGCTGGTCACTGTGGGCACCAGAGCCCTCTACATCAAAACCCAAAAGCGTTTTCTGAAGAACTTGATTTTATTTGCCACTGCTGCATTAATTTTCTTCTATGGACTCAAGACATTTGTCAGGAATGGGGACTGGCAGAATGAAGAGATGCTGTATAAGTCAGGGATAAAAGTAAATCCAGCTAAAGGTAATTTTCTCTACCTTGTTAAAAAGAATGCTGCATACAACTTCATTTTTCTCTTTGCAGGATTTGCACTTTTCTTTTGAAATACATGGACCCCAAATTCTGTGAGTTAAATGAAGTGCACTGGTATATAGGAAGCGGGATATACAATAGATTCTTTTTAATTGCATATTAAAACAAATGACCTCAGTGAACAATAAAGCTGAAAAGCGGCAGAGATTTTTAGCTTTCACTTTCACAGCTAGAAATAAGTTGAGATTTTACATTGGTGGGGTAGATTTCTACCCCCGTGTTACAAGTGTTGAAAAAATAAAAAACTAATTTTTGCAATACGTGTATACTTTCTCTTCCCACATCTAATTGCTTGCTTTGGTCAGTGAGGTTTGCTGTGCAGATGAAAACATTTGTCAGGAAGAACAAAATTGCTTTAAAGGGGGCATGTTTTAAAATTCAGTGAACTGGGTATGGTTGTGCCTGTGGTTAAATTCCCTCCTGGACCTCCCCTCCCCTGATATTATCCTTTTCCTTTAAAACCTCATAAAGAAAACAGAAAAAGAAATGTAGCTTGAGTGATTATGTTGTTCCTTTGGTGTTAATGATGAAGTATCAGAATTTCATAAACACTGCAATTCGTTCACGGCTTTACTGAAGAAATGCCTCTGTAATGAATTTTTCAAGTAGTTGAAATACTGTACTAGGAAAATGTGACCAGTTAACTGCTAAATGTTTGAATGAACAGCCTGTCTTTGTTTCACATGGTGTGTGGCAGCACCCTCTGCAGCTGGAAAAATTAGGTAGGATTTAGGCTAATTGAAAATGGCATGTGTGAGAAAAAGTCACATTATTTCCAGGTTTATTGTAGAAAGTCAGTTATGCAGATTGACCTTTATAGCGAAGCAGGCAATATATGGTCAATACTTCACAGTATTACACATTATTTCAGTGAAAACACCATGGAAGTGGCTAACTCAAGCTCATGATAATATCAGTTCTTAAGATCCAGTCAGACACGACACTTACAATTATGAACGTAAAGCTGGATTCAAAAGGTGCTTTTTAAAGGTAATAATGTCTTCTGTAATAACTTTTGAATCCAGAACATATTTAGACACTTGCAATCTCAAATATTTTTTAAAAAGATTTAATTTTATATCCTCACCACTCCCAGCTCTCTCAGAGCTCTCTGAAAACCTTGATGATTTCCTCAATGCATAATTATTTATAAGCACCGCCATTACCTGTTTGCAGGTACTCCATGAAGAACCATTCTGTTGGAGGAGGTGCCATTGGTTACATGATGAAAGAGCAGGAATAGATAAGAAAAATACAAACAGCAAATAATACATGTGGAGGAAGATTGACAAAGCTAAGCTGTCCGTTGGTATTCTTACCTCTTGGGTGTGCCCCCTCCCCCCAATGTCATGCATCACCTAGATGAAAAGGAAAGATTTCAAGGCTACCTCCCAGGCTAAAGCAACATCTAGCACTTGGAACTCCTTGAAGTATGTCATCAGGGCAAGGGTGATCACTTCATTCATCTTTCACTTATTTATATTCTACCTTTGTAAGTCAAAAGAATGCTCAAGATGATTTACAATAAGGGAATAAATATGGTTGCAATGTGCACTAGATAATAAAACAATTATAAGAACTCTATTAACACTACGTGCAAATAAGTACGTTCGGATAAATATCTAATATCAGCAAAAACAGTAATGCTGTTCTCCTGGCAAGTGCTACCTTGAGTAGCAGCAGAACGTTCTAGGGGAAAGTCTCCCTCCTCTGAAGTAAGTGTAGGTTCCAGATAAGAGCGTCAACAAAAGAAGCAGCAAGCTGGCATCTCCCGTTGGCAAATCTGAAAGGTACCTGAAAACAAACTAACGCCTACAAAGTTTATTAGGTCCCCTATACACTATTGTGGGAAGAGAGGCAGCTGGGGAATGCTGCCTGCAGAATGTCACTAGGAAGATTGCCTGATCAAAGTGGATAAGTAGCATTGTCTATCATACTTCCCAGTAAAGGCAAAAACAAAAAGCTTGTGATGATAGACTTTTACACAACGTTTTTTATTGAAGAGTATTTTAGAGCAACATTTATTGCAGTCTCTCTAGAGAGCTATTTCTGGCTGAAATACATTGGGCCTCAAATAGAGTGAAATATTCTAGCAGCATCTTGAAGCATGGCTTTCTTTCTCTCCTCTCTCTCTCTTTCTTTGGCTGTAATTGTCGAGTCTGAGGACTGGATTGCAGAGATCTTCAATGTGTGGGTTTGTGATGGTTACAGAGGCAAAGATCATAAGCCAATTTGGCTTGGCTGCCAGTTAGTGGAGGGGGTATGGCAAGCCTGTCAGGTGCTACCTATATAATTCTGTGATAAACAGAATTTGATTCTAACATATTCTGTCAATAAAGAGTCTAGATTCTTGCTTAATGTGAAGAAACCTGAGCACAGGGCAATTTCTCTGAATGCAGAGAAAGCAGAATTTAGAAATGGGAACAGATTAGCTGCTCAGATATAACAGCCTCATTGATTGCAACAGTGAAAGGCCTGAGGTTAATCAGTAGACAAACGTTTGGTGTCTTGGGTTCCATTTGACCTCAGTTGTATCACTGGTGTGGCCAGTGATATATTGTTTCTTAGAACAGGTGGAAATGTAGGGAGTTAGGAAAGCTGTAGGCAGTTTATCCCACTATTTATCTGTACTCAAAACTGAAAACAAATAATGATGGTTACAATGTTTCACTGCTCCCAGACCTACTAACCAAAGGATTTCAGTAGGCAATGCTGCTCATCATGTTTTCTGGAATTGTCTAATTCTTTTGCAACCAATTGAAAAATGGAAAATCAAGCAAAACTGAAGTTGATAGTAGTTGTCTAATTCATACACTGTTGGTTTTGTAAAGGATAATATCTGAAGTTAAGAAAAATACATTTCTTCTACCAAATTCCTGTCTGAGACATTTCTTCATCTGAAACAGGCTCATCTTGTAGCAGGGGAAACGGGCAATTTTCCATTTCAGATGTTATGCCAGAAGCAAAATTAAAAAAGTACAAGGACAATTTGTTTGTGCATCACATTGCTTCCTTTTTGTTTAACATCAAAAGCTGTTGCTCGCATGTGCATATGGATTTTACTGTGAATAAAGATCTTAAGAGTGAGTCAGTATTGAGAAGAAAGTAAGCTAACAAGCTGAAGCCATGCTGATGCCTTGATAGTTTTTAAACAGTGTGAAGTTCATGTTTTGGCTAATGAGCATGGGAACAGGAAGGAAGGAAGGAAGGAAGGAAGGAAGGAAGGAAGGAAGGAAGGAAAATTCAAATGTACATTTCCCAGTTCTGAAGAAAAAACACAGTATGACTGTATTGTATATTTTCTGTCAGCATATGTGTTAATTACCCTTGTGTCAGTGATGCAGAAACAAGCATAATGTTCATCAAAAGCAATACATGATTCACTTACAAGGATTCATCATGCATATGTCTGCTCTTTGCTAAGCCCCTTTGTTACTGCTTTCCTATTCATAAAGAAGCAAACTAGGAAACTCTGTTTACCAGAACTTTTCTCTTTAGTACTGCAAAGTGGAAAACATGCTTAGAGGCTTCCAAAGCAAAGATTCAGAAGCCAGCTTCAGCCAGTCAGGTTTTAAAATTAGAGCCCAAGGGCTCGTCATCTTAGTGTGTGGGGGTCTACTCAGTAAAGAAGCGGGTCTACATGGGGGCACCTTGACAGCTTTCCAGAAGTTGCCACAGATCCCCCAAAGCCCGCAATTGGTGGACTACCAAGCAGTCCACACCCTTACCACAATGCTCCTGGTTGCTGCATTCACATCCTCTTTCAGGTGCAACATAGACAGTGAGTGTGGCAGTACAGGTGCAGAGCTGTGTGCAGTGTCCAAGTTGCCATGACAATGTCTGGGCATGCATCAGATGTTGCCACAGATGTTGCCTGCTCTGGCCTGGCCATCCACATTTCAAGTACAGGTGGCCGGACAGGTGCTTTTCCCTTGTCTTTTTTGGAATTCAGAGCTAGGATCTACATTTTGCTGTATTGCAACTGAATTCTTATGTTAGTAATTAGTTACCTATGTTGTTGTTATTCTGTATTGGATGCAACATAGATACCAATTGCCACTTATGAATAATGTGTGCAACCATTAAACAAGTCACCACCTTTTACCTAGTACACTTATTAAAGCTGATCAGACAGGCACAACAAGAATTAAAAGCAGCAGGATGACCCTGAAGTAGCTTCACTATCTATTGAAGAAAATGGTCAGACATTCAGAGCCAGAAAAGAAAAAGAAAGAAAGAAACCTAGGCAAATAGGGCATCAGTCACCCCAATGCACTTAATATTAAAAATATAATAAAAATATGTCTCTTCCAATCTGTTCTAAGGTATCTTTGAAGCATGATTTAATGTATATGCCATGAGTACAGTGAAATGAGATCCTTAGGGACATGACAGACAGTTCTGCTCACTGTCTGGGAAAAATACACCCAGGAGAACCAACAGAAAGGAATGTCATATTGCTGCCTTAAAATTGTCTTGTGCAAAGGCCATTCTGTTTGACCCTGACTTTGCTCGGGAACTTGCCACTTATTAACTGAGAACAAACTGCAGTGATGACTGGGAAAACTGTCTCTGTATCAGTTGTCACATATTTTTTTCTCAAGACTTTTAGTTAATACTGCATTTAACTCTAAAGCTAGTTGATTTTTGCTTTACTGTAGACTTTAACAATAAAAGCAAACACCTGAGGTTGATTAAGAGACTATCATTTGAGTATAATATGCCATTAAGTATATTTACTCTGTTTTTCTAACATTTCCATGAATTCTGTTTTAAATCCTTCTCTTATTACGACTAGTTGTTCTAGTGCAGACTTAATTGACCTAAACTGAAATGGGTTCTGGAGTAAATTGGAAGAAT
The DNA here is from genome assembly GCA_023333525.1 of Aspidoscelis tigris stejnegeri. Classification (NCBI taxonomy): domain Eukaryota; kingdom Metazoa; phylum Chordata; class Lepidosauria; order Squamata; family Teiidae; genus Aspidoscelis; species Aspidoscelis tigris. Next base: position 46,888,473 of record JALMGA010000005.1, on the reverse strand, counting down.
ACACCCCAAATTTCAGTGTTGTATCTCAGACATATATCTTTAGTATAGCAAATGAAAGGAATTTTAATGTTTTAGGGAAATTACATCTTGAGAAGTTTGCCTAATTCACACATAGCTGAAATTGCTTCTACAAAATAGGATGGGATAGTAAAACTATTTACATCAATACATATGATGATAAATTCAAAGTAATGGCCATGTCAGTCAGGATCAGTAAGCAGGAGGGTCTTGTGGCACCTTAGAGACCAACAGAAAGAAACTGGTATAAGCTTTCATAGACAAAGCGTTTGAAGTAGGCTTAGGCTGGATTTGTAGTTTACATACATGAAGTAGACTTAGGCTGGATTTGCACTTATCTGACTGTTGTGGTATAACAATGCCATACAAAGCTTGACAGGTTGAAGTGCAGCAAGGGCTGGTTGCACTAAGAGCACTGGATTAGCCCTCTACCTATCCAGTAGCACTCGCAGTGTAAATGGCCTACCTGGATCACCATGGCAAAGCCTGAACAGGTGTTCAGGAGGAGGAGGAGGAGGAGAAGAGTAGGCTTTTCTACCCCGCCTTTCTCATCCATTTAAGGGGTCTAAATGTGGCTGATAATGCTTTCTGTTCTTCCCACAAGAGAACACCCTGTGAAGTGGGTGGGGCTGTGAGACCTCAGAAGGAGAGCTGTGACTAGCCCAAGGCCACCCAGCTGGCTTTATGGAGTAGTGTGGAATCAAACCCGGTATTTCCAGATAAAAATCTGGCTCCCTAACCACAAAGTTGGGAAACTGCCATGGCAATCTGGAAGTTACTAATGATTGTGCAGCCCATGCCCCCTTGCCATGGAGCACCTGGAAAAGGCATGGATCTGCCATCCCAGGAGCAGTCTGGTCAGCATGTGAACTACCTTTATGGTGTCCACAGATAGCTCCAGGGACAGCACAGGCACATCCAAGTTTGGATGGGGCTGAGAGAGTGTCTGGGCTGTTTCAGCCGGTAAGCAGATAAAGCTTGTCCGCAAAATTATTTTTCTCTTCCTATTAAATCGATATCTATCCTCCTATTGCCTCCTTCTAGCATCCTAGCATTTAAAAATTCTCAGTTTTTTTAGTCAAAGTTGTTTATAAAATCTTGCCATTTGAATTACTGAATCTGCCTAGAAATTAAGAAAATAGCATTAACCTTTTTAACAAGCCCAAAATCTACAAGTTGTTCAGCTGAGGTGTTGAAAGGCTTCCCCCAGTAAGTTGCATGTTAGAAGATACATTGCTCTTATCATCAAATAAGTTTTAAATTATTTATTTTGGCAAGTTGGAAGGGTTGCTTGTTCCCTGATAAGGTAGCCTTCCTTGTCGTGGCACAACAGATGCAAGCAGAAAAGGCCTAATACTCTGAACCTGTACAGTTTCACGCTTTGGTTTCGGTAGCATTGAAGAACATTCAATTTGGCTAGATTTGATGCACTTCTAGAATCCTTGATAGCAGGTTTGCAGGAGTTCCTCATTCTAATATCTGCTCATGTGGCTTGCTACAGTAAAGGGAATTGCAATATATAAATTCTGACATATGAATGTGAAATAATAATAGGACTGTGCACTCATGCAGAAACAAAATACAGTCATCCAAATTTTTAATGGTTTTAATACTTACAGTTTATGTTTACAATTGTGTAGGGTCTGTGAATTTGTGACTCTGATATTCATGAGTTAATAGCAGAGGCTGACATTTTACCACATTTCTTTTTCAGGTGGAAAGGGTTAAAACTGATAAGTTTCTTCAACTCCAGGTTTTACAGTTTTGAGTGCAGTCACTTTTGACTTCTTGCTCAGCTGACTTTTGCCAGTTGTGAGTAATGACATGGCTTCCTTTTATACTCCTAAGTGAGTCTGATGGTACCTCCAGATAGAAACAAAAATATACAGCTTACCTGCAAAGTTAAGAAGTTTCAAAGGGGGAACAGCTATCTACACTGTTTTCCTGATACTCCAAAACTAAGCAGCAGCAGTTGGAGGCTGGTAGCCTCCCTGTTTCTGAGAGAGGCCTAGTGTTTTTCTGGGAGGCCCATGTTTCCTGGTGAGGGTGAACTCTCGTGAGAGTTCATGAGATCTCACCGAAACACCAGGAAGAGGGAAACTCTGAAGCTGATGCTGGGTAAGGGTGCCTCCAGGTATGCTCCTTGCTCCACTTTAAATATACAGCTCCTTCTGGTCCTCCAGACTGGAGGATTGGAAGCTTCACTTTGCCAGCGGAGCTGCTTCCTATCCACCAGCAGGAAGCTCTACCAGCAGCAGTGAGAGCACAGTAAGAACCCCATAGCACGCAGTAAAAAGATGCTGGTTATCCAGCATCTTTTCACTTTGCAGAGTGGAAATACCATGTTCCTTCTGCAGGGCACAGAACCAGCAAACTCCTTTCACTGCTTCCATCCTTGTCTGGAGTCACTCTGTGTCTCAGTTTTTTAAATACACAGAATTGGGCTTTAATCTGCAAGGATTGTGGAGCTGTCTATAATTGTGTAAACGATTTTGCTTTTTTTAGTTTGTGGCAAAATTTTAATAAATAAAATAATATATATATAAAAAAGCCAGTGATGGTGAATCTTTTGAGCTCGGTGTGTCAAAATTCGCAAGAAAACCTAGCTTAACTCAGGTGCTGTGTCACGTCTAGAAATATCTATAATTTTGTGATATTTGTAGTTCTAGTAAAAAAGTTATATTTTCGGTATATGTATTTTATTAAAAGCAAAACGTTAGTGACTTTTGTTGCTGAATTTTGTTTGCTAAATCTTCAATTGAAAGTTGGTATTTCGCACACTTCAAGAACAAGCAAGCACTACATGCCCAGGTGCCAGGGTGACCATGTGTGTCACCCGAAAGGGCTTGGTGTGTCACCTGTTGGCCATCACTGCTATAAGCTGTAAGACTGTTTGACAGCAGCTCCCAGCAGCTCTGAAGCCCCTGCGAAGTATGGTCTGTGTCCACCCTCAGACCCCTGAAAGTCAAATACAGCTCTGGGAGGTATTAGGAGCAAACTGTGTCTTCCTTCCATTCCCCCCCCCCCCTTATTATTTTCAGAAGCAACAGTCTTATAGGCCCAATGGTTTAATATTTTACAAACTTGAGATTCGTGAAATCTTCTGGGAACTTTGCATTAGTAAATAATGAGGGACTATTGAATTTTGTAAAGATCACTGGTAAAGAAAAATTCTGCTGTTCAGTGCATGTGGGCACAAACAAAGACTGTAAAGCTCTTTGTGATATGTTAAATAAAACTGTTATTGGTTTGCTAATAATCTTGATTATTAGTAATAGTCCAGTGCTCTTGAGAAGATAATAAGCTTACACTTACTCTGATGGAGAAAAGAAGCAAATATCACTGCATTCTAAAACTGAGATGGAGATATACAGTATTAAAAGTGTTTTTTTTTCTTTAAGAAAAAATGGTTTTAAGGAAAAATATGTTTGAGACATTGACTTATAGGGCATCTGCAAAAAAGCACAGAAGTTGCACTGTGCCATGTGTAATTGATTTGTGTTGTATATCTTTCTACATTTCCATAATTTTCAGAATGCAATGAATAGGTGTTTAGAAAAGGTGGAATAAGTTGGTCATGTGCTACAGCCATAATCTGTTATGATCTAAGAATTTGGTGCGGATCAAAATGTAATAGGAAACAAAAAGATGAGATTTATTGTTCATGTCTTTCTATACTTCCAAACTTCTGCTTCAAATGTTCTGCTTAAAATTGCATATCTGATGAAAGTGACAAAGAAAGTGATTTTAAAAAAATGCCAAAGTGGTCTTTTTCCCAATGATAGAGTACATGTGTTCCTTTATTCACGAGTGTTTCCATTCCACTGAACATTCTAAAAGCCAATTGTAATTGTTGCTTTTAGTAGTCTGCGTAATACATAACACATACTGTGTTGCTGAAGTTGTGTGCTTATATCTTTCTGCTCATAATTAAAGGTAGTTTACTACTCAGGAGTTAGAAGCCAAGCATATGGAAACTGACACTGACACAGGCTGTGATTGGACAGTGTTTAGGTCAGTGGGAATATGCATTCATGACCTGTGAGGCCACGTGAGTCTGTAAACCTGTCATCTACACTCCATCATGGAGAAGTGAGAAAGCATAGGAGGAAGGAGTGTGGAATTTCACACTCTGAGCACTTCCAGCAGCCCTCTCTCCTGTACCTGATCTGGCATCTAACTTGCATGCTGCACCAGCAAGTGTTTGGCTGTATTTGTGGCCATAAATCACAGGCTGGTGTGGATGCCCTAGGCCTGTCACCTTAGGAATGGGTCATTGCTGCTTTTATTGGTCCATCTGATCAGAGTCAGGGTGTCATTAAGAACATTTTAGCACTACTCTTTCCCCTTGACTTTACTGAAAGCTACTGATGTTTGACTCTCCTGGTGATTGCCAACACTAATGGGAGCAGAAACTAGTAGTGCCCCCCCATTGATAAGAGTGAGGAAGAAGGGCTGAAACTAAGGCTGTATCCAAACAGAGCTTAAAATGTGGGGTTATCCCAGCACTACATTGGGATTGTCACACATATCTGTGGCAATTCCCACATAGCCCTGGGATATTGAAATCCCAGTATATCAAGATTTTGGGAAAAGCAATTCCCTGCCCAGTTTACCTTGTCTGGAGGCTTACTCCTTGAAGCAATCTTCTTGAAAATTACCACTACACATGTGTGGAGCCACAACCAGGCCAAAAATGGGCCCCACACAACCATGGGGTCCAGTCTTTGCACACTTCTGAGTATAATTAATGCAGGAGTACCACCTCGCTGTTGCAGGAAAAAGCATGCAGACAGGTAAGGGTCTGGGCTAGCCCACAGTTTTGACCTCCTTTCTGACAGGGACATCAAGAGCCAATTGTGGGATCTAAAGAAGATCCTGCATTTTCTTCTCACTGTCTGTAGGCAGCCTAAAAGTAATAAAAACTGGAGTGAGGGCATGCAGGTCTGCGCAGGTTAGTTCCCCTAAAGAAAGGACTCTAAAATGAAATGTAAACTCCAGTGATAAGTATGTCCCTGTTTATTATTTTTTAAAATGGTTTTAGCGTGGATGTACTACAGTACAGTTATAATACCAGATGATGAGACCTTCAGTTCTTTGGGCAGACTTTGAGCATTGAACTTCCATAAAAATATCTGGATGTGATGATCTAGTCACTGAAGTTGCTAGCACTGTACTAATAATTCCTCACTTCATACAACCCACTCATCATAAAGAACATGAAATGTGAAAAGCATCATGAGGAAAGGAAAATTCTCCACTCTTAAAGCAAAAATGAACCACACCTCTACTTCTGTCTAGGGCTTCAGAGGTGTCTATTTTATCTGCAATCTATTGGTGATGAATCTGGAAATCACCCCTTCTGCCTGGGAGTGAGAGGAATTGTGATTGGACAGTGTCTGGAAACGTAGAAGTTCTCCTTATCCGTTAAAGTATCGCCTACAACTTAGGCTTCAGGGAAAGAGGGAGCTGTGAATTTGTTTTACTGACTGAAACCACTTGTGAGTGCATATTATACAAAAAAAAAAGTAGCTAAGCCTTTCAGATAGAGGTAAATAATGGCTTGCTATCTAAGAACTGAAGCACCAATAAGCAACTGGCAAAACGATGTGTTGCGTCAAAAAGATGCAGCAAACTTACCATTCTAAGAAGCACTGCCGCTGCTATTATTGCTCTCTCTGTTGGTGAGCTACATCATCATGCATCATTGTATATGCACTCAGCATCACACAAGTGCAGACTGTGTGCCTCCAGAATTCTCCATCATGTTATTTAGCTATATTTCTACTCCTGGAATTATTGCTTCTTCTGCAGAAAGAGCACCTACTGATCTGGCAGTCCTGCTCCTGAAATGGCATGCGTATTAACCGTTATGTCATGATGTGAAATACCTGGAAGTGCATGAATACCACCCTGGGCACATGCACAGTTATGATTTTCAGCTGGGTTTGTCACCACGCATGTGCAAGTGGCCTTTCCCAAGATGGTGTATCATGTGGGCAGCTCGCACTGTTATGTAAAACCCAGCTAGGGAGTTGATTAGGCTGCAATAATACTATTGCAGGATATCAGTTCAATATCCCAGGGCTATGTTGGGATTGAAAATGACCAACAATCCCTGAAAAAAGATAGATCCAAAAAATGTTAAAAGGAAACCAAAATTATCTATCTATGGGAGGATATTGCATCTTACAAATATGGGCCTATACACCAGATAGTGTGTCAATACTTTCTTTATATGTATATAACTGTAGTAAGATTAAAAGAAGCATTAACATACAGTGTAAATACACGATTAGCAATGAAATAACACATATAAAAAGGCTTTGAGATGCACTTATAATTATAAACTTGACTGGAAGACACTTATGAAGAAGCGCCGTGTGCGTGTTTGTATGTGTGCATTGCATTGAGTCTGCAGCAGTCACACTACGTACAATAATTATCAGTCCAGAGACATTTCTCAAGAAGACATTGAAGATGACCCTGCATGGTGGAAATATATCTTGTTTCATCCACGCTTGTTTTAATTGTTTATGCAGCATAATAAAGCAACTGGTGTTTCAGAATTTTCTGGAATAGGAATTGCATATATTTATGCAAAAAACAGATTTTTTTTAAAAAGAAATCTGGATCTGAAAAGAATGCCTAATGTTAACTCCTGTTTATTTGTACTAATGTAGAAATAAATGTAATTGTTGGGTATCACTGGGTTGGCGACATGGCTGATATGCTTTGCAGATCTCCTGGCAGACATACAGAAATGGTTTGTAATCGCCTACTTCTGGGGAGAAACTTGGGACTGAGCTTGTAAACCTCTTGGTTACCTAGCAGTTTGAACTACAGCTCTTCCCTGTAGAAACTCATAGGGGAAAAAGTATTGTTAAGAGTGTATTATGTGAATCACAACCTCTAGTTTCTCATAAAGCTAGAAATTTCCCAGTCTTAATTTTGCATTTCCCTTCATAGAGATGTGGTCTAGCACTTTTTTTTTCATAATCCAACCTTCTCATGTTGACTAAGAATCCCTCCACAAAATTAGAAACCTTGCTTTTATCAGCGCTTCGGTTTGAATCAGGATCCTGCATATATTCAAGTAAATAGATTAATAGCTCTTACGTTTTCTTTACTTGATATGACAAGGTGTCAAATAAGGAAGATGAGGCCACTGCTTCAGGTCAGTCTCAGCCTTATTATCCTTAGTTAAATTAAGATTTTCTTTTCGGGGATAAATCTTGAATAGGCCTGCTATCAGTCACAAACATAAAAGATTGATCTCCCCATTTTTTATCAATTTAGACTACTTAGTTTTGGATACCAGGCTATTTCACTTTTTCATGTGATACATGTGTGTCCCATTCCGTTCAGCTCACTTGTATGTGTGATAAAGGTATTGATTTCAGATTGGCCTGGATTAGTGATATATCATATACTACTATACAGTCACGTCCCATGGAAAGTTAGCTAGGGGTAATAGGAAATCTTTCCCAGAAATAACACACTTGATTCTTGTCACAATCTTGACAAAATACAGGTACTGCTTTCCACTAATTCTCCCCTCCTTATGGAGGTTTTAGGGTTATGCTTGAAAATCTGTACTCCAGGAAACAGATATCTTTTCCCCCAGTATCTATATTCTCCTGTGACTCTTCTGCAGGGTATATTTTGTTGTCATGAAAACAGAGAACCTTTTTTTCTATATATGAAGGGAAAATAGAGACGAGTATGAGCTTGCTTTCCCTAAGGAGCTTCTTGATGTTCTTGAGAGTACATTGCATATGATTGGACTGTAACATTTTCTGAATACTGCTCTCTCCTCTTGGCAGCATGGGGTAACCTTGGAAATGTTCTGAAGAGCCAGAGCAAGATTTCTGAAGCTGAAAGCGCCTATAGAAATGCCTTGTATTACCGCAGCAACATGGCTGATATGCTTTATAATTTGTAAGTATACATGGCTTCCCTTTTTCTGGGTCATCTGTGAAGTCTGTACTGAATGTAGCCATTCATTTGACTTCTGGAAGTGGAGGTGCTGATTTGCTGTTATTTTTGTCTGACCCTTCACCTCCCTTCCCCTAATCGTTAATCGTATTTCAAATTCTGAAATAGACAGGGTTCTTTTTGTTCTTTACTTTTATCAGATCATCGTACATTTCTTGGGAAAATTGATCTCCTAGAGACCTTTTAAGATGCTGGGTCACTAAATAGCCCCATACATGTATCCTGGCTCTTCTCCAACAAAGAATTCACTCAGAAGAATTTTTCAACTAGTTTTTCACGTGAAAAAACGACCAAAGTTGTACTTTTGGAACTGCAACTCTTGTACATCTTTCTAACAAAAAATCCTTCTGAAAGTCTCTTTAAACTGTTATGGTAATCTCCACTTTTATTTATTTATTTATTTATTTATTTATTTATTTATTTATTTATTTATTTATTTATTTATATTTCTATCCTGCCCCATACCCGAAGGTCTCTGGGTGGGTAACAACCTTAAAACAGATTAAAACCAAGTATACATTAAAAGACTTCTAAAAAAATTCAACAAATATAAAACGATACACAATATGTTTAAAATAACAGTGTCTGTACTTATTTATTATTTATTTTGCGTGAAGTCCAATCCAAAACCACCACGTTCTACCTAACCCGCTTACTATTCTATTCTGCTAAACCCACTTAAATCTGCTTATCCTTGATTTCAAAGCCTTAAGTGCTGAGGTCATTGTCAGTTTAGTGCATTTTCCACAAAGAAATATGTCAGGTAGTTCCAGAACTTTAGAGAATGTCTTCTCTCATCACTTCTTCCTCTTCAATGAAGCTAAATGTGAAGGTTGTTTTCTTTATTCCATTCAGCAGTGAACTGAAGCTATAACCACAGAGCAATAGAAGTAGGAAGAAGTGGATGAAAAAGATATTTAGAATTGTGCCCTCATTCCACCTCTTCTGCCTTGTTGTTTTGATCTGTTCTGTAACTTAGATAAAAAATGTAAAAACCCATAGAACTCTAACCTAAGGCTTTGAATGAATGAATGACTTTTATTTACGGTCACAGAAGAAAATCAGAAACTAAAAATACATTAAAAATATATTCTAAAAAGTTTAGCAGTATGAGTGATAAAACAGTGAAATTTTAAAATAGTCTGATGAAGAAATTTAAAATAGTATAAAAGTAACATTTAAAATACCTAATGCTTTGAAGGATTCTTTATTTTGATTGCAATTCCTGTAATGCCAGCCACTGTGGCTACAGGTAACGTGGAAGTGGAATGTATAAAAGGAGCTTTTTCTATACAGTAGAACTTCTCCAAGGAATACATTACTTAAAAGTTGTCTACATTCTCAGAGTATTCAGAATTCTTTTTTAATTAAGGCTATTGACATTTTCTTTAGGAAAGTAATTCATGAACTGCTAATGATGTAATGCTGACTTAGAATAATCACAATCTTAACTTGACTAGATGCCGCCTTTTAAATTCTACTTGGTCTTTCCTTTTTCAAATAGTGCTAATTCATCAGACCACTTGACATCTCCTCTTGTGTGTGTGTGTGCACGTGTGTGCACTCACACACATACAAACCTGCCCAGACATACATATCTTCGTGGCCCAACCATAATTTTTGCTTCTCGTTAATATAGAAATGAACATGAAGTCAGAGTACTACAGTAGAGCTTTTTCCATGGCAACCAATACTTTAATGAAAAGTCATTCAGCAGTAATGGATAATTGATAGATTAATCTTCACAGAGACACCTGTGTTCTTTTTTAAAGAAGGAAGTGTAATAACTTGTTGAGCTCAAACAATATTTCATGTTTCATGTGAAGAAGGAAGTATTGTAAATGAGTGAACAAAAATCTGAAAGTTCTACAGAGCACTCTTGTTGACACAATTGTTCACAGTTTCATCTGAAACAAGAAATAATGCACAATTAATGGAGATAGTGCTGTCTGCAGATGTGCAGTGTCTTTATTTTAAAAGCTTATGTTGTCTGAGATACTCTTATAGTCCTTAACTCTTCCAGCAGAGCTCAGTCCCATATAGTTCTTGTTATGGACATCATGATTTTGCTACCGTGCAATGTCTGTAAGTACTTGCTTACATCCCTAAATGGCCTAATCGTGCAAGTTCCATTAGCTAAGGATACAATCAGACAAGGCTTTTTAAAGTTGTTGCTTTAAGAAAAAGCACCCTATTTCCAAATGCACACGCACATACAACATTGCTTACAAACAGTTGTTCAAATACGTGGCTCAGAATCTACCTTATTTTGCCACTCTGCAACCTACATTTGCCTCCAAGTCAGGCACCATCTTTGCTAACTACAGGTGCTACTCAGTGGGAACCCCCCTCCTCTTTGCTTATTTAGTTTCCTGCTTAAAGAAAGAGATGTCTTCAGCTCTATGAAATTCCTAATGGCGAAGAGACCACCTTTCTGAAGCTTCAGGTTAAGGTGTATACAGGGGAGGGAAAAGTCTTTCAGATGCACATTCATCCAAAGGGTGCCTATTTAAATTTGTCTGATCACACCCTAAGTGTATGAATGCAACTTTGAAGACCCAGGCTAGTAGTGTTATTAATTTATGTGTGCTACGTTTATTTGTGCATGCTTCTAAACAATGGTTTAGTTATCATCAAACTGCTGGAAACTGCTCTGAATGACATTTTTACACATAACTGAAGGACAAAATATTTTTAGAGTAGTGCTTTCTGAGGATTCATATATAGCAAATTCAAATATATTGCATCTATTGATTGGTACTAGGGATGTGTACAATTTTTTTTCTTTGCATTTGAATTCAAATTGAATTGAATGTCCAAACATTCAGTTTAATTCGAATTGAATGTTTAGAATCTGAATGCAACAAAATCCTATTTGAATAGAATACATTCAAATCTATTTGTTCAAATGTTAGATTCGAATCTGAAGATACGAATGTTGACAACATTCATATTTCGAGATACGAGTGTCAACAACGTTCTTCTGTGTTATATGTATCTGTACGCATTTCGTATGTATCCCGTTTTATCCCATATACATCCCGTTTTCATCCTGTACTGTCAGCACAAATGTGTACAGATATGTATGAGATTTGTACAGCTACGTGTGTAATACATATGTATCTGTACATTCAAATGTTTCAGAACATTTGAAATTCATTTAAATGTTTAAATTCAAACATGTAGACATTTCAAATGTGTAGACATTTCAGATAAAATTTCAAATGTTTAGAACATTTGTGAACATCCCTAATAGATACTTCCAGATTCTTTTTTTCAAGCTATTGTCTCTCTTCCTTAAATCTATTTCAAACATTCATATACTGCATTTCATAGGGTATTTCAAGGTTGTTTCCAGAAGAGAGAGATTAAAAACAATTGAAAAAGAAAGAAAAAAGCACTTAAATAAATTCAGCAGTTAAAAACATTAAAACTATGTGAGTTTGTGAAAAAGCATTCACACAGAGAATGACTGGATGAAAAAAAGTTTGTTATTGTTTATCCATTTCACTCTAGTATACTTTACTTTATAGCTAAGACTTAGCATGTGAAGTTACCTTGCTGAAATTTTAGAAGAAGATGACATGGGAAAACTTCAGTGTTTCATATGGTGAACAGTACAGCCAGTGATTAGTTAATTAATCATGCAGATTACCTGGAACTAGCCACAGCCTTCCCCAATACTTCACTGATTCTTAAATATTGGTTAGGATTCACATTAATGCTGAGCCTATCTTCCATTCATTACGTCAGGTGAACCAGCCAATAAAGAGACCTAGGCCCTTCCGCACTAGGCCTTTTTCTGGAATGTATCTCAGGACAGGGGTCTGTTGTCCACATGTTAATGCAGGCTATGGTAGGCCTTACCTGGGGCCTACCATAGTCTGCACTAGGATGCAGACAACAGGCCCTTATCCTGGGATATATTCAAGTATAAGGCCAAGTGCGGAAAGGCCCCTAGTTCTTGTCCTGCATTGCCTGTAGGGAATTCTTGTGTCTTCAAATCCGCTGGTGGCAACATTCAACAACAATATACTTCAGTGGTATATAATGTTATAAATATCTCCTGTTGACACTTGTTTACAACAGTGCTTTTGATTTGTTTTCTTGGCCATTGTCATCAATGCCTTTTCAGTGTATCAGTTTTACAAAAAATGAATAAAAGTATTAATTTAGTTTCACACAATACAATATCCATATAATCATTTGTGTTCCTCTTAACCTGTGTGTACAGTCATAATTTATCTGAACTGAATTTTATGCATGTTAGAATTTTCTCTGCTTAGATTTTTCTTCCACTATTTAAAAGTATTCATTTTTAATGATATCAGTACTTCTGTTTTTCAACTGTGTCCTGTGGCAGTTGTAATTTTTTTAAGGTGTAGCAGAAACTCATAGCTTAGAATACAATGGTAAAGTTGCCATAGGCAATAGCTTGTTGGCAGACTTCCAGAAAAACAACAGCACATACTTGTCATTAGTATATGTAGTTTTCACTGTTTATGTTTAACAGGTTCAACGAAGCTAAATCTTCAGGGATGAACATGAATATACTTCATGAATTTAAAATTGTAGATTCTGTTGTATGAGAGATATCTTTGGTCTCATAAAACTATATGTATGTCAGGAGAAGGTAGAGATACCATTGACTCATCTACTGCCACAGCAGCAGCTGTTTACACAGAAAAAGGAAACCAGTTTTAAAATGAATAATGGTTTCCCTGTTGGGCCATGTGACTGTCTGCCTGCCAGTATGTGATGCCCACGGCTGGCGGCCACCAGTTGTGAGGCCCCAGCTGGGCATCCAACTCTCTCCAGTCCGGCAACTATAGCCACGGACTTCAAGTTCTCTTTTTAAGTAGGCCTCTGAGCCTTTTTTCTCTTCAGCACAGAGCTTTTAGCTCTAGTTACACAACCGTTACGTTTCTGTGATAACACTTCTCCCCTCCCTTGAGCGTCTGAGCCAATATCAGGCCTCAAGCAGAGTGTCTTTGAAACAAATGTAAATGTAACTTTGTTTACAACTCTTTTGTTAGTTCAATTTCAACACAAGCAGTTCACATTAACTTATTTTCTTAACCCAGGACCCCGACTAATCCCTATCTGGATTCTCCTCAGGACCCGGATCTGTACTGTCTAACTTCTTCCTAAGTCTAGCCCCAGTTACAGAACAACGGCTCTGACAGGAAGGCCCTTTTTATAGTCTCTGCCAGGGTTCCATCCCTTCTGATTGGCTGTTTCTCTCTGGGCTGCCCCTCCTTCAGTATGCTAATTGAGCTGGGCTTAGCCCCTCCTTCGCTGTTTACTAACCTTCCTGGTCAGCGCCTTTTACCTTAAGACATTATATAACATATACACATATGCAATTAAAGATATTACAAGTATTAATCAAGCTTGGGCTCCACACAGTAAAACTCCAGTACAGATCCACTGTAGTGCAGTCCTGCGCAATGTATCAATGCATTCATGTTTAAGTTGATAGCTGGAGCATCTGCTTTGCATATATAAATTCCTCAGTTCACTTCTTAGAATCTCCAGGCAAACCTACCAGGACTTAGTGATGATGAAAGTGACCTGTGCTATAATAATAATGTTTATTTATAATGTTCCTTTCACCAAGGGATGGTACAGAGTTAAAAACTACAGAAATAATAATAGCATAGCAATAAAACAAACTAATAAGAACATAATAACATAAGAGAGGCCCTGCCGGATCAGGCCACAGCCCATCTAGTCCAGCATCCTGTCGCACACAGTGGCCCGCCAAATGCTCATGGGCATCTCAAACAGAGACAAGAACAAACCTTTTCCTGCTCTTGAATCCCAGCAAATGGCATTAGAAGCATCCTGCTTCTGCCCCCCGCCCCCAGCCTGAAAGATGCACCTAGGCATTCATTTTAGTAGCCATTGATACATCTGTCATCCATAAATTTGTCTAACCCTACCTTGAAGCGATCTAGACTGGTAGGTGTCACCACCTCTTCTGGCAGCACATTCCATAAACCAATGACCCTTTGGGTGAAGAAATACTTCCCCTTGTCAGATCCAACTCTCCTACCCGTCAGCTTCATAGAGTGCCCTCTGGTTCTAGTGTTGTGCGATAGAGAAAAGAAATTTTCTCTATCCACCTTTTCTATAACATGCATAATTTTATATACTTCAATCAGGTCCCCTCTTAAGTGCCATCTTAAGCATCTGAGCCAGCCTAGCCCAGAAGAGTTTAGAGGTGCATTATGCGGAGCAAGCAGGAACCAAAAAGCTTTATCCAGTTGCTCTGGTCCTCACACCAAGCAGCTTGTTGGCTGGCTCAACAGTCTGAATTGGTTTGGGACAGGTTGGACCAATTTGGCTAGATTCAAACCACCAAGTCTGAACTGAACCAGTGTGCATCACTAATTCTTACCAATGCACATTTACAAATTTTTATTTCTGTATGAGCTGGACTCTAAGATCATGCATAATATATGCATACCTATACAAAACACACTTAACATTTCACTAAGTAAAAATAGAGGATGCTTTGTTTGGGGTCTTGAGTTGTTTACTTTTGTAGGCTTTTGTAGGTTTAGGATATGTAGTACTTTGATTCAGTACTGTCTTATAGAATGAAAAGGAAAGAAGAAAATAGTCATACACAGATGGGGCCATTTAAGATACAGAACCAACAACAATAAGCTTCAGGGACCAGTGTAAATAAAGTGCAGCTTTAACCACAATTAAGGGGTTGGGTATAACCCCTTGCTGTTCCTCCTGACCTCTTTTCAGTATTATTTATCCTGCACCTTTTTCTACCAGCCTTAACTACCATTTTAATGATGTTTGTGTAGTAATGTTGCCAAGTCTTCAAGCTGAATAAGTTTTGAAATGGCCTTCTGATTGAAAACAATAAACTTTTTACAGACAAAACCAGCATCTCCGTGAATTTTGTCTTGGCCTGTAAATAAATTCAGCCTCCTTCCAAACTCTCTTTGTCTACCTCAAGCCAAATGAAGAGGAACTTTCCTAGGTGGGTGCTGAACTTTACTAATGGAAAGTATGAAGAATCATATACTACAAGGCCTTTAAAAGATTTGGGGATGGAGGCTGTTCTGACAGAAGGGAAAACTGAGTGGTTGCAAATTGTTGTTAGGAAATTCAAAAATACTCCAAATGTTCCTTCTGGGCTTTTGATTGTACTCCCCATTCCTCCAATTTATTTATCCTAGGATTGAATTAAATATGTTACTTCTTAAAAGAAGGAATATGCAGAGCTGGGGAGCAGTTGTATTATCCTTTAATTTGTTTAAATATAAATGTAAGTATCCAAGCACAGGCAGTTGCATGTGATGATTCATAGGGTGCGTCTAGACGCGTTAATACTGCACAGCGGAATGCGCAGTCACAGTGGGGGTGTCACACACCACAATCGATAAATCATAGTGGCGACACATTATCCTACCGCGAATTAGCTGTAGTGCGGGATGAAGAACACTCACTGCACAGTATTAAGTAAATTTGAATCTTCCTGGCAGGAGGCAAGAAGAGAAGATGAGGGCAGGGAGGGCAGGGAGGTCAGCTCAAATCCGATTGGCTGCCTCATTCCATGTGACAGAGCACACTGACTGAGCTCTCGCAGCTTCCTATGGGAAGCTATGGAGCTGTGCTTTGGGTCAGGATGGTGTGTCATCACTTCGCAGCAGATAAGCTGTGATGTTCCCCTTAACTGTGGATTTATTCCACAAGTCTAAAGGGGACCCCAGTCTCTGGAGAAACTGTGCTGCAAGGAAGCCCTTCTTATAGTAGCCAGATTTTCAGCCGGTGTGCTTTTGAACCATTTGTTGGTCCTTTTCTAAAGCAGCTCAGACCAGTGTGTCATCTTTGCTTTCCTCTGGGTATTCATATGGTGGAGAGGGTGGTAATTTAACCATTCCAACTATCCATTAGATTAACTCAACTAGAATTAAGGTAAGAGGGACTCCTGGGGCAATTGGAAAGGCTCCAAAGGCTTTTAGGGATGGGACTGTTATTGCTCAGCTCCCTAGCCATCTGACCTTCCTAGGACCTGGGGTGATAGGTGGGGATTTTAGCTGCTGTTATTCTTGACTCTTGACCGTACTGGCTGAAAATGATTTCTTTTCACCATATACTAACTGCACTTCCTCTTGTATATGCAATACTTCATTGCACACTATATGACATGATATCAGACCCAGTACTGGTTTGGGCTGCTGGGTCTGGAAAATAAGGTTAGGATTTTAACATATCAGGCACCTCTGTCAAAAGTATCATAACTTGATGGTTTGAGCCTTACTGATGCTAGTTACTAAGATTTAAATAAGTGTTAAGGCTGGACTTATAAACTGAAGAGATGCAAAATATATTTCTGCAAAGGACTTTCAATTTTTAGCCAGATGAGTATTTTTGAGACTGCTTTCCTTATTTGACTTTTTGAGACGAGCCCTAAGCAAAATTGCTTTTCTGTCTGAGACAGTTTGTGTGGGTGATATTGTTTCTCATGGATGAACTTTAGCAATAGGTTCTACAGGCATTTTATGCTGCTGATTAGGTGGCAGTCAGACCTTTTTAGCTATTTTCTAGTGGCAAAAAGAAAAAAATCTCTGGAACTGTCTTTCAGAAGTCCTTGGAAAACTGACAACACTCTTAACATATGTGGGGAAACAGAGGCTGCATTTAGGGATTTCTTTCACTTTATATTTGGCATGATTTTTTTCAAAGTAATCTTGAAAATAAACCTCCCTTCCTCTGAATATCACACTGATCTTAAAGGAAGTGGACGGTAGCTGATCTACCACCAACATAGTTAGAAAAAGGCAAAGGATAATATGGTAAAGCAAAGCATTTTATTATTGGAGTACTTAGGCATCTAAGAGGCCAGAGCCACACCCAATGCCTAACTGAAAAACCTTTTATACGTTCATGCAAATATATTCTGGAATGTGTGTGTGTGTACCACAATTCTGGAAATCTAAAAAAGAAATCCTATGAAAATGTATTAACATTAAATATTTTATTTCCCTGGAAAATATTGGCTATGTTTACTTAATGAGTGCACTTATATGGATATTATACATGTGTCCATATCAGCATATCTGTACAAAATGCTCTAGTTCTTTCTGCATGGGATAGTGTTGAATGATAAAGCTGATGGGTCATATGTCCATTAGCTAGTCTTGTGTATACAACATACTGCTCTTAATGAACTTTGCACTACTAACTTGTTCTGCAAACAGGACCCTCCACTGCCTTTCTGGCATCTCCTAGTGGAAAACAAAATTTCTTTCCAATAGGTCAGGAATCAATGGCAAAGGAACAATAATGAGGTTGTGTCACAGACATTCAGCTGTGAATCTAACAACTGGGAAGTGAAAACACTCCCATTGATTTCCTGTGCAATGTGATGAACTAGTTCTATCTAGAACTAGCTCAGCATTAACCAGCGTGGTTTGTAGAGTTTGATTTGATATGGAACCCCGTGACTGCCATCTCCCTGTTCATGTTGAAGTGATTCTAAGCAGAACGCGTTCAGCACATCCTTGCTAACCAGCCTCAGCTTGGCTTAACTGCCATGATTGCCTTAGTGAGTTATAAGCTAGTTATTGATACGCTAAGAAAGCTTTAGTTGACTTTGTGGTGGGACTAGAGAAATCTGTCTTTGTCTTCTTTCTTTCATTGTACTGTGTGTGTGTGTGTATGTGTGTGTGTACATAGATATCACACATGCACATTAAAACATTTTTAATGTTGAAAATAAAACTTCAAAATTTTATTTGAAGACCATAGAAAAAGAAATTGGGAACGTCAGTCGAGAGCTTTTTTTTTTAAGAGATCCTTTCTTTTTTTCCCCTCTTTTTTTTAAAAAAAATATTGATCAAGACTCCCTAGGCCATGTGCATCACTGTGTTCTGGAAAGATTTATAAACAGTATTAAACAAGAGTTTAATTATTTACCAGAATTTAATATTCACTTTTGCATCTGCTCTTCATTTTGCATCTATATGAATTTTAAATAGGTAGCGAAACAGCTGTAAAACAGTCTATATTCTGAAACAGAAGGGAAAAATAAATTGTATGGCCTCAGTAGATGCCAATACTAAGGCTGCTAATAAAAGATGAAAATTAGTTCTGAGGTCCTCTAATGAAGAAAGTAGAAAATTTTAAATATCCAAGTGGCATAATCATAGTACCAAGGCAGTGCATTGTACTGAATGCTGCAAAAACAATACTTAATTGTTTCAATATGAACAAGCATTTCATCTAAAGTTCATAACAATAGGGCGGTTCAAAACTAGTGGATTATAAAGTGAGTATGTTAAAGAACAATTATTTAAATAACTCAAGGCCAACTTATTCCTGGAAGGATGGCAACATGAATACATTTAGGAGGCTTCTAAGTGAGCCACAACTCTTAGAAGATGGAGGGCTAACCCAACCCTGTGAGATTTTTTTGTCTCCCTTAGTGCTGGGAGCTGGAGGGATTCTTCATCAGGGCTCAGAATGGGTTCAGAATGGGTTGTCCCCCCACTTTGCAAGTGCCGTGAATTGCCAAATTGGCTTTAAGCTTTGCTGGATATCTGTTTTTAGTTATTAAATGGTTACAACTTAAGAGAATCCATCAAAACCTTTTTTTTTGGGGGGGGGGTTAAGCTTCATTAAATAATAGCCTTGGAATCACTTTCCAGCTGTCTGAGGCACTTAAATCCAGCACAATTTTAAAGGACTTATAAGAGGCAATACTTTCAACAGATCGTCTAAAGATTTTACACGCAGAGGAATTCCCCCAAAATAAATATTTGTAAATTGGAGTTTATCATTGATTATTGGAGAAATAAGATGGAGGGAAAAGAGAAATGGAAGTCAATGTGAAGACGGTAAGGGGAGTCAGTCTAGCAAAGTGAACTACAAAACATATTTGGAAGGAAGAATTAGGGTGACGCTCTAGCTCAGTGATTCCCAGAGTAGTCCAAGTGGACCCCCAGGGGTCCACGGGAGACTCGATGGGGGTCTACATTGGTGTGAAAAAAGGGGGTTCACAAATTGTAAGTGGGGGTCCATGAAAGTTCAGTCTTTCTCAGCTTTCGGTTCTTTTATAGAAGTATCGAATAATGGCCCTGTTCAGTATTTAATTTTTACTACGTACCTACTATACGCAAAAATAACAAATATATTATTACAAGAAAATATACTATTTTTATTTTTACCACTCTGAATTTAGGGTTGGAACTCAGCCGCGATGCAAATTTCCATCATTAGATCTAATCTTCATATTTTTTGATGAGTTTTGGGAATATGGTAAAAATGTAGCAGCAGGGGGTCCACCGAAATCAGTAAAATTTTGAAAGTGGTCTACGAAAAAAAAATGTTTGGGAACCTCTGGTATAAAGAGACATGAAATACAAGGAAGAGGAGGTTGGAAGGAAGGAGAAAGAAGTAATTTTGTGGCCAGACTGCTAAAGAGGATTTGCAGCCTCATCCTCCTCCCCCCTGGCACCTAAATGTTGAAATGTCTGTTTATACAGTATGGTATTTGAAAGAGGATCCTAGTGGCTTAGGCAGAAAATAGTCAGTGGTCAAAATTATACTTTCTAGCAAAGTATAACTTGGCACCCCCAACAACTAATATAGGCAAGTGGAACTGAGGTTCACTACACACTCCACTTACAGGTCATACTGGCTTGTCATGTAAGATATCACACGTGTAGTGATACAGGTATATCAAAGTCCCCTTAAATTGCAGGTTCTGTATATTTGAAAAAGTAAAAAGATGGCAAAGAAATACAAAATTATGTTTCTTTAAACCTTTGCGCCTTATGCAATTAGTAGCCTGAGCTCCTTTTGTCATTGGTCAGTATTTGTTCATATTTTTATTCTACCAGTGATTCTGGGTGTTTTTCCACTGTCACTAGAAGTACCCATTAAGTACCTGTTAATGGACTGGTACTTCTAGTGACAGTGGAAAAACACCCTCTATTTATTCTCTCTCTGAAAAAAAAAACACATTGCAACTTATATTCCTCTGTGGTAACTTTTGCATACTGTGTCTTGACCCGGATCAGCATGCCAGGCAGTGGCATGTTCCAGAGACAATCCGCATTGCCGTGGCCTTATCCAGTCCAATTTTGGAAGTCAGGAACAAAGTTCCCAGCTTTTGAATTTGCCAGTTGAGGTTGCTTTCACTGCATAGTCTGGAAGCCTGACAATAAGAATGCTTTGGAAACTTTTTTAAAGCCATCTCCCATTGGAACAAGCTCCAGTACAAGCTTCTGCTGTAATACTGTGTAATTATATACATTTAGCAATGGCCCTCCAGCTGTGCTCCTCCAGATGTTCCAAAGCAACTGTCACAATTCTTATGGGTCTGGCCTGGAGTATTGAGAGGACCATATTTTGGCAACCACTGTACTTCTGGATTATCATAAGTAAAATAAAAATAAGGAAAGCATCCTCTATTACTCCCTTTAATAAATTTAGTATCATGTTCTATTCAAAGGATAGTGTGACGGTGTAATTATATAGCAGAACAGATGCTTTTTGATTTCCTAAGGGAAAGGCAATTAAGATATGTGGAGCACAAAATCGGCAAGAACCAATTGGAGGAAAGTACTGACCTATCTAAGGAGAAAGGTGGGGAACCCAGTGGTTCAAGGAACGATAAAAGCAATCTCCAGTATGGAAACAAGTGGAATTTGTTGCATCCTGGCTGGGGTGGGAAGAGGGAGGGAGGGAAGGAAAACAACTGTATCTAAAATGTAAAAGAAAATAAATTTTGTCATCTTTCTCTTGGAAAAGTTTACTGTACAATAAAAAGCATTATTTATTGTCATTTTCAGTTTAAATTACATTGTAATTCCGAAGCCTAAATGAAAACCAGCTTTAAGAACAGTTGACAATATGTAAAGCTTATAGTTAATATCTAAATAATTACAATTTTACACTGAAAGGTATCTACTGGTAATTACTGCAGAGAATGGATTGATGATTTGTATTTCCATTTTAGGCTTTTTGTTTACCTAGGAAACTTCTGTGCTATATTGTTTTATTGATGGCATTAATTTTTACTGTAAAAATAAAGGAATAAGTATTGAAATCTAACAAGATAAGCAAGTTTACTATTAATGTCGTCTTTTTTTTACCAGATCTGAGGTCAACGTGTCTCATGAAAAAAAGAGAGTAATAGTAGAGTTTGAAGGAATATTGATCTTGTAATAATGGTGCTGTTGTGTTTATCACAGTTACAGTTTTGATTTGGTGCAGCTGTTCTGGTGGTATTGTTTTAAAGCATTTCCCCACTAGATTTAGTGCTGCATTGATTGGTGTTGAGTGGTACAGAAATTTTAGATTTATTGTAAGTAAGGTTGGAACTGAAATTGGGGACGGGGGAAGTCCATAAAATATTAGATGACATTAAGGAAGAAGATTTCTTTGAAGTAGAAATCCTAAGTGTGGAGGTGCACTTTTAGCAGATGACTGTGACATTTCTCTGTTAAGCTGGTCGCTACTCTGTGACCTCATAAAACCTTGAAAGGGAAGGACTGGGTAGAGTTTGTCATATCAGGGTTGTTACCTTCCAGTAGCAGGTGAAGTTGCTATGTGAAAGATAATATAGGGCCCTTCTGCACAGATTTAGAATCCAGATTTAGAAGCTTCTAAGAACACATCATCTGCACAGGCTAGCATAGGTCTGAATCAGATCCGTGCTAAAGATGTGCTAATCTAGATTAGTGGTAGACAATAAATCTGGTCAACATCTGTGTTAGTATCATCTGATCCAGATCTACAGAGCTTCTGCTTGTAGAACAGATCCGAGAAGAATGTGGGCATAGTACCAAGTAACATGTGCAGTGGAGACGCAAGTGTGAAGACACCTCCATGTTAACTTCAATGCTGTTAACATGGTTGCTGTTTCTTTGTGCTTTTCAGTCGCTTCCACCTCTGTCAGGGTGCCCTCACATCCAGCCACATTTTGCCATGCCTCCACTGCCCAGATGCAGCATTTGCATGACAAAACACAGGATGAATTGTACCCTGGTGGAATTTTTGTGTTAGTATGCATCCGCTGGTAGTGTTTGCCGCTCCTTGGCATAAATTTTTTCCATGCAGCCTGCTCAGTGCAGGTGGCACAGTCTCCTGTAGATTTGGATATAGCTAATCCAGATTCACTAACATGATTTAAGCAAGGTACTATAAGTGCAGAAAGAGCCATAGTTTATGTTTTTCAGCAAGAAAAGAAACAGATCTGATTCCTTAATGTGTGTGTTTATATATTTTAACATTTGTAAATATTTTTGGTGCCAATGATGAAATGACACCTTGATCTCTCTTACCATCCTAAAAATGAAAAAGATGGGTGAATTTACCTGTTAATCTGGATCTAGGGGCTGCTAAGAATGCATTATCTACACAGGAATTGAGTAGATCTGGATCATAGGTCTGCTAAGGGCTCATAGATTCAGATTACTGATAGGCCAGATATATGGAGTCTACAATCAATACTAGTACACCATGATCCAGATCAAGGAAGAGACATCGGCATGTAGAATGGATGCAGGAAGTTTGTGGGTTTAGTGACAGGAGAAACACACAGCGGAGTCACAACTACAAAGACCCCTCTGAAGTGCCTCCGAAGGTGCTGCTCCCCACCTGGATGTACTGATTGGTTGATGGGGATGTGACCAATTGCATCAGGTATTGGCAGTGCTGTGGGCAAATCAAGCACAGTGTGGGTAGTCTAACAGAGGCAATGCATACCCATGCCTGTAGAACAGTTTAGGCATCTGTATTGCAGAACTTTTTAGCTCACATTTGCTGTTCTAAAGCCTGAGCAATGCAGATGCCATGGCCTCCTGTAGATCCAGATCTAGCTAATCTGAATCTAATTTGAACAGATATGCTAATCTGGATCTACTGAGATAAGTGCAGAAACAGCCTGAAACTAATGCAAATGTCTTGGATATGATTTTTTTTTTATCATCCAGAAAAACACAAGAAACCAGTAGTTTACAAAATATATCTGCTATTATAAATAACGTTTTGCATTTTTTTTGTGTGTGTGTGTGAAGATAGTTTGATTGTCCTTTTTTACTATCAAAGTGTTGGGTCCGATCTGGTGTTTGTTGGTAAAACAAGGAATTATTTTCAGATAGTTTTTTCAGATAGTGTTACCAGTTGTATAAAAACATTAGTCACATAAGTAATTTTGAAATGCATACCTTAATTAAGGTAAAATCTGTTTTAAAACTGTAGATACCTTGTTTCTTGATGCTTATTTGTTTGCAGATAATTACTTCCTTTATATCTTATTTTTCCAGCCCATAGTCTAATGTTTGCTTCTTATTATCTCCTCATTTTTCTTAATGCAGAGGATTGCTGCTGCAAGAGAACAGCAGGCTGTCAGAAGCACTGCATTACTATAAACTGGCCATTGGAAGCAGACCTACTCTAGCCTGTAAGTATAGCCACAAATTCAACTATTTCTAGAAAATGTTTTTCCACTATGTATGATTATAAGCTATACAATATATTTTAATCTGCAACAAATTAGTATCCTTGTATATTTCAGAGGGGGCCTGAATACCCCAAAATATTATTTGTTTATGCTAAAGTTTCTTGATCAGAACTCCGAAGGGTCCTTAATTATTAGACTCTGGGAGGTTGGGGAGCCTTTGGGCATGCAATTGTTAATGGTGGTGAAATGCTGAGCTCCAATAGCGGTCAGTCTAAAAAGTGCCTAAAGAAGCCACAGGAGAACCAGTGGGATGTTGTGCTACTTACCTCTCCCCCCTGAAGCTTCCTTGAAGTAGTGGGGTGTCATGAAGGCTGTGAAATAGTCTCCTCCTTGAGGTGCGTCAGGGTCCTTCTCTATGTTCAGGAAGGCGGTGAAGACACACCTCTTCACTCAAGCCTTCGGCGAAATGTTGGTTACATTTCCTCCACTGCAAATACTACTGTTTTAACTGATATTGTGCTGTTTTTAACAAGTTGGTTTTTAAATGTTGTGATGGTTATTGTTCTGATATAGTTTTTTGATATGCTGTCTTTTAAAGGTTGTTACCCGCTCTGGGACCTTTGGGTATAGGATGGGCTATAAATATAAATGAATGAATGAAAGCAGCAGGGGACCGGAAATATCAAAGCACTAGGCTTAAATTGGCAGCGTGACAAGCACCTGATCACCTGGACTCTGCAATTCCAATACTGCTTCCTTCCACCACCCTTCTAGCATAATCTGTATATGATCCTTTTAACCTGGTTTTGTAACCAATGAATAACTGTAATTTGCTACCGCACTCTATCAGTTTCTTGTTTAGTGTTAATAACTTTGTTGAACTTTATTGTTTATGTATCTTGCTTGTTGTTGATAATGCTGAAAATCAAATTTTAAAATAAAGTTAGGCTCCTGGATTACAGATGTGCTGAACTAGGTTTTAAATTAGAGGCAAATGCCAGCCCACCTCACAGGACACAGTGAGCGAACACAGTCTTATAAAAGGTTGTGGTATCATGTACAGATGCTTTGCAGCAGTTTTGCAGCTGTTTTGTACCACTCTAGCATTTTAATGACATTTTTGTAGCACTTTTGTGGCTGGCACAACTAAACACCTACTTCATAGTGTTTCTGTGGTTTGCTGCAGATCAACTTTGACGTCAGCACACACCCAAGACTGGGAATCATGAGGGCTTCTAGCTTGAACTGGATATATATATATATTTTTTTTTCTTACTGTATGTCAGAAGTTTTATTGAGCAGTTACCTTTATTGCGAGCCAGTTTGGTCCTGTGATTAGCGTGCCAACTCATATCTTGTAGTCACTGGGTTTGATTCCACAGTCCTCCATGAAGCCAGCTGAGTGACCCTGGGCTAGTCACAGCATCCTTTCTGAGCTCTCACTGCCCCACCTACCTCACTGGGTATATGTTGTGGGGAGAAGAAGAGATGGTTTGTCAGCTTCTTTGAGTCCCTTTAAAAGGGTGAGAAAAGCGGGGTATAAAAGCCAACTCTTCCTCCTCCGTCTCTTCTTCTGTAACCAACTGGAATGGGACACAAGTGTTTGATATATTATAGGATAGCATAGGACGTGTTGGGTTCATTCTGAAAGTGGGATGTCAAAGCTGTTTCTTTTTTAAAAAAAAAGCTATATTGGCACTTACCTTTGCTGTTCCAGTATTGGGTGAGACACTCTGTACTAGAATAAGCACTCTGTCCTCCTGGTGTAGGACAAGGCTCTCTATACTGGGAAGGCCCATTCAGCATGAACGCATATGCTGGTTCTAAAGCTTGCATCAGCTTTGGAGCCAGCGTGGGGTGCTTTCTGAATGCTTTGAAAGCCAGAATAAGAAGCAATTATGGTTTTAATTGAAAGCAACTGTCTCTCTTAAATAGCCCTTAAATGATTGATTTACTTTTCCCAGGTGTGTTTACTTTAAATATAGTGTGATATATCTTGTCTCTCCTTACCTCTCTCCATAGCTGCGTATTTAAATACTGGTATCATCCAAATGAACCAAGGCAAGGCTGAAGAAGCAAGGAAGACATTTTTGAAGTGTTCAGAAATTTCTGATGAAAACTTGAAAGATCCTCATGCTCATAAGAGCTCTGTTACCAGTTGCCTTTATAATTTGGGAAAGCTGTACCATGAACAAGGACAGTATGAGGTGAGAGTGGTTTATTCTACAACAATTGAACACCTTTAAACATTTCTTCTTAAAATTTGTTTTGATTCAGTTTATTCCAAGACAGGAGGAAAGATTCTCGAACAAATTATTAAACAACACATATGTCAGCATTTGGATAGGAATTCAATAATTAACAGTAGTCAACATGGGTTTGTATCAAACAAGTCGTGTCAGACTAACTTGATTTCATTTTATGACAAAATCGCTGAATGGGTTGATCAAGGAAATGCAGTAGACATAGTATTTCTTGATTTCAGCAAAGCATTTGACAAAGTGTCTCATGCGATCCTCATTGAAAAATTGATCAAATATGGGTTTGACAAGGCAACTATAAGGTGGGTTCAAAACTGGCTTAGTAATCGTACTCAAAGAGTGGCTTTAAATGGCTGCACATCCAAATGGAAGGAAGTGTCAAGTGGAGTACCACAAGGTTCTGTCCTGGGCCCAGTTATGTTTAATGTTTTTATAAACGATCTGGACGAGGGAGTTGAAGGGAAACTGATCAAATTTGCTGATGACACAAAGCTAGGGGGGATTGCAAACACCAGAGAAGAGAGAGAGAGGATTCAAAAAGATTTAGAGAAACTCGAACAATGGGCTGCAACTAATAAAATGGTATTTAACAAAGAAAAATGCAAGGTTCTGCACCTGGGCAAGAAAAATGAAAAAAGCACATATACAATGGGAGGAATTCGGCTGAGCAGCAGCACATGTGAAAAAGACTTGGGTGTCCTGGTAGATCATCAACTGAACATGAGTCAACAGTGCGAGGCAGCTGCAAAAAAGGCAAACGCAATCCTGGGGTGTATTAGGAGAAGCAATAGAGTCCAGATCACGTGAAGTTATTATCCCCCTCTACTCTACCTTGGTCAGACCTCATCTGGAGTACTGTGTCCAGTTCTGGTCACCCCAGTTTAAAAAAGACGCTGACAAGCTGGAGCAGGTTCAAAGGAGAGCTACCAAGATGGTGAACGGTCTGCAAACCATGTCCTATGAGGAATGGCTTAAGGAACTAGGAATGTTTAGTCTACCAAAAAGAAGACTGAGAGGAGACATGATAGCTGTCTACAAATACTTCAAGGGTTGTTCTCACTCTCTCAAGGAAGGACTAGAAACAATGGGGTGAAACTGCAGGGGAAAAGATTTAGTTTAGATGTTAGGAAAAAAATTCTAACAGTAAGAGTGATCAACCCGTGGAACAGGCTGCCACGGGAGGTGGTTGGTTCCCCTTCGATGGAGGTCTTCAAGCAGAGACTGGACGGCCATCTGTCTGAGATGGTTTAGGAGATCCTGCCTTGAGCAGGGGGTTGGACTCGATGACCCAGGAGGTCCCCTCCAACTCTACCATTCTATGATTCTATCTTCCCCCTTCCTCCATTCTTCAGCAATTGGAAATACCTAGCCCAATCAGTACTTTAGGCTGATCTTGCAAAGCTAAGCAGAATTGCTCCTGGTTGTATTTGAATGGGAAATATAAGAAAGTCACAGGCTCAGATTGGGAAGTTGAAAATATCCTGAAAAAAGGTAACAGTGTCAAACTATTTCCCTCTTGTTTTCAAGAAAACTTTGTGGAACTGTCTCTGGAGTCACCTGGAATCAAACCTAACCTGAGGTTGACTTCACCTTCTTGAAGTCCATCTGCCTCCTGAAAATTTACCTCAGAAACTGGAGAGCCACCCAAAATGAGGAGATTGTTGTGAATCTGGGCATTCCTTAGAATAATTTCTTCAGTTCACTGAATGCAGTTTTGGATCCCAACAATTATTTCAATTAGATATTAAAAATTATTTCCAGTCTTTGAAAATGAAAATCTTTGTAAACAATTTGTGAAACAAGTTTTTTTCTGTTTAATGTGAAAACTGAGACGGTTCTGTAGAATTCCAATTACTGTATATTCTGGCGTATAAGGCTACTTTTTAACCCAGGAAAATCTTCTCAAAAGTCAGGGGTCGTCTTATACGCCAGGTGTCATCTTATATGGCGAGTATATACCAAACTCTATATTTTAACTGGAAAGTTGGGGGTCGTCTTATACACCCAGTTGTCTTATATGCCGGAAAGTACGGTACTTAACATTGTGTCTTATAATCTATCTTGCCCTTCTCTTTAGTTTACCTCTCAAACAGCCTCACTTTGTTTCCCAGATAAGTGATTTACCCCAGGGGGGAGATTTCTTCTGTCATTCAGCAGCAAGTGAGATTTATAACATATACTTGTACTGTGAATAGGCCCACACTTACAGAGGATGTGAATCAGGATCTCTTGAAACAAAATGGCTGCCTGGAAAATTGATCTGATTGATCTAATTAGGAAGAAAGGGGATGGATGGATGGGTGGGTGGATGGATGGATGGATGGATGGATGGATTTTCAATAAAGGTCCAAGATATTTAGGTTTTGGAATTTCATTTTCAATTAGTAACATAAAGGGTTTTTTTCTACTAGCACTAAGTACCCATTAGGGACCGATTAAGGACTCATTAGGCTCAGAGCAAGAAGACCCCGTTTCCACTAAAGACCCCAAGCCACATTTGTTTGCACCAGTTCTAGGGAAATCCGGATTGAATGGGTCCTTCAGGACCTATAATCTATTTCCTGTAGATCCCATTAAAGGGGTCTTCAAAGGGGCCTTCAGACATCAAATCTAGATTATACAGAGTGTGTTTCCACTGCGATCGTGCCGTGGGATCTATGGGGGTGCTCCAAGGGGGAGCGCAGCCATGGGGGTGTGTGCCCCAAAACCCAAAGCTGCGAAGCTGCGAAGCCTTGGCACAGTCTCTGAAGCCAGCTCCGAAGCATAGCACAGGCTTCAAAGGGGACCCCACGTGAGAGCAGTGCCAATCCTATCGACCTTTGTCAAAGGCTCTGGAGAATCTTTGAAGTTTGCGGCAGATCATTCTGGAGAATCTCCGGAGCTTATGACAGTCTTTGAAGAATCTCTAGAGTGTCTATGGAGATTGCACCCCCTGTCCCCCCGAAAACCTGGGGTGATGGATGGGCCCCACATGGGTCAATCCAGATTCGCCACATGGGTGATCCGGCATTTCCACTGTGGGCAGGCTAGCACCCATTGCTATTGGGTGCTGCACTGCCCGTGGGGACACATCGGGTACCTCTCTTAATCTGGATCTACTAGATACAGATAAGTTGAAAGTCCCATTCCTTAGATCCGGATTAAGGGAGGTCAGTGAAAAAAACAACCATAGTAAATTATGCAAAGTTTCTATCAGCTGTATTCTCCCATCAGGAAGGTTGTTTGAAAAACCTGGCATCATCATCTTAATATGTCTAGGAATATCAGATGTAACCGGAGCTCCATTTTTATTGCTCATGCTTGCTTCTTCATAATTCAAGTGAGTGGGGTTATCACTTTTGAAAACAAATGGAAGAAGTTCTTAAGGTCCCAGTATAGGTGACAGGTATTCATTTTCTCCCTCTCCTTTCTATACCATGCTTCATTCTACTAAAGGAATGGAAAGTGGGAAGGACTGGGGGAAAGTCTAAGCTATTAAGCCTAGTACATTAATAAAGGCTAAAGCAAGTGCACAGTTTGCCTCCTTTACATGTCTTATCTTACCTGGATTTCACCCTAGTTTCAAAGCAAAGCAGCAAGCATTGTCAGTTTTTTATGCATATGTCACATCACATTTCCAAGCACTGGCAGATATGAGTGGTTATGTTTGCATGATAATAAAGTGATGAGTTTCTGAAGGAAGGATTTGTTATTCTGGGGAATTTTGCAAGAACTTCTCTTTGCATTAAGTCCTTTTAAAGATCTCTTGAGTGCCGTGAAGTATGTAATACTGAACAAGAAAATGAATATAAAATTTAAGACTCAGAGTGCAGGGATAAAATGGACTATTTCTCTGTGTTTATTGGTGGGTCAGCTAAGCTGCTAATAAGATGGGCCAGTGATACCAGTAATGACCCACCAGTAAAGCAGTAGATCCCCTCCACAACAGAATTTATGACTCACAATTCACAAGTGCATACACCTCTCGTTTTAACAAGGCTGTCTGATCATGGCCTAAGTAATATAGATTACTGTTTATACATTCCAGTTCATGTCTTTTTCATTCTTCAAACTTTACTGGAAATATGCAATCTACAATTGTGATTTGTGTTTTGTGTCTTGTGTTTTACTGACAATTATCATTATGAGTGCTACAATCTCATAATATTAAAATATTCATCTATACTTAATTAATTATGCCAGCAACTATGCATTTTGTTGTATTAAATTTCTGTGGGGAAATTACTTTTGAAATCAGTGTATCAACTATGGTATTTTCCTTAATTTTTTCCTAGGATGCCCTCACTGTTTACAAAGAAGCAATACAGAAAATGCCAAGGCAATTTGCACCACAAAGCTTATATAATATGATGGGTGAGTACAAAAATCCCTGAGAACAGAGCACAGTATACAATCAAAACCACCAACCTGTGCCTACTTCTGTTCAAGTGCATGTACTCTTGGTAAGGAGTAATCATTAGAAATATTTGCGGAAACTGGAAACAAGTTTATTTTTCTCTTTCAAAGTGTAGGATTAAAGCTGTAAACTCTATACCCAATCTTCAGTGCATGCATTTTCAGAAATATAATCAAAGCTGGGCATAAATATATGTACAAAATATGTCTGACATTTGATATTTATTGTTTCTGTCTACTTGTTTTCCAAAAGTTGAGAAATGAATTGGTCAATTAAAGTAACCCCAAAAAGGTGGAAGCAAAAAGAGCAGCAGCAACATCAACAATATAGCAAAAACATTCTAAATTAGCACTATCAATTTAAACAATTAATACTAAGAACATATTTGGAAGAGGTTAAAAAAAATGTGGGAGAGATCTTCTGGATTTTCTCAGAAGATTTTAGTGCCATTAGTGCTATCTATTGGGAATCTCCAGAGACCTTGGCTTCCAGATTATATCCTAGAATGGGGGGCTTGCCATCCATATGACAGTGTAGATTATGGAAAATTCCAGGTGGGTCCCACTATAACCTGCATCAGCATGCAGATGGCATGCTCCTATTCTGGGGATAATCTGGAATAAGACCAATGCAGAAAGGGCCCTTGTTTCCTTGAAGCTTGTTTGAAGGACTTTGTCAGTTTAAAGGAGCATATAGCAGTCTCTTAAGGAATTTGATCCTAGGTTACATCCACACATGGGATATGGGGTGGCATAGAAGCAATCAGAAGACAATTCCATCTGGTGCAGTCATAGATATTCTGCCCACTATCTGCTCCCAAGGTTTGAAAAAAATCTATTTGGAAGAACAGTATAAGGAACTCTGAAGCGGCCTTTACAGCACTGAGAGCAGTAGGGGTGTTGTACTGTTGCCTGGTGCCTCTTTCTGAGGTTGGACCTGCCTATTATAGTGGGCATTGTGAAGAAAGAGGAAACCATTGGGGAAATGGTTTCCTAATGTGAGTGTCTGGTTTTAAAAAGCAACTCCCAAAAGCAAGGGTTTGTGTTGAGTAGTTGCTTTCAGTCAAGGAATGGTTCAGTCTGTTAGCTCAAATTTATCAATGTGCACATTCTTCCTCCTATGTTGAGAGAAAATTTTAGGATGTGTCCAGATTAGGGTGAAATATTACAAATAGATCCCCTTTTAGAGCTACATATGATTCAGTGACCTAGACTGCTAAAAGACATGAAATCAGAAATCAGTAGAAAATTAGCATAGTTGATCTAAAATGAAATCGATCAAGCATCCAGCTATATTTGTGACATTATTCACACCTTGCATAAACATAGATGCCACGATGCCCAGCAGTCCAGTTAGTGCCTGCCCTCTCTAGGAGAAGCTTGGCCCTGTTAGGATGCTGGGTTCGTGCAACGGCCAAGTGAATACTACAGTGTGGACACAAAACACTGGTAGCAAGCGTTTCAACAGTAAACTAAAACAAGTTTATTATTATACACAAGCAATACTAAAAGGATAATAAGGTTCAGGTATTTGTTGGATTAACTCAGGTTTAACTCAGTAAGTCTCTTAAGGCTAGGAGCTACCCCTTTCTCTAAAGGAAAATAGTTCCCCTTTTAAAAGACAAACCTCTCCACGTTCCTCTCCCTCTGGCTTGCTTCTGCCACAGCTCAAGCCAAGCCAGTGTACCCAAACGTGGCCCTAGATGATCACAAGGCACGGCCTGTCCTTGCTTGACCGATCATCCATTCTGGTCAGTTGCTAGTGAAGTCTTCCACCAAGATCTTCCAGCCAAAAGACCCCTGATCTACTTCTGGTCCAGCTCCTTCAGGATTTCAGCTCTTCTTCTGATTTCAGCTCTTGTCCCAGCATGTAGACCTCATCTGCTGTCTTCTGTGTTCCTTTATACTCATTCCCCTGACCCTGATTGGCTCTAGCCGCAATAAAATGCTGCTGGAGACTCCTAACAGAGGCTGCTGTCCCTCCAGCCTGATTGATGGGAACTCCTACTCTAGCCCCTCCAGTACTCAGATCCCCGGACAGCTTTTCCCTCCAAAACCTTTCTCCAGCCAATCACTGCAACAGGGCCCGCACAGGATTTCCCGCCCTTTTTGCAGCCCAAATCCCAGGGTTTGCAACAAGCTGTTTGCAACAAGGCTGGCTATTGCAGCTTGAAAGAAGCCTGCAAAGCCAGAAAGCAAAGCAGTTTGCAGCCTGTACCCTGAAACCGTCACAATAGATATATAATTTATTGACCTTCAGATGATGCTGAAAATACAGTTTTCTTTCTGGACAAAGCAAGTATCCCAGACAGATAGATTTGTGTCCCAGATCCACCCAGGAACAAGACAAAGAATAAGTAGGAAATACTTTCAGTTTTGTGCTGAAACAAAGTCTTTTTAGTGCTGTTCTTGCCTAGGAGAAAAACCCAGATTTCCCTTTTCCCTTCTTAGCTGTAATTCTTTTGTATAATTTTCACTAGCTAGATTATTTTTCCACTTTTCCCCATCTTGTTCTGTTAATTTTCTTCTCTTGCTTGCCTTATTAAAAAAATACTCTTGCTTTTTCTTCTTCTTAGGTGAGAAAAGAATTGGAGAAGATAAATGTTCCAAAAGCTTTCTGATAGGCTTTCCAGTTTCTAAACCAGTCAGATGATGACCCAGCTTCCAAAACTCTGTATATATATATATCTTCTCATTACAGGGAGGTGTCTGAGGCATCTTTATCATAGTACCAGAATTTCACATTTGTCTCCAATCCTGTCTGTTGCAATTGCATGTTGCCATTTTGGCAACACTTTGTGTGCATTCACATGGTTCATATTATTCCACACAGTACTAGCATAGTCTAGCCTGGTTATTGAAGTTTCTAGAGGGCTTTTTAAGGTGCACATCTGGTGCTACTTACTGGAGCTCCACTTAAAATAAGGCTTCTTTTGCTTTTCGGCCTACAGAAGGCTTGCTGTCTACATGCCTTTGTGGTCCAAGAAAGTAGCTTGGCTGGCTGGAAGACCTCATTATTGAAGCCTGTCAGTAAACCTGCGTCGGGCATCATTTTGGGTGCCCTATCCCAGTCTATGCTCCATCTTGCAGATGGATCATGGGAAGCAGGAATGGAGACTCCTTTATCCCACACTGGTGTGCAGAGATGATGCTCTAGATTCTTTCCTAGCATGGGCCAATGTCCCATGTGGAAGGGGCCTACATTTAAGCTAACTCAGGAAAGTTCATCTTCATATTCAGGCAACTCTCCTTTTGATATTCACAAGTGCACATCAGATCATTCTTGTTAGAAAGATTCTCTTATTTCTTGAGCCACAATAACTTTTGCCAGATTTGTTTCTTCTTCTCTCCTTATTTACCCTAAGAGATCTTTCTTTTCAAGAGAAGCCAGGAATTGCAACATTTTTATAGTCTTCTTGTACATCATCAGATGTTCCTGGCTTTGGGTGTTTGTCCACTGGCAGAAAGTACCCATTTTTTCACCCATTAAGGACCCATTTGGGTGTGAGCCGGATGACCCCATTTCCACCACGGCACCCATTTAGGACACATTTGTTTCCACCACCACTGGGGAAATCCGGATCATATGGGTACATCTTAGCCTTTAATCCAGATTTTCTGTAGACCCCATTAATGGGGTCTACAATGGGGTCTTCAGCTAGAAAATCCAGATTAAAGGGAGCCTGTTTCCACATTAGTTTGGCAATGGGGTCTAGAGGAGGCTAGGGAGAGGGGGCACCCTTGGGGGGGAGCCCCAAAACCTAGGCCTCGAAATCATTTTGAAATCATTTCAAAGTCATTTTGAAGTTACTTTGAAGTTGCCTTCAGAGATTAGCAAAGGCTCCGAAGTCCCTCCAAAGGCAACTTCGAAGATTAGCACAGGCTCCAAAGACAAACCTCCAATAACAAAGGGAGATCAAAGCGGACTGTTACCTTCAGGCATAGAAAGAGGTGCATATTTAATGAGGCTGATTCATCCCTGCTCACAAAGAGCTAATTCGTATGCAGGCTCTTGCAAGGGGTTTGTCTTCTGAGCCTTTGCTAATCTCCGAAGTTGCCTTCAGAGCCTTTGCTAACCTTTGAAGGCAACTTCAGAGGGATTTTGGAGGGACTTTGGAGATTGCACCCCTTGTTCCCCAAAACACCTGGGGTGACAGGCAGACCCCTTGTGGGTCAATCCGGATTCCCCACATGAGTGCAAAGGTGTTTCCACGGCAGGGGGGTTAGCACCCATTGCTAATGGGTGCTATACCTCCTGTGGAAACACATTGGGTGCTTCCCTTAATCCGGATCTACTAGATCCGGATTAAGGAATGTACCCATTCCTTAGATCCCGATCTTCTTAGATCCGGATCTAAAGGCTGCAGTGGAAAAACACCCTTTGTTTGTTTTTTAGCCTTCTGTAGTTTCCTCCTCAGGAAGTGGTTAGCCATGGGAATTGGGGGTGTGCACATTTTTCCTGGGACCAGAAATATCATCTGAGGATATCTATGCCAAATATTCTTGAGATATACTTAGGTAGCTATACATAAATGGATTTACCAAGGGAAAGCATTTTATCACTCTTTTTTTTTTTTTTTTTTTTGCAAATAAAATAATTGTTATAGAGCAAATCTGCTCAATAAAATGACTGTCAAACTAGTTTTAACAATTCTATGTAGTGCTGGTTTTGTTTACATTATCCTTTTGGCACTCCAAAATGTGGGCGTAATACCAATTACTAGGCTTGACTTGGCAGTGGGACTTTTCATGCAAGGTTCAATTCAACTGAATTCAGTAAATGATCTTAAAAGTTGTCAATTCACTCTTTGAGTCAGAAGACATAATGGTCTCTGTGGAACTTTGAAAAGTTCTATAGTAATGCTTGGGAACCATATCAGACATAGATATCCTTTGCTTTCCTCAGAATATGATACTGTATAGTTGATTGTGCTACATGGCTGTTAAAACCTCACAAACCACTTGCTAGGATAATTCATATGTGACATAAATGGAGCTTGGATAACTTGATCTTCCCCTTACTGAATTTATTTATGATAAGTTAGATGATCAGGAATGGTTTTTTTCTTCAACTATATCCCTTCAAGAACTTCTCTTCAGGTACAAGTTTGATTAATCAGCTTTATTATGTTTCCAACATCAAGTTCCTCAAAGTTACCTGTTTTGCACCTTACAAAATGCACTGGTATGTAAGATTCATTTGTAATTTGGCAAACAATATTTAGGAAAAATAAATTCAAAAATAGGATACAAGGGGATTTTATAAAAAGACGGGGCTTACATGTCAAAAAAAATCATTAAGATTGTGTCTGTGTGTGCTAAAGCATTGCACAGAATGAGCAGCACCAACAGAACTAATTGAATCAAGCAGTAAAACTCACACCTCATGTACACTCTAGTGATCAAGAGAAATTCTGAGTTGGGGCCTGTTTAGTAGTATGTGCTGAAAACCTGGTTGTTCATGATGCATTTCGAAAATACATTTTCTATTCTAATTTTTAATATAGATTTGCACTTCTGACTTTGTTCTGACTTTGTTTGTATCTTGTACAAGGAACTCCACAGTCTCCTTTACATTCTATAAGCAAGTATATTTATCTGAAGACATTACTTAATATCTCCAGCTTGATCAGTGCCCCTCATTTGTTCATGATTGGTTCTTGCTCTGGAGGATATTAGATTGCAAAACTTCAGTGGACTAACGATTACTCTCTTCTTCGTTAAAATTAATCAGCTTTGGATTTCATTTTGTGTCTCAGTTCTAGCTGTTGAATCTACTAAATTACTTTCTATTCTAGTGAAGCCAATTAACTAAGCTAGTGTTGACTAGATGTCTGGATCCATAAGACCTGTTCAAGCCAAATAAATGGAAATCGATTCTGTTATCAAACTTAAATTAAATCAGATTGAGTTCTTCCATTAAAGAAAAACGGATTATGTTCTTGAGGAACGCTATACAGTAGTAATTTATATTCTGAAGTTTTATGAGATTATGCAATATGACTAATTTGTGTTTGGCTTTATAATTTGACTTCAGTCAGGTTATGAAATATTTAGGTCATGATTACAAAGTTGAGTCTCATAATTCTGACACAAGTATATTTCTGGTAAATATGGAATGATTATATGTGCATCCAAGAAAAAAAACTACTTTTTTTATTTTCTCATATTTGATTTGATGCATATGATAGCTGGTTAATTCATTTCCATTGTGGCATAGAAATGCTTCTATGCAAGCAAGCCCAACACAGAGTTCTGTATATTTATATTATAGAATTTATAATCTGTTCTTAGTTATAAGTAATCCTAGGGGAGATGCAAGGTTAAAATGAATAAAAATAAAATATTATAGCTAGAAATCCAGTCAATTAAGTCCTTATTAAAATAGCATGGAGAGACCAAACCAGTGTAAAGAAATTGATTGTTTAAAGACCAAAGTCCTTTTTCATCACTGAGAACCCGTCAGTACTTAAGGATACATTCTAGAGACATTCTAGAATAAAGGCACATTCTAGAGTATAACAGCCACCCCCTAACTACTTGCACATTTGAAGGGGAGCAAGAATTTGGAGTCTTAAGTTATAGAGTGAACAACACCACATTAAAAACATTCTGGAAATTGTTTTATACCATGACTGCCATCTCTGACAAAGTTGTTCTTCATAGGACCATTAACCAAGAAGAATTTAAAGAATGTATTTTATAATGGAATGAGCTCAAGAAAAATAGAGATAAATCTTTGGGCATAAAGTGCACAGTAGTCCATAATAAATAGAAGTAACTATAGGTGTTAAGAATGAGTCTAACCAGTGAATCAGTGGCACTGGGAGATCGACGAGAAACATTAAAATATCCTTAACTATTAAAGAGCATTCAGAACAAGGTAGTTGCTATGCCAGTCACTGCTGGGGGTTTGTTTGCCTGCAGTAGAGAGCCAAAGTTTGGGTAGAAGTTTTATGGCTGCCAAGATATAGCTTACAAGATAGCTTTAAGTGGGAAGGTCTGTAGTTTATAAGTTAACTAAAAATAGTAGCTATTAGACAGGAAGAATATCTACTACAACCTGCACCGTGTCTGCTTGTCAGGGACCCTGTAAGGACAGCACGTGCATACCTTGGCCCTGATGTGTGGCACATCCCAGACAGTCGAAGGGGCCCAATATTAGCTCTCCATTATGTAGATTTCCCAATCATTAACTGTACTTGCTTACAGTACTTGCACATGTGCCTTTTCTCTATCTAGGGCCTAATTGGTGTTTACTTATGTCTCCCTCTTATCTTTGTTTCTCTGGCACATGTGAAGATGTGGTTTTTCCAAGGCCACCAATAAAAAAATTGTGCCAAGGAAAGTTATACTATTTACACAAAGCATTATGCAGCTACTCTTGCCTAACATTAAACAGAATTGTATTATCCTGTCCACCCCAGTTGTTCCGACCAAATATAGAAAAATAAAGCAATATTGACCCTTAAGGAGCATAATTAGGATATAGAAAGGGTTGTAATATTTAAAGAATACATTTTTTAAATATGCTGGATTTTTCATTCGTTTGTTTGCTTGCTTGCTTGTTTTTAAGTGTTTTTATGGATATTACTGTTTTAACCTGCTGTTTTAAAACTTGGAACCCGCCCTGAGACCTATGGGTATAGGGCGGGATATAAATATAAATAATAAATAAATAAAATCTATGCACATACACTGAATAAATATGCATTAGAAGAAAAGAAACAATTTGCTCTTAGATCCTCCTTGCCAATCTCCCAGTAGGTCCCAACACTACATGGTTAAATAAAGAACATTCAGAACAAGCTATTTAACAATAGAAATAAAGTACTGACCTTCAGTTAGCCTGGCAAAAAAAGTGAGATTGTTAGCTGCCTGTGGAGCTAAATGGAGCCACCAGAATCTAGGAAGAAGTGGCAAGGAGATCAAAATGCTGAAGGGAAAAAAAAAACCCTAAATTTTCCCTTGCTGCTAGGTTGTCTGGCTTTCAAAGCCTTCATGGATGCAAACTAGAAAGTTGGTGTCTATCTGTAGGATTTTGAAGTAAGATTATAAAGTAAAATGAACAAGAAGGAAGAGGTGTTCACAGCGGTACAGTGCCATAATCATGCTGAAGTGATCCTAAGGTGTCTGAATGGAGCCCTTTAGCACAGCTGATGGCACATCAGACGCAAGGCACTTTCCTCTGGATGCTGAAGATAAAACATTCAGACTGTCCAGTGTCATCATAAATGAAATTTCAGCCTACTCTGTGCTCAGCTGTATGTCTGAATGTTCACCAAATTCAAGGATGCTATGTTTAGAAAGCAGTTTCACATCTTCGAGACTGTTTGAAATTTGTGCTTGAGCCAGCAATCGCTGTAATGGAGAGGCATTAGGAACTTGAAGCAGTTTCAGATCTGGACTCATTGCATGGCTATAGACAGCTGTAGAAGCTGGGTGGTATTTAGATCTGGAGCAGCCATGTGGTAGCCATGGGGAGCTGTAGTGCCAGCAAAATTTTCAGAAAAGTTTTCAGAAAATAGGTTGCATGCAGAAAATTAATAAGAAGACTTGAGTTTTAAATTGCTGCTAGGTTGCGTTGGGCAGGTGGAGCTTGGTTGTGTAGATGGTTGCAGGACGGTAGAGGGAGGATAACTAATCCTCTCTCTTGGCTTTGCATCCACTTCCAATTGTAAGGCCAACATGCATAATTCCCAAGCTAGCATGGTTTGGGTTTTTGGGGGAGAGTGCATTTTAAATGTTTGCCCTAGGATCTACCATGTGGCTATATGTAGTGATGGAGGAAAATCTGGCCACTGCTTTAAAATAGCCCTGGCTAGCCTGGTCACAGTCTTTCGGGGCATATTTAGTTCATGCCTTTGCAGCAGAGAGTTAATTCTCTTGCCCAAGCAGGCAATTTCTTGCATAGATGATCCACTTCCCAGAAAAAGAGAAAAAAATAAAGGGAAAAAAGGGGGGAAATATTGCACTGTTTCACGTGGAGCTTTTCACCTCATTCCATTGGCGAGGTGCAGGCTGTGTGGTCTCTCCACTGACGCAGCGCAGGTTTTCCACCGGCAAAATCACCTCCTTGGTGGTCGTGGTGATGATCATTAGTACTGCACCAATTTTCTGGATCTTGTCCCACTTGTGAATTTGTTTGTGCCTCACGCTGATGCACCAGATGTTGCGTTCCGGATTATGTGACCGATTCTAGGGCTCTGGGAAGCAGGGAGCAGCAGCTAGGGGACTGCTGCTGTAGACTGGCTGTTATGATAGATATTACCCTGGCTTCCACTCATCAGAATCCTGGAGATCAACCAGAGTTTAATGGCTGACCTGGTAAGCACAGAAAATAGGGGAGGGAAAAATGAAGAGGCTGAAGCAGAATTCAGCAAGAAAGATGCTCTTTTTAATGTTCCCAGGGGTTTAAATACAACCAAAGAAGGGCTGTGGGGGAAATGACCTCGAGGCAACATCTGGCTAGGTGATTGGATGAAGGCTGGTGGGCAGGCAGGTCAGAGGTCCTTGTGATGTCACATCCTGTGGCAAGTGGTGGGAAAATTTCTCAACAGGAAGAGAAGGGCAGCTGTAATTTTTCTCCTCTACATGGCTGAGAATCACCATTATTGCCTGCAGGCATTTGCATGGAGATTATTTCAGCAACTTGGACAGTGACACGCATATACTGTAAGTCTATGGAAAAGGAAAATTCTTGCTCCTTTTACTCTTTGAGGCTTGTAAAATGGAGGGCTGAAGAAAAAGAAGCCAGGGGGAAAGCTGTGTAGACTAGAGGTTACTACAAAAGTCATAAGGAGAAATAGAGAGTGTAAAGAGGAAAGAGAAGGAAACATTATCTCTCCAGACATGCAAGTTTATTAATAGTAGATACTTGACTAAATAACAGTTCCTAAGAGAGAGGATAGAGTGGAGGAAGAGGCCTATGGTAAAAAATCTCTCTGATCATAACTGATAGTATGTTGCTTGGTCCCTTATG
Organism: Aspidoscelis tigris stejnegeri; assembly: GCA_023333525.1. NCBI lineage: Eukaryota > Metazoa > Chordata > Lepidosauria > Squamata > Teiidae > Aspidoscelis > Aspidoscelis tigris. Next base: position 46,848,377 of record JALMGA010000005.1, on the reverse strand, counting down.
CCCCCAGTTTCTTTGGTACTGGCTGCTCAACAAGAACTTACACGTGAATTCAAACATTTATGTCTTCAGCAATTAGTAGTTGCCATCTTGCATCCAGCTCTGTAATTGATAGGGTTCCTGATACTGAAGTCAGCTCATTCAGTTGATTTTCTTAAGAACTGCCAACAAGGACTGATTTCGTCAATGCCAGGTTATAGGTGGTAATCAGGAACTTGGAGTAAGCAACAAGGAACAAAATTTGGGGTCTGTTGGAATTTGAGTGACTGGAGTCTGTGGAGTGGAAACCAAGGGCCTATGGAACAGCAGGAGGCTTAAATGGTGGTAGAACAAAACCTGGCAGTGCCAGCGGAGCTTTAGAGCTTAGTAACAGCAGAGCAGAAGATTACGAGGAGTAGATGTGGATAAGTCAAAAGCCCCTATGACCGACTCAAAACTGAAGTTCATTATATGTTGGAAATGAGGAAACAGGAGAATAGTTCAATGTAAAAATGCCAAACACGAAAGCAAAGGAGCTGTCAGCATATAGTTTAAGAATCAAGAACAGAAAATGTGAATTAACTCTTCGCCGGGAATGAAGTGAAAGAGATTGGAAAAAATGTATTTCAAGGCAGGGAGGTAAGTGAAGGAACTGCTTTAAATCATAAACAGTGCTCTGTCTACTGAATAACTGTCGATAGTCAAAGTGTTTTTAGGGCATATTAAGTGCACACTATCTGGATGACACCCCTTGGTTTTCCCATGCCAAGGGCACTGTGCATAGCCAATACCATCACCGCCCATACTGCCCAATCTTATTCCTTCTTTTGAGGAATTAGTATTGTGCCCCTGTGCAGAATGTCACCTGCAAAGATGAGTGAGTTTCATTACCTTACCTGCATAAGAAGCTACAGGCTAACACCAGGATTTGTGACTTTCCAAGCCAAACTTTTGGTGTGTGTGTGAACATAACCGTTCTCTTGCTTTTGTTTTCCTCTGCACAGAGCCTTTTTGATCTGTTAAGGATCCATATTTTACATTTATATTTCCCCCTGTCTTTTTCTCTTCTTGTACACAGCCTCTAGAGAACCAAAGATAAGCAGAGATTCTTAAAGCCCCAAAGATACAAAACAATTTACTTCTGAGAAAGCCTGTACTGTGTTCCACTTCAGTAAGTGGCTTGCCTGGAGAATGACATGCATCTTTGTGCATGCATGCATGCATTTACAGAAAGCTCAGCAGGGGCAGACAAGCACTGAAACATTTCCCTTTCCTAGTTTCTTGTTCCTTTGTGGAAAGAGAGAGAGAGAGAAGGAAAGAGGCATAGGGATCAGCACAAAAAAGAAAGAAAGCTGATTTGAAGCTACTTTTTCCTTTCTATCCATAAACCCAACCTGTTTATGTTCAGGAAGACAAAGTCTCATCCAGTAGAAACTGATTTAACTAGCAGCTTTAATTTTATCCAACAGTAAGCTAACTATGATGGCTTGGACAGAAGCATGCACATAGATCTCAAAGTAGCACTGAATTCTTTTCCTTTCCAGAAACAGAAAGCAGGAGGAATGAAATCTCATTTCTTCAAGAAATATGTGCACACAGCACTCAGGAGAGCCAGAGAATTAGTACAGAAGATTGTACAATCTGTAGAGTTTGAAGTAGAAAATAAAGTAAGGAAAAGTGTTCTGAAAGTTTGCTTTCTTAGAGGAAGATTCTCTACTTTCTCAATGGATCAGATCACGTCTCTAGCATTCATTAACATAGAAGACAAGAAATTATCTCTCTCTCCTGTCTCTCTCACACATACACCTAGAAATAAATTTATGAGCAAAGCTATGAGCTTAATGGGATGGGAAGCAACCCTGTAAGGAAGGAAGAGGAACTAAGGAAGTGCCAAGCACACATTCAACAAAGATGAACAAAGTTTAGATATATTGTTGACCAGTATGAACTTGATCTCTGTAGACAACAAAATATGCAATTTATGGGAGAACAGATGAGAATTTTGATACAGAAGGAATGGAAAGATTATTATTATAAGCAGAAAGAGAGAATGCACCACTTCTGCTGATAGAACTAGGAAGGTGGAAGCACATTTTGGTTAAATGGAAGTAATAGATCTGCCTGTGATAAAGGAGGGAGGGGGAATTTGGTTTTTTTATGATCTGAAAACAGATATAATTGTACTGTTTCATTAAAATTTAATAAAGATCAATGCTCAGGATGGTTGGGCTCATTCACTAACTATCCTGGCTATAATAGGTTGAACTTGCTAACTTGCAAAACAGGGAATGTACCTGCCTTCTTCTCTCTTCATTGCTGCCATTGTAGGACACTTTGTGGAGAGGCCTGCAGTGTGCAATGGCAAGCATCAATTTGATGTCGTCATGCTTGTGCAGAGAGCCTAAGCCTGCCCACAAACATCCTTATAATGCCTCAGTGACTATTAGAACTGATGCCTATGTACTGCCTCCAAGTTGGAGAGACAGGAAAAGTGCTTCTAAAGACCATTTGAAGAGAGTTGAGAGTAGGTGAAGGTTTTGCCTTTGTCTTGTGCTTGAAAATGGCCAGAAGTAATTGGTGGGCCATTGTGTGAGACAAGATGCTGAACTTGATTGATTGTGGCTTGATCCAGCAGTGCTTCTCTTATGTTCTTATTTTCTAAGATAAAGCAGTTACAGGTTGACTAACAAAGACCTTGGGGAAGAGGTGTGTGTTCACTAGGAGTTGAAAGGCACTCACTATTGGCCCCTGTGATTGTTCCAAGAGAAAGCTATCCAGTGGCCAAGGGGCCACTATAAAGAAATCCTTGCCCAAAGTTGTCTCTCTTCTACATCCCTTAGAGACAAAATTTGTAGAAAACTTATGGGCAAAAGTCTATGAGAGGTGGTTTTTCTTCAGATGTCAAGGCCAACAATATTTATTTTATTTACTTAGAACATTTTATTCATTGTCCTAGACACATTTCCTAGAGCTGTTAATACGGTGAGTAAAATAATAATGATAAAATAAACTTTTACAGTAAGACAACAATTATGAATGTCGATTCTGCTCAGTTGCACAAAGATTTGAATGTTAGCTCTAAACTAATCTTGAAGCATAAAGTATTTCATTAACTGGGAATAAGTTAAAAGAAAGACCCTATGGGTATAGTCATTTAAATGTAGAAAATGTATAACTATTCCATTCAGATTATGCAAATTCAGAATCTGCTAGAATATTGCTCCACTGAGAAATACAGTAAAATATAATTTTCTCTTCCCCTTGTCCCCTTAAATACTAATATGACATTCAATTAGTATGCTAAACAAGGTGTTTCATTGTAGCCACTGTCTGTGTATATTAAACATTATCTTTTATTTCTTTAAACAGGTTTTTTTTGGGGGGGGTCTGGTGTAATTAAGACCTTAGTTTTGTCTTGTAGAATAAATTAATTTATTTCTCTCTTTTTTATGCTTAAGTACTGCGGAACTGTATTTCTATGCATAGAGTCTCGGAATAGTTTATTAGACGTCCCCTGTAATGGGAATCTTGATCTTTTTCCAGTATTTTTTATTTCTTAAACATCACAGCTCTGATTATTCTGAATACTTTTGTTGATTCTTGAGACTCAGTTATATCTACTGTTTTTCTCAATGCATTTGGCTAGTAGATTATACAGGGTAAAACTGGAGGATAAAATACCATTTCGTGTGGAAATTTAGCTCCTCTTTCTGCATGTTTTCCATCTTCACCTAAGTAGGTTGCCAGAAGGGTTTTGTGCATGTGTAAAGCTTTCACGTGGGGAATTAGCGGGGCAGTGGAATTTCTACCCATGGCTGGAGGCAACTCTTCCATAGCTATTAAGAAAGAAAACATATCACAATAATTCATAGATTTGGAACTTATTATTAAAGAACATTTAAACTGCACTTAAATTCAGGTTTGTACAACACAAACACAGCTGTGTAGAGGGAGGGAATGTTGTAGTTTTTCTCTATAGGTTATAGCTTTGGAAAGTGCACCAATTCACAGTCCTCCTTCATGGACACTCTTCTTGTGTTGGTGCAGAATGTGTATTGGAACTGTAGATTTCCACACTTCATATTGTTCTTCTAGAACATTCTGCCAGAAGCTGTGGAAAATGTACAGAACGTGGTTCACATGAAAGTGAAGAAATAGTCAGGAATAGTTTCAGGCTTCAACAAAACAGACAATACAATTACAGATTGCACATGAATATCTGTAAGTGAGGATTGTGTTTAACTGTGTGTCAGGTTCATAAACCTGCCCAGTAAGTAACTGGTTCAGAGCCCCTGGGTTTCTGTTTTCCAAACTCACCTCAGGGTGCTGGTTGTCTGGAAGAAGATAGAAAGGCTTTGAATTTATTCTTGGCAAATCTCATAAGTATGGGCAAATTAATTTATCTATAGATTTGTAGAGCACCCTCACACTGTCTGATGAGTTGCTGTTAACAAATGTTTTAAATAAAACGTCCATTTGTACTGCAGCATTTAACGGATGTCTGTATGCTTTGCAGAGCTCCAGGTAACATTCTGTACCTCAGTGTGTTCAGTCTTTGGAGTAAATAAAACAAACCTAAAATGCTGTTATAGTACATAGATTTTTAGAATAATGCTACTTGTTTCAAAAGATTTAAATCTGTCTGGCCTTCTGGCCTGACATGCTGAATTAGCAGATTTCTTGGGTGTATCTTTTGTATTTTGGCTGTGGATACTTCACAAGCATGTTTCAAATTAATGAGGCGCATGCTGATTGTTCTAAGGTAAATTGGATTCCTAAAGTATATTCAGTAAATATATTAAGTCTGTAATAATGGATGACATAAGCAGGAAGAACTTGGTGATGCCTAGTGTTTTTGATACAAATAGGATCATTGTAAAATCCTTCACACTGAGTTCTCTTAAAACACAAGTACACAACACAAATGTTGGAAACTGCCCGTGCCGTAATAAAATTTTCCTTGATTGATTGAATTGTTTTGATCAAAGACTAGTAAGTGAGTGATATGAAATTTGACTTGAGTCCCTGTTCTCCTTTTAACAATATTTTTTATCTGCTGTGTGCTAGATAATTTGATGTTTAAAATTGAGTGTTCAGTGCACTGTGTGTGTGTTGTGTGTAGGGAGGCAGGCACACATGTGCATCTGTGAAAGAGAGGTGTTTGTGTATTCATACATATTCATATATTCATGCACATAAAGGATGGCATGCACTTTGATCAAAAACCTTGTTTTTTACCATAAACCCCAGATAATCTGTTGCCTAAAGTTTAAAAGTCCACCCATAATTGTGGGTATCAGTTACAGACAGATGCGCATTGTAAGCTGGAAATTCTGTACAAACATTGAATATATTTATAGGGATGCATTTTAATAGAGCTTGACATTTGGAGATTAGTAATGGAATTTCTGGCAGAACAGTCTAGGATAACTTTGAGAAAGCAAGTTAATTTTAGTAGAAATTTTGTTGTAGTGTGCTTCCCCAATCAAGAAGCAAAATCTATTCCAGGATTAGTTTGGTTGTCTTCTAAATTAAAGTTTATAATGACCTGACAGAAAGCAGCAATTTGTGTCAGATTTCTTTATCCGACTGTTAATGCGCTAAATTGTACCTCCCTAAAATGGTTCTGAAAGTCAGTTGAGAAAAGGGACAAAAAATAAATTTAGAATGCCAGGGTGTAGAAGGGCACAGGCCATTCCAAACAGCTTATTATTCTGTTTCTAGCTATCTCTAGAACTTGAGGCTCCTTCCATCCCATAAGCAGCCACATTAGGCGTTAAGATGAATCTCTATAGCTTTCATCATAGTTCATACAAGGATGGCCTAGTCCTCGATGTCTCTAAATTGGAATTTTCAAGCCAACAAAATTCTTCTGAATCCGGAGTACTATTGGATTTTGGGAGTGTCCTTAGTAGGCCCGTCTCCAGAGAGCAGCCAAAAAACCTGCTATTAAGTGATACTCTTCCAGAGTAATTGCTTATTGCCTGTTTGGCTGAGGAACATTGGGGAGGAAGTTACAATATGCTTCCACCATCAGTGTGACAAGTACATGAAGGCACTTTGAAATCAGAAAGACCTAGAAATGCATGATCACCCCCTGTGGATGCACACCCTCCATTTTGGGACTTTGTATGTATTTGATGCCCTTCTCCAAGATGGCAGCTCCCAGCAGAGACATCCAGATAGGTATGACAATAACACTATAGTGGGAAAAAGCAGGTGTGTGTGTGTGTGCGGGGGCTTTTTTCCAGTACCACAGGATATCAGGCTGTGTTGGGATTGCCACAAACATGTCTGGAAATCCCAACATATCTCCAAGATACCAGTGGTTTTTACACCCTGTCTGGAAGCAATTGTAGACAAGTGACACCTAAATGAAACATTTATCCCTAGTTACTCCATTCTGTTGGAGCTATTTATAGGATGTATCTTTACATTCACAGAGAATTCTTGCAGATTTCCTTCATTCAAGCATGTTAGTGATTGCTGACTTGGTGAACATAGTAGTTGTTTTGACTCTCTTGCTTCCTAATCTGTGGTAACTGCAATGAAGGATTATCCTGCTTCAGTAATATCCATATGAAGCCTGCTTGGGGAAATTGTCTAGAGACTTGAAACTGGGTGTAACAAGTCAGCAAGATGCCATTTCTAGATAATCTTCTCTAGAGTGTCTGTAGAAGATATTTAAAAAACCTTTCCAAGACCTTTATTCTCTAAAGCCCAGGTGATGTAATCATTTTAAATAAGATAAATTATAAGATTCCATCAGAATATCTCTGTGTCGTGCCATTTAACTAATGACCCCATTTTTCTTTTCAGGAGAAGCCTATATGAGACTCAACAGATTATCTGAAGCTGAACACTGGTATGTGGAATCACTGCGTTCCAAAATAGATCACATTCCAGCTCATCTTACTTACGGAAAACTCCTGGCTTTAACGGTAAGTTAAGTACATAATAACCTGAGTATTGTATGTATTTAAGTATTGGACTAAATCTAAGAGTGTTTTTCCACTGTCACTTAGTACCCATTAAGGACCCATTTGGGTGAGAGCCGGATGGCCCCATTTCCACCACAGCACCCATTAGGGACATATTTGTTTCCACTGCACCTCGGGAAATCTGGATCATATGGGTACTTTTTGGCCTTTAATCCGGATTTTCTGTAGACCCCATTAATGGGGTCTACAATGGGGTCTTCAGCCAGAAAATCCGGATTAAAGGGAGCCTGTTTCCACGTTAGTTTTGCAATGGGGTCTAGAGGAGGCTAGGGGGAGGGGGCACCCTTGGGGGGGGGGAAGCCCCAATACCTAAGCTTCGAAGTCACTTCGAAGTCAGTGCAAAATAGCTCCGGAGCGTTTTTGAAGTCTGTTCTGATCTTCAGAGTGAACTTTGAAGTGACTCCAAAGTCACTTTGAAGTCACTCCGAAGTCACTCCGAAGTCACTTTGAGGTTTACTTAGTTCTAGTGCGGTGATGGCCAACCTATGACACGCGTGTCACAAGTGATACGCCAAGCCCTTTCGGGTGACACACATGGCCACCCTGGCATTTGGACGTGTAGTGCTTGCTTGTTCTTGAAGTGTACGAAATACCAACTTTCAATTGAAGATTTAGCAACAAAAGTCACTAATGTAAAGAATTATTTGTTTTTGCTTTTAATAAAATACATATATCAAAAATATAACTTTTTTACTAGAGCCACAAATATAAAAAAATTATGGATATTTCTAGATGTGACACAGCACCTGAGTTAAGCTAGGTTTTCTTGCGAATTTTGACACACCGAGCTCAAAAGGTTCGCCATCACTGTTCTAGTGGAACCCCCCCCCAAATGCTTTTCCCCTCTTCAGATCCCCTCAGACAAATAACATTGGGTGGGTGGATGGGTGTGAATACCATGTATGCAGATAAGAGTAGAGGTTCTCCAGACAGAGATTTACTATAGAAGTAGTTTTTCCCAGGTTTATTTTCAAGCTGCATTTTTAATTTTTTTTAGTTAAGTGTGTGTGTGTGGGGGGGTGTCACTATTATAACTGGTAAAAGAAATTCATTATACAGGTTAATTCTGTCTGTATTTGTACAGCTCAGTTTAAAATAGATTGGGCTCAATAAATTTTTGCTCTTGTGCACCAAGAGATTTCCTTTCCTTTTCTGTGATTTGTGACTTGGTACTTTGTTCCTGTTAAAAATTGTGAACAGTCTTTCATCTAAAAATGTGCTTCAGGCTGGTTTTCTTCACTGCCCCCTCATCCTTATTCCCCTCTAGAGAAGCGTGTGCTTAAGGTGAAGACAGGTTCATAGAGAAGCAATATAGGGTTTTAAAGTTATAAAGCAGAACTTTCAATTGTGCTTTAAAAAGCCCAGAAAGATACCGAAGCCATTTTAGCCCAGGTGAAATATGTCGCATAAAGCCCGTGACAGCTGCCTGTGGCAGTTGGGAGTAAGTGAAGCTTTTGAAAGGTCTTAACGGGCAATCCAATATACAGTACATTAGTAGTCAAGCCTGGATATTACTAGAGCAGAAAGTTATGACCAGAATCAGGTTTTGGGGAAACCTTTGATAAATGAGCAGCTCAAAGGCTTACGGTATGTTCAGGCATTCTCTTGCACTGGGGGTGGGTTTGCAGTCATACCACAAAGTGTGCTGCTCTCTCCATTCCTCACTTGGGTTGTGCAGCAAAGAGTTGTGGAAGATTCTTTGCTAATATTTGTTTAGAATGTGAACAGAAGCCTCCAAGCTTTCTCAGGCTGAGTTCAGACATAACAAAAGGGGTTCCTCAGAGGTAGCTCAGAAAGACAGTGTGTGGTAGTTATGCTTCCAAGCAATCTCTAATCCACATTTTTTATCACAGAATGTTCATGAGAGGGGGAGGGGCAGGCTGGTCCTACCTCAAAGCCTCCTTTAAGCTGCTTCAGATATATATGCTGTGTCTGATCGCAACCTTAGTGTTCCTGATCACAAAGAGCCAAATATCAGTCAGAAGAGCACAGTACAATGATTGAAATTTCTTTTGAGAGCCAAATTTTTTAAACTTAAACCATATAGGTAGGTACATTGTTATTAACTCCTAAGCTGGAAGAGTCACACTCAAGGGGCCAAAGAGCCGCATGTAGCTCTCGAGACGTGGTTTGCCTACCCCTGACATAGATGATTCCAGCTTTCAGGGTGGGCATAGAGATTAATCCCGAATCCCTTCCGCAGATTCAAATTTCAGATGGTAAAGCATTGCTAGAGTATGCATTCAGTGAAGACATAATGTTTTGTAATCTGTTGATTTTTAAAGGTTGTTACCCACCCTGAGACCTTCGCGTATAGGGCAGGATACATACATACATACATACATACATACATACATACATACATACATACATACATACATACATACATACATACATACATACATACATACATACATACATACATACATACAATAAGAAAGTTTCAGTTGTGAAAACAAGGACTTATTTATTTTTATTTTAGTCTTCTCTCTGTATGATTCTACATGGCATCCCTGATTTATCTTGCCACTATTTTGTAAAAAACATTTGTCATTGAAAGATTAATATCTCTTATGGCAAATAGATTATTTTGCACAGTATGGCATCTGTCAATTTTGTTTATTTGTTATATGAATGAATGAATGAACTTTATTGATTAGTCATATGACCATATCAAGTTTACAAAAGATATAATCATATAAAACATACGATAAGAACAAAAATAAAATAAAAATAACAATTATTTGTCCTCATCACCCTTACAAGACATCCCATTCAACTCAATGAATAATTTCCTAAATCGGGCAGCCTTAACAAAAAACAAAGCTACCCTATATGTCACCTGGATGTTTTCTTCCTGCAGAAGGTAAATCAACTTATGTTCTTTATTCCATTTTGTAAAGGGGGGGGCAAACAAGTTGTTCTTATAGAAGAATACATGTGACAGGTAAACAAGATATGAGAAAGTCTTTCATCATAAGGTACCCAATGGTATCTTTCATTCTTCACCACAGAGTCAATAAGTTCAAAGCGTCCATATGTAAATTGTTGCCTTAACTGCTGGGGCATTTTGTAAATGAAATATTTTTCAAGGTGAAAAAGAGATTTCATTCATGCTAGCCATTTTAGTGATTTCAAATTAGAAAGCTAGAAATATCATTTTGTGCACTAATGTCCATCATACGCTGCTTAAAAACCTCTTTGGCTAACTTGCTGGTATGCCCCAATATATGTAAAGAGAGACCACAGCGAGAGATTATGTCATGTGTTTGATGGACCCATGAAATTGGTGTTCTCATTCCTATATTGTTCTGCAAGGCACGTTCTTGGAGATCTGTTTCCAGACATTGAGAACAAACACAACCAGTACTTAAATATTTTGATGTTAATGGAGCAGTGAATGACTTAGACTCCAAGTTCTGCATAAATCATGTTTACATTGTGACAGTTATCCAGTTACAGTATTTGTGTCAGGTTGTTAGAATTGTAGCTACAATTATGTAACAAGAAGCCATCTCCTTTTTAATTTTTATAACTTCAAGTGACTGTGTGGCATTGCTTGTTTCTTATTGATCAGATCAGACCATTCATTATTGCCTTTGGCCAACTTAGCTAGTTTCCTAGTGGGGTAAAGAAAAGATAATAACGAGCACCTTTCAGCGACATACTTTTTAATCTTCTGGCACTATCACTGTGAATCCCAGCAACTGTCTAAAGATTTTGTAGAACTTTTCTTTAGCACTTCATATTCATGTAGTCTTTCAGATCTTTCACCGAAGAGCTACAGTTGTTCAGAAAGTTAGGGTTCACTGAAGCTCCCTTAGAGTTTTCCTGTGAATGAAACAGTTTTTATTTAAGAAGTGCATTCACCTCTGAATTAATAGGGTTAATGTCTGCCTTGTTAATACATGGTATCTCCATCTGTAAGTGGCTGACATCAGCTTATAGGTTCCCCTCAATAGATATTTGAGAATCACTGGAGTGTATTTGCACGTAAGTGATATTTCTAGACCATCACAGAACTTTTGCTGCAGTACATTTTTAAGAGTCTTTTCATCAGCTAATCTTAACTACGGTAACCTAGTTCAGTTTTCTCCCACACACCCGTTCCTTGTTTAATTGAAGGGAAGAAGGCTTAATGTTTTTAGTGGGAAACATTAATGTACAAAATGAATTTGGTTCAGGGAACAAACTAATTGTTACCTGGCAGTTTATGAGGTGCTCTATAGGTATATTATTCAGAGCTGCTTGATTGTGTTAATCTGTCTCCTGTTAGCTGCTTAGACTGCTAAATTTTCCACTATGGTCAGAGACAGTTACCTCACCTGAATGCATAAAAGTTCCCCAAATATCAAACGTATACTGACATTAATGAAAACAATACAAAGCTCAGTAATAAAGAGGAAAGTATTCATGCAGATTTCTACCCCCCCTGCACATAGATATTGTACTTTTTAAATCAAAAGAAAATGTCAATCTATTTGAACAAAATGTCACATTTTAGCAAATAATTGGATGTCTTTCTTCCCTCTGCCCCCCCACCCAATTATTCCCTTGGTTCTGTTATTTCAAATATGTTTTCAAGCCAAGGACTCCACTAGTATATATCACACATTACTTAGTGGATTAACCTATGGCTGTTAAGTTACCATTATGTTTTCCTTAATTCCCTGAACAGTGAGAAGTTCTAAAGGAAGTGCTGCAAGGTTAGCTTTCTTTGAACGTGGGGCCTCTGGAGAAACTGGTGACTAGACCTAAAATATTTGCTTCAACTGAGCCTTATATGAATAAAAAAGTCAGGGATGCCATTAGGAGTGCTCCCCTAAGGCCTAATTCCTCTGTCATTTACTCTGAGTCTGCAACAGCAGGATCATTAGAGGCCATCCACACAGAATGAAGAGAGCAAAACTGCACCCACATCACAAATGCATGTCATGCTTGAAGAGGTAGTGAAAATCAAGCACTGGGGGGACAGCACTCAGGCTCTCATGCTGTCCTGCAGTGTAAATTGCTTTTTCAAATGGCCTCGAAAGCTCATTTTGACTGTACAGAAATGAATGGCTTGTCTTCTGTCTCCATGGTAGAGGAGCCTTTCACACACACACACACACACACACACACACACACACACACAGAGAGAGAGAGAGAGAGAGTCCTTGAAAACAGAAATTAGTGTCTCATGAGCATAGCAGTCTCTTTTCATATTGCGTTGCAAAACAGCAGCAGCTGCGATGAACTGTTCAGTATCTGAAATTTAGGCTTGTACCACTGTTTGGGCCTTGGGCTTGAAGAAGGCTTTGGGAGACAAAGCCAGCTGAGCAAAGGATGAAAAGATTTGTCAGGGAAGGTTGATTTAAATCAAATTTTGTTAACTCTTGATTTACATCATGATTTGGAGCTCCAGATATTGTTGAGCTCCAGTCATTGTCACCAAAGTTAAGAAATTACAGGAGCTGTAATTTAACATGTGCAAGTTAGGAAACTCTGTCCTAATAACAACTTTTACTTACGAGGGTGTTGTTGTTAATTATTGACCTTCTTTGTGTATGTTCAAGATTGGCTGATGTGTGGGGACTTTTTCATATAGGTTTTCACAGAATATGCAATCCCACAATGTCTTACCTATTGTTTGCTGAATGTATTCTAACCCCCTAGTAGCTGTTTTGTATTCATCCCACTGATTTCGGAAGGTACCACCACTGTTTGATTTGTCTAGGAACTGAGAAATGAAAGGAAATAAACAGCTAAAGTGTGGGGTATGCAATAGTTCCTTACTATGTACGGGTCCTGGCATGAGCCCTAAGATTCATATTTAGCAAAGAAACCAGAAACCAGAGTGTTTGCCTCTGTCTCTGAACCCAAAAAAGTTCAGAAAGTCCTTGCTTTGGGTGCCAACCTGCCAGAACACAAGTTACATATGTTTCAAGATCTCTGCAAAGAACAGGGAATAGTAATAAATGGTCACTCATAGATCCTTTCTGCACTAGTCCTTATTCCAGATTATATTCTGGAATTGGGGGCTGACGTACTCATGTTAGTGCAGTCTGTAACAGGCCCTGGATGTGTTCTGCACTAGCATGCAGACAGCAGGCTCCTATTCTGGGATATAATCTGGAATAAGGTCTAGTGCAGAAAGAGCCATAGGTACACAAAACTTATGAATTTTAAGATATACCCATATATGACAACCATCCTTTTTTTAATTTAACAATTGAGATGACCTTGACACATTCAGATACTCAGCAGTTGCCAGAAATGACTCATTGCAAATTATTTATATTGTGCTAATTCTGTTATTGCACAGTTTGCGTAATGAGCTCACAGCACAGTGCAATGTGTGCAGAATGAGAATTCTGTCAGGTTTTCCTAGTAAAAATGATTCTGGAAGGGAGACAGTTTCCTATCACATTGAAGGAGGGTGGTAGGAAAACAGATGTTTGATGTTTCAGTTATTACTTTCATGGATTATGCATGAAAGATTATTTTGGTTCTGGCAAGCCTGAGATTTCCAAGTGTTTAATACTCACAGATAAATAGAAGAGGACTTGGAGGTATCAAGAATTTTTCAGAGAGTATATAAAGGTGGACCAGGCTAGAATAATTGGGGGGGGGGGAGTTATCTGGTTGATAGTTTTTATTCTTTTGCCAATTGAGGTAGAAGTGAATTGATAGATTATATCTGGTAAAGTTCCTATGTTCCACTATTAGCAATTTACCTGAGTAGGTACTTTTTCTGCTTCTTCATTACAGAACTGAATTTCCAATCAAGTGCTGTAAGATCTAGTTCACAAGTTATTGCTAACTTTTGATTCCTCATAGTTATTTGTCTTTTTACACAGTGAAGTAACCTGTGGTAGGCATGTGCCGTGGTTCAGGACCTCCTCTTGTGAACTATCTTGTTGCTGAGAAGGTTTGGTACATGTTATGCTTCTGTTGTGCCAAGCTGCTCTCTTTTAGGCTTGGTGTTTTGGCCGCCTAAATCATACTAAGCTGCTTCATACCACACCAGTTTACTGAGAAAAGAACACAACATGTACCAGTAATAAAATAACATTTACAAATTTCAACTGAACATCTGTAATTGGGTAATGCAATCTAAATAACAATGGTAGCAATAATAGTTTCTTATTTTATGTTAGTGCAGACAGAAACATAATAGTCATGCATTTTCAGTAAAAAATAAAATCTGGAAGCTGCAATGAGGTATAATTAATCCACTGAAACTAATAATATTAATGTGTTCCAGGGCACTTATACAGGAAATATAAATGTTAATTCAGTTGGCATTATCAGTGTGTTCTTCTCTTGGCCTGCAGTATAGAAGATTTTGCAATGAACACTTCTGATATGACACTTCTGCTAGATTTTGTTAGAAAAAGATACCTTTCCCTATTCTTATTTGTAACGTGTGTTTTATGATTTCCTTATTTAAGAGTTAGTTCTTGATAGACACCAGTGTATGTAAGGGTAGGCCATAAGCTGGATTTTATTGTGGCTCTTCTCTTTTAACAGTACTTTTCCCAGGTGCATTACCTTACGATATCAGATTATAATTAGAACATAAGAGAAGCCCTGCTGGATCAGGCCACAGCCCATCTAGTCCAGCATCCTGTCACACAGAGTGGCCCACCAAGTCTAAGACAGGATGCTCATGGGCATCTCAAGCAGACACAAGGACAAACCTTTTCCTGCTCTTGAATCCCAGCAAATGGCCTTAGAAGCGTCCTGCTCCCCCTCTCCCCCAAATGTAATCTTCAGCCTTGAAAGACGCCTAACAGGGAACCTTATTGAAGTATATAAAATCATTCAAAGTATAGAAAAGGTGGATAAAGGAAAATTATCTTCGCTATCACACAGCACTGGCACTAAGGGGCACTCTATGAAGCTGATGGGTATGAGAGTCAAATCAGACAAGGGGAAGTATTCCTTTACCCAGGGGGTCATCGGTCTATGAAATTTGCTTCCAGAAGAGATGGTAACAGCAACCGGCATAGATGGCTTTAAGAAAGGGTTAGACTCATTCATGGCTGACAGATGTATCAGTGGATACTAGAATGGATGCCTAGGTACATCCTCCAGGCTGGGAAGACAGGCAGAGTGCCTCCAGGGCTGTTTGCAGGTGAAGGTTTTGCCCTTGTCTTCTGCTTGAGCAATTGGTGGGTCACTGTGTAGGACAGGATGTTAGACTAGGTGGGCTGTGGCCTGATACAGCAGAGCTCTTCTTATGTTCTTCTGTACCTTGTTCAGGATTGCACCTTACCTGATCAGTCTATGCCAGGTATGTAGAAATCAAAGGCATACATCATAGAAGAGGAGAATGACAAAAGATATGGTGTTAACATCAAGTTCGTTTTCAGTTCTAATGGCCTGAGTCTGTAAAAGTGCTACTTTAAAAAAAAATTAATTCTTTTTTTTTTTTTTTTGACAGAATACATTCCGCAGGGCATTTTCATACTTACCAGGGGTGAACTGCTCCAGCTGGAGCGTCCACTGAAATGTTTTCCAGTTGGAGCAGTGCAGCTGTCCTGGAACAAGGGTGTCCATACTTGGACAGCCTGCTCTAGCACAAGCCCTGAACAACTCTGCACCACTCCAGAGTTTGTGCAAGCTTTGGAACCTGTTGCAAGGGCTCTGATGAACACGAACAAAAGTTCCTGGTTTCACAGCTTGGGGGAACCTATTTTGGCAGCATAATGTAGTGTGCTGTTGAAATTGATCTCCCTGCTGAACTGGACCAATGAGGGGCACACCCTTTTGCATGCATCCCTGTTCTGTTCAAATGGCCCCTGGACCACGAGTAGACCTTTTTAAAAACGTCTTCCCGTATCCCATTTATTGTGTATGAGCAGCGCTAGAGAAAGGACTGCTTTCCACAATGCTTAAAAAACACAAACAAAATTTAGCTTGCTCCAACTTAACTACTTATAGTACTGTTATTCAGATATGGAGAGCAGTGATCAAAACGTGCAAGGTGATACCCCTCCTTCAGATCATAAATTCAAGCTACATGCTTTGAGAAACAGGGATATAAAGAGTGATGGAGCCCATTATGCCATGGTCTGTGGCACACAGAAAGAGACATGAAAAGCATGCGAATTGAAATAACTCCTATTCATGCCTCCAAAAGATGGCAGCCACTGCAGCTTAACTGTACCTTACATATGAACTGTGCAAGTACAGTAAATGTTCTTGATACATGGATCTGAAAAAAGATCTATAGGCTCCTCACCTCATATTCCAGAGACTGTAAAATTAATTAGCACAAAAGAAAAAGAAATAATGCTAACCAAGGGAGAAGAAATATTAACAAATGTAGCAAATGAGAACACTCATAGCTTTTCCTTCATGCCAGGTTAATCTGTTCTTTAAAGAAACTGCATATCTATTTCCCACTCCCCATTATAGATCTTTCTATTGTCTGTGTTTAATGATGGCAAATGAGGCAGTGTTCAAATAATCTTTCTGTTTTTTCTTCTCTACCCTCTTTCCCCACAGGGTCGTAAGAATGAAGCACAAAAGTATTTCTTAAAAGCAATTCAGCTGGATCCTACCAAGGGAAACTGTTACATGCATTATGGTAAGTTTTCAGTAGATAGAGTTTCTTCACATATTCCAGTTTTACTGTTTGTCCTCCAAGCAATCAAATTTTTACTGGCAGAGTATTACCATAAAGGGAAATTTAAACATGCATGTTAAAACTATTTGTTTTTTCAATAGATTGTTTTGTATGTATGTATGTATGTATGTATGTATGTATGTAGGTAGGTAGGTAGGTAGGTAGGTAGGTAGGTAGGTAGGTAGGTAGGTAGGTAGGTAGGTAGGTGTGTACAACACCATTAGTAGTATTTATTCATTTGTTTTAATTACATGATATCCACACGATTCTTCAGACTGGCTGTCTCACTCAATTGGAGATAGGGAAAATGAGTATTTAAGTTCTTAGACACCTTTAATTATTATTGGATTAGTTATACAAGCCCTCCTGAATACGTGGTTGAAAAATCAATATTGTTTCCCAGTAAATAAGAGAAGATTGATTTAACTTAGCTTTGTGTCTCTTGGTACAGTTGTAGGTACTGTATATTGGCTGCACTTGAAATTCCTAGTCTGTAAATAGATGCTTAGTCCATACATACATGACTGGGATATGACGAATACAGCACTGCACCATTTGTGCTTCACCCATCTTCTGATCTGTTTCATTATGCAGACCTTCTCAGAAAATTCAGAAGTAGCTTGAATTCCATGGACTTAGAGACAACATTCACAAACAGTTCTGACAACAATCTTTTGTGTCTCCCTGTTTTATATGTCCACAGAGACCTTGACAGGGTCTCCAGCTGTGGCTTTTGGAGATTTCCCTAGAACATTCAGTGATCCATCAGATTCCACACATCTTTGGGAGTAGATCATCATAATATGGCCACCACCTTTCTGGCAAGGGAGTGTTGTCATCATACCGGACTTTGCTAAATAGTGGTCAGTCCATGACAGTGTAGTGGCATTGACCCAACATCTAGGCCACCCTTCTTACAGTATGAAGCAAAGACTGTATGGCGTGCTCTGTGTGAGCCACTAACAGCCATCATGGATACTAGAGACCATGAAATCCCAAACCGGCCCGACAAGAGTACTTCCCATACAAATACTAAAATTTCCCAGAGACTGTCCCAAAATCAGCCTTAAGCTGTAAGGCACTATGTAGGTCATATTTGCTTTATCAGTGCCCCTTCCCTTTAGTATTAACTGCCAAGGACAGAACCACTTGGCAGCCAATAGTAAACAGAACAAAGATTAAAAAATGAGCACTTATTACAGCTGGTTAAGGATAAAAGAGAGAATTTAGAAAAAGAGACAAATGAAAGGTTATTGAAGGTTGCATAAATGAATGATTTGGAGAGGAAGCTGACAGTGCATTCCTGGTGGAATGTTGAAATTATAGACTACTGGCAAATCACATACAAGCTGGATAAGAAGCCACTGCTTCTTAAAATGTAAGACTCTGTTTCATCAGCTGTTATACTGTGCATTGCAGTGGCTTCAAATTGTTGTAGTGAGTATGAATTAAAACGTACACATTAGAATAATCCTAATCAAGAAAGGAAAAAAATTGTTTGTTTGTTTGTTTAAAATAATTACTGTATTTTCTGGCGTATAAGACTACTTTTTAACCCAGGAAAATCTTCTCAAAAGTCGGGGGTCGTCTTATACTCTGGGTGTTGTCTTCTTATATGGCGAGTATATCCCAGACTCTATATTTTAACTGGAAAGTCGGGGGTCGTCTTATACACCCAGTCGTCTTATACGCCGGAAAATACGGTATGTACCGCTTCCTACTGAAATACAATCCCAAAGCAGTTTACAAAACATGAAGAATAAAAACGACTAAAAACAGCTTGCACCCATCCTACATGGATGGAGCATACTAGAAGTGAATGTGGCCTCCCTTAGGCCATTGTCACACAAGTGTTTTAGGTCGACCTCCGTTCATCCTGAGGTCTTGTTACTCATATTATTCTATTTAATTCATTTTCCAAGCTGGTCAACCTGTTAGACCATCTGAACTTATTGTCTTTTTAGAGGACTGTCAAGGACTCAGTCCATCCTGGCATTCTAGGCTGTCTTCACTTCCTCAGAGTGTAAGCGAGAGGACACACTAGAGGTGACTGAACAGTGCTGTGGTGGGTGGGGTCCAGTCTTTCCTTCAGCCAAACTGCACAAACAGAGTTTGTGAGGCACCTCCCCTTCTCTCCTCAGTATGCATATAATTCCTTTATCTAGCATTTTTACGAAAATATATTATTTTTTTTAAAGAAAAAGTAATTGCACAAAGAAGAAAAGCAGATAAAAAAGGAAGGGGGAGTGGAGTTGGGGGATCAGGCTTAAAAAAGAACAGCAAACACACAGCCTAGCCGCTCTTGAGTGACATGAATGACATCCAGTCAGAAATTAGATAAATTTGATGTAGCAAAAGGAGTGGAGAACCAAGACCTCCATGGAGAAGGCTCAGTTCAGTCATGCAGAAAGGTGTGAGCAATGCAGCCCAATGCAGGGATGACTTATAACAATCCAGGTGTGACCAGCACTGGAACGACCTCAATTCAAATTAATGAATAGTCCATCCTGTCTTAGACTTGTGTAGCCAGGGCCTTAGACTGCCCTAGCATGTGGAGAGTAGATTACTATTAGGCTTGCTGGCCAGTGTGCCAGGAAGTGTGAAAGCGCCCTTCGTCTGTATCAAGGGAAAAAGAAAACAAGACAGTAAACTTCATTTTAACTTTGCATGCTTTGCCTGTGCTGCTCTTTACTAAAATGGTGTTCTGTATGGTGTTTTTTTTTAAATACCACATTGCTTAATTAATGCTTAAATGCCTTTATTGTTTCCTGGTTTTGTTGCTTTTATCCTGAGGCACCTCACAAGCCGTATGAATAGAGTTGACCCTAGAGCGATTATCAATTGCAAAAGCATTTTTCGGGTGACGTTCAAGGCATTTATTCCCCATTCCTGAAGAATTTATTTTAGCAAGGTGCCATTTGTAGACTTTGTAAGTCCAATATATCTATACTAACCAGCAGGGAAAAACATCTATATTACTGATGTAAATCTCATATTGAAATCTCTGGCATATCAAGAAATGATACACTAATCACAGTATGAGGAGAAATATTGCAACTCACTGGAATGCCATAAGGGATAATTGGTCGTTTGTAACTTGGAGGTATATAAAAACCTGTGTGTGACGCATTTTATTTCTATGGTTTACAATTTCTTATGGCATTTATATACGTTGTCTTCAGACTATTATTTATTGATTGCTTTTTATCATAGTTTATACCGACACTGAAACTGGTGTGCAGCATAATGTTCTGAGCCTTCAAGAATATAAGATCTACATTTGAGAAAAATAAGTTATTATAGTATGATTTCCCGCACCCCCCAAAATTATGTGAATCTTATTCTAAATTAGGATAAGTAAAGCTAGGTTCATTGAAACAGAGATACCTTTTGTTTCTTAACAGCATAAAAAAAGGAAGAGGAGGTCATGTTTATTTGTCTACTGCACAGCACATCATTTTGTGGTAGAATTCGGGATGGTGTGCAGGTGGGATCATTTTGCCCCTTTCCCCATTTAGCAACTTTCTGTACTACAGAAGATGGATTAGAGTTTGAAACACTTAAGAGACAGACAATGCTTTCACCAATGTGATTTTCAGCCATGTATTCTTGCTAAATGTGAATGCAGCCAAAGTCTATCAAGAAAAGGGTATACCTTTGAAAAGATAAGGTTCATTGTGAGCTGGCTAAGAAGAGCATGAAAGATCAAAGAAAGCAGGATACTAGAAGCTTAAAATGAATTATGTTTAGGAAGGAAGACAGGAATATTCTGATTGGGTATCAGTTCAGTTATCAGGTTATTGGCTCTTTTTTTTAAAAAAATACTCTGCCACTCAAATGTTTTAAGTGAGGGCCTTCTTGTAGTTCTGTTATCCTCAGAAGTGTAAGGGGTTGTGGCACATGAGAAGTCATTCTCTGTGGTGCCCCTCCAACTTTGGAATAGCCTCCCCATGGAGGTATGTCAGGTACCAACTGTATATGGTTTTTGGCATATGGTTAAAGTGTACCTCTTCACCCAGGCATTTGATTCAGTCCTGCTAGGGAGGAAAGGGGGCAGGATTTAGTGTTTTGTTTGCTGTGCCTGCCTTGAGACCTTCATGTGAAGGGAAGTGGAATGCAAATGGACCTAACCTGGAAAATGCCACTGGATATTTTTAACAAATGGAATCATAGTGTGAGTTTTTTAAGCTGAGGCTGCATTCAGAAGTGAAAGAAGGAAGGAAGCTTGGTTGGTTGGCTTGGTGGTTGGCTGGATGTCCAGCAGGCCTCTCAGGTGGCTTAGAGATGGTTTAGAGAGGGTTTCCAGATGAGATTGCTCACACTGCAGTCTTCCACTCTGGTCTCATGAGCTTTTTAGGTTATAAAAGGTGGATTAGAAATGGAATGAAAACATGAGGCCCACATGCTGGCAACTCCACGGTGCCTTTGAGCATCTTTTTTTGTTTTTTGCTATGTGTGAACACAGCCTCACTGATACAGTACACTCTGCTTGATTACAGTTCCACTTCTTGAAAGCAGAGGATCCTAAACAGAATATGTTTGGATGGTGCAACCTGCTGAGCAAATAAAGAATTAAAAGCTCTTTAGTCAGAATTATGAGTGGGTCAGATGGTAACTCTTCAGTCCGCAACAAATGTGGAATTCGTTTACAACTAAATCAATGTAGTAGTAGTTCCTTTAGGACAGCAAAGCTTAAAAGCAACTGTAGGGTAATAAAGTGGAAGAATGCACAGGAGCTTTTATAGAAATAAGCTATTAAGTGCCAACACAATGACATAAAAATGTGAGAAATACTTTCTAGTCCTAACCAAATGGTCTCTTTGCTATAATTACTTCTTGAAAATAATAATTTTTGAGCACCAAATAGTTCTTTAGCACACCTGGAAAAGTTCTAGTTTATGAAGAGATCTTGTGCAGTATAATATGTAAGAGTGAAGATGAGAAATAAGGAAAGTCTCAAAATTCCTAATGATATGGTTGGAAAAATACTTAATTTTTATTAGGCAGGAAACAACAAAGATGTTCTTTTCTGGTAAAGATCACTTTTTATTAAAAACTACTGTGACTTGAAGTTAATTTCCTCTGAATAATACATTTTCTTAATAACTGTAAATCACTTAATGATTCTGTGTTATAATAAAATTGATTATTCACATTAAATTACTGTAATTATGCACTCACTCGATGTAAGTTACAATTGATCATGTAGTGTGCTATTCTGAACCTGCAGAGTTTTTGTTGGTTAATGTTTTAATTTTTGTTCCTAGTTCAGACTGGTTAATGTAGCATGCTCTTAATAAGTTATATAACATGTATATAATGTATAAAATTGTAAGTAGAACTAGATCCCAGGGATCCCAGAGTCCTAAAGTGTCTTTGTCATCAATTTTATTTTCTTGTTTTTTAAAAAATAATTAGAATCAAACATTTTAATTAGATGCAGTCTTATTTGTTTGGACTACTCATGCCTATCCACCTACCTAGTTTCCCCTTGAAACTATTTTTTTAAGCTTAAAAGAAAAAGTGATCTCACTTTATGCAATCATTTTGTTGTTGTTGTTCTGTATCTCTTGAAGTAGCATCTACACTTCAGTAGTGTAGGACACACTGAGTTGGAGATGCTTTCTCCTGCCCGCAAGTGATTACCCTTCAGTCAGACTAAATAGACCAGCTTCTCTTGCACTGAGAAAACCCCCAGAAATGGACCTTTAATAGCATGGTTCCTGTGCATAGTTGGCACATAGGTTGCTCTTGCAGCTGCCATGTGTCTATCCTGTAGCAGCCAAAGTGAATGAGAGTACCCTCAGAGTGGTTAAATCTCCTTTGAAGAAGGATGCTTAAAGGTCTGTATGGCAGCAGCCACCTCCAACATTTAACAGTTTTGCCCCTGTGGCATCTTCAGAGCACTTCTTGCCAAACGTGTGGATACAGTCTGGGTCTTTGCTGTCTGTATCAATTACTATAGAGCTTTCTGGGCAATTCATATAGCTTCTAAAGTAGAAACATACAGGTTTATATCTAACTTAATCCTGCACAGAGTGTATTCATAGTTATGTGCGTTGCTGGAAGGAGTAAAATTAGTGAACAGAAATCAGTCTTTCTTTTGGATAACTACTGGAAGCAGTGAGGAAAAGGTCAGGAAAGGTGATTTCTAGCAGCTGTTTTGTACCAAGAATGTATAAAAAGAGTCCATCTGCTCCAGGTGTGTAGGTTGTTCACACACTCTTTAAGTTTACTGAATAACTTAACTGCTTATTGTTAATTCTGATATAAACGATAAATCTAAAAGAAAGAAAATGAAATAAATCCTTAGCACCTAGTTAAACTAATCACGTGTTAAGTTGTATGATAAAATCAAAGTTTGATTTTGCTGTGTCTTAATGGCTTGATAATACTTTTGGAACAATAAGATATAATATTTTTAGATGATATTATTTTACATACAAGATAAGGTTTTGGATTTTAACTAGGAATACCATCATGATTTGCTTTGGAATCCCATTTGGTCACCTCTCCTGCATGCTTCTTAGCTTAATATTTAAGGTGGGGGTAAGATGTAGTGGCCAAATGTGTGTCCCTAAAGAAACAGCTACCCTATTATTCTGTAACTGTTCAACTTATGTTAATATGATATATTAACTCCCCAGAATAAAATATAATTGGGATTTCTTTTTTTTTAATGCTTTTTAACTATTCCCAATCTTAATTTGAAGTATGGCATGAACTCATATCAGACAATGATATTTCCAAAATATATATTTCAGGTCAGTTTCTCCTTGAAGAATCTCGCCTAATAGAAGCTGCAGAGATGGCAAAGAAAGCAGCTGAGTTGGATAATACAGAGTTTGATGTTGTGTTCAATGCAGCTCACATGCTCAGGTTTGTTTCTTCTGTACCTTAGTTTCAACATGAACATGGTTCGCCCAAATTTTCCAGATTTCTTTTTTGCTGTATTATTACTTGTCTTCATAAATGCCTGTGCCTTAGTGAGTCCAGCATATTTCTAAGCTGCCTGGGGAGTTCCAAGTTAGTAAAAACTGTATGTCACACAAAAGCGAACACAGTTCTTAGCACAGCTGACTGGCAACATTAGAAATGGAGGAGGATGCCAGTCTAAACCACATGCCATGAAACACATGTTTTAGAGACAATCCTTATTTCGTATTTTGCAATCTTAGTAGTATTTACTGAATTACTTGATTCTTCTGACATCTGCAAATAGTCACTTCTGATCAGTGGTGAAATTCCATGTTATTAGTTTGAACCGGCCTTTTTGAAGGTAACATCTTCGTTCAGGGTTTGGACAATGAACTCTTCTTCGAAGATTGCTTTCAGCTCACATTGGCATGTCTGTTGTGACCCCAATTACATTTAATCCACACTTTGAATGTGGGATTCTAGCTGCATGTCAGTTCATTACTTTTCAGACCAGGACTGAGCTGTGATTTTTGACCCTGATAAGTAAATCAGTTACGACTTCCAAATGTTACAAGGAATTGTCCCTGTAGGGCTAAGGTGAGATTATTAGTGCCATGGCATAATATGATCCCACAGTTTTAAGGGCTTCAGTGGATCAAGCCCCGATTGGGCTAACAGAATCTATTGTTATCTAAGCTTGAGCCTTTTGCCATTATTGGGACTTCAAAACCCCTAATGACACTCTAAAATTAAATGAGTGAGTGCATAGTTATTAATAATGCAGCTGGATAGCTTTAAAAATGACAAACTCAGGAGTACGATAAAAGTTGAGTAGCTGAAATCCCAGAAGCATTGACTTTTAGGGCTTAATAAATAGTTCTCAACTAGGTGCAAAATAGAATTATCAGTGTTGCTTTACTTGGCGACCAGAGTTTCTTCATGAGTGGAGCGAGTGCTTATCTTAACTAGATTTTCCCTCCCAGCTTTCTTGAAGCCTGGCAAGAAGGGCCACAAAACTTCATGTCACAATGTGAGATTATGTTGTCATGCTGGAAAAGGAGAATCACAAATGGAATGAAAACGAGTTGGCCACATGCCACTGTCTCTGAGGTACATCTGAGCCACTCCTTTTGTTATGTAAGACAGCACCCATACATTGGGGGTCCTTTTGGGATTTCACTTCTCCTTTGTCAGCTTTCATGATACTTGGGTAGTTTTACAAATGAATACCGTTCTGTTTTGCTTTGGCAACATATTGGGACACTAATTTTGTAATGATCACTAGATTCTGAAAATACAGGCAGTGATTAATACATAATTTAATATCATACATTCTTTAAATTTTGCTTCCGTACAGTGTAAAGTTTTCACTGTGATGTTTACTGAACTCCACTTTGTTTTTCTGTTCTTTATAGACAAGCCAGCCTCAATGAAGCAGCTGAAAAATACTACAAAATGGCAGCTGAACTGAGACCTAATGTAAGTACATTTTTAATTGGAAGGATGCAATTCACAGTTATTCTGCTCAGCATATTCAAGAATATGTGGTACTTTGAGAAGGCAAAATATAATTAAGACAATAATTGAATGAAAGACTGGAAGCAATTTAGATTTGTCACTAATATATTTATTATTAAGAATGTATTAACACACATTAAAAAGCAGTTCATAAGCAGCTAATGACATGTAGCAGCTCATGTTTCAATCCAAAATCCACATTAAATGCCAGAAAGTGCATTTTGTAAGGTCATTTCCTGGTTTTTAATATGGTGTAGAAGTGGAATGAGAATGCTAGTGTATAGCAGCTATCTTTCTAATCTACTGTTAAGACTCTTAAAAAAAAGGCATATGCATGTAGCCTTATTCATTTCTAATTGTGACAACCATTTAATCTTTACCAATTATGACCCAGAAAAGTTGATCATATTTCAATGAGTGCATTAAAACTACTCTTGCATGAAGTGCTGATACAGACTGCTTGAGTCAGCCATCCTTCCAAGGCAATGAAGTTTCATACCTGGATGTCACTGCAGGGATATGCTACGGTATATCACTTGCACTGTGTATTTTACATAGCAGTGGAAATCAAGAAATGTGTCCCTAGGTATCTTAGTATGGACCAGCGGCTATAAAGTCAGTAGTGGTTTGCACAGTTAAGGTTTGCACAGTTGCTTAAAGCAGCAGTTGGAAAGACTCATTATGTTGTTTCTGACCCACATTTTGGCACATTGCAGTATGAAACATGTCTGAGGAGTATCAAAATGTCATCCCATCCCAGTTACCCTCAAAGAAATTATCCACAGACAACCACTAATGAGTAGCTTTTTTAGATGCTTGGTTCTTAGATTGAGCTTAGTAGTTATACTGACAGTGCTATTGATATAAAATAGCTGTTTTTTAACTACAGTAAGCAATAGCTGAGAATAATTGTTACTTTGTTTTAGTTTTGTAACCATCATAGGGCTTCATCACAGAGATTAGTCCATCTTAGGACAGAATGCGAACATAACCCATTATTGGCTTGATCTAATTTAGTGCTCACTCATCTAATTTAGTGCTTATTTAGTTGGTCTTCTAGAATATCCAAATACAGTGAAATAAGTAAGTGATATCTAGATACAACCTTACTTGAAACAATTGTTACTTATCAAGAGCCACTCTCATTTTATTGGCTATCATTGCTGCCTCAAGATACTGTAGCTAGTTCAGTATTCATTACAAATGTTTGTGGTTGGGATATTCTTTAGTTTTTCACAGTGCTTAAAAAGAAGTGCACTTACAGTGACTATGCAACATCTACTTTTCAAAAATGGTATCTGACGTGTAAGATCCATTCCTTTTCCAGTGAAGCTATTTATTGGGGGGGGGGGGGATCTGCAAAATCTTTGCCTTTTCTTTTCATTAATTATATAAAATATAAAATGAACTCAGCATAAAAGCATCATAGTAGCACAGATATTCATTAATATAATTTCAGGGTCAGTTTTCAAAGTTGATTGTTAAGACATCAGCATTCATTAGGATTATCATTTATAATCTGTTAATCCTTAAAAACCTTTTCAAGTACATGCTCAGCACTTATTTACACAATAGCTATGTCTAGTCTCTTGGTAAGTCTTAAAGATAAGTTGCCAAAACTTTTTTTAAATACAATTTAGAATTAAGTTGGACAATAATCATTTAATAACATGATTGTTACCAAGTGCCCTTGGTGACCCTGCAGAGCTCTTAAAGTGCCTTAGTCTAGACTCTATGTGGAATAAAACCAGAACCCAAGAGGTGTGAATCCCATGTGGTGGCCATGGTGGCATCTCAAGTGGCTGTCCTATAGAGCTGTTCTTAGCAGTTTAAGATCTGTTTTCATCTAACTAGAAGGATTTGTTTGTACTGCCTTTGGAAGTTTACTGTGATAAATTTGTGAAGCATTTCAGAACAAAGTTGCTCAGATTTGCATGGAATTATAATCTACAGTTGGTGGAGGTATCTAGAGTACTATCTAGTCCTGGTATGTTGGATCAGTTTTAATTATTGCTGTCTAAAGAAGGGGACAAGCAGAGGTTTAGCCAACCACTTGTGTTTTTTTATTGTTTGTCGTGGCTAATAAAAGCTAACCAAGGAGATATGGCTGAGTGGATCCAGGGAATTATAATTGCCTCTTTGCATGGGGGAAAGTGCCTTTTTTTAGGCAAGATGCTGGAGACAGTGGTGGCTACTCAACTGCAAACATGCTTGGAGGAAACAGATAATATGGACCCATTCCAAGCTTCAGGCTTAGTATTGAGACAGCTTTTATGGCCCCAGTGAATGAAGTTTATGGGAGAGGGGCAAGGGTAATGCAGCTCTGTTGGTTCTCTTTGATCTTTCAAGGACTATCAATGCCATTGACCTTGGTATCCTATTGGACCAACGTTGGAGACTGGAACTTGGAGACAGTTCTTACAGTGGTTTGCATCCTGCCTCCAAAGTAGCAATTGGAGACTTGTGTTTAATGCCCTTAGCATTCTCATGTGGAGTTCTTGGGGTTTAATTCTTTCCCTGATGCTGTTTAATATCTGTATGAAACTGCTGAGAGAGATCATTAGAAGTTTGGAGTAAGATGTCACAAGTACATTGATGATACCCAACACTCTCTATTTCTTTGGGTCAGAGAGGCAGTTCACATGCTTGATTGCTGCCTGGAGGCCATATTGGGTTAGATGTGGACCAATAAACTGAATCCAGACAAAATTAAAGTACTTTGTGTCATGGGGTCCTGAGTGCAGGAAGTTAAGAGGCGCTCAATTCTAATTGAGTTGTTTTGCCCCATAAAAGTACAGGTGTGTGTTCTAGGGGTTCTTCTGGATTCATCCCTATCGTTTGAGGCCCATGTGGCAGCCATAGCCAGGAATGCTTGCCTTCACCTCTATTTGGCTTGCCAGCTTCAGCCTTTTCTGCATAGGGACAACTTGGCTCTGGTAACCTCCAGAGAATAATCAAGAACCTGGAACTAGGATCAGATGTACATCATGCTGGTCCTGAAATGTCTAGTGAGCCAAATAAAATATATTTTATTGTTTTGACCCGCCCTGGGACTTCTTGAGATATAAGAACAAGATAGAAATACTGAAATAAAGTAAAATAAAATATGCATCTCAGGTGGATTCTTCAGAGCAAAACTAAACTTATCCAACATTCCATATTAAAACTGTAAAAATTCACATGCTTCAAAGATGTCTGAAATGTTTCAGCACCAAGCATGCAATGAGAAAAATATTCGAGAGATTTTTTAAAATTATCATTAGCCCTACCAAATTTTGTTAGTCTGCATAACTGACTAAGCTGGTTCAGTGCTGTAGAAAAGACCTCATAGTCATAAAGTAAATCAGGGTTCTTTGAAAGTCAGTTTTTCACGCATGCATGCATATAGAGAAATCAGCTTGAGGAAGCTCTGCCTTGAATTATAAAGGTAGTATGCACATATACAGTAATTTTTATGGTGTGACAGACATGACAAATATCAATCAGGATTTTCATTTCGTATGTTATCATGCCAAGTACATGAACTTATTAACATGTTGCTTTTTAAACACATCGGATAGAAAACTTACAGTACATTCAGTAGGTCAAACTCCAGTAAATACACTAAGCTTATGTTTTGGAATTTTTTGGAAATGTGCCATGGCATCACATCTCACCTAAAATTGTCATAAACCACCTACTTCCATTAAGAACTATTTTTCTTGTGCTCTTCCTGATTTCCTACATATGGGGAAGTGGGTTAGAATGCAAATGAGTTTTTAGTGATTTATTACAATTTATAGGGGTTGTATCTGGCCTTTTAAAAACGTCTTTGGAAAGATACCTGTTCTCTTAGGAAGCTTTTGATTGCAAAGATATCTAATACATGTCACACATCTCTGCTGGTTCATCTTATGACCTCTGCACAGATGCGGGGGGGGGGGGGAAGAGATGAGGTTCATCTGCATATTGATAACGCCAAAAACCAAAGTCCTCTGATAACCTTTTTGTGGCGCTTCATATGGATAGCATAGGATTATATGGAAAGTTTAGCAGATATAGGGAATATTTGGTGTGTAGAAAACATATGACATCTTTTAAAAGTGTGCCAAGTAAACATGTCCTAATGTGATGTGTGGATTCAACAAATGTTTCTACAGACATATCATGTACAATTGGCTTTATCACCTTTTTAGTTTTGTATCTCCTGCTTAATCCATGTATATCTTGTGTGGATAAACATTCATAGTCAAACCTTCAATTTGTGAGCTTTATCTGTACAAAATGTATACATAAAATACCGGTACATAAGCACTTAAGTCGAGTCTGAAACTTTGGAAGAACAAATTGTATTAACTCCATTTTATCAAAGTAACATATATTAATTATGGTCTCCATTTTTTTTTTTAAAAAAGGCTATCATTTCTTATATAGGATCATGATTTCATTCTGGTAAACTTACTTCTCATTTGGTGTATTTGCACGTATGGGTATTATGCTTTTTTGCTGTTGTGGTATATCTATCAAAATCTTGGAAGGTAAATGAATAAAAAGATCATACAAAAGCTGAGATTTTCAAGTCAAATTTATGTAAGGCCAGGAGAGCTAAGCGGCCTTTCTGCCCTTGCCTTTAATCATTATCAATAACTGATGCTGACTAACAGCCTCCCATCTTAAGGGCGTGCATGAAGCCAATTTCCCACATTTGATTCAGTACAAATGTGAAGCATTTTGTATTCATGCACAAATATTCAGATGAATATTTGTGTGTGAAACAAAACTGTTCACCCCTTCTTTCCCACCCACTCCACTCATCTGTCCTTGTTGCTGCCACTGCACGCTATCGTCCTAGGCACTTCCAAGTCTTCACACACAGCTTCCCATCCAGGGGGAACGTTGTACACACAAACTTGGAAGTGCCTTTTCGGCCGCTGGACAATGCCGAAATAGGTTCAGGGACACAACCGTGCCCTCCCAAAGGTTGGGGTGCGGTGGGAGGCTGCAGTGGCTTCCCCAGGGTCTATTTCAGTACTCTTCAGAGGCCAAACAGGCCTTCAAGTTTGTATCACGTGACCCCAAGTGCCTTTTTTGGCCTCCAGGGAGCACCAAAATAGACCTATCTATGCAACCACAGCCTCCCCAAAGGTAAGGGGGCACATTAGAGGAGGGTAGGAGGCCACGGTGGAATTCCCAGGGCCTATTTCGGCTCTCTCCAGAGGTCAAAACAGACCTTCCAGTTCTGCAAACGCACGATTGGGGAACCAGAAACCTAGGATGAAGGCGCAGTGGTGGCCATGGGAGGCCATAGAGGGGGACAGGATGACAGGGGAGCAGGAGGCCACATGGGCATCCAGTATCCCCTGAAGCTTCAACCGAAGCTTTGACGAATACTGGAAAATCTGATTTGGCAGCAAATTCATGTGTTGGAGGGGGGCAAAATGTGAAATATGGGAGGTCTCATACACCACTAGATCTGGATTGGCAGTGAAGCACTGATATATTAGCAGGTAAGAATTTAAACCACAGAGGAGTGCACCTGACAGAGAACATTCTGGATCTGAGGGCCTAAATCTGGATCACGATCCATCAGTGACCTAGCAAGTGACAGTGTGGTTCATGGAACGTGCAGAAGGCGCACACCTCTGTATTCAGAATTAAAATGGGAACTCATTTCGGCAGCACACTTGATTACACTGCTGAAAAGATATCTCTGTGGGCCCTGAGGTTAGCTCCAAAACACACATGAGCTTCAGTGGCTGAGATGGAATAGCCATCACCATGCAGATGGTGTTGTTACAGCTCCAAACAATTCATCCCAATTTTGGGGCATATTGATTTGTTCTAGACCAACATGTTCTTCTGGGTTTTTTATTTGATATTTCAGAGGCTAGACTTGAAAGCACTCTTCATTTTAAGAGCAGATGTGCGGATAGCTTCCATAGCATTTTTTATCTTCTTCTTGTTTAGTTCACACATTAAACAATAGATCCTGATTATTACATATTTAAATAAATTCTGTATCTTCCAGCTAAGAAAGAAGATGTGATTTGAAATCACAACAGATTTCAGTAACCATAATAAGAATGCAGCTAATTTATTTTAAATGCTCTACAATCCTTGTCCTTGGATAGTTGCTCTTTGCAGCTCACAGACTGGATCTGAGTGCAGAAGGTCAAGGTGCAACTGGAAGAATCTGAGCTCAGATCTGAGAATCACTGTGCACCAGTAAGCAGCATAAAAGTATAAATAACAGCCATTTCTCATAAGTTGTGCAGGCATACTTGCATCTCAGCTGGTACACTGGAATGGCAAATATGAATATTGTAAATTGGAATTTACATGTGATGACAAATGATTTCCCTCAACTCTTCTATACAGAGATTTATTTATTGGACTTGTATATCATACATTTCATAAAGACGCTATGGGGTTTACAAGTAAAACATAATAGCCCACCATGAGCTAGCCGACCTCACCCCAAATTAAGCCAAACTTAGCTTTTGGCTTGCCTCAAAGAAGAAACTAACCTTGCTGGGCCCAATGACCCCATTCAGCTAGGCCACTGTGGCACTCTATAGCCACAGAAAGCTACAAAAGTGCCCCAAAATAACTAAGTGTCATGGAAGTATTTTATGACCACTTTGCATATATTCATGGCTTCAGTGGGTCTTTACAGAGGTCAAAAATACTCCCACAGGATATGCTGTGAAGTGGCTGTAAAAGTGCCCCCACATACTCCCATACAATACCAAACTGGGCAAGCTGAGTTTAAGCCAGACAAAGGGCTCAGTAAAGCAGCTGTTCTCCTCAGTGTGCCAACCCTCAGTCAGCTCAGGTAGCATCTGGGTCTGCTCAATATGCATCTGCTTTATATGTGAGACTCATGTGACATATGCACAGTCCTAAAATAAATCTCCCAAATGACATGCTGTGGAATATCAGTTGCTGAGATTCATGAACAGGAAGGCTTTAGCTTCCCACCCCTATATTTCATATTTTGTGGCTCGGCCCAGAGAGAGGATTCTTGGTTGATCCAGAATGCCTGTTCTTCTCTTATGAAATCATATGCATGTACATTTTAATGAAGAATTGGTAGAGTAACAAGTTGAAGATAAACTGTACTCAAAATTTTAAACAGGAATAATATGCTATGTGTGGCACATAATCTATGCCCCTCCCATTTAAGAGTCATAGTCCTATAGAAACAGCACAGTGGATAAGAACACCTACATGTTCCTTTTTCTGCTCCCTGAGCCATTGTCTATGGCTTTGATGTCCCTTGGTGCCAATCAGAAGTAAAGTGCAGTGAAACAGCAGTATATTAGCATTTCAAAGATTAAACCATCTGTTTGAGTGCAACTGAAAATAATCCAACAAGATTTTCGCTCACTGGAGACCATTCAAATCCTTATTTGGAAAACAGTTCCATTAATTTATTAGTCAATTAAAATGCACAATAGAAGGATTTTTAATGCTAAGCCTTAGTATCAAAACATTCAATAGTATTTTTTTTGTGTGTGACAATATGGGATTTTCATTCCGATTTTTTTTAAAGTTTGATGGGGTAGATTTAGCATAGAAACAATTTTCAGATAAAATGTAAAAATATTCCTACCTTGAGAACTAACAGATCTTGTTTACATTTGATAGAATTGCAGATGGTTTCTGGCATTAACAGTACAATCCAAAAACTCTGATTGAATTAGAAATACCTGATTCATATGAATACACTAGGAATTTACTAGGAAAACAGAGATACCACAATATTTGTTCAGCCAGTCCAGACAAAGACATAGATTAGTGACAATTTTTTTTTCTTACTGGTCACAACCATTTCATTTTTTAAATATTTGGTTCAGAAAGGAGAATTGAGCTATAAATTGGGAAGTTACTGCTTGATACCTTTCTGAAGCTATATATATGTAGGTGGCTTTAAGGATTGTAATTTTTCTGAGGCTGGATGATCATATCTGATACTTGAGGAATCATGGTTATGCAGAAAATGACCGAAAGGTTACATTTAGATAATGGATGTAAAATATTTTGAATGCAACACTTGGAATGCAATAAAGATAACAAATACATTTATCTAAATTCACTTGGTTGGTAAAAGATATAGCAATATTTCATATTTGTTTCTAAAGTAATCATGCCCTATAAGGCATGTTCAGATGTTCAGAACAGATGTTCAGAAAAGTCAATTTAAAGACTATTTCAAGTTGAGGATAGAGACTTTCCTCATGGAACAGAATAGCATTCAATCATAAATGCTCACATGCAAATCCATAGGGACACAGCCCAGAAACATTTATTTCCTCATCGGCTGTTTGTGCGAATTTTGACCCACAGTTTTTATAACAGTTTTTATAGTAAATATATTTTTCTTACCCCAAGCCTCTTTCCTTAGAGTAGGAACAAGTCATCATTTCACCATTTTCCCCTGTGAGTGTTTCTTTGGACCGAAGCAGGGTGTTTTTTGTTTTCTTTTGTACTGATTTTCCATGATGGATCTTGTTCCTTTGCAATTAGGCAACTAGCCAAATTAATAATAATAATAATAACTGCTTAATTAAACACAGGAAGGGCACATGAAAAGCAAGTCGTAATTGAAAATGTAATTGAAAAGCCACATGGATATTGTTCAAGTCTCTCCATGTGATCTTATTATATGGAAAAGAAATCAGTAACTAGTTCAGAAAGAGCAGGAGCTGAGTTCCACCTGTGCAATTGTAATTGCATATAAAATATGCATCATTTAAGTGACATTAAAATGTTCCACTGTTATGCTTGGAAGGTGGCCTATTCAGTAACTCTTCATCCTCACTTTTCTGTTTGGGAAGCCTGGCTTTTGGCAAGTACATTCAGTATATTTTGCTTTTCTTAAAAATAGTGTTTGTGGTTGGCACTATGATTTCCCTGCCATGGGCCCTTTTAGCACTTGCCTGTTTTTGAGCCACAGCAGTAGATCCAGATTCACCAGACCTCCTGATCTGGGTCATGGGAAGGCATGGGCCAGATCAGCACTGTCTGCGCTAATGGCAATGATCTGGTCAAGACCTCCCCAGGACAGCAAAACACATGTGAGCTTCGTAGGTGTCCTCACAGGCCCTCAATGCCTAGGAGCATGCTGCAGGAAAAGATACCCAAGTCCTGAGCCTGGCAACATTCACTCCTACCAGTAGTCATGGGGTGGTGTGTGTGAGAGAGAGGGGGGGGGGTTTCAGTAGCATGCATAGTAGCCCCTGTTAATTCTGGATCATGATGGCAGATTTCAATATGAAGCAAATATGAAGTCTAGCAGTTTTGCAGCTGCTGCTGCTACTGCTATCCCTTTTTTCCTTGTTCTTTTGCTTAAGAAATAGAAAGGAGGGAAGGAGGAAGCAGTAAAGGCTTTTAGGGTGATATAGAGCATGCTGGAAATTGAAAATTTAAGCCATAGTCCTTTGCTCATCTGTTTGCTTTGTTTCCCTCCCATTTTTCTTCAAAAGTGGAGCCTATTAGAAGGGAGAACAGAAGAGAAGGGGGAAGATGCAACAACAAAATTTAGAGGTTAATAATATTCCTGAAAATTAGAAAAGCTAAACTTTGCTGCTGCTTCCTCCTTTCTCATCCCATTCTGCCTTAAAAACACATATGAAATAGAGGAAGAAAAGAAGCAATAAAAGTTTACAGAGTTGTAAGTTGTCCAAAACTGGCTCTTTGGGTGGGCTGTGCAATCGGGGGTACACATTTGGATCTTGTGTCCACCCAGACAAATGGAGGAGCATTCCTCATATTTAGCTACAGCCTGTTCATTCTTCCCTTACTGGAATGACATAAGTAATGCTTCCCACACAGCACTCTCTGTCTCCCTCGTAAGCTGTTGCTAACAAGGTTGTGTCAAGGCTGTGTTCAGTCTAGCCTTTTCTACACAGGCCAATATCTCAGCACCCAATGGCGTCTAGCCCGCCTGGTTCCACATGCTAATGTGGGACAGAGCAGCCCCTCCTCCCATCAAAATGCTCTGTAGACACCAAATTGGGCATAGGCTAAGAAAGTGTGTCCCAAATGGTGCCTCATTGTAGTCGGCAGGTAGATTTAGCATTTGCTCTATCAGTGGATCAGCAAATATATGGGGGACCCATTTTGGCATCACTCCAGACAATGCCATTGGAACACTGAAGTTTGTATGTTGTTGAAACAGCCCTCCAAGCGACCACACAAGCTCAAGGACTGGGTGTAGTCTTCTTCAAAGCAAGCGCTGAGGCTTAGGGCATTGGCAAGTCAGTCTAGTGTGAGAATGTTAGTGTACCCTGACCTGGCTCAGGATGGTCAGTTTTAGAAATGGCATTAAGAAATCAGGAGATGTGATCTGTGCAGACCTAACTTGAAATAAGAGTCTTACCTATGGTTGCTGCCTATCTTATGCATACTACATAGTTGGGGCATGAAGATTAGGAGCATTTTTGGTTAGTAGTTCTGTCTTTCTAGTGAGACCAGGCTCTGTTTACTATCCTAACCACGTTTTCTCCTTCATCACACAAGTATCACAATCTTTAAATCTCTCATTCATGAGAGTAGTTCCTCTCATTCCTTGGAATCTACTGGCATGCCCAGTAGATGGCTCCAGACACATGGACAGGTTGCTGAAGATTAAATTAATGGGGGTATTTGTTTTGTTTATTTCTGATACTTGGCTTACTAATGAAGACTGGAGGGAAGAATGATCAAGATCCTTGCATAATCTAATCAAAATCTACTTGTATTAATTTAAAGAAAAATCACAAAATAAACATGTGTTTCTCATAATTTGGTTGATTGCTTTACCTTTCTTCTGTTTCTGTCCCATTGTTTATGGGCAGTTCCCACAATAATGGCTCTTAATAAAAATGTTGAAAATAATGGAGATAATAATATAATAGAAACAATATTAATCTTTATGTTGGAGCAACCATAAGTTATTTTTTTTAAAGTCTACAGGGGCATGGAAAAATGTATTTAGAATCTGTTTAAATACTGCGTACAATGTCACTGCATAGCTGTTAATTGTTCCATGAGGGAACTATCATTTTTATGCTTTGTTTTGGCATTTATTTGTATTTTATTATGTAAACAATTTACCATTCATACTCAAGTTGATCATCTGTTTGATTCCTTCTCTGTCTTTTCCCGAAATTGCATTATTACGGAGAGCTTTTACAGAATCACAGCTTATTTATCTTTCATGTTAAAGTGATCAGCAATCTAGGGAGCTCCAGTCAGTTTTGTGTCTGAAAAACTAGCGGTTTTCTCACACTGCTAGTGAAGAACAAAGTATTGGGGATGAGAATAGGAGACATGTGAATAACTGAGAACTGTTTAGCTACTGTCTGAAAAATATTTTATCATTGTCACATTGCAAAGATTTCTGTGTTCATACCCATAAATAAGATGAAATAACAGTAAAAAAAAGTTCCCCAATGACAAATTTTGCAGTGAGAATTTAAATTTTAAAATGTCATGATTATATGAGGGGCCAGGCACGGTACCAGGCAGCATTTTGTGCATCCCCATGTCATTCCTGGCAATGTGGGACAGGCACTGGTTTGACACGGATGGTGGTGTCCCCATGCAAAGCGTGCCGAACCCTGGTAAGGGGGAGCCGTGCCACCTCCTCTCTGCCCCCTCTCTTCTCATTGGCAGCCGAATTGTTGTCAGCCCACCCCTGTGCCACATCACCCCCTCCTTTAGCAGCACGGACAGCCAGGACTGGAGTGGGAGGCACGGAAACAAGCTTCATTCATAAAAATAACTACAGTTTCATTTATAAAAAAAGCTCCGTTCATAAAATAAAGTCTCATTCGTAAAACATCGATGAAAGCCGCTAGCGGCAGTAGGCGCATGAACACTTTAGCGCAGCTTCGCTCCGCCGGGGACCACGGGAGCACCTGCCAATTTTAAAATCAAGACTCTATTTATTATTGCCTTCACGATCAGAAAAATGGGGTTGTGAGTGCAACAAAAATCAAGCCATAATGCAGCCTGCCTTGGCATTCTGAAATGGGGCTGGAATTACTTCTGTTGAAGCGACAGAAAATATAAAAAATAGCCATGCTCCAGCCTGCCTTTGCGATCGGTATTTTAAAAATTCCTGTGGCTGTGATCTTCAATAGATGGGACAGGAACAGCAAGCACACCCCACCTCCCAATGACGTGTGCGCAAATCTCCTCCCCGTCAGCCCACAAGCATCCCCAGGTGCGTTACTGGCTCACTGAGCAATGCGTGCCAGCTCCCCAAGCAAACAGACTTCTTTTTTCAGGCATCAAATTTGGCACCCTTCTGGCACTGTTTGGGGGGATTTGGTACGGATTTGATGTGCCAAATCCAAAGCCCATGTGGACACACAGCGCCAGTTGGGTGCTCGGAACCATACCAAAAGTGTTTGGGGAGGGGGCCATAGATGCTTGTGATGCCTGTGTTTTCCATCACCTTGCAGTCACCTTGCAAACATGCATCCTCTGATCTGGTCTTCACAGTGGAAGAACAAATTGAAGACACTATTAAAGGGGTTAATCTGGATTTAAGGGCCTGATGACCCCATTAAATCCAGATTTTGCTGGTGCTAGTGTGGACAAATGGGGTCCGTAAGGGGTCTCATGTGCTGACAGTGCATGGCTGATCTGTACCAGTCGAGTATCAATCAGTCAGGTTCCTAATGGGTTCTAAATGGTGTCTTTGTTGCTAGTGCGAAAACAGCCACAGGTTCTGTGTGAATGATTACAATATACTAAGCAGAATTTTGTTTTAAATACCTTTATTAACTTTAATATATAGTACAAACAATCCATTATTCCACCATTTCATATTATAACATTATACATTTCCATTTCTCAATTTCCTGCTTCTTCCCAGCCCATAACTTCCCACCCCAACCGATCGGTCTAGGTCAGCCTGTATCTTAACTTCCCATATTAAGTAGAATTTACACTGTACAGGAATATTATTATTATTATAGTTTATTTCTAAAGCGCTGTACATGTACTCAGCGCTGTACAATATTATATTAATCTTAGACAGGTCCCTGCCCTCAGGCTTACAATCTAAAAAAACAAGAAACAAAAGGAAAATGGTGTGGGAGGGAACAGGGAACAGCAAAAAGCAAGCGCTTGAGGTCTTCAGTTCCAATTTTTCTCTCCGTTTCTTATTGCTAAAATTTTCCTAGTTACTTTGAATTTTCTCTTCATTGATGACAAACTGGATGATCTTAGAGATGGTCAGCCGGTATTAGTCCCACCCTGCTTGGCCTCAGGACCAGACGTTTTCTCAGCTGGTCTCTTTGCCATCTTCTGATGGGAGCAGTTGGAGGAGGGAGGGCACTGCTGGGAGCAAGATGGCAGAGCCCAGCCTGCTGCCTCTTCTCCACTCCTCTCAGGCAAGATGGTTCGTCGCCTTGTGAATATAGCAAATTAACAGAACACATTGAATAACACAGCAGGATTTTTGTTGTATATACAATATCTTGCTCTCAGACTACGCAGAAACTATGCACTTGGATGGATGTGTGACTTGCATCTATGCAATTGTTTTTATTGTTCTTTCCACACAGTTTGATCAACTTTTCCTTAATAAATCCATCCATTTTAGCATTCATGTTGGGCATAGCTTACTTGTAATATCCATACCCCCTTGAAAAGACATGATTCAACAAGCTTTATCAACATCTCAGATAAAGTTTCCATTATCCACCAAAAAAAATATTGAAAACCAAGAAACAGAAGCATTGCATAAAGACTTATGTGTTCTTATTCCCTGGTTTGAAACTGACTTCATCAAGAACCCCAAGAGCAGTATCCCTGTCCAGGTTGAATTCTGAATGTATCACAGCAGGGTCTCTCAAACATAAATGCCACATACAGAATAATTCATCTGTGCACAGTTCTCCTTAGCAATAAAAAGGAAGCTGTTGACATTTTGATTGTTTTGGAAAACAGCACACTGCAGCAGGGCTTGACTTCTGTAATAAAAGTTCAAGTGAAAATTCTTGCCATCACCAGAGGAGGATTAAAAGGTCTTGACAGCACATTATGACATGGTCATTGGCAAGATGAAGCAAGGCCACCATGAGTAGCTTTCATGCTCACTGATGCAGTCTACAGATAAATCTCTTTTCATTTTCTCTCCTATTACTTCTTTGCTCTATCAAGCCACTGTACATGTTTTCAATTAGCAAGCTGAAACGACCTAATAGAGATCAGTTGCTCTCTGTGTTTAGCTTTTCTAATGATGCAGCTAAAATATTTGGGGAGTATGCTTTTTGGAACATTAAATCTCATTCAGCAGCACAGGTTTTACAATGTTTTGTTGTTTAAAAAGGAAAGAAAACCACCTGCCCAAGCATGTCTGACGTGAGCTAATGGCACTTCAATCAAGCGTTGAGTCAGGAGATCTGACCCCAAAGAAATTACCTTTTTCCCCTCCCTTTGGTGTTGTGAGTTTGAGCTAAAGTCATGCTGATCATATCACCAAGACAGCAGGCAAACATATATCACTAAATGGGGTTGTATATAGTAGAAAAGATAAACCTTTTTAGAATATAGAGGACAATAGAAGAAAATGATTACTTTCCTACTCATTTTAACTGAATGTAGCAATAAGGATTATGAATGGATCTTTAAAACTTTATTTATTCATCCATTCATTCAACATTTATATACTGCTTCCCATTAAAATATAATCTTGAAGCGGTTTACAAAACAACAACAACTCTAAAATACATTAAAAATAGGGAAAGGAAAACAAATTAACATTCACTCTGGAAAAGCCTGGGCAAAAAAATGACTCTTCAGTTGACAGCCAGAAGTGTAGGAACCCTGCAAATATCAAAATAGAGACTATTCCAGAGGATAGATGCCACCAGAGAGGAGGCCCAACTGCACTGATTACATTCAGTGATTTGTGGTACTCTCAGCAGGGCCTCCCTTGGGGATCTTAATGGTTTCACACGTGTATACTGAGAGTGTCACTTGAATATGATAATAAAACACACCTAGTGATACAGGTCACTTAGGCCTACAGTGACAATGATGACTCAGGCAACACTTCAAACATAATATAAGGAGTGCAGCCTCATCTAAAACAGGCAAATT
This sequence comes from Aspidoscelis tigris stejnegeri, assembly GCA_023333525.1. Lineage (NCBI taxonomy): Eukaryota > Metazoa > Chordata > Lepidosauria > Squamata > Teiidae > Aspidoscelis > Aspidoscelis tigris. Next base: position 46,808,264 of record JALMGA010000005.1, on the reverse strand, counting down.
CTCAAGTACCTGAACATGAGATGAACATGGATGCTCTATTTAGTTCAGAATGCCTGTATGAATTTTATTTTGTTCCTTGTCACCTTGATAAATCTGGCTTCTCTTCAGTGGCTTGTCATCCTGCTTCGAAAAATACCACAAGAATGCAGGGGCCTAAATAAGGTAATCTTGTACAGTTCTGTGAAGGCCTAGCTGTACAAGTGAACACATATGGAACCAGCAGAGTCAATGAATTGCAGAATTCCAAAATGGAAGGCTAACGGTTGTTATCATCCTGTACACACTCTCCAGTATTCCCCCAGTCCAAAAACTACCCCTCACAACTACAGAGGCAGTGGTATTAAATGAGGAGTCATTCACATGAGCTTTGCCTTTCCAAAACACTCCAACGTTGCTTGCATTTTGTGGAGGCAGAAGGAAGTTGCATGTAACACAGTAACACCCATTAAGCACACTTTGGGAAACCCGCGTCCGCACAGGTGGACCTGTTTAGCACACTTCTGGTGAGGCATGTCCGCACATATCCGTCTCTAATGTGTGCTTAATGGGGTTTAATGGAATACCACATTGAAGGTGGGCTTAATGGGTGTTTTGCTCTAAATCTGCATTAGCGGAGGACGCGTCCGCCCACGGACAGGAGAGAGAACACATGGGACGGGACAGGAAGTCACCATGTTGAGAGAAGCGGTGGCAGGAAGCTGCCATGTTGAGTGAAGCAGGAGAAGCACAGTCCAGCCATGAAGTCCCTCTCACATGGGCTTTGCATCAGGCAGGTGCCCAGCTATGGCAGCAGAGGGACAGCAAGTCTGAATGTAGCGATTCCATGCACAAAAAGCCGGCTTTGGTTCCAGGCGGGCACTGGATCTTAGACACGCCGCTGATTGGTCCATGCACGGCAAGAAAGAAAGGAGCGGTGACTGATGGCTGAAGGCTCCAGTCAGGCGGCTCCTGGGGCAACTGTCTTGAAATCTGTGCTACTGCGTCTGCACAGCAAAGGCTGAATCTGTTCCTCGCAATCCATCCTTCCCACGCATGTGAGGACGGAAGGGGTGTTGGTAGATCTGTATCTACTAGATCCGGATCTACCTTAAACCAGATTTAGTAAATCCGGATCTACCTTAAACCGGAGTTAGTAGATCTGGATCTATTCTAACCCGGATTTAGTAGATCCATATCTATTCTAAACCGGTTTTAGTAAATCTGGGGGTAATAGATCCAGATTTAAAACAGTAAGTGCAGAAGCACCCAAAGCCTCTCAAGGTGATCAGAACTTACATTTATTGCCCAGTGCATTTCAGCTAAAAATTGCCTTCATCAAGATTCAGTCAATGTTACTCCAACATGAAAGACCTTTCATTACAAAAATTATTTCCTGCAGAACACTTTAGATGCATATTTACTGAGAAGAATTCAGCAGAGAATGAAACTTTGGAATGTATTTTGATAACACCTGGAGGCATTGTGTCTTTTACTATTGTTTGGCTAGGTGCTTCCTGTTTTTGGCTTATCTATGAGAATACTTGATCTCTGGAGTGTGTGGTGGTGGTGGTGGGGGACACACTCAAAGCAGCAATGGGAAGAGATGTTGCTTCCAGCAGTGAATGAACGCTGGCACACCTGCCTTACAGTGATCAGATAAATTTAACACTTTTTCCATCCCAAAAGCTCAATCAAAACTGTAAGGGTTGTTTACATTGCTTCAGTATACCCAAGCTGACTTATCTTGCCCTTCCAGTAAGGTTTTCTTCCTCTCTCGTGTTTTGGGCTGTAACATGCAAATCATAGAACAATGGTGAATCAGCATACACATTATTTTATTAGAAGCACACTGCAAAAGGAATGGGAACATGACTGAAACACAGAACAAGCCTCAGTTCTCCCCATCTGAATCGTCTCAACAGTCATATTTCCCTTAGATTTCTGAAAGCGTTTTGGCTTTCCCTTTCTGCAGGCATTGCCTGCTACTGAACCAAAGGTCGTATGCCCTAATATACAAAACAGTGGAGAGGAAGAATAGTATAGATAATGTGAAAGGCAGATTTTTAAAAAGGTGTATGCTTTGGAGTAGCAGGAAATATAGGGGACATTAAGAGGGAGATTTAAAGAATAGCTTGAGCATGAGAGCAGGATGAAAACATGCAACATGAAGAAAGATAAAGTGACATTTGAGGGATAATGTAAGTTACAGAAAAAAGGACTGTACAAGCTGTATATGAGAAAAAGCATGGGTAAAGTAAAAGAAAAAACAAAAGAAAGCTTTTGTATGAAGAAACAGAGGCTACCTCCAGGCATTGCTTTAAAAACCCAGGTTTTATTAATAGTCCAGAGAATGGTAAACGTGTCTGTCAGATCATATGCTACAGCACATTAAACTTAGATTTTTACGCCTGTCTGGGCATAGCCAGGTTGGATCAGCTGAAACTGCATCCACACCCTCACAATGAAGGATTATAGCATTTTAGGGGGAGAAGAGTTTGTGCCTGTCCAGAGCCAGAGTGTGTGCTGGCCTCATGCCTCACCCCTTCACTCTCTTCAAAACTGAGGCAATGAATGTATCCACCAGAAAAGACCCAGAAGTACAGTATATTCTGGCATATAAGACTACTTTTTAACCCAGGAAAATCTTCTCAAAAGTTGGGGATCATCTTATACGCCGGGGGTCGTCTTCTTATATGGTGAGTATATCCCAAACTCTAAATTTTAACTGGAAAAGTTGGGGTCGTCTTATACGCCAAGTCATCTTATACGCCGGAATATATGGGTAGGCCATTTTTGCTGCAACAACAACAACAACAACAAAAACCCTATATCAATGATAGTTGACTTATGTCACTCCTACTACATGGTGTCAGCTGTGGAAAGGACAGCTCTGGCACTACAGCTCTGGCTATGAAGCCCCCTCAGAGGGTCACAGCATGCCCAACAGCTCTGCTTATACATCATTACCATGCCCCCTTGGACCTCCACCTGCTGCTTTCTTATGGTCCTAATGATGTACACCAGGGTTTCCCAAACTATGGGTCGGGACCCACTGGTGGGTCGTGAGCGAATATTGAGTGGGCCCTGCCTGTAGAATTAAGTAATTAAAAAATTGTATTAAAACTTTGTTATTTGAAAAGTCCTTTATTCATATTGGTAATGGTTAAATATCCTAGAGGTGGGTCCCGAGTTGGTAAACTTATATTAGATGGGTCGTAGCCCAGACAACTTTGGGAACCACTGATGTACACTATATCTGGGGATTAAATCAGATTCCTGAAAAGTGGTTCTTTCCACAAAGATTCATTCTTTACTTTACTCTTTGATTTATACCCTGCCCACCCCACAAGTGGGCTCTGGGCAGCTCACAATACAAAATATAAAATACAGAATAATGCAATACAGCATACAGCATAAATTATATAAAATCAAAAAAGAATATTAATCTTGGAAGAATGAGCTGCCCTCCCCCCCATTTTATTCCCTTTTTCTCTTTATTATATGTTACCAGATCAACTTTGGATATGCAGATATCATAAGAAATGTTACAAAACCGGAACTTGAAATATACCAGGTTTTGACATATGAATTTGGCTTTACGAGTGTCATAATTAAAAGCTAAAGGCAGACCATGAAACGTGGAAAGGCCTTAAAATAGCCATATTGGGAGAAAGACAAGCCTGGAGTTTAAAAAAAGGACATAGTTTTCTCAAGTCACAAGCTGGCTGTTTGCAAAAGATAAAAGTCTGTATGCAAGAAACACAGCCTGAGATTTAATCTTGATTGAGTCAAGACAGAGTCCTAGCACCTTAAAAGTCGTTGTTTTATTTCCTTTTGGGGTGATAGATATTGGAATAATGAAGGAGAAATAAAACCATGGAATCTGGGACAGAGATTGGTTTGTCTAATTTTAATAAAATAATAAAGGATAAAATGGAATGGATTTTTGGAAGAGATCTGGGTAAAATAAGTATACCAGAATTTGGAATTACTATCTAAATGGGAAATGGCCCATTTCACCAGTATTAGAATGCAGGATGTTGGAGGTGACTCACTGTTTACACCTTTGTTTACACCCTAACAGAATTGGGTAAAAGGTCGCTGATATCTACACACATTGAGTGGGTCTAGCTGAAGGGATTAAGTGAGTCAGTAGAGGTGCTAAAATGTTAATTTAAGGTAAACTTTTGCAAATCAAACAGGGATACAATAGTTTACTCGCCATTCACACCTTTTGTCTGAGGGTGTCAAGGAGAGGTCAGGAGATGCACTGACTGGAAATGTTGTTAAGAGTCAAGTACACATTTTTAACAAGGGAAGAGCATCAGCAGTTTTTTTGGTTCCAATTTTTGCTATAAAAATGGCAGAGAAGAGATGGTTTTAAAAGGTCTTCTCCCTCTGGTCATCAGAGGAAAAAGGTCTTCTCCTTCTGGTCATCAGAGGAGGGAGGTCTTCTTCTGGTCATCATGGGAGGCTAAAGAGACCTGGAGAAATTTTTCTTCTCCCCCCCCCCTTTTCTTTTTTTCTACTACACAGAATGTGGGCAGAGTTTTGCTGCAAGAACTGCAGTTTAAAACTTTTGCATTCTGGATTTGGCTGGTTTGGTAAAGGCAATTATAAAGATTATTTTTAATGTATTTCTTTTGGATTTTTGTCCATTTTGGGGATCAGTCTGACTGAGGCTGAAGGGATTCCCAATTTTTAAGTCATTTTCGGGTTCCTGAAAGAGATGCAGTTTGCTGTGGTCATGCATCTCTGTAACTTCAAACTTCTGCACATGGAGAAGACATCATTGGTGAGACAGAAGATTGGTATCCTCTATTCACTTTCCCTTATTTTTCTTTAGAACTTTTTTTTTTAGGTTAGGGGTTCTTTCTAGTATTAGGAGTTTTCCATTCCCTTTCTGGCTGTTTTATATTTGCAATTTCTAAATGAGAACTTTATTCTCATTCCTTAATTCATACTAATGAAAAGCAATTTGTTTTGGGGTTTTTGGGAGGCTTTTGCTTCATAACTATAAATTAGTCGTTTTAATAAAAGAGGGATAAATTCAGTTAAATTCACAAAGATTTCTTAGTGGGAGATGTTCATTTCTTTAGTCGTTTTGCAGTTGTTGCATGCTTATTTCTGTTCTAGAAACGCTTCTGATAATTCATTTCAACATCTTTTCTGTATTCCTAATAAATTCTTTGCTCTGATTTAACAAGAAACACTGGTTTCTGAGTCTAAAATGGGTTTTGTCTCTGTTTACTGGTTATTCCTCGTTATTAAAACCTGTGAAAGATCTTGCTACTGATTCCCCTGGGGAGTTTAAATTTGGTGTTCTTTGGGCTTCGAAAATAATCCAAATTATCCAAATTTTACTCCCTCCATAGTTGCTTCCATTTTATTACTGGAGCAGAACTGGTAACATATATAAATACAGGGTTATATCTGCATCATCTGTAGTAATGAATTGACTTTGGGCGTGCATGTAGCGCACTGGCCATGATAGTGAAATAACAGGAGCATTAAGGCAATGCTTACAGTGCTTTACCTGGTGCAGGGCATTTATTTGCTAGCTCAGTCAAGTCTTAAAAGTAAAGCTGTACGTCTCAAAAGCCTAGCAAATGATTAGAGGGGAATTCCCTAATAACAGTTGAATTCCCTGAAGACCATAAAAGACTTCCATTAAAACTCTAATAGAACTGCCAGCTGGTTTCTTTTGATGTAAAGCCCCTGTCTCAAAAAGGAAATGAATGAAGGAGCTGTTTTTTCTTTCATGTGGTTGAGGATGGTTGCAACAAGTCCCACATACTGGACTGATAGTAGCAAGCTGGCAAAGATAATGTGTTGAAAAGCTTCTTCAGTTGTCTTAAATAAAAGATAATATGAGGCCAGGGTGAGAGGGAATCCTAGTGATTGCAGCTGAAGACTTATCAATTTGAGCTGGAAAGCTGTGATGACACTGGCATAAGCAAATATCTTTCATTCCTTTGCAATTGCCATTCGTAAACCGGATCTGCAGTTGCTTTAGCAGCATGCTTCACAAGAGAAAGTGTCATTTTACTGCCTTTTTTTCAAGATGGGAAATGCCAAACAATAAAGTGCAGGCAAGCAAGGTAAGCCTGTGCACACAGATACATAGCTTGATTTTTTTAAAAAAAGACAGAATGCATTTTGTTTTTAAATATTTCTTTCTGGGATGTGCTGAATGAGGAACAGACCTGGTGAGATGGCTACTACTGCTCTCAGATGGTGATACCCCTGAAAAAGTGTGTCTGCAAAACTGCAGCCACATGTAATTTAAATGTTTGGTTTAGTTTGATTTGATTTTGGCACTGGCAGCCCAAACATCTTAGGCCAGCACTTATAAATATTAAGTTCTACAAGTGCTGCCTTGTTTGATATTTTGAGTTCAGAAAAACTCTTTCACCCAAACGGAATTGGATGTTTGTGAGTATATTTTTTCATATATCTTCATGGACTACCTGGAGTTAATCTCTCTTCGTGAAGGATGAAATATACCTTGCTCTTGTCTGTTCTTTTCTTGTAATCTTCTGTCTTATTTGTGTGAATCTTCCATGCCTTGTGAAAAACTGACATTGGAGCCAAAACTCAAAGTAAATTGCCTTTGTATAGGCTTCAGCACAAGCATTTATGATTTAACAAAGGCGGCTCGTTTATTTGTTATGTTCTTAAGGAAAACAGGCTTCAAATGTCAACCAGGATAGAATCTAAAAATAATCTAAGAGAATATTGAAAATGGCTTTACATTTTATTTGACATTTAACCTGCTTTCATGAGCTATGAAGTAAACTCATGATTTTTTGATACATGTAAACAAGGCTGCTTCAAGAGCCAAGAATATGGTAATTGGGGTGTTGTGTACAGCATAAAAATAAAGCTTCTTTACAAATCTATGTATTGGTTCATCTTGTTTATACTGTTTGACTACAGGAACACCTTGGCAGTGCAGTACTGAAAATGGTTAACATTTTCCAGATATTAAATTCTAATTTCCTTGCAAGGGAGAGAGCTAAAATGAGGCTTTAGACACAAGATTGAAATTTGAAATAAGTTATGTAAGTTTTATATGATTTTCAAAGAGTGAATTCTTTACTTCACTTCATTTTATTTTTATTTTTCCTTTTGTGTCTCATTGAGGAACATGATGCAGTGTATATGCATTATTTTTTGAAAATATACATGCACACTTAAATTGAGAGATAAGCTTGTATTACATGGAAGTCAAGAGTGAGGAAGAATCTTACAAACGTGTTGGCAGGTACACTAATGTTTGTCTGCAGACCAGAGGTGTGCATGGTCAACTAAGATCACTAAGATAATCTATGATCACTATGATAAGAACATAAGAGGAGCCCTGATGGATCAGGCCACAGCCCATGTACAGCATCCTGTCCTACATAGTGGTCCACAAATTGCTTATGGGCATCTCAAGCAGAAGGCAAAGGGGAAAATTTCACCTGCTCTCATATCTGAGCAAATGGCCTTAGAAGCATCCTGCCTGTCTCCCCAGCCTGGAGGATGTACCTAGGTATCCATTCTAGTAGCCATTGATACATCAGTCATCCATGAATTTGTCTAATCCTTTCTTAAAGCCGTCTAGGCTGGTTGCTGTTACCATCTCTTCTGGCAGCAAATTCCATAGACTGATGATCCACTGTCTGGTCTGACTCTCCTATTCATCAGTTTCATAGAGGAGCTGGTTCTGGCATTGTGTGGTAGAGAAAAATATTTTTTCTCTGTTCACCTTTTCTGTACCATGCATGGTTTTATGGTACCAACTTGTATGGATGAAAGCACATGGGTAAACTTGCTGTTTCATATGTGCAGATGCCACCACAGGTCTCCACCTTATGTGTCCAGATTGTGGGTAGAAAAATAGTGTGAAGGCCACAAATAACAGTGATGAAGCATCCAAAAGGTAAAAGCCCAGTGCAGATGAGAAGGTTGGGGAGCAGGGTTTTTTTTTTTATTTTTTTTTTTTTGTAGAGAAGTTAATAAAAGCAGAACAAAACTCTGTGGGGGCTTGACAGAGGAATATCTTTCAAATTGCCTCTTAAACTTAATATTCAAGTATCTGTATCTTAAAAGCAGCCTGTATCAACCTGTCTGCCAAAATAGGCACGGTTTGCATTTTCCCTCCCCTCTTCCCCTTCATTTTCAAAGCAGGCAGTGAAAGGCAGATTGTTGACTTATATAAAGTTCTGCTTACCCACAATTCTTGCTGTTTAACCTCACAATTACTTTGAAAGAAATAATTTGTGGTATAGTCATTAAAAACAAGAAGAGTTCATTTAGAAAATGGAAGGCTTGTCCTAATGAGGAGAACAGGAGGGAACATAGACACTGGCAACACAAATGCAAGATGACCATTAGGAAAGCTAAGAAAGATTTTGAGGAGCACATTGCTAAAAACATCAAAAGAAAGAACAAGAACTTCTATAAGTATATCAGAAGTAGGAATTCAACCAGGAGAGCAGTTGGACCATTAGATGGTAGAAAGGGATAATTAAAGAAGACACAGAGATTGCAGAGACTAAATGAATTGTTTGCCTCAGTATTCATGGAGGAAGACAGAGGACACATGCCAGTATCTGAGCCTGTATTTTCTGAAGAATTAAACTGGACAAAGATAACCAAGGAAGAGGTCCTTGCATGTCTTAATAAACTAAATGTTAACAAGTCACTGGGGACCAGATAGTTCCAAACAAGGGGAAGTATTTCTTCACCCAGAGGGTCATTGGTTTATGGAATCTGCTGCCGGAAGAGGTGGTAACAGCTACCAGTCTAGATGGCTTTAAGATAGGGTTAGACAAATTTATGGATGACAGATGTATCAATGGCTACTAGAATAAAAATGCTCATGCCTCCATCTAATCCTGATCAGTTGGCCTCCACATAATCTGGATCAGTGGGACCTACTGATTCATATTAACAGAGGGTAAGTGCAAAAAAGCCTTAACTTTTCTTTTGTCTGAAAATGTTTCCTGAGTCTGCTTTTTATGTAGGTGAGTCTCTGGTGTCATATTCCATTATAGCCATGTGTTTAAAAACATCTGTGCATAAAAACAAAGCTACATAATATATTATGGAGATGGCGCTTCAAAATTAAAAACACCCACCTCTACCCTTGAGCAAGATGTCACTCATAGAAACCTGTTTGTTCACTGTAATAATCTGATTTATAAAGCAATCAGTTAAAAAGTTGCAAATAATATGGTGTAAGGAAAGAAACTACCTAGACTGTCCGGTGACTGTTAAGCTCACAATAATTTCCTTGGTGTTCACTGGAAGTTAGAAGTATTAATGTAGCATAGAAAAAAGACATAAATATCAAATTTTATTCACAGATTGAGGCTGAGTATGTGGTCTATCAAAATAAACCAGTATATATGGGGACTCAGAATGACATACAGATCACAACTTAGCCAAATGCCTAAATGCAGCACTGTTAAACAAAATATTTTTATAGCAACTTTTTAAATGAGATTTCATCTGGAACTTCTTGTCTTATGCAAGGTGTCACTGCTGTCTTTTATTCTTTTCTGTGGGTTAAGGTGTTTGTACTTTTGCCTTTTTGACTACATATTTGTAATTATTTTAGTATGCTAGATGTCCACGGAGAATTTGGTTTTCCTTGGCTGTTGTCTTAACACCATTCAGGATAAGGTGCTTAACGTAATAATCAGTTTGTACTTTAAAAGAAAAAATTTGTAAGCAAGCTAGCTGCTAAATATTCCCATGAATTATTCCACAATTTAAAATTCATTAGTGCTTTCCTCAACTTTAGACTACATTATATTTTTTCCCCATTAGAAAACCACACTAAACTGCCTTTATTACCTACTTGAAACTCTTCTTGAGCTAATTGGTTAGGAGGAGGCAGCATGCAAAATCAACCCTATAGCTTTTCCTTGTTGAACTGTAAGATAAAGCAGCCTTTTCCCTTCTTATCTCTCCTTTTTTCTTGCAGTTGTTAAATTGCTTCCATAACAGCAGTTTTGAAAAACACAAGGCCTCCAGACATCACTCATTTGTTCCTCAGTTTATTCATTTACTAGTTTAAAGCACATCCAGAAGTAGCACACATTGTTTATATGTTAGATTGATATTCCAGGTTTTAGCATTTCTGCAATATAGAGTCATGTTACAGCTGTGAAATATTCTTTTCACATTACCTAACGCACCCAATAGTATACTATGAAGATTTTAGGCTCAGGCTGACCTCTTGCTGTACTTCTTGTGCAGTAAGTGAGACAGAGGTGCAGTTACGGAATAACAAGATATTGTGCTATAATAGTTAATTTTACTGGAATAATGATAGCCTGATAATTGGGTTTATATTCCAGGACTGTATTGGGAGTTCCATGATCATGGTTGGCAAATCTGGTACAATTACAAAATACCATAATTACATGTTTTTGACCCTTTCAGCCTAAGTCAGAAAGAGGAATATACAAAATTAACTGTGCATCTTCTTCCCTTTCTCTTCTTTTGTTGCAGTATCCAGCTGCCCTAATGAATCTGGGTGCTATTCTTCATCTCAATGGCAAACTACTAGAGGCCGAAACAAATTACCTTCGCGCTCTTCAGTTTAAACCAGATGATGTCATCACACAGTCCAATCTACGGAAACTCTGGAATATTATGGAAAAACAAGGCTTAAGGACATCTAAAACGTGATGCCACAAGTGGTAAAATAAAAGCAGCCTGAACGTTTCCTGGTGAACAGTGAGAGAAGTCAAATCCAGAACAGGTTTCAGAGTGCTGTTTGCTAAGTGTTCTTGTAACTTGGCTGCAAGTATTCAAGGCTGTAATTGCTGCTAGGAGAACCTACCAGGCTGCTTCTTAATGTAACATTTCAACAGTGAGAAGGAGGTTGAAATGCCTCTCGGCACTTCATGAAGGACTTGTTAGTTATAGCCACAATCAGAAGAGTGACTTAGATTTGAAACCGAACACTTGAAAAGGGGCCCTTTCAGCATGTTCACCAGGTCACCCTAGTCATTTTCACATCCATCATTTCCATGGGATTTCTGGTCACAAATCATGCTGGTCTGTCTCCATCCAATGAACGTGGGAGCTTACAAGAGGATAAATACTGACAAGTTATTTTCTGAGGCTGTAATTCATTAAAATGTATACTAAAATCCAATGTGTTTGCAATTTGTCTTGATATTGTGCATACCCTTAGGGCTGCTTGCTGATCAGTGTCACAGAGTAGTGTAACCGGCTGAAAACATCTGAAAGATGTCACACGACTTGCAAACTGTTCTCACTGGTGCATGGTGTGTGGCAGCCAGTTTGAAGGTTCCTGTGGTTTGAGAGAAGTTAACAAGAGACAGTAAGTAGGACTTGTAAAACAGCAGGACTGCTCTCACAATAGATGAAGGAAGCATATCTGGCCCATTCAGACTTAAAGTGATAGAGGGCTTATTTTTCCAATTATTGTGTACTACTGATGAGAACTGAACTGGTTCTCTTCCTCCTCTTGCTTCATGGTATTTTATTATCTAAAGCACATTTCACCAGTTTAAATCACCTTGGGATTAAGTTTTCATCTACATTTGATATACCTTCAGTTTGAGATAACACATCAGCAAAGTGACCAGCATTTTTTCTTTTGCATAATCTAATCCAGTGGTTTCCAAAGATGTCTGGGCTACGACCCATCTCATATAAGTTTACCAACTCAGGACCCACCTCTAGGAAATTTTAACCGTTACCAATATGAATAAAAGACTTTTCAAATAACAAAGTTTTAATACAATTTTTTAATTACTTAATTCTACAGGCAGGGCCCACTCAATATTCGCTCGCGACCCACCAGTGGGTCCCGACCCATAGTTTAGGAAACCCTGATCTAATCCATAAAATCCACTTTTGGGTTAGATAAAGTTGAAAGAAAAGAGCTGATTGTTTTGCTGATGTGTTCTGTAAGGTTGCATTCACATACAATAAAAGAAAGCACCTCTAAAATGGTTTTGAGACTGACAGTCAGATCATTCACATGCCAGTCCACTGCTCTCCACTCCCATGTACATTCTTTGTGAGAAAAGATGGGGTAGAAGTGGAAAGAGAACACAAGGACTACATGCTTCTGTCTCTAAAGCGCTTTTGAGGGAGTTCTTTTGCTGTGTTTGAACACAACCTCAGTAAAAGTGGATTGGAGGTGGATCAAAACTTAGGTGTAGCTGGGCCCTTAGACTGATGAAATGAGAAGGAGGAGGCAGGGAGAAAATTCAGTTCCCTTTACCATGGAAATACTATCAGTGTAAGTGGTCATAGGTGCCCATTTACATTATTTGAAAAAATCCAGTGATACAATACAGTGTGGTTTTCCACACAGAGGAATTGTAACCCAACATGTGAAGTTGATCACCCAGCTCAAAGCAAAATGCGGCTTACCCTTACCAATATTCTTACCAATATGCGAAATGTTTTAATTGTACCTTTGCCTGCCAATCGGCAACATGCAGTTAGGAATATTTAAGGATTGTAGAGCTGTGAATATTGTTTTTCAGATGCTAGCAATTAGATTTATCAGCAGTTTGTAAGGGAAATAATTTTGCTACAGGCAGCAAAAAACTAAAAGGACTTAATGCTTTTCGTATCTAGTGCATTGACAGGGTGTTAGACCAAAAGGGATTTTGTGACTGACAAATGGTTGCCAATTATTTTTGCATATATTTAACCTTTTTTTACATACTTGAGAAAAAATCTGCACTTCTGTTTCTTGACTGCAAAAAGGCAAGTTTTTTTTAAACTTAAAATTTTGGCTTATTTAGCATTGTAAAAATGTAAAAATAGGTTCATCTGCACTGGGCTCTTTCAGCTTATTTCCCTATTTCATATTGTCTTTTTGTTTTTTTACTAATTGGATCTTGAGATTGTTTTCTTCAGCTTCCTAATCCACTTCAGTATTCTTTAGGACATGAGGTGAGTGCAAACATAAGCCAGGTTCCAAACACACGTTCACAGTAGAGATGTGCACAATTCCTCTCCCCATCCCGTTCACATCACATTGAAACAAATGGGACAGAACTTTGCATTCGTGTGAATGGAGCCACTTCAAATCTGCGAGGCTTTGAATTTGCTTAGAAGCCTTGCCGCCACCTGTCATGCCTCCAATTCCATTCTGAATCCTCTGCAAAGCTCCGAACAAAGGCACAAAAGCTTTCATTTTGCATGCGAAGGTCAGTCTTCGAATATAGCAAATATTCAGTCTGAATGCAAAGTTTTGAACCTTTGCAATTTGTGCGAATTGCAAAGGTGGCAAACATTTTTCACTCATCCTTCTCCCAAAGGCTTGCATGTGCCTGTAATAATTTTTTACTTGTGTGCCGTACTACAGAGAGCCACTTAAGCACTTTGTTTCAAAAGGTAGTTTGAACAAATATGAGAAGGTAGAGATCCTGTTTGTAAAATGTAGATGTGGCTCTGTCCATATAAAGCCCCTTGAAGTTCTAGATGAAGCTGTCTTTGCCCTTTAGCCAGCACAGAGGCAGGACACTTGCTGGCAAATACACAGTTTGCTGGTTTATCTGTGTGAGCAGAATGCCACTCATACTGGAAGTCGAGCTGCATAACCAGCATATGGCCCAATATTTCTAGCACTGGGGTGATCTCAGCATAGTTCATTCCACTTTTGGAGAAAGGGCAAGAAATAATCCACAGCTTGTAGGGGGCTTGCAGTACCTTGTCCCCTGGCTGACCCTGGGTTGGCCGGAAGTGAACAAGTGGATGGTACCCTGGTCTTGTGATTCCTTGCTCCTTGACCTGTAGAGAGTTAGAAATCTCTCACAAACCCTTGTATGCAAATATTTTATCCTATTTAGCACCAAACCATTGCTGGATACATCTGGACTAAATACAGAAATGCATTAAAAAAAAGAGAGAGAGGCAGTAGCAAGCATTCACAATTGTTGTTAGTCTTCTAGTTTGCTTTTCACGCTGTACTTTAAATGTATAAGGTGTTTGTTGATGCTTAGCGGGAATACATTTATTCTGTGCTTTTTTAAACACGCCAGCAATCTCCATGTATATGCGTTAAGGGATCTTCGGATATCTATTGAAATAGCCACCATTGATGTCATTATCACAGTCTGAGCTTGCTTTCTTTTCATTCAAAGCACTATTTTTTAAAGCAAACATGATCATCACAAAGACCATTAATCCATTACAACTGTTTTACAACTCTCTCATAGTCGATGGGGGGACTTGTGCGTGATCAAGAACATTAGGTGTTGCAGATTGGGATGACGTATCTGGGCCTTTAGACCACTAGGCCACATCATGTTCCTGAATAGCTGTAAAATAAATGTATTACTGTCCAAGAATTATTATCAGTGTAATACTATGTAATAAGTCCATGGAGTTAAGTAGGACTATTATTTAAGGATTGTGTGTAGGACTGCAGCCAGATAACTTTGTCATCCTGAAATGTCTTAAATCTTAGCTTTCAGAATCAGTACAGACTCCTGGTTATAACATTTCACTGTTATTCTAAATTGTTCTTTCTGGTATTTTATTTTTTCCTTTTTTTTTTTTTACAGTTACTCTACAGTAGAAATTTACACTCTGGGTTAGTATTGATTGTCTCATTTCACACAATGACAAGTAGAATTTTGGGAGGAAAGGAAAGGTGGCTTTGTATTCCTCCATCTTCACTTAGGGCTGGGCTTTATAACGTTCAATTTTGGAATAAGTTTAAATTGTTGTCTCTGCTCAGGGATTTGTGGTGGATATTGCAGACAGTGCTTAAAAAATAAGAGCACAAATTTACTAAATTAAATTTTTATTTTTTGAGAAAACTTATTTGTATAAATTATCAAGATTTGTAGGCTTTCCTTTTTTGTAGAAATGATTGTTTATGTGCCAGATAAGAAAAATCCAGTTTGTTTTCTGTAATAAATGATTGATAACAAATATTTTACACATGCTTGCTGTCATCTGTCATTCTAAAGAATACTTTGATACAATTTGATCTGAAAAAAAAAGATAGAAATGTAAATTGATTGCCAGATGTCATAAAGTGTATCGTAATGACCATTAGAAATAGGATGAAGTTGCCTTTTTAAAACTATGATCTGATCTTAAATATGAATTAGAACTTTGAGAGGAAGGGAACAAGTGATTTAGACTCACAGGAATTACAGTCCAAGTCCCACACACATACAAAATCTTTCCCCAAAATCTGCCATGAGTCTACTAATTATTTAAAAAAAAAAATGGATCATATTTACTGTGCCTCACACATTTACATATTGATACTGGGAAGATTAGCAGTCCCTTCTTTTGTCCTAGCATGGAAACATTTCATGCTGTGTATAGTAGGAAGCTGTACTGTCAGCATATAGCTTCACTTACAGGCAAAATTAAATCCCAGGTGATTATATAGAATGGCAGCAGGTTTTGTCCACTGTTCTGTGTGTTGGGGTGGAAGAGCCTCTCTTCCCTGGTGAGCAAAACATTTGGAAGACTATGCATTTACTGTACGTGGAACCAATTTCAATGAGGTTTACATGTAACCAAACATCTGGTTCTGCAGAAGGCAACATTTTGAACTCGCAGAGAGAGGCAGGGCCCATAAAGCTAGGTCAGACAAAAGGTGATGGATTGGGAGAAGGGGTATACTTAGAAACCTTGCAGAGTTGTTTTAAAACTATTTGCTGCCTGACAGGTTTGGAATGTTTGTAGTTCTTCCTTTCCCCTTGGATTTAGAAGGTATTTAGGCGTTTGCTTTTAGCTTTTATTTTATTTGAGGGCATTTTTTCTTGCTTATCATCTGAATCTTGGATAACTTTGGTATAAGAGAAATTTTTATTTCTCGCCTGCAAGTTATTGCTTGTCTTTCTTTTCCCACAAGTGCTGAAGGAAAGTCTGTGATCGACTTGTTATTCTGGATGAAGAGTTGACTGGTTATTCCATCCTTTTCTGAATGCAGTTCTATGATGTATTTGGGGCTCAAACTGTTCCCTTGACCTTCCTGACAGGCCAAACTCTCCCATGTGCCATTCAGTCTTTTTGGGCTTACAGTAATTCCTTTGATTTATAAATGTGGCCATACAACTAAATTCTTAAATAAATAAAATGGCACGAATATTGAGGAACTCTGCTGCAAGATCTCAATCCCTTCCCCTTCTCTCCATCTGCCTGTTCCTATTCTGGCTCTTTGTTTTGTTCTCTTCCACCCTAGCCTCAGATATTGCAGTCTGAGAACTTCTCTTTCCATTTTTGGTTATGAGAGTCCCTGGGAAAGAGACCTCTAAAGCAGATGTGTTAAAAGCCCTCCAGACAGTTATAACAAAAATATTTCTTAGGCAATGTGGCCATAATAATTTTAGAAAGTTTTTTTAAAAAAATCTCTTTTGGTGAAATCTTGACAGTTCAAGTGACATGTTGGCAGTTCACTAACAGAAAAAGTGTTATCATTGGGAATAAAAGATAAGATGCTGATGCTTCTAGGAGCATTGCAAGCTACACCTGCTGCTTCTCCTATATAATCTTTAAAAATGTAGCACTTCTGTCTTCTTTTCCATAAAATAATTCAGTGTACTTCTAGTACTTCTCCCTGAATACTGGAGCCTCTTACAGAAGGGCCTTGAATGTAAAGATTACCTGAGAAGGAATGGCAAGACTTAGGTTACCTCCAGACACATCATACCTATGACATGCTTTTTGGAAATTCTAGCACAAAGTTCTCTGGAGATTATAACAGTTTACCTAGATGATTGTATTGATATTCCAGGTTTTAAGTGGCTGCCTTGCAGTGTAAATCTGAAGTTTAATCAAAAGTGCAGTGAACTCACTGTGCAGGGAAAACCAGTCATCCAGACTAGAAGGCAGCTCCATAGGTTCCTCTATCAGAGCTGCGAGAGTTGAGGTGGTGCACACCATCATGTGGATTCAAACAGCCAATCAGATTTTGAGCTGCCCTTCCTGGTTAGGCAGCGTCTCATCACCGTTTCTCACCATCCTATCCTGACCGCATTAATAATTCAATCTTAACACAATACTGCGCAGTGAGATTCATCCCACACTAAGGAAAATGTACAGTCCCAATCATATAATGTGGCGCTGCAAAGTTAGATCAATCATCATGTGTGACAGTTCATTCCATGCACAGTATTAAATGTGTCTGGATGCAGCCCAAGTCACAGGATCCAGTGACTTGAGAGAGTATGCAGTTCCTGAGAATTCCTTTCTCTGGGTCCTGTCTCCTCCACGTTCACTAACTCAGGTTTGTTCAGCCAGTATTCACTCACATTGCTCCTGACTGGCCAGGAAAGATGATGCTCAATGCATGTTTAGGAAAGACAAAAAAGAGCAAATGCAGCAGTCTATTTCTATTTCTCTTTTTGTGAGATTGCATGGTAAGCTGGAAAAAAAGAAAAGCAAAAGGCAGTTTACCTTGGGCAGTTTTTGCAAACAACTTCCAACCTTTTCTTCAAAATCCCAAGCAAGCAGTGCATGCTGCATAAAGCTGCCAGAAATGCTGAGAGCTGCAAGTGGCTGAGAAAAGGTACCTTCCCTTGAAAGTGGAGGGAAAGGAAAAGAAACTCCGGCTGAAAAAACGTTGCTGTCAAAATAATTTATATAAAGACCTAACAAGCCTAATGCCTTTTGGAAATGTCAGGAATTGTTGAGGGGAGGAAGGCACTGGCTTTCCCACCCCAAGATGCCTCTTAGAACGAAGAGGGTGCAGTGGGCGAGTTCAAGGCGTGCTGGATTGAGCCTGCTTCATTTGTGCCCCCCCAAGGTGTCTCTCTCCTGCTGGCCCAGTGTGGCCTCAAGCTCGCCACCTGTGAGAGCTCTTTCCCCCTCACCTCCTTTCCACCTCCTGGGGGCGAGCCCAGCTTGGCCATCATCCTGCCTTTCCACTTGTACTGCCATGGTGAAGTAAGGCTGGGTGGTGGCCAAGGAGAGCTCAAGCAGCAGCATGGCTCACAAGGGAGGAACAGCTTTAAGTGCATCCCCTTAATTCCCAGCATGGCTCACAAGAGTGGACCAACTTTAAGTGCACCCCCTTAATTCAAATAAGTGTATTAGAACCCAGACTGAGGCTGCATTCAGACAAGCTACAAACCCTGAAATTATTTTTGGAAGCTAAGAAAGCAATTGCCACACGTTTTCCCTCAGTTCCATGACTGCAGTGCTATCTGGAGTACTCAAAGAATTTCCATGAGAGTGGACAAGAACTGAGATACGTTCATTCATTACCCGGAGATCCTTAGCTACGTGCTATTGAGTAAATGCACAGCTTGACAGGCCAGTGCAATGATTGGTTGCTTGAAGCATGTGAAAAAACAGAATCCGAGGATCAATACATCTCTAGGCACACTAGCAGAATTGGTCTTAACTAACAGGCTTTGCTTTTTATCATTTTGCACCTTCTACTGTGTTCAATGGTATAAGCAGCCCTTTTTCTTCTAGAAGAGGAAAATCAAATTCAGTTAATCACACCAGCACTGAGAGACTAGACAGAGAATATAGTTTTTAAAAAATTACAAACCCAACAAAATCCCAGAGATATTTCCCAATACCTCTTTCTGTGGCTGGTCCCCAAAACTGGCAAGAATATCAATGAA
This sequence comes from Aspidoscelis tigris stejnegeri, assembly GCA_023333525.1. Taxonomy (NCBI): domain Eukaryota; kingdom Metazoa; phylum Chordata; class Lepidosauria; order Squamata; family Teiidae; genus Aspidoscelis; species Aspidoscelis tigris. The sequence continues at coordinate 46,789,689 of JALMGA010000005.1, read as the reverse complement.
TCAGACAGGGAAGTGGGAACATACCCTCCCACCTCTGTGTTCACTGTCTTCACATATCAGTAATCAGAACTTTTTGGTCTCCACCATTGGCATTCATATGCTGAGGCAGAACTCCTTTCCAGATGCTATGAGTGCAAAATCATCATGAGATCATGGGCTTTTTATAAGTTTCGTGCCCAAGCAGCATAATAAACTTTAATGAATAACATAAATAAACATAAACATAATGGATTTTTACAATAATAAACATAATGAATTTTAAAAGTGTTTTAATGTATATTCTGTTTTAATCTGTTGTTTTAAAGTTGTAACCCGCCCAGAGACCTTTGGGTATGAGGCGGGATAGAAATATAAATAATAAATAAATAAATAAAACACTAGTTTTGATAAACTCGTGCTTGGGACATGATAGGCGTGCACAGAGGGTACCTCTCCTTCTCAAGTAGTGGCAGATGAACTCAGCCACATAGAAAAGAAACATGGATCAGACTAGTAATCCTTGTAGTCCTACAACCTTGCACATCTAAGTTTAAGAGACATGCCGTAACCTGAGTTATCTTTCAAAGATGGCTAAAATAAATGTAAATAGTAGGAGTGGAATCTTGTGTTACACAGTGAATCTTCTGTTATCTGTCCTTGTGAAAATATACAACATATGAATCCAATATGAACTTCTTTCTAAAAAGCCAAAGAAGCATGACTTTTGATATGTTTTTTTCATATGCAGATGACCAGCTCTGACACCAAAGTTGTGAGGGAAAGGAATCCATCTTTCTTGTGATGTATTCAGAATCAATGAAATTGGGGGGGGGGGGCATAATGTATATAGCAAAGCCATTTACTGATGGATCAGTGCTAATTCCAGCTTGATGAAAATTTCTTGAGGAAAATAGTGTCTAGTGTTCATTACAGATGAGAAAATTGAATTGCTAGCAGAACCTGACCCTTTAATGAATCAGCATCTTTCATGCACCACAAATAAAACCAATTATCTGAGCACTGATTTTCAGAATGGATTGAAATAGCTCATCAGTATTCCTGAAACTGTAATCAATCAAATCTGCCACTCAAAATATTCATTTGATGACTGGATACTCCAAGTCAGGCATACCAAATAGCTTTCTGTGAAGTTGCAAATCCATATATAGTTTATTTCCAGGCAAGTGTCATAATCTATCAGGCATCTCATCACTTTGCTTGCCAGTCAGGATATTGTGTTGTCTTGAAAAGTACTATATACAATATGTCACAGAGCTACTCAGTGTGAGGTCAGCTATGTTACTAGGCCATTTGAAAAGCTTTATTCAATGGATTGTCATATGAGAATAAGAGAAACATCAAAGGCAGTTTACAGAGAATACGAATGAGTCCTGTTTCAAAAAGCAGACTGGCAAACTCAGAATACATTTTATTTTCTGTTATTTTGGTGTTCCCTATTTTTCAGACAAAATGGTCTCCTCTAGCAATTAATTTCAAAACAACAAAACCACTTGAAGATACATGAAAAGTAAGTCCTTAAGGTTTTGTAAACTGAACCCACAGTCACACCACAACAAGATAGTCCATCTTAGATCAGACAGGGAAGTTAAGACAGTTTCTGGCCTGTTCACATCTACCTTGCAATGAGGGTAGACTAGCTCAGGTTGCCTCCTCCATTTCTGAGCCTCAGAGTCTGCAGGCTGCCCTTCATGGGAGCAAAGGCCACAGGAAGATAGGGGTGAAGTTGCTTGTCCCAGCTATGTTAGGATCAATGGGGGGAGCAGGAAAAAGTCCAGCTATGATGCCTGGAAACAGGATGATGCCTGGAAACAGGATGAGGCTTGCTCCTGGGCTTGCTCTTTTTCAAACTATTGCTGCTGTGTCATAGTTATGCAAGTTCTGTGCTGATATACAAGTGCCTGCCAGGAGACTGGCAGTCCTTACATGAGTCTGTTTCTTGCAGTATAACTGGACCTACTGCTGTGATAATCTGAATTTAGGATAGTCCCAAATGGAGAGGGAATCAGAAGTGCCCTTTTGACGGTGATCCCAGGGGACAAAGGATAGCCAGATAAAAGGTAAGCCAAAGGCAAAAGAGAGAGGAAGTGTGGAGGAAGAGAAAACTTTTAAAAATGGGGTTACTGTAGTTCTGCCAGATCAGAGAAAGTGAGAATCGGCAGGCATTTGCATCCAGTGTGCATATATTTATTTTCTGGGTTTTTTTCCTCACCCTCCTCCTACTGTATAAAAATGGAAGCCAATAAAAGATATAATTTCATTAGTTCTGTATTGACAAACCAGCTGAACATTTTTTATGAATGTGACTCCTTTTATTTATTGCTTTTCTTCCATAGAATAATACAAGACCCACTTCAGAATATACATATGGATGAAGTATGCAAATGCACATAGCCATCAAGTAAAAAAGTTAGAAACAAATTCAAGTGTCAATGCCACTTAATGTCATTTTTGCTCAAATGTAAACAATCAAATGCAGATCCTCCAATTTTAAATGGACAGCTACTTATCTCAAATCCATTTCCTTGTCCATACCTAACAGCCAAATGGAAATACATATGCAGTAGAAAAGTGACCACTCTATATTTTGATATAGAACACCATGTTACAGTCATTGTCTACACAATTAACCTTGCATCTAATGCTGCAGTTATATGTAGCTAAGAGAATTTCTCAAAAGTACTTTAAAGATGGTAGCATTTAGCCCTTGCATTCCCATCTCATTTCTAATCTACCTTTTCTAGCCTAGATTGTTTATAAGAGAGGGGAGGAACAGACTGGAATGCGATCCATTGCACCAACAAGCCATGGGTAAGCCATTTCCAAGTCACCTCAGAGGTTCTTTTATGGTATAATTTGGGTCCATGTAAAAAACTAATTAGACCAGAGTACTATAACGGAGAAGCTGCAGCTCAGCGGTGGAGCAAACTGTCTGGAAAGCAGAGTGTTCCTGGCTCGATTTTCAACCTCTTCTGCAGAATATGCAATGATAAACCACTTCTGTCTTTCTCTCAAAACATCTAACCTGAGGTGCCCATGGAGGTGGCAACGACTCAGTGGCACCCAACAAACAAAAATGACAAGAATAATTAATATAACAATGGGACTGTGGGATTGGAGTGGGATGAAGTGGAGAGACTATGCAAATGGGATTTCTAAAACAAAACAAAACAGCAGTGTAGCTCCTTCTGTATCTGCAAGAAGATGGCAAGCAGAGTTGCTGCAGGGTGGGGAAAGCTGGAAAATGTCACTAGATACAAAGACCTACAAAGTGAAATTGAGTGTGTCTGGCGAAGAAAGCAGACAAATGGAGGAATGATTCTTGGTGCCTTTTGTGCAGTTCCAAAAGAAGTGGAACATCTTAACACCCTGAGCATTGACAGAATAGCCATCCTTCAGCATGCATTCCCCACTAATAGCTCTGTTTATCATAGGTTTTTGGGAAGGTCTGATAGAGTACCAAATGAATCATAAACATGTATTAACTCTGTGTAACAGCAGCAACAACAACAATCTTTGCTCTAATGAGAAATTGTATTTTCTGTTACCTTGAAATGACAGTGGTTGGCATGGTATCATGAAATTTCCTTGAATACATAAGGAAATTAATACAATACAATCCATGCTTTTTAATTTAATAAAACTGTTCTGGTTTACATCCTCCTTTTGAAGCCAATGTTCCAGCCAGTACTGAAACATATTCTTTTAAACTCTCACAAATGCAGGAATTTAAGTTTCCCTTTATGTTATGGATGCATGTTCTGTGTTAAGTGAAGCAGAGCACACGGTGCCAGGAAGACGGAGTTATCATTGATCTGGAATTTAAAACAGAATTCACTAATATCTGGAGAAAATGCATGGAATATCTTTGTCTTCCTTGTTCTTTATTTGATCCATTTCCCAATATGTTTCTTGCCTGTAATTGAAATGCTAGCTCTTTCAACACAAGAAGAAAGTCCAATAAAAGATCCTATCTGTATCATTATTCAAAAGGAAACATGTGGAAGAGAAATGAAAGGAGGTAAATACATTGTAAGCCCAGCTTCCATCCATTTAACTCCCACGTAAAGTTGAATCTTAGTTTTTTCAGCCATTTTTCTTTCCAAGTTTTACCTATATGGATTGCTTCTTGATGAAACCATGTATTACAGAAAGTTCTCTTTCCAACTTGCCTGAAATTAAGAGAGTGGCCATGAATTTTTTTATAAAAAAAGTTTCACTATTGTTCCTAATACAATAGAGGATTCTGGAAAAGATCTTATTTGACATTTCAAAGCAGATAGAAACATTGAATTTCTTCAATGTTTGTATTAATGTTGAGGTCTGTAGTTCTTCTGGACTGGGTTATCCTGACCAGCCATCTTGAGAAAAGCATATTTCAATTTCAGTCATTTTAGTCTTCTTGGTAGGTAATCAATGGTCTCCATTTCCATGGACTTACCATAGATTTTGTGGTAATACAATTTGGGGTACAGAATTACTTTTTGAAAACAGTTACTGCCCCAAGCAACTTACATACAGAAGAAAGATTTTTTTTTTAAATAAAAGTCTACCAGCATGGGATAGAAGGGATGTATCTCAGGGGCAAAGTAAATAGGCTAGTAAGCAAAGGGTTACTGGTTCAGTCCGCAGCCTCTCCCAAGAAAAAGTCAGTGGCAAACTACTTTTCTGTCTTTGCCAAGAAAACTGCATAGATGTGTCCATGCAGTCAAGCAGGAGTCAGATACAACTTGATGGTACCCAACAACAGTAAGGCTGGTATGGACAAACAGTGACTAGTACCAAAACTTTATTTAAAATTCTAAGTCCTATAGGGAAGGATTTATTTATTTATTTATTTATTTATTTATTTATTTATTTATTTATTTATTTATTTATTTATTTATTTATTTATGTCCCACCCTATACCCGAAGGTTTCAGGGCAGGTAACAGCAATTAAAATCAGACATATATTAAAACAGCAGTATATATTAAAACAGTAACAATGTCTGTAAAGTGGGAAGAGACTGTATATTCCCATTTAGCCAAAGGCCAGGACAAAGAGGTGTGTCTTCACTGCTTTCCTAAACATATACAGTGAAGGAGCCTGACACACCTCAAGGGGGAGACTATTGCATAGCCTAGGGGCAATCACTGAGAAGACCCTCTCCCGGGTGTCCATCCCTTTTACTACTGAGGGTGGGGGACAACCAGGAGGGCCTCCCCTCCAGATCTTAAGGCATGGACAGGTCAATATTGAAGAAGTCATTCCTTTATATATTTGGAGCCCAAGTCATTTAGGGCCTTGTAAGTCAAAGTTAACACCTTGAATTAGGCTCAGTAAGTAATTCTATACTTCATCGTTAATACAGGCAATGCCATAGGTCTCAAGAAGAAATATATAAGTAGGAACTGTAAAAAATAATTTTTCAGTAGTGTTTAGATAATGGCCAGCATACACAATGATTTGCCTGTGATCACACATAGTAAATCAATGTTTTGCTCTTTATCGTGCTGAATTAGATTTTCCCCAGCTCCATTTCTCTACAACCAAGCTATTCTTAACCTTTAGCTGCACTGCTAACATCATCCAATGTTTTGTTAACATAAAAAGCAATCGTTCGATTTGACTGATAGAGGACTGCCTGAAACCAAATAGCTTTGATGGTGATAGAAAGGGCAAGTCATTAACACCATGCATATTCTGCTCAGATCTTCTGTACTCTCGGTCCTAGCAATATGTAATTGTCAATAACTTCTGACCTTTTGGGAATGTGGCTAACTTCAAGTTTGCTGACTTTGGGCAGTTTTTTTTTTTAAAGTCACTGACCTCTTCCTCAAAATTTGCTTGAGCCTTATAAATGATCAGCATTGTAAATTGGCATTTTGAATACACTTATTTTTGAAGTCATTACAACAGCTTGAAAGTTGGCACATTAAAAGCAAAATCTTTGGGCTGTTTTGCCTTGTTCTCCTAACAGAGTGTTCAGAATGACTGGGATTCCTTTTCTTTTTGGCCAGCTGGTTTAATAATAATTGATTGACTGTAGGTCAGGTGGCTCAGTCTCTGGTCTCTCTTTAGCAGAAAGCAATGGCAAGCCCGTGCTTATATCTGTTGGCAAGAAAGCTGCACAGATGTGCCCATATAATTACCAAAAACACGGCATTGCTTGCTTAAAGATTCTCACACCAAACTTTTGATCCAGCTGCAGTCTTCTTTCAGAGTGGAAAAAGATATCAGCAAAGTTACTTTTCATCTTCCGTCCACATTATCTAATCCAAAGGTGGGTTTTCTGAGTTAGATGCAGCCAAAAGCAAACAGCTTTTCACTTTGCCAATGTGTTACCTCACTTTGAAAGTGGACTGAAGCTGGATTTGGGTTATTTTTGAGGAAGGTTATTATTAATCCATAAAGAAGAAGCAGATAGTCATGTCTGGCAGCCTTCTTGCTGTGAATTTAGTATTGAAAGAGTTGACCAAAGTCCACTGCATATGGGTCAGATACCCATGGAATTCACATCACAAGATGCAGGATACATGGACTGGGGATCAGAGGAGTCAGGCTGTTGCTATGATCTCCTCCATTTGTGGCAAAATTGGTCTCCACTTAGCAGCTGAGGTGTCTGCTTGCCACGGATGTGGGTGAAGTGCCTGCAATCACGTCTGAGAAAGATGCCTCTTCTGTTTCTACTTTTGAGTGAGGAGGCATTTTCAGAGTATGAAATTGTGCCCTGGAACATTGGCACATCTATCTGTGATCACAGTGGAAATAAGATGGTACAATTGTGGCAAGATTCCTGCTTCCACCACAAATGAAGGTGCAGCTGTAGCATATGACTTTTTGGGCAATGGTGTCTCCTTTGCTAAGTGGACATGTGACCAGCAGTGGTCTGATGCATGAACTGGGGATTCCTTCTCCACCTCTTTCAAACAGCAGATAATTCTTTCTTCAGAACTGGTGTATAATGAGATGAAGCTTGTGCTTGAGACAGAAAAAAGTCACTTAATGTGATTATTTTATCTTTTTTCCTTCCTCTCACAGCAGCTGGCTAATATTTCTGGGTTCAAAGTACCCAGAAGATGCTTCAGGTGAAGTGCTATTTCTTCTTCCACCCTCCAGCTTTGGCTCAAGGCTGACTGTGGTGTGTGTCAAGCCTTCACATTCATTAAATAGATTGGCCACAATGGTTGTTTCTGCACTGGGCTTGTGCCAGGATAAATCCTGGAACAAGGCCTGCCATTCACAAGCTAGTATAGACTACAGTAGGCCCTGCTGCCCTGTCACATTGGACAATGTATGGACTCGGCTAGGACACCAAATAGTTGTTCTAGCCTAGCACACCTATACATTTTGACACTGGGTTCTACAGCTGGTCCAGAACTGGTATACTGGGCCACAGAGGTATGTGGATGGCACATCCCCATGGTCTGGTATGCTACAGGGAATACATGTTGATGGTGCCCCAGAAGGCACCTCCAGAAGTGTATCTGCCCTTAAAACAGCCCAAACAGAAGCTCTGGAGGCCAGGAACAAAAGTTTATGTCCTTTAGAGCTCCAGTGCTGCCTCCAAGGTTTATCCAGAGGCAGCAGTCAGACGTGGAGCAGGTCAGGCCATTAAAAAGCAGACAACCCTGTCCCACTCCAATGACAACCTGTCCCAGCTTGAGGAATGGGTTGCTTGTTCTGGGATCAGGGCAGCACACCCTATCCCAGAACACCACAGATAAGTGCAGAAAGGCCTTAATAGGTTCCCAGACTATATTAGATTCATGAAGCCTAATGATGCTCACCAGTAGCTTTAGGCTCAGATGCACTATATAGTAGAGCAGTGATGGTGAACCTATGACATGTGTGTCACAGGTGACACACCAAGCCCTTTTGAGTGACACGCAGTGTCACCCCAGTACCTGGTCATGTTGTTGCCATTTGGTATCTTGTAGGCTGCAGACCACTTCTGGCTTGTGACAACTTCCAAACCATCTTCAAGGGCAGCCCCATGTAGAGTGCATTACAGTAGTCCAGTCTAGAGGTTACCAGAGCAAGGGTAACTGTGGCCAAGTCGTTTCTGTCCCAAAAAGGCTTCAGTTGATGCACCAGCTATACTTGGAAGTAGGCACTCCTGGCCACGGCCTCCACCTGAGCTTCAAGCATTAGCGCGGAGTCCAGGAGTACCCCCAAGTTTTGCACCTTTCCCTTCCAGGGCATTGCAACCCCATCGAGGACAGGGTGGACCCAAGACCCTGTGACACACAGCAGCTCTCTTGTAAGGATTCAGCTTTGATTTATTGGCCCTCATCCAGCCCATTACTGCCTCCAGATACCTGTCAAGCACTTCCACCGCCTCTCCGGATTCAGACAGCACAGAGAGATAGAGCTATCATCTATGTATTGATGACACCTCATTCCAAATCTCCTGATGATCTCTCCCAGCAGCTTCACATAGATGTTAAACAGCATGGGAGATAAGACAGACCCATGGGGAACCCTACAAGTGAGTTCCCAGGGTGTCGAATCAGTATCTCTCACAGCAACCATCTGAGATTGGCTCTGGAGATAGGAGCAGAACCAATGCCAAGCACTGCCTCCAACTCCTAAACTCTTGTAGCCTCTCCAAAAGAATACCGTGGTCAATGGTATCAAAAGCCGGTGAGAGGTCCAGAAGAACCAACAGGGTAGAATTTCCCATCTTTTTCCCAGAGGAGGTCATCAACCAGGGTGACCAAGGCGGTTTCTGTGCCATAACCGGGTCTGAAGCCAGATTGAAATGGGTCTAGATAATCTACTTCTTCCAAGCATGCCTGCAATTGAACAGTGATGGCCCTCTCCAGAACCTTGCCTAGAAAGGGTAGCTTAGCCACCGGGTGATTGTTGTTTAAGTCTTCCAGATCCAGGGAGGCCATCTTCATGAGGGGGTGCACCACAGCCTGTTTCAGGGGTGGTGGAACCACCCCCTCCCTCAGAGAGGCATTCACTACTTCCTGGATCCACCTGGTCATACCTTGTTGGCTAGCCTTTATCAACCAGGAGGGGCAAGGATCTAGAGAGCACGTCATGGGCCACACCCCCACAAGCAGTTTGTCCACATCCTTAGGCCGTAATAAACTGGACCAGATGGTTCTCTGGATGCCTTGATTGAACTATATCCAATTGTGACATTTAATCCCCTATGAATCTGATTTTATCCTCAAAGTGCTTCACAAATTTGTCACAGGAGATATTACTTGCCCCTGGCTCGTGGTTCTTCGAGCTTGATTTTATCAGGCCATTTACTACTCTAAAGAGGTCTGCTGGTTGGCTGCTTGATGATGCAGTGGTGGCAGAGAAAAAACTCTTTTTTGCTACCATCACTGCCACATTGTAGCCATGATAATGTGCTCTAACCTGTGTCTGGTCACACTCACAGCTGGATTTACAGCACCTGCGCTCTAGCCATTGACTTTCCTGTTTCATGACCCTAGCTCCATGGAATACCAAGGAGCTTTTTGGGCTCTACAAGCATGCCAAAGCCACTTGGGCACAATCATGTCAATAGCCCTGCTCATCTCCCGATTCCAGAGAGAAGCCAGGCCTTCGACAGGAGCACCAGTCATGCCAACTGGAAAAATCCTGAGCATTCAGGAATTGCTCAGATTCCATAAGTCTCCGGGGGTGGACCATCTCAATAGATCCCACTTCCCCAGAGAGGAGTTGCCATAGTAAGTCCAAATCTCACCAGCGAATGATCCGTCCATGACAATGGGCTGACAGCCACCCCTCCTATCAACGGATCCTCACCAGTCCGCTCTGAGGCAAAAACCAAATCAAGGGTGTGGCCCCATGGTTGTCATGGAGGCCATGAAAAGCTGAGCTGGTCCACGGAGCGTAGCCTCAGCATGGATGTTGAAATCCCCCAGCACCACCATGGCAGGGGCTTCTAACACCGAGATCACCTCAGCCAGCTCAGATAGGGAGAATGCTGTGCAGTGGTACACCAGAAGCATTCCCATTCTGTCTCTCTGGCCCAACAACAAGAACAGGCCTTCAACCCCCTTTACAGAGAAAATTGCCTGTCTGGTGAGCGAGATGGAAGTCCAATGGACCACAGCAACATCCTTTCCCCTTCCCCCTGGTCTCGAACAGTGCTGCACTGAGTATCCTGGAGGACAAAGCTGGGTTAGTCCAGGCCCACTCAATTTGTCCATCCAAGTCTCCTCCATAATTAAGTAATGGATAACTGCTGTTTTATTTCAGACTGATTTGGTATTCAGAAGCAGCACCATTAGAGAAGGGAGCTGGTTGGCAGGCCTCCCCAAACTTTGCAGGCTGGAAGGTAGAACAGAAGGGGTGATAGCTTCAAAACATCTGACCCCCCTTCTCCTCACCTGTCTCTTCTGCCTCCCAATGTCGTATTTTCCCCTTGCCTGTCATGACTGAAATAATGGCCCCTCCCCTCCTACCTGGCTTCAAGACATGATCCTACTCACTCACTCACTCACTCACTCACTCACTCACTCACTCACTCACTCACTCACTCACTCACTCTGGGCATAGCTTCGAGCCTCCGCTGGGGCAGCCTTGTCCATGTGGAGAAACCACGATGGTGGCTCCTGTGGAAGGCTGCCCTCGTGGAGGCTTGAAGCCACACTGAGAAAGTTTCTCCACAGGCTGCCGCCGTGGTTTCTCTGCCCTGGCAAAGACTCAAAGCCATGCTGAAAAAGTTTCTCTGCAGGCCACTGCTGCAGTTTCTCTGCCCCGGCAGAGGCTCAAAGCTATGCCGAGAAAGTGTGTCTGAGCAGCCACCAGGGCAGAGAAACTGCTGCGGCGTCCTGTGGAGGAACTTTCTTGGCGTGGTTTCAAGCCTCCGCCGAGGCAGCCTTGTCCGCCTGGAGAAACTCCGGCGGCACAAGTCCCATTCAAAATTACTGTATTTCCTTCTCTTACATGGCCAGATATTTTAGTGCTCACTTTATGCCTTCAAATAATGCAACTTAGAAAGGGAATCCAGCAAAAAAGACTTACTTCATGTATCGTAGTAAGATGCCCATTCAGTCAGTAGCAATGCCAAATGTATAGCAGCAGGTAACCCAAATTGTAATTTCATAGTCCATTTTTGTAAGTGTTTAACAATAAGACATCTATTTCATTACTAATGGTAAACTATGTTGTAAACTTAGTAGGTTGATTTATCCCTTGTCTTATGACTAGAGACACTGTGAATTGGACATGTGCACAGACTTTCAGACACAGACTATGTAGATATCTAACTGGAAAAAGGTAATTGAATTCATGCTTCAGTGAGTTTTGGTATGGGATTTATGACAAGTGAACATCAGAAGGAATCCGTATCAGCGTAAGTGTGGAAAGATATCCAAAGGCAGTATATAGATTCAATAGATCTATATTATTTAAACACCAGCTGTAATAATTGGATATTCAACATAATATTTTACTCACATTAAAGAGAATAAACTACTGATTATAGGAAATCCAACATAAATGTATTCCGAAACCTTTCTACTGAAAAACAGACTATAGAATAAAGATCTGAGTATTTGTTCTATTTTTCAGTCATATTAGTTAAAAATAGTTAACCAACTGCTGTATTATACAGTATACAAACTTAGTAGCAGCATATGTTATGCCCATCTGCTAGGACTTGGCATAGTACTATACAAACTCTTCTATTTTTGTAAAAGTAAGATGGGCTTTGCTGTGGCATAAGGTGTTCTCCTTTCTAAAGGACATAATCAGTGGTTAAAGACTGGGTAGGGATGAATAAAATATTATTTGGAGTACTCTTACCTGATCCCCATGGGATCATGCCAGTCTCCTGTTCCTGGCCTTTGGAGACTTCAGAGACCTTCCATGCCAGCTTCAAAATTGGCACAAGTTTCAGAACTGATGAAGGAGCTGATGTAAAATAGCCCATCCCACTTTGTGCAGAGGAGTCATTAACAAGTTTTTCCTAAAAAGAAAAAAAATTCTTCGAAGAAGCCTTTGCATAAAGCTAGCCAATCATAAAACTCTTTACTTTTCTTGGCTGTCATTGGTGGAAGTATGATAAGTTAGCCCTCCTCTTGAGCGCAATTTTGCTATACCTGTCAACCAATCATCTTGGTGCTGTGTTTCCTGCAGCTCCTCCTCTTATCTTCTTGCAAAAAAGGTGCCTTCCTTGCATCATTTTCTCAATCGAAGCTAAGGGTTAGCAGCAGATTTGTGAAAAGATAGAGTTTTCTTTCTTTCCGCAGGCAGCTTTTCTGTAGAAGGGGACAATTGGCATGTTGTGAGGGGTGTCTTTTTGGTTAGCAAGGTTCCACTGGGAGCAGTGAGCATGGACATTGTCTTGCAGTGTCAAAAGCAGCTTCCTACTACTTCTCCTCCCTCCAAAATCATGTTGCCCCTTGATTTAAAATTATCTTTGTGCCTCTCATTCTCCTCCTAGTGCTACATGATTTGTGGCTTATTTTGGGGTCATTTGTATGCCAGCTGGGCATGGGCTTTGTGTGCACCTTGCTACAGTTGCCTCTAATAGGTATCCAGAGAAACCCATCTCAATAACAATTTGAACTTCCCTTAGATCTGCATGTCATGTTCTTATAATTGTATTTAAAATGGTAGAAATACTTTAAAGAGAACCGCTGCTGATGTCGGGCTGGTCTTTGTAATGATTTGCAGCTAATGTGTTGTCTTTTGCAATGTGACGCCGCATTATCAAATACCAACAGACCTAACAAAATACAAATTTTATTCCTTTTATATAGGAAAAAAATCCATTTGCTAGGAGATACTTTCCTTTGGAATGCTGAGAGAATTTCTGCTAGTATTATGCTACATTTTCTAATGCTTTCTAACCAAGAATATATTTTGTGTTTGCTTGTTGAGTGTGTGCTTATAATTATTTCAGAACCATTCTCCAAAAGTATTCAAAAGCCCAGTATAAAGGTGTTAAAGCCCGATAAGAAAGTGATCTCACATTCTCTATTCAGCAAACACATCCACCATTTGCAAAAAGCATTATGTATAGCAATTTTCAGCAAAGCCTCTCTCCTGACACATGCTAGCTATACTTCACAGTCTGCTGAACAATACAGTTTGAAAATTGATTAAAAACCCTAATTATTGTAACAGGACTATAATCATGATTGATAGGACAAAGAGCAGCAATCACAGAAGACAAACTGTTCCAAATATATTCTGCAGTCAAAGAAAAAATGTTTCTAAATTCAAATGCATTTTGAGCAACTTTTAAAAATGAAATTATAAACTTTCAAGTACAAAAGAGAAACAAAAGAGGGGGAGAAGTTACTGGCAGTTTTAATTCTGATGGGACTATAATACACATAAAATCATCTGAACACAGTTTTAAAGAATTCATACAAACTGGCTGTTAATTCTATGCAATCTACTGCTATATCATACGGCGTTTCTGCACTTGGGTTGGATTCGTGTCCACTGGACAGGAAAAGTGCAGAACCCACTAATGTGTCTTAGCTTTTCTGCTTGAGAACACTAGTAAATGTTTCACTAAACACCAGTACTGGGAGACATACCTGTGCCTGGGTGCATGTCCAATGAGAAGCAGGGTGCTGCTATCTTGATTTTGGAGTCTGGCACAGCTGTACTGGTTCTGGCACCATGGCAACGATGACGTTCTGCACATGCACAGTTTCATTTGGGTTCATCTGAGGTGCCAGCATGCTTGCATGCCACCTCGTATGACCCCTCGCACCGAAAATGGTGCAAATGGTTGTGGCACTGGACGTTTCAGGTAAGCTTGGGGTAAGGGTTGGGATCACCACTGCTAGACAACAATAGCGTAACATCTGGTAAGGCAGGAGATGTTTCTTGGTTGTAAATGTCTCCTTCAAGTGCAGATGCACATTACCAGATGTTACCCTATTGTATACTATGGGGTTAAGTGTGAATTGGCCTATCTACTGAAAAGCATCCAAACAGAGCTTAACTATGGGCAGCCTTTCTGCACTGGGCCATTTTCCTGATTATATCCTAGGCCTACAGTAGTCTGCACCACCATGCAGATAAAACCCTATTCTGGAATATAATCCAGAAAGGCTCAGTGCAGAAAGGGCAATGGTTTATTAGAAAGAGAATTTATCCTGCACCCGTAGGACCCAAAGGTAATTGGGTCCTAGGAGGCAATATGAATACCCTTCCTAGGCTAGTGCCTTTGATGAGAGCAGTTTAATATATAATATGTTTGATTTTAAATCATCATCCGGGTATAGGATGGGACAAAAATACAAATAAATAAATACCTTTCCATACATTGTGCTACCTTAATTACTTTCTACATGCACACATCCTTATCCACTCACCTAGCCCGTTAAATCTCTCTCTCTATTCAGGAATAGATATAAATATAGGTGTTCCAGATGGCAGAAGGGAATTGTGGGTCTTTCTCACAATTGCCATTTGCTATCTCCATCAGGTGGCAGGAGGTAATTCTGGCTCCTTGCACTACTGCTGTTGTTCCAGATACCCAAATGTTAGTAAAGCGCATGTGTGTGCGCGCACACACTCTCTTCTCTTTGGTTTCTTTCCCACAGTTAGCTGTCCATGGCAAACTTCACAGAGCTAATTCTGAAGCACCTTTGCTTTACTGCCACATTGTCAGCCACTCATATGGACATCTGTTTCTTGTCTGCTTTAGTTATGTCTGGAAGCTTTCTGATTTTTCATGGCATCACTTTATTGGCCACTTGGCCTTTTCCTGATTAGCACAAAAGAATCAATAAGAAAGAAGATCTTTTTGCATGTTTAGCCCAACTGTCAGAGACAGAGGGTGCGTCCCCATAGGGCAGTGATGGCGAACATTTTGAACTCGGTGTGTCAAAATTTGCAAGAAAACCTAGCTTAACTCGGGTGCTGTGTCACATCTAGAAATATCCATAATTTTGTGATATTTGTAGCTCTAGTAAAAAAGTTATATTTTTGATATATTTTATTAAAAGCAAAAACAAATAATTCTTCACATTTGCTAAATCTTCAGTTGAAAGTTGATGTTTCATACACTTCAAGAACAAGCAAGCACTACACGTCCAGGTGCCAGGGTGACCAGGTTTGTCACCCAAAAGGGCTTGGGGTGTCACCTGTGACACACATGTCATAGGTTGGCCATCACTGCCATAAGGGTTAAAATCTGGGGTGGATTTGGATTCGGCATTGGGGATTCCCATTAAATCCCCCAATACTATGAATCCATTCTGGATTTTCCAGCCCTGTCCCTATGCCAGTTTTCTTTCCTTGGATTTTCTGAGGACAATTCAGACACGTTCAGACATCCCATCCCATTCTAGCCTCAGCTTTTGAAGTTCCCAACCAGTGCCTTTTTGGTGCCATGTTCACCTGGTGTGTTTCCAAAAAAGAGCCATGTACAATGTACTGAGCTATGGAAAATACTGTTCACGGGCCTTTTATGCTCTAGTATACCACAAGTAGTCCTTTTGTTGACTATTTTAAATTGTTCTGCTGTTAGATCGGTATATGTATCATTTTGGTCCCCTATTCCAATTCATGGGCTAGTCTGCTGCAGCCAGGTCATACTGAGGGGTATGGGCCTCTGCTGAGCACACTTAAATATGGGAATTGGGGAAAACTGAAGTGTGAAATGGTCCTGTATGGAGAGGGGTATTGCATTCATGTCTCCAGTTTGGACCATCCTAGGTAGTGGCTGGGCATTGTGAAAAGAGGCTACCAGACAGAAGTACTTTCAGAGTATTAGGGCAACTGATGAGTACATAAAGTTCCATGTGACTTATAATAAATCAAGTGCTGAGAATTATGCATTATTCAACCACACTCCTCAGAATACAGACATGGGCTTTAGCTTTGCTAAAGTCTTTGCTTTGTGTTAAATCCACTGACTTGTTGCTGTATAGCAAGTTAAATGACCTTAGTTTTCTGAACATTTTCACTGCAGTGTGTTTTTGATGTTTAATTTTGTTTTACAAGCTCACTAGCCAGATTGTACGGAACACTGTGACCTCATGTAGCAAAGAATTCATCCTTTATAAAGACACAAATAGGACAATGCTAGTAAAACCTTAAGATGAAAGGAGAAAGTGTACTCGTTTATGCCCTCAATTTCGTTCTACAGTGCTTACCTAATACACAGCTAGCAACTTATATTAAGACAGCTTTTCTTCTAATGCCCTGTGATTTTCTTCTGAGTTAGTAGAATGGTATTACCTGATGTGCTACATTAGAAATTTTGTATTGTCTTTGAGAGTTTCCTTTACCATACCCTTCCCAGCTTTCTGTGGTACTTATGCAGATCTAGATTTTATTTCTGACCCGTGCTTTAAATACAGCAAAAAACATATAGAGTTTTTTTTCATCATAGTAGTAAAGTGAATGAACAGTTACAAATGATGAGATCTGTCTCTGTGCTGTGAGGGCCTATGTCAACCAGCTGTTTACATGTATATTGTAGAAAGCAAAGGTTGGTACACCAGTCCATGGAGGGATTAGAGGGATCCAGACCGCTGCCTGCAACATGGTGGTGCAGAATGGTGTAGGCTCCATCCTTCCCTTATAACACCCTGTCTGTGCTGACAGAGCTATGGAAAAAAGTAGGGTACAAGTGGAATACTGTTGACATACCTGCCCATTTTTGGTGGTGTACCAGGAAGTTACACTGAAAGTACACTACTCCTGGGCATGCCACCATAAAGGCTCCAGCTGGAAACTTCAAGGGCTGGTCACTTTGTTCCTTGCCTTCAAAAGCTTCACCATGCCTTTAAAGACAAGGCCACCCTTCAAAGTTTTTAAAGCCATTAAAGCTGCAGGCAGTATCTGAAGTCAGCAGTCAGAGCTGGGTTGTCCCCGGCTGTCCAGAAAGTGAATAGCCCTGAAACGGGATATTGGAAAGCTGTTCCACCTTACGATAGGTTAGCTATCCCAGGCCCAGACATTGCATCTTAACAAAAGATAGCCGGGGTCACTGAGGATCCCCTGAATTAAGCTCAGCTCCTGGTGGAGCATGGACATCTCTGCATAATATTCTTTAAAGAAATATAGAAGGTGTTTGCTTCCTCTGGGATGTATGTACATGTTTTGAATACTTTCCAAGCGAATCTACAAACTTAATATTTGGGAGTGATCCAGCCTTGACTGGCTTTTTGAAACCAGGCAAATTACTGAAGTATTATATATTTGTATGTTTATGCATAAAAGTATATCCTAGTTATCAGTTCTTAACATATGTACTGGACAATGCAGAACTGGGCTGCTTTCACACTTGGTTTCCTGTCTGTTGGACAGGAAGAGTGCTTTAATGACTAATGTGTACTCGTGTTCACAGTTTGGGATGCTAGTACAAGGTAAACTAACCCCCATGGGCACGGAGGCTTACCAGTGTCTGGGCACATATGAGCTGCTGACAGGGTGCTGCCATCTTGATCACAGCATCTGTCATGACCGTGTGTGCACCGGCACCATTGCTATGGCAACAATTATGCTCTGCACATGCACAGTCACATTTGAGGTGATCCTGAGGTACATTTGCGCGGCACCTTAGATACACCTTGCACTGGAAATGGTGAAAATGCTCCTTGGTGGATGCTTTAGATAAGCTTTTAGTTAACAATTTTGTGTGCCAGCGCTGGTTTACGATAACTTAACATCTGGGCAGGCAGGAGGCATTTCTAGGCTGTAAAAACCTCCTTCAAGTGCACGTGCACCTGTCCAGATGTTAACCTATTGTAAACTAGGGGTCAAGTGTGAAAGCTGGTCTTTCCAGACAAACTTCAGTGCAACATAATTTATTCTTGCATGGGGTCACAATATGTGCCTTTAAGTTCACCATCCAGGACATACAAATGAGAAGTGGAAGGAGGAGATAACGGTATCATAGGGCACATACTGGCCTAATTCCATTGCTTCTCCCTGAAGATACAACCAACAGCAAAAACTATCTTACAGTATGAACAGTATGGACAGCAATGTTTAAACTTACTTTGGCATCCCATATCCTGGGATATCATACACCAAGATCACACAGCCCATACTTCAGCGCAAAGAACAGCAAGGAAACAAATCCTTTGGTAGAGAAGGATAGGCTCAAGGACCACCACCCAGTTAAGTTAGGTCCACCTAAGCAGCTGCTATAGTACTAGATCAGTGATGGCTAACCTTTTGAGCTCAGTGTGTCAAAATTCCCAAGAAAACCTAGTTTAACTCAGGTGCTGTGTCGCTCCTAGAAATATCCATAATTCTGTGATATTTGTAGCTCTAGTAAAAAAGTTATATTTTTGATATATGTATTTATTAAGGACAAAAACAAATAATTCTTTACATTAGTGACTTGTTCCTGAATTTCGTTTGCTAAATCTTCAATTGAAAGTTGGCATTTCGCACACTTCAAGAACAAGCAAGCACTACATGCCCAGGTGCCAGGGTGACCATGTGTGTCACCCAAAGGGGCTTGGCGTGTCACCTGTCATAGGTTGGCCATCACTGTACTAGATCATGTAGTTGCTTCTTACTTGATTCAGGTTTCAAAATTCCATACAAGTCTCCAAACTCATACCAAGGGAAAAATTGGATTAAATTAAAATCTTTAAGCCTTGAAGCCACACTGTATGAAAAGTTGATTCAGGAAGCAGCAGCTGGCAGAACGTCTGGACCATTTAACAATTTACCGTTACGTAACTTGAGGACATCTCCTATTGGATTAGCCCCAAAGGAAACACCTAGTGAATACAGATTAATCCCACAAAGCTGTATTAGAATATCTAAAGGAATGAGATGTGACTTGGTGCTCTGGAAACAATTTTTCAAGATTACAGCAGAATATCCTGTTTGAGGCAAAACATACTGTTTGAGGCAAAGATGAAAGTCCACTCAGCTGCAGTGGGCAACAAGGTTTTTGTGTCTTTTGTTTTTGGGAGGGAGGACATCAAATATGTACTTATCCCCTGGCTGCTGTCTTGGCATGAAAGCGATTACTAAATAATTGGCTTTTAAAGATCCCCCCACCCCCCAAATGCAGTAGTGATCTTTATTTGGTTTGAAGAATCCTCCAATAAATCTGCATGGTTCTGGTGTGACCCTAGTGGGACAATGTAAGATAATCAGCATAGAGATACCAAAGTCAATTTGAATCTTCAGATATTTGATTTGAATCAAATCCCAAAAATTGCATTTGTGTACACCCCTAGTGGTCACTTTGTGGTGATCGTAGTGATCACACCACCCATTTTGCAGGGCTAAAATAGCATATTACTTTCTCACCATTATAACTAGGGATGTGCACGAATGCATTTTTTGCATTCAAATTCTAGTCGATTTGAATATTTGAATATTCAATTCAATTCAAAATTCAAAAATCTGAATTTTCAAAAATCTGATTTGAATCTGGATTATCTGAATCCATCTTTTTGAAAATCCGATTCAAATCGAATGATACAAATCTTGTCAACATTTGTATCCAATTTTTGAATTCGGGCACATACAGTTTTCATCCCATTTTCATCCCGTTTGCATCCTGTTGTGATCCCGTGTTATAAGCACAAATAGACCTAATATTTGGATGCGATATAAACAGATCTATTCAGTTGAATTATTCAAAAATCCATATCAGATTTTCGGATACTCAAAATTCAATCAAATTCAAATCAGATTTTCCAATTTTTGAATATCCATGCGCATCCCTAATTATAACCAGTTCTTTCCATTATAAGCAGTAGCTGAAAAGTGTTCAGCAGTCATCTAAATTTGCAACATCCTGGTTCAGTTTTTAGAAAAGTCTGAGAGGTAGAAGAGAGCCTCTTTAGATGCATTGTATAATGTGACACATAGCTAAGGCTGTGAACAGACACAGCAAAAAAGAGCATCGTTGAGGTGATTCGCAGATGGTTTTGAAGTGGGATTATTTACATTCCATGAACATTCCCTCCTCTCATGAACATTCTGTCGTATAAAAAGTTAGATTTGCTTGGGAACACAAAGATAACAATGTCTCTCTGGGGTACCTCTGAGCTCTCCATTTTCTTGTGTCTGAACACAACCCAAGTTACTGTCTATTACAACAGTTTCTTTTACAGTGCTGTTATCTGTTACATTTTAAACTTGATGTAGAGATTGAACTACTGGCTTTGTCTACAGTTATAAGTCTATGGCCCTATTGTGGAATAATTTTGACATAGGCAGCAAGCAATCCCAGTGCCCTTGGTGGCATTATTTTGGCAGTCAATGGCAAAAAAAAAAAAAAAAGGCTACATTTGCATACTCAGTGTATAGGGCTAAAACTATATTGTTATCCTGCCTAATGTTTTGATATACAGATCCTTCCCTATTGGCTCTTGATTTCTCAGTGCCTTTTGATACCATGGACCACTGTGTTCTGCTGGAATAGCTCCAAGGGTGGGGAGACAGGACAGTAGTAGACTGAGTGTGGACCATGACCCTTTCTGAGCCTTATTCCAGGTTATATCCCTGCATAGGGTTTTGTCCAGGTGCTGATGCAGACTATGGCAGGACCCACCTGGGGCCTGGAGTAGCCTGCACTGACCTGCAGATGGCAGAACCATGTTCTGGGATATAATTTGGAATAAGGCCCAATGCAGAAAGGGCCCAAGAAAATGAAACTAAACCCAGATGAATAGGAAGTACTGTGCATTAATTGAATTTATGATCAGAGCTGAGTATTGGCTTCTGGTGCAAACAGCTCTTGTCACTTTTTCATTTTAGAATCTTATTCTCGTCACTGGCAACTGCGACTAATCTTTTATCAGATTGGCATATGCCAGTGGAGTTGCTTACACTTACTTCACAGCAGTATTCTAAAATATCATCTTGCTATTGATAAGTTTTTGCCAGATATTTGAAACAACTTAATTATAAGCATATGGTTGTGACTTGGAGAGACTCCACCATTGTTGGTAATGATGAGATTTTCTGGCCCAGAGAAGAAGGATTTAAAAGCATTACTGTTGCTCCATGAATTGAAGAACTTCCTACTCACAATAGAATTGTAAATGCTGAAGGTCCCATTCTGCAAACACAACTCTTCTTCCATCATCAGAAGCATCCAGGAGTGGTCAAAGGACTGGAGCTACAAGACATTGCAGAATGGCCAAGGCTCTGATGGGAAGGATTTCAAGACACATAGACAGGGTAAGTCTTGTGCCAGATAAAGCAATCCGCACTATGGGCCATCTGCATTATGGAGGATACATCTCAGCCAAACTTTGAGGGCTGCTTCTCACACCCAATAGATTGCCCCAGGCACATACGAGAGCTGGGTTGATCTACACCCAGGGAATGCTTCAGAGACTGCTTTCAAGTGGCCTCCAGGTGAAGCTGGCTACAGTGCCATTTCCACACTGTAGTCCAGTTGAACACCATACTCATTTAGACACTGGATTCTGCCGGGTGGTTGTGCCTACCATTAGACCAGTCGGCAATGCAGACAACACATTCCTTGGGAGCTGCTTCTACTGCCAGACACACATTCATGATATCTTGACTTGCTTAGCAACTAGACATACTGTACTTTGCTTTAGATTCATGCATGGAGGAAGGGCTTTGTTTGGTAGCATAAATGGCCCCTTTCAGTTCTGCTGCCATGCTTCTATGACCTGTAAAATGTGGACCTTAGACCTAAAACCTACTTTGTGGTCACACCTGAGGTTTAATCTACTTCAGAGCAAAAGAACACATCAACAAAATGACCAGTAATTTTCTTTCTGCATTATCTATCCCAAAGATGACTTTTCTTGAGTTACTTAACACACACACACACACAAACAGCTTGTCACTCTGCTGATGTATTCTCTCACTCTGACAGTGGACTGAAGCTGGATTAAACCTTAAGTGTGACCACAGCCCTAGTCACGTAAGAGCAAGACTGAAAGGCATGTGGAAGAAGCAGGCATCTTTTCTAGACACTCCCCATCGCTCCTAAGGGAGAAATCTTTCAGTCTGCGACATTAGAATTTTGAAAAGAGACTAAGAGAATGAGAAAGAAGGCCCATTTGAACACAAGCTTCCTTGATGTAGGCGTAATGAAAGCAAGTTGACAATGGAAAGGGGGAGGAATAGGTAATGAGAGAATGTTTCTGAATAAAATATCTGCTGAAACCAGTCAAGGAGAGCTAGCACAGTATAGTGTAATTCATCACTAATAGAAGGGATGGGATATATCAAGGACAGCAAATGTCATGCGAGAATGCTTTAAAGCAACAAAAATGAAATGATCCCTATCCTATCTCTCCTTCCATATGCTCCAATAAAGCATTGTTGTCAGTTTTGCCTGGGACCCTTTTTGCCTCATTTTGAAAGTAAGGATTGTATTGTATATCATAAGTGATCCACCAGCACTGCTGCAGTTGTCCTGGCTGTGCTGCATAGCAGGAGCCTACCTGGCATTCAAATAATCTTGCATAGGTGGTTATGAATATGATTGCTTCTATAGCAGTACCCATTCATATTACCTTGCAGCAAATGGATTTGTAATTGTAATAGAACCTTGGTGTTTCTTTCTAATTTGAGAAAAGTGATAACGGTACCCATTCACATTTGTAATAGAAGCAAATCTGAGACAATTGTGAAAGCAAGTATAATCAGAGGCGGGAAATAGTTGCTATTATTTATTATTCAAGAGAAGACTTTCTTTTTCAAATGTATTAACCCAAAAATCTCCATTAGTAAAATGAACAGGAGGCAATTTCTGCGCCAAAGGGATATACAATTAGACTTTGCATGTCAAATATTGTGCATTCCTCTAAAAATATATGGCTTTTCCTTATTTTCTTCATTCCTACTAACTTTGAAATTTCTTTGAAATTCTCCACATCTGAGGACACAGTGCACAAGATCATTCAGCAATTCTAAAAGGCATTGCAGAATAATGAAAATTAAACTGATTTTTTCCCTCCAGTTTAAGGCTGTTCCACAGTATTCGTGGGAGATAGGATGATTAGTAGATCTCCAGTATGTCATTAGGGTAGCCAGAAGAAATTTCCAGAGTTCATCTAGAAACACAATGAATTCCAGTGAAACCTTGCCAAACTCAAAGGTACAGATTTCTGACTTGTTAAGTGCAGCATTAGTTGCCTAATCAAATAGTTTAGATTGTTAGATCACATGAAAATTCCTTGCCAGGTAAGAATGTCAGATGTCTTCTTCTAGAGCAATGTGTCCTCTGTCTTTGCAACTTGTTTGTATACTCAAAATGCATGTAAATAATCTGTTTTTGACAGTCTAGTTTAAACAAACCAGTAGGACACTAAAGGATTTTACATCAACATAGGAGTGTCTCAGTTACATTTGGCCACTGAAAAATCCAGCATAGATGAAACATTACAAAACATTCTTGCACATTTTTGACACCATTTCAACCAGGACAGTTGCAAGGCTGCTAAAGTGATAAGTCATTTCAGATCAATGATGTCTATGTGAACCACTAAAAACAGCTGTTTGCTTCAGTATAAACGCTCAAGGTTGAATACAAATGAACTGGGATAGCACTTATTTGTCCCACTCCCCATGACAAGACTTTCAAAGGAGACTATTCACACTGCAATTTGTCATGGTACAGCTCGTATAAAGCCTACATCTAAATGATCTAAGGGGCACATGGTACAGGGCAAGGTACATTTTTGAACTAAAGTGAAGGAACGAAAACAATGTGAATTGGTTAATCTGAGGATGACTTCTGAAAGAAGTGTCCTAGACTTATCTTGTGTCCATCAGCATGTCACTGCTGCATATCAGAGCCTTTGGGCATGAAATTTTGTGGGAGTGTGTCCATACAGGTCTTCACAAACTGCATAGTCATTCACTATAGGAGGCAAAACATGCTTTTTTCCACAATATCCAAATATAGCAGAATAAGTAATCAACATCTGGATGCAGCCTTGAGATGATGAGCAGCTGATGTTATCTTCCTCAATTTGAATCATATACTATAATTAACATGCTCTTTTAAATGATGAGACAGTCTGGACTTCAACTATAATCTTCAGGTATGAATGTAAAAGAAAGTTTGGGGCAATGAAGTTATAACCAAACCAATCTCGTGTGTGTGTGTGTGTGTGTGTATGCATGCATTTATTCACACTTGCATGCGTGCACACACACACATATTCACAAGAGATCTATTTGAGAGTATTCAAGTTATAAAATTGAGTTCAAAAGACTAATGAAACTATCCTTGTACAGGTAGGTTTCTGACATTAAAATATTACTCGGCATTTAAAGTTTTAAAAACCCGCAAAAACAAACTGGAGATCAACACTAATGCTGTGTCTTATTATAATAAGCCATGAGGCAAGAAGATTAATTGCACTGTTGCGAGTTTACAGAAGACTAATGCTGACACTAAAACATGGAGCATTCCAAGACTCTGGATTATGGCAGAGATTATTCAAAATGTCAATGTCTGATTATTCTTTTATCTGTTTTAAGGTATTGCTGATGCAGTCCTGAGCATACTTAATATACATCGCCATACGCTACTGTACTTTTGTGTAAACAGTTGGTTGCATTCTAGCATACATAAATTGCCATGCAATGAACAACTTCTTTCACCTAGACAGAAGGTGTTTGCAAACAATTAAGCTTGATAATTCTGGATTAGTTTTAATTAAATCACTGTCTTTGCTTAATGCTCTTTCTGATTCTTTGTAAATGAGTTTTAGATAATCTTGAGATGCAACAGTTAATCTTTCCTTCTGATTGCCTTCTTATAGCACCCTAATTAAATGTGGCTGTTGACACTTTTTCACCTACTAGTACAGCTGGCAAATCTCTGTATTTAGGTCACTAGCAATCTCTTGTGCCTATGTTCTCATTTGTATTGCTTAAAATAGAAACATTCAAAAAGTAAGCACATGGCAGTTTAGTTACAAATCAAATGTTTAAGTTCAAACTACCCTGAAAGTTGCATTCTATTGTTCATGAATACTTAGCTCAAAGAATTGTTTTGGTGTTTAAATAATGGTGTCACAAAACGAAATTAATAGTTCCATTTCCATTTCTGTAATAGCAGTTATGCTGATGATTATGACATATTTACCAACTATCAAACATTATGGTCAAAGCTTTCCTGGGCTACAGTTCACAAGGTGCAGGGACCCTTAGGGTAGCTATGACTCCTGGGGCACTTGGCTTTATTCAGGAATATATACGTATTCTGGAATAGGGGCCCGCTGTCCACATGCTAATGCAGACTACTACAGGCCCCAAGTGAGGGCTGCTAGAGTCTGCAATAGCACGTGGACAAGAGAGGGCAATTCTGAGATATATTCCAGAATACGACAGACTTCTGCCCAAGTCCATGGGTACTGGCACCATAGAATTGGAGGCCAAGCGGGTACAAATACAGATAACAGAATGGAGAAAAATGTTAGCAGAAGTAATTAGCTCTGATCATGCACAAAAAATTATTGATATAACAGATTTTGGCACTAGTAAACTTAGAATCACATATGATAGGATTTGAAGAAGTAAGACCTTTTGGCATATTGAAGCCACAGGTGATGAGGCTAAACCAGATGCTATGGTATTGTCTTTGCATTGTGGGAATTTCTTTGAAAGCTATTTTCCCACTATGAAACATTTTGGGTACAGAAGTTCCAATGATTGGGTACAGATGCCTGGGGCTCTCTTTCCAAAAACATCAGGTCTGATGTTCAGGTATAGGGTGGGCAAAAGGAGATGAGGACAAGATTCTTACACCTTTAATAGCTGCATAGAAGGAATAACTCCAGCATACAGAACATGTCATGCAGGAAAGTCCTCTCTTCTTTCTGTTTTTTTTTTCTGCTGTATCCAATGACGAAAATAAAATTTAGCTGCAGTGCAAAGATCAATTGCAGTCAAAGCCAGATGTATTTCCACTATAAATCTTCCTCTGTGGCAATGCAGGTATTAATCACATACATCACTGCCCTGGAAATCTAAGGAGGCATTGATTATAAACTAATAATCAAGCATTATCCAAACAAAATGTATTTAGAACAACTAATTAGGTAATATCTCATCTATATCTATGAAATATATTGTTGACAATGAGAGCTACTCGCATGGAATCTGTGAGGGAGATCAAAACCTGTTGAACTTCCATTTAATTCTACCCTGCTCAACATGCAGTTACTGCTACTGGAGGATTCAAAACATAGCCTAGGCCTTCTTAGATGTTGCATTTAATAAATAAAAAGTTGAAAATAAACAATAAAGGGAGAGGTGTGGGCTGAAGCAGACCATGTTTATGTTTTAGTATGCTTGGTAAGTTCATTGTTCAGTGGCAGGCATCAGCAAATGGTAAAATCAAGCTTTTCTCCACAACAGTCTTTTTAATGTCCTGCATGGTGAATAATTATTTCTGGAATGTAACTGTATTAAATCTAGCAAGGTGAATGTGTTGGCCTTGGAGTCTAGGAGGTTTACTCTTTTCTGTAGCATATCATGGACACTGCCAGAATGAGGATAATAAATGATAATTCTTAGTCCACATTTACTTGCTGAGAATTCCCATCCTACTGCCAACAATAATAGGAAAGTTTGCATTTGAGAATCTCTGGAGAACATGAGGATGATTTTTTTTTAATGTCAGGAAGTTTGTTGAGGTCTAGTCCATACAAGAAGAAGAAGAAGAAGAAGAAGAAGAAGAAGAAGAAGAAGAAGAAGAAGAAGAAGAAGAAGAAGAAGAAGAGTTGGCTTTTCTACCCCATTTTTCTCACCCATTTAAGGCTGACAAAGTGGCTGACAAAGCTTTTCTATTCTTCTCCCCACACTAGAACACCCTGTGAGGTAGGTGGGGCTGTGAGAGCTCAGAAGAGAGCTGTGACTAGCCCAAGGTCACCCAGCTGGCTTCATGGGGGAGGGTGGAATCAAACCCGGTATTCCCAGATAACAGTCTGGCTCCCTAACCACTAGACCAAACTGGCTCACATACAGCTGATATTTATCACTCTAAAATTTCCTAAGTGCATTTTCATCAACTGGTGGCACAACTGAAATCAGCAAGCAATCATGAGAAGCATTTTGCAATGTTTTCTTTTCTTTACTTTAAGGGAATCATCTTAAAGGTTTCCCCCATTTCTTTCCCTTGGTGCACACACCATTCACCATAGTGGACATATCATTACTGTCATAGCTTTGGTTGCTGGTGTGTTTTCCAGTGACCTCAGTCATAAACTTAGCTGTGCCAGAAAACTATGTGAAATAGTAATGAGGCTGGCCAAGAACTGAATGGTCAAGGCAAATCATGAAAAATAATAATAAGAAGAATTGGCTTTTCTACCCCACTTTTCTCACCCATTTATGGGGACTCAAAGGAGCTGACAAAGCTTTCTATTCTTCCCACAACAGAACACACTATGAGGTAGGTGGGGCTGTAAGAGTTCAGAAAAGAGCTGTGATTAGCCCAAGGTCACCCAGGGCAGGTTAGCCCAGCAGTCTCATGCACTTAACAGTCCTGGCCCTTTTTACATCTGTTCAAACAGGATTGAACAGTAGTTTGCACATGTCTGGATTTTAGAGTTAAATAAACTACTGATTAAACAGAATTCAGATTAACTGGGTTTTGGCAGACATTTCATTTTATAGTAAACTGCCCGATAACTTTTGCATCCAAATGCAGCAATCATGTATTTATACAGTAGTCAGCTAAACATTTGCAGCTGTTTTAATCCAAAATTCATCTGAGGTATTTATGCAATCTCTTTAAAATCCCCAAAAGACAGCAGAACTGGAAGAGCAGCAGGAAACACCAAATTGAATTGTATCTGTCCCTAATGTTTACACAAATTTGAAAGCATCTTCCAAGAGAGAAAAAGTTTTCCAATGAGGCTGAACAGCTTTATTTTTAAAAATAAATAAATAAAATAAAATTTCTTTTCTAAGGATTCATAATCAGTCCATCAAGGGTCAGTCCCAGGTGAACAGAAATCTCATCAATATACTTGTGACAAATCATGGTTTAGCAAACCATCCAAAGAGGGCCAGGACTGTTGGGTGCTGTATCATCAAAGCCCATCATAGAGCAGAAAGGTAAAGAACAGTCCCACTCCAGGCTGCACAGCACCCTGGGAAATAGAAAGCAATGACAGAGAACTGAGCAGGTGTATTCCTCATTTGGTTAACTTGGCCCTTCACCTGTCTCTTACCTTGCTGGGCTTGCACAATGCAGCATTTAACACTCCCCAGCCCTGTTGGGATGATTTATAAATCTATGGTGAGGCCACATTTGGAATATTGTGTACAATTCTGGTCACCACACTTCAAAAAAGGATATTATGGAACTGGAAAAGGTGCTGAAAAGGGCAACCAGAATGATTAAGGGTCTGGAACACCTCCCTTACGAAATCAGGCTGCAACGTCTAGGCCTCTTCAGTCTGGAGAGACAGCATTTAAGAGGGGACCTGATTGAAGTATATAAAATTATGCATGGTATAGAAAAGGTAAATAGAGAAAATTTCTTTTCTCTATCACACAATAGTAGAACCAGGGGGCACTCTATGAAGCTGATGGGTAGGAGAGTCGGATCCAACAAAGGGAAGTATTTCTTCACCCAGAGGGTCATCGGCTTATGGAATATGCTGCCGGAGGAGGTGGTGACAGCTACCAGTCTAGATGGCTTTAAGGAAGGGTAAATTTATGGATGACAGATGTATCAATGGCTACTAGAATGAATGCCTAGGTGCATCTTTCAGGCTGGGCGGGGGGACCGGGGCGCTTCTAAGGCCATTTGCTGGGATTCTAGAGCAGGAATAAGTTTGTCCTTGTGTCTGCTTGAGATGCCCATGAGCATTTGGTGGGCCACTGTGTGTGACAGGATGCTGGACTAGATGAGCTGTGGCCTGATCCAGCAGGGCTTCTCTTATGTTCTTATGATGGGCATGTTGCCATGGCTGCATGTTGCCCCTCCCATTTGTATCACTTGACATACACACCAAACCTCATCTGCTAGACTGAAGCCATTTACCCAGCTTGGTATGCTTTCAGTACCTAAAATTTTTTATTATATGTTAACTGCTCTGAGCAACTTGTCATCATCATTGAACCTAGCATTTTCCAACTAATCAAGGATTCTGGATAATTTATGGACAAGTTAAGAATGCTGGTGCCAGTACAGATAACTATGGCAGAGCTTGGGTGGATGCTGACACTTATCTCTCAGCTTCGGAGAGGGAAAATGTATTTATTTAATGCCCTCAAGTAACACTTTCAAAAAAACTTGTAAAGGTTACTTAGACAGGTCTGACCTTTGCAAAGCCGCCTAGCTGTCCCTGTGCAAAATCAGTTCTACGCTCCTTATAATTTTATTTTCAATAACGCTTCCTACCAAGTTTTCTAGAACAGAACTTAATCACTCAATTCTTTTTAAAGAAAAAACATATATTGAACTTTCTATGTTCTTCAGATGTAGAACACAAACTAAATGATAAGCTTAGCAACAAGTGCTATTTCTTAAAGTTAAGAATTCCACAGCGCCACACAGTTGCAGTTTTAAATTGCTCAGAAGTATCTAGACCCGAATGCCTATTATCATTTAAGTTGTCAATAAGAATGTTCAGCTGTGGTCACCTCCCGATTTACCCGTAAATAGCTCACTGGTAGAGCAAACTGCTTGGAAAGCAGAGGGTTGCCAGTTTGGTCCCCAGCCTCGACTTGGACATACCATTTCTGCATCTCTACCAGAAAACTGCACAGAGGTGCCTTGTAACTGTCTGTGATTCTCTTTTCTCTTTTCCCTTTTCAGTTTGTTGTTGCTGTCTGAATGGCAAAGATCAACTTAGAAGCCTTTCTGATTCTAAGGGATTGTTTTTTGCCATGTATCAAAACGGTAGTAGCTAAGTGGCAGCCATCTGCACTTTGAGTACTGGAAAAGCTCCATACTTGGCCAGCGGCACATGAAGTGTGATGATGTGGTAGGTTAGAGCAGGGCAGGGCAGGAAGGATCACCATGGCAAGATCTGTGGCAAGATCCAGCATGTGTTTGAACACTGCCATGGCAATCTGGATGCTGTGTGTGACTGCACAGCTGCAGTTGCATCACCATGCTCACCTGGAAGAAGCTGCAGACTCAGGATGTGCATAAAGGCTATTTTCCCCATTTGCTTCACTCTGGCAGCTGGACGGAGGTGAAGCAGCGTGGGGGATGCCTTCCTTCCAAACAGAACACGCAGGTGAGCACAAGCACACCATTGTAGGTAGCTTTTACATGGAGTGGGGGTGGGGAATTTAATAGCCCTGTTTTTTATGTTTTAAAATTGCCCCAAAACCAGGACTAAAAAGCTGCATGGGGACAGCTACATTTGAGGCACGTTCCCACCCACAGGCCAACCGGGTTCTGCTGTGGGTTAGAGGTGGAGGCTGGGAACAGCACCAACCACGCATCGGGCTGTTCCCAAACAGAACCCGCCGGCTGTCCCCCTTTGCTCAGCTTTAGTCCAGGTCAGCCAGAAAAAAACCTGTAGGAACAGGGGTTTTCTTTCTCCGGATTTTCCCCAGAAAATCCAGGTAAAGAAACTGGCATGGGGACAGGGCTGGAAAATTCGGGGTGGATTCGGGGTATTGGGGGATTTAATGGAAACCCCCAATACCGAATCCGAATCCACCCCAGATTTTAGGCCCTATGGGAATGCACCCTTGGGTTAATTGATGTGCACTCAACCTAGATTAAAAGTAGTCCCCCCAAAATAGTCCTAAGGGACTATTTCAGGACTAAATTCCTTGCATGGGAACGCAGTCTTACAGTAGTATAATTTACAGGAAGCCTTAGGTAGTTAGACAGCTACATATTTTCCCCATTTATTTGAATGGCAATAAGGTAAGTGCAATCTGTGTACCTCTTTGCACCTTTATTAGGTGTGATGGTCAGTGAACAACTGGAACTGATTGGGTATACACACTTTGTGATGCCTGATCACTCCAAACTTAGCCAGGGCTTCCCCAAGATGCTCACTTTAAATCAGTCTCCTGAACATTGCCTGCAGTGGATCAATCCAGCCGGTGCACAGAACCTAGTGCCATTTCACTTGGCTCTCGTATTTGGTGTGACACATTCAAAACTTGATATGGTCAAACAACTAATCAATAAAGTTCATTTCATGGTGTGACACAGTAACTTTCCTGGCCTGTCAGCAACCTTGGAACTTTCACTCCCAGCCTACAGAGTTAGGATGGGGATGTGGCAGAGTAGATGGCCTCTGGTGCATGCTTCCATCCACTGCTCCAGTCTTGGCCCTGATAAAGCAACCCAGGCCAAGACTGGCTATGGCATTATGTGCCAAGGCTCTCCATAGAGAAGCAGCCAATCAATTTGAATAATAGAAATGCTTGATTTATATCTCGGAGTTCTAATAAATTATAACAGCTTGTGTTTCAAAAGTAAGGTAGTGTTTTGTGTGTACATATGTACTTACTGCTGAATTGAAATGAACATGAAGCTGAAGTCTAGGTATGTTCAAAAGTAGTGCTGCTACAGTCACACAGTGATAGATCTAATGTGCTGGGGACATGGAACTAGAAGGAAGAGACTATGACCTCTACTTACACTTCAAAGAAATTAAAGAGAGTTGTGTTCTCTTCTCTCAGGTCGGAAACTGCTATGACACTCCTATAATTGTCCACCTTCCTTCATTCTCTGTGATAAAATCGACAATCTGCAAACTTTCAGTTTTTTCCTTCAGGCCAGTTTGTGCATTTGCTACTAAAGTGCTGAGTAAATAACTCCAAAACGAGATTCAAGAACAAGCAAGAAGATAGGAAAGCATTTGATAGGAATTGTCTGGCTTTTCTCTCTCCTGTGATAAATGAATGAGGGCTAAAGGCAGCCACTGGAAACATATCATTGTCTATAAGGTTTACCAATTAGAAGCAAGTTTTTGATTTACTGGAAAACAAGTGATGCTAAAAGGACTTTGGAGACAATAAAAACTCCTTCTATGACCTGATATGTTTGCCCAAGGTGAAAATCCAAGGCATTGTGAACAGAGTTAAGGAAAGCGGATGGGGAAGATCCATTTTCCTGCAGTTAATAAAAGCTGTTTTATGGTGTGTTATGTTGTTGATTTGTTGTTGACTGGTTCATTTATCACAATGAAGTGACTACTGTGTGAAATACCAATCCAAAGCTTGGCTGCTTTAATGTGGATCAGGGATATTGCTTCTCATTTATCACAAAAGCAATTAGTGCTAATAATACTAATAAGGATTACAAACAGAAATAATGAGGAGAGTGCATTAGTTTTGTGAGTCTAAAAAATGTGACCTGCATAATTGGCTGATCCTTTCAGGTATTTAAATAATTCTGCATTGGTGTCATTGACTAATTTCAGTGGCTTACTCTTACTTCTCTCAGCTAAACCTTGACTAGTAATTTCATTATTGATTAAGTATTGTTCAGAACCTGAAAGTATAACTTTTAACAAAACACTTAAAAAAAATCTGTGGCTTCAGCAATACCTGGTAATACTAGTTTGAGTTAACACCTTTCTCTTCCTGTCCTGAGACTTCTTTACAAGACTTTTTGAGATCTCAATCCCTCTCCATCATTTAGTTCTCTTGCCCAATCACACCTAAAAAATGAAAACAGATTAACACTCTGTGAAAATAAAGAAAGTATGACTGAAGGTAAATAAAATAGATTGGTGTGGTCTGAAGATGGACTGAATAAGGATTAAAGTGCAGGTATGACCAGAGCCTCTGTGGTGAATTTTTGCTTATCATTTCTTCAACCATTCTAATATGTATGCTACTTTCATAGTTTGGGAGGTTAATTCCTTGCCTTCTTGATTTATTTACAAGATAACCACCTATTTACGTTTAAATCAAGTCAATTAGGGATGTGCACAGAATCAACTGTTTTCTCCATTTCTAAAAAATCATTATAAAATCATTGTCCACAGTTTGACCAGGAGCAGCTAGGGAGTTTCTGGGTGTGATACTGCATGGCAGTTGCATACCATGTCCTGATTGCCATGGCAACATCCAGGTGCACACCGGATGTTACTACAGCTGTTCCCATGGTGATCCAGCCAGTCCAGCCAGGCTATCCATTCTTCAATGGAATCCGTATTTCAATGGAATTGTTATGCTATTCCAGTCAGGGGAGTGCAAACAGGCCCTTAAAAAGACAGACTGTATGATGACAGTCTTATTTTTCCTTATTTGCAATTTTATTTTGTCTAAAAATTTCCTCTCCTGCTTTTTTATTTTTATTTTACTTTTTAAGATGAAAATTAGCCTTGCTTGCTAATAAGACAATCCAGAATGGTTCACGACATGGAAGAAACAGAACTGAGCTTTACATTTAGCCTGTGGCCTTTATTTAAGAAAAGCACTGCTCTTTTTATTTAGTGTTACTAAAGCTGGCATTAATCTGTGTAAACAATCCAGCTTCCCTAGGAAATCAGATTTAACTCCCTCATTTCTGTTTTCTTTGCCTGTTTAAGAGAGGGATTAAGGTTTATCCTGATCATTAGGCTCTCTTAAGAAGCTTCACATTTGAACACTTTAGCTTGAATTGCTATTCTTTAAGAGGACTATGGTGATGGAATTTTTACCTGCTGATTCCTCTTATCATTGACATCACTGAAGTACTAAAGTAACCTGAATACATGCAGTTTTCCACCTGCCTGACGTTTTAGGACTTCTCCACCAAGTTTTTTTGGGCAATGCTCATGCTCTGTGTTAAATTAAAGTTGAATTGTTTTGAAGCAATCCAGGAAGTCTTTGTTGGACCATTTTCAAAGCTTATAAAATGACTGAAGTTAGTCAGCCGGGATATTAATAACTTAGAGCAAGCAGATTTCACTAACCACCCAAAAGCAGAACTTGTTTCACAAAGATAACTATAATAAGTTTCTTCTAAAAGTATGTGATGTATGCACAGATTTACTAACAAGAAACCAAGCTGCTAAGCAATATAGAACTCAGACGGTTCAGGTCTACTGACTGTCACTAAAGTCTTTTAGTGAGATTAATTTAAGAATGTGTGAACTACACAGAATGCTTCAAACAGCAAAACTAAGGGTGCCTCCAGACAGGGATGGAAGCAGAGAAGCAAGTTCACTGCTTTTGTGCCCTGCAGTAGGAGTAGAGCACCCCCCCCCAAAAAAAATAAAAAGATGTTTAACCATTATCTTTTAACTTAGCGTTTACCTCTGAATGCTCTGCCTGGCTGAGAGGAAACTGTAACATGGGAAATATGAAGCTCCTGGTCCTCCAGTCTGAATGTCTAGAAGGAGCTTTTAGTTTAAGATGGAGCATCACACATGCCTGAAGGCACTCTAACTTTGAGAAAATAGTGTCTGAATATATCAAGTGAGGGGGAGGGCACTGTATCTTTTTGTTCAATGGATACCGTGAAGGGTTAGTCAGGTCCTGAGTTACTGTAAGGTATTTTCTGCACTTACCTCAGTTAATCTGCATTAGCTAGATCTAGATTAATCACAGAGACATCTGCACTATGTAGTCTTTAGAACAGCAAATGTGTGCTAAAGAGTAGTGACACATTTATCTAGTCTACCACTAATCTGGATTAGTGAGTTGTTGGCACATTTCTGACCTGGATTTACTGTAATCGTGTGCAGACAATGTGTTCTTAGCAACTCCTTGATCCAGATTGCTGTGCAGATTATGCGTCCTTAACGGATTCTTCATCCTGATTAACAAGAAGTGCAGAAAGGGCCTAACAGTAGTCATAGATCGCTAAGAAAGGGATGCGTGTGAGGGCACATACATACATGTATTGCATTAAAGTATAATCTGAACAATATTTTACTAAGAACTAAGTATACCAGAGGCTATCTCAGGCATTCATAGAATCTAGTTAAGAACCACTATTTTGGAACCACTGCTACACTGCTTTCATAAGGAAATTTATCCTTTCTTTTTTAGTATTCAATTAGAATATGCCTCCTTGTAACTGAAACCTATTATTGTTTCATTAAACAGACAAAACGGATGATAATGGACAAATAACAATCCTCTTCCCTGTAACATGGTTCAGGGTATTCAGAAAGTGCTCACATTCTCCTTCTGAGGCTTCACATACTTCATCCTATCAATTTCTCCTCATAACTCTGGCTGTGTCCACACTGGGCTGGCCATACCTTCCTCTAGAATGCTGCAAGACATAGGGATATGTATCAGGTAGTGTAGCAGATTTGGACTGGAGTCAGATCACTTGTCAATCTCACAGAATAGCTAGACAGTCATTCAGCCAAATAAATCCAGAGACAGTATTTCTTTCCTCACTGGAAGGTTCAGCAGCTTTATTTTAGAATCCTTTTTCATATAAGCTTCTCTTCAAACAGCAAAATAAAGACAAAAACTTGTACAACACTGAGCTATTTATATAGCACAGAAACTGC
Source organism: Aspidoscelis tigris stejnegeri (assembly GCA_023333525.1). NCBI lineage: Eukaryota > Metazoa > Chordata > Lepidosauria > Squamata > Teiidae > Aspidoscelis > Aspidoscelis tigris. The sequence goes on along the minus strand of JALMGA010000005.1, from coordinate 46,754,381 downwards.
AAGTCATGAGGTTTTGGGATGATGTCATCTAATTACTGCAACAGCATGAGAGTGAATCACAAGACTCTGAGTCAAGAGTTGCTGACACATCATGACTCTTCAGTTTCTGATAACATTCTAAACATTCTAAACTGTTCGACAATATGGTGTGAAAATGGCACCAACTGACAGCTGCTTGCCCAGAGCCTACACAGTGTTCCAGACTAGTTTATTGGACCAGCTGCTCATGTGTGTGAGCGGAGATTGGCGCTATGTATCCAGCTAAGTATCTTGGCCAGCAAGTCAGAGGCTGAGAACCTTTGCCCCTGCCTTCACTTTTGGGCAGTCACCTCAAAACATGATGCAGGATAACTTAAGCCAAGAGGAAATGTCCTTTGTGTCCCACCCAATGATAGTATGATCTCATAACACTTCTATTCTAAAGCAAATGATGGGGTGTTTTTCCACTAGCACTAAGTACCCACTGAAGCACCCATTAAGGACCCATTTGGCTCAGAGCCAGATGGCCCCATTTCCACTACAGACCCCATTAGAGACACATCTGTTTCCACCACAGCTAGGGAAATCCGGATCATATAGGTCCCTCAGGATCTATAATCTGGATTTCCTGTAGAGCCCATTCAGACATCAAAATCCAGATTATAGGGAGCCTGTTTCCACTACAATTGGGCAATGGGGTGTAGAGGAGGCTCAGGGGGGCACCCATGGGGGGGTGCCCCAAACTCAAGACTTTGAAATCGCTGTGAAGCTGGCTCCGAAGCCCCTCCAAAGTTGCCTTTGGAGATTAGCACAGGCTCCAAAGAAAAACCCCTTGCTAGAGCAATGCCACTGTCAAAGGTTCCAGAGGATCTTTGAAGTTTGTGGCAGATTGCTCCGGAGATTTTATGGAGCCACTCTGGAGGATCTTCAAAGATTCTCTGGAGCGTCTATGGAGATTGCACCCCCTGTCCTCCCAAAAACCTGGGGTGACAGGCAGACCCCTTGTGGATAGATCCGGATTTGCCCATGGGTGCTCCGGCATTTCCAGAGCAGGCAGACCACCCATGGGTGCTAGACCACCCGTGGAAACACATTGGGTACTCAAATGGTCATCTGAGCATGTGCAGGTGCCTGGCCAATGAGGGGCCGCCCCCTCGAGTATGCTCAGAATGGCTCAGCCTATTCTAGCAGAATCAAGTCAGGAAGAGAAGGTAAGGCCCATTCACACATGTGCGCGACCCCGGGGTGGGGTCGGTGGGTGTTGGCTGGAGTTCCTACCCTCCCCTGGAGCCCGATCTGGGGTTCGGGAGTGAGCAGGAACCCAGGGAAAGAAGGTGCCCGGGCTGCCCACACTGGGTCCATAGGAGCCAATGGGAGCAGCCCGAGGGAGGATCTTGCCCCTGAACAGGTTGAGAACACTTTCCCGTTCACACTGGCAGGTAAGGTAACTGTTCTCAAAGTGTTCCTTACCTGCCCTCGTGTGAACGGGAAAGTGTTCTCAACCCGTTCAGGGGGAAGTGTTCTGAGGCGTCTTCGCCTTGGTGCGAAAATGTCTCTGGATTTTACACCTTGTCTGGAGGCAGCCTATTACTGGAAGAAACCTTCAACTTCCTTCTCTTTTTATTCAACTCCTCTAACCTTCATAAGATCACTTTAAGGCAGCATGCTCACTTTTATTCTGAGGAAGAAGCAAGTTGATATTAGAATCATGGTATAAATCTTTGCAGTATTTTGGTTTGCAAAAATGAAAAGTAGCTAAGATAGAGGAAATCACTTAGACAGCTGGATCTGGACACCCCCTTTTTTCATGGAAGTATGTTCCTCTGATAGCCAAGCATTGCACATTCAAACCATTATTCCACAAACATAGATATCCAATCTCCAAACATTATCCAGCAACATCACACACACACAGTATGTTCTTCATTCAGCAGCACTATCTAACCTCAATCAGAATCATGGCTGAGAATTAACTTCCCATTACTTTGCACAGATCTAGAGCAACTGATAACTTTATCAATGTCATCTGCTTGGGTTAGTTAGCAAATAAGCTGTTTCTTTGAACGCCTTGAAGCAGAAATAGCAGATATTTGTTGTTATGTCCATTTGCTGTTCATATGAATCATTCATTCTCACCAAATCCTCAGCATCGTTCTTCTACTTTTTCTCATCTCACCTTAAGGGAGCATGGCTGAAAAGTTAATCATAACCTGAGCTGACTGGCTGGTGTGGCAGATTTCTTCATTCCACTGGGATTTCCGTTGAAATTATATCTCTTTTCTAACCACCTGCAAGGTCTTTCATAAAGATCCATGCCATCTGTAGATTTCATATCTTTTATTTGGATAGGTATATGTTTGTGTGTGTTTGTGTGTGTGTGTGGGGAGTTATATGTTGTACAAGGATTTTCCAGGGGCTATAATATAAGTTGGGGGTTTGTTTCTTAAAGCAACCTATGAAGAATATAAACTCAGATTGTTAAACTATGCTAAAACATCTGTCAAGAACAGATGATAGTGTGCTTTCCATTTTGTTTCCATTATCTTTTCTATTAACAGGCAGTAAAACTGACAGACTGGATTTTTGTTGTTAACCAACAAATGAATGCTTGTGACTGCAAGAATGCATCCATGAAGAATTTAGTACTGATAAATGAGTGTTTGCTGTTCCCCTGAACATAACTACATGAAGATGCAATAGTAGTTTCCCTTACTTCTTTAGCTGGTTTCAATGTTTCATCATTTTTCTTTTCATTTCTTTTTTAAAAAAGGCAGAATGACATGTGACAAAAACATACTGAAGACCAACCAGAGAGAATGCAGAGAAATTGGAGCCTAGCAGGAAATAGCAGGGGTTTAAATTGAAAGCATAATGATTTTTCTTTTTGACATAATTAAAACAATCTGAAACAATAACTAAATAAAATGCAACTGGAAAAAATGCAAATCTGGAAGCAGTTAAGTGTAAACTGATGGTAGCAGAAACAGTTAAACTCTCTTTCTCTCACACACACATAGTCTCTCTCACACACATGCACACACACACACAGAATCTCTCTCTCACACACACACACACACATACGTAAGGTGAATTCCCCTTACCACTTTAAAACGGTTTCAAAATGGTTTGGATCCTCTTCGTCCCCATTCCCAATCAGTTTCAGGGGTATTTTGAGAAGTAGTTGGCTTAAAAATGTAATAAGTAAATACCAGAATTTTCCAGGTTTTTTTCCCTGCTTTTGCTTATAAAACGTTTCTTCCTTATTGCTGTGGGAACACTAGAGTATTCCCCTATAGAACAGACTGTTTCATTGTAACAATTCAGCCACTTCACACCTGATAACAATGTTTCCTTTCCCACCCATGCAAGCCTAAAGATTGAAAGAGGCAATCCTGCACAATTCTGGCTGTTTCCCTCCTTCCTTCATCTTTAAAAAGGGAAAGGGGTGAAGCTGCTGCAGAAACTGGGAGATGTGTAGGTTTAAGTGTCTGTGCACAGGCGGCAGCGGCAGCAGAGTGAGCCAGCCAGCCTTGGTGCTTTTTTCAGAGGGAACCCTGCTGGGGATGGTGGCTGTGGAGGTGGAGTGGGAGAACGGGGCTTGAGTTGCCACTGCTGCCGTGCACCTGGGTAATGGGGAGAGAGCGGTGGGAAAAGGCTGAGGAGGGGAAAGAATCACTTTCCCCAATCCGTTTTTGGAAGTGTTTTAACTGTTTAAGAGTGGGAACACAAAATCAGTGTTGATCCCAATTGCCAGATGCTCCTTTACTTCCTTTTAATGTGCTTTACATATCGATGTAAATCTCGATGTAAATAGCCTTGTATATAGCACTTTATTCCTTGAAGGGGAACTTGCTTGTATACAATTAATTCTTGCCCTAGACCAGAACATACCATGACCAGGGTATTTTGGAAAAGAAATGGAGCACTTGACATCTGCTTTGGGTAGAATGTCTACTAACTACAAACCAGTAGTTCCAGTGGCATGATCAACACATGCCATGGTATTCCACATTAACCTGGGCTGTCCTTCGGTTGGATCAATTGATCTGTCCCAAGACTGGGGCTGTGGTCACACCTTGCTGAAATAGTTCATCTTACTAAGAAACAAGACTCAAAATGCACTAACTCTGGCCACAGTCAATACCTGATTATCCTTCCTCAATTGGTCTTCAGTTTGGGTCACTATGCTCACATCTTTCTATTCCCATCCTGGGAATCCTTTTTAAGACTTTTTTAGATCTCCGCCTCTCTCCACCATCACAACACCCCCTGCACTCTGATAAGATAAAAGTTCTGTGATTCAATAGTGATTATTCACACATTGGGCAAAAGAGAAGTCAGCATTCATGTGGTATCCACCCAGTATAGTATGGTTCAGCTCCCTTTAGTCTTCTTCACAGATCACACCCCCAAAATGAAAACAGATTAACACTCTATAAGGGCTTGAGACCTGTAAAAATCAGGACTTGGGAAAGTACAAATAAAGGGAGGAAAGTCCACAAATAAAATGGATTGGACTAAAATAGTGTGAGTGGTGCTGTCCAGAGATGGACTGAAGGATTAAAGTGAAGGTGCAACCACAGCCTGGAAGGACTGCTGGTGTCTTGTAGCAAAGATCTGTCCATATTATGAATGGTGCAGTTATAAGTTGCTGGCTGGGGCTATCTTAGTTCGGTGCCCAGAAGCAGCGATCCGCGGCTAATTCTGGGAGCCTGACAAAATGACCTGGGATCCTCACACCCAGTAGATTAGATCAGTTGCTTTTTGCCATCTGCACATGAGTGGCTACGTCTGGTCCATCACTGAGGAACATAATTTATTTTCCACTGGAGTGTGCTCTGGTGACACTTTCACACTGTAGGCAACTCCAAGCAACCTCTTGTCCAGGGCTCCTCAAACTTTTTAAACACGGGGCCAGTTCATTGTCCCTCAGACCGGATTAGAATTTTTTTAAAAAACTATGAACAAATTCCTATGCACTGTGAGCCCAGGACAAATCGGCTGCTAAGCAGGACAGGCAGAGATGGCAAAAACACCCAGCAGGCCGGATAAATGTCCTTGGCATGTGGCCCATGGGCTGTAGTTTGAGGACCCCAGCTCTTGTCTCTGCAAAGGGCAGGTCAAAGTCTAGAGACATGATTTATCAAAATATTTCAGCTGTCAGCTCTGTGATCCAGCATGGATATTTTTTGTCCACTGGCAACTTCCTTGAGCCCTGAAAACAGGATATTTTAATATATGAATGCATGTTTAGGGTTCAGTCAATTCAGCTGGCCTCTGAACAGTCTCTCCATGAATATACTGTTTGTACCTGGCCTTCTGCTAGACCAGTCCAATACAGATGAGGAATTCTTCAGAGGCTGCAAGCCACCAACCCAGTGTGGATGCAGCCATGACCTACAGGTTAAAGCAAGGTCCAGGCTCTCAGATTGTTTGCCTGCTAAATTCAGGAATGCTTACCAAAATGCAGATGTTATAGGGCAGCCCAATAATGGTTCACTTGGGGTTTTCTCTTCCACTCAATCTGGTACCAATCTGGGTTTGGTGGAAGTAGAAACTCTAAGCTAATCAGCATTTTCTATTCCATCTCCATTCTTACATTTGTAACCTATCCAGTTAAAGACTACTGGAAGCAGACGGAGTCATCCATGTTAAAACCAGATCCAGCTGAAATGTATCATAAAGCTATGATCCCACATATTATTTTGAGCTCAGATTTTAACACAACAGGAAGATAAGTTGATTTTTTCTAATTCCTTTCCTTTTCTTTCCCTTCTTTATCCATAAAGGCTTTCCCAAAAACTACTGAGATCTGCAATATGGCCTTGCTTAAAAACTATAGATTTTATTGCAAATTGTGGAAAGTCTAGAAAATAAAGGAATATGACTTCTCTTTTTGTTGCTTCAGTATTCTAGCTCCACTTTAGCTGGTCTTTTGCCTCTAGTGGCCAAAGCAATTACATTTCAGCTTCCTTCCCGAGATCCATCACTACAATTTCTAGAACCCTTGGATGATACACTGCTCTGGTCAGAAGATTGACTTTGATCTGCCTCAACCACATTTCAACCATGAAACCAAAACAAGAGTTCCAACTATTGCATCATGCTGTTCTGTGGGCCACCACTGATAGTGTCATCTGCCATCAATATGTTAATAGAAAAATCCTGTTGCTGTTGCTGACAACAGAGCTAGGCTGCATCCCCAAATGACTTATTTGCCTCTCTAGTTTCCCTCTACCATCACTCTATTCAAGCGGACTTTAAAAGTGCCGTGCAATTACAGAATAAGCGTCCACATGAGGCTCAGCAAAACACGCATTTAAAACACACCTTCCGTCCCCACGGAAGCGTGTTTTGCTTGCCCGCATCTTTTTCTCCCTCCTCCCTCTCTTGTTGATAGGGTGTTGCCAGGAATGGGGAGGGACTGTGCTCTGCACGGCCACAACCAGAAAGAAACCCCTGACAAGTTCAAAGGAAAAATAGCCATCGGTTCTCTGTTTGTCTCCCAGATCTCCGGCCCCCAATATGGCTTCCCATGTGGGCAAAGGCAGTGGCTGCAGCCATCGGCCGCATGATTGTTTGCTCATTCACTCTCAACACTTTCACAGATCACTGTCAAAATCCACCCGGTAGAGCAGCGGTGACTGTAGCAATCCACCACTTCACACCTGATAACAATTGCAACAATGTTGCAATTCTGCAGTATTCTGGCTCTTTGAAAGTTCTGAGCTTTAGAAAGGGAAAGGAAGGGAAGCTGCTGCCCTTCTGGGAGATGTGTGAATGTTTTATGGCTGTGTTTGCAGGTGGCAATCCCCGCCCCTTTTGCCACGGAGCGTCCCCTTGGTAAATGCTGCCAGGAAAACCCGCGACTTCCAAAAAGAGTGCTGGAACTCTTCTTTAAAGTGCACTTTTTTGTCGCAGATTTCCCTCCTTTTGTAGTGCTGGAAGCTCGTTGAAAAGCCGGGCATGGGGGCGCTCAGAGGCAAAAGAAGATTTTTAGAGGGCTTTAAATTGCTTGGGGACAGCAATTTCTTGTAATAGTTTTTCTTGGCCTTTTATTTGGCAGTATACAAATGTGGCAAATTAATATCTGAGTTGCTGTTTTCTTCTTAATAGCATTAGTTTTCCATACTAATTCCTCTTTACTATTGATAGCAAGAACAAAATATTATCTTTAATGCTAAGGACTTGTCTAAAGACATTGATAGCCATGGTATTGGAGTAGCATCAGCCAGCCAAAGGCAGCTCTCTGACTGAAAGGGTGAATAAGAGCATTTCTTCAGAAACTAGAAAGAGGAGCAGTGACAGCTCAACAGCCAGAAAATATGGATTACTTCTCCTTATGGTGCCCAAACCCTCAATGTTAACAAGATCACCACTGCAGTGCTTGCTTAGCTTATTTTTATTTACATGAAGAAACTGGCTGCTAGTTTATCCAGCCCTCCAAGCTCCTTGATCTCTGCATTCTCATCAATCACAGACTGTTAATGCTTCTTTGATTTATGGTCTTCTGCACTACCTGAACCTCCCAGTTTTTTATGACATGCACGTGTGTGCATACTCTCTCTCTCTGGTCATCCCCATGAAAGCCCCCAAGTCTTTATAGCTTTTTCTGCACTGGACCTTATTCTGTATTATATTCCAGAATAGCTACATGCTAGTGCAGACTACAGCAGACCATGGACAAGACCTGCTGTAGTCTGCACCAGCATGTGGATGGCAGGTTCTCATTCTGAGACATAATCCAGAATAAGGCCCAGTGCAGAAAGGACCTAGGTTCTATTGTATTTTGCAAGCAATTCATCTGCACACGGGCGTGCACACACACACACACACACACACAGTCTTGGAAGTGGCTTAGAGCCATTTTTTCTCTCTCTGTTTCTTCTTCCTGCATATGTGTCTGCAACAGCAGACTAAGAGGCAATTGGAAGCTTGCCTTTGATATTTCAGAACTAGGCTTTGGCACTGAAACAATATTTTAGAAACCAGGCTGCCAGTTGCACTTCCTACCCCTGCGAATTATGATCTGTGAGGCACTGCTGAGTAGAATACTTGAATAGCATGAAACAGCATGGAATACTTGATCATTTCTTTATGGAAGACTAAAATGTAATGGTACTAATGGCAGCAAAGTAGAAGGATGAGAGAGAGAACTAGATGGACAAGCAGGTAGGAAAACAAAATATATAGATATATGCCAGTACATTAACTCAGCAATGTTAGGTATGAAAACTGCCATAATATCTGGCACAGAAGATAAGCAATGATTCATCAGCATTGTTAGATTGTCCTTTTTACAACTTAGAATATCTTATATAATCATCAACTACAACTTAACCTTTCTGCCTGCCTGCTGTGGGTTATTCTGCATCGCATTGCCACAAATCAAGGAGGGTGTCCACAATGGGTGAGACTGCCACTAGCCCACACAAAGGTTGCCTGCTTTGCCAGCCTCCATCATTACTAGCCTGGTCTGTTTTGGCCAGGTGCCCAGAAGGAGTGCACATCTGGTGCCACTTCAGGGTCCCTGGGGAAATGCTCTGGGATATTTCGGCCGTTGTATACCCAGTGCAGAAGGGCCCAACTGCTGAAGTAGAGGATTCTTAATCGCTATAATTAGCAAACTGTTCCATGCAAACTGTGATTAATTTTCCATGAAGTTAGGGTCCCTGTCTCTAGGGTTTTACATCTCTGAGGCAGTAGCAAAAATGAGGAAAGATATTGAGAGCAGAAACTAAGTGATGCTTGTTTCTTAAGCTATGCATTTTAGAAGTCCTCGAAATATACTTTTCTTTCTGCTACAGTCTTGAGCCTTTGAACTGCATTTTACTTTCAACAAAGCAGGATTTTTAGAAGTCGCGCAAGGAGAGGTACATGGGGATGATATTTGTTCTTCTTTGAGCCAGGTGTTTACACATTTTTTTGGCATCCCAGCAGGTATTAATATATGCTGGAAGCACTTGATGTTTCTTTAAAACAGGATTTACAACCTCAGAAAAAGCAATTATTTGAGAAAGTGAAGTATTTTATCTGATCTGACGGATTCATACTGATTCACATTCACCTGTGCGCTTTATGCTAATCTAATTAGTAAGTTAATCAACTAAAATCTAATGACTATTTTCCTGCCTCTTCCCTTTTTCCTCTTAAAATTCTGAATGTATCTAGGCTTTGCTGTAGAATGTGCAGGAACAGAGGAATTTGCTTCCACTGCACTTGCTGTAAGTGCCATAAGCTACCTGCTGCCACAATGAATGCTGATGGAACAGCACTGGGCATCTTCTTCAGTGGCTCCGGGTACCTTGGGCTAGTTAATGGAGATGTGGCCTCCCTCTCTCTGTTCACTGACCTTTACTGCAAAATAACACAATAGTGTCCAAATGCTACCATCTCAGGTGCTTGTCCATGCATGGGCAACTGTGGCCGTGCTATCTCTGTTCTGATGAGGGTGTAGTTGGTGCACCAGCTGAATCTAGTAGTAGACATTTTCGGGCCACTAAAGTCACCAGAGCCTCTGGTGACAGTTATGGTTCTAGAAATATCCACACTACATGCCAGTTACCTCTGAATGACTGTGGGTGTGTTTAGACACATGTTTTAGATCCCCTGGGGTGATTTTGAGACTCTAAGGACAAAAATGTTTTACCTCATCCCCAAGCTTCTTATAGTTTGTCCCTTCCATAGTCACAAAAGAATAACCCTTGGGCCATGGTCACACCTTTACTTTAAACCTTCTTCAGTCCATCTTCAAGTCTGACTGCTCACACTTTTCATTTCTATTCTCCATTTAGACTTTCCTGAATGGAAAGTCCACAAATAAAATGCATAGAAATGAAAATGTTGAGCAGTCAGACATGAAAATGGACTGAAAAGGTGCATCCACAAATGGTACAATCCTGTGTACAAAACACACAGTCTGATCACACCCTGCATTTTCATCTAGAGCAGCTAAATTCCCTATTACCCAGATCCAGGAACTTCCTGCCTACTGAGTAGGATTCATCACCACTGTATTGGGGCACCAGAGTTTTGATTCACATTTCTTTTAACATTTAACCATCAAAGCTTGTTTTCATCTTTTGCATATGACTTGGGACTCTGAAAAAAAAGAAAAGAAAGAACGGTGGATGTGCAGTGTGGTTCATTCTAAATTCTAGTCAGGAGGAAGTTAATCTACTGAAAATAATAGCACATTCAGCTTTAAGCTACTGGTATCTTTGAAGCAGGTAAACTTTTGTTTTTAGAATGAAGACACTGGTTTGAAAAGGAAAGACATTTCTCAGTAAAAAAATCCCAGAGAACTTCTGTCTTCTGTAAGTACAGTTTAAAGCAGCCTTTTGGAACTGCAGTTTAGTTACAACAACCTCTTAATAGCTTTAATATTGAAATCAGGGAACATAAGAGTCTGGAATGAGCAATTTACATTCTGAGTGGCTGCTAACTCAGTTGTTGGTTTTAAATTATTTATGAAAAGAAAGACTACTCTCCTCCTGCTCTTTACTGCACAAACTGCATGTTCAACTAAGAGCATTTCAAGGCTGTGTTTAATACAATAATAAAACACTTGTTCATATATATTGCACCCCCACTGTCTTTTGAAAGAGTGCCAACTTTGTGTAGCAATGGAAGATTCTGCTTGCAGAATAGGTCTCACCTTTGTTGAAGCCATTATTAACATTAAACACTGCTTCCTTTAGGGGATAAATGAGCTTTAAGGCACTGAGTTTTTGTAGTATTGGCAATCTGCTTCTCAATGGAAGCAAACTGAAGACATGGCCTCACAGCAAATCCATTTGTTTGCTGTGGGAATAAAACTCAAAATCACACACATGCACAAGGAAGAGAAATGAAAAATCTATTCAGGTCTAGTGAGGTATAAAAAGGAGAAAAGAAGCAAAGACTATATATATAAATGCCAACATGAGACATCTTACAAGACATTGACTTATTAATGGATTATGATGGCTGATATAATTGAAAGTCCTATATTATATATCTAGGCTACCTTCAGACATAACAAAAGAGGCACCCTAGAGACATTTCATAGGTGCCTCAGAGAGACAGCTTGTGGCCTTCAGGTTCTCCACCTTCTCTAAATCCACATTTTCTAGCACAGAATGTTCATGAGAGAAGGGAGGAGCAGACAGAACAATTCCACCTCGAAGCCTTGTTTGAGGCATCTCTGATTTGTGAACTCACACAAGCTGTGTCTGATCACAGCCTTAACTTTCTTATAGCAAGAGTTATATGAAATTATTTCACTCTTTATGCAAATATTTGTGAGTAGTGTGTGAGAGTTCAGGCTGTGGAGGGAGATAGGGTCACACTTTAAATTTCAAAGCCTTTCTCGCACCACACTGTAGATCAGTCCTTTTCAGTTCTCATGTCCGCTAAACAGCAATTCAGAATTAAGGCTGTGATCAGACACAGCCCCCAAAAAGCGTGTCTGAACCTTTGAATTCATTTTGTCATAGTGTCATGAACATAAAGGTTCATTCACCTTTCCTTTGTGAGACTTACCTTAGGCTAGGCTGAATGGGGAAGGACCAGTCCATGGCTGTAGGCTGGGAAAAAACCCAGCAAGAAAGGAATGCAAGCAAATGACCTGGATTTCTTTTTCCTGCCTTGCAAAATATACCACACCATGGCCCCGTTCCCACTTGACTTTTTTAGTCCTGTTTAGACTATTTTCATAGTCCTATTTGGACTATTTTTAATCAGGATATGTTGCCTGAGGCTTAATCTGAATACAGCCATTCCTGCTCGCTTTGGACTGCATGCATCTGTCCTTGCTCTTTATTTTCATTGACAGTCAGATGGTGGAGGAATGGAACCTCTTTGAACTAAATGAGGGTGCCGGACGAGGCCCCTCGGTGTTACCGGACAGGGAGGAGGAGGAGGAGAGGAGGTGGTGATGGGAATCAGTACTGGCCCTATTGGGCTGGTGGCAGCAGCTGGGCCTAGGGGCACCCTGCAAAAAATCCTTTTGCTTTTGCAGCTGAGGCGACAGCTGTGGCTGCTGCTGCTGAGGAGGCAGGGGCTAAGGCAGCTGTAGTGGCAATGGGAATCAGTACTGGCTGTACTGTGCTGGTTGCAGTGGCTGGGCCTATGGGGGGGCAGCAGAGGGTGCTGCTGCAGCTTCTTGGGCGGCGCCAGCGGGAGGAAGGCAGCGCCAGCAGCAGCACGGCAAAGGGGAAGGTGGCCGCCACCATGAGGCTGTGGATGGCTAGTACCCCCCCCCCGGGCAGCCCTGCCACCTGAGCCTCCCAGCCTCCCAAGCCTTCCTGCAGTGGCACAATCCTCTCCGTGCACTCCTGCCAGTCCTGCTGCCGGCCTCACTGTTGCCTGGGTGAGGAGGAGGTGGAGGAAGGAGCAAGTAGCCACCACCACTGCCAGGCTCACTGTCACCTGTCCTTCTCATCAAGTCTTGGCCAAGCCACGGCTCATGGCAGCAAGCCCAGCAGCGGCACCTACTTCCTCCCTCCTACTACTCCTCTTTGCATGCCCAATTGACAGTGAGCCAGGGTGAGGGAATAACAGCAGTGGTGGTGGCAGCACCTCCTCCTTCCTCCTCTTTGCCTGCCTCAGGAGCCCACAAGAATGCATGTGCGCACAAGCAGATCAGCCTGGGGTGGGTTGGGGTGAAATGGTTTGAATCATGGTTCTGCTTTTACCTTGCAGTTATGAAGGGGATGGCGAGCTGTGAAACCTCACCCACATGTGGCTGGCATTGGCCAGCTGTGAAATCCCTCCCACATGTGGCTGGCATAGGCCTCAGATAGCCCAGGAGCGTTCCAACCTAGGGGGAAAAAAAGCAGCCTTGGCTACAAAATTGTTTTAAAAGTCCTGCTTTCCCCAGGATTTTTTTCACCAGGATTTTTGCAGGATAATCCTGAGAAAATCTGGGGATAAGAAGTTGAATGGGAACACTGGTTGCTGAATTTGGATTATTTGCTTAAGTAATGGGAACCCTGGATGCCAAATTTGAATCCAGTCTTGATTTAATTGCCTATGGGAATGCACCCTATGACTCGTGACTGCTTTCCTTCCTGTTTCCAGTTCAACAAGAATTCAAGACAGATGCCCTTGAATCTCACATATATGCTCTTTAGGAGGTGATCTTTGGGGTCATAAAAAGGGCTTTTCTTCCTTCATTCATTCACTCAGACAGTTCCAAGCATTAGTTCTCTTCTTCATCTCTTTCATATGTGGAAATGAACTTTTTAAAATGTTCTCAAAATATTCTTGAAATATAGGTTATGGCCAGGGTCCATGTGGCTTCCAAGAGGGCTCCCACTCAAACACTGATCAGCCACACTGGGCCACACTGAGTGAGTGGCTTCAGGTGCCTTTGGATCCCAGGACTAAAATCTACAAAGTTGGGTTCATATATAATGATCCTCATACAAAAGAAGGAAGGAAGGAAGGAAGGAAGGAAGGAAGGAAGGAAGGAAGGAAGGAAGGAAGGAAGGAAGGAAGGAAGTCACAAAACACAAGTTTTTGTTCACAGAACACTCAGCCATATAGAGAACATTGGCAGGCTAGGACCTTCATCCTACTATTATAATTACAAGCTGTGGAGGAAAGTATCCACTGAGGAAACATACTTTGCAGGTATTTCTGATAATATAATATCCCTGTTTAAATTCTAAGCAATTATTTTAAATTGTTTTTATTAACATTTTGATCATTAGGAAATTAGTCATGGAAAGCTTTGGCTGATCTCTACATTTGGGATTACAGCTCCATTCAGTTATGAAAATAAAGAGGATAGAGGGAGAGAATAAAGATTAACCTTTTTATCAGGTTAATGCCTTCATACAGATTTCTGTTTTCATATTAATGCTCATTCAACTCCTTTGACCTCTGAGTGTTCTGTACCTAAACTATTGTTGCATCAAGGACACAGAAACACTTTGGTCTGTAACAACAAAGTATGCTTTTTAAACTAGTAAGGCAGATAATGTCCTCCTGCAATACTCAGATAGAGATATTTGTGAGAAGTGTCTGTTTGATTTGTTAATTTATACAGTGCAGACACATGGAGCCTTTTTGTACTTAGGGGATCAGGACAGCTGTGCATCTCTAGGATGATCTATTCACATGGCATGGCACTGCCTCCATTCAAGAACAGCTCAGAGTATGCACAGCTGTCCTGATCCTCTGTAGCTGTGGAGCAGTAAAAGCTCAATTTTCAAAGTCAGCCTCATCTACAACGCATTGAAGTAATCTAGATAAGATAACCAGAGCATGAATAATTGTGACCGGGGCATTTTTGTACTACAGTACCCTTCCCTTCTCCTGGACAGAGAAGGAGCGGGATGACCCAACGTCGACTAGTGCTCGCACTTGAGCACTAGTCAACTTAACCCATTCCCTTCCCCTGGTCCTCTGCCGAGTGCCACCATTTTGGCTGCAGTGCCCTCTACGAGTGCATGTATGTCAGTGCCATTTCCTTGATAATGTGGACACTCTGTGCACTTGCAGTCACATCTATGGTCATCTGAGGTGACAGCGCACTTGTGTGGCACCTCAAATGACCCCAGAGCACCAGCAAGAGTGAAAGGCTGCACCGCTGGACACTTCAGGTACATAATTAGTAATGTTGGTTAACATGTGGAACACCTAATCAGTGATTGGTGTACTTCTGGGAAGGGTGGGCACACTTGGAGGCTGTAACAGCCTACTCTATGTGCTTGTGCTCTTCCGCAGAGGTGCACTAATTGTGCACTAGAGGCTGTAGTGTGAACAGGCCTTGGGCTACCACATCTAGGCAGAGATGCAGATTATCAAACAAAACTGACAGAAGTCACTCTGGGCCAAGGAGATCATTTGGACCTCTAGTGGCAGACCTGGATGAATGCAGACCCCCCAAGCGGTGAGCCTGATCCCTCAGAGAAAGTACAGTCCTGTCTAGGACAGGCTGAATATTACCCGCTTGAACAGAAGAACAACCAACCAGCAATACTTACGTCCTCTCTGGAGTGAATTTCAGTTTGCTAGTTCGCATCCATATGATTCTTGTACCCAGAAAACATTGCCTTCCTTGGATCTGATGAAAGAAATATAAAACTGGGCATCATTTGCAAGCCAGATGGCATGGCAAGCCAGATACCTAGGTGACCTTTCCCAGTAGTTTCATATAAATTATCACTTAACACAGGGCTAGATAGTGATGAAATCCATAATTAAGGATAAAATTAGTGTACACATAGAGAAGTAAGCATGGTTTCAGTAAGGCCAAGCCATGCCTTATTGAAGGTGCCTCTTTGCACGCTCCTTGCTGCATCTTAAATGTGAAGCTCCTTCAGGTCCTCCAAACTGGAGGGTCAGAAGCTTCGCATATACAACATCTTTTTACTTCACAGGGTGGGGTAGGATGTTGCACTCCTACTGCAGTGGATGGAAGAAGTGAAGAAAGCTTTCTGCTTCTGTCCCTGTCTGGAGGCAGACTAATTTTGAGAGTGTTGGCAAACATGTACTGTATTTTCTGGCATATAAGACTACTTTTTAACCCAGGAAAATCTTCCCAAAAGTCAGGGGTCGTCTTCTTATACGGCGAGTATATCCCAAACTCTATATTTTAACTGGAAAGTTGGGGGTTGTCTTATACACCCAGTCATCTTATACGCCGGAAAATATGGTAAATAAGGATGACCCAGTTGATATTGTCTATTTTGACATTCAGGATTTTGACAATATCAGAAAGAAATTTTGAAATATAAAACCATATTGTAATCCTCTGAGAGTTCCTGGTGCAGCATTTCCTCTCCACAAAAAGCACTTAATATATCAATACAATATTTGGAGAAAGCTGCCAGGAACTGGGGAGTGCTTCATATACTTACTAAGGGCTATCATTAAGCTCTGTTCCTAACAGGATCTTAGTGAACTCAGGGAAAAACTTAGAACTTGGGCTGTACTGCTGTCTTTCCTTCACTGTTCTAGAATTTCTTTTGTGACCTCTACAGAGAAAAAGCTGCAGATATATCTGGCAGAGACTTGCAAATTGCACAAAACTTTGTTTATACTACATACCTCTATGTTAACAAGGTTAATTTGGATTCATCTGCTCAGGGTCTATCTTTGCATAGGCAAATATGACATTTGAAAACTAAATTAAAGGGCAGGAAGCAAAGATGTTCAAACTAAAATGATTGCTATCTCTTCTATTTTTTTTCATCAGTTCGGTTTCATCAAAATAAGCTGCTGTGAATATGTCTAACTATGCTAGATTAGGAGGAACATCTTTGAAAATTTCAAAGCATTTTTTAAAAAGTGTAGGTGAATGCCTATGTCCTTTTTTGTAGTGGATCTTATTTTGGATTATATCCTAGAATAGGGACCTGCCATCTTTATTTTCAGTCCTTGTGAGAAGTATTCTTTACAGTGGTTTCTGCAGTTAGAATAGTTCACAGGAAGTGTACAGCAATACACAACAGTTGAGCTGTAGAGACATAAGAACACATATGTTTGATACTGAGATGGAAATCGTGTTGTTAGGCAATGACTTTTATATTCCAATTCTGAAAAGGAAAAGTGAAAGTGAATTTTTGGGAAGTCGAAATAATGGCTATTATTGGCCCTGGTCACAGGAGTCTCAATCAGTTCAACCTTTTAATGAATTCAAATTTAATTCGTACCAGTGCTGGTCAAATGTGGATTGATAGAAGCCGACCCCTCCTTCGGCTGCATGGTCACACATTTCTACAGAGTTTGGCCTGGTGCACTCCACAGAGCCCTTGGCTCCCTACCACTTTTGCTACATCACATCTATCTCATTTCCTATTGGATGCCGTTCATGTCACTCAAGGGAGGTAAGGGTGTGTGTTTGCAGTTCTTTTTAAAGCCTGCTCCCCCACCTCCACACACACCCTTCCTTTTTTATGTGCTTCTTTTCTCCTTGCAATTATTTTTTAATTAATGAAAATAAATTAAAAATAAATAAAATAAAAATAAATACCCCTAAACTGAGGAGAGGGGGAGATGCCTCATGCTGATGCACGTGCCGATTGGCCAAAGGAAATACTGGGCGCCACCTACCACAGCATAGTTCTTCCTCTTTTAAGCTGTTCCACCACCTACACATGAGGGAAGTGGAAGCTGGACTGGAATTCCAGACCAGCCTCAGTCCGTGTCAGTGCTGTTTAAGGAGGACTGCATTTTAGAATGGACTAATGGCTTTTGCTCGGCTTGCAATTCGTATTAGCTTAAAATCATCTGAATCACACATCATGCAGGATGACTCAGGTTGTCCTAAAACTTGCATGTGACCAGGCCCATTGCAACAGATATGTGATCACTTTAACAGAAGTTTCTTGTTGCATCTGTTTTACACAAACTATTCATTGAAATACCTTTGTTTGGAGGAGTGTCTGATAGATGCTACCTTAATGCTACCTACGTGACTAGTAAGCTTGGTGTCTCTGGGACAGAGTCATGAATAAATAAATGAAAACTGCACAAAGAGAAGAGCTGTCTGTCTTTCTTCTATGTAATTTTTAAAAATATTATTATTATGCTTTTACAAGATGATCAAACCAGTCCACCTAATTAGCATCCATCTTGTTCATGTCCTAAAGTTATTTCTATAAAAGCAAATCTTTTTCCAGATGTGTAGAAAATATATTAACTTCTGGAAAAAGATTATAGTTATAAATGGCTGTGTGCCATTTTACCAGATAGGCAGGATGAAATAAACAAGAAATGGGTTCAGAAAACATGAGGGTAGACATACATGGCATGACAGAGATAATGGGATCTGATAGATAGCTAAGGAAGATTAATTCACCATGCGCTAGTAGAATACCAGATGTTCAAAGAAAATGCATAATCAGACATAAGGAAAGTGAGTGATTCTCTCCAAGTCACCGGAACCGCAAAGAACACATGAATATAATTTTATATTCTGCACAGACTCACCTTTGTAAGGGTTGTCAAATAAATTCCAAATTAATTAAGTGTCTTCATCCTTATAAACGTTTCCTTCTTAAACACTGTGGTTTCTAAGACAACATTACATCATCATGTTATGTCTGGATACTCAGTTATCCAGGAAGAAATTTTAAGTTGCTTCAAAGTTTTATCCAGTTTTGAGCAGCTTCTTACATCTCTTATTTTTTAATTCCCTTGTGCTATCTTTGCTTAGGGATACAGTAGAGTGCAAGGTTCACACGTGAGCTAAAATGCACAGGGAAAAGTGATCAAAACGGAAAGCATGAATCTTGGTTTCTTTTTGGAAATAGTTCTGTGTGTAAGCTTTCTTCCAAGTGACAAATGGCCCATGCTTTCTTGTTTGGCCTGTACAGCCCTGTTAACTTCAGATTGGGATAACATTGGCCAATTATTTGTGCATTGCCATTTCAAGAGCTTTGCTGCTACCACCACCACCACCACCACCACCACCACCACCACCACCACCATGATCACACCAAAGAGCTCTATAGATCCTGCTGAGCAAGGAGAACTCCACATGCTGGGTCCTAAAGACTTTCTTACATGACAGCCCTTCTCTTTGGTTTGTTTCTTGCAGCAGAAACAAACTCAGTGCTGGTATAAACCACATATCAGATAACCCTAAATGAAGAAGGAAAATCTGCAGAAAAGATGGAAAGAGACTGTCACGTCTGGTCCGTGTGGACTGAAGATGGCCTCTATCCGTAGATCTGGGAACATGTCCATCAAAAATAATAATAAGGGATTCTGCACTGATTTCTTTTTCTTTTCTTTTTTTTAAGTACCTTTGGCAATCTGTTCTGAACATTTTACATGACAAAGCAAATAAACAATGCAAAGAAGAAGAGAATAATGGCCTTGATATTAGCTAACACATATTAATCATATGCATCTTATTTTAAAAGCTCAGCTTGGACAATGGAAGCAGAATTAAATAAAGTAGGATATATTGACTGGGCCTGTGGTCAACCTTAATACCACTTTTCTCTCTTATCAGATTGTTGCTGATGATAACTCCATCAAATGTTGCAATTGCTTTAACGGGCCAAGAGGTTTGTCAGTTCGTTTCATAAATGAATTATAGTGATATTAGCATCTTTTTTTGTGCTGAAGCATTGCATTTACTCCGTTAGCCTTTATTCCAGTAGGTACAGCAGATATTTACTATCACTGACATTAGGGAGCTATGTGAGAAAGCTTCACAACTCAGTTTCTGATGAAAAAGACCTAGTTACACTAGTAGCTTACCTTGTGATTTATATTATTTTTTGAAGGCAATGAACTTATAATGAGTGTTTAGGGAGACCATAAAGGAAGCAGCACGAACATAGTCAGTGTGCTTGTCCATCTGTGCACAGAAAGAGAATTCATGATGAATGTGCTGGGAATACATCCGAAACTGCTTTCCTGAAAAATTCAGTGATTGGTCAATGCAAAATCTCAATCAGGTGCTGTATTCTCAGTTTTTAAAAAGATTGTGCATTTAAGCACATAAATACATATAGGAACATGGAGAATCCACTTAAGTGCAAAATAAATGATTATATCCACTTAAGCATAAAAGTATTACATGCACTTAAGTGCATATTATATCGATTTCTGAACTTAAGCACAGAACTTAAGCACACATGGAGGGTGGGAACCCACACATTAAACAGGAGATGACCTCAATCCTGATGAAGTTCGGTATGGGGCACTTGCAATGTGAAGGCCAGCTACCGTCCCTGATCTTAAATGTTATGGGATACTTTCCCAAGGTAGTTAAGTGGGAAAAGGCCTTGAGAGAGGACAGCAGCTCTTATCATCATGTCTAATGCTAAAATGTGTCTAAATGCAGTTGTGGGCTGCATGGGTGCCAAATAGACTGAAGGTCACTTGTGGCAAAATAGGAGCTTGTATGGTTACACACCTCAGATTGGTGTATAAAAACTTCTGAATAACTGAAGTCAAATCAAAAGTGACTGTACTGATGTGTGACCTAAAAATGAAAATGCTGCACTAACCAGCTGGCTCCACAATGTCCAAGATGTTGGAAGCAGGGCTAAGTGGTACTGTGTTTGTTTCAGTTCATGCATACATACATGTTGCTCCTGAATGGGATTGTGGATGATCAGCAATTCTATCACTTTAAAAAAATATTGCCATGTGGCAAAGAAGTCCTTGTATGACATGTTCTTTAGTGTGTAACATTGCATTCATATCAGCTGTACAGAAGTTAACATTTTATAGGATAAAAAACGCTTCAGTAATGTCAAAGGCAGGCCAGCATTTTCTCATGATTTGGGGCATTAAATAGCTACAGATTGGTGTGGATTCACCCATACACCAAATATTTACAAAAAGCAGGAGCGGCTTTGTCTAACTCATAAGGAGAAGGCAGTGAAGGAGGGCTGATTCTCTGATGGGAAGCTTTCCTTTGATCTTCCTAAATCACATTTTAATTTACAGTGATTTGGGAAGATCAAAGGATGGAAAGTTTCCAACTGGAAACTCAACTCTTTCCTGCTTCCCACACTTTCACACTACTTTATGCTGATCAGGCTGGGTAATGTGTGCTCTTATCTTCCATGTTCCTTTCCATTGCCCGTGTTATTCAAGCCTGATGGGAGCTAAAGTTAACAATTATTTGGAGAACCACAGTTGGAACCTTCCTTGGATAGGTCATCTGATATCTTTTAATTATGATCAGTGTCTGCTCAAAAACCTTTATTTCAAAAGCAACAATATGAGCCTGCTTTCAAGATCAGGTTCATAGTAAATAAAAGAACAGAAAATAAAATTGTCTCCACCAACATGCGATCTATGACATTCCTTTATTATGACCATTTTATTGCAGTAGATAATCATTTGCTAACATAGCCCTGGGAACTAGCCTTACCTGCAGGTGAAATGGGATAATTTTTATAATGTGGCATAGAATCTCAGGAGATTCTGAACACTTTATCTAGAATAATATGACTTTATTATTAATATCAAGTCAAATTCCTTTCTACTTGTTCAATAACTTATTCTTAATAAATGGAAAAGATGTAATCCAATGATACTTGAAATTAATATGGCCAAACACTAGAAGATCAAAATTTCCTGTCAGGCTGTGATAATTTCAGACATTGAAGAGCTTAATAATATTTGATACAGAGAGGATCTTAAGGAATATAAAATTATGGTTTGGTCTCTGTGATGTCAGGTTTTCTGTCTAATTTGCATGCTTTTGTGACTTTTCAGTCAATTGAATTTAAGACTGAAAACTCTGAAAATTGTTTACTGATTGAGAAGTCACAGTTTGCTCACAGCAAGGTTTCTGAATGTAGTCAAACCCAATTAAATGGATTCAGAATGCCCAGTGGGAGTAATATGTGTCACTGCTCTCCTCTTATGACAATAGTTATGACTCAAAGCAGACTGCTGAAATAAAGTTCAGCCACAAAATTGAAGCCACAGATGAACACAACAACAAAAGCATAGCTCTGTGGACTTGACAGGAAGTCTAACCAGTCTTGTGTTCAGGACAGACAGACCACACAATGCCTATGGAAACTCTCAAGTAAGAACAATAGTGTTCAGTTTCTGATATTGGCAACTCATCTTTTTTTCCCTAATAACATTAGTGGCTTGTACCCCTGGCACACCCAAAAGTATCCAGAAAAGGCCTGAATCACATGGTAATCTCTTTTAGATCATAGCTGCTATGGTCCCCTCTACGTGTTACCAGTTAACTGGGTACTACTGTATTTTGTATTGCTTACCTACTATCATTATTGAGGCAGCTATTGCAAGTTATGCAAGGGCATTTAGAATATTGTGTTTATGTTTAATTCTGCTTGTTCCTTAAAAAGGAATGACACGCTGCAGGAAATAGAAAGGAAAAGGGTGTCTAAGGCAATTAAGTAAAGTAGATGAGTTTTCTAATGAATACTAGTATATCTGAGGTTTTTGGGTTGCAGGAGATTTGAAAGATTTGAAGGCTCATGAAGCTTCAGAGCTGAAAGAGTGGATAAAATTACTTTAGCTGCCCCTCTATTAATGGAATACTATGGCTGTAACAATTTATTGGAAAACTATAAGAACTAACTGTTCCAGTTTGAACAAAGCTTGATATATTTTTGCAGCTTTGTTCATAAGGAATAATAGTGAAATGTGAAACACCCCATTGTTCCCCATGAGTATTCTTAGGAACATCAAATAGATTTAGTAGTAGGCATGAAATAAATGGATATTTGGGTGATTCCCCCCCCCCCAACTAGCACCAGAAAATCAGCAAAAGAACATCAGAACTCGAAAGTGACAGTCAAATGTTGCTGTGTGTGTTATTGTAACCTGTCCTGAAACCTTTGGGTGGGATAGAAACAAAACAAATATTGCACCACAAAATACAATGGTTGACTAAATTTATAGAGTTATTCTGATATTAATATCAGAAATAAGTAATAATCTAAATATGCATTAAGTATATATGTACATATATATGTACTTTCAAGACTGGAGATGTACATGACGTGCAGAGTATTGTCACAACATGGCAGGGTTGCGTGAGACTCCATCTGGAAGCCGTCTTTTAATTATACCCAACCAAAATTTGATCTGCTGTGCAAAGCAGATAAATTCTGCTAAAAGCATGAGGGTCATCAAACAGGTAGCACTAAAAGGCTTTCAGGACTTATGCAAGCCAGAGGTAACAAGTCACATGACGCTGCTGGCAACATGCTTCTTAAATCAGCGGCTTGCTGTTTGCATGCATGCCATTGTCTCCCATTGGGTTAGTTTGTTTTGAATTTGAGTCAGGAATTTGACTTGCTGTCATTTGAGACCCAGTGACTGCCAGGAGTGCCTACCACTATCTCCATCTGGTCTACCAGCTTAAGCCTTACCTGGACAGGGATAACTTGGCCACAATGATCCATGCTCTGGTAACCTCCAGATTAGACTACTGTAATGGGCTCTACATAGGCTACCTTTGAAAATGGTCCAGAAGATGGATTTGGTTCAGAATGCAGCAGCTTGCCTGCTGATGGGAATCTCTGGCCAGACTCACATCATACCAGTCTTAAAGGATCTGCACTGAGTACATATTCACTACCAAGCCCAATTCAAGGTGTTTACATTAACATATAAAGTCCTAAATGACTTGGGCCCTGGGTATCTGAAGGAACACCTTCTCCCATATAGATCTACCCATGCACTGAGATCTCAAGGAGAGAGCCTTCTTGTAGTTCCCTCTCTGGCAAAGGTGTGAGGCATAGTCTCTGGAACACTCCCTCTTTTGAGATTTACCAAGGGCCTACACTGAAGAGTTTTTGGCACCTGATGAAAATTTATCTTTTTAATATCTTCCCCAACTGGATATAAAAAATTCACAGAGTAGTATAATGGTTGGAAACTGAGGATGTTCACACAAGAAAACTCACACTGTGCTTTCTATGTTTGTTTGCTTCCACCTGCTTTGTCTGACTTCCAGCCCTTGAACATTTTCAAAATTATTCAAGTGACAGTTGTTTTGTTGTGATACACACATATATTTGTAGATTTATTTTTTTGGCATGTTAATAAGAGAAGGACCAGATCTGCCAAAGTCTCCACTCCTACCCATAGTGGAAGGTATGGAAATTCTCATGATGTTCCCTGTTGTCTGGCAGGGATGGCAAAAGGCAATACTCTGAACAAATATTTGTTCAAAATTATCCAGATTTAACTTAAGCAGAGCTATAAGTATTGCCAACATCATAAACTATGTATAATGTAACACTGTTGTTATGTTTTCTGTGTAGCAAAACCCATCTTTTAAAAATTTTCATATGCTGAATTTGCAGCTAAATGGTTTTTATGATCGAGTCCATGATTAATGACTAGAGTCAATAAGCAGATGGTCTAAACATTCTACTGACAGTGAAAATCAATCACTTTATCCTGCAAAATACAAATGTTTCTTTCCTGGTTTCATCCAACATATTGTTCTAAGTTATTGCCTCTTTTCTGGGATAGGGACTGTAAATTTTTACCCACTAAAACTCACCACTGCTTCTATGCTGGTCGAACTACCTGGTGTGAGCAGGATCTAAGCAGAAAGATCTCCCGCTGCTAGGAAAGATGCACACATTGGAAAAGAAAGCTGTAAGATTTCAAATGCCTCCCATTTAAGCAACAGGAACTTCTGCCAGGAATAGACCTCGTGCTGTGACTTTCCCTTTTTCTCTAGGTATTAAGACTCTGTGAGAAAATGAAAAACACTTTAATATTGGCCTTCAGTACAGTTGCTTTCCAATTTTGTTTCCCATTACTTCTTAGATTTGAGTCCATGGGAAAGAGATGAAATATATATCTACTGTAGGACTTGAAATACTTATCTACTGCATGTCTGAATTTAAATTAAAACCTGTAATAGATCTTTTTTAAAGTGCCCAACAATCAACACTAAAGACTCATATGAAAATGGTGATAAAAGTAAATTGATGCAAAGTGTTTTATTTGTTTATTTCATTGGGGGAGGGGGATTACAATGCAAGTGCTCCAAATTTTACCATCTTGGTAATTGATTCCAGTGGCTAAAGTTCATAGAAGATACCAGTACCAAAAAAGTAACTTTTCCAAAACAGATCCAAAACTTAAAATGAAGAGCCAGCAAGTAAATAACTATGGCCCTGTCCAGATGGAAGATATATAGCACAGTTTTGTCTGGGCTATGATGGGATTGCTGTTCATATCTGTGGCAATCCCAACATAGCAATTTTGGAAAAACCTGACTCTGATAGTGGGTTTTGTGCATCCCTAGTAATATACAATTTTAGCTGCCTTTCATATATTTCAAGCATTTTTAAGAAACCTTTTTAAATGTCTTTAAAATAATTTCAAGCTAACACCTTGATAAAACACAAATTCATGTCACACTTTTCAGGAAAGTTTAAAATGT
The DNA here is from genome assembly GCA_023333525.1 of Aspidoscelis tigris stejnegeri. Lineage (NCBI taxonomy): Eukaryota > Metazoa > Chordata > Lepidosauria > Squamata > Teiidae > Aspidoscelis > Aspidoscelis tigris. Next base: position 46,729,540 of record JALMGA010000005.1, on the reverse strand, counting down.
GAAAAAGTAACTTCCATTCAAAAGTTAGTTAAAAATTAAGAAAGATGAAATTATTTTTCTCTTACACCCACCAGATAAAGCACATGAAAATATCAAAGCTATGGAGCATTTATTGGGAAGTCTCTCCTCCTCCACGTATTTAATTACCTTCTAATTCTTCTGATTGTGTTCATTGTTAGGAAACAAGCAAAAAAATCACTATCAACTACCAGACAATTGTCATAATGTATGAGCCATGTCTCAGTACATTTTTCTGCATGATACAAAAGAAATAGAAACATTGGACCATTTTTCCACATTAAATATATGATGAAACCCTCTCGTTTAAAAATTGTGTCTGGCACTGGGGTGTGCAGTTGCTTTTTCTAGTCCTCTGTGTGCTCAAACATTCTTCATTAAAGGAAGAAGATCTAAAGGGAAATTGTGAGTTCAATCAGTTAAAATAATTTATAATCTTTTCTTCTCATGACTGAGAATCCCAGTCAACAGCATGGGTGTTACATGGCTGCAATTCAAGCACATCTGAATGCCCATTGTGTAACTCTAATATTTTTCATCATGAGCAAAAGACTAGCAAAACATGATATGGTAGATTCAAGGACCTTCCAGTGACTTTAGTCTTGCAAGAAATGATGCCAGTAGCAATGTTTTCCCATTGAGGATTTGTCAGACAATAGGGCTGGAACTGTGGCATTTCAGGTATTTGTTGAAAGGAATCAGAAATATATACATTAAAGGAATTCAGTATGTTTTTGCATGTTGTTAGCTGCTAATTCTAGCAACACAGGTAAGCATTTGAATGAGGATGGAATCCTTTGAGTGGGACTTAAACAGCACTAAAACATGATGCACTCAGAAGCACAAAAAACAAATACATTGGGCTTCTTTCAAGCACAAATTGCATGGGGAAGCCCTCTTTTATCTGATATGCATTGTGTAAGATCAAAAAGCCTCATTAAGGTTCCAAAGAGGCCTCAAAAATAGCTTGTTTTGGATACCACTGGTAATATCAAATCTGCACTTAAAATACAAGTTTTAAATAAATTGCTTCTGCTATCATACGCTTTGAGCATATGTAGTGCTTTTATGAGCCATCAAAACAAGTAAGAAAGATCAGGGAACAGTGTTTCTAAGTAGAAGTGTACTGACCCAACTCACTGTGAGATGCCAAGCCAGTATTGCCCCTGAGCTGAACTAGGGCCCCATCCAGATGGGGGAATATTGCCAATATGGCACTGCCATAATCCTGCTACAGCCCTGCTTCCCAACCCCAATCCCCCCAAAAGTGAAAAAACTATTACAGGAAGACCTAACCCTGGAAATAATAGCCCTTTAATTCAGCTTTCCAGTAATAGCCCTTTAATTCAGCTTTTGGAAGGAGCTCCATTCACTGTGCATGCTGGCCATAAATATATGGTGGTGGTGACATGCCTGTCTGTTCATTCTGGGCACCTAGTTGTGCACGTGGCTTAAAATGAACAGGAAGCAATAATGGCTGGGGAAGTGATATTGGTGGAGAAGCAATGCCTTGCATTATCGCCTCCTAACACAACATCGTGCTGCCATCTGGAGGCAGTCTAAATGTTCAATTTCTAGCTCATTTAAAAGACAAGACAAACCTTGTTGGAATTAATGATCTGGATAGTCCAATGGGGTCTCCTAACAGTCCATGGTGGCACTTTGCAAACCATCTCCAGCACTTTTTCAGAAGTATGTAGGCTTTTGCCATCTCCATAAATGAGAGCAAAGCAGCTGTACAATCCACGGTTAATTTTATGGTCACTTTGTGGCACTTTTATGGCACCAGCCATTTATGGGTTAGCTTCTTCTCCACTTCTTTGTGGCCCCAGCAGAGTCATAGGAGGTTTGGAGCAAGCACAGGGAAACATTTTTAACCAGACTTTCTTTTACTTGCTCCCAGGTCAGCTAATAGCCACTGCAGCAACCAAGTATCACCTCCCTTCTCTTTGCTGCTATTTCTGCTCTGCTAGAAGATTAGAGAATAAACATCACCCCCACAACACTTTTCTAACTGTGGTTGAAAGCTTGGCAGGGCTTTAAAGTTATGTTTCTCTTTCCAGTTTGAAATGTGGAGATGCAATGTTTGACCACAATTTTCTGCACAAAAAAAGAGACTGACTACCAAGTCAACTCTTGGGGCTTTAAATCTTTTGCCCAAGCAAGTGCCTGGTTTTACTTTTGGTATGTTGGTACCATAATTGCTAATTCTGTAGGGGCAGCACCAAAATGCAGCCCTGCATTTATCTGCTTCCCAACCCTAAAAGAATCCCATAATCTTCTCAATAGCTTGGAGTCTTGTCCCAAAGCAATGATTCCTTCTTTATCACGGTAAGTGAGGCTGCATCCAGACATTGGTTACTTAGCCCATTATATTTGGTTATTCTAGTGCATTTATTCCACTATATTTGAATGTTTTGGAAAATATAGTGGAATAAATAACCACTGTCTGGATGCAGCCCAAATGAGAGTGTCACTATGCCAGGCTGTATTTGAGATATGTTCTGGCTGGCTGCAACTTCACAGAGTAGAAATTGCTGTGAGTTGCTAGAGTATGTCATGTGAGTAGAGGACGGGAAGGGTGGCTCCAGACACCATCAAGGCTGTGCAGTGGCTCCTTGGATTGGTGGATGGGAAGCTTTGCAGGGAATCCGGGGGTTAAATGCTCCACCACTACTGCAGGGGATGAAAACAGGAAGTCACTTTGCTGCTTTCACCCCTGTCTGGAGGCACCTGAAGTCATCAGTGACTCCTTCCCAAGAGGGGAAACCAAGGGATAGATGCCCCTGGGTCTAATTCATAAATTGCTACTGCAAGAGAAGTGATGAAGAACCAGATGTTGTTGGACTACTGCATGCATCATTCTTGGCTGCTGATCTGGTGATACAAAATGCAGTTAAACAACATATGGCAAGGAACAGAGGGTTCCCCCCCCTTTCTTCCTGCTGATCTACAACATGTTCACAAAGGTTTTCACAATTATGGCATATATTTAGGATTTTGTCTGCCAATGGCTTTGTAGGATAGGAGACAAAACAAAATCAATCTTACTCAGTGCCTTTCCTTAACTTCCAAGAATCTGTTTAACTTTACCTCTGTCAATAAATGCTCAGTAGAGCTTCAAATTGCAGTTGGTCAGCAGCAGATAAAAGACTGATCTATAGGAAAAGAGGCCAACAGTTATAATTTACTGGAATCTAACTCAGCAGCCAACTTCAATGAGGAAAAGACTGAGCACTTTAGAATGCTAATGCATTTGCCTCACTATGTTCTTTTCATTGGATTAGAGGATCATTGTTCTCACAAAAAGGAACTTGATTAGCAGGAATTAATTATAGGTAGAAGAAAGAAAATACTTTAGTAAAAACAAAAAAGTATTTTGATTGAACAGGACAAATATTCAAATATGGTAAAGTCAATGAACTAATGCACATGAAATTATTGTTTTCATTATTTTCTCATAGCAACATCGTAAAGCATTTTATCAGATCAATAGATTCCCCTCAAATGTTTCCCTTCTTGAGTGGTTGCTTATTTTGAGAGGAAAAACTAATGAGTTCTGAAATGGACATGACTGAGTATGTATAAGCATACCTCAATCTTGAATTATTCCTTTCAAAATTTTCTCTATCTTTCCTGCCAAAGTCATGTTAGTAGAGTCTAAATAATGGCATACATGGTGGACCATGCAAATGTGAAAGCCAGGAAACTTTTGTTCCCAGACTTCAAAGTGTTTGCCCAGCTCTATATTTGTAAACAGAGGAAGCAGCCCTGGAAGTCAAATATTTTCTGCCTATGGAAATATACAGATGGGCAATGGAATGGCAATAAAGTGCTCAAGATGAATTCTGCATTTGGTAGTAAGATGGAAGGATATGATGCAAGATGTATTTCTGTTGTATTTCTACCCTTTTATCACTGATTTGAGATTGACAACTCTTGCTCCCTTTAGGCCATCCCATGCTGAAATTACTGTGCTAGGTGTATCCTGCTGGTACAGCCTACCTGTTATTTAAATATAAGTGTTCGTTCCTCAAGACACTTCATTTTATAGTTGGTTATTAAAAAGGGATAATTGTTCAACAGATAAATATCTAATAGATCTTTAAATTATTTGAAATGGTACCATACTTCAGTTTGAATATATCTATGGCAAATCAGTTCTATTTCAACTCTCTCCCTTTTAAATAATCATTAAAATCAATCAAGTAGTTTAAAAGTAATCAAGTTGTTCTCAGTTTAAATGTTGCTCCCCAATGCATTTCAGATCCAGCTGTTCAGTTTTATCATGCTTATGAAATGCATTTTAAATTTTGGATAAATATTTTTTATTAGATTTTTTAAATGAATGTTTTCAGAAGAAATTAAGTTTCTAGTAACCTGAATTTTTATAGATGGGATGGCAAGGTATAGTGCTTTAGCATCAGTTACGAATCACTTCTTTAAGTTCACTTTGAATTTTCTTCTAACTCTTCTTTACCTGGATAAATACTGGTATTACTTTAAAGTAGTGATATTCTATGGATTGAGGCTGTAAGAACAATGGCAATGTCAAAGCTTCATGCATTTTGATTCACAAATGGAAACCCATTTGACTTAAAATCAGTCTCAGCAGACTGCTTGTCAAAATGTGATCTTCAAAATCGTGATTAGCAAACACGAAAGATAAATGTAAGGAACTGTGGATCTTAATATGTAAATCTCAATGAAAAAAATGTAAGTAATTTCAGGCATTAATTGAGCACTGGAAAAATCTGCAGACTTTACCACTTTATATTAGAGTTGTGGTTTTGTGGAAGTTATTACTTGCTTAAAAAAACAAGGCAATTAAAATGAAGGAGAATCTTGCATTTGACAAATCAGACTGTAGCCGCTCCTGCTTTAGCAAAATAATAAGATAGGTTGAAGATTATGCATAGCATTCTTCTAGCAATTATTGTTTAATCACTGTGTTTCATGTGTATAGCTTTTCAAAAGTTGCTATAGCAATGAACCTCTAAACCTTCCCCACAGACCAGGAAAGCATACGACTAGAAATTTCATGTGACAACCTTAATAGGGATAATATTCCCTAATTTTTCTGTGGCCTAAAAACTATAGAAAACAGTTGTATCACAAATGTAGGATGCTTGATATGCTTCTTTTTATATCAGAAAATCTACCTTTTCCTCACAAACAAAAAGAAAATCTAATGATCTTATTTGTAACAGTTTTGAGGCTGTTGTGCCATGTTCCAGGTTTCTTCTGAGAAGCTAAGCTTTCAGATATCTGAAAGTTTAGGTACTCAGAAGAAACTGAACATGGCACAGCCCCAAAACTGCTACAAATAAGACTGAAACTGGCCATGAAAGCCTACATGCAACCGAAATTTAATGATTCAAAACTGTGTATTGCTCACAAAGACATTTCACAAAGCAGAATTTTGATTATCAAGTCATTCTGAGAAGAAAATAGCAAGTTTAGATATTTGCTAAAGCACTATAGGAATCTGGGAGGTTTTTTTTCCTTTGTTTAAATATACTGGCAGGAAGAGTCTAGGGTAGTTGTTATAACTGACTGCTATGTCATTAGTGCATAAGATATATACAGCTATCATAAAGAAATATCTAGACTATAGTTTTAAATCCTTCAGAAAGATGGGACTTTGGCTGACCCACTGCATTAACTGCTATTTTCATCACAGAGAAAAGTACTATCTTTTGTTACAACATCCATTATAGTATATACTTCTGCCCCTCACCCCAAATTCTACACTGACTCTAGTTTATGGAAGAGCTTTTTTAATCATCTCACACCACAGTGCCAAATAAATGTCAACTTCTTACCTCCTCTAGTTAAATTTCTGACTAGGAAACCATTTAAGAAATAGAATGAAGATTTGGTAAGAAGGATATTACAAACATAATGTGCTGCTCATTTACTTGAAGTAAATTCAGCTGTACTCAGCAAGGCATTGCTCAGCTTTCTAGTCTTGTTACATTGGCTCAGTTTCAGTAGCTGTAGGCTCATGATGTGTACAAGGTGCTTGCATTGGTTCACCCCACCACATGCTTTTTTGACCCTTCCCCATCTTGGCTAATAAAAGCCAAGTTGTACTGGACTGACTTATTGGATCATTGGAGTGATTAATGCCTCTTTGGAGACAGGGAGGTTTCCACCTACATTTAAAGAAGCAGAGGTGTACCAGCCCTTCATGAGGTCATCTCTGAATCCTGACATTTTTTGGCAAAGTGCTTGGAAGGTGGTGGCACTGAAACTAGCTTGGTCAACATTGGTGAGAAAGAGGTGGGGAAATATAAAGTTATTTGTGGCCCTTTATCTCTAAAACTTTTTTAAATATATAAAGTCAAATACAGTATTAGAGATGAGCACACACTGAAAAATTGGGTTTGGTTCAAATCAAACCAAATCATGGGTAGTGAGGTTTGAATTTAAACCGGCCCAAACTGGTTCAAGCAAGTTTGATATGAACCTTGAACAGGTTTGACCTGGTTGTAGACATTGAGAAGCCCTTTCAAAGGGCAAAATTCAAATGAATTCAACTGGAACTGAGTAATTTGACTGAACACCCATGTTCCAGTTTGAGTTTAAACAATTTCCCCCAAATTTGGGGGTGGTTTGGTTTGAATTCAAACCAGTCAAAGCATCCAGTATGATTCAAACTTGTTCAAAGGGGTTCAGCACACCTTTATACAATATTTTCTGGACTGGTTATGAGGTTTAGGGATTGCGTGGCTCCATTCCTATCTCTGTGGCAGGTTCTAAGCAATAGTAATTTGGATTTTTTTTTCCTTTTTGGTCACTCTAAGACCTTACTTACATGGTTCCTCAAGGGTCAGGTTTTCAAACGTTTTCTTTAACATCTATATGAAACTGCTGGGAGTGATCACCAGAGGTTTGGAGTATCATCAGTATGTTGATGATATCCAACTTAATATCTCAGTTCCATCTGAATCAAGTGAGGTAGTTCAAGTCCAGGACCAGTGCAAAAATCAACAGAACTAAGATAAGGATTATTTCCAAATGCTTTTCAGACAGGGAGAGGTGGTGCTGCAGGCCAGAGTCCACCGATTCAGTGAACTGTTCCTTCATAATTTCCCCAGTTGAGATATCTCTAACCACTTCTCCCCACACACTCACCAGTTATGACACCAAAATGAACTGGGACAACTATGCCGAGGCACAATCCCACTTTTTAATTTGGGAAGAGGTTTTCTTAACCAAAATATAATTCTAATGGTAAGAGAAGAAGGGAGATAGGAAAAGGAGATGTAGAGTTCAACCTGAATGGACAAGAGAAAGACTGGACAGCCATCTGTCTGAGATGGTTTAGGAGATCCTGCCTTGAGCAGGGGGTTGGACTCGATGACCCAGGAGGTCCCCTCCAACTCTACCATTCTATGATTCTATGATTCTATGTGGTGAGAAAGGGAAGGTAATTGATTTAGCAACCAGGGAAAATTATACCTTTCTTGAGGGCTTCTCTAGGTCAGTAATAAATAAAAGTGCCAGAGCACAAATACTCGGACACACAAATATACAAGCACACAGGCTAGTGGGGAGATTGTAAACCTTGAAGGAATGGACTTAAGCAAAGGCAGAAGCACCAAAACCCTTGTTAACTTTTCCCTTTTTAGTGTCAGCAATGTGTGGAGTAAGGTACTAGAAATCAGTGTATCATTCAGTGTTGCTTGCCTCTGAGAACTTAGCCCCACAAGGCTTCAGGCACATCTAATTATATGCTGAACCTGTGGTTAGCTGGCCATGGTACACAGGGAGATCAAATTGCCTTGATCCATTCATATACCTATGACAAGGGAGAACAAGTTTCAGCCTTATCTCCAAAGCAATTTCAGCAAAATGATCGGTTTGTCGTTCTTTGGAACCCAAGCACACACAATGTGTGAAGTTCAGCTTTTTGCAGAGAAGGACAGCATTTCATCTCTTGTTGTAGAAAAAACTAGTGGACCCCACAGAAGCACAAATGATGTGAAGGATTCCATTGAGAACTAGAGATGTAGCAGAGGACTTAGATGATCAGAGACATTATACAGTTTTTGGCACCTGGTAAAACATACATCGTCACGCTGGTCTTTGATGTTATATTATACTGCTAGAGAAGTAGGGTTAAATATATATTTTATGTTACTGTATTATGTACATTTTATCTTACTATTGTTGTGACCTACCATGGGACCTTCAGCTGAAGGGTGGAATATAAATTCTTAAACAAACAAAGGACCTCACAAAAGCAAAGGACCAGGACCACATGCGAACAAGGACACCTAATTCATATTCAACAATTTATTCTCAGATCAGGTGGAAAATGGACAGTTCAGGAAAAGGGCAAACAAGGAAATTAGGCAACCTTCAAGATTTACAAGTCATGTAGACAAGTCACACTAATTCAATTAGTTATTTGTTTTGGGTGCTCCCATTATTGTTGTTACCCACCCTCAGTCCTTTGGGTATACGGCAGGATAAAAATACAAATAATTGTAGTAGTAGTAGTTAGATCCTCTCATGCTAAGTAGTATATCTAGCAATGAGATTATTCTAGCAACTCCCAATACAACACAATACAGTACAATACAGTACAATACAACACAATACAATACAGTACAATACAGTACAAATATAAATATGAATACAAAGCCCAGATAAGAAAAGAAAAGGGTTGGGCATCCCCATAAAAATTAAACTTGTTATGGAAACAACAAAGAATATTCAGCCAAAAAACCCTAAAATAAAATACTGAAATTATCATGCAACGTTTCTCACCAAGACATGAATCGTTAACCAGTTGTCACCTTCCTGCAAAACAACTGCTAACAGGAAAAATAGGCAGTGTCAAAGACTTTGAGTTAGTGGACATAAGTGTGAATTGCAACGCCACACTTTCTATTACCTGAAATGCAATTCTGTTCTGAACGCAAGGTCTCTTCCTGTAAATTGTCTCAGGCACGATATGGGCCAGACAAGGTTCTGGTACAAAAGCTCAATTATAAAGAAATTCTGTCATAAGAATAACAAATACAAACCCAAATTCCTCAAGACCGGAGCTATTAAGAATTCTATTAAAATTAAACTATGGAGACTTTTAGGATGTCCAGGTCCACATAAGAAGGCAGGAGATATATCCATTCTACAACTGAGATAACTAGCTGCTGCCATATCTTTTGAAAAGACGAATTTGTGACCTTTGCTTTTCAAATTGTAATATGGTAATTTTTATGCCACTGTGATCTCCCACATGTAATTATACCAATGAGTTCTTTTCAGATGTTTAATTTCTCTCTTTAGTAACTGAAAGTATAAATGAAGCAGCTCTTTATTTTTAATAACTTTACTGTTGGCACTAAAGACCTTCAAGAGCATCAGTGGTTATCCATATTTATTTTAATGTTGTAGAGATTTATTCTTGGACTATAGTCCCACATGTTTGGATGATAGGTCAGTCCCACCTTAGATGCCTCCTAACTAGGTTGTGCACAAATATTCGTAACATACATTAAAAATTTGTATGAATTTGGCCAAATTCATTCATATTCAAATCAAATGTTGGCACATTTGAAGATTGACATTTGAATTTGAATAGAATGTTTTGATATGGGATTTGTATGGGATTGAACATTCATATAGAATTCAAATCCCACTATATTCTATTTGAACAAATAGGAATATTTTTGCATTTGAATCAATATTAATCAAATACAAAAAACAGTAATTCATGCACATCCCTACTCCTAACATAAGGGAAAAAGTAAATTCAAGATATGGTACAATTGAACTCAATTCATTTATAAAACAGTTTTTGTACAAGAACTACAAATAAGTATGGTGAATCAGATATTCTTGCAGATTTGTCTTAATGGCATGGCATTGTTTCATTGCTGGAGGGAAGTTTGATTTCGATGAAGTCTGCCTTAAAAAAAATGAATCAGCATCCATTTTGTCAGAAAACAAAATGTTTTGGAATTTAGCAGCAGTGGTGTAAAGAGGTTCATTTTTAAAAAAGATTTTCATTCTCATTTAAAATGACACCTGTTAAATAATTGCTAAAATTAAAAATGAATTCAGGTTAGCAGAGACCCTATTTTTTATCGAAGAAAATTTTTGGTCTCTCAAGATAGTGTAATGTTGATGTGAAAGAAATATAAATGATATACATTAATCATGCAAATAGCTTTGAGCTTCATTAAATAAACATTTAATGTAGTGCTTGCCTTTCCCCTCAGAAGTCACTATCATTCTTGTTATTTTTACCTTCTTGTCCCTTTTGCTTCATTGGGCAAAAAAAGGGGGGGACTTCAATACAGACTTTTCTTGCTCAGCCAACATGGTTAGTTCTGTTCAAAATATCTCATTCCACCACCCTTTACATTCCATTTAAGCTCCTCCAACTTGTGTCATTGGATGGCGTCAATAATAGATTATTTATTTCTAAGCTCAGTTGCTGTTGCTCAGGTTTGGAAGTTGGCTGACATAACTCTGATTTTTAAAATGGCTCAGTCAGAATTCCAGAAATTATAAGTCTGTCATTTGTCCCAGGGATGATTGTGAATTCCAAACATTTAGAAACACAGGGCTCACACAGTTAAGGATAGCCAACATTGCTTCTTGAAGGGAAGGTACTGATTTTTGAGAGGATCAATGAACATGTGGATAAAGGTAGGGGTGTACATGAATATTTGAAGATTTTGAAATTCAATTGAATCTGCCCAAATTTTGACATTTGAATTTGAATCTAATGTCCACAAATTTGAATTTAAAGATTTGAACGAAGCTCAAATTTTGGATCTATTTGTTTGAATTATCCAGACATTCCCATGTGTGCAAGTTTGTACATGATGCATACTTGCAAATCTTCATCTTTCCCACATCCATATACATTTGTATGGATCCCTACAGGACAAAAACAGTAGGAGGTATACGGGATAAGTATGAGATGCATACGGATGTGTACAGATGTGAATGGTTGCGTACAGAATGCATAATGATGTGAAAGGGCACGTACGAATGTTGCTGACATTCATAATTGCAAATTTGAATAAAAAATTCAAACAAATATATTCAGATTTGCTTAATCCCAATTGAAAATTCAAATGAATATATTTGAATTTGCTTATTTTGAATCGAATTTGGTTAAATTTGAATTTTTAAAGATTCAAATCAAATCAAATTTTTGTGTATTAGATTTGAATCAACTCAAATCCTGAAAATTGCATTTGTGTATGCCCCTAGATAAAGGTGATCTGGTAGACTTTGGGTGTTTTTCCACTGGCAGAAAGTACACATTTTTGCACCTATTAAGGACCCATTTGGGTGTGAGCCAGATGTCCCCATTTCCACCATGGCAACCATTTGGGACAAATTTCTTTCCACCACCACTGGGGAAATCTGGATCATATGGGTACATCTCAGCCTTTAATCCGGATTTTCTGTAGACCCCATTGATGGGGTCTACAATGGGGTCTTCAGCCAGAAAATCTGGATTAAAGGGAGCCTATTTCCACATTAGTTTGGCAATGGGGTCTAGAGGAGGCTTGGGGGAGGGGTCACCCATGGGGGGAGCCCCAAAACCTAGGCTTCAAAGTCATTTTGAAGCCATTTCAAAGTTACTTTGAAGTTGCCTTTGGAGATTAGCAAAGGCTCTGAAGATAAACCTCGGAGAATAAAAGGAGAACAAAGGGGACTGTTACCTTCAGGCATGGAAAGAGGTGCATATTAATGAGGCTGACTCATCCCTGCTCACAAGGAGCTAATTAATATGCACCTCTCTTGCATTGCTCTCACAAGGGGTTTGTCTTTGGGGCCTTTGCTGATCTTCAAAGTTGCCTTTGGAGGGACTTTGGAGCCTTTGCTAATCTCCGAAGGCAACTTTGGAGGGATTTTGGAGGGGCTTCAGAGGGACTTTGGAGATTGCACGCCCTGTCTCCCAAAACACCTGGGGTGACAGACAGACCCCTTGTGGGTCAATCCGGATTTGCAAATGGGTGCTCCGGTGTTTCCACAGCAGAGAGGCTAGCACCCATTGCTATTGGGTGCTAGACCACCTATGGAAACACATTGGGTACTTCCCTTAATCTGGATCTACTAGATCTGGATTAAGGGAAGTACCCATTCCTTAGCTCTGGATCTTCTTAGATCCAGATTAAAGGAGCGCGGTGGAAAAACATCCTTTGTCTATTTGGAATTTCAGAAAGCTTTTGGCAGAGTCCTCCATTAAAGATTTCTTATTAAACTTTACAGCCATGGAATAAGTGGCCTCTTTCTTTCATGGATAACCAGTTACTTAAATTATGGAAGGCAGAAAATTGGAGAAAATTTAGATTTTTCATAAAGATAGCTATAACAGCTGGAATCCACCAAATTTTGTAATGGGGTCATTTTTTTTTAACATTTACATAAATAATCTAGATTTATGGGTGAAGAGTTAAGTGTACAAATTTTCTGATGAGAACAAATTGTACAGAGTGGTTAAAAACAAAAAGTGTTTGTGAAAAGCTCCAAAAGGATCTGCGCAGACTAGGAGAATGGGCATCAAAATAGCAGATTCTATTTATCTATAAGTGAGAAAGTGTAAAGTGATAGATAGTGGAGGAAGGGAAAAATCATAACTTCACATGCACACTAATAGAATCTGATCCAACTGATTGACCAGGACATAAAACTTGCTGTAGTGCTTTCATGAAAGAGTCTTATTTTTCTATGTGGTGCATAGCTAACCTTTGATATCCATTCCCAGACAATCTGGTGTGTTTTTCCACTGGCAGAAAGTACCCATTTAAGCACCCATTAAGGACCCATTTGACTGAGAGCTGGATGACCCCATTTCCACCACAGACCCCATTAGGGACACATCTATTTCCACCACAGCCAGGGAAATCCGGATCATATGGGTCCTTCAGGACCTATAATCCGGATTTTCTGTAGACCCCATTAAAGGGCTCTACAATGGGGTCTTCAGCCTTAAAATCTGGATTACAGGGAGCCTGTTTCAACTGCAGTTGGGCAATGGGATCTAGAGGAGGCTCGAGGGGGAGGCACCTATGGGGGGACCCCAAAGTTAAGACTTCAGAGTGCCTCCAAGTCCCTTTGGAGTCCCTCTGAAGGCAGCTCCGAAGTCCCTCTGAAGGCAACTTTGGAGATTAGCACAGGTTCCGAAGAAAAACCCTTTGCCAGAGCAATGCAACTGTCAAAGGCTACAATGGCTCTGAAGGGTCTTTGAAGTTAGGGAAAGGGGAGTAAAAGCAAGGGGGTAAGGGGGTGCAGAGGCTTGAGTTTTCTCTCTTTCTCAGGGAGAAACCTTATTGCCCTCCTGGAAGAGACAAATTTCAAGCCCCTACAACCCCTTTGTTGCTGCCTGTTATTTCCTTACTGGAGCCTGATTCATCCAAGCGGAAAGAGGTGCATAATTAATGAGCTCCTTGCTCTTGTCTCCTGCTCTTCTCCCATAACTCCTGTCTGTTTTAAAAAATCTTCCCTGCTCTTTACAGCCATGAATTACAGGGCTTATGGACACATGTACAGGAAAAAATGTTGCTTGATATGCTTGTGGATAGATTACCTAAGGTTCTTCTAATCTTAAGAATTTTGTATTTGTGATAATGCATTGCAGCCTACTTATTAGAAAAGGTCATTTGAATACTCCGTGGTGATTTCACAAATAAATTATTTGGAAATGCTGCATATAATCATGTAGCATAGCCAACAGATGTTTCTTCTCTTTGCATTTAAATTGAATAAAATAAATGAATTTTCCTTTTGGTCACAATATTAATCATAATCAATAAAATATTGGTGCAATAGTAATATAGTTTTTCCCTTCAGAAGTTTGAACTGTTAATATCTGTACAACATCCTTGTGAACTTAGCACAGAATGTGTTCCTGGAAACATTTATAAACACACAGCTTCAGCAGAGAAAAGGAAATACCAGTATTGCAACACATGCTATTGATTAGATGCCTTAGGGACCATTCCATTTATTTATTTTGGGTCCTGTTGATGTAAATCAAAAGATTGTGATGTTGTCAGTAATACAAATCACAGGTAAACTAATCCACTGTGACAGAACTTGTGCTTTAGCGAGGCAAAAGATCATGATTTGATGCAGAGAAGTCATCTGTAAGAGTGTCAAGTAAGAACTGCATGGTCCTCTTGGACTGCATGAAATATTGAATGACCACACATCATGATATAGTAAAAGACGGCAGGCTGACTTTAGTAAAAGAGTTGGATCCAGGTTGGATCCAGGTTTGCTCCTTATGGTAGAATCCATTTCTAGGAGTGCTCTCCTTGTAGAGTGGGAAAAATTGCTCTGCAAATATAGTGTTGGTCTCTGCTCTGAAAATATGCCACAGGTCACTCTGCAGAAAGGCAGTGGCAGTAGGAGCTGTCTACAGCCTGTTTCAGAGCTGGCAACTTTCCACCAGGCTCTGAAAATTGCATGAGCCTGGTGAAATGTTCCTGGTGTGCAACTTCAATGTGCAGTTAATCTGATGGTTGGGTGATAAATCCCAGGTATGGACAAGTAGCAAAAGTAAACATAAAGAAGCATGTCTAAGCTGCTAATTAAAGAGCTGCTTTCTACAGAGCACTTTCCTGCTGCTGTGCTGCTGGTGGTCATTGGTCACATGACCAATCACTTGACCACTGTGTCTGCAGCAACTTCAAAGCTTTTGCTTGCGGCTGGAGGCACCCTGAGAGCTTACAAGTTTTTACTGCTCTACAGCTATAGGGGATTAAAATGACCTCACAAGCTCTGGATGGAGGCAGTGCTGTGACATACGTATGGAGTGTTCAAGAGCATGCAAGGCCATCCTGATGGGTAGGTGAGAAAGCCCCCCCCCAAAAAAACCCCATACATAATAAGAAGCAAATTTTACTGTGTTCAAATCGACTTTCTTCCAGGCTTGTAGGTGTCATATTTCACCCCTAACATTTTATTTCATTAAATGACAGGAGACTGTAAGTAAATTATATTAGGGATGTTTTTCCATAGAGTCACCAGGCTAATCTGGTAGTTGCTGGTCTGAAAAGAGGGAGTTCTGTATTTTTGTTCTAGAGGAAAGTATTACGTGACTTCTAGTATTTAATAAGTGGAATGCTGCTGCTTCTTTTTCTTTTTCTGGCCTGTTTCCTTGTAATTAGCCCAGTGAAGAGTTTTGAGGAATTTGACTGTCTGGAAACAAGTAATTTGAAAAGTTTTAATAGTTTAATATATTAATGTTGACTGTCTTTTGTGATGTTTTTCAAATGGACTCTCATGCCTGACTTTGTGTAAATATAGGAAAAAGAGAATAGTATATATCTCACAGATCAATAGAAATAAACCATACTTCTGATCTTTGATTTGCAGTTTTTCCTCTTGCACTGAACATCAGATGTGGGACTTGTAAAATATACAAGTTGTTTCCTTTGAAATGAAAACCAGCCCTCATAATTTTGGGTGAGGCTAGATCTGTAATGGAAAATTACATTTAAATAAAATGGTGAAAAAATTAGGTATGACTTTGCTATATATGTATTTTTATTTATGCTGTTTTCCATTAACATGGACTTTTAGAACATTTTTAAAGAAATGTATATGCACAAGTTTGTGAACTTGGGAAAATGCATTTGTCTGCAGAAGTAGATAAACTTCATAGTGGAACTGGAAGCAGAATCAGAGTTACACAGAAGTCCACAAGTATTGAATTTTTCAAAAACCTTCATTTTAAAATGTTTCAAAATTAAATTCTTCCTTAACAAATATATTGTAGATAATATTATAGCAACAGACTAATGCAACTTGAGTTGAAGAACAAAAATGCTGAATCAGCATTTAGTTGAGGTAATGAAAGATATATTAATTGATTTTAGTAGGTTTTCCCTAATAGCCATGAACCAAGTACAGAATTTGACCTCATAAGGAGAAATATAAAGATATCATTTCATGTCTTTATTCTATTCAATACAGTAGTTTTTAATATACATGGATGACTGACAATGTCTACTGAATGAGGCTGCTAAAATACAGGTACCTGTCTGTTCCAGCTGGTTGGCTTCTCAATGGGGAAGAACACCCACAGTGGTCTCTGCACCCACAGTGGTCTCTGCACCACTCAAACTCTTGTCTGCAGAAATGAAATCTGAAAACATGTAAGTTTTATTATTGTTTTATACTGTTTTATATATATGGTTTTATCTTAAATATGTTTTTTTGTTTTTTAAAAATATGCTGTTACCCGCCCTGAGACCTTAGAGTATAGGGTGGGATATAAATGTAAATATAAGTGAGTGAGTGAGTGAGTAAAAAGTTCTTCCTAAGTAAGCAAGGTTAGGATTTTAAATCATAGGAGCAGGCTTTCTTGCCATAAGCTGTTAATTGCATATAGAAATGGGAAATTATTAAACAGGGCTGCTCAAATATCCATATTTTTGGCATGAAGGAGCAATTAACTAATCAGTTCTTAGGATGTTACATATGGATTTCAGACAGATCATCCCTTATGTGCACTACAATATTTTATATGAACAAAAGTCTCTTTCTTTCTTTCATCTGTTACCAAAGACAAGCTTTTTAAATGTATTCTTAAATCATTAAATTTTTCACCATCATGGAATACTACATTTAACTGACAGAAAGTCATAAATCATGATTGAACCAAAAGACCTATCATGCCACCACCTGGTGATGAAAATATACATTTTGACCAGACTTTGTAGAAAAAAACATTGTTTCCAGATCTTCTGTTGGTGTTCCTCCTTAAAAAATTATACTGATTTATAGCAGTAAGGATTTGGCTGAGAAATGGCATGAAGAGTTATTAACTTACAAATCAAACTCAAAGCATCCCAATAACTTTAAAATGCCCAGTGATCTTGTGTAGCTTTTAGTGTTTCAGCAACTTCTCACTCAGCCTACAAAGTGGTGAAGTATATAAGAAGGAAAAGTAGTATAAATGCCTTTTTGTTCACATAGATATTCCCTATGGATATATTGACCTTATATAAGAATGCAGGAAGAATTACAGTGAGACAATCCATGTGTTCGTATTAAAGATGAACAAAAAACTTTTTAAAAATTGGAACGACTCTCTCAAATTTAATTTTGTTGTTTTTGCTTGGTATGCACTAATCCAAAACCTTCAGATGATATATTCAATGGCTATTTCCTTTGGAGATTTAGGAAGGTGAGTGTGGAAAGAGGCTTAATTCTTGGTTCTGGCGTTTTGATTTTTTTTTTTCAAATACTCCTTTGTCCTGTAGTGTTTGTATGCCTTCCTGTCTTGTCTTTTGGGCCACTCTTGTTTTTAAAGCCATTCAGCTAAAAGGTTCTCCAGGACATTTTGTGTTTGGGAAAGAGCTTTCCCCCTCAATCAGAACATCCCAATAGATAACTCCTAAACGATGGTGTGACGACTGTTGGATAAGGTAAGTTAGATGTAGGTATTATAGCTTTAGGCTATCAGCTGTTTTATGGCTTAGGAACATGGCTTACTAAGTTCTCGAGGGCGGAGTAAGCTAGCTCCATGCCAGAACCAATCAGAGCTGGATGTCAGCTTGGGGCAGAGACTATAAAAGGACATGAAACGAGAGTGTGTGGTTCTTTGCCTGGGTAACTCACTGAGGGGTGGGCAGGGAGCTCTTAGCTTTCATGAGGGAAGCTGGGTGAAAGGGTCCTGGTTACTCTGTGTGTTCTGTTAAAGGGTGTTTTTTCCACTGGCAGTAAGTACCCATTTTAGCACCCATTAAGGACCCATTTGGCTGAGAGCCCGATGACCCCATTTCCACTACAGACCCCATTAGAGACACATCTGTTTCTACACAGATGTGGTAGAAATCCAGATCATATGGGTCCTTCAAGACAATGGGGTCTTCAGCCATTAAATCTAGATTATAGGGAGCCTGTTTCCCTAGCTGTGGTGGAAACAGATGTGTCTCTAATGGGGTTTGTTTTGGAAATGGGGTCATCTGGCTCTCAGCCAATGGGTCCTTAATGGGTGCTTCAGTGGGTGCTTAGTGCTAGTGGAAAAACACCCTAGAATTGGGCAATAGGGTCCAGAGGGGGCTCAGGGGGAAGTCACTCACTGGGGGTGCCCCAAACTCTAAAGTCCCTTTGAAGTTGCCTTTGGAGCCTGCACTAATCTCCAAACACAACTTTGGAGATTGCACTCCCTGTCTCTCAAAACACCTGGGGTGACAGGCATACCCCTTGTGGGTAGATCCAGATTTGCAAATGGGTGCTAGACCACCTGTGGAAACATACTGGGTACTTCCCATAATCTGGATCTATTAGATCTGGATTAAGGGAAGTACCCATTCCTTAGATCCAGATCTTCTTAGATCTGGATTAAAGGAGTGCAGAGGAAAAACACCCAAAGACTGTTTGACTATAAAGAAGATTGTAACAATAAAAGGAATATCCGTTGGTTCCCTTTAAAGTGAGCTTGACTGTTGTCCTTGCGTAGAGGCAATATCAGTGCGTTCATGTAAAGAAGTACTGTGCCTTTAAGAAAGATAGAAACAATACAGAGAGGTCAGCAGCTGACTGATGAGAAAAAAAACCTTCTGATTATATTCAGAAGAAACAGAAAGGGGGGGTATTGTGTGGGATGCCTGCCAACACTGAGCCATAGTATACAGATTAAGTGTGAATCTGTGGTAGAGTACTATTGAGCAGGAAGGTGTTGGGCAGTGGTCACCACAGATGGTCAACTATGAAAGAAAATATCTGGCTGTCCAGATTCTAAAGATAGATAGCTAATAATTTCTGTAGTTTCCTGTCCTATAGTTTTTATCTTTCACTGGATTTAAATTGAATGGCTGCCAAATATAGGACACTTTATTGGGGAGGGCAAAAGGGCATATAGGACTATTCTATAGAACTATATCCTATGTAGAAGTTGAGGTTTGGCCACCTTGCTTAGCTTTCATAGTGTCAGGGCATAGCATTGTTATGGTAGCACATCATGCAAGCTTCAGTGAAAGAGAGGCAAAACTATGATATGGAATGTGTAGTAGTGTGTTGCTGGGGCATTGGCCCTATCTTTATTCATAGTTCTGGACCAGAGTTTGGTGAGGAAAGAATTTATTTGTCCTTCTTTGCTTATTAGTGCAAACCTTTGCTGAGAAACAGTATCTTTAGTAGAAACAAAGAACACTTTATTATGCACACCTCCTTCCAAGAAATTTCACAATGGGACACTTTTTCACAGGGAAAGAAGTCCTTGCTATTTGGTTTATTTGTATAAGCAGATACTGTATGACATTAAAGAAGGAAGAATGGATAGTTTCTTTGCATGAATAATAATAACAAAAGGGGGGGGGGAACTTGACTGTAGAACGTATGCTACCTCTCCAGCGTATATGTTTTCCTGGAAATGTATGCCTAACTTTTGTTAATAAAATATACCCTAAAGGAATACTGTACGTGCAATGTAGAGTTAAGAAATGGAGGAAGCTGGAAATAACATTTGTCTGGAAATCTCAGCAGAATACTAGATGTAGGTATTTTGCTTGGAACAACATAAGCCTTAAGCACGAAGCATAATTTTCTTACATCCTTTGCATCTTTCTTCACTATGCACTAATATATCCAGGCCTTGATCTTCTCCCCATGACTGTCCTTTGTGGACTGGATTACATACAGTCGCTTTCAGAGTTTGTTCTAAATTTTCTCAGCATTTTTGTCAACCTGCTCAATTACAGGATATGCTGTAGACTAGAAATGTGCACAAACTTTGATTGTAAGGTTTTGTTTGGACCCAACT
Source organism: Aspidoscelis tigris stejnegeri (assembly GCA_023333525.1). Taxonomy (NCBI): domain Eukaryota; kingdom Metazoa; phylum Chordata; class Lepidosauria; order Squamata; family Teiidae; genus Aspidoscelis; species Aspidoscelis tigris. The sequence goes on along the minus strand of JALMGA010000005.1, from coordinate 46,709,763 downwards.
GAATCTCCCTAAGTTTGATTTATTCTAGAAGAAGAAGAGTTGGCTTTTTGACCCTGCTTTTCTCATCCATTTAAGGGGACTCCAGGCTGATAAATCTTTCTATTTTGCCCACAACAAACACCCTGTGAGGCAGGTAGGGCTGTGAGACCTCAGAAAGAAAACTGTGACTAGCCCAAGGTCACCCAGCAGGCTTCATGGAGGAATGTGGAATCAAACCCAGTGACTACAAGGTATGAGTGCAGCACTCTAGGGGTAGGCACAGAGCCATTTTTCCACATTCTATTCAACTTGAATAGAATGTGGGAAAATTCAGCTCTGGCTGAATACCACCCTAGGGATGTGTGGGTATTCGGATCCGCACATGGATATACTATCAAATATCCATGCCTGGAATGAATAAACCCTCTACTCCACCGCTCCCTCCACCCCTTCTTTCCCACCCCCTCCCCACTTACCTTACCTCCTCGCAGTCACCATCCGTGGTGCCTTCTCCGCAGTGCCTTCTCTGTGGTGCCACCGCTGCTACTGCCATCCTGGGCCTGTATTTACTTCCCGGGAAGCCTGCTTGCAGTTCCAGAGGGCCCTGGAAGAGGCCCGCATTACCACTAGAGCACGCCCCCAAGATAAGTGGGCCCTAGGGAGGCAGATGTGCCCTCTCCGGTGGCAGTGTGGGCCTTTTCTAGGGCCCTCTGGAATCATGAAAGGGCTGTGTGTATGTGTATGTGTATGATTATGATTGTCTTGTACCTAAGACTGTGATCGGGTGCAAGAACGACGACAACAACAGCAACAAGCATTTCTGAGATGCTTCAGAGAGAGCTTTGAGGTAGGGGTAGTATGCTCATCTCCCTCTCCTAAACATTCTGTGCTAGAAAAGGTGGATTGGAGAAGGCTTGAGAACACAATGGCCGCATACTGTCTCTCTGAGGTGCCCCCAAGGCACTCCTTAAAAAAAAAAAATCTAAACACAGCCTAAGATTGATCCCAGTCTGAATGGAGGTTCCTAGTTCTCCAATGGTCCCTTGTTCTTTCAATGTGAACTCCATGTACAGTTGCTATATGTTGTTAAAAAAACATATCATACCAGCTCTTCCAGTAGCCTTTGCCCCTTTGTATTTTGGTTTATCCTCTAAAATGCTTGCAAACCTTCCCAGATTTATGCTATAAATGTACTATCTATACTTTTGTTTGAGCCAATGAAATATTTAGCCAGTTTCAGAACAAGGAATCACTCCTGTGTATTCTCCCATGATGCCTTTTCCTTATTTGATCTTTTTAAAATTAATTATTAACATTTCAGTATGGATTTTCAACCAAGCATGTATCAATTCCATTCTGCAATAATTTCTTCTAGTAGAAAACTCAAGAGAGTAAAATAACTATTTGTGCTGGATGAAAAAGTTTACTTGTGTATGGTTAAAAGGAAAAGAAGAAAAATATTGAATAAGAAACCAAAGAACAAGACTTACTCTACAAGTCTTGAAATTATTTATTGTTTATGTAAGGTAACAATAATAACAATCAAAATAGTGTCTCCCCCATCATCCCATGCTGTCTATAATGTTGGCTTGATTGATGGACAAAACAAGGGCTCCATTTATAGTATATTGTAAAGAGACTAGTACCCATAGCAACACTAAGTCTAACACTAGACTTTTTTCAACACCTAAGATGGCATTTATGTTTTTCTTATTATTCATGTTTTCACAAGTTATAATGGCAGTAATGACCTTTGGGTCAGATATTTCTTATGAATTATGACCAAATCAGAACCTCCTTTCATCTGCATTGCAGTTAACTGCCAGACAAAAGCTCTTCTTGGCCTTCAGTTTTGCATAATATCTAGTTAAATCATTTTCATAGAACTAAATTCTACCCCTCCCCCATTGCCACTATTTTATAACGTATTTTATAGCCTGAACTGAAGAGATAAAGAAGTGTCAAATGAATCTTAGAACTTTTCAATTATGATTGATTTGCTTTGTTCATTAGTCTCTGGAAGTTTCTTCACAGCGTATGTATGGTGCTTTGAATGTGCTATGAGAAGCAGAGTTTACACGACATTGCCTCTTTGTTGAGCATTCATTGTGGATGAAGAGAGGGGTGACTGCAGGCTTCCCCCACCAGAAGTGCCATTCAGAATTGACAGAGTGGAGCGAGAGGTATGTGGCCAGCAGCCTTGACATTAAGAATAGCACTAGAACTGCAGCTCTTTTCTTTATGTGTGAAATAGGGAATGTGCTAAAGTTGCCCATCTTTTATGGGGGCCATTTCTTCATGTTAGGCACTCTGGCTCATGTTTGGCTGGACTAACCCTAGTGCTGATTAAAAGTCATTCACATTCTGGACAGCCTGCCTGGACTCAGTCCTGGTAATCAGATGTGTAGGCTAGCTTCAAAAGCTGAGGAAGAAAGTTCCTGGCCTTCAGGGTTTCCAGCTGGAATCTTTTTGTCAGTACACAAACTTTCAGTGACATTTCTGACAGTGCTTCCTTGTGTGCTGCCAAAATGGCCTCTTGATGTGTTCTGGACTATGGGAGCATGCTTTCCACATGGCCATTGTAGTCTTGGATAGCAGAAGTAGTCCATTTGTGGACTACTTCAATGAGGTCTACCACAGGCTGAAAATGGCTTTCTGTTCTGGTCCACAGCTTCATCCGGTGGGGATGAAACATGCTAAGGAAGGAGGGATTAAGGCTTGTCCTGATAGGCACTAGAAGGCAAAAGACAGGCCTCTTGATCCCACCATGGGTTAAAATAATGGCTCAAATGGAAAGGATTTAAGGCTGCATTCACACATGTTAAAAAATACAGCTCAAAATTGCCTTAGAGGTGGCAGCATGAATATGTTAATGTTCTTATTCCACCTCTAATCCACCTTAAAGTTCAGATTTTTTGAGGGGGTGCATTTTCTGACTTTTAATATACATTAGTCACTAGGATGTAGATACCACCACTTCTAAGCTGCTTTTGAGCCACCTTTCCTGGAATGTTTTGATTAAAATATTAAAAACCACATTTCAGTATTCATAGTCCACTGGAAAATAATGAAACTTGGAATTGTTCATGACACTCTTCACACAATACAGGTGACTGACAAAACCCCAAGGTGTCTAGCGAACAGAAGAACCCACTTCATTAGCATAATAAATTACCTCCAGAACAGGAAAGCACATCTGGACAGAGATTTATATATAGCCTATTTCTATTGCAAATATTAAATAACTTCCCTCATTTTTGGCCCAATGCATTTTAATTTCATCATGGCCTCTTGTTTTTATCTTGATATTAAAGATGAAGTAGCATCTCAGATGGTTATGAAGAATTAGAATAAAGCTATATCTACTTGGAAGCAAATCTCCTTGAGATAATGGCATTTCTCATGGGGCACTTCTGCCATGGCAAAGGTCAAGAGATTCATTGGAAGGTCCTACCACTTTATTATTCCTGACTCACAATGGATCAATGGTTTGGTCCCTTCCAGACCAGTGGAATAAATCTGCAGTTAAGGGGAAAATCTCAACTTACCTGATGTGAAGTGGCGACTGGGCATCCGGACTAGAGCAGCCTATGTAGCTTCCTCATTGGAAGCTGTGAGAGCTTGAGCCAGTGTGAGCCATCACTTGGGATGAGGCAGCCTTTTGGAGTTGAGCTGCCTTCCCTGTTCTTGTTGGTTCTTCTCACTGTTCTGTCCGGAATAGTGGGAAGATTAGAAGTTTCTTAAGACTGCACTGTGAGTGCTGTTAAATCAGAATTAACGTAAATGCACAGTAGCTATGGGATAAAGCATCACCACAACAATCCATCAATCATGTGTGACACCCTCACATCAACTGTGCATTCTTAATGAGTCATAGTTCCTGACTCACAATGGGGAAAAGCCAGAAATGGGTGTTAAAAATAAACGTTGTTGCTGTTGTTACAACTCTTGGTGCCAACTTCATTAAAAAATAGCCATGTATCAACACTATAGATAGCATTCTGTGTTAAAACAGTACAGCAAAGTAAATGTTAACTGTGATTAATACTCTGTGCTACCTAGTTCTTCTTATTTACATAATGTGTTTTCATTGTAGATGCTCTTGGGTATATTTAGTTCAGAAAAGAAGTTTATAGATCATAAATAAATACAGCAACTCATTAATTTATGAGTAGACCTGTTTTGCCAGATTTTGAGTTTTAGGGACTGCAGAATGTCAAAACACCACTAAACAACATATGCAACAATTCTTAATTACATCTGCTGAAGTGTTAATCGAGGTTTTAAAATAGTAATGGTCTCTGAATATTTCTATGAAGGGCACTCTATGAAGTTGAGTTAGGATTGACAAGAGGTAGTTCTTTATTTTTTATCCAGAAGGTCATCAGTCTGTGACATTTAGTACTGGGAAAGGTAGTGATAGCAACCAAACTGGATAGTTTTAAGGAAAGGTTAGACAAATTCATGGAGGACACAAAGGATAGAATTGATGCCTAGATACTGCCTCCAGGATGGAGAGACAGACAAGATGTCTTTAAAGGCCGTTTGCAGGGAACTGAGAGTAGGTGAAAGTTATACCTTTGTCATTCTATTGAGAATGCCCAGAAGCAATTGGTGGACCACTGTATGAGCAAGGATGCTAGAAGATGGGTTGTGTTGATTCAACAGGGTCCCTCATCTTCTATGTCCTTATCTGACAGCCACTAATGCTAGAAGACCATGATAATCCATGCTATTTTCTAACTTTAATGTTAGAAAAAGCTTTTAAAGCTTTGGCTCTTTCAGCACTAGGCTTTATTTCAGTTTATACCCTAGAATATCATATTCCAGGATATACTCCTGAGTAATGCCCAGTGCAGAGGGCCTTAGTTCCTTTCCACATTTACCTACCTGTGATCCATGGCCATGAAGCTTGCATGAGGTTTTCGACATTCATATCTTCAGATTCAAATCTAACATTCGAACAAATAGATTTGAATATATTTGATTCGAATTGGATTTTGTTGCATTCGGATTCTAAACATTCAAGAATCCGAGGGAGCGAGAAGAACAGCATGCTTCCCCCTTCCAGGACTGAAGCAAGTGCCCCAACCTATAACATGTCAGAGTCTGCCATTTTGCAGTTCTTACTGGTGACAATGCATGTCCAAACTTAGCAAGCACTCCATCGCTAGTCTTTGAAAAAGCAAAAACTTTGCTTGTTGTTCACAAGTCCACGCTGTTGTGGCATGTTTTGTTGCAATAGAACTTGGTTCAGTTCAGTAAGTCAAATCACTTTCTAAGTTGAACTGTAGACAGAGCTGGTATCCCACTATCTGGAACAATCTGGAAAATTTCCTTTGATTTCATTCCCTGAGTTTGTTTTCTCCCTTTTTATAAAAAAGGGAAACACCATCTTACTACTATAATAATAAAGGACTTGGACTTAGTCAAAAGGCTTTATAAGTAATCTGATTTTGAAACTAGGTGGTTTGACGGTATGATCAAAGCTCTAATAAAAGGTTTCTTTCTTATGAGAAGTCTGGTGTTATAGGCAGAGAACAAGCCCATCTGCAGTTTGTATCAACATGTATACATCTGAGGGTGTAACAGTGTAATAAAAACATCTTGCAAAACTCCACTCCTCTCTTACATGCAATCCTTATGGATGACCTGCAGTCAAAATTGTATAGAGCTTCAGAATGAAACTCCAGCTGCTCTTATTGAAGCAGATTATCAGTTAAACAGAAGATCACCATAAAACAAACATTTGAAAATGACTTCATGAGAATGTTTGCCTCTGTGGTTAGAACATCATAAAATGAAAGGTGAGATAAAGTACTATGACTTGTTAAAGGTTCAACAAACATTAGCATGTGGTCTTATTCAGCCAATACAAATTGAAAGACATTAAGTTGTGGGTAGCAGTTAGACTCTTGTGCTTTCTGCACTTTCTTGTTAATACTGATCAAGGAGCTGCTTTAGAACATGTCTAATGTTAATCTGGATTAGATTCATGCTAAGGTGATGAGAATATAAATGTGGAATTAACACCTGAAATAGCCTTGTTTCATGTGTCAACAGGAAGAAGAAATGCAGATAAACAGTATTTATTTGAACAAATGATATATGCTGCACAATCTACAGTTGTATTAGGATGGAAAGAGAGTACTAAATGGACATTAAATAATTGGTACAAGTACCTAATGGAACAGGACAGATTTGAAAAAAATGTGAGAAATAAGATTTAAGAGCCAAGGATTGAAACTATGCTCCAAGATAGAGAATGGCTGGAAAGAATTATTGAATTATTTGACAAGACCTCAAGCTCTAGAAATTTTGAGAGATGAAATATTAAGACTATTTGTTTGGTCCAACTAAAAGTATATCAAGAGGTAAAGGAGAAAAACTATGGGGGCTCATTCCCATTATCACTTAAAACTGTTTCAAAATGGTTTCAAAACAGTTTGGATCCTTGCCATTCCCACCCCCCAATCAAGTAAAATGGTTTAAAAATGGTTTGGATCCTTGTAGTTCCCATTCACAATCAGTTTTAGGGCTATCTTGAGGATTATTTGGCTTTAAAACAGAATTAAATAAACACCTGATTTTTCAGGTGTTTCCCCAGTTTTGCTTTTAAAACGTTTCTTATTGCTGTGGGAACACTACAGCATTATCGGAGCAAATCCGTCATGAAATGGGTGGGATTTCTCCCAGCAGGACAGGACAGCCCGTGGACAGATTTTTAAAGTGCAGGGCTTCTTCAGCAGTTTCCTTCTCTCCCTGATCACAAAGTAACAGTTCAAGCAATACTCCTTCACACCCACAGACACGAATAACAATGTTGCCACATTGCCAGCAGTTTTTGGCTTCCCTGAAAGGCAAGAGGAAGGAGCCGCAGCAGCAGCAGTGTGTGTGTGTGGGAGAGAGAGGGAAGGAGATCGGAAGATTCTGCCTTTCAAGTTTCTCTTTTGCCTAGGACAAAGGGCTGCTCCCTCTCTCTCTCCCTCCCTCCTTCCCTCTCTGTGTGTGCTTGAAGGATCTTACATTGCTATAGCCTTTTTTAAAAAGGAAAGGAAGGTGAGGGGACCGAGTAGATTGTTTTTAAACTGGGGGCTGGGATTCCCCACGTTATTGGATCAAAGCCAATGGGGAGAGAGGGGTGGGGAAAGGCTCAGGAGGGGAAAGAGTGCTTTCTCCAACCCATTTTTGGAAGCGTTTTAAATGGTAGGACAGTGGGGACAGAAAATCGAGGTTGAATCTGATTGCTAGGTGCTGTTTGCTTCCTTTTAACGCACTTTACATATTGATGCAAATCCCGATGTAAATCTCGCTGTATATTCCATTTTATTCCTTAAATGGAAACTCGCCCTGGGTGGGTCCAGACTTAAGGAAGCTGCACACTGGAAATGGCACCCAAGGTGTGGACATCACACCTGATCCTGTGTAGTGATGGTGAAGATGCCACTGCTACTTCGAATTTACCTTACTGTGAATGATCAACACTCGCACTGCAGCATAAGGTAAATTAGAATGTTCCCACCAGTCTGGACAGGACTGCAAGATCAGCTATCAGTCTCGCAGCCGCCACAGAGGAAGCTGCAGACCTCCATTGGGAGTGGAGACAAGGAGTTGTTGGGTTGCAGCAGGTAAGCTGCATAGTTTAAAATATCTGAGGACTTAATCTGCTAATCTGAAAGCTGCCCATATGATGTTGTCAACTGAGTGTGCAGAAGGTAGAGGGACATATGTATATACCAGTTTCACTGTATGTCACAATCTTATTTTTCTTTTTATGTTTGTTTATGTTTTATTTTATTTTATTTTATTTATTATTTATTTTTCTATCCCGCCCTATACCCAAAGATTTCAGGGTGGGTAACAACCTTTAAAACAACAAAATTACAAACCAGTACATATTAAAGCAATAATGTCACTGTAAAAATAAATATTATGTAAAAATGATTCATGCTAAGGGCTCAAACACATTTGGTAGTTTCACCTCCTTCCTCATCATCTTTAAGAAGAGCAATACGCAAGGAGCATTCTTAGTGCAATGCAAGGTAGCACTCTTGTCAGACTGCTGCTGGCAACCCCAGTAAACCAAGAATCTGGCATTATGATTGGAATCCAGTTGCATAGGAGAAGAACTAGTATCCGCAGTATCATAATGTTTATAATTTAACAGCTGCATTTTACTTTTAAGATGTATCCTGCATCTCTTCCAAGGTGATGGGCATAGTTCTTCACTTTGACCCAATCTACATTAGGCTCTATTTTGGATTATATTTGAGAACAGGGACTTCACATTCATATGCTGTTGCAAACTATAATGGGTGGTGTATGAGGCCTGTCAGAGTCTACATTAGCATGCAGATGGCAGGTTGGTTCCAGTTCTGAGAAAGAATCTGGATAAAAGCCCAGTGCTGAAAGGGCCACATTTCATTTGTTCAGCAACCCACAGAGGTAGTAATAAGCCAATGAGGACTCTACCTCTTCTTCCAGTTTCTACTTTGCATTGATTTTTTTTAAAGAATAGCTAAAGTAATGGGTCGCCTGTTTACTATAACTAAAGAAATGGTAGTAATCCTTTGTGTTATGAAAAGAAATGTAAACAAATGTTAACAGCCACTTTATCAGTTGTTGTAAAGGGGTGGAAAGATGCAAATGAATGGTCTAGAGACAAATGGTATTATTATGTACCTGAACAGTTAAAATCTGATTTTCTCATAGAAAGAAGGATTTATGAAGGTCTGAATATTAAGGAAAGAATAAAAGATAAAAAGAAGAAAACTGTTCAATATGGGAGAAATATGAGGAGGAATAATGAAATCAAAGATGTGTTAAGATGGTTCTCCCATGATGAGACTGCGTCCAGACTTGGGAATACTGTGCACTTTGATGTGCAGTCAGGGCGTGGGCCTCACACCTGACACTCCATACTTTGTAGCAGCGGCACATTATGCTGCTGCTACTTCAAATTTACCTACTGCGAAATGATGAGCACTCGCTCCGCAGTATCAGGTAAATTCAAAGTTTCATGTCAGTCTGGACAGGATGGTGAGAACAGTGAACAAACAGCTCAGCTCCCATTGGCTGCCCCTCCCACATGACACGTGCCTCATCGCGTGTGTCACGGAAGTCTTGCAGCTCCTGAGGAGGCTGTGGGGCGGGACAATGAGTCATCCCTTTGTAGCAAGGTAAGCTGCGATTTTTCTACTAACTGTGGATTTTTTCCACTAGTCTGGAAGGCCTCTAATATCAGATAAGGACTCCAAGAGGGATTTAAAATTTAAATATATAAGATGTCTATGATTGCTATGGGATTTAAAATTTGTGTATTGCAAAGATTCATGTACAGTTGTGCCATCATAGCTAGACAGCTATTTTAATGTAGGTTTGATCAAGGTACCGTTTCTCATACCTTTTCACAGTTTGTCAGTCTGCAGTTTCCAAGTAAAGCTCCATTTACTTGTATGGTACAAATGCATGATTAGACAGAGCTGAATCATTTCTTGACCAAAAAGATATAGGCCGCGCTCGCACCCACCATGAATTCAGATTACTCTGAGCCTGGATTTTAGGCCCTTTGGGAACGCGACCACTGTGAATGTGGAATAAGGATGATCATATTGACCTTTCATAAAACAGAAAACTCTGAAAGAAGCTGAGTATAAAATCATGCTAGATTGCAACATATTATGGCACATGAAACTGGTTGCAGTCATATTTCTTTCAATCAAAACGGAAAGTGTATGGTTGATTCAAGAACCTTTTAAAGCTGAACTACACTAGTAAATGGCATTATGTTTTGGTTGAATGATTAATTAAATGAGTATTTAGATGTTGCTCATTGGTTTTAAGTGCACACTGTCTGTTGTCGCATTTTGGTTGAGTGCAATCATTTCTTTCATTTATAAGTCTAGGAAGTCTTCCAAATCTACATGATGTTTCTAGGTTGTTAAAGTTCTAATCTGTTTACTAGCTTAATGTGCCCAATCACCTGTAGACAATTATGTTCTGACTAATTTTTTAAAAAATAAAATTATTTCCGCCAACAACTCTCTGTTATAAATTTTGTTCTAGACAGGAATTTCAAACATCTGGCTTTTAGTGGTCATGCCAGTTTGAGGACATGCTAATCCCATATGTGGAAGATGTGTCATTTTTGCCTGAGCTAAATTTTGTAGATGAAAAATCTGAATAGACTGCTGCTTCCTCAGTGTTACCATTATGCATTATTTCCTGATAAAGGGCTTTTGTGGGGCTGAATGAAGAATTTGGCTGGGTGTGACACTTGAACCTTCTGACATTTAATATCTCTCAAATTTATTTTTAAAAGAATTATAGGCACAAGGAACCTCTGCAAATGAACAGATATTTGGCCTACAGATGTTCCCTGTCTTAAAAGTATGAAACTAACCATTCGTAGTTTTACAAATGCATATAAACATACTACTCTCTGCTGATGTGAAAAAAGTTGGAAAACAAAATAAGTTATTCTTATCTGGAAGGAAAATTCATAGTCAGCTCTTGAAATCAGAGTTTCCTCATATTCTTCTTCTGGCAGGTTCTATACTCAGATCTCCCCCATATTTTAAAAAGTCTGTTCTGTATAAAGCTTTGTGAGATTTGAAGAGCAGAACTGAATTGCCAAGAATCTCTTTGAATCTGGGGTCAGCTGCTTCATCCAAGGACTTGTTCAAGTAATTTTATATCTGATTAAATGACAGCTAAGCAAAGGCCCTTCTCCTAAATCAGTGGGTATGGAACTACACCCATGGATTCTGAACATGGAAAGGTGTGAGTGAAATCAGCACAGTCTGAACAATAGTTCTGGTCCAGATCAGCCCACACTTTGTGGCTGCACTTCCATGTCTCTGAGGGCTAGGAAAATCATGCCCCTGGGGGATGCATTTTGGTGGCATGCTATGATGCACTGCTGAAATGTATCCCCTGATAGCTCTGAACACAAGAGGCATGGCTTCTGCACAGTGCCCTGTTTTGGTTCAGGGGCATTTCACATTCCATCTAATGCAGACAGAGTGGACCAGAGAGGTGTGTGGCCTCAAATATCTGCATTAAAGTGCAGATCCATGAGGTCTATACCTAAGGGTCCGTTCAGAAAGGGGCTGAGATAAAGGCAAGATCTGCACTGTGCCTTTAAGGAATGTGACATAAAGGTGCAGATGTTGGACAACCCTGTCTTCTCATGGCACACTCAGTCTGCCCTTCCATGTCAATACAAGTACTTAGAGAACATTATAATGGTACAGTGAGATGAAAGAGCTCTTCATCTTGCCATTTCAGCAGTGTGTCCATCATCAAATACAAGAAATGAATTGCCCTACAGCTGTCTTTCCCAATGTGCAACTCCAGAACTGTACCTGGAACCATTTACATAAAAGAGGAACAAGATGGAAGCAAAGATATTAGGTGCTAAGCATCTAGAGCAAATGAAAGACAGTTATTCCCAGGGTAGAAATATGCTACTAGTCAAGTACGTAGGTATGAGGGAGAGCCTCCCAGTTTTCATAATAAATATGCTTATGGAGTTTTGTGGCTAATCCTAGTTTTTAATTTAATTTAATTTTTAAGTGGACAAAAGTTCAGACTTGTATATGATTTCATCATAGGATTGCCAAATGCATTGGGACCATATGTGAAGACCACAACCGAGGTCTAAATGCAGCAGGAAGTTCAGTATACAAGAATATGAATGGAATTTATGCTCATTTTTCAGCTTCAGCTATCATTTTTAAGTTAACCTGGTTTGGGGCCATGCTCTGTAAACACATATGACATGCATTTGGCTTTATATTGCTTCTGTTTTGAGTCAATGCATTATCAGTTTTCTTAGGAGCAAATATTTTTCATTGTCTAAATGATTTCTGGTGTTGTTTATCTTTTGAAAGTCTAATTCACATAATTGTTTATTTCCCAGGGAATTTCAAGTAAAGATTATGTTCTCCTCACTGTCTACTTTCCAGCAAGCCAGTAGGATCTTTTGGAGTCATAAGCAATGGACAAACAGATTTGGATAATTGAAACTTTTATTCTAAGATAGTATAAAATGAGAGACAAATTATCTTTTTCTCCCCTTTTGCCAATCCCGCCCCAATAGATTCTGTTTCATTCATGTAAGGGTTCATTTGTATAGACTTCTGCTTTTTGATTTGGTATAATTCATAACACTGGCAACTCATAGCTTTAAGGGTGTGCTTACCTGCCTTTCCTGCACTCCTATTGCCAGTGACACAGCTTCCTGTTTGGCTGATGGAAGCAGCTGTGCTGGAAATTTGAAGCTTCCCATCCTCTAGTTTGGAGAACTGGAAGAAGCTCTGCATTTAAGGCAGTGCAATGGGACATGCATGTTTGGAGGCACCCTAAGCCTCTTTTGAACTGCTTTTATAAAAACGTGTACAGAAATAGGCATCTTGCCCCTACTGTCTTCCAATTCTTATTAGTGAACTTTTGCAGTTGGTATTATTAAACATTTTAATAATTTACTTATGTCAAGTTAGATTTAGATTACACGTTTCTTCTGTTTTCTCATGTTCTTTGTTTGCAGCTTCTATTTTCCATATTGTTTCAAGAAATAATCAACTTATGTCTTGTTATTTTCTTTCCTTGTAGTTGTGAGAATTACATTTCTAGTCATGAAAGAGGAGACAGGCTATTTTTATTTCACTTATTATTTTTTAAATAGATATATCTCCATGAAGTCAAACTAACTCATAATAGATAATGATATACGGGATGTATGTGTTCGTTTTACTGTGTGTTTGTGTTAACTGAGCAGGTGGGGTAAGTTTATAATGAGGTGGTGGATAGCAAAAAGAAACTGTTCCAACTGTTTGCAAAATACTTTTCTGCCTTCCTCCACCATCCATCTGCCATCACGAGGGATCATTTGTAAGAGGATTCATGAATAGGCGTACAAGGAATTCAAGGCTGACCTTGAGCAGGACCAAGCTGTATTGTTGATTTTGCTGATTGTATAAAATGACCCTCTGTATAAAAGATGGTGCTGCTCTGAACATTTCATAACTGGAATTCACAGAATGCAATGGACTTTGTTTAGTTTACTGTTAATACAAGATTATATTCATGATCAAGGTTAACTTTATCCTTTTCATCTAGCAGTCTGCTGAAGTCAAATAAGAAGCTTCAAGTTTCACTGGAAATCATTACCCCCTGAAAACAAAAGAAAAGCAAACATGCTTGCCTGTCTTCAACATTAGAAGCCTTTTGAGACACAAGAAGTAACCCTTTTGCCAGGATTGGTGACAGCGTTGTGAAAATGTTCTGGGTCTCCATACAAATTTTTAATAAAATCCAGAGTTTAGTCTGAATGATAACCTTTATGGAGACTTTGGTCAACATGGAACTCTCAGAATCCATCCAGATCTAAGAAGAGAGAGCTGAGTGATGCTAGGGACATGATGGTGGGGTTATACTTTTTTCGTAACACTTCAGTTGGATTTATAGCTACTTAGTAGATGCAGGCAGTGCAGATTCCATGATGTGATGGCCACGGACGGTTTAGGGGATGCAGAGACAGGTTCCATTTGCACTTTGTTTCCTGTCCCTGGAAAGCAAAGGTTGAAATGGCCCAAGTATGTTCTAAGTATCTGCACTTGCAGATGCTCAGTGAACACTTAATCCTCCCCAACCCTCCCCAAAGTTTACCTGCAATGTGAATGGTTGCCTGGATGGCAGCCATGTCCAAATGCTGGTGCTGGCACCAGCATGCATGTGTGGTACCATCACCAGGGCAACTGTGTGACTCAAAGTGCCAGTGCAATGGCATGACGTGTCACATGTTCCTCCAGTACCAGAAGAAGTGCAAATGGGCTGACTGGAGCCTTATGAGCTCTAAAGAAAGGTAGGTACATGTGTGGCGCAGTTCAATCTGCACCACACATAGTGCACACAGGGTGAGCTCCCACATGGAAGGTGCCATTTCTGGATAAGAAACAGCTCCTTCAAGTGCAGGTGGTTTGTCTGGTAGCTCATCCCACATGGACTACCAGGCCAAGTGTGAACTGGCCCACATCTATGACTGAGAAGAGGTTCAGGGAAAGAGGGGGCAGGGAATGGCTTTTTGCATTTTTTAGATCCTCTTAGCTGTGCAGTCCCAAAAATGTTGGGAGGTGGGTAAGGGGTCTCCTTGATAATCCCAGTCCAATTCTAACTGGAGGGATGATTTGCTTACTTTAATTTTTTTTTCTCTAGCAATAAATGTCATTTGTGGCAGGGGAGACATGTTTTTCCTGGTATGTCTTACTTTAAAGGAGGAAAGGGGAAAGGCTTTGTTCAGAAGGAAGGAGACACAAAATGCCAGAGACTGCATGCACCTGGGACCTGGGCAGAGGGTCAAAAGACCAGTTTACCCCACTGCATCTTAATATTACAAGGGGGAAGCTCTTTTGGGAATGTATCAGAAAGGCATGAGAGACGAAGTGCTTGAAGTTATTTTTCAGGTTTAAAGACTAAATTAATTGCAACATTTTGTTTATATGAAATGTGACTTGCCCTTTTTACTTATAATCCCATTTATACCTCCCTGATTGGAGTCTTTACTTCCTTAATTACAGCCAGTCACAGTTGGCTGAGTATTCAAATTACCTCCTGGCTTTACTGATATCCAAAACCTGTATTTTACACCTCTCCTACTACACCCTTGCTCACTTCTGGCCCATTTAAAACATGCAAGCAGCTCCAGTCTAGGTCCATCCTCCATCTTATTCTGGCTGTAGTCCTATAGCTTTACACAGGCTACCACTGGGGCAGCTGATCCTGCTATTCTCAGGCAGAAAAAGCCAAGAGAAAAGGAAGATTTGGGGGGTCTTGCACATTGCTGGATACAGCAGTGTATACAAAGCATTGACCAAATCCTGCTACTATGCACAGGGTTTAAAATTAGTTTGCTTTTAAAGCCAGTACTGAGCTCTCTGTATTGTAGCTCAGTATAATGGAATGTATAAATTGGAATGTATAAATAAATCCAGAAATTGCACTGTAATTAATATAACATTTCAAAAAACAGCTGTTTCAACCAAAGGGCAGGTTTAGAAATTTTTTCCATCAACTGACATACATTCTCATGCATTTACTTCTTAGATGGTCTTTAATCTCTCTGTATATTTTTGCATTCATTTTGATTTTTTCCTGATGTTGAGTGTTAGCTTGCGTCTTTGGAAACTCTTGACCTCCTAATCTGTGGCTTCATTGTTGAAATAATTGTTAAAATCTTTCATCCACCAGGTCAGAAGTTCCCAGGGAGAATGAAAACATTCAGAAATGGTGGTAAAAGAAAGAAAGAAAGAAAGAAAGGTCTATAAAATTTCATATGGGCTCATTTGAACAAAAAATATAGAAAACAACCTGCAAAATATTACTTATTGAAACAGTGCATGTCCAGACACAGCATTCAATCACTGTACAGGATATCTTGATTTCTAGAGGTCCTAACATGATATTGGCTTTCTGTACCATTTCTGGACCAAATTGCCAAAATCAGGACTACTGTGCATTATGATTAAGTGAGTCCTCAGCCCATTTTAACTCAATAGCTTATTTTATTTTGGAAAGAGAGACGGCACTACTAGACTATTTCAAGGTGGAACCATACTTTTTAGGGCATGTTCCCCATTTCTTCCCATTCAATGACAGACCCAGGAGGCCGAGAATGTCATAACTAAGTTGGGAAGAGGGAACAAAAGAGACTAGATGGTGGAAGCTATGCCTCCTTTCTTTCCTCTTCCTGCAAGGAGGACAATGTATCCCCCACATTTTGTTTCATCCAAATGAGACTTTTGCACAAGACTGACACTGTGCTTCAGTGATTTTAGGGCAAACAGTGCAGTACAGCCTACCTGTCTTTTTCAAGAACAACCAGGAAGTGGGGGTGCATGCTGGTTGAGGTATGCCTCCATTGTGCCTGTTTGGGGGCACAGTTCCCTTACCATAACAATGGCCCATGTCACCATCAAATTTGCCATCAGCATGACACTTCATTGTGGGATACATGTCACCATATTTGAAAGCAAGCTATATTCCCATTGTACCCTGCTTTGAAATTGCAAAGTAGTACAAAGTAGCACATACTGCAATTACAAAGGAAATACATTGGGACTGAGGTTACAGATTGGAGTGGGAGAAGAAACAAATAGTGAATGACCAGTAATGCTCCCAAGGGAATCCAGGAAATGTGGAGGGTGGAGTTTGATGTTCCTGCCTCTGCAAAGTCAAGATTTGAATGCTGGGACTCCTGGAGTGGAGGTGTGAGAACAAGCAAGTCTGAACTGAGTCAGTAATGAACAGGACACATACTTGATTCTTGTTCCTTCCCAGTCCAGATTATCACAGCACATGATAAAAAGCACAAAAAAACTAAAAGCCACTAGGGATGAGTGAAAAAATGTTTGTCATCACTACATGCCACCCATCCATTATGATTGATGAGCATGAACATTTTAAAATTTCTAAAGTCTTGGATTCTCATCTTTTTAAAGGATGCCTGCAATATCTAGTACACTGGCTTGGCTACCCCACTTTGGAATGCTCCTGGGTTTATGAATGCCAAATGCCTACTCCACCAATTCCATTCTTAGTACCCCAACAAACCCGGTCCCAACTTAGTTCAGGCTGACATTCTATTTCTGTGGGGAGACAGTTCATGGGGAGGGGGATGATGTGAGAGCAGCCTGCAATGGGGTTAGATGCTTAGACTGTCTGGGGCTAAGCCTTAAGACTCAGGATCCACAGAGGTATGTCTTTCATTATCAGCTCAGTAAAGTGAGCATCTCTCCGCTATACTTACGTGTGAATTCTGACAGCAATTCCTAAGGAATTGCAAATGTTTGAAACTTCACATTTAAATTGAATGTTGGCAGTATTCAAAGACTGACATTTGCATGCAAAGTGAAAGCTTTTGTGTCTTTGTTTGAAGCTTTGTTACATTCAGAGTGGCTGCCCAGTCACCTCCACAGCAGATTTGGATCAGATTTGAATTGGATTTGGATCAGAATAGATCAAATCGGATTTGGATTGGATTCAATCAGATTTGGAGGTGGGACTGGTGGACTCAGGGATCTGAGGAGAATTCAAAGTGAATTCAAAGCCTAGCACATTTGAAGTGACTCCATATACACGAGTACAGATTTCTGTTCCATTTGTTTCATTGCAAAGTGAATGGGGGGGAGGGATAATGAACATCCCTAAAAGTCACTGAAAATATAACTCTCCCATCTACATTCTCCTCTTCCTTCCCTCCCTGCTACCCTGGCAGGACTATATTCAGACAAAACTGTACATCAAAGGGCCAGGTGTAGAAATACATTTAACCAGGCACCAAAACCCTATGTATTTTTATTTAAGTTAAGAATTTATATACTGCCCTTCAATCAAAGATTTCAGGGTGGGCCACAGCAATAAAAAATATAAAATTAAGAGAATAAATGTAAAACATATTTAAAATATAACCCTCCTTCCTTGGCAGGGTAACACTCTGAGGAAGCTAAACATTAATGAACTTTTCCCTTGCATGATTCTCTGAAACATTCTGTGACCAAGTATGGTGGAAAAAAATCTGCAAAGAATGGACCACTGAACCAACTGGAGGCAGCTCACAGTTGCAGACAGCATTCTGAACTAGCCAGGACTTCATCCACATTGCAGCCACATTTCTATTTTTGGATTGGCCTTTGTCTGAGGTCATTTCACATGATATGCATCACTTAAATTTACCAATGCTAATAGAAGGCACTTTGTAATGTTACATCAAAACAGTTTGTCTCATTGGCCCAAGTTATAAAATCTGATTAGGCAAAGTAGAACTATTTGTTATGCACTTTATCTCCACCCAGATGAAAGAAAGGCAGTCTAGAGTTTGTGAGTTCCATCCATCTCTATTTGTAAATAATTGAATGCCAAGCAAAAGGAAGGACACATACAAATTAGACACAGCTGGAACTTTGTTCTGTTTGCTCTTCCAGCCAGTGAGCTGTTCCCACCTTCATAACAGTCCATTCCGGGTCCCCACAATCAGTTTTTCACTATTCCTCTGCTGCAACAATAAACAGGAAACATTGTTCTCCAGCTAATGAAAATGACTGGGATCTGCAACAAAGTGGGGATGAAACGGTTCCTTTTCACATTTCGGCCACTCCATTCTCTGCATCCAGCTGTTGCTCCACCTTTCCCCACCTCCAGTGTTCAGCATCCTCTGCCTAGGCACCATCTAGCCTTTTGTTGGTTAGTGTGATGAATAAATGTTTGTGTGCTAATTTTTCCCCCCTCCTACAAAATAAGTTGCCTGCTGTTAATCCTTGGAGAACTGCTTGGAAGTTGTTTCTCTTGGCAGAGCAGGCATAAAGAGAATCTGAATGATTTTCACACATCTATGCTAAATCTTTAACAGGAGTTTTGGGTTGCAGAACTGTCTGGCCCTATTTCTGGTTTGTCTGTGGGGTGGGGCATGGTAAGAACATCACCTGTGTGAGCAAAATTCTGCTCCCTGAGGCATTCCAGCACACACAGATCTATACCCTAAAGCTCCATGAATCTTCTTCCCACCCTTCTGCAGGGACTTACCAAAGAGTGGATGCCTTTGCTTATTTGGGAATTCTTTTTCCATGTGTTCTCACCCCTCTCCCCTCATTTCCTGAACAGACAGAATTATCGGATGAGAGATGATGGGGCACTTCTTGAAGCTGCTTTGCAGGAAAGTTGTAGTTTTAAATTCTAGAACTAGATAGATCAGTGAGCTGTTTCAGTAGGAGGAAGCTCCTTATGTCCTTATGCAGATGAGACTACAGTGGTACCTTGACATACGAGTTTAATTCATTCTGTAACCTTGCTCTTATGTCAAATCGCTCGTATCTCAAAGCAATTTTCCCATTAATCCATTCCAGCTCCCAAAACACAACCTCAGTTGTTTTTTGTTATGTACTGTACTGTATTTACAGACTCGTATCTCAAATCTTGCTCTCATCTCAAAGCAAAATATCACTCACTCGGCGGCTTGTATCTCAAAACACTTGTATGTCAGGGCACTTGTACATCGAGGTACCACTGTACTAATGTAAAACCCTCGCATGTGCTCTGAATGATTAACAATGGCTTGTCTTGTCTATGGGAAGCACTTGCTGTGTAGAAAAAAAACAAACTTTTGTATAAATACATGAAGAAAAACTACCTGTGTGATGTCATTGGCATGGTCACAGAAGTCCTCCAATGCTACTTAACTAGTAACATGAAAAACTGATGCTTCTTTTGAACATCTTGTATGAGTGCTGACATAGGCAGCCACGTTCTACAGAACAACATCTTTTTCCTTTGTTTTTCACATTTGTTAAAAAAGAAAGTCATCTGAATCATGCTTGAGCTGAACTACCTGAAGGTGATTTAGTCAAGCTTCCTGGTGCAGAGCCCAACTGAAGAGGAGAAAAGATGGTGGCTCCTATTAGGGGCCCTGTTCTACAACACTTGCTTACTTTGAACCTCTTGCATGAAATTTATGACTGCACTAATGACAGAGGAGTGGGCATACTGCTGTACGAAGTATGATTAAAAAATATAGTCAAGTGGTATTAAAAAAATTAAAATGAATCTCGGTGACTTTCAAGTGAGTGTTCCTTTCTAAATGCTTAACTACAACTTGTCATTTAATTACCAATTCTTACTTGACTTATAATTCTCCTGGGGTGTCTGGAAGGTGGATTTCAAATTCATAGCATAAATCTCATCTCATCACAGCATCTAATCTAATTTTGAACGCAGAACTGACATTTCTCCCCGATGCATCCTGAAATTGAAAAAGGAGGTTGCTAAATGTCACTTCTATGCCAACGCACTTATATTAAATACCCTTTAACGATGGACATGCGACCAATTTTTCTGTCTTCTGCCACCTTTGCCCTTTGATTTTGAGATGATGATGGAACAGTAGAACTACTTCTGCAGTGTAAAGCCTGTTCAAAATGCTAGGAGGTAGCACTGTGCCATGATAGGGGCCACTGATTGATTGTAGCATCAACATAAGGTCTCTCCAAAGCACCAATAAATCAGCTAGTCTCAAAGGTACTTCCACAGCACTTACTACAGACTACATAGCTACTTGGCTTGAATATTTCTCAAAGAAGGCAAAAGTTATCCTATCATTTAAATTTATGAAAATTCACTAATTTACTAGGAGCCTCCTTTCTGCATGTTGATGTCATCCTGTGTTCCATCATCCATTACAACTTGTCCAGGTAGCTTTCTTGGCAACAATATGGAAGCGTTTTGATGTTGCCTGTTTGTTTTTTAAACTTTCCAATCAATGCCTCTAAGATCTCTTGGTGGCCTTCCATCCAAGCATCAGCCAGGTGTGTTTCTGCTTAGGTTTTATAGGGTTTTTTTTCATTGACCTCCCTTAATCCAGATCTAAGATGATCCGGATCTAAGGAATAGGTGCTTCCCTTAACCCGGATCTAGTAGATCCGGATTAAGGGAACACCCAATGCATTTCCACGGGTGGTCTAGCATGCAGTAGCAATGGGTGCTAGCTTGCTCACAGAGGAAACGCTGGTGCACCCATGTGGCGCTCCAGATCTACCCACATGAGGCCCGCCTGTCACCCCAGGTGTTTTGGGGGACAGGGGGAGCAATCTCCATAGACGCTGTGGAGATTCTTTGAAGATCCTCCAGAGTGGCTCTGGAGAATCTCCAGAGTGATCTGCCACAAACTTCAAAGATTCTCTGGAGCCTTTCACGAAGATATTGCTTTCATATGGGGTCCTCTTTGGAGCCTATGCTATTCTTTGAAGGCAACTTCGGAGGAACTTCAGAGCTGGCTTTGAAGAGTGTGCACAGGCTTAGAAGCTTTGAGTTTTGGGGCACCCCCTCTTGGGCACCCCCCCCCAAGCCACCCATAGACCCTATTGCCCGATTGTGGTGGAAACAGGCTCTGTATAATCCAGATTAAATGCCTGGAGACCCTATTGTAGACCCTTTTAAGGACCCATATGATCCAGATTTTCCAAGAACAGGTGAAAACAAATGTGGTTCTAATGGGGCCTGTAGTGGAAATGGGGTCTTCCTGCTCTGAGCCAAATGGGTCCATAATGGGTCCTTAATGGGTACTTGGTGCTAGTGGAAAAACATCCTAAGTCTAGTCAAAATAGTCTAGTTGTGGAATCTGGGGAAGCCTTATAGATTTATACATAGCAGTAACTATCATTGGTATCAATGGAGCTCATTCTCTGGTAGAATCTGCCAAGTGCTCTTATGGTGCTGTGGTTGTGCCTGATGAGAGCAGGGTCCAACTGATCTGCCCCTCATGTCACTTTCATTCCACTGGATATATGGTATCTGCATTGACTTGCTCTTCTGATACCATCATGCCACTGTAAGTGTCCTTTATGATGCCTTAATAGCTCTTTCTTCACTCATTTGCACCGTTTCTGCTGCTGCACCACTACTGCTGCTGGTCTAGACCTCCCAGCTTGCTTGGCAGCCTCATCAAACAGCCATGGAACCATTTCTTGTGTTCAGCCTACCAGGATTCCAGCCAGGGAATTACTGGATTTGATATTGATGGGTGAGGGTACACTGTGGCTTTAAGAAGAGTTCTATAAGCATAGTGTTCCTCTAGATCTACAACAAAACAGAGCTATACTTGTAATGCATTTCTCCTGTGAATATCTTGCCTCAGAAGAAGACATAGGACTACAGACTGATGACCTGGTTTAATATTAAAACTAAAGTTTATGGCAAGCATTACTTTTTTTCAGGCATATTTTGGATTTTGGATCTCCAAACAGCTTGTAAATCAGTCTCTTCCAAATTACTGTTTTGAACGTGTTTATTTTCTTTATTAACCTAATTTATAAAGCTGTACTCTGTAAGCTCCCCGGGTTACAAATAAATGATCAAAACACATATCAAAATATAAAATATAGTACAAATGCAAAAAATAAGACATCACATTAAAACATTAGGATAAGAGCAAATTAAAACCACATGATCAGGTTCTACTATCCAGATATCTGTGATTATAAAGCGCTTACTCCAGTCCTTTAAAATACGTACATCAATTGGAGCAGACTGTCTTACAGCCAAGTTCGCCCCCCCAAAAAACCAAACAAATGAAAACTAGCAGCTTTTCCCTGTTAGCTGCCTCTTTTACTTCATTTTGCAGAAGCATACAGAACTTGGCTGCTTTAATAGAACAATTAGACTATTTCTGCAATCTGCATGGTAGGTTAGACCAGAGCAGCATACTCCAGTCTAGAACAATTTGTCCCAAGTTGAGATGGATTGCTCCTGGCCCAGAACAAGACAACCATCCACTGTTCTGTACCGGCTCCAGATCTCATGCAGGAGAGCTCCATATGCTCCAGACAACAAGAATGAAAGTCTGTCGCCTTCAGAACTCCTGGGGACACATTTCAGTGGTGTGCTTTGTCATGCCACCAAAATGGGTTCCCCGTGGTATACCGGACTGCACATCTCTGTGGTTCAGCATACCACCCCTGAGTATGCTGATAGATGTCAAAAAAAGAGATCTACCAGTAGACCAGACCAGAACACCATTTTGGTTGTCTGGTTGGGTCTACATTCCATCCTGTATGGTTGTTGGTTCACTTGCTGCAGTTTTGGGGCTGTTGATGCTGTGTTTCATAGTTCTATTGTGATTCTGAGCTTTCAGATATAGCTATGATATCCATCTTCAGAGGATCTGACTTCTGGAAAGGTCTAATACAATTGATGGTCTTCTAGATCTTGTTACCCTTCTTATAGATGTCTTCTGCTTATGCCTACTTGTGATTTCCTGGCAGCTGGTTTTTGCGTGGTTCAGGTAAATGATGGTCTACTGAGCAGATCCTGAGTACTCTTCATTTGCATAATCCCTGGCAATGACTGACAATTGTGCATTTCCTTTTTCAGGTGCTGTTAAGATCCTGGCCCCTGTTAAGAGATTCCATGAACTGGCTACTAGGGGGGCCGTGAAAATAAAACAACATCCACTTAATTTTAAGCAAGACCATGGGCATTACCAGTACTCTGTTATTTCTTTACTTGTTTGTCTTTTGGGCTCCATCTGCACCAAGCTTGATTCTGGATTATATCTCAGAATAGGGTTCTGCTGTCTTCAGGTTAGTGCAGGCAATGGCAGGCCCTGCCCTGAGCCTACAGCAGTCAGCACCAACATGCAGATGGCAGCCTCCTAATCTGAAATATAATCCAGAATGAGGCCCAGAGCAGACATGACTTTCAGTATCATGCAATGGTTCTTTAGCATTCAAGTCTCTGGGTTTCCATATTTTGGACCAAAATCTAAATCCAGGAAAACCTATTCTACTTTTATATTTTATTCGTGATGTCATCTATCACAAGAAACATAATTCAAGGATTTGATTTAGGAGTTCAATGTATTAGCATTTTTATAGCAACCTTATTTGATGAAGTCTCTTATGCTTGTACTGCTGTCATGTTAACCTATTCTGGTTGCTGAACCCCTAAAGTTTGCTATATATTCACTGTTTAACAGACAGGTGGAAGATGAATTATGGTCTGTTTCAGCCATTATATATCACTCTTCCATTCTTGTAAATGTGACAGTATTGTTATGTTTGACTGCCAGAAAAATTTCTTAAATAGCAGTGGTTTCTTCTGGTTCCAAAGATTCAAATTGATTGGTTTTAGGAATCCACAAGTACTGAGTGACATTCTATTAGTAATTAGCTGGCTGACTATAATAGCATTTGTTTAATATATACTATTTCTAAGAACTATGCTTTTTATGTCCTCCTCCCATGTCTGCAACATTTAACACATGGTTTCATAAAATTCAGTAACAGACTTATGTCACAGCTGAAGTACAAAATGTATAGATCAGAAATGCAATTTTTATATACATACATACATATATATAAAAATCTAATAATGAATAATGTACATGCCTGATGCTGCACAGCCATAACCCCATACATAAGGGCTGGTTCTACTATTCATTCTAGTGGGGAGGGTGAAGAGGTACAATTTCACAATAATTAATGTCTAGGGAGGAAGCTCATCTGTAAGTTTAATCACAAGCAGGTATTCAAGCAGTAAATGTTTCCATCACCACATAGCCATGAAAGGAAAAAACTGCACCTGTTTAATTTATATCTGCTGTACACCTGTTAAAGACCAGGCATCTTGCCAGAAAAAGGTGGCAATATTAGCCATGAAGCCATAAAATTGCTGGACAGGATCTCTGCTAACTGTGGTAGGCTGAGGTTTACATGTAATAAAGCACTCTAGGTTTCAGGAATTGGCTTTAATCCAAGACTCCGTGGGTGCCCTGATCTATAAAAGAGGTTTCGGTGGAAATAGACTTCCCTTTCATAGTACTACTGGTTAACTGTGTAAGTGAAATGAAGAAAGAGTAGCTAGATCAGCATAATTTATATAATGTGAAAAAAAACCTTACTGTATTCTGCATAGATATGGATGTTTAAGTAAGAAAATAGTAGATAAGTTAATTTTATGTTGTTTATGGTTTTCCAGGTAAGATATTATATTAGAAGAAGGTTGAAAATTTTGTTTGCAAAAATCTGGTTGCAAAACATACATTGTAAATGTGTACTGTTGTTTTATGCAGATATGGTTAATTCTTATTATGGATTGCAGTTCATGGCTGGTACAGTTCTAGGCATGGATTGCTGTTCAATGAATAGGACTGTTTAATTTGATTCAGTTAAATGCATTGAAAGCCATTAAAAGCAAGAATTAGGGGCGTTTAAAAAATGACATTCAGGAACTTTGAAAATTGTTTCAACAATATAAGCTTTTAAGATGTTTTGAACCAATTGCTGAGGAAAGTAACCAGAGTTCTGCTGAGGGGAGGAGAGAGGGGAGGGGGGTTCTCCCCTGCTGGGCACTGAAGAATGGAGAGTGAGTCCACATTACAATGTAACAGTAGGAATGCCAAAAAACTGACCTCGCTGCTGATTTTAAAAGAACTGGTTTGAAGCCAGATTAAATTGCCGAGTAGAAACTTGACCTTACATTAAAGGAAAATGTACTGCACTTTCCTCCCTTCAAAAAGAAAACAAAACAAAACAACAAGAGCAACAGGAATTCTAATTATATTCCAACTCACCAGCTGACTTCTCCATTAATGCTGCTTTAACTGATGGGGATGGTTGAATATGTTTGTGGTTTATCTCTCACCCTGAAGTTCAGAAATATTATCCCAATGATGTTTTGTAACTAAAACCTAATGATCAAAACAGTAACAATAACAAATAAGGTATTAGGACAAATCACTGCCCAAGTGTTGCTTTTTTCTTACTGGTAATCACGTATAATGTGGCATCCCGTCTTCTGCATGCTGGACTGGAAGAGAGGGCCCTTCCCCTCTCTAGGCTGGTCCATCTGTATCAGGATGGAGCGTGTCCAATTGTTGGCAGCTAAAATGGTTGCCTGTAATGGATCTACTGGTGTTTCAGCAGTGTCGAGACCAGTACAGGGAGGCATGTGGAAGGGGTACCCTCCCTTGTTCTGGTCTAATGGGGTAGGATGCATATCAGCGGTGTACCAAATTCTGCTATCAAAATGCATTCCCAGGTAGAACCAATGCTAGGAAACTCAGTGGCTCCAGAGATTGTGGAAGGCTTATCCTGGTACTTTGGAGCCATTCCTGCCACCAGAACAAATCCAGTCTGGTCTGGTCTCACTGTAATGGTCACATAAGACAAATGCAGATTAGGGATGTACACAGTTTCTTGTTTGCTTCAAGTCAAAGCAAAATTAGTCTGACTGTGCTAGGCTCTAACAGTCATGCTTCCAAATCCGTTCTAAATCTGCTCCAAAGTTTTGAATGAAAATTCAAACATTTTTCACTCATCCCTAGTACAGATTTAACCCAGGTTACTTTTCATTCTGTCACATTTTTAAAATCCAAAAATTGTCCTTGCAATGTTGAGTAACTATTCTCTTTCTCCTTGCAAAAAAGAATCCAGTTTTCAGTTTCCATTTTAAAAGATGATATGATGGAGACCAATAGCTATTCAGAAAAAAGAGAAAGGTTTGTGTTCTATAGAGAAAATGATGTGTGTAGGTTGTTTGTTACATTATATTTAACATAGTACAATAATGTACTATGTTATTTATTATTTGTAGATATGTCATTTCATACAGAAGTTTGAAATATTACGCCTCCTAATTTCCTTGAATCTAATTTTTTAAGTTAATATAGCTTGGTTTGCTCCTTCCTCAATTATCTCTTTCCAACATCCCCAGACCAATTTCATTTCTCAAATTCTATAATATATAGCTACAGTTGACTGATTTTCTCTATCAGATTGCATAAACTCAGGAAATAACTTTGAGTTTTGCCTGCTATTCAGCCCATTTAATTTCTTATCTAAAAAAACAGAATAAGTCTCCCATTTTTCCCTTGCTATACATTTTAGGTTTTATCTTCTCTTGCAAGTGTATTATTTACATGGTTTTAGGGAATATATTTTTATTAAAAGAAAAAAAAGTTATACTATGTAAACATTTGATGTATTTTAAGTGTTTACAACTTTTGTTTTGAGTCAGTTCTCAAAAAATCTTCAGTAAAGTTAAATAATTTAATTACTTTGTGTAACCCATGGAATTATTTTGCTTAATGTGTTTCTGTTTCTTAAATTGAATATGATCCAATTTACAGAACAGTCTTATATGTATCTGCACAGTTTATTGCTTTAGCCAAATAGATATTATATTGCAACCTGAAAGATTTTAAAACAAATATACATCATCCCCCCCCCCAAAAAAATTAAATGAATGGAATTTAAAAGAGCTTTGACTGAATTGTGCTCATTTCATTACCAGCATGGTGATAATTTGTTTTAAACAGCTTTTTCTTTAGTTATGGGTTGATACTGTGATAATATGTGGAATGTTCTGGTTAGAGTAGAAGGAAGCATATTTTCAGGGTTTCTTCTAATCATAAAAAGTCATAACCATATCATTTGAAAAGGGAGAGTTTGGGTTGACATGTCAGTTCAAGAAATCGTCTTATCTTTGAACCCAATGATACCTTATTAGGTAGAGAAATCAGCTAGGATAGTCTTCTTAGTAGAAAAAAGAAATCCTGTTGTGGTTGAGTTACAGCAAATTTGATCCAAATTATTTTATAATGTAACGTGAAGGAATAACAAAAACTCAGTTTATTATAGATAGCTCAGGTGATGTCTTACAGTATTTAATAAAGAAAGTATGAAAACTTTGTAGATATAGGGCTCAGTTCTATGCAGTTATAGGGTGTTTTTCCACTGTCACTGGAAGTACCCATTAAGTACCCATTAATGGGTACAAAAATGCCATTATGTACCCATTAATGGGTACTTAATGGGTACTTTTAGTGACAGTGGAAAAACACCCATCCTCAGCTATACTCAACTAATCTACAAAGGGGTGCAGAAGCCTCCCTTTTGTATAAGGGAGGCCCCATGCACCATTACTATGCTCCAGACACATTGGATGAAGCATAGACTGGATTAGGCAACCCAAAATAGCTGTCTAGTCTGGTACTGGTGGACTCTTCTAGCAACATGTAAACAGGAACATGGAGGCATGCACTTCTCTCTTTTCTGGTTAGTAGCAAATTGCACCACTGAAATAAGTCCACTAGAGCTCTGTAGGCCAGAAACGTATGTCTCTTGGGCCTTGGAGTAGTCAGAGGCTAGCTCTGATGTTTGTGTGACTTTTAGAGATGGCATTGCTGCTCTACTGAAACAGCTGTCCAAATATAGATGGCCTTGTTATGGAACACCTGGCCCCATTCAGCTTCTGGACCTCTCTGGCTTTACTTGGTCTTGCTGGAGCTGTCCAGATAAGGTAAGTGTAGAAACACCCAAAGCAATTGCTTGTATCACTTCAGAAATATTTGCACTTCAGAAATTGCTTGTAGGGATGTGCACGAATGCATTTTTTGCATTCAAATTTGAGTCGATTTGAATATTCAGATATTCAATTTGATTTGAAATGTGAAAATCCAAATTTCCAAAAATCCAGTTCCAATCTGGATTATCCAAATCAGTATTTTCAAAAATTCAATTCGAATCGAATGATATGAATGTTGGGAACATTTATATCTGATTTTTGAATTCATACACATCCCATTTTCATCTTGTTTGCATCCTGTTGTCGTCCCGTGTTATATGCGCAAATAGACCCGATATTCAAATGTGATATATGATGTCAAATTCAGTCAAATTCTTCGGATTTTCAGAAATTTGAAATTCAATCAAACTCAGGAATTTGGATCTTTGAAAATCCAATTCAAATGCGGATATTGATATTTGTTGAATTCGAATTGGATTTTTGACTATCTGTGCACATCCCTACATTATAGATGTTAGCCTGCCTCAAGCTGACCTTTGTACTATCTCTTGCAAGTTCATGGGTTGTACTTTCCTCAATTTATTCCAGGTAGTTCAGTCCATTTCATATTTGCTCCACCTTGCAGCAATGTAAAGTTCATTTTGCTGATATTTTCCCTTCACTCCAGAGGCTGAATGAAGATGAGACAAAATGCAAGTATAGGTAGGCCCAATAATAAATACTAGGCCTTTTGATATATGTTGCAATAACATTGCAATTTTTCCTAGATGTCTTTGTGTGCTCAGGTATATAGCTCAAGTAAAGACTGCGAGAAGGATTTTCTGAGCACAATAAAATATCCAAAATGTATGTCCTTTGGTTGGCTTGTAGAGATGTTTAGGAAGGTTTTGTGTGGTGCCAGATTGCCCAGTTGTAGACCAGAATGCTGTCCCCTTGGTCCACCCATCTTGCCCATGCTAACTTCAAGGCTTTACCATGTAGCAACAATGCAGTCAACCTAAATCCACTTAAAATAACAAGAAAAACAAAGGATCCAGGAGTACAAATTGGCAGCTATCTATACAGTTCGGTCTTGTGGCTAGAATGCTGGATTATTATTTGGCAGTTTCCCAGTTCAAGTCTGCACTCTTCCATGAAGCCAGCTGGGTGACCTTGGGCTTGTCACAGCTCTCTTTCTGAGCGCTCACAGCCTCACCTACAGTACTTCAGAGGGTGTCTGTTGTGGAGAGAAGAATAGAAAGCTTTGTTAGCCACTTTGAGTCCCCTTAAAAGGGTGAGAAAAATGGGCATAAAAACCAATTCTTCTATCTTTGATCTATCTAAATTTGTAAAAATCTTCACAAGATTCTGATAGTAATACAAAATAATTAAAAATACATGTGAGGTGTACAAAATCAGCTGTCAGAACATACAATAATGATTGAGATTGAAGAAAGTAACCAACAGTCCTGTATGAATGAAATAGAACTGGGTAAAATGTCCAATAATAACATGATGAACAGTCACTTCTCAGAATGTCTTTTAAAAGTAATCTGTTCCTTAATAACTGTAGGGCTGTCTTGTATGACATTCTAGTCCAATTATTCAGGTTAATGTACCAAATAATCTGTAGACTTTGCTCTTCTCTCAGGGCATTTCTTTGGTGATCTACATTTGCTCATCTGGAACAAGCAATTTGTTCCAAGATGGGATAGATTGAAGTTCTTTCTGCATTAGACTTTACTCTGGATTATATTCCAGAATAGGAACCTGTCACCCACACGTTGGCATATGGATGGCAAGTCCTTATTCTGAGAAATAATCCAGAATAGAGCTAAATTCAGAAAGAACCTGATCATGGACTGGAACAAGTTCATCTGCAGTGGGATGCCCTATTCCAGCCAGCCTCTGCATCAGTTTGAAGCTCACACAAGTTTTGAGCCTGCTTCTGATGCCCAGGAATGAAAATTCATGGACTCAGAGCATCCTGGGGACTTGTTTTGGCAGCACACTTTAATTTGCTTTATCACTGACTAGTATGCTGGTGGACCTGTTCAAACAAGTCCACTGGAATTCCAGATCAGGAAGCCATTTTGACCTCCTAATCTAGATCATGCTCCATCTGGTGCAGACATAGCATATTAACAGGGGATGGGGTCTTTCCCAAACCAGTCTAAAATGCAGAAAGAAGACTTCTGGGCCCTGTCTTAGATCAGTTGAAGGATAGGTGTAGAAAACCTCCTTGCCAGTTTTAAAATCCCAATTAAAAACTTCCTTATTTTCTATGGCCTTCGGCCCCGATGATTGATCTTTTTTTACATATTTTATTCTAATGTGTTTATGATTATACTATGTATTAGTATAATTTTACTATTCCAGTAATTTTAACTTTTCTTTATGTTTCCTTTTATTGTATTGTTTTTCAGTCTTGTAGTTTGTTCAGCACTATGTACATTTATAGCGCTCAAGAAATAAACTTTAATAATAATAATAATAAAACCTAACTAACAGGGTGAGTAGGTTTACGAAGATATGCATTAGAGCGGTGATGGCCAACCTATGACACGCGTGTCACAAGTGACACGCCAAGCCCTTTCGGGTGACACACATGGCCACCCTGGCACTTGGACGTGTAGTGCTTGCTTGTTCTTGAAGTGTACGAAATACCAACTTTCAATTGAAGATTTGGCAACAAAAGTCACTAATGTAAAGAATTATTTGTTTTTGCTTTTAATAAAATACATATATCAAAAATATAACTTTTTTACTAGAGCCACAAATATCACAAAATTATGGATATTTCTAGATGTGACACAGCACCTGAGTTAAGCTAGGTTTTCTTGCAAATTTTGACACACTGAGCTCAAAAGGTTCGCCATCACTGCATTAGAGTGACTAATTCTGGACTAGCCATATGTGTTTTAACTTAAACATCTTCATTGGAGATATTGTAATTAACAATTCAACCTCCCAATAATCTGCTGAATATGCATAAACAAGAAAGGATTAGAAACAAGGATAGATTACTTTTAAATATTTGGGGAAATAATAATTTATTGTCTCATTATTGGACTCTTTATTGATTTTGATTTCATTGAGACAGACTATTGGCTGTTATCTTTTTTTCTTTTTCTGACAGCTAATTTTGTGCACCTGGATCTTTTGTTTTTCTTGATAAAGGAGACACAGGAAACCTTATCAAATGCAGTGGTTCTCCTACCTGTCAGTATACCTGTCATGGCAAATCATCCTTTGAATTAAAATATAGTTAAGCACTTTAGGGAACATGAAAGGCAATCAGTGAATTGCTGTTCCACCCCTTCTGTTGCTCCTAGGAGTGCCAATTCACTACTGAGCAACTTTGTATGTAACACATGGGTTGGAAAGTACAAAATAAATCAGCAGCTATGATTTATACAGCAACAGACATGAGCAGAAAGAATGCCAACCAGGTAAAGGTTTTCATGACTGCATTTCTGTATTGGAAAAACTTAATGTACTGTAGTTAAACTTAAACCTGTTTAATTTCTTCCTGATTCTTGGCAGTTAAAGGCATTAGAGACGCTTGCTGTCCCTAAAGCTAACCTAATCATATAAGAAACTTGGATTTCAGCAGCTGTAAACAGATATATTACTATAGGGGGTGGTCATAATACCACAGTGGAGTATCTGTTTTGCATACATCGAACCTCAGATTTAGTCCCTTGCAACTTTCAAGAAGAGTGTTAATGGCAAAACAATTCCATATTGTTGCCAAAACTGCTAAAAGAGGTAGATGGTTCTTTTCCCAAATACTAATCATTTAGAGCTTTGGCTGCAATTCTTATTTAATAATTTCTGTTCTAGCTGAGTTAGTGGCATTCTTTGTTGAAATGAAAGTGAGATTCTGGAGCACCAGTTTTTCCTTGGATCCTGTAGAACAGTATACGTTTCCCCCTCACATTGGTTACTATGATCCAAAAAGGAGACATTGGCTAGGACTTTTTGGAACGTGCAGTTATAATAAAATATAATGTATGAATTCCTATAGGGGTAGGAAGATTTATCCCTTGATCACTCTCATTCATGGGATCAGTAATGCCAAACATCTCTGTGATATGGAATGCATGTAAGACCTTGTTTTCTTTCCCCACTGTCTTGATGCAACATGTTGGTCCCACATTGTGATAACATTATCTGAACAATATTTCATCCAGACACTGAATAAAAACTTTGCATCTCTGGGCAGTAGTGAGTAGAAGTTATAGTGCAATGCTACAGCACTGTAAGTGCTACTCAATATGGCTCAAATGGAGCATGTGTTTGCGCTTGTGTCCGGGAGGTGTCAAGATTCTGGGGCACCAGCATTGTGCCACCCTTACAAGTTGTGGACCCAGCCTAGGGGACGAAGCATTCCCAGTCACTGAGCAAAGCTTTGAGCAAAAACTGTGATGTGATATTTTTTATCTCTCGCAATGCCCCATATTTATTTATCTGAATATTTAATTTTATACAGAATTTAATATTCTTATTTAGTACTAAAAAGACCAAATGGATTTTTGAATAGATTTCCCTATGACGAAATCCTGAGAAATGACTTGAAAGTGCTAGTTTTAAAAGTTTTCACAGATGGTAAGTTATTTAAAAGTTGCATGTGTATGATGTTGTTTTAACCACCAGTGTGACTTAATAGTGTAATGTATTTCTCAAGGCTTTTCTTTTTCTTTTAAAAATTAAGATGGTGCCTTCCGTGTGAGCCCATGAATACTTATTTAAAAATAAGTCCCAGTGATGTAAGATGTGGATAGTCCAATCAATCATAGTAAGCATCTAGGAAGAAACATTTGACTAGACTGTTGTTTGTTGCATAATAAATTTTAGATATTCCTCATTAAAGAAGCGAAATGAACTCTATTAGACTTGGAGCACATTTTGCTCAGCCCATGATTATACTTAAAGCAAACCCAACTGATTTAATACCATGAGTTTTTTCTTGAGTTTAAAGGCCTTCTTGACAACAAAAGATATCTACAGTATCTACAGTATTCTCAGAAATGTTGTAAGGCATGATTGTTCAACTTTTTCTCCCTCCCCAGATGTTTTTGAACTACAGGTCCCAGCATTACTAGCATTCTATGCCAGTGCTGACAATGTAATGCTGGGAACTGTAGTTCAGAGGCATCTGGAGGGCCACAAGTTGAACAATCCTACAATAAAAAATGATGCAATGTATTTGAATAGAATTGGAAAATACCAAAATCTTTTTTGGATTTTAGATTTAAATAACTTTGCTTTACCTTAGATGCTTTAGAACAAGCACCTTTTTAAAGATGGAAAGAGGCCAGCATTCTTGTTTTTACTTGAATCTAACCTTAAATACAGGAAACTGAGGTTCATGGATTCCTCAAAGTCACCCAACAGTGGTGAAAGAGACAATAATAGATTCCAATGCTTGGCTTCCTTTCCTTTCCTTTTAACTTTTGACCTCTGATATTTGGTTTTTGAAGCTGAAATTTTCTAGTGTTTATTTTTAATGTCATATCAGAGAATATGATTAAATCAGCCAAGTGCTGGAAGTAATTTGATAAATAAGGAGCGCCTCTGCCTCCTCAAGCAGCCTGTTCTTTCATGAAGGTTTTCTACCATCTTTTGTGTGAACAAATCTGGCCAATGAAAATCCTCATACAGCACGCATCTCCTTCAGAATGCTGCAGACCTTTATCCCCATGTTTTCATCACAGAGACTTTTAAGTGTGCATTCAAGATGAAAAGACATCAGCTGTTCTTACTTTAAATGGTTTCCATTCCTTTAGGATCATGTCAGGAACTGCCAAATCTCTAGTTGTTTCAAGTCTCAAAGTAGAATCATTCTATTGACTTATAAAAGGATCACAAATCCAATGAATTGTAATACTTTGCATGTGTCTTGGAGGTCAGGCTCTGAAATAATGCAACAATGGAAATTTGCGGTTGTTGGCTAACTTTATCACTAGGCAACTGAGGTATATCAATTTTTATCAAGTGTACTTATTTTGTACAATTGCAATTTATGCATATTAGTAAATAATATTATTGCTATCAGTTAGGAAAACTGCCAAGGCACTCTGCATATGATTAAGAACATGGGATCTGTAGAATGAAAAGTTTGGTTAACAGACAGCCAATCCTCAAGGAAGGGGAAATAATCAAGCCAATTTACCTTCAATCGTTGCTTACTGCAGTCAAAGATACAAAAGAAACTGCTTTTGACACAAATGGCAATGAGAAACTTGAGCAGTGAGATACAAATCTACAAACAGAGATTTGGCACGTTTACTGAAAGGGAAATATTAAAAGGAATAGAAAACATAGGGGAAAGTTGCATCATGAAGGTGGGGACCATACTACAAAATTCCTGGGACTAGCTTGACCATAAGGATGGTTTGAAGTTCTAAAGACAGGATTAGGGTTATGCCTTTGTGGGCTGGGAGGATAGTGCTAGTATGCTCTAAGGATCTACATTTGCATCTACAGGTGCTTCCTGAAACTTACCTTAAGCGTGGATGGCTGCCTGGATGGCAGTCATCTTAAAACACTGGTGCCTGCGCCACTGCACCTGCAGAGTGACATAACCTGGGCAACCAGGTAGCACATGACATCATCACACTTGCACTGCCTGTCACAAGCTCCCCTGTGTCTCTTCTGACCAGGAAGCGGTGTGGATAGTGCATCTGGAGCTTTACTGGCTCTGGCACCAGTGTGGGCTTGGTGCATACATGGTGCCATTAAACCTGCACATGTTTTGTGCATGCATGGTAAACTCCTGCGTGGAAGGACCTGTTTCTGTTCAAAGTAATGGCTCCTTCAAGTGTTGATGCTCCATCAGATACGTATGTGTTCATATCGAATAGAATCCTACCACATTCGAAGGCGATCTATTCAAACAAATATGAATTTTCTTACATTCAATTCAGTATGAATCAGATGCAAAAAACCTCCATTTGTGCACATCCCTACTTCAGCAACTTCGCACTTCAAAGCTCTGGAATGCCTCAAATGTCCACTGCCCATGGAAAGAGATGCCTCAGATAGTGATTTCAGCATGAAAATTCTGCCCTTGCAGAGTGTGAGTGCACACAGCAACAATAACTGCCCTTCTGGTGCAGAACACTTCATACACATGCACACTTATCCTTTCTTTATACCACAAAAATGTGTCTTGAGGACATGCTTTTGCTGGTGTTGCAGGGAAAAATGCTCCTTACAATGGCTTGTATGTACTTCAGATAACTACAATAGAATGACAAGTAAAAGATGCTGATTAAACTTGATATGTCCAAAATATCCACTTTGTACTTAAATACTGCAGGCTTCTGGAGCCTTATTCCTAGCCTTTCCACACTTGGAGCATATGCACTGTGCAGAGCTGCTTCCATCCTAGAAGCGACTCTGCACATGCTGAGCGTGCCCTGCACATATCTCTGTAGAACATTAAAAAGTGCTCTACAGCTATACTAGCCCCTGGTAACACAGCCTGAAACACTCTGTTCCAACTTCTTCCATGTAAATGGTGTGGGAACTGAGTGGCACAGCTCCAACTGCTGCCTTGTCCTGCAGTAACCACATTAATGGCACATGCATGCCCATTGCTACAGCAAGGTGATCCTGGCTATCACATTTACACGGCACTGATGCACCCTAGAACTTCACCAGCCTCCACACTATGGTCACCTATCCCTTCAGCAACTATCTCCTATGCCTTTAGATATGTATGTAGACGTTTATGATTTTGATATGCTTTTTCTGATATATTTCCTAACAGTGCAATGCTATCCATGATGACCAGAAGCTACTTCAGTTTTGCCCAACAGTGTTTATCCAACTGAAAGGAAAGTAAGGACTGTAGCCTAGATTACTTCCGAGTATTATTGTATTAACAGATGGTTTTGTTGCATTTTTCTTTTTTAAAAAAGACTCAAGACATAGTTCAGCCAAACAAATGTTTAGTTTCATGCATATATTAAGTCCACTCTTGAGACTTATAATGTATCTATCCTAACATTAAGGTTTAATATGGTTTTTAATTTTTAGTTTTGCTAATTCTTATTTATGTGTGTATTTCAAAAGATCAGCAGTTTCACCAAAACTGGAATCAACTGAGCGATGTCTCAAAGTGCTAATCAAAGATTATGAATATTATTTCTCCTAAATGCAGCCACATGCTTGCAATGAGTACTTAGTGGGTTTTAAGTACAGAATTGTCCTACCACAGTTGCCAATATTTTATGCATAAAAATTGCTAGTGGGATCATTGAGATTGGCATTGAAGAAAATGTGTGCTTGGGCAATGAGACAAATAGTAATTATTCTTGTTGAGCCAAGAAGTTAAATCACAAAACAAAACAAAACAAAACAAAAAAACCCTCTTTGCTCCTGGGCCTGGCTTCTCTTCTTAGCTTGCAACAAAAATACAGACAGCTGGAAGAAAATCGGCAGTTGCTTCCATTAGTCTGTGTTAACTGGTTCATCTAATAAATAAATAAATAAATAAATAAATAAATAAATAAATAAATAAATAAATAAATAAATAAATAAATAAATAAAGGTTACAGTCAGATCTCTGTAGTTGTTCCAGGTTCTATTGCAGTAACCGAAAAACCATGGATATTTCAAACAGGGAACTTGCACTCAGTTTCCCATAATTAATGGGAAACCTGACATGATTTTCACAATTTCCTGACTGCTCCAGGCCTCCAAGAAGCTCCAGGTAGACTTTAAGGCACCAGCAGTGGTGGTGGTGGTGGTGGGAGGCTGATCCAGTCACCATGGAAAAGTGAATCAGTGGATATAGAAATCCAACTATGCATAGGGTTTTTGTGTGTGTAGTTAGTTGGTCCTGCCTAGCCTGCCATCTTGATTAAGAAAACTAATTTGAACATGAGCAAGGGGGAAGCATTGTAATTTGGCAGGTTATCCAGGAGACACTGGAATGGTAATAGGGAATAGTTTCCTCATCCTCATCCTCATTTTCCTGCTCCTTCTCATCTCTCATCTCTGAGGGCAACAGGACTACAAGGAATGCCTGTTCCTGGGATCTTGATAGTTTTCAGATAGTTGAGACCCAAATGGTTTAGTGCTTTATATGTTAACATCAACACCTAGAACTGAGTTTAGTAGTAAATAGGTGACCAGTGCAGACCTTTCGAGACAAGTGTGATGTAAATCCAGCCATAACTCTTATGAGCAGGTGAATTGCAACATTTTGCACTAGTTCAACATTTAGGGTGTTTTTCCACTTAGCACTTAATGGGTCCTTAATGGGTACTCTAGTGCTAGTGGAAAAACACCCTTTGATTGTCTTCAAGGGTAGCTCTATGTAGGAAGCAATGTAGTAGTCTAATCTGGAGATTACCAAGCATACATCACTATGACCAGGTTCTCTCAATCTGAAGCTGGTGAACCAGCTGCAGATAGAGGTATGCACTCCTAACTACTGCTACTATTTGAGCAATGAATCCAGAAAGATCTTGAGTCACACTCTTATTCTTTCCAGGATGAAACAACCTTATCCACAGTTGAGTGTACTCTCACTTCCTGGACTCAACTGAACTTTTCAACTGGAAGGCAGCTGTCTATACAGAAGTAGTATAGATCACTCCTGAACTTGGTTTTCTTTCTACATTATTTTAATGGAAATCCAATGCAGCCCTACAATCATCTAGTAATGACGTTGGAAAATATGGTGGGAAATGCGCTAATCTCTTGCTCTCTGGGACTTCCCCACATTTATAGTTCCTTCCAGATAGCACTTGCTCATTCCACATTATTTAGATAATTCAGAGTAAAGCACGCCCAGACACATTTTCTTCTGGATTATCCATGCTTCATTTTGGATCGTCCAAATAATGCAGAATAAATAAGTGCTGTCTGGGAGACACCTATGTGGCTATTTCAAAACTTCGGAGTTTCTCCAGACACAGTTTGAAAAATAAAACCTAAAACCTAGATTGCATTTCTTTCCAGAATTTGTTTTCCTACTGTCTTTCATTTTAAACTAAAATTAATTTTAAATACTGCAATTTTAAATGCTTTAGTCCCTGTTGCTTAAATTGCCTTTTGAACATAGTTAGCTTTGTTCAAATCTGAGCATTTGACCTTTCTGTAACAAGCTGCTGATGAATACAATTATCCAATTTTGCCTGACATGTACTAGGAACTAAACAAAGACCTTCTAAATTCATTTTTATGTTTTCTGTAATTATGCACAGTAGAGTAAGGAAGTACAGCTATAATAAATTAGTGCTAAATGCCCCTGGGTTCCAGAATATATATCAGCAGCAGGAGATAAACACAATAACTGGTCAGTTTTTGCTGCATTTGGCTCTGTCTATTACCTGAATTTAGCCACAAATTATAGATCCTTTTGATCAGGGATGAGGGAAGTCAGTTCAGAATCGAGAAAGGAAATTCTTAAAAGGCATGCCCAAGGCAGTCTGCTTTTCTTATACTTTCAACTAAACGGTCAATGAAAAATGTCAGATGATCCTTTTGTTGGTTTGTTATTCTTCCTCCAACACAACTTCTTTCTCCAAAAGCTTCCTTCCATTGTGACATCCTAAGTTTCATAGCTGAATGAAGAGATTTTGAATCAGGATCTTCCTCAACCAGTCCAACAAATCGATGCCAATTTTGTACCATTCATCATTTTTAGGTTACAAATCCCAACAGTGGCTTTTTGGAGCTGAAACCAATGCTTCCTTCTTGGCAATTGCAAGTAAAACAAATAAGCTTGCTAACATGCACCTTGGTGCATGGGAAAGCAAAACTGGAAATAGGAAGTGCTGCATCTACAGAACAATAAAAAAGCTGGAGAAGAAAAGCTAAAGGGAGGGGTATGAGGTCACTGGTTGAGAATGGAACAGGAAACATTTCTGAAGTTGAAGCACCTCAGTAACATATAGTGTGTACATTGTGGAGCCAACATACGTGTTGGAAAGCCTTTCTTCTTCTTCTTCTTCTTCTTCTTCTTCTTCTTCTTCTTCTTCTTCTTCTTCTTCTTCTTCTTCTTCTTTTTTGAGGACAGAGTGCAGAGACACTTCCATCCTGAAAGTGTCTCCACATATGCTGGAGTGTCACCGATCCAATAGCAGTGAAGCGTGAAAATGTGGTCCACAGCTACACTAGCCATTGGCTAGTAAAGGCCAGCATGCATTGCTTGCATCTCTTCAGGGCAGATATTGTATGCAGCAGGACAGTGCAGGCATGGTTGTGTGTTTCATTGCCTGGTTGTCACGGCAACGGTGCTGAACATGTCTATTGCTGCCATTACCATGGTGTGGCAGTAGACCTCTAGTATAGAGGTGATCCCACATGGTGCTTGGTGAAGTGCTGGGTAGGTTAGGGATGGATCAGGCATCTATCCCCCATCTTCACTTCCCTCAGATGGTCACTGAACAGGACAGCTCACCAGATGCACATCATACTGGTATTAAAAGAGTTGCACTGGCTGCTGATTCACTACTGAGCCCAATTCAAGGTGTTAGCTCTGACTTATAAGGGTCTAAATGACTTGGGTGTCAAGTATCTAAAGGCACACCTGCCCTCATACCGACCTGCTCGTGCCTTAAGATCTAAAGGAGAAGCCCTCCTGGTTGTCCCACCACCCTCAGCAGCAAAAGGGGTTGGCACCCAGGAGAAGGGCTTCTCAGTGATGGCCCCTAGGCTATGGAATAGTTTCTCCCTTTAGGTATGTCTGTCACCTTCACTGTACACATTTAGGAAGGCAGTGAAGACTCACCTCTTTGCCCTGGCCTTTGGTTAAACGGGGATACACTTTTCTCTTCCCTCTTGCAGATGCTATTGTTTTAATACATATTGTTCTTGTTTTAATAATGTTTGATGGTATATTATAGGTATAGGGTGGGATGAATGAATGAATGAATGAATGAATGGATGGATGGATGGATGGATGGATGGATGGATGGATGGATGGATGGATGGATGAATGAATGAATGAATGAATATCCCAGGGAAGAAGGTGCAAATTCACCCAGAGACATAGTTTGACAAGCTGGTCTGTGGTTCGTTTATACCACAGGATAATAATAGATAGAAATGTAAATAATAAATAATAATAAATAATATTTCTTCTCTGTCCTCCCCACTGCCAATTCATGAAATTATTTCTAAAATGCATCAGTCTCAATTAAGTTCTGTAAATGTTTGTTTCTTCTCTATAGGTCTATAAGAAATACTATTAAGAACATGGGTTAAAGATCAGATTCTCTTGATTTCTTCACAGTTAATGTCTAGCTGATCAGCAATGATAAAGTTACTGTTTACCAAAGATTATGCCTTTGAAGTAGGAAAAGGAGACATGTAAGCTGAAGACCTCCACCACTTATTATTTTCTAATTTTAAAAATTACTGCTGCAAATAGATCTGAGTTGACATATAAAGAAAAATTCATCTTCCCTGGAGTGCAGCATTTGATTTCAGAAAGCACATTGTGAAGATGATCTTCCTTTTGCCTTGGAGAACTTTAGTGAACCAGAATAAATGGGTGCAGTAAGATCCACAGAAAAACAAGGTTAATGAACTGTATCACAGAGAGGAAACAAAACATAAAAACACTGTAATGTAATGTCCATAGAACTAATAGCCTGAAATGTATGACAACAAGTACCTTTAAAAGGTATAGACTTTCCCCACTATAGAACAGCACATTTCTAGAGAGGGAATAAATAACATGATTCTTAGTTAACCATGTAAAAAGATGCATAACTAAGGCTGCACTCAGACAGGGCCTAAAACCAGGCATTATCCAGGGGCCCTGTTGGGATCGCCATGGGTGAAATCCCAGCATACCAGTATTCCAGGAAAAAGTACTCCCTACCTGAGTTTTCCCACATTATGGCTCACTTTGTTGGGATGCTTGGCCATTGTACAAGTATGGGGCCAAAACTGGATTGAGAATGACTACTGTGTAAGTGTGAGGGCCATTTCTTGCATATTTTTGGGCATTTTGCATTATCAAAATTCTCAGAAGTATTGCAGGATCAAGTGCCAGATAAGGAAAGGGCCTGGGTTTGCCGTGAGATTTCCCCCTACTGACTGCCAGGGACATCAGAGAGAATTGCAGGATCTAAATGAAACCCCACATTTTCCTCCTACCACCTGGGAGGTAACCTGAGACTGCGGTCCTATCCATACTTATTTAAGAATGTAAATATGAATTCATTGTATTGATTAGCTAACTGCCCATATTAATATGGAAATTGTATGTATGAAGTAATTGAGGTCTGTACTTCAAGGTAAATATGTAAAGCAGGGATAAGCTCCAGCCAGCATGATCCATAGGTAGTGTTGTTACTTATGCTCAGTAACCTATTCAATAGCTGCTGAGTATAATATCTAAGTGGACAAACTGTATTTTTGGATTGTGTGTATGCATTTACAAAAAATCATTTGTGTGGACTTGTATGACATTGGAAAATTAAAATTAAAGATGTGCCAAAATGCTTTTATTCTAACACAGTTCATAGCAAACAAATGGTGTTCAAAGTGTTGACTTTAGAGGCAACTAACCCCATGTTCAAATTAAGCGTTCAGTGTTGAAGCAGACATTAGGAGCATTTGATAAACTGTATTTCTGTTCTCAGTCAACATGCTTTCTCTTCATCTTGATTGTGGTGAGGAGGTTTGGTAATTATTATAGTATTAAGGTGTCTGTTTTTCATCCCTTATTTCTGCATTAGATGAAAGGCAAACATTTTCCTTGGAACTCTGAAAATATTATTTCCTAAAATGACAGCAGGAGATCATGGCAGCAAGAAAGATCTGTAAAT
The DNA here is from genome assembly GCA_023333525.1 of Aspidoscelis tigris stejnegeri. Classification (NCBI taxonomy): domain Eukaryota; kingdom Metazoa; phylum Chordata; class Lepidosauria; order Squamata; family Teiidae; genus Aspidoscelis; species Aspidoscelis tigris. The sequence goes on along the minus strand of JALMGA010000005.1, from coordinate 46,668,148 downwards.
CAGGAGAACCAACCAATTGCAAAAGGCAACACTGTAATCATTAGGTGAAGATTAGGGATGTGAACAGAGCCAATTTCCCACATTCCCCCCACAAACATCACTGATGAAATGAGGTACAGAGATCCCTGGGCCAGTATCACTCTGAGACCTTGGCCAAAGTGGGGGGAAAAGCGGACACAAAGGTGATGCAAAATCTGAACCCTTGAGTTTCCCACTAGATCTTCCTTTGACCTGTCTCTCGTTCACTCAAGAATCAACACAGAGATAGCAGATAATGTCCAGATCAGAGGCCTTTTTGCATTATAGCCGGAATGGCTATGATGCACTTTGGGTAAGTCAATCTGGGATGCTTTATCCATTCACACGCATTCCTGCCTGCCTATGTGTGAATGTTCAAAGTGTCCCAACCTGACTTAGCCGGGAAAGGCCGGCCGGGGGGGGGGGGGAGGATGCCTCCCACAGGGCTGCCTGCCATTGGGTCGGAGCACCCAATGGCGGCCAGACCCGTCAGGCAGCTTCTCCTGCTTCCTGCCAGCTGTACAGGACCCAATCAGGTCCTGCACAGCTGGCAAGACCCCACCCAGCCACCCACCTACCCCGGGGTCTGGAGCCAGCTGCCTATGGTCCAGGGGCTGCAGGACCCCTTGGTAGACTGGACCACATGGGTCCGGGTTACCAGTGTCCCACCTCCCCTGGCAGATCATGGCAGATCGCAGCAGATTGTGAGCCTCTGTGGGGTCTAGGTGCCTCAATCGAGGTGGCTTACCCTCACAGAGCCCCCCCAGCCCCCCCACCCTTCACCCCAGGGCCCAGGGATGTGCCCGCATGCATACAACACTTACCTCCTCACTGTCCGGGCTCGGAATAAGCAGCACAGCTCCTGATTGGACAGGCTGACCACAGGGACCAGTCTACCAAGGGGTCCCACAGCCCCTTGACCATCGACAGCAGCAGATCGACCTCCTCCCACCCTGGAAAGGGGCAAGACGAAACCGATCTCGGTGACTTTCCGACTCTTGCAGTCCCGATGGGACTGCAGGAGCCGGGAGTAAGCCACCTCACCCCGCACGAGGCTGTCACTTACCTTGCTGTGCCAGCGTTCCCATCACTCAGGCATGCACATTCCCAGTAGACAGGCCCTGTGGGTCCCATCTACCAGGCTGTGCCTGCCTGCACGATGGGAACCCTGGCCCGGCAAGGTGAGTGATCAGTGCATCCCCCCCATCACCTGTTCGGCTGATTTTCAGCCAATGGTGGTGGTGGGGGCATGCCCGCGGCTGTCAGGGTGGGAAGCGTGTGCGTATGCTTCCCTCCCTAGACAGCCAGGGATGCTTCGAATGTGCGAAGATGGATGTAGAGCAGCTTTAACTGCTCTACATCTCAAACGTGCAGAGAGCACTTGGAGACGCACTGGGATGGCTCCACTGCCCTGGCAGTGCGTATGCTGAGTCTCCAAGTGCTCTCCGCATGTTCAAAAACCCCATGTGCGAAAAGGCCTCTTATGTAAGGAAAAGTAAAAAATTAAAAGAAGGCACTTAAACTTTATTATGTCAATTTTTTTACTGCTTTTTCTATTCCTTTGTTGATTGTGGTTGTGGCCTGCTGAAGCTTTTGCACAAGCATGCAGACATCCAGTCCAATTCTAGGATATGATACAGAATTAGGGCCAGTGCAGAAAGGGCCTAGCCAAGGCAGTTGGAACTAGAACCTCTATTTTCTTTTCCCCATCTGTTATAGTAGCTTTTGCAGTAAAGAGAAGCTGTTTGTAAAGATGTCTTTCTGTGTGTAGTCATGCAAAACTATGAAGGCAAGAGATTAAACAGAAGACAGATAAGACGCGAGTTGTTCAAGTATTTGGAAATCAACTTGGTCACTGAGTCCAAATCTAATCCACCTCATCTCTGGACATGAATAAGCTCCTACAATGTTTGGTTTGGCTATGTCAAATAGCTGTGGAATAAATAGTAAAGATTTTTTTTCCTTTTTAAACAGTATAGCTTTTACCTGGCATATTTCCTCAATATTAAAAAAAAGTGATCAACTTTTAGCATGCAGCTTTTGTAGTTTCTAAAAATACTGTTGGAAAATGTATTTTGCCACATGGCACGTAGCCCGCCCTCTGAAGCTTATTTTCAAACTAAATTGTTTTGTTCTGCACAACCTATTGTTTCCTTCTTTTCATTTTTTCTTCAAAACAAACAATACTGCATTGAGAAAAGTGGTATTTTTTAAGGAAAATAAATTAACCTCATATGTGCCTACAGGCATCACACAGCTTACATCCCACTCTGTGTTTACAGATGGCTCTCATTTCAATGTTCATTCAACTCTATGCACATCCTGTTTTCCAAGTTTCTGAAAATTAACAAGTTGCCCTTTAAGAGACATAGAGTGGAAATGCCCCAGAGCAACTGAATTTCCACAACTCAAACTTAAGAACTCAAAAAATTTTCTATAGTCACAGCTCTCTGTTGTCAGTAAGTACTAGTTTTTACTGTTGTCTTCTGGTGCTTCCGCACAGGAGCAAATAAAACAGGATCTCCGGCACCCGGATTTATTAAAACCGGCTCCCAGGGGAACCGGCTAAAGATCCTATTGTAGACCCCATTAACGGGGTCTACAGAAAATCTGGATTAAAGGTTGAGATGTATCCATATGATCCAGATTTCCCCAGTGGCAGTGGAAACAAATGTGTCCCAACTGGTTGCCGTGGTGGAAATGGGGTCATCCGGCTCACACCCAAATGGGTCCTTAATGGGTGCAAAAATGGGTACTTTCTGCCAGTGGAAAAACACCCCTTGTGGACAGAAAGTACACAGATCCAAAAACTGGAGATTTTTACCTGTTTTGTATGGGGTTGCACTCTCTTGGTACATAGGGGTACTTCTGTGGCCAGGAATGCCTATCATCAGTTTTGGCTGGTAGACTGGATATATACCAACATAGGGATAACTGGGGCACTGTTATTCATGCTCTGGTAACCTTGCATTTGGATTATCATAATGTACCTTTTCTTGAGACTATCCTTGCATCTACTCTGGAAGCTGCAAGTACTGCAAAATATCATTTAGGTTACTGAGAGATTGCTTAGACATAAATCACGTCTGTGCTAAAACAATGACAGGCTTTGCCAGTTGGTCACTTGTTCAGGTTTAAAGTACTATGCTAGACATATAAAGCCCCAAACAACTCAGGACTATTGTATTGTATTAAACAATTCAGGACTGTTGTATGGTATTGTATTAAAGATTACCACCCTCATTACAATCCTGGAAGAACCATGAAATCATAAAGTGAGGTCTTACTGTGGGTCCTGCAGATAGAATAACATCTTATGATGGATGGCCTCCAGGCAAGACTCCCCCTCTGGAATAGCCTATTTTCTGTTATTCATAGGTGTCTAGAATTACAGGGGTTTTGTGCCTATAAAAGACCTTTGTCTTTACCCAGGCATTTCCTGTGGGAAAGTTTATTCTGTTGCCTGTGCTTTTAATGATTTTATTTCTTTATTTTTAAATATTGTATTTATTACAAGATTTTTTAAAACAACATAAAACTTCTTGCATTTTTCTCTTAAATGTTCTTTATGTGACTTCCTCCGTTTTTCCAGATCCTCTTCTTCGTATCGCTCGTTTCTTTGCTCCCCTTTAATGCATCTTATTCCTTTTCAGCTGAGCCCTTAATTTTTAGTTGAAACCATCCGCCATTACTTCTATTTCTTGTAGATAGTTAATAAGGGGGTTCCAGTCTTTCATAAACTTATCCATTGTTCTGTCTTTTAATAGATTTGTCAATTTGTCCATCTCTGCCAAGTTCATCAATTTAATTAGCCATTCTTCCCCTGTAGGTATCTCTTCCTCTTTCCATTTCTAGCTGCTGTCACCATATATAAGATCAAGGAATTTATATTATCTAAACTATTATCTACAATTCCCAACAAAAACAATTCTGGCTTAAATATAATATTTCTCTTTAAGATTTGTCTCATCAAATTATATTTTTGTACCCAGTACTTTTTTGCTTTTTCACACATCCACCACATATGATAAAATGTTCCCTCAGCTTTTTTACATCTCCATCATTTGGTTGACGTATTTTGATATACTTTCCCTAATTTATGAGGTGTTAAATAACATCATCTTATATATATTTTCTTTTAAAAATGTACAAGTTGTAAATATCATATCTTTTATCCACAATTTCTCTCATTGGTCCATCTGAATGTTATATCCAAATTTTCCTGCTCATGTAATCATACATTCCTTAACTTGTTCATGTTCCATTTCAATCTGGAGTAAAACTTTGTACATAATATCAATTGATCCCCTTTTGGCCTTATTTAATTTTATTCACTACTCCTGTTTTTCCCATTCAAAATTTGAACTCTCTTTATCTCTTCTGTATATATCTGCTAATTGTGCATATGTAAACCGCTGTATATTTTTACCCTCTTGATTTAGCTGTTCCCTCGTTTTAATGCCAGATTCACTGGTATCATCCTTTTTATATATCAGATCTTCATGTTTGAGCCAAGATCTTCCTTCCCCAAACTCCTTTAATAAACCTTCATGTGCTGATACCCAAAGCGGCATTTTCCTGTAGAGATTATTTTTTATAATTCAACCAAGTCTCATACAAAGCATTTTTTACAAAGTGATTCTTAAAGTTTGCATTAACTTTCACTTTTTCATACCACAAATACCTATGCCAGCCATATCTTAACCCTTCCCTTTCCAACTGTAGTCATCTTTGATCTTTCAACCAAAACCATTTATCTACCCATCCCACACAGCATGCTGCATAGTATAGCTTAAAGTTCAGTAATCCTAATCCTCCTCTTTCTTTGGAGTCTTGCATCAGCTTGTATCTTATCCTAGGCTTCTTTCTTTGCCAAATGAATTTTGAAATGTCTTTTTTTGCCAGTTCTTAAAGCCTTTTATGTTATTTATAATAGGTAATACTTGGAAAAAAAATATTATCCTTGGAAGTAAGTTCATTTTTATCACTGATATCCTTCCCATCAATGATAGCTGCATATTGGACCATTTCAAAAGATATTGTTTAATCTCTGACCAAGTTTTCAAATAATTATTTTGGTACAATACAATATTCTGATTGGTCAGAATCACTTCTAAATATTTGACTTTTTTTCTACTGCATATCTTGATTTAAACTGAAAAGTTTTTCCTTCGCCATATTCTTTATTAAGTCTTAATCTCATTTACTTTCAGACCTGCAACTTTTCCATACATTTGAATTTGATTTTGTTTGTTTCTGTGTAGGTATAGTTTTAGCCTTTTTCAAAAAACAACAAAAAGACCCCTAATTACTGTAAATTGCTTTGAGATTTTTTTTAATAAGCAGTATATAAATATGTCTAATAATGTGTACAAAAAACCTCATTATGACAGCTAGATTTTTGGAATTCTTTACCTCAGGATTAATGACTATTAAGGTTATTTGATCTCACTATTTACACTTTAGACAGTGCTTACCAAAAATCTTCATAAATAGCTATGCATATAATTGTGACTATTATACCTAACAAAAAAAAAATACATTTATGTGTTGTTTTTCTTTTGAAAATGGGTAAATCACAATTTGTGATAATGAAGCAATATAAGAAACTGCAAAATTTCTGTGTTTTTGTTGTAATATGCCAAGGTCATAGGGAGGACATGCGATACTTAGCATTTTATACATGAAGGCATTTGATCAAAATGATCCCTCCACCCCCACCCACCCCCACCCCCCGTATTCCTAGTGCATTCATTGAAATGATCTGAGGGAAATGTACAATTTTAACACACAAAGTAGTGATTGCTGAAAGTCAGTATTGATTCTCCAAGCCCCAAATGATTATTTTAAATGTGCCCTTCTTTTGAGACTCCTTTATGAAATTGATAGAAATAAGCATTGTGATTGATATGGTATGCAAAGGTTCTGAAAAGACGATGTGGATTTAAAAGATGTGTTTGTATTTATAAGCATGTGTGGCTTCAACAGTGAGAATATTTTGGTTGTTAGAAAGGAGGACTATGATATAAGTGCTGTTTGATCAAGGCAATCCTTAACAATAATTTCCTTCAAAGGAAAAAAAAGTTAGATGCAAACAAACCCTTTGACAGAAAGTAATTTGGGATTTGTGATAGTTTTTCTCTGGGAAATCTTCATATTTGTATGTTTCTGTTTTGAGACTGAAGATAAATAGTTTTATATTTTACATTGTGTATTTGAGCCAACAAATTCAAGACAGTTGAATGTAAACAAAGTGTACATGTTCTCATCAAAATCTATGAAAACAGAGAGAAATCATAACCATTTCTTGGCACAGATTTACTTTTACAACAGAAAGTGTATCTTAAAATGAAGAACACATTGGAAGCATGGAAATCACCATCCTGCTTCATTTTAAAGCAAATAAGCAAGTCATTACAATTTTAAGGCACATTTCAGATCTAGTTTTTGACTCCTATTCTCTGGGCAAATAAGTCAGCCCTTACCCACCATTTACCATGGAAGCAGACCCAGTACGCACATGAATTAATGACTAGTGTCTGCTGTTTCATGAGGCAGCACTCTGTATTGTGCTGGTATCCTCCAGGTCTTTACCTCATTCATGAAAGCAGAGACAAGGAACAGGGGAGAAAGGATGTTTTCTCATCAGCTGTCCCTCTCTGGAAAAAAGGGAAGTATATCTTTGTTAATGCTGATGTGCTTGAAAATTGCAGGTCTGGTAGCCTCTGGGAAACAATCAAACTGATTATAATGAATAGACCCAGCAGAAGGAGGCTATATGCATATGTTATAATAACTCTAATCCTTTTGTTCTATGTGCCCAAACTGGATAGGATCTGTTTCCTACATTAAAAGAAAAGAAAAGATAGAAGTGAAGCAAAGCTGCTGCACATTTGTGAGGTCTTCCTGTCATTTAGTATTTTATCACACGTACCCCACATCTGTAGCCTTCACAGGTAGAATAGCTTTTCCACTTAGACTTTCTCCTGCAATGATTTGTTAGTAGAGAAGGTTCATGGTTTAATGATGGAGCATCCCACTTGGCTTAGAGAAAGTCATGGATCCCAAATTCAATTTATGGCATTCCCAGGTGGGCCTACAAGACAGTGTGAAATACTATAAAGTTGCTGCCAGTCAGTTCAGGCAGTACTAGATAGATGGTCTTACTCAGTGCAAGGCCTTTATGGATGTATGAGAGGAGAGTAGTGTAAATAAATAAGGGTGTATTGTTTATATGTAAGATAAAGTGGGAAGAAAAGAAACAAGAATATATACAAATGTTTGTTGGAGATTGCTGCCATCCATGACACTATTTATTAAGCTTGTATACTTGTAACTTCAGGCATTATTGCACAAAAGCTCATCACATTTCTCACAGCTGCAGCTTCTAGAAGAGGAATTGAATGAGATTATTAATGGTGTGAGTTCATTTCAAAAATAAAGCTGCATCTGGTCTGTCATCTTGTTAGTACCAGGGACAGCTCCTTTCACTGATACAGCTTAAGCCAGTCTTTACTGCGGCTTCATGGGCACATCTTCCCTTTTGGCTTGTTTTCAGTTAGAGCCATGGATAGAAAAAGCTTGCTATTTTTTTCCCCTATTGCTGGCAAAAGGTCTTCTACACAAGTGAAAGCTAGGGAGAACACAGGGCACTTGCTGTGTTGTTTACATATTGTACTGGCTAAATTAGTACATACTGCATAGCTGGTACTGGTTAAGTTTTCATAATTAATCTCAGTATTTAACTAAACAAACAAATAAACAAACTCAAAATCAGGAATACCTGTGCCATCTTGCCAATGCAAAAGTACCAAAATTAGGATTCATTATTTAATACACTTTGAATTCATTCCTCAAGGTTAGATTTGAGAGAGTTTAATTTACAACAATTTATTTATATATTTATTTGCATTTTTATCCCACCCCATACTTGAAGGTATCAGAGTGGATTACAACATTTAAAACCAAATGTAAAATGAACATAGTAAAACAATAATAGTGCCTGAAAGTGGGGAGGGAAATCGATTTCCTTATTTAGCCAAAGGCCAGGGCAAAGAGGTGTGTCTTCACTGCTCTCCAGAACATGCAAAGTGAAAGTGCCTGATGCATTTCAGAAGGGAAACTATTCCATAATCTGGGAGCCATCACTGAGAAGGTCCTAATATGGATGCACACCACTTTCGGTACTAAAGGTGGTGGTACATCCAGGAGGGCCTCCCTTACAGAACTTAAAGTACTGGCAGGTCCATACGATACAGATGGATTGTGCTATCAGTTGCTGCTTTTCTTTTTTAGAAAAAAAAATGAGACTTACTCCATTATTTTAATGTTCTTAATAATTAAAACATAAATTTCCTACCAAGACCGCATTTAAGACAGCAACATGGATTAGAAAAGTATTCTACTATCTCCATTGCTATCTACAGACTACATGGGTGACCTGAGACAGGACTTTATTGGTTCTTTTCAGTTCCTGCTTTGTAAAATGAAAATGCAAATAACCCAAAAAACTCAAACTAAAAAATGAAGCACAAAGACCTGTGTGAATGGCAATCTAACATTCATCTAGATTATAGTTATAAGCAGATGAAAAGTTTTTCATCTTCCAGATTCAGGGTCAAACTTGTATGTCTTCTTCCCTCCTCCATACAATCCATATAGGGTGCGTCCCCGTGCATGTTTTGGTCTGAATCAAAATCAGGTTCAGCAAGGGGTGTCCCCATGTATTTTAGATTTGGTCCAATTTCCACGGACCAAATCGCCCAAACCAGGACCAAATCTGGTTTCGGGCTTTGGTATGCATTGCTTTGTGAGACAAGCCTGTGCATGGGGATGGTCCTGAGCTATTTGGGGAGGAGACTGGTGCGCGCATCAGTGGGAGGTGGGGTTTCATGTCCTGTGATTGCTGTTCCTGCCCTGTACATTGGAGATCTCAACTGCTGAGATTTTTGGGGAGTAAATGTGTACTTTTGGTGTTAAAGCCGAAATGATGAGGGGGGTTGAATGGCCTTTGCTGCCCCACAAGATTCTTTTATACAAGTATTCCAGCCCCCATTTCCTGATCACCATGGCAGGCAGGATAATGGTTTGATTTTTCTCCCTTTTACATGGAAAATATTCCACCCCCCTTTCCCAGTCGCCAAGGCGGGCATGATAATGGCTTGATTTTTCTTCGTTTTAAGCTTGCCGGGTGTTCTTGTGGTTCCTGGGTAGAGCGAAGGTGCACAAAACCGCTCAACCGCTCAACTGCCACCAAACCTTGTAGAGGCTTTGGTTTTTAAAAATTGTTATTTTTTTCCTTTCGGTCCTAGCTTCTCTGTGCCATTAAGGTTGTGGGATGCGGCATTTGCAGCGGGCAGCACAAGGGTGGGGTGATGTCAATCTGGCTTCCAATGAGGAGAGATGGGGCGGAGAGGAGTGGAGTTGGCACTGCTCCCCTGTGCTAAGGTTTGGCACGGTGTGCATGGGGATGGCTGAATCCACACCCAGCCGCACCCAGCCTGCATTACTAGGTATGGCATAGGGATGGGAAACATTCGATCTTGGTCCCTCACCCAGTCCAATCTTAAAAAATATATATATAAAAGCCAGAAAGAGAATAGAATATTCCTAATACTAGAAAAATTCCCTACACCTAATCCAAAAATTAAGAAATATAGAGAGGAGTGAACGGAGGACTCTTTTATCTCACCACCATGTGTTCTTAAAGAAGTCTTCAGCTCACCCAGGAACCCAAATAAAAAAACTGTACAGATGTGGATTTCAGCAATCCATATCCATTTCAGGAACAAAAATAACTTTAAAAAATAAATTCAAGGTTCTTTACAAGAAATAACCTTAAAATAAACCAGTTCTTCCCTAACACCGGGCTCTGTACCTGATGACTGGAGGGTAGCAAATGTAACACCAATCTTCAAAAAAGGATCCAGGGGTGATCCAGGCAATTACGGACCAGTTAGCTTAACAATGGTTCCACTTAAGGTGATGGAAACCATCATTAAAGATAAAATTAGTGTGCGCTAATTTTGTGCATTGTTGAACAAAAGTCAGCATGGCTTCTGCAAAGGTAAATCATGCCTTACAAATTTGTTGGAATTTCTTGACAGTGTTAATAAACATGTGGACAAAGGCAAACCAGTAGACATTATCTATCTGGACTTTCAAAAGGCTTTTGACAAAGTACCACACCTACTGAGTAAACTTACTAGCCATGGAATAAAAGGGCAGGTTCTGTCTAACATCAAGTCGTAAGCACCATCTACTCATGTAGACTGACTGACAGAAGTTTACAGTGCTTGTCTCAATCAACATGGAATTTTTTTTTGGGGGGAGGGACAAATTCCAATTCAAATGAGAATGAAAAATAACAAGAAAAGGGAGGAGGGAGGGAAGGAAGGAAGGAAGGAAGGAAAGAAAGAGGAAAAGAAAGATTGCTGAGAATTTCACCATTTTGTTGCCTTCTTGAAACAACCATTATTTTGCAGAATATTTTATACAAATTTTTCCCTGGTGGCTCCAGTCATTTTTCAGATCATGGCTTAGAATAGTGCTGTATTTAGTACATTGTCAGGAATGAAAAATGATGCTTACACTGCCTCCACAATTGCTTCGGCTTGCAGCTCTTGCTGCTGAGAGAAAACAGTGCACTAGCAAAAAAAAAAAAAAAAGTTGATTCCCCCCCTCCTTTGAGAGAATATTTGGTAAGACATTTGCCTGCACATGCACCCATACACATGTGCATGCACGCACACACACACACACACACACACACACACACTATATGCAGCGCTCAGCATTGTGCTTGCTTTTCAGGCTTCACTGACCTATTTTGGGGTTCAAACTAAAGCAATACCCAGATGGCCATGTATTCAGCACAACGACAGTTTGGTCACCTAAAATATAAAATGCATACTGTACAGCCCAGGCGTCAACTCATTTCCCCTTAACCTTGCCAGAACTATGCTTGTCACATGGGATCTAAAAAGGACCTTGGAAACCCACAAAGGATATAGTACCTGAAAATTAGCTGTTACTCCAGTTATTGTGGACCTGTTGTTTCTTAACTTATGTCAGTTTTCCAGGGCATATGGTGCCCTTGGAGTGTTTAAATTGGCAAGATCTGTTTTCATACTACACTCACTCTGCGTTAGACAGAATAGCAACAGTTATACAGAAACCATGTCCAAGTTTGATTAAAACCAGTTGTGCTATCACTCACTCTCTTCTGTACACACACAAACACACATCATTCTTTACCACCGAACATTTTCCATTTCCGGCACTTTAAACTGGACTCTCTGTCAGTTCAAAACTCCTTGCTTTCTCCTTCTCTCACAGTATGTCACACTTGTCAATTCTGCATGCCTCTGCACTTTTGGTTTTCAGCCAAAGCTGGAACTGAACTGAGATTTCCTGCCAAAACTTTGCTGACTCAAGAGGTTTTAGGGAGCTCTGGGTAAACAGCTATATTTTAGGGGTTTATCCAAACTTAAGTTGACCTTGACAACTTCAGGTGTCTATTGCATCAACACAGTCCATCCTATTACATGGTATTCTGCCAGCCTAGGCTAGCCAATATCACAGATGGAATCAAGTTGTTTTGTTTCATGGAATAGTTTTATTTCACTGAGTGCTACTTGTTATTCCATTGTGCTTTTACTACAAAGTGTTATTCTAAATACAGAACTTTCACCCATTCCTTCTCTAGTTCAATCGGCTCTTTGGGAAAGGAATTAATTGGATAGGTTCCATTTTCTTTCACAGATATCTCTTTCTTCCAAACTTGAAGTCCTAGAGATATTTGGAACATCTTTGCAGCTATTTTGGCAGGCTGAAACACAGATCTAAGGGCAGCCAGATATTTTCAGCTGGGAGAAGTTCTGCATTTTGTGTGAGGAAAAAGTTCACTATTTCATAAATAGGTTAATATTGAGAGTTTCACATGTGTTGACAAGCAATACAAGTTTGAGGCTGTGATTGACCTTTGTTTTTTGGAGTTTAATTATAAGTATGGGGTTTGACATACAACCCTAAAGCAGGCTACCTGAAGGAATGTTTTCTTCCATTCATTCTTTTCTCAAGCTTGAGTTTAATACAAAGTCCATATCCCCCAATTTCTCTTTAATGGAAGCTGAAATGAGGTAAGAAGGAAATCTTCTTTTGCCCAACAATGCCCTCAACTTATGGAGTATTTTAACAGCTAAAGATACCACTTTTAGGGATGTGCACAATTTTTTGTGTGTGGTCACTTCATATCAAAGCAAATGTCATGGAAATTTGCATTTGTGCGAATAGAGCCATTTCAGATGTGGTAGGATTTGAATCCATTGCAAATGTCCTTTAAATGCTATTAGAATCCAGTTCAGAGGCCTCCCACCAGTTGTGCCTCTGAATCCCCCAAATCTGTTCTGAGTCCGCTTTGAATCCACTCTAAATCCAATGCAGATGTGACTACGCAGCAACTTTGCTGCCTCCCCACTTTCGCAAATATAATGAAGCATTGAACAAATGCACAAAAGCATTCCTTTTGAATTCCAATGTCAGTCTTTGAATATAGCCAACATTAGATTTGACTGTGAATGTGACAAATAATTCATACACATCTCTAACCACATTTTAATAAGAATATTTATAAATTCTGGAATGTGTCTGGAAGATAATGAGTATAGCAAGCAAATCCCATGTGAAACAACTGAGGCAGCTGGACATGTTTCATGAGATGAAAAGATGAAAGGGAAACATTATAGTGGGCATTTGTTATCTTTAAGCAGTGGAGCAGGATTGTTCTCTACTGTTTTAGAGGTGGAACTAGATATAGCATTTGAAGACTCTTGTGGGCCTATAGACAGAAAGGGAATTCCTAGGAAGTGTTGGGAATATAAGTCACAAATTATTGTATTCTATGGAAAATATAATCTTAAGAATGGGAGGGTGGGGAGAAATATGCACCATATTTCCCGCTTTTTTCTAGAATGAAGGAAAAGGAAGATCCCAAAGAGTGTGCTTAAAAAACTTTACAAAGATCAGTGAGTGAGGAAGATTAGGGTTTTTAATGTTATTGCCATTATTACACTTAACAGATGTGTAAGAACAGACTATAAAATACAATATAATAAAATCCTTTTTAAAGAAAAGTCATTAAAATTATCTGTGCCTTGCTGCGTACAACAAAATTAAGAGTCAAGCCTTGTAAGCTAGGAATGGCTTTTAAAAAATAACTGAAAAAGGTCTAGGAAAACAAACAGGAACAAAAAAGTTTTCATTATGGCTTGCCAAGGGATCAGCATTCCAGATGGGAGGTGGGCAGTGCTGAGAATGGCTTATCCATACTTGGCTCTTTTAGATTTCTACAGGAGAGGTCTGGACTAGGTTGGCGCTGTCTGCATGACAGTGGTGATCCAGACCAGCCTCTTGCATAAGCTTTGGGATGTCCATGTTCCAGACTATGCTACACTGGTCTACTAGTACACCTCAGTATTGAGGTGTACCAATAATCCAAATCAAGGACCCTTTGGTTCAGATTATGGCCTATCTTATGTAGAAGGAGCATACTAATGAGGCCTCCCATGTTCCACATTAATGTGCAAAAAGGAACCCCATAGTCTCCTTCTGGAGCTGAACTAAGAGTCAGGGCAGAAAGAACCTAAACTGAAACATATGTTGCACAAGAATATGTGGAGAGTTATCTTCCATGGGATATTGTGATACTGAGCCATGCAAAGATTAATGGGTCAAAACCAACATCTTTATTTGGCTCAGATATAGATTTGCAAGCTGTACAAAGCAATTGTGAACTGAAGCTATCTATTATCAGCCTAGCTGCAGGATTCCATAAGAATTAAAGTTTCCAAGCCATCTTTGAAACAGAAATAGATCATAGCTTGGCCAACAACCTTGACTGAAAGAAGGCAGTCAGTACCATTGAGGCTACTTGTACATTCGGCCATGGATATAAGAGATTCTTCAAGATAAACACCTCATATTTTAGGATTGTGATCCTCTCTGATCCCAGTTAAATCACATCAGTCAGTCTGGCTGCTAACATGTTCTTTGCCTACTGGGTTAGTTCCTGTTTGTTAGCACTCATCCATTCCTTTATTGAAGCTGCTATTGGTCCAGGATTTTTATGGCCACACCCATTTGTGCAAAGAAGTAATAGCATTATATGCCATCAGCAGAGGGATGAAAACACGTCAAGATTCTACTCAGCTACATGTAAATGTTGAAAAGCATGGCACTTTATGACACAAGCAAGAAATTTCAAATTTGATCCTCTGAATTTGGCAGGCCACACAGGACAAAACCTGATGCAAAAGAGTAGGGATGTGCCCAAATATTCGAAGGCATTCAAAATTCTTTTGAATACATCTGTATTTAAACATTTGAATTTGAATTGAATGTCCATAAATTGGAATTTAAACATTTGATTGAATTTTGAATTATCAAATCTATTTGTTTGAATTACTTGGACATTTGTATGTGTATGGGTTCATACATGATGCATATTTGCACGCACACATCTTTCCTGCATCCGTACACATTTGTATGGAACCATACGGGATGAAAACGGGTTGCATACGGGATAAATATGGGATGCATATGGATGGGTACATATACATACAGATGGGTATGGGATGCATAATGATGTATACAGGCACATATGAATGTTGTTGACATTCGTAAGGGCAAATTCAAACCAAAAATTCAAATGAATAGATTCGAATTGGCTTGATTTGATTAAATTAGAATTTTAAAGATTTGAATTGAATTGAATTTTTGGATATTCAAATCAAATCAAATCCTGGAAATTGCATTTGTGCACACCCCTACAAAACAGTGACAGATACTTTCAGTTTGAACAGTTGTCTCAGAAAGATAACAGATCAAAAAAGGCATTTCACTTGGATGAAGTGTAGAACACAATGGAAGCAAAACACACACACCAGGATTTGCAGTGCTCTGCCCTGAATTGACTAGATACACTCCATACAATACAGACTTGTCAAGTGTTCTTCATTTGCACTCAGGTTGCTCTGCTTGCTTCATCGCTCTCGTGTCAAGGTCTATATAATGAGCCAAGCTCTAATCAAAGAGAAATAATCTCTAACAGATGTTGTCTCAACCACCTGGACTTTTACTGAACAACCCAAAAATGTCAGTTAAAGCTCAAGTTCCTGTCGTGACAGCTGAAAACTCTTCCAAAGATCTTTAGCAACCCACTCTAAATAGCATGGATGTTATAGTTCCCCGTGAACATGGGACTAGGAAATTTCAGTGCCACATCTGACCCATTTCAATCTGCCTTGGTCATCCTGGTTGATGACCTCCTCTGGGAGAGAGACAGGGGGAATGCTACCCTGTTGGTTCTCCTGGACCTCTCACTGGCATTTGATACCATTGACCATGGTATCCTTTTGGAGAGGCTACGGAGTTTAGGAGTGGGAGGCAGTGCTTGTCCAGAACCGATCTCAGATAGTGGTCATGGGAGATAGAGACTCGACACCCTGGGAACTCACTTATGGGGTCCCCTGGTGTCAATCCTATATCCCATGTTATCTATATGAAGCCGCTGGGAGAGGTCATCAGGAGATTTGGAGTGAGGTGTCATCAATATGCAGATCATACCCAGCTCTATCTCTCTGTGCCATCTGAATCAGGAGAGGCAGTAGAAGTGCTTGACAGGTAAATCCTGACAAGACAGAGGTGCTGTGTGTCACAGGGTCTTGGGTCCATGTAGTTGGGAGACATCCTGTCCTTGAAGGGGTCACAATGACCTGGAAGGGACAGGTGTGTAACCTGGGGGTGATCCTGGATTCCACACTGATGCTCAAAGCTCAGGTGGATGCCGTGGCCAGGAGTGCCCACACCTAACTATGGCTGGTGCATCAACTGAAGCCTTTTTTGGACAGAGACGATTTGGCCACAGTTATCCATGCTCTGGTAACCTCTAGATTGGACTATTGTAATGTACTCTACATGGGGCTGCCCTTGAAGATGGTTAGGAAGTTGCAGCTAGTGCAAAATGCAGCCACCAGGGTGTTAACTGGGACCGCTAGCTGGATGCACATCACACCGGTTTTAGAAGGGCTGCAGTGGCTGCCAATTTACTACCAAGCCCAATTTAAGGTGTTAACTCTGACTTATAAGTCCCTAAATGACTTGGGCCCCAAATATCTAAAGGAACACCTTCTCCCATACCGACCTGCCCCATGCCCTAAGATCTGCAGGAGAGGCCCTTCTGGTTGTCCCACCACCTTCACTAGTGAGGCTGGTGGGCACCTGGGATAGGGCCTTCTCGGTAATGGCCCCTAGGTTGTGGAATAGTCTCTCCCTTGAGATGCGTCAGGCTCCTGCTCTGTTTATGTTCAGGAAGGCAGTGAAGACGCACCTCTTTGCTCAGGCCTTTGGATAAATCTCACCCATGTTTCCCCCCACTGTAAACACCACTGTTTTAATTGATATTGTGTTTTTTTTAACATGTTGGATTTTAGATGCTGTAATGGGTTTTACTGTTTTATTATATATTGTTGCATGATATGGTGGATTTTGGGTTATTACCCACCCAGAGACCTTCAGGTATAGGGCAGGATAGAAATATAAATAAATAAATAAATAAATAAATAAATAAATAAATAAATAAATAAATAAAGAAAGAAAGAAAGAAAGAAAGAAAGAAAGAAAGACAGACAGACAGACAGACAGACAGACAGACAGACAGACCAAACTGGCTTAATACAATAATATTTACAGGAGGTAAGGTGCTATTGCATCCATATGGATAGCTGATTGCTAGCATGAGTATACAGTAACTCTGGAAGGCTGAAGGAAGGAGTAGGAGTTCTGGCTGCTTAGTCATAGAAGCTCATAAATGATCTTGGGCAGAAATTACCCCCTCAGTCTTATCTACCTCATGGGGTTGTTATGAAGTAAAAAATAAGGGAAAGTAAACAATTTGAAATACCTTGAGCTTTTAAGAAGAAAAATAGGATATAAAAACTGTGATTAAATAAATACAGTGGTGAAACGAAACTTATTGTGCATCGATATGTAGCAGTTTTGAAATTTTGCTTTCCTGCTAACCATATGACCTTCTGAAGATGTTTATATGCCTCTATAGAGTACATCAGCATTGATATGAATAGCAAAGCAGAAGAATGCTGCTTAGTGTGATATCAACCCATTTCTTTTCTCACTTCTGAAACATCTTGCAATATTGTAGGCAATCAAATATTGAGGAATTTCATATCTACATGAATAGCATTCAGGTATGTTTTCTGTGGTTGGGCCATGTGTGGCTAGTTATACAGGCAGACATACAGATTCTATACATTATTTAAGATAAAAGCAGGACGTGATGAGACACTCACTTTAATACTTGATAACTTAAAGCATAACAAGAGACAGATGGAAACATTCAGAAAAAACATATCAGAAAGAAAAAAAGAAAGCATACCTTGTAATGATGAGGTGTAATGGTAGATTGCTTAATTTCCAGAATGTAATACTAAATTATAGGCCTTCAGGTTAAAAGCTTTCCTGGTAAACACATTATAATCAGTTACTGGTTACAGCTTTGAAACACTTTGTCTTGCTGTTTCCTGTCTCCTTGGCAAAAATGATATACAGATGAATGTAAAGGAGAAAAAAATCTATACCCTAATCATACCCAACTATAGGAGTAAATATAACACGGCCAAGTTTTGCTTCTTTTTGTCATTGTGAAAGAAGGAAATATAGTTGTGTGCCCTGACTTAGGTGTGACCAAGGATTTTATAGTACTGGGGCTTTGCAGAAAGAATGGATTGCTTTGTAGCCTGTCAGGCACTGTTGGACTTATTAAAAACAAAATTTACTCATCTTTTTCAGAGTACATTTTATGAAATCATCCTGTACATTATTTGCCACAAATTTGAAGCTGAAATAAGTAGTGCTGTATTCATGAATAATTTCAATTTATTTTAGACGCCGTGATTGCCATGTGCTACTGGCATCTATTAACGAGACAGAAATTCTATTTACAGTTATCACAAGACTCTTCAGTAGAAAGATTTTATCTGGTTAGTAACTTTCCCAGACCTGAGAGCAATCCCTGTAGGCTGTTTTGCTTCAATATTACTAGATAAAGAATGATATCATTATATGCCACCTAAGCAACTGATGAACTCTGCATTTAGGGGAATCTAGTCCCAATGTACTACAGACACAAACTGAAGCATTTCACTTCACACAGATAATTCAGATTTCTGTTGAATGGTGTATTCCTCACTGCAGACAACCATTGATGGCTGTGGATTGATTACAGCTTATCTCATAGCTTCACTCAGTATTTCCTAATGCCTTTATTTAAATACTGGATGGCAAAGATTGCAAAATAAAACATTTTCGTGCTATTGTCATAGTGATGAGCACCCCTTACCCATTCAGGAAAGTTCAAATGGAGGATGGAAAGTCTCCAAATAAAATGGATAGAAATGAAAGAATGGGGGGCAGTCAGACCTGAAGATGGACTGAAGAAGGTTTAAAGTGAAGGTGAGTAGATAAGTTAGTAATTATTTCTTTTGAAGTCTGAGGCACAAGGATGGATTATTCTGTCTTCTACTAGATGTGTTGAGTATTTGGCCCTTTCTGCACTGGCCATTATTCCAGATTATATCCTGAAATTGGGGACCTGCTATCCACTTGTTGGTACAGATTACGGTAGACCTTGCCTGGGACTTGTCATAGACTGCACTAACATGCGGATGGCAGGCCCCTATTCTGGGATATAATCCAGAGTAAGGCTCAGTGCATAAAGAGTCCAAAGCTCAAACAAAGTTTATATAGATGGACTTGTTTATTTTGTAGATTCCTGGAATATGTTGGGAAAGCTTATAAACAGAGGACATCAAATTATTTAAATATATCACAATCAGAACATGTGCTTCATCACTTATTAATTGTATTCTCAATTTTTCTTCTTCAGTATTAGATACAGAAAAAGAGACACAACCATGTCTCTTTTTTTGCTACAGCTATATTGCAAAATGACTAGGTTGTGAGACTGTGGATGAATCTGCATTGGCTAGTGTTGTGTCCATGCGTGTTCATTGCATTTATTTATGTGGACTGCAATGTACTTAAATGTACCTGTTGTAAAAGTGCCTTTGAATAAACTTAGACAGCTAGAGCAGGTAAGGGGAGGGCTAACCCCAGCCTAATTAGCATAAGGAAGGAGGGGGGAAGCCCAGAGAACCTTCCAATGGGAAGGGATAGAACCTTGGCAGAGGGTATAAAAGGAGGCTACCTGTCAGAGCTGGGGTTCTTGGCTGTTTTGATTTTGGGTTGTGAGGTTTGGGTTACACTGATTATCACCCTGAGGGGATTCAAACTGCCTAGATTCAAATACTTCTGAGGCTGGGGATAAGCCTAGAAGGGTTCATTAGACTAGCCTAGAGAGTTAGGCTGAGTGCAGTTTTGTGTATGTGTGGAAACTGAAGACAAATACTTGCTTACTTACTTGGAAGCTTGAATACTTACTGTATTAACCACATCATTTGCAAACAAAGTTTTCACCTTTTCACATTTCAAATGGACTCAGACCAAAGTCTTTATTAGCTAAGTCTTTATTAGCCTATCTCTTTAAGAGGTGACAGCTAGCAGTTGAGGAAGCAGTGCCTCAAGAGAGGGGTTTAAGCAGGCATCTCTCTGCTAGAGGAAAGAATTGTTTGTGAAAGCGAGATGTGCCTCACAGGGCTGCACAGGCAGGGAGGGAAGCCACGGCCAGCACCCATTTTAAAGCATGACCATGGCCAGCACCCATTTTAAAGCATCTTAATTAAGGAGAGGAGTTCTTTGCTTCTATTTCAAGTAAAACCCTGACTGGCCTGGCTGTCTGGGGGTTGTCGTCGCAGCTGGTATCCCGGACTAACACGCTTATGAGGAGCACTTTTTCACGTAGTGATCTCATCTAAGGGAGGTTCTGTGAATGTGTACGGGAGTCTGGTCCAGTACATGGGCCAGTGCAGAATCACTACTTCATTCATTCTGGCTACTATAGCAGAGTTTTGTAGCGTCGAATAATAGCTTAATTAACAGTAACAACATTGATTCTCAAGCAATTTAAACAGCTCATTTATGTTCTATGGACTAGAGCCCGCAGAAGTCCTCTTTATGGAACTGTTTTTCCACTAACATAGTTAAAAGCAGATCAATACATTGTTTATGAATAAATCTTTTAGAACTAGGGAAAATGCAATCTAGCAGCTTTGACAGAAATGATGTGTAGTGACTTCCAGAAGCAGGCAGCTTGTACTGTGAAACAAGCTGTGTAAATAACCTGTTTAGTAACTGGGAAGAAAATAAATGTTTACAATGGAACCACTGCAGAGCTACAGTTTATTACAGATTCAGTACTTATTTATTTATTTATTTATTTATTTATTTATTTATTTATTTACATTTCTATCCCACCCCATACCCGAAGGTCTCTGGGCAGGTAACAACAGATTAAAACAAATTAAAATAGAATACAAATTCAAACAGATACAGATTAAAATGAAATACAGATTAAAAGCAAGATGCACAGCTAAAACACCTTAAAAATTCAACAAATTAAAACCAGGCATTCCCTAGGACGTTAATAATGGTATCATTATAACTGGGAAGGGAGAATAGAGCCTCACCCAAAGGCCAAGGCTCTCTCCACAGTCCTTGTCTGATAAATATAAAGTGTATATTTCACATACACTTCTCTTTAATACATGCATTTCCAAAGAACCTACATTAGAATATGAAAGATGTTACTTCTCTGCTGACCTTCATCCCCTTAGGACTTCAGATCCTTCCAACTCCATCTCAAGCCTTTAAGAATTTCTTGTCTCCAATCAGTCTTAAAGATAGCTCAATAGTTAGACCATTTGTGAAATGATTTTGGTGTATGCTGGGAAGAAATGCGCTCAAGTTGCTGAGCATTCAGTACTATCCAAGCATGAAGTGCCTGTCCTTCATGTAAACTGAATTCAGAGGACTTCACTGAAAATAATTCATGAATAAGCACTGACAGCGAATGTGTATTTGATATATTTTCCCCATTCTGATTGGTAATAAACATGAAAAGGAAACCAAAGCAAATAAGAAGCAGCATCCATGCAGTTATACTTGCTGCTTGTAGGTATTACATACAGTATGTAGATGTAAGCTATTTTTAAAGTCCGGCTTTTCATTTGTTTATCTATTTAATAAAGTATAGTTTAAGAAGAGCAGAAAAGGAAAAAGGTAAACATGTTAACAGAAAATCACTTATAGGATCTTAAACAAAAACTAAGCATGAAATTAAGCAGTCATAACAATTAAGTATTGAAAGGTCCTATGGTCTTTTAAATCAGTCTTAGAGATGTTGCCAAACTTTGAATACAGTTCATACCAAGCAGAGAATATGTGAAGAGTTCATTATAAACATGAACACTTCTGATGTTCAAGTGAAAGTGTTTGCATTCAAAACATACAGCACATTTAGTGAGCTGTTCAAAAACAGTTCAGTGACTGTGTCCTTTAAAAAAGCCTATTTTTTTTTAAAAAAGCACTAGATCATGTTGATGCAATTGGCCTGGTCATAGAAATGGTGCTTCTTAAGCAAGTAATTCCTTTGTAAGAATATTTCTTCAGGGGAACTACTGTTGATGTCACAGTATGTTTTACTTTCCAATGACCAAATCTGTCACATAAGCCAATGGACTGGCTGGCAGAAAAATGGGCTCTTCTGGGCCTAGACAAGAGCTCCAGAATTGATTTTGTTATTATTATTGCTTCCCCCTGCACCCCAAGGAAAAGAATCTGCCTCAGAATGGTTAAAGTAGCCCTTTCCATTTGGCAGAAAAGGAGCTTTGGATCACCTTGATTTCCTCCATGACAGTGGTTAATGAGTCTATACTGTCCCTTGTAGTTTGAGATGCAAATGTTTTCTTTTTTCCCCCTATCTCTAACAAAACGTGTTCCAGAATTTGCAGTAGCAGGAGTCAATTAACTATCTTCAAAGACACCAATATTAAAATCAATAAAAATGGACTTAGGAATATACTGTACATACCCAAAATTTAACTCACATAATGCATTTAATTCTTGAAAAAAAACAAAAGAAGACTTGGCAAAATGGAAACAAAAACAGAAAAAACTCTTCTAGGAAAAATTGTGGTTTCTTTTCCAAACTTCACCTTTTTTATATAAATGAATTGACTGTGAAAAAAAGTGGGAAAATTGTTAGATTTATATATTATGGATATGTCATTAGTGTTCAAGCACAGAAACGTTGACATTGCAGAGGTTTATCAGGTACTTCCTTTGTTTTTTTATTTTTTTATTTTTAGATCTGTACTTTACACAGGGGAAATTGTGGTCTACAGTTATGATGCAGTGAACATCAGTCTTTGGCTGATCTTCAAAGTGCAAGAAAAAAATAGTAATTCTGTGTACCAGGGAACTCTGGGCTTTTATTCAACATCCTTATTTTTCTACAGCTTCTCATAAGTGTTCCAGATTTAAAACAAAAACAAAAATGGAAGAAGGCACTGGAGCAACACACTGTGTGAAAATTGTCTGCTTCAATGGGAGACTGCTTTAAAGCATTCTCCAAAGCATTCCCTACAGTGGATAGAGTTAGGAACTCTCATACATAGCTCATAAAACGGGCCAGTGGATAGGGTTAGGGGCTCTCATACATAGTTCAGTCCTGGCTGTCAACTTCAGGCTGTGCATATGCAATGTGGATAGTCCTGGCTTATGTTGCCAACTGCCCTTTCGATCTTGGGTTTGATTGCTTGAACTGGTCCAAGACCAGCTCAGAATAATGTGGGATAATGCAGTGTGCATGGATCCTGCTAGAGTGCTCAACTATTGTCATACTGTGGCAATCTGCATTCTTTGCCACTGTGTGTGACAGGATGCTGGACTAGATGGGTTGTGGCCTGATCTAGCAGGGCTTCTCTTATATTATTATGTTCTTATGTAAGGGACTTCTGGACTTATTTCTTCATTCTGACTCTGGATAAGTTGACTTTGCTGCTCTAAGTTCTGATTATCTAATTAACTTTAAAACTTTGACTAGCCCTGACATTTATTTCAGTTCTTATTTCATGTTCCAACTTCAGCTATGTCTCTGGTCTGCAGCCTACAATCTACTTTTTGTTTCTTTATATTTGCTTCTGTGTTACAGCATCCCCCTTAGCAGTCAATAACACCACCTCCTCCTCCTAAAATACAACAAATCAAATTGCCTAACTCAATGGGAACACCCAACCTAACTTTTATAAGTCATGAGAAACAAAGGCTGGCCAAATGTTGTCAAGCAGCTTGAAATACCTGGCTGGTTATGGGGCTGACACACTTCAAAGAGCACCACTAACAATTTCCCCCTATGGTTTACTGGAACACGGGAGCATGGCTCTGTGGTCCAATATACTTTGCCTGGGTCAGCTGTTGACCTGGACATCAAGGTCTACAGCTATACCAGGCCAGGGTGCCATTTTGGGCACCCATCCCAGTCCACACTAGGGATGTTCATGGATATTCAAAAATTCAAAAATCTGACTTGAATTTGACAAATATTATCATTCGAATTTGAATCAGATTTTTGAAAATCTGGATTGTCTAATTTGGATCAAATCTGGATTTTAAAAAATCCGATATGGATTTTCAAATAATTCAACTTAATTCATCATCGTATATTGCATCTGAATATCAGATCTATTTGCACTTATAATGCAGCATGCAAATGGGATGCAAATGCAATAAAAAATGGGATGCGAACGAATTCAAAAATCAAATGGTCCCGACATTTCTATTATTTGATTAGAATCAGATTTTTGAAAATACAGATCTGGATAATCCAGATTTGAACTGGATTTTTGAAAATCCAGATTCTTGAATTTCGGTTTGAATCAAATATTTGAATATTCAATTTGAATCAAATTTGAATGCAAAAAATGCATTAGTGCACATCCCTAGTCCACAGTTCCCACTAGCATGCAGACAGCTTGAATTTGATTGAGAACAACACCAAGTGTGGAAACATTCTCATGTATCCCTATAAAATTTAGCTGAGTGTGAAAATGTTTCTGCCCTGTAAATGTAACAACTACACAACAAGAAAATTGTAATGGTCATTTTCCTAACATGGAGAAGTATTGTGTGTACTGGGGATGTTGTTGGTAGAATGTTAATTTCTACCTACAACTGAACTGTTAAAGACATGGCAACTCTGTCCATAAAGGTATATAAGATGCCCGTATTTCTTTAAGATTTGCTTTGAAGAGAAAAAGTTTAGCCTAGTAGTGTGTTGTTTTTCTACACTACTCCCCAAATAACTGAGCAGCAATTTCACTGGGGTTACAAGGTTAAGTAACTGTTCTACACCTTGAGGTTGGTATCTTCATTTCTGCTCTCAGTAGGTGTATAAGTACAACATGTTATGTGGCATCACTTCAATTATGGCAGAGGTCTTTCTCAGCAGAAATGACTGAGTCACGGACTGATAGATCAAGGCTTTCCAAAGGGGGCTTCTCTCTTGCTGATATATGGAAAGTGAACATCATGTGAACAGAAGCAAAAGATTGCCTGGCCTGGGGTAAGGGGAATAATAATAGTACTTTTATCGGTCAGCCTGGCAAACTTAGAGAAA
The DNA here is from genome assembly GCA_023333525.1 of Aspidoscelis tigris stejnegeri. Classification (NCBI taxonomy): domain Eukaryota; kingdom Metazoa; phylum Chordata; class Lepidosauria; order Squamata; family Teiidae; genus Aspidoscelis; species Aspidoscelis tigris. The sequence goes on along the minus strand of JALMGA010000005.1, from coordinate 46,643,481 downwards.
TAAAGGCAAGGTTCTAAGGGTGTGCACAAAGCCATTTTCCACATTTTATTCGGCTGCATCAGGGTGGGTGGCAGTGCCTCCACAGCCTCTGATGGTTAAGTCTACCACATGTTACATATCATCTGTGCAACCATTTTCTTTGCAGTTCTCTAAGTGCATTTACCACTGTCCCTCCTGGGTATTCTTCACCTGTGTTTTCATCTTTGTGCAAGCAGTACTGGAGGCAAGAAGTTGTAAGAAGGTGAAACCCTGCAGTGATGCCAAGTTTTATTTTATAAACTTCTTTATATGGAATGTGATTTTGTTGTACAGTATTTTCAAAAATAAGATGATTTGATTCACTGACAAAAGTAATATTTTTGTTTCTTATTAACCGAGTAAAGCATGAAGGCTTTTACAGACCTCAATTATTTTGTATAAATTCAGGACCTTTCTCAGTACTCCCATAGGTTATGTAGGCTAGTTCATATGCTTATGAAGCAGGATGCTGTTGAAAATTGCTTTCATGTGGTTAGGTCTCCATGGAGCTGCAGAAACTTCTGATTGGGTTCCCTCAAGGGTCAACAAGACCATGTGTTAAGTACCCACATGAATGTCTCTAGACCACTTGGAAAGATTATACATATATATATATTCCCCCATAGCTATGACTAGTTATTTTTGTTAGCAACCACACTTCCATGGAAACCAATGAATCAACCCAGAGGATTCACCTTCTTATAAGAGAATATGTAGATCAAGAACAATAAATAACACAAAACACATGTGAAGGAATGAATATAAATTTAATAAGATTTTCAGTGTCAATTACTACACACACACAGGTTTCATATTATTTGAGGTTCTCATGAAGAGTTGTTTGCATACTGAACCAACAGGAGTTAGGCAAAAGGCTAAATGTACAAAATATGAGTAAAAACACTAATTTTCACCCTACCCTACCCTAATATTTTATTCCAGGTTGTATAAAGAAACATACTAGATATGAAATGAGGAATGGCATTACTTTTCATTATACATAAGGATACATGATAATGCTTGCACCAGGAGCTGTTATTAAAGCAGTTAAGATTTTAATTATAAACTGGGATCATTTTGTCATGTGGACTCCACACGTTATATTTCTACTTCTTTTGACCACTTAGGACATTTGTGTTTTATCTATTCCCTAACTGGACATAAGATGATACAACTTTTTATTTAAAAGATCTTAGCTTTGCTTGTGAAATGCTTCACAGTAGTTTATTCTTTTCACCACTGGCTGTTTATGCATTATATATCATTAAGTTCAAGCAGATAGAACAAAACTAAGGGAACACTTTATTTATTTAAATCTCATTCCTGTGCATTTGTTTCAAATAATTCAATTCAGCTATAAAGGTACTATCTTAAATATACTCTGTGGGATAATATTCTATAAATCTGTAAAGTAAAAGTCCATCTTAGAAGGCCCTGAAGGCAGGATGACTGTTGTAATTCATTTTGTCATCAGTTATTGTGTCGTTACTGCTGTTATTCTTACTGCTGTTTTCAGAACGAGCCAAGCTTCCTTTAGATATAAGGAACTTTTCTCTAGGCCAGTGAGGCCAATTGGCTTCAGATAGTGAAGAATCTCTCTCCACTTTCTTTACACACCAGGGGTAATGAGCACTGGATTGGCTACTTGTTTGAAGCTTCCCTCAGATGATGGGAGGCAAGGAGACAGTGCCATCTGAGTTTTGGGCAAAGAATCACCCAGTATTGTTGGATTTAGAAGCTACTGCCCAGATATATCTGTTGGCTCCACTGACAACTGTGCAGAGCAATCAGGTGTTCTCCATGGCTGATGATGTGGTGACATCTTATTGTTCTTGCATGGATGCTTGATTTGTGAAGCAACTTATCTTCTTAAAGGCTAACCTGCACTTGCTGGGCTTTCCTGAGCTGTATTTGAAGGGTGATCAATGACTGCAGTTGGTGACCCCATCCGAATCCTGCAGCACCAAGGGCAACCAGATTTTTTTAAAAGGACTGGGTGGGCCAGTAGCACTTGCCAAATAAAAAAATAAAAAAAATAAAAAACATCACCAAGTGGGGGAAAGTTCTCAATAAAGGGGAAAGCAGAATAATAAAAGTTGAATAAAAAGATTTAATTAAAACAAGGAAAGGGGGAAAGAAGCAGGGAAAGGGAGAAAATAATCCCTTCCTTGGTGGTCCTTGGGTCTGAGACAACAACCCACCCACCCACCCCGACCCTACCAAGGCTAACTGGAAAAAGCACCTTGGCTAACCAGAAAAGGCACGTTTCTCAAGACAGAGCCCCAGTTGCACAGAAAGGGTAAGAGAAGAAGGAATCCCTCCTCAATGGATTACTTCTAGTAGTCAGCAGCAATGCCCCCCGCAGAACAGCAACCATCAGCTAACCCTGTTAGGAAAGGACAAGAAAGTGCCACTATTCTGCTGCCTGTGATCAGGGTGGTACTAAGCCTATCCACATGCATTCTCTCTCACACACACCACTAATGGCTTCAGGTCTATGGTGACACAGTAGCTTTTAAGGATCAGTATCAGTCTGGCCAAGGGGCACAAACCCACAGGTGATTCTGCTATGCATCAGCATCAACATCTAATCTGTACATCTCAGCCAGCCAGCCTTGTCCCACAGTCAAAAGATAGTCACTGTTAACTGCTTGTCTGACTCTTCTCTTTGGTGGGGAAAAAAAAAGACTGCTGAATAATCAACCCAAAATTGAACCAGCCCAATTCATAAGAGTTCATAAAAGCAAAGTATTACATTTCTGCTCATCCCTATTCTTTGATAACTTGTGGGGGTGGGTTTCATGGTTGTGTTCAGACATAACAAAAGGGGTGCCTGAGAGAGATGGTAGGCTTTTTTGCCTTTTCACTTCCCTGGGAAAACCACCCCAGGGAAGGAATGATAGGGGATAAATCCACTGCCTGCACTTCAGGATACCAAATCTATCCTAATCCTTGCCAGCACTTCCCTATGCTCTGGCAACATGGAATTACAGAGCCACAGCAATGGCACCAACATGCTTGTGTGGCACCATTGCTGCAGCAACCAAGCTATGAGGAGTTCAACCAGGCATGTACCACCTGGTCATGTATTCCACCTTTTCTACCTAGAAGAGGCGTGAACGGGAGCATGCAGGGCTTTCTCAGCCTGCTGCCAGCATAGAGGTAGAGCAGTTTAAACCATTCTGCTGCTATGTGCGCAGGGCAGCACACCTGTATGTGCAGAGCTGCTTTGCACTGTGTGGATGCAATGTCTGGAAGTGTCTCTGGAGTTCCCCCTGCAGGCGAGTGCAAATTTGCCAGTGTGTGTCCCTCATGTCCCCAAGCCTTCCCTAATTCATCTTTTCTAGCCCAGACTGTTCATGAGAGGGGGAGGGGCAAACTGACATGAGAACAATCCCACCTTGAAAAATTTCCTAAGTTACTTCAGAGGTGCCTCAGATATTTCTGTTTTTCATTTTGCTGTGTCTGATTGCAGCCCTAGTTTCAGAAGTTGTGCTTTTAACCACCCAGTTACTTGGTCAATTTGCTGCCAGTGTTGCTGCTGTTTTAACAATATGGCTTTGCAACCTTCACTGCACATCAGAAAAGGTCTGCCATGAGTAGTATTAGTATATGGTGCAGACCCAATGGAACCAGCATTGGTAACAAAGTCTCTGTGTTTTCCTTTTACTTAAATTGCTTCTGTCTAGGAATAGATATGGCTAAAGTCTCTCATTTTCTTACATTTCCCTAATGTATCTTTAAAAAACCATTGCTAAGCACTTTTTTGGCGGAACAGGTAAGAAGCTAAGAAAGAATTCTGTAAATGAGTTCTGAAACCCATTTACATTTGATAACTCAGATGAATGCCTTCCCTGTGAATCTCCTATTCCTTTTAATAAATGGCGCCATCTTTCATCTCCCAGTTTCTCTCCTCCTTGCTTGCTTTCCACACTTTCCCAGTCTTATTAAAATACGAGAAGGATAGGAAACAGAGTTAAAGATCCTTGATTCTAAGGTTGTAAATTCTGGAAAGTATCATTTTATTTTTGTTCAATCATTGTTAAGGAAGAAATCTGAAAAAAGTACAGTTTCCCATTTTGAGCTTAACACTTTCTGACATAAAGCAGCTTCTTTAGCTGGAGAAATACATTTATGTTAAGGCAAATTGTGTTAAGGTTGGGATACCATGATGTTGTCTTGCAATCCAGATTTCACACTTTGGGAAAATGTTAAATGGTACTTAAGACTGTACTAGAAAAGTAACTGGAAGTGACAACCCTTATGCCTCCACTAGTAAAGTTACCAATCATCACAGAAAATATAATATGTGTGCAACAAAGGCAGGATCCTCACAGCACATTCACAGTGCCACGGAGGAATCCAAAATATACAAGAAATGCATGATCCCACACCTGTCAGGCTACCATAATGGCACAGTGAGGTGGAATGTGCTTTTAATTCAGAATGAGGAAAAGGCTGTTTTTCTACCATCTTCCCACCCCTCTGCCATCATGCAGACTTTCTTCCTAGCGATGTTTCACCCTACTTTTTGAAGATGCAGAAAACAGCTGATTTCTGGGGCCATTTCTTGCTCTGTATGAAGTACTCATGGGCAGAAATTAAAGCTGGGAAATAAAAGTTCCCCAGCTTTGAATGTTAGCACAGGCAGAAGGGCAGCAACTGTGCTGTAACCTGCTCTGTCATATATCTTGGTTAAGGATTTGGTGAAAGGTAAGTACAATCAGTTTATGTTTCACCTTAAGGGCCTGTTTGCATTTAAGTGCCTGGAATGATGTAACTATGGGCCTTTCTGCACATGCCGCCGAAAACGGATCTAAAAGACCTAAAAGATCCGTTTTCTGGCAGAATGTTTTTAAACAGAATCTGTCTCAAACAGAGACAGATTCTTGGAGGTGCTGTGTGTCCACACACGTGCGGGGCAGTGGCGGCAGGGCCGGAATGGAGAGGGTGCTGATACGGACGCCCTCCAGAGGCCCTGCCCAGCTGTCAAAGATGGAGAGCGCATGCTCTCCATTTGACAGCTGGGGCAACCCACCAGCCTTTGCCATTGGCTCCTTCAGAGCTGTAATGGCGTGGTAGGCCCTTCTCTTGCCAGGGGAAGCCAGCCCATCCCCCCACCGCCACCCAGCCGGGGGTCGCACACCGCCTTACCTGGTCACTTGTGGGCTGATTCTGGGAGCATGCGAGGCGGAAGCCGGGGAAGCCAGCTGCTGGCCCTGCCTCTTTGACAGCTGGACATGCACTGGCAATTTGGCTTTTCCCTCTGCCACTTCGGAAGCATTTCCTTCTGAAACGGCTTCAGGGGAAAGGCCAGATCTAAGACCTAATTTTACATCTGGGTTGGATTTTGGTGGCAAAACCGGTTTAAGAAACCTTTTTTGCGCACTGACATGCGGACGTGGCGTCCTCAAAGGGACCCTAATTCCATTCCCTTTGCAGAAGCCACATCCAAATCCTTCCCACACCTGGCTCTAATTCCATTTTTAGAGCTTGTGCGGAAAGGCCCTATGTCTTCATCCAGACAAGAGGTATGCTTCACAGATAGCTCTTAAAATGCTTTGTAGTCCCTGCAAACCAAAACCTGATGCTGTGCAACAAAAAACTCCCACTTATCTCAATATTGGCTCTCCATTTCCTCTCATTTATCGTTTTCTTGGTGTTGGGTCAAGATTTCACAATATTTTGTGAGAGTTCACCCTCCCCAGGAAACAGTAGGCCTCTCAGAGAGACAACAGGCCTTTCAGACATGGAGGAGCCAAAAACATGTTCAGAAAAGTTCTGCCTGCTGCTTGGGAGGACTGGGAGAACATGGGGATGATCCATTCTCCTGTGAATCTCCTTTGCTTTGCATTTTTACATTTATAATTTAAATCTGAAGGTATTCTCTGTCATTCCAGTGCTGTCTCCAGCTTTACTAGCAGTGCTTGCAGTGTGGTCAGACCATCCTAGATTTTTAAGATTGCCATGTGAAAGGTCGTTGCCATCGTGATAGTGAGATGATGCACATTTGCACAGCCACAGCTGCCTCACCCACCCTACGTGCAGCATTCACATGGGAAGAAGATGCAAATGCCACATCTGGGAGCTCACCAGGAGCAACCTAGCAGCTCTTGGTGAACTGTGGAACAGTAAAACAGTATGTGGTGTGTAGACAGAGTCTTCTCGAGCACCCAAGAGCATCCCCTTGGGGTAAGTATGAACAGGCCCAATGTCTTTGATTGCATTTCACTGTGGATGTTTATAGTCATGTTTATTCACTCTTTTCAAACACCACCACCAAAAAAAGAGGTTTTCCCCTGAATTGCTCCTAAGAAATAGCATTGCAATGACCACTTCAAAGTAGCACTGAAATTACGAAAAGAAATCCACATAACTAGCACAAGAATTTAGCATCCCAATCTAAAAATTTACTTCTGTCCAAAACACAAAAATGAGATTCACAGTATGCTTCATACCAAAGCACACAGAGATCTTCCCAGCTAGCCAGGTTGTGAGCTATTTCAGTTGTTAAAAGGCTTTTTGGAATGGAGAAGAAATTAGCTGATGCAAGTGAACAGGGAAAGGATAGTTATTAAGAATATGGAACGTCCAAGTGGGAGAGAACTTCTTTGCCTATGAGCTGGGTCCGCCTTTGGCCTTCATTCAAAGACACTATCCGGGCATCCCAATGGCAAGGATATTGCGAGGCGAAAGTCATTTCACCTCACAAGAGTCCCCATACAAAGCCCTAATTCGAGCTACATGAGGGACAAAAAACACAAATCTGCGTTTTAAAAATCCCCCTTTGCAACTATTCTTGCTGCGAAGTAGCAGCCAAGCACGAATTATTCGTAAGCATGGGGATGCTGTCATATCAGCTGAAGGAGGGGATCAGAGCCACGTTGCGTCTCTAGTGGCTGATTTCAAGCCCCTGTCATGGAGGTTTCTCTTGCTTCTCCCCTGCAGCCATGGCTTTAATCATGTGCTTGACAGGAGGAGCAGCTGTTTGATCCTGGCTCTGTTGGAGCACAGGGAGAAGCTACAGTTGCAGGGGAGAAGCAAGAGAAACCTCCGTGACAGGGGCTTGAAGTTCAGCGGCTAGAGACAAGGAAAACTGCTCGCCTCTGACATCGGCTGAAGGAGGGGATCAGAAATCTCCAGTTTTTGTTTCTTAAGACAGTACAAAAAGATCCCGGCTGGGGAAGGGGATAACACTGTTGTTCCTAGACAGAAAAAACCAGGACGACAAATGCCCCCTTTCATCACTTTTATGCCCCCCCTCGCCCCCTTAATATGCACCTCTTTCCAAGGCTGGGAGGTAACAGTCAGCTAATTTGCTTCCCAAATTAGCTTCAGATGAATCAGCCTTCTGGAAAGGAGCTAATTAATATGCACCTCTTTCCGAGGCTGGAGGTAACAGGCAGCTCTGAGCAGAAAGAGGGGCATATTAATTAGCTCCTTGCTCACCTCTTTCTTTTAATCATTAGCGGAACTCTGCTTGTGTGCATGAGAGCTGCTATAATCCCCTGACAGTTGCTCAGTTGATTGCAGGGCAGCTGTCAGGCGAGTGTTTGTGCTTACCTGGGCAATTAAGTGCTCAGGTAAGGGCGTGTGGAGAAAACAGCGGCATCCTGATGCAGGGATTTGCTGCAGTTTTCATGGGGACGGGCGAGTTCGCCTTGAACCCGCCCTGTCTTCCATTGCCATGGGGACTCCTTAATGCAAATCTTAATTTGCATTAAGGCTACCCTGAAGCCACAGAGCATCAGGAACAGTCCCTTGGGGATGCACCCTATTTACCACTTCTGAGACAGGAACACTTCATTTCTAAAGGTAAATTGCTCTATATTAATTATAACTTATAACTTAGCTGCTGATGATTAGGAATAGGCTAAGGGTACACTGCTATCAACTATCTTAGAAATATGCTGTCACCTCCACCTTGGCATCAGCAGCAAAGAGCTTGCACTTTCTGATTCACATTATTCAAGACTCCTCAACCCAGCATAGATGATGCTTTTATTCAAATTTTTATTGCTGTTCATTTTAACACTGTAGTTTTGTTTGGTGTTTTATTTCTCTGTGTAATAATTACTCCTCTGCACACTCTGCTCCTTTTTTTTTTCTTTTCCTAAAGTCATCCTTGCATAATGTGTTTTTGATTTGATGTTTACCCTTTGCATAAACCAAAATGTATCTTCATGCATTTGGATACATTTGGTTACAACTCTTCTCAAACCTATTGGGGCAAATGGCAACACTAGCATCATTTTTCTGTTCTTTCTTGCTTTTGATCACACCTACAGGAAGTATCTTTCCTGGGTCAAGAAAGACCCTCAGGCTACAGTTAATCACTGCTAATGTGTAGCCTGTGACTTATTTTCTGTCGCAAAATTTTAATTTTCGATGACTTAGATAAAATCTGTCATGATGACAACTGGGGTAATGACAGATAGACCTATATTACCATTCCAATATAAGGTTTTCTTCTGCTTCTTAATCACTTCTTCATGATGAGATTACCTGAAGAATGTACTTCTGAAGACTGAATATATTAAAGGTGTTAGAATTTAATAAACCATTGTCTTTCATAAAAAACAAAGTTTCAGGTTAAAGAGAAGGAAAAAAAATGGAAAGGTCATTACCATACAGAAGGAAATTCCAAGGAGATGGCTGTAGCTTAATATATTCTATCGTGCACATCTTGTTAGACTAGATTTATTTTTTCCTGCAGTATTGCACAAGCTTTTTTGACCTTAGAGTTATTCATATAAAGCAATTTGTGTTGTGGATTTAGTACTATTTGTCTGAATCACAGCAGCATGCTTCTGTCATGTTTGTTGTCAGCGTAATGCATTTCAGAATATTACTATCTACAATGTTTGAGTAAAACAAAATCTATTTCCATTAAGCAACTATTTACATGTTTTTGGAGATTGTAAATTATTTAAATACCTGACATGCATATTCCCTTCCCATATATCTGTGCCACATCCATGCAATTAATAAATGAAATTCTGAACATGTATAGTCACAGTTCATGGGAATAGATGCTCAGATGGTTTGCTGGCACACGTGCAGAAGTTAATTAACCTCTTACTCTCAATAAAACCATATTGATTACTACAAAACTACATGAACTGCAGCACTAGCTGCTTTTGCAGCCATATGCACAGATATCATTTAATGTTATATCCCTACTGTGCTAGGACTAAGCCACAGAAAGCTTAGATGAACTAGTCATTTGAGGTGGGCAAACATAAATCAGCTGCATATAATCATTTCACATGCCCCAAAATGTTTAGTAATTGTCTGCATGTGGCATCTCAATTCTGGACATGTGGGTTTGCTTCAAAGTGAAAACGTCAACAGTTAGCTTTGGAGCAAGATCTCAGAGTGATATAGATAAGGCATTAGCGGTAGAAACATGACAACTCCCTTTTGCCCTCCCAGACTGGATACTAGGACACAATGCCCCAGAATCCCATCTTGGCAGGTAAAAGTGAGGGTTTCAATTGCATCTCCTAGTTCTGTTGCCTCATGACTGTAATCCTCAGAAGCTCCTCTAAGTACTTGCATCTAATGCCTCTTCCTTCATTGAAAATATTTGTTTAAACCCCAATCTTGCAATTTTTCCTGGGTACCAGGTGATCAAGGAGAAGCAATCATATGCTTCCCAAAGTTGGTTAAAAAGTAGAGCGAATGGTGGTGTTTTGTTCTCACCTCCTGGATTAGAAGTGACCTGCTGCTGCCTGAGGAAGCTATAAGCTAATATGCGAACATACACTTACATTCTGCTAGCTGAAGTACTTACTGACAATTTCTGGTAAAGTTATGTTTGCAAACATGCATCATAATTCCCACATCAGTAGCTGGCTTTTTCAGCAAGAAAATTGGTATCATTTCTAGAACATAAACAATAGCTAAGGCCATTGGGTAGGTGATTAGCCAAGAGACGACTTTTCAACCAATTCATGCACGAATGGTATTCTTCCTCCATCATCTATGACAAACAATTTGACTGATAGGCAAAAAAGCAGGTGTTTGCCTTAGTAGTATTTCCTAGGGCAATGGTTAGTTCCTAGGGCATGAATAATCATTTGTCCATAGTGTGAGCCAGCTTTGTAAAAATGAGCATAAGCCAGTTTGGAATCAGATCCATATTTTTTTAAAATTTGTTGCTGAAAATTTGGAAAGAGTTCATCTGTTTTGCACAAATATCTCCTGTCTGATAATGTTTATATGCCCTAGAGGTGTGCACATTAGGTATGTGCACAAATGGGGGTTTTTTTGCATTCAGTTGTATCAAATTGAATATAAGAAAATTCATATTCATTTGAATAGATCCTCTTCTAATGTGATAGGATTCTATTTGATATGAATGTATCTGTATGAATTTGTACAAATATCCAATACAAACACATAAGTATCCAATACATATTCCATACGTATCTATATGTATCCATGATGTATTCAATATGTATCCTGTAACATATCTGGTCTGAAAGCATCAATCCACCCTGAAACCACTTTGAATCTGCTCTCAAATCATGTCTAATACACTATGAGTGCTTCCGCAAATGCCCTTTAACACCCATTAAGGACACATGTGGAAGCACGCAACCACACAGTGGCACCTTTTTAAGCAACTTTTAGTACAGAGCATCCGCAGAGTAACACCCATTACGCACATATGTGGGAAAGTGTGTCCGCACAGCGGCACCCATTAAAGACGGAATGGGTGGACCGCACCCGCACAGCAGTACCCATTAGAGACAGATAGGGGCGGCTGCATCTGCACCTATCTGTCTCTAATGTGTGCTTAATGGGTGTTAAAAAAAGACTACACATAATGTAGCCTTAAAGGGTGTTTCACTGTGAAAACGCATCCTTTTAGGATGCGTCCGCACAGTGAAACTGTGCCTACCCGGGGCCCTACCCCGGCCCGCCATGATTGGCTCTGCCGGAGCCAAGCATGGCGAGCCAGGAGAGGGCCCCTGGGACATGGATGTGAGGCGGGTGCTTTGTGTCCACACAGCACCCACCTCAAATCCGGATCTAAGTCATCCTTCCGCCGTGTGTGCGGAAGGACGAGGTGTGTGTGTGTAGATCCGTATCTCTTAGATACCTCTGTAAATCCAGATCTACCGTGCTTCCGGATTTAGTAAATCTGGTTCTATTCTAAGCCGGATTTACTAAATCCGGATGAGGTAGATCTGGATTTACTAAGGTAAATGCGGAAGCACCCTATGGATCCATTGCAAATGTGACTGGTGCAGCCGCTTTCTCATCTTCCCATTTCATGAATGTTTTGAGGCATTCACATGAATGTTCTGAAACATTCATACAGATACAAATGTCATTCATACAAATACGAATGTTGTAACATTCAATTTGTATATGAATGTCCATATTTGTATGAATTCATATTAATATCGAATGTTATAAATATTCGTGCACATCCCTAGTGGACATGCTTTTTGTGTGGGCTTGGTTTGAATTTGATTTCCTCTTCAAACAGTAATATGTTTGCATCAGTTTGAACAGCTTTAAATACCTTCAAACCATGATCAAACAGTGTGTGCTTGTTAGAACATCCCCATTTAGTTCAAAGTCTGTTTTTGAACAGTCGGGGTGTTTGTTTGCAGTTTCCCTGAGAATACTCTTCCAAGGCAGTTCAAATATTAAAAAATAAATTAATATAAGCAGGAAAGTGTTTTGGCTGAAGCTATTCTTTAGGAAGGAGTATAATTGCTATTGAAGAAGCCTGCTTTTTGAGGGGAGGAAGCAACAACATGTGTGTGCGCGTGTGCATGGGTTTGTATGAGTGTGCTTCAGGTGCTTGGCTGACTATTATCTCCATGTTTCTGATTTCAGTCTGTATTAAGTAATGAGTCCATTTTGCTGTCTTTCCCGGGATTCCGTGCTTTTATAAGAACATAAGAGGAGCCCTGCTGGATCAGGTCATAGCCTATGTAGTCCAGCATCCTGTCCCACACAGTGGCCCACAAATTGCTTGGCAAATTTGAATCCCAGTGCTTGAATTCCAGCAAATAGCCTTAGAGGCATCCTGTCTGTCTCCCCAGCCTGGAAGATGTACCTAGGCATCCACTCTCGTAGCCATTGATACACCTGCCATCCATAAATTTGTCTAAGCTTTTCTTAAAGCTGTCTATGCTGGTTGCTGTTACTACCTCTTCTGGCAGCAAATTTTGTAGACTGATGGCCCTCTGAGTGAAGAAATACTTTCCCTTGTTTGATCTGACTGTTTTACCCATCAGCTTCATAGAAGCCCCCCTGGTTCTCTGGTTGTGTGACAGAGAAAAGATTTTTTCTTTATCCATCTTTTCTATACCATGCATGATTTTATAGATGCCTAGACATTGCAGTGTGATTTTGTAACAGAGGTATTCCAGCCCCTTAATCATTTTGTTTGCCCTTTTTTTTTTTGCACCTTTTCCAGTCTTCCTCATTCATTTCTGAATTTAGATTCTAAGTGTCCCTCCACACTCAGACTAAAAGGCAGACATCACTTACTTATTCCACTACATTTGGTTGGATATTCTGTAACACCCATGCTTCATCCTAGAATATCTAAATATAGTGGAATAAGTAACATCTGGATGCAGCCTATATTGGGAATGCCAAATGTAATCATCTTGAGCCAGCTGAGAGTTTCTGTACTACAGGAAATCTGGAGATGTTGCTGGCTGGGTTCCCTGTAATAATTTGGAAGATTTTGTTATGCCATTATTCTTCAAATGATCTAAGTCTAGTCTACAATAATTAAAAGAATGACATGCATATCCACCAGAATAAATTTTAGAATAGCTGACACACAGAATAGCTTAAAAGTCTAGGAAATTTCTTTTAACTAGGCTGCCTCCAAGCAGCAAGCAGAAATGAGGGATCTAAAAATATCCTGTGTTTGCCACTTGCTGTCTCTCACCAGACACGAGAAGCAGGCCTGGTCTTACTTTTGTGTCTCCTGGCTCATCTTATTATAGTATTGCTTGGTGCTAGCAGAGGCCAGCCAGCCAAGCATGCATGTATGTGTGCACACACATCACACACACATGCACCTGCTTGTCTGGCTTCTGCAAAGCACCAAGCAAAAAAGTTCCCCCGGTCCTTTAAGCTATTCTCTGTGTTAGCTATTCTAAATTTTAGATCATCTGAAGAATAATGGTATAACAATCTTTCAAATAAATAAACAGAATATCTTTTCAAGAAACCATGGTGAGAATTGATTGAACAGCTCAGGTACCAAAACAACATACAGTTTGCCAATTGATTTTGCCATTAGTTCACAACAATCAATGAGCGTTTCACCAAAAGTAAGCATTTACCATTAAACATCTGAAGGGGCATCTACCAAGCACCTGACTTTTAGTTTTAGTAGTTTTTGAGTAATCACTAAAAATTATTTTGAAATGAGGGAATTGCATTCTTAAAAATATGTACATGACATATTCAAAAGCTGTTCTTGCCGCCATAACCTGAATGCAGGAAATACATATCGTGACTGTTACCAATCTTTCAGAAAATGAAATCCATAATTTCATTTATGATATCTGAGAAATCATGTTTTGGCAACAGAGTTAGGCATCTATGTATCAAACAGTGAACTGTAAAAAGTAGAGAACTCAGGAATGGGGACGATGGGAGATTGTCAGCATCCTGGTCAGCCTTACGATGTACATTTTCTGCATTAACTCTTTATCTGTAGTGGGCACTGATTGCAAGCTTCTACCTGAAGGAAGCAAAGATGGGGTAGTTTTGTGGGAATTCTCATTCCTGATTAATATGTGACTCTCCTGGTAGCCAAGCCTGGGAGTGACATTTAAGTGATGGTAGTGGTAAAATGGATCACTTCACTACAGAATGCAGGCCTTGACAAAGAGGTAGTGAGAATAAATCTCAGTCCTCCTATGGTCCAAAATTAGAAGAAGAAGAAGAAGAGTTGGCTTTTCTACTCTGCTTTTCTCACCTGTTTAAGGGGACTCAAAGCAGTTAACAAAGCTGTCACCCAGCTGGCTTTCATGGGGGACAGCGGAATCAAACCTGGTATTCCCAGATAAAAGATTTTAATAAAGATTTTAATAAAAGATTCTTCTTGTTGCCTAAGGAATGGCTCTATGTAGAAGGTGAAAGATTTATACAATCCTTGTGATCTGATAATCTTCTAAAAATGTTTATGATTTGTATAGGTTGCCCAGAATACTATCCTGAGCAATGGCATGTAAAGAACTGCTTCTCATAAATAGCATCATCACCTGGTTTTTCTGCGTGCTCATGAAGACTAAGGCAGGCTCTGCCTGGGCATGTCGTATTCTGCACAAGCATGCTGTGGACAAATCACTATTCTGGGATATAATCTAGAACAGGGGTCCTCAAACTATGGCCTGTGGGCAACATGCGGCCCACCGAGGACATTTATCCGGCTTGCCAGGTGTTTTTGCTGCTGCTGCCTGTCCTGCATAGCAATTTGTTCATAGGTGTTTTTTTTAACTATGTTCTGGCCCTCCAATGGTCTGAGGCCCCCTGTTTAAAAACTTTGAGGACCCCTGATCTAGAATATGTTCCAGTATAGATGTCCTTGATATGGTAGTCTACTAAGAAAATGCATCAAGAGCCACTGCAATGGTATGTAAAAGAGGCAGAAGAGGCACAGCAACACTTCATAGAAAATATCACTTTCACCTACTAAAACTGGGTCCCTGTGCAAAACATACATCAGTGTCAGACATCATCGATTGCATTTAGGGATGGCAGAAATATATTTGTTATCTTCACAATTTGCACAAATTGCCAAAGTTCAAAACTTTGCATTTGAATTGAATATTGGCTATATTTGAAGAAGACTGACCTTTGCCTGTGAAGCAAAAGCTTTTGTGCCTTCATTTGGAGCTTCAGAACAGATTTGGAGTGGATTCAGAGTGGATTTGAAGCAGACTTGGAGGTGCTACTTAGTGGCAATAGAGATTCAAAGTGAAGTCAAAGCCTAGAACATTTGAAGTAAGTCAATCTAAACAAATGTGAGTTTCTGTCACATTTGCTTTGATGCAGAGCAAATTGGGGTGTGTGTGTGTGTGATCACACACATTCCTAATTGTATTAATCCAAACAGGTTCTCAGGCCTTTAACTGTGTCACCTCTGTTTGCTGCTTGACAGGTGGAAACTAAAGACAGTGCCTTTTCAGTATTGGCTCTCCAATACTGGAATTCATTCCCTAGGGAGTTATGTCTGACATTAGAGCCGTTTTCGCATTACTCCCGTTCCATTTGGAACGGGAGTAGGACGGGAAGATTAAGACAGCTCACGACGCTTTCACCTTTCACACACAGGAGCGCAGGAGCGCGTGTAAACGCGTTCCGGCGCGTCTGTGTGCGAATGCTCAAAGCATCGTGAGCTGTCTTAGCCGGCAAAGGCCGGCCAGGGGCGCGGAGACAGCCGCGGAGGCAGATCGGCAATCAGCTGATTGTCAAACAGCTGATTGTCGAAGCCGCGCCGGCGTCGGAGGCAAGCCCGCAGCTGTTAGGGAGGGAGAAGCAGGCGCGAATGCTTCTCCTCCCGAACGCCTGCGGGCGGCTCGTCCGCGTTCGAATGCATGTAGAGCACTTTAAAGTGCTCTACATTTCGAACGCGAGAAAGACAGCTGCGGACACGTCGGAGCGCAAGCCCCGCTCGGGCAATGCGTATGCCGTGTCCGCAGCTGTCTCCCACGCGCACCGTTCAGCCCCGTGCGAAAACGTCTTAGATTTCAAGTACAAGGGAGAGGGCAGTATATCTCTATACTGTAGAGCACTGAACCTTTGAATGACGTTTCAGTGATATTTAAGGCTTTGTTTAATATTTTGTTTTAAATATGGCTTTTATGTTTTACTGCTATTTTTATACCGTGCCTCACTTTTTAAAAAGACAAACAATTAATAAATATAAACATATTAAAATGGATTGAGAAGTTTCAGTAAACTTATTACATTCAAAAGACCACCTTTATGAATCAGATCTGCCATTTTAGAATTGTTGAAGTTGTTCTAGGGTAAAAGGTAAATTTAAAAATCAGTTTACACATTGACCTTATATCAAACATTTTCTTACCTGCCTATGAAAACAAGCCATACGAGCTGATAACCATATGCGACACAGATAAATCTTGGGAGACAGTCTTGAAATCATCATAAAAGTTACTTTTCTATTGGCCAAATAATAATAATAAACTGTATGCCCCTTTTAAGAAGTATAGCAATTATAGGAAATAAATGAATTTACTCTTTTGAAAAGAAAGTGTAATTTGGCAATTCCTTTGCTACAATTGTTTGTCCATTCAACCCTACAATTCCCACTAAAATTGTAGACTACATTCTTGAAGTAATAACAATTCGTGATATATATTATTTGCTGAAGCAAATGTCTTCTCTTCCTGCATGTAACACAAAAACCCCCATTTATAAATGCTGAATGCCAGATTATTACTGACTAGGACATATTTTACTCTTGAAACACCAGACCTTGACAGTTTTCACTAGAGTAGGAATATTAAATCAGGCTCTATGAACTTTTTGCAGCATTATTACCAAGAATGTCATTGCTGATAGGAACCATTATACTTTACATTTATTGTGAATGATAGGGACATTCAAAAGTTGTTTACTGAATGATGGAAGGACAACATAAATTTCATAGTGATGAAATGTCAACTGAAACAAACATCTCAGATGGTCAATTGCAAACAAAACTGTACTTTTGTGCCAAGCAGTTTCTAAAAACAGCTTCACCATTCTTCAGTGGAAGCAGCAGAATTGTGAGTAAATTTCCTGGAAAGTAAAATCTGCTATCTGCTAAAATGGGTAGACAGTTGGGGGCATCTCAGTTGTAACTTCAACCTCATGTGAGTCAGCCTTCTGTGCTGGAAATACATATTCTGCACTCTAGCTTCAACCTCTGATATTGCAGCAATATCTGGAAACGTTGGTTCTTAGAGGAAACCTGGAACGTGGCATAAGAGCCCCCCCAAAAAATACTTCAAGGTGTCATGCCCCTTGAGCTTCAATGGAAGTACACCAGAAGCCTGTTCACACTTTGAGCTGTAGTTCATGAGAGGTGAACATCTGGGCAAGTGCGCCTGCACTTGCAGGAGGTGCTTAGAGCCTACAAGTGTTCTCTGCATTTCCAGATGTTCTCCTATTGTGAACTAGCTGTGCTGCACAATGTTGTGCACCATAAGCTCACTAACCCTTACCCCACATGACCAGAACTTACCTGGCAGCATCCAGACGGTGACTATTTACACCTCTGCTGGCTCGAGAGGTCACATGACCCTCTGATGTGACTGCGACTTCTCAGAGTGTCAGCATTGCCGTAGCATTGGTGCTGATGCATGTTCAGTCACACAGGGTACCACACTCAAGATCATGGCACCCTGTGGAGGAACAGCCTGGTAATCAAACAGAGGGAAGTGCTCAATCACGCAGAGGTTGGCTGTCACTGACTAGTGCTCGCAAGTGCAAACACAAGTCAACATTGGTTCATCATGCACCAGCCTCATCCATGGGATGGGAAGGGAAGTACGAAATTGCCCCTTTTCTTTCATGAATAGTGTTACGGTGCACCAGTTAAGTCAGAAAGCATTGCATGTATAAGCACTTAAATTCAGGTCAATGTGTGTCATAATGGTAGTATGAATTAAGGGCACTGGTGATTATTTTGGTGGACATTACACTATTATATGGAAAGTTGAAATCATTCCCTGATATTTTATTTATTGACTGTTTGAAAGGTTTTTTTAAAAAAATCCTTTTAATAAAATGTTGCCAACAACATGACCGAAAATAAATCATTTCTAGGTTTCTTTACATTAACTGGATTTTAAAAAGTTGGTTCACTTGTTTTCCTAACCTCATTCCATTTCAAGCAGTAGAATTTTAGTCAAGCATATGTGCAAATGGTCTCAATTCTCCAAGTCGTTGCTTGTGTGGCCAAAACACAGCAGTACATGGATTTAATTCTTAATTGCTTTTACCCTGTAGTGCTGTGTTAATATTAATTTCATGGTTTAATTTTTAAAATCTGCTTTAAATGCTATAAGCTGCCTGAATGCTTTATGATCAGAAAAATGGGGTAAATGTAATCTAAAGAGGAGATGGTTATATTTGAAAGCTCAGGATACCTCCACATTTACAAAAAGGTTTTAGAAAGCAAACATCCTGTTGGAAAGAGGAGGTAGAAAGGCCTGGAACAGCTAATTGTTAATGGAGGAAATAGAAAATGAAGGAAGGAACAGAAACAGCAAGTTCTTTAAATTTATAAGCATCTGGGAATTTGTGATATATCTCATAACTGAATACTGATAAAGTTAAGGGCCACATCTGAAAAAGCCCTTTTATGTCCCATCTCATTGTGTGGATGGAATGAACCTTTTTCTCTTAGGTTATATTCACACCTTCACTTTAATCCTCCTTTAGTCCATCTTTGGGCCCCACTGCTCACACCTTTTTAGTTCAATCTGTTTTATTTGTGGACTTTCATCCCATCAGTCCCACTGTCTTGACTCCTGATTTTTACAGATCTCAAAAAGTTATAGAGTGTTAATCTGTTTTCATTTTTTGGATGTGATCAGGGAAGAGGACTAAAGGGGGCTGAACCTTACTTTAGTGGGTGGTTACTGCATGAATTTGCCAATCCTTTTACCCAATGTGTGATTACATGCTGTTGAGTCACAGAACTTATATGCTATCAGAGTGCACAGGTGTTGTGATGGGGGACAAGGGTGATAACCTAAAAATAAGTCTGTTAAAGGAGTCTCAGGATAGAAACTGAAAGGTGTGAGCATAGCGACCTAAACTGAGAGTGAGCTGAGCAAAGATTATTAGGTATTGGGTGTGGCTGAAATTATTTCAACAAGGTGTGACCACAGCCTTAAAAAAAACCCCAAAAAACCTTCCAGAAATCTTGAGGGAAATGGTGCAAGAACCCCACCACCACATGATTTTGATCCCAAAATTTGCATAACCAAAATAATATAAAATAGCATTGCATTTATTTTCTCTAGGCAGATGAGACACACACACCACACCAAATTCAGGTGACATCTAGGGGTTGTGTAACCAGGGCAGCAAACCAGAATTCATTAAAAAAAAAAAACAAGGAAAGGACATTTTCTGAAAGCAAGCAATCAAGGTAGCTGTCTAATTTTCTTCATCTTCTTTTGGTGTGACCATAACCACATGGAGCCTTGTGAATCTGAGTGACTATGCTTCTCTTGTTGATGAGCAGATACTGAATATGATACAACTCAGAATTTCTTGTGGATACAAAACAGAAAAAAACACCACCTTGTAACTGCCCATGCTAAAATCTAAATGAGGTACACTCAGATCATGTAATGAATGCTGTAACAGATGGTTCTTCCATACATTACACTCAGCTGTAGCATTCAGGACTGTTAATTGACCCAGAAATATCTGTGCAGGCAACTGTTAGGTTCTTTCTTCACAGCCCAGTCTTAAACTAGGAAAGTGGGGGTGGGGGAAACTATCCATAAGCAATTAGTGACCTTTAGCCACCACATTAACACTTTTAATAGTGACTGGCAGAGTAATTAGTTGGAAAATCATCCTAGCGATATAGATTGAGTGATTATGGTCATCCATTAACATGACCATGAATGCCTTTAAATTAACTGAAAATAAATTATTCTCTGTTCACATCATTGAAGGCTATGTAAGGTAAATCAGGAAGGCTTGTCATGAGTTGCCCTGGCTTTAATTCTTCTAAAACTGTATAATGCTGTAGATAACTTGTATGTGCTTAAAAAATGTGATTTACAGTCTGTTTGTTCTCTTACTTGTGTGTAAAGTGTGCTTTCTGAGTGTTTACTTTTGGAAGCAAAATATAGGCCCGGTTCCCATTACAAGCTTAAAATGGTTTTCCTAAACTGAAATAATAGAACCGGATGCTAACATGACTTTGCCTGATTCCATTACTTTCAACTTAATTGCGTTCGATCCAGATTCTGAGGATTGTACGTGGCATACGTGACTCAAGGGGGGACTCAAGTGGGTACTTTCTAAAAGCTGCTTTTTGGGGCTGCCCTGCCCTCTTCCTCCTGGCAAGAACGCTCCACCCGTAATGGACCCCATCACGGAACCTAGCTGGGTGGCTGGGTGGCTGCCGCTTGCCTGGATGGATGAAAAAGGGCACCGGGCAGCAGCGAATCAAGCCTCCTTCACCTGCTCACCTCCACAGCCACAGCATTAAACATTCACACATCTCCCAGAACCTGCAGCTGCTTTCCTTTTTTTCCCTTTCTAAAGGTCAGAACTCCAAAGAGCCAAAATTGCGCAAAATTGCAACATTGTTATCAGGTGTGAAATGGGTGGATTGCTACATTTTAACTGCTGCTGTAAGGGGTGGATTTTTACAGTGAAATCACTATCTTTTGAAGCAAGCTATTGGGGGAGGGCAACCCTAAACATGCATTCTCATCCCACTAAAACGGTTCCCACAGTAAGAAATGTAAAATGTTTCAAATGCTTGAAATGAGTGTTAACATTTACAATGCTTTGGAGTGATTTAACATGCAGAAAGCGTATTAAGCCAACCTGACATTGGGACTGCGAGGATCAAAACAGTTTTGAAACCGTTTTAAGCTTTTAATGGGAACGCGGCCATGCAAAAATATATCAGAAGGTTGCAGTACTCTTAATGATTGGCTCTCATGGAAAGTACTTCTAAAATACAATGATATCAAAATCACAAATGCATAGCATATTTCAGGTGTAGTTATTTGTTTACACTTTACCACACTGTAGAGGCAATACCAAATTGGAAATTCCATTCCATTCCATTCCATTTTTATTTATATACCGCCTTTCCAAAAGAAAATTTTGCCCAAGGTGGTTTACAACCATGGAAAAAAATACAACACAAATACAATCATTCATCAGAGAAATACAGCAAATAAATATAATCAACAACTTAAATCAAAGATGATTTTTTTTGCCCAAGGCAGTTTACATAAGTCAAAAGTACACTGCATGTTATAACAAACAATACATTACATATCTATAAAACTTATAAAACAGGCAGGACAGCTGGCTACTGAGCCTTCCTCCTCTTATCCATGCTGGGTGCAGCTGAGTTTTTGTGGCTCTCGCAGCAGGTGGGGTGGTTGAACATTGAGTCTAGCTCCCCTTGTCCTTGGCAGTGTTGGAGCTGAAGTGCTGTTTTGGATGGGCACCCAGAAGTGGCACACTTAAGTTATCATTTGGGAGTCAGAAGTGCTGCACTGTGGTGACTCTATTCTAGAGAGTAGTTATGGGAGAATTATTTTGAACTCACTGGGAACCCACAGAAAAGGCTCTACAAGAATCAGTCTTCTTTCTTATGTATTTATGCATCTATGGTTGCATTCCCACTGGACAATTTAATCTAGGTTTAAATCAAATTTTTTAAAATCAGCAGTGTGATGCCCATGTCTATTTTTAAACATATTTATTGTAAATTATTTGTGTTGTATTCAAATGTATTTATTGAGGTAGGTTTTACATAGGAAGTATTAGGAACAAGTAAACAGTGGGCTGGAACTCCCTGATTAGCACACTAAGGGTGAGGGAGAAAAATGTCTACAAGTACAGCCAATCAGACATTGGCTTGTGCCAGGCAGGAGGTATAAAAAGCACTTCCAAAGAAGAAAAGTGGTTCTGTGCTTGGATTTTCTCAAGGAGAGAGGTCTGAGTGAAACCATTCTGTACCTGAGGAAAGATTACTCTCACAGTTCCAGAATTCTTAGCCTAGGATGAACCAGGGGAAGAATTCTTAAGCAGCCTAGGGGTTTAGGTCCATAAAGCTGTGTGTTGTCTGAAACAAATTCACTTATTTGAACTTGATTGTTCATACAAGCCAGGTTCTCTTATTTATTTATTCTAACTAAAGCAACTATTGTGAAAACAATAAAGATTTGAGTCTCCACTCCTCCATGAAGCCAGATGAGTGACCTTGTGCTAGTCAGAGCTCTCTTTCTAAGCTCTTACAGGGTGTCTGTTTTGGGGAGAAGAACAGAAAGCTTTGTCAGCCACTTTGAGTTTCCTTAAATGAGTGAGAAAAGCAAGGTAGAAAAGCCAACTCTTCTTCTTCTTCTATGTGGTCCTAGATTAAACTGAGCTGTTTGTTTTTATTCAAATCAAATCTTCAAATCTGAGTGCTTACACATCTCTAATTTTTACTTCTTCCACTTTTTATTATTACAGCAGTCCTATAGTTCAGGAACAATTGCAAGGCCATGGCCATTCTGTGTTGATCGCTCATGGCTGACAGTTTGATTATCATGGACATTCAGCTATGATTTTATCACTGCACAATAGTTGTGACCAAACCCTTTAGGTTATGACAAGTAGTATTACACACAGCATGAAATTCATCCCCTGCCTCAACAAATGCTTCTGCCTAGTGAAAGTTGTTTGTGAGAGCTTTGAATAGGATATTTATTGAAAACAAAAGCAATTTCTTCCAAAATATGTTTAATGTATGTATACAAATGCTGCATCTGTAGAAATAATGTGATGAAAGAAGTGAAAATAAGCAGATGGCATTTCAGTTACTACTGCCATTCCATTGTTCTGAGATGAATGCACCTTTTCTCAGTATTGTAAGGCAATAATTTGACACACTGTTATATCTAGATATTTCATTCCAAAGATATCCCAAAGATATTTGTTAAATATCCAGATCACACATTTTATATCCCTTGTGTCTTAGCTAGATTCCTCATAATGTCCTCTGGCTCATTGATTTGGAAATTAACTTTCCCCACCGTTTGTTGCTACATCTCCATTTCACTTGGTTTAGCTCCATAATACCCATGATACCAAGAAATACCTGGCAGATTATCTTTGGTGATACTCAGCTGTTTTTCTTGGTTACAGTTTAATAGAACAATCATGTGGATAATGGAAATTTAACAGAAGATTCAGTCACTGAAGTATCAAGAATTAATGATGTTTTGTTGCTGTGTGGAGTCAATCACAAAATGATGCTAATGGTAATACAGCCTTTGTGAGATACACAGGCTGATAAAAATTATCAAAGAACAAAGAAAAAGTGAAATAAAATTCAGTTTACAAATTATGACAGGTCCTTTTGAAGTGTACAGCACTACTGGGTGAATCATGCATACATGGAGGCCTGTTTTTGCAAATGTGTGTCTCCTCAAGCTACTTCCACATGCTGCCCTACAAGCAGTTAAGAGGAGGATTTCCATGGCCAAGTCAACATGTTTCTATATTAAATAACATATTGTCTGCTTTTTCAGCAGGAAACTGTGTACCACTAGTTGTGTGGGTTGGCATTTGAAGCCTGCATCTCTTGTTAGTCTGCTTGAATTGTTATGAAATAGGAGGAATACAAGTAGATAACTAACTAACTACATCTCTATGGATGTTGCAAACATCACCGTACATTATCTTCACCTCACTTACTACTGTCCATTTTTTTTAAAGTGTATCTGTCAGAAATTCAGATATTTCAATAGTGGTGCTCATGATAGTAGTTAATATATTTGAGGTGTATAGGCTGCATCTCATTATGCAGCAACGGCACGTAAATGATGTCAGTTCCATTACTCCCAGCTGAGATTAGCAGCTCTGAGGGTCTGATTAAGGTGCCTTTAGCATGTAATGGAGACACAGCCATAATCTTCAGAATTATTGGCCATTGTGGACTGATGCTACATTACAAACCATTCCTTGATTTTTTTTTCATTCTCCATTTTTAGGGACTTTTAAGTGTTTCATGAAAACTGTGGTAGTTTATCACTGAGAAATCATGAAAGCAATGTCAGATAGCAAGATAATTCAGAATTATGAAATGGTGGTAGTTTGTGTATGTGTGTGACATTCAGAGTACCCTTTGGATTAGGAAGAGGCTGAAGTCATTCTGGAAGAAGGAGGCGACATAGGATGAAAGTGGAAAAGAGTGTAGGAGGGTAAAACTGTTCTTTATGTGGTGATTGTCTTCATTAGCCATATCCTCTTCTTTCTGTATCTTCTCCTAAGATGAAAATGTGATAACAGCTGGCATAGATGCTGACTTCCAATGTTCAATTCCAGAATCTCTGTAGGCTCTCATGTGCTGCAATTCAGACAGGTTGAAGAAGGCATTCGGGTTAGGTTGGATTTTTCTGTTTCTTAAGGGTTTTTTTTTTTTTTTAACAGCTTCTATGGAGCAAGGCTGTCATTGAGTACTTAGGGTGCTTCCGCACAGGGGCAAATTAAACCTGATCTCCAGCACCCGGATTTATTAAAACTGGCTCCCAGGGGAACCGGTTTTAATAGCTCCGGGTCCCCGGTAGATCTGGTTTAACCGGGTAGATCCGCATCTAAGAGATGCGGATCTACCCCGCACCCGTGCCTCCGCACACGAGGCGCTGATCCGGATTGGAGGCGGGTGCTGTGCGGATGCACGGCACCCGTCTCCGATCCGGGATGGAGGGCCCTCCCCTGGCCCGCCAGGCTTGGCTCTTTTTGCCTGTATTTTCAACTTTCAGTGCAGGTACTTGTGTTCCTGCATTAGCTTCTTTTTATATTTAGCTGATTAAGATTATTTTGTACTGGAAAATCTAGACAAGCTTGGGCTCCCTCTTTGTTTTCTCTCCCTTTAGAATTCATGGCAACACTTTCAATGTAAGATCCCAATGTCGTGTGATCCAGAGTTAATTCCCCCAATACAAACCAGGTCATGTAACAGTGAAGCCTGCTGTGGTCTGTGCTAGCATGCAGATGGCAGGCCATTGTACTGGAAAATATTCCAGTAGAGGTAATGGTGGGGAGGGTTTGATACAATTACAGCATAACACATGGCAGATTGGTAGATGAAATAAAATATCATGCTAGTAATTTGAGGGAAAGAATTATCTGGGATAGAGAGTAATGAAAAAGATTTGAGGAGACCTTCATTTGGCAATGGACAAAGATTGCTTGCTGTTGATATATGAAACACTTCTTTTACTGTCACAGGCTGTGTGAGGGGTCTGAAGTTCTATGACAGTAGAGCAATTATGAATGGATGGAGAATGAAGAGGAGGAGGAAAAACGTTTTATTATTCAGATATCTAGATTGTATTGTTTTTGGAAAAGAGCTTCTAATGCCAGAGAAGACTTTCTCTTTTCTTGTTTTTCCTATATGGAACAATATACCCACATGGGTGAATGGTCTCTGCCCCATAGGAAGTTTAGTGAGAAATTGCAGCATTGCCAATTTTATGTTGCCTTGCTCAAGGCCTTGGTAGAGGTAGAAAAGATATATTTTTGCTTTAATGTAAAAAAAAAAAAAGCTATTTCTTGGTCGAGTTAAAAAAGACTAGGTTTTCTAAAAGAATAAAAACTGAATCTTTTCTACTTCTACTACCTTTTGAACCAAGGGTTTTGTGGGAACAGATAATATATCTGTTTACATATGGCTCGCTCTATATGACCTAATGAGAATGTATACAACACTATATCTTGAGTACAAGAAATAATTTTGCTTTGAGGTTTTGGTCATTCATTTATTTGCAGTTCCCTTTAGTATGTTTTCACTGGACAGTTTAACTTGAGAATAAGAAAGCATTTCAAAGCCACATGGGTCAGTTGCAAGAAGTTCATTAATTTTTGAAGTTCAGAACAATGCTTTTGGCCTACCAGCTTTTCATTTTACTGACCCAAGAAGGTAGTTAAAAATTGTTTTTCCTGGTAACTAAGACACAGTGTTCTTTTGCATCAAGAATAATTTAACAAGCTTGCATTCTTTTTTACCTAGGTGTATACTGAACTGAAATGTAGTTGAACAAGGATCTAGGAATCCTATAAAGAGATAGGGAGGGAGAGGGACATGGTGAATTTAAATGTATCACAGATTTCAAAATTTCATTTCTTTACTGTTGTATTATTTCTACCTTCAGCACTCTTTAAAAAAAGCTGTTGCAATCCTCTCAGGCAAAATTAGTAATAAATTGATGACCAAGGTGATGGAAAGAGGTCAAAAAGCAGCCAAAGCAACATGCAGAGAAGACCCATGAACAAAATGACTTTGATCTAAAGCATATTTCTCCATTCTGGTGCCCACAAGGTATTTTTGAAACAATTATCCTCACACTTAATCATTGGTTGTTTTAGCTGAGGTTGATATGAGAAGGAATAAGATAGGGGAGAGTTAATGTAGCATTTTGAGCTGTGACCTAATCCACATTTTTCTTGTTATGAGCTCTACTGCATCCAGTGGATAACACCAGAAAATTAAAAGGACTATTTTGACAGTGGCAGGGAGGATAACGCTGACTGGATGGAATTTGGAATGGAACCTCCATTAATCTGATATTGGAAAAGACTTCTGTAGCCTCCATATTGACACTGCATGTTTAATCAGCTCATAAAAACAGTTTATTTACTTATTTATATCCTATCTTCACCTGAAGGTCCATGGTTTCAACCTTTACCATTTTAAACACAAATCTCTATTCCAGTAATAACAAGGAAAAAGGAAGCAGTCTGCAAAATTGTCTTCTATGGTCTAAGGCAGGAGACTTGGAGATCTAGTCCAGAGAGAGATAATCTCTTCAAGTGTGGATTGATAATGCCAATAGTTCTCTGGGCAACACCAAAAGGGCAGAATAATAAAGAACTTGGCCACTGAGACCAACCTTTTATTTACATATGAGGAAGTTCTTTCTTAGGAATGCTGGTCAGAATTGATGGGTTCAGATGAAAACCCCCTCCACCACAGAAAACAGCATCTTGAAGATTTTATAACAATATGACTTTTTGGATTGTGTGTTTTACTGTGAACTCTTGTGCGCCGCTTTGAGTCCCTTAGGGGAAAAGATGGGATATAAATAGATCTATCTATCTATCTATCTATCTATCTATCTATCTATCTATCTATCTATCTATCTATCTATCTATCTATCTATCTATCTATCTATCTATCTATCTCATCACCATCATGATCTAATTAAGACTGTAATTCTGAATTTGATTGCCAGGAAATCATCTTAGTGAATCAAGCCGACTTATTTAGTTTTATCTTAGGGTTTTTTTTCTTTTCTCATTTTTTCATTATTCACTCATCAATACCCTCACTAGATATCTGTGAGGTCAGTTAGCTTGAGAGAAATTGGTTGGCCAAAGGTCATCCAGTGAGTTTCTTGATCATGGTTCCCAGGTTTTGGTCTGATTCTGCACACATTTTAATCGAATGTCACTGACATTTGCAGTATTTTAGGAAGAATCTTAAAATGGTATGCTGATCTTAAAAGTAGGAATTTTTTTTGAAAAAAAAAAGAAAATAGCAAATCAAATGTATAAGTCCAGTCAGATTGCATAATTTGCTGCCATTGTCCCTATGTTTTTAAAAATGGGTAATTAGGTAGTTTATCAAATAATAATAATTCTGCAGAAATATTGCTTATTGCTTCTCAAATAATTATATTTTACTGGTGACCTATATTAAAGGAATATATTGTTCAGAAGTTTCAGATGAAGTGAATACTGTACGATGTTACTGCAGTGAAGAATTCTCAGCATATGAAATATCTGACAGCTATATAAAGCAATTTTATGAAACACAAGTTAACAATGTACCTTATTACTAGCAAGATAGTGAGCTCTTCCTCATTAAATGTCTTAAAAAAGAGCATGGATAACCAAATTTGAGGATGCTTTAACTCCAGATTTCTTCCACCAAGCAGAGTCTGAAAACTTCCTTCCAACTTAACGTTTTTTACATGAGATACAAATGTGCTTCCAAAGCATTTCTGATTGACAGTTCCATAAATAACTGATAAGCATAATGACTCTTCCTAACCATCCACAGATTCTCCTGTCCCTTTAGTGGAAGAGATGGGCACTATAAAGATAGGGCATAGATTGTGTTTGTGGTTTGCTGTTCCTGACAGAGAGGTGAAACATCAAGCTTAAGTGCTCCCTATGCACACCTTTAACCACATATTGCTATTTCTCCCTTTGAAACAATGACACACATGTTTGATGGGGACCAGAGATTCCATCTTGGAAAGGAAGTGGGTAAAATATAGTTCTCCCAAGCCTCTTTTACCTGGTGACATTGCTAAACCTCTCCTGGAGGAAGTAGTGGAGTAAATCCTTGAGAATAAGTTAAAGGTACAGTATCAGCCATCTGCTCAGTGGTTCAAGATTTGTGAGTAGTAAGTGATCCAGCATGTGGAGTTGGAAGCATGTGATCAGCACACCACCCCTGCTCCTGGCCATGCAAACACAGATGATTGATATTTTAACCATATTAGCATAGGAAATGCTCCTGGAATTGATCCATTTTGTATGCTTTCCAAAATAGGCCCATGCTATTCAGACCAAGGAAAGCAAAAAGGTAAATTCACATATTGCACTGGAGTGGTGGAAGAGCAGGAGAAAATGCTAAGAATGAGACTCTTGTCACTATTTTTGGGATGGCAAACATACCTGACTAAAATGAGCTATTTTGATAAATCCAGCGTGGATGCTGGGCTTCCTGTGATAGCTCTGCTTACCTGCACATCTTGTGATTGGCTTGAGATGGACTACTGAAAGCAGGCCAAATGAATGAAAAGCAATAAAAAAGCAGAGCACTTTGCTAGTGTAAGGTAATGGTTCTCAGGTCAATTACTTAAGTGGCTCATCAGAAACAAAGGTAAGCAGGAGTTTGTGGCTCCTGTCTGATCTGACAAGGCCAGGGGCCTGTTCGCACTTGGCCTTTTTCTGGAATGTATCTCAGGATAGGGGTGTGCGGCCCACATGCTAATGCAGACTCAGGTAGCCCTCACCTGGGGCCTGCTGTAGCCTGCACTAGCATGTGGACAGCAGCCCCCTAGTCCAGGATATATTCCAGAATAAGGCCAAGTACAGAAAGGGCCAAGATACAATCATGGGATCTTGTTTAAATTCCACAGTGCCTCTTGACATCTGAAGGCAAGCTCTGACTGCTTTCTTCTGTTCAATCATTAAAGCACCATATCATGATGTTTGATGGGTGTGGGAATGTGAGGTCTCTATATCCTTTGACTGCTTTCCCAGCGTTTTATGGCACTGTGTGTATTCTGTTTCTGTGCCCATGAAACTAAAAATATCAAACTCATTCCTTTTATCAAAACACATTTTAAAGCAAGCCTCTTTCAGGGCCTTTCTGCACTTTCTGCATCATAAAGTTGCTTTATGATGTAGATTGTGGGGCTCCACTTCTACATTGTAGATTGGTTCAAGGAAGGTTCTGCTCACTGCTGGTATGCTCTGTCAAAATAGTATGGAGCATAAGCCAGATCAAGGAGTCTTTGATCTAGTTGCTGGTAGACATAATTATACAGATCTATTGGCAGATCAATGGCCCTGATCTGTTTTTCAGACTACTGGAGGACTCATTTCAGCAGCTCACCAAAGAATACTGCTGAAATGGGTTCCCCATGACTCCAAGGCTAGAAACTTTCATTCTGAGCCCTTCATAGCCCTTGGAGGCTGGTTCTGAAGCTCATGTGATCTTTGGGGCCATGACATTGTGCAGGTGTCATTGTTGCAGACCACTGCGTGCTATGATCTGGACCAACGAGCCCTCAGAGTCCATACACAATCCCCATGAAAATGTATTTGTGTAAAATTGTATTTTAAAATATATGAATTTTTTTGCATCTTTGTTCACAGTGCCATGTGAGACTGGTATTTATTTATTTTGGCACAGAGTGCATGTCTGAAAGAGAGACAAAGAAATAATATTTTACAAGAAATTGAGATGGTGTGAGACTGAAAAGAAATTCCTGCACTACTTTTAGTGTTCTGTGTAGTTAAATTAACTTAGTTAGGACATTTCAATTGTCAAATACTGAGATAAAATGCAGTTACAGAAATAAGTTTAACTAGAAATGTTAGATGGGCTAATTGTCCACATGGTGATGACACTGTGGTTTAGCAGATTCTTCTGTGAGCTATATAAGGTCACATCAGTTTCTTGTTTGAATACAGCTGGCTTGAAATAGAGAAGGCTGCTTTGCTTATAAAGAAGAAGCAGACTCTTCACATTAAATGGTGTATGACCAAACAAGCTGCATTCATTTGACTTCCAGGACAGCTGGAGTTGAATTCAGAGGCAGCTAATTGCCTTGGGGACCTTTTTTCTGGCATGAAGCCAACTGGTACTCTTCAGGGGTGGAGCAACTTCATACAGAAAGCTTAAAAGCGTCTGGGCTGCTCCTGCTGCTGTTGAATGCCACTGCTGGCAGATTTACCATCTGCCCTTGAGAAAGCCAACATTCTGGAAACCTAAGAATCTACTGCTCCTCAGTATCAAAGCTTCTTTCAATTAAAGCCTAGTCGCTTGACTTGCATTCTTTCTTTTAGGTTATGCCTATCATCCACTTTCCATAAATAATAAAAAAGATAAATAATAACTTTAATTTTGGTTTTGTGCTTATTTGTTTCATAATCGAGGAGATCAGAAACAAAAGCATTAGGGAGACTGACAATGGGAGCAAAGCATTCAGTGTTCTGTTGTCATTCCATGACATTAGTGGTGGTGTCAATATAAACACACACAATCACTCATCTCCGGCCAGAGAAACCTTTGCCAAAGCTCAGGTAAACTCCTTAAATAGGAATTCAGAGCAATTACAGCATCAAACAGCTGTCCCAAACCCAAGCCAATACAAAATTTATCATAGGTGTGATAAACTCAGGATCTGTTCCCATGCCCATCTTGGAGCTAAATTTCTCCTATTAATTATCTATTTTAGCCCACTTGTGAGATAAGATCAACATATCAAAAAGGGAGTAATATCTCTCAACAGCTTTATGTGACTCTGGTTTTCCTTGAACAATTACACTTCTTAAGGAAACAGCCTTTTTGTTCAGGATGTAACCCAACAATCTATCTGACATTTCTTGTTATCTAAAACCAGCAAAGAAAACACATTCCCTTCCCATAGCTTGGAGGCAATAAAACATTTTATAACAAAAATCTAAAACTTCTAAAAGAACCTAAATGTCTTCACTATAGTGGCACAAGCTCAACTGCAATACAGAATTGTACACGGATTGTACCAACTGTTTGGGGCTTGCAGCGTGGAGGTGGTGGGTCCCTCTCCTGTAATATAATCTGGTATAGGACCAAGTACAGAAAGGGTTCCTGGCACCTGGAACTTGGTAGAAGTAATTTTAATCAGTTTAGGCATCCTTTCCGTTTCCATCTTTCCCTTCCCAGCTGCAGCAACCCCTTTCCCAGCCTAATAGCACTTGATGGGTAACCCTTGCATTTTATGTAACAGTGATTCCCAATATTTTTTACAATATTTTTACATTAAATGTACCCTTCATAACAGTTGCTGTCATTTCAAATTTATATGTGGTAACTGTAAGAGTCTTTTCCTACCCCTACCCCTACCCCTACCCCTACCCCTACCCCTACCCATCCATCCATCCATCCATCCATCCATCCATCCATCCATCCATCCATCCATCCATCCATCCATCCATCCATCCATCTCTCCGTCCTGTAAATGTACTCCTGAGATTCTATATGAATCTCTGCTCCCATCTCTTTTCATGTAGTATCATACTCTTTGAGTGATATATTCACTAAAGCTTTTCCGTTTGCTGTGTATTTCCATCTCTGATTTCAGGGCAGAACAATGACTATGGCTTGTTAGTACAGACATTATTCTAAGAGAAGGTTGCAGATTTCAGTTTGGGAATTCTGATAGGCAGTAAACTGATCTGCCGCTCCTGGACAAATATGTGGAGAGATCGTAATTATCCTTCATATGTGTGTTTCTCTGAATTTTATAGTACAGCTCTTGGCTCAAAGAGATACAAACATATCAAAATCTATTTAGCATTTTATAGTTTTAAAGGAAAGTACATTTATCAAAATGTGTTTGGCAGAAAATATGCCTTAGTATATAAGCTTTTAAACTTTTTTTTTCCCAGAAAAAAAGATTAATGTGAGACTGAACATCTGTGACAGTGACACAGCCCAGAAAGAAATTTGTTTCAAACTGATTTCAAGTCATGTTTTCTGACTCTAGTTTGCTGGTTACTCACAAACTGTGTTTTGTCAATTCACTCTGTGATCAGACACAAAAAAAGAGAACAAACAAACAAACAAAGCATCTTTGAGGTGCCTCTGAGGTGGCTTTGGGTACCCTCAGAAATAACTTTTAAAATGTCTGAGCTAAAGCATTTTCAGAAGGAAAACAGTTTGCCCTCCACCTATAGGTAATTCTGCACATTTTAGAAGTCACAGCATCAAGAATTCTCCCATTCATCTGCTTTGTCCCTCCCTGCATGCTCAGCTCTGATAGGTTTGCACGGTTTCAGGCAAAGGTGCATTCTCATGAGTTCTTTCACAGTTCTTCTAAACATATAGGAAAAGGTGGAGAAAAGGTATTATTTTACCATACCAATAAGTTAAGTGTGAAAAGGCTCTTGGTTCACACCTTCCTGGAATGGGATAAGACAACCAAGGATGGCTCAGGTCATGCACATTTTTTGTTCCTGGTGATATGTCCTTCCATGGGAGGTTCCACCCACCCCTTCTTGTGATTGGGTGATGTACATGTCACTCTTATGTTGCATCTAGTGTGTGTGGTCTGAATGATATGGACCTAGAATTGCAAGACCAGAGGCTTTTTCGCACACGGGGTTTTCGAACGTGTGCAAGACAGCCCGGGACGCGGCATTCGCATTGCCGCAGCAGGGCTTGCACTCCAACGTGTCCAGAGCTGTCTTGCACGCGTTCGAGATGTAGAGCAGCCGTTCGGGGAGAGAAGCATTTGCTCATGTTTCTCTCTCTCTGACAGCCGTGGGCTCCCCTCCCCCGCCGGCGCTGGCTGACAATCAGCTGATTGCCTGCTTTGCCGGCTGCGGGAGCCTCGGCAGCCGTCTCCCCACCCCTTGCCGGCGTTTGCTGGCTAAGGCACTTCAGAATGCTTTGAGCATTCGCACACAGGCGCGCCGGAATGCGTTTACATGCGTTCCTGCGCTCCTATGTGTGAATGATGAAAGTGTCCTGAAGTGTCTTAGGCTTCCCGTCCTACACCCGTTCCAAATGGAATGAGTGTAATGCGAAAATGCCTCAGATCTTGCATTGCAAGTTCCAGACCCTAGCACTGCAAAGTCCAGAAGTAGCATCATACTAGAAGTGATGTAGAAATGCTGCTCCTGGCCTACTCCTGCTGCTGCAGGTATGCTTGTTAATTGTTTTTAACACATCCACAGCAGGAAAGAATGGGACTAGAGAGTTTGAAACACTTCAGGAACACTGCAGCAAATCACACTTGTGGACAAAGTGTTAATAGGTAGTTGTGAAAAGGCCCAGGTGGGGCCTGAGTGCTCCAATGAAGCTGAGAGCTGGGCTGGCGGTAGTGCAAACTACTGGCAGGTTCAACCATGCCAGAGTGGTCGAAGCAGAGGAGCCAGACCCATTTGACACAATGGAGACACAAACAAAAAAGAAGTCTATACTGGCTCGGTCGTCGCCCAGGATAAAAAGGACCGCGGCGGTTGTTGAGGAACTTGGGCAATTGTCGACAAATGGGCTACAGGAACAAAATCCACAAACAAGGAAGCAGCAGAAATTCTCAAGGTCAGAGAATCGTGTAGTCATGAAGTGTTACTACAAATCAGAACCTGGAAAACGAGATTATAAAAAATGGATGCACCAGCTATGGAAACAAGAATACCCAGATTCGAAGATAACAGAACTGCGGCTAGCTGATCAGAGAAGATTCATAAGTGGGACTAAAGTGTTCAGTGAAGACGAACTTGAAGAAATACGAAAAACTAATGAAACTGAAGCACCACAGCCTATTGTGGCAGCGATAGAAGCTCCAACAAGACCAGGAGTCACTGATCAACTAGAACCGGATGAAAATCTGGAAGTTCTGCAAGAAGAGGAAGAAAAGCAGCATGAAGTCATGGATGAAACACCTGGCACATTGTCTCAAAGAAGCAAGAATTGAAGGACAGAATAATGGTTCATACAGCATCAAATACAGAGCGAAAGCGACTGCCAACCCTAGAAACTTGTCCCACTGATGAATGACATCAACTCTGCCCTTGTAACTGTTCAGGTAGCATCAATTGAAGAACTGAACCAGCTTGTCTAGAGTACAGCTGTGACAGTAACAGAAGAACTAGGGTTACAGCAGCCAAAACCAATGAGAAAATCAACTGGAAAACCAAAGTGGAAAGTTCGACTGGAACTGAAAATCAAAAGCCTGAGATCAAACACCAGCAACCTAAAAAATATGAAGGAGCAGAAACTGAACAAGAAGAAGACTAAAGAACTGAAAAACAATACACCAAAATTGCTGGGTGGATAAAGGATTTTGAGAAGAAATTCTCCAAGAACAAAATGTAGCAGCTGGAAATAACACCTGAAATGGTCATGAAAAGAGTGAAGAAAGTGAAGAACTGGACATCCCCTGGCACTGATCAGTTGCATGGCTTCTGGCTCAAATACCTGACAAGCCTATAGTTTCCAATGCAGCTTCTTAGATCTTTAGGTCTCAGTTCTTTGTGGCTTCTCCAGTTACTTTCTTTTGTTAAGAAAGTAACTTACTGGCCTGTAAGAAGTTTCTTCCCTTCTTTGTTATGGCACTGGCTGGTCCAGAAGGAATTTCTACTTTTCTCTTGCTGTTGGCACTGGCTGGCCTATGAGGAGTTTCTGCTTGTCTAAGAACGGAGCTTCCTTTCACTTTGACTGCAGACTGAAAAACTGGAAGTAACTCTTCTCTGTAAGCTTTAATGCTCTACCCTCCTTATCCAGAAACCTACTTCTTAAAGAGACAGGGTAACATCCTCTTCTAAAACTTCAAACAAACAAGGCTTACAACTCAAACTCTAATTAACATAAACAAACTTGTTACAGAGGCATGACACTCACCATCCCAACATCAGCTCCATCATCCAAACAGAAGGCATATAGAAGCCTAGGCAATTGGGGTGGGAAGTAAGGGTATAAGGGATCTTCAGGGCAGGCAGAAGAGACTATTTAAAATAACAATAAGCAAAGAAATTTCACATGGAAGGAGCAAATAAGACTAGCTGCTATGTAAGTGATCATCAAGTAAGAAAGATAACTTGTACCTATAATGCTACTACTCTGGCAGTGAAATGTCTTCATAAGGAAAGAAAATTCAGCCTAGAGAGCTCCAGTGATGCAGCAAAGAAATATTGTACATTGCAAAATTGTACCATAAGTTAACATGTCAATACAATGTTAAAAACAGAAGAACTGTTGATTTTTTTCTTTCCCAAGGAAGATTATTTCTTTCCAAAGGAAGAATTAGAAGAAGGAGAGCATATGCTTCATAGGGAAAATACATTCGTAGACAGTTTATGTGATGTTATTTTTGTACTTTGTGTCTTCTGCCATCGTTTTTCTTATATGCTCTGTCTGTCCTATTTCCCTATATACCACACATATACTGCACTGAACGCAGCCTTTGAAAACAAGTTATGTTTGTGCTCTTGTGAAACTACAGTTTAGTTATACTCACAGAGAACAAAGGTATCTCTCCCTGCATGGTATTTTGTATGAACAGTTGTTGAAATTTTAATGCACTATTTCAAAGAGAGAATTGAGTGCTGAACGTTTACAAATATGCTTGCACAGAAATTTTATTCTATAAAGTCACCCCACATTTCCATTGCCAAATTATAAATATTTGATTGGAAGGGCCTGGATATATGTTGCTTGGCTATTGAAGACGTCACACTTCCATAAATTAATGAGGGATGTAAATAAGCAGTAATTATTTAGAGTCATAATACAAATGGCTCTAAAGCTTCTTTTATGAATGTTAACAAATGTGAATTTGGCCAGTGTAGATGGATGACCCTGTACATTGGTGACAACCGAGAGCTTTAAAAAACCATTGCATTACCTCACATTGCTTGTATTTTCCCCTAAATATCTAGCACTGAGTCTGGACCTGTTGGGCAACTAGTGCTCTGATCAAAAAATGAGTCTTTCACTGATGCAGCCTTTGCTGCTTTGCAGTCATGAGCTCAAAATCAAAATCATTTATTTGCTGCCTAGTTGGACACAAAAATACCATCTAAATGCCTGTTACTGCAGGGTAGCATAATAAAAAGGTAAGAACAGTAAAATCTTTAACAATTGTCTTCTGGTCTTATGGATGATGAAAGGAACTTGGCTGTAACAGAAATTGCAGTGGAGTTCATGCCTTCCAATAGAAGCTTGATCATCTCACCTCTGGGTTTTTTCAAAAGATGTTGAATAATGGGATGGATTACTTCATCTCACTATCCATTATAGAAACAGCATTTCAAAAGAACAAGTTTGACAGTTTCATATTCTTGTTTACATGGACCATCTTGAATTTACAGGGATGCTCCATATCTTCACAGTATTATCTGGGTGGGAAGGACATTGCATTTGGCCCTGGTTAGTCCTGTTCTATTGGCCACCACTGCATGATGTAGAATAGGAGCAATGTCACCAAAACCTATCATGTGAAGCCTCTGAATTTAGAATTTCTGAAAATTTGACTCTCACCAGATTTTAAGCAATGGGGAGAGGGTTTCACAAAGTGGATTTCAGCTTGAGGGTGAATTTCCATGTTTTGCTTGACTTAACCAGTACACCTGCTGATGATACAGTAACCATGAATATTAATTAGCAAAGCAAGAAGATATAGACAAAATAGTCAAGTAAAGAGAAATATATCTCCCTATGTGAGCCATACTGAGAACAGAACAGAAGATTCAATATTGATTACATCCAATCAAATTATCTTTAAGGATTAATAAGAGCTTTTAAAGATATGGAGTTTATTTGGACCAAGTCTGATGACCTTAAATGTATTGCTTGACTTATGTCACAAAATGGTCCTTCACAAAAATAAATGTCCATCGAGAATGGACTTCTCCCTTTTGCAGATGTTCAACTTGACTATTAATGAAAATATAGCAAATTTACCCATTAAGGATAGTCTGAATTCTGAGTGATTCTCAGATATTCCATGATATTAAAGATTCTAGCCAGTCACATATACAACAGTACCTCACTGTATCACCTAATGTCCTTCACTGTAACAAAAACAGTAAATCTCCACTCTTACTACTGGCTGTATCTGAAGCATTAGATGAAGTAACTTAAATAATTTCTTCAAGCACAGTTCCTGAAAATGTTCTGAATTGTAAAAACTTATCTCATCATGTAGTTTTTCTTCAACAACTAGAATTGGACCATAGAGTTGCTAGGGAAATTATATACTGATGCCAACATAAACCTACATTAAAAGGCTTAAGCACAGGAAATTACTGAAATACTGTCTTTTGATATGCAAAATATGTTAAATAATTGTCAATCAAATCAGGACTTAAATGTAAGAAGGGATCTACAAAGAGCTAATGGAGTTAACCTCTCCATAGCAAAGACTTCAGAGGAAATCTGCTATCCTTTAAGCAGTGATTCTCCTACTTATATTACTGAATCCCCAAAAATCACATTCACTTGCATAGACAGAATTTCCAAGGTATGTTAAAAGTTACATAATACAAGAAAAAATAAACATAAAAACATAAAAGCAATTCCGATCCTGTGTTTGGTGATCATAAACAGGATCATATTTATGTACCTGCCATAATATAAAATATCTTCACTCTTGTGTCAGCTTTACATATATCACTATATCAAAATGTAAAGTTGATAGATCATTTTCTTTTTTACCCAGAAAGTGAATGAAGGGCTTCCAAATTTTTACAAAAAAGACCTGCAGTGATTTTTTTCCTAATAAGACTTTTTCACTTATCTATTTCTGCTATTTCTGTGAATTTAACTAATCAATCTTCCTTTGCCAATAGTGCTGGGTTTTTTTTCCATTTCTGTGTATACAGTGTTTCATATAAATTAATTGGCTGACTCTGTATACAACAGCTGAGTATATCTTACAAGGTAGACCTGGCATATTACAGATATCAATGATTGACATCAATTGGCATTAATATGGCCAGGTCAAAGAGGACAGTAGGAATCTTGGAACATTAGTCAAGCAAATCTTATTTAAAAATACAAGCCTCTACAGGTTTAATTTTCTCTCCCCACCTCTCTTTACACTTGCCAGGCAGGTCAAAGTAATAAGCCTTTCAGATTTAATCAAGAGTAATAGCTTGAACTGGAGGGAAACCCTATACTTAATCTTGGTTTTGGTGTGTTCTTGTATGTTTTTGGTAAAGCTTAACTCTTGGGAATGCTTCTTACTGAAATTCAAGCAATGTTCCAGGAAGGATGGTAATTGGGTTACTGATTGGCTTATTGACTTGTGTGAGTTACCTCACTCCCCGGCCAACAAGCTGCGTCTGCAAAGCCCCAGGAGGGCAAGTCTATTAGTAAAAAGCCTGAGCCACCCATCCCAGCAATGTGAGGAGTCCAGAAGACCTATCTCTGCTTGCTACTTTTCTGTTTGCTGTTTGCTGCTGTCTCAGCTCAAGAGCTGTTCCTGCTGGATTTTGCTTTGGGTACTCTGCTGGCTTAAAGACTCCAGGGCCCTTTCTGCATTTCACCTTATTCTGGAATATATCTTGGTATAGGAATCTGTTGTCCACATGCTAATGCAGGTTATGGGAAGCCTTGTTTGGAAGCTGCCATAGCCTGCATGATCATGCAGACAGCAGGCCCCTATTCTGGGATATAATCCAGAATAAGGCTAAGTGCAGAAAGGCCCTAACTCTGCTTCAACTGAGCAATAAGGCAGCTCAGTCCAGCTTTTTCAGAATTTCTAATATTCACTGTTTATGGACTTCCATAATAAATCTACCATCTCAAGTCGTTACTTCGTGGCTGACAGTGAGATCTGTGTGGCTTAAGTGTTCTCTTTGGGTCGTTGTTAGGCTAGTTTCCCCCTTTTCAACTTACCCACACACCAGCTTGGGTTTTTACTCTATTTTCTTTGCCTTTTTCTTGCCTGGTTGCTGTCCTGCTTTTTGTACCATTGTCGTTTGAAGTCTTCTGCTGTGTTTTCAATAAACTTTTTTTCCTGTTTTATTTCCTGTTGCTTTCTTGTCACCTTGCTACTCCAGCTAATTGCCTGTTCTTGGAGTCCACATGCCTTGGCTTGAGGTAATTTTTACTCAAGTTAATTACCTCAGAGCATGACTCCTAACAACAGTAGTCTCACCATAGTGATCATTTATTAAAGTATTTCCCTATACATTTTTTTTAGTGCTGAGTTCATTAAGTCCAGTAAAAAGAGTTCCTGTTTAATTTGAATATGTCTTCAAAATCCTTTGAACAAGTACATGCAATTGTGACTAACATTTCCATGCTTTTTCATAAGATCACCACGTATGATGTCCCTTCATGTTTTTCGCATGTCTAATAACCATTAGAGTTTTTTAAAATAAAACTTTGCTAGCTTTTCTGATATAATATAACAGATACAAATAATCTTACATAAGTTTTCTTTTAGATTATATCATAATGTACATTTCAATACCTTTGACCACATATTTTCCCATTAATTTTTCTGTATTTTATAATACAGTCTTTAACTTGCTCTTTTTCCATTTAAAATTTCAAAAACAATATTTAAGCAATAACATGGTCATCTCCCAAACACAACTGCATTTCTGATTCCGTCTTGGGCTGTGAAATGGCACTGGGAATTTCATTAATTTTAAATCTTTCAAATAATTGCTGGTCTGAAAGTCATTGAATTCTATAACCTTCTAATCTTAATTGTTCTAATGGTTTAATTATCTGCCCAGATTTCTTGCTATGTTAGCCATCTCTCTTTCCCCATTATTTCTCTTCTATAATATACTTCTTGTGGTAACATCTGTAATGGTGTTTTTGGATCCCAGTCTGGATTTGTCGCTGAAACATATTCTCAGTAAAGCGTACTTTTTAAATCATTATTTTAAAATGCATTTTTACTTTTACTTTCAGATGACAATTAGCTGTCATACCCTTCCAATTCCAACAATTGTTTATTCCTCAACATTATCCATTCTTTGATCCACACTAGGCAACCGGCCACAAAATACAATTTTAAATTGGATAAACCCAACTCTTTCTAGTGCGTCCCATAAATTTTTTTACTTGATCTTTTTGTTTGCTATTTTATAAACATGTTTTAAATTATTATGACTAGTATTGTCTGGATCATAAGCATCTTTCTAGGTAATATATTCATTTATCTTAATAGCATTATCTTCTTAATCTTCTTTATTTGATTTCATGGAATATTACTGGCTAGTTTAATAAATACATCAACCCTGAATTTATCAACTTCTTATAGCCTCCAATATAATACTGCTACAAGAGACATGAACCTCTAAAGATATTTTCTTAGAGGGTTATAAAACTTTTACCATAAAAGGATAAAGAATTGAGGCT
Source organism: Aspidoscelis tigris stejnegeri (assembly GCA_023333525.1). Taxonomy (NCBI): domain Eukaryota; kingdom Metazoa; phylum Chordata; class Lepidosauria; order Squamata; family Teiidae; genus Aspidoscelis; species Aspidoscelis tigris. The sequence goes on along the minus strand of JALMGA010000005.1, from coordinate 46,603,082 downwards.
TCTCTAGAGATGGCCCAGGGACCTTGATCTCAATAGCTTTAAAAGCTGAGCTTTGTCTTTTGGATACATGTTGCTTCCGCTGTACTTTTAAATTTTGGTCACACATGCCTGAAAAGAAAATATGAAGTGAAACTTATCTTGGCAAGACTGAACAACTTACTATCCTCTTTGATGCTATCATTTCAATATGCATATCACCTTTCTGGAAACTATGACTAGGAATTTAAGATTTTCTTTGTGGACTCATAGTGTTCATGGATATTGTACAGACTATGGTCCTTTCTGCATTTACTCTAGATACAAGTTAGTGAAGAACTGTGAGGTCCCACCCACTGATGGTATGCCTCATCCACACTGGATGAAATCTAATCTCAACTGGAGTACCCTGATCATGATTACCGATAGACCAATGTTGCCTAGTTTTGATCATGCAGGTGTGTTGAGAGGATGTTTCCATTTTTCAGACCAAACTGTGCTGCTGAAATGGGTTTTCTAAAGCTTGCATGAGCTTCTGGGTAGGGGCTGGTCTAGACCAGTGCTATCGTGTAAACAGCGCTATTCCAAACCATGCCTTTCATTGGTCTCAACCAACAGACTTTGCTGATTCTCATCCACTGGTTTGGCTCACATAGAGGCAAGTACAAAAAGGTCCTATGTTTAGTAACATCCATTCACAAACATCTGTTTGTATAGACTGATGTTTCCTGAATCAGTTTCATCATCTGACTATCATTCAAATGCAGTTCATTCCCAATCCTGATAGGAATAGAAAGCATACAGATTACAGATCCAGACTATTTATTTAAATTCAGGAGCATATAAGAACTTTTGGCCCAGCTAGCCATTAACTTCTGTAAGCATTAGGGTTATTTTAAAAAAGCTGTCTAGTAGAAATTCCTTGAATAAAGGTTAAGATTTCACCATCCAAAAATTGTGTGGACCTGTTCACACTTATGTCTTGGTGAGCCGCAGTCCACTCACTAGGGAAGTGTGTTCACTAGGGAACTGTGTTCACATGACAACTCTCCAGAACTTGCCATAGGCTCCCCCAAAACCCTCTAGGGGTGGATTGATAAAAATCAGACTGTACACTTACTAGGACAAACTAGACCACCTCTGGTTGCTGCATCTGCACCCTCTTCGGGTGCAGTTCAGTGTGTGAGTATGATGGCATAACTGCAACAGTACAGTCATGTTCACTGTCCAGATCACCATAGTAATCTGACCTGGCCTGGCCTGGCTGTCCAAATTTTGAATGCTGCTGACCCCATATACTGCCATGCAGGGTCTTTACCTGACTGATATTATTATACTATACCAGCAAAGTTGCTAAAAAATCCCCTGTGTTTGCACTGGTGTGTCACTACAAAGCATACATCTCTTTTTCCCAGTGTGACCAAATGTGAGCTACATTTACAAGCAGCCTAAAAAAAATCTCAAAAATATTTTGGAGGTAGCAGCCTGCGGCACTAGTCCTCTCATCCCATCTCCAATCCATTTCTAATGCATCATGGAAGTGCATTTTCTAGGCTTTAATCTGTATTAGCCAGGGAATGAGTCTACTGAGCCCACCGAATTGTGACAGTCCCAACTCTGAACCATCTTTGAGCTCTGTTTGAGATGCTTTCTTCCTTTTTACTGTGTGCAAATACAGCCTTATTCCTACCAGTTCTTTTAACAGGCACAAAACAAAATAGCATGTTCTTACGCTTTGAGAAATACCAGGAAGATCAGAATTGATGAATTATACTAAATGCTTTGCTTTATAACCTTCCAGTCTGAGGACCTGAAGGTAAATTTCAGATACTTTTCACCCTCAAGTTCAAATCCTCCATTATTGCCACTTTCTTTGCAGAGTTATGGGAAGATTATTTTAAATTTGTTTTCACAATCTGAGTGATTTTTACTTGTAAAACCCCGCAGATGTAAATTTTCCAGTCTCTCTACCTGGAAGTTTAAGGACTTAATTTTCTTAACAATCAAGGAAATATAGCCTCTAATCCAGCAGTTAAAATTTGCATCCCTATCCAAGCTCATCAAGCAAAACCAAATTTCTTGGGCTTCACTGCTAGCACAATAAATGGGTCTGGGATAATCCTTTGTAAGTGGAGTAGAGCAGTTGTAATGAATGATTAATTCAAATTAAAAAGGAAAGGAAAGCTAATGATTATGGCAGCTATAGACCAACAGCCTGCCATCTGCTATGGAAAAATTGCATTACAGATTTCTTAATATCAGTCTGGACACCTTAGCAGTATTCAGAGAGTGTTGCTTAACGTTGGACCATTGCCTGGTACTATTACCTCATATTGAGAAGCATGTTGGCCCACAGAAAGGGAAGCTGCTTTCTGTATTCATAGATTTAGTGGCAGGTTTCAGAACCAATCTTTGAAAAAACTGGATGCCCTACTTACTAATGAGCAATTAGTTTTGCATTATGCCTATCCATAACTTTTTTCATCAGCTAAAATATGGAAGTGAAAAGAGCTTATATTTTGAAAAAAGTTGTTCCTGTAGGAAAAGATGTCTTACTGTCAGATGTCCCTCCTCCTGCAAACTAAAATGTTGATGTGAATCTCCCCTATTTGCCATACTGCGACCTCTGTCCACAGAGAGAACATGGGCAAATATCCACCAATCATTTCCCTGGTAACTGTTTCTATTTTGCTACTGCATGATGGGTTGGTGCTTCTGCTCAGGACATTATTTGCATGCTAATGCAGGATAAGAGATTCTCCACACCATTCTAGCATGCAAAATGGCACCTTAGTCTGGTCTTCTGCTGGAACACAGTAATAAGTGGCCTGTATCTTGAACTACAGAGGTATGCGGACAGGCAGAATAAACAGCATACTCATGATTGGTGTCTGCCAAGAAACGACAGAGGTCAAGCAGAAGGTGACCTTCAAGTACTGATTAGAGGAAACTGAAACTTGTAGCATGCTCCAATTGTGGGCAATTTTACAGTCTGTGTTTGTGTACACTCATCTATCAAATGTTCTGATTATTTTCACTCATTATTGAGTCAGATTAGCTTATTTGATTTGGCACCTCTTAGCAGTATAATGATTTAGTGACCATTTAATTTGCCTTGATGGCTGGGATATTTGGGTGGGCATGTATTTTCTTTTTAATGTACTTCATGTGCTGGGATGTCATTATGGTCCTACAGTGCTTGTTAAATTATAAATCTGAAGGGATACCTTCTCCCATATTGGCTTGTTTTTATATTGAAATAAATGGAAGATGCCCTACTAGTAGTGTCACATTCTTTAGCAGGGAAGGGACCTTGTGAGATATTATTTTCCATGATAACTCCCATGATTCTCTGTCCTAAGCTGATTTAAACATCATACTTTTTGGGTATTTGGTTGTGCACGAATATTTGAAATATTTTGAAACGTTCAAAATTTGATTGAATTCGTTTGAATTTGGACAGATTCGGATTGAATGTTTATAAATTCAAATTTAAACATTCAAACAAATTTTGAATTTTTGAATCTATTTGTTCGAATTATTCGGACATTCATATGTGTACAGAGACGTACATGATGCGGACTTGCCCGTATGCATCTTTCCTGCATCCATACGCATCTGTACAGATCTGTACAGGATGAAAACAGGATGCATACAGGATAAATATGGGATGCATATGGATGTGTATTGGCCCATACAAACGTTGGTGACATTCGTATATGCAAATTCGAATCAAAAATTCAAACAAATAGATTTGAACTTACTCAATTCAAATCGAATGCGGATAAATTCAAATTTTAAAGATTTGAATCAAATCACATTTCTGGACATTCAAAATTGCACACCCCCAATATTCACCTCTGTACCCTGGTCTTTAGTTGCACTAGTTTCTATTTTTATGATACTAGATTTTTTTAAAAAATGTTTAATTAGTTGTTTTCAGCTGTAGCATTGGACTGTTCTAAACTGTGTAGCTTGTCTTGAAACCAAGTTGCATAAGGTAGGATATAGACAGACCACATAAGGAGTGACTTACACCCCAGCATGAAACTAGTCTGAACGAAGAGTTTTTTAAATTTCTGAATTGAGCAGAGCACTACATCATCTCCTCCTCTCTTTTACTACTACTACTAATATGGTTGGAGATCTTTGGTGCAGCTGGTAACGATTGCACTAGAAAGTAAGAGAAAGTCAAGAATGATTAATCAAGCATAGAACCCATGCATTTTAACAGCTGATCAGTGGAATATCCGTACATGTTGTGGTATCCTGCATCAAGCTGATAAAGGTCATTTTACTGGGGTACCCCAAAGCAGCACACTTCCATGAACCTGGTAAAATGGCATTAGGCTCCTCACCATGGGTGGACCAAACCAGCTGCTTGCTACTATCCACACATAAGCAGCTGGTCTGGTCCACCACCTCTTAGCTTTTTGGAGACCACTTTACAGTGGTCTTCCATTGCATCAGGCTAGAGCATTGTTTTCACACCACATGCCAGTTTAATGCCTATTTTCTTGTGGTCTCCCAATGGGCCCGCCCCCCATGATGCCCCAGTGCAGACCCAACCTCTCAGTCCAGGAAAAATTAATTTCTCATCATAACATAAATTCTGAAAAAATGCAGTTCTCTTGATCTCATGCTAGAAAAAAACATATTTGAAAATGGAAAGAATGAATTCAAATTTCATTATTTCATATTTAGATATTCGTAAGGTGGGCCTGTGCCCTTTGCATTATCATTGGCTGAATCTTAACTTTAGCAAAATCCTGTGCATCTTCACAAAAATCATCTCAATGGGTCTATTAGAGCCCACCTTCAGGAAAATGTAAACTTAAGCCTTAAGGACTAGTGGATGCTTAGTCTGTTTAATGAAGCTCAGCTCAAACTGCTTCAGATACCACTTCAATTGCAATCACACAAACCTGTTTATGTCTCTACAACAAAATCCAGTCCTGTTTTGATTAGTCTGCATATGATTTGAAGAATTTATCTTCTCTGATGAAATGATACTGCAAACATAAAAGAAAAGGAAGGAAAAGATTGCTGTGACCAACTTTATTAAGGTACGCAGTTGTGCAACTTATTAATCAGCATCAGTCTCTTGTTGCTCATTTGGTGCTCCAGGCAATAGTGTTATGAAGAGAATAGCCTATCATAACTGATACGGAAAGAGAGAGAGATGGGATGGGGGAGGGGTTCTTCAGAGACTTCCTTATCTGAAACATCTCTCCAAGACACCCTTAATTTAACATTTTCATGAAAACATTCTCATTACTATTGGAAAGATACACACAGTAACTGAGATGAAAACAGATTCATTAAAAGAATGACCTTGCTTAATCAGTGATGTTCACTGCCTGGTTGCTCACAGAACTGTGTGGTGTTGATAATACACTTCCTAAATATAATTATTTGTCATAAAGAGATTTCCAAACGTTGGAAGTCTGATAATATTTTAGACTGCGTGGAGTTTGCTAGCATGTTATTAGAATTTGTATAGATCTTGAATACATCAAGATTTTTCATTAGTGGGAAGTAATACTCAAGTGCTAATGGACCATTCCATTTCATTTACACAAAAGTCTGTTCTTTTTCATGTCTGTACACATCTGTGTCATAAAGGATGCTTTTGTGCTAACCATTCATCAAAAGCAGAATGCTTAGCATTCTTCTTTTATCTTAGCATTAATTAGCATCTCACATTATTCCCCTTGACAATCCATTCATAGGAAACGTGAAATGAACAGATAAGGGGAAATAATGAACCAGAAAGGTATAAGCATTCAGGAAAGAGTTGCTTTCCATGTATGATGTACTGTTAGCCTAAAATACTCTTACCTTCGGACAGTGGGTTATAGACTAATCAAATTCTGGCATTATCACAGTTCACAAAACTGCTCTAGCCATGGAAAGCTCTTGCATAGATTATCAGGCAGAGTTATGAAGGAGTACAGCTTTGATATGAAGCAGAACCCAGAAGAAATCTAAATATCTGATGGGAAGATCTGAAAGTTGTATCTGTATCATGGATCTAAAACTCCTACCTCTCTTGTATGGCACACTCATACAGTTCTACTCTCAGGTACTAGAGTTGTTGTTCCATTCTGCATTTTTATCTTCCTAAACAGTTGAAAATGTTCAGGGTTGTACTGGGGTGCATTTGTGAAAACTTGACCCTTTATGCACTGGTCCTTATTCCAGATTATATCCCAGAATAAGGACCTGCTGTCCACATGCTAGTGCAGACTGCAGAAGAGCCCACCCAGGACGTGTTGTAGTCTTCAACATTCATATTCTTGATTCAACAATCAAGAATAAGTCCCAGTTCAGAAAGGGTTCAAAGAGGCATGAGTGAAGTTTTCAAGGCACAAATCCAGAAATCATTTTCTCATGTGTCTTGAATTCCTTACATTGAATCCTTGTCCTGAAATTTTCTAGACCATGAAATGTTACCAGCTTGGATTCCTGCCTCGTGAAACTTTAAATCTCTACCTTTCTTTCCCCTGTTTGGGAAACCTGCCATTATTTTTCATTCTTTCTATCCTATGTTCACTGTTGAGCCTTTTACTAACGAATTTTTAAAATTAGTCTGCCTTCTGTCTGTTTGGCATAATAACATTTTGGATATCATTCTGGTTCATTCTGGCATGTGGACTGTTTCCTGGGCCCTTATTTAAAAGATGGTGTCTGCATTTCCATGACAGGGAATCATAGTGCTTTATTGACAGGAGTCTTTGCTCTCATATGGTGTCTTCTTGCCACAAACCTCACCTCTTCACTATCTTTGAACCTCACTCTCTTTGAGCCTGGGAAGAAAATTACCCCAATTTCAAAGTTGGCCATTTTTGATGTGACAAAAAATACTTCTAGGCAGAATACAGTGAAGGTGGGTTGTTTCTGTAGCTGCCATTTTTGAACTGGTTCAGATTGAAGTGGGTGGTTCAATGGCTTCAAACTCAGATTCAAACCACCCTCCATTTGAGGGAACCAGTTCACACTTGAACTGAACCAGGGGGGCTGTTCAAATCACCAGTTCAGCCTGTGTTCAGCAGCAATTGCCCTTTGAAAAAGTCTTTTTACAAGATTTACAGGTTTTAAACATTTTATAAATATAAACTTGTTCAAGATTTGCACTTGAACTACATCAAAACTATTCAACCTGGTTTATATTCAAATCAAACATCAAGTGGTTTGTTTTGATTTGGCCTGAACCACAGTTTTTGAGGTCATACACATCTCTAGTAGGGATGTGCATGAATATTTGTAACATTTATTATTCATATGAATTTGGATGAATTTGAACGTTTGTACACAAATTGAATGTGACGACATTTGTTTTGGAACATCCGTACAAATTGTTTGGACATTCTTTAAACTGGGGATATGCATCAAATATGTACCCAATACATGTGTTTGTACCAGATACATATGCATTTGTATTGAATACGTATTGGATAAATATGTGTTTGTGTCATATATGTATTCAGTATGTATGCATTCATTTTGGATACACATTGGATACGTATGTGTTCCTGTCATATATTCGTACTAATTCATACAAACACATTGGTATGGAACAGAATCCTACCACATTCAAAGAGGATCTATTCAAACAAATATGAATTTTCTAACATACAATTTGTTATAAATTGAACGCCCATTCATGCACATCCCTAATCTGATCACTGATGGTGGCCATTGCCCTCAGAGACCTTTTACCCATTTTGTGGGAAGTATACTTGTGAGAATGCATGCAGGGTCTTGAAGGTGTACTAGAGGTTGGGTGGGGACACTACTAGGATGTGAATCCCTTACCAGTTGCTCATTAGATTTGCTATAGATGCAACCTCTGTTTCTCTTGAGGAAACCACCTATTCCTAAGGTGAGTTCTACTCTGCTGTTTCCAATTTCCTCTATTCCTGCCAAACCTTGTTCTACTTACTGTTGAATTTTCCAGTGCCTCTGCTCCAACCACCAACCCAGTCTCTCCTGCTCTGTGCTGCTGCTGTGTGCCTCGCCCGCCCCTCTATATTCCATCCAGACTCCTGCACTTCATCTCTGTCCCAGTTCTGTTCTCTGACACCAACACATACTGTGACTGGGCAGATATCTTCTTTATCCCCTTCTCTTTCCCTTGACTATAAGTAGAAGCATCTGCCATGGCTTCCCATTTGCAACTGGAACTTTGCTCTTTTGAGATTTTTTTTTAAAACTTTGTTCACCGTGTTTGGAGTTTGCCTTGAAGAAGAAAATAACAAACATGGGCTATGCCTCTAAAATCTTTAATATTTCTAATGAAATTAGGAGGCTTTATTCAGTGTAGTGTTTGCAACCTCAGCTACCCAATTCTGAAATTAGCCAAGACTAGTCTATAGGAACTCAAAAATTCAAAGAAGAACATGCAAAGTACAGTTTCCTCTAATGGTTGTTTGCTTGCATCACAAGAAAAATTATAAGCTAACACAGAACAGGATATGACTCCTTCACCTATAACATTTGTGCAGATGACTGAATTTCAAGGGGATTGATGTGATATCATCCTTTCCCCACATTTTTATTCTTAGGTATCTTCAATCTCTGGTACCACCTGCTTAAATATTACTTCAAAATGACAGAAATGTAGAACAGATGCCAAAAAAGAGGAGAGGAGGGGGGAAGCATTGGATGTCTTTATTATTAGATAGTCATTTCACACTCCTGTGCACATCACCTTTTGGTCATATGGCAAACATATGTGGTTTGATCATTTAAGTGCAGTGTTTTTCTTTTGCCTCACTTTCCCTCACTGGGAACATTCCGAGGTTACCCCCTATTTTTACATGCCTGCAACCACACATACTGAATTTATCAGTAGCATCTTTGAAATCTTTCTTCCTTTAAAAATCCAGTCCCATGAAATGTGGTGCTGATTAAGGAGTGAAGTAAACATAAAATGGCCAGTATGGAAGCAACATAAAATCTAGCCTATCTAAGGAGCTGTTTATTGTTTTTCAAAGAAACTTCTTAAATTATGATATGTATGCTTAAACGGTTGTTTAACACAAAAACAAACCAGCATTATCAAATTTGAGAATATTCAGTGTGGTGCACAATTCAAAAGTGTAGTGTTATTTACCAGCCAAGAAGTTTTATATAGACTTGCCAGACACAGGCGTCCTCACTTTCATCACCATCATTGTACATTGTCTTTGTTTGAAAATAAATGATAAAGAAAAACATTATAATAAATATTTTAATAAAATATTACTTTGAAAGACACAGAAGACTGAAGACAAGACTATTCTTAAGCAATGTCCATGTATCAAGATGGCAGAGTATCTTGTTGCCTTATTTTGATCCTCTGAAATGTAGTTCTGAACTTAAAAAGTAAAAAAGAAAGATGAAAGAAAGACTTTGCAAGTCTGTGGTTACAATATTGGAGTTCCCCGGTGGAAAAAAAATCACAAGGAAATTTCATCACTACCTTTGACTGGATAGCAAGAAAACTCTAGTCTCCTTAATTTCTTAAATTGAATTAGGTGTTGTTGCATTCCTGATTACTGAGACTGTGGGTTCTGTCTGAATACACAAAGAAAGATGTGGAGCCAGCAAGAAGAGGTATATTTGTAGCATGGTTCAGCAGTTAGGCATGGACAGGAGAAAGAATTATATCCACAGGGTAAAGGCCATCACATCCCACTCAGACTGGTTGGGGACTTGGCTAAATACAAGTAGAGCCCCTATTTTAGGTTCTTGTGCAGCTCTACTTTTAACTGGATGGTAGTCCCCAGCATAATTAAGGAGAAAAACAAACCTTCAATAAGCCTTCTCCAGTACAGGTGGCCAATGACTTAAAAAAAATTTCTGGGTTAACAGAAATTTGAAGAAATCTAAGTGTGACCATGAGCGTGCTTGCATTTCTAAGCCCTTCCCTGACTTCAAATTCATCTCATTACTAGCTGTTGGAACAATTAACCCCCATGCATCTAGGTGACAAAACACACAATTTTGCATTACTGGGGGAGCTTTCAACTTCTGACTCACTAATGTTGAAAAACAACTGAAAGTGAACCTTGGGAGATATTATAGCTGTTAAAGTTCAATAGTTCAAGAAAGTTCTGCAACCAACCAAACAAACAAAAAAACCAATTAATGCAGAATCTACAATTTAGAGGCCTATACATTTAATTTGTGGAGAAAACCTAAAAGTGCCAGGAAAGAGTTAAATTGCTCTCAGGGTTAACAAAATATGCAAAGCTCTTCTTCTCTTTCTTCTTCAAAAATTTGATCACAGAAGGCTTCTGAAGCCATCAAGCTAACAATCAAGATAATGAGGTGCTTGACCTCTGGATAAACTCAGATCTGCAAAATAATGGATAAGCAGCTTTCAAAGAAGCATTAAGTAAGCATTAAAAGTCTTAAATAAACATTAAAAGGTGCAGCCAAAAACTTAAACACATGTTGAACACATTGAGGAGAGATTTCAATTCCAGATTTTTTTTCTGGAGATCAATGGTACCAGGATTCTCCTGACAAAGTTCTAACTGCATAATACTGTGAAATTGAAGACTACAGAATAATCAGCTTTTGAAAAAGTTACATTTAACACATATTGGGGGTGGATTTCCAATCCAGAGATTCAGCACACAAATACCTGAGGTCAAGCAACATGCTTCATCATAGTGTACTGTTCATTGGAGCTCTGCTCAGTTTCTAGAAAGAATTCAGATTTTCAGTCTATAAACATTAGCTTATCTGTCACTGTGCACAAACTTTTCAATAATTCCAAAATGGAACCTTGTTGTTGGTCATACTGTAGAATTGTGCCATGCATGATGAAAATTGAAACAAATTTCCAGAAGATCTGAATACTATGATTATCTCAAGCCATGTGACTGTGAAATATATTGCAATGAATTTGTGATTGTCCAAGAAAAGTTAGTCTTTTTTTTTTGTACATTTTATTTATCTGACTTTGTATTTTTGTATGACACACTGATGCACTTGGGTGTAGTAAAAAAATCACTCAATGGGTCACTCAATATTACCTTCATTTGTGGTAACTATGGCTGTGTTCAGACACAGTAAAAGTGGTGCCTCAGTCGCCTTTCAGATTAGCGGATTAAATCCGCAGTTATAAAAAATTTGCAGCTTACCTGCTGTGAAGCGGAGATACGTCATCTGAGGAGGAAACTGTGGGAGTTTGCATTGGTGCATGCATCACGTTCTTCCCATCAGTTCTCACCATCCTGTCTGGACTGGCAGAAAGCTTCAAATTTACCTTATTCTGCAGAGCAAGTGTTCTCCAATCAGCATTAAGGTAAATTCGCAGTAGCAGGAGGATACTGCATTGCCACTATGATCCAATGATCATGGTGTGTGACACACCCACTGCAATTGTGCATTCCGAGTTCTTACAAATCTGGATGCAGCCTCAGAAACATAGTGTGTAGCGCTCATGTTCCTAAGCTTTCTCTGGCACAGAATATTTGTTTAGTAGAAGAGGGAGGGAGGGGCAGACTGATGTGTGAACAATTCCACCTCAAAATTGCTAACCTGCCTCAGAGGAGGAGCCTCAGAGATGCCCTCGCCCCATGTCTGATCACAGCTGACATAAGCTACTACACTTATTCATTGGGAGATAGCCATATGTAATAGGCACACTCTGTCCATCTGTTTAATGGCATGTAACCAAATCATTTTGAGTCTAAAGAATGATGTTCAAATACATGAAATATGTTTCATGAAGCCAAATATAATTGAGGGATGGGAAGATAATTTTATTGGGCTTCCCAGATCCACACATTATCCTTTGTTTGTTTTGTTTCAAATATGGGGATTCTGAAAAAATGTAGAGTTTGAAATATGGCTCAGAAGATAATTCCAAATCGAAATATTTAACATTACAAGGATGTCTAGTTAGAATTTACTCAGTGTACTCTTTAAAGATGAATATTTTTATCACAAGTACATTTTCTGAGCTTTTGGCTGAAGACAGTATATAATTTTATTTTATTTTGTCTTATTTACTGTGAAGGCTACCTATACAACTTAGAAATATCTCCAGGTTCAAAGGAAGATTTTGATTGGAGTGTGCTTTTATGAAATGTGGGGGTGGGGGTGGGATCAAAGGATTTCACATAGACAAAGAGAAAGATGCATACAAACATTTCTATTGTTCCTGCACATGAGTATTTTGATTCTGGCCCATACTTAATTAACAGCTGTTGTAGGATTTTCTTTCACTAGCTCTTTCATTTCATGAAAGAGTTTTCAAACTGAGTCTTTCTTCCTATTGATATTTGCACAACTGGTAGACACCAAAGAGATTAGGAAAACTGCTAACCCAAAGAAAACCTTGGTTATTTTTAAAACATCTATTGCAAAAACTACCATTAAACTCATGACAGCAAAATGTGCCTCTCAAAAGAAAGTGCCTTTCAACATCTATAAGCTGCAGATAAACTATGTAGAAACACAAACACACATTTAACAGAAACAAAATGAAGATCATATCAGAAACAAATTTGACTGTGTTCATAAACTGCCTTTTAAGAAAATGTTGATTGCTTAACTTTGTTTCTTTATCAGCCTGTTCCTATTACAAACTTAAAATGGTTTGGAAATGGTTTTGATCCTCACAGTCCCCACATCAGGTTGGCATAACACGCTTTCCGCATGTTAAATCGCCCCAAAGCACTGTAAATAAAACACTCATTTCAACAGGTCTCGCTCCTGTTCTTGCATTTTAAACGGTTTGCATTTCTTACTGTGGGAACGGTACCATTTTAGTGGGGTGAGGATGCGTGTTTAGGGTTTCCCTCCCCCAATAGCACTCTAGGAACTCCTCGTCCTTGTCATGTCAAAAATTTTGCGGCAGGAAGAACCCAAATCAGAGAGAGGGGGTGGGCACCCTGACTGGAAATGGGCGGGGAGAAAAAGATACACTTTCCCAATTGAAGTTTTCAAGCACTTTCAGAATCGGGATCGAACGTAATTAAAGTTTAATGTAATGGGATCAGGCAAATTCATGTTTGCATCCGGTTATTTTATTTTGGTTTAGGAAAACAGTTTTAAGCTTTTAATGGGAACGGGCCCTATGTGTAAAGGGCCCTCTCCAAAGCAGTGTAAGCAAAAATCTGCTGCATATCTAATTTATTTCTCCTGTGATGTGCACCTTACCTTTTCCCTTGTCCCAATATAATTTTTTTATAGCACCCTTGATAGGCCAGCCAGGAAAGAAAGGGATGGGATGGGAATGAGGGTGGGGATGGGGAATAGGAGAGGAATGGCTTTTAACCAACCAGGTCTGCTAAATTTCCTAGAAACATATTAGTTCTGCAAATGACTTTCCACAAAGTGTTCATGCTTATGGTAATTTTAGGCTGTTTCCCCTCTTAATATTGTACTGGCATGGATTGTTGCTGCACTTGGAAATTTACAGAGCAGACTGGAAGAAGGCACCAGATCAGTGGGCTACTCTTTGGGAATGTGGACCCTTGCTTCCTCCTTCTGCTCACCAAATTCTAGGGAGGTGAAAGTGCCGCAGTCAGTCAGCACCTTACCCTCCAAGGTATAAACTGCTTTCTCGGTGGAGCTGGAACAGACAGCCAGACAGCCATCCTCAGCCTCTACTGCTGCTGATACTAGGGCCACAGATACATTCTTACCAAAACCAATCTCACTTTCTCCCTCATATCATGTTTTTCTAGAAGTGAGAGCAGTGACTGAGGAGTGGTACATGGGTTGAACTGGTTTCTGTTCCTTGAGTTGCCATGTGGCATTACACTAGTTCTCTATAATAGTCCAGGGAGTGCGAATAATGTTGCCACTGTTGCATACCCCAATGTAATGAAATAGGGTGGTATGATAATTGGAAAAAAAAGATTTTGGATGCCTTAACTATGGCCTTGTACATCTGGTCATAACTGGGCAGGCAAAAATAAAGATTTTGAATCATCACCAAAGGAAAATGAGTTATTTTTTCTCTTTCCAAGTGCCTTCAGACTTTATCAGTGGTGATGATGGCAAGCCATTTAATTCCTTAATTCACATTACTGACTCAAAGTAAATCTTGGAATCATCTGTGCTGGCAGGAGTTATGGTCTTAAATATGTGAAGAGCACTGAAATGATGAAGGCTTCTATAGATGATAAACTGTTAGTGTCCGTGAGGGTCAGGTTTTAAAAACAAACAAAATCACTTGAAACAGATACTCTTTCCCAAAGACACAATGAGTAAAAACTCACAAATAAGTGCAATAAAGATAAAAGTGCTTTGACTGAAGTTGGATCAAAAGCAGATTGACAGCACTGTGGGGAATTCAAAGGCAGTTCATAAGCCAGTTTTTGTCAGTTGTTCACTGATACATAGAGCAATCCAAACAAACTGGATAAGATTGGATGACATAAATCTCATGTTTCAGCTCACTTTCTGAAGGCAAGGAGTGAAAAAGAACAATGGACTTCCCCTCACTATTCTTACCAATGGATTCACCATCTGCAGATCTATACCTGCATTCTTTTTTAAAATGGTGTGAAAACTTGACTAGAGCCAATTGGTCCTGGACATCTACTACATACTAATCCTGTTCAGTCTGGGCCTGACACTCAATACTGCATCTCAAAACTAGCCCCGTCCAAATGGGAGATATATAGCATCATTACTGTTGCAATCCCACCAGAGTCCCACTCTATCCCTTCTAGATTCCTATAGCCTATTTCAGGAAGACCTCTGATGGCAGGTTTTCCCAAAATAGTTTTAGAACTTACCTTGTAGCTGAACCCACCACCATTGCTATGACCGCTGTGCATTTGTAGGGACTGAAAAAGAGAGATGTGGATTTGCAGTGGTGCTAATTGCACACTTCTGGATATTTCATGCTATTGAAATATCCATCTGTGGACATCAAATATCATGCATAAATAGTGGCAGCCCTGTGCGTCTGCTCAACAAGCAATAATTCCAGAAGGACTTTTCTCCAAGATATCACTTGCAACCATGATATATGTCCAACATCTAGAGCCGGCCACTGTTCCAGGGGGAATATATACCATCATTACTGAACTGCTATGCACCCCTCCTTTATCCTGCCCAGATGCTTGTGCCTTAGGGCATTGGGCCTTCAAGTGCGTTGGGCTGGCACACAGGAAGCAAATTCTGGTTTTATCTGGCACTCTGGACTGTGCCCTCTCCATTACATGGGGTAGAATTGCCAGATGAACTGTTCCTAACAGATGAAGACCTCCCTGCCCCATCTGCCTGCTTCCCAAAACAGTCCTCCCTAGCCATTAACAAACTGTCAGCACAATGGACTGCCTCGTCCAGTGTGGCACACGCTTTGTCCACCACTATCCAGCAAATATGGTTGGGCAACAGCTGCATGAACTGCTTCTTCGAGATCAGCTCAGCAAACTGCTCAACAGTTTTAACCTGGGATTCCTTCACCCAATCCCGCAAGTATCTTGACATGCGGGCCGCAACCTTCAGGTTTTACTACGTTTCTGAAAGTCTTTCTATAGTGTTCTGGTGTGAAGTTAAAATGTTGTTTAACCCTCTCCTGGAACGCCTTATAGTCCTGGGCATCCTCATCCAAAAGGGCAGCATAAAGTTCCAAAAGTTCGCCACTAATCCGTGACCTTAAATACATCATTTTTTTCTCTTGTGGAACCTCAATTTCCATGCACGCCCGATCGAAAGCCCTTAGAAAAGACTCAACATCACCCCCTTTTGCAAATAAAGGAAACCTTTTGATATCCACTTTCATGGGGTTAAGGCCTCCACCCTCACCCTGTCTTGGAACTGACCCTTGGGCGCCCTGCCCTTCTCTGGCTTTCAATTGGAGAACGGCCAGCTCATGGGTCCTAGCCTTCTCATGTTCTGCTAGTTCCATTTCCTTTTCACGCTCCACAATGGCAGCTTTTTCTCTAGCCATTTCCAATTCTAAACGTTTTGCACGCTCCTCCTTAGCAGCATTTTCTCTGGTCAGTTCTAATTCCATTTTATTTATCTCCCGCTCATATTCGAGCTTAAGTTTGAGCTCAGCAAGCTCCCTGTCCTGTGCCACTCCTGGCACAGCCTCAGGAGTCCCCGGCCCCGCACCTGCACTTGGTCCTGGGGTTGGAATCTCCTGTTCAACCACAGGCTCCATTTTAGCTTTCCTGGGTTTGGCTCTAGGATCCTTGCTACTAACACATTTATCTGGCAGTCCCCTTAGACCCTTTGGAACAGCCTTAGTCCCTTTCCTTGTTAGCATCAAGTGCAGAACTCCCCACCACTTGATTTACGGTGCTGGCTGCTGCAATTGGTAGCCCACACTCAGGGAATGTAATTCCCTCCCTGGTTTCGTACTTTACCCAGGCAGTTTACCTCCGAAACCAGGACTATTCGGGTGTAGCCAAGTGGTCCAGCGTCCAGCTGGTGACCATATGTTTTACTCTTTGCAATTACCTCTGGTCACCAAGCCTGCTGACCCACCTCATGTGTGGCTAGGATCACCCAAATACTCGAGCTCATAGCACAACGGGTCCTTACAAAATACCGAAGCTTTTACCTCAGGACCCGTGTCTGCTTGCCCTTATGTACTTGCCCTCCCTGAAGTCTACCAAACACACACTCCAGGTATGGGGGGGGGGAACCTGCAACACAGGCACAACTGTAGGGCTCTGTGTCCAGACTCATTCACCAAGGCGCCAACTCTGGCTGCCCTTCACAATCACACACAGTATTGCTTGCTACTGTAGTAGTCTGGCCAAAGCTGACTGGACCAAGATCCATCACGCCGCTACCACCAAATAATGTCATGACTTCTAGCAGACCATCCAGTGCCTGCCCTCTGAAAAGTAGCTGGGCACCTTTAGGTTGCTGGAAGTGTGCATTAGGCCGAGTGAGTACTACAGGTCTAAAGCAATAAACGGGTAGCAAGCATTTAACTGTAAACCAAAACAAGTTTATTTAGAATAACAATTAGGTAAGGGAGAAAATAGAAAGTTTAGATAGAGCAAGAGTAAGATCACAAGTCTCTCAATATAGCTAGCTTCAAGCAAACACAGCTCTCTTAGCTTACAAGTCACCAGGGGTTCCAGCCTCTGGTCAGTTCTTAGTATGAGCTCCTTCAGAGAATCAACCAGACACGCTTGCCTCCTCCTGCTCCTCTTCCCAAAGAACAGGACCCGTCTGATCAATTCCCCTTCAGAGAAAAGACCCTTGGTCAGTTGCTGACAAAGTCTCCCTCAAAGACAGATCTCCACTATCAGTCTCCTTCAGAAATTGCCCAGTCAAAAGACCCAGTCTGCTGCTTTCCCTGCCTAATATACCCTTCAGCCTCTCGGGCTCCAATTGGCTGTAACCACTGGGAACTGAGAGAAACTCCTCCTGCTTGTCAATCAAGCTCCCAGGTCCCTGGACAGGTTTCCCCTCCAATTTACCAGCAGCCAATCAATGCAACAGGGCCCGGGCAAGGTTTCCCGCCTTTTTGCAGCTTATAGCCAGGGCTTGTAAATGCAGTTTGCAAAGAGGCTTGCAAGGGAGCAAAGAAATATTACTGCCCATTGCAGCCTGAACCCTGAAACCATCACAATTCCCTAAGATGGATTGGGGGCATGATGTGGCTCATGTGACCAATTGCTAATGGCAAAAAATACCATCACCTCACCACTTTCCTTATATAGCCTAAATCACATTTAGGCAGAAAAGTACAATATAGAGCACCCATTTGTTTGGCATGAGACCAAATTAGCCCTTTTTCAGGCTGTAGGATCTGAAGCTTGAAATGATAGAGTTAGATGCACTTTTATAAATTTTGATCTCATCTTTCTGGAACAATAGAAGGGATAGCTGATGGACGGTGCCATTTGTATAATTGCTTAAAAGTGTCCATCACCTTTTCTTCCACTCCATAAATATTGTATGAATAATAACAATAATTTAAAAAGAACAGAAAACATCGTCCAGTCTCTGCCTTTCTTAGTATTATCTGACATTTGATCTTGAACTTTGAGAATTCTGTCTTAAAGACAGTTTCTTTCTTTTTTCCACAATTATTGTGCAGTAAATACTGCTGATATTCATTAATGCTCAATTAAGTGTGTCTTTGTATGGAATTACATGCTGTGTTGCATTCTGATTAAAACCAAATGGGTTCACCATGATGCATGCAGTTATTCCACATACCACGGGAATTATTAATTAGCGTTCATTTATTGTCCATCTGTAATGCTTCTCTTTTCAGTACTGACAAATTTTCATTATTTTTATTTAAAAGCTACAGTGGATATCATGTTTTTTTTTTATTTTTGGAGACACTAACATGTAACTATTCTTTGTAAGAATTTATCATCAATCAACTCCTCAATTAGAAGTGAATTTAGGAATTTGATCAGAAGTATCCATTTGACAAAGCTCAGTTCCAGACTTTCAGGTGGCCCATATGACTTAATATACTATTTTTTTCTCCTTAAGTTGGGTTCAGATATAACAAAAGGGATGCCTCAGGGGTACCTCAGAAAAAGAAAGTGGCTACATCCAGACATTTCTTATTATTCTGCTATATTTGGATACTCCAGAATAAAGCATGGATATTCCAGAATATCTGTGCTTTATTCCAGAATATCCAAATATAGTGGAATAAGTAACTGGATGAAATCAGTGTGTGGCCCTCATGTTCCCAAGCCTTCTCTAATCCACCTTTTCTAGCACAGAATGTTCATGAGAGAGGTAGGGCAGACTTTTGGGTGAACAGTTCATCTTGAAGCTGTATTGGAGCCATCCCAGAGATGTTTTTTTTTTTTTGTGTGTGTGTGTGTGTGTCTGATCATAGCCTTAGCTATAATTTTATAGGTTATTCTTTTTTTGGAAGTGAAGGCATTTGCCCATATAAAAAACTCACTATAATTACCATCTACTAGCACTGCTCAATCTTCAAGCCACTCATCTGTATGTGAGACTATTTCCATTTCCTTTCCTGTTCATCTCATTAAAAATAAGGAGAAGGTGGGAAATCTGATTTTCAAGGACATGTCTTTCTTGTAATTATGGACCATTGCAGTACTTGAATTAAATTCAGCCAGCCTAGTCATAGCAAGAAGGGAAATATCTTTCTTACTTGCAAGAGCAAATGTCTTGTAACAGTCTGCTCTGTCAACCAGATACAATTGCTACAGCATGTATTATAACATTTGAAAATTAGAAACAAGATTTCTCAGAGTAGCTCTCATAAGTACACGGTGGTATTTTTTCAATAAATAAACAAGTGAAGTTTACATTAACATCTGACTAATACATAAATGGATTTGGAAAAGAATGACCAGACCCTACACTTGGGCTGCTCAGTCTGCCAAGAAATGGACATGTACACCCTTGTCAGAGTTCAACTACACTTGAACAAGTCCAGATTTTTGCCAGGGGTCCACAAAGGAAATGTGGCCTTTCTGGAGGTTTGAGATGGCTGCTGAACCTAACTCTAGGCATGATTTTGGACTCAGCGTAGAAGGAGGCACTCATCTTGTTTTCTTTACTAGATCTCTATTCTTCCCTCATTATACTCTCAGCACCAGGAAAGAAGGAAGGGAAGAAGGAAGGGAAGAGAGGGTGAATTCCCATTCAAGGAATTAAACGCAATATATAAGGCAATTTACAGTGCAATTTGCATCACTATGGAAAGTGTGCAAAGGGGCATCTGGCAATCAGATTCAACCCTAATTTTGTGTCCCCACACTTAAAACACTATGCTTCCAAAAAACGGATTGGGGAAAGTGATTCCTTCCCCTCCTCACTCTTTCCCCACCCCTCTCTCCCCATTGCCCAGGGCGCACAGTGGCAGTGGCAATTTAAGCCCCATTTGCCTGCTCCACCTCTACACCCACCATCCCCAGCAGGGGTTCCTCTTGAAAAAAGCACCCTGGCTGGCTGTCTCTCTCTGCTGCCTCCACCTGTGCACACACACATTCCCAGTTCCTGCAGCTTCCCCCTTTCCCCTTTTTAAAGATCAAAGAAGGAGGCTCAGAGGGAAACAGCAGAATTGCGCAGGACCACTTGTGAAAGCAAGAATCCTCCTTGATCCTTGATCTTTAAGCTTGCATGTGTGAGAGGGGAAGCGTGGGTGGGAAAGGAAACATTGTTACAAGGTGTGAAGTGGGTGGATTGTTACAATGAAGTGGCTGCTGCAGAGGGGAAACCTGGCATGCTAACTGATAGGGGCTGTCCTGCACGATGAAACCCCATCCATTTCATGATGTATTTGCCCAAATACTGCTCTAACATTCCCACAGCAATAAGGAAGAAGCCGTTTAAAAGCCAAAACCAGAAAAAAGACCTGAAAAATCAGGTGTTTATTTATTCCATTTTTAAGCCAAATAATCCTCAAAATACCCCTGGAACTGATTGGGGATGGAGACGAAGATGATCCAAACCATTTTGAAACCATTTTAATTGATTGGGGGTGGGGATGACGAGGATCCAAACCATTTTGAAACAATTTTATTCCTTGAATGGGAATTCACCCAGAGAGAGAGAACTTCTACTGCACAGATAGATATGCCAGTTGGATAATGAGAAAGTGTTTTCTGTTTTAGGCACATGTACCTATGCACCAAAAGAAAAGAAAAGACATAACATCAGAGACTAGCCATTGTGGGATAAAACCTTTACTTTAAATTTAAGAGCAGACAATGCAGAAGTCAGAATTATCATTCTCTTCAATAATATACATGCATGCAAGCATGCAAATACAGCAGCACAAATCCCATACATATTGCATGTTCACATCAGTAAAAGGGTATCAGTGCAAATCCATAAGCATGTGTATCTCAGATAAACCTTTTGCATCATGGTACTTTCAAGCAGGAATGAAGCCCTCCCCCCTTTTTCGCTTTGTATGGAGGAATGAGATGTATATTTTTACAGTGGTTCTGGGAAGCACTGCATAAAATTACCTCTAGTTTTAGTACTAATGTAAATGCAATAGCTTTTAGCTGGGCTCCCGACTGGATTCAAAATAATGCATCCATTGTAAGGCGTTTGATCAGAGACGTGTTAAGCAGCAGGATTAATGGTAGCATCACTTTTGAAAAGACCCTAATATGGATTTTTTAAAAAACAACAGCACCAACACTATATTATCATCTACAGCTATTTCTTTTCGTTTTTAGACCTATTTCTTTAAATCACAATAGTATAAACTGCAGATCAGGTAGTCTGATTCAGGATAAAATGTTGATTCACAACAGGCCAATCTTTTTTCTTTTTTCTTTAATCCTTCCTTGGGTATTATAATATGCTCTGGTTCCTCATCAATGTATTTTTAAGATACACTGACATTCAGCTGAAATCTAGAATATATAATAACATTTAAAGTGCATGTTTGGCATTTTCAAGTGATGTATTTGGTATTTTGGTGACATCCATCAGTGTCATTCAACAAGTACATCTCAGCCAGCAACAAGTAGATGTGGGATTTTCTCTAAGATAGACACCACAAAAAGACCACTTTTTTGGAGCTGGCTAAAGTGCCAGAAACTATCCTACAGATTTGTTTTGTTTTCTTTGTAACTTTAGCCAAAGAATAACTTTTTCATAATTTAAGAGCTAAATTGGGCAGTCCCACAAGTTCTCATATAGTAAACAATAAATAATATTGTTTACCATATTGATTAACCAGCTACTTTGATGAGGTAATAATAATTTTATTGGTTAATCAATACTGACCATACCAAACAAGCATACAGAGTATTTAAAATCATATATAAAATAAATTATAAAATCATCTATCATCTATCTACCTATCATCTGTCTGTCTGTCTGCCTATCATCTATTTACCTACCTACCTACCTGTCATCATCTTCATCTTCTTCCTCATCCTTCTGGGTTATCAAGTGTGGCTTGGAACTTCATGGCCTTAAGGGTGAACAGTGCCATTCTTAGGGTAGTGTGTTTACCTAGCCTCCCAACCAATGTATGCAATTTGGCCTTGTGCCTGAGTGATTGATGGTTCTCTAGAGGGAAGGCTAAGTAGCAACCCCTGATGCTGTTACATAGACAGCATCAGGAAGAAGTCGGTCAAATCTTCCAGGACTGTGTCATCAGATATACAATATCTTTTTTTGTAGTAAGGGATGTTCTGAAAGTAATCCAGCATTGTCAGGATATCTAGTTGTTCAAATCTAGCTTTTGTGAAGATTTTATGAAAGTGGCAAGGCAAGGAGAGAGTGTGATAGGGTTGTTTAAAATAGACAAGATAAGATGTGGCTGTAGCATGTGTAAAAGCTGGCAGGTTATTTTGAGCTGCTTTGTCCAGGGTATGTTGAAGGAGGACTGACATTACAATCTAGACTACTTGGGCCTTGTAGAGACAAGCCCAGGTAAAGCACAGTGTCTCCCAGGCAGAATAGTCATGCTGTCCTGTATAACAATTAAGTTTGTTCATCCAGGCAAAGAGTGTGGTAGTCTGTCGGGGTTCATTTGATTTATTTTAGTCCAATAGTTGAATTGTTTCTTTAAGAGTGAGTTCCCATTTAAGGAATAAAACGGAATATACATTGAGATTTACATCGGGATTTGCATCGATATGTAAAACGCGTTAAAAGGAAGCAAAGAGCATCTTTCAATTGGATTCAACCCCGATTTTCTGTCCCCACTCTAAACACTTAAAACACTTCCAAAAATGGATTGGGGAAAGCGATTCTTTCCCCTCCTCTCCCCATTGCCCAGGGCACACAGCAGCAGCGGCAACTCAAGACCCGTTTGCCCGCTCACCTCCACAGCCACCATCTCCAGCTTTGTTATTTTTCAATTGACTAATGTCTGGTTTAATTTTGCTGTCTAAGACCAGTTACCAGTGAGGGAAAGTGGCCCTGATGATCCATTGTAAACTGGTTTAACTGGATTAAATCTTCCAATTTCATGGCCGAACCTCACTTCTTTCAATTTATTAGAAACCAAATGCCAAAAAAGATAGAATTTTGGGTATTCAAAGACAATTCCAAGTCTGCCCACACATTAGCCTTTTTTGCCAAACGTAGGTTTTTATGCAATATTGGCACCTTAAACAAAGCATATGAATATGAGTTGCCTTCATGTGGTTAAGCAAGCTTAGTCTCATGGCTTGATTTAGCTGTTTTCTTTTTTCCCTACACTATGAGTCAAATGATGAATTGGGCCTGACTTTGATGAGCTACATCCTTCTGAAAGGTTTGTTTCTAGTCTGGGATACCAGCACCACTTGATATTAGAAGAGTTCTTTTATAGATTGTGTTGAGACATAACAAAAGGGGCATCTCAGAGGGACAGTGTAGGGTGCTTGTGTTCCCAACCCTTCTCTAACCCACCTTTTCTAGCATAAAATATTCATGAGAGGGGAAAGTGCTAGGAAGGTGTGTCAACAATCTCATCTTGGAACCTTCTCTAGGGTTGCATTCAGAGAGCACTTACTTAATTGACACTTTGGGATAATCTGGAAAAAACTATGAATGATACAGAATAAAAAGTATCTGGATGTGCTTTACTCCAGATTTCCTAAATAATGTGGATTAAGTAAGTGCTGTCTGGATGAAGCTTAAGATATCTCAGAGATGCTTCTCCCCCATCATGTCTGATCACAACATTAGAGAGACAGGAAACAGTACCATCATGTGATTAGAAATCTCCCTTCTCGTTGCCTGATATTTTAAAATTGTATCAATAACCAATCCTCCACACTCTTTTTTAGTAAAAAAAACTCTTAAAAATTCTTTTTACTGTAGAACAGCCACTTAAAGTGTATAAAAGACTAGAGGGGGTGATGCTTCCTCCCGTGATCCAGGAACTTTGACATTTATTTAGTATCATTAATAGAATGATATAAATCTTTAATTTACTGCTGGCAGGATTGGTATACGGTGAACAGTTTTGAGCTGACAACTTAAAATAAATAAATAAAAAATCTGACAACACTTTAAAACAAAGTGCAGGCTTAACCTGCTGGAGATCTTCTCCCCTAAGAAGATTTATTTAGTGTCTTTGAAGTTGAATTCAGAAACAGGGCTGTACATTGGCTTTGCTTACTTTACTCCCCCTCCCCATAAGACCAATCTAAAGGGGAGATAAGACAAATATTTTGATAGCACTCAAGGGCAGATGCAGGCAGCTGGTTTAGACTTTTGAACATGTGCAGGGGCAAAAATACTTTATAAATGCATTCCTAAACTGACAATTTTATGGCCTGAAGAAAGGTCAGAAGGTGTTGAAGTTGAAAAGTCCTTGCATATTTGATAATTAAACTGTCAGCATGTGGAACTCTGTTTAAAGCTTAGGATCACCTGAAAATTGAAAGCTAAATGAAATCCGAGGACCCATGAATCTGCAGGAGATATGACCCAGACCTTTTAAATCACGGATGGCTAACCTATAGACCTCCAGATGTTGTTGGAATCTAACCACCACCACCAGCAACCCCCATGGCCACTGACCAGAGATGACACAGATCCTGTAGTTGCTGAAGAACAATTAAACAGTATTTTAAAATCCTGTCTTTTTGCTTCCAATGTATTTATTCCAAATCGCTTATGATTTTCAGATATTCTTCCACAAAGATAACCTCAAAACTATGGGTATTATCAAGTCAGATGTTTACACAAGACCCAGTACAGTTTGCTTTGAAATTTGATTTTCAATCATAATTACTAATCAAAGGAAAGTGATGTTGTTTGATCTAGAAACCTTTCTAAAATGACATAATTTCTAATACTTCCTTTAAAAATAAAGCATCATTATTCATTCCATTTCAAACATCTGTAAGAAGCATGAAGTAAAATATGTGCTTTCATTGATTTACTATAACCTTATAGTTTAAAGCCAGGAGCCCATCCTTTGTTTAGACTCTGTTAAAATTGTGTTTGACCACAACAGACATAGATGTTTACTTCTGAGTTGAATTCGTACTATATACTTGCTAACAAGAAACATGCTTCATTCCAATTTTTATTCACTATGATTGTACTGTTTTCAGTGATCAATGCATGAAAATGTTTTAGTATTACCACACAGGATGAAGTTATCAGATATTTTGAGTACTTTTTCTGCTTTCTAAACAAATGAATGCTTAAGAAAAAGTAAATAAAAATACATTTGTAGTATTAAAAAATTGAAAAGTTCTGTAAATGTAGGAATCGAGTTGGACTAACATCTTTTTCAAATTAAAGCAACAAAGGAATGATAAATATTCATTTTCTCCTTTCCCACAGGCACCAGAATGTAAATATAGCTAATTATGGTCTTCTAAATATAATTATTAATCAGTTTTATAGCAACATGTTATTGTGCACAGATGTATGCAAATTTTTATAGGCTCAGATGGACTTTATTCAGTTACTGGGAGACCAGCCATATTCGGAAGTCCATCAGTTGCCCAAACTACTCTAGGGTCTCTAATGTACAGTATGCCACTAAATAAATAAATAAACAACTGCACAAATTATCCACTATAGAACACCTACTTTATATAGAACATATATATAATGTTATTGTTTTAATATGTTGATATTAAATGTTGTTATCTGTTCTGAGGCCTTTAGGTATAGGGTGGGATAGATATGCAAATAATAAATAAATAAATAAATAAAAACACCTTTTTGTTGGGTGGGAATGCAAGTTCAGTTTCTTTCTTTGATTTATATATATATAGATATTAAGAGTTTTTATTAGTATAGTAAATTTATCTTGGGTCTCTTGTGGCCATCTGCACAGAAGCAGTTACTGTGGTAGACCAGCCTTGAATGCTTTGGAGACCACTTTAAAGAGGTCTTTCACTGCACTGAGCTACAACACCATTTTACAGTGTAGCCCAGCCCAGTCCATATAATTGTGATCCATAGCCTTCTGGTATATCAGTCTGCAGTGTGGGCAATTACCTCAGACCAGGAGTCCAGCGAGTATGGAGGCTTATAGCCAGTATTACCATGACATCACTTAAGATGATCATAATTTAGATTGTTGTTTAATTTGACAGCAAACCCAGTGCTGGATTTTCAGCATTGTTTTTTATTAGCTGGCATATTTTTGACTTGCCATCTCTCTGATGAAGTCCTTTAGCATCCATTGCAAAAGGTACCCACTTCATGCTTAGAAAACACATATTCACATACACAAAAGAAAGGTCTTGTAGGCAGTAACCTTCTACAAGCTGTTTCTGACAGTATACTGAAGGATTTCACCAGACAGCTGATAAGCCAAACATTTCCTGAGAAATGCCTATATATGTCTGACAGGTTAGTGTAAGGGGAAAAGCTACATTTCTGCTTTACATCCATAATTTCCCTCACAGTCTGACGGTACCTTTAAACTGTTCAGGAATAGACTAGTCTAATGTTTCATTAATAGTTGTGTGTGAATCGCTAGTGAATAATAAGCCATACATTTTTCTCCAAAAGTGTGATTAGTTGCACTGTTGTTTACTTGCTCTAAAAGGCAAAATAGTATTGCAGCTTCATAAAGAAGTGAGCAAATTATTCCACAGAGAAATTGCTGAGGATGTCATAGACATGATTTCTGAAAACATAGTAGTGGGTTTTGAAGAGCAACAGGATCTAAGCTTTAGTAAGCAGAAATGAATGCTGCCTTTGATTTGCTGTCAGTTTGAGAGACAGTCATGCCCCTTTTCATAATCCTCCATCTTTCCATTTAGATGTCTCCTATCAGCACACACAGCAGGCATAGAATGTGTGTGGCAGAAAGCTATGAAGGAAGATGAAAGAATATCTCACACTAATATTTCTCAGAAACTGATATTCACATTCAGATGCATAGTTTAATGCTTGTGGCCTTTTGTCTTAGATGGTATCTGATATATGGCTAGTCTGCATACCAAAGATATTTGATTTATTACTGACATATTTCACAGATTGCAAATTGCACCAGCCGTGTTATACCATGTCCAACAATGAGTTCAAATCATCTAAGACTCCTTAGATCAAGCTCAGATTTTCTGTGATTTCCTGTTACAGCTAGGATGACATTATAAAGCAAACAGTGCAAAGTAATGCGGTGTGTTTGAGATACTGTAGTCTAACAACATCTGGAGGGCACAATATCAACAATGCTGGAAAACAAGGAAAACTGATATCATTTAGTGGAGTCACAACCATGGCTTGTCAGGCTGTCATATGACACCTTTATAAATAACTGTGTACATTTGTTATAAGCATGCCTAGGATGGGACGATAGCTTTCTTGAAACGTTCTCTTAACTGTAAGCAACATCCCTTCCAAAACACCACCTTTCCCGTGGCTTTTCTCCCCTCTAAACCGAGCGAAGAGGCTTCCACCCTCTTTCCCTGGGTAGAGCAGCCTTGTGGTAGCTTTGTCTGCCTGTTTTATCATCCGATTTTCGTCACTGTTGATTGGTCTACATGACATGGCTGGTGTGGCTTCTCCAGGTCTCCACGCCCCTCTGTACATCACCCGGACTGCTGAAAGCCTGCCAAGCTGTCTTCCTTCCTGCTCAGGTCTCGCTGACACCACAAGGCCCTAAATGACTTGGGCCCCAACTATCAGAAGGAACGTCTACTCCCATATCGGCCTGCCAGTGGCTTAAGATCTGGGGGGGAGGCACTCTTGGTTGTCCTGCCACCTTCAGCAGCAAAAGGGGTAGGTACCCAGGAGAGGGCCTTCTCAGGCTAGGGAATAGTGCCCCCTTGAGTTGTGTCTGTCACCTTCACTGTACATGTTTAGGAAGGCAGTGAAGATGCACCTCTTTGCTCTGGCCTTTGGTTAAATGGGGATACACTTTTCACTTCCCACTTGCAGATGCTACTGTTTTAATGCATACTGTCATTGTTTCAGTGATGCTTGACTTTAGATGTTTTTATGACCCAGAGACCTTTGGGTATAGGGGGGAATAAAATGTAAATAAATAAATAAAAATAAATTACAAAGAGGGAGGGTGATTTTGCACCTTCGGTTTCCTGGGAAAATCCAGAGGAAGCAAAGATGGAGATAGTTCTAGAATCTGCACTTTGGGATGTTGGATCTATCCCTAACCTTGCCAGTGCTGCCCTAAGTGCTGGTGAGGCGTGAATTACACCATTACAGTAGCAATCATGGGATTGCGGCAACAGTGCCAATGTGCCTGCATGACGCCACTGTGGTGGTGATGAGATGATGTGGCCCTAACCAGCAGGAAGAGGTATGGATGGAGCCACACCTGATGACAGAGAGCATAGATGTAGAGCAGTTAGAATTGCTCTATGTTTACATGCTCCAGGGGAAGTCAGAGTTTCCTTGGCAGATAAGTGCAGAAAGGCTCTGAGAAGAGAATAGGAGGAATTTCATGAGCTGCAGCAGAAGATGGAAAATGCTTTTTGTCTTCTCAGGTTTTTCCCTGCTGTCTATTTACACAGCACCTAAGCATCAAGTTGATGATTTTTCAAGAATTTCATGTTGATTCCCCCAGTTAAAATAATATATAAACACTCATTTAGGACAGAATGCTAGACTAACGAGCTTTGTTTACAGACATTATGAATTCATCAATAAATAGTGAATGGCTTCTTAATAGAAAAGTCATCTGCTCTTAATAAAATGTGAATGCTATGAACCTCTCTACCTAGGTTTTTGAAATGTCACAGTAATTTCCCCCCCTGTAATCAGGGATGAAATGACAAGACCAGATTAAAAAAAAGTTCTGAATTTTCATTCTAGATTTATTTGTGCTCTTAAGTAACTTTTATCAAAACCATATATTCTAAAAATCTTCCCTTATTCTTTTTCTTTATTTAGTATTAATGCTGCTTAAGTTTGGAAATAATAAGCTGATAATAGCTTTTCCCTAGTTTACAGGGACAAGTACAGGAACAGGCATTTGGGAGCTCTGAGGTCTGCAAAAGCACTCTCTGCACAGTGGGGCAGGTTCTTTCCTGGTTCCATCTGATGTGGCAGATCCATGGCAAAGGTGGCTTGTCGAATTGCTTGCCCCTAAGAGATGTCATGTGCCTTTGGCTCCAGCTGTCTCAGGTGGGTGTTGAACCCTGGCTGATGTCTGATACCATTGAAAAGGGAGACACACTACTCCAGATGGTCAATGGAAGCATCTGTAAGGATAAATGGAGAAACAGCCTATTATGAGCTTAGGGGATTTTTCCACTAGCACTAGAGTACCCATTAAAGACCCATTAAGGTCCGTAATGGGTACTCGAGTGCTAAGTGGAAAAACACCCTAGATAGACACTAGAAATGTGCACAAACTTTAATTGGCTGCTCGGTTCTAATTGAACTGAACATTCTTTTGTTTTGTTCGAATGCAGTTTCTTACTTTGACAAGGTAGGGTGTACTGCTTGAATGCTAACCTTTCGAACACCTTTGAACCTCATATTGGTCAGGCACGGGGCAGGTTATTTATACTGTGATAGGACATCCCATCCAGTGACAAAACAATGGTGATTAGCTACTAGCTGGGCTGTTTCTCTTTACCCCCTCTCTACATTTGCCAGAGGCATTGGAGGGGCGAAAATCACATGTACATCCCTAAGAAGCACCAAATTATGAACTTGTCAATGAAAAATATTGTTTTCTCACCTCACCTGATGAAGTGTCTTCCTTCCTTCCTTCCTTCCTTCCTTCCTCCTACCAGCTGAGTACTATTTTTAAGAATTGGTGCATTGAAAGCTGAAGTGCCAAAAAATTGATTTTAGCTGTGCTGGCTCTGAAACAGGTGAAAATAGCAGGTCACTGGACTCTTGAACTTTTCAAACAGGACTTGTTTTTCTTTTATTGCTCCTTACCCAGTTTTCTCTCTGAGAGTGCGTTTCCTGAATCTATGAAGTGAAGGTGCCTGAATCACCTTGGGAGGGGGACTATTCCATAGTGTGGGGGCTGCTACTGAAAAGGCCGCCCAGGTTCCCAACCCTTTAATTACTGAAGTAGTGGTACAGCCACCCTCCCCCCCCAAAGCAGGTTGATATGGGAGGTGTTCTTTTAAATATTTGGAGCCATTTAGGGCCTTATAGGTTAAAGCTAACACATTGAATTGGGATTGGTAGCAAATTGGCAGCCAGGGCAGCTTTTTAAAGATTCAGCCAACTGTTCCAGTCAGCAGTCTAGCTGCTGCATTCTGAACCAGCTGCAGCTTCCAAACCATCTTCAAGGGCAGGTTTTTTTTTAAATCATTTGCATGATGTTTTCTAGTTCAATAATACTGAAATAATAAAATTTTAAAATGGGATACAGATATTACTAGAACAATGGGGAAAAAACAGTTACATTTTGATGATCCCACCTCCTGAATTTAGCTTCTTAGCTTCCAAACATCCCATCCTCCACTTTACAATAGAAGTTTAAGACAGACTTGTACAAGCTACTCATTTGTTCCTTGATACCAACAAGAAAAATGTGAAATAAATGGTTTGATACTCAGAAGATTCAATCATACAAAATTACACACAGCTTAGGTGTATGAAACTATCAGAAAATAAAAGAAAGAAAACCATTTATGTTATGATTGCTGTAATTGAAACAATTTTCTTCTGAGATCCAAAATTATGGATCTTCTTATATCAGGGTAATTAACTCAGCAGCTCTTGCTATCAGTAAACTATTTCCAGGTTAATTCTTCACATTTGATGTATTTTATGAAGGGATGAAAACTATCTGAGAGCAGGTGCATAGAACTGGCTTTCTTGACACTTCAAATAAATTTATTCCCCTGAGATTGTAAAATACAAAATGATACAGCTGTTAAAGCTTGATTTTTTAGATTAGCTGCAGACCTTGATAGATCTGTGTGGTTGTGCCTAAAACCAGAACAAACTTTAGAAGATAAGATCAATTCATAGGCAGCTTATCAGGTAAAAACTCAAGCCTATTGCATCATATCCTGATGTTATTAGATCATTCCATCAGCTATTTAAAAAAAATTACCCCAATACAGCAAAATGGGATGACAGAGATCTGTTTTATTCATGCACAACTTATTAAAACTCATTTCCATCCAACAGTCAACAGACAAATCCACTGAAATGTGTGTGAAATCAATTCACAGCAATGGAAATGAAAAATCAAATAATGAGAGGACACCGAAGGAATTTCTCATATGTTTGGAAATATTTCATAGCATCTAAGAACAGCAACAATCTTTTCTTATCCTTAATCCAAAGAGTCTAACGGTTATGGTAATAGCTTTTTCACAACTTTGTCATTATTACCACATATGTTGTTTCGATGACAAGATTTATTAATAATAACCTTCTATAAATACTATTTCTGTAAAAGAAACATGATTGCTTTGATGGCTAAGTCTTGCCATCATCCTGGTAACTTGCTTAAAAACATGGGCAGCTGCCTGACTATTGTGGTAATGAGCTGCTAAATCAGAAGGTTATTGGATCTAGATATTTCTTATGTTCTGAAAATGCAGAATTTGACTGAAATGTGACCATACAAAAATCACTTGTGCTTCTCAGGGTGTTTTTCCACTGCACTCCTTTAATCCAGATCTAAGAAGATCTAGTAGATCTGGATTAAGGGAAGTACCCAATGTGTTTCCATGGTTGGTCTAGCACCCAATAGCAATGGTGCTAGCCTCCCTGCCATGGAAACACTGGAGCACCCATTTGGAAATCTGGATCTACCCATGAGGGGTCTGCTTGCCACCCCAGGTGTTTTGGGGGGCAGGGGGGGGCAATCTCCAAAGTGGCTTCAAAGTCATTTCAAAGTCACTTCAAAGTCACTTCGAAGTCTGTGCAAAACAGCTCCATTGAAGTCTCTAGACTCCACTGCCACACAAGCATGGAAACAGGTAGAGCAGCCTTGTGGCAGCCTTTCTGGCCTTTAATCCGGATTTTCTGCCTGAATACCCCATTGTAGACCCCATTAATGGGGTCTACAGAAAATCTGGATTAAAGGCCAGAAAGTACCCATTAGATCCAGATTTCCCCAGCGGCAGTCGAAACAATCAGGGCCCAAATGGGTGCTGTGGTGGAAATGGGATCATCTGGCTCACACCCAAATGGGTCCTTAATGGGTGCAAAATGGGTAGTTTCTGACAGTGGAAAAACACCCACAGACAACGGGGCTGTTCATACTAAACTACCTGAAATGATATAACTGTATCATTCCAGCACAATTAAGTTCTGGAACAGTGGCCTATCTTTGTCCCAAAATAAATAAAGCTGTCTCCAACTTTATTGCTGGTGCTCATCGTGTGGACAGTCTGTTCTGGACCATCTAAATTGCCATGGCAAAGGTCATGGCAGCTTCTGCCACATGCCTTGCTGTTGCTATGGCAATTGTGGTGCAGCATGAATTTGTGCAGAATTACTGGAAGATGAACCCTTAATGTGAAGGCTGAAAGGTTGCTTTCCAAGGTATGGAATCATTATATTTTGCATATTTTATTTTCAAAAAAAGATTTTTCTTTTCAAATGGCAACATTAATGTTGAACTGCTATTTGGAGTGAAAGCCAAATCAATTGTTCACTAAGAGGTTATAGACCAGTGGTAAGTGTCTCCTAAAACAGATGGCGCTACCTCAAAGTCTTACAAGTACAAATTAAACCATATATAATACACAGATGAAATTATTGGTTTTTCAATCTATTAAGAAATCTCATGACTGGGAAAACAGCAATTTGCATTCCATTCAAGGTGGAAAAAATAGCTTTAACCTTTTCTAATTTTATTTTTGGGGTATTTCTACTCCAAGAGGTTTGGAAAGCTGATTATTGTGTGATAATCCTACAATACGGCAAAATGAGGACATTGTCAGAATCCCCTCTGAGACCATACCCAGCAAAACTCAGTTTTTTCAGGATACGTGGTTTAGCATCTGGGGGGAACTCTCTGGGGTGGAAATGTACCCCACAACTTTCAACTTTCAACATTACTTTTTCTTTTCTTTTTTATAGTTATTTTAAACCATTCTTCCAAAGATACCTATTCTTTATTTTGCAGATCTGGGTTCATCAAGAGGCCAGGCAGCTCACAAGCTGGAGTGTCAGTTAAAAGATCCTAATTTCTTTTCAGACTTGTTGGCTCCATATGACAATTATCTCAGCAGGGTCACACCTCCAAGAAGCTTCTGCAAGAAATTTTTGAAAAAGAAAAAAGCTTCACATCTTGGTAATTCACCTCTTTCCTGGTTTCCTTCCTCAGAATTTAAATGTAAATTGTGAGTTTTAGGCCAACAAAACATCCCTATCCAGGTATTTTTCCACTGTCCCAAAAGTACCCATTAATGGGTACTTAATGGGTACTTCTAGTGACAGTGGAAAAACACCCATCTATTTATTATTTAATTAATTTTTTAAATCTTTAATAATCAATACTGATTTTCTGGTTGTTGCTTTTTTACCCTTGTAGCTTTGTGGTAGAAATTACCTCACTAAAGCAAAATCATGACTTTTCTACTTAGTTAAATGAAATTTAAACTTCTCAATATTCCCTGTACACTCTAGCATTGTGCTTCATTTCTTTTCTTCCTTGCTCCCTCTGGCAAAATTGCTATTTTCTTCCCACCACTTTGTTAGCTGCATTAGGTCCTAATCTTTGATTTTCTAAGAAGAAACACATGAAATGTTGGCAGGCTAATTTTGCAGGGTCTGGATATAAATACGGAAATCTGCAAAGTTCGGTTCTGTGAATTCTACAGAGCACACTCTGCTTCTATCTATTTTATTGGATCAAATATTACCTAAAACTTCATTTCCTCTTTCACACACTCTCTGAAAATGGATAGCTAGAAAAAGGAAGGAGTGAATAATATTTTCCTTCTTTCTACAGCAGATTGAATCTTCTGTTCAGAAATACTGCCAAACTACCTTTAATAACAGATGAAGATTGGCTCAGTGCTTTACTTGGATTGCTGACCACTGGTTCAGGTACCAGCTCAGGGGAGTAGCTATTCTTATAATTTATTTTCTTTTTTCTTTTCTTTTTTTTTGTATTGGGAAGTTATTTACATGACTGGGAATATATGTATGTATTTGCAAATCAGTACACATATGGAAACACTGAGATATAATTTATTTCAAAGGATTTTTTTTAAGTAATTCACTTTGGAGGCAGTTTGAAGTCTCTGCATGCATAAAATTATATTTCCCTCTTCACATTCCACTAAACCCACATTGGGGCAATCAGTTTCAAATTTCATCTATGATCCAACCTTGATCATGACACATTTATATAATTATACAAATGTCACTTGTTTTTCTTTCTCCATCAAAAGATGATTAGGTTGCTTGAAGTTTTCACAGCTAAAACTTTGCTTACTTTGACAGGCCTAAGAAAAAGAAGACAAAATAATGGTGTGAATATACAATTTATGGGGGAAAAAACAAAAATGAAACACTGTTTCTTTGGGGTGTTTATTTTTTCCATTTGAAGAGATTTGTGCAATTTACATTGACTATTTAAACCAACATACCTAGATTGTGAAATTATATTTATGTACTGACCTCCTTGTGGTTATTGAGTAGTTATAATTCTGAACAAATTATGGGTATAATTGGAAAAAGTGTTCTTTTCTGATGCATTTTTGCAGTGCGTTATTGCACAAAGATATAATATTAAATATACATTTATCCCAGTGAGAATAGGTAATAAAAACAGATTTTATTACTATTTTGTACAGGTATCCTTTGTTGAGAACATTTACACCTTCCCTGTATGTTTATAACAGAGAGTTCCTGGATCAAAGATCAAAACAGATATTTCAGTTGATGGATGGAGTTTCTCCTACTCGGCAAGTTTTTTTTTAATGCAAGAGACGTACAGTGTAATATCACTTAACTTTTATGTCATATAATAACATGATCTGTCCCTAATGAAATACGGTAATAACAAGCCGTCATTCAACAATAATAGAAGGCTATAGCCCTTGTATAGGGAACATTACAAGAATAATAAAATTCTGCTTCATATGATGCATATCTAGTTGTCTCTATTCAACATCTGGAGAAAATATACAGTGACCCTGTACACCGATAAGGACAAAAAGTAGACCATATCAGCTAGTGCAGGACTTGACGATTTCTCTTCCTCACTCTGTCCGTCTTTCTGGCATTCCTATAATACGAGTCAACCTAGCTCTTTTCTGCACTAGTCTGCACCAGCATGCAGATGGCAGGCCAGGACAATTTGAAATAAGTCCCAGCGGAGAAAGGGCCCAAGTGCACTTTTACAAAACTGCCCAACTTCTCAAGTTCTTCTCTGGAGATGAAACTGATAATCTTCTAGAGTTTCTAGGTCCATTTTGTTCTAGGCTTATGTCTAGTTTTAGTTGTTGTTGTTTCAAATACTGTTTACCTGGAATGGTGGTGTCACCAGGACTTTAAAAAATATATAATTTTAATATTTTTCCATTACACTAAAAAAAAGAAGAAAAAAGGAAAAAAGAGTCACATTGACAAATACAAGTATATCAGAATTTACACCTCCTCTAAAATCTTTTAAACAACTCCATTTGTTTTAACAAGCCAAACTTGTTTCTCCTCAAATTTATTAATCCTCAGATCCAAAAATTAACAGTTTTTTCTTTTTACTCAGAAAGCCAATAAAGAGTTATCAGTTTTTCAAGAATAGCTATCTTTCTTTCCTTAATTACATGTGTCAATTTGTCCCTCTCTGACAAGTCTGTTAATTTTATTAGCCCAATCTTTTATGGTGGATGTCATAGAATTCATCCCATCTTTGTGAATATATCAGTCTCACAGCTGTAACCATGTACTATAGTAATATCCCATGGTCCTTTGCTGATGTTGTTTCCCTTTTCTTTGACAATTCTAGTTTGCTAGCAGGTGTTCACTTTCACCTTGAGTCTCCAGTGCCTTTTCTCATGTTCAGACAGAACCAAAGTGTTAATGGTTATTTCTGCACTGGGTCTTATTCCAGATTATATCCCAGAATAAGGGCCTACCATCCACATGCTGTTTGAGACTATGGTAGGCCCCTACCAGTCTGCCACAGTCTGTACTTTCATGCAGATGTCAGGACTCCATTCTAAGATATAATGTGGAATAAGGCCAAATGCAGAAAGGACCAATAATCTAGGTTTTCTCTTATTCTCTATCTTTAAACTTCTTTCCCCTGTATTTGTGGAATCACCCTTCCACCTTTTTTCTACCACTTCCTTCATTTAAAGACTATACCTTTTAGCCAAGCTGTAAGATTTAGCATTCTTCTCTCTTTTCCTATAGTTTTTCTTCTGAGAAATCTTTATAGCTGACAAGTTAAGCTGCTTTTTTATTATATTATTTCAATAAAATTCAATTTTCTGGAAACGTTCTAATTCAGCTGTTGAGGTGTGCTGAGTCTTGTATGGGGATGTTGCGCCTCACAGACTAAATGATAAAAACATTGGTCTTATTTGGCTCACATGGATTTTGGTTTGTGTGCTCATTTGAATCAGCTCTGCTAGATTGACAAGTGGTTTTTTTTGGCGGGGGTGGGTGGGTGAGAGTGAGCAGAGCCAGGGTCACAGCAAGAAATAATTCCCCAGTATAACATTTAACTTACAATTTCCCCAGTCATTAGTGTTCTGGAAGGGATTGTCCTGAACTTGGAGAGATCTTCTGGCAGAAGTGTTCAGAGAAACTAAAACCGATGTGTCAGAAATATTTCTAAGCTGTCTTTGCAGGTAATCATTATATATAGCCAGTATTGTATATATACAATAAGGAAGGGCTACTGAATGTGAAAAGTAAAATGATCACATGCATTGCAATGTGTAATTGAGTTTCCATCATAAGGTTTATGGGCACAGATAGTATTGCAAGTACCTTTGTATAAATAACATGCTATCTTTGACCAGTCCACATGGTCAAAGGAGTGATCCATGGTCTTCTGGAGTGGTCCAAATAGCCCAGAACAAGGCTGTTTACATTGTGATGGCTTCCATGCTGATTCTAAAGTTCACACCAACTTTGCATCTGCCTTTGAAGGGTCTGACTAAGAATGATGGTATCTGGCCTCTTGGCTTCTGGAGAACCCATTTCAGTGGCAGAACAAGATGCACCACCAAAATGAGTCCTTTGGTATAGTGGACTATAGAAGTGTCCACATATTCTATGGTCTGGTATATCACTAGCTAGAACACCAGTAGACCGTTTTTTAAAGAGGTCTACTCATATACTGGACCTGGTGGCCATTTTGGGCCACCTACTCTGATCTACAATCCATCCTGTGTGGACAAAGCATAGTATCAGAGGGCAGAGACTCCCTGAAACTGCACGAGTATGCAGAAGGCATACTCTGGACCCTTTCTTAGACCATTTCACTGGTAATTGGGGAAACAGCCTAAGATTGCACTCTTTACTTACTTTGTCTGGACACCATCACTACTAATTTTTATGGAACTTATTTCTAGTTACATTTGGGCTACATTCATGCACAATTTTAGAAGAAAGGACCCGTGTGGCTTATTTTCCAAACCCTCAGATTGGCACAGAACTATATAGCTAGACCTGGAAGGTGGCTCACAGATGGTTTAGAAGTGGTATCAGCCACATTCTGTGGTGTTTTAATGCACATTTTAAAGGTGAGAAAATACACTTTCAAAGCATATTAGAGGTGAATTAGAGATAGGATGAGAATAAAATGAGACTAGGAATGCACACAAACAGTGTGGTTTTTTTGATCCACATCAAATTGAATGAAAGAAAATTAGTATTTGTTTGAATAGATCCCCCTTGAATGTGGTAAGATTCAAACTCAATACAAATGTTTGATACAAATTTGATATGAATATTTGATACAAACCACATACAAATCCCCTATGTATCCCCTACAAATCACCTACTAGCCTCCTATATATCTGATACGTATCCCCTATGTGTCTGCTCTGAATGTGTCAAATCCACACTGAACCCACTTTGAATCTGCTCTCATTTCACTTCAAATCCACTCTGGGTACATTGCAGATGTGACTGGTGCAGCTGCTTGCCCACCTCCCCGTGTTCACAAATGTAATGAAGTTTTGTATGAATGTTCTGAAGCATTCAATTTGAATTCAAATGGCAATCTTTGAATGTGCCAACATTTGATTTGAATTCAAATGTCTGAATTCATCTGAATTCGTATGAATTTTAAATGTTATGAATATTCATGCACATCCCTAAATGGGACCTCTAATATCATGCATTACTGCTTCCAAAACATTTTTAAGACATTACTCTGAATGCAGCTATGATTAAGTCCATGCTCTTACTGAGCATTTGATAATACTGTACTGATGTTAACAAGGGCGTGTGTGTCCTCCTTTATGTAATAAAAGTGTTGCTCACACAATGACTTTATGGAACAGTGACTATGCTGTAAGGGTGCAGGCATTAAACATTCCTGCTCCTTGCACGGACACTCATCCATCTCTTTGCCTCTAAGTGCGGCACCTATCTAGTGTCTTCTGTCACATCCTTAATGACACCCTCC
Source organism: Aspidoscelis tigris stejnegeri (assembly GCA_023333525.1). Taxonomy (NCBI): domain Eukaryota; kingdom Metazoa; phylum Chordata; class Lepidosauria; order Squamata; family Teiidae; genus Aspidoscelis; species Aspidoscelis tigris. The sequence continues at coordinate 46,564,738 of JALMGA010000005.1, read as the reverse complement.
CCCTGTTCTGGGTTAATATAGCACACATTCAAACCACTGAAGGTATAAGGGAGTTTCTGATTTTTCTACAGCTTTCCTTCCCTCATGCAAGGGCAGCAGTCAAGGCAACTGCATTCTGTATCCACTCGGCTTGAATATATTTCTTGCTCAAAACTGAATTATTGCTACCCATTTGCTTGAAAACACATATGGCCAAAACACTTCCCGCATAATTCCTGTTTGCAATTTCTAAAGTACTTCTTAAAAGCATTATATATGTGTTCCATGGTTGTAAACCTCCCAACACTCCTTGCATTTCCTGCCACATTGATCTTCAGTATATAGTTCTGGGCCCAGAGAAGAGGTTGAAGCTTGGCATAGCAGCATAATTCTCACCAGATGTGTTTCGATCACAGATCTCTCTTTCTCTTTCTCCTCTCTCTTACACACAGAGGGACACCATAATTTTACCAACTACTTTACCCATTGATATTATTTGTATCCTTATACCAGTGAAAATCAGAGAGGTTTTTCCCTCCCAGATTTAATGTTGTAGTGTTGTACTGAACACAAAGGATATTTTAAAGTTAAGGTTGTACTCACTGACTACAACCTTATATGTTAATGTTTTCTATGCTAAGTAATAAAAGCTATTAAAAGAGATTTCAAACTAATGCCAGAACCAAAAGATAATCTCATAAATTTGTCAATGAAAAGAATGGGGAAATGGGAGTCAAATCTGATCTCAATCACATAGTGTTTTTCCCTCCTTAAATTGCTAGTCCATCTGTTTCTGGAGTCATCTGTTTTTTCTGATTTATTCATTTTGTTCCTACTTTATCACTGAAGATGAGACGCGGCAAACATAGTTGAAGCAAATTTAAGGACATTTAGGAATTCAAGTAGATTTAGAAAAAAAGAAAATTTTTAGTAGTAGATGCATAACACACCAAAGCAAGAAAATATTTATCATTTGTTCCAATACACCTTTATAGCTGAAGAAATGTCCTAGTTAGTTCATTTGAGCTGCATCTCCATAACATCATGGAGTGACTCATAGGAAGCATACATAAGTCAACCTTGAGACAGAAATGTGGTAACTGAGAGAAAATACCACATCTGCAAGGTTTATGGCCAGGTCTTCTCTTCCTCACGCCATTGTACCTTATGGGCAGACAATTGTCCCAAAGGGGGTCAGACTAACGTTCAGGCAAGGTGAATCCCAGAGCTGTTGGAACAACCAAAGTCAAGCTGGGGACAGATATACATAAACACATTTTCTTAGGATATTCAGATGTCCTGGATTAGATGTGAGGTACCCTAAGACACTTGTGTGGATTATGCTTTGTTGGGAGAGAGCAATCAAACAAGGAAGTAATCACACAACAAAGCTTTATTGACATGTGATATACAGCATGCCAAATCAGAAAGGTAGATAATTTCCTGTTCTCTCTTTTCAGTAACCTGATCTAGGAAAATCAAGTGTCAGCAGTCTGCTAGTATTTTACCAATTTGTTGGCTGAATGACATATTAGAAACTGCTCATTTAGTCACCCAGTGTGTGAACAGGATACTGCTTTAGTTGGTTCACTGATTTAATCAACTAGGATGATATTTATGCTCTTAAATGTACATAAAGGTCACAAAGAGGCAACATCTTTAGATACAAGAACAGTGTGCCTTTGAAAAGCTAATAAGCATAGAACAAAGAGGGAGGAAGTTAATCTTTGATTTAACATGGGAACTCAAGTATACACAATCTTGTTTAGTTCACTTGAGATTAGCTTCCATCCAACCTTCAAGAAATAAGAAGTAAACAAACCTTTATTGGAGGTTCAGAGCTGATAGTGACTAAGTGATAGCAGAACACACCAAACTACTTCACATTTGCAAATGCCAGGGCTTTGTTAACTTTAAAGTAGATTCCTGGCTTTAGATCTAAGATACAAAATCCAACTGATTTAGGCCTTAACTACTCCAAGGCCTATGTTAAGAAAAAAAAAAAAGAGAGAAGGGTGGAAGGAGGATGAGGGATTGAAGTTCTATTTGTTCTGACATATTATTTATGAAGGAATTCATGGAACAGTGATTTTAAAGTTCTCTTACATACACTTACTTTTCGTATCCTAGGTCAGGATGGTCTCCCTTGGACTGGGATATGCAACTATCTCAGACTGGGAGGGTTACCACTGGTGTGTGACAGGAATATTCACATTGGGTGTGGGAACTGGAACTTAGAGACACTGTTGTACAGTAGCAATGGGAAGCTATTGTTTGATAACGTGAAAAATCAGTTTTGTCTCCTCTTTAACATTTAGATGGAGTGAGGTGCCATCAGTACCCTGATGACATCCAATACTATATCTCTGGTCCTTCTCAGTCAGGTATTTGATTGCTGCCTGGAGGCAGTAATGGACTTGATGTGCACAAATAAATTGAAACTGAATCCAGACAGGATGGAGGTACTGTGTGTCATGGAGTTACAGTCTAGGAAATTAAGGGGTTTTTAATACTGCATGGGATTGTTTTGCCCCAGAATGAACAGGTGTGTGATCCCAGTGTGTTCTGGATTTGTCATTGTCATTTGAGACCCATATGAGAGGGATAGCCAGAAATGGCTACCAAGAAAGCTTCAGCCTTTCTTGGATACAGACACTTTGCCACAGTGATCTATTCTCTTGTAATCTCCAGATTAGACTACTATATTGCACTGTACATGAGGCTATCCTTGAAAGTGATCCAGAAGCCGGAACTAGTGCAAAATGCATTAATTTGACATGCCAAATTAATGTGAGATCTGCACTGACTGACTATTTACTTGTAGTTCCTCCTTTCTCTGAGTTGTAAGGTACAGTGACAAACAGAAAGACTTTTTAAAGGATACCCCCAAACTTTGGAAGAGCCACACTTTGAAGGTTCACCAGATGCCTACTGCCATCACAAGGCGATGAACCATCTCACCTGAGAGGAGTGGAGAAGAGGCAGCAGGCTGGGCTCTGCCATCTTGCTCCCAGCAGTGCCCCTCCCTCCTCCAACTGCTCCCATCAGAAGATGGCAAAGAGACTACAGCAGCCAATCCACCAGTTGAGAAAACGTCTGGTCCTGAGGCCGAGCAGGGTGGGGCTGAGTAGATGCCAGCTGACCATCTCCACCATCATCTGTTTTGTCATCAATGAAGAGAAAATTCAAAGTAAAGTTAATAGGAAAATTCCAGCAATAAGAAACGGAGAGAAAAACTGGAATTGAATAGCTCAAGTGCTGGCTTTTTGCTGTTGCCTGTTCCCTCCCACACCATTTTCCTTTTGTTTCTTGTCTCTTTAGATTGTACGCCTGAGGGCAGGGACCTGTCTAAGATTAATATAATATTGTAACCCGCCCTGAGACTTTCGGGTATAGGGCGGGATAGAAATACAAATAAATAAATAAATAAATAAATAAAATACATTATATGGCTTTTAGTTCCTGGTTAAAACTTATCTCTTCACTCAGACATTTGATATATAGCTTCCTCTGAATGTGGTCCTGCTAGAGAGGGAGAGAGGATTATCTTTTAAATTCATTTTAAGTATTTGTTATATATTTTATATTTTCTTGTTTTTCATTTCTCTCTTGAGGTGAAATACATACACACAATCATATGAAAGAGAGAGAGGGCGATTGAAAGGCCATATCTCCACAGGACATAGAAAATGCCTTAAAGAGGCAATTCAAGTAGGTTCATCTACAAGGCAGTCTCTGCCGAAGGGGCATGAAGATGCTTGGAGGGACTTGAATCCCACTCCAATGCACAAATGTTCATTGCATAAAAAGTAAGATACCCTGAGGTTGCTTCTCATACACAGAACAGGACCCTGGTGTGTGTCTGACAAAGGCCTGTAGCACCCATGCATGGAAGGGAAGGAGGAGCTCTGTGTGTAGGCACAGTGATTTGAACAATGTGCCCTTGAAGGTATAAGTTGTGAAAAACAATCCTGCTCTGGTGAAGGCAACTTCCATTCCTACTGGCAGAAAGGAGACATGCCCTTAAATTTTTGCAAAGATAAGTACAATATATTCTGGTATATAAGACTACTTTTTAACCCTGGAAAATCTTCTCAAAAGTCGGGGGTCGTTTTATACGCCAGGTGTCTTCTTATACGGCGAGTATATCCCAAACTCTATATTTTAACTGGAAAAGTCATCTTATACGCCAGAATATATGGGTAATTAGTTAAGGAGAACTCATAACAATTATTGAATAATAGATATCTGTTAATCCTCACCTTTTAAGAAGTATATGTAAAGAAAGCAATTCAAAATCCAAATCCCAGTCAATTCAGAAACCTCCAACATCACTAATACACAATATTTAGCTGGGTCATTTTGGTTGGTGCAGTAGATTCTGGAAATAGCCAGACAAGAACCCTTAATGGGTACTTCTAGTGACAGTGGAAAAACACCCTGTATTTTCATGCAGATGTCAGGATTACATTCCAGGATATAATGTGAAATAAGGCCAAATGCAGAAAGGACCAATAATCTAGGTTTTTTTTCCTCATTCTCTCTCTTTAAACTTCTTTCCCCTGTATTTGTGGAATCACCTTTCCACCCTTTTTCTACCACCTCCCATCCTGCCTGGCAGCGTCCCCTTACCTAGAAATAGAACCACTGATACTGCAGCCTTGACCACCATCATGCCCTCCTCCAAGACTCAAGCAGGCCTTTAGGTGGTGTGTGTACCAGTTTAGAGGCCAGCCCCATCTGGGAATTGTGGGAAAATTCTCACAATTCCCAGATAGAGATGGCCTCTAAACCTGTGCGTACACCTCCAGAAAGCCTAGCTGAGACCTGGAGGAGAGAGTGATTGAAGTGGAGGTTACAGAGGCCGCAGCAGTGAAAGGGGAGGGGAGGTGGCATGGGGAAGAAGGGATGGGGAGTTCTCTTCACACGTGAACATTAAATGGATGTTCATGCATGAAGCCCAAGCCCCCTACGTTTGGGGGGGGGGTGGCACAAAGTTGAATATTTCCCCCTTCAAATATTTCCTTGTGCAGAATCTTCTGTACTCACGCAATTGGTGAGTGAGGTGAGTAATGAGGTCTCCCTCACACCACTGGCTTATCTTCTCATTTTCAAAATCCTCTGGAGAATTTAAAAAAAAAAACCCTAGCAGGTTGATGAAGGAAACAAATGGCAGAAAACAAGCTGGTGACATAGTGTAGCCGCTGGTTACAGCAGCCCAAACTCACTGCAGAAGCTCAAGTTTCAACTGAGTACACATTAAGGAAATATTAGTTGAAACTAGGATGGCCATATGGAAATGAAGACAGGAGTCTAAATCTCTAGTAGTTGTATAGAAGAGGTAATTTCACTAGCTGAAATGGCTTTTCTATAGAGCATTTAAAGTTATAATATCTGTTCTTTTTTCCATATGGTAACCCTAGTTGGGGCAGAGAAATACAGTAGAATAATTGATTAATTCTGAAAGTGGTCTGTATCTTTACAGGGATGTCCAGTGTTCTCTCTTGGGAATCTTCTACCTTGTGAGAATGTCTGCTTCTCTCCATGTATGATCTGTTTATATATTTGTAAATGAAGCAAATATTGAAAGTACATTTTATGTTTCCAGTGGTCTCTATCATCTAGAGGAAATAAAACATAGCAGTACTCTCCCTGGAACTTCATATGGCTCAGGAAATTGGGATTCATATAACAATGCATGTCTAAGAAGTGATGGAATCATCCCACTGTGCTAGACAAGAAAATGTCAGTTCCCAGCCAGGGGATGTCTGGCTACCGGCAGAAATGCCAAGCCTATTTCAATTTTAGGTTTGTAATGTGTAATTGATTGCGGATAGACTTTAGGTAGACACAGATATGAAAAAGAGGGAAATATCTTGGCTAAGTTGTACATTGCAATTGTCAGGTACAACAGGCTCCCCATATGTCATTCCCATGGCTAAAATTAAAATATGGATAGAGATTATACAAACATGTATCTGGGAGTAAGATGATGGTCTGGATTTAATCTCCCTTCAAAATGGAGAAGTACACAATATGTTTCTGATTTTATTACACATTGTTTCAAGCAGCTAAGAACAATGGACAACTAGAGGAACAGTTTTGATAGATTGCTAAATTAAAGGTAGAAAGTTGAGACAATGACAAAAACAAACATTCTCAAAGCAAACTTTGTGAAAAATAACTATCTTTCAGTTGAATTCTATTGTAAGTTATAATAAACAGTGCTCAATATTTTTTATAGCTTCAAACGCAGATCTAAGATGTAAAATCTATTATTTAGTTCTGAGTTAGTACTTTCACTGGAGAAATACCAGAGAATTTGTTAACATGAGCTAAACGTGGATTCAAACAGCTTATGTTGTAATGTTATGCCATAGGTCCTAGTATGATATGCTATACTTATCAAAAAAGCCTACAAAGGATTCTGAGATTAGGACAGGGATGCTCAAATTATGGGTTTGTCTGCATTCAAAGGGCTGTGATCAGAATTAGTGGATCTTGAACAGCCAGTCTCATTGATTCTGACAATGGAAAAGAGCAGCATCACCTGCATGATGATGCTGGTCCAAATCAACCCACACTGTGGCCTTGAATACTGCATGAGGAATGCATTTCCGAGGAATGCATTTCAGGATGTGTTTTGGTGCACCTCCATATTTGTTGGCCTGCAAGTCCATCCAGTAGCCATATTTAAATGTGACTACTGGTAATCATGATTATGGTTTCCCTGGTGATGATTATGCTCCCTCATGCAGATGGAGTAGCATGGACTCATAGATTTGCATTAAGGTGTGAATCTTTAAGACCAAGAAGCTTACGATGTGGGCCTTAACTGAGATAAAAGGCCCATTCAGAAAGGACCTCGACCCTTCAGAAGTTATTACATAGAGGATTCATTATTACTTCTCTTTGTGCCATTCATTTGTTAGTTAAGGACTAGCCTATAGTACATTTCCTGGTAAGTTTTCAGGGCCATGTAACATATATAGATAGTTCCCATTACACCCTCAGAAAGTGGCAACTTCCTCAAATGCAAGAATGGCTACTCCAAGGACATCCCTTTTGCAAAGTTCAGCAGGAAAAAAATGGTCTAGGAGGTGCATCAATTTCATGCCAAAATTTACTTGGAAATTTGGACTGCATGCATAGATACACAGAACCAAATTCTGGGTTGACTTTTAGTTTCTAGCCATGAATGCCACTCCTGGAACCAGTGAACATCATCCCAAAGAGATTATTTATTTATTTATTTATTTATTTATTTATTTATTTATTTATTTATTTATTTATTTATTTATTTATTTATTTATTTATTTATTTATTTATTTCTATCCTGTCCTATACCCGAAGGTCTCAGGGTGGGTAACAACCTTAAAATCCACCATATCAAACAAAATAATATATATTAAAACAATATAACTATCACAGCATTTAAAATCCAACACGTTAAAGGCCAAACAATATCAATTAAAACAGTGGTGCTTACAGTGGGGGAAACATGACTGACATTTAGCTAAAGACCTGTGCAAAGAGGTGCATCTTCACTGCCATCCTGAACATAAACAGAGAAGAAGCGGGACACACCTCAAGGGGGAGACTATGCAACAGCCTGGGGGCCATTACTGAGAAGGCTTTCTCCCGGGTGCCCACCAGCCTCACTACTGAAGGTGGTGGGACAAACAGAGGGACTCCCCTGCAGATTTTAGGGCACGGGCAGGTTGGTATGGGAGAAGGCATTCCTTTAGATATTGGGGTCCAAGTCATTTAGGCCTTATAAGTCAGAGTTAACACCTTAAATTGTGCTCGGTAGTAAATTATCAGCCAATGCAGCCCTTCAAAAACCAGTGTGATGTGCATCTGGCTAGCTGTCCTGGTCAGCATTCTGGTGGCTACATTTTGCACTAGCTGCAACTTCCAAACCGTCTTCAAGGGCAGCCCCATGTAGAGTTCATTACAATAGTCCAACCTAGAGGTTACCAAAACATGGATAACTGTGGCCAAATAATCTCTGTCCAAAAAAGGCTTCAGTTGATGCACCAGCCATAGTTGGGCGCAGGCACTCCTGGCCACAGCATCCACCTGAGCTTCAAGTGTCAGCACGGAGTCCAGGAGTACCCCCAAGTTATTATGCACCTGTCCCTTCCAGGGAATTGTGACCCCTTCAAGGACAGAGTATCTCCCACCTACATGGACCTGAGACCCTCTAACACACAGTAGCTCTATCTTGTCTGGATTCAGCTTCAATTTATTGGCCCTCATCCAGCCGATTGCCACCTCCAGGCATCTGTCAAGCATTTCGACCACCGCTCCTGATTCAGATGGCACAGAGAGATAGAGCTTGGTATCATCTGCATATGGATGACACCCCACTCCAAATCTCCTGATGACCTCTCCCAGTGGCTTCATATAGGTATTAAATAACATGGGAGATAAGATTGACCCCCGGGGAACCCCACAAGTGAGTTCTCAGGTTGTCAAATCACTATCTCCTGTGAACACTATCTGAGATTGGTTCTGGATATAGGAGCAGAACCAGTGCTGCAGGAGAACCAACAGGATTGCATTCCCCATGGAGGAGGTCATCAACCAGGGCGACAAGGCAGGTTCTGTTCCATAAATGGGCCTATGGAATACCAGGGAGCTTTTCGGGCTCTACAAGCATGTTGAGGACACTTGGGAGTGATTGTATCAATAGCCCTGCTCATCTCCTGATTCCAGAGAGAGACCAGAGCCAGAAAATCCCCCAGAGCATTCAGGAATCACTCAGATTCTGTAAGTCTCTGAATAGGATCCACATCCTCACAGAAGGGAGCTGCCACTGTAAGTCTAAACCTCACCAGCGAGTGATCCATCCATGACAACTGGTTGACAGCCAGCCGTGGCCCTGACGGTCCCAGCAGCCCAGGACTACATTTCCCAGCATCCCTAGGCTGCTGGGATCATCAGGGCTGCGGCGCACACGTGCGCGATTGGCGCCTGCCCTGCCAGCCTCAGAATTGAGCTGGAGATGATCAGGTAACTTGGAGGGACTCTCGGTGGGGTGGAGGTGAGAGTAGGAATAGGAGCTGCCTTACCCTGGCCAGAGAACGGAGGATCGTCGGTTCTCTGGCCAGGGGGAAGGCAGGGAAGCTGGCTGCCAGACTCGCCCACCTGTCAGAGTCGCAGAGCATGTGCTCTGCCTCTCTGACAGCTAGGCAGGCGCTGGCAGGGCCGGTTTGGGATGGATGCTGGTGCACTCGCACAGCACCCACCCCAATCCATTTTCCCATCCGGCCCTGCCGCCGCCACCCCCGCTCATATGCGTGCACACGGGGCCTCCAAGAATCTGTCTCTGTTTGAGACAGATTCTTTTTTTAAAATGTTCCGCCGGAAAATGGATCTTATGGATCCATTTTCGGTGGCAAATGTGGAAAGGCCCTAGGATAACTGATGTTTTATTCTGGACTGATCTGGCATTCAGAAGCAGCATGCTCAGGGCTTGTTGGCAGGCCTCCCCAAATTCTATTGGTTGGGGGACAGAACAGAAAGGGTGATAGCTTTAAGACATCTGACACCCCTTCTCTGAAACTGCCTCTTCTGCCTCCCAACACTGTATCTCCCCCTGCCCATTTGCACCATGATAGTGGCCCCCAGCCATACTTCTCTCCCCCCCACCTGCCATCGATATATGCTTCCTCTCCACAAAACAGAACACACACACAGTCACACACACACAAAGGGGGAGAAAAAGAAAAAAAGCTAAAACAATATTAAACAATAAACAGTTAAAACAAGGATTTAACTAGCTTGCTAGTTCTTCCTGGTGGGTCAAGGACAGATGCCCAGCCAGGTAGCCAGCCAGTTTTTTCTTCTTCCTCCTCCCAGCCCTATTCTGTAGCCTGGGAGTGGGTGTGGTGGAACAAATGGGCAGTCAGCTGCCAGCCAGTTCCTCTTTCTTGGGAGTGCGAAGGAGCATCTGAAACTTCATTTGTTTTATGGAGGTTCTTCCGCTACCGTATCCATTTCTGTAGCATTCAGCTTTATCCAGCCCCAACTGGAACTTTATTTGGATGGAGCCTTTGACTAAACTCAAGTAATTTTAGTGTTTTTCAGTGTTGCTATCTGTAGTCACCTTTTTTTTTCTTTTTTTTTTAGAGCACTGTACTGTACTGAAAGTCATTCTACCTGATCTTGCATATCATGTGGTGGTGACAATGATAAATAAATATCTATTTTCTACCACTGCTGTGCTGTATCCTAAAGTAGCCATCTAGCAGAGTTATTTCTGGGTGGAGAATGGTGGAAGCTTGCTATCAGGAGCCTGCTATGACAAATGTGCATGTTTCCAAAACAGTTTCAAGATAAATTATCTTGGTCTTTGTATTTGAAGCATTATGTATTAAGAGATGCAGCTGGGCTGAATTCTTTATATAATCTGTTCAACTATAGACATCCAGGCACTCTGACCCCTCTTCTTAAAGCACATGGGTCAAACACAAGGCCTGTGGGCCAAATCTGGCCTGCAGCCTTGTTTTTTGTGGCCTGCTAGTGATATGGGCAGCTGATGATAAGCAAGGGGAGGGCTGGGCAGGGGATGAACTACCAGGCTGGAGAAGATGGGCCATGGGAGGCATGTTTCACTGAGATCTGCACACACACTCATTTTTTCCTTGGCGTGCAATGCTGCTGCCTCCTTGCCATGCTTAACATGTGAGTGTTGGGAACACAGCTTTGCCTCTCTGGGACACAGAAGTGGTAGGTTCTCCCTCTCCCCACCCCTCACCCCAGTCAGAGAGGAGGAAGGACCAGGCTTCTCTTTGCTCAGAGAGGAGGAACAATTGATTGGGCTTCTCTGCCTTCCTTTTTCTCACAGAGGCCTCACAGAGTCTTCTTCAAAGGTTTTTCTTGGGCCTGTGGAGGGAAGGGAAGGGGAACATCAGTGGGTTGCTAATGAAAAGTGATTCTGCCCTCACTCTACCACTGTGTTTCCTCTATGAAGTTTTTTTCTTGAGCCTAGGGAAAGGAGGGATCATGACTGGATCACTGACGATAAGTGAAAGTGATTCTGCTCCTGGCTACTGGGATTGGTGGCTAGCTCATCCACTGAATCTCTGTGGAAGAGGTCCTTCGGGTATGGCCCCTTTTCTCCTCTCCCCTCTGAAGAAGAGACGGCTTTTCTACCTCACTTTTTTCACTCATTTAAGGAGGCTCAAAGCAGCTGACATAGATTTCTATTCTTCTCACAATAGACAACCTGTGAGGTAGGTGGGGGCTGTGATTGCTCAGAAGAGAGCTGTGACCAGCCCAAAGTCACCCAACTGGCCTTGTGGAGGAGGGCAGAATCAAACCTGGTGACTATGGGTGTTTTTCCACTGTTACTAAAAGTACCCATTAAGTACCCATCAATGGGTACATAATGGCATTTTTGTACCCATTAATGGGTACTTAATGGGTACTTCTAGTGACAGTGGAAAAGCACCCAAGGAGTCATGAATCTAACACTTTAACTATGAGATGGAATATGGGCAGGCTGACTCTTGCCTGGTTCTCTGTTCAGGCTGCACAAGGGGGACAGCTCACCCTCAGACTGTGCCTCATTTTATAGAAGTCCAATATGCCTTCAACAACTGCTTGTCATATCTCTGCCAAGAAGGCCTGTGGGACTGCTGAGGCCTCCTTGCAAATATTGGACCATATCAGCCAGTTAGGCAAAGAGATTTTTAAGCTGTATATGATGGACATTAGTGCACAAAATGATATTTCTAGCCTTTCTAACTTAAAAATCACTAAAATGGCTAGCACAAACAAAGTTGAAAAATATTTAGTTTACAAAATTCCCCAGCAGTTAAGGCAACAATTTACTCATGCATATTTTGAACTTATTGACTCTAAGGTGAAGTATGGGAGATACCATTGGGTGCCTTATGAAGAAAAACTGTAGTCGCGTCCACCATACTTTGGGCACTGTTTGGGCAGGCAGGGGCCGGGCACGGGACTGGGCATGCATTTCAGGCATCCCAATGACTTTCTCAGCAATATGGGACAGGCATGGGTTGGGCACGGATGGTGGCATCCCCATGTGAAGCATGCCAAACCTTGGTACAGGGGAGCCACACTCCCTCCTCTCTGCCCTCTCTCTCCTTATTGGAAGCCGGATTGATGTCAGCCGGATTCCCCCCTTCCCTTAGCGGCACTGGCAGCCAGGACTGGAGCGGGAGGCATGGGAACAAGTTTAAAAAAAAAAAGCTCCATTCATAAAAATAAGTTTAATTTTTTAAAAAATGCTGAAAGCAGCAACGAGGTTTAGCAGCAGTAAGCGCTTGAGCAGTTTGCACACCTCCACTCCGTCAGGGACCGCGGGAGCGGCTGTCAACTTAAAAATCAAGACTCTATTATTGCCTTGACAATCGGGGAAATGGGGGTTGCAAATGCAAGAAAAATCAAGTCATTATGCAGCCTGCCTTGGCATTCTGAAACGGGGTTGGAATTACTTCTGTGGAAATGGCAGAAAATTAAAAAACCAAGCCATTCTCCAGGCTGCCTTTGTGATCGGCATTTTAAAAAGTCAGCGGCTGTGATCTTCAATAGATAGGAGAGGGACAGCAAGGACACTCCACCTCCCAATGACATGAGTGCAAATCTCCTCTCCGTTAGCCTGCAAGCATCCCCATGTGTGTTCCCGGCTCGCTGAGCAATGCGTGCCGGCTCCCCAATCTGTGCTGAGATTTGTTTTAACAGGTATCAAATCTGGCATGCTTGTGGCATGGTTTTGGAGGTGATTTGGTACGCTTTTTGCGTGCCAAATCCAAAGCCCATGTGGACCGACCATGTCAATCATGCGCTCGGAACCGTGCCAAAGTTGCATGGGGTCACGGCCTGTGTGTTTGTGGCACAGCAATCTTTTTCATATCTTGTTTACCTGTCCTTTGTATTCCTCAATAAGAAAAACTTGTTTGGTCCCCCATTTACAAAATGTGTCTCACTCGAATGCAGAACATAAGTTGTCTCACCTTTTGAAGGGAGAAAACATCCAGGTGACATATAGGGTAGCTTTGGTTTTTGTTAAGGCTGCCAGATTTAGGAAATTATTCACTGAGTTGTAAAGGGATATGGGGACAAATAATAATGTTATTTTTATTTTATTTTTGTTTTTATCCTTGTATGTTTTATACAATTTTATCTTTTGTAGACTTGATATGGTCATATCAAGTCCATTTCATGTCAGATAAATTAATTAAGCGTCACTTGGATCTCCTTGATTAAAGATAAAAGGAAGCATCTAGGGATCTGTATTGTCTAGGGATGTGCACAAATGTTTTCTTCGTGTTCAATTCAAATAAAACAGAATGCAAGAAAATCAACATTTGTTTGAAGAGAGCCCCTTCAAATGTGATAGGATTTGAATTTGAGACAGTTTGAATCCTTGCTGTCAGTCGTGTCTACAGATCCCTTATGGATCCCCTACCAAATTCCTATAGATCTACTCTGAATGTGTGAAATCCACACTGAATCCACTTTGAATCTACTCTGAATCCACTTTGAATCTGCTCTGGAACCACTACAGATGTGACTGGGGAGCTACTTTCCTGTCTCCCCACACTGATGAATATAATGAAGCTTTGAACAAATGTATATAAGCATTCGCTTTACATTCAAATGCCAATCTTCGATTTGAATTCAGATGTACAAATTTGAACGAATTTGTTCGAATTTCAAATGTGGCGAATATTCATGTACATCCCTAGTCTTGTCTGAGGATGTAGAGCACATGACTGACCATGTAGAGTGAGATGATATGGATTGTTGAACTGAAAGATCATACCAAACTATGTCAGGGGATGTGTGTTCATGCAAAACGGTCTACATTAATAATACAGAAGGTAAGGACATCTCTTATATTTTGTCTGGTATACTCCCTGCCAAAAAAATAAATCCAGCTAAATGGATAGTTTGTGCAGAATCCTGAATTCTGCATGAATTGCTTGTTGTGTGGGCAGACAAGTAGATGACAGTGAGGGAGAGCCAACACTTTTAAGAATGCCTTATGGACTTAATTACCAAAGTTCAAATGGTCTTCAAAAGCCAATTAGGGATGCTATTTGTAACAGCTCAAGCAATTAATATGGAAATATAGCAAGAATGAGTCTTTTAGCTTGAGACCCCAAAGGAATTCTTTGTTACAGGTCTTTCAAATAACTTTCAGAAATTTGGAACAAGACCTGACTAGGGATTTCCTGCTGTTGTGTAAGATAAACAGACTATTTCGCTGTGTGGGTTACACACTAGCTGCAGCGCTCACACTGAAATGTCATAGAAGGAGCAGAGGATATTACCAAACATGCTATCAGAAGGCAGCAGCTTACAATCTTTGGAAATTAATTATACTGTGAATATTGAATTGGTTTGATGGGATTCTATCTGAAATCTAAAAGGAGATATAGAATACAGACAGATGTACCAAGATAGGACTCTTCAAGAGGAAACATTGCATTAATTTCTTTTTATCTAAGGCTATGTTTAATAGATTCTCAAGTAACCCAGTAACTTAAAAGGAAGAGGAGGAAGAGGAGGAAGAGAAGGAGGAAAGATTTTCAGCTTTTGGCTATCAAGTTTCTTCATGATTATTGAAGTTGGCAAGTCTGAACATGACAGGAGATGGTAATAAACATTAACCTATCACACAGCCTTTTCTGGCATCTGAACACTAAAAATCCTGTTTCAAAGAAAAATTATTTTAAATTAGAGATGAAAAAGTGTTTTACGTTTTCATGTACATAGATTTTTGATACTTTTTAATACTTTCCATTCTGTTTCCAATTTCAAGGGTTTTTTTTTGACATTTCTGAAAATGTATGCATTAATACATACAAATAAACATGTTTTTTCATATATGTGTGCCAATTGCACAGCAGTTGTCCAACATTTATTTATTTATTTATTTGTATTTATTTGTATTTCTATCCCGCCCTATATCCGAAGGTCTCAGGGCGGGTTACAATATTATATTAATCTTAGACAGGTCCCTGCCCTCAGGCTTACAATCTAAAGAGACAAGATACAAAAGGAAAATGGTGTGAGAGGGAACACCAAAACTTTTGGCAGCCCCTTTACACATGAATAATAGCTCAGAAAGGAGGAAGGCGCATTTCAGTGAGAGGGTAAGGTGCTTGAATATATGCATATTTAATATACCGGTATATGCACAATGTATGTTGTGTTTTTTCTTGCAACTACTGGTTACTTTTTAATCCATGATTGACCAGGGCTGTGGTTTCAGCCAAGCAAGGGAGGACTGGGCCATGAAACACCCAGGGGAACGTTTCATTTCTTTGACAAGGCTTGAGTTGAGGCAGAGCTTGTCAGAGGGGAAAAGTTGAAAGGTTTGACTTTTTAAAAAGGACACTATTTTCCTTTGAGGAAGGAAGACAGTTATTATAGGAAGTCTGGGTTATTGAGAGACTTATTGAAGTTTAACTAACAATACCTTTACTTTATATAGAACTTTAATATTACCTAATAGCTTGTAAACCTTAATATACCAATTTTGGTTTACTGTTTAATGCTTGCTACCAGTTTATTGAATTAAGGCTGTAGTACTCACTCGGTCATTGCACGTTCTCAGCAACTTACTGGTGCCCGGCTACTCTTAGGAGGGCAGGCACTGGCTGGACTGTTGGGAGTCGTGACATGTGCATATTTAATATATATGCACAATGTATGTTGTGTTTTTTCTTGCAACTACTGGTTACTTTTTAATCCATGTTAGTGAGTAATTTATACCTCATTTCAGTGTAAAAACTAAACATACTTTCAAAAAGCAAATGTATACCACAACTTTAAATGCAGAAATACAAATAATTAAAGATGTTTGTTCAGTCCTGGTTAGCTGACAATCTGAATACAAATACCAAGCTTGAAACCAAATAAATCCTGAACGTCTAGCCTTTCCCATATTATAATGTTCTATAGGCTGTGTCCCCATTTTCAGTGGCAGTGGGCAACATGATCTGCTCATAGAGGTGCCTTTGAAGCAGTGCAGGTTCTTCCTGCCCTATATGGAGACACAGCAGAAAATGGCACCACCTCATGAGAAAATGGAGACAAAATGGGTGGCACAGATGGGGACCTTATCTGCTCAGACTAGAGTAGCCCCTTTCCCACATTCTCCAATTGATTGCTGAGTGGAGTTCCAATATACTTCAGTATCATCTACTCTGACTGGTTAGCAGAGGAACCTGCTCTGGGAACTGCTTGAACTGGATTACTACACATTTTCACTTCATTTGTCAACTTGCAGTTCTGTTTTCTGCTGAATTGTCTCAGTATCATGCAAAAAGCACATGGAAGAATAGTATAAACTAGAAACAAACATGTAAGATTGCTTTATCTCATAATAGGTTGTTATATGATACCACACACCAAATATGAACAATCATTTACTATTATCAATCAATTGTCCTCATACCTCATCCATGTTTCAAGTATGGTAACCATGGGCATTTCTGCACTTGGCCTTATTCTGGATTATATCCCAGAACAGGGCCCTGCTGTCTGCAGGATCACACAGGCTATGGCAGGCACCAAGCGAGGCCTACCATAGCCTGCATTAGCATGCAGACAACAGACCCCTGTCCCAAGATATATTCCAGAATAAGACTAAGTGCAGAAAGGGCCCTGGTCTTCTTTGTTTAGGATGGCTTATAGTCCTAAAGTACTACCTAACTATATTGCAATGGTGATTTTGCTCCAATAAAATAAGCTGCAAATTTAGCCTTGTTTATAACCACAGACCTTGTCCTTATTTGAGCAGATGGAGGAGGGAAGAGATGTCTGAAGCTTTGTTCTTTCATCAGTGTCTACAAATCACTGACTTTGACAAGACATGAAGAAGTCCACTTCAAACAAGTCAGCTTGGTGTCTATCAAGTTCTACAGAGAGTTAACTTTTGTCAGCTGTTATAGAAACCTAAAGTTGCAGAAAGCAGATATAAAAAATGCTTTCATACAGAGAATGGCTCATTAACTAGAGATGAATTCAAAGACATTAGATTTTACAGGTTTCACAGTTCCAGGCAGTTTCCAAAAATGATTTGTTACACCAGGTATAATGGGAGATTTATCTTTGCAGTCTGAGTAATAATGCAAAAAACATTTATTGCTTTCCATGCAATGAGATATTTCTAAAAGTTTAATAAAAATCTCATTACTGTTTTCTTAACCCCAGGGGCAATCTTTAGACTCTATGTCTGCCCCTATCATGGCTTTTGCATTGTAATAGTAAACAGCAGGTTATGTGAAATTTTCAAACAAATATATGAAAGTTCAGACAATGGCAAAGATCCATTTAAAATTACTCTCCTTTTGCTTTTCCACCCCAATTAAGGTTGAAAAAAATAATACTTTGCTGTTATGTGTAAAAAGGTCTTCCAACTTTACTACTTTGAAATTTAATAATGAGGCATAAAACTATAATCACTATTTTAAAAGCATATAAAATATGTGTGAATTAACCACATAATACTCCAATAACAACAACATACAGTATTTGTCACTTCTGGTTCATTTGCATGGAATTCCATTCATGCATTTTCCTTATTTCTAGGTCCATACAAAATTAGGAACACATCTCGGTATATGGATCCTTATGTTACCATTGTATTTAAGGGATCATCTTTATCCAAGATGTATTAACACTGTCAAATATTTTAAAAGGTTAAGAGGCAGAATGTATCTTTGCAGAAGCAATTTAGATATATCTTCAGCAAAATGGATAAGAAGGTGTGAAAAGGCATGGCTCTTCTGCAAAGATATTTAACTTTTCATCATCCTTTCGGCTGGAGACATCCAGTGATCTGGACTTACTTTTCCACATCCACCACCTCTTTAATGGTTTTAATTGGATGCCTTCCAATCATTTGCTGTAGAGTCCAGTCTTAGAACAGGTTAAAACATCTTATTTATTTATTTTTATTTTTATTTTTTTATTTATATACCAACCTATACCTGAGGATCTCCGGGAGGGTAACAACCTTTAAAATCCAACATATCGAAAACTATATCAAAACAATAATAACCAATACAACATTTAAAAACCAACATGATAAAAACAATGCAAAAATGATTAAACCAGTGTTTGCAGTAGGGGAAATGTAAGCAACATTTAACTAAAGGTCTGAGTGAAGAGGTGCGTCTTCACCGCCTTCCTGAACACAAACAGAGAAGGGGCCTGACACGCACCCAGAGGGAGACTATTCCTTAGCCTGGGGGGCAACTACGGAGAAGGCCCTCTCCTGGGTGCCCACCCGCCTAGCTACTGAAGATGGTGGGGCAACTAAGAGGGCCTCCCCTCCAGATCTTAAGACATGGGCAGCTTGATATGGGAGAAGGCATTTCTTTAGATATTTGGGGCCCAAGTCATTTAGAGCCTTGTAAGTCAGAGTTAACACCTTGAATTGGCTAGCTGTCCCAGTCAGCACTCTGGCAGCTGCATTTTGCACTAGCTGCAACTTCCAAACCATCTTCAAGGGCAGCCCCATGTAGAGTGCATTACAATAGTCCAACCTAGAGGTTACCAGAGCATGGATAACTGTGGCCAAGTCATCTCTGTCCAAAAAAGGTATCACTTGATGCACCAACTGTATTTGGGAGTAGGCACTCCTGGCCATGACCTCCAACTGAGGTTCAAGTGTTAGTGCGGAGTCCAGGAGTACCCCCAAGTTACACACCTGCCCCTTCCCAGGCACTCTGACAGGCACTTCAATGACAGGGTATCTCCCAACTACTTGGACCTGAGAGCCTGTGAAACACAGCACCTCTGTCTTGTCTGGATACAGCTTCAATTTATTGGCCCCCATCAAGCCCATTACTGCCTCCAAGCACCTGTCAAGCACTTCAGCTGCCTCTTCTGATTCAGATGGTACAGAGAGATAGAGCTGGGTATCATTTGCATATTGATGACACCTCACTCCAAATTTCCTGATGATCTCTCCCAGCGGCTTCATGTGGATATTAAATAACATGGGAGATAAGATTGACCCCTGGGGAACCCCAAAAGTGAGTTCCCAAGGTGTCAAATCAATAGCTCCCAAAACCACTATCAGAGATCGGTTCTGGAGATAGGAGCAGAACCAATGCCAAGCACTGCCTCCAACTCCTAAACTCCAGCTCCCAAGGATAGGTGCCTCCTAGGGCCATTCTTCAGGCCATGGGGAAATGTTCCCAGCTTGCAATTTTAAGGCTAAGGATGAAATGCTCCCTGTCCTTGAAGGCAAACTGAATGGCACTACATTCTACACTGCCTGCCATCTTCCTGGGTGGAATCCTTTTTCTAAGGAAGGGTAGGATTAATTTCCATGACATGTAACTGCAAAATGCACACAGAACTTGATGAAATATTTATATGTATATTAAATATTAATAATGTTCTGTGAATCCCTTACAACAAAGGGCGTGTCTGCATGGAGTTAAAAAAATAAAAAGCAGGGTGGAAGTGAGACAGCTTAATGTGAATCTTAATTTGCATTAAGCTGCCTGCATGGTAATGGAGGACAACGCATGTTCCAGGTGAACCCTCTCATCTCCATGAAAACCACAGTAAATCTCTGCACTGGGATACCGGCAGTTTTCTCCACCCTCTCCCCTCTTGCCTGAGCATGCGAACACACACATGCACACACAGACAGGGGAATCCCTCATCCACCCCTCCCCCCTCTCTCCCCCTTCCAGTCCCTGAGCTGTCCTTCACACATGCACGCACACAAGCACGCATGCACAGACAGGCAGGGGGGAATCCCTCCTTCTCCTCTCCCCTCCCCCCACTCTCCCTCCAGTCCCTGGGCCCTCCTTCACACACACACTAGTCTGCCTTGTAGCCAGGATTTTAGCGAGGATTTTAGCGTAAGGGGGGGGGGGAATTGCCATCGCAGCATTAGTGGTGGGGACAGGGAAGCCCCACCCTCTAATGCTGCGATCATAACCCCCCAGTGTCCCCATGCCCCCTTTATAACCTGCTCTTGTCCTATAACTCGGGGTGAGTGCTGTTAGATTTCAAATTAGAGGATTTTGTTTCTCTGTTAGCCCAATTTAGGGCTTTGCATGTGGATGTTTGTGAGGTGAAATAGCTTTCTTCTCACAATCTCCTTGCCATGTGGACAAGCCCAAACAAAAAAACTTTAAAAAGGTATTATTTCTACAGTAGTCAGCATTCTACTGAACTTAATAGACACCAATAGAATACTGATCTTAACTTTGTCTATTTTTGTCTCAAAGTAATGAAATCCATTCTGAACCTAGAAAAACTTCCTTTTAGTATTATAACTTTCATACCTCAATGCATATAAAGATCATGGGAATGGCATATTGATTCCCCCAAACTCCGAATCTATCAACCAATGGCTTGGGTTTAACAATGAGTTTTTTCTTTTCTTTTTTTAGTCAGAGGCTCAGATTCCCATTCTGAAATTCTCCTGGCCTAGTGTATAGATTGGAACAGAATTATTCCCTGTCATACTTGTCCATGTCATACTTGGCTAAGCATTCTGCTAAGGAGTTATCCAAATGGAACGTTGCCATAACATCCTTATTAATCCAACACACTTATTCTACAATATAACCTGGGGCCCCTCCAACCTTGGCCTACTAGTTGACTTATCTTGACTTTTGCCAGCCTTCACTGGCTTCAACAAGGCCTATCCACACCTCTTATGGTGCGAGAAGGAGCACATGACTCATCATGTAGCTGTTCTAGTGCATCATGTAATGTGCTGGATCCAGTGTGCATGTGTGGCACATTACTGTTGTCCCAGTGACAGCACATGCACACTGGCACCAGCATCTTGAATGAAGATGGGGGCACCTGGACATGCATCTGCAAGTAAGTCTGTGGATGCATGGGGAGAGGAATGGCATGTAGTAGTGTTTATGAATGTGAATGCTAGTACATACTTTCCTGTCCCTTTGACAGGATGGGAAGTGTGAATTTGACCCTGGAAAGGGGCCTGTTGTCTACCTACTAGTTCAGACTATGGCAGACCCACCTGGGATATATTCTGAAATATATTCCAGAGCAAGGCCCAGTGCAGAAAGACCCTTTTATTATTTATTTGTTTGCATTTTTATCCCACCCAATACCCAGAGGTCTCAAGGCAGGTAACAACATTTAAAATCAAACATATTAAAACACTATATATTAAAATATTTTTTAAAATAAAAATACCTTGATGGAACAGACTGATCAGAATTAGAACAATATATTCTTCCACAATTTAAAGGCAAAACAATAACAACAGTAACAAAAAGCACCTGAAAAATATATTTCTAAAATAATATTTTGGATAGTGCGCAGCATGCAACAGAACTAGCAGTGAAGTGGTGGAAGGGCAAGTTTCTGATTGGGCCCTTGCTTTTGATTTCAACAAATGACTTTGTATGAAAATGTGGTTTGTAGATAAAGCTGATCAAAGTGGGCTTTCTTTGTCGGCCTGTATTTGCTTCTTCATTCTTTCCTATCTATAATATACAAGTTTTACAATCCTGGATCTATCATTCTCTGGATGCCATACAAATGGCAAGGGTTTCAAGTACTAATTTTTGAGTTTGACTTTGGTCATTCGGAAAGCAATTATTTGTTGTAGTCATGCTGCTACTTTAGCTCTAAGTAATACAGTTGGGGTTGCATGCTTTCCATTTGGTGCTGATGTTTCTGGCACATTTCCTATTTATTGTCAGTTTCATATGATTACATTTAGCCAACTGTGCAACTGAATGGATTGTACAGTTACATCTCTATGGTATATTTTAACAAAAGAAGGATAGTATATAATATTTTAAAACTCTGTCTCATCTGTTTCTCCATGTGAGTAATTATTAAAATTAAACCTGGTAAGAAGAGCTAGGAATATGAAGAAATCATCTGAAAAATCTGGCTAGTTTAGAATAACCTTGGTTATTTCTATTTCTCATCAACAATCCATAACTTCAGAACATGAAAACAAAATTCCATGCTAATAAAAGTCCTCCTAGTTCAGTGATGGCTAATCTATGACACACGTGTCACAGGTGATGCACCAAGCCCTTTTGGGTGACACACATGGTCACTCTGGCACCTGGGCGTGTATTGCTTGCTTGTTCTTGAAGTGTATGAAATACCAACTTTCAATTGAAGATTTAGCAAATGTAAAGAATTATTTGTTTTTGCTTTTAATAAAATGCATATATCAAAAATATAACTTTTTTACTAGAGATACAAATATCACAAAATTATGGATATTTCTAGATGTGACACAGCACCTGAGTTAAGCTAGGTTTTCTTGTGAATTTTGACACACCAAGCTCAAAAGGTTCGCCATCACTGTCCTAGTTGTACCTTTGCTTTAGCTGAATAGCATTTTCTATTTTAGTCATATGCACATCTGGATATTTAGCTGGTGCTAAATTTACCTGGAAGTGCGTGTTACTACCACTGTGCATGCACAGCCATCTGTTTCAGTCTCCACAGATAAACAGTGGATGGGGCAATGATGCCAATTCCATCCTGAAGGTAAGTAAATGTGCTATTGCTGGAAAACCTACCACATGTGCTGGGTTTCCCAGCAAGAGGAAATCATGTGTTTTAGGGAGAGGGATATAGCAGAACTATGGCAGGGTCATCTTGTTCTGATCCAGCCTTCAATGCTTTCATACCTGATTTGGAACAAAGACAATACCACAGTTCCATCTTCAAAGCTTATGCAAGCTTCTGAAGGCATGATGATATCTTGGTTGGAAAGTCAGTCCTGTGGACCAGAACGGCTATGCTTCTGAGCTTCGCCCAGGACAGATGGTGACCTCACCTTCACAATGTCAACAATGCATCATCTCTTATCCCAGAGAAAAAAGGGGATAATCTTCATCATTTGTTCATCTAAGCCCGATTTCCTCCAAATACAAGTATTATTTAAAATTCATGAATTTTATATTTATCTAATTGGAACTTCATTGAAAGTTAATGTAAATAAATATAAAATGACCTTCCCAGACCTACTGTATATATCCATGCCCAAAATACAGATCAACTGAAGAAGGATATTTTTGTCTCTTGGAGTTATCACTCTACCCACATTTAATATTCTGCATTTGCTCTACTACAAACAGGAGAAAAAATGCTGCAAGTGTTTCATTAGGCCCATTTCCACATCACTTATATAATTATGTTTCAGAATAGCTGGCAATGGAGCTAAGGATTTCACTCCAGACTCAGTTTCAAATACACCTGCACAATTTAGAACATGAGATAAGAAGTGCTGAAACAGATAAAAAATAATAACCATAAAACTATCAATATATTTTCCTAATCTGCATCAATTCTTTGACTTAAAAAGTTGGAGGTTCTGAAACAAAAAGAAAACTCAAAGGAAAGTCAACAGGGTCAAACCTTCAAAATGGCTGAGGATACACACTCCATTTTTTTATTTTCTTTTAATGGATAACATAGTTCCTTGTGCATTGTGAGATTGTGAAGGCATGTGATGTTCTCAAAGGAAATGACTTTGCCTAGCTTGGAAGTAATATAATAACGATTTTCATTGTTTCTAAAGGAAAACAAAATTTTAATTACTGAGAGCCTCATTAATCTACACTTCATTAATTTACATGATAATCCAAATAATTAACTGCCAGCCTCCCCTCAGGGAGATTTATAGTTATACTGTTAGAAGCATTGTTATTTGTTAGGATGGTAACAAAAACTGTGGTTGAAGTTGTGAAAAGCATAGATCAACTCCTTGTACAATGGATTATGTTGGATACAATCCCAAAAAAAGTTTAATATGATTACATCTTATTGAAATCAGGATTGATAAACATTTTATTCTTATCTGCTGCTCTTTGGAAAGTACTGAAAAACTTGGTAATTGCATGGCTCAAAGTTTAGATGCAAAGATGGAAAACTAATTATAGGCTAACTCTGGGTTCTGTCACTTTCTTTAATCTTTGAAATGAAACTTTCGAATAGCATACCTTTTCTCTGAATAGAAAGATAGCACCACCTTTTATAGTTTATACATAAGTTCAAACGAAGAGGGTACTGTCAAAAGGAAGAGGACTGATATAGTTTTTGCTATGTTTTGCTATGTTTGTTTTTAAATGTTGTCAGCCGCCAAGAGACCCTTGGGTATGGGGCAGGATATAAATAAATAAATAAATAAATAAATAAATAAATAAATAAAATGCCCCTGTAACAAGTTTATGTTAAGTAAAGTTTGACTCATGAGCCTTGTTTATTAAAAGAGAATGTTAGCCTGTCTCTTGAAGAAATGGGTTTGTGGATAAGGAAGGTGAAGCATTAGAGCTTACAGGGAAAAGTTAAGCCCCATTTTCAATCTGCCGTCAGAGTGGGAGGGAGCATTATTCTTAGGCAGATACTCCTCATAGGCCAGAGAAGGGAGAGACTCCAGTGCCAAGAGGAAAGCAGGAGCTCTTCATAGACCAGCTAGTGCCAACAGCAAGAGAAAAGTTCCTTCTTACAGGCCAGCCAGTGCCACAGCAGAGAAAGGAAAGTAACTGGAGAAGCCACAAAGAACTGAGACCTAACGATCCAAGAAGCTGCATTGGAAACGTTAAGCTTTTATTTACTAAGACAGTTGTTATATTTGTTATACTGTTCCAGTAAATAATATAATTCATATGTATTAAGTAAGACTTGTGGATTCTTCAAAGTTGTGAGGAGTTTCTCTTATTCAAGAGCTCTGCCCAAGATTGAACTCAGAAGCTTAAGTGTACCTGGGGCAGAACAAAATACATCTCTGTGCATAGGTATATTTGCCTCCTTTAACCCTAAGATGAAGAGTGATGAATTAATTCCTGCTGTGCCAGTGCTGCTCATTTTGTTTTTGTTACTAAGCCTATTTCTTCCTCTTTGGGCAGGCTTTTTAATGGATCAAAACTGCCTTTATTTTGATCACTTCTGCATAACTACTTATAAGGAGGGATGGGAAAACTATACCAAAGAGAGTTGGGGCCTTTTAACACTTACCTCCAGGACAGTTCCAGGAAAACTCACTGAAGTGCACTATTTGTTCCACAATCCACTGCAGCTGCCCCTGAAGCATCCCAGACCATTCCCCAAACCTTATCTGCTCAGTTGTTACACTGTGTCCTACTCTTTGACCCCTATGGATTCTAGCATACAGGCTCCTTATGTCCTCTTCTGCACTAATGGTTGCTCAAGTGCATGTCCATTGTTTTCATGGGACTATCCATCATATCCTTCGCTGTACCCTTCTCCTTTTGTCTTCAATCTTTCCCAACATCAGTGTCTGGATGTCTCTGCTTTTTTCTGTGCTGTTCAAGCTTGACATAGCCTTCTTCCCAAGAAGAGAGCATCATTTAATTTCATGGCTGCAGTCACTACCTGCAGTGATCTTTCAAATCATGAAGATAAACTCTGACACTGCTTCCATTTCATCCTTCTATTTGCCAGGAAGTGATGGAACCAGATGCCATGACCTTAGGGTTTTTTGTTTTTTTAATGTTGGGCTTCAATCCAGCCTTTTACTCTCTCCTCTTCTAGGCTCATATTCCTCTGTACTTTCTGCATCAGAGTGGTATCATCTGTGTATTAGTGGTTGTTGATATTTCTTGCAGCACTCTTAATTCCAGTTTTTGTTTCATCTAGCCTAGCTTCTTGCATGATGCACTCTGCATACACTATAAATTAAATAAATAGTGCGACAATGTACAGCCTTGCCTACTCCTTCCTAATCTTGATCATTTGTTCCGTGTTCAGTTCTAACATTTCTTGACCCACAAGCAGGTTTCTTAGGAGACAGGTAAAGTGTTTAGTACCCTGATCTCTTTAAGAACTTATCACAATTTATTAACACATATAAGATATTAACACACATTAAAAACCTCATGTTTCATTCAAAAGCAAACCAAACACCTATTTGTTTGGCTTGATAGAGAACCATTTAATTGAACAAATATTTTGTGTTTGATTTCAAACTCCAAAAACCAAAAAAAAAAAAAAAACACCCAGTTTTTCCATTTTAAAAAGCCCCCCTCAAGGGCAAAAACATAGCAAACATGAACTGTTTGATCAATCATGTTATCAAGTGGATGGCTGGTTCAGTAAGAATGAATTCATAGATATTTGAACAACGACATGATCAGTTTGGTGTAAACAGTGTTTAACATAAATTATTCAATCAAACATGAGTCAAATTGCACATCTCTAGTTGTGATCCACACATTAAAGACTTCAGAGTACTCGGTGAAGCAGAAGTAGATTTTTTTATGGAACTTCCTTGCTTTTCCCATAATCCAGCCTCTGTTATTCCCATATTCTGAAACATACACACACACATATGTCCTCATTATTACCAAGATCTCAGATTTGGCAAGGAAGTGCTTTGACCAATTCACACCAAATCCTTTAATACTTCCGATAGTATGTGGCCAGCTGTAACAGTTACAACAGGTGGCAAAAGAACTGATTTAATGATCATAAATTAACAGCTGAATTTAGAAGTGTTGGTTTATAGTCTTGGCCTTCATCAAATATGCAGCCATTCCGGAACTATTTGATCAAATTGGTTTCTGGATTCATTTAACTAGTCCAGAATGTGAAATTAAAGCTTAGCTACCAAGAGACTTTGCATTTTTCTGCGAGTTAATAATGCACTGTGTTTATATAAGGTTTAAATGCTCTCTTTTGATGATGAGAGTTTCACATATTCTGTACCAAAAATATTAAATGCTGAGCCAAGTTCACCCAAATTCTGCTGTTATAAGCAAAGTTGACATTACATTTGTATTTTCATCATTTTCCTCATAATTTGGGCAGGGGGATTTACACACACAGAGATATACATCCAAGATTAGAAGAGAGGAAAACATGGAAGAACAAAGTGTCAGATAAACATTAAGGCTGCTTCTACACAGTAATTTTAAAGGCTCAAATGCTACTGCCTTAATCCATATTAAGGGTCATAAACTGTACTTGCATTCTCTGGCCTTTAATGTGGATTGGAGTAGGATGAAAACATATTTTTGAGTTTTTAACGTGTGTGGATGCAGCCTGAGGGCATTTCTGTATGGACACTTAATCCAGATTAAGGATCAGTGTAGAACACTTCTAGCCCACGTAGATCTGCACATTAATGTGGATCTATGAAGCCACACCCCTTATAGGTCTGCACAGCCTGCATGACACAGTGAAAGTTCTGGATTAAGGAGATCCTTAATCTGGATCTGTTGTAGACAGAATATTTAGGCCTACAGCCAGACCAAGAAGAGCCTTGATCATGGATCATGGAGGTGTGTAGCCCCCCACTCCAGCTTTGGGGTGTGATGATGGTTTTTGGTGGCATGATATGGCTAAATAGCAGTCCCCCCCCACACACACCCTGATGGCTGGCAACATTCAGCTGAGCCTCCTCCCCCCAAGGTCCAATGCTAGGATCATTTGCTCCTAGTCATCAGGGGTGGCTGGGGTGGCTGCAAAGCTTGCATAAGCTTCATATTCTCAGGTAGACTTGGGCCAGATTAGCACTCTCTGTGTCAATGGCACTACTGTACATCTCCAAAAGATCTGGATTAGTTCATCCGGTTAATCCAGATCCACTGACCTGAATCTACCACAGGTATGTGCAGAAAAGGGTAACAGAATTATGTACACACAGAAGAAGGAAAAAGCACCAACTTTGATCTTGTTAGCAGTTGCACAGGAGATCTTCCTGAAAATCCCAAGGTCATAGGCTAGACCAGGAAGCTTGAAAAATATCCCAAAGAAGGCAATGGCAGACTATTTTCATATTTACTGCTGAAAAAGTGATGTAGTGGATCTTACATTGCATTACCTCCTTATCTATTCAATATTTTATATCATCCCTAAAATACACAGGAATGCTTAATGTAGACTATAATAAAATGTTCAGTTAAGTGATCCTTATGATATGCTGTAAGAAAGACATTATGACCTTTTCAAACTTGTTTTACTCTCTGGATTGAAGAAGAGGAAATAGCCTGATGTCACTCTGATATAACAAGCCTTCTTTGGGCGGTCTGTGAGCTGTATAAATTGAATTCTCATATTCATTATATATTAGTTAGTGCAGATTTGTAATTATATCCTTTCCACTTCTAGCATTTCTCCTCTGGGAAGTACAGCAGCAACCTGACTTCATTGCTTGCTTGGCAATCCAACAGAGAAATCTGAAAGTAACACTTCATTTTATTTTATTGGTACTGACGTTAGTATAATGAGTCCAGTGGTTTTCCCCTCCTTACTTCTTAATTTGATTTTCATGCTATCCCCCATACTAACTGTGAAATGTTTTCCAGGGGACAGACTGGGAAGATTCAGCCAACTCATTCAGTATTTGTTATCACACAACTGAAATTTGTGACAATTGGTTTTAGGATTTAAGTGATTTGGCTTGCAGTAGGCACCATGAGGAGATTTTTTTTCCACTTAAAAAGTCACTACAGCATGCAAGAATCTTTATTATAGCATTGTTGATTACAATGTTTTCTTTTCCTGCACATGTTTTGGGCCATGTCTCAGATTTGTATCTGAGTTTCTTCCTTTATCCAGTGTTTATGCTCATAAGTTTATACTAAAAACTAGGGGGTATTGGAAATGCCATGTTCCTTATTTTTAGTTTTTGGAATTTTGACTGGTTTTGGTCCCTAAGGTCTCCATGCCACTTTCATATCTGCAAAACTGATCATTTTGTATTAAATAGCATAGATGTATTTCCTAGCTGACCACAATATTTTCCTTATCCAGAATGCTGTTTTTAACACTTCTGGGCCAGCTTTTGGTTATGTAGAAAAAAAGAAAACTTATTGTTTTTAAAATCTTTTTAAATATTATTTTTCATTATTAAAATCATTTTTTAAATAATATAA
This sequence comes from Aspidoscelis tigris stejnegeri, assembly GCA_023333525.1. Classification (NCBI taxonomy): domain Eukaryota; kingdom Metazoa; phylum Chordata; class Lepidosauria; order Squamata; family Teiidae; genus Aspidoscelis; species Aspidoscelis tigris. The sequence continues at coordinate 46,535,888 of JALMGA010000005.1, read as the reverse complement.
AAATGTATTAAAATATGAACAAGTTTATTAGTTTACATGTTGCAAACAACAATTTTAATGCTTTTCTTTTTTACATTTTGAAATATTTATGTCAGCATGTTATGTCAGCAATGCTAAAACCTGTCAGTGCCAAAAAGCGGTAAGGTAATTCTGCTGTTCCATTAATTATAATAAATAGAGAAAAAAATAGGAAACCCATTCAAATCCTGTGCAGTTATTTTGAAACAAGCTTCGTTTTCAGAATAGATACATATCTATAAATTACAGATCACTGACTGCACTTGGATTGTGAGAACATATAATTACTCCCTCTCTGAAGGGAACTCAGAAGTTAGTTGATGTGGTTATCAATAGTTTTAATGATATTAATACAGGAGGTACTTTTTTTGTCACCTGGGACCTTTCTGCACTTGGCCCTGTAGTTTGTGTGCAGTTGGAGCAGCTGGACTTGAAAGGGCTGTTTCAGCTCAGGAGTGTACAATTTTGTGCTTCACACAAGTAATTATCTTGACCAGAGATGACCTTTGCCATCTCTGGTAAAGCCCATTTGCCCTTCTATGGTGCTGGGTGAGTCATCTGAGGCCCCGTGCAAGCCACCTCAGATGAGTCTAAATGTGAGTGCGTATGTGTGGCACATCACCGTAGTCCTGGTTAAAGTGATGACACATGGGCAGCCATGCCAGCCTCTAGAAAGAAGATGGTAGTTGGCGTGTATGTTTCCCAGAGCATCCCAGAGATGACCATGTGCTATGCAAGCATTGAGCACTAAAATGTGCTCCAAATTTGAACTAGTGCAGAACTAGTTAAGCACTGGCAAGCTCCTTCTGCACTTCTTTGAGATGGAAGAGGTGCTGGAGGAGTATATGACATGCTGCACACTCATGTGATGCGCCACCCATGCATGCAAATGCTGGCACCAACACCAGGATTCAGACACAACTAACGACTGGGTAGCCATTCACGTTGCAGGTTAGGGTTGGGGAGGGCTGGAATGCACTAAGCATCAGCACTCGGCCATTTTGCCCAAAGCTTCTCACAGCCAGGAAGCCATGTGAAAAAGATCCATGAATATATAAAGTTTGGACAAGGTCACCAAACACTCTAATTTGCAAGTTACCTTGTACTCTGTGAAATTTCATTCTAGTTTTGTTTACCTGACTGCTGTGTAACTATGGTTTCCTTAGTGATTTCCAAAAAGAAAATATGTCATTTAACAAATCATAAATACAAAATGAACTTTAGTATAAAATACTTTTGTTTAAAAAGATTAAAGATTATAAGCAACATGTGATTAAAGTATGATTTAAAATGTGATTTTTTAAAAAAGCAATTGAGACCAAAGCAAATATAATAAGCCTTACATCATCAATAACAATGATAGAGAACTTGTGGTCATTCCTGAGAATTGTCTGTAATGGTTGGCTCTGAATATTTTTGAAGACCAACATCTGGAGAGCTACAATTTCCCATCTTTTCCCTTAGAAAGAACTACTGTAGCTCTTTTCTCTTTAGTTGCATTAACCATACAGCTGTTCCTTTCATGCCAAGGATAACTTTAAATCACTTCCTTTTTAAATATTTTTTCAGGACCACACTAAGGCTATGATATTTTAATTCTTATCCATGCTAATTTTTTCATAATTATCCATTTTATAATTATTTAATGATTCCTTCTATTTCCATCCACATTTTTCTTTAAATATTTGTCCCCCCCCCACCCAGTATTCTTTTTACAGTAAGTCTTAAATCTATATATGATTGAGTGGCAATGCCTAATGAAAGGGAACTCTTTGATATGGCTATAGTTCTAAGCATTCTGTATTTTATTTGACATAATGTACTTTCCCCTATTTAGATTTTTAACATTGTTATTTCATATTTTCCTCCTACTGTTTTATTATTGTAGTGAAGTGGCTAATACAGTTATCCCTTGTATTTAATTGTGGTTCTGTCTTATACAAATTGTGAAAGAGGAAGCAGGATTGCCAGTTCCCCTAACTATGGTCTTACCATAACTAGCAATGTTTTGTATAATACAGTTTTACGTAGTATTATACATGTTACACAGAGGAAGGTATATTCCCATCATAATTTCATATTTGTAACTACCCATAATTGAACCTGTATTGTTCAAATGACAACTGAATTTTCAAATAATCAAATAATTGTAGAGATATATTTAGTTCATAACTGCTTCTTTTAAAGTTGTTAATCAGTTCTATTGATAATTAATAGCAAGTACTCATTTTGCTTCTTGCTCTTCACTGTGTGTGCGTCTTTGTATTTACTACTTACAAATAAAGTCTTTTGACTGCCTTTTAAGGACCTATTTTCATAAGAAGGCTTGCATGAATATAACAAGAAAAAATTATAAAAGCACCTTAACCCTTCCTCAACAGATCTGTGAATTATTCTGTACAAAAATCACTATGATTTCTACAGATGATGTACTAAAATTATTCTCCATACAGATGATTTCATCTGGTTTTTTTCATTCTTGAGAAATGAAATTTGTGTTGAAGCCTAGTGTGAAGAGATTGTGCATGTTCATCCATCTCATGCTTAACCTGAAGTATATCAGCTTGTTATAGAACAATAATTGGGGAGAGATAATTGGAAAGCCCATGCATGTGTTCTGCAGAATCCACTATAGCTATAATCCTTAACTTGCTAAGCTGTGAACTATTTTTCTTATGCATTTCAGAGTATATATAATGAGCTGAATTTTTAAGTGACTGTGGCCACACATGGAGTCACTTTTCTTCAAGGCATCACTTTTAGTTAATCAATTTGCAGAAGGTTTGCTAGGGAGGAAGATGGCACTAGATTTGTGTAGTAGGTAGCTTTCTTCCTTTATCCATTTGCTACTTAAAAGATTGTGATAACACTTTTACATGTCCCAAGGTGAGCCTCTTTGACTGATTTCCTGGAGGAGTAATTAAAATAAAATGATTTGCTATTCTTTTCTTAGGCTGGAGTTTAGCCTATGTCCCAGAGGTGACATGAATAAAAAGCTTGGGGGAAAGCCACAGCTAAAAATAATACAAAGTCACACATTTCCTTTATTGTTACAGCTATTTAATTTTATGGAGTGGAATTTTGAGGGACTGGAGTTGAACTTTTTCAGACTCCATTAGGACAGAACATAATTTCCATTCCAATGTGAATATATATGTACCTTTTCTCCTTCTCTGTCTCTTGACCTTTAAACTTCACACAAGGTCAGCTTTTGTTCAGAAAATAACAATTCTGAGAATTACCCCTACGAGATTGCTTTGCTCCTGCTTCAAAAACAGAAATGTAACATTTGCTGCATTACGGATATGTTTCAATGATTCTAGGGAATATGTTCTCTTCCTTCACATTCACTTAGCTGATATAAAGTTTTGCCTGTTTCCACCTATGAAAAGGTGTCACTGTATATCGCTGTTTCTACTATTCACCCTAATGTGTGCGAGCTCTATTATCTGGGGATTAAAATTTAGAACTGGCTTACAGTTTCAGGAAACAGGAACTGGCTTTTGATGAAAGACATCCTTTTTCTTCTACACAATACCTCTGGGGCTTTCACAGCTGATTAGTGCAACAGAAACATAATATACTATTGACATATACAATTGGAAAATGAAGGCAAATTTTAATTCTGAAACAAAAAAATGAAACAAAACCTGGCAAGTAGCAAGAACATAAATTACCTGAAATATAGTTTCTTTGATTAATCATTAGTCAAGTAACTGTGCAGGTCACTATACTAATTTAATGATTGTTGATAAATTTACCATTCCTAATTTTAAACATTAATAGTTGTGACATTTGGCACCTTCTCTGTTGCTGGACAATGTAAGATAAAATGTTCTCTGTCACACACACAGTATATTGATTTACTACAACTTTTTTTCCTAATTCCTGGAGAATTAATTTATAATTTTTAATGCAAATCATCAACAGACACATCACTGTTTTTCAAATTACATCATTCTAAGATTTTCTCTTTATACAGAGACTACAGATAATTAAAACAGTACTCTTAAAATCTATACCTTAGTTCAGATGAAAGTTGTTTTATTTCTATATAAATGTTACTGATGTTGAGGTTTTCACTACCAATAAGATTCCTCATTTTATTAGTACAGCAGCTCACATGCTGTAAGATGATCATGGACAGGGCTCCTCAACCTATGGTCCATGGGCCACATGTGGCCCGCCGAGGACATTTATCCAGCCCGCTAGGTGTTTTTTGCCGCCGCTGCCTGTCGTGCTATGAATTTGTTCATAGTGTGTGTGTGTTTTAACTATATTCCGGCCCTCCAATGGTCTGAGGGACAGTGAACTGGCCCCCTGTTTAAAAAGTTTGAGGACCCCTGATCATGGAGCTCAAAGGAGTCTATCAACCATCCCCCTGTCCAGGAGATAATATACATTCATCTAACATTAATTCTCTAAATCATATCTCAATTAATTAACAGTAAACATCTTTTGACATCTTGAGGTTTCATATATTACATTTCAGTGGTTTATTTCCTTTGTTAATCTTGAGATTGAGGTATAGGGCAGTATATAAATTGTTTTAATTAAGGGTGTTTTTCCACTGCGCTCCTTAGATCCAGATCTAAGAAGATCTGGCTCTAAGGAATGGGTACATTCCTTAATCTGGATGCATCCTAGAAAACACATATGACCATAAATATTGATAAATGCTTGCTCTATATACATTGTCATTGAAGTGGAAATTGCTTTGTTTATCTATTTGACTTAGCTTATGCCCTGCACATATCTTTTTAAACACATTGTTGCTGGCGGGGGGCGGGGGGTATTTTAGGGACTTCCACAATACAATCCATAATAACAGATTTCATAAAATTTCATGACAACCATGAAAAGAAAGAAAAATAAAAATCTAGGGGAAAATGTCCAAGAACTTTTTGTTCATGCAAGTGGGAATTATGAAAGAATTTTAATGAGAATTCAAAACTGAGATCGAAATAGCTGCAAAGAGGGTAAAGGCCTAGAGCAAGGTTGCAAGGACAAATCCTTTCTACTGCAGTTAGGGACCAATTATCTTGGAAAAAGAAATTTGATGGAACAAGCAGTGAATAATACTGTTTGCAATTTGATGAGGAACGATTCAGCATGATTTAGTTCTTGCTCTTCAGTCTATGGTACATGATCAGTCATCTTAATTATCATGTTCAGGCTGAAATATTCAGCTATATGAATGATTTTTCTAAGCCAAGGGTGTCCATATAAATGTAGATAATGATAGAAAATTGCAATACATACACATCATTATTACAATGATGATTAAAGATACTTCATTATTATCTACTACAGTATGAAAAAACTTCATCTTGGGTTTTTTTTGGGGGGGGGGATTAAACAGACCAATGATGTGAGAGAGGAGACAATCTTTTCATGTGGAAATCCAAATACTAATTCATATGAAAGAAACAAAACTAGAAAAGTAAGAACAAAGCCAAGAGTACTGCCAGCCAGCACATTATCTTTACTTTTAAAGTAAAGTCCTTCTGCAGGGAAGATGGTTGGTCTTCCTCATGTACTCCCACATACTCCATTGCAGCAGTGAGCATTCTTCTGTTCTCGTGTTAAGCCCCTCCCTGTCTGATAGGTTTGCTGCATCCCAGGTGAAGTGAGCTCTTGTGAGTTCTTGCACAGTTCACACAAGCATCCTTGAAAATGCAGAGGAATGGGATATTCTGCAGTGAAGTGCTTTTTTTTTTACTCCATCTGACAAACTGAAAGCTGATGTGCCTTCTTGCAGAGTTTCAATCCTGTCTGGACTAGGGATGTGAATGAATGTTTTTTGGGGGGTTCAATTCATATAGAGCTGAATGCAAAAAAGATTGTGTTCATTTGAATAAATCCACTTTGAATGTGGTAGGATTCAAATTCAATACAAACATTCAATACAAATCCTCACTATGAATTGCATATTAATCCCTTACTTATCGCTTACATATCCCATACGTATCTGTTCTAGACTACACCTTTTCATTGTCTGAACAAATGTGCCACTGTGTTAGACCATGAAGAGGTGACTAAGAAAAACTCTTTAACAATTTATACTAAAATTGAAAGATTTTTCAGCTTGAATTATTTTTTGGCAGTGGTTGCACATGGACAGGCTGAAGATCAAAATGCACTTCAAAAAATCCAAAAGTAAACTTCTAGTTAATGCATCACTTCTTTCTCTATTGACAGTCAAGGGAGGAAAAAGTGATGCTTTGACTAGAAGTATTTGGATGTGCTTCATGGATCTCCATGTAGTTGAATATTACCTGTTTCTTTTATTATTTTGAACAGTAATGGCTAGCACTTATAGGTTCTTCAGAAATGCCTAGAACTGCTATGCTCCAGTTCCAGCCAATTCTGATTGCACCTGGAATTATGCATCACTAATATTGGCACACAAAACAGAATGGGGAGGGGGAGGGAGGGAGGGAAGGAGGTGCCAGCCAGAGCCTCACTTTTTATCTCTACAAAGTGCTTTTGGTATGTTACAGATCACAATGTGATTCATGGGGATCAAAGTCATGATCTATCACCTCATTCCTCTTCCAATGTCTAGACAGTTTTAGTTTTGTATGATGTCACTGGATATCATTGACCCAAATGATCATTGGATGCTAGATTTTAATTCTGAGTCCTTTTCTTAAGTTTGTGTTTTACATAAGCATGGCTCAGGGCCAGAATACAGGGATATGGATAACATCCTGACAAATGAGGTGCCTTTGCTAGAGAATCGTTCTGGAAATAAGGATCCAATTATTTCTAGCTAGGTAATTATTCTTAAAGTTTATGCCCAAAGTTTCTTCAATCAAGCTATAAAGAAGAAATTATCTTTCTCTCTCTCTCTCTCTTTTTAATAGAGTATGTAACCTTTAAAACCACTTAAGACACAAGACTTTTGAGATGGGATGCTGGAGTTTGTCTTGTGTTCTGACTTTGTTCTCCTTTTCTCAGTGTCTCGGGTTTAACAAGAATGTTTACAGATTTAAGGAGACTGTTTTTTGGTTGGTGCTTGAGAACTGAAAAACAATTCTTATACATTTTAACAGGAAATAAGGTGCTGATATCTGTACTTTCACTGTTGTGGATTGAAACCACCATCTGCAAAGTGAGGATGGACAAAATACTCCCCAGCTGCTTTTGTACACAAAAATTGCCTATTGTTTTTGTGATATCATTTGGGGTAACTCTCAGGTCTTGAATTCTAACAAGATATTCATTTAAAAAAAATGGAACAGCCATCCTTCTCACATTACTGTTATACACTACGGTCATCTGTGGCAAGAAGGACTACATAAAATGTCAAATCAGGCAGTGCATCATTAGCTTTTTCATACCTTCATCAGAATGAAGATACAGTCACATAATCAGATTAAATTAATTTTCAAATCATTATGATTATTACATTGCCTCTATCAACATGCACCTCTCCAACAGCGATGCAAATTAGAAAACAAAATAGTTGATGATAAATTAAGATGCACGCTGCTGCTCTAGATATCAGTATCAATGTGCAAGGGAATGGTGGGTATTGCAACACTGGCATTGTTAACTCCTTCAATAATAGATGCAGGGAGGGGCCACTTCTTTGAGGTGATCTGACCTCCTCTTTGCTACCAGTTGTCACCTTTTTTTCCCCAGGAAGTTGGGGACCATGATGTCATTCACAAATTTCTTCTAGCCGCTATGGGCCATCCACCATGGATAGTACAGTGAAAGGCTGGACTGAATAAACTCATCAGCCATGGAATAAGAGGACAGGTTCTGTCCTGGATTGGTAAGAGGCTTAAGGATAGAAAGCAGAGTGTAGTAATAATGGCCAATTCTTAGAGTGGGAAGAGTTGAAAGTGCAGTTCCCCCAAGGTTCAGTATTGGGACCAGTGCTTTTTAATTTATTCATAAATGAACTAGAAGTTCGAGTATGTAGTAAGATAGCAAAGTTTGCAGATGATACTGAATTGTTCAGGGGTGTTTTTCCACTAGCACTAAGTACCCAATGAAGCACCCATTAAGGACCCATTTGGCTGAGAGCCGGATGACCCCAATTCCACTACAGACCCCATTAGAGACGTATCTCTTTCCACCACAGCTAGGGAAATCCAGATCATATGAGTCCTTCAGGACCTATAATCTGGATTTTGTGTAGACCCCATGAAAGGGGTCTACAATGGGGTCTTCAGCCATCAAATCTGGATTGTAGGGAGCCTGTTTCCACTACAATTCAGCAATGGGGTCTAGAGGAGGCTTGGGGGGGATGCACCCATGAGGGGGGTGCCCCAAACTCAAGCCTGCAGAGTTCCTCTGAAGCCAGCTCCAAAGTCCCTCCAAAGTTGCCTTCGGAGATTAGTGCAGGCTCCACAGAAAAACCCCTTGCGAGAGCATTGCAGCTGTCAAAGGCTCAGGAGGATCTTTGAAGTTAGCGGCAGATGACTTTCTTCCTGAAAATAAATGGAGGAGGAGCCTGGCACACCTCAAGGGGGAGACTATTAGCTGCCCGAAGAGGTGGTAACAGCACCCAGCCTAGATAGCTTTAAGAAAGGGTTAGACATCGATAATAGGTGCACCAATACTTACCAGAATGGATGCGTAGGCACATCCTCCAGGCTCAGGAGACAGGCAGGATGCCTCCCAAGGCCATTTACAGGGATTTAAGAGCAAATGAAGATTTTGCCCTTGTCTTCTGCTTGAGATGCCTATAAGCAATGGGTGGGCCATTGTATGAGACAGGATGCTCTACTTCATGGGCTGTGCCTAATACAGCAGGGCTTCTCTTATGTTCTTAGAGAGGACTGCCCCTTAGATGTCATGGACAGCCAGGAGGAGGATTCAGAAGATGAGGAGAACCCACTTCCTCAGGTGCAGGAGGAACCTGAGGTAGTGTCAGGGCCCAGTTCTGACCTCCCAGCCCCAGTGGAACCTGGGGTTCAGCAGCCCAGCCTTACCTCAGCAGAAGCACAAGATGAGGGAATCTTGGAACAGCAGGGCATAGAGATTCCTAGCTTTAGGCAGAGGAGAGCGGCAAAGGAAGGGTTAAGAAGATCCAAAAGACTTGCAGAGAAGCATGCTGATAGCCTGCAGCTGGGACTGTAAATAAAGCACCGGGCAGAAACCCAGAACTTTTGTCAGAATCTATTCGTTCTCCCTTTGGGAAAGCTGCTCTATCTGACTTGGAATACCTGGCTATCGTGACTCCGGACCGGACCGTGACGTTGCTCTCTGGAACCCTGGACTTGGACTGTTTCTTGACCCTGCTCTCTGGACTACGTTTGCTGTGGTTGCTGTGTGTTAGAACAGCCTGGACAAGTAAGCTTAAGCAGTTTCTTATCAGCTGTGTGTCGGTGTGTGGCTGCCAGCTTTCCCGGACATAATAGATTCTGACCATAAATCTTGCTGATAAGAATGGCTGAAGCTGCTTTAATTAAAGAACTCTTGCAGCAAAACCAACAGCTGGCTGCACAAGTAGCTGTGCTGACTCAGACTGTGGCAGGATTGCAGAACCAAGCTCCAGCTTCTCAGCCTCCCCAGCCCACACCCAGGACCAAATGTCTCACAGCCTTGCCTGAGAAGTTTGCTGGTGACCAGTCCCTGCTGGACAGTTTCTTGGCAAGCTGCAATTTGCATTTTCGGATCCGGGCAGCAGATTTCCCTGATGACTCCCACAAGGTGGCCTTCGTGATTAGCCTGCTGGCTGGACCTGCAAGCAAATGGGCCACGCCTTACATTACTGCAGAGAGCCCTGTGCTCAATGACTGGCAAGCCTTTGTAAGGGAGTTCAAGGATACCTGGGGGGACCCAGTCAGAGAGGAGACTGCAGAGAACCGGCTTTTGACTTTGCAGCAAGGTGAGGACTCTGTGGCTGACTACTCTGTGGCGTTCCGCCTCCTCGCCCAGGATGTCACCTGGAATGAGTCTGCTTTGCAGGCTCAATTTCGCTTTGGACTGGCTCCTGGGATTCTGGATGAGCTGGCTCGGACTGAGCCTCCGGAGTCTTTGTCAGCTTTAATAAAACAGGCTATTCGCATTGACTGCCGCCTCGCTGCTCGCAGGCAGGCCCGGCAGTCTGGCCTCCCCCTTCCTAAGTTGCCTGTGCCACCATCTCCTGTAACACCCCTCGAGTCTGCTTCTTCCAGGCCGGCTGAGGAGCCAATGCAGCTGGGAGGAGCGAGGCCACGGCTCACCAGCTCTGAGAAAGAACGGCGGAGGAGAGAGGGCCTCTGTTTGTACTGTGGACTCACGGGCCATTTTGCCAGGGTGTGCCCTGCCAAGGGACGACGGCCTGCACCACAGGTCCGGCACCTGGGAGCATCTTTGGAACCTGCCTCTCCTAGTTCGGCTGTTCGGAGGGACCCTTTGCTCATAGTGGCCAACTTGCGGCTTCCCTCCATGGAGCTCCTGCCTGTAGGAGCTATGATCGATTCAGGGGCTTCCAGCTGCTTCATGGACTTAGCCTTTGCGCAACATCATGGCATCCCGCTGGAGGCTCTGCCCGAGCCCAGGGCTGTGGAGACTATTGATGGTCGGCTCCTTCGCTCGGGCCCGGTGACACACCAGACGCCAGTGCTCCACCTTGAGATACAGGGCCACGTGGAGAAGATGCAGTTTTTGCTGGCGGCAGTCCCTCATTTCCCATTGGTGTTAGGCATGTCTTGGCTCTCTCAGCATGACCCACATATTTCCTGGTCCCGTCGAGAACTCCTGTTCGGGTCAGAGTATTGCCAGGAGCACTGCTGGCCGGAGAGGGTCTCAGCGGCGGTGGCTGCGGAGGCCCAGAACTGTTCTGTGAAGCTGCCTGTGAAGTACTGGGACTTTGCGGATGTGTTCGACAAGAAGGAGGCAGATCGGCTTCCCCCGCACCGACCCTATGACTGTGCCATCGACCTAGTACCGGGGGCCCCTATTCCGGCGGGGCGTCTGTACTCACTCTCGGAACCTGAGCTGGCGGCTCTGAGAGATTTTCTTGAAAAAAATCTCCAGCGAGGCTTCATCCGCCCCTCCAAGTCTCCTGCGGGCGCCCCAGTACTGTTTGTTCGTAAGAAGTGCGGGGAGTTGCGCCTCTGCAATGATTACCGGGCCTTGAATAAGATCACCATCCGGAACCGGTACCCCCTGCCCCTGATTCCGGAGTTATTAGAACGGCTTCGCCATGCCAAGGTGTTCACCAAGTTGGACCTGAGGGGGGCCTACAACTTGGTGAGGATCCGGGCCGGGGACGAGTGGAAGACGGCCTTCCAGACCCGGTATGGACATTATGAGTATACGGTCATGCCCTTTGGTTTGTGCAACGCCCCTGCTGTTTTCCAGCACTTTGTCAATGATGTGTTCCGGGATTATTTGGATCAATTCGTGATCATTTACCTGGATGATTTTTTGATCTACTCCCCCAGCCAAGCAGCTCATGATGCTCATGTCCGTGCCGTCCTTCAGCGCCTTCGGGAGCACCGCCTGTATGCCAAACTAGAGAAGTGTGCCTTTGATCTTCGGGAGGTGGACTTCTTGGGCTACCGGATCTCAGCTCAAGGCGTGGCCATGGACCAGTCCAAGGTGGAGTCAGTGCTGTCCTGGCAGCCCCCTCGCAACAGGAAGGAGGTTCAACGGTTCCTAGGGTTTGCAAACTTCTATAGGAAGTTTGTCAAGGACTACGCGACCCTGGCAAGCCCCATCTCCCGACTGTTGCGGGGGAAGGGCCGGTTCGAGTGGACAGCGGCAGCCCAAGCGGCATTCGAGGCCCTGAAGGTGCGGTTCACGTCGGCCCCAATACTCCAGCACCCGGACCCCCGCACGCCCTTCGTCGTGGAGGCCGACGCATCGGATGTAGCCATAGGGGCTGTGCTGCTCCAGCCTACGGGGCCTCAGGCGGGTCTGTTGCCTTGCGCTTTCTACTCTCGGCAACTCTCCCCACCGGAGCTGAACTACACCATCTGGGAGAAGGAGCTGTTGGCCATAAAGGCAGCGTTCGAGACTTGGAGGCATCTTCTGGAGGGGGCGGTTCACCCAGTCAGGGTCCACACGGACCACAGAAACCTGGAGCACCTTCAGACGGCCAGGAAGCTGTCCCAGAGGCAACAACGTTGGGCTTCCTTCTTTGCCCGCTTCCACTTTCAGCTTCACTACATTCCTAAGGCCCAGAATCGACAGGCCGATGCTCTCTCCCGGAAGCCAGAGTACGCCGCAGACCAAGAAGTAGACCGTCACTCCACCATTTTGCGTCCAGAAAATTTTGCTGCGGCTCCACAGGAAGCCACGCTGGTAGACCAGATTCGGGAACTCCAGGGCCGGGACCTGTTTGTGATGCAGCATTCGGCGGAGGGGGACGCCTCACCCTTTGCTCTTCAGGATGGCCTGCTCTACCACCGCGGCCGCTTGTATGTGCCAGCAGGTCCGTGTCGGGAGGCAGTATTACGGCTGTGCCATGACTCCAAGCCAGCGGGACACTTCGGCTTCTGCAAGACCTTGCACCTCCTCACCCGGGAGTTCTGGTGGCCTCGCGTCCGGGCGGATGTGGCCAAGTATGTGGACACATGCCCAGTGTGTCATAGGGCTAAGGATCATCCGGGTCGGCCTGCAGGATTGTTGCTGCCATTGCCCACGCCGTCAGGGCCTTGGAAAGTTGTGTCCATGGATTTCATCACGGACCTGCCCCTCTCGGCTGGCTGCACTGCCATTTGGGTGGTGGTGGATCTGTTTTCTAAGATGGCCCATTTCGTGCCCTGCGCAGGTCTTCCCACAGCGAAGGAGACGGCCCGGATGTTTGTGCAGCACATATTCCGGCTCCATGGCCTTCCCGAGGGGGTGATCTCAGATCGGGGCGCACAGTTTACCGCCCGTTTCTGGACCAGTGTGCTCCAACTCCTGGATGTTGAGCCCCACCTCTCTTCAGCCCACCACCCTGAATCCGACGGCCAGACAGAGAGGACCAATGGGACCCTGGAGCAGTACCTCCGCTGCTACACCAGCTACCGCCAGGACAACTGGGTGGATCTGCTCCCATTGGCCGAGTTTGCTTATAATAATTCCGTCCATGCCTCGACCCAGCAGACGCCCTTCTTTGCCACAGGCGGTTTCCATCCGCGTGGGTTTCCGGCTGTGACTCCTGTCTCCGCAGTTCCTGCAGCAGGTCAGTGGCTACAGGAGCTTCAGGCCGCTCAGTCCCTGTTACAAGAACAGCTTGAGGTGGCCAAGGAGGCATACAAGCGGGGGGCGGATCGGCGCCGTCAGGAGGGACCTCCTTTGCGGGTGGGAGACTCTGTCTGGCTCTCCACACGCCATCTTCCTCTACAGCGACCCTGTCGGAAGTTGGATGTGCGGTTTGTGGGGCCCTACAAGATTGTGGCTCAGGTGAATCCCGTAGCATTCCGGCTTCAACTCCCACGGACTTGGCGGATCCATCCGGTCTTCCACCGCTCCTTGCTGCTTCCTGCTGCTGGGGTTCGATCTGACGCCGGTCCCACACCTCCACCCGATCCTGTCCTGGTGGATGGGGAGCAGGAGTTTGAGGTGGCCCAGATTTTGGACTCTCGTCGCCATCGTGGTCACCTTCAGTACCTTGTCGACTGGGCCGGCTACGGGCCGGAGGAGCGCTCCTGGGAGGATGCCTCTGATGTTCATGCTCCTCAGTTGGTGCAGGCCTTCCATCGCCGCTTCCCTGACCGACCTTGTCCTCCGCACATGGGGGGAAGACATTATGGGAGGGGGAATGATGTCATGGACAGCCAGGAGGAGGATTCAGAAGATGAGGAGAACCCACTTCCTCAGGTGCAGGAGGAACCTGAGGTAGTGTCAGGGCCCAGTTCTGACCTCCCAGCCCCAGTGGAACCTGGGGTTCAGCAGCCCAGCCTTACCTCAGCAGAAGCACAAGATGAGGGAATCTTGGAACAGCAGGGCATAGAGATTCCTAGCTTTAGGCAGAGGAGAGCGGCAAAGGAAGGGTTAAGAAGATCCAAAAGACTTGCAGAGAAGCATGCTGATAGCCTGCAGCTGGGACTGTAAATAAAGCACCGGGCAGAAACCCAGAACTTTTGTCAGAATCTATTCGTTCTCCCTTTGGGAAAGCTGCTCTATCTGACTTGGAATACCTGGCTATCGTGACTCCGGACCGGACCGTGACGTTGCTCTCTGGAACCCTGGACTTGGACTGTTTCTTGACCCTGCTCTCTGGACTACGTTTGCTGTGGTTGCTGTGTGTTAGAACAGCCTGGACAAGTAAGCTTAAGCAGTTTCTTATCAGCTGTGTGTCGGTGTGTGGCTGCCAGCTTTCCCGGACATTAGATACCTTTGTGCCATAATATATCTAACACAAAATAATGAGTTTAATTGAAAAGAATGGAGATTCTGGATGAATATTGGAGATGAGGGTTTCCTTATGACATTGATTTCCCAAGGAGGTAGAGGTTTTCTTTTCCTATCTGTCAAAGAATACCTGGGGGGGGGGGGCTCCAGTTTTTTATTTATTTGATAGCTGAAATGATCCCGTTCACTTATATCATTCTATGGGGGCTTTTTTTTGCAACTATTGTTTAAATTCTGTTTTCTAGAATGAGAGCTATTAAGTCATTTTGGATTTATGTCTGTTTTCCTAGATCTTTTAAGGCCCTGACCTTTTGAGATGTTGCTTTTTACCTCAACACATCCAATGCATTTTTAAAATTAATTTTATTTTTGTAACCTATCTTTCATCTGAAGGTCTCAGTGTGAGTTACAATATAACTTTGCAATGCTAAGGAACTCTTTTCTGATAATTATTTTTCTTTTGTTAAGTGCTTCAGAGTACATTGTTCAGTAGATGTGATTGTTAAAAGTTTCTCTGCTGAGATATATAATTAAAAATAGTCAAGAAGTGGGTAGTAGTAGCATACTATCTGCCGGTCTGCACCTTAATGTATTCTGGCATAAGGATTGCACTGTTGCATCACTGCAGTGATAGGAGTGGTTTTGCTTTTCACTTACACTGAATATGTCTACATATTATGTTGATTTAGTTATTTTGTTATTGAAATTAGTCTTTTTCCCCCCAACTAGTGAGTAAAATTGTCAAGTGTAGCTAACATTGGCACATAATGGATCTATTCTGAATCCTATTCTTGGACTTCGTAGCAATTAACTTACCACACGTAAGGTGTCATTGACTTTTTTCTTATTTGTATGTTCAGTAATTGAAAATATCTGGAGTAGCATGCTCCATTGGCTGTAGCTGCCAGCTTTGTCCTTTTTTTTAAAATCAATTAAGTATGCAAGTCTGTAAAACAAAAACACCTCTATCTCTACATCCCACTTTCTCTGTCTGGACAGAGCCACTTAGAAGACAGCAAAACAAGGTATACTTTAAATGATAAATGATACAGATTCTATTTTCCTTGCTTTCTTTGTAAAGTAAGTTTCAAAGGATCAGTCTCTTTATGATGGTTACTAATGTGACTCACAACAAAATGCTCTGAAAGGGGGCAGTAAACTTTTGAGAAAAAAAATAAAAGGACACATAGAAGTCACATGAACTTTTGAAAGTACAAACTGTCTTATATTTCTTCCCCAGGGCCTAGGTGACTGAGTGCATAAACAACAAAGTTTTCTTATCTCAGTCTGGATTTCATGTCTTAGAGGCGTAATTTATGGTTTATATTAAAACTCTCCAGTGCTTTTACTTCACTTCTGTACATTAAAAACAATATCCATGAACCAAATAAAACCACCACTAATCCCCTGGGTGTGGGGGGGAACTGCATTCTAAATCAAGATAATCAAGGAACTTTTTAATTAAGTCTTTCTCCTCGCTTTTGACCAGGAGTCCAAAAAACTGTGAATTTGAAACAGAGTTTGTAGGGATTCTTTTATTATTAACTAGGTCTATACTGAAGCTTAAGGTATGCATTGTGTCGGAAGCACTTGCATCCTTTTTCGCCGATCTCTGTTTTCCAGTCTTATCCATGTTCAAAATGAACTCAGTGTAAACTCAGGTGGATTTATTTCTATACATGAATACATAAATGGCACACTCTTGCCTGCATAGCTACTTTAGCATAACCCCATTGATCTAAATGCTCTGTTACACATGTGAATGAATACACTCAAGCTGTTAGAGCAATTTTACAGGCTTAATTGCTTTAAACTCCCAATTTGTATCCTTCCACAGATTGTCCATAAGACTGATAGCTATAAATAAATTCTCAATGTGTTTCTAAAAGAAAGCGAGGTTTCAAAATATGCAAATATCTATGCTCATAAATTTTGCTTATGCCCTTCCATATGTTAATCAAACAGAGATTTAAAGATAATTATCTAAATTAGCTTTGAGTGGGGATTTACACAATTTTTGTGGTATGAAGGGAACAGAAGTTTATTATTTTCCTGTGGTTTTACAATTATTCCTCTTATAGACAACATACAACTCTTTGAAACAGAGTCAAAAGCCAGATGTAATAGATCATGTTGAATATAAAACATTCCAGAAGATCAGTTTAACAGGCATAAAATCCACCTGTACTTCCATTTATCTAACTGTTTACCATGTTTATTCTTGTGACATGTTTAATTTCAGTGTCATGATTTTTTTTGTTTCCTCCCTCTTAACTGTTCTTAATCTATGAGTGGGGCCAAAATTCAAATCTGTGAAATTTGAAAGTTTGAATTTTGACGAATGAATTCAAAATTCAGTGTAACTTAGTTGAATTTTATGTAATTGGAAAGCTTAAATTTGAGGGGTTTTAGAGCTTTGGTATCTGGCCCATACCTAGTTTTAATTCAACGTTAGAAGCTATCTTTTGAATTGGAAATCCTTAGCTTCGGCTTTTGCCATCTGAAGAGGGTATCACTTGAATTTCTGCACAGTTTCAATGGGACAAAGAGAAGCTAGGTTGATACGTTCCTCCTCAGAAACATATTTTTACTTCCTGTTATCTGTAGAAACCCCTACAGTACAGCAAATAGCTCTACTGAGCACAGGCTATACATTTTTCAACCCCTACAATTTGCTATGTGACTGTATAGAAACTCCTGCTGTAAAAGGCCTTGCATAGTGTCATTTGTATTAAGTATTCTAACGTTTTAGGTTGTTCAACTGCAAGAAGAAAAAACAAAATTTAACACCACCATTAACTACAAAAACCCAGATAACAGGATGCTTCTGTTAAGTGTATATTTAGGGCTTGGTGATAACAAGATCATAAATGTCTTAACTGGGGTTTTATGCAGTCTATGAGGCTGTGGTCACACGTAAGGTTTAATCCAGCTTCAGTCAACTTTCAGAGCGAGAGAATGCATCAGTAAAGTAACAAGCTGCTTTCTTTCAGTGTTCAATAACTCCGAAAATTCAGCTTCGGGTTAGATAATGTAGAAATACTAACTAATGCGATATTGGAGAGGTTAAAGAGAAAAGGGAATAATATACATATCAGAGCTATTTGGGATAGGGAATTAGCTGCTACAGCCCTTTCCTTTCCTTTGTTTTGTTTTTTAATGCGCCCCTAACCTCATTTTCCAAATGATTATCTTTCCTGGAAGTCTGCTTAGGAGGGTGATAGCATGTCCCTATAAGCTTGCTTTCTGGTCTGGAATTCTTACCTGCAAAGCCCTTGTAGAAGAATGTGACTCACCTACACATTTTTTAATGTACAAGATAACACCACCTACAATTCATTCCTGTCCTCCCTAAAGAGTTGGTTTCCATTGGTTCATCCTCCACCAAGTTCACAGACATCTGGCATTAGCATATGTGCCCTTCTATTATGGTGTAAGCTTACTCCCATGAAAATTTTGTGACTGTCCCTTTCAAGGAAATATTTAGACTGTCTACATAATTTATATCCTCCTTCCTCAAATATGCTCCATCTTGAACCAGAGATTGCCCAGCTTCTGTCAGCTTTCCTCCAGTGGTCAATTTAAAAGCTGCTCTGCGACCTTTTAAGATTACATATCTTTAGTCTGTTTCCAACATGATTCAGGTGTAATCCATCCCTTTTGTACACTATTCCTCAGTCTAATAAGAAGCCCCTCATCCCCATACTAGCTGAGTATCTTCAGGTGCAATTGGATATTGGCATACCATGTATTGAAGGGGTCACAACAAGAGAGCCTGTCCATCTTCCCCAGTCTGATGACCTCTCTCCCTAAGACCTCCAGTCTCCAAGGAAGCTGAAGGGCTGGCTGTCGTGGAGTAGGATGCCTCAAGTGCATCCCACAAAATCTTGTCACGTGCCTGTCTATTTATGGTTCTTCAGACCAGCTACTTTGGCCTCAGTTTATTACACTGTACCTCTGACTTCTGCCCAGAACACAGGAAATTTCTCTCTTGCCCTTCTGGATATCTACCTGCTGGGTAGCTACCTTAAATTTATTTTAAATGTATCCTTTGTGTGCTCAATCTGACCTTGATGCTCCTAGCTATGGAATGTAGCCTCTGCAACTAAGCCCTCTGAGTCTGCAACAACTGCAAACTCTTAGACTATGTGTGTCCCATCCAGAGTGGGGAGCACTTGGGAAGCACAGGCAAAGTTGTTTTACCAGGAGAAGAAATCAGAGGCATTTCCGCACTGAATCGCGTTCGAAACGGAACGCGTTCAGGCGGAAAGCTTAAGCCAGCTTCGGGCGCTTTCCCCGTTCACACACAGACGCGCCAGAACGCGTGTAAACGCGTTCCGGAGCGTCTGGGTGCGAATGCTCAAAGCGCCCGAAGCTGGCTTAGCCGGCAAACGCCGGCAAGGGGCGCGATGACAGCCGCGGAGGCAGATCGACAATCAGCTGTTTGACAAACAGCTGATTGTCAAAGCCGCGCGGCGTCGAAGGCGCGCCGGCAGCCGTTCGGGAGACAGAAGAAGCGCGAACGCTTCTTCTCCCGAACGGCTGCGGGCGGCTCGTCCGCGAAGTGCTCTACATTTCGAACGCGGAAAAGACAGCTGCGGACACGTCGGAACGCAAGCCGCGCGCGGCCAATGCGGATGACGTGTCCTCAGCTGTCTTTTCTGCGTTCCGTTCAGCCCCGTGCGAAAACGTCTCAGGTTGCAAGAGTCAGCTGATCCAAAGTTCATAAAGCACAAGCTGGAATTGCCAGAAGAGGCCTGTTGTTTGCAACAGCAGGAAACAGGTAAGGGCCGATTATATGGGCTATTGTTCCAGAACTCCCTCACTGCAGTTACTTCTCCTGAAGGTGCAGCTGTGCTTTTCCCCTATGGAGCTGACTCACCCCTGGCCTACTGTTAGCCAAGTCTGTTTGTTCTCGAGCAGGCCCAGCATCTGCCTCACTTGTGCTAGTTGGGGCAGGCTCCAACTGGGGGTCCTGTGCTGTTTCCACAGGTGGGGGTTCAATGTCTGGCATGTATCCATCTGAAATTCCTCATCTGAAGACTCAGATGGGGCACTGGACACAATGATGTGCTCAGGACTCAGGTTAGAAATCAGCCATCTTTCAGTAGCTAAATTAGCTACATGCCAAGTGCCAAATACACTCTTTTAAAGCACAGAAGATCCATCCTACAAACTTCGTTATTCTGATTAAATGAACTACAGGTAAATGAATAACAGGAAAAAAATGTTCAGTATTTCTTATATTACAGCCTTGAGAAATGAGTAGGAGTGATTTTTAATTTCAAGTCTTGATTGCAAAACTAGAACCAAGGAAGAAATTCATACTAGATTAATTTTTCCAACTTTGTGAATCTTATCTAGGTGACACTATGACTTCATGCAAAATTATTTTGGCAAACATACTAAATGAGGATTCTGAGAATAAAATTGGAAACAATGTATCTTCTATTCCTTTTTAAATTGGATTCCAAATAGTAGGAACATTTGGAACAAATGGTATAATTCACAGAAACAACCTCATCAAACCCCTGCTCTTTTAAGCAATACATTACTGAACTATTCAGCGTGAAACCATAGCAATTGGAAGTCAATGGATGCTAAGAATATATGTTATGCAGAAAGATTTCTATGTATCTAGCATGCTAAAATTATTAAATTAGCATACAGCTACCTATCATTTGTCATTTTAAGCCTTTTCATAAATTGCATTTGGTGATGGTGTTCTTTAAGATTGTGGTAGGATATCTATAGTGTATGTGTCTTTTATTCAAAAGAAAAAAATATTTTTATTAAAAGAAAAGAATTATAGTAGAATAATAATGCAAATAAAAAGTATTTACAGGATGTACATTATTAGGCAGTGGTAGATGTTTTCTTATAATTTATGGTGATATTGGTGTAGAAGAAATTGTGCTATGGGTTGGACTTCAATAGGCACTTTTCCTATGATAAATTTCATGGGATTTTATAGCATAATGTATGTAAAGATTGTCATTGTATGACTATATTATCAAGTGTCACTTATATAATTCTTGGTAAGATCAAGATATACAATAGAAATCTATGTTTTATGGTTGACTCTTCAGGACTATTACTGGAATAATACAAATGAAATGCCTTTCATCACAGTACATAATAGCTGCTATGGAGGTACTCAGTTGTAACTAAACGATCCGTAAAACCATTGCTAAGTGTTCTCAGTCATGGATGACAATTGTGGAATTGGATTCTTCTGGTCTTTGGGTCATTATAAAGATATCAGCAAAGACTTATTGGCCCTTCCTGCACTGGGTCTTATTTTGGATTATATCTTGGAATCAGGATTATATCCTGACATCCATATGCTGCTGCAGACTACAAAAGTCCCTGCCCAAGGCCTGCCATAAATTAGCACATCCAGCGCAGGATCTCTTGGCAGGGTTGGGAAATGGTGTGGATGGTTAGCCAAACAAAATTCTTTCCTCTTCCGGCAAGGGATAATAGTAGATGTGCACAACTTGTGTGTGTGTGCGATTCAAATTTGACATGAATATTTGATATGAATCTGATTTGAATCCCAGCTACAAATCGCCTACAAATCGCCTACGAGTCCCCTATGAGTCCTTACGCATCCCCTAAGTATCTGCTCTGAACACGTCAAATCTGCTCTCAATCCGCTTTGAATCTGCTTTGAATCCATTTTGGATCTGTGGCAGATGTGACTAGCCAGCCAATTTCCCACCTGGTTCACAAATGTAATGAAACTTTGTATGGATGTATAGAAACATTCAGTATGAATTTGAATGTCAATCTTCAGATGTATCAACATTCGATTTGAATTTAAATGTCCAAATCTGGACAAATTTGTTTGAATTTTGAATGTCATGAATACCATGAAAAAGGGATAGGTGAGATATTAAAGGTAACATAACGTTTATTTATTCCTTTCATTGGAAAATACAAAAATCTTTGGTAGATCCTATAATTTTACCCTCTTAAGAGTGGAAAATTCAGCAACAGCATAATAACTGATTCATTTACAGTGTGTTGATTCCTTTTTACAGTTCAAACAAAATAAACTCACTTAATATTTTTAATACATTTTCTGTGAATTGAAAATATGAGAGTCACTGAAGTGTTAAACTGAAAGATTAATGGGTTATTTGATTTTGTACCAATTAGTAGTTTGTTAATAACCCATTGAGAATGTTAGCACTGTCATGCTAAAGAATCACCTGATCATATACCATATAGTTTGTAAAGAACTGTTTTGCATAAAACAAGTTGCATAATTATTGAAATACAGGCTGTTTCTGGATACAAAGAGGTAATGTGGAATTTCTGCTTGCTGTGGTCCACCAAATATGGGTAGCAAATCCTGGTACAGATTTATTTACCTTCACATTTGTTGAGCTGCACATGAAATCACATCTCTGAGGACCACTGGGAACCAATCAAGTGCCTGTCCCCTTTCTCTTCTTGTTGTATACACACTTACTGGCACTTGGAAATTCTCAGAGATGGATAGTTCTGGATTGAAGAATGATGTCTGTATTGTGATGGCTATTCCAACCCATTCCCTGCATCAGTCCTGAAGTCATCTCGAGATTTGGAACAACCTCTGATGTCTAAAACAATATTTTCTGATCTCAGAGCTCCTGTGGAATCCATTTCAGCAGTGCAATTGAGTGTACTGGCAAAATGGGTCTGCCTATAAACCTAAATGGATGCATGCATCTTCTGCCACCTTTGTGATCCAGATTAAGCTACTGATTTGGATCCTGCTCAGTCCCATGCAGACTGAGCATACTTGCTGGGAATGTGGGCGTTCTGTATGCTATGATAATGTGCAGAAGGGAGACACTTAGTTCATTTGCTGCTATGCTAGTGCCTTACCCTGGAACATTGGGCCCTGTATGAAAGGCACAAAGCTCTCTATTTCCATATGCAACAGACACAACAAAAAGCCCCATACAGGGATTCCAAATGCCAGGAACTTTCATTTGTGGCCTTCAGAAGCTTTAGCACCATCTCTAAGGGTGGCATTTGGAACCATTGGTGGGGATTAGCACAAGATGGGCCAATGTGGATGACCCGTATCCTGTGCCAGCAGCAACCAGTCCCAGGGGTTTTATCTCCTTTAAACTGACATTTTTTGACAGATATGCACTGAAGAACCATAAGAGATACACATAACATGTGAAGAAAAGAGCAGCTATTTTGCAGTTGTTCCACAGTTCATGAAAGCATCCCAAATTAAGTGATAACTTGATGTTATGAGACAGTTACAGAAAAAAGGAGGGAAGACTTACTTACTAAAAATATGCAAAACTTACTAAAAATTGAATTAGAAACCCAAGAGAGAATCACGTATACAATGCTAAAAGTGTTATGAAATATTTCAACTTCAGTGTGGTACAGAACAAAGGTAGCTTAAAAGTTTAAAAGTCATCGTGTCACTTCTTCTTAAGTCTGAAGAACTATAAATAATAAATGTGTCTGTCTCACTATCATGTTGCCTTGATATGAGCTCCATTCTGGCAACATAAGACAGATGTTTCTTATCTGAGGGGAATATATGTCTTTCTTTACATCTTTAGTTATTATTGTGGCTTGAATATCACAACAGACATACATCTGTTTTGCTTTTATTCAACCTTCTTCTGTTATGAACAACTGAAATTCCACTTGGAAAAGTAAAGGACACATGTCGTCCCTGTAGCATTTGTTCTTATCCTCTCCCTAATTTTAATTCAAAATTCAGTGTATTTTCCTCTTTTTCTCATTTTGTGAATTTCTGTGATGTTACCAAGACTTTGACAACTGTTTAAAAAAGGAGGAATATTTTTCAACTTTTGTTTTAATGGAAGAGTCCACCCAGCATGATGCAGCCAATATTTTTTGCATTTGATATAGACCAGTTTAAAAAAAAAATGTCAAGAGCTACCTGATTAATGCCTAAAACCAAATTTGGTAAAATATTTATTTACTTATTTACTTTATTTATTTATCACACTCTGTACCTGAAATTTTTCAGATGGTTTACAACAATAAAGAAAGAAAGAAGAAGAATTTTATATATGACAACAGCAGCAACAACCAGGGGTGACCAATAAAGGCAGAATAAGAAGGCTGAAAGGGAAGAGACAGAACAGATATTGGTTCCTTGAGTTAGTGCCAAATTGAATTTTGATCTGCTATGGACAGAGTGGTGTTTTGTTTTGATCTGTGACTGGTAAAACAAGCCATGTTTTGGGAGGAGAAATGGTCAAGGTCACAAAATCAACTCACGTCACCTCCATGCTGACTCCACCACCATGGGGCAACCTCAGTGCAGTTTATCCCACCCTGAAATCTGGATGGCACTATGTGTGAGAAAGAATGCTGACTATGTCTGATCCAACAGGGCTCCTCTTATGTTCTTAAGTGATGGAAGAGAACCCCTTAGTGCACTTCCTGGTGTGGAATACCAGCAAGTGCAAAAACATTCTTAGATAAAGAACTAATTGAGACTTGAGCTGCTGCGGGTTATGTGATGGATTTATGCAGAGAAGAAAAGCAGCGCTGAATTATGGACCAGAATTGATAGCACTGAATTATGGACCAGAATGGAGTAATCTATCATTCTGTGGCATCAGAGGCAAAGTGTCAGTTACTGACTTGGTTCTACAGAAGATATTCCCTGACAGCTTGTCACCAATAAAATGGTTTGAGGCCATTATTTTAGGCCAAAATTAGACATTATTCCAAGCTTGTGGTAGGTAGCAAAAAACCAAAGATACAGTATGAACTTCATTCCAACTAAAATAACTACACTTAGTCTATTATCTACTTGCTACATACACTTCTGTGCTAGTCAGATGTTACTGCTTCAGTGTTGACCCTTTATAACAAGATAAGTACCACCTGAATAACAGCAACGAAGTACCAGAAGTCAAGACAAGAAAATATGAAATGTGATGTTCTTTCATGTGACACCATCTCATTTTCTGCATATGAACAAGGAAGAAATACAACACATGGATCATTTTCATGTTAGAAGCCCTCATATGTCTTAAATAGCATTTTTTTTTCTGAAGGTTCCCTAATCATTCTAATTGTGCCTTCACAAGCATTATGTTGATACACATAGTTCTTAATGAAATCTAAACAAAATGAAGTCTCTGTTTGAGAACCTAAGTATAATGTATTTCCCATGTCTTGATATGGTATATGAAACGAAACAATTGTGTTGGTGAAATCAGAACAATATGTTTTATAAAGAGATCTTAAATAAAAAGTCAAACCTACTCTATGAGATTGTATTCCATACCAGACTGGATTGTACATTCTGACTTACTTTCTGTTATTTCTAAAGAACGTTGGAAACCACACTGCAATATTTATTTACTTTTTTTTCTCCTGCCGTTTCTTCATGGCTTGTCCCACAAGATTGACAATGAAGTTGTCCAGGTTTGAGCAATGTTGTTTATGGATTTCATTCCCACTACTCACTTATATTAGCTTTACTAAATTATTCTTTTGTAATCGTGCATTTTAATTTAGTGTACTTTAAACAGCCTTCCTTTTTAAAACACTTCAGTGTGTAACTGTATTTGGTTTTCAAATTAGTTCAGTGTTTCAAACTGTCAGTATATATATAAAATCACTGCAAAATTTGTCCAACTAAAATTTTACACTTTTTAAAAATAAGTTTTAAACTGAAAAAAAACCCCACTCTTTAAAAAAAATCAGGATTTGGGAGCACATCAGCAAAGAATGAATTCCTTTTTCAAAATGTCAGTTCATGAGATGTTTGAGGAAGTAGACAGAATAACAAATAACTTTAAATACATTTTAAATCAAGGAAAGGGAAATTAATCTTGGCCACTGATCAGCAATGAATGTAGAATTTATACAATCTGTAATTTGAGTTTTCTATTTCTAGATTAACTTTATAAAAGTTGAGATTTTTTGGGGGGGGGGAGTGTGGGGATGAAACGAGACAAAACATTTCTCCCACATTTTGAAAAAAAGAGCTTGCTCACTAGGAAGCCTATATCTGTAGGTAATCATTTGTGGCTGGCAATTAAGTCAAGGTGAGACAGTTTTGAAAGCAATAATGTGATCTCACCCAGATTATTACTTCAACTTTCATCTACTTAAGTGGGAAAAGTCACAATTTTACACTGTAGTGGTAGATTTCTACCCCAAACTTCACATAATGAAAAGTAACAGAAAATCAATCTTTGCAAAATTATTAAGCCTTTGTTAACTTCAAACTTTTAGTTTAGAGTGAAATATTTAAAATTACGTGGACAAAATCTAAAAATGCCAGGAAATAATTAACTTGCTCTGGAAAAGTTAACAAGATGAAAAAACTTTATTTTCTTCAGTCCATGGTCAAACCTTCACTTTAAAACTTCTTTAGTTCATCCTCAGGTCTTTTCATTTCTATACAAATGGTCGGACGGTCCACCAGTCAGCAGCTATTTGAATAGCTTTCTGGGAAGACTAAGTCACTCTTGGGTCAGCTTTCTTCTCAAGCTGAATCTAGTAGGGCTCTGAGTAAACACAGCCTTTGTTCAAAATGCCACAGCTTTTCTGACAAACTGAACAGATACTGTAAGTATACTTAATGGCTCAATTAAGTTTTTCCCAATTTCTCCTAAGCCATATCACACACTATTCTGTAATTAGTTTGAAAATAAATGTGTTATATGGCTGAAGGAATTTTAGCTGAAAAGAAGTCTGAAAACTCTCTTGGGAATGGCAATCTAGTGGACTTCTCTCGACTGAACTTTCCTTCCTTCCTTCCTTCCATTGTGCTTATTATAGCAAACCTTACACGTCTTAACTTTACTAACAAGTGCAAATTGGAATTTATGAAATTTCTTGTTGTGGAGCAAATTAGTTGATAAACTGGCTGCTTAGGTTTGAACATCTTGTACATGTAACAGTGATTTAGGACCCTCAAAATGGTATGTATCTTAGTCCCGTTTACCCATAGACCTTGGTGTCAATGTCTTTTGGTGTACAGTACTAGATCATGGATAAATGTGGATAGCATAGCTCCATGATCCAGTATACCTCAGGGGAACAATTTTTGTGATACAACAAGGGGCGTTTTTCTACTGCAACCCTTAGATCTGGATCTAAGAAGATCCAGATCTAAGGAATGGGTACATTTCTTAATCCAGATCTTGTAGATCCGAATTAAGGGAAGCACCCAATGTGTTTCCACAGGAGGTGTAACCCCTGCTGTGGAAACAGCTTTACACCCATCTGGGGAATCCAGATTGACCCACAAGGGGTCGGTCCATTACCCCAGATGTTTTGGGGGGCAGGGGGGCAGTCTTCGAAGCAACTTCAAAGTGATTTCGAAAGTGACTATGAAGTCAAAGGTGCATCCCCTCCCCCTAGCCTCCTTTGGACCCCATTGCCTGTTTCCAGTGAAAACAGGCTCCCTTTAATCTGGATTTTCAGGGAGAAGACCCCATTGTAGACCCCTTTAATGGGGTCTACATAAAATCCAGATTAAAGGCCAAAATGTACCCATTAGATCTGAATTTCCCCAAACACGCAAGGTGTCCCACAAAAAATTCATGGAAGATGTTTCATTACAGGCTGGTGAAGAAGAGACCATCTGTTCCATGCCATGATCACACCCTCACTTTATACCTCTTTCAGTCCCTCTTCAGGTCTGACTGCTCACACCTTTTCACTTCTATCTTTTGTTTTGTGGACTTTCCATCCTCCATTTTCCTGAATGAAAACTCCACAAATAAAATGTGCAGTGCTGAGCCTTTTTGCACTTTGCCTCCGTTCATTAGGAAGCAAACCTCTAGACTGCTTTAGCCCTCCACACTTGCAGACAGCAGAGCATTCCAAACCTATCTTAAATGCGAATGGCAGCCTTTATTGTGGCCATCTTGGAACATGAGCAATGGTGCTAGCTTCCCTGTGCAGCGCCCTTGCCAGGGCAATAAATTATTGTGCTAGCATATTTACAGGCAGGAGATATACAAGTTAACTGTTAAATCTGCAATTCAGCTTATTTGATTATTAATTTGCATTCAGTGATTCCTTCTCCATTACTGGATATGTCCTTCCCATGCCCTCATAGCAACTCTTACCTAGTATTTCCTGTTCTGAAGAACTGGGGGACTCGTGCTTGTGGGAGAAAGGATTCTGAAGTTTCTTTTTGTGCTCTGACCTTTAGTTGTCTCACCAGATATTTGTCAGTACCTGGTGAGATGACTGAAGGGACCATCACACAAAAACTGACTTGCAAAGCACTTGACCTGTTTGTACAAAAGCTATTATTCATCAGTTCACCCTGGCCGGCAGAAGAAGAGGTAGCCTGCTGCATCTCCTGGGCCATGGCAGTAAAGTTGCCGGGCAGGGCTTCCCTTGTAACATTGCTCAAAAGCATGTACTCCAGAGTAAGACAAAATGGCTGTCAATGGTAGAAGTGCAAGTCTCAGCAGATTTCCAGAAAAGAGAGACTAGCTGAGAAGGAGAAAATTAGTAAAAGTTGAGATAGGATGTGTTCCCACTTGGGTTTTTAAAAATGAAATTAATGTGAATTGGTTGCAAACGCACATCCTGGCCAATCCCACTTCTTTGATTTTAAATCGCAGTCAATCCCAATTTTGCTGTCCCCATAGAAAATGCTTCAAAAACACATTGGGGAAAACTAATCTTTTCCTCCCCACCCTTTACCAGTCAGGATGCCCATCCCCTCTCCTGATTGGGTTTGCTAACATGATGACATGGCCAAGGGTGGGGAATTCCAGCTCCATCCTTTGATCCTATACCCAGCCTCTTTTGTGCAACTGTGTAATTTCAGACTGTTTTAATTGATATTGTTTTGTTTTTACATGTTAGATTTTTGACGCTGTGATGGTTTTTATTGTTTTATTATATATTGTTATATTTGATATGGTGAATTTTACAAGTTGTTACCTGCCCATAGACTTTAGGTATAGGGCAGGATAGAAATATAAATAAATAAATAAATAAATAAATAAATAAATAAATAAATAAATAAATAAATAAATAAATAAATAAATAAATAAATAAATAAATAAATAAATAAATAAATAGTGATTGCCTCACGACCATGGGGATCGCTTCCATGATGTTTCAGTGTTGTGCAAAATCACCTCCCTAAGCCTCCCTAGCCCACACTTTCCCCTAACTTTGTCCTTTCTCGCACCTTTCTCCTCACTTCCCACCCACTCACTGTGGTTGGTTCATGCAGGAAGGAGCCAGGCAAGCCATCTTTCCCCAAGTGAGGAGAAAGCTGAAAAAGGAGAAAGTGAGGGGAAAGCATGGGCAGGAAGTGAAACTTGTTATCCATTGTGAAGTGGCCTGCTGAGGGAGAGAGGGGAGGGGGAGGCTTTAAAACTTTAAACTTCTCTGCAAAAGAGGAATGGCAAGGAGCTGTCCTACCAAGTGAAACTCCAGCTGTTTCATGATGCAGTTTCCTCCCAATGTTGTGGTACTGTTCGGAAACGAAAAAAGATAAAGCATTTTAGCAGCAAAAACGGGAGTAAGAGCTGTTTGTTCAGGGTTTTTTAAATGCAGTTTTTAGCAGTTTACTCCTTTGAAAATACAGAAAGCTAATCTGTAATGCGAACAAAAAAAATTCAAATCATTTTCAGACTGCAATAAAACCCAGGTGGGAATGGGGTGATAGTTTATTTTGTGTTTTATTTTAAGATCCCTTTCTCAAACTTACAGTGTCTCTGTCTTTACTGTATAGGAACAATAGCAGAGGTCTGCTTGCTGCCATCTTTTCTATATAATAAAAACAGATGCACAGTTAGCCATAACAGTTTGCCTGCTTTCTAGATAATTTGAAAAAAGAAAAGAAAAGCTTATGTAATATTCTTATCTTAAGCAGTATAGTTTACAAGACTATTTAGTTCTTAGGAGCAGAGTAGAAGTTTTGTAAATGTGAAAAGGTCAGTTCAGTTCATAATGAAGCCAAACTGGCATCAGGACGAATGATCCACCATTGAATATAGAATTCTTTGTACCAGTTACGGTGCATCCAGACAGCTTAAAGCTGTCTTAAAGCTTCAAATTCTCTGCACAGCCACTTCCTGTCATCCTGATGGGATGAGGGAAATCTGTGCAGGGAGAGCAGAGCTCCTGCAGAGCTGTGTCCCATCATCCAGACAGGATGATTGAAACTCTACAGTATCCTCACTCCAGGTTAGGGAAAGTGTTAAAACAGCAGCTTTTAACGGGGCACTTTCCCTATTGCTGCTGCCACACCATTGCTGATTGATGGTCACATGACCAGTCACATGACTACCAGATCAGCAGCAGCTATGAAGTTTTTGACATTGTCTGGAGTCACCTCTAGTCTGTTTGACAAAGGGTTTGTGAACTTCCCACATCAGCCCCCTCAGTTCCCTGATTGCACCCTGCCAAGCCCTGGAACCTCTTGTATTCCCCTATTTGCTCTGTTGGGTACTTACCCGCTTCCCATAGGACCGCATTGTCCACTGCCACTAGCCATGTAATCTAGGAAAGAGTGGGAAAGTCAGAATCCTCCTTCTATGGGACTTAATAGGCCTTGGGTGTGACTGGTCAGTTCAAGGCCTTTCTCAAGTAGACATACAAACCTCCACTTCAGAAGGAGGCTTCTGGACACTGTAATCTTCCCTAGACCACATGACTGGTGATAGCAGACCAATGTGATATGTAGATTTGGTGGTAAATAGTGAGGCATGACGCAGAGTTTGGGACGGGATGTTTGGGAAAGGAAAGGACGCTGGGTGCGATCCAGAAGAAGACCAGGAAAAGAGGGAGGTAGGAGCATAATGTGCATGGGAGAACTGAACGAATAAACCATTCGTCAGCGTCCCTTCGGATCTCCTAGTTCTCAGACTGAACCCTGAACTTTTCAAGGGTTTTGCCCCAAAAATGAATTCCATAAATCATTCCATTTTGTACAAACCAATTTGAACCTCTAGGACAGTGTACATTTAAAGTGATTTTTACTTTATTTTATTTTTCTTTTGCTTTATGTCTCTATGAAGGAAGAAGCATCTGTCAGAGAACTATTTTCAAGGTTTTAATTATTTTTAATCATATCACTTCTGGGAATCATTCCTTGCTAGATGGGAAATCATAAACAAACGCTGTGATTATCCACTCCTGCGAAGTAAGTGGGACTATGCACACATCACCCTGACAAATATGGTACTACCATACTAATCACTATTTGGAAGAGGCAATGACCGGCTGGATTTAGTCATCATTTCCTTCTGCCAAAACCTGGTTGCCATAATTGGTTGCTGTTTTGTCAAATAAGCTGCAAAGCAGCTCCAGCTCTTAAGTGCTTGTGTTTGTACGATTATATATGTGTGCATGGACTTCTCTTGAATCAAAACCCATCCTTTAGAAACAATATGTACATAGTCTGAGGACTATCGATAGAGACTACATATGGTCTTTTGGGTGCATGTCATCTGTTTAACCCTTGTAATATTCTACGTTTTAAAAACAACAGAAAACAAATAGTAAGACCTTTTCTGCATTGGGCCTTATTCTGAGATATAACAGTGCCTACAGTCAGGCTTAAACTTTCACAGCCACTGTATTGCACTTCCCATCATACAAATGGGACAAGCAGAAGCTGTACAAGCAAGGGCAGGGCCCTTGAGCAAAAGCTCCCCATCATCCAGTTAGGATGACCAATCATCCACAGCAACGGAGGAAATTTTGAGGGAAAGTCCAAAGTAAGCAGTGTTGATTAATCAGCTTTTTACTTTGCAATTCTCCTACTGCATTTCTGGTCACATGGTCAGTGGTGCCACAGCAGCTGCAAATTTTTAAGAATATCTGGAGGTACCCTGTGTGGAGACCTAGGGCCTATTCGCACTTGGCCTTTTTCTGGAGTATATCTCAGGATAGGGGTCTGTGGTCCTCATGCTAATGCAGACTCTGGCAGACCTCACTTTGGACCTGCTGAAGCCTGTACTAGAATATGGATAGCAAGTCCCTATTCTGGGATATATTCCAGAATAAAGCCAAGTGCGAATAGGCCCCTACTATAGTCTCAGTGAAACAGCCTAAATGGGATTTTGGAATATTATATATATTCGTCAGTTACCTCAGTGAAACCAGGTGGGAAAGCACAATATGATAGAATGTATACCTTTTTCTGCTTTTTATCTTGTCACACAGAGGAAGCTTAACAAAAATTATTTGGCATGCACCCAGTTGTCAAAAAGCATAATGTCTCTGGAGGCTATATTCCTGGGCAACAGTATAATGACACATTCATTTAGGAGCTTACTTCATCCTTTCCTTTTTTTATGTGGCCTGTCCAAAAGAAATTGTCCAGGCTTTCTTCACCTGTCATAGAAATCCTGCGGGTGGTCAGGTGAGTCAGCTCTGTACATTCTCAACACAATTATGAACCTAACACTGATTTGATTCTTTTTTTAGTGCAGCTCTGGCTATTTCCTAAACTTGTTCCCATATGTGATTTGGCATATTTATCTGTTTTTCAGATGTGTGTGTGTGTTTTTTAAGTGTGTGAAAGAAACCTGATCTCAAGCCATGTTTCCCATTACACCCCCCAAAACAACTAGATATATTTTAAAAACAGTATTGTACTTAATATTTTCCTTTTAAGCAGCTGGTATTATTTACAACTGCTGACAGTATAAGAGCAAAATGTTACCCAAAGAAGGGAGGCAAATCAACCTTTCCGGCAGTTAAAATTGTGAAAAATAAATACAATAAATGCATTAAAATATTGAATATTTACTGCTTTTGTTTTGGCTCTTCCAAAGAAGAAAAACTGGCTTCCAATTACTGAGAATGATCATGGCTGCCAATATCTCTAATTATAATCCTTCTGGGGAGGAAAAGCACCTGCCAACAGTATTCCAAAGTGTAAATCTTTACATTCTCTCCATCTTATCTACATTTCATCTGTTACCTTATATATGTTCAAAATACTGCCTGAGGAAGAGTATTCTGATTTTCTTCTAAAATTGGAGCATCAGCACCCGAATACAATTTTAAATATTTATATTTTCGAGAGGAACACAGAAAGTAACGGAAAGGGAATGCTGTGTGAGCTAATCACCAAATGGCTACTGAGTGGTTTGGAAGAGCAACCAGACAAGTGCTGTGCCGAGCGCACTTTTGACAAGCATGAAAAGGATTTAGAAACCCAGAATTGTCAGGTACACTAATGATCCTGGGTGTAATTGATTGCACTCCCTTACTCAGAACTAGAACTAAAAAAGTGGGGAACTTACCCAATTTCTGCTTCCATTGCCATCATTTTCTGGGGCTCTTCTCAGGCAGGTCTGCAGTGAGTGCAGTGAGTGATATTTTCCTGTGTATGCAGAGAGCTTCAGCACATGTTTGATGTCAGGCAAATGCACAACTATCACCTGTTGCAGGGCTGCCCATGAAGGACTTACAGTGACAATGATACTGAGCTGATTGTGTATATTCAGAAAAGGCAAAAAAAAAGTCACTATGTACACTTTGTCCACAGCACACATACTTTTATACACTTCTCCTATATATCTTCTTCTTCATGTCCTGGGTTCAGACATAACAAAAGGGGTGCCTGCTGCTCAAATACCAGTGCAGGGACAGCATGGCCCAAGTGAAATCTGCCAGAGTCTGCATTAGCATGTGGACAACATGATCTTATCCTGAGATATATTCTAGAATATAGCCATGTGAGAACAGGCCTAGAGACAGTGTGTGGTCTTGTGTTCCCAAGCTTTCTCTAATCCACCTTATCTAGCACAGAATGTTTATGCTTATAAATAAGTTGCTTTTTTTTCTCCATACTCCTTGACCTGGGATGTAGGATCTATCCAAAGAAGGTCCTGATTTGGATTGGATGGAGCCAGCAGCCATGGCAAGTGAAGCAGCATGGAGCAGACTTCAAATTATAATCAATGTTGCTATTGAGGAGGAAAGAAATCTTCCCTCACCTCAAATTTTCTTATAGCAATTTGAAAGAGAAAGAGGATTTATCCTGTTTATTGGAAATGTAGGTAACTGTGTAAAATGGAATTGGTTCAAGAAATGCCTTTAGCTCTGTTGGGCTATGGTTGATCATGTTAAAGCAACATGTTATTGATTATATCCGCCATCCGCCTCAACTAGGATCAGCCTAAATGAAGTGTGACTTTGGAGGCCTCCTGACAACTCTTTCAAGTGGCTGGACCAGAGGGATGGTGATTGTTCTCTAAATATTTCTTGCTGCCCTGCTGCTGCCATTACATTGAGTAAACCTGCTTTTTAAAACTGTCATTTCAGAAAACCTTAATGTGTACAAAGTGTCCCAATATATTTTCTTCTTAACTAGAAAAATGGAAAAAGAATAACATCCTTATAATTTGTGTTTCCTTATGGTTGGTGCTGTGGATTTTGGGAAGAAAAGTTGGGTAGTATATTTACAGTCTATCTTTGTGGCCAGTGCTGCTTTCATCTATAATGCATCAAGACAGAATTCACTGGTATCAAAAGCAAGCCATGAGTTTCCACTTGGCCACACTTCCATACCTGATAATATATGATGAGCCTTATTGGGTGTCTAGGCAACCACTTTGTTGACCTGGGTAGTTGGGCCAACCCTGATTCCAGTCAGCAATGTTAGCTTGGGCTGATGGAAGCTAACTCTGATAAACTTGTAATATTGGCTGCATTTTTATTATTGTTTCTTCTTAAGGAGTGAGCTGTGAACTTATTGGTAATTTGATGATATATTGAATGGGTAAATGCAACATCATTCAATTATCATACCTTTTCTTTTCTTTTCTTTTTTTTTGGTCTTTCTTTAAGACCTGAGTTTGGCCAATATTAGCTGTTTATTCTTTCTATGGAACTGCATTCTGATGATAATTGGGAAGAATATCTAAGTTTTGTGAATGTTGTAATATAAAAATAAAAAGAATATCCATTTTATTAGTCATACTAGAAGTATTATACAGTGTGATTGTGAAAGTCTGCCAATTATTGCTGTTACAGTTACAAATCTGTTCTGAGCATTAGTTTTTGCAAACATGAACATCTGGAAAGATGACATTCTTTTAAACTGTTTTGCTATGATTAATAACAACCTTATTGTGACCTTCAGTTTAATAAAACCCTGCTGCTATATGGTGGTTTAAGAAACCTGTTTTTTTCATTGGCTTTCTTTTGTCTTACCTGATCTTTTAAAATAACAGATATCGGTAGGTGTTCCCTGGGTTCATATGTTAAAAGCTTCTGATGGTTGATGGCTTGTTGTTAGAAAACTCAGCATGGAAGATTGTGCTCGTAACAAGGAAAAGCAATCCCTTGTTAGAATTTCTGCTTGGGAAATGGAAGAAGGAATAATTACAATATATGTGAGATAGATTAGTAGGCATGAGCACCTGCTTATTTATTGCTACAATTAGCCTTTGTAGATGTAGAAACCATTATGCATAATGTGCACTTCTGTTTCTAGTTCCTGTACATTATGTAGAGGAGGAAAAGTAAAAATAAAGTTTATTCTTCCGTTTAAAAAGAGCCTCACTGAAGTTTTCTGTTTTACTGTGCTTTTAAGTCAGAATTATTCATTTTAACTCAGCACTATAAGCATGTATGAATGTGTATGAATTCATTCCTGGAAGTTCACAAAAACTCCTCAAATGTACACATTTTGATATGTACATATTTGCTAACATGTCTTGGTCTAGTTTCCCCTTATTCATGCAGTTGTTAGTGAATTTTTGAAATTTTCTAAAATTTGCTTATGATTTTTTTAAAAAAAATTAAGAGGAATTAAAGATCAGGCAACTATGCAAGATTTTTGTAGATTGTCTGGTAGATGGCAAACATATGTTACTAAAAGCTATATTCTCATTTAGCCAAAGACCAGGGCAAAGAGGTGCATCTTCACTGCCCTCCTAAACATGTAAAGTGAGGATATCCGATGTACCTCAAAGGGGAGACTATTCCAAAATCTGGGGACTGTCACTGAGAATGTGTTATTCTGGGTGCCTACCTCTTTTGCTGCTGAGGCTCTGGGACAATAAATCTTAAGGCATGGGCAAGTTGATATGGAAGAAGGTGTTTCTTTACATATTTGGGGCCCAAGTCATTTAGGCCCTTATAGGACCAATTCAATTATAGTGAATTGGTAGCTAGTTCAGCTCTTATAGGACCAGAGAAATGTACCAACTGTCCTGGTCAGCAGTCTATCAATTGCATTCTGTATCAGTTTCAGCTTTTGAACTGTCTTCAAGGGCAACCCCATATAGATCACATTAAAATAATCCTGTAGTAACCACTAGGCTGCACAGCCTTTATCCCCTGGCTTCCTCTTTCAGCTCTTCACTTGAATGTATGAGGTCTTAGGTGGAAAAAGCCTAGATAAAGTGCCAGCTATTTTCCTACACAGACTTATAAGTATAATGGTGTTTCTCAACCATGTGGAGAGACAAAAAGAACAGTTGTCCTTCTCTTCCTGGTGAGGATTTTTCCTGCCATGGGCCAGAGGATGTGACATCACAAGGACATCTGACCTGCCTGACCCTAGCCTTCATCCAATCACCTCTTCAGATGTTGCCTCGAGGTCATTTCCCCTGCACCCCTTTTTTGGCTGTATTTAAATTCCTGGCAAAATTAAAAGGCTCCTGTCTCCAGCCTCTTTATTTCCTTCCACCGTTTTCTAGTCTATTCAGGTCAGCCATCGTGGCTGGTCTCCAGGATCGAGCTGGTTGAAGCCTGGATAAAACATTTGGAACAAAACCGGTGGATCACAGCAGCTCCCCAACTGTTTCCAAGAACTTCCCTGAGCCAAGTGGTGGATCACGTATCTGGAACGTAATATAATCCAGTGCATGTATAACTGTGGGCAGGTTATCTCTGTCCAAAAGGTGTCTTAGCTCTCAAATCAGCCATAGTTTGTAACAGGCACACTTGGCCATGGTTTCTACCTGAACTTCAAGCATCAGCACAGAGTTCAAGAGCACCCCTAGATTTTGCACCTGTCTCTTCCAGGAATTACAACCTCATCAAGGACAGGAAGCCTCCTAACTACATTGATCCAAGACCCTGTGATGCAGAGGACCTCTATCTTCCCTGGAATCAGCTTCAATTAGTGGCCCCCATCCAGCCCATTACTGACTTCAGGCACCCGTCAAGCACTTTACCCACCTCTCCTGATTCAGATGACACAGAGAGATAGAGCTGGTTGTCATCTGCATATTGATAGCACTTAACTCCAAATCCCCTGATGACCTCTCCTCCCATACAGATCATCCCACCATCTGTGATCATCAAGAGAATCCTGTCTAACTATACCATGCTTTGATGAATGTCTGGAGATGGAAATAGAGCCTTTCACTTTTGTTAACCGTATGAATAATAATAAGTTATCTATATGTAGAAAACATCTACTTATATGTGACCATTAGAAACAATTATACAGTATATCTAATAATTGTAGTAATTCCTAGCTTTGTGGGGGAGGGGGCTGCTGTTTAGTGGCACATCACAGTGGCACCTCCAAGCACAAGGCTAGGAACTTCCAATCTTAGTCATAGGGGGTGTAGAAGTTACAAAGGTTGTACGAGCTTCACAGCTTCAAGGAAGCTTGGTCCACATCAGCACCATCAGTGCAGATAGTTTTGAACTGGCCCAGGCTTCCATAAGATCCGGATCAGGAGGTCTGGTTAATCTGGATCCACTGGTGAGAGTGTTTGTTTATCACTAGTTACTGGATCCTGCTTTCTTTTACTTTCTTTGACCTCTACTACATTTTTCTGAATTGCTTTATTGCTCTATTGTAAACTTTATCACCTGAAATAATGCAAGCTATAAGAAGGGTAGAAATCCTTTATGCAGCATGGAGACTGGAAAAAAAGAAACTTCAAAAGAGAACCTGAAGGTTATGAAAATAACTACAACCTTATCATTTTCAAAACACTATAAAAACCAAGAAAAAAGTGCTAATAGTAAAGTCTTTAAAGAAGAATAACAAAGTGTTAAAATACATAGTAGTTGATTTCCTTGAACTGCCTTGACAGGCTTCAATTCAGCTTCAACTTTTTGAAAAGTTGCTGAATGACAACTCCCTTGGAGAGAATAATGTAGAGCAGGGTTGGTGAAACGCTATTCATAAGAGTGCCTTGTGTGTGAAAAAGGCAATCTAATTTGGCAACTTTGACAGCCTTTTAATTTTTTTTAACCATTCTTTTGACACATACCTTTTCTAGCTGAAAAGGATTTGGAATGATTAATGAACATACATCTTATTTTTTAACAAGTACTGTGCATTTGCCAGTTAACATTTGTCAGTTCTCTATCATTTAGTATGAACAAATGGTCCTAGTTAAGAGAAACAGAAGGTCTGGCAACTTTGAAAAAAAGATGAGTACTTTGGATATTGCTATTTTTGTTACCATAAAAGATCTAGATTATTTAGCTAGAATTGTATCATACAACCCTCTTTATCAGAAGCATTTATGTCTCCTCCACCTCTTCCTCTTCCTTCTCCCTCCTTCCTATTATCATCACACAGTCTGGTAGATGTTTATGATAGGTTTAATTCCCTGACCATGAAAGCTATTTCAAAGACCTAGGATAATCAGATAACAGTACAAGATGATATCACATCTCTCAGTTCTTACATTTGGCCTACATTTTGCATGGAGCTCTTCCCAAGAACTTAGGATGATGTAATATATTGGTATAAGATGTGTGCAGTGAGCTGTATGGCCTTTTTCAGTTGACCAATGGAAATTTTGTCAATATGCAGATATTTTAAGTCCCAACCAAGTTTTCATATATAAATGACACACTGTGTGTTGCTAACCACTGAGACCACAATTGCTGCCTGTGTCACAGACATTCAATTTTGATGTTCAAATCTAGCTGTTTTGTGATCTTCTCAAATTCTTGGTCTTTAACTGCTGTCAGCAGATATTGCTATGTCAATAATCCACACCTTTGTCTCAACTACCATTAAATCTGGTGTATTAAGCACTAAAACCTTGTCAATTTGTGTTCAAAAATCCCATAATATTTTGAGCTGCTCATTTTCTATCACTTTTTCAGTAGTATAACACTACCAACATTTTGTTGCCAGAGGATAATTTTTACAGACATTCCAGTGAATCATTTTATTGACAATTTATGCTGCTCTTTATAATCAATCTGTACAATTTTCTTGCACGAGCAGAGTATATGGTCAACCATTTCATCAGATTCTTTGCACAATAAACTTTTCACATCAGTTGATGATTTTTCAATCTTGGACTTTGAGTGCATTTGTTCTCACAGCCTGTTCTTGAGAAGATAAGATCAATCCTTCCTTCCTTCCTTCCTTCCTTCCTTCCTTCCTTCCTTCCTTCCTTCCTTCCTTCTTTCTTTCTTTCTTTTTATTTCTTTTAACATTTCAGTTTTAGCAATTGCCAGGTTTTATCAGTGTCAACTTTTCCTGTCATCTTTTACAGAAATTGACCACCATCAGCATTATTAATCCACTTGGAAAAAGTCATCAATAACAAAGACTGAAAGTTGGAATTGAGCATCTATAGTGAAAGAAAGTGATGGTTGTGTCAATAGTTGAAGCAGTTCCAGTATGACTGGACTGACATATTAGCACCCAGGCTTTGATAGAGTCATTATTGTTAGCTACAAAAAACAGCACTACAAAAAGCAGCACTGGGAACAGCAACCTCTGATCATGCTGGGTCTTTGGCAAAGATCTGGTGGACAGAGTACCAAACCAGCTACAAACTTCTATTAAACTATGTGATAGTGGGTGATGAAAATGACAATATTTTGGACTAATGATCAATTATGGAGCTGTCATATCTGCTAGTTACCCATGTTTGACTGCTAGGATTACCCTAATATTTTTCCTATATCTGTAGCACACCAAAAAGTATACCAGTATTATAAGGTGGCTAGGTGCCCTCATTTAAGAATCTTCAGGGTTCCAAATGTATTCTACTAGTTAATTTTTAGAATGAGTCCAATGAAAGCCTGTTAGATGGAACAGCATCTTTTGGCTTAATGTGTGGTGTCATTTTATGGCCAAACAGTGATTTCATATTTAGGGTAAGATAGGGAGACTTTTATAGAGAATAATGGCTGACAGATAATTGGAAGCTTCCAATAGGTTTTCCTGAACTGCGTTTTGACTTACAATATATCTTGCCACTGAGTTAATAAAGGATTCCTCAAGAGTACAGTTGTTTCACACCAGCTACCTAATGGTCTTTGTAAGGACACTGGAGTTGTCACTAGAACTGAAGCTTAATCTCTTAATTCTATTCAATTTGAGGTTGAATTGATTTGGTTTCAGTTGTGTTGGTTCGAGTTGCTTTGACTTGGTCTTTTAAAAGATACTGTAAATGGGTTTAACTTTCTCTGATACACACACACACTAATCTAGGAGAGCAGGATTCTAATCCACATTCATTCAAGAAAAGAAAACAAACAAACAAAAAACAATGCATGAACTTGGCCATTTTTTCCAAGTTAGGCTGCATCCAGACAAGATGTAAAACCTGGATTATCCCATGGCTATGTTGGTATTGTCACACTTGTCCATGGCAAGTCCAACATAGCCCCAAGATATTGGGGTGATATCCTGTGCACCTGGGGTGGTAATCGTGCACTTCCTGAAAAGGGGTATTTGTGTCTAGGAAGTAGTTCAGGGAACCTTATGAGTCCAGGGCAGGATTTTTCAAGACTGAATACACCCCAGTGTCTTTCAAGGCATATGAGGATCATCTATCCCATAAGGATGCACTCCCACATCTTGGACCTACCCAGTCACTCTCTGCATGCATTAAGGCAGAAGACCACAAGTGTGTGGTCCACATCCTCAGACTTCATAAACCGAAATAGTCCCTTAAAACTTCACTAGACACTGTCTGCTCCGTAGACACTTCATCAAGTACTTCACCAACAGGTTAGCTTGCAAATTTAGGCTTTGTTTAAGAAGGTTTCATTACTGGACATTTGGGTGTTGTCGCTGTTACTGAAGATGAAAACAGACCTTTATAAGAGATATTAAGAGAGGAGAGGAATTATGGTGGGTGCTAAATGGTCTCAGTGTACTCCACTGCTTTCTTGTTCTTTGGGTGTCATTTGGAACCCATGGAATTGAAAACTTTACCATATTGTATACAGTGAGATTTATAGCAGTCGTGTACTCCAGCAGTGATCTCAAATATATGTTGCTGTCAGTTCCTTTATTCATGTAAAGTGAGAAAATGAAACCAGAGATTTCTGAGGATAAATTTGGAGGAGGAAAAGGAACCAAGTCATAGTTACAGTCTATAGCAAAAGGTCAGGGGCAGAATACCAATAGTAAATTTCTGTCATTAGGCCTGCTTGTAGATGAACTCTCAACTTTCCACCATTTTGAGCTGTGGCATTGGTTTTGTAACTGACCTCAACATTGTTGAGGAAAACAAAACACATATGCAATTGTGCTTTTACAGTTTTACTCAAAATCACACATAAGGTATGCATTACAAAGAGTGCCAGGATGCAATAACCAGAGAAACAGGTGGAGTTGACCTCATTTCTTCCACAAGACAGGGCAGGACTATCCAAACTAACAGTGCAAAAGAAAATCAGAAGTGCAATGAACTAACATAAATGTAATCACTTTTTTGGGAATTAAAAGCAACAGAAAATGGAAGGCAGAAAATAGAGCTATAATTAACCTGTGTCTGGTAAAGTCTCAAAATCATTTACTCCAAAGAGTGAGTATTAGCTAAAGGCAAAGTTCATTACATATTCTACCATTTGTCTGTGAAATAGTGAAATCTATTTCTTGAAAGTTGAAGGTAGATGACCAAACTGCCTCAAAGGGCTATATTTCAAAATAGGTAACATGGTTGTCTGCATGAGTTCATTATTTTTTGATATCTATAGAAGACTGGAAGGTGAATATTTGGATCAGGACCTCTGGAGATTTGGGAGCAAGAACAAAAAAGGGAACAGAAGAAACATGACACATAGAAGAGAGGGATGATGTAGGAAGAGGATTTTAGTGGAAAAATACTGAAATAAGCTGGATATCTATATTATTTTCAGATGGTAGAAGAGCAAAAAAATCTGTAGTTCAGAAAGGTTTTGGATTGTCAGAATAAGAGGACTAATTTCCATATGCAATGTTTAATTCTTTAGGACAATGAATGTGAGGGGAGGCCATACCCCAGTACATACTGTAACAACATATTGTATATTGTTTTATACTTCTTAGATTTTTAATGTCCTTTACTGTTATATTCTATTTTAATCTGTTACCCGCCCAGAGACCTTTGGGTATGGGGCGGGATAGAAATGTAAATAACAATACAAAAACATACTATTAATGGAATGAGTTTGGATGCAGATAATAAGACTTAATTTAAAAATAAACCAAAAAATTCATTGGAATTTTCTTTAACTTTTATTTTTGCAGGCTTTTAGATGCTTAAAAAGAAATTCATATATTTTACTGGGCCTAAGCAGTTAACATTGACATATGAAATTCATGCATATTGTGTGACCTTGGTCTCATGAAACCATTCTACTTGATTTTTCTTTAGCCTTTGTTCATCATTTTGCACAAAGTTTATTTGCAAATATATAACCTGGTAACCGCTGGAGTACAAAATGTAATGAATGAAATGTCAAGGAAATGAAAATATATGATCTATGATCTCCGAAGGGAGTGCATGAAATGTTTCTCACAAACCCTTTGGTAAAAGACAAAATTAAACTGAAGGAACTGTGTAGGTCATTACGGTATATTTCAGTTCTCTGTCAGTTGGCACCTGCCTGCCTTTCCTTCAGTGAAACCGTTTGTCATCAGGGAGCTTTTCATTTAAAAAAAATGTTCAGTGTTACTTTTCATTTTTGTTAATATCTGCTCACAATGAACTTTCAAAAAAATATGGAAAGACATCAAAAACTGTAGTTGTATTAATGTCATCCAGAAACCACCCTCACATATACACATGTAAAACTAGCAACTGATACTCTGAATTTTAAGAAGAGGACAAGAGGATATTTCTATACTAAATGGCATATACATATCAAACTTTTATCTGCCCCCAGTGTGCAACTTAATATTTAAAGCTTTTTCTTAACAGATTCTGAGTTCTGTGGTTTCTGTGATCGTAGCTTCAAAACTAAGATTTGAGGATTCATTTTCTGTAAAAAAAGCCCACAAAATATTGACCATCTATTCAGTTTCTGTAGAGACAAGTATACTTAGGGCTACTGTTTAGCACCTGTATCTTTTATCTCTCACCACTTAAAATGGATATTGTAAATGGCAGACCACAATCTAGAGAATAACTAAGAAGCTATAAAAGCAGTATTCTTCTTGAATGTGTAGCTTCTTTTTCTATGAGCTAATGTTGCTCATGTTAGTCTGGATTGAGGGAGTCCTCACCCACTTCTAGCATACTCTGTTCACACAGGATGCAGTGTAGACTTAGCTAACATACCCACAGGGTGTCATGTCCTGTTCAGCCTCCTCAGAGGAGGGCAGTCTGCCTGCAGTGCCACCACAGGCTGTGAGGCAACTACAGCATGGCACTGTAGGCATTGAAGGGTTAAGGCCAGTTCCAGGTGAGCAGTCACACAGCTCTGATAATGAATCTACC
Source organism: Aspidoscelis tigris stejnegeri (assembly GCA_023333525.1). Classification (NCBI taxonomy): domain Eukaryota; kingdom Metazoa; phylum Chordata; class Lepidosauria; order Squamata; family Teiidae; genus Aspidoscelis; species Aspidoscelis tigris. The sequence goes on along the minus strand of JALMGA010000005.1, from coordinate 46,492,959 downwards.
AGCTGTGAGCCTCATCAAAGCCCCTCTCCTCACCTGCTGAGGAAGCAGAAGCAGCTTAGGCACAGATCAGAATGATTAGTTTAGCTGCACCATGGGCAAGGCCATGACTCCTCTACTTAAGGAACAAGCTCACCTTGCCTCGACATTGCAGACAACTTCATGCAACCCTGTGTAACTCCGTGCCTGTGTTCTGATCTTGAACTACTTTGTTTCTTGCTGACCTTTTGGACTGACTGACCCTTGCTGACCTTCTGGACTCCTTGACCTTGGACTGGAACAGACCTTGAGTATGCCTGAGCCTTTGGAACTGAGTAAGCTGTGCAAGTGTTTGCCTGTTGCTGTGCCGGCCTGTGATATGACACAGGGATCACTTTTTTATGGTACAATGTGATGCTTTGTCATAATAGTCCCCTGGGAGTTCTGAACACATCTCTACTCACATTTGTTGCATAGTTTTCAGGTGGAAAATTGCAGTCTCTATCTTTTATAACAATCAAGATCCAAAGATTCATCTCAAGACAATTTAAATAAGGAATTTCTGGCCAATGTTTCCTATTATCTGTGGTAAAACACCTTTCATAACACTTGGGACTTTTGAATTTTTCTAAAAAAATATTTCCATGATTTATATATATACAAGTTCATTTTTTTCATAACGTAAAATAAGGTAGTGATGTTTGCAATATGTTATTTAAAATACCCATTGACTACATTCCTCAGATATTCTGAAAGTCTAAAGGATCATGAGCCATTTCTGAAAGAAATTGTGAGTCCAGCTGACATCACTCTGTATGAAGATTAATTCAGGGCTTTTGTATGAGAAGAGATTCACTACATTATTTATGCTACTTATATCAACATATATACAATGTATTTGATACCAATATGGAATTCATTGTATGATATTGAAAAACCTTAGGGCAGGGGCAGGCAAACCATGGCTCGGGAGCCACATGCAGCTCTTTGGCCCCTTGAGTGTGGCTCTCCCAGCTTAGGAGCACCCTAATTAATAACAATGTACCTACCTATAGAAGTTTTAAAAATTTGCAGTTATAAATAAGCTAAGTACATTTTTCCTATTTCTTCTCAGGTCCAACAAAGGTGTAGCTGTGAAAAATTCTGAACCCATAAAATTCAGCATTGTAATATAAGTTACTGTCAAAGAAGCAAATATTAAAATGAATTAATTGGCTCAGGACCAATTTGCAAGAATGGGAATGAAGGTGATAATAATAAATGTATTCTTGATAAGGTATTAAAATTCCCTGAAGGAGTCAATCTTTTTAGCAAGGCAGGCACTTAGTGCTGAATTGTATTTGATAACATGTTCAGCCCCCCACCCCCACTTTCCTACTGCTCTTGCAATTAGCCTACTGTGAAACTTGGAATGAATTTGCTGTACAGATAGAAATTTAATTCAGATCTATGCAAATTTAACAGAACAAAGGTTGATTGCCCAAATTGCTTGAGGAGGACGAAATAAAACATCTGCTATTTGTTTTAATTAAAATGTATTTAACGAAAAACATTTCATACATTCTGTTGATAAATCTGTTTTATTTCTAGGCTTAGCAGCAAACATTTGGAACCCAGACAAAGGGATGTTTCCTTCTGCCTCCTTTGTATAACATGGCCTAAGCTAGTGCAAGTTTTAAGGAATAGTTTAGTTCTATCTGGTCTCCCCTGAAATAAATATATAATTAAAATGCTTAAACATGTTGTCCATTTGGGTGCTTCCGGACAGGCCCATTAAAACACATTAGCAATACATACAGAACATATATAAGACCTACATTCCACACAGAAGGCTGGATCTGCGACTCTTCACGGCAGCTGCTTCTGCATTCTGGCATGCGAGACCTGTTCTTAATGGGGTCTTGCCACTGAAAGATCTGGCCTCCGGGGAGACCTAAAAAATTAGGTCTTTCATCCGGCCCCTTGCCTTGATCCATTCAGAAGCAGGACACTTTCGCATATGGAGAGGCGAGGGGCTGGATGTGCCGGCGGCCACCATCTTGGGGAGGGCATAAGCAGGCCTTCCCCCATGTGCCATGCACCAGCAGAAACATGTGATGATTGGCAGCTGCATGCTCCAGTCCCACAGCTCCGGGGACAGTGTTGGCGGCGCGGGAGGCCGGATCACCGGGAAATGGATTTTCTTAAATTCGTTTCTCGGCAGCAGGTACAGAACCACCCTTTATTTCCCTACAAAAGCTACATTTAAATGTATCTCAAAATGGAAAGAATGATACAACTGGAGGGATGGCATTTTCAGTTCATTCTGCATTCCTGTTGCTAGACATGTCACTAGAGTGACGTCGTTCTTTCATACTTTAAGATGGTCCCAGTCCAGTGCAGGAAAGAGGAATTTTACCAATGTTTGGTTTAGTTAATCATGATTTATGTAACTTTTATTATTATAAAGTATATTACATATGATAAATGACAAATACAATCAAACCACATCCATTCCTTCATTCACATAATCTCCCTTTCTCACCCATTCTCCCCTCTCTTCTTCCATCCATTCTTCCATCCCTGGGATTGATCACATCTCAGGGTGTTTTATATGGTCTTCCAGGATCACTTCCTGGTCCTGGAAGAAAGCCAAGTCTGCAGTCCTTAAGACAGGCCTTTTATAATAGTCTGCACCCCTGCAGAATCAGGATTTCGCTGGCTCAGGATTCACACTGACCCTTGTTGACTTTAGGATTCTCTCTGCCAATGTTGACACACAGCAAATATTTGGTCTCCTCATTCGTGTACCTCAACCAGTACACTCGCATTTGACTTGCAAGTGTCTCATGACAGGTGTTCCTTTCATGAAAGACGGTCACAATGAACTTTTAAAAAGTCCCAAAATCCACAGAGAGTTGGCATGGCAACGTGGCACATGTTTCAAAGTCCGTCATGGCAGGCAAGTTTCAGAGTTCTTCTTCCTTCCTTCCATGGTTTTCTTCCAGGATGCCGAGTTCAAATCCAGTCCGGATTTTATTGCCTAAGGGAACTCACCCGGATTGCACTATCAATGGGAGTTCACAATAGCACTGAGTACTGCATACCATTCAGTACTGCATGGTTTAGTTGATATACATACTGCCCTATCAACCAAAGTGGTTCATTGTTTGAGGGAGGACTTTTTCTGCAGAGCTGCTCCTGCTCTGATGTCATTTCAGGAGCAAAGAAGACATTTTGTTTGTCTGACTAGATTCTTGAGCAGAACAAAATCAAAGATAATTCAGCACATTTTTCATTGCCTTGATGGATTCATGGAAGCAGGTCATGCAAGACAAAATTTCTCTCTTTTTTATTTTTTTATTTTTACTTTTGGAAATCTTCATGAATTTGTGTGTCTTCCTTGCGCAGGGACCATGCTAATCTTCTCTGTATCGTTCCAATTTTAGTATATGTGCTGCTGAAGTGAGCACAATTTTTCTATCATATCTTTTGTTTTGAATAAACATTTTCACTTTTAATGGAATCACTGATGAAAAAAAATAAAATTGATGAAATTGAAATTGGCATAGTTTTTACCCCTAAGAGTAACTGCTTCTTCTGTACTCTGCCTGATATAAGAACTCTACCTTGGCTGAAGAATTTTCTAAGAATCATAGAGACTGACCCAATTAAAATTCACCCTCATCAAGACTTGAATTTTCTTGCCAGTTTTGAAAATGAGCATCCATCGTATTCAAATGCATCTTGAGGCATCATTCCAAGATAATAGAGTTCAGTCATAACCCTCATGCATTTTAAGCTGCTACCCCTTTCTGCAGCTCGTTTATGCCATTTGAAATTTTTACTAAATTTTAAATATAAGCAGGCATGAAAGGTACTTTTCTTTGAGGATCTCATGGTTCTAGAATTTTGAGTCAGATGGTCTCTGATAAGCTTATGAAAGTCTGGGACAGCATCTCTTCTGATCAATATTCTTTTTGCTTGCTATTTGACTTAGTTGTGTATTGACAAAATATTCTAAATGTTTGCCTGCATTTTTGCTGCACAGTATTTATTCATTTATTTGTGTTATTTTCCTTTAAAATTACCTTGAAATCATTTCCCATAGAAAGCCAGTCTCAAAATGAACAATCATTTATTTATTTATTTATTTATTTATTTATTTATATACCATGTTTCTGAAGACTGTATGTGGTTTACAAAGAACAAGACAAAATACATTAGTAATAAAAATGATATAGTCTGAAAACTTTATTAAAACATCAATCCTGTTAAATAAATCAATGCATAAAATAAACTAAAATGAATATCTCTCCCAAATAAGAGGAAAGTTCTTTCAGTGCTATTAGAGTGGTATCCAGTGAAGAAAACATATAGAAGACATGCACGTGTGTTCTGTTTCTGGTTCCTTATCTGATTTTTAATTTAACAATCATTATCCAGTCAGCATTCATATAGTTTCAAGAAGATCTTGAATATGTTGATAGAATGAGAATAGGAAGCTCATCCTGGGGAATGTATAATTAAAACAGGACTCAAGAAAGATGAGAATGTTATTCATATTGTACTACTTCTTAGGGTTGTTTTCCTTTAAACTTTTTACTGCAGTGTAACCCAAAGCAACATGGTCAACACAGCTAAACCTCTTGGCACTAGAGATGAAAATATCAAAGCAGCAACATTCACAGAAGAAGCAGCTGCAGCAGCCTGCTCTGCTTCCAACATCCCGTATGACTTCACTAGAATGTTTACAAAAACAGCATGACACCTACTTCTACAAATGACCCAGAGGAGGAAATGTGCTCTGATCAGGCCACAGGTTCCCTGAAAGCTTCCTCTTCCCTCAGATAAAAGGCAGAAGAGGCAGGCAGCTGGGAGTACTCAGTCAAGTCCACAGGGGAAGAGAACCATATACCGTGCAAGAGTCATGTTTTTTGGGGAAGTTAGAAATTCCTGATTAGAAATTGAGTCATCCTCATCTAGAATCACTGGCTATAAAGGGTTCACTTGATACACTCACTTTGTGATATGACAGAATAACATTTTTCACATGTTCCTGGTATGCAGTGCTCTTGTTTACTTAGCAGCCTCTACTAGACTCAGCCATGCTGGTCCACTAGGGCCCTGGTCACACCTTTAGTTCAAGACAACTTCAGTTTGTCTTCTGGTCATGTTACATTATTTTTATTCAATTCATTTTCCAAGCCAGCTTATCCCCATCAGATCTTTTTAACTAGAGTCCTCTTTTGCACAGAACTCGGCCTGTCCTTGAATGCCAGGCCACTTTCTCTTCCTCAGTGGAAGCAGTGGAAGTGGGGGCAGGGGCAGGGGCAGGGGCAAGCTAAAGGAGGCAGAACAGCGCTGTGGTGGATGGGGTCCAGTCTTTCCTTTTGACCAATGCCTAGGGGAGGGCAGCATATGTGCAGTTAGTGAGGCACCTCCCTTTCTCTCCTCAGTTTACGTGTATAATTCCTCTTTCTATCTAGTGTTTTTCCACAATTTAATTAATTGCATGGAGAAGAAAAGCACATAAAAAAGCAGGATGTGTGGAGGTGGTAGGCAGGCTTTTAAAAGAACCACAAATGCACACCCTCACCTCCCTTGAGTGACACAACAGTATCCAATAAGAAAGGAGATAGATTTGACACAGCAAAAGGGGTGGAGAGCCAAGAGTTCCATGGAGGAGGCTCAGGTCGAATGCAGAGACAGATGTGAGTGATGCAGCCCAAAGCAAGGATGGCCTGAGGATGACCTATAACAATCTAGGTGTGAACAGAATTGGTACAAACTCAGTTTGAATTATGGACATCCTATCTCATCTAGGTGTGACCAGGACCTAGTAGTCCTCTGTACTGAGATCTACCAACGATCTGGATGAAGGATCATTGATTTCAATCATGCTCCATCCTTTATGGATGGAACATACTGGTGATGGGCAGGGTCTTCCTTTTCCACATTAACATTAATATTCCCCTTTCTGATCCTGCCTAAGTGGCAGTGCAGAGGAACTCCTCATCCCTCAAGTCTGAAGAAAGCTCAAACTCACAATTTACTTCAATTTTGCAAGCACATATAGATTCAGTGAAAGAAAAGGGAATAATAGAGGTAAATAACTGGAAATTATCTCAGAAGGTAATGAGTTCTAATGCACATTATACAATTATCACAGGAAGAGAAAGAAAAAAGAAATAGCATGTTAACTTGTGGACTTCTGCTAAAGAAATATATAGATCAATGCATGGAAACAGCAGCTATGCAGAACTGCCAAAGCCAGAGCCTCACAGGTTGGCCAACTTCACAGTCCCTGGGTCTACACTGAGTAGCAAGCAAGAAAGCAAGCAAACCTACTTCATCCCACTTACCTTTCATTTTCCTAGACTTTTTCCTATTCTCCATGTTTGTTTAATTAGACGGGTAATCACTTATCACTAATACTTTTCCCTTTATCTTTCAGATGCTTGTAATCAGGTTCACCTATAAGATCATGTATCTCTTTGCTATAAAAAATAGTCCATCTATATAGCGTCCAAATGTTGTGAAGCCTAACCCACACCCCATTACTATTGTATTAGTTATTATAACATGTTATACCTGTCTACTCCAGAACATTTTTATAGTCAGAGGACACATCAGGAAAGTGCCAAGCTCTTTTCTTTCATCCTTCTCTAACTTAGAAAATCCACATTTTGGTTAGATAACCCCAAAAGAAAATGAGTATTTACTTTGCTATGTGTTCTTCCACTCTGAAGTTGGACTGAAGCTGGATTAACTCTTGGGTGCGAACACAGTATAAATGGTTCATCATGGGCTGGAAATCAATATATGACTTTTCTGTGGCTCTTGCACTCCAGAGTTGTTATGCAATAAGTCTTTGCACTGACACACCATTTCACTTTGGAGGATTTATAAGCACGTTGCTTCAGTTTCTATTGTTCCATCCTTTACACAACATTATTTCAGCCTTTTGCATGTACAACAAACGCCATCACAGTTTATTTTTCTCAGGTACATCTTAAGCTTATAAAACTATGGGAAACCATGTTAGAAAACAAATAAATAAATTTAGTGAAATAAAGGTCTTGATCTAAATTTAGGTTTGTCTTGATACAGTATTCTCATGAAAAGATACTAATGCAATAGTGGACTGTTACTGCAGTCACTGTTTAGTTTACAGATATTTATTAAATAATAAATACTTTCAGTGTGTCATCTCCTGCATAAATAGTTGATCACATAATGGCACTTTTCAGGGACTTTAATTCCCAGTGAGGTTGACAGAGGAAAGAGGTGACCCTGTAGTTGCATTTTAGTGTAGACTCATTTTCTTGCATGATTGGGCAGCAATATGAAAGGGTCAAAATTCAAAAAGATTTATAGGCGCTTCTAGTTTGGTAAGGCTAGCAACATTGATCCTGTACTAAATATGTAACAGGAAAATCTATTCCCAACTGGCATTTTAATGTCAAAAAGCACAGGTCATTATTATAACTGAATATATTTTAGGAAATCAGATAATAATTTATCATTTTCACAGCTTCTCTCAATTTTTTTTTTCACGGTCCCTTTCTATCTAGTTAATCTAAGGCTGAAAACGACTTCAAATATTTGAGCTCTCGTACATTTTTCAGTATGGCTGTTACCACCCAAGGCAGAACATGTGAGAATCACGGGAGTCAAAAAGCATGCTGAGTTTACACTGGAGGGTTTAATGGGAGGCCACATTAGCTACAGGATGTGTCTATGCAGAGAGGAGAAAGGTGAGGATGAAAATTCAGACAGAAAAACATGGGCAAGAGGATAGGAAGGCTGGCAGATTCAGCCAAATGGACAGCATATAGATAAAGGTTTCAGAGAAACAGACGGCAGAATACATACTCTGTCTCTTTGTTAGGGAAAAAACTCCAGCCCTGATAAATTTATAGATTGCATATGTAGCCATTAGGTAGAATTTTGTTTTTAAAAAGCTGTCTCAGCCAGCTGATGCAACAATATTTTCTGCAATGGCAAACAACCCTATTCTGTGTTCAAAACTATTAGCCGTTTTTCAGGATCAGGAATAGTGCTCTTAGGTTTGCATTTACGCTGTTTGCACTTACAAATCACCTGGAGCTCACCAAGACTTCCCCTAGTCCTAAATAGCTATGGACTGCTAAAATGCAATCCAAAGCTTGACAGGAAGAAGCTAGAGAGCTCCTGAGTGCAATATGTCCAGGTACAATACTGTGAGTGAACATGACAGTATTATTGTGGCTGCGAAGTTGCTCCTTGTGTCGTGCTTGCCATGGCAATGTCCAGGTGCGCACCAAATGTTGCCAGCTTGGCCAAACCAGGCCACACTTTAAGTGTTGCCACCCTGGTTCAGGGCTTTACCAGTCTTTGAGGTGTGGATGGTTCCCAACGTGTTTGATCTTCATCTGACTGTTATATTATCATACTATACCAGTCAGGAATGTGTGAAGAGGGCCTTGTTCTGGATTATGTACGTGGAAGGTAGGGGTGTGTGTGCATGTCTTTTTCTTTAGGAAAAGCAAAACGATATTGGACACATCAAAAGGGGGTGCGTGAAGTAAGCTGGAGTGAGAAGGAAACAGGTTTTATTTGTCTAAATGGAACATGGACTGGAGAAGTTCTCACCTTTCTTCAATCTTGGCCTTTTTTTCGTAGCTGGGATGAGCCTCTATGGTTGCACCAGCACACAGTCAAAAAACAAAGCAAACTATAGCTCAAAAGCATGTTAGAAGTGGTAACATACAGATTCTAGTGCCTTTTCACTCCTTCACCTCCCGGTGAAAACATCCCAGGGAAGTCAAAATGGGGGATGGATCTGGCATCTGAACTTTGGAATCCTGGATCTATTCCACCCTTACTCAGTGCTTCCTAAGCTCTGTTTTAGAGTGATAGCTAGGATCGCTAGACCATGGCAATGGGCATGTGTGGTGCTATTGCCATGGAGCCAGGCAGTGCAGCAACTGCAGCTGTGCAATCTGGTCCTACACTTTGCCCAGAATTGCAAAGGGAGCATGCCAGGCTATGCCAGCCCAGTGGCTGGTATAGTTGTAGAGCACATTTTTGCACTCCACAACTATACAGTCAGGAGACAGTCCACCACATTGTCATGTCTTGTGCCATCAGCCCATCCTCCTCCAACAACAATGAAGGAGAAGTAGCAGCTGGCTGGCAAGGTGAGCCCAACTATTGGGACACTCAGGATGAGGGTCCCCTTACAAAGGGGCCAGATGTGGGGGCACAGTGGACACAGGCCAGGCCACAGATGCCAAGGCTGGGCCACGCCCATCCGCCAGCATTTTGAGACACGAGAAGGAACAGCTGCAGGGTTCTAAGTGTCTGCAGCACACACACCTGGGGGTGTGTGGGTCTTCGTTGCCTATTTAAACCCACCTCTAGCTATCCCAAGTGTTGCAGACAATGTATGTGTATCCTGGCAACTCCTGTTTCTGTATCTCCTGTGTAATCTGGCTCCTGGACCTGTTATTTGACACCTCAGAATCCCTGGAACTTCGAACTCAGACCATCTTTGACTTCGCTTTCTCTTGAACCCCAAAGGACTTGGTGGTCTTGGTTTGTGTCTCTCGGGGACACGTGTTTGCATCTTCAACTCGGCTGGCTTGAGACATGGCACACATGTGGAACTGCTTTTAGGATAAAAGTGGCTCCACACAGTGTGTATGTCTGGGGCATAGCCAGACTTCCCCAGTAAACAAGGTGCAAAAAAGGCCCAATGGCCTAAGCACTGGCAATATCAGTATACTTGTGGCCACATACTACTTCATTTGGCCCACGAGTTGGCCAATTCATAAGAAAGAATTGACAATTACCTGAAATTTAATTAACTAATCTAATTAACAATTGAAATGCCACTGACAGCTACACAGAGCAGACATGGAGGGTGCCTCAAGATGCAGGGTATCCTCAAAGTGGTTTTTTTTTTCTGTTTTAAGGAATAGTATCAGGCAAAATGCTTGCAGTCTCCCCCAGTAGTGGGCACCTTCAGTGTTTGAATGTTGCACCCCTTGGAGTTTCTCAGGGCATCCATTGCTGTAGGTGTGGATGCTCAAGGGCTAGCCCAGGGTCCATAGTGTATCTCACTACCATGTAATAAGAAAATCATTTGGTGGTGGTACATGCATTCACTTTCCCTTAAAAAAGAGAAATTAGCCTCCAACAGCTTGGCTCTGCTTCAAAAAAACAACAACTGGAACCATTCACTTAGATCTGGGGTTATTCTGTTATATCCTGCAATACTGTTTTATATAAAATATTGACAGCATCTATCAAAAACAGAAAGTCTTTGAACCTGACAGATACAACTGCATTATCATTAACTGACTGATGTAGCTCATGTTTTACATGAAATTGTTTTGGAAATTATTGTACAGCTAGAATATAATTCATACATTGCTGGCCTATTTATGAATGACTTGATCTTATTTGGATCTGTGTTTAAAAATGAAAGACAGGATAGTAATGGTAAATATTGAGATCAAACAGAGAAGCTTGATTTTTTTTTTAAAGGGAAGTATACTTTACTGCATTTTGTAAAATCATTCCGAAAATTCAGATTTCTAAAATAGCTGTTGTAGAATGTTCCCTCCTCCTTTTTTTTGTAGCACTTTGAAGTTAGCACTTAGAAATAACTTTCAAACTATATCTTTCACACCTTTAATTTGATTTTGCAGTACTACACGTGATATGGACATAAAAAGCAATGATTAATATAGGCTTTCCTAACAGCAGTGCCAAAACCTAGCACTGAGTTCTTTTGTATCAAATACCAAGCATTTGTCCTTGAGAGTCTGAATTACATTTACTTTCAGTCTCTTTTGGCACTCTGACTGATCTTCTCTTTTAATTTTCTGAAGATGCCATAAAAAAGAAAAGAGGAACAGGGCAAAAAACAGGTGGTGGAAAACTGCTCATTACATATGGTATTCCTATTAACCTTCCAGCCTTATTTATTTTTTTTAAGAGTGGTAATATCTTCTTTCTTTAAAAATTAATTACTATATACTCCATATGATATCACGTATATATAAGGACTTTTGAAATTTGTAGGTATGGTGCATTTCTGAGATAAAATTCCCATTTTGCTTCTCTGTTAAGATAAAATTCACAGAAACTGTCTAAGTATTCTGTGAGTATAATGTGGCAGTTTAATTTAATTAGTATAAGCAATAATCATACAACAATTACACATAGAAGAATGGAGGGCCTTTCTGCACTTGTTCCAGGTGTAATTCTGGAACAATCTAGGATGCTGCCATATTTTTAAAGACATCTGTAGAAGATAACAAATTATGGTTTAACTCTCTCTCTCTCTCTCTCTCTCTGTGTGTGTGTGTGTGAGAGAGAGAGAGAGAGAGAGAGATTTTGTTTATAAAAATGAAGACCTGGCAAAATCAAGGAACACAAATTCCTACTGGCACAGGTACAGGTCATGCAGAAACAATTAAAGTACTATAATCTCCCAGTGAGCCAATCAAATATCTCTTGAGAAAGCAAACAGGCAGCAGGAAGAACAAATCACAACCACCATCTGATTACTCTAGTTAATATTGCCTCAGGCCAATGCAGACACATTTAAGAAATGTAAATAAGGAAGAGAGATGCTATTCCTTTAACTGATTAAGGAGGAAACACTTGTGAAAAATGAAGGTGAGCAGCAGGAGAAAATAAACAGCCTTTAGCATTTTGAAATGGTTCATTTTCAGAAAAAAAGATTATTAGAGTTGCTGCTGAAACTGGAATTGATTACTTGGAAAGCTGGATATATTCACTGTGTATTTCCCAATTGTGCCACAAGATTCAGCCCAGGAAAATTAGATATTTCTATAATTGAAACTAGGATTGATTATGGACTTATATTTAATACACCTGGAAAGTCTGCTTGTCTAAGGTGCTTTCTGCATTTACTTGCCCTAAATCCAGATGAATGGGTACAGAATAAATGGGGCCCTTGACTGGGATCACATGGAGGCATGGGCTGGATCAGTGCCAACAGTTCATTTCAGAATTGGAATTTTTAGAATGTCTCACTGACTGTGAAGCTCATGTGGATTTTGAAGGTTAAGAATTAAACTTCCTAGGCTGCATCTAGATTTGTTTATAGTGTGCAGTGGAATGCACATTCATGATTAGGGCATCACACACAATGATGATACATCATCGTGGCATCACATTATCTAATTGCTACCGCACAGTTACCTTAATGCTGATTTAACAACACTCGCTGCACAGTATAAAGAAGATTCAAATTTTTCCCAACAGTCCAGTCAGAACGATGAGAAGAAATGAACAAGAGCAGGAAGGGCAGCTCAATTTTGACTGGATGCCTCATCCTGCATGACCATGTGCAGCGCCTCAGCTCTCGTAGCTTCCAAGGAGGAAGCTACGGAGCTCCTTTTTAACCAGGATGGCTAGTCATCACTGCGCAGCAGGCAAGCTGCACTTTTCCCTTTAACTGTGGATTTATTCCACAAGTCTGGAGGCAGCCCAGGTCTCAGAGCTATGGGATGTGCTTTTCAGTGGCATGCTATGAGCACTACTGAAAAGCCCCCAGTAGTTATGGGATGCAGAAGAATGCCTTCTGCATACCTCCCATGTTCCAGAACAAGGTTGTTGGCCTTCTGAAATAGAACCTTTCATCTATGGGTTCAGGCCCATTATCAGCTCCATATATATGGTGAGGATGTCACAAATTTGGCTTAATGAGTTATGTCACATTCTTTTCTGTAAATGGTTTAAAAATTTTGAGGGTTGGGGCAAAAAAATAAATAAATTGCCCCCTGGCTGGCTTACAGCCCTGCGTGGGTTGCCAGAAAGGCTGAGGGTTCTCCTGCTAACAACTTCACTGTTGACTGAGAAGCTGACAAGAGAATAAAATAAAGAATGTCACTGGGAATGCCCAATACACAACACACACACATTTTTTTAAAAAGGAAAAGGGAATGTCAGGCAGATAGGAGAAGCACTAATCTATGCAGATCAAGAAAGGCTACACACAAGTAAGTGTAACCACACACACAGCTTGATAAAGTAGACCTGACTGAAGTTTATTAAATCATGCATAGTGTGAAAAAGTTATATAGATTTTAAAAACAACCACCACCACCCACTTCTATTTCCTAGCATCAGAACCTAAAGTCAGTCTAAGATCGCATCTCCACTTTTGGGTGGAGGTATCAGGTTCTGGTCACTCCCATTTTCCTTCTTAAGTCTGGGCCTTTCTGCACAGAAGGCCCATGTTCAGCACAGCCCGTCCCACTGATTCCAGACATGGGAAGGTGTAAGCAGGATCAGCACCATATGTGTGTTGAGGCTTGTTCAGACAGCCCATGCCACAGCCTTTGGAGATTAGCGCAGAACCATATTATAGGTCCTGAATAACCCTTATGATCCGGATTTCCCGAGCTGTGGTGGAAACAGATGTGTCCCTAATGGGGCCTGTGGTGGAAAAGGGCTCATCCGGCTCTCAGCCAAATAAGTCCTTAATGGGTGCTTCAATGAGTACTTAGTGCTAGTGGGAAAACACCCTAGAATTGGGCAATGGGATCTAGAGGAGGCTCGGGGGGGGGGGAAGGAGGCACCCCAAACTCAAGACTTTGAAGTCCCTCCAAAGATGGCTCTGAAGTCCCTCCAAAGTTGCCTTCGGAGCCTGCGCTAATCTCCAAAGGCAACTTCGGAGATTGCACACCCTGTCCCCCAAAACACCTGGGGTGACAGGTAGACCCCTTGTGGGTAGATCTGGATTTGCAAATGGGTGCTAGACGACCCATGAAAACACATTGGGTACTTCCCTTAATCCAGATCTACTAGATCCAGATTAAGGGAAGTACCCATTCCTTAGATCCGGATTAAAGGAGCGGTGGAAAAACACTCCCAAAGTTCCTAGCCTCTGGGGTGTGTGTGTGTGTTTCCATTTCAGCAGTGCACTATCCCCCAGCACTGGCATGCATCCACTGATAGTCCAGGACAAGGAAGGTGTGTTATCTGCATGCTTCCCATGTTACAGTTTGATCTTATTCTAGTCCAGAATGTTCATGGGAGTGTGGAGGAGCAGACTGGCATGTGAACTTCAAACAATCTCTAGAGCACTCAGAGGTCTTTTTTATCACTGCATGGAATTGCAACCTCATTCAAATCATTTTAAAAAGCCCAATTCCAATGAAACCAGCCAATACTAAAACCTTTATTATCAATATTTATCTGACAGATGTAAAATGTGATCTGTTCTAATTGGCAAATGTCAACTTTATACTGTGCTATTTTCTACGTGGAGCAATTACATGTTCTAACCATATTGATTTTCTCATTCCATCAATTCTTCCAGAAATTAGCTGGGCAATTTCCAAACACACTATCAAGCTTTAAAACCTTCTGCAGCAGACAGTATCTTCAGGCCATTAGTTTAGTACGTGAACATAGGTTCAGATAGCATTGAATATTTAATTTCTTCTTTCTGAAGATTTCACAGCTTGCAGGTACTTTAATAACTCAAACAAAATAATTCATAGAAGCAAGAAGTGTGTTGCAATTCTGCTATGTTCATGCCTAATTCAAAATGCTTCATGCTTTATACAGTCAATTCTTATATAAAACACTTGTGAATGAAACTTATGCGGTTTACCAATTTGTAACAATGGCTGTGGTCACACCTAAGGTTTAATCCAGCTTCAGTCCAGCTTCAGAGCAAGAGAACACAGCAAAGTGAATTTTCATTCCACATTTTCTGTCTTATTTAACACTGAAAGAAAACAACATGTACTTTACTGATGCATTCTCTCACTCTCAAAGTGGTCTGAAGCTGGATTAAACCTTAGGTGTGAACACAGCCAATGAGAATCTGTTGATCTAAGCAATGAAAATTAAGTTGTTATTGTTATTCTTATTCTTATTACTAAAATAGGAAGGTTATTTGACATCACTCTTTCCTAGGCTGTATTTAAGAACATATAGTTATTCTAGTGGCACTTTATAGTAATGATATTCTGGTTTTTGACTCTTAGTTCTATTTTAAAAATGAATGATTAGACTTTTATTTTGGTGACCTAACAACCAAATGAACAACTAATGACTTATGCAAAACACAGGAAGATTTTAAATGCCTGGAATTAATTTAATGTTTGAAGTTTATCATCCATGTCAGATGCAATATTTTGAGGATCCAGATGCAACACAGAAACTTTTAAACTGATCTTAAATGGTGTGATGGTGGTATTTTTTCTCCAAGCCCTCCTTCTAAGGCTAGACATGGAGACATGGGCAGACACAAAGACAGTTTTACAGCCTCTATTTTTTACCACATGTGTTGAGTTAAGGTCATGGAAGAAGAAGGAGAAGAAGGAGGAGAAGGAGAAGAAGGAGAAGGAGAAGAAGAAGAAAAGAAAAGGAGAAGAAGAACCTGTAAGGTGGGTGGGGCTGTGAGAGCTCAGAAACAGAGCTGTGACTAGCCCAAGGTCACCAAGCTGGCTTTGTGGAGGAGTGTGGAATCAAACCCAATATTCCCAGATAAGAGTCTGGCTCCCTAATGACTAGACCAAACTGGAAAATCTAGAGAAGTGAAAAAGTATACAAGGAAACTGTCATTCTGGCTGGATTACTGGTTGCATAAAAAAGAAGAAACAGCAGATAATGGGGGAAAGTCCAACAGGGACAGTTTAAAACTATGGTAAATGCCTTGTTTTGCACGACTTTGCATTGAAGTGTACTTCTACTAATAAACTGAATAAAGCAGACACTAAGAAACCAAAATTTGGGTTAGTGTAGACGTCTCAGCAGGCTTCACAAATGTTCTACTGCAGATGCCCCAGGTTACTAAATATCTTTAGACAATCTCTAGACTATAGCATCTATCCATATAATGACAATATGAGTACTGACTGATGATGCCTTTAGATGCCAAAATAGGCTAACATAAAAACAAACTAAAATCAATAAAATTTCATATATTATAACATAATTCTAAATACAAATCATAGCCTATGAGCAAAAGCTGATGGGACAAGAGTTGTGTGGCCCAAATAGATTTAATTAGACACAGTTTACTGGCAAAAAAAGTATTGGCATGGAGAGGTCGAGGGAGTCTCCACAAATCCACCAACCTTCCCCTAGCTTCAAACTGAGCCATATAATCTTTGCTCCAGAACTGCACATTATTTATTACTGTTATTACTATTGCTGCTGCTGCTGCTGCTGCTACTACTACTACTACTACTACTACTACTTACTGCTGCTACTACTACTACTACTTACTGCTACTGCTATTGCTATTTAAAAGTTATTATAAAGCACAAAGTACAAATAATCTCTGGTAAACAGAAGTGTGAAAGATTACCCCAACCCCCAAAGAACTGGTGACCGATACCTAATATGACCATAATGCTAATTTCATCATAGTGTGAATACAACTTCACCAGTTCAGACCTTGTTCTGTACATGATGTTCTACTTTTTTAACTATGTACATGATGTTCTGTACATGATGTTCTACTTTTTTCAGATTTAACTATGGGTTAAATCTGAAAAAAATTAAAAGAAAAGAATGTAGGTTACAAACAAATATAAGATTAATTGCAACAATATCAAATGAATATAGATTTCCTAAATTCCACTCCTTTATCTGATACTAGTCACTTAAGAGTGTTCAATGAAAAAGGCTACAATTTTGTAAAAAGGAATGTTAAAAAGAAGTAAAGAGTTTTAGGAAAAGGAGGGAGCAACAACGAATGCACTAAACACAGGTGATCTAGTAATATGTTTTCTGATTATATGCACAGGAAACCAAACAGCAAGCAGCCACTTAAGTTTTCAATTTCTCTTTATTGCTATACTTATAAATTGGCTGTAACTGCCAACGTTGGCCAAACCTTTCCCCAAACACTTGAAAGTCCCTCACAGATGTTTCTATGATGAAGAAACTTTAGAAGAGTCATCAGGATCTGATTTTCCTCCCGTTCCACTTGGCTTTATGGTGAACATATTAAACTTGAACACAAAAGTAGATTAAAAAAAGAACTTAGTGAAATTTGTGCACATTTGTTCAGAGTTCAGCTAAGTCTGTTTTAACTCTTGGCTGTTGCTGGCACTGTAGCATGCATTTCCTGAATCCCCAGCTTTGAGAGTGCTGTGCCACATAGGCAGGGCTTTGGCAGGCTACAGACACCTTCAGACCACAATATTGGACCGTTTGACTAGCATATAAGTTGAATGTATAGAGAAAAGACCTGGAACCCTGAAATCCCTATACCAGAACAGAACCAGAGATCCAAAATATACTATTTTAAAACACAAACCTCAATTCCAATAAAAACAAGGAAAGAGGAAGCAGGTAGATGTGGTGTGCAACCAAACCTGCGTTGCCCAGTCCTAAGCTCCATTTACCTGGAAAGGGTACAAACAGCGCTGTGCCCAGCTGTCCCAGCCTGGTGACTAGTATAGGTGCAGAGAGCTATATGCACAGGGCACATTCTGGCATATGCAGAGCTGCTTCTAGAACAGAAGCAACTCCATGAAGTGAGTTTGGGGGTTTTTCCACCGTGCTCCTTTAATCCGGAGCTAAGAAGATCCAGATCTGGGGAATGGGTATTTCCCTTAATCCAGATCTAGTAGATCCGGATTAAGGGAAGTACCCAACGTGTTTCCATGGATGGTCTAGCACCAAATAGCAATGGGTGCTAGCCTCCCTGCTGTGGAAACACCGGAGCACCCATTTGGAAATCCAGGTCTACCCACAAGAGGTCTGCCTGTGCAGCAGTGGAAACAAATGTGTCCCAAATGGGTGCCGTGGTGGAAATGGTATCATCTGGCTCACACCCAAATGGGTCCTTAATGGGTGCAAAAATGGGTACTTTCTGACAGTGGAAAAACACTGGAGAATCCTGGAATTTCTCCACTGGAGGAAGTGAGGAAAGGCCCTACCACACCTGGGCTAGCATGGTACTGGATACTACACTGTTTGAAAATGTTCATTAACTACTTAACCTAGCGAGTAGGGACTGCAAAGTAAATACTGTGATGTCTCTCTTTCTCTAACTCTAATGTATTAACTTTCTCCTTTGTCATGATCCAGTTGTATGGGATTGTCTTTTTTCTTTTCACTTCAAGGCCATTTCAAAGCAATGGAATTTTTTTTATATAAATTCCAATACAACAGTATCACAACTACATTTGGGGCTTTAAACAATAATGATATGCAGGCAAGCTTGTAAAGAAGATTTAGCATGCTGCAAACTCTAAAGAAATAAGCAGAGTTTGTGTGAATAATGATATCCTTGGGTTATTCAATAAGTCTTGATAAGTGTCAGTAATGAAGTGAGACATGCTTAACTTGTTTTATTTTTTTTTAAAGAGGTTGATACCAAAGCAATAGTAACTATTAAGCTTTTAAAAATATTAATATTTCAGGGATGACATTTTACTGGGAATATTTTTTTTTCAATTATGCATGTGCAGCTATGAGAATATTTGAGCATAAAACTGTCATTTCAAAGCCTGGCTATAATGAAGTCATAGAATTATTGGCCCTTCTTGCATTTACCTGCTATCCTATTCCAAACCAACCACTGGAATGCTACGTTTGTTCCCACACATTGCTTCAGAATTCCTGAAGTTGCCCAAGCCCTCTCTGAACCATTTCTGCTGCAAATGATCTAAAAGTTGTCCACAAGGCATTCCAGAGGCATGAGTAATGGCCCAGGAATTGCATCTTCACACTCTTCTGGATGCTGTGAGATGTGAGGGTTAAGATGGCTGCAGCTATGCCATCGTTTACATCTTCCGGATCCCCCTGAAAAGTCCAAATGTGCACTATCTGACCCGAGGGAGCCATTCACAGTTTTTCTGCTGCTGGAATAGAACAGAGGTCCAGGATGCAAACTGCTAATGTCCTCAAACATTCCTGATGTTAACTGCTTGGTGATGGTCTTTGGAAACCGTTGAAAACAAGTGCAAAGTTGGTCATCATCTCTTATGTATGTTTTTCCTTGCAGACACAGTCTGTTCCTTGGTGAATGCAGTTTATTTTTGGCTTTATTTCAAACCACCTTGAGATGTCTGAGTAGAGAATGGGACAGAAATGCAAACTACCTACCTAAGTACCTAACTAGCCTACAGTGATATGTCTGTCTTTATTTTATTTTATTTATTTATTTGTATTTCTATCCTGCTCTATACCTGAAGGTCTCAGGGCAGGTTACAATATTATATTTATCTTAGACAGGTCCCTGCCCTCAGGTTTACAATCTAAAGAGACAAGATACAAAAGGAAAATGGTGTGGGAGGGAACAGAGAACAAAAGTGTTATTGCGATGGTAAAATACTTTTATTTCCTTTTTCTCCTCCATTCCCCACAGGCAAGATGGTTCCTTCATAGCCCGTGTGGTGACAGTCTGGAGGGAGGGGTCAATGCTGGGAGCTTTAGTCTCTCTAGTCTCTCTCTCTCCTCCATCTGTCCGTCTGTCCGTCCTTCCATCCATCCATCCTTCCATCTATCTATCTATCTATCTTGCTTTTTCTTCTGCAAATTCCACTCTTCGTGACAGTTGACTCCACCATTTATGACAGCCTATGGATAATACTGCAAAGCTATCAAAGCTATCTTGGTGCATATTTGACCTTAGATGAGATGTTTTCAAATTTAATTTGGAAAAGCTTCTTCTCCCTGATGTGACTGTGACTGGTACTGTCAGACAAGGCACCTCAACATTTATAGCTGTGTAGAACAGACATTTTTGGCAGGAGAAGATTGTATTTTATATCTAATTTATATTCAATCCTTCCCCTTCAGAGGACTTGGATTGGCACATAAGATCTTAAAAATGAATACGCTGCATTACAAAAATTAAAAAAACCTTACAAAACTAAAATGTTCAGAAGTAAAAACAATTTCTCCAACTTCAAAATACAACAGAAGCAGTGATGAACAAAACCAGTTTCAAGTATAGAAGTTAGACAGTTTGTAGAGACATGATCTCTTTCTCTCTGAATTGTAGGGCAGTGTTGTGTCTTAAGGGTTCTCCAGGAGAAAGAGTTATATTTTAAATATTTTAAATATTTTATCTTTTTAATATTGTGACCCACCCTGGGATCTTGTGGTGAAGGGCAGCATATAAATAAATAAATAAATAAATAAATAAATAAATAAATAAATAAATAAATAAATAAATAAATAAATAAATAAATAAATAAATAAATAAATAAATAAATAAATAAATAAGCTGCCAGCCAAATAGAAAGGAGCTGCACAGATGTGGCATCACTAAGAGAAAATTGATTGACTAAGAGAGGTTGACTAATTGCATACTAGCTGTGGAGCATGAGATCAATTGCAGATCAATATATGATATGGTTAATATGGCAAAATAAATTTTTACTGTCAATTTCACCTCTAATGAAAACAGCCTATCACCCAGGACTCAAATACATATCTTCAGAAATCTGGACAAAATCAGAGGATAGAAGAAGAGTAACAATACAAGGCTGTTTTACAGCAGGAGGACAACTTAAAATATTAACTATAAGTGAGGCTACCGCTAATCAAAGAGTGGGTTGGTTTATCTGGTATAGAATAGAACAATTCTTGAACTCAGCCGAAATTTAAAATGCTGTCTCCTACTCACAAACAAAATTTGAACTATATAATAAGACATGCAATGGCATCTCTTAAAGGCATAACTTCAGCAATTTATAAACGTATGATGGAATTACAAGCTCCCCAAATGGCAACTTTGAAAGACCTATGGGCAACTGATATGCAAATAAATATATTAGATCAAAAATGGAATAATTTGTTCTATAAAAATCATATATGGTACACATCAACAAAAATAAAGGAAACATATATAAAAATACTATACAGATGGTACCTTACACCATTAAGATTTGCTAATACAACAAGAACAAACAATAAGGATTGCTGGAGAGGTTGTCAAAAATTAGCTATATATTTTCATATAGTTTGGCTTTGCCCTTCTATGCAACAATTTTGGACTGAGATATATGAACAAATAAGGCAAATGTTTGAAATAAACATCCCATTTTCACCAAATATTTACCTATTGCATGGAATTACTGAACTAAATTTGGATATAAATGCACAAACAAGATTACATTATTTGATAGCTGCAGCTCAACAAATACTGGTGAAAAATTGGAAATATGATGATAATCTAAAAATAAGGGAGTGGCAAAATGAGGGTGCTTCCGCACAGGGGCTAATTAATCTGGGTCTACTGCACCTGGATTTAGTAAAACCGGATCCCAAGGGAACCGGTCTCACCAAATCTGGATTCCCAGTAGATCCGGATTTAGGGGGTAGATCTGCATCTAACAGATGCGGATCTACCCCTCGCCCCGTGCCGCCGCACACGCAGCATAGATCTGGATTGGAGACAGGTGCTGTGCGGATGCACAGCACCCGCCTCCCATCCGTGCCCCTGGGCCCTCTTCCGGCCCGCCATGATTGGCTCGCCGGAGCCAAGCATGGTGAGCCGGGGGACCTCGCTACTGCGGCTTGCCCTTGCCCCAGAAGCGGCGGATCGCCGCTTCTGGAGCCAGGACAAGCTTCCCTAAAGCCCACCCTAGCCCACCCTGGGGGAGCGTGGCGAATCCCCTCCTTACCTCATCAGCGTCGCCTCAATTCTGAGGGTCGGCGCCCAGGATGCAGCGCGCCTGCGTTCTGCGTGCCTCCTGAGAGGCTGGAGCTGCTACTGGCAGCCCTTGCCCTCAGGAGGCATTCTGCGCAGAATCGGGGTGACTCTGACAAGATAAGGAGGGGATTCGTCGCGCTCCCCCCAGGGTGGGCTAGGGTGGGCTTTAGGTAAGCTCACCCTGGCTCCAGAAGTCATGATCTATAAGAACATAAGAACATAAGAGAAGCCTTGCTGGATCAGGCCACAGCCCATCTAGTCCAGCATCCTGTCGCACACAGTGGCCCACCAAATGCTCATGGGCTTCTCAAGCAGAGACAAGGACAAACCTTCTCCTGCTCTCAGATCCCAGCAGATGGCCTTAGAAGCGCCCCAGTTCTTCCCCCACCCCCAGCCTGAAGGATGCACCTAGGCATTCGTTCTAGTAGCCATTGATACATCTGTTGTCCATAAATTTGTCTAACCCTACCTTAAAGCTATCCAGACTGGTAGCTGTCACCACCTCTTCCGGCAGCACATTCCATAAGCTGATGACCCTCTGGGTGAAGAAATACTTCCCCCTGTCAGACCTTATTCTCCTACCCATCAGCTTCATAGAGTGCCCCCTGGTTCTAGTGTTGTGTGATAGAGAAAAGAAATTTTCTCTATCCACCTTTTCTATACCGTGCATAATTTTATATACTTCAATCTGCCGCTTCTGGGGCCAGGGTGAGCCAAAAGGTAGGAGTCCCCCGGCTAGCCATGCTTGGCTCCGATGAGCCAATCATAGCGAGCAGGGGGAGGGCCCTGGATAGGCACACTTGCGTCGTGCGGACGCATCCTTTAAGCAGGGATGGTGTGGATGCACCTACCGGACGTGTGCTACTTAGGCCCCACAAATGTGGATGCACCGCCGAAAACCGCTCTCAAAGCGGTGTTGCTGTGCGGACACACCTCACTGGAAGTGTGCCACACAGCAACGCGTTTGCGGATTAGCCGCGGTGAAAGTGTGCTAAATGGGTGTTAAAGGGCCTGTGCCGAAACACCCTGAATTATGGAAAATAATGGTTTTGGTTTGCACATGTTAAACAAATTTATCATGTGTAAACAGTGTCAAATAGAAGGTAACAACACTAATGAGTATTTTTGCCAAATATGGGAACCACGTATAGAAAGATTGTTAGCACAAACAAATACATGTAGCCCTAGAAAAGAATTTTTCTATTAAAATGGCTGCATGCCTAGATAGTAGCCACAATTAAGCCAACTGAATTGGTCTATGAAAGGGGAGGGGGGAATGTAAAACAGTACATTTTGTATTGATTTACTATTGCTTTTACTTGATGTATATATCTATGTATGTAAGTTAAGTATGTTACTGTCTAATATGTAAAACCTTTTTTTTAAAAAAAAGGACTATAGCTATGAAAAAGGAAGAAAGGTTGAAATAGGACTTTGGATAAGGGGTGATGAGACAAGCAGATTGTCAAAACTGTAAAGGAACAGGAGGAGGAGGAGGAGGAAGGTGGATAAGAATGAAGAACAGGAAGAACAGGAGGTGCGATCAAAACTAAAAGGGTACTGAAACAAAAAGCAACATGAATTATCTGAATCTCTTTTTATAGCATAGCATTTGGGGGAAATCCCTGAATCTGAACCTATTTTCCCAAGAGCAGAGGCTAATGAATTAAAACAAATTAATGAGAAGTTAAACATCCACAGAGCACCAGGCCTGACTAACATTTATCCAAGAACATGTCATTTGTTAAAAATCTGCAACATATTTTTTTTTAAAAATATGACAATTGTTACTAAACTGGAATAAAGACTGGAAGGAGGCAATGTTATCCTATTTTAAAACAAACAAACAAGGAGAGACAGAAAATTTTATAGGCTGTCATAATAATGTCTGAGATTGTGGGAATCATTACTAAAAATAAAATTGCCAAACCCATAGAGGAACAGGTATTACTGAAGGCTAGTTAACAAGGGACTTGGAATTGTGGGTCCTGGACCACTCCAGCTGGAACGGCTCCATCTTTCAGACTGGATCTTATCAGATGAGACATCTGTAAAGGGCATCCTCAGAGGGGTTCCACAATCCCTGTTGGTAAAGACACCTTAGTGGGTGCACCCAGATAGGACAAAGATAGCACTTTTACAACACTGCTATAGTAGGGTTGCCTCACAGATTGGACTTACCTTTCTGAATGGAGCAGCAATCAGACCTCTGTCCGGTGTGAATGCACAGAAGCTGAAACAGCTGACCATGCATGCATGGAGGTGGCCATATGCACAAATTAGCCAGATTGCATGTGGCTCGAAACAAGGAAAGACATTTCTGGGGCTAGTGCTGTCAGAAAAGAAAATGAAATATTTGGGGAGCAATATCTGGCATTATTTCTTTCTACTGGAGTATTGGGCTTCCGTCCGGATGCAGCCTTTATCTCCATTTGTGAGGACCTTGATGTCAGCCTTAGAAACAGGAGTAAGAGTGGAAGAAGGGGGGTTTCCATCTTATTTGTCACAGTTTTAGGGTTGTTGTGCCATATTTCAGTTTTTGCTTCAAACCTAACCTTTTGGATATGGCTACAATATCCATCTTCAGAGGCAGGATTACTAGAAGAATTGTCTTTTACTTAAGTTCATAGCAGAACTATGTAACATGGTATAACAATCCAAAACCTATGACCTGTGAAAGGAGTAAATTTATCACAATGCCATGTCTCTAATTCCCAGATCCATTGTATGGAACAGGTGTTTGCTGAGGCTGAACCATTCAGAGAGAGTTTGGGGAAAGAAAAAAAAAATGTTCAAGTGAAAGCAGCAGTCAACTGCTCTCTCTTTTCTCTCTCCTGATTCTGGATTCTTTTCCCCAAGTGGTCTTGCTGCTGAGATGGGTGAGGCAATATTGTGCTAGGCCTACCTGACTAGACGGCGCACCTGCACAGAACGCTTCCTGAGGGCAAGGGTGCCGACCCTCAGAATCGGGGCGACGCTGACAAGGTAAGGAGGGGATTCGCCATGCTTCCCCCAGGGTGGGCTAGGGTGGACTTTAGGCAAGCTCGCCCTGGCTCCAGAAGCGAGGGCGAGCTGCAGCAGTGAGGTTCCCCGGCTTGCCATGCTTGGCTCTGAGGAGCCAATCATGGCGGGCCGGGGGAGGGCCCTGGCTAGGCACACTTGCACCGTGCGGACGCATCCTAAGTGGATGCGTTTTCACGGTGCAAGACCACTTGAAATGTGGTGTGTTATTAACACCCATTAGACACATTTTAGTCACGGATAGGCGCGCACGCACCTACTGGAAGTATGCCTAATAGACCCCGCAAATGTGGACGCGCTGCCGAAAACCGGTTTGAAAACAGGGTTGCTGTGCGGACACACCTCACCGGAAGTGTGCCAAACAGCAACACGTGTGCGGTCGCGCACTTCCAAAAAGTGTGCCTAATGGGTGTTAAAGGGCCTGTGCGGAAGCACCCTGCACCTGTATTATTTGGATAATGGAGCAAAGCACGGCCAGACACATTTTATTTTATTCATTCTATTCATTATTTTATTCATGCTATATGTTCAGAAAGTTATTGAAGAGTTGCCTGTTTCTGTGGCCTTTGGCTGAGGAAAAAGCTTTCCTTTCCCTCTTTTAGGCACTGTTGTTGCTTTAGTGGGTTCGTTCAAATTTGTTTTTACTGTTATAGGCAGAAAAGGTTGCTGAAAACTCATCTATATCAACATTATATGGAGACTTGCAATCTCTGTTGCACTGTCAGATATCCCATAGCTGCTACAACATCAAAGGTACTTGTGGCTAATAGTTCTCAGAATATGAAAAAAACTGCCATCCATAATGGTTATTCTTTCACCTGACTTCCAGATACCTGGCATAGAATGCAAACTGCTTTTTATCTCAGATGGTCAAAAATACTGTCTTGGATCAGATTAAACAAATATACATTTGACGGGCTGTTATTTCAAGACAAAGGGTAAATACTAGTTATAACTGGTTATTCTGTTTTTTCCTCATTCATTTCCATAATTTCAGAATACTTTTAAGATAAGTCTGCCTCCTGCTGCTGAACAGATAGTGTGAATCTGGATTTTGTTGGTCATCATATTGGCTAGTAAGAGTCCACTTTTACTCAAATACATTAGTATGCATTTGGCAGGAACATCATGTGGGACTGATTTTAATTATGTAGAAGTACTCAAGAGTGAACTAATGCAAACAAAAGAAGGCAATAGAGATAGGTGATGTAATGCCCAGTGTCTAAAGAGTTTCTTGAAAGAGTGGCTTTGGTACAGCAGTCAGAGACTTAGTGTATCATTTTTCAGACTATGCTAGGAAGTGTAGTATCGACTTTCTAGAATGGATTTTGAGTGCTGGACTCTTAAGTGCTTCATCATCAAAAGCTTCAAATGAAATGGTGGTTTCTTTCTCTATTTTTTAAAGGCATACAAAGTTTATGTTTTGCATTAGAAAGGTATAAATGATTTCAACGCTGCCAGGGTAGACTGGGATGCAGGATCTCTTCTCAGCAGTTCCAGGCTGCTGGTCACACAATGCTATTTGTAATGCAGAAGGAAAGAGCAGTACCCTGTGTGACAGCCTGCCTGCTTCTTCCCACCCTGTACTCCTCAGAGCCACATGAGCTGAAAAGCAATCAGGGAAGTGCCCAGTTCCCTGCCAGCTTCCTTCTGCTTTTAACTATAAAGCATTCACTCTGGCTTCTTCCTTTAGCTGCCTATAAGATATGCTTGATTGAAAGCAATAGACTGACACTGATTTAGTGAACAACCTTCAAAGCAAAAAAAAAAAGAAGAAGAAGAAGAAAAAGCAAGCTCAATTCCTCTATTCCTAATAAAGAAAAATAGTCCTCTTTGTAATCTTCCCCCTTTCAACTCTTCAGTAAGCAAACAGTCCCTTCTTAACTTTGCCCTCAGGCAAACATGACCGCTCCTGCTTTTCACAGGCTTTCCCCCTCTCTGCTACCAAGAGGAGTGACTCATACATGCACATGTGGAGCTGAGCAGCATTCTTCCTCAAAATGCTACCTTTCCCACAGCTTTTCTTCTCTCTTCACCAAGTGAAGAGACTCCCACCCTCTCTCCCTGGGTTGAGCAGCCCCGTGGTAGCTCCATCTGCCTGTTTTATAGTCCAGTATTTTCAGCTGCTGATTAGTCCACATCGCTTGGCTGGTGTTGCTTCTTCTGGTTGCCACGCCCCTCCTGTCGATCATGTGGGCTGTCAAAAGCCTGCCAAGCCCCCCTCTCTCACACACTCAATAAACACCACAACTCCAACCCCCTGAAGAAAAAAAATGATCATGGGGCAGCCGCTTAACTTTGGTTGCCCCTTGTTCATTTTTTTTCCTTCCTGGTTAACCTTACCTAGCTATACCTAATTTACCAAGTCCTGAATTGTTCTGCAGTCCTTTGGATCAGGCTCCTCTGCTTCCATCCTCATCTCGACGATCATCCTTGGGTCACCTGATGGCTCTGCAGTGTTGTTCCACTCTCCTGCATGCTCCGTCCGGTTGGTGTCGTTAGTGCTCTACCTGGTGTTACAGCTCTGTCCAGCTTGACCTCTCCGGCGGCGTCCTCCTGCAGAATTGCACCACCTCTACCTGTACCTCTGGAGTCTCTACCCATACCTCTACCAGTAGCTGCCCCTTGAGCATCCTGCCTTTGCTTAGCCTTTAGTGGCATTACAGCTAATTAATGGGCTCTCTCTGGCCGCATCCCCATTACAACCTTAATTCGATTTCAAACTGTTTTCAATCCTTGCAGACCCCATGTCAGTTTGGCTTAAGATGCTTTCCGCGTGTTAAATTGCCCCAAAACATTGTACATGTTAATCCTCATTTCAACAAGTCTCACTCTGGTTCGTGCGCTTGAAACGTTTTACATTTTTTACTGTGGGGACCGTACGGTGTTAAGGGATGAGAATCCATGTTTAGGGTTTCCCTCCCCCAATAGCTTGGTTCCAAAGATAGTGATTTCACTGAAAAAATCCACCCCTCAAAACAGCCACTATAAATAACCACTCCTTAAAGGTACACTGTAGCGATCTACCCATTTCACACCTTATAACAATGTTGCAATTTTGCACAGTTCTAGCTCTTTGAAAGTTCTGACCTTTAGAAAGGGAAAAGAAAGTAAAGCAGCTGGAGGTTCTGTTTTAAAGGCTGTGGCTGTGGAGGGGGCTTGAGTTGCCGCTGCTGCTGTGTGCCCTGGGAAATGGGGAGAGGAGGGAAAAGAATTGCTGGCTGCCCACTGCTGTTTTTCCTCCAGGCAAGCGGCAGCCACCCAGCAACCCAGCTAGGCTCCCTGAAGGGGTCCCTTATGGGTGGCGCGTTCATGCCAGGAGAAAGAGGGCAGGGCAGCCCCAAAAAGCGGCTTTTAAAAAGTAGCCACTCAAGTCCCCCCTTGAGTAATGTACGCCACGTACAATCCTCAGAATCCGGATCAAATGCGATTAAGCTGAAAGTAATGGGAACAGGCAAATTCACATTTGCATCTGGTTCTATTATTTCAGTTTAGGGAAACTGGATTAAACTTATAATGGGGATGCACCCTCTTTTTCTCACTCCTCACTGGCAGCTTTTTCTTTAACTAACTCCAGTTCCATCCTTTTAATTTCACATTCATATTCTAATTTCAGTTTCAGAATGGCCAGTTATTTATCTTGCGCCTCAACTGCCATTGCTTCTACCCCTGGCTGTCCTGCACTGACATTTTCCACTGGGGCTGCTGCTTTGTGCATTCTCATTGTTTCCATATTGGTGCTTTTAGGCTTCTCCTTAACACCCTTGCTAGCTGTCTGTACACCAACAGCTCCTTCAAGGCTTTTAGGATTTGCTTTGCCTTTAGACTTTTTCCTCATTAAGTTCAATGCTATACCACATTCTTACCCATATTTGCCAAAGAAAGGAGTGTTTGTAAAAACTTTTCAGACTTAATGGAAATTGCTGGGCTTCAGTGCTCCACAGATAGCTTGGTTAGTGAGAGGAAAATAGTTATTTTCCTGCATTTTTTCAAGTAAGATACTGGGGATGCTTTCTCAGACCTTCCTCTCAGACGCCATCTTGGAAGGCTCCTCCAATGGCTTTGTGTAAAAGGCTGCCTGCTTCCTCCCTCTCCCCCCCTTCCTCCAGGCCGGTAGGGCTGTGAATGCTCAGCAAGCCTACCTCTAACATTTACCTCTGGCCAACTGATCTACTGATCTCCCTGCAATACTAAACAAGCCCAGGTTCCTACTTTACACTGTGCCTTTTACCTCAGAACCTGTGCCCTTACTGGGGAGAGAGGGGTGGGGAAAGACTCAGAAGGGGAAATAATGCTTTCCCAAACCCGTTTTTGGAAGCGTTTTAAATGGTAGGACAGTGGGGACAGAAAATCGGGTTTGAATCTGATTGCCAGATGCTGTTTGCTTCCTTTTAACACGCTTTACATATCGATGCAAATCCTGATGTAAATCTCGATGTATATTCCGTTTTATTCCTTAAATGGGAACTTGCCCACACATACCACTTTTGCAGATCCTGCTGATGCCATTTTATCTACTTTACATCAACAACATACCACTTTACTAATACATTTGGTTATATGTTAGCTTTCAATTTTAAAATCATTTTGTTAAAAAGATGTCACAGTCTCAATAATGACTGCTTGTAACTAAACCCATGGGAAACCCCAGTGTATATATGTATATGAATTCACCAATAAATGGTTCCACTTACTAGCCCCCACCTTATTCCCTTCTTTTAATTATTGTAGAACATAGTTTATGCCAGACTAAAAGCTAAAAAGACTGATTTAGTTTTAAATGGATTCTGCTAAACTTTGCTTTAGCTAGTTTTGAGAATAAATTGACTGAGTAAAATCAAACATCAAGTTGTTTGAGTCCACTTGGGCTTTCCGCTGGCATAAATTCATCTAGTTAAAATGTTTGGGTTTTTTTAAACCTTTTAGTTTGGGTCTATTTGATGCAACCTTATGCAATTTGCAGTCTAGGGACTGTATGCAATTATTTTACTCATGCAATCAGTGATCTTTAACTGTACCCTTAAAACTAATGGGTAAGAAGATAAAAGATTTATGAATCTTTGATAATTTTAATCTCTAATTGCTTGGGTAGTTCTGTAATGGTGTGATTCAGTTGCTGCTGAAATTAAGGGCTAAATCTTTGTCTAATCAGGAGGATATTTTGAAGCTACAACTGAAAGGGAGGAAATAAAGAATGATGCCTGTGAATGTTACTATTCACCTGTGTTTATCTCAGTTGAGGTTTGTGGCTGATTAGAGATACATGTTTAACTCTCCACTCTGGAGATAGGTCTCAGTGAATGCTAACTTTTGGCTATATCCAGACATGAATTCTTTATTTAATATTTTTCAATAAAGCACAGACATTTTAAAATAAACATGCTTTTTCTGGAATATACAAAGTAATAAGAGCAGTGTCAGGATGAAGCCTTTTACTCTGGCAGAATCTTCTCAGGGCATTTATGTCACCATGTGATGAACAAGAGGATGTAAGGACCACAGATCTGTGTGTCCTTGTTCTCCCATAGGAGGGCTCTAACGGAGCAGGATACTCATGTTCCTGTGTCCTGGGAACACCCACTCCACTGTAAATGTTCAATTTCTGTTTATCATAATATGCACTTATTTCCATTTCCGTTTTATTTGTATACTGCCTTTCCAAAAGAAAATCTGCCCAAGGCAGTTCACAACAAACAGAAAATATACAATGCAAAATAATAATCAAAATATTGTAATAAAAATACATTGTAAAAATTGCATATTATACAAAACATTGCAAAATAAGCCAAAACACTCCCCCCCCCCAAAAAAAAATTGAGGCAGCTGAGGCCAAGGTGAGTCCAGAGCAGCTGACAAAAGGCCCCAGTCCCACAAAGAATCACCTCCAAGAAGTCTGTGACCATCCAGGCTGGAGAATCATCTAGAAGGCAAAAGGGTCTAGGCTGCCAACACTAGACCAGGAGGAATGGCATTAAGCAGCTGTCCTTTATGTCTCTGGTGTAGCTGAGACCAGGTGGAGTCCAGAAAGATATTGCCTTTTTGTAAATGTGTTGTATGGACTCTATCACAAAGTTTAATTAATATTTGTAGAGAATCTAAATCCTCTTTTATTGGAAAATACGTGTAAGAGCAAAAAAAAATTGCATTGATGAGGGAATTTAATCATTGTCTTCACGTTCTCTATACATTTCTGCAAATCAAATGGCAATATTTTCATATTTTAATTCATGATAGTCCTAAACAATGTTTAATTATTCATTTCTGCTGAATGTTGATCTGAAAGCAGAATCTATTGCTATATCAAAGTATAAACAGGTGAAGCAGAATCAGAACTCTGATTCCTACACATAAACACACTCTTTCATCATCATCATCATCATCTATTGCCTGTCTGTTTCTCTCTGTCCTTTATAGTTTTCATTATTTCTATGTGTACCATAAATTTTGAAATAGTTTTGCAAATATAAACCCTATATAAAGTTTACAGTTAATATTAATCTGCAATATTACTGTGTGTATACTTATAAAGCTCCGGATTTTCCTCCAACACTTTCAGTGTTGCTGTTCAGTTCCATATATCATTTGCACAGTTAGAAATACTGTTTGCACTGTGAACACTATTTGTGATATTATATTAAATTTGTTTTTCAGCACTACTCAAGCAATTAGTGCAAGATGTAATGTGTTTTTTTTCTTTAAAGCATGACCAAACTGTTGCATTTGTCTACTGTAATCTACTCAGCAGTTAAAGCAGAGTAGTGAAAAAGAAAAAGGTATATGATGGTTGAACTGAACTCAGTGACTTTCATTAATCTCTTGCGAACCCTTTAACCCCATTTATAGAGCAACTCATAATAATCTGATGGCAGAAGAATGCTTTTCAAGTTTAAGAACTAAAAATATTGCAGAAAAGCTGGCAATTTCAGACCTATCTATAAAGTCTAGAAGCAATAAATAATCTAGTAGTTTGAAGGTTACATTTGGATTACATTAGATTATCCTGTAAGGTTCTTGGAATCAAAGATGTAAAGCCCTAGTGAGTACAATCAGCTACACTTGTCCAGTTTTAATTCAGATCTTTTTTCTGCCTTAGAAGATTAGTACTTGTCAAAATCAGTACATTATTTAAGGCAAATTGGCTCTACTTTTTCTAAAGGCATACGCCATAAATAAATATAAAGTATAATACAGCAAATAGCTTGTTATCTCCACAGTCTGTTTTTACAGTCAAAGCCAGATTCATAGTAATCTCTTCAAACATATTATTTAATGTGGAAAGTAGGGAAAAACGTTTTTAGCCCTGGAAGATAATATGCTTGTGAAAAATATGTTTTCTGCCCATGGATCCTCCTCATTGTACAGATGGCAAAGTTATTGTTGGGAAGTTTAGGGTGAAATAGTTACTTTTCTTTTGGAATATAAACTAAATCAGCTAGGAGAAAGACAGAACGGCTATTTATATTTATAATGTGACAAACATTCTTTACATAATTATTTCACTGTTTAATCTGACTCTTCACTTTTTACAACTTATCACAACTAAGCATCCCCCCAGACACACTTAAAGTTCTGAATTCCCTGCTCAGCCACTACCTCTCATCCTAATTAAACATCAGCATTTAAACTCGCATTTTCCTGATGCTGTATCACCACTGATTGATGGTCATGTGACCAATCATGTGGCCACCAAATCCACAGTGACTATGAAGCTTTCCTCTGTGTCTGGAGGTACCCTCTCTCTCAAACAACAGAATGGGTTCTTTTTAAAAAATCATCCCTTCCAGGCTAGCCCCTAACAACACTTCTCTGTGCTAGGATTGGTTATTCTGCATTCCATCCAGAGGCCTCTTCGCACTTCAGTCGGAACGGCTGTAGCGAAGAAGGCTAAGACACATGGGAACACTTTATCTATTCATATGGAGGGAGGCAGGAACGCATCTACATGTGTTCTTTGCCTCCCTCTGTGCAAATGGAAAAAGCGTTCCCACCTGTCTTAGAATGGAAAAGTTGGGATGTGGGTGGGACACTCCTCCCCTGGCCGCCTGCTATTGGGTCAGGCAAGACTCAGGGTGGGAGGCCTGTTGGGTGCCCGCCCTGGGCTCCCACTTGCTCCAGGGGTTCAGATCGGGCTCCTAGGGCCAGGAGGACCCCCACCCCAGGGGCACATGCACATGAACAGGGCTTATCTGTTCGGTGCTGGGCAGTAACTGGGGCGAGGAGGCCAGCCACACTTTGTGCCTGCATGCCCCACATTCTCTGATTGGCCAGGGACCCACACCTGCACAGATGGCCAGTTGAAGCCAGGCAGGTCCCTCACCAGGCAGGGACCACCCAGCACGCAGGTGGAAAACGCGGCTGCCAACCTCACACCAGTTACTGCCCAGAACTGAACAGGTAAGCCTCATTCATGCATGTGCACCCTTGGGATGGGGTGGGTGGGTCCCTGCTGGCCTAGGAGCCCAATCTAGGCCCATGGAGTGAGCGGGAGCCCAGGGAAGGGAGGCGCCTGGGCTGCCCACCCCTTGTTTGAAGGCATCCAGTGGGGGCAGCCCAGGGGAGGGGCCCAGCTGTCACAGAGGGAGAGCATGCAAATGCTCTCCCTCCGGCACAGCTGGGAATGGCCAGGGACAGGCCGAATGGTTTCAGAGAACTGTTTGTGCTCTGAAACTCGAACATGTCTACAATGCATTGCAATGGCTGGGGTGGCTCAGAATGGATCCAGCTGCCCCGAAGAGCAAATCCCCCATCCCAATGCATCGTAGACACATTTGAAACTCCGTCGTGCGAAATGGCCTATGGTGCTGACAGTCAGCAAACGAATGGCTAGCTACTTGAAGTGAACTCATCATGACATCTTTCCAATTTCTGACCATACTTTTATATAATTACTTTGAAACAACAATACATTTTGGTTTGTAAGATTAATATCTACTTTACCTTTTTTCTCTTTTGAATCCAGATCAGATCCCTTTCTTCATCCCCTGTCATTTCTTATCAAATTTTTCATTTTCTGTTCATTAACTTTAAATCCCACTACAGAATAAAAACAAAACTTTTATTTCAGAACATCAGTACTTTCACAGGATCATCCAAGGTTACTACTAAGTAACCTGCAAATACCCTCAATTTATATACTTTTTTCACCTTATATCTTTTATTTAATTATCACCTCTTAGATTTCTCTTCAGACGTCCAAAATCTTTTATAATGTTCAGATGAAACAATGAGTTCTGCAGAAAGTTGTGAGACAATCCAGCACAGGGTGAAAGGGTAGATTAAAAAGGTGAAAGCTAAATTAGAGGAAAGTTATATGGAAGATTTGAAGATAAACACGGAAATGGCTGAGAAGTTTGCCAAGAAAATCAAGAAGTCGGTAACACCAGGAAAAGAAAAATTCTATTGCTTTGGGCTCAAGCCCTTGACCAGCTTACATGACATGTTAGCCAACGAACTGAATGATGTATTACAGAAAAGATAAATTGATGGATTATAAAACTTGCCTCTTGATTAAAGAGCAAGCAAAAGACCAAGTAACTTCTGACCTGTTAACTCCTCTCTGCCAACATCCTCTAAAGTAATGATAAGAATAATACTACATGCTATCAAAGACCATTTGGAAATGAACAATTTGTTGCCGCTTGAGAAGAATCTACATCACCTTACAGAAAAAAAAGTTATTTCTGTCTTAAATCGTTATGCTGAACAGCTTAACACCTGACAGTTATTCTAGCTAGATAAAATTACTGCCCTACAGACCAAATGGCTCTTTTTAGGGATTTCCCCCTATTTGATACAAATTGAAGGAGAGAATATTCAGCTTCATGTGGAGCCTCCCTATGAATATAGGGGGCTTCATCTTCATGTGTCAAATGTTTGTGAATGAAGAAAGCCCTCCACCCCTCTATTTCTGTCCTGACTCACCCCCCTCACCTGCCACTGTTGTGGTCTCTTCTGCCATTCATGCCTTTCTCCAGGGTTCAACTAGGCCTTCCAGAGGTCCATGTACAGCGTTAGAGGCTTCCACCCCTCCTGGGAATTGCAGGAAATCTTATCAGGCTGGATTTCCAGGTAAAGCAGCACAGTTGGGGTGGGGGGCATGAATGGAAGGTCAGGGATGGACAGATCCGACCTTCTTCAAACTTCTATGAAACTTTCATGAAGGCCAGATAAATTTGATTCACAAGTGAGGAGGGTGTATGAATGAAGGTCCCTCTATATTCACCCACAAATCAACAAAGCTTCAAATTAAAATGTGAATCCGAAGCAAATATTTTTCACACACCCCTAGCTATTAACCATTTTACTTGATCAATCACACTAGCTTACAGCTAAAACAAATTTTATGTACCAGGGGTCCCCAAACTTTTTTGCACCAGGGACCTGGTGGGCCAGGGGCAGGGTTTTGGTAATATGGTGGTGGGGTTATGGGGGAGGGTTGGGTGACTAACCTCCCAGAATGCCTTGTGGGAGGGACACCTGATGCTGGTACCTCTGCCTCTGCCTCCCCCTCAGCCACACCTGGCAGCTTGAGTTGCTTCTTGGGTGGCCTGTTGGAGTTCCAGTCTCCGCCGGGCTCAGGCTGCCACTGCCGGCCACCGCCCCCTCCTCTGCCCATGTTCGCAGCCCTGGCAGCTCTGCAACCCTCAGGCCAGGCCCTGCCATCTCCCCCAGCACCAGCGGGTGCACCCATGGCCACGACAAGGGTGGCTGTAGCCACAACACCATTCTTGGGGTCCCACTCGTCTGGCCCCAGCATGCTTTGGCTGCTGTCTGGCTTGGCTCACTGAGGCTTCAGCCGACAGTAGTACCCAAGGCCAGGCCAGTCGCCTCAGACACTGCTGGCATCTTTGTTTGCCCCCCTCCCTCTGCTGCTCCTTCCTTCCCTTCTGTGCTTCAGCAGCAGCAGCTGCTGCTACCAGACCAGGCCTCTGCTCACTTTGTTGCCACACACCCCACCCACCAGCCAATCCAGCACCACAGACTGGCAAAAACAAAACAAAACAAATGGCCCAGTGCCAGTCTGCAGACTGGTGGTTGGGGATCCCAATATATACTGTTTTTAACTTGAGACCCATGGTTGGAAGCACTGAACCATTAGCTCATTACACTGACTATTATTTCCTGCTTTTGTTTTGAGTCATATCTGCATGTTTATAACTTTTAGTTAAAATTTCCAATAACATGGTTGGCAGAGTATATGTTAAGAGTTCCTTTAGTGTCTCTAGTCCAATTATTCCATCTTCCTGTTCTCAGCATTCTTTTAAATGACTTTTTTTCAGCTTTGATGTACAGATTTTTTTAAGGGCCAGCGCTAGTGGCATTTGATCAGTAAAGAAGCTGAAAATGCCATTGATCAATGTGCAGATCTGTGTGAAAATGACAGATAACCAATGGATCAAGGTGGCTGAGAACAACTGTCAGGAAAATGGTGTGCTAGATATGGCACATTTCATTAAATAGATTACAAGAGAACACAAAGTCTATCTGAACCAGCTGAAGGTACCATTCAACCTGATTTCCTAGCTTCAGTAGTGGCTAGCCACAGTGGCCAGACAGATGCATAAAACAAAGACAATACTATCAAACTTCTCAATTCTCAATTCTCTGAATTCTTATTTTCTAATGTGATGGAATTAAAAAATGTCACTTTTTATGGCAGTGTTCCATCAGTAAATGTTCTTTTACTTGGCACACATCTGATGCACATATTCCTGTTTGTTTATTTTGTGATAGGCAAAAGATCTTTACCAACCTCCCAGTGTTTTCCACAGTGCTAATTTTGCATGTTTGAGAAATCAGTTCCCTGTTTCATTATGCGTGCATGGCTCTTTGTATAATTTTAAACTTCGTACTGCATCATTATCTGTTCTTTGATTTTGTTTTTAATATTCAATTGCTTTAGGGCCCAATCACATGCTAGGTAATGAAGCACTGCATTTTTGGAGTTTGAGGAAAACATTCTTGAAGCTTGTATCCAGCGTAGTGGGCACACTGCTGGGTCCAAGCAGTCTGATACATTGACAGTTTCCCTCATGGGAAGAGAAAGAACACTGCAAGTGAAGCGCGTTTCCCCTTCTACATTTAGAGGAACAAGCACTGTGCACATGCTGCCTGAGGATACTGCCTGTCAAAATTGCAGCAAGGGAATCCACAGGCATGATCAGCTGTGATTTTGATACCGCTGGAGGCTACTTCTCCCTCTGAAGCAAGGTTTTTGGCTTGGGGCATGGAGGGAGAAGCAACCTCTCTTCCCCCATGGCAATATTACAGCTGATCCTGATGCAGGGGACAAGGAAGCCTCCTTAGCCATCAAAACCATGCCTCACTGTAATTCTGACAAGCAAGCGGAGAACTGCCAGTGCTTCCATAAGTTAATCTGACAGTGGAGACTTGAATACAGGGGCAGTAGAAGATTGAATGTTGATATCCTGTTTTATTTCCTCAATAGGCCAGTAAAGTATGCTTTGATCTAAAACATTCCTGAAGCCCCTTTGCATTGGGTCAAAGTCTAGTTTGCATTACTGGGCAAGGATCAAAGGCAAACAGCAAATCACTGTTTAGTTCTTCCACCATCCATGTATACCAGGGACTGCTATATGCTATGCAAGATTTAACTATTTCTGCATGTTTCAGGCTGGTCTGTGTGC
Source organism: Aspidoscelis tigris stejnegeri (assembly GCA_023333525.1). Classification (NCBI taxonomy): domain Eukaryota; kingdom Metazoa; phylum Chordata; class Lepidosauria; order Squamata; family Teiidae; genus Aspidoscelis; species Aspidoscelis tigris. The sequence goes on along the minus strand of JALMGA010000005.1, from coordinate 46,455,672 downwards.
TGTGCGAATCCATGGGCATTAGTCTAGCCCAAGGTGGATCAGAATAGGCATAGTGTGGGCTAAGGTCATCTCCAAATTGAGTGGCTCCTGCTGGGCCACTCTTCACTGTTGGCCTTGAAAGTTGGGCTAAGCCATTAACACCTATGCTCAGACTCTGAAATTTGGGGGGGGGGAATTCCTCGCCTTTGCAGTTTCCAGAAGGGCCCATTTCAGGGGTGTGTCAACTTTCAGTGACATTTCCAGTGGCGCTTTCTAGTGCATTGCTGAAATGGGTCTTTACTGCATTCTGGCTTATGTAGTCTGGAATTCAGAGCTTGATCCATTGGTAGACCTCATTATTGAGGTCTAGCACAGGACTGGGATACAGTGCTGTTTTGACACCCTATCCCAGCCTGTAGCTTTGTCAATACTGGAGGAGGCAGGGGTTGCTCTATTCCACACTAGTATGTGATTATTTTGGACTACAGTTCCTTTTATGTCTCATTGTTGGACATGCTAACCATGCCATAGGAGAGTTAGAATGCAAAACATCTGCAGAACATGAGTTTGGGAATCTTTGATGGCCAAAACAGAAGACTATTTCTCTCTCACTCCCAATTCAAATGTGGTCATTTTTAGCATTGGATGTACTTACAGTACTTTTAAACTTGTTTTTAGTGTTGTAACCCTCTCTGTGACCTTTGGGTATAGGGTGGGATAAAAATAAAAATAGATAGATAAAGCAAAACCAAGAATAAAATCCTATACTGATACATAAATGAGAAGCCTGCACCACCAATATGAATAATAATATCTGAACATGCCTAATAGCACTAGATCACTAGAAAACCTTATTAGCATAACTCAAGTATACAAAATAAAATGATCACTTTCTTCAAAGGTTCTCCAGTTATGGAAAGAAAAAAAAATCAGTTTGACAACAGAGACCCTTGGGTATGGGGCGGGATATAAATATAAAAATAAAGAAATAAATTATCAGATGTAAGTATACTTAGTTCAATTTCTTCCACCACCATAATCATTTTATAAACACTGTTTAAATGAACACCATTAGATAATAATAATAAAAAATCAGTACAATGAACATAAAAAAATGTGTAAGCCTTCTGTGAGCTCAGTTTATTAATTTGTAGATGATTGGCAGACGAACTATTTTAATTCTGAATGGCTGTCTCATACTCAATCTTTAATTTTAAGAGTACTGAGGAATCCTAGAGAGACCAAGAGAAATTATTTTTGGAACATTTAAAAAGATTGCTGTTGGGCAGGGTTGGATAAAATGATTTTATCAAATTTTGAACCAAGTTTGAACATCCTATGTGTGAAATATCAACTTGAGCTTGAGTTATGAGAATTTTGTTTCTCTAAGGAGATGCTTTGATAAAAGAGCTAGGAAAAATCTAATAGATGTGAAGTGAGGGAAAATGAAACAGAAAGTGTGAAATGAAATATTGTGTCATCAAGGAAATACATGGGGGAAAGAGCATAGGGGATATATATTTGAAGAAATAGACACTTTGTTTTCCATACAGTTAATCCCTGGTTTTAAATTTGCACCTATAAATTTGCACTTAGAGACCAGCTACACCTAAATTTTAATTCATATTTGATCCATTCCAGTGTGAGACAGCACAACAGCAAAATGACAAGCAGTGTTCCTTCTGAATTTAGATAAACATATAGTGAGTTAGATTTAGGCTATGAGCAGACATAGCAAAATCATCATCATTATCATCTCTGAGGTAGCTTAGAAAAGGTTTCAAGATGAGATAGTTCATACACCAGAGTGCACACATTCCTACACATTCTGTCATAGAAAAAGTGGCTTAGTGAAGGCTTGGAAACACAACCGCCACACACTGACTCTCTGAAATGACTCTGAGGCACCACTTTTGTTATCTGAAGACTACCTTTCTGCACTACATAGGGTACTACAGCCATAATAATGCTGAATCTGATAGGCCCCACCAACCACTGGTTTGCTCCATCCACATAGGGCAGACTGTAATCTAGTTCAATGGATTCTTGATCAGGATCACTGGTACACCTTGATATAGAGGAATACTGGCAGCTTCCATATTCCCAACTATCAGATGACCCATTTGGATAGCCCTTCGATCCCAACATTGAAGCCCCAAAGAGCTTGATGACTGGTGCAGGGGATGATTTGGAACAACACTGTTGTGTAGACCGTGCTGTTCCAAAACATACTTGGCTGTGGTCCAAACTAACAGGCCTTGCTGGTCAAGACCCAGTGGTTCAGATAAAGGCCCTTAAGTGACCAAAAGCCGTAAGCAGAGACATGAGGCTGCTGTGCACTACGGCCAGGACACTCCAAGTGCAGGAGGATCATTCACATTTCTGGCCCATGAGGGACACTACTCACCAGCCAGAAATGTGAATGGTACTCTGTGGGCTGCCCTGTGTCACTGCCATGAAAGCCAGGGTCCCCCCCCCTCCTTGCTGGCTTGATCGGCTGCTGCCAGCTGTGTCACATGGGCTGTGATGTGCCAGCAGGCTGATGCAGAGGGGCAGGACCGATCCTGGCAACATTTGGGGGTGCATGCCCCACCATCCCCTGTGGATAAGTCCCTGGCCAGGCTGCTGCTTTGGCACCAGTTCCCAGGGACCTGCCCAGATGTGGCAGTGCTGCACCTGCACAAGACACCAGCACTGGCCATGTGGCCACACCTGCACAAGGCACCAGGAATTGGTCCCAACCAGCAATGTGGCCATGCATGCACAGATGACCTGCTCCCCTCCTACAGAATGCAGCAATCCGGTTAACGTGTGAATGGTCAAGCTGCCAGATGCTTGTGGCACATCTGGGGTAAAGGTTAGAATAGGTGTAGAGCACGATTTCATGGTCCACACCTAATCAGCAGTTAGTGCACCTCTAGTGAGGGCAGGCATGCTTCTAGGCTACAGCAGCCTAAGTAGGTGAACATATGTACTTCACCATAGCTGCACTAATTGCTGACCAGAAGCCTAAGTGCAAAGAGGCCTCTGGCCTAAACTCCAGAAGATTTATTTGGAAGCAAGGTTACAATAAGGATATTTAGTTGAATTTATTCCAGGAAAAATATATGTATATAATTCTGAATAATAAAGTTTGAAGAAATTTATTTCTTTGACTACAGTTCCCCAAATCCTTATTTCATTTATATATTTTTCCTTCTGTTCTTCCAAAGACTTTTTTTAGTTTTTACAGATGAGTGGAGATTATTTATTTATTTCTATTTATTTCTATTTTTATCCTGCCCTAAACTCAAAGGTCTTAGTGCAGGTCACAATAAAATAATCCTAAATACAAAATTTGTTAGAGTTGATTTAAACTCTAATTTTCAAATCCTAGTTGTTTTTTATAGTCCCCCAAAGGGATGTTTTCTAAACTTTGGGATGGGGGGAACTGATCTCTGTCAATACCAGGTACCACCATTAACTGATGGAAATATTTAAATGTATTTAACATTTCAGTTTCATCTAGCGACTGAATCCTGTAGCATACTACCTAGAATAAAGTAAAATTCCCAAAACAAAACCACCATAAAATTATCTTGTCACGCATATGGTTTTGATGGGTCCAGCCACAGTTCTTTCAGCTTATCCACAGATTAATATACCATTCTTCTTCTCTTTTCTTTATTCCCCACATGCCAGTATCTTCTGCTTTCTTAATGTGCTATGTAATTCATCAAAATTTCTCATATGTATTTGAACTTGTTCAGTGAATGTACTTTGGCTAGTACTTGGAATGTCAACTACCAGCTAAAACACAAACAATTCTAATTTGGCATCCTGCCAGTGCCGGACTTTTCAAAGCTGTTTTCTTCCTTTGGGGGGTGGTTTCAATAAAAGACGTTGATAAAAGAAGATCTGCTTTGTCACACTTTGAACTCAATAAGACGTACAATTTGAGCTGAATTGTTTAGGTTTGTCTGAGATTACAGCATGAAAAAGGCATTATGCTACATTTGCTCTCTTTAATAAAGAAACAGCTGAAGCCACTAATCTGTTTGATTTAGAGCCATTGAAAACAGGGCAACTACATCAGCATAAATGATTTGAGATTAACACAGTTCTGGAATAAACCTTTAAAAAAATAGTATGCCTTAAACGACAGCCCCCTTGTGGCAGGACATGGGCACAGTCTGTAAACCAATGTCATAAACAATTTGAATAACTAGGTTTGCTTATGTGTCCAGTTACATATACTTTTTCAAAATGTTGGTATGACATAATTATTCCTCCTCCTCCTACAACGTTAAAACCACTGCTTCCAAAATTATACGATTACTTAAAAAAAAAATCCTTGGGGCACAGGGGTCTAGGGAAAGAACTAAAAAAAAAAAATAGTGGTCCGCGGATTGGAGCCATAAAGTTGTAGGGTGAAGGATGAGGTCCTGGATGCAGTACATGTTTTCCTTGACATTCCTGGAAGTGTTCCATAAGCCACAGCTGATCTTTATATTTCTGTGCATGGTCTCTTTGTAGTGCAGTACTGACATCTATCTCTTTCAGTTTTGTGCTCATACAAGCAGACTAACATTCACTGTCATTTGCCTGTGGTCAGGACATTGGTTCATCAAAGGGTTAACTTCCTGCTGCCTCATCCAAGACCGAGAGGTGGAGCTAAAATTGCCCATATATTCCAGTATGTTATGTTCCACCCCAGTTTCATCTCGAGAGAGCGAAAGAAGAAGACCATCGGAGAACTATACTAAGAATCCAGATCAGCCTGAAAAATAAGAAAACATACCTTGTGGGAACCAATGCCCTGACCACCGTTGAGAGGGGACAAACCTGGGGGCTCAGAGCTGCAGAAAGACAGGAATGGCGGCAGTGGCAAGAGGAGCATTCATCCACTTGTCGGCAGAGCAAGCAAGGTTATTTTCCCATTCATCCCCTCCTCCCCTGCTGGCTGTGGATGAGAACAGCTGCTTTCCACCTTCCTCCCTCTCCGTGTACCTCTCGGGCAGCTAGACTGAGGAAGATGGGGCACACATGAGTAAAGCTCGCTGTCAAGCAAAGGTGCTCACTGATCTAGCGATGAGGAAAGGGGGGATGTCAGGCTTGTAGCCCTTGATACTCAGAGAGCGTCTGCATGGCACCAGGACAATATGTGTTAGCCCCTTATTTTGGGAGGAGTACAGTTGCAAAATGGGTTTTTTTAAACACATATTGTCTCCTATGTAACCCATATTAGGACTTTGCATGGAGACACTCCCGGGGCAGGCACAGAATACTTTCAGATTATTTTGAGCATGGGGACATAGCCTAATTGTTGATTAGATGTGGAGCACTAAATCATGCTCCACACTTCTACCAACATTGACTAAAATCTTGCCTGAAGCATCAAGTTGTGCAACCATTTGCTCTTTTTTCATTTCCTTGTGGTCCAGTGGGGGTGGGGGAGTGGGGCGACATCTGCATTGGTGTCCGTGATCGATTGCTGACCTCTGACATGACCAGGCCACTGATCCACAGAGGCAGCATCCAGTCAGTGAGTCGCAAGAGAGGCGTTTGATCAGCAACCTAGTAGTGGGTGCTGTGTTCAATCATGGGCACTGATGTGATTGGCCTCAATACATCCCTCTGCTTGAAAACACCCTTCTGCAATGGCATCCAAACATGTCACAAAACGGCCAGCCATGGCAGCGAGGTGAAACTTCCGGCTTCAGATGCAGCAGTGCAGGCTGGTAAGCAGGAGGATTATTCGCACTTCTGGCAAGTAATGAATACTTTAGGGAAGCTTTCCTCATGACAAGTGTGAATGGTTCACTTTTACCATAAATTTACCAGCCCTAGTTCACGGCAGCCTAATCAGCTAAGTACAGAAAGGCCCCTTGTGACGGTTTCTGGGTACAGGCTGCAAACTGTTTTGCTTTCAGGCTTTGCAGGCTTCTTGCAAAGCTGCAATAGCCAGCCTTGGTGCAAACAGCTTGTTGCAAGACCTGGGCAGAGGCTGCAAAAAGGGCGGGAAATCCTGTGCGGGCCCTGCTGCAATGATTGGTTGAAGGTGCTTTCTGGAGGGAAAAGCTGTCTGGGGATCTGAGTGCTGGAGGGGCTAGAGCAGGAGTTCCCACCAATCAGGAGTTTCGAGCAGCATTTTATTTCAGCAGTTTTCCCCAGGAGGTTACAGCCAATTAGGGTCAGGGATATGTGTATAAATGAACACAGAAGACAGCAGACTAGGTCTTCATGCTGGTACAAGAGCTGAAAGGAGAAGAAAGCTGAATCCGGAGGGAGCTGGAACCAGTAGCTGACCAGTGGTCTTTTGGCTGGAAGATCTTGAAGGAAGACTTCAATAGCAACTGACCAGGCTGGATGATCGGACAAGCAAGGACAGACTAGGCCTTGTGATCATCTGGAGCCACGTTCTGGTACACTGGCTGGGCTTGAGCTGTGGCAGAGCAAGCCAGAGGGGGAGGAATGTGGAGAGGTTTGTCTTTTAAAAGGGGAACTATTTTCCTTTAGAAAAAGGGGTAGCTCCTAGCCTTAAGAGACTTACTGAGTTAAACCCGAGTTAAACCAACAAATACCTGAACCTTATTTTCCTTCTAGTATTGCTTGTGTATAATAATAAACTTGTTTTAGTTTACTGTTGAAACGCTTGCTACCAGTGTTTTGTGTCCACACTGTAGTATTCACTTGGCCGTTGCACGAACTCAGCATCCTAACAGGGCCAAGCTTCTCCTAGTGAGGGCAGGCACTAACTGGATCGCTGGGCATTGTGACACCCCTAGACCAGGACAGGGCGTCCTGGCCTAAGATATGCAGCCTATCTCACACTCAGATGAATTGCCACTGGACCCTTTGAAGCTCAGGAATTTCTAGTCCATTCACTGTGTATGCATCTCATTATTACCTATAGTCCTTTCTGTCTCTAATGATGGCACCATCTACACAGTAAAGTTTGGCAGGGTTTGATAAACCACTGTAAAAGAATCTTGATGACCTCAATGGCAGGCAAGCATCCTTTTGCTAAGCTTCTTGACTCTCATGTTGATTCAGGAACTGAAGTGTCTGATCATATGGCTCAGTTTCTGGGGCTACATCTGGTCACTTTTGAGTATGTCTGGTGAGAATATTCAGTTTCTCCAGGCAGTTTCCATTCATAGAAGTATTCCAGCTGCTAATAAATTTGCTGTGCTTGTTTACATGGCTGCCATCCCTAACAGCTGCCATCTTTTCCCCCTTTAAGGATCACCTACAGAGCTAATGGTTCAATCCCCAGACAATGGCAACCCACAACTGTATATCTGTAATAAAATCCATGGAGTCAACAACTTGAAATGGGCAAAGTTAGAAAGGTCAATGAATGGATTCGAGTATAAATCTATAATGTTCAATCAGTGGACAAAAGGAAAAATTATGGAAATTATTGGACCAATGAAAACAACTATTAATGTTTGGCATAAATGGAAAAGAAAATTAATAGGAGATATCTCTAGATATACCTCTATTAAACATATAAATGAAAAAGATATATTGGTACATGGTCAACTATTGGAAAGACTGAGACAAAAACAAGTGACAGTTTTGGAAGATATCTTTTTACCTAACAAGGAACTGTTAACTGACCAACAACTTACAGATTTATTGGGAAGAGAAAACTGGCTAAAGGTCATTATGATAAAATCTTTTATGGGTAAAGTTAAGATGAAGCAACAAATGAGACAGCCCTTGAAGGAATGGAAGAAATCATTAAAGAGTGAAAAAAAATATAGAAAGGGTATTAGTAAGAAAATATACAAATTGATAACAGAAAGAGGGAATAAAATAATAGATTCAATAACAGGTACATGGATGTTGGATATTAATGTAACAAAAGATGATGTAAAGAAGAAAATAAAGGACATAACACAACTGAAACATTTGAGATTAACGGAATTAATGATGAAATTAATATCAAAATGGCACAAAGCCCCAACACAGTTATCCTACATGATTCCAATTTTTTCTTCAAGATGCTGGAGAGGATGTGGAATAAAAGGAACAACCTTTCATATGTGGTGGTTATGTCCAAAATTTTTACTCTTCTGGGATACGATATTTAAAGAAAGAAAGAATATAATGGGTATAGAGGTAAAAAAAATATCCAGAGGCTGCATTATTACAGCTGTATAAAGGCCAAAGCATACATGAAAGTAAGAGGTATATGTTAGATCAATTGTTTATGGTTGCATTATCAACTATAGCTGCATCTTGGAAAAATATTGATACGTGTACAATCGATACATGATATTATTACATATCTGACCAGTTTAAATATGATATGATCAGACAAAGAAGAATAAGCATGTTAGGAGGGAATGTTAATACCTTGGTTAGAGATAGTTGGAAAGACTTATATAGGTATATTGCCAAACCGGAAGTAAATAACAACATGAAGGAAATAATAAATAAGTTTCTTATAAGTCTGAGGTAAATGAGACTTGATGCATATAGTAAGTGTAAGGGGTTTTTGTTTTGTTTTAGTATTGGTTGTCATATTTTGTTTGTATTCTGTATTGTTTTGAATGTTTATATTTGTATATGTAATTTGGAAAATAATAAAAAAAATTAAAAAAGAATCAGTCACAGCTCAATGACTTCCAACTACAACAACAGATATGTTAAAATTCTGCAGTTTTCTATTGTATTTTTTACCTGCTATTATAGGAACCTTGGCATATACTTCATTCTCCAAGTCTTTGTGTTTCTTCGGTTAGATCATATATGATACTGAGTTATTAAAATAATGTTACTTGCAACTAGCAGCTATAAACTATTTTATAACTACCTAAAACCAATTCTAAATGTCACACTCGTCTCCCTTATAATTCATAGTAATATCTGTATATTTGCACTTTGAAATGCTTTATAAATTTTAATTAGTTGTAACTTACAGAGAGCTTCATATGTTTTGCAAATATTTAAACATTCATTCTTATTAGACTGGAACTGAAACAAGATTTTGAAAGCAAAAGCAAAAAGTTGAGTAATACAATGACCTAACTTGGAAATGTCTGCTTTGTTAATTTTTGCCTCTGAGAATAGAACAAGGTTTCTGGCAGGTATATTGGCCTAGCTAGCCAATATAGAATGTCTCTCCAGATGTTTGGTGGTTCCTATGGTAATAAGCAACTTTTAAATTTAAGAAGAATTTTAGTGGTATTAATAGAGCAAAACCCTTTAACTTTTTTCTCAATAAATTTTATGCAGTCACCCACATGGAGGCTTTGTAACTACTGAAGTGAACATTTCCACTTATTGCCTTTGTTGATTTTTAATATAATTTTGTGGTAATGTACTTTAAAATAATAATTAAGAATAAATTTATTTCCCCTGTTTAAGGATATACAACTTAGACTTTTGCTAATAAATAATAATAATAATAATAATAATAATAATAATAATAATAATAATAATAATAATAATAATAATAATAATAATAATAATAATAATAAATCCCCCCGTTGGGTGTGGCCTTGTCGTGGCGGTGGGGCTTGAGTGCTCCAATGAAGCTGAGAGCTGGGCCGGCGGTAGTGCAAACTACTGGCAGGTTCAACCATGCCGGATTGGTCGAAGCAGAGGAGCCAGACTAAGTGCACCCAACCCATTTATCACAATGGAGACACAAAAAAGAAGTCTATACTGGCTCGGTCGTCGCCCAGGATAAAAAGGACCGCGGCGGTTGCTGAGGAACCTGGGCAATCATTGACAAATGGGCTACAGGAACAAAATCCACCAACAAGGAAGCAGCAGAAATTCTCAAGGTCAGAGAATCGCGTAATCATGAAGTGTTACTACAAATCAGAACTTGGAAAACGAGGCTACCAAAAACTGATGCACCAGCTATGGAAACAAGAATACCCAGATTCAAAGATAACAGAACTGCGGCTAGCTGATCAGAGAAGATTCATAAGTGGGACTAAAGTGTTCAGTGAAGCTGAACTCGAAGAAATACGAAAAACTAATGAAACTGAAGCACCGCAGCCTATTGTGGCAGCAATAAAAGCTCCAACAAGACCAGGAGTCACTGATCAGCTAGAACCTGATGAAAATCTGGAAATTCTGCAAGAAGAGTAAGAACAGCAGCATGAAGTCATGGATGAAACACCTGGCACATTGTCTCAAAGACAGCAGGAACTGAAGGACAGAATACTGCCTCATACAGCATCAAGTACAGAGCAAAAGCGACTGCCAACCCTAAAAACTATAGGCAGAAAACGACTTGTCCCACTGATGAATGACATCAACTCTGCCCTTGTAACTGTTCAGGTAGCAACAATCGAAGAACTGAACCAGCTCGCCTACAGTACAGCTGTGATAGTAACAGAAGAACTAGGGTTACTGCAGCCAAAACCAACTAGAAAATCAACTGGAAAGCCAAAGTGGAAAGTTCGACTGGAACCGAAAATAAAAAGCCTGAGATCAGATGCCAGCAACCTAAAAAATATGAAGGAGCAGAAACTGAACAATGAGAAGACTAAAGAACATCTGATCAAAAAATACTGTCTGAATACAAGGAAAATTGACGAAGCTTTGGAAATCGTGAAACAGCAGATAACAGTTACAGCCAGGAAAATCGAAAGGTATGAAGCAAGAATCATCCAGTACAGGCAGAACCAAATGTTCCAGTCTAATCAGAGGCAGTTCTACCAGAGCCTGCATGAGCAAGTAGACAAGAAAATGGAAAAGCCAGAGAAAGAAGCAACAACCAACTTCTGGAAAGATCTCTGGGAGGCTGAAAAAGAATACAACAAAAGTGCTGGGTGGATAAAGGATTTCGAGAAGAAATTCTCCAAGAACAAAATGCAGCAGCTGGAAATAACACCTGAAATGGTCACAAAAAGAGTGAAGAAAGTGAAGACCTGGACATCCCCTGGCACTGATCAGTTGCATGGCTTCTGGCTCAAATACCTGACCAACCTGCATGCAAAAATGGCCAATCTGTTTAATGAAATGCTGCAAACAGGAAACACCAGTGAATGGCTAACAACTGGCAAAACATACTTAATACAGAAAGATGCAGCAAAGGCAGCCACACCAGGAAACTATAGGTCGATAACTTGTCTACCTACTATGCTCAAGCTGCTGGCAGGCATAATAGCAGACAGGATTCAAGACTACCTCGAAGACAACAACATCATCCCAGTAGAGCAAAAAGGAAACAAATGGAGAAGCAGGGGCACAAAAGGCCAGCTACTGATTGACAAAATGATTCTGGAGAACTGCAAAAGCCGAAAAACAAACCTGCATATGACTTGGATCGACTATAAAAAAGCTTTTGATTCACTGCCACATGGTTGGATCACAAAGTACCTGGAAACCATTGGGATCAGTCAGAACATCACCAAATTTATAGAAAGTGTGATGAAACACTGGAAGACTGAGCTTTTTGTCGGAAATGAAAGCTACGGACTGATCAACATCAAAAGGGGCATCTTCCAGGGGGACTCATTGTCCCCACTGCTTTTCATCATCGCTATGATCCCACTGTCACTCATGCTACAGAAAACAAACCTGGGCTATCAAACTGCGAGGAATTCACAGAAAATTTCACATCTACTGTACATGGATGACTTGAAGCTTTATGGAAAATCTGAAATCGAGATCCAGTCATTGACCAACACAGTGCGAATATTCAGCAGCGACATCAGTATGGAGTTTGGCCTGGACAAATGTGCCACAGTGGCACTGAAGAAGGGGAAGGTTACTGAAAGTGAAGGCATTGAAATGCCAAATGGTCAAGTCATCAGGTCCCACCAATCAGAAGCCTACAAATACCTGGGCATCCTGCAACTGGATAACATTAAGCATGGCCATGTGAAATCTGTGGTCAGTAAAGAGTACATCCAAAGAACTAGAAAAATCTTGAAAAGTAAACTGAATGGCGGTAACACTGTTAAGGCTAAAAACACCTGGGCCATACCAGTCATTAGATATACTGCAGGAATTGTGAACTGGATTCAGCAGGAGTTGGACAACTTAGACAGAAAAACCAGAAAACTGATGATGATCCACCATGCACTACATCCTCGTAGTGATGTCGACAGGTTGTACTTGCCCAGGAAAGCAGGTGGTAGAGGACTTTTGCAAGTGAAGCAAACAGTGGAAGAAGAGAAGTATGCATTAGCAGATTACGTGGCAGAAAGCAAAGAATCAGCTTTGCTTGACGTCAACAACCAGAAGCTTCTCAAAGTGCAGCAAACCAAGAACCAGTACTGGAAAACTGCAATTCAATGCCAAACTGACAGCTGGCGCAATAAAACACTGCATGGACAGTTCTTGGAGAACATCGAAGGCAAAGTGGACACAGAAAAGACCTGGTCTTGGCTTACAAATGGAACATTGAAAAAGGAAACAGAAGGACTGATTCTTGCTGCACAAGAACAAGCAATAAGAACAAATGCCATCAAAGCCAGAATTGAAAAATCAGGAGAAGGTCCAAAGTGTCGACTCTGCAAAAAAGTGGATGAAACAATCGACCATATACTCAGCTGCTGCAAGAAGATCGCACAAACTGATTACAAGTAGAGACACAATGCTGTAGCACAAATGATCCACTGGAACTTGTGCCAAAAGTATCATCTGCCAGTGGCAAAGAACTGGTGGGATCACAAGCCAGAAAAAGTTGTTGAAAATGAACAAGCAAAACTACTTTGGGACTTCAGGCTTCAGACTGACAGAAAACTGGAGCATAACACCCCTGACATTACAATTGTTGAGAAAGAGAAGGTGTGGATCATTGACGTTGCTATACCCGGTGACAGCAGAATTGAGGAGAAACAGTTGGAGAAGCTCACCAGATACGAAGACCTGAGAATTGAACTTCAGCGACTCTGGCGAAAACCAGTGAAAGTGGTCCCAGTCATCCTTGGCACACTGGGCATGGTGCCCAAAGATCTCAGTGTGCACCTAAAAACCATTGGCATTGACAAAATATCCATCTGCCAACTATAAAAAGCCACTTTACTGGGGTCTGCTCGCATAATTTGCCGATACATCACGCAGTCCTAGGTGCTTGGGAAGTGCCCGACTAGTGATATAATACGAAATCCAGCATAGTTATCTCGTTTGCTGTGTGTAACTGCTGCTTTTACATCATCATCATCATCATCATCATCATCATCATCATCATTTAATGACTGAAATAATTAGCATGCAAAATTGGAAATGGGCAACTGAAGTGTAATATAGGAAGAAATGGTATTCATTAAACCAGTGCCCAAGCATATGAATTTCTGAAGCCCCTTGAAATGGCGTATAACCTTAATGTTTTTGAACAATATGCAAATGTTCAAAGCATGTAGAATATTTTACACTTACTATATGAAGGATGCACAAGGGAAAGTGCTCAAAGTTCATGCTTATAATTAAGTTGTACCCCAAAGGCTTTGAAAGATGGTCAGGAGATGTCTTGGGAGAGAGAAAGTACATTTCTAAAGCCAAGACAGATGTGATACACTAGAATGATTGGTTCATATGGGCATCCCATCACCTCAGTAGCATAGAGCTGAAATTAACCCTCCCTTCCTTTTTTCAAACATAGTTTAATGCTGAGTTCACTAATTGTACGTTGTACATTATGTTCAGTGAGGTCAGTTATCATTGGATTTGAATAGAACTGCTGGATTTGAATAGAAATTCTTCTTTCTGTGAAGAAGAAGAAGAAGAAGAAGAAGAAGAAGAAGAAGAAGAAGAAGAAAAGGCTTTTCTACTGTCAGGCAGGGCTAGCTGCCTGCCATAATATTTGAATGTAAGATGTCTGCCACCTATGTGATTCTGTATATATGCATATAGTAGCTGCCTGTTGTTTGGAAGTGACAGTTGACTCCCCCCTCCCTGCTGGGGTCAAGTGATACATTTTGGCTCCAAGTTTAAACTGAGTTTTGAAAAATAGTTATTGTTGATTGGTTGAAGGCCAAACCCCGCCTAGCTATGAAATATACAAAATATGCTGGGCTTTCTATTCAAAGCTGCTTCCAACAAAACCTGCCTTTACACTGAGCTGAAATAAATCACTGTTCATTTTTTTAAAGAAAGAGTCTCGTGGTTATTCTTTACCAGTCTGACATCTACCCCACTTTTTTCACCCATATAAGGGGACTCAAAGCAGCTGACAAAGTTTTCTATTCTCCCCACAACAGACACCCTGTGAGGTGGATGAGGCTGTGAGAGCTCAGAAGAGAGCAGTGACTAGCTCAAGGTCACCCAGCTGGCTTCATGGAGGAGTGTGGAATCAAACCCAGCATTCCCAGATAAGAGTCTGGTTCCCTAGCCACCTGACTTAACTGGCTCTTGATTCTGGTCCCTCATTCCTTTAGTAATTTAGTCTTCTTCTGTCATCAAACCCAATGAGTTTCAGCCAGGAATGGGGACTGGTAGTTAAACTTTTGAATCTCTTGACTCAGTGCCTTATGCTTCTACTGCTGAATTCATTAATAATTTGTTTATCTAAAATGTTTACATACTGCTTCCCAGTAAAATGTAATTTTGAAGCAGTTTACAAATCATGGAGAATAAAATCAGTTAAAATAATGTTATATAAATACATGATTAAAATCAAGGATGAGGGAAGCAAGGCAAAAATCATTCGCTTTGAAAAAGATATGGGTAGAAAGATACGTCTTCATTCAGTACCTAACAACCAGAAATGTAAGTGCCTTGTAAAATTGCATGGAGTGGGGTTTCTTGGGAGAAGCTGCTTCTGTCCTAGGTAGTATAGCCAGACACAACTCCGCTCACTTCTTCCTGAGGAAGGGTGAAGCAGCTGCAGTTGTGTACTGTGTTGCAATGTCACTGCAGCCACAGTGCTGCACATTCCTGTTTCCATGGTGAGGTGATCTCAGTGACCACACTTACCTAGCATTTGTGGTAGTGCTGGATAAGTTCTGAATATATTGGACATTGTAAGTAGAGATGTGCACAATTTTTTTGTGTGTGTTTGATTCACGTCTAATCCAGAATTGTATTCATTCAAATATATCCCTTTTGAATGTGGGAGGATTTGAATTTGATACAAATGTTTGGTACGAATCCAGTTCAAATCCACACTACAAATTGCCTATGAATCACCTACATGTTCCTTATGAATCCCTTTGTATTCCCTATGAATTCCTATGTACCCCCTATAAATCCCCCTACGCATCCCTATGTATCCCCTACATATCCACTCTGAACACATCAAATCCACTCTCAATCCACTTATAATCCACTCTGAATCTGCTCTGAACCCACTCTAGATCCATTTCACATGTGCCTGGGGCAGCTGCTTTCCCATCTTCCCAGGTTTCCAAATGTAACAAAACTTCGTATAAATGTGTCGAAGCATTTGATTTGTATTCAAATGTCAATATTTGAATGCACCAACATTCAATTTGAATTCAAATGTCTGAATTTGTACAAATCCATATGACCTTCAAATATGATGAAAAGGCCTTCAGTCTCAGGCATGCTTGCTAGCCTTTCTCACAGATTCTGCTTTCCTTCTTTGTAGTTAATTCTAGTATACATATAAGTGTCTGAGAACCTAATGAGTGTTTTGAGAACGTAACCTTGTATGATGGGAAACATCTGAGCTCATGGTAACAGGGAAAATCAGGATTAAGTTTTTTTCTTTCTTTCTAGTGAAATTATGGCCAAGTGAAAGATAAGGGCAGTAGATCCTTATGGAATCGGGACAATTCTTATTAGTTGTATTTAGAAAAGGAAAGAACATTTATTTTCTTGTATTGTTCATTTCTTCTGACTAGATAAGAGCTCTTCTCCTTAAAATAACCCTACTGGTATTACTTAGTTGAAATTTATTCTTTGCATTCTAGCACTTAATGACCATAAAAACCTCTTCAAGGATCTAATTACCATGAGTATCATATTTTTTTCTCTGTTTGCCACACTGATGACTGTTGCTGGCTGTCCCTGCTGTGTATGAAATTCTCAACTTACTTCAGTTCAACACATTGTAATTTTTGAAGTTGGCTGATGAAAGGATTTCACTAAATACTTACAAAATATTAGTTTTCAGATACTGTTACTCAGTCTGATTGTAGCCTTCTAAACTGGACATTCAGAAAGTGCATTTCCATGTCCAATGTTGTTGAATGTGATTACTAACATCTGCACACTCTTAAATAACTACCATATATTATATCATATTATTATGAAAATAGGCTCGTTTTCTGAGCAGCACACCAGCCCAAGTCATGTCTTTGGGATTTTTGTGCAGCTGTTACAGTGCGCATAATGAAAACCCACTTTCCTAACTATAAGTTCAACCCAGATGCTCTGGAGTCTGGACAGTTATTCTGGAAAATGCAATAGAAGAAGAAGAAGAGTTGGCTTTTCTACCCTGGTTTTCTCACCCATTTAAGGGGACTCAAAGAGGCTGACAAAGCTTTCTGTTCTTCTCCCCACAACAGAACACCCTGTGAGGTAGGTGGGGCTGTGATAGCTCAGAAGAGAGCTGGCTTTGTGGAAGAGTGCAGAATCAAACCTAGTATTCCCAGATAAGAGTCTGGCTCTCTAACCACTAGACCAAACTGGCTAATTTAGAAATTCTGAAAATCAGGTTGGCAGACTACTAAGAAGCTATATGTTCACAGGAAAGCTGCTGAAATGGCAATCATAAGCAATTCATAAAATGAAAAAAGCTCACAATTATAATCATTTCTTTTTAAAATTAGTCTGTCATTTAGGCATCACCCACATGGGTGTTTAACGGTCCCCTGGGGCACAAGAAGACAGGATGGGCAAAAGTCTCCAGCTCTCCATCTGACCCACTGATTGCCTGAAGTGCAGTGCCTTTATCTGAAACATCTTCCAAGTACGCTGATAGCTCTTTCATATATATTCCCATCCTCCTTCTGTGTGGAGGAATGGATAGTGAAGGAAGCACCCTAACAATTGCAGATTGTATGCAGAATCACTTCTTAGATGACCAAAAATAAATGCTGTTTCCACTGTCTTTTTCTCTTCGAGAGGATGTCCATACAGAAACCTCACTATGATGGGTGAAAGTTCCACCTGCCTTAGTATTTCTCTTGCTACTCAGGGCTCAGGTGAATGTCTGAGAGTTGCTCTGAGTGTGCTTGCACACCATCCATTCCAAAATGGGTCTTGATTGTTCAGTTAATTATTGGAACGTTGCTTCACAATAGTTCAGTTCTCGCTTTTTCTTTCTTCTGTTATAGACAGTAGGGTCACTGACAAAGTCTTATGGGTGCCATGTCTGGGGATGTGCACGGTTATTTGAAAATTCAAATATCTTATTCAAATCCATGAAATATTGACATTCGAACTTGAATCAGATATTCAAAAATCCAAATTTGGATAATTCGAAAGTGTAGATTCGTATCTGTCAAATCTGTGTGAAAATTATACGTATCTTGCGCTTAAAATATGGGATTAAAATGGGACTCATATGGGGTAATACGGGGTGCATATGGATTTTTACAGAATACGTATAGATATGCATAACAGATACGAATGTTGTCAACATTCATATCTTTAAATACAAATCTAACATTCAAATGTATGGATTCGAATAAGATTTTATGACATTTGGATCTTAAATATCCAAATTGAATCAGATTTTTTGACATTCAAATCTACTTGGATTCGAATGTCAAAAATAATTTATGCACATCCCTAGCCATGTTAACCCCTGAAAGATTTTTCAGTGTCTACAAAGCTTCTGCACTCCTATTTATTTGGAGAGGAAAGAATAACTGGATGTTGGTGCTGGTATAGTGACCATGGCGCGCCCACAATGCTCCAGATGATACTATGGACCAGCAAAAAGTTGCATCTGGATTTTAAGGTTGTTACCTGCCCAGAGACCTTTGGGTATAGGGCAAGATAGAAATATAAATAATAAATAAATAAATAAAATCTCTTGATATGCCATGCATAATAAAGCAGTGTAAACCTTTTCACAACTGAAAAGGCTGATATTCTAGCACAGGGAAGTCATTTGTTCTCAACAGTCAAAATAAACCTAATGTATAAATGTAGTGCATAAATGATACAGCATGCATTTCATTATGCCTTGAAGGGCAGTTTAATACATGTCTGTCCAGAATAAAATCTTATGGAATTCATGGGACCTATAGCCATGCATTTACCATTACTATTCTGTTCTGTAGCAAATTCCACTGAATAGTGTCCTGCAATTGAAGAAGAAAACTCTTGTTCTGCCTAATCCACTTCCTCAGAGCAGAAACACCCATATTCTCTAAGATGGATTCTAATGTGTCCCATAGCAGTTTCCCATTGGGATTGATGTCAGCAAGGAGGGCAGCTTTTAGACAAAGGCCAACTTCAGTGTTAGAAATTTTACCTTTCAAGTGGAGCATCCTTTCTTGGGCCCCTTTTTAATGGGACCTTCATTCTGATGAAGGACGTGTAGTTCAGAAGTAAGCCTCAGTTTCCGTACATTAACGCAGATCATGGACGTCCACCTCTGGCTGATCTGGCTCCGTCTTGATTAGATAGAGCCTGATAGGAATTAAGGTAGGCCTTAGTCTGGATTATTAGTAGTTCAATTTAATCAATACTACCAGGGGACTAGTGGGCATGATCCAGAACATGGTGGGCATGCTTTAGGCCACTTCCCATTTTCAAAGTGCACTCAGGGGTTTCTAGCTTTCAGAGATATGGGGGAGTAGCTATGAAGCCCACATTGCAGGCATGGTGTGAGCTAATGAACACAGAGAATGCTGATCCTGCCTGTGCCTCCCCGTGATCCAGATCAGTGGCCTGGCCAATCCAGACCTACAGATCCAGAAATAAAGCAGGTAAGTGCAAAAAGGGTTCTCAGTTCGAAGCCCAGAGTGAGTGGGATGGTGTTAATTATGTCTGCTGGGTAAGGACCAAAGTCAGCCAATAGTTTATCTTTTTACAGTGTCTGATCACACCCTTTAATCTTCCCTAATAGCGCTGTTAACATGTCCATTAGACTGCCATCCATGTCAATTCCTTCTTTGCTAGCCTTCATTACAGACACTTCCTTTCTTCTGTGTTGTGGCTGAATTCTATGACTACTACTGGGAACTCCTAGTAGTTATGAAAACTCAACGTTATAGTAGTGTGAGAATGATCTGGACTGTGGGAATTAGGCAACAAAAGAAACCAAATATATACACTAAACTGAACTTTACTCTGTGATCTTTTATTGTGTATTGTTAAGCTGAAGCCAGAGAAGTGGTCCTGACATTTCCAAACCCTTTGAACCATAGACTACCAAAATATAGTTTGAGGAAATCAAATGGGACCTTCCAACTCATATATCTTCAGCTACAGTATATCTTACCACCCTTGTGGTGTTCATCCATGGGCTTTGATTGCAAGCCAGAATAATGGAGAAGGAAACACAGAAGAGTGTTTGGTGTGGAGAGATAATATAATAAAAAATGTGAGACACTGAGGTTAATAAAAGAAAAGTAATGTATAACCAGAAACTGCTATATACCTGCCAAAGCTTAATAAAATATGGTACTGATTTATTTTCAGATGTTAATTTTTCTAAAAATTCTGTGGGAAAGATAAAAGTATTTATATGATAAAAATGAGTTTAAAAGTCTGCAGATGTTCCACAATTTTTGACATTCATTCCTTGGGAAAGATCATCTGTGCTTTCTTCCCCTTAATGTCTCTCTTCCCTACTGTGAGCTTACAGAAGCAATGTCTGGAACAAGGAAAAATATTCCTGAATTTTGCACTCCATGGATAGTGACGATCTGATATCTAAGCTGCTATTCAGTTAAAACCAAATATGAAAGTTCTTTAGACTCCTTGCTTGCTTGCTTCGCACCCAGTGGAATTCCATGACCCAGAACTAAAATAAACAAATGAGCAGGACAGTGCTGCAACTGAAAGCTTTGTTTTCATCTGAAGAGGCCTATTTGCACTTAGGTCAGTAATGAACAATTAGTGAATGTGTGGTAAAGAGCATCTGCATGTAGAGTAGGCTGTTAGAGCCTACAAGTGTGACCACCCTCCCCAGAAGTTCACTAACTGTTGATTAGGCATGGGGCACTAAAATAAAGAAATGGGACCCCACACAACTGAGCACTGGGTACCATTTATACAGGTAATAATGATATTCCCATTCTTCTTTTGCCGCTTTTGTCTGGCTCATGGTCTAAATCTATGGTTTGTGGTTATGGGAGACACTATATTACTGCATGAAAATTATTTGTCTTATTCACTATCAAAATGGGGGAAATGACACACTTCTTAAACAGGGTTTTGTATTTATTTTTTTTGAAGGAACAACAATAGCCATCCATGGATTAACTATTGAAAATACATCTGCCACCCTGAGCTTTTTGAATGAAAGACAGCATATAAGGAAAGGGAGAAGTCATTGTCATTTTTGAAGCTGCATAGGTCCTATGATGAGAATATATCATAAATATAAAGTATAATGTGAACAGTACAACACATATAGATGTAAGATGGATATATAATATGAAATAATAAATAATGCATGCAAATAAGGCTGCATCCAGATATTGGTTACTTATTTGACTATATTTGGACATTATGGAATAAAGCATGCTTTATTCCAAAATATCCAAGTTTAGCAGAATGAATGGATGCAGTCTAACTGTGGAACCTTCACATATATATATAAAAAAGGCAATGGCAAATGACTTCTGTATTTGTTCCTCTGTATTGATATGGATTTGTGACATCTGGAATTGAGCCTCTTTATAGAGTATGATGACTTGAACATAATTTAATATGCTGCCTGGAATGATGAGCTAGGTGAGGATAGATTTATGAAAAAAGAGTGGTTTATGAAAACCTATTTTAGAATAGAGATTTAAAGGAAAAGAAAATATAATATAGAGAAAATGAAAGACAAAATAAACAACAGGGGAGAAGAAAGTGACTGTTGAACAAGACAAATGGCATATTTTGTAGAATATGTTCCATGTAATATAAACAGTAACTTTCCTTGTCACATGCCCCCTTTTTTGAAAATATCTTGTCATTGTAAATGGTTTTTTGACTGACAAATCATTTTTCAAACAGAGGCAAATGGGAGATATTTCCTTTTTGTTTTCCAAAGAAGGAATGTGAGGAGGACTTTATTGATTATAAAGCAAGACAAGATCCCTTTGTGCAGGTAAGAACATAAGAGAAGCCCTGCTGGATCAGGTCACGGCTCATCTAGTCCAGTATCCCGTCGCACACAGTGGCCCACCAAATGCCCATGGGCATCTCAAGCAGAGAAAAGGATAAACCTTTTCCTGCTTTCAAATCCCAGCACATGGCCTTAGAAGTGTCCTACTTCTGCCCCCACAGCCTGAAAGATGTACTTAGGCATCCATTTTAGTAGCCATTGATATAATCTGTCATCCATAAATTTGTCTAATCCTACTTAAAAGCCATCTAGGCTGGTAGCTGTTACCACCTCTTCTGACAGCCAATTCCATAAACCGATGACCTTCTGGGTGAATAAATACTTCCCCTTGTCTGACCCAACTCTCCTACCCATCAGCATCATAGAGTGCCGCCTGTGTGTGATAGAGAAAAGAAATTTTTATCTATCCACCTTTTCTATACTTCTACATACTTCAGTCAGGTCCCCTCTTAAACACCATCTTTCCAGACCGAAGAGGCCTAGTAATGAACAATTAATGAATGTCTGGTAAAGAGCATCTGCATGTGGAGTAAGCTGTTACAGCCTACAAGCGTGACCATCCTCCCCAGAAGTTCACTAACTGTTGATAAGGCATGGACCACTAAATTGTGCTTCATACCTTTACCAACATTGACCAGAAGCTTACCTGAAACATCCAGCAGTGTGACCATTCACTCTTCTTCCTACTGTCTTCTGTTGGTGGGTAGGGGAGTTGGCATCAGGCAGCCAGGATCAATCGCTGACTTCTGATGTGACTGGACCACCAATGTCCGGGAATGATGTCTGGTTATAGGGTCGCTAGAGGAACATTCGATCATGGGCAATAGATCCCTCTGATCGAACATGCTTCCCTGCAACGGCCAATCATGGCAGCAAGGAGGTGGAACTTCTGGCTTCGGATGCAGCAGTGAGGGCTGGTAAAGGAAGCTGATTTGCACTTCTGGCCAATAATGGATGCTTTGGGGAAGTTTTCCTTATGACAAGTGTGAATGGTCCACCTTTACTATAAGTTTACCAGCCCTAGTTCATGGCAGCCTAGTCAACTAAGTGCAGAAAGGCCCCTGATCTCATGCTGGATAAAGCAATTCAGCTCAAAATCAGAGGAATGCGTGACAGTGGCTCAGCATCGTCTAACATCAGAGGGTGGGAATGAAAATGACTGCTACTGGGAAACTGGCAAAATGGCAGTGGGCTCCTCACTGCTATCAGCACCGAAGCCAACGGAGAAGTCTACAATGTCTCCCAGTGGAGCAGGCTTTGCTGCCATTACTATGGTTATGGTTCTCTCCAATGCTAGCAGTGTTCTGCTAACATGACTTTCCTGGGAGCTGCTGGCCTAATCCAGTTAGTTCTCCATCAGAGGCAGGAATACTCATTTCAAATGAACACCTGCTTATCATGCCGCATTGCATAATATAACCATGATTTTATGTAAGATTGACAAATCTCCTTGCAAAGAGGTATAGAAATACCAGAAATATGCAAGTGAGTAGAAGGTAAGTTAATATCCATGCTCTTTGCTAAACTGGGAAGCCTTGATGGTATTGCAGTCAGGTATATTGAATGGCAACATAATCACTTTCTCTTTCTCCTTCTCCTTACAGATGAGCATTATCTCATTGCTTGTGGAAATTGCACTGGTATAATAGTGTATTGGATTTTGACACTCTTTTTGCTGTCACAACAAGATTTTGGACAAAGAAGGAAATCCCTAATTTGAAGCAATCATGTTCATTTACGGTGTGTTACTCTAGCAACATGCTGCTGGTAAAAGCTTGCAGAAACACTTTAGGAGTTTAATATCCTTCTGATGGATGATGGGGGCCTGAAAATTTCTGGTGCTTCTTAAAATATTTTTTCCAAACATAGAAGCAGAAGGTAACAAGGAGTCTAACAGATATGCCTATGAAACAGCAGGTGGTATTATTATTAAATGAACCATGAAAAACATCTTCCATTCTAAAGGAGATTCAATCCAATATATTTCTTTCTTTCCTTCTCTGTTTAGTTTAGAAGTGAGGATTGCCTTCAATATTAAGATGTGGGTGTTACAGATTTGCTAGTCTCTAATGGATGATTTTTCAAGCACTCAGAGGTGCCTGAATGTGCTTTCAGGCTATATTAGCTAACAGCAGTTGCAAATATGTTATTAATCCTCAGAGTCATATCATTTACATCTGCCTCTTCTTTACCTAGGATGTATGTACTGCTTCCAATTTATGATGGAAACTAATTATTTACTAGCAAATAATAAGATAAAGGATTATGATTGTAAACCCAAACTTTGACATTGACAATTCAGGGTCATGCCTCCATTTACCAAAATAGGGCACTCTCATTCCCCCACCCCCAGTGTCTTCTGCTGCCCAGCTTCATTTTCAGCAGCAGCATGCATCTTGGATGTAGTCATGTGATTGTTTTCCAGCACAATTGCTCAAAGAGGCACTTTTGAAACAGATATGTTTCTTTCCACCTTGTAGAGAAACATGGAAAATGGCACCTCCTTTCTTGAAATGGAGATGAAAGGAGCACTACAGATGGGGGTGCCTTCCCCATCTATCTGATAAAGAGCTGCCTCTATCAGAAGTGGATATGCAGCCCAATCACTGTACTTTGACTACAAGTCTCAACAACTACTTCTCCACGAGCATTTCTCCTGTCAAATTCCATATATGATGGCCATGTCACTAATCATAACTATAGAGCAACATGGCCTTACTTTGGTGGAGTAGTATAATTGCACATGTTTGACTCCTTCATATATGAAATAAAACTTGAGACAGATACTTATTTTCAAAAGCAATTGACACAAGGGACGAGCATGAATGTTTTCTATTCAATTTGTATTGAATCAAATGCAAAAAAAAAATCATATTCATTCAAATAGATCCCCTTTGGATGTGGTAGGATTCGTATTTGATACAAATGTTCAGTCCCATGCGAATAGCATAAGAATCCAATACAAATCTCAGATGAATCTCATAGAAATCCCATACTAAGCTTCAAATGAATGGATCAAAACATTCAATGCGAATTAGAATTAGAATGGCAGTCTTCAAACGTGCCAACATTTGATTCAAATTCAAATGTCTGAATTTGTGTGAATTTCAAATATCACTAATATTTGTGCATATTCTTAATTGACAGAAAACTGAGTAATTGCACACATTTATTTCCATAGCTGGGTTACAAAAGGTGTACATTCAGTTTTAAACTGCTGAACCCCACCCAGAGTAATTACTGATGTCAGCAGTGGATTTACATGGGATTGAAGTGAATGAGATCCTAAACATATTCTACCATTACAAAATTAGCATCTCACTGATGACAAACAGCATGACTTACATGTTAAGAATGCATCTTATGCTACGTAAGTTGGATTTTCTTAATCATTAGGGCCTAATCTTAAGACACTTCATATGGAGGAGGGGGGTTAAAATGCATTCTTGGCCTTACTTCAAAATGCCCCTGGTGAAAAGTATCCGGTTAGGTTGGTTTTGGAACTGATTCAAGCTTCAGATGTTATGACTGAGCTTTCAAGACCTTTGACAATAACAATACATAATAGGCAGACAAGAATTTATTTGGAGTACGTCAGACCAAAATTCAAATCATAGCACAATGAAATCTGCATTTTGCACACCTGAAGGGCACTTGTTTTAATTTCAAAAAATAATTGAACAGTATGTATGATACTGAGTAGTTGTTTGAACCACTTCAAATTCAGACAAGTGTTCAACTTGAGAATTAGTTATATTAATTAACTGTGCTTAATTTAGGTAACAAAACAAAACATGTAATTTATGACCTTGCAAACTTCTCCCAGAATTACTGGAATCTGATTTTTTTTTCCCCTGAGCTTGGTTAAGATATTAGATGTTTCCATGTCCATTTTATTTGTATACTGCTTACAGTACAAAATGATACATCATAAATTTACATATAATACAAAATAATACATTGTAAAATGTTGTACATTACAAAATAATACATCATAAAATTACACAGAACATTTTATGTCATTCTGGCTATAGCTCCCAAACATCCCTCGCATTGAGGTGCCTGCACACGGAGGCCATTGTTTTTTTTCTTCATGGCAGCAAGTCATGCTGCTCATGAGCCTGCAGCTCTTGATGGAGTTCACGGTGGCAGTATGTCTGCTGAGATAAAAATCAAGGGAACAGAGTTACTTCAGAGTAGAAACATTCCAATCTGAAGTTAACTCAGGTGCTTCTCATGGACTGAATTGACCCTAACCCTGGATGTTTTTCCACCACGCTCCTTTAATCCAGATCTAACAAGATCTGGATCTAGGGAATGGGTACTTCCCTTAATCCGGATCTAGTAGATCCGGTTTAAGGGAAGTACCAAATGTGTTTCCATGGGTGGTCTAGCACCAAATAGCAATGGATGCTAGCCTCCCTGCCATGGAAACACCGGAGCACCCATTTGGAAATCCGGATCTACCTACGAGGGGTCTGCCTGTCACCCCAGGTGTTTGGGGGGGCAGGGGGTGCAATTGCCAAAGTGGCTCCAAAGTCACTTCGAAGTCACTTTGAAATCACTTTGAAGTCTGTGCAAAATAGCTCTGGAGCATCTTTGAAGTCTGTGCTGATCTTCAGAGTAAACTTCGAAGTGACTTCAAAGTGACTTTAGAGTGACTTCAAAGTGACTTCAGAGTCACTCTGGAGTCATTTTGAAGTTCACTCCGAAGATCACCACAGACTTCAGAGACGCTCCAGAGCTATTTTGCACAGACTTTGAAATGACTTTAAAATGACTTCGAAGCTTAGGTTTTGGGGCTCCCCCCCAAGGGTGCCCCCTCCCCCTAGCCTCCTCTAGACCCCATTGCCAAACTAACATGGAAACAGGCTCCCTTTAATCTAGATTTTCTGGCTGAATACCCCATTGTAGACCCTATTAATGGGGTCTACAGAAAATCCGGATTAAAGGCCAAAAAGTACCCATATGATCCGGATTTCCTGAGGCACGGTGAAAACAAATGTATCCCTAATGGGTGCCGTGGTGGAAATGGGGTCATCTGGCTCTCACCCAAATGGGTCCTTAATGGGTGCTAAAATGGGTACTAAGTGACCATGGAAAAACACCCCCTCATGAAACATATCAACCTGCCAGTGCCTTAGGATCTTCAAGGGAGGCCCTCCTGATCGCACCACCAGTTTCAGTAGTTAAAGGGGCGAAGATCCACGATAGCCCCAGACTGTACAATAGTTTCCTTACGGGACTGTACTAGGCACTTTCATTTTTATATATTCAGAACAGAAAATAAGTGGGAACACTCTTATCTATTCTGATATTTGGCTGAGAAAATAGCTTCCCCTTCCCCCTTTTCTGGCACTGTTATTGCTGTTAGTCTGTTCATTTTACACTTTGTTTTTACTGCTGTAACCCACCTTGAGTCCTTTGGGTAGAATGTGTGGGATAAAAATGCAAACAAAGAAGCGTTTATGTGTGGTTCTCCTTTATTTCTGCACAATTCCCTGTCTTCTTGAGCCCTGAGGTTTGCCAGTCTCAAGGCAGCAGGGATGCTGCCTCTCTTCCCTATTAATAGGAGTATATTCTGGAGGGGAAACAGCAAATATTGCTACTCCCCTTAATTCAAAGCAGATTAGAATAATGCACATGATTAGAGGTGTGAAAATGAGGTTCATATTCACAAATCTGATCAAATATTTTGATTTTGCAGACATTTGCATTGAATTGAAAATCTGATTTTTAAATGAAAATGTATTTATTGAAAATATTAAAATAGTAACCGTAACATGGGGAAACTAAACTTGGAATGACAACTTGAGTAAATAACTTGGGAAATACAACAACATGGTCCAGTGAAAAGCATATCAGAAATAATGATACAGAAATTTAGATATGCAAAAGTACAAAGAGAGGAGATAATATACTGGAAAACTACTGGAGCAGAAAAGAGATTGCAGAAGTTGAAGGAGCACATTTAGAGCCAAACAGCTAATTCTAGAAATGAAAGGAATCCAAACATGAGCCACCATAAGCATAAAGTGAACCAAAGCTGTGTGTTTTTAGGCAAGTGCTCATCAGAATAATTCTGGGGGAAGAATGATTGGAACAGATAGTAAAATCTGATTTTTTGAATATCCAAAATTTTGATTGAGTCTCCTGGCTTCATTTAACTAATGGGTCTCCTGGTGGTAAAATGAAGAATTTGATGGGATACGCGGTCAAGAAAAAGTCTGAAAATGGCTGCAAAATCTGCTTTTTCAATTTAACAATTCAACAATGAAATGAATTTTTGAATTTTCAGTTTTGGTAGTGGAACAAATGTAATTATCATTTTTTGTGCACACCCCTAGTAGAGATTCTCAACCTACAAGACAGCTCAAGGGGGTACAAAATGGTCTCACAGACATCTGAAGTCACATGGAAGAGGTATATTGAAACTACTTTTTGCAGGTTTGAAAAGACAATCTGGTGATTTTCTTGAAAGGTTTCCTTCATTGTATGTCACATGGATGAACTGACATGAATAAGTATCTAAAGATGCACATTTACTTTTTTAGATGGTGCCATTCACAAAATGGTGTTAAAAGAAAATAAAAACACCACGTGGGGCAAAATTCAATATGTTCAGGAAGTAATTTGTTATATAACTGAAACATAAAATGGAGGCTTAGGTGGTCCATTGTCTCTTTTCAAAGAATTGTGCTTTATAATGTTATATTAAATCTTGCTTCCTCACACACCTTTTGAATCACCACCTGCAGAGAAGAAGTCTGTCTGCAGGAGGGGAAGAAACAAATTTACATTTGAAAGCCTTCTCCTACTTGCATGAAATGAAATTTCTCTTTGAAACAAAACAGCAGATGAAATATATTATTTAAGATACCCTGTTAGTGTTAACACCCTCCTAACAACAGTAGGGAGCCACCAGAGATCCAATGACCTTAACCATAACTGTCTTGGCTAACAATAAAATACTGGAAATTCAGCCTGACCTTTCTTTCAAATTCTTTTTTTAAAAAATCATAAGAATTCACACACACACATGAGTAAAGATAGAGGAATATTAAATATTAAGATACTGGTACATGTAGGGCATGCTGAAGCTATAGATCTCATATATGCAGTGATCCAGAAACAGTTCTATTTCTGCATTAAAAACTTGTGACATTGTTTTCATTAGAATAAATGAGACAGGATAGAAAGTTTATTACCGATGCATGGAGGCAGGCTACTGCAGTTTATCACTGATGCATGGAGGCAGCCATTTCTGGGCAAGTGCTGCACTGTTGCATTCTTGTGCATTGAAGGGAAGGCTACATTCACACATCCAAGCTATTACAAATTTCAGAGGATCATTGAGAGGGTGAAGAATTAATAACTTACTTACATATATTTATCAAAAGGGGTGGTATCCTACATTTCATTACCAAACATAGGGTTAATTGCATCTGAAAGCAAAGAGGATTACTATTTGGAAGCCCAGCTGCCCTTGGATCTTTCAGAGACACCCTGTCCCTTGACTAGCACTCTCATTTCTACCAAGAGGAGGTTCACCAGTATGAGGTAGGACATTTCTATTGCAATGTGGAAGCTATGAACAACTGCACAGCTGCAGTAATGCAGCCCATGCCCCCTTGCTGTACAGCACCCAGAAGCATTCCAGATCTACCAACCCAGGAATGATCCAGTCATAGCTGGCCAGCCTGTGGACTGCTTTTCAGTTGCCAACAACTGGATCGCTCCAGGGATACAGGGATACAGGTAGCTTGAAGGAGAATTGCTCAGTCACTATAACTAAACTATGGGCTGCATATCCCGTATATGTGTCTTTTAGACTGCAATTGTACTTGAAAGTAGCTTTTCCATGGTTGATTTTTAGAAGCTGAAGGTGGGAACATGGCATCCATTCCATAGACCAGTCCCTGGGAGACTTGTGACACAGACCTTTAGCTTGGAGAGATTCAAAGTGGCTTGCTAAGTCTTGCTGTAGACCACTACAGTCACCTATTATGGGGACAGCTAGCATGGCACAAAGCAGTGCACAGAGCTCAGTACTATTTTGCCAAGCTTGGAAATGCCCCCAGAAATGGGTTGTTTGTGGTATATCACCAAGATTACCTTAGCCTACAACTTCGATGGGTGGGGAGTGGTTGGTCCCCAGCCACCAAAAAAGACTGGGCTGGGTCCACAGGAGACCATATGACCCCTGATGCATGTCCCCATGCCTTACTCTTTTTTTTCCAGAGACCAAGCAGTACAGGCCAAGACCAGCAGATAAGAGCATTTCTTACTTTTAAAGTGCAGCAGATGGCTGAAGTGTTTTATGATCCAAGCCAGGTTGATGTTGCCCTTAGAAAGCAAAAGCACAACTCCAAGCCCTTTTCTTTACAGCTTGAAGCAACATGGCTTCCTAATGGTTTCGATTTCTAAGAATGTGTTGTTATTGTTATTGTTAAGGTTTTAGCTGTTTATATATTGTGGTGACAACTTAAGTATCTTTTCAAAAATGTTGAAAATTGACTTGCAATATTTGACTTTCCTAAAAAAAATAAATCATTGGAAATAGTGTCTAAACAGGGACATCCATATTGCACGCCATTTTATCTGAATTTCAAATCTCTGTTCTCTATCAAGAGCAAGGGTGCAGTGATCTTTTCAAGTTATTCATATCCACTAACTGCAGTCTAACCCTGCACATGCCCTCTTTCTGTCAGAGTCTACTGCCTGTGTTATCCACTGCTTACTTCCATTAATTCCATTCCACTGTTTCAATGTAAAAAGCAGAAACAATGTTGACTAATTCTATTGCCTTTTTAAGGACACATTTTTAACGTTATGGTTATTTAAATTAACATTGCATACTCAGGGCCTTTTAGCACTGATTGTATCCCACAGCAGTTAAGTTCAGGGATGGCAGCTGAGGTTTGCACAGTGAGTGCTGGCGCTGTCCTATGCTTAACTAGTGGCCTTCACAGTGCAGATGGTTCATTGTGGATGGTCCATATTGCCATATCAATGGCCACCGCAACTTCTGCTGCATGCCTGGCTGTTGCTATGGCGATTACCAACCCACCTCCATGCAGCATTTGCGCAAGGAAGTAGTGCAAATGGTGCATCTAGGACTTTACTCGGAATGTCCTAGGTGCTCCTGGTAAAGCTGTGGAACAATAAAAACTGCTCCACAGTTACAGAGGATCAGGATAGGCATACACAAATTGGGACATGGCATGCAAACAGAGCTTCCCCAAGAATGTCCAGCTGTCATGTCCCCATGCACTAT
Source organism: Aspidoscelis tigris stejnegeri (assembly GCA_023333525.1). Lineage (NCBI taxonomy): Eukaryota > Metazoa > Chordata > Lepidosauria > Squamata > Teiidae > Aspidoscelis > Aspidoscelis tigris. The sequence continues at coordinate 46,425,253 of JALMGA010000005.1, read as the reverse complement.
AATCTCCAAAGTGAATCCAACTTTGGCAAGGACCATCCCCATGCAAAGCCCTGAAACCAAGCTACATGCAGACCAAATCACCCAAATCCATGCTAAACTTAATCCCCTAAAGAACTGTTCTCAGCATGGTTTGGGAGCGAAGTCAGCATCATTTTGGGGGTCAAGTCTGCACATGGGGATGCTGTTTCCCCAAGCAGGAGTTTAGCACAGTTTGCATGGGGACAGGCATATTTGAACTGAGCCTGCGCTTTCTTCAATTGCATGGAGAATGGGACTCAGCTCTATATTCAGACTAAATATAGTCCAATTCAGACTAAATGGAGTGCATGGGGACGCGGACTAAGTGTGAAAAGGCCATGATATTCAACAGCCATATAAGTAACTTACTTACTTAAGTGAAGGGGATAAATCTTTGCTATTTCTCAGAGCATTCAGTCTATCCACCATGGATTTGGCTGTGGTGTCTGTTGCTTATTGTTAATGGTCATTAGAAAACTGGTATAAATACTTAATGGAACAATATAGACATGGAAAAAATATGGGAAATAAGATTTAAAAGCCAAGGTTTGAAACTGCACTCCAGGGCAGAGGACAATTGGGAAGACTTACTGTATTACTCAGAGACCCCAAGCACCAGAATTCTTGAGAGAATTCTGTTTCTTTGGTCCAACTAAAGTAGAAGAAAATGGGAAGATTTTAAAGAGCAATTAGTAGACGGATGTATGGGTGCTTGTACAGTCACAGTTTGTTTATGAACTTTAATAAAAGAAAAATTAAAAGGAAGTGTTACCATTAACTGGAATACCTAGAACTAAAACAGAAGTAGTATATTTTAAGGCTGTAATTCTGGGCAACCAATGAGGAAATTTGGTGGATTATCCAAAGAGCAGACAACCCTGAACTAAAATATTTGTGGAGAAAAAACGGTATCAAGCTCTGAGTTACTGTGTGGAAAGTAACTCGCCTTGAATTTATGATAAAATCTGCCAAAAGATTTAATTCTCATCTGACAACAGTCTTTTCTGCACTGGGCCTTATTTCAGATTATACCCCAGAATAGGGACCTGCCTTCCACATACTAATACAGATTATGGCAGCCCCTAACTGAGATCTGCTGTAAACCTGCACTGGCATGTGTACAGCATGTCTCTATTCCAGGTCCAGAATAAGACCCAGTGCAGAAAATGCCATCATATTTACCATTTAGGACTTTTAAAAAAACATTAAAATTAAAATCAAACAAAATCTTAAGGCATTTCAATTTCGCTAAAATGAAGCACTAAGTTTGCCCTTTTGAACATTTGTTTCAGCAGAGGAAAATGGTGTCACAGTATGATGACACCTAGACCCACCCAGTCAAGTCTGAAGAGGGCTGAAGTGCCTAAGAAGGACTAAGTATGCCTAGATAAGGGCATTTCTTTGCTTTTAAGGTGCTAGGAAAATGGGTATGTGCAACTGTTCTGAAAAATCATGCACTAATGAGTGCTGGAAGAAATATGGGCTATAAATGTAAGAAAATAATTTCATTTGTTTCCATTTGAAGAAAACTATTTCACAATATGGTGATCAGACACTCAAGAATTTAATTCACAATGTATTCGGTTTTGCGAATTTCAGGGGAAAGCAACACACAATCACATAAACAATTCCTGACATTCAAAATGAGAACTTATGATTGCCTTAGAGGTTTTGAAACATCTGGGGTGACACTTAATAAGGTTTATGAGGAGCCACCATTAAAAAACGGAAGTAACTGAATCTGGAAAGAAAGTTGCAGTGGAATTAGCATTCAGTAGACTCTAGACAGAAAGTGTTCCACCCTTCACAGAGCTCAAAGAGGAAAGCTGTTGAATTCTTCTGCCTCCCTATCAGAAACAGCATTTCCCTTCCCATTTTTACATCAGTGCAGAGCTATTTCCCACACATGTAAAGAATTGACCAATTCAGCATTTTTATTTTCTCAGATCTCCCTGACATTTAGCCATTTTGGGCAACCACAAGAGAAGGAACACCCAAGCAGGTTTCAGTCAGTTGTTGAGAAATCCTTTCAGCTGCTGTAACAGCTCCTCAGAGCTGACGGGCACACAGGCATGCTATTATGCTGCCAAATGATGATGCATGGTGGGAGTTTTCACCTTTTTCTTTCTTTTTCTTTTTAAATAATATGTGGGCATTTCTGTCACTGTGATAATTTAAACCCCCCCACCCCAAGACTAAAAGTGAATAATTTAAATACCTGCTTTTGGGATCCTTTAAAAGAACGTTTCCCCTCATATTGCAGGTTTTCTCTTTCTGTCTTTTTTTTTTCACTCCAGAATATAATGAAGAAACATCAGCACTGCACTTTTACATGGTAATTATTTTTATGAGCATATTTTACGTGAATAGGAATGCATAAAAATTACATTAGGATTACAATAGGATTCTCTTCTTTTTTTAAAGAAAACTTTACAAATATTTGTTCAATCATATATTGATTTCCATGGTCAGCATCAATTAATTTTGAGGACATTATGAGACTCTTTGCACTTACCTTGAAAGAGTGGCTTCAGCCACTCCCATGACAGGGCATCCAGATGCCCACCACCACCATTGCCATCCCAGGGTGTCTGGGAGTATTCCAGAATTGTCCTGATCCTGTGGGAAAGAAAAAAAATATCTCTGGAGCTTGACTGAGAGGGGGCAGTTGGCACTTGCTTCTGGGTGCAAAGCTGTGGCAGCACTATTGCACAGCAGAACTTGCTACGGTCATTGCTGTGGCAATTCAAATAGTCTGGTGTGGACCATCCACACTGCGAATGCTGGTGGTCCAGTTGGGCACTGATCGAAACATTGTGATGCAAATACAGCTGAGCAGCCTCACTTAACTTTAGTGGACTGGCATTGTTATACCATTCCAAGCAGTTAAGCGTGAACAGGCCCTGTGTCTGTGCTAGAGTGATGCAATGGTTAGTGGTCTGGAAAGCATGTCCTGCTATGAACAGTTGAAGAATCTAGGAATGTTTAGCCTACAAAAGAGAAGACTGAGAGGAGACATGATCACAGTCTTCAAATATCTGAAGGGCTGTCACAGTGCAAAGGGATTGTCCCTATTCTCACTTGCACAAGATGGGAGGACTAGAAACAATGGGATGAAACTTCAAAGGAATCAGTGCAGATTAGATGTTAGGAAAAAGTTCCTGATAGTGAGGGCAATCAGTCAATGGAATAGGTTGCCACAGGAGGTGCTTAGCTGTCCTTCACTGGAGGTCTTCAAGCAGAGGCTGGGCCTATATCTGTCTGGGATGGTTTAGGAAATCCTGCATTTAACAGGGGTTTGGACTTGATGACCCTAGAGGTCCCTTCCAACTCTATGATTCTATGAAAAAGCTGGATGGCTACTTAAGTAAGCTTCCAAAAGCTTCATGATCCAACCACCTTCCTACAGCTTCCTACTTCTAATGTATTTTTAAAATAATAATATTTGATTGACTGTCTTTATATTTTGGGCAATGTGCTTCTCAAATTTCCTTTTTGCTTTTATCACTGCTTTCTTTCATTTCTTTTACCAAAATTTGTGTTTTCTGTTGTTTTCCACGCTAGGACAATTCTTCCACTTCTTAAAAGATACCTAGATAATAGCTTCCTCTACAATTCAGATAAATACAAGTACTTTTCTTGGTCTTGAAAGTCTTTTTCTTGATTTTGGGAATACATTTTAACTGAGTCTGTATGATTATGGTTTTAAAGCTGCCAAGATTCTAGAGAGAACATTTCCATTTTCGAGAAGCTCCTTTTTTAAAAAAGTTATCTTTTCTATAAAGAACTTTATTGAACTTTGTTGAATTATGGTCACTGTTCCCAGTCAGTACAACTATATTAATATCTCCCACCAAATCCTGATCGTCATTTCAGTGTAAGTACAGAATTGCATCACTCTTTGTTTGGTTCTACAACCAACTGCTCCAGGGCAGTTATTTAACATATCATCATGGCATGAATGAACATTTACCCACTCAACTGAAGTCTTACACTAGTAGAAGACTTCCTTTCCGTAGTACCTTTCTGTTCGAGCCAGATTGTCTGGATAAGAGTTTGGGGTATCTCCTTGCACAGCTAAAGTCACCTGTACATAATTAGTCACAGTTAGGGAAAGCCAACACAGCTGCTCTATTATCTTTATTATTGACTTTTGTATTATAGTCTTTCACATGCAAAGCCTTTGACATTTAGGTACGTTGGCTTGGGTAACACCTGGCAAGTATTCACTCAGGATAGGCCAAACATGTACACATGATCCTATCTCTCTATGTGACATCATGGATCCTGCTTCTGTATAATTACACTAGTACTGTAATCCCTTTTTGCTGTATGCCTATTTGCCATATTGCTGTTTGCCTTTTGCCTTTTGTCTTGCCTTGTTCCTGTATATTTCCCCTGCTTGCTAGCAGGAGCATAAGGACATTAGGATTTGTATAGACTAGTTGATAAGTGGTGAACTGTACTTTATTTTCTTACCCACATGCACTTCTGCTATATTGTACACTTGTATGTTAGCTAGTGCTTACTTTGCATTCACAAGTAGTAAACCTCCGATTCAAGATACTAACTCCAGCCTGCTCCAGTCTGTAACTCCAACTGCCTGTTTGCTGACTCTGCACGTTTTGCTCTGCCACAGTCTGTATCCAATCCAAATTATCCTTGACACTTTTGTGATTTCCATCTCCATCTCCAGGTCTCCTTGAGCATCTTGATTTGAGGAACGATAGCATGTACCCAGTGTTAATCTACTTTTATGATTTGATATTCCTATCATTAGTGATTCTGAGACATGACATACACTTTTAGATATGTAAAGATAGTTTGATGCAATGTTCGCTTCTACATACAAAGCAACACCTCCTCCTGTTATAGAACTATAACCAGAGATAACTCTGTCTCATTGATTCTTCTCAATCCTTTGGGTCTCTGTTAGGCTTGCTAGAACTATATTTTCTTCTAGAATCTGGCGTTCTAGTTCACCCATTTCAGTCTTAGACTTCTGGTATTTGCATATAAACACCAGTATATAATTTCTTTCTGTGTGTATGCTTTTGACCTAAGCACTTTTCCCTTTTTTGATCTGAAAAAAGGTTGAGACAAGTCAACCTGAATTGGGAACAAATTTTGAGCTGGTTGCAAGTGGGGAGTGCCAACTGTCACGCCCATGTGCGCACCTCCACTAATCTGTGGCAGCCAAAGAAGGGAATGATCTGCTTTTAGTTTTGTCTTCTCCTTTTACAATCTTTATGTTATATCTTTGATTTTGCTTCTTCCACCAACTGCAACCTTGCAGAGTTGTGCCAGACTGGTTTGGTTGATTTGTAGTTCACAGCAAGTTGAGGCCAAGGAGTGCTCTAATGAACCAAGCAAACCACAGCAAACCAAGGTAGTTTACAGTTCATGACGGTTCGCTTGTGAACTGAACCATCCCATTGTTTAAAAATAAAAATTTAAAAAACTTGAAACCAACCAAACCAAGGATAGTCTTATTTGATTCAAACTGAACCACTAAATTTCAGGCACATCCCAACAGCCTTTTATTAGCTGATGACAGTAACTCCATAACTCCACTACCAACTCAGATTCTCACTATGTGACATGATAGTTTGTCCTAAAACATAGTATTACTGTACATCTGCATAAGAGAGTAGGGCAACATCCTATTTGGATTTCTTTATTTCTATTTTCACTCAAGTTTAATAAGTATTTCTTAGAATTCTTCACTTACTTGGACAGTCTCTAGAGTCAAGAAGAGACAGATGCAAGAAACAGGAATTGAATAATGTCTGTAGTTCCATGTACCTAAAATCCCTTCTGGTCAGACACCTGTGAGATCCTGGGATGGATATACAGCTGTCTGTGAACATTGAATCTCAGCTAATGAAGGCCAAATGCCAAGGGCTCCATCTTTAAGAACAAGATATATTTATGTTTCCTGTAGGCAATTATTGAATTTTTGCACTGTGTTGTTATTTAGTCAGTAACTGTTTCCTCCCATCATATATCATACTCAAATCCTCTGCAGATAGGTACTATTCATTTTAAATTAATGTGAGATGCTATAATGAATCAGTAATTGAGAATATTCTTACCTATTGGGAATTTAAGACAATGCAGAAATTCAAAAATGATTTACAGAGGCATATTGAAATGTGTTCAGATGGTATCAGAAGGCTTTGAGAGGAAAGATGCTAACAAAACACAGGAGATTAGAAAAAGGGAAGCACCTGTGGATATCAGGTGAAAAGGATGCATATATTAAAAGTAAGTGAAAGAAAGAGGATGCCAACATCTGCATATGAATGCTAATGTTAGTTCCTTGGACATAAAATCTGGACATTTAATATGTTTTTTTTTGTAAAGACTCATGGAAATGGTGCAGTACAGAGGCTGTGGACAGAGGTAAAGTAAGGAAGAAGAGACAGACACTTTTTCCCTCTCCAAGATACACTTGCATTGTATTTCTGGGATCAATTACCAGGCCATTAAGTCAGCCATTTGCAGATAATTTATCTTACCAGAATGACAGAAGCTCTTTCAAAATCTTCCTTCCTCCTTCAGCCACCCTCTGGATGGCAGGGAGAGACATCCCAAATCCATGCCATCTCATGGCTTTTGTTTAGTAGGTGGCATAGCCTACAGCTTGATAGAAGCCTGTGAAGGCACATTCAGGTGGGTGTATCCTGTCACACTGTTGGAGCTTAGTACAATGATAATAATATTGATGATGAATGCTTTCCTGCTAATTGAATACTGAGCTTTAGGGTGATTCTGCACTGGCTGGAATAGCTTACCAGAAAGTGTACTAGGAGCCTCCCTTCTGCATGCAACAGCTATCTAAGATCTGCTGGGGCCTCTCTCAGACCACACTAGTATATGAAAGGGAAACTCCTAGTATGCTTCCTGGTGCATTATACTGGATATGATATGACAATTACCGTAGGTGTGTTGAGAAAGAAAAGAAAGAAAGATTTGATTTGGACACATATGGCAGAACTTGTAGGGACTGGAGACTCTAAAGAGGCCATCACGTGGTGTTTTTCCACTTAGCACTAAAGGACCCATTAAGGGCCCCATTAATGGGTCCTTAATGGGTCCTTAAAGTGTACTCTAGTGCTAAGTGGAAAAACACACATGCATTTAGTTGATCAAGGTCTGGAGACTCTAAAGTCTTCAGAGTGGAAATTCTAAAGAGGCCACTTCTGCATTTGGTTGGCTTTTAAGCATGTGTTTATAAACTAACCAGAGAACTTTGTAACTTGGTGACTATACAAATTGAATGAATGAATGAATGAATGAATGAATGAATGAATGAATGAAAAGATCTTAAACCTGGCATGACCCTAGTATCACCATCTTAAGGTGTGAGGGTTTTTTCATACCACTAACCTCATGGAATAAAGTTCCATATGATGTAAAACAATCCTTATTCAAGCTAGTTTTGTAAGATAGCTAAAAATATTTTTGTCCATGGAGACATTCCCCTTTGGACATTCCCCTTGAGTTTTTAATTGATAAGTTTTTATTTTTACTGGTTAAGCTTAAATATTGTATTTTTTGGAATTTTGTAATTTTGAAAGTTGCCCTGAGCTATGTCTTATGACGTGTGAAGATGTAAACATATATGAGTCAATAAATTTGAGGCAATCCTTTCTCACACATCCAGAGATATGGGGCACTGGAACTGTTGAAAATTACTTTCCTTATTCACCTGTTATGTGAATGTTTGGGGCTTTCATGCACTGACAGCTCACTTGAATCTCAGGCAGGGTTTATGCGCAAAGGGGGTCATCTGTTGCCAAATGAAACAGAGCTTTTCAGAAAGGGGTCAGAACATAAATACTTTGGATCTTTTTCTTTTATGGTTGTTAGTGTCAGTGTAGGCCCCAGTGTGTTTGAGGTCTGGAGAAATTATCCCTATTAGGCCTCTCTCCAGGCAAAAAGGGGCTGAATTTGGCTTTAAAAACCACAAATACAGAGCTCTGATACTTGCTTCATACAATACCAATTGCAAAGTGCTTAGGAGACTTTTTGGAGCCTTCCAAATTATCGTTCTGCAGTGGCCATAGAAAGGGCCTGTGGGAGCCCTTTGTTTGAAAATCCTTATACCAAATGTGACCATTTCTCTGCATCTGACTTTTAAGTGAGTCTCTCTAGTTACTTCTAAATCCTCTTAGCCAGAGATACCTCTACCCTGGGACTCATAACACGATTCCTGCAGAAGCATTTTCATTTGTTTTGTCCCAGAAAGTCGCCATCCTGCCTTGCCTCTTTTCCTCAATGGAAATTGTTTCATTTGTAGTTTACAAGTAACTTGTTGATGCACAGTCTTTGTCCTTTACATCTGAAATTTCCCCATTTCCCTTCCCCGGGCAGTTAAAAAGTCCAATTTGACAGAACACGCAAGCCTGCTATTCTCATTATTTTCTTTCCTTTGTATTTAAATTTCTCCAGAACTGTCCACCACACTAAGCTAATAATCCTTCTGTGATTTTCCAGCATAACATTTTAGTACTAGTCTTTGTTAGAGAAACAAATGTATTGAATTACTCTTGAGAATTAAGTAAAATGCAATGGTTTATCATCATAATGTTTCAGAGGGCATAAAAACACATAATTCCATGCACCATATTGTTTAAATGAGGACTCTAATATAAATAACTCACTTTAAATAGAAGTGGCAGATAGAAAAATGAATATCTTCCTAGGGCTATATTCCACAGTCCTGAAAGGCAAACTCATCTGATCTTCCCTCCCTCCCTCCCTCCCTCCCTCCTTCCTTCCTTCCTTCCTTCCTTCCTTCCTTCCTTCCTTCCTTCCTTCCTTCCTTCCTATTGACTAAACTAGCTACAGGGAAAGAATTGTACACTCATGTGGACTGAATGCTAAAATAGGACTCTGATCATATTTTTACTTGGCAACCATCTTATTAAATAATCTCTGGAGATCTGCCTTGAAAATGAAAGGAAATAGGTGGAAGAACACACAAAGAATTTCACATAATCATAGAGCTGAAAAAAAAGCCATTAGGACCTAAACTTTCCATTTAACACAAGAAACAATTCCATGTCCAGCTGATGGTTGTCTACCCTTTGTTTTCTATGGATATGGCAGACCTGCTAATTAGTAGAGGTGAGATGATGATGAGAAAGTCAAATTGAGGAGAATCCAGTACACAAAAATAAAGGAATTGAATATGAAAATCCTCCACAGATGGTATCGAACTCCTGTACAACCATCTCATATAATGAATGTTTTCCTGTCTGGTTGTTGGCATCAGTGTGGGTACAGAGGTACGTTCATGCACATGTGGTGGCTATGTCCAGAAGTTATCAACTTTTGGGATGTGGTTAGACAGATAGATAATATATTCAACATACAAGTGCTGGGTTATTCTGAACTCTTCATTTTACAAATATATAGAGGACAAAATGTGATGCTACCAGACCAATTGTGGGGGTGCAATTTGCCCATCTCAGCTAAAGCAACTCTTACTAAAGTAACTAGGACAAAGGATACATCCTGGGTCACTGTAACCTTTCTAATATCTCTCTCAAGGAAGTCATAACATCCCCATATCATTTGTATAACATCCACTGTGTATGTATAAACAATGTACAGTACTCAAGGATAGTAACATCTTATCCAGTTATGCCAAATATGGGCACCCCGGTTGGAAATTTCCATTGAGAAATGTATTTTGTAACTGGGCATAAAAAGCCCCTAAATCTTCAGTAAAGAACACTCTTTTCACTTAGCAACCATTCTGCGTGTGAGTCCTAAATCATTACTACAACCAATACTTTATTAATTGCTCTGGGCAGCGTTGATAACAAGGCTGGACTATGGAATGCTGGCATAATAATATTGTTAATTTGCATAAAATTGATATTTTAAAGGAACAATGCCATCTGTATATGGGCAAACTACTGCAAAACCAGGTCAAGGATTGTTGGAAGATATTGTTAAGGACTATTGAAAATAACACCACATAGCTTGTCTGCAACGGGAGGGAGGAGGGAGGGGAGTACAGCATGAGAAAATTCTATTCCTTTTTTCCCTTATTTGCATGTTCTGTATTTGAAATGGTGTAAAACTTGGAAAATCAATAAAAACATCTTTAAAAAAATAGACCAACCAAACAATTCCAAAAAGCCAATCAGAAAAGACTCCATAAATTCTTACTTATCCCTAATAATGTGCAACTGGCTGTTTCTGAACTGTAAAAGGCTTGCTGTGTGATTCTGCTGTATCAAAAGGCACTGAAAACAAAGCATAGTTGCTATTTAGTTAAACAAGTAAGGTTGCATTCGCACACAGTAAAAGAGAGAGAGAGAGAAACACCTCTTAGGTTCTGTTGGCACTTACCTGACTGGTTTGGGACAATAATACCATACCAGTCAGGCGAAGTTCAAGCCTGGTAGGAGTTATGCACATATCAAGTACCAATAAAGTCCCATACTAGTGATGTGCACAAATGTTCTTTTTTTTCCCAATCTGTATCAAATTGAATGCAAGAAAGTTCATATTCATTCAAATAGATCCCTTTTGAATGTGGTAGGATTAGAATTTGATATGAATGTTCAATACAAATGTTACCAAATGTGGAACAGAATTTTGGATAATTTGGATTAATCTGAAGCCCAAAAATACACCAAATTTAAACTCCCATGGAATTTGTAGCTGGATCATTTTACATAGGCTTTTACATAATGAAAAATACCATAAACAGAGACAAAACTCATTTCAAACTCAAAAAGTCAGTATTTCTTGTTAAATCATTGGAAAGAATTTATTAGAAATATAGAAGAAAAGTTAAAGTGAAATGTAAAGCCATCTCAAATATATATTTCATTTAAACATTCAAAGGAACAAGAATAAACATGCACAATCCCAAACATGGCTAAATAAATGAGCATTTCACACTATGCATTAAACTGAGTACATCCCATTTTAGTGAGACAACCAGCATGTATCTGTGCCCTTTTATGGGTGAAAATATGAAAATGAGAGTAAAGTTCCCATAAGAACAATTTCAAATGTTAAAGAAAAATATAAAAGGCAGAAATTTTTTTAAAAAGAATTAACCCCAAACCTAGCCCCAAAACTGAGAAATATAGGGGTGGTGGTGAAATGGAGGACAAAAATATTCTCATCAATATGTTCAGCATGCCCAGGAATAAAAAAAAAACTGCATAGATGTAGGATTTCAGCAAACCATACCTCTCTCAGGAACAAGCAAATAAGGGATAACTTTAAAAATGAGAATATTATTAAAGTATTAGTCAGACTGATCCCAATAAATGAGTAAAAATCTCCCAAAATTAGAAAGAAATGCAATTTTAAAATGATCCATTCAATTGCTCTGACCAGAAAAACCCAAACTGCAAAGCGGGAGATTTAAAATGTCCTCATAGGAAAAAAAACCCATGCCCAGAAAAACCCTAGCTAAATTACTCAATCTGCTAATCTCATCAGCTGAGCTGAGAGAGAAAAAAGGGGAAAAGGAAAAAAAAGGAGGGTTAGGAGGGAGAAAAAAACCTTTTTTAAAAAAGCAAAAAGGATGCCTTTTAAAAAAACAGAACTTTGCTATTGTAACAAAGCTTCAAAAAATTTAAGAGAAATCATATGATGGCAAGAGATCATTTGTAGCAACAACTAAGCCTTAGCAAAAATGACAAAAACAACAACAACCCACCATTGTGGACACATGAGCGGTAAATTCATATGTCACCCATGCTCTGTTCTGTTGCCCCTTTTTATGCCAAAATTGGGCCATGAAAACTGATGATTCTAACCTTTTTCCTTCATTAATGAGTAAAAATGAAGCTGCAGCTCCAAGCTGCCTCCAAAGGAACTAATCCCATCAATGTTAAACATTGATTTTGTCTTCCCTAAAACAAGCAAAAAAACTCCAAAAAGAAACCACTTACCTTCTCTTACTTTTCTGTCCTTCAAGTTCAAATGTATGTAATGGTGAGTAGCTATGTAGGCTTTAGCAAATCTTTAAAAAGACAAAAATCCCAAATTCAGCATCATTCCACTGAATACATCTCAGAAATCATTTCCATTTATTTTCTGTTAAAACAAAATTATCATCTTATCTCAGTGATTCTTTTACCCACCTGTAAATAGACCAAATGTTTGTTTTTCCTTCTGGTGCTCAAGGCATTTTTAATTCCGTCAGCAACTTAAATCTTCTACTATGGGTGTTTTTCCACTGTCACTAAAAGTACCCATTAATGGGTACGTAATGGAATTTTTGTACCCATTAATGGGTACTTAATGGGTACTTCTAGTGACAGTGGAAAAACACCCTTGGTCAACAACATTTGACCACAGGAAAAATCCATCCTTTTAACCTGCAGAGCTTCCTTTGTTTTTTAAAAAATATTTTAGATTATTAATACTTTTTCCAAGTTCATGATCCAAGCCTCTTCTTATTCCAATTATAAGCCCAATCTTAAAGCTCTGATGGAATTCAGTTAAGGACTCATAATCAAACATGATGCCTTTGTACCAGAATTTCCCAATCATATATGTCTAATTATATTTATTCATTTATCATAGATGGTATGAACATATCCACTACATATCTGCTCTGAATGAGTCATATCTGCCCTGAATCCACTTTGAATCCATTCTCAATCCACTGCAAATCCACTCTGGATCCATTGCAGATGTGACTGGAGCAGCCACTTTCCCACTTCCCCAGGTTCACAAATGTAACGAAGCTTTATACAAATGAAGCATTCAATTTGAATTCAGATGTCAATCTTTGAATGTGACAACATTCAATTGGAATTTGAATGCCCAAATTTGGCTGAATTCATATGAATTTTGAATGTTATGAATATTCATGCAGGTCCCTATCCCTTACTGGACCACAAGCACTTGAAGTGTAGATGGCTAAGCCAGAGCAGGCTGGATTGCCATGGCAACAGCTGCAGCAACATCTGACATGTGCTCATATATTGTCATGGCAATTGGGATGTGGAGTGACAGTGGTACAAATGATGCTGCCCTTGAGCAATCTAGCTATTCCCAGTCAAACGGTCAACAGCTTTTTAGCTGTTAAAAGACAGATAGGACTGGGGAGGGATTGGAGAGCTCTAGGGTGATAGCAGCGGTGGCAGACTGTGGGTGTACTTACCCAGTGAGTGGGCCTATATTCACTAAAGGATAAGAACTAACAGAGCTTTAGAGATGGACCACAGATGGATAGTTCACACTTTAGATTGTCCTTATCCCTCTTGTTAACATTCTAATATAGAAAAGGTAGATTATATGTGTGATAAGAACATGTGTGCCATATGCAGCTGTCTCTAAGGGGCTTCTGAAATACTTTTTTCTGCTGTGTGTATACTGTCTAAGTTTTAATCCAGCTTCAGTCCATCCTCAGAGCAGAAAAACACATCAGCAAAGTGAGAACCCACATTTTCTTTCCATATTATCTAATCTAAAGGTAGATTTTCTGAGTTAAGTAATGCTGAAAGAAATCAGCCTGTCACTTTGCTAACACATTCTTTCACTCCGGAAGGGAACTGAAGCTGGATTAAAATTTAGGCGTGACCACAGCCTATGGCTGGACAGAGGGACCAGTTTAACTGACCGGACAAAGTCTTTCTCATTTATATGAGAAAACGACCATGCAATGCGGTTAGGAAATATAGGTAGGATCTGTATGGCGGCATATTGTAGTATGAGAAGGGGCAGAATTTTTGCTTCATCCCTTGAAGTGGCTGTTTGCATAGCTGTTTCTCCTGCCCAAACTAACATGGATCCTGTGGAATGAAAGTTTCCAGGCTTTGGTGTTTCTCGGTAGTCCTGTTTCTAAAGAAGCAGGGAGTGCCCTGTGTTTTTCAGAATAGTGCTGGACAGAGAGGTGGGAAGGAAGATTCACAGACACGTTCACATGGCAGGTTGCAGTAGTGTGGGGAGACACTGGAAAGCACTGCCAGAGGTCCTTTTTGTGCTCTGCATGAAGAAATATTTCTGATAGCACTTTTCACTCTTCAGTGGTGGGATGGTGTCACAACACCTAAAGATCATTCAGTGCCCATGCCCTTTGGATTCCTTCATTGCATCATAAATGTTCCATGCAGATTCTGCCATGGATGAGAAGCAGCAGTGCTCATACTTGCATAACAAAAAAATCAGAATTCACTTAACAAAGGACTGTAAATAAAATATTCTCCCCTAGTAATTTATTCACAACTAAATGATAATAAAACTACCACTGTAGGCTGTGTTTATCAAATACTGAATCACTCTTTTATCTTGTGATTGTTTATTATCAGACATTAAACATGCTATTTGCAACATTTGTCTGTGGCTCTGCTCTTTCAAGATAATATGTACGTTTGGTCAGTGAATCTAATTACATGAATTCCATGTAATGAAAAGCTTACAAGTGTCTCTATTTGCACATTTTATGGAAACAAATGAAAAATAGAATTTGCAAAATGTTCATAATAACTCATTATGCTGGTTATACCCATATAAAGCTACTTGTGCTCTGGGGGAAAAGTCTATAAATAGCTCTATTTTCCCTTGGCATGAAACAAATTGCTTGCCTTTGTGGATAGCTGGAGGTTTATTCAATTGAATAAAATGATGAGAACCAAGCTTTCAGTTTGTACAGTTCTGTTGTTTGTACAATATGTCTTCATTTTTTTATTGTAGAAATTTAGTTTCAATTCTGTTTCCACAACACAGACACACACACACATATAAATAAATTACCATTCCTTGGATGAAAGAAATGCTTTTATTTACTCCCAATTCCCCCTAACCCTTTTGATTTTATATTTACTTCTGTCATTAAAAAACCCTTCAAATATTATTCACTTTTTAAACTGTGAATATCAAAAAGGTGGCTGTTTCTGAGGAAAGTTTTATAGAAGAGCAAACATATGCATAGGCATTCCAGTTTTCCATGGTGGCCTCTGGGTTGGAGGGGGAGTGAACAAGGAGGCACAGTCATCCCCCCCCCCTTCACTTCACATCAAAGTGAATGGAAAAGAAATTCATTTTCATGCAAATAGATCCATTTCGAGTGTGCTAGGCTTCAAATCTCTATAGTCATACCTTCAAATCCAATCCAAATCTGATCCGAATCCAATCTGAATCCATTCCAAATCCACTCTGGGCAGCCACTTTGAATATAATGAAACTTCAAACAAAGGCACAAAAGCATTTGCTTTACATGCAAAATCAGTCTTTGAATATAACTAATATTCTATTCAAATGTGAAGTTTTGAACATTCGCAATTCATACAAATTGCAAAGGTGACAAATATTTTTGCCCATCCACAGAAGTAAACTTTTGAATGGAAGACTTTCTTAGTTCTTCCCTAACCTCCTTTTTGACCTGCAACAAACCAAATAATTGTTTGCGGATAATGAAATTGAGGACACCAGTTAAGAACTTCATGCCTCATACAGTACTTATGGACCTTAATAAATAACTGCTGTATATTTTTCAGTAACTATACTGAAAGTAAAGACAGCTGTCACCAGCAGGTTGAAAGAGAATAATTTTACCACCAACAAGTCCCCCAAAGGCACACCACACTGGCTCACAGGTAGAAGCCCCTCCACAGCTCCAAACTGAAACCCCTCTCACACACAATGCTGGTTCACAGGTAGAAGTCCCTCCACAGTTCCATACTGAAAACTCTCCCCACCACTACCACACTGGTTTACAGGTAGAAGCTCCTCCACAGCTTCAAACTGCTGCTGCGTTTAAAAAATGGCATGGTGTGGCATAACATGGCAAGGCACAGGAAGGCATGGTAAAAATGCATTTACCTGCAAGCTATCCCACTTGCCTCTGCTATACATGAGCAAAAACAAATCCAAACTCACTGTGACATTCTCAAGTGAGAAAAGTCCAGAGCTTCACAAAGACATGCTTGGCTAAAGAAAATCTTGCAATAAAGCTGCAAATATACAAGTCATAAAAATCAAACCCCCATACATTATCCCATTAACAAATACGCAAAACATGGGAAACATAGCCTTGTGAAATATGAGGGACAATAGTACTCTCCCCCCCCCCCCCCGCAAAAAAAAATCTGATTTTAAAGTAAGCAAACCTAAAGATGAAAAGCAGATATTCAGCTAGGGAGGAAAGGCTTAGCAAAGCTGGATGTTTACTAGGAGCAAATGCCAAAGAAATGATGAAAAATACACATTCCCAAAAAGGATATTTGTCAGGTTCAATGAAAGGTGACAAAGATTTCCTTTAAGGTGTATGACTGTGCACACAGCTTGGAGGAAGGAGGTCTAATCTTGAGTTATCAGCTCATCCGCACAGCTTAGTTTTTGATGGCTTTTTTATCCAGCCATTTCTTAATCTCCACCACATCTGTTTGATCACCAGATATCTGTTTGAAAATTGTCAAAATGTACAAAGCAAGCAAGCCTGCATACAAACAGCAAATGGGGATGGGGGTGTAGGAAACACCTGGATAAAAAGCCTGTGACAGATCTATGCAAATGATCTACCATCTTAAGACTAATTCCCTCAAGCTATGTTCCTCTAGGGGACAACTTGGTGATGAGGCATACAAGTGGGAAACAAACTTATTGGTGCTTCAGCTTTGAGCTCTTCAAACCACATTTTCATTTTCAGCAGATCAGCGTGGACTTCAGACTAGAGAGATCAAAGATAGGGAAGAGGGAAGCTTTATTCAGGCTTTGGAGCATGGCTAAATTATGACTGCATCAAAAAAAAAAATCAGGTAATATTTTTGGTCCATGGATAGCAAAGGTTTCCCCATACTCTTCTTCTTCTTCTTCTTCTTCTTCTTCTTCTTCTTCTTCTTCTTCTTCCTTCTCCTGAGAAGGGAATGTACCCCTGCCTCTTTAAGAGCTGGTGAGACCTCTCCATCTCTCAAGGAGTCACTCACCACTCTCTGAACCCACCTGGACATGTCCCACTTCCTAACTTTTAGCAGCAAGGAAGGGCAGTGGTCAAGAGAGCATGTGGTTGATGAAAACCTTCAGCAAGCAGTCTGTCCACATCCTCAGATCTTAATAATAAATCAAGATCTAAAATAAATGCCCTGGGGACACTTCCTCTGGACTATTCTCAATTGTGGCATCCATTTCCCTGAGAATCTGAGTGACTTCATCCCTAAAGTGTCCTGCAAATTTGTGGTTGTAGATTTTGGCACCATTTCTTCTTCCTCAGGTCCAGACTCATGAGACCATTTACTTCTCAAAAAAGCTTTAATTGAAGCTACTTGTTTAGACTAGCAGAAACTTAATCTAGGGAATAGCACAATCTTCATAAGGAATGTAAAACTGGACTGTGCTGATCAGTAACAACATATATGTCCTAGAAGTATCTATAGGACAAATTAAGCCATGAAGACAAAAAGGGATGTGGCCTGAAAATGGCATGCCTGTTTTGTCTTCCTTATCTGGTCCTCAAGCACAGGAACAAAATATATTGTCTAACTGTTTAATCTGTCTCAGTAGCACTACACTAACTGGGGATGGTTTTCCTGAGCAGGTTTTCAATCCATGTTCTCTCCTTCCCATATTTTGAATTCTACAACTGAGCTGTAAAACTTTTAAAAAGATGATATATGCATTTCTTTATCCTCATCTTTCTAGAAACAGCCAACATTGAAGAATTTTGATATCATATTGGTAACTATATTTAATTGGTCCTGTTAAGCTGAGTTATGCCAGGAGAAGACTACACTTTTCTCATCTCTAAGGGGATTCAAAATGGCTGACAAACTTTCTGTTCTTCTCCCCCACAACATTCACCCTGTGAGGTAGGTGGGACTGTGAGAGCTCAGAAAGAGACCTGTGACTAGCCCAGGGTCAGCCAGCAGGGTCACATTTCTGGCTTTGTGAAGCAGAATTGAACTGTGAAACCCCCAGATAAAAGTCCAACACTCTAGCCACAAGACCAAACTAATTTTCAGTGAGGAACATTGAAACTATCAAAACTGCATCCTTGAATTAGCTGCCTTATTCCATTTTGCTTAAAATAACAGTAAATACAACTACCTTTCTTTTCACAATATTTACACCTTCTACTGACTCTCTGTTACGTCTATCTGGAGAACAGTAAAGTCTTGTATAGAAAGTACAATTCTCCATGTGTGTTACCTGTGCTTGCAGATGATTTATGTATTTGTTTTAGCTGGACATTTTGAGAGTTGTTTTCCTCCATAGAAATATAAATAATTTGAGCAAAGGGAGTGGGATTTCTTTCACGTTTTGTCTCATTTAGGAGCTGTTCATGCTGAGAATTTCAGTAGCTGTTTATTAATTCACATACCACATTAATACATCCAGAAAGGTGGCATTTCAAGCCATTAGTATTCTGGTCACAGCAGTCTTATGGTTGCATTCATTTTATATAGTTGAGACATACACACTTGAAAATATAGATCTGAGAACTGAATGATCCATTCAGTTCTCTAGCACATCTTCCTGCAGTAATTTAAGTCCCCACTTGACCATCATCATTTTAGAAAATAGTCCTTCTCTAATCATTAGAACTCATGAAGACATGTGTCTCATAGTCATACTGTATCATTATAGCAATTGCCACACTGGACTTCTTTGCTCAACAAAATGTCAATAGGCAGTAAGAAATGAATTCTCTTCTTTTGGGTATAAACTGTACCTATCCAATAAGGTTGTGCTTTCTACTTCTGACCTTAAGTTTGCAGTAGGTAAAGTAGACTAGATAGAGACCACATTCAGATGGAGGATAGTCTGAGAGAATTGAAAGGGTCACACTCTGGTTTTTCCCCACCCTGAATGCCCAAAGCTATACTGAGTTGATGAACACAGTTCTCAGAGTAGCTCTTTTCCTGTCCTGCCATGTCCAAATTCAGTTCACAGCATCTGTTTAGGTTCTGTGAACCAAATAGAGAGGACTGCTGGCATGGTCCTCAATCATGCCTAGAATGACAAAGCTTTATGGTAAGACAGCAATTTGTTCTTTTCCTCAATCATTCACAGGTGTTTTCTCCATCTATCCACCTCAGTTCAATTCTCTGTTAATCATGCCCTTAACTATATTCTTCCCTTCATCTGCTCTTGGCATCTTCCATTCTTCCATTGCACATTTGCTCAGCCATCTTCTGCCATTTCACACCTGTGGAAGCTAGACCACTCTGACTGGAATGAATCCCTGATGGACCAGTCCAGCTGTCCCAAAACAAGATTGCCCATATTTGGAAGCCTGTTATAGGACAAGCTTTGAAGCTTGTTGCAAGGGTTCTGATGGTCAGGAGTTAAAATTCCTGGCTTGAGGGTCTCAGGGTGACCCATTCTGAAGTGCAGTTTGGTACACTGCTGAAATGGTTCCCCCTGCTAAACTGGCCCACAGAGGTGTGAACCCTTCTGTAAACCTCCCTGGGTCTGTCCAGTAGCCCATGTGTAAACCTGTTAAAATAGGTCCACTGATATCCTTTTTTTGGTGGCTGTTTTGGCTATTATTAATCCAGTGTAACTGAAGCAGCCTAGCAGGGGTACAGACTCTTCTGTTCTGCTCCAGAGCCTGAAATGAGTGGCCAAGAAGGGATACAGGCCTAGTGCTGGACTAGTATATCAGTCAATATAGAAAGGCCCTACAACTCTACACAGTTTACAAAAGAGAATAACAAAAACAGCAGTAATTTAGAAAATAATTATTTGTGCTATTCATCTGAGTAAATGGTATTAAAAGCAGAAGTGAAAAACATCTATTGTTATTTATTTGTTTGTTTTAGGAAGACATCAGCAAAGAAGCCACTTATTTATCCCAGTTTTTAAGGAGTTCCAGAGAGAAGTACAACTGAAAATGGTCCCTTCCTGACCCAGGAAGATGTGGGGATTTTGATATCAAAGGAGTGAACCAGGTAAATTGGACAGGAGAGATGGGCTCATATATATTCAGGAACTTTGAGTGTCATATAGCAAGAGCCAGAGATACTGAGGCAAGATGAACTCCCAGGGCTTTAATTGTTCGTCTTCCACATATACCAATTGGGCCAGCCCAGTAAAAAGGAATGGAACTGCTGCAAAACAATGCTTCCAGTTCTTAAGTTCTGTAGCTCATCCAAGAAGATACTGTGATTGTTATTTATTTATTTATTTATTTATTTATTTATTTATTTATTTATTTATTTATTTATTTATTTATTTATTTATTTATTTATTTAATTTCCCTTCCCGTATCCCAAGATCTCTGTGTGGCTTACGATAAAAAATACCCATATACAACCAAATATTAAAGGCTTCTGAGAGTCCTAGCAAGAAGAGGAGGGTCAAATAACTTTATTATATGCATGGCAGTACTAGCCAGCTCACCTAAGTGCATCAATGGCCATGTCCCCATGGCAGCCGGCTGATACGATTTGGATATGTGTGAAAAAATTCCGCTTTGTAACACGTAATAAAGTGCCCACATGTGGTTTGGGGCAATGTGGATTGAAAACGCACATGCCTGTCCCCATGCAAGCCGCTTTTTGTGAACCCGCATCTTTTTCTCCTCACTAACTTTCCCCTGATAGGAAACTGGGTTGACGTCACGATAGGCCATCCCACCCACTGCAGGGCTGACAGGGAAACAGCTCAGTTGCACCTTCACAAACACAACACAATCCCTTTCCTTGGCCGCCACAGTTAAAAGCATTATCCCAAAGTAATAACATCTTTTAAAGCATAAGCAGATCATTCCTTTCAAGCACAGGTACTGGAGGTGCCCACATCCACATGACAGCGGGAATGACGCCCCCCCCCCTCGCAACTGGCTATAGTATAAGAAGACGAAGCACATACACACACAGATGGGGGTGATTGGATCGTCTTAACCCTTCCCCCCACCCTCTCCCTCCAGTCGCCCGAGCCATCCCCCACACGCATACACATGCATGCATGCACGCACGCACAGACAGGGGGGATTGGATCATCTTAATCCTTCCCCCCCTCTCTCCTTCCTCTAGCCCAAGCCATCCCACACACACATACACATGGATACACGCACACACAGACAGGGGGGTTCTGATGGGGATTCCACCCAGTCAGAGCCCCCCTGTCTGTGTCAGATGGCTCGGGCTGGTGGAGGGAGAGAGAGGGGACAGCAGACACAGCCAGCCAGCCCGCTCAGGGGATGAGTGGGAGGCAGGAGTGAAGACAGCTTGGAAACACAGCCATCAGCTCGCCAGTGATGCTTGCACCTCGGCCGTCTCTCCACCATCCCAGTGCTGGTGCCAGCAGCCACATGACAGTGGGAATGATGGCACCCCCCACTCGCTGCTGGCACTGGTGCTGGGATGGTTGAGGCAGGGGGCAGAGGTTTTTGTCTGTGCTCACACATGAAGGTCACCACTGGTGCATTGAAGTCTTTACCTAAAAACTTTCTTCCCCTGAGAAGTTTGTGTTGGAATTCAATACCCACATCTCCTTTGGTTCTATAAGTAAGAAGTTGCACTTATAAAATGTTGCATATAAACATAATATTTATTGCTCTTCAGAGCCAATTGTTTGTTTACTGCCTGTGAGCTTGTAAGATCTATGCAACTGTTAAGGATGGGATATATAGTAAATAAAATGGGTCTGAAAATAAACAGTAGGTTTTCATGAGCAAATCTAAAACATTTAAGGAATTACTGTGAATTCAAAGCATTTTATGAGGCACTGGAAACAAAAATAATGGAGTGTTTATCCACAGTTAACCTAACAAATAAGGTTTACAAACATCTGATACGTACAGAGAGGATTCTAGTTACTTATACATTATGGGGCTTTGGGGGAAGTTTTGGACATTCACTAAAAGCATTAATAAAATTGCATGTTTGGTTTGTTTCTGGAGAATTGACTTTAAAATTTAAAAAAATGCTATGCTGTCTGGTAAAACCTCTTATTGGAAAAGGGAAAAGGATGAAGCTGCCAGTTTCAGCAGTGCATAAAACAATCAAAGTAGTTATCTAGTTGTTGCTTTTTTAGAAGTTTGAAAACAGAATTTGACAAAGTAAATCTCTTTCTTAAGAACAAGAAGAAAGGAAGAGAAAGACCAGGTGGCAGGCAGTGAAAAACAGGTGTCAAATTATCTTTTCATTTGAACGATCCATGAATAATTCAAAAGAATCTTCTTTTGGCAGATGCCTAAACCAACAACTATCTACTCTCTGTGGATTTTTTTCCAATAGATAGCCCATACAGTACTAGGAGAAATATTTTGTGATATTTATGAAGTGTTTCTCTCTGTTCATATCAAAATAGACTGGTCTGTACCACATAAGATCTGGTAAGTCCATCACCTCAAACTGAATTAAATAGAGAAAGACGCTGAGACTCCAATCCAGGTGCAGCAGCCAAGTATTGAAGTAAATCTATTTTGGGGGTGGGGTGGGGAAGTCTTTGTTTTTCTCACATGGTGGACTTCCTAAACACAATTACCAGACTAGATTAGTGGTGTGCAAACCATTCAGAAGAGAAAAAATTCTGACTATTTCAAAGTAGTTTGCTCTCAGAGGAAGCAGCCAATAAAACAAAGGACTTTTTCAAAAAATGTTTTCACACTTTCACTTCCCACCACCCTAGGCAACTGAAAACCTGGAATTAATCAGCTGTCCATAGTTCCAGAACACTTGATCCATCTGAAATTTAGCCAGCAGGGTTGTGGTTGGAGGCAGGACTGGAGCAGCAACCTCTCACCCCACAACACCAAGAAGTTCTGTGAAAGCATTATGCCAAAACTGCTTTAGATGCGGTGGGAATGCTTGTGAACAACATTTATCCTGTCCACAGCAGTTAAGGATCTGGAACAACTTGTGGATGCTGTGTTGTAGACAGCACACTTCTGCAATCCACTTGGAACTGTCTAACTGATAAGTATGAAAAAGGGTTAAGGGCCTTTTCTGCACTTACCATGCTTAATCCAGATTAGCAGATACAGATTAGAATGAGCCAGAAAAACAGTAGCAGAAGAAATCTGCATTAAGCAGACTGAATAGCAACAAATGCTGTCTGTAAAGAGATGCAACACAAGGTGAATTCCCATTACAAGCTTAAAACGGTTTCAAAACGGTTTCGATCCTTGCAGTCCCCACGTCAGGTTGGCTTAACACGGTTTCTGTGTGTTAAAGTGACCCAAAGCGTTGTAAATGTTAACACTCATTTCAACAAGTCTCGCTCTGGTTCGTACATTTGAAACATTTTACATTTCTTACTGTGGGAACTGTACCGTTTTAGTGGGATGAGAATGCATGCTTAGGGTTTCCCTCCCCCAATAGCTTGCTTCCAAAGATAGTGATTTTACTGTAAAAATCCACCCCTTACAGCAGCCGCTACACTGTAGCAATCCACCCACTTCACAACTGATAACAATGTTGCAATTTTGCACAATTCTGAAAGTTCTGACATTTAGAAAGGGAAAAGAAAGGAAAGCAGCTGCAGATTCTGGGAAATGAATGTTTTTAAGGTTGTGGCGGTGAGCAGGTGAAGGGGGCTTGAGTTGCCACTGCTGCTGTGTGCCCTAGGCAATGGGGAGAGGAGGGGAAAGAATCGCTGGCTGCCCGGTGCTGTTTTTCATCCATCCATGCAAGCGGCAGCCACCCAGCTAGGCTCCGTGAAGGGGTCCCTTATGGGTGGCACGTTCATGCCAGGAAGAAGAGGGCAGGGCAGCCCTGAAAAGCGGCTTTTAGAAAGTACCCACTTGAGTCCCCCCTTGAGTCACATACGCCACGTACAATCCTCAGAATCTGGATCAAACGCAATTAAGTTAAAAGTAACGGGATCAGGCAAATTTGCGTTTGCATCCGGTTCTATTATTTTGGTTTAGGGAAACCGTATTAAGTTTGTAATGGGAATATGGCCACAGATGCTAAAGTCTCATTCTTTTTTACTGAACATGAATTACCAGTGATAACATGTCCCAAACCCAATGCTCACATCCCCATCGATCAAATGCTGCACCTGGGTAATGGAGGAGAGCCCTCTCTGCAGACAGTGTTAAGACACCATTGCCATCAATGCAGCCTTTGTTCTGAAGAGATTGGAAAGGCATCTTCACAGTCTTGCCATCACAGTACATGTTGCTTGATGCCATGCCCACAATGTTCCTAAATCTACTGTACATGCAAATGCCCTATCCTTTTTCTGGATCAGACAGTGTTACTATAGTTGTGGTACCAATTTATTAGATCCACCATTGATCCAGATTACTGCAGCTTTAGTATGGATCTGATCAAAGTTACCACTAGCCCCATGAAGACCATGAGAACTATGAGGCTCCTTGATCCAGATTACCAAATAAGTGCAGAAAGGGCCTAAATCTGGGAGAGAACAAATAAACTTTCCAATAGTTTTAGAAATGGTTGTAACACATGATCTTTTCTTTGTTTACTTTTGCCCTCTGTTTTAAGATTTTACTTTCTTACCAAAGAATATGGCTAGCTGGCCACCACTTTTCAGAGAATTGTTAAATGAAATGGTGGCTGCCACAAAGGACAGAATTAGAATACATCAGTGTGTTCTGTTCCATTAGTTGCACTTTGGGCTGGATGCATACAAGAGTCTCCAATCAGCTCCAATTCATGAACAAGTCTGTGCATGTATATGCATATAGGCAAAACCTGTAGCACAGAATCTAAAGCATACAGAAAAGGATAATGGATTATAGTTAAGTACAGTGACATTTACCTTGGTCTTCTCCCTTCCCTGCATGTAATAAAAACATAATTTTAATTATATCAAAAAGGAAGCATCATTATTGAAATGATGTGTCTTATTAGCTGGGTACTTGATGGAAAGCTTCATAGTCTGGCTATATTAATAACCTGAATTTTAAAGGATGTTGTAATCAGCAGTTTAACCATTTCCTTATCATTATTTCATTTTCTCTTTGAATTGTTCATTTCATCTAGCAGATTCCATTAAATGTACCACATGACAAAAAATAGATCTCTATATGGCTTTGTTAAGTTTTTTATTCATTGCAGTGTTTGACTTGCTTTTCTCTTTCTCTTAGAAAATTGCATTGCATTGCATTTTGCATGCTCATCTTATTGAAGACTTCAAAAGTGTGAATATTATTCACTTTACATTCATTTCTTATTAACAACTTTGTTTGTGATAGATTAAACCAAGACTGTTTACACCAGGCCTGATGCCATCCGGGTGGCACTTGGTCCTGGTACATCCACAAGACATACATGGATGCATGCCACCATATGGAAATCATCAGTGGTGATCTACCATTAATGCAATCAGGCATGGGATCTCTTTAAAGAACTCTCATATCATGCTGAAACTAGTTTTTGGCTGCCTCTAGAAGGCAGCGAGGACATTAAAATACCAGTACTAACACCCCCAGTATCACAATGCACCAATGAGCACAGCACAAGCCTCTGCAACATTGTGTGTGTGTGTGAGTGTGTGTAAATGTATGATCAATACCCTGCAGGGTCGAGGCAGCCTGAATGTTCATAACTGACACCATGATCAATATTTGAATTCTGATTTCTCACGTTATAGGGTTCATGTACTGAGACATATATTTGGTTAAGGTTAAAATTGACTTTTCAATGTACTAGTGCAGGAGGAGAAATTGAGGTCTACACCTTTAAGAAAAAAAAAGACTGTGCAGAAAATCCAGGGTCTTATACTGCCTTTCTAGTCAGTTCCTGTGAGTGTGTGTAATAAGCATCAGCCAAGTCAGACCTGGAGAGAGCAGTTTCCTTTGACGTATACAGGAATTAGTCCATAAAAAACAGGAATTAGTCTACAAAGAGGATTCAGTCTACAGTAGGAAGTTAACCAACAGAGAAAAGAAAGTAAACTACAAGACAAGACAAAAGCAAGTATTTAAGAGAGACTTTACTGAAGAGTTCAAGTTCTTGTTTATGTTGTGTTTGTAGCAAGTAAAGCTTTTGAAAACCTAAAATGTTTCTGGACAATTCCTTTGTTCTGGCTGTGTTCCTGAGGGCCAGAAGGCCAGAAGGTTTCGTAGCATTGTCCTTGAGACAAAACAATCACACAGGGCTTTTTTGAAGCACCTATTTGCACAGGACCACACTATCTGTGGATGCAGAAAAAAGCCCTCTCTGCATCACAAAGTTTTAAAAATAAGTAGCTAAAAAAACCCTACCTGACAGCTTTTCCTTGTAATTGTCTTCCTTTCTTGCCTCCCACAGGCCACCACTGTTCCAGATTTCCAAGGACCTGATGGGCTGGTGGTCAAAGTAGTCTGCGATTGGCTAGCATAGACTTGCCATAGTTTGATCTAGCATGTGGATGTCAGGCCTCTGTTCCAGAATATAATCCAGAAAGGAACTAAGAAAATTTCATAACACTAGTAACTATTTTGCAACTCCATTTTCAGAAAGATTCCATTAAACATGAGCTACTCGATGGCCACATAAGGAAGAAAACAACAGGCAGTTCCACCCATTCTGCTTCTGAACATCCCAAAGGCATCTTCTGAGGGGTAAAAATGTTGCTAGGAAAGCTGAACCATTTGTTGATCTCCCCTTATGAATCTTGGTCCTTTTTTCTAACCATCTCCTAAAGGACATTTCATGAAGGACATCTGAGATAAGAATCTTTCCCAAGCCTGGTGCCTTTCAAATGCTTGAATTGCCATCACCTTCTACCACCATGGTTATATTGGCTGAGGTACAATAGAATAGGAATTACACTCCAAAATATTTTGGAAGACAATGAATCGGCAAAATGGAATCAATGGGCAGTGAGGTAAGGGATGATGACCTGATGACCTTTTTTATTTCACAAAATGATTTTTAATGCTCAACAGAACATCAACTGATTCTCCAAGCCCATCTCAGAGTTTAACAGTTTTGATTCACTGGTCACTACTAGTAGAGGATACCAGCCTGGTAAAAGCTGAACTATGATCCTGCATCACAGTAGAATATTAGACTTTTTTTTAAGCCCTTACTTGCAAGCATTGTATAAGCTGTGATTGATGCATGTATCAGAAGTTGAGTTGACAAGGGAAGTCCTTAAAGCAACATAATTCTTGGAAACATAACCAATACTTTTAATGATACTGAAAGTGCACCTAGATTGAATTACGTGTGTTTGATTTACTAGCTCCTTTTGAAATTAATGAGGATTTTTGTACACATTTGCGTTTTTCCCTATAAAAAAGCCATATAAACACAGCTGAATAGGAAATAATAAATTAACTGAACTTTACAGCTTGCTCCAATATAAAGTTGTGACAAAGTTAGTACGAAAGACTTCATCAAGCACTAGAAATCAGAAGAGGGAGATGAGATAAAAACATTGGGGTGGACCCAGAGGGAAAATGTATCACTTTCAGTTAGTTTTAAGCAACTGACTTCTCCATAAAAATCATTTAGAGAGGAGTGGGACTTATTTTTCTTTTGCAAGCAATTACTTCAATGTGCATGTACATTATGTTGCATATAAACCACCAATAAACAGCAATAATAATGATCCTTTAAAGTGTCCCATGTGCTCTGTGATGTATTTAATGAGAGCATGCATAATAAATCTACAGAGTTTAGCAATCAGCGTGGAACACATTTGTAGGGCCCATTCTGACTTGTCACATTTAGCACATTTAAAGATGTAAGAAGTGTTTTTGACAATAAAAGAAAGTTCTCCAGATAGTCGTGTTTCACAGTTCCTTAAAAAAAAACCTAGCACCAGAGTTATACTGCAAGGCAAAGGATGATAGAATACTAAGCAGGAAATATGTATGCCAGCAACAAAGCATTTGGAACATTGTCATTTTCAAACTGAAGTCAGACTGACTTCAGAATATTCAAATATTTTGAAAAATGCAGAACAATCACGGAAATGTATCACACAAATTATTTCTAAAAACTCAGAATTGTTTGTTACCTGTTCCATTTCTTCTAATAAGGTAAATGCAAAGGCCATAATCACACCTTCACTTTAAACCATCGTTAGGTCTGACTCTTCCCACATTTTCATTACTATTAATTTTCCCTGTGGACATTTCATTTAGGAAAATCCAAATGGACGGTGGATATTAATGGCCCCACTGTACATAAAACTGGAAAACAAACATTATTGCTCTATGCCTTTCTACATCATTTCTAGAACAGCATGAGGCCTAGACCCAGTACAGCATGTGTCTCTTCTACACACTGGTGTAAATTTAGAAAACCAAACCTCCTTCTAGATTGTTCTGTCCACATTGGATGGAGTGTAGCCTAGTCTAGGTAGACTGAAATGGCCACCTGGGCCAGGACAGCAGTAGACCTGCCATAGTTTGCACCAGCATGCAGATGTCAGGTCCCTATTCTGCAATCCAGAGTAAAGCCCAGAGCAGAAAGGGCCTAAGGAAACTCTGCATTAACTAGCAGCATTCACACTGAGGCATTCACATGGGAAAACTGTCATTTTAAGGACAAAACCATGTACTGAAGTGCTGCACCCACCTCAGTTTCTAGTGTGGCAGGGAAAACTCAGTGTTCTAGGGAACAAATATTGTAGGAAGCATGACATATTAGAAAAGAAGTGCTGTTTGTAACAAAAGTGTATAACTTACTGTTATAATCAGACATCATGAAAAGATTGCAAACCTGACATCTTTATTTCACCTGTTTAACATTTTATTCAGTGTGATTTGAATAAGCATTTTATTTACTCACATTGTGAGTCTGAGGTCTGGTTATCTCTGAGAGGAATTTAATATAAACTCAAGGTCATTCTGAACTATAATTATCCTACTTTGACAAACAACAAGGAAATGCAGGGCAGAATGTTTGACAGATTTGAATAGATGTAGGTATCTTACAATAAATTCTGTGATCTTTCCGCTCCATTCTAGCTAATCTCATTGGGGAAAAAAAGATTGACATTTAGATGTCAGAACAGCATTTGACATATCAAGTGGTAACTCAAAAAGTTAAGATGATTTTATCATCAAACTTCTCAAGTCACAAATCTCTACTAAAATAAAGTTTGTGACAGCACTTCTGTATCCATCATCCCAACCTGCTTGTATGTGATTAAAAATGTCTTTCTGTGATAAGAGGAAAGTACTGAAAGAGAATGTTGATGTTTGTAGAGTTGAGAAAGGCTTGCAGAGCTTTCTCCATCTCTAACCCTGAAATATCCAGAATAGGCTTGTGCCAAACACAGGTGAGCCCCAGAAAATTAATTGGGGAACTCACTTGCACAATCTCCATGCTGAACACACTGATCTTTTGAAGATATGGGCCGAATCAGTACCATCTGCACTGATGGCACTGATCTGACCCATGTCTCCTTGTGGCTGTGAAGCTCACACAAATTTGCAGTCCCAACATGGCTTCAAAGGCTAGGAGTGAGAGTGTCTAGCCTTGGAGCCTTGGGGAGCAGTCAGTGCACTATGGTGTGCCAATGAAAAGCAACCCCCAATTGTTCTGGATCATGGAGACATGCCATCTTCTTCACATGATCTGGAACAAGGCCCTTAGCCTGATTGTAGACCTGTTTAAAAAGGTCTACAATAGATTTAGATCAAAGGCCTCTTAATCTGTAACTGTCTCTTTCCTGTGCAGACAGCTCTGGAATAATGGCAGATCGTGGAATTAACATGCAGATCAGGAGGTCCAGAATTAGGGCCAGAGGTAAGTGCAGAAAGGGTCTCAGTGTGTTGAAACTCTCTGTGCCTATGTGATGATGTTGCACATGGAAGGTTCTCCTGAAGGTGCCACTGTAACCAAATATTCTTCTGCTCTGTCTAACCTAATAAATCATGGCAGAAACCATGCATTCATACAATGTTAGATTGAATATTTATACTTACATAGCTCAGTGGTGGAACAAACTGCTTGGAATCCAGAGGGTCATAAGTTTGATCTCCAGTGTCTCCTTAGAAGTTGGCAATGATATTCCATGCCAAGAAAACTTTATAGAGTTGTCCAAGGATACACCCATGTAGTAATCCAGGAGCCGAATCCAACTCAATGGAACCCAACAATTGTTCTGAAACTTCCTGGCATTAGTGTTCACACACTCTTACAGCATTGGCAAACCTGATTCTGCTTATTCAGACTAGCCATGGTATATTCAAATGACAAACTGAATCATTTGGGATAATTTTTACTATCATATTCAGCATTTGTGTGGGCTGACCATGTATAGCTGAAGACTCTGGAGAATCTTTGTAGTGAGAACAGCCATTATAGCACTAAAAGTCTACTTGAGCAATCCACACAATATTCAGAATTCGCTGTACCTAACTGATGTCCGGTCAGCTACTGCATCTGATAATTGAATGGAATCCACTATACTCCACTGGGGGGGGGGGAGATCCATTTGAATCTATTTGCTACTGAGTCTTTTGTCTGAAACAAAATTAGACCTATGCAAAATACACATGTGCCTCTCTACAGTGTTAGATGGAGGTAGGAAGCATGTGGGCCAGTAGGACAGCAAAAATAGTATTGATCAGATGTCTGGGGTTTCTCTGTGTTACATGCATGGAACCCTTCTGTGGTTGGAACCTTCATACTATACACTCCCAGCACTGTACCCTAAGGATTGTCCACATTCCAGCCTTTATTCCTGGTCTTTGAAGGTGCTAACATGTTTTTTTTTTTCAGATGAATGCCCATGAATGGTGCATGCTGGTGCTGTGTTCAGGTGTCAGGCTTGGTATACTGACAAATAGAAGTTTCAGGCTTGGTATATTGACCAATAGCAGTGTATTGTCCACATGCTGTTCATGGACTGTTATAATGAAGTTGTCTGTTTGTGGACTACTTTGATTTGGTCTACAAGTGGAGTGGAAAATGGAACGTACTAGCGATGTGTGTGATTTCTGCTAGGCCACTCCTAGCATGCTCTATGGACTGGTCCAGTGTGGAAAGATCAAAAGGGCCAAACCTTTTAAACTATTTCCTGTCTAGTGCTAAACCTCACTAGGTAGTAATATGAGGCTGTAGAAGTTTTGTTCCATGGTTTTGAAACCAATGAAGCAAAGAAGTTGCAGATTCGGCTGCAAAGAAGGCTCCTCCCACAGCTGTCAAGATTAGGGAAGTGCACAATATATTTTTTTTGTGTGTGTGTGTTGTAGTCAGTTTATATCCAAGCAAATGCGAGAAAATTAGTATTCATTTTAACAGATCCCCTTCATATGTGGTAGGATTCATATTCAATACAAATGTTTAATTCCATACAAATACCATACAAATGTATATGAATAGCATATGAATCCCATATGAATCCCACATGAAGCTTGTAACGTCCCCTCTCAGCCCCTTCTATGCTCACCACTCCTCAGAGGGGCGCAGAATAAAAGCAAGCTGTGGGGGTCGCCAGACCCTGCCAACTTTTCATTTATATAGCTCCAAAAAGCTGGCGCCCCACTTTGCTAGTCTGTCCTTGGACAGGTTTACCACAAAGCAGCAGACAGTAGAGTAAGGATAACTCTTAAACTTTATTAATACAGTAATGAAATAAAATAAAGAAATAAGCTTAGGTTGTGCTTTGCGTCCTTTAGTCCATGAGAAAGGACTAAAATGGTAGGAACACAGAGTAAGGTCCTTTGGTTGTTCACTCATCAAAAGTTCTCATTTAAAACATTGTTTTACTGTCTGAAAAGGGCCTCCCTTCTCTTGGTCTGAGGTAAACTTCGTACCCTAACTCACAGGATCTTAATAGCTTCTGCCTCTTTTAAGCCCTTTCCCTCTGTTTAGATAAAGCTTTGTCTTTCTCTTCTTATTTCTCTTAGTGTTCTGTCTCAATACTTTATATATCTTCTTGTTTGTTCTCCCCTACTAACTTCTGCGTCTAACTCTCTTAAAATCCTCCAGCTTCTCTCTCTGTCTCAGTCAGCCTGTCTCTCCCTAGCGAGATTCTGCAGCTACCATTGGCTGGAGAGGGTCATGTGATCCCTACTATCGCTGAAAGCAGCCTCTCCCTCCCTCCCCCAGCCTGTGATCGTCACAAAGCTTCATACGAAAATTCATATGAATGTATCAAAACATTCAATTCAAATTCAAATGTAAATCTTTGAATGTGCCAACATTCAATTCAAATTCAAATTTCCAAATTCATACAAATTCATACAAATTTTGAATGTTACAAATATTCATGCACATCCCTAGTCAAGATGCAGACTATGTCAGAAAAAATATCTCATATGCTGCTCTTAGAGCTCTTATACACTACTGTGGTATTACCAAAGCAATTCTGTTCATACACATTGTTGGTCTTTCCAGTTTAGTACTCCATGGAATACTATCCCAAAATGTGAAGATTAAGGTGGTGTGCCAAAATGTGTAATATATTTTTCCTCACACTCTTTCTTGTTATTCCCTATGTCCCTAGTTGTGTTGAAAAAGAAGAGAGAGGAGGATTGTTTCATTCAGCTTAGGCAGTTGAATGTTCCTTTGGAAATTAATATGTATCCTGTTCACTAAAGGCTGATATTTATTTCTGTTCTCTGGATGACTGATAGGCAAGGGCACAGGCTTTATCCTTAATACAGATGACAGCACTGGCCATTGACAGCAATAGCATGAATGCATTTCCCTATTTGTCATGCATTTCTTATTTTGCAATTTGATTTGCTTCTCTCTCCCACCCCCAAAATATTTGTTTATTGCTTCTTAAGTACTTTCATTTGATTTTGGCAACAGATTTCTAACCCATGCCAACTAATTGTTATGTAAATCATTTCAACCCTCTATGACGATGTGAACAGAATTAAGCTGGGCAGTAATTTATCCATTTTACAGTCACTATTTGAACATGCAGTTCAGAACTCTACATCTGTCCGCATCAAATAATCTATTTCATTTACAGGAAAACACATAACATTTGTATTTAATGAACTCAGAGGCTGATATAGCAATTCTTTAGGCAATCAATTTAATGAGACTGGAAAAATTATTTTAACACTAAAAAAGATAATAATGAGAGTTTGAAACAAAATGAAAATGTCATGCTCTCCAATCTGTTTATTTTCAGCATGCATAAAATAAACAGATCAAAGACAGAGGGGAGGGCCATATGTATGTATGTATGTATGTATGTATGTATGTATGTATGTATGTATGTATGTATGTATGATCACTTTATGTAGATCCCAGAGTGGTTAGCAAAATGTAGTGGTTGTTCTTCATGGGCCATAGCATGCCAAGCCCTTCTGTTTCTCCAATGGTTGGGGCTTTTTGGTCTTAAAAGGACAAGAATGAGAAAAGGCATGATTGCTGTTGTTTGGTTGTTCAGTCATGTTCAACTCTTCATGGACCACAATATGCCATGTCCTTCTGTCCTCTATTGCCAAGCTCATGTCTGTTGTTTCCATGACACTATCCATCACATCCTCTGCTTTCTCTTTCTCCTTTTGCCTTGAATCTTTCCCAGCATTTGTGTGCTTTTCTAATGAGTCCTGTCTTCTCTTTATGTAGCCAAGGCATCTGAACTTCAAATTCAGTATTTATTTTTCCATTAAGTGGCCAGTGTTCATTTTCTTTAGTATTGACTGATTTGATCTCCTTGCAGTCCAAGGGGCTCTCAAAAATCTTCTCTAGCACCACAACTCAAAAGTTTTTGGCACTCAGCCTTACTTATGGTCCACTTCTCATAGCCATATATTACTACTGGGAAAACCATAGCCTTGGATGGCAAGGTGGTGTTTCTTTTTAGTATTTTGTCCATGTTCACCATAGCATTGCACCCAAGAAATAAGTGCCTTTTAATTTCATGCTGCAGTCATTGTCCCCAGGAATCTTTGCCACAATCTTAGTTTTTATAAAGATTGATCTTCAGGCCATTTTTTTCACTCTCCTCTTTCGCTCTCTTCTTCACTTTCTGCCACCAGAGCAGTGGCATATGTGCATCTGAGGTTATCCTTTTGATTAAGTGACTTTAAGCTACTGCAATAATGGTTAAACTATAGTACTCTAAATATCACTGTTAGGGATATAAACAAATATTCATAACATTTAAAATTCATACGAATTCGGCCAAATTTGGACATTTGAATTTGAATCAAATGTTGGCACATTAGAAGACTGACAATTGAATACCAATCAAATATTTGGATATATTCTTATGAAGCTTCGTATGGGATTCATATGAGATTGGGCATTCTTACTGAATACAAATCCTACCACTTTGGAAGGAGATCTATTCAAACCAGTTTTCTTGCATTCAATTTGATACAAATAAAATACAAAAAAAGAAAGAAAGAAAAAAGCAACTGTGCACATTCCTAATCACTCAACTACTGTTCCCATGGTTTGTATCCACTCTAACCTCTTACCGTAAGATTTCCAGGTACCTTGCATAATTTATGAAACTTAACTCAGCATCACACAATTGGAAGAGACATATTTAGGGCATTGTATCTAATCTCTTTCATGGATGACAATTGCCCAGTCAATTGCAGCTTCAACAGAGAAGAGAGGTGAAAAAATAGGCTCCTCACGTCTGATGATCCTGAGGCACTGCAAAGTGGGATTTAGTGCCATCAAAGTACCATCTGCCTGTGATGGTTTAGCAAATCCTGCATTGAGAAAGGGGTTGCACTCAATGGACCCGAAGGTTCCTTCCAACTCTATGATTCGATGAACCTATGAAAGGCAAAATGCCAACTGCCCTATTGCATGAACTGACCCTGTACTTGGTTTCTAGATGACCCCATTAATGAGGAAGGATTCTGTATTAACCTAAGCAATCATTTCACTATTGAATTGCCTTTATTTCACTATGGAAATAAAGAAGAGTCCCTCCTCTCACGTTCAAACAGAAGTGACACTTGGTTTTGTATGAAATGACTTTTCATTTCAAATATCAGGCAGGCCTCAAGCAGCTTCAAAGGGCAAAGTTCAACTAGGAAAGCATTAAACCAATGTTAAACTAAAATATACATTTTGGTAGTGGCACCTGGCACTTGGATTTAAATACTTGCACACTAGATCAAAATGTGATTTGCTGTGCATAATGCACAATGTAGGAAAGAGAATTGCTATTCAGTCATTCTGCTGTGGAACTGTCAGTTTATATTGAATGTTGTGTTTGTTTTTTGGTTTTATTAAAAGACTATTCAAAATCCACATGAGTTTTCTTTATTTGGCAATTCTTCCAGGAACTGAAAAGAGGCAAGAAGCTGTGGATTATAGTGATCAATGTGTGAATAAGGTCAAGCATGTGATCAATAAGTATTCCTTTTATCTAAACAGACATAAGACTGTCAGCACACACAGGCAATCTGGATAGGTTCCCTCACGCTGCAATATCATTAATATCTGTACACGACCTTGATTGCTTGTCTTCTCAGGAAATAATGAAGTACTCCAAATGATTATTAAAGCAGTAGGATACAAGAACAACAGTTGTTATCCTCGACTGTATAAAGGGATTTCAATATTTGTGTATTCTTTTATGCCAATAAAGTTTTTTTGATTTGATTTGATTTGAACAGTTATAAACAAATAAAACTAAGTTGGATTAAAAGAGGAAAAATGAAAGTCAGCTGCAGTCACGTTATCCTCATGTCTAAAACGTGGTGAACATATCTTCACAATATCCAGGCCATACCTATCTCCCACCCAAAGGAGAGTGCCATTCCATAGGTCTGCAGACTGATGAAGTTGGGGATATGTGCTATCACCCTGAGTGTAGAAGAAGGGTATCTCGGCCATGGGCATGGTTCTTCTACTCCAGCAGCTTAATTTGGCTCATAGCAGGTCATAGCAGTTATGGAAAAACTGTGAGCCACTACGGAGGACTGCTGGTGCATGCTCAGTGTGGCTGACTCATGAGAAAGCTGGGAAATTTGGCTTTTCTGCAGAGTTGCTGGTACCTTTAGGGCAACCTGCCTGTTGGCCATGAAAACAGCCTGCTGTGATGTCCAGGTCATGCCTTAGACACTTTCTCTCTCCAGTTAGTTTACCACGGGTGAGTGTAGATATGGTCAATTATTACAGCAGTCTGTCCTTGCATCTTGTCTGCATGAGCCCTACAACGGTGGCTGTACTATTATTGATGGACACCAGCATGAATGACTTCAAAGAGAGATCAGGAAATTAAATGAGCTTTCTGACCTTGATGGCTATGGGAAAAAAAATAATATAAGGGAGAATATAAGAGTGGACAGTGCTGTTTCAAATGCAGTTTCCCAAGATATCTGGATGACCTGTGTAGGAACTAGTTGTTGGTGCAGAGAGACTACTGGTTGAGCTCCTACAGTATTTCTCTCCATGAGAAAACTGTCCCTTTATTATCACATGACCACAGTGTCCTCCATGAATTGCACAATTTCTAATGGCAGTAATCTGTCAGAGCCTTTAAAATAAATAAAATAACCAAGAACTATACATGTGTACTGCAACCCTGGAATTTTGACTGGATAGTGCAAGAGACCATTTACAGCAATGTGAACTGTGTTCAGGCTAGAGTCTCATTTCATGCAATAGGAAGTGTAGAGGTGGAATTCACACTGTCATCGTGGTACAACAACCCATTGCTAGGTCTGCTGACATCAATGTTTAGCAATGCCTGTTTTCTTCCTGTCTAATGCCCCTTTTGTTAAGAATTGCTTTGTATTACACCTTTATCTTGTCAACCTGTTGCAGCTAGGTGACACTTAAGAGTTCATGTCTTGGGTGAGAGCAGCTTTAAGAATATGCTATGTGGGTACTAAGACTGAATCACTGCAGTTGTTTACTTGATCTGGAAAAACAGAATGTTGAAAAAAAAATTAATCCCTACTTCCTCCCTGACACTACGTTTTGAGATATAAGAATATGTAGTTCCCTCCATTCAGGACTAGGGGTATGCACAAGGCCAATTCCCCACATTTGAATTGAATATGGGAAAATTTGGCTTTGGCTGAATCCCACCCCTATGAATGTGGGGGGCTTCATATTCATGCTTGAATATTCTAATGAATATTCGTGCGCAAAATGAATGTAACCCCCCTCTTCGCAGCCGCGCCAAGCTCTCTACTATGGCACTTCTGAGTCTGCGCATGCAGACCAGAAGTGCCTTTTCTGGGCTCTGGAAGGCCTATTTTGGGCTCTGGAAAGTGCAGAAAGAGGCCCAGGATACGAGCAGAGCATGCCTCAAAAGGTAGGGAGGTGGGTGGGACATCTCGGGGGACCAAAATGGGCCTTCCAGTTCAGGGGTTGCACACACAGACCAGAAATGCCTTTTCTGGACTCCAGAAGGCCTATTTTGGGCTCTGGAGAGCACAGAAAGAGGACAGGATGTCAGCGGAGCACACCCCAAAACATAAGGGGGTGCATGGGAGGCCATGGGGGATGGGAGGCCTGGGGGGGGGCATGGGCTATTGAGTATACTCCAAAGCTTCGAAAGAAGATTCTATAAATACTGGATAATCTAATTTGTGCACATCCCTATTCAGGACATTTTCAGTTTGCCAAAAGTCCACTCCAACATTACTTCAAGATCTGAACTGTGGGGGTCTTTGGTTTCGCCAAAGTGCATCCTGCATCTTACCTTCAGGATTTAAGCTGATCATCATGGGTTCTCCTTGAGGAGACACCAAGGGTCAACCTATGTATGTGTGCTCTCTGTCTCCCTCTCTCCATCCATCTCACCCAGAGAGGCACTACTTGCTGCTGAAACCTTCTGTCCTGGGTGAGATTCAAACTGTTTCTCCCACTTTTACCCAAGAGAGGCACTACTGCTGCTGAGTGTGAGTTCCTGCTGTATACTGGGCCTCACATCTAGTATTCCTGCTGAAATCACTGCTTATGAACCAGAGAGAGAGAGAGACAGTTGTGGCCTGAATCACTGAGATTTGTGTCATTTTTTACTTTTGAGAAAAATCACTAACTGAAGGCCTGGAACACCTGATCCTCCCTTCATACTTTCATAGAGGCTGAATTTGCCACAATGTTGGGAACTTCAGAGATTGCGTGACTTTTGGCAAAGTCCTGAGTACTTTGTGACTTTACATTTCTATAAAAATCACCCCTGATCAAGAGAAGACCATGAGAAAGGTATTCTTACTGCCACCTCCTCTTGCCTCATTTACTTTGGTGCTTTTTCTCTTTTTCTCTGTTTTCTCTTCACATTAACTTCATTCTGCCCCTTTGGTTTTATTCTTCCCTTTGGTTCCTGTCTTGCCTTAAGCCTGAAAAACCACAGGAACCTTTACTCTTACCATGTTTCTTTTTGCCACATGGAAAACTCTCTCTTGCTACAAATTACTGCTTCATTACTTGGGGAATTGACTTTCTTTTCTGGTTGACTAATTCACTCAACTATGAAACTCTGAATATTTTTGCTTCTTGCTAAATAATAAAGTTATTTCTTGTGTGCCTTTTAAATTTTTAATAAGGAAAATTTATATTAAAATCAACCAAGTGTCTTCCTCACCCTTGAGATAAACTCCAATCCATTATCAGTAAAATGTAACTATTAGTTCTTTAAAAAACCTGTTTGCTTGTGGGAATATTGCTAAAACATGTGTCTAGAGAATTTCCCTCAACACTTATTACTTTAATCCATGTTTCTTATAAAGCTACTGTGAAGAACTACAATAATGAGATAAAAAACATAGAATATATTGTCCCTGAAACAACATCAACATAATCATTTGGAAATCATTTGCATTTACTCGAGAACTAAGTGAATCCTTTGAAGCAATTATCATAGTTTTGAAGCGCAGAAGTTTAAATAATACCTTTTTTAAAAAATAAGTCATAACTAGTTCTTTAGCAGATTTGGTTTCACATTCTGCTTCTATTGTCAATCAAAGGTTTCGCTGAGGATCACAGTACTGTGAAACAGGTCAGTATAACTTACCCAGCTGGAATCCCTACTCCTTTAATTTTAAAAAAACATGTTCACACACATTAATGTATAAAATATGGGAAATATCCCGGTTTATCACATTATGATTTCTTTCACATGTAGAACACTGCTCTGTTAGTATGAAAATTGTCCAAATGTTCAACCTTCAGAGGACATCTTTCTCTGAATCATATTTTGACAAATTAATCTGAAACTGAAGTAGATTTAGTGTTCTGCTGAGCTGAATAAGGAATTCTACCCAAATAAGGTCCCTGTTGATGACAGCTTTATAGCATGGCTGAACAGATTAAGTGTCCTTGTGTGAAAATAAAACCGAGAAGTAAAGAACTAAGGCCTGATAATGTGAAAAAAACCTCCAAAAGTTTATAGTCTGAGCAGACTACAAGCAGAGATGTTTCAAACAACAAGTTATAGGTTCTTTCTAGTGCATTATTTGCATTAAGAATATGACCAACAGGATGTATCAAAATCCTGTTTGGTGATACAAATTGAGAGCAAGAGAAGGTTTTGCCTTTGTTTTCTGCTTGAACTCCAAAAGCGATTACTGAGACACAGTGTGAGACAGGATGCTGGACTAGATGGGCTGTGGCCAGATCCAGAGAGGTTCCTCTTATGTTCTTATTGATATTTCTATCCTGCCCTATACCCAAAAGTTTCAGCATGGGTTATAATAATATTACAATAAAAACAGAAAAAAAAGTTTGACTAAAACAATGACATGTTTTATGTTCTCTTATGGCTTTAAACTGCTTGAACAGTGGCCTTTTATGGACTCATGAATGTAGCTACTGATGGCATAATGCTTGCAGTAACCAAAAAAGCAGCCAGAACTCCAGCCAGAACTCCAGCCACAAACAGGAAGGATGAGTAGAGCTCTGAACATCCAGAATATCTATGAAATAAGTAAATATAATGGAATAAGTAAACAATGTCTGGATGCAAGCCAGGTGACTGAAGGCAGACATCTCATGCCAAAAACCATTTCATGGTTGACTTTTCAAAAAGTGATGCATGGAAAATGGTATTTCCTACTCTTCAGACAATGACATTCCATTGTTTGGGACAGGAAATAGATGCCCTTAGAGTGCCTGAGTGAAACAACCTGTTATTTCTGCTGCCTATAGAAATTTGATTGACTTCAATGGATAGTCTTCAATGATGCTTGCTGCCAATAAATTCAGGCCCTTTCTGCACTGGGCCTTATTCTGGGTTATATCCTGGAATAAGGAGCTGTCATCTACATGCTGGTGCAGAATATGGTTGGCCACAGGTGGGAGACCCCTATTCTGGGATATAATCAGAATAAGGCCCAGTACAGAAAGGGCCAAAGATTACGACTATAGCTTGAGGAGAAGCAGGATATGCACATATCACTCCCAAGTGGGTTTTCAATACATTGCCTTGTGCAATTTTGATTATTTTGCCATTTGAAAGCACTTCGTCTTGTTCCAAAAAGCAGGGTAATTTAATGGACTTCACTGGCTTTGTTATTGTTCTTGAATCACGGACAGATTCTTAAAACTAATCAATATCTCTGCTAGATTTCTCTTCACTTGCCAATCTTGGAATTGATTGCCCTTCTTTTTGATCAATATCTATTACATTTTTTATAGTGCAACATATATTCAGCTCCTATTTGCCATTTGTTATATTAACAGAGAAAACAAATGTAGTAAAGAATCAAAACTCAGAGAACGCTTTGTGTGATGAACAGAACTTTTAAAAAGGATTGTTGAGAGTGGATTGATTTGCACATGTAGGCACATCACCCTTTCTTTCACTAAAATTTGAGCAAAGACAAAACATATTGTGACAGATAAAACTTAGGGCCTTTCTGCACTTACCATGCTGTGATCAGGCCAAGTAGGTTTGGACCATGAAAGGCCCTCTGGTGCAGAACACAGCAAGGTTCTGTCTGGAAACAGCTTTGCCTGCATAGTGATTCTGTCCCAGCTCAGCCCTTAAACCCCTAAAGCTCTCACAAGCTTGTTCTAAGAGTTCTGACAGCTATAAGCAAACATTTCTAGCCTCAGAATCTCTGGGGAATGCTCATTTTCTAATTGTCATTTTTTGGTAGCAGCAGATACTTGATGGCAATCACCTCAGCCAATTTGTCACCACTATAATCAGCAGAGGCACCTTCTATGCAGGATGCCGCCTTCTTTTTTGCATATTGCATAGAAATACTGTGGAAAATTGGTTACTCCTTGCTCTGAAATGGAGATCTCCCTCACCTGACCTCCCTCCCTCCCTCCCTCCAGAAGTGGAGACACAGCCACAGTTTCACAATTCTGAGCAATTGTATAACGTTAGGCTTTTATGAATAATGCTATCACTGCAAAATCATTAAACACTAAGTCCTTTCTTCAGTCACCAAACTGAAAAAGATCTAGAGCTTTTTTGCACTTAACCTCTCTGGGACAGTGTCCCAACGCAGCTCCTGGTATATCTGTGGATCAAGATTTTACTGCTCCACAGCTAAATTGAATATGGAGGCATTCAGGCATTCTGGGAGTCACTCTGGGATATTTGGCATAAGCTATATGCTGGAAAATACCCATCTTCACAGTGTGAAAAGCCCCATAGGATCAGAATATCTCAGCCTATGAACAACACTGAGCCCAGGATGCTATAAGGTTTGAATCATATCCTATTGTCCACAAGTTTTAGATGTAACAGTTCTGTTAATTTAGCCATTTCTGGTAGAAAATGGAAAAATTAGTTTCAATCAGACCAAATACCCTTTCAATTTGGACCAAATATTTTTCTTTTAATAAGAGGGTAGCTCAGTTTGCATGTGAACCATGCAAACCATAGCAAACCAGGGTTTTGTGAACAACGGGTTGGTTTGGTTTGAATGGGGGAAAAATCCAGTTCACTGTAAACTGTATAGCAAATGCATCAGTTCAGCACATATCTCATTTGTAGTATATCTTTTCCATACTTTTAACTAAGCAATCTTTTACTATAGGTTGCTAGGCCCAAAATGAGGGAAAGAAATAGTACTATTTGCTTCTGTTCATTGCACAACATTCACAGACAATGCAAATACTTTCAAATGCACACTGATGGTAGGGGGAATGAATCATACTGACAGAGAACTGAACCAGAAAATAAATATTTCCTTCCTATGCCATGGTTTATCTTCTACAAATGCTCTGACTTTTAAAGATATTGTGTTACATATAGATTTTAACAGTGTTTACTGGGCAAATTATGAAGAAGGTCACCCAGAATCATAATAAATGGTTTCAGGGTGATGTTCCCTCACTGCCTATCAGCAGCAATATATTGCATTGCCTGTATTGTCTTGTACAATTCTCCTAATTCTTAATTTTTAAACAACCCTCTTTTCATACATGCACACACACAATTTTTAATA
This sequence comes from Aspidoscelis tigris stejnegeri, assembly GCA_023333525.1. Classification (NCBI taxonomy): domain Eukaryota; kingdom Metazoa; phylum Chordata; class Lepidosauria; order Squamata; family Teiidae; genus Aspidoscelis; species Aspidoscelis tigris. Next base: position 46,383,081 of record JALMGA010000005.1, on the reverse strand, counting down.
CAATATATTCATTAATAGTAGATTATAATAAAGATAAATTATGACTTGTGACTCAAAAAGGTATATTTAATTATGCTTGATATAGATGTTTTGAGGGATTACATGTTTCATATATAGCCTATGTGGCCACTGCTTGGCCTTAGAGCTTTCCCACACTCCTGATGCCCCTTCATTGCTGGTTGGGATGGTTCTCCTGCTGCTGGATTCTTCTGGGAAGAAGAATCATCACCACCTGCAAAGCCCCTCCTCCTCCTTAGCCTTGGATTGCAATTTTGCACTGGAAGCCAGGAAAAGTGGGAAGGCCAAACTGCTTTGGCAGCTAGGACCACCACCACCACCACTGCACTGAGAGCTCCGGAGTCTCTCCCAAGTCCTTGCCCATCTCTTCGGAGGGACTTCAAAGTAATTTCGGAATGATTTTGAAATGAATCCGAAATCACGCCGAAGCTGGGACTTCAGAGATCACACCCCCCTGTCCCCCGAGACACCTGGGGTGATGGACCGACCCCTTGGGGGTCGATCCGGATTCCGCACATGGGTGCAAAGGTGTTTCCACGGCAGGGGTGTTAGCACCCACTACTAATGGGTGCTATACCTCCCCTGGAAACACATTGGGTGGGTGCTTCCCTTAATCCGGATCCCTATATAACCACTAGGAGAAGACAGAGACCAGAACAGATAATAAAAGGCAGAGATCCTGCAAATAGCTCAGTGAACCAGTTGTTGCACCGGATGATCAGCACAAACGTAAACACTTTGTGGTGAACAAATGCCCTATTCACCTCCATAGCAAACATTCACTTATTCACTATAAAATACCCTTTATTCACTGCAACCAAAGTAACTCAGCACACCCTTATTTAGTACTGGTAGTATGCCATACAAATATACAGTATAACAGAAGCTCACAAGAGTATATTCAGTTTGTGGTATGCATTAAGCAGAACACGAATTTGAAAGGCTCTTGCTTTGATTGTGTTATTTAATTCTCCTCCAAACTGTAGTTGTGTGATTTCAAGATCTATACACCAAAAAGAATACTGAGAGCTGGGATGTTAAAATGAGCAGTATTCTTTAAGATTCACAATGAAGTATCATCCATCCATTATATTTCTAACCCACTGTTTCGCTCTTACTCAGGTTCCTGCCTGACAGTTTCAAGTGACAGGTTCAGATTCGGTGACAGAAGAATATGCATGTCACACTGTGATTTATTTATTGAAGATTTATTACTGAGATTAAGGTACATGGCACTTATGAGAAAATGATAGCAAGGTGCACCTGCAATCTATTCTAGCCTTCAAAATCTCTGTATCCAAACACAGTTCTGAAGGAGCTGAAGTATTAGTGACCCCAGATTTGGTACTGTGCTGAAATGCCAATATGACCATATGCCCTGGCTTCTCCTTCGCTCTCTCTCTCTTTTTCTGCTGAGAATATCTGGACTTTCTTACCAACATAAACACTGGTAAAACACCCAAGAAAGCAACCATGGACTAGGGATGTGCACAAATGTATTTTTGACATTCGAATCCGAGTAGATTCAAATGTCATAAAATCCAATTCGATTCTGATATTTAAGATTCAAATGTCTTAAAATCTGATTCAAATCCGTATGTTCGAATGTTGGATTCATACTTAAAGATATGAATTTTGACAACGTGCGTATCTGTTATACATATCTGTGCGCATGATGGAAAAATCTGTATGCATCCTGTATTATCTCATACGCATCCCATTTTAATCCCGTATTTTAAGCGCAAGATACGTATCATTTTGAAGCAGATTCATATACGACAGATACAAATCTACATAGTCGAATCATTCAAAAATCCGTATCAGATTTTTGAAAATCCGTTATTGAGTTCGAATGTCAAAACTCAGATTTTTGAAAATCTGATTTGAATTCGAATGTCGGAATACATTGGATTCGAATCGAATATTCGTGTTTTTGAATATTCATGGACCACTGTGTGATCCAAGAAGCTGGACTAGATGAGATGTGGCCTGATCCAGCTGGGCACTTCTTATGCTCTTATGTTCAAATTATGTTTAGGTAGAGATGAGACCACCAGATAAGTCTAAAGAAAGAAACAGACAGGGAAATGTATAAGCATTATATATAAACAAACAAACAAACACTAATAAATAAATAAATAAATAAATAAATAAATAAATAAATAAATAAATAAATAAATAAATAAATAAATAAATATTATCAGTATAGGGCACCCAGCTGGGCAACTGTCAGGTGGCTATAGGGGCTGTAAAGAGCAGGGAAGATTTTTTAAAACAGATGTGAATGACTGGAGTAAAAGCTCATTAATTATGCACCTCTTTCCGCATGAATGAGTCAGCCTCCTGCAAGGAGCTAATTCACAGACAGCTCCAAGTGGTTGCAGGGGCTTGACATTTCTCTCTTCCAGGGAGGCAATAAGGTTACGTCCCTGAGAAAGAGAGCCTGCCTGCTCCCTCCTTCCCTCCCTCCCTCTCTCCTTCCTTCCTTCCATGATAATCTCTGCCATTGAGCTCTTTTGTCTCACTCCCTGCCATTTTGTGCTGCTCTGCTCTACCAATCTAGCACTAGACACCACTGTAACAAAAAAGGGGAAGTGATATTTAATGTTCTACTGCCTTGTTAACATGACAAAGAAGTTGTGCTATGATGGGTACAAGATGGAGGGGGCAGAAGGAGTGAACAAAAACTGCTGCCAAAGGGCCGTGACTTGATGTGGGGGCAGGTTAATATGGAGGGTGGGATTTGTATTGCCTGTCCTAATGAAGTCAGTGTATGATGGTGTCCAATTGCTGACTGCATGGGGATGCAGTTTTGAGGAGGGGAGGAGACAGAGGAAGGGGTTTCTCCCCTGCCAGGCACTGAAGAATGGAGCGTGAATCTTCATTATAGGAAGTAGGAACACAAAAAATCAGACCTCACTGTTTTTTTTAAAGAAAGATTAAATTGCTGATTGGGAACTTGGCCTAATGGTTCATGAGCAGCTGTAGAGAACAAATTCAGATTCTTCATTCGTTTTTCAGCCATGCAAAAAATTTTAAATGTAGATCCAAGGACAATATGAGGAACAGCATGTATAATGTCCAGTTGTCCTAGAAATATCTTTGGAAATCTAAGCAGGAATAAATATTTGGCTTAGATAATGCCTTTTATCATTTGAAGGAGAAAAAAGCCCCTCATTTAAAGGAAAGCTTGATTTGTAAATATAGTGGGTTGCACAATTAAATGGAAATAAAATGATTTGCATTTTAGAAAGTTGTTCTCAGAAGGGTTTGCATGATCTTTTTGCCTGCCCTTCTCTCTTTGCTTGCATTTTTTTCTTTCCCCAGATTACAATGATTGTTCTGTAACTGTTTGCTCTGTTCTTCATGAGGGAATTAATTCTGCTTATGAAAACATTTCTCTGAGAGAGGATTTCATACATCTCTCAGCTTTTGCTTCTCTGCTGCTATATCCCACATGATTCAATTTTCCTTACAAGCTGAATTACTTTTTAAAAGACAGTGAAGACCACTAGGGATGGGTCTTTTCATCGGATGATAAAAGCGGCTAAAAAGTGCCAGGTTTATATTTTGTGTTCCTGCTCCTTTTAACTTTTTGGCTATATCTGCCTGTGCTTTAATACTACCCAAAGTAAAATAATTGTAATGCAAACTCTATTTAAACATCCCATCCCTCTAAATATATTTCCAGAAGGTGACACTTCCTACCCTCAAATTTTGCCTGGTGCTCCATTTGTAGACTCTGGTCTTTCCAATTTAACAATTGAATGTTTCTGAGCAGCTCAAGCTTAGGGAATAATCAAGCAAATGGGCTCCACTTAAATGTACATACAGCTATATCTACTTGCAAAGGATATCATTTTAGCATCACACTTTTGGAGTAAAAGATGTTGAGGCAAGGAGGTTAGTGGTGGTTCTTCACTGACTGATACACTGGGGCCATTAAGCGTATTAAGAACCTCACTTCCAAATACCGGTGTAGTGTAAGAAAAAGCTTGCCAGGGACATTCCTTAGAACACATCAGTGTGCTAATGGAGACACTTAGGGTGCCTCCAGGCATGCTCAGTTGCTTTGCTGTTCATGCACAACTTTTCCAAGCCAGCGGTGGCAAAGCGTTTAGCAACATAAGATGTTGATATAACAGCATCTTTTCACTGTACACTTACCGTAGGATGCTCAGCCACTACTGCAGAAAATGGAGCTTCCCATCTGATGGACAAGAAACTGCTGTGAAGGGATAGCAAAGCTTTTGGCCTTCCTGCCTGGCAGACCAGAAACCTCTGTGGCATCACTTTGCAGCTTCCAACACACCAGTCTGGCAGACCAGAAGCCGCTATGGCATCCTGATGCAGCAAGGTGCGTGTCTAAGACACCCTTAGTGCACTTGCTGGTCCAATATACTGGCCAATACTGAATCACCTCTTCTAGGATTGCTGGGACTAGACATAAAAGGAAATAATGCTCTCTGACTTTTTTTGCCCACTGTCCTTCCAGTGAGTTTTTGAATCACTTTGCAGCTTTGCCACTGTTTCTTGGATACAATGCTGGCTGACAGGAAAACAAACAAACAAAGAAACCACAATCTCAAAGGGTGCCTCCAGAAAAGATTAAAGCTGTTCAGGGACTGTGCAGCCACTTTCTTTCTGACAGACAGGACTATTGATGGTCTGCAGCAACAGCACAGTACAGCCTTTCACTGGGACCTGGACCAGCATCTTATATCTACACGAAAGCTTGTCATAGATTAGATTTCTGAAAATCAAGAAGGTCTGTGTGATTATAACTCCCCCAGCCAATCATAAAGTGGATCACCACAAAGACTTTTAAAAAAACCTATACAGCCTAGAATTTGGACTATTTTCTGCATGTAGGTAAGACTGATTAGATAGCAAATAATTATAAAACAAAAAGGTGAATAGAATAAAATAAAACAAAGAGACTGCCTTGCTATCTGGGTGACAAAGAATGGGAATATAGATAATACTAACTGCTTTTCACGGCTTGTTAATTCAATGTCAGCCAAATGAGTAATAAAAAAGAATCCACAGAAGCAGCATTTTTATTAAACCAACCAAAATAATGAGCACATTTTTTAGTTCCCCAGAGTGTGTTCAAACATGACTTGCCCTAAAATCACAAGAAATAATCTATATTTTCCATACCATTCGCATTCTGTCTTTGCAAGGCAATTGACATCTCACATTCCTTAGCTGTCAATTGCTTAATTTGGTTTTCAGAAGTACTCCAACAAGTAGAAGTAACTCTCTTTCAAGGTGCCATGACTGTGCATGAGAAGTAAGTCTGAGTTCCCCCCTCCCATTTTATCTACTTAGGTATGTTATCCACTATGGCTATGGCATACTTGCTATAGTTTTCTGCTACTTCCCCTTTCCTTCCTTCCTAAGCCCAAAACTATTTTTCCGCCAGCTTCTTGTACAAAACAATGCATCGCTTTGCTCTTGTGATCATTTATCTTTTTCTTCCTTGCACAAAAAAGTTGTTTTCCCTTCATATGTTAGGTGGGCTTAAAGCCATTGTGAAAACATCAAAAAAAAATGCTTGTCTACCGATAGATTATCATAGGTTACAGAAGCATTCATCCCACAGACAATCAAGAAAGCCAACCATTCAATCACTCACTGCAGTAACCTTTATTGTCAGAAGAAAAAAAAATTGAATTTGTTAGAGACAAAATTGTTCTAATAATAAAAACAAGAGAGGAGGAAATGAAACAGAAAGGTAATCTGCATGCAACTCTGCAAGGCTGGATGAACCCCAGGTTTTTGCAGTATTCTGTCTTGGCAAAGAGTCTAAAGATATATTCTTGGAAATGACATAAGATTCTTTCAGTTGTTTGTGGATTTTACATTCCGGGGCACCAGACCCAGAATATCCTCTTTGGCAGGAGAAGAGTGAATATTAAAGCTTGTCTGTAATAAAAGGCCCGGTTCCCATTACAAGTTTAATACGGTTTTCCTAAGCCAAAATAATAGAACCGGATGCTAACACGAATTTGCCTGATCCCATTACTCTCAACTTAATCATGTTCGATCTGGATTCTGAGGACCGTACGTGGCGTACATGCCTCAAGGGGGGACTCAAGTGGCTACTTTCTAAAAGCCGCTTTTTGGGGCAGCCCTGCCCTCTTCCTCCTGGTGTGAATGCGCCACCCATAAGGGACCCCTTCACGGAGCCTAGCTTGGTGGCTGGCTGCCGCTTGCCTGGATGGATGAAAAACAGCACTGGGCAGCCAGCGATTCTTTCCCCTCCTCTCCCCATTGCCCAGGGCACACAGCATCAGTGGCAACTCAAGCCCCCTTCACCCGCTCACCTCCACAGTCACAGCTTAAACATTCACACATCTCACCAAAACTTCAGCTGCTTTCCTTCCTTTTCCCTTTCTAAAAGTCAGAATTTTCAAAGAGCCAGAATTGCGAATTGCAACATTGTTATCAGGTGTGAAGTGGGTGGATTGCTACAGTGTAACGGCTGTTTATGGGGTGGATTTTTACAGTAAAATCACTATCTTTGGAAGCAAGCTATTGGGGGAGGGAAACCCTAAACATGCATTCTCATCCCACTAAAACTGTACCATTCCCACAGCAAGAACTGTAAAGCGTTTCAAGCACATGAACCGGAGCAAGACCTGTTGAAATGAGTGTTAACATTTACAATGATTTGGGGTGATTTAATACGCAGAAAGCATGTTAAGCCAACCTGACACGGGGACTGCGAGGACTGAAACTGTTTCAAAACCATTTTAAGGTTGTAATGGGAACACGGCCTAAGAGATCTGTTTTTTGCCACTAGGTTCATTTGCTGATAGGTGGTATCATGAGACATTGTATTCTATCACCACATCACTGTTTTCACCTTTATCTGGGCCTGTGTCATATAACCATATCTTTCCTGGTCCACAAGCAGAAGAAAATAACAATTTGATAAATCTAAAAGCACATCTTAATATAATGAACAAATTTACATTCTTTATTAATAAAAGCATGCAACCCCTTTTAAAGCACAGAGTACATTAGAAGGTTGTGTTTCCTGTGACTTTACTATCAGAAATCAACAGTTACCCCCACACACGCACACACATATCAGTGGCTAGTGCCTGTTAAGGCTCTCAAAGCAAATTATGCCAGATATCAAACAGTTGCAGTCTTTATATGCAAAAATCGTCCCCACTGAACATAATTTTAAAAAAGTAAATTTGTTAACGTATGTGGTCAAGTTAACTGTGTTGTTGTTGGCTTCCACTGAGACATGGTTGATTTCAGGGTGACTTCATGGCTACCTCTATGCAGTTTTCTTGTGAAAGATACATAGTGGCTTGTTATTACCTGCTATTGGGGAGAGGCTGGGAATCAAACTAGCAACCCTCTGTTCTCCAGGCACTTTACCTCTACTACTGAGGTACTGCCATAGCAAGAGCTGCACTTCATGAAGTGTCAATGATGTGGATCTTGCCAGCACAGTAACCTTGTGGATTTTAAGGAGCCCTTTAGAAGAAAAAAAACATAAGAGGGGCCCTGCTGGATCAGGCCACAACCCATCTAGTCCTGCATCTTAGACGTTTTCGCACACGGGGGTTTGGAACGCGCGGGAGACAGCTTCGGGCGCAGCATTCGCTTTGCTGCGGTCGAGTTTGCGTCCCGGCATGTCCGGAGCTGTCTTCCGCGCGTTCCAAATGTAGAGCACTTTAAACTGCTCTACATGCGTTTGGGCGCACACGAACTGCCCGCAGGCATTCGGGAGGAGAAGCGTTCGCGCATGCTTCTCTCTCCCTAACAGCCGCAGGCTTGCCTCCCCTGCCGGCGCAGCTTTGACAATCAGCTGTTTTCAGCCAGCGCCGGCTGCGGGAGCCTCCTCAGCTGTCTCCCCGCCCCTTGCCGTTGTTTGCCGGCTAAGACAGCTCACGATGCTTTGAGCATTCGCACACAGGTGCTCCGGAATGCGTTTACACGCATCCCTGCACCCCTCTGTGTGAATGCTCAAAGCGTCGTGAGCTGTCTTAGGCTTCCCGACCTACTCCCGTTCCAAACGGAATGGGAGTAATGTGAAAATCCCTCTTGTCTCACACAGTGTCCCATCAATTGCTAATGGCAATTCTCAAGCAGTAGACAAAGGCTAAGCCCTCACTTGCTCTTGAGTCCCTACAAATGGCCCTTTTATAAAGTTCTTCGCACACAAAAAAACCCTTTAAAAACCCAACAGCCATGGAATAAAAAGGCACAATCTCTTATGAACATGAAATTAATTAAGGTGCAGAAGATGGTAAACTGGGCATACCAATGAAAAGGGTATTAGAGGAATTAAATTAGAAAGAAGGATATAGTTTAGTAATTCAATATATTGTAGGATATTCAGCATATTTGGCAGAATGTTTTTATTTTTATGTAGCCTGTTCTGGAAATGAAAAAGGAATTGTTGATTGCTATATATCTATAAATATTGTACCATGAATGAAATAAACCCTCTTTAAATTAAGAAATGAATATAAAAGAACAGAGGAAGGATCAATGTAGAAAGACATTTCTCCCACTGAGAGCTATAACAAGTGGAACCTCCAAGGTTCTGTACTATGACCCTGGCTTTTTAATGTGTACAGACATGATTTAGAGACATGAGCAGTAACATGGCCAAGTTCAATGACATCAAAATGTACAGAGTGTTAAATGTCTGGAATGAGCGTCAAAAACGCAGAAGCTAGAGATGTGCATGAACTTAAATTGGCTGTTCAGTTTGAATAAAAAAAATTTTTCTTCAAACTTAGGTTCAAATGTAAACTTTTCAAACATGTTCAAACAATTTGAGGGGCAGCAGCAAAGACAAAGGCCCTTTCGGCACTTGCTGTTGATTTGGATTAAGAAGAGTCTTAATCTGGATCATGGGCTATGTTAATGCAAATCAAGAAGGCCCTACCCATGCTGGTCTCATTCTATCTGCACTGAACAAAGCCAGATATAGGGGGAGTTTCCACTAGCACTAAGTACCCATTAAGTACCCATTAGGGACCCATTAAGCTCAGAGCAGGAAGACCCCGTTTCCACTGCATACCCCATTAGAACCTGATTTGTTCACACCTGTACTAGGGAAATCTGGATTAAATGGATCCTTCAGTACCTATAATCTGGATTTCCTGTGGACCCCATTAAAGGGGTCTACAATCTAGTCTTCAGACATAAAATCCATATTAGATGCATTACCCCCCTGCCCCCCAAAAAAGGTGGGGGGACAGATGTCTCCCACTTGGGTACAAACAGATGATCAACATGGGTGCTCCGATGTTCCCACTGCAAGCTTGCCTAGCACCTATTGCCATTGGGTGCTACATTGCCCATGGAGATACATCAGGTACTTCCTTAGGTTCAGATCTTCTAAATCCAGATTAGTTGAAGGACCCATTTCTTAGATCCGGATTATCTTAGATCTCGATTAAGGGAAGTAAATGGAAACAACAACCCCCCCCCCCAGATTAATGAGGCTCTTAATCTGGATATCTTGTGGATCCTTTAATCAGTCTGCAAGAAGACTAAGGGCCTTGGTTTGGAACATGGGCAATGTGCACACCTCCATGTTCTGGAACCACGGATGGATGCTGTGAAAATAAATGGAAAGTTGGGATATCAATATATCTGCATATCAAAAGTATTATTCACAAACAGCTGGACTTGGAAAATGGTTTGATTTAAAATTGGTAATCAGCTCATGATTTGTGGCAATAATGCTGTTGCAAGTTAGGGATACAGGATAATATTTCTGGAAAAGAGGAAGTTGTGCTTGCTGGCATAATTGAATCATGTTTCCTGTAGAATGAACAAGTGCTTTATGTAAAGGCCTTATAATCCACCCTGAGACAAGGCAGTATGAAATAGCATGCTGTCTTCTTCCAGGCACATGTGAATTATCTGAATAAATCATACTCTGAGTTGAATGCATTTCTGTTTGACTGGGTCATTTCTTTGACAGTGCTTTTCAGAGGCAAACCATAATGTGCCACCAAAAAAGCACATTCCGCAGGCTCCAAGGCTAGGAACCTTTGTTCCAAGCTTTCAGAGCCATGGATCAGTGGTCCCAGTTATTTTGGTCTCACTGATCCAGATTTAAAGCAGGTAAGTGCTGAGACTGCCAGTTTGCTGATTGCTATAAAATGGGTGGCTTCTGACTCTGGGAGCAAAAGTTCTTCACTCTACCTCAAAGATCTGCTGTGGTTATAATTTATGAGGATACTCTACAACATATTATATATCTTGAGAAATAATTTTAATGAGACCCCAACTGAACAGGGTAAGCAACTGTAAGCATCATATTCAGCAGGGCAAGCATATAAAGGTCAGGACGTATTTTTAGCTAGTGGTTAAAAATGGGCACTGCCCCCCAGGAAAAAAATTGACAGTGATTGCAACATAAAAGTACTGCACTTTCTGAATTATACATCAATCATACTTCAAAAATGAATTTGTAATTCCCTTGGTAATTTATAATTTGACATTCAACACACAAATCCCCCCTGGTTCTAAAATGGAACAGTCAATTTTAAAGGTAGAATTAGCTACTTGAAACTAATTATTAAGTGGTAAATATCAGTTATTAACTGTTCATTTAAGTAAAAGTTGCTAGGTGTGAGAACAATACAGTAATCAGTGAAAGGCTTAAGAGATGATGACCAAAAGTTAGAAGGAATTGACGAAGGAATTAGGATGCTCTATTGAAAACCAAGGTTTTATCCCCTACAAATTTACTCGTTGAATTGGACTTCTGGCTCATTTGGTCCAGCACCCTGCTCTCATAACGGTAGCTAGCTGCTTATGGAAGCTTACAAGGAGGATGTAGGTTTACACCATGCCTTGGTCACAAGTGTCTACACAGGTGGCTTTCAGTGACTGAGACAGCTTCTCTACCACACTTTGATACATATCCCACCCCATCCTTTCTTAGGAGGAGAGGAATGAAAGTCCTCCTTGCATGAAGTTTCTGGTGTGTGTTTGCGTGGGGGGGATTCACCAGTTCCCTTAAGAACAACTCATATTGCAAAACTTAGTAATAGATGGAATTCATGGCTAGGTCATAGGGACAAAAAAGGAAGCCTGCTGAATTCAGTGGCTCAGAGTTTTCTTTTCCTTTATCCATACCTACTGCACATCATCCAGTAGGGCTAAATTTTATTACAGTGAACATAGTGTTATATAATTTTTCCTATCATTAGTTCTTTTGTTATGCACGGCCCCCTGCCCATTCCCCATAAAATGCTGCTTCCAAAAGGACATTTCTGTAATCCTGTCTTGAGTACATGGTATTAATTTTCAGATGTGTTTATGAACCTCTTTAGAGTATCGTACCATCCAGACAAAGGATTTTGTGCACGATTACAATGAAAAGCACTAACCTAGTGATATATCTGTCTAGCTGTTAGCTGATAAGGTATGTCATGATAATGATAAGATACAGTTTTGGTTGTGGAAACTACTCTGCTTTTGTGGGAAAGTGCACTTAAAAACTCATTGTGAAACAGCATCTGCAAGGATATCATGATGTGCAGTGTTTTATGTGCATATGAACTAATAAAGAAAACCAAAAGTTAAAGGTTGTTTTGCATCATATTATATACTTTTGTACAGAATTTTGTACGGAAATTAAAAACAGTAAAATGTGCAAAGGTTATTCCATGTAATTCTGATAACATGTCCTTACCAGTTTTACCTCTAGACTTAAAGTGCTACTTTTCAATTGCTGTATATTCATGGGAAAGGGTTCATGAAGATAATGAGCACTGGACTTACTGTTATCAGCTATTGAATGTTCATACTATAAATAATATAGGCACCCAGGCATCGTGACCAGAGGAACATATCTGTTTATGAAGAAAGATTGAAATTGTGCAGAAGTTGTTCAACTATATGAGATGCTCTGCAGATACTCTGGGTCTATCTCTACACCACAGGAGTGGAAAAAGAGAATAGAACTTGCAACTGAAAACATAAATGGATGTCATCTATATCATCATCAAAAATGTCTGTTCTAAGACAGGATCTGTATGAAATCTGCAGCAGTGTTCTAAAAATATCCCTGCCACACACAGCACTAAGAAAAACGCTATATTAATAACACTCTTCTTCTTCGAGGGGCAGCTTATTGTACAAGTGCCTACCATCACTTCCAGTCACACAGACATTACAGCTGGAGAACTTTCATTCTCTACTGATGGCACTGTTTCTAGCTGGGGCAGTTTCATTGGACAGAGGATATGGCCCAGAAATGGCCTCTGTGTTCAATGAAACAGGACTAGGAAACCCACACTAAAACTAAGACTTAAGGCAAGTTGCATGAGTAGTGGTGACTTTGGAAGGAAGTGCAATTAGTGGCTACTAGAATGAATGCCTAGGTTCATCTTTCAGGCTGGGGGGTGGGTGGGAAGCAGGATGCCTCTAACGCCATTTGCTAGGATTCAAGAGCAGGAATAGGTGTGTCCTTGTCTCTGCTTGAGATGCCCATGAGCATTTGGTAGGCCACTGTGTGCAACAGGATGCTGGACTAGATGGGCTGTGGCCTGATCCAGCAGGGCTTCTCTTATGTTCTTATTGCATGTGACTTGGTGCCAAGTCCATTGTCTTGCAGTCCCATCATGGCTACTGGAAAGCTTTGCTAAATTGTTCCAGGTTACAGCTAGGAGCTATATAGAATGAAAAACAAAGTTCAGCTCCATTAGAATGTTCAGCTGGGATGGTGCTTTAATTTTAGGGCTCATGGTATGTTAGGTCGCTCAAGAAGAAACATCCCCTTTAAAATGGAATCCCACAAGAGCACTAATGATAGCATGGGGGAGACTTCATAGCTTCCTTTAAAAAGAAGTTGAGCAGTATTTGCAGTCTATTGCAAATCATATTCAACATTGAAATCACAGATCTTATTCACTCTATCCCAAGAAAACTAAATGCCAAGTTTGATTTATAGTGAGGTAGTCAAATGTTGGAATTTCATAGGTATTCAGTGTTGGTCTCTTCAGATTAATGCATAGACATGACTTAGGGCAACAGCTTCAAATAAGTGTAGGTTACTAATAATTGAAAGCCATTCATTCCTATGGATTCAGCCTATTGTTTGCAATCCACTTTACTTGTCTCAAAACACAATGCAGGCATTTTGATCACATATTAAAATAAAGAAAATTTGAAGGCCGTCTGTTGGAGCAAACTCATTTTCTTTTTGTCTCTTATGTGTACTGTGGCTAAGAGAGAACCATGTTGGTACTTCAATCAAGGCCACAACCAACTTTCATCTTTCTTTTCCAACTCTATTGCTTTGACATCAAAGCTAAAATTGTTATTGGTTGAATACAAGCAGAGGATTCAACTAAAGCAAAAGAAAATTCTTTCCCTTTGAAAAACAAGGCTTTTTTGTTATCATTCTTACCCTTGAGTTCTATAATGATTCTTGCATATATATAGTCTTATTTTTAAATTATTGGCTTATGAAACAGATTATTTCACCTGGCTTTTATAGCTTTGCGTTTTCTTATAGTTTTTCACTTTTCTCTGTTATTTAGTACTATAGTTTGATTTTAAAGCACTAACACACATTAATTTAAAAACATTATAAATAAAATCATAGAGTAACTTTGTGGAGTCATTGTAATTTGACCAAACTAGGTTGCTGTTGTTGTTACGTATGTATATTTATATATATACATTTAAGACAAAAAAAAAATGAACCCAGACAGATTACCTCATCTCTGCTTGGCAGAGCAGGCTCATTCAAGGGAAAGGATCACCTGGCTTACAAGCTTAGGAAATTCTTCTGCCTCTGTAGGCCTCTCTCTTGAAGTGCTAAGCGCCTTAGGCCCTAAAGCCACCCCAGTTATATACCAACGGACACTGGATATTGCAGCACAAATGGATATCGCTTCCATAGCTCAGGCCACAGCTACACCTTACCTAGCCATGCACAAATACCAGGTCAACTTAGAGGTTTATCATAAATTCCCAATGCCTTTACATCTTCGCAGGACATATACAAGAGCAAGATTTGACCAACTAGACATTATGTCTAAACTTGGACGCTATCAGGGTTTACCTTACAACAGGAGGAGCTGTGTTTGCGGTGAAAACACTGTTGAGGACTTAGCACATCTATTTCTGCATTGCCAGCTTTACGAGAAAATAAGGGGCTACTATATAGACCCTCTCTTTGACAACTATAGCCCAATGGATGATACTGGGAAACTCCACATTCTGCTCAGGGGCTCAGACAGGCAGTCCATCATAAAGGTTGCACTTTTTACCCTGAGGGCAATGAAGATCCGTGCAGATTTTATCAGATTTTAAGTTTTTTATCTATTGTATTATATTTCTGTTTTGATATGGTCACACGGACTAATCAATAAAATGTTTTACTTTACTATATACACACAACAGATTCCAACTGCCAATTCCTCCATATTTCTATTAAATGTCTTCCATAAAAGATGTGTTCCTTTCAAAGAAGATGAACAAGATTTGGGCCAATTGAAAACAACAGGCTTTTGAACTAGAGCTGATTTTCAAAAAGCTCACTTTGTAAAATTTAAAAGCAAAGGGGGTTATAGGGCCAGTCAGGCCACAAAGAAAACTACTGAAGAGGTTGACTGGATACCACATACGAGCAGCATTCACACACAGAAGCAGAACAAATGCTACATTTGGGAGTATACCAAGTGTGCTAGGGTTTTTTTCCACTGACCTCCCTTAATCCAGATATAAGATGATCTGGATCTAAGGAATGGGTCCATCAACTAATCTGGATCTAGTAGATCCAGTTCTAGTAGATCCAGATTAAGGGAGGTAGCCGATGCTTCCCCACAGGTGGTGCAGCATCCAATTGCAATGGGTGCAAGCCTGCTCGCAGTGGAAATGCCAGAGCACCCACGTAGCAAATCTGGATCGACCCACCTAGGGCCTGCCTGTCACCCCAAGTTTTTGGGGGGACAGGGGATGCAATCTCCAGGGACACTCCATAGATTCTTCGAAGATTCTCTGGAGTCTTTGACAAAGGTCTGTAGGACTGGCATTGCTCTTTTGTGGGGGCCTCTTCAGAGCCAGCTTCGGAGCCAGCTTCAGAGATTTTGCACAGGCTTTGGAGCTTTGGGTTTCTGGGCACCCCCCCCCATGGGTGCACCCCCCCTTGAGCCCGCATAGACCTCATTGCCCAATCGCAGTGGAAACACACTCCATATAATCTGGATTTGATGCCTGAAGACCCCATTGTAGACCACTAAAATGGGGTCTACAGGAAATCCAAATTATAGGTCCTGAAGGACCCATTCAATCCAGATTTCCCCAGAATTGGTGGAAACAAATGTGGCTCTAATGGGGTCTGCAGTGGAAATGGGGTCTTTTCCATGGGCTCTGAGCCCAATGGGTCTTTAATGGGTCCTTTTACTGCTAGTGGAAAAGAAACCCTAGCTAAGGATGATCAGGATGGGTGCACATGCTTCTGGGGCACTATGGAACAGAGGTGGCACCCTGGTGAGTAGATGCTTGATCCCAGAGCATGCCAGGCTGTCCTGATTGCCTAAGTGAAGACAGGCCATCAATTAAAACAAATTAAACAGCACACATATAAACCAGAAAATGTGCACTAGAACATGTCTTTTGCTGTGGTTGATACGATTTGTAGCTTTTATCTCCCACCACTTTTAACTAAAGTAAAGATTCTAGTCTTGTGTCGCAAATAATAATAGACCTTTCATGTTTTTGGTCTGCTGCAGTTTCAATAGATTTAAATAACTACATTCCTAACATTCCACTCCATCAAACAGAGACTCCAGCAAAGCCCAGCATCCATTGAAAGATCAAAACCAGAGCTCTGCAGGAGATTTTGGCATGGATACTCAAAGTAATTTGGTGCAGGGGACAATTCCTGTTTTCTTCATTGGGATTCTCATTTGTTTTCTTCACTGGGATCCTCATTAGCACTAATGTTTTGAGAAGTAGGCTGTTTGGCAGCAGGGAAAAAAATTAAATACCTATTAAACTAATTGGGTTTCAATCAATTTGAACATAATCCCACATTTGCTACAGGCACAGTAGATTCTTGAAGTTTCATAACTGTGACAAATGCTACTGTTTACTAATTCAAGACACTGACAATCTTTTAAATCTTCTCTAACTACCTGACATTGTCATATATTTTAGTGCTGACATAAACACCTCATTTTAATTCCTGTACAAAAATAAATGCCTTTATTTGTTTGTTTGCTTGTATACTGTGTCCTATACTCTTGAGATCTCAGGGGAGGGTACAACAGTTTTTAAAAATTGCCTTAAAAATACAGAGAAAATAAAAGAAGCACCTCTTTAGCTAAAGACCCAGGGAATGAAGTGTGCCTTCACCCTTCCTAAATGCATAGACACCTCGGAAAAGAACCCATTCCACAACCGGAGAGCTATCTTAAAGAAAGTGGTCCAATTGGTATCCACCCTTTTAATTTGAAGGATTCTAAAATCACAAAAAGGGCCCATAGAACAGATCTTATTCATGAGCAAACCTACATTGGAGTAGGCACTTGTCTATATATTTGGGGCTTGTCATTTATGCTTATGGAATTCAGGGCCACAGCTGGCAAAGGACATGGAGCTGGAACCAGGCATTTCAGACCACCCACGTTTAAAATGGTAGAGATAAAGCCAAGAGGACAATAAAATTACACACCAGAGTACAACCCAATGAAGAAGATGGTACCTTCCTCCTATATTGAACATTCCTGCATTTGAATGATAGCATCTCATTTAAAATATCCTGGTAAATTCTCCCAGAGATTTCATATTAAAGGGAACATGATTTCAACACTGAGGATCCCCATAAATTAATTCCAAGGGCATCAGTCTTACCACAATGCAGCTTCTATCATCTACCTACCTACCTACCTTCTGGATCCCAAGCCTTGTGGAGTCTCTGTTTGTATGATGAAACGGGCTGTTGTAGAACTACATGAAAAGCAGTGGCAGAGCTACACCAACAAACCTTTGTAAAGGATGTGTGTGTGTTTTAATGTCCCAGGTAGCAGAAGATCATCATAATGCAACCCTTGGGGTTCTCCAGTGAGCACCATTTCAGAGCTAATTCTTTGTCACTTTTCTTTCCTATAGTCCAGCTGCAGGATGTCTGAGTGGGTCAGAGCCAAACTCAGCTTCATTCTTGTAATTCTCAGACACAGCTTGAGGAGTCATGTTCCAGCTGATGTTACTTAGAGGATTCCTTACTGGCCCCATAATGGGGAAGTGGAAAGCACGCGCTAAGCCTGGAAGCCTCACACTCTTTGACTATCATTTTGGTTATAATGAGCATAATTTTTTCACTGCAATAGATGCTACAGGTCTTCTATACTGTTTATTATTCTGTTTGTAAAGAACACAATTATTTGTTGTTAACTTCACTTGCACTAAAGGAGTGATTAGCATCATTAATAAAGTAGAGAAGACTCATAGAAAGACAGAAACACTCAAGCTATTACATTCCTCATTCAAATTCACTGCTCTGCCAGAACTTTTAGCCTGTCTGTTTTATGACTGTTATGTAAATGGTGATACATTTGGATTCAACCCACTCCAGTGCAAGCTTCTAAAACAAATAAAATTTATGTACAAATACATCTTTCTCTGTACAAAGCATTTTTGGAACATCATTACCTTGTGCTTCAGCCAGAAGAGGTTTCCAGAACAGCTTTCATATGTTATCGCTGTTACTACCAGAGTAGTAGAGCTTTTTCAAACTCTAATACTTTTACTGCCATTAGTTCTACAAGATACATTTTCTCCTCATATTTTTATCTCAGAGATACATAACAGGAAAAACAAAGAAGGAGGGAGGGAGGAAAATAGAGAAAGAGAGAGAGAATATTCTTCCACCTCAAGGGAACTGTTGCCTGGAAAATGTAATGAAATTTATTATACATGAGAAGAGAATAAATCATATCTAGTCTCCTATCTATTTCTATATCACAGCAGATAGTGTCAAGAGCAGGTGAAGAGGCTGTTCCCAGTAGATTGCTGCTTCAGTCTTTCCAAAAGCATGCTCATGTCTAACTTTTAATCCAGCCTCAGTCCACCTTCAGATTGAGAGATCACATCAGCAAAGGGACTAGCATTTTCCGTCTGCGTTATTTAACCAAATGGTGGATTTTCTGAGTGTGATAATGTCGAAATAAAAAGACTTAAAACAGAGCATGTAACATACTCCTCTTTTAATCTGTGTGAGGAAGAAAAGTTCCTAGCAAGGCTAACATCATTTGTCATTGCTCTGCCATTAACAAGAAGTGGAGGCATGTGGAAGTTGATTGCCATGAGGCAGCTTAACTTTCAAAATACTCAGGCAGGATTTTGCTTAAGGATTTCCTTATGTTATCCTCTACACTGTGAAATCCCTAAGGACTCCTATTCAAAATCACATGCATTTCCCAGTGTGTTAATATACAGAGATTCTGGAGGAACAATCTGGCTGCAATTGGGAATATGAAAAGCTGAAGGGGAAATTTGGCAGACAACAGCCTAGTTCACAGGCTTTGTATATTTCTTTCCATATGAGTTGATGCTTTTCCTTACTAAAACATAATATTCGACTTGTGGGAGGAGGGGAAGAAAAGCTTGTCTTCACTTTAAGGACATATTTCTGTGGGTGGAATTGTATTATTAATAATGAACAGTGTATAGCCATGCAATCATGCAGCTTCTTGAGGTATGTGTACACTGCGCTAAGCTTCAGAAGTGGGAGTGAGTGGGTACAAAGGGACTAAATTTCATCATCATACTCATAAAACACTAAAGGAAAAGCATTGCTTAATGGCCTGTATATTAGTTACGTTTTCTAACTTTCATAGTTACTCTTTCATAAAGACAAGCGTTAATGCCAGTATTTTTGAATATTGTAAATACTATACTGCCATTGTGCTGAACAGCAACAATCCCAAGGTAAGGAAATGAGATAACTGTCTTTAGACACATGAAAATTTGGAGGAAGCCACTGGAGTCATGGCAACATGCTTGATAGCCCAAATACCATGTTAAGACCCTATTTTCATGTAACCAATGGAACTTGAATTAAAGAAACCTTGAGAAATCCTGTACTATCTTTCATTAAATAGCAGTGAGGAATTCCTGAGATGGGGTGCTGGAGAAGCTTTCTTCCCCTTCCCTCTCCAACAGGATTGACTGTAATTTTGAGATTTGGGGGTGGACTCTCTGCCCCTCCCCAAGTCATGGGAGCAAAGAAGAGGTAGCTTCAATCCTCCAGAACCCAAATTACAGCTGATCTTGCTGGGGAGGCGGGGGGGGGGGGAATCATAGCTGGAATTAGGCAGCAGCATCCAGTAGAGTACAGAAAACATGCTGCCATTTGAAGAAAATAAATATTTTTTCTTGATTTGGAAAATAAGGACACTTCTCTTAATGTGAAGGGGAAGGACACTTCTTCCTCTTGTGCAGATCCTGGCATGCTGAGAAAATGAGCCTCTAAAGATATTCATTCATTCATTCATTCATTCATTCACATTTCTATCCTGCCCCATACCCAAAGGTCTCTGGGTGGGTAACAACCATTAAAACAACAGATTAAAAACAGAATATATATTAAAATCACTTTTAAAAAATCAACAAATCTAAAACAACACACAGCATGTTTAAAATGGTATCTGTGCTGGGATGGGAAATATAATCATCTCAGCCAAAGGCCAGGGTAAAGAGGTGTGTCAGTTCTCTGGCCAGGGGGAAGGCAGGGAAGCTGGCTGCCAGACTCGCCCACCTGTCAGAGTCGCAGAGCATGCGCTCTGCCTTCCTAAATATATGTAAGGAAGGGGGATGACGCATCTCGAGGGGGAGACTATTCCATAGTCTGGGAGCCATCACTGAAAAGGCTGTCTCGCAGGTGCCCATCAACCTCACTGTTGAAGGTGGTGGGACAACCAGGAGGGCCTCACTGCTTGATCTTAAGGCACAGGCAGGTCAGTATGGGAGAAGGTGTTCCTTTAGGTATTTGGGGCCCACGTCACTTAGGGCCTTTTAAGTCAGAGTCAGTACCTTGAATTGGGCTCGGTAGTAAATTGGCAGCCAGTGCAGCTCTTTTAAAACTGGTGTGATGTGCATCCAGCTAGTTGTTCTGGGGCCTTTCCGCATTTGCCGCCGAAAATGGATCTATAAGATCCGCCATGGTCCTGACGGTCCCAGCAGCCCAGGTATGCTGGGAAATGTAGTTCTGGGCTGCTGGGACCGTCAGGGCCATGGTGTGCACATGCGCGATTGGTGCTGGCCCTGCCAGCCTCAGAATCGAGCTGGAGATGATCAGGTAAGTCGGAGGGACTCTCAGTGCGGTGGGGGTGAGAGTAGGAATAGGAGCTGTCTTACCCTGGCCAGAGAACAGAGGATCGTCAGTTCTCTGGCCAGGGGGAAGGCAGGGAAGCTGGCTGCCAGACTCACCCACCTGTCAGAGTCGCAGAGCATGCGCTCTGCCTCTCTGACAGCTGGGCATGCGCCGGCAATCCGGCTTTTCCCTCTCTGGTGCAGAAGTGTCAGCTTCCAAGCCGTTTTAAGGGAAAAAGACCTGATTTTTTCAGGTCTTACATCTGGGTAGGGTTCGGTGGCAAAACCGGTTTAAACAACCGGTTTTAGCTGCCGATGTGCGGGCGTGGCATCCTCAAAGGGACCCTAATTGGGTTCCCTGTGCAGATGCCACGTCCAAATCCTTCCCCGAACAGGCTCTAAATGCGTTTTTAGAGCCTGTGCGGAATGGCCCCTGGTCAGCACTCTAGCAGCTGAATTTTGCACTAGCTGCAACTTCCAGACCGTCTTCAAAGGCAGCCCCATGTACTGGAGAGTGCATTGCAGTAGTCCAATCTAGAAGTTACCAGAGCATGGATGACTGTGACCAAGTCATCTCTGTCCAAAAAAGGCTTCAGTTGACGGACCAGCCACAGTTGGGAGTAGGCACTCCTGGCCACGGCCTCCACCTAAGCTTCAAGTAAAGATATAGCAATGATATTGCAAAGATATAGCAAAGATATAGCAATGGATGAACATAATAAAATATTCTATCTGGAAAATGTTGGCAGAAGTTGGCCAAGGTACAAATAGACAAGCCTATATGACCTGTCCCAGGAAACATCTGTACCATGAGCAATGTCTTAAGAAATATTAAATTAATTCAAAATCACCTTTTGCAATTCAAAACTCAAAGAGGCCAAGATATTTTGACACAAGCTTTAAAAATGCAAAGTAACTCATAAAAACAAACACAGAATGAAAAAATGGACCCAGAGAAAGCATTCTTTGAAAACAAGCTTAAATGTTTGTTAAAATCAAGTTAGGAAAAACAGAACAAAAATAACAGAAATGTCACTTCTGACAGACCCCTAGCTGAATATCAAAGTAAAAATAGCAAAGCAGTAAGCACAGAAATCCTGGAAATCAGTGTATTCGGCTTTAAAATCAGGATGGATATTCTTTATTACCTATCTTCAGAAGCAAACTAAACAGCTTTTATAAGAATATGGCTGTCAGAGGAAGGGCCTTTTGCACTTATATGTAGGCCATGGATTGGGATGCTTTGGGGTGCTCCATCCACATGCCAGACTGCTACTTCTTTCCTGGAGTGTCCAAGAGTGTCCCATCTAGTACACTCCTGGTCACTATATGCAGTGTTTGCACCACTTCTGGGTGCAAACACTGCATGTGGGCAGGGTGGGACAGCTGTTGCTGCACACTTGCGCTCCACATTGTGATCACATGGCAATGGCCAGGCATGTGGCAGAAGCTCCTGAAACTATTGCTATGACTATTCGGCCAGTCAAGGATAAATCGTCTGTACCAGATGTTAAGTAGGAGATGGTGCCAGCACTCACAATGCAAACACCGCCTACTATGCCTGAACTTCAACAGGATACCATTCCAAGTTAAGTGCATACAGGCATGGAAGTTACAACACTAATATTGTACTGAAAGAGTGTGCCGGTGATAATTTTTATTGAGTTAAATTGTGTTTTGAGCACTATGCAACTGTATTTTTGCAATGTAGCAATTGTTTTCCAGGATTCTTTGAACTGGCTATGCATATAAGCACCCTATGAAAGGCAGTCTAACAATGACTCCTCTGATGAGAGGCCTTTATTTTGTCTCTACTGAGCATGGAGGATAATAAACAGGAATAAGGGAAGTCTCCCCCCCCCTTGCTCTATTGCACTACTTCTGTGACTTTTGTTTTAGAGCCTGCATGGGTGTTTAATAGACTCACTGAGCACTCATGCCCTTCCACATTTCTATCCTGCCTGCCAGATATTTCACCTTCATTTTTACAAGCACAGTGTATGCAAGAAACAGTCATGAGCTGCTAAAAAATCACCCAGCTAAAAGGAGGGATAATAAATCTCATCCTTTTTTGCAGGAGAAAAAAAAATGGTTAAGGAGGGACTTTAACATGAAGCATCAGTGGCCCAGAGAGATTCCCACATCAGAAAGTTCTTCCAAAGGCTTAAGGCAATTCCTGCCTGTGGAGCCAAAATTGGGTCAGTTTCATTAGAAAACAGAGAGGTTACCGTAGCAACTTTATTATTGTTATTACAGCTTTGGAGATTGAAACCAACTTTCTTGCCCCTAGGTTGCAAAGGTGGGAGAATAAAATGGAAGAAGATCAAAAAATTGTCCTCTCAGGAAGGAACTCATAATGTACCAAATTAAAAAAAGAAGAAAAAAAAAGAAATTCAATAAAATAACTGGTACTTCCCATTACATTTCAGTGGCTTTTAGGTACAAAATGTTTTCATGCATTTCATATATAATATTGCAGCCATCTATATATGAATTATAGTATAACAGGAGGGAATAGGACAGTGCTATGAAATAGCGTAGGAAGCTTTGAAAAGAAAACTATGCTGAACCCTCACCCTTTTCTAAAGCAACTCAGAGAGGGACTACTAGTATTCCCATCTCACCTTTAATACACATTAAAGGCTAAAGAATGCACTATGGAAATGCATTTTCTAACTTCTAATGTGGATTAAGGCACTGGCACACTGTTCTAAGCTGCTTTCAAGCCACGTTTATATACTGTGAGCTATCCTGTGCAAGGTAGTACAAGTAGTCCTAGCATGAAGTAGCCCTACTATAAGCTAAAGGCTTTCAAATGGCTCCTACTGGCCTAGCTGTGGCAGCCAGTTTTGAAGACTAGTCAGCCCTTGGAGCCAATGTCGATCCTTCAAAAGCTCCTAAGTTTTGTTCACTGCCTTCACACTTTCCAACACCACTTCTGGTGGCAGATCTGGGGATGCTTCCTGGAGCACTGCTGAAAATGGTCCTCCTTTGCTCTCCAGCCCATTGAGGCATACCATATGCATGTCTCTGAGGTCCAGAATACTTGTCCTAGCCCAGCAGAATATCAGGAGGTCTAACAGTATAAGCTGCCATTTTGGGTGCCCAAGCCCATTCTATGCTCCATCCCATGGGACCTCCCTTTTTCCACTTGAGAGGAAAAGCCCCTCAACCTTTTCCTTGAACAGGAAACCATCCTGTGCAGAAATGGCCTATCTTACCATCAGGACAACTGGAAGGAACAATGTGATTTATGTTCATGGCTGCACTTACACCAGGCAAACAAAGTTGTCCGTGAAGACTTGATCATCACATCACCTAGAGATTTGTAGCATCCCCTGGCATGCAGGCTGCCTCAGTGAGCCAGCAAGCATCCTCAACGGTGACTTCTTGAAGAGTGTGGAAAGAAAAACTCTGATGATGCTTGCTTCCCTCAGGTGCTCCTGTCACTGCCATGAATGTGGATGGTAGCCATGTAAGCAACCTAGCTGACCCACCTGACCTTTTCTTGTGACTTTCAGAAAATGCCTGACTTTTGGAGCAATTGTTGCATTCTCAAAACAGGAGCCATGTTGTAACTTTGAAGCTGGAGAGCTTTTGTTTATTCAAAGTCTGCAAGGACATGGAGAACATGGTATGAAGACACCATCCACCTTGCCTCCTCTTGTTCAAAACCAATAGGTGCTACAATCATTTGTTGTAGGAGTGCAGGACAACTTTAAGAGGGTTTTTACACATGCATTTTAAAAATAATATAGAACTCTGTAAAAGAAGTTTGCATACGTTTGTGTGTGTGTTTGTGTACATATTTATCTTCTTAGCCAGCAGTAATATGCTCACAAAAATGTACATATTGGCTCTACCAGCAGTTATTTTTCTTACATGTGACTTGTTAAGATACTTTTCAATGTGGTATATACAAGTATGTTTAATTTAAATGAGCATTCATGTTGATATTCTGATTTACAAGAGCTTAAGTAAGATGAAGTTATTTTCTCTTTCCTCTTTCTTTTTGTGGTGACAATCCTTGAAATAAAGTAGTCCTTACTTTAAAAATAGGAAGCAAATACCCAACAGCTTGGAGAATGGTCACATGTGCTGGAATAGATCGAAGGTGTGTAGTTAGGTTTCATTTTCATGGGTTTAAAAGTAAACTCTTCCTGCCTATCACTCAAAGCAGGGGACATGCAAATCCTATTAGGGAGAGGAAATGACCCCCAAAATGGAAGGATTTACTTACTCTGAAACTGCCCCTTTGGAATAGGGATCTACAGAATAATATGTGATTAGAGGGATCAGGGACTGGCATTATATTCAAACAATATGCAAATTACAGAACTGTGAATTCTACTTAGAAATGCATTTCAAAGGATAAATTTCTTCCAAAAATGGGAAAAAAGTCACCCACCTTTGTATTAGCAACTTTAGCAATATTAGAAAACCTGTGAATAATGAAATTATACATATTTGCTCAACTCTACTCCTTTTCTTCAGACAGGAGAAAAAAGTTTGCAGAATTCTGCCTGGATCCATGAATATGAATTTGCTCTTTTATTTTATTTTGCTGTAGTTCTCTACCTGCTATAGCCAGTACTCACTAAAAAATAAATGTGCCTTTATCTACATTTGATAATTAAGTATATTTTATGCTTTTAAATGTTGTCTTTTTATTACTTAATATGCTAACAACACCAATAATAATAAAATCATTTTTATTTTAATTATCCATATTTAGGTACTGCTCTAATCAACCCTGGCTTGAGTGCAACTCTTTTCCCAATCCTGTGTTGCTTGACAATTGGTTTTACTCAGTTCGATATAGGTCTTTTCTTGGAAGTGTGTTGCAAGCTTAAAAATGAAACATATTTGTCTAGATCCAAGATGGTTAGTTTTGGTAATTACTTTATTATAGCTTATTCTACATTATATTTTATTAAACTGCACACTGAAAGAGTAATAATGTATTTGGAATCTACTGTAGCTTCAGGGCAGTTATATGCAGCAAAGGGGCTTCACCAGAAGTATGTGACATCAGTGAACATGAATCAAGACAGGAGGTGAACTGTGAGCTCTGTGTTTGACTAGATAAGGAAATGTATCTGCATTTGTATCAGCATTCTGGGAGATAGGTGCCTCTGACCTCTAAGCAACATGCTAAGGCTGTTCAAAGTGTGAGTCAGTGAAGTATAGTATGCAGAATCAACAGCTAGGGACATTTCTTTGAACACATTCCCTGTGTGTGAAGAAAGTAGGACTTCCTGAAGTGTTTTGGATAGCAGACCAGGTAGTTTGGCATAAGTAGTGGTGTCAGGGGTGGAGATGAAGGGTAAGTACCTTTAGGCCCTGTTTCCACTCATGCCTCTTAAACGGTTTGAAAATGAAACAAAAAACAATTGAAACACGAATTCTGGCAGTCCCTACTTCAGTGGCTTTAAATCGCTTTAAATTGCTATCAACCCCTCTGCTGTCCTTACCCAAAACGGTTCAGAATCACATTAGGGAAAGGGAGTCTTTTCTTCCCCACTCTTGCCAGCTGGGGCCCCACCCCCTGCCTGCCGATTGGATCCTGCAATGATGTGGCGGAGGGTGGAGAATTGCAGCCCCTCTCCTCTCCCCTCATGCTTTTGCAAAAGGCGTCCTGCCAGTCCTGCGCATACGCGCACACACACACTCACACATACCTCCCTCCCTTTCGCTCCCCTCCCCTCCACAGTACCAAAAGCACCAGCTGGCATGCAAATGCAGAAAAGTGAAAAAGGGGCAGCAGAGAGAGAGCTGCCTGGCTGCATACGCACACGCTCAGTCACCGGTGGGGCTTCTCTCCTTCCCATGGCTCAGTAAGGCAAAAGAAGAGCCTCCAGTGTGTGCTTCCCAATAAGGAGAAAGTGAGGGGAAGTGAGAAATGTAACTTTGTTATTAGTGTGGAGTGGGTTAATTGCTACATCTTATCAGGCTGAATTGTTACTTCTCTGCTGAATATGGATCTGGCACTTTAACAAATCTGGCAAGGGGCTGGTCCCTGCACAGGGTGAAAGCCCACCCATTTCATGACGTATTTGCCCAAATACGTGTTATATACAAGTAACTGCAATAAGTAAGAAGAGTTTTAAAAGCAAAAATGGGGGGGGGGACCACCTGAAAACACAGGTGTTTATTTATTCTGTTTTTTAGCCAAGTAATCCTCAAAATACCCCTGAAACTGATTGGGAACGGGGACGAAGAGGATCCAAATAATTTGTAAACCACTTTATTCCATGAGTGGGAATTCACTCTTTAGAATGCTTGTTCCCACTCACCTGTTATCAGCACTCCAAAGAGCACTTAGGGCAGACCTTAGAGCAATTATCAAAGCAGAAGAGGAAGGATTCATTTGGTATCCTTTAAAAACATATAAACCAGATGCTTTCTGCACTTACCTCAGTATTTGTATTTGCTAGATCTGTATTAGCTAGATTTGGATCGATCACAGGTGGAGGCATCAGCGCTGAGTGGGCTTTAGACCAGCAAATATGTGCTAAAGAGTGCTAGCATCAATATAGACTATATTTATCTGATTTACTCACCTCCCATGCAATGTGTTCTAAGCAGCTCCTTGATCCAATTTAACAAGTGCAGAAAGGGCCTCATTTAAAATTAGAGGTTCACAAAAGGAATAGAAGTACACGTAATGGCGCGAGATTCTGGTGCTATCTAGCATAAATTTCACAAGGTTTCTTTCTGTTTAACCTACCAGGAAGATATTTAACTAGGGGAAGTATGGAGCTAAGACAGCAAAATCCCTGTGAGGTGGACATGGCTTTTTTCTTCCAGGGCAATCTCTTTCCTTTCCTTTCCTTTATTTTTGGCTGGAACTAACTTCTGTTTTTATTTGAGTAGCTCAGTAATGTTGCATATTTTATCTGTTTTTATAGTGATTTTATTGTCACTCACCCTAGACCTCTGGGCATAAGGCAGGAAAGAAATTCAACTAAATAAATGCATAAATACATAGCTAAAACAAATGACTCCATGCTGTTCAGTAGCCTTCTACAAAATAAATAAATAAATAAATAAATAAATGAATAAATAAATAAATAAATAAATAAATAAATAAATAAATAAAAATCCAGTTTTTCTCTTTTAAAAAATATTAATTAAAACACTTTAAAAATCTTATGAATATTGCAAAGAATAACATAAAAACAAGGATAAAACTTTACACTTTTCAATAAATAAAAATATTGAACTATTTCACAGTTTGCTATCCATATTGCCCTGGTGATGTTATATAATTTGTTTCTTTTTGTTTAATGTTTTTATTTCTTGTTTAAAAAATATATTTTAATTTTTTTTTAAAATTAGAATTTTCCAGAATAAAATAAAAGCAAGGATAAAGCTACGGGTTTTTAATGCATTCTTCCAAATTGCGGGCATTACTTCATGATCTATATCCTGTGCTAGATAATTTGCTGGTAGGAAATTGACACAGCATCGTGGAAAACACTGGAGTTCCTTTGAGATGTCAGAAATTATATGAATAGACACATTACTATTTTACACTATGGAATATCTGGCTCATTAATCAGCTATGTTTTATACTATTTATTTTACTGAATATTATGACCCACACTGTGACTTTCACATGAAGAGTGAGGTGAGTGAATGAATGAATTCATAACTTGTGATACAACTGTTTGTTCTCCAAAAAGTGTTGTTGAATTTTGCCTTCATACTTCGAAATTATTTCAGAGACTCAGTTGTTAAGAACCTTGAAACGAACACTTTTTGCCTTGCTTCCAATTACATTAATACACTTTTGCAATTCCCCTCCCCACTCTAATTCAGCATGACTAGATTTTATCTGTCTGAATGAGCTATGAAAGGAAACTACTAATTGCATTCACATCTATTTTGAGATCAATTTCATGGAGCAGTTAAATCGTCTTCCACCTACAGCTTGATCTGAGAATTCTCTGCTCCCTGTTTCTCCATCTCTCTCACAGAATCTGCTATGTTAAGAATGTTAATTTTAACAAAAACCCTGCCCAAATAAAACAACAAAGAATATAGTTGAAAACTTTCTAACATGATTTTCTCTAAAGTAATTGTTTTAGAATGAGATGGGCTTTGCTCCTGGTCCGCCTGACAGGGCAATCAGAAGCTGTGCTGTCCCTTCAACGTAGCTTCCCATGGATCAGACAGGATGCATCATTGCCCACAGTAGGTGCACAGCATGCCCCCCCAAATCATGAAGTAAATTCAATTAAAGCTGTGCTGCTGCTGGCTTCAGAAAGCTGCACTGCTTTGATGCAAGTCTGGACGCAGCCCTTCTCAAAAATGGTGTACACATATTTATCACAGGACGTCAATAAATTTTAAGATTCTGGAATTTGAAGAAGGAATGTCTGCAATTCAATTGCATATAAAAACTCACATTCAGTCCTTGAAGATTTACGAAAAAAACTTTTACATCTTATCCTAGTGGGGACAATTGCAACAGGATGCCTACATTTTGCTGTGCAGTATATGCTCCTTTCTGGTCATTTTTGGATCAAGTCACAGGGAAAATCAGTGAAAATGCATATAAGCACCCTATGAAAGGCAGTCTAACAATGACTCCTCTAAGGTCTTACCTTTTTGATGAAAAAGAAACAGTTTACTTGACAGACTGGAAGAAGGAGTCTCACTCATGTACAACTTCTCATTTAGACAACTTGGAAAGCCAAAATGTTGGAATATCTTTGGAATGTGGAACGTGCCATTGATATTTGAGACCATGTGCATGGGAGGCAGGCAGAGCAAGCTGGAGGAAAGCCATCTTATGAATAGG
This sequence comes from Aspidoscelis tigris stejnegeri, assembly GCA_023333525.1. Lineage (NCBI taxonomy): Eukaryota > Metazoa > Chordata > Lepidosauria > Squamata > Teiidae > Aspidoscelis > Aspidoscelis tigris. Next base: position 46,353,926 of record JALMGA010000005.1, on the reverse strand, counting down.
GTATGAATGCATTGAATGACCATTTGTCCTTTGGTGAACAGCTGTAAAAGGCAGGGACTAGTTTCTGTCCTTCTGAGCCAGTGGGTTTGGACCAGCCAGCAAGACCTGCTGGTTTCCTGCTGTTGAGCTGAAATGTCATGAAGCCCATAACTGCTAATTTCCAAAGCTTGCTGTATTGCTCTGAGTTCAGAGCTACATGTTGTTGTTTCCAATTCTGAGCAAAAACAAGCCTAATTGTTAACCATATATATTGACTTAACTGCTTACAGTTTGCCTTACTGTTACTGGATTTCCAGAGCAAAAGTAAACAGAATTCAGGAGTAATTTGTATTGATTTTTTGCTTATTTTGTCATCTCAGCCAGCACCATCTGCCAATAGGATTGTATTTTTGCACAACTCCACTCTAAAAGTAGACTCCTGTATATTGCTTACAGTGCCAACACAGTGCAGATCAATTTTTGTCAATGTCTTGCAGTGATTAATATAATTGATATAGAACTTTCAGTAAGGCTTCTTTAAGTGTTCTCATAGAAAAGTGGGTTTCAAATCCAGGAGCTCCCAGGTTCTGACTAGCCCTCTAGCCACTAGACCACAGTGGCTGATTTCCCTACTCTCAAATTATTGGGGATAGAGGAATGCTGTTTGTAGATGAACTACTGTTATTTCATAGACATTTGTAACTGTACATTTTATGGACTTGAATCAGGCTGCAGGTGACTAGAGCTAAAAGCTTATGGGACAGATGTTACTCAGATAGATCAAAACAAGTGAACTTTTATTCATGATAACTTGTAGCTGTATATGTATGCAGAAACTGGCACACAGCACAATAGGAGACTTGCACAACTGCCAATCATATATGAGGTTCTGCATAAGCTCCAGAAATGAAGAAGCCAGATGGAGTTTTCATTGAATTTGCCCTGGAGATACTATCTTTATTAGATTTGTTGTAATGATACTGTTATTTCATAAATTCTGTACCTAATGAAAGAAGCTTGCTTGTCTGCAGTTTTCAGTTACTTAGGAATCAACACACTTCACAGCAATTATTTATCTTATCAAACAGAGACCCTACACTGACTGCCTTTTTGAAGAACAAATATTTTATTTTTAAAAAAATCTAAAAGAAAAGAGGTAGTAAAGTTGGTGACTCCTGAACATTAAGATCCTTCTCTTGATCATTTCCATACAAGAATGATTTTCTCTTTTCAGTAATTTTGCAGGAATGAATCTGAATGTCCCCCTTCTTTAACTTGCCCTAAAGATATTATAGATAGAAAAAATATTTAACATATACAGTGTACCACAACTGTATTGGCTTTTTAAAAATATATATAGAATGGCCTCTGAAGTTATAGGTCAATGGAATTTTCATTGCATAGATAAGGGCCTATTTTGGAGGTGATTTCAGAGGCTGGCAAATTGGCACCAGGTTCCATGCACTGCTTGGACTTGTCCAGCCATCCATATGGCATTTTTTTGTGTGGCATGGAGTGCTCCAAGGTAAAGGCCAGTTTGGCTGCAACATTCCCTTGTAGGCACAGCCTCCTGGGCCACCATTTCCTCAAGAGGATCTAACATTTCCCCCTAGCAGCTAGTTTTGATCCTTGTGGACTGTGTAGAAAGATCCTATGTATCCACTCATTTGGAAAACTCAGGAAATGAGGAGGAAGTCTTTTCTAGTAGGCAGCTTTTAGAGGTCATATATGCCTTGGGACTGCTCTTCAGACAAGCAGCTTTGCAAATTTTAACCAGAAAAAGATTAAAAAGCTTAAACCTTGGGCCTACTACTTGTAAAGCATTGGTGTATCATAGACTTCCTTCTAAAGGTTGTGAGGGATAAACTGACATTTTTGATAATACTGTGAGAAATAACTGAAATTATAAACAAAAGACATTTGTTTAGAATGTTCTCAGGGAAGAAGAATAGGATGGGAACATGTGGGAGGCTCCCTCATGCAATATTTGTTGGTTATGAAAATATGCTCCTTACAATAAAAATGTGTTCCTTACAAAAGAGGGCCACCCACATGAATTACAGTTTTCTTGAGTGAGATTCCAGACAGGCACACATACAGTTGTCTGCCTCTGCAGAATGTATTGTTGAAGTCAGAGTTTGCATGGCGATAAGCCAATGCCATTTAGGGGACGTTAATGGAAATAATCTGGGTTGATTTAGGTGTAAATGGGCACTAAACTTAGCTCATTTAATATTTATTTCAGAAGATAATTGAGTCTTATTCCAGCATGCTGTAACAACAAAGACCTAAAAGGTTTAAAGCAGAGTTTGCCTTTCCTTAATAAAATCAGTGATCTCTGGCTTCTCAGCTATGTTGATGTTCTTAACAGAAGCTAATTTACAGAGAAATCTCACTTTAAAGAAGAAAGCAACTATTTAGTATACATACATGCAGGTTCCATTATGTTAACGGAAGACACACTTGAAATTCTAAGTTACATTTTGTGTCCCCACAAGATTAAGTAAGGTAAATACAGTAATACACATTAATACAAGAAGATGATCAAGTTGTTAGAATTCCATTGGGACATGTCTTGGAACACCTATGGTAGAGCTGTCAGAATTAAATACTTGCAGAGTAAAAATGGTAATGGGACAGCACTAGAAATTTGTACACATACTTCAAATGCTACGATGCTTTACTTTCCTGCCATCTGTTACATGTTTCATTTACTCATTGATGGACTGACCCATTAATACAGGAAAATAGTTAAATTTAAAAAAAATAATTAACATGGAAATGAAAGTGCTGTCACTTTCTTTTAAAACTATTTGTATTATTCTATATTTAATGTTTGTAAAAAAAAAAATCAGAAATGAAAACCCAAGAGGGTCATGAAGTATGATTCTAATTTGACTGAAGGCTAAACAAGCTTTAAAATATACTGTTTAAATATATACTGTTGTTTAAATATATGTTTAATTTTAAATGTTGTTACCCACCATGAGACCTTAGGGTATAGGGTGGGATAGCAATGCAAATAATAAATAATAGAGGAGAAAACCATTGCAAGTAAGATCTGGAGGGGAGGCCTCAGCAGCAAAAAGGGGAGAAGGCCTTCTCAGTGATGGCCCCTAGGCTATGGAATAGTCTCCCCCTTGAGGTGACTTCATTGTACACATTTTGAAAGGCAGTGGAGACACACCTCTTTGCCCTGATCTTTGGTTAAATGGGGATACACTTCCCACTTGCGGATGCTATTGTTTTAATATATACCATTATTGTTTTAATAATGTTTGATGTTAAATATTGATGTCTGCCCAGAGACCCCAGGATATAAGGTGGGGATAATGTAGATAGATAGATAGATAGATAGATAGATAGATAGATAGATAGATAGATAGATAGATAGATAGATAGATAGATAGATAGATAGATAGATAGATAGATAGATGGATGGATGGATGGATGGATGGATGGATGGATGGATGGATGGATGGATGGATGGATGGATGGATGGATGGATGGATGGATAACAATGTACTGGCTGTTTTCTGCTTTGCTTTTTGAAAGTAAATACCAATCAGTTCAATGACAGGTCTGTTAAAGAAAAGGAACAGTGATATTCAGACCAAAATATCATGCAATTTCAACAATATTTCATTTCAAAATGAGGGAAGGAACAGTCCTTCAGTTGTAGAAATGTGATCTTATTCTATTTATACTGGAAAAAATACCCATGTATGGTTTACAAGTGTTTGGCTTTCTAGAATTCTCTCATCTGCCCTATCTTATTAGTTATACATTTTAATGTGATAGCTACTAACATTCTATATATAGTTTCATGCATGCAAATCAAGCAACTGAGCATAGGAACAAAGTGTCACAGAAGCAACAGCTCCTTTGCAAATATTTCACTCTGCCTAAGATTTAAAACATAACCCTTAAAGCAATGCATGTCTATCAAAAGAAGTTTGCTTCACCAAATTACCAGTTAACAATATGAAATTTTGGGTTATACCTATTTCAAAGAATTATAGATGTTGCAGTGCTGTTAAAACTCTTTGAGAATTTTTTGAGAAATACTAGTTAGCAAAAACTACAGCTTTTGTCATGCACACTCAGATGCAGATATGTAACTCCAGGGTATAATAAGCTTCTCATTTATTTTATTTTCTTGATGGAAGCTAATGCTGTTTGTCAAAGGAATGGGCAATCCTGGTGGGTGATCCTAGATTGGGATATATAAGTCAATATGAATAGCTTACTTGCCAAATCTATTTAAATCTTTCCTTAAAAAAGGAAAAAAAGAAAAAGAAAAATCTTTGTGCAGGAAATTATGAAAATAAGGAATGAAAGTCCTAAATATATATATTTATATATATTTGGGAAATAAAATGTGGATAAGAAGCTCGAAAAAGCTAAGTTATGCATTGAAACCAAGAACAACAAAAGTTGACTATTCTGCTGCAACTATACTTACTTATTCTGCTATATTTCAATATTCTAGAATAAAACATGGATAGAAGAAGAAAAGTTGGATTTTCTACCCAACTTTTCTCACCCATTCAAGAGGATTCAAAGTGGCTGACAAAGCTTTCTATTCTTCTCCCTACAACAGAATACCCTGTGAGTAGGTGGGGCTGTGAGAGCTCAGAAGAGAGCTGTGATGAACCCAAGGTCACCCAGCTGGCTTCATGGGGGAGAGCGGAATCAAAGTTGCCTCATAAAATATCCATGCTTTATTCAAGAACATCCAAATATAGTGGAATAAGCAGCATCTGGATGCAGCCTTAGACGAGTACCTGAAGGGGCAGGAGCCAAGGAAGAAGGTTTAATAGTGGAACAGTGGATCTCAGCCTAAACGACTGCCCAAAAGTAACTTTTCATGGTTTAGGTCACTCTTGGGGCGAGCTGTGGATGCTCAGGAGCACAGGCAGCTTGCCATGTGAAAGTTCATATGTCCAACACGAGTTACATTATTAAAATTAGTTATCATTAATCATTCAAACACTGTATTTTGAAGTGAATGTTTATGATAAACCTCAATGAAATGGTCTTTTGTGTCAATATGTATCACCAGATGGCACCTGAAAAATGTAGAGGGACAAAATGCAGAGACTACAAGCTAATTTAGGGCAATTCCGCTGCATTTGAGAGGACTGATGGGAAGTACATCTGTTTGAGCTTTCCAGTAAAGGTTGAAATTACTTCTGTTACTTTTAATCAAATAGGTATGGTGCAATAAGAACTGAAATAAGAAAACAGAAAGCGAATGGATTCAGTTTAGCAAGAAAATAAGTGGGAGCCTCCAAATGTGTTGAAACATTAGCATCCAGGCTGCATCGAAGTGAAACTAGCAGATAACCCCAACATCCTATTGAGGAATTACCAGAATATCAACACTAAAATTTGTATTAAATAAGGTAGGGCAGCATACTGGATTGAACTTCCAGAAGCTCGCCATATATGCCAAAATAACAAAAGAAAAGGGGTCAGTATGCTGAGTTCCCAGAAATTTAATCTAGTGCTATGTCAAACAATCTACACACTAGATTGGCAGCCTACGTTGGAGGGAAATAACAGGATTTTAAAAGGACAATGTTGTGTGGGCTGCACCCTATGTGACTGAAGATTAGAAAAAAGATAGTAGAGCCCCTATTGTTTTCACGATCTGGGCCCTTTCTGCGTGGAACCTTAATCTAGGACTAAGGATCTGTATAGCCCATATAGAACTGGGCCATTCGCCTTCATGTTATTGCAGATCAAGGAGACCCTGGCCGCCACTGAAGAAACCACTCTGCATTAGACAGAACCTGATCTGGATTAAGAGGCATTCAGAAGCACAGCTTCATATTCTGAGACTACCAGGAGATGCTTTGCAGTAGAATGCCATAGTGCCCCCCCCCCTAAAATCACCACCCTCAGGTCCTGAAGCTAGGAGGGGTGGCTGTGGCTGTGGTGGTAGTGGTAGTGGTAGTGGTAGCGGAGGAAGTCCCCCTCTACACTGCCACCACCAGGTGAGGGGAACAGTGGTGGTAGCAGATTATTTACTTGGACCTAGGTCTGTTAACTACATCAGAAGTGACTCAGTGCTGGGATTATCCGATTACAGGACAGTACCTTTCTGACCAGGAAAGTCCTCAGAAAAAACAGATGCCCACTTTGGTATCTGGTCTCTGTCCTTGTAAAAAGTGAGATGTGATCACAGCCCCACTGATCAATATATTTTTTTAATAATTATGAAAGTCTTGCTTAGTTCCAGTATGTTCTTGAATGGTCATATATCCATATGCAGTGTGGAAGGTGACTGAAGGAAGGCACCTTGGCCGAAGTGACTCCTTGCTCTATCACCAGGTACTTCCCATTCTACATTACAGCACCTGTGGAAATGGAGATAGGATGATCCAGCCCATTCCATAACATGTCCATGTGTCCTCCACCTATTCATGCGACAGACAAAATAATAATAATAATGTGTACCAAAAGGAAAGGCAGAAGCAGCAGTTCCCTAGACAGACTGGACAACTGCTTAGGGCCTCACATATGAAAGGTGTCTAGAACTCTTCAAATTCTCTGGCCACATTATCCACAACTTCTTGCACCACAGGGCTAGGGCATGTTGTGGGGGCTTTTTTTCCCCACTTACAGGTGTAATAGCTGGATCCACCGATTCAGATCTTATGGAGGATTAGCACCATGTGCAGTGATAACATTTCTTGTCAGCCCACACTTCCTTGTGGTTGAAAAACTCATAAGAGCTTAACAGCCACATATATCCCATGCCTCTAAAGGCTAGGAACAACAATCACTAGTCTTGGAGTCTTGGTGGGTGGCTGGGTTGGCAACATGGGAGCCAGTTTGGTCTCTTGGTTAGAGTGTCAGATTGTTGTCTAGTAGTCTTCTGGTTTGATTCCAAATGAAGCCAGCTGGGTGACTTTGGGCTAGTCACAGCTGTCTTTCTGAGCTCTCACAGACCCACCTACCTCACATGGTGTCTGTTGCGGGGAGAAAAAGGGGAAGCTTCATTAGCTTCTTTGAATCTGCTTAAAGGGTGAGAAAAGAGGGGTATAAAAGCCAGCTTTTCCTCCTGCTCTTCTTTTATGGTGCAGTGCTGAAAAGCAGCCACCAGTAGTTCTGGATCATTGCTGGACAACAACTGCATACTTCCGCATGATCTGGAGCAAGGTCCTTAGTCTGAATGTAGAGCTGAATAAATTGGTCTACAATAGATATAGATTAAGGGAGCCTTAATCCAGATCTGGCACCGTCTTGTGCAGATGGGAACCAGATTAATGGGGAGCAGGGCAAGGCATCCTTAAGCACATTAATGTGGAGATGAGGAGGTCCAGAATCTTGACCAGAGGTTCCTAGATCTGGTTTTACAGGTAAGTGCAGAAAAGGCCTGGACTTTCACAAAGGACCTTGCAAGCTCTATAGCCAGGTCTGTGTAAGATGATGATAAATTGATTATTATTGTCTGCCACAAACACAGGATATCATGTTAACTGCCCATACACACCGATGCACATCTACCTAAATAAATGTAGATGAAATCTTAATTATTCCTCTAGTTGGTCCTTTCAACAGCATTGTACTGACTGAACTAATGAATTTGACTCGATGTGTTTACAATTGCCCTTGAATGCAACAAAGAAAGCCAAGAGACATGACAACCAGCATTGGCTTATATATATAATTACAGCAGCATGCGCTATGGTGTTTGTAGCCAGATTTACTGATCACATAGGGGCTTCGCTTTCCAAATACAGCAAGCTTAGTTCCCAATCCTTTACTAACTAGAGGCAGCCATGGGGAATGTAGATCTTCGCTTGATAAGCACTGTAGTGTTAATAGAAACAAGGCTAGCTGTAAGCACTTGGAACTTTTCCAGGCATAATTAAACTACAGAAGGAATAAAGAGCTTATTTGAAATGCAGATGTAACATTTGGGTGGCACTGTGTCTATAGACATGGCTGCTCTGCTTTTGTTATATTTCCATTACCAGCGCTTAGTGTCTGAGTGTTTGCTTATGTCAGTTACCTGCTATGTTAAGACTAAGAGGTCAGATTCTATAGCTGACATTGTGGACAGCATAGTAACAGCTCTGTTCAAAATTCCTTTCTATGGTTGGATTTTATTCAGATTGAAAAAAGCCAGAAGGGAGAAGAAAAGAAACTGTTCTCCTTCTTTTCTAGGCTTTCCAAGCATTTTTCAAGAATCTGAAAAGTGTTTCCACTGATGAATGCTTTTATATCCCACCCCACCCAGCCACCCGCCCATCCCCCCAAAAAAGGAAAGAAAAAAATAACAAAATAAAATCTTGATGAGGATCCCAGCTGTGAGCTGGATTATATCAGTTAAGTTAGCAACACTGAGCTGCCCCCCTTCATTTGGTTATTCCTGAATCATGCTGCTATATTGCATTTCAATGGTCCGCTAGGGAGGAAAATAAATTCCTACTATTTCTTTTTAATTAAATACAGTAGTATACAATCTTCGGGGAAAATTTCTTGCCAAAAAACATTGAATCTGGTAAAACACTAGATGATGTTTTGCATCCTCTTTCCCTATCAGTGTTATTGTGGCTCTCTTCTCTTTTAGAGAAATAACAATCTTAGGTGTGCCTTGATATTTCAAAGTCCCAAATCCTTAGGAGCAAACAACTGCAGTGTTAATATATCTTGAACCATGTAATTCTCCCCCTTCATTTTGATTATGCCAGATGTCACCCAGACACATCCTCCATCCAAAATAAAGTATGAGTAATTCAGTCCAGTGTTCACTATATCTGGATCAATGTTGACACTGCATGAGCACAAACCTTGTTACTCAAACCCATGGTAGGGTGTTCATCTGGCCCTCCACTCTGAAGTTCCCTATACGGCCCTGAGGTGGCATTGATTTCAGAGCAGAATTTCCTGTTCTGAAGTAGCCCTATTCTGATGGCCACTCAAGTCTCATAGGGATTAGTCCTGTGCTCTATCACTTGAGGGGACACCGAGGCTTATCCTTAAGAAATTCCCGAAGAAATGCTCTGGGTCTCCGTTCAAACAGGAGTTAACAGGATTTATTTTAAAGTAACAAAACACATAAACAATTGCCAGTCTCTTTCCCAAAGCAAACAAACATGTACTTTATGTGTCTCTCAGGTGAAACAAGATGGATGCTGACTGAAACTCTGAAGCTCAAGCTCTCTTTTCTTTCTCTTGCTTCTAAAGATTCAGATTTCTTTGTGACATTTTATGTTCAACTTAATAGTTCTTGTTGCTGCTTTAATACTGCTTTGTTATTGCTCTGTTACTGCCTTACCAAGAAAAGTAAAGGTAACAGGTACAGGTAACAGGTAAAAGGTAATTAATAAGGATGGCCTAATGCTGGCTTTAACTTTGAGAACATAGGGCTTGCCTTCTTTCCCTCTCAGTAAACGTTCTCTCAGTAGAGATTTGGAATGTACCACAACGTATCCAGCTATGGGGCTGTTCTCACAGCTCTACCAAACCAGGGCTAAAACATTTTGAAACTGCACTGAGGGGTTTTCCTTTTAGAACTTCTGGCTTTAAACAGCAGATTGGGGCAGGGCAGAAGAACCATAACACCTATCCTGTTAATTTGAATTGCAGCAGCAATTCAGGCATCTGTGGATCAAGAAGTGGCTCTACAGCCAGGTCACAGCAGTCCCCAAACTTATGTGGAGTACAGCTGTGACAGTGGTGCTTCCCTCCCTCAATTCATGTTGAAAGGAGAGACATCTGAGAATGGCCTGGAAATCATGAAGAATGGAACCTTTCCTAAAAAGGAAAGATTATTATGCAGAACAGTATAAAGACTGTTATTTTCTCCTATTCCATGGAAGAAGATTAGTTGCAATGGGTTTACTTAAGAACATAAAAATAAATCTGCTGGATCAGGCCCTAGCCTCACATTGTGGTCCTCTACTTGCTTCTGGGCATTCTCAATGTTCTTTACTCTCTGCAAGAGGCCTCTAGGTATTGTGCCGATCTTTTCAACCTGGAGCTAGTATCTAAACATCCATTCTCGGGTTTAAATTGGGTATGTGCGTAGATTATTGGTAGAAACCTGTCATTAGTAATTGAAAATAGACCCAATTATCTAAATGAGTAGTGCATTTTTCCTCAGCTGGAGGTCTTATAACAAATACTGGGCAGCTCTATTGGGAGATTAACTAGCTCTGGATTTTCTACTTTTAGTCCGTGAATGGACTAAAAGGTATTTCACTTCTCTGCATGTACATTTATAAAAGTGCTTGACTGTAGTTGGATAGTACCCATCACTGTGAAATTAGTCTTAAACTGACCTTTATGATGTTTCACATGCTTAGCTTCAGAGTGTTAATGTGTAAAATAGTTCACAATACTAACTGCAGTGACTCTTACAGCTGTTTTAGGTACGTGTTTAATATTCCCAAATGAGGATTGGATTGGGATTTTGGTCAGCTTTTCCCAGTTCCAATGCCAGCCCATGAATTACTGTAGCACTCATTTCTTCTTTCAGTACTTGGTAGAAATTACTTCAACAAGCCCTCCTGCATATGGTTTCCATGTAGTTCCTTTACTTTGGACCCACCACAGAGAGTCTCCAGGAATTACACTAAGATTTCCCATGAAGTTCACATGGAAAGAAGGACCAAAATAATAATTAAAAAAATGAGCTGATGGAATGCTGGAAGACTAGTCAACTATGTGGTAGATACACTAGCCAAGCCCCATGTGTGATGAAAAAAGTCATCAGCTGTGGTAGGTGCAGCTGTAAAACAGCTGTTCTTATTCTTTATAGTCTGCCATAAGACAGTTATGCTGGAATTAGTCCCCCAATATATACGCTTCTTTGTGAAAGCTTTTGCTTTTCTACCTCTTTAAGCAACATCTATTATTCAAACTTCTTTGGCCACCACTGCATAAAATGGTGCCCAATATTAACTGGTTGCACATATTCTAAGAGCAAGAAAATCCTGAACAAATGAATACTATAAATCAAAACTAATAATAAGAATGCTGGAAAACTATACAAGGACCTTTAAAAATTATGTTTCTATGGTTATATCAAATGATGTGATTTTTGTATGTTTATGCAATTAAGTCCAACACATTGAATGTAGAGCCCAGTGGAAATTCTACAGAAAGAAAGAAGAGTTTGGGTACATGTAAGAACATAGAATTTTACCTTGTCAATGAGTAATTAAGGCAATACAGGAACTGATATTACTTGAACTAGTAATTTACAGGACATTATTCCACTTGTATGTGTAAAATAAATACATAAGAGGGAAAAATGAATAAATTTCATTTGGTGGGACCTTGTCTCCTTTTCTCTACTAATCATTGAGGCTGTATCTGTATAGGTAGTTCAAACTCATTTTTGAAGTGATATCCTTAATTCGGATTAAAAAGCCAGAAAATGCACTCTCTGGCTTTTAATTAAATTAATCAGACTGCATCCATTATATTTGGATTTCCAAGATACAGTGGAATAAATAAGCAATGTCTGACACTTCTAAGTCCCTTTTGACCTGCCATTGTTGCTTCCTATGTGTTGGTTGCTACTGGTGAGGTTAGGATTGCAGCTTTAGCATTTAATTTACTGGTAGATTCATGATGCTCTTATTATGGTTGTAGGCTTACAATGCAATTCATGCATGCTTATTCATAAGTCTCACTAATGTCAGAAAGATTTACTTCCAAGTAACCGTATACAGGATTTAAGGCGGGTAACAGAAATACTTTTAGGATACTTACATGGTAAGTGCATGTGCTAAGAGATGTGCAGGAATCTTTCCATTCACAGTACCCCACAAGTTTTACTCACTTTTATATACAAAGAGGGAGGAAATCAGTTTAAATTTAAGGTATGTTGGGATCCCTGGGAATTGTTAGGTAAAACAATTAATATTGCTTGGAAACTAGAAGGAGGAAACATTCAAGGTATTAAAGGAAATCACCTAGTATTCTCTGGAATAACAATTATTTTAAACATTCCATGTGATTGTTTTAAAAGCTGACTCCTAAAATGGCCAAACAAGAAGAGATCTAAGCCCATCCAAGTAGTTAACATAGTCACTACTTTTCAAACATTCCAAACCCTTGTAACATGGATGGATGTGAGCTTTTAAAATACATAGTAGTTATATTCTATAGAGCGGAACAAAATCCTCAGGAGCTATAGCAATATTTATACCATGTGAGAGAAAAATGGGGCTGATATTTCATCATAACCACTCATTTGCAATTTTTAACATTAATCTGTGGGCAGTTCCTATTATGCGTGTCCAAATGTATAAGCATTGTGAGGTCATTTAAATAATTACTTGTATCATTCTGCTCATATGTACATACTTAAATATAATAGAGCTACTCTTGTGTGCTGGAGTCTTTATGGGGAATGGAGACTTTCCCAGGGCATACAAGACAGCATTTGGAAGCATGTAAAATGTTGCATGGGTGCCAGAATTCCTTTCAGAACCACATCAGCTTAGCCAGTTAAATTGCTCTCACCCTAAAGCACTCAAGACATCTGACTATAAACAACATGCAGTCTGGATACAGGGAAATATATTTGATTAGAGACATATATCAATCTGATGCAGGTTCCACACAATGGCAAAACCTGCACTGGAAGGGAAGGTTGATCTTCACTCACCATGCTCTCTGTTGCAGCAATGGCATGCTGTGTCCAAACCTGCCACAGCTTCTGGCAAAGGGAATACTTAAACAAAGAACTTTTGGTTCCACACAGAAGCTTCATCCAGACACAACAGTCTGCACTATTTGGATAATCTGGAGGAAAGCACATCCAGACACATTTTATTCTGGATTATCTATGCTTTGATCCAGATTCTCCAAGTAATATGGATTAAATAAGTGCTACCTGCATGAAGCTAGACACAGGAAATGGCTATGGAAGTCAGCCATTTTTCTATGTTCATTGTTTAAAATGGCAGCACCCAGGCCATACCAACTTCCCTTGAATTGGAAAAGAAAATTTTTGGGTCTTAATATGGGACTGTTCACACACCCTGTGGGGATGCTCCATTTGCACACCATGACACTGACTCTGTCCAGGATTGTCCAAGAGCATCCCTGATCCTCCAAAGCTGGAAAAGTTTTTACAGCTCCACAGTTTCACCAGAAGCTGCTAGGGAGCTCCAGGTAAGCTCTTGGATTCAGCCTTTGCACATTTTTCTGTGCAAAAGCGAGGTGGGGTGGCTGCACAAATGTGTGCTATGTCATGATTACCATGGCAACAACCAGGTAAGCAGTGGAAGTTGCTGCAACTACTGCCATAGCTATTTGCATGATCCATAGCCACATCATGAGGGCTGGTAGTAAAGTTGGAGGAGACTCCAGTGATTGAGGTGTGAACATGGGACTCTGTCCCTGAACTTAATTGTGCTAGAATGATATAGTTAGATCATTTCAGACAATTAAGTGTGAATAGACCCTGTTATTATAAACCATTGGTTGCTATTGGTTTTTGCATATGACCAGAAAAGCTTTTGCTAAATATCTAAAATATACTTGAAGAAAAATAAGTTACAGCTGTAAGACATAGAGCTGAACAATATTACAGATTCCAAATGCAAATCCAAGTAGCATTCCTTTGCAAATATCTGTTTCTTATTATTTTGACCATTTCGTGACAGATTTTTACAGTTTTATCTTTCCAGACCTTCATACTATCACAGGAATCTGTTTTATATACTTAAGGAAACACCAGAATTGCTCTTAATTTATTTTTATTGCAGATTCAGATAATGACTATCATGACTGACTTGCAATTCCCTGACATTTCAGTTTAATGTATTGCTATGTCTGCCCAGTCAAATCTATCATAATCTTTCATCTGAAAAGGGCACTTCATCACACTGCCTGTCTAGTAATCTATTGTCAACAATCTATCCATCCAGATCAGAAAACTTGGAATGAAAGTCTACCTTAGATAGACCCTTGCTGATATCACACAGATCCATACAGAACCCCTGGAAACTTATTTTATCTTGAATCTAGTTAAGAATGGTCTCACACTTCATGGTGAGTATGTGTTGAATTGCTACTTTATGGCCTACAAAGCATCCAAAGTGTTTGGCCTTCAACTCATAAAAAAGAAAATAATTTTAGCTGGCAGACACATAATCAAAATTCTACATTACACTCTAATGACCTAATGTTCAATCTATTTTCCATCCTTGTGTGTGTATATATGTGTGTTGATATTTATAGACACTTTTTACTATCCTCCATACCTTTGTTTGGTATCCTTCAGATCTTTTCATCTGGAAAGGTGTGTCAGCTGAACAATTTAATGGTTACTGGGGTGACAATAACATTGACTATTCTTTTAAGACTAGTAAATTATTTACTATAGGGTGTTGTATAATTGACCTTACTGCCATTATCAGAACCATGGGATCTGTACTGGATGGTGCTAAAAGACCATTTTCAGCACTGGGACTTGTATTTGGGTTGAACTTCCATTCCAGGAAATAGAAGACTGTAGGGAATAGAAGACCTCCAGGACTCCCAAATCCTCCAATTTGGGATTGTCCAGTATCTAGCATTTATTAACTTGTAAGTACATTTTGTTGCCACTTACCAGTTACAACAGTAGTTTACCAAAGTGGCCAGCAAAGCCATGCCCATGTCTTAAGCATGTTAAGAAAACACCCATTAAGAACTGCTCCATCCTTGCTTTAAAAACATTAGGTGCAGATGAAAGAGAACTCTTTCTCTAGAAAAAACTGTATAAAGGAATAGCAACCTTCCCTTTTAATCACTCAGGAATGACAGAAGTCTTAGATCATGTCAGTCAGAAGCTGCCATGGGCCATGCCTAGTTGAATGGTAAAGGATTTCTACTTATAGCTCAAGCATTTTGCCAGTTATGTCTCTTCTTTTTAGAGAAAACTTGTCCACAGTTGTCTGTGTTGTACTTACAAGTGACTTCTGTAATGCACTCTGTGTGTTGTCCTTGAATATAATTCAGAAGCTGAAGCTGTCGCAGATACAGCAAGGCTACTTGCCACAAATACCTGACCAGAACACATGTCCTTTCTTTCTTCACTTACTTACCATAGATCTGGGTCTGTCTAGTACATATGGAGTCAGACCAGCCTCCATGATCCACATTAATAGGCATATGCAAAAGCCCAAGAAAGGGCCACAATCTCTAAAGGACTTCATTGGCTGTCAATGTTTCCATTCTGAAATATATATAAGATTTGTGTAGATAGAATGCACACAAATAAATTTGTGAGGGCAATAAATACAAACAAGTTTCTGAAAATGACTGGATAGCAAATGTGATGGATTCAGGGTGCAAGCTGCAAAGCACAGGAATATTTCCCAAGCTCTTTGCAAGCTTGACTGACAGGAGGGAGGAGTTCCTTCTGAAAGTGCCAAAATCCAGCCAATCAGAGTGTCAGGATCTTGCTGTATTTAAGCCAGTGGTCTGGGGCTCTCAGCGTCTCTGACCTGTCAGATTTTGCAGGGGAGTTAGCTGAACTGTCCAGACTTCTTAGCCTCGTGCTCACAGCTTGTGGGGCAGGAGATAGAAAGGGAGGTTGTGCTTCTCTTTGAGGTAGATCTCGGGGCATACCTGAAGGATGCAGGAAAGCTGTAGGGGCTGCTTGGCTCTGGTTACAGCAAGTCAGACTCCTGGTTTGCAGTTAGTTTTTACTACTTGAGATTATTCTTTATTTTTGGGAAGAGTCTTCACACTGAACCGTATCAGGAATTTCGTTCAGGTTAAAAGGGAGCTAGAGGCTCCCTTTTATTTTGCTTTCTGTGGTTTAGCTAGGGAAAGCTAAGCTTTATTCCCTCATAGCAATTTGTTCCTTCTGACTACTTAAGGACTATTGAGCTACCTTCATCCTTGCTTTTATTTATTTACTTATTTACTTATTTATCTGCTTGTAAATAATAAACAGTGTTGGATTACACTGGTGTTTATAGTGCTGCTTCAGGAAGGGGGCTTGGCAGTAAGCCTTTGAAGTGGGATGCCTGAGCTAAGTGGTATAGTCCAGTTCATATACTGAAACCAGCCCATTGACAGGCAGTGGCGCTGTACGGCTCTATGGCTGCTTCCTTGACTGTGTTACTCTGCTAATATGAGCACATGAGGGTGAGGGTGGGGTCGAGTCATCACAGCAAATATCTGCAGGAGACCTAATAGACATGTGCCAAACATTAGCTTGGCATGTCCAAGTAGGGTAGAGCGGCTATGAAATATTAGTTGTTTACCTCATCAAGTTTAGCTTCTCTACAGTGGATAAAGGTACACAATGTACTGATGTTGTCCACAAGCATGACACTGCTCCACCCACTAAGGGAGCAGAAATGGCAGCTGCTTCATGGAGAACATGAAGTTGACTCCTCTGTTTAATATCCTTGGGTTCACCTGCAATTTACCTTACTTTAGTCATCACAGAGATCCTGGACTTGGTGAGGGAAGCCCAGAACAGTTCTTAGTCTCTCTCCATGGTTCATGCATTCCAAATAGAAGCTCGGCACAACCCTACTAAAGGAGACTCACCTACTAGTAATATCACTCTCTGAAGTTACAGAGAGTGGTAGTATATGAGGGTGTGTAGCAGATCCCAGGTTGTGGAATAACCTTCCCTCTGCAGTGTGTTAGATATCATCTCTGGGATATGCTGCAGAGGCAGGAGGCAAAATCAGGACATTGTCAGTTTCATCCTACTGGGCTGTGCAGAAATTTTGGTAAATCACAGATGAGGAGGAGATGGCTAGTGGTGAAATCTGCCCTCAGAATTGTTTCTCATGTCATGTTGCTTCCAAGAGTAGATTCAAAGCCTGGAAGGAAACCTAGATGCTCAATACAGGTGGGTATATTTGCCCCACTGGACTTCAGAGATGCTCATGTAGCACAAAAAAAACAAACCCAGCTTTCCCACTACCCTTACAACTACATGGTTCAGCTCCAAGTTATTATGCTGCACTAGGATCAATAGTTTATAATTTTGTTGATTGTCATGGTGAAGATACAAATGATGGTCCTATCTTGTTATTTTTTTTCATTTAAGTTTGTAAATGTGATGAAAAAAGTTCATCTTTATGCATTTTAGGCCTTTGAGGGTAAAGAACAAACTATAGGTACAAATACTATAGGTGTTATTTATTTAGAAAGATTGCTGTGTTGAACATTTGTACACACACTTCAGTCACAGCAAATAAACATATACTTGCATATTTCTGTGTGCCCATGTGTGCATTAAGAAGTAAAGGTTTTAAAAAAAGAAAAATATAAAAGAAAATACTTAGTGAAACTGATTTTAATTTGCTGGAGCATCTTTCTCCTCTAATTATACCTTTCATTTTCTTTCTAGAGAGCAAAGTGGCATGAGCAATATTCCAATTTGCTATTTATAGAGCAAATGTATTAATTCCACAAGAGTGACTGAATTAGATTAAAGCAATATTCAAGACAGATGTGGTGATAGCTGTCTATAGCACACACATAAATGAAGGATAGTGTGAGGCCTAGGTCCTGTTGGTGTCATTGATATAATATGGAGCATAAATAAATGTTCTGTATTTTGGCTATTGAATTTCATTGTAATAGACCCATCAGATTCGCAAACCTAAACTGAAAAAAGTTTTTAAAAGTGACTGAAATTTGTTTCTGCAATATGTAGAGAATCAGGTTTTCTGAGCAAAAACAAATATAAGTCTGAAGATCATTGACATTTTCTTTTTCTTTTCTTTTTCCCCCCAAAAGAAATCCTGTCTTAATATGTGATGAAATCTACAAAGCTCTGAGGTGGTAAATATCAAAGTTTCCCTGTGTTTTATAACCTTCTAATGAAGTGATGGACATGGAAACACAAAACCAAAAGATTTTATGTCCAGATGATTTCCAGTTGCTGGATCAGAGTTTTAGTTGGCAATAAGACTAAGTTGCTCAGATGTTTCTAACAATATACCTATGCTTGAAACCTGGCTATATATACATAGCTCTTTTCTGAAGTCCAAGGAAAGGTGTGGAAGGGAATAACTTATGTTTATCACTTAAGTGAATTAGACATGGTTTGTTCAAGTCATTCAGCAAAAAGTGTCCAATCAGCCACACAACAGAAGTACCTTCCACACAGACATTCGTATTTACAGCTGAGAAGTTACCACACTGCAGTCTGATCCAGAAACAGAACAAACTCAAGTTTAAATTAATAATACCAGAAACCCATGAGAAATGTTCATCCTCAGGGAAAATGTAACATTTTTCCAATTCTGTGAGCAACGCAAGCTAACCAATTAAGTATTCTTCAGGGCAGGAAAAAGGATATGAAAAAAAAATCAACCCCACATACTGTTCAATGGGAGAATGGTTTCCCAAACCACATTAAAATGCAGTGACTGAGATCTGAAATGCTATCCAACTGGAAGTTTCTTTAAAATAGCTCTAACTGGTAATCTTTCATATCAAGCTTGCCAGAAGATATACGGAGCTGTATCTTACAAAGGAGGAAAATAATCTACTGTTGATATTCATTCAATGTAGGCAACCAAGTAAAAGACTGTGACAAAATGATGGAGTGTTCCCTCTCTACATGTTACATAGATAGATTAACAATCAATACAATGAATGGAGAAACTGTTACCCAAAGGAAAGAACCAGAACATAGGATCTATCAAATATAATTACAATAAATGGATGAAAAGAATTAAGAGTTCCCATAAGGCACAGCTATCTATCTAAATTGTTCTATGGAGCATGGGTAGTCTCTTTCAAATACAGCAATGGAAATGAGGCAATAAATCCAATCTGATTACTTAAATGTACTACATAAATTTTACTGTAACGTAGGTGACATTAACATGGACAACTAGGACCTCACTGCAGATGTTCAGACTAACAAGCAAGAAGCTGAATGAGGATTTTGTAAGTACTTCTACTATGGAGAATATAGTAACTATATAGTAATAGCCTAGTTGATTGTACAGTATATTGAGCTAATAAAAACTTCCTAAGTATCTTATTCAATATCAATTCTGTTATAAAAATACTTAAGTAAATTACAGGAAAATAAACACTTTTTAAATTCAGCTTTCCATCCTGAGGAAGAACAAAACAGTCTCATCACAGCTATTTTTTTTTAAAAAAAATGTGCTGAATTTTTTAAAGTCGTGTGTCTGACTATGTATAAGAAAGCACACAAATGTGCATATGTGAGTGTATATATTGTTGCTTGCTTCTAGGTACCATCAACTTAGAGCAGACTCTTGGCCCTTTTATACATGGTGTCATTCTGGAACCATATCCATTTCTTTTATTTCTGTGTTTTGCAGCAGATCAACTTGGATGATTCTAAAATTGTGGATCAGGAATGTGGTTCCCAGTTGAAATATACTTGCAAGATTTTCAAGGAAGTTTTGAAGCAGAAAAATGCATGTCATACAAAGAGCTGTGTGTTTGATATATAATGCATTTTATGTTAAAATAAGGGATTTTGACAAACATTAAAAAATATTGTGAATATATATTTAGTATTTTAACATCTTTTTAAAAGTATGTACAAAATGTAAGCAATTCAATAATAATACTTTTAAAAAACACAGAAAAGGAAAATTAATTTATCAACGATCACTAGTGAAGCAGGAAATAATTTTTCTATATCCACCTTTTCCATACCATGCATGATTTTACATACTTCAATCAAGTCCCCTCTTAAATCCCATCCTTCAAGGCTGAAGAGGCCTTCATGACTAGGGATGTTCAAGAATATTCAAAACATTTGAAATTCAATCAAATTTGTTCGAATTCAGATATTCAAATTCGAGTTGAATGTCTATAAATTTATTTTTAACAGTCGAACGAATTTGAATGTTTCAAATCATTTGGACATTCATATGCATTACATACGTATCCATACGGATATGTAGGGGACAAAAATTGATTGCATGCAGGATAAAAATGGGATGTGTATGGATGTGTACAGATGTGTACAGACACATACAAATGCTGTTGAAATTCACATCAAATATGAATTGAATATTTGTACAAATAGATACGAATGTATTTGAATCAGTTTGAATTTTAATAAATTCATTTTTTCTTTATTTGTACGAATTTGGACATTTGAATATTCAAATCGAATGTCAAAATTTACATTCATGCACACCCCTATTCATGACACAGTTTGCTTCCCCTGAGGGATTTTTGCACTGCAACGTGTTCCAAACGGAACGCGTGCAGGCGGGCAGCTTAAGACACTTCCGGGCGCTTTCACTGTTCACACACAGGCACGCTGGAACGCGTTCCGGCGCGCCTGTGTGTGAACGGTAAAAGCGCCCGGAACTGTCTTGGCCCGGCAAAGGCCGGCCAGGGGCGGGGATTCGGCCGGCAGCGCTGCCGCCCATTGGGTGAGATCACCCAAGGGGCGGGCAGCGCTGTCAAGCCACCCGCCCCGTGCTTCGTGCCAGCTCTACGGGCCCGGATCGGGCCCGCGGGACCTGGCACGAAGATGCCCGGGCACCCGGGCACCCATCATGGGGCCCGGGGCAAGGCCCCTATGGGGCAGGACCCCTTTGAAGATCAGAGCCCCTGGCTCTGATCTCCAAGGGCTCGCCCCGCGCCCCGATCTCGCCCATCTACGGGCTGCAGGCGCCTGGATCTAGGCGCCTCCAGCCCGCAGATGAGTCCCCCGCCCCCCCAGTCCCCAAAACCCCCACCCCCAACCACCCTCCGGCCCGGCTCAGGCCCATCTTCGCTCTGTGGGTGCCTACATCCAGGCACCCACAGAGCGAAGATGTTTCCCCCCCTCCCCCAGGGCCCTGGGAGGACGCGCGCGCGAGGAATCACCTACCTCATGGCCGTCCAGCGTCCGACTGAGGGTGGCATTGTGGGATCGCGCAGGACGCAGCCCACCTAGGCCCCCTATTGGAAAAGCAGTTCACGTGAACTGCTTGTCCAATAGGGGGGCTAGGTGGGCTGCGTCCCGCGTGATCTCACAATGCCACCCTCAGTCGGACGCTGGACGGCCACGAGGTAGGTGATTCCTCTCGCGCGCGTCCTCCCAGGGCCCTGGGGGAGGGGGGGGAACATCTTCGCGGTGAAGGTGCCCCGCTGTGGGCACCTTCACCGCGATGATCGGCCCGATCCGGGCCGGAGGGTGGTTGGGGGTGGGGTTTTTGGGGACTGGGGAGGGGGGTGGCTGATCTGCGGGGCCCTCGCGCCCCGCAGATGGCCGCGATGGGGGCGGGGGGGATCCTTGGGGGACCGGAGCGATGCGCTCTGGCCGCCCAAGGCGTTCCTCGCCCCCAGCCAGCCCAACATCGACCTCCTGCCACCCCAGAAAGGGGCGACAGGACGCCGATGCTGGTGGCTCCCCGGCTTCGGCAGCCCCATTGGGGCTGCCGGACCCGGGAAGGAGCCACGTCCCAGCGGCCGTCGGAGACGACAGACGGGACGCACCGAATCGGGGTTCCCCTGTCCCATCTGCCAGGGTCACTGACCCTGGCAGATGGGAAAGGGGAACCCCGATTCGGTGGGTCCCGTCTACCAGCTTCGCCGCGCCGGCGCAATCGCCGGCCCGGCAAGTCGGGCGCTGGGGGCGTGCCGACGGCTGTCAGGGAGAGAAGCGTGCGAATGCTTCTCTCCCGGAACGCGCCGGGGCGGCTCGTACGCGTTGGAACGGATGCAGAGCACTTTAAAGTGCTCTGCATCCGGAACGCGTGGAAGACAGCTCCGGACACGAGGCGGCGCAAGCCCCGCTCGGGCAATGCGAATGCCTCGTCCGGAGCTGTCTTCCACGCGTTCCGGAAAGGCCTGTGTGAAAAGGCCTCAGGCTGCCATTGCAGTGGTGGCCCATGTTCTTTAAAACTTTATCCCAATCTAGAACCTGGACTCTCCTTCAATGATGTTATTTTAAAATCTCTAAAATGTATTCCTTCTATTGTTCCTTTAGAATGTTTTAGTAGGATGACCATAATAAATTATGTTTTCTTTATTCTGTGTGCACGTGTATAAGTGTCCATTCCTTTATTTTTAGCTCGTAAACTAATCAGAGTCATTTTGAATCCACAATATATAAGCTTAATTTCTTGATAATATGAAGTCATCAGAAGCCTTCACCAGGTAGTCATTTTTGCCATCTGAATATAGCCATAGTGTTAGTGTGGGCTTTATCACAGTCTTAGAACAGACATACAACAGAGTAAGAATGGGTGAAAAATGTAAAATGAAATCTTTTGTGCCTTCGTTCAAAGCTCTAGAGCAAATTCAGAACTGATTTAGAGTGGGTTTGGAGGAGTGACTGGTGGCAGCAGGAATTTGAAGCAAATCTGAAACTAATTTGAAGCCTAGCATATTCGAAGTGGCTCCACGCTGGTCTGGAACAGTATCACTATGCATTTGGAACTGTTCCAAACTATACATTGTTATGATCCCAACCAGAGTGCCTCATTGTTCCAGATTCACTGAGCTGGATCGTGGCAAGGCTCAGAGATGTTCCTGCCTAACTGAAGAGCAGGGATAATCTACTCTGTTGAAATAAACTGCTGCTGCTGCTCTTTCTAACACAGATATCTTATATCAGGATTATGATAAAGAGGTGGTTTTACTAACAATAGTTTTTTAAAAAAAAACAACCTTGAAATTTACTTTAAATATGTGTCAAGTTGTAACTCTTTTAAGGTGATCAATGAGGCATGTGCCTTAGTCCAATTTAGCATATGCTTCCATCAGAGGTACATTTACACAAGGAAGGATTAGGCATGAAATTGATGAGTCTGAAATGTTTAAAAATTAGAAGTAAGGAATAGAAATATTCCATATTCTTCTTTGTATGAGCTTTGTATGAGCTTTCCAATAGTTGTACGCAAGAAATATTACTGGAAGACTTCATTACTGCCATGAATATTTACTGCAGCAGGAGTTTTATCTTCTATAATTTCCTTTTGCTTCAACTCCAAAAACAAAAACAACAAAAACAAAAACACCACACTTTCAAGGCTACAGTAGGATATGTTGTAAAACCATATATTACCTCTTTTTCCAGCAACAGATTCTGTGCATAACCTCTTGCTTGGGCAAAAGGTATTAAGATAAGTCACTGTAAAAGTGACTTAGAAACAACCTGTTATGTAGAATTTCAGATGTAGTCATTTCCAGTGAAAAATAATATAAATATTCATAATTCTATAGCTATTGAATAAAGACAAAATTAATCATGGATCAAAAAAGTGAAGAAAACCTTATGTAATGTCAATAGAAATGGAATTGCATTCCTTCTTTGCTTTGTCCTCTCAGACGTGGTTAGCTCTGGCTTTAATTTTGTGACTCAACTTTTAACCATATATTATTGCTTTATTGCACTGGTTTTAGTCTCTCTGGGTGTGTCCCCATGCATGTTTTACCCCAAATTGAAATAGGATTTGGGAGGGGACATCCCCATGCATTTTTATTTTTTAACCCCATGTATTTTTTATTTGGTCCAAATTTTTTATTTGGTTCTTGGACAAATTGCACAAACTAGGACCAAACCAGGACCAAATTTGGTCCTGGAAAAAAATGTTTTCGCCATAGTTTGGGCAATTTGGTCTGAGCTGAGCCTGTGCATGGGGATGGGGATGGTTCCAGGTTATTTGTGGGGTGCACAATTATGGTTGGCAGGGCAGAGGCTTGGTTTTACTCCCTTTCCCATGGCAAGAACACCCCTCCCCCATACACAATCACCAAGGCTGGCAGAGCCGAGCCTTGGTTTTACTCCCTTTAACATGGCAAAAAATACACACATACCATGCACAATCGTGGCTAGCAGGGTAGAGGCTTGACATGTTACTTATTTTCCCAAATTGTTAAGTCTTTCAGTCACAAATTTATATTACATTAAGAAGAAGAAGAGTTGGTTTTCTACCCCACTTTTCTCACTCATTTAAGGGGATTCAAAGTGGCTGACAAAGCTTTCTATTCTTCTCCCCACAACAGAACACCCTGTTAGGTAGATGGGGCTGTGAGAGCCCAGAAGAGAGCTGTAACTAGCCCAAGGTCATCCATCTGGCTTCATGGGGGAGGGCAGAATCAGACCCAATATTCCCAGATAAGAGTCTGGCTCCTGAACCACTAGACCAAGCTGGCTTTATTAAGATAGAGGGTGATAACCAAAACACCAATGTCCTATTATAAAGCTAGGGTGCCTCTTATCATTCAGATGTTTGCCTCATGCTGGGACACAAAAACAGAGCTTCTTTCCCCTATTTTTGCACAAAGGACATGACTATTATTTTGCTGATGATGACTTTTTTTTTTACTGTCTTGAGTCCTCCTTGCCATGAGGATAAACTACACTAGAGATCCATGTTGGTTTCCTCAACATCAAAGGTCCTTTCTGCACTCACTAGTGATCCAGATTAAGGAACCGCTTAATTGAAATCACAGGCCTCCTGATTCACATAATAATGCAGATCAAGGAGTCCCTGCCTCTGCTGACACAGCTCCACCTGTACTGGACGGAGCCAGATTTGGGTTAAGGAAGCCTTTAATCCAGAAGTATTGTAGACCCATTTATTCAGATCTACAGCCAGACCAAGGACCTTGTTCCAATTACAAGAGGCATGCCTCTATGATCCAAAACTACCAGGAAGGGTGCTTTTCAATGTGCCACTCTAAGTATGCATGCATGCACACACATGCACGCACGCACACAGGCTCTGAGGCTTGGAACTGTCTTCAGAGGTGTTTGGGATGACAGCTGTGAAGCTCATACAACCTTTGCAGCTGTGAGGAGGCATGGATTAGATCAGCACCATCAGAGCAAGTAGAGCTGATCTGACCCACACCTCCAAGTAACCCAGATCACTGGGCTTCCATGTAATCTGGATCAATGGAAATGACTGATCTGAATTACCAAACAGTAAATTTAGAAAAGACCAAAGATACATTGATATTTTTCCTAGAAAAATTGTCTTTTCTCATACTATGAACTGTGAACTAAATGTGAACTAATGACTGTGAACTAAAATATTAAATTGTATTATAATGTAATGTTTTCTTTTTCTACTCTGAAACAGCCAGTGGTCTTCTCTGTGCTGATAATTTATTATGGATTATATCCCAGAACAGA
This sequence comes from Aspidoscelis tigris stejnegeri, assembly GCA_023333525.1. Classification (NCBI taxonomy): domain Eukaryota; kingdom Metazoa; phylum Chordata; class Lepidosauria; order Squamata; family Teiidae; genus Aspidoscelis; species Aspidoscelis tigris. The sequence continues at coordinate 46,328,869 of JALMGA010000005.1, read as the reverse complement.
AATATGTCACATACTATGAAAAGCACCAAAGAAGATATAATTCAAAATAATACACCAATATATGGATGTCAGCCCCCTACCCTGGGATATAATCCAGAATAATGTCCAGTGCAGAAAGGGCCTGTGTATCTTTATACATGGTTTTAGTTTCCTTTTCTAGAAACTGCACAGCTTGCCTTGTTTTGAGAAGCAATAAGGAGTCCCTCCCATTTCTCTTCCTATTGAAATAAGGAAAGTACATCATCAGGGAATAACAGCATAACATCAGCCCCAAAGGCATATTACTAATTGTGGAAATGTTCTTCATAACAAATATGTTGTGTCTCTCTTGAGGCCTGGCTGCATTTCTCCTTGCATCATACACTCTAGGACTTATGCACAGGCTATGTATGTATCTCAGCAATTACCAAAATAATGATAAGTTCAAATGCTGAAAAGAGAGTATTTCTGATCCTGCACTGTTTAGTGGCTGAATATCATATAAGGTGGTCAGTTATATCTAGGCATTTATGAACTCTCCTAAGTGCAAAAAGGCCTACAGATAATAATATTGTTACTCTTAGGTACCATCAAGTCACTGAGTGTTTCTGTACCTGCCTTCCAGTCCGCTGGTCTGGAAGTTAGCTTCCACACACCCGGACACTTACCTTTATCCGGTCATGTGTCCAATAATCTGTAGGGCACCACCATTTTGGTTGCTCAGATGACCCCTCGCACTGGAAAAGGTGCAAGTGCTCATCTCCTGGATGGGAAAGGTAAGCTTTGGGTAGGGATTGGGGAGAGTTAGGTTGCTTGTGGTGCATGATTTCATGCACCAAAGCTAGTTTGCCATTAGTTAACATCTGGGCAGGCAAGGGCTTTTTTTTTTTCGTTTCATTTTTTTTTTCGTTAGTACATTTCCATACATAGTTATATCACAATACAATAATTTTCATGAATTTACATGTGACTTCCTCTGTTCTCCAGATTCTTCTGCTTCTGATCCCTTATATTGTGCTCCATACTTCTACTTGATGCTTTTTCTCCTAGAGGCCGATGCCTTCCATCGGGATACCCAACCCCCGAAGAAATTGTATAAAAAGTCCCCAATCCTCTAAAAACTTATTTACAGTTTTATCTTTTAATAAGTTCGTTAGTTTGTCCATTTCTGCCATATCCATCAGTTTAATTATCCATTCTTCTTCTGTAGGTAGTTCCTCTTGCTTCCATTTTTGTGCATATAGCAATCTGGCAGCTGTTACCATATACAAAATCAAAGTCTTTACTTCCCTTAGATTGTCATCAACCATACCCAATAAAAAAAGTTCTGGTTTAAACTCAAGATTAATATCCAGAATTTGCCTCATCCAGCACCAAATTATTTTCCAGTATTTTTTTGCTTTCTCACATGTCGACCACATATGATAAAAAGTACCATCCCTTTTTTACATTTCCAACATTTTGTTGACATATGATACATTTTTCCAAGCTTATATGGCGTTAAATACCATCTATACATCATCTTATAGATATTCTCCTTCAATGTTGCACAAGCAGTGAATTTAATATCTTTAACCCAGAGTTTTTCCCATTGATCCATTTGAATATTATATCCAAAGTTCCTTGCCCACAAAATCATACAATCTTTAACCTGGTCATGTTCCATTTCTATTTGTAATAATACTTTGTACATCATACCAATGGTACCTCTTTCTGCCTTACTCAGGTTATTTTCCCACTCTTGTTTTTCCCATTCAAAGTTTAAATTCTCCTTATCTGTTCTAAAAATATCTACCAGCTGTATATATGTAAACCACTGTACATTTTTCCCTTCTAAATTTAATTGTTCTCTTGTTTTGATATCATATTCATTCACATCATCTTTTTTACATAACATGTCTTCATACCTCAACCATGTCCTTCTTTCCCCAAATTCTTTTAGCAATGCTTCTTGTGGCGAGACCCAAAGTGGAATTTTCATATACAGTTTGTTTTTATAATTCAACCAAGTTTTATATAACACATTTCTTATATAGTGTTTTCTAAAATCCACATTAACTCTTGCCTTGTTGTACCACAAATATCCATGCCACCCAAATCTTAAATCTTCTCCCTCCAATTGTAATAACCTTTGGTCCTTCAGCCAGAACCACTTCGCAATCCATCCTATACACGAAGCTGCATAATACAGTTTTAAGTTTGGTACACCAAACTTAAAACGGCAGGCAAGGGCTTTTGAAGGTTATAAATGCTTCCTGCAAGTGCAGAGGCACCTGCCCAGATGTTAACTAATTGCAAACTAAGAGGCCAAGTGCAAATTGGCCTACTGACTGCACGGACACATCATGAAGTTTATTTGGCAAATATAGTACTGATCTGCTATTTATGTCTTTTTGTGGAAATTCTGGGGATCAAAATTATGGCCCTTTGATTTCCAGACAATTGCCTTAACTATAAACTACAGCTATTCCCTTACAAATGTTTGCTCCATCTTTCATTTATTACAATCTTGCATTAAAAGCTTACTAACATATGCATAACTTCATTATTACATCCAGTTTGTGTCTTGTAAATGATTTTATTTCATTGAAATATATCTTCATCACTTGTTCATATTTAACAGAGAATATCAACCCTGTAAAGTTAAATGTGGTTGCAATGTTAATATAAGACCCTTCTTATTAAGGCTGCTTCCAGATCTGTTACTTATTCTTCTATATTTGGATATTTCAGATTAAAGCATGGATATTCTGGATTACACTATCCAAATAAAGCAGAATAAGTAACCTGCACCTGGATGCACCCTAAGAAATGTATGACATGAAATATCTGCTTTTCTTTTGCAGTTTAGACCTTCTTCAAAAGCTTGCACACATTAAATATCAGAATTTGAACTATGAGTTTTGTGGGCCTTAACATTTAACTGAACATTTTTGCAAAATACATATTCTGCTGAGCTATAATGATTAGGCACCATAAGGGGTTTCAGGCTATTTCATTCAAGTGTTTCCAAAGCCAACACCACTCAACAGACGACAAGAAAGAAAAAGAAAGCAAGAATATGAAGTGATCTTAATAACTCTAGGAGCTAATGAAGAACGGTCAGCAGTTATTCAAAAAAATCTTATTCAGTCACTGCTATAATGTATTGCTTTATACCTCATTATCTATGTTCCACAGAAATAACCAAATTTAAATTATCTAGAATATATATACACTAGAATATATATATTCTTTGTCTCTCTCTCTGTAGGATGGGCACTCCTGAGAGCACTAGAAGGCTCTTATTTCAGGTGCTTCCACATGCTAGTGCAGATGATGGCAGGGCCTGTGGACTGCCTTAGAAGAAGCAGAAAGTCCTTATTTGTTCACAGTTGTGACAAAACTGGAGTGGGTAATTGCTTGGCTCAAAAAACATATATTGATGATTCCAAGTCAAATAGCCTGTCCTAAACTCTGACCTGCCCATATTTTAATTGATGGACAAGTATTTTCCTGTCCTGAATTACCTGGCAATAAGTTACTTTTCTTCTTCTCTTATATAGGCCAGACCTCTATTAGAAGGGCTATTAGAAAGTTGTCTGTGTCTAGCACCTACCCCCAAAAAAGAAACCCAAGTTGGAAGAAAACTGGACTTGGCACTGAGCAGAAACACCAGAGTCTGTCCTTCATTTGTATATCAATAAACCAATGCAACAGTGTGGACCATGTGACAGCAGCCATCTTATGAAATACTATTTACAATATTAGCAGTAATGAGATGACTTCTTTTGATCAGTATTTATCAACTGGCGAGCAGGCAAACCATTGGCTCTTTCTGCATTTGTAGGCTGTATATCTGGGTCAATGGGTCTGGAATAACTAAGCCCATTGATCCAGATTACATGAAGGCATGGACCAGATCAGTGCCATCTACACTGCTGGTGCTGATCTCTATTAAACTTTGAAGTCTCTCCCCCATGCCTCAGAAGTAGGAAAGTCTGGAGTGCTTTTTTGGTAGCACACTATGGTACACTGCTGTAAAGTATCCCCTGGTAGTCCTAGAACATGGAAGCATGCTATCTGCATGTTTCCCGCATTCCAGAACAAGGGCCTGGTCCCTCTAGTCAATCCAACTGAATGAATCCACTGGCAATCCCGATTAAAGGCCTTTTAATCTGGATCCTGCTCTGTCTATTGCAAGTCTTCCTTGATCCACATTAATACATGGATGAGAAGGGCCAGAATGTGGTCTACGTAGAACCTTGATCCAAATCAAAGGTAAGTGCAGAAAGAGCCATTTCTCTTCAGCTACCCAACTCTCAACATATGATGCGTATCTTTTAACTTTCACAGAACCTGAAAATATCTGTACTTCAGTTGCATAGAAATGTGAAGTAGTAGAGTTTAAAATTCATCTTCAAACTAAATAAAAATGTGTAGTCACTAATCTACCATCTGCTTTTACTGGCCAATCAGAAATCCCAGGTGTTTCTGGGAAGCCCAGCCAAGTGTACTTGCAAATCCAATAATGGCTTCCCTTGAGATTCTCTGCTCACAGCTGTACATTTCATTTTCTGTATCAGTGACATGCTTGCTGCAGTATTGAACAAACTCACGAAATTTGCAGTTATCTTATTTTTGCAACTCAGGCTATCAATCTTAAAATGACATACCCTCTCGTGGGCTCTCTGAAAATAGAAAGATGACTTCTGGCAAGATACGTACAAAATGTTTGGGCCCATAGACCTCTTAACAGCTTCACCAGAGAATACTGTGATCAGGAGAAAGATTTGTTGAATATATCTGATTTGTTACAGTATTAAATTATCTGAATGACCTCTTGACTAACAGCTTGTGTTTGTGTATTTACTCAAAAGAACAAAATAGTTAAGAGTCAAGCAAGTACCTTTCCATATAGAAGAACATAGACAAGACTTGCTGTGATTTGGCTGTGATTAGACACAGCATGACAACAAACAAACCCTATTTCTGAGATGCTTCTGGAGTTATTGATATACCACTCTTCCCCCTCCCAAACATTCTATGCTAGAAAAAGAAGGCTTGGGAACAGGAGGGTCACACACTGTCTCTCTGAAGTGCTTCTAAGGAACCTTTGAGGCACCCCTTTTGCTAAGTTTGAACACAGCCTTAATGGTGCCATGGGATTGGTCTGGTGATGTAGGTATACATAAGAACATAAGAACATAAGAGAAGCCTTGCTGTATCAGGCCACAGCCCATCTAGTCCAGCATCCTGTCGCACACAGTGGCCCACCAAATGCTCATGGGCATCTCAAGCAGAGACAAGGACAAACCTTCTCCTGCTCTCGAGTCCCAGCAGATGGCCCCAGTTCCCCTCGCCCTCAGCCTGAAAGATGCACCTAGGCATTCGTTCTAGTAGCCATTGATACATCTGTCATCCATACATTTGTCTAACCCTACCTTAAAGCCATCTAGACTGGTAGCTGTCACCACCTCTTCCATAAGCCGCACATTCCATAAGCCGATGACCCTCTAGGTGAAGAAATACTTCCCCCTGTCAGACCTTATTCTCCTACCCATCAGCTTCATAGAGTGCCCCCTGGTTCTAGTGTTGTGCAATAGAGAAAAGAAATTTTCTCTATCCACCTTTTCTATACCATGCATAATTTTATATACTTCAATCCGGTCCCCTCTCAAACTCCGTCTCTCCAGACTGAAGAGGCCTAGACGTTGCAGCCTGGTTTCGTAAGGGAGGTGTTCCAGACCCTTAATCATTCTGGTTGCCCTTCTCTGCACCTTCTCTAGTTCCACAATATCCTTTTTGAGGTGTGGTGACCAGAATTGTACACGATATTCCAAATGTGGCCTCACTATAGATTTATGAAGGGGCAAAATGACACTTGCTGTCTTATTTTCTATTCCCTTCCTAATTATTCCCAGCATTGAATTTGCTTTTTTCGCTGCTGCCACACACTGGGTTGACACCTTCATTGAACTGTCCACCAAAACACTGAGATCAGTGTGAATGCATGAGTGTGAATGCATCAGTGTGCGTATAATACACAAGAGTGGTCCTGAACCCTGGGAGCACCTGCTTCACTGTAAGGGTTCTTTACAGCATTGTCACAGTCCAGCAATGGGAAGAGATTACTTATACTTCTTAATCCCATACATCTTTGATCTCATTGTTTCTGTATATTATATGTTACATGAGTACAAACAGACTTTCAAACTAAATGTTTCTAATATTCTTTCTCTTGAAAACTGAGAAGTAAGAAGATATCTTTGGACAACTTTATGCCTAAATTCAGTTTACAGATATGAATGAGCATCACCTGCTTATGGATCAATGTGTTCTAAATCCTGGCTCATAAGCTTACTCTAGTTAGAAGTAATTGTTTTAATATATACTGTTGTTGTTTCAGTATATGTCTGATTTAAATGTTACCTGCCTTGAGAGCTTTGGTTGTAGGGCGGGATAGAAATATAAACAAAAACAAACAAATAAATAAATAAATATAATGTTTTTTTATTGTTCTAGAGATGGAAAATACTCCATAGTTGAGGTGAACTGGTAGAGAGTTTACAAAAAGAGCTCCACTTGTAATGTATCCTTTGCTTTATGAAAACTAGGCAGATGACACGTCTCTAAAAAATATTTATATTTTTCATTGCTATTGCATTGCAGAAAGAAGAAGATCTCAGCTTTAATACCAATACTTGCTGCCTCTCTCTTCCCAGCAAATTCTGTTGTGCCTCTCAACACCTCTCTTCTCTATTTTTAAAAAAGGTAGTTCTATTTGCTTTGTTCAAGAAAAACACAAAAACGTTGCACTGTTGGCTGAACTTATTCTAGTGCTGCATCATTGTAATAGAAAGAACTACACAGACAGACAGTACTACATAGTGCTCCTCTGCCTAATAATAGAAAAATGTTACCTCTTATAGCCCTCTGCACCAACACAGGGCAAGGTTATTTAGGGGATAATTGTCAAAACTGCTTTCTTTGGTGGAGATAAATGCTCTGTTGCAACTTTCTGTTGTACATTGCAGAGAAGAGAAAGCTGTGAGTAAAATCCCCAGATTTATTGTTTCCTTTTTTTCCTCTGAAACTTTTTTCTTAAGTAATTCCTAAAGGCTAGAGAAAAATCACAATATTATCTGTAGAATGAATATTCAAGTATTTGGGCAAGTACAGGACTAAGAGCGTTGCTACACAAGATTTACCTTGGATTAAATCATGGTTCTCTGACTGTTATGGTATAATAATACTATACCAACCAGGTCAGGTAGTAATGCAGCAGAGGCTATCTGTACTCCAAGTGCTGGAAATCCCCCACATCAAGTCAGCAGCACTAGAAGTGTGCGTGGCTATCCTGGGCACACTAGATTGCCATTAGCAATGACTGCAGCAACATCCAGCATATGCTTGGACATGGCCATGGCAATCTGGATGCTGCATGTGACTGTTCAGCCACAGTCATACCACCATGCCCACTCACCTGATAAGCATGTAAACTGCTTTTTAGCAGTCCACCATTGTATGGCTTTGGAGGAGCCCACAGCAACTTGTGCTAAATTACCACCACTCTCTAGTGAATGGACTGGTGCTCACTAACAGGTAAGTGAGAACATCTCCTGTTTGTTCTGTAACTCTTTGTGTTAAAATGTCAGACTCTTATCTGGTAGTTTCCTGGTTCAAGTCTGGCAGACTTAAGCTGTGATCAAACAAGGTAAAGGGAGCAGCCCTGGGGTGAATTTGAGACTCATGAGACAAACAAAAAATAGAAAAGTATAGTTTACCACATCATAAAACTTCTGATTCTATGCCCTTTTCCACAATGGGAAATAATTGCTCTTGAGGGGTGGCTCACAGTTGTGGATATCCTGAAGGACAGTATCTTCTTCAAGAAGTGACAAAATAAGCTTATATAGGTGGAAGCAAAGTGCAGCTTCCTTGTCTACCTTGATTACTTTACATGAGATGCCATCTATCCCCACAACCTTCCAATTAATAAGGAAATCTATTGTCTTCTTTTGTTCATTAAACGAAGGAGACAGGGGTGTTTCTCCCTAGAATGCTGCCCAAGTGGTTCTTAAAAGGTTGCAGTTACTTACTAATATGGTGTATCCAGGAAGCATCGTGGTTTCAGACATGGAAGAGTAACTACTGACAGGATCTTCTCATTTCACCAGCTACAAGAAAAGTGCCATGAGCAAGAAAACCCCACTCAACCTCAACAGACAATAATTTGGCTGAATTACAGAGGAAGATGCAGTCTTTATTGAAACTACAACCGACATATAGGCAAACCTGTAATATTGTGTATGAGAGACACTTTGTTCCTAAGTAAAACCCAAGGACTTGTCTTCAGTGGGATTAAAGGTTTGATCTATTTCAATTAAGTTCAGAATCTTAGGTCATCTCTTTGAAAAGAAATCAAACAGAACTATCTCAACATTGTTTGTTCATAGATGTCCTCCATAATGATGACTTACTCTATTAAACTGCTCCATTCTTGGGAAAATAACAAATCAAAATTGTTTATTGTAAAAATCTGTAGCTATAGCAACACAAATAAAATACACAGTTCTGTATTTAGAAAATGTCTTGGATATTGTTGTCCTGTCCAAGGCAATCTTAATCCTCCCTGATAGGGCACACTAATCTCTGGCTGCCTGTAAAATCATTAGCTGTCTCAGAAGATTCTTCAAGCTTGCTATTACAGTAGCTTTCAAATAACTACCTTGGCAGTCTTTGTAGTTTCCACTTGGCTTCAGTTATCTTTTGAAGAAAAGACTACTGTCTTGTTCAGAAGAAATTCTCTTTATACATCCAGTGAAAGTATAAGGGGAAAATAACAAGAATTAATAAGAATAAGCCCTACTGGATCATCCAGTGTCCCATCTAATCCAACAGCCTGTTGTCACAGTAGCAATCAGTTGCATATGGAAGCCAACAAGTAAGTATAAGAGCACAATTTGCCTTGTTCATAACTCTCTTATCAGCTGATCTTTAAGGGCACATTCTTTCCTCTGTCAAAGGAAGCACTTTGATAGCATTGTCCATTGCCTTCCAAGCAAAACAACAGCACCGTATTGTATAGTGGAGAATTCTAAACTTTAACTAGATGCTGTGTAAAAAAAAGAAAAAAGAAGAAGAAGGAAAAGGAGAGATTGAGGCCGGGGGATGTCCTGTGGTCTCCTCCCCAATTGCATCCATGACAAGTTCTACAGATCTTCCCATGAGATCACTTTCAGCAGTTGATGTAAAGAAAAGAAAGACATATTAATGACAGGAAGCATATGTGAATAAGGCTAGGTCTCCACTTACTCAATGTGGTAACTCCATCTCAGGTGCATGGAGGAAGTCTCATAATCTACTGCTGAAAAAGGTGCTTCCACATCTCCATTTTAGAGCTTGGAAGCATCATCTCCAGGAGCAGCAGGGAAGACATTTATTTGGGGCATGAAACTACAGCCCCCAAATATGGTGTCTCCAGTGACTATTGTGTCTGAAATGAGCCCCTATCCCATGCTATAATCTGGAACAAGGTCCAGTGCAGAAAGGCCCTATATTTTAGCCCATTGTAGACCAGAAACAGATCTTTGGAAAACATCAACAATAACAAAGGCATAAATTTGGACCTTATTCCCTTTGCCCGCCATCGTTGCATGAATCTGATCCACAGGTTAACACTCTTTCTACACCTGACTAAACTCGGGGTGTTTTACTTTTAGTAAGAGCACATGAAAGTACACTGTACACATAAAGTACTTTTCCAAACTCACCCTTTGATCCTTCTATCATGTATATTAGTTTAATCCAGACCATTCATTTATTGTGCAGTGGAATAAAACACCATAAAACTTCCTGGAATGTATAAAATTAGATGATGTGCTTCAGTGTTCAAACACCATCTTTGTCATTATCTTTCAGGAGCTGTCCTCATTTTAACTTACTTTACTGTTCTGTTGGCAAGTGAAACTGTCCTTCTTATCTCTCCTTCTCCCATAAAGCTTTTCCTAGTCTTTTATGCTTATATACTTGACTACTTCTTTTCTTTCTTTTTTCTGTCTTCTTTAGGCCAGGTGTTAATAACTCAATGTACGATGTTTAAGAATTTTTTTGGTTTCTGTCCACTACCAACACTGTCGAGCTAAGTCTCTACCATTTTACCTTGATGATTGTATTTAACGTGTGGGCCCCATGGTTTGGATCCATCTGTATAATGTCAATAGTCTGCCTTATGTTCCTTGTATTTTGCCTTTAGAGGCCTCCCTCTAACTCCTATGTAGAATAAATGACATTACAGGCATCTCCCTTATTCCCATATATTCCTTCTTTGTTCTTGCACATTCCTTGCACCAGTTATCATAAAAGCGAGATCTTACCAAATGTTGCCTTAATGTCATGGGGACTACACATATCACATTGGCCTTAACAGTGTGTTCTTTTTCAACTCTTTTAACCTGTTTGGTAAACCAATCTGAAAAAAAAATGGTGTTTTCAAAATTGATAACCCCTGTTGAAAATTTCCCAGTTTATTTATCCTTGGGTTGCACTGGCTGTGTATAAACTCAATAAAGGCATTTTATATATGCATTGCATCACCAACATATCTTTCTTTTATCAAATTATCCCCCATTCATCCTAGTACTGTAAATGGTGAAAGAAGCATTGGCACCAGATGTCTAAACTGCTTGTAGAGGGTTTGTTGTTCATTCTTAGTCTAGAAGAATTTTTTTTTAAAAAAAAATCAAAATTATACATATATCTTTATATCCTCTTTTTAAAGTCAAGTGAATCTGCAAAGTATTTTCCATTACAATGTCCAAAAATCTGAAAGCTCTGTATGGTTTAGCAAGAATAAAACAAAAAAAGAATATCAGATTGTACAAATAATTACAGAATAAAAGAGAAGAAATCTGCCCATCCATAATGTTAAAATTAAGCCTGAAAAAAATGTTGCTTAGAAAGTACAGTTATGACTGTAGAACCTATCAACAATTGAAATAATGATGGTGTGCGCTTTGATTATGTAGTTTACAAGATCAGGGTTCACAGAATGCCAATCCATGGTTCCTGTGATCATAGAAGGGACACGGAGGCAATTGGTACCATAACTTTTGATGCTGCTGAAACATTCATAGGGGATCAAATGACAGTTTGACACAATTAATGGTGAAATGTCAACTGCTAATTCATCCTTCCCTTGCCTGACCATAGCTGCACTGTATAAGCTTTTTAAACCTTAAAAATCAGCATTTAAGAGGTGACTTGATTGTATATAAAATATGCATGGAGTGGAAAAAGCTGCATAGAGGGAAAAAATTCTCTATCACACACTAGAATCGGAGTCACTCAATATAGCTGATGGTCAGGAGAGTTAGGACTGGCAAGGGGAAGGGTTTTGCTTTTGCCCAGAGGATCATTGGTCTATGGAATTTACTACCAGAAGAAGTGGTAACAGCAGCCAGCTTGGATAGCTTTAATAAAGGATTAGACAAATTCATGAAGGATAGGTATATTAGTGGCTACTAAAATGGATGCCTGGGTACTGCCTCCACATTCAATAAACAGGCAGAATACTTCTAAAGGCCATTTGCAGGCATTTGAGAACAGGTGAAAATTTTAACTTTGTCTTCTGGTTTAGAATGCCCAGGAGCAATTGGTAGGCTAGTGTGTGCAACTAGATGGGCTATCTAGCAGGTTTCCTCTTATGTTCTTATATAGTCCATACCCTCATTTTAATTCCTTTGAAATGCTTCATTGTATAGACTCCCAGTGTCTGTGAAAGCATATCTGTGAAGGCTACTTCTTTTTCTCAATATTTTTTTCTGAAGTAGTGCCTGACCTCTTTCTTTCTCATCTACAATAGTCAATGCAAATCTTTGATGCTTCTCAGAGCCACCATTCATTACAGGCTTGTATATAATGCATAACATCAAGAACAGTGTTGATATTATAGAGATATGCAAAATGGTTGTGTTGATTAGACCCTGCTGAAGTTCATGTGGTTTTAGTAGTGATGTCTTCACTTGTCAAAAACAGACAAATGGGAGAGACTGCTCTGCAGACTGAGACCAAAGAGAAAGTGTTCATTTACAATAAATTCCTTTTATATAGTGAGAATCCACAGGAGAATATTAAGGAAACACAGACACCATCTCAGTAGGTGATAATTGTGTGAACTGTAGACTGCCTGTGAAAAGCTGAATTCAAGAAAAGGTAATACCATAAAACATTTCTATGTTATTAGCAGTAGATGAGTATCATCTAGGAAAATGTAGTCAATGCTAACAAAGCAGAATACAATTTTTAAAAGCATCAAAAGGAAGCCAAGCAGTGGTACAGTTTCAAAGGAAAAATATTAGACACATAAAGTTTCAAAATGAATAGCTTTGAATTGAGTAAGGGCTTCCAAATGCTGTGTGTATGTGACTGAAAGTTTGTGCACTCATGCTCTCTCAGTGAACTATAAAGATAAAATAGCTTAAAATCGAAAGCAGAAGAAAGAATAAAACAAAGTGCATAAGAAAGAGCAAATTAGGTTAAAATGTGTGAATGTCAAAAAATAACCGACATGGATGTGCCTTAAACTGTATGGAACTATTGCATATTGCCTCTGGTAAAGGTGACATACCAGATGTAGGTCTCTGCTTTATTCTTGGCAAGAGATCTTCCTTCCAGATGTGATATCCAGTGTTCTGTTTAGCTGCATTATAGCAAGAGGCAGAGTTGTCAGTATGCCAAAAGATGTGCTGATAGCTTATTTGAAGTCCAGGGATATAAGCATCCCTACAGTTGAATGTTGTAGTTCCTGCTGGGCTGGAGCACTTGCTCCAGCCCCAGAAGCTGGATAGGTTGTGTTTTATGCTACATGCTTCACCTCTTCACTAACTTTGAAGCTAGCAAATGAGAGTTCTCCAGTTTTGAAGTTACAGCAAAGGACTCTTTGGGGACATGGAGAAAATGGCCTTGGAAGTCAATCATTTTCTGCACTTCCTGAGTTAGGGTCATGTGAACTGCATTGTAGGTAGGTCTGGTAGCAGATTTGCTCAGATATATGAATTTTGACAGTTTGGAAGACATGGCATGAATACATGAGGAATAATGGTATATGAATTTGGTTATAATTGGCTGGTTTAGAGTCAGAGAAATTCAGGTTGGAAGATTTTTTTTCTTGGGAACAACTGTACAAATTGTGCTATTTGGAGTGGTAATTCACTCACCACAAACAGGCAATGAAGTACATATTTGATCTGACTATTAGAACAATGTCAGGGGGTGCATCCAAACAGGATGTATACTTCTTAGGAACTTTGGAGCAGCTATCACAGACAGCTTTTAGAATGCTTCACAGTCACTGTGAAGGAAAGCCAGAAGCTATAGAGCAAAAAAACAAAACAAAACAAAACAAAAAAACCCTTACTTATCTCAGCATTGGCTTTAGATTTTCCCTTTTACTGAATTTGGGCAAGATCTCTTGAGATCTTGAGAGAATTTGCACTCACTCAGGAAAGAGCAGGATTCTCACAGAGGCAGTAGGTCTGTTTCAGAATATTGGGAGAACATGGGGAAGATCCATTCTTCCTGCAAACCTCTTTAATTTTTTTTTAAGTAAGCTTCCCATTTTATATTTATGTTTGGAGGCCCCTTGAATCTTAAATTCTGAAAAACTTTTAAAAAAAATTCCATGTAAAACTGTGGTTTATCTAGTATTGATCACAAAAAGAAAAGCCTCAAGTACTGAAATGCTAAAAGAAATATTGACAAGGCTTAATATTTATTTATTTATTTATTTATTTATTTATTTATTTATTTATTTATTTATTTATTTATTTATTTATTTATTTCTCACCCTTCACCAAATGGTCCCAGGGTGGCTTTCAATAGGAATAAAACATATCAAAAGAAAAAAATTTAAAAATATCACCCCCTCCTTCTCACATCCACCCCCTCCCTAACAGGACAGCATCCTGAGGAAGCTGTTTAGATGGCAAAAGCTTGGTTGAAAAAATATGTTTTCACCGGGTGCTGAAAAGTAAACAATGTAGGCACCTGGTGAACCTCAAGAGGGAGGCTGTTCCAGACTCTAGGGCGGTGATGGTCAACCTGTGACACGCGTGTCACAGGTGACACGCCAAGCCCTTTTGGGTGACACACCTGGTCACCCTGGCACCTGGGCGTGTAGTGCTTGCTTGTTCTTGAAGTGTACGAAATACCAACTTTCAATTGAAGATTTAGCAACAAAAGTCACTAATGTAAATAATTATTTGTTTTTGCTTTTAATAAAATACATATATCAAAAATATAACTTTTTTACTAGAGCCACAAATATCACAAAATTATGGATATTTCTAGATGTGACACAGCATCCGAGTTAAGCTAGGTTTTCTTGCGAATTTTGACACACCGAGCTCAAAAGGTTCGCCATCACTGCTCTAGGGGCTACCACAGAGAAGGCCCTCTTGTATGTCCCTATGCCTCATACCTCTACAAAAGAAGGAACTGTCCTTGAGATCTCAGTGTACAGGCAGTCTATATGGGAGAAGTGCTCTTTCAGATACCCAGGGTGCAAGCCATTTAGGGCATTAAATGTTAGTGTCAACATCTTGCACTGGGCTCGGTAGCAAATAGGTAACCAGTGCAGATCCTTTAAGACCGGTGTGACACAAGCCCAGACAGAGATTCCCGTCAGCAGACGAGCTGCTGCATTCTGCACCAGTTCCAACTTCTGAATCGTTTTCAAGGGTAGCCCCGCGTAGGCCACATTACAGTAGTCTTATCTGGAAATTACTAGAGCATGGGTCTGGTAATATTTGAGGCATATCTAGCTACTCCTTATAAATCACATTGATTTTTTAAAAAATGAAATACAATCAATAAATAATCCCCACCATAATAATAAAAAATTATAAAACTGGTTTAAGCATACCATTATCAGACAGAATAATTTGGGGGGGGGAGGTGCAGTTCCCATTATCTTTAACCAATGTGGGCATTGGCTACTCTAAGAATCATGGGTGATTCTCAACTTGAGAATAAATATATTGAAAATATGCAGCAATATGTGATCTATGACGGTCTTAATGAAACGACATACGTGCATTATGTAGCAGTGACCAAAGCAGAGTTTCAGGAGTTCAAAGTGAGGTTACAAATTAACACTTCTCTTACATTGTACTAGGGCTTTGTTCTATGGGCCACTGGTATATTTAAGGCTATTAAACCTTTATAGAGGTTCTTCGAAATAAGAATGGTTAGAAATCTAGGAGACTATGGGTTTGGATAATAAAGTTTGGCTATTTGGAAAAAAGAGAAATCAAGACATGCTGAAGTTGATTGTGACAATATGGTTGTCCTTTCCATTTTTAATTGTACAGAAGTAAACAAACATTTGTTTGTCCATTTCATTTCTCAACCTGCACTAATGGCCTTGGAGTGGGTTACATGATTAAAAAGTGCTGCACATAGACAATTAAAATAAGTCACTAAAATCTTAAAATTATAACAGAATAAAGTTACAGACCAGTGTAAAGAAGGGCAGTCAAACTTGAACTTGAACTGAAGGGCAGGGTGAACAGGTACCTTTTAACTAAACATTTAAAGGTATAAAACAACACTGTCTGACATATTTCACATGGAGATTGTTCCAAAGTCTTAGGGCTATCATGAAGAAAAGATGGTGGAACTTTGATGTACCTGAGTACACATGGAACATTTGAATCTTTTTTATTTTGCCAGACTTTGGTATTGTCTACACTGTGTGCCAGTAAATTTACAGAGCTTTTGTCTTTTCAAGTCCTACTAAAGTTGCCAAGTTGGAACACAAAACATTATGTATGCCAATAATGTTCTTAAGGTTCTGTGTTTGCAGCCAAACACAATCTGTCTACATTTTGGTAGATAGTGACATGAAAACCTATTGAGGTTTAACACCGGATAGGGGATTATATTTGAACAAAATTAACTTTCCATTTAGATTAGAATTAAAATAGTCTTGGTTTCACTTAGAACAAAACTTTGCTTCCTGAAAACCAACTTTCCACAGACACAGAACATCTTATGAGAATTCTTTCATCTTCTGCACTCAATCAGATTCTCATAAAAATGTGGAATTGAACAGATGGATCTGCATTTTTAAAAAATAAAAGGGGAAAAGGAAAAGAAATTCAAGTCAGAAATTACCAAGGGTCTGACTAGTTAGAGGACAGGCTGTGAAAATGATGTGGTGAAACATTGAAAGTTTACTTGGAAGAGAAGAGACTGGTAACTGTGAAAGGGTTTTATTTCTATTACTGTGTAAAATGTATAAGATTTTCCAAGTTACTTTTTCTAACTTGAACATTTTCCTCCCTAAAAAGATGGAAAGAAACTTTGGGAGTGTGGGAAGGGAAAAATGCAATTATTGTACAGTAACAGATTCATCTCACTAAGTAACCCCATGTGCACAGAGAGAAAGATTCAGAACCAACTAGTGTGAGTACTTTCTTTTGGCAGTGTGGAGTTTAGTGGAACTATTTTGGTTTCCTTTCACACAATCTGCACTGCACTGGCCTGGACGAAGTAGTCCTGCTCATGCTGAGCCAGACTAGTCCTATCAGCCCATTCCATCTCAGCCATGGCAGCTAGCTTGGAAGGCTTCCCAGCCCCCAAAGTTGGTGCTGGGAGTTCCAAAGGCTAGGAACCTTTGTTCTCAACCTTGAAAGTTTCCAGTGGAAGGGTAATTTCAACAGTATACCACTCCCAGTGATGCTTCTTGGACTATCACTGAAAAGAGTCTCTCTTTGTATTCTGGCCTATGGAATATGCTGCCCACATACCTCTATGGTCTGAGACAGTGGCTCCAGTCTGCTGGTAGACCTCATGATTAAGGTCTACCATAAACAGGGCTAGGGTGCTATTTTGGCTACCTTAGCTTGGTTTATGCTCTGTTCTATGCAAATGGAGCATGCCAAGTGGAGTTGGGGACCTTACTTATCTATAGGAGCATGTAGAAGGACCTTCATTTCAACAATGTTCCGTGATGCCATCTTCTAAATAAATGGATAGGAAGCACACAGCCTTTTTTGGAAAAGATAAAGTGTCAGAATCTTTTCAGATGTGCTGAAAAGATTCAGCACCATTGCAATGTATACTCTGCCACTGCTGGAAGATAATGAAAATCAGGAAGTGAAGCTCCTGAAGAAAGTACCTGGTGGCCTGGAGCCAGCTGCTTCCCCAGAAAGGGCCTGTCTTCCCATTGCTTAGGACCTTCAATGAATTTATACCAGTAAAAAAATTCAACTTGAATATTTCATTCATTGCAATCCAATGTGTGATTTAAGTGTTCTCTTAATTTTTTTTAGCAGCGTAAATAATTTATATCCCATCCTTCTCCCAAGAGAGAATGGCTGTTACAGTCTACAAGACTATTACAATCAAAGATATGGGCCTGGAAGGTGTTACATAAAATAAGACTTTTTGTCTTTGCAAGGATAAATGTATTTTATTATCTAGAGTACAGCCTTAAACTGAGCCTGCCTTTCTCCATCAGGGAGTCTTAACTTCTGGCACATGTTGCACCAATCAGGCACTGATTTCTCTCTTTATCCTCCTGATGTTTTGTATTTTGTTTTGTTTTGCCTAGAGATCACTGTAATGATTTTAGTATAATCCCTTTTGACACTAGGCTATGTCCCAGTCTACTGCCCAGACTAGGCCTTTGCTTCCTGCATGCTAGTATGGCATAGCAAAGGCTCTGCCCCCCAATCATGCTCTATCTACATTGGAAGAAGCATGGATTGAGCCAGGGTGCCCCAAATAGTGCCCTAGCTCAGTATGGCTGAAGACCTCGAAGTCTACAACTGTCCAAAGCCAATATATGAGACCTTGGAGGCATGTAAATGGCATGCCCCGATGTTCTGGTATACTACAGGGCTCCATTTTCAGCAGTGCTCCAAGAAGCACCACTAGGAATGGGTCTGGCCTTAAAATAGCCAGGCTTGGAAGCTCCTGAAGGACAAGAAATTTTGTTCCTGGTCTTTTGAGCTTCAGCATTGCCTCCTTGAGTTCTCCAAGGGATGTGGGCCAGGGCTGGAATGGAATGGATGGCCCTGTACTGCTCCCAAGTTGAGATAAGTTCCTTGTTCCAGGATAGTGTCCTGCTCTGTCCTGAAATAGATAAGGCAAGTGGAGAAAGCCCTGCCCTCCAATCTGATATGAAGATGTCTCAGTTTCAGCCTGAAGCATCTCTATGAAGGAAAAAGCCTCTTGCTGAAACTTTGAAGAACCAGTTTCAGTCTGGATAGAAAGTGCTAAGCAAGGCACATCACACTTATCTCCCCATGTTAAGGAACTGCTTAATACAAGCTAGATTAAATTCTAACCTTTTCTGCCTATATTCTTTAAAAAAATGTAGGGAGTACAAAAAGCAATGTAGGGATTTCTTTTACAGAAGAATTTCTGTTTTAAAAAGTGCTCATAATATTAGCTGCCAATCACCCTTAAAAAACAACTTTGAAAAGGTCCAATATGAAATTAGTGCACTCTCCTTTAGCATTAACAATGCCTCCTGGTCTGCTGACAAAATTTCCCAGGGCCTCTGCTCTTTTCTTTCTCTTTGCCCAAGTGTTGTTTTCAGGAGCATCAGCCAACTCATCTTCTTGCTACTACTGACACTGTTGATCTCATTTTGACCTCCACTTTCCCCCCTTATTATCCACTTATTTGTCTCTTTCATCTTAATTCTTTCATTCCACAGCTGCCACTGTTCTTACCTCTTCCCCACCTGTCCATTGTTGCTGCTGTTTTAATTTGACCTGAAATGAAACAGATGTGGCTTCTGAATAATAAAGTCTGGCTAGGAAGGCAAAAATAATATTTTTGTCCACATACTAACAACATTTTATTTCGGAGATGAGAACACCAGCAGAAGACTTGGTGTAAGTTTACTCAGCTACATATATTGAGATTGACTGCAATTAAAAATATTTTAATTTCAGTTCATGTGTTTGACTGGACCCAGAATCAGAAAATCTACATGTTAGGAATTATCAGTGTACTAAAGAACCCATTCAGTGGAAATCCCTAAAATTTCACTTGCAATTGAGCAAAGACAGCATTTTAGGCCCCAACAGATTCCACATTGTGTAACAGAGTTACAGCTACCAGTTATAGATTGGACAGCACTACTTTCCTTACTGCAGAACTCTCTGTATCAATTTCAACCTTCAGTTAAACAACATGAATTCATCATAACATGTTCTCATAAACATTTCTACCAGCCAGACCTAAAACTTGGAGCTTCTACCTCAAGTCAAGCAGGCAAGTCAAGAGGTTAAAAGTCATTAATATACACCAAAATATTAATGTTCATTAAATTTTAGGGCCTTTCCACACTTGCCTGGTACATTGGAACAAGATACTGGCTTATATGCTTCTTCCACACGATAGCCCATGTGGTAAGGAAGGAGTAATACAGTGGAATCAAACCCAGTGACCGTGAGATATGAGTCCAGCATTCTAACCACAAGAACAAACTGTCTTCCTATCCCAGTTTAGTGACGGACCTGCATAAAGAGGTCCACAACCACATGCAGCACCATCTGGTCTGGGTGTTGGGGTTCTGCATTTCAGTCTCATCCTTAACGCTTGCATAAGCTTTAACAATGGGACTGTGGAGTTTAGCAATGGGACTGTGGAGCAACAGGAACATGGTCCAATCGCAAGGAAGATTAGATGGTGCTTGTGACAGTGATGTTTTGTCTGGACCAGAAAAAGGAAGAAGCATCCAAATTGTTGCCAGTGTTGGACTGGAACAGCATTGCCTTGCAGTGTGGATGGCATCTGCTGAACTTAGGTCAGTACAGGCTGAAGTGGACTTGTTCAACTGTTCCAAGGGAGATAAGTATGGAAACAGATTGCATCACACACTGCTTATTCCACTATATTCAGATATTCCAGAATACTATTTTTATTAGTTTTTATGTTGATTTCAAAAACGCCAATGAGTACATTTAATCTTGCTACTTACATTCTGCCCCATCATTTTTTGTTTCTATTAAATAAGATTATGGGTGCAATGATCCTACTAATTCATGAGAATGAGATGGGATCTAATTCTAATATGATAGTCTTAATATTTGTGTGTGTGTGTGAGAGAGAGTATATATTCTTATAATCTATATCCTGATGTCTCACATATATGATTTATTCAAAAAGATGTAGTGTTGTCTATTTATTTTAATAGATTTATCTTACTTTAATGCATTTTGTTTTAGAATTTATGGAATTCTAATTCAATGTAATATTTTACAACACAATTCACAAGAAAAAAGAAAAAAGAAGAATACCACTGGTTGGTCCCTGCAAATACACACTTTTTCTGAAGTTTCCTACAGATTCCACTAGTAGTGTTACTACTTTTAGGCTTCAGTTCTAACTAATGAAAGTCTTTGCTTGTTTTTAAATGTACTATTATTCCTCGGCCACACAAATGAGGTGATTAATTTTCATCGCATTCTATGGTAGCATTTGATGGCTCGGAGGATGTATTTGTTTGGAAATATTTGCCAGCTTCAGAGGCAATTTCCTTTGAAATACTTTGATAACAAGAGGATACATATTTTACAGATAAGAGATATGTTTTCCAGACTGTTGGGGGGGGGAGTAGGGGAGGTAGGTCACAAATGGGCATCAGACCTCTGTTACAGGGTAGCACAAATGAGGAAGGTAGATTGTGCATACACTCCCTGCCCCAAGAATACTCATATGCACAAGTTTTGTTTGCAGATATATTTTACAGATAAGAAGAATAATGGAACTATTTATGTTTTATTTTATAATTTTCCATTATTTACCACATGGGAGAAAAAAGAGCTTAAAGAGGAAATTCACTTCAAACTTTTAACTCCATATTTTGGAGTTTATTACATATAATAAAGGTAGAAAGGTGTGAAGCTCTCTTTTGTCATCACAGCTGGAATAAAGGCTTCCCTTTGGTTTTCTTTCTTTTGTCAATTTGTGTCAACGCTCTTAACATATTAGAACAATTTATGATGCTAAATTTATCTTTGTGGCATTAGATAACGGCACTGTAATTAAAGCCTCTTTGGCAGTTTCATTTTCAAGAGTATGCAATTCAAGTCTATCACTCATCCAGACTGAGCTTGGCAATAAAAAAGGGAAGGGAAGCGGGGAAATCTAAACATAACTGTTTATATTGCAGTGTTTTTTTCATAGCAAGGGACTGTACATTAAAGATTTGCTGTGTTGTCTTCTGCTCAAAGCTTTTCAGTGTTTTATCTTCTGAAACTTTCATTTAAAAAAAGTACTTGGCACTTCATTGAGGTGAACTGGAGTCTACATCTCTGCTTTGTTTAAAATGGAGATAAGAGAGTCATATCATTATTTTGTAATGGCTGGTCACATCACTAACACTGCCTAGAAACAGCTGCTGTTGATAGCATCGGCTAAAGCACAGGTTTTGCTTCTTTGGTCCTTGAAATCACTGAAGAAATAAATCTAGGAGAAGCCATAGTTTGAAAAGTACAATTGTTACTCCTCAAAAAAAGAATGTTTAAAATTTCATTTGCTTATAGAAGGAAGATATGTATTTGCAATGTAATTAATAACTGTTGCACTTTATTTGAAATCCAGCTTTTACATATACATGTGCCTTTAAAAATACAACTGATGCAGCACTTACTTTAGTATGTGTGTTCCCTTTCATTTTCTGTTCTTTAAATCGTAGAAGTCACAGAGATTATTCTACATCAAAAATCCAAACAAATTAATTTCTGTTTCTTGGAACTAGTTTATTCAAAAGGAATATCAAGGGAGACATGGAAAGTAATATGATGTTGTGCTGTATGACCCTATTCACACTGGGCTGGCAGACCAGTCTAGCAGGCTCCATAGAGTAAGCCTCGGGCAATTTTGCTGTCTTCAGTAGCAGGGGACAGCCCCATGAAGTGTGCAAAAGGCGTTTCACTCATCAACCACAGATATCATGGATATGCGAATTGAGTGGGGGAATATTTAGCTCCACGCAACCCCCCACGCACACACATACAAATGTGGAGGGCTTCAGCTTCACGCATGAACATCCAATGGATGTTTGTGCACAAAGGGAAATCCCTACCAAACCCCACCCCCACTCACCTGCCATCACCATTGTGTGCCCTTATGAGGCCTAAGTGGGCCTTCTGGAGCTGCGTGTGCACCTTTCCCATCCAGGAATTGGCATGATGCCTGGATGAGGGAGGTATGTGAGCAACTCCTGAAGGCCTACTTGAGCCTTGGATGAGTGTGTGAATGGTGTTTGAGGATGAGGAAGCTGTGGCCATGTCTGCAATTGGAGTATGGGGACATGGCGGGGGGAGAGCACGGGTGGCAGATCTGGCTTTCATCAAAGCTTCTGCAGGGTTTTGACAAGGCATATCTTTTTGATCCACTCACAAATATTAAAATTTGTACAAATTTTGAATGACATGAAGATTCACGCACATCCCTAGTAGAGAATGCCTGGATGAGTTCCTTTGGTTCAAATACTTCTGCTTACAAAACACAGTTTATGGGATTAATGTATAGTTAAGAGAGAAAGTAAGACAATGTATGCAGTTTAAAAGACGTTATTTGAAAAACTGAAATGTAGTTTTGACTGTCTTCAAACTCAGATCTCAGAAGTTAAGACAAAGATAGTGGAAGGATCCTCATAAAGTATTTCAGAGGAGAGAATGGGTAATTGTTCTCACTTGAAGTTTTCATTTTCGACAGGGTCATGAAGTTGGTTGATTAAGGGTTAACCTTCTTCTGCCTTTGTCCCCGTGACCAAGAGGTGGAGTCTTCTGATTATAAGTAGCAACCTCTCCCCTTGTTCCAGTTCATCTCTGGGACATAAAGTACATGATTAAATACTCCAGGGTGGGTACCAACTTCGTGACGCCATCGAAAATGAAAACTTCACGTGAGTACAATTACCCATTTTCTGATGGGGTCTACAAAATTGGTTGACTAAGGACATACCAAAGCAACCCTTTTAGAGGGAGGGCAAGCATATTAGAATTAGCCAAACAAACACCTCATACCTGATTACAGGGCGTGCCAGAGGACCCTGCACCCAATGGCCGCATCAGCTGAGCAGAAGGAATCTAGCTTGTAATGCGTCGTGAAAGTAGAAGGCTTGCTCCAGACTGCTGCCCGGCATATCTCCTGCAATGAAGCCTCTTTAGCAAATGCTGCAGTAGTAGTGGCACTCCAGGTGGAGTGCACCCACACCTTCCCTGGCAGCATGGCATTCTTGGACTGGTAAGCGGTAACAATGCATGACTTTGTCCATGAAGATAGCGCCCTGGATGACACCTTCTGTCCCAGGGTAGTCGGGTGAAAGGAAACGAAGAGACTGGAAGTCTTATGAATGTCCTTTGTGTGTATAAGGTAAGTCTTAAGAGCCCTGTGGGCATCCAACGTGTGCATGTCCCTCTCTATAGGATGAGTGTTAGGAGGGCACAAGGAGGGCAACTGTATTTCTTGTTGACGGTGAAAGGCGGAATCAACCTTGGGAGTATAGGAAGGGCCTAGGCGAAGTATGACAGGATCCAGGGTAAACCTGCAGAGGTGCTCCTCCACGAACAGGGCTGCTAAGTCAGATACCCATCTGGCTGAGGTCATGGCACCTAAAAACAACACCTTAAAATAGAGGAACTTCAAGGAAACCTTCTGAAGGGGTTCAAAGGGCGATTTGAACCAGGCAAAACCAGGTGGAGATCCCAACGTGGGTATCTATGCACCACAGCAGGGACAGAAGATTTTATCTCCTTCAAAAATCTCTTGATATACTTGCTAGATGGCAAGTCCACAATAGGGAAGTATTCCAAGACCACCTGGAGAGCGAAAACCTGTCACGGAAGTGTGTTAAAGCCCAAACCTTTATCTACTCTGGCCTGGAAAAAGGAAATAATTTGACTAACAGAAGGCTGAATAGGGTCAATACCCAACATGCAGGCCCAATGATAAAAGGCTTTCCAGGTTACATTACAGAGCCTATTGGTGGAGGCTCTCTGGGAGTTGGCAGAAAACCCAGGGTGATGAAGTGGCACCACTGAGTCTCCATGCTATCAGCTCAAGACAAGCTGGGCCCAGATGGATCACTCCTCTGAGAAGGTCTGGTCTGAGTGTAAGCCTCCATGGTTCGTCTATCAGCATGGAGATGAGCTGTGGAAATTAAACCCTCCCTGGACCACTGATGCTTTCAGAATCTGAGCCCTCCTGATAAACCTGGACAGCAGTGGCAGAGGAGGGTAAGCGTAAAGTAGACCTGGGGACCAAGGAGCAGTGAGGGCATCTATACCTACTGCCCCTTCATTCTTGTGTCTGGCTAGGTAAGTTGGTAACAAATGATTGTCTGCAGATGCAAATAAGTAGATGACTGGAAGACCCCAGTGAAGCACCAGTTTGCAGAAAACCTCCTCGTTAGCATCCACTCAGAATGGGAGAAGTATGACCTGCTGAGGTAATTGGTGGATCCCTGAACATAAGTAGAGGCAATACTGAGCTCTGTCCCACCAAATAAACCATAATATAAGGCTAATAAGGACAAGGAATGGGTGCCTCCCTGCCTATTGACATGGGCCTTGGCTGTGATATTATCAGTAGTAACAACTACATGCTGGCCCTCTAGCAGGTGAAGGAACCCTTTCAGAGCAAGAAAAATGGCTTTAAGCTCCAACCAGCTGATTTGGTGCTTAATGTCCCTGGGCCCCCAAGTGCCCTGAAGTGTAACGCCCAGACAACAGGCTACCCAACCAGTGAGGCTGGCATCAGTACTAACCAAAACTCTAACTGGGTCCCCAATAGGAACACCATCCATAAGGTGAGATCAATCCACCCACCAGGCTAGGGAGCATCGGACCCCAACAGGTAAGGAGACTAAGAATGACTGGGAATCAGCTATGGCCAAAGCCCAAGGGAGTAAGGACCATTGAAGAGGCCTGGAATGTATCCTGGCCCAAGCCACCAATTGAATAAGGGAAACCATCCTCCCCAACAGGGATGCCGGTGTCATGGTCAGCCAGGAGGAGGAGGAGGAGGAGGAGGACTCACTTCCTCAAGTGCAAGAGGTGGTGCCAGGACCCAGTTCTGACCTCCCAGCCCCAGTGGAGCCTGGGGTTCAGCAGCCCACCCTTGCCACAGCGGAACTGCAAGACTTAGGAGATATGGAGCAGCAGATCCCTTGCTTTAAGCAGAGAAGAGCAGAAAAGAAATGGTTAAGACATTTGAAGACACTTGCACAGAAACACTCATTAGATAATCAACAGCTGTGATCTGAAACTGCAAGATAAAACACCTGGCAGATGCCCAGGCCTTTTGTCATAAACTATTTGTTTTCCTTAAGAGAAGGCTGCTGTATCTGACTCCTAGAACTTGAATTCCCAGACCTCAGACATACCCGCTGACCACCCTTCTGGCTACCTTGACCTCAGACCGGACTGCTGTGTTGCTTTCGTAAACCCTGGACTTCAGACTGTTTCTTGACTTCTCCTCTGTGGACTTCATTTGGCTGTGCTGCTGAAGGAGCTGCCTTGGCAAGTGAGCTGTCTCTTATCAGCCATGTGTTTGTTTGTGTGCTGGCAGCTTTCCCAGACAGCCAGAACCAAAACCGAGACACAAGCTTTAGACCTGGCTTGAGTGGCTGATAAGATAATTGCATCCACTCAATCTATAGAGGGAAACACAAGATCCCTGCAGTGTCAAACAGGGCCCCCAGGCAGACAATGGTTTGGGAAGGGATGAGGGTGCTCTTCTCCCTATTAATAGTAAAACCATGGGATTCCAAAACCTGAATGGTATGCTCAAGATCCTGAGAGGTTTGAGAGAGAAGGACTCCTGACAAGCAAATCATCTAGATATGTATAGATGGTGACCCCCTTTAATCTTAGAACCTGGAGGAGGGGCCTCAGAGTCTTAGAAAACACATGAGGGGCAGAACTTAAGCCAAAGGGGGAGGGCCCTATACTCGCCCACCTGGAACTGTAAATACTTCCTGTGGGTAGGGCAAATGGTGACATGACAGTACATGTGATGAAGATCCACATTCGCCAACCAGTCCCCTTTGTATATGGCTGCATGAATAGATGACAACAATTCAAACTTGAAATGTTTCTTAATCAGAAATTTATTAAGGAACTTGAGATCCAGTATGGCATGCCATACTGTCTTTCTAGGGATTAGAAACAAATTAGAATATACACCCAAAACCCTCTGGCTGAGAGGAACTGGTTCTATGGCAGCCATCTCTAACAGCAACTTAATCTCAGTGAACAAAGCTTGCTTCTTAACAGGGTCTGAGGGAATAGAAGTAAGAACAGTGCACCACCTAGGAGGGGTGTCAAACCCAAGGGAATATCCCTTCTCAACAACTGAAAGAACCCAGGGATCTAAAACATCATTAAACCAGGCAGAAACAAAACCTTGGAGCCACCCCCCAATAGGGAGCTGTTGGGGTCCAGAGTCAGAAGGCAAAGGACTGTGATTTAGTGTTCTGAGAGGAATGATTAAAGGACCCTCTGGCCCTTTGGGATTGAGAGGATTGTTGGTAATAAGGCGCCCGGTAAGAATGCCCCCAATTAGATTGGGGCCTGTCATGGGGTCTATATGAGGAATGCTGAGACCCAGAGCTCTGCCTAGGATTGGAACCCTTTGAATAAGATCTTTAGTCCCTGCCCCTGGAGGAAGACTGGGGCATGGGATTAGAGGGGAGAATCATTTTCTTACTTTTGGACTCAATCAAAAAATTTTTGAGAACTTCCTGTCCAAAGAGCTGAGTCCCCTTGAAAGGTAAGAATATAACCCAGAGTTAGAGGCATAGTCAATGTTCCAGGGTTTTAGCCATAAAATTCTATGAGCACCCACAGAGGCTGCTAAGGCTCCAGAGATCAGTTGGAAGGCATCCAATGAAGAATCAGTGCAAAAGGAAAGTGCTAGGTGAATGTCATTAATCCATTGCTTGGACTTCTTAGACAGGCCTGGATCTGCCAAGAATTCATCAGATCATTTGATAGCACCTTTTGGAAACAATGATACACTGGAAGACTCTCAAGCAGCAACCGCTGATGACTCAAAATTGCACTTCAAAAGTGACTCCTGTTTTCTTTCCACAAAATCCTTCAAATTAGCCAAACCTTCCTGAGGAAAAATGTGGTTCGAAACCAGGGCCAACACAGGTTCATCAAGTGTAGGGACCACCCACATGGAGTCAGCAGCATCCTCAGCAGCAAACATCTTCTTTTGGAAGGTAGGAATCTTCTTAGAAGCACAAGGAGCTTCCCACTGCTGAAGGTCCATGAGTTAGAAGGCTGCTGGAACTGACAAGGAGGAATGCTGGGTAGGGGCTGGCATCAGGAGAGACACAGCTTCCTCCTGTTCCTGTTCTTTTTCTGGCCTCTTAGAAACAATCATGTTGAGAGCTGACATAATATTCCCAACAAGCCTTGTATATTCCTTCTGAGCAAACAACCTCTAGCCAGAGGAAGAAGCAGAATCATGGTCCAAGTCCTCAGAATCAGAACCAGCCAAACCCTCCAGTTCGAGTATTTTACCTTCTTCAGCACCCGATTGGCCAAAGGCCCTGGCCAAGTCTTGATGCGCACACGTGGTTAAAAGCAAAACATCCTCAGACATTGTGGACAGCTGGTCTGGCAAGACCTCAAACACAGGCAAAGGGGACAATGTTGTGGTCTAGAAGCTTTAGAAGGCTTTGATGTCTTAGAAGAAGAAGTAGAATGAGAGTACAATGGTTGGAGCAGTTTCTGGGTAAAACAGTCATGCTAAAAATACTTGAAAAAACTATGAAACTATAAAGAGGGGGAAACTAAAATAACACCAAAAACTGTCATGAAAGTCCCAATATTTACACGTGTTTCACCTACTCACTGTAGGCTTCCTCAGAAGAAACAAGAATAGTACACCGTGCTAGGAGAGAAAACACACAGTAAGACAGACATTAGAAGTGAACTAGAGAGAATCAGTCAACTGCTAAATACAAGGCATATAGGGCTCATCAAGATCAGAAACAGCTGCCAGCTCCTGCAGTTTCTTCCTTCTTCTTACTTAAGAAAGCAGTAACATTTTGACCAGGATCATCTGTCAAGGCCTTTCTGCACGTTTTTAAAACTGGTAACCAAGCATCTGGTACTCCTTTGACTTCCTCCTTTCTATGAAATTGAAACAGGTGCTTATAAATCTCAATAGCTTATCTAAAAATCCAAGGGTAAAATGACTGGGTGGAAGAAAGAACTGTAGTATTCTTAAAATCAACATGGTGACCACTCTTCATTACATGTTCTCCCACCGCAGACTTATCAGATTGATTGAGCCTGCAGTGGCATTTGTGTTCTTGTATATGGGTTGCAACACTTCTTTTCGTTGTACCTATATATACCCTTTTACAATCACATTGTATTTTATAGACTCCAGCAGTGGAGAACGGGGTTCTAGGATCTTTAACACTATGGATCATTTGGCTTATTTTCTTTGTTGGGCAGAAAACAGTTTTTATATCAATGCCTCGGAGTATTCTCCCAATATGATCTCTCACCCTTTTTATATACGGAAGAAGAGCCAACTTCTCCATCTGTTTAGCAGTGCCAATGTTTGACCCTTCCTTTCACTTCTTCTTAGCCTTATGATTTGTTGCTCTATCAATGTCCTATATTGAATATCCATTAGCTAACAGGGCCCTTTCCACATGTCACTTTTCTTGTGATATGTGACTTTCTTCGCATATACGGTCCACCCGGGTCATCAGGGTCTTACAGTGTTTTTCCACTGTCACTAGAAGTACCCATTAATGGGTACAAAAATGCCATTACGTACCCATTAATGGGTACTTAATGGGTACTTTTAGTGACAGTGGAAAAACACCCTTAGTAATCCCTCTTTTTTGCACAGGATGATGGTTTGAATCCCTGTGTAAATATCTATCCATATATGTTGGTTTCCTATATAACTTGAAACCTACTGTCAAATTCTCTTTCCTATTAATAAATACATCCAAAAACGGTAGACCTCCTTCCCTTTCCAATTCCATGGTAAAATTTATGGAGGTATCACAACTATTAAGATGACATAAAAACTTGTCCAGTTTAAGATCATCATATTCCTAAATTGCAAAGACATCATCAACGTACCTCCACCAGATATGGGGCTTGAATTTTGCAGTTCTTAAAGCTTGTTCTTCAAAATACTCCATTTAAAGATTTGCAATCAGCGGGCTCAGTGGGCTACCCGTTGCCACACCATTCTTTTGTTCGTAAAAATTTTGTTCCCAAACAAAGTAGGATGTAGACAGACAATGTTGGAACAATTCTGTAGTATCCGGCAGGAATATTTTATCAATCAAAGTGATAGAATCCCGTAGGGGTACGTTCGTGATTAATGATACAACATCAAAGCTGACTAAGCATGAACCTGGGGTTAACATTATTCCTTTCAGTCTCTGAATTAAGTGAGTCGAATTCTTTATATAAGAATCTGGAGATCCTACCCATGGATTAAGGATTGAGACCAAATACTGGGCAAGGTCATATGTGGGTGAACCAACGATGCTAAATATCTGTCTAAGAGGGACGTCGTTCTTGTGTACTTTAGGTAACCCATAAAGTCTAGGGGGTACAGCCTCTGATCGACACAGTCTCTTTCATGTGTCTGCATCCAAACTTGACTTCCTAAATAAATCATTCGTTTTCTTTACATATCAGGTGGTCGGGTCACAATCTAATTGATTGTAAGTGGAGGGTTCCAGAAGGTCTAAGATTTTCTGTTGGTAGTCTTTAGTATTCATAACAATGGTTGCTTTTCCTTTATCTGCTGCTAAAACAACAATGTTGCGATTCATATTTAATTCCTTAATTGCTCTCAGTTCAGCCCTCAGCAAATTACAAGTAGGTAGTTTTGCTTTCCTTATAACCCTTGCAGGCTCCACTCATATCTCTTCCGCCCTTTCTTTTGGTAAGGTTCTAATTGCCGAGAGTACTTCTTTGGTTCATCATCCTTCTTGTGCTTGGACTTATGCTTGGAAGATTGAGGAGATGGAGAGCAAACCCTTTTCTGAGGCAGCCTTTTTTCCAGCTCAGCATGTAGTATTTTTTGTACCATAGCCTGCAGTTCCATTTTCTTGTTGCTATTGGAACAGCAGAAGATGGACCAGACAGTTCTGAGTCCTTGCTTTGCTGAGACATTTTTGAAAGGAGGCTGTGAAGCAGGCTTGACTTTCTGTTTTGATTCTGCCTTTTTTGGCCATGTTTTTCCTTGTCTGAAGGTAAAGAGACAGAGGCTGCAACCCTTTTGCCATTTCTTATGTGTGGAGCTTACTCTGCCTTAGATGCAGTCAGGTCAGGCTGGGAACTGGGGCCAGGGACCTCCACCCTGGCAGAAATGGCACTGACAGCAGGCAGGAGGAAGGCAGTAAGGCTGCAGAAGCCATCCCCAAGTAAAGCAGAGACCACAGGGTGAGCAGACAGCCATCTGCAGTCCCTAGATTTTCTTTAAGGCAGGCAGGGTATGAGGCTGACAAGAAAGGCAGGCTGGAGCTGCTGGCAATCGCTGGAGTTGACCCGATATTGAATGGGTGGCGTTGGGCGTCCTCCAGTATGATAAGCCCCGGGGAGTGATGATCCTGTCCTCTAACCCCCACAGCCTTACCCCCAGGAGAACAAGGAGGCGAGGAGGACTCCAGCCTAGAGGACAAACTGCAACTGTGGTAAAGCACAGAGGGTCCTTCCTTAATGCATGGAAGGATAAACTGGCAAATAGATGTGAAGGCAGCAGAGAGAAACGCTTTTGCTTTTAAAGAAGTAAATCTAAGAGGAACCAAAGGCTGACCAAGAGATGAACTGGGTAACAAGGGGAGAGGCTGCTACTTGTAATCAAAAGACTCCACCTCTCGGTCACGGGGACAAAGGCAGAAGAAGGTTAACCCTTAGTCAACCAACTTCGTAGACCCTGTTGGAAAATAAGAGATTTCCAGAATGTTTTAGAAACAACTATTGTAATTGCATCATAACAGCATATAGTCAAAGTGAAGGGAAAAGAAACGGTGTAGGGCCCGTTTGCACTCACTGATTGGAGTAGTTCAGAACATTCTGGAGGAGGTCTTTTGTGCTCTGTGCTGCCATCACTATCCAGAAGCATCCAGAAGCTTCCTCCAGCTGCCCCTAACTTGTTTAGCTTCATTGGGAGCAGCTGGTGAACTCCCACTTGCTCCCAGATGCAGTGACTGCACTCTCTTCCAGGTGGAAACACTGCAAGTGGGTGGGGCAGCAGAGTGGCAACTATGCAATCATGTGCTACTTTGGAGTTAACATAGACATTGTAGTTTGTGGCTTAGTAGAAAGGTCAGTCCTAAGTATTTTCATTTAAAAGGCTCCGGCAGTTTCTATCAGAGTTTCCAGGAAGCAGACAGTGCTGGGCTAGTTTGATAAATAGTCTCACCTATGCAGGAAATTTTATTGCAGAATTACCTAATCCATCACTGAAATACGATGATTAGGATTCCTGGTTTGAAAACAATGAAACATAAAGAGTTTTTCATTTTCTTTCTTTTGTTTTGTAACTACAAACTTTCACTATGATTTTTTTTAAAAAAAGACAATAATCAAAGGCTAAAAACATAAAAATATAAAATGTTGTTCTAACAAACCATTGCTTAACATCGAAAATTGTCCTTAAGACAATGGTGCTGTAGAAGAAAAGGGTATTGCTGAAAAATGGAAATCACATTTGAGTTTTCACTTATGGAGTGAAGTGGCTTTGTTCCAGGCTCAAGGATGAAGCACCACAATCCACTGCTGAAAAAGATCTCCTGAGCCTCAGTTTTCAAGCATGGGTGTGAAATTTCTAGTGACAAATTGTGAAATTTCCATTAAGGGCATGAATTATGTCCTGCAAAAATGGAGCCCCCAACAGCAATCACATCCAAAAATCGGGTGGTGCAATCTTTTTGAGGTGTGACTCCTGTCACTGCAAGTGGAGATATACTTTCACTATGGTGCCTGATACAATAAGTCACATTTTATCAACTATATAAATAGGAATGTGCATGACCCCCACCCCCATTTGCTTCTCATCAAAATAACTGGGACAGAACTTCAGGAATAGAGCCACCTCAAATGTGCTAGGCTTTGAATTTGATTTGAGTTCTGGTCCAGGCAAAACCTTAACCTGCCCCTGAATGGCCTTTAGAGGCATCCTGCCTGTCTCTTCAACGTGGATATGGTACCTAGGCATCCTTTCTGGGAGCCATTGATATACCTGTTTTAGATACAGGAGCAAAAGTCCACCTCAATGCTAATTTGTGTTCATTATTAACCAAACTGGTATTTTATGTTGATGCATATTCCTAGTATACTAGGGATGAATGCATTAGACAAGTGAGTGTATTGATAAACGTGAATACTCTTTCATGTTCACCTTGAAAATAATTTAGAAGATTTCTAAAATCAAAAGAACTCAGATGACTGCAATGAAGATGACTGAGATTATGGCTGCATCCACATTTAAAAAGTGGCTCAAAAGTGACTTGTCAGTTGTAAGCATATGTTGCTATCCCATCTCTCATCTACATTAACAGCTAGAAAATGTGGATTCGGGTAACAGACTCTTTTGTTAACTACTTTTTTTTCCTTAGATGCTTTCTATCACAAATGTTAATTAATAAATTCTATTTTTCTTTTGTATAAGTTTCCCCCAGATCACTGCCTCAGTTAATTCTGTTGTATGCTGATTTATGTTCTATCTATTATAATTAACAGATGTGATTCTATCTAGTAACACACACAAATGAAACCTCAATTAACTTTAAGAACAAAATTATACTGGGGCACGCATAGCAAAACTTCCCAGTAGAATGGCTTACGATCTGTTCAATGCCTGTCATTTGACATGTGCATTGTTTTGATAATAATTTAGTTACAAAACTGCACAGCTGTCTTAATTAAGGTTTAGAGGAGAAAAACTTGGGGAAAATACAGTGATGAATTGGACTCAAACAGTGGAGGTTCACACTTACCTGACTGGCATGGTATAACAACACCATGAAGGCAGATCAGGCAGACATGTGTGGGAACCATTCACATCACACTACAAGCACTGGATTAGCCCCATATTTGTATACCAGTGCTTGAAGTATGAATGACCCACCCAGTTTGCCATAGCACAGTTCAAACCAGCATCTGGTGCATGGTCAAACATTGTCATGGCAATTCGGAAGCGTCCAATAACTGCACATCTGCAATCACATAGCCCACACCTCCTGGCTGTGCAGCACCCGGAAGAAGTGAGAACCTGACATCCCAGGAACAGTCCAGATACTGCTGGTCAGCCTAAGGAATGTTTTTAAGTCTTTCACAGCTGGATCGTTCAAGGGAGGGGCTAGATAACTTTGGATGAACTGTGGCTGCATTGTAGTGTGAATGGGCTGACCATTGAAATGGCTTGGATTTCTCAAGCTAATAAGTGCATAAAAGGCCACTTTCAATTTTTTTAGATACTGACACATTTCACTAGGTCTTATGCATAACTTTTATGCATAAGAACATAAGAGAGGCCCTGCTGTATCAGGCCACAGCCATCCAGTACAGCATCCTGCCCCTCACAGTGGCCCACCAATTGCTTCTGTGCATCTCAAGCATAAAAGATAACAACCCTACTGGCCATTTGGTCCTTTAAGTACAAATTCCATCTTCAATGCTACTAGTAACTCCATCTTATTCAAGTAACATAAGATTCACACAGGCTGAACTGAGTTCCTTTGGCAGCCAGTACTGTCAGCTTTTTTCTTTCAAAATTTCAAAAGCTGGATGTTCATAAACTACTCGTCCGATTCTTGCTGTGAAGTGTAAAAGAAGCCAGGCTGGAAGGCATAAGAAATTATAATTTTGTAACCAACAGTGTTACCTCCAGTTACTTCTGACACATTCTGTTTCAGAACAAGTTCCCAGACTTTGCTACAGTTATCCTATTGGTTCTTGGAGTGTCACAAAAAACATGTTACCATTCTGGGACATTCTACTTTTTCTTGGCATGCTTCTAATTGATTAGATCTTGCACTTGCCAGTATAGTACAGCAGGGGAACAAACAAGATTCAAATGTCTCCAGAACAAGCTTGTTCTAGCTGATGTTTAGAAACCAAAGCAAGCAAAAATGGTCTCATGCATCTATCTTCCTACTTTAGCAGCAACAAATGTCACATATTAGCTACTGCAAGAAAAGAACATCAGGAACCCCCCAAAAAAATCAAGAGAAAAGAACATGAATCAACAAAAATAATATTCATCAATGCCATAATATTATGTCAGTACTTGGGATTTTGGCCTTCCAAAAGTTCTAGGGGTGTGTTCCCATTCAAATTTTAAAGATCTTTGAAATTTGTTTGAGTGTTCACCATTTCCAAAGTTTTTTAAAAATTCGTAGTTTGAGGATTAAAGGTCCCAAAACATAGATTATCTATATTCAAATCACTGTTGGATTTAAAAATAATCCTCACTATTTAGCAATGGGAACCCAAGGGTTTTTTTCAGGAGAAGGGAACCATGCCTTAGGGGTGTTCTGCTTGATTTCCGTGATCTAATGAGAAGCTGTGATTTCATCCCTTTTCCCCAGGCCCTTGCCATTACATGCTAATGAGATTGGGCTTGCCTGAAAAGGGGTGGGGAAGGAGAAGGTGAAGAATGAGAGAGATCTGACCACAATGTAACTAAAAAAAGAGATCAGAACACATGTAACATGCTTGATTTTACAAAGAGGAGTTGCGATTGTGACTTTGGAGGCTTCTGTCCTGTGTCAGCTCTTGTGTAAACATCTATTTTTTAAAATACTCTGCCTGCCTGCCTGCCTGCCTGCTTCCCTCCCTCCTTTCTTCCCTCCTGCCTGCCATTCAGATCCACCAATCTAGCACAAAACACCAGAAGGGAAAGTGATCTTTTATCTTCTACTGCCTTGTTAACATGAGAAGCTGTGCTACCATGGGGGAAGAAGTGGTGAACAAAAACGGCTGCTCCATCATTTGAATTGGGAACAGGCTTATATAGGGAGTGGGGTTTAAATTGACTGCCCTGATGAAGTCAGGGTATGATGGCACCCAATTGCTGACTGCACAGGAGAGAGAGAGATGATGGATGGATGGATGGATGGATGGATGGATGGATGGATGGATGGATGGATGGATGGATGGATGGATTCATGGATTCATGGATTCATGGATGGATGGATGGATGGATGATAGGCACAAGCCTGTCTATGTATGGACTGAATCTGGTAAGTTGAAAACACAGAAAACAATAATTAAAATCTTGGAATTTCTATGTAAGATGTCTACCATTTTATATAGCAGATCCAAATAAAACCTTTATTTTTGAACTGCAAACTGAAAGTTAAGGAATTTTTTTTCCTCTTGTTATTTGAAAAGTCTGAAGAAATGCAAAGTACAAACATACAGAGTAAATAGTTGAATATTTCTCATTTTCTATAGATCAAACACTATGAAAACTGTTTTTTTACTTTATTTATTTATTACATTTGAATCCCACCCTTCACCCAAGGCAGATCACAGCATGTGATAAAAATACAAAGTACTAAAACATTTAAAAAATAATCCTCACCCTCACACCATGGTAGGACTACATTCAGAGGAAACCATGCATCAAACTATACATCACAGGGTAGTGGAATTACCAGAAGTCCCTCTCTTTGTGATCTTAAGGAACAGGCAGGGAACATGATAGAGAGAAATTTGTTTACTTTGTATTATAAGTGTGAACCTATGCAATTCAACATCCTAAGATGATGCTCTTTGAAAAAAAATTGTGCTATGATGGATCAGAAAAGATCTGTGCAAAGTAGCATACAATACTGAAAAGAATACCCACAATTTATTATTCTAAAGGGCTTTGCTTAAGTTGGGCTGATCTGTCCCCAAGACCCCTATCCTCTACTGGAGCCTTCATAGATCAGCCTTATGTGTTCTGCAACCCAAAAAGTTCAAGGTTTGCATTCCTTTGTATGTACAAAATGTCTCAGTGCCTGTAAAACTCGGGGACGGGGAAATGCCTGTCAGTGCACTATATTGTGCACCAGTTAAATACTTCATTTTCTCTCTAGGTCTGTACCTGATTCTTCTCTCTCATTTTTCAAGCAATTAATATGAGCCTTAAGATATTTTATGCCCACTAGTAGAAGATGAAACACCAACAAATCCAACTTGTATGATTCTACCTTGCTTAGTATGAACTAATCATAACCTTTGCCACTATTCTTGGCTTCCTCTGCAAGACTGAAAAAATATTGATGGTTTATAGCCTAGAAGTATTTACAGCCAAAGTAACACACCATAAATGATGGTGCATGTTTTTCAAGCTTATTAAAACATGAAAAAACCTTCTAAAATGCAGGTGAGGGGTCCTGTTTCCTCCCCTCACCATACAGGATACAGGATATTCAGCCTAGATTTATTCATTTTGCAGAAGAACTAATGTGAGTATTCGTAAGAGTAGAAATGGGGGCATGATTATCTCACATGTCTAGTTTTTTTCTCCTCTCTTTCTCTTTTAGACCTGGTCTACAGAACTGAAGCTTAAGTGAGATTTTTGTTTTAACAAAGGAGATTTTAAAGATGGCTCAAAATCCTCATTTTAAAGTGATAGTGCTTTCAAAATTATATCACAAGACCACCACTGAAAACCTGGACACCACTGAAAGCAAAGACATATAATAATTTGCAGAGAAGCGACATGATCAGCGAATCCCCACAGCAAGCTTATTTCGCTTTCCCTAAACTGAAATAATAGAACCGGATGCAAACGCGAATTTGCCTGTTCCCATTACTTTTAACTTAATCGCGTTAGATCCGGATTCTGAGGATTGTACGTGGCATACGTGACTCAAGGGGGGACTCAAGTGGCTACTTTTTAAAAGCCGCTTTTTGGGGCTGCCCTGCCCTTTTTCTCCTGGCATGGACGTGCCACCCATAAGGGACCCCTTCACCGAGCCTGGCTGGGTGGCTGCCGCTTGCCTGGATGGAGGAAAAATGGCAGCGGGCAGCCAGCCAGCAATTCCTTCCCCTCCTCTCCTCATTGCTCAGGGCACACAGCAGCAGCGGCAACTAAAGCCCCTTTGCTTTAAACATTCACATTCAGCTGCTTTCATCCCTTTCCCTTTCTAAAGTCAGAACTCCAAAGAGCTAGACTTGCACAAAATTGCAACATTGTTATTCCAACCATCAAGGTGTGAAGTGGTTCCAGCGCTACAGTGTAGTGATCCCTGTTAAGTGGATTTTTACACTCAAATTACTATCTTTGGAAGGAAGCTATTGGGAGAGGGAAACCCTAAACATGGATTCTCATCTCTTAAAATGGTACTGTCCACACAGTAAAAAATGTAAAACGTTTCAAGCGCACGATCCGGAGTGAGACCTGTTGAAATCAGGATTGAGATTCACCATGCTTTGGGGTGGTTTAACACGGGAAAAGCGTATTAAGCCAAACTGCCGTGTGGACTCCAAGGACTGAAAACGTTTTGAATCCGAGATAAGGTTGCCGTGAAGATACGGCCGATGATTTATTGATAAGAAACTACTCTGTGCAAATGCAGTTACATGATTATATACTTGAACTGTTACTCCTGATCAATTTGTCTTTCAGTCTCCTGCTTAAAAAACACTATTACCTCACTACTTTTTCATGCCATGACCTTGAAGAGCTTTGTCCATTCTAAGCACCAGTTAGCTGCCACTCCTTATCTCCCTGTACCATGACAAATCCAGGTGGATGAAGTAAGTTGGAAGACAAGGTACTATCTCCTGTACAGTGAAAGATTGTAGCACAGAGGCCATCCTCACACAACAAAACAAAAAATAAGCAGAGCAGAAGCACCAATTGAGAACATTTTGACTTTTGTCTTCAACTTTGTTACTGTTGGAGGGACCTGGTAACATGACTTCTGCTGGAATATTTCCATTTGTGAAGGCAGAAAGTGCCTCACAGCAATTTTGCCACCCATTACCTGTTTCAATTGTCAATTAAAGTCCAAGGTTCAGAGGTCATGATTTTACTGTGCTAAATGGAATCTGGCAATTGCTGTTGAAAGAAAGAGAGACCTTTTCCAGGGACACAGCTGGCTTGAGGTGGCCTCTTTCTCCAGCAACAGCAGCAGCAGCACCGCCCTGGATTGTGGCTGCTGTTAGCTATTCCTCTGAAGCTGCTCTGGAATCAGCCAGCTGGTTGTTTTCCCCAGCAGCAGCAATGCCTGGGATCACAGCTAAGGGCAGCTGTGACTCTGAAGCCGATTTGCAGTCAGGCAGTGAGCCACGTTTCCTGACTATGGTGCATCCTAGGATCACATTACAAACCATGCCACCAAGGCCATTCCAGAGGTGGTCAGCCAGCAAGTTTTCCTAGCAGTGGTGGATGCCAGAATCATGGCCACCAACCAACTATGGCTCCACTGCCAAAAATAATGAAGCTTGGGTCTATAAAAATAGGCTCATTTGCCTTTGAAGGCAAAGGCACAGACAGTTGCAATTTGTACAAACTGCAAAGGTGCCAAAATTATTTGGCAATCCTTATTCCAGGATATTATCCAGAACAAGGTGCAATGCAGAAAGGTCCCTGTGTACTATTAAAACATATCTTTTAAATAGTTTAACAACTGACTATGAAAAGTCACATTCTGACAACTTTCAGAAAACTTTAAGTTCCACAGACACAGATTGAAGAAGACTGTTGAGAAAGCTATCCATAATGTCATTGGTTTGATAATTTGAGGAAGAGGCTTTTAGGTCTGTTCCATCTTTTTTATTCCTATGATTTGTTGTGAGAGATGGATCTGATACTCTTCAACTATGTTGACTTTTACATAAATGTGAATAATTCAGATCTAAAATCTTTAAGATCATCCATGAAAGTGTTCTTAGATTTTCTGAAATCACTTCATCTATAATAGATAGGGCAAATGGCTTTTGTTTTGAAGTAAATGTCATCAGAGGTCATCATCAAAGGAAAGCATTCTTTCTCATAAAATTGGAATTTTACCCTTTTTGGGGGGAAAAGCAAGATTTTTTAGTGTGGAAAACACACATGAGTAATATTTGCTTCTGCACTGGCACAGTAAACCTGATGGAAGCAAGCCATTTC
This sequence comes from Aspidoscelis tigris stejnegeri, assembly GCA_023333525.1. Classification (NCBI taxonomy): domain Eukaryota; kingdom Metazoa; phylum Chordata; class Lepidosauria; order Squamata; family Teiidae; genus Aspidoscelis; species Aspidoscelis tigris. Next base: position 46,289,755 of record JALMGA010000005.1, on the reverse strand, counting down.
ATTTTGCAGCTGTTGCTTTCATTTTATACAAGCATGGACTCCATCTGCACCCACGTTTTTCAAGACTTCTATAGAAGTAATTTAAAATCCCTTCAAGTTTAATCAAAAGCATTTGGCTCACTGCAGTGTGACTTTGATACTAGCAACAACTGTGTTAAACTTGGAACTTTAGAAGCCTTCATTGATTCATCCAAAGAAGGAGAACAGTAGTTTCAAACAATGATGGCACTGTCTTCAGTGTCTCAAAAATTGTATGTGCACTGAAAAATATTTTAAATTATTGACCTATTTACCTTTCAGAAATTGACTACTATTCAAACTTAAAACTACTTCAAGTGGACATTCAGTCTTGTCTCCACTTGGTTTTAGCCACATTAATCTGTAAGCTGTGAATGATTAACATGTTCTCACTCATTCGCTCTCGCTCGCTCACACACATATATTACTGATTTAGAACTATAAGTTTTAGAGGGCAACAGACTAGACAACAAAAGAAATCTTGTAGCTTGAACTGACTGTTATGTCGGTAGGGATGTGCATGAATATTTGAAGATGTTCAAAATTTGATCAAATTCATCTGAATTTTGACATTTGAATTCGAATTGAGCGTCCATAAATTTGAATTTAAACATTCAAATGAATTTTGAATTTTTGAATCTATTCATGTTGAATTATTTAGACATTCATATGTGTATGGGTTCATACACAATGTGTACTTGCATGTACGCATCTTTCCCGCATCCGTATGCATTTGTACAGATCCGTACAGAATGAAAGCAGGTTGCATATGGGATAAATATGGGATGCATACAGATGTATACGGATGTGTATGGCTGCATGCGGAATGTGTAATGATGCATATGGGAACATATGAATGCTGTCGACGTTTGTAAGTGCAAATTTGAATGAATAGATTTGAATTTGCTTAATTCAAATTGAATTTGGGTAAATTCAAATTTTAAAGATTCAAATCAAATTGAATTTTCAGATATTTGATCCTAATCAAATCGAGTCCCAAAACTTGCATTTGTGCACACCCCTATATGTGAGTAAAAACCAAACCACTGCAGTAGTAAACACAGGGCCTGTTTGTACTTACTAGGTGGAGTGGTTCTGTCTGCTTCCTGGTGATGCCTATCCAGATGCAGCTGCCACCTCCACCACTGTCCCAATGTCAACAAACCTTCTCCAGTCCTAACTAGATGTGGATCATTAAAATGCTGTCCACAGCTTGACCACTAGGGAGCTCCTGGTGAGCAACATTCATTCCTTCTTCTGGAAGTGATGCTGAGAGTGAGTGTGGCACAGCTGCAACTGTGCAGTCATGCCACATTTTGATTGCCATGGCAACATCTGGGTATGCACCAGATGTTGCTGCAGCCATTGCCATAGCAATCTGGCCTGCCTGGGCCTGGTCATCCACACTTCAAGTACTTTTGGTCCAGTTTGGGACTTTACTAGCCCTTGAAGTGTGAATGGCTCCTTTTTCCTAGCAGCTTGCAAACAATTAATCTTTTTTTTTTTCCACGGAGAAAAAATGCACATTCAATACTACATTACAATAAAAAGCCAAGAATATTGAAGGAAAAATGCACAGCAAAAAATGAACTTCTCAATACATACAATACTTTAGTGACTTTATTTCATATATAAAATCTGTTCTTAACATTTTTTCCCCAGCCCATTAGGAGTAGAATTATTTCACTGAATGTTGCTTCATATATTGTTTTCCCAGTGCATCTGTGAAACTCATGCCTTCAGGTATTATCAAGCAGTGCACTTTTGAAATTAATGAAATTAATATCTGATGCCTATGAGGGAAAATGTAATATGTGCTGGCAAAGAATTGTGCATCCTGGGATTGACTATCAGAAAAAATTAAGAATTTGCAATTAGCAACAGAAAAAGAACAAATAGACATCTACAAAAAATATACCATTTGTATTTCTCCTGGAAACAGGGTGGTTTTTTTTAAAGTATTTTATTTCTCATTATAGCAGGGGAGACATTTTTCTGCCTGAGACAAAGGAGAGTCAATCTATAAGTAGTACAAAAGTTAATCAGAATGGCAGGTGAATCTTACCATACCCCAGATGAAATCTTAGTAAATTCAAGCAATGAGCATTTAAGTGAGTTATGCACATTTAATAGACCAACGTAACAGCTAAATGATGGCAATAGCTAGATAGTTTGAGGAAAGGAGGATTGTAACTGCTGCCTTTCAGAATCTTTCACCTTTTGTTTAGCTAGTAGTGACTGGGCTGGGTAAGGGCAAGTAGAGGTCCCTCCAAGTTGGCACATGGACCTTATTTGAAGTCCACAGCACAATGGAAAATCTCTCTTTGATCCAACGAGGGTGATTCCATCCTAGCTGGTATACTGGAGGCCTCCCTTATATTGCACCTACATGCAGCAGGAGGATTCGCAAAACCCTTGGCTGGTCTGGTATACCAGCCAGTGTGGAATAGCCCTAGAAACGTTTGCAACATATGGGCCAGGATACAGTGTTGGGAGGGCCTTCTGCAAGTACCTAGAGTTAGCCTGCAAAGTTCCAAATTTTCAAAGCAGATGCAGGCAAAATGTGAAAAATAGAGTGGTGTATTTTTCTTGGAGCCATCAGTCAAGAAGAGGGATAGACAATGATAACCAACTCTACTTCTTCATTAAATCTGAATCCAGAGATGCAGACTTCCTGAACTGATACTTGAATGATGTAATGGGACAGATGGGACCCAACTAAAGCTAAATCCTGACAAGACCAAAGTCTTATGGGTAAGTACTCAAAAGATCCCAATTTGGACAATTCGATCATTCCAGATGGGATGTGCTTCCTCAGAAGGAACATATACATAGTTTGGGGTTGCTCCACTTTTGTCCAAGGGACCTGGGTGACCTGTACAAGGGCAGCCAGGCCACAATTATTCACTGGTGGATTAATGTAATACACTCTTGTGGGGCCACTATTCTGCTATCCTAGTGCCATAAGGGATACTTATAGTGGCATACATTGGATACTTACAGGGGCTTATACTGCTGCCTCGCTGCACCTCTGCTGATGGTGGTGGTGCAAGTGGTGCTGCTGATGGTGGTGGGCTGCTGATGGTGGTGGGCTGCTGATGGTGGTGGGCAAGTGGTGCTGCACCTCTGCACCACTTGCCCATGAGGATGACACACTCATCCAACACACTGAACAAATCATGAGTGGGGCAAGGCCATGTTTATCTTGCCAATGGCATAGCTGAGCTGCCATAAGGACTGTTTAAATAATGTATTCCAGTTACCAGTATCTAAACCCATAAAAATTCTAGATAACATAATTACATGAGAGATTAATGCTGGACCACGCCACAGCTCATCTACTCCAGAATACTGTTTCACACCAATTGTTTCTGGACATTCTCAAGAAGAATAAGACAAAGACAAAGCCTTCATCTCTCAGTTCCCTGCAAATAATCTTTAGAAGAATCTTACCTGTCTCTCCAACCTGGAGGTAGTATCGAGGCATCAGTTCTAGTAGTCATTGATACACTGGTCCTCCATGAATTTGACTAACCCTTTCTTAAAGCTATCTATGCTGGTTGCTGACACCAACGATTCTGGCAGAAAGAATTCTTTCTTTTCTGTTTTCAAAATCATGTAGCTTAAGCTATGAGCTTCTTAAATATTGCCAGGTAGTGTTTGTTGCTTTGCACTAATATTAGAATTGCACTCTTTCATAACTATCTGCCTAATCAAGTTCAGCTAAAATAACAATATAGGGCAGATTAGTTTATTGGTACCACATAAGAATTGGAAATAGCCTCTGGCAGTGCACTTATATTGTCTCTTGTGATTAATAAAACATTAATATAATAGCATGCTGATTTAATTGCATAAATGTCATTGGCTGACCCCTCATTTGAGATTAATGGTGCCATTTCTGGACATAATGGCATTCAGGTTTGCAGTTCTACAACATATATGATCCACAAAAGTTTCCTAAAAAGTAGTCCCTGGTTCTTACAGATTTTCAAATAAGCAGTGAAATCAGAGGACACATTAGTTTTAACAGGATTCTTAAGACTTACTGACCTTTCTTGGGTTGTGGTACCAAACCAGCTTCTACGTTTTGACAACAGATTACAAACTTGCAAGCACAGTTTTTGAAATATAATACTTCTGAACTAGGAAAGTGACAAGGATGCAAATCTACTATAATGGCAAAAATGTTACCCAAGTGTGGCTAAGCCTATTATCTAATATTGCTTTGTCAGAAACTGAAAATCAAATACCTTAAGTCTCCTGGAAAGGCATAACAGAAGAACTGAAGGAGGAATGTTACTGTTGTAGCTGTTTGTTGTCTATTCAGACATGAAGTTGCATCATAAAATCACAACAATATTATGCATTTAGGCATAAACATGCCCTTACTTTTCAAACAGGAGTGAGAGCCACAACCACAGTCTGTAGATCAGACTTTGTAGAGTAGTACTTAGAATGCTAAATTAGGATCTAAGGCGGCATCCACACTGTGCACCTTGGTGCATGAAGCTGAGGCTGGTCTTGGCTTGAATCATTCTGGACTGGAGTGGAGAAATTGATGCACTCCAGTGGTCATCAGCTTTGCTGCAGCCCCACCCTCACCTTCTTGGGAGGCCATGGAACAAAAGTTCCCTGACCTCTAAAGTTGCAGACTAGGTTGATTTTCACAGCATGCAACATACAGTGAAATGGCACAGCATGCTGCAAATGATGAAATGGTGCCAGGCTCCACACAATGTTCGGACCAATCTAGCCTTCCACATGACAGATAGCTGGAAATGCTTGGGAGACTGCTTTAAAGTGGTTTCCCATTTGAGCACTCCATGGCATGATTTTCCCCCTAAAGAGCACTCCAAGTTAAAGGCCTATGCAGCCAAGCCATTCTGTAAAGTCTCCCAGGGACCACTCCATTGGGCGGATATTGTGTTTCCAGGAAGCACAGCAGGTAGTACAACCCAAATAAACTATGCGGAAGCTGCATGAGGCCAGGATTCAGACTTCCATTCATGTGCTGTAGTAAGACTAAAATGGGATACAGAATAATCATCACTTGACCTCCTTGGAAGAAAGATGGAATATAAATAAACAACTCAAGAAAATTCTAATATTTAATATATGCAATCCCAAAATACTAGCCTGGTGGGGCAGAAACTTCTGCAAGAGAATTTGGACACCCACTGAAAATTGGTCATGATAATATCAGACTAATTAAAATGTATCTCTGATCTGGCACACAGAGGCATCTCTCTCTTTCTTCTCTCTCATTCTCTTTTTATATATATAAAAAAGTTTAGATACTAAAAAGTGACATAAAAGTCCTAACAATCATAAACATCATCATCAGCCACATGCTAATGGACAGGTAGTTAATGAGCAGGCTGTGTTCAAAAAAGATACTTTTGTCCTCATCCTACAAAGGTCATGGGTACACAGTGGTCATGCTTCCTTATTTACAATAAAGCAATATTAGATTAATTATTTATTGCATTTTTCAGGTAATCACTTTATAGAGTTTTGCAAACATTCTGTTCCAGCATAGTATAAAGATTTAATGGAAGCCAGGATATGGAGCCAATTATTATTATTATTTTGATGATAAAAAATTATCAAGATAGGCACTATGTGTACCTTGTAATAAAATATGAGAGATTTGTGTAATTTGTGGTTTCAGTAACACCCAGTGTCAGGCTGCCATAAAATATGTTTTGGGGTGGTGGTGGTCATAAAAATGGACCATTTCCCTCCATTTAAAGACAGCAGGAGTGGTCAGCTCTGCTTTCTGTCATACAAATTACTTTTGTATAGAAATTAGTGGAGGGAAGCTTTTAAAAAAAAAGAAAAAGGAACCACACCAACTTCTGCTTCATGAAAGAGTTTGTGTGTTTGATTTTAAACTGCTGCATAGATCAAGGTGTCCATGATAACTTACAGCTTTTGTGTGTCTGTGCGAGAAGTCACAGTGCACTTGCTACACTGGGGTTGATGGAAGTTCAGTCAGATGAACGTGTTTAAAAGCAAAAGAGAACATTCCAGACCGTAAATGTGAAAAATAGCAGATCATATACACTACGGTGCAGATGATTTTAACAAATGGAATCATTTTTTCCACCTTGCTTGAGCATATACAGATGTTAACTCCTCAAACCTAAAGAAAAATGGAATTAATGACGGCCTAGCAATACTTCCAGAGAAATGGACACACACGCTCATGGACTCATATACTTCTTGAACCTAAAGAAATGGGGGGAAAGGCTCTACTAAGTACTTCAGGTAAATCAGAGTAAATCAAACACAAGAGAACTCACAGAGGAAATTTCCCCCTGCCACTTTTTTTCTCTTTTCTTTCTCGAGAGAAGCAGGTCATATAGTCGGATGTACTGTAAGTGCTTCAAAATCAATGTGTGACCTTCTCAATCAAAGTCTTTAGTAAGATTATGAGCCTGTGGATCTGGCACAAGCATCTGTCTCCCATAAAGTAAATAATAATATCTGAAATGTAAAAGTAATCTGGCATAACTAGTATTCATCAAGAAGTAAGCCAGATGGAAATTAGGCAGAGATCATTAATAGATTAGAAGTGATATATGATCACTAAGGCTCTTTCCATGTGGCTAGTATACTAGCCACTTTGGTACTTTGGTTTGTGTTAACAGAACATCATCCTAAAAGGCTACCACATGCATTCAAACTGACCCTTTCTGCACAGGCCTGCACTCTCAGCCTGGAGTGGCCTTTAGACTAGATGGTCTGCATTAAGACCAGATACAGACCAGCAGTGCCACCTCACTAGCATACTCTGCTTTCACTGAACAGACCATGGAGCAAGATTTGGCATCCAAATTTCACTGTATCCCTCTCTTCCAGTAAGTCATTTGAAAGTGTATCACAAATAGACTGTGATATAGTAAACCATGGAGAGGGTGCAAATAGCACACTTTCATGATTCGGTATACCAAGGCTGCCCTCCTTATGGCTGGGCCTCCAGAAGCAGCACTGGAAATGTGCTGTTTCTGCACATGCAGTCCAGAGACCCTGGCCAACAACCTATAAAGCCTAGGAATGAATATTCCTGATCTTTGAACTTGGGATGGAATTGACTTGTCACAATGCCAACAACCCTCTTCCCATCCAGTAGCAACTCCTATCACCTTGGGAGGAGTTACCTATAATGGACTGAGGCAGCCTACCTTGGTGCAGAATAGCTTGGTCCAGCATGAAAACAGACTTTTACTTTATGTCTTTTGAGATTTAGCATAATATTCTGAATCTGTTCAATTAGTGCCTTCTGTGACCTACTGCATCAGTGATTAGCAGATTCATTCCAGTCTGGATTTGTCAGCTTCCGTAATAAACCTGCTTTTGTTGAATCATCCTAATCTTGCTATCTTATTAATGGCTTATCCAACAAAAATGTTCACTGGTATTTTATCATCATTTCCCCCAGTTTCTTTTTTGCACTGGGCTTCATTGATCCACACATTAGTGCAGATCTGTGAGGTCTGGCCCCCACTGATAGGGTGTGATCCCAACTGACCCTGATAGAGATTATCAGTAGACCCATTTAAATTAGTGAACCAGCAGACCCTGAACCAGAATACTGGAGGCATGCAGAAGACATGCCTCCTATGTTTGAATCTACCAGGAGTTACAGTTTCGTAGCACAAAAAACACACTACTGAAATGCATCACCTAAAGGCTTGGAGACTAGGAACCTTTGTCTGGAGCCTGGCCAATGGCATGCTTTGAGGCCAGGGTGGGGGCTAGTCTTGGCCATCACCATTGTGCAGATGGCACTGCTCCAGACCATGCTTTTCCATGGCTAGAACCAGTAGTTCTGGCTGGAGCAGACTGAGGGCTTGTCCCCAAGGAATAAAAAGTCTGCCAAGACTCTCCTTTTGCCTCTGAGCGTCCCCAAGCCAGGGTTTTTAGCGAGGTTCCAGCGCTACAAAACATGGAAATCGCGCGACAAAATACATGCACTTTAAACAACTCTTCCAGCGCTCTTTCTGTAAGTCGCGGGTTTTCCTCGCTACATTTACCTTGAGGACGCTCTGTGGCAAAAGGGGTGGGGATTGCCGCCTGCACACACACAGCAGAAACACAAAAGCAGCTTCACTTTCTAAAGCTCAGAACTAAAGAGCCAGAATCACACAGAATTGCAACATTGTTGCAATCACTGTGAGGTGTGAAATGGGTGGATTATTGCTAGGGGTGGATTTTAAAGCGACAACAGGGAAAGTGATGAGTGAATGAGCGATCGTGCGCTGGACAGGGTGGATTTTTGAAAGCCGTAACAGGGAAAGTAGTGAGAGTGAATGTTTTCCAGCACGAGAAGCCATTTAAGGGGGGAAGAGGCAGAGAGCCGATCGCTGTTTTTCCTTTGGACTTGTCAGCGCTCGTGCGCTGGGCAGGGTGGATTTTTGAAAGCAAAAACAGGGAAAGTGGTGAGAGTGAATGTTTTCCAGCACGAGAAGCCATTTAAGGGGGGGAGAGATCTGGGAGACGAACAGAGAGGCGATTGCTGTTTCTTGTTTGCACTTGATCGGATTGTCTTCCTGGTTGTGGCCACACCGAGCACAGTCCCTCCCCATTCCCGCTGGCACCCTATGAACAAGAGCAGGGGCAGGGAGAAAAAGATGCGCGCAAAGAAAACAGGGATCCTATGGGGACGGAAGGTGCGTTAAAAACACGCATTTTCCTGAGCCTCATGTGGACGCTTATTCCTGATTTGCATGGCACTTTTAAAGTCCACTTCAGTAGAGTCACAGTAGAGTGACAGTGGAGAAGTAAATAAGTCTTTTGGGGACTCCCCCTGACTGGTTCTGACCATGGACAGGTAAATGCAGAAAAGGCCAATGTCAGTTGAATGGAGTGTGTAAAATGCTGCTTCATATGCTTTATGAAGCATTAAAACCTTGATCCTAGAGCAACATGAGCACCTAATTCAGCTCAATTTACCCCTGACTGTCCCTCCTAGCTTTCTCAGGACCTGAATGTGGTGGAGCCATTTGTTACCACATTGGACTGCACAATGGCATTGTTATGTGACCCAATGCAATTTTGGACCTATCAAGGCTATGCCAGCCCATGTCTAGCCTGTCATGGGTTAGAGGAAGCTCCAGTTGTTCCATCATTTTGCTTGACTTGGCAACATATGTTCTCACACATCAGGCTCCAGAAAATCATGCAGTGGTCACCTTGCTTTAACACTGTTTCCTAGATGTTCCACCTTAAGTAAGAGCAATCATAAAGCATATGAAATGGCATTTTCACACTCCTATGGTTGATGTCTTATCGAGAATTTGCACATGACAGCTGCATTTGTGAGCATTTTTTTTAAAAAAAATCATCTCAAAAGAGGCTTAGAGGTGCTAGAATTCAGATACTAATATTCCCATCCCACCCCTAATCCATGTCTGAGAATGCTATTTGGAAGTAAATATTATGGCCTTTAGTATATCAAGAACTATCATGTTGGCGGTACCACCTATAAGCTGCTTTCGGGCAACTTTTTTTTCATTGTGCAAATATGCAACTAACTTGTCCATAAAAGATAGTAAATATGCACCATGACTTGCTGTACCCTTAACAACCTCCCTTCACGCCTCTAATGAAGAGTTAAATTGACAACAATGTGGGTTTCAACTGTATTTCATAGTATCTAATGTGCCATAAAGCTCTTGGGCTTCTTCTCACTTCATCTTCTTTTATGTCATTTACTGTAATATCAGCCTGTTGGGAAGCTGAGGCTTTAATACAGCTTCTCCTATCATTTTCAATGTTCTAATGTTTCAGAGAGTTATAGTAGGGGTGTTACTAATTCTGGTCTCTGATACTAAGACTGAAAAGGAGGAGTATAATTGCACTTGAACTTGGCATTACAGAAGTTTAATTCCCCTAAGCTACTTCCCCTAAAATTAGATTATAACTTGCCAAATCACATTAGAATCCTAATCTCCCTTCTTCTTCAATATGGTCATGGCAGAGATGTAACAAGTTGAAGCCAAGTGAAATATCCTGAGAACTAAGAAGTTCCAAAACACACTTGCTTAAGTTCTGAATGCTTTTCTAAGATGTTTATGACAGCTCACTGGCCCTTTCTGCACTTACTTTTGATTCAGAATAAGAGCCTCTTAGAATAAGGGTGAAGGTACAGACCTTAGGCACCCACCTAAGTCAGTACATATGAGGGAAAGGACAAATTTTATTCACACCTGTAAGTGATCCTAGGCCCTGTCCCCATGCAATTGAAAGTCTGCTGGAACTCTTCTTTTGCCTCTGAGCGGCCCCATTCCAGGCTTTACAAGGCACTTAGGGAGCTTGGGAAAGTGAGAAACCCGTGATAAAATATGTGCACTTTAAAGAAGAGTTCCAGCGCTCTTTCGGCGATTCGTGGGTTTTGCTTGCTATATCTGCCTTGAGGACGCTCCGTGGCAAAAGGGGCGGGGATTGCTTGTCTGCACACACAGCCAAAAAGCATTCACACATCTGAGAAATGCAGCAGGTTCGCTTCCTTTCCTTTGTAAAAAGAGCCAGAATTGCTCAGAATTGCAACATTGTTATCAAGTGATCTGTGAAAGCCTTAAAAGAGAATGAGCGAAGGATCGCGCTGCCGATGCCTGCAGCCACTGACTTTGATGGGGCAGAAAGCCTTTTCTAACAGAGAACTGAGTGAAAGTAAGTGCTGAAAGTGAATGAATGAGCGATCATCTGCCTTTGCTAGGGGCGGGAAGCCGTTTCAGGAGACGGAGATCTGGCTATTTTTCCTTTTAACAAGAGAGGGGGCGGGGGGGAAAAGATGCCCGGAAAGAGAAGACGGCTACCATGGGGACGGAAAGTCCGTTTAGATCGCGGCTACCATGGGGATGCTTATTCCGGAAGTGGAGGGGACTTTTAAAGTCAGCTATAACAGAGTGACGGCAGAGGAAGCCGAGAGGGGCTAATAAGTCTTTTGGGGACAGGGCCTTAGATTTACTGCTCTGCAGAGATTTGATGGTCTTAATTGATGGTGACCTAAATGCTTCAATTGGTAACAATCATCAAGGATATGAAGATGTCCTGGCCATACTTGGCATAGGAGAGATTAAGTGCAATGACATGTATCTACTACATACTGAAGAACAAGTCCCAGCATCATGAATGGATGAAACTTATAAATCCTTCTTGCAAGCTCCAGTTTCTAAGGATGTTCACCACCAATGTACTGCCCTTGAGCAACTAAAAGACAGAAGTAAAACAGTAAAAACAATAATGGATTTAGGATGACCAACATCAAACAAATACAAATACAAAGACCTGTAAGAATATTGACCATTTAACAAGCACGTCTATACCTGCCTCAAAGCATAATGGAATGAAAATGAAATATCTGTCAGAATAACATTGCAGAAGAACTCGAGTAAATTGTACATCAACATGAATATTGTGACTATTGCAATACACTGAATTTCCTTAGACCCATTAATTCAACACATCAGTGACTACATCGGGAAAGTGTACAGCACATTGGGAGTTTTGAAACTGAATGGCTAAATCACTGGTGTATTTTCACTGGTGCAACTGTCCTGTCTAGAAGGGGTTTTAGCTGAACCACCAACCATAGATGGCCCTAATAAAACCAGTGAAGTAGAAGATAGAGACATGGAAATTTGGTTTGGGTTTGATTTGGTTCAGATAAAACTGGGTGATTTGACACGGATCATACTGAACTGAACCAGGGGTTGTTCAATTGAACAGGTCAACCATCTGATTCAGTTCAATCTGGATTAATTTTGCCTCCATTTGGCCTTTTAAATTAGGTCAAACTTCTTTGACCTGGTTCTAAACAGAACCAAACTCATCAATGTGCAGTTCAGCTCAAACCTAACCAATGAATTTTAGATTATGCACATCTTTAGTAGGAAAACTCAGCATTCTTAAAGTAAAAGCTGCCATCCGTCAATTAAAAAAGGAAAAGGTGCAGGAATAAATGAAGTTACCATTGAACTGCTTAAAGCTGGTAGCAGCACCTTACCATTTTTGCTCTGTCATTAATATGGTAATGAAAGGAGATACCAAATGCATAGTAACAAGCAATAATGGTTACACTTTTCAAGAAATGGCACAGTAAAAAATGCATAGGAGAAGCCTTTTGTCAACAGTAAACATGAATCATGAAAGTCATCAGACAAAGAATCACAACCAGACTAGAACTAGCTCAAGGGGAACATTCTGGATTCTGCTGGGAGGGGAGGGGAATGTTGCTGTTGCTTAACTGTATGTATGTATGTATGTATGTATGTATGTATGTATGTATGTATGTATGTATGTATGTATGTATGTATGTATGTATGTATGTATGTATGTATGTATGTATGTATGTATGTATGTATGTATGTATGTTTCTATCCTGCTCTACACCCAAAGGTCTCAGGGCAGTTAATAACATTTAAAATCCAATATATTAAAACAATAAAAAAGTAAGTGCTTTACAGTATCTTTTTAAGGAATGCATTGCATATGATCAAATTCTAATTAAAAAAGAAGAAGGAAAATTATATGGAGACAGAATTATCCTAGGAAGGCATGGGCTTAAGTAATGGGCAAATGGAAAAAATAACTGAGAATTCTTCTGTGACAAATATTTGCTATATACAATGATTTAATGGTTCAGTTGTGATCTGTGGTGATTCACTGCAGAAATGGGCAATTACGGGCTACTGTAGAAAGCCTGGAAAGTTCTTCTATGGCAGTTTGACAGGTCTGTCTGATGCAAAGTGCACAAATTCTGGCTGGATTCAGAGTTTATTTTAGGGATTCATTATGCATTCAGGGAACAGACAGCAAGTTAGCAACTGTAAAATGATACTTTAGCAAAATGTTGTTGCTGAAATCAATCAGAGGAGGATAATAAGCCACCTTATACAGAATTTTTGAAATAAACTTAGCAATACTAACATAATTATAAGGTACATAAGTTTGTCTTTAATCAATAAGTGTCATAAAAACTTGAAGATTTGTGTGTGGTATGTTATTAACTCTTAATGCATTAAACTTTTCTGATTTTATAAACAGAAATCCCAAGTGAGTGATCAGTAATGGTGTTTGATGAAAAGTATCCTGAAAATTTGGAGTTTGCAGAATGCAAAGTCCTTTTTTAAAGAAGTTATTCAAGTAATATAGATCAGCTGCATGCAACACTAGGTATTAATATATTAATATATTGCCATGGCTATAAAATGTCAACTTTGCCTAGAGCTAAATGGTCTTAGTGGTTTGATATATTGCGATCCTACACTTCTGAAGACATATAAAAATGAAATTACTCAGAGTCTAAGTGATATAGCAGGAGAAAATTACATATGAGGGTTAGAGCCTCCTGTAACTTGCCATTTCTCAACTATATAAAACTGCAACTTGGGATGGAATTGTACTTGTCAACATAACACATTACCCTTAAAGGGAAGCAATTTGGATTTCAGCCTTAAGTGCTTCAGCTAGAAATAAGTTCCTGCATCCTCCTTTACTCTTCCTTGCTAGCCTTCAGCTAGGTTCACGCACACAAGGATGCTGGAATACAGCAGATATTATGTTTATAGAAGCCCCTTTAGTAAGAACATTTGAATAGTTCGCTGCTCTTTGCATATGTCTTGTTGGGAAAGCAATTAAATTAAAAAGGAATGGAAATAAGGAATGAGGAGAGGGACAGACATTAATAATGCAGTATAACTAAGAAAGAAAAAGAGGAGTAACAAAATGAATGACATGAAATTAATATGGAATAAGGGGAGTGGAAATAAAATATAAAGGAAGAATACTGGTATTGATAAGAGAGTGAAATGAATAAAGAATAAGCTCAAAGTAGATATAAATATTATTAAATTAAGAGGGGTGATAATAGGGCATAATGTGAAAAGAAGTAGAAATTAATCAACCAGTAATTGTGAAATGCACCCTGCTAATATAAATTGATAGCTAAAATGTTAATTAAAGCAGAGATGGAAAAGATGATCACTTGGTTTCAGCAGCATCCTGATTTTTGTTTGAGCCATGATCAATCTGACATTGGGTTCCTAGAGTTAGTGCAAAATTTGACCACCCACTTATGCATCCACCTAACAGTTGTCCTATCTATCCCATCTTTAATCAATTTTTAAATAAGTATGGTATGAGACACTTTGTCAAATGCTTTGCTTAAGTCACGATACAATATGTCTACAGCATTTCCCTGATCAGCCCATCCAGTGATTCTGTCATAAAAGGATATTAGATAAGTCTGGCATGACTTGTTTGTTACAAATCCATGTTGGCTCTGGTTAATTACTACATTCCTATCTAAGTGCTTGCACACATGTTGTTTAATAATTTGTTTGAGGATCTTGCCTGATATTGAGGTCAGGCTCAGAGGCCTGTAGTTTCCTGGGTCAACTTTCTACCCTTTCTTGAAGATGGGGACAACATTTGCCCTTCTCCAATCTTCTGGAATTCCCCTGTTCTCCAGAAATTTTTGAAGATTACAGAGAGTAGTACAGCGATTATATCTGCTAATTCTTTCAGTACCTTAGAAAGTAATTCATCTGGGCCTGGGGACTTGAATTCATTTATGTTGGCTAAGTGTTTCCTCACTTTTCCTTTGTCCACACAGAGCCTTGAATCTCTTGTTTCATCAACATCACTATGATGGTCAGCTAGTTTTTTGGTTCCTTTCTGAGAGAAAACAGATACAAAATAGGAGTCCAATCTAGAGGTTACCAGAGCATGGATAACTATGGCCAAGTCATCTCTGTCCAAAACAGGCTTCAAGTGGTGAAGCCAGCTGTGGTTGGGAATAGGCACTCCTGGTCACAGCTTCCACCTGAGCTTCTAGTGTCAGCACAGAGTCCAAGAGTACCACCAAAATTTGCATCTGACCCTTCCAGGGCCTTATAACCCCATTGAGGACAGGGTGCCTGTCACGACTTCTAGCAGACCGTCCAGTGCCTGCCCTCCGAAAAGTAGCTGAGCACTTCTAGGTTGCTGGAAGCGTGCATTAGGCCAAGTGAGTACTACAGGTCTAAAGCAATAAACTGGTAGCAAGCGTTATAATAGTAAACCAAAACATGTTTATTAAGAATAACAATTAGAAAGGTAAGAGAGAAAATAGAAAGTTCAGATAAAGCAAGAGAAAATTCAAAAGTCTCTTAATATAGCAAGCTTCAAGCAAACAGCTTTCTTAGCTTAAAAGTAACCAGTTGCTTCTAAGCAGATTATCCTATCCACTTCCCTCTTTGGTTTGCTCAGCCCACAAGCTCAAGCCTCCAGCAACTGAATCCCAGTTTCAACAAGGGTTAGCCCTTCCTTGCTAGGCTGTGGGTTCCAGCCTCTGGTCTGTTCTTCTGCATAGTTCCTTCAAAGCAACAACCAGACATGGTTTCCTCCTTCAGCTTTCCCTCCCAAAGAACAAGACCGGCCTGATCAGTTCCCTTTTGGAGAAAAGATCCCTTGGTCAGTTGCTGGCAAAGTCTCCCTCAGAGACAGATCTCCACTGTCAGTCTCCTTCAGAAATTGCCCAGCCAAAAGACCCAGTCTGCTGCTTTCTCTGCCTATTATACCTTTCTAACCCTAGCATCTCGATTGGCTGTTACCACTGGTAACCGAGGGAAACTCCTCCTGCTTGTCAATCAAGCCCCCAGGTCCCTGGACAGGTTTTCCCTCCAAATTGCCAGCAGCCAATCAATGCATAAGGGCCCAGGCAATGTTTCCCACCTTTTCTGCTATCTGCAGCCTAGGCTTGCAAATGCAGTTTTCCAGGGTTTTTCACAGGTAGAAAGCTATGCATTATGCAAAGGGCCAAAGCACTATCACTGCCCTCTGCAGCCTTCAGCCTGAAACTGTCACAGTGCCTCCAACTACATGGATCCAAGACCCTGTAATACACAGCACCTCTGTCTTGTCTGGATTCAGCTTCAATTTATTGGCCCCCCACTTCTAGCACTTCAACTACCTCTCCGGATTCAGAAGGCACAGAGAGCTGGGTATCATCTGCATATTGATATCACTTCAAGTCTCCTGATGACCTCTTCCAGCGGTTTCTTGTAGATATTAAAGAGCATGGGAGATAAGATTGGCCCCTGGGGAACCCCGCAAGTGAGTTTTGGAGTACAACAATAAAATGATAAAATCCATAAAGCAGTAAAATATTTAAAAGATAACTTTCCTTCTGGGGAAGAAAATCATTAGAAACCTGATACAACATTAGAGTTGGGGCTTTGATAATTTCCTATTAAATAATAATGAGAGGAAAATCAAAGAGGAAAAAATATATATTAATCAAATTGAAAAACAGTGTTTTTGACAACTTTATGTTAAAAACACAAACTCCAGAAAAATGAATAGTCAACTAATTTAAAGTATTTATTCAACTACACCTAAGATAAGAAGGCTGATTTAAATAATAGTTCAATGTTCCTAAATGGTTCTAATCTTATGAAACCAGGTCCTATTATTGATTTTATTTCTCTGGTTGCCCTAAACATTATTGACAAAGTAGAATGTTGATAACTTCCCCTTTAAATGAATGCTTTAGAAGTTAAACCATAAATTAGGAATCTGAAGATAAGAGGTTGAGTGTGTGCTGTATCTCAGGATAGCAGAAGTCACTTGAAACCTGAGAATAAATGAATGGTAGTTTCACTGAATTCCTTGCTTAAACAGATAACAGATGGATGAACTTACGTATATGGTATAATGAATTCTTATCTGCCCCATTAGAATTTTACTTATGTCTAACTGATAACAACTAACAAAATGGGCAATGCTGACTCAGAACGTATTAGTAGTAAGTTGGAAGCAGCCTTGAAAACTGTCTTTTTAGAACAGTTAAAAAGAGTTAAATGAGCAATATTAGTGTATTTTGTTGGTACATCTAATAGAGATGTGCAAATTCAGGTTTTTTTGAAAAGTTCAAATTGAACTGTTTTATTCAACTGTGTATGATTTAAACCAAACCACACCCTATTCAAAAGGGGGCAATTCAATCTGAATTTAACCACAATTGTTTGTTTGATGGTTTGAAGGAAATTATTCATTGAATTGAATGTGGTGTCTTCTAAGGCGGATAGGGACAAATAATAATTATTTTTCTTCTTTTGATGTATGATTTTATCTTTGTATATTTTATATGATTCTGTGCTTTGTAAATTGATTGATTGATTGATCATTGTAAACCTGAAGACAAATTAAAATAGATCCAGGTAGCCTGCTTCTTTCAAGCATGCCTGAAGCTGGACTTCTGTCCTCATGCATTAGTTGTTTAAACAATTTGGGATACAGGTATATTGCTTAGAAATGTTTTTTCAGGTGATTCCAGCAAGGTAGTTAGTAGCACTTGGAGACTAACAAGAGAAGGGTTGGTGGCATGAGCTTTCGTAGACACGTGTACTTCTTCAGATGCTAAGGGACTAACTACTAACTACTACCTTGCTGGACTTTTCGAATTAGACTAATACGACTATTTCTCTGATATTTTTCGGGTGAGATTGTTCCTGTGCCAGGTCTGCTCCCCCCTTTCATGAACATTTCTGGTTAGAAACTTCTTTAGGGTTTTTGTGAAGGCTTAACTTCTCTGGGAAGTTATCTTGAACTATATTAGAAGTAGGGATGTGCACAGATATTCAAAAATTCAAAAATCTGATTCAGATTTGATGAATATTGACATTCAAATTTGAATCGGATTTTCAAAAATCTGAATTTACAAATTCGACCAAATTTTGAATTTTTGGAACTCCGATACGGGTTTTGAAATAATTCAACTGAATAGATCCATTTATATCACATCCGAATATTGGGTCTCTTTGCACATATAACATGGGGTGACAACGGGACAAAAACGGGATGTGTGCAAATTCAAAAATTGGATATGAATGTTCCTGACATTCATAGTAATCAATTTGAATCAGATATTCAAAAATATGGATCCAGATAATCCAGATTTGAACTGGATTTTTGAAAATTTGGATTTTTGAATTTTGAATCAGCTTGAATTTTCAAATGTTCAAATTGACTAGAGTTCAAATGCAAAAATATGCATCTGTGCATATCCCTAATTAGAAGCTTACCAAAGAACATATTTTTCTTTCATCACCCTAGCAAGCTATTTTATTCTTTATTCAAAATGTTATTTTAAATAGCCAAAGTAATCTGAAAAGCTGAGCCTTCTTACAGACTGTGTTTTAATTTGTGAAGTAAAAATGGGTCCAAAACTGTCATCATCACATCTCCTGGCCATGATTTCTACTCTTTATCCTTTGATACTAAACTTCAACACGACATCACTAATTCTCATCAAACACTTCCTCAAATATTTTTGCCTTGCGCTTTCACAATATTGTGCAAAAAAATGCATGCACAAAAATAAAGCATGACTTATAACCAACATGACTGCTTATAATTGGTGAACAAAATATTAGTGTATATGAGCTGCATGATCATGAGATCAAGCAATGCATGTTTCCATGGCTACACTACAAATTTTCTACTCAATGTATTTCAATATTATGAAATCTGCTGTTGCACACAGTGAAGAGTATTACAAATTAGTTTATTTCATGACTTAAGTTTTTTTTCTTTAGAAGCAAGCAGGCATTTTTTTAAGAGTGGAAGTTTATTGTGACAAGTCCTATACTATAAAGAGTCAAAATTCAAACTGAAAAGAGATGAAGGGGCAGAAGGATGTTTTAGACTACTGTAACAATTAGATAAAGTTTACTAGTTACTACAAGAATGAGTTCAGAACCCAGGGAAATGAAATTAAAATCCAATTTGGTCTTGTGGCTCATATCTCATACTCTGCAAGTTTGATTCTTCACTCCTCCACAAAGCCAGCTGGGTGACCTTGGGCTAGTTACAACACCTCATAAACTGGGGAAAATTTACAAAAATATGTCAACTAAATGCTGGAAATGCAAAAAAGTGGAGGAACCTTTTACCATATGGTATTAATCGAATGTGGGAAAATTCTTTGATTGAATCCCACCTGCAAAAATGTTGGGGATTCGTATTTGTGCATGAATATTCAAATGAGTATTCGTGCATGAAACGAATGCAACCCCCATCCCTCCATTTTCACCCCCTTACACTTATCTGTCTTCCTTGTCACTGCTGCGCTGCCTTCTAAGGGCCCAAAAGGTAAGGGGGCACGTGAGAGGCTTCTAGTGGTGTCACCAGGCCTACTAGGTGTTTGTCGTGAGAAGGAGAACAGAAAGCTCTGTCAGCCTCCATGAGTCCACTTAAAGGTGAGAAAAGTGAATAGAAAGCTTTCTCTTCTTCTTCTTCAATTTATATTTGTCTTCCACTTTGTGCAAATTTATCAAAACCATTTAAAATTGAAACACCATTTCCTTACTAGAACAAAGGTGATACCAAGCTGTATTGGTGACTGTATTGGAGAATTCACTTTACTTCATTGATAACAATGCAGAAGTTGCATGTATGGCCGTATCCCAAAATATATATCCAACTTCTGAAATCCCTTCCATGATAAGTTCCTCCTCAGGTTCAACGGAGGTTGGTTTACATTATGGGTACCATTGAAAACTGGACATATCAGACTCTTGACTCAAAGAGAAATAAAAAGTACTTTTCTTCATTTTCAAATCATAGTGATTCAAATATTTTTTATAGTGATCAAAGTGGGTTCACTTTGCAAAGTGGCCAAATACTATCTGTTTGCACTGTAACCATCTTCAACTTACAGAGGATTTCCTGGATAAAATTCAAAATGTCACTACAAACAGGAAAACTGGTGCTGAAATCTGTAACAGAATTCCTGCTCAGCTTGTCCAGAAGGTATTATAGCTTTGAACATATCTTGGCTTTAAATATCTCAGTATAGATCTAAATGAGATTTCCAAAATGTTTATACTTTTGTTCAGATTAAGAATTACTCCACTACATAACAAAGCCATTGAAAACTTTGATTTCAAAAGGGCCCGGTCCTTAATCTCCTATTTTTTTTTTAATTCTCACTGTATGTTAAGTCTGTCTGTGTGTGTGTTCTCAAACAGTAATAAATTATATTCACAAGCACTCTTGTGCCTCTGTGTATCACTGTGCTTCCATTTGAGAAAACCACTCACCTTTTTTTTAATTTGTAATTTTATTGAAAGAATATAAAAAATAATACATAACCACACATCATACTTCCGTATTCCAGAAAACCACTAATCGATGCTTTTGTTTGAGGAGTTTGAAACAGCTGCTGGTTCCCTAATGGTTAGGTTTACACTGCTGGTAATTGCCCTCAGAATGTGGCTGTACAGTGTCATTTCCACCATCACTGAGGCCCTTGCTTCATTAGCCTTAATTCTAGAACAAAGACCCCCATAGTAAGATTCTGGGCCTCATAAATCCACAAGTTAATGCAGATCTGTGAGGCTACATCCCTCACTGAGATGCTCTGTCTGCACTAGATGGAGCATGAACTCAATCAGGGAATACTAACAGATATGATTAAGTATGTCTACCAGTGTACCACAGGATCTGATTCAGGACAAGCAGAGTGTGCAAAAAACATGCCTTCTGTGTAATGGACTTCTATGGGACACATTTCAGTGGTGCACCAAAGTATGCTGCTTAAATGCATCTTCTAGACACTCCAAGGTCAGGAACTTTTGTTTCTGGTCCTCAGAGGCATCAGAGCTCAGCCTGGACCAGCTCAGATTTGGACCACTGCCATTGTGCTGATGGTGTCAATGGCATGGTCAGAATCAGCAGGCCTGGGATGTTCCAGACTGATTCCAATCACAGATCTTTCAGTGCTGAAAGGACCTAAGATGACCTCAGAAATGACTGGGCAGTAGATGGGCAGTAGGGCAGCCAGGGCACCAGCAACATTCCTCTTCCATCTGTCAAGCCCAGCACCAGAACTGCTCCTCAATGTATCTTGTAGAGCTGATCATTTATTTGGCAGCTTTAAGATCATAACAACCCCTACTTATGGTTCAGTCTGGTGCTGCATGGAAAACTCAGGGGGATACATCTAGGTCAAATTCTCCTGTTCTACCCACTGAGTCCCTACAATACACATTATGCTTCTAGAGGAAGTCAATGCGAATTTAGCAGAGTTCCCCATTTATAGACAAATGCCCAGTATATGAGAGCATGTGGACATATTCTCTCTAGAATCAATCTTACATGGAGGAGTTCAACATATAAGGCCACAAATTCAGGCATAGCCTGAGTAAAAAATAAATAAAATCATCAAATGTAAATCAACTCTGTACCATTATTTGAGCATGTATTTTATTGTTTATGAACTACTCCAAAAATGTATTTTATTCCAACACCATCTCAGTTCCAAACACCTGATCAGGTTTCCTCTGCTCTATGATCTTGACTGCCAATAATGTTGACTTTGGGCTGATGAGATCCTTAATTTTGCCATCCCAGAGCAGGTGGATTTTGATTTTAAGAAAGTTCAGGCTTGGACTTCAGAGAGATACCAAAAGCATTTGCTTTTATATCAGAATATTTATCATTTCCTTTAGGCCTATGTACTAAAAGCTGTATGTGGTTGTGCATGCTTTCCATTTGGATGACTCCCAGTGTCCTATAGCGACTAATTTGTTACAATCCAGTCAGTTTGGAAGCAAGACAATTTTCCCCCCCATCCTTGGCTTTCCCATCCAGCCAGTGCAAAGTGCCAATAATAGCATTATCAAGCATCTAGTTGTTTAAAAAACAAATTATATGCAAGACACAGCATATTTTGAGGCTGTCCTTGGATTATTTCTTTTCCCCCCTCAACCATAAGCTTTGCCTTTCATACGTTATGTCAGTTTTACTGTCATGGAAACACTGATTCCCTATTGCAATAATTTCTGTTGTAAAACACAGCTGTCTAGCAAATGCATGCTGGAGACATTTCCCTTCAGCATCTGCTAAACCTCAACTTAGAGTTCCTCATGTATACAAAGGAAAGTCACTCTCTATAGAAGGAATCAATCATGAAAGAGTGAGGTGAAATTAAAGAGTTCAGCTTTCCTTGGCTCTCTTTATGTCTTATTTAGTCTTCTAAGACCCTTTGTCATTGTTGCTGCATTCAAGCCAGGTGGTTCTGATTATTAGGAAAAACACTCTTTCATTCAAAACACAGAACTCCAAATGGTCATTGGAGGACTTTGGCCCCTAAGGAATTGAGTGCATAGATAGCAGAAGCTTGTCCAATGCTACACTTTCATGGACTCTAAAAGGAGAAGGAGCTAGGATGGGAGGACGGGAACCACCATGGGGGTAACAAAGTGGCAAGCAAATGCCACACACCTTACCACAGCTCCTGGAAAGCGGCAACTAGGGGAATTTACCATGAAAATCCCATGCAGAGTCACTGCAATTTTCTGGAAATTGAGCAAGAAATTACCTATTTTTTTTAATTCAAAAACCTTTATTGGCATAAAAGAATACACAAATATAGAAATCCCTTTATACAGTTGAGGGTGTTAATTGATAATTAAAAGTGAGGACTTGGTACAGCATGTGGATAGATACCACAACTGTAAACTACACGCTAGACCCAACACGTAGACATCTTTTTGTCTCTCCTCCAAATAATAGATTCAATATAACTGCTATCTTTGTTTTTTTTATATAAAATAATTTTAATTTTAAAACCCATACAGATCAGATAATACAAATATCATATAAAAAACAAGCATATATACATATAATTCAATCATTAAACCTATTCTATAAAGTGGATAAGAGAATCATCTGGACAGAAGAAATTAGCCATTTTCAGTGTCCACTGTAGCAATTCTGGATCAGATTATGTTTCTTGATCCACCTCATACCTCCCTCATTGAGTCTATATGAATAAAAAATGAAAACCTCCCAAAGGAAGCAGCCTCAGAGTTCTTTGATGGTGTGGGTCACCTCAGTTGGGATTATGGCAGTTTGGGAGCTGGAGCATCTGGATTTTAAATCAACAAGAGGACACATCTCCTACCACAGCAACAAGAATCAATCCAGACCTTTCGGAGTATCAAAATGTCTCATCTCTCCCATGTATGTAACCAACACAAATCCTAGTCAGCTGTTAGAATGATATGATATCAATATTCCTGATAAAGCAGCACTTGTAATCACTAGTTGTTACTCACTAGTTGTTCATCGCTAGTTGTTACTGTATTTTCATAATAAGATGTATAAAAGTTAACAAAGTATTAGAAGCGCGGGGCGCTTCTAAGGCCATCTGCTGGGACTCGAGAGCAGGAGAAGGTTTGTCTTTGTCTCTGCTTGAAAAGCCCATGAGCATTTGGTGGGCCACTGTGTGCGACAGGATGCTGGACTAGATGGGCTGTGGCCTGATCCAGCAAGGCTTCTCTTATATTCTTATAAGCACACAGGAACATAGACATCCAGGTCCCTGCATGCCCTGGGTTTACCTTAGGTGCCCATATGGATGTTACTAAAGAATGTAATAATGGTTTAAATAAAATGGCAAAAAGATGCTGCTACAGAATTCAAACTCCTTATTCTTTGGCAGGGACAACACTGCATGTAAATAAATTTTGGAGTATACTTTAAAAGCAGTCTCTGAAGTGTCCCACAATAGACCAGATCAGCTACCCATGGTCTACTGGGGGTGTGGAACTTGGTGCCATTTCATTGGGCTTCTAGAAGCAGCAACTGGACTTTGACATTTCTGGATACCCAGCTAAAACAATCTGTGCTGGCAGCCTGGAAGCTATTAGCTTTTCTTCCCAGCCTCCAAATCTGAGATTGGATGGGATGGAGTGGGATGGGATAGGCTGTCCACAATGCAGATAGCTTTTGGCACAGTTTGCCAGCAACCCTGCCATTCTTGGGCCAGATCACTCAGTCTGACCCAAGGCAGGCCCAGCATATTATAGGATAACGTGCCGAAAACAGGTTACCAGTCTAGAAAATGGATTGATTAGAGTGGGCATTCCTTACATTTTTGTGTTCACTTCTGATGATTTAAAAAAAAAACCTAGTAATTATGTTACTGAATCTGATGTACTTACATATATCATGTTACATCCAAGTAACCATCTTTCCTTTCTTGAGCTAGAAATTAACAAATGAATTATGGATCTTGATTCCCCAGAAAAATACAGAGAAATCCATCTGTTCTGAAAGCAGATTTTCACAGACCTCTTGAAGAAGTAGAAACACATTTGAGTCACTCCTGAACTTTAAAATATTTTGGCAAGAAACATTTGGGTTCTGTATGCATCTTCTGCTCTTCATAATCAGGACTGGAAAACGGCCTGCTGAGTATCAGCACCACCTATACAGTTGACAACACCAGTTTCCTGATTCTAACATGGTGGTTAGAATCTCCACTGGGAATGTGGAGCACTGCATGCTTTCCATTCATCAGTGGAACACATAAAATCGCTATATAGCGATACTCCAAGGAGAGTTTCTAGATGTGTTTAGCTAAGTATTGAGTAATCTATCAAATTCAGCAATGTATTAATGGACAAATCGTGAAGGAAGTCCAACATAGTTGCATTTCCTTTCCAAAAGAATACTTTTCAAGACAAAAAGGACCAGCAAAAAGAAACTGTAGAAACCAAGAGCTTCAAATCTATATAAAGTGTTTGATAGATTCCCACCAGTATCATCACTACAGTTACAGATGTTCAGAGCATATTGGAAAAAATGAAAAAAAAGGGAGCCAGGGTGATTAACAAGCAGACTTAAGGAAAAAATTATTAGATATAAGAGTTCTTTAAAAAGTGAAGAAACAAGATGGAAAACTTCGGTGAAATAAATGCTGACAAATTTTAAGAAACTAATTAGGGATGTAGTGTCAACTAGTTAGATGGTTAATGTGGTCAGAAACAGAAAAATTAGAAGTGAGACAGACTTTCAAGGTCTCTGATGTTCATAGCTTTGCTGCTTCCCAGGCTAGAAACCAAGATATGTAACTTCCCATGCTCAGTTGTTGTAAGAATGTAATGCAGCTGTCTGGAATGATGCAAGACTAAACCAGGGCGTATACCAATGCTGAAACTCTGTTCATGTAGCTTGCAAACACGTCTTACACACATTGACGCGTAGTTGGACTTTTAGCTGATAAGGAAGCCAAAAGTGTTACAGAGGGTGAAAAGAAAAATTTCCTCTAACACATCTTTAAATGCAAGTGCAGCCACCAGATACTGTTAGCCAAACCTAGTTAAAAGAAAATGTTGCAGCTCAAAAGGTGCATGTTAGGGATGTGCACAAATATTCACAACATTCAATATTCTGATGAATTCAGACATTCATATACTACTCAAATGTTTTGACATTTGTACACTGACATTTGTACTCATAGGAATGTTTCAGAACATTCATGAAATGCATACAAGTTTTCTTACATTTGATTTGACATGAATTGACTGCAAAAAAAAAACCCCATTCATGCACATCTCTACTCCACATGAACATTCTTCTGCATCACAGAATTTCCAAGTCATCTCTGTTACCTGATAAATCAACAGGAACCCTTCACTCTGCACAAGCCATCCCTGAATCTGGCTATTCTATCATCCAACAAGCTTCAAGTGCAAACAGAGACAAAAAGCTGAATGTGCCTGATCAGGCAAGCCTGCTATCAAACAGAAAATGTGCTGAGTTTTTGTTCCATCTGTACCAGGCTCCGCTACGTAAGGCTTACTTCACAGAGTAGAAGCCAAACTTTGCCACGTAAGGCTGACTCATGAAAATACAAAGCTTTACTAGACTTATTTTAGGTATACATTATAAGCATATCTGTAAACCATCCACCCTTCCACTCAGCTATCACTAAGCACCTGGTCCTTGTGCACATGATTCTCTTTATGCACCACTCATTTACAGTCAGCACTGCGAATACTAAACAGAAAGTGTGCAGCAACAATACTGCAACGTTTGACATTGGTGTGTTATTATACAGAATTGTACAAAAGTATAAACATGAAACAGTGGAAGAAAACTGCCAGAATGCAGTATCTTCAAGACATGGTAAGCACCAGAGAATCCTTTGCACTTGCAGAAAAACTTTGATGTTATATATTTAATAGTAAGCTATTGCAACAAACATGATCTTGGTCAAACTTCAGGAGGCAATAGGGGACAGAAGGGCCTGACTTGCTATGCTCCAGGGGGACATGACCAAATGACTGAACAATAAAGATATTGAAATGATCTGTAACTTTGAGCTTTGGCTAAACGGGGAAACAGCTTTTCTCTTCCCACTTTCAGACACTAATACGTTTATTTTTATACTTGGTTTTAATTGTTGAAACCTGCACTGAGACCTTCAGGTATAAGGCAGGGTAGAAATGCAAATAATAAATAAATAAAATAATATTACACTTAGTCAGTTTTGGTACTCTGATTAAAAGCACACTGCACACACAATCCTGTCATCATGTAAATCTCATATTGTCATTCTAATTTGTTTATTTATTTACATTTATATCCCGCCCTATACCCTAGGGTCTCAGGGCGGGTCCTAGGGTCTCAGGGCGGGTAAGCATTTTTTGTGCAGTAAGCATTTGGGTACACTGTTTTGTTTTGTTTTTTTATGTGGTGCCGTTTAGCATATTCTTAAGTATGAGATCAATGACTCCACATTTTGTTTTAATGTTCATGCTCACAGTGGTTTCCCTAATTTATCTAGCTTAACTTCTCTAGAGCATAAGACACAGTTCAGTGCCTACCCTTGCAGGATGGCGGAGCAAAAGGTGAGGACATGACTAGGAGAGGCACTTACACTTGCTTTGAGTTGGGCAAGCAATCCCTCTTCTAACTACCACCTCACCCTTCCCTGGCATGAGGGTTAGGATCAGATCTTTCTGGAAGAGAAAACATATCCATCTGTCTGTCCATTTACTTTGACTGGCTGACTGACTGACTATTTCAGAAAATATGGGGTGGTGGTGAGCAAATGGTTGCGAAAGGATGCTCCTTTTTCTCTCTGGGTTTTATTCTTCCTTCACTTCCGATTAATGTGCTGTCAAGCCTATTACCATCCTGCTGTGGTTCAGTTACGTATACCACAGGTTGTACACAATATGACAGAATGTATTCGTGATACATTTAAAATATGTATGCCAACTGGTAATAGAATCAGTGGATTAAGACACACAAGCTGCAGAATAATTATGCTGCAGAATAATTATGCAGTGGAATGTTTGTGTGAACACAATCTAAATATTAGCACTTTCCAAAGTTGGCCAAAATTGTTTCAATGAGTTATTCTGTTCCAAAGACATGGCACGTTCTACCTACAGCACTGTTTTTTTCAAAGTGTATCTTTAAAAAGATTTATATTCTGATCTAATGCTACTGCAAGTTAATGTGCTATTGAAACACACATATGAATTCACCCACTGTCTTGAGCTTGAACGTAAAGTAATAAAGAATCATACTCAGGGGGATGCCTTCTGTTCTTCCACAACTGTATTTGGAGATAAATTGTAAGATATACAAGCCTTTGGCTTTGCTTGGAAATAGCTAGGACAATTAATCTTTATAAAGACCAGATTAATAAATCCTGGCATAGTTATTATTTCCCTAACTACGCACCAACTGAAATATGCTACATATGATTACACTGCTTTATACAACCAGGATGCGCAAAAGAACATAAGATCCAGATATTAGAGAGATGAGTTCAAAATCGTTTGTATTTTTTCTTGGTCGCTTAAATATTCCTTCCTATATATGCCATGAATAATAATAAAAAGTCACCCAAAGCCATAGTGTACACGGTCATGAACTGTCTGTCCGATTTGTGAACTCAAGATACATCAAAGAGTTTATGTCTTATTTGGTACATATCTGCAAGCACTGGGTGTTTTTTCCGCGCTTTAAGAGCTCTTGTTACTCATCTAGAAGAATAGGAAGTTTTTGTTCTTCAAAATAACTGATCTCATCTCTGCTTTCCCAATGTTATCTCAAGGCAGTGCTCCACTAAAGCAAACATTTTAAGAGCCAGCTCAGCAGGCAAGTTTTCAAAATGTCATTATGAATTCAAATCATGTCAGATTTCATAGGGAAGGAGGCCTTCGTTTTAAGGCTTGAGTGCATTTGGGAGTCCCATTAAAATGTTACCAAGTCCAGGTCCTTGGTAATAGTCCAGGGAGTATGTGGCTGCCCACTGAGCCAGAATATATTGCTTTCTATTGCTTCCTATTAAGCAAAATTACCAGTCACCCATGACTAGGCAAGAGAGGTCCCTCAGACCCCAGATATACCTGCCCAGGCTCTCAAACCACACTAGAATTAAAAAGGAGAAAAGAAAATCACAGTGATTCATTTTTTCAGCTTTTATTGTCAGGTTACGATAATAAGTAAGGTGCATTATTTATTTATTTGGAATTTATAACCCACTAAATGGTGCTAGAGTGGATAACAGTAAAAACTGTCAACATAACGTTAGTGTCAGAAAGATGTTGGCTGCGGCTCATGCTCAAATATGTTTACATAGGACGAGTGCACTACTCCTTGGTGTGCTCTCTGAAAGCAGCCATGGTGTTTATGAGTACTGAGAAAGTCTGTTAATACGAGAAGGTATTCTAGTTGAGCAAGTAAAATAAGGCTGCTTCCAGATGCCAAGAGGTAATTACAAGATCTAAAGAATGGCTGTTTTTTGTATTGGCCCCAAAGACCCCATTATGAACCCTTTAGGAACCCAATTGGTACCTGATTGGTACTGATCAGGCATGCCCTATCCCCATTCAAGACTCCTTTAGGGCCCCATCCTGAGGGCCTTGTCACCACAAGTGCTAGAAAAATCTGGATTTAATGGGTCCTTTGGGCCCTTAAATCCAGATTTCCTGCAGACCCCTTTAATGGTGTCCAAAATCCAGTCTTCAGCCATGAAGACCAGATTGAATGATACATGTCTGCACTACTTACTGAGCCGATGGGGTCCAGAGGCACGCTCAGTGGTCGCCATTTGCAGCGGGGTGGCTTCAGCTTTGCCCCACCACTTACAGCTGCACGACTTTGTGGACTTTGTGGCAACAAAGCCATGTCTCTCTGTAACAGGAAGTTACCCAATCGATGGCTATGCCAGCCGATTGTGCTGTGCCAAGTATGGACCTTCCTGCTTGGGCCTAATTGGAGCTTCAGGATGGGTGTTACAGTGTCCGCATGGCAGCCCTATTTAACACCTATTGCCATGCAGACACATGGGGTCTGCACCAAGATCCAGATCTTCAAGGACCAGATCCAAGACCCAGATCTTCTTAATCCGGATCTCCAAAGGTAAGTGCAAAAACAGGGAAGAACTTGCAATTGCCTCTCTCTACTTCTGCTAGATGCAGGAGGCAATTGTGAGTTCCCATCTGTGTATGCCTTCTGTTTCTGTGACTGACTAGTGTACAAATATTTTCAAGAGGAGCAAACACCCAACCACCCACTTTTCTTTTTTCCCCTGGACTTTACTTTCAGCTAGCTGTTTTCATCAGGAAGAATCATGGAAGCAGCATGCAGACACAAGTGAGTGTTTGCTATTATGGGGAACCCATTGCTGGATTTCCTGTAATAGTGATATTTTGGGATACCACCTCTATATCCCAGGACTATACTAGGAATGGCACAGATAGAGGTGGCATTCCTTATATAGTCCCAAGAGAACTGCGGACTTTAACCCATTTCTGGAGGCAGTCTAAAAGTGGGAAAAGCAACAACAGTGCTTTTGTATGGTATGCCACAATAAAACCGCACAGAAGTTATTTGTTTATACCCACTCACTCTCCCAGCACACAGGAGAGATTCATACTTATTCTCAGATTTTTACATTTCTGTTCATTCATGTAATCCTCAACACCAAAAAGAAGCATTTGACAATGAGGGGCTGGAAAAAAGCAATTATTTTATAATCCTTTCCACATTATTTATCCCAATTATTTCATAATGTGGAATGTGCAAAGCTTATAGTTTGTAAAAATAAATAAATAAAATTATGGATGAGTATTCATTTATTTAATATCCTGCTTCTATTTAAATATGCAAAGATGTTCAAAGAAGAAGTTATAAATAAATGCCAGTTGGATCTTGTGGTTAGAGTGTCAGCCTCTTACCTGCTAGCCTCCTAGTTCATTTCTGCACTCCTATACGAAATCAGTTGGGTGACGCTGGGCTAGTATTATTACAAGTGGTGAGCACCACCTAGTGCACTCTTTACAGTTTCAAGAAAGGCTCTAAGGTTCTATGTTTTAGTAACTGAAGAACCTTAGGGTTGGGTCAAACAGGGCAATTTTTATCGGCCTCTTTAAAAAAAAAAACCAGCCTTCAACCTCCTACCTCATTCCTTTGTCTGGAAACATGCTCAGGCTGGATTGATGGCTGCCACCTCCTCCCCAATATTCTGGACCTGTGATTGTCTACTGCTCGGCCTCATTTGTTCCCATGATGCAGTCGCTTGGTGTCATGCCTTGTCCTGCTAGCCCAGTTCCCTCCTCCAAGGACAAAGGGGCATTTCCAATTGCCCAGCAGTCTGGGCAGCAACCAGCAGTGTGGACCTTGAGAGCCAGGAGCCAGTTTTAAGGGTGCACTCAGACACTTCTGGAAATGAGAGTTCAGACAGACAGCCTCAGGTGCACCCCTCCCTCTAGCTGCTCAGGCAGGAGAAGCAGGTGCTATGCAGATCCAAGCAACCTGCATCAAAAAGGGCATGGAGCTGGCTCGTCTACTTAACTCAGCACTCGCTGGTCCAGTGTTGCAGACAAAACATTTGTGCAAACCCTGCCCATGTTCTTGCCCGTGAAACTGACTTTTGGATCTTGCTATGACTCTCTGCCAAACCTCTGGAACCCCTGACCTTGGACTGACCTGACGTCACCTTCTCTCGAGCCCCCAACAGATGACCATGAGCGTGTGTTTGCCTTGCTGCCCTCATTTGCCTGAGACACAACACTTACTGTAGATTGCCCCATTCCCACTGAAAAGAATAACTACTGTCAGGCCCATGAATTCTCATCTGTGACAACTCGATCCCACTCCTCCCTCGTGAACTCAGATTAACAGAGTAATGCGGGCGAGGCAGCAGCGGTCGAGCCGTACAGTTCCACTTCAAAGGCTTACAGCCAAGCCTTCTCCCTGAAGCAACAAAATAAACACTAGTGTAATATAACACGAACTGTTTATTATTTACAAGCAGAAAGATAAACAAATAAGTGGTAGAAAAATATAAGTGTTGCTCAATATGGCTTAAGTAATCCAAAAGAGTTCTCTCCAAGCTAGTCCCACAAAAGTAAAATGAAGAGCAAAAGCCCCCAGCTCCTGAAGGAAACTTTCAGGTGTTCAGCTTGAAAGTCCTTCCTAAAATAAAGGTCAAATGCAAGCAGAAACGTTATCTGCTAACCAGGAGTCTACTTGCTCAAACCAAAGCCAAGAAGCCCCTTTCAGCATCCCTGTATTTCCCCAATTATGCCCTTGAGATAGGCCCCAACCTACCTTCTTTCCCCTTGCCCCACAAGCAGTGAGCACACAGGTCTAGAAGGCTGAAGAATTCAGCAAACTTCCCCAATGATCAGTCCCCTGCAAAACCTGCTCAGTGAAAGACCCCAATTATCAATCCCCTGCAAATCCTGCCCAGAGAAAGACAGAAAGCTCTGGGCCTCTGCTTATATACAGCAAGATCCTGGCGCTCTCTGATTGGCCAGGCTTTAGTGCTGACTGAGAGAACTCCTCCCTCCTCTCACTCAAGCTTGCAAAGTCCCTGGGAACTTTCCCATTCTTTTTAGCTAGCAGCCAATGCTTGCAAAGAGCACAGGAAATATTTTCCAGGGCGCGTCCCCATGGTCTCTTTTTGCTTCTCTCTTGCGTCGGGTTTTTAAAATGTGTGTTGCAATTCAAAATAAAGCGTCCCGATGTGGTTTGGGGCAATGTGGATTTCAAACATACTTTCCTCTCCCCATGCAAGCCACTTTTTGTGAGCCCACATCTTTTTCTCCCCACCCCACCCCCGCCCGCTGCAGTGATAACAGGCAAAAACCTCAATTGAACCTCCACAACACAACACAGATCATTAATTTCCTTGGCTGCCAAGGAAAGTAGCTCACTCCCTGCAACTGTTTTAGCACAGAAGCAGTTCAGCAATCTCTTTCACATTATTGGGAGGGGGAGAGAAATTCTGTGCTGGCTATCAGGGGAAAGTGATGCTAATTATCTTAACAACGGAGGGGGAAACATCTATTTTCACACACACACACACTTTTCCCTGATAGCAAGCACAGAAAGTCTCTCTCCCTCCTAGTAATGTGAAAGAAGAAAGAGATCACTGGTCTGTTTGTGTGCTAAAACGGAATGGAGGGAGGCTGGATGTGACAGCTGGCTGGCTGAAAGGCTGGAGGGAGTGATCTGCTTTTAGTTATGCTTGTAGCTATTTTACAAGCATTGGTTGTGGCAGCCAAGGAAAGGAATGTTTTCACACACACATGTTCATTAAAGAGTGAGAAAGATTAATGTAGCTGGAAAGACACTTTAAAGAAATCCATGTGCATCCCCATGCTCCCAGGATAAACTGCGGTTTCCCCCTAAGTTGGAAGGGAGGTTTTTCTGCAGCAGATTTTCCTTCTTTGCACCTGATGTAGCCCAGAGTAAAAGCAGCTTAACTTTGGAGTATTTTCAGCATGGGGACACACACACACACCCCACACACACTCTTTTTGCAGCTTGCGGAAGATGTTTGCAAAGGGCCTGGGAAATCTTGCTGCCCTTTTTCTGCCTGCAAAAATGAATCCGTCACGCCATCCCATCTGAGGCAGAGACAGCTTTTCTGAGGCTTTCCTCACAGTAAGCCACATGCAAGGAACAACTGTGGCTGTGGTCACACCTAAGGTTTAATCCAGCTTCACTCCACCTTCAGAGGAAGAGCACACATCAGCAAAGTGTGTTTTCTTTTCACATTATCTATCCCAAAGGTGAAGTTTCTAATACTGAAAGTATTCTCTCACTCTGAAAGTGAACTGAAGCTGAATTAAACTTTAAGTGTGACCACAGCCTGTCTGTTGTTCTGAACCCCAGTTTTCCCAGGACATGGTCCCTTAAGCTAGTCCAAACACAGCCTTGGAGGGTGGAGAGGATGGATAAGTGCCAGATGAACTTAAAACCAATTGCATAAAAGAATCCATATTCTATAAGACATTCACGTTGGCATCAGCCCATTGTCATTACTGATGCTATTCTAAAACAAATGGCCTCAGGATTGTAATCATAAAGCTTTGATTAATATTTACTCTATAAACAGGAGACCTTCACTTAACATTGAAGCACACATTAATTTCCGACACATTGCAAACATATTCAGATATATTATTCAGCATATGGAACGGCTGACTTGATTAAGTCATAGAATGAAATTCAACTCTTTTGGACAATCTAACCAGCCTCGGATCTCCTCACTTATTGGTTTCTTAATATAATTCTCCTGGATTGACTGCCAGTAGTTCTAATAACATTCTTTCATATTTGTATATAGGAGCAGTGAAACTACCACTGTGAGAAAATATAATAAATGTACATTGGCAATTGAAAATGAGTTCTGCAAAACATAGAAATCCATGCTTGGGTTACATGGTGCCAGACATTACCTGCTTCAGAACTAATTTATCCCAGCATGAAAAAGTCTTCGATTCTTAAAAAAATTTCATTACCCTAATTCTTACATCCAACAAAAAGTTATATTATTTCCACTTCCTACATAATAATGGCTTTAAAATAAGCTGATATTAATTTTGAAAACATGGAAAGAGCCAGGTTCCTAAATATGTTTATTAATGTAATATAGACCCTATGACTTCTGTAACTAAGCCACAACCTTTTATAAAAAACAACACAGAGCCCCTTCTTCATTCATTTATCTTTATTATTTCAAGAAAAGCGTACTGAAACTGGTTGGCTCTAAGTAGGAGGAAATTGCCTGGCTTTGAGTTGTTAATTTAGGTAGATGTGAAGCACGCCTGTTATTGATTAATTCATCAAAGGGAATCAGTAATCCCAATCCTAAGAAGGAGAGGTTATGAAAATGATCAAGAGAATCATACTCTGAAAGGAATGTCTGTCGTTTCAAGGACTCTGTAGGATATGATATAACTTAGAGCATAGGACTGACCAATTATGGAAATCAAGGGTTCCCTTACCCTGATTACGTATAAGAAATCCTTGAAGACATATTGATTCTCTCCAGCATAAAGATGATGGAACTTTACCCAGAGAAGTGTCTGTGCTTGACATTTTTGCCTGCTTGAAAATGCTAAGGCTGCAGTTAGCCCTTAGCATTTTAAGCCATGTCAGGAAGGCAGCCGAATCCAAGCTGTTTTTGGCCTGGAATGGCTTGCTTTACATCTTCCTGCTGCTGTCAAATGGAATCAGAGCGGGGGTGGGGGTGGTGCAGGGAGGCAGATCTGACAACAGAACAAACGAATCACAGCAAGGTGAGCGGTGAGGAGGAAGATTGGATAACAGAGCAAAGGAATCACAATAAGGGAGGGCAAGGAGGCAGATCAGAGGACAGAGCAAAGGAATCACAGTAATGCGGGGGGGGAGGCAAAGGAAGGACTGCTCCAGTGAGGGGGAGGGGCAAGCAGAGGCTTGCTAAGGTATCATTTCCTGGAGAGCCAGGGAGACAGAATGGTGGCCTCCTGGAAGGGGATTAAAATATTAATGCTGTGTTGGCCCGAATGAAGGAAAACTCAAATAGAAGGAAAATCCACCACCACCCACCACCAAACAAAAAATGATGTAACCAAACAGGCTGGAATTTGGGCTGAAGAAAGCAAAGGAGTAACCGTGGCCTAAAAGGAACTTAAATAATCCTTGTTCATCTGTTGCAAAGGGAGTGCAAAGATCATGAATATTCCAGAATATCCATGCTTTATTCTGAAATATCTAAATTTTTTGGAAAAAGTAAGTGATGTCTGGAAGATGCACCCTATATCCCATAACAGCTGCTGGGATTATGTCTTATTATTTCTTCCATTTTATAAGAATATATGACAGCATCACATCCATGTTCCAACACTTTCTGGGCAGATTCAGACTCTTTGCTTTTAGCAGATTCAAATATAATTCTCCCAAGAAACATTTCCAGGGCCAGTGGAAGATTAGCATGGTGAGATAAGCTCTGTTGGAGTGGGAGCACCACTCTGTCCTCACACTGAGAAGCAACTGTGTGAACATGCAGCTTTCCTGGCTTGGCCACCCTTGACCATCCTTGAACCTACCTTCAGGCCATTCCACTTAAAACTCCATCACTAACAAAATCACATACTGCCTAGTCACCTGAGTCTCTAAAGCAAGCCCTGAAAACCTATTAAATTCTGCTCTAGTGCTATGGTTGTAAGAAACCAGCTGATAAACATGTGAGATAGGTTTGATTAAGATTTCAAATTTTCTGAGTTATAACTGTTATGCATGTTGATGATATTTAAAATAATGCATTTAAAGACCCCTTCACCTTTCTTTCTTATGACTGACTGATTGGTCGATTGATTGATCAATTGATTGTCAGTTTATCAAATTGTTTTGCAGACTTGGGCACACCCAAAGCACAAGCACAACAGCTTGATTAATGGTTAATAGAATTTTAATTTAGAGTAGGAGGGAAGAACTCTCACAATCATACTGGCAGTGAAAAACAATAAGCTCAGCAGTATCACTTTTTGAAACACTGCAAATAAGATTCTACTTTTTAAAATCTTGCTCACTGCTTGACAGCAATTAACTGTTTCCTACCACTTTCAACATTTCCTTAGAAAACAAAAGGATTTACCTGAAAATTAAGAGTTAAATTTAACCAATAGTTAAAATTAACATAAGCAGTTCTCTCCGAGTTAATAGTCAGTAAATATTCTAGTGCAGTTCAACACTGAAAATCTTCATATATTTCTACATTTTTGTTTGTGTGGTGATCAGCAATTTAATTTATTTGATATATGGATAGATTTCTAATCCCAATTATGAAAGATGTATAAACTTTCCATATATGTATATGAAGATCAAATCTATGGCACATCTAGTCCAGTAGCTGGTCCTCAATGTTTAGTCGGCTGTGTCTCTGAAAAGTCTGGGTTTCCACTTACCTAGCAAGGTGGCTCTGTTACCTTGTGTTCGTGTGGGTTGACACACAGATTCACAAGTGAAAATATGCCTTCAAATTTCTGTTGTGAGCACAGAGAAGTCATTCCCAGCAGTAAACAGGGCAGCAAACCACTCTGAAAAAAATAGCATCATTGCCAGAGATTGCACCCAGAAATGGGCAACACGATCACTACAAGGTGCTTTCTGGTACTACAAAGTGAAGCTGCAGCAGCAGAATTGCTTTTCTGGTCTTTCCCCGGAGTAAGTGTAGAAACAGCCTAAAGCACAGGAACAGAAGCAGTTCCCTTGTTCATCATATCTGGATGAATCATGTTTATAGCCACACCACCTCTAAGAGTAGTTTTAGGATTGTCCCTCATTAATCTGATCAACCATTTTTTTTAAGCTGTCCAAACTGGTAACTGAATTCCCAATTTCAGCTTTGCAATATACAGGATTTTCTTTTTAGTTAGTCTGTTCTGAATCTCCCAAGATTCAGCTTGACGGGGTGACCAGGCTATTATATATTTCGAAAAAGAGATTTAAAAACATCTCTATCCTGCTATACACTTCTACAGTGACTGAGAGGCATAATTTTATACACCTCTTTCTGCCCGACCTACTAATTTCTTTTTTTCTAAAGTTAAAAAAAGAAACACTTGGTAGAAACATTTGCAGCATCCTGATCCCTTACAACAAAGCTTCAAATAATAATACCTAAGTAAGTTCAACTTTTATTATCTCTCTATGTCAACATAACACTAAATACCATCCTGGCAACTTATAAGTCTCTGACTGACTTCTTATCCTCTTCTGTTTCTATCACTCATTCATAGGAGTCAAGTAGCTTCTGGATACTTTGCAAAAGAATAAGATTTAAGCACATATTCTTCTGCTTGACTGAAGCTCCTCAAAGAAATGGGATTTTTATAAATCTTGGCTGTAAAATAATATTTCCATGAGTAAAAGACAATATAAGAAATCTGAAAGAGAACCCTAAAAAGCAAACAGTCTTAGCATGCCAACAAGACATTCTCACCAGCACCAGTATTACTCCTGCTGGGTCACTAAATCATTCAAACTGGCCCACCTCCTTTGGGTTTGATTGCCAAACCTGTGTTTAATTTAGTATATGAATGCTATTACTTGCAAGCTAATCACACCTTCTATCTTCTATGGAGATAATTAGCTGCAGCTCTGGTCAACTCCATTGGATTTTGCATGAATGCCTAATGAAGTTACAGTTTCTTCTTTTGTCTTCTGTCCAAAAGGATATGTAATTATACTTGATCTTTTTGCTTTAAAAATTATATAAAAAAAATTGAAACACTGCATTTCAAAAATGTTTACAATATGAAGAAAAGTAAGAAATCTAAGTCCTAATAGGTGACATGCTAGGACCCCTACCAAGACTGGGACCTGGACTGGATTAAGGCACAGGCCATTTTCAGCAATGGGACTTGAATCCAGAGACGTTTTCGCACGGGGGTGAACGGGACGCGTGGGAGACAGCTGCGGACACGGCATCCGCATTGCCCAAGCGCGGCTTGCGCTCCGACGTGTCCACAGCTGTCTTTCTCGCGTTCGAAATGTAGAGCACTTTAAAGTGCTCTACATGCATTCGAACGCGGACGAGCCGCCCGCAGGCGTTCGGGAGGAGAAGCATTCGCGCCTGCTTCTGTCTCCCGAACAGCTGCGGCCGCCTCCGACGCCGGCGCGGCTTCGACAATCAGCTGTTTGACAATCAGCTGATTGTCGATCTGCCTCCGCGGCTGTCTCCGCGTCCCTGGCCGGCCTTTGCCGGCTAAGACAGCTCCCGGCGCTTTGAGCATTCGCACACAGACGCTCCGGAACGCGTTTACACGCGTTCTGGCGCGTCTGTGTGTGAAAGGGGAAAGCGCCGGGAGCTGTCTTAAGCTTCCCGTCCTACTCCCGTTCCAAATGGAACGGGAGTAATGCGAAAACGTCTCAGGTCAGGTTCTCATTCCAAGAAATAGAAGCTGGAACTATAATGTACGTACACCCTAATATACTAAATATTAAAATACTAATATCTACAGTGGGGGGGAAAAGTCACATGAGCCAAAGGTCAGGCAAAGAGGTGCTTCTTCACCACCTTTTGTGTCTTGTCATGATATAATTAATATGCAAATTTACTTAGAGATTTTTGGTGAAAGACATGGTGACTGGACTGTGGTGCTTTTCAAGGATCCACCTCATCCCCTTTGCTATTCAGTAGCCATGTGAAGTTGTTATGGAGTGCCCTTGGAAGATTTCGAGTGAAGTGCTATTAGCATATTGGTGATTCTCAATGCCGTCTCTCTGCTTCATCTAAACTAGAAGAGTTTGTACAAGTGCTGAGCCACTGCCTGAAACTAGTAATATACTAGGTGAGAACTAGTAATCAAAACAAATTCCTCAGAAGATAAGAAATCTATGGCTAAGTGGTTCCTCAATCTGGAAATTAGATCAGTTCACAGAAGGGGATGCTCCTGAATTAAACCTGTCCCTAAAATGTCAAGAAAACAAACTGGCTGAAAAGACTTATGGCCAGCTTTAGTTGGTGCGCCAAATAGTTCTGTCCTTTATAAGGGATAAATCAGCCCTATACCCAAAGGTCTCAGGGCAGGTAACAACATTTAAAATAAAATATATTAAAATGATAAGAGCATATATTAAAACAACAGTGTCTGCAAGTGGGAAAGTGTGTCCCCATTTAACTGAAGGCCAGAGCACAGAGGTGTGTCTTCACTGCCTTCCTGAACATATACAGGGAAGGTGCCTGACATACCTCAAGGGGGAGACTGTTCCATACCCTAGGGACCATCACTGAGAAGGCCCTCTCTGGGGTCTACCCATTTAGCTGATGATGGAGGTGGGACAGGCAGGTCAATATAGGAGAAAGTGTTCCTTTAGATATT
Source organism: Aspidoscelis tigris stejnegeri (assembly GCA_023333525.1). Classification (NCBI taxonomy): domain Eukaryota; kingdom Metazoa; phylum Chordata; class Lepidosauria; order Squamata; family Teiidae; genus Aspidoscelis; species Aspidoscelis tigris. The sequence continues at coordinate 46,250,768 of JALMGA010000005.1, read as the reverse complement.
TGGGGACCAAGTGATTTAGGGCCTTATAAGTCATAGTTAACTCCTTGAATTGGGCTCAGTAGCAAATCACCAGCCAATGCAACTCATTTAAGACCAGCGTGATGTGCATCTGGCTAGCTGTCCCAGTCAGCAACCTAGCGACTGCATTCTGCACTAGCTGCAGCTTCTGAACTGTTGGCCTAGAAGCTGCTGTATTGAGTTCCAGTGCTCATACATTTCTTGTTTTCTAGAATCTATCCAGAGTAGTTTAAATAATTTGACTTTACTGCAAAGTGAAGGTACTATCCTACAAGCCATGGTTGGCTCTGGACATGCCAATCATCAGAAGTTTTTATATATGAGGAATAGCCTCAGGAAGTAGCTTAAAAAGCCCAATTAGCTAGGAACTTCAACACCGAATTATGCTTATAGACTGAAATGAAGATTTTTCTTTGGTGCTATGAGATTTCCTTTCCCACCTCCACTTATGACCCTGTTTCAAAAACATAGTAAATAATTACCTGCTTGTTTCAGTTTCTGGCAGCAAGTAGATTTTAACATCTTTGTGGATTTGCAGTTTTGCTGATTTCTTTTGCTGCCTCTGTGTTTTGTGTAAATCACTCTAAAATGTTTGTTTAAAAAATACTTTGAATTTTTGTAATGATTATTTTTTGTAAGTCACTCTAGTCTTTTTTTGGGGGGGTGAGAAGGTGGAATGTAATTAGATAGATGATAGTGCTATATATTGGATTCTTAGTTTGCAATTAGTTAACATCTGGGCAGGTGCATCTGCACTTGCAGGAGGCATTTACAGCCTACAAACACTCCCTGACTGCCCAGATCTTAAGTATTTGCAAACTAGCTGTACAAGCAGTCTAATCCTCCCCAATCCTGACCCAAAGCTTATCTGGGAGTGAACACATGAAACTTTTGGTCACCTCAGGTACTTTGCAAGTGTGCTGGTACCTCAGATGACCCTTGACATGACTGTGTTTGTGCAGAGAATCATCATCACCATAGCACCGGCGCACGTGAAGTGATACAGGGCACTGCAATCAAAACGGTGGCACCCTGGAAGGATCGGATGTGCACCTGGATGGATTAAGTGTTTGGTAGCACAGGGGCTAAGCTTTCATGTACTATTTATTATTTATTTATTATTACACAGCATGTTTAAAATGATGGTATCTGTGCTTGGATGGGAAATATAATCATTTCAGCCAAAGGCCAGGGTAAAGAGGTGCATCGTCACTGCTTTCCTAAATATATGTAAGGAAGGGGCATGGTTCACCTCTAGGGGGAGACTATTCCATAGTCTGGGGGCCATCACCAAAAAGGCTCTCTCCCGAGTGCCCACCAACCTCACTACTGAAGCTGGTGGGACAACCAGGAGGGCTTCATCTTGGATTTTATGGAATGGGCAGGTCTGTATGGGAGAAGGCGTTCCTTTAGATATCTGGGGCCCAAGTCATTTAGGGCCTTATAAGTCAGAGTTAGTACCTTGAATTGGGCTCGGTAGTAAACTGGCAGCCAATGCAGCCCTTTTAAAACTGGCATGATGTGTGTCCGGCTAGCTGCTACAGTCAGCCCTCTAGCGGCTGCGTTTTGCACTAGCTGCAACTTCCAGACCATCTTCAAGGGCAGCCCCATGTAGAGTGCATTACAACTGTGCAAACTAGAGGCTATCAGAGCATAGATAATTGTGGCCAAATTGTCTCCATCCAGAAAAGGCTTCAGTTGATGCACCAGCCATAGTTGGGAGTAGGCGCTCCTGGCCACAGCTTCCACCTGAGCTTCAAGTGTCAGCGCATAATCCAGGAGTATCCCCAAGTTACACACCTATCCCTTTCAGGGCATTGTAACCCCAACAAGTACACGGTATCTTCCAACTAAACTGATCCAAAAGCCGGTGACACACACCACCTCTGTCTAGCACCTAAACCCTAGTGCGAATGCTAGTACATGTTAGCCTCTTATGCAGTCTTCAGTGGATGGGAAGGCAAGTACAGAAATGCCCCAGGTATGTCTCTATACCTGGACCTTTTACCTATGCCAAGCCATTACTTTTTCATGATCAGATGAAAGTTAAATTGATTATTGGTTCCACAGGATGTGCTCTTCCTTGTATCCAGAAGTGACCATCTATAAATTCAATGTATGATCTTTCTTTCTTCCTTTCTTTCTTCCTTCCTTTCTTCCTTCCTTCCTTCCTTTGTTTGTTTGTTTGTTTGTTTAATACTCTTCTCTTCTGCTCCAGAGTCCCCAAAACAGTAAGCCATCTGTTTAAAATCTGTTTTATAATATGCTTGGTGCAAGGGGAAATGTAGAAATGGAGAGGTAGAATCTAAAATGCAAATTTCATTTCTTGTGTTAGATTACCCAATATAATTTGAGCAAAGCTTCTTTGGGAATGGTTTGTGTTTTTTTTTTGAACAATTGGTACATGTGACTCCACCTCAGACATTGATAAGGTTTAATTTGGAACCTTATTACTTGAAATAGCACATAATAACTCCACACAGTTGCAGAAAGAATAGGTACGGGCTCTATTTGGCTGTGCTGATGAACAGAGCTTCAGATAATAGGAGCTGATTTAGTGCTCAGCTAAGTGTTAATCAAACATTGAAAACAGCTTGACTTTTCTGAGCATTTGATTGGAATACTTGAATCAGCCCAATTTGTTTTCTGGACTGCAGGAGTGGAAGATGGTCCTTTTAAATAATAGATTTAAAATTCTATCACAAGTTTAATCAGAAGTAAGTGCTGTTCAGCAAGGGTGATTCTTTTACTTCCCACTGTCTCTTTAATTACTTGGGTCCCCCCTCCTTTAGTCCTGTCTTTTAAAGCTACTTCTGCTCTCCTAATTAGGTTCTTCCTGTTCTCTTATGTAGTCATGACATTCACCATCAGTCCTTAATTAATTCCATTGTATTCCCTTGAAAGACACATTTCAATTACTGGTCAATTATAGCCTATCAATTAACTTAAAACTACATCTGTGTAAGAAGTTACAAAGAATTTTACCCAGAAGTATAACGTGGTTGCTCAAAAGTGGAAAAAATAAAACAAAAAGCCCATAACATTTACTCCTAAATTACCACCTATTTGCCAGTATATGGGACTGATCATTGCTCTTAATCACAGCATCCTGAATAAAGCATTATTTTTTTTTGGTGGGGGGGGGGCATTGGTGATCCTCATGTTTAACAGAAATTGCTCTGGTTTGGGTTGCCTTGAGGAGGAGGAGGAGTCATTGTGACAACATTACTGTTCTTCATGGAGTTGTTCAGTTAACAAAGAAGACAAGAAAGAGTTCTGTTGCCCACTTATACAAGACTTAAGCTGACTTCTCTGAAAATTTCTCATAGGGTTCTTTCTCACTTAATGGTATAATTAAAAGTGGGCTGAACTCCTGCATGGTGCATCTTCACTGTGCACAGCCATTTCTTTGCGAGAAGCAGTTCCACGCATGTGAGAATTCCCCCTAATTATATACTGTAGGTGTGATGCAGTTAAAACTGTTCCACACCTATACTAGCAGCAGAGCTAGTATACCTCTGCACATTCCATCTGCACTTCCTAGTGGAAGAGGTGCAAAGAGAGCATGTGACTGGCAGCACAGGCATGATTGCATGCTGTGTTTCCTGGTGACCCCAGCAACGGCACTGCACAGATGTGCTGGAGCCACTGCTGAGGATCCACAATTTGGCTCCACAGTTTATAAAGTGTCAGCTAAGTTTCAAATGCTTTGAGTGTCTGCAAGACGGATGCCTAAAGCATTCTACCACTTTGCCTCCCTAAGACAGGAGGCAAAGTACAAATTCACTCATAGTCCCTGAATCTATTCTACATCAAGATTTTTGCTTGAGAACCTCTAGCTCAGTCTTTTTTAGTAACACTGTCGTGTGGATTTTCAAAAAATGAGAAGAAAAAGAACGGAAATAATCAAAAGAGAAAAAAGTGACTAAATATCAGTTTGGGTGAGAGCATCCAGAAGATGACTACATTGGCTATGAATCTCAACACATTCATGGGTGCTGTTTGGGTACGCAAGGACTGAGCACGGGCATGGGCACGCGTCTTGGGCGTCACCATAACATTCCCAGCAATGTGCGACAGGTACAGGTTGGGCACGAATGGTGGTGTCCCCATGCGAACTGTGCTGAACCCTCCTCTCCACCCCCTCTCTCCTCATTGGAAGCCGGATTGATGTCAGCCCACCCCTGTGCTGCATCCCCCCTCCCTTAGCGGCACTGAGAGCCAGAACTAGGGTGGGAAGCACAGAAACAAGTACAAACAAAGCTTCATTCATAAAAATAACTTTTTAAAAAATTTAAAATGCCAAAAGCTGCAATGAAGTTTAGCGGCAGTAGGTGCTTAGCAGTTTTGCACACCTCTGCTCCACCGAGAACTGCGAGAATGCCCATAAACTGAAAATCAAGCCTTTATTATCGCCTTGCAGACTGGGGAAACGGGGGTTGAAAATGGAACAAAAATCAAGCCATTATGCAGCCTGCCTTGGCATTCTTGAAACGGGGTTAGAATTACCTCTGTGGAAATGTTAGAAAATTTAAAAACCAAGCCGTTCTCCAGCCTGCCTTTGTGATTGGCATTTTAAAAAGTCAGCAGCTGTGATCTTCAATGGACAGGGCAGGGACAGCGAGCACACCCCACCTCCCAATGACGTGAGCACAAATCTCCTCCCTGTTAGCCCACGATTGTCCCCATGTGTGTTCCCGGCTCACTGAGCAATGCATCCCAGTCCCCCAAACCATGCTGAGACTTGTTTTTTCACGTATCAAATTTGGCACCCTTGTGGCACGGTTTGGGGGGGATTTGGTATGCTTTTCAGACCAAATCCCAAATGCATGGGGACAAACCTTACCGATCCCATGCTTGGAATCGCATCAGACTTACATGGGGCATGGCCAATGTCTCATCAGTCTGGAACAGTACGAACTAAAAGTAAAATGTCCTTTTCCAGTGATGATTTAATTCTAAACATGAGAAGTTGCATTACAACCAAAGGTCAAGAAAATATCCACCATCTTTTGAATGTAACTATGTAATGACCATCTGATACATAGAGTGGTACAATAAGATGACCTTTGGCCTGAGCAAAACAAATTGTGGTTGTTTATCCAAATGGAAAGTCCAATTTTACCTTTGGAAGAAAACCTTCATACAAGCTCCATCCAAACAAGGTCCATTTGCAAAGTAGACTAAGGACTTTTCCACAATCCATGCCACTTGCTGAACCACTTCTTCAGCACTTGGCCACAGCTGCAGGTTACCTGGGGTTTCCTCAGCCTTTCCAGGAGTGTTCAGTTGTGGAGAACTGAACTGTAGTGCGGCTTATTCACCTCTGGGATGGCAGATCTGCACCCTCTTCCAGGTGTGTGCTGTGTGACTGTACCTGTGAATGTGCAGTCATTAACAGCTGGTAGATCACTATGCCAGCATACAACCATGTACAAGATCCCAGCTCAGGTGTTGCTATGGTGATCCGGCCAGCCGGTTGCACTGCACTCTCTGCTGTATGGAGCTAGTCCGGCACAGACAGTGCAAATGACCTCCACGGTGCTTGAATCCTATTATTATAATACCGTACCAGTCAAATAAATGTGAAAAGCCCCAAGTGGCTAGCTGAACAGGTTACAGAGGTCAGGGAGTTGAACCAAGGCCATATTTAATACTTGACTTAATATTCTGGGTGAAGAATTACTATGGCCCAAGGAGGTAATCCAGATGTTCCCTATGATAACTCCTTCAAAGGAGGCAACCCTGGAGTAGTTTACTCTGGTTAAAGGAAAGGCCTTTTGGAGGATGGGAAAAGAAGCATCTGGTTCTGACATGAGCCTTGTATACACCTCTTTCCCTTGAACAGCCAGAAATAAGTAAAGAATACAGGTGGAAATAATGGTTTAGAAAAAGTTCTGCACAGTAGACCCCTTGAATCATGAAATGCAACAGATTTTATTCACCTGAGGGTCTGGCAGTCTGAAGGGGCCTTTCCGCACTTGGCCTTATTTTTGAATATATCCCAGGATAGGAGCCTGTTGTCCGCATCCTAGTGCAGACTATGGTAGGCCCCAGGTAAGGCCTACCATAGCTTGCATTAACATATGGACAACAGATCCTTATCCTGAGATACATTCCAGAATAAGGCCCAGTGCGGAAAGGGCCATGTTTCCATCCATTTGCGCAAACCAGAATGTCTCTGAAGTTTTGTACTATCTCCGATATTTATTGACTATTATTTGAGCAAACCTTGTACTGCATTCTAAGTCACAAGATATTCAAGATGTAATAAGATCACCATCTGTAACAAGATGTAACAAGATCACCAGCCTAACTGACTGCAACCTTTTGTGTAAAATGGTTTGGGAAATGCTTATAGAGCCCCCTTAATTGGATCATGGAGATAATTGGGACTAGAGGAAGGCATTCACTAAGCATTTGGCAACAGTTGGTGGGAGATGAGAGTGTGGGAGTCAATGCTCGACAGTCAATTATGAACGTTTCTGTCAACACTGTAAAACATGGAAAGAAAAAAAACTGTTTTACTCAAATGAAACTAAAACAGAAGTTTTTGGCAATGAAGAACTAATTAGTTTTGGTACATTGAGAACTGACCAGGGCATAGGTTCTTAGAAGTGAAATTTTGAAATAGCCTCTTTACAATTGTCAAGGGAATATATAAAGCCTCATTATTTTTTAAACTGTATTGCACTCGTCTAACAGGCTTGCTGGATGATTAATTTTTGCCCATTTTGTTTAAGGACAGCAGGAAACTTTCTTTAGTGAGCCCCTTCCTTTCATATCATAAAGGCTTTTGAGACAGTTATAGAAGTACAGCATTGGAGCAGTCTCTCTCTTGCTAAACTTGAAGACGTGGGTGGTGCACACCACTCCTTTCAATTAGCTGCAGTTGCTTCTCTCGTCACTTAAATGTGGAAAATGTGACATATGGGCCTCTATAGCTTTCCACTTGTGACACACCATAAGCTCTGTGATTCTCTGCTGGTATTTTTCCATCAGGTTGGCTAGTCTGATATGATTTGGCTGTGAGTAAATTTGCTGGGTTTAGAGTACTGTGAGTCTGTAGGAACATCGAGCAGAAGTGTTTTCACTGTAACTGATTCAGTGTTAGCGCATACTAGAAGCATATCTTTTAGCCTGGAATACTGATGTTTAGCTTCATATTTAAGTATGTTTTAGGCTCTTTTATGTTTTTTATATTTTTGTTCTTGTGACTCACCCTGAGAACTTCGGTGATATAGGGATATCGATATTTAAATAAGCATTGAATGGATAAATGAATGAATATGGGGATTTAATAGAACCTCGTTGGTTTGGTTCAAATTCAAACTGACACTAAAACCAGTAGGGTGGTTGGTTGGTTCAAATTGAAACTGTTAAACATCCCTGGTTCATGTTGGGTTAACCCTCAGGTAAAAGGTGGGATAAAAATATAAATAAATAAATCTCCACTTAGTACAGGCTATCCTAAGGGAATGTACTGAATCTGCCCTCCAGTGAATGCTTGTTGTGGGTGACCTTTGTCAAAGAAAACTGACCATAGTACAATACCACATCAATTGTTTATTTGTACATATCAGAAATCAAACATGCATGCATGGAAGGAGTAAATTCCTCCTTCCCAGAATGAACAAGAATAAAACCTTTTATAATGTCATTACCTGAGATCAAGAAATACGTAAAGAAAGAGTCATGAAATACGTCAGGAAAGCATCATAAAGTTACTGGAAGAAAACTTATCATAATGGAATTTCCCTGATAAACAAGCTAGTTACTGGAACCTACTAAATAAGCTACGTGCATCCTAAACTTCCCCTATGATGGTTCCTTCTTTCACAGGTAGCAATGCAAGCACTAAGATCATGGTTTCCTGTTTTTACCCTATTTGCCCCATTGCAAAAGCAGTACATCCTCCTGATTACAAATATTTCTGTAAGCTATCTCTATAACGGTAGAAAGGAGAAGAAAGACATATATTCTGAGGCAAATAAAAGCTCCTTATTATAAAATACCATATTAATCAGAATTCCCATTTTCCCCTCACACCTTTCAAGTATGCACATAACACATCCTTATTCTTCATAGACAATGTGCCTTTTGGCTACAGCTTAGTGGTAACTCTTTTGATCTCTACATTATTTTGATGTTATTATTTAATAATTTGTTTCTGTTGGTGTTAGTAGTAATAGCAGTAGTAAAATTCTATTCTATACAGGAAGATATCCACAGTACACAAAACTGATCGATCTTTTGATCTATAAATCATTTTAAGTTTTCACTGTTAAACCTGAATATATGAGTAAAATAAGGAGAGAGGAGAAGAGAAAGGGAGCATGTAAAAAAAATTCTTCCATCTAACACTGTCACTATGAAAGAAAATTCCTCTCATGCAAATTATGGGTATTTTGTGCAAGTGACATCTGAATTTCCAAAGTTCACCTCTATCTCCATAATAAAAAGAAGTCTAATTATTGCTGCTTGGAAAATTATTTCTTTCCAGAAAATAAAATCTGATATGCAGTCAAATTTTAACAGCTTCTCTTTTGTGGTTCCTACATCATTATCATGTCATCAGAACTGCAGAGTAAAAGTTCTCCCCCCACCCCTTTGGAATTGCCACATTTTCCAGCCCTATGGATTTTACCACAGGAACAACTCCATATTTTACTAATGGTGGCTTTCTTCCAACTGCATAATTAGTTCATTAAATCACATTTAAAAATAAAAATAAAAAAATTCCATTCAAGCATTAACAATAGTATTATTCTGCAAAAGGTTAAAATATCGTGCTTTCTAGAGAAAGAAAAAGTTTTAAGCAGTTCATATCCTCGCTCTGGAAAACACACACTTATAGCTTGATCTTCAAAGTTTTCTGCTACTAAATGCCCTCCAGTTTCTCTAGAAACAGTTGCTATTAGTTTTTCACACCACAGAAACACGAGACAGTCATTTTTCATGTTTTAAAGGTTATTATGTGGAGTTTCATTACTTAGGCACACTGGAAGTAAAGATCGTGATTATAAAAAAGTTAAGTTGTGCCTGATCATCTTCATTATCAATGCCAGCAGCAACAGCGAAATCTATTCAAAATTGGAAGATTTGCCGTTTATTAGAAAGGATGGGATACAAATATTATAAACAAATTGTCTTCCATCTGAATTAGATAATAGCTTTAAATTTATATCTGTGTTCTTAATGAAAAGATTTGATGTTTGAATGTTTGTTATCATCATGATACAGTCTTATGCATGCTTTTGATATCTACCATTGGATCTTAGGAAATTCAGAGGTATCAGTGTAGAATGTGTGCTGTTCCCAGCAGTGTTGCCTTTTTCAAAAAGACAAAGACTCTACCATTGCCCAAGATATTAAGATGTCAGCTAGTACTTTTGGAGCTACACTATGGGCACTAATAACTATTGGCACAACTTTCACCTTTATCATAGGTACTTACCCATATATTCTGGCATATAAGACAACCCCCAACTTTTCAAATTAAAATATAGAGTTTGGGATATATTCGCCGTGTAAGAAGATGATACCTAGTGTATAAGAAGACCCCTGACTTTTGAGAAGATTTACCTGGGTTAAAAAGTAGTCTTATATGCCAGAATATACTGTAATCTTTGGATCTTGCACGTATTTGTATCCTGTGTCTTCTTCTAATTGTCATCACACACTGCCACAACAGTCATTCACACAAGACTTTTCACAACCACAATTATGTCAGGAGAATTGTGATTATTAGTTTATAGTCAGAAATTCCACAATATTGTGATCTCTTTGTTTTCTATTACTTATTTGATCTTGTAGTTCTATCAAATTTGCATGCTAACAAATTATAATTCTTACTGGCATTCTAGGGGGTTATGCTTGGCACTTTAGAACAGGTTTATGCTAAACTCTTGCAGCTACAGACGAGGTCAACCTCTTTGCAATTTTCCAGTCCTTGTTGTAATGACATTTATATGAAAGGCTTGCACTTGTCCAGCAAATCTAAGGTCTTCTGCAGCTCTTCTTTTAGTATCCCTTTTTCCCACTACTGTCACATTTTTGTGTTGCCAACACTTTGTTGGATGGTATCAAAACCATGGCCTTGAAATGGTTTGAATTATTTCCTTGAAATTTTCAACCACTTAAACCTTCCATTTTCACTAGTTTTTATCATGTTTTCTTTACTAACTTCCTCCTTAACTATCTTTGATACATTGTCACATTTTTATTGAATTATCTTTGTTATTATTTAACCTTCTTCTTCCACCTTCACTTAGAGGGTGATACAGCCTATCAAAATTACTATAGGGTTATGGCATGATTTATGACCATAATTTCCTTCATTTTCTAATCCATGAACCTATCTCTGCTTGTATCCAAGATATTGATGTTTTTGTTGGTGTTACAGCTGTTTTGTTTGGAATTAACAGTCTATCTGACTCACCAGGTGTATTCCTTACTGACTTTAATTTCAACTTGTCTGTTTCTGGTGTTATATACTTGGAGAATACCTAAATATGTATAACTTTCTTCTGGCATCTTTATATGTTTTCCATTCAGCAACTTAGGGTGTTTTTCCACCGCAGCCCTTAGATCCGGATCTAAGAAGATCCGAATCTAAGGAATGGGTACATTTCTTAATCCGGATCTAGTAGATCCAGATTAAGGGAAGCACCCAGTGTGTTTCCACGGGAGGTGTAGCACCCGTTAGCAATGGGTGCTAACCCCCCTGCCATGGAAACACCTTTGCACCCATGTGGGGAATCCAAATTGACCCCCAAGGGGTCAGTCCATCACCCCAGTTATCTCTGGGGACGGGGATGGGGCGATCTCCGAAGTCCCAGCTTCAGAGTGATTTTGGAGTCATTTCTAAATCATTTCAAAATGACTTCGAAGTCCCTTCGAAGAGATTGCCAAGGACTTCAGAGAGGCTCTGGAGCTGTCAGCACGGTTCGTGCGCTATTAGCACAGACTGCGTGGACTCACCTCCAAAGTCTCTCCGAAGAGATCGGCAGAGACTTCGAAGCCGCTCCGGAGTCCCTTTGGAACGCCTCCGAAGTCTGCACTGATCTCTTTGGAGAGACCGTCGGCGAGACTCCAAAGTCTCTGCCGATTGCTTCGGAGTTTCGCTGCCGGTCTCTCCAAAGAGATCAGCGCAGACTTTGGAGGCGCTCCGAAGGGACTCCAGAGCAGCTTTGAAGTCTCTGCTGATCTCTTCAGAGGGACTTTGGAGTCACTTTGGAATGTTTTCGAAATGACTCCGAAATCACTCTGAAGCTGGGACTTTGGGGCTCCCCCCCCCATGGGTGCATCCCTTTCCCCTAGCCTCTTCTAGACCCCATTCTCCCATTAATCTGGATTTTCTGGCAGAAGACCCCATTGTAGACCCCATTAATGGGGCTACAGAAAATCTGGATTAAAGAGCAGAAAGTACTCATTTGATCCAGGTTTCCCCCACAGCAGTGGAAACAATCGGGTCCCAAATGGGTGCCATGGTGGAAATGGGATCATCCGGCTCACACCCAAATGGTTTCTAAATGGGTGCAAAAATGGGTACTTTTTGACAGTGGAAAAACACCCTTAGTTTGTTCTATGTTTAACATTGTTTTTCCTCAATTAATGGCCACTGTTGTTCATTTGTTTAATTCAACTCCATTGACATATCATTACTATATACTGTATTTTGACAGTATTAATCATTTATTCTGATTAAGATTTTAGAGCTGGCTATTCTGATGAGATATTAGAGCTGGTGTTGTCCAGGTCTTTAACATCTTGACCCATTTTTCAACTAATTCTGGTGTCATCAGATCTTCTTTATGGATTCTACTTATTTCTGCTTCCATTTCCTTAGTCTACATTCTTATATCCCTTTGAATTGTACACAAGTCTTTTTAAAAACTAGCTGTCTATTTTTTTAAAAAAAAATAGTATTGTTGTCTAGTTCACATTTTTCTCTTAGTAGTCTGATAAACCTGCAATGCCTGTTTGTTCCTTTGCAATTGTGTATCATTTTCTTTTATGCTATTGTGAATTGTCTCTTTAAGTCTACATCCAGGCAGGCCTAAAACCCAGGATTATCCTGGTACTACACGGGGATTCCCACATGCATCTGTCGCAATCCCAAAATAGTCCTTCAATGTAGAGGTGAAATCCTGGCATATCATTATTCTGGGAAAAAGAACTACCAGACCAGATTTCCTTTAAACAGTGACATGTTTACCTTGTCTGGATTTTTTTTTTCTGAGATCCACCTTAAAACAGCAGAATGCAGCTGACCATTCCTAAAAGAAATGCACTGGCTGCCCATTTGCTATGGAACCCAGTTCAAGTTATTATCTCTAACTTATAAGTCTCTAAATGGCTTGGGCCAAAATATCTAACTTAATGCCTCCCATCTAGGATTTCCCATGCCCTAAGAGAGCCAGGGAGGCTCTCTTAGAGGTCCTACAATGTTCAGTAGGAGCATATAGGAGGACAGTCTCAGTCAAAGCCCTTAGGTTACATGGAATAGTCTCCCCTCTGAACTGCATCAAGCACCTTCATATATGTGTTCATTACCCTAGCTTTTGGCTGAGAGAACTTCATTACCTCCCCATGCAGATACTGTCACTGTTTTAGTCAATCTATTTTATCTGCTTTTATTATGATTTTATTGTACCCCCCTTCCAGACTTTGAGTATAGGGTGGGACACTACATGCATACCTACCTACCTACCTACCTACCTACCTACCTACCTACCTACCTACCTACCTACCTACATACATACATACATACATACATACATACATACATACATACATACATACATACATACATACATACTGCAGTGGGAGTGCAGTGCATGCCACTGGCTCACAGTGAAAAACTGGTGGAGCAAACAAAAGTAGAGGAAAGTCTGCATATTTTCCTCTAGCTGCATTGCTCCTGTTTTTGCCAAAAGAACTTTATGACTCTTTGGCTTCAATTTCCCATTTTTAAAACTGTGCATTGTTTTATTAGTATATTATGGTTGTGAACTATCCTGGATTTTTTTATAGTTATTCATTGATGACTTTATGGGTGTTTCTCCACTGTCAAAAGTACCCATTTTTGCACCCATTTAGGACCCATTTGGGTGTGAGCTGGATGACCCCATTTCCACTACGGCACCCATTTGGGACCTAATTGCTTCAACTGCCATTGGGGAAATCCAGATCTAATGGGTACATTTTGACCTTTAATTCAGATTTTCTGTAGACCCCATTAAAGGGGTCTACAATGGGGTCTTCTCCCAGAAAATCCAGATTAAAGGGAGCGTGTTTCCACTGGAAACAGGCAATGGGGTCCAAAGGAGTCTAGGGGGAGGGGATGCACCTTTGGAACCCCCCCCCCCAACATTGGCTTCAAAGTCACTTCGAAGTCACTTCGAAGTTGACTTCACATTCACTTCGAAGTCACTTTGAAGTCACTTCAAAATCACTTTGAAGTTGCTTTGAAGACTGCCCCCCCTGTCCCCCAAGACACCTGGGGTAATGGACCGACCCCTTGTGGGTCGATACAGATTCCCCAGATGGGTGCAAAGGTGTTTCCACAGCAGGGGTGCTAGCGCCCATTCCTAATGGGTGCTACACCTCCTGTGGAAACACATTGGGTGCTTCCCTTAATCCAGCTCTACGAGATCCGGATTAAGAAATGTACCCATTCCTTAGATCCAGATCTTCTCAGATCCAGATCTAAGGGCTGCAGTCGAAAAACACCCTATGAGAAGCCATTTTGTGATGTGGTCTGTGGGAATCAGCAGAAACTGTAGAGAATGACATGGACATAGTCCTTGTAATTTGGGAAGTCTGCAAAATTCTGTAGCTATATGTAAGCCCCAAGTCAGAAAACAGAAATTCATCCACATAGATGCATGCATAGTCAAAGCCAGTTCACTCACATCAGCCTAAAAATATCTCCATGAGAATCCCAAACTATTGTTTCTTCAGCTGGATTAGATAAATGTAGAACCCTTATACTCAGAAGTCTGATTGAACACAACAGGCTCCTGTTCAAGATCCTCTGTGCATAAGAAAATCTATGCTCTCAAGTTATTTAGAAGCTACAACTTTTTTAGTGGATAATAATTCCTTGAAAATCAATTGGTTGCAGATTGTAGGCCAAAATCAACAGGCAGTGTATTATGATTACAACATGATCCTACTAAATGTCTACTAAGCACGTTAGTAGGTGTTTTCTTTTCATTCCATTTTATTGCAAATATTGAAATCTCACAATATTTTAGGCTAGAAATATGATAGATTTAAATCTGGCTGCATGAAGTGAATATCCCAGTGAAATCAGTGCAATTAATTTCAGAAAGAATTGTGCTATCTTTATTGCTTAGTATCTATCTACTGAGACATTTCTGAATTGTTTAGCCATTCCTGTAACATTTTATGGTAATTTGTACTTTGTTCACAAAGTAAAAGTGATTACCAGAGGGACCTCAGTTCAAAATATTTAGCATAATGCTGGCTTAATATATTTGTTTCTACTATTAGGCACCATCATAAGATTTACCATGTAGTAGCTTTGTAACAAGCATCTTGACATGTCAATATCATCCTCTAGCTCTTTCAAGGATAATCAACAAGTTATTTTGACCTTCTTATTGGTCCTCTCTATTGTCTTTCAATTCCTCTGTTTCCTTTGGCTTACCACACAAAATATTTTTTCTGCACACATTTGCTTGTATCACTTCTCCAAATTATGTGGTTTACTGATTTCAAGTTTTAAAGATCAGGCTTTTATTTTATTCATTTATGTCATGTAAATTCCACCTATTTTCCAATAATCTCTATAGCTGAGTGGAGATTTGAACCCAGGAACTCCTACACTCTGATCTTCTAGCATGACACTTTTATTTAGTCCAGGACTGATCAATTGGTTGTTCTTTCAATTTAGAATATTCTTATCCAAATCCATTATTCATTATCTTCATTATCTTCTCTTTATAATTTGTCCATCATTGACAGGAATAAATTTACTAGGAGAAAGCCCAAGCTATTTTGATTATGATCTTTGTCTGTGAAATGTTCTTCCTGGTGTGGTTTTGCCCATCAACTAATTGTCTTAATTCACCAGTACATGGTCCATTTTTGTTTATTCAGGAGTCTGAAACAAACAAACAAAAAAACCTTCATTAACCTCTAATAATTCTACCAATTCAATTATCATAAAATCATTCTACCTACTATGTACAGGTGTTTCTCCACTTACCTTCCTTAATCTGGATTTAAAAGGTCCAGATCTTTGAAATGGGTTCCTCGCTGAATCTGGTCCTTGAAGATCCAGATCTTGGCAAGGACCCCATGCATCTCCACTGGCAGTCTAGCACCTGATGGCAATGGGTGCTAGACAGGATCTCAGTGTGAATGCTGCGTCACCGGGAATGGCATGGGGACAGGCAAGATTCATTTTTGGACCTGCTCCCAGTCCCATGTGTGCCCATTCTGAGCCAAACAGCTTGCATGGGGACATGGTTTTTATCATTTTTTTAAGGAACAAAAATAGACAGCTAGGCAGATACAGAAAAAGAGAGAGATTTATATGGATCTTCCCATACATGAAAATGTTCATGGAAAGACATATCTATCCTCAGCTTTTATATTATTTTAAATACAAATATATAGGTTCATGTTTCAGCTGTAAGAAAAGTAAGCAGTAATAATTATTCTTCCTGACTTTAATGGAAGCAAGTGAAAGAAAGAACCAATCCTTTATTACAAAATGCACCACATGGTTTATAAAGAAGCATTTTGCCTGCTACTGTTAAATAACCTTTAAAGTTCTGAATTAGAATAAGAGGTATTACTTAGGCTGAGTCCCCATGGGCCTGCAAATGCCCCGCGGTGGATTTGGGGGATCCTTAATGTGAATCTAATTCACATTAAGGAGTCCCCATGGCAATGGAGGACAGGGCGGGTTCAAGGCGAACCTGCCCGTCCCCATGAAAACTGCAGCAAATCCTTGCATCAGGATACCACAGTTTTCTCCCCCACTTGCCTGAGTGCTTCTTTGCCCAGGTAAGGGCTTGATTTGCACCAAAACAACCAACTGACAGCTGCCCTGCAATCAGCTGGGCAGCTGTCAGGTGAGTATTGGGTCTATGAAGAGCAGGGAAGATATTAAAAACAGATGCAAAAGCCGTTTAAAACATGCGGCTTTCACATCTGTTTTAAAAATCTTCCCTGCTCTTTACAGCCCCTAAACTCACTCGACAGTTGCCCAGCTGATTGCAGAGCAGCTGTCAGGCAGTTGTTTGGGGAATTAAGCACTCAGGCAAGGGGAGGAATGGGGAAAACTGCGGCAGATCCGTGCACCGGGATGCCACGGTTTTATCCACCACCACCCCCTTTGCCTGAGCACTTAATCGTGTCTGTTTTAATATTTTAGTGGAGCTGTGCTTGTGTGCATGACAGCTGCTATACCCACCTGACAGTTCCTTAGCTGATTGCAGAGCAGCTGTCAGGTGAGTGTTTGGGGAAAATCAATCCCTTACCTGGGCGATTAAGTGCTCAGGAAAGGGGGGGATAGTTGCCATCACAGCGTTAGTAGTGGAGACAGCGAAGTCCCGCCCGCTAATGCTGTAATCGTAACCCGGGAATGTCCCCATGCTCCCTTTATAATCCATTCTTGCCCTGTAATTTGGGGCGAGAACAGTTATAAAGGGGGGTTATTTTGCCAAGAATTTGTGGCATTTGTCCCTCATGTAGCCCAAATTAGGGCTTTGCATGGGGACTCTTGTGAGGCGAAATGACTTTTGCCTCGCAATATCCTTGCCATGGGGACGAGCCCTTAGATATTAGAAAGGCTAGTTATCAGTAACGCACTGCAGTACCCTAGAAGTTCATAATGCACTACTTGTGCAAAATCTCCCACCAAAATACACAACTTCATTTGAAAAACCTTTGCCTACCCAATCTGCAGAAGCACAAACAGCACAACCTACATAATGAAATTATCTTCCTTACTTCAAATATGTTTCAGAAACCATATTGTGAGCCAGTCTGGCCTAGTGGTTAGGGAGTCATTCCTTTATCTGGGAACACAGGGTTTGATTCTGCACTCCTCCACAATACCTGCTGGGTGACCTTGGGCTAGTCACAGCTCTCTTCTGAGAAATCGCAGCCCCACCTACCTCACCGGGTGTTCTGTTGTGAGGAGAACAGAATGCTTTGTCAGACACTTTGAGTCCCCTTAAATGGGTGAGAAAAGTGGGGCAGAAAAATCAACTCTTCTTCTTCTTCTTCTTCTTCTTCTTCTTCTTCTTCTTCTTCTTCTTCTTCTTCTTCATTATGATCAATAGACTACTACAACCTCCTGAAGTATCTGTGGCCAAATTGACCAAATTCCTTCCAAACATATTAAGTGAACTCAAAAATCCAAAGAAGACATGATTTACAAAATAAAATGTCAAGCCTGTGTACACCATTATGTAGGACAAATAGGAGAAGGTTAGCAGAGTACATCCACAAGCATAAGCAAGTTTGTAAAAGACGTGTGTCCGCAAGCATAAAAAGTATTTTAAAATAAAGTTTTTAGTTGTTGTGCCTACAGAGCAAAAAAAAAAAAGCCATTGAAAATTTTATCAATCCTATATTAGGCCAAATCAAAGAAAACAGGCTAATTTTTAGAAGTCTGGCACTCAGACAAATCTACTTCCCACAGACACAAAAACATAACACACATGTATTCAAGGAGAACTCAAAATTCCATGCAGCAAACAAGCTGAGAGTAAACAGAGAGTATATCACCCAGGGTTCCAACAGAGAGTGAATACTACCTGGGCGGGGAGCAATGGGGACACTCCTGTATGGTACATCTACATTCTGTGCATGCAGTTATGTCCCCCACCTGTATAGCAGTGGAGCAACTTTAACTGCTCCCCATCTCTTCTGGGTGGAAGAGATGAAACAGAGCATGTGACGATGCGGCACAGATGTGGTTGTGAGCTGCATTGCCTGGTTGCTGTGGCAATGGTTGTACTCAGGTGTATCTGTACCATTGGCATAGCGGTACAGTCGCCTCCTTAATGGAGGTGATTCGTACTTAGCCAGCCCTTAGTTAAACACTGGTTAAGTTTCAAATGGTTTGGGCACCTTGAAATGGAGATGCCCAAACCATTCCAGAGCTTTGCTTCCCTAGAAGTTGTCCCATAGAAGTAGAAACGTGAAAAGGCTCAGAGAAAGGACTCACTTCACACATCAAGCCTCACCTAATCCTCCTATGATCTATGATCTTTTAAGTAGAGAGAACATCACTTAACACTGCAATGACCAGGAAGAATTAGCACTTCATTAAACAAATAAAAAAATCTTTAAAGATGACCAGTAAAGAAGACATCCAGAGGTAAATTAATACATCAACAAGAAGCTATTAGCTTATTACTAAGAAGAAAAAGCTACTACCAGGAAAAAGACACTGCCTAAGGACACAAGAGTAAAACAAAGAACTGAAGAAGTTTAAAAAATAAAATAAAAAACCCTATATATCCTATCTATCCCATTACCAATCATGCAAGAACACTTGCACTGATGATCCTATATAGCATAATGATGAAATGTCTGCAGAAAGAAGATTCAGCTCCGAGAACTTCTAGAATGCCTTGCCTATTTGTATCCCAACAACATTCTTGCACCTTGAGGCTGGCATATTATCAGTAGAATCCAGCACTTGGACAGCAATGTGGTATATTTAGCAGCATCTGTCCTGCCTCTACTGACTTTAAGGGAACACAGTACTATAGAAAAATGGGCAGCTTTGTATGTTAAAAAAGAGATACCATTTACAGTTGTCACCTGAATTACTCACTTCCCAATAGTTTTCAAAATTAGCCAGCTGGTTACTGAAAGAAGAGAGACATAAACACAGAGCTTTATCACAAGTATAAGTAATTCTTAAGCAACAAGACATGTTTCCTTCAGGGTACCACAATTGTCTCTGCACTATGCAGATATCTGGATATGCTCACAATCTGTAGACACAGAACACTGTTTTCCATATAAAATGGATTTTCTTCAGAGATTCTTCTAATACCCTCCTATGAACTCAGGTTTTGTTCCTGCTAATTTCCTCCAACTCTTATTCACCTGCAATCTGTAACAAGACTATCAAATAAATTTTGTTGCCTTTGTAAGGATCAAATACCTGGGGAAGGTTTTATTCATTGTATTTGTTCTTATAATTGACTCGTACAGATGAACATTGACTGTTAGGTCTGCTCTAAGTAACCTGGCCTGTGATGGGCTGGACTGGGCTACTAGTAGCCAACTCTAAGAGCTTTCTGCTTTGGGGACAGCCCAGCTTCAGGGCCAAGACAGAAAGTTCACAACCTCTGAAGTTGTCTGACAGTGCTTTTTCAGCTAGGATCACAGAAGTGGCACACTTCAAGCCCTGCTTCTGGATACCTTGCCCACGCCATTTCAAAATTTTGGCAGTAGCTGTACTGCGTTTTCCTACTAATGGAAATTAATTCCTCATTTGTAATGTTCATTAAAGGACAGCAAATCCCTCTTGAAGTGAGGTAAGTGGTTTGATGTCAGATCAAAGGGTGATTTGCTATGTGTACATTTCCATGCCATAGCCATCTTGTGCAGACTAGTCCTTTGGGCCTGACTACCAGCCCAGTATAGACATGACCATAAACAATAAGTGTATGTATTAATAATTTGGAGCTTGCGCCAATGTATGTTCTAGTTTGTATATTTTATATGGATTTTTGACAATGATAACAACAACAACAATAATGCACAGTAGGCTTCTGTATACAGAAAAAGCAAACATTAAATTCAGTAAAGCAACTAAATTCACAGCTATTACTGTTGAGATCTTAAAGCATTACTAACATTTCATCTGGAAGCTGATAGTACTGTCTCTCTTGCAAACCTTTCAATAACTCAGCTGGATCAAGATAAGAAGATAAGTAAACATACTTTTTTATTAAAGATTTATATTGCTTGTCAACTGGATCAAAAATGGATGAAAGATAAGTTAGTTTTTGAAACAATACCCCTGTAAATGTCTGTCAGTAGATGGCTCCTGTAAATCAAATTCAGGGATTAGATTGTTATATCAATACAGAGAAAAGAGCATAATTCAAATAGGATTATTTGCACCATTGGATAAAAGCAGAATTACCCACTGAATCTATAGCAATGTTCCTCTTTTTCTTTTAACCACTAGGGGTGAGTTCTAGACAAAGATGTTACCATAGAGATCTAAATGAAGCTTAAAATATTAGCAGCACTTTGTTATGAGGGAAGAATTCTCCAGGGGCAGCCTAAATTTTAGTTCTATGTAAAAAAAAATAAAAAAATTATTAGCATTCACAATTAGAGTGATAACTGTCATGGTGACCTTGCCTGTGCAAATAACATTCCAGGAGATAAAAGGTGAAAAAGAACAGGGAGTGAGGATATAAAAATTGGGAAGGGCTGAGCCAGTGGATAGCATGTTTAGAGACAAAAGCATCCAGGCCAAAGAAAGGGAAAGGATGGGAAAGCACTTTGAGTTTATATGAGCTTTGGGGGACCAGTGAGATTTGGTGGGTGACAAAAGGTTGGCAAACACTACTAAACGAGACTGGAAATCTTCTCAGACTCTGAAGTGCTGTTGAAACCTGTGCTTCTTCCAGGCATCACTTACTTATTCCTCATTATTTAGATAATCTGGAGTAAAGCATGGGTAATCTGAAATAAAATGTGTCTGGATGTGCTTTATTTCGGATTATCCAAATAATGCAGAATAAGTAAGTGTTGTTTGGATGAAGCTCTGGTGATTTTTGAAACCAAGAAGAAGAATTCGTTTTCTGAGAAAAAAGGTTTTGTCTACATAGGCATAGAGAGATGAAGTTTCCTCTTACCAACCACTAATATGTCCAAACAAGGAGCAGAACACATTGGATTTTATTTCTTTTAAGTTAAAATACAGATGATACTAATATGTGATGCTTAGAGAATATCATCGTGACAGTTGAGAAGTAGCTAAGGGTACAGCAAAAGGGCTAAACAGTGATTTGTTGCTTGCCTTTTATATCTGTAACATATGGCAAATCATCCTTAGTTCTGACATGGAACTGCTTACCTCACTTCAAGGGGGATTTCCTGTGCTTTATAAACATTACAGATGAGGAGTGGGTTTTTGTTAGTAGGGATACAGAACACTGCTACCAACATTTTGAAATGGTGTAGTTGCCTCCTCTATTGGAAACAAATCTGAAGAGTTTTGAGGAAATCAAATTATGTGGAAGGAAGGAAGGAAGGAAGGAAGGAAGGAAGGAAGGAAGGAAGGAAGGAAGGAAGATCTATCTTAAAATTTAGAGTAAGAGGTGAGAGTTCCTTACATTTTGGCATGGCTCATGGGCAACACCTACACAGGGTTTGTTATGGTAATTGTTCTATCCATGCGTTAAACACTGTTCCCAATTATGTGCAGATCTTTTGCAGAACTTATGTTCAGGACTTTTCCCAGACTATCAGTCAAAGATCAAGAATTACACTTACCTCTAGCTAACAATATGGCATGAATTGTTAGTCCTGATGCTGGACAACAGAGCCCATGCAAAGACTACCAAAAAGGCCTTATTTCATATTGTGAAATGCAATATGGACTTGGGTGGAGCCAAGGACACCTAGTGGACTTTATAAGAATTAGAGACACTGAATGGTCAAGGGCATTTATTTTAAATCCCAAATCCTACCTTCAGGACAGATAGAAACTGGGCTGTATGGATGCATAAAATGAAGTAAACAAGGAAGTCCATCAATTAAATTGGGACATCTACATTATTATGCCGGTGTCACAGCCGTTCTTGCCCAGGGTGAAAATCATTTACAGATTAATTATAATATATACTTGTGTTGCCTGGGCTAGGACCCTGACCTAAATATCAACCCCATTGCTGAAAATGTCACAATCCAGATTTTGGTGATGCTAATATTATCATATATGTCCCTCAGAAATAGTGCTGTGCCACCAAAGGAAAGGAACTGCCTAATCAGAGACCCCTGAAACTGGATCTTTAATTGACATTATGATAGATACATAGGTTGGAAATACACTAGCACTAAATACCTATTAAGTACCCATTAAGGACCCATTAGGCTCAAAGCTGGAAGACCCCATTTCTACTGCAGACCCCATTAGAGCCACATTTGTTTCCACCTGTTCTAGGGAAATCTGGATCATATGGGTCCTTCAGGACCTATAATCTGGATTTCCTGTAGATACAATGGAGTCTTCAGGCATCAAATCCGGATTATACGGAGCCCGTTTCCACCACAATTGGGTAATGGGGTCTAGGGAGGGGCACACCCATGGGGTGGTGGTGGCCCCAAACCCAAAGCTCCAAAGCCTGTGCACAATCTCCAAAGCCAGCTTCAAAGCCAGCTCCAAAGAATAGCACAGACTTTGAAGAGGACCCCACATGACAGCAATGCCATTCCTATGGACCTTTGTCAAAGGCTCCAGAGGATCTTCAGAGTTTGTGGCAAATCTTTGGAGTTTATGGCAAAGCTCTGGAGATTTTCTGGAGCTGCTCTGGAGAATCTTCAGAGAATCTCTGGAGCATCTATGGAGATTGCACCCCCTGTCCCCCAAAACACCTGGGTGATGGGCGGGCCCCATGTGGGTAGATCAGGATTCACCACATGGGTGTTCTGGCGTTTCCACCGTAAACAAGCTAGCACCCATTGCTATTGGGTGCTAGACAACCCATGGAAATGCATTGGGTACTTTCTTTAATCTGGATCTACTAGATCCAGATTAGTTGAAGGACCCATTCCTTAAATCTGGATCATCTTAGATCCCTCTTAAGGGAGGTCTGTGGGAAAAACCCCCAGGAATCCATCTTTGAGAAAATCTACATTGAAAATGTTGTCTGATTTCAAAAACAGATTGCAAAAATATTCTATTCTTAAGAGCAAAGGCAATATAATAGCAGAGGAAGCTTCCTCTTAAGAGAGAATAATCCATTCAGGTGTCTTGGTGATTGTTGATACTCACTCTGGGCAGTACGCTATGCTAGCATTGTGAAAACTAGCATAGTATCCAAATTAGTGGAATAAAATCTGCTGTTAGAGGAAAAAGCGCAGTTTATCTGCTGTGAAGCCATGATGCGCCGTCCAGACTCTAGTAGCCTCCCTGCAGCTTTCTCAGAGAAAGCTGTGATACTTCTGTGGCATCATGTTGGATGGGGCAGCCTACAGCTCAGCTCTCATTTGCTGTTCTCCCTGTCCTGTCCAGAGTGGCGTGAGCGTTTAAATTTATCTGATACTGCAGAATGAGTGTCGATTGTTCTGCAGTACTTAAATTCAAATGTGCCACCACTATACAGTACTGGGCATCGAGTGTGACACCCATGCCCCAAATGTGCCTTGGAATAGGCAGTATCTGTAAGTCTGGACACATCTCAACTATTTGTAATCAGAACATACATTAATGTACATCTGGAAGATATCCATCATAAATGCCAGGCTGATAGAAAAACTCTCCCAACCCTGACTGGCTTTGTTTAAGTGGATGTCATCCATTTGCACTCAGACAGACCACGCCCTTGTGCTTGTAGAGATCATCAGGTACAGTTTACTTTACATGTCCGGGGGTCATGGTTATGTTCGTCAGAGGAAGAAAATGCCTTAGCTCACATGATTTCCTACCACATAAAGCTCCATAGAACAGAACAGCCCCTTGCCACAGAACCATATAAAAGACGCCTAGTTTAAGTGTCAGGCATGGTACCATCTGCACCCATCACCTGGATCTACCCTCTTTGTTGCTGAACTCTAGCCACAACTGGAGACCACTATTGACTTTTAAACTTCCACTTTCCATTCAGGACGTACACAAATGCTTTATTCCACATTCACTTTACATCAAAGTACTTATCAAGCTAGGAAAAATTTGTGGATTGCTTTTTGCAGATTCATAATTTCATCCCAATCAGGCAAGTCTTTTGTTTTTTTTAAATCTAATCTTTTTGTTCATTTATTTAAAAAAAGAATATCCCCTTTTTAAAATTTCCACTTGAATTTTTCTCTGCATCTTCTCAAGTTCTGCTAATGCCATAAATTGATCAAAAATCCTCTCATGTCATTTTGGGCCAAGGAGTTATATCAAACATAGCAATATGCAACAACTGTCATGAAAACCCCAATTGGGTTTGTTGCTAAGTAACAGTTTATCTTCCTATAATAACAGCCACACTATAACTTTGAAACATTAGTGCACATCTCTCTGACAGTAGAGAGTGGTCTAAAATCTTTAAACCTTCCTCTTTCCTCCTCTAGCGTGGAGGTGGCTCCTAGTTTTGTTCCTTTTTCTTGCTCTAATCACCTTATGCTTCCCTAATGTCTTTCCTCATCAGCCATCCATTCTCAGCAATTTGATCATAACAGTTAAACTTGCCCAGATATTCTGCATGGCAGCCCCTTAGAGGTTTTCTTCAGTAGGTTTTTATTGTAGTTTATCTTCTGAATCATAAAATGTTCTGCCCTGTAAGGATTCCATACTGTTTACCAATATTTATAAGCTGAAAAAAGTGTGTGTTTTGAGAGAGAGAGAGAATGATTGAATGAGTGGGACTTTGGGCAATTTTTTTCAGGCTTCCATAGAAATTAGGATCCATAAGGTGCTGTGTTCTTCTGCCACCCAGTGGGTAGAATATGATTTTCTGTTACTTCAACTATTTTATTTGTATTTTATTTGATATTTATATACCACTCTATGCATGGCTTTAGGGAAGTTCACAAAAATGATAATATAAATAACTACAGAAGGAAGGAAGGAAGGAAGGAAGGAAGGAAGGAAGGAAGGAAGTACTCTATGACTCTCTTCCCTCTGTGCAGAAATTAGCTTTCCTGACTTACCACGTTCCTGATTTCCTATTGTACAATCTCACTTTTTTTAATGCTGACATGATGACAGAGAAGCCGTATTATACAGCATGTTTTAGGGCCAATGGAACCAACCCATCCCTCAGAGAGACATTTACCACTTCCTGGATCCACCCAGTCATACCTTGCCAGCTAGCTTTTATCAGCCAGGAAGGGCAAGGACCCAGAGAGCATGTTGTCAGCCGCACCCCTGCAAGCAACTTGTCCACATCCTCAGGCCACAATAATTGAAATTGATCCAAAATAATTGGACCAGACAGTTCTCTGGGCACCTCTCCTGGACTAAGTCCAATTGTGACATCTAATCCTCTACGAATCTGAATGACTTTGTCCTCAAAATGCTTTGCAAAACTGTCACAGCAGATACTGGGTGCCCGTGGCTCATGCTTCCTCGGGTCCAATTTTATTAAGGCCATTTACTACTCTAAAGAGCTCTGCTGGACGGCTACTTGAGGACGCAGTGGCAGCGGAGAAAAAACTAATTTTCACTGCCATCACTGCCACATGGTAGGCACAATAGTGTGCTCTAACTCATGTTTGGCTATTGAGTACAGCCTTGGCATGGACATTGAAATCCCCCAACAGCACCATGGCAGGGGCTTCCAGTACCACATCCGAGACCACCTCAGCCAGCTCTCTGGCCCAACAACAAAAATAGACCCTCAACTCCCTTGACAGAGCAAATTGGCTGCCTGGTGAGGGAGATGGAAGTCCGATAGACCACAGCGACACCCCTTCCCCTTCCCCCTACTCCCCCCTACTCTAGAACAGTGTTGCACCGAGTAACCTGGAGAACAAAGCTAGGTCAGACCAGGCCCACCCACTTCATCCATCCAGGTCTCAGTTATACATGCCACTTCATCCCACTTTCCCATTACAGAAGTCTCTGAATGCTTGTAGTAGAATGGAGGAAGGGTGAGTGAGATGTCCATGTAGATACTGACCTCATTCTGTGTATTGAATTCACCATGAGGGGTCAGATTCATACAGACTTCGCTGCTTTGTTAAACATGCATGGAGACACAAAGCACCATGAGGATCCTGCTTTGGTCTTAATATAATTTGTATGAACTGATGTTTCTGTGCTACAGGTTTGAAATCTTCTGTCTTTCATGTATGTCTCTTTTTAAACCCACTCTTGGATGACACTAGAGTACTGACAGTGAAGTGGTTTATTTTTCCAGTTTTTCATCTTTTTGATATTACAGCGGTTTCTTTTTGTAGGTCTCTTCTGTCTAGAACTTTCTTCTTGCTTCATTGTAGCAGTTCTCTGAGCTGAAGTTGGATATTAACTGATGATGCTGTCTAGTCTGGTGGGGAAATATTTGCAAAAACCAACCCAGCTCAGAGAATTACTATAATTAAACATGCCAACCTTAAGCTATAGGTATTCTCTACAATATGGAGATTCTTCTTGATTCTTCTTGATGTATTCTGCTAGCTTTGCTTTTTCTTTCTCAGGCAGATATAGCACACATACACCCAGTTATAGCCTTCCTCAACTGTCATGGGAGATATAACCTGTCAACATCACTACAAGGATATAGGACATGATTTATAGTCATTATTTCCATTGTCTTTCAATTTGGCAGCTTAATTCCTGCTGCATTTACTATATTTCCTTGATTAATGACTGCAGTTGCACATTTGTCCCATCAAAATTTCACTGAAATATTATTAATATATATTTGGGCTGATTCTGCCTCACATGCTGACATTGCTTATGGCTTCAAATCATCCTTATAAAAAAGATGCAAGATTCGATAAAGTCTGGGAAGCCTGATATCCTTCACTTGTTTCTTTCAAAATCACTAGCAATGACATCTGGATCAGCGCTATTGGTCCTGTTGGTCCTGCCCACACCTCCCTGTGATCTGAATGAGTGAGCCAGGCTAATCTGGACCAACTGATCTGGGCTAATAGATTCACCTGAGATCTGGATTAAGGCCTCACTTTATCTGAATCTCACTCTTGTTGATGGAGTCAGATCAATAGGGAGTGGGCCATTCATGATTAGCATTAATGTGTCAACACATTAATGTGAGTTCTAGAACCTTAATATGGATTAAGGATTGGTGCTGAAAGGACCTCTATTTCCTTCCTTCCTTTCTTAAGCATTGCAAAATCCATTGATATTTAAAGATCTCTCCCCCTCCCATGTAAAATAATTAAAACGCACTGCCTATGAAATCTTCTGAAAAAAAACTTCTGGTGCTATAAAATGTGGGGAAGGCACATTGAGTCAACCAAAGAAAGCTCTTCTATAGCAGCTTTGTGATGGAAATACATGAGCAAAAAGAAGTCAATAACATCCTTTGCTGAGTTCTTGCAATTATAGATATAGTAGATGTTCTGATCCCTCACTACCACAAAAATGTGCGTCCACTTACCATCAGAGGTGCCTGGTAAAGCATCTTCCTTCAAAGCAACAGCAGGATCCTTGCAGTGATCATACCAATCCAGTTCCATTCATGATAATCAATCAGGGTGCCATTGTTTCAGGGTGCAATCTTGCATTTTGAACCGAGGCACATCCATTTACTAATTTTAAAAAGGCCTCCATGCTAACAATCGATATATTAAGACATCTTTTTCAATAGTGGATCATAGCATCTCCTCACACACTCAAGAAGCAGAGATCCTTGCAAATAAGTAGAAATGTATCCACTGATACTATGAGTTAAGAATAAGCAAGAGATGGATAGATGCACCAGACCAGTAATTGTTAAAAGAAAATCTGTAATTGTTTTAAAATGATCCAGCTTGAATGCAACTTAAAATGTGAGCTGATCCTCATAGCAGTCCCAATATTACACAAAGGAATATGAAATAAAAACAAAAAATACAATAATCTGAATAGTTTATAATGATGATTCTATGTTTTTCCTTATTGCTTTCCTATTCTGTTAGGGCAAATCCCCACAGCAAGCTTATTTCGCTTTCCCTAAACCAAAATAACAGAACCAGATGCAAACGTGAATTTGCCTGTTCCCATTACTTTTCACTTAATTGCGTTCGATCCGGATTCTGAGGATCGTACGTGGCGTCCGTGACTCAAGGGGGGACTCAAGTGGCTACTTTTTAAAAGCTGCTTTGCAGGGCTGCCCTGCACTCTTCCTCCTGGCATGGGCGTGCCACCCATAACAGACCCCTTCACAGAGCCTAGCTGGGTGGCTGGGTGGCTGCTGCTTGCCTGGATGGATGAAAAACAGGCACCAGCAGCCAGCGATTCTATCCCCTCCTTTCCCCATTTCCCAGGGCACACAGCAGCAGCAGCAACTCAAACCCCCTTCACAGCCACAGCCTTTAAAACAGAATTTCCAGGGCTTTCCTTTCCTTTCCCTTTTTTAAAGGTCAAAACTTTCAAAGAGCTAGAATTGCGCAAAACTGCAACATTGTTATTAAGGTGTGAAGTGGCTAGATCGCTACAGTGTAGCTTGAAGGACTGGATTTTTATAGTGGCTGTTTTGAGGGTGGATTTTTTCAATGAAACCACTATCTTTGGAAGCAAGCTATTGGGGGAGGGAAACCCTAAACATGGATTCTCATCCCTTAACACGGTATGGTCCCCACAGTAAAAAATGTAAAACGTTTCAAGCACACGATCCGGAGTGAGACCTGTTGAAATCAGGATTGAGATTCACCATGCTTTGGGGTGGTTTAACACAGAGAAAGTGTGTTAAGCCAAACTGCCATGCGGACTCTGAGGATTGAAAACGTTTTGAATTCGAGATTAGGTTGCCGTGAAGACACGGACTTAGTGGCATTGTTCTCTTTGCTTTTGCAGACAGGAGGCATGTTTCCATAAAATTATTTTTACAGAACATACAAATAAATTAAATAAATAAATAAAGGAAAGGAAAGGAAAGGAAAGGGAAAAAAAGTGGCAAAACATGTTGCTTCCTTATTTGTCTTTTTAAAAAAAACATTCAAAAGCTTTCTTACAGTGTGTTTAATTTCTCATGACCAAGATGCAGAATCTATATTATGTTTCAAATAATCTGAGTTGGAATCAATACCAATGTCAATTATAGTGTGAAATTGCAACATCAGAGATAATTATCTATTCTTTCTACCATTTATTTACTTAGCAAGAACCTATATTATTATTAGTTGGAAGGATACACATGTGAAAACATTTTCAATAATTAAGTCTAGTGCAAGAAAGAAGAGAAAAGGGGGATGGTTGCTTTTAACTTAAGATTTCTTACTGCACAGCTTGTAAACATTCACTGGTTTTGTTTCTTTGATGGTATTTATATCCTGCCCTTCTCTTGAATCTCTCAAGGTGGTTCACACTATTGAATAAAACATCAGAAATCATAAAACATGATAAAATAATAAGAAGAATAAGAATAATTCATACTCAAAATGTTTCTCTGCCCTACTACAGGACAACATTAGAACAAAGCAAAAACCTGTACTATGTAAGGGAGATTTGTATCTTACCAGGGTCAAGGTACTTTATGAAGGATCACATTAGTGTTAAAAGTGTGAGATTATTGGATTACAGATAGGTTATGTTTGGGAGGCAGTGCTGAGTTAGGTATAGGGTGTAGGGGTGTGGCTAGGTTGGGGTTAGTGTTGGGGTGTCCATGTAAGTACTATTTCTCACCTTGGACTATTGGCTTGCCTTATTCCCATGTCTATCCTGTTGTATCCTGCTCATATAGGCTGTCTTCACACATGGCAAAAGAAGCATTTCAGAAATGCTACAGATCCCATGGTGTCTGACCCTTGTGTTCCTGTATGGTCCAGCAGAATACAATGGGTAATCCTCCTTGAAATAAGCCACAATGACTGATAGAGGGCGCATATCAAAACCTACAAATACTGCCACTTGCACCCTGCATTCCAGTCATTCCTCAGTCACAGAAAAAGCCACTAGCAGTTCTAGGAGAGCTAAGGCCTCTTTGCACTACAGCTAAAATGCTGTGGAACACTTACCTACCTACATGCGGATGGAAAACTGTCTTAGACATGTTTGGGCTGAATGGCCGTCCCGGGACTCACAACATCCACCCCCGGGCTCCCCCCATTGTGGAAGCAGAGGTGCGGAGGCCTGGCGCCTCCCTTCCCTGTGGTCGCATGCACTCCCCAGGGCCAGATTGGCTTCCTGGCGCTGGCAGGACCCCCATGCAACAAACCGCAACCCAACCCAGGGGCACATGTATGTGAACGGGGCTTACCTGTTTGACACTGGGCAGCAAGTGGGGCGAGGAGGCTGGCCGCGTTCTGTGCCTGTGTGGGGGGCGGTCCCTGATTCGCCAGGCACCTGCCTGGTTTCAACTGGCCATCTGCTGGGGATTGGATGGATAAATGTGTAGTAGTGGTGATGGAAGTTGCTCCTTGTTGATGGGTGAGAACAGCTATCCAACATCCAGAAAAAAGGGTAAAGCCTTTTTGCTGATCACCATCCTGAGTGGATTCTTGAATTATCTAGCCTCTGGGCATGTACAGAGAGAAATGTATTGGGGCTAGAAAAATTTACTGTACAAGTCTTGCACTGGAGAGGGAAATGAGCCAGGCTTGGAGTTTTCTTTTCACAGGACTTTCCCTCTCTGATGCAAATCAAATGGCAAGAAACCTCAGGAGCATACTGAACTGATCAGTCTGGTTATGCAAATTGATGCTTTGGAAGGAGGGGAGGGGAACAGTGCTTTTTGGCTGAAGCTATGTCTTTTGCTTTGGTTTTCCTTCATAAAATGTTACATTCAGATGGTACAGATGGGCATTTTGGGCACTTAATGGGGAAGGTGGGAGTTCATGCCACTTTCCAGTATTTAAATCCCTTCATCTTAGGAGGGGGGGGGCAAGGAGCCCAAACACTACACTTGCATAGCAAGGATAGTTATATTCCTTTGTAGAGTGTGTAGCAATTTCTAGGCCCAGGCCAGCAGAGAATCCTTTATATGCAGGAGGGCAGAGAAAGCTAGAATAAACTTAAGCAGGGCCAATAAACAGGCCTTAGTTGAATTCATGAGTAGCACCCAGCCCACCAGTACCTTGACTTATGAGGAGGTCTTTACCTGCAAGAGGGTGGAGACCTAGGCTGTGTCCGCATGCAAGCCATTTGGTGTTGTTTGGCCTCACATGGGCCAGGTGTGGGACCGAGAATGAATCTTGGGTGTCCCCACGTCATTCCTGGCAACACAGGACAGGTATGAGTTGAGCACAGGGGGCCAGCGCCACCTCCTTTCTGCTCCCTCTCTCCTCATTGACAGCCCACCCCTGTGACACATCCTCCCCTTCCTTCACTGCCCTGAAAGCCAGGACTGGGCTGGGCTGGGAGGCACAGAAAAAAGTTAAAATAAAGCTTACTTCAAAATAATAAATTTATTTAAAAAATGTAAAACACCGAAAGCCACTAAGAGGTTTAGCGGCAGTAGGTGCTTGAGCAGTTTTCCACACCTCTGCTCCACCGGGAACCACAAGAATGCCCGGCAACTTTAAAAGGCAGAAAATCAAGCCTTTATTTATGATCGCCTTGACAATCGGAGAAATGGGGGTTGGAAATGGAAGAAAAATCAAGCCATTATGCAGCCTGCCTTGGCATTCGTGAAACGAGGTTATAATTACTTCCGTGGAAATGAAAAAGAAATGCCTTTGCATTTTAAAAAGTCAGCAGCTACAATCTTCATTGGACAGGGCAGGGACAGCAAGTAGACCCCACCTCCCAATGACGTGAGTGCCAATCTCCTCCCTGTTAGCCTGCAATCATCCCCATGCATGGTGCAATGAGCAATGCGTTCCAGTTCCCCAAACCGTGCCGAGACTTGTTTTTTCAGTTATCAAATTTGGCACCCTTCTGGCATGGTTTGGGGGATTTGGCACGCTTTTTGCTAAAGGAGGCTGAACCCTGCTGTGGTGGGTGGGGTCCAGTCTTTTCTTTCAGCCAATGTCTAGCGGAGAGCAGCAGGCACAGAGTTCAGGAGGCACCACCCCTTCTCTCCTTAGTTTATGTGTATGATATCTAGCATTTTTCGGTAAATTTATTATTTTTTTTTAAAAAAATAATCACACAGAGAATAAAAGCACATTAAAAAGGAAGGTGAGCATGGAGGTCGTGGAACAAGGTGAACCGCAAGCATACACCCTCGCCTCCCTTCAGTGACACAGTGGCATCCAATAAGATAGATTTAATGCAGCAAAAGGAGTAGAAAGCCAAGAGTTCCATGGAAGAAGGTAAGGTTGATCATGGAGGAAGGTGCAAGTGATCCAGCCCAAAGCAAGGATGGCCTGAGGACAACCTAGGTGTGAACAGAACTAGTACAAACTCAGTTCAAATTATGAATAGGACACCCTGTTTCATATAGGTGTGACTGGGGCCTTGGAGATATCCCTTTTTTTAGGCCTGAAGTCAGGGGCTCAAAAACAGAAGAAAAGGAGAGGCTCTTGGCAATTGCAGAAGATTAAGGAGCAATAAGTCTTTCAGGACTGAAACAAAAATTCAAAGGCCAAAAAATCAGTCCAGTAACAATGTAAAACCTGGAGCTAAGGAAAAGTCAGAGCCAAAAAATCCAAACAAAAGCAACTCACCACCAAGCACAGGACAAAGGGCTGGAAACAACAGATGGTTTCCAAGGCAGGGAAGGAACTCAAAGATCCAGGAGTTTAGAGTAAAAGGGTAACGCCAGGACAAGACAAATGAAGAATTCAAAAGCAGAAAATCACAAAGCTCTCTGTACCAGAAAGCTAATTTGTAACTGAAAAGGGGCTCTGCATTCTACCGCTATTCTGTTTTCTCCTCAGAACGCCAGGTGCAAAGCCATAGATAGGTTGCAATCCAGGATATTGTCAACAGTTATTCAGCCAACATTTTACAGCTTTGGTCATACCAACTTAATTTCAGCATGTGTGATTTTTTTAAAAAATAAAATCATTGAAATTTATAGCGAACACCAGGACACTGAGAAAACAGGCATGGACTTAAATGAAATAATTTGTTTTCATAAACAGCTAAATTTGGTCGGATAAAAAAAATCCCTGGATTCTACTCTCATCTCATCCATATTTCTATGCATTGCTTAGGAAATCACAGGTCCTTATGGCCATTGCTTATACTGCTTTGTTCTCTAGACCCTTCCTATCTTCACAGTTAACTATGTACAGTATATCCCTTATATGGCATATTTTTGCTTGGTGTAGTTTCAGTTTCATATGATTAAGGAACCATGATTTTATTCATGTAAAACTATATTCAATCATTTAAGCAGACTAATATCCCTAATGCAGTGGGAAGGCATGGTTTGGTCTCTAGAGGTTTCCATACTTCAAAACTCCAGATTTAGTTTGTTTAGACCTGGGGTTTCTTGTTCCATGGACTCCTAAGTATAGTGCATTTGAGTTCAATCTAGCAATGTGAAAGTAACTTCAGCAAAGATCCAATCAGTCTAAAAAACTCCTATGCCAACCAATGGCATCTTTGGGGGTATGAGGGAAAGCTGTTATGAGAAAATTGATATAATTTTAGTTACCTTATTTAGTCGCTTTTCTGATCAAATGTCTTGTGTTTTGTTTAGTTAGTTACTTAGGATAAAAATATCAAGTGAGAGGCTTATTTAATGATTGAAACAGAACCTGAATTTAGCTGGGGAAGTTCTATTCTGATTATGTATATCTTATCTATACCTTATGTATATCTGGCTAATTAACAATTGAAATAATCTCCAGGAACAGCCCAGGTGAATTGTTGCATCTCAGACATATGCTAATCATTACATCATCTCAGGTGCCTAAGTGTCTGTTTCTCTGACATAAAATATGACCTTTTGGTGAATAAGCCAGGTTCTGCAGTGGTTGGAAGTGTTGCACTTTTACCGAAGAAGTCTCTCTGTGAGCTTATTTTGCTCTTACTGCTAGGTTTGTGGTTTGCTTGTTGTAGCCCTGCATGGAACCTGTAACTATTGTGTAGAAATTCATAGCACATAAAGAGGAGTACATGGGGAAGCTTTTCCCCTTTCCCTTTCATGCCCTTTCCTCGTTCAGGAAGTAACTACCATGATCTTAGCTTACCTTAGGACTGAAACAAACCTAGTTCATGCCTTTGTGCACAACTGCAGCAGCTACATCACTGACTCACTTCCTTCACAAGCAAAAAACCAAACTAGGGTACTATGTCAAAAATACAAAGAAATATAATAATTACTAAAAGGCTATGGTAACCCCACTGATAGAAAAATATAAATGGTAAATTACAACAGCACTCAAAAGAAATAAGGTGCAAAAACATCAAACATAATAAATTGTAAATGCAACAAGTTAAAAACACACACCAAAATAAAAATCAAGCTTAAAATATAAAACATCAGTTGAGAATTGCTGTTGTATCAGAAACTTTTCACACACGGCATTTTAGTTACATTTTACTGAACAGGCCACTGAGGAAGGCTTTTAAGATGAAACGCGTATGGCCCTAAACTCTTTTTTTTACCAGCTGTTCTATATTTTAAGCTTGATTCTCGGAGCTGATTCTCGGAGGCCCCGCGTGTCCACACACGCGCTGGGTGGCGGCGGCAGGGCCAGTTTGCACCAGCACCCATCCCAATCCGGTCTCCAGAGGCCCTGCCCAGCTGTCAAAGAGGGAGAGCACATGCTCTCCCTGGTTGACAGCTGGCCCTGCCCACCTCGCCATTGGCTCCTTTGGAGCTGGCATGGCGAGGATGGCAGCCGACTTCCCTGGGTTCCCCTTTACCCGAGAAGGCATGATGGCACCTTCTCAAGTGAGAGGGAAGATGCAGGTGCTCCTCCCCACCCCGCCAGGGGTCACACACACAGGATCCAGTGCTTACCTGGTCACTCCACGGCGCTTCTGGCACGGGGAAGCCTGGCGTACACTGTGCATGCATGTGCTGCAGCCGCCATTGGCCAGCCACCCTTGTGAGGGCAGCTGGCCAATGCTGGCTGCGGCGCATGCATGTGAAGTGGATGCCAGGCTTCCCCATGCCGGAAGAGCTGCGGAGTGACTAGGTAAGCACTGGATCGCGAGCACCCAGCCCCTGGTGGGGTGGTGGCTGGTGGCTGCAGCTCCCCTCTCGCTCAAGAAAGCACCATCGTGCCTTCTCAGGTGAAGGGGAACCTGAGGAAGCCGGCTGCCGGCTTCACCATGGCAGCTCCAAAGGAGCTAATGAAGAATGCTGGTGGACAGGGCCAGCTCTCAAACAGAGAGAACATGCGCTCTCCCTCTTTTGTAATGAATTGATGCTCACACGCAGAATGGTTGCCAGGTGAAAGAGTCTGTGTTTTACTGAAGATTTAGGGGCTTTTTATGCCCAGTTACAAAATACATTTCTCAATGTAAATTTCCCCCCGGTGTGCCCATATTTGGCATCACCGGATAAGATGTTACCATCCTTGAATGCTGTACATTATTTATCATACACAGTGGATGTTATACAAATGATAAGAGGTGTTATACAAATGATAAGTGTTATGCCTTTTCTGAGACCTTGTTTCAGAGAGATATTAGGAAAGTTACAGTGACCCAGGAATGTACCCTTTGTCCTACTTGCTTTCAGCTTAGCAACTGTTGCTTTAGCTGAGATGGACAAATTGCACCCCCACAATTCCTCTCTCTTTTCTTACTTTATGAAGGGGGGTCAATTTGAGGAAGCTCTTGTGGCCAAGGAAAGCTGAGATGTCATTTAGCTTAGAGCAAAAAGTCTCCATGAATCAACTTTACAAACAACCAAATTTTTGAGTCTATTCCTTAACTATGATGCATGTTTAAGTTTAAGGAAAACTGGGTTCAAAGGGCACGTGCAGTAGCCTGCCACCCCCGAGGCGTTCCTACAAGGTGGGTTAGCAAAACTCCTGCACCCCCACATTTTCCCCGACTTTTTCCTTAATAAAATGTGAGCCTAAAACTATGTGAACCCCAATTTGTTACTAACCCCTTCTAACCAATTTTTTGAGGTCTAATTATGGTGTATGGTTTTCTTTTTTCTTAATTCCAATTCCCCTACATATGTTCATGGAAGGCACCAAGCCCCAGCTTCATAACACCCAGTCTATCCCTTTTACTGGCCAAAAATTACTTTGCTTCCTTGGTAGACCAAATTAATGAATGACATGGGTGAAAACTTGTTGCAACAACATCTATGTGTATGTATGTGTGTTCCCTTTTGGGAAGCTTTTGAAATGACCAAATTATGAAGCAGAATCAAATTCAGTGTGTGTGACTTTGTGAAACATATGCATAAGCTCTTAGGCTCCTTCTATCAAGCATAGACACTTATGGACATTGTCTTTGCTTATGCAAGATTTCAAAGTTCAGAAGCCATTGAAGATCTTTCTTAATACCTAAATTCAATAGCAATCAGCTTTATGTTGGAGAAATGGCATTATATTTAACAATCCAGGCCTTAATTTCTTAATAAGGTGTGATATGCTGTTGTATATATAGGACTGGTGTTCAAACTTGTGTTTTGTAGGCCTAAATGAATGTGTGATGCCACAATTGACATGTTAAGATGGAACATGGGATAGATGTGTGTGCTTCAATGGCATGAATTTGCTAAAGCCCATATTTTTTTTGAGGACTTATGGTGTTTGCAATGACTTATCAATATGGGATCAGTATGTGTAGCATACAAACATTTGAATAACAAATATAACAACCCAAAATCCAATTACAATATGAACCCACATGAGCAATGTCACAATTATGCAGAAAAGGAATAAGACAACCATTGTAAAATCACAATTAGCATTAATAAAGATGGCACAAGCAATGCTTGCTAAGAATTAAATTTCCAAAGTCTTTTCAGTGACCAAATGATGGATTTTTTAGTCACAGGCACAAAGCTTAAAAGTTCATGTGATCACAGATGATGAAAGTTCATCACAGATGCTGGTTCACAGGTACAGTTCTTAGATCTTGGCCTTCATGATGACTGTAGCCAGGCGCTGGGATCTTGTCACAGGTCTTCTTTTCAGGAAAAAGGCAGGTTAAAGTTTCAGCTCAGGTGCAAAAGTCCTTTGATCTCCAAAAGGATGAGGCAACTGCTGCTTCCATGTTGTCTGTAGCCTGGTGCAGATTCTTGACACAGGCACAGGTGAATCCTTGTGTGACTGGAACCCCAGGTACAATTCTTAGGTCTTAGATCTTTTCTTCCATGATGTCTGTCGCACCTCGTCCAGGTGTTTCAGGCACATCTGTGGTTTTGCTCAGGAAAAAGGAAAACTGACAAAATACAACTAAAACAGATTAATTATCAATACCTTTAGAAAATTACAGAACAGGACCAATTTGGAGATTTCATTAATGCCTTTTGACTGCAAGGCAAGCTGATTTAATTTTTCCTTTAGACAGGAAGGCCAAGCAGCCCCATTTTAAGAATGCTGCCTAAGGAAATATGTTTTTTGTTTTCTCATGAGGTGCATGTCAGATTGGTAACTGTCAGTCAATATAACTTTCTCACTGCTTGGGTATATAATAAGAATGTTCCATCGATAAATTTGCAATGAGTTTGCTCCAAAAGCACCTGGTTCAGATTTTTAAAGAACCATCTTGTTGGTAATGGAGTATAAGCATAATTAATGCACATTAAATTCAGGGGAACAATTCAACTTCATAGGTTTTTCCCAAAATTGTAAGAAGCAAGTTTTGCATGAAAATGCAGGGTTACTGAAGATGGAAAGAAATCTTAAACTTTTAGCCAAGTGCTAAAAAACCTGAAATTAAATTTTTTGTTAACCAAAAGATATGCTATTACAGCTTAAACATCTTAAGCATTTGTCTTCAGAAGGAAAAGACTCAATTTGTTAGAATCTTGCAAGAATGCATGTTTCAAAACAATAAAGCTAAATTTCTGAAAATAAACCTGAAATTAATGCCAAGGTTAGAATTACAGCCATTAACTTAAATCCAAAATATAGAACCAATAATTATAAAGGACCATGAGATTGTGACATAAGCAATGAGTTATTTGCAAAACAATCAATATTGATATATGATTCCAATTCTTCTCAAACTTTTTCTGGACTCCATTTTCTCTGGAATTCTATAGGGACCTAATTTAAAGTCTTCCTATAATAAAAGAAGAAAAGGCAAAACTTCTACAAACCAAGAATTATAAAAGTTAAGACAACAAGTCTATATGCTGAAATAGGAATCTTGCATTCTTAAAGTCACAATAAGAAATCTACAATTGAAATTTAAACCCAGTTGTTTTTGCTGTTTACTGAGCTGAGGAAAAAATCCCATGATTTTAAGTTCATGACTGCCAATAAATGAATGAACTTGCTATGATGCTGCTTAAAAAAGGAAAATGTTAGAAATGCTGTTTCCTGTAGAGAGAGGCAATATTTATAAATTCCAATCAATACTTAAAAAACCACAGTCACTTTGAAATGACTTTACCAACCTATTAAACAAGGCATTAATAATTTTCCAAATTAAACTAGGCATTATTGCCTTTTATTTCCAGGAGATAACAACAGGAGGCAAGACCTTTTAATGACTCAAATCAAAACTTTTTAAGCTTAAACAATGAAAACAAACATCAAAATTGCTGAAAAGAAAAATAAAATTATGTTGACAAAGAAAATACAGTTTGTTCATTCGCCGGCAAGATCCTTGGTACCTAAGATTTCACAGGCAACAAACATTGCATTTTCTCTGAACCTGTAGGATGTTAATTTTTTCTCTTACAAGAAATAGACTATTAAACATCAAAACTGCTGAAAGGAAGATCATAAATTATAACCAAGGAACTTCAATTTCTGAAGACAGTGAAATATAAAACAAGGTAAATCTCAATTCTTTCCAAGACCGGCTGTGGCCAAAAGCCAATCCCAAATCAAATTGAAATTCATTTCTCAGCGTAGCTCTGGCCAGGAACTACCCTGAAAAAGGCTAAGGTGTGGAAGGGAAAAGCATTAATTTCCTTGCTTTCTTCAAGCAAGACCTGTAAAGCAAAACTTAGTTAAAGCAAATGCTATTAACTTTCCAGAACATAAATGGTTAAAACTTTCAAGTTATACCCAGTCAGGCAATTGTGTGCCTGCTAGCTCTGAGGCATATGAAGAGTTCTCAAAATTACAAACACAGCTTTTTACATTTTTCAGAACAAATAGGGTTAAGACAGAACAATTTCAGGAATGATAAACAAAAGCTTTCAGCAAGAATCACATTAATGAAGATTTGCGGCTAAAGAGTCAGAAAAACAGACTTCCTGATGCTGCAAGAGTTAACTTTTAACATGCAGCGTTCAGAAACCAAAAGACAATGACAATCATAGAGTTTTCAAAACCGGGACCCCTAGAGAGGCATTTTCATACCAAGCCGAAGGAGGAACTAACTTTTACATTTCAGAACAGAGTTAAACTCAGGGCACACACACACACACAGAGAAATAAACAAAAACCCTTAACTTTCACCTTTCAGTGCTACTAGAAAAGAGAAAGTTAAAATCATTGCTCAGCTGCTAACTTTGCAATGAAACTTAAAGACAGTTAGACCACTCAAAACAGAGCGAGGAAAGGACAGGAAAACTCTGTAACAGCATGATATAGATGAAAAAAAAACAAACCTCAAAACAGACTAAGTGCCAATTTCAAACAGATTAAATTGCTGATAAACTGTAAGAGACAATTTGAACTTTCTCATTCAAGGGGGTTGGAATGGTTCAGTTCCCAAAGATACCAACAGTTTGAAAGGCAGCTCTTTCTCGGCTCCAGGAAGATTACAGATTTTGCATTCTCCCACTGTTTGTAAGGAGGCAGTAGCCAAAACTGCTTGAAGCGTTGTGATTGGACAGAATTCTCCTTCCATTGAATTTGCAGGTTTTGCCGAATTTTGCTTGCTACTAGTGAAGAGACAGGTCTGATTTACATGCTGTCTCCTGGATTGGAGAAATGTTTCTCCTAGGGAAATTGTTTTTTGATGTTCTACCCTGGAATGCAACACTATCTCCTGCTCAGTGGGAGTGAAACCCAATCTGCAGTCTTTCCTTTGAAAGGAAGGTGCTTGAATTGTCTTAGGGACATTTTCATGAGCTGCATTAAGGGACTGAAGAGACTCAGTAGCTGTTTCAGTGATTGGCAAAAGCTGATCAGACTTTTGTTTCACTAATCCAGCACATGAGGTTTGCAGAGGGGGAGGAGGCAGTTTCTCGGTACATTTTTCTATGGCATACCGAACTTGATGCCAGGTTTGCAATACAGGAATCTGAGATCTAGGTTCTGCATGCAAATCAATGCCAATTCTCTCCCAGTCTTGTAGACGCAGGGAGCCATTTTTTGGATACCATGGGCATTTTTCAAATATCTCTCTGACCAGCCTAGGGACTTGCCCTTTAGAAGGAAAGTAACCATTTCTTTTTAAGAGTACTTCTATTTCCTCTGAGTGTCTCTTCTCTCTTGAGGCACTCGCTCCCATAGCTGCCTGAAGCCTGTTTTATACTCACGCATTCCTCAGGCCGAAATGTGGTGCACCTTTGATCCTTGCCGGACGAACAGCTTGGGACGAATCTTCATGCATTCTCCTTTAGGCCAGGCATCTTCTTCTGTAGGCTGCAGAGGCTCCCACGTTGGTCGTCACTTGTTGTAATGAATTGATGCTCACACGCAGAATGGTTGCCAGGTGAAAGAGTCTGTGTTTTACTGAAGATTTAGGGGCTTTTTATGCCCAGTTACAAAATACATTTCTCAATGTAAATTTCCCCCCGGTGTGCCCATATTTGGCATCACCGGATAAGATGTTACCATCCTTGAATGCTGTACATTATTTATCATACACAGTGGATGTTATACAAATGATAAGAGGTGTTATACAAATGATAAGAAGTGTTATGCCTTTTCTGAGACCTTGTTTCAGAGAGATATTAGGAAAGTTACAGTGACCCAGGAATGTACCCTTTGTCCTACTTGCTTTCAGCTTAGCAACTGTTGCTTTAGCTGAGATGGACAAATTGCACCCCCACAGTCAGCCTGCCATGCACCGGCAATCTGTCTCTTTCCCCTGCCCTTGCGGAAGCATTCACTTCTGAAACAGTTTCAGGGGGAAAGCCAGAAGTAAGACCTAATTTTTCAGGTCTTACATCTGGGTAGGATTTTGGTGGCAAAACCAATTTAAGAAACCAGTTTTGCACGCAAGCAGGGCAAACAGGTCTAATCGAAATTTGCTTCAGTCCTAAGTGGTGGTGGTAGCAGAGGACTGGGGAGGGGCAGAAGCAAGAGAAATGCAGCAGCTTTGTGCTCCAATTATCACATACCACACAGCTGGATTAAAACTATGCTAAATGCAGGCAAAGGGAGTAAGGGGTGTACAGAGGTCATCTACACACCTCAGACTATAACCTTTTTTCACATTTGATCAAATGAAATTTCATGCACATCTCTAATGTGCATTGTTCTAGCCCTTAGAATTGTATTAATGTGTCTAAGTATGTCCTGTTCTAGACAAGCTGGCATTTGTGTCTATGGATGAATTCCCATTACAAGCTTAAAATGGTTTCAGCATGTTAAATCACCCCAAAGCATTGTAAATGTTAACACTCATTTCAACAGGTCTCGCTCCGGTTCATGTGCTTGAAATGTTTTACATTTCTTACTGTGGGAACCTTACTGTTTTAATGGGATGAGAATGCATGTTTAGGA
Organism: Aspidoscelis tigris stejnegeri; assembly: GCA_023333525.1. Classification (NCBI taxonomy): domain Eukaryota; kingdom Metazoa; phylum Chordata; class Lepidosauria; order Squamata; family Teiidae; genus Aspidoscelis; species Aspidoscelis tigris. The sequence goes on along the minus strand of JALMGA010000005.1, from coordinate 46,209,233 downwards.
TTTTCCTCCTCCAATAGCTTGCTTCCAAAGATAGTGATTTCATTGTAAAAATCCACCCCTTACAGCAGCCCTTACACCCACTTCACACCTGATAACAATGTTGCACTTCTATGCAATTCTGGAAGTTCTGACCTTTAGAAAGGGAAAGAAAGGAAAGCAGCTGCAGGTTCTGGGAGATGTGTGAATGTTTTTAAGGCTGTGGCGGTGACTGGGCAAAGGGGGCTTGAGTTGCTGCTGCTGCTTTGTTCACTGGAAAATGAGGAGAGGAGGGGAAAGAATCGCTGGCTGCCCAGTGCAGTTTTTCCTCCATCCAGGCAAGTGGCAGCCACCCAGCTAGGCTCCGTGAAGGGGTCCATTATGGGTGGTGTGTTCACACCAGGAGGAAGAGGGCAGGGCAGTCCTGAAAAGCGGCTTTTAGAAAGTAGCCACTTGAGTCCCCCCTTGAGTCACGTACACCACGTGCGATCCTCAGAATCCAGATCAAACGCGATTAAGTTGAAAATAATGGGATCAGGCAAATTCGTGTTTACATCCGGTTCTATTATTTCGGTTTAGGGAAACCGTATTAAGCTTGTAATGGGAATGAGGCCTTTGTGTCTACATATTCTAGCCCAGCTGAAATGGTGTTTGTGTAACCCTTGTTCTAGCTTAGAGGACAATTGTATCTTTGGGCCAGTGTACACTCTATTGTGGCCTGCTGCCAATTTGCCTGTGTCTCTGTGAGCTATGGGTCTATGTGTCTAGATATGCTCTATTTCTAACCCAGGTGTGAGTGTTTTTCTCTTTCTGTGTAAGCCCTGTTATAGCCCAGTGAAGAATTGTATCTAAGTCCTGTTCTACTCAAGTTGACACTTGTAACTTTATCTGTATAGCCCTATTCTTGCAAAGCTGGTTATTGTTTTTGTCAGCCCTGTTCAGACCCAGCTGAAAATTGTGTTTTTGTGATCGTGAAGACCTCTTCTAGTTAAGGAGACAGATGTTTCTGTATTCTGCTCTGACAATTTTATGTGTGCTGCCATTGTAAGCCTTGCTTTACTCTAGCTGGCAACCGTGTCTGGGCTTCTATGTAAGCACAGTATTGGTCCAACTGACAATTGTGTCTGTGTGAGCCCTTTTCTAGCCCTGTGGACAACTGAGTTCCCTTTTCCAGACCTGCAGTCAATTGTGGCTATGAATTCAAGCAGAAAATTGTTTATATGTATTTGCATATGTATGCCTTTTCCTACTCATCAGACATCTCTAACCACCTTTCATGCTTGATGGCATGCTACTTCATAAACATTTCTTATGTGCATTGTTTTGGCTCAGCTTATACTTGAATTTGTATCTGTGTTCATGTGCCTATGTATGCCCTCTTCTAGTCAAGCAGATCGTTGTGTATGTGTAAGACCTCTCCTAGACCAGCAAAAAAATTTCTGTGTCTATGTATCCCCTGTTCTAGGAATGATGTATACAAATTAATGTATATAAAATAAAGAACAACCAATGTACCAAATAGATAAAATTTTAAAATATCCACAGTGATATAAATGACAAGAAACAAATTGACAATCCATTGGAATAATACCTAACTTGAATGTATACAAATAAAAATCCAATGACCTGGAATGAAATCCTAGTTTATTATCAGCTGCTGCTACTTCTAGTCATCAATTGAGTGAGTGCAGTAGTGTTGCTGTTCAATCAGAAGTCATTCTCAATGGTTTATGTGCATACAAATGGAAAATTAGTTTATACAAAATTATGGAACTTACAAATAAATACGCACAACTCACTAATGGAATAAGATGCATCATCTAATGTCACCACATTGGGGCTTCATACAGGCGAGATTACATGATAAACCATACGTCTGAATCTAATTTTTAGCCAGCTTTCTTCATATTTTGGCTCAATATTTTACCATTTTAAAGTACTGTTGAAACATTTATTGTGAGTTGTATTATACTCAACAGTTGTGTCTGTATATCTAGCCCAGCTGAAATTAGATCTGTGTAAGCCCTGTGTAAGCCCTGTAAGCAGAGAATTTTATCTGTTGCATAAACTCTATTTCAGCACAACAGACAATTCTTTGTGTCTAACCTAGCAGGCTATTGCTTATGTTTGCCTTTGTAAACTGAATTCTAGCTGAGTGGGCAGTTGTGTCTATATAATCCTTGTTGATGGATTGTGTGTTCCTGTATATGTCTGTATGCATTAGAAATGTGTATGAATTTGCATTTGATAAAATATGAAAAGTGGTTAGAAATCAAGAAGTTCAGGTGAAGTGCTTACATCCCGTCACCTTCACTAAGTGACATTTTAATATGGTAGAATGGCATATGACTGTCAGAGCATGGAACTACCTGATGGCCATGCACCCCTACGACAACCACCTTACCTTATCTTACCTTGGGATGAGCCCTGCTGCAGCCATGCACTTGCTGACTCTTTTCCATTACATGTGTGTATAAGATCAAATGGACCCATGCCTTGTCAGTCTGTCCCTCAAGAACCTTTGACTCTGAATCTCTCTCCATGTTTCCTGCTTTGAGCCAGTTTAGTAGTAAACTACCCAAATTTCACTAGGCTACTTAACAATCTGAACTTTGAAGATGTTGCATTAGTCTGTTGTGAACAACTAATGAAGATCTGCCATCTTCTCTCTGCTGCCTGGTATTTCTCATTCTCTGCACAGCATATCATGACCTACATGGTGGCCCATGTTGCTGAGACCTGTATAAAATGTAATATTTCTAAAGTTCTCCTGGCAACTCCTAGATGTTTTGGTCTTCTGGATCTCAATCACAATTAATAACTGAAGGTCTCAAGGTGGGTAACAACTTTTAGTCACTCTACACAGCACTGGCTTCTTAGACATGTACTGTGTAGCATGCAAAGCCCCTTCTGCTGGCTTGTTACTTCCATTTGAAAATGTACCCCTCACAGTCAGCTACTTGGAGCTACATAAAATCCCATGAAGAGTGCAAAAAGACCAACAAGAGGCCTTAAATGTTGTCAAGCCACAGTGCTTCCTCTACCCTTCCAACTCACAAGCAACACAAACTGGAACAATTCTCCAACCACTTCCTTAGGGTTTCCCAGACTTGTTCACTATGTATTTGAATGCTAGATATTAGATCGCACAATATATTCATAATTAAGTTGATAATCATAATAATATGGAGTAAGTCTCGTAAAGTGATGCTATATTTTGTGTAAGTAAAACTTCCGTACATATATACACTGGATTATTCTACTGTGGATGACATGGCCTTATTCCAGAATATAATCCAGAATAACAGGCGGCGCAGAAAGGGCCACTGATCACCTTCAGAGATTTATCCTAGTACAACAGCTGGACACTCTTCACAGATGTGGTCTATTAAGATTTTGGGCTTCCTCCTAACCTATAGCTGGACAAAAGATTCCTAGAACATTTTGTACAGCAGCCTTATGCTCTTGCTCAGGCAATCTGACACAGTGACTAGCATAATAGCAATTTGCTCTTGTCTGCGTGATAATGCACAGTGAAAGGATTGTTCATGGTCTCAACTTTCTGAGTGGCTTTACTTAGAAGAAGAGTTGGCTTTTCTACCCCGCTTCTCTCACCTACTTAAGGGAATTCAAAGCAGCTGACAAAGTTTTCTATTCTTCTCTCCACAACAGACACCCTGTGAGGTAGGTGGGGCCGTGAATGCTCAGAAGAGAGTGGTGACTAGCCCAAGGTCACCCAGCTGGCTTCTTGGGGAGGGCAGAATCAAACCCAGTATTCCCAGATAAGAGTCCGACTCACTAACCACTGGACCAAACTGGCTTAGTAGGGAATGAGGTCTGGAAACACTGGTCCTTTCTGCACTGGGGCTTATGCCAGATAATATCTTAGAATAGGAACATGCCATCCACATGCTGGTTCAGACTACAGCAGGTCACACCCCAAGCATGCTCTAGTCTCTACTAGCATACGGATAGCAGCTCCCTTTTCCAAGATCTTATCAGAAATAAGGCTCAGGGCAGAAAGGCCCACACTCTCCAATCCAACAGAGAAAGGAGGAGCCTGAATGGTGCCGTCTTCCCACTTCCCTAATTCAGTGGAGGGGAAAAGAAGTTCCAAAGATCCAAACCTCTTGCTTGCAAGCTAAAGCTTCGCAAACACCATTGGAAAAGCTCACTCTAAATTGCTGATTCTAATTTATGGAGGAAACCTGGGGAAAAAAGTCTTAAGAATTTGATTAGAGCTTCCTGTTTTTATGAGTAAGCTGTGGCTTATTCATAAAAGATGGCACCATGGTGGTGCGTACTTTACTTGGTTGACATTTTCCAGCTGAAGCATTCAATTGCTATTCAATTGTGCTCACCTCTAAGATGGTGCTCACTGAGGGCATGCCTGTGCATGAGCCTCTAGGGCAGGGTGTTTAACCACATCCTGGTGCCAATCCTGTCCAGAGGTCCTTTGGTCACCATTGAGGCAGGGAACAGGGTGGTTTCACTTCAGAGTGGAAGTAGTTCCATCATGTTTGGTGTTTAGCTTCAAATGGGTATTGTCCTGCCACGAAGGGCGGGTTATATTTTAAATATGTTAAGAATACTTTATATATTTTAGCTTTTTCGTTATTGCACCCTGCCCCGAGGCCTTTTGTGAAGGCCAAGATATAAATTCTTTAACTAACTAGGTGCATTGGCTAAACAGCTTGCTGAATAGAGCTGTCTGCACCTCCAAGCTGATCTGGGCACCAGCTGTTGTCAAAGAAAATTCTGACCACAGTTCAGCTTCAAGCAAATCTCCATTTATTAAAGATATATCAATACCATGCATGCAGGGAAGGAGGGTAAGTTCCTCCTTTCAATAGTGCTTTCAAAAAGTACAATATTATAATACTGAACAGAGACCAAAGTCTCTCTTAATCAGATACAAAATGCAACTCTCCAAGGACGGCTGAAGCGACCTCAGGTGCCACACCTTAATTCTACTTTCTGCTTAGATAGTGAACAGGGATGTTAGGGATAGGGATGTTATCTTATGGATACATATTGACACTTGCTGTGCTCTGCTTGGAAAACAGCTGGAAATAGACAGGCACAGAAGACACAGAGTTCTTCAAGTCAGCTCTACCACACTGCCAACACTATTTGTCTGGCTGGCATCACTCAGTTGTATCTGTTTGTGCTGTTGCTCTCAAGCATACTGAATACTAAGCTCTACAAAGCTGTAAGCTTATGCATTTTGGATGATGCTAAAGAAACAGTGGGAGTTCACAAATTAGGCTTTCAGATGCCTTGTATTACATCTTCTAGTCATTTTGTATGCAGTCTTTGTATGCTTTTTCAGATACCCACATCCCATTGCGTACTATCACCCTATTTTTTGAAAAATAAATGCCATGTAATTTGTGTACGAGGCCCTGATTCTGATTATGTTTGTGTTCAGGCTGTTAAACAGATAAGCTACATCACAATTTCTGTCATTATTTTAATAATATGAAAATGAGCCTTCTCAATGTGCCAAAAGGTATTTATAACATTTGTATCCCTCCTTTTACCAGAAGATCCCAGACAGGTTACAACATACACTAAAACATACACTAAAACATATTTAGAAACATAACTCATCCAGGATCATTGATTTCTTATACTCTTGATACGTGGAATAAAGGAAAGCATATCAATCTATGTGTTTTATTGTTCTATTTATTGGATATAAATCTAGTATGTAAATAAATAAGCTGAGAAACGCTCTGCCTCCCTGCTGTCTCTATTTCTACTGTGTTCTGGCACTAAGAGAGAGAGAGTTGTAGAAATAGGAAATGAACACATTGAATCAAATCATAAAAAACCTTTTGCTGCAGACTTCTGCATTACACCTACACACACAAAGACAAATGTATGCTACATGAGAGGGAAAGTAGGAAAAGGGTAGAGAGAAACACATACAGAGAGGAATTATCTTGTAGTAATCTGTGAATATGAACTGTGGATTAAAACCTGCATGAGCTTCATACTAGACAGAATTACTAAGTGGAATACGTGACTCAAAAGAAAATACATGGAGTCCATGCTTGCCATCATAGAATGGCCTGCTGTGTCACAGTAAGAGGTGACTATAGACTGCCTGAATAAATGCTTGGTCTGTGTATTCACAACCATTTTATTGACTTCCAAATTAGGTCCCTTCATTCAATACAAGAGAATGCTATAAAAGTGGATCATTTATAACATATGCCTAAGTGAGGCTACTTAAACAGAATGTGAAGAATAGGAATAAGGAAGATTTGCTAAGGTATTTCCAAGGCTGAGTATGAATAAACAACTAATGAATAAACACATGCATGCATGCACGCACACACACACACACCATCAGCTAACAAGAGCTTATCAGAGTAAATCAGTAGCAGTCAACTAAAGAAAGGAAAAAGCTGAGACTTTAAGATCCCAAACTGTGAAATCAACAGAAGGAAGAAAATCAGATAGAAGCTATATTGAGACATCAAATGGAGACTGCTGGCAACCCACAGAGAATATTTGTCACTGCTAAAGAAGAAGCCTAGAAAATGTCGCTTCTGGAGACCAAGTGAAAGACCAAAAGAAAATAATGAACAGACATAAAACACAGCTGCATTGACATATTATATACTTTGTCATATTGCCTAATTAATTATATCTTGCTTTCATAGCAATAGACAAGGCTGCTGATTCTCTTTCACTGCATGTATCTTAAATTCTGCAGAATTTATTTATAAGATTGCATCACATTTAGAGATAAGAAATTTGTGTTTTATTCCCCCCAAATAAAAGCTCAACAGACCTGAATTCATTTGTACCTCACTTACAATGTTTCATGTTTTTGACAGCTTGACATCGCTATTATCATTTTGGAAGAACACCATGGAAAGCCAAATGTGAGTCTTATAGAATCTTAAAGAAGGATGCTGTGTTCCATCTAAAATATGCAACTGCACAAAGTTATTATTTCCCTGCCACTTGATTTGGAAAAGTTTCTTTCAGAAAACAAAAACTAATGATAGAGCAAGGCAGCAGTGACCATCAAGGGAGGAGCCTTAAAAACAGCCAGTGGAAATCCCAGGAGAAGTATGAACTGAAGAATTTAGATTCTGATTGATCTTTAGAACTTTGCTCCAGTCATGTATCTTTTCTTTAGAGACAATATTGAGGACAAAGTATGGCAAGACTACTACAGTGGCTATTGGCTAGCTAGGTTTAGAACTGCATGCCCCCTATCCATATTTGTAATTACTGAGTCACACCTTAATTAAGAGAGAGCATTAAGGGATGTCTAGAAGATTCATTCCTGTGTCAGCTGGGGTATCTGAAGCTCCAGTGCAGGGTGAGACAGCTTTGTATTGACATTTTATGCCTCTAGGGCTGTCCTTAGTTTTTCTATGTTAGTCTTCTCCCTAGCTGGAGCGAGAACCTCCTGGTTTACCTCCTGGCTGCATAGCCACCAACAACTGATAGAGTTCACTAGACCAAATCTATAAATACCAGTATCATAATGCCCTTCTATCAGTCATTCCGAGAGAGCTGTTGACTTCCGTGACAGAGTCTGAAAAATACCAACACAAACACAATTAGCAGTGGGAAATTATTCTGTCTGGACCCATCCAGAATGTAACTTCATGTATGTGAAGACAACTTCTTGTTCCTGGATGGCTCCAGCAGAATACAGTGGGATGTACCCAAGCTCCACTACTGGGAGGGACCCCAATACGTCTTACCGGAGACTTAAGCGTGTGCTCCAAGACCTTCGATCTGAAGGATGCATCCTCACAACCTAGCACATTCAATCTATATTGCTTGAAGAACATCGGCACAGAAGACCATGCTGCTGCTCCGCAAACCTCTTGCAATGATGGTGACTCAGCAAAGACCACTGACTTTGCCCAGGACAATGTACTGTGCGCTGAAATGCATTTTCTGCAGTTTTTGAAAAACTACATCCACTTTAGGCCTGTATTTTGGATCCAGTCTCTGAGCTACCGAGTTCAGACTCATCTGACATAGACTAAAAATAATTGAGATAGTGGCAATTTTGGACAGCCTCCTGGCAGAGGTAATGGCCACTGACAACAATATAAGATAAAAACTTTAGTGGCACCTCTTGCAAAGGCTTAAAGGGACTCACAGTAACCTTCCAAGCACCAATGATGCACCACTGGTGATGATCTCGCTTTGACCCCCAGAAAAAAAGAATTGATCCAATCATGGCATTATAATTGACTATCTCCCGGATAGTATGAAATAGCTGGCAGACGAAATACTTGCTTATATAATCTGTTATACTTAAAATCTTCACTGATACCAAGTTGAAGAAACTCTAACACCAGTACTGTTGAAGGATCAATACACTTTGAATAAGCCCATCTACAAAAGGCTTTCCAGTAGGTGTTATAAATTCTTCATGTTGAGTCCCATCTTGCTGGCAAAATAGTATCAAAAAACCTGTAAACTTAGACCTGCTTGTTGGAGGGATCTCCTCTGAGCCCCCAGGAGGTACAGCCTCCTCCTTTTGAGTAAGTAGATTGAACCTTCCTCCCTAGACGTAGTAGAAATGGAAAACCAAGGCCTTCCCAGACAATGAGGCAGTAGCAATATCACTACTGCTCCTTCCACCTGCTCCCCTCTTAGCAGTGCTGGTATCAGTGGTAATGGTGGGTAAGCAAAAAGCAGACAAGGGTTCAAAAGGAGCCACTAGGACATCCACCACTAATGTTAAAGGATCTGGATTTCTTGAGATGAACCCCTGTACATGCCAGTTCATCCCTGTAAAGAGATCTATTAATGGTCTCCCCTATTCGCTTGTTAGCATTTGAAAAACAAATGGGTACAGCTGCTTTCATGATTGTGGTAGAGCCACTCTGCTCAGATCGGAAAATGTGCTCTAATCTCCCTGTATGTTGATGACAGAAAGAAAAACAACATTGTTGTGAGCCCAACAGAATAGTTTTGTTGTCAATTTCATGAGAAACCTAGACCTTGTACCACCTTGTCTACTACTGTGGACCCTCGCTGTCATGTTATCAGTTCTTAACTAAACATGGTTATCTCTAACAAACATGCAAACCCAAGATGTGCCAAGAAAACTCTTTTCATCACACAAGAAATTGCCAAGAAAATTTCTTTTCTCTATCACACAATACTAGAACCAGGGGGCGCTCCATGAAGCTGATGAGTAGGAGAGTCGGATCCAATAAAGGGAAGTATTTCTTCACCCAGAGAGTCATTGGCTTATGGAATGTGCTGTCGGAAGAGGTGGTGACAGCTACCAGTCTAGATGGCTTTAAGGTAGGGTTAGACAAATTTATGGATGACAGATGTATCAGTGGCTACTAGAAAGAATGCCTAGGTGCATCTTTCAGACTGGGGGGGGGGAGCAGGGCACTTCTAAGGTCATTTGCTGGGATTCTAGAGCAGGAATAGGTTTGTCCTTGTCTCTGCCTGAGATGCCCATGAGCATTTGGTGGCCCACTGTGTGCCACGGGATGCTGGACTAGATGGGCTTTGGCCTGATCCAGCAGAGCTTCTCTTATGTTATTATGTTCTTAGGTACTGGCAAATGCACCAGAAAAAGGGACCAACACAGTACCCGCTGCTGCCAGAAATGGAGAGAGGGTGGCAGGGGTACGTTCTTCAATTGTAGAACTGCCTGGAGAGGTCAATGTAGAGGTGCCCTAAGATATGTCAGAGTGAGCAGAAGGATGGCAGTATGACACAGACTGATTCTCTTAAGGTTGTAGTTAGGTGGGGGGGGTATGGAGACAGTAGATGATATAAAACTCTTCTCAGATACAGGAAAAAAAAAGGCTTTAAGGAATATCAGGGCAGCCTTATCCTCTGAAAAATGTCCAAATCTCCAGATACTAGATCACCTGCAACAACATTCATTACTTGATTGTGGAAGAAAACTCTAGTCTGGTATGTGTTAGGGGAGCAGAATAATCCAGACTTAAACCAGATGTACACTAAAACCGAAAACCTAAACAAGATAAATCTGAGCAGGTTCATGGTCCACTTAAAATAAAATGACTATAGTGGCAAAATGTACGCCAGAAAAAGTACTAAAATATAAAAGGACAATTTTTAAAATGTGTATAACAAAGACTTTACTAACATAAAATCCAATATATATTGTGGTAATGTAAAAAAAAATCCATTTGAAAGAAACTGGTGTCTCATTATAGTACAAAGATGGTAGCAGAAAACATAGATGAAGAAAAGTCCACCAAGGCTGTGATCCCACTTGACTTTTGTATACTATCTTAGTCCGGGTTGGACTATTTTAACCTGGATACAGAGCTGAGTGCACAGTTTGGCCTGTTCCCATTTGCCTGATGATAAACTGGCTGAACCTGAATATTGCCATTCCCACTCATGGAGAACAGAACCTTTTAATCTCAGCCCCCCTAGCGCAAACCCTGTAAATAAGCCTGCCCTGATCAATCAGCTGAGCGGAAGAACAAACACACAGGGAGATAAAGCAGTCATACTTTCCCTTTCACTCCCTCCCTTTCTGATCAGAGGTTCCTGGTAACATTATCTCCATCCACATTACTGGAAAGACAGCAAGTTTGCACTCAAGCAGGAGAGAAGAACAACAGAGCGCAAGAAATTTCTCCCTTTGAAATTGGAGGCTGACAGCTCGCACAGAGTAGTGGGGACGGAGAGGCTAGGCTTTGCTTTTAAAATCTTTTTGCTGCTCTCCAAACTTTGATACAAATGTATCCCTCTGATTGTTAGCAGCTACTAGTAATGTATCTCTCATAGCTACAGCGGCATTCAGGGGAAATCCAAGCCTTTGTCTTTTCTTGATTGGGGCTCCAGCACTGCCGGCATGGCAAGGGAAGGGGGAGAACTTCCCAGCTGTGAAATCCCACCCACATCTGGCCAGAAGGCTAGATACCCACCCCAAATAGACTGGGGGTGTTCCAATTTGAGGGGGGAGTGGACTCAGCTCCAAATGGGCTCCAAGAACACTTTTTCTCTGGACTTTTTTTCTGTGGATTTTTGCAGGATAGTCCACATAAAATCCAGGAATAAAAAATTAAATGGGAATGTTGGATACCAAATTTGGATTCTATTCGGATTTATAGAAAATTAAATGAGAATGTTGGATACCAAATTTGGATTCGATTCAGATTTAAATTTGTATGGGAACACCCTCCCACACAATGACTGATTTGGTGATTCTATACGATTAATAACTCATTGCAGTGTATCTATAAGCACTAGTCAGTCAACATATAGACACAGTGGTTGGGGGAATGAGAAAGCCAGGTGCACTTCAACCAGGGAGGTCTATCTCACTGGCTTCAGTATGGTGTTTCCAGCATGGCTATGTTAATTTCATTCGAGGAGCCTGGTGAGATGACACTGGCTTCCTCATGCCCAATAGATTGGATCAGCCACTAACTGTTGTCCACATATGAGTGCTTGCTCTGGTCCCCCATAGAATACTTCAGAAACCACTTTTAAGTAACCTATCATTGGAGCAGACTACAATGACATTTCTGCACTGTAGCCCAGTCCAACACCTTGTCCCATGTGACAGTGGCATTCTACAGAGAGTCATGGCCTTCCACCAGACCAGGCCACAATGCAAATGTGTCCCACATGAGCTGCTGGTCCCCAGCAGTCCTATGCCAATACAGTACAGCCTAAATGTCCTCCTTCGGGGCAATTTCTTGTGTGATGAAAAAACAAAAAAACAAAAAAAAACAGTGCTCCTTCTCCAAATCTGGGGAACACTTTAACAAGTGTTCTGAAGGATAGCAGTTAGGTTTCTTAATGATGACACGGCAGGAGAAATAGAATCTGTCAGTCTTAAGATCGAAGGCATATAGCATTGGGGCTGTCTGCAGAAGAAATTGGATTTCTGTGTCTGGGTCCTCCTGATTCCTTTTTATTCCACAAAGCAAATTGCTTTGCTATTTCTTTCACACAAAACAGGAAAGGCTTCAGCTGACAGAGATAACATTAAAAGCTCATTAGGGGCCATGCATTGTGTTCTCTACTGAACAATGTGTATTAGGAGACCAGCTCTTGTAAAAGGCAAAACTCATTTCCAAAGTGTTAGCCAATGCTAGGTGCTTGCTCCTATGCTACTACCCTGTTTAGCCCCATGTGCATTCCCCCACCTCTTTTTCATTTGCTTCATCACACTTTAACATTTTATTGACAGTTTTGTTCTTTCAACAAAGAAAAGCAGTAGGAAGAAGTTAAGCTGCAGGAATCCATCAGCTACAGAGCATATATTAAAATGTTTCTAAGAAATATGTAGGAGTTTACACAAAAAACACGATTCTAGAGCCTAATTGCATTATAGGTTAAGACTATAAATATTTACAGGAGTATTTGTTTTATGTTTTTATTTTTAGATTTTTTTATTATATAGGCTGTGTCATTTCTTCTGACAAACTACCAAACATGGTAAGGAACAAGAGTGAACCTTGACTGTATATCCTACATCATAATTTATTTCCCTGTTTGACTGAGTACAATATATGGACTGGCTAAGGGCCCATCCTCAAGCAATAAAAAGTCTGTTAAAAAGCTTCTTTTGCCTCTGAGCGCCCCTATGCCCGGCTTTTCTCTGAGCTTCCGTGGGAAAAAGACTGCCCTTTAAAGAAGACTGAAGCAACCGAAAATCCCTTATAGAACCCAAAAATGCCAAAAGCAAAAGACCAAACAGGGGTACTATATCAAAAATGTAAAAATAATTACTAAAAGGGTAAGATAACCCCACTATAGAAAAATATATAATTGGTAAAATTCAGAGCACCCAAAGGAAATAAAGAAAATTCAGCTGCAAACACAGCAGCAAAGACCTTTCTAAAGGTCAGAACTTTCAAAAAGCCAGAATTGCAGAGAATTGCAACATTGTTATAAGATGTGAAGTGGGTGTATTGCTACAGTCACCGCTGCTGTACGGGGTGGATTTTGACAGTGATCAGACTGAAAGTGTTGAAATGAATAAGGCACGATTGCGTGGCCAATGGCTGCAGCTGCTGCCTTTGCCAGCACGGGAAGCCATTTCAGCAGCTGGAAATCTTGTAAATAGGGTAATGAATTGCTTCCACCCGGTTGCCTTTGCAGGAGGGGAGACAGAGAACTTGTCAATAGGGATGGCTATTTTTCCTTTGGACTTGTCAGGGGTTGTCTCGCTTGTTGTGGCCACACAGATTGCAGTCCCTCCCCATTCCTGCCAACACCCTATCAGCAAGAGAGGGGGCGGGGAGAAAAAGATGTGGGCAAAGAAAACACTCTTCCATGGGGACGGTAGGTGTGTTTTAAACGTGCATTTTGCCGAGCCTCATGCGGACGCTTATTCCGGAATTGAACAGCACTTTTAAAGTCCGTTGGAATAGAGGGACAATAGAGGGAAACTAGAGAGGCAAATAAGTTGTTTGGGGATGCAGCCTTAGTAACTTTGCACTAGGTAAAGTGAAGGATACTATCCTAGCACCTGGGAAATAAACACATGGGGCAATTTTGCACTTCTCATCTGCTAGATGAGAAAGGAGCATGATTAATCATTGTTGATTAGCACTCGCACTTGGAGCACTAGTCAACTTTAGCAGTCCCCCCCCCCCCTATAATGAATACTTACCTGATTTGATTGCAGGGCCAGTCCTCTTCAGGGCACCACCATTTTGGTTCTGCACAGACACAGTCACGTCTATGGTTGTCTGAGGTCCCAGTGTGCTTGTGCAGCACCTTAGGGAACCCCAGAGCACTGGAAGAGGTGAGAATCGCCACTGCCCAGATGCTTCAGGTAACCTTAGGGTTAAGGTTGGTTAACTTAGTGAACTTCTGGGAAGGCAGGGCATGCTTGGAGGCTGTAACAGCCTCCTCTGAGTTTGGATGCTCTTCCCCAGACGTCCACTAATTGTTGACTACCAGCCGTAGTGCAAAAAGGAACAGTAGAATAATAGAGTTTCTTCCATATAATATGCTTTCAAGTAACAGGTTATATATATCAAGAGGAAGGACAGTTACTTTGTGTCCTTTAGATATTTGCACATTAAACTATATTTATACAAATGCCTCTTGGAAAGTACATTTTAATTAAATCTGTAGATATATACATGTATATAAATTTTACTGAAATGCTTAGGGCCACTAGCTTTTATAAACTAGAATGTAGTCTTTTTCTTGATTGACCATGTGGTTTTTAACTGGGTCTTTTTGCTGCAGTGTAGTTTGCTTTCAGGATTAACCAGCATACAAAGTTTTGCCCTACTATTTAACAGTGTTTACATATGGTATAAGATAAAAACGCTTCCCCCTCCATTGCCCTGATAAATATTCTACACAGCTTGTGGGTGAATCTCAAAATCCTGCTTGTACTTTGCTGTGTAAACGCAACTTCTCACATCTCCTTTAATGGAATTTTCTTTCTAAAAAAAGCTGACATGAGATTTGTGTCACTGTTTGATTTAACTGTGAAGAATGCCTAATCATCAAGTGCATTACTTATGTACTTTGCTGTATTTGATGGGAACTGGAGAAGTTACTTATTCTACATGATGTTCTTCTAACAAGTATATACCAGTAAAATCAAAATATTGATGAAATCAAAATATTTAACATAACTTGACAACTTGAAGAAGGCAAAAAAGGAGACACACATGGAAAAACTGAAAGACTGCTTAGGATCCTACTTTCATAATACTCAGGTAGTTGTTGCTATGCTTTTGTCCAGAGATGAAAGGACAATATGTCTATTTATTGACCCTGAACATTGTGGACACTTAATTTGTGCTTAATTTCACTTCCGCCTTTAAAAAGGTTTGTGCAGAAGCTTAAGTGTTAACAACAGGTGATGCCTTCAACCCATGACTGTATAATAACCTGGCAGCAGAGAGTCATCTGGCAGGCGACCACCTGAATTTCTACAAGGGTTCTGATATAATATATTCTTATTGGTCTGAAGGATCCTAAACAGCAATCTGCAGTTGTTGCCACTGGTTAAGGTGACCTCTCTGTTAGCTATGTAGCTTGTGTTACAGGGAACAGCCCAATTTGGTCTGATTATATTGGATCAGTTTCAGTTGTTGCAACCTGAGAAGGTAGACAAGCTCCTTACAGGGGTTTGGCCAACTACCTATCTTCTTGATCATATATGGCCCTGGGGCCAGTCTTAGGCTGTATTAAATGATCTGACCCAAGATCAGCTGACTGCTAGTAACCTGCACCAAGTTTCACCTGAACCTAGTGCTGCTCCTGATGCTCAGGTGGCAGCTGTAGACAGGAATTCCTTTGTACACTTTGCTTGGTTTGTCCAGTTGTACTCTTTTCTTATGATGTCTGATTGGCATTGGTGACTCACATTCTAGTCACATGATGGTTAGATTTATACAACATATCCTACATGGGGTTGCCTTTGAAAAACATTTTGGAAGCTTTAAATGGTGCAAAGTTATTTCAGGAACCATTGGATGGGATCACATCACTCATGTCCTCCCAAAACTGCATAACCATCCATCCGTTTCTAGATCCAATGCAAGGTGCTGTACTGTTTGGGTCCTAAGGATTACAGGTGGTCAGTAGAAGAAGCCATAGTCCAAACGTCATCAGCAAGAGAAATGCAGCTGATGAGCACACAAGATTATAATATTTTTAAATAGTTTTTCTACATTGGATTTTATTTTCTATGCAAGCTGCCCTAAGACGTTCAGGCAGTGGGGTGGAGCAATAAATAAATAAAGGACAATGGATGTACTGATACCTTTGTAAATTATAGAAGTTTTTGCTTAATTAATGAAGTGAGTAAAATGACGCACCACCCTCAGTAGTCAAACCTGTAGAAGAAAGTAAATGAAAAGATGAAAAATACAAAGTTACCCATAATGCAATATAACTTCATATTACTAATCTATGTATGAGTACTAATTTTATTCCTATTTAATACTGTGGTTAATAAAACACAAAGCAAAACAGACTTTGATTAAACGATGAAAATCAAATTCAAATATTTGAAATGATGTATTTTATTTCTAAAAGTAAACCAAGTGCTTTTTTATTTCTAAGGAAGACTATAATGATTAGGTACTGGGTGTGGAAGAAAGTGTTTAATTACCTCTTTTTGTTTTTGTTTTTTCTTTCTTTTTCTTGAGGCAGATCTTAAATGTGTTATTTCTGCTTGCAGATGGTAAATTATATTTAACAGAGTTCTGTACTGTTTCATGTGTATTAATCTTTTTCTCAGTTACAAGATATAATAGGTCTCTTTGGGTGTTTTTCCACTGTCTCTAGAAGTACCCATTAAAGAGTACAAAAATGCCATTACGTACCCATTAATGGGTACTTAATGGGTACTTCTAGTGACAGTGGAAAAACACCCTTTAGTTTGGGTCATGGAAATTCTTTGTCATAAAGCTTAGCAAAGATGTTTACCCAAGACATAAAGGCCCTGTCCCCAAAAGACTTATTAGCCCCTCTCGGCTTCCTCTGCTGTCACTCTGTTATAGCTGACTTTAAAAGTCCCTCCACTTCCGGAATAAGCGCCCCCATGGTAGCCACGATCTAAACGGACTTTCTGTCCCCATGGTAGCCATCTTCTCTTTCCCGGCATCTTCTTCCCCCGCCCCCTCTCGTTAAAAGGAAAAATAGCCAGATCTCCGTCTCCTGAAACGGCTTCCCACCCCTAGCAAAGGCAGATGATCGCTCATTCATTCACTTTCAGCACTTACTTTCACTCAGTTCTCTGTTAGAAAAGGCTTTCTGCCCCGGCAAATTCTGCGGCTGCAGCCATCGGCAGCGCGATCCTTCGCTCATTCTCTTTTAAGGCTTTCACAGATCACTTGATAACAATGTTGCAATTCTGAGCAATTCTGGCTCTTTTTACAAAGGAAAGGAAGCGAACCTGCTGCATTTCTCAGATGCGTGAATGCTTTTTGGCTGTGTGTGCAGGCAAGCAATCCCTGCCCCTTTTGCCACGGAGCGTCCTCAAGGCAGATATAGCGAGCAAAACCCGCGAATCGCAGAAAGAGCGCTGGAACTCTTCTTTAAAGTGCACGTATTTTATCGCGGGTGTCTCACTTTCCTAAGCTCCCTAAGCGCCTTGTAAAGCCTGGAATGGGGCCGCTCAGAGGCAAAAGAAGAGTTCCAGCAGACTTTCAATTGCATGGGGACAGGGCCAAAGACTATTTACTTAATGTTTGATGAGGAAGACAAAATAAAATAATGATAAATTTGGTAAGTCTTTGAATCATCCTTCCTTCAAAATAAATAAATAAAGACACAATGCCTGATTTTTAAAATAGACATCCACCAGATTTGACTCCAGACTTAAGGAGGTTGTCTGTGAACTTCTTTTTAAACCCTTGATCTTAGTCCCTCTGCAATGCAAATATTCACTAGTTTTGTAATTAATTTGCAATTGCATGTCTAATCAATGAAAATAAAGGAGACAATGCTAAGAAATGGCATAAAACAACACAATAAAAATGATTACAATAAAAAGTATAGGAAAAACAGCTGACCTCTTTTTAAAGCAGGAACAAAGCACACATTTCTATCTAGATCCTTCCTTCACTAACTCCTTTTTCTTTCCTTTTTGTAAGACAGAAAAGAAGCAAGATAAGAATTCCTGGATGATAAAGTGGTTTAGCTAAGACTATTATCCCACTATCTGTAACTAAATTCTCCTGCAGGGAACAGTCATTGACTTTCCATGAATAATGCCCTTTAGACAAGGGCATTGAAGATTCATTTAATCAAAAAGTCCTTAAAATGGTTCACCTTCTGGTTTGAAAAATGGATGCTATTTTCTTTTATGGAGAACATGAGATAATAACACAAAGAGAGGATAGTAAACAGGGAGCTATGCAAAGAAATATCTTATTATCACAGTAAGCATCTCTTCCTAAATTATGATTATTTTATTTTCAAGATATTTCATCTGTCTCACACAGAAAATCCCCAGCATTCCTGTATTCTTACTTATGGAATTCTCTCCCTCCAGTAGCATACCCAAAACAACTAAGAGGAGGCAATTTAACATATTCTACACAGTTAGCTTGATAATAGAAAAGGAAGCAGGAAAACATGAAAACCATGGAGTCTTAAGGACAACATACAACAAACTTACAATCTCAACTTCAATACATAAGCATTGGCAGGTGTTAATCTGAAATTATGTACTGGAACTGCTGGATCTGGTTCTAGATTCGAATTTTGAATTTGTATTATTGGTTTGGTTTTGTTGTCAAAAGCTTTTAAGAAAAAAATATTAAAAAGAGAATGGAAATAACATTCCACTCTCTTTCCTCTCCACTTTCTTCTTCCCTCTCCCCCTTTCAATCAGTTAAAGTGAAATCAGGTGAAATAGGAGGCTAGGGCAAGGTGGCACAATCCATGCTATATTTTTGCCCTCACCCCAGTCATAGTCTATCTTTTAAGTTGGCAGTTCCTGACCAGTCACTTCCAAGGGACCAGGCTCCCTCTAGGAGATGTTGTAGCTCAGCCGAGTGAAGCAAGCTAGGAAAGCTTGGGTCTGGAGCACCTTTCAGTTGGCTTGATAAAGTCCCTTAATCAGCCTTTTCCTACTAATTCCCCTATAAGGAAAGCAGAAATGTATGCCCGTCATCAATTAAGTTTGCTACATAGTTAGCATTTTTTCAGGGATGAACCACTATTAATTCCATGTTTTGCTTTTTGTTTAAAACTTATGTAAAGGTATACAACTATGGTCCCCCAAATTTTTGTTCATTAATTAGTACCATCGACTTTTTAAATTCTGAATTCTTGATCAAATATTCTAATAGTGTTTAACAATTATTCAGGGTCTGCTCATAATTTTCCATATAATTTTAAATCATGCACAGAAGATTATTCATTTTGCCACCTTTGAATAGTTAATTCATATCTATTGTGTTGTTTAATAATGATGACAGTGGTGTCAAAGCAATGATAAAGAATGGATCAAGAAGAAATCATCTGACAATATCTTATCTTTCATGCTGACTGTCTGCAGTTCTTCAGAATTACAACTATCCTTATAAATCTGCAACAGTTTTATAGGATGGTTATTCATTAAATTAAATTAAGACTTCAAACCATCAGATCATTTAGGAATCAATTGAATGTATATTTTGATTTAATTTAATATTTGAATTAAATTAGTTGCACTGCTGCTTCAGTGAACATTTGAGTGAGCATGAACTACTTCCTTCATGTTTGGGGCAGAAAATGATTTTATCATATGAACAGCATGATAGTATACATGATCATAATTGTTCAAGTAAATAATAGCTTTCCAAAATCTACACTTATTCTCAAGATATATAAATATGAAAGTGTCTGAGTGAGATTCAAAAACTAGCACAGATAATACTGTTTGTGGCATAGAAGCACCACTTGATTGAATATTTCATTTTTAGCCACCTGAATTTGTTGGTGGAGCTCTATTATACTTCATACACAAATCAGCCAGTTCCCCAAATTGTAAAAATTTGCAAACCGCAAATGAATGTAAACATCTATCAAATCTCTGCTATTGTTTTGAGAGCCAAGAAACATGACTTCTCAGCCAGGCAAGGTAAAGAAGTCTTTCACCTCCAGAGTTGCTGCTTCCACGATTTGATAAAGAGAATGAAATGTGATAATAGTGCTTTAGGATTAACTGCTTAAATCCTCATAGAATCATAGAGTTGGAACAGACCTCAAGGGTGATTGAGTCTAACCTCCTGCACAATGCAGGATTTCCTAAACCAGCCCAGACAGATGTAGGTCCAGCCTCTGTTTGTAGTGGCTGGTGGGTTTCAGGGCTGGGTGTTCACAGCCCTAATTCCCAGGGGGGTGGGGCTGTGAAGGTCACAGGGGCAGGGCCGCAGAGGTCACGGGGTAGGGCCACGGAGGTCATTGGGTGGTGCCACAGAGGTCACAGGGCGGAGCCACAGAGGTCATGGGGTTAATCCTTAGGTGGGAGCACAGCCAGGCTTGGCTGAGTGTGAAAGTGGACTGAAGGTGTTACTACAGCCAAGGTGAAGAGAAAATCCCTGGCCACACTTGGCTAATGTCTTCTCTGGCTGTGAAAATGGACTGAAGCTGGATTAAACCTTAGATGTGACCACAGCCAAGGTGGAAAGAAAATTGCTCGTCACTTGGGCTCAAGGAAGGTACTTTTCAACCCAGTTTATACTCCTGTCAATACAGTCTAGTGAATTTTATGAAGACCAACCGTTTAAATAAGGCACATTTAATTAGACAGATCAAAATTTTTTAGACTGCTTCATTTTCTCAAAGCACACATTGTTTGTCTTGCATTTTTCCATGTGCTGCAACTACTATGAAAAGAAACATCAGGTAGGACTGACTGGGGAGGGGAGAGGAAGGAAGGAGGGAGGGAGGGAGGGAGGGAATGGAAGGAAGTAGGGAAGAAGAAAAGTTGCCTTTTCAACCTGCTTTTCTGACCCATTTAAGGGGACTCAGAGCGGCTGACAGGGAGGTAGATGGGGTATTGAGAGCTGTGACTTTCCTATGGCCACCCAGCTGGCTTCACGATGGAAGGAAGGAAGGATTGAAGAAGTGAGAGATAGACCTAGAGAAAAAAAGAGAGAGGGAAAGATGGGGGGGAGAGAAAAGGGATTTAGAAAGGAGGAAGGAAGGACTGAGGGAGAGGGAGAGACCTTGAGAAAGAGAGAGAAAGATTGATGGGGAGACAATGAACGTAGAAAGAAGGAAGGAGGGAAGGAAGGAAGGAAGAACTGAGGGAGAGAAAGAGAGAGGGAAAGATTGGGGGGAGGAAAGGGACTTAGAAGGAAGGAGAGGGAAAGGAGAAGAAACAATGGGAGAGAAAGGAAAGGAAGAGAATGGAAATGAAAGGGAGGGGAGGGAAAGGAGAAGAAAGCAAGGGGAGAGAAAGGAAAGGAAAGGCTACTGGCCACCTGCCGGGGGGTGGGGGTGGAGAAGCCATGGCAGCTGTTCGACAAAAGCCCTCGTGGGTCAGGATCCTCTCCCTCCCAGCCGCCCAGGTCTCTTCCCTCCCTGGGTGAAAACCTGAGTGGCCGGGGAGGGAGAGGAACCCAGCCCTCAGGAGCCTTTGCCAAATGTCTGCCATGGCTTCTCTTCCCTCCCCCCCCCCACCGCGCAGCATAGCCTTTGCCGCGAGGGGTTTATCTTCGTTGGCCGCCCACGAGGCCAGCAAAAAGAAACCCCTTGCTGCAAGACTATGCCACCTGGGGGGGGGGGGGGAGAAGCCATGGCAGCCATTCAGCAAAGGCTCCTGTGGGCAGGGTTCCTTTCCCTTCCGGACGCCCAGGTTTTTGGCCTCATGGGTGGCCGGTGAGGAAAAAACGCAACAGGGGGCAAAGGGTTGGGGGAGTTCGGAAGAAGCCATGGTGAGTGCAGCAAAGACGAGGCCGGCGACAAGAGAAAGGAAGAGAAGAAGAGGACAGGGGAGAGAAGCTCCTTTTTGGAGCCGATGGTGCTGCATGAGAAGGCCTCCCAAACCCCGTCGCAGGTTCCGATCTTACCTCTGTCGAACTGCTTTCAGTCTCTCCGCAACAATAATGGCATCTGCAGGAGCGCCTTTAGTTCTTGTGGAGGGAGGAGGGGGCGTGACTAATTTAGAATTTTTAGATTGCCCCATTGGCTTGACCACTGTTCAGGGGGTCGTCCTAATAGTCACGCCTCCTCCAATCAGGATACAGGATAGTTCCAAACCACTTTTCATTGCTTGGAAATATCTCTCTATCCCTCTCTGGTGTGTTTTTTTTCCTACTTTTAATATTTTCTCCTTTTCAATTAGCAACTGGGTGCTCGGCAGTCATGCGGTATCCACAAGCCACAGCCCTGAAGGAGAATTCACTACCTCCTGTGGCAACTTATTCCATCGACTGATCACCCTCCCTGTCAGGAGGTTTTAACTGATATTTGATCTGTATTGACTCGCTTGAAGTTTCATGCCATTGTTTCTAGTCCTCCCATCTTGTATAAGAGAGAATAGGGACAATTCCTCTGCTCTGTTACAGCCCTTCAGATACTTGAAGACTGTGATCATGTCTTCTTTCAGTCTTCTGTTTTGTAGACTAAACATTCCTAGATCCTTCAGCTGTTCCTCATAGGACATGGTTTCCAGACCACTAACCATTTTGGTAGCTCTTGTTATTACCTGTTGGCATAAGCTTTCATAGGCAATAAATGCATTCCATAGAAGTTAGATTGGAACTGAGTAAAGGAAAAGGAGTCATTTAAAAGCTGAATAAGTGGAAGAAGGCTAAAGTTATTAAAGAGACAGTACCATCATGGACTTCCAACAATTTCTTTTGCATAGGACTCAAAAGAGGGCAAACTATGGCCATATGCTTACAGTCCCCTTTTTCCAACCAATGAAATTTGATCAAATTTTGAATGTTTTGAATATTTGTGCACATCCCTACTCGTAGCTAGTCTTGCAGTGTACTGTGGAGTGGTAAGCTCTGAATACTGGGACACAGATTGTTGTCAATCTGCTTCTGTTTTCCACAAAGGGGAGTTACTTTCTGGTCTAATATGTCTGCTCCCAGAGAGGACAGAAACACTGGCAAAATGGCTGAGCAGCTTTTGCCTTCAATCAGATTCTGAGCTAGGAAGTAATTAAAAGGGAATGTTTATTATCATACTTTCTATTATAGTGCTTCTCCAGTTCAAAGATGAAGATTTTCCCCTATTTTGCTTTCAGTGTAAGTGTACCAGTCTAGAAAGCAAGGCAAAACCATCTCCCTAGTTAGCTTGAGGGTTTGGGACAAGAGTCTTTTTCCACTCAGCCTGATTCCTTCCAAAGCCTGTATTGCTTTAAAAACAAAAGAACAGGAACTCTGGCTGGGTTAACAGTAGTAGAAGAAGAAGCTCAGAAATGCCTTGGAGATAGAGCTCCAAGGCATTGAGCTCCAGAGCTCTAATGAGTGCCTAAGGTGCAGTGCTGTCTGGATCCTGAGCTATAGAGGAATCCTTTTGGCTCCATACACATGCAGTTTTCACTGCAGATCCTACACACCTCTGAAGTGGTTTAGTGGTTCACAGGTGGGATTGTTCATGTCAGTCTGCCCCTCTCAACTAGAAAATGTGAATCAGATGTAATGAGAATTACATTACAAGCTTAAAATGGTTTTCCTAAACCGAAATAAAAGAACCAGATTAAAACTCAAATTTATTTTCAACTTTAATCATGTTCAATATCGATTCTGAAAGCACCTGAAAACTTCATTTGGGAAAGCCTATCTTTATCTCCCCCCTCACAGGTGACAATAGGTACTTAATGGGTACTTCTAGTGACAGTGGAAAAACACCCTCAGTGTGAGTAGACAAGGCAAATACTGATGGCTCCTCTAACTGCATCAATGTATGTTATTTCCTTGTAGAGAGAAGGGAAGGGACACAGGGAAACTTTTCCAGTATGAACTTCTAAAATGAGATTTGTGTTCCTCAAATGGAGTCTGTCTGGTTCAGGCATCCAGGCTTTCACTGTCATTGACACACAATTGCAGCTTCTGCTCCCAAAGGCAGCCATTACTTTTTGTGTGGATTCTTAAGGCAACAAATCCGCAGTAATTTCTTGGTGCAAAGTCAAATTTAGGGTTAAACATTTGCATTATTGACATTACTGCATCTGTCAAGATGACATTTTCAAGGATATCAATTTGCGTAATGAAACACTGTAAATTCCCACATGTTCTGTGCTGTGACTAGTGTTACTATTCCACATTTTTGAAGGAAAAAAAAAGAAATGATTTCTGACAAATCACTTTGTAAGTTTGCAAAAGTAACTTGATTTAAGCAGGAACAAATGGCATGTGGAGAGAAATTTAATACAAACAAATAATACAGAAAGGATATTTGCTTATATATACAGTTACTGATTTTGTTGTTATCCCAGTGCACCTTCCTTTTCTCTTGTTAATGCTGAATTACATTTACCATGTGGAAGTTCATTTTTCCTCTCTAATGAAATCTCTCTGGAGTGCTTCACAATCTTTGTCTGTCTGTTTGTGCATAACCAGTCTGAACAATTTGAAGCCATCAGGATACTTGGCTGACCCTCGTCTGTAATTCCAAACTATTTATGAACAAGTTGGAAGATCTAAGTTCAGATCCTTGGAGACCCTATTTCATCACTATTAACTGAAATTGTGTTAGCCGGTAATTGGAAAATATAGATAATAATCTTGCAATAACCAATTGTTGTGGAGTGGTGCTTGAAAGCCTTCTTGCAACTGATGTTTCTGTTGCAAATCACATTTGCTTCACACTCAGTAAATGTGAGTGCTCCCAAGGCTGGAATTTCAATGGCTGTGCATAAGTGTTTGGGCACAGATTACTTAGTGTCAGTGATGTCACTGCAACCAATGACATAAGCCCTTACTCCTTTGCGTATATCATTTTAAGTGGCCCTGCACTCCAGATTCTTTAATAAAGTCAAGATACTGAGCTGCTATCTGAATGAGGACTGTACTGAATATCTTGATTCTAATAGTTCCACTCTAAAACTGCCCTTAGTAAATGCATACTTAGCTAAAATATAGATTGTTAGCATGGAATCTTCTCTTCCTTTGAAACAGAGAACCATATGTGACTCCGAGGTGTAAGTTGTGTGTCTTAACCAACAACTGTAGAAAATTTAGATTTCACTGGGGATTTAGGATAACTGTTTGCTACATGAGATGGGGTAGTGTTTTCATTTAATTAGAAGGTAATTAAACTGGAAAATCTGGCTGCAATATGCTCTCACACATTGATGGTGGATTTTCTTAAAATTTACTTATTCTATTTATTTCAGACAGCTAAAATATTTATGAATGATTACTCAGCATGAATTGTGCAGATGTTCCTTTGACCAAGGAAAACCCTTCCCACACAAGCCATATTTAGTCAGCAAGGTGTGAAAAAGCAGAAAGCAAAAACATCATCAGCTTTAACTGGGGAGTTTACCTCATTGAGGGTTATAAAAAGCAGGTTCAGTCTACTTCAGCCAATGTATATCTCAAGTGAAGAAAAGAGAAATTGCAGGGTGGGATGGGGGAAGAGAAATACTTGGTTACCATTTATTTGTGTGTGTGTGTCATTCCTGACAGCCACTTACTTACCTGGAGTTTTAATTGGACTCAGGTGGGATGATTCATCCTTGCCTTGCACCTTGCACAATCATTTCCAGCAGTGAGGGCTGATTGTTAACATTTCCATCCGGACACGGCCAGACGTCTACACTCACTTCACTTTTATATTTAGCATATGAAGGACTGCAAGAGTTGAAAAGCAGCAGTGGAATGAGGCAATTGCATTCACAGATGTAATAATGCTAATGGTGTTTCCAAACTAGCCAGAAGTGCCTGTTTGTTAGCAGAAATGACAGAGAGTGTGGCCAGTGACAGTTAATACAGAGCTTTTGTCAAGAAGACAACAGGCGATTAGCTGTGAAGATAGCTTTTCTGTTTCTACCTCCCCTACCCTATAATAGGAGCATTTGGGGTACACTGTAATTGCTAAGACTTGTTTCATTCCTCCTGACAGTTTTCAGATTGACTGTTTTTAAGTGCCAGTGGACACACAGGCTTCAGGCTTGCTTAATCATTTTCTGCTGCCACTCCCCCTCCTCTCCTCCCCCCAAAATTGTCACAGGGATAATTTCTGATGCTTGACAAATGGAACGAACTCAATACTAGATTCTTTCTTACCATGTTGTTTTTACTGAAGGTCGAACATTTAGCAGTGAGCGAAGCTCTGCAATTTCCAAAGTACAAAACCTAAGGCTGGGGGTGAGGTAACAGCACATGCTAGGACTAGTAAAAGATGTCCAAAGTGTGTTTAATCCTTTTGTGTTGGGGCAAAAGTAGAGAACAAGTCAAATTTCTACTGTACCTCATTTCCTTTAAAACTTTGTTTTTCAGCAGTTGTGAAAAAAGAAAAAACTGAGGGATGGAAGCCAATTGTCTAAGGGGTACATATGGTCCTTCCGGCCACCCCCGCCTGCACCAGACCCCAACGCTAATTTTGGGGGCTTTGGTTCAAGCTTGTGCAAGTTTAGCCTTGCTAGCATGCCTTGCATGGCAGTTTTTAGTGCCCTTAGCATACCTGTAGAGCCCCCAAAAGCACCTTGGTATTCCATGGATCTTCAGGCAATGAAACAGGAAGACTCATGGCTAGAGTGCGGGTGGCATAAATGACGCTGTGAGCCTGACTGAATGTGGGTTAGAGCATATTATCATGCCTACCATGTGGCAGTGATGGCAGCTAAAATGAGTTTTTTCTCTGCACCACTGCATCCTCAAGTACAGCACAGCAATTCTAATCTAGCCTGATGGAAGCATGGGCAGAGGCCATGTAATATTTGCTGTGTCAAATTTGCAAAGCACTTTGAGGGCAAAGTCACCCAGATTCACGGGAATTAGATGTCGCAATTGGGAATAGTCCAGAGGAGGTGTCTAGAGAACTGTCTGGTCCAGGGTTTTTTGGATCAGTTTCAATTATTGCAGCCTGAGGATTTGGACAAGGTACTTGCAGAGATTTGGCCAACAACGTGCTCTCTAGACCCTTGCCCTTCCTGGCTGATAAAAGCTAGCTGGCTAGGTGTGATAAAGTGGATTCAGGGAGTAGTGAATACCTCTTTGAGGGATGGGGTGGTCCTGCCAGCCCTTTAACAGGTGGTGGTATGCTCCCTCCTAAAGAGGGCCTCCCAGGTTCCAGAAGATTTAAACAACTATCAGCCAGTGGCTAACATACCTTTTTTGGGCAAGGCATTAGAGAGAGCTGTGTTTGTCCACCTGCAGGCATGCTTGAAAAAAGCTGATTATCTAGACGCATTACAATCTGGCTTCAGGCCTGGTTACAGCACAGAAACTGCCTTGGTCACCCTGGTTGTTGACCTTCTCCAGGAAAGAGACAGAGGGAGTGCAACACTTTTGGTTCTCCTGGACCTCTCAGCAGCTTTTGATATCATTGACCATGGTATCCTTTTGGAAAGGCTACGGAGTTTAGGAGTGGAGGCAGTGTGCTCCATTGGTTCTGTACCTATCTCTGTGGCCAATCTCAGAAAGTGGTAGTGGGAGATTCAGACTCACTTGTGAGATTTCTCAGGGGTTGATCTTATATCCAGTGCTCTTAAATATCTATAAGAAGCCACTGGGAAAGGTCATCAGGAGACCTTGAGTGAGGTGTCATCAATATGTAGATGACACCCAGCTTACTCTCTCTCTCTGTGCCATCTGAATCAGGAGAGGTGGTTGAAGTGCTTGACAGGTGCCTGGAGGTGGTAATGAGCTGGATGGGGGGGGGCAATAAATTGAAGCTGAATCCAGATAAGACGAAGGTTCACTGTGTCACATGGTCTCTGGTCCATGGAGTTGGGAGGCATCCTGTCCTTGATGAGGTTGTAATGCCCTGGAAGAAACAGGTGATAAATTTGGGGGTAGTCTTGAACTCTGCACTGACGCTTGAAGCACAGGTGGAGGCCATGGCCAAGATTTCCTATTCCCAACTACAACTGGTGTGTCAGTTGAAGCCCTTTTTGGACAGATATGACTTGGCCACCGTTATCCATGCTCTAATAACCTCCAGTTTGGATTATTGTAATGCACTCTACAAGGGGCTGCCCTTGTAAGATGGTTCAGAAGTTGCAGCTGGTGCAGAATACAGCTGCTAGGCTGCTAAGTGGGACAGCTGGTTGGATCCACATCACACCAGTCTTCAAAGAGTTGCAGTTGCTGCCAGTTCACTACTGAGACCAATTCAGGGTGTTAACTTTGACTTATAAGGTCCTAAATGATTTGCCCCCAAATATCTAAAGGAACACCTCTTCCATATTGATCTATACGTGCCTTAAGATCTGGAGGGGAGGCCCTCCTGGTTGTCCAGCCACCCTCAGTAGTAAAAGGGCTGGGCACCCAGGAGAGGGCCTTTTCTCAGTGATAGACCAACCCTAGGCTATAAAATAGTCTCCCCCTTGAGATGCATCAGGCTCCTTCACTGTGTGGGTCTTTTTCCACTAGGGCTTAGAAACCCTCTAAGACCTCATTAGGAACCCGATTTGTATCTGATTGGTACCAATCAGGAAGGTCCTGTCCTCATCTGGACCACACTGAAGGCCCCATCTGCACGGTCCTGTCCCCACAAGGGCAGGGGAAATCTGGTTGTAATGGGTCCTTCAGACCCTTAAATCTGGATTTCATGTGGACCTGATTAAAGATGTCCACAATGGGGTCTTTGGGCATCCTCAAGACCTGGATCTCCCTATCTCAAAAATCTGGATCTTGAAGATCCATATCTTTGAATGTGCATGGAAAAGGGGGGTATAGGTTTAGAAAATCAGTGAAGACACACCTCTTTGCCCTGGCCTTTGGCTAAATGAGAATATACTGTCTCTTCCCACGTTACAGACACTATTGCTGTTTTAATATATGTCTGATTTTAAATGTTGTTACCCACCCTGAAACCTTCGGGTATAGGGCAGGATAGAAATAATGAATGATTAAAATAAATAATTAAATTGCCGGGACCTCAAGCACACACCAATTTTGCAGTCTCCAGAAGAGTTTTGGCCCTGCCCCCTCCTTGCTCTCCTCCACTCCTCCCCACAGCAAACAGTTCAGCCAAACTTTAAATTGCTTGGAGCCATTCAGAGTTTGATTGTTTGAATCCAGGTTGATTTGGTTACTCCACAGATGAAGGGAAATGCTTCAGTTCTTCCTGGAGAAAGAACTGCACAAGGTGAAGAATGCTTTCCTAATAAGAAGTGGCAATTCCTATAAGAGCTATTCCTAATGCTTAATTTCTTATTAGTCTTCATGGCCAGCTGTTTCCAGAAAGGACTGACAAGGCTAAATGGGCCAATGATCAGATTTAGTAAGGGTTACACCCAGACTCTTCAATTGTATCCGAGGTTAAGTGTTTGGCTGGCTCATGCCTATGAGAGCCTCAGACCATCATTATCCAGTTGCTCCTTTGCTTTACAGAACCACCTTGTTTTATTATAAAATAGCAGTGCACTGGGAATTCATAGCCAGGTCAACGTCTATGGCCACTTTAGTGCTTCTTGCTGTACTTCTTGCTGAATTTGTTTTTAGTTCCACAGAGAATGCTTATCATTGATTTTCTTCCTTGCTTTTTTTTTAAGTCATTGTTGAAAAATGAATCTTCTACAATGATTTCTATCCCTTGATACACCTTGTATTATTTATCTCCTTGGTGCACTGTTTCTGTGCAATCTCCAATATATTATCATTTACAAATTTAATAGTGTTTACTTCCCCTCCTAAATCATTCATGCCACTGAGCATGATTCTTGCAAATCCTTATTTCACTGCAGTACTTCCTATATTCCAACACATTTCTGTTTACCATTAGTATCAGCCTGCAATATTTCCAAAATTAAACTGTTCTTCCAAGATTTAATGAAAATGATATTCACTGTCATTATTTTCTTCTCTGTATTTCACATTGTGTCTTTTTTACTTGTACTTGTTTTTTGCACATGCATCTTCAGTGCCTTTCAAAATAAATTTTAACAGGATGTATTAGGTAAAACAATGTGGAATATCAGCTCAGCCCAGCAATTTTTGTACCAGCTTGCATCCCAATGCATTATATAAAGATATCTTTTCTCAGCTATGGAGTCCATGCATATGGCATCAGATAATGGCTGAACTAGAAATCTGCTGTAATCTTCTCATTCTCTCACTCAGTCTTCCTCCATAAACACTAGAAAAGACTGTAAATCTATTTATAACTATAGCTATTATCTACTATCATTAATATAATGCATTACGAATACTAATACACCATATGAGAAAAAGGGAATCATGCTTTTTCCTAAATAGAAATTATGAGCTGTGTCCACATCTGGAGCAGATGTTTTTTTCCAATAGAAAGCATTATTGCTGAAATCACACATTTTTTTCCATCCTTTCCTTCTCACAGCTTCCAACTACAGTAATGCAAAACTATCTGTCTCTCTGTAACTCTCTTAAACTTCCTCTTTGCTATGACTATATAACAAACTGTAAGGCTGTTAAGACAAATCCACATGGCCTGAAGAGCCTGCACTAAAAAAAGGCCTGGAGTGTGCTGACCGCATGTTCCAGGAGTAGGAAAAACAGAAGGCTAGTGAGGGCAGGACCGACCTGTCTTCTGCACTGAAGCTAGTGCCATTATGAAAAGGACCAAAAATAGCCAACTTTGAGGCTAATTTCCAGGACTTTGAATAATGATCCATATGAAATCTTGATCCCTCATGGAAACTTGATGCTTTTGTTAGCCAAGCTCAAAGTTAGCATGGTGTGGGGACATGTGGGCCAAGGGGACAGCCTTCCAATGCACTCTTTGGTTGAAACAAAGTGGTCCAGCCCAGGCATGGGCCACCATCCATCCACAAAGTTCTTGCCTAACTCTCAATTTACAGGAATTCAGATATGCTTGACATGCTTGATTTAATTGGTAGATATTTGCTAACGTCTTCAGAAAAATAAACATTTTGGTTGATTTGTAATTTCTTTCTGTCTTTCCTACCTATCTTGTTTTCATGAATGTACTAGCTCTTATTAGGGGTATGCTGGGTTGCTGGAGTTGTCTGAGCTGAAATTTTCTCCTGCATTTTCTGAAATATTGCCTAGGCAAATAAGAAGACACGTGCTGATGGAAAATTCAGCTCAGAGATCTCCAAATACTCAACACTCAAGCACTGGGTAGTAGGCATTTGCCACTGTAGCAAGCTACTTCTGGTTATTCCTGTAAACCTAATGAGGAATAAATTATATGACTAAAAGGGTTGTTAGATGAAGGGAAATCGTTCTTTTACCCCAATATTGCCTTGAAGAAATATCATAGAGTTGAAATAGAAGAAAACTTGTGAAGAAACAGTATGACCTTTACCTTTGATATGGATTACAACCCTTTGTTGTCCTCTTCTGGACCTCATCAGTCTGCATGCTATTGCAGATCAATGAGGCTCTGCCTGCTGCTGCATTAAACAGAGCATGATCCAGATCAAGAGGTCATTTATCTAGATCACCTATAGATCTGATTAAAGAGGTCTACCAGTGGACCAGTAGGTCCTGATTCAGAACTCAGAAGCATGCAGAAGACATGCCTCCATTTTCCAGACTACTGAAGGATCCACCAATGCATACTATAAAAATGGGTTCCTCAGCTGTTCCAAGGGTAGGACCCTTCATTCCTAACCCTATGGAATTCTCAGAGCCTAGCCCTGGTGCTTTTGTGAAATTTGGGATCAGCACAGAGGCTAATCTAGTCCAGCTCCATCATGTAGATGGCTGTTCCAGATCAGGCCTTTCCATGGTCTGAACCAGTGATCCTCACTAATCCAGACACACTGGTTTGGATCACAACAAGGCCAGTGCAGAAAGTCCCTAATATAATTGCACCTATATAATTTCACTGAATTGGACTGCATCAGACAGTCTTTTAATAGGAAACCAAAGAGTTTATTTTAGTTTAATCAATAACCCCCATCACACAAAATGTCAGTATCCTGATCTTTTTCCTTTGTCTTGTCCACTTTGGGCATATCCAGAAGGGAGTATGGTAGAATTGCCACATTTATCTGTGGCAATCCCAACATAGTCCCATGATATCCTATTAACAGGAAAACCCAGTCCTGTATGTGGGTTTTCCCAAATTAGCACTATAGCCTACCTGTCTGGATGTTGTCAATGGGAGCCACCATCTTGAACATGGTCACCACGCATGCGCAGGGCACAAAAAGGCAGCCATGCATGCACGGTTGTGGTGATCATGCACTTCTGGATAGTTCATGCCACCAAAGTACCCAGATTTGTGCTTCACTATATCACATAAGGAAAACACCAGCCCCGTGCTGTTTAGGCAACAGGATATTATTCCAGAAAGGCTTTTCTCCAGAATATCACTTGGTAATGTGATTTTCAGGCAGCATCTGGAGGCAGCTATTCTCTCTCACACACATACACACACACCTTTTTTCATCTGTATTTGAGCCAAGTCTGGTTTTATTGGTGATTTTTCTATGTCTTTATAATATATATTTTAAAAAGGAACCTTTTGTTAGAAAAGTGAAAGTTCTTAAAGTTTTTTTTAAAAAAACCCTTGAATCTTGAAGGTTCTAGTGCCCTCTAGTGTATTGTTATTGTTTTCTCCCTTTCTATATATCAATTTTGCTCACCAATGCACAAATTAAGTAAACTGAATAGTTAAATTGTGAACAAATACAAGCCTTTCTCCCCCACCTCTCTCACACACAACTAAGACAAATATTTACAACTTCCTGTATACTGTTGGTAACAATTTGCTGGAAATGAACTGACATAGTCAGTGTGTAGACATCAGTATTCTAGTACTTGAGTTGGCAGAGGAGAAATGTATTTGTGTTTTTGTTTTCTTCAGGATTTTTTTCTTTTTGAGTTTCCAAAATGCAAAGCACAAATAAAATTAAGAGATCGCTTTTTGGAACAAGCTGTGGTGAGTGTTCTGTGAAGGAACTTTGGTAGAGAAAAGTACATCTCAGCTGGCTTAGGAATGGTTTTGAGATTGTTCAGGGGTGGAATATTTCACACGCCTGTCTGCCCTTCTCTCTCATGAATATTTTGGCTAGAAAAGTAGTTTAGAAATGGGATGAAAACTTGAGGACCTGTTTCTTTTGCTACATGTGAGTGCAGCCAAAGTAACATTTACCAAACACTTTGTCATATTATGCAAAATTATGTATTATGTTGGTATTGACTCTACTGTAGCAAATTTAACTGTAGCAAAATGATTGACTAAACAAGGGTTTCCACTTAGAAAAGAGGTCAGGAGGGTTACTCCTTTAATGTTGGCCTATATCATAAGAGTTGGCTTTTTTTTATACTCCCCCACCTTTGTCACCCATTTAAGGAGACTCAAAGCAGGTGACAAAGTTTCCTATTCTTCTCCCCACAACAGACATCCTGTAAAGTAGGTGAGGCTGTGAGAGCTCAGAAAGAAAGCTGTGATTAGTCCAAGATCACCCAGCTGGCTTTGTGTAGGAGTGCGGAATCAAACCAGGAAAACTCCAGATATGAGTCTGGCACTCTAACCACAAGACCAAACTGGCTCATATTACTGCTAAAGTTGCCTCTTCTATACAATATTTTATAGTTTTGCTGTTCTCTTTTCCATATGGTAATCTTGTTAGGCAGGGAAGCCCGTATAAGGAAAATGCACGGATGT
The DNA here is from genome assembly GCA_023333525.1 of Aspidoscelis tigris stejnegeri. Taxonomy (NCBI): domain Eukaryota; kingdom Metazoa; phylum Chordata; class Lepidosauria; order Squamata; family Teiidae; genus Aspidoscelis; species Aspidoscelis tigris. Next base: position 46,176,086 of record JALMGA010000005.1, on the reverse strand, counting down.
GCTGGCAAAGGTAACTAAGAGTCACAGAGTGCTAACTATCAACAAAAGTATTCAAGGTTGGATTGAGCAAGAATTGCGTAAGTCTGTGCAACACTTGCAACACAGGCTTGTGCAACACTCAGGAAGTGAGTCACCATCTCTGATAAGGAAAAGGTATAAAAGTGCCTATACTCTGCTGGTTATTTGTTATTCTTGTTGATGGCTAGTCGAGAGCTTGGATGGAGAAATGTATACTTGTACATGCAGCAAACTTTAAGAATAAACCTCTGCGATGAGAGAGAACTCCTGTCTCAGTCTGTTTCTTAAACTGCGGGCAGAAGAAGAAGGGAGTTCCTGAAAGGCTGGACAGCTCCGGAGATGCCAGCAACTTTTCCGGGAAAGCAGAGCTTGTCTTTCCAACGCGGCCACGCATCTGCTGATTTAATAACAACAGGGGCTGACACCACCACCACCACCCAACAAATCTTATATCAGTATTTGATTACATTTTGAATTATTTGAGAACTTCCTTTATGGCTTATGGCATTTGCAAAATTGGGCTGTTTCTGTATAGTGCAAGTTATCTCATTTCAGATTAGGCCAATCATGGACGAGACTGAGCGATCCAGTTCAAGATTGGCAAGGTGGCAGACGGTCTGTGATAAGAACCCTTTGCATTATGGATGATATGATCCAAGACCAATATGAAAGTTATCAGACTCCCATATTAGTGGCTAGAGCTATTTTAGCCATGCCTCCAGAAATCACACACTTCCAGAGCTGTTTCCAGGTGCCTGGTTAACTGCACTGGGCTCCCCACCTCCAGTAGACCAGATAAGCATCTTGTGTGTCATCCTCTTGTGCATGAGCCACTCACAAGCAATCTACCATTGGCAAAGCTTCAGTGCCATTTTTGCCCTTTAGGACAGTCTACAACCTCATCTCATCAGGACACAGTGTTCTACTGGGAGGTGTGGCCTTCTAGCAGACAAGTCCGCAATGTGGATAAGGCATTCCAGAGGGACCGCTGGTCTGGTCTACCAGCCTAGTGGAGACACAGCTTTTGTTTCTGTCCCTCCCCCACATACCTCCGATTGTTTTAGAAAACAATGCCATGTGGGTTAAGGTATTTACATAACGATGTGTGTGAGTGGGAGATGGGTGGGTATATTTCTGTATCTTATTGTTTAATAGATTTCATACTGCTTTGTTCAGCTGCTGTAGAGTGTTTATTGTTTTATTGTGACTGTTCAGTTGTAAAGCACTCCGAGCTCGTACGGAAAAGTCAAATATAAATTAAATTGGCATTAGAATTAACTCGATCCTTCAATGACAGAGTTCTCACATTCAAAATCAAAGTTGTGTTTTACATAACCATCCTTAAAGCTCATTTAAAATGACCAAAAACTAAATCTGGTAAATGTTTATCCCAGTCCTTCCTTGCTAATCCAAAAACTTCACAAAAGTTACCAGTCAGTGGAACCGATATTGCACCTTCCTATTCCGTTTTCAGCTTAAGGCTGTCTTAAGCTCTCTTCATGGATTAAGATACACACAGAGGTTCTTGTAAGCAATATCCTTTGAGTGTATCTTAATCCATGAACAGAGCTTGTGACATATTGCCAAAACCACTTATGAATTCCCATGCTGGCACCAAGTCCAATGTTGGAAAGGATTTAATTTTCTTAACTGCAAAAGAAAATGAAGAAACTGAGGCAAAGAATGGTCTTTGTCTTGAGGGACACAAGCCATAAGTCCCACAGAGGATCAGCTAGGATTAGAAGTGCTGCATAGCAAGACCCATGGTTGAGAGAAACCAGATCTAAGTAAAGCTTCGTCTCTGAAATGTCGTCGAGAAAGAGTGAGGCAGCTGGAAGTTCTCACGAGATCCTGCAACCCGGGTGGAAGTTGTCAGCAAATGTCTGAAGAATGTATGAGAAGCAAGCATGCAATTTCCTTCAGCAGCTGCTGGAGACATTCAGGAAGAATCTCTGTGTGCATTTTAATCTATGAACAGAGCTTATGACAAGGGCCCTTTCTTTATGTGTTCTTCATGTGCTCTTAGCTGGTAAAGGAAAGGGCATAGGGGCTTCCACATGCTGTTGTGAGATAATGGAGGTTCCTCCCACTCCCAGTGTGCTTCATCCACAAAGGACAGAGCATTGACTGGGCTGGAGTGTCCATAATGGCATAATAGGCTATGGAGATGTGCAGATGGCATGCCTTCATGGTCAAGTATAATATGAAGTATCTATTTTGGAGGTGGAACCCACCCCCACCCCAAGAAATTAGGCCTAGTGCTGAAGGGATCTAAGATATTCAAGGTAGGCCAAAATCCCAAGTTCTCGGAATCTGATTTTTCATGCTTTGAAATTGAGAGTTTCTCACATTTTTTATCTATCTGTAGAGAATCTGCTTATAATTTTTCTTTCATATGTTGCAAATATTGTCATATAAATCATGTTAGAAATAGCAAGTCTCAACCACTTTAAGCAGTTCCCTTCATATAAGAAATTCAGTATTTCTGGCATATGTTTTTGTAGTGCAGCCTCCTTGTAGAGGTGAAATTTTATTAGTCTTTTATTCTTTTTTAAAGTGGCTTCAAAACTGAAAATGATTTCGTGTCCCAAAATAATTAATATTCTGAATAAAGTTTCTCACTCTCCCAGTATTTTTAGTTTTTATGGTTTATGCCTTTATCCATGCATAATGTCCAAAATGGTTCTCAGTTCTGCATAAACCACCTTGCGCTCACAAAATATGCTATTTCCATCACTTCCCACATCTATACAACATACAATAGGGTGTCATTCTAGCAGTAGTGATGAAACAAAACTCCACTACTCAGGGTTATGTTTCTCTCAGGCTAAATTCTCTCAAGAACTTTTTTTTACAGTACATGAAAACAGTGGAGGATCTGGGCAGTATTAGAAGTAACTCTTGAGGTGAACTGGAAAGATGGAGCAGGTCTTGAGCAATTGTCAGCATTCTCCTCTCAGTTCGTAAGGAAGGTCTCACATAAACTGAAACCACAAGGTTGTTGTAGCAGTAAGGCTTGAAATAAAATGAAAGGGGACCAGCTTTAATATACACTGTTAATTTCCATTTCTTCATGTCTTGTATAAAAGGGCATTTTACAACTTGTTAGTACCTGGATGTTTTGGACTTCATATCCAACCAACAAAACTGCAAATGGCTAACTAGAAGGTACTGTGTAGATGAGATTGTGAAAGTTGTGTATATACAGTTGGGAACATGAAGTACCTTATCCTGACTTCAGTGTTGAAGACTACTAGGAACCTAGATCAGGAGGCTCCTGGTCTGAATTTTATACAGCACATCCCAGTGGTAGAAGGGACCTCTCTGAATTGCACTAACCTGTGAACTGATAAGGCCCTGAAGAAGATCATGAAAGCCCTTGATACTTACTAGAGGGAAATTTGAAAAGTCTCTAAAACTGCATTTACATGGAACCTTAAGGCATTCCAGGTCTTGCTCTAGGGGCTGGACGTCCACAGTGCAAATGCTTGCCACAGAGCCATCTCAGCCACCCTGGATGAAGCTTACTTGTAAACCACCCACAGCAGAATCTGCATTCCCACAGAAGGATCTGTTCTTGACTCAGCAGCCTGTGAATGGGAGATGATTTACCTTCTGGAAAACTGGAGGCAGAACAAGCTGTGAGCTCATGTTTTACTCATGGGCTTCTTTATGCAGTTAGTTGGCCACCAGGGACCTTTTCTGCACTGCCTCTTCCTCAAAAACAAATTCTAGAATGGTACAGCATGTCCATATACTAGTGGCATGTAACCCTGTCCTGCTTTGTCTTCATTGAATGAAGCATGAACTATACTAGGGTGTAAAAAATGGTGCCCTATCTCAGTATAGTTATAGACCTCAATGTTAAGATCCTCAACTGGCCCAAGGATGCTGCCATGCTCCGGTATACTATGATGGACTTCTTTTGGTACCACTCCAGGAACATTGTTGGGAATGGGTTTGTCATAAAACAAGCCATCCTGGGAACTCTAAAAGCCAGGAACCTTCATTGTTACCATCTCCAGGATCACTCTGGAAGCAGGGGAAAGGACTGTTCTGCTCCTCTGGCAATCTGTCCCAGCTAGGAATGGGTTGTTTGATCTGTGATAGTTATCCCACCCTTTTCTGTAACACTGCATGCAAGTGTAGAAAGGCCCTGTGAGAACAAGCCCCTGGACTAGATATGCCAAAGGTCTGTTCTAGTGGGACTCTTCTTATGTTTTTACTTTAACCTGGGATATTTTTTGCAGTACCAAATATGGCTGGCTTCCAGGAATACTTCTAATGCAATGGGAATTGTACCACTGCATGAGGAATTTGCTCACAAAAGCACTCCCCTGACAAGCAGAAACTGTAGTGAAGAGCAAAGTGCCCACCACAGCTCCTGCCTCTGTGAGGACTCCCAAAACACAAGCTTCAGGACTCATCTGAAAAGCTGCTATAATCTCAGGGAGGGAGGGTGAAAAATGTTCATCACCTTTGTAATTCATATGAATTGCAAAGTTTCAAATGTTCGCATTCAGATCAAACATTGGCTATATTGTGTGTTTGTTTGAAGCTTAGTTACACTTGTGAAAGTGAATTTGTGGATTTTAAGGAGATTCAGAGGGGATTTAGAATGGATTCAGAACAGATTTGGAGGTACGACTGATGATGGCATGGATCAATAAACATTCAAAGAACATTTGAAGTGAATTCAAAGCCTAGCACATTCTAAGTAGCTCCTTTTGCATGAATGCAAACAGAAAAAAACACATCCCTAATCTCAGGCTTCTTGGAAGCTGCACAATTCCCAAATGCTTTTGTATGAAAACTAGGGATGTGAATAAATATTCATAACATTCAAAATTCGTATGAATCGAGCCGAACTCTGACATTTGAATTTGAATCAAGTGTTGGCACATTCAAAGATTGACATTAAAATTCAAATTGAATGTTTTGATATATTTCTATGGAATTAGTATGGGATGCTATTTGTTTGAATTCATATGCACTAGTATGGGATTCATATGGGATTGAACATTTGTATTGAATATGAATCCTACCACATTCAAGGGGGATCTATTCAATCAAATACAAATTTTCTTGCATTTGATTCAATATAAATTGAATTTTAAAAAAAAAATTCATGCACATCCCTAATGAAAAGTATTTCTGAAATTTAAATTTTCCCTTTCATGGTGGCATACTACACGCACACACACACACACGATTATGAACTTCACTCTGTGGTCCAAACAGGATGACACAAAGGAATCAAAGTACATATAAAATGATCTGAAATTCATTCTAACTAAGATTTTAGTAGGGAGAAACCCTATACTATATGCATTATTTCCTTTTAATGCTGTATTGGGCTTAAGAGCAAGAAAACCATTTGCTGATGTATTTTGGCTTTTTCTGTTCTAAACATATCCAGGAGTCCAATAAATTGAGCTTTTCCTGTTCTTCCTGGGGACAGAGGTTGTGTAGTATATTGAAGCCAATTTTCTTTTTAAAGGGTATCTGCATAACTCAGAAATTCAACCATCCCCAGTCTGTGTTAGGCTTCAAGAATGCAAGGGCCAGTTTTCTTAACATTTCTATACTGATAGTTGGTTCTGTCTGGCTTTAGACTTAAAAAAAAGAATTGAGTTGATGATAATTGCTTTTATGTTTTAAATTTATGGAATAAGAGAGTGACCATTATGCACAGTCCTTTCCCAAAAGGAATATTCTGCAATTCTTAATATATGAAGGGCATTTGGATTTCCCTGACAAAAAGTCTCGTAAGTATAAAGCCTGAGCAGAAGTAAAATGAGATCTTATCAGCTTTCCAAATGCTTCACTTTACTATTGAAGAAAAGAAGAAAGCTTTCCGGGGAATAATAGCATAACATTTTCCCATTATTTTTCCACCATCTCCTTTTCCAAAGGAAATGGACAAAGCATAAATCAAATAAATGACCATGCTTGAAGCAAAAGCTAAGTCATTTTCCTTGCTAAAATCATGCTTAAATCTTTTCACAATATAGCTATATTTAATGTGCGGAAGATTGTACATGCATAAGTACTTATGAAGCAGCTTTTCTTCCTTCTAATATCTTCATTATATGTTATGTTCCTATCATCTTGATCCTAGTGAGGGAAGGCGTTCTGATGTAAAACTAGAAACCTTGTCATCCAAGAGAAATTCCTCATGCATTTCAGTGTAGAAATCCAATCTCCACTCAAATTCTTTGTGTGTAAGAGCTTTCTCCTATAGAGGATGGGTTGAAGATTCAGATTGGGGATGGATTTCCCCTCAAAGTCAGCACCAGATGTACATTACCATTGATGATCATCATCAAAAGTCTGTTTGCCATTATGGCTCAAGTTTTAAGGGCATTACATTTCTTTCCTCTGGCTATGAAAACTTCAGTTCAACAGCTTTAGTGTGTTAGCATCAATGGCCACATGCATATGTACATCTGTTTAAGATGTCTTAGAGGAACCTTTCTAGGGCCACTTCTGTTATCCCAGGATGGGATTTACCATGATCAGTATCTGAACCAGCTTGGGAGTGCTGGTGACAGTGTCTTACTAGCTGTATTCAGACATAACAAAAGGGTTGCCTCAAAGGCACCTCAGAGAGACAGTGTGGGGCCCTCATGTTCCCAAGCCTTTTCTAACTGACCATTTCTAGCACAGAATGCTCAGGAGAGATATGAGGGCAGATGGTCAGCGAACAATCCCACCTTGTTAACTCCCCATTTTCTCTCAGTTCCAAGTGGCTTTGAGACAACAAAAGTTCCAATTATTTCCCAACAGTTACATTCTTATCTCTACAACAAAGGAAAAACAATCAGCAGAATATGCATGCAAGCCGGCATGGCCTGATATCACAAAGCTTCAAAGATGGCAGCACAGTAGCCAAGCTGACAGCCATCTGGTTACTGGGGATTTATTGTATCTTCCAATACAACAGTATTGGAATACAAAAGCAGCAGTAACACTCAAAAAAGTTAGGAAAAGGTTTTGTTTTTTATTTTTTAAAGGTTCTGTTAAAATATGTTGGGCTTGTTTTCAGTTACATACAGATAGAATTGTCCAAGGGGGGTAGATCAGAATATTAAATTAAAAACAAAAATCAACTATTATCACTGCCTAGCATGCACTCTCTTTTTTATTTTCCACAATCTTTTGGAAATAATGTGGTTCCGCTTAATGACAGCTGGGCAGAATTTTGTGGTTTAAATTCCCTAGGTCCAGATTCTAGTCACTGTTAATTCTATACACACCCATTACCTCTGGGCATTCAAAGCATTCCTCAGTGAAGAAAACAATGTAGTTGAGGACAAGGAGAGACAAAACAAACATTTGAAAACAGAAGAGCTTTTATTTAAAGATGATGTGCAGATGAAAGCCATGCATGCACATTTCACACACACTAAATAAACCATAATGTTAAAATGCATTCTAAATTTGGCAGGGCTCTCTTCTTTTTAAGCCAATATATAAGGTTAGCACAGATGTTCTTTCGATCTGTGCCTGTTCAAGAGTACATGCTTGAAAAGGACATGGAGATAAAAGTTTAAAAAAAAATATCCAGAAATTACTGTGAAATTAAAAAGGTGGATCTCACATGTGCAGCTGGCAGATAAGAAGAAGCTTCTTCTTCAGTAATGAAGTCCCTTTGAGTTCTGCTGTACATGGAGAGGTTTGACACTAACCACACTGCAGTTGATGGGTTGGATGAGTCACAATCCAGCCCTCAGCCACAGATATATAGAAGGATATAGTTAAAACAGCCAGCCAGGTAGTATTTCTGCTCAGAAGGTTGCCCTAGGACCTTCTGGGCAGGGTCCAGGTGGAGACAGCCAACTGGTCATCCTGCCACTCCTATAAACCCATGTGAAGAGTTGCCATAAGTTGGATTTTCACCTGGGTGCAAGTAGCGAAATGATGCTCAACCAGAGGGCACAGGTTAAGCATCACCCACCAGAACATCTGAACTCCACAGATATTCCCATCCTGTGGGATTCCAACAATATCTTGCCCAAGCACTTTCACCCCCTTGCATCGAGGCATTACCTTGAAGAGTGATGCCATCTCTGATACTGTCAATGTTACAGGTAATGGTATGGACATGTATTTTATGAAGGGAAATTACCCTAGTCCAACCACAACCCCCCAAAAGGAACTTTATAATTTTTTGGCTTTTTTGGCAAGTGCTTCATCAAATTTACACAAGCATCAGGCAAGATAATTTCCAGGTCGCAGTTTCTTCAGTAAAGGAACATAGTCTATTAAGAAAGCAGCAGAAAAATTAAAATGGCAATTTCAGGTAGGGGCTGTGCAGTGTGCTATCAAATGAGTCAAAAATAAAGACAGAAGGAAATCCCAACAATAACATAGGAACACGGCTGACCAAATAAGGAGCACTAGATTGGCACACAGGAAAATATTAATAGAAAGGAACCTTTGGCATGGTGAAAGTCCAATGTAAGGGAAAGAAAAAGAACTATTCTAAAAATACTGTACACTACCCAAATACTAATACCTGGCCAGGAACTGTTGGTTCTCACCCATGGCAACATGAAGAGGATTTGGGATAGAAGCTCTTCACTGGAGTCGCAGAGACAGAGAATTACACAGCTCTGTTGCAGAAGACTTGCCATATTGTGGTTTTACTCTGAAATTGGTGTGGTGTCAGGCCTTTTTGCTGCTCTGGCAGAAATGCAGATAGACAGGTAGCAAGGAATAGCTAGCTGGATAAGATCAGGATCCTGATCATGGTGAATTGGAATGGCAGTGATGAGCAAGTGAAGGACAGAGATCAAGCAGCAAGGTGAAAAAGACAAACTGTAGAGTTGATGGGGTGGAGAGTTAAAACTACAGTAGTAATGGGAAACCATACCTGATTGCTCCTGGTGTGCTATTTTTATACACACCAAATCTGGGGTCAGTCTCCTTGACCCATCAACTCTGAGATGTTCAAAGTGAGTTTGAATATGTTTGAATTTCTAGGGTTCCGTTCAAATGAAACCAAACAGGTAAATACTGTTCCTGCACATCTACAGTCAATAGAGACCAATGCAGGTAAGCACAGCTGAACCCCCTGCCTCATTCTGCTGACTCCTCATTTGTGAGCTTCCTTTGAAGTCTTCACAGTTCCAGTAAATCTTCCTTTGATTTGACCAAATGGATGAAATGAGGATTTGCTGATACCAAGTGAAACTCGTGAACTTACTCCCAGTGGAGAAGTAGAGGGAGGGAGGAACTTCTATCTGCACTCACCCATTCAATTTAAAACAATACTAAAGCAGTAATAAAAACAGAGTGGCATAAGGAAAGAAAATTCAATTCACATTGGGACTTTCTGGCATTCCATAAATCCCTGAATTCCATGCACTTCTTCTGAACACAAACCCATATCAAATTCTGGGCCCATTCCTGCCCAGACTAGATGCCAGATCCACTGCCTGTTATGACACACAATAATCATGCCATTTGATCTTTCCCTTCCATCCCATAGGCTTGAAGGACTTTTTTTTTAATTTGTCCCTTTCTTGGTTGATATATTATTTTAATTAGATTTTAATGATCTTTAGGTTTTAATTTATTTTGAATTGTTTTATGTTGCTACCTGCCTTGGGTAGCTAGAAACTCAATCAACCTTCAGGCTACCTCTGATGACTGGAAATAGAAACCTAAATGATTTGTTGTTAGGTAAGCTGGCCTTAATAAGTAAGTAATACACCTAAGAAAGGAATCGCATTTCACAAAATAAATTCTTGAACTGTTCTGGAAAATAATAATCATACATAATAGTATATTTCTTTCTTAAACTTGTAGTCAAGCATTTGTTCATGTGTGGCATAACCATTATAATTTTTTTCTCATCCAGTTAGGAAACAAATCTGTCTTTTCAGTGCCTTGGGATATATATTTTTATAAGCACAAAGTCATCTTATCTCTCTTTTCACAATATACGGGAGAAATTAGGTATGGCAAATGGATCTAAATCAGTCTTTTTTCAAAAAGAAAGGTCAAATAAAAATATGGTTAGGATGTGGCTGAAAGTCACTGAAAAGATAAGATACTGCGCCTTCAGGCAAACCACTCACCTAGTTTCCTGAAAGAGTACTGGAGGAAAAATAAAAAATAAAAATCTCGAACTGCTATCTTTGAAATTTTACAAGATCCTTTTCAAGGTCCTATCTTTTTGCTAAGAGCCATTTTTCTACCCAGATCTCTTGAAAGAGTAAATACTATACTGATTGATTAATAATGAATAAAATTAAGGAGGGGTGCCAAGTAAAGTAAAATGTAGATCAGTAGATCCACTGTGCAGACTTTAAGACTTGAAAATTGAAGCATTCCCCCCCCCCCTCAGTAACTTGCTGGAGTGAGAGTTATTTTCTGCATAATATGACAGGAATTGTTCATCTTTTTTTCTTTTTTCTTTTTGTATTTTCATTACAGTTGAAGTTCTGTTCCTGATCTCAATCTGATGCATATTCTTATCAGTACTGTGCTTGAGATTATAATAAGCAGGAGGAGAAGAATGCTAATGCTGATTTAATTATTATTTATAGACATAGGCATTGTTGAAAATAGTGGGATAAATTACTGTGTCATTTTGAAATTTAGACAGATGTACAATTGAATGGCCAATGCTACTCTGGCTGAGAAAAAAGAGGGTTACAATAATATATGAAACTATCCATGAAAATGTAGAATTGAGGAACAAAATGTTGAGGACTACAAATAAAAATATTTATTTATTTACTATTTGCATTTTATCTGCATTTTATCCAATTTGTGGACAAATAGGGCCTATGAATTTAAGCCCTAATCAGTTCAGCCACAGATCTCCAAAATCATACCTATTTGTATAAATTCTGAATGTGCCAAATATTTGTGTACATCCCTACCCAGAATGCATGACTGTACAAATGTGGCCATCATTTTCTATGAGAGCCATCCCCTACCTGGTGTATTGCCTGCAAAAGCATCCCAACAGGTAAGTCCTTTAGCTTACCTGATTGGGAATTGATCTCCTCACAATAATGTTATCCTGTAGTAATGATGATATCTTGGATCTCTGCTGGGATTGCCATGAACATGGCACAGCCCTGGAAAAATTCTAGGTTTTAGACCTTACTTTAGTTATGCATGCCTGTTTATTGTGACAAATCCAAATCTTTCTTTTCAATTGGGTTATAGAAAACGTACTGTTCTAGTGCTCCTGCAGCTGTCCTGTGTTCCTTAAAAACAACAACTATTGATTTTACAATTACTCTATTGTAATGAAGAATTACCAATGTTTATGACATATGTTCATAGAATTCCCCCTAGACTTGGAGTCCACTTTCATTTGTGCTGTTGCAATTGCTTAGCAACACTAATAATGTTATTTGCTATTTTGTCCAACTTGTTATTGTAATTAAATAAAACACACACATAGAAAGAGAAAATGCATGACCTTCCTTGTATAGTGTGAAACTGCCTAGCTACAACTGTGCTATATAAATCATTTCTGAAGATGGATCATTTGTTGTTTCCTTCATGTGAGAAAAGAACCTTTGCTATATATGAGTACTATGAGCTTTTATCTATTTGAAAACTGTCCATATACGTTTAATGATTTAAAATTCATTCAAATACATTAACTGCAAGTAAATAAATTTTGGCATGCTGACATGCAATTTTGTAGACAGAGGGTGAATTCCCATTCAAGGAATAAAATGCAATATACAAGGCAACTTACAGCGCTATTTACAACGCTATGCAAAACACGTTAAAACAAAGCAAAAGAGCATCTGGCAATTGCATTCAACCCCGAATTATGTCCCCACACTTAAAACACTTAAAATGTTTCCAAAAACTGATTGGGGAAAGCAATTCTTTCCCCTCCTCACCCTTTTCCCATCCCTCTCTCCCCATTCCCCAGGGTGCACGGCAGCGGCAACCCAAGTCTCATTTTCCTGCTCCACCTCCACACCCACCATCCCCAGCAGGAGTTCCTCCCCAAAAAAGCACCCTGACTGGCTTGTTCTGCTGCCGCCACCATCTGAGCACACACACACACACACACACACACACACACACACACCTCCCAATTCCCACAGCAGCTTCTCCTTTTAAAGATCAAGGAAGGAGGCTGGGAGGGAAACAGAATAGTGCAGGATGGCTTGTGAAGAGCAAGATTTCCCTGCCTCTTTCCTTGATCTTTAGGCTTGTATGGGTGGGAAAGGAAACATTGTTATAAGGTGTGAAGTGTCTGGATTGTTACAATGAAACAGTCTGCTCTAGAGGTGAATTCCATAGCGTTCCCACAGCAACAAGGGAGAAGCATTTTAAAAGCAAAAGCGCAAAAAAAAAACCCACCCTGAAAAATCAGGTGTTTATTCTGTTTTTAAGCCAAATAATCCTCAAAATACCCCTGAAACTGATTGGGAATGGGGACAAAGAGGATCCAAACCATTTTGAAACAGTTTTATTCCTTGAGTGAGAATTCACCCAGAGTTAACCTCATTTGCAAAACTGAATTCCTTTATTGTCCATGAGTTCAAACAGAAGTGAAAAATTGAAAATTCCCTTTGGATGGAATTCAAAAGCTTTTTAAATCAAAGTCAAAACTCAATGCCTATGGAATTTTGCATTCATACCTAGTTGAAGAGGGATGGATTAGGCGCACTGGTGTCAGCCTGGAAGGTTTCTTAGAGTATACCTTGCACATTTATCTGGGGTCTTATAAATCACATTTTTTCAGGTAATGCAGGATCATTAACTTAATTTTAAGGCTCTGGATACCCTTGGAAGAAATTCTGTGAGCATAATCCTCATCCTCATTGGTTTCTTCTGTGCTGCACCATAATTTAATCTGAGCTGATGTAAGAAGCTTTGCAGATAGACCACAGGAAGAAGAGTCCTTGTGATACCACAGCATCTTTAGGTACTATATTGGTGACAGGTCCAGTCAATCTTATTCAGGCTGCATCCAGATGGAACCAAAATAGCACCATCATGGCACTGCTATGGTAGGGTCCCCTTTTGTACTGTTGGCAACCCCACCATAGTCCTGCTTTTTCATCCCTAAAAAGCACTAAAACTATTGCTGGGAAACCCAGAACTAGAAGCAGCTTTTCCAACAATACTACTTTTTAGTGATAGACTTGCCTTTCTAGACAAAGCACCAGTCGGAGCGCCATCCAACCTGCATGCATGGAGGTGGTCATGTGCACATTCAGGAATTAAACAGCAGCCAAATTGATTGCAACTGACCAAAATGTGGAAAGACAGTGCTAGAGCCAGCACTGTCAGGAGAGAAAGCAGTAATAGCGGCAGAACAATACCCTGCATTATTGCTTTCTAAAGGCTGCTGTCTGGGGGCAGCCTCAAAAGCATCTATAAATAAGTAGATGGGTCAATAAATGTAATTCTGAAAAGAAAAAAGTTGCATGGAAAAGAAATGCCAGCTGTCTTTGAAAAAGAAGCAGTGGATTTAAGTTTTAAATGTTGTATGATTTTTCAAGAGGCATTTGGCTTTTGCTATTTGTCAGTCAAAGTATTTGTCCATTTCAATCTGATAAAAAGAAGCAAGCTGAATATCCTGCTAACAGAATATAAATGAGGCATATTCCCTTGAACTGGTTAAAATTATTCCAGTTTTACACTGTTTTATGAGATTAGAATTTCTAATTGAAAGATGTTATACCACAAGGATGGAAGGCTAGTACGCTGGCAATTCAAGCCAATTAAGATCCCCAAGCAACTCAGATTGTCTTTTATTTAAAACTGCTCCAAAACAAAAATGCTCATTAGGATTCACCGCAGATAAATCAATCCTGATTTTATTTATTCATTTTTTTCATTAAAATCTAATAAGAAAAAAATCCCCAAACCCCGAGCAACAAATACAACCATGTTCATGTACTAAACTAATTAAAACCAACAATATGAGTGAACATAGCACAATTAAGTGTACAAATAACCAAAGAAAACTGACTAAATTACAAATTATGGTTGATTTGAGTATCTTTCCAAGCAATTAGGAAAAGGTGGGGGAAGGTCCTAGTAACAGCTGCAAATATTGCTTTATGACAGAAATGGAAAATATAGGAAGGCAGAGGGAAAATACACAGATCTGCAGTTTTACCCACTTTGGATTTGAGACATTTGAATTGTTAAGGTAGTGCTATTCCGTAGTTTAGACTCAGAGTTCAAAATAGGGAACTCCTAGGTACAGCTATTCCCATCATGGCTTTTCTTGTCAAACATTCTCATATGAAATCCAAGCACCCTCAAAATTACCTCAGACAGGAACCTCTTTGTCTCTTGACCTTTGCTGAACCACAGCTCAAGCAAAAGTAATAGTCCCTAGAAGACCTTGGGATGATATAGTATGTAAGATGCCCCATTATCAGTCAGTCAGAAGAAGCTGGCAAAGAGCTACAAGGACCTCATTAAAATTTTCCAAGGGGAACATTTATTTATGATAGTATGCAAAGGTACCATCTATCATGGCCCATTAAAATGTTCCCTGTATTTAGGAACTGGTGATCTCATCAGTGTTCTAGGTGGTGCAGCATATATATGACTGGTTCCTACCAGTCTTTAAGACAGCAAAACAAAAGTTCTGTGTTCTCCAAATTTCCACAGTTAAACACTAGACAGAAAATGGTTACAGAAGTTGGCCATATTCTGTCTTCCACTCCTTAACATCTGCCCAAGCTTATATATGTTGCTTTCATGACACTATATATCAATCCATCTTCTGTCATTCCCTTCTCCTTTTGTCTTCAATCCAAATAAATGGATACAGTCACCCAAGTGTTTGGTGAGGCATTAGCAATATAAGACCAGCTTCTGGTGGTGACCAAACCATTCTCAAGGTCAGTTGGTGGTTTATTTTGCCAAGACCACCAATTTGGTCCCCAGGAATGCATAGCTGAAGGCATTGTAACAAATATTATTCTTTGTTCAGTGCATAATCTGTGGGATACAGAGAAAAAGTCAAGAAACAGTTCGAAGTCCAGGGTTTACGAGAGCAACACAACAGTCTGGTCCGAGGTCAAGGTGGCCAAGTATTCAAGGTCTAGGGGTCAGATACAGCAGCCTTCTCTAAAGGAAAACCAATAGTTTCTGACAAGAGGCCTGGGTGTCTGCCCAGTGTTTTATCTTACAGTTTTCAGATCACAGCTGTAGATTATTCGCATGTCTCTCTGCAAGTCTCTTTGACTATCTTAACCCTTCCTTCTCTGCTCTCCTATGCTTAAAGCTAGGGATCTCTGGGCTCTGCTGTTCCATGTCTCCCACGTCTTGCTCTTCTGCTGTGGCAAGGCTGGGCTGCTGAACCCCAGGCTCCACTGGGGCTGGGAGGTCAGAACTGGGTCCTGGCACCAACTCAGGTTCCTCCTGCACCTGAGGAAGTAAGTCTTCCTCATCCTTCTCATCCTCCTCCTGGCTGACCATGACAACCACTAGCCACAAATTGCATTCTTTTTTCAACTATAGTGATAGGGGTTAAATTCAGGTTTGGCTAATGTGTGCACAATCCATTATTGCCAGTGAGATCAGTTTTATTGAGCATTTACTGTAAACAGAAGTGAGCTTTATTTAGCTCACCTGTCATTAGTACTACATATTCACATCTGGTAACATTTTCTTTCAGCTACCCTTCTGCCACATATCCTAGTGAACACTTGCAACCACTTGTCCCTTGTGAGTGACAGCACCAGTCAAACCAGGTTCCACAGCACTCATTTAGAAAGATGTTCATGTTCAAAAAAATCTCTTCTGTGTTTACATGCAAAAACCTCTTGAGTTCATCCTACTTTTTCTAATTTCAAATTTGTGTAGAGGACAACCTATAAGATCCGTTCCAAAAATTTCCTACACAGGACCTTCACCATCTTCTACAGATTTTGTGTTTCACTAAATTTAACATACCATATTTTCCAGCATATAAGGCAACTGGGCATATAAGACGACCCCCAATTTTTCTACTAAAAATGGAGATTTTGCAAAACTGGGATGCGCAGCCTTAAACCGAGCCTTGGACTTGGGGAGAGATGGCAGCCTTACCTGCTAATCCCAAGAATGTGGCTTGTAGCTTTCCTTCTGACGATAGGGAAAAACCTTGCTCCAATAAAGATCTGTGGCTGCAATGCAGCTTTGGAGTCTGCTGTACTAGTCGGATTCGTCTATGACCCTGTAGGAGATGGGGTGTTCCACCGAGTTAAATATGAAGAATCCTGCCATCATTTTCACTTCAAAAGCCTCTCTGCTTTCAACCCCTCCACTACTGGGTCATAGAGATGAATCGCGCTAGAACGGCAGACTCTTCTAAAGCAGAGAAGAGAAAATGAGGGCAGGATTCTTCATATTTCGCAAGGTTTTTTCCTCATGTCAGCCCCAGAAGGAAAGCTACAAGCCACATTACTGGGATTAGCAGGTAAGGCTGCTGTCTCTCCCCAAGTCCAAGGCTCGGTTAAGGCTGCGCACCCCAGTTTTGTGCTGGCAGCTGCGTTCAGCAGGACCCCAGTGAGGGTATTTCCGGTGTATAAGACGACCCCCGACTTTTCAGAAGATGTTTAAGGGTTAAAAAGTCATCTTATATGCCGGGAAATATGGTACCTAAAGATATATATTGGGTTAGATCTTCTCCCATTGCTTTGGCACACCCACAGAACAAAGTTGGGGAGAACTGAAATCAGTCCTAGAGTTGATATTATAGTTCTTCCCTCCCCCTTGAAAAAATTGGGAGGGACTGTCAGTTTTAGTAAACTGAGGCTGTGATCAGACATAGCAAACTCAGCAATGGCATAGGGATGGGATTGTTCAGACACCAGTCTGCCTGTCCCCCTGTTCCTGAACATTCTGTGTTAGAAAAAGTGGATTAGAGTTGGGAACATAAGGGAACACACACTGTCTTTCTGAGGTGACTTTGAGGCACCTCTTTTTTTATTGTCTGAATACAGTCTACAAGTAAATATCCAGCCAACCAGCAATCTGTATCCACTCTACTGTTACTGGCTTATGAGGACATTATCTTGCCTCCTAATTCCCATTCCCAGTTGTCTACCTGCTTGGTGCATAAGGGCCTTTTTCCACTAGCGCTTAGAACCCTTCTAAGAACCCATTAGGAACCCAATTAATACCTGATCGGTACCAATTGGGAAGGTCCTTGTCCTCACCTGTACCCCATCGAAGGGCCCATCTGCAAGACCCTGTCCCTATGATGGCAAAGGAAATCTGGATTTAATGGGTCCTTCAGGCCCTTAAATCCAGATTTCATGTGAACCTGATTAAAGGTGTCCACAATGGGGTCTTCAGGCATCTTCAAGACCTGGACCTCCCCATCTCAAAAATCTGGATCTTGAAGATCTGGATCTTTGACTGTGGATGGAAAAAGGGGAGCAGTCATTGCTACTCCCCAAATGCACATTTTAACATACTCTTTTATTTTCAGCCATGAAGCACATGCCATATCAAAATTCTGAGATTTGTGAAATGTAGAGTTTTATTCCAAGTATGAAAATCAGGACAGCAAACTCAAGAATTTTCAAAAGACAAATTACTGAATGATTTCTATTAAAATCCAGTAAAAATGTTTCTCCAGCCTAAGGTACATTTTTTTTCAGCTCAATATCATTCTCATACCTTTCACATTTTTTCTCCAGAAATAGCAAACATCTTTGCTGCATTGGAGCTGTGTATGTTTGCACTGAATGATAATGATTTCCAGAAGGATTGGTTGTATTTTATTCAATATTCCCAATGCATAAATGTGGCTAATTGGAGGCATACCAGCCTGGGATAAGATGTTACTCTCATTAAAGGATCAAGTTTGCAATTTGACAGGACTTCTGGACCAAACTATACCATTAAGTACCCAAGAGCTAGCTGAAGTAATTTTTGATTTGGTTAGATCTGTTCCCATATGTATCACTTAAAGCATAACTGGATTAGTATATCGGGAAAGTCCTTTAAAGTTGCCTGAGAACCTTAATTGCTGCAGAAAGCTAAAATCTTATTTGGAGTTAGCTGCTAGAATCATGAGATCTTTTTTGAAATAGCTGCATTGTATCTCAGGTTTGGGAGGGGTGGTAGCTCAGCGGTAATGCAAGCAGTCTGAAAAGCAGAGAGTTGCCAAGTCAGTCTCCACCATCTCCCCAAAAGTAGGCAATGGCAAACCACTATGTTATCTCTGCCAAGAAAACTGGACAGAGGTATCCATGGAAGTGCTGAGACAGCCAACCAGGAGTCCTTCAGAGGTGTACTGCATCAGAAAATGGGGATGTGGCCTGATGTTCCTTATCTCCTCTTGCAGTTTTATGTCAGCCTTGCATGCTTCTTTTTCCTCATTTCTCTGGCTGTAAGAAGGACTCATGGGACATTTCTGCACTTGGTTTCCTGTCTGTTGGATGGGAAAGGTATATTAGAGATTCTCATCTGTGGGGTGGGACCTATTGAAATGGTCTGCCCTGGAGACTTATGGAATCCGAGCGATTCCTGAATGCTCTGGGGGATTTTCCAGTTGATATGACTGGTGCACCGGTCGAGGCCCTGGAATCAGGAGATGGTCAGGGCTATTGACATGATCGTTCCCTTGGCATGCTTATGGAGCCTGAAAAGCTCCTTGGTACTCCATGGAACTACAGGCCATGGAACAGGAAGGCCGACAACTAGAGCGCAGGTGGCGTAAATCCAGCTGTGAATCTGACTGAACACAGGTTAGAGCACACTATTGTGTCTACCATGTGGCGGTGACAGAGAATTTTTGCTCCACCACCATTGCGTCCTCAAGTAGCTGTCCAGCAGAGCTTTTCAGAGTAGTAAATGGCCTCCAATCAAGCTCAAAGAAGCACGAGCCAAGGCCAAGTAATATCTGTTGTGACAAATTTGCAAAGCACTTTGAGCACAAAGTCGCCCAGATCCGTAGGGGATTGGATGTCACAATTGGACATAGCCCAAACGAGGCGTCCAGAGAACTGTCGGGTCCTGTTTGATTGGATCACTTTCAATTGTTGCAGCCTGAGGACATGGACAAGCTGCTTGCAGGGGTGCAGCTGACAACGTGCTCTCTGGATCCCTGCCCCTTATGGCTGATAAAGACTAGCCAACAAGGTATGACCGGGTGGATCCAGGAGGTAGTGAATGCCTCTCTGAGGGAGGGGGTGGTTCCACTGGCCCTGAAACAGGCTGTGGTGCCCCCCTCCTGAAGAGGGCCTCCCTGGATCTGGAAGATCTAAACAACTTTTGCCCGGTGGCTAACATACCTTTCTTAGGCAAGGTTCTGGAGAGGGCTGTTGCTGTTCAACTGCAAGCATGCTTGGAAGAAGCTGATTATCTAGACCCATTTCAATCTGGCTTCAGGCCCGGTTATGGCACGGAAACCGCCTTGGTCACCCTGGTTGATGACCTTATCCGGGAGAGAGACAGGGGGAATGCTACTCTGTTGGTTCTCCTGGACCTCTCAGCAGCTTTTGATACCATTGGCCAGGGTATCCTTTTGGAGAGACTATGGAGTTTAGGAGTGGGAGGTAATGCCTGGCACTGGTTCTGCTTCTGTCTCCAGAACAGATCCCAGAGAGTGGCTGTGGGAGACACAGATTCAACACCCTGGGAACTCACTTGTGGGGTTCCTCAGGGGTCGATCTTATCTCCCATGCTATTTAACATCTATATGAAGCTGTTGGGGGAAATCATTCAGAGATTTGGAGTGAAGTGTCATCAGTATGCAGATGATACCCAGCTATATCTCTCTGTACCATCTGAATCAGGAGAGGTGGTTGAAGTGCTTGACAGGTGTCTGGAGGCCGTAATGGGCTGGATGAGGGCCAATAAATTGAAGCTGAATCCAGACAAGACAGAGGTGCTGTGTGTCACAGGGTCTCGGGTCTGTGTAGTTGGGAGATACCCTGTCCTTGGTGGGGTTGCAGTGTCCTGGAAGGGACAGGTGCGTAACTTGGGGGTACTCCTGGACTCTGCGCTAACACTTGAAGCTCAGGTGGAGGCCGTGGCCAGGAGTGCCTACTCCCAACTATGGCTAGTTCGTCAGCTGAAGCCTCTTCTGGATAGAGACAACTTGGCCACAGTTATCCATGCTCTGGTAAGCTCTAGATTGGACTATTGTAACACACTCTACATGGGGCTGCCCTTGAAGATGGTTTGGAAGTTGCAGCTAGTGCAAAATGCAGCGGCTAGAATGCTGACTGGAACATCTAGCCGTATGCACATCACACTGGTTTTAAAAGAATTGTACTGGCTGCCACTTCACTACCGAGTCCAATTCAAGGTTTTGACTCTGACTTATAAGGCCCTAAATGACTTGGGCCCCAAATATCTAAAGGAACGCCTTCTCCCATATCGACCTGCCCATGCCTTAAGATCAAGTGGTG
Organism: Aspidoscelis tigris stejnegeri; assembly: GCA_023333525.1. Classification (NCBI taxonomy): domain Eukaryota; kingdom Metazoa; phylum Chordata; class Lepidosauria; order Squamata; family Teiidae; genus Aspidoscelis; species Aspidoscelis tigris. The sequence continues at coordinate 46,155,696 of JALMGA010000005.1, read as the reverse complement.
AGGCCCTCCTGGTTGTCCCACCACCTTCTGTCTCCAGAACAGATCCCAGAGAGTGGCTGTGGGAGACACAGATTCAACACCCTGGGAACTCACTTGTGGGGTTCCTCAGGTGGACACCCAGGAGAGAGCCTTTTTTGTGATGGCCCCTAGACTTATATGTATTTAGGAAGGCGGTGAAGATGCACCTCTTTTCCCTGGCCTTTGGCTGAGCTGATTATATTTCCCACCCAGGACAGACACCATCATTTTAAACAAAATGTGTATTGTTTTAAGTTGTTGAATTTTTAAAGTGTTTTAATGTATATTCTGTTTTAAGGTTGTAACCTGCCCAGAGCCCTTCGGGTATGGGGCAGGATAGAAATATCAATCAATCAATCAATCAATCTTAGGAATGCTAGTACACAATTGACTAGTCCTGTGGTAAATGATTTCTTGCCCATTTCAGCAGAAGTAAAGCTACTAGGGCAAAGGTTCCATTCCAGGGCAAAATGACTCTTGTCATATCTCCCTTCAAGAAGTCAAAACAAGTATAGTGTCCAGGGACAATTTATGTAAGTACCATGAGCTGTTCACGAGCGTGGCATGCTCCATAGGCAGGCCTCTGATTGACTCCTCAGCTTCCTACCTATATGGCTCTTCCTATAACACTATCCTTGCATTAAGCTTGTTCTATCCAGTTCTCATCCAACTCACCAAATATGGGCATCCGGAGTACTTTTCCATTGAGCAAGATGTATTCTGTATACAAGTATAAAAGCCTGGAGATGTTTAGATAAAGCGCGCTGTTCTATCCTCTTCATAACCCCCCCATGAGTCTATGCAGTTAATCATTACAACATAGTCCTAATGTGACCGGAGACTTACCTAGGCCCAGTGACACATCTGATACTCCACAAGGCACTGCCATTTTGGTCACAGTACCCTATGTGACTGCACATGTTCCAGAGCCATTATCACGGTGACGGTGTGATGCTCTGTGCATGCGTAGTCACATCAGGGGGTCATCTGAGGTGCCAGCACACTTGTGCAGCACCTCAGAGGATACCGCTCACACCAGAAACAGTGCAGATGGTTGGCACTGGATGCTCCAGGTAAGTTTTTTATTGTGATAGGTAAATGTTAGTTTGTGTATAGTGCACCACCATCAGTTTATAATTAGTTAACATCTGGGCAGATAGGGGTTGTTTGTAGGCTTTAAACGCCTCCTGCAAGTGCACATGCACTTGTCCAGATGGTAACTAATTATAAACTGAATTGGCCTATGATGGTGTGATGGATTCAGGGTGCAGGCTGTAAAGGGCAGGAATATTTCTTAGGCCCTTTGCAAACTTTTTCTGCAAGCTGCAAAATAGGTGGGAAATATTTCCTGGGCTCTTTGCAAGCATTGGCTGCTAGCTGAAAAGAGCAGGAGAAATTCTCAGGGACTTTGCAAGAATGTGTGACAGGAGGGAGGAGTTACCTCAGTAAGCACCAAATCCAGCCCATCACAGCACCAGGAGCTTGCCTTATTTAACCCAAAGATCTTTTCTCTGAATCTTTTTTTTGTGATCTTTTTCTCTGAGCAGAGCTGGCTAGAGAATGATCTGTGGGGAGTTTGCTTAACTCTTCAAACTTCTAGGCCTCTCAGTAGAAGAGGCAGAGATAGAAGGGGACATCTAACCACTTAAATAGGGGACGATCTCAGAAGCATACCTGAGTTTTTACAGGCATGCTGCAGGGGCTGTAGAGTTCTGGATTGAGCTAGACAGGCACCTGAAAGGCAGTTTGGATTTACTGCTGGGTTTATTCTGTTTGGGCAAAGGGGAGTTGGAGGCAGGAATTGTTTACTTGTTTTCAACGGAACTCTATGCTACAGCAATTCAAAGACTATTTAACAACGTTTATTCTTTGCTACCATCTATCTATCTATCTATCTATCTATCTATCTATCTATCTATCTATCTATCTATCTATCTATCTATCTATCTATCTATCTATCTATCTATCTATCTGCTTGTAAATAATAAAAGTTGGTGTTATATTACACTGGTGTTTATTTTGCTGCTTCAGGGAGAAGGCTTGGGTGTAAGATCAAGTGGTGAAGCCCTCCTAGTCATCCCACCACCCTCATTAGTGAGACTGGTGGGCACCCGGGTAAGGGCCTTTTCAGCGATAGCTCCCAAATTATGGAATAGCCTCCCCCTCGAGGTGCGTCATGCCCCTTCCTTGCAGATATTTAGGAAGGCAGTAAAGACCCACCTCTTTACCCTGGCCTTTGGCTGAGATGAGATGATTATATTCTCTCCCTTCCCTAGTCACAGGCACAACAAACACAATATGGAGTGTACTGTTCTAAATTTGCTGAACTTTTAAGTGTTTTTAATCTATATTTAATGCCTATATTGTTTTAAATCTACTTTTCATTTTTAATGTGTATCTTGTGATTAATTTGCTGTGACCCGGCCAGAGACCTTAGGGTATGGGGCGGGATAGAAATGTAAATAAATAAATAATAAATAAATAAACAAATAAAATAAGCCTTAGAAGTGGGATGCCTGGGCAAAGGAGGGTCTAGTTCTTATACAGACACCAGCCCATTGGCAGGCAGTGGATCTATATGGCTCAATTGCTGCTTCCTCGCCTGCATTACTTTGTCAATACTAGGCCACGCAAGGGAGGAGGGGGATCAAGTCGTCACAGATGGTTTCTGTGGGTTTGGGGAAGTTCATCCTGAACCTTCTATTGATCCCAAAATTTGAGTAGAACCAGATTCTCAGCATGCCTCTAGGAGATGCCACAACATCTGCTTGCTCAGGCTTCCACCTGCAAAGTCGTGATGAGAACTAAGGAGAACAGCTGGAACAAAGCAGTAGCATTCTGGTAGACTGTTTCACAAGGTCTACCAGAAATCTAGATCTGAAGTGAACCGGGAGGCGATTTTGGGCCTCCTGATCCAAATTACGCTCTGCCCTATGCTGACAGAGTGTACTAGTAACATGGAGCTTCTTTAGACTAAACTTAGGTGCAGATGAAAAAGGCCTAGAAGAAACTGGACAATAGTTTTTGTTTGCTTGTTTTGTCCTTCTGTCTTCTAGAAAGCTGTGTAGTATTTCCTTTATTTTTCACTCAAAAACATTTTCACTTCTGTTTTTGTATGTTATGTTTTTATAAACAAAGCTCTTTCCCCCTTTTCATTAGTAGTCATCTGTAGAAACTGCTACTTGGAATAGGGGGGAAACTGTTAAGGAATCGAGCAATAGAAAATATGTGCTTACAGAGTAAAACCATACTAATTTTTCAGCTGCAGGAAAGTGTCAGGAAATGTAATGCTAGCCGAGCTGGCAAATATTGCCAACCCTTGGAGTGGATATAGTAGTGTTTTCTCCATTTCACAAATTTTTCATTGCTTCAGTCCTTTCTTTAAAATATTATTATTTGTGTTCCTCTTGCCTTGATTTTATTGGACATTCAGGATTCCAGAAGTAAACATGTGAAGTGATTTTGGCAAAGACAGACAGCAATACCAATAAGAAATGTCAAAAAATACATATAGTACATTGATTCAAATAAAACCCTTCATGTAGCATTCAACTTAGTTTGCCAAGTAAATGTTTTACAGCTGGGGTAATATGAACCCAGGCAGTGTGGTCTCAGTTAATCATAGGTATATATTCCCTGTGGCTTTATTACAGCCAGCAGTTGTATTCCAAGAAAAGAGAATAATTTTACTTATTAATTTATTAAGAGATATCTATCCCACCAACTGGACTCTACATTGCCCTTAGGAAAAAGATCATCTCTCAGCACTTCAGTTTCATTGCTTTATGACTATTGGAGTCAGGAGAAAGTGTTGTTTAAAATTTATTTGAAGCTGTTTAATGAAAGAGCAAAGGGACTGTTTGCACTTACCATTCTGGGGCACTCTAGGTTGCTCCACACAGCATGCGTATCACCTACATCTTGGAGTGGCAAGGAGTAGTTGCAAACCTCTGAAGCTATAGAACAGTTCTTACTGCTCCACAGCTTCACAAGAAAATGCTAAGGAGCTACCAGAGAAAGGGGTGTGCACATACGCAATTTTCAGCATTCGATTTGATTCAAATTGAATATCTGAAAATTCAAATCAATTTGAATGTTTAAAATACAAATGTATTCACATTCAATTTGAATACATTCCTATCTATTTGTACAAATATTGGATTCATATTTGAAGGTATGGATGTTAACATTCATATATATTTGTATGCATTCTGTATGTACGCATACCGTTTTTATCCCGTATGCATCCCGTTTTTATCCTGCACCTAACAGTACAAATGCATATGGGTATAAATAAGATGTGTACAGATACATACATAATGTGTATGTGTCCGCACACATACGAATGTCTGAATAATTTATACTAATGATTCAAAACATTCAAAATTTGTTTGAATGTTAAAATTGAATGTATAGACATTTGATTCGAATCTGCAAATTCAAATAAATTCGATCAAATTTTGAATGTTTTGAATATTCTTGCACATCCCTACCCAGAAGTAGCTACCAGTGAGCTCCCAGATGCAGCATTTATACCTTCTTCTTCTTGAAACCAGATATTCACATTGATTATTCAAATGCTTGTGTCTCTAAGACCTCCAGAAGTAAATAAAAAATGTGATTTTACCTTTTCTCCAAAGTAAACTAGATCTCAGGGAGAACAGGTCATTCCCCATGTTCTCCAATCCTCCAAAGCAGCAGACAAGTCTCTTCTGACTATGTGGTCAGCCCCTCCCTGTCTGAGATGCCTACTGTGTCCTGGTGAGGGTGAACTCTTATGAGATCTCACCCAAGCAACCAGGAAAAGGGAAAATCCACAGCCAACGTTCAGGTAAACCCGTGAGGTTTTGCTTCACAGCTTCGGGCTTTGCTTCACAGGGACTACAGAGCTTTCCAAAATATGTCTGCCACTATGACAGGTGCTCCACAGCTGTGAAATTTACCTCCTGTCTGGATGCAGCCAAATCCAGGCAAGTCTGACCTCAGAAAGAGATTCTTGATTCTTTTCAGATTCCCCAGGATGGATCTGTGTGTGTGGCACAACAACTTCTTGTCACCACAATGCCCCCTGTTTTCCTGTGTGTAGATGTAGTTCATACCCAAGTGAACAATGTTTACAGTCTTTTTAGACTGGCTAATTCATATCTGCTGTAAATACTCTGTAGGTATCCATTTTAGGTAACTGGCCATATTTATTGTTTTAATGATTTCCAAGTTACTCTGCTTGACATATATATTTATGGCTTTTTATATTTAAAAATAAAATAAAAAGGATATGGAGCCCAGCTGTTTTTAAATACAGGAATTGAAGAGGAGGAGAATCTATTCACAGGCAAATAAGAATTGTTATAATGGAATATAATTTTGTAGAATCCTATGCAGCAGCTACAAAGCAATGTTAATATACCTTTTTTTTCAGAAGTAGTAATCACTGCATGTAGTAAATCTGATTATCAGGTTAGTGTGAGTAGGTTGTAATAATTTTAGATGACCATCTATGCTAATGGAATAGTATTGATTTTCTCCCTTACTTTTTTTTAGTTTAGAATTTCCCACAGACATTCTGACTAGATTTCTTCTGATGTCTTAAAAAGAGTACACTAAAAGAAGAGAATCTGGTCTTCAGATCTGTATTACTTTATTTCCATGGGCCATTGATTTCAAAGTGAGAGTTCCATAAACATTACATTTTGAATCAAAATTTCATGTGTCCACAGGCCTGCAAATACTGAGAATGATTTATCTAGTTCTATCAAAGTTCAGTGTCTGATATAGAAGAAATGAGAAAAAATGTGGGCCTCTTATCTTTTACAATGGCTCCCTTTTTATAAGAACTGTAAAGGAAAACCATGGAACGACTAAAATTTGGAGGAGGTAGAGAGGCTTTGGATTTCATTAACAGATCATACTGTTCTGTTGGTAATTCAAACTCTTGCTAGTATATGTTTACTGGTTTCACCCTTTAATATGAAATAGTGAATGAAACAGTGCTGTGTTTTTCATGTCTGGTATAACTTGGATTGATTAGCTTTATTAACTATATACAGAAGTGTTTCATTCATTTTTATAACATTAAAAGGTGAAGACAGATGTTTGATTTAAGAACCTGTTGCTCTTTGCAGTAAATGTTACTTTTTGAAAGATTCATCAGATTTTATCAGCAAAACAGTCATCCTTGCAAAGTTCCCAGTTTATTTATTAATAGTAGCTATTAATATAGCTTTTCAGTTCAGAGTATGCATCAATAACACCAAAGACATACTACAGGTACAGAAAGTTCAGCTGTTTAGAATTCTTACCATAAACAGACTTCATAGATGTAAATTTCAAGTAACTATTTCAGAATGACTGAGATTTTGTTATGTTTATAATGAAACTTCAAACAGTATTACAATAGATTATTTATACAAGTATAAAAATTTGGAAGGTGTTGTGCAGCTGCTAAGACAAAATATGAATAATATTATCAAACACAAGATAGGGCATTTGGAAGCAAATATGTTTAGTCTAAGGATTAAAATGGATTTAACAAATGCTGTATATTTATAGGTGCTTTTATGCAGTTCAAATGTACATTTACAGGAGGAAATTGAACATGTACATTTCAATAGAAGATCTCTACTATTCAGGAAAAAAACCAGTTCAATGTTTAACATTATGAAATATTTCAATCCTAGCTTAAACTAAAATAAGACTGTTCTTGCTGATGATGCTAAACAGCAGAAATTAGTTTACCCTTTCCTGGAAACTGTTTCAGCATAAAGATTTAAATTCTACCCTCAAAATCCAATATGTACTTTGCGAAGATATCAGAAACACAAGATCACATAACAGTTATCCTAGTTCAATATCCAGTCATATCCAGTAAGGAAAATAGGGTTAATCCAAAAGCTAATTTCAGCAAACCTGGTAACCCGAACAAGAAAGGAGTTTAATAACAACAAACAATAATAAAGAAGGTCCAAAAAGCATGGAAGCAAAGATGCAGCACCTTGGATAGCTCAAAGATCCTTTGGGGTTGTAAGTTAAGCAATGGAAACCTGAACATTGGTTTAATAATTAGAAAGCCAAGGAAAAGCCAAGGTAAAACAATATTTCCCAATGACTGTAGCCTAAGAGAACCAACCTGATTTAGCTCTCTCCTTAATGTTGAATGGACTGAGTTCTGCTAAGCTTTGGAAAGGAATCACTGAAAGGCTGAGGGAGATCCTGCAATATATTCCGGGTAAATGGACACTGCCATTATTATTATCATTATTATTATTTTAAAAAATCAATCCATCTTAGCTTTTCTTTTTCTATTTCTTTCTTATCTATTCACCATTGTCTCCATTGTATAACTTACCACTTATGTTTCTGTACAAATGCACTAGTACCTGGCACCACATTCTTACCATGTGCTGCAGAAGGGGAGGACTGTCCTCTTCAAGGTATATTTGAATGTACCTAAAAAATAACAATGGATGACTGCAGTCCTAAGTTGACACAGTTACTGTGTCACTTTGACTTATGGTAGGGCCTTCTTTGTTTCATTGCAAGCCTTTCTATTTACATTTGTGTAATGGGATATTTAAGGAGTAAGGAGATAAGTAAAGAGATATTCCTGAATTTAAACAGGAGGATCTTACTAAAGAAGAACTCTGCCCCTGCTAGGAACATTTGTATTAGACCTTTTAAGCAAGTTATTGTTGATTCATTCCACAGGATAAATTCATGCACACAGTTCCCATACCAACTTAACATGTGAGCTAACACATTTTCTTTTCTCCATTAGCACACACTTTGGAACAGTGCATTTACACACTGCAGAGCCACCTCTGCCCCAGAACAGCTCAGAGCACGCATGGCCATCTCAATCCTCAGTACAGTCCTAGTATAGTCCATATGTGAAAGCTGCATGAGGATAAGGCAGGGCAGTGGCTGCTGCACAGTTTCACACCATTTTGTCAATCACCAAATCAGTGACCTAGTACTCAACAGCCATTGTTATTCATTATCCAAAGAAGAAAATACATTTGTTGCCTACTCCAGAGACCTCTGAGCAACCAAGTAAATTGGGTACTAGTAGATTACTATGCCCCATGAGACACAGGGACGGGACTGTTTTTGCAACGTTAATGCTGGATACCGTCCTTGATCTTAACTAATGTAGGATACTTTCCCACAGAAGGTAAATGCAAAAACACCCACTGAATGCTCCTGTGATTACATATTCGTTTTTAACAGATGTTCTTTAAATGGTGTAGAGATGTTTTTATCATGTCCCTTTCATTGCTTTAGAATAACTTACATGAGTATCAGCAGTTTTAATCTGAAAATTTCAAAGACGATCTGCTTCTGAACATTATCCAAAGAAGAAAATACATTTGCTGCCTACTCCAGAGACCTCTGAGGAACCAAGTAAATTGGGCACTAGTAAATTATTATGCCCCATTAGTTTTGCAGTGATTTAGTTTCCCCTCTCAACATTCAGCTTTAACACTGAGAATTAAAGAACCAAGGATAATTGCATGCTTATGTCATGTACATGCATAAATAGTTTCAAAATAAATCAAATATGGAATTATTTTTCAGTATTTGGGAATACTGAAAAATAATTCCATAAGCCCAAGGGCTGCCAAGTTAAGGTGCCTAGTGTGTATCTTTAACAGTTGATTAAAAGACAATCTAGTAATTGTCAAAAAGCCTCCTAATTATGATAGACGGTGGATTTTTTTAAAAAAAATGCATGGGATTCTATGAATAAAAGCTCCACAACATTTTTCTGTTAGTTAACTGCTTCCTTCCACTAATCAAGAACCCAGATTGTTGAATCTCTCCTAATTACTTCACTTCAGTTTCTGAATTACTTCAGTTTAGCTTTTTGAACTCAGCTGCAACATGCCTGCAATACAACAAGTTAATGATGTATATAGGTTAAATGGGAAAATTAAATCAAAGTTCCAGCATTAAACAAAATCTGTTATGATGTTCCATTCTTAGCAGCATTTTCCCTCCACAATAAAGCACAAGATTTCCCACCCACTGGAAATCTTTTCTTAATAAATAAATAAATGGCACTACTCTACTAATTCTAGACCTATTATTTTATTTCCCATATAAGAAAGATGTGTGCAAAATATTTCAATATTACATTATCCTGCCATTTAAAATTACACAAAGGGTCTTTACACAAATACATTGAACATTCTGGCTATCTGAAAACCAAATTAGTTGCCCACTTTGTGAATCTTATGCCTTTTTCTGCTCCTGTAACAAGATCCAAATTGTGGTTGAAACCAGGGAGACTTACTCCAGATGGATGACTCGTTTTGCAGTTAGATGGAAAGTTAGATGTGACAAGAGGTGACGTGATATAAAGCAGGGATGCCTTCTTGCTTTGACATTCTTGAGTCCAGACACTAACCTGTTCCAGCTGGAAGTGTATTTACTAATAGATGCATCTGCGTATTGCCATAAGTGTATTGCCATAAGATATGGTTTTGTTATCCTCTAGTAGATTAGAGATGAGACATCTTTGAGGAGCTTATGTTGGTTATTACGAGAACAATTCTCAATAAATCAAATTTAGTAAGATTAAAATTCTATTTATTGGGGAGAATGCTAATAGGAGACTGATAATCCAGAACTCTCAAGGGGAGCAAATTAAACTTTATAGCTACTTCAGTATTGCATTCCATCCTACATTTTAAAACTTTGTGACCAAAATTTGCTGTCATAGCTTTCTTCTTTCTTTCTTTCTTTCTTTCTTTCTTTCTTTCTTTCTTTCTTTCTTTCTTTCTTTCTTTCTTTCTTTCTTTCTTTCTTTCTTTCTTTCTTTCTTTCTTTCTTTCTTTCTTTCTTTCTTTCTTTCCTCACCCATGTTTCCAGGCAGTATTAAAAGCCCAAAGCCATGTGCTAAATGCTATATTCCCACTTGAAATGAACAATGTCTCCTTACAACATTACTAAACTATGGATTCAAGTTTTTTTAAAGTGAAAAGTCTGCTCAAGACTTTTGTATAGTAGTATTACAAATTCATGGGCTAAACTATGCTCCCAAAAGATCTGCCAGGCTGATCTCTTGCCAAACTATTTCAAAAGAGACTTTGAATTAGACTCTTTGTATATTAAACAAGAAAGTTGACAAGGGAATTAGTGGTTTAACCCTGGCAGGTTCCTGAAAAAAGACAGCAAGTTATTTCTGTAAATGCTAAGAAAACTGCATGAATATATCTATATAATCAGCAAGAGTACAGTAAATCCCAGTTCATTAACAGTAAATGATAACATATTAACCAAAAATTGTAAGGTATTTCAGCTCAGAATCTACTCACTCATCTTCTTGCTCAACCAATACATTTTATGAGAACTATAATTGTGGCTTCTAATTACCTTCTAATTTTAATAACTTACAATTTAGAAAGCAGAGAACTGCTTTTCCTAAAGCGAGAATAAGGCCTTTTCCTCAATACATGGAATATTCCAGGCCATATAGTGAGGATTGGTTAGCATGGGCCACACTGAAATGCCTTAGCAGCAGCCCATTCCAAGCCTATTCCAGCCAGAGCCATCACAGGCAGCATAGAGAATGCAAAGGCTAAAAAAACCTTTCTCAGCTTTTGTAGTTTCCAGAAAGGCTCTTTTCAGCAGTGCACCAATTCTGGCACCATCTCAGGTGGCATTTCCTGGTACACCAGGACCAGGATAAGGTGCCATTTTTTTGCACCTTAACCTGTAGTGAAACTTCGACCAGTGCAGATTAAGTGTGATGGGATATGTGGCTTGCTATAGTCCATGCAAGTGTGCAGATGGCAGGCCCTTAGTCCAGGATTATCCAGGAATTAATGAATGAGGGGGACAGACCTAAATGTATTTCTTTCATACATCCTGAATGGCAGATTTTGGAAGATCCTATTTACTCAGAAGTCCTGCCTGGTAAAAATTGAATCAATAAAGACATTGAAAAATGGGGGTATTTTCTTTCAATGTGTAGGAAGATTCATCAGGACCTTAATTTAGTCAACATTAAGAACAATGTCAGGAAGATCTAATTCAGTGTTCTGTCAGAAATCCCATGGTTACTCTGGCAACAGCTGAATTTCCAGCAGTAGCAATTCAACATAACTAGTGACTTACCAAGGACAGGTTAAATAAAATGAATATGTTATAAATCATTTTATAATTTTCAAAGATATAATGGTTATGTTGCAATTGTTGACTTTGCCTTAAATGTACTGCTTTGAACATTATTTATTGATCTTTTTTCACTGATGTATGTCAGGATGAAACTGATTTTAAAATTATTGGCATGGCAAATTTTGTTACCAGGAGCTGCTTTGAGAAATGACAGATAAACAGTGGAATGATTCATCTGATTCGCAGTTTGAAGCTTTTTAGAAATATTTCAAGTCCATTCTATGAATGAACAAACTAATTAACAAATAACATGTTGTGTTGCATGGCTTTCCTAATTTAGCCATGCTGCCTGGGGCCCGCGGCAATCAAAAATGAGCTAGAAGAAGGCATAATGGTTGCCTTTGTTTTCTGCAAAAAGTGTTTGCTAATGGCTAATCTGTATCTCTGCCAAGAAAACTGCATAGCGGTGTCTATGGAGGTGCCTATGCAATTGACAAAGAATTGGTACCCAACCACAGCAACAATCTTCAAACACTCAAGTGGTCTGTACATTCTCCCTGGCTTTTTAGTGTTAAGTCATGCAGATCAGGCTTAGTCTCTGTACTTGCCATACTGTCTGTTCAGTCATTAAAAATTGAAACATGTCACTGACTTTTCAAAAAAGAAGTTGACACACTGCACTGAAAACAGAATTTCAATTAAAGCTGTATATTCTATCTTGCAAACAGTATTTTTAATGTGTGGCTTTTAAAACTTGACTTCGGCACTACCCCAGTTAAACTGGCAATCGGCTTGATGGTGGTAGAAAATAGTATTAATCTTTGAAGCTCTTCCAACTTGTGATGGTTATAAAGTGAGATTTTTCCTATTTTTTCTGCTCATAGTTAATGCTAGAGCACAACTCAGTGACCCATTTACTGAGAATCAAGAGGAATGATCAGTAAGAATTATAATAAGTCATCTCTAATTTGCTTAAATGATTGCCTTGTTCCACAGCCAAACTCCTATTTGACTGCTTATGATAATAGCCATAATCATTACTAAAAAATAGGCCAGTTTTCTTATACATAATATCAGGGTCCAAATGAAAAGGTTTTGCGAGTCAGAATTTCCTTTCCAACTTCATCTTTTCTAAAGGTAAGCATATTATGAGGCCTCAGGCCTTTGTGAATAATACCAGCATGCACATTCACACACACATACACACATACAGAAGGAGGGGTAGGTAGGTAGGTAGGTAGGTAGGTAGGTAGGTAGGTAGGTTACTCCCCTGAAGTAAAAGAGTCAAAGCTGATCCTTGTGAGGCAGCAGCCACTCTATCTCAGAAGATTTCACTTTCTAGCCTGTCAGGGATCAGTGACAGTTTCAGGAGTATATGTCATTCATAGGCACAAGCTAAAACCACCAGTGACCTTGTGGTGCAATGGTAGCACATCTGACTCCAGATCAGAAGGCTGTGTGTTCAAATCACACCAGGGTCAGGATTCTGACTTTCTTGTTTCTCCTTTTTAAAATATTTAGTTGATAAGTCCATAGTAGCATATCAAAAACAGTACTATATATATATATCCTTCTCCCACCCCCTGCTGAACAAATATGCCAAATAAAAATCAAATACATTGTGGTGCTGACCATGTTGCCCTAGCACACTCTTTTGAATATATGCCTTTCTCACACTACTTCTTATGTTGTATTTTATGTTGCCTTCTACTCATTGTAAAGTTGTATTTTGATGTCGTTTGGTTATTAGTGGAAAGAAAATGATCCATTTTACAAAAATTGATTATATCTCTCCCCCCCCCCCCCCGCAGTACAGACACTGTCATTTTAAACATGTGTATTGTTTTAGATTTCTTGCATTTTCAAAGTCTTTTAATATATATTCTGTTTTTAATCTGTTGTTTATGGTTGTTACCTGCCCAGAGACCTTCGGGTATGGGGCGGGATAGATATGTAAATAATAAAATAATAAATAATAATAAAAGGTTATGACAGTATATTTTAAAACAAAAAAGGCCTTCTGTTTCTAGTTCTGTCCATGAGGCTTCAACAATTTATGAAACCTTCTAACTAAATGACTCAAGTTCTTCTGTCTACAGACTTTTAGGCTGCATCTAGATATTAGTTATCTACTCCACTATATTGGGTTATTTGAGAATAAAGCACATCCAGGCTATCTTTATTCTGGAATATTCATACCTTATTCCAGAATATCCAAATACAACAAAATAAATGACATCTGGATGCAGCCAAAGTTTGACCTTGGACGGATTTTCCTTGAGAAGTGTCACAATACAATAAGTGTAACAATAATGCAGAACAGATGGTATTGTTCCATTCCTACTGTATTTTTCACCTATTATAAGAAACTTCTTTTTTAAAAAAATTATTTTTTTTTCAAGAAATGGAGTAGTGGAAAACCTTGGGAAGTGAAGCATGCATTACATAGCCTTTGTCAATCACATTTAACCAGCAGCCCTGGAAGGAAATCTCTTTCCCTTAATCAGTCCACTGCAGGCAGGTAGACAGAATTCATTACTGTGCAAATAAGCCTGCCAGCAAGTTCACTCATTCCTTTGCCTTGGGAATAGATACTGACACTGGTTAAACTGGCAGTGAAAAGGATCAGTGAGGGACAAAAACCACTGGGAAAATCTCAGGCAACAAGATGCCAGTTATGAAAACTTTTGTATAGATTAGTGGTAAACGAAGTTCCTCCTCAGATAATTCACTAAACACTAAGCAATATTCATTCTCACCAAATGCACTTAAAATGCAGAGTAAAATAGTCCACAATTTGAACTAAGTCCATGCACATAAACAGAATGATAAGGATCTTCCCAGTTTTAGTAGAGACTGAACTATTTAAACAGAATGAACATTTGCCTTTGCCAGATACTACAGTCTGAAATATCCACTTACAGATGGTATAGGGCCTAATTGGATTTACCCCAAGGATGTTCCACAAGGAGGCTCATGCTCAAATTGTAATTGTTCATATCAGGAAGCACTCATAACTTAGCAGGAAAAAAGAAAGTAAGGGGCAAGAGGTTCAGTCCTGAGTATCTCCACGGAAGGTGGTATGGCAAAGGATTCCATGTACTTGCCAAGGAAACCTTGGGACATTCTTGCCACTACTCTTGGCAGGGAGCCACTGCCACTGGTGTTCATGTTTCCATTGCACCATCTAATAGTGTCTGGCAACTACTCTTGTGCACAGAGTCTATGCTCAAGGCATGCAACACATCCAAAGCCCCAGTCTGCCTCAAGTGAAAGAGCCAGTTTTTCAGGAATGGGAACTTGCATGGGTCTAAAAACAAGAGTTCAGCAGAATTCCTCTTTCTTCTTACCACCTGCCCCACCTCATTTCCCCTAGCCCTATTACATAGGCATCATGAACTTTCTGCATGACAGCCTCATTTTCATTCCAACAGACTGGCTTCTGCACAGTGTCAGGCCCATTCTACACTGAGTCTCATTTTGGATTATATTGTGAAATAGGGACCTGCCATCCACATGCTACTGCAGACTATGGAGGGTTCCAGGTAAGATGCACTGTTGTCTTTATGAGGATGGAGATGGCAGGTCCCTGTTCTGGAACAAGGCTCAGTGAAGAAAGGGCCTCAGACTCAGCTTTATTCTGAGATTGGCTTTTGCATGGAGTGTAACCAGTGTGCACTGGCTACCCATGGTGCTATCTCAGTGCCCAAGGGCCAGCTAGGAATCCACTCTTGTTCTATGGCATCCAGTGCCCTTCCTTGGGATCTCTTAGAAGTAAAGCATCTTATTTTAAAAATGAATTAGCTGGAAATTATTTTCATGTTCAAGTTTGACTCCATTTGTCTTATACCTTCTATGGCCCTTCCCTTTTCAATCCCTTTCTACACTCTAGAGCAGTAGGGTGTTTTTTTTTAATCTACTTCCTATCAGTCTGACATTTCACAACCGAACTTACAATGTTTTTGGATGGCTCCAGCAGAATACATATAGGAAAATGTTCTCATTCCTGTGATTTTGTAATGTCATGCTGAGCCATCCATGAGAGCAACACTGCAAAATCTCAGGAACGAGAACCTTTTCCTATATGCATTCTGCATGGAGCCAGCCAGAATGAAATTTCATATAAACAACTTCCCATTCTACCCTCCAAACAAACTCAATTTTTTCTCATCTTTCTCCTTCCAAGCTATTTATTCAGCTCTGAGATTCTGTAAATTAATATTTAGTGCTCTTTTATAGCCGTGTTTCTGTAAACTCTTCCATTGATAAGTTGTGCTATTGATCTGTTTTGTGCATAAGAAAGTAGTTGCCAAAACTCTCACTTTCTTATCCCAGTTCTTGAAAAGATGCCTCCATTTTCTCCCATTTCTCACCATTTCTACCATACTAAGTATCAACTTCAAATAAAAATATATGCTCCTGGTAGATGAAAGGAAAAGCCAAATTAAATACATAGAATGATTTAAGTGATATTTTATTTCCCCCTTTGAGATGCTCACATGTGCAGCTAAATACCAGTGAACTTTCATGACTTGACATGATTTGCTTATCAGAAACTTTGAATAACTTTTTCCATAATCAACTCTATGCAATATCTATCTGTACTGCATGATAGAAAAACATAAACATCAGAGGCCAAACTCATTTGTACGTTTACGGGAGAAATGAAATATTTCAGCATCCCCTGGTGAGCTGTATCTTTTGTTGTTGCTCGTCTCCAGCAGAAACAGTTCTGTGGCTAAGGGCAAAAAGGCACTATTCACTCTTTTAAAATGGTATTGCATCTGGCATAAAGTAATTAAGTTGGGGAATATGCATTCAGATTTAAAAGCTACAACATGTTGAACATAATAAATGGCTTTTTAAAACACACTCATGCATATTGTTCCTCCAAAAGAAAAAATTAAATCAGGAGGAGGTCCTAATCAATATAAAGCAAAAAAGGACAACAATAAACATGAATAACAATCTCACATCTGTTATCATTAGATCAATAAAGTATGATGTTTGCTTGCTTATTTGCTTTTTTGTGGTAGTGCTTTAAATGCGGTAACCATCATTGTCAAATTGGGATGACCACCCAAGAAATATTTACAATTTCAAAAAAATAAATAAATCCCTAAAGCTGATGCATTCATGCAAACTGTTCTGATTTCATTGCTAATAATGACTCCTGTTGTCCTGGACACACAAATAAAAGATCTGCTGCTGAATTAAGACAATTTATAACCTAAATAAAGAAGATGAATAGCCTAGTAATAAAACAGGCAGTTTAGATTTTTATGTAATGTCTTGCAGGCTGCCTTGAATAGACGAAAGCTGTATAAATCCTGATCAGTCTCCATTTTTTATTTTCAAGGGCTGCTTCTAAACATATTAAAAAGCACCTCAAAATGGCTTAGGGGTGATATCATGTGTATACTAGTGTTCCTATCCCAACTCTAAGCCATATTAAAGGCCACACTGGTATGGTATAACAATAATAATACCATAACAGTCATGTGAAGGCTTAGTATGGCGGGAGCTAGTAAGGCCCCAAACCTGCTCACCAGTATTTGAAGTACAGATGGTGAATCAGACTGAATAACCATGGCAACAGCCGTGGCAATATCCAGCGCATGCCTGGATGTTGCTATGGTGATTGGGACATGGCACACACATGTGCCACCACAGCTGAGCTGCCATGCCCATTCACAGCATTGCACATGGAAGACATTGTAAATGCTGCTGCTCAGGAGCCAGATAGCCATTCCCAGTCAAACTGTGGACTACATTTTAGCAATCCATAGCTAGTTAGGACTGGGAGGCATTGGTTTGCCCTGGGATAATGGCAGCAGTGGTGTGTAGACACGCTTACTCAGTGAGCGTACCACAGCTCGCAAGAATATAAGTGCGAACAGGACCAGAATGCACTTTCATGTTCTGATCTTTAACGTGTATTAAAGGCAATAGCATGAGGATGCTATCACTTCTAAGCCACTTTTGAGCCACATCATTTATTATTGTTGTCGTTATTGTTGTTGTTATATACAGGGCTTGTCCCTGTATATACTCTGAAGTGAACCTGAATTCGACTCAGAGTGTCCCCGTGCAAAGGCTCTAATCCGGGCTACATGCGGAACAAATCGCTCAAATCCACGGTAAAAAAAAACCTCTTGCAAACTATTTTTGCCGTGAATTGGGAGGCAAGAACAGATTATCTTGGAGGCATGGGGATGCTCCCGGCTTACTATGGGAGGAGATTGGCACTCGCATCATTAGCAGGCAGAGTTTCACTTGTGCTCACTGTTCCTGCCCTGCGTGCTGCGATTGCAACTGTTTAGGGATTTCTTTAAATAAATTATGATGAAAGAGAAATGATGAGGGGGTCAAATGGCTCTAATTTGTCCTAAGAATTTCTTTCTGGCTACAATTATTACAACCCCTCTTCCCTGATTGCCTGATCTGCAAGCTACATGTGGGTAATGGCTTGATTTTGCGCACAAACACTGCTTTGCCTTAATGGGTGATGTGCCCATGGCTTCCCTGCACCAGATGCAACATGAGAAGATGATGCACAGAATTCCTCGAGCCTGTTGTGAGTCAGGGCGTGCCTGCTGCCATGTGAAGGTGTGTACCTCCGCTAAACTGTGGCAGCTTCAAGCAATGAGCTGCTTTTCCATGCTCTTAGTAATGTCCCTTATTTTCATTGTTAATCTTTGCTGTGTGTTGTGTTCATGGAGATGCAACCTGGAAGTGTTTCCCTGCCATAACTGCAGTGGGCGGGACAGGGTAAGGTGACGTCAACCCAGCTTCCTATCAGGGAAGAGGGGGTGGAGAGAAAAAGATGTGGTTACCTGATGAAGGGGTTTACTGTGGTTTTCATGGGGACCGGTACATTCAACTTGAACCCACGCTGTCCTCAGTCACATGGGGATGGGTTAATTCAAACTACAATCCATCTTGGGAATGACCCGATTCAAATTTGAGGTAAACGGAGTGCATGGGGACAAGCCCACAGAAATACAAAAATATAACATGACACTAAACATGTCGGCTTTGATATTTCATAAAGCCTCAGGATCTTCAAAAGATCCTAAGATGACATTATGTACCGGCGGATGATGTGAGCGGAACCCAGTAGGGTGGCCTTTTGTAACTGACAGATGGTAACCTCGTCGATATTAAGCTGTTTTAAGTGCCAGCCAAGGTCTTTTGGAATGGCACCCAGTGTATTGGAACCACCATTGCGGGCTTGTGCCAGAGTCTTTGAACTTCGGTCTTTGTATTTCATAATTTTCTCTGTTTGTTTCACAGCAATCCTGCTTTCTCCTGGTATAGTGACATCAAGGAGCCACACCCTCTTCTTTTCAACAATGGTTATGTTCGAAATTTATCCGTTTGTATTCTGAAGTCCCATAACATTTTGTCCTGTTCATTTTCAACCACTTTTTTGGGTTTATGATCCCACCAGTTCTGTGCTGCTGACAGATGGTAATTATGGCATAGATTCCAATGGATCATTTTGGCAACAGTGTTGTTTATAATCAGTCTGCACAATCTTTTTGGAGCAGCTGAGTACATACATGGTCAATTGTTTCTTCAGCTTCTTTGCATAATAGGCACTTGATGTCTACAGTTGATTTTTCTATTTTGGCTTTTATCACATTGGTTATGATAGCATGTTCTTGTGTGGCTTAAGTCAAGCCTTCCATTTCTTTCCTCAGAGTTCCATTTGTAAGCCACAGCCAGGTCTTTCCTTGGTCTACTTTCCCTTCTCCCTCCTTTAACTGCCAGCTAGTAACAGCCTGCCTGAGGACTCTGCAACTGCATTCCTATATAGAGTTGTGCTGGCAGTAGTATATATTACTGGTCGTCACCAAAACTCAACTGAGGAGCCAGACTAAGTGTACCCAATAGGGGTGTCCACAAATTCATTTTTTACATTCGAATTCAAGTTTAATATCAGAATGTCAAAAAATCCAATTTGAATCCGTAACATTCAAATCTATTTGTTTGAATATTAGATTTGTATTTAAAGATACAAATGTCGATATTTGTATTTGTTATACGTATCTGTGTGCATTTTGTATGCATCCCGTTTTATCCCATATGCATCTTGTTTTCATCCCGTATTATAAGCGCAAATACGTATAATATTTGTACAGATACACATGTAATACATACGTATCTATACATTCAAATCATTCGAATGAATGTTTTGGAACATCCAAAATCCATTTGAATGTCTAAATTCAAATGTTATTAAATCCAATTCAAATATCAACATTCATCAGATTCGAATCGGATTTTTGAATATTCATGCACATCCCTACTGCTCAACAACCCATTAACCATGTTGAAACAAAGGAATAAAAAATCCATCCTGGATTGGTCTTTGCCTGAGCCAAAACATCAGGTGCTGGAGTCCCTGGACACCCATCAACCAGTGTGCTTCATGACTCAGGAACTATTGTTGGGAAACCAGAGCTTAGTCCTGTAGGGATACTTGGAGGGAATTTACAACAGCATCAGAAATATTTTATATCAGAGAATTGCATTGGTAATGAGATATGCTTTTTCAAGGGACCATGTGGAAATTGCTAAAGAAACTAAAGGCCTTTTTGCACTTATCTTGTGTGGTCCAAACCACTGGATCTGGATCATTGAGACCTGCTGGTTTGGACCACAACAAAGACATAGTCTGGAACAGTGCTGTCTGCATGGTAGTTCTGATCCAGATCAGCATCATCCTGTGCATGCAGAATGTACTAGCAATGGGCAGGACCTCCTGTATTCTGTGCTAATATAAGAAGGAAAGCTCTTAGTGCATCAGCACCAAGTGCAAAAAGACGTTAAAAACAAAGCCAAATATTACTATATGAGCAACAAGCTTAATCTTTTCTTTTTTTTCTTTGATTTTCTTTTGGGTGGGGGTGACAATTTGACTATCAAAATGACTTTGAATTTTCAGTTAGCCTAGTGGTGGGACCATCAGATGTCATTCCGCCCCATTCTGACTCAGACTTCAGACAGGCCCCAGAGTATGTTTTCAGCTTATACAGAAAGTCAACCCTAACAACCTGGGGGACAGGAAGCAGCCATACCTAACATGGGGCCATTTCCTTACTCTGGATTCTGGGTGATACTATGCCATCCAGAATTTTTCATATAGATGGAGCCATAAATTCTAATGTGATGTTCCACAAGCTGAACACTGTCACACATAAGCAGGTTTTATTGTTAGCTGTTAAGTCTAGCTCTTCTTTGCTTACTTTAAATTTGGGTTTATTGCTCATAAGTGTTTATTATTATGTTAAATGCTTTAAGACACCAGTAGTGCATGAGTTAATTAAGAAATGAGAATTCTGTTGGATAATATACCTTGTTGATAGATTTCTCAAGTATTTACTCTTAACATTATTTCATCAATTTTCCGAGCTGAACAGAGAGAGCTTAGTGAGGGAATTCGTTTAGTAATTTGTTTTTTATATTCTAGTTTTTTCATATTTTACTACTATGGGCGCATCCCCATGGAAGCCAGTTGCTTTGCTTGTGACACGTGTCATAAAAATCCGTGTTGTAACTCACAATAAAGTGTCCTCATGTGGTTTGGGGCAATGCGGATTCAAATCATACGTGCCTGTCCCCATGCAAGCCGCAGCATGAACCCTCATCTTTTTCTCACCAACCACCCTCTCCCCTGATAGGAAGCAGTGTTGACATCACCATAACCCATCCCGCCCACTGCAGTGATGACAGGCAAACAGCTGCAGCAATGACAGGCAAACACCTCAGCTGCAACTCCACAAACACAAAGATCATTTCTTTCCTTGGCCACCACAGGTTAGCGGAGGTGCACACATCCGCAGGACAGTGGGCACCCCCACTCGCAACCGGCTCAAAATTTTCTCCCAAGTCAGGTCCCAGACTTGCTATCAGGGAAGGGGGGTGTAATAACTGTAGCCGTTTATCTAAAGAAATCCCCAAGCAGCTGCTGATCGCAGCGCGCATGGCAGGAACAGGGAGCAGAGGCGAAATACTGCAGCCACCAAGCTCCAACCCAAATAACCCAGGAGAGTCCGCATGACCCCAGGACAATATGTGCTAGCCCCCTATTTCAGAAGGAGTACACTTGCTAAGTGTGTGTGTGGGGGGGGGGTTGACACGTATTATCTCGCATGTAGACCGTATTAGGGCTTTGCATGGAGATGCACCCAAGGCGGCCTCAGAATAATTTCAGAATATTTTCAGCAGGGGGACAGGCCCTATGTTAA
The DNA here is from genome assembly GCA_023333525.1 of Aspidoscelis tigris stejnegeri. Classification (NCBI taxonomy): domain Eukaryota; kingdom Metazoa; phylum Chordata; class Lepidosauria; order Squamata; family Teiidae; genus Aspidoscelis; species Aspidoscelis tigris. The sequence continues at coordinate 46,134,304 of JALMGA010000005.1, read as the reverse complement.
AAATAAGGTGGCTTCCATGGCAAAGCAGGATAAAAATCTCCTAGAGCTCTTTCCTCCCATTCTCCACTTCCAGTGCTGCACCATTACATCCCACCACTCCACCCTCACCAACTCTTGAAGTAAGTTACCTTGGTTACCTTTCTCCTTGGTGGCCTCAGTGAACACCATGGGGACTCCTTAATGCAAACCACAATTCTCATTAAGGCTGCCCCGAATCCACCCCAAGGTATTGGTATTAACTACAATAATGGAGTTATATGTTTTATCAGCCAGACAGACAGAAATGGACAAACAGGCATGTGCTTAAGTCTATTAATATTCATATCCATTTCCTCTGTGTGTGTGTACATACAAGTAATCCCAATATTTATTCTTTCTTCTACTCTATAAAATATTTCCATTTTAATGAAGTAAATGTGAATGTCAGTAATCCTTTAGTAAACAGCCAGAATCATTTTGCAATTTTCCCCCAATTCTTTTCAAATTATACTGTTCATTCGACTCAATATAAATGTTAATTCTGCGAATGAAAAGCAAACTGTTCAGTTATCACTTCTGCCACACAGCAGGTTCCCACCTCTGGTTTAGAGAAATAGCTTGATGGTTGGGATAAAAATGAAGGGAAAAAATGAATTAATGCATTGCATTTTCAAAGCTGAACTATCATTTCGTTCAGAATATCGTTTTCTTCCTTAACAGCTATACTCTTTCTGTTGTAAGCTATAAATCAAACACAACAATGTGGACTTACCTCTTATGTCATGACTTCCTGGCAACTGATCTAAAAGCAGGCAGGAGAAGGGAAAAGGCACATCACCTATTTTCCCCCCACTATGCCCAGCCAAGATCAGACCAGCAGGATAAAAAAACATGAAAGGGATATCTTTTATCTTTCTTTTATCCCTCCCAGAAACTTGCAGTCATTTGCACTGAAAGTATGAAGAATAAAAACATTATTTTACAGAAATATATGTTAATAATTTGTGGTGGAATTTAAGCTGTATTCCAAATGCATTTTTTTAAAAAGCTCAGACTTGACTGAGTGTGCAATTACACAGAGCATTTGAGGGGCATTTATTTCCAAAGAATTGTCCCATTTATACAACTGGCGGGGGGGGGGGGGGCTGTGTCACACAATTCCCAAAAGAAGCACCTAAAAGCCTCCCACCTTCATCCTCGCCTTGACCTTGAAGCCTAGCAACAAGCACTCACCATGCATTGGACACTGCCAGCCAATTTTCCATGAATTTAATAGCTCAGAGGCTAGAAGGGAAGCTAGAATTGACTCAAGAGCTTAGTAGCTGTCCCCAACTGAAACTCACCCAAGAGAGGAGAGGAATCCCTTCTAGCGGCCCTTTCTAATGTGCATTTTCTGGCCTTTAGTGTAAATTAGAGGTGTAATGGAAACACTAGCTGCTAGTCACTTTTTAAATGCATGTGGATAAAACCATACTTTTGAAGGGTCACGTATAGAACTGTATTAATTTTTTTAAAGGGGTAATTTCTGTTATGCATTACAATGTTCAAAAAGTGTTTAAGTATAATTACTCTTCATAAATAATATATTTTGGCCTCTGCTCTTTCAACATGAGCTGTGTAAAGGAGAAAGAGTTTTATGTAACTATCTGCAGTACGAAATCGTGATGATTCCTGTGTACTGTATGAAGAACAAATGGAATGACATAATCCAACTTTCAAATATAAAATGCATTTCTGTCTCTAGAGTACTTTGCCATTTTCGCAAAAGCCACAAAAAGGATTCAGTACCAACCTTGTTGTCAACTTCCTGTTGTTTCTGTTGCCCTTTATTCTTGCTTCTCCAGAGAGCATATGAAGCTTTTTCCTCTCGGGATTCATGGATTTACCTTTATCCTGCAGAACTATATTCAAAAGAGTGACAGTGGAATAGGCACAGAAACACTGTCTGTTTCATTCCTATTGATATTAGAAAGAAGGAGTATGTTGCTCAGGAAAAAATAAAGATTTTGGAAGTTGTAAAGTTTCTCATTCTCCCTGACCCCATGACCCTGAAATCCACAAAAGGCCAGTGCAGTGCAGAAGGTGAAATAAATATTTCTTTTTTTTTAGTTTTTTTATTGATTTTAAATCTGAAAAGAACACTAAAAATATATTTAAGTTTTTACAAAAAAAAAATCTTTCTTTCTTGAGTTTTTTGTAAGGAAAGTGTAAATACCAAGAGAGAAATGTGCCTTCCTTGTGCCTTCCTGTTTTTCCAAGTTGGCTTTTTGTAAAGAAGTAACAATGTACCTGAAGTATAGGGAAGAAAAACAAAGGGTGGGTGTGGGATGGGGTTAGGAAAATTGATGTGGTTCTTGAAATACAATATCTATACTTTCCTTCCCATTTTTAGTCCACATGTCAACAGCTAAATGAGGCTCAGACTCCTCCCTCAAGAATATACAGATCAGATTTTTAAAATTAAGCTTCTTTATTGAAAGTGCCAGTCTCCCTTCCCAACATCACTCTACCACCATGCAGTGTTGCTAAAGTTTATTGCTACTTTAGCAAAACAAAACTGCTGCAAAAAAAAAGAACAAGATGACAAACTCTGTCTGTCTGTCTGTCTCTCTCTCTCTGTGGCTGTGATCAGGCACCGTAAAGGGGCCACCCCTGGATGAAACTGAGGCAAATATCAACAAATGACTTACCTGTGTCCCTTTCCCAGATGGAATAACTTCTTGGGGTGACTTATGGTTTGGGTCAAATTGGGCCGGAAGATACGGAGGCTCCTGTAGCTGCTATGGGTGGTAGGCCAATCAGGACCATGGAAACCTGGGCTGGCAGTGCCCAGTGAGTGGCAAACATGGAAAGTGAAGATGGGGAACAGAAGTGAAGCAGGAGATTCTCAGATGTTTACTTTTAAAAACTGTATGACAGACTTTAATTTCCACAGATGCAGTGATCCTTTGAAAAAGGGTACCTCAAAAGGTCCTATGTGATTGTTCCCTGAAAGAGAAACAGATGTCCAGTTATCACTCCTTAATTTTTTTTCTTCACACTGTGGATTATCCTTAATTTGCTGGAATAAATCCTCCTTAATTTTTTTGCAAGAACCATACAGGTATGGTAGCATGTACAAATGGTCTATTTCTGGGCCAGAATGCTTGCTTCAGCATAGGAGTGGAAGAGGGTGCCAGTCTTTCCATGCATCCTGCCATGGGAACCTAAAGTCCCCCAGCACTGAAGTTTCCAAATGTGACCATTATGCAAAACACCAGAAATGACCCCAGAAGTCGGCTATTTTTATTGGTGATTTGCATAATGATGCCGGGCAGGTAGGCTGTTCTAGAAGCTGACATCATGGCTGCAGGAATGAACCAGGCCCACACTTTCTTTTGCTGACTGTTTTTGACTGCTTTATTCCTGGGAGCAGATTCTAGTTAAACTGAAGAAAAATAGTTTTTTGCATAGAACAGAATCTATAGAACAACTAACAGATACAATTCACTTAACTTTTAAATACAAAGTTAAAAAATTAAATTCTGTGTTCTAAGTAATTTCATTGACACGTGCTTTGTTCCCTTGCTATAGTTATATGGACTTGAGTGAAAGCCAGTTTAACACTTAAGCTATGCATTTAGGTTTCCTGTTTTATTTATTCTTTTATTTTTCTTTCTTAATGTACTGCCCCATAGAGAAGATACGGAACAGAGTTGCGTTCATCTGGCCTGTCACAATGCATGTAACTAAAACTGGAACAGACAGGTCTGGAGCTTTACAGTTTGCTAGTTCTTTGTCAGCTGCTTCATTCCATCTTGACTGGACAGACTGTTTAAATGAGGTTGCACTGTCTGTCTTACTGTCTCAGCTTCTATCTTGTCAGCTCTTGCAACTGACTGGCTGAAGTACTATTCTCCCTATCCTGCAAGCTGTATTCATACTGTGATTGCCCATGTACAGTGCTTTGGAATAACTGATTTTGAAAAAAAAATTGCAGGTAGTAATCACAGAGAGAACAAAGTAAAGCCTTAGTGATGGTGTCATTAAAGAAGGAAATTCACCCTATATCTATTATCTAATTTTCATTGCCTTTTTATGCCTATTGGCTCTTTTACCCATTTATCTTTCTGAGAAAAAATGTAATTTTAAAGGTGATGGATCATCACTGAGGGGATAAAATTGGGATGGGAACGACAGCTATATTCTGTCTTGATAGAGATAGAACAGCATATAAGAAGTTTGTTCTCTCACCCAAGAGGGGGAGAAAATGTAAAGATGTGCTAAACTGTACTGTTTTGCATGGTTAGCTTCATTATCTTAATCATCTTAGAATACAAATTTTAAGCAAAGTAATGACACCTGCAGATATTTAATATAACACTGCTTTATACCTAATAGCTTCTAGTGAAGTGATGCCAGGACAGCTGAAAGGAATTTCAGTGCCCACCTTGCCTTGGTCTCATGTGCTGGAATATGTGCAATCATTCCCTATCAATCTCAAGGCAAGAGTGACTTAGGCGTATGTTTAACTGACATCTGTGGAAGCAAAGCATCATTTTGACTAGCTTGTGTTTTTTACATAAAATCACAGGAATCTGAGAAGAGCATTCCAATATTTTAAAGAGTCAGCCAGCGTACAAATTTTGTGATGCCCAGCAGCACCCCACTTAATTACAATGTGCTGTGTTTATGAGAAAAGACAAATAAATACAAAATCCCTAGTAAATCTTAGTAATGACTGGTAGGCACAATATCACCCCAGTGTTCCACACTACAATTTTCATTAAGTGCATATAAATTGTTTGCATCTGCTCTTCGCTTTTTGCAAAATGTATGCTTTGCAGAGAGAGTGATATTGGCTATAATTTAAAAACTATTATTTTCCTAACTAAAATTTCTCCAGTTATTACAATAGAACATTTCTGTGGCTAAAAGGGAAGTGAGGACATTTCTAAACAGATGTTCAGGACTATTTCAGAACTTTCTAAAATTCATTGATTTCAGTTTTGGGAAGGAAAACTATTAAAACTGCTATTATCTATGAATTGTTATCTTCAATTTGGAGCCTGCGATATAATGTAATATCCCCTGGCTTTAGTTCTTTATGTGTCTCTCAATCTTCACCTTATTTCAAGTATTCGTATTAAGATGGCTGGTCACAGGTCATGTAAAAGAGTGATGTTTTATCCAAAAGATCTAACCTATGTACATTGTCTTTGAAGGATTCTGTTTGAACCTTCCATGAGAGTCAATTTTTTTGTGAAAAATATAATTGCAAGAGATGCAAAAAAAATAAAATAAAATGTTAAGACAAAACCAACTCTATCTATCCATACGTTCTTTTATGAAGTGCTTAATGTTTTTTTTTCTGCTACCTGACATTTTGCTGCTAAACAGATCTCCTTTTATAAGGTCTTAAGGGAAGGAATTTAACTATCTTAGCATCGTTTCACTGTGTTTTAAACTAGTTCTTTAAAATAGCTGCATCAAGAAATGTGAAGAAAAGTGGTATCACACACACTCTCTCCATGGCAGTTAAGGTGCTTAATCTTTGCCTGGAGACACTAATGATCTGGATGTGGCAAATAATAACAACAATAACAACAACAACCCTTTCTAGAATTAGATGCCTCCTAACTTCCTGGATTCAAGATGCTGTGACACACAATACTTCTGGATTCAGTTTCAAATTCTAGAAAGGGTTCTTGCCTTAGTTCTGTCTCTTGAGTTTCAGGTGGTAGTAGTACCTCTATCTCCAACTTTGGGCCTTTCCTGTATAGGGACAATTTGTCCACAGTGATTCCTGCTCTGGTGACCTCTGGACTAAACTACTATAATTAGCTCTACACAGGACTAACTTGAAGACAGTCCAGAAGATGAAACTAGTTCAGAATGAAGCAGCTTAACTGCTGATGGGAGTTTCTGCTAGTATTTCTAATAGTAGATGACACAAAACAAAGGAATAGCCAAATTAAAGTACACTATTAGGGTTCAAATCGTATCCTTCTGCAAAAAAATAAGTACTAAAAGAACTGAACGTATTAAGGCTTTTTCCATTTCCCCCCCCATCTTTAATCTGAAGATGCATAAAATATAAACAATCAAATTATCATGAAAGGTTTTATGCTGAAAACTCGACTAGACAAATTAATCCTAAGTTTCAAACTCACACAATGATATTAAATTGGCAACTGATGTCAACACTATCACTAACCCATGTTCTTGGAGAGAATGCAGATCTTTTATTGGCAAGTCTATATAATCATAAAATAGTCAAACACATGCATGTATTTATAACTCAGATTATTTTAATGACTTCAGTCGCAGCATCTTATTCATATAAATTCAATATCTTGTTTCACCAGTCTTAACTTCATTTTGTCCCATTTCTGAAACAGGCTTTATTTTTGCTATTTTAGGGTTCTCTGTTTTTTCACATGCAGTTTTCTTAGTACAAATATGTACCACGCATACATGCAATGTGTGTGTTTATTCAGAGATAAAGTATCATTATAGAATATTACACCTTATATTTTCTTAATTTACATGCCTCTTTCAAAATGAAAAACAGTGGCCTTTAAGGAGATGAATATGACGTAACAAAAGTGTTCATACAAGACTGGCATTTTCACACCTTTTGTTGTTGATGTTGTTATTAATGGGGTGTTGAGTTCCCTATTCATCCCACCTACCTTTGGGTCAAATAGATCTGCTGTTTCTAGACTTCCTTTTCCTACCCTTTCCTCTCCATTAGCCCTCTGCTTCCACGTGCAAAGCACAAAAAGCCCTTATAAGCAACCTTTATCTGGCCTGTAATCTCATGGCATTATACTGAATGCACCCAGCAGCTTTTTCTCTTTCCTAACAATATGTTTTCTTCTCTTCCTACTTAAAAAAACCCCAAACCTAAAGGAAACCCACTAAGCTCTTTTTTTTCACCCATGCTGTAATGCCCATGGATGTATCGCTTACAAGGGTTTGAGGAAAACCTAACTCTTGCAAATATCGAGCAATTATTGTAAAAATTATAATGTTTTATGGTATTTTGAGGTGGGGGGAATTGGCTTTGGGCAAATCCCTACTACATTAGTCTGCAGCAGTATACAGATCAGCAGTGCCAGAACTCAGAAATGACCAAAGTCAGACTTGTGGATGAGGAATAGGAGGTGGGCACTTAATAGTTAGGTTTCTGATGTAACATTTAAGAAATGTTGGTATTCCTTACAAGCTTTTAAATAATTAAATAGCATGCACTGGTAATTCTACATGTATTTTAAGATAGATTGTTTCTTGTACTGCAGTCACAGAAGTAGGGGTTTAAATTAGAGCTAAAAACTTTAGTAAACTAAGAGTTTTTAAACAGAGATTTGCAGTACAAGAATTTTCCTTCATTTTAAATGTGCATAATAACATTTTAGTTGCCACCAAGATATAAAAAATATTACTGTAGAGGTGAAAACAAATATAGATTGCTTCCTTCTCTCACAGCTCCCTTTCATGGCAAAAATTCAATTCAGAATGAAATGTTAATTGCACCCTGAAATGAGAAATACCAGTGCTTGCTTTGATACATTATGCAAGCATATTGGTTCTATGGAGAACACGATAGTATATGGCTGTAATTTTCCTTGTGTCTCTGTGGTATAATATAAGTTCCATTTTATGGGATCCTTAAGTAAAATGCATGGATTGTGCCCTTGTTTTTCTCCACAAGTTCAAAAATAACTGGAAAAAATATTCTACAGTTTTTCTCCAGCTGAAATGCTAATATATAGCAGTCTTTCAAGTTTGGAGTAATGAATCATAGTCAATTTAAAATTCACTAGGAGATTACAGAACTCTACAAGCATACCATGAAATATGTTTCCACTTTTAAAAACTTTATCCCCAAATGCTACATTGACCATATTTGCTTGCTTATAAGTTGATTATTAACTCTCCCTCATAGATAGTAAACATATTCTGCACTAATAGACCAAGCAATTAAAACTTAGGTAATTTCTCCTCTGAGGACACTAGGATTGGGAACCTTTCTTCACTGAGGCCATGTTCCCACTTGAATTTTTAAATCTGGGTTGGACTTTTTAAATCTAGATTCAGGAGTGAGTGAGCAAGCTGGCTGTCCCCATTTGCCTGAGGATAACACAGGCTGAATTCGAATACTGTCATTCCCACTCAAACAGCAAAAATTCCCAGCATGGAGAAACTGTCAGGTTGTGTAGGTCAGGTCACTTGTCAGTCTCAGAGAATAGCTGGACAGTCATTCAGTCAAATAAATCCAGAGACGGAGTATTTTTCTTTCCTCACTGGAAGCCTCAGCAACTTTATTTCAGAGTCCTTTTCTGAGAGAAATATGGAGAAAGACATGGAAAGAGGTGAGTTAAGAGCACACAGGAGGCAAGGTATGTGAACTCCAAAAGTAAATCACATCACCCAATCCTGGAATAATACAGTGTAAAAACAAGGCATGAAACTCTCTATAAGTGCACAATTGATCATTAGTGGAGATTAATGTCCTTGTGCAATAACATCTCTATGCATATGTCTGCACATACACCACTACTCGAGGTTGATACCAATTGTATATTGCTGGAAAGAGGGAAAAGCCTAGAGGTAGGAATATTTAGGTGCACCCTAGAGAGGCTTTTCTTCAAATGCTGAACACTTGAACAAGTCTATAATTCACTATATAAACTAGTCAAAGGTTACATTTAAAATAACAATATGAAAGTTTATTTTCTATTTCTCTTTCCTTCTTATTCTACGTTGGAAACTGCTTAATAAACTTTATTTTTAAACAAATATTCACAGGGATGCAAGTTATCATTTGAACTTTTCAGCCACCAGTTTCTAAGTCCTCTGGGTGACTTGTTATCTGTCTCACTATTCTTTTAGTAAAATTCAAATCCCAGCTAGTCTTATTCCTCTAATGGATTAGTCTCTGGCCCAATGCACTTGCTTAAAAATTGGCCTGCTCTATATAGGCAGAATGCACATTTCAATTGTCTCTACAGCTGACTGATAATCTTATTGCCTTGTTGCATGGCAAAATTGATTTTTAGCACACAGTGAGGTGAACTGCTGTTTTCGCACACCTCATCTTAGTCAAAGATCAATTTTAAAAATATTTTATCCCTTATCTGTTGACAGGATTTTTGAAAGAATGAAGAGAACTTGGGCTGATACATTTCAGAGACTGAGAACTGAAAGGAAGGGGAAAGTGATCAAGAATACAGTAACATATAGCAAAGTAAGGTGGCATTTGTTTGGGATTGACATTATTCTGTGTTTTACCTTACTTCTCCCCCAAAAAAAGTTTTAATTTTTTCTTAAGCAGAAATTCATAATGCTGTTTACTTCCTAATCCACAGACCAAACCCTCACCACAAGCTCCCTTAGAGCCTGTCCACACTTGCCTGACTAGTATGGTATAATAATATTATACCAGTTTCACTTCAAGGGTTGATAAAGCCCCCAACTAGTCCACCATCACTTAAAATGAAGATGGCCAGGCTAGGCCGAATCACCAAGGCAATGTCTGTGGCAACATCTAGCATGTACCAGGACATTGCCATGGTGATCAGGATGTGATACGTGACTGTGTACCACCACTTGCAATCACACTCAGAAGAAGGTGTGAACACTGCTGCCTTGGAGTCATCTAGCTGGTCTAGAACATAAGAACATAAGAGGAGTGTTCATATGTGAAGGAAACCCCCTCCCTTCCTATCCTGCCTCACCTCTCCCATTCACCTGCCACCGCCATCATTTGTGCCCTTGTGGAAACAGGAAATGGATTGGGTTTAATTTGGGATGACCAGAGCACTGCCATTTTTAATATAGCTATTAATATAGTTTTAATCAAGTAATACTAAAGATGCTTTGGTAGGAAAAATTGCAATGCTGAGTCGTTTCTTCTGTTTGTCCAAGAAAAGAGGAACCTTGTTTAAAATATACCCTTTTATGTGACCAAGATTTGTTATGTTCTAATCACATTTAGCCTTTGTAATCTTTTATATAGAGCTGACCACAATTCAGCTGTGATAACAAATTTATGATTAGTTCATGCAATGTGGGCGTGTGGACTGAACAAACAGGAAACATGTGCAAGCTGGGAAAAAGCAGAACCATCGGTACTTTGTGACTGAACCTTGTCTAAAAGTAGATGCTTTGTAATTTTGTGGCTTAGCAGGTGACAAACTGTTGTGAAATCAGGGTCTATAAAAACACACTGCATTCTGTATCAGATTAAGAGAACCTTTGGTTTCTCTTCAGTATTGATACTTTATTGAAAGCGCTATTGAAAGAAGGAACTTCCCCTTCTAGTATGTTTTATTGTATACAATAAACAGAAAATATAAATTGAAGCTGAACTGGTCTGAAAATTCTTTCACAGCCCTCCTCCAAAGCTCAACTAGGCCTTCCAGAGGTGTGCACACAGCTTTGGAGGCTGCCCCCCTTCTGGAAATTGCAGTAAATCTCACAAGATTTCCCAATAATCGCAGGAATCTCACAAGATTTCCTAAGAATCTTTCCTGCAGTTCCTGGATCAGGGTGGCCTCTAAAGTTGTGTGCCTACCTCCAGAAGGCCTAGTTGAGCCTCAGAGGATAGCACAATGGCAGCAAAGGCTGCAGCGGTCACAGGTGGATTTCCAAGTAAAGGGATGCAGCCAGGGAAGGAATGGGAGGTGGGGATGGGGCCTTCTTTAAAGCTTTCTTCCTTCTCTACCACGAAATCAGCTGCCAAGTTGGATCATTTTCACCCTCACCCTCCAGCTTCTCATCTCCAAGGTAGGAAGGAAGACTGAAGTCTTTGGGAATTGGTATCACTTTGCATCTAAAATAAACACCTGTGAGGAACTTTTGGGGAGGTGATATTTACTTAAAGGCTCTTCCTAATGATAGATCTTCATCATGCTCTTTCTACCTGTGAAGTTTCTACCAGCAACTTATGAAAGAAGGGCCTATAGTTGGTGCTCAGGCATTGAGGAAAACTGTGGTAAACTGTCCAGCCCCATGCAAAATGGTATGTCTAAGTACCTTGGATATTTGAACTCTGAATAACAGTTTGTCACACAGAGATTTGACCTGAACACATTTGCCACATCTCCACACACCTTTCAAAATGGCTTAGAGGCACTTTGAATTCACTCTGTCTCCATATCACCCACTACCAAGGCAGTGTTATGACTCATGGAGGAATTTCAAGTCATAAAAACTTCAGTACACAAAAGCAATTGTGAAGCTGCTTCTTGTGCACTGATTTGGATCTTGCCATTATCAATCAAGGTACACTTCTATGCCAGTCATCTGTGTCTGCACACAGAGCATGAGAAGACCCTCTGAATACAGGTGTGAAAACTTCACTACAGCAGCTTTGGAGACGGCAGTGAAGCCATCAGCCCTCTTGTTGAGGCTACCTGAAGCCTGGTGATGCCTAGTGAGAAATTCAGTCTTGCATTGTGGGTGGTAGTATGAAGAGACAGCCTTAATTTTAAAAAAAAAAAAAAAATCCAAGCATACATGGTTAAGAAAATATCCTAAGGTAAAATGCTTCCAGTTGCATTTTCAAAAAACCACTCAGGGCCTGTTAAGAAAAATGCACATGTTTCTTAATGTGACACTTAGCCGTTAGATATAAACCATCATCAAAAGAGAGGCATTCCTTGTGGCAGAAGAGCTCTCTCTCCATCCATCTAAGATGCCAACCTTTGTGGTAGCTACAAAGTAGCTAGTCTTAGAAAAAAACATATTCAGCAGTGACTTGCTCAGGTAACATAGTTGTGATATATCTGCTGGAAAATACTTAAACGGCTACAGGGGTTTGTGGATTGTTTGGAGATGCGGTAAAAAGAAGTACTGCTAAAGTTCTCTTCAGGATATTTTTTTTCTTCCATCTCCCAGACTTCAAATATGCTGCTTTTCCTAAACAACCTCTATTTCCATACCTATTTCCCCATAAAATGTTCAAAAGCAGCTTGTTTATTATATAGTTCATGTGCCAGATGTGATTGCTCAACAGCATGCAGGTGCCAGATTTGATTTGCAGTACACCTGAAACACTAAAATAATTCTTGTCATGCAGGAGCCATGACTAACCTGGAAGTAAGCCTAACTGAGCAATCTGGATCTGATTTCTGAATGTGTACACACAGTCTTCTTCTGCTGAGGTCAGTGATGCTACTTACTGAAACAAAAGTGAAATAAGCACCCTTGTTTTCTCTCAGGAAATGAAAGGTCAAAGTTAATTAAGTCAGTATGTGGCTCTTCCTTCCATGATATCACCACTAGCCCTTTAATGGGAGCTTCCTTCCATCTCCAAAAAATTCAACAATTAGTATAAGATACAATGAAATATATTTAAATACAAATGTATTTAAAAAGGAAGACAGTGGCTTCTCTCACAATTCCCACCTAAATTCCACTTTGACAGGGAGTAAGACTTTCACAATTTCAGTTCATGAAAAGAAAAGCAAACAAAAAAAAAAGCAAATATACCATTTAATCGTGAAATTTATTTATTTGAATTTTTATTTCGCCCTATACCCAAAGATAGGGCAGTTTACAACATTAAAAACCAGTGAACATATAAAATAAGTATTAAAACTATGTTGAATTCAAAGTCAAAGAAAGCAATAACACTACAAAATGACTGGTTTTCCCTCACTGTCAGCTATTTTATCCTAACATTAAACTATGCACCTATCATTAAAGCATTGTGAAATTTTCACTCATTTGGTGCTTCAGTATGATTAAAAATGAATCACATATGTGGGTTATATGTTGAAGAAGAAGAAGAAGAAGAAGAAGAAGAAGAAGAAGAAAGGACATTTTTACATTTTCATGAAAGTCAAGATAATGTCAGACTCCAGAAGGGCACTCCTGCATAAGCCGGAAACAAAACAAACAAACAAAAAAGAGGCAGGCAATGAAAGGGTTTGTTCGATCTGGATCTCTTCTCAGGACTGTACAACACTAGTGACTGCCAGGTGGCTGTTGGACATATTTTCTTCAGCAGCCTCTCTGTGCTCCTGTTTCTTAAGAAGGGCACAGGCTGCAGGGACATCCAGCTCTTCCTGCTATTGCCTTGTGCACATGGGATGGAACTATGGCATCAAAAATGGCCGGTTCCCTCCACAAGGAGAATCTTCAAGACCCATGCCTGACCTCTATAAATCCATACCTAAAAGTAAATAAATAATACACTATTGAAGAAGGCATGCATTTGTAATGTAGGAAGTACTACTTTGCAAAAAACATACAGTGGACATTTGACCACATTTGACACTTCAGCATAGCTGAATTTGATTTAATATGTCTATTTAAAAAAATGTGTAGCTACCTCCTCAGGGTACAACCCTTTCTCACACTGGTTTCTCATACTCTGTGTGAAGGATATCTCCAATGGTCACAAGCTTTCCAGTTTGGTCTAGTAGTTAAGTTAAGGAGCCGGAATCTTAGGGATTTTCGCATTACTCCCGTTCCATTTGGAACGGGAGTAGGACGGGAAGCCTAAGACAGCTCACGACACTTTGAGCATTCACACAGAGGGGCGCAGGGATGCGTGTAAACGCATTCCGGAGCGCCCGTGTGCGAATGCTCAAAGCGTCGTGAGCTGTCTTAGCCGGCAAACGACGGCAAGGGGCGGGGAGACAGCTGAGGAGGCTCCCGCAGCCGGCGCTGGCTGAAAACAGCTGATTGTCAAAGCTGTGCCGGCGGGGGAGGCAAGCCCGTGGCTGTTAGGGAGAGAGAAGCATGCACGAACGCTTCTCCTCCCAAACGCCTGCGGGCAGTTCGTGCACGCCCGAATGCATGTAGAGCAGTTTAAAGTGCTCTACATTTGGAACGCGCGGAAGACAGCTCCGGACATGCCGGGACACAAACTCGGCCGCAGCAAAGCGAATGCTGCGCCCGGAGCTGTCTCCCGCGCGTTCCAAACCCGAGTGTGCGAAAACGTCTCTTATCTCTGCCAAGATAAGGTAACATAAAAGCACCCTAAAGACAGTAGTGTCTGGTATTCATGTTCTCATCCCACCTCTAATCCACCATTTCTAGTCCAGAACGTTCATAAGAAGAGGAGAAGCAGACCCATGTGTGAGGAGCCATTTGGGTCTATTGGTTAGGGAGCTGGACTCTATCTGGGAATACCAGATTTGATTCCACACTCCTCCAAGAAGCTAGCTGGGTGACCTTGGGCTCCTCACAGCAATCTTCTGAGCTCTCACAGCCCCACCCACCTTACAGGGTGTCTGTTGTGGGGAGAACAGGAAGCTTTGTCAGCCACTTTGAGTCTCCTTAAATGGGTGATAAAAGCAGGGTAGAAAAGCCAACTTTTCAGCTGCCTTCCCACCTACAGCAAACCCGGAGCGAACCCGGCTTACTCTGATCCAAAGTAATCCGGGTTCTGCTGTGGGTTAGGGTTGGAGGCTGGGAACAGCACCGAGCACACATCAGGCTGTTCCTAAACAGAACCTGCAGGTGTGCACAAGCACACCTGCAAGCAGTGTGACAAGCCGCCACCACCGCTGCCAGCCTCCTACTCCTACTCCTAATGTCCCCAAGCGAAGGAGAACAGCCGGCAGCCAGGGCAAGCAGAGTAAGTGAGCGAGGGGGTGCATGGAGGGGAGGCTGCCCCTCAGATGCAGCAGCAGGCAGCAGGCAGCAGGGGGAGGGGAGGGAAAAGGAAGGAAGGCAGCTGTGCACTCGCTCACTTGCTCACTCACTCATTTGCTGGTTCTCCTCTTTACTGGGGGGGTGGGGGTGCAGGATAAGGAATCTCTCCTTGGGATCCCCTACCTGCCACCTGCCACTGTCTGCCTACCTGCTTGCCTGCTGGCTCCTTATCATGCCACCCTAGCATAGCCCAGTCCAGCTGTGAGGGAGGGAGACAATCACACCGCCACCGCCCTCTTCCTTCCCTCCTTCCTCCTCGGTGCAGCAGCCTCAAGCTGCCAGCTGTCCTCCTTGGCTTGGCTTTAATCCAAGTAAGCCAGAAAACCCTTGTTGAAACAGGGGGTTTCTTTGCCCAGATTTTCCCTGGAATATCCGGAGAAAGAAAACTGACATGGAAACAGGGCTGGAAAATCCGAAGTGGATTCAGAGTACTGGGGGATTTAATGGGAACTCCCAATGCCGACTCCGAATCCACTCTGGATTTTGTCCCCTATGGGGATGCGCCCTTTTTCTTTTTCTTTCCCTGCCCTCTGTGCAATCAAATATTGCACTTTTGACTGCATATCCATCCAGTCTGTATCTGTTTTAGATTGCAGTTTGGTATCCTAAAATACTTCATGTGTAACAAGCAAATATACAAAAAAAAATGCAATAGGAATGTTTTGGGTATGTGAATAAATAATTTCTGGATTTTAATTTACAATTTGAGCTAAACATATTTTTATTTTAACTTGCTGCTAACTGCTTTACATGTATAATTTGGGTGCATTTATATCTGAAGAGTTCATAATGTTGAAAATGATAGAAAACATATTGCACATATATATGAGCTTTAACTTTTATAATTCCATTTCCTAAAAACTAATTTATGATGTTAAGCTTTTGTCAGTGTAAGTAATTTTATTCTCATTTATTCGTAGTTAACGGTATTTTATTTTGACAGCTAACTAGAAAGCTGAAAATATTTCAACATTAAGACCTTTAAAATTTTCCTCTCCCACTAAACCTACTCACAGTGCTTTTCAATGTAACTTTGTCAGTTAATTCAGTGACTTGACAGGATGTATAACTTATCTGTCAAAGAAATATACATTCAATATCACATAAGTCCATTTTAAATGCTGGAAAAGTTTCTGACAATTGTTAAATTTTGAGATACTTCATGGAGACAGAAGGGATTTAAGCTTGTTTCTGTCTGGCAGAAGTGAGAATGGAAAAATTTGGAACAAAGCAGCTCCCAAAATCAACCTTCTAGACTCAACTTTCACATCAATTTTCATGTAGCAAATATATGGTAGAATCTTGTGACATTCTTGAATGCTCCTTTTATTCAAAGTGTTTTGCATGAAAGATATTCAAAATACTCCACAGCTTTTATATAATTGCTTGAAATTGTGTGTTTAGCTTGATAAAAGTTTCTGCACAATCAAGTGTAGTGTATAAGCACTAAGCAATATTGCTTTGTTTCTGTAGGAGAATTGGGGCATAAACATTATTTTGCCACTCCTTCATATCGGCTTTCTATGACAAATAATTGTGGTTACTTCTAGGAAAATGAAATTCTGCATTATCTATAATAAATTGTCAACTCCTTCTGAGTACAGAAATCAATATCCTTTCTTTTAAATATAGATGCTTCCATTTTATAGCCCAAAATATTTACTCTTTTATTATAAAGAAGAGGATTGCATAAAACCTATAGTGAAGAGAAGAATCTTAGAGGTATTTGTGAAAGACAAACTATGACATGTGTTGTCATTTAACAGCACATGTTTAAGAGTCAAAACCACGTGCAATTTTATTGGAATGGTCTTGGTCTATTAGAAAAGGGTAACATTTATTCTGTTCGAGAATGCATTAACAGGACCTGTTGGGCTATTCTTGCATTGTTGAACTACATAAAGATGAAGATGCTTTCCCTAAGCTGATATGGATCAATGGCTTTATAAAAGCCTAAGGCCATGTCCACACTGGGCCAGTAGAGTGGCTCAGCAGAATCCACAGAATATGTCATCTGCATTACATAACAGACTACTAGGATCTATGCTTCCTGGTAGACCATTTAATTTGTATGAGATGAGGACCAGGATAGATTAAAAAATGGTACTCTACCCCAAACTTGGACAGTTTACAGCTATACTAGAAGACAGTTCATGTGCAGACAGTGCTCATGCCATAGTCTAGAATACCAAGGCTGGGTGCCATTTTGCCAGCCACTTTTGACTATGGATTAGATAAACATAGTTGAGCACTCTGATCCTTAAGAATCCTTGAAGAAAATAATCTGTGTAGATTGAAAATGAACTCTCCACTGAATTTTCCCCTAAAATCAGTTCTCAAAGCCATTTAAATATATAAAACTACGTATTTAAAAA
Source organism: Aspidoscelis tigris stejnegeri (assembly GCA_023333525.1). Classification (NCBI taxonomy): domain Eukaryota; kingdom Metazoa; phylum Chordata; class Lepidosauria; order Squamata; family Teiidae; genus Aspidoscelis; species Aspidoscelis tigris. The sequence goes on along the minus strand of JALMGA010000005.1, from coordinate 46,117,295 downwards.
AGTATTTTAAGAATAAAATGCACCTTTCAAAATTCATTAAAGATTATACATATAGATTAAAAATATAGAATCTACAATAAAATTAACATTTGGAATAGATTGGTTTAAAACGTGACAGTGTCTGAGATCAGAAATAGGCAGATCCACTTTTCTTTTGCTGCAGTATTAAATGGAGCAAAAAATTAACAAGATTTTGTTTATGTGAACTTGTATTGCTGTTAGTAGACTGAACTATATCAAAGTGTGGACTACCTTGTCTCTTATATTCTTTGTCAATGATGAATGATTCTGTGCCTCTAGAGCCTTCACAACAAAGTTTACCAAGCTCTTGCAATTTTCATTCCACTGGGAACCTGTCTTTTGTGCTGTTGTTCCCTAGTTTCTTTGTAAATGTTCTATGTAAAGTGCACAGACTTTCTAAATATCAGTTTGAAGGAAATAATCAAGATTATGTCTTGGTAACCTGCCTATGCTCTGACTCTGGTGTCTGCCAATTCTTAATTAACTTCTCTGTGACTGTGGTCAGACAGGGGTGGGGGGAGAGAGATTTCTGGGATGGCTTAAGGAAGGATCCTGTGCTAGAAAAAGTGGATTAGAGGAGGATTAGGAACTCAAGGGTCACACCCTGTCTCTCTCAGGTGCTTCCAACAATGTCTGATCAACAGCCTACGTCTGCTGAAGAACAGTCTACATTACTCCCCACTTGCTAAACTCTGTCTAAAACATCTCCATCGTCAGGAGAAAAATCACTCAGAATAGAAATAGTCCAAATATTCATCTCAATAAGAAAACTAAATTGCAGAGGATTGCTGAAACAAAATGCTAAAGATCAGTTTCTACTTGACAAAAGAGAAATGTACTGAGCTCAAAGCACTCATGAGCTGCCATCTGGCAACCAGTTTTATCAGCACAGAAAAAATAATAATAATAAGGAAACATACTCACCAATAAAAACAGCCATGACTTGGATTAACAGTGGTATGTTAATATAGAACCATGTTTCTATAATGTATGTAATGATGGTTTTGATGGTTGTTGTTATATAAAGCTTGTGGAAATTTCTAAGGATACTTTTATTTTTAAAAAACCACTCAGCATGTGGTTCATGCTAAGAATTTTCCTAAGGCATTTGATTTAGGCAGGATCTTCAGAGGCACCCTTAATACTGCCCCAGAGAATACTCCTGCCCTAGAAAAAGTATTTCTGACCACAGCAAGCAGTACAAGTGACAGTGGCAACTATATGTATGATGTTCAGCTGTCCCAGCTGAAGCCAGAGAACATTCTTGGGCATGTTTTCCATGGCCAATAGAAACCTAGGCATAGGGACCATGTAGTCGTTGCACAGTCAACAGGACTGTGTGAATGTGGACTAACCAATTTTTATCAACACACTCATGCATCGTCTGATACTATCCATTTGATTTGTGGGGCTTGCTTACAAATCCTGGCTTTTTATGGAGAATCTGCATATGATGCACTCTGGTCTGTATCTGTACAATTGAGGTAGGGAGATATGAAATTATGTACACCAGCTGGTTAGAACAGGTGTGATTAAGAAGTGCCGAAAGATTAAGGCCATTGCAGCACTAATGGCCATTATTTGTACTGTATAATGAAATGATAACAACCAGGCTTTTCTCTGTCAGAACTTCTCTACTCCCCATTCACCATCAATCAGCCACCTATGCAATCCACCACCCCAATTTATGTAATAACCAAGTTTGCTCCCAGTCACTGAATCTTGTAGTTACAATGAGGACGGAAAGTGAATTTGCAAAATATAGTTTGACAGGAACAAAGCAGTAGCAACAGTTGTCATGTACAGCCATTTCTTTATTTCTGTATTTATTTCAAACTATGTATTATCTCATGGCTCAAACTAGATGCATAGAATTTACCTGGAAAATAGAAGCAACAGTAGGTATAGCTTAGAGATAAGCTATGAGAACAATTTATGGCTGCTATCTATAAATTGCCAAAGTCCCACTAAGTGAACAAGGAAGATAGTCATTCGTTGGGGTGCATCTTCCATTTTGCCTATCAGTGTTACTGATGATACCAAAATGACAAAATCAGACAGGGAATAACAATTTAATCAATGTTATGGATTAAAAGCTGTTAGGCCAAATTAGACATAATGGTACAGATCAAGCAGAGTTTGCTTTCACACAGTACAGCATCCAAGAAACAATTCATATTAATGGTAAAAGGTAGAATCTAAGGTATAAAGCTTGCAAACCTAAAACTTTTCTATATAGTAAATCCATAGCTCATTACTGCCACCAACTGGGGAATAAAATATTAACCATGAATAATACCCAATTTCTACAAAATGTTTAATCCATTTTTCCTCCCTGCATACTATACTGTCATGACTTGTGTGATTTCCATATTATAGAACTGGTTAATCTTTAGATATTCAGCATCCAATATCATTTCTTGGAAAGACACTGCACCAATTTTTACCGAAGCTTCCCTGTTCATTAATGAATGAAAATAATAAGGACTTTGTAGGTTATTCATTTCTTTGGAGACACAGTTTGGTCCCTAATGGGATGCAGTCCTCTATTTTTATTTCTCCTAGTATCAAACTACTTGTATTGATGGTCAAAACATGAACATATTGCTTGCAGCTGAGATTTTATAACAAAATGATATTTTCAAAACTACATTTTTTTTCCCCCACCTTGAACAAGCAAGCAAATGAAAATGAAATTTGTCTAATATTTTGTAGTGATAGAGTAAGGATGTGTCCAGACTTGGGAATACTGCACGTTCCGATGTGCAATCAAGGTGGGCATCACACCTGGCACCTGATACTTCATAGCGGCAGCACATTATGCTGCCACTATTCGAATTTACCTACTGCAGAACGATGAACATTCACTCTGTAGTATCAGGTAAATTCGAAGTTTCCCCGCCAGTCCAAACAGGATGACGAGAACAGTGGACAAGTAACCCATTGGCTGCCCCATCCCACGTGATGCATACCCCACCACGCACCTCATGGAAGTCTTGAAGCTGCCAAGGAGGGAGCTACAGACCTGTGTTTTGAGTGGGGACAAGTCATCACCTTGCAGCCAGGTAAGCTGCAAATGTTTATATAGTTGCAGATTTATTTCCCCTAGTCTGGAAGGGACCTAATATTACCTAGGTAATTTGCATCATTGTCCTGAAGCAACGCTCCTCCATGCCCAGAAAGCAGCACCACTGAAAATCACAGGGGATTACTGTAAAAACTGTGCATGTTTCTATGCAGACCTTGCTTGCAGTCTTTGTAGACTGCTATCAAAATTGCACACACTAAAGTAGTGCATGGCATTTGCACCATAAGAGTACATATTGTACATAAGTGAACAAGTCTCTTCCTTCCTTCCTTCCCCTAATCTGTTATTGCTTTAATCTGTTATTGCTCTTTCTCTGCTTCTACTACCCCTTTTCACTGTTCATCAGTTATCCACATATATTAATTATCCTGCTTTTCTTAGTCACAATTCATGAGTAGAACAGGAAGTTTGGGCAACTCAGTGCTTGGCACCCTGACTTAGATTGCCTTCAACTATGTGTGTTTCATCACCAAAGCTTATCTGTACCCTATTAATACTGAAGAAACAAATGGCATCTGCTAAATCACAGATTTCTGTGAAAAGCTAAAAGGAGGACCTGCTGAAATCACTAGCAATGTATGATCACAACTTTGAGACAATGCCAGTTAGAGGCACACTTTCCCACAACTCTTCTTCTAAGGTAGAAATTTGGAAAGTGTCACTGCTTGGCATCTAATAGTAGAATCTGCACAGCCAAATCTGTATACCCTGCTTCTGGATGTTTCTCATGTGTCCCCAGATACTGGCCACTACTGAATATTACCTGTGATTTCCAGTAAAGTGTGTTAGATCAAAAGATCAAAAACCTGGAAAAAGAAATTATTTGAAGGTGTGTTCCATATATAGCTTGGACAGGCAAAAACTTAGATCTTCTAAGTGCAGAGTACTCTCTGATATAGCATATTCAGGTCATATGAAATAGATTTACATGTTAAAGCCATTCAGTGGATATTAAAAATGGAGTGAGGGCAAAGCAATTACGTTTGTGAAATATTCAGCAACCAGAAGTGGCTGATGACTTGGAGCGGACAGAAACATAACTCCTGTTTTTAAATATTAAGTGGTGAGAAGCACTTTGCTGCCACAAAGGCAATGTTTTAGTAATATCTAGCACTTTAATGCTATTTGGGTTATGGAAAAGGATCAGTTGGGAAGCCAGTGAACATACCCAGTGGTGGTGGCTATTATTTAACTTGTTGACTAGCATGTAACTATTAAAACTGTTTATAATCTTAAAAACTCTACATAATTAGAAGAGCATGTTGACTATAAGTGTAGATCAAGACATGCCATCATTTTACTGACCAGTATTAGATTTGGTTGTGTCCTTCCAGGAACCACATAGGATCCAAAGATTTGCCTATCCACACATTAAGTAATGTATTTTCCTTTCTCTTGGGGAGGTATTCTTGTGTTGTTCATTGAACTATGAGAAATATGAGAGTGTAATGTACAATTTTGTTGCTGCAGGTTCTCATCATTTTATGAAAGTATTCACCCACTAATATTGTCACATCTGTTAGCCGTGAAATCAGAGGACCAAGCACCATCAGAATTTGAACCAATATTAAGACACAAGAAGAAAACTGATAGCAGGCAGTATTATGGCCACCCTGGTACAGCAGGTCACTCACGACGAGAGTGGTGGATGACAGTGCATGGCAGGGGCTGTATGCTCCTCCACAGTCAAATCTCAGACTAGGCTCCCTGGCCTCTGAAGCTGTAGGCTGGGAGGATCCCTGTGATCTACTGAAAACAAGCAATTTCTAGGAGCATTTCAGCGAGCCTGTGAAAATGGCACCAGTTTCTGCATACTGCTTGATCCATAGCGGCTGGCTGTGCTTGTCCATTGTGGAGAATGCTCTGGAGACTTTTAAAATGGCGTCCTGTTAGCTTGCTCCTCATTACCGTTGTCATGGTAGAGAGTATGCAACTTACTGGCATTCTGTAGCCAGTACCTCCTGGGGCCCACTCTGGCAAGCAGATGCCACGGTTTACAAAGTTTATGCCTCCAGGCATAACTTAAAAATATGAAGTTACCTTTACTTCGAAGTAAAGGAAGTTCACAGGGGGAGCAGATCCTCCCAACATCCTCCCAAATCCTGCCAAGAAGCAGACAGGATGTTTCCAATCATGTTGTCAGAAGTCCCCCCCCCTCTGAGATCCCCACTGCTTTTCTGAAAGGCCTGCTCTTTCCTCATGAGGGTGAACTCTCCCAAGATCTGGCAAGATCTCACCTAAACACCCAAGAAAATGCAGAGAAGGAAAAATCTGCAACTCAGGTAAGTAGCTTTTTTCCCCCCCACTTTGCAGCATTGGGCTTGGGTTTGCAGGGACTGTGAAGCATTGTAAAAGCTGTTTGGCACTTTGACAGCTGCTCTGTATCCCTGCCAAGCGTACCTACTGTCTGGACACAACCTAAGACAATTCCTGAGTGGAACTGTGGTGCTCTTTTGGGTTGCAAGTGCTCGTTGATGCCCTGAAAGATGTATTGCACCAGACAGCAATAATAATGGGACTGAAAACGCAATAACTTCTGAAAGGTGTCTAGTTAGCTAATCTAAAAATGAAAGCCAATGTGATCTTAGTAGGACAGAAACCAGAGAATAGTATCATACCCTCTTTTTTCCTGTATTGTAAACAATAATGTCTACAGTCAAGTTTTTAAATGCTATTTCAAACAGAAAGGGGGAAAGCCTGGAGGAATTGCAGAGAGCTAAAATCCCTTCCCATGCCAAGTAGGAAAGAGAAGAGTAATTCTGATGGTACTCAAACTTTCACCTTTGTATTTTTCTGACACTTTTCTCATTCATTCTCCCTTCTCTTTCTTAGGATCCTGACATGCTGTCACCTACCTGACTAGTTTCTATAAGGATTATGATTTGCAGTTGTGACCTTGTGGCGCAATGGTAGCGCGTCTGACTCCAGATCAGAAGGTTGTGTGTTCAAATCACACCAAGGTCAGAATTATTTTCCCCCTCAATATAAATTTTTCATGTTGAAAATATATAAACAAATCATAATCCCATGGCACCATACAGTATACTGCCTGCTACCTGAGAATATATATATTCTGTATTTTGATTGTTTACATTTGTTGTTCTGCCTTCTTAAATAAACAACATCATCATGATTACCTTCAATTGTTAAAGGTGACCCTGTGGCAGAATGGTAGCGTGTCTGACTCCAGATCAGAAGGCTGTGTGTTCAAATCACACCAGGGTCAGGATTCTGATTATTTTATTTTTGTCTCTTTTCTATTTTATATGTAAAAGAGAAAATGGCTTCATTTTGGATGCAAAAAGCCAGACAGAACTCAAACTTACAATCTTCTGATTTAAAATCAAATGAAGTATCCTTTACACCACAGTACTTCTGGATGAAAGCAGCCACATTCTGCATTTAAATATCAGAATGGCAATTTCATAAATATTGTAAGAATACATAAGAATTTCTGTCTGGAGCCAGATCCAGAATTTAAAGGGCTTATTATCCATCACTTAGAAGCACTACAGTGGCACCATGTGTTTTTCAAATATATCTCTGGGATATCTGCTTCCTCATTCAAGCCAGCTTTGTGCACCAGTACATTCAAAGATATCAGTTCCTGTGGTCACTGATTTATTATTTTTATTGGACTCATTTTAAGGCCATCAGCCTTCATATCTATAACTAGGATTAGCAATAACTCTGAGATGGAGGGTGGAGAAGAAACTTCAAACTTCAAATTTCTCCTGTTTATGCTTTCTGTGGTGCTCCAACAAATGAAAGTAATGGACGGATGGACGGACGGACAGACTGGTGGGTGGATGGATGATAAGCTGTACTGTCAGGGTACTCTTTTCCAGCAGCGATGTGTCAGCAAATCTTTTGTTGTATGGCACTTCTCAATTTCTCCATCCCAAGTTGAGTTTTAAGAAAAAGAACCATAAGAAGGCAGATCAGGAGGATCCTTGAAGATGCCCATCAATTCTTAGCATCCTGAGCTCACTTGTAAGTCACTTGGTAGTTGCCTTGTGATCAAAGCTAGCCCACTTCTGCATATAAATAAATCTATAACCTCCCTTGCCCCTCTCTTCTAGTGATGAGCAAGTCCCTGTCCAACCTGTATTGCAATGCAATGCTATTTGACAATGGTTGGCCATCATGTGGGTCTGCTTAGTGTTTGTTACAGAAGCTTTACTCCACAGTTTTCATGAGGTGCTGTCCACTCCCCTTGTTGGCCAGTGGCTGTGTGTCACATCAGAACATGTAGCCAAATTATCCAAGAGTGTATATTCCCCCCTTTTCACCCTCTGAGGGAATATCTCATGTAATAAGAGAGAAGTGTGCACATTAATGCTTCAAAACTCACTTCAGCAGCATTTACTCTGTACTTTTCTAATCCAAAGATGGACACAGCAGATTGGCAACACTGGGCCTTTCACTGAAAGCCATTATCCTTAAGATCTGCTCATCTTTTGTATGCTTTGTGTGCAAGCACACTTGTAATGTGGATTTTTAAATATATATTTTTGCTGGCATCATGTATTTATGAAAAACAGGCAAGGAGAAACTATGGAATCCATGCGTCATGGTTCACCTGACTATCTGGTTAGCAACCCAACCAAGGTTGGACAACAAGAATTTTATTGATCTATGTTGCAGCTCTTAACAGATACATGCTATTGTACTGGAGGTAGGAAATGTGAATGTTCCTTACATGCCAGTGCATATAAAGTGGACATAGCGGAAACTACCACATCAGAGTCTTTTACCCCTGTAGAGACATGTCTACCTTCTTTGCTCATTCATAATGGCCATAGTGGAGGATAAGTAAGCAATGCTTTCTGGGAACACAATGACTTCTAATACTTCCATAACATGTTAATTGTTACAGTTCTGCTGCCCTGCCCCAATTTGCTGTTTAATGCCTAGAGTTCTAAAGAGAAAACCCCTCAGTGCAGATTCAAATATATTAGCCCTGGCTGGGTGTAGCTGTCAGAATACACCCATAGAAATGTTTTTGGTATATTCCAAGTCTTCTGAGGAGAGTTTTAGAGAGATAGGGACGGCTATGTCTAAGAAAAAGCAGTATTGGCCATCCTTATTAATGCTGTGGGTATTTTTACTAGGTATACAAATTAGGCAACAACAAAATAACAGCAAGTTCCATCAAAGCAACACACAAAGGCACAAAGACAGAGGAACCTTTGAAACCAAGACAAAGTACACAGCCAGAGCTTCAAAGTTCTTGTCAGAGTCCACCGTGTATTCAACTGAGGGGCATGAAAAGTATTTGTTTTGTTTGCCCTAAAGAGAACCTCAAATTGTTTGTGTTTTGTTTGCCTAAGAATAAATCCAGTACTTTCTGTTCGAATAAAGACTCAGAGCATTTCTTTAGGAATTACTTGGAGGTAGACCTATGATGTCCCCTCAGGTAACAAAACATAGGCCTAACTCATTAGAGACCTGAGTGGCCATCAGATCAATGGAAGGCCGAATTCTTAAGGAGCCTAAGGGAATGTGTAAGAAACAGACCCAGAGCATCCCTAACATCATGGCTTATTGTTGTTTGTCTTAGTTGTGTCTCCCATTTTTAGTTGTGCTATGGAAACAAAGCTGTGCATTGGTTGTTGCTACTGTTTGTTGCTCGATTTATATATAATGGTTGCTGATGTTCATGAGTATCAATTGATTTGTAACAATTTTCTTGCAGAAAAAGTCAGGATCTCAGCTGTTTGCCTGTCCAAAAGTTAAAAAGTTGATATAAAATGTATCAGGGCATCTTGGTATTAAAGGTAGTAGTGAGTTGGTAAACTTATTGAGACTGGACCAGTTCACACTGACCTTTTAGTGAGTGGCAGTCCACTCACTAGGGAAATGTGCCTGCATGAGGGATCTGTGCCAGTTCTCCAGAACTTGACACAGGATCCTCCAAAGCCCTCCAGTAATGGACTGTAAACAGCAGTCCACATGCTCGCTCCTGGTCACTGTGTGATGATTTCAGGGACGGGCTGCAGCCGCACGCTTGTTTCTTAGGCTTTTACAGGTGGCCTGATTGATAGGAGGGGTGGAACAGAGTCAGAGCCCACCAGAATCCACCAATGAGAGTGGCTGAATCATGGAGGATAAAAGGTAGCAGCTCAGTGCTCTCAGCATCTCTCATTGTATAGCTTGAGCAGGAGAGGGGTCACTGAGAGGGTTAGCAGCATCCTCAGGACTTCTAAGCCTTCAATATTTCAGGAAGGAGGGACAAGGATAGAAGAGGAGATCTAGACTCTAGGGCAGAGGACGATCTTGGCGCCGAAGACTGTTTACTCGGAGTTAGAGGGAAACAGAGACTTGCAGGGCAGCTGGATTGCCATGGGGCAATCACTACTGTTTGGGGAGAACAATCACACTGAACTGTAGTGGGAATCTTTTATTTGGGGTTTATTTTTAGCGGATAGCTTTTGCTGAAGCTGATATTTGGGAACCATTTATTTATTTATTTGAACTTATTTTACTTTGCTTCTACAAACTATTTATTTGTATTAATAAACATTTAGTGTTTGGTTCACACTAGTGCTTACGTGCTGCTTTAAGGGAAGTCTATTTACAGACACATAAAGCAGGATGCCCATTGCAGGCAGTTGGCCTGTGGTGCTTTGCAGCTGCTTCCTTACTGCACAACTCTGTGGAGGGCAAGTTGGGAGTGGTTGCTACACACTGCAACACAGAGAATGGGCATGGTGGCATGACTGTAGTTGTGCAGTTGCATGAAGTGTCCCATGATAATGTCCAGCTTCATCACCATGGCAATTTCTAGGTGCCTGCTGAATGTTGCTGCTGATGTCGCCATGGTGACCCAGCCTGTCCTTTCCATTTGTGCTTCAAGTGCTGCTGGTCCGGTACTGGTCTTTTCCAGTACTTAACATGCAAATGGCTGCCACTCTGCTACTACCTTATCTGACTGTTACGGTATTATTATCCCACAGCGGTCAGGTAAGTGCAAAAAGGCCCAGACAGCCTTCACTGCAGTCCCACAGCAACCTAAAGGTCCCATGTGGACCCTTTCATAGTTTTCACGTGCCAGTTAAGAAGAAAGTCCACTGCGACCTGAACAGATATCCTTTTCACACATTTTACAATTATCCATGAATTTAATAGGAATAGCTAGCTACATAAATATAGATGCTTGATACCTGCATTGATAGCAATAAATATGAGATGTGATCTATGAGTTTTAATAAATCACAGGCTAAACATGAGTCAGCACTGTGAAGAAACAATTCTACACACATACCATTGCCCTCATCCTCTGTAATTTATCTGATGCATATTTTAATTTCCCTGTTCCCTTTCCTATCTTTTCTCCTCAATCTCTGATTCAAAGATCTGACTTCTAGACTGGAGCTGGAGCAGATTGCCTGAGCACAGTTCAATAGCAGCGACAAGGTTCAGCTACTTATGTTTGCAAGTGTGAAAAGGAAAGCGAGAGAGACAGAAGGATGGAGATAATGGCCTGTCTTGCTTTCGTTGGCAGCAGAGAAGGAGATGTAGGGATAAAAGAAAAGGAAGATTCCCACCAGCTGTCAAGAAGCAATCCATCGCTGCGAGAGGGAGAAAGAATAACCGTTGTCAAGGGAGATGTGAAGGCTGCAGTGTAATATATGTGAAAATCCAAAGTTCCTTACTTCCAAGCAATGGGAACTCGATTGCTTATTTTACACAGGAAGCGGCAGGAAGGGACTTTTGTAAATGTGCTTCCAATCACAGAGAGAGAGATGCACACAGAATACTCCCTAGCAATAAATAGCAAGCATTGTCAAGGGGTGTGGTGCCCTGATTATGGAGCTCAATGAAGGCTACAGTATAGCAAAACAGGCAGCTTCACAGGCCCACCTTGTGGAAGGTACATTTTTATGTGTCTGAACATGAGACACTTTTTCCAAAATGGACACCTTCAAAAAGCCTTGTCTGGTGATATTTGCAACTGCCTCTACATACTGTGTTTCTATTTTTATATTTAATATCAAGTAATAGTAAAGCTGTGAAAACATAAGTGTTCCTATTCAACAAGTGCAATTATCTACGTATAGATTTGAAGATGGTAATTTTTTTCCGTTTAGCTGATCCCTTCAAAATGTTGCAAATAATAATCAAACACCTTTTCACTCTCTTTATTCCTAGATTAAATGTAATGGCATACAGTTCTTAATCATCATTGATAGGAGAGGGGGAGGGGGAGGACAGGGAGAGGGAGAGGGAGAGGGAGGCAGGAGGAGAGAGATTTCTTTTTTGCATAAAACAGAAGCAAATGCAGGGGGAGGACATTTTAAAGCCATCTTGCTTCAAGGAATGAAGCTGCTGCACACAGCATTACTATACATATGTACATTACAAGTATATTATATATAAATATAATATATATAATCTTGTAACCACAATAAATATTAGGAAGGGTTTTTGTTTTTGTTTTTTAGGCACACAGCTTAGAAAGATGCAGAATCTGCACAATCTTTCAGAGTCCTGAAGCGACTCACTTGTACATAATTTTCACACTGAAAAAAACAAATATAGTATGTAAAATACAGCCACATCATACGCAGTTCCCCAGAATGAGGAATTTTGTGTTTCCAGCATCATTAAACTTGGTTTCTAATACTATTGCTCTATACAGCTATTACAGGTAAGAAAATATTTTGCAGGGTTTCAAATTTGTTTTGATTTTTACTCAGTTAGTAGCCTAAGGAACTGGGAGTGCTTAAAAAAAAGTACAGGATATCTACAAAACATATATACAAATAACTGTAGTCAATAAAAGTTTGGCAAACTCTTTGGAGGAATTTTTTTTCCCAATACAGAGGAGTTAGCTTGTGTGAACCAAGAAGGAATTTCCAGATAAAGCTGTAGAGAAATATGAAGTCACTTTAAAAATTGCTACAAACTGAGGTAACACCTGTACTTTAAATATAGAAAACATTCAAATTAAATGCAAAAATAATTTGTTTAAAAAAATGGCAATCCTGGCAAAGCTAGGCCATCACTGATTTTTGTTTTGTTTCATTTCGTTTTTAGTGTGCATTCCTTCCAGTACAAATGGAAACCAGAGAATCAAGCCAAAGGGAACGTCCAAGCTATTTGTACTATATGCCACGATGTTTTGAAGCACATTGTCACAGGGCACCTGAGATTGCACTGTAGTCAGTGAGGCCAACGACTTCTCTTAAGAGAACACACGTGCAGTGGTTCAGAATGAGAATAAAGACAACAACACTGCTTTGCAGCTACAAGTCAGACTCTGGCATATCTGACATGTTTGCCATTATATAACCAATACCATAGCGACCATTTGGTGCAGTATCCACTGCTGGAGAGTTAGTCTGTTTTCGGTAGATGTTTTTGCCAAAACTTGGGGATGGCACCTCGCTTGGGCTCTTCCCGTGGATCAGACTGGCATCATCATCCTCAAGGTTCACAGGCTCTTTTATAATGCGCCCTCTTTTGTAGGAAACAGCTGCCAAACTTCCAGAGCTGTCATCAATCAGGTTGCAGCGCCGAATCAAGTAGACCACAGGGACAGGCAGCATAGCAAGAAGAATCAAGGACATACAGACTATCAGACCCCAGGTTGGGTAGCTCTGGAATTCTTCAGTTCCCTATGCAAACAAACAGAAGTATGAGAAATGCAATCAGCATGTCTTCCTGCCCAAAAAGCATATTTCCCAATCATCTGTTTTCTTGCAAATATTTTTATTGATTCATCCCAAATTCTAAATCCCAAATTCTCCAGTTCTCACTATCCAAATTACCTAGATGTGTTTGTAAAAACAGAATAATTGCATTAAGAGGCTTCTACTTTTCCTTTCTTTTAAAATGTCAGACTTTGGACAGAACACTCTTGACTGCATCTTTTTTTAGGACAAAGTTGTGACTTTTACCCTATCCTGTGTGTCTGGTTACATTTATGAAATTCTGCTCCAGTTCTATCTTTCATTGGTGATTCATAATCACATCATTGAACAATCTGCCTCATGGGCAAGTAAATCAAGGAAACAGAGTCGTCATAAGATCATTCCATGCCTTCTCTATGGAACCACCTGGTTTCCAAGGGCATGCAGAAGGAGACAATCTTCTTTCATAGGCCGACCAAAGGAGTAGATTGTTTCCAGTCCTCCTATATTAATTAACAAATCTCCCCACACACACACTACGTTGTGTTTCTATGCAGACAATAAAGGTACAAACAAGGAAAATCTGCTAAATTAATACATGGTGATGGTGCTAATATTAGAAAATAATGATTCTGTCTTCTTAAAAGTCTATCAAAGTCTATTGTTCTGTACACTGACTTGGCAACTGGTGTTATAAAAATCAAGTCTTGAGCACTTAACTATGAAATTTGACTATAAGGAGATGAGAGAAGAGCAGGCAAGCACAGTGGCCAGAGCCTGGAAGACAAGCCAAAAGAGGCCATTGATATGTGCTAATATAGGCAAAATGCATATCTAAAAGATGCCCCCTGGGAAAAATTGTGGCTAAACAGCATGAATTAGCTAGCATGAGCAGTGATACGGATCACCTATTAATAAGATATAAAGTTACGGGGCAGGGGGAGCCTTTCTACACTTACCATTACTGAGTCTGGGCCAGTGAAGCCCACTGACGCAGAACACAGCATGATGTGGTCTGTATCAGTGCCACTGCATAATGACAGTGGTCCAGACCAAAACCCACACCAGTCTCAAGGTTCACATAAGCCTTGGGGCCAGGCTTTAAAGGGCTATGAATGAAAGTTCCTAGCCTTGGTGGCATCTGAGGACCCATTTGGTGGCACACTTTAGTGCACCACCAAAATGGGTCCCTGGTAGTCAGAAACACAGATGCAGATTTTCTGCATGCTTCCATGCTCCAGACTAGGCTGTGCCAATCCATCAGTAGACCCCAGTATCAAGGTCTATGGAGATTTAGATCTCCTCCTGGTCTGGATTATATTCCAGCCTATACAGATGGAGTGTATCCATGGCAAGCAGGTTTCACAGATTTGCAATAATATAAGTACCGATGAATCCCTGAAGAGGACTATGAAGGATTCTAATATGGAACAAAGGCATGTCCAAAAATATCCTAAGATATTACATAAAAAGAAAAAAACTTCTGTGAGACGAATGTGACATAAATTAGTACATAGGATGTGATGTGAACTGAGTTCCAGTATGCTTCCTGTTGCACAAGGCAAGTATATGGTATGTGTGCAATCCATCCTATCTATCCCCTTTAAACAAGGTTACAGTGGAAGCACAAATACCTGTTCCACTTCCTATCTACATTCTTATCTGGATGATGATAACTTAGCTACAGTTCTGGTAACCTCTCACCTAAACTATTACTATGCTTTGTATGTGAAGATGCCTTTAGAAAAAGTTTGGAAGAAGTAGCTGGTCCAAAACAGGGCTTCAAAGACTATGTGTTTTCAGCACATCCTAACAGTGATTTATCAACTCCATTGACATCAAAGCCATTTCCAGGTCCAATTTAAAGTTCTTAGGACCAAAAAATGTAGTAAAGCGAGTGTCGCAAAGAAAGTGATCTCAGTGGTGGCACTATGCTCTGGAACAGAATCTCCAGAGACGCCTGCCTGGCCCCATCCATGGAAGCCCCTTAATTTGGATCAAGGCCACCCCCACTAGTCTAGTTCTGTCTGCACTGGACAGAGCCAGAGCCAGATATATGTGTCTGTGTGTGTGCGTATAATTTTTTAATATATGGTCTGGTTCCTACAAGCTATGAGATACACTTGTTGGTGATCCACATTAAAGCATCTTAATCTGGATCATGGGTCTCCCAATCTCCACATTAATACAGATCAAGGAGGCTCTGACCCTACACTGTATTTATTTGGGCCCATATCTGAACCATGGACCTAATTCCAGATCACTGCTGGAGAAGCATGTAGACAGCATAACTCCTTGATCCAAGAGGTACTTCACATGCCATAACACACACCTGAAAATCACCCATCCACAAAGATACAAAGCTAGGAACAATCCTTCAGAGGCGGGGGAGGGGGGCACTGTTCCACCACAATAAGTGCAAAAAAATCCTAACATTTAGTTACCTAAAAACCAGGTAAGAGAAAATCAGGTGAATTTGGATCATTGTCACAGCTGAATATTATAAATTTATATACCTTATCAGGAGCAGGCACAATGCTGTGTTTGAAAATTAAGATGACACCCTTGGATTTACTGCCTAGGCCTATGATTATTTCTAAATTTTTATTTTATTTTATTAAAAATATATTCATTTTTTTAAAAAAAATTGTATGCTGTTCTAGTAAAGGGAAACTCATAATTTTGAATTAAAAAATGAAAATAAAAATCACTACCATAAGGTAGTGATACTATCTTTCCTTGCGATAAGGTAGCATGTTTCAAATACTTCAAAACACTAGCTTTTCATTAATAACTTGTCCCTTAACGTCTTACACTATCTGTGAAAATAGAAGCTTATTGGTAAATGAACAAGTGTTCCTCCCTCCCTCCTAAATTGCAAATTAACATCATAACAACTTTTCATGGTTAGGTTCTGGAATATATGTTTTGTTGCTTTGTGCTTAGGACTGTAATAAATTCATATCTAGACAACTTTGATACTTTTGTTTGTTTAGATAATTAAAATTAAATGTTCCCATTTGAAAATCATTCTTCTTACCTTATCTTCAATCCATGCATTATAACCAGGAGGACTTAATACCATTTGGACAATGCTAGCAACCAATAAAGACAATAAAACAATAGGGGAAATATATTTCCAGGTATAGTAATAGTACTGGTTTGGTGAAAAGCCCAGCATATCTTTTAGGTCTTCCATAAACCTAGAGATGGGGGGAAATAACACTTTTTAAATAATCTGGGATTTGTTTATTCATTTATTTATTACAGAATATTTGTATCATGCTCTCCATTCACCGACTTCATGGTGGGTTAAACATCACAAAGAAAAAAAAATACTAAAACACAGGAGGGAGATGAATGTGTGGTCCAAAACAAAAACCTCAAGTTACAGTGTTTTTTAAAAAAGAATCTTCTATGTATATTAATTGATATATAAGAACAAGTTAATAAAAATATTAACAGCACCTACACAGGAGCTGTAATGGTCAACAATGGTGGCAGTTCCAGTTGGTAATCACATTGCATCAGAGAAATTAAAGATGTGTGCTTACTTGTCTATCCCATAAATATAAGACATGGCAATATTCTCCAAAATGACAACAATAAGCAGAGGCAGGGTAGCCGAGTAGTCATCAAACATGGTTACAAAATAATTACCAGACCGCTGTACAAATATTAGACCAATGCAGAATGCCACAAGACAGCAAGCAACTGCAAAAAAACACAGAAAATAGTGATACTGAGATAAAGAATTCATTGATAATCTTAATACTACTGTGGCCTCATTACTTGGAGGTGCCTTCGCCACACCTGCCATTGTACGTGGTGGTGGAAATGGCTTGATCCAGAGATCAAAATATGTGACTATCTTGGACTGCTTTATAGCATGCAAACCACAAACTTAAATTACATAAGAGAATGCAAAAACTAACTGCCTAAGTATAACATAAAAAAAAAAATTGCAAACACACTTTCTGTTGATGAAATTTTACGTCCAAACAGGACTTTCTCAGATGAAAGAATTATGGCATTGGTCTCTGGACTATATGAAACTTATCATGACACCATAGCTGCAGCAATTTCTGGGAGCAAATTTGTTTGTTTGTTTGTTCGTTCATGTATTTATTGTATTTACCTGTCCTTAAAACTTTAGGCCTGAGAATAGTTTAAGTAATTTAAAAGCACAGTTACAGAAGCTATAAAACAGAGAAATACTAGATAAGCAAACAACTGAAACTATTTGACCTGCATCCAGACACCACTTACTTATTCTGCTATATTTGCATATTCTAGAATAAAGCATGGATATTCCAGCATACCCATGCTTTATTCCAGAATATCTTAATATAGTAGAATAAGTAAGTGATCTCTGGATGCAGTGTGAGGCTTACATCTAAGTAGACAAACAAAGACTACACTAGAAAGGTGACAGTATTCAAACTGGATTTTCATGGTAAGAAAAATTATAATCCTGATCAAGGCAGAATGCCAATTTCATCAAAACTGACACAGCAGTGATGGAAACAAACTGTTTTGAACTTACCAGTCAAAATCTCTTTTCTCACTTTGAAAGTGTCAACTATGGGTGTAGTAATTCCTTCAATGGTTCCAAACATGCTGCCAAGGCCTAGATTTACCAGCATAAGGAAGAACATCACTGACCAGAAGGGAGAAGCAGGAAAGTGAGTCATCGCCTCTGTAAAAGCGATGAAGGCTAAGCCAGTTCCTTGGACAGCCTGTGAATAAAATTGACAGAAAGCAGACCAAAATGAAAGCAGAATATTTTATGGTAACAAGAACAAAATCACATGATTTCAGTTTATTCAGTAATTTTTCACTTCTGGAAGGCAACAAAATCCCCTCTGCAGCTTCCTTGGTTAGAGCAACTTTAATGACTGAGGGAGCCCTCTGCCTCAGGACACACATGCTGGCAGCCAGAACAGTCAATGCCCTTTTCTGGATTATATCCTGCAACAGGGACCTTCCATCCACATGCTAGCACAGACTATAGCAGACCTCAGTTGGGGTCTGCCATAGATTGTATCACCATGTGGATGCTAGAAGAAGAAGAAGAAGAGTTGGCTTTTCTACCCCATTTTTCTCACCCATTTAAGGGGATCCCAGTATACCCAGATAAGAGTCCGGCTCCCTAAGACCAAACTGGCTCAGAATAAGGCCCAGTGCAAAAAGGGCCAAGGTGTCTATTTTATGCAGGTTTTGCCCATTGGCAGCTTTTACAGAATAATCAGTGGTTTTCTCTATTTGGAGCTAACATCTTTGGAGGCTCAACTCTAAAGATATTGATAAGTGAGGCTCAGGTTGTTTGGGCAACACACACCCTGTCCATACAAGAGGAAGTGTTCTTCCTTTGGTGCATCTTACAGTATGTTGCCAAGATAAGGGCACAGCCTAAGATAACATAAAAGCACCCTAAAGACAGTAGTATCTGGCATTCATGTTTTCATCCCACCTCTAATCCACCATGTCTACTCCAGAATGTTCATGAGAAGAGGAGAAGCAGACCCATGTGTGAAGAGCCCATTTGGTCTAGTGGTTAAAGAGCTGGACTCTATGTGGGAATACTGGCTGTGATTCTGCAGTCCCCCATGAAGCCAGCTGGGTTACCATGGGCTAGTCACAGCTCTCTTCTGACCTCTCACAGCCCAAGGGTGTTCTGTTGTGGGGAGAAGAATAGAAAGCTTTGTCAGCTGCTTTGAGTCCCTTAAATGGGTGAGAAAAGCGGGGTAGAAAAGCCAACTCTTCTTCTTCTATCTGCAGCGTGCCGCCAATGTTCTTTTTTAGAAAACTGCTTCAGATACCATGAAAGTTCTAGAAAAGTGTAAGGCCTATACATCCCTGTATTCTCATGGTGGAGCGGGTGCACTGGAAAAGTGCACAACCCCACGCTCATCCAGTACACATCTCACCATTACCTCTCCTAAGAATGTTGTAAAGTATAAGAGATGTGTTAGAGTGCTTACTCCTGACAAAGTTACATTGATGTTCATTTAAAGAGCCACACAACAGCTTGCTGTGACATTATGTCAAGTGATACTAATCATTTCTACTTATAAGCCACAGTGGCCAGCATAAGAGCGGAGTAGGAAAGACTATTAACATTAATCTGAAGTGTTTGTTATGTTTCCAAAGCATGACAAAGAGGATTTTGATGCTTTGATACATCAAAGCACCAGTTACCAGTGGCTTCATGACTTCAAAGGCTTTGGATGAACCCCTGCTAAATCTCAGCCAAACACACACACAAATTTGTATGCTGGCCACTGCTCTTCACACACAGATTTGGAAAAGCCTTTGAATGTAACCTGTGACCCACAGTCAGAAATTCTGTCCATGCTTCAGCACTCACATAATATTCTGGGTTGGCTTAAGGTCCCAGCACAAAGCTACACTTGCTGAAACTGCATTAAAGCAGAATTTCTACTGCATCCCATTCTAAACTCCAGAGTTTAGCTCACAAAATCACGGTGCCAGTTTACTCCCCAAAAATCAGGAGCAACTATTATCAGAAGAACCTTTTTCTTTTTTTAAGCGTGAGGAAATACACAGAATTTGGGAAGGGAAAATACTGTAATATTATTGTGTAATAAAGGTGTGGTTGTTATATTTGCATCAGAGAAAACCATCCCTCTAACCTTATCAAGTTCATCTTCAATCTGGCAAGGTTTTAGACCATCTTGTTCTTTTACTTTCTGGATGATATCGTAAACCAAATTATAATCTTTTGCTGTAATGCTCGAAAAATTGATATGCTGAGGGATAATAGCCTTGCTCAGATTGCCCCTGCTGAGCAGGTTAACAATCCTTTCAGAGTTCCTGCAAAACACAAGAGATACAAATGCACACAACCAATCAAATGAATGACTGTGGGAACTCCTAAGTGAAATATACTATAAATGAATATAAAGAAATGAATATTCATACTGAGTAATGCATTTCTCATTAATGATATTTGCTTTGAAGCCCAGAACAGCAAACACCACCAAAGTTGCCAGCACAGAAGTGAAAAAATTGATGAAGGACACCAGAACAGCATCAAAATGGCAGTCGTTGTCTCTCTTGTTGTAGCTCGAAAAGGCAATGACTCCGCCAAATCCAAGCCCTAAGGCAAAGAAGACCTGAGTAGCAGCTTCTCTCCAGACCTTGGGCTCCAGCATTATTTCAAGCTGTTTGAAATTAGACACAATATACGTCAGCTTCAAAAATTCAGCATTTCTCCAAATGTGAGAGGCAATTAATAATCCAGGAAGATAATCTAGATATCATCTTCACTGTTACATTCAATGCTCAAAACAAATTTCAGCACAAAACTGTATTTGTAAACTATGCAAAGCTACAGACAATCAAGGCTACTTCTTTTTTCTTTTACTGTTTTGCAGTTTTTTCACTAGAAAAGAGAATGAAAATGCATTCATCCAAAATATTTTTGCTAATTTAGTATTTTTTTCTCACAGTTATATCCCCATTTTTATTATTTGATTAATTTAATATGATAAAATCAAAATTATTATTGTGGTAAGTGCATGCAAAATATGATAAAAACAAATAGCTAACCTACAATTTTGGATATAATTATATGTGTAATTTTAAGAAGGATATGTTGAAATGTATTTTGGCACAGTAGCATTTGAATGTTTGGCAAACTATAATGTGTGCATTTGACCTCTTACCCTAGACAACATTAACAGTTTACTTTGAAGACAACATGTGAGGTTTTTTTTTTCTGTGAAGAATAATGCACAAATCACTAGTTAGATATAAGACTCAGGCATGAGAAATTTTCAGTATACTTCAACACCACTAGCACCATGGGGCAAATGAGGGTGGATGGGTGGGTGCGGACACAGAGGATTAGGAGGAGAAAGAGTCCTTAATGAGTTCACTGGACATTTTAAAAAATCACTAATTTAGTTTGCACCAAGCATTACTTCCTTTCGATAAAAATTAAAAGTTCTAGTGTTGTTGTAGCCTTCAAAGCGTGCTCTGTGAATAAGAACTAGAATGAACAGCATACATTTTTGTATACAGTCATAACAAAATTTGATCACTAGATGGTGCTAAATACACATTCCTAATGTCTGAGTTTTCCCTCTGTTGTTGCACAGGGCCAGAAGTGGATCTATTGCTCCGAGTAGCTATTTTTCTATCTTTACAGCTTGTCGGACACCAAATGTTCCAACAACAAATAGCTATGGCTATTTTTGTGAAATGAGTTTTCAAGGTCAACCCTTTAGAGCACATTCATCATTTGATTTAAAGATATTCAGTGTGATTTGAAGGCCTTTCCGCACAGGATCTTATTCTGGAGCAGGAACTTGCTATTTGCATGTTAGGCAGACTACAGCAGGCAGGGCCTGCCACATTAAGCCCAGCATGCAGTCTAGCCTGGGATATAATCCAGAATAAGGTCCAGTGCTGAAACTGTCCAAGATGGAAACAATTCCCACTTAACTGCGTCTGAAACAACAGACAGAGAGAAATGGCCACAGCTAAAGGTCAGATCTCATGTAAGTGGCTTATGGGGCTAGCGGATTGAAAGATTACTGTCTCAACTGCTGAAGGGCAGCTGACACAGCTGGTCTCTGAGCTGATCTTGGAGACCCCCAGGCTTTTAGTTTTGGGGGACTTCAACATCCCGCTCGAGACCAGCCTAACAGGCGCGGCCCGGGAGTTCATGGATACCATGACAAACATGGGCCTATCCCAATTGGTCAACGGGCCTACACATTGTGCGGGTCATACTCTCGATGCGGTGTTTTGTACCGAACAGGCATATCCGTGGGCGGAGGTGGTAAGCACCTCCGCATTGTCATGGACGGATCATTTCCTGGTCAAGATAGAACTAAGAGCCAATTCCTGCTCCTCTGGGGGTGGCGGGCCGATTCGAATGGTCCGCCCTCGAAGGCTGATGGAGCCAATCGGATTTCAGAAAGCCTTAGAGGGTTTAATGGTTGGGAATGCCAGGGATCCTGTCGATGCTCTGGTTAACACCTGGAACACCGATCTTACCAGGGCTATCGACATGATCGCTCCCAAGCGCCCTTGCCATCCCGCTCCTAATCGGAGGCCTTGGTATACGCCAGGGCTGAGGAGGATGAAGCGGTTTGGACAACGGCTAGAGCGCAGGTGGCAGAAGACTCGTCTCTTATCTGACAGAACTCACCATAGGAACTTCCTTTGTTCCTATCGGGAGGCAATACGAGCAGCTAAGAAAGCTTTCTTCTCTGCACGTATTGCGTCTGCAGAGTCTCGTCCAGCAGAACTGTTTAAGGTGGTGAGGGAGATGACGCAGGCACCCCCTGCGCCAAATCCCTTACTTAACCCGACGACGGCCTGCTGTGACGCATTTAATAACTTCTTTGCAGACAAAATCTCTCAGATAAGAGCCGACTTAGATGCCACCACTGAAACAGAGTCGATAGACGAGGCGTCCAGTGACTCCGCCGATGTAGTCATACTGGATCAGTGGCAATCTGTGAGTACCGAGGACGTGGACAAGCTACTTGGCAAGATGAGGAAGACGACTTGCCCTCTCGACCCTTGCCCATCATGGCTGGCCATCCAGGGAGGGGATGCATTGATGAGATTCCTTACGGATATCATCGGTGCATCCCTCAGGGAAGGACACGTTCCATCTTGTTTAAAGGAAGCGGCTGTTAGGCCGCTTCTGAAAAAACCTTCCCTGGACCCCCTGGATATGAGAAACTATAGGCCTGTGTCACTGCTGCCATTTTTGAGCAAGGTGGTTGAGAGGGTGGTCGCTCTTCAGCTCCAAGCTGTCTTGGATGAAGCCGATTATCTAGACCCATTTCAAACCGGCTTTAGGACAGGCTTTGGGGTTGAGACTGCTATGGTTGCCTTGACCGACGATCTGCGCCTGAGCATCGACAGGGGTAGTGTGACCCTGTTGGTGCTTTTGGACCTCTCAGCGGCTTTCGATACTATAGATCATGGCATCCTCCTGGACCGCCTGAGGGGGTTAGGTATCGGAGGCACTGCTTTGCAGTGGTTCCGGTCCTTCCTCTCGGGTCGGTCCCAGAGGGTGCTGCTCGGGGACTGTAGCTCCAGTAAGAGGGACCTCACTTGTGGGGTTCCTCAGGGGGCTATTCTGTCCCCGATGTTATTCAACATCTATATGAAGCCGCTAGGTGAGATAATACGGAGTTATGGTGCTGGGTGTTATCAGTACGCTGATGACACCCAAATCTATTTCTCCATGTCTCGCTCGTCGGCCTCGAGTTCCAATGGCATCTCTTCGCTCAATGAATGTCTTCAAGCGGTAATGGGCTGGATGAGGAAAAACAGATTGAAACTGAATCCAGACAAGACGGAGGTGCTCACGGTAGCGGCCCCGAAACCAAGAATTGGGTTACAACCTCCAGTCCTGGATGGAGTCACACTCTCCTCCAGTGACTGCGTTCGCAGTTTGGGGGTGCTCCTTGACTCGTCACTCCTGATGACAAATCAGGTAAATGCGACAGTCAGGAGCGCCTGCTATCAGCTTCGGCTGATACGCCAACTGCGCCCTTTTCTGGAAGTAAGGGACCTCGAAACTGTTGTGCACGCACTGGTAACCTCATGCCTGGACTTCTGTAACGCGCTCTACTTGGGGCTACCCCTGTACTTGGTTCGGAAGCTTCAGCTGGTACAAAATATGGCAGCCAGGCTTGTTTCTGGTACATCTAGGAGGGACCACATTACTCCGGTTCTGAGGTCCTTACACTGGCTGCCTATTAGCTTCCGGTCCCGGTACAAGGTGTTGGTTATTACCTTTAAAGCCCTAAATGGCTTGGGTCCAAGCTATCTCAGGGACCGCCTTCTCCCGTACAATCCTCCCCGCGCTCTCCGCTCCTCTGGGAGGAACTTACTTCAGCCTTTAAAATCCAGGCTTGTGGCGACCTCCCAGAGGGCGTTCTCTGTTGTCGCCCCCAAACTCTGGAACGACCTGCCGGATGAGATCCGTCAGTTGATATCATTAGACAGCTTTAAAAAAGCTGTCAAGACGGATCTCTTCCGGCAGGCCTTTCCAGATTAACTTTTCCAGATTAATCATTCCTGCTCGGGCTCTCTGACCCCCTCACTCCTCCCGTAGCCTCATCTTTAGTGATGGTCGAGGATCTTAGAGGGACACTGGGGCTATTGGTCTGTTTAATTATGTTTTATAGTTTTTGATATTGTATTTTAATTTGTCATATTGTTTAATATACTTTTAAGGGGGGGAGGGACTATAATGTTTTATTTTTATATGATGTTTTTATTATATTTATTGTTGTTAACCGCCCGGATTGGGTTGCCACAGGGCGGTATACAAATAAATATTATTATTATTATTATTATTATTATATAATCAAACTTTTGGAACAGTCTGATAGGGCATATGTGCTTTTAGATATCATGTTATAATCAACTAATAGTAGTAGTAGCAGAACAAGAGGAGCACATTTTGTCCATAGAGCATTTTTTGCCTACAGGTTTTTCCTATCATCTCTATCTTCTCAAAACTGCATTAATTTTTGTTAGCCTGCCCACATAAAATAAAATATAAACTATATACACAACCTCTGTCATAGTTGCCTAAGATGTACAGAGAGTGACTAAAATATCCTTAGATGCTGTCAGAGATACCAACATGCAAAAGGATTAACAAGACTTCACTTCAATCAAACTACGTCTTGAGGCTTCCCGTGTGACTTTTCTTAAATCTCTTAATTATTCACTGGCTTAGTTTTCATCATTAAAATGTGAGTAATGCTCTGAATCTTCTATCGTGCATTTATCTCCAGGGAAAGGAGTGTCTCTCTAACAGATGTAGCTACAAATGAATTTGACTAACAGCTTGTGAATTTTCATGGAGCAAATTTGAAAATCATGATACAAAGCAGTACTTTGAACATATGTTGGGATTCTACCAGCAATAATTTTGAAAGAATAGGATTTTTTGCACTTACCAGCTAGAGTACTCTGATCTGCTTGCTGGTCTGCTAATCCAGAGGTGTCTAAGCCCTCCCTGGAGCACAGCTGGAGCAATCCAGCTGTGGACAGTTAAAAAGCAATCCACAGACTGACCAGCAGTGACCACTCCTGGGAAGGTGGGTCCATATCTTTTCTGGGTGCTGCATGATGAGTGGGAATGACTATGGCTGCACAGTCATTTATAGCACCAGCTTGCTATGGCAATATCTGACCTCAAACCAGATGCCAGTTCAGGCATTGGTGGATTTCTCACTTTGCCTCCCATGGACAGGAAAGGTGTGTGATGAACTAATGTTGACTAGTGCTCACACTTGCAAGCACTAATCGATGACAGCCCAGCCCCCATGCAATTGATGACTCACCTGAGATTGGTCACACATCCAATTGACTCCTGTGCTCTGCCATCTTGAGTGTGGCATCCTGCACAACTGTATGAGTGTGAGAGCCCTTGCTACAATGACGCTAATGCTTTGCACAGTTGCGGTTGCGTCAAGGGGTCATCTGAGGTCCCAGCACACTTGCACAGGACCACAGATGACCTCAGTTGGCAGAAGTGCAGATTGTCACCAACTAAATGCTAAAGGTAAGGCTTATGTTAGGGTTAGTTTGCTTGTGATGCATGATGTCATACACCACAGCTAGTATGCAATTAGGCAACCTCTGTGCAGGCAGGGGATGTTTCTAGTCTGTAAACACCTCCTGAAATTGCAGATGAACCTGTCCAGAGGTTGCCTAATTGCATACTATGGGCATATGCATACTACCGTCTAGGTGATCAGGCCATGCATACTCTGAGCACTATTGGCGTCCCTTAGGCCACACCAGTGTGTGGAAGGAAGGCTCCTAGTACACTTACTGATCTGGTAACTGCCCAGTGCAGAGTCACCCTTGGTCTGCTTCAAACTAGCCTTGGCATTTCTCTCCCACCAACTTCATAGAAAGTGCAGGTAAATTTGCAGCATGTGTTATTATTTCATATTAATGCCCTCTCTTTCTTACACTAAGAACATTTAAGATATTCTTGTTAATGTTTATGAGTGTGCATACACAGGAAACTAGTTTCTTAGGCCTTTTCCACTTCAGGACTTGTTCCAGAATAAATACAAGAGCTTTCGATCCATACATTAGTAAGGACTATGGCAGCCCCATCACATTTTGTCTGTGTTGAACAAATTGTGGACCAGGTCATGGCACCTAAAATAGCACCCTAGCCCAATACAGCTGTAACCCTTGATATCGTGGCCTACAACCAGCCCAGTGCCGGTATAAAGAGGGATGTGGATGGCATGCTCCTGTGACCCAGTAGACCCCGAAGGATCTATTTTAATGGTACTCACTAAAGTAATACTCAGTGTCCCCAAACAGCCCAAGAAGCTCTCCCTGTCCCAGAACAGCAGATGGGAGTGCAGAAAGGGTGCAGAAAGGCCCTCAGATGAATCCAGAATAGAGCTTATAAACAGTAAATTCAATAAATAGTTTAATAAATGTATTTATTTAAAGCAAACTATTTCTAGAATGTATTTATCAAACAGACACAAAGCATACCTGATATTTCAGACCTTAGAACTTGACCCTATTCTTACTTTCTGTCCTAGTTTTGTGAGTTCTCCAGCAAACTTACCAGTTATACCTGGTAATGCAGGACTCAAACCCGCCATAATGCTAACTAAGTGAACTTCACAAAGTTTGTTTTCTGATTCACATAGGAAGTTGCAGAAACAAAAGAGTAAAGCCAAGGAGTTCCATGAGCTCCTGAGATGAATATCCTTGTCAACATCTTTCCCTGAGGTTCTTTCTCTGCCCACATCCTCCTGGATCCAATTAGGATCACAGATACCATTGAGTGTGACAGCAGTGATAAAGAACAGTTGTTAACAAGCAAAAATGGAAGATAGTGAAGAATGTTAGTAATAATAAGGGCATTAGGAAACAGAAAAACTAATGGCAGCAAATGAAGCATCAAGACAGTGCCTTCTTGTTCTGGAGTCTTGGCTGATGAAACTTCCTCAGACTGTAGACAACCTTTATAACTCTTGCCATAACAAGGAATCTGGTAAAATTTCATGTCAGGCGAGAACAGATACTAAATAGTTAATATGCATCCGATGCAGGATTCTGGTGGTGGTCTGATGCACCAAAAGAAGTCTACGTCTGCCCCTTACAACATTCATCCAAATTTCCTTCCCAGTACTGTAAATGATTGTACACAGCTCCTGTTAATCTTGCTGCTTTCCCTCCTTTTTGTTCTGCTTCTGCTCCTGCACAAATGCACTTAGAATATTTTTCTTAAAAAACAAAATATAAAGGTGGGAATATGTTCTCTGTGATATGGCTGGAATTCAATGCCACTATAAGCCACTGGTCACCTCAAAATAAATTCACAATATGGGCCACATTAGAAAACGTGTGAAAACAATGTGCTTTCTCTGCAGAAAAAAGCACCCCGTAAACACAAGATCACACATTTTGGTGAGATTTCCTTGAAACAGCAGTTATAGTTTAATGTATGTTTTATAATGTTTTATAGTTTTTATCTTTTTATTGTTGTGACCTACCCTGGGCCCTGTGGTGAAGGGCAGGATATAAATACTCAAATAATAAATGTTGGGTAAAACTCTAGCACAGAAATCAGTAATGGTAAATAACTGTGCTTGTCTTAAGCCTGTGGTAATAGTCAGTATCACTAAATATAAACTGGTTATCTCACAACTCCTCTTGCACTATAATGCTGCACACAAAATTAGGTGGTTTGAGAAAGCTTGTCTTTCTAGGCTTGAGGAATTAAAAAATATGTAGATCACCTGAAGCATAAGAATACTTTTTCCTATTCATTAAATTACTATTCAGATTTCTAAGGAAGCTATGATTTGTGTCCCCAGTACTTAATATAGTTGTTTATCTCCTGCCAAAAATTGGTAGGATCTTATGGGGGACACAGGAGGAAACTGGATAGCAACATCTTACATGGGCTGTGTGGAGACATAACAAAAGGGGCACCTCAGAGATGCCTCAGAGAAATAGTGGGTGGATCTCATGTTCCCAACCATTCTCTAATCCACCATCTCTAGCACAGAAGGCTAGTTGTGTAAACAATCCCACCATAAAGTTCTCTAAGTTGCCTCAGAGGTGCTTTTGTTTTGCTGTGTCTGATCACAGTCATGGATAGATATTCTTTTATGGAACACACACGTGCAAGGGGTGTGAGAAACTTCCTTTTGCAGGATTTTACCTCATTGTAAAGTAGATGTGAATGAAAAAGCTGTATAAACATTGGCTGCTGGGCTGGAAAACCCCTGTTCCTGCTCTGAAATTTTTTATTTAAATATGTAAGTAAGATGCATTACTACAATTGCTATTATTACCAAGTGTTCTGTTATATTTCACACCAGGCATCCACTAAATCTACTATCTCCTTTCATTTAAGCTAAACCTAAAACAAAGGTTTAAACAAGCTATTTAAGCACTGAACATATCCCCAAAACAGGCAAATAACATCAGTGACTACCAAGTACTTACTTTTGGGGTAAACATGTGACGAATACCATCCAGTGAACCATTTAAGAGCAGTCCTCTGATTAGAAAGCATATGAGTACCACATAAGGGAAAAGAGAGCTAAAATACATGATCTGAAAAATACAAAAAATGCAATGAATTCAAAACCTATTGCCTCTAACCTCTATCTATGACCTGCTAAGAAATTTTATTTATTTTATTTATTTGTATTTCTATCCCGCCCTATACCCGAAGGTCTCAGGGCGGGTTACAATATTATATTAATCTTAGACAGGTTCCTGCCCTCAGGCTTACAATCTAAAGAGACAAGATACAAAAGGAAAATGGTGTGGGAGGGAACAGGGGTGCTCTGGTGGCAGCAAAGTCCTTGCAAAGGTAAAAATTTTTATTTTATTTTCCTCCTCCATTCCTCACAGGCAAGATTGTTCCTTCATGGCCCGTCTGGAGGCAGTTGGGAGGGAGGGGCCAATGCTGGGAGCTTGATGGAAGGTGCTCAACCAGCTTCCTTCTCTCTTCCTCTCCCAAGGCAAGATGGTATGACCATCTTGCTTTCCCACCAGTCAACCATTATGTGAAGCCTATATTGGCAGCATTATAACCTGTGGATTCATCATACTTGCACTTTACATGCTCAGATCATTAGAAATGCATCTATCCTGAAGACAGCCATGAAAGGGATTCTCACATAACAACATATGACAGGCCACAAACAAACTGATCTAACCCTACATTTGGTACTTATTATCTAAGGAAAGGTTCACACAAAACCTTTATGGATACTTTGAATGCTCCATGAGAGTGCAGTGTTTCCATGACACTGTCTCTTATTGTGTATTAAATTTGCCAGAAAGGCATGACACCCGCATGGATGCTGTACTCTTCCCCCATCATGCCAGCAGAAGCACCAGTGCCATCACTTCACTGTTGGAAGGCCAATCAGAGCACTTCAGACCTCTCTCCTCTCTCCCGAACACAAGCAAGGACCCATTTACTGACATATTGACAATGGAGGAAGCAATGAGATGTGCAAACAGTGCAGCACTATTCTTTAATGTGAAAGGTTGGAGGTGCTAAAGATCCTCCTGTCCTGTGCAGATTCTGACAGAAACTAATATCAAGACTCTTCTGCTTCTGACGAAGGCTCTTTCTGCACTGGGCCTTTTTGCAGATTATATTCCAGAACACAGAGTTGCAATCCGCATGTTGGTGCAGACTACAACAGGGGCCTGCCTACAGTCTGAACTAGCATATGGGTGGCAGCTCCCTATTCTAGGATATAACCTGCAATAAGGTTCAGTGCAAACAGGATCTTACTTTCTATCAATGCAAAAGAGGTTTTAGGCCCAGGCTCTCTGGCTAAATCCACGATTTTGTTCAGTGTAATTGTCCATAGCTCTGTCTACAAAGCAGTGAAGATCTGTGCATTTTGTATTATATAATTACTATAAATACCAGTTCAAATTAAGCAGAGAATTTGAATCTCTAATTTTGCACCCCCAAAATATAAATAATACAAGCTATTTTGTACCCCCTACATCATCATAAATCACCATTCTTATAAACTCCTATAAGGGATTAAGGTAAATGAAGTAACATTGTACTGCACAAACACCTTTGGAGAAAATTTAGAAAATAACACTGAAGTTAGCATCTGAAGTTAAGAAACAGAAATTGCTAATTTTTTCCATGTATTTTCTTGCCTACAGAAGTGTTTTCATTTGCCACTAGTTTTATCATGCCACATTCCATTATGACTCAGTATTTTAGCCCCAAGGAAAGGCAAGAGTTCCCATGTAAGTATTCAGATTCATTTGTAGTGCACCTTTCTGTAAATGGCACCATTCAGCTGATGGATAACTGAGGATCATGTGCAAAAGGGAAGGGAAGTTATCAGGATGCTGTGATATCAGCATGGTGTCAAAGAATAAAGTTATTTTAATGTAGAAATTAGGCAAGTTCCATTCTGGGCAAGAGTCTTTTGAAGATGATCTTCATGGAAAATTTGTCATTCTTACTTTAAAACATAGAAAACCAATTAACTGATGTACAGGACCAAATTAAAAATATACAGTGTCAGAAGTTCTTCATGGATATGTTACTACAGCTTTGCTCATCACAGCTCTCTGCTCCATACTGTGTCGTGTGTAGCAAGGACCTGCCTTATTCAATAACAGCTACATCCTCTGTCTTGTTCATTTGGGGTTTAATTCTCTATGGGTGCTTCCGCACTTACTGGGGGTAAATCTGGATCTACTACATCCAGATTTAGTAAATCCAGTTTCCAGTAGATCTGGATTTATTAACGCCAGTTTACGATAGATAGTACATCTGGATGAAGGTAGATCTGTATCTATTAGATATGGATCTACTAACACCCCTTCCGTCTGCACACACGGTGGAAGAAAGATATAGATCTGGACACACAGCACCCACCTCAAATCTGTGTTCCGGAGGCCCTCCCCTCGCCCACCATGATTGGCTCCGCCGGAGCCCAGCAGAGCCGTGGGACTCCAATTTTGCGACTCACCCTCACCCCAGAAGTGACAGATCACTGCTTCTGGAGCCAGGGGGAACTTCCCCGAAACCCACCCTAGCCCACCCAGGGGAGAGCGCGAGTGATCCCCTCCTTACCTCTTCGCTGTTGCCCCGATTCTGGCCGCAAGGCCCCAGGAGGCTCTGCGCCTGCGTGCTGTGTGCCTCCTGACTGGCCAAGGCAGCATCTGGCAGCACCTGCCATCAGGAGGCTCTCTGTGCAAGCGCGCTGCCCTGGCCAGTCAGGAGGCACGCAGCACGCAGGTGCGGAGTCTCCTGAAGCCTCGCAGCCAGAATTGGGGCTACAGCGAAGAGGTAAGGAGGGGATCGCTCACGCTCTCCCCCGGGTGGGCTAGGGTGGGTTTCGGGGAAGCTTCCCATGGCTCCAGAAGCAGTGATGTGCCACTTCTGGGGCGAGGGTGAGCCGCGAAATCGGAGTCCTCTGGCTCGCCATGCTCAGCTCCGGTGGAGCCAATCATGGCGGGACAGGGGAGGGCCCCGGTTAGGCACAGTTTCACTGTGCGGATGCATCCTAAACGGATGCATTTTCACAGTGAAACACCCATTAAGACTACCTTGAATGTAGTCTTCCGGTAGACCCCATTAAACACACATTAGAGACAAATAGGTGTGGAAGCGGCTTCCCCTATCTGTCTCTAATGGGTACTGCTGAGCGGACGTGGTCTTCCCATTCTGTTCTCAATGGGTGCCACTGTGCGGACGCGATTTCCCACACGTGTGCTTAATGGGTGTTGCTGTGCGGATGCTGATTAGCCAAAGCGTCCTTAAAGGGTGTTGTTGTGCGGATGCGGGTTTCCACATGTGTCCTTAATGGGCATTTAAGGGCATGTGCGGAAGCACCCTATGTTCTTATTTTTCTAATTCAGTTTTCACTATAGCCTTATCATGAATCTTCCTTTCCATTCACCATGGAAAGGTTATTCTGTAGCATGTGGCTCATGTTCTTGCAGCTGAGCATCTCCTTTTGCACTGGAATCCTAAATGAATAGCTTTGAAATTTGCTGCAGAAACCTGCCTGTTCCGTGGATCTGGGCCAACCTAAAAAGGTATAATAGTACTGAGAAAGAAATCTTATTATTTGTGTGTGTGTGTTTAATTATATACTGAGGTGCAATTATAAGCATTATCCATGACAAATGAAAACAAAACTCAAGAGCTTCTCATACCACAGTGCTCCTTTTTATCCAACAACGGCTTCTGTACTTAACGGACTACAGGTTTAATGTTGAGGTTCAACATTCCTCCACTTGAGATAATAGAAGAGTACAGTGAGTCATGCTTCCAGCCTGCTCATGCAGACTTTATGAGAAGAGTAGCAGAGGGGTGTGGTGGTTAACAATGCAGGTGCTAAGGTGGAGAATAAATAATTCAGCAAAAAAGGAAATACTCACTTTGCCTGAGGACTGGATGCCTTTAATCATTGCTAGGCACACCATAACCCAAGCAGCAAGCAAACAGATTGTCATCTTCCAATTTAGACCTCCACTTTCTGATATGGAGCTGGAGATATTGAGGGCTTCTCTGTACCAGTAATAAGTTGTTGCAGAACTTTTTTCACACTCTGGCTCCACAACTGTTCAAACAAAAAAGGAAGAAAAAGGAGTACTAATTGGGTCCTAAAGCAGCAAGTGAACTGGGCCAGGGACCCTTTCTGCTCATACCCCCCATTATTCTTACTGTTCCCAGTAGCTAGAATAGCAGCAGCAGAAGTTTAAAATGGTATAAAAATGGTGCTTCATGTGATTCTTCCTCTTTGTGATCCAAGAGAGGCAATTTAGTAAAGTGGAGGAAGAAGCGTCAAGATGTAAATTATGTGATATGTAATATTTACATGTACTTTGACTAACTACTTGTGTATTCAGATACAGGAATGAAGGGAGGGAGGGGAAGGAAGGAAGGAAGGAAGGAAGCTAGCTAGCTGTGGAGGACATTGTGTTTAGGGTGAAAGACTAATCCCTCTCCAAGTGTGTCATGCCACCAGCCTGAGTGAGAAGCAGTGCTGATGACCTGAGTTTATATCTAGCCCCTTTCTGCACTTACCTGGTAATATGGAATAAGGAGCTCCATAGTCTACATGGTGTGCACAGGATTAGTGGTAATCTGGATAAAATCCTTACTAAGGATGCAGTAGTCTGAATTAGTGGCAAACCAGAATAATCTGTACCAAAACTGTACTAGCACCATCTGATCTAGAACAGGTGGTTGGGCATCCACATGTAGAATGGGAACAGAAAAGAATTGTGACAAAGAATCTGCAAAGATGCCTCTGCTGCCCCTTCAGAACAATGGCCACATTGACAGCAATGGTGTCTCTGCATTGCCTGTGAAGACACCTCATGTCTACAGTGATAGTATTTTTACATTGCCTGCAAGGACACCTCACCCCCATTACCCAGATGAAGAGACTGATCAGTCAGGATGTGGGCAAACTGTACTGGGTTTGGGAGGCTGTCTCTGATAGTTCACATCCACTAATATGGAACAGTGCTTAGGCTTCCACATTGTTTTTCTCCACAGAAACCATTTGTTGCCATCCAGCCTGGGTAATGCAGATGAGTCCTGCTGCAACTGATTCATATCTAGCTATTCCAGATTCACTAATCCGGAGTAAGGAAGGCTGTTAGTTCAGAAAAGATCCTGCATAATGAAGAGTCAGGACCCCCCTCCCCCAATTGTGTTAGTGCTGGGAAGTTGTTCTCTTGAGCCAGCAGAGCCTAGGCCATTCTTGCTAGAGCTGGGGCGTTATAAGTGGAAGGATTCATCAGCCCAAGTAAAAGAATAGAAGAAAGTCATAGGGATTCCATTTCAGTCATAAGACTGGTGTGTGTGTGTGTGAGATATTGAAATGGTATATAGAGAAGAGTGGTTCAGAGAAGGAATTTTAGACAAATTAAGGCTATCACCCCTTCTGTACTGTGCCTGTCAACCTTCGTACCAAGTGATATGCTATGAGTAAATCATTACTCATCATGGATGAAAGAGCTAACCTGGCATATATTGTAGAGATCTGGTAGTGAAAACTGCCCCCCAGGATACCTGGTGCAGCTCCAGTTCAGGCTTGTGGCGCAACATGCAGGAGTCACCATAGTCCTAAACAATCTATCCCTATCAGAGTGGACTCTATTTTGTGACTGAAGTTGAAGAATTGTTCCTTGTGCGCTCCAGAGAAACAGAAAGGTCTTGGTGTACTGTTACCTCACTGCCCAACAGCTTCCTTATCTGTCTCAGATGTGGTGTTTGAGGTCACCTGCACAATGGTATTGGGGGACTTCAGTTTATTTGCTGAAGATGCCACAGGTCAATTTGGGTCTTCATGGCCCACATGAAAACCATGTCTCAGTATGACATGGGCTAGGGATGTGCATGAATATTTGTGATATTTGGAATTCATATGAATAGGTACAAATTCTGACATTTGCAGACAAATCGAATAGGGCCTACATTCATAGGCCCTATTTGTCTGCAAATTGGATTATCCAGTATTCATCGAAGCATCAGTGAAAGATACAAACTTGAATGTATTGAAGTATAAAACTTAGCAAGGTCATGAAAAGGCTCAAAAGCAAGGTCAAAAAGCTTATGGAGAATCTAGGCATAGACAGTAATCTGATTTAAGAAGGTATATATGTAATCAGAGGAACAAGGGAGGTGAATGATGGTTAACAGAGTGCAGAGCTAAGGAAAGCTACAAGAGACACTGCAAAGCTGGAAATGAGAAGACTGTCTTGCCCAGGTCAAAAGAAGGAAATAGCAAGTAACAGAGGCTGTGTGGGGCAACAGAGAAAAAAAGACATTAATTATCAGGGAAGAAACAACAGCTTTGGCAATGCACTATATATTGGGATAAATGGCAAATGGCAGATAAAAATAAAAGAAGGATGTTTGTTAGTAGGAGAAGCTGTCAACAAATACAGACCAGCACAAGAGGAGGATATCTTTCATCTTAGCCTTCATGCTGCCTTGAAAAGTCTCGGGATCTATAGGAGCAGGTGTTGGTCCTGCTTTCAGTGTGAACTGTCAAGCACCATTTACCCTAAAACAGGATTTAATGCAAATCGTTCTGTTCACAGTTGCATCATTCATATATTAGCAAGTCCTCCCATGGACTCACTGACATGGAAATGGTGCCAGGTAGCTTAGACTTTTGCTTTCCATGCATTCACAAAGAAAAGAAGTTATGTTTTGTCATCCACCCTGCCCGGAAAGCTTGTAGATGCCTTTCCAGGGAAAAGCACATTTATTTATCAAAAAAATCGTGAAAATAGATTACCTAAAAGAGTTTGCATGGACCCCTTTTGGATTTCCCATATAGGCAATATTTCCACCAATGTGGATGAAGCCCATGCTTCAGATGATAATTTATCTCCTAAGCAGAAAATTAGAGGGACATCTGATTGATTTAACAGGAGGAAGGCCTAGATTTTGGTTACAAATTGCAAAACACTGATATGGTATTTACTCCAATTTCCTAAAATATTAACAACTTTGATTAATAAATTTGTCTTTGACTTTAAAAAAAATATTTACTGAATATTTTACTGTTAAAACCCTGATCCAGCTTCAGCTTCATTCCTAAAGGGCATTCCCAATTAATGAAACTTCAAAATAAATAAATAAAAATACCAGGACTTGATCCAAGGTTGGAGTAAGTAGCTTTAGCATTAGCACCAAAGCCAGTAATCCAACTACAGTCAAGTAAATCTGAACTGTGCCACTGAATTAAGCTGAAAGTGCAGCCAGACTTTCTAATCTGTCACTAATATCAAATTACGTATACAAGAAATCTAAGTTTTTTTAACAGTAAGTTTAATTGGAATAATGTTCCGGAATAATATGAATCTGATAAGCAGTAATAAAACTACTTAGTATCAAGCTAGGGAAAGTTTGCACAAGATTTCAAAGTTCCCTATATGCCTGCTTCAGGCACATGAAAAAAAAATATAGAAATGCAATTAAGAGTTCCTTAATTTATTATTTGGCAATCAAGGCATGTGGTCACCCAGACATAATTAAAGCCTAGAGACATATTGCATTTTATTGTGCTTCAGCGTTTGCCAGAATGGGATTATTTCATTGTGGCCATGAATGATTGCCTAATTCTTGTTGATCTATGCACCAGACATAACATAGTCTGATTATTCACAGGTATTTCATTTTTTTTCCTCTTGGGCTTTCTGTTGTTTAATGTTAGGAAAGAAAAATCAAGTATGGAATTAATTTAGTATGGAATTTAATTATCTGAATATTATTTAGAGGCAAGCGTGATTTTGTTCCAATGTTTAATGAGTAAAAGTTTAACATATAACACAGAAAGTTTCCAAAAACTGCACCTTTTTTACTCCTATGAGCAACGGAAACACAGTACTACTGTTTAAGTTATCTAGGTAAATTCAGTGGCAACTCAAATCAAGACAAAAGGGAGGGCCAGCTGCACAGGTTGAAGCTTTTGATATATAAGGTTCCCCTTTGACCCTATCAAAAGCTGTGTATGCATCTGCAGAAAATGAAAAGGCAGCCTTGTAGGACTTAAGGGAGGCTTCCAGCTCAAGGTTTGCCCAATCCCTGCTCTTCCTACAGAAACAATTCAGGCACTCCACTAGTATATCTAAGTTTGGAGGAAATCATGTGTTTCCACTTCTGCTTTTTCACATATGAAAGTTTTGATCCCAACTCTAAGACTGATGTTATTGTTCAATTTCACATTCACGGTGGAGCAGTTGTAGAATTCATAAACATGTTTAGAATATAGCATCTGAGCTGAGAAGAGGGATTTTGAAACAAACAAACAATACTTGGAAGCACTGTGTGGATATAAACTGCTCCAAATTTATTTCTCGGTAAACTTCACAATTCTAACTAAACATAAATTCTTCATCACTTTATGATCAGTGAGATACCCACTCTCAGAATTCACCCAGATGCAATCCAGGAGAGATGGGGAAGGCACTTTAAGCAAAGTTCCCTTTGCATGTCACTTTAAAGAAAAGCAATTTGGGCCTTTCCGCACTGGCCACTGAAAAATGGATCTAAAAAGATCGGTTTTTCGTCAAAGTGTTCTTTCTGAGGATCTGTCCCAAAGTGGGCCCCGGACATCTGCATACATGCAGGGATGCTGTGGCAAGGCCGGATCAGGCGGCCAGATTGTCCGGGTGCTGCATCGAAGCCGCAGCACCCAGGGCAAAGGCAGCCAGATTCCTGCACCGCCAACGCCGCTCCTGGAGCCGCGGAACTGGAGCATGGAGCTGCCAGTCACCACATGTTTTTGGCAGCACGTGGTACACCAGGGAGGGCAGAAGGAGGCAATCGAGCCTGCATCCACCCTCCCCAAGATGGCGGCCACCAGGACAACCGGCCTTCCCCTCTCTGTGTGCAGAAGCGTCCTGCTTCTGAAACGGACTGAGGCAAAGGGCCGGATTAAGACCTAATTTTTCAGGTCTTACATTAGGGTCAGATTTCGGCAGCGAGGTCGGTTTTAGAACCAGTCTTGTGTGCCGAAATGCAGCAGCAGCCTCCAGAAAGGGGCTCTAATAAGGCCCCCAATGCGGAAGCATCAAAAGTAAGTGTTCTTAATCTATCCTTAATGTGTGTCTATATCCATTTTTAGGGGCAGTGAGGAAAGGCACTTAGATTCTTTTAAAGTTGAATGTACCATATGCTCTGTCAAATAGGGACCATTTGACAGACAAGGGAGGATTCTTGGTGTAAAAGGACTCGAGAGGCAGGAAGTGCCTTGCATGTCTAGAACATGTGTGTGTGTGTGGGGGGTCATTTTCACACTTTCCTCAGACATTTTCTGTCCAAAATGAAAGTACCACCCCACCCCACCCCAAGGAAGCCTTACATCTGGATCCAATGGGGAGTAAGCTTTCAGAATACTGTCATTCTGATAGTAACAGATAAATTAAAAAAAGAAAAAAAGCACAAAATTTTTATTTATGGTCACAGACCACAGACAGAAAATAAAAATATATTGAAATATCTTTTTAAAGTTTAGCAACATGAGTGATAAAACAGTGAAGTTTAAAATAGTCTGATGAAGAAATTTAAAATAGTATATTTTACTATAAAATATATTTTACTTTTATAATATAAAAGTAACATTTAAAATACAATGTTCCTCGCTTTTCTGCAATCCTTGTGATTATTTTAAAATTTTGTCATGGTTCTGCTACTTTAATGAAAACATACAAAGCATGAAAAGAGCAGGGAAGGAATGAAAGAAAGAAAGGCTTAAATACTTACAGGTATGTGAGGAATTCTTTACCAAAGGGCATTGATCCCATGGCAAAGGGTGCTGAAAAGACTGAGAAAAATAAAATAAACTCCATCCAATGATGACATTGTAGTAGAGGGCCACAAAAAAGCATACCTATGGAAAAAGTAATGTATATTAAAAAACATTTTTTACCAACTCCATAGGCATATTTAAAATATTTTTAAATAGATATGTAAAAAACAGAATACTATGATCAGATACAGCAAGAAAAATTGAGGCAACATCTTCATTTTAAAACAGAAAAAACTCTTCTTCTGAGGCATGTAGGGGAGGGCGCTTGAAATGACATCTCTTGTCTGTGTTTTTGAGTGAGAAGGCATCAATCAAAGTGGCACTCAGAAAAACCTCTGTTGATGATAGCAAAATTGTTCCCATAGACTGGCACTTTGGATGACGATCACACCTTGTAATTGGGGGGGGGGGCACAACTGCCATGAAGTGCTTATTTCAGCTGCAAATGGAGAAATGGCAGAAGAAGGAATTTCACTGGGTGCCTTTTTGGCTGAGCAAAGATATGGCCTGACTTAAGGTAAAGCTCTCTAAGCTTCAATGCAGGATCTAAATATATCTTTCTTACCAGATTGCTTTATGATCACCAGATTGCTTTACTATATTACATGCATGGCCAGCCCTGCAACTTCAACTCATACAACTGACTGGATGAATGGCCAGGACAAAGTTATGGCCTAGCAGAGTGACTGGAGTCAAAACTTATGCAACAGCCATCTTTAACATTATTCCTGTAGTACATTGTGGCTTTCAGAAACTGGGTAACCAAAATTCCCCAAAACCAAACCATGGGTGAATTCCCACTTAGCTCCATTAAAGCGGAATTAAAAAAACAGATGCGAACACACATTATTTGCGTTCCCATTTGTTTTTCTTAATTCCGCTTTAAAGCAGAGCATGTTGGCAGCGGAGCAGCAGCAGCACCCCAAAGGCAGGGGGAGCTCGCTTGCTTGCCGGCTGCTTTCCATTCCCCCTTCCTATGCCTCAGGAGCACCAGGGCTGCTTGGCGGGAAGCCAAGTGAGCAAGCAGGGTGGTGGCAGTGGCCGGCAGCAGCCACAATGGTGAGGACAAAGCAGCAACCGAAATAGCAGGCAGGCAGGCAGGCAGGCAAGCACCTGAGCAAGCAAGACAGCAGCGGGCAGGCAAGTGTGTGGGCGAGCGGGCGGGCAGGTGGGGTTCTGCTTCAAAACGGTTTCAAAACACTCTGATCCAAGTGGGAATGCCCATAAACCATTTCATTTTTTTAAAAAAAGGGAGGGAGAGTTGTTTTGACCAGTGTTTTTTTAAATTTGTTTTATCAGTTTTACTCCTCTTTTTAATGCGAAAAGCCACTTTTCAATGCGGACAGTGTTTTGAAACTATTTTGAACACTCAAAAAAGTCCTAGTGGGAATGGGCCCATGTGACCATTTGGTAGGCCTGCTGGTGGTTAATGTCCATAACCAGGAAGATACCTGAACTAGCATAAAAGAAACACATTCACTTGAGGTACTCTGTATTTTAAGAACAGTTTGTTGAACTCTAGGGCCCTGTCCCCATGCAATTGAAAGTCTGCTGGAACTCTTCTTTTGCCTCTGAGCGGCCCCATTCCAGACTTTACAAGGCGCTTAGGGAGCTTAGGAAAGTGAGACACCCGCGATAAAATACGTGCACTTTAAAGAAGAGTTCCAGTGCTCTTTCGGTGATTTGTGGGTTTTGCTCGCTATATCTGCCTTGAGGACGCTCCGTGGCTAAAGGGGCGGGGATTGCTTGCCTGCACACACAGCCAAAAAGCATTCACACATCTGAGAAATGCAGCAGGTTCGCTTCCTTTCCTTTGTAAAAAGAGCCAGAATTGCTCAGAATTGCAACATTGTTATCAGTGACCTGTGAAAGCCTTAAAAGAGAATGAGCGAACGATCGCGCTGCTGATGCCTGCAGCCGCTGACTTTGCAGGGACGGAAAGCCTTTTCTAACAGAGAACTGAGGGAAAGTAAGTGCTGAAAGTGAATGAATGAACGATCATCTGCCTTTGCTAGGGGCAGGAAGCTGTTTCAGGAGACGGAGATCTGCCTATTTTTCCTTTTAACAAGAGAGGTGGCGGGGGGGAAGATGCGGGGAAAGGAAACAGGCTTCCTTGGGGACGGAAAGTCTGTTTAGATCGCGGCTACCATGGGGACACTTATTCCGGAAGTGGAGGGGACTTTTAAAGTCAGCTATAACAGAGTGACAGTAGAGGAAGCCGAGAGGGGCTAATAAGTCTTTTGGGGATTGGGCCTAGGAGTGTTTCTCAAGCTCTTTTTGCATCTGTTTTAATATTGCCCAATGAGCTAAGTAAGCTATAGCAGACTAAGACCTTATGGTGGTCCAAACTTCTACTTAATCATGAAGGCTGATTGGGTGAACATGGATCATTCACTCAGTCTCACTAACTATAACTACTGGGAGGGTAAACTGGAAAGAACATTTGAAATGTTCAGAAAAACATAAAGCTGGAGTCATTATCTAAGACAACTGAAGGGCGTTAAATTGCTGAAGGCTGAAGTAGTTTAATTTCTTTCATGGTAATATGGCCATGTATGCATTTTTCCCTTTGTAATCTGACATAAATCTCAAGGACTCCACTAATGACAAAAAAACAAATTAGCTTTGTAAAGGAAAAGTGGTCATTCCTATGAAGTTAGATTGAAGAAATTAATAATGTGCAATTTACTTACTATACAGCTTGCAAATCCAATTCCACCAAGTTTGGGGCTTATATAATTCCATACACCAATGCTTCCACGACGAATTCTCTGTCCCACGGAAAGCTCCAGGAAAAAAAGTGGTATTCCTATGACTAGTAGCAAAATTAAGTATGGCACAAGATAGGCACCTGTCAAAGAAAGGAGGTGTTATGCAACTTTTAGAATGTGGGAATATGCTTTCGTAAGAAGTACACATCAACTAACTGAAAATATTTATAGTGATAAAATAGGAAGGCCTCAAGAAGGGCAGTCACTTTGGAAAAGCAGATGGGAAAACTGAACAATTTGGAAAGTATAGCTAACTAAACACTAAACAAAAAAGAATCAAAGACTCTTTCTGCACTTCTTGTCACTTGGTCAGGATTGGTGGGTTTGGAATAGTCTGGCACACTGACTCTGACCACAGGAAGACATGGGCAGGATCAGTGCTCTCTGTATGGATGGCACTGATCTGGATCATCCCATGCCATAGTTGCAAATCTCATGTGAGCTTCTCAGTGCACCCCCACACCTCCAACATCTAGGAACAAAATACCACTGCACCTCTGAAAACCATTCAATAGTAGTCCTGAACACAGAGGCATGCTTTCTACACACCTCCCATAGTCTAGATCAGGGCCACATTTCCCAGAAAATCTGAATAAGGTTCTTGCAAAAGAAAGGCCTTAGAGGTCCTTCTTCTCAGTGGAGAAGTAGTGATTGGTGATCTTGAGAGTAAAAGCAGCTTGGGGATATGTTGAAGCTGGTGTCATTTAAAGTCTGAACTCATGCAGCATTTAGTCTGATTCACCATAAACCCATAGCCCTAGAACAGCATCCCTACTGAGGAAAATATTGGCCAGATCTCTCTCCAGTCTCTTATTTCTCTCCCCAAAGATTATCATTTTTAAGACAATTGCACAACCCCAATGTCCTGCAGAATAGGGCTCTCTCCTCTTTTTTTTCCAAACGGCTCAGCACAAATTTACTCACAGTTCCTCTGCTATTTTTTAATTGATGGCCTGTAATGAATACAATGTAGCAACAATTCAGGAAAAGCAAAGCCAAACTAAAGTCCTCCCCCATACTTCTTCCACTAGAAGTGGGTTAAAGACTTTGGGCCTTTTCACACTTGGCCCAGAGACAGTTCCAGGCAGATCATGGGAACATGTTGTTCACACTGGGGTCCACCTGGAACAGTTCCTAAGGCCTTCTGCCCTATCCCAAGGCTCACTGCCTGTGGACAAGTTAACAGCTGTCCACAAGTTGTTCCACACCATTGGGAACAGTATAGAAGCACCATGAATGGTAACACTTCCGGGTGTTGCTTCCCACCTAGCTTGCTCAACCCTCAAGTAGCATATGGCTAGAGGTGGGCAGGGCATCCAACATCCGAACACAAGTTTTTGAACATGGCCATTTGCACATGCCTTTCACTACTGGGCAGAAATGAGAATGTTCCTGTCTCCAGAGTGTGAATGCTCCCGTTATTCCAGACAATAGCCAGCCTGGAATGGTCTCCAAACACCATTCCATTCAGATAAGTGTGGATTTGGCCATATATATGATAAATGCTACATCAAAATAGCTGGGAATCATGTCTCTTATCAATATACAGCATTTTTACAACACATACAGTATTCAGGTTCAAGCACTTAATAGGTAGGTATTTTTTCATATACATCACTGATAAATTGCACCTAAATGAAATCCTAACATTAGTATCACACCCCACAGAATGTAATCTGCTGATGCTGCCCTCATTTATAGCAAGGAAAGGACAGCTCAGTAATTATAAGAGATTAAATAATTGTGTAGAACAACAGGAAACATTAAAAGGCCTGTTCTGCAGCTATGGGAGAAATAATTGCCCATAATTTGCAATACAGGAGGATGTCAACATTTAAATTACATTCCCAAAGAAAATAAATTCACTTTCACATAGCAATAAATCAAAAGTTTTGCTTACTGTACTCTCTTCAGCTCTGAATAGTGATTCAGGACTGGAAGGAATCCTCACCCCACTCTCACTCCATATTGATGTAGACAAAGTACATCAAGTACAACATGTTCACATCTCCCAGAGATTAACATCTGACACTGGTGGTTTAATAGCTGGGGCTATATCTAAATAGGAGGCTGAAAGCAGTGGGCAATAAGAATAAACCTTGTTTGCAGCAGTGAGGATCCTATACACCCTGAAATATTGTAAGTTGGTCATTTTCTGTTTCTACTACAGGGAGCTGAGGTGAATCTTTTGAAAATAATCATTGGTGGGTCACTTCAGTTGTGGCTTGCAATGGCACAGGAGCATAAAGAAGATGGGACACCAAATCTGTGGACACTTTAATGTACTAGGTGCCAATGTGAATGGTGCCTAAGAATGATGCTGGCAATAATGCAAGCTCATGGTAAGCCCACACTTGCTGGTAGGTAAAATGGGTCTGGTTAGAGTAATTGACCAAGAGGATGAAAGTAGGTGGGTACCTGCAGACATACCAAAAAACATGGAGCTTTTGTTTTGTTTTTGCAGAGAGACTGGGGAAATGTGTGTATGCATCCATGTGTGTATGTATGTTAAATAATCGTGGCTCAGAACATGCAAATTACTGAACGATACATTAATTTGTCATATGAAGCAAATTTTGCTTGTGAAATTATAAAGAAGTTGTGCATGAAGAGATAAATTCCAGATATGCATAGACCTGTTTTAGAATAGACTGAAAAACATAGTATCGGGTAGGTAATGTAAATATGATAATGGAGAAAGACAATATTGAAGAAGCCTATTTTTGCTTCAATGATGATAGAAAAACTTTACCTGCAGCAGTAGTTCAGAAGCTAAAAGAATAAAATAGGATTTCTAACATTACAGGATTTATACATATATAATGTGTGACATATATGTCAAATTTCTCAAATAAAATATTAATTGCATAGAACATCAGAACATAGAACACATTAAAGCCTAATAAGTATGCTAAAACATGAGATTATTCTTCTGAGGAACCTTTGTAACAATCTAGAAGTGACAGCAAGAACTGGATTTACAGAGAAAGAAAACTTCAGAAGAGAGAAAGGAGTGAAAAAATATGCATATTTTCCATGTATCATCAGAATAGTGGGTCTGGAAGTGACGACAGGATATGCAAACAGCACTATGTTACTAACTCCAAAAAATGAATAAGTATAATTTATTAATAAAGTAAAAATGTAAATGCTGGGTTAAAGGTGACTTTAAGATGTATACGTCATAAATTCCAGACTGATGGCAAAGCAGTGAAGGTAGTAGAAAGTTTGTTTCCTCATGCTCCAGAATGTACAAAGAGGGACAGATTTCTGGAGAATGGAGGAGGATATTATCCCCTAAGTAAGGAGACTCTAGTTACTGGAAGGTCAACTACCTATAGATTCACCCAAGTATTAAGATCTCAAGGAGACAGATGCCTTGTAGTCCCTCCTCTCTTAAAATCAGGGCCTTTACTGTGGTGGTCCCCAGACTTTGGAACAACCTCCCTCTGGAGGTACATTATATGGTTTTGGACAGCTGGTCAGAGTATGCCTCTTCATCTGGTCCTTTGATGTTTAGCTTTCTTGAAGATCTATCCTGACAGAGAAGGAAGTTATATTTCGATATGTTTTAGGAATACTCTATATATTTTTTTATTATTGTGAGCTACCCTGGAACCTTCTGGTGAAGGACAGGATATAAATTCTTGAATAAATTAATAGCACAAGTAATTCTTTAGACCTTATATAGGCACTTTTTCACATAAGGGTGCTTCCACACAGGCCCTTAGAACACATTTAGAGACACATACAAGGCACATATAGATTTAACTTTCACATTGGAGGCCGGATCTGGGACTCTTCCTGGCGGCCACTTCCCCGCAAGACCCAACCCTAATCAGGTCTTGCTGCCAAAGAATCCATTCTTCATGAAGACTTCGAAAATTAGGTCTTCAATCCATCCCTTCACCTTGATCCAGTCAGAAGCAGGACGCTTCTGATTATGGACAG
The DNA here is from genome assembly GCA_023333525.1 of Aspidoscelis tigris stejnegeri. Lineage (NCBI taxonomy): Eukaryota > Metazoa > Chordata > Lepidosauria > Squamata > Teiidae > Aspidoscelis > Aspidoscelis tigris. Next base: position 46,072,477 of record JALMGA010000005.1, on the reverse strand, counting down.
GTGAAGGGACAGATGTCCCTGCGGCCACCATCTTGGGGAGGGCGGAAGCAGGCCAGTTTACCTCTTTCTGCCCTCCCCCATGCGCCGCATGCCGCCGGAAATGCATGGTGACTGGCAGCTGCATGCCCTAGTCCCGCGGCTCTGGGGGCAGCGTCGGCAGCATGGGAGGCCGGATGCCCTTTGGGATGGGTGCTGCGGCTTCTGCGCAGCACCCATGTGATCTGGCCACCTGATCTGGCCTCCCCACACGTGTGGATGCGGGGAAGCCTCCTTGGATCCGTCCCTATTTGGGACGGATCCTCAGGAGGATGGCTTGCCAAGAAACAGATCTTCTTTGATCCGTTTCTCAGCGGCATATGCAAAAGCACCCTAATTATCCTTCCTTCGGTTCTCTCTCTTATACAGAGAGCAGCATAGCTAGATCCTCAACTACGGAGGACACTCACCATCTATAGTATAGTAACAACCTGTGGTGTAAACACTGTAGTGGTGTGGTGGTCACATAATGTAACACAAGTAATATATGTTTGTAGGTGTCTGTAACAAATACAGAGTTAACCTTTCTTTGTGTTGCTGAAATTATGATGAACGGTGCTTTTCCGAACATGTTATATACATTGGTAAAAACTAAACACCTCCCAAACTTCCAAAATTGTCAGTGAGGGATTTCCTGCCAATACAAATTATAGCTTAAGAACAGCAGTTTACATCAGTATTGTGGCTCAAATATTAAAACTCTCTTCAAAGAGTGAAATATCCCACCAGCAATCCTGCTCATAGCAAAATAATTTTAAAAATAAATATGACTGGCTCTTCCATATCCCATGGTTTGTTAATTTTAGTCCTCTTTGGCCTTAGGAGACAATAGTTAATATCACAACAATAGGAAAAATGATCGTGAATCAACAGAAAGAACTAGCAATTGACATAAGCAAAACCAATGAGAATATACAGAACCTTACCTCCACCATTTTTTTGACACAAGTATGGAAATCGCCACACATTCCCTAAACCTACAGAAAACCCAACTTGAGCGAGAATATACTGAAGTTTGCTATTCCAGGCTGGTCTCTCATCTTCTACATCAGATCCCTCTTCCACGTCTACATCTTTCTCCTCGGAATCATTAACTGATAGCTCGCTTTTCTTGAAAGCGTCTTCAACAGAGTCTTCATTAGATAGAAGATCCTTAACCGATTCGATGACATCATCATCTATGTCTCTTTTCACTACCTTGCTGTTCTTCGGCATTTGCAATAAGGAAATGATAAGTCCAGATCAATTTCTCTCCAAACAGGCTTTCCAGACACAGTCTGTATCTGGGTTTTGCTAAGTAAGGGATATTTGGAAGCTTCCTTGCTCTTGATGAATGAAGACAAGCCACTGTGCAATGTAACTAAGAAGCTTGTAAGTTGTTGTTGACATAAATACCTGTAAAATAAAATTAAATAATGATAATAATTAAATTAGAGAATTTAAAAAACACAGCTTAGTGACACTGCTGTACCACTAAGCAGAAACACAGAGAGCACCTTTAATAAGAAACACAATAGACAATAACAAAGGAATCATCCTATTATAAAGGACATATCTCAGAATTCACATCAAACAGGGATCAGAAATATAACTGCAAATGTTCAAAAAATAAAAAAGCAAACATTTATTATAAGTTAAAGCTGTTTAAAATATATCTGTATCAATACTTCTGAAATGATAATCAGAAAGCCTCTAACAAAGCATGAACGGATTAAAAAAATATTTATATCATTTTTATTTTTAGTATTACTATTACTATTGTATCATCATCATCATCATCATTTCACTGGCTTCTTGTAACTTATTTCACATTTTTCTTCAAACTATGGGTGCCTGCAGATTGGGATGGAAGCAGTGAAGCATGTTCAATACTTCCGTGCTCTGCCCATCCCCAGGGAAGTAAAAAGATACTGGTTAACCAGCCTCGTTTTACTGCATGCTTACGTTTGATGGCTGACAGCTGACGGAGCGCTCCAGCACAGGAAATCCAAAGCTTCTGTTCCCCTAGTCTGGATGAATGGAAGCTCCAGCACAGGAAATTCAAAGTTTCCAGTCCTCCAATTTGGAGGACCGGATGGAGCTTCAGATTTAAGGCAGAGCATCACACCTGTCTGGAGGCACTTTATAATGGCTATAATCCTGTTTGAATTTAACTGGCTACTGTAGACTATATTGGCAAGAAAGATGTTGAGGTGTACTAGGATAAGTGGCTTAGTTTAAGCCTCTCTAACAAAATCCAGCATCTTCATAGAGATGCTGGCCCATACCCAATTATCAGACATCATTACAAAAGTCAGGGTGGCTCATACCAACCATTGGCATATAAGATTTGAAAACCCATTACTAATATCTTGGAGTTAATCAGTTTCTCAGCTGTATGATTCCGTCTAAAGTTTTCAGCTCACAGATATCTGCTAAAAGTAAAGCACACTTATGCTGTTATACAGAGAGAAAGAACACTCTGGAATTCTTTAAAAAAAATTATTTTTCCTGTGGACTCCAAACTGCCAGAAAGGGAGTTTGGCTGATTTTCTAATTGCCATATTATCTCTTTATCTCTTATGCTAATAAGGTTATATTCTTTTCTCTACTGCACCACACTAGAATTGGGGTTAAGTCTGTGAAGCTGATGGGTAGGATAATTAGGGCCAATAAGGGAAAGGTTTTTTGTTTTGTTTTTCACTCAGTCCATCATTGGTCTATAGAATTTGCTGCCAGAAAAGATGGTAGCAGCAACTAGCCTGGTTAAATTTAAGGAAGGTTTAGACACTAAACAAATTGAATCCAATTTTCTGGACCATACAACTGAAAATATAGACATAAAGAAAACGTACTGTACTGCTTTCTTTTGCTTTTCCAAATTTGCTTCCAATATGTGTATTGTTCATTATTACTCACCTATTAATATGAACACATGTGTATTTGTTGTTCTAGTTTATGTTCTATGATTCATTGTATTTATATTGTGTTGTTTGCTTTAAAATGTTTCAATAAAAATAGTTGACAAATTAATGTACATGTGTATAATTGGCTACCAGAATTGATGCCGAAACACTGCTTCAAGGTTGGAGAGACAGGTGGGATGCCTCTAAAAGTTACTTGCAGGGAGTTGTGAGCAGGTGAAGGCCCAGAAGCAATTGGTGGAACACTGCATGAGACAGGATGATGGTTATTGCTCAATCTAGTTCTTAAGTTCTTTTATTAAAGATTCTTGATGATGCTTAGAACCTTGGTAAAATCAAGAACATGGGATTATCAGGAAGATTATGATGTATGGATGATCTGATTACAATATCTGACACATCACTTATCTTAAAGTCGAGTGCCCTTTCCTTCCTCACCTCTTTATGTGTGTTCCCCCAAACACATGAAAATGTAAACCTTGTAAATAAACACTTTTCTGGGCTATGAGTGAAGATGGCTGCATGGTGACATATATTTTATTGATATCTTAATATCCTTTCAAGGAAGTTCAAACTAAAGTGTAGCATAATGTCCCTGAATGGTCAAATTAGCTAGGTGTTGTTGCAAGCATAATACTCACAGGCATACCCCCATATCCAAGGGGATACGTACCAGCTCCTACTATGGTTACTGGAAACCACAATTATATGAAACATTGGGGAATTGCACAAGATTTCATATGATTCCTGGGAAATTACATGAGACTACACATGATTTTCTATTGCGCCAAGCCTCTAGGAGGCCTAACAGCACTAGTGGGGTGGAGGGGAAGCCAGTCCTGTTGACCATGGATAAGTGAAACTACAGTTACTGGACCAGCAGATACAGGGACACCCTGGTATTCTGGATGTTAAAACTGGTTACCTGAGTAAAGCAAACAGAAAAGATAAATTTATTAACTGGACTTGGGGCAGTTAGCAGATTGAACAAGAGACGAAAAAGAAACAAATCCCTGATTTCAAATATGAATTCATGTTAAAAAGTAATAAGAAGGCTGAATGCTAGGAATAAGTGGACAAAGGTAATTAATTATTGTTAATGAAACAGGAGGAGTGAGCCAATGAGAGAAACTGTAATTTATCCCATTGTTTGAAAAAAATGTAAATAGGTGTGGGGTGGAAAAGGGAAGTATATTGTTGGAAATTGGAATTGTAAAATGAAGTTATAATGGATTTCATGTAACAGACATATATATATATATATATGACTGAAGCCAGGGATTTCCCTCCTGCGATCTTCATGCCAGGGTAAGCCCTCCATCTCCATCATCAAGTACATTGATGTGCTATTATTGATACATAGCCCCTATGTTGACAGGGCTTCATTCAGTACTTGCATCAGGCATCTCAAGTGACAACTTAAAACTGCATTTTGTTTTAATAGTCCCTCTCTCCCAGTTTTGTCATTCTTCACTTCACAGCCATAATGGAACATTGGCTTCTGATAAGCACTGTAGTCAGTCTTCACATGCTGTGAGAATAATAACAAATGCACACTGGTAGCATTATATCTAGAAGATAACTAACCTGATCATTAGATATATTTCTCATAAGCACATCATTGCGCAAAATAATATTATAAGAAAATCCCAGGGGAAAAAAAAGAATGGCACATGAATTGCAGTAATTATATCAGCACATTTATAGATGCTTTGGTTAAAAAATTCAAATACAAAATTCAGGTGGTTTATCAGAGTCTGATTTATCATGCCTCAAAGAATGAGTCCTGTTCCTCCTTCAGCTTTCATAGTCCAAGGATACAACAGTCAGTGTACAGAAAACTCAGCCACGCACAGATTCAGCTTGCCTTTGGTACCACTGCTATAGCATGGAAGCACTTCACTGGCTAAAAAAAATGTGCTTCCATTAACAAGTTGTGAAATTGTCCCCAGGCATAACATACATGATCAACACAGCGCATAGTGCATGTATGAAGGACAGAACTATTTATATTGTTTCATTTAGTTGGGTGTTGACTGTTTTAAGGATATTTCACATGTTTCAATACAATAGGGTTTTGTTTTGTTTTGTTTTATTTTCCATGTTTTTAGATTGACTTGTTTTGTTTAAAGAAATTAAGCAATTAAATATTTATATTTATACTATATTAAATTTATATTAAATATAAACTTAAGCAAACATGAGGGGAATGTGTGTGTTCTGATGCTTCTAACAGGGTAAGTGAATTCCCATCACATCTAGTGAAATCAGATGGGACGGAGCTTTCATTGTGAGTCAACATCATGAACAGATACATCCCCACAGATCATAAAGGTCATCAATCAGAACAACCAATGTGGATTCAGTACCATAACTGAGCATAAAGCCAGACTGAAATGGGTCTACATAATTAGCTTCCTCTAAGCATGTCTGCAGTTGAAATGCAGTAACCTCCACACGATCAGAACTAACCTTTGATTTGGCCTAAGTAAAGCACTTGTGTTAAAAATTGTGGTGTGCATTAACCTTCGGCCCACTTTTATGAAGCTTCCTTCCCCCTGCTTGTACATTGCTGGGCAGGTATCGTATCAATTCCAGGTTGTCAAGATGCTGCAGGTTGAGCCTGGAATCTCTGCAGGCCTCTTTCTGGCTGTAGCTGAGAGAAGCTCCTTTCTGCCACAGCCTCAAGGCTCCTGCTGGAGTGATGCAGGCTTGGTGGAACTGGGAGGCCTTTGCTTGAAAGTATCCTGCTGGATGCTCAGGCATCTCACCACGGCCAAGAAATTGGTTCATGGAGCCAGCAGCGTGTTCTGATTCTGTTCGGATGCAAAGGCTACTTCCTAGTTTTCCAGCAAGCTTTCTTTCCTTCAGTAGCTTAGTTTGGAGCAGGAGCTTTTGCCCTTAAATGGAGCATTAGAAATCTGTGATTTACAGCAAATTACCTAGACCTCATTTGTAGCAGTTTTGGGGCTGTTATGCCATGTTCCAGGTTTCTTCTGAGAACCTAAGTGTTCAGATATAGCTGTGATATCTATCTTCAGAGGATGTTGCTCTTGAAAGAGTCAAAAGCGCCTGGCAAAATCCTCTGAAGATGGATATCATAGCTATATCCGAACGCTGAGATTGAATCCGGCCGTGAAAAACTACGTACGGCCATTACCTAGACCTGTTCATAGTTGTCTGCTGTGCTCTGTTTCTTGATTTGGTGCTCAGGCACTCCTGCTTTGCTGGAGGGAATGGCATGTGGTGTGGGGGCCAAGACTTTCAAGAGTCGCTGTCCAGGCAGATGGAGATCTAACTGGAACCTGGTGGACCAAGAAAGGCTGCCTTGATCTATTACAGACACAGTTAGGGTCCAGATAGAGAGGAACACACATACACTGATTACATCTCAGGCTGGGTGTGTGTGTGTAGGAACTGGGGCGCTTCTAAGGCCATCTGCTGGGACTTGAGAGCAGGAGAAGGTTTGTCCTTGTCTCTGCTTGAGATGCCCATGAGCATTTGGTGGGCCACTGTGTGCGACAGGATGCTGGACTAGATGGGCTGTGGCCTGATCCAGCAGGGCTTCTCTTATGTTCTTATGTTCTTATGCCACAACCTTCTCCAATATGTGAGCTATCAGTTGATAATTATGTAATTCTTCTCAATCTAGGGAAGATCTCTTCGGAAGAGGGCACAAAACAGCCTCTTTAACAGTTAGCAGTACTATCCCATCTCTTCCTCGACTACACCCCATTAAACACACCCCACTGGCTAGCTTTTAACCATCAAGAAAGGCAATGATCAAGGGAGCATGGCGCTGGCCAAATCCCTGAACACAGCTTATTCACATCCTCAGTCCACACAAACTGACTGGAAATACACTGAATCAGATGTTTCTCTGAATAATTCCCCAAAACTATCCCCAAATGTGGCATCCGGTCCCCTGCAAATCTGAGTGACTTTGCCCTCAAAGTGTCTTGGCAAATTTGTCACAACAGAATTTGGATAGCAGCTGTTCTTCCATTTCCCTTAGGCTTGATCTTGTAAACTCAATCAGTACTTAAAAGAGCTCTTCTGGGAGCAGAGAAATAAATCCTTTTTGACACCACCACTACGGCATGGTAAGTATGTGGTAGAAATGATAATGTGCTCAAACCCATGTTCAGACAGGTTCACACCAGGATTTATGTCACCTGCACTCTATCATCCCTCCTGTTTCATTGCCCTTAGCTCCATAAAATACCAAAGTGCTGTATGGGTTCCACAACAGCACTGAAGGCACTTGGGGAGCTTAGCAGCAATGGCTCTAACCTTCTCAGAGTTCCACAGTGAGCCTAGGCAGAAGCACCATCCATATCCACTGGAAAACCCCACAAAGCATCCAGGAATCCCTTAGATTCTATAGGTCTTCAAACAATTTCAATGTGTCCTCCAACCCTGCAAAGGAGAAGTGCTTCTTTTATTTATGTCCAGTGCATATGTTCACTTTTTTCAAAATGTGCTGAATTGGGCTAAAAATTGCAGACCAATTTTAGAACAGTACTAGAATAAAGTTACGGAATATCCTTGAAGTAAGCAGACTGTAGCATATTGTTCTGAGACACAAAATATTATAGCCATTTTCTTTATTTTATTGCAGTTTTCCCATAGAAAAGCATCTAATAACTGGAACGCTGATATATTTGGAATGTACTGTCTCTGAGGCTGCACTTCAAAAACAAATTGTCCCCCAACTTCTTACAAACAGATGAGCATTCAAGCTGCATGAAATGTGAACTTTTACGACTGAAATGTACCAACTGGCTCTAACAAAACATGGTCTTTTTGAAATGTTATATAACCACAGCATTTTTTAAAATCTGTTTTACAGCAAAATCAGAGTTTTTCCAACCATTCAATTTACATCTAAGCTATGATTATCAATACAATTGAATCAAAATTATATAAACTCATTCCATGTATTTTATTCCAATATCTAACAGCGTTCTAAATTGGGTGGAATAAGATTTAGTAAGGGTCTGGACAAAGCTCAGTAGTAAAAAAAAGCATGCTTTACAAGCAGAAGATTCCAGAACTGATCTTCCTGGAAGAAAGTGATGGCCAACTACTTACATATAATGAGCACCAAAAAAAATGGATGTGCATGCCCCAATAATCAGCAGGCATTGAGCTAGACTTGAAGGCATCTTTACCTTATGTTTCAGGATGAATTTAAATGTATTTCTAATTACTTTCATTAAAGTGTTCATTTTTGGACATGGAATGTTCTCTGGGCACAAAAACAGTCCTAGCCTTTTTTCTGTTCACATCTCTGGAAACCCTACAGTTTCAATAAATTTCAAAATGGATTTCAAATAGTTCAGAATAGTGTCATAAGTTAACATCCAATCTGGTAGATTAGGAGGCTTTTTGTACTTACCTGACTGGTATGGTATAATAATACCACACCAGTTTGATAAGGCAGTGGCCCCTTGGTAATCATCCACGCTGCACAAACTGGACTAGCCCTATACTTGGCCAGCAGCTTGTGCAGCGTGAATAGCCACACCTGGGCTGTCCAGATTGTCAAGGCAACATTTGTGGCGACATCTGGTGCCCGCTCAGGCATTGCCATGGCAATCTGGATAATGCATGCAAATATGTACCTGCAGTCATTCAGTCACATACACTTGCCACACCACACCCAGAAGAGGATGCAGATGCATCATCCAGGAACAATCCAACAACTCCTGGTAAGCATGTGACTGCTTTATAGCAGTCCCCAGCTGGACCACTACAGGGAAGGCTATAGCCACCCCCAGTGAGCTGGAGCAGTGGTCAAGTGTAACAAAGCTCACTACCCAGTTAGTGCAAACAAGCCCTCTGATAACTGATGTTAACTAGAACTGAATTCATGTTGTTCATTATTGGACTTTGAGTTCTTAATAGAATAGACACAGCTAAGATTGCCATAAAATGTTTGTGCTTACTCGCAGGAGATAACATACTCATTTCAGAATGCTTTTAAAATTTGCTTTCTTAAAACCATTTGCCATCTCGGTTTATTCTGATCTACAATAGACTTATAAAAGTCTAAATTCATTGTATGTGAGGAAACGGCACTCTTAAAATCTAATAGCAGTTATCATCAGTGTAGCATAGATAGGCTTCTGTTGTCAGCCACCCTGATAACTCTAATGAAGGCAATTTCACTACTTTCATAAATTTTTAATACTCAACTTCATTTTTTAAAAAAAATTAAAATCAAATGTTCTTGTACTTAAAAGGGATTAAAATGGAAAAAAGGCAGCAGGCAAAGACAAAGCACTCTGCATAAATACTCAAAAATAGTTCCACCACCTATTGGGATTATTACCAACTTTAGTTCTTCATCAGAAAATCAAATATTGCACACAAACACTTCCTAATTATGTGTTTCAGGTTGATGTTTCTTTATATAAATTTATCTGGAAGTTTGGTGACGGAGCACCTGTCTAGATATGTAGGGTTAGAACTGACATCAGCCGTAGCCTGCATAGCCAATGACCAGATCATGCTGAAGAAGATTATCCTGTTGTACCAGACCCAGATCTCTTAGAGATAGCCAGGAGTGAAAGTGCTTTGAAGGATTCCAATCATTATACAGGTGTCAGTTGTGGATATCATCAAATACAAACACATCAACTCATCAGGTTTCAGAGGCCCAGATTCAAGCTTTCAGTCACTTATTGTAGAGCTGTGGTGTAGGGGAAAAAAGAGATGAACTAGCTGAATCTAAGTCCACCAAAAGCAAACTCTCTGGATCCTCCTGTGCACGTTCCTCTTATCTCAGGAAAGCATGTACATATTACACTATAGTTCCTGCCCATTCTAGCAGAGGCCCTAGAAGACAGAAAATGCAACCATTATAATGCCAAGAAGTAAGCATTTTGGGAAACTCTCGCATCTCAGCAACAGGGGGAAACAGTACTAAAGAAAACTGAGGAGACAGAGATTGAAAGCTTCAGTACACCTCATGTAATACTGAGTAATTGCCTCGTTCGGAGCTATCCATGGTGCTGCAACCACCAACCTCAATTAGGGGTATACACATACTTTTTGTGTATGTGTTTGATTTGAATCAAATCAAATGCAAGAAAATCTGCATTCATTCAAATAGAGGCCTCTTTGAATGTGGTAGGAATAGAATTTGCTACAGAATGTTCTATATGAATCCAATTTGAATTCCTGCTACCAGTTGCACCTACGAATCCCTTATAAATCCACTCTGAACAAATCAAATCCACTCTGAATCCTCTTTGAATCCACTCTGGATCCAGATAAGGGGTGGGGGGGGCAAGCAAGGATCTCAGTTATTGTACCCAGTTATTCTCAGCTGGGCTGTGGACAGACATAACATCTGACCAGTTTCCAAGCCATTTTGACTTCTGACTGTTCTGGCAAAATATTGCTTTTTTTCTGGAATAAATTGGCCATACTTTAACCTATTTTGCATCTGGATTAAATGAGTTTGGAGCTCATCTCAGATCCTCGGCCTATTCTATTTTACAAAGTATGAGTGCACAAGTGGACTGCTTTGGATGAAAACCATACACTTGTCGGTATGCAGAGGGAAGGCTTCCTATCTGCTCTCATCCAATGACAGACAGCACTGTGGGTATTGTACTCAGGAGATTGAGACTGTCACCATTTGGCTTGGAAGGGAGCATTGCACCTGGTGTATATTTCCTCGTTTCTGCTATGTTGCCTCATTGCACACCTTCATTTACTGATTGTTTTTAACAAAAGAGAAGACACAGGGGAAATTGTTTCACCCACTTCCACAGTTAGCTGGACACCACAGTCCACTCTCAAATGCATGCCTCCACCTTCCTCTCCAAGGAGAAGGACAAAGTTTTTTTCCCTTTTCCTTTGGCAATGCACAAGGAAGACAATCTTTCATTTCATTAAAAGGTAACTTCTGTGATTCAGTGGTTCTAGGACAAACAGCACGGTATAGTCTATCAGTTGTCTTCAGCACTGGCCGGGGATGGGGGGATGCACAAATTGAGACAGCTGAGGCCAAGTGGAGTCCAGAGCAGCTGACAAAAGGCCCCAGTCCAACAAAGAATCACCTCCTCCAAGATGTTTGTGCCCAGCCAAGCTGGAGAGTCACCCAGAGGCCAGAGTGGTCTAGGCTGCCAGCACTAGACAATGACCAGAAGAGATGGGAATGTTCTCCTCCTCAGGCAGGGCTTCCAACAACTGAAAGTCATAAGTAGCTGTCCTTTATGGTATCTGGTGTAGCTGAGACCAGAGCAGCTGACCAAAGATCCCAGTCCCACAAAGAATCATCTCCATTAAGATATCAGTGCTCATCCAGGCTGAAGAGTCATCCAGAGGGGTGGTGGGGTCTAGGCCTCCAGCACTTGATGGCAATGTTAACTACTTTATGAGCTGAAGATGAAAATCTATATATAAATGTAAACCACCAGTAAAGAACTCCAAAGGAGGGGGAGGACATAATGGCTGAGCTGATAAAGGATATTTTTAAAACATGATAATTAGGAAATTAGAAACCTTTTAAATGGTTAAAGTTACATATAAACTACATTTATTATCATATTCCTTTTGTTTATTTACTTCATATCTTAAAAGTGCCCATTTATTTCTCCCCAATGAAGATTATGTTCAAAAAGCATTCACTGCTGGTATTGCACAGGTCTCCATGTGAGAAAGTTGCACTGCAGACTTTAAATAAGAAATTATGTTTGGGGACTGTTTCTTTTAATAGAAGCAGTAGATTATATCATCTAGGATCACACAGAGCACATGGATCTCAAGAGTCTAAAATCATCCCTGCATAGTACTAGTTTCCCATTCTAAATATCATGTGATTACTATACGTGTAACAAAACTGTTCTTGTTGTATAGAATTGTCCTGGCCCATTGCTAAAAACGTTAATACTATGCAGGGTGTTTTTTTTGTTGTTGTTGTTTTGGAGGGGGGGTGTTTGATATGTTTCTTATTTCTAAGGAGTCAGAGGAAAGGAAAAAATGAAATAATCTTGCATTTAAGTGAAAGTCACATGCAGTCTGGGAGGAAAATGAAATTGCATCAGCAACAAACCAGTTTATTCACTTGCTGATGCATATGCAATTCTGTCTACTAAGATAACTTCAATGGGATTTATATTTCCTGAAGTCACAACTATTTAGTTTCAAAGGAGTTGGGGTTCTTACTTTAAAAAAAATGTTTCAGGTATGTAAGTAACATAAGGGAACAGCAATCTGTCATGCTGGCATATGATCACACTTACTTAGCAACTGTTATTTCCATTTGCAATTCAAAGAATACTGACGCTATATTCTAGTGTACAGATATGAATAAGCATCAGCAACTGCATAAGCTTGTAAGAGCAAATTACTGATGCAACTTCCTGCCAGTTTTACACAATACATCTAATTAATTCCCCCTGATATGGAAACAGATTTTTTTTTCAGTTTTCCTTCTGAATTCATACTGATGCAAGAACTATAATGTCTGACCTAATGTAATCAGTTTCAGCTTGCTAATTAAGGCTGTGGTCACACCTTCCCTTTAAACCTTCTTCAGTCCATCTTCAGATCCGACTGCTCACACCTTTTCATTTCTGTTCATTTTATTTGTGGGTTTCCCACAAATAAAATGGATAAAAATGAGAAGGTGAGCACTCAGACCTGAAGACGGACTGAGGAAGGTTTGAAGGGAAGGTGTGACCATGACTTAAGATGACTGAAGAATGTCCAAAATGGCACACCAACCCAGTACTGAATTATCTTAAGGACAACACTTCTGAATAAAACATTACTTAGTGGTATGTCCTGCCTAAGTTTAAGCATATGCAGATATGGACTGTATCCCACACACCAATTCACAGGTCATTCTTATTACTCCATTTGTGTCTCAGGAAAATTTGGCTTTGTAGGACTCAGGGCGTATTGTGACAGTGTGATATGGGTCAGGAGAAGCAGATGGAAGGGGCATTAGCCCAAGTTGCCTCTTACCCTTTTTTCATGAATGGAATGATAACAGCACAATCTTAGGCAAATCTGCATTCACTCATCAAAGAAGCCTGAAACGCACTTTAAACACAATGGAAGTTACTTTTGAGAATATATTCATAAAACTCTATTAGCAGATAAAAATCACCACGCAAACACTTTCCTAGTGTGAGTATTGAGAAAAGTTATGCACTAGTCAGAAAAAATGATGTACACACAAACACACACACCAGAGAAAGAAAGAGACGGTGAGAGAGAAAGAAAAGCTAGACATGAGCGTGCAGACATTTGTCTTTAGGCACCTATCAAACTACTGCAAATTTCAAATCTGTAAATAAAGAAGACCTTGAATCTGTCAGGGAATGGATGATAAAATTAGCACAAAAGGAATGGATAGGGGCAAGGCAGGAAGCAGTGAATGGCACAAAAGCTTAGAATTGCTTGAACAGGTTTTACACTGCTTTCTCTTCCCCACTCCCCCCATACTGTACCATGCGGTCCAGGAAGGAAAATGGAGGAAATTGTACAGTATCTCCCCCCTCCCCAAAAAAGTGAATGCTTAATTCACAAATATTGAGATTCTGCACATTTTTTTTCCATCACAGAAAATCTTGAGAATTCTGAGCGGCCACTAGACATAGATACAAGTTAATATGTAATATTTACAATTAAAAACAGTGCCTAGAACATCAGACCAGTCAGGAGCATCCTGGACTTGAATTTCTGTTCAGCCAAGAAGCAACATTTATGGCCAGGCAGTGCACCTTTATTTATCAACTGCACAAGGTTGTGGGAGGAAGAAATACAAGCCCCTTCCTTCAGAGGAGGTGGGATGCCAAAATCAAAATACATTTAATTTAAACACCAAAACACCTTCAACGTATGTCAGTCGAATCATTTATTTCATATCCTACGTGAAACATATCGCTTGGAAGGACACCGCCTATACGAACAGAATACACAATAGGGCCAAAATAGAAAAACAGGAACCTGCTGGATGCCAGGGCACACCTAGTTGTACGTCTTCCTTTGTTGCCTGTTGCCGCGATCGTAGGAAAATCTGGGAGAGGTTAGGCGCAAGCTTTGGGTGGAGGGGCGCAGGGGATGCTCTCAGTGCCCCGCCGAATGGCAAGGGCGAGGTTGAAAAAGGCAGAAGAGGAGGATAAAGCGCGCCCGGCGGCCGGCACGGACGTCTCCTCATTAACATACCCACCCAAACACGGTGACGTCGCTGTGTACCGGCCTTGCGCCCGCCCACAACTACTCCAGCCCGCCGCCTGGGATGCGGGAGGCACCGGGGAAGTCGAGCGCGTCCTCGTCGCGCCTTGTCATCAGTTCCTCGGGATGGACATCGGCCGCCTGCCCGCCTCTCCGGCCACGACGGAGGGGACCGGTCTCTGCGCCTTCCCGCGCGGGTATTCCAAGCGGCGTCTCTTCGGAAGCGTTTCTCGGCTCTGGGATACAAGAAGGAACGCGGCGCCCTCGGCTTTATGTTTCCCTCCCTCCCTCCCTCCCTCCCTCCTCGCCGTCTCAAGAAGCCCCGACGGCCTTCAGCTCTCGCGCCTTTGCCCCTTGATCCGCCACCCAAAGAGTCCAGGAGCGTCGCCGCTTCGGGCCGAGCGCGGGGACGGGCTTGCTCGGAGTCTCCCGGGCAGTTGATCGGCGTGAGGGGGCCGGCGAAGAACGGCGCCGCGATCAGTGGGCACGGCACCCTCTCGGCTGACGCAACGGCGCCAGGGAAGATGCCCGCCACGCGGTGTCGCCTAAAGGGCCGGGGGCTTCGTCTTCTGGCCCACCTCCTCCCCGAACAGAAGAAAGAAATGGGTATCAAAGACGCAAGTCCCGCTCGCGGAGAGCGCTCGGGGCTCAAGGAAGCGCTGCTCTCGTAAATGCGGCGTTGCCGGAACGGAGGGCGCTTGAAACGGGCGGACGGACCTGCCACAAAGCTCTCTCCAGCCAAGCGATGCGGAGGAGACCCGGTGCTCCCAAACCCCACTAACCTACATGGCAGGCGGGGGTTTTCTCCCGCACCCCGTCGGCTGGATCCAACTGGCACCTGCCGCCCTCAAGCGCATCGAAGCCGCCCGTCCATCCGCTCGTTTGCCCCCCACCCCCACCGCCGGCCCCGAGGCTCCGCATTTCCCTGCCCAACGACACGGCCGGCTGAAGGGAACAGCCGAGGACGCTCCTTCGGCGCCCTTGAGCCGGAGCCGATCTTCCAGCCCTCCGCTTCTGCCTTCCGCACTAGATGCCATGTGCCCCGTGGAATCGCATAGTCCCGCCCGGCACGGATGTTACGCACAACCCAACACACACAGGCACACGCCTTGGGTACCAATGCACAAACGATGCTGCGCGGTCCCCGCTCAAGGACCAGGGCGGGAGGCGGTTCGCGTCTTCCAGGGCTCAGTTTTTCCTTGCCCTGGACCTCTGCTCTCCCAGAAACGTGGATGAGATGGCACTCCACTATGGGCGCCTCGCCTCGCCTCGCCTCGCCACCACGAGGCTTGCCGCCAGTGCATCCCTTCCCCACCTGCCCCCAAAGGGTCCCCGCTGTCAGACGGGCTTTCTTCCCTCTGCGCCTTCCCCGACATCCCCGGTGCCTACTACGAGCCCCCTCAGCCCTCGGCTTACCTTCCGACCGCGCGGGCGCCCTGCAAGCCGGAGCGACTATAGAGCGCGGCAGCAGCCCCTGCAGTGTGGTGATGGAGGCAGCCAGCGGCGGCCAGGGGAATCAATGACTGCCGCTGCCTGTGTGTGCCGGAGAGAGGGGGGGGGCGGCAGGGAGGGAGCGGGCGAGAGAGAGAAATCGCGCTCGCGCCTCCGCGCGCTCCCGCTGTCTGCTTCTGTGCGAGGCGGAGGGAAGAGGGAGATACTCGGCATGTGCGCGGTTCTTCCTATGCAGGGGCGTTTAAAGAGGAGGGGAGGAGGGGAGGGGAGGGAGCGGGAAAGGCAGGGCAGCCACTGTCGCCCGCCCCTCCCTTGACGCAGCGCGCTCTGCAGCAAGAGCGGCGGCGGCGGCGGCATCTTTCGCTGCTGCTCCACCCTGCGAGGCTGTGGAAGCGAGGGAGGCTCCTCTCCTCCCCCGGCCCCTCCGCTCACCTACCCCCCCCCGGCCACCCCCGTCGACGCTGGGAGCGGAATCCCCTTCCCACCGCCCCGCGGGTCTCTCCTCGGCGCCGAAGGACGCGCGCTTTGTCGTCGGAGAACAAAGCGCGCCCGCCCCGCGAGCGCTTCGGACTCTTTCCCCCGCTGCCGCCGCCGCCGCCGCCCCAGCTCGACCCCACCCTGCGTGGCGCTTGAAGCGGCTGCGGCACAATCCGCCTTGTTCGCCATGTGCTTTTCTGGCGGAGGCGACCGCGGCGGGTCTGCGAGTGCGCATGTGCGCGCCTGGCAGCCTCTGCCCTTCGGTCTAAGAGGCAAGAGAAGCGGCCGAGGTCGTGGGGCGGTGGTCTCCGTCGGCGGGCGGAAAGGGTGTGGCTGCGGGGGACAGGTGGCCCGAAGGCGGAGGGATACACCTGCGATATGGGGTGCGTGAAGGGGCCGTTGGCCGCCCGTGGAAAAAGATGGACACCGCTTCGTGGCAGGGCTGTAGCCATAAAGCAGCCGGCGTGAGGAGCTTTTCTCTCTCCTCGTCCTTCTGACGAAATCCTCTCGTGCTCCTTCTTAGGCCTTGGATTTGATCTCGGTTGTCCTTGACAGGGTGTTCGTCATCACTGGTCAGATCCTTGCACCTTGTGCGTGCAAAAGTGCACGAACCTTTGGAAGGTGACAAGAAGGAGCAGTTGGTTTTTATAATTAATACTCTCCTCTGTGGCCTTATGGGCTCAAAATTTAAAACAATGTTGTGAGTTTTATGAAATTTGAAAGGTAAAAACCTGCACATTTTAGAATGTTTTAAGTCTGACCTGTGTAACTAAAGACCAGTGCTTGATTTCATTATTTTTATCACACAACCCTGCTGGGTCAGGCCACAGCCCATCTTGTCCAGCATCTTATCATCTTATCGTTTCTGGGCATTCTCAAGCAGAAAACTAAAGGCAACGCGTTCACCTACTCTCAGCTCTCTACAAATGGCCTTTAGAGGCCTCCTGCCTCTCTCTCTATCCTGCCTCTCTATCCTGTAGTCACTGATACACCTGCTATCCATGGATTTGTCTAACCTTTCTTAAAGCTTTCTAGTTGCTCTCGCCACATCTTCTGGCAGTAAATTTCACAAACAAATAACTCACTGGGTGAAGAAATACTTCCCCTTGTCTGTTGCAAAGTGTCCTGCCCACCAGCTTCATAGAGTGACCTCTGGTTATAGTGCTGTGGAATAGATAAAATAATTTTTACAGCTTTTTTTCATGTAAAACATGGTTTTATATACTTCAGTAAGGTCATCTCTTAAACTCCATAGATCAAAACTGAAGGGGGCTAGATCAGTGGTTCTCAACCTGGGGGTCGGGACCCCTTTGGGGGTCGAACTACCCTTTCAGAGGGGTCACGACAAATCTCCCGCCACCCTTCCCTGCCACTTCCCAGCTGCTCTACCCCCGTGGTTGGGGGTCTCCACAACATGAGGAACTCCGTTAAGGGGTCGCGGCATTAGGAAGGTTGAGAACCACTGGCCTAGATGGTGCAGCCTGATTTTGAAACGGAGATGTTCCAGCTCCTTGATCATTCTGATTGCCCTTTTTCCAGTTTCACAATATTATTTCTAGGACATAAGAGTGACCAGAATTGTACAAAATATTCCAAATATCATGTCACCATTGATTTCTAAAGAGGCACAATGACACTTGTCACCTTATTTTCTATTCTGGTCCTAATTACCCCTGGCACTGAATTTTCTTTTTTCACTGCTGCTGCACACTGAGTTGACTCTGGGATTCTTTGCCCCACTGTGCATCACTTTGCACTTGCTAAGATTGAAGCACATTTGCCTCTTGGTTGCCCACTCTCCCAATGTCAAGAGATCTCTCTGGAGCGGTTTACAATCTCTTTCAGTTTTTACCATCCTGAACAAGTTAGCGTCATTACTAAACTTTGCTAACTCTCTACTTGCCGAACCTTGGGAGATCCCAGTTCTTGCTTCTTTCTACTGTGAGAACTGTTAATTCATTACTGCTCTCAGTTTCCTTTCCTTTAACTAGTCACCAATCCAAGACAGAACCTGTCTTCTCATACCATGACTTATGAGTTTATTCAGGAGCTTTCACTGAGGGACTTTGTCAAAAGCCTTCTGAAAGTCCAGATAGGTCATATCAAAAGGATCACATTTATCCACATGAGCTAACGTCACAAAGGCCACAGTTACACCCTACCATTTTAATCTGTGTCAGGAAGGCAGCTGTATCCAAGCAGTTTTGGGTCTGGAATGACTTGGTTACATCTTCCTGCTGCTGTAGCTGGTAATCTTCAGCTGGTGAGGGGGTGGGGAGATGCTGTGCTTGATATGGAGGAATTCTGGGAGGGTAAAGGGATGGTGAGGTAACAGGTGGGGTGGGAGCAGCCACGATGGGATGGAGAGAGAAAGTCAGGGCAAGAGAGAGGAGGGGAGGGAGATTGGGGCTGGTAGAGGGAGAGCATTGTGATGGCCGCAGCAACAGGGAAAGGAAATCAAGGCAAGGGGTCAGGGGAGGGAGATTGTGATGATGGGGCAGAGGAAAGACTGTCATGGCAAGGGGGAAGGGGAGAGGCAAGACTCGGGATAGGTATCATTTTGGGGGCAGCAGGAGAGCCAGAACTGTGGCTTTCTGGAAGGAGATTAAAACTTTAATGCTGTGTTGGCATTTAAAGATGTAACCAAACAGGTTGGAATTTGGGCTGAAGGATTAAAGTAAAGGTGTAACTGCCACCAAAGAGTGGGGCTTGTCTAAGCAACACAATTAACTGCTAGTTTAGTTTGGCTCCGGATGATGGCATGGTAGGCAATCTTATCATTAGGCAGCTAGACTGTTTGCAGTCCTAAAAGTGTAATGACAAACATGCTGTGTTTTCAGTTGAAGCCAGTTAAAATCACAATCTTATATCAACAAACCCTGCCATGTTCTACGGAGTTTACTACTAGAAGAGGTGGTGACAGCAACAAGGTTGAATAGCTTTAAGAAAGGGTTAGACAAATGGAGGACAGAGGCATCCAAAGGGTTATCCAAAGGGTTAGACAAATGGAGGACAGAGGGGGAAAGAGATGGTTTCCAAAATAGGGACATTTTTCATCTCTAGTGCAGTATAGGTACTTTGGACCTGCACTTGGCAGTGATGTGGTCAGGACATGAGAAGACATAACATTTTGCTAGAGAGCTTGGAGTGAACCACTCCCAAGGTAAAAGCTTTGGAACAATTGGGAATTCGTGACTATGTAGCAGTAAACCGTCAATAGCACACATGTCACTGTTTCTTGAGCCACTGATTAGGACTCAAAGTTAAATCTAATTATTGCAGTTGCATATACTAGCATTTGTTCTTAAATTTCTTGTTATTGAGAACGCTACAACATGAATTATTTCCCACAACTGTACCTATGTATAAGAATCCTGGGATCTGGGTCAGACAGTGCCAGAGACCACTTATAGCAATGCCATTTTGTACTCAGGTCAGGTCATTTCAGATAAAAGAACCCACTTCCTTTGGGTCCACTGACTCAATGCTTTGACTCTGCCAGTTTCTTCTCTTTCATCAAAAGTGATCTGTGCCATGAATGACAGCAACTGTGAGATTGGTGTGATAATGTGGTGCCTAAATCCAGTAACTAATGCATCTTGTTTAAATCTTTTGTAAAGCCTGAAGGTTGTCCAGTTTCTTTGTTCACCCTATTTTTGTTCCTGAGCCCAGGGTGTGTTTTGGGATATAGAAATGAGTGTACAACTCCACTCACTGTCTCTTCACTGTATCTTTGACCCTCTCAGAATCCACAACTTCCTTCCTACAAAAAGACCTGAATTTCATCCTAAGCTTCATGTGCTGTGTGTTCCAGGGAGCTGTGGGTTAACTGATTTGCTGAAGTCACTCTGTAGACAACACTCTTTTCCCCCTTTCTGCTTTCTTTGTATTTTTGCTTTAATCAAATAAATTATTTTCTTCAGCAAAAAGAAAAGGAGATTGTGGCTTGGTGCAGTTGGTCCAATTCATTTTGGGGGCACACTTGCCGATATTGTAAGGAGCAGCAATAGATATTCAAACTGGGAAAACAATTACATTACATTGAGGGACACCACCTCTCCCCAGCTGCAAAAGCTTATGAAACTAATGTGCTTTGTACATTGGACTTATTCTGGATTATATCTTGGAATAGGGACCTGCCATCCACATCCTAGTACAGACTATGACAGGTTCCAGGCAAGGTCTCTGATAGTCTGCACCTGCATGTGGATGACAGACACCTATCTGGAATATAATTAGGAATAAGGCCCAGTGCAGAAAGGGCCTATATCTTATCTTCCCAGAGAATTCTGCCAGCACCACATAGCAACTTATTTGATTGGCAGAGAACATTCCCATGCTAGGTGCCTTGCTGGATTCTGTACTTCACCTCCTGCTTCACTAATTGCTCACACTGCTGCCTTACTTTGGCCCTTTCTGCACTTGCCTTTATTCTGGCATACTGTATATCTCAAGATAGCGTCTGTTGTCCCCATGCAAACGCAGACTATGGATGTTTTTCCACTGTCACTAGAAGTACCCATTAAGTACCCATTAACACCCTATGGCAGGCTTTCCCCTGGGGTCTGACATAATCTGCACCAGCATTCAGACAGCAGTCCCCTATTCCAGAATAAAGCCAAGTGAAGAAAGGCCCTTTAGACTAATGAGGCAGCAGAAATTTTAACTTGACTGTGCCCCTTTACTGCAGTTACAGTAAGCCTGTCCCTCTTGCTACAAGTTCCAAATTTTGAAAGCATTTTTGCTACTAATTCACTCAACTCTAAAAATGTTTCTTGATATAAGTTATATGTTACAATGTATCTAATTGATAGTGTTTTACTGGTGATTGTTCTTTCATTACTACCAGTGGTTTATTATTCTTGCATGCTGTGTAACGGCTAATTTCCAGTGCTACCTTTTAAACTTTAATAAAGAAACTTTGTATTAAGTTCAACTAAGTTGTTTCTCCACTCCCTTGGATTGATTCCAAACATTATTAGTCAAACCAAACTATTGGTCCTAAAGTCCTGCTTGTGAACACACCACTAAAACATGTAGAGCAGTTCCTATAACAGGACAACACAGTTTGTTCACCCCTGACCAGATTCTGTGCCAGCAACTAAAGCTCTTAACCAATTGTCAATCCTCTTGCAACAGCAAATCAACTGACTGGCAGTGGCAGCCCATAACTGCAGTCACCATAAACCAGGCACAGTATTTGGGAACATGGTCAGCCAAATAATGGCCCATTGTGTCCAGTGTCAGTGATGGCTTGTGAAACATCAAAAGACCGACTGGGCAACTCCAGACCCACCCACCCACCCCAAGTCTCTGTGGAGGAGTCTGCCATGGCAAAGTCACAATTCAGGCAATATCTGACATGTGATTCATTTGTTACACAAAAGCTGCTGCACAAAATACTTTGTGCTGTTCTTTATATGGGAAAAGCAGCTGCTGCGGTTTTCTCATAAGGTTCATATAGTGTGTATATATAACCATAGCTGGTACAGAATGTAGGGATGTGCATGAATGTTTGTTTGTATTTGATTTGTATCAAACCAAATGCAAGGAAATTCATCTTTGTTTGAATAGACCCCCTTTAAATGTGGTAGGATTGAAAAAATGTTCAACGCCATACGAACCCATTACTAATAGTATATGAAGCTTCATATGAATGTATCAAAACGTTTGATTTGAACTCAAATGTCAGTTTTTGAGTGTGCCAACATTCGATTCAAATTCAAATGTCTGCATTCAGCTGAATTCAAATGAATTTTGAATGATACAAATATTCGTGCACATCCCTAAAAGATATGCGGTCTAATACTTCGTCTTCAGTGTCGGCCAACATGTTCTGTGATCTGTTCATATGGATTAGCTTTATACAGATGTTCTGTATGAGTGGCTTATCAGTTCCTGGTTCCCTGTGAGTGCATAAACTGTGACTACATTTTTGCTAGTTTATGAACAGGCCTAGTATGCACAGCTGAGTAAATACAGGACCATGAAGAAAGTATTTGCCCTGTTCATGATTTCTACTATTTTTTGCATATTTGTCACACTTAATTGTTTCAGATATTCCAATCTCAGTAAACACAAAATTCAAAGACTGTTTCATTAATTGAAAGGAAAAAGATATCCAACAGCTGTATCACTTATATCTGTAATGAATTTCCAAATGCTGTGACTGTTTGTGGATGCAAACAAACTAGGGATGTGCACGGTTGTCCTAAACATTCGAAATTTGCCCAAATTCATTCAAATGTGGAGATTTGAATTCAAATAGAATGTCTTCACATTTGAATTTAGACATTCGAATGAATTTTGAATTCATTTAAATCATTTGAATATACAGATAAGTATGTATTACATGTGTATCTGTACGAATATCAAACGTATCTGTACGCATTTGCACTTATAATACGGGATGAAAATGGGATGCATACTAAATGTGTACAGATACATATAACACATACGAATGTTGTCAACATTCGTATCTTCAGATTCGTATCTAACATTGAAACAAATAGATTCAAATGTATCGGATTTGAATCTAATTTTGTTGCATTCGGATTTTGAACATTCAAATCAAATTGAATGTTTTGACATTCGATTTGACTCGAATTTGAATGAAAAAAAAATTGTGCACATCCCTAAAACAAACCTGGAAACACCCAGAAGTACTGAGCTTGAATTGTCAAGTTGTTAGCAGTCTTTTGAATCCACGTAAGTAAAATCAAAGAGAAATTTATCATGTATTCTAATACTATCACCTAATCCAATGAAGAGTTCTAGGCTCTTGTGGTGTACCCAGCACTGCCAGCCTCTGCTGGATGTAGTACTGCTTATATAAATAAGGAACATAAGAGCACTGCTGGATAGGGCCACAGCCCATCTAGTCCAGCTTCTGGCTTCATAGTGGTCCACTAACTGCTTCTGGGCAGTCTCAAGCAGAAAACAAAGGCAAAGCCTTCACATGCTCATGACTCCTGCAGATGGCCTTAAGAGGCATCCTGCCTTGCTCTTTAACTTAGAGGAAGTACCTAGGCATCCAATCCAGTAGCCACTGATACACATGTCCTCCATTTATTTACTCCTTTCTTAAAGTATCCAGACTAGTTGCTGTTACCACCTCTTCCCGTACTAAATTCCATAGACTGTTGACATGATGGTTGAAACTGACTCTGTCCTGATTCTCCTGCACATCAGCTTCATAGAGTGTCTCCTGGTTCTAGGTTGTGTGATAAAAGAAATTTTCACTATTCATCTTTTCCACACTGTGCATGATTTTAGACACTTCAATCAGGTCTTCTCTTTTCAAGGCTGAAGAAGATCAGACACTGAAGCCTGATTTTGTAAGGAAGGTGTTCCAGCCCCTTGGCTATTTTGTTTGCCTTTTTTGCACCTTTTAGAATTCCACATCTTTTCTTAGGTGTGGCTACCAGAATTAGATACAATATTCCAAATGTAGCCTCACCATAGATTAGACTTCCAAATGTGACCTCAACCTTCCTAATTACCCCTAGCATTGAATTTGCTTTTTTTTTTCATTTCTGCTGCACACTGAATCAACAACTTCATTGAACTATCTACCAGAACCCCAATATCCCTTTCCTGCTCTGTTCAATTTCAGAACATTTCTGCACTCAAGCAATTACTCCTAATAATCTCAAGGGATGGTATTTGATTTTGATTTCAGTAGAAGTGGAATATTCAGTGGTGTTGCTATGATGAGGTTGTGTTTTGCTTTTTTGAAAAAAAATACAAATGCCCTCAAGTAACTGATTTGCAGAAGATCTTGCATTGGTGAAGGGCTGGTGGTGTCCACTTGCAACTCAATCTATCACCTTCAATCCCAATTTATCTATCTCAAAGTGAGACAGAACTTTAGGGGCCGGGCTGCATTAGGCTATAAATGTGCATTGTATCCAGAAACTATTTAGCAGACAAATAAAAGATCCCATTTAGAATATATATAAAGAGATAATTAGTATGGGATTCAACGGATGGTACCAACAGAAAGGCAGCCCAATTAGAGTGAACATCTGTTTATTTTCTCATGCCTTATCTACGCACTGCAACAGTCTATGGGAACATAGTGAATAGCCATAATAAAACCTTATCTACCTCTGAAGGATATAAGCTTCATTTTCAAGGCTGAATAAACGAAAGAGAGCTTTTTTTTTTTAAGGTTTTCATCAAATTTGATTTCTTTAGGGATCCTAATGAAAAATTATTTGGAATAATTCAGAATCTTATTTCATCTTTACAAGAAAAATAACAAGTTACAAGTGAGAGTGTGTGTGACCAAGGAAACAACACGGGCAGTTTTTCAAATCCTGCTAGGAAGTGATAATGCAGGGGGGTATTGCCTCCTCAGCATTATTGTTTTGTAGCTAAACAGCACCAGCCATGGCACTGTCTTTGCATGCTTTTGTGACACGTACATCAGGGATCCAGCTAGTACTGAATCCCCAGAAGCACATGT
Source organism: Aspidoscelis tigris stejnegeri (assembly GCA_023333525.1). Taxonomy (NCBI): domain Eukaryota; kingdom Metazoa; phylum Chordata; class Lepidosauria; order Squamata; family Teiidae; genus Aspidoscelis; species Aspidoscelis tigris. Next base: position 46,047,937 of record JALMGA010000005.1, on the reverse strand, counting down.
TCCCATCACCATGCATGCATGACCATCTTTCTCAGCCTCCACGTGTTAGTGCGAATGGACCTACCATGGTTTCTCTTTTCCCACGGTAAGAAAGAGCACCATAGCTGGAAAAACTACAACCAGTGCTCAGTTTTCCAGCAATAGTTTTTAGTGCTTTTTAGAGGGGATATAGTAGGGTTATCATGGGGTTGGCAGAGATGTGTATGGCAACCATACCATAGCAGCACCGTAATGGTGCTATATTTCCCCATCTGGATGGGTCAAACAACATCTGGGCATGAACTAAGTTAAATACTCTTGATAATCATATACAGTTCTACATGTGAGGAAGAAAGGGATCAGTCCAGGATAAATCTCCGGCCCACGAGTCAAGTTGGAGCATGAAATATAGTTAGAAATGGGCCAGTCTCGAATCACCAAAGCTGGGGTTTGATTCCAAAATTTTTTTTTACCTTTCCTTTCCTATCCTTTCCATTCTAATGGACTTTCAATCACATGGTCATTGCCATGACCAAACCCATCTGAAGCTGTGAACCATCATGGTGGATTGAAGTTAGTTTTCACTATGATGAACTTCTGGGTAATACTATGCGGCTGTCCTGTCTGTCTGTCTGTCTGTCTGTCTGTCTGTCTGTCTGTCTGTCTGTCTGTCTGTCTGTCTGTCTGTCCAGATGGATAAATGGAGCATTCCACAATCCATTTTAAGAACAGCATCATGTAGTAGGTAGACTACTAGATGAGAGCCTAGGAGTCCCTTGCTTCCAATTCCTTTGCTTGTTTTAGTGACTAGTCAATGCCTCTTTACTGAACCTCACAAGGTGGCTGTGCAGATAAATTGAGAATGATGTGTGCTTTCTTGTGCTCTTTGGAGGAAAGATGAAATATAAGTGTCATTTAAAAAATGAATAAATAAATTATAGACCAACAAGAATTATGCATTCTACAGCCAGAAGTTTCTTAAGTACAGATCAACAGCTGTGCATTCCAAAACTGTAGAACTTGTTAACAATGTTATTTTACTCATTCCATCCTTTTCCTTTTACCTTCAATCCTTCCGATCATCAAGGTCTTTTGTAGTGAATTCTGTCTTCTTATTATGTGGCCCAAGTATTTATGGTCCTGCTTCTCTATTAGTCCTTCCAATGATCAGTCAGGGTTCATTTCCTTTTGTATTGACAGATTTGATTTTCCTGCTGTCTAAGAGACTCTCAGAAGTTTTTTTTTCCGCACCACAGTTCAAAAGCACCAATAATTCAGGATTCCTAATTCTCACAGCCATACATTACTATAAGGCAAACCATAGCTTTGACTATACAGCTAATGTCTCTGTTGTTTAATATGCTATCAAAGAGCCTTTTCTCATTTAGGCAAAAAGGGAGGTCTGGGGATGTTCCCATTTGGAGCAACTGTCTTGCACAGAGCTGCTTTCATTCTGAACGTGGATATGTGCATGTGGGACCATTCGTCAGCCTGGATAGCAGTGGAGCACTAAAAAATGCTGTACAGCTTACATCAGTAGCATCCAGCACAAACCCTTTGCCCTGCTTCTGTGTGACAGATGCATGTGGGTGGGGTGGCACCGTTGCACTAGACTGCCACACAACTCACATGCCACTCTAAAGGCCAGCATGCATGGCTATTACTGTGGTGAGGTCATCACCACTAGTACAGTAGTATTCACAATTAGCCAGCACTTAGAGAAGTACCACGTAACTTTGGGATGGGACTGGTGTTCAAAATGTAAGCACCCTATTCCCGGTATTCACTTTCCTGGATCAGTGTCTCGGGAAAGTAAAAGTGCAAAAAGGCCTTAAGTTTGCCATAGCTTTCTTCCCAAGGAGCAAGATTCTTTTAATTAAGTGGCTACAGTCCTCATCTGCAGTGATCCTTGACCTTAAGAAAGTAAAAGCCTATCTGCATTTATTTATTCTGAACCAGTGAGACCCTTTGTTTTGGACCACAGATGATGATGCGGCTCCAGACCAGCCCCTGCACCAGATCTGAAGCTTGTTCCATGCCCCAGAGCCCCTAGGGAACTCATTTCAGCAGTGTGCTTTGGTGTGCCACCAAATTCCCTGGTAGTCCAAAAGACAGAGGTGTGCCTTCTGCATGCCTCCATGATCTGGACTGGTTCAAACTGGTATGGTAAGATTTCAATACTGAGGGCTAACAAGAATCCAGATCAGGGGCCTACTGATCTGAGTTATTCTCTATCCTGTGTGGATGGAATGTACCAGTGGTAAGTGGGGCTCTCCCACATTCCACACTGATGTGCACTTTCTGGTGAAGAACTTTTCTTCCCTTTCTGTTTGCTAAGAAGTGACAGAGCTGGTTGCCATGATCTTAGGCTTTTTTAAAAAAAGGCCGTGTCTTCACGGCAACCCTTATTTCACTTTCCCTAAACCGAGATAACAGAACCGGATGCAAACGCGAATTTGCCTGTTCCCATTACTTTCAGCTTAATCGCGTTCAATCCGGGTTCTGAGGACGTACGTGACTCGAGGGGGGACTCCAGTGGCTACCTTTTAAAATCCGGTTTTCGGGGCTGCCCTGTCCTCTTCCTCCTGGCGTGAACGCACCACCCATAACAGACCCCTTCACGGAGCCTAGCTGGGTGGCTGCCTTGCCTTGGATGGAGGAAAATCGGCAGCAGGCAGACAGCGATTTTTTCCCCTCCTCTCCCGATTGCTTAGGGCGCGCAGCTGCAAATAAACATTCCCACATCTCTCCAAACGGCAGCTGCTTTTCTTTCTTTCCCTTTTAAGAAGGCTAGCACTTTCAATAGCAAGATGTTATCAGGCGTGAATTGCTTGTTTGCTACAGTGAATTGCTATTCGGGCTGCTGCTGCTATTGGGGGAGGGAAACTCTCGTCCCTTAACACGGAAGAGTTCCCACAGTAAAAAATGTAAAATGTTTCAAGCGCACAAACCGGAGTGAGACCTGCTGAAATGAGGATTAACATTTACAACACTTTGGGGCGATTTAACACTCGGAAATTGTGTTAAGCCAAACTGCCGTCTGGACTGCGAGGATTCAAAACATTTTGAATTCGAAATAAGGGTGCCGTGAAGACACACTCAAAATGTTGAACTTCAACCCAGCTTCTGCAGCTGCAGTCAGCCCATGTCCCTTTGCCTCACAGCACCCAGAAGAATGAAAATACTATTCCCACAGACATGTCCACAGACAACCTTTGGGTTGTCCACAGGCAACCTTTAAGTTGTCCAAAGCAGTTGGCATGGAATGTTTACTCAGGTAAGTGAAGAAAGGCCCCTAAAGCCAAAAAGAGTGAATAACTTGTAGCAAATATCTTTAACAAATGACTTTGTTCATATAACTCTTAGCCTAATTTTTAATTGCTACAAACATTACTTGAAACTATGCATATATGCACCTTGAATTAATTTTCTGCCTACATGCGAAGAACAGAAAAGCATTAAATATAGAAATTAAATGTCATTATGTTTGTGATAGACACCACTGTTATTCCACTTGAGTGTATCAAAACTCCCATAGAGCAATATATTTCCTGAGAAATTTCATTGGAAGCAAAAATGGGGTGGGGTGAGGGGTGGAGAAGGAAAGGGAAAGGCAGGAATGATAAGTAATAGGTTCTTTATGTATTTCTTATACTGCATGTTTTTAGCATCTTTAATTGGAACTTTAATTAAACTCTCCAAGTTAGGAATCTAGATCACAGTTGGATTTCTTTTCTTTTATAATGTGGGGATAGCTTGCCAGGTAGATTTTTACAAATGTACAAGCCTGTAATCAAAGGGGCACACAATGAAAGGATTATGAGAAATAGCTGAGGGTGGGAATGTATTATTTTGCTACCCACTAGCAACTTATCTTACTGGCCAACTAAGCTAGCTATGCCTGCCTCTCTGCTCACACCAGTACAAACTAGTCAAATCCAGTCCTCAGCTAGGCATGAAAATAAGTTCTCAAACTGGAATGATAATATGCTCATTATTAGCAATGGCTGCCTAACCTTTCATGATTTTCATGGAAGGAGTTTTAAATCAAAACAGGCTATTAAATCTACTGTTATTAAAAATAAAAAAGGAATATGGAAAACATGTGTCTTGAGGCAAGACTAAAATGAGTTCTCTCTGGGAAAAGCAAAGGCCTTTGGTTACAACAAGTAAATATATGAAAATACTGCTTCTCAAACTATGGGATAAATATGTGTATGATAAACAACCATGTCAATTAACTTTCCCGTTTCTTTTCCAGTTAACTTGGTTTTCTGATAAAAAATATCATCTGGAAGTGATAGTGTCAACTATTTCCTATTTATTTGTACAAGCTGGGTTTTGGTAAATAATTATGACAATTTGACAAATGAGTTATATACATCTATTTATGTAAATGTCTCAAAATGTTATATAAATTAACAATTTCAACATTCTAAACACATTGGCTTAAATGTTACAAAACACCTTCAAACTAATTCACCCATCCATCCATCCATCCATCCATCTCTCTCCCAGGAAGTACCATATCACAAATCAGTTTGCATATTTTGATGTTTTATTTTCATCATTGAACAAAGGTTTTCAAACTGGCAATAAATTTATGCTAACTACTGTGTTTGGTTTCCTGTAGCACTCGAAGATCCCTTTCTGCACTGACCCTTATTCCAGATTATGTCCCAGAATAGGGACCTGCCATTTGCTCACTAGCACACACATTGGCATGGCCCAGACAAGGCTTGCCAGAGCATGGTTCCTTCGATGGTTAGAAAAAGATGAATTGGGGGAGTTAATTCATTAGTCAGGATGATCGGATTTCACTTTGCGGTAAAGATACTTTGGAGTACCAGCAAATTTAAACAGCGCTTTCTGGAGGTGGCCTCTGTGGTACCCCTTTTGTTACGTCTGAAGGCAGCCTTAGAATGATAGTTTTCATGCTCTTAAAGTCCCATTAAAGGCATTTCAGCACTGCCTGTGGAGGTTCATCTAAGGCCAAAGTTGTGCCTTGTACTTCTGCCAGTGCCTGCCAGGCTTGACCTGCATCACCCTGGCTATATTAGCTCTAAGCCTCTTTTAAACAAACCCTGACATACATCCACAGACAAAGGGATGCAAAATGTGTGGCAGCAAAATGGGCCAAAATCTGCTAGGAGGAGGAATAAAACTAACTCCATTTTCAGTAATGATGTGAAGAAGAGGTCTAACAGCAAAAATTAATATATATAAGAAAGATATATGTTTCTGAGATTGGTATGACTTTTATTGTACAATGTATCATTGTACAGATTTATCATTCTTCCAAAAATAAAAATAAACCTTGGTTTAGAGAATGAGAAAACAAATTAAAAAGATGTTACAGAAATGTGTCCTTAACTTACAGCCATTCTGTTTAATAGGTATAGGAATTCAAGCCTGGTTTTGTTAGGAAAATCATTTGTCAGTTCTGTTCCAGTAATATGGAGTAAATCACTTAGCGTCTACTGCTGGCAGTCATGTATTGCTTGAATGATGTGATCATGTGATCATAACAAGGCTTAAACATCTAAGGACAAGCTGTCTGAATGTATTACATTTTGCAGGACGTCATGTGACCAGCAGCAGCCAGGTCTCACCCTCTTCTCGGTTACCAGTAGCAACAGAAAAGCATGTGATGGTTCTTATGCACTACAGCACCCCCACACAACCAGGAGTGTGAAGCTTTTGGCAAAACGAAATAGACAGAAATATTGATCTTGGTTCTTGGAATTTACCAATGCGGCAATGAGTCAAGTAAACGATTAAAAAAAGGATAAGGTACACCACATTGTCAGTATAATACAGCTTCTCTGTCATCATGTCAGCATTAAAAAGGTGAGATTGTACAATAGGAAACCAGGAACGTGGTAAGTCAGGAAAGCTAATTTCTGCACAGAGGGAAGAGAGTCATAGAAATAAGAGGTAGTTTTTATCACTGGCCCATGGCAGAACAGCATCAAAAAATTTATTTTGGGATGGGGGGGGAACTCTCCCTAATCACTTTGTCCACACAATCCGTGATTTTATACGCTTCTATTATGATCCCTGTGTTCCACTCCCTTTCTAGAGTTATAATCCCCAACTGATCCTTGCAGGTAAACTCGATTCCCTTGATCATTTTGGTTGCCCTCTTTTGAAACATTTTATTTATTTCATTTTATTATTTGCATTCTATCCCGCCCTACACCTGAAGGTCTCAAGGAAGGTAACAACATTTAAAATCACACATATAATAACCCAGAGCTCCCACAGTTGTTATATAATGCAGACTCAAATGAACCACATGGGTCAACACTTTTGTTGAATCGCTTACCTTTAGCACAAGATCTCATCCCTTATCAGTCGTGCTCAGGTCTGTTCTCAGATATAGGGTTAATTAGGTATTTTATAGTTCTAATGTATGTTGCTTTACACTTGATCGTGTTGAACAGTTTCTAATATGCATAGAAGGAGGAGGTGGTGACAGTAGCAAATGGGGTGATACCCACAAGACACCATGAGGGTCTTGTGTATCACCCCAGTTACTGCTGCTGTCAGACGCCCATGCCTCTTGCAGTACTCACTGCCTATACTGCCAACCAAGTCTCAACACCTGAGGAGTTTGAAGATGTTACTACTGTCAAAGCAGAGCAACCAAGGAAGTCATCAATACAGTGGCCTTCATCTAGGTCTTAAAGTCCACAGTGTGCTAAGCTTTGAACTGCTTTCCCTCCCCCACACAACTTTGGCCACACTGGCAGAGGGGTCGACTCAGTTAACCCAGGTCTCCACTTATAGTGAGACACCCTGATCCAACACTGTAAAAGATGCCTCTGGGTGTCCATTTTGGAGTCTAGAGGGGCCATTTACTGTGACCAATCATGATAGCTCTGAAATTTGAGGGTCCTGCAAATGACCACCTCTTCTGTAAAGCGAGTGGCACAATTGCCAAAAAGTGGCTAACGCCACCATGAGTGGAGAAGCATCAGCAGAAGGCTCCTTTTCAAATGGCTGCAGATGCTTCCACTTAGAAGTGGAGATGCAGCTTTAACTTCCCCTTTACTTTGGTGTGCAGCCAAAATCAGTCCAGAGGAAGTCCAGAAAACAGAGGCGTGCCTTCTTCACGCCTCCATGTTCTAAACTAGGCTACGCTGATCAAGCAGTAAACCTTGGTATTGGTGATTCACGTCAATGTTCTCTTGATCTGGATCATGCTGTGTCCTCTGTCCAGACAGAGCAAACCAGCAGTGGGCAGGGCTCCCATATTCTGCACTTACAAGCAGAATGGAAGCCCTTAATGCCATCAACTCAAACTGCTCCATAGCTGCCTTTGTACCAGCTACTATTGATCACTTCAGGTAACCTAAAGCATAGCTAACATGGAGCTTTGCTCACACTTCTGTTATTTGCCTATATGTAGAACCAGTGAAAACAAGACAAAAATAAATATATGTAAAGGAACAGTTGTTGGGCCATGCTATTATTAAAATTCAGTTTTGTTGTTGCTCTTGTTGTAGCTGCAAAACAGTAATCTCAAAATGAAAACAAGCCCTAACTCTAATATAAAAATTGTTGATCTTTCTCATGGCATAGGAATGTACCTTTCTGGCCAAAATAATTCAGTACAAGAGTATTTTTTATTTGTGCAGGCAAACTACAAGTTTTGGTTAGTTAAAAGTGTTAATAATTACATATAAAATGGTTACTTTTATAAAATGAAGTTGCCAAAAGCTTCAGGGCATGAGGAACAGGGGAAAAATAGACTTCAAAATCCATATTTTAAAATGTTAGCTAAATCTAATAAATTATAGTGTTTAATTTCAATTCCTGTAAAGCTATAATTTTGCAAGTGGCTACTTTATAAGTTATATATCCTTTGATAAAGAACATAATTGTGGGGTATGTGGCATACTATCATGGTACTTATGAAAATAAAAAGAGTAGTAATGCATGAAGAAGTAACTCAAATATTTGAACTCAAAGTTCAAATATATTGGGTAGTTTAAAAAAAAAATAGTGAGGCCATCTTGAAAGAAAAGTCTGCCTATTTTTCCCATCCACCATTGTTTCTGTGATGCCAGGGAGCCAATGAAGTCAAGCTGCAAACCATAGGGAGGTTAACACTATTGCCATCTCAAATGATTTAAGTGTGCATAGATACACTGGCTCTGGAACAAAGGATCACTGATTCACTGCAGCTCAAAATCCTGATTCCTGTTGTTGGACAGCTGTCTCTGAACAAGGTTGTCTGTTCTGATCCAGGCTTGTGCCACTACAAAGCTCATATAAGATTCAGTGTCTGCTGTGAGGGCTCAGATCGCCTAGGGGATTCATTTTGGCAGCACAATTTAGAGTACTACTGAAGTAGGTTCTCCTGCTAAATCAGAACAGGGAGGTGTGTGCCATTCTGCACATCTCCCTGGAGCAATATGAATGTTCTAGATGTTTCTGAACTAGAGATAGAAGTTTGCAGGCAGAGATATGCCAAACCAGTTTGAACTGTACTGGGTTATAGCACTATGCTGTATTATGTTGTAGACAGTTTGGCTGATATTTGATTTTATGTAACTGTTAAACTATTACCAAGAACCAGTAGTAACTACTAGAGAGTGTTAGTGGAACTGAAAGCAGCTGCTGTATGGGTGTGGTGTGGCTGAATGTAGCTGCAAAGTGAGAGATTACAGGTGGTTCCCTGGATCAATGTAGTTAGTGTTGTTGTTATTTTAATACTGTAAAACCCTAATAAAAGGAGAAGCTTCCAAGAGGCAGTTAGGGTGTGTTCCCATAGGCAGTAAAATCCAGACTGGAGACGTTTTCGCATTACTCCCGTTCCATTTGGAACGGGAGTAGGACGGGAAGATTAAGACAGCTCCCGGCGCTTTCACCTTTCACACACAGACGCACCGGAACGCGTGTAAACGCGTTCCGTCGCGTCTGTGTGCGAATGCTCAAAGCATCGTGAGCTGTCTTAGCCGGCAAAGGCCGGCCAGGGGCGCGGAGACAGCCGCGGAGGCAGATCGGCAATCAGCTGATTGTCAAACAGCTGATTGTCGAAGCCGCGCCAGCGTCGGAGGCAAGCCCGCAGCTGTTAGGGAGGGAGAAGCAGGCGCGAATGCTTCTCCTCCCGAACGCCTGCGGGCGGCTCGTCCGCGTTCGAATGCATGTAGAGCACTTTAAAGTGCTCTACATTTCGAACGCGAGAAAGACAGCTGCGGACACGTCGGAGCGCAAGCCCCGCTCGGGCAATGCGTATGCCGTGTCCGCAGCTGTCTCCCACGCGCACCGTTCAGCCCCGTGCGAAAACGTCTTGGGTTCGAACTCAGCACCCAGGATTCCCATTACATACGCAAGTAATCCAAATTTGGCAAGCGGTGTTCCCATTCCACTTCTTATCCTCGGATTTTCTGAGCACTATCCTGCAGAAATCCAGGGGGTAAAAACTCCTGGTGAAAACAGGACTTTTCTGACAATTTCCTAGCTGAGCCAGCTTTTTTTCTCCTATATGGGAACACTCCCGTCTCCCGGGCTATTTGAGGCAGCACTGTAGCCTCCTGGCTAATGCTAGCCACATGTGGGAGGGATTTCACAGCTCACCATGCCAGTAATGCCCGCAATGCTAACAGAAAAGGCCTCAACTGGCCATATGCGCAAGCGCAGGTGCCCAGCCAACGAGGGGCCACCCCACCCACATGTGCCGATTGTCGCCAGCCTACTCCAGCCAGAATCGAGCTGGCAGCAGCAGGTAAGTGTCATTCATGTGCGTGTGCAACCCCGGGGTGGGTTGGGGGATGCTGGGTGGGGATCCAGCCACTTGCATGGGCCTGGTCCAGGCTGATGCAGCTCACGGGAACCCAGGGAAGGGACCTGACTGGCCTCCCTACCCCTGGCTGCAAGGCAGCCAATGGGGAGAGGCCGGGGGAGGGTTTTCTGCCCTAACACGTTGAAGCCACTTTCCCATTCGCACATAGGCAGGGAAAGGATGCACTTGCCAGTACAGATGGGAAAGTGGCTTCAACGTGTTTGGGCCAAAGTGTCCTGAGGCCTCTTCGCCTTAGTGCGAAAACACCTCTGGTGTGTGTGCCACACTGGCTGGTTTGACCAATTTTGAATTCAAACTGAACCAAGAGACTTCAAACAGGTTTGAAACACCTGATTTGATTAGAACCAATTTTTGTTTGTTAATTGCATTTTAATCAAACCTGTTTGAACTGGTTCAATCCAGTTAAAATTCAAGCCGAAGCAAACCATCATTTTCAAGTTCATGCCCATCTCTGCTCTAAGCATGCCATGGTAATCCTGTCCTAGAGTCAGCATAGCTTGGCAGGAGTTTCACAGTGGCATGGATAGTTGATTCAAGGTGGCGGACCCTGGTGGTTCCTGTCCAGTCTACAGACCCAGGTCCTTTTCATACCTTCACTGCCTCAAGACAGTTCCAAGGGAAGCAAAGGTGGGGAATAGTTCTGGCACCTGCACTTTGGACTGCCAAAACTATCCCTAACCTCCACAGTGCTTCCCTAAGTGCTGGCAAGGTGCAAACTGTCATGGAACTGTGCAGCACCAGTGGCAATGCAGTGATGGGGCAATGTGGTGTTAATTGCACCTGCACCACCACTCCCCATTCAATTGAAGCCATGACAAGCAGCTGGAAGCATAGATTTAGAGCAGTTGTTACTGATGCTTGGGTGGGGTGGGGTATTGTAGCCAGATAGCCAACAAAAATAACAGGTATGGAGCAGAGGAGGAGGGAACAAGCACAAGAACAAAAGGACAATGGCATATTGAATATATAAAGGCTGTATTCGTGAGGTGTCAGTTGACACAGTGGTGAATACAGGAAGGACCTTTAGACAAAAGGAGGCACTTCCATTTGATAAGGCCTAAGAGGAGCCTTGTTGGATCCTGCCACAGACCATCTAGTCCAACATCCTGCCTCACACAGTGGCCCACCAATTGATTCTGAACATTCTCAAGCAGAAAACTAAAGGCGATACGTTCACCTGCTCTTGACTTCCTGCAAATGACCTTTAGCAGTATCCTGGCTGCCTCTCCAACCTGGAGGCAGCATTGATACACCTGACCTCCATGAATTTGTCTAACCCTCTTCTGGTAGTAAATTAAATATTCTGCTATGTTTGCTGACTTATATAATAAAGACAAGCTGGTTTTCAAAAATGTCTAATTTTTTTGTGTGTGCTTCTGCAGATTTTTTTTCCAGGTTTTTTATGTGTGCAATACATTCTAGTTTCTGGCACCGACTTCTATCAAGGGAAAGTTTCTGCATAGTTTTCCGTTGCCTCACTCTTTCTAATCCTCCAGTCATAACTATAAAAAATAAGTAGTTATTAGAGTAGGTTTTAATTTTCTATATCATATTATTTTAATCTACTATATTAACCATGTCTGTTTTCACAGTATTCACTTGAGATAAAAGAAAAGGCATTTGCATAGATGTTCCATGTTTTTATTTGCCTAGAACATGAACTAGAGGCAAAAAAAAGTGCCTAATTTAGTGCCTTTTGAAAATTTATTTAAATTTCTGTTCTGAATTTATACCTTATGAGTAAAAAACACAATTAAAATTGAACTCACTAAAGCAACAACACATTTGATGCCTTTGCTTTTCTGTTCTGTATCAGGTACAGCTTCCAAACCATATTCAGGAGCACTCCCATGTAGTGTCCATTACAATAGTCCAGTCTGAAGGTTATCATAGCATGAATCACTGGACAAATAATCCCTGTACAGGAAAGCACCTTACTTGGTGTATACATCAGAGATAGGCATTCCTGGTCATTGATGCCACTTGGACCTCCAGAAACAGTGGCAAGTTCAGGAGTATCCCCCAAAGAGTATCAACACCTATTCTTTCCAGGTAGTACTTTCCTCTTAAGTATAGGCTGCTCTCTCACTCCATGGACTTGAGAACCCCTGACACACATTACCTCAGTCTTGTCTGGATTCAGCTTCAGCTTGTTGGTCTGCATCTAGCCCATTACCACCTCTAAGAAATGCTGATTAAGTGCCATCATTAAGCTCCGTCACCTGAAGTAGTGGCAGAGCATTCAAAGGTAAGATACATACATAATAGCATGCTTAATAAAATGTATTATTTCCAGTGGAAACAAAGTGAAGGGTTTTTCTTTACAACTTCTATGGACTTTTTGATTTGCTGGAAGTTATAGTGGTATTTTTTCGTAAAGCAAGCTCTGAGACAGATGTCTGGGAAAGATATGTTCCTGAAAAGGTGAATAAAGCTCTGGTTAAACAGAAGTCATAGTCATACGAGTAATAAATCTTCAGGCAAAGCACAATAAATGTTTCAGGACAGAGCCTGCCAACCTCATCCATTCTTGTAAAATGAATGTAGTTTTAAGGATACAAGAAGAGTGAAAACTGTATGAACCTAAGAGTAAGCACACAATATACATGGATATAGATATATATTTTTAAGGCTCATGATAACTTCATATCGTATTTGCTAAGTTTTGGCTTTGGCTTTGACAGATTTTATGGGTCTCTACAATGGAAACCTTTGTTTCCCTTGCTGTTTGGAAATAGAACACACACTAATCAATCATATGCAAGGAGCCCAGAATAAGCTGCTATATAGCCCATCACCCAGCTACAAGTGGATACTTGCACTGAAAATGTGACTTAGGTAGTGAAGTATTTGCAAACAGAAAATTCAGGTTAGAAGAAGAAGGAGGAGGAGTTGGCTTTTCCAACCCACTTTTCTCACCCATTGAGGGGGACAAAGCTTTCTACTCTCCCCACAAGAGACAGCCTGTGAGGTAGGTGAGGCTGTGAGAGCTCAGAAGAGAGCTGTGACTAGTCCAAGGTCACCCAGCTGGCTTCATGGGGGAGGGCAGAATCGAACCCGGTATTCTCAGATAAGAGTCCGGTTCCCTAACCACTAGACCAAACTGGGTAGGCTGAGTCCAGTCATTTGGTTATTGATTCTATTATATCTGAATATTCCTGAATATCCAGATATAGTGGAATAAGTAAGCAACGTCTGAATGCCATGTAAGAAAGCTTCCAGAACAAAGGGCTTGTCCCCATGCACAATATACTCTGAAGTGAACCTGAATTCGACTTAGAGCATCCCCCTGCAAAGGCTCAAATCTGGGCTACATGCGGAACAAATCATTCAAATCCGCAGTTAAAAAAAAATCTTGCAAACTGTTCTCGCTGTGGATTGGAAGGCAAGCACGGATTATCTTGGAGGCATGGAGACACTCCCAGGTTATTAGAGGAGGAGATTGGTGCATCATTAGTGGGTGGGATTTTGCCTGCGCTCGCTGTTCCTGTCCTGTGCATTGGAGATCGTAACTGCAGCTTTGGTTAGCTTTTTAGTTGGTGGGATTTCCCTGCCCTCACTCTTATCAGGAGGGGGGGTGGAGAGAAAAAGATGTGGTTTCCTGATGCAAGGATTTAGCGCAGTTTGCATGGGGACAGGTGTATTCAACTTGAGCCCATGCTTTCAGTAGTTGCATGGGGACAGATCAATTCAAACTAGACTCTGTATTGGGAATATCCCAAATCCAATCCAAAGCAAGTGGAGTGCATGGGAATAAGCCTAAAGTGAACAGGGATGGTTGCCCATAACTAGCAAGCAACTGAGGCTCCATGTCACCATTATTACATCTTTCAACTTCTTTTACCCCAGAAAATGCAATGAAAACTACTCCAGAGTTAAACGCAACTTCAGGATGATGAGGAAACATCAGAAAAGGTAGAGTGGAAAAAAGAAAAACAATGTTTTCATGCATTGTTCATTCCCATTCTCCATACATTGCAAGGGCAGAATATGAAGGTGATCATGACACTTGCCACTTTAGTCATATTTCAACCCCATGTTTTTCCCAGAAAACACTGCTCTACCTTTGGCAGCTCACATATTTTTGTTGTTGTTCAAACCATGATGATGTCTCTGATGCTGCAGCTGAACAATGCAATGGTCATTTCACATCAAGTTAACTTTCTGAAGATAGGATTGAATACAAAAGAGGGGCCTCAATCTGGATAAAAAATCTGAACCAGAATAATTCATTCCCATGCTATAATGACTTACATATTTTTTCCAGCATAAGCTTTAGACAGATTTGAATCAAATGTGTTTTATGTTAAGTGACAGCATAACTAATCCATCAAGCTAGTTCACCCAATTAGTAAATGAAAAGAGGGTCAACCAGAGAGAATACAGACATTTTTGCAAGGTTAATCTAGTTAACAGTTGAGATGGAATTAAATAAAATCATATTAATCAACAACAAGAGTGGCTCACAAGTAGACACTTTCTTAGAAAGCAACTGTTACCTTTCACATAGGTTTAAAACTTGAGAACTCTTAATTGAGGCACAATCTTTCATGTGGCAGTGTGTATATTGGATTTCAACTTTGCCAAATGTATTAAAAACTGAAGAACGAACACAATGCTTGGGATTAACCAAGTCATGCTACTCACTGATAATCAGTTGCTAAGCAAAAATTAAATGAACCACATTAGCTTATTCAGTAGCTTCCAAAGCAGGAAAGTCAGTCTTGTTACATAATCCCTTCTAAAACTGCTCCTTAGAATCTCATTGCCTGTAGATTCACAGTATTAGAAATAACTGTAAGGATTGGTAAGAAGAGACAAAAGGTAAGATCAGCATAGGGAGCATTCCAGTTCCCTTCTTTCACATTAAGAATAGAACTGTTTGTGGCAGGTTGTGTGTTCAGATACAAGGAATGCTGCCAAGGGGAACAGAAACTCTCCTCAAGCCGTAATGATGATGGCTACAGAATGGTTCTTCAAGCTACTCTCCAGGAGTACTTCAAGCTACTCTACAGTTATTCCACTGTAGCAGGACTTGGGCCAGTATGACATGGAAAAAGAGTGGCATCCATGCAGACACTGTGTTCTTCCTTCCTGAACATTGAATACACAATGAGGGACCAGTGTCAAGCAGATACTGTGCCCTCATGGTGCATTCAAGGTGCCATAAAGACACTGTGTGGATCCTGTCAAAGGGTGTTTTTCCACTGTCACTAGAAGTACCCATTAAGTACCCATTAATGGGTACACAAATGCCATTATGTACCCATTAATGGGTACTTAATGGGTACTTTTAGTGACAGTGGAAAAACACGCAAAGTTTCCCTTAGAGTTCACCTACACACAAAGGTGAGGAAATGCTTTAAATCAGAAGCAAGGCTCAATCCATTAGTACTGTTCAGAAAAAAAGTGTTTAATGCATACTGAGTGCAAAGTATGTTGATCACAGAATATTTTTAATCCCTGCCAAAGCTGGTCTGAATAGCCCATCTCACACCCAGCGAACACTGCCAGCCCCTCTGTGCACCGTAAGTAGATTGGTAATTATGCCAATAATTCTTCAGCAACATTTGTTTTTGTTACTACCCCAGCAGCCGAAAATATTTCTCCCATAGACCCATCTGGGCTACATTCCACTTTCAGAAGACCAATAGAACTCTGTACTCAGTAACTCTTCTTCAAATTAGTGACTGCAGAGCTTTTGCAAACATATGCAACTCAAGTTGATTAGCAGTTCTATTTGTCTTCTTACACTTCACTCAATGGTCTCCATGGTACACCTTCTTCCATATCGACCTGCCTATGCTTTAAGATCTGTAGGTTTTACCACTATCCTCAGTAGCAAAAGAGATGGTCACCCGGGATTAGGGCCTTTTCAGTGGTGGCTCCCAGATTGTGGAATAGTCTCCCTCCTGAGGTGTGTCAGGCATCTTCACTTTATGAACCTCTTTGCCCTGGCCTTTGGCTAAACAAGGAAATGGCTTTCCTCCCCACATTCAGGCACTGTTATGGTTTTAATGTTCATTTTATATGTTCACTGCTTTGTTTGTTTTTTACTCATAAGGTATATTTATTTCTATAAACTTATGTTCTTACCCTTATAAGAAAGGATGATGTATCAGAACTTTGCCAAAAGCAATATGACTAGGCAGAGGAAAGTGCCTGCATTGTTAAAAAAAATTGAAGACTTGCTGGAAGCTGAATAGCTTTTCAAATGGCACTAGCAGATGTTCTTGATCAAAGATGTGGCATGGTTGCTACCAGTCACTTAATTTTTTCATGGTTTTTCTTCCTGTGAGGCTGCTGTCCAGCTATGTCTTCATCTCCACGATTCACAGCACAGGGAAGAGAGCCATGGATTCTGCAGGATTCAGTACTGTATGTAACTGAAGGTGCCTAAATAATAACATATGTAGAGACCAACTTGAATTGTACTAATAAAATTCCATTTGTAAATAGTCTCTTCGCTGGTTTTTAACATTTTAACATTTAACATTCATGTGTGGTTTTTAACCCACACTGCGACTTTTGGTGGGATAAAAATTCAAATAAATAAATAAATAAATGGAATAAGAGTGAGGGAGGGAATATGGGCAAAATCTCATTTTGTCCTAAAATTCAGAGATTGTCCAGTTCAGGAAGTGGGGGGGGGGATTTCTTTACTAGGACACACTTCTTCCAGCAATCCAGTGTAGCAATTCATGCCACTCTAGTTGGGGGGGGGGGACCTCTATGCATGAATTGTGGATTTTGCCTGGGATTCAATAGGACCTGTCCAGAGGGGCAAATTTTAATTTGATCTTCATAGATCAAGGGCAGTTTTAGTGTGTAGAAAAACAATAGAGCACTTAGCATTTTAGATTTATTTTCTTCCAGCTTTCTACCCAAGCTCATATCAGCCTGGAAATACTTTAGTTTCAAATGTCTTCATCATTTTGATTTTTTTAAAAAAGTAGAGGAAGACACACAGACCCAACACATTCAAGTCTGTGAGCCTGATTTTAAAAACAACAACACCCTAGGCAGTAATAATAATCTCTTATGAGGTTGGAGCAGGATGAAGCCCCAATCCATTTAATTACTCTTGTTTAATATTCAACCACTGTTTCTACTGCCAATATGTTCTGGACTGGTGTGCTCAGTTGTTAAACTTTGTCAAACTGAGCTTTTCATTTGTTGTCACCTCACTACCCCACTAGGATAGCATCTTCATTTCAAAACCTTACTTAAAGTGGGTTGTGAAATGCCTGAAAATGAACATCTCAGCTTGGGGAACTCTTGATTACCCAATATATTCTGCATATATGGTGATCACACACTGTCCTTCATAGGTTGTGTGAAATGTTGAAGTACAGGGCCAAGGAGAGAAATCTCACTGGGGAAAGGGATAGATCTTTATTTTCCTTTGGGGAAAAGAAATCAGTATGGACAAAAGGCTAAAGATTTTGATTGTCATAACCTATAAAGTACATTTCTAATCAACATAGGCCTGGTCCCAAAAAATTCTTCTTGCTCAATTATGAGCAAATTTTCATAGATTTCAGTGATTTTCTACTGAAGTTTTGGAAATTATTTGGTAGTGATGACATATGTATTTTTCTTTCACCTTCCATTCCTTGCCACCAAAGTTCAGCAAGATTCACTCTCAGTGAGTCTCCATAGGAATCATCTTCATGAAAAGTCAAAAGCAAGACAAAATAAGAACATAAGAGGAACCCTGCTGGATCAGGCCACAGCCTATCTAGTCCAGCATCCCATCGCACAAAGTCGCCGATCAAATGCTTATGGGCATCTCAAGCAGAGACAAGGACAAACCTTTGCCTGCTCTCAAATCCCAGCAAATGGCCCCAGAAGCACCCCACTTCCCCAAAAACCTATGAAGATTCATTGAAACATCCTTGTTAAAGATAACAAGATATGTAAAGCACCTGCCATCTGCAAAATTTTCTTAGTTCAGTATAATTTTTGTCTTCAACTCCTTCTAGAGCAGGTGGTGTGTTATGTTGGCCTGTTCTACTAGGTGTATTAGTTCAGAAGATAAATAGCAGAAGCAAGTTCCATAAATTGTCCATTTTGGCCAATCAATCATCTAAGAAGAGGTATGGTTATGAGTAGTCTTCTGCCACAGCTGCTAACTAATACGGTGCCTGGTAACGTGCCTAGTAACTTGTTTAGAAAGAGTTACTCTTTAGAAATGTTGCTGTTTAGAAAAGTTGCTGTTCACATACTATTATCACAGCAATGACCCTCATCAAATGCAATTAAATTGCAACCTGCTTAAAATCCAACCATCAGCACACGTGTCCACTCTAATTAGCAATAACCAATGCTTCTGTCTTCCACTAGAAAGAAATTTGTGTGTGAACCTTTTGTTGAAACTGCTTAATCCATAAAAAAAATAAAACCCAGACAGCTCCAACAAACAGATCTACACAAAGATTAGACCCTCAATAGTAATGCCAGTTTAGAAAGATTCAAGTTTTGGATAGCATCCCTGTGTACATTACTAGGGTATTTTCCCTCAATGCCTCATTAGAGTTGTATTCTTAAGAATAAACATCAATTATTATCTGCATGAGAAATGTTGCATTTTGGTGACAGAGCAAATAAAATAAGGCTTTAGTATAGATGGAAGTTCTTGATATTACTGTGGTCACATGTGAGTTTATTACAGTATTATTCTTAAATGTATTTCTAAAAACAACCCCAAAGGAATCAGCAATTATTCCTTGTGAAATCTGCCTCTGTTGAAAAGATTCCATAATTATTTAAAACCAACTCCTTTGGATTTTATTATTCTATTAGTCTGCATAGATGATTCAAAATGGGCTAAACAAGTTTTAGTTTTTTGTTTTTACTACACAGTAGATATGGATTCAGTTTCCAAGATGGGGAAAACTTATATGGGATCTTGCTGTGGTCCAAACCAGAAAGTCTGCTGGTCCAGACTAGGGGTGTGCATAGATATTCATGACATTTGTTATTCGTATGAATTCGGCCAAATTCAGACATTCATATACAAAGTGAATGTTACAACATTCGTACATTAACATTCATACTAATACAAATGTATCAGAACATTCATACTAAGGGTGTTTTTTCACTGTCACTAAAAGTACCCATTAAGTACCCATTAATGGGTCGTAATGACATTTTTGTACCCATTAATGGGTACTTAATGGGTACTTCTAGTGACAGTGGGAAAACACCCTAATACAAATGTATCAGAACATTTGTACTAATAGTTCAGGACTTTATGAAACTGGGGGGGGGAGGGAAGCATCTGCACCGGTCACATTTGCAACAGACCCAGACTGCATTCAACATGGATCAAGAGCTGATTAAAAATGGATTCAGGTCTGCTCTGACACTTTCAGAACAGATTTGTTATGGGATATGTATCTGATACTCATTCGTTCATATTGCATATTCATATGAATCTTTATTAATACATTTGTATCAAATAGAATCCTACCACATTCAAAGAAGATCTATTTGAATGGATACAAACTTTCTAATGTTTGATTCATTATGAATCGAATGCCCCCAAACCCATTTGTGCACATCCCTAGTTCAGACCCATTGGTTGGATCATGGCAAGGTAGTGATCCTACCTAGTAGCATTTTTTGATGGAAGTAATGCAACAGCTGTCTCTGGGGGTTTACCAGAAGCAGTGTAGCACTGATTAGGGTGGCTCTGAAAAGAGCAATTGGTATTGAACAAAGCAGTTACTGGGCTAAAAATGTTAAAACAAAATTCTGAACATAAACTTTCCCCCCCTTCAACATAATGCCTTTAATGATGACTGCAATCTTAGGCTTTATCCAGGCAACTAAAAAAGGCCATCCACTAAGAGTCCATGGGACACAGCCTGCGGCCAGTCCCATAGGAAAAACTACCTTCAGAGATGTCCCGGAGTAAACTCAAGAAAAGATGTCTGAGACTGGTGTTTGACCTATTGGAGTGTGTTACTTTGGTCTAGGGATGTGCAGGGATATTCAAAAATCCAATTTGAATCTGCTGGATATCAACATTTGAATTCGAATCAGGTTTTTGAAAATCTGAATTTGCACATTCGATTGACTTTTGGATACAGATTTTTGAATAATTTGAATGCACATATCTATAAAAATTACATACAAATATAATGCAAATTTGTGCTTATAATGCAGGTGAAAACGGGATGCATGCAAATTCAAAAATTGGATACAAATGTTCCCAACATTTGTATTTTTGAGTTTCAATTAGATTTCTTAATGTATGGATTTGGATCATCCGGATTCAAATCAGATTTTTGAAAATCCGGATTTTTAAAATTCAAATAGAATATTTGAGGATACTCAAATTTGAATGCAAAAAATGCATTGGTGTGCACCCCTACTTTGGTTCTTTTCCACTTTCAGCTGCACAGGATCTAGGGTAATCAGAGAGATCAGCACAAAACATGTGCTGTTCCCAGCAGTGCTGCCTTTTATAGCTTATGGATAAGTGACTCAAAATGTTCAGTTATCACTCATTTTGAACTGCACCTAGGGTACCAATAACTGTGGGCTCAACAGCTGCTTTTCTTGACCATAGATGTTCAATTTCAGTTTGCAAGTCTTTATATCTGGAGACATTTTCCAGATGTTTTCCCTTGATTCCACTATGGTCACACATGGCTTTTCTCAACTGTCGTTATATCAGAAGCATTATGAGTTTGTAACCAAAGATCCCACAATTCTTTGGCCTGTTAATTTACTGTTATTTTTTAGATCTTGTAGTTTTGCCAATTTTTGCCTACTGGTAAATTATACTGGTGTTCCATCAGATCATTGCCACTGTACCATGTCTTTGTTTGTACAGGAGATAGTTTGTACTATTTTTTTACAGCTACAGATATAGGTGTTACACTGTTTCCTCAGCCTCTTTGTACAGGTGGCATTTGCTGTCATTATTAGGGGTGTGCACGAATGCAATTTTTGAGATTCGATTTGATTCGAATTGAATATTTGAAAATCCAATTCGATTTGAATCTTTAAATTTTGGATTTACCCAAATTCGATTTGAATTAAGAACATTTGAATCTGTTTGTTTTAATTTGCACTTACGAATGTCAACAACATTCATATGTGCCCATACACATCATTACACATCCCCTACGCACGTCTGTATGCATCCCGTATTTATCCCATATGCAACCAATTTTCATCCGGTACAGATCTGTACAAATGTGTACAGATGTGGGAAAGATGCATATGTGCAAGTATGCATCGTATACATGCCTGTACGCATAAAAACGGCCAAATAATTTGAATAGATTAAAAAAATTGAAATTACAGACATTTGATTCAATTTCAAATGTTGAAATTTGAACAAATTTGATCTAATTTTGAATGTTTTGAATATTCATGCATTTTTTCCAATCTTAACAATATTACACTACCTGTAATTATAGAGATGTCTTACTATTTGTACTTATATGTGAAACTAGTTTGAATTAATTTCAGTAGCTTGTTTTTTCCAGTTAATTGGCTCTAAAGCTACTGTCTTTGTGATCAAGTCATTTTCACAAGTTTTTCTTTTTCTTTTTAATAAGGTACTAAAATAAATTGTAGCAAACAGGAGGTGGGGGGAAAACCCTTCCTTCCAAGCATGAAACATGCTGTTACCCTTGCAAGATTGTTAAATCACAGTGAGGTTAGTACCATAGTAGCAACAAGACGGAATCCTTCCCTGCTGTTCTCCAGGAATGATTTAATTTTGGAACTGCAGTCACAGCAAGGAAGATTTATATTTTGTTCATGCTCTACTGAGAGTATCATGCAAGCTCTCTGTTGGAAAAATATAAACACTCCTAGGGGAGAGAAAAAAGTGTTATTGGGAGATTTATTCCTAAAACCTACTTGATCCTTCCATTTATGTGATCAATAAATTAAACACTCTTCATGTATCTTAGGTTGCAAGCCTGCGCACATCTACTCTGAAGTAAATTCCACTACGCCAGTGAGATTTACTCCCAGGTAGGAGTATAAAACAGAACTGTAGCCTCAAAGATGCTGATATCAGCTAATCTCCTTGCCAACACCCCCTCAAGCAAAACTTTGATCCTCTGTCTTTGTAGGCTTTACTTTTAAAATGTGAAATTCCAAAGACATTAAAGGAAAATTGAGATATAAACATGTATTTATTTCAAGCCAAAATGAATGGTGGGAAATCTAGCCTACAGGCTTTATCCTTCAAATATCAACTTACTACACAGACCTTTCTAATCATCTTATTGTCATGACAGATCAGTTCCATAACATTTGTGATCAAAGCATTGTGCCGGACTGTAAGGTCATGTCTGCGCTGAAAGTGAACTCCACTTTAGGGCAATGCTGGTTCGTCATTTTGGATTCGATACAGAGATGACATGAATCTCATTGTCTCCTTCTTCAATTAGAACTGGAATTGGATCTTACACTCACATGCTGTTGGATTATACTTAGAACAGCTGGGCAGTGAATGACTAGGACTAGGAGTGTCCTGGTTTTCAGTTTCCATTATTTTCTCTTTCCCATCATGCTTTCACGAATTGTTCAAATACAAGTCCCTCTGTTTTTCCGCACCTTTCACTATGATAAGAGTTATTTTTATAACTGCATGGATTGCTTTTAAGAAAAACAAAATATATATCAATGTCCATATATTTAACAATTCAGGTATTTTTCCAGCTGGCAAATTATGAAGTTATTTGGTTGCCATGATTTCTGTTTGTAAATGGAGCAACTGAAAATATAGATGGTTTTGTAGAGTGGGCTGATTTCTTCCTTTAATCGTTTTTCTGCTGAATAGATATTTTGTGAATCTGTTAACCCTCGTACAATGTACCCCAACATGTATCCCCCCAGCCTGGACTAAGGGCACTCTACATTACAGACGGCCCATTCACCCAACTCTTCTTGTATTTCCACCTAAGACATCGCTCCAATATTTCTTTTCTGTTACTGTCCATGACATTGTTATTCATCCCATTCTTACTGCTAGTAGTCTCGGTTTTACTTTTGATTCTTCTTTGTCTTTCGGTTCTCAAATTCAGGCTGTTGCTAAAGCTTGTTGTTTTTCTCTTTATAATATTTCTAAAATTCGTCCTTTTCTGTCTGTACCTACTATTAAGATCTTGGTCCATGCTCTGGTGATTTCTCGGCTAGACTACTGCAATCTTCTTCTGTTAGAGCTTCCTCTTACCCACTTACGTCCTTTGATTTCAGTTCAGAATACGGAGGCACACATTATTATGCTTGCACGCTGCTTTGATCATGTTTCTCCTCTTCTCTTCTCCCTTCACTGGCTTCCCTTTCCTTTTCGCCTTCAATATAAACTTCTTTTGTTAACGTTCAAAGCCCTTAATGGTCTAGCCCCGCTTTATCTACTTGATCTCCTGTCCTTGTATACTCCCTCACGTACTCTTCAATCCATCAAAGACTGTTGGTTCAGCATCGGACTTCTACTGCCCCTTCCCAAATCTGGCCCATTTTCTTTTTTTTCTCCCTCGTGCATGGAATCTCCTTCCTCAGCACATCCAAGCTATTACATCCTTACCATCCTTTAAGTCGGAGCTAAAGTCTTATTTGTTCAGGAAAGCGTTTCCAGATATGGTGTGAGCCGTGTCATATTTTAATATTTTATCTCTTCATTACATTTGTTTATTGTTTGTTTTTGGTTTTAGTGTAAATTTTTATCTTACTTTAGATTGTACGCCACTGGCAGGTTTTATACTTTTTATTAATGTTATTTCGTGTGCAGCGCTGAGTACATGAACAGCACTTTATAAATAAACCATAATAATAATAATAATAATTCCCAGCCTCTGAAGTTGCTGGTAGGGAGTATTATTGGTACAACTTCTAGGAGCCCAGTAAAAAGGCGCCATGCCATCAAAATACCTGGAAGTAGCACTTCACCATTGTAGGAACAAGTGCTCAAACAAGTCAGGGTCAGGCCCTACACTGCAAATTTGTCCTGCAAAGTTTTTCTGCTCTATCAACTGGTTGGAACTTTGGGGGAAGTTTTAGATAGCTTACCTCTGCTCTGGAATAGGAGTTTGCCATCCATGTGGTTTTCAGAAAGAAATCAAAATATAACTATCTATGAAAGGAATATGGCTAACAAATTAGCAAAATGTGTGCTAAATCCTTTATAGCTGGAGCTGCACAGGTACGTAAACATTTCTGGTATGAAATTCTTAGAATCTCTTAAATTTGACCATGGAATGCAGTAACTAAAAATAGATGACAGTGAAGACTCTCCTCAAATGAGAAGCTATACTGAATGCATGATTTTTCTCCAACTGCAAGAGAGTTTCGCTATCTCATTTCTGAACCCCAGTTTCTAAGCCCCAGTTTCTAAGACCTTTTGCCTGAAAACCTCCTTGGCTGATACAGCAAGAAAATTAGTTGCTTAAAAGTTGCTGTCTCCATCATTAAGAGGGAGAAACCAAGAAAAACAGTGTTCCAGTCTGTTCTTCAAGGCACACTCTGGGAAATATGGGCATATACCCACTGCATTAGCCCCTACACCACATTGGGCTGCCCCGGTGGCCTCAGGAAGCCTCAGAAAAGAGCTTTACAGCTCCACTGAAGCCCTTCTACTCACTTTGGAAGAGTACCGTAGCCTCTTCATGCGCCCTCAAGAACCTACAGTGAGTGGGTTACTGTGGAGATGGGCAGAATTTAATGCCTCTTCAGAGCTGTAGAGGCACAGGTCCTGTTTGCACTGAGGTGATCAGGATGCTTCAGCATGCTATAAGATAGAGCATACTTTCACTGCAATGCTGCCTCCATCCCAGAGTGGTCCAGAGAGCATCCTGACCATTATGTGGATGCTACTGGTAAACCCCCAGAGAGTGTTGCTCTGTTTCCATATGTGAATGTTGCCTGGGCAGGGCAGGGCAGGGCTGCAGCTGCAGCTGCGCAATGGCATGCCACACTGCCAATCACCATAGCAATCCCCAGCATGCATGGCCATCTCTATGGCCATGCGGACAGTCCTGACTGCACTTCAATGGGACCTAGTAAGTCTGGGTTAAATTTGAGATGGACCAATGCTTGCAATACAAATGCTGATCACCATCTTTGAACTCAACTTCCATGGGATAGAATCCCATGTAAATTAAGTGCAAAAACACTCACAGACTATATCAGTGTCCATTAAAATAACTCACAATCAATAATTAAAGACTTAGATTTTGACACTGTACTCTGAGCTATGCTATAACAGTGAAGGCCGCAGTTAATATTTCCCTTAAAAGCAGAGTTGCCTTAAGGATATTTGCCTTAAAAGCAGACTTGCTTGATCTGATGAGAAAATATTGGTTTGCCCTCACATACGTGAAATATGATTTTTGCCATCTAGTGGCAAGTAAGGAAACTGCCAGCTTCATCAGCAAAGTTTATCTGTTCTATCAACACAATTAGTTGGAAGTTTGGGGGCAATTTTAGATAGCTTACCTCTGCTCTTATTAAAGGGAACTGATAGCAAATAGGACAGGCAGCAAAATCTCTTATTGAGAACCATAACCGTAAAAAAGAATTAGCAACAACAATTAATGATAAATGTTCTGTGTAAAATTAATAAAATATAAGAACTTGACATACATTTCAACAAGATTAAAATGTTGAAATTCAACAAGATTAAAACAAATGATTATTTTAAACAAGTTGGCATTTTTATTTTTATTTTTAATTACTGTTTCCTTTTTTTCATTATTTGGATTATGGTCTTTCCTTTCTTGGAACTAAATTCTCTTAGTGGTTTACAGAAATAACAAAATACAAAAATAAAATCACTTCAGATCACAAACACACAAAGCAGAAAGCGTAGTCAAAACAAAATCAGAGAAATCACAACATAAAAAGCACCTTAGGCAAAAAAATAATCTTTACCACCTATTATAATTAAGCTATGAAGGAAGATCATAAGAACATAAGGAGAGCCCTGCTGGATCAAGCCACAGCCACCTAGCTCAGGATCCTGTCCCACCACTGTCCCACCAACTGCTTATTGGCATCTCAAGCAGAAGATAAGGGCAAACCTTCAATTGCTCTCAAATTCCAGTAAATAGCCTTATAGGCATCCTGCTTGTACCCCCAACCTGAAAGATGTACCTAGGCATCCATTCTAGTAGCCTTTGATACATCGTCATTCATAAAATTGTCTCTTTCTTAAAGCCATCTAGGCTGGCTGCTGTTGTCACCACTTCTGGCAGCAATTCCATAGATCAATGACCCTCTGAGTGAAGAAATACTTCCCCTTGTCTGATCTGACTCTTTTACCCACCAGCTTTGTAGAGTGCCCCCGGGTTCTAATGTTGTGTGATATAGGGGGTAAAATCTCTATCCACGTTTTCTTTACCATGCATGATTTTATATACTTCAATCAAGTCCCTTCTTAAACACCATCTTTCCAGGTTGAAGAGGCCTAGATGTTGTAGTATGATTTTGTAAGGGAGTTGTCCCAGCCCCTTAATCATTCTAGTTGCCCTTTTCTGCACCATTTCCAGTTCCACAAGGTCCTTTTTGAGGTGTGGTGACCACCTGAACTATACACAATAATCCAAATGTGGGCTCACCATAGATTTATAAAGAAGCAAAATGACACTTGCTGACTTGTTTTCTATTCCCTTCCTAATTGTTCCCAGCACTGAATTGGCTTTTTTTTTTTTAACAACTGCTGTGCACTGGGCTGACACCTTCATTGAGCTGTCCACCAGAACCCCAAGATCCATTTCCTGGTGTGTTGCAGAAAGCTCAGCCCCCATAAGTTCATAGACATAATTAGGATTCTTGGCCCCAATCTGCATTACTTTAGGGATGTGCATGGATATTCA
Organism: Aspidoscelis tigris stejnegeri; assembly: GCA_023333525.1. Lineage (NCBI taxonomy): Eukaryota > Metazoa > Chordata > Lepidosauria > Squamata > Teiidae > Aspidoscelis > Aspidoscelis tigris. Next base: position 46,021,294 of record JALMGA010000005.1, on the reverse strand, counting down.
AAAATCTGATTCAGATATGACAAATATCAAAATTCAAATTCAAATAGGATTTTTGAAAATCCGAATTTCCAAATTTGATCGAATTTTGAATTCGACTGAATAGATCTGTTTACATCGCATCCAAATATCAGGTCTATTTGCGCATATAATGCGGGATGACAACGGGATGCAAATGGGATGAAAATGGGATGCGCTCAAATTCAAAAATCAGATACGAATGTTCCCAACATTTGTATCATTCAATTTGAATCAGATTTTCAAAAATACGGATTCTGATAATCCAGATTAGAATTAGATTTTCAAAAATTTGAATTTCTGAATTTTGAATCGAATTGAATATTCGAATATTCGAATCGACTCTAATTCGAATGCAAAAAATGCATTCGTGCACATCCCTACCTTACTTCGCACTTAGTAAAATTAAAGCTTATTTGCCACTTGGTTGTCCACTCACACAATGCCAAGAGATCCCTCTAGAATTCTTCACAATCTCTTTTAGTTTTTACTATCCTGAATAATTTAGTATCATCAGCAAACTTTACTATTTTACTATGTACCCCTTCTTCTAGACCATTCATGAATAAATTAAAAAGTACTGGTCCCAATAACTGAACCTTGGGGGACCCCACTTTCCACCTCTTTCCACCCTGAAAATTGGCCATTCATTACTACTCTCTGCTTCTTATTCTTAAGCCAGTCGTTAATCCAGGACAGAACCTGTCCTTTTGCTCCATAGCTGATGTGGGACTTTGTCTATCTCGACTTTCAGAAGGTTTTTGACAATGTAAGCTAGTTTGCCTTTATCCACATGTTTATTGACACACTCAAATAATTCCAGCAAGTTTGTAAGACATGAATTTACCTTTGCAGAAGCCATGCTGACTTTTGTTCAACAATGCTTGCTCCTACCCACTTTTCTGACCCATTTAACCCCTTCTGACTCAAAGTGGCCGGCAAAGCTTTCTATTCTTCTCCCCACAACAGAACACCCTGTGAGGTAGGAGGTCCTGTGAGAGCTCAGAAGAGAGCTGTGACTAGCCCAAGGTCACGCAGCTGGCTTCGTGGAGGAGTGTGGAATCAAACCCAGTATTCCCGGGTAAGGGTCAGGCTCCTTAACCACTAGACCAAACTGGGCCCCAGCAGCATGGTGTGGATAGACTGTACCATAGAAAAAATGGTTAAGAGCCCTGTTGAATCAGACCAAGGGCCTGCAAGTAAAATAAGAACACAGAAGCTATTTTATCATTCACATTAACTTGGTTTTTGAAGGCATACAACCATGGATAGCAGGGTTGGCAGAGAGCCAGCGTAATAATCACCAACATCCTTGTTCTTTAAATACTGATGTAGAAGCCATTTGCAGCTGCTGGAAGGTTTCTCTTAATTTCATTAATATAGAACTAATACATTCATTTATTAATTCTTCGGCAAAATTTTATTTTTCTTCATCATTCTGAACAGCCAAGTTGACAGAGTGAACTGAAGTATCTTTTGAAAACAGGGGGGAAGCAAATAAACACCAGTTAAATGGCACTTAAAATTCATGCAAAGTATCACAATCCCCCCCCCCTCCACAGAGAGGATAATAAATTCTTGTACTAGTTCTAAAAATTTGTGAGTGATCCATCCAAATTTCACATATATTTCTCATGACATAAAGATGGAATCCCAGCTCATCTGAACAGCAAGCACAGCAGCAGGCTACCAAGAATCCTACCTCATGTTTACCAGAAGAAACAATGATACATTTTAGATCCACTGGGATATAATTTAAAACATTTTAAGTTTTCATGAAAGTAACTAAAATAATTTCTCAAGGTATCAGTTCAATGAAGGTGTCAACCCAGTGTGCGGCAGCAGCAAAAAAAGCAAATTCAATGCTGGGAATAATTAGGAAGGGAATAGAAAATAAGTCAGCAAGTGTCATTTTGCCCCTTTATAAATCTATAGTGAGGCCACATTTGGAATACTGTGTACAATTCTGGTCACCACACCTCAAAAAGGATATTGTGGAACTAGAGAAGGTGCAGAGAAGGGCAACCAGAATGATTAAGGGTCTGGAACACCTCCCTTACGAAACCAGGCTGCAACGTCTAGGCCTCTTCAGTCTGGAGAGGCGTTTGAGAGGGGACCTGATTGAAGTATATAAAATTATGCACGGCATAGAAAAGGTGGATAGAGAAAATTTCTTTTCTCTATCGCACAACACTAGAACCAGGGGGCACTCTATGAAGCTGATGGGTAGGAGCATAAGGTCTGACAGGGGGAAGTATTTCTTCACACAGAGGGTCATCAGCCTATGGAATGTGCTGCCAGAAGAGGTGGTGACAGCTACCAGTCTGGATGGCTTTAAGGTAGGGTTAGACAAATTTATGGACGACAAATGTATCAATGGCTACTAGAACGAATGCCTAGGTGCATCTTTCAGGCTGAGGGGGGGGGAGGAAATGGGGCGCTTCTAGGGCCATCTGCTGGGACTCGAGAGCAGGAGAAGGTTTGTCCTTGTCTCTGCTTGAGATGCCCATGAGCATTTGGTGGGCCACTGTGTGCGACAGGATGCTGGACTAGATGGGCTGTGGCCTGATCCAGCAAGGCTTCTCTTATGTTCTTATGTTCTTATCAGCATTTTTTCTACTATATGTGGGCAAAGCCCAGACTTATCAATTTTTGGAACTCTAAAACACAAACACAGTTTTAAATATGACATAGGTGTCTCCAGATGGGATGGAAGCTGTGGTGGAACATCTATTAATCAGCAGGTTTTTACATCAGATTTTGTGGGGATACTCCATGGATACTGCAGGCAATCACAGCTTCCTGTCCATCCAACAGGAAGTGGTTGTGAATTCTCTTTACAGCTTCCCATCGTCCCATCTGTCTGACGGGCAGTGGCTGCAGAGAGAATTCACAGCTTTTGATGTATCTGGAGATACATATACATCTGCTAAAAGTGCATCTGGAGTCCTGTACATCTGTAAATATCATTTATAAAGAAAATATTCTTACATTTATGGATAGAAGACCAGCTTGAATTGAAATTAATAGTGAAGTATTTTCTTTATACCATTTGTTGATATCTTTTTCACAACCCTAAAAAGCAAGTCCAGATTAAATAAAATTGTTTATTCCTTAATTTGAATTGCATTATTACCTTGTGAATCCTCATGAACCTCTCTATCATTTTACATTATACATTGTATAATTTATTTAGTGTGCTTTTTGATGCCTCAAAAGGGTACATTAGGGTGCCATAAGAAACTGTTAAAAAGTTGTCTTCCATTCTTACCAGCAGACATCATTCCTCCACATATAACTTCATGAGTCCTAAAGTCTCAGAATAGTTGGGCAGGATTTATTTGCACTGGAATCTTTTTTGGTGGGAAAACTGTATAACCAATGGACAGGTGTTTCCCACCCAAAAAGGAGTATAACAGTGAAATACCCTTGTTTCCAAAAATATGGAAGTCCATAATTTCTTGTTCTGAATGTGGGGGGAAGCAGCAGTAAGGGATATCTACAGACTTGGAAGAGGATAGTATAAGAAAGCTGAAGTAAGAAGGTGAACAATGGTAGCTTCATAGCAAGTAAGAAATAAAAGACCAATTGGAAAAACAGAATGTCAGGAATACATTAATAAACTCATTTCCAGAAATCTGTGCTTTCAAAAATCTGAAGCAAGTGGCAGGAAATGTAGCCAATCACAAGACAGGAAACATTGCTAGAGGGATTTTACTAATCACAGAGATGGAAATGTCAACAGACCAGCATCCATTCAATGGGTAGCAACTGTTGTCAGGGAAGTGAGTTCAGGTTGCAGTGTGGCAAAATAAGGGCCGCGTCCCCGCAATTTATTTGCCTCTCTACTGTCCCTCTATTGTCCCTCTATTCCAATGGATTTTAAAAGTGCCGTTCAATTCCAGATTAAGCGTCCCCATGAGGTTCGGGAAAACATGCATTTTAAACGCACCTACCGTCCCCAAGGAAGTGTGTTTTGTTTGCCCGCATTTGGGTATAGGGTGGGATAGAAATTAAATAAATAAATAAATAAATAAATAAATAAATAAATAAATAAATAAATAAATAAATAAATAAATAAATAAATAAATAAATAAATAAATAAATAAATAAATAAATAAATATGATTGTTGGGCACTTTTCCATAAAGAAATGGTTTGGAAAAGCCATGTCTGATCGTACCCCTGAGTTCAAATATTTTGGAAAATACTAACTACTTGGTATTTTTCTTACTATGTAAAACAATAAACATTTACATGAGAAATAATGTTCCCTAACTTGTAGGCTAATCACAGGATAACTCTGTACAATGTATCCTATCAGAAAATAAAAATGAGCTTTGGAGGAGGAATGAGAATATCATGGGAAATGTCTTTGTGCTCTTTTGTCACTAGCCTTCATTCCTTGTTAAGAGTTACTTATTCCTAAATACCATCTCTACGTGTAATCCAAAATGTCCAGAAATTTGAGTTTTTCTATGAAAATATCACAGTATAGTTGGAGAGATCCAATATCATAAACACTCACCCAAAAGACCTGGCAAGGTAATCTGGCTATACTGTATATCCTGAGATAGATAACCCTTTCTTCTAATTTACTGAAAGTACATATTTATTTCAGACTCACCCTAGTGTATGTTGCATTTTCCAGAGCATTGCAAAACCATTTCTTCACGTTATATGTTGTGCAAGAACATGGTACCTCATTAGCATGCTCTTTATTCTCATTCCATTTCCAATCTGTGGAATTGTATCGTCCACAACAGTGCAGCTACAGGATGACAGGGGTGAAAAAACCTAATTATCATAAAGATGGCCAAGTTGCCCAAAATGATAAACAAGTATAGTTAAAAGAGCAAAGACACCTTCTATGCATTAATAGCCTTCCATTTTTCTAGTTCGTGAAAATATCAGGTAGTGTACTATGCATACACAAGAGACTTACTATGCCCGTCCAGATTCACAGATAAGATTCCTAAAAGCAGATTCTTAAAAAAGGCAAAACTCTCTCTTTCTCTCTCTCTTTCTTCTGAAAAGTTCATGGAAGCACACATTAATCTTCCTTCCTCCACTTAATTCTCACAACAATCTGTGAGCTAGATTAGACTGGGTCAATGACTGATCCAAGGTCACCAAGTGAGCTTTTATGGCAGAGTGCAGGATTTGTACTCATGTCTGGCTTGGAAAAAGTGTTCCAGGCTAGGAATGCAAAAGTCAGGATGAAATGGGCTGCAAATGATGCCAGAAATGGGCCATTTTCTGAATCCTGGAAAAATGTTGCCGGATTCTAGAACGTCATATGAACTATTCTTGCTGCTACCATATGTCTGCACAGTAGGAACCCAGAAACAGACATGCAGGTACTGCTTTTAAGAAGTCCCTTGTTAAAGCACTCCCTAGTGCGGTGATGGCCAACCTATGACACGTGTGTCACAAGTGACACACCAAGCCCTTTTGGGTGACACACATGGCCACCCTGGCACCTGGACGTGTAGTGCTTGCTTGTTCTTGAAGTGTACGAAATACCAACTTTCAACTGAAGATTTAGCAACAAAAGTCACTAATGTAAAGAATTATTTGTAAAGAATTATTATGGATATTTCTAGAAGTGACACAGCACCCGAGTTAAGCTAGGCTTCCTTGCGAATTTTGACACACCGAGCTCAAAAGGTTAGCCATCACTGCCCTAGTGCAAACTCTGTGTCTTGTAGCAGGCTAGGTGTGAGATCTGCAGTGCAGAAACTAAAGTCTGGAATTTTATCATTTTAGCTTACCAAACGTTGGATACCATTGAAAATGTCCCAGTTGGATTCCTTTTTAGGTACAGTTTTATTGCCATAGTTAGAAATAAATTCATCCATCTGAATTTTCCACAAGTTATTAATCTGTTAACAGAAATTGTCAGCAATTCAATTAAATACTATAATTGTAATTCTTTATAAAGTCCTCTCCTATTTTAGATTTTGTAAATGGTACAGTAAAATAATTTAAAGTGGCTCTATTAGAATTAACAAGAACTTGGGTTAAGGCCCAAACTAATCAGTGGAACGGAAAGGACTATTCCAAATTTTGATCTATCCAAACAAAAATATTAGGCTGCTTCTGCACAGGGACTAATTAAACCGGATCTCCGGCACCCGGATTTATTAAAACTGGCTCCCGGGGGAACCGGTTTTAATAACTCCAGATCACTGGTAGATCCGGTTTAACGCACCCCTGCCTCTGCACACGCGGCGTAGATCCGGATTGGAGGCGGGTGCTGTGCGGAGGCACGGCATCAGGCTCCGATCCGGGATGGAGGGCCCTCCCCCGGCCCGCCACAATTGGCTAGCCGGAGCAAAGCCTGGCGAGCCGGGGGGTCTCTTCCCAGCAATGACTCTTCCCAGTTTGTGACTCTTCCCAGCAATGGGGCCAGCTTACCAAAATTTCTCCAAGAGCTCATTGATAACTCATCCACAAAGTCATACAAGAACATTAAGGAACTGTAGTCCTTGGTTTATTATCAGTGTTTTTATTCTACCATTAGAAAGACACTGGGCAAAACCAGCATCCATTGGAAAGTTAAAGGTGAAATGTTCCTGACCAAGAGGAATGCAAAGGCTTGTCTCATCCTGAAGATCCGGAAGACTTTTGGGATAAGATTCTCTAGACTGAGAATCAAAGATGGAAATCTAACACAGGAATTCCACAGTCAAAATATTATAGGAACAGTCAAACATGGTAGTGGTAGTGTGAAGCTGTGGGGATGCTTTAGGGCCTGAGAGGCTTGTTATAGCTGACTGAACCATGAATTCTGCTCTTTATCAGAATGCCCTTAAGAAGCATGTCCAGTCATCGCTCCATGATCTGAAGCTCAAGTACAACTGGGTTATCTATATGAAGCTGCAGGGAGATGTCATCAAGAGTTTTGGAGTGAGGTGTCACCAATATGCTAATGATACCCAAGTCTATCTCTCCATTCCTTCAGAGTTGGTTTAGGCGATTGATCGCTGCCTGGAAGCAGTACTGGGCTGGATGTGGACACATAAATAGAAATTGGATCCAAACAAGATGGAAGAAGAAGGAGTTGGGTTTTTTACCCCTCTCTTCTCATCCCTTTAAGGGGGCTAACGAACTTTCTGTTCTTCTCCCTACAACAGACACCCTGTGAGGTAGGTGGGACTGTGAGAGCTCAGAAAGAGAGCTGTGACAAGCCCAAGTTCACCCAGCTGGCTTTATGAATGAGTGCAGAATCAAACCCTGTGACAACGAAATATGAGTCGAACACACTAACCACAAGACTACTGTAGAGTTACTCTGTATGCTGGGGTCCCAAGTCCATGAAGTTAAGGGGCATCCAATTCTGAATGGGGTTGTTTTGCCCCAGAAATAATAGATGGCATTGCCTCTGGACTCATCACTGTCATTTGAGGCCCTTGTAGCAGCAGTAGCCAGGAGTGCCTACTTCTACCATCAACTGGTTTACCAGCTTTGACCCTTCCTGGATAGATAGGACTTGGCCATAGTGATCCATGCTTAGGTAACCTGCAGATTAGACTACTGTAATGTGCTCTTATTGGGATACCCTTGAAAGTGGTTTGAAAGCTGGAGATATTGCAGAGCACACTGCATGTTACAATGGTATATAATTATTAGCCAAGGTTTTCCTCCCTCTAATGCATATTTCTCTGAACTTATTAGGTCTGTAACACCAGTCTTTCTGTTTGTACAGTGAAACTCTGATATCTGAAGTCAGAATGGAATCTATGGGTTTCTCCTCATTCTTTTTTCCTCTTTCAGATTGATACTTCGACACAATGTTTCCACAGCAAAGCAAACCTTGTTGTGCCTGTGGCTACAGAATAAACTTCAGAAATATTTAGCAGTCCTTCCTGATCTGAGAGTGCTCTGCAGTAGGGATGTGCAGTAGATTCGAATGTCAAAAAATCTGATTTGATTAGGATATTTAAGATCTAAATGTGGTCTAGTGGTTAGGGAGCCAGACTCTTGTCTGGGAATACCGGGTTCAATTCCGCACTCACCCATGAAGCCAGCTGGGTGACCTTGGGCAAGTCACAGCTCTCTTCTGAGCTCTTACAGCCCCACCTACCTCACAGGGTGTTCTGTTGTGGGGAGAAGAACATAAGCTTTGTCAGCCTCTTTGAGTCCCCTTAAATGGGTGAGAAAAGTGGGGTAGAAAAGCCAACTCTTCTTCTTCTTCATAAAATCCGATTTGAATTCATAACATTCGAATCCATACACTCGAATGTTAGATTTGTATTTAAAGATACGAATGTCGACAATATTCGTATCTGTTATACGTACGTGTATGCATTCCGTAAAAATCTGTATGTATCCCGTATTATCCCATATGCATCCTGTTTTAATCCCGTATTTTAAGCGCAAAATACTCTATCAGTCATTCCCTCTTGCATGGGCATTCATTTAGACAGCAGATAGCCTAAAGCTGGTACAGCTCTTCTATGGTCAATCTGGGCTTCTTCTAAGCTTGCCTGAAATTAGCTTCATCCTGCGATGCTGTTTGGATAGCTAAGTAGGTCAAAAGCCAGTTTTTAGCTTCATGTGGGAAGATTAATGTGCAGAAGCAGTTACAGAAACAACGTTTAGTAGACATAAAACCAGGTCCTAGAAATCTACAAGCTGTTATTTTATACAGGTATCACCATACTACTGATAGAGACACACTTCACACATGCCAGACTCTCAAGTCACAATTCAGGTGAGTTTCAGTTGCGGCCAAAGTGCTGAATCATGTACAGTAATGCCAATGCTCATAAAGACATTAAGTGCATTAGAGACAGGAAGCAAACACAGATCTCATGCAGCCACGGCCTGCCTTTGTTATGCTTTGAATTAGCCAATTTCTTGCTAAACTACTTCCCATCATTAAGTGCTAACTGGTGCAAAGCGCAGGCACAATAAAACCTTATCCTAGCCTCCTCTCAGATAGGCATTTTGTACATAGAATTTCATTTTCAATGAAGGAAAGACTGCATGTCACTTGCCCATTTTGCCCAATGATTCTTAGAAACAATATGAGAGAAAGGCAAACATGAGCAGCTTTTACAGAATGGTTGCAGAGAGGCTCCAGCATTTCCTTCAAATAAATAAATAAATAAATCTTCCCTTTGCCCTCTTCTTTTCTTTTTTCTTGTAAGTCTTCATCTTCCCTTTATAGCCACTTGTCCACACCTCCCAAGGGCATATTTCAACAGCCTAGTCTGGCTTCTTTCCTGTCAGCTAACAGCTGCAACCACAGAACCCAGCAAAAAGAAGAAGGCAAAAACAGCAAACATAGCAAGCAAGGCTCAAAGTAGCCACCAGGCAGTGAAAACAGTCAACAGAATGCACGTGACTTGCATGTTGAAAGGCTGAAACTGGAAGACTATTAAATACCTCTTTAAAATAGAAAGCGATATACTATTTTTCCGTAACCCACCCTCTGCATGCATGGTGTGACTGTCTCCTACAACTGGAGCTCGGTTATAGGACATGTGTCTATTTTTGCTAGCATTCACCAATTACATGTGCCATCTAGGACTGTATTGACAAAATAAAAGTGGGGGGACACAGAGAGACACTGTGTGGCCCTCATGTTCGCAAAACTTCTCTAATCCACCTTTTCTAGCACAGAATGTTCAGGAGAGGCTGAGGGGCAGACTGCTCACAGGGTAAACAATGTACGGCTGCAACTACCCACCTTAAAAAAGCAGCTCAAAGACAACTTAGAGGTGGTAGCATGTGGACACGGGTGTTCCCATTCCACTTGTAATACATACTAAAGTTCATACAATGCACTTTGGAAATGCATTTTTTGGCCTGTAATGTTGATTAATATAAGCTAATTTTGAGGCCTCCCCTTTTTTACTGCATGTAGGGGCAGCTTTTGTATCATTTTAACTGAGTCATTTACTATTCATATAAAGCATTTTGTTCACATACCCAAACTCCTTTGAGTATAACACTGATTCAAACAATTCTGGGTATCATTTGCCTGCACTGTACTTTTTCTCAATAAAAAATTCATTCTTATGCAGACCATGGTCAGACAAGAACAAATAAATACTTTTTAAACATGAATCAGAGTTCTCAATATTTGTGGTCTTTTAGCCAAAACTAACACACAATGCAAAGCAGTTTTTTTTCTTTTTAAAATTCCATGCTGAATAAATAAGGTTGGTTGGATAAATAAAAAGGTTGCATGAATAAGTGGGATGCCTCTAAAGGCCCTTTGCAGGGAATCGAGAGCAAGTGAAGATATTGCCACCGTCTGCTTGCGATGCCCAGAAGCAAAAGGTAGACTCCCGTGCAAGGCAGCATACTGGACTGGATGGGCTGTGGCCTGATCCAGAAGAGCTTCTCTTATGTTCTTATTTATTTAAAACATTTCTATACTGCTTTTCCAAAGTGGTTTACAATTAAACTAAAGAACAAGATTAAAAGGAATTAAGAAGGAAATATATAAAAGGAGCACACTAAAGGCACTGAAGCTCAAGCTCAAGGCATGAGAAGACACAACTCACTAGGAACGACCCTGATGGTGGGAAGGATTAAAGGCAAAAGGAAAAGGGAATATCACAAGATGACATAGATAGTGTCATGGAAGCAATAAACATGAAGACTTCAAGAGAGGCTTGGCATGCTAGAGTCTATGGAGTCACGGAGGGTTGGATGTGCCAAATTGAGTAAGCAACAACAACACATAATTGACTGGCCACTGTAAGAACAGGCTACTGCACTAAGACAATCTATTCAGACAATCCAGCATTTATGGTTTTCTGCAGTGGAACAGATTCTCACTGTTAATGACTGAGTAGACACACAGAATCAGTACATTTCTATTGAATGTGTATAACCAGAAAGAAAATATATTCTTTACAAACCCTTCTGATGATATCATTCCACCTAGCTAAAAGACAATGTTTAATTATGTCAGAATGGTTTGCACTATTTATTTATTTAGTGGTCCTATGTTAACTGCAGAATACTTCCTGTTCAGCACTAAGAAAGGTCTTCTATTTTTCAAGACCATTCTAAAATCAGACATCCTTTTACAATTTGTCTACCTCAACTGTGTACTTTCATTTTCCATTGTTTCTTTTTCATACTGTGCTTTGCTTTATTGCTGCCCTTTAATCCTGTTGTTGTTGTTGTTAGGTTCCACCGGACTCGTTTTTATTTTGTGATTGTAAAAGCAAGCATTCACCCTTTTGGCCTTTATGCACTAAAATCTCATAGTTTTCCCAATAACATTCCAGTTTCCTCTTTCACCTTGTCCATTCATGTGGTCCATGATTTCCTGTTTGCCGATTATTGCCTCAAGAGAACAGTCAGATCATCCAAGAATGATTCTTCTTATAGTCCATGATATTTTTAACAGTGGTCTTCTTATCCATAATCTGACTGTCTGAATTTAGTTCAACGGTGATGTAAATACTTTTTTGTGTCAGGTCTTTTTTGTGGCTGGGAGGGAGGGACCAGGCAGCCTTTTAAGCAAAGCTGACACACTTTGTAACCCCACGACAGAAGCTTCCATTCCTAAATACAGTGGGATATTTCTCAATCCAGCAGGTAGACCTCTTTTGATTCAAATATAGATAAGCAGGACCTTTAATCCTCAGAAACTGCAGATTCTTTAAAAACTTTGGGAACAGTGAACATTCAAAACGGTCTCAAAGCTCATTATAATCAGTTTGGGAATGCACCCAGCAACTGCAGATTCTTTAAAAACAGTTGGAACAGCAAAAACTCAAGCCAGTTTCAAGACTGATTATATCCTGTCTCAGAATATGCCCACAAATTCACAAAGTGAAGTAAATAGTCTTTATCAACATTTTAAAGTTGGCAGAGAGTTTATCTGTGAACACTGTGTCTTTTGCCACAGAATAAATTTTAGTAAATAGCATATACATACCCGATCCTTTTGTGTATACACTATAAAAAGTAGTGTAGCTTGGACAACAAAGGCAAGGATAAGAAGACCCATATACTGAAAAAATAAATAGATGTATTACTGCAAAGCCAATTACAACACAAAAAGCATTATCAATTATTTAGGAAGCTATGTGATTCATGGATAGAGGCATTTTGGCTATGAAAAATGTCATTCCTGCCAAAAGAATTTACATTTGAGTTATAAAAGTTATCATTATAAATTGATTATGCAGTTTGCCATGAAGCTGAGTACAGCTGCTAAACAAAGATAAAGACTTCACTATTTATTCCTGGTCAACGTGTTTATAATGGATAGTTCAAATGAGGTGGTTTTATATGAATGCTGATGGATGGATCTTTTCTAGCTAATCCCATGTTTAAGCTACTGATCAGGGAAGCAGCTACAAACAACCAAATAAGGAAGGTAATAAAATGGCTCCACTTCCTAGTTTCTGTCCCAGTTATATGATTATTAGAAACTAGTAACAGGAATGCTAAACTAATGTTGATTTTTTAAAAAAAGGCTATGGGAAGACAGGGTTTGGATCAGTGCCACCTGCAGTGGCAGGACTCATCTGAGCTCCAGGACCTGTGTGCATGTGTGTATGTGTGTGCGCGCATGTGCTTTTCAGCAACGTGCCAGAACATAGAGGTGTGCCCTCTGCATGCCTCTTGTGTTCTGGATCAGGCTGCACTAGTCCACTGATTAAACAGTAGTAACAATAGGCCTCTGTTAATCCAGTTGAGGTTCTGTCTAATGCAGACAAAGCCAGGCCAGTAGGAGGCAGGAGGTGTTTCCACACAGGCCCATAAACCACATCTAAACACACATTAGATGTAATTCAGAATAAGCTCAATGCAGAAAGGACTTTCTGAAAGTTCGACTTTTGCTGCTTATAATGGAATTCATGCAGGCACTGAATCTGATGAATTCCTAGGCAGAAATATAAATATGACTAGCTGCTTTATTTCAGTTCTGGGCCTGAGGCTGTTCAGTTTCTGGGCTTGTCGCCATCCACTCCGTTTACCTCAGATTGGATTCGGGATATTCCCAATACGGATCCTAGTTCGAATTGACCTGTCCCCATGCAACTGACGAAAGTGTGGGCTCAAGTTGAATATACCTGTCCCATGCAAACTGTGCTAATCCCCTGTATCGGGAAACCGTATCTTTTTCTCTCCACCCCCTCTCTCCTGATAGGAGCGAGGGCAGGGAAATCCCACCCAATGCCCCTTCCCCAATTGCAACTGCTGGGCATTAAACAGTGATCAAACAAAAACAAGCCTCTTCTCTCTGTGATCTGAAAGCCAGGCAAACGTAAAAGAACTGATCGTCCCAGTAAGATCCAGCTATGAGGGGGGGCATCTGGCCCTTGCTGTCCCACAAGCCTTTTCCTGCAGCCTTTATTCCAACCCTGCTCCCCGATTGTCGGCAAGCAGCTTCTGAAGTTAGAGGCAGTTTAGCAGAGAAGCAGAGAAGCGCTTCTCAGGTAAACTGCCTCTAAATATTGTAGCGGCTTTGGTTAACTTATTCCACCCCCGCTCCCGGGTGCAATGTTTAGAGGCAATTTAACTTTGGTAAACTTCAGAAGTTGCTTGCCTGCCAGCTAAAAAACTAACCAAAGCCGCTACAATGTTTAGAGGCAGTTTACCGAGAAGCGCTTTCCTGCTTCTCTGCTAAACTGCCTCTAACTTTAGAAGCTGCTTGCAGCAATCAGGGAGCAGGGGCAGAATAAGGTTTGCAGGAAGAGGCTTGTGGGACAACAAGGGCCAGATGACCCCCTCATTGCTGCATCTTTATCTGTCAAACTGGGGCGATCAGTTCTTCTATGCTGTTTGATCTTTAAAAATGTCCAGCAGTTGTGATCCCTAATGCACAGGACAGGAACAGTGAGCACAGGACGTGAAACACACCTGCTAATGATGTGAGCGTTAATCTCCTTCACTAATAACCCAGGAGCATCCCCAAGCCTCCAAGATAATCTGGGCTTGTCTCCCGAACCGCAGCGAGAACAGTTTGCTAGGGGAGTTTGTTTAACGCGGATCTGGGTGATTTGTTCCGCATGTAGCCCAGTTTGGGGGCTTTGCATGGGGACTCTCCGAGTCAAATTCAGATTCGATTGGGAGTATAGAGTGCATGGGGATGCCCCCTCTTGTTTCCAGGGATTTAAGTACCATTGGGTGAGACTGAATTTTTAGCCAGACCCCAACAGCCACTATAGTTCATAGGCTGGCAGGCAGGTTCTGCTGAGCCAGATTCCTCTAGTGTGACTAGCTACTGAGATTATTTGGGGGGAGGGGTTTCTATGCATGTCTTTGCTTTGCAATCTGTATCACATGAAAGACACTGGGCCTTTTTGCACTTTGCAAAAAGGGGAAGACCAGAGATGCTCCAAGATGGAGCATCCACACTATGCAGAGCCACTTCTATACCAGAAGTAGCTCCCCACATGCCAGATGTCCCCTGGCCCAGATAGTATAACTGGGCAGGCTGCATTTGCACCTCTTACAGGCAAACGGAGCATGCAGTGGGGCAGTGAAGATGCAATTATGTGCTGTGTCACCAGTTGCTACCACAATGGCACTGCACATGTCCATTGCCACAGCAAGGCACTTAGCCAGCTGAAGCACTAGCTAAGCTTGGAATGGATCAGGCATCCCAAGGTGTGGACGCCTGAACCATTCAGGATGTGCGCTGGCCATCACACCAAATAAAGGTGGAAATTGGCCCCCTGTTTTGCTTTCTTCACCAGGGGCCCTTTCAATGCAGCTATAAGGCTGTGTGTTTTTGCTCTATATTCTTTTTTTAGGCTGCATATACTTGCTGTCTATGTGCTAAAACATACAAATAATTCTTAATTTTACAAAGGAATAACTTCCTTACTATGGAGAAATTGTACTTACCACACATATTAAGCACTTGTTTCCTTTAAGGCTTCCAAAACATCCTAATAGAGCAATCAAAACAATGATTGATCCATTGGCAAGCATCACAGGAGAAACAGCAGCTGTCAGGGAATGCTCTCCTATAGATACTGATGAGAAGGAAAATATACATTTAACTTTCAGAGATCTGGAGATTCATTCATTCATTCATCCATTTTTATTTATTTATTTAGAAAACATTTATGATTCCATAGTCATCTGTGAAATTAATTTTAAAAGTTTGTACAGTGATGAAACCTGTGGTTGGCTAATTCCATTTCACAGATTGCCATCTCAGGATTATGATCTCAGAGGAAACAGATTTACACATGTGGCCACAGAAATTTTGGATATTTTACAATGTGTATTTACCCAGAAATACCTCCAGTAATGTCTACTGGCTACTTTAGTGAGCATATTGAGAATTGTCATTTCATGCCACAATCTTCACACTTTAGTAAAGGACGTTGCTCAGAAGGAGGCTCCTCAAACACCAGCAGTGGCAGAAACAGGACCACCAGCACAACGGGGGGGGGGGGGAATGATTTGAAGAAACCCCGCCCCTCTGTTATTCAAAGTAGTCTGCCAATATTGTGCCTAAACAGTGCTTGCAGTGACACCACAGAGAAACAGCATGATATCCAAGTGGGTACCATGATCTTCATCCACAATGAAGGCACAGATTGATCAGATAGTCCCCCCCCCAAAAAAAGCAAAGACATACAAGTACAAAATTAGGGTGTATGTGGACTGTTCTGACTCAGAGCCTTTCCGCATTTGGCATGTAAAGAAACTCCGTGGGAGATGCTGCATGCACCATCCATACTTTGCAGATATACATCTTCCCCAGATACATCTTGGCACATCCAGTACCACCCTCAGAGTGTGTAGATGTAGAACAGTTTTAACTGCTCTAACTCATGCTTCTTGCCACTAGGCAGGGCTCTTTCCACACCTGGACTGGAGAAGTACAAAGGAGCCAGGGGCAAAACTGTGCAGGCATGGTGAGCACCACATTGCCCCAGTACCATGGCAATGGTACCACACAAGCATGTTGATGCCATTGGTGTGCTGATGCGTATGGTGGTGATTCACATGTTGCCAATAGGGGTGTGCACAAATATTCGAAGGTATTCAAAATTCAATCGAATCTGCCTGAATTTTGACATTCGAATTCAAATTGAATGTCCATAAATTCAGATTTAAAGATTTGAACAAATTTTGAATATTGGATCTATTTGTTCAAATTATCTGGATATTTGCATGTGTATGGGTTTGCACACGATGCGTATATGCAGATACACATCTTTCCCACATTTCTATGCATTTGTACAGATCCATACAGGGTGAAAATAGGTTGCATACAGGATAACTATGGGATGCATACATATACATACAGTATGCGTAACAATGCATACAGGCACTTACAAATGTCAACATTTGTAAGTGGAAATTCGAATCAAAAATTCAAACAAATAGATTCAAATTTACTTAATTCAAATTGAATTTGGTTAAATTTGAATTTTAAAGATTCAAATCAAATCAAATTTTTGGGTATTTGAATTGAATTGAATCCCGAAAATTGCATTCGTGCCCACCCCTAGTCGCCAGCACTGAGAAAAGTGCTGGTGAGGTTAGGGAAGGAGCTGGCATCCAAAATATAGTCACCTGAACTCTGCCCTATGTTTACCCTCAATCTCTGGCATCCCTGCAGAAGAAGGCAGCTTATAAAATGTACCCATGTGTGACGTTCCTCTCACTGACAGAGAGGTTCAGATAAATTAGTATTTTGTAAGATTTAATATATCTGTTTTTGTTAAACTCTGTGTGCTACCTTTATTTTGTTGGTAGCGTGTAATGTAAGGTTAGCCTGGCTGCTTTAACACTTTCTGCTGTGAGGTTCATCACTTTCCCTTTATAATCCCTTAACTATGTGTGAAGTGGTTCTCAGTTTTGCCAAGAGCGGCACCAAACTTCCTTTCCAACTTCACCTCCTTAAGAGCTGCTGTAGCCTTAACTGGCCTGTCTCTTAATTGCGGCTCTAAGGAATAAATGCTCTTGACTCAATGCTGTTTTGAAATCAACAAAAACACATTTATTATTTACAAATTCAACACTGCACAGAACATCAGGTAAGTCTCACATTTAATAAGAACAAACCTTTCAGCCTGCCTATCTCTAACCCTCCTTCTTAAGAGGTCTGCCTCTCTACCCATTGTCTCAAGAAATTCACCTCCCTATTTCCCTAGTGCAGCAATCCCTGGATCTATGTGTGTCCTACTCCCTCAGGATGACATGAGCTATCATGCAAACTGCCACCCTGACCAGAACTTTGAGTATGCGGCAGGATAGAAATATAAGTAATAAATACATAAAATAAAACTCAGAACAACATAGAACATCTGGCAGCCATTGGGCTAGTCTTTTATATCTCTCCCTAGCAAGCCCGCCGCCTCTAGCTGGCTGGTAAGCTCTGATGACTCGCCCCTCCTCCCTTCTATTGAGCTGAGTGAGCCTCACCTCTGCTTACCTGCATTTGTTACCAAAACGCTTCCAATTCATTTAATGATATAGACTGCTTCTGGTTACATCACATTTTAAATTCTTTTTAAACTCAACTTTCTTTTAATATACATTGAAATAATAGTGGGCACCACACCATGCAATTGCCAAGAAGCTTGGAGACATTTTCCCCTTTTTCTTCAAGTAGTTCAACTTTGGAATCCTTTGTATCAACCTTTGACATAAGCTTGTACTTGCAGATATTTTGGACTACGAATCACATTAGCTCCAGCTGGTTGGAGATGATGGGGTTGTAATCTAAAACATCTGGAAGATGGCAGGTTGATGAAAGTTTCACTAGTTCAAGTTGTCTGCTTTATTTCATTGATTCTGGAAGCATATCAAGGATACCCTGTAAAGGAGTTCCAGTTTGTTTTATGTAACATATACTGTAGTGCAATGCTGCCACCTAGTGCTAAGTTTACATTTTATTTTATGATGCAACAAACGCAGACAATGTTCTGGAAGAAGGCAAGAGCAAAATACTTTTGTTATTGTTGTCCAAATATTAATGGATTTATTTGTGCAAGCTTAAGTGACACCATCACCTTTATTATATATAAAAAAAATTACTCTGAACGTCTTTCAAAAAGCTCTCATACTCACACAGAAGAATGAAAAATCTGTTTCCATCAAGTTGAATCCAAAGTCCCAATACCACCAGCATCAGACCTAAGATCTGAAAGTAATTATATTTATAGAAATTGTTTGTACCTGGATGATTTTATCAAGTTATCATTCAACTTTTAACAATTTTTCTTAAAGTATGTAAAAGCTTCTCACCAAGAAAACTCCATTGACAATATTTAAGAAGTATCTTAGTAGGAAGAGTTTGTCTTCTTTTCCCATTTTCTTTGTTAATTTAAGGAAGATCTGGAAATAAAAATTGTGTTTAAAAAATGGATTGCTCATGGCATAAAAAGCAAGCTATTTATTGCATATTATGCATTTCAGATTGGATATTTTCACCAAATTCTTTCCTCCTGCTCCCAGGACAGAACACACAACTTACATGAGGGTCAGCTGATAGCAGCTTCAAATGCCTGATTTTCTATTTTGTTTAAACTAGCATCTCAGTGGGCCAACAATGTGTTTTGAACTTAGAAAGTGAGAATGCCTACTCAGGGTCCCTTGAAATTTCAAGTATCAGTCTCATAATCTCATGGTTCCCTGTTTAATATCCATACAATCCATCAAGATGGTGGGAAACAGCTGCTTCCACCTTAGCTAGATCATAATACTTCCAAAGCTATAAACCCTTCACAGCTGTTTCTGTGAAATATAGAACTGCAGACTTTTAAGACAAAAGCAAAATGGATTAATACAATAGGTATAAGTTCATTACTGAATAGTAATAAGAAACCTGGTATTAATAAAGCACTTTTTGCCCAAGGCTTGAATGACAAAATTGTAATAGTCATAGGCCACACTCCCATACATAAGAACATAAGAGAAGCCTTGCTGGATCAGGCCACAGCCCATCCTGATCTAGTCCAGCATCCTGTTGCACACAGTGGCCCACCAAATGCTTATGGGCATCTCAAGCAGAGACAAGGACAAACCTTCTCCTGCTCTCGAGTCCCAGCAGATGGCCTTAGAAGCGCCCCAGTTCCTCCCCCCCCCCTTGAATCTGGAATTGGCATTGTCTATCCCCATTAAAATTTTTATTCCCGGAGTTTACGAGGACTAAATTGCTAAAATCCACAGAAAAAAAAGTTCTTGGAAAAACGGTTTTCAGTCCTATTTTGGAGCCCAGCCTGCATTATTTTTCGCTATGGGAACAGTCGTGAACTCTTTGGGGAGGAGTTCATGTCAGCGCATCATTAGGGGGTGGGGGTTTCATGTCCAGGAAGGTTCCTGTATTTTCCTCACTGTCCCTGTATTTTCCGTTAGGGATCAAAAGTGTTGAGCATTTTTGTGACTTGTATGAATTAAAGCCACTCCACCATTCCCAGTATGGGGAGTTCCAAGCAGGAAAAAAAACCCTCTGCTGGCTTTTTTCTGCCATCGCAACCACAGGTGGCACAGGGGTGGGCGAGTGTGATCCAAGGGTGATTCCCAGGAGTTCCAAGCAGAAAAAACCCTCTGCTGACTTTTTCTCTGCCATCGCAACAGCAAGCGGCACAGGAGTGGATGGGTGTGATCCAAGGGTGGGCCATGTCAAGCTTGCTTCCTATCAGGGAGAGGAGTGGGAAGATCAAAGGACAAGGGGCGGAGGTGAAAAGATCCTGTTTCCCCATGCTGGGATTTGTACAATTTGAGTGGAAATGGCAGTATTTGAATAGAGCCCAAAATGGGAACAGCCAGAATGTGCACTTGGTCCTGAATCTGAATTAAAACAGTCCAATATAGACTTTTAAAAATCAAGCGGGAATACGCTCATACTCTATTTTCCAGGTTCATTTTCCTGAGTCTGGAATGCATAGGTCATTCTGAAGCATATGAAGTAGTCACAAAAAGTGCACAGATTATTAATAAGAGAAAGAACTCACAGTCTGGGTGTGATTTCTGATAACTACATGAATGTTTTAATTTACTTACTAGCAGTACAGAAGTAGTTTGCCATCTCCTTCTTCCTATAGCCATAGATTTCTATCCATGTACTAACCAGGGCCCTGTCATGATTTGAACCAGTGCTGGTTCTGATGACATGCCATAGTCTGGAACAGTAATATCTGCATGATAGTGCTGGACCTGCCCATCCCCCCATGCCACCGCACTAACCCTGAAGCTCATACAAGCTTTGGGGTAAACCTCTGAGGGCTTCAAGGAGCTAGGAGTGAAAGTTCCTTGCCATAGGGCTCTAGGGAACCCATTTTGGTGACACACTTCAGCTTGCCACAAAATGAGTCCCTCTGTAATCATGGTCCGTTCTGACAGATAGAGCATATCAGCAGTGGATGAGGGCTCACTGATCCACCCTAACATGCAGACTGATGAAACCCTGAAGGATCATGTCTGGGACAAAGGTAAATGTGAAAAGGCCCCAGGTATGATCCTGTTTAGTTTTCTAAGATTAATGCAGTCTGCCGGAATTTCTGCAAACATGTGCATTCAGAATCTCTTGATAAATATTTAGAGTGAAATTCTATAATGCTTCTCATTATAAGATCTCAAAGCAGTTCATGACAGAAAACAAAACAGAAACACAAAAACTAAAAAAGTGCCTCAGGGGGTACTTCCCATATAAAAACATATATGTACGTTGTAGTAATGGAAAAGGTAGGAAAATTGAATATAGGATGGCTTTATAAAACCAATACAGAAAGCCAAGCTTAAAGTAATATGAAATATACATATTAGAAGTATAAATAATTATATGCCCTCAAAACATTAGTGGAAAGATATGTGTTGTAAATTATTCAGAGTGGTTTCCCAATCCTGAAGAATTAGAGCTGGGGAATGTTTATAGCACAGGTCTGAAAATGCCATGCTTTTGTCATTGCCACCAATATAAAGCTCAGTGTCATGGTATTTCTATCAGTGGTATCTCTACTTCCCTTAACTCATGCAAGCTGAAATTGAAATTTGGGCAGAAACTGCACAGTTCAAATGAAACCTGATTAAGACAGCATCCTACACTACTTTATTTCATTTACTTTCCACAAAAAAACCTAGCTAATTTCTTTCCACACAAAAATCCTAGCTAACTTTACAAAAATCTTGGTGGCAAGAAAGCATTGCTACTAAAATTGCCCATCTCAAAAGGAATAAAAGCCTACTCTCTTTCTTTCTGACATTCTAATTCCACTTTCCAGTTTAAAAAAAATCTCAAAGCACTTTACAAAGTGTTAAAAGCAGGAGTAAAAGCAGAATAAAAATAGTTGGAATAAATTTAAATACTTCTTAAGGCATACACTATCACTCCTGAAAATTTACATGTATTTTCACATCTCCAGTAAATATTTCTTTGGTAATTCCATAATTTATGGATAACTCCATATGAAAATCCATAAAAGATAAGTGAAGAAAGTAAAACTCAGCTGTGTAGGCATGTTTAATTACTATATGTCTTTCTTTTTTAATTTCAATTAATCTCAAAATATTTTGTCCTCACCTGTAAAGATACGAACCAGAAATAGAAATCACAATTCTTCGCCGATACTCCAATATTAATTCCCAGTGATTAAATCTAGTATTGTCACATATGTTGCAGCAGTGATCTTTACTTCCTTGTTACAGATGTAGCTATGGACATGACTACAAACATCTATTCTAGTCTCAGAGCCAGAAAATGATAGCAATAATGTTTCAGAGAACAGCTGATGTCTTTTGAAATTCACTAATATTCCCCCAACGCAAGAAAATGGCAAATTAAGGCACTTCAGCTTAATCTCTGTATCATCTGAGAAGCATTCTGTAGCCTCAAATATACATTCTCCTGAATCAAGATTTTTAGGGCAGAAGCTGGCAGAGCAACGTAGACTGCATCTACCGATGCACCTGACAGGCTGCGCTCACACCTGAGTTTTAATCCAGCTTCAGCGCACCTTCAGAGCAGAAAAACACATCAGCAAAGTGAAGTCATTCTCTTTCCACATTATCTGGATTTTCTGAGTTAGATAAAGCTGAAAGAAACTCAGCTTCTCAGTTTGCTGATGTGTTCTGTTCTCTCACTCTGAAAACGGACTGAAACTGGATTAAAACTTAGGTGTGAACGCAGCCACACGAGCCATTCCGAAAATTTCTTGGGACAGAGACCAGAGACGTTTTCGCACGGGGGAAAACGGAACGCGAAAAAGCCAGCTGTGGACACGTCATCCGCATTGGCCGCGCGCGCCTTGCGTCCCGACGTGTCCGCAGCTGGCTTTTCCGCGTTCGAAATGTAGAGCACTTCGAAGTGCTCTACACGCGTTCCAACGCGGACGAGCCGCCCGCAGGCGTTCGGGAGAAGAAGCGTTCGCGCCGCTTCTGTCTCCCGATCGCCTGCCGGCTCGCCTCCGACGCCGCGCGGCTTTGACAATCAGCTGTTTTTCAAACAGCTGATTGTCGATCTGCCTCCGCGGCCGCCGGCGCGCCCCTGGCCGGCGTTTGCCGGCTAAGCCAGCTTCGGGCGCTTTGACCATTCGCACCCAGACGCTCCGGAACGCGTTTACACGCGTTCCGGAGCGTCTGTGTGTGAACGGGGAAAGCGCCCGAAGCTGGCTTAAGCTTTCCGCCTGAACGCGTTCGGTTTCGAACGCGATTCAGTGCGGAAATGCCTCAGTTATTTAGCATCGTGCCCGAGGGAGGCGGGGGGGAGCCATTCACTTTGGATCATGTATTTAAGTCCAAAGGATAAAAAGGATTTTTTGAGAAGGATAAGCAAGAAGCAAAGATATCCTCCTCCTGCTTAGCCATGGATCTCAGTTCCTCTGTTTCCCCTGTTTAATGAATAAACTTCCGTGGTGGATTCACCGATGATAATACTGCCTTTGCACGATGCTTCGCGAGTTGGATGGCGTTTCAAAAAAATTCAATTAATTTTCATCCATCGCAGCTTCCGTAACTAAGATTTCTTTCATCCCATTCTTCCAATGTGCAATTCACTGTTGCCATGGTTGCTCTTCCGGCAACATTGAGGGTTGCTGGCTGGCGGCGCGGGTCCTGGTCTGTAAGCGCTTGGATGCAGGTTTGTCCTTAACGGTGGCGGGAAACAGACAGATCTGCGTATTTCTCGAGAGTCCAAGCAGAAAAAGGGCCCATCTTCATCGGGGGGAAATGGTGGATGGAATCCCCTCTTCTGGCTGGGATGGAGCGGGGACGAGTGTTAACTGAGAAAGCGTCAAAGAACTACGATTCCCAAGATGCAGCGGTAGATGCTATCAGTGTGTAGGATTTCGTTACTCGCACTGCACCCTGGGACTTGTAGTCTTATTGCTCCTGTAGTTATTTGCCGACTTTTGTAAACGTTGGCATTGTGATTATATTTATTGGTATAATTACCGTTGAAATTAAAATGGCATCAAGTAAGGTTTGCTGAGAAGGATGTGGCTTCTGAGAATGTTTTTTAAAAAACTATTTTTGAATGGTACCGAATTACTTGCCTGTGCCCAAATATTCACCCTCCCTCTCCCTCATACGATTGCTGGTAGGAGTGATTAGGGATAGGGATTGCTGAAGCCAATATGACAGGCAGAGACGTTTTATTGCTAAAGTATTTGCAAACAACGGATGCCTATTGACGTGAGGTATCTCTTTTGTGTCTTATATACAGGACACACAGATTTTTGTGTACTAAAAGCAATTCTTAACATCAGATTAGAGTCCATACAATTCCTGAGCTTCCCAAACTTTATTCCTTAGGGAATTCCAGGTCCTCATTTGTTTTTCCAACTTATAATTTCTTAGTTATTAGTTCATACCTTTGGGGGCTGGGGTGGGGTGGGGGGCGTCAGGACACATCTCTCATGATCCACACATGCACATCCCCAAATAAGCCTACTTTCCCCATTTCTATTTATGGGAGTTTGCAAATTGCCATTTCATGAAGTCTCAGAAGCTATTCATTATTGGTGTTCTGAGAGCTATTTACACATTATGTGATGGTGTAGTGAATAACAGTGACAAACGGCAAAACTCAGGGAACCTGCTTACTATCAACTACATACAGTACATCTACAGTTTTTTAAAAAAGGTTTCAAAAGCAGCTTAGAGGTGGTAGTGTCAACATATTAGTACTTTAATCCATACTAAAAGGCAGAAACCTTCCAAAATCTGTTATGTAGCCTTTAATGTGGATTAAAGATGAGATGGAAACACTGATGTCCACATCCTACCACCTCTATGCTGTTTTGGAACTGCTTATGATGATGATGATGTGCAATTCCATCCATAGCAGTGGTTCTCAACCTAGGGGTCGAGACCCCTTTGGGGGTCGAACTACCCTTTCAGAGGGGTCACGACGAGTCTCCTGCTGCCCTTCCCTCCCACCTTCCAGCTGCTCCGGCCCCATGGTTGGGGGTCTCCACAACATGAGGAACTCCATTAAGGGGTCGCGGCATTAGGAAGGTTGAGAACCGCTGATCTATAGTGACCTGCTTTGGTGAAACCTTCATGCAGTACAGCTCCCTACTAGAAATTTAGCAATGTGTGGAAATGTTGACAAACTTCCTCCATGGAAAGGACTTTATGCAAATATAGTGTGTATGCCTGTGTGTGCAAATTGTACATGATACAATGTAGAACTCAAGTGCTGTCATTATCATTAACTATTTTCCCATTTCTTAAAGAAGTGGCATAACATCTCAAGAAATATAGTTTTAGTTACACATCATTGATAATTGAAGAGAACATCAGTAGTAATATACATCACTTTTACTTTTTCCAAGTTACAGGGGGGGAAATGGAGGAAGATTTTGATGATGCAAGAATAGAAGAAGAAATAGAACTTGAATTAAGCAAAATTAGCTTTTCTTCCTCAGAATCAGATGATCCTGAAAGTGGTTTATCAGCCAAGGCTTCTAGCGATAATGAATCAGTAAGTAGTCTTCAAAACTAAGCAGAATCATGTGTGTGTTTGCCACATTCTGTTTTTATCTTTATTGTTTTTATTATTTCCCACTGTGCAATGTTATTATTCAGATGGTACCACCAGCAGGCCTTATCTTGTACTGGGTTAGAGAGAGGCACATTGCTTCTATGTCAAGCTTACCTTTCTTCAGCCCAGAGCTATTTCATTGTCAGGCTCATTGCCATGATTCGTGTGGATGTTGCATCAAGAAAGATTCCAGTTCTCTCAAGCATCTCAGGGTAGGACTGGATGAGAATCTCATTTCAAGAATAATAATAATAATAATAATAATAATAATAATAATATTTATTTGTATACCGCCCTATGGCAAACCAATCCGGGCGGTTAACAACAGTAAAATATAAAATATAACAATTTTCTTTATCACACAGTACTAGAACCAGAGGGCAGTCTATGAAGCTGATGGTTAGGAGAATCAGATCAGACGAGGGGAAGTATTTCTTCACCCAGAGGGTCATCAGTCTATGGAATTTGCTGTCAGAAGATGTGGTAACAGCAACCAACCTAGATGGCTTTAACAAAGGTTTAGACAAATTTATGGATCACAGAAGAATCAATGCCTAAGTACATCTTTCAGGCTGGGGGGGACAAACAGGATGCCTCTAAGGCTATTTGCTCTGATTCGAGGGCAGGTGAAGGTTTTTTTCTTTGTCTTCTGCATGAGATGCCCATAAGCAATTTGTGGGACACTGTGTGAGACAGGATGCTGGACTATATGGGCTGTGGCCTGATCCAGCTGTGGTCTGCTCAGTGTAGATATTAAGGATAGATGAATAGAGGATCTGACTAATCAAAAAAGTGCCACAGATTTGTATAAATAAATACTGACAGTTTCAATTATTTGTAAATGATATCGAATTTTTCTTTTTCACACTTACTAACACACTTGCTCAAGCATATACACTGAGCCTTCTATTCCATTCCACAAATTCCTTTCTTACATATCATTCCCAGCACAGATATGTGTAGACGTGAAGAAAGCAAATTGTTTTGACTTTATGAGCATATCTCAATTTTTTAAAAAAATTTAACCAGAAGAATCTGGTGTCATCAGCAAAGCTAGGTTCAATAGTTATAAAAAACAAAGAAAAAAAGAAAAATAATTTGCCCTATTCATATTCTATGTCAGAAATTCTGCTTTTAGGAGACATGAGACATAAGTGCAAGCACATAAATCTTGCATGGGTTACTAGGGACTAAATCCCAACTCAAAATCATTCACTCTCATGCTAATGTTTCCAGAGTTAAAAATTGTTTGGAAAGGCCTTACTCTTAAGCCCTCATACTAAGATCTGGTGAGTGGAGATCAAGGAAACTCTTCATTCATCCAAAGTGTCTCACTTTATCCCAGGATGCTAATGGAAAATTATACAGTATAGCTCCATAGGGTACAGGGCAGGATCTAAATTTGAATAAGAAATTTATGTCTGGAACTGTGGTACTTTTATTTATTTTCTATATTTATACTGTACATTTGTCTGAAATACTGAGTAACCTTATGTGACGTCAAATCCAGTTATGTTTCTTTTCGCTGGAATAATCCTTAGGGAGAAGTGTGGCATCAGTCAACCGATCCCATCTTGTTTGGCTCTTCAGCTCCTAAAATTGGTTCTATGATTGCCATTTTCCCCTCATTTTCATTTCTTCCTCTTATTATTTTGTATCTTGTTACACAGCCTTTCCTTTTATAGCACAGAGTTGGTGCTTCTTAAGGTGTACTGCACAGAACCTGTGCTGCTACATGAACAGTTGGTGTACGATGGTATCTACTGCCTGCTGTTCTTGCCCCCAGAGAATTTCAAAAGTGAGCAAGCAGGAGGATGAGTGGGCAAGAGTCTGTGTGTAGCAAACAGCAGACTTCCACACAAGATGTGTGCAAAGTAGTTTAGGCTCTGTACAGAAAATCTCATTGGGTGCCACATGCATCACCGGTGAGAATGGTGCTTCCACTGCGTAATGCAATCCTGGATATCTTCAGTAAAGTGATTTGCATTGGGGTATCATTTATAGAGTGAATCACTCTTCCATAGACTAGTCCTTCTACACACAGCACCAGCAAGTTATTGATACTCTGAGCCTTTCCTTCACAATATTGTTAAGAACATAAGAAGAGCCCTTCTGGATAAAGCCACAGCATCACACCCTATATCCGAATGTCTCAATACCCAGACTAAAATGTAGAATGCAATAAGACTGTAATTCTTGACTGCTGCTAAAATTTGAGATTACAATGCAGCATTTCTGTTCCAGATGTTCTAATAATTGTAATTAACCTTTAGACAGTATTGAATTGAATATAACTTCTGGTGAAAAGTGAGGATATAGAATGTAATTTTAATCAAACATCTAGATTACAGATGAGCTGCCGGAATCAGTTCTCCATTATTTAACTTTTGTACAAAGCAGAAGTCAAAATGTAGAGTGGCTACTGGCAGAAGATTTGGAAAGTGATTCAGTCTTAAGTAAGTAAATCAAAGTACAGCACATCTTTGATAAGTATGATACATAAACTGATTTAACTCCTAAACTATGTTATGGTTGCTTGTGTGTACTCATCTAGAACTGCATGTAGCCAGTTACATTATTATTGGTAATGTGCATTAGTCACAGCGTGGTTTGCAGAAATTACTGTATTGGCCAAGTTTACCTATCTTGTGATAATATGACTATCTCTGTGAGTACACAATTCCTTTTATTTATTTAATGCACATATATCCCCACCTTAAGGTTATAAAAAGCACCTAGAGCAGCTTATAAAGTATACTTTAAGGCAATGTTTCCATGAGCTATTTTGGGCAGAACAAATCCTACATTATCTCAAGGTGTCTGGAGGTGAGGGTGCAAAAAAGACTGCAAGGGTGGGTAATCTGGCTGTGACATTTTCAACAACCTCATGCAGTGTAAATGGAAGCAGCCAGCAGTACCTTAGAGGGGCATTCTCACATTACTTCATGCCTCCAGGGAGCAGGTGTCAGGTGTCCCCCTAAAAAAAGAGAGGGTACATCTGCACACATTAAAAAAGTGACTTGGAAGTAGCTTAGAGGTGGAAATATGTGGGCAGTAGTTTTCCCATCCCATCTATAATCCACATTAAAACCTTTGAAAGAGCTTTTTTTTGCCTTTAATGTGGGATGGAGGCACTAGTATATGGATGGTATCGCTTCTAAACTAATTTCAAACCTTTTTTAAAAGCTATATTTGAATAAAGCCACAATGGAAAAGAAAAAGGGGAAGGGGACTATTCTGCCAAGGCAGAGAGCCCTGTTGTTTAAGGCTTAGTCTTAATGTATGATGGAATTATTTTTAATATTTCACTACTAGCAGAGCTGCAATTGCTCTCTGATAAAATGATGTAAAACTTTGTCAAAAACAATATATTAAATAACAGAACAGGACAAAAATGTGTATAAAATATTTTACAAATTTTCATTTAATTCATGAACATTATTGAAAACCTGATTTTAAAAGCTCGGGTAAGCAGCTTCAAATTTTAGGGTTTTTTGGACCTGCAAATGACCCCACACAGAATCCAGACTTGGGGCTTTTATCCACTTACCACTGAAGATCCTGAACATGTGATTTCAAACAAAGTGATCTATCCAAGGCTGAGATGGATTGTGTGGACTGGGACGACATGATCTGAATGGCAATGACTATTCCAGCTCATGCAATCTTCAGAACCAACTTCTGTGAGCTCCAACAGAGTCCCCTGCAGTCCCATTTCAGTGGCACAATAAGAATGCTGCTGAAATGGATCTCCCAGTAAAGCGGAAGATGGGCATGCACCTTCTGCACACCTCTGTGATATTAATTAGGAGGCATCACATCAAAGAGCCAGGTAGAAAATGCATGACTCTATACTCCAGTTTATTAAAGGGACCCATTTCACCAATGTGCCTTATTGCCAAGGGCATCTTTAATCTGCAGAAAAGCCCTTGCTATAGTGAAATAGGCTTGTCGTCAAATAGTGCAATTGTGGACACAGTAACAACTTCTGTAGTATAACTTCTGTATCCATACTTGAGTTAAAAAAAAAAGTTGTTGCTCTACCATAAATCCCTCAACTTCTTCAACTGATGGAGCCAGTTGATGTATTACCACTGGCAAATGGAAAGTCCATACAGGTAACATTAGCATCACCAATGTAAATTGTCCATATAGGTAGGGCATGCTCCCTATCCAGAATCCTCCCGTCCCAGTTGGTGTTCTGTCAGGTTGTACTGAAAGTGTCTTTTCTTGGTTCAAGCTAACCTTTATTATCATTAGGAAACAAAATCTCTTGTATGTGTATGTAGTATTCCACACACTATGTTATAATACATTTATATTATACACATAAACGTGAATGCATTGAAAAATTGATCAATAACATCTTCCTTGACTTCTAAATAATAGAGGTTCTTAATTCACAGGTGATATTTGCAGAGTAACTCCTAATAATGCTTCTGAATGCTTGGCTGAATTGGCTTCTGCGTATAATGAGGATCCAGAAGAATTTAAAAGAAGGGTATTGGTTTTTAAAATCACCTTATACTTAGGAACATAATGTGTTGCATGGCAATTTCATTGCTCAGTGAAGTTGTAGCTCAGTAATCAAGCAAGTGCTTAATCCATGGTATCTCCAAAAAGTATTGAGAGAGGCCCTGGAGCGCTACCGCTAGTCGTCTCTGGACAGTACTGAACTCAGTACTGATGCCTGATTCACTACAGAGGAGCTGCCTGTGTACCTGTGTTTGTGTGCATGCATTTATGATACTCACATGGAAAGTAATAGCTTTGTATACTGACAGTCTGAGGTTTAGTTTTCAGCATCTACAGGTAGATGTACATACAGTAACATGCTTTAAGCCAGAATTATAACTTGGGTACCACACTATATTCTACAGTAATTCTCATTCGTATTAAGGGAAAGGGGAATGAATAATAGACACAATATATAAACCTTCATCTTGGTAGCTTAGTAGTGATGGTGTTAACATCTCCTTTCTTTAAGATTCTCATGTTTTTGGAGCACAATTAACACTTCTATTTTTTATTGATTTTATTGTGTCTTATTTTCTTATTCTAATTGTATTTGATCTGGTTCTCAATGTCAAAAATAAAGCCTAACTGAGTAAATTGATCTAAATCAGGATTTTTAAAAAGACAAAAAAAAAAAACCTCTAACAAAGCAATCCTGCCTCTCAGATGTATTGGCTGGGATGTCTGTTTGGAGAGCATGTACCAGAGTTCACATCATATAGACACAGTGGCATATA
The DNA here is from genome assembly GCA_023333525.1 of Aspidoscelis tigris stejnegeri. Taxonomy (NCBI): domain Eukaryota; kingdom Metazoa; phylum Chordata; class Lepidosauria; order Squamata; family Teiidae; genus Aspidoscelis; species Aspidoscelis tigris. Next base: position 45,991,088 of record JALMGA010000005.1, on the reverse strand, counting down.
AGAGGCACTTATAATTTGCCAAGGAATGTTTAGAGAAAATACATTTAAAAATGGATGCAGACTGATTTTATGATAAATAAGATTATATCCCCATTAGTAATGTATTTCCCAGCTGTGATCCAGCTGATCTTTAACTAACAGCAACTATCATTGCTATCACTGGTATTACTCCAGAAATAGGGACATGCTAGGCTTCTGGGGAACACAGTTGTTTATCTGTCCCATCCAAATTTGATTTAGGTTGGGTTGGCCAGTAATACAGCCAATCTATGGTGATGCCATATTTGGAATATTGTGTACAATTCTGGTCACCACACCTCAAAAAGGATATTGTGGAACTAGAGAAGGTGCAGAAAACGGCAACCAGAATGATTAAGGTCTGGAACACCTCCCTTACGAAATCAGGCTGCAAAGTCTAGGCCTCTTCAATCTGGAGAGACGGCGTTTAAGAGGGGACCTGATTGAAGTATATAAAATTATGCATGGTATAGAAAAGGTGGATAGAGAAAATTTATTTTCTCTGTCGCGCAACACTAGAACCAGGGAGCACTCTATGAAGCTGTTGGGTAGGAGAATAAGGTCTGACAGGGGGAAGTATTTCTTCACCCAGAGGGTCATCGGCTTATGGAAGGTACTGCCGGAAGAGGTGGTGACAGCTACCAGTCTAGATGGCTTTAAGGCAAGGTTAGACAAATTTATGGATAACAGATGTATCAATGGCTACTAGAATGAATGCCTAAGTGCATCTTTCAGGCTGTGGGGGGGGGGGAGCGGAGCACTTTTAAGGCCATTTGCTGGGATTCGAGAGCAGGCAAAGGTTTTTAAAACTCAATTAATATTTATCTATCTATATAATTGCCTTCTTAAAAAATAAGCTTATTAGCTTTGATCTAACCTTTATCTCTGGTAAGTATCCATAATAGTAAACCTTTTAAAAGGTATTTTATTTTGATAAAAGGCATTTTGTTACTCTTTTAAAAGCTGAAACACATGAAATATAATGGCAATTTGTATGTATTTGTATTATTTTCTTTTAATTTATGGCATTATTATGCATCCCAGAAATACATTTGAGGAAAGTCTTTTGTTAAGATGCTCCTTTTAGAAAGTGGCTACTTGCATATAGTTATGACATGACGTAAAATTGAAATTTCATACATAGAAAATGTATCGGGATGTGATTAACTTTTGGCAGAATAGACCATGATCACTATAGAGAAAATATAGTGGATGTAGATATATGCTTACATTTAATGTCATAAGAGTAATAATTTGATAAGCTTAGTGGTTGCCCTAAACTTTTTATTTTTAATTTATATTTTAAACATCTCTTTTTAAAAACACAAACAACCATGCAAATATAAACTTATTGCATGGTTTGGCTTTGCTCCAGTTATTCATAATTTCCGTGTAAGAGCAGACCTTCATGCATGCTTCTCTAATTGGATAAGGGCCCCTAAAAGCAAGTTCACGCTAAATTGCATGAACAACTCTTTTACTATGTCAGTTATACACAGAAGTCTCACGCTTAAAATAAAAAAAGCGAGTGACATTTCTGATCACTAATTCACAAAAAGTGTGAAATTGGCTCCAGCTTCTTTTCCACCAAGCAAGAAAGGTGGTTGTTGTTTTCTTAACATGATTTTGTGTGCAGTGAATTGGATTTGCTCCTATGTTTTTTTCCTCAATGGACAATTCCTGCTTATATTTTTGTTACTATACACACTTCCATTTTTAACTGTTTTAGTTGTTGATCCTGAGTTTAATAATTTCAAGTTCCATTACATTTTCAGGAAAATACATTTTTCTGTTTAGATATTATCTGAAATAGAAGATGAAGAACAACTCATGAATGTCACTTCAGATAATGTCAGTGAGCCGAATGACACTGGTAATAATTTTTATTCAGAACTCCTGCAATTCTTACTATGATTAAGCTGAAATAAAGGAAAACATTTCAAATAATTTTTCAGATTATCAGAAAAAGGAGAGGTTCTAGGTAATGCAAAAAACACGCTGCACTCCAGGTCAAGGAAGAGGCATCTGCGCATAGAACAGATGCAGGAAGTTTGTGGGCATGGTGACAGGAGGCATGCATGGTGGAGTCACAAGTTTGAAGATGACTCTGAAGTCCCTCCACAACAGTGGCCACATTGACAGGAATGACATCATCAAAGTGCTTCTGAAAACACTTCAAGGTGCCTTTGAAGACACTTTGAAGTGCCTCTGAAGGCACTGCTCCCTACCTGGGTGTCCTGTTTGTTTGATGGGGACATGGCCAATTGCACTGGGTATTGGTGGCACTGTGGGCCAATCACAGTTGGTGGTTGTACAGAGGCAGTGCACATTAATGGCTGCAGAACAGGGCTTGGTCATTAGCATACATTTGCTGTTCTAAAGCCTGTGCAGTGCAGATGCCAGGACCTCCTGAAGATCCAGATCTATCTAATCCGGATCTATTTGGCACAGATGTGCTAATCTGGATATACTTGATCCCGATCTAGCAAGGTAAGTGCAGAAACAGCCTTTATGTCATGGGGAACTGACTTCAAAGCTGGTAGTTTTTCCTTCTGAGAACAGGAGAGGGAGAGTGGGCAGATACTTCAACACCTCAAGGTAATGAAGAGCCTGAATATTCCTGTGTGTGTTTTTTTTATCAGGATGACAATCATCCTAGAGCCAGTTTGGTCCTGTGGTTAGGGAGCCAGACTCTTATCTGGAAATACCAAGTTTGATTCTGCACTCCTCCACGAACCCAGCTGAGTGACATTAGGCTAGTCACAGCTCTCTTCTGAGCGCTCACACCCCCAGCTACCTCACAGGGTGTTCTGTTGTGGGGAGAAGAATAGAAAGCTTTGTCAGCTGCTTTGAGTCCACTTAATGGGTGAGAAAAGTGGGGTAGAAAAGCCAACTCTTCTTCTTTTTGTTTTCAAACAGCTTATTGATAGTGTTTCCAAAGAGCAAGAGCTTCCCAATAAAATTCTTCTGCTATGCCTCAGAGATTATGCTTCTTTGAAAAGTCAGCAGAAGACATGTTAGGTACATCTGCTGCAGTTAAGCTTTTTGCTTATTTGGTCTCACAGTCCATATCAACTGAACAAGGGGCAGGCCAGCCTAAGGAATTTGCAAGGAAGCAGATGGAGTTTTTCACGAGGCATTCTTATAAGGCAACTGCCATGGCCCAAAGGCTTCATCAGTGATGTCTATTTTTACTACATCTGATATGATTTGGTCTAAAGCAGCGGTTCTCAATGTGGCTAATGCCACGACCCCCCAATGCAGCTCCCAATGTCTCCGTGACCCCAGGGGGGGCCAGGGGCGGGGCGGGACCAGGGGTGGGGCAGGGCTGCTGGCGTCGCGTTCGGTCCTCCCCGACCCGCAACTCATCCTTGGGGGGGGGGCGACGCCGGATTCCAGCGGGCGAAGGGGGTGGGCGGCGAGGCACCAGGCGGTGCGGGTCTGGCGCCCTTCACCGCCATCGCCGCCCGGCAGGCAGGCAAGCAGGCATAGCACCGGGTGGGCGCCCGCCCTCAGCAGCCAGTCCAGCAGCCCGGGGCTGCCCACAGTCGCCGCCGCCATCCTCCTCGCCTCGCTCACCTCGCCTCAAGCGCCGCCGAGAATGCTCCCACTGCCGCCTCGAAGGCAACTGCCACCCGCCGCCGCCGATCTCTCCTCACAGCAGCGTCGGCGCAGCGAGGGGGGGGACGCGGGGGGGCCTGCGGGAGCTTTCGGGACCCCGCCAAAATGGCTGCGCGACCCCCGATGGGGTCGCGACCCACAGGTTGAGAACCACTGGTCTAAAGAATAGCTGGATATTATCTGTGTTACAAATTATCATCCTGCCTCAATCTTCAGAGTGTCAGAACAGCAGCAAAATTGAGGTGCTGAGAGGATGTGAAGTTTTATGACTTCAGTTCAATTCCTCTGCCATGCAGGGATTAACCATTTTGCAATTCTTTAAAATAATTTTCTCAAAAGGCACTGAGAACTATACTAATTTGGGGGTAGCTTCGCTGCTTCACTTAGAACTCAAAAGAGAGTGTCATCTCTCCCAACCTGATGCATTTCATTTTTTAAAGGAATGACTACTAACTCTTTGAACCAGAAAGAGGTCAACAAAGCAGTGGTACAGTCATTTGTCCTCTATAAATTCTTGGTAATTTCAGTGTTCAATTTTAAATTAAGAATTGGCCTTTTTTGTTGAGAATGTTGGCAGTTTTGTTCCTGTTCTTTTAGAAGAAGATTTTAAGCAATAAGTCTTCTACTAAGCATTATTCTAATCAACACTTTAAACATTATTGAAAGACAGGCTTTTGTTTCATATTGCTTGGTATTAATCTTTCATGATCAGTATAACTGCTCCAGCAGTCATCTAATCATAAACTATGCCAGTAAGCATGCCAGTAAGCATGCAGATGTTAAGTATTTCTGCCATTATTACCATTATTCCCTCATGATAATCCATTATCATGAATTATTTGGCATCATGTAGTAAAAAGGAAGTATTTCCTTGGGTGTTTTTCCACCGCGCTCCTTTAATCCGGACCTAAAAAGATCCAGCTCTAAGGAATGGGTACTTCCCTTAATCCAGATCTAGTAGATCCAGATTAAGGGAAGTACCCAATGTGTTTCCATGGGTGCTAGCCTGCCTGCTGTGGAAACATTGAAGAACCCATGTGGCAAATCTGGATTGGACCACAAGGGGTCTGCCTGTCACCTCAGGTGTTTTGGGGGACAAGGGGTGCAATCTCTGAAGTTGCCTTCGGAGATTAGCTAAGGCTCCAAAGACAAACCCCTTAGGAGAGAGATGCATATTAATCAGCTCCTTGCTTGCATCTCTCCTGTGAGCACTGATGAGTCTGCCTCATTAATATGTGCCTCTTTCCATGTCTGGAGGCAAGGGAGTTCTCTGCTGAGCCTTTGCTAATCTCGGAAGGGAACTTCGGAGGGATTTTGGAGCTGCCTTCGGAGGGACTCCGAAGTCTTGACTTTGGGGTGCCCCCCATGGTTGACCCCCCCGAGCCTCCTCTAGACCCTATTGCTGGATTGTTGTGGAAACAGGCTCCCTACAATCCGGAATTTAATGCTGAAAACCCCATTGTAGACCCCTTTAATGGGGTCTACGTGAAATCCGGATTATAGGTCCTGAAGAACCCATAATGATCCGGATTTACCTAGCTGTGGTGGAAACAAATGAGTCCCTAATGGGGTCTGTGGTGGAAATGGGGTCATCCGGCTCTCAGTCAAATGGGTCCTTAATAGGTCCTTCAGTGGGTACTTAGTGACAGTGGAAAGACACCCCTTCAGCAACTGAATAGGAATAATTATGACTGGTCATGAGAAAAACTATTTTTAGTGCTTCCAAGTGATAGTGTGTACATTTTTCCAGGCGATGTTGATGCAGTTCTTAACTTTACATTCCACAAAGTTGAAGAAAAATGCAAGCAAGAATATGAACTTTGGGTAGAAAAGCAAAATGAGTATGAACATGAAAGAATGAAGGAACTGAAAGCTATGAGGGATACCAAAGAAGCACAAAGTGAGGAGGAGGAAAAAAAGAGGCAGCTACGCTGGAAAGAACTGGAGACTGAACAGCTGAACTTAGAAATGTTTCATGCGGTAATATTTTAACAAGGATAATGGAAGTGTCTTAATACCTTTGGACTATATTTTTACTTAATTGTTAAATGCTACCTTTTCAGGCAAAAAGTTCCACATAGTGGTTTACAAAGAAATCAAACTGAGATATAGTTACAACAGAATCGTCTTAATGGTACCATTGGTATAACTGAACCATGGTTTGATTCTGCATTATATGTGCATTATTTCTGCAAGTAACAATCTGACACTGAAGTGCCTTTAAAATGTGCTGTATCTTATGGCTAAACAGCCAAGTAAATATATCATAACCAGCTGCTTTTAGAATTGTTGTTGTTTAGTCTTCCAGCCATGTCCAACACTTTGTGATGGCATGAACCACAGAATGCCATGCCCATCTCTTCTCCACTGTCTCAGGGTCTGCCCAAGCTCGTGTTCATTGCCTTCACAACACTATCTAACCATCTCATCTTCTTCTGTCCCTTTTTCCTTTGACCTTCAATCTTTCCCACCATCAGGAACTTTTCTAGTGAATTCTGTACTTTCATTATATGTTCAAAATATTTTGAGTTTCTGTGTTAGAATTAGTCCATGCAGTGAGCAGTCAGGGTTGATTTCCTTTAGTATTGCTATTTTCTTAATCTGATGCATTAACAGTTAGATACATTTGCTCCATTGACACAAACACAGAGCTGGCCTGCTAACAGTTTTGCTGTTTAATTTAATGAGTGGGGCTTAATGGTCATGAGTTTTCTCAAGCACGTAGGTATCATTCCTTTGTTGGAAATAGTGTCAATCCTTCTGCTTAAGTGTGAGCTGTGGAAACAACTTTTCCATCTGGAAGTAAAATTAAATATAACCTTGTTTTCAGAAATGAATTGAAAAGACATTGAAATGCATTTCCATACCTATAACATTTATCCGTATCTAGATAACTAATTTCAGAAAGAGTGAGAGTCCCAAAACCAAGGGAACTTTAAAGAGATTAATTGTAGTGAGACTGCACTTAGCCCCTCCCAAATTCCAAACTTTATTGAAATGCACCACAATGAAATAAAAAGTTCTATGTTATTACAGCAACAGCAAGCTGAAATGGAAGCAGAAGTGCTAAGAGTGGAGGAGGTGTGGGAAAAACAACTGAGACAACACAAGGTAACTTGGATGCAGAAAAATTTTAGCTGTTGCTTATGAGCCTTCCCTGGATGTGGTAACAAACTACATTGTATTGCAAATCAGATAGTCCAAGATCAGATCAAAGCCATGGAATATTCTTCAAATTCAATATTTAGAACATTAAGATGAGCTAGTTTGGTTAAGGAGCCAGACTCTTACCTGGGAATATGAGGTTTGATTCCGCCCTCCTCATGAATCCAGCTGGGTGACCTTGAGCTAGTCACAGCTCTCTTCTGAGCTCTCACAGCCCCACCTACCTCACAGGATGACTGTTGTGGGGAGAAGAACAGAAGCTTTGTCAGCTGCTTTGAGTCCCCCTAAATGGGTGAGAAAAGTGGGATAGAAAAGCCAACTCTTCTTCTCCTAGAATGAACAGATTACAGTTTTTGGTATTTTGTGAAATATTAATATATTATTTTAATATTTTTAGCTTTCTTGCCTTTCCTCTTTCTTTTAATGTTTTGAGTGATTCCTGTCAGCCACTTCAAGTTATGAAGCAAGTGGAATAATTTTTCTGGTTCATTAGGACAATAGCAAGTTCAAAGAAAAATAAAGGTTGTTTCTATGTTTTTGTTTCATTTTTTGAAAAAAAAATTAGGATGTGCAATTCAGTATGGAATGAAACTAATACCAGACAAACAGAATTTTAAAATATAAGCTAAGAATCTTCCCCCTGAAGTTTCAGACCATGTAATTATTTATGGAAGTTTTATATCCTCATTTTCTTAGCTTTTAAGGGGACTCAAACCAACAGACAAAGCTTCTCATTCTTCTCCCCACAACAAACACCCTGTGAGGTAGGTGGGGCTGTGAAAGCTCAGAAAGAGAGCTGTGACTAGCCCAAGGTCACCCAGCTGGCTTTGTGGAGGAGTGTAGACTTAGACTACTAGATAAGAATCTGACAGAAGAGCAAACTGGCTTACATCAAACTGTTTAAGAAACTTCAGCCTTAAAGGCTATATGGCTCCTGTCCAAGCATAATCAGATATGTGAATCTTACAAAGGCATGGCAGAAACCTTGGGTCTTTATCTAGGACTGAAAATGATGTTAACCTTGATGGCAATTGATATCACAATTGAGTAACTATCATCAAAAGGATTCTCTGATAGTCAATCTCCTTGTCTTTGCTGATATGGGGACTCGGAGAAGGGCTTCAGTTGAAGTCCATGGAATGCCAAAGTCCTAAAATCACTCTGTGTGTATAATATAAAAGTAGACTTTATGAAGACTCAGCAGTACTTCAATGGTACAGTAACTGTCTGGAAAACAGAAGTCATCAGGATTCTTGGTATCTCTCAAAAAAAGTTAATGGCAGAACACTTCTGCATCTGCCAAGAAAACAAAGGAGCTCCCTCTAAGTTGATGGTACCAAACAACAATGATGTATGGAAGCTAAAATTGAACAGTAACCTTAAAATGGATCAGACCAATATCACAATGAAGGGGCTTCAGCATGTTCTCTCACTACCTTTGGTCAGGGAATTTCTCCATCATTCTTCTATGCAGTTGCAACTATATTACATATTGTGCAAACAGAAGTGATAACACTTGCTACTTTTTAGTCCAAAAGATATTTAAACAAGCCTCACCCCATTCATCCTATCAGGTACTTGACTGAATCTAGAAGAAATTCAAGTCAGGTTAAAATCACCAACAACAGATCAGTTACTACAAATCACCTCTAGATGGTGAGAGGAAAGCACGGGATCTTGTTTAGATCCCACTATTGCTTCTTGCTGCCCCTGCCAAAGGCAGGAGGAGATCCTAAGGCAAAGACAAGACCTTAACTTGTCTGTCATTTCCTTGCCAAATTGCTGTTCTTGCTAAAGTTTCTGCTTCTAGAAGCAACGGCTTACTCCCCCCCCTTATTTTGCACACTTCCTACATACAGGTACTTTTGCAAGAGCAGAGATTCCACAAGGAAACAACAGACAAGATAGGCAACATGGCATGATAGAAAACTTTGTGTCATGCTTTAATTGTGCTTTTTTGGTGTATTATCATTAAAAAGGAACCTCAAGAGAGAATCTCCTCTTTAGGATAACTGTACCATCACATCTTTATTAATGTCTTTTAGAACCCCTAATATTCATAAACCATCTTCTTACCTAAAGGATATCCAAATTGACTAACAAAGAGAAATGCCAACAATGCGAAAATAATAGCCATTAACTGTGATGTCTGAATGCATTATAAAAAGTAGACTTATAGACTTTGCTTCTTAAATCCAAGTATTGCAAAGACATTTCTCCTAGTTTAAACTCCCTGTTTGGCTGCTTCAGGCTATTTATTAAAGAACTACCAGTAGAAGTTTGCATTTTACATGGTATATCTTTAAGCCATAGAACTGACACAAGCTTGTTTGCCTTTAGGAAATGATGAAAAATCTACACATGCAAATTGAAGAAGAAAAAATGTCCTTTGAGAAACAGCAAGCTTTGAAAAAGAAACAGTTGACAGAGCAGTGGAATTCTGCAGCTATAAAAATCCAGACAAAGTTTAGAGCATATGTAGTGTATAAAAAATATGCACCTCTTTTAAGAGAACGGAGAATAGCACGAGAAATGAAACGAGAGCTTCAAGAAAAAATGAAAAGGGAAATGAAAGAAAAACAGAAAAGTTGTGAGAAAAGAGCCCAAGAAAGAAAAAGCCATGACGAAAAAGAGAAACAAAAACACGAAGAAAAGATGAAAAGGCATGAAGAATATGAGAAAAAGAAAGAAATTATAAGACTTCAATGGGGACAGCTAATATTGAAAGATATGAAAAGGCAAGAACAGAGTAAAGTGAAAACTGAGATAGAGAAGAACACAGAGCCTGGATATACAATAAAATACATTAGGCAACTGTCTGAGAAGCAACAAGAAATGGAAGAGGTACTAGAAGAACGAAGTGAAAAAATGCAGAGGAGTCTGGAGCTTGAAAACACAGGTAACCATACAGAAATAGAAAAGAAAGAAAAATATTTTAAATCAGGAAAAGAACAAAGAGCTACCAGAATACAAACAGAGTCAGAGCCCATGAACCCTGATAAATCTTTGGTAATAGCAAAAAAAGTAGTAATCCAAACAAAAGAACAAGAGGAAAAAACGGATGAAAAGACAAAACTAATGGGAGACAAGGAAGAAAATAATCAAATACAGGGAATAAGGCATGAAGGGAAGACACAAGATGAAAAACATGAGATGATGTGTGAGAAGGGGTATGTTGATGGAGGAAATGAAAGTGGAAATCTGAAATCTGGGAAGGAGAAATTTAATAGTGAAGAAGTACCAGGAAATGATGCAAAAGGCCATTGCAGAGAAACTGAGGAACTTCAGAAAAGCTGTAATGGAAATGCTTTCAGTAATAAACCTTTTGCTGCAGATAAGCAGGAACAGAGCTTGCATTGTATTGGTAAAGATATTCAGCTAGAATCAGGAGAAAGTGGGCAGACAGATAGATTTGAGTCATCTGAAAATACCAATGTAGAGCTTACTTTCAAAAAGCTTCACACAGAAGTTGCTAATCATTGGGACAAAAGTGAAAACTCAGTCAATTTTTTGGAACAGTCAGTCATGATTCCTGATATAATTGAAAAGAAGAGGCTAATGTGGATGAAAACATGTAAGTCCTGGTCGAGGATTGATAGAGAACACCAGAGGAAGAAAGTTGCTGAGAAAAGCAGACCACGGAAATGTTCAGCTAATCTGATGCCTCCACTGTGTGCTGCTGTTATACTCCAGGCGGGTCCTTGGACTGCCCTAGAACAGGTAAACAAGTGTTGAAAATTCAGAACTTCTAGCCTGGAAATCTCGTCAGAGGTTGTATGCATACTGGGCTGCTTAAACCCTTATTAGGACTCATGGGGTATCTTAGTTCAGATGCTGATTACTGTCTGTGCTCTGTAATCCTATAGGTATGTTTCAAGATATCTTCAGGGGTGACCCAAGGATCAAAACCTGCAAATTTACAAGTGGTTTGTCCTCCATGCCACAAAATAGCTGTGTTAAAAACTTTCCCATGTGCTCTTACCATGTTAAACAACTTATATGATTTCCTTGCTTTTCTGCTTTACTTCAAGCAAGATCATCTAGCTTGGAAACAAAGCAGCAAATCCTTCTGACTTCGACTGACACTTAAAAGCATTTCAACTGCTTTTGAATATTAACTATATTTTAGACAAGTTGGATCTGAAGCCAAAAACTAGGGGTGGGCACCCCAGCTGGCAAAGGATGAGGTGAAAAAGATTCGCTTTCCCCGATGCGTTTTTGAAGCATTTTCTGTGGGAACAGCAGAATCACGATTCCTGTCCTGAGGAAGGGGGGGCAATGAGACCTGCAGCTCCATCTAAGCAAATATGTTCACCCTAGGCAAACTGGGATAGACAGGGGGAAAACCACTGGGCCTTGGCAAATTAGCGGGGCCATAAAATTTATACTGGGAGTAGCAGAATAAAAATGAAAGTAATCGGAACAATAGAGCATACCTTTGGTCAACACCCCCCCACACACACACACACGTTTAGGCTGCCTTGGAAGCACAGTAGCAGTTCCTTATGGCCCTGATCTTCTGAGGCGCACACCTCCACATATACCTTGCCACCCCTTGAATAAGTTAATCTAGTCAGTCTCCTCGGGTCAAAATTGTGTGAGGTGTGCCCAGCCTGGTTGGTAAAATCCTTTTCCTACCATCTGATCCATCCGTTGAAGACACTGGATTATAAAGGAAGCCTTATTTCCCCCTAAGAAATAAAAGACACCGATGTTGGTTATGCGACTGAGGAAGACTGGAGGCGGGGCTTCAGGACACAAATTTATATCCAAAGTGGCCCTCCATTGTTTTGTCCTGCGATGGCATGCTAGAAAATCCCAGCAGTTAGGAGATTGCCATCCACAGAGAACTTCCATACAGTCATACATTTTTTAAACAGTGTAGTTTGTGGTTTTCTTGTATGTAGGTATACTTTTTGCTGCCATATTTTAGATTTTTGTAACTTCTTTGGGAGATAAGGAACGGGGGAATGATTAGGAAAATACTTTATATTGGATAGTTTGGAATGTATTATGCAAATGTTTTTTATTAGATTATATAAATATATAAATATATATATATGTATATTATAGGTGACCACAATTACTTTTCAAGATTTGCCTGGTTGCAGCCTTTCTACCTTGTCAGAGTGTTCAAGGCTTCAGTTCTTGAGTCTCAGGCGGTGTGGATTACTTGCTTTGGAAGGAATTGGGAACTGCAAAGATCTAAAGTACATTAATGTAGAGGTACCAATCATTTTTATTTTTCAAAGTGGATGTTATTTTAGAAATTTAGAAATAGTTGTTGAATATTGTACTCTAAATAAAATACATTAAAAATAAGAACTCTGCTGAGTCATACTGAAGGTTATCTAATCTGGCATCATTTTCTCAAAAAAATGGCCAACCAGATGCTTCTGGAGAAGCAGAAAACAGAGGCTGAAAACAATAACTGTCTGCCACAGTTGTTCTTTATTCTACATCAGATTTCAGCTTCAAGCCTGATGTAGATGCAGTTATGCAACAACAGCAACAACAGTATTTTATCCACTGCTTGCACTGGTATTACTGCATTGTTAATGAACGAAAATGAAGTCTGGGCACTGAAGAAATCTGATTTTTTTTAGTATAACCTAAGCAGATTAGAGAACAGTGGAGTCTTCTTACCAGCTATGTCAGATGAAATATTTGAATTAGAATCAGAATAAAATCAGTCAAGAGTACTTAGTAATTTAGTCTGGGGTGCCCAAAATAGTAAAAAAAAAAAAAAAGGTTGGGTTATTAACCTTTAGAACATAAGAAATGTACTGCTGGACAGGGCCAGTGACCCATATAGTGTAACAGCACTTTTCTCACAGTGGAAACCAGTTGCATATAGAAACCCAAATTGCTCTGCTTACAGCCTGTCAGCAACTGGTCTGCAGAGGAAAACAAACACCCATGTCAGAGAATCTCACACAGCTGTCAGAGTAGTAACCATTGGCATTGGCAGCCCTTCTGTAAAGCTTTAAAAGCTGGTGGCCAACATCACATCTTGTTATAAACTATTCCAATCCCAAGTTTAACTATAAGTCAAATGAAGAAATGATTTGTCTGCTCAACCCTCCCAAGATTCAGCTTCACTAGGTAAGCTTAGTTTTCATGTGTTAGGATGGGGAGAAAAGCTTTTCCTTATCTACTGTGTCCACAACATTCATTTACACCTCTTGATCCTCATTCATTTACACCTCTATCATTTGCCCTGTCACTGGCATCCTTCCTAGATTGAAAAGTCCCAGTCATTTCAACTTTTCCATGTAAAGGTGTCCTTCTAGCCCATTTAACTTTCTAGTAGCCTTCTGAATCTTTTAAAATTCCATTTTCAGAAGTGGTGACCAAAATTATATAAAATGTTCCAGATACAGTCCTGCCATTGTTTTATACAGGGGAATTATGAGTATTAGGAGTTTAATTTTCAATAAACTGCATATTTTTCCCTTTTATAACCCAGTATCACTGTCCACTGAAATAATTTACCTGTCCCTTGCAAGATATTAAGGTACAGTAGCTTGATTAAAGGCCTTTTCACACTACAGCTAAGACAGCTGTAGAGTGATTCGTCCAGAATGCGTGGAGGACAGTTTCCCATTCGCATTGGCAGGTAAGGGAAGTGTTCCTAAAACGTCCTTTACCTGCCTAGATGCGAATGGGAAGCTGTCCTCCACGAGTTCTGGACAAAAAGGCAGGCCTGGGGGCAGGGCGGGGAGAAAAAGATGCAGGCAAGCAAAACACGCTTCCATGGGGACGGAAGGTGCGTTTTAAACACGCGTTTTGCTGAGCCTCATGCAGACACTTATTCTGGAATTGCACTGCACTTTTAAAGTCCACTTGAATAGAGTGACGGTAGAGGGAAACTAGAGAGGCAAATAAGTCATTTGGGGATGCAGCCTAACTGTCAAGCACTCTCTACAGAAAGCACAATCTAACAATAAGCGCTACAGTTTCACTTTGGTGTAGGTAGTTCTTACTCCAAACTCCTGCATCAGCTCCTGTTTGCTCTTCATGGCCACTCACTTTGTCCACAGGTTCACAAGAGACAAACTTCCTGAAATGGAGTCTCAACTCAAACTCCTTTTTGCTGAAGATCATGGCTGCACTCACTAACTATGCTACTGAAGGAATCTTTATATATTTTCATATTTGTTTTCAGTATTATCTTTCTTGTGATAACATAAAGCAATATACAAAATATAAATTTCTAATTTAAAGAATCAATGAAAACCTAGTACTATATAGTAGAACACAGTATGATCAGGGCCAGGTTATTTTTATTTGAACATTTGAGTAAGGGGTTTTTTTTCTGTATTTTTGGTGAGCACATTTCAAACTTGCATATTGTATATTGGCTTAATGTGTACCCAGCGCTTTTTGATGGGAGAAAAGTGTTTAGCGTGGCATGTTTACAGTTCTGATTGTATCATGGATTTATGCTTGCTACACTAAAAACATAGCCAGTTGAAACACTATTTCAATTAGAGGTGATGGCTGTAGCCCTTAACTTACCTGAGATTTCAAACAAAATATTTAAGAACTGTTTCTTCTTTGCTTGTTTTTTTAGGAAAACAATATTCAGACAGTTAATTGTGAGAACTTAGAAAATCTTTGCATTCTTCTTCTAAACAAAAATAATATTTCATCAATTCATGGCTTGACTGGCTGTAAAAACCTCTGGAATCTTGAACTCTCCTACAATAAAATCACTCGAATTGGTAAGGTATTAGAAGTAATGAGAAATTATAGATCTGTAACTAATCATTAATGAATAAATGCAATTAATGGTAGTTTTAAGTGCAAAGGGAACTTCAGTCGGCTCCACTGGTGTGATACCTCTAGAGCCCCATCCAAACAGGGCCTAAAACCTGGCTACATGTGTCTGTGTCAATACCAGCATAGAACTAGAATAACTTCATTGCAGGAAAATCAATTCCAAAAAGCAAAAATGGATGTTTTTTTGTGTGTGATCCACCATCTTTGAGATGTCTCCCATGCACTTGCAGTGTCCAAACCAGCCATAAAATGGCAGCTGCACATGCATGATCGCACACTTCGGAGTAATCAAAATACCTGGATCATGCAAAACACAGTTGCAGAAGCAGCACCAGATAAGGTAAGTGCCCACATTAACCTTGCAATGTTGCCCTGGTATCTGGCAGTGATGGCAAGAGGCAATTGCAGGATCCAAACAAGATCCCACATTATACTGGAGGCAGTATAGGCATGCATCATAGGCCGCATTCCCATTACAAGCTTAATACGGTTTCCCTAAACCAAAATAATAGAACCGGATGCAAACGCGAATTTGCTTTTGACTTAATCGCGTTCGATCCAGATTCTGAGGATCGTATGTGGCGTACGTGACTCAAGGGGGGACTCAAGTGGCTACTTTCTAAAAGCTGCTTTTCAGAGCTGCCCTGCCCTCTTCCTCCTGGCGTGAATGCACCACCCATAATGGAACCCTTCACGGAGCCTGGCTGGGTGGCTGCCGCTTGCCTGGATGGAGGAAAAATGGCACTGGGCAGCCAGTGATTCTTTCCCCTCCTCTCCCCATTGCCCAGGGCACACAGCAGCAGCGGCAACTCAAGCCCCCTTCGCCTGCTCACTGCCACAGCCTTAAAACATTCACACATCTCCCTGAACCTGCAGCTGCTTTCCTTTCTTTTCCCTTTCTAAAGGTCAGAACTTTCAGAATTGTGCAAAATTGCAACATTGTTATCAGGTGTGAAGTGGGTAGTGTTACAGTGTAGTGGCTGCTGTAAGGGGTGGTTTTTTACAGTAAAATCACTATCTTTGGAAGCAAGCTATTGGAGGAGGGAAACCCTTTACATGCATTCTCATCCCACTAAAACGGTAAGAAATGTAAAGCATTTCAAGCACACCAACCGGAGTGAGACCTGTTGAAATGAGTGTTAACATTTACAAGGCTTTGGGGCAATTTAACATGTGGAAAGCATGTTAAGCCAACCTGTCATGGGGACTTTGAGGATCGAAATCATTTCGAAACTGTTTTAAGCTTGTAATGGGAATTTACCCATAGAGTCACTACTGTTAAAGAATCAAAATGAGCATGCTACAGCAACCTCATCAGCAGTAGCATAATTTCTGTTTAACTTATAAGGTACAAATAGAGGGCTATTCCCAAATTGGAGAGGAGTGATGCCAGTGTGTTGAGGTTAGGAAGCTACCGGCTCTGAGTACTGGTATTGCTAACAATTATATTAGTCAGAGGGCTAATTCATGAACACCCTGCATTTTTTTTTAGAAATAATAGCTTGCTATCAAAAGTCATACCATGCAAATTGCTTAAGCATTTGTTCCACAGAAGAGTTCATTTTGAACGAATTGTTTCCCATATTGCGGGACTGAATTACTCATATACATCCATTTTATTGTTAATTTATATTTTATTCATTTTGCTATAACGCCTTGATTTCTCGGGAGAATTAGTTCGTGCCAAAATGTTGCAAATTTCCAAACTCACAAAAAATTAAGGAAATGTTCAGTCCCCTGATTTCACCTCCTCACTACTTTTGAGCACATAAATCAGCTGTATGGTGGGAGCAAACTCACAACAAAAATTGCATATCTTCTCTTATAAATACATAGAATTTGCAGCTCTTAAACCTATGTGATACAAGAGATTATATTATTCATGATCCGTGATCGTACAGTGATTTTACCTAATAAATTAATTGGGAACCACTAAAATATGGGAATGGTCCTATTAAAGATTTAAAGAGCTTTGAAATCATTTTGAGTGCTCACTATTACCAAAAATTTAAAAGAATCCACAGTTTTGAGGACTAAAGGTTCCAATATGCAGATTATATGTCTTCGAATCAAAAGAGGTCTTGCTGCTGGATTTAGAAATAATCCTCACTATTTAGCAGTGGGAATGCAAGCAGGTTTTTTTGGGGTGGAGGGAACAATGCTTTAGGGGTGTTCTCCTCAGTTTCCCCTGGTACAATGATATACCATGATTCCGTTCCCTTTTCACCAGTCTCTTGCCATTACATGCCAAGGGGATTGGGATAGGCTGAAAGGGGGGGAGGAGGTAAAGAACGAGAGAGATCAGACCACAGTGTAACTAAAAAAAGAGATCAGAACACACTTAACAAAGAGATCAGAACACAATGTAACAAAGAGATCAGACAAAAGTGTCTGATTTTACAAAGAGGGGCAGCAATCATGACTTTAGAGGCTTCTGTCCTGTGTCTCTTCTTCCCTTCTTCCTTTCCTCCTCCCTGCCATCTCATGCTGCTCTGATCTGCTGATCTAGCACAAAACACAAAAAGGGAAAGCGACCTTTAATCTTGTACTGCCTTGTTAACATGAGAAGCTGTGCTACCATGGGGGGGGGAGAAGCAGTTAACAAAAACTGCTGCTCCATGATCTGAATGGGGAACAGGAATATATAGGGGGTGGGGTTTGAATTGCCTGCCCCGATGAAGTTAGGGTATGATGGTGCCCAATTGCTGACTGCATGGGAAAGGGGTTCTGCTGAGGGGAGGAGAAAGGGCAGGGGTTTCTTCCCTGTGAGTCCACATTATAACAGTGAAATATATTTAAAAACCCAAACACTGAGACCTCGCTGCTGTATTTAAAAAACCCGTTTTAAATCCGGATTAAATTGCCTGTAGGAACCTGACCTATGTTATTCTGTCTACATACATAGCAAAGCTCAGTTAGTCAACTGTTCAGCAAACTAAGATATATAAAATATATTTATTAAAAAGCAAAAACTGCATTGAACATCTCAGGCAGGTTCTTCATGGAACCATTTCTGCTTCTAGTCCTGGCCTGAATGAGTGGAAGTAAGTACTTCTTTGAGCATTTATTTTCATTCTCTGTCTACAGTGCCACAATGAGTGCTTATGGCAGAATAGTTCCAACATGGTGTACTCATCCATCACATCATCTGCATGAAAAGGAGCACAGACCCTATGCCCTCAAGTCTCCAGTGGCAAGGTTGCAGTAGCCAAACACAATAAAGAACCTAAAACTTCCCAAAACACAATGAACATAACATGTAATGATAAGTTTTAGGGAATGTTATATATAAGAATACATCAATATAAAAGTCCAAAAAACTTTTTCTTAATCACATATAAAATCACATATAAAACATTTAGTCCATATAACTTGAATCAATAGCCCTTTCTCAGTTTTCTGCACCAGAAAGTGTTTCCGGTTGCTGTATTCAGCTTGTCCTTACTCCTGCCAAACGTATGAACATGAATGGTTGAATGGTGGGTAGGATGTATGGGTCTCTACTTACGCAGCACTTCCACTGCACCAGGGGGAGCAGGGTTGACTAGATTCTGCACCCTTAAGGCTGAGTAACGTAATGGTACGATAGAAATGAAGGCTCACTTCGCCTCTGCAGTTCAAGAAAAACTAAGCATATATTAAATAAAGGGAGGCATGGCTTCTGGATTTTGTCTTCTGTTTTTGTGTACAAAAGCTCTGTTGCTCTGAATTAATTTTATCTGCCCAGTAAAATTTCTTCACATGATTATATATAGGAGATCCTGCAACACCAACCATATTGCACCACAGAAAAGTTTTTTTTAAAAAAGCTACTTTTTCCAGTATGCAGATCGGAACTTGAAATTTTAAACATGAACACTGAACAGTGGCTCTGTAGTCAACTAGTTGGCATTATTTTAGATTGTTAATTTCTTCATATTAAAGTGGCCTAGATTTCTTAGGCACAAATGTCTGAGTGGAATAGTGAATGATGGTGTTCATTAAAACTCAAAAGTTCAGTAATTCAAGGTAAACCAACAAGGTGGACTGATTGGTAGCAGAAATGCTGAAATCTGTGTTCAATCTGTCTTCAGTGCCAGTAGTACTGTAAAGGATTACTTGTTTCAGATGGATTTCCTGAGGTAGAGTATCAGAAAGATTAATGTGAGAGTGACATAATATGAATTGATGAGTCTTGGATATGAGAGTTGCAGAGCCAATAGAGTAAAAGCCTCCTGTCCTCTCTGTATATACAATGGAAGCACTGTGCTTACACCTAAGTGAGATGAGTTTGAATGAGAAAGTTGATGTTCAAGAAAACCGCTTGGTGCCTGCTTTTCTGTCCTCATCAGCTGCTTTGGGGAGGTCTGGTTAGTAAGCTACATAGCATACATTTCAAGTTGCATAGTAACATATTGATAGTATTTTTTTTAAAAAAAATCTTATGGAATTACACAAAGATCAGCTTAAGTTTTAATGATTTTTCTTCTTTTTTTTAAAAAAATCCGTAAACCATGAAGAATTTTCCTAGGTAGCATTGGAAGTTACAGGGCTGCAATCTCACCACCGCTGGATTATTAGTTTCAGTTTCAAATACTGCTGGTTGTTTCTTTAAGAGAAGGCTTGGGTTCCACTGTTGACTCTATTTATGCTGCTTAAAAGGGTTTCTTTTTAATTTATTTTGCTTTGTTATGAAAAATTGCACTCTCGGGAACACAAATAGTAGATGATGAATTTTTCCACATAGCTCACTCAGATAAGAAAGAACCTTTCCTTTGCTGCTAGACTGAAAATAAGAAAAAATGAACTAACATTTAAATTAAACAAAATCTTTATTAGCAGATAAGCAAGTTAGAAATCTGAGCTTAGCAGGAAAAATAGTAATTACAGGGGAAAATTAAAAAAAAATTCTGCTTCACATTTATTCCTGAAGTACAGTACGCATAATCTCACATATACATACCTAATTAGTTCCCAGGGGAAAAGTATATATAGGAAAAATCTGAATAATGAAATCAATTATTCCACTAATTTAAATGGGGAGAATAATTCATTCTGAACCCATTCCAAGTCTACCCCAAAATAGTAAATACTATAAAGAAAAGTCATGGGAGACAGTAAAATAAGGATGAATAATTAATTAATTAAATTGTTATTAATTTACTTGTCACTTAAAATAAAACATTTACCATTTAATTAAAGACAAGCATATAGAGATCAAAGTGAATATCTTCCAGAATCATCATCCATACCAAAATGTTAAGTTGCAGTTCTGCCTATAGCCTGTACTCTGGTGAAAAGGGGAATTCTTATTCCTGAATCTCAGACTTTATCGCTGACAATTTTGGTTTATATAGTGAAATTAACTAATAAAACTCCAAGGCATTATAAGTAATGGAAGTGTATAGTGAAAGTGTATAGATAACAAGTGATTCGTGTGTTTAGATGCAAATTACATGTTACCACAAGCATCTAGATAGAAAATCTCACTTTATTTTTTTAACAAAAAAGATTAATGTCTGAAGAAGGATCTCCTAACCTTCCTTAAAATCACAACATGCACAAAGAGAAAAAATAGCCTTATCCTGATTTAACTTGTTCCTGAATTCACCATTAGTTTCTGCTAATAGACCTTTTTGTTTTAAAACATTCTTTCCTCAAATAAACAATTGTTTTAAAACTATTTCTAGTAACCCATTTACTTCAAGTAATCTTGGAATTCAGATGAGGTAAAAACTTACTTTTCCAAGGAATCCAAGGGCCTGTTTGATATGTCATGAATACACTAGGTGGCGCCCGTCAGTTATGTTAACTTTAGACAAAAGCCAAGGAATCTATAATTTTGTATCTAAAGCTGAATAGATACACGATTTTTTCCCTCTGTAATTGGGAATGGTAATCTTGATTTTGTTTTAGGTTTTTTTCTATAGAGAGGCTGAAAATAAAACTATTACTGAGCACAGTGAAACTAGAGGACCTTTCATACTTATCCTTTTATCATGCTTCAGTGTAATTTTGGAGGTAATGCAGACGACCCCCACTAATTTCGTCAGTTAGTGGAAAAAGATGCTATATGCACTGATGCAATTGGGCCTGGGATGAAGGCATGCATTGACATATGAACTGTTCCATGTTTACTCAAGCAACATGTGGCTTTATATAGGTGCACGTCACCTCTATGTATCCCTGTGTTAGGGTTAGTGTCAGAACCAAACCATAATGCAACAACGCATGAACGAGTCCTCATTTTTGGGTTGACAGAATCAGAACTACACTGAGATATAATTTTCTCATTTAAAAAAATTTAAGAATTTTACATTATTATCCTACTCAAGAGCAATGGCCATGGAACTAAATGGGGTTATAAGAGCTCAAAATTGGCTTAGAGGTGGCTCCTGCCACACAGGAGTGTTCTCATCCCTCCTCTAATCCACATTAATGACCTGAAGCTGCACTTCAGAAGAGCACTTTCTGGCCACTGATGTGAATTAGAGGTGGGATGGAAATACTAGTTTCTACATGTTACCACCTCTAAGCCACTTTTGAGCTGCTTTAAAAAAATAACAACATGCAGATACAGCCTAAGTGTGAGTGCTACACTCTCTTTCAATAATATTAGAAATGTTTCATGTGAGCTGAACTTGCACTAATAAATATAATATATATATAATTACACGAATAAATAAATATATATTGGAGTATATTAGAATATATATAATCATATATATTATAATTATCGTATTTGGTTTTAAAGGCAGGTGACAATCCAAAGAATGTTTTAATAAAGTTTACATCATACCAGTTCCCAGTGCTGAAACATCAATTTTAATTAATGTTTCGGGTTTTTTTTAATTGTAACCAGTGAATATCTGAATAAAGAAAACCAGACGAATAGTTAAGGAGGGTACAGCTTCTCATATACGTAGTCACTTATCTCAGAGCTGCTAGACTGCCTTTACCCATGAGTAAAGAAATGGGCAACTTCCCTCATTTTAGTGAATACGTCATCTGGATACAGAGAACTAGAAGGGGATACTGAGCAGATCATAGGCTTTTACTGAGGACAGCTGGGATAACCAGTGAGAACTGGGGGTTATTTCTCCTTAATTCCAACTCCTTCTGTCACAGGGAATCTTCTTTCATGAAGAGGAAGTAGAAGATAGCAGGAAGAAAGAGCATTTCTCTGGCAGTTTATTATGTTAAAACTTAGATTTCCTGACTCAGAAGAGATGCTGAATAAAATAGAGTCCAGCTAGGTGTTCCCAGAAGCAAGCAATAGTTGACTAGCTAATGCCAGGCATGTTGTAGTTGGGTCACACTAACACTGAAAAGCCCCAGACCCAATGTTATTATGTGCTTTGACAAGTGTCCTGTTTTCCTGGACGGAAATTGATGTCTTCCAACATGCTCCTGCCACATCAAAACAATATAATAAATCATAATAAAGAAACACATTGAAATATCTGGTATATGCCAATAATACATTGATAATGTGATAGGCCTATTGCCAAACTATTTATGTATATATTTAAAAAATTAAAAAGAAAGAGTGAGAATCTACTTTGAATCATAACCATATTTTTTTTACACAAATTCAGCTTGGAGGATCAGCATTGCACAGTATGATTCAGCATATGTTGCAGCCTTTTTAAACTCATTGCTGTAGGAAGTGTGTAGCCTCTGTATGTTGCAGGTTGCAATATAATTAGACTTGAAAGAAATGAAAGATTTGTTTATTTTACTCCCTTTGTTTGTTTTGGGAAAAAAAAATATATCAGTTATATAGTTCATAAATTCACAATGCATACATTGCCTTTTTCCTGCCAAAGCACAAAGTTGGAAATATGTTACACCTTGCCAGTTTTCAAGCAGAATCACAAACTTGTATTTTGTAGTAGGCACATGTAACACTCCCCCTCCCCAAATGGTCATTTTGTTTTGTTTTGAATCCTGACTCAGGAAGCAAAGGGAGGTCTTGGCACAACCCATCCGTTATGTCACACCATATTACTGTTTCCCTAATTGAGTTGTGCAAGCCACACCAAGCAGGTTCAGAGATAATGGCTTGGTACAATGTGAATCACTCCCTAATGCAGTACAGAATTAGGAGAAAAAGAGAAAAGCAGAATTCCATGGCATCATTCATGTTATGTGTGCCTATGTGGTCTGCAGTAATTCAAGCTAATATCAGTCTGCAGTTTATGGCATCATAGAAATTCTGCAAAAAGCTATAAAAAAATGAACACAAAATGTAACAGAAAATAGACATGGAACTCCTTCCTTCCTTCCTTCCTTCAACTCCAAGCAGGTTAGGTTCAGATTTAGTATGTATAACAGATTCTTATTCTTCAAGACAAACTAATATATTAGTTATTTGAAGTGAGATGAGGGATATTGGAAAAGTCAATTTATGTAAGTGAAGGAACGTAGGTATGTTTCCTGTTTGTGGCTTAAAGGGGGATGGATTTAAAACATTCCTCCCTGTGATACAAATATAAATCCTAATTTTGCCCAAGTTCAACTTGTGATTTCTTTTTTCATTACTATGGACATTTATTTTATGTTCTGAAATTATAAGAAAAACCCTGGGGCATGCATACAGTATTAAAACGAATTGCCTTCACCATGAAACTGGTGAATGTGCAAAATGGATTTTGTTACAAATAACATATGCTATTTACTGTATTTTAAATTACTAAATACAGGTATAATTATGAAACTTTTAGAACCTAAAATAGTTTAACTGTCCCAAGCAGAAAATTACAGTTTGTTGTAGTTACTGTTCCAAAGGCCATAACTGACGTCTTCTCTACAGGCAGCGTAATTAAAAGTTGTCTATCATGACAATTTCTACAGACAAAATGCAGCCAGCAAGTAGTAATATGCCAACAACATGTTTTATTGTCATCAAAACATTGTTATGGGATATTAGAGCTATTGGGATGAGAGCAAATCTGCAAGCTTTAGCATTTTTATGTTTAACTGAGATAGTTGATATATTCCAGTACGTTTTGACATGCTTTAAAATGATGCACTTTTCTTTTAGGTGGCTTGGAGTCAGTGAAAAACCTTCAGCGACTGGTTGTGAGTTACAACCAGTTGATCAGCACCAAACGCCTTTGTGATGCTCCTACTCTAGTGTATATAGATTGTTCCTTTAATCACCTTACTCATGTTGAAGGAATTGAAAATTGTGGACTTCTTCAGATTCTGAAATTACAAGGGAATAACCTCAGTGAGGTAATAAACACATATATACACATTAAGTATGTTATCCAGATGTGATACGTGTGCAGCCTGGCAACTCGTTTTGCACTAATTGCAGCTGCTGGAGTAGGTTCAGAGGAAGCTCCCTATAAAATAAATTACAGTAATCAAAATCTGAAACTACTAGTACATAATTAAGAGTAGCTAAGCTAACTGTATCCAGGTAAGGGACACAATATGAAGATTGGTAAAATCTAGCCATAGATGTCACTTGGTCTTTTAATGACTAGCCACACCATCAAACTCTGTGTGTATTTTATCTGCAAGAGTGCAATCCATTCAACTCCAAAACTTAAAAACCACCCACGTGCAATGTCTCCATCTTGTATTGCTTCTCCTACAGAGTGTTCACAGATCCAGAGGTTATGGTGTTCAGGGTGTTCACAGATCCAGAGGTTATGAAGAAACAGAGCTAAAAGAACTGAGGCTTACCCAACCCTAGTCTCTGACCCAATTGGTAGGAGTAGATCCACTATAGTACAAAACCCTTCTAATCCCTATCTTGTATAGTCAAGCCAGGAGGGTACAAGGATTTCTACTGAGAGATTGAGCACAATCAGCAAAGTCACACAAGATTATCAGAGCAACCAAGATTGATTTCAATTTGAAAATGACATGAATACAGATTTAAATCAGTTTTGTCCAGTAACCCTTATAACTTCCAATCATCACCCTCCCCACAACCCTGCCCAGAAGGCAATGTTACTGACTGAATGGTAATTGGAATAAACCATTGGGTGCACTTTTTCAAGAGCAGATCAAGCACCTTCTGTTTTAGAACTGGTAGAACGTCTTCCCCATGCAATGATGAGTTCACTACTACTTCAATCTACTTTGTCATCTGTTATCTCTAAAAGCCAGTTGGGCAAGAATCCACATAAGTTGTTGGTCAAACAGCTATAAACGCCTTGTCCACTTCCTTAGGCCTCATAAGCTGTAGCAAGTCAGACAAAACTGAATAGGATGATCTTTGGGATGATCTTTGGGTGTTTTTCCACTGTCACTAGAAGTACCCATTAAGTACCCATTAATGGGTACTTCTAGTGACAGTGGAAAAACACCCTAGAAGAGCATAATGGCACCTCTTCAGTATCATTTGCAATACTAGCCTTTTTTCATTCACATTTTTTATCATTTTACATTTTTCTTTCTAAAAATGTATGTTTTTCACATTTCCTTCTGCACTGAAGCATCTTCCACAGAGTGGGGAAAAAATCATTTCTGCAGACTCTCTTAAAGGTCAGTTGGGGAGAAAAGAATTAGAATGGATATATACCGGAGACCATTATCATCCATTGCTAGTGAGTGCAGTCACTGTGCATTGTTGAGTTAGAGGCCATGTCTCCACCTCTGATGAAAGCAGATTTGTTTGGTGATAGATGGGGAAGAGACCCCGGTCTGTGACATCCTTTTCATTTCCACTGCAGAGCAAGGTGCTTCTATGGTGCTTCTGTGCAAAGTGGGAAAAAACTACCCTGCACATGGCCCCACGATCACTTTGAAGGCACCTGCTGCTCCCAAAAATGGTGAAGGGATGGCATCAGGCACCTATCCAGGATGACAAGAGCACCCTATTCCAGTAAGTGGAGACATGGCTACAATGTACATTGGCTATTTACTTTTGGTACTATCTTTACTTTTTTCTCTATCCACATGTGAACAGACATCTTTTCCTGCTAAACTCACATTTATTGTACCCAATAAAATGAATACATTATCCCACAGCTAAAATTTCAGTCATAAAGAATTTTCAAGCTCTTATATTTTCTGTAACAGACCAACCTACCTATAGGTATTTAAAAGGGGATGTAAAAAGTTTTCTACATAAAAAGGCTACTCCCATCTAGAGCTAGAGGTTGGAGAGACAGGCAGGATACCTCTAAAGGCCATTTGTGAGGAATTCAAGAGCAAGTGAAGGTTTGCCTTTGTCTTCCTATTCCAGATGCTCAGAAGCAATTGGTTGGCCACTGCGTGAAACTGGATGCAGGACTAGATGGGCTGTGGCCCAATCCATCAGGGCTTCTCTTATGTTCTTATATCTGTATCAGGAATTGAAAGATTGATGGCAGAGTCCTAAATGCTGGCACAGAAACAAGTCTCTGAGTTTACTGAGACCTGAGACCTGATTGAGGACTTGAGTATTTTGAGCCTGATACATCAACTGTGATAGTGTATAACTGTATTACTAATCAGCTGTTTACACTTAGTTCCCCAGCCTGGAAAATCACGTTTTGTTAAGAGAATTATATTTGGAAGATAATAACATCACAACACTGGAAGATCTTTCTGTGTATTGGCTGCCTTTGCTACGGATTCTTTTTCTTTCTCAAAACAGGTAAAACCCATGACAACAATAGTTAAAAAATGTTTCAACAGAATGTTGAGCTATTCCAAAGTATATTTGAAGGGAAGGCCCCGATTGGGCCCGTGAAACCCTGGGCAGGGGTGGGGGGTTTCTGCTTTGGCTTCCCTGGCAAAGAGAAGGGGCCATGGCCCCTTCTCTTGCCAGAGGAAAGCCAGGGAAGGCGGCAGCCGGCCGTGCCATGGGAGCTCCTGAAGGAGCCAATGGCGCAGGCTGGTGGGCGGCTCAGCTGTCAAACGGAGAGCATGCGCTCTCCGTTTTTGACAGCTGGGCATGCACCGGCAGGGCCAGTTTGGGATGGGTGCTGGTGCATCGGCACAGCACCCACCCCAAACCGTTTCCCTATCCGGCCCTGCTGCCGCCACCCCGTGTGGGTGCGTAAGCACGGGGCCTCCGAGAATCTGACCCTATCTGGGTCAGATTCTTTTTTTAAACCGTTCCGCCAGAAAACGGATCTTTTAGATCCGTTTTCGGCAGCACGTGCAGAAAGGCCTAAAATGACCTTTGTGTAAACGGTGACTGGCTCAGTGTGAATGCAGAGCCAGCTTCTTATTTAGTACCCCATATGCTAAATGATTATAAATATATGTCATGGTGAATGCTCTGTTGCAGCTTCATATTTACTGCAGCACTTGTTCCACCTCCACTTTCTTTTTTGTTGTTGCTCCACCAGCTGCCTTATCCCAGTTCCCCCTGGCACAGTTTTGATGCTTCTGAACTTTCAGCATCCTGAGTGAGCAGGCCCGTTGTGCATGATGTTCTGTTAGTGGGCTGTGATTTTGGTCAGAGTTGCACAAATTTGGCACACAAATTGTAAAAGTGAATGCAAGAAGTCATGAAAGTTGTATACTGGTGCAATATTGAGATAGTTCCAAAGACATCTCCAACAAACGATATGGGTAGAGTGTTGTTATACTTATGTCATTTTTGGTCAACTGGTTTATAATGGCTGGGACCGAATTCTGCAATGGGCCTTGGGTGATGTTCAGATATAACGAAAGGAATGCCTCAGAGATACATTTTCTTTTTTGCTGTTCCTGGTTACAGCTATTGTCCAAAATTATGAGGCTTTTCTTCCGCCCTCCAGTTAGCTGTTCATATCTAATTTTGTTTTATTTTTCAAATTATGTTGAACATCCCTTGGTGGGTTCTTAGTTCCTTTCATTAGTTCCAATGTTTGTCCACCAGAATACAGAAAACAATCTTATACTGAGGTAAATTACTGGTTCTTTCAAATCTGTTGTCCATCAGAAATCTTTTCCAGACTCTTCTTGATTTGAAATACAAAGAATTGAGCCACAGACTTTGTATGTACAAAGCATATACATTGTACCATTGAGCTGTAGGCTTTTCATATACGTTGACCCCTGTTTTCTGTCTTCTCTCCTCCTTCTTCTGCCAGTGCTGTTCTGAATTGCTGTCAACAGCTAGTGAAGTGCTTCCTGTTGTGTGGAAGGAAGCACTCTGTCATAACAGCTGAATAGCTATCTGGCTGACATTTCTCTCGCAGAAATCTTCAGTACCTCTCCTGTATATGTTAGTGTCTTTAACATAAGTCATTTGAGACAATGTGGTTATGAGGACGGAGTAGATGGGCATGCCCCTAAGTATACCCAGAAGGAGTGCTGGTATCAGCTGAAAGAGTAATTTCGTTTCCCTTCCCCCTTCAAAAAGAAAAATGTAGTTCAGAAGTTTGCATTTGCAGCTACAATACCATTATGACGATGATCTAAGCAGCACCATATGCCTCTGCTGTTGCAAAAGTGATTGGATGCTCTGTACAGAAGGACTGAATGTAATGAAGTAAGCTGTTGAAAGAAAAGCTGTTCCTTTGCTTTTATCCTGCAGCTGATGCAGTTGTGTGATTTCTTCTTAAGAGTGTACACTGAGTGTCATTTCCTTTTTGTTGATTGCAGGAAGCCCCTATGAATGTTTGGACTGTGAATTCATATATTCTTTAAGAATAAAGTCCCAGCTAGAAAATTCTAACTTCCAAGTAATAGATGAATGCAGGTCTTCTTCATTAGTCACTAACAAACAAACAAGGATTGCCCTGTGATATTCTACTTTAAAAAAATATAGGTAACTAACATAAATATTGCATATTATACATATGTGTTGAAGACCTATATGTTAACAATATGCATCTCTAGATCAGTGTCCCTTTCTTTATGAGCCAGGCTGGTCTAGTGGTTAGGGAGCCAGACTCTTATCTGGAAGTACCTCCTCCGCAAAGCCAACTGGGTGACATTGGGCTAGCCACAGCTTTTTTTCTGAGTTCCCACAGCCCCACCTACCTCACAGGGTATCCGTTGTGAGGAGAAGAACAGAAAGTTTTGTCAGCCACTTTGAGTCCCCTTAAATGTGTGAGAAAAGTGGTGTAGAAAAGCCAACTCTTCTTCTTCCTCTTCACAGATATATATTTTACCCACTTAAATATAGAAGGATGCTCTGTTCATATTACTGCATGTAATATGTGCCTTCATATTTCTAGAATCCAAGTGTTCCATTCTGGAAAATTGTTACTTTGGAGGAAATCTGCCTAGAGGATCAGTAAACTTCAGTGTAAACCTGGGGGTCAAAGAAATGAAGGAGAACTATTTGATTTCCCTGTGAGTGGGCCCAGGCATCCTAAAATGGGGTGAGTGGCAAGGAAGGACACCTTCAACCTACCAGCCAAGCTGCAAAACCTTTAGAAAGTGGATTAATTATGAAGATTTTTTTTAAAAAAAATATTCTTGTAAAGAAAGAAATAAAACCAGAATATTGTACTAAATCCCAAGCAGTGAATCTAATATCGGGACAGAATGGTCTTCAGACAGCAGGAGCTGCTGTCATCTTTTTCCAGAACCAGAGTAGAGAATGGGTCTTGACTAACTTTATTTGTAAACACTTTGAAACCCTCTGCTTTTAAATTCCCTAGTCCATGAAGGCCCTTCTGACCAGTACTAGACTGGTCACAGTCCATATGAACTTCAACTAATCAATAAAACTGATAGCCAGCCGTAATAACCTTTTTAAAAGTTTTATTAAAATTTCCACACTAAGGCCCTATTTCCACTCATGCCTCTTAAAATGATTTAAAAACAAAACAAAAAAAGCAATTCAAACACAGATTCTGGCAGTCCCCACTTCAGTGGCTTAAAATCTCTTTAAATTGCTATCAACCCCTCTGCTGTCACCACCCAAAACAATTCAGAATCGCATTACGGAAAGGGAATCTTTTCTTCCCCCCTCTTGCCAGCTGCGGCCCCACCCCCTGCCTGCCAACTGGATCCCACAATGATGTGGAGGAGAATGGGGAATTGCAGCTCCCCTTCTCTCCACTCCCCTCATGCTTTTGCAAAAGTCGTTCTGCCAGTCCTGCGCTTATGCACGCATGCACACACAAACACACACACACACCTTCCTCCCCTTCACTCTCCTCCCCTCCCCATTGCCAGCAGCACCGGCTGGTATACACACACACGCACATAAACTCAGGACTGGTGCTTTTTCACTTTTACCCAAATGCAGGGAAGTGAAAAAGGGGCAGCAGAGAGAGAGCTGCATGCCTGCTCACCCAGCTGGCTGCACACATGTGTGCTCAGTCACCGTTGGGGCATGGGGGGGGAGATGCTTCTCTCCTCCCCAGGGCTTAGCAAGGAAAAAGAGGCACCTCCAGTGTATGCTTCCCAGCAAGGAGAAAGTGAGGAAAAATGAAACTTTGTTATCAGTGTGAAGTGCGGAGTGGGTGAACTGCTATATCTTATCAGGCTGAATTGTTACTTCTCTGCTGAATATGGATCTGATGCTTTAACAAATCTGGCAAGGGGCTGTTCCCTGTCCAGGGTGAAAGTCCACCCGTTTCATGATGTATATGCCCCACAGCAATAAGAAAGGAGCATTTTAAAAGCAAAAAGAGAAAAAAAAACACCTGAAAAAACAGGTGTTTATTTATTCCGTTTTTTAGCCAAATAATCCTCAAAATACGCCTGAAACTGATTGGGAATGGGGACAAAGAGGATCCAAACCGTTTCTAAACCATTTTAAAATGCCACTGGGAACTGGTTATAAGCATAATAGTAAATCCAAATGAAGAGAGAGAGAGAAAAGAAAGATGTAAATACAAATACAAAAGAGATAGATAGAGAATATAATAATAATAATAATAATAATAATAATAATAATAATAATAATAATAATAATAATAATAATAATAATAATAATAATAATAATAATAATAATAATAATAATAAAAGACCAGCTACTGATTGACAAAATGATTCTGGAGAACTGCAAAAGCCGAAAAACAAACCTGCATATGACTTGGATCGACTATAAAAAAGCTTTTGATTCACTGCCACATGGTTGGATCACAAAGTGCCTGGAAGCCATCGGGATCAGTCAGAACATCACCAAATTTATAGAAAGTGCGATGAAACACTGGAAGACTGAGCTTTTTGTCGGAAATGAAAGCTACGGACTGATCAACATCAAAAGGGGCATCTTCCAGGGGGATTCATTGTCCCCACTCCTTTTCATCATCGCTATGATCCCACTGTCACTCATCCTAAAGAAAACAAACCAGAAACTGCCAGGAATTCACAGAAAATCTCACATCTACTGTACATGGATGACTTAAAGCTTCATGGAAAATCTGAAATCGAGATCCAGTCACTGACCAACACAGTGACATCAGCAGTGACATCAGTATGGAGTTTGGCCTAGACAAATGCGCCACAGTGGCACTGAAGAAGGGGAAGATTACTGAAAGTGAAGGCATTGAAATGCCAAATGGTCAAGCCATCAGGTCCCACCAGGCAGAAGCCTACAAATACCTTGGCATCTTGCAACTGGATAACATTAAGCATAGCCATGTGAAATCTGTTGTCAGTAAAGAATATATCCAAAGGACTAGAAAAATCTTGAAAAGTAAACTGAATGGCGGTAACACCATTAAGGCCATAAACACCTGGGCCATACCAGTCATTAGATACACTGCGGGAATTGTGAACTGGACTCAGCTCGAATTGGACAACTTAGACAGAAAAACCAGAAAACTGATGACGATCCACCATGCACTACATCCTCGGAGTGATGTCGACAGGTTGTACTTGCCCAGGAAAGCAGGCGGTAGAGGACTTTTGCAAGTGAAGCAAACAGTGGAAGAAGAGAAGCATGCATTAGCAGATTACGTGGCAGAAAGCAAAGAATCAGCTTTGATTGAAGTCAACAACCAGAAGCTTCTCAAGGTGCAGCAAACCAAGAACCAGTACCGGAAAACTGCAGTTCAATGCCGAACGGACAGCTGGCATAATAAAGCACTGCATGGACAGTTCCTGGAGAAGATCGAAGGCAAAGTGGACATGGAAAAGACCTGGTCTAGGTTTACGAATGGAACATTGAAAAAGGAAACAGAAGGACTGATTCTTGCTGCACAAGAACAAGCAATAAGAACAAATTCCATCAAAGCCAGAATTGAAAAATCAGGAGAAGATCCAAAGTGCCGACTCTGCAAAGAAGTGGATGAAACAATCAACCATATACTCAGCTGCTGCAAGAAGATCGCACAAACTGATTACAAGCAGAGACACAATGCTTTAGCACAAATGATCCACTGGAACTTGTGCCAAAAGTATCATCTGCCAGTGTCAAAGAACTGGTGGGATCACAAGCCAGAAAAAGTGGTTGAAAACGAACAGGCAAAACTACTTTGGACTTCAGGCTTCAGACTGACAGAAAACTGGAGCATAACACCCCTGACATTACACTTGTTGAGAAAGAGAAGGTGTGGATCATCGACGTTGCTATTCCGGGTGACAGCAGAATTGAGGAAAAACAGATGGAGAAACTCACCAGATACGAAGATCTGAGAATTGAACTACAGCGACTCTGGCGAAAACCAGTGAAAGTGGTCCCAGTCATCCTCGGCACACTGGGCGCGGTGCCAAAAGATCTCAGCAGGCACCTAAAAACCATTGGCATTGACAAGATATCCATCTGCCAACTACAAAAAGCCACTTTACTGGGGTCTGCTCGCATAATTCGCCGATACATCACGCAGTCCTAGGTGCTTGGGAAGTGCCCGACTAGTGATATAATACGAAATCCAGCATAGTCATCTCGTTTGCTGTGTGTTACTGCTGTTTTACATCATCACAATAATAATAATAATAATAATAATAAATGGTAACGGAAAGATCTAAAAGTAATTGTCATTTGCTTCCTTAACGATTAAAAGATTTTTTTTCATTGTGGTTCTAATAATTTCTAAATATCTCTTCTTTTGATTAATATTAACATTTAATATAAAATATTGCCATTAAAATCAGTCATTTCAAAGTAAGGATGCCTGTACCCATGTAGTCAACCAGGAATTGGCCATGCCTCAGTGGTACATAACAACAACAAAGACGTGAATAAAACCTGCATTTCTCCCAGAACTATACTGGGAATGCCACACAAAACTGTGGCATTCCCAATATAATCCTAGACTAGCTGATTCAAAATCCAATATATCAATACCATGAGAAATCCAGCAAGGATTCCAGATTCTTACTATAAATTCCTTACCGCTGTATGGCAGGGAAGTGGGTGGGTGAGTACTTGCTAACATGTGGATGTTTTAGATCAGGAACAATAATGTGAATGAGGTAAGAGCCCAGGATTGTCCCAGGATTGCCTTCTGCTGTCTGGCAGTGACAGCGAAAAGCAATTGCTGGATCTAAATGAAATCTCATAATTTCTTCTAGCCACCTGAAACCATCCTGAGTCAGCTTAAAAAACATTTGAGGCATTTTAAAAAGACAAGGAATGGCTTTGTTTCAAATTTTAGACAAGCCTCTATTTCAAAGGTTGTTCTGTTTCAGATTGTTCTTATACCCATTTAATTTTCTACTTTTGAATGGTTTACTTAAAGGACTAGCCAGTTTTATGTTAAATATTCATAGTCTAACCAAAAACTTGGGGTGGCACGATCTGTGTCTAAAATTATTTCAGTTGTTTGCTAAATAAAAAACAGTCTGTAATCTACAAATGCTGATAATTTTTGCTTCGTTTTTGTACTGGAATTTTATTTGGGTCTTGTGACCACATTCAAATTCAAAACAACTAAATTTGCATGTTTAAAGCTTTAAACATTTTAAATCAAAACATTATGTACATCCCTAAGGTTTTTGCTGGGCTATATGAACCTAACAGGATAGGAGTCATGCAGGTGTGAAGGTTATTCCTAATTTCGCCTGATTTGTAAGCCATCACTAACAGATAGTAAAGCACTGGGTCTGTGCTGAGCTTCTGTTAACAATTGTGTCTGTTTAAATATTTGCAATATTGTCATGATTTATTTTCAACTTTTCAGTGTACAATTCTAGTACGTGTGCATATCAATTTACATTTCATATAAAAGTTTTTAAAAGATTATCAACAGGAACATCTACATTTAAAGATGATCTAAGAGATGTCTGATAAAAGCTAACCAGGGAAGGGAAAAGCTAAAAGTTCTTCATAGCTACTACAAGTTTTGCATGTTAAGGTTGCTACAAATCTTTCTTGCCCAGTGTTTGATCAGTGAGTAATTGATAGTTTTTGGTTGTTGCAGCTGAACTTCTTGGACTCTACTTTTCTAAATGTTCCAAGAACATTTTTTAAAAAAAACTTTCTATGTTACTAATAGCAAAGTGCATCAGAAAAAGGAAAGGTGGATGTTTTCTAACTTTCTATCTTTAAAATATATAAATATAACAAAAATTTGTACAAGAACAGCTACAAGCTTTTGTCTTGGATATTCTCAAAAGGACAAAACCCTCATCTGGTCTCAACTTCCTGCAAATAATCTTTGGAAGCATTTTGCCTGTCGCTCCAACCTGGAGGCATTATCTTCTTTCATTATCTGTCCTCCATTAATTTGTTGACTCCTTTCTTTAAGCCATCCAGGTTGGTACCTGTTGCTACCTCTTCTGACAGTAAATTGAACAAACCAATGATCCTTTAGGTGAAAAAAAAAATACTATGAATTTGGTTTTACTGACAGTGATGTGGCACTGATTCCAAGGGATCTTGGTACAAAGTTTCCTTCTGGAAAATGTAAAAAGCACACAAGCAAATAGCAATAGTAAGGCACAAATGGAAATAATAACACACTTTCAAGTTGGGGCAAACTAGTCAAATGGTAGACAGTAACTCAGCTTGCAAATGGTAACACTTTAAATGTACCCAGAAGAGATATAACTGTGACAATAGTTAAGGCACAAGGTTTCCTGTCAGCTGGCTAACAATACAGCATGAATTCTGAAGCCTGAGGTCAGGCAACAGAACACTCAGGCTATGTCCCCAGGCAAGCTGTTTAGGTCTGATTGGGCACGCATTGGATGGGGTGCAAGACCAAGATCAAATGTTGCCCGTACCCGAGCTGAGTGCAGGCTGGGTGCAGATTCAGCCATCCCCATGCATACTTTGCCAAACTCTGGCATGGGGGAGCAGCACCATCTCCTCTCCGCCCCCTCTCTCCTCATTGGAAGCTGGATTGACATCACCCCACCCCTGTGCCACCCACTGCAAATGCCGCATCCCTCCCCCTTAGCGGCACAGAGAAGCCAGGACCGACTGGGAAAAAATAATAATTTTTAAAACCCAAAGCTGCTACGAAGTTTGGTGGCAGTTGAGCAGTTTTGCACACCTCCGCTCCACCCGGGAACCACAAGAACACCTGAGAACTTAAAACAGAGAACAAATAAGCCATTATCATACCAGCCTTGGTGATCAGGAAATGGGGTGGAATATGTTCCGTGTAAAAGGGAGAAAAATCAAACTATTATCCTGCCCGCCTTGGCAATTGGGAAACAGGGGATGGAATACTTGTATAAAGGAGTCTCGCGGGGCAGCAAAAGCCATTCAACCCCCTCATTGTTTTGGCTTTAACACCAAAAGTACACATTTACTCCCCCAAAATCTTAGTGGTTGCAATCTCCAATGCACAGGGCAGAAACGGCAAGCACAGGACATGAAACACCACCTCCCACTGACGCAAGCGCCAATCTCCTCCCCAAATAGCCTGGGACTGTCCCCATGCGCAGGCTTGGCTTGCAAAGCAATGCGTGCCAAACCCCAGAACCATGCCCAGAACTGTTTTTTCCAGTACCAAATTTGGTCCTGGTTTGGGTTATTTGGTCCCCAGAAATTGGACCAAATCTAAAATGTATGGGGACAACCCTTGCCAAACCCAATTTCAATTCAGACCAAATCATGCATGCGGATGCGTCCTCAATCCTGCAAACAAGTGAAAGAGGGAGAATCAGCAAGGTACTCTGAAATTATTTTCATTAGCCAGTTAAAATTTGTTTGCTAAACCACAAATGGACAGAATTCAGTGAGAAGATAGAGCCCAGAGGTAGTGCCATAGGGCAAAGCTCTCAATTGAATGAACTATTCCCTATGATTCCTCCAGTTCAAAACCCACCAATTGTTCCCCACAGACACACACTATCAGTTGTGCCCCTGAATTGAACTGGGGCAATTATGCCCAATCGCAACTTCCCTTTCCCACTATAGGAAGAATTTCTTTATTTAGAAGGTGTTTGTAAAGAATAGGAGTGGAAGAAAAGCAGCTTAATTGAGAAGGAAGACAGTGAAGAGAGGAGGAGAGGCAACTAACTTCAGGAAGCAAGAGAGATACACCTACTTTGAATGCTCCTCTTCCTCAGGAACAAATCTATCAAGACACAAGCATTCATACATATTAGTGCATGTGCACTCACACACAGATGTTAGTAAGAGGATTGCAGTACTTGGAAAAACAGCCTTAAAGGGAAATCAGAAGAGTACACACTCTGGCTAACCCCTTTTCATTTGGTACCTGCAAAGTGATGTACAGGGTTTTCGAACTCAGTAGAACATAAGAATATAAGAGAAACATATTGAACATATTTCAGTTATCAGTCTTCAAAATTTTTTATTCATCTGAATTATAATAACTTGGGCTTTAAAATACTGTTTGTACTTTTAATTACATTAACTCGAATAAGACAGAGTACAGGCACTTTTATTTATTTTATGCCCATGAGAAAATTGCAATGAAATCATATGTATTCCTTCTCAAAATTTGGTGAAGCTACTAAGTAAGATTCTAACATAAAGCGCATGTTTTGCAGTTTTTACTCAGAAGACTTTACTGCTGACTAAATTATGGCACTGCTGAAGATTTTGCAAAATGTACCATGTAAACAATCAGGTGTTATTTAATTAAGATTAGTTTATTTGTTATGAACTTAAAAATATTACTTTTAATATCCTTGAATAGCAACATGTGATAGACTTTCCCCCCACTTTTAGACATTATTGTTTTATATATATGGCTCTATTTTAACATGTTTTATTTTAAATGCTATTGCCCGCCCTGATACCTTAGGGTATAGGGTGAGATAGATATGTAAATATAAATCAGTCAATCAAATAATATTGCTAGCCTTTCTAATCTAAAATCACTAAAATGGCTAGCAGAATGAAATCTGTTTTCCAGCTAGAAAAATATTTAATGTATAAAATGCCCCATCAGTTAAGGAAACAACTTACCCATGCATGCTTTGAACCAATTGACTTCATGGTGAAGTATAAGATCAGGTATCTTATAAGGAAAGCAGTGTGTCTGTGGTGCATCAGTGGCTGAAGATCTTTCTAATATCTTGCTTGTCTGTCAGTTGTACTCCTCAATTAAAATAACTTGGTTGGGCCTTCTTTTACAAAATGTGACCTAGTGGAATGCTGAACATAAACTGACTTACTTTATTTAGGGGGAAAATGCCCAGATGACATATAGGGTAGCTTCATTTTATGTTAAGGCTGCCCAACTTAGGAAATTATTCATTGAATTGAATGCGATGTCCTGTAAAGGGATGGGGACAAAGGATTTTAACGTTATTTTTTTCTTTTGATCTATCATTTTATCTCTGTATGTTTTATATGTTTCTATGTTTTTTTTTGTAAATTTGATATGGTCAAATGACTAATCAATAAAGATTGATTTTGAATTTGTCCTTTAATACCAAAGGACTTCTATTTAGGTAAATGAGAGTGAGAATTGTAAACAGTGTAAGGAATTCTTGAGATATAATGCTCAGCTTTTCAGTTCTGAAAAGGAAAAAAAATTGATGAAAACCTGCCTGGTTCAAACAATGTATAAAAATTAAATCTGCTTGTGTAATACAAATTTTGGCACTTTGCTGGGTTTTGGGAGGCTTCCCTACTACATGTATTTAGATTTCATGTATGTTTCAAGTTTTATTACCCACCCACCCCTATAAGGCTGCCAGACTTTCTTTGTCCTGCTTTTGCAACTGCTTTGGCTTTAAATGATACCAGAAAAAGGAAGCTATTGGGCTTTAAAAAAATATCTTTTACTTTTGTGTCGTCTTTGTAATTTATATCCTTTTAATGCCCAGGGCTAGTGGGACAAGGTCAAGTAGTATTAAGTTTTCTGTAATGTCCTTTGTCTTTCTGGTTTGAATTTTCTAAAAAGAAAAAGAAAAAAAGATAAAGACTGCCAGTGAAAAGGAAGCTATAAAATGACAGGCTAAAAAAGGATTTGTCTTCTGTAGTACAGGACAAGAATTTTAGATCTGAAGACCATGTAAGGCATCCAGTTCTCTAAATTACAGTGCCCTGAATGCCAGCATTAAAAAGTAACATATCCTCTACACACAAAGCTAACCAAATTAAATTCTGCCACTTTATTTTTGTCTAAGTCTATGCTCTTACGCAGACTCCTTACTTCATCAGAGTAGTTTAAATGATGGTAGTACAATGGCTAACATATGATGTTGAGACAGATGTTTGGCTATAATTGCATGGGAAAACATTATATTACAGTTAAGTTACCTACTGCCATCTGTGTTATGTACATGACCCCTCAGTTTCAAAATGGAAAGTGCCTTTTATGGAGCCACTTGCCTTTCTGAACAGAGCAATGATTGTCCAGTGTGCACATGTAGAGGTTGAAACAGCCGACCACACATGCGTAGATGTGGTAGCATACACATCCAGGAATTTGATGACAGCCAAATTGCCTGGATTGCACATCACCAAAATGCTCAAAGACAGCAAGGGAGGAAGCAGTAATAGTGGGGGTGCCATACCCTGCATTGATGCTTCCTGGTGCTATATCCAATGATCACCTGGGGGCAGCTGTAGTATCTCTTTTCTTTCTTATGCCTCTCTGCTCTTTAGCCACCCAGATTCATCCTAGTGGCTGGTAAACTGATTAAAATTGACCAGATTTTCCTGTAAATATTGCCAATCTTTCTTTTTCCCTGGCTATATCCCATTTTGCTTTGAGATTTACTATCTCTGTTAATGTGTTTAGGCTTCTCTCTCTCTCTCAAGCTTTGATGGATGTAAACGTGTAATGTTCCCCTACTCCAAATCTTTACCAGTTTTTTTTAGCTGTGACATCAAAGCAGTCATTTTTCAAAACCATGATTTTAACTCATCTGGTTTCCAAAGTTTGTGAACACTGTTCAATGATGTCCATATTGCTAGTTCTAATGCAGGATCAAGACGGAGAAGAATTTATATTCAAAGACCTTCCGGTGCAGTCAAACATTCTTGCAGTAAAATTTACAGCTATAAGCCCAGCTCAAAGGAGCAAGTCTATTCCATCTAAGGTCGTCATTATAAACTCATATATTCCACCTATGTCATCAAGATTTGCTCACTATTCAATAAGGTCTTTACTAGAGGGGGCTTTAGAAGAAGTTCTCACTGAACACCCCACAGCACTAATAATTCTACTTGGAGATTTTAATGTAAGAATTGGAAGTTCAGCGAACAAATTGTGGGAGCTAACTGGGATTCCCTTGGACAACCTTCCCTTAAATGCTGATTGGAAATCCAGAGACACAATAAGAAAAAGGCAGGGATTGAGCTGGTTACTGTCTTATATAAATTCAATCTTTACATACTAAGTGGGGAAGCAATGAACTATTGTTACCCCTTTACTTGCCATTCAGCAAGGGCCAGCAGCTCTCTGGATTACATATGTGTCTCTAAAGAGTTTATTGAACTCTTTTCGGAGGTCGCAGCTGACTCAAGGGAAGATAGTGACCACCAACCATTGATGGTAGATATCTACAGTCACTCTGATATACGCCCAACAAACCCCAGGACTGTAAAAGACTGAGGAAATCTCTAAGAAAATGTATGAGAAAAACTTTTCAAAATCCTAATCCAGACCTACAAAACAAGATGCTAGCCCTGAGAAGATCATACAAAAAATTGATCTCAAGAAGTCTTTATATAATGCAAACATATGGCATGAACTGGATTCTGCTTTACACACAAAGAACTCAGCGGTCTTCTGGCAACTAGTTTCATCAAAGCTGAAAGAAGTCAGATTTTCAATAGACTGTCCAATACCTTCATCTCACTGGGAAAATTTCTATGGAGACCTCTTCAACAAGGCAAGACAACCCATACGCTGCAAAACAGGAATCAATTTACTGTAACCCAGATACTCTACCAGCCTGACCCCAAGTTGAGGCTTATGAAGTAATTTCTATCATAAACAAACTTCATAATAATAAAGCACCAGGGGTGGATTTCTTGCCCGTGGAACTATTCAAGTAGCAATAGTGTCTGGTGGGCCCAACTTTTAAACAGATCATGTAGCATTTGTAGAGGCTGGAAGATGAGTATTATCGTCCCTATTTATAAGATATCGCAGCAAAAATTTATGCAAAATATCTCTTAATTAAAATTGAGCAATGGGCTCATAATAACAACATTCTCCATGAAGAACAATCAGGGTTTCGACAGGGATGCTCAACTATAGATAACTGTTTTGTGCTCCAGCATATAATTCAAAAATATAACTCAAGGGGAATGAACTTGTATACAGCGTTTATAGACTTGTCTTCCGCATTTGACACTATTTGTCGATCTACACTATGGGAGAAGCTGTCTAATACAAATATAGACAGAAGGCTATTATCCCTAATTATTATGATGTACTCAGATACGGTGTTGAGAGTTAAACTGGGCCCCAGTAGAGCCTTGAGCCAGGAAATAAGAATGTCAACTGGAGTGAGACAAGGATGCATTTTAGCCCCTATTCTTTTCAACTTTTATGTAAAAGACATTGTGAAAATGCTTTCTTCTGACAGTCTACATGGACCAAAAGTACTGTCTAGATCTATTAACATTTTGCTTTATGCCGATGACATGGTGATCATGTCCTTGACACCAGTGGGTCTGAGATCACTGTCAAAATTTAATTCGTATTGTGAGTTAAACTCACTCACTATGAACAAGACCAAAACCAATATTTGATTTTTGGCAAAAATAAGAAAGGGTACAGTTGGTCCCTGAATGGAGCACATTTGAAACAATCCAATAGTTATAAATACCTAGGCATCATGTTCTCATCATCTGGTGCATGGACCAATCATATTACCCACAGCATACAGAGAGCCACACATGCTGCATGCTCCCTCTATAAGCTTTTCCAACATAGATATCCTGGCACAATCAGTCTTGCCCTGGAAGTATTTAAGGTCAAAATAATCCCAATGCTCATATTTGGGGCTAAAATTTGGGGGCAATCTAATCTGACCAAGATCGATCAAAGCTTTCCAGGTTAAGCAACTTCGTATCCTTTTGGGACTTTCTAGATCAACGCTGTCTGCTGGAGTAAGGGCAGAGCTGGGTATGCTCCCCGTAAAAGCTCTAATTTTATTCAGGCAGTTTAACTACTGGATAAAAATAAATCAGATGAACTTTAATAGGCTTCCATGCTTATGTCTAGAGGAACAATCTCAATGCCGACACAAGTCATCTTGGTCGGAGGTCCTAAATAAAGAGTTGGCTAATATTGGCCTCCCATTAAATTTTTTTGAATGATTTAGGACCTAGGGCAAAACAAGTTCTCAAACAATACATCTGTGACATCCATGCCCAACTAAATTTTTAGCCTCCCATAAATTGAATATTCATTTAGAAAAATATTTAACTATTTCTATGCCATTACCCCTAAGATAAATGTTTACCAGCGCTAGATTTGAACAATTGTAATATCACAAGAAGTAAAAGACTCTGCGTTTGGGGTGACAAATCTGTCAAGGATGTTGAACATTTTCTTATGGAATGTTCAGCATATGATGAACTTCGATCTAGATTTTTACATCCAATATTGTCTAAGATACAGTTCTCCAACAGAAGTGATCTTATGTCTCTACTCTTACAAAGTCAAGAAAGAGCTTCCATAATCGGTGTCAGTCTTTTTATCTTAAAAGCTATTAACAAAAGAGCATATTTTCTGAAAGAAAAGAAGAATTAGAAAGTTGGTCACTTCCTTTGCCCTCTGTTCTTGTTTTTTTTCCTGTTTTTAATTGTATTTTTAGATGAAATGGCTATATGGCTGATCAAATAAAATTTTATCTATCTTTATCTAGTTCTAATGCAGGAAGGAGTGCCAACTCTGCTGCAAAAACTAAGGCCACCTCCAGATTTTAGTGACTTAAAGCACCTCTGGACTTATTACCTGCTCCCCAGACTGCAGGGCAACAATGCAGAGAAAGTGGAAACACTTATCTGTACAGATGCTGACTCCCACAATGGTGTGATGTGTACATCCTGGTATTTTGATGATGAAGAATACTGGAAGTACATGGTTGTCTCACATGCATGCATGGCTGCCATTTACGACTGGGTTTGGCCTCACATATGTGTAGTAGCCATTCCAAAGATAGTGAATCATATGAAGAGGCATCCAAACAAGTTAAGTATTCTGTAAATCCAGATTGGGAGTTGATTTTCCTACAATAATATTATTGTGGGATATCACCCCAATATCCCAGGGCTATGTTGGGATTCCCATGGACACACATAGCAATCTCAATATAGCCCCAGGATAATCCCAGCTTTTTCACTTTGGCTGGGCAAAACCAATGTAAGAAATCAGGACAAATCAGTTCCTTGATCCAGCATGAAACATTTCTATAGAAATTGTACTGAAATAGATAAAGGACAAGTAAACTATTAGGGCTCTCTAGTTCTCTTTGTAATCATTTCCTCTCAAATCATAAAGTCCAAAGATGGGCAAAAAAAAAAAAATCTGACTAAGATGGAACAGATTCTGAAAAAAGATGATAGTAAAAATGTATGAGATACTGTAGGATCAACCTTTAGATAATTGGACTATTTTAAAAATATTGTTGGGCACATATCCCTGGGATTTAAAAAAAATGTTGGTTGTGTTTCTTTTAGTTTGACTCAACTTGCTCCTCTTTTTTCATGTGTGTCTCTGGAAAAGCTGGATATTAGCAACAACTGTTTATTGGGTGAGTCCATAGTTGTGAAAAGTTCAGATATTGTGTTATAAATGTGAGTTGTACCCAATTGTTAACATGCTTTTGCAAAAATAGAATTAACAACAGTGTGGCTGGCCATTGTACAACACTGGGAGCAGTGCTTCTTCTAAGGTATGTACACACAGGTACTGCATGATGAGATGTGCTCACACCACCAGCTTGTCATCTTTCCACTCTTGTCCCTCTATAAGCTCTTACTTCTGGCCACTCACTCACTCATTCTTTTACTTTTGCAGTGAATAAATGAGTGGGTAAGGAACTGAGCTGGACAATGAGCCAGCAGGAGAGCAAGCTGGGAGGAGAGCAGCAGGAGAACAGGTTCTCAGGGAAGTAGGTCAGCTAAGAAGAGAAGCTTAGCAATATTCAGCATCAGAAGCCAATGCATCATCATGCAGCACATATGAACACAAGTGGGCAGCTCAGAAAAGACACTTGTCGTGAACCTCTGAAATCATGAAAGTCAACATGAACATTCCCAAGGCAGCATCAGTCTATTTACAAGTAAAGCTGGTGGGGTTTTCACTATATCCAAATCCCATTTAACTAAATACCAACAAACAGCACTAATGAATGACAAAAATACCAAACTATTACCATCCTGTTATGCAGGATGGTGCATAACAGTCAGAAACATAAAACAATGAGGGAAATAAAACATTTTTAAATTGTTTATTATTTATATTTCTATCCCGCCCTGTACCCAAAGGTCCATCAGCAAGATAATAACAGGGCAAAGGTAACAACAATTACATAGAATGCATTTTAAAAATTAGAATTTAAAAACAAAGGCCTTAACTTGAATAATATAAACCTATGTGAGCCAGTTTGGTCTAGTGGTTAAGGAGCCAGACTCTTATCTTTGAATACCAAGTTTGATTCTGCCCTCCTCCATGCAGCCAGCTGGGTGACCTTATTTTATTATTTATTGTTTCTATTTCCATCCCATCCTATACCCAAAGGTCTTAGGGTGGGTAACAACCTTTAAAACAATAGATTGGTCTAGTCACAGCTCTCTTTTGAGCTCTCACAACCCCACCTACCTCACAGGGTGTTCTTTTGTGGGAAGAAGAACAGAAAACTTTGTCAACCACTTTGCGTCCCCTTAAAAGGGTGAGAAAAGTGGGATAGAAAAGCCAACTCTTCTTCTTCTTTAAAAGGAAGAAGATTGTGGAGCCTGTATGTTAGAGATTACATTTAGTGTGTAAGTAGAATGGCTTGTCTTCCAGCAGTAACGTAACATAAAATTTGTCAGAATGCCCCAGATATGTTAGTGAAGAAGTAACCAACTTATACTACAGATCCCAATAAAAGGCATAGTACATGAATAAGTTTTAACTGCACCTGAGCCACATGGGTAGTGCTGGTGGGAAAAGGTAAGGTGCTAATTTCTACTTCTAACCATTTTGAAGGTTGAGCAATGATGTTAAATCTAGGAAAGCCCAAACAATGTTTGTAAATAATAAGTATCTAAGGATAGTGAGTTGGCACACAGATTACTGCCTTTCTTAAGTATCATCATAAGGCAGATAATAAACTGGAGTCAATTAGCCTTTCTATATCCAAGGTTCATAAATGGAGTGCAACTTTTGCTTTGCCAGCACCCACAATGGACAGAAATGCAATCTATAGATTTCTCTGTTTATAGCCCTCTGCCATAAAGACTAGAGTTATTTTGAAAAATCAAGGAAACTAGTCCTACATGCTAAAAACTCAGCCAATATGTTAGGATAAGTAACCTACCTCCACTTGAATTAAGTCTTCTATTTTGCCTAAGACACATTTAAAAAAGAATGATTTTAGAAGTTTCATACCAATAAAAATGAACACCTCCTGCTGCTCTCCTCCAAAAAGAAAAAAACTTTGAAAG
The DNA here is from genome assembly GCA_023333525.1 of Aspidoscelis tigris stejnegeri. NCBI lineage: Eukaryota > Metazoa > Chordata > Lepidosauria > Squamata > Teiidae > Aspidoscelis > Aspidoscelis tigris. The sequence goes on along the minus strand of JALMGA010000005.1, from coordinate 45,946,684 downwards.
TTGCAAAGTATACGTTAATGGAAAGCCTTTTGAGTATACCATCTTACATAATGACATTAGTGAAAATCCGGGATTCATATAGATCAGTGGAATAGGGAGGAATAATATCTACATGATTCTTAAATGAACACATAAACTGTTTCCAGAATAACATCTATAAAGAACATAATATACTCATACTCAACTGCCCATGCTGCACAAATTAGAAAGATACGATAGCTTGGTGTTTAAGGATGCCATTTAGTAGCCTATTAAAGATATTTGCAAAAATATGCCTAGAATGCTGGCTGAAAGCCCTAATTAATTTTCTAATAATTTGACAATTTCTATTTATGCATGTTTTTAACAAACACAGATCTTCAAAGCTTTGTTCGGTGGCTTAATGGCTGTGATAATCTAAGAGAATTATATCTACATGGAAATCCACTTCTTCAGGAAGAGAACTGGCGGTAAGCATGTTGAGAGAGTTTCATAAATGTTCCTTAGTCACCATCTTCCTAGCATGCTTAACTCTTCCCTCTTAAGGTATTGATCACATTATGCAGGAACAGGTAATTGTTCAGTACTGAGATTCCATACTGTTAACCATGCAGGCAGCCAAAGGCCAGTGTTCTGTGTTACTATGGATTTGCAGTTTCAAGGAATGCTGGGTACCTCTCCACCTTTTGAAATGAAGAACTTGTAACATACAATGTCTAAATCATATCTGGATTTTATTTCAGTTTATTGGTCCATTGTCACCTCCAAGCAGTGGTCAAACACCTAGATATCCCTCCTGATTTAGATGGAATAAACATTGAGTTAGGCATCATTTATGCACTGATGTCTTGTATTCTGCACTAATTCTAGTTTTGAAATGACTGGGGTGCTTTTGCACTTCCCTTGGCGTCCCGTGGACGGGAAGGTGTGCAATGAACTAACGTTGACTCACACTTCCACTTGCCACCCCCCACCCCCATGTGATCAATCACTTACCTGTGATTGATCCCCAGGCCAATCCACTTCTGGGCACCATCATCTTGAGTGCAGAGCCCTATGCAATTTCGCATGCATCAGCACTGTTGCTGTGAGGATGCTGATGCTCTGCAAAGTTGCAGTCGTGTGCCAGCTCCGATGACCACCTCAGCTGACAGAGGTGTGAAAGGTAGCCGGCTGGATGCTGTCAGGTAAGTTCCAGTCACATGGTGTAAGGGTTGGTGAGGTTGTGGTGCACGATAGGTGAACATCTGGGAAGGCAGGGAGCCCTTATAGGCTGTAAGCGCCTCCTACAAGTGCAGATGTAGCTGCCCAGATGTTCATCTATTGTGAACTACAGGCTGAAGTGTGAATTGGCCCCTGGTTTGGAAAACAATTAGTTTCCAAACAACACTATTTTTCAAACAGTTGTTAGAATATCAGTTGTTCACATAATGTTATATGTGTCCATAAACCAAAGTTTTAGGATCATATCTGAAACTGACAGGTCACTCCATGTCTCCAAAGCTACTTGGTCTTTCAGAGACAGTGCTGGATCAAACAATACCTCCAAGGTGTGAACCTGGTCTTCAGGGAAAATGCAGCTCCATCCAGAGCTGGGATACACCATGTTCTTTAGAACTAGCCACTGATGACACAGACTACACCTCCACTTGCACAGTGAGGTGCTGCATAAAGCATCTCTTGCGGCGGCATCTTCATTTGCAGTGGCACTTGGTGTCTCATGGTTATCGTAGTGCATCATTACTGAGCAAGGCCACAATCCAAAGTGCCATTTTCCAAGGGCAAGATTTTGCTGCCCTCAGTGATTACTGCCAAAAATGACACTTTCACATTTATAAATTCCATTTTAAAGTGAAGACATAGCCTATCTCCCATTTGGACTAAGATTTAGTTTGTTCATCTCTAACCCAATCCATTTTCTGTCTCTGGCACCCATTTCTGGGTGTTTCTTTTTCATTGCAATTCTTGTGCACTTTTTCTTTTGTTTTTCACAAAAACAAAGATTGTTATGCAGCTGGATTGGTCTTTTCAATTTTCTGCATTTCTTTCTACACAGTACTTGGTTTATACTTAAGGTTCCAGCTCTTTCAGGTTATTTTCGTTTTGTCTCTTTCTTCCTACAGATCTTGGCTTACCAAAAGTATAGAAATATACTTTTCTAAAATGTAATTATCTAAAGCAAATTAACAAAACACAAACAGTTTCTGCACATGTGAATCTTGATATGTGGAAAAACCTAAAGGTACTTATTATTTCACTGAAAAGTTGTATGCAGTGAATTGGACCGTGCTTGAAAACAGTATTTGGACCAAAAGGCAAAGACACTCTTTCTTTCAAGCACACTATCTGTTTACTTTTTAATTTGCTGCATACAGTTAGAAAAGGAGGCAAATAGAATTTGAATTTAGGGATATTTCCACACTTGCCTAGCTGGTCTTGTCCAGAGGACACGACAGGCTGGAGCAGTTCCAGCAGCTGGATCACTTCTGCTGTTCATCAAAAAGCCTTCTGCACTTCATACTGTTTTCAGAAGCAGCCTCCAGTGGCTAGGAACTAAAGTTTCTAGCCTTGTGGCCACAAGGGCCCATTTTGGAAGTACATTTTTGTACACTGCCAACGTGGTTCCCCCTACTAAACTGGCCAAAGAAGATGTTGGCTTTTCTGCATGCCTTCTGAGATGGCTTAATTGTGAGTAGGACTACAGTAAAAGGGTATACTGCTGTCCCAAACCTTGGCAGCCATTTTGGACCATCTAGACTGAGCTCTGCTCCATTCAGTGTGGACAGAGTGTGCTATCAGGGGTATGGCCCTCTCTTAAACCAGTCTATAAAATGAGAGGGAAGCTCCTGAATCATTCCTGGATTAGCTTAAGAGTAAGTATGGAAAGGCCTCAAAAGCAGGCAACTCCAGTGGATATTTATCAGTTGGGCAAATCTTTGTATATAATTGTCAGCTAATATTTTAGATAGCAAGTGAGGATGAAATTGTGCTTCCCTTAAAACTATTATAAGTTTTGACTAGTATAGCATTGTCTGTGAACACATATCTGTGGTTTTTCTGTTCTGAGAATAGTATATGTGGTATATATAGTGACTGTCAAATGCATTTGATAAGTATTGCATTTTGTGTCACAATGCTACATAGCAATCTTGCTATTTAAAGACATATTCTTCATTGTTGTTTTTACAAAGGTACTCCTACACTATTTGACTAACTGATTTTTCATGACTTGACAAAGAATTAATTAATCTAATGGGATACTATAAAGTATGGATTTGATGGAATTCAGCACTGACTATAACTTCAGTCAATATGTTGCAGTGAACTTTATATAACCCCTTGATACCAACAAAGGAATTAGTTGTAAAATTTCCAAATCAGTTTCCTACTTTTATGTCCAGCCAGTGATAATACTGAAGAAGCTGAAGTACTAAGAAGTCACTTTTTAGAAATTAAACCCTAGGATCAGTTTGAGTACTCCTAGGGGGAATGTGTTTCATTGCAGTAATGATTAATAGAACTTCTTAAGTGACAGAATATTCACCAGGAAGTTTTCACTAAATGAAATATTGATTCAGCCGTCACCAGGAGAAACCCAGCTGGAAAAACTAGTGTTAAGATCCCATGGCTCTAAGAAACTATACTTTCTAACATTAATCAACTTGATATGACACCTTCTCCATATATTCAGCACTATCTTTTGTAACTCCACACTGCTTCTTCAGGACAATCAGTTAATAACTATCATATAATGCCTGTGAACAAAGAAAATACAGAAATTGTCTTTCCTTTCTAAAGAATATGGGCCAGCCCCAAATAAAGGTTTTTGAAATCATTGAGAGAAATCCAAACACATGGGGCCTATTCGCACTTGGCTTTTTTCTGAAACATATCCTGGAATAGGAGCCGGCTGTCCACATGCTAGTGCAGGGTATAAGAGGCCCCAAGTGAGGCCTGCCAGAGTCTGCATTAGCCTGCACACCACAGACCCCTACCCTGAGATATACTCCAGGAAAAGCCCAAGTGCGAACAGGTCCATGATTAAGTTTTGTGAAAGTGAATATGCTTGAGGTTGAGTAGAGTGAAGCTAGATTTCATGGCTTGTATTTTGGGCTGCCATATGGCATACAATTCATAATCCCTAAATTTTAAATAGCTAGGCATAAGGAGTGACTTCCAACAGGTATTGCTTGCATTACAAGCCACACGTATTAGAAGTCTCTCTTCTACACGTCTATTAATGGTGCTGTGTAATGACTGTTTATCTCTCTATTGTGTGACCTTGGACCTGATATATATGAACAGTTCTTCCTTTAAGGCAGTTGCCATAAGGTCAAACCAGGGCCCTTTCTGCACAGAGCCTGATTCTGGATTATATACCAGAATAGGGACTTGCCATCCACATGCTGGTGAAGATTACGGCAGATCCCAAACAAGAATAAAATGATCTGTGCTATGGGACAACTTTAAAGGCTTTAAAGACTGGAATAAAATATACCATGCATATTCTAAAACCTGATTTTATTTTCTCTAATTATCAAAGGTGTGCTTTACTGAAAATCCTTCCCTGTTTGAAAATACTTAATAATGAAAGCTTAAGTTCTAAAGAAGAAATAATAGGTGAAAATATTCACAAAAAAATGGAGCCAGGAAGTTTTGCAGTATTTTGTCAAGCCCAGATTCAAGAAATTGACTCTGTCAGCAAAAAAGCCACAGCTGAGTTGACGTAAGTATTTTTCTGAGAATTCCTTCCCCCTCCATGTCTTATTGCTTTTCTGTGTTTTCAGTCTACATATTCTCAAAGAATATGAAATACACATTAGAGTCACACTGTTGAAAAGTTGCTGAACTATGCCTTTCAGATTTTCTTTCTCTTGGTTATTCCATGTCATCTGACTGGTTAAAAAAGCTCTTGAAATTTTAACACTTAGATTGCAGTTTTCTTTTTAAAAGTAAGTTTTGATTTTTGCATTACGTGTACCCTCTCCTAAATATAAAAATACCAGTGTTGTTAAATTAAAGATATACTTTACTTTCCTATGAGATTAATAGAATTTAAAAGAACCTAAGCATATTTGAATCGCACTGTCTTTAAAAGTAGCAAAATGTATTAGTTGTCATTTTAAGTGAATGGTAAAAATCATACCATTTTCTTGGACAAGTTGGTGTGCTGTTGCAGACAAATAAACCTTGGAGATGTTTCTTGTAAATGTCTGTAGATTTACATTAAGGACTTTCTTTAGTGTTCCTGTATATACTGTAGCTTCTTCTGTATCACATCTAAGAATGCTTGTATAGAATAGGGAATAAATTAGGCCAAAGGGTCTCCAAAGCACTGGAGTTACTTCACTGAAGTGTTATAAAACAAACTTGGGAAGTGTTTTCAGCCTATCTTGTTAATCTTACTGGTTTTATCTTAATTGGCAGCTTGGCAATATAATCCTGTCCTTTTAAAAGGATTTGTGATTTGATAAATAAATGGGCATCAGGTACAGGTTGACATGACTCTGTGTATGAGATTTTCTAAAAATAACTATTGGCTGATCTTTTGCAGTGTCTATGCCATAAACTCTGCTACCTACATTTTAGACAGTAAGTACCAGGGTACATAATCTTTGTTCACAAAGCCAAGCCATGACATAAGTAAATATAGCAGGAATATGGCTGCTGACCATTTCAAACATATGTCAACTATAGATATTATCTGTAAATTATTTTTATCCCAAATTATATATTTCATAATCCAGATAGAAATTGCTAAGACTGTAATTCAATGCTATAGAAATGGGAGTAATATTGATGTGATGGGGTTTTTTTAACAACATTTCAGCCAAAGACAATGGTGGGGCCATTGGAAAATATTAGTGTGATGACAAAACCTAGGCTGCAAGCCACCTGGGCACTTACAGCCAATTCCACTGATCTTTAACGAAGAGCTACTCAGAGCTGCTTTTTCCTGTGCTTCACCAAGCTACATAAAATAAATAAAATACAAAATACAGTATAAAAAACTAATGCCATCTGTACTTCCTAAAACTGTATTTACTTTTTAAAAGAAAGTGGCATGCAAAATTCTTGTAGGCTGCAAAAAACCTCCACAACATACAGTGGGGGGCTTAATACAGGATTGCATACTTAGTACAGTTTTCTTAAAGAGTAGTATAACACTAAGAAAGTCTCTTGTCTGTTTGACAAATCCCTAAATTATGAGGCCCTGTAGGTATGACCTCAAGTATGTAAACTGCCAAAGGTAATCACTGCTAGATTTCCTAATCCATGTTTCGTATTCCAGAGCTGCTCAGTTAAACTGTGTTGTTCCTGCTTGTAGATCTACTCTGCTTGGCCATGTTTAAGAATTATGTGCTTTTAAAAATTAATTACTCTGTTCTAATAAATGTCTGTCAGTTAATCTTTTTACACTTAGTTGTAAGTAGCGATTTTAAAATGTACTTCCGTTTCAGTGTTTTGCTTTCAACAAGCTCTTGTACAGATGCCTGGAAATAAAAAGACACTAATGGAACTTGAAACCCTTTTAAACAGTCATAGTTTAAACAGATGAAAATGGCATAAAAGCTTATAAAAGGAAATATAAATGAAGAAATATAAACTTTAGAACTGTTTGTGGAGTTTAAAGGCCCTTTGCAAACTAATGTGTAATAGTAATGTAATTAAGGCATTTTTCAATTTATCTAGAATTATCTGATACTGCCGTAATATTTATGTGTGACAGCTTTTGCCCTTTTTGCCGTAATATTTATTTATCCAGAAAGGAAAGGAATTTGAAAGTGTTCTTACTGGTAGAATATTCAATACAGTACAGAATCATCAGCTTTAAAAAGAACAATAAAAAATAAAAATAAAACAATTTTAAAGGTTCTTGTAATACATTTGAGGAATGTAGAGGTTTCTGTTATTAAGATTGAATGGTATATTACATCATCCCATGACCTATTATTGAAAACTGATGAAAATGATCATACCTTAAAATTATTGCTAATTCTTTAGGTAAAATTGCCTGAAATCCTTTGAAATCCTTAAAATAAAAAACACAGAAATACTGGGAATTTTGTTTCATACTTTGTGGCAATCATTTGTATGCACCAAACTTGGTACCATTCAGCAAACATGTACCACCCACTAGTAGCCTCATACCTTCTATAGAGCAATGAGAAGCACATAAGAACGTAAGAGGAGCCCTGCTGGATCAGGCCACAGCCCATCTAGTCTACCATCCTGTTGCATACAGTGGCCCACCAATTGCCCATGGGCATCGCAACCCTCCCTTAAAACCATTCTAGGCTGGTAACTGTTCCCACCTTTTCTGGCAGCAAATTCCATTGTAGAAATGACAGCACAGGTCACTGGCACATTTTTCCTCCCTGGCTGCTTCTTTGGGAAAAAGGGGCAAAATTCTGTTGTTTGCTAGACCTGTTGGTAGTTCCAAACTGTTACTTTACTGCTGTTCTTTTTAGCTGTTAGTGGTTCAGTGATTCGTTGTTGATATTTGTGGCTTCAATTAAGCCCCCTCTCATATTGCTTTAGAGAATGGCAGTTTAAAATTAACTAAAATATATCTATATATGTTTAAAACTTTCCCTCCAGTGATGAATTCTCTTCAGATGCTGTGCAGCTCCAGTGCTTTTATCTTAAAAAGCTAATGTCTCTTAGTGTTGAGCATCGTTACGCCCATGAGTATGGACTTCTAAACACTATTAAAGAAGAAGGATTGGAGAAGCAGAACAGTCATTTGAACTTGGACACCATTAACACATTAGATAAAAATAACTTCCCTATCACTGGTGTAAAAGAAGATAACCCAGACTCATTTAATGAGCCTAAAAGATGGATTGATCCTGGCCACACTCAGGCTGTGTCTGCTAGTTCCTTCATGATAGTACCCGGAATGGAAAACAGTCAAGAATTCAGTCAAAAGAAGAAAGTTTTGCAATATTCTGGTAACCACAGCAGTGAAAGCAAGGATGACAGCGCATTAATCAGTCCTAAGAAAAACAGATTCAACAAGCAAATCACACCAAGTAATGGAGGAAATTGTTTTCGTCATTTTGAGAGTCCACAAAAGTAAGATCTAAATGTCAAACCATGTTGTTATGCAGGCATTGCTGGGACCTCAGACTAGAATGATCTGAATTTCAGAATGATCTCGCCTTATAGATAGTAATAGAGTACATTGAAATCATATAAAATCAATTTGATATACTGCCCAAGATCCCAATACTGCTAGGATCTTGTTGCTCTTGGAAATGTTCAACAGCCACCCCGTTCCACAGAGTAGTATCTGAGAAAAAAAAATACTAAATGCAGATGTGTTGCTAAGAGCTTAGCTTTACTTTTCACACCTGTTTGTTTTTAAAGAGACATAGTGTGGAGTCACACCATTGCCTTTTAGTCCATCTAAGGGATGGACAAGGATAGCAGCCAGACTCAGGCCATTTTTGGCTTTGAACGGCCTGTTCACACTTACGTGGTGCTGTTGCTGCATCCCCTGATGAGCTTTCATGTAAAAAACTAAGTTTCAGCTGGTGAATGTTTGGGGGAGACGCTTTGCATGGCGGGGGGGGCGGGGACGGCAGGGGCTAACATGATGTGAGGTTGTTGCAACAAGACAGCTGGATGTTTGTGTGCTAGCATTGGTGGGGAGGCAATGCAATGAGAGAGTATTGAAGGAGGTGAGAAGATGGTGGGATGGCAGTGGCAGCACTGATGAAGAAAGGCAGAGGGGAATGCATGGAGGGTATGGCACTGCCGGGGGAGACCCAATACCACTGCCACACTGAAGCTTACCTTTTAACAGGTAAGGGTCAGTGACAGCCTGGCCTTGCACTAAGACGCCTTGAGGGTAAAGCTGAAGATTTGGAGGATTATCTCTGTACTATTAATAACCATCCACAAAACTAACTAGGAAGCCGCTAAGGTTGAGACACGCAGCTTCATTTCATACTGGACCAAATTTTCTATTTGTGTTCTTTTCTTTTCTTGCTGCCCTTTAAGGCACATTCAATTTCTATGCGAATTTTTTTTTGGGGGGGTGTTTTGTGCTTTATGTTTGGTGTATGTGATGTTTAAAGAAATTTTTAGAAAATATTTTTACTTCTGTTGAACTACAGATGACCTTTATTGTGCTGATGACATTTTCCCCTTTAAAAGCAACAATGTCTGAATAGATTTGAGCAATATTATATAATAAGCATACTATAGTGCATTGACATTATTCATTTTCCTCCTCCTTAAGTTGAAAGGTTGTGCTTTACTCTATGACTGCCTTCTTTGTTGCCTTTCTAGTAATGCTTTGTGCCATTATAGAGATTTACATAGTTTTACTTCATCAATGTTATCTACATGCTTGCTAATACAAAAGCACAGGACTAGTGAAATGACATTCCTCTACAAGGAGAAGTGACTGTTAATGTTATTGAACTTCCTTTTGCCATACTGCACACTGAGTATAAACCTGAAACCTAATATGGCTACAGAAAAACAATTGAACTATTTCCTCTAATACTTTGAAACTAAAATGTCAGATCCTGTTAAGAGCACCCCAAATTTTGTATTAGTTTTATGTGCCAAGTTAGTCATATTGGCCTCCATGAAAACAGATAGATCTCCATAGAACTTAAATGTACTTTTTTCTGATGAAAGGGAGACATTTCAAGGTAGATCACAGACAGACAAAGAAAGAACTCCTTGAACAAAGGCAAACTAACAGTTTGGGGGGGGGGATTAAAGATGCTTTGCTTCTGTCTACCTGGCAGGCAGTTTGAATCTTTAAGAGCAGAGACGAAAGGAAAGAGGAAGTCCAGAGACTGACTTTTGACTTTTCTCTCTCTCATTCCTATCTGGTTCCTATTTGTTCTTCTTCTACCCCCTGGCTTTTCTAGAGGTCTATTACTTTCATAGCACAGTTCTACATTACACAGAAGGCTGCTATAACAAAATATTGTGTCCTAAAAGAGACATGTGGAATAGCAACCATCTCCTGAATAACAGAAAAGAAAACTTTCCATAGATTTGGCACCACCACAGAGGAAACCTATATGCTAGTAATAAAAACTTGAATCTGGGTCAGCGGGTAACTGATAGTTAAACTTCTTCTAAGTGCAACCTCTTAGGCAAATTCCCTGAGTCCCAAACGCAAGTGCTTCCAATCCATTTTTGAGCAACGTGTTAGAGCAAGATTTCTGCAGCTGCAGGTGTACTCCAAGAAAATGGATTATCTTTGCCCATTTCAGGCCATGTCTCCACTCACCCACAAGGGCACTTTCTTCAAGGGATAAGCTGCCATATTTCCATTTACAGCTGCATGAGATAAAAGAAGCGCACTGCCCAGCAAAGGGCATAATCAACACTGGCATTGCCCTCATGTGAAATGTATGAATTTTGCATTATTCAGAAGAACTTCTCATTCACCAAGTCATCAGACATCACTGGGTGCCTTTGTGCTCCAAAATGGAGAGACATGAAGCATCCTTCAGAGACAAAAGAAGCTGGATCTTTCAATAGCTTTTGGTATTATTGACACATAGTATCAAATTCTATACTAAAACTGGAGTCATGCAAAGTGAACCTTCAGAGAGAGGCTATTTCCAAATCTGGGAGTCGTCATAAAAAAGGCCCTTGTGTGTCACTGCCCCTTGCACATCTGAGTTGCTGTCATTAACTTCTAACATTCTTCAGTTCTGTCCCAATTTAAATGATTAAAAGTATTTTGATCATTTCTTAAGGAGTTTAACCTATAGATTCTGGTTAGGATGAAAATCTATTCTCCCCAGTCCCAGATAAATCTCAATTCCTTAGTACAGTATGTTATTTTTTTTCTGACACTTATAGCTTGGCAGCCACAGTTATTCAATCATACTGGCGAGGATACAGAGTTCGTAAAAATATTAATTTATACACAAGACTACACCTGGCTGCAACCATCATCCAATCTTCTTGGAGAAACTATTGCATCAGAAAGATCAGCTTCAAACAAAACTGCCATCTTCCCATGGACAAACACAAAGCTGCCACAGTTATTCAGGTCAGTCTATATTGTATATGTCTGATTCTCTCATAACCACTTGGACACCTAAATGAACTTAAGAAGCATCAAAGTAAATGCAACAAATAGCAGAAACAGCATAGGGACTGAAAAACACAGCACCATTTGGAGCTAGAGAGATCTTCTTTGTCTACCACTGACTCAAATTATGCCCAAAGGGCCCACTCATAGTTCTCAGTGGAGGCTGACCAGATCCTAAGATTACAAATAACTTATTTCCAGAAAAAACATTAAACAGGGAGGGAATTGGAATCTAAAGTTCCGTTCAACAATTTGTCTAAGTATACTTAAATAAGGGACTGGCATAGGGATACATATTGAAGATAGTTCTTTGGAGCGCTGAGAGGTTTCTAAGCCTATGAAACTAGAGATGCTTAGAAATGTTACACGCAAAGAAATCTGATACTTCCCTGGTCTAAGCCCACAGATGTACAGATAAATGTCTATAAAAAGCCCAGTTTGTTAGCCTTTAAATGATCACAAGTGTAATAATGCAATGACACAAATAAGCAGACCCAGTAATTTTCCATTATATGACAGTAAGTCACATTACACATCCTTTTTTGATATATGCTATATGCATATATGCTGTGTTCTTATGTATATTTATGTCATTGGAATTAATCTGAGTGCATTTATCTGAGAGATATGGGAGGGACAGAATTTTTTTTACTGATTCATCTGATTTTTAATATAATAGAGCAAGAAGTTGTGCCAGCTACAGCTAATACAGCAAAACAAGGTAGCTAAGAAAGCAATTGTTTGAAAGTAACATGAAATGGTATAAATTTCTATCCTTATCTCTCTCTGGTGGAATTGTTCTTGGCCATGCCCCATATTTAATGCAAACTAAAATTTACTGCTTCTGTTTCTGGAAAGTTCAGCAAAATTAAACTACATTCTCTTGAAAAGAGACAGTGCCAGTAGCAGACCCCTTCTACATCCACTGGTAGTTCACTGATTCAGCATTCTATGTGCTGAAACATGATTCACACACTTCATAGGGAGCAATACAGCTTTAATTTTCTGTGAAAACAATTAAACACATAGTGGCAGCTAGAATGCTACAAAAGCAATTATTTACTTTTTGCTTTTATGTTCTACTTTCTGAAAACTAAGAGCAGTATCCATTGTTCCTTCCTCATTTCTTTCCTCATAGAATGTGAGGTAAATGAAGTTGAGGGGTAGTGGCTAGCCCACATTCACTCAGAAAGCATTCAATGATTGTCTCAGCACACATTTTTCTCCTTTCATCATTTTTTCCCTCTGTGTGAGATAAATGAAGTTGAGGGGCAGTGAAAGCCTAGGTTCACTCAGAATGCTTTCAGTAGCTGTCTCAATGTACAAATCTAGGATGTTTAGATCAGAGTTTAAAATTTTAGCCACTGTAATTCTATCTTTCACTCTTTTAATATATGATATTCCCAAATTAAGTTAGAAGGAACGTGTGTCCCCTCTTCAAATGTGCCTTCTTCCCGCTCTTTTTTTCAGAACTTTTCAGGATATTAATTTGAGTTTAGCTTAATTTAGTTGATCATTACTTGCTTCACTATACATATTGCTCATTTAAGAACCACAGTCTGCTTAAAACCTACTTAGTGAGTACTTAGCTCCAGTTCTTTAACTAACCAAGATTGCAGTGAAGTTACAAAATTTGGTATTTGTTTACAAAATAGATTTTTAAACTGAACCAAATAGTAGTAAAAAACAGTTTGACTTATTTGATTTCTCTTGCAAACTATTATTTTGTCACTGTCTTAAGAATTCTGGTACCTATCCTATTATTCTCCTTTTCCTCCCCTTCTACACATGTTCCTCCTTTACTTATTTTCCCTTCAGTGACTTTGTCTCATAAAATAAATTGTTTCTTTTTGAATCAAGTAACCTAGAAGTTAATAGTAAATGTACAAATGAATAACCTGATACATCTACAAATGTTGTCAGGTGTAATCAGTGGAAATTTTTATTTAAGTGTGTTTTATTTTTGCTCAAAGTAATGTGAAAGTTAACACTTAATTCTTTTTCGTATATCTTCTTCCTCTGAGCTTATAGTAGGTCCTGACGGAATTGTCAAATAATTAATTAGTTGACCTTGGTTTGTAGTTGAAGGAGTTTTAGGATTCCATTCTCCTTACTTGAACCAACCCTCCAGAGGATTCTGAGCTCTAGACATGTGCTGATATTTCATTTGTCTTGTAGTTTTAAATGTCACATAAAGTTCAAAAAACAGATAATTGAAGCTGTTATAAAAAAGAGGTCTACAATGTTTTATCTTTCTAATGGGATAACATAGAGAATCTGCATTTGGATTTGATCTATAGCCTCATATAACATACTTTACATTTTTGTTTAGGCACTCTGGAAAGGTTTCCATCTGCGAAACAAACTGGCCAGCGCTCTGGCAGCTGTTAAAACTGATGAAGTTGAAGATGATTATAGAGAAGTAAACGTCAATGACTTTGTATATAATGAAGTAAGCAAAGTAGTATGCTACTGATTTTTTTTGACTGAAATAATTAAATAGTCATACTTATATTATTGCTCAGTTATAATTTATTTTTTCCTTTATCTGAATTATTGGAAAATAAAACTTGAAATTATTTTACCCATGCAATGAATTACGAATTCTCATTGCCTCTGCTCCTAATGTGCAGTGTCCTTCAGCTTGGAAATCAGAGCTTTATCACACTGATGACATTCAGCTCTGTCTCTCCATTCCTTCTGAGTCAAGTGAACAGGATTCAAGTGGTTGGTTACTGCCTGGAGGCAGTAATAGGCTGGATGAAACAATTTATAGATGATGCTTTTGATGTTGTCTTCTGCTTGGGCTACTATGTGAGCAAGATGCTGGACTAGATGGCCTGTGGTCCTATCCAGTAGGCCTCTTCTTATGACCATATAGACCTGCTCAGGTATTAAGATCTCAAGGGAGAGCCTTTGTTGCTGTTCTATCACCTTCAGAAGTGTGAGGGCTGGTAGTACACAGAGAGCCTTTTCTATGATGGTCCCCTGGCTTCAGAAGACATGCCAGATGTTGACATTATATAGTTTTCAGCTCCTGATTAAAACATAGCTCTGACCCTAGGTTTTTGATGTTTAGTTCCCTCTGAATGTTGTCCTGCCTGGATGTGTAGGTTGTATTTTAATTATGTTTTTAGTATATTGGTTTTATTGTTTTATTAATGTGATAACCCTCCCTGGGAACATCAGGTGAAGAATGGGATATAAATACTAAAACAAATAAACAATAAATAAAATATTGGGGAAATTACTGTAGATGCCTGATTATTTCATACTTTCTGACCAAGTGACCACTAGAATCAGCAATAGTAGAAGCAGTTAGTGAGAGATTACTTGTTTTCTGTTCTCTTTATTCTTCTTGTTTCTGATGGACAGACTTACAATCTTCATAACTATCTACTTCTTCCTCTTTATTTACATCTTTTGTTCCTGCTACACCTTACTATTTTTCCCTACTACATAGTATTTGTTCCAATAAAGAGAAGTTTTAGAATTCTATTTAATCTTTGAACTGCATCTAAAATACAATTTATTTCAAAATAAACAGAAATGGAAGTTCATATTTCACTTTTCAGTAAGTAACAAATAGCTCGCTAGTCTTCCTTTTTACCATGCAAAGGTACAGAATGTATTTTAATATAACAGTAGAATTTGGCAGTCAGACAAGTAGATACCGTACTTTAATTGCCAGAAGGAAAAAAATGCAGTTCAAATCTAATTACAGGTAGAAAGTAGCTTTGGGGGTTAAAATCCTTACTTTGTTAATTGTGGATTGCTAACTAGCACTTAAAAAATAATGAGTACAGGTGTCTTCCTCTGGAATTGCATAGAAATTAAGGGAAGAAATATAGCATAATTAGTACAAAAATTCCTCAGTTGCACTATAGGTAACTCTTCTGATCTTTGCTGATGTTATCAAACTGACCATTTATTTTGTTGGTTCTTTGTTTTGTTTTTAAAATCAGGCTGTCATGGAGAAAGAATGGCCAGATCTGGATTTCACCCATTTCCTTTCACAAACACAGCCATTCTCAGACCAGTTGCCCTCACCAAAGGTAACATGTCACAGAAGCTTTCTTCATCTTTGGCCTTTGTTCCTTCCTTGAGGAGTTTGTTGCACTTGGTGTGATTAATATTGGAATTTATTGACTGAAAAAACATAATTACTTTTAGGAGCCCCTGACTTCCTCCTCATCCCCAGATGTAATTTTTCATGTAGCTTCCATTTTCTTAATTTTTTCCTTTCTATTTTGGATTTCTTTCAACACTTTCCTTCACAGTAGCACAAAAAGAGAAGGAGAGAGAGATATGATGATGGTGATGTGCTTCAGCTGCACATTTGGCATTGGATTAAAAATTGCTAGTTGACACCGTGCTTTAAAAAATACCGAAGCCTACGTTATATGGCAACAGCTGAAGGTTTTCAGAATAACTAAGGATCACTGAACTGTAATGTCTGTTAGTTATTTGGTAAACTTTGAAGTTTCAGCTTTCTTTAGGTTGTGTTTAATTTTCTTTACTATATGCAATGTGTTCCCAACAATATTTGTGCAAGGAGAACGATCATAAACTGCAGACAGTAGTTCTTAATGCATGTTAATTCCTTTCTCATGGGAGTAATTAATTGCAAACCTTCCACTCTATTCCTATATAACCTTTCTGGGGAGCAATTTCAATTATTTCAAGTGGGATTCCCCTTCAAGTAAGTATGTGTAAATTCTTAGTACAAGCAATGCTTTCAGGAATGTAACTTTAATTTGAATTTCAAACTGATTCCAGATCATAACCTGCTCATCTCTTAGGTACACAGAATGACTGAGTGTATTCCAGTTTATTGCAAAATGACTGGATTCTGTTAGGGGCTGTGGCTGTGATCCAAAAATACAGAATGCATGCGTGAGGGCAAGCTGTGAAGACAGCCGGATGCTTCTTTGAAGTTTCTACCAAGGCTGCTTATATTGTGGCAGAGTCCAGCTTTAAAATGCAACTTGGTTTTGCAAGATGCAGCTGTGGTAGAACCTAAAACAAACTTCCGCTCTCACAGCCTTCTGTCCCATATATGTGATACATTTATGTGATGCTCATGACTTTTATATATAGAAAATAAAAGTAAATTAGTCTCCATATTACAATATTTCCATGACAAGTTGATTTTGTACAGTGCTGTGCCTTGACTCACCATAATTTCCACTATGACTTTTTCAAAAATGTACATTGCTGAAAGTAGCATTGTCACATGATAAGGGAGTCTTACTGATGAAGCTGTACTAATTATGATTTGATGAACGATGTCATACAGGGAATCATCTTAATATGGAAATAACCTGCCACATACAATATCTATTGTTTCAGCCAGTTACTAAAATAACTATCTACCTTTTCCTTTGTAATGGAATGCATGTCATTTATGCTTACTGCTAATGTGTTTTGAGTCCCAATTCAAGTATTGAATGCACCTTTTTAAAGCATTTTGTGTCCTGAAACCTACGTACTACTGAGGCTTACATTCATGTCAGTTGATATTCTACAAAAGTTGTCCTTCAGTAGTGAAAGCTGACTTACTACATGTAGAGCTTTCGCAGCATTTACTGTTAGGCTGCAGAATGACATTCCTTCAGACATTTAGCACTATAATGTTTTAGTTTTTAGTTGCCTGAATACAATCATCTGGGGGTCCAGGGGCCTATAGAATGGAACAGGAAGAAGTGTGGAAGGCCAGATTCCTCCCTATTCCAGTGTTGTAGGGGGACCCATTTTGATACTGCACAATTGTGCTGCCGAAATGAGTTCCCTGAGGATACAAAGACCTGGTGTGGCAAAGGAGTTGTCCAGAAACAGCTGTCCAAGTGCAAATGGCTCATTTTGGGACAGTGGGGCCACTCTTTCCATCTCAACTGCTCCAACAGGGCAAGTGCAGAACAGTCCTTAGTGTTTGGTTAACCTTATATAGTTCCAGGTATTTGAGGATCCATGAATGTGGAACTGAGTCATAGGCTTTCTTGTAGTCAGTCGATGCTGTCCTCAGGTTTGTCTTTCTATTCCTTGAGTCCAGAATGACTGCTCTGTCTATTAGTAGCTGTGATCTGAGTTTCTGTGTTGTTTCCAATCCCTTTTTGAGATGTGTTCTGGTCTATTCAACTTAGTGGTTATGATACACAGTAGAATATTTCACATTGTGCAAAGGCAGGTTATTGAGCGGTAATTGGATGATGCTGTTCCCTTGTTGTGGTCTTTGATGATCAGTATAATGCTACCTTGTATTAGCAGTCAGGGTAAGGCCTGGTTGATACTAACTGATTTATTTATACTACTAGGTGTTCATGCAGTGCTATTAGTTTAGTTTCTTTAACCAGCATGTATGGATCATATCCAGGCCTAGTGCTTCTTATATGTGTGACCTGATGTTGAAATCTGCTTCTGTGATCATAATGGATTCCTGTCCTCAGAGATGTTAGTTGTTTGTTCTCAGGCCTTGTCTTCTTGCTTGTTCCTAGTGTTGGATTTTCCTCACTCTTGCATTTACAGAACAGATAGGTAAAGTCAGCACAGAGTTTTTCAAGACAGATAATGCTCAAGAAGGGGATAGCTCATGGTCACATAGAAGCTAAAGCAGTATGACACAACTGTATACCTGTCATGATAATTTCAGGAATAGGGGGGGGGGTTTCCTCCTGCTTTGCTAATTTACTCATGCAATTTATTATTATTATTCATTACCAAATAATGCTTTTAAAAAATAAATTCTTAGCATTAATTTTTACTAGTTTTAGTTTGTTCATTTGTTTTGACTCTTCATTAATTTATGTTAGGCAATATCTATCTTAATTTTTTTAAAATAAAATCTACAAATGTTGTAAGCTTACAATCTTACAGAGTGGCTCATAATTTTATGTAGATATTAATAGTATTGTACTCAAAATTTTACAACTAGCATTGTGGCTTAATTTTCTTTCCTTTCTGTTTACAAGCATAATGAACATACAAGATATGACAAATCCCATTATATAAAGAGGCTCTCAGATAAAAAATCATACCTATCAGAAGACAATCATATCATCAGGTACATCAGAATACAGATAAATTGTTTTGAATGTTGTTCCTTATAGGTCAAGAACAAGAATAAGCAGAGAATAATTAGAATGTTTTGCTGCTGCTTTGCTATTTATAATTCATGTAATTAAGTTTTCTGTACAAGGCACTAAAATAGCACAGTTCCTCAATGAGTTTTTTTTATAAAGCCTGTCAAATAAGTGAAAGGCTTTTATTGCTCTGAATTCTTGTATAAAAATATCTTGAAATATCTTTTCTGCTATTTTAGGGCAAACATTTCAAGTAAAAACCTTGGTTTTATTACTTTCAAAGATAAAATTCTTGGATTATTAAAACAAATTTTATTTTTCCATTTCAAAAGGCATTAACACTTGATAGCACAATAAAAATTGCCAAGACTTTTACCTCTGTTAGTAAACTAAATTTCAACACCGTTCCCTAATCTAGATCAGAGAAAAGCGTGCTATCACAGCCAGCCATCGTGAAAGCCCAGAAGACACATCTAAAACTAGAGAAAGAAGAAAAAATTTCAGAAGAGTGGTATGTTCATTTTGTCATACTTCTGCTAGTTAAGTTATAAGCTACAATAACTGTCAATTTTTAGATCCAAAATATTAATGCTGGGGTGTCACAGTTTGAAGATGAATCCAGATAAGACAGAGATACTGTACATCCTGATGTCTTAAATAAGTTAAAATATCCACTTCTGGACCGGGTTGCAATCCCCTCTAAGGAGACGTATAGAGGTACAGAGTTAAGATGTATTCCTGCATCTATAACTGTCACTTGAATCCCAAGTGGCAGTAATGGCCAGGATATTTATATCTTAGTTTAGTCCAGCAGAAAATGCTCTTCCTAGACAAAACGTTTCTTGCCACAGTGATTCATGCAGTTGTAGACTCTAAGCTAGAGTGTTATAATGCACTATATGTGGAGCTGCCCTCCAAACTCAAAGGCAACAAAAACTGCTCAAAGCCCAGTGAAAACTCACCAAAACACCACAGTCAAAAAGTCTTTTTTCCCCCAGAAAAGAACTATCCCAATCACTTTCTTCACTCCTAAAAGGCAAATGGGAAACTTACTGCTGGGCCAGGAAGAAGGCCCAAGCATAATGCAGCCTTCACCTCTGATTTCTGCCACCTTTGGCAAAACAAGTTAGGAGAATCATAGAAGTGCATTAGCAGGCCCATGGGTGCAATTTGTAAATTTGGTGAATATGCACAGTGAATCTTCATTGCAAGATTCTGCATTAGAGGATGATACCCTGTATATTTAATAGCTGATTCATCTTTTTCTTTTCTGAGTGTTGTAGATTTTATAGATTCATAGAGATTTATACTGTTTCGTTTTCTTTTGTTCACCATCTTGGGATTCTGGTGAAAATTGTTTTAAATGAATACGTTTTTATTTCTATCCCGCCCTATATTCGAAGGTCTCAGGGCGGGTAACAACCTTAAAATCCAGCATATCAAAAAACCTATATTAAAACAATAATAACCATCACAACATAACTGTATCTACTTACTCACCTCCTCAGACCACATATCATTCTGAAAAAGGGGGCTTGAAACTAGTTTTCAAAGGTGACTCAACTGTCTTTCTGGAAATAATGTTTTCTTTAATTAACCAGATGCTAAAACCTGCTTTGCAAAAGCCAGGACAGAACTGGATAGTCCCATCTCATTTCCTGCCATTAGGAAAGGGTCCTTTTCCATGAATAGAACAGCTATCCACATTAGGTCGATAGCCTGTTCTCTAAAAGGAAAACACTTTTCCCAAACACCAGCTTCTCCATGCCCACATACGGGCTCCAAATATCTAAAATAATTTTTCATTTCATATAGACTTACCTGTGCCACCAAACTCAGTAGTTACAGGATTGAGGACACATGGGAGGGTCTTTTCCAAGATAACTTCATCTCTAAATATGAAATAGTTTGCTCACAAATCCTCCTAACAAAGTAGGAGTTTGTGAAATAGATGCATTTGACTTCCACATGTTCTATAACATTCTCAAAAGTGATAAAATTAGTGGTGTCAGAACTCACAAGTCAGAAATGCTACATTTCAGTCCCAGATACACAAAACTTGCATGTATTAAACTATGAATAATGAAGGTTACTGTCATTTCTGCAACACAATCATAGACCCAGCATAGCTAAAACATATGCTATTAAGAATGTATGCACAGTTGCTCATGTGAAAATGGTTTCTTTGATTATACTGGGGTTAGTATTATATAATTATCCTTCCAATTATATTCTTAATTTCTGTGGGCAAACTTCAGTAGGGATAGATTTCACAAACTGTGCCAAAAGCAGATATTAATAGGGCTGTGTTAAGTATAGTAGCTCATGCTGAGCACTGCTTATTTACCGTACACATAATATGCTCTATGCTGTTTTTATATGTATTATATGAAATTTTAAAAACTCAGAAAATGTGGTGTGCATTCATATATCATCTTTCCATTCCATCCCATTCTCATATATCTGTTAAAACACCACCCTGCGGCCTTGGTCATATCTTCATTTTAACCCTTCTTCACTCTATCTTCAGGTCTGACTGCCACACCTTTCCATTTCTATCTGTTTTATTTGTGGACTTTCCATTGAGGAAAGTCCAAATGGAAAGTGGAAAGTCCACAAATAAAATGGACAGAAGTGTGAGCTGTCAGACTTGAAGATGGACTGAAGAAGGGTTAAAATGAAGGTATGTCCCTGGTTCTGTTTCTCCAGTTCTGTTCAATGCAGTGAGGGGGCAGCAATCAAAAAGAGGTATAATGCTTGCAAATATACTCTAAATGTCTCTTTGGAAAATGATTACAATTACCTGTCTTCCAGGGGCTTTAAAGACATTTCTACTGCTCAGCTGATGCTAAAGAGAGCACATAAAATGAAAGCAAAGAAAACTGGTACTAAAAAGCTTGGTGAGTATTCTTGCTATCCTATATGGTATAAGTTACGGCTCAAAATCATATTCGATGTATTCCTACATATACATCTTTATAAAAAGCCTTTGATCGTTTAAAAGCTTTAAACATGGAAAATTTGACACATAATATACCCTGATGAAAGTCAGTTTGGATTGAAGTGCCATTCATTTCAAAGTGGTAATTAGAGTTAACATTCTGTAAAGTGTGCTTAGTTGCTACAGTCCATAGAACCATTTATGGAACTCCCCAAACACCACAAAGCCCCCTCTACCCCCCTGTAAAAAACAAGAACTATGGTCTATCAAATAATTTCAAAAACTTTAAAATGTTTATATCTGTTCTCTTTTGTTTTAAAAGTGTCATTGATGGAAACCTCAACACCATTAAAATCCAGACAGGATTTTTGGTCAGAACCATCCTTCCCCTCCAGACTGAAACTTTCTGGCATCAGTTTTTACTGGAACACCTTGCATTCCAGGTCTCCTTTCTGTTTTTCTCCCTTTCCGTCCTTGTCTTTCCTTTAGCGTCACATCCCCTCTTTCCCTTTTTCACCTCACTGAAAGCAGAAGGGAAAGATATATGGATTTTTGTAAAGGGTGCCTGAATCATTTGGTGACTGTTGTCAACTCTTTTAGAATCTTTGGATGAGATTATGAGAGCATGTTCCCAAGCAGCAGATGGAACCCAAATTTCCTAGTTACAGAAAAATTCTCAAATTCTCAAACTTTCTAGAGATGGCAAGGGAGAGGCTGAATTAGCTCAATGTTGGCTTTAGCCTTGGGCAGCCTCCTGGAGATAAAAATAAAAAAATTAATATGTATCTTTGACTGTATCTACATCTCTGACTTCAACAATGCATCTGTGGCATGATACAATACAGTAAATTATTGGATTATAATTTATTAAGCAACATCTGCTAGCCTAGTTTTTGGTTTTGCAGAACAAGTGCCCCTTCCCTTTTGAGCCCCTTGTCTGGGGAGCCTGTGACCACTGACACACATGTAAACAGGCAAGGGGAAACCAAATCTAACTCCCTTATAGACCCATCGTATGAGCTTTTTGCCCGGTGGAAACTCATCTAGTCTCTGTTTCCGCTGCCCATATACAAGACAACCTCAGCATTCTCATGAACAGGCTGAGCAGAACCCTGTAATCTGATTGGCAGCTGAACCCATCAGTATTCCAGAGTCTGGTGGAGTGATGGGGTATGCCATCAATAGACCTCTTCATCATGGAAGAGAATTGTCAAGTGTAGAAATTCATGACCAGAGATAGGCTGCCAGGAGCTTTACTAGCAGATGCTCTTTTTGACCCTTGGTCAAAGGGATTCCTATCTACCTTTTCTCCCCTTTGTCTGTGAAGCAGATTTCTGAGGATAGCATTTAAAACTGAACTGCAGGGGTTGCTTTTTTCTGGAACACGTGTGCAGTTAGCCAACAGTATATTATCTCTGTAATATTATTTGATTGGTTCAGGAAAGTTAATTGTACAAAAGAGGGACAGAAATAGGGGATTTGATTCATCATTTCTACTAACTTATTCTGGATTCCAACATGTCAGTAAGAAATGTGATTTGAAGTGCTGACCATATGAAAAAGAAAAAGGAATTAGAGGATGACCCCCAAGGAGTACAGACAAGTTCAGTTACTGTCCTGCCTTCCCATCCTGTTCTGTTATGCTGCTTGGGGTGGAAGGAGGGAATCTGGTGTCCAGCTGAATTTTTCACATGTGTACAACTTGGTGGCCCACATTTCATTTGTAATTAGTGGTATACATTGCAGGATATCATATTTTCTCCATATGTGGTCTGTTTTCTGTTACTAATAATTAATCCAGTCACAAATAGTTATTTCTTAAAGGATATGAAAGTAACTATCATCTTATAAAGATACCCTACATGTTCTAACATTCTTTTTTTCTAATATGTTTAATTTTTTTTCTTTTGAAATGTGTTAATTTCACTAATAGCTCCTATTATAAGCAATATATGGCCAGATTCTTAATGCAGCATAGTGGTCATGAGCAACAGCAGTGATCTTGAAGTCAGTTATTTAAATTTTTGTTTAAATGCACTCTCCAGCAAGTCATTAAGTATTTCTGAAATGATACATATAAGAGTATGGAGTATTACATAATTACTGATTTTTAACCTTTTAAAATATTCAGGCTGTAGAGTTGTACTACAGACTGTATGGCTCCATTATTTGCTGAGGATGTAAAAAGGTTTGTCATGTGAAATGTTCCCACTGAAACATCTTTTTTCCCAAAGGTCCTATTTTGTTGGAACATTTTAATTAAACAGAACCTGCAGGCTCCAAGACAGCCATTTCTTTCTGCCTACCAAGCAAAGGGTGGGCAGAGCTTTTTTCTTATCTACTTTTAGCAGCAGTAGCTTATGTTGCAAGAGAAATGGAGGGAATGCCAGTAATCAGTTGTTCATGCTGCTGATCTTATTTCTCTCTCCCTTTCTTTTAGCGACAACTACTGCTGAAAGGGAAGAAGCAAATTAACTGATGATCATCTGTCCAGCATGTACAACTCAGTTTTTTTTCTTCCCTTTTAGCACAGCCATTAAACATCATTACCAAAAAGAAAGGGTTGAATTTCTGGGGTTTCTTGGCTCCTTCCATACAGAATAGGAAACTTGAAATGAGTTTCCCATGGAGATGTGCATGGGTGTATTTATAGGAGCTTGGCTCTCATCGAACCAAGACCCAGCATCTCTGAGCTGGTTCAAGGTGCCACACAGAGGCATTCTGCCATCTCATATAGAGGCAGTCAGCCAGCTTGAGCTTCATTATTTGGTTTATTCATAGCAGCCCTTTTATTATTATTATTATTATTATTATTATTATTATTATTATTATTATTATTATTATTATTATTATTATTATTATTATTATTATTATTATTATTATTATTATTATTATTATTATTATTATTATTATTATTATTATTAGTTTATTTCTACAGCACTGTCCATGTACTCAGCGCTTTACAGATGCGAAACAATATATATATATATAAAATATAAAAACCTGCCGAGGGCGTACAATCAATTAGCAATTAACAAGAAGAACAAATAAGTTAAAAATACAAAAAGGATAAAACAACAATAGGCAGTATCTCGTTAAAAGATCATCTACAGAGAGCCAGGGAATGCTTCCCTAAAGAGTGTGGTCTTTAATTCAGATTTAAAGGATGATAAAGAGGAGATGGCACGCAAAGGGGGGGGGCAATAGGTTCCAGAAATAAGGGGAAGCAAAAGAAAAAGGATGAATCCTAGATGGAGCAGTATTAAGCTGGGGCTGAGATAAAAGACCTTGGCTACTGGAGCGAAGGATTTGAGAAGGAGTATAAGAGTGAAGAAGATTAGAGAGGTAAGAAGGCACCAGTCCATGGAGGGCTTTGAAGGCTAAGAGGAGCAACTTATAACGAATCCGAAGAGGGAACGGGAGCCAGTGAAGAGATAGAAATAGGGGAGAGATGTGGTCGAAACGATGTGCAAGCATAATAATGCAAGCTGCAGAGTGTTGAACAGCAATGAAGGGACGAAGGTGAGAGAGAGGGAGACCCACGAGCAGAAGGTTGCAGTAATCTAACCGAGAGATTACCAGAGCATGGACCAGGGTTTTGGCGGTAGATGTGGAAAGGAAGGGACGGATTTTAGCGATATTGTAGAGAGAGAATCTGCACGCTTTAGCCATGGACTGAATGTGGGGGATACAGGATAAAGAAGAGTCAAAGATGAACCCAAGACTTCGGGCTTGCTGGACCGAATGGATAGGGATGTTGCCAACAGACACAGAAAGAGAACAGGGGAGGGAGGGTTTAGGAGGAAAAACAAGAAGCTCAGTTTTAGACATATTAAGCTTCAATCACCGGTGGCACATCCACTGTGAGACAGCAGTGAGACAAGATGACACCTGCTGCTCAAGGCCAGCAGAAAGGTCAGGGGTAGAAAGATAAAGTTGGGTATCATCAGCAAACAGATGATAGGAGAAGCCAAAGGAACTAATAAGGGAACCCAGGGACAGTGTATACAGAGAAAACAGCAATGGGCCCAAGACTGACCCCTGCGGAACACCAACAGAGAGGGGGACAGAAGGCGAAGTCTGACCGTTCACGACCACTGCAAATGATCTCTCAGAAAGATATGATTTGAACCAGGCAAGCACTGTCTTAGAGAACCCAATATCAGAGAGGGTGTCTATTAGCAAACAGTGGTCGACGGTGTCAAATGCAGCAGAAAGATCTAGCAGGATCAAAACAGAATAGAGACCACTCGCCTTGGCACGTAGAAGATCATCAGAGATCTTTGTAAGGGCCGTCTCGGTAGAGTGGCGAAGGCGAACTGTTATGGCTTTGTATTGGTCTGCTCCACACAAGGCTGTAGAAATACTGGGAAGCAGCCATAAAAGGGATAGTGGCCTTTTACAACTTTTCCACAAGGTTTTATGAAAGTGAACTGGTCTAAACATCCAGATGTGATAAAGTGTCAAAAGAGGTGGCAAAAGGTATGACAGTATTTTATAGCCTCTTTGCTACAGTTTGATAGCCATGGTAGGTCTTTATGAAAACCATAGAAGCTCATGTTTGCCTATTTTATCTCGTTTGTTGTGATCACCCTGAGACATTTTGGTATAGGGTGGAATATAAATATAAGTAAATAAATGTTCCATAAAGCAGCCACGGTTTGTCATTGTGGTAGTTATGCAGTTTCATCAGACCAGGTCATCAAACTCAATGTGGTTTGGCTTACCCTTGAGGCGAGTCATAAATACAAAGCCTTGCTAAGCACAACCTAGTCCACCTTAGTTCTCTACAGTTGTAGCCCTTAGAATGTCTGCATGTTCTGTCAGAACACTTGGCTGTTCTAATGCAGTGATTGGTACATTTCAAGAGTTTTAAGTTCTGTTCATTGCTTTGGTGCAAGTTGCAAATAATGCCTTGTTGTAACACAATAAGCCAGAAATAACTTGAGCTTTTATGTACAGCTATTTTTTATGGCTGCACGTCAAGCCATGAAAAGCCAGAGGCCCTTTCTACACTGAGCCTTATTCCATATTATATCTCAGAAGAAGGGCCTGGCATCCACAGGCCAGTGAAAGCTACAGCAGGTTGCAGGTGGACCTTGCTATAGTCCACACCATCCAATGGATGATAAACCCCAATTTCAGGATAAAATCAGGAATAGGCCCAGTGCAGTAAGGGTAAGAGTATAAGTTTGCAATCCTAGAGGGAACACTCCTCTCATGCTGACATAGTTCGGGTTATCACAATTTAAGAAAAGACAAAGATGTCTGTTGCTTATATGCTCTAAAAGCAAGCTGTAAGTTATCATAAGAAATATTTTTTCTGGACTAGACAGGCTTTGGTTCAACAAGACTCTTATATCCTTTTAAGAGCAGAATGGCAACAAGTTCTGACCCCAGTGAGACTCTGTAGAAGCTGCTGTGAGTTGAGCCTGGTTCTTGACAAATCGCCTTGGAAAACGATTTGAGAGAGGAAACAAAAACAAGTTTGACTATTTGAATACTAAAATACAAGAGGTTTCCTTCTTCTCTTAGTCTGGCTGGCAGATTAAACCTGGCAGACTGTAATTTTGGCTATGTCATCTTTGTTGGCATCTTCTAGATCATCTCTTAGAAAAGCATTTATCCATTTCAGAGAGGAAAAAACTGTTATGAAATAACTGTCTAGAACATGTAATTACCACTAGTTTAAGCTCAAAATAGAAAGGTGGTGGTCTAGGCTGATCACAATTTTGTTCACTGGCTGAATGACACTGGCTGCATCAGTGTCTGAAAGTTTGCATGAAAGGGAATTAGATTCATCCAAGTCTTGTTGTTTTCTTCAAAAGGAAGGAATCAGTGTGCTAGCTCTCTTTATGTATTGTGCTGTAAGAAAGCAATGCCTGAATACTGTGATGGAGCACTCCTGCTAAGCAATGCTTCAGAGACTTGTTCTGCTTTAATCTAGTACAGTTAGGAATGTTAAATAGATCATGGCACCAGTTTAACCATATCAAATGTGCTCTATTATTTATTCATTTTCTGTGTCTGTACCAACCCTTTTTACTAATATGAGATAATAAGAAATGTGTGACACCAGAAAGGTTTTCAGCCAACAAGAATCAGCAAAAATTTCAAAATATTCAAAATATAAATGATTTGCAGCTCTAGTTAAACAATACTGTATTCCATAAGGCACCTTCTTAGGTTTAACACCTATTGTTATAAAATGTTCCTAGCAATCTCTTGGCAGACACAATGTTTCCTTTTTAATATTTTTGTAAATATAGATCTGATTTTTAGCTTCAAAATCCCAAACACTGTTATAATTCCTCAGTTTTTTTCCCCTCTTCAAAATTAAAAATTGTGTCTTTGTGTTTTCCTGATTTGCTATTTATTTGCCAAGCAAAGTTTTCTAAGAATGTCTGGCAGCTAAGTCCCTAAAATCAGACAAAATACACCAATGGCAGAAACATGTTCATGGAACTATCTTTGTCACCTGAGGTCACTGACTTCAGTGGTGAAGAACTGGTTCACAAATGTTGGTCATTCTGCTGTGTCACACATTCTAGCAATATCATGTCTTGATTGCTGTAGCACACTCCAGGTAAGGCTAATCTTGAGGGCTTCTGCACTCTTGTAGTCCAGAATAGTAGGTCAGAAACAAAGTGATTCAGCTCAAGGTTGGGGTGGATTATTCTAGGCTAGAACATGCTGGTCCCGAAGCTAGGGCAAGTTCTGAAGGCTAGGAATTAATGTTTCTGGCCTTGGAGCGGCTGGGGAACCCACTTCAGCAGAACAATGAGGAGGAGCAACTCTTGCAAACTGTGTCTTCCTGTGAACATATGGAGGTGTGTGCCTTCTGCTCACCTTCATGTTCTAAATTAGACTCTTTAGTACACTGATAGACCTCTGTATTAAGTTCTAGTGGCAATCTGGATCAGGAGCCTTCTGATCTGGACCATGTTTTATCCTGTGCATGCACAGCATACTAGGGCCTCCCATATTCCACACTAATGTGCATAAAGGAAGCTCTTAGTGCACTTGCAGGTCTTACCTCTTTTTATTCTAAACTGCTACAAGATTTTTATGATGAAAAGCAGTAGATTAATATATTAAATAAATATGCATAATTTCAAAAATTGACCAGAAACAGCTTCTAGATTCTTCATCTTTCTCTTAAGCTGGAATTATATCACACCCATTTCTTTTATTTTAATACACCCAAGTTAAAGGATTTTTTTAAAAAAATGTATTGTGCCAGGGTATTTACTGAAGCACTGCTTTTTTTTCCAGAGACCTTTCTCAAGAACCCACTTTTCCTGAAAAGCTGTTGTTGTCACTTTAGCAGGCTTCTGATGCAAATTAAAAACAATTTTATCATAAGTTGGAGGTATGTTAAAAACTGGCTGCAGATGCCCTGTATCTACCTCTATTGTAGTTCCGAGGAGAACTTCATTTGTGAAAATCAAGAAGGTCTTTTCTTTGGTTCCAGGGAAGTAGGAGCCCTGTGGTAAAGGTACAGCCATGTGGGTGAAGGCACACTTGGAAGAGTTGCCAAAACATGAAGAGATTAAAGAAGAAAAATGATTCCTCAAATAGTGAGACCCCAACCTTATTTATCATCAAGCCAGGTCCTTCAGTATATCACTTTGGGATCACCAGTATAAAATCATAATATTAATATTCCTTTTGCAGAAAGATTCTACCTCTGTGGACACTCTGTATATCACTTTGGGATCACCAGTATAAAATCATAATATTAATATTCCTTTTGCAGAAAGATTCTACCCCTGTGGACACTCTGAAGGTTTATGACATTATCTCTTGTTTTGTCTGTTGAATATATTGAGAAGAGATGTGCAGTTTTTTCACTTCAGTTTTTATGAGGAAAATATTTGCTTTTTCATGCCAGATTTTTATGAGGCAATGTCAGAAAATATATCTGCATTTCCATTAAAATACACTAGTCCTTTATTTGCAAGAGTTAAGTTCCTAGGGGGAAAAAAACTGAATTTCAAATCTGCAGTTATTAAATCATTGTACCAGTGGGGGAAAATTATTAAAAGTATGTTGAGGAAATGCTATTAAAAGAATGGGAAATGGTGCTGTTTGTGCCTTCCTAAGACCAGAGGAGTTGCTGCCAAATAGATGTGAATAGACTTTGTGGTCCAGACTCTGACAGAGAAATACCAAGACCAGCAATCTAAAACTCACAGATGATAAAAGCTGGTAGTACCACAGCTCACAAATACTAGCAATACCAAAACTCAGAACTGCAAGAATTCAGAACTTAGCAACAACATGCTAGAATTCAGTGCCAGAATTTAGAAGTTCCTGGACTCAGAAATATAAAAAGTGTAAGGATTCTGAACTGGCCAGTTAGCAGTTTCAGATTTGACCACTTGAGAAAAAAAACTGTGAGAAACTGTTAGGCTGCATCCAGATGTCGATTACTTATTCCGCTGTATTTGGGTATTTCAGAATAAAGCAGATGTTCTGAATATCAATGTCTGGATGCAGCCTGGCATCATCATATGAACATGCAAGTCACAGATACTAAACCTTGTACAATTATGCAGGTATTAGGACTGCAAACAATGAGAGAAAACTATATACATCTGGACTATGCAGAAGCTGTTGCAGATGAGAATGAAGGGAACCTATTGGATTAAGTAAAGCGTTTTGTTTTAATTTGGCTGCCAATTCGCTACTGAGCCCAATTCAAGGTTTTGACTCCGACTTATAAGGCCCTAAATGACTTGGGCCCCAAATATCTAAAGGAATGCCTTTTCCCATATCAATCTGCCCATGCCTTAAGATCAAGTGGTGAGGCCCTCCTGGTTGTCCCACCACCTTCAACAGTGAGGTCGGTGGGCACCCGGGAGAGAGCCTTTTCTGTGATGGCCCCCAGACTATGAAATAGCCTCTCACTCGAGGTGCGTCAGGCCACTTCCTTATATATATTTAGGAAGGCAGTGAAGACACACCTCTTTGCCCTGGGCTTTGGCTGAGCTGTTAATGTTCCCTCCCCCAGTACAGACACTATCATTTTAAACATATTATATTTTGTTTTATATGTGCTGAATTTTTAATGTCTTTTAATATATATTCTATTTTAATCTGTTGTTACCCGCCCAGAGACCTTTGGGTATGGGGCGGAACAGAATAATAAATAAATAAAATGTATGTACGAGAAGTAGATTCCTACACCAGGTCATCTGGAAACTTTGTATTCTGTGACCTTTAATCCTACAGTCCTGTCAATTTAGGGGCTTCTCTACCAGCACAGTCTACAGTGATCACCATTTTAGGAGTACAGAGTTTGTTCACCAGGGAGAATAAAAGCTTCTGGCATGGAAATCTTTCTTTGTATCTGTTAATGTTGCTTTTCAACAACACTTTTCTCCCTCTGTTTTAGTGCTTATATAAGACCTATTTATAAGCTATATTTTATTTACTTCATAGATTTGGCAGCTTTTCAAAGATCAGGCACCTCATTAAAAGGATAGCTCAGGCTTATTTTCAGATTTGGTTGTTCCACAGGGCAATTATCTCAACAGGGTCAACATTGGAAGCATCTGCAATCAAGCAAGTATATATATTTGCAAGCTTCACAGAGAAAATTAACTATTTCCTATTACTTTTAGGTTTTCTACACATGATTATGTGTATTTGACTCTAAAAAGTTAAGGTTAACACTTAGTGGGTTTTAAGTGGGTTAGATGGAGACTATTTTCTTGAACTATTCACTTGGGGAATTCATGTGAGAAAGAATTAGGCACCTATCTCTTAGAATGAGGGTGACTCACATGGAGAATAGGGGGAGGCTGTCTCACAGTCAGCCTTCCGGAGGCCTGCCAGACCAGCACAACCTGGGGCATGTGGTGGCAGTGCTTTATGTCTGTTTCATGGTGGCACAAAGGCCCACCAGAGGTTGCATCAATGGAACAGGATGCCCTAAAAGTAGGAAATCTTACTGTCCTAACAGGGTGCTTTGTCTGATGTTTATTCATAATCCATAGTGCAAACCTTTGGGCAAATTTGTTGGACTAGGTATTTGCATTTCAAACACTCAAATCTATCTGGAACTTACTTAGCACTTCACTAAGTGCTGGGTAAGTCCAATTGCCTCTATGCTTGAAGTGATTGCCTCACCACAGCAAAAGCCATGCGTTCCAACCATTGCCATGGCAATTAAGCAGCACAGCACACACTGCTGCTCTACCCTACGCCACACACCCTTTGTCGGGAAGCAGTGTAATTGGTGGAAATGGTGCCAGCTTGTATAGCTATGGAGAACTTTTAAGGGACACACCTATCTGCTTCTACATAAGAAGTTAAGAGAAGCCCTGCTGGATCAGGCCACAGCCCATCTAGTCCAGCATCCCGTCACACACAATGGCCCACCAAATGCTCATGGGCATCTCAAGCAGAGACAAAGACAAACCTTTTCCTGCTCTTGAATCCCAGCATATGGCCTTAGAAGCATCCTGTTTTCCCCCCAGCCTGAAAGATGTACCTAGACATTCATTCTAGTAGCCATTGATACATCTGTCATCTATAAATTTGTCTAACCCTACCTAACGCCATCTAGACTGGTAGCTGTTGCAACCTCTTCCGGCAGCAGATTCCATAAACGGGTGGAATGGAAATGGCTCCATACAGTTTATATGCTCCATGTAGAAGCGTACCTGGAACCACCTTGTCACCCAATTTTGAAAGGCCCACAGACACATCTTGATTTGCTATTAACTTTGTTACACATTCTCATAATGGGGCATTAAAGAATAAGTTAGGAATGTAGATATAATAAACCAATTTTGTTTATAAGTAAGATCCATGAAAACCTAATCAATATAAAAATTATAAATTTTTCTTCTTAATGTATATAGTTAAAGTAACATGCCTTCAAGTTTGTGTCCTTGGAGTACCAAAATATTAGAAATTGTATCAATACATCTGTTTTTATATAGTATGGGCATAGTGTTAATAAAACATACAATATATAAATATTAATACCAGATTGAGAATAACAAATTCCAATAATGAAACACAAAACCCAAAGTGCTCCAAATTAAAAAAAAACCCACAACTTTAATCAATAATTGACATATGCTGGACTGCATGTACGTTATCCTGAATTCTGGCCCTGTTATATATATATTACATGTATTGGTGCAAATATCATTAGTATATATGACATGATGATGCTGTAACCCTTAATATTTAACTTTAGATATATAGGCTATTGAGGGGTTTAAAACTGCAGATATACAATGTATTACTTCTAAATAATTGTGCTAAATTGTTGTTTAATAAAACTTTTTTTGTGATTTATGTAACATTGAAAATAGTCCTATATATAAGAACATAAGAGGAACCCTGCTGGATCAGGCCACAGCCCCTCTAGTCCAGTATCCTGCCCCACACAATGGCCCAGCAATTGCTCATGGCATCTCAAGCAGAAATCAAGGGTAAACCTTCACCTGCTCTCAAATCCCACCAAATGGCCTTAGAGGCATCCTGCCTGTTCCCCCAGCCTCGAAGATATACTTAAGCATCCATTCTTGTAGCCATTGATACATCTCTCATCTCTCATTTTCTTAAAACTGTTACCACCTCTTCTGGCAGCGAATTCCATATGCTGATGGCCCTCTGGGTGAAGTAATACATCCCCTTGTCTATCTGACTCTCCTACCCATCAGCTTCATAGAGTGCTCCCCAGTCCTAGTGTTGTGCAATAGAGAAAAGAATGTATCAGTGTTAGATTGAAGTTTCACAGCAGCAGGCCTTGAACAGATGACTGTAGAGCAGTAGCCAACAGCTGGAGCATCAAATACAATTTGCTCTCACCAGCAAGAATTAGTTGTTGCACTTTATGTTTGGAATTCCTTGATGTTTACTGTGGTGAAGTAAAGTGAAAAATCCAGCAGGTGTCCACTCCCACAAAACCATGGTCAAAGGCTGGCAGATGCCCAACAGTGCTTCATTCCAGAAACATGGATAAGCTAGAAGAGGGTGATGGAGTGGTTAGGTTTACAGGCATAAAGCATGCCAAGGGGCAATCCTGGATTTGTGCTGTTTCTTCAGCATTTCCACCAACCCATCTGATCACAGTCTTTGATTTCCTACTTGTTGGATCAAATAACACTATCAGTCATATGTAATAGTTCTTACTACAATCTAAGGACAATTCTGCACTTGCTGGTAATCTGGACTAGCAAACCACTAGGAATCTCCTTTCCACATGCTGGTGCAGGATCCAGTGTGTGAAAGGGAGGTCCCTAATACACTTGCTGGCCCACTATACCAGCCAGTGAGGAATCACCCTAAACTCTGATAACTATCAGTTTGTCCTATTTGCATTTCCTCGGTTAGTGAGAGTGATAGAAACATTAAGATATTATCTATTCTCTGTCCAAAACCGAAAGTTGCTGGTGCATTGCATGAATGGATATGAAGCAAGGTGACTTATTCATCCATTAATCAACCAATAGCATTTGCTGTAGGACTTAGCGTTCCAACACTCCTAGTGTTGAAAGAATGTGATAAGTTACTGGATTTTCTAACATGTACACATCGAAAGAAGAGTTCTCTCTATGTATCATTTTTCTATGTTCAGGCAACTGTAAAATGATGGTCATGTATAGAATCTGTTCTGAAAGGCAAATTGTCTTTTGCGATGTGAGGCTTAGTGTGTGCTTTGTATTTCATGCCTTGTTTAAGGGCTTTCACTTCATTACAATTATTCTGAAGTTTAGCACTAATGATTTAAATTTGAGATAAGGTACTTTTATCCAGTGGTCACTGAACATTCTAGAAAGATTACTTCAGCTACATATTTTCTAGTCTATTTTATAGTCTTTTTCTGTTATTTCCAATAGATATTTTCTACTAGAAGACTTCCAAGTTTTTGAAAGCAGTCCAATTTTCATTGATTTTTTCTTTATATCATAAATAGTAGATAAAATAATTGTGTCATAGATTTAAAATTACATGTCAGTTAAATCAAAGTACTTTATTTTCTCTTTCTCTTCACTCCATAATGATAGAAATAGTGTATTTTCCTTGCTAATGTAAAACCTACAAAAGATATTCTGTTTCTTTTAATAATGGCTGAAAGGCGAATACTTCTTTTAAGGAATGAGCAAGCAAGATCTGACCTTTTGATTTTTAACTTGTTCTTGTCGTCTAGACCCAGCTGTGCGCCTGGCGTTGTTCAAAAACAATGAAAATAAACATCCCCCTGTGAAACCACCAAAGAAGTCACAGACTGCAAAAGCTAGTTACTTTGAAGGTATGCACCAGAGATTGATTTGCTCAGATCTTGTAAAGTTATAAAAAGCAATGAGCTGCATTAATCAGTTCTGTTAAAACATTTTGCACTAAATTAGCAATAACAGACATTTTAATTCATTCAGATAATCAAAAATCTGCTGTTGATGTGTTTGAGCATCCTGCACTCTTTCACACACCTATACAAACATGCACATTAGATACACATTTCATAATCTGGTGAAAATAATCATTAATGTCTTTGAGAACATGACAGTGTGATATGTCTGTTCAAAGTCTATTTTCTTTATTAATAGTTAGGAATTTAAGAGTAGAGGGAACTTAACATCAGCACCAAGTACACATATGTTATCTGTTACAAGGTTGCTAGTTTTGAATGATGACGCCCTAGGAAGTGAAACAATTGGATGTTGTTGTTGTTAAGCTAGAGTATATATTACAGTAATATATTTTACAGTAACAAGTAGGAATAAGGCTCTAAGTAAGCATGTAAATAAATACCTAAAAATGCATCTAAATATATATTATACCTTTCTTGTTTGAAGTTTGACATTTTGATTGATAATAATTAATGATAAAATGAATCCGGTACAGCAGTGTAGAACGGAAGTAGCACCAGAAACTATTTATCTCCATAATTGTGAGATATATTTTGATGTTTTGATTATAATTATGCTACTGTTGCTTCATTTTTTCACTTTATATTCATTAATATTTCAGATTTTAAATATTGAACCATTCAGTACATAGTGAAAGATTTTTACTAAAAGTAATATATTAAGAGTAATATAATTTAAATATATAGTATATTTTTATCCAACAACTAATTGGCTCCTCAGATTTTTAGCATTTTAGGCATGATGTAGCTGATCTTTATCCTGTAAATTTTTAATACAGTGTTTGACATTTGCCTTTCATAAATAAATACTTTTTGCTGCTTTTCAACTTAAATGTCCTAAAGATGAATTGAAATATTGATGTCTTAAACAAATGGTAAGATTCATTGCACTTTATGTTTGGAATTCCTTGATTTTTTGTTCTTTATGTCATGGTCAGCATGTTGTGCACATTTATGGTTCTTACAAGGCAGGAGAACTTGAGTCAACTCTTTGTTTCTGCATAGGAATGCTTGTTTTACTAGATTACTATTATGATTTTGTATTTGGAATAACTTAAATTAGTTATATTCATGTCAAGTGATGGTACAGAAAAGGATGATGTAATAGCAAATTATTTTCACACTACAACAAAAAATCAAG
This sequence comes from Aspidoscelis tigris stejnegeri, assembly GCA_023333525.1. Taxonomy (NCBI): domain Eukaryota; kingdom Metazoa; phylum Chordata; class Lepidosauria; order Squamata; family Teiidae; genus Aspidoscelis; species Aspidoscelis tigris. The sequence continues at coordinate 45,911,068 of JALMGA010000005.1, read as the reverse complement.
AAATAAAAGATTCCTTGACACATGCAGAATTTTAAGTATGAAAAATTAATAGAAGCATTTTTGTTATAGTGGATATAATATTTTGAAATCATTTTATCCAGTGTGAGCTGTTAACCGTGTCATTTGGCAGCGTTCTTTTCGGTTTAGTCAGATATACATAGTTGCTTGCAGTAGTAGGTATGGTTATTAAGTAGTAGGTATGGTTATTAAGAAAACATGTTTTTGTGTGAGTTTAAAGATCAAACTTATTTCTTGCAGGTAGCTAAAATGTTTCATTTTTTCCTGCACATTAACTATTGTTACAACTTCATACATTTTTTCTTTTTTCAGGTTATTTTAAAAATATTATCCAAACAGCACTGCTATTACAGGACAACTGGCATAATTGGTAGATTTCCTAGAATAGCAATATTATGGGTCATCAGTGTATTCAAAATGCCACAATTACATCTGGCATTCGCAATAGAGTAAATTGTGGTTTTTAACCTGCATCTGAAGGCACCCAACTATATAGAAATGAAATGAAATATAAGGTGGACAACAACTAAATCACTCAAAGTATACAACTCACCTGGAAAATCTGAGTGAAAAGAAGCAGTTTCCTGCTTCTTCAAAAATTTTCAAGTGATTGATAGCTTGCTTAAGAAGTGAAATGAAGCCAGTGAGATCTATAGCTTACATGTTCCAAAGGATTGTCATGACCTCTGTCAGTAGGGTTAAGGACTACAGTTTATGTATTCATTGTGCAAAACAATATTTAAAAGATAATTGTTTACATCACAAAAAAACCTAGGTTTTCGAGTTGTTTTCTTACATCTCCTAGCCCTTCTTCTGGACGTCAGGTGAACAGCAACAGGAGATTTCTTTTTCACTCTGGCATCATAATTTTAGACCACTTTTCACTTGGTATTTTTACTTTCTTAGAAAGGCATATACTTCTCTTAGAGATTATTATCTTTTTTATTTATTCAGGCACTTCAAATTATTGAACTCTATGTATCTACTCCTTGTAATCCGCTACTCTGCTTTGTTTGTTTGTTTGAAGTCCACAATTTGCTTCTATCTATCATCTATCTATCTATCTATCTATTTATCTATCTTTATATCTATATCATCTATTTATCTTTATATATAGATATAGATATTTGCTTTATTAATAATCTCTTTTGAACACCAGATATAGTTTTTGTCAGGTAAATAAAGAATGTAAGCTAGCACGCCCAGTTCAAGTACTTTGGAAAAAAACCTCTTAAAACAGTTGAGCTATTTGTGTACAAGATGTTTCATAGTCAATATGTTTCAACTCAAAACTCAATAATACCATTTTTTCAAAACAATATGAAAGCATATTTTTGTTCAAGTCTTTCATTGTTAAGGGAATGCTGAATTTGCTGCTATAGCTCTTTACTGCTTTTGACATTTTTTAGAACCCTGATAATTATTTAGTGTACTTTTATATCAATTTGAGTCATCATGAATTCCTTTAGAGAATGAGAGTGAAATAAGAATGCAGAAAATATTATGAAATTGTCAGAGAAAATTAATGTTACAATTTTATAAAGGTTTTTAAAGTTTGTTGTAACCAATAAGCTTAGACAGTTTCCCCAACTTTTAAAATTCAGTAGTTATTCACTTTAAAATGGTAATTATATTAATGTGATATAATTCTTTAACTAAGAAAACTACTTGTTATATGCAAATTAGACATTGATGTTACTAAATATTAAAATGTATCATAAATATTACATGCACTGCATCTTTTCTACTTTTATTAGAAATGTTGGGAGTAATAATAACAAGAAACAGACTGTGCCTTCTGTTTACTTGAAAAATATTTTTTCTAAGATCTGTACAAAGAACTTCTTAGCATTCCCAACCATCTACTATAACAGCACAGAAAGTATATCAAACAATATACTAGTGGTTCACTAGAAGCTGAAGATAAATAACAAATCATACTTCATAATCCTGAAGTATGAAGCTGTTTTAGTGTCTATGGTAAGCTACAAAAGTTCAAAAGCTGCTATATGGCATGTGCCGCAAAGAGTTATTAGATGTGTATGTAACTCAGAAACTACAGCAGTTTCATAAGATGGAACATCACACTTTATCCTGTCATGCTGCTGTTGCCATTCCATCTCATATTTCAGCTTCATACTTAATTGCTGCAGGATTTATGTGGTATATTAACATGGCAAGTCTAGAAATTATCAAAAACTGAGGCACTGTTTCTAACCCATATTATCCTTTTCTATATTTTACATTCATTAATGTCCCTTCTAATAATGACTTAGAATGTGGAATTATTTATATAAATTTATACATAATCAGATTGCTGTATGTGAGAAATAATTTGTTACTGGTTGCCCTAACTTGCAAAATAATCAGTGCAAATGCTGTACTCAATGGCATCAGCCTTATGAACCAGTCCATCCTTTGATAAAGTGTAATATGTAGCATTATATCTGGTTTAGCTATATATGTACATTTAGAAATGGAATTGGGTGGATCTGGCAAGATATAGTGCCAGATGGGTAGTAATAGCGCTGATAAAAAGGTGGCCCATAGTATAGTTAGCTTTATTAACTGTTGATCAAAAGATTGTAATTATGCACATTTTCTGTTAAGTTATAATATTTGATCTTATATAAAACTAGTGTAATAAGTAATGGTTGCACTTAGATCCCATTTTTCATCCTTAGATTTCTTGAGAAATCATATTAAATGTAACATTCAGCATTAGGTGCACAAACATAAAATACTTTCATTGCCCTATCCTTGCCTAAAGCGACTGGAAGCTGTTCTGACTTTTAAGCCCTGACTAGTCCAAACAAAACACAATTTAACCATAATTCAAATTCTTCAAATTTCCTGATTTCAAATACAATGAGGTTGGTTTAAAAACATAAATGGCTTCTCCCAGCGCCTCTGTTGCATCTGAAGCAGAACAGAAGGAGTGAGGAAGTGTGTAGGTCTGAAGCTCATACTTCTACACTAGCTTTTAGTCCAAAACTCTCCTTATCCCTATAGTATTCATAGGAACATGAATCCACTTTCAGGGATTGTTATTATAGTCAGTTTTGTATTTAATTGTGTTTTGTTCTGACTCACCTTGAAATCTTTGTGTGTAGAGTATAATAGAATTAAAATAACTTTAACAACTTTCCCAAAAGACAAGATAAAATTCTTATAACCAAGTTATTGCACCACATAAGAACATCATTTATACTTACCTATCAATGTATGTATCCCACATTTTCACCTCTCATAGAACTTGAATGGGTCATACATATGATTTCTGATCCGTCATTTGTCCATTTAGCTGTCAACAAACCTAATTCTACATAGATTCAGCAAAGTCTTGGACTCTGGAACATTATTTATTTATTTATTTGTAACTATCTCACCTTGTACCCAGAGCTATTCTGGGACCCTCCCTTCTTTTAAGTTGAGCGGTGCAAATAATCAGCTTCCCTGATATCCAAAATATATAATTTCTAAATGAAAAGAGTTCTATTTGTCATTCCAAGGTTTTTAATATCTGTAACAGGTAGCTAACTGTTGTGTTACTTAAGTAGCAGCACTTTTTGTGGGAAGGTATGAGCCTTGTTCTGAGAGGATACTCAGAACAAATGAATGAATTAATGGATTTTTCTTTACTTATTATAAGTGTTTCTGTGCGTGGTAATTTAGTATAGGAGAAATCCACTGAGTGGAAAAGTAGATGATAATAATGTTAACACTATGAGGATGAGAATGAAGATGATATGAATAATGCCAAACATTTGCACCAAAAAGTGACACCAAAATCTAACCAAACTGCTCCATATCGTCAATAGTAAGAGATTCCCTAAAAATGAAAGGAGTAATGATTGGCCCCAGTGATCTTAAATACCCTATAGTAGGGATACCAGGCTTGAAGGGAAAGCTTTGTGGTCTGAAGCTAAGATCTAATCTAGTGACCTGTTTAGGAGAGTGAGTACTCGCCATAACTTTCCTCAGGAGTGAAGTGGATTAGATATTTGCAATATCTGCTGTCTACAATGAGATGCCACTGCATTTGGGAATCCAGGAATGAGGTCCAAGAATCTTTCCAGCATTGCCTAGAATCAATGTAGGAGAACTTTTTACATACTGGATTTATTATTGAGATATGTGCTGGCATATATCTCCAGAATAAGCAGGTAGGGTAGAAAAATAGAAGATGAAACCAATTAATATTATCCCATTTTTGCCTGATTCTTTAATTGAGATTTACTGAGTTGATGGCATTTAAAAGATTATTGAATATTTTACATAATCTTAAAAGAAGCCTACTGTTTCCTTTTTTGAAAAGAAGGGGGAATCTTAATAGAAGTACTTACTTGACCTAAGGCTTTCATATTTCCAGAGTTTAGTTCGCCAATATGTATAGTAGTAAACTAGTTCTTTTTTCTTATTATTGAGGTACAAAAGCCAATCTTCATATTCTCAACTTAGCCCTTTCATTTTGGAAGGTGTATTGAATAGCATTCAACCTTCTTTTTCAGGACAGTATGGTAAATGATATTTGAAGATGCCAGGAGTTTTACATTTAATTTGTAAAAGTTTCATTTGGAATAAGACAGGCTGGCTTTCACAATTTATTTTCTTTTTAAAAAATCAACATCTTGGATTGGAAATGAAAAGTAAATATGGCTACATAAAGTTTTTCCCCTCTAGCCTCAGGCTAATCATTACATGAATTCGTATTTGACAAAATAATGCTATGGATGATATTCCCACTACTTGATTTTTTTTCTTTTTTTACATTTTCATTTTATAGACATTGAAAGTATGCGAGATAGTTTCAGGAACATATTTCCAGTCATCTAAAACTAGGTTTAAATCATATTGCTGATTATATAACTTCATAAAAGCAAATAATAATACAGTGGTTATTCGTAGATACTTAGAATTTAAATACTAGATCTCTTAAATTATAATCCTTTCAAGTTAATTTTTTTCCCAAAAAGCAGAGTTTATAAATTTTATTTTACTCAGAGACAAGTCACAAAACTTTAACCTAAAATTAACTACTAGACACTGAAATGGCCACATTTTTGGTATTTCCAAGCCTATATGTACAAAAGCATATAAAACCATTACACTGAATAATATGACAGCACTTCTATAAAACCTGTGCCTCAAAATGTGATGAAATGTGTTTTTAAGAAGAGAAAGAAAAAAGCCTTCAGAGACTGAAGAGAATCTTTTGCTTAGGAATCACAGCCTTGCAGCTTTGTTTCTTATTATCTAGTGTGAGCTCACACAACAGAGTCCTGCACATTGAAATATTTTCTCATTTTAAGGAATTAATGGCTCTCCACCAACCCTTTAACATGTAAAATGAGTAGGTTACTTGTGTCCAGTACATCCAAAAAGAGCCAGAATAAAATAAACATAAGGAGTTAGATATCTTGGAAAAAATCTGTCATGGGTTTGGGTTAATCATCTCCAGAAGAAATTCAACTTGATGCCTGAAATGTAAGACTTTTCGGAGAACGCAGCAAAGCCTGAGGCAGTGTTGATCTGAAGGAGTGCTCTCCATGGGTCAGAGCTGCTTTGCTGGCAGAGTGCAAACCCAGTTCACAACAGCAGTGCTCTCAAAAGTTGTAAGACTACAAGGCCCTCATAGTGCACGTGCTGGGGCTTCAGTTACATACCTGAAGTTCTCCACTTTTCATTGTTTAAAATAAAGGTTCAAATGGTATCTGCTCTTGATTTTTTCACTTAGCCCATAAACAGTAAATGTAGATGAGAGGGTAATATAAAAGGATAAAACAGTAGTGTCACTTCAGTACTAAGTTAAAAGTCAGAGTAGTGGAACGTCTTAGGTTGCATCAAGACATCAGTTACCTGATCTGCTCTATGTGGATATTCCAGAGTAAAGCATTGATATTCCAGAATAAAGCAAAATAAGTAACCAATTTCTGGATGCAGTCTTGCTGATAAATTGCAGACGCAAAGTGTAATACTATGTTGCATTCTTGGTTTTTGTTTTCTTTTAAGTCCTTATCCTGCACTGAATTAATACTGAGTCATGAAATCTATTAAATTTGTTGGCCTGTTTTGGAAAAAAAAAGTTAGACTTGTACATCTACCCTTTGCACATGTATGCACCCTAACTGGACAATAAGCCATTTCTTTCTTGCTGAAACTGCAATATATAACCATTAAATTTTATCTGTGTGACTTCTTACTATCTTACAGCGCAATGCAACAGACTTCTGTGTTCAGCATATGGAAATCAGTTTTCATGTGCGTTGTATTTCTAATTACCCAAGTATCCTCCATCAGAAATATTGGGGGAGGGGACTATTTCAGATGGAAGCATGGATGAATGACTGGTGTTTACCAGGATAGAAGCTGTAGCCACATCATTTTTAGGACAGCAGTAATCCCCATTGAATTTGGAGGAACCTGCTCCCACTCAATACAGAGAGATTGGGCTCAAACTATAAATTAACTTTGATTGCCTAGGATCTTGTGGTGTCTTCATGTCAAAAGGATTTTTTAAAAATGAAAGACTACTATATTACTTGGCCAATTGATATGCGAGTTTTTGATATGTCATTGTTACTTTTTAAAAAATTTAACATTTTTATCACACCTTGCACCAAGGTTGCTATGCTATACAATGAGTAGCCCTGATCACCACCCATACTATCATCAGAAAGACAGTAATCCCCAGTTGGTGGTTTTGTAGAATTATAAAGAGGTGCTAGCTTCCAAATGTTGTAGCTTTCTTATTTTATGCAGCTGTACCAAAAGAATGGTTCTTTAGGTGATTCAAGCATGAAAGAACATGAGGTATGAAACTTAAAATGCATCTTGTCGGAAGGAGGGCAAAGGTTTGTCCTTCTTTCACTATGTAGTAAATTCTGTATTTTGTGATGACTCCATCATTGTCTCTATAAACCTGCACAATGTTTGTTTAGAAACAGATCTTGCTGGACAAAATTATGTGATGTCATTGAACTTCCAGTCCCACTTTTGATCAACTAATAATAGAGAAGTAATTCTCACTAATTACCATTCCTATTGTAGACTCTTGCATTCCTGAACCACCTAACATTTGGAACAGGTTTTCAAGGAACACTGTGTACTTACACAAAAAGGGGACTCAAGGAAAATCACTTCCTCATCTTCTATATCTTCATAAATGCTGCTGGAATTAGTACGTGAAGATGTTGGATCAGAGTCTTTTCACTTACAGAACAGCTGCATTTGAATTCTTATGATGAGTCCAGTATATTCAGTTCAGAACTACTTAAGTTAAAATTTATATTTTAAACTATCCTTTTTCTCAGTTTTTAAAAGTTTGTCCCTACAAACTTACCAAAAAGATAACACTGAAATATCAACAACGTAGGCTATTCTATTGGGGGGAGTAACCCTACTATATTTCACCCCATATAAGCTATAATGGGAGAGGCATATGTAGTTTGGTAAACAATATTTGAAAAATAAGTAAAGAACAACAAAGACTGATTTTGCCTTTTTTAAAAAAATCAATCTTATATGGCAATTTTATTTTGAATGCTGTTCATTTATTATTTATTTGTTCCTCATGATCTGAAGGACCATACACAAAGTTATAATGGAAGAAAAAGAAGAATGTTGAATTATTCCATACTACATAATGCAGCTGTTTGGAGAAGTAAACCCCGGAGTGCTGAAGCATTTCAAATTCTTTTCATCTGACCAGTCAGTGACCTGATAACTATTTCCTGCCCCTGAATAAGGTTGTGACCCAGGTCTTAGAGTGCAAAAGACAGATAATTTTAGTAACAACTTCAATTCAAATAGGTTCGGCTGAAGGGAGGAGGTGTAGGGGGGGAATGAGGAAGGATAAGGTGTCTGGCAAAATGATTAAATTAAATATTATAAAACCCAAACTAAAATAACACTCCTTTAAATCTAATAGAAACTCCACCAGTCATGCAAATACTGTCTTAATATTCAGATGTAAAATGAAATAGTAACTTTAAAAGCAAGCATTTTCCCATCCGTCTAGTATGTGGTATAAACATTTTAACACGCATTTTTTGAAGCACATTTCGTCTTATGAGTACAGTTCAAGAGTATGGATACTGATTGGCAAAATCACACTAGAATGGAAAGGTATATTTTTGTCATAATACTTACACATATTTCACAAAGCAGAAGTTTTCTAATGGATGGGATTTAAAGCAAAGTTCCAGTATTTCATGTGATGTGTACAGAGTTAACAAGTCAACCAATCATTATAGTATAATTGTGCTTGGCGTTATCAGAACTTCCCAAATTGCCTCGTCCTTTCATTCAGCAATGATTGAACATGGGCAGTTCTGTCATCTTCTGTAGCATATATTTCTGTTTAGCAAGGAAACAGCCATATTCTAATTTATGCACACACATTATGCTTGCACACATAATCAGTCAGTCATCATGTCAATATCCTCTTATGAAGGCAGAATCCAGCATACAGTATGTTAAGTCCAAGTGCTAGATGCCTTATACAGCATTGTTTTGTGTGCATGGGGCCCAGTATTGGTCCCTCTTGTTAGGTTGAGGAAGGCATGTTTTGAATGGATAATGGAAATTCAAAGTTCTTTTCTATGCACTATTCTGTGGATGGCAGGCCCCTATTTTGGAATATAATCTGGAATAAGGCCCATTGCAGAATGGATCAAATTTGAGATAAATGGCTCAAAATTTATTTTCAGTTGCCTACTATGGCTGCTAAAATAAAGTGAATTAATTAGGGCATTTAGAAGATTATTTTGTTCCTAGCATCAGATGATTGACTGGAGAATTTTCTAAAGAATTCCCTGATCTCTTGTATTGTAGAAGAATAAATATTATGAATAATTAATTACAAATGAGATCAGAAAACTACAGCATTCCAAAAGGGCAATTTCCTGGTAACAAAGTTTTTAAATATCATACACACATTAAAGCTTTTATTCATTTTATTGCTAATAAAGCTGTGGATCAGCTGTATAATATGACTCCTTTTGATAATGTAAAACATTATTTTAAACAAAACGCAAAGAAGACTGCAAAAGTGAACCCTAGATATTAATATGGTGCTGCTAATTAAAGGAATAAAGTCATATAACTTTTACACTTTCTAGATAATCTATACAAACAGAAAGTAAGTAGACTTAGAAACTTGTATGAAAAAATGTAGATATGATTACAAATGATTCAAATATATAATAGATTAAAGAACAGTATGAGGAGCATCTGCTTTACATACGGAACGCCTGAGGTTTGGTCTCTAGTGTTTCCACAAAGGAAGGCTATGGTACACCTCTTATATATGTAAAGAAAACTGCATGGATGTGTCTGCGTATTCACTGGCATTTTAGCTCAGTTCAAAGGAATCTTTATTGTTCCTAACAGCAGAATAACTCTGTGACATTTTTCTAATAAAATTTAGCATGTGTGTTATGTTTAAAGTATGTATTCAAAGTTGATCTTGCACATTTGAAACTGTTAACATGTTCTGTCTGAAGACATCTAGCATACTGTTAAAATAAACACATCTGACCCTGCTGAGCAGCAAACTATCAAGCTCCTGCATGCACACAAATATAGTGTAAGGACTGGTTTGGTGAAACAACAATCGTCCCAGTTGTCACAGAGACCTGTGGCCTTTTTGCGCTTACCTGACCTGGACTGTCCCAACTGGAACTGTGCTTATGGAAATGATCCCTGCTGGAGCAATCTAACTGTTCTGGAACAAGCCTGTTGTACACAGAATTGCTATTCTGGGACAGCACCCAAGCTTCAGAGCTTGCTGCAAGGTCTTTGGCAGCCAGTCTCTGGGTTACTCTGGGTCACTGGCACAATTTGGTGCACTGTCAAAATGGGTCCCTTTGCTGAACCAGCCCATTGAGGCATCCAGTCTACCACTGTCTTGATCTAAGCAGGCTTATGGAGCCACCTAAGCCAGGGTATGCTTTCTCCAGAAAGAACATGTTGGCAGGGGCTGTGACCTCTCTGGTCCACATTAAAGTGCACAAGAGAGGGGCTCAGAAGGGATGTAGGCCATGATACTGTACCAATCTATCTGAAATGAGGAATTTGGACCAGGAACAAGGTGAGGGAGTGCAGTGCATGCTTGTGAACCCTTATGTGATGGCTGCCGTGCCCCAGCCTACCTTCAGATCTACAAAAGGGCACAAAAGTTTTCCCATTTCTGAAATTGCAGACTGTGAACTTTTTGCACAGCTCCAGAAATGGCCCCACAAGTAAATGGTCTTCTGAAGCACAGGAAAATGTCATTGGCCTCCAGAATGAGACTGAGCTGCTCTTGCCACAACTGCATGTTGGCATGATAACAGGAATCAGGCTCACAACTAGGACACAAGAATGGTGGCAGTGGGAACATGGACTACTGGGGCACTCCTGGGTCTTGCAGCAGGCTTGGCTTGAGACCTGGGAACACTCTGGTATGCAAAGTCCAGCTGGACCATGTGGGTGTTGACAGTGCATGGACTGTCCTAACTGCTAGAAACAAGAGTTTAACCTCCCCAACTTCATTATACATTATACATTAAAAGAAGAAGGTTCTGTTAGCTTTTTATATGTGAATTTTTTGTGTGTGTGATTATCAACCAGTTATTAGTACTAACCACTTATGAAGCAAAAGAAATGTTAAGGCTGTGGTCACACTTTGCTGAAATAGTCCATCTTATTAAGAAGCTGGACTCAACACACATCAAGTCCAATCACACCCAATACCTGAAAATCATTCCTGAATTCATCCTCAGTTTTAATGGCTATGCTCACCCAATCTGTTCTTGTCCTGAGACTCATTTATGAAACTTTTAGATCTCTACCCCTATCCAGCACAACATACCCTACACTCTGATAGGATGAAAGTTCTGTGACTCAACAGCATGTAATCATGCATTGGGTGAAAAGGAAGCCAAATTCCCTATAGTACGGTTCAGCCCCCTTTAGCCCTTTTCCCCAATCACACTCCAAAAGATGAAAATGGATTAACACTGTATAACGCCTTGAGACCTGTAAAAATCAGGACTCAAGAAAGTATGACTGAAGGGCCGGAAAGTCCACAAATAAAACAGAAATGAAAAGGTGTGAGCAATCAGAACTGAAGATGAACTAAAGAAGGATTAAAGTGAAGGTGTGACCATGGCCCAAAAGTGTGTTTTACCCAAATCATTAGCATCTTGTCAGTAATAATAATTTTCTGTATAGTTTCATATCAGATTGATGGATTGATGAACTCTTCAGTTATAACAAGGAATTGTTTCTCACAAGTTAATTAAAAACATATTTTGCATTCATAGTATATACCAAATTGATGAGTAAGGAATAGTCATAAAAATGTTTTCTGAAGGTAGGAAAATTAATGGGAAATTAAATATAACACATGGCTTATACCTTCAGCAGAGATTTCTCATTTAACCTATCAATGACCTGTCCTTGTTTGTTCAGATGACAGCTCTAAAAGTGTACATGGAATATTCCCTTGTAATGCAATGATTTGCCGCAAGCCCTGACCTTATTGACTATCAGGGAGCAGGTCTGAATTGGCCCTTTCTCTGATATCATGACACTGCTTCTGTTGGCTCGATTGTGACCTCTGATTGAAAGATACCCTTGGGACTTCTGTATAATAAGCATGACTCCTGACTCCTAGCCAGGTCTGCTTTCTTAGATTTTTGTCAGGCTTTCCTAGCAGACCCGGCTATATATGCTAAAATTTACTTGAGCTGTCACGGTACTGTGTGACTTCAGTATGCTCTTCGAAATGGATTTATTTTTATTTGTATGTTTTGCAGATGGAGGTATTATGCAGCAATTGAAATATGCGTGCAGTTTCTCATATAGCATTAAAATGTGTTTTTAACTTAATTCCTCAAATATTGTGTAGTTTGTCTGTCAAATTAGTGTGACCCACATAGCTCAATTTATAAGTGATGCATGATAATGTCTAATTGTGATTTAGTTCATTCATTAACATTGTATGGCAAAATACTTCTTTGCTCAACCATCTTCTATTAGGATTTTCTTTACTTGTTTGTTTGACTCCTGGCATAGCTACCATATATGATCCTGCTTTCCTTTTACCATAATGGAAGACATCAGAAGTCATAAACCCTGTGCAAGGCTCTGGACATCATAATGCCCCCCACATGACCTAAAGGGGTATCTGGAGGTAGGGCTGCTTTGCTTTTACCCAGGGCCCTTATAGGCATAAATATGTTGTGCCTGCAAGACTAGGATCTACCATTCAGCTTTTCAACTGTTTCATCTGCACAACAGAAATCGGCCATTAAATTCAGGATAGCCATTTAACATATTAACAAAAAATAAAATGCTCCAGAGGGCAGGAAAAGAAAAAAAATGTTGTTTTTTACTTAATGTTACTGCCAACTTAATTTTATTTGCCAAACCCTCCACTTGGGGTAAAAAAAGTTAAAAAGCAAAAGGAGGAAACCCATTGAAACACATTTCCTGTCCTTCCCATTGCCCCCTTTCTCTTATATCCTCACGAACAATTGAAGTTAAAAGTGCATTGACTAAACTGAATAATAAATCATGAGCAAACTGCATCAGTAACCTGACATTAAATTGTGCTATCTTCTCCCACCTTGCCTTCTCATTATTTATAAATTCTGCATCATGCACTTCTCTCTCTCCCCCTCTCCTATTGCCACGTAGACACAATCTGATGGCTGCCATTGGTACCTGGCAATGCTTTCTTTTTGGATAAGCAGATACAGGTTTGTGCCCTCAGCCTTTCTCTTTCCAGCATGATATATGGGTGCATTATGTAGAGACAGTATGGCAGATATTTCTATACTGTGAAATGATTGGGAATTTTTTTACTGTTTTGCCTGTGATATAAGAATATAAGATGTCCCACTGGATCAGATCTATGGCCCATCTAGGGTGTTTTTACACTGTCAAAAGTACCCATTTTTGCACCCATTTAGGACCCATTTGGGTGTGAGCTGGATGACCCCATTTCCACTACGGCACCCATTTGGGACCCGATTATTTCCACTGCCATTGGGGAAATCCGGATCTAATGGGTACATTTTGGCTTTTAATCCGGATTTTCTGTTGGCCCCATTAAAGGGGTCTACAATGGGGTCTTCTCCCAGAAAATCCGGATTAAAGGGAGCCTGTTTCCACTGGAAACAGGCAATAGGTTCCAAAGGAGGCTAGGGGGAGGGGATGCACCTTTGGGTCCCCCCCAACAATGGCTTCGAAGTCACTTCGAAGTGACTTTGAAGTCACTTCAAAATCACTTTGAAGTTGCTTCGAAGACCGCACCCCCCTGCCCCCCAAAACACCTGGGGTAATGGACCGACCCCTTGTGGGTTGATCCGGATTCCCCAGATGGGTGCAAAGCTGTTTCCACAGCAGGGGTGTTAGCACCCATTCCTAATGGGTGTTACACCTCCTGTGGGAACATATTGGGTGCTTCCCTTAATCCGGATCTACTAGATCCGGATTAAGAAATGTACCCATTCCTTAGATCCAGATCCTCTTAGATCCAGATCTAAGGGCTGCAGTGGAAAAACACCCATAGTCTCCTTTTGCAGCGGCCAGCAACTGCCCAATGAAATGCATCAGCAGGACATGGGCACATAGCTGACCTTTGGAAGCATATGACCTCCTACTGCTACCAGGGATAATAGCCACTGATAACCTGACTTCCATGAATTGGTTGATCATTCAGGCTGATAGTTACCATCACATCTTATGGGAATGATTTCCAAAGTTTGACTGTGAATCATGTGAAAAAGGAAGTTTCCTTTTGTCGGTCCAGATTTGTTCAGGATTTAGCTTCATTGGGTGATCTCTGGTTCTAGTATTTTGGCTAAGGGAGAACATCTTCTCCCTATCCATTTTGTTCACACCATGCATAGTTTACACACCTCTATCATGTCTCCTTTCATTTGTCTCCTTTCCAGATTAAAAAGCCCTAGAACTGCATTCCCATTAAAAATTTAAAGAGCTTTGAAATAGTTCTGAAAGCTCCCCATTCCCAAAGGTTCAAAAGAATCTGCAGTTTCTGAGGATTAAAGGTCCCAAAATTTGGATTAGCTATATTTGAATCAAATGGGGTCTCACTGCTGGATTTAGAAATGATCCTCACTATTTAGCAATGGGAATGCAAGCAGGTTTGGGGGGGGGGAACCATGATTTAGGGGCATTCTCTTCAGTTTCCCCTGATCCAGTGATAAACCATGCTTTCCTGTGCCCAGCTCTCCACCATCAGGCTACCTAAAAGGGAGGGTAGACAGAGCCTATTGTAACATTTGTAACAAGAGATCAGTGTAACAAAAATTGGCAGCCCTGGGGTTGCGAAAGTGCGTCTGCTCTTGTTACTTTCTCCCTTTTTCTTTTCATTCATGTCTTTTGCCTGGAGCGCTGCCATTTCACGCTGAGCCGCTGTCACACAATTGTCAGCTCTAAAAGTCTCTGTTTCCCTCTCTCCTTCCTTACCTCCCTCTGCCATTTTGCATTGCTCTGATCCACTTCTACTTAGAAGCTGTGCCATAGAGGAGAAGCAAACAAAGCCTGTAATCCTTGTGTTTTGTTTTAAACCTACCACATTTTACAGAGATTACTGATCAACCAACCTTGAAGAATTTCTGCCAAAAGACTCCGTCATCTGAATCAGGAACAGGCTTATACAGGGAGTGGGGTTTCAATTACCCACACCAATGAAGTCAGGGTATGATGGAGAAGAGAGGGGAGGGGGTTTCTCCCCTGCAAGTCCACATTATAAGCTAGGAGCGAGAACGGGGGGGGGAGGAGACCTTGCTGCTGATTTTTAAAAACCCTGGTTTAAATCCAAATTTAATTGTCCAGTGAGAGCCTGGCCTAGATGTTGCAATCTTTCTTCATAGTGAATCTCCTGTTTTAGATTGTACGACACTGGCAGGTTTTTACTCCTTTTTAATCTTTTTACTCCTTGGTTATTTTATTTTGTACAGCACTGAGTACATGTACAGTGCTTTAGAAATAAGATTAATAATAATAATAATAATAATAATAATAATAATAATAATAATAATAATAATAATAATAATAATAATAGTCCTTCATCATCTCATTTGACTTCCTCTGAACCTTCTCTAACATTTCTGTAACATTTTTGTGAGATGCAGCAACCAAAACTATTCCAGCTGCAGTCATACCATTGATTTGATTAAAGGTATTGATTTGATTAAAGGTACTTTCCGCCCTTTAATCCGAATTTTTCTGTAGACCCCATTAATGGGGTCTACAATGGGGTCTTCTTCCAGAAAAGCCGGATTAAAGGGAGCCTGTTTCCACAGGAAACAGGCAATGGGGTCTAGAGGAGGCTAGGGGGAGGGGATGCACCCATGGGGGGGAGCCCCGAAGTCCCAGCTTCGGAATGATTTCGGAGTCATTTCAAAATCATTCTGAAGTGACTCCGAATTCCCTCTGAAGAGATCGGCAGAGACTTTGAAGCAATCAGTAGAGACTTCGGAGTCTCGCTGCCGGTCTCTCCAAAGAGATCAGCGCAGACTTCGGAGGCACTCAGAAGGGACTCTGGAGTGGCTTCGAAGTCTCTGCCGATCTCTTTGGAGGGACTTTGGAGGGGAGTCCGCGCGGTCTGTGCTAATAGCACACAGACCACACTGACAGTTCTGGAGCCTCGCCGAAGTCCTTGGCGATCTCTTTGGAGGGACTTCAGAGTCATTTCAAAATGATTTTGAAATGATTTCAAAATGATTTCAAAATCACTCTGAAATCAATCCAAAATCACTCCGAAGCTGGGACTTCACACACCCCTGTCCCCAGAGACACCTAGGGTGACAGACAGACCCCTTGGGGGTTGATCCAAATTCCCCACATGGGTGCAAAGGTGTTTCCATGGCAGGGGGGTTAGCACCCATTGCTAATGGGTGCTACACCTCCTGTGGAAACACACTGGGTGCTTCCCTTAATCTGGATCTACTAGATACGGATTAAGGAATGTACCCATTCCTTA
The DNA here is from genome assembly GCA_023333525.1 of Aspidoscelis tigris stejnegeri. Taxonomy (NCBI): domain Eukaryota; kingdom Metazoa; phylum Chordata; class Lepidosauria; order Squamata; family Teiidae; genus Aspidoscelis; species Aspidoscelis tigris. Next base: position 45,895,047 of record JALMGA010000005.1, on the reverse strand, counting down.
GATCTGGATCTTCTTAGATCCAGATCTAAGGGCTGCGGTGGAAAAACACCCATTATCTGGCAACACTGGTTTGGCACTGGGTCACTGGTAGTCTGGGAAGGCATATCCTTGAAAAGTCACACAAACCTCCACATGATAACGAATGATACCATGACTCCTGTTAGGTACCAAAATGAAATCGTAACAGCCATTGTCAGATCTTACGCTGGTGCAGTGGGCTCTGGGTTCCTCCTGGTATAAAACAATGCCAAGCCTTGTGTGGCCAGAGTTGTAGGCAGTTCTTGGATGATGAAGGCTTTGATGCTATTGACTGGCCCTCACATTCCCCAGATCTGAATCCAACTGAGAGCATCTGGGACATTATGTATTCATGCATTTCATACAACCAATAACACCACAGACTGTCCAGGAGCTCACTGATGTTCTGATCCAGATCCACCAGGACACCATCTGCTGTCATAGAATCATAGAGTTGGAAGGGACCTCCAGGGTCATGAATCTAACCCCCTGCTCAATCCAGGATTTCCTAAGCCACCCCAGACAGATATAGGTCCAGCCTTTGCTTCAGTGAAGAAGAGTTCACTACCTCCCATGACAACCTATTCCACTGACTGATCCCCCTCTGTCTCATCAAGAGCATGCCCAGACCTTCCCAGGAGTGCATTCAGGCATACTTTACATCAGTAAAGATTTTCACCTTGAATTTTTTATTCATTGCGATCCAAAGTGTAAATGTTGAGTGTTCCCTTAATTTTTTTCAGCAGTGCCTTAAAGAATTACACTATTATATAGGTTGGCTTGGCTTAATGTTTACGTCCTAAAGATTTTTAATTTACAGTCTCAAATACAGAATTAGGGAGAAAGTGCCACAAAATACAATATTCTTAAAAATCCACTGCTATGATAGAGATTGACTGTAGTTGTTAGTCACTACTATGTATAATTTCCTAGTTTAATTTTTTTTTTCAGATGCCATAGTAAATGGGTGGGAATATAAGTTGTTTTGAAAACAAGATCTGCTGTTTTTCAAACTGAGTCACAATGAATGTCTAAAACTCTAAATCAAAGCCTTAGAAAAAATTATTTGGGGATAATTGAGAATATTTCTGTATTTAAATAGCAGGGTCATCAGACTCTCCTATCTGAATAAAGAGAGAGAGAAGATGATGCATAGGTACTTATGAATGAAATGACTGTAAGGTTTTGTAGGAGCTAGTGGAGAAAACATTGTTAGTTGCACTCTAACAATGGGTAGAGACTTACTTCTGTAGATCCAAAACCTGGTCTTCTTACTACCAGCACATCTTTTCTTCTTGAGCAAAAATAATAAATACTTTTGGAATACTCAAAAGTAAGTGTGATGTAGTTAAGTAGATTTTCATCCCAATTATGTGCTTAGAAATTGTGTATCAGTATATTTTGTTATTCTATTAATAAAATTTACTGGCAACCTTCCCAAAAACAGCCTTGATTCAAAAGAGACTTTTTTTTCCGTATGAAACAATATACATTGATGATCATGTTAAGAGAAACACTGAAGTACAAGCTGAAAGCACAAGGGGGGGGTCCCTATTACTATTGAGAATCAAAGTGATCACAAAGGGTACTTTCCCATGGCACATAATCAGCAGAAGGGATTAACTGCTCCCACAGATCATCTTGATAATATTTGGATTTTAGGAAACAGGTGCTGGATATAGGACTTGATTAGGTTCAGTAATCCAAGTTCACAGTATGAAAAATCAGGAATGAATTTGGAAATTCACTCCACCACCTTACATTAAGTGTTTCTGCACATCACAAAATCAGCCAGAGGATTCAACCTTTTGTGGTACAAGAAATAAAAGGCCCTATACGTACACATATTTAACACATAGTATCATGTATTCCGTAGTGAATTTCTTCATTCTAAGTTGACTTCTACCAGCTGGTGTTAGTTGGTAAAGTAACTTTCTGAGTGTCTCCTGCATTTCTGAAGCAATGTCTGCACAGGAGATTACCTCACTTCTGTCTGGTGTTGTGTTTGGTTTACACATGTTGGGATGTGATGGTTTCTTCTAGCTTTTCTGTGCTACAAATCTGTGCTTTTGTGCACTTGTATGGAATTTGGCCTTGAATTGATTTCTGATATCATGTCGTCTACACTTCCCCCCGCCTTTTTGTTGTTAACATGCCTAAAGAACTGTGCAGTGGTGACAATGTTTAAGTTGTGAATAAATCCATTTTAATTAAGTCAGGTTGTTTTCCACATCCTTTGCCTAGATACAAATAAATAGTAACATGATGTCAATGAAGGGCACAAACATCAATCAATCAATTTATTGATATATCACCTTTTCAAACATTGCTCAAGGTGATTAACAAAGTAGTAAGAAAACATGAAACACTTTATCAGTAATACAAAATGTAATAATATAATAGTAATAATAATATCATACAGTCTTTATAAAATAAATTGAAAACAAAGAAAGCTTGAGGAAGAAGTAGTATGGAACAAGGTCCAGATAAAACAGGAGACAGGATACTGAAAGTAGAAGCAAAAAGGGCAGGATGGGCTACAAGTGAGAAAGGACCGCATGTGAAAGGTTATCACTATCTATGAGCAATTAAAGTTGGAAGAAGTATTAAAACTGATGCAGAAAGCAATGTGAAGCCTGAACTATCATAGTAGGGAGTGTCAGTAAGATTTTGGGGAAACCTTATATGCATGTAAACTTAGGACACAGAAGCCAAACTATTGTACCTACTTGATGAAGCTAGTCTGAACTAAGAAAAATGGTACTTTGCTAAACTTCCACAAGTACTTGTAAAATAAAAATCACACAGGAAATGCAACTATACAGTGGCATGCAAAGTATGGAAGTAATGAGCAGATCACAGCATTTGCCTCTTTTATTTTTTTCCCCCATCTCATCTCATCTCTTCAGTTCTGAACATAGTTATTTAGAAGCACGTTTATGGACTTCAGTATAGGATAACCGCATAAGCATGTATAGGATAAGTCAATGCTGTTCATTTCTTTTACAAACAGTTGATAAACTGAATCATACTCCAGAAATGTCTCTCATCCAAGGTAAAGTTGAAGAATTTGCTCACACGGATGTGTCATGTACTTCGAAAGAGAAGATGGAAAGAACCAGAGAACGTACATATCAGTGGCTTAATACACAGGTTTGGGACTATGAAGGAGCTAGTCCCAGAAATGAAAAATGGTGAGATCATTGCCTTTTAATTAGATTTTTGGCTTGAAATAATATATCATGTAACATGAAACCCATCTTAATTGTCCTAACATAAATATGCCTTATTTTGCCAAGGGCCACATTGCCAAATTTCAAATGCACTCCCAGCAAGAATTAATTTAATAAATTCTGCATGGCATTCTGCCACAAACCTGACTGAATTGGTATGACATGCCAGCATGCAATATCATTATATAATATCCATGAATATGTATTTTTGTCAGAAACCCAAATAGATGTATTTATGAAAAATGCAAGAAAACATGTGTTTGTCTTTTGCTCTTCAAAATATTTTAATTTAGAATGAATAACTATATACCAAATGATACACTGACACATGGCAGATGGTTTGAGCTAGGCATGGACTTGGGTACAAAAACTGCAAAAAGAAGCAATTGCAGCTAACACAAGAAATGTGGAAATCTAGAAAGGAAATAATACAGTTCTGAGATACACAGTGTGATGCAATTAGAACACTGTACTGGAACTAAAGAAGAACAGTGTTCAAAGAAGGGCAGTGTTCAAACCTGTCTCACAGAGTTATTATTTACCTTTTTATTATTATTTTAAGAAGAGTGTTGCTTTGTGTTTGCTGAAGGTAAGTTAAGAATGTAGGAAAAAATAAATAAAAATTGAACAAAATATCAGCTCTGCACTTTTGAGAAAATACATGTTCTGGTTTTGTTTAGCTTATAATTCTTCACCAAATAGATTTTTGTAAGGAACAAAAGAGAGAGTTTGCTTGGGTTTGAGTATGCAACTTCAAGGCATTGCAGGTGTCTCAGGTAATACTGTAAAAACAATAGCCCTCTCCAGATTCCTGAAGAACATGTTCTGGTGGAAAGGGGTAGGACTGTGAGCATGAACTGGACACAATCTAAACCTACCATAGTCACAATCAATTAATCATCCTAGGATGTAGCATATCTAGTTGGCATCAATCTATAGTGCACATTTTTCTGTCCTAGGAAGTATAGAATTTTATGCTGTACCATAATTGTAGAATTTTACCCTGTATTGTAGGTGTGTGACATGGTGTACATCTAGCACAATGATTCAGTGTTCTCTGTGGTTCTACTTGTACCTTGCCGTGAAGGGAATATGCTTTTATGAGGTATATAACAGTCCAGAAAACAATGTCATGCCTTCTATACAGACTCCTGTCAAGCCGCAATTACTTAGCAGCTGCTCAGGAAATATATTAATAGATCAAACTGCTCCCCTTTTATCATAGACCAAGACTGCTTCCTGCATTCCGTTTAAAGGACTGCATCATGGTCTTATTTTAAAATATTTTATGTATAGAAGTATGGACTAGTACATATTAAATATTTTTATTTTCTTAAAATGTTAAAAGAGAAATTATACTTTTTAAACTTACTGCAAAGAACAGACTACAGAGTTCTTCCTACACTCAGCAAAATCATTGCTTTTTTATCATTACAGTAGCTACTTTGAATGAAAGGCAGTGATAAGAGTTGTTACTCTACAGGAATTTAATTGAAATAAGACTGTTGGTTCCCAGTTATTTTTTTAGTAGTATAGTGTCAAACCACTTGTTTCACTGTTAAAAAATAATTAGTGGAAATAGCAATGGGTGTTATTTAAAAATCTGAACCTCAGGGCTTAAGAACATTCAGAGCAGTGATATAAACTTTTAGACTACATTTTTGTATTGTAGTATACATTACAGAAATCTAATTACATGTAATTATGAAAAATGTGTGAGGTAGTTTTTAAAAATTGGGTGACAAGAAAAATAAACTATTTTCAAATATTATCTTTAATTTCTTAGCAGAAATATCCAGGGTTTTTTTTATTACTCTGTAATACCAGTTAAAACATTTGAAGCATGTAAATACTAAAGTTTTACAAAACTAAGATACCATGCCATCTACATATAGAACAATCCTATATATATTTACTAAAAAGCAAGCCCCTGCATTAAGTGGGGATCATATCAAGGCAAGTAGGTATGGAGTTGCAACCCTAAATCTTATTAAGTTACTTCTGTAGGTGTGTGTGGCATATTAATACTTAACAAATAGCATTTGTTAAGAAATTTAGATATTATGGCTTATTTTACTTACCCTGAACTTGATGGCAAAATATCAGCTGCAAAAGAATCTAAAACAGTGTGGTTGAACGGCCAATGGAGTTTATAATAAATTGCTTGAATAAGATTGGATAATGATAGGTGTAATTTATACTTCTTCAATAAACTAGTAAATTTGATAAATTTCTAGCTATTATAAAGCTTGTATTCTGAGAATTTTATCTTAAATTTTCTGGCAGTAACTGATTACCTTATCTGTGTAAACCCAGATTGTTAAAAATAATATTTCATTGACATTCTGAAAATAAGAGCCAAAAGTTTTTTCTGATACTTGGATAACATATAACAACCAGTAGTTTCCAAGATATATGGCCCTAAAGCTCTAAACCTGAGCAAGTTTCAGGCTTGTGTTTGTCTAACAGCTTTTCCATAGGCAAATTTTGCTGAAATGCAAAAAGCACAAAAGCAAAGTGGCATGATATCTTAAACATCCCACTGGGTGTATTATCATCTTCAAAATAATAAAAGTAGTATCTTGGACCTACAACTTAAGTTACTCTGTTGAATTTTAGTCTGTTACTGATGTGGTTATTTTCTAATCACTGTATAGCAAGCATTTCTTACCTGAGATAGATCCAGACGTTCTCAAAGGAGGAAGGGTTCAGCTTGTGGTAAGTAACTTTTTGATGATGGTGGTGGTGATGATAATGATGAGGATAGTTATGTCAGGATTAAAGATTCAGATTGTCCTTTTTATGCTTATTTAGAAGTGATCCTCACTGAACAGCAAGATTTGCTTCTTAAAATACAGCTGTTTTAATCATTTTACTGGAGCTCTGCTCTACCCGTGCACATGACAGCCCCTATACCTGCTTGACAGCTGCTCAGCTGACTGCAGGGAAGCTGTCAGGCGATCGTTTGGGGTAAAGCAAGCCCTTACCTAGGTGATTGCACACTCAGGCAAGGGGGATGATGGAGAAAACCACGGCATCCCAATGCAGGGATTTACCACGGTTTTCATGGGGACAGGCGGGTTTGGCTTGAACTCTCCCTGTCCTCCATTACCATGGGGACTCCTTAATGCAAATTAAGATCCACATTAAGGCTGCCCCTAATCCACCCCAAGGTATTGGCAGCCCCATGGGGATGGGCCCTGGCAGTTTCAAACTGTATATATAAGTTTTTGTATTTCTTTTTCTGCAGAAAGTTAAAGCAGATAAACTTTCTGGTTAAAAAGCAGTTCCTTATCAGGAAGCTGCAAATCTAACCATTCTGGGATCTGAGAAAGACTATGTCTTCATGTACCTAGTGAGGTGACTTTTTACAAACATGAGAGAGAGACACCACAATCACTGCTGAAAAACAATCCATTTCCTCCACTTCTACCAAGAAGCAAAATTTTCAATGGGGGATGGAAGTTCAATGGGGGATGGAGTTCAGTCTGAAAAATTGTGCCCTACAGCAGTGGTCCTTTCATCAGCAATCATGCCTGGAGATGGGGTGGTGCAATCTTTCTGTGGCTGTAACCAGCAATGTAGCAGCTCTGGCAGGTATCTCCTCTGTTAAGCGGAGATCCAGGCAAATCTTTATCCAGTAACTTATAAGCAAATTTGGAATTCCCACCACCAAGTCAACATGCAATCTCCAAAAAGAGTTTTTCAGCCAAAAGCCCTGACTGTGCAACTGCCTGTGCTGGCACAGGAGTCTCACAACTTGCTAATGCATTGCATATGCCATCTCCAGGCAATATCAGGTTTGTGATGCCATGAAGACAGCATCACACTCCAGCATAGATGTGGCTTTAGTGCTGAGTAAGTAAAACAAAGCCCTTATAATTCTTGGTCTTTTTTAGCCAGATACAATACCACCTGGTTTTGTTTTTATACTTGCCACTATTGTTAAGACTCTGCAGTGTGTGTGTGCTCACATTTATAGGTCCACACATAAACATGAAAGTACCCTAACTAAGCGATATGCATGCAAATCATTTAGTATCTTTCTGGCTGCTCATCACAGAATAGAAACTAACGAAGTATTGGCTGCATTGTCATTTGGATCTCAATATAGCTGTTAACATTTTTTCATCATGTTTCTTATATGACTACATGTTATCGATTACATGACTGACAATCAGTTATAGCTTTGGAGGAAAAAATACTAGCATATGTGAATGATCTAGCAACTTCTGCTTGCAATTAAAGCTTCATCTAGACAGCACTTACTTATTCCACATTATTTGCATAATCCAGAATTAAGCACATCCAGACACATTTTATCCCAGATTATCTGTGCTTTATTCTGGATTATGTAAATAATGTGAAATAAATAAGTGATGTCTGGATGCTTAACTTCTTTAGCCCTGGAAATAGTAATGTCAACCACTACCACCACTAATTAATAGGAATGATCACTTTGCTGGTCATATCCATTTGCTGTAAAATACTTCATTTGTATACATCTATATAAAGTGTTCCAAGGCAGATAAAATCCAAAACCAGAAGGGTATTTTTCCCACTAATGTCCCATTAGTTACCTTCCCTTGGACTGGTTTCTGGTTGGGTTAGAAGTTTTACTTTGGGTGCACACATAGCCAATGCAAAACATCATCTGCCAAGTTCATCTGAGAGAATGTCCTGTTTCCCCTTGATTTTTCATCTTTTAAAAAACAGTTAAGCATTTTGTGATTTTCTACACTGTGGTCTGCCCATTGTTTGCGTCCTCACTTGGAGGCTTTCAGGATGGTGCTAAAGTTTACTTGGGGAATGAAGAACCCAAGAAGTGGAATGTCCATGCTACTGAGCTCCAGTGAGAAGGAAGTGGGAGAGAAACGAAGCAGAGGCAGTGGGACAGCAATTCTGGCTGGAGTCTCTCTTTTTCCAAAGTTTCTGAATCAGACAGTAGTGAGAAGACGCAGCTGGGTTCATCCAGCTGGTTGGCAGCTGGGGCCAGTGGTCAGAGTTGGAGAAACCTATCACTCCACCCCATCACCACAATCAGCTCCTGCAAACTGGAAGGTCTCCATTTGCTGCACAAGGCACCTGCTTGCTGGTAGCTATGGTGATTCCCTCCTTATCCTTATCCTTATCCTCTTCCTCCACCTCTTCTTCTTTTTCTTGAACTTCACATTTTTTCTCCTTCCTTTCGACAATGCCATTGCCACTGTGATCAGGCAATGTGGCACAGAACCACAGCTGCACCGCCCCACTCTACATTCTGTTTTCCCGGTAGAGGTGCAAATAAAGCATGTAGGGCTTTATGCTCTACAACTATACATCTGGGTGACACTTCAGCATTTGCAGAGCTGCTTCTGGGTTAGAAGCTGCTCCATGCAGTGCTGTCCCACCGCAGGAAGTGTGGAAAGGCCTTCAGATAATTTCTAATCTACCCAGTTGTCAAAATCACCACTTTCCATTCTTCTTGACTGAAGAGGCAATTCCCTTCCTCTACCTCCAGCTACTCTACTTTTTATGTTTTTTAATTGTTACCTGAGATCTTAGATTACACGGTGGATTATACATGTAAATAATAAAAAGTATAATAGATAACATTCACAAGTCAACAGCACATGGTGCCATATGGTCAGTGGTACATTATGAGTTGTAAATCAGTGTATGAAATTTCCATGTGCAATACATGGTTACATTCACAAATGGATAATTTTCAAGATCAGTCAGCTCAAAGGCTGCAACCCCTACATGGGAACTTGGTCAGACATAAATATTTCTCCTTAAAATAAATGTATTATGGATTGTGATCCCAGGATGTATAATTAGCAAAAAGAAAAAAGGAAGTGTTCAGTTCCTTGGGGGGGGGGGGGAGGGGGAGAATACATTTTCTGAAACCAATGAATTAATTCAACTGTTTGGTTTTTTCTAAATCTAAATTCATAGTGACATGAAAGAGTATTTTCTCTCTTTTTTTCTAAATTCATCAATACGTAGCATTTCAGTATAATTATTTTATGCAAGCTTTATATAAAACCTCTTTTGAAGACTTGGTTAAGTTGAAAGGATGAAATAACTTACTAGTTGTTTGACTGATAGAACGGATACTTGTTCTAGATTAAGCAAAAATATGGTAAAAAAATAATCAAATATAACATTTCTGGCATTCAGCTCCAACTTTAAATTATAGACTCCTCAGTAAATGATCTTAAGCTGTTTAAGGTTTCATCAGTTGTCTGCAAGATTTATTTTCTTCAAAATTACTGTACTAAAATGTTGTCTTTTGTTGCTGCACTGATTCTGATCACAAACCACAATTTTAAGATCGCCTCCTATTTACAAAAATGCTTTGACATAGTGCATTTGTTCAGACTGGGCAGCAGTAAAGGATTGTGGGTTCATTCTGAAAAAGATTGTTTGACAGGGCTGGCTTGTTTATTTGAGAGTAATGTGAGCTGCATTCAGAAAATGTCATATTTTGTTTCTTGATTGTGTACATTCTCTCTCACTACTTCCAGACAAGCCCTGTAAGGAGAGAAGACACGGATTTAGAGCTTGTTTCCATGACCAGTGGAAGTACTTTGACTCAGAACAAAGAAAAAAATCAACCACACAGACCCTCTGCACGAACTTCAAGTAAGTTGCACTTTCCTTTTAATAATATGTTAGATAAAACTCAAATCACCTGATAAGGTTTAAAATCTATTCTGTAAAAGCTGTTCCCAAAGAGAAAACTTGCATAGCAAGTAGTCACGGCCATAGCTTTATACATCACACATACTTTTTAGTGGTGGGAAAGCAGTAGTGATCTTCTGATTTTCCCTTTATTTTGAAATCTTATTTCCGGTGGCCATAAAATACACGTGGGCAGAAATACAATCATGCATATATAAAATATATGTGTGTACAGCTCTCTTCCTCTGTGTGCATATATACAACTGATCTAGGAGAGTGATTCTGTGAATATGAAAAAAAGGAACGTTTAGAATCTTTATTTTGTAATTCAGAATCATTTAGAATCCTTTAAAGTTTGAGTTTCTAGATGCAGACATTTCTCTGGTTCTCTTAGGCCCCTGTCCTACCCACTTTGCAAATGGACAGTTGAGGTTTAATAACTAATGAATGGAAGATTTAGTTAAATTATTAGAACTGTGATCCTAACCTCTCTTGAGAATAAGACCCTCTGAGGACAAAACGGCTTACTTCTAAAAAGGCTCAGTTAATAGAGAGTTTTATATAAATTTTACTGATTTTGTGAAGTGTGGACAAGGGCTAAGAAACTTGTGTACATGATTTATTAAGTTATGATTTCATCAAGATTTCAATATTAGTTCTAATCATTTATGTACTTTAATGAAACACAACACTGCTTCAAAAAAAAGGTATGTATCATTGGACACTGTGATTCAAGAAACACAACCCTTTTCTGAGTCAGCCTTTAAGACAACAAGTATAAGATTATATTGCATACATTCAGTTCTGTTGCCAGATCCAGGTGATACGTGGGCCTGATGTTTTGGCGGCCCCACTCACCCCTCTTCTATACTCACTCACTTGCCATCTTACTCATCCACTCTTCTGCTCTCTCCCCCCATCTTGCTTATTAATTGTCTACCTTGCTCATTAATTGTCTCCTCTGAACCTCTCTGGTTGCATCCAGACATTGCTTACTTATTCTGCTATATTTAGATAATCTGGAATAAAGTATGGGTATTCTTGAACATCCACGTTTTATTCTAAACTACAGCAGAGTAAGTGGTGTCTGAATGCAGCTACTTTCTTGCTGGCTGGGCTGCTGCCCATTCTTCCATCACACCAAACGTTAGATGTGTTTCATATATGGTGCTTTGGAAGTTGGTGAAGAGAGGTGATCAGCCGCTTTCCACCTTGGAGCCTAGAACCTATAGGTACAATTCCATAGACACCATCACCATTGCATGCCATAAACAAATTTCAAAACACTTTTTTCATAATAATGCAGAGTACTGCAGTACTAAACTTTCTCCTCTAAAAGTAAAATATACCATTCCTAAAATAAGACTTCCTTCTAATATTAATTATTGTATCTGGATCTGTAGAAGGTCTCATTCTAAAAACTTAATTTAAAAGTTAATTTAAAATTCTAATAAAGTCCAATTATTTCATTTTATTTTCAAGAGACATGGAATATCCTTCTCATTAAAGATGTCTTTGGCAGTGATGGCTATATATTCACATGCTAAAGAACTGTAGGTATGTGCTTCCATTTGCCCCAATATTTTCTTTGGATTTTTAAATTGTTGTTGTTATTAATCACAGGTCATTTATTTATTTACATTTCTAACCTGTCCTATACCAAAAGATCTCAGGCTGGGTTAAAACAATTTTAAAAATACACAAAAAAGTTTAAAACAAAGCTAAATCTGATTAAAATGAGAAGTTTTAATTAACAAAATTAGACATAATATTTAGAATACATCATTTCTGTAAGAAATCAAGAAACACTATTTGAAAAAAAAATTCAATAACTTCAACAACCCCCTGCTAAACACTGCTTATTATTGTAGCACTTCAAATTAATCCAACACTTAGTGGCGTGGAAGTTGTTCTGGTCACTGTCATTAAACTGTGTATCCTCTTCTCCCACCTGCTTGTTTTTGTGGTATGTGCTATTAGTAACACCAATATAGTAAAGACTATAGTAAAAATCATTCAGGTCACACAATGCTAAAAATGGCAGCAGAAATCCTATGATGCTTAAGGAAGCATTGTGGCATGTCAGTCAATTTGCAAAGTTTCTCTTTCTCTCTTAATCATAAACTTCTGAAGTATTTCCTTCATAGTGTTCTTTGTGAAAAGAAAATATATGCCAACATTTGCATCTGCTAAAGAGTAGAGGATTTAATCTGGGGAAAAGCCCATAATAAATCAAAGGAAAGAAAGAAAGATGTTCATCCCATTTCATTTCAACACACATTTAATTCCATAATAGTATTGCACATGCTAGATTCTTAAATCTGGATCAAAATATTGAAATTTCAGTTAGTCAGGTACAAATAGCCTAATCACTTGCATGATCAGCAGTTCCTTCCCTCAACTCCAGATAGAGTCATCATATTTGTATCCTAGTACCAAATATTTATCCTGAAAGTAAATCCCACTGATTTCATAAGTCTTAATGTTCACGCAATCTACTGGGTGCTTCAAGCTGCTAAGGAGGCAGTATATTTTCACCTGAACCAATATGGTCATGTCAGTTCCAGAAGAGATACTGGATATTTATGATTGGTTTTACTGTATTTGCATGTCCATATTCATATGTGTGTGTACATACTCACAAAGATTACACACATATATATAATGAGCAACCATAAATGGAAACTATTCTGAACATTAGGAACAGAAAATAAAGTCTTGAGTCAAACAATTCTGTAGGCTTGGTCCTTACTGTCATTAGGTACACGTGTGTCTCCAAACCCAGCATTGAGGGCCCCAGTGGAGGGAGGGAGGGAGGGAGGAAGGGACTCTCCTCACTGTACTTTGAAAATGCAACAACCTGTAATGGCACATATTGGATCAAAGGTGTCATGCACAAATAGCTGTGAGCACTTTTTTCACTCTTAAATATGAAGGAGGATTGCCTCTCACAAGAAAAGAACAGTTTCCAAAATCTTCATGTCCTTCCTCACTTGCATTTTTTTTTTTAATAATTTTTTCCAACTTTAAAATTCTGCCTCCAGTCAAGGAGCCAGACAAACTCAATAATGTTGTTTTCTCACAAAGCCTAATTAGAAACTTCACTAGAGATGTGACTTAATTAACATCAGTGTTACTCTCAGAATACAGCTTTCTTATCTGCTTGTTGCAATTTTAATGAAAAGAGTTCACTGAAAGTCCAAAGTCATTTCTGATTAACTAAACAGCACAGTTTATACTGCTTAATAAAAAACTAAACCTCATCTGAATATTTATTCCCAGAGAATACTGACCTCTGTATTCCCTGAAAATATGTTCCAGGAGGTTGAGAGCAGCCCAGAACATGGGGCAAGGAGGTTGGGTGTGGACAGACTTCTGCAGTATCCCCACACAAAATATTTTTTTTTACCTTAAAAAATAATCTGGATCCAATCCAGTAATGCTGGTGATGGCAGATAATTCAAACTATTGGTACAATGAAGAACCAAACATAAATAACATAATCATTTTTAATTCTCTATTTGTCATCTTAGGCTTAGGATCTGAATTTAACAAGAACATGCTGAACAAGCAGATTTACAGATTTTGTAGATTACAAAGCACACATGTGCGCACACCACGCCAAAAAACCCACCTCTGAGGTTGTCTAAAGATGGCTTAGGGAAGATTGTCAGGCTGGATTGCTCACGCTCCACTATCCTGAGTTTTCTAGTTTCAAAAAACTGAATTAAATTTGGAATGAGAATATCAGTGCCACATGTTACCGTTTCTTAAGGTGCTTTTGAGTTGCTTCTTTTTGTTACATATAAATTTAGTCCGTGACACAAATGTCATTTTGTGCTTAGAAAAGCCAATGAACTAAAGCAAAACTTGGAACCCAGTTAAAGTTAGTTATGATTAAGAACTAAATAGATATTAACCATGACCTAATGAAACTGATCACCTGGACTTTGCAGAAATAGTTTTAATAAATGGAAGAGAATTTCAAATAATAAGGGAAATCTTATAGAGGTGAAAGTACACAACAGCCCTGGTGCTGAAAGACAAGTGTTTTTACCACTTACCTCCAATTTGAATTGCCATCTGAAACTAGTATTTCCTTTAGGCTGGGAGATTTACCTCAGGAAACATTGCTGATATATATAGGCAAAATTACACAAAAAGACAGGGGTTAATTCTTCATCCCAGTGCTATTTGTTTTATGTTCCTTTCTTCCATTCTCCTTCTCCCTCCCATTCCTGCTACTTTTAACTTAAAAAAACACAAGAGTTTTTTATGTCAGATCGCTTTTGTTTTATCTAGTTTGTGTTTTGACCCATTAACAAACATGAAATCAAATGGCTATCAAATCTGTTCACCTAATTTAGTCATGTTTTTAAAGGATCAAAATGTTTGACATGACATCATTGTTCAGAACAGGACATTCACTTTCATTTCTTCTGTTTTTTATTAGAATAACTGCATTGAATGTAACAAGACGTTGTGTTTTGTGAGTGATGATTTGTGCTGTAACCTTACTACTAAAACCAAACCTTGCTTCACACTATATATATTGTTGTAGTTCAGTGACAGAGCATTCATCTTGCACATAGAAGACCCCACATTCAATCCCCAGTATCTTCTCAAAGGTAGTATAAACCATTTCAGTACTATTCTTCAGAAAACTGCATGCATGAGTTCATCTAGTGGCCAGGAGTTGAAAGAATCTTTTCTTTTACCTTACAAAACACATTTGGTAAAATATGTATACAGCAGAAATAAACATTAAATGATCTCCGGATGGTTGCAGCTCCTTGAAGTTTAGACTATGTACTTACGCAAAAGGATGCAGGTTCTTCTGTTTTGCTGTGTTAATTTTTTTTTAATCACTTTTTCCTTCTAAAAACAAATTTGGGTAGAAAAATAACACTCCCTTGGGAAGAAAGTACACAGTATACAAAAGTATATAATTATATGTGGAAATATACAAAAGTATATAATTATATGTGGAACTTAAAAGAGGGGTTGTTCAGTACTATAAATAATAATAATAATAATAATAATAATAATAATAATAATAATAATAATAATAATAATAATAATAATAATAATAATAATAATAATAATAATAATAATAATAATAAATAAATAAATAAATCCTGTGCAAGGCCAGAGTCTAGAGCACAATGAGGCCATGAAAAGCATTCAGACAAACCTATCATCACATCACCTAGAGAGGAAGGTTTAATGGACATATTAAAAATTAAAGACAGGAACTCCTGACAACTATGAGGTGTGGGGGTTAAGAGCGACAGTGCTATCTCATCACTGTATGTGTGCAATGTTTTTATGTGTATTCTTATTCTGATGTTACAACTGAAGGCTGATAGAATGTTATAGAGATGGAAAACTGAGAAGTCAAGTGGAAGCCAACTTGTTTGAATGTATCATGTTAAAAAATTAACAGCAGCAGTAAAAGGACTATCTTTTCTTCATGCTATAGTTCAACATCAACATTACTAGTTATATAGCTAACCTGACTCCTTTGTCCTGGCAGAGTACTGAGTGAAGGCTAAGAGAAAGTCTGAGTGCATTTCCTCCTATCTGGCTTAAGACTTTCACCTGATGACTGACACTGTTGCTAGGCAAATGAAAACAGAAGGCAGCTAACAGGAAGCAAAATGTTAGCTAACCGGTCACACCTCCTGAAACCCTTCTCTGCTGTATTTTTTTCACAAGGGGCAGCAAATAAAAGGTCAGGGACTGATGGGGAGGTACTAATATCATTGTCACCGAACTAACTCTAATCCCTTTGAGAACCATGCAGGAGTGGTGGCACAAAAATGTGAGTCCTCCCGATCCACTTAGGATCATGTCTGTTTTGAGAGTAAGAAAATTCTCAAAAGGGCATCCACACAGAACTCTGAGAGCATTTCCCATAAGAGAAGCGCTGTCAAGACTCTGAGATCTGAATTTAGCAGGATCTATATCCTGAGCTTGAAGAATGCACTGATCCCAGTTCCATTACTTTACCATGTGCTAGACCAAAAGTGACTCTGGGGCCAATTCAGAGCCCTCTAGTTATAAATCCACCTCATTAACATATTCCAGTAGGAGGAGGATTTTTAAAAAGCAAGACCAAAGCAATATTTGTAGCCTTGAATAAGAAAGTGCATATTCAGGGCAAAGGTATTACTGCCATATTTTCAGATTGCTTACCTGTATTTATCTGTGTGTGATTGTTTACTGGTTCTTCTGTGATTAAATGTGTGCCATGTATGATCTGTGTTTTGGAAGACCATGGAAAGAAAATTGACTTTCACTGGGAAATTAGAGTATTTTTTTAAAATATTATTTATCAGGATTACTTATCAAGTCCATAGTGGTTTGGACAAGTTAAGAGTGTTCTGTCCTGATCTGTTTTCTTGAAATGTTGACATCAACATAATTTCATTGAAAACATCATATCCAAAATGCATAATGCTTATTGTGACCTAATCATTTTGTTTATGTCATGGACTTATTCATGCTAAGAGGGACAATTCTCAATAAATGTCACTAGAATATCATCATATATTTTCCAGATAAGGCTTTAGCAAAACTGTAGCCCAGTCTGACTTTTTATGAGCTCAGTAACTACTTATTCATTACAATGTTCGTGGTACTGATCTGAAAAAGGGCATCTTGCAGGGGAAAGATAATGCTTCATTCTGAAATCCCTGTACCAATCTATTTTTCTTATCTCAAGATTTCATATATATTTTTGCAATGCCAAATAGAATTCTTGAAACCCATGAGAATAGGAGTGAACAACTGAGAGATTTTAGCACAAAAAAGAGCTAAGTTTTTTTTCTCCTTCTTGTTCCCTTTCGAATTTTGCCCTCCAGATGATGCTTTACTATGACAAAATGAGCATTATGTTGTACGTTATCTAGAATTTTCCAGTGAGAAATATTTCCATCTTACTTTGTGCAAGTGGGTTTATTTTTTCTAGTAAGTTACGACTATATAACAGTCATATTGCTTGTGTGAGGATTGCTTGACTGACGTAAATGGTCATCTGACCCAATTAAAACTGGAAGAGGAATCTCAATTTCATATGAGGCAGGACTTTGAATTGTTAGGTAAATGAAACCATTTTGCATGTAGCCTGTCCATGGTTTATCTTTATTTCAGGCAAAGTTTAAAGCACACAGGAGCAGCTGCAGTGACTTGCCATACCAACATGAGCTTTAAAAAAAAATATTCCAAAACATTCACACAGTGGTTGTTGTATGTAGACCTGCCCCCTAGATATACACAGAACTTTGCTGTACTCAGTTTCTGTAGACATTAAAACTAAATAACCATCGCTGCCTATAAAAACTTGAGTATTGTTATTTTATGATTGCATTATATGTTATAGCTATCTGTGAATATTTGGATATAATTACAATATTCCAAATATGGTATAGTATATGTCGGGGGGGTCAGTTTTTTTATTCATTGGAGTGAATGGCAACTCTCCTTTCATATTTCACTGGGTGAAAGTCTGGCTAGCGTATGTTGGGCTGAGGAATTAAAATAGTAACCAGTTGGACCCATAAATCATCTGGGATTTTCTTCATGTGGTTAAAAGATGTCAGAATCTATGAAAATGATCTTCCTTTGTTATTTACTTTTGTGCAAAAATTACAAAGAAATAATTGAACACGATATGAAACAGTGATGGATGGATAAGTGTTTAGATAGATAGAAAAACACACACATCCAATTTAGAATCCGCTAAAAGAGGCTAGTTATGAATATACCGTACTTTCTTAAGTCTTACTAAAATTATATTAAACATTGCAACAGTTGGGAAAGTCACATACCACTCAATTCACAATTTAGAAATACATTAACTATGTATTTTAAATGTTCAATGAGACATTCCCAAGTGAATGTACATTCAGTAGTGATCACACTGTTGTCACCCTGTACATTTCATCTTACTCAGCCAATGTGTTTAATGTCATTTCCCAGCCAATGAATGTTTTATCTGCATTTATTCCAAAGAAACATGTGTGAGAGAGTGTGTGTGTATTAAATATCCACAAATCACCACTGGGATCAAAGTCTTTTAATCAGTTAAAGGGCTTAAGCATAGTCCAGATTTTCTGCTAAAGCCTTTTAAATTATGAACTAAGTAACAACATTAGGCATGTTGAGAAGTCGCTGCTTTCCTATTAAATTGAACAGAAGCTGAGTGGAAGTTTGAGCAAAGGCATTTTAATTCCAATTTCTGCTTGTGTAGAAAAGGATGCACCTGAACCTGAGAAATCACCTTTGGGCCCCCTCTCACATAAAGAGCGGATATCATTTCGAGACCATCCGGTTCACTTCAGCGGTGGATGGGGAAGTGGCAAAAGGAAAGCAAAACCTTTGAAATACTAGTTGGATCTTCAGCATTTAAAACATATGGGGAGCTGTTTCTTTTCAGGACAGACATGTGAGTTGCCATCATGTTGGGATTCTGCAGCCAAAATTTGCTTAAGCACTAGGCATGTACCTTTTGTTTTATTGTGTGTAATTTTCCAGTTTTTCATATTTTCAGGGCATTAGTTTTAATTAATGAAATGTATTACTATCTGAAATTTATTTTTGCAATAGAGCATTGTATAAGAGTCTATCAGTGACGTGTACATTTCAGTTTATCCACAGTACTTGATTTTGATTTTGTAAGGCTATTTTACTCAATCAACCTAATCAACAGTTTAAACTCATAACATCCTAATCAGGGAAACAAAGCAGGTAAAAATTGGCCCAAATCTAAATATCTTGCTTCATTGCTTTGAAGATTGTTATTACTGTATATATTGTTAGGGGAATATTATAACTTTTTTCATGTTGATGAGCTAAATGTGTGTTATATATGAAAGCATTGGCTTCTGCTCAGCAGTTGCATGCACTGATAGACCTGAAAGGATGAATATTCACAGGGGATTAAAATTCTGTAATATGATATTAACATCTGTTTCATAATATTAAATTATGTTTATCATTTTGTGGGGCTCTGGCAGCCTTTTTTCTTTGCAGGCTTGTTATCTTTTATTATAGAATTAACACAGTGATTTGTCCAAGCTTCGTAGTCAAGAAGAATCTTTTGTTGTTGTTGTCTTATAAATGGTTTTGCTATTTCTGTGCTATTGATAATATTATTGTTTTTATTGCAACAATGCGTACTGAAGCAACATTTCTGGTAAACTAAAGCAGCATTTTTGTTAACGTGGTACAAATTGCTGATGGAATCGGGGTAGCGATTTTTTGGTTTTAAACTCTTCTATTTGCTTTTATGTGTTTTTCTGCCTTGATCTATTCAGAACTACGGTTGCAATGGGAAAGCGGAGACCTCAAGTCTTCAGTCAATAAAGAAAAGATGTATTCTTAAATTGTGGCGATGTTTGGAACATATTATTCATTCTCTGACACAGTAAAGTGACCATCATGTTGTCTATTTTCATTAACGTCTTCAGATTAATATGGATTGAACTTTTTTTCTGGGATTGCTACAGGGAATCTATAGAAAACAGGGAAGCTACATAGGCAGCTATTTTCTAGGCAAAAAAAGGTGGCGAAGAATTACATTTTAAAACACTTAAAATACAGCTAAACAGATGGCCTCAGTTTTTAGGACTATATACCTAATCCTTGAATCCTTGAAAATCCAAAGTCCCAACCTAGCCTATTTTAAAGTAGAAAGACGATTATGCAGATAATATATTGGTTAATCTCCATTTAACAATATTTTACAACTACCTTGTTTCCCCCAAAATATGACCTACCTCGAAAATAAGCTCTAGCAAGATTTTTCAGGATTTTTGAGAATGCTCAAAATATAAGCCTTATATAAGTGTTATATAAGACATCCCGTGAAAGTTAGCCCTTATGCATCTTTTGGAACACAAATTAATGTAAGACCCTGTCGTATTTTCAGGAAAACTTGATAGACAGTCCAGGTCAATATCTATCCTACATAATTTTGTTCTGGGTGATCAACACTTTTATTCTTAAAAGTATTTTGCTTCCGGTGTGGTTAAATGGTTAAAGTATGGATAGATGGCAGATATTCACAATTCCAGATGTTTGTACATCAACTCAAATGTGCACACCATGCTTATGTACATATTTGTATGTATATATACCAGAGATGTGCACGAACCTAAAGTCCTAAATCAAATCATAGCAAATCCAAACTGGGCGTAGGTCAAACTGTTTGATCCAGAACCTATGACTAGCCAGCCAGTTCATCAACAGTTTAAGAACTCCTTGCTCACCTGGGCTTCCTCCAGTGTTGTTTGAGCTGCTCCAACCTCCAGCCATTATACACTGAGCTTCCTCCATTCTTTTGCATTGTTACCTTCTCCATTGTGTCTTTGAGGTTTTCCAGAGGACCATGTTCCATCTCCACTTTCCAATGGCCTCTGACAAATCTGATGTACTTTCATCTCATCCACACAAATGGACCTGAAGAAACTGCTTATTGTACAGAAAAGACCTTTGTGCAAGTTAACCCTTAAGGAGGAAATAGCCCTCCTTCAGGGTTAACTTGCACAAAGGTCTTTTCTGTTCTTACATGTTAATCTGGATCAAAGAGTAGCTAAGAGGACCTCATCTGGACAGGACTAGCATGGTTTGGATAAGAACTGTACTAATCCAGACTAGTGGTAGACCAGATAAATAGTCTACATCCTTGCTATCAATCTGATCTTGATCAAGGAAGGGGCATCCACATGTAGAATGGATCTAGGAAGGTGGGCATGGTGGCAAGTAACATGGAGTTCCAATACAGAAAGACAACTTTGCAACTCCTCCACAACAGCAGCTGCATTTATGGTAGTGGTGTCTTTAAAACACCTGTGAAGACACCTCACATCTGTGGCAATAAATAACCTTTGCATTTGTACGTGAAAAGATAAGTTAATTCTCCCAGTAGTGGTTGGTGAAGGATTACACTATATTAGGATTTGTCATTTAACAAATCCTAAAAGTGTTATGTGGAACACATTTAAATTAATAGAACTGTCTCGTAAAGAATTTTTTAGGCAAGGATATTCATTTGTTTCACTGCAGTTCACTTCCCAACTCAGCAAGATTTCTCAAATATTGTAGAGTGGTTTCCTGTACATGGATGGAGCAGAACTTGCTGAAACATTATGGCAGGGTGATCATATAAAATTGAGGCTGAGACTAGAAGCTCAAGTTAATTCTTCCAGCCATGATCTCTTAGCAGTGGAAAGAGGCTTGACAAATTATAATCCCAATTCTCTAAAACAATGGAGGTTTCAGGATGCTGAATTCTTAAAACTCTGTGACACCTTCAGGCTGTTCTCCAGTATAGCTAAATTGGGAATACATGTTTGGAATCCCAATATTTATTATATATGGTCCTGCAGTAATTTGTGGGGCTTTAGGCATACTTTACAAAGTCAGGGTTCTAAACCCTTTGTCTGTTACGTAGATGAGATAGGAAAAAAAGAGCTTTTTGGTCCAATAGCCAATGTGTAGTATTTTGTACGTGTGTGTTTGCTGAACATGTAAGTGTGCATATCAAAACCCATGTGCAAAAGTGCAACATTGTTGTGTGTGTGTTTGCCTTGAAAGAAATTGTACTACAAGAGGTTTAATTCATCTAACTTTAAGCCACCAGATTTTCACCAGGAATGTGTGTGTAGGCATGCACTCTGATAAGCTGCTGTACAGTCTGCAGCCATAAATATTATCTGACCAAGGCTAATGTAATCCCGAGTGTGATCAGTGTCAACAGATGTGGGAAGAAGGGGGATATGATAGGAAAAAGAGGTTTGTATGAAACAAGTGTCTGGATTCCCAAGGAACAGAATTTCACATTGCAACATATGGTCCCAAGTCCCACCTGCAGTATTCTTTATTTCAACTTGGCCACTTCATTTTCTAATAAAAATGCCAGATTCTCTGCACTTGTCATCAGCCGCAAACAAAGTCCTTTTCTTGCTGTTCAGTTTTGTTTGTGGTTGCTGTTGGTGAGTGCTCTCGAAAGTTAACAACAATAGAGTGACTGCAGTTAACAACAGTAGAGTGACTACGTGGATAGCAGAAATCTTAACTTTGGTCAGGAATCTTCCTGAACGATTGTATGACAAACTTCAGTATAATGGGAAAGGGAATCTAAGGATGTATTCATACCGTCAGCTACCCTCCAGTTTTGATGAAATTTCCTTTTCCTAATCCCTAATGGAATCAAGTGGTGCTGACAAGACAACCTATCAAAACCCTATGAGAACAAGCCTTTAAAAGGGATGTGCAGGAATGTTTTGTGTGGTTTTTTGTATTTGATTTTATTGAATCATATGCAAGAAAATTCGTATTCATTTGAATAGATCCCCTTTGAATGTCGTGGGATTTGAATTTGATACGAATGTTCAATCCCATACGGATGCCATGTGGATGCGTAGGAATCCTATTCATATCCCGTACGAGTCTTCATACAAATGTATCAAAACATTTTATTTGGATTCAAATATCAATCTTCTAATGTGCCAAAATTCTATTTGAATACGAATGTCCCAGTTCAGTCATCCCTACCCTTGAACCATACCAGTTTCCTTCAGGGCTGCCTCACACCAGATGAACGAAGCCTTTGAAGGCAATGGCAGAATTGTTACTTGCTGGGCTGAAAGAAGGGAGGTATGTAATCAAATCTAGGTTTCAACAACAAACTTAGAACTGCCTCCAGAGGGCAAGTGGCAATCCAGGATCTAAACAAGGCACTGCAATTGCCTCTGCTGCCCTTGCCAGACAGGAAGAGAAGTTGTGGTCTTACCTTCAGGTTCGTCAGCAGCTTTCAAAATCAGTTCACTTGGGGCTACTGAAAGCAACGTAAGCACCCACCTACTTCCTTTTGTTGTTTATGTGTGTTCTTGCCTGGCAGGCCCCAAGTGAGCTGATTCTGAAAGATGTTGACACATCATTGCTGGGTTTCCCGTAATAGTGACGTTATGGATTTTCAGGCCCTTATAATGGGTACTTTCTTTCTTTTTCTTTCTTTCTTTCTTTTTTTGGAACTCTCTCAGTGTCTGCTATTCCCAATATATTGCTACAAGCATAGGAAGAATTATATTTCATGTCTTAAGTTTCAACGACAGGAAACAACCCTCCATCTGAACAAAGGAATGGATGACAAAGATCTATAACATAATTATATCTTACTAGAGTTATCTTGTCACACCCAGAAGCTAAAATTCCATCTTGAAAAATGCCCTATTTGAATTCCGTCTTGAAAAATGCCCCACTTAAATATCTGAGATCTCATGAGAACATGCCTTCTTGATCAAACAAATGTCCTAGGTTTCAGCATTCAGAATATCTCACCTCTAGCTTTGATGGTGGTGGGGAAATGCTAAAAATGTGTCCAGTCCATCTTTTGAGGAAATACCTATAAATCCTGATTTCATCTCCCAGTGACATTTTCAACCTACAGGAGGGACTATACTCAAGACAGAAGAGGAAAAGATGAATGAACTTTTGTCTCCTACCTATCCATCTCTAAGCAGAAGCGGATAAACTAAACAAGCTCTGCAGCTGAAATCTCTAGTAAAGTATAGTAGTTCTTTGGCAAGTGTGCCATGAAATTTTTGGTTAAATCTATGACACAGTTGTTCCAAGATAAAGTCACATTAAATAAAAGGGTAGGTATGAAATAGCAAGTTGTGAGGGTAGTGTTAATTCAACTAAGAAATAGAAGGAAAATGTATTCTAAAGGTATCCAGGATCTCATGAAATGAATGCAATGTCCTACTTCTTTCAAAGACTTCTCTGGAAAATGTTTGAGTTTGAAAGAGTTTTCTGAAGTTCTTGAACATTTTTGAAGTAGATTTTCTTCCCCTTTCCCTCAAGGGTGAGTTTATGCAACAGTTAATACTATGTTGAGCAGATTGTGAGTGAGCAAATCCCTTTTGAAGGGAGCTTCAGAACCATCAATTTGCCACTTTTTAGACGTTTAACACATTAACATTTCTTTTTCCTTTCCTTCCATAACTTTGTGAAACTGTCAAACTTCTCTGGACCTTTTTTGAAAGCTCTGGTGAGTTCCCACCACCTATGTAAAGGTTTCTTGCAATATCATCTGTTAGTTAGAGGTGCCAAATAATTGTTTGTGTATTAAAATGGTTACCTGACCCCCAAGAAGCATCCCAAAGAGGAAAAGGGGAGATTGCAGCCACCAATAGAAGCAGTACTCTCTGGTCTATTGACCAAAATGGATGTGGATTGGATTGATTGTTTTCCATGGAGCTTGCGTCTCTTTTCAGAGGCATCTTGCTTCCTGGTGGAAGCTGGGATTCTCACACATGCAGCATTCACCCCCACACTCTGTGACATTCATATTGCCAAGCCTAGATAGGATTAAGCTCTACAGTGTTTAAAACTGTTATTCACCAGAGAGCAGTAGCTGCCTTAAGATAGAACAACTAGGCCAGAAAATGAAAAAAAAAATTGCACACATTTCATGACTTTGTAACCTAGAGGACAAAGACCTTTACCCTCTGCCAAATCTGAGACAAAATGGGTCAATTACATACTACCCTCACTCAAACTTCATTTTCCTGTACCCACTTACTTGGTAGCAAACCTGACAATCATTTCACCCCTACACAAGTCTGGGGTACAAGAGAACCCCTAGAGCACTGCTAAACTTCAGACTAGTATCCATCCAAGGTGGGGAAGTTTCATGCAACTCCCGTGGGTGGATGGAATATGTGGCAAACACCTTCTTGAGTAGTGCAGGAGAAAACCATGTGCATTTCCTCCATAGTAAAAACCCCACTATGGCAGAATTTTAACTGCCCTCTTAATTGGGTCCAGTGGGAACACGTAAACTCAAGACAATGGGGTGTGAGGGTGCAGAGGCATCAAGCAGAAGCACTTTGAGAGAATAACTCCTGGGAGCAGTAGGTGTGCCTTTCAGAATTAAGCTCTCCTGCGTGGAGCAGGACTGCAGCCTAATGGTTCTGGCAGCAAATGTTCTGGACTACCAGTATCAGGTAATTTTGAAGTTTCCCATCAGTCTGGACAGGACAGCAAGAACAGTAAACAAGAGCTGAGCCAGCAGCTCAGGTCCCACTGGCTGCCTCTCACCGAGTGTGCCATGGAAGTATTGCAGCTTTCTCTGAGAAAGCTGCGGAGAGGCTGCTGGAGTCTGGACAGCCCGTGGTGGCTTCATAGAAGGTAATCTGCGTTTTTTTCTCTAACATTGGATTTTATTCTGTTGATCTGGATACAGCCATCACTCTTCTTTTGATCACATCTAAATGAGATTGGATCTCATGGGGTAAAGGCATTTCCTAATGGCACAGAACTTTTAGTGCCATCCCACTCCCCTTTGCAGGGGAAAGAAGTTGTTAATCCACTTCCAAATCAATTATCAGCCCCAAATCAATTATCAGTCCCAAATCAATTAGCCCCAAATCAATTACCAGCCCCAAATCAATTATCAGTTCGTGTAGTTACATCCTTATTAAAGAGGAGGTGGAGGACTAGAAAATCCCCTTCAGACGGTGAAACTGGCTTTTGAGGGAGAGAAGCCTCAAATGCCAACACAGAGACGCTCAGCCTTAAGACTGAAATTAAAATGATGGCCCTTATAAACGCAGCAGGCACACCGTAGCAAATGGCAAATGCTTAGCACCATATATGCTTCTTCTGAACAAGCGCACAGGTCTTTCGGCTCCATGCGGATCACAAGTGACACGAAAGCGAAATCATACGATTAGTGCCTTGAGAATGAGCCTTGAGAATGAGCTGGAGCATCGGATCTGAAAGTAGACTCGATTGCCGGGCAAAACAGCTTTCTCCTTTGCTGTAGATCACTCAGTACAGAAAAAGCCAAGCCGGGGAGGGATTTCATCCCTCCGACTCCTTTTCAGCCTATGCCAAGCCTTTGATCAGAAGCACAGACCCACCCATCCAGGTGGACTCCACACAGAGGTCTTCAGAAAACATGAGCGCTATAAACAACCCGGTTTTGCTAGTGGCTGGAGCGAAGCGTGGCACGCCCTTACCTATTGCAGCGCCACTCAAAATCCTAATTCCCACCCCCACCCCTTCTGTGATTTCCCGAGGCCAAAGGCAGCGATCGGGCTCAGCGGTTATGAGCAGCGAGCGAACCTCTTCGCCCCGAGAGCCGCAGGACAGGCGGGGCGTATTAAACCTCAACCGAAGCGGGTTCGTTTCCAATCGCAGATGAACGAAGCTGTCCCGGCGGCTACGGACGCCGGCAGGATAGAAGGACGCGGTGCGGGCTGCGAAGACCTCGGGGAGCTCTCTGTATGACCCACTGCGGGAAAGCAAGACCAGCCGTGAGGCCAAACCGAGACGACCTTCGTGGCGCTCAGCGCGGCTAGAGGAGGCGGCGTTGAAGTGCGCGTCTTCTCGGGGACGGAGCAAGGGGCCGCTGCCCCTTCGGACGCCTCGAAAGGAACGCGGCCCCTTCTCTGAGTTAGACTCCCGGGTAAACTTCTTTCCCCCCATAAACAGCGCTGCGTTGCCACCTCGCCCGCTGCGCTGCTCCCAAAGCAAACACCGTCAAGCAATTCAGGCGGCGTTTCATGGCCCCCTCAGCCGGGCGCTAATTCCTACGCCGCGCTGCCCACACGGGGATGGATCTCGACTCCAGCAGGCCTTTAAGGCGGCGGGGGGGGGGGGGGAACGGTGGCAAAATTTCGCGGCCGAAGCAGTTGCAGGCAGCCGAGACGAGGCGCCTTTTGCCGGCCGCGCACCGACAAAGGCCGCCCTTGTCTGGTTCGGGGAAGCAAGGCCGATGCGTTTGCTCAGGGCCTTTTTGAAGTCGAGGACAGGCCCCAGACGCGTCCCTGGGATTCGGGCCGGGATGGTAACGAATAAATCAAGCGAGCCGGCCATGGGAAGCGAAGGGGCTTTTAAAAGGGCCGTGCGCTGGGTGTCGAGGCCGCTGCGGCCCTTGGCCGACCGCTTCTTCTGGGAAGTCGCAAGAGCAGGTGGGCCAGGCGTCTCTGTTCAGCCTCGCCTTGTGTTTCTCAGACGAGCGGGCGAAAGGCCACGGGAGCGCGCCGAGGGAAAGCCGTGGGGCTCTGAAGGGAGCGCCCCCGAGCAAGAGACCCTGCGCCTTTCTGCACTAGGCCTTATTCTGGAATATATCCCAGAATAGGGACCTGCTACCTGCATGCCAGTGCGGACTGTGGCAGGCCCCAGGTGAGGCCCGTCATAGAGTGTTTTTCCACTGTCACTAGAAGTACCCATTAAGTACCCATTAATGGGTACTTAATGGGTACTTCTAGTGACAGTGGAAAAACACCCATAGTCTGCATTAGCTTGTGGCCGGCGGCCCGGTATGCCGAGATATATTCCAGAATAAGGCCAAGTGCAGAAAGGGCCCATGATTAAACGTTTACTTTTCAGCAGGGGAGGGAGACCAGGATAAAATAAAAAATCTTAGCCGCTAACAAAGGCCCAAGCCTGTGCGCACATAAACGATTCCCAGGAGCTCATTGCTAAAGTGAAGCTGCAACCAAGGAATCCTGCTGATCATGGAGGACTCTGCTGCTAGGGAAAGGCCTGAGTCAGGCAAGGGAACGCGCTCATGCAGGGTGCTGCTGTTGTCGGGTGCCACTGAGTAGGGGCTGGCTCCTGCTTGACTCCATGGGTCCTCCATGTGGCAGTTTTCCTGGCAGAGCCATAGAAGTGGTTTGCCATAGCCAACTTCCGGGAAGAGACTGGGGAAACTGGTAACCCTGTGCTTTTCAGGCAGTTTCCTGTGCCACAAAATATATTTCTTACCTTGTTTATCTCACACAGAGGAAATCAGAAGTATTTCCCTCATTTGACCATTTAGTGCTTATAAATATAGACCCAAGAGAATTTGAAGTGGCACCAAGACCTTGTTGGTCAGAACATGAAAACGGAAGGAGTCCACCTGATGGATTCACTTTTGTAATCCAGTTTCCAAACCAAATGGAACCCCAATCTGGGTCAGAACAAAGGAGGAAAATGGAGGGAAGCTACTTGTGGGAGAAATGGAGGCTTTCAGGAAAAGCTACACCTGAATGAAAGCTACTGACTGCAAATGTACTTTTGAAATGAATAGAGAAGCTTTAGGTGAAATAGAAAGATGTGGTTTGCTTATTCATGTTGCATGCCTGCCAGTACTGTCCAATACCAAAGGGCAAGAACTTTGTACAGCAAAGCAGCTGCCAAGAACCACAAAGGGTTACTTCCATATAAAACTGCTTTCCTGTGTGGGGAAGTCGAAGAACTGTACTGAATAGTCATTAGGATTCAAGAGAAAAACAGGCCTGGTACACAAATTGGACAAAAACATTTGTAGACTGAAATGGGGGGGGGGGTGCCTAAAACTCAGATGTAGACAATTTTTTTCAGAAATAACTATTGAGAGCAATACAGCACAATGTCTTTTCACACCCAAAACTAAGGTGGTAAGATGAATTAGGCTTTGATTTCCATCAGTAACACTGTTTTGGATGGAGAGAATGAGAAATGCGGTTAAAAAGCTATTGAAGTGTTTCCTAACAATTTTGAGAATAAAGGTTTAGGGTGAGTTGCAATCTTTCTTCCATATAAAACTGCTTTCCTGTGTGAGGAAGTCAAAGAATTGTATGGAACAGCCATTAGCGTTCAAGAGAAGAACAGGTCTGGTACGCAAATTGGACAAAATCATTTGTAGACTGAAGTGGGTCTGTGTGCAGAAGAGGAATGAAAATATGACAGCAGGATGGGAGCTTATTTCTGAAACAGTGCTTGAAAATACATAGCATGCTTGCAAAAAGAAAAGTGGAGGCTGCAGAGAGGTTAGAATACCCTTGAATTATGGTGGTGAGCAGGCAAGAAAGATCCACAAAGTTATTTGCCTTATTCAGGCCACATGACATGAGATGTGCCACATATACCTGCTGATTGTTCATTATAGTCTGGCTTTTTCACACCAGCAGCTGACTTTTTGGAGCTGAAAAGGAAAACATCTTGCCTTCAGTATGGACAAACATCTGAAGAAGTAGGCTTAGGCTACCGAAGAAGTAGGGTTAGGCTACTAGACTACCTTGCCATATGAATTGTAGATTATTTACCTTCTAAGTGAACCTGAGAAGAGTGGGGTGAGGGGATTGTGACCCCAGGGTCTGTAAATCCCCATAGTCTTTCTTGGGGTGGGGGGTAGAAAAATCTGTTCTGCAGCCCATACTGGCTCTGAGTATCCCTGTTTCTAGGAGAGTGCAACGAAATGCAGATCCATTTCATAACACTACCTGCTCATAACTGTACTGGACTAGGATACTAAGGATTGCACAAGGGTTTGATTTTGCCTTCTGCTAACTTTTTCCCTAATGAAATTGGTACTGCTATACTTTTCAAACAACTGTTTTTGTTTAAATAAATCTTCTTTATAGTTTACTGTCTTGAAAAGCCAATGTGTACATCTGCATGCTTTTTGAGTTAACTCGGCTATTAGTCAACATTCCTCTTCTGCTTCAGAAGCACCTAACAGTGTTTCTTATTTTGGAGGTGCCCAAAGTTTCCTCTCCAATACTTTTTCTCCACAAGGACTAGAGTACACAAGAATGGCATTGTTGTACGGCTGCCAAAACGTTTGACGTTATTGCTTTGGTAAGGAAATAAAAATCCATGGAAAGTGCACTAAGAAAGAGGGAATTTTGCCATAATCGGTTGCCACCATTCCATTATGAAATAGCTAATGGGATTCACCACCTCCTGGAGGAAAATAAATTGTACGGGCAATAGATTCAATTTCCTACCTGAAATTTCCTATGCATGCTCACTGTTGTGCACTTGTGAGTTTGTATCTTTTTTTTACCATGTTGGCAGCTACCCCAGGTGATTAAGGGAAACAGGTACTCCTAATTAATGGAACAGAACCTTAAACCTTCTCCCTGTAGAGAAGTGCATGAGTGACAAAATACTTGCAAACTACTTTTTAAACTCTAGGAACTTGTGATGATGACTTATTTTGGACCTGTTTTTAATCTCTCAATAAATATATATTTTTTAATTTTTATGTTTTTTACATTGAGGACAGTACAATGCCTGATACTATTCACTATTCACTAATGTTAGGAAGTCCAAAATCTTGCAAGACCCACTCACATCATGTTTGTTGCCTGGCTTTTTTCCTCCCCACTTTCAGGGACTGTTCTTGTTTTTGTATTTTCATTTTTTTTTTTTTAATGTTGTAAACCACCCTGAGACCTTCAGGTATAGGATGGGATAAAAATGCCAATAATAATAATAAGGGCAACTCTAGGTGTTACACAGAAACTGGCAGGAGAGAAGTAATAAATCTGTAGCAGACTGCACATCAAGGCTAGTCATAGCTTACTAGGAACCTGTCATGTAGAACCACAACATTTTGTGGATGCAGTTTTGGGAGATTTGTTTATTTTTCCCCATCAGAAGATTTCTTGGTGAGAGCTGCAGAAAACAATTTTGCCTTATCTAAGAAGACACTTTTGGTTCATGATGATCAAATGAGCTGTATTTGCTTAACTGGGCATCTTTTTCATTTTCTTTTGCTAATTTGGTTTTTACTCTTTGCGGAAAACACCTGTTTTGCTATCTGTTTGGTATTTTGACTTTGAATAAACCCTGTTACCTTTCCCTTCCTACTAAAAGCACCCTATGTGTGTGGGGTTTTTTTTCTACTCCCTTTTTATTCTATTGTACCCTCCTCTAGTTTCCATATCAAAGCTGAGGGGAAACAGCTTGGACTGCAGGACAGCAAATCAGGAGGAGAAAGGAAGTGAGAGACTCAGCACCCTATATGTAAGCCAGACACTGACAACTCAGTTTAACAAGTTAGTTTACCTTTGTGGATTGAGATCATCTTCTTTTTCTGTTAGCAAGTTTCCTGACTTTAGGGGAGAACAAAGGACCACAAATAATCTTTTTTTCTCCACAAGCAGACATGGATTGAAATCTTTCCAAGAAGACCCCCATGTCTGGTCACAAGGCTGCTAATTTATAGGTCTTTTGAACTGAAAAAGCTGTGACTCCAAACAAAATCGTACAGGTGACGGGCTTAGAGTCTCAGACTTTTGGATGCCTTGGACTCATTCTCAGCCTGGAAGCTTATTGTGTGGTTTTGATCTAGTTCCTCCCCTTCAGTCTGTCTTCCCTCATTGGGCTGTTTTGACGATACAATGTGGATGAATGGGTGGGGTCCTGGTATAAATCCCCTGGTGTTCTCGAAAGAAAAGGTAGCATGTTGCACAGAGTATAAACACAAATAATCCAGAATTAACAGTGAAAGTGAATTGCACACACATCAGCCGTTTCTCCATGAGACTAGTGAACCAAGAGTTACTCAGGATAAAAAGTGCACACAAAAAGGCATTTGTTCCCTAAAAATGGTAAGAAGTGAATTTGCAGAAATAATGAAAGAGGCATTTATGGAAGCCAGCAGCATAAGGGCCTCTGTTGACAGAGTACCCTGGACACATTCTCTCAGGTGAAGGAAGGAAGAAATCCATTTGAGATGGGCAGACTCTTCCCACAGAAACTCTGACTATGAGTACAAAAAATACTCCAGGTATAGGATAAATTGTAGAACGAGAATCATGTGACCTAGTAAAAATCTACCCTTGTTTCATGATCTCCAACATGATGATATCCTATAGGAACTGGTGTGGATTGATCCTGGAACTCTTTTTACCCTTTAATTACCCAATTGTGCCTGACTGTATGAATGTAGATCATCCTCTCTAGGAGCCATGGAAATTTCTCCCTTCTGCTAGGCACATTTAACTGCTGCAGGTGTCTGTGTGTGTGCATGAGAAAATATCTGAGACATACGCAAACATTTTTGCTTGTGCTGTCCTGAGATTTTGGAATGGGACAGGGAGGACACCACATCAGTATTTAGATGGCATGCTTAAAATACAGTTTCTGTCCTCTAGAGTTCAACTCAGCAAAAAGAAGGCAAAATCACATCTGCTGAAATATCATGCACAATCCCTATGGACCATTAAATTATCTTCAGGATTCACCTTGGCAGCAGGTTCATCTTTTCAAAGCAGCTAAACATATAGGGGCAAAAACTGGTGGTTGGAAGCAGGCCAGAATCTTTCAAACATGCAAAGCATCAAATAACTGTTCTGAATTCTTTCTTTCTTTCTTTCTTTCTTTCTTTCTTTCTTTCTTTCTTTCTTTCTTTCTTTCTTTCTTTCTTTCTTTCTTTCTTTCGACACTGATTTGAACTTTCCAAGAACTCTGCTTTCCCCGCAGATGCAGTTACTTGTGAGTTTGTGATTTCAGTCTCTCCCACAGGGCTTTCCTGATGCCGCATATTTTCATGAAGCCACAAAGGTGGGTGTCAGCTTGTTTTGGCAGCTGATCTTCCAATATGCTTCCAACTGAATCTTTTTTAATGAAAAGTCAGGTTCCCCACTTTACATCTAGTTTTGGCATGGCTTCCCTGGCAATTTGGTCTTGGCTGCAGCTTTCTGTTACATGGCTAACTAGAAATGTTGGCATTATTTGAATGATCAGCAAGTCAGGATCCAAGAACAGGAAAAACTCCATCTACACCTCAAGCTTAAAATTGGTAACTTAGTTATAGTTATTTATTGTAATAATGCTTCTCCTTTCAAAATGGAATTTAATTGTCTCCCTAGCAGAACACTTTGCATGGCTTTGAAAACCAATCAGTTGCCAGTATTTTACCAGGACATCTCATCTACCCTCATTTTGCAGTTGTTCAGTGGAGAAAATTAAGCACAGGTGTAACTTTTCATCTACATAATCACTTGCTAGACTCAGTAAATGAAATTTGCAAAATGTTCTTGCCAACTTTACTTGGGTGAGGATGCAAGCAAAACCAAGCAAGAACTTTAGATAATATTCTAAGAAGTTGTTCCCAATGGGTTAAATCTTGCAGACCAAAATGAGAGGGGGGCAGAGTGGGAAACAGCACCTTTGGAGGATATTGGAGGTGGGAGAGACACTTCAGTAAGCAACATTTGGATTCAGTATTAATGTCTTTGGGTCTTCACCATGGTCATCTGGTGGACATAGGTTATCAGTTCCCCATACTGATTAGCCCTCTGGACTAGAATACTGTAAAGGCTCTTTCCAACTCATAGATAGGCTGTATCTGCAAAAGAGAGAGAAAGAAAGAAAGAAAAAGAAAGACTTTGAGGCAGTAGCATGAGCCTTAATCTACATTAAAGGCCATAAAATGCACTTCCAAAATGCATTATCTGGCTTCTTATATAGATTAGAGATGGATTGGGAATACGGCTGTCCATGTGTTACCATCTCAAAGCCATTTTTGAGCTGCTTTTTAATTGCAGGCGCAACTTACCACTCTACATTCATAACTCAAAGCCATGATCCACCTACAGCTCCTTGCACACCCATCAAGCCACTTCTGAGATATAATCCAATGTAGAGAAGAGGAAGCCTAAGTTCCACTATGATGCCTGATGGGTGCACCTCATATGGTGAGTGGCTAAGGCGACGGGTGGCACCATCTCAGGACATCCAGAAGGTCTCCAGGGCCGGCTCTTTGAGTAGATAAATAATACAGTCTGCCAACTGCCAACTGCTTCTCTAGCCTGCTGAAATCCAGGAGCCTGTTTTCTTAATTCCTTGACCCAACCACTCTCAGGAAGGAGCAAGGTATGGCTTACATTGAAGTACCCCTGTCACATCAATAGGGTCATAGTATCAAAGGGAGCAGGGAAGAGAAAAGAAAGAGAAAAATATAACCTAATCTATGGTTTGTGGGTCTTTATGCCAGCTCAGCCACCCTGAGGCCAAATTTGAATAAGGTGCCCCGAAGAACTCATCTTTACCAAGCGGTCCCCTCGATGGTCCCTGGCTTTTGACAACCTCTGTCCGCATAGATCTGCGACATAAAACTCTCTGAGTGTATTGAATTGCAGCTCTGATGAACCCTCGTTTCACAGGAGAACACGAAAGTGGGGAATTCCCTTCGCCTCCCTTCTCCCCGATGTGTATATTAGCTGAAAGAAAATCGGGTTGAAAACAGTGCGACTGTTCAGTTCACACTGTATCCAACGTTCGTCCTCTTCTTTTGTCTTTTTCTTTTTTTTCGGGGAGGTAGGGCTCTCCCCCCTTTGCCTTTTTTAATGCTACCTGTGAATGTTTTCTTAACCGTCTAAGATGCTACAGCCCAGAAACACGGAGCTGGCAAGGCCGCCGGATTGCCCCTGTCTGCGCCTCCCTTCGCAGGCCAAGGTCGAGAAGACCCTGGTGAATCGCGTCCGGTTCCTTCTCAAATTCAGCCCTGGCGCGTTTCCCCAGGTTCGCCTCTTCTGCCGGGTCCATTGGCCAGAGGGGGACTCCCTTTGCTTCAGAGTAAGTGCCGGGGCTGTGGAGCACTCCCGGAGAGCCAAGATTGAACCCACACCCATCAGGGAATATGATTTCATCATCCGCCTTTAGTCTGGAAAGCAAGCATCAGAGCTTCGCAGACCCTGCGGGAAGAACCATCAGCAGTCCGGACCGCTTTCGAACGGGTGCAGATCTTCTACAAGGAGCCAAGGCAGGCCTTTTCCAGGCCCCCCCAGTTGTTACCTCTCGTTGTCCTTCTCAGCCCTACCGCGCTTCGTGTCCAGAGTTGCTCACAGTTCTTTGCTCTCAAGCCGGTTTCACGCCAAGCGCGCAATCGCCGCCCTGTGATGTTTGGCGGGGGGGGGGGGGAGTCAAGCGAGATTCGAGATCTAAAAGGCAATCCGCACTCTTCTCGAGGTAGCGGACAGTGTCGGAATGGGACTCGGGCAGCCCACCTCCGAATCCCCACACGCCCACAAGCTCCGACTTTGCATCTGAGATAGACTTTCACCTGACAGTTGGTCTCAAGATAAAATGGAGAAGAGGGGCGTATCCGTTACCTCAAACTCCATGAGGAAGCAAAGGGACACTAATGTATAATTTGAAAGAGAGAGGGGGGGTACTTTCTCTTTGACTGCGCCTAGCTCCTGCCTTCCAATAGCCCGCAGCCTTCTGCATATAACTGTTTTTTGCCTCTAGAATTTGCAGTCCCGGGTGGCTGGAAAAGTGCTGCACCTCGGGGGGGGGGGGAGAGAATAGAGCTGCTCTGTTCGGCTGAATGGCACGGACATGCCGCTTTCTTGCCTGGACCAATGACTCTGGCAAAGAGAGCAAAATGGGCTCCTCATATCATGGAAACGGCGGGCGGCCAAAGAACTTGCACGCTCAAGATCAGGGGCCAGCCAAATGCTTCAAAAGGGCTTCTGTTTGCTTCCTGGGTCCCTGGCAAAAAAAAATGCTGCCCTTGCCCAGCGACGATTAATACCGTTGGATTCTTTTCGTCCTGCACTGCTCGGATGTTTTTCTGTGACAAATACTTTCTGGAACTGCAAACACTCTATTCTGCCTCGTGCCACAGATTTACGCCTGTCGTTCTGGCAAGAAAAGTGCTGCTCTTTGCTTTCCCTCTGCCTTAGCGTCTCAAGGACCCTATGCTGGGGGCACCCAGTGACCTTTTGTGGTTGAGCAGCAGGGACCGAAGCCTGAGGATTTCTAAGTCCCAGTCCAACGCTTAAGCCACTACACTGCCCATGTTGCAGCGTGTGGGTTTCTGCAGCACTAGAGCAGAGCATCTGCTTTGCCTGGAGAAGGTTGCTGATTTAGTCTCTAGCACGCCAGAGAAGAAGGGCAATAGTTAACCAGTGTCATGCTGTTGCCAGGGAAACTGCGTAAGATGTGTCCACGTAGTCACCAGCATGACTCCAGGATTATTATTATTATTATTATTATCATTATTATCATCATTATTATTATCATTATTATCATCATTATTATCATCATTATTATTATCATCATCATCATCATCATCATCATCATCAAGTACTTCACTTTGAACCTCGAGGGCTTTGTGCATTGACGCTGTTTAGCTGGTATTGCAGCAAACTCTTCAGGAGTGCATTGGGTCTCATTTTCCCAGCTTGTTTCATAAATGCTCAACATGAGGCAGGGTGAAGGTATTGTACAGCAAGGCCGGTTGTGTTTGAGAAGTGGGGACCAACATGGAGTGGAGAATTGCTGGAGTTCAGTCTTCGATGGAATCTGCAAACGCCTAGTTCCGAACTAGATCCCAGGGAAACGGGTTAGATTGTGGATTCCAAGGAGTGAAAAGGCGATAGACCCTATTTTCTGTGCATAGCCTGAACATGTGGATGTTAGCCACGCGTGCTTACCTATGTGTATTCAGTTTGTCTCTGAAGCCAGGGAAGAAGGGAGAGATAAAATCCGCTTTGGATGTCCACAGCATGGATGCGAGCTTATGAATCTCGGAATGGGTTGTAAACTTCGGTCCGCTGATACACAAAGTTGTGTATGTAACAATAACTTTGGTAGTTACAGCATTGATTTACTCTGCAACTCCGTTTTCTTAAAAACTCTTTAAGTTCTTCTGTATTTCTCTCTCAAAAGCAGCCCATGTTCGTGTAGTATCTAGATCAACTTGGCTGTGGACCGTGGTTGGTTGGTTGGTTCCACTTGGAGCATTTAACAGTGGCCCTTTCTGTGGGGTTAATGGGTTACCTTGCAGTTTGACCTTTCCCCACAGCTGAGAATGAGAGAGCACCGCAAGCAGCTAGCCAAAGAAGTCAGTGGCGCAACAGCAGCCTTAATGCCGCTGGGCCCTCCCCCAGATCTCCAACATGTGATTACAGGAATTGCCGCTCCAGATGTTATTGAACGATAACTCCCGCCACTCCCTGCCAGCATGGGTGTTAAAGCTCAGCAAATTTCGTGCGGCAGGGGCACTGGATCCTGTCACTTTTGTTTTAGGGATCGGAGATGTCTGTGCCCTGCCAGTGAACTTCGGGGCGCATCTGGAAACAGGAGTTCAGTGTTGGCTCACGTCTCTGGGCACGCTCTGGAGGCTCGGATCTGAAGCTGTGGCCTGATCCCCTCAGGTGGATCCTTCCCTTCCTCGACCGCTTTGAGGATTAGAGCTTCCATTAGACCCAGAAAGCGCGGCCACCTGGATAAGGCTGGCAGGATGGGCAGCCAAAAACTTCTGGAGAATGCCGCTTTGGCGAATCTGTTCAATGAGAGACAGAGCTGCCCAGAACAAGCGCGGGCTTTCTCTCTCTCTCTTCCTACGAAACCTTCTCTCTCTCTCTCTGCTAGCCAAGCCGATCGCTCTATCTTCTCCTTCAGGGGAGGGCGTGCCATCCGAGCGCCCCACCTTTCAGCCTTTCTAGCCTGGAGCGTAAAGAAGGAAAAGAAAGTGGGGAGGGGGGGGGGAAGGCGCCGGAGCGCGAAATCGAGAGACACTCATTTTGACTTTATTAAAGAATCAGAGGGATTGCGGTGGATTTCCAAGGCGGCCCCTGCTGGGCCCAGGCTCGCGACCAAGGAGCCGGAATCTTTTGAACGGGTTAGGCAAGCGGCCAAAGTTCTCCTTTCCCCATCGGCTCCAAGCGGCGCGCCTCGTCTCGGCCTGCTCGGAGCGCTTCTACCGCCGCAATGCTTTGCAGACCTCTGGTCTTTCTCAGCACGACCCCCCCCCCTCCTCAAACAACCCGGCTGTTCAAGCCTTGGTGTGTTGCTTTGGAACTCGGCCTGACTCGGAGAAAGAGGGAGAGAGAGAATTCCTCCTGGCGGGAGTTTTGGTGGTGGTGTGTGTGTGTGTGGGGGGGGATGTTCGTGGAACTCAGTCCAGCGCTCAGGTCCTGGAGAAGATACGATTAGTCCCTGGAAGAAAAACGCCCAGACATTTTGTCAAGAGGGCCGAGACACCTGGGAAAGGGAAGAACCGCCCCCCTCCCAAATCTTTCTCTTCTCTCCAGGAGAAATGGAATATTATTGTCCCTCCTCCCCCCCCCCCAAAAAAGGCAAGCAGTTGGTGGCGCATCGTGGGCTCCAGGTAGCTTTCTGTCGAAGGACGAGGCGGATCAAAGGGAGAGGAGCAGCTATTGGAGAGCTTGAGATTCCTGGCCCGCAGCTAGAATATCGCGGGTGCCTCCCGGGGGACCACGAATAGCTCCCACATTCTTTCTGGACCAATGGGGAGTTGGAGCCTTCGTTCCTCTGGCGACCGTCCTAAAACCGCTGACTTGGAAAGAAGTTCTAAGCCGATTTCAGTGGAATTTCTGTCCAAGTTGGTATTATTATTATTTCCGATCACGATGTTCCCGCTGCAAATTCGACAACCGCAGGAACACTCCGTGCGCGTTAGCCGTCCAGTTCCCCGGTTTTAACTACTTTTCCATGTTCACAGTTAGCGGTCGACGTCGTCCCCCACCCCCAGCGTTGTCATTGCGTGTTAAAAGTGCTAATGTGGATACTGATTAATCCCTTTCTATGGCTTTGGATAAACAACCAGTGATTCTGTTTAACCTGAACAAATTATAATATGTATAAAAAAGGAATTTTATGCTTGAACCAGTGGGATAGATGGTATTTTGGAAGTCATGTGCACCTAAACTAGTATTTTCAGGGCGATATATTTCCATTAAACTTTCTGAGAGTCGGTTTTGTCAACCTGAATGGGAACCAGGCTACATGCAAACTTAAGAGAGAGAAAATCCGTTGATGCAGGCATAGAGATTTGTAATTTCTCTTATCGATCTCTCGAACCTTTCTGGTCTTCTAACCAAACTCTTTATCCAGCTGTTCTTACTTTTAAGTTAGGAAAATATTGTGGGAGGAAAAAGATATTAATAAGGTGAATATGTTCTGCTTGGATCTATCAGAGAAATCAGGGATAGAATTTAATGTCTTACAATTAAACATTTCCCAGTAGTTTAGAATTTAGCATTTCCAGGACTGTATGCAAAACAATCCTATTGAATGTACTCGGGGTTCTAGGCTCTATATAGTTTGTGTGTATTTTGTATTTGTTCTGTTCGTACTTGCACCCAACCCCCCCAAAGAAGACACTCTGAGAAACCCAAAAGAGACTTTCTACCTTAAACTCGTTTATGTTTTGAGACATAGTTTGTAAAATGTACTATTTGCTCAACTCATCAGAAGAAACTAGGGTTTGTTTTGCTCTAACTTTTCATAACGCGAACTTAAGAGGAATAGTCATGGTGTGATATAATAACAAGAAAGGGATAATTTGAGGTTTCTCTCCCCCTCCCAAGAACAGGGCAGTCTGGACCTGAAGATGACCCAACAAGCATCTTTATTATTATTGGATTGCTGGACCAGATTTCAGAGATCAGCTGATTTATTTCCTCATTCCTCCTCTACTTCGGTGACTTATTTCCTTAAAGCTTTTTAATTAGGCTTCCCTTCTCTTGTCAACCTTAGTAATATGGTTGTAGACAACCATAGGCTTATGTTTAGAAAACCCGTTAGAGAGCAAGAGAAATCCACGGTAGGCAACTCCACATTTTCCTCTGATGCTGGCCTGCAGGAAAAGGGAAAGTAGGAAATTCACGCATGTGTTCCCCCTTTTTCATAAATAAGACTTATACAAACAAGCTGTAAATTTGCTTATTTTGCCTTAAAAAGAGATGAAAACGGACGGCGAGCAGATCAGGTCAAACTTTTTTCGGCGAATGATAACCACAGAGTGTGCGGGTCGGGAGCAGAAGAGAGGCGCTGGGTCAGATGTAAGCAATAGGCAATGCCTGAGTTTCTAATTATACATATTAAAAAACACACACAAGCTGGGTGGAGAGGAACAGGTAGCTGGGAGTTTGCAAGAAAGCAATTATTCCCCTTCAGAAAGTAAAGTGGTGGTCTGGAAAAGAAATCGGGAAGGAAAAAAGAGAAGGCAGAGACCCAGGCTGAAAACTGGGCCGGATTAATGGTGCTAGAGGCGATTTCCGAAGGTCGCAACTGTCCCCACGCCAGGTTCCGAAAGATGAGTTTCATGTCAAAGTAAAAATGAAAATTAACTCTTCTGCTATACTTGCGTGAGGAAAAATCTACATAGAATAATAGTAATAATAGCTATATAATTCCTCGCAAACAGGGTGACAAAAACCCGGGGAGAAAAGGCAGAGCAGGTCGCTCTCTTTCCCTCGAGAGCTCAAGCTAAGCAGGTGTAGAGGTTGCCTTTTTCATTCATATAATGCGCATCGGTGGGCCATTATTGCGCTTAGAGATGTGTCCAGCCGTCCTATACGATCCTTAGAACACCGGCCTCTCGGTCTCTCTCTCTCGTTGCGTTTCCTTTTCTCCCACCCACCAGCCTGAGCCGTTTTCCTCCTCCTCTCCCTGCTCGCTTGTCGTCGTATATTTTCCCTCCTGGCCGACCCCCCCCCTCCGCACCCAACTGCTCTTGCCCTGGCCGCCCTCCCCTCCTCGCTCTCTTCTTCTTCTTCTTCTTCTTCTTCTTCTTCTTCTTCTTCTTCCTCCTCCTCCTCCTCCCTCCCCCCTCGTCCTCTCCAAGGGCGCAAGACGGAGGGGGCGAGCGGCGACGCGTCAGCTGCGCTTTCCAGCCGCAGCCCGTCTCCACGCGCGCCGCCCTGCGCCAGCGTCGGCAGCTCGGAAGCGGTGGGCGCGGGTCGGCCAGGGTTATCTCAGGGGATTGTCCCCCGCCCCTCGGGCGGCCTCCCCCTGGCCGAGAGCCGTCTTTCGATCCAGCCAACACCCTCCCGCAGCCGGCCGAGGGGAGGCTCCATCTCTGGAAACACAGCCGCACATCTGCGTCCCGCCCGCGGAGGCGAGGCGAGGCGAGGCCTGGCTGTCTGCCGTCGGCAGCCGAAGCAATCGATCCGAAAGAAAGCTGCTTTTCAGGAGCAACCTCGCCTCGGACTCCGCTCGACGGAGGCACCGCCCCCCCGC
This sequence comes from Aspidoscelis tigris stejnegeri, assembly GCA_023333525.1. Taxonomy (NCBI): domain Eukaryota; kingdom Metazoa; phylum Chordata; class Lepidosauria; order Squamata; family Teiidae; genus Aspidoscelis; species Aspidoscelis tigris. The sequence continues at coordinate 45,854,353 of JALMGA010000005.1, read as the reverse complement.
CTCCCTCCCTCCCTCCCTCCCCCCCTCCCTCCCTGCGCTTCGTTCGCGAGACTCTCAGGGATGGGAAGAGCCGCTTTGCGCATCTGTAGCACGGGAAGGACACAGATGGAAACGGTCTTCTCCTGGCGCCCCGGGACCAAGGGGCGACCGAACCGAGAGAAGAAGGCGCAGATCACAGTCTTCCAAACCCGGGGCCTCTCTGCACTTGGCCTTATTCTGGAATATCTCTCAGAACAGGGACTTGTTACCTACATGCTAGTGCAGACAGCGCGAGGCCCCAGGTGGGCCCTGCCGTAATCCGCATTAACTTGTGGCCTGCAGACCACTATCCCGAGATGTATGCCAGAATAAGGCCAAGCGCAGCAATGGCCCCGGAAGAGAACGCGCGCCCATCCACCCCGTGCACACGCACACGCAGGCTCCAACCCAGCCGGTTCTCTTCCTGCTTCCCTGCTGAAGGATGCATTCGGTTTCTTCGAAGTCCCCGCCTAGGCCTCCTCCCAAACCGGCCGCCCTTCTCGGCCGTCCAGCCGGGGTGGGGGCTGGGGGCTGGTGATCTTCTCAGGGCCAGCGAGGCCCACCGATGGGGCGCAAGAGCAGCGCCTCGCCGGTTTAGTTCCCCGGTTAAGCCCGCGGGCAATCGGCGGCGCCCGCTGCCAATTCCCGAGCGACGCTTCTCGTTATCCGCGCGTTGCAGCCGATCTCGACCCTCAGCGAAGCCGAGCAGGGCTGCGGGATCCAACCCTAAGTCCTGGGGCGCCGAGGGGAGAGGGAGACCCGCCCGGGTGTGCCCCGCGAGCCCGTCCTGTGGGGTGCAGAAGACGGAGGGCTCTTTCCCTTGCTTCCCTTCCTTGTTCTTCCAGTGCCACTCTCGCCTTGGCTCGCTGGCTGCCTCTTCTTGGGCTAAAAGAACCGTCGAGGCTCAACGGGCCCGCACGTGTCTTTTATTTAGGAGACCTCGAGCGGGGTCGCGGGCTGACGGGGTCGCGGCGCTCTCTTGGAGACCTCTGCCCACAGCCTGGCCGTGGGAGGAGGACAAGGATCCCGCTGAAAGGTCCATTCGAGCGCCCCAGAGCTCCGACGGGGCGATATTGCTAAGCATCTGAATAAGCCCCCGAAAGCTCGCCCTGGTGTTTGATGCGCCGTCTTTCCCGTGGCCCTTCCACCTCCCCGCCTAGTCCAATCCTTCCCGGGGATCGATCCTTCCTTCCTTCCTTCCCTCCTCCCTCCCTCCCTTCCTGAACTAGATTTCATTTACTTTTAGGCGCCTTGTTTTCCTCAGCCCTGTGCCAGCCGCGTTTCCAAACCAGCCAGACTCCCTTCCTCTCCCTCTATAGAGATCAAGATGAGTCCGCAACGCGCGGACTCGGAGGCGAGTTTGTGTGCTCCTGAACGCGGCCTTCGACTTTCTGGACGTCCGCTGTGGCGGTTCGCGCCTCCCAGACGGAGGCGCTTTCGTTTTAGGAGGTTTCGGCGGCGGCGGCGAAGTCCCCGACGTGGAGCCTTGGCGGCTACCGGGGATGACAGGAGCAAAGGGCCGACGCGTCCAGGCCGCCCGCTCCGCCTCCCCGCCGAGCCAATGGAGATGTTGCCGTCGACTGGAAGGTTTCGGGATTTCGCGGCCAAGAAAACTGGCACTTATTTCGCCTCCTCCGTGCCTGCAGCGTCCGGAACCTTCCCCGTCCCCCTGCGAACGCCGGTCGGAGGTGGAGCCCGTGGGCACGCTCCCTGGGCCAGACCTATGGCACTGTCTGGGAGGTGCAAGGAGGAACTCTGCCACATCGAAGCCGGTTTGGTCTAGTGGTTAGGGAGCCGGATTTGATTCCGCACTCGCTCATGAAGCTAGCTGGGTGACCTTGGGCTTGCCACAGCTCTCTCCTGAGCCCTCACAGCCCCACCCACCTCACAGGGTGCTCTATTGTGGGGAGAAGAATAGAAAGCTTTGACTTCTTCTTCTTCTTCTTCTTCTTCTTCTTCTTCTTCTTCTTCTTCTTCTTCTTCTTCTTCTTCTTCCTGGTTTAGAGGGTGCCTGTCAAATCTTTTCCATCTCTCTTCAGGCCAAGGAAAGGGATTTATTTTCGGGCCAGAGTGGAGGAGGAGAAGGAGGAGGAGGAGATTCCCTACTCAGGGCAGGCAGTTAAATTTCAGAACTGAAGCAAAATTCCGTTTTAAATCTGATCATTTTTGGCTGATAAGCAGAGCCCCTGGAACAGGTCTCCTCTTTTGAATTGGTTGTAGTGCCAGAAAGAAAGAGGCAATAACAGCTATATTAGAAATAATGCAGCCTATGGCAATAAATAGATTTGACAAGGAAACATTCTGAAAAATGTAATTTCCAATGCAGGACTGAAACTAGGGGTTGTTCTTGCTTTTTCCTTAAAAAAAAAAAGACACTGAATTATGATGGACAGAACAGCGTTGCCCCTTATTTATTTGCTATCCTCTTAACTCCAACCACAGTAGGTGTGGGGTAACTTTATACCCCAGTCAATGGAAAGTGTAACTTTTTTAATGCATACAGTTAGGACGTAATACAATTTTATGACTCCTCCATGGAAACAATACCTGCAGAAATCAGACCAAACTGTACAGGAATGAAAAATAAATGCTTTACTGTTGCCTATACTAATGAGGCTTAAACCCCAACAACAACTGTAGACAGTGGCATCAAACCACAGTGGCAGCAGCAACAGTGATTAATCCCTGATTTTTTTTAAAAAAAATATTTATTTCAATCTCTGTTTCCATGTGAAAAGAAAAAAAAACTAAAGAGAGTTTGAGGGAATGGATGCATCTTAATAGGCAGGAGCCTTTGATTCTAGGTTGCAAGAAACTTTCTGCAGAGAGGTCGAGCGATAAGAAAGACCACATGGGAAGAAAGGCTCCACACGACCTTCGCAATAATTTGACACGGGGCAGGATCAGGGTGCCAGAGTGTTGACGTATTGCTGACTGGGCAATTTGCAGTAGAGACTCTAGCTGGCAGCCAGGAGCCCTCGTAAGACTCAGCGTATTCTTCTGAAAAGAAAGATTACAGAATCGTTAGCTAAAAGGGCTTTCCTCTCTCTCTCTTCTTAAAGTGATGGGTACGTGTCTTATGGCAATGAACAACGTTAGAGCATCTTCTGAGTGTGCTGGTGGGGAGAAGAGCTTTTTCCTTTATTTAGTTGAGTATTTATATTTTTATCCTGCCCCTATACCCGAAGATCTCAGGGCAGGTCACAATAAAATCATTTTAAAAAAAAATGACGCAAGATAAACTTTCCAAGACAAATCTCACGTGCCCACACAGGTCAGCTTTTTCTTTTAAAATTACTTTTAAGAAATCACAGTGACTTGTCATTTGCCTCCTCCCCTGATCGACGAAACAAGTTACAGTATAATTGGTCCTATGGTGAAATCATCACCATTTACTACGATTCCGGGTGGTGTGCGAAGCGATCCATAATTTGTACATCCTCTACCCGCGGTTTTCGTCCATGCGGGGATATTGCACAGGCTTTCTGCCTCAATAACAAATACTCGAGTCTCCTTAAAAGAAACCTTAACCCCCCCCCCCCAAAAAAAAACCTTCTGGCAGGCGAGATTCTGCTCTGCGATTAACGGAAAGCAAAACCAAAAGGCCGGGACTTGAGCCTAGCCGGGTTCCCGTTTCTCCCTTTAAGGGAAGCCCTGGTGCTCCGCCGACAGGCACCGGAGAGTCTCTCAGCGACTTTCTCGGACTTACCTCGCGGTCAGACGCGAGGTCTTTCCTTCAGAGCGCCCCGCGCAAGTCTCGGGCTTTCCCTCAGAGGAGCTCCGAGAGGTGTTGGGGGTCTAGCGCTGGAAATCTCCGTCCCAAACACACCAAGGGGAGAAGAACAAAAGCGGGGCCCGTTTACTTCCAGGAAAGCGTTCCGTCGGATCGCGGGTTACCTGCCCCTCCTCCGAAAGCCCTTCGAAATCGTGGCGCGCCCGGGTCGCCCCTTTGCCTGGGCGCGATCCTCCACGCGGGCAGCGACAACCGCAGGCGTCGAAGGGCTCCGCTGAGCGGGCGGAGGGAAGCGCCGCGCCGTCTTTCCCCGCGAAGCGAAGCCCCTCGGCGGAGCGCGCGCGGCCACCTCCCCTCCCCTCCCACCGCCCCCCGTCTCTCCTCCGCTCCACTTGCTCGCCTTGCCCACCCCTTTTTCTTTGTCCGCATAGTTCACGCCGTGCGAAAGCGCAGCAGGACGGGCAGGCGGGCGAGAGTCCCTTCGGATCCAGCTGGCGTCGCTGGTGAGAAAGGCGGGGGGAGGCGGGAGGGGGCGTCGGAAGGGGAACCTTCTCGGTTTGCGGAATCCAGTGCTTGCAGAGGGATTCTTTCCAGTCCCCCCCCGCCCCCCAGGCCCACCCGCTCGCCCGCCCGCCCGTCCCTCCGTCCCTCCATCCGTTGTGGGCTGAAGGGGTGGGGGAAGCGAGTGAGTGAGGGGGTCGGGGGCTGGGTGGAGCCAGCGGAGGCCGCAGCTTTGGGAGGTTGCGCAAGAAGCCCCCGCTGAGCTTCAAGATATAAAAGCGCCGTCGGGGCACCTCTGCTCCGACAGCGACGGGAGCGGCGGCCGCGGAAGCAGCGGCAGCGACCGGCGGGGCGTTGGTGGCGATCGCGGCTCCGTCGAGGATTATGGAGTTCCTGAGCGACAAGTTCGGCCTGAAGAGCCCCCCGGCGGCGGCCGGCAAAGGCACCGATTTCTACTTGGCCTCCGCCGGCCCGCTGGAGCACGTCATGGAGGCCCTGGACGGCGGCGAGGCCTTCTACGGCAAAGGCAGCGGAGGCAAGTGCGTGGCCCAGGCCGCCTACAACCCCCACGCCAGGCTGGACAGGGCCTCCCCGGGCAGGGAGGGCGCCGGTGAGTGCCGGGCCGGGGGCGATCGGGGCGCGGGGCAGGGGGAAGTGTGTGCGGGGGGGGGAGAGGGCAGGAACCGTCGCGCCTCCCGCTCTTCTGCGTTGGAAAGTCTGGAGCCCCCTTCGCGGCGCTGGGCTCGAGTTGCCCGACTGGGAGCCCCTGCGCGCCGCAAAGAAGCGAAAGAAAAGCGCGTCAAACCTAGGCGCGCGGTGGGCTCGATCCACCGTCGGCCGAGAAAAATCCTATTCCGTTTTTTTCTTTTTTAATTGACAAGCCGTTTCCTATGGGAAACGCCGATCTCAAGCCGGTGAAGCCGGGAGCTTTGACCGCCGGGTAGCCAAAACCTTGACCGTCGACAAAGGGATGCCCCTTCGCTGGGGGGCGGAAAAGACGCGCGTGATCCGAATGCATTTGCGTTAAAGGGAAAGTATCCGAAGGCGATGCTCCTCTTCAGTTCGATGTCTAATATACAGTAAATCCTTGGCAAGTGTCTCCATCCTTCGTTTAACAGACAACCGGTGGAACTGGAAGATGCTGCCCCGTCCGTCTGTGGCAGGAAACCGCTAGTTGCTTTTTGTCCGTGGGGAAAGTTCTCTTGGAGGCGTTTCTTTCTTTCTTTCTTTCTTTCTTTCTTTCTTTCTTTCTTTCTTTCTTTCTTTCTTTCTTTCTTTCTTTCTTTCTTTCTTTCTTTCTTATTCAGAAACAGGGCTCCTTGCAATCTTGTCCCATAGGATCGAGACACTCCTTTTCCTCTTCGCTTGGATTCTCTTAAGAAGGCAGGTCTTGAAATTTCCGATCAAAGAGGGGAAGGAAGCGTTGCCTCTTCCTACGTTTCTCTTAGCCCGAAAAGCCGAATCCCAGGGTGATTTACTGCCCGAGTTAGTGGAGCTAAGCTGCAGAGATCGACTGAAGGAAAAAGAGGAGGAGGAGAGACAATAACATAAAACAGAGGCGGCCTAGAAAATTAGGGAAATGGAGGCAGAGGATGGATACTTAGAGACATGCTTTGTGTTTATGGAGTTGTTAGTGCATTGCAGCATTTTATCTGCCAAGTATCTCCTATAAGTATTTGTGTACATCCGTTATTGGTTGCAGAATATAATTATGTGCAATTATAGATCAGGTGCGTAAAGAATACTCATAACAGAATGTAGCGGGAAGAAAAGATCCGATCGTCAACCTTGAGTCCATTAATGAAGATGAACGGGTGAATGTAAGTGTAATAGGAAGTTAATATTGTTTATTACAGCTGACAAAACTATTGCAAAACAGTTAGCAGTATATGCCATATGTATCTGCACATGTGTAGGTGCCCACACACAAACACCCCTCGATATGCATGTTATACTTTTATGTCTTCTAGGTTCCAGGACAGCAGTTTGGTTGCTTTCCCTGACCACCCCACCCCATTATATCATTAGATATTGTTCTGTCCTCTCCGATCCGCAATCCACATTCCAGTTGACCCTTGATTTTGGCGGCAGTCACCTTAAACTGGAATCCGGTGGTTTGCAGATTGGCCTGTGCTTACATGGTCTTCCACGTTCTTTACATTGAAGAGAAATAGCATGGAGCATCCTTTCAAACTTAAAAGGCACCGTGCCTACCCTTTTGTTTCATTTTATACTAACGAGGAGAGCAGGAAACCCGCTTAGCCAAGAGAGGTTTCACCCATGAGATCTATAGCTGAGATTTCAAACTGTTCTTAGCCGATCCTGCCCATGCAGAGGCAGGGGAAACCAAATTGCCTTAATTAATAATCTACCTTAGGATATTGTGTCTCAGTATTTGTGTTTTAGCGTAAAGCCATTAAAAAGGCCCTGCTTTGTGGAGGGGTATCAAGTTTAATATTTTTTAATCGGAACAGAAACATGTCCCACTGAATTCAACGGGCTTTAATTGTAGAGAAAGGTGCTCCTGCCTTTTATTTGTTGAACACCGTTCATGGCAATTAAACTTCCTGCAGTTTGATTAGATTAGCTATTAATACTTCCGGCAGCAGCTGTTTTTGCCTGAAAGACCTGTTGGGAGCATTTTTCATGCCTTTGTGAATCAAAAAAGAACTGACGTATTCATGCGTTTCATTGCTTTTTGACAGTTTTTTCCCAGCTAGCGTAGACTGGAATCTGGTTTATTGGTTTATAACTGTACCACACATATGATGCCGTGGAGCTGCATGTTGTATTTTTTTTAATTTTGTCTGTCAGATATTACTAGGGGTTTTTTTACTTTGTGATAGTCTGCATTCTGTTATATATTTGAATGCTGAGATACATTATACAGATTGAATGCTATTAGTAATAGGTAATCATTTCTCTTTTGAAAATTTCTTCCAGCTTTGCAGAATTTCCATCCATTAGAGCCGCCCATGAGTTGTGGTGCCCTTTAGAACAAGCAGACTGATGCTTTGTGAAATGTTTATTGCAATGTCGTTTAGTTTAATGAGGTTGGAGATCTCTCAGATTGTATAGAGCATGCACATGTTAACACATGTGATTTAAAAGAGAGAGAGAAAGAGAGAGCAGAAAGATAAACAAGTGGAGGTTAAGTATCTAGTAAATTAGCCTATCCAAAACCTTATAATAACTTCAACTTCTGTCTTGTAATGTTAATTTTTTGAGTTGCAGTATTTTATCTAATTGACAGTTGTTAGCATAATTTAAAACCTGTTCACAATGCAACTTCAGACACAATATTTACCTGTTACTTACTATAAATAAATAAATACAACACTTGCCAGAAAGAAGTCTGATATTTTCCATACTTTAGTATTTTGAATAATACAAAAGTGAGAAGTAAAAGGTATTTTATAGCAAGAAGCATAAATGCTATTAAATATGTCTATTTTTGTTAGACCACTCTTTTATTCTGCTCAAAGAGGTTTATAGATAACTTCACATTTGGAATATTGCCCCTCCCAAAATGCTAATAAATACAACATGGGGTGCTACTGACAATGCTGTATATCAAAAGACAACCTACAATACTTCTTTGAAATTACTCAGAACAGCGGTATTAAAAATCTTTTGTTGCAACTTTGATTTGATAATTTAGTAAAATGGATAAATAACAAAGCTGTCTTCATTTACAGGACTTTAATTTTAACTGTAGTTTTGTCTGATGTTTGCATGATTTCAAGACATGGTTATTTTCATCTGTTGTTGTTGTTATTATTAATATTATTATTAAAATAAAAATGCTTAAGTATAGATTTAGAATAGAATGCAAAAATATGTTTGAACCTAGATCTGAATCAGAAAAATAATATAGGAAATAGAATTTCAGTGGCTGTTTATTGATGGCAATAAAATAGCATTTTAAAATATAATTGTTGAAAAAAATTACTTGAAGAACCTCCAAGTGATTTTCAGCCATGAGTCAAGTATTCTCTGGCCTATCTACCCACTGAAATAAATGGGCCTTGTTCCTCCCTAAATGTGTTTGCAGCCTTACTGACAAGCATTTATATCTAAGTAGGTGCACTGCTTTGGATGGCATAGTCTGTGTCTGGTTAAAATTACTTCAAATGAATAGAACAGTTTCATGAAATTACAGGGAGTGACAGAGAGCATTAAAACAAGCTTGAAAGCGTAGGTTGGATGCCATCTTTGTAAAGTTTTACTGTTCAGAATGACTGGAATCTCTTTCCCCCCACCTGTTAAAAAAGAAAGAAAGAAAAAGAACAAATGGGGGGAGAAAGGTGAAGATGGTTCAACTCTTATAACATGTTTCTGCCACGTCAGTTATCTGAGAAATGTGACATATTTGTTCAGAAGCCAGAGGAGGAAAAATACTTTATTCCTTATCTCAAACAGTGAGTGTTTTCTCAAAGATAAATTATTCTTGCAGGATGAGTGTAAAATATAGAAAATAATCTGTTTAGCTATTATTTTGAAGAAGCTCAGCTGTAGTTTATGAGAAATATAGACTTTAATTTGAAACAAAACAACTTCATTAAACTAGTGTATTCTTTTTAAAAATGCTGCTGTGGTTGAACTGCAAGTACTTTGTACGGTAACAGAGCTTCTATGGACTTCCCACAAGTACTTTAAAATTATTTAGTACTAATAGGCCTCTTAGAAGCAAAATAGAATAATCTGGAAACAATCTGTTCAATTGGATTGTAAATATATTTACTTAGAATGTAACCATATACAGGGTTTTGGGTGAAGTACTATCCTGCAAATGTAACCCACCTTGCTAGAAATGAGAATAAGGTCAGATATACCTATGAAAAGCAATGCATAAGATTGTCCTGTATATTTGCAACTCTTATTTGATCTGATAAGCTGCATTTTTTGTTACTGAGTTTTTATTTTTTCACAAAAGAAGGACAAATCTTGTTTATTCACTACAAAAGGTCATTCTTTGTATGGTCAGAGAGCCTTAATTCCCAATATATAAGGTTGTAGGCGATCAGAATGTCTGTATTCAAAAATATTTCTGAGGTTGGTGTCCCATATGTGAGCAAGGACCATTAACCTCAGTTGATCTTGCTTCTGAGCAGACTGGCACAAGCATATAATTAGAGGTATTTGCTAATATAGGTGATTTTTGATCCAAACAAGTAAGGCTCCTCACTGCCTGTTACCTTTTTGGGTTTGGTGTTTATTTTTCCATGGTTCTAAAATTTAAACTGGAATGAACTCAAAGCCAAACTTGTTTCCCTCTGGTATATAGTGAACTTCGGAATTACCAAAGTGGAAGGTCAGCCACTTCACACGGAACTGGGCAGACCCCTGGACAACTGCAGCAACCTTCGAATGTCCCCTGTGAAAGGGATACAGGAGAAAGGCGAGCTGGATGAACTTGGAGATAAATGTGACAGCAATGTCTCCAGCAGTAAGAAGAGGAGGCACCGGACCACTTTTACCAGTTTACAGTTGGAAGAACTTGAGAAAGTGTTCCAGAAAACACATTATCCTGATGTTTATGTAAGAGAGCAACTAGCTCTGAGAACAGAACTCACCGAGGCCAGAGTTCAGGTAGGAATCTCAATTTTATCCAGAACAAGCTGATGCTATGGTCATGGCTAAGGTTTAGCTAGCTGACTGCTTGACTGTTGGGTAATTTTGCTCTTCAGCCTGAAGGGCATCTTGCCTAATTGCATTGCTGAGCAGGTATTTGCATCATTCAAGTAGCTCACAATGAAGGATCTCAGAACCTGCCCAAATGTTTCTTCCCATCCGTGCCAACAGGGGCCTGAAGTTTTTGTGCAGTGTTTTTCTCCAAGAATCCCTTTCCTCTGATGATCAAAATTTGGAATGCTTTTCTAGAAGTGGCTAACCTAGCATCTTCCAGAATGTCAGTCTGGTACTACTATGTAAAAACCTTTCTGTCCTCTCCTGTTTTTCTCCTCCGTAAACCTACCCTTCCCACCACTAAGTTAAATGTTTTATTGTTTTTGAAAATTTCATATTGCCTATTCCTTCCCCTGCCCTCAAATTAACTGTGATCCATCCTCACAGGACATGTGATGGCAGCAGTTAGCTGCTCTTTGTAAATAACTTGTATTTTTGAGCCAAGAGGCAGCATAGTATAGTGGCAAAAATGGTAGATCAGGCTAGATCCACCTTGGGTGAGTTATTGCCTCTCAGGAGGTGTCCACATGGCCTTAGTTTGACCGTAAGATGAAATATTCAAACATTCCTGTTCTCCACTGGCCTCCATGCTACACTGAAGTGGTCAATGATGAGCTCTAATATCAAATTCCTTCTAACCATCTTGAGAGTAAGCGACTGGGGGAAGTTTTCTCTTCCTGCCTCTGTGTGGATACATGGAAGGGGGGAATAAGGTGATGTACCAATCTGATTTTTGCCCAGGCTGCTTTGCTGGAACCCTGAAATGGCTGATCTCTGGCCAGATTTCTGGTGCCCCAAGGAACAGCCTGGGCTGGAGAGCCCAAGGCATCATGGGGTACATGGCATTTATCTGCCAATTCAGTTGCTTCTGTGGTATTTTGCCACCCTTTCACACTGGTCCTTGAACAGTGTGGATGCAGCCTCAGTTTAACATGTCATAGAGTTATTGTGAAGAGAAAATGAAGTAGGAAAAGATAATGTTTGCTGCTTTCAGTTCTTTGGAAGGAATACAGGGCACAGGAGTGAGAATAAATATATAGGTAAAAGTGAGATAGATGGTTTCTATCGTTTCATTGTTATTTAAAGGCTCTGACTTATCTAATGATATTATTCTGTTATGTCTAAGTTGAAGTCATTTATTATCACCACAGTGAGACCTGGACTACGAGGGTGAGCCATTGTGGTGTGTAACCTTTCAAAGCTTTATTTACGTATGATGCTAAAGTACCATTTTGCTCTTCCATCACTGTCGGCATTCAGAGTGCAGATGTGGTAGTGTGGAATACAAAGTAGACAAAAAACACTTTGTAAATGAAATTGCACTGTACGTGCAGTGTGTTCAGTAGAGCTATATGACAAGGAGCCTCATTTGGCCTTAATGTTATGTTGCAATGTATAGTCTAAGGGGATGTCTTTCATTCCTGCTGCCTTCAAAATCAGTCTCATAAGTGAACTGATGCTCTCCTGATGTGTGGCACTAAGTACGTTAAAATCAGTTTGATTTTTTTCTTTAAAAAAGCCTCACATCTTTTAGAAAAAGATAGAATCTGTAACCCAGTGTTTCATTTAAGCGTCACTTTCATATTTTTGCCATATCTGGGTACCATCTGTATTGCTGCTTACTACTTAATATTTAAATTGAGTCACTTTTAAATTTAGATTTATTTTAAATCTTTTGTACTGTTAGTGGTATCTGTACCACCTTTTGGGAATAACGCTGTAGCCTTTACTGGAAGGTAAACTTTGGTGTCCTGTGTATAGTGTCTGGAGCATTATTTTATTTTAGTATGCTGTTGAATCTGAAAAGTTAAAGAATGGCGCATGTTAGTTTCAGTATTTCTGAACTTGTAATATAAACAATGTAAATAACTTAGGCTGTTTCACAGAGTATTTCCCCACTCCCTATATATTAAGGTCCTTTAAAATGTATACTTACAAATGTGAAGGTGCTTGCAAGTTCTTGTATGACAAGTAGCTGTTTCGCATAGGACTGGCCTCACTTTATGGCCTTTAAGAATACATCCAGTGGCAAAGTTCAAATGGTCATTGTACAAAGTAGTAAAAGACCCACATTAATTAACGTATGGGTTTATTCTTCTGCATATCCATTGTCATTGAATCAGTGGAGGGCTCAGCTTTACCGGAACTTTGGCACTTCATAATATGATAAAGACATTAGGAATTCTTTAAATATGCAGTATAAAATGTATTATTGCCACCACGACTACAGTAACTGCTATTTTTATTTTTTGTCATTGTTAACAATTAGAAACAAGTGTCAGTTTTAATTGTCAATTTCCAAGCATTTTCTTACAGATAATGCCGTAAAAGTGTGATGCTTAAGCATCTTGTGGATTTACCTCATCAAAACGTCTTTAGAATTGTGTAGGTGTAAGGGCTGGAGTCTTGTATGTAGAGTCTTAATTGTGTAGGTGTAAGGGCTGGAGTCTTATATCTTATTTACACCACACACTTACAGAAACAGGTCACCTTGGTGGGGAAAGGGCACTAGAAATAAACACTATTATATTACTATTATAATTTGGGATAGGAAAGGAGTACTACTATTCCCTGCTTCTTTTACATAGCTCAAGGCTATTTTCATTCTTCCTAGTAGGCCTTTCTTCCTCACACTGGTGTGATTTAAATATTCTCCTTTCACACAGAGTGACTCAAATTGCATCCTATTCTGGTCTACCAGGAGATCTCTCTTTTTTTCTTTTAGATCTACCAGCATACTAGGGGGTGATATACTGATTGGACTCATGCTTCCATGGTCTGATATATCATAGGGGATCTATCCTGGCAGTGCAAAAAATGTCCCAACTGAAATGCCCCAACTTAGACATCCAAAGGCAAGGGAACTTTTCTTCCTGTACTTGGAGCCTTCAGAGGCACTCTGGCACAAGCATTGGAGCCACAAGCAGAAAGGCTGCTTTGTTTCATGCCAGGAAGTATTCTGTCCCAGACTGGGACTGATTGCTTCTTCTGGAGTAGTCCTGGAATAAATGCAGGTGAGCCTGGGAATGGCCCAAGACTAGATTAATACCTAGCACCTCTTGACTGGTCACTGTATGATTGATCTTTGATTTCTCTCTCTTTCTGTCAAGAACCTCACTTTTAGGCTACACCACAAAGTACTTTAAAATGTACTCTTTCCCATCCTCTCTCACCTGGCAAGCTGCTTTTGAAATAGGAGAGAGGCAAGTCTGAAGGCGTTCTTCATGGAGTAAGCATCACTGAGGGGGGCATGCTAATAATCTTCCATGGTCCTCCAGTTCTGTGCAAGAGTTACAAGCAGGGCTGTGCTGTATCCATCATTGGCTTTTATGTAAGTTTTCCCATGATGTTTCACATAAATGTCAATCAATCAAATTTATTTCAGTCTAAAGACTCAAAAGATAATACATAAAAACAGATTTAAAAGATTTACAATAGGAGACAATAAAAACAAATTAAAATATATATGATTAAGAATAATTTCCAGTAAATCAGAGTATCTCTCATCAAGGTTGCTCGATTGTAGGGTTTCATTTCCTAACTTTCCCCTCATTTCTATAGCTACGGCCAAGAATTTTACAACCTCAAGGGTCACGTCAGGACTGGTATAATTTAGCAACAATATAGGGATAACAGTTTGCACAATGTTGTTGTGAGATGGGGAATTGGAAAAGAGCGTTATGATGTTCACACTGTTCCAAGGATAAGACGGAGAGGAAGTGAACCATGCTTCTATGAGTTCCTAGGACAGAAGGCTGGCATATACATTTTTAAAAATATTGACTTTGTGTGTGTGGAAGTTTCTAAGGAATCTAAAAAAATTGAATGACTGAGATGGTGGATTACATGAAAGCTTTTCTGTTTATTGCTGGGTGCATAAAAGGACCATGCCCTGCAGATGTTTTCTTTCACATAAAGACATTAGGGCAGGATATCCAGAGTTCATTGGATGTATTCAAATGGAGGCTGGACCGACATCTGTTGGAAATGTTCTGGTTTGGATTTTTTTCCTGGAGCTGAGATTTGGATTTGATGCCTAAATGGCCTGTTCCCTCTATGAATCTTTGCACAGTTTGTGCTGCAATTTAGTGTCATGGGTCTTTGGATCTCTCAGCTGAAGTACATTTGAGTAACAAGATAGAAAACATGATTGACAAATGTCATAAATGTTGTTGTTTGTTTGCAAATCAATGGACCATAGATGTCCCATCATCAACATTAAGTATGTGCTGGAGCCCTGTAAAATACTGAGCACTCACCCTTTTCAGAATGGGGAATTTTTATTTCTGAAGAGAATCATATTATAAAATGTAAGTTTCTTCAGCATTTTTTTTTCCAGTTTGGAATAAACTTTCTGATGATTTGTACCTTTAAATTGTTGGTACCATGGCTATATCTCCACTTACCATAATAAGGTGCCATTGTGATCTCAAACAGGTGGCCATTTTTTGTGGCAGCAGGCATCTTCATCCTGTCTCCATTCTTGGTGGTAGCAGGCATCTTCAAAGTGATTATGTGCACCCTTTTTGTTTTTAATCTGTATTTTGTTTTTAATCTGTTGTTACCCACCCAGAGACCTTTGGGTATGAGATGGAATAGAAATGTAAACAAACAAACAAACAAACAAACAAATATTATTCAGGGAGACACCTCTGTTGCAGGTCCATTTCTGTGCACCATGGACAGAGGTGCCTTGGAAAACTGTACCTCCTTGCATCAAAACAGAAATGAAGGTGCTGTAGATGGGGGTGCTTCTGGGGGCCTTGCCCAGAAGTGGAGATATGGCCTGTGATTTTACTTAATATTACTTTATATGATATACTTCTCCATAAGGTGATCATATGTGGCTTGAATTTAATAAAGAGTTTTAGGCATACATTTGCTTCTCTTTGTGTTCAGCGTGGGCCCTTTCATGCTATTTAGGCCTTCCTTATTTTATTTATGAATTGGAAAGGTTGCAGATTCCAACATATCTTGCTTGTATGAGGTATGATAAAGGAACAAATTTACAGTTTGTATATGTTATATGCTCTCCTTGGAACAAAATTGCCAGTTTCAGTTTTTTAAGCCTGAGAATGTTTATTTTATGATTTGTGTACACAGAGATTTCCGTGCTCATTGAACTAAATGCCTTGCATTTTGCATTTCTGATCAGCCTACTGAGAAAGGCCATTGCAAGAAAATAGGGCTCATTCTTCCTCTGAGTGGCAACAGGATTCCATCACAATATTAAGCAATTTTCAAAGGCCTTACATCATTAGAGACCAGCATCTGGCTAGGCAAGGATAACAAGCAGCAGATTGTTGCCTTGTTTTGCACAGGCAAATGGTTACTTTATCTTTGCCAAGAGTCAGTTTTGAATAAGTTGATGTAAACAGAAACATTTTGGGGGAGTGTCAGCATGAAAAAATGTGTGTTTCTTCCCGATCAGGTCCCTTAAATTCAAGCAAATTGTTTTATTTAGTTTAGCCAAACGATTGGCTGGATATACTCTGCATGTCTCCATTCCCCAGCATTTCATCAAGATCCAATTTAGGTTTTGTCCTGCGCCGTACATGCCGACAGAGTCAGCCTGAACCTAATTTATCGAAGTTGTTCTCTTTCCTGCTGCTTGTCAGTGGAGTAATTGGCACCCAGCTTAAGCAGATCATCAAGGACTTTCTCAATGAAAGGGCCTCATTACTAAATTCCCATAACATGTTCTCTTGCCCCCCTGTGGAGCCAGCAAGAGGGGAAAACGGTTTCTCATAGCCTTCGGCACAGCAGATAATACAAACTTACCAATAAGAGGTGCAATTCTGCAGTTGGTCATGTGTCTCCTTGCCCTCAGTGGGATTTATGCATAGGAGGCTGTGGGCAGCACCACACCCACATTTCTTAGAAAAAAGCCCGCGAGGTATGAACTGATGTTACACTTTGATTATTTAGGGCTATTCCCCCACCACATACACCAGAAAAGCCCCTTGATATATTAAATTTGCAACTGTTCTGTGGAAATTGAAATCTGTCACTGCTGGTTTAGCCATCAGGTGTTTTTGTCTCCTGAAGGGCTAAAGTAATAACTCCCACAACTGAGAAACAAAGTTTTAGAAATATTTTCATTTAACTTTTTGCTTTGATTACTAGATGACCTCTAAGGCTTTCCATTATTAACTTGTTTGCTAATTCTTATGCATGACCCTGAAAGAGCAAATGATTTTTGTTGTATAATTTTAAAAATTTTGGCACATATTAGTACTAATTCCTTGCCATTTGTCTCTATTACATTATCTTTTGATGTTTTCATTAAGGACATTAAAGGATTTTTTTAAAAGATGGAAGGAATGAGTATGAGAAGGGGGTGGTTTGGACAACTGTTTTATTTATATTCTACCTTTCTACAAAAATTGGAACACAAAGGCAGCACCCGCATTGTGCACTTGGGTGAGGATGATGAAGCACACTTCCTGGGACCCGAATCAAACAAATGAGGCCAGGAAGAGAGAGTTGGAGAGGCCCATGGTGACATCTGTTTGCAGCCTGCCAGTCCTGGCTGAACTTTGGAGGCTGAGAAAGAAAGTTTCCAGGTCTCTGAAAATGCAGGCCAGGGGCATATTTGAGGCACACCACAATGGCCTATTTTCTGAGCTTGATGAAATGGCAGACATTCCTTGGGTTGGTCCATCCACCTTCATGATGGACATCTGGAGAATGTTCAGAAATTCACTTTATAATGGCGTCCCATTGCAGCACTCTCTGGCATGATATTCATTCTGCAGACCATTTTGAGCTTAAGACCCATGTGCTATAGTGTTCCCCAGGAATCTTGGCTCCCCAGGAACCACACTATCAAGGACATGTGACATTCCCAGCTATATCTAGCCCAGTCCACAAGAGCGATGTAGAAACTGTCAAAGTATCTTACAACATGCTTAAAATATCAGATAGTTAAAGCCTTTGAAAATGCACATCATTAAAGTGTAGTTAAAATAGCATTAAAAGAAATATAACAACATGTAGAGAACCCCAAATCCAGCTTGTTCTGCTAAATTGCTGAAGGACTGCATAGTTAACAAGGATGTCTTCTCTTAACAGAAGAGACAGAAGAGAGGGCAAGTCTCTATGGTGGCGAGTCTCTATGTTCTGTTGTATCTGGTGCCCAACATCCTGCCCAGGTAGATGAAGGCAAAGGAGTGAGTGACAGCAGGAAGGACAGATCCTTGGGTCATGACACCTCATGGAATGAAAATGGAGTCACAGATGCACCTGGTGGCACTAGAGGGAGCGAGTTGTGGCCAAGCTGCCTGACCCTCTGAGATCTTACCACAGGAGTGGAGATTCATCCAAAGATTAAAATCCAGAATCCTTTAACTTGCTGTGGCCATTCGCTTTGAGTGCAGAAGCATTGAAGCTTCCTGATTGCAGATGCTACCCCATTCACCTGAATGGGTGACCCAGCCTATGACATCCCTTTTAACTCAGGCTATTGATTTTTAGCTTCCTTTGGGTGTAGTCCTTCTGGGGGTGGGTGGGAGGGTTAAATTTTAAGTATGTGTTAAGAATCATTTATATATTTTCTTTTTTATTATTATGACCTGACCTGGGAGCTTTTAATGAAGGGCAGAATATAAAGTCTCGAGTGAATAAATAATATAAAATAAAAATATGGTTACTGTAAATTAGTGTTCTGTATGTGGGTCTTTCTGAGGAAAGATAGTTTTGAAACATCTGTTGGTTTAAACATGAAGCCGGTGTATTATCAACCAGAACTTCGAACATTAGGTTGTACATGGGAGACCAAAAAAGGAAGTACTGCCATGAATTTTCCCACCCAAAAGAAGTATACTATTTTCTCCAAGTGATAGGGTGTTTCCACACTAGCTTTGGGTGTTTTTCCACCATGCTCCTTTAATCCGGATCTAAGAAGATCCAGATCTAAGGAATGGGTACTTCCCTTAATCCGGATCTAGTAGATCCAGATTTTAAGGGAAATAACCAAAGTGTTTCCATGGGTGATCTAGCACCCAATAGCTATGGGTGCTAGCCTGCATGCTGTGGAAACACCAGAGCACCCATGTGGCAAATCTGCATTGGCCCACAAGGGGTCTGCCTGTCACCTCAAGTGTTTTGGCGGACAGGGGGTGGAATCTCTGAAGTTGCGTTCGGAGATTAGCACAGGCTCTGAAGACAAACCCCTTACAAGAGAGGTGCATATGCATATTAATTAGCTCCTTGCTTGCATCGCTCCTGTGAGCATTGATGAGTCAGCCTTATTAATATGCACCTCTTTCCATGCCTGGAGGTAACTGGCAGGTCCCAGCTGCATTGCTCTAGCAAGGGGTTTCTCTGCAGAGCCTTTGCTAATCTCTGAAGGCAACTTCGGAGGGATTTTGGAGCTGCCTTCTGAGGGACTCCAAAGTCTTGACTTTGGGGCACCCCCCCCCAATGGGTGCCTCCTCCCCTGAGCCTCCTGTAGACCCCATTGCTGGATTGTAGTGGAAACAGGCTCCCTACAATCTGAATTTTAAGGCTGAAGACCCCATTTTAGGGGTCTATAAGAAATCTGGATTATAGGTCCTGAAGGACCCATAATGATCCAGATTTCCCTAGCTGTAGTGGAAACAAATGTGCCCTAATGGAGCCTGTGATGGAAATGGGGTCATCTGGCTCTCAGCCAAATGAGTCCTTAGTGGGTGCTTCAATGGGTACTTAGTGACAGTGGAAAAACACCCTTTGTTCAATTCCATTAAGCACCTGATAGATACACATATGCTACATACCTTCGGCATTGTGGGACCCCTTAAGGTCACATCGTGTGCACAGGTGTTGCAGAGATCTGGATCTAATTGGGTTTTCAGGCCCCATAATTTGGATTAGCTGTAGATCAAAAAAAAAGAAAAAAAAAGAGGTCTGCAATCCATCCCTCTAATCCAGTGGTTCTCAACCTGTGGGTCGGGACCCCTTTGGAGGTCAAACTACCCTTTCAGAGGGGTTGTGACAAGTCTTCCATGGCCCCTCCCTCCCCCCTCCCAGCTGCCCCTTCCCCATGGTTGGGGGTCTCCACAACATGAGGAACTGTATTAAGGGGTCATGGCATTAGGAAGGTTGAGAACCGCAGCTCTAATCCAAAGACCAGATTTCCCAGTGAGCTTTTGCATGGTAGACTGGATCTATGTGGTCCGGAGGTGAGCCCAGAAGTGGCCATGTGCAGGGGGGTGGCACCAGCACCACCCCCTACATACACTCTATGAAGCCTTGTGTGTCGTACTTAGTGGTTTACGTAGCTGCCCACAACTCACATAGCCATACATGGATGCTACATAGGCAACTATGCTGCTAGGTTTCTGTCACACACACTGTAACTGGATGCGACCCTTGAGTGACAATTGACCTGACCAATTGTGTGGCGCTACAGACAGCACTTCTGGAATGTGCATGTTCTGTGCCTAGAGATGCATGCTATGGCACTCACACGGCATCCCCTTTTAACACCCATTGCTATTTAGGTGCTATATCCCCTGTGCAGACATGTGGGGTCTAGAACTACATGAACCGGATTAACCCAATACTAGATCTCAGTCCAGATCTACTAAATCTGGATTTACAATGGTAAGCATGAATAGGGCCGTAGATTCCATTCGTTTCTTTTCTACCTCCGCATTTCACTTTTACATGTTTTTATGGCCCTTCCTTCATCTTTCACCTTTGTCCCTCTACTCCCACATTATTTTAGGTTGTCCAAGCATGCTAACATTTGTTCCTTTTTTCCTTGATTTTGCATGCTGTCATGGTGAGCCCAGCTGAGTTCATGAAGGCTACCAACATATCAAGTATGGGAAACATAGGTTTCTCCAGATGTTGACTCTTGTCCCACTAGGCTTAGTGGCTGAACCTAAAATCCAATATCAGGAAGGCCAGTGGTTTATATTATACAGTTTGTCTTTGCTTACTAGTCATTTCTGAGCCCTTGTACTTGTACTAAATAGTGTAAGAGCCAATTTTTTAAGCCTGATAAAATTCTAAAAACACAAATAAAATTCCTATTCTTTGTCTGTTCACCTGTTTAAGGGGGTATGAGGTGAGAAGGATATTCATCTTTTATTTGTCTTCTAATACGCTTAAAATACACATTCCTTGCAAGGTGATATATCACATACAGTATGGGGTCCATTGTGACATTTCTGAGCACAAAAATGCCTACCAAAGCCTTTCCTAGTGTTGGTTGGCAAATTAGGAAATATATTCTCCATGCTTAGGACACTTCCTCCACATTTTCCTGCCTGTACACAAACTTTAATCATTTCTGTGGTTGGAGTAGCAGTGGATGGATGATGGTCCAATTGTTTTTCAATCTCCAGTGCATTAAAATGCAGTTCAGGAAGATCAAAGAGAGATTCCCCATGGGTGGTGGTGGTTTCTCCACAATTTTTCCTCTCATGAAATGTCTCCATTTGCTACTGATGAACTGAATACTTGTTCTTGTTCTTCTTGTTCTTCCTAGCCAGACAGAAGCAGCTAAAGAGTAATTTATTTGATCTAGTATGTTGGCATTTTCCATATCCAACAACAGTCTTTTTGTAACTAGAAACTAGCTCATTTTTTCAGTTTCATGTAGTGTAATGTGTTATTTGTTCTTTATTTATTGCTAAGCCTACTGAACAAAAATCTACAAACTAAACTAAGGGTGTTTTTCCACTGACCTCCTTTAATCCAGATCTAAGATGATCTGAATTTAAGGCATGGGTACTTCCCTTAATCCAGATATAGTAGATCCGGATTAAGGAAAGTACCCCATGCGTTTCCATGGGTGGTCTATCACCCAATAACAATGGTGCTAGCTTGCTCGTAGTGGAAACGCCAGAGCACCCATGTGGCGAATCCTGATTTACCCACATGGGCCCCGCCTGTCACCCCAGGTGTTTTGGGTGACAGAGGTTGCAATCTCCGTAGACGCTCTGGAGATTCTTTGAAGATCCTCTGGAGCAGCTCTGGAGAATCTCCGGAGCAATCTGCCACAAACTTTGAAGATTCTCTGGAGCCTTTGAGAAAGGCATTGCTCTCGTATGGGGTCTCTTCAGAGCCTGTGCTAATTTTTGAAGGCAACTTTGGAGGGACTTTGGAGCCGGCTTTGGAGGGATTTCGGAGAACCTTCCCCCCCCCCCATTAGTGCCCTCCCATGAGCCTCCCCTAGACCCCATTGCCCAATAGTGGTGGAAACAGGCTCTGTATAATCCAGATTTGATGGCTGAAGACCCCGTTGTAGACCCCTTTAATGGCGTCTACATGAAATCCGGATTATAGGTCCTTTGGCTCTAATGGAGTCTGTAGTAGAAATGGGGTCTTCCTGCTCTGAGCCAAATGGATCCTTAATGCATCCTTAATGGGTATTTAGTGCTAGTGGAAAAACACTCAAGTCCATGTCATCATGGTGCTCCCTGAGACTTTCAATAATAGCTGTTTTGGATGCCAACAGACCTCCATGGAGAGAAAGGAACAATTTGTCATGCGAAGTAAAAGATGGTCAAAGACAGTTTGTGCAGATGAATCTTGTCCTCAGTAAAAGAGGGCTCTTTTGCCTTGAGACTTGGTCAACATCCCAAGTCAGCATCATAGATGGTGGAAGACTTGAGGGCCTCGTCATATTTTTATTTTTCTTAGTCATTCATGAGTCAAGGATGGAGACCTGTTGGCTACTTGTGGTTGTAAACTACCTGTAAAGAATGAAGAACTTGAAGAAGAAGAAATCAGAATATCTAAGAATTGATATGTTAAAGGGGAGGAGGGGAAAGCAATGCGCAATAATTTATCTTATAGGAATTATGGAGAAGAAAACCTTACTCATTAGGATTTGGTATTTAAATTACTTATCATGAACAATAGGGTTTATGTTTATTCATCTGGAAGAGAACACTGCTGATTCCTAACGAAGCATTCTTTGGAGCCATCTACAGCTAAACAAACAGACAACATAATTCTTTCCTCTATAGCATCAGGGGCCTATTCGCACTTAGACCCGTAGCATGCAATTAGGACAACACTGAGACCGACCATTCGCTCTTGCAGGAGGCCGTTTCTGGCCAGAATTGTCCTGGTCTGTCCCAGAGCTGCCCTAATTGTGTCCAGGGTGTGGAGCATGAAATTGTGCTCCAGACCTGGCCCAACATCAACCCCGGGTGTACCTGAGCTGTCCAGCAGGAGTCCCACCCTCAGGCTGTCACCATTGAGTGGTACCAGCTAACAGTCTGATGCCACAGCCCCCCACTGGCTAGGATGGGCCCACCCCACCTCCTGTGGTGGTGGCAGCCAGTGGGGACCTTCCCAGCACCTTCCATGGCCCAGGGGGGCATGTGGCATCCCACCCCGCAGCGGCACACTCATCTCTCCGGACTGTAGTCTGGTCTGGATCCATCACCATGCCATCTACAGGACCGGTCCCTGGTGCTCTGATCAGGCGCTGTAGATGGCATGGGGACCGATCCAGACCGGACTGCAGTCTGGAGAGGTGAGCACAGCATGTGTGTGTGTGTGTGTGTGGAGGCTGCATGCCCCTTGGTCATGGAGGGTGCTGAGAGGGTCCCTGCTGGCTGCCACTGCCACGGGGCCCCAGGGTAGGTCTGATCCAAGCAGTGGGGACCTGCAGCACTCCAACATGCCATTGGACCAGTTAAAACCCGCCCCTGTCCTCATACTGCCAGCTGGCGTGGCCGGTAATGCCCAATGGTGGCAGCCTGGGGTGGAACACTCAGCTCCTGCGGCGCTGGTGCAGGCTGGTACACGTTGGGGAGGGGTTAAGGATTCGCACCTTGGCTGGTGAGGGACGCTTTGAGTATGCTTCCTTCACTGGCCAATGCAAATTCTCAACCTGTCCCCTGCGTGTACCAACCTTAGAGCACTTCAGCTGTCCGGCTGAAGTGCAAAAAGGCCCCTAGTGTCTAGAATGCATCAAGAAGCACTTAGACGCACCAGCACATGGATTCAAAAGTAAGGTTTGCATGAAGTGTGTGTGTGGGAAGAGGGCTGCAGGCATCACTCTTTCCCCTGCATATTAAGAGGAGATGCCATGCTGTCTCCTATTGCCAGCCTTTAAGATTGCAGCCAGCAAACTTAAAGCCTTTCTTTATTTGCTGGTGTTCTGCCCCAGCAAGTGCCCTAATGGCCTCCTTTCTGCATGTTCTACATGCCCACCACTAGTACCCTCCACCTGCACGGGACGGATTATAATTCAGATCAGGAGGTTCCTGATCTAGACTGCTTGTAGACCACAGGATTGAGGTCTACTAGCATACTAGCAGGGCCTAATTCAGATGACTGAGACATGAAGAAGGTGCACATTTCCATGTTCCAATTTACAAGAGGACCCATCTGAGTGACATACCTTATTCTGCTGCCAAAATAAGTTCCCCAGGGGCTCTGAGGCCAGGAACCTTTGCACTCATCTGTTGGAGTTCACAGAGGCCAGGTCTGAACCTTACATAACCTTTGGGGTTGAGATGGAACAGCCATCAACTGCTTCAGGTCTGCAGCTGGGTATCTGTTTTAGGGTAGTGGTCATGGGGGGAGGAGGGCTAAACCATGGCCCTTTCTGAATTTACCTGGTGTTAATCTGTATCAGTGGGTCTGCAATAACCCCTCAGTTTGCAGCCTTGCTGTTATTTAATAGATTCTTTCTCTACACTTGAGAGGAGGGTGGCCCTTTCAGATGCCCCTGATGGATTTGGACCTTAATTCCATTTCAAAGAGCGTGATTTTGCCATCATACCTTTAGCATGCTGTCAGCAATAAAAATGCTTATAGAGTTAATTTTACAAGGTCAGTGCCTCAGTAGGCATTTCTTGCTGACATATGAACCAACCATGAAACTATGGGTAATCTTTACTGAAAGTGGCCGAAGTACGGTATAATTGTTGAACTATATGTCCCATAATTCCTTGCCATTGGTGGACTGTCTAAGGCTCATGGGAGTTTGAGGCTGCAGCTGCACACATTTAAAAAGTGGTTTAAGATAGTAGTTGCCATATGCTAGTGTTTCCATTTCACCTTTAATCCACAACGAAGGTCAGAAGAGAACAACTTTCTCCCTAACTGACTTGGGCCCCAGATATCTAAAGGAGCACCTTCTCCCATATCGACCTGCCTGTGTTTTAAGATCTGGAGGGGAGGCCCTTCTTGTGATCCCTCTGCCTTCCGTAGTTAGGCAGGTGGGTACCCGGGAGAGGGCCTTCTCGGTAGCGGCCCCCAGGCTGTGGAATGGTCTCCCCCTCGAGGTGCGTCAGGCCCCTTCTTTGTTCTTATTCAGGAAGGCGGTGAAAACCTTCCTCTTCACACAGGCCTTTGGCTAAATGTCCCCCACACTTCCCCAACTGAAAATTACTTCTGTTTTTAACAATTCTTGTACTTTTAACACTGCATTTTTAAACTTGTTTTGATATTGTTTTTATACGGCTGTTTTTTAAATGCTGTGAGCCACCCAGAGACCCTCGGGTATGGGGCGGCATATAAATGTAAATATAAATAAATAAATAAATAATAAATAAACTTTATTTTCCAGGCATTTGCTCATTTATTTGTAGAAAGTATTTATATGCTGCTTCAATTAAAGCATCCCAGGTTTACAAAAACAGAGATTAAAAACAAAAGTTTAAATGCTTAAAATACTACAATGAATCAAAACATATTAAAATTTCATAGCTCTGTACCAAAGATTAAGAAGTAGAAATAAAACATTAAATGAATATGTATAACTGTCCCTTGTACAACATCATGATTTTGCTTTTACAGAGTTGATAAAATGTGCCTTGCGTTGTCTGATGTAGTTCTGGCTTCTGAGGTACGCTGACTGGGATCCTCTTTGCACCATCACTGACTTACTGATAGTCTTATTGGGTTTCTCCTCTGCAATGCCTTATATGACACCTTGCCTTTGGGCGAGAGCTGCATGATTTGCTATAGGAGTGAGACAGCCTCTCACACACATGTCCAAGGCCTTTCAGCACAACCTCGACCTTTGCTCCACCAGTGAAAGCATGGCCAGAATCACTGCAGAAGACCAAAATAGGACCCAGAAGTCTGCCATATTTGGATGGTTCTGCATACAATCCCAGGCAAGATTTTGGCTATTGAATTCCACATGAGGCCCAGTGAAAAATGGCAGAGTAGCTTCTCTGCACTTTTAACAAGTGGTGGAGGTTGAGAGGCTGAAAGAGAGCAGAAGCATTTGAACTCTTCAGTCCCTGGCCATCACAAATGACCATGTGGTTGGGCTTCCTTAAACCCCCACCACCCATTTTTTGCAGGTAACAATTACTTGCATAACATGATTTTACAGTATTTCACAAGGGATGACTCCACTAAAACGGTGATGAATTAAAACAGAACCCAAAGCCCTTTCTGCATGAGAACCAGGGGGAGGGGGGTGGGGGCTGCCTTCTGCACTCCAGTGCAATCCCCCTCCAGTGTGCGCTTCATCTGCATTGGATGAAGTGGTAGGTTGGAATAGGGTGTCAAAATGAGGTCTACTAGCAGAATAGTGAGGCTGTACTGGAACAGCAGCTCTGTGTAGAAAGCACATGGCCTAGTTTTCTGGTATACAGGGGCCCCATTTTGGCAGCACAACAGGAAGCTGGAACTGGGTGTGCCTGTGAAAATGACTTGCTTGGGAACTCAAAAGGTTGGGACTATTTTGTTCCTGGCCTTGGAAGATTGCATGCTGACTTTGAAAGTTGAGCCCAGACTTCAGAAATGGTGGCCAGCCAGGCCTGGGCCAAGCTTTCTCAATGGCTGTGGTCACACCTAAGGTTTAATCCAGTTTCAGTCCTCCTTCAGAGTGAGAGAGAATATCAGCAAAGCAACCAGTAATTTTCTTTCCACATTCTATATCTCAAAGGTGGATTTTTTTGAGTTATTTAACATGGAAAGAAAACAGTGAAGCTGAAGCTGGATTAAATTTTAGGCGTGACCACAGCCAAAGACAATGGCCCTATCCTGGTCCAGTGGTAACCCATTCCAGCATAGGATGGGTTGTCTATAGTATCATGATTTGATCTGGAATAGTGGTGGTGGTGGTGGTAAGGCACAGAAATGGCCTAGGCAATGTTAAAAGATAAACATGTGAGACATTATTTCCTATCCCATCTGGTTAGAAATATTACTATGGGCTTGCTTGTATAGCCATGAATTTTGTTGTTGTTGGGTACCATCCAGTCTTGGACAACTCTTGGTTAACTGTGTAGGCATCTCCATGATCATCTCTCTGAAAGAGATTCAGATTTTCTAATTCTGAGGAGAGACTGGGGATCAAACCAGCAAGCCTTTGCTTTCCAGGTTGCTTGCATTATCGCTGAGCTACTGCCCCTCCCATACGCCAAGCACAGGGCTTCTTTAACTGTGGTTTATTTTTAAAAAACTGTTTTTACATACAGGTTATAATTTCCAATTGGCAATGCTGGAGTCCTGGCATTGGGAAAGAATCCAGGGAGATAAATATTTCTGATATTCTTACTGCTGTTGTCTTCACGTAGGTTTGGTTCCAGAACCGAAGAGCAAAATGGAGAAAGCGTGAACGATATGGGCAAATCCAGCAAGCAAAAAGCCATTTTGCAGCCACTTACGACATATCTGTTCTACCAAGGACTGACAGCTACCCACAGGTATTTTAATATAATGGAATTTTAATTCGCTTCTTTACATAGATGTGACTGAAACAACATAATCCAGTAAGTCGTCTAGATAGTCAGTGTTAATATCTTTGAGCTCAATAATCTGCCCATTCATATTAGGTCACATAGATGTGTTGTTGGTACCAGTTCTTGCAAGGGAAATCTAGTTGCTTTCAGTAGAAGGAAGACTAAATATATGTTTTATACAAGGACACATCAGCTATCTGATCTTTCACTG
This sequence comes from Aspidoscelis tigris stejnegeri, assembly GCA_023333525.1. Lineage (NCBI taxonomy): Eukaryota > Metazoa > Chordata > Lepidosauria > Squamata > Teiidae > Aspidoscelis > Aspidoscelis tigris. The sequence goes on along the minus strand of JALMGA010000005.1, from coordinate 45,827,541 downwards.
AGAACAATCCTGGTGTGTGTTAAAATAATGGGAGAGTCAGTGTACCTGGGCAGCTCTTCCAGCTGTAAGAAGTATCAGGACCAGTGCTTCTAGCCCATGTTCAAATGCAGCAAAGAAAGTGGTTTGATAGCATCCTGGAATTGGCAACATGTGGTACTGGTGTTCTCATCCCATTCGTTTTCCATCTCCAATCGACCTCTAATGAACTTTGTAAGTGATTTTTTTCTGGCCACAACAGGTGGGATGTGAGCATTGGGCACACTGATATATGATAGTACTCTTCTGAACCATCTTTAAGTTGCTTGCTTCTTCTTTTTTTAAAAAAAATCCTTGTGAACTCAGTTTACCAACTTGATTTAATTTTTGGCCGCATCTAGGTTGGCCACTGAAAGGGGTGGCCAGTGTATGACAGCAAGGCATTGCCAGGATGACTTGGGAGCAAGTGAAATGTGCCTGTCTGTTGTCAACTCCACCCAAAGACACTCAAAGAGTTATTTTCCCCATTTTAATGGAAAGACACTCTTTCATGGAAAGCAGCTCCTCAAATGGGGAGGTGTGGTTGTCCTAATCCCTGAGTGACAAAAGCTCACCCTCAATAGTGCACGTGGATGTGGCTGTAATGTACACTCAATATTTTAAATTGAGTAACTCTATGACTGATGTAAATTCTTGAAAGAAGGGCTGCCTCCAAATGGTGGCTGGATATCCTGCCAGGAGGCGATAAATGTGGGAAATCCTCCCCACGTGTTTGCTGCTTCTTAGCTAGGCCATGCTGCAGCCAGTGCTGACTTTGCACATTTAAATGATGTGTTTCAGCTTCTATGTGTACACACTGAATGGAGCAACCATGGCAGCTCCATCCAGAAGGTAAGTAAATGTGCTGCTGTTGGAAAACCCATGACTAGTGCTGAATTTTCCAGCAGTGGTTTTTAGCACTTTTTTCTTTTCTTTCTTTCTTTCTTTCTTTCTTTCTTTTTTTTTTTGAGGAAAATAGTAAGGCTATGGTGGGAATTGTCTCAGATAAATGAGGCAACCTCTCTATAGCAGTGCCATAATAGTTCTGTATTCCCCTCATCAGGACAGCGCCATAACCAAATGGGGCATGGTAACTGTATTCCATTTCTGGTTACACACACTGTTGGTGTTCTAATTACAAATATTGCACACATTCTACTAGAAGAAATCCAAGCTTATGAAGCATAATAAAACACTAATTTGAGAGGAATTACTTTTTTTTTAGGGAAGGGAATCTGAATCCTATATCCTGGTTGACTAAGAATTTTATAAAAACAGTAACTTCAGCCAACCATCTGTTTTGTTTTTATTTCTTTCTGTTCCCAATTCTTAATTGCCTAATTTTATTTCCCTTGAAACACATTTTGGGTTCCCCCCCCCTTTCATAAATGTCAGAGAGCTTGGTAATCAGAGCATACGAAGTGTTTATAGATATAAATAATTAGCTGTTGGAATACTGTGTGAATGTATGTATATAAAATATAATTTGGGAAAAATTCTTTCAAAGAAGCAAGAGTTGGATTGCTAATAAAATGTCAGGCACTAACTTTTTGACTGGAAGATCAACCATTCTTCTGTTTTGGCGGTGGCTAATAGGTGATTTATGGCTGTTTTGCACATCATGAAGACAACCCAAAGTGAAATGCTAAAATAAAATTTCTTCTTGACAGTTTTGTGCTATCATAAAATCAGTGTAAGATCTCTGCTTCTGTGGAAATCAGTTAAATCTTCTTCCAAAAAAAAAGAAAAAAGTTTTCATCTGAGCATTCTAGTGTGTGTGTGTTTATGTGTGGGGCTACATAGCTCACTTGCATATAACTGAATACTTTTTGTCATGAACTAGAAGTCTCTGACATCACATGGGGTTTTGAAAGAAGGCTTTACATTCATATTGTGTTCTCTGTTTCAGATAGACCATTTTGTTGTGGAAAGTGAGAATGTCCAAGTAGAGTATTTTGGGAGGGAACAACTAGCCTGGATAACTTTAAGAAAGAGTTAGACGAGTTTATGGAGGACAGGCGTATCACTTGTGAAGATATTTCCTTGAGAATTCCAAGAAGCAATTAGTGGGCCACTTATGAGGATGATAGACTAGATGAGCTATGGCTCAATCCAGTGGGTCTCCTTGCGTTATGTCTAGGAAAGTCTCATATGTTTGGCTGCATCTCCACTTATTATTGGAGATGCCCACTACTACTGCTGCCATTTCTCCACAGTAAGAGTAGGTGCCTTGCAGCAATTGGATATTTATTTATTTATTTATTTATTTATTTATTTATTTATTTATTTATTTATTTATTTATTTATTTATTTATTTATTTATTTATTTATTTATTTGTATTTCTATCACTAACAGAAGCACTACAGTTTCAAGGGCATGATTTTGCATCTTGAACAAATGCACTCCCATCTACTGCTAAAGATATGCCTTGTTGCTCAGAAACTGAGATGCAGCTGGTTTCTTTTTCACTGGGGATCATGGGTATCTTTCCCACCACACCTCCTCAGAAGCCACCTTGCTGGATTAGAAGGGACCAGGGGACAGACTTCGTGGCCCCTTCTGCGCTTGGCCTTATTCTGAAATATATATCTGGATAGCAGTCTGCAGGCTACAAGCTAATGCAGACTATGGGAGGCTCACCTGGGGCCTTCCATAGTCTGCACTAGCATGCAGCTAGCAGGTCCCTATTCTGGTATATATTCCAGAACAAGGCCAAGTGCAGAAAGGCCCCAGGATTTCATCCTTGGCAGATATCTTAGGACCCTCCAACTCACCTTGCTTTACCCAGCTTACTAGTTAATCTGATGAAGGGTTCTGTAAAATATGGAACTTTTATTTTGTACAACTTTGGTTGGTGATCTAATAAAGGTCTAGGTAATTATTTTGGAATTCTTATAGCCTTACTTTTCTATGCATTTTAGATGGCTAGAATAACCAAGCTGGATCTGGAAAGCTAAAACTGAGAGGATGGAAGCTGTGGTAGGGGACATTTGGGGGTGGGCTCTTCTGCAGAAACATGTTTCTTATTGTGTCTCCATGCCCCTGCCTGTATTTCGACTGGCATATGCAATTCCTGATGAAATAGTGGCTAATGCACTGGCTGCAAGAGTAGACAGTTCACTGTGCTCTTCGCTGCTGACACTTGCTTTTCCTTTTCTCCGCTTCCTGGGAAAAGTCCTGAGTGTAAATATCTCAGAAGTTTAATCTGGCATCCAAAGTATAACGTGTGGTCCAAAAGCTGCCAATCTCCAATGTGCTTCAAGATGATTAAGTATTCATTTTTGCCCCAACAAAAATGTGCTGCTATAGTTTTATGAGTAGCATAACATTTATTATTTTCTCTCTTTTGTATACTGTGCTTTAGTTTTTCCATTTTAGATTTTGCAACTCTTTTCATTCCCTTCCAAATTGCTCTAGATTCCAAAACACTATTGTTTGATTCAGGATTAGTCACTCACACAGGATACTTACAATGTTAACATGTTGCTCTTAGGTGTTTAGTGCCATGGTGTGGATAGAGGAAGAGGTAATATATAGCTTTAAAAAAAAATCCACAGAAGTCTTTAGAGGAACTGACAGCATGTTGCTTGATTTATGAAGGGAAGAAAACTTGCATAAATGCAATCAAAGTCATTAGATGTAGTTCTAGCGTTTAGTGATCCAGGGAACATGGAGTTAGAAATGTCTGATAAAGATGTCTTTCCTGAATCCCTGGACTGGTTCCAGCTTTTTGCCCACTTTTTTGTTGTTGTAGATTTAGATACTTTTACCTGATTAATATGTTTTCCAGCATCTATATCCAAACTTGGTATCTAGCGTTCCCATTCAATTTCTTATTCCCAGATTTTTGGCATGGTGCTTGTTGTCCTGTTCCAGGTACCATGTTGGGCCAATTATCGCTGAAACAAGTGATCTGGTACAACACCAGAGGGCAGCCAGTGGTGTGGACCAAAGGCTGGTCTCATTGTAGTGACTGAGTCCAATCAACAACAGCCAGTGCTGCTTTAGCTGGGTACTCAGCAGCATTGCATTTCTGTGATCATTTCCAGGAGACTGGCAAAATAACACCACAATCATCATGTGGGATAAACCGGCCTAGACATTCACTGCTATCTACATAGAAGTGGCTGGGATGGTCAGCTGACAGGGAACATGTGGGAGACCAAAGCAGTCTCTCATTTCAGTGGACTCCAGCACCAATTTTGCTGTGGCCCACCCAAATACCAAGTCCCATGTGGACAAGGCATTTCCACAGGAGGCCTGGCCTCCTGGCAGACCAGTCTGCAGTGTGACAGAGGCATTCCCTAGGGTGGATCCTGCCCTAGAATTAAATCACTTGTCTCTCCTAAATCTTATTGTAAAACCTCATATTAGTTCCTGCTTTTCATTGAAAACCGCTTTGCAGTTGTTTTAAGGATAAAACATTGGAAGAGAATGTGGAAGAAACAATAATGTATATTTGCTGGGATTGTTTGCAAGAAAATAGACATTGGTAAAGTATATGGAAGCAACATCTGCTTAAATTGCCTCTTCTGTGCAGCTATTTGAAAGGCACAAGAAGGCTCCTGGAGGCTAAGTGTTTGTAACTGGAAATCCCATAACCAAATTGTATGCTTTGAGATGTCATCTTTCAAGTGGGGAGGAAAATTTTGTAGTGGCATGGATAAAATGGCTTGTATAGTAGAAAAGCTTGAGAAGTAGGAGTTAGTGCAGCTAGAACTAACATAGAACAAATCAATAATGGGTGGAATAAAATCCTTTAATGTCTACAAGAAAGTAAGCCCTCCTGGGGTGTTTTTCCACTGTCATTAGAAGTACCCATTAAGTACCCCTGAACATACCTCTCAGAAAAATGCACAGACTGATGCTCAGGCTAGGCTTTTCTCATTTATATGGTGGGGACAAAAAATTGGGTGTTGCCTCTCAACTACCAAGTAGGATGGTGAATTAACCATTTTCTCCTGTGGGCTGGCCATGTCCAGCTTTTACCACTTGTTTCCCTTACAGGGTGGCTGTACAGAGATGTGCTAAAAAAACTTGAAAAGGAAACCGAGAAGACAGCATTTTGTTTTTGTTTTTAAATGATGTATAAAACATAATAGCTAGCTTTGTGTCATCAGGGACTGCCAAGTGTAGTCAAACTGGCTACAAACACTTGAGGAAATGTGTTTGGCCAGTGGCAACGTTCCCAACAGTGGGAAACCCCAAGGGCACATGATTCCATTTTGTAAGCCAAGGGTGTGAGGAAAAATATAAATATGCACATGCTCTTTGTTAAACCTTGCATCTTAATTTCACATAGGGGTCCTTTATGACCATAACACACATGGGGAACTTCCATTAGCAATAATCAGAGCTACATGCTCAAATTAAATACTCCATATGGTATATATTACACACCACATGGCATATGACTAAAATATGTTTTTGTTCTGCATGAAGCTGACAAATAACCAGAGAGGCTCCTAGCTCTTTTTGCAGTCAGTGATTCAATTATGTGGAGTAGAGTCCTTTATTCAATATAGGGTCACAATTCTCCTCTACTGCTAAATATTTGTGCAAATTATACTTGTCCAAGCAAGGCACACAAGTAAGAATGATTATTATCAGTGTAATTATAGGTTGTAAGCATGCATGTATAATGCACTGCACTTTATCTGCTACTATAATTCCCATAACAATTCTGTTAAATGAGTGCTCTAGAAAAACATGTCAAGCTTACAATTATTCATCTGTTAAACCAGGGCTAACTAACTCCTTCAGACCATTTTCTTTGGCCTCGAAAAGGCCCATTGGTGTAGGCAGCAAAAATAAAACAAATAAGACTCAAGTAGATACTGTGGCTGCGTTAATTCAAGCATAAAAAATACTTCTGAGATTCTCAAGGATGGACCTGTTCCATTCCTGGGAGCTCCTATGCCAGCCAAGTAGCCCTGGGAATTACTTTTCAATATGGTAGGATAAGGACCTTTTTGGTACTACTGTGCCATGATTAGGATCAGTAGGTCTTGACAAGCAAGGCCCACTGGTCCATGTCACAGCACAGTGTGGTTTGGAATGGTGGTATCTGTACAACAGTGCTGGTCCAAACCAGTGCCCAAACCAGTGCTAGAACTGGCCTCCATGGACTTTGAAGGGCTAGGAATGAACGTTCCTATCCTCAGAGCCCCCATGAACCAATTTTGGTGGCAGACTTTGGTGCAGTATCAAAATGGGTGTCCTGGTAGTCTGGAACATTGAGGTGTGTCTTCTGCACACCTCGATGTTCCAGACAAAGCTGAGCTGATCCAGATCAAGGGCCTCTTGATATTGATCACACACTCCATCCTTTGTGGACAGAGTGTACCGATAGTGGGCACCCCCCCACACACAGATTTTTCATTAATATGTGGAAAGGATGCCTTAGTGTATTTTTTGGGTAGGAATATTAGCAATGCAGAAAGCCCTCAGAATGGCTGAATAAATATTATGTAGTTCAGCCCTGCCCCCTAAGAGGAAGCATAGAAGAGCTGGCTCAGGTCCTTTCTATACTTACCAGATTTTACAGTGCAAGTCCAATATCGCTTCTGGGCCTCTCTCTTCCACACTGCGGTGCAGAAAAAAACCCCAGTCTGCAACTTGGTCCAATTCCAGAGCATAGCAAAATAAATAAGGTGTTTTTGTTCAGGAAAAGACTTCTATGTGCACTGTAGTCTGTTGGAGTAAAACTGACCCTGACCCTTGATTTGGATCTGTTGTTAAACTAGAATCTATTTTTGATCCCTTTTCCATATATTACTATGACATAATGAAACAGTTTCATTCTTCCATGCCAGATATATCACCAGGATACAACCATTGGATTGCTTGGCACATTATGGTAACGCATCGTTAATGATTTACTGTGCCAGTGAATATATCCAGCAGTGGACTCTGTTGCAAGAAGACTCTAGACACTCGCCCAACAGCATTCTCATGATCCGGACCTTTTTAAGACTAAAGGTTTGGTTTGAAACACACACGGCTGGAAGCTGATCCTTAGGGAGGGGGAACCCATTAAGCCAGTTGGAATACAAAGTATTCTTTTTTATATAACAAGAAAAGGACACAAAATAACTTATTATGTAGCAGTGGCATCAAAAATTGGGGGTAATTAGCCAAACGGTAGCAGCAACTCTCAGTGGAAAACAGCACAAAATTAACACAATATTTCCAATCAGTATTAAAGAGCCAAAGACTGTATTGCAATGGGGAATTTTAACTGTAACCATGAAAAAAGACACGCATTATGTTTGTACAGATGGACAATTTTTCTTAGCCCACAGACATGTTAACTGCTATACAGATAACAAGAAATATCAAAGATAGTTAATACTAGGAATAGCCATTTGGTTGCCTGAGGGAAGCAGAGAACAAAGAAATGGAAGAGTATGGGGAATTCTAATGTTGTATGAGGTGCTGCAGTTTCTAAACTGCCCACACAGATATACTTGTCTTTATGGATTATGGATTCTTCTTAGAGACGCCTACAAGATTCAGACAGCATATGGAAGGTGGAGTGCACAGTTTTGAAAGGGCAAGAAAACTAACTGCATGAGGCCACATTTCCATTTCCAGGTGGAGGTGGTGTGGATGGAGGAAGTGCTGCAGAAAGAAGGCACCCTCCTTGTCTCCATTTTGAAGTGAAGGGTCACTGTGGAGTGTGGCTCCTTTATGCAGGGTGGGAGAAACCACTGTGCAAAGGAGGCACTGCTGTTGGTGATCATGCCAGAAAAAGGCCTATCATGGTGTTGCAAGGTATCCCCAGCCACTGAATTTGGACATAAGAAGAAGAATAAGCAGGCATCATTTGACCTGTGGAGGCACTCAGAACCAGAGACAATTTGACTGTGCCCCACTTGTAAAAATGGAGGGTCTTATTAAAATCTCTGAGAGCAGTTGTGAAAGTCATAATAACATCTTGTTTCAAGTCAGAATAGGTTACTGTTTTCTATAACTGGTAGTGGAGTAAGTGAGTTAGATTGAACTGAAACCTCCTTTTCAAAGAACTTTTGTCATATGGTGAAACAGTCTAGCTCTAATAATTGTCCTTGCATTCTTTTGTATATGCAAATGACAAATTCTAAGTTAGCTATATACCAAAGCTGATTATACCAATTTTGAATAGTTATTAAAGATTGGTCCTGCCAGCATTGAACAGGACCACTGTGCCACTGTTAGTAAAAAAAAAAATCTAATAGGATACACTTCGTCTTATTAAGAGTATTATCGGGGCATAGTTACAATAGTCAATTCAGGAGTAAGTAGAATACTGATATTAAGAATTGTATTAATTTCAACATTAATTACTGGCCAGAACTCTTGAAAAATATTGCAACCTCACCACATATGATAGTAATTTCCTTTGACCTCTTTACAGTGCCAGCAAAGAGGGGAAGAGTCGCAAGTTATCTGGAAATCTGCATTGGCATTCAGTACCATTTATTTTTGAGCTTCAGATTGGTTTCAGTTAGGGATGTGCATGAATATTCAAAGGTATTTGAAATTTGATCAAATTTGCCAGAATTTCAACATTTGAATTTGAAATGAATGTCCATAAATTCTAATTTAAAAATTTGAATGAATTTTGAATTTTCGATCAATTTGTTTGAAATATCCGGACATTTGCATGTGTACAGGTTCATACGTGAAGCATATTTGCAGATACTCATCTTTCCTGCATCCATACTCATTTGTACTGATCTATACGGGACAGAAATGAGTTGCATATGGGATAACTACGGGATGCCCACGGACTTGTACGGATGTGTACAGATGCGGGAAAGATATGTACTGGTGCATACAAATGTTGTTGACATTCATTAGTGCAAATTCAAATTAACGGATTCAAATTTGCTTAATTAGAATTGAATTTGGTGAAATTTGAATTTTAAAGATTTGAATCAAATCCCAAAAATTGCATTTGTGCACACCCTTAAATTGTATTGGGTACAGATGAGCAAGGATTTCAAAGTTTATATTATGCTGTTCAGAATTTTCTAAAGGTTCTCAGTAGAGTGTTTTCTTATGCCCTCTTAAGGCCTGGCAAGAGATCTGGCAACATATCTATTAATATGTTATACAGCTCTTTAACACCTGAGAAATTCAGAAAATGGCCTTATTGCATTCCTTTTAGCAAGGTCCAAGTTTAAATAATGCATAACACTTTTTGCTACAAGCCAATTAGTAGGGTAGTGTATTAAGGTGTCTCACAGGTTTCTCTATGATTAATTATTCCTTTGTTAGTATTTTAAAAATGTTATATATCCACTGTCTTTAAACTTTGATCCTGAAGTTTTTGGGATAAAGCTCAATAATAAATGTAGCTTATCACTTGCTACGATTGGAGAAGATATTGGATAGAGTTTTTCCCCTCCTTTTTGCTAAGTGAAGATAAGATCTTTTCCTAAAGATCAGGTTATTCTTAATATTCTCAGTCTGCTTGGGCAAAGAACAGCAAATCTATAAAGACGTATGTAAGAATTCTATAGGCACCCATTTGGGAGATGATCTGGTCCCAGTCTGAAGAGCTGATATAAATGAAAGCATCCAAATAAACATCTGGCTTTGGAACACCCCATCCTCCCTTGGACTTAGGTCTGAACCTCTGTGACATAGGCAGCCTTGCTCTTTTCCTATGATGTATAAACTTGTTAATCAAAGCAACCAATTTAGAGTGTACTTTCTTGGGTAGAGAAACTGGTAACGTTTGGAAGAGAAATAAGAGCAAAGGGATTGTCTTCGTTTTGACTGCAGCTATGCCTCCTAACATAGAAAGATGAGTATTCTTCCACATTTTGATCAAATTGGTGATTTTTTTTCCTCACAAGCTTATAATTAATTTGAATAATTTTGTTTACCTTTTTTGGAATTAAAGTTCCCACGTATCTGAAAGATTTTTGTATTATAGAAAAACCTGACAACCATTTTACTTCTAATTGTTCATTTGGGAGAATAAACTGGAATAAAACAGATTACTTAGATTTTTGACCTTTAATTCTGATGCTTTATAAAAAAAAAAATTCCAGGATTCCCAGCAGTGGCGGAAGGGACTTTCGTGGAGAGCTTGATAATAACATCATCTTCAAATAAACATATTTTAAAATTAAATTGGTTGACTCTGTATCTATGGTAATCATTATTTTGCTTGAGTGCTATAGCAAGTGGTTCAGTGGTTAAAGCAAACAGTAAAAAGGATACAGGACAGCCTTACCTTTGGTTACATCGATTGGGTCAGTGGGATGGTTGTTAATTTGTACAAATGTGATATATTGCTGCAATAGCTGAGATTAATTTAGGCCCAAAATCATAGTCTTTTAGCAAATAAACAAACAATTATGATTCAAGGAGTCAAAATCCTTACATAAATTTAGAGAAAAAAGCCCACAAGAGACTGATTGTGAATTCTGTATATTGTGAATCAAGGTGACAATCTTGAGCAATTAATATACAGTGGTACCTCGACATACAAGTGCCCTGACATACAAGTGTTTTGAGATACAAGCCGCCGAGCGAGTGATATTTTGCTTTGAGATGAGAGCAAGATTTGAGATACGAGTATGGAAATACAGTACAGTACATAACAAAAACAACTGAGGTGGTGTTTTGGGAGCTGGAATGGATTAATGGGAAAATTGCTTTGAGATACGAGCGATTTAACATAAGAGCAAGGTTACGGAACGAATTAAACTCGTATGTCAAGGTACCACTGTAGCTAACCCCTTGGCTTTTGATATGCCTGGGACTGAGTATTCCACAAATCCTTTGGGACAAGGATGTAATGTTTTCTTAACATTTGAGGCATGTGTTCCCTGAAGGAAAAGTATTTGAGACTGTTCCCTTTCCACAGATTGACCTAATAGGTACCTTTTAAGATCAGATTGATATTTAAAAAAATAATTTAAATAACAAATCCATTGTGATTTGAAATTATTGAAATGCCTCTACCACCCCATTCATTCACCAAAACAAACAACCAAACGCACAAACCTGGTGGTGCAGGGGAACAAATCCATCACATCCATTCCACTAAGGACTGATTCCTCTGCAGCACATAGCTTCTGCACTATTAATTGCCTTGTGGCTTCCTCTGTTGGGATCAGAGGTTGTGGGGTGGGGTGGGGGGAGATTTTGTGATCAGCTTCGTCTTGAGTGGACTTATTGTACAATATGTGAATATAATGTTCTTAAGGAGGAAAATTATTTAAGGCACCACCTACATAACCATTTTCAAGTTGCCCAGGGAGGCAGAGTTACTGCATTGTAATCTCATAGAATCATAGAATCATAGAATGGTAGAGTTGGAGGGGACCTCCTGGGTCATCGAGTCCAACCCCCTGCTCAAGGCAGGATCTCCTAAACCAGTGATGGCTAACCTTCTGAGCTTGGTGTGTCAAAATTCGCAAGAAAACCTAGCTTAACTCGGGCGCTGTGTCATGTCTAGAAATATCCATAATTTTGTGATATTTGTGGCTCTAGTAAAAAAGTTATATTTTTGATATATGTATTTTATTAAAAGCAAAAACAAATAATTATTTACATTAGTGACCTTTGTTGCTAAATCTTCAATTGAAAGTTGGTATTTCATTCACTTCAAGAACAAGCAAGCACTACACGCCCAGGTGCCAGGGTGGCCATGTGTGTCACCCAAAAGGGCTTGGCGTGTCACTTGTGACACGTGTGTCATAGGTTGGCCATCACCGTCCTAAACCATCTCAGACAGATGGCCGTCCAGTCTCTGCTTGAAGACCTCAATTGTGTCCCTTTCCATACTGGGTAGTAAACAGAACCATCCCCTTATCTAGGCCTTCGTCCACATGTTACTGCAGATTAACAGAGGCTTCGTCCCTTTTTAATATTGCCTATCTGCATTAGACTAGGATGTGGACCAGGTTTGTCAGTGTATCCTGGTCCAGCAATAGACCTTTTTAAGTAGTCCACAAATGGACTTCTCAGGGTCCACTAGGCTATGAAAGGCATGTGGACAGCCTGCTCCATAGTCCAGTATATTGTGCTTGACCCTTTTTTGATAGCAAACCAAAAAGTGTTGCCAGAAGTGGGTGTGCCACCCAAAAGAACCAGCTGGGAATTTTGAGGGCTAGGCTGTCTGGAATGTGGACAGTCTTGATGTGGGCCCAGTGGGAACCCATCCTGTCTTGGCATGGGTTGATTATTATGTGTTGAGGCACTGTAATCTATATCTATTAATTATGCCTGTGCTACTTAATTTTAGAAAAGGAAGGTGGACTGCATTGTAAATGCAGTAAGAACAAGGAGCACTTTGTCAGAAGAAAAGTAGTTGCTTTAGTATCTTCTGTTCCATTTTCATTGCAATAACACACCAAAGCCAAAATAGCTTAAAAATAGCTCCCCTCATAGATTAAAGGTAGCTAAACTGTACTTGTTGACCAAACTGTACTGTTCCCAGCTCCCTACCCCCACACGCACGTGTATGTGTGTAGCAGTTTGGTGATTTCATGGTAACCACAAAAGCAAAACTTAAGATGTTTGTGATGTTAACAGAAACCAGAGATGGGATCCATGTATAGGGTTATTCAGAATTGCACTGAATTGCCTTTTATATACTGCACAGATTACAGAAGATTTAAGTGGGGGGAAATTCTTTAAATTCAACTACTGTCTCATTTTCCTCCTAACTTCTAGAAAAGACTTGGATGTTTTCCACTTATTGTTAAACAGAGTTGTATTTATTTTTCTTTTCATTTTCATTTCTTTCATTTTGGAACACTTAACAGTATGTACAGTATCTTGTTAAGCAGTTAGGCAAAACAAGTATCTAATAATCCACTTAATGCTAAGTGTTGCTAATTCAAGTAACGAAGAGTTAAAGATTTTAGGGATGTTTGTACAACACACAGTATCTTATTTTGAGAAACTGTGCATATTTATTAGTCAAGCAATAAGAATTCAGTTTGATGTCTTGTTCAGAATTCAGTGGGTCTAATTGTTCAAGATTTCCTTCATTAAAGAGAAATGGAAGACCATTTGCCTGCTTCATAATTTCTCAAGTTAATCTCAGTTGTGATTACATATAGCAAAAAAAGTGACTCAAACATACTTCAGGGACAGAAGCATGGAGCACTCATGGGGTGCTTCCACATTGGACACTAAATACCTATTAAGTAACCATTAAGGATGGATTTTAAAAACCGTGTCCGCACCACAACACCCATAAGAGACCCATGTGTCCTCATTGACTCTCGTGCAGTGGGTCTCTAATGGGTGTTAAGAGGCCCTTAATACCTATTTGGAGGTAGTCTTAATGGGTACTTCTGCAGTTAAGACACATCCATTTAGGATGTGTCCGCACTGCAGAAGTGTCCTTAAGTGGGCCCTCCCCCCACCCCCCATGATTGGATCCTCTGGAGCCAAGCATGGTGTGCCAGGGACCTCCTATCTCGGGGCTCCCCCTCACCCCAGAAGCCGCAGATTGTGGCTTCTTGAGCCGGGGTGTGTGTGTTTCACCTACACTGCCCATCCCACCCCGGGAAGAGCGCATGCGATCCCCTCCTTACCTTCAGGCAGCCAGGCTGATTCTGGCTGCCGAGGCCCGGCGCGCTTTGCGTGTCCGTGCAGTGTGCCTCCCCATTGCCCAGGGCTGTGCGCATGCGTGTGGCCCTGGCCAATAGAGAGGTGTGCTGCACGGACGCGCAAAGCACACTGGGCTCTGGCAGCCAGAATCAGCCTGGCTGCCTGACGGTAAGGAGGGGATTGCACGTGCTCACCCTGGGGTGGGATAGAGGGGGGTGTAGGTGAAGCCCCCATGGCTCGAGAAGCTGTGATCTGCGGCTTCTGGGGCGAGGGGGAGCCCCGAGATAGGTGGCCCCTGGCTCGCCATGCTTGGCTCTGGAGAAGCTAATCATGGAGGCCTGGAGAAGGGCCTTCAGAGCATGGATTGAGGTGGGTGCTGTGCTTCGGGTGCGGACGTAATAGGATGTTGGTTGTGCAGTTGTACCTTGGCTTGTGCATGGGTTTGGTTGCTCAGAAATGGTGTGCACTGTTAAGGGTTAGGGGAATTTACCTCAGACCAAGCTATGGCAGGAATGCATTTGGACAGAGGCAGGGAATGGGGTATGAATTGTAGAGAAGGGGCTGTTCCAGGGGTGATCTGATTCTTAGAAAGTATTGGGAGGAAACAGATACAATGGAAGAGAACAGTGATCCAACTTTGTTTAAACTGTGGGAGAAAACAAAAGGGAAGAAGCAGAGGCAATATTAGAAGGCAACTCAGTTACCAGATGCTTGTTTGTGAGCTACTGACTGAGGAGAAGCAATGGCCCTTGCATGGGTGCTTGAGAAAAGGAAAAAGGGACAGGCATCCAATGAGGATAAAACCATTCCAAATCCTCTCTATCTTCTTCCTCTCCACTGGATAAGCCGCTGACACATTCTGTTGAGGTATCTTGATCAAACACGTTCTGCTACAGTAACCTCTTACTACTTTGGCCTTTATATTTCATTTTAGATGTGGGTTGGTTCATCACCTTTTCACCTTCATCATGGATGCCATAGCAAAAGTGTGCAGATATAATTAATTGGAATATTTTATAGAAGGAGTCCGTGTCCAGGTCCATACCCACACACGTGCCTACTTGAAATTAGCAGGTTTTTTTTTTAACTGCAAGGGCTCAAAGGAACTCTCATGATTATTAAAACAACTACATTACAAATACAACAGTAAAACTAAGATAGTCTAACATTTTTCCACCTATCATCCACAAGTGCTTTAACAACATGGTCAGTATGGAACCTGCACACTTACTCTTGCCCTTCTGAAGACCATTTCACTGCTGTGACACCACTGCTCCAGTGAACCTACTTGGTCCACTGTTGTTGTCAGCTGCTGCAATTTTTGTGCTACCAGGGACGTCACACTACTATAAGCGGAGCACTACATGTGTTGTGCTCTATAGTGATTCCTGGTGGGGTTCTAGTTAACCACCAGTAATTTATGTGCAGATCCTTTCTCAGATGAGGAAGAGGTCATTTTTAGTTGCTGGATATTTTAAGTTAAAGATAAATCCACATAATGGGTTGACAATTTGATAAGAACTTGATGGGCACCTCCTCATGCCAATGGTGATCCTGGTTGCTGAGTGATGGATGTGGAGAAGATGTGCAGAATGCTTACACCATATTGCATGTTGTTCCTCCCATTTGATAAAAAGTATTATGTATAAATGATCTGGAAGTAGGGGAAAGAAGTGAGATAGGAAAGCTTGCTGATTATTCAGCAAATTATTCAGGGTAGAGATCATGAAAAATTCCAGAGAGACCTTTTGATATTGGATCAGAGAACAATCAAGTGGCAAATGTACCTGAATCTTACTGATATACTTTGGGGGTAAAGAACACCAATTTTACTTTAAACAACTGAAGGGGGGCAAGCTTTCTGTGACATTGATCACCACAACTCAGAAAGGATATCGTTGAACTGGAAAAAGTGCCGAGAAGGGCAGCAAAGATGATAAAATGAACACCACTTGAACAAGAACAGGCTGCAGTGTCTACATGTCTTTAGCCTTTAGCATATAATGGGTAACCTGACTTAAGTATACAAAATCATGCAAGGTGAATAGAAAAAAAAAACTTTTTTCAGTCTCATAACAGTACTGTCAGAAGAAGTGGTGCCAGCAGTTAGCCTCGGTAGCTTTAAGAAAGGATTAGATAAATTTATTGAGGGCAGATATATTAGTGCTATTGACGTAGGACCTATTGCGATGGTCCGCCCTCAGAGACTTATGGAATCTCAGCAATTCCTGAATGCCCTGGGGGATTTTCCAGTTGGCATGTCTGGTGCTATTGTCTGGCATCTCTCTGGAATCGAGAGATGAGCATGGCTATTGACACGATCGCTCCCAAGTGCCTTTGACATGCTTGTAGAGCCTGAAAAGCTCCTTGGTATTCCATGGAGCTATGGGCCATGAAACAAGAAGATCGACGGCTAGAGCGCAAGTGGTGTAAATCTGACTGTGAATCTGACCGAACACGAGTTAGAGCACACTATTGTACCTACCATGCGGTGGTGACGGTGGCTAAAAGTAGTTTTTTCTCCACCGCCATTGAGTCCTCAAGTAGCCGTCCAGCAGAGCTTTTCAGAGTAGTAAATGGCCTTACTAAATCTGGCCAGCTGAGGCGTGAGCCTCAGCCATCTAATATCTGCTGTGACAGTTTTGCAAAGCACTTTGAGGACAAAGTCGTTCAGATTCGTAGGGGATTAGATGTCACAATTGGACTTAGTCCAGGTGAGGTATCCAGAGAACTGTCTAGTCCAATTATTTTTGTGGCCTGAGGACATGGGTAAGTTGCTTGCAGGGGTGCGGCTGACAAGGTAATCTCTGGATCCTTGCCCTTCCTGGCTGATAAAAGCTAGCCAGCAAGGTATGACAGCGTGGATCCAGGAAGTGGTAAATAGCTCTCTGAGGGATGGGGTGGTTCTATTGGCCCTTAAACAGGCTGTGGTACACCCCCTCCTGAAGAAGGCTTCCCTGGATCCAGGAGATTTAAACAACTAACACCCGGTGGCTAATATACCTTTCCTAGGCAAGGTGCTAGAGAGAGCTGTCACTGTTCAACTGCAGGTATGCTTGGAAGAAGCTGATTATCTAGACCCATTTCAATCTGGCTTCAGGCCCAGTTATGGCATGGAAACCACCTTGGTCGCCCTGGTCGATGATCTCTTCTGGAAGAAAGACAGGAGCAATGCTACTCTGTTGGTTCTCCTGGACCTCTCAGCAGCTTTTGATACCATTGACCACGGTATCCTTCTGGAGAGGCTACAGAGTTTAGGAGTTGTGTCCTTAATCTAAACCTGAATAAGACCAGTCAGGATATACTTTAAGGAACAAACTCAGGCATTTGGATGCATGAAAGGGAAACCAAGGACCCCCTATAGGATTATTGGGCACTCAGTTTCAAATAATCCTCAGCTTTGAAATATAAACTACTGTACGTATTTCTGTGAATGGGAATGTTGTTCATGCCAGGTTTTTCTATTCTGTTTACAGACCAGTGGCTAATTTTGTCTTTAACATATGATGAGAAAAGAAGGTACAACTGCACTTTATTTTAATTACACATTCTGTCAGTCTCAATTACAAAGGAATACCAGGATTACAAAATCTGGCATTTCTTAAGTTATCTTCATTTGTGTTTCTGCCTGTGTGTTTGTACAAACAAGCCCCGAGGGCATGGCAATCTTTGTCCTACCACAGCTGAAACACATCTGTGTTGTTTGTCTTTGAGACAAAACGAATTGGCATTTGTTCAGATTCTTGCATTGGTATGAGTTCGGGTCTAAGGCCAGATCAAAGTGATAAGCTGTCCCTTCCCATTGGCTGTTGGCCCTTTCCAGCTCGCATCCACATTCAGTGACCCTTAGGACCAGAACATGAGCTTACTTGGAACATTTTCTGAGTAGAAAAAGAATGACTGTGAATAGTTGCAGGCAGCCATGAAAAGAAGATAAGGCTTGGGATGCTTTCAGCTTTTGTTGAAGCATTGCTTGAGACAAAATAAAAGTTTGGAGAGCATTTGGCTGAGCAGAAGAACATACAATGCTTTTCAGGCACATCCAGGTTTCCAGGTTTTGTTTTGTTTACTGGGACAGTTTTCCATGGCTTCTTGAGAGTAGATCAGTCTGATTATACAGAGCAGTCTGGATGCCCATAAGACAATGTAGCCCTTAAGCTTTTCACTCACTGTTCAAGACAGTGCTGATAACATCTTCAGTGTAATAGGGGAAAAGGTGTGAGGGTGCAGTTGGAAATCTTGCTTTCATCTTCTCAAATCACATTTTAATCTAAGAGTGAAAGACTCAGGAATCAAAAACAAACTCAGAATTCATTCCTGGAGGAGTTTTCCTGCTTCTGCGATTTGTTACATGAATCATAGAATCATAGACTTGGAAGGGACCTCTAGGGTCATTGAGTCCAACCCCCTACTCAATGTAGGATTTCCTAAGCCACCCCAAAAAGATGTAGGTCCAGCCTCTGCTTGAAGACCTCCAGCAAAGGAGAAATCACTACCTCCTGTGGCAACAGTGACTGATCACCCTCACTGTCAGGAAATTTTTCCTAATATGTAATCTGTATTGTCTCCCTTGAAGTTTCATAATGTTTCTAGTTTTCTCATCTTGTGCAAGTAAGAATAGGGACAATCCCTCTGCACCCTTCAGATACTTAAAGACCGCTATCATGTCTCCTCTCAGTCTCCTCTTCTGTAGGCTAATCATTCCTAGATGCTTCAGCCTTTCCTTGTAGGACATGGTTTCCAGACCACTAACAATTTGGTAGCACAAAGTAGTCCAGAGGTTCCCAGACAATAGGCCAGCCAAGCTATTGATCAGCCTGGAGATGATGTCTGTATCACCCTCCAACAAAAGTGTTCCAATATGTTTTGTCATCTAAGCTCACCATAGATCAGAATAGAGTTGGCAAAGTCTGTGTGCACAACAAGTTGCAAACAATCCTCTCAGGCTGCGTCTAGACAGGAGGAATACTTCACAGTGATTGTGGAGCATCTGTCAAAGTGCCATACAAGCTTTACAATGCTCCACAGCCACTGCGGAGTAAAGCTTGATGCTGTGAAGTAAAAAAAAAAAGCTACTTACAACAATCTTGTAAGGAGTTTCCTTTCCCTCCGTGTTTTCCTGGGTATTTGGTATTGAGAGTTCACCCTCATCTGGGAAGCAGGAGCCTCTCAGAGAGGAATGGTCAGAAGAGCTCTCCCTGCTGCTCCAAAGTATATATTTTGTATTTCAGTTTCATCAAATTGGCTCTTTCCCTAAAAAATATTGTAGAATTTTGCAAATGACAGATGAAGCACATTACTGTTTATAAACAGACCAAATGAAATGATAAACTATAGCAGGGAGATGTGTGCTTTTAATCCTCTTTTTGTTTTATATTTTCCAGATCCAGAATAATTTGTGGGCAGGAAATGGAGCCAGCAGTTCAGTGGTGACTTCCTGCATGCTGCCAAGGGACACCTCCACTTGTATGACCCCTTATTCGCACTCACCTCGGACAGATTCTGGGTATTCAGGCTTTTCAAACCACCAGAGCCAGTTCAGCCATGTTCCCCTCAATAATTTTTTCACTGACTCCTTACTTTCCGGAACAACTAATGGACATGCATTTGAAACCAAGCCAGAATTTGAACGGAGATCCTCGAGCATTGCAGTTCTACGAATGAAAGCCAAAGAACATACTGCCAACATCTCCTGGGCCATGTAATATAAGAGAATGGCCTTCCTTTTCAGCGTTAGGCCAAACACCCCACTGTTCTTATTTCCCATATTTAAAGGACCTAACCATAAGCTGCTGTGTGAAAAAATGTTAGCGGTCAGGATGTACAAAATGCCTGCTTAAGCAAATACCTGATATGCTATTTAATAGTAACATTTAAATGTAAATGTGTATGTGGACTAAATAGGATCACCGTGTGCCAGTTCAGAAGCCCTCTTAAAAACAAAAAAAAGCCTAATATGTTTTATTGTACCAGTTGATGAAATACAGTTGTAAAATCTGAAGAAAAAAAGAATAAACCTACTAAAGAAATATATGGGATATATGTTGCTTGGTGTCAGTGCTGTGTAGCAGAGCAATTCCTCATTTGCTGCAGAGCGAAACATCTACAGAAGAAATTAATCTGTTATGTAAATGCTGTAAGGGAAACCTTTTAGCAAGCTGTGTATGGGGGCTGAACTATAATACTTTTCTATTTAACAAATGGGAAATGTTAGGAGACCTGGCATAAGATTAATCAGTTCTCCCAGAAGTCTGTATCTTTATTTATTTTAGAATACTTCATTCTTAAAGCCTGGCTCCAACAGCTACAGTAATGTTGGTATTTTAACCTTGACCTTATTTGTTGTTGTTAGGCACTGTTTGGTTGGGGTTAACTCCTCGTGGAGACTACAGGCAGCTTTATTGGCAGGTGCAGATGTGGTTTCACATTACCTTCTTCTGAGGAGATTATGGGGATTAAACTTGCTCCTCTCTGTTTTCCAGACAGTTGCTTTACCACTGGTCTTCAGCCATCCCGCTTGACCTTACAATGGTGTGCAATTTTCCATAACTTTGAGACAATTTGGTTTACTCTTGGTCTGCGGTGCTAAATGGGCAATAGTGTCACTTCCTTGCATCCACTTAAAGCTTGTTGTGCTGCTCTGTGCCATGTGCTGTCTACACAAAGCCCAAAAAGCTGCCCAGAAATTGACAAGGAAGTGGAGTGGGCAATTGCTGGTGGGCTAGATGTGCTGGCTTTCTGCCCCAACCCCAAGAGAAGTCTTACCTTTAATCCCATTGGTTCTCCTGTCATTGTCAGCATGGTAGGACATTTGGATTCCTCTGGCAACATGCTGAGCCATACCCCAAATGATCTGGTCACAGATATGCTCTGCAGTCTGACCTCCAGATCCACATCTGGTCCATCTCTGGCATGGTTAAGTGGAAGCATCATCTGGGTAGAGGAAAGCTGGCTATAAAGGGTAAACTGCCTTTGATGGGCAGTCATCTATGGTTCTTCTGACATGTTTGTGGCTTACTGGCTTATTTGGTGAAGTCCTTTGGCATAGCGTTGCAAGGAACTTCTGGGATCTCTGGCCTTCTTTCCTTCTCTTCGCCCAAGTGGGGCAAGCTTGGGTCAGTCTCTTGAGTTGCTATGCTGAAGGACTTTGCCAGATGACAGACAACTTACAAACATGTGGGCTAGTGAAATAGTGCTGGATATCAAGCACAGTTTTTACTGCTAAATTCAACAGCCAGTGTACTGTGACAGGTCCCAAATAGTGTTGGGGCTATCTGACAATTCAGATGCCAGCAATCTTCTGACATTTCTGCTGTGTCTGGAAGCTTCCAGTATGAGCAGAATTCTGTTCACACAGATGACACAGCCAGCATGCAGCTCCATCTTGAAGCTCCAAGCATTTTCTGGAGATGACACAGAGGTAGGTTGGTCTAATCAGGGCCATTTGCTCTGAGCCTCAGTGCACTGTTTATTTAAAATATTTATATACTACTTCCCATTAAAAATATACTCTTGAAGCAGTTCAAGAAAGATATAAGCAGCTGCCTTTTAACGAGTTAGTCTTCACATTTATTTTAAGAATTTTTTTCCAGTGCATGAGGTTGGGTTTCAACAGCATTTTGACAGACACAAAGATTTCATTTAATTGAAAGACCCACAGACAGATTTGTATGAAATAATTCATGAAAGACATGAAACAGGCAATACAGTATGTTGATATACAAATTCTTAGAGAGAGACCACATTTAAAATAGTACAATTTGCAATCAGATGTAAAAGTACTAAGAATAAGACATAGGCCCTTTCTGCACTGGGCCTGATTTCAGATTATAGTTTGGAATAGGGACAAGGGGTCTTTCTGCACTTGGCCCTATTCTGGAATATATCCCAGAATAGAGACCTGCTATCTGCATGCTAGTGCAGACTGTGGAAGTGTGCCTTAGTTAGCATTAGCTTGTGGCCAGCAGACCAGGGGGATTTCTGTACTTTGCCTTATTCTGGATTGTATCCCCGAAAAAAGGGCCTGCTGTCCACATGATCATGCAGACATGTTGTAGGCACTAAGCGAGGCCTATCATAGCCTGCATTAGCATGTGGGCCACAGAACCCTATCCCAAGATATAGTCCAGAATAAGGCCAAGTGCAGAAAAGGCCCAGTATTCTGAGATATGTTCCTGAGATATATATATGATCAAGTGCAGAAAGGACCCTGACATAATCTGGAATAAGGCCCATAGATTTAGGGACTGCCAGATGTGGTTTAAAAAATGGCAAGTGGTTGACCACAGGTCTTGACTGACATACAAGCCCAACAGCCTGCTGCTTCCGTCTGAAATTATTCCCTGTTTGCAGTAGTTATCTTAAACTACACTTACAAGGAAAAGCCAGCATTATCCCTTCTAGTTGGCATTTTCCTGACTTCTATCAGCCTATTTGGGCATATCTGTTGTCATAAAGAGGTTCACACACCTGGAAAATGGCATGAAGCTCTGCAGTATGCGCCATTGTGGGACAATATAATCTGATGGCCTTCTGAGAGGCTGAAGAAGGGGGAAATGAGCAGAATGTTGGACTTAAAGACCTTGGAGCTTTCCAACTTTACTAATTCCAGAAAATGCTAGCTTCTCCAGAAGTGGCGGCATTTCCCCTCATTGTCTGGGGGATCCCATTGTAGATCACAGTTAAAAACAGCCTGAAAATGTGGGCTTGAATGTGGACATGCTCTCAATACAGTTTTGTGGATGAAATCAGCTTGCACACAGCTGAATCTAGAATATGGCTTATTACCCTTTATTGTTGCTTAAAAATATTTTTTCTCTTCACCCAAATGTTCCATGGTAGGTCACAAAAATGTACCTAAAACATATGTAAAATGTAACCCTCCTCCCTGGCAGGACAACACAAGTTGGGTATCAAGGTCCTGTGTAAAGATGCATGTTTTAACTAAGTTGTAAGAAGAGTATAGGCAGGTTCTCCAGGTTGGGGGCTGACGCAATTATGAGGTTGAATTCAGCCAATGTGTTTGTCTATGTATGCCCTCAGATGCCTAGAGATTACGAAAAAGAGGAGTCTAGATGGTACAGCTAAATTTCAGTTTAGCTGGCATTACGATTTAAAGGGAAAACTGATAAACTTATATAATCTATACATGTGTGTGTGTGTGTGGGAACCCTCTGGCATCCTGTTGTTCTGTGTCATCACCACTGTAATGACAGAGAGCCAGGCTGAAATTCTGGGAGATCACTCTGTCCACAGACGTGATAGAAAGGGGACTAGCCACGACAAACTCCCAGAAGTTCAATCCAGTGCTGTGTTGAAGCAGTAAGTGGAAGTGCAGCAACACACATTACGGGGAACTGCTGGGGTTTCTCAAAGAGCTGGTATTTCGCCATGTTGCCTGGAGGGTCCCTCAATGTTTTTTCTAGATTGTGTACTGATATAAGAGTGAAAAATGTACACTCAGAGAATGGGTCATAGACAAAGGACCTTCTTGCACTTGCTCCAGTGGGACAAATGGAGACCGCTCCCAAATGGAGCGTACACACTGCGCGCAGCTGCTTCTATCCCAGAAGTGGTTCTGTGCTTGACAGAGTGTCTCCCAGGCATATAATTGTAGAGCACTAAAATGTGTTATACAGCTACCTATACTAGCCATGTGGCTAGTAAAGCCCTGCACGCACCATTTGGATCTTAGGATAGTGTACAAAATAAAACAATAAGACAAAAAGAAGGTTAAAAAACCCCCAAGTCATATATTTTGGTGTGAAGAGATCCACTAACTTCTTCAGCAATGAGAGCTGAACCTTCGTCCATCCCTGCAAGAAGCAGAATTTCATGTACTTGCTGTATGCCAGGGCTTCTGTTTCATGGAGGTATTTGCTGAAATCACTATGGAACTTGAGGAAGAAGTCTGATCTGTCTTCTCCATCCTAATGGCTACATGAGTGTTTTGGCAGCACAATCCCACTTTTTGCACTGTGTGAAGCTTATTCCTGGTCAAGAAAAGACATAATCGGTCTCTCTCTTTTCCTAAGGTTGCATTCAGACTGGGGAAATATAATGCCATTACGGCTGTGCTATGGTGGGGTTGCCACATGTATCTGTGGCAACTCCACCACAGCTCTGCTATATTTGCCCTAAATGCACAATATTGCTGGAAAACTCAGCGCTGATGGGAGGTTTTTCAGCAATAGTGCTATTACCATTGTGGATGGAGCTGCCATCATTTCTGTCCACCATGCATCTGTGGGGGCCAAAACAGATAGTTGTGTATGTGCAATGCTGGTGACATGCACTTCCAGGTATTTCACAATGTCTGAATACTCAGCTGCATGTGTCACTAAAATGTATGAAGTCAGAGCTAGCCCCTGTGCTGTCTATCTAGCAAGTGATAATTCCATAGGGGTAATACTCCAGATTATTGCTCTCTAGAAGGATATTTTACTGGTGTCTGGAGCCAGACTGAGCCTATCTTTCCCTTCTCTCACCCTTGCCTTCATTTTTACATTAAAACTTTCCCAGTAACATGCCTCCCTTAACCTAGCAATTGGTCCTGATAATCTCCCCAGCTCTCTTGCTGGCATTTCTGCTTTGTTTCAATTTCTCTCCACCATTGCTCCATGGACAATACATGCATGTATGCCGCCAAGGGCAGATGATTTCAGAGCCAGGGCTCTTGATCGCCACCAGGATGCCTGAGCAGAGGACATCTTTAAAGACATCTCCTGCTGCCCCAAATGCAGGATTCATGATATCTGAAAGCGGTCCTAGGACTTGTCATCAGTGTGGGAACAGCGCGAGTAACAGCTCAAGTGGGTGAGCCATTTTGGTCTAGTGGTTAGGGAGCTGGACTCTTATCTGGGAATACTGGGTTCGATTCTGCCCTCCCCTATGAAGCCAGCTGGGTGACCGTGGGTGAGTCACAGCTCTCTTCTGAGCTCTCACAGCCCCACCTACCTCACAGGGTGTTCTGTTGTGCGGAGAAGAATAGAAAAGCTTTGTCAGTCGCTTTGAGTCCCCTTAAATGGGTGAGAAAAGCAGGGTAGAAAAGCCAACTCTTCTTCTTCTTCAACTGTGAAGGTAGACTGAAGCTGGATTAAAATTTAGGTATGAATGAAGCATTGACTGAGACCTTACAGATATTCTTTCTTCTCTTGAATATTGCTTTGAAAGCTGGCTTCCTCTGATTATCTTTGGAACAAACCTCCAGGTCCAAGGTCAATGTGGGGACACTGTCAGTACAGGTATTAATTGTGAGTATTCAGTATTCAACCAAATAATGCACAGTGTTGCTGTTTGGATATGCTGATATTCCCTCTGACCATTTATGTTCCAGTCTCTTAATATATTTCCTAAATTTATCAGTGGTTTCTAAAGTGGTGACCTAAAGAGTGCAACACTGCTTCCAACAACTGGAAAGGCTCTAAGTCTGGCTCCTGCCTCACTAACCCCCTTCATCATGAGCTATCGAGGATTAGAACTACCATTCCTCTTTCAAGGCATACAATGACATTCTGCAAGCCACTCTAAGAACCTTTATGTTGAATGGAGAGATAAAGTGCTTCGAATGAATGAAACACACATTTCTATCTAAAGGTAAGTCCTGTTAAGTTTAATGGGCCTGTCTCCCAGCCAAGCGGGTATATGGCATTGCAGCCTTGATCTGTTCCTAAAATATGTAGGCGAGCTTGCCAATTTCAACATGCAAGTGAAAGGGAAAAAAATGTTTTGGATGTCTAAAGAACATTGACTGCAGTTTTCTCTTCTCTTTTTTGAAAAAAGCAGTTCTTATGATTTCAGTTGATCACTGCAAGGATTCAAGGCAAAACTCCCACTGATACTTTCAGCAGGAGTCAGGCAAGGCCTTCTGTGGCTTCATGGCCTTTCAGTACCTCTGCTCCATGGTGGAGGAATTAAAATGTCAGCAGAAGTTCTAAAATTTTTGGATGGGGGGGAAGTATGTGTGTGTTGGGGATAAGGGAGGGGGAGATGAAGAAAAATACTTTACATCTGGCGAATTGCTATCTGCTTTGATTTACTTCTCCTCCCTTTCCCCTGTCAACATTCCAAGCTCCTTCAGATGAACGAAATGTTCGCCTCTTTGAAAGGAGCAGTCATTCTCCCAAGTTCATAAAGGCAAACTCAAACTTAATTGAAATAAAAGAAGGCCGAGAGGGCTGAGGAGGACACGATTCAGACAGGTCTGCTCTTGCTTTTTGTCACAGCCTCTGAACTGGAGACAGGATGGAAAAAAGAGCAAGGAACAGTTGGGAGGTAGAGGTAGCCTCTGGAAAAGCCTGAGGAGCAATATGGGAAGGGAACAAGGGCCCTTTCAGCACTGGCCCTTATTCCAGAGTATATCTTGGAATAGGAAGTTACCATCCACATGCCGTTGTAGAGTATGCTGAGGATGGCAGGCCCCTATTCCTGGAATATAATCTGGAACAAGGGCCAAAGCAGAAAGGACTGAGAATACTGAACCCAGTACTATTTACCTTGATCCTAAGAATCAGTGGATTGGGACTGGAAGGTGGCGGGTGAGGGATGGGTATATGACTGTAGTTCCTTCTCTTTCAGAGGTACGAGGTATAGGGACTTGCAGGAGGGCCTTTCCTGTTGTGGCCCCTAGACTCTGACACAGCCTTCCTCATGAGGTTCGCCAGGCACCTACACTGTCTTAGGGGTGTGCATGGATGCAATTTTTGGGATTTGATTCGATTTGAATATCTGAAAATTTGATACAATTTGAATCTTTAATTTGATTTGAATTAAGCACATTTGAATCTATTCATTCAAATTTTGATTCGAATTTGCACTTACGAGTGTCGACAACATTTGTATGTGCCGGTATACATAATTATGCATCCTGTACGTGTCCGTACATGTCTGTATGCATCCCATAGTTATCCTGTATGTAACCCGTTTTTGTCCTGTACAGATCTGTACAAATTCGTAGGGATGTGGGAAAGATGTGTACATGCAAGTATGCATCATGTATGAATCCGTACACATGTGAATGTCTGGATAATTTGAACAAATAGATCTGAAATGGACATTCGATTTGAATTTGAATATTGCAATTCGGACATACTTGACTGAATTTTGAATATTCGTGCACACCCCTGCACTGTATAGTTTTTGGCACCTGGTGAAAACATATCTTTTTACCCGGGCTTTTGCTGTTTAAATATCACCCTCAGGGTGCTGTCCTGTTAGGGAGGAAGAGAAGGTGGGGATGGGAAGGAGGGTGGGGGTAGGAGGAAGGGGTTCGATTTTTAAATATCTTTTACTATTTGGTATGTTTTAATCTCATTGTAACCTGTCCTGGGACCATTTGGTGAAGGGCAGGATACAAATTTTCTAAATAAATAAATAAATAGAAAATGTTTCCTCTTCCTACATCACAACTTTCATCTACTGTGGATTAAAGGGCAGAGTGGGAGGTGAACACAAGATTTTCGGAGATTTCCCCTGACCTGCAGGCCATGCATGTTAAGAGTGCATCTCCTACTACAGTTCTGTCTACTTGTCACTTAAAATGGAACTTGCATTAAGTGCGTAAAAGACCTTTCACATTAGGGAAAATGTGTTAAAAGTGAATCAGGAATGCTTAATGCCCCAACAAGATCTAAAATGTTAAATTGTGTTATACTGAAACCACGCAAGTCAAGTCTGCTTCAAATGGGGCCTTACAGTCCTTAATGGCATCCAAGTGGAGCTCCAGAAGATATATAAATGATACCAAACAGGTGCGCATAGCAGTTTCCCATGCTTCAACTTGTTTATATTTGCCATGTTTAATTCAATGCATTTATCGGTGGCAGTTGGAGGTGCAGGATACAACCTGAAATGCCCAGAACCAGCTGCAATGTTTTGACCACACTGAAGTCCTGGCACAGTGGCAACTTTCTCTTTGATCTAAACTGGCTTGGTTTTCCTGTTGTACCATGGATTTCAAAAAATGGTGGTGAGCAGGTTCTGGCTGCTTCCTTGCTTTTCTATTCAAGTCTCAAATTGGACTGCTGAAATAAAATAAGAGCTGCAGTACATGAACAAACAGCTATAAATGAATTTTTAAGGAGCCAACAATTTTTCACTCCTTCGACAGTGTTTTCCCAGTCTTTTTAATAATAATAGATTTATTGATTAGCCAATATGACCGTATAAAAAGCAATATTTAAAACCAGATGTTGTAGAACAGTAGCATTCTGTCTGTCTCGCTCATCCTTCTAGACTACTATGCAGCTTGAATCAGAGTAAACAGTGCCACTCTTCCAGTGATGTATTTATCCAGTCCCCTTAAGCAGTGTATGCAGTTTCACCTTGTTTCCAAGTGGTCGGTGCTTCCCTAGAGATGGAATTCCAGGTAGAAATGGGTCAAATCTTCAGGGTCAGTATTATCACATATACAATGTCTTTTATGGTAAGTGATCTTCTGCAAGTGACACAGCTTTGTCATAATCTCTAATATCATAGTATGTGATATTGTAATATATACTTTTTATATATACTGTTGTTGTTGTTATATGTCTGATTTTAAATGTTACCTGCCCTGAGCCCTCTGAGTATAGGATGGTATAATTAATTAATTAATTAATTAATTAATTAATTAATTAATTTCAAATCTATCTTGTGAAGGTTTTGTGAAGCATCCACTGTGATGCCCACTGCTGTAGCAACAGCCTTTGGTAACTTTGAGGTGGGATAGATATTTGGAATGTGAATGCCCCCTGTCTTTATTATCTCAGGGAAGTGAAGTCCAAAGGGTCCTAATTCTACCAGCATATTAAGGGTGGTATAATGGGCCACAGAGCTGGGATTGGGGCTCACGTAATAGGATGTCCCAATGTGGATGGCCTTGTTCTATGCGAGGAACAATCTGCCCCTGCTTGGGATGAGTTACTTATTGTGGAACAGAACGTAGCATTCAGATGTGGAAAGCCTATCTCAAGCATTTATTTTAAAAAACAAACCAGAAACAAAACAAAGAACTAGATATATTGAAGAAGGTTTTTGAAAAATGCCCTTTGCATATGATTGTTGCTTTCCATGACTTTTATACTGAATGCCAACAAGCCTTTGTAGATGATTTGGTAATTACTGCTTCCCATGTGAAAAAGGTTGGCCTACAGTATGGAGAACAGGGAAAATTTGCTGAGGGTAAGCGGGAGGGAAAAGAAAGGGAACTTTGAGATTAACAGCTTGTAAAATGCCTGTTTAAAACCTGTAAAATTTGAGTTCAAGACTGCCATGATGATGTCATTTTAAAACGAGAATTTAGAGAGAACTTTTCTGCAGCAATTTCCCCATATAAATGTTACCGAATGTGTGGGTAGTAACAGTTCAGAATGTTTGCATTTGTGTATGTAAATACAGTAGTTCTTCAAGGGTTCTCTTGTGTCCTGAAATAATATAAGAGGGAGAAAATCACTACCAACCTACATTTTAAAATGGTGAAACGTCATTATTGCAAAATGTGTTTTTAATTTTTTTGAAAGTTTCCACATAATCAAGTTCAAGGTGAAGCATATGGAACATGCTAAATCAATTTCCAGATAATTTTTTATTAGGACATCATTAGTAGGAAAGCAGCAATTTCAACTCCTTTCATCATTGTTTGCCTCCATTTATTTTTATATCCTAATATCAGAACTTCTTCCATTCATTTCAGGAAATTCTGTTTGTTTACTTGCTTTAGGTGTCATTTCTACAGCACTGTTGACACCATTGGTTGTCAATGAGTTTCTGACCAATAATTCTTTATGCTTCAAAGCACATTATATCTACACCCACTTTACTCCTGTGAGGTTGCGCCATTTATGACTAATTGGGAGGATTGAGTTTAAATTAGACTTTCCTCCCTATATATACAGTGCAAATTATTCTTGTTACCTATTGCAGGTCTATCTTGATGCATTAAGACAATAAGGTATTCACAACGTTTTTAAAATAGTAATGTGATGAGATGCAGGCATTGCATTTGCAAACAGCTTTCTGCATGCAAGGAATGAGAGTTTATACAGGCAGCATTTTCACATAATGAATGGGAAACTAGATAACCCAAGACAGTTCGGAGCCATTAGATCGGGGAGTTAAATTATATCTTAAAGCAGTCATAAGACAATCACAATTTTGGACCAGGTAATTAGTTTACAAGGAACAGATTTCCTGGCCCACACTGCTATATACTGGAAGACTTAAACAGAACACTAATTTAAATTTTATATCTATCAGTTTCATCCATGGAGATAGTGCCATATTGGCCACTTGGAGAGAAACCATGGTGCGGTGTTTTTCCATATTGACAACCATTTGTGCAAAGAAGCTCACCGTGTGCAACCTTGTAGTAATTGTTATCACTGTACCTCCCCCCTTCCCAAAATGTTATAGTGGAATGGCAAACATTTCCAGAACCGCATAGTGAATCAGGAGACGATGTGGACCATTTCAAGTTGTTTGCTGTCAGGAGAGTAGACAGCTTGGGTCCACAGCTTCTAACTAAACCTCTGGCTCTATATAAACTGGCCCTTACACTGACAATCAGATGCCTTAATTTGTATCATTGCAATAATGGAGACTAGGAAGGTAGATGAAGGATCAAGCCTTTTCAGTGTTTGTTTCCACATTTGGGGTTGTTGCAAGAAGAAGGGCCTGCTATCCATGCATTAGCGCAGATTAATCACACTTTGTTCACATTGGATGAAGCATGGACAAGGCTAGGACATCCAAAATGGCACCTCAGCCCAACACTGAGGTGTAGAACCAGTCAAGAGCTGGTATATTGAGCCACAGAAGCATGAGGATGTCATGACCACATGGTCTGGTATAAGTGCTTCTGTGACGGGGTCCATAAGCAGCCAGTCTTTGGAGCCTTAGTGCTGCCTCTGAGGACTGTTTGGATGAGGATGGTCCTGCCTGACTCTGATGGCAACCCATCCCAGTTCGAGGTGGACTGTATGTCCCAGGATGGGGTAGCTTGCCATGTCCCAGGATATGAACAGGAAGTGTGAGAATGACTAGAGTTGGTTCCCACCTGTGAAACTTTCTGACTAGTAAAACTTGCCTGGCTCTTGACTTGGAACTTTCAGGTGTCAGAGAACGACTTTCTTTTCCATGTATGGAATGGGACAAAAACATGATGCTCGTGGTTGATCATACAGGGCTTTCACAGCTCTTACTTAATAATTATTTTATGTAAATTGTCTTTAAAAAAAATATGCTTTTAACCTCATTTTAAATTGTCTTGAGTTCTTAGGAAAGATAATTAATAATGCCAAACACCCATATTAATAATAGCAACAAATGAAAGGGATCTTACTTGTAGGAACCTCCAAATTGCATTTGATTGTGCTAATCATTTACCTGCCATACACTAGAAGATGGCTGTTAATATACTGCAACCAATTTGTACAGTGCACATCTGTTTCTACCAGGTACAGAAAGACAAATACCTTCCTTTCTTTGTCCCCTGGAAATAGTAAGCATAGCAATGTTTGAAGCCATCATGTTACTATGGCTAAACACTAACATCCTCTGTGTCTTTCCCTGGAGGCCTGTGTGGTTACAGGTTTTCTTGGAACCATCTCTGGAAGGAAATTCCATAACAATAGATGGCTCCTATGTTCACTGTTTATGTAGCCATTGTTTATATGCTACAGTAGCCTGTTTCTGGGCTCGTCTCCATGGGCTCTGTTTACTGTGGTGCCAATTTGGGGCAGCCCCAATGCACATCCTAGTGCGAATTAACAAGTCCCCATGTGACAAGGGACAGCGCGGGTTCAAGGCGAATCCGCCTGTTCCCATGAAAGCCACGGTAAACCCTAATTTTGGGAACCACAACTTTTTTCTTCAAACCCTCCGTTGTGATAGGAAGCTCGGCTCACATCACCATGCCCTGCTCCACCTGCAGCAGCAATGACAGGGTAAACCCATGGGAATCCCCTCCAGTTTGCACCTCAAAAAGCATAACACACACACAACATTATAAACAATAATAGTGGGGCATAATAAGGTGGGGAAGGGGCTCATGTTTAGCGAAGGTGTACACCTCCGCATGACAGCAAGCACACACAGAATGATGGCAAACTTCAATGACAGTGGCTGGGGGGCAGAGGGGGGTGGGGGGCAATGTCTATGCACAGCAGCTGGAATCTGGCAGCCCCAGTGGACACAAATGGCCTCTTGGCTTGGCTCGGCTCTCCGCCGATTGTGTGGGCCAGGAGGCACTCCCAGCCGCCTGCTCTCTCTCGAGTGGGGGAGGTGATAGGAGGTGGATCATTCTCGCCAAAACCCTCCCACAATAACAGGAGTATCCCCATGCCTCAGAATAATACGTGTTTGGCTGCTCATTTGCAGCAAGAACACTTGCAAAGGGTTTTTTTCTATGTGGAATTGTGCCATTTGTCCTGCGTTAGCCCCGGATTAGAGGCTTTTCATGGGGACCCTCCAAGGTTTGCCTCGGAGTATCCTGATCATGGGGATCTCCAGCCTGACAGGTAAACTCCTACTTTCTTTTCTTTAAATAAACTGTTCAAAAAACCTTGCTAAATGCTCCCCTATCATCTGAGTAGAATTTACTTCTGAAAGCATGCATAGAATGAGCATCAACACTCAGCTTAAAAGGGTGGCCTTCTGTTGCCCAGGGATTGGTGTGGGAAACAGTGGTCAGTTTCCACCTCAAGACAAGAAAAGGGCATCCCAGCTAGACAGCAAGTGTGAAGGAATGAGGTTTAGGGTGCAATCATACAGGGCTTTCCCCATCACTTCATACAAATAAACTGAGGAGAGAAGGGAAGGTGCCTCACAAACTCCACATGTACCAATTGGCTGAAGGAAGGCTAGACCCCACCCACCACAGCACAGTTTCAGCCTCCTTTAGCCTGCTTCCCTGCTCACACTGAGGAAGCAAAGAGGGGTTGGGATCTGTCTGGGATGCCAGGACAGGCTGAGTCCTGTAAAAACAAGGACTCCAGTTAAAATGGTCCAACAAGGGTAGGCTGGCTTGGAAAACAAATTAAATAAAAATAGTGTAACATGACCTGAAGACAACTGGAGGTCATCCTAAACTACTAGTGTGACCAGGGCCAGAGAGGCAACTGGAAGAACAATGAGCAGAACAGCAAAAACTGACCAGGGAAAAAAAAGCCAATCCATTGGGAGTGAGGGTCATGCTGGAATCATAAGAGCTGAAATATCTGGATGGGCAGAAACTGCTGACAAAGCAATGAATGACCAAACCAGAAAAGAAGGAAGAAGAGGGGATGCTGTAGTTGGAACCTGCCTTAGTCTGCTTCCAGGTACAAAGAAACAATAAGGGATCTAAATAAGACCCCCCCCTCCCAATTGCCTCTTGTTATGTCCCACCAAATAGCAGCAGCCAATCCCTGCTTGCCTGTGTGTCTGGACAGTAGCTTACATGATTGACCTGAGAGGGAAGTCCAGCCCCTTCATTTTGCTGCTTTTCACACGGTTGGTTGCCTTCCAGGATTGCTTCTTGGGCCAACCAGGTATGCAACTCACCAGACACGCAGGTAATTATGGGAAAACTGGCATCATTTCCAGATTCCCCATAATAGCATTGCAACACTCCACTGGGAATGCCTTGGTTTTGTTTGGCATTCCCAATGTTGGGCCTAGAGGATTTTGTGTATCATCTTGTGTCTGTGGGCAACCTTAGCCTCTTAAGCCTAGAAATGCTATATAGTCCTGATCCTGCTGCTACATGCGTAGCATTAGGAAATATCCTCTAGCATTTTGTACATACTCAGAGAAAAGGTTTGCCACATGCAACATACACAAAATATAATATAATAGGGATTTTTTTTTAAAAAAAATCTGGTATATTAATAAATTATATGAAAATTACACAAGGATCCTTATTTTAAAGTTTACTCCTTACCTGCCATGATATAAAAAAAGCAATGGGAATAGCTTAGTTTACTATTTAGCTTTATGGGCATATAGGCAGCATTCGCAAGAACACAAAGAACTAGACTTGTAGCCACTGAAGAACATGGTGCCTGCATTCTAGATTGGTGTCTGGGACTTGGTGTTTGGGGAAAAGAAGAAGATATGATCTTGTATTCTAATTTAGCAGCAAATTTGAAGAACTCAGTGTTCTGGAATTCAAGTACAGAAAGTTGCTCTGTGATTTCTAAACAGCGTTTATTTTGACTAAATGAGGCTGTTTTAGCTTAGTTTAATCTAATTTACATGAGAGGTGTTGGGCTAAATAGGGCTTTCTATTGTTTCCTATTCCCAATATTTATTTATTTATTTTTACAACAGATTTGTTCTTCTTCCTTTTCCTTATAAAAGCCAACACTATAATTCAATCTCATATTTATTTAGCATCCATAGTCTAATTACTTACAGTAGTTTCCACTTTTGTTTCCAATTGTGGCTGGCCAGATTCACCACTATGAGTTTACTATAAAAAGGATTTCTTAAACTTTAAAGAGGAACAGTTCTAGACAGAATATTGAGACAAGTTTCCAAAACGCACACAGTGTATCCTCACGTAATTTGCAGACACTTCAATCTCTTCAATTTATCTATTTTTTTAATTTATGCCACTAAATGTTTAAAACAACACAAGCTCATGCCTTTCCTTCACCTTTTTTAATTTTTTTTTGGCAGCAATTCTTACAGAGTACACTTTTTAAGGGTGTGCCTGGGCCTCTTCTCAAATAACTAAGTTCTTTGGGTTGGGGGCGTGCTAAAGCTACAAAGTAGTTTAGACCCATTAAAGGCAGATGGCCCACAGGGGGGTTAATCATAAGGGAGAGAACACACATCATGCTGAAATATAGAGCTGTTTTCTATCACTTGTTACCACTTGACTGTCTGTCCCAGGAAAGTGATTTCAATATATCTTCTTGGCCATCAGTTGCCCTTTGGTTACTCCTTTTCCCTCTGATGTAGTGAGATTCTCTTATAGGACATACAGAGATGAATGAGCTCTTACAACACGTAGAAGTGAAAGAAAACATTTCTTTCTGCACTACAACAGATGAGATTCATCATTAAGGGAATGGATTTGACCTTGTCAAGTGGACCAAAGCAATTTATAAACAAAGCCCTTTGGAGAAAGCTACTTTCAACCAAACTATGACTTAGCACTTTTTGTTTGTTTTTTACTAGAACCATGGCTACCTCACAATAATTGCTGCCTGTAACCAAAATGCTGCTCAGTAGCACACCTTGTTACGTGCCAAAGGTATTTTCAAGAAAAGAGATGACTTCAAGTAATGCAGGAGGTAGGTGGGTGCATTTAGGACATATCAAGTCCCAGGGTCTTGTGGGTTCTAAGTTCCACCCATATAAGGAAGTTTACTGGAGCTTCATCCAGACAGCACTTACTTAATCTACATTTATTTTTGATAATTTGGAATAAAATGTGTCAGAACGTGTTTTACTCCAGATTACCCAAATAACTGGGTTAACTAAGTGCTGCATGGATGAAATTTGGAACTGGATTACCTTAGGCCAGTCACTGCCTCTTAGCTTAACCTACTTCACAGGGTTGTTGTGGGGGTTAATTGGAAAGAAAACCACTCTTTGGGATAAGGGTGGGATATAAATAGAAAATGCAAGTCCACCTAGTGCTCGATATTAGAAGTGGGTTTGCCATATTACTTTCTCTAGTCTGTTTTAATTGATTTTATGGATTTTTTTTAAAAAAATATTATTTGCATGTCTTTAGCTTGAGATCAAAGAAATGATTATTTGCTTCTTTAAAATATTTATGTACCACTCCCCATTAAAATATAATCCCAAAGTGGTGTATAAAGAATAAAAGCAGCTAAAATCATAATAATTATATAAAAACACAATTAAAATCAAAGATGAGGGAACAAGCAAACAAGAATTCTTGAAAGGCCAAAGTAAAAAGGTAGGTCTTCAATTGGTGTCTAAAGGGGGGAGACTATTCCAGAGAATTAGGATTGAAATGTCTTAAATTATATATAAAAATGCTGTATGCTAAATTATTGGGTCAATCAATCATTGAAATCCTAAGGTTGACCAAAGGTCTAACTGCAGGTAGAACTCCCATTCCTGTATCTTAATTCAACAACAGTGCTGGGGAGAAGGAAACCAATGCTATGATTTTTAAAAAATCATTATTTTTTAAGAAACTGTAATCTGGGCCTTTCTGCCCTTAGCTGATTAGGTTGCCATGAACTAAGGCTGGTAAACATCTGGTAAAGGTGGACCATTCGCACTTGTGATGAGGAAAGCTTCCCCAAAGAAGAAGAAGAACTGGTTTTTCTACCCCACTTTTCTCACCCATTTAAGGGGACTCAAAGCGGCTGACAAAGCTTTTCTAATCTTCTTCCCACAACAGAACACCACGACTAGCCCAAGGTCACCCAGCTGGCTTAATGGGGGAGGGCAGAATCAAACCCAGTATTCCCAGATAAGAATCTGGCTCCCTAACCACTAGACCAAACTGGCTCCCTGACCACTAGACCTAACCACTAGACCAAACAGAAGTGTGAATAGTCCTCCCGTTTACCAGCCCATGCCACTGCATCTGAAGCCAGAAGTTCCACCTCCTCGCTGCCACAACTGGTTGCCATTGCAGAGCAGCATGTTTGAGCAGTGGTGTATTGTGGCCAATCACATTATCGCCCATGATCGAATACCCCTCTCATGGCTCTATGACCAGATGCCACTCCCAGGGATTGGTGATCTGGTCACAGCAGAGGTAAGTGATTGATCATGGCTGCCACTGTAACCGCACCAGCGTGGATGCCGTCTCCCTCACCCACTGACCACAGGGAACCAGAAGAGGAGTGAATGGTTGCACTACTGGACGCTTCAGGTAAGCTTTTAGTTAAAGGTGGTAAAGGTGTGGAGCACAATTTAGTGCTCCACACCCAATAAACAATTAATGAACTTCTGGTGAGGCAGGGCATGCTTGGAGGCTGTAACAGCCTACTCCAGTGCAGATGCTCTTTACCAGAAGTTCACTAACTGTTGACTACTGGCATAAGTGCAAATAGGCCTCTAGTTCAAATTTAGAGAGTTGTCTACATGGATCGATCAGCCATTTTAGCTCAGTTATTGTTTGATGATCTTATTTTTCTTTACAAGTGTTGGGTATATTTGCTGGATATGGTACACTTTTGGATGAAAATGCACTTGAGCGCAGGGGGCCTTTTAATACTTAATTGCCATGGGAAAGTATAGCCTAGCAGGACTGGGGATGGGTCCATCTGCCTCACTGCAGCATTAGGCATATGCACCAGGATGTTGCTACAGCAAGTGGAGACGTGGTACATGACTGAGCAGCCACAGTCATGCCACCCCCAGGCAGTCTTCACATAGGAAATAATTTGAAGCTTAATCCGAGGCACTCTCAGCTAAACTGTGCAGCAGTTTTTACTGCTTCACAGCTAGTAGTGATCAGGGTGGCTCTCAGATGCTCTGGGATGGAGCACACACCATGTATGCTCCATGCTAGAGCACATTCGGCTGCATTGATTGCTGTAGTTAGAAACAGGTCTCAGGGTCTTGGCAGCAGTCATAAAACATAAGTTGTTTTCAGGACTAAGCAATCCAAAGGCCTTTTTCTATCTGTGGAAATCTATCTAGCCTCAAGCACAGACTTGTGTTCTTAATGCTGGTGGGGCTTTTTTGGGTGTTGGTCTTTATTTAAATTAAACCACAGTTTCCCTGTTCCCTGAATCCTTTCTGGCAGCAGTAGTGCCAATGCAAGAAGTGTGGTAAATAGACCTCCGTGGCCAATGCTAATGTGGATTTCCTGCACTGGAAACCTGCTCTACCCAGGTTCCATCAATCCCAGTATTCTATGGATTTG
Organism: Aspidoscelis tigris stejnegeri; assembly: GCA_023333525.1. Taxonomy (NCBI): domain Eukaryota; kingdom Metazoa; phylum Chordata; class Lepidosauria; order Squamata; family Teiidae; genus Aspidoscelis; species Aspidoscelis tigris. Next base: position 45,790,132 of record JALMGA010000005.1, on the reverse strand, counting down.
GATGACGGTACTCTGTTTATCCCTGAAGAAATATATAAGTATTGAAATAAATACATGGGGGTGGGAGGTGGCCATGTAGTAGTAGTAATATTAGTAGTAGTAGTAGTAGCAGCAGCAGCAGCAGTAATAATAATAATAATAATAATAAAAGTAGTAGTAGTAGTAGTAGTAATAATAAGAGTTGGCTTTTCTACCCTGCTTTTCTCACCAATTTAAGGGGACTCAGAGTGGCTAACAGCCCCACAACAGAATACCCTGTGAGGTAGGTGCGGCTTTGAGAGCTCAGAAGTGAGCTGTGACTAGCCCAATGTCACCCAGCTGGTTTTGTGAAGGAGTGTGGAATCAAACCTTTTATTCCCAGAAAAGAGACCAGCTCCCTAACCACTAGACCAAAAAGGCACACATGTCCATAATATATGCCTAGTATTCTCAAATAAAAATCTTGTCCTCAAAATATCATTGAGTACGTTATGTGGTACTTTTGACTGCTTTTCATTTGACTTGAATGTTCTTGGTATGTTAATACAAGAATTCAGTCTGTGGTTGTCCCATAAAAACCCTGTGCAGGCACTAGTCATTATTTTAAGGAAGTGACCACCAATGCTTGTTGGTAGTATGTTGTCAGTAAATATCCTGTTAAACACTTCTAAACCTCTTTTAAAAAGAGAGAAAAAGAACCTTCCTTTATTATATTAGAAGACCATCTGTAGGAAAGATAGAATCTGAACTCAGCTATGTGACCACAAGATGAGATTATTGACTCCCCATCATCAATTAGGTTTGGAAGACTACCAAGAGAGAATTTCCCAAGCACTTACACAGGGACCACACTGCAACTGTTCATAGCTCTTTAGCAGATTTATGTGTTATTTCATGACTGGGTCAGATAGCTGGCAAGTCTTTATTACTATAATGAGTCATGCATTCTCAGTTGCAAATCTGGGCCAGTTAAGCTCTTAAACCAAAGAGAATGTACTGGGTGACAGCAGTTCTGTTTTTTGTTTTGCAAGTCTGAGCTACTACATAACCTAATGTCTTATTCAACAGTTATGGATCTGATTGCCTACAGGAGTTCACATCTATATCTATTTTCAAAAATCTCCAACCATCACTTTTGGGAATGGGCCTACTATGGCAGCCATGTCTCTGTAGGGGTCACCTAAGGTTGCTTCCTAGTTCCACAGTCACTGGGCAGGATTCAAGGTTAGGGCTTGGAGTCATGGCTTGGCAGTGGTTCTACTCTCTGGAATCTTTGATTCGGGAAGGTTGTGCTGGAGGAATAATGCTCAATGCCTTTGTGGCTATACTACAGGGTTCCACAGGTTTCTGTTCTTTCCCCCGTGCTGTTTAACATCTATATACAGCCACTGCAAGAGGAAATCTGAAGATTTGGCATGTGATGCAGGTAAGAGCATAGATGTCTTAAATCAGTGCTTCAGTGTGATAGTGGGATGCCGTTGATCCTGCCCTGTCACTGAAGGCCCAACTGGCTTCTATGGGCTGGAGTGTCAATCAATCAATCAATCAATCAATCAATCAATCAATCAAGCAAGCAAGCAAGCAAGCAAGCAAGCAAGCAAGCAAGCAAGCAAGCAAGCAAGCAAGCAAGCAAGCAAGCAAGAAAGAAAGAAAGAAAGAAAGAAAGAAAGAAAGAAAGAAAGAAAGAAAGAAAGAAAGAAAGAAAGAAAGAAAGAAAGAAAGTGAAGGTGTGTCTTTGCTTGATCCTGACCTCCATGCACAGGTGTAGGAGTCGCTTGAGCCAATAGAGCCCTTTTAACCCCATCACAAGGCCTTGTCAGTGTATAAGAAATTACCTCAGTTTTGTTCCTCAGACACTGCACTTTAGGCTCCTTTGAAAGGTCCTAGGGCATCATCATTTGGCCCAAAAGGCCTCAGTGGGGGAACATGAAGACTGGCCACTCTAGAGGCTCATCAGAGGTGCTTGGGCCCCACTGTGGAGATACAGCCTTCATTAGCTCTCCTTGGTACGCTTTCCAAATTGAACAGAGAAGTAAAAATACAGATCATGGAGCGTAACAGGGGCCCATTTTTCCACTCCCAAAAATAACTTAGTATTTTTTTCAGGATATGAATTCAAGGAGATGTCTTTAGAAAGATTTGATAGCTCCTTCCTTGTTTTGGTTTATTTTATTTTGAAATAAAATTTTAATTTTAGAACATATGCTTTATGATGGGTCCACTCTATAAAAGCACCTAAACAGTTTTTGTTTTTTAAAAATAATCATTATGCTGTTATGTCTAAAGATAAAACAAACACTTTAGTTATGGGAAACACTTTGTTATAGGAATCTATTGAATCCCAGAATTTATTTTTTCGTTATATTTTCATATTAGAAAATTACAGCCTGTATTTATTTTTCACAGTATGGCGTTACACTTTTAGGCCACTTTCACAGAATGTGGAGGCTAGTTAGATATCTGAAGAAAATGGAAAGAAAGAGATATATCAATGAATTAAAAGATTTAGTAAGGTAGAAGCAAGATCAGGTGAATGCATTCAGAAACTATGACAGAATTTTATGAGCAACTGTACAAGAAAAAGCAGGTGGAAGAAGGGGATATATTAATAGACAATGTTGGTTCATCACACATGGGAATGGAAGTGCGAAATTGCCCCAGATTACAGGAAGTAATTATTACAACCTGTTCTGCCTTGCCAGGTCTCATTTGGAGTACTGGGTCCAGGTCCTGGAACCCGAATTAAAAAAAAAAGTTGACAAACTGGACCAAATTCAATGAAAGACTACTAAAAGGCAAACGAAATTCTCTGGACTGGGATAGGCTGTTCATAAGATGGATAGGTGAAATTTGGTGTGGACCACTATCTACTGTTTGATTTTGGCCAAGATTACTCAGTCTGGCCTTGGCTGGTATGGGATATGGGGATGTATGGAAATCTAGCCTTGAATGTCCCATTTTTATATGCCTATTGTCATTCTAGTAGAGCCTGAGCCTGAAATGAGTTGAAAGCCTGACACTATTTGAGAACCAGAAGTACTCTCTAACTACAGCCAATGGTTCATATGCTATTTATACTGTTCTGTGTTATTCTCTATTCTCTACTTTTTTTTCTTTAAAAAAATTGTTTGGATATTTAAAAGTTCAGTGAGTGTCAAAGAAAGCAACCTTGGTAGGAGAGTATGATGAACTTTAATGGACTAAGCAAGTGGCTAGCAGAACCTGAAGATTGTGGTCACAGTGGCCATTCAGATGCTTCCTGTCAGCTCCGAAGCAAGATACTATACAATAGCATTTCCCCCACTCCCTTTCTACAGAAGCAGGTCTTTGGGAGGAATGCACCTTTGATACTGGAGGAACTAAAGTTGTCTAGAAAGTGACAAAAGTCCTATACTCCACAAATTTGTCTCATCCTCTTCTGAAGCTATCCAGGTTCTTGGCTAACTCTACTGCTTATGGCATCCAAATTTATAATCCAGCTATTTGTTCTGTGAGTAAATACTTTCTTTTGCCCTTTTGTCTTCTGAGGCCTTTTCGCATTCCTACCTCCCTAGGTGCGATTGCAGAACCCATCCCCGAATGGTGTAACCCAAAAAGAGTGGTGTGGGGGCAGGGCACCCCTCCCAGGCCTGCCGCCATTGGGTCAGGTTCGACCCAGAAGTGGGCAGGCCTGCCTTGTCCCTTCCCCGGCTGCTGCAGGCTCTAGGTGATGCGATTGGGTCCCCTAGAGCCTCCAGGAACACCCCAGGAACACCCCCCCCCCAGTATGGGCCTACCCAGGGATGTATGTGTGCACATGCCACTTAACTCTTTGTCACTGGGTTCAAAGTGGTGGGCCCGGCCAGCGGCATTGTGCGTCTGTGTGCACTGCTGGCTCTGATTGGCCAGTTACCCACAGGTAGCTGGCCGATCAGAGCTGGCAGTGCACACAGAAGCACAATGCCACTGGCCGGGCCTGCCACGTTGAACCCAGTGGTGCTGAGGTAAGCCGAGTGCATGTGCACATGTGAACATGTCCCCACTAGGCTGCTGCCCGGTGCGTGTGTGCCTGAGGAGGCTTTCCTGTGGGCTCTAGGGGAGCCGATCATGTCACCTAGAGCCTGTGGAGGCTGAAGATCCATCCCGGTGTGCTGGCCGCTGGGGCGGCCCAGATCGGGCTGCCCCAGCTGCGAGTCACCCCTCCCTCCCCCGCAGCCATGCGACCACTTACCCTGTCATGGTGGTTGTGCGGCCGGCTGGGGCGATGTGCCCCCTCCGTGTGGTACACCGGGCCCATGCTGTCAGTGCCTCCGGTCTGAAGCGCTGACAGCTTGGGCCTATCTCCCAACGGTGGCAGCTGGGGGTGGGGCCTGCAGCTGTTTGGAAAAGCATGTGAATGCTCTCCCTCCCGTACAGCTGTGGGACAGCCTGGGATGGCCAGGTACGATTTCATGCTCTACACCTAGGATGCAAGTGGGCACCCTGGGACAGGCTGGGGTGGTTCCGGAGGCCCTTGTGCGAATAGGCCTCTTGTATACTATCCCAGCTAGTGCAGCCCCCTCCTTCAAAAACTTACTTATTTTCTTATCCTTTGTGAAGTGGCATAAGATAAGGCATATTGTATGAAACTGACCAGTAGACCAAGGAGTGAAAGTTCTAAACAAATCAGAGCGCAAACAGCATATTTTGAAATGCAAGGTGATGGCCAGTGCAAACCCCATCTGAGCCAGAAATCACAGCCTAAAATTTATACTTTTGAAAACTGTGCGAAACAAGGAGGGCAGGGCAGGAGTATGGTTATCTCTCTTTCAGGGGACAAGAATCAAAGAGGGAGGAGCACATATATAAATGCAACGTTCCAAGTACAAGCCATTTAACATGTGGGGGAGAAGGTTTCCTTCCTTTCCCTCCTTTCTTCTCCCTCCCCAGAACAGTTTGCAGATGTTTTAATGGGCTTTTTATTCTTTTGTTCATCCTGAGCTGCATGACCCTCACTCCCAATGGATCGGCTTTTTTTTCCCTGGTCAATTTTTGCTTTCTTCTGAGCCTTTGATCCTGAGCTCTAACTCCTTTAACAACTAACACCACATTGCTGTTATCATCTCTGGATACTTTGCCTAGTTCCCTGTTTGTAGCAACTCAGCATGATCAAGCACTTTGCTTTCCCAATTCCCCATCGCCTCCTGACTGTTGCTGCTACAGAAGGCAGAGGAGAAAGATTTCTCACCTTATCAAATCTCTGACATGGAAAGGGCACACTGTAACTACTAAAAAAAAAAGACTTCTGAGAATAAAAGCATGTGTGCGAATGGTTACCTTCTGAATGCAGAAACTGGATAGTGTCTTATTTGAAGTTCTTAAGTAATTTTCTTCAGTCGTTAGAAGAGGGAGAGACAAGGACTTACAGCCAAAGACACAACATTCGAACAACATAATGAACTTGAAGGTCTTCCCCCTTTTTTTCAAGGAGGGAGGGGTGCTATCTGCTTCCTAAAGAGCTGATTCTCTTCAAATCTGTTTTGTAGATATGTTTTGCATTGGTATGAAAGGAGCTAGGATTCACATTGTGTCAGTGGGGAAAGCACTTTGAACCTAATAGTTTTAACATTTCAAGATGACATTAATTCAAGGCCTTGACAGCTCAGTCTCAAAATTATCTTCATGGGGAAGCATCCCAGGATTTTGAAAGCACTATCTTGTTTTGAAAGTACTACTTTTTAAGAGCTCAAGATGTTTTGTACAGTTGTTGTTGGTGTTTTTAAGTTTGTATGAGAATTCCCTTCTGGAAAAAAAAGGGCATAAATGGAAGCTGCATAAATTAAGAAAATCAGGAGTTAGGAGAGCTGAGGCAAAAACCTCCACTGATTTACCTTGGATTGAACAATTTGCCTGAAAGTTACCTATATTTAAATTGGTAATTGTCTTCCCAATGCAAGTTAATGGTGGGAAAGAAACACAATTGATTTGCATTATATTGACTTGAAAGCAGAATGGGCATCTGATGACAAGTCCATGAGGCAAGTCAAAGAAAACCTTCATTCAAAGAGGCAAACCACAGCCACTTAGAGAGGTTCTATAATGGGGCACCATGTCAAAACAGACAAATGCTATGTCTAAAACCTGTACCACACAGATGCCAGCCCAGATACCCCCAACAATCCTAACACATACCCTAAAGAAGGATTCTCCATAGGCTGCAGTGCCAAATATCCCCCCCCCCAAGATAGTTATTGTCACAGTGCTAAAACACACAGTATCACTTCCCCACACCGAGACATGGTTTTTTCCTCAGGCTGAAATGGTGATATACAAGAGATGCCAGGCATCTTTCCCTACCCAAATACTATTTTTTCCCACAGATTGCAGTAATGCATGCTTGGTTTGGCTTCTTCTGATAACAGAGAACAGACAGCAGGTGAGGTGATTTGCAGCGCCTACCTTTTGCCAAGCAACAGGCCTCCTGTGACTCCAGCATACCTTGCTGTATAGTCCTGCCTGCAGTTCCCAAGACTGAGATTTGTATAACTCTGTTAAGACTATCCACTTTTGTACAAGGCTCCTTTAAACATATGCAGCAAAATCTCACTAAAATAAGAATTATAGATTACTTGTCCAAAGGGTTTTAATATGAAATTCAGGTCCATTCTGGGTCCTATTTTGGGTCCTTATATCTTTCATCTTTGGCCAAGCATTTACCCTTGTCCCTTTGTTTAGCTCTAATTCTGGTACCCACACACCCAGATGTCACTAAAGCCTGGTGGAATAATGGGGAGGGGGGGTGTTCCACAAGCACTAAGTACCCATTAAGTACCCATTAGGGACCCATTAAGGACCCACTAGGCTCAGAGCAGGAAGACCCCATTTCCACTGCAGACCCCATTACAGCCACATTTGTTTCCACCAGTTCTAGGGAAATCTGGATTGAATGGGTCCTTCAGGATCTATAATCTGGATTTCCTGTAGACCCCATTAAAGGGAATGGGGTCTCTAGGCATCAAATCTGGTCTGGGGGGGCTCCGGGGGGGCCCCATGGGGGGGGCCCTGAAACCCAATGCTCCAAAGCCTGTGCACAATCTCCGAAGCTGGCTCTAAAGAATAGCACAGGCTCCAAAGAGGACCCCACGTGAGAGCAATGCCAATCCTATGGACCTTTGTCAAAGGCTCCGGAGAATCTTCAAAGTTTGCTACAGATCACTCTGATCTATGGAGACTGCACCCCCTGTCTCCCCAAAAACCTGGGGCGATGGGCGGATCCCACAAGGGTCAATCTGGATTTGCCACATGGGTGCTCTGGCATTTCCACTGGGGGCAGGCTAACACCCATTGCTATTGGGTGCTGCACTACCCGTGGGGACGCATCAGGTACTTCCCTTAATCCGGATCCACTAGTAGAAGGACCCATTCCTTAGATCTGGATCATCTTAGATCCAGATTAAGGGAGGTCAGTGGGAAAACCCCCAATGAAAAGTTTGGACTAGGAGTGGCTGGGTTCAGATTCCCTGAAATTGAGTATCACAGTGAATGATCACTGACCAATCACGATTACGTAGCTTAGGTTCCTTGAAGGGGTGGGTGGGTTGCAAATATTAAAAGTTATTTGAGCTTTTGGGCAGTCATAATTCCTAAGGGAAATGACTTGCACAGTTTGGTGGTAGCTCTTTAAATTAGTCTGAGAGAGCCATGAACCCAAGTGTAAAGACCTCCCCTCAATCGAGGTAGAGATTTATATATATCCTGACTTGTTAGTGTAGTAGCGTGTATTTTACTTTTTATATTAAGACTCTGTTAATTCCCTTCCAAGAGACACACCTTTCATTTCCCTTTCTCTGCTATTAAGTTTGATAATAATGTTGCCTCCTTCTTGGTGCTGCAGCAGACAGCCCTTCCCCCACTCTGCCTAGCCAGCAGTGGGTTACAGTATCTGTTTAGGATTCCAGCCTGACTTGGCTCACTTTGAAAACAGAGAACACGAAGCTTCTTTAAAATAACCAGAAAACAAGTTTATTGTTTACAATTCAAGTTTCTTCTTAAAGTTGCACTTTGTTACTTTAAATATCAAACAGTTAGGTCTTTAGCTTCCTCACTAAGCCTAAAGACTCCAATCCTTTTCAGATTAATGCCAACAGCATAAATAACTTATAACCATTTCAACTCTTTTACTTTCTAAACACTGTAATTCACTATTAACTCAGGACTCTATTCCCCAGCTTCCCTCAGGACAGCTTAGAGCCCATTTCTCCCCTAGTTAAACACCCTCCAGGTTTAACGACCAAAGGCAGAGAACCCAAATTGTTCCCTCAGGCCCCCTTAAATATGGGCCTGGCTGGCTAGCTTTGCCCTGATTGGCTGAGCTCCTCCAGGATCCTATTTCACCCATCCCCTTGGAATGCTCAACTAGCCCCTCCCTTAGGCTACTTACCCTTGTTAAAATACACTTTGGTGACACTTTTAAACGTCTGGACTTACCATGTTCGCCACACTTTGCATTTTAAACCAAAATAACTTAATTTTGGGGTAGAGGGGTCCTAGCGGTCATCACACCAAGTAAAGAGGAAAATAATATATTTATAGATACAGATGTGGAACTGATGAGCAAGAATAGGATAAGATCACAAAAATATCGGGAGCTACAAACTGGAATTTGGCGACTCTGAAAAATAACAAGAGTAGTGCCAGCAGTTGGTGCACTAGGTATAATATAAAGGAAATAATAAATATTTGTACGATACCAGAATAGATAAACAATAGCACGGCTGGAAAAAAGGAGCATTAATTGGAGCTAGCCACAATCTTCAAACGTAGCTCATTAGTTTCTAAATCTTTGGTTCTGTGTGCATGTTGAAGTCTTTAATATAGAAAATTAAGTCCAGATTTTCAGGAAAGTGGCTTTTAAAACGGTTTTAAAAAGATACATCTGCCTCATTACCTAGAATTAGCCGGAAAGGTTCCCTCAAAGGATCAGCCCTTTATTCTCTTATTCTAACAGCCAGGTGTAGCAATCACTTGGTATCAACATAATGCTCATAGTCTGCTGGCAGAGGATTGTGTGCTTTTTCTTCACACGCATAACCTACTCACCTTCCTCTTCCCTTCCCTTCCTCCCCTTCCATTCCTCAAGATGGGGGTAAATACTGTAGTATCATATCACTCCCATGCTTAGGTGCTTTGCTTAGGCACTGATGGAAGTGGTTAGATTAAGCTAGCAAGGTTTCTGCAGCGGGACCAGAGAGCATGTGGGCTGGATCTGCTGCCACCTAGTGGCTTGAAGGAGACGGGAAGGGGAAATTAAAAAGAGAAATATGGTACGTGGGTTTATATGCCGTTTTTGTCTGACGGTTTATATAACTTGGAAATTACAACAGAAACCAGGATTTTCAGCATTTTTTATTTACAGCAAGAAACAGCAAATGAAAGCGTGCATTTGACCATGCAAAGCAGTATAGCAAATAAAAACATTTTAGAACTTTTATAAAAGAACAAAACGCTTAACTTTTGCTTCTTTTTCTCTTCAGGAAAGAGACAGCTTTTTGTCATAAGAAGTTTGCTATTGGATGGAAACTTGATCAAAGAAAGCACCTGCTGCTGCTACCCTGGCCCTTTCTGCACTTGGCCTTATTCTGGAATGTATCTCAGGATAGCCGTCTGCTGGGCACAAGCTAATGCAGACTATGGCAGGCCTCACTTGCGGCCTTCCATAGCCTGCACTAGCCTGCAGATAGCAGGTCCCAGTTCTGAGATATATTCTAGAAGAAGGTCAAGTGCAGAAAGGCCTCCTGTTTCCATCTTCAGGTTATGGAGGTAAATTGCATTGGGATCTTTCCTGGCTCAACTGCTGGCAGAATTGCCTCCTATGCAGGGTCTTTCTCATACCCTGCATGAAGATACTGTCAAAAATAGTGCATTGTGCTCCAAAATGAAGATGGGAAGGAAGTCTTTTTTCCCCCATGGAGTTGCCAGAAAGCTGTCTTCACCCAGAAGTGGAGAGGCAGTCGTAGATCCAAACCAATATCGTTCAGAAAGATTATTAGATCTGTAAATTTCAACTTTTGTCCTTATTTTATTATTTGCAACTGTAGTTTTCAGAAAAACAGCATATTTAACTCAGAGCCTTTCTAGGCAGGATTAGAAAAGGGACTATGGCTCTTCCTAATCTGGAATATGGGAAGCTAGTGCCACTGCTGGTATACTCTGTCCTCACAGGATGGATCCTGATCCAGATCGAGGAGGGGGCTTGACCTGGATCACCGTTAGACCTCACCACAGTTTTCTGGATTATCAGGAGACTTTTTCTTTTGGTGGTGCCTCAATGTGTGCCACCGACATGGATTTGCCAGGGGCTCTAAGGCAATGAACCTTCATTTCTAGTGCTTTGGAGCCCTTGGAAGCTAATTCCAAGTTCTGAAGCCAGCATTGAGCAAAATGTTTCCACTATCACTAAGTACCCATTGAAGCACCCATTAAGGACCCATTTGGCTCAGAGCAGGATGACCCCATTTCCACTACAGACCCCATTAGAGCCACATTTGTTTCCACCACAGCTAGGGAAATCTAGATGATATGGGTCCTTCAGGACCTATAATCCGGATTTCGTGTAGACCCTATTAAGAGGGTCTACAATGGTGTCTTCAGCCATCAAATCCAGATTATAGCGAGCCTGTTTCCATTACAATTGGGCAATGAGGTCTAGGTGAGGCTCAGGGAGGGCACCCATGGGGGGGGCGGTTGCCCCAAACTCAAAATTTCAAAGTTCTGAGATTAGCACAGGCTCCAAAGAGAACCCCTTGGGAGAGTATTGCCGCTATTAAAGGATCTTCAAAGTTAGCAACAGATTGATCTGGCGATTCTATGGAGCCACTCTGGAGGATCTTCGAAGATTCTCCAGAGTGTCTACGGAAATTGCACCCCCTGTCCCCCCAAACACCTGGGGTGACAGGCAGACCCCTCGTGGGTAGATCTGGATTTGCACATGGGTGCTCCGGCATTTCCACAGCAGGCAGGCTAGCACCCATTGCTATTGGGTGCTAGACCACCCGTGGAAACACATTGGGTATTTCCTTTAGTCTGGATCTACTAGATCCGGATTAAGGGAAGTGCCCATTCCTTAGATCCGCATCATTTTAGATCTGGATTAAAGGAGCTCAGTGGAAAAACACCCTTAGTCATCACTAGTATGTGACTCATCTGCTTCCTCCACACAGTATATTGACACTTTTTTCACCTGCAATTGAACATTGTTATTATGAAAGCATCTTAAAGCTTGTGCTTAACAAAATCAAGTGGTGAGGCCCTCCTGGTTGTCCCACCACCTTCAACAGTGAGGTTGGTGGGCACTCGGGAGAGAGCCTTTTCTGTGATGGCCCCCAGACTATGGAATACCCTCCCCCTCGAGGTGTGTCAGCCCCCTTCCTTATATATATTTAGGAGGGCAGTGAAGATGCACCTTTTTGCCCTGGCCTTTGGCTGAGCTGTTGATGTTCCCTCGCCCAATACCGACACTATCATTTTAAACATATTGTATATTGTTTTATATGTGCTGAATTTTTAATGTCTTTCAATGTATGTTCTATTTTAAGCTGCTGTTACCTGCCCAGAGACCTTCGGGTATGGGGCGGGATAGAAATGTAAATAAATAAATAAATAAATAAATAAATAAATAAATAAATAAATAAATAAATAAATAAATAAATAAATAGCGTAGCTCCTTGTACCATTGGAGGCATTTGTTTATAAATTATTTACTTTGAAACTTACAGTCGCAGACACACAGGAGATGGTTATGGAAGTTTCATAATGCTTGTTATTCAAAGGTAAGAGCCCAAATTCCACGGGCAACATCATTCATCTAGCCAGATGTCAAGGCTTTTTCCCTGGAGTGCACTTAAAAGGAATCTTCAGTTTACAATAAACAGAATAATCACAGTGCTTGTAGGATTTATTTCATTGTAAGCTATGTGATTGTTGCATTTGTAAATAAACACTGTTTCTGAGTAAAGTTTTATTTTATTCTTTAATGAGGAAGGCAAGATCTGCTGAACTGCAGAAGTTATAAATGTGTCTGTGTGTGTGAATGTTTGCATTTCAGTTTCTTCAGCCAAAATAAGCAAAACAACAAGGCAACCATTTATCTCTATGGATTATCACAAAACCAGGTTGCTCCACTATTTATCATTCCAGAAAAAATTCTGATGATGATGATTTTAAAAACTTGAAATCTGGAGATTAGAAACAATGAGATTCTTGGGGTGTGTTCTGACATAGCATGGGAAAACTGTATTTTGGGGGAACGGGGATAAAGTGCATTTTCCCCATCATTCCCACATTTGCATTACTACATGGACTCAAAAAGTACTTCCTTGGTCTTACCCTTTGTTTTTCCTGTGTTCAGCGTGGAGAAATTGTATGTTTTTTTCTCCTTCTCTTACTAAATACGATTTCTTTTGCAGTCATCAATTGGACACTGTTCTGTCCTTCAAATTGTGTCTTCACTGGGGCAGGAAAGTCAAACTCCATCCTTTGTATTTCCCTGCTGCTGCATTACAACATGGTTTCCCTTGGCAGCTTCACTAGTTATTCCCCGTTTGTTCTTTCTCCCTCTCCAGCCCGTATTCACCCAAGCACAACTCCAATTCCACATCTACCACACAGGAAAGGTTCTTTAAAGCTCAGTGTTAGGGAGCATCTCCATGGTGTCCTTTTGTCTCTCTTTTGTCTCTCCGTTGCAACGGACTTTAAAAATGCATGTTCTGTTCCACAATAAGCGTCCCCATGAGGGCACTTAAAATGTACCTTCTGTCCCCATGGAAGCCATTTTTTCTTTGCCCCATCTTTTTCTCCCCGCCCCCTCTCTGGTTGATAGGGTGGCGGCATGAGCTAATACCACCACCACGTCTCCAACCCAGTTCTGGGAGACCGGGGGGCAGAGGGACGCGGATGCAGGGAAGGAAAACGATTGAGGTGGTGGGAGCAACCCAGAAATATTTTCTTGCCACCAGTCGATCGCCGGGGATTTGCGGGTGGGGCCTCCCCAGAAGCTGGGCTGGCTTTGACGTCACCCTTGTCACTGTTGGCACATGGATGTGCAGATGTTCTGAGGGCAGCGCAGGTGGCCCCAGCCCAGGAAGCCTGAAGGTCTGGGTGGAGCAAGGGAGTTAGAAAGCACTGCTCAGCTTGCATCTGTTATTGTTGTCCATGTGCATGTGTGTGTGCGCGCGCTTGTGTGTGCTTTTCCACTCTCCTCCTTCCCCTGGGGCTGCTGCTGCCATGGATGCCAAAGGGGGATAGAGAGAGAGAGAGAGAGAGGAGGAAGATCCTTGGTGATCTGCAGTAGTTTCAACCGAGGAGGATCCGCTCACTTGAAATGAGAAGTATTTTAATTTTTACCCCTAAAACTGATCCCAAGAATTGCAGGCAAAGGGGAAACCCCACCCGCTAATACTGTGGCCCACAATCCCCACCCCCAATACCCAGGGAGCGTCTCCATGTTACTAGGAAAACCTGCGCCTTCCAAAAAGTTTGGAGGTAGTCTTGTTTAAAGGTTTTGGGGTTTTCTTTGTTGTGGATTTTCCTCCTTTGTGGCTCTGGAAGCCCGGAGTAAAGCTCTGCATGGAGACGCTCCAAAGCAAAAGAAGCTTTTTCCTGGATTTTTCTTTACATGAAGACGCAGCCTTGATTTCTTTTTCATTTGTACTTGCAGTTTTGTGCAACTTTGCAATTTCAAAGCATGGTACAATGGAGGAGGACTCAGTGAAAAGAGGGGAATATGGGAGAGATCAATATTCACTGCTTGCTCTCATTTGCTGTTTGTTGCTTCTACTCCTCAGTCTATATACATCCAAGCACAGCTTCAATTCCACACGTATGACATTGTAAAACTTCCAGAAGGCCAGATCTCAATTTCTTTTTCTTTATAATTGCAGTTTGCAAAAGCGTGCAATTTCAAAGCACCACACAAGAGGGGGTGAGCTCAGTGAAAAGTGTGGGGTGTGTGAGGGGTGTGTGTGTCAATATTCAAGATAGTGAAGCAAGTGTTCAGCAAATCACCTCCACTTCACCTGCCCCCACAGAGAATTCCACAGAGGTATGTGTCCTGCATTGGGGTAGTGTGGTACTGACAGCAAACATAATGGTAACACAAGGCACTGTTGGATTAAAGAGACTGTTCCCTCAAATATGTGCAATAATCTTGTACCTCACCCACCAGCCTTTCCTGAAGAAAAAATAAGCTTCCTTGTGATGTTTAAAGCTGTTGAAGCAGAGTTCTGTTCCCCACAAAAGTTCCCTTTTAATGAAAGGAAACATTGCTTCCATTGCACATTGCCAAGGGAAAATGGAAGATATATGGAGGATACATTGTGCCCCTTGCAAGGGTTGATAAAGTGTAACTTCCACTGTGTCTATTCTGTGTTCTCTCTTCCCACTCCAACAAAGACACTCACAGCCCTCTTAGTACAAAACCCACAAAGAAACCTGTCACAGGACAGGAGGAAATGGGGAGCTCACCCCAAAATGAATGGTTCCCTCCCAAAATAGACTGCTTGCTCATTTTCACTTTCCAAAATAAAATGGGCTAATGCTCTGATTTGGTTTGAGAACTCATTTAATCTGAATAGATATTTCTGATTTCAGTAATTTTGCCCACAAAAGCTTTGAAAACTCAATGTTTTATTAAACGCAGCCTTGCAGAAGAAAGTGATAATGTCTATAAAATTCAGAGGGTTTATTTTCTCTGTTCTTTTTTTCTTTGCTTCATGGTGAGTCTTATATGCAATTCATATAGAGGCATTAAAGGCATTAGAAGCAAACTGGGTCTTTCCCCGAACTTTTCCCATGAAGTTTTTTGAAGTGATTCCTCTAATCTTCATTTTCCCATAGGTACAATAGTTTAATATTTGCAAATCTGAAATTCATGAACTTTTCTAATTCTACTGAATAATAAGGAACAATTGTATGCAGAATAAGTATTACTAATATACCACTTCTGTAGAATTAACCTGTTCAGTTCTTGTTGATGACATAAGTGGATCATGTAGTGGAAGCCAAGTCCTTTCTGCTCTCAAATGTTAGTTATATAGGTATTTTCACTAGAGGATATGATTCTTGCTTTCTCATAACCCCAATCAATTTTAAAGGATTACTGTCTGTAAAGTCTCAAAAACTTCTTCCAGCTGTCTCTTCTCAAACCATACTCTCATATACTAAGTGTTCTCCCTGCAGAATAGACACTTGATCTTAGGGTCAAAGACCCTTTAAGTCTTGACTAATGCACCTCATTAGATGAGAAAAGCAGAATTTGCTCAGCAATGCAATTGTCAAGAGATATAGTAGAATCATATACATTCTTATCATGTTTAATAAGGTAATTTGGTGAATGACTTTGTGGTTCAGATGCCACTGAAGTCAGTTCCTTGAGGCTACAAATTCATGTAGTTTTCTTACAAGAGTGAAGAAATCATTACTGTCATCCCTTTTCTTCATTTTTTTTTTAAAGTCTAAGCTATAACAGCTGAAATTCTGAAGCGGTCTTTCACTTAAATATAGCAGATTAAGTGATGTCTGGATTCAGCCTCAATAATTTCTGATCAAGAATTAATAAACTGATAGGTTTGACATATATACTGATTAACTGCAGAGAGCATTTGTACTCCATGTAGATGGTGTAATTGATCCAGTGCAGAAGAGCAACCAGGATGAAGAGCTGTGAAGCATATATTGAATTAAAGCATTTACCAAAGTTTCTTTAGGAACACTATCTACTACTAGTACCCAGGTCAAGTGTTGACCTTTTCTGCATTTACCTTCATTTTGATCCAGATCAGTGGATCCAGATTTAACCAGACCCATGGATCTGGATCATGTAGAGGCATGAGCTGGATCAGAGCCATCTGCACTGATCCATTCCATGCTTCCCCTTGCATGAGTTTTGCAGCCGCCCTGCTCCCCCAAAGCCCCAATGGCTAGAAATAAAAATTCCTTGCCTCAGGTTGAGGAGGTGTTTTTTAGCCATGTGCTATGGTACAGCAGTAAAAAGTATCCCCCCTCCTGTAGTTTTGGATCATCAGTGCCTGCCATCTACACTGATGGTGCTGGTCTGGTCCAAGTTTTCCCCATGGCTGCAAAGTTTGAACAAGCTCAATGTTTTTTTCCCCTCAGTGGCTCACAATGGTGTTCCACTGAAAGGCAGCTCCCCTGTAGCATTGGATCATGGAAGCATGCCTCCCTGATCTGGAACAAGGCCCTTAGTCCTTTTTGTGGAACTGATTAATCCAGATCTAGACAAGGCCCTTTGTCTATAAAAATCACTCTAGCCTAATTTTAGCCTTTTTCTTCCTCTTCCGAAATGGATCCTTTATTACATGAACTCAAAGTCTATCAACCAGGTTGTGTGTGTGTGTGTGTGATACTTCTACAGACCTAAAGTCCTCAACATTTCAGAGCCTCAAATTTAAATATCCTTTAATGTCCATGTATACAGTAGGCATCAGTGCATCACTCTTAGAAAGATTCAGAGACATAACTGTATCAAACTGGTTGATTGGTTAAAGTAAGGCTTGATAGGATTGGGCACTGGCAAGGTATAATTGGCCAATTAATGTACATTTTAAGAAAACCTGTCTTTGGCTACTGTCTCTCCTCTCCTCTCTTCTTCTTATGTCTATTTCTAATACACTGGCTATGCTTTTGATTTAAAAAGAAAGGCTTGGCAATGATTGGATTATAGATAACATATTTTTCCCTCCACGTTCTAAATTGTGGTAAAGCAGGTTCAGTGCTTCATCTCACTTGATAGTGAGCATATTTCATTGCTGCACTTGGGGACAGAGTCTGGATCCCATGTAGCTGATAGTTCAGCAGATGCTGTTTTATGGAATGCTGTAAAGAAGAGTTGCAATAAACCCCGAATTTAATCAAGAGCATGGATTGTGTGGTTTATATACTCTTATTTTAGTCTTGATTTTTTAAAAGGTAAATGGCTTCTACAACTTCCAATTATATCAGAACCTGTCAACATTTGCAAGGGTAGTAACAGCAATTTTTCAGTGAACTAGGCTGTAGCTTGAAGTTCAGTTTTCCCGGTTGGGAAGCAGAGAGATGCTGGTTTGATTTCCAACATTTCGCTGGCAGAAGGTAATGGCAACTCACTTCTCTATCTGCTAAGAAAATTGTATGGATGTGTAAATCCACTTCTAGGCATTGATCACAAAAGAGTGGCAGCTATCAGCAACAAACTTAAACCACCTAAACTGGAGGAATCTTTTTTGGCTTTCAGTGTTCAGGGTGGGCACTGCTTTCAACAATATGTATATTGTGTGGGGAAACTCTTCGATTATATAAACTGTGATTGCTCAGAGGCAAACAAAAGGAGGAGCAGCTCATGGATTGCGGTGTCTTGAGTGTTTCATGGATCTTAATGTTACCTGCCTAACTCTTTTTTTAGTGCCTGTAGGAAACTTGCAATTTTGACATCCCCCAGTTCAATATAAAGAAAAAGCTTAGGATGAACTTGTACGTCTGTCATCTTACGGATCAGATCTTTAAATCCCTTGTACTGTCTAAAACTAGGCAAGGCCATTGGGATACTTAGGCAGCATCTGCATGCATGCCAGTGGTGTAGAGGCCTATTGTAGCTGGTTGGACTAAGTGGGATGGTGCAGATTGTGCTGGTGGCCAACTCCCAGCCTAGGGCCAAAGCTGGGAAATAAAGGTTCTGGATTATATCCTGGAATAGGGACCTGCCATCCTCATGCTAGTTTAGAAGTTTAGACTATGGCTGGCCTTGGGCGGGCCCTGGTGTAATCTGCTCCAGCATATGGATGGCAGGTCCCTGTTCTGAGATATAATCTGAAATAGGAGGCAGTGCAGAAAGGGCCAGTGTAGGAATCAGGCTGATTTTTTTCATGTCCACTATTTTTGTTGACAATTCATGTCTGTTGTCATTTTTGGCAATAAAAGCACATGAAGGAACTTTCTGTAGAGTGATTGTTCAACCTGAATTTGAGAAGTCACCAAAGGCCTCGCAACCTATAGATTATTTCCTGTCAGAAAGGGCTATATTCCATACTTTTATTTTTTAACACGATGGAAATTCATCCCCCCTGAAAGGGCCCATTAAAAGAGAAGGCTTAGAGGGGCTTTAAAGAACTACAATCATGGAAAGGCTATTAAGAATAGTCAAGAGATTGCATTCCGGATTGTACATTAAACTTGTCTCATGAAACAAGGCTTAGGGTGGAGAGTCATTTTTCAAATGTTATTAATAGATAAAAAGTAATCCACAAGTAAATGATTCCAGACTATAGCTACTGTGTATATTAAGGCTAGACATGGATATCTCTGCATATTGTTTTTCTAGTCTGACTAATTGTCTTTGCTTTAAATGACCCCCTCCCCACCTTGATAAGCCTGCTTTATGTTTCACAAATACTTAATCATGGCATTCTTTGTCATCAAGGGCTTCCATCTATTCGTTCAAAGGACTGAGGCAGGCACCTCTTTAAAACCAGCTTTACAAAAGTCATTTGATAGAGAATGCTTGCTTCCTATTAATTACTTTCACACATAATGCAGCAATGGTGGCCCCCAGAATTTTATTGACTCTAACTAAATTTCACAGCAACAAACAGATGAAATGCATAGAGTAACCTAAAATGTTTATAAATATAACCCTTCCTCCCCCTACTGGCAGAACATCCTCCTGGAGAGGATGTAATTTTGGGTTAGGAACATATTGCCAATTAAAGAGCTTTGCTAGATCTGATGTAGAGGGTCTGGACCAGTGAGCCCCTCTGGGCTGGTCATCTGAGCTGGCCCCAAAACTTGCATGAGTTTGGGGCTGGTCTCTGAGGGCTCTGACAGATAGGAATGAGAGTTCTTGGCATCAGAGAGCTTGTTTGCACTTAAATTCAGTGGTATACCATCCCACCAAAGTTAACTTCAGGGAAGGTGGTTGGCATTCTCACCATGAGTGCTGGCACAATCCCGAACTTATCTAGTGACCTTTGCAGTACGGACAGTCTGTCCTGGACTGTCAACATCTCCATAGCAATAGCCATGACAACTTCTGGCATGTGCTTTGTTTTATTATTGGGATTGCAAAGCACAGTCACAGTTGCCCCACCCTGTACAGTATGCCTAATGGAAGTCGGTATGAATGCTGCATCTGGAAGCTCCCTTTCAGCTATTGGTGAAGCTGTGGAGCAGTAAAACTGTTCCACAACTTCAGAAGATTGGGACACTCTTGCACATTCTGGTCCATTCAGATACAGAGGCAGCACCACAATGTGTGAATGAAGTAGCCTGGAGCATGTGCAGGCATCCTGGAAGGGTAAGTGCAAAAAGGCTGAGAGCATCTGGAGACATATTTTGTTGGCACTATAAGGCAAATTGCAAAAACACATCCCCTTCTATATGTCTCTGTTTTCCAGATTAGGCCCTACTAGTACTGGTAGACCTCAATATCAAGGTCTACCATCTATTCTGTTCAGGGACCTCCTGATCTGTGCAGACATAGTAGCAGTGGCCATGGCCTTTCTGATCTGCACTAACATGTTAACAGAAGGGGACCTGAAGCTGACTTCTCAGTGCTGTGCTCCAGATTTAAGGTAACTGCAGAAAGACCCAAAGTTTGATTCAGCTAGAATCCATGACAATGCACTGTGCTGCACTGGTTGAAATATCTGTTATGAAGCTCATTGGCTTGCCATAATCAGTTACATAGTGGTTCCTCAGGTTGTGAGTTCTTAACACACCTACTGGGGGATGAGTGGGTAGGTGACAAATCATTTCCATAACAAGCAAGCAAGTACATATTGGAACAGTCAGCCTGGCACTTCCAATCTATATGGGTTAGTTTCTTTTCTGTTCTGGTTGCCTAGCTGTGTATTGCCTTCCTTCTTGCTCTGGCTGGGCTTGGTGCATACTGTTTCAGAGCGAGATTGAGAGACTGTACCTGGGCCATGGGCAGAGGAAGCAGCTTGTGTGGGGATAAAAGGAAGTAAGCCAAGGCCAGATGTGGGGGTGATAAGAGGCCAGAACCATACTGCCCCCTAACTTGACACAATCTTTGCCAGCACTGTGCTTAACAAAAGGCGAGTTGGAAATGAAGCAAAACAAAAATGAAAAAATATTTTAGAAGGCTGTTGTTTTTGCATGCAATTCTTGCTCACTGACTAAAATTTTAAAGTGGCCTGCTGATATTATTGGTATAATTGCATCAATCAAATACTAGATGTTTTTCCCTCCTACCCTATAGGAGCAGATAAAGTTGCTGTTTCTATACTAACAGGTTTTTCAATACATTTATTCTGGCCCTGCACAAAGCTTTAGCCTATTATTTTAATAAACGGTCTCATTTCAGGATATAAAAGATATTGAAACCAGAAGAACTCCTCCTCCTCTCTGACCTAAATGTTATGGACATTTCCCCCCTTCTTTCCCTGAGATCCTCTGTGCATCCAGATCATGAAGAATTCTGAAAATTCTCTGGTACATATTTCTCTAGAAGATACATGAGTCAAGCACAAACCTCCTCCACAGATTTTATATTGGCTCCAAGGAGTCCACTTAATTTGTCTTGGCTTTGACATCTCAACATAGCACTGGAGCACAAGCTCACGGATGGAAGTCTTTATGGGAGACACTGTCCACATATTTGGAAGGCAGTTATTAATGGAATTATCATCCTTGATTATTCCTTCCTCAAAGAAAAGAGCAAATCAAAGAACCTTCCTGGGCACGGGCAGATGGTGCTATAACATAATGAGAACTGAATTTTTAGAATTGATATCTATAGCACAGTGTGGAAAACTTTTATTTCAAGTTTTTATTTTGTTCTGGTATCCCAGTTGTACGGCAAAGAAAAGGAATTATTTCCCTTGTTTATAACTACCACTCTAAACACCAAAGTAGTATGCTTTTGTTCTTATTAAATATCTCATTCTTTCTGGGGTAACATGGAGAGCGCATACGTGTCAGTTGTGGGTGGTCCTTATTGGTGTTTGGTGCCTGTTGGGCTGCTAGGACAGACAGCACACCATCAAACAAGAAAGTGTAGTGGCTAGGGAATGCAACTAGGTCTAGAAATCCATGGAGTCTAATCGTCACTAGCTATAGTAGCTCACTGGGTGAAGCTGTTGTGGGGATAAAATTGAAGATAATTTTATGTGCCATTTTAAACTGTTCAGTATAAAGGAGATACAAATGCCATAAATGAATAAATAATGCTTGGTGCATGGGTATGTGTGTGTACACATGTACACATTTTTGTTTTGTCCCAAACATCACTGTTCTTGATGAAGCTCCTGCATATGAGGCCAGTAACTTCCTATAATTTAGCTCCAGTCAATGGAACTGAAGATACCTTAGTAGGTTCTGCATGGCCCATTCAGACCAGCAGCTGCAGTGGAACATAGCATCTATACAATAAAGTGCTGCCTGGGAGCTTGTGCCTCCCAAGTAATACTCTGACCACATGGGCTTTTAGCGTGGAGTTTTTGGCAGAACAATTGCACTGGAAGGTTCTCCAATGGGAGACACTGCTGGGCTCTGGAGTGTTCAAGCTGCCCTCCGAGCAAATGGCTAGAACAGCTCAGGCAGCATGTAGAGCCAGGTGCCATTTTGCCAGGCTCCTGAAAGGACTCCAGAAATAGGTCAGTGGTGGGACATGTCCAAAGTTCCTTTAGCCAGAAACTAGGACATTTCTTTCCCAGAGCTGTCACAGGATGGGTGGTCCCTGATCCACAGTGTTAGAACATAAGAATATGTGAAAGAAATTTCGGACCAGAGGCCTTTTCGCACACGCGGTTTTCGAACGCGTGGAAGACAGCCCTGAACGCGGCATTCGCATTGCCGCGGCCGGGTTTGCGTCCCGGCTCATCCCGGGCTGTCTTCCACGCGTTCGAGATGCAGAGCACTTTAAAGTGCTCTGCATCCGTTCCCGCGCGGGCAAACCGTCCCGGGCCGTTTGGGGAGAGAAGCATTCGCGCACGCTTCTCTCCCTGACAGCTGTGGGCACGCCCCCAGTGCCAGCATTGCCCAAAAATCGGCCTCACAGCTGGCTTCTGGTGGGCTGATGACCAGCCTTGCCGGGCTGGTGATCGCGCCGGCGCGGCGAGGCCAGTAGACGAGACCCACCGAATTGTGGGTCCCCTCTCCCATTTACCAGGGTCAGTGACCCTGGCAGATGGGACAGGGGACCCCTGATTTGGTGGGTCCCGTCTGTCATCTACCACGGCCGCTGGGACGTGGCTCCTTCCTGGCTCTGGCAGCCCCATTGCGGCTGCCAGTGTTGGGGAGCCACCAGCATCGGCTTACTGTAGCCCCTTTCCGGGTTGGCAGGAGGGCAATGTCAGGCTGGCTGGGGGCGAGGAACCCCTTGGGCGAATGGAGCCGGTCAGCCAAGGTTCCCCCTGCCCCCATCACAACCGTCTGCGGGGCGTGGGCGCCTGCATCAAGGCGCCTAGGCCCCGCAGACGACCCACCACCCAACCACCCCGGGACCCTGGGCCCAGGGGACACACTGCGGCTGGCGCAGAACCTACCTTGTTGCCGTCTGGGGTTGCAATGAAGGACCGACGGGAATGCGCACCACGTGGGCGCATGGGGCCCGTCATTGGCCCTGGGGTGGGGTGGGGGCGATTGGGTGGGGTTGGGGTGGGGTTGGGGATTGGGGGTTGGGGTGGGTTGGGGTGTTTTGGGGTGTTTTGGGGTGTTTTGGGTTGGGTTGGGTTGGGTTGGGTTGGGGTGGGGTGGGGTGGGCCCCTCCCCCTCTCCCTCCCCCTCCTGATCCCCGCTCCAGAAGCTTTCATTCCTGGTTCCAAGCTGGAACCGGGAATAAAAGCTTTCCTTCTCCAGCCCAGATCGAGGGCTGGGAGGGGAGGGGGGCGCCTCCACCTGCTCCAGGTGTGCACCCTTGAAGCCTACCAGGAGTAGGAGCGAGGCAGCCCCCACGGCCCTCTCCCCTCTCGATCTGGCCAGGAGAAGCCTTTACTTTGGTTCCAAACTGGAACCAGGAGTAAAGCAGCCCCTTCTCCCTGCCAGATTGCAGGTTTGGAGGGGCGGGGGGACTCCCTCCCCCTACTCCAGGTGGGCATCGGGGGTGCCCTCCTGGAGCAGGGTGGTGGCGCCCCCCCTCCAAACCTGCGATCTGGCAGGGTGAAGGAAAGCTTTTACTCCTGGTTCCACCTTGGAACCAGGGTAAAGGCTTCTGACGCCGGGATTGGGGAGGAGGGGAAGGGGGAGTTTCCCCCCACCCCGATCGCCCCCCCACTCGGGACATGCAGGGGACTTACCTTCCCAGCATCCAGGCGGCTTGCAATGAGTGAGGGATGCCAGGAGCGCGCCCCATGTGTGCACACTGTGGCTCCCGATTGGACAACTACTGCTTGTCAAATTGGGAGCTGCAGCGCACACACTTGGGGCATGCTCCTGGCATCCCTCACTCATTGCAAGCCGCCTGGATGCCGGCAAGGTAGGCCCCCTGCACACCTGGGGTGGGGGTGGGGGCGATTGGGTTGGTCGGTGGGGGTGGGTGCGGTGGGAGGGGTTATCTGCGTGTTGTAGGCGCCTTGATCCAGGTGCCTACACCCCGCAGAGGGCCGTGATCGGGGTGGCGGGGAAGCCTTCGGAGACCGGAGCCACGCGCTCCGAACTCCGAAGGGGTCCTGCCCCATAGGCAGCTGCCCCAGTGTGGGTGCCCGGATGCTCAGGCCCCTTCATGCTGGCTGCACGGGGCCTGACTGGGGCCCAAATGGAATGGGTGTAGTGCAAAAATGTCTCAGTTCAGCTTCAGTTTAGGTCTGTTTATTATATACAATAAAACATACTAGAAGAGGAAATTCCTTCTTTCAATAGTGCTTTCAATAAAGTATCGATACTGAAGAGAAACTGAAGAGAATTTATGAACTAATCATAAATTTGCTGTGACAGCTGAATTGTGGTCAGCTCCATATAAAAGATTACAAAGGCTAAATGTGATTAGAACATAACAAATCTTGACTACATAAAAGGGTTATTTTAAACAAGGTTCTTCTTTTCTTGGTCCAGTAGGTAATCAAAAGGAGGGGGAGGGGGAGGGTCCCCTGCACGCCCAGGGTGGGGTGGGGGCGATTGAGTTGGTAGGTGGGGGTGGGTTATCTGCGCGTTGTAGGCGCCTTGATCCAGGCGCCTACACCCCGCAGAGGGCCGCGATCGGGGTGGCGGGGAAGCCTTCGGAGACCGGAGCCGCGTGCTCCGACCTCTGAAGGGGTCCTGCTCCATAGGCAGCTGCCCCAGTGTGGGTGCCCTGATGCCCAGGCACCTTCGTGCCGGCTGCACGGGGCCCGATCAGGGCCCGTAGAGCCGGCATGAATTGGGGCAAGTGGCCTGACAGCACTGCCTGCCCCTTGGGTGCTTGCACCCAATGGGAGGCAGCCTTGCCGGCCATATCCCTGCCCCTGGCCGGCCTTTGCTGGCTAAGCAACTTCCAAACGCTTTTAGCATTTGCACACAGGTGCACCAGAACGCATTTACATGCATTCCTGCGTTCCTGTGTGTGAATGCTGAAAGCGTTTGGAAGTGACTTAGGCCACCTGTCCTACACCTGTTCCAAATGGAACGGGTGTAGTGCGAAAAGGTCTCAGTTCAGCTTCAGTTTAGGTCTTCTGTTTATTATATACAATAAAACATACTAGAAGAGGAAGTTCCTTCTTTCAATAGTGCTTTCAATAAAGTATCGATACTGAAGAGATACTGAAGAGAATTTATGAACTAATCATAAATTTGCTGTGACAGCTGAATTGTGGTCAGCTCCATATAAAAGATTACAAAGGCTAAATGTGATTAGAACATAACAAATCTTGACTACGTAAAAGGGTTATTTTAAACAAGGTTCCTCTTTTCTCGGACAAACAGAAGAAATGACTCAGCACTGCAAATTTTCCTACCAAAGTATCTTTAGTATTACTTGATTAAATCTATATTAATAGCTATATTAAAAATGGCAGTGCTCTGGTCATCCCAAATTAACCCCAATCTGTTTCCTGTTTCCACAAATATAAGAGGACCCTGCTGGATCAGGCCACAGCCCATCTAGTCCAGCATCCGTTGCACACAGTAGCCCACTAGTTGCCCGTGGGCATCTCAAGCAGAGACAAGAGCAAACCTTCTTCTGCTCTCAAATCCCAGCAAATGATCTTAGAAGCATCCTGCTTGTCCCCACAGCCTGAAAGATGCGCTTAAGCATCCATGCTAGTAGCCATTGATACATCTGTCATCCATAAATTTGTTATGCTCTGTCCCATGGAAGCTGCCCTTGTCCCAAAGCGCCTCGAGGTCCAGGGTGAAAGAAAACATGAGAGAACCTTCCACTTTGCTTGAGAATGGAAGATTTAGCTGTTCTGTGCTGTTAGCTTCCGTGGTGGGATGAAGACAGGATATTAGGCACCTCTGGCCTTCCAGAGGTTTGGCAGGGCAGATTTTTCTTTGTTTCTTAAATTTTTCTGTGTAATTAGTGTGTTTTCTGAGCCATGTGGAAATCACTCTTAGCTGTCTCCATTTTAGTTTGAGTGTATCCACATGTGGAATGTGTACTCCACCAGCAGCGTGTGTGGGGAATAGATATAGTTATGATAATAACACTTGTTAACTAAGCACAATGGAAATATACATTTTTTTAATACAAAAGTTCATTCTTGTGCTATTCATTTTGGATCTATACCGAATTATTATAGTAAGCATTTGCTTTGATATAGCTTAGTTAAAACATATTTAGATAATAAGCTTAGGAGTGAAAGTGAAAAATTGAAGTTACGTTTAATTTTCTCAAATTATTATGAATTGTGTAGCTTTTTCTATGATTGGTATAAGAATTTTGAATTATATATTACCTTTGGGGGGAGGGGAGACTCAAAGCAATTGTAAAAAAACTAATAATAATAATAATAATAAAAAGATATAGCTTAGACCCACCTATATTTTTGCTTTTAGCTGGAATTCTGTTACGGTCTGTTGATTTATATCCCCATTCTATATATATATAGAATAAACCACCTAATAAACCACCTGACTACCTCGTTTTATATAAAAGGAGGTAGTGAGCTATTTGTGGAAATAGTCACGCAGGGAGCAAAACCAGTGATTTTGTGAGAAATAACGGTACTTTCAGGAAATTATCAGGCATGTTAAAGCACATGGGTACACTCTTACCCTTTCACACTGTGTGAGTGAGAAAGGAAAAAAAAAACCTTAAATGGCATGAAAAAAGTTCCTTCTTAGTCCTTCCCTCTCTTCCTTTTGTCCTCTTAGAACTGAGATAGGTATCTTGTTGCTCTCCAGATGTTGTTGGGTGTCATTTCCCATGAGTCTCAGCTAGCTTAGCTAAGGATGAGGGTCTGTATTCTAGAGGACCACAGGTTAGCCTTCCCCTTTCTAGAAATTCTTGTTGGAAATACAGCATTTCATGTGTGTGTGTGTGTGTGTGTGTGTGTGTGTGTTTGAGAAGCTCTGCCTAACCTACTAAAGTGGGGGGAGGCGGTGCTTGGACTTCAGTTAGTTTGTTTAGTTCTTCCTGGAAGATGGCTGGGAGCAGATCAGTCTGTACCATGTTGTTCTTGTTGTGTTTTAAGTAAAGTTAACTTTTATTTCACTAGTCTTTTGAGTGGTGCTTTTTTGGGATCACTGCAGAGTCTTACACTGCAAACTCTGGGAAAACCACACAAGCCTGATTTTCCAACAATTCTAACCTTGAGATTCACTCATAACAACCACATTGCCATCTACTGGTGTTCAAGTCAAGTAATCAATTGGACAAAAGGCTTACTAATGGCTTAATTTCTAACTTGTTAATATTATTACCATGCTCCCCCCCCAGTCTGAGTATACTTATTGTGGCACCAAATAAACTTTTCATGACAACTAGCTATTTTGAAATAGCTTGTCAAGTAATAATATGAATGTAAGCCTTATAGAAGGTTAAATTATTCTAGTTATAATAAAATTTACCATGAAAAAAACCCTTATGTATTTCCATTTTTCAAGGAGATTATTTTTAAAACTCCCCCGTTCATTAAACCCAATAAGAAGGGTGATAATGAACATTAGCAGAATATTTATATATGTCAAGCCTCGGATTAAGGACCAAGCTGGGTCTTTTACCATGTTGTAATATCTACTTGAGACATGGCCATAGAGTAATTGCCTGAAAAGCAGAGGTTTGCCAGTTTGATCCCAGTGTTTTTTGGCAAGAACGTCACAGCATAACATTTCAGTCTTCTGCCAAAAAAAAAGAAAAGGCAATCAGCAGAAGTTAAACAGCAGTAATACACACTCTTCCCTTTTATGTTCTAAGTTAAGCTCAGAATGAGTCAACTTTTCTCTGACTCAGGCTACCTCCAGGTGGCAGTTAATATTGTGCAATATAGCAACATTATGGAAGAAGACATTTCTAGAATAATAGTTATTTGTCCAAACAGCAGGGCAACCCCACAGGACAAGTGATCCTGGTCTGGATGCTTGCTCCTGCAGTCACTGGTGCAGGCAGAGCTACCATTTTCGGTTGAGTTTGGCCCTGGACATGCATGGTGACCATTTCCAAAATGGCAGACCATGGAAACTGTTGTCCACATGGAGTAAGTCCTTTTGACTGGGAGTTGATTTTCCCACAATAATGATACTGCAGATATTAAATTAATAATGAATAGACTGGGGCTATGGTGGGATTGCCATGAACATAAATATAGCTGTGGGATAATCCTGGGTTTACACTTTGTCTGGAGGCAGCCAAAATTATTCTTTTTTGTACAGCTGGTAATGCACAAAGAATGAGAGGACAGGCCTCAGCCCCTGCTCTTGTATGCATCTAATAAAAGAGGAGAGAAAGAAAAATAAATCAGAAGTAAGGGTTAGTAGGGAATAATTGTGTGTACATCCCTTTTTAAAGTCTTATGCCAGTAGACAACAGAGAAGAAAGCAGAGTGACCTCACATGAGAAGTGATGCTTGATCAATTTAAAGAATCTGGATCAGTACGTGGAAGTCTGTCCCTCATAAGAAAATGCCATGTCCACATGACACCAGCATCTGGTCCATTTCTCTGCATGGAAATGGCATTGGGAGCTATGCACAAGGGAGTCTACTTTGAAGCACTCCCCTGCTCATCCCTTACAGTGGACTGGCCCAGCTGACACGGAGACCTAGGTACCATTCAACCGGGCTCCTGAAAACAGCCCTGGAAATGAGCCATTTCTCTGTGCCTGACAAAAATACACCGGGCTTGCAAACAAACAAGACTGAAACGCTGGCTGTCATATTTTTAGCAAATCCACTAACTGATCCAGACCAGGATTTTAGAATGCTCCAGGTCTGGCACAGACTAATCCACACTTGGTTTTAATGATGGACAGGAAGAAGAATTCTGGAAATATAGTCTATATGCAACTGTATGATAGGGAGAGCATTCATGATATGAAACTGCATGTTAAAATATTATTCAGATGACAGCAGGTCCTCTTTGTAAGAGTTCTAGATCTTTGCTTAATTGACAACATGGATCTTTACTGAATTTCTTTCACAATTTTGGGAAGATTAAACAGGCCTCAAAGAAGTAAATTCCAGTTCTGTAAAGTCCCATGAGCTCAGATGCATTCTTTTCCTTCCTCTTTCTCCACCATCATCACTGGCCATCCAGTCAATAGCACAGGAAAAGGATCAGTATAAACAAAGTCTCTCCTATTAAAAGTGGAATCATTGAAATGGCTGATGTAATGGGGAACATCACAGTGTAAACAAACAAACAAACAAACACAACAATAAATAAATAAATATTTCCAAGCAAGTTAAGTTCTAAAGAGTGTAGAATGGCAAAAGATACAACAAAACTGGTAAATTTTATTCATGTTACTTTATTTTTATTTAATTTAATTAATAATTTATGTCCTGCCCTTCACAATCACCAAAGGGTACTAGAGCAGTTCACAGGTTTTTCTTTTTAAGTTTTTAAATTAATATTTGAGAACAATTTTTATTTATTTTTATCAACGTTTATACAGTATTTGTTCAACTTTAGTTAGACATTCTGAAATTTATTGTTGGAATTAGTGCATCAAAACTCTCTTTGGGAAACTGTACAATCAGTTGCTGTCAGAGACACTGGACTCAGTTTTCTTTCTCTTACTAAAACTTATGTGTTGCAGAGCAATCATGTGTGCATTCTTCTGCATTTTAATTTTCAGTCTGTTGCAGGATATTTTGAATTTTCTAGGAAAGTGATAATGGATAAAATGTGCTTTCTGGCCTAAACAGAATATGCTTAACTGGAAAGCAGGCCATAAAATTTCATCTTGTTCTATTTAAAATTAGACCTGGTTTCCTTATTCTCATTACTTTTCTTTCTAGGTTTCCTGTGTCTTCAGTTGGATACCATTACATATGCCACATAACATATAAGAGTAGATGGGTTCCTGCCAGAGACTAATAATGCAAATCACTGGCATTTAAGAAAACCTCTATAGTACCACATCACTTTTTGCTGTTTGCAGACTGCTGTGATAGAATTATCAACCATTGGCAATAACAAGGGGAATGAAAACTGGGTAGAAGTGCATAATTGCCAAATCCTGTGGTTGGGCTATTATGTCTTCACTTAATTGACAATTGAGCTTGCTGTTACTTGTGCCAAATTTTCTCTTTACATCAGACTTGTAGCTGATACTGATTTGTTTGATTCTAATTATCCTCCTTACATAAAAACAGGCTGTGAATTATAGAAACAGTATTGTTCAGGCACCATCCTTTCTTTACAGACACAAATAACTTTTCATCCATGCAGTGATTTCATGCTGCCTCCACTGAAGCTCTCTATTTTGAGATGAGTCAAACCACAACATTTGATTGCCAGAGTTCCCCAGAGAAGAGGAGGATTTTGAAATGCGGGATTTCAGACAAGAACTATTTGCGAAATTAAATTGAAGCCCCATATAGATGGGCCAAATATTGTGGTATTACTGTGGCGTCATACTGGGCCATTCAAGTGCTCCTCCTTAGATTTCTCTCCAGACCAGCATTAACAGCTCAAAAAATTACTCCAGAGAAACCACGGAAAGGTGTACTGGCAATGTTCTGGATTTTTAATTGTATGCCAAAGAACATAACCCAAAAGTAAACTTTCAGAATTGTTATACTGAATACATTGCCTATCCTTCCCTCACCCAGCTTCCGGTAGCTCCATGTCTGTTGCTGGTAAGTATTTTTGTATCTTCAGAAAGCCTTCTTTCACTGGTCATGGGAGAATGTCGTCTTGTAATACAGTTTCCTCCAAGTTTCTCGTACCAGTTATTGTTGATGGTCTCCCATATAAATGAACCACTGTTCTCTAAAAGTGTCACACCTGTAAATGTCAAGTATACTGTTGTACCACTTTCCTGCAGTCTGCTTTGTTCTCTCCTTCCACCCTGCCACTATTACAGTTCAACCCTTGTATCTCTGGGGGATTGGTTCCACATCCTACTGCCATTACTGAAAACTGTGGATATTTGAAACACCTGAGATGCACTCAGTTTCCCATAATTTATGTGAAATCTCACAGGATCTCAAAAGAATTATGGGAAATCTGGTGTTGTTTCAGGTGATTTCCTGCCTGCCCCAGGCCTTGGAGGAGTTTTAGCTAGGCCTAATGGCACCTGCAGGGGGGCGGAGGGAGCTGATCCGGTCAGCGCAGAAATGCGTTTGCATCTGATTTTTTAAAATTCCGCTTTAACAGAGCTAAGTGGAAATTCACCCTGCTAGTCTTATGCCTGTTTCCCACATAACAGTGTTCATAGTCCTGACATTTTTATTTTTATAGATCATTCCTGTTTTTCCTCCTTTGGATACTGGATCTTTGGATTTGTTTAAGATGGTTTGAAGGGAAAGCTTCATCCAGGCAATACTTAATCTGTATTATTTGGAAAATCTGAAATAAACCATGGATAACCTAAAATAAAATGTGCATGGATGTGCTTCAGATTATACAAATAATGTGGTTTAGGTAAGTGCTGTCTGGATGAAGCTTTAGTTCATGCACCAAGTTTTACTAGCCTGTTGGTGGCTTCTAAGATGTGTGTGATATATGGAAGAGTTGGTTGTGATGGTTGTGTTGCTGCTGGTCGTGCAGTCAGATGTTGACTGAATAAACACTTTCTTAATGAAGCCAAATAGTTCTCTCTTGAGCTGGAAAACTTTATCTGGGTAATCTGTTTCTGCTTTCTGTAAATCTAGAGTACTGGAACGTGTTTTGCTCATCTTAATAGAGTCTTCATGTAGCCCTTTTTGTATGCAACAAAATTGTCACAGGTGGTGTGGTAAATCCTAATCATCAGATTTGGGAACGGAAAACATGAGAGTCAAGACTACTTAAAACCACCTACATGAACCAAGACCTCAAATGACACAGCGCTGCACTCACTCTTTAACTAATGAATGAAATAAGGGGCACTATTTTTCTATGACTAGGCTTGCTAAAGAATCAGTAAGACTGAAAGAACTGCAGTGATGCCTTAAAACATTTAAGTGATTTGTAACCATAATAGACGACATTGTGATCATAGCAAATTATCCATTAACTTTAATAGTACAAACACATTTTTAGATCATTTATGTGAGGGAGATATCTTTTTTAAAAATAGACATAGGAAATCTATGCATGTGTGTTCCATGGCTGATTTACTTACCAAGTATTTGGGTAAGCAACAACTTTGTGCTTTGAGTCTGCCAAGGTAATTACAATGAGAAAATTGTGCCAAGGGTCACATAAAGCTACTGTATGAGCAAAAGCTTTAAATGGAATAAAGCCAAATTATGTTTTGAAGACAAATAGCAGGGCTGTAGGTATTGGTTTGAATAAAACAATGATCTTTTCTCTCTCTCTTTCCCCTCAGGAATAAATATCATTATATGGCACAATGCCTATAACCATGCAAAAAATAAGATTCTGAAAACATTCGTTTGTGTTTGTACTCCCCCCCCCCCAAAAAAATCACATTTTAACTCTGCTTTCCTAGTATATAAATTAGACTGCTGGGCAAAATTTCAAATGGTCTCTAAAACTATAGAAAAGAATGGAGACAGTGAAAAAGGGGTGAGCTATATATTTCCCCATGTCTCCAAAGTTCTTTATTTCCAGTTCCTTTGGGAATGGAATTTCCATCTGTGGAAAGCTACATACTTTTACTGAGTTTTTCATCATAGATATACTGATAGCCCTGGCTTTCTTGAATTTTTCTGGTGTTCCTGAAGGGGTATTTTAGATGAAAGTTGGTGGAATTTGTTTATTTAGTGTATGACAAATTCACAATGTGAATTTAAACAATGTGATAAAACCAGGAGATCCTTTTAAGATTGTCTGGTTGCTGCACCTTCGAGGTTATAGATGGTAGCCTCAAAGTGACTGCTCTTTAGCACCACCCAGGGAACACGTGTGACTTAAGGAGTGTCATGGACGTGGGCAGTCATCCTCCAAGTTAGTAGAAAGCAAAGGCTCAGTGGTAGAACTTTCTGTCCTCATAGCACCCCCAGGAGAGCTGAGAAACAATGCCTTTTTAAAATCTGAAGTGCAACTGCTAGGCACTGGAGAAGAGGGACTAGAACATGCACATGACACGTGTTACAGTGCTGTGAATGCATCCTGAGGGTGCAGGGATTGTATGTCTCTGCTTCACCCCATGGGACATAGGGCAACTGCAGCATCTGCATGGACTTGCCCTCATCCAGCCACCATCCCACTAAGGAGTTAAATGGCAAAATGGGAGAGTACATATTCAAGCGGTGCTGCAATGTTAGAATGACCAGGAGAAGCAAATGTCATATGAACAGCAATCCTCTGCTTTAAGAAGTGTGCTACAGTGTGCTGCTTGGACACTGCCAATTTCCCCTGGTTGCACTAATATCACAACCTAGTTTCCTGGCTGTGTTGCTGATTACCCTATGGGCCATTTCCTGTATTTGATGATGGGCAGGTCACTAGCATTGAACCAGGTAGGCCAACATAGGTGCTGGTGAGTGGCAACAGAGTCACTGGAGAGAGAAGGTGATTTTTTTTTAAAGTACAGTCCTGCTCAGCCATATGTCTGGCTTGAGGTCCACCCACTCTGTGTTGGACATTAACCAGGACCTGTAGATGTTTGGATTTTGATCATTTTTGATCATGCTACTTATGCTCATGCTGTTTCAGTAAAAAAAGTTTATTGACTCCTCTTTGTGTAAACCAGGTTCCCCCAACTTCATGCTCAGTACTGATCTTGGACTTGAATGTTTGTCAGTCCCAGTCAACCTGATCAATGATCAGGAACAATAACATCTAAAGGGCATCAGGGTGGAAAAGACTGAATTTTATTTCCTAATGGTCTGATCAAGAATCCAGCATGGTTCTTCAGTATCTGTAATAGCTCCCCACAGAAGCTGCCAAGAAGCCATCCCTTGTTCAACTTAAAACCTTTATTTGTGATGACATGTATCTCTTTCCTGTTGTTCCTAATAATATTCTTGACAAATTTGTATTTGAAAGGCTACTCTATTCATCTATCTATTTTGATTGTGTTACTTTCAACACATTTAGACTTTTGTTAAGGATAATAGAGTTTTTGCATTAGCTCCCTTTGTAGACTATCGGCTATTAAAATAAACCAAGGGCTTTGTTATTTGACATTTGAAAGGAAGTGCATTTGGGGCACTGTGGCATGTGGTGTAAAGTCCCAAACTCTTATTCAGGAATTAGAAATCCAAAGTCATCTTGAACTCGTGGCTCTGTTGTTTCATCTGAACCTTCTGAAGAAATTTGCACTCTTAATAATCAGTAAATGCCTATGATTTATTCAGTCTATTGAGATGAATTTGAGTTCTACATCCACTGTACATTTTCATGTAGCTTGTACTGAAAGTATTTTCATGGGTTAAATTGTATGTAGATGTTTCATAATACAAAAACAGGCCAGATCGTGTTTGCAACAGACTCATAGAAACAAGTTTGATTGAAGAACAAAACAGAATAAAAACAAAACAACCTTCTGCGTATAAATTTATAATTTCCCAGGAGAAATATAATTTGCCTTCAGATAGATCTTCCACAGTTCAAAAGTCCATTTTGAGGGAATATTATGAAAGGGAATTTTGTTTGTGCTTTCCTTTTTGAAACAACAACTTTCGTTTGGAGGAAAACAAAAAGACTTTTGACTAGAAACATGTTGGACTTTTACAGACTGCAGTTTATATTACCTAAATCAAGTATGCTACATCCAGAAATAGCTCAACCAAGCAAAGAGAACTGGATGATTTCCAGATAAAGTTCAGCATGCTTGCATCCTGTTATAAAAATCAATTGATTTATTCACTTAACTGTACATAATCCTATGTGGAGATTTGTCTAACATTTCCTAACTTTCATAGTGCCTAAGCACTGCGCTCTTGCATTTAAAGATATATACAAATGAAATGGGAGAGCTATAACTGTCATAAATATCATTCCTTTCAAGTAAAGATCTCTGTATAATGAGCAGCAGCTTTGGAAAATACAGGTGTGTTTAAGAAGATATTTATCCTGTATTACACTCTGAACTTTGCTTGGGAATAGTGCTTGCTACGTATTTAAATCATAGTAACTCAGGGTCAGTTGAATGCTAACTTAACACAGCCCGTTTGCAAAATATGTGAATGTACAGCAGTTGGAAAGCAAACGGAGTGATAAAAAAATATGAATTTGGCAATAAGCAAACTTCAGGGAAGGATGTGGTTTGTGCATTCTTATACTAGGTTTGTTCTAGTCTATAAAAGATAGTTGGTTGAAATAACCTGTATAGGAAGGTGCTAATATTTGTAAATAATGTATCTCAAACTACAGAGAAAATAAAAGTGTAACTAGGCCTCCACTCATTGTTGTATCTTTGCCTGAAAGTAATTAGAGGGCTCTTCTTGGTGTTTTCTTAGTGAATTAAGAGCAATGATAGTTCCTTTCCGTAATTGCAACTAATCCTGATGGAAGGCCAAGGAGGAATATTAGGGCCAGCTGAACCTTAGGTAGTCATCCAGCAAATATTTTGATGAGTTCTTCCATTCCAGGATCACCCCTCAGCACTCAGCATGGCTTCCCACTTGCAAAAGGATTGTGTTAATGCCTTTAATCTAGTTTTTAATTCTCATTAGCGCTCATCTAATTGGTACATGATCTCCTGGAAAAACACAGATTAGAGAAAAATCTCCTGAATTCTACATTGGGAAAGTAAAGACTGAGCATAGCTAATGGGAGAGCATTGCTAGAACTTCAAAAGTAGAACATCCACAAATGTTACCTGGAGATATACTAAGGTTATAAGGAATTTCCCCCCCAAGTATTTTGCCTGTCTCCACGTTCAAATGCAATTAGGGGCAGTGAACAATCATTCTGGAAAAATCAGAAGTCAGACTGGAGAGTGTCAATTATTACTTACTTACTTACTTACTTACTTAC
Organism: Aspidoscelis tigris stejnegeri; assembly: GCA_023333525.1. Lineage (NCBI taxonomy): Eukaryota > Metazoa > Chordata > Lepidosauria > Squamata > Teiidae > Aspidoscelis > Aspidoscelis tigris. The sequence goes on along the minus strand of JALMGA010000005.1, from coordinate 45,754,732 downwards.
TTATTTACTTACTTACTTACTTACTTACTTACTTACTTACTTACTATTGTTTACAAACATAAATAAATAAATCTGAAACACAGACCTCGACACAGAAGTCACTTGGATCTCCATACAGATGACTCTAAGAACATCTCCAGACTATGGATTTGTTTGTTCCAAAGGAGTGAAACCCCATCTAGAACAATACACAGCATGTTTAAAATGATATCTATGCTGGGATGGGAAATATAATATATGAGTTAGACCGGCCACAAACTGAGGCTGTGGGCCTTTTTGCACTAGCTTTAATGGGACAGCACAGGCTGCTATCCTCGAAGCATCTCTGTGTGTGCTGGAGTGTCCCCCATACATATAGTTTGATTATTTAATTTTAATTTTTTTTTAAAATCCTGCCCAAAGGTCTCAGGACAGGTTACAACGTATAAAATGAACACATTCAAACCATAACATGTTAAACATATTAAAACATAGTTGTTGAGCATCTCTTCTGGGTGAACAGATCTGGAGGTGCGGTGGTATGGGGGGGGGGGGTTTGGCATATTTTTTGTGGAACAAATCCAAAACCCATGGGGACAAAGCTTGCTGATCCCACACTCGGAACTGTACCAAAGTTTCATGGGGATAAGCCCTAAGACTCTAAGTCACCTTGTCCATGATCTGCTCTTTGCTGGCTATATCACCCTTGTCACTCACACAGAAGCAGCCCTGCAGCGTATAACATCTTGGTTTGCAGAGGCCACAGAGTTTTTTGGGCTGGAAGTCAGTTTGAAGAAGACAGAAGTCCTTTACCATATTACCATAAGAGTCCAACACTTCAGTTACCTGGGGAGCATCATCTCCTCAGATGCTAAAATTTACAACAAAATAGACAACAGACTAGCAAAGGCATATAGTGCTTTCAGAAGATGACATAAAAGAGGCTGGAGTAACAAACACTTGAAAAAAAAGCATTAAGATCAACATCTACACAGCCATTGTACTGTCTACTTTCTTATATGGGCCTGAATCATGGGTCATCTGCCGTCACCATCTGCGACTCCTTGAATGTCTCCATCAGTGTTGCCTCCGCACAATTCTAAACATCCACTGATCTATGTGATTAACGTTGCTGTCCTTGAACTAGCAGAGGCCACCAGTATTGAGACCATGCTGCTGAAGACACAGTTGCGCTGAGCAGGGCACATCTCTAGGATGAAGGATCACTGGATTCCTAAGATGGTGCTCTATGGTGAACTCACCACCGGCTGCTGAAACAGAGGAGCCTCAAAGGAAGAAATTCAGGGACGCCCTGAATCCTTGGCCATATTGGGTGTTTTTCCACTGTCACTAGAAGTACCCATTAAGTACCCATTAATGTGTACGTAATGGCATTTTTGTACCCATTAATGGGTACTTAATGGGCACTTCTAGTGACAGTGGAAAAACACCCATTGATCACAGTCAGTGGTCCATTCTGGCCTCAAATCAAGAGGCATGGAGACACACCATCCATAACACTGCTGCCTCCTTTGAGAATGCTCACAGAACCAGTCTTGAGGAGAAAAGGCAGTGCAGAAAGAACCATGCAACACAGTACCACCCAAGGAAACTTTTCCCTGTACCTTCTGTAACTGGACTTGTCTATCCCGCATTGGTTTGTTTAGCCACCAATGCACATGCAGCAAGTGTGGGCCGAGCCCTCCCTAATCTTTGTTTGTGAAGCCAAGCCATGATGATGGTGATGATGATAATGTTGAGACTGGGGCTGTACTAGGAGTGCCATAGTACTTTACCAGGTTTTTACTGGTCCACAGCTTCTGAAGATCAACTATGCATGTTCTCAGCCACTCTGGGAGGTGTGTGGATGCCCTGTGCCAGAGTGTGTGTGACCACCCTGATTGGCCAAATGTGAACAGGCCATTTTCTCTTCTCAGCCTTTTGCCCCTTTCCAGTTTCGTCTAGTGGTTAAGGAGCAGGACTCTTATCTGGGAATGTCGGGTTTGATTCTGCACTCCTACATGAAGCCAGCTGGGTGACTTTGGGCAAGTCATAGTTCTCTTCTGAGCTCCCACAGCCCCACCCACCTCACAGGGTATTCTGTTGTGGGGAAAAGAAGAAGAAGAAGAAGAGTTGGCTTTTCTACCCCACTTTTCTCACCCATTTAAGGTGACTCAAAGTGGCTGACAAAGCTTTCTGTTCTTTTCCCCACAACAGACACCCTGTGAGGTGGGTGGGGCTGTGAGAGCTCAGAAAGAGAGCTGTGACTAGCCCAAGGTGACCCAGCTGGCTTTGTGGGGTAGGGTGGAAACAAACCCAGTATTCTCATATAAGATTCTGGTTCTCTAACCACTAGACCAAACTGGAAGGCTTTGTCAGCTGCTTTGAGTCCCCTTAAATGGTGAGAAAAGCAGGGTTGAAAAGCCATCTCTTCTTCATACAGTTCTACAAATACTGCCTCTCTCTCAAGGGAGGCATGCTAATGTCATGGTCCCAGATGTATAGATTGCCATATCCTGCTGCCAGTTTTTGTCTTTTGGGTGAAAAAAACTTCAGGAAAGTTTTCTTACCCTAAGAAAACAAAGCCAGGAAGGGCATCTATTTATTTTTGACAAAACCTTAATTTGAAGTGCCGTACCGATGTGAACTACATAAGAATAACCTGTAATGCTGAAACAAATGTACAGTCAAGGTTTTGAATCAAGGTAATTACAATAATATTTGGAAACTAGTAATTTCCCTAGTTTACAGTGCAGTTCTAAATGACATCTGCTGGGCTGGATGCTTTGGCATTTCCTATCCTATTTATGTAGCTAGCTGACAAACAATAAGAAACACTACTGATGGTATGGCATACCAGCTTATGGACCAGACACCTTTATACCAGTTGCCATCTCTTTTAGATTTGCAGAATTATTCTCATGAAACAGATTCCAGAGGCTGCTAATTCATTGTGCACAGGAACTGAAAAACCAGCTGCTCCCTGAAAAAAAGCATGAAATCATTTGTATTAGTTCTGCTGGATTGCCTCTTTATAAAACTAATTTACAGTTTTTCTAAAGACAGATGTTTAGCCCTGCATTGGTAAATGCTTCAGTTCTCAAATAGGATTTGCCAATTTATATGGTACAGGTACAGAGAAATCAGTAACTGGTGCTAAAATGTTTATAGTAAAAGCATGGATGGGAGGGAGGGGGAATTAACCAAGCCATATTTGAGTCCCATAAACAAAGCTGCAGGTTGTTTAAAAATCATGGTTTTCTTTATCTGTGAAAATGTGGAAATGCAACTAACCTCAAAAAAGCAGCATACACCACTGAAACATTGGAAGCATGTACTCTTGTCGTCTGCTATAAATAAAGTTAAGTACTGTGGGTATTTAAAGGAATTTTGACTTCAAATTTTATTGTTAGGTACAACTTGAGGTTCTTTCTTTCTTTCTTTCTTTTTCTTTCTTTCTTCTTGAAGTATTCTGCCAAATACAATTTAATCTTGATTCTGTCCTGTCTTCAGAGAAGGTTCTTTTCTATATTGTTATAAATGCTTTAAACATTTAAAGGGGGCACATGTTTTAAAGAAGGAATAGAGTTTGATCTTGATTTATTTATCACATATGTGATCAATATTACTGCCGCTTTAATTTTAAGCAGTTTCACCAAAGTGATTGAAGACAACTTTTTGGTACTGCTGGTATAGCACAGTAGGGTGTGTGGCAACAGTGGAATGACATACAATCACCGAAGCTCTGATTTACTAAATCAAAGGTGAACATGTATTTATTTGCATAACCTATGGTGCTATCAGCATGGGGGTTTTGAATTAGCCCTTTATGAATGAGTCCCTCATCTTGAAATGCAGTTATCACATGATTTCAAGTACAGCAACAACATCCCCTGCAAATGGGTGTTACTCTCTGATTGGTCTATATGCTTAGTTTTTCATCACCACAGTTTGGTTTATCACCTACAGCAACTGTATCTATGTTGCCATTGGCTAGATGTTGTTTAGCACAGGAGAGAGCAAAATCAATTAAATGAGCAGAGGGAAGGCATTTCCGCACTGAATCGCGTTCCAGACGGAATGCGTTCAGGCGGAAAGCTTAAGCCAGCTTCGGGCGCTTTCCCCGTTCACACACAGACGCGCCAGAACGCGTGTAAACGCGTTCCGGAGCGTCTGGGTGCGAATGGTCAAAGCGCCCGAAGCTGCCTTAGCCGGCAAATGCCGGCAAGCGGCGCGCCGGCAGCCGCGGAGGCAGATCGACAATCAGCTGTTTGAGAAACAGCTGATTGTCAAAGCCGCGCGGCGTCGGAGGCGCGCCGGCAGCCGTTCGGGAGACAGAAGAAGCGCGAACGCTTCTTCTCCCGAACGGCTGCCGGCGGCTCGTCCGCGTTGGAACGCGTGTAGAGCACTTCGAAGTGCTCTACATTTCGAACGCGGAAAAGACAGCTGCGGACACGTCGGAACGCAAGCCGCGCGCGGCCAATGCGTATGACGTGTCCTCACCTGTCTTTTCCGCGTTCCGTTCGGCCCCGTGCGAAAACGCCTGGAGATTATATCAATGAACCTCTTCCTCACATGGCAGTAAACCACCACTCCTTCATATAGGTTTGCCTGAAAAATATCAAATACACCCCAATTCAACTCAAAATGTAAATTGCCCTTGGTGTTGAAAATATACAACTTTTGAAGTGGTGACCTTTCTGGCAAGGTAGATAAAGGAGGAAAACATCTATCGCTACAGACTCAAAGTTATACAGAGGACGATTCTTAGAGAATGTCAGATCACAGTCTGAGTTTAAACAGTTTATTTCTTGCTTTCTTCATTTGGACACATAGAAGAAATTGCAAGAAAAGAGCCCTCATGACATATCAACAAGGAATGGACACTACCGTGTATTGGCTATGAGAGAGGGAGGAGGACTTAAAAAAACCCAAAAGGAACAAGTGTCTGATAGAATATAAGAACATAAGAGATCATTTTGTAAGGTTTCCTGTCTCAGACATTGGCCCACCAATTACTTCTAGGCATTCTCAAGCAGAAGACCAAGGCAAACCTTCACATGTTCTTGACTCCCTGGAAATGGCCTTTAGAGGCATCCTGAAGAAAAAGTTTCTCTCTTTCCCATTAGGTTCTTTCAGCTAAAAATCTTTGTGAGGACAGGCAAATGACAAAATTTTGATTTTGTACACTACCTTGAAGCCTTTAGGTGGAAGGCTAAGCTGGGCAGGATGTTTTCCCCCACTTTTCAAATAAATCTTATTTGCAATTCAACTGAATCTATTAAGTAATGTTTTAGTAACACCAAGGAGACCAAATATATTTATTTTTTCTGTGTGCAGATGAAGGTATTTTTCTTTTATTCTATTTTCTTTTTTAAAAAAACTTGTTTGTTGGATGTTGCTGTTGCTTCTTGGAGGTATGGGTGGCTGAGTTAAATACAAAGGCAAGCTCTTACCAGAATCATTGTTAGTGTATGAATGCTATTGATGGAGAACCTAAAGGCATTGGCATGGTAGTAGTGGGAGTGGCCCCATCTCTGTGTTCTGCTCGGCGCTGATGCACAGCCCCAGGCTTACCTTATGCATGAAAAGTTTAAATTCGTCCTGTCCCCATGCAATTGAAAGTCTGCTGGAACTCTTCTTTTGCCTCTGAGCGGCCCCATTCCAGGCTTTACAAGGCGCTTAGGGAGCTTAGGAAAGTGAGACACCCGCGATAAAATACGTGCACTTTAAAGAAGAGTTCCAGCGCTCTTTCGGCGATTCGTGGGTTTTGCTCGCTATATCTGCCTTGAGGACGCTCCGTGGCAAAAGGGGCGGGGATTGCTTGCCTTCACACACAGCCAAAAAGCATTCACACATCTGAGAAATGCAGCAGGTTCGCTTCCTTTCCTTTGTAAAAAGAGCCAGAATTGCCTAGAATTGCAACATTGTTATCAGTGATCTGTGAAAGCCTTAAAAGAGAATGAGCGAAGGATCGCGCTGCCGATGCCTGCAGCCGCTGACTTTCCTGGGGCAGAAAGCCTTTTCTAACAGAGAACTGAGGGAAAGTAAGTGCTGAAAGTGAATGAATGAGCGATCATCTGCCTTTGCTAGGGGCGGGAAGCCATTTCAGGAGACGGAGATCTGGCTATTTTTCCTTTTAACAAGAGAGGGGGCGGGGGGGGAAGATGTGGGGAAAGGAAACAGGCTTCCTTGGGGACGGAAAGTCCGTTTAGATCGCGGCTACCATGGGGGCGCTTATTCCGGAAGTGGAGGGGACTTTTAAAGTCAGCTATAACAGAGTGACAGCAGAGGAAGCCGAGAGGGGCTAATAAGTCTTTTGGGGATTGGGCCAGTCACATGGTAAAAGTAAATGTGCCCTCAAGTTGATTCCAGCTCCTGATATCACACCACAGCAATCTCTGTGTTCCTTATGGTTTCAACTTCTTGGTGACTGCCCATCTGAATCCCAGTCTTTTAAAACTGTTGATGACACCAGGCCACTGTCAAACAATTCAACAAGTTTACAGACTTATAGCTTCCTTGGGTACATTTGTAAGATTCTTTAACTGTGTATGAACATTTTTATGTTATGAATTACAGCCTGGAACCTTTGGCATGAATATGCTGGCAATCTTACTAAAATACTTAGAAGAAAATATATGTTTTTTTTTTCACCATCATTCATATGAAGTTCCCCTACCTATAGTCCAGTCATATTTCTTTTTAATGCTGTATCACCTGCAACACCACCTTTGGAGCTGTTACTGCAGCCACTGTAAGATAGAAGTTGTCTCATCTAACTGAATTTAATTGTTTTCTGAATTCAAAAGCTATATTGTGGTGTACCAGCAAGCTAGGATTTCACCTCTTTTAACTTTCTAAAGTATTTTTGACAAAGAATGAATGTTAGAATTATGCATGCTACATTGCATTGTTAAAAACTGGATTAAAAATGATCTGCTTTCCCTAAACTGCATTTTGATATATTATTGCTGAGTATACTTCTTGAAATAGGAAAGAAAAAAAACCCTATTCCAGATGTGCTGTCAACCACAATGTAACTTTTATTTGGTGTGAAGCCAAAAAAAGTACAGAGTGACAATTTTTTTTAAAAAAAATCATAATAGGCACCTCAGGATGTTTTGGGGCATTCCAAAGATGGAGAGGATAGGCCTGTGATAAAAATGTGTATATACAGGAATAATTTTATAGAAAAATGCAAATTTAATTCTTAATGTAAATGAAGTCAATAAGTAGCTCAATTTTGGGGCCTTTCTCCACTTACCTGGCCCAATCTGGCATAGCAGCTCAGGACAGAACAATCTGTCCCAAGGTTGGGATGGATTGTTCTGGGCAAGAACAATGCCATCTTCACAAAGGTGCTGGTCCAGAGCAGCTCTTGTATATGAACTTCAGAGTTGGCCTGCATGAGCTTTGGTGTGCTGTTGAAATGGGTCCCCTAGTAGTACCAAACACAGAGCCGTATTTCCTGCATGCCTTCATGTTCTGGACTAGTAGACCTCAATATCAAGGTCTACCAATGATCCAAACCGGTTGGTCTGGATCATGTTCCATCCTTTTCAGACAAAGCATACCAACGGTGGGCAGGGCCTCCTCTGTTCTACACTGATGTGCATAAGGAAGGCCCATAGCCCCCTTTCACCTTAAGTGTGACCACAGACCAAGTGGCAGTGGGAAAAGGCCTTTAACATATACAAATGCCTTTTGAATCTACTAAAACAATCCAAAGCAAAATGGGTGGAGTGCAAAAGGGAAGGAGAAGGTACTCAAGGGATACATGCAAAGGAAAGAGGGCTTTGGGAGTCAGTGTAATCCAGGCTTAAAAGACTGGTAGTTGCAACATGAGCATTGGCAGTGCTGTAGTTGCAACATGAACACTGGCAGTGTGCAATGTGGAGAACTGAAGCAGGGTGGCATGGAATATACTGGATGCATCTCCATCTTAGCTCCATCTGAAGCTGGGGAAAACAGCAGTAGCCACAGCCCTAGAACAAGGCCTGTGATGCTGCCACATCTACCTTTCCACATAATGGTGGCAGTAACAGGACCCAGCCTGGGTCACTGAAGTGCTCCTGGACCTTAGGCCTTTTCAAAATACAGCTGAACAGCTGTAGTGCAGTAAGGCAAGGACATGCGGAGACGGAGTCCCCATTCCCACGGGTCCTTTACCTGCTTACGTGTGAATGGGGAATCTGTGCCCACGTGCCCTAGCCCAAAAAGGCTGACATGTGGGCCGGAGTCTCTGCTGCCATTGGGTCGCGGTCGACAAAGTAGCAGGCAGCTGGGGTCTGGCCAGCATTAGGCCTCCATGGGGTGCAGTCACTTTGATCGAGGTGGCACCACCACCCACCCAGGACCACGCGCCTCACCGCAGACAGGCCTGCATGACTTACCTGGTCACTGCCAGAGACCGGACTGGCAAGCCCAGGGGCAGGGCTTGCTAGTTCAGTCTGCGGCTTTCTGCACCTGTGGATGCGGTGGCCTGTGCACCTGCACAGAACACCACAGACCAAACTAGCAAGCCTCACCACCAGGCTTGCCAGTCCAGTCTCCAGCGGTGACAAGGTAAGTCATGCATGTGACTGCAATTGAGGTGACTACACCCTGTGGAGGCTGAAGACCAGACTGTCCAGTCTTACCCTGGTGTGCTGGCAGCTGGCGCAGCCCAGATCAGGTGGCGCCAGCTGACAGGGACTCCCTAGGTGGCCACCAACAACCAGGGGGGTTGCGCCCTCCCTCCAGCCATCCAATCACTTAGCTTTTTGGACTGCCTGGCCTGATGTGGCGGTTGCGCAGCCAGCCAGGGTGATGTGCCGTTCTGTGTGCAGACACGCGCAACCGTAGACCAACCCCACAGTAATGGTGTGGGGTTGGTTTACTGTCATGCACACCTGCGCACGGAGCAGCACATCACCCTGGCTGGCTGCATGATCACCACAGCAGACCAGAGGGACCAAAAAGGTAAGTGATTGCAAGTAGGCCTGGCATATGGGGCGGGCCCCTGGGTGTGGAGGATTGCCCAGGGAGCCTCCACGGGGCGCCTGTGACCTGTTCAGGCCAAAGACACTGCCAGCCCGGTCTTGCCCCACCCTCAAAAGGGGTGGAGCCTGATCGAACTGAGGCTGTCTCAAATGTCCCGCTGACTCCTGTAGTCCCAATCAGACTGCAGCAGCCGGCAGTGAACTCCTAGGTACCCACTCGCACCCAAAGGTTCACGCTACCCCCCCCCCCCAAATGAGTGTGATCCCTTACCTTGTTGGACCTGGGGTCCGATGTTCTCTCAGCCTGGCAGAGTGATCTGCTGCTCTGTGCACAGGTACACGCTCTGATCGCTCGGCCCCATGCTGACTTGATGTTATGAGCATCAGGTCAGTGTGGGGGTGATCTGCAGGAGTTTGCGCCGGTGCATAGAGTGGCAGATTGCTCTGCCAGGCTGCATGAGGAGGACATCGGACCCAAGGCCCGATAAAGTAAGAGGTGCATCCAGGTGTGTGGGGATGAACGCAGCCCTTAGTGTGTGGGGTGCCTAGGGGGTCCCTTCAAGCTGTAGCTGACCTGAGGTCAGGCCATCCCAATCTTGCCCCTCCCCTGAAAGGGGCTGTTGGCCAGAGGGCTCAAAAGGGCCCAATGGCTATGGGGCAGGGCCCATAGCTATCTGGCAGGGAGAGTGCAGATGCTCTCCCTGCCAGACAGCTGTAGGTCAGCCTGGGACAGGTGTAGAACATGATTTTGTGCTCTACACTCGGAATGAAATTAAGCCGCTTTGGGATGGACTGAGACTGTTCCAGGCAGAAGCGCCTGCCCAACAGAGTGAATGCTCTGTCCCAGGGCTTGCCTAACTGTGTTCCATTGGCCCTAGTGCAAACAGACCTATGGTTTCCACACTTTGAAAATGTTACAGAAGGGTTCTTGCTCCAAAAATGATGTCATACTTTTTTGTGCAGTTAGGAAGGGACAGAACTCTAATCTGTGGGCCATCTATATTTGCAAACTTTATTAGTCTGCTCCACTCTTGCAGCTCTTTTGACAAATTTGGTTTGTCACTGTATTCATTCAGAATATCTCCCAACTTGGCAGTTTGCCTGCAGTACCTGATATTTCCAGGCAATCTACCATCCAAGTACTATTGAGATTGGGCTTTGCTAGAACTCAGACAAGATTGGTTAGGGAAGTGTGAATTCTGATGCAGACAGAAATGAGAAAAAAAGTCTAAAATGACTAAGGGAGAACTCAGGGCTAGGAGGGCCCTTCCCATTGCTCAGTCCTCGCCCAGGGAGGAACATGTTTTTTATCCCATACCAGAGCATCTTATTCTGGTCCAGAATAGCTAAGTCCAGTACATAACACAGCCTTTGTGTGCAGAAGAAACACATAGAACACCTTCATTCAATGCCATCTAGCCAGTTTGGACACAAATGTCCATCAGACCCAACTAGTTTACCACAGATGATGGAGCCAATTGATGCTTTGGTCCAAAATATTTTTTATTGGATAAAGGTTATTCTTTGATATGTAGGATCCAATAATTATTTTGCTTTTCTAGCTGTCATATACAGTATGTGCAAAATGTCTCCTTATGTTTAACCTACCAAACTGTTCCCTCATCCCTGAATATGGGACATATAATGAAGGGCTAAAACATAGATTTTAAATTAAACATAATTATAAAGACCCGTGGGAATGGGGACTCCGTCTCCGCATGTCCTTGCCTTACTGCACTACAGCTGTTAGCTCAAGAGGAATTTCGTTTCTCCTAGCTGCAATGAAGCAGAAGTTCGAGTCCTTAGATATTCTTGGAAACTTTCATGAAGAAAGGTGAAAGTTGGGTTCTGTCTCCCTTCTAACTTTTATCATTCTGTTAAATACATAGAATAACATTTTAGGGTAAACTGGCATGGCAACTTAAAGTCCCTGTTAATGGAAAATAAGGAATCACTGACTGTAATATACAGTTGAGACATGGGCCCTTTCTGTACTTACCTGATTTAGATCTGGATTAACTGGACCTACTGATCCAAATCATAGGAAGGTGTGGTCTGGATCAGTACTGGAAGTTTCACAGGTGCCCCTTCTCCCCTGATGGCTAGGGAGGAAGCATTTTTCTGTGGCACTCTATAGTACAGTGCTGAATAACAGCACCCCTCCCCCCCCCCAGCCCTGAAGGCTAGGAATCTTTGCTCCTAGCTGTGGGTTGGGCTGTTTTTCAATGGTGTGCCATTGCATGCTGCTGAATACCAGCCACTGATAACTCTGGATCATAAAGGTGTGCCATCTGCATGCTTCCACGATCTAGATTAAAGTCCTTAGTCTGATTGTATATTTGATTGATGGATTAGGTCTAGAATTAAGAGGCCAGATTAAGGGCCTCTTATCCAGACAGAGCTGAACTAACAGGGGTCAGGGGCTTCTTGATCCGTACTAATGTGCAGATGAGGAGGTGCAGGATTTGGACATAGACCCTTTGGTCCACATCTACAGGGCCATGGAGTCTTTCTGGACAGGGCTAAGGATACATATGCAAAAGTGGTACCAATTCTGGGTGCCTGTCCAAAAAGGGGCTGGCCATGTTATACAGGACCATGAAGAAGTACTGTCTATATGCTCTCTGAGGTTTGATATACTGCACTAGTTTGCTGGTGGATTACTTTCAAAAAAATCTATGACAGGAGTGAGATACAACACTACTTTGGTTTTGTATCTCGCTTCACATCCCAGTCTAATGAAGTCCAGCACAGGCTTTTAAACAAATTATTCACAGGGGGACAGTTTATTCTATGGGCTGCTGACCTGGGGTACAGATTAAGTGTGCCACGACTATCATTCTAGGTGTTTTAGTGAATGGATCAGTCATTTAGCTATAATTAAATGAATGGAAGTGTTAAAAATTACTGCAACCTGTGTAATATTTTCCTTGAGTTGTTCTCTGAAGTAACTACACTCTAAGTTCAGTGTAAAAGACTGTAGCACAATTTAGGAATTAAAGTTTAAAGTTCCTCACTACATTGCACAAACATAGCCAGATTATTATTCTTCCACACCATATACTTCTAAACAGCATCAGAAAGTAGGTGTCTCTGTGAATTTATAGGACTCTAAAATGCTCTTCTCAAAGTCTTGAAACTAGAAAATCTGTGTGTCATTTATTCTCTGAATATGATTAATGATGTTGAGTGTTTTGCAAGACGTTATTAAAACCAGAAGCCTATGACTTCATTGTCTCTGACAATGACTTTGAACATGGGGTCAGTTCTTCTACTTTTAAATTTCTTTGTAAGATTAAAAGGAAAGTAAAAACAATGGCATTTTGGGGGGCTTTACACAGATGGGACAAAGTGGCACACACACGTTTTCAATATGTTGCTTCCAGTGAAACTTCACCTCATTCCTTATTACTGGTAAGAAAAAAAAATAGAGCCACCAGGAGAACATTTGAAGACTGAGAAATATTGATGACCCTCCTGCAAAAATGTCCTTTTTAAGGGGAAAGGGGTGAATTATATCATTTTCCACTGTGGAAAGCAAGAAAGATGAGGACTTAGATTTTTAAAGAAGGGATGTGAGATCACATTTTGCAGATTTCAAAATTGTTTGTAGGTTTACAAGTAGAAATGGAGGACCATTTTTTTCCTGTCTGCATTTTGAAGCATTAGGAAATTTTTTTGAGTTCAGCAGCAAGAAACTATCTGGAATCTTCTCTGAATTTTGCAATGCAGTTTCAGTTCCAAAAGACTATAAGGCCATGTCTTCACAGCAACCTTATGTCGAATTCAAAACGTTTTCAATCCTCGGAGTCCGCACGGCAGTTTGGCTTAACACGCTTTTCCCGTGTTAAACCACCCCAAAGCGTGATGAATCTCAATCCTGATTTCAACAGGTCTCACTCCGGATCATGCGCTTGAAACGTTTTACATTTTATACTGTGTGTACAGTACCATTTTAAGAGATGAGAATCCATGTTTAGGGTTTCCCTCTCCCAATAGCTTGCTTCCAAAGACAGTGATTTCAATGTAAAAATCCACTTAACAGGGATGGCTACACTGTAGCGATGGAACCACTTCACACCTTGATGGTTGGAATAACAATGTTGCAATTTTGTACAATTCTAGCTCTCTGACTTTAGAAAGGGAAAGGGAGGAAAGCAGCTGAATGTGAATGTTTAAAGCAAAGGGGCTTTAGTTGCCGCTGCTGATGTGTGCCCTGAGCAATGGGGAGAGGAGGGGAAAGAATCGCTGGCTGGCTGCCCACTGCCATTTTTCCTCCATCCAGGCAAGTGGCAGCCACCCAGCCACCCAGTTAGGCTTGGTGAAGGGGTCCCTTATGGGTGGTGCATCCATGCCAGGAGGAAGAGGGCAGGGCAGCCCTGAAAAGCGGCTTTTAAAAAGTAGCCACTTGAGTCCCACCTTGAGTCACGTACACCACGTACAATCCTCAGAATCTGGATTGAACGCGATTAAGTTAAAAGTAATGGGAACAGGTAAATTCGCGTTTGCATCCGGTTCTATTATTTCGGTTTAGGGAAAGTGAAATAAGCTTGCTGTGGGGATTCACCCTAACTGTCATATTTTGTTGGGAAAATGTGAACAAAAAGGAGAAATCTAAAGCAAATTTATTAGAGTTCCATAAATCAGGAGGAAAACTGTTCAAAAGTAGGCTAACATATTAGGGACTCAAAAGAGTAAACTGAAAATATGATTTTAAAAAAATACAGATTAGAAAATGCAACAACAATACAAAAGACAAGAAGAATTTTCCTATGTGAAAGTTGAATAGAATGGTAACTGAGCCATCTATTCATTATTGCAGGTGATACAGTACTGAGGAAGTGCTGTTCAATGACTCAACTGTTGATTCATTAAACAAGTAATTAGTCAATCTGTATAAATTGTCCACATTTTAAAGGAACAACTCTGGATTTATGCCAGTGCTGTTATATGGAAAAGTCTTTCTTTGTCTCTTTTGCCTTCACTATCATTTTTCTTCAGAGTCCCTTCCTTCTAATGTTACACACACCTCATGGATTGCCGGCCACAACCTGACCTTAAATTTGTATGAAAAATTAAGTGGAAGGCAGACGATTGAGTTGTGGTTTCTTTCAATTTCATATCATTGCCTTTTGCATCTGGCTGAAAGAAGGGGAAAAGAGAAAGGAGGGGGTGAACACAGCTGCCTGATACTATAATGTCACTTTCAAGTTCTACACTGAAATAGCAAAAACTGGGCTTACAGCCATTTTTCAGCCAATCCTTCTTCCAGGAAATGTGATGATGTGAAGACAGACAGGACTGAGGAAAGAAACAGTCCAAAAATCATCTCACTCACTCTATTACTACGAATCACCCTGTTACGGAAGAAAAACTGCATAGCTATCATTGCTTCAAAAGAAGTAAAATGATGTGACAAAGCCAGGAAGTTAAATAAAACAGAGCCTAAGTACCAAATCAATTGCACATCTGTGTATTTGTTTCCAGGTCTAATTAAAAGTCTTTGGAAGGCTCTAGGTTGTTGGGGTGAGGGGGTGGGGTGGGAAGAGTAAACTAGGTAAATGGAGGTGTTAGATAGCAATTTTAAATTAAACAACCCCCCTTTTTTGCCTCACTGATGTAATTCTGATAATGAAGAATTGTAGAGGGGAGAGGAAAATAGGAGAGCTTGGGGAAAAAAAAGGTGGAAAACAGAATAATAATGAAAACGCACAGCCGAATGTGGTTATCTAAACAGATTATAGAACATTAGCAGCAGAATGCTACATAAACCTACACTGTTAAACAGGGTAAACTATCCAGATATCTCTTACTTATTCCACTATTTTGTATTTTATGGAATAAAGCACTTCTGGGAATGCTTTATTCTGGAATATCCATGCTTTGTCCCAGAATATTAAAAATTAGTGGAATTAGTAAGAGATGTTTGGGTGCAGACTGCAGTCATTTCTTTTAGGTATACATTGCCACACTCCCAACAGTTTTAAAAACTTGATTATTCCTTGCTGTTATAATGTTTTTTACCCTTGTTTTTACAGTCATATTATTAGCTCCATAATCATTTCTTGTTAAATGAAATGTTTTAAATAATGAAATGTGTGAAAATGGGGGAGAGACATAAAATAGGTTTGAATAAATAGCTTCACTATGTTTGTCTACGTTATGTTTGTCTGCATTATCTAGTTTTTTGGGTCTATGGCCATAAAAAAAGTGATTTGATTTTTCTCAGAAAATGTGAAAAATGACTGCAGGGAGAAGAAACAGCAGGTGCTCCTTACTCTCTTTGGCAACATTCACATCGCAGCACCATCAGGCTCTTTGAAGCAGAAGCAGCGGATGCTACCATAGTGAAGTGCATGATGTCCTCCCCATGCCCCATGCCTTACCCCTCACCATGACTGACTGCCACCAGACAGGGTGAAAAACCCACCAGTATCCTGGGACTATGTTGGGACTGCCAGATGTGTTTCTGGAAATCCTAACATACCTCTGGAATAATTGGCAGATATCCTCCAGTATCACTATAGCAGGGGAAAAAAAAATCTCCACCCACTTTTTCCTGCTATTGCAAAATCCTCTTGCTATCTGGATGCCTCTGCTGGGAGCTGCCATCTTGAAGTTGGCCACCATGCATGCAGAGGCCCCCAAAATGGTGACCATTCATGTGTAATGGGGATGGTCACAAAATTCTGGGTATTTTGGACTTTGAAATACCTGGGTGTGCGTTGACCACTGATGGTGAGAGTCCTGTGTCCAGACAGGTGTGTGCTTGCTCACTGCTGTTCTCCAGCAGTGTGTACAACAAACAATTATTCTGGAATATGTTTATTCCAGCGTGTCTATTAATAGAGGATTTTTCAGCCATTTCCTGGAGTTGGCCATCAGCTCCAAAAGTAAAGGCTCTCCAGCATGCCACAAAGAGCTGGCATGTCTTGGTGCTGCTGTGTGTCTACATTGTTACAGCGGTGGATGCCTTTAGATATCTTTCTCCTGCACTTCAGGAAGGGTACTGTGGAAGGCACTTGTAGTCCCTCCAGCACCCTTGTTAGAGTGTGGTATGGTGGTGGGTGCTCAGAGTGTTTGACCACAGAACCCCTGGACAATTTTTAAAGCACCTGAAGTCTTTGTCAGTTGCCAGCTTTTTTCATGTTAGATAAGTCAGAAACACTGTGAAAAATACATTTTCCCCGTGCTGTTTCAGTGCTGTGGGTGTAATATGTTAGAAACAAAAACAAAAACCCAGCCTAGTATGTAGACACACCTGGGATAAAAAGCAGGATACAAAGGTATAGCATGTTCAGATAGTGAATTGCTTGATTAAAGGGAAGTAACAATCAGGAATTAATGGTGACTAGATATAAAGAAGAATACTTGAACACGACTTGCATTCATACAAAGCCACCTCTTTCTATTTTTTCCCTGTGTTCAACAGAAGTATATCTTAGTTCCACTGAGCATAGTGATGTTTACTTTCAGGGAAATGGGCACCAGATTGCAGCCTCAGGCTATTGCAGAGCTGTCCCAACAATAGTACTTAAAAATTGTGCTTACTCCCAGAAAAGTTAGATTAAAATTAGAATCAATCTCTTGATATATTTCTATCTATGCCAAAGCTGTCATATGCGTTCCAGTGGTTGTAGGGATGGAGAGGAGGGGAAGCAGATAGTGTTGCTAGACCCAGAATCAGCAACATTCACTTGCTAGTGCAGACGAAAGTTGATGTGTCACTGCTCTGACAATTAGTTGCCATCAACAGAAGGAAAATCTCATACCAGTGGTCTGTGTAGCAGAACCATCGTCAGTCTCTTCAAACAGCCTTTTGAATCTTTTACAGATCAAAATATGAATTGAAAAGCAAAGATAAGATTCCAATTAGAAATTTGCCCTTCTCGTGTAACCCGGCATGGATGAGGGGAAGGAACCTCGGTGTCTGGGAATCCCACCTACAGCAGGAGTACAAAACCCCAGTGACATCCAGCCCCAGCACTGGCATGGATGAGGGAGAGAAGTTTGGCGTCTGGCCATCCCACGTATGCCAGGAGTACAAAACCCCAGTGGCATCAAGCCCCAACACCAGCAAGGACAAGGGGAGGGAACCTCGGCTTCTGGCCATTCCACCGATGCCAGGAGTACAAAACCGCAGAGGCATCCAGCCACAGCACCGACAAGAATGAGGGGAGGGAACCTCAGCGTCTGGCCATCCCACCTATGTCAGGAGTATAAAACCCCAGAGGTATCCAGCCCCAACACTGGCATGGACAATGGAGGGAAACTCAGGGGTCGGCTGTCCTACCTGCTTTATAAGTTTCTTTATTATTATGTAATGTATTATTTGTGATTCCATAATATATTGGTTATTATAACATGTGATGTATTATTTGATGCGGTATTTTTTCTGTATTATGTAAACTGCCTTGGGCAAAAAAAATTATTTGATTTACGTTTATAGGCTTGTTGTTCTGCCCTTCGGTGGAACAGGCATTATAAATAAATGTTATTATTATTTTCTAGATCAGGAGTCCCCAACGTTTTTTTGCGCCAGGGACCAGCCTCCTTTTCCATGGTGTGGCGTGGGCGTGGGGTGGGGGGGCCTGGCATGCCATGGCAGGCCGTGGGGTGGGTGTGGGCATGGTGGCTTGTTGCGTGGCAGCTTGTTTCAGTGGTGCCGCAGACCGGCAAAGAAATCCATATGGCCTTGGGGTCCCCAGTTCTAGATTACATAGCTTATTATTAGAATTCTGTACATTGCTTATGATATATATTTGATGTTTTAGTTATTGAAATTGGTTTCTTTACTTGCTGTATTTACTTGCTATGTTTCTCTGATGTATTTGCATTGTATTTTTTTCTGGTTGTTGTAAACCGCCTTGGGTGAAGTTCCCCAGGTATTTACTAAGCGTTTACACCAGTGGATCCTAGTACATGACAACCCAACCCACCCCCCACACGTCCGGACTCTAACCTTGGTGCAGACCTGTGTCCAGACACTGCTGTCTTCCCTCTGGCTGCTGGTGCTGGTGTGCATGTGGCAGAGCTATCACTGGAGCAGCGGTGGCTCACTGCACACACACACTGGTGCCAGCACACCACATGACATGCCAGTGCACTTGTGTGACATGTCAGGTGACCCTCCATGAATCCAGCATCCAGAGCCTTACTGGCTCTAGTGCTAGAGAAGGTAAGTGTACATGTGGAGCACTAAATTGTGTTCCACATGTAGTTGACTTCCAGTGCACTCTTGCATGGAAGAAGCCGTTTCTGAGTTGGAAATGGTTCCTCCAAGTGCAGATGCTCTGTCTGGGCATGCACTGGAAGGCAACTGCAGGGCCAATTGCAGCAAGGTTCTAGGTCTCCACTTATGGAATGAGGTGACTCTGTTGTGGCGAGCTGAAGGAAGCACTCCAACCTGCCACTGAAAAGAGACTCAATATTGGAGTGATGAGGCAACATTTCCAGTGGTCAACTGACCTGTCTCCATGCAGGATGCACCCACAATGATTGCACCCATAAATGAATGGTGTGGTCACCCCAGAGCACCTGTTGCTGCTGTGAATGGAGATGGGGTGGCAGAGGGCACTATTTCCGGTGTCTGTAGGCATCTCCACTTTGAAATGGGTAACGGAGTGAGTTTTGAAAGTGTGAAAGTAAAATATCCGTAAGACTATCTCTAAGCATCTTTACACCTTAGAAAGCAAAAATCCAGCAGTAGCATCTGCAGTGGAAGTGGTGAGGATGAAGAGGAAGAGTATTATAATTTGCTCCGCTGTGGAACAAGGTGAAACTTGAAAAGATTATACTTGAAGCTTCAACTGAAACTTACTTACTTATATGTTTCTATTTCTATTATTTCTGTTTCTTTTATTTCTATCCCACCTCATAACCAAAGATCTCAGGGTGGGCCAGAATAAAATCAGTCTCTCTCTCCCCCCCCCCCACCTGGTTCTCCCCCACTCCATGCTGGTTTTTGTGCATGTGTTCATGATGCAAGCTTGTGATGAGAGTGTCTGAAACAAACAGGAAGATGAAAAGGCAGAAGAATCTGTGGGAGCCGGGCAGGTACATGGATAACCAAACAACCCCATCAAACCTTGAAGCAATGGCTACCTCTTTCCATGGATTTAAGAATGCAGGGTGCATTCCCATGTATGCTTGAATGAAACTCTGAACTCAGTGGGGCTTATTTCTGAGAATTATGGCTCAGATAGCCTCCCCTTAATCTTCCAATTTGTTGAAGACTCCTCCAGTTGCTGACAGAAGTAAACAGCAGTGGAATACATACTAATTTAAAGCGATTAATGAATGAGAAGGCTGTGTGAGCACCAAAGGTCTGATGGAAGATTTGGGGTAAAAACTCCAAGCATGGTGTCACCACTGGCCACTAATAACTGCTTGTATGTATGTATGTATGTATGTATGTATGTATGTATGTATGTATGTATGTATGTATGTATGTATGTATGTATGTATGTATGTATGTATGTATGTATGTATGTATGTATGTATGTCCCACATTTCCCCCAAATTGCTTAAGGTGTGCACACTATTCTTCCCTCCATTTTATCCTCACCACAATGCTGTAAGCTACATTATTCTAAGAGTCTGTGAGCGGCCCATGGTCGCTTTCATGAATGAGTGCGGATTCGAGCTCCTGAGCTTTCAAGTTCCAGCTTGATACTTGGCCTGCTATGCCACTGGCAGAAGTAAGGAGCAAGGACTCCCATCTGACTGAGCAAAGCTATGACAGACGTCTTACTCCTAAAACACTGCCACAATCTGAGGCTGACAAAACCTATTTGTCTCTAGAATATTTAATACCATTATAAATTGAACAGTCTGACGGTATGAGTTCAACCAATAGTTGTACATGCCTGCATTTTCATCCTAACTTCAGGCACCCTTGCAGGCCAACCAGGCATTCATCCATCTATTGTCACAGCCAGTAAAATACTAACAATTAAGGGAGAACAGAATATAAAACCACAACTCAGCTCCACATTTTAATAAATATGAATGCTGCCATGGAACATATGGATATTATGAAATTCTGGAGAACAGGGCAGCAGATAAAATATGGCTTGGATTAAAAACAAATACTACTCAACTATGGTTGGTTTTGGATTTTTATTACTTTTTTTAAAAAATATTTGTGTGAAAAATCACATGCAAGCAATGCTTTCCAACAGGGCATAAATATAACTGAAGCCATTCTTACAAAGAAGTAAGAAAGAATATTGATCACTATCAGAAAATCTAAAAAACAAAATAACATCCCCTTCATAATTTTAAAATTTACTTCTTGTGTGTTTGGAAAGGCTAATGCTAGTGTTCATGTGAAATGAGAGGCACAAATAAGTATCAAGTGATGCCAGCACTAGAGGTGTGCATGAACAAAATTCATGTTCAATTCACCATCAAATCAAAGATTCATTTGTTTGGTTTGATGGCAAACCAGTTAAAATCAAAGAAATGGATGTTTGTGTTTGATTTCACACTGAAGACAAGAAATGACATTTTTTTTCCAACTGAAAAAACCCTTTTCAAAGGTGTAAGGACACTAAATGTTCGAGTGAATACTTCATGTTCACAAGTTGGAGACTGGATCAGTTTGATCAAATTTTTGGATATTTGAACAACTGACTATTCAGTTGATGTCAACATCTACGAACTAGCTGATTTGCTGTGAAACGTGTACTAGCCAAATCAGTTTGGCAAATTTCTAGTTAACACAGTCCAAATGGATAGAATAAAATAAAATAAACAGTGGCTGGTTTTGCTCTAAGGCAATCAGGATGGCCATGTATACTCTGGGACTCTCTATTCACATGATATGGCGCACCCCCCTCCATCCCAGAATGTCCCAGAGAATGCACAGTGTCCTCATCCTTTGTAGCTATGGATCAATAAAAGCTGCTCCAAAGTTTTACTGGCATTCCCAGTAAAGTCCCAGATGCAGCAGTAACACTACTTTCTTGTTTGAATGCTGCATGGAGCAGCCCAGCTGTGGATGCACAAATGCACACATCATCGCGATCACCATAGTAATTGCCCGGCACCTGGTGGAAGTTGTAGCAGCTATTGCTATGGCAATGCAATCAGTCTGGAATGGACCATTCACACTGTGAGCATTACTTGTTAAGTTGGGGACACTGCTGGTGCTCATCATGCTAATGTGAGCCACCATTCCCAAACTTCACTTCAAAGTTAAATGCAAAAAGGTCCAGTGTTCTTATGAAGTACAATTGTTATTTTATTGACCTTACATTACGGTTTACACTTGCGGCATAAAGGCAACAATAAGAAGGAAAAATGAAGCATTGTGGGAAAATTTTAATGTAATTTTTAGGCTTACAGAAGTTTATTTTTTTTAAAAAATACTGCCAAAGCAATATTCTTTATAAACAGCACCATACACTATATGCACAACTTAATCAAAAGATGCAGGGAAGCCTGACACAAAACCATATGGTCTGACTCATGCACTATAGAGATTGTGAGTGTAAGGTTAAAATAATTATACTGTCTTGGTAGCAAGAAGATGTTACAAGACAAAGCTCTTTGTAGCAACATAATAAAAAATTCTGGAAGGCTTCTTCCTAGATGACTATTCCTGATCTTTACCCTTATTATTATTAGGTGACATGCTAAAAGAATAAATTTAGCAGGATCTGTTTCTATTATGCTTTTATGCACTCTGGCCTTGCCATATCAGTTAATGAAAATAAGGAAGCAAAACTGAGACTTTAAAGCAATCAAGTGGCTTGCACACCAGCCCCTTGCAAAAATGATATGACTAATGCAATCATGTGTCCAGCTTGACAAAGAACAGTTTCTCTATTTGCAGGTAATTCATTCCATATTTTTAGAGAAGTGGATAAACGTGTAGGATAGTATACTCTCTGTGGCACCAGCCATGTGGAAGAAAGAGAAAAGCATTTAAGCTAGCATTTGTGGAAGCTGGCAACTCTTTCCTTCCTCTGAAAACTGACTTGATGGTTAGCCACCTCTGGAAAGGTAGACTTTTGAGAGTCCTGCTGTTGCACCAGATGTCAGCGGTTGCTGTCCAACTGACCACTTCACTGGCTCAAGGTGAGCCTGAACTGTTCAGGTATCTCACCAAGCCTCTCTGAGCTGGATCAGAGAAGTGAGCCAGCTTGTGCACATCCTTACTGAAAAGGCATCAGTAGACCTGATAAGATGAAAGGAAAACAAAACTCATTTCTATCCACACAGGTATGCAACAGTTTCTAATCCTAAAATCTATGACTAAAGGTAGAACGGAAGAGAGATGAAGAAGCTGAGCTCTTATCAGAACCAGGCCAATTCCTGAAGTGGCAGCAGCAGACAGATTACTGAACCAAAAGTGCCATCTGGTGGCTTTGAAGAAGTAGCAGGACTCCTCTGATCAAAGGTGGCGGGTTCATTAGAGTACAATGGGCAAGGCTCTTGCAGCTGTATGAACACCTTTTCCTTCCCTAGCTTTCCTTTTCACAAAATTCTCAAGGAAAAAAGAAAAAAGAAAAAGAAAACACCAAGGGCTCTGTACTTTCCCTTCATTCAATTTGCTCAATCACAACAGGTCTCTCTCTCTTTATACAATATATTCCACAATATTAACATGTACCAACTGGCAGTAGGACAAAGGAGAAGCAGAGCCGCTCCGGCCAAGTTCCCATTACAAGCTTATTCCGATTTCCGTAACCCAAAATAATAGAACCTGATGCTAACGCGAATATGCCTGTTCCCATTATTTTCAACTTTAATCGCATTCAATCAGGATTCTGAGGATCGCAGGTGGCATACGTGACTCAAGGGGGGGACTCAAGTGGCTACTTTGTAAAAGCTGCTTTTCGGGGCTGCCCTGCCCTCTTCCTCCTGGCATGAACACGCCACCCATAAGGGACCCCTTCACGGAGCCTAGCTGGGTGGCTGGGTGGCTGCCGCTTGCCTGGATGGAGGAAAAACAGCAGCGGGCAGCCAGTGATTTTTTCCCCTCCTCTCCCCATTGCCCAGGGCACACAGCAGCAGTGGCAACTAAAGCCTTAAACATTCACACATCTCCAAGAACCTGCAGCTGCTTTCCTTTCCTTTCCCTTTCTAAAGGTCAGAACTTTCAAAGAGGCAGAATTGCACAAAATTGCAACATTGTTATCAGGCGTGAACTGCGTGGATCGCTACAGTGTAGCTGCTGCTCTAAGGGGTGGATTTTTACAGGATTTTTCACTATCTTTGGAAGCAAGCTATTGAGGGAGGGAAACCCTAAACATGCATTCTCATCCCACTAAAGGACCCTTCCCACGGTAAGAAATGCAAATCGTTTCAAGTGCATGAACCGGAGCATGTTAAGCATGTTAAGTCAACCTAACATGGGAACTGTGAGGATTGAAAATGGTTTGAAACTGAAATAAGCTTATAATGGGAACGCGGCCTCCAATTCTCCGTGATGAGATCATTTCCAGCAAGCCCCTCCTCTTCCAGTTCCTTTATGCTTCCTTGTTTCTTTCCAGTCCTGTTTTCCTAGTATGTCATGTCTTTTTTTAGATTGTAATCCTGATGGTAGGGACACGTTTAAAGTTACATATCATGAGCTATTCTGAGAAACTTTCTAGGCTTCACTTGTGCATATAAACAAACCAAAATAAATACATTACCTACTTATTTCTTGACTGTAAATCTGTGACCTTAACTGTAATTGGCTTCTACATTTTGCAGGAATTTTCTGCTACCTTATTTATTTTTATATAAAAAATATCTCTATGGAAATGTTTTTAAGTGCAAAACTTGTGCATTGAAAGGGGTGGTAGGGACACTCATGTTCTTCATTAGCATGGGGATTGAAGAGGTCTGGAACCCTCCATGGGCCAGGGTACTGGCCCATATTCAGGATGTGCATGAAGCCAATTTCCCCCATTTGATGCAAATCGAATGAGGGAATATTCAGCTTTGTGTGACCCCCCCCCCAAATGTGTGAAGAGAACTCCCAAATGCTCCCATCCCGTCCCGGCGCATCGCATCGCATCCCACCTCACCTGTCACTGCCATCATGTGCTCCTTCAAGGCCAACTAAACCTTCCAGAGCTGTGCGCACACCTCTCCCATCCAGGAATTGTCATGATTCCCATATAGGACAGGTGCATGCGCACCTTCAGAAGGCCTAACTGGGCCTTGGAGGAATGCATGAATGGTGGCAGAGGCTGCTGTGGCCGTGGGTGAGTGCACTATAAAAACATTGGCAGCCAGTGGGGCTAGTTGCATCACTTTATTTGACAAATTTCAGAGCTCCACTAATACAACCAGTTATTTTTGTAACCTATGAAGGCTGGTGGTACAAACGTCTTAAGTATCTGAAGATTCTTGGACCAGACTGGCTTTGGAACCATGATCTCCAAATGCAGATGATGTCAAGGATCTTCCATCAGACCTTTGGTGCTACAAAATTCCTAGCTATGGATATTACATTTAGGTGAAATATGGAACCTTCCAATAGACTAGGCATTTGTGTGTATAGCATTTGCATTTTTCTTCTACTTGCTTAATCTTATTTTGTTCGAATCTCTGGATTGCAAATACATTCCTATGTGTCACACAGGTTTTCATTTTCCATTTTTATTGTGTACTGCCTTTTAAAACAATTGCTCAAGGCAGTTTACAATAAACAAAAGAAAAAATATAGTACAGCATAATACTTTATAAATTTGCATATAATACAAAATAATGCATTGCACAATTCCATACATATATATGTATGGAATTTTATATTAATTTTATATTAATTCCACATTTATATTTATGTTTATATGTATGGAATTACATATATACATATGGTTGCCATGGGACATGGTCTGGACACATGTACTGTGTGTGGAAATTAACCTAGTCCATCAACAAACTGCAAAGGGAACTTGAGCACTTCCTGATTTTAAAAACATACTTCCATTAAAATCAAGAAGGCAGCAAGCAGATAATATTTCAGGGGCAGTTTCTTCAATAAAGTAACAATTTGTATTAATAAAGCAGCAGCAAAAGAGAAAAATCACCATTTCAATTGAAATGCTGCACAGAGCACTGTCAAATGTCAAAAGTACAATGGAAGAGAATCCCAAAAGTGACATAGGAAAATAAGAAGTGACCAAATAAACAGTGACCAAATAAGGAGCAGTAGCTTGGCACAGGAAATTATTAATCAGACAGGCAATTCAAGGCAATCTTTGGCAACTGATGTCAAAGGACAGAAAGAAAGTAAAAGGATCTTATCTTAGTAACACCCTGTACTACTGACCAGCCAGAAGAAGTAGGTTCTGAGCCTCACCAATGTGAAGAGGACTTGAGACTGATGCTTTGGTAGACTGTAAAGCTGAAGCAGGGAAAAACCTCTTTACTGGAGCCATGAAAAATGAATTTTGCACAGAAGCTAAACTTCACTGCTGTACTGGAGCATGATGTAAAGAGTGGGAGAGTGAGCTGTCTATAGGCAAAGACAGATAGCTTTAGGATGGAAGGCAATAAATGGCAGCAACTTGATTGAGAGGCTTCCTTAGCAGCAAGAGGTTACCAGATCAGCAACAATGAGCATGTGGATATCTTGGAGAGATGATGAAGATGATGGGAGCTGTAAGGAATGATGGAAGAAAAACCACTGTAGCAATGTAGAACTGTAGTATTGATGGAGAGAAAACTGTAGTAATGATGGAGGACCATAACAATGACAGAGAACCATTGTAGCTATGGAGAACTGTAATAATGATGGAAGACTATACATTACTGCTCCTGGTTACTATTTTTATACATTCTTAATCTGGGGGAATAAACCCTATCCCTAAAGTCCAACCCAAGGGCCAGGGGTTAGGAATCAATGAGAAATCTGGGCAGTAAAGTTGAACAAAGAAAGGGTACAACCTAGAGGTTGGGTTTGAGGGTTTTACTGAGGTGAGTGGAGAAAGGAAAGGCTAGGTGAAGAGTGTGTGTGTGTGGGGAAACAAATGGGGATACATGACTAGAGGGGATTCCAGTTACATCATATCTGAACTGATAGTCTGGTTTCGCTGCGAACAACAGTCTAATCAAGTAAGACAAAAGATTTAATCAGAACTTGTTTAATCCTACTCAGTGTTCCTGAGAGGAGAACTCCAGATATTTACTGTAAATAAAAGGTTGGTCACTGTTGAAAAATAGCTCTTTTTCTCTACTTTGTTTTTGTATAGAAATCTCTAGTCAGTGTCTGAGGTGATGGGATTACTCTTTCTGCCTTGGCCCGTCTTTGTAAATAGAGATGTAATCAGCTGCTAGCTTCCTGAGACAAACTATTTTGTAACTTTTCTTTACAACCAAAACAGAGACTTGGCTTTTAAAATTATAATTTATATCTCCCCACTTTTCAAACACTTTTTATTGTTTTAATATGTTATATTTGGTTGTAAATGTTGTAACATGCCCTGAGACCTTTGGGTACAAGGCAGGATTAGTAAGTAAGTAAATAAGTAAGTAGGTAGGTAGGTAGGTAGATGATAGGTAGGTAGGTAGGTAGGTAGGTAGGTAGGTAGATAGATAGATAGATAGATAGATAGATAGATAGATAGATAGATAGATAGATAGATAGATAGATAGATAGATAGATAGATAGATAGATAATAGGGTGCCAACAATAACTACATATAAATACCTAGTCCAGAGTGGCTTGTGCCTTGACAGAACCCTGCCATGGCTTGGCACAGGACAAAGTGAGGGATTCTGGGAGCACATGGCTATAGTGGAGGGCAAGGCAGAGGCAGCAAGTGCCTCTGTGTAGCAACCAGTTGGGTCTTCTTCTTCTCAGCCAAGGAAGCTATAGTTCTTAAACCTTAAAGTTGTGTGGGGCAGAGGTATCAAACTCCTGGATGCAGCAGCCCAGCTGGTCTTCTTCTGGAAAATGATGCCTTTGAAAAAGCTAGAAGGTAGTTAAACCTCATTTGTAGTGGGTTTTTTATTTTGTTTTGTTTTTGGTATTATGTCATGTTCCAGGTTTCTTTTGAGAACCTAAGCTTTTGGATATAGCTGCAATATCCATCAGAAATCCAGAGGAATTCTGAAGATACAGAATTTTGCAGCTATATCTGAAAGCTTAGGTTCTCAGAAGAAACCTAGAACATGGCATAATAGCCCAAAAGCTGCTACCAATGAGACTGTATCCGACTGTGAAAGCCTACATATGACCAAGGTAGTTAAATCCAATATTTACCTCCCATACCCTTGTTTTAGCAGATCTCAGGGAAAACAACAACAACATTTTTTTTCAGTACAAAGTTTTAGTAGTAACAGCTGTTTGGCACAGAAAAGTGTAATGAATATTGTTGTGGATTTGGCCATTTATTATTGCTGAGTGGCCAGTAATTTCAACAAAAGAACTGTAGTGTTTACTAATGGCTGAGGATATTTCCTGATGGTCTGGAACTTCTTCAGACTGCAATAATGTCCTCTAGCTAAGGAGTAGGAACTTGGAGCCACTTTTATACTCTAAATTTAGAGTGAAAGCTGGAACAGAGACAATCAGAGAAGCAGAATTTTTAAAAGCTAATTTTAACTAAAGATGGGACACAGCTTTAGGGAACAGAGTTGTGAAAGCAATTGCCTGATTCGAGGTATATGCTGGCTGTAGCAGGCTCAGATTTAATATTTATTAAATATTAGTAACACTCTTCCATTAAGAGTGTTACTTATTAAATATTAGTAATACCTTTTCAGTAATACTCCTCATTAAGAATGCCAAGATTGTTGCTTCACAGATGCATGCAAGAATGAATACCTATAGTTTCTGTCAGCTTTTCATAAGAGTAGTATCAAAATAGAATGAAAATCATAATACAGCTGTCTATGGTAAACAAGCCAAAGAAAGGGCACCTTCTATTCATAGAGCTAGGTTATGTTTCCATTATGCAGCAAAGGGACCTTAAATGAGGCCAGTGGGGACCACCTCTACCACCACTCAAGGGGACTTATTGGTCTCTTCAGCGAAGATAGGAAATGGACCATGGGACCATTTTCTGTGATAGGAGGTGCTTCATTTGTCAAGACTGAATCTTCTCATCCTTTAGGGGGACACTGTGGCTTATGATAACATGCTCCACTCTTTTTTAAATATATATGTTGACTTATATGAGGGGTGAACATTGCTATGCCATGACTAACTAGGCATGTTAATTCAAAGTATCTCAGGTTTCATTTTGAATCCTAAATTTCATTTTAGTGTTCACATGCAGTGAGTAGGTTAACCCTCAGCCTTTTTGATTGGTCTGGCTTGCTGAATCATTATTCCTAAGCTGGTACCTTTTTCAGTACCTTGCAGATTTTTTGGCCTATAGTTCTCATCATCATTTGTTACTGAGTATGAGGGATGGGGATAATGGGAAATCTGGTTGAACAATATTTGGAAAGTATCACACGGATTTTTCATTTTTTAACGCACACTTGACTGGAACTTGTGAGCCAGTCTGTGAGCAAGTTTGGTTTTGTGGTTAGAGTGCCAGACTCATATCTTGCAGTCACGGGGTTTGATTCTGCACTCCTTCATTAAGCCAGCTGGGTGACCTTGGGCTAGTTACAGCTCTCTGAGATCTCACAGTCCCACCTACTTCACAGGGTGCCTGTTGAAGGGAGAAGAATAGAAAGCTTTGTCAGCCACTGAGTCCCCTAAATGGGTGATAAAAGTGGGGTGGAAAAAGCCAACAGTCAACACATTCTCTTCAGTGAAGGGTGAGATCTAACGAAGAGAGCTAGATGGGGAATTCATTCCATGCAGAAAAAAATGCATTGAGCATAATAATAAAATCACACTCGGAGTCAGCTGAACATTCCCCTCAGAGCCCTCTCCTGATTAGTTCCTGGGCCCCTGGCAAAAAGCTGGGCTTGCTCAGTGGTAGTTATGCCCTGATGCTCTTCATTAGCTCAAGAGATAAGCAAGAAGGTAAACAAGCTTCCTTCCCACCCCTTTTATAGTCAACATTCTTCAGCGCAATTCTGCATTTAAGGTTACACTCCAGGAGATTGAGAGCTTATTTCTACCACAAGTGCTATACATTCTACTGTTGCCCTTTGCTGCAGATGTCACAATTGGTCCTAGAATCATTGCACAGTTCTATATACTAATCTGTTTTGGAACCTCAATTCCTTATTATCTCATTCAACCCCCCCTTCTGGGAAATATCTCCTAACACCAGGAGTACAGTGGGTAGGTGTCAAAATCTACATAGTCCTGTAAAAACAAATGGCACAAGAACAATCACCATCCGATTCAGTCTTGTAATGTTCAGGGCAAACAAAGCTGGCTCCCAGATTTCCCTCTGTCCTCTGTTAATTAGTAGGGTAAGTGCTGTGGGTTTTGCATTTGAACACGTGACTTGAAACTGAGTTAGCTGATGAGTTAATCTCTTGCTCGCACACAGGCACGGAAACCAATAATTCTAATGGAAACCCTGTTTTCTGAAAGGCACGCTGCTCTAAATTTCCTTGGCAGACAAGATGGTACTGTGCAGTATTACATGTGGTTAATGTTAGTCACATCCTTGATGTATCATAACACGAAGTCACATAGGTAATGGGATGTGACACATGACAGCTTGGCAAATCAGTCTGGGAAGTTTCTCCTGGAATGTATATGAAATGTAGGCATATTTCTACAGTGTTTACTGCACTAACTGTTCCCTGCTACAGCTATTAACTCTGGACTGGAGTTCTGGGCTGCATTGATTTGGAAAGTCAGGGTGGGTAGAAAGCTGCTTCCATACTCATTTGGAATACATACTTTGGTTCCTTCCAGATGGCAAGATTATACAAAGCAGTCTATTGACAGGGAAGACAGAAAGAACTTTGATAAAGCCTGTACTTTTACATTGGCTTTCATTGGAAAGATGGGATGCACAACAAAAGACCCGGTTGAGAGGTTGACAGGCAAACAGGCAAATGGAGCCAATCCACAATCACATGCAGATGTCACAGATTATTCTAAAAAGTGCTTATGTTTATATGTAAAAGTCTTACAAATGTAGGTATTCTTAACTCCCACGTTCAATACAGTCCAATACAGTGTAATTGTCCTAGATGATTCCCAGGCTGTGTTTCCACTTAACAAAGAAGGCACTCATGGATGTGTTTTTGGCTGCCGCATTACATTTCCAAGACACCCATGATGAACATGCCTCCTCAGCGAAGATCACAGACGTCACGGTAGATACTGCCCACCCTCAGTGAAAAAGCCTCGGTCACCAAATATTGGATGCCTCCTTGTTCCAAAATGGAAACACAGAGGCACCCATTGATGTAAGATTGAGGTGTTTTTGCAAGAGGCCCTCTCTCTTGTTATGTGGAACCACAGCCCCAGCTTACTAGATTAGTGAATGGAAAAGAATGAACCAATGGTGACAGGGAGACACAATCCTATGTTTTCCTTCTTTGTGTGTCTTTGGCCCCTTTCATATGGAGGGGGTGAATATGGTGGCGTTGTGGTGGGATTGCCACATGAATCTGTGGCAATCCTCCCATAACTTCACTATATCCCCTCAAAATGTGTGATCCCCTATTGGTGGAAAACCCTGACACTAGTGGGGTGCTTTCCATCAATAGTGCAAATACTTTTCTTCTGGAGGCCAGAACAGATGGACATGCGCGTGCAGTGGTGGTGATGTGCACTTCTGGAATTTCTGTGCCAGCTGAGAACCTGGATGTGTACAACACTAAAAAGTGCAAAGACAGCACTGGCCGTGGTGCTGCCAGGCTAGCAAGCAATATGCCAGGGGTAATACTATAGATTATCACTTTCTAGCAGGATATTTTGGCCATTGTCTGAAGGTGGTATTTGTTGGCAAGATTTGTACTGAATACATTATCCCATACTGTGCAGATCTGACCTTCTGAACAGTTCAGCTCGATATCACACGGATGATGATTTTCAGCTCATGCAGATGTAGTCACTGTAACTACTTTATCCAAACTCTCTGTAATTCACTGTGCAGATTTTCGTTTCTTTTCAAATGTTACCTGAATAAATTAAATAATTACTTTTTCTATAAATGAGGTGGTCCTAGAGCTCTGAGCCTAATTCCATGTGTTATCTTATGGGATAACTACACATAAATTTACATTAAATTGCATAAGTTTACTCTTAAGGAAAATCCAAAATATGAGATCTTGTGCGCCATATGGACTATTTTCCTCCCAATCTGCATTTTCTGCAGAGTGCTTTTATCTGGACAGAAAGTGTATTGCTTCTTCAAATACTTGTGAGCGCATATTTTGGATTTATAGAGGCTGGACATAGGTGTTCCAAGATGGATAAGAGGGCATTCTTTCTTCTTCTTTTCTTGTGTTGGTAGCCAATCATAATGTTGTACAATTCCCCCATACTTTTTTTTTAATACTTTAAAAAAAAATCAGTCTTAGTGACATCCTTTTAAGCCTACTAACCAAGTTGCTACATTTCCTATAATTCTGTAATGGGAGTTATAGTTTTAAAACCAATATCTGAAGACCTAAGTTGAACACTCTTATTCTAAATAAATAATTTCATAAGCTTTTTCTTTTTTAATATTAACTTTACCTTGCACACACATACACACTAGGGGGATAGAGATCTCTCTTTCTCTCTTTTGAGTATTCTGAGTATTCTAATATAAGACTCAGATGTTCCAATGGAACACTTGGGCATTCTGAAGTTTTGGCCACAGGGAATGATAGTCTTATTTGAACCCCCAAATTTCCTTTCCTTTCTAATGGCAAAAACCAAACATACATACATTAAAAAAAACCAATTTGAAAGGAGGGCAATTGGCTTTCTTTATTCTCTTTGAGTAGGCATGGAATGTTAATAGCTCCTTTGTGCATGTGTTGGAAACGTAAGGTTTCTTATCATACAGACACAATAATGGGTATGCTTTGTTATATCTGAAGGGGTCGTTGGTAAGATCCACATACACAACTATGGCACATTCATTAGAGAATACTCCTGGATTACCCACATATTCCAGGCTAGCAATGGGACACATTAGCCTGGAGGTCATCTGCTTGATGATCATTCTAGCCAACCCATCCTGGTCCATCCTGGCCCATCCTGGCATGGCCTGACTTTGAAATTAGAGAGCAAAGTTCCCAGCATGAAAGTGGTCTTTTGTCAAGTGGACCATTTATGGAATGTTGCAAAATATGGTGGCAGAAGGTGGGAAGCCAACCTGATCTATCATGAGACTGCTACTCAGTGATCTCCCAGAACTTTTCGCTTAGGAAAGAGCCAGGCACTGGCGTTGAGCAGACACTGGATACCAAATAAAAGTCTGGTCATCTTTAGGATGTGGTGGCATGTGGATACCACATGCTCAGCATGCTAATGGCAACAATCAAATGGACTTGTGGAAGTTACCTTCCAGTTTTTGGAAACCTAAGTACCATCTCCAACTCTGATGCTTTACTTTCTGAGGAATTCTGTTTCAGAATGCCCATTTGAAGAAAATGTTATAGCATCATAATAACATAACTTCCAAATATTGAGGGGTTTTTTTCTTTTGTTGTTTGGTGCCATTTGAGTTTTCTGATTTAGGAGTCTAAATATCTTAGACTATTTCTAATGCTGACAGGCACATATTAAAAAAGCAACCTATCCTCTTTTTGCATTAAAAATGCCTGAAGCAGAGAAGCCTGACTTAATATTATTGCCTCATATACAATCATCTCCCTCTCCTCTTCTCTAAGCCCCTTGGATAAACTTATTAAGGAAAAGATTTATGTTAGTCATATGTCATGTTGACCCTAATAAAAGAAATGTGTGTCTTTGAATCTTTTCTTTTACACAGTGTATGAATTGGTCAGGCACTCCAACACTGTTGTAGACATTTGCACTGGTAACTTTGCATTTGGCATTAATGAGAAAAGGTTTTGTGCATTTATAGCTCCTCTGCTCACTCTCAATAAGAACATTACTGAATCAGTCCAGATCAACATTTTTTTCCTTACTCCCTATGTGAATTCCAGGAGGGCAATAACCTACTCTCATGATCTCTATTACCTGATGTTCAGAAGCGAACTGCATGTGATTCTGGAGGTAATATTTAGTTATTATGACCAGAAGTCTTCAAAAAATTTTATCCTTCACAGATTTGCCTAATCCCCTTTTAAAGCTGTCTAAGTGATTGTTCACACTGGATATAGTCTGCACAAAGTGCACACAAATGCCCCAGATTGTTTTCATTCACATGGAAGCAGTTTGCACAAACTCTGCAAAGATCCCCCAGTTAATCATGTGCACTTTGTACAGATACGGTTGCAGTTTGTACGATATCTTTAAAATGGCATGGCTTCCTGGTGGCTGGCAATAGTGCTTTCCCCATATTGTCAAACACACAATAACAGGCTGTATTTTAGGTGAATATGAATGGTCATGTGTTGTCAACAGTTATTATGTGCTATGTGAAGGATCACTTCCATCTTGGACCCCATAGCAATCAAGAATACAGGGGTAATGAAGATTCCTGTATGTATTACTAAATAAGCAGAAGGAATTTTCATCATTAGCCATCTTTCAGTATGTTGGTCTTGGAAAGAGCGAACCTATTCACATTTACCAGCCAGGTATCTTATAATAATACCATACCAGGCTGGTCAGTTTGGAGCGTGGTACTGGTCATATGCACTACAAATGCTGAACTAGCCCCTTGTAGTACAAATGGCCAGCCCAGATTTCCAAGGCAACATCTGAACTGGCAATTGATGAATGGTGAGATGCTCTCATGGTGATCCAGCAGGCTGTGCATAACTGTGCAGTTGCAGTCACACAGCCATGCCTCTGGCTGTGTAACACCTGGAAGATGGTGCAGAATCTTCACCACTCCAGGTCAGTCTGTGGGCTGCTTTTTAACAGTTCAGTTGCAGCCAAAATGACCCAGTGAGTGACTCTGATTGCTTCACCACATTAGTGCCAAAAGGCCCTATGACTCTTAGGTGTGAGCTTGCATGTTTTGTATGGGTTCCTCCTACTGATTTTGGATTTCTTCTCACCATGTTGGAAGAACACAGTGATGAAGATGTGCACCATCCACAGCTCTTTCAAAATGTTTAAAACAAATGAAAAAATTCTTAACCGTTCTGAGAACTAAAGAAGAAAGGAGTTTGTTTCCTAAGATATCTTATAAGATACTGGTAGATAGGTTTTCACACAGCTCTAATTTCAAATCTGTTCAGAGACACCATGTTACTGGGACATAATGAAAAGAAACAGCTATTCTTTGCCCTGATCTGGCATATTATCCATTGATCACCATGGGGCCTGTTTGCGCTTGCTGGGCTATTATGGCATAATAATATACCAGGCCAATAAGGATCCAGTGAGGTGGTGGACATTCATGCAACAAGCACTAAACAAGCCCTGCCCCTGGCAATAGCATTTGTAGTGTGAATTGCCAGGTTAGGACTGGCTGGATCACAAAGGCAAAATTTGAGGCAACATTTGTGCATACTCAGAAGTTACAATAGGAATCTGGGTGCTGTTTGCAACTGCAAAGTTGTGGTTATATTCTCTTGCCATGGTGCACCTGGAAGAAGGTATGGATGCAGTCCAGGAACAATCCAGTTGTTCCTGGTAAGCACATGGGCTTCTTTTTAGAAGTCCACAGCTGGATTGCTCTGGGGAGGGGATATCCCTCTCCAGAGCAGTGGCAACGGTGGTACTTGTGCAGACAGAACTACTCTACCACAAAAGTTCAAACAGGCCCATAGTCTGCTCCCATTCATACATCTGAATTTCAAGAATCTGAATTTCCTTACTTCAAAACATATGAAAACCTACGATTCTTCTGCTTATGGGAAGAAGGAGTGGAAAAGGACACCTGCAAACTGGGAAGGATGGTACAGGAAAGTTGAAGTAGGAAAGTGAGCAGTAGTAGCATTGTGTCAATTAAAAAACAAAAGGGAAATTGGAAAAACAGGAAGGCTGCATCCATCCAGACTAGATGCACAGCTGCACTATTTTTTTCAGCCTGCAGGAGTGGCTCAGCATTAAAAAGTATATTTTTACTTCAGGCTTTCAGGGACATGCTGTGCCACCACTTCAGGCAATGGAGCATCTTCTCTGGCAGATGGGAAGCCACATGGAAGGGCCAGCACCTCTTCTGATTAACCCATCAGGTGGACTGGAAGCAGCTGTGCCATCCCTTCACAGTTTCTAACTCTCCTGTCTGTCAAGCACCAAATGGACGGCACCATTTTCTGCATGTCTGGAGATAACTAAAATTGCACATATGCTCATATGCTCATTTCCATTTCGGGAAAATTTAGAATGCCAAAAATCTGGATTTCCAGAAATCTGAAATTGAGGAAGTCATGGATTAGAAATTGTTACTAGGGGCATTTAACCAATCATAGAGAAGAAACCATTCTCAGGGGAGGTGTGCCCCAATGTGGAGGTGAATGCAGGCTCCAATTTGGCAAAATTAGGATGCTATAGCCTGATAGACACATGACTGTGTGTCTGATGATTGGACACTGTCCTAAAGGATTGACCTGAAAAAGCCATGTCTGCTTCGTAGGAGGCAAGAATTTTATGAACTCATACAAATGTAGTCATCTAGATAGTACACCTACAATGTAAGTTAGTGTCTGAGAAGCATGTTTTGATTATCTCTATTTCCATCTGTTCTAGGAAGCAAAAGTAAATTCCAGTAAATTATTCATACTGTACTCTAACTACAGAAAATGATGGACAAATATTCCAGCCAGCATAAGGTCTATAGGCTGCCCTGAGGTGTAGCATCCATGTTTGGAGGTGCCCAACATGCAGAATGCAGACAACCTTGTTGTCTGCTGCCATGCCGAATGATGGTGGTGGAGGAGAGGAATTTCCAAGCGCAACTTTAGTACAGCCTTGTTTCTGATCCAGGCCCATTTCTGGTCCAGGTCTGAACCACTTTGTGCTGAAACATTACAGCTGTGCCTTCTAACCCTGCAGCCAATTGATATGTTTCTGCTGCTGAGATGGCCTTTTTAATAGCCATCTGGAAGCAGACTGGGTTATGAAAGCTTAGTAGATACTTTACGAAGAGTATGATTTAAGCTGTTTTATTCTATCATTCAGTTTGCATTTCTATGAATTATTTCCAGTCCATGCCTCCATATGGAAGCAGAAAAATCATTATAAGAATGAAAATAAGATGGTTTGTATCACCTGCTTAACTTGTTTTGTCCTTTGCCTTCAGGGTTGAAAAACTGCTTCCCATATTTTTTTTCCTCTTTCTTTAAAAATAATGTACATCACTTTAATTTATTCCAGGTCCTGACAGAAGGATCAGATTTTAAGGACTTAATGTTGCATTTTCAAATCCAATTTTACAGTTTTCGGTGTTTTAAGGAGTAGCAGAATTTTGGTACAATCTCTTTTAAAAGGTGGAGAATCTTAGAGAACATTGACATTACTGAACATTGAATTTGTAGCCAACTATCATAGCTACCTTGAATTAACGAAGTCTTGTTATATAAATTTTTATTAGAAAAGATAAAGTATTTTATTGCTGAAGAAAAATAGGTAAGATTTTTCAAGATGCCAGTTTTAGTGATAATATATGGCCTTAGAAAATATGTTCCTTTTCAGAATACTAGAGAAGTAAGTACTTATTTTTAACTCACAGAACAATAAAAATATATATGTACTCCATCAAACCTACAGGTTAAAATGAAACCACTGGTTCAGTGATATCTTCATGACTTTTGAAATTATTCTGAAATTATGGAAATAAATTCTATATATCAAATAAATCTTACTGCCCCAAGAATGAGAAGTAATTGCATTGTTTCAAACTAAAAAAAAGTTTTATGATTCATTAAAATTCATTTAAAAATGTGATATTGAAAGTAGCAGAAGACAAATCTGTGTAACTAACTCACAGATCTGATTTTCAAACTTTGGGTATTAACCCCTTCTTTCTAAATTTTGCTGTACAATAAGTCTTTCTTTCTTTCTTTCTTTCTTTCTTTCTTTCTTTCTTTCTTTCTTTCTTTCTTTCTTTCTTTCTTTCTTTCTTTCTTTCTTTCACAGAGAAAGTAACAGAATATTTGGCCTGTGTAATGCTCCAGTAACTACTAAATTACAAATGTTTTGGAAGATGATTTTAGATACATAAAAAATATTTAAGAAGCACACTTGAAATCTGTTATCTCCTCCCTCCTTCCCTCCTTTCAGGAAATTAATTTTGAAAACTCTTGTTTCTGATTTCCATGGAAGAATACATTTCCAAGATTTCAAGCTTTAGGATTGTAAAGAGACGCACACCTTTCTTCAAACACAAGCACAAGAGGATTGTCTAGATGCTACTGGGGATGACAGTGTCTGCAATCCAAAACAGCCCCAGAGGGCATGGTCTGCCTGTATGATGCCAATGTCTGACTTGCTCCCTGGCCTGAAATGACACTTTACAGTTGTCTTCCAAGGCTG
Organism: Aspidoscelis tigris stejnegeri; assembly: GCA_023333525.1. Lineage (NCBI taxonomy): Eukaryota > Metazoa > Chordata > Lepidosauria > Squamata > Teiidae > Aspidoscelis > Aspidoscelis tigris. Next base: position 45,717,337 of record JALMGA010000005.1, on the reverse strand, counting down.
TGTTCAGACATAATAAAAAGTGTGCCTCAGAGGTGCTTCAGATAGACAGTGTGTGGCCCAGCCTTCTCTATTCCACCTTTTCCAGCTGGAATGTTCAGGGGAGGGAGGAGGGACAGACTGATGTGCGAACAATCTCACCTTAAAGCCTTCTATGAGACACCCATGTCACAAGTCACAATAAAATCAGCATAGAATTAGATAAAATACATTAATTAAAACAGTTAGAGTGCCTGCTTGAAGATAAGGGTAAAGAGTTGCGTCTTCACCATTCATCTGAACTCATACAATTAGGTACATTTCTGCATCCATGGTGAAAATACTTCCAGCCAACAATTATTGAGGCTAAGAAATTTTGTTCTTAGTTGGGCTAAGCCAGGCTGGCCTAGACCAGATTGGACTTCCCACGGAGAACGGATCCAGGTGTGTGTCTGGGCCATTGCTTCAGTCTTGACCCAGATTAAGCAATCCGGACCAAGACTGGTCTCCATGTCACATGCTGACACACACGGTGCAGAAGTTGCTGCAGTTGAAAGAGGACCAACCTTTCCACAATTACATCCCTACATATTTTTTCGCATGGGTGTCTCTCAGGTCAGATCACGACATCTTTACATTAATTATTAATAATTATGACTAATCTCTTTCATCATATCGATACATTTTAAAAAGTCATTTTTGACCAGGTTGCACTTAGTATCGCAGGTCTTTATTTCCAAATTGCCAGGTTTGGAACAAGTCCAAATATTTAATGGACATGGAAAATGAGCTGCTTTCAGTCCTAGAATGGTCTCTCTGGGTCAAGGGTCTGGTACATTAGTGAGGTAAAACAGGGGAACGTACAGAGAAATGATGTTTGCTTGATCTAAATGACATCCTTCTTGAGACTGTGCATCCAATCTCTTTAGCTGTTATTAAACCTTATATACACACATACATACACACATTTAGAATTTGATATTCTTTCCCCAAGGATAAGGAAATAACAGAGAACATCTACCTGACTGTGAACAGAGTGATAGCATATTGTGTTGGAAAGGGCCTTCTCTATTATATTGTCTTTCTGTTGGAAGGTATGTGGAATGTAAATGTCCTTGCTCCTTTTAACAGAGCATGGTCAAAAATAGGCTGGATACATGATACTGAAGCTGCTCTTGTGCTACCCATTTAAGTTATGTATCAAGTCTAAATTTAATCAAGGCCACATTTTATTTATACATTTCATGCATTAAACTCATTTAAACTTCTAGTCAGATTTCATTAGGGGAAATACTACCGCGCACATCATGCAGTAGTAAAGCTAATGTGGTTCAGGAATTTGAAAGGATTTAGAGATCGGAGGGTCTGATTTCAAAAAATTTCTTTTTCTTCTTTAACTTTGTGCTTGTAGCCGGTCTGTGTGCTGTGCCTGATTTGTTTCCTAGGACACTAATACAGCCAGCATGCACTCTACAAATGTGTAAACACAGACATTCCCTCTAATCAGTGAGTTTGGTGTCTTAAGGCAAGATTATGTTTTTTTAGGAAATGCAATTTATGTTCAGGATTAAGTTTCTCCTGCTGACTGATAACGTCTGAGGTTGAGTGAGATGATAAGTATTGTGTCCTGGTTCCTTGTCATAATGGTTAAAACTTCAGCCATCAGTCTATTATTTTATGTGAGTTTATTTTGGTGATAGAAGTGGACGATCTAGAGGTTGGAGATACAGAACCGCGTCTTCTCCATCGCTGGACAAAATGCCAAAGGAGGAAAGGAATAATGCCAAAAAAAGGAGGTCAAGAAGGAAAATAAGAAGAATGAAAACTAAAACCAAAAGAATGGAGACCTTAATTTCCCATTAACTGCATTTGAAAAACCCAAACTCAAGGTTTATCGCTCACTGATAGATAACAGAAGAGAAGAGGAATATATTTGCAAGTATAAACGATGACAAAGCAGGTCAAAATAAAACACCAAGCAGCCTGCTTGATGCAACCTTTAAAAGTTTGAAACTTTGGGAAAACAAGAAGACCAGTGGAATTATGTCCCAGGAAATCCCTTTGATACTTCAGTGATTCTGTACTGCCTGGTGTACTGGACCAGCAACATATAAAGACCTTCCCTTCTGTATGCTGGGGTGGTCTAAAGGAGGTCCTGGGTGTCTACTGATCTGGTATATCACTCAGGGAAGAAATGGCCTATAGCATTTTCTGTGCAATGGTGTTTGCAGCATTGAGAATGAAAATCACCCCTTCAGCCATCTTCAGTAGCCTCATTAACAAGTGTTGTAGGGGTGGGAGGCTGTTCACATACTTGCCACTCTTTGGGCCAGATAATTTTCATTTCTCCAGATGTTTCCATCTGGATTCTTAAAATTAAAATTTAATTATTTGTATGTGTGTGTGGGATCCAAGACAAAGCATGGCAGTGGAGAAAAAGATCAGTATACGGGTTTGCTATTCTGGCACTCTAGGTACAGGAATAAGTCTACAGGTACAGTAAGTACCCTGTACTGTCTTGCTCAGCCTATGGCCATGTGCAGATCCTACCTGTATTAGGCCATGAAGATTCTTTGCACTTGCAGTTCATGAGGCAGCAGTGGTGGGAAGAGATGTGATTGAGAACCTCATTCTGGTCTATGTGTACCGAACTGAGTACTCTGATGTTTCTTTTCACAAAGACCTATCAGTATCATCAGCTTATGAAAGATGGACAGCGGGGCTATAATTTGATATGTTTACTGATGCTCCACCTCTGCCACTGTAACTTCTTCAGATTCAGTGGTCATTTCTGCCTATCAGGATAACCAGTTTGATCTTGTAGTTAGAGTGCTGGACTGTTATCTGGTGGTCACTGGGTTTGATTCTACACTCCTCCATGAAGTCAGCTTGGTGGCCTTGGGCTAGTCAGAGATCTCTTTCTGAGCTCTCACAGCCCCACCTAGGTCACAGGGTATAAATACCAACTTCTTCTTCCTCTTCCTCTTCCTCTTCCTCTTCCTCTTCCTCTTCCTCCTCCTCCTCCTCTTCTTCTTCTTCCTCCTCCTCCTCCTCCTAGAGGAAGAGTTAGGGGTATCAGTCTTTTGCTGGATAAGGGAGAGAAAAAGAGGGAGGGAAGGAAGGAAGGAAAACTGAAAAGATTGATATTATATATTATACATATATTTCTAGAAAATCTGACCAATGTCCAAATCCATGCAATAGTTTTCATAAAGATAAACATTCAAATGATAGATGCTGAACAACATCTGTTATCCATCATGTTCCTGGGAGTGTATTCCTGTCTTTCCAATACTGAAGTACAAATCTTTTAGCTATTAAAAAAGTAGAAAAAAATCTAACTAGATTGACCAAATTAATTGTTCAAATTATAAGTTTGGGTAGCTACAAAAATATGAACATCTGAAAATATTGAACATTTTCCCACTTCTAGTTTTATATTCTAATAATTAGTGGTGGTGGTGGGGAGAATTACTTTACTTTGGTAGCTGGCGGAACATATACTTAAGAGATGCATTATTTGAGGAACCATTGGGCTGGCCAATGGGTAGGCATGCTGTGCTCATGTGCAAAGCACACCGGGCCCCGGCAGCCAGAATTGGCCTGGCTGCCTGCAGGTAAGGAGGGGAATGTGCACACGTGACACAGGGTGGGTAGGGGTTGTAGGGTCAAGGGACCCCTGCCCCCAGGAGCCACAATTCCAGCTTCTGGGGTGAGGGGGAGCCCAGAGAACGAAGGCCCCCGGTTCTCCATGCCTGGCTCCAGAGGAGCCAATTGGGGAAGCTGGGGGGAGGGCCTTGGGAAGACAGATTGGGGTGGGTGCTGTGCATGCGCACTGCACCCACACCAAATCCATTTCCCAATCTGTCCTCCCCCATGCGTGTGCGGACGCAAGGGGTCTGGTAGATCTGTCACAAATAGTGATGGATCTACTGGCAAAGACGGATAGCCGAAAAATGGATCTAATAGATCTGTTTTTCAGCAGGCCAATGTGGAAAGGGCCCAAGACTCTACATGTTAAATTTACTAATTGATAACATACACATTAAGAACTGAGAAAGAAGTTGCAGGTTCTATTTTTGCTGTTATTTTGCTACAAAAGCTTAGGCAAGTTTACTAGTTTTTTTTCTTCAGGTGGAGATCAAAACTATGTAGACATAGGCTACGGTCACACCTTGTTGAAACAGTCTGTCTTATAAAGTAGCCAGCCTGAAGACATACTAACCTTGATCACACCCAATATCTGCTAATCTTTCCTTAAATTGTCCTCAGTTTGGGTTGCTATGCTCACACCTTTATGTTATTGTCCCAGATCTCCTGTATGTGACTCTATTTCTCCTCCCTTCTTCATTGTGTCAGCCCCCCACAGGCTCTGATAGGCAATGAGGGTGTGTGATTGGAATCCTATCCTTAATAATTATTGGGTGAAAGAAAAGGGTGGTTCCACCCATAATAGTACAGTAGCCCCCTTTAGTCCTCTTTCCCATTTACAGACAAATAATGAAAATGGATTAGCCCACTGTAATGGTTTGAGACCTATGGAAACCAGAATCCTTTTTGCACTAGGCCCGCCCAAATGTGCCTAGAGTGCCTTGGGATGGAGCATACACACAGCTGGGCGGTCAATTCTGTTCGGAACCACACCAGACCGGCCCAAAGTGTTTGTGTTCCAGGTCCAGAGCACTTAATTGTGCTCTACACCCATCCCAATGCATTCCCGGGCTTACCTGCTGCATTTGGGAGGCAGTCGATTCGCATTACTGCCTCCCAGCTGCACAGGGCTCCCACCCTCTGCTCTCTCCTATTGGCTGCTGCCGACACATTATCCTGTGACGTATTGGGAGCAGTCCAAAGTAGGGGGTGAGAGGGCTCAATAGCCCATTGACAGCTGGGCAGGCCATCCCTGTGCTGACCAGAGGGATCCCCCCCCACAGGTGATTTCCCAGGGGAAGTGCCCCCTGGTCCACCCGATTGTGTGTGGAGCCAGACTCCCACACATCGAACTTGGGAGGCGGGGCTCAGGCAACAGCCTCTGCCAGGTGCCTTCCGCCAGACCAGGGTCCTGCGGGGGACACAGGGCAGACTGAGGGAGGGTGCCAGTATGTGGAGACCCACGCAGGCCCCCCCAATCACCGCCTGCCTCACCTCTCTCAGCCAGCACGTCAAACCATGGAAGCAGTTCAAGGGGTGGTGGTTCAATGTGGACTGTGGTGGTGGTTTGCTGTATGGCAAGTGGTAATCGGGGGGCCCTGAGTCGGTCCCCATGTTTTTGGGGGAAGGCTGGCACCCTCCCTTGGGTCATCCTGCATTCTGTATGGGGCCCTGGCTCGGCAGGAGGCGCCCAGCGGGGGCTGTTGCCCGAGCCACGCCTCCCTCAGTTTGATGCCAAAAGAGGGAGGGGAATCCTCTGGAACACTTGGAGGACAGCTTCCCATTCACACCTAGGCAGATAAGGGACGCCTTGCAAACACGTCCCTTACCTGCCAATGCGTATGGGAAACTGTCCTCCGTGTGTTCAGACCGAAGCACACTACAGCTATCTTAGCTGTAGTGTGAAAAGGCCCCAGGATTCCAGAAAATCCAAATGGAGGTTGGAAAGTCCACAAACAAAATGGATAGAAATGAAAAGGTGTGAGTGTTGTGAACAGAAGATGGACTGGAAAAGGCTTAAAGTGAAAGTGTGGCCGCAGCAATAATTTCAAGCACAATCTTAGTTCTAGTATGTTTTGAATTTTGACCCCTTTATATTTGAAGATTAGAGATCTTTTGCAAGCTCTTCAGTTAATCTGCTTCAGAGTTGATCGTACCAATGAAATTCAGTGCCGGTCAAGTTTTTGGCTTCATGCTTTTTAGTAAAAAACTTGCAAATATTTAGTAAAGCTCATTGTATTTCAGGCTTAGCAACTAAAATATTTTCATGCTAATATTCATCTTCCCACTAGATGTCAGCATAAGGTAATAGAAATGGATTTGAAATGCAGTGTGGGAACTCCAGATTTGTGAATCTCTCACCTAAGCAAAAGAGATAGAGAATCAATGTAGTGAAGGATTGCATCTAATCCTGGAAGAAGGCAACTTTACAGACATGGCCTTTTCACACTTGGCTTTATTTTGGTATATATTCCTGAACAGGGGCCTGCTGTCCATATGCTAGTGCAGGATACAGCAAGCATGGGAAGAAGAGTTGTTTTTTCTACCCTGCTTTTCTCACTCATTTAAGGGGACTTAAAGTGGCTGACAAAGCTTTCTATTCTTCTCCCCACAACAAACACCCTGTGAGTTAGGTGGGACTGTGAGAGCTCAGAAGAGAGCTGTGACTAGCCCAAGGTCACTCAGCTGGCTTCATGGAGGAATGTGCAATCAAACCCGGTATTCCCAGATAAGAGTCCAGCTCCTTAACCACTAAACCAAACTGGCTTGCTGAACTGGTGAGGCCTGCCAGAGTCTATATTAGCGTGCAGACAAGAGATATCTATTCTGAAATATATTCCAAAATTCAATCAAGTGCAAAGCAACCCAAAATTACAAACTGAGCATACCAACATCCTACAACTCCAACCCAAGTCTTATGAGTCCCATAATAGTAAAACTGTTCACACTTCATAAACATATATTTAAAAACTGAAATATATCTACTCTAGCAGTATCCCTGCAACAGATATTAAAATCAAGGCCATTTCCAAGTAGAGATGTGCCAAACTGGTTCATGTCGAACTCCATAATTTGTGGGCTAATGTTGATAAGGCCCTTTCATGTGTCTACAACCCTTGAACTGCTGTGAGTGGTGGCACAGGCAAGAGGCCTTCACTGGTATATCTTAAGAACTAGTAGATATCTATGGGAGGGGGCACTCTTTTAGATATTTGGGGGGCAAACTGCTGGGGGCCATAAAGGTCAATATCAATTGGCAGCCAGTGCAGTTCCATTTGGATCTGCATGTGTTGGTGCTGTGTTATATACCAGCTGCTGGTTCTGAATCATCTTCAGGCATAGCCCCATGAGGAGCATATTATAATAGTCCAGCCTAGAATTTACCAAGCATGGATTACTATGATCAAACTGTCTCTGAACTGCTATAGCTGTCCTTCTACACAGAGCTGGAAGTAGGCATTCCTCGTTACCACCCCTGCATGAGCTTCAAGTGCCATCAGATAATATAGGATTACCCATCTATTTCTCACCTGTCCTTGGCAGGGCAGTGCAACTGTACTGAGAACAGGAAGCCTTCCTACTTCATGGACCAGAGATCCTGAGACACAGAGCACATTTATCTTGTCTGCCCTCTGTACGGCCCATTACTGGCTCCAAGCACTTGTCAAATAACTGTCAATCTCATTCATATCTCCTTATTCAAATGAAATGAAGAGATAGAACTGGGTATCAGCTACATCTCAGTCCAAATCTCCTGGTAATTTCCCTTAGGAGCTTCATATAGATGTTAGAGAGCATGGGAGTTAAGACCAATCCCTGAGAGACGAACCCCACAGGCTAGTTTCCAGGATAATGAACAAGAATCTGCCACAGCTACTTTCTGGTATCAGTCTTGAAGATAAGAACAAATGCAGCACCTCCAGAAGGATACTGTGGTTAATGATATCACAAGTCACTGAGAGGTAGCATTCCCCCTATTTTTCTCCCACTGAAGGTCATCAACCAGAGGCCTATTAGTACTTAGGCCTCTGGCTAACAATTAGGACAGCTCAGGGACAGACCATTTGCTTTCTGGGAAGGCTGGTTCCATCCAAAAGAGTCCCGGCCTATTCCAGAGCTGTCCTAATTGTGGCTGAGGCATCCCTAATTGTTAGCCCTGGGTGTCTCCCTGCCAGACAGCCCAGGAGGCCCACCCTGGGTTGCTGCCATTGGGCCCTATTGGCCCCACTGGCTGGCAGCCCTGTTGCGGGGATGGGACTTGACCGGCCCAGGGCGTCTTGGAGTCCCACTGGCTGCTTCTGCCCTGATAAGGCTGGCAGCAGCCAGCGGGGGCCTTCTGGGTGCCTACCCCCACCCAGGGGTGCATGCCCCACCCCAGCCCCCCGGGGTTCAGACCTCTGGTTCAGTCCAGATAGGTCCCTTGGGCTTGCTGGGAGCGATCTGCTATGTTCTACACAGGTGCACACTGTGGCAAATCACCCCCACGCTGACCTGGAGTCTCTTTCCTGCATCACGGTTTCTAGATATGATTTGAATGCACACTCCACTTCTTCCCTTTGAACAAGTGGTACATACTCATTTAGCTTTTGGTTAAATGGGGAGATATTTTTCCCACTGGTAGATGCTGTTATTGTTTTAATATTTTAATGATGTTAAATGATGTTTGATTTTATGTGCTACCCGCCCAGAGACCTCCGGATATAGGTGGGGTAAAAATGTAAATAAATAAATAAATACTCTCATCTCCCTGATCTTTATGCACCCTTGATGACTTTCATTTTTCAAACTGGATATTGAGTTTTAAGGATTTTACTTACTAGAGCTGCATTGGAATAAAGCATGGAATATCCATACTTTATTGCAGAATATCAAAACATCGCAGAATAAGCAAGCAGTGTCTGGATGCAGCACAAATGGAGTTATCATTTCAGTATCTCTTCAGGAGAATAATATGTCCCTGTTTCTTCTCTTTTTAAAGTCACATGTGCTTATCTATTATTTCATACATGATTTGAGCGAGTTCATCCAAATCCCTTATGCAGCAATTATAACTGTGTAATTGACTGCCATTCATATATGAAGTGAATGAAATTTGTAAATTTTAAGTTATGAAGGTGGCATAATCTTATTCCCCTAGGGTTTATTCATGAAGACTGATAGGATAGGCCTCAGCTGCTTCATTTTAACATCTGCACAACTGCTGTGAGAAATTCAAAGCTTCTGTCAAAGGTCTTCATCCTGACTATGCTCTCTAATCTTCTACATCTTTCTCTTCCACATTTGGGTGTTGTGGGCATTTAGAGTGTTCCCCCATACACACAGGATTTTGAAAGACTACCGGTTTAGTTTGACAAACTGGAGCTGAATCCAAAGGAGGGAAAGATACATGGATGATTTCAATACAAAATTTCTTTGTTAAAATACAAAAAGCACACAGAAAATAACTTCAGTACACATTCAAAAAGTATTCAGGGTTTTAAAGCTGGGCAAATTAGTCAAACAGTAAAGCAACTAACAGAGTAAGATTCAGAAAATAACTAAGCAGTAACTTGCAAGCAAAAAGGAACACAGAGCAGGCTTAGAACAAAGTCACCAGTTCTACCAGCTGATGCAGAGCACTTGAAATGGAGAAGGCCTGCCAGTGAGGATAAGGAAGCAGCGAAATCTTCAGGATCAGTTGCTAGGTGAAGGATGACATATTATAGGGAAAGTTTGGATGTAAAACTGAAGGCAGAGGTGAGAGAAAAGAGACAGATTTAGGAAAGGAGAGAGATCTTAGATCTTATCTTGTCCAGAGATAGACTTCACAGTACAAAAGGGGGATTATGTTGTCAAAACACACACTATGGTAGCTAGGCTGGAAGACACAGCTCAGATCCCTTCCAATAGTGACTTCAGCAGCATTTCAGCAAAAGCCTTTATGAAGCAAGAAGCTCTTGCTGCAGGTGATGAATCTCAGTGCAAGCCAATAACCTACAGTTCAGCTCTTGAAGTAATAATGAGGTGGACTTAGGAGTACCAAAGCCCAGAACTCCACACCTGCAGTGATAGAGTGGATTTTCAGGAAAGTCAAAGACAGTGGACCTTGGTGGAACCAAAAGACACTGAATAGAGAAGGGTGTTTGCTGGTATACCCTCCCAATTATGAGGCCAGATGTCTTGGAGGAAGCAGAAATAAAGAAAATATTTTAAAAACAGATCAGGGGAGAAACTGAAGTGATTAAATTAGCTATCGGTTTGGATAATTATCATTTTAGATACCCACACAAGCCCTTAAGGACAAGATTACTGTCCTGTACAAGCAGGGTCTTAAGGGACCCATAGAATAATACCATTACACTGAGGCAATGGTCAAGCATGGAGAGGGATCGTCAGCACATTAAGTAGGGGTGTGCACAAATGTATTTTTTGTATTCAAATTCGAGTCAAATAGAATATTCAAAAATTTGATTCGATTCAAATTTCAAAAATCCAGATTTTTGAAAATTTGATTTGTATCCAGATTATCCGGACCTGTACTTTCAAAAATCTGATTTGTATCCAAATATCCTAATGTCGATAAGAGTCATATCTGATGTACAAATTTGTACAAATACATATTTATCATGTATACATCCCGTTTTCATCCCGCATTATATGCACAAATATGTATAATTTTCATTCACATTCAATAGATAGATACAAATCTACTCATTTCGATACGAATTTTCAAAAATCCAAAATTCGTCTGAATGTGTAAATTCGGATTTTCGAAAATCTGGCTCAAATCTGAATGTTGACATTTGACGGATTCAAATTGGATTTTTGAATTTTCGAATATCCGTGAACATCCTTAACATCAAGTGTTGGTGTGGTCTTCAACCAGATCACCAGCACGTGAAGTGTGGATGGCTCAACCTCTATGTTTTCCCTCACATGGGTAGATTCATTATTGGCAGACAGACCTGCTATTCTTCCATAGGGCTTTGTGCATCACATTAACAGTTTAAGGAACCACCATACAGGGAAGGTTCTGTAGGTATAAAATTACATAATTTTACATTTTCCCACCAGAATTGTACAGCACAATTCTGGCTACAGATAGGAAAGAAAAGCCTGTGTTGCTGCTGGAAGAGTGCTATTGCTAGTGAGGTGGTGATGACAGGCACCACCTAAGAAGACAGACTGATGGTGGAGACAGTTCAGAGGTTTGCAGTGTGACTGGATGTTGTCTTCCTTTGCTGAGCAGAGATTTCAAAGGAGATGTCTCGATGGCAAACAATGCACAACTTCAGTATACTTTACAACTTGGAGGAAGTCCAGTGATAACAGCAGGACTTTAAAAAAAAATCTGAACACAGTTTTTGAGAGTTTAATAAATACAGTTTTTCTGCATACTGTAGAAGCTTTTATCATTCACAACTATAAAAACATGGTGCGAATCATCCCCCAACCTCAATTCCTAAAGATATATCTGTGTCTCACACTACACGTAGCTGTAAATTTAGTCTTAGCAGAAGCACAGAAGAGTACCCATATACCTTTTTAGGAAGAATGCATTGAAAATACAACCATTGGGAGGATGCGGGAAACTTTACAAATGGTAGATCAAATGGTGAAAATCTTCTGCATCAATGTGTGCAGTAATTGCATTCTGAGCAATACAAATAATTAAACATAAATTATGTAGAGGAGAGAGCATTTCATAGCCTGGGCACTGCTTTTGAGAAGAGCCCTTTGAGTCTCACAGAGTGATGGCCAGGCTCTTATGGCAGGATGGATGCATCCTTTATATTTTTTATCCTTATAAATAAACATTAAGCTTGGTATTCAAGACTGTTATGATGCATCAGTATTATGAATTAGCTCCAGCCTCTGATCTAACTTTATGGACACCCTTATGAAGAGCACATTGGTGGATACACTCTGTAGCCAGGTTATCTATTCTCAAAAACTATAGATCAGTTGGATCATACACCTGATCATCCATGTCCCCTGATGGTGATCGATACCATCTGAAACCTTTGGGACAAAGATGAATCCCGTAGTATTCTCAAAGTGCAAATATGGGTTTTCCAGTGAATAATGATTCTATCAAAAACTCCTGAGATTAAGGCAATCTGCAGTAGTGAAAGTGGTGAAGGGACTTACATATTGCCTTTCCTAGAATTCTCAGAATAGTTTACATTGTTTTTAGCAAACTGGTGAATGAAACTAGTTTAATGTGTAACTGGATATAGAAAGCTAAAACATTCCTTTTTTATTAACTCATATTTTAGGGAATATTAACAACAACAACAACAACAACAACACTGGAAGACTGAGCTTTTCGTTGGAAATGAAAGCTACGGACTGATCAATATAAAAAGGGGCATCTTCCAGGAGGACTCATTGTCTCCATTGCTTTTCATCACTGCTATGATCCCGCTGTCACTCATCCTACAGAAAACAAACCTAGGCTATCAAAGTGCAAGGAATTCACAGAAAATTTCACATCTACTGTACATGGATGACTTGAAGCTTAAAGGAAATCGAGATCCAGTCACTGACCAACACAGTGCAAATATTCAACAGTGACATCAATATGGAGTTTGGCCTGGACAAATGTGCCACAGTGGCACTGAAGAAGGGGAAGATTACTGAAAGTGAAGGCATGGAAATGCGAAGTGGCCAAGTCATCAGGTCCCACCATCCAGAAGCCTACAAATACCTGGGCATCTTGCAACTGGATAACATTAAGCATGGCCATGTGAAATCTGTGGTCAGTAAAGAGTACATCCAAAGGACAAGAAAAATCTTGAAAACTAAATAAACACCTGGGCCATACCAGTCATTAGATATACTGTGGGAATTGTGAACTGTACTCAGCTGGAATTGGACAACTTGGACAGAAAAACCAGAAAACTGATGACGATCCACCATGCACTACATCCTTGTAGTGATGTCGACAGGCTGTACTTGCCCAGGAAAGCAGGCAGTAGAGGACTTTTGCAAGTGAAGCAAACAGTGGAAGAAGAGAAGCATGCATTAGCAGATTACGTGGCAGAAAGCAAAGAATCAGCTTTGATTGAAGTCAACAACTGGAAGCTTCTCAAAGTGTGGCAAACCAAGAACCAGTACCAGAAAACTGCAATTCAGTGCCAAAGTGACAGCTGGCACAGTAAAGCACTGCATGGACAGTTCTTGGAGAAAATCGAAGGCAAAGTGGACATGGAAAAGACCTGGTCTTGGCTTACAAATGGAACATTGAAAAAGGAAACAGAAGGACTGATTCTTGCTGCACAAGAACAAGCAATAAGAACAAATGCCATCAAAGCCAGAATTGAAAAATCAGTAGAAGATCCAAAGTGCTGACTCTGCAAAGAAGTGGATGAAACAATCGACCATATACTCAGCTGCTGCAAGAAGATCGCACAAACTGATTACAAGCAGAGACACAATGCTGTAGCACAAATGATCCACTGGAACTTGTGCCAAAAGTATCATCTGCCTGTGGCAAAGAACTGGTGGGATCACAAGCCAGAAAAAGTTGTTGAAAATGAACAAGCAAAACTACTTTGGGACTTCAGGCTTCACACTGACCAAAAATTGGAGCATAACACCCCTGTCATTACAATTGTTGAGAAAGAGAAGGTGTGGATTGTCGATGTTGCTATACCAGGTGACAGCAGATTTGAGGAGAAACAGTTGGAGAAGCTCACCAGATATGAAGACCTGAGAATTGAACTACAGCAACTCTGGCGAAAACCAGTGAAAGTGGTCCCAGTCATCCTTGGCACACTGGGCGCGGTGCCAAAAGATCTCAGTGGGCACCTAAAAACCATTGGCATTGACAAGATATCCATCTGCCAACTACAAAAAGCCACTTCACTGGGGTCTGCTCGCATAATTCGCCGATACATCACACAATCCTAGGTGCTTGGGAAGTGCCTGACTAGTGATATAATACAAAATCCAGCATAGTGATCTCATTTGCTGTGTGTAACAGCTGTTTTTACATGATAATAATAATATGAAGACCAAAAGATTCAATAAATCCACTGTAAATATTCCAAGCAACTATAAAATAGAAATAGAAAGAATAGGTCTTTAAAACTAAATGTTTTCCTGAATTTGGCTAGGAGCCAGTATATAAACTGTAAGGCCAGGGCTTCAGTAATTTCTCTCTCCTTTCCTAGGCATTGCTTTGCGTATGTGAGAAGAATGCCACCTAGTGGAAAGCAATAAATAGGAATGACTGCGGTACAGTGAAAAAGTTGAACTGGATTTACAATTGGTCAGTTTGCTTAAGCCAAGCATCTGAACTGAATTAATGACCAATTTATGCAGTTGTATGTGTGACAAAGCAAGTTACTTTCTCTTTCTTTCCACCTATGGTATCAACCTTGGCTTCTCTGAGTTATTATTACTGCTTTTCTTTCCTCATTTTATTTTATTTTTTATTTCATTGTCTATCATGAACATGGCCCGCTTGTTACTCTGCATCTTTGCTTGAATGAAAGCCTGCCCCCAGAGAGCAAGATGCAATGTGAGGTCTAAAAAAGATCCCACAATTACCTCTTGCTGCCCCTAACCAGACAAGAGGAACAGTTCCAGCCTTACCTCCACCAGCTTTCTTCAGTTGTTTTCATGCACTTGGCTGATTTCTGGGAAGCCCCAAGTGAAGTAATAATGGGTGTTTTTCCACAGTCAGAAACTACCTATTTTTGCACCCATTAAGGACCCATTTGGGTGTGAGCCGGATGATCCCATTTCCACCACGGCACCCATTTGGGACCCGATTGTTTAAACTGCCACTGGGGAAATCCAGATCAAATGGGTACTTTCTGGCCTTTAATCTGGATTTTCTATAGACCCCATTAATGGGGTCTACAATGGGGTCTTCAGCCAGAAAATCCGGATTAAAGGGAGCCTGTTTCCACGTTTGTGTGGCAATGGGGTCTAGAGGAGGCATGGGGAGGGGGCACCCATGGGGGGGGGAGCCCCAAAACCTAAGCTTCAAAGTAATTTCAAAGTCTGTGCAAAATAGCTCCGGAGCGTCTTTGAAGTCTGTGCTGATCTTCAGAGTGAACTTCAAAGTGACTCCGAAGTGACTCCGAAGTCTCTTTGAAGTTCACTCCGAAGACCAGCATAGACTTCACTGGACCTGTTTTTCACAGACTTCGAAGTGACTTCAAAAAGACTTTGAAGCCACTTCGGAGATTGCACCTCCTGTCCCCCCAAACACCTGGGGTGACAAGCAGACCCCTCATGGGTAGATCCGGATTTCCAAATGGGTGCTCTGGTGTTTCCATGGCAGGGAGGCTAGCACCCATTGCTATTGGGTGCTAGACCACTCATGGAAACACATTGGCTAGTTCCCTTAATCCTGATCTACTAGATCCGGATTAAGGAATGTACCCATTCCTTAGATCCAGATCTTCTTAGATCCAGATTAAAGGAGCGCGGTAGAAAAACACCCAATGAAACAGGCTAGGAGGCATGTCAGAATAAATTCTAACCAAGGCTGTGTCCAGATGTCAGTTACTTATTCCTATCTGGCAGTGATCACATCTTTACTTTAAACCTTCTTCAGTTCATCTTCAGGTCTTTTATTTGTAGACTTTCCATTCAGGAAAGTCCAAATGGAGGGTTTATTCTGGAATATCCAAATATAGAGAAATAAATAACTGATATCTGGACAACAGTCCAATTTATAATTGGATCACATTAGGAAGTAACTCTGAGGCCTTGGTGAGCAACTAGAAAAAATAGACATCAGCAAATGAAGGGCAAAATTGCTTTTCTTGTTCTTGTGCTGGCGTTACCTCATTTCTGTTGCCAAGGAGACCACTTTCTTAGCATCAATATACTCACTATGCCTGTCTTAATTTTAACACAGACATAGCTGAGGCCCCATTATGGTATTTCGCAGCATTGTAAACAACAATAATAACAACACAAAAGTAAAAAAATGCAAGTGAAAGTTAATGAAAATATATCTTCGGTTAAATCTATTTTTATTCCCCCGTGAACAGACTATGAAGCCACCTCTACTTCCAAAGTTTTACAGTTCCAACTTGGTGATGGCAAGATGCCAGTGGAAGACTGAAACTTCCACTTGAGAAAGTTTCAGCCACAAATAAATAAATACACCAGAAATGAAGGTGATTTGTATGCAAGATCTGAAGACAGGAGTGATGGTTTTCTACTGGTATTGATGTGGCATTTTAAATGGAGGCCTTTCTTCCACAGGATTTTTCTGAAAAGTCTGCTATGTCATATCTGATGGGGTGTTTCATGAGTGTTTGGCAATCATGTGTACTGTGGAGGCATTGTTGTTTGGGGATTTTGCTGTAGTAATTCAAACCTCAGTCTAGGTCTTTCACTGTCTATCAAGATGACAAAACACCCAGCATGAATAGGTAAGTGGGAAGCCATCTACTATTGTTGGCTGCTTGTAAAAGACTTCTCCTGTTTCTCAGGCCAAAATTATTCCTTCAAAATGAGTTAATAGTCTTTAAAAAATAGACTGGCCAACACACAGGATAAACCAATAACTGCATTCGGCAAAGAGATGAGTGATATATGATAACCTGACCATTGCATTTAACTAGCGGAAAGAAAAAAATTCTGAATACTCCAGATATCAGATGTTAATGTACTTGGTGCTGGGAGATATGTTTTGGGGACCAAGGACCATTTGTCTCTTGTCCTGTATGCACTGAGCCTTTTTCTGAATTATAGCTTGGGATAAGGACCTGAGCCCCTTCCGCACTTGGCCTTCTTCTGGAATATATCTCAGGATAGGGTTGTGATGTCCATATGCTAATGCAGATTATGGCAGGCCTCACCTTGGGCCTGCCATAGCCTGAACTTGCATTAGGACAGCAGGCCCCCTATTCCAGGATATATTCCAGAATAAAGCTAAGTGCAGAAAGGTCCCTGCTATCCACATGTTAGTGAAGACTACAACAGGCTGCCAAATTGAATAGGCACATGTGTACTCCTTGTACTATTTATTATCATTATCATTATTATTGATTATAAATCACTCTTAAACATATCATATAAAACCACAATTTAAATTAATCTGGATAGACCTTAAATTCTGTCAGCACTGTATCTGACTGTATCTTCTGGCAGGTTATTTCACAGTCTGAATGCAGGTGCAGAAAAAGTCTCCTAGGTGACAACTCATCTTGTTCTAATTGATTGGAGAAGGCACGTCCTTGCCCAACACAGAGGCAGTTTGTCATGGTCTTCAAATGCAGGAATGTAAGAAACTGAGGTCACAACTCCATTTCCCAGAAATGTGAATAGGGAAGGTGCCCTCATCTGTGGTACTCTTCTCATCTCCATGTCTGAGAGCAGCTCCATGGAGAGTGGGAAGCTGCTTTGCTTTGGAGGATTTACGCAAGTAATCAAATACAAAGTGGTCCACACGATTATTTCAAAGGTGCCCACAGATGCTGAAGATGGAAATGTAGGGACAGTGATGTCCCATCCTACCTCATTCAACACTTAGAGGGTAAGTGGAGGTATAACCTCAATCAGAATCAGCACAGGGGTATAGAAGTATGCTACAAGCACAGAGCTATTTCTTCTCTGAATTAAGATGGATGCAATTTACACACTGCCTACTGCCCCCACCAGTCAAGATTGAAACTTGGGGTAGGCCATTTCCTGTGTTTGTTGAGGCTACCAATGAGCCAGGAAAGTGCCCTTGAGCTGTGGCCATGCAGCAGTGGCATGAGAAGGAAGATATACTCTCAGAATGTATTGTCCTGCTCTGCTCTTTAAGCGTCTTAAGGAACATTTGTGATGGCCTCGCAGTGGGATGATTGCAGGTCTGGGCAGGTTTCAAACCTGTCCAGCATACTGAATATGCCAGAAGGGACAGGGTCAAGCACAGCCCACTCTCTTTTGGCACTCTAAAATCATTATAAAGGCAGTATGTGAACCCTGCCTGGGGCTCACCATTCAAATGAAGAAACAAATGAATAACCCCACCCCATTGGTAGGAAAAAATCTTCCAACCAGACTGCTGGAGACAATACTATTTGTGGTGCATCCAAACTTTGGAAAGAATAATAGAGGTTTAACTGGCAAAACAGAAAAGTAAGAAAAGAGGGGGAGAAGAAAAGAAAGGAAAGTCAAAAATGAAGTATCTCCATAGGAAGACTGGTTTTGGAATGCTGAAAAATGATGTATGATCTGTCTATATTGAAATGCCATTCCCCCCCCCCCCCGGAATTTTATATTTGCCCTTTGTGGTACCCAAATATTTTTCTCCAAGCTTAAAACACTTCAGTTACACATCAATGTAGTTTTAGAAGCCAGAAGAAGACAACAGCTCTTTTTACATACTAGGTACACTGTATTCATCAGACTCAAGGTTATTTAAGCCCATTTTCTTCACTGGAGCTGGGCTGGTTTAAATCCAAGGAGTTAACTTTGACTGGGTTGTGGATCAGAGCTGCTATGAGCCATTATGATTAGGGCAAGTGAGTAAAAGGCATTTTGGTTTAGTTGAAAGGCTGGAACACCTTTAGCATTACATTATTCCATTCAGCACTACAACATGAAGGAACAAAAATCTCCTTTGATTTTGGCAAGATTTAAGGACACTTCCTGGTTCCAAACCAAAGTACATCTGTGTATTATTAAGCCTGTGCCCAGTAATTTAGTTCTGGCACTGCTTAGGTAGGTAAGTTTGTGTTTTAAAGAATATACAGTGGCTGCAGATTACTTTGGAGACAACGTTTCTTTCCAAATCTTTATTTGTGTATTCAACATTAGTCTTTCCTTTCCCTTATTGGTAAGAAGATGAAGTTTGGATAAAAATCTGAAGTTTAAAGGTTTCTAGTAAAGTTGAAACTTCTGATTTATGACTGGCTAATGGTTTGAGAGAATCAAAGCTATTAGTCCTTTCTTTCCTTAAATGCTTTTCCTTTTTAATTAAACCTACACATATCTCTCTGTGATTTTATATAGGTCAGGTAGAATCGAGGGATCTCACCTATATATCGTTAAAATTAGTTCAGATCTTTTCTATGTCCTCCTTTTTAAAAGTTCTTATAAAAATCTATATAATGTTTAGGACTTTTTAGTTTAGGAGAAGGAAAGTGTGAGAAGACAGAAAATTATGCAAGATGGGGAAGATATCTCTTAAGCTGGTCAGTATGTAAGTACTATTAGGACGTTGCAAGAGGGAGGCTCCACTTGAAAGTCATCTTTTGATCAATCCCAAACCAAGTTTTGGTGTACCTGTCGTGTCCTGGGCCAACAAGGCCAGCAGGCAGACACACGCATGCTGCTAGGTTCCGACGGGTTTAAGCGTACTCAGAGTCAGGGTTCAGTCCAAAGTCGAGGCATCCAGAAGTTCAGCAACAGTCAATCAGTCCAGAAGTCAGCAAAGTCAACAGGGGTCCAAGGTCTAGGCATGGTTCAAGAGTCACAGACCCGGTTGCACAAAGTTTGTCTGCAACGCTTGCTGGGTGTTTGCCAATTGCTTAAGTAGAGGACATTGCACCCAGCCCCTGCTTCCCCAGGTGGGCTAATCGTTGCGAATGGCATGTGATCTGTTTCTGCTGCCATAGAAGTTGCTGGCAAGGGCGTGGTGCCTCTCCTGAATGCTCGTCTCTGGAGGAGTCTGAGTGCTCCCCCACAGCTGGTGGCTGGCTCTCGGCATCTGCGCTGGCTGGTTCTGGTTCCTGCAATGTGGGTGCAGGTGCAGGTGCTTCCTCCTCCTCTGAGGAAGGAGGGCTGGCATGATGGGGCATGACAGTGCCATCCCCACAAATTCAGTAAAGAAGAATGATGAATGAGATATTTAATCACTAAGAGGTCCCTCAAATGGACATAAACTCTCTGAAAAGCAAGTTTGAGAAACAGCTGGGGTAGGTGGCAATGGCCAACTCACCCACACATTTTTTGATTCTGTGTTACACATTGGTACATGTTCCAAAGTCTACTCAAGTGAGCCACAAACAGTAGTGAATTTGGCATTTGGACTATGCTGATATGAGTGATTTTGGCAGATACTGGGTTGCCTGGGGGGCCGGATGGCCATGTCACCTCTCCAAGAGTGGTCTCCCCACCCCAATTATGAAAAGGAACACCTTATTTGTAGAGTGTGATTTCCCGCTTGGAGGTTACTCCATGACAGCAGAATTGACATGGGGAAGTGTGTG
Organism: Aspidoscelis tigris stejnegeri; assembly: GCA_023333525.1. Classification (NCBI taxonomy): domain Eukaryota; kingdom Metazoa; phylum Chordata; class Lepidosauria; order Squamata; family Teiidae; genus Aspidoscelis; species Aspidoscelis tigris. Next base: position 45,697,556 of record JALMGA010000005.1, on the reverse strand, counting down.
CTCATCATATCAGTTTGATGCTGAGTTTAATACTAGAATTCCAGGTTGCATGCATTGCACATTATCTAGTTTCCAGTTCAGCATCTGGCACCTGGCTGGTGTTTCTGCACTCACCATTTGAGCCTCTGGACTGGTTTCTGGGCATCCTCATCCCCGTGTTAATGTGGATCAAGGAGGTCCCCCTCCCATTTATCTAACTTCATCTGCACAAGACAGTACTAGACGTGGATTAAGAGGCCCTTAATCCAGATCTATTGTAGACCCGTTTAATCAGGTTTACAAGCAGACTAAGGACCTTAATTGAATCACAGGAGGTGTGCAGACAGCATGCTTCCATGATCCAGAACTACTAGGTGTGTGTGATTTTTCAGCATTTCATCATAGCACATAGCCAAAATCATGCCCCGGCCCTGCTCTGAGGCTAGGAACCATTTTTCCCAGCCTTAGGAGGGCTGTGTGTGCGCGCGGTGGCTGCAAAGCCTGTGCAAGCTTTACGGCTACAGGGGTGAGCGAGCCAGATCAGTGTCATCAGTGCAGATGGTGCTGATCTGGCCCATGCTTCCAAGTAATCCAGATCAGTGGGTCCTGTTATTCCAGACCCACTGATTCAGATTTAATAATGGATAAGTGCAGAAAGGCCATGGATAATGGGGATAAGCATGGCTTGAAGGGATACTATGGGAAAATACAGCAAATAGGCTAGAAGAAAAGGAGTCTGTTATAAAAAAGGTTAAAAAAAATGTTCCACAACCACATGAGTGCATGAGAAACCACATGACACCAAGGAATACATTTGGACTGAAGGAAATTGTGCAGTGATTTGCTGCTTCACAAACAGGGTGGTCCCTCTGGGAAAAGATGCTAATATAAACTAAAACTTGTTATTAAAGCAACTTATGCTTCGTGTAAATTGTTGTCTCAGCCATTAATTAAATCATAAACCTATGAGGTAAATTAACTGACAGGATGGAATAGGGAGTTAATTGTGAACCTTTCATGTCAGCAATTGCCACTTGAAAAGAATCTTTGAGCTGAAATACAGTGTTCTGTTAAAAAATACACAACATTTCAGTTTATAAACATTGTTTCGTTCACTTAAGGGGATTCCTATTCTTCAGCTATTTGGACATTTATTTCATAAGGTATTTTAAATGTGCTTAAGGGAAATATTCAGTTTTATGGGGTTGTTTGATAGCCACTAAAATAAACATGACTATTCCCAATAGCTAGAGGTAGCTTTTTATCTGTAATTATCTACAGTAGGAGGATTCCAACATCCATTAAGTTGTACATACTCTAAAGTTTAAATCTAACTGTTGTTAGTCATGGGAGCCTTTAGTGTGTCCTCAGTTGTTCTAGGAGATATAAGATGTTGTTCGTACATTAAATCCCCCAACATCTATCCGTGCATCTTTTGAGGACCTCTTTATAATGCTAATAATGCACAATGGGGACCTGTTAATAATGCACAATGGAGGCTGTAAATCCCTTTTTCTTTTTATCCCTGCCTCCCACCCCAAAATTGTAACAAAAATTAATTTCCCCAAAAATTATTATTTGGGAAATCTGATGGCATCCCAGCTAATTTAAGAGTCTGCCCATGCAAACAAGAACCTGACTTGGTTGAGCATGTGCTTCTGAGATGCCCCTTTTATAATGGACATTGTGACAAACTTACCTAACCTGTCATTAAAAAACTACCAGGATGACCTAGTGGCAACATAGTAAATATTTTACCAGAGTACACAAGTCCTGCAGTAACTTCAGCAATGTCCAAATCCCTCTCATTAACCATAAAGACAAGAAGACAGCTATTGAGATTTAAATTCACACCCCTTATAGTTTGCTGTTTTATTTTTTATTTATTTTTATTTTTTATGGGTCCATGGTGACTGTAAATAAAAGCTAAATTTGTTATTCATTTTGGATACTGTGCAGCATTTGGGATCTGACTGAATATGTATTAGAAAGTTATACTATTGTGGAGGCAATTATTTATGTAATATAAGCCTGAGGGGAATCAAGGCCTCAGTTAATGGCAAGATCTTCACAGCCACTATCAGAAGGGGTAAAAAAAAAAAAAAGGCCTGGGAGTGCAGTGGCTTGTGGGATTCCACACATTGCTGGGGTCTGGCTCATTTCTGGGGTCAGCATCTGGTCTCAGGTCTGCTCTACTTGCAAAGCAGAAAAAGCTGCCCTACAAAGCTGGTGTGGGCTATGCTTTCTACTGATGCCATCAGGCAGAAGCATGGCAGTCAGTGGCAGGACTGGCATACCTTCTGGGCTGTGAAGCTCTATGCCTTTATATAAAGGTCTGAAAATGGCCTGCTTTGCACTTGGGAATGTTCATTCTCCAGCCTTGACTTTTGCACGTGTTAGTATTTGCAGACAAGGCTGTGGTCACATCTAAGGTTTAATCCAGTTTCAGTCCATCTTCAGAATGAGAGAACATATCAGCAAAGTGACCAGTAATTTTCTTTCCACATTATCTACCCCAAAGGTGAATTTTCTGAAAGAAGCTGGACTGAAGCTGGATTAAACCTTAAGTGTGACCACAGCCTAAGTGAATGGCTCATCATTCTACTCCTTGGTTGAACAGAGCATCCCAGCTCAGGAGCAGTCCTCTCCCATCCTGTTTCCATTTCTATAGCTGTGGTCACACCTTGCTGAAATAATCCATTTTATTAAAAAATAGAACCGAAAATCCATTAACTGTGACCACACCCAATGCCTGTTCCTCCTTCCTCAGTTCCTTCTCAGTTTAGGGCACTCTTCTACACCTTTCTGTTCTCATCCTGATCTCTACCCCTCTCCACTGTCACAACCCCCCTCCCCAGGTGCTCTGATAGGGTAAATGTTGTCACTTACCAGCACACATTCACACAGGATCCACCCACTATTGTCCAGTTCAATCTCCTTTAAGTCTGCTGGCTTAGGTGTGGTTGTATGAGAGAAGGCTCTCAGCCCCTATTTCCACTGGGACTTTTTGGTGTGTCCAAACCATTTTCAAAACACTCTCTCCACATTGAAAAGTGGCTTTCTGCATTAAGAAGAGGAGTAATTGGTAAAAAAAGAATTTAAAAAACACCCCTTCAATCAACTCTCACTCCTGTTTTTTAGAATGAAACACTTTATTTTCCCAATGAGGCATTCCCACTCGGCTCAGAGTGTTTTGAAACCATGAAATTAATGCCCATCTGTCCGCCCGCCCGCCTGCCCACCCACCACTGCCTTGGTTGCCCAGCTGCTTGCCTGCCCATCCAGCTGCCTGCTATTTCGGCCACAGCTCTGCCCTCTTTCTCATCCCTTTTGGTTGCTGCCGTTGCTGCCGCACCACCACCATGCTTTTGTTTTAAAGCAGAATTAACATAAACAAATGGGAACGTGCATAATGTGCATTCGTATCCGTTTTTGTTAATTCCACTTTAACTGAGCTAAGTGGGATCATGGCCTTTGTAACACTCCAGTACCAGCAGCAGTGGTGGCAGCACCAGAGCACAATACCTGCGCAAGCCCAGTGTGAAGCCCGCAGAGCTGTTAGAGCCATCTTGGCCTCACTTGTTCACTCAGCAGCAGCAGCAGCAGCAGATCCACCTCCTTCCTTCTCCTTCTCCTTTCCACCAGCTTGAGACCTGTAAAAATCAGGACTCAGGAGAGTATGACTGAAGGGAGGAAAATCCACAAATAAGATGGATAGTAGGAAAAAGGTGTCAGTGATAGAGGCTGAAGATGGACTGAAGTTCTTAGGCACCCACAAACTGAATACCAACATCGAAAACTACCTGACCATCCCACTTCCGCTCCCCCTAAGAAGAATTTACACCTGAGACGTTTTCGCACGGGGCTGAACGGTACGCGTGGGAGACAGCTGCGGACACGGCATACGCATTGCCCGAGCGGGGCTTGCGCTCCGACGTGTCCGCAGCTGTCTTTCTCGCGTTCGAAATGTAGAGCACTTTAAAGTGCTCTACATGCGTTCGAACGCGGACGAGCCGCCCGCAGGCGTTCGGGAGGAGAAGCATTCGCGCCTGCTTCTGTCTCCCTAACAGCTGCGGGCTCGCCTCCGACGCCGGTGCGGCTTCGACAATCAGCTGTTTGACAATCAGCTATTGCCGATCTGCCTCCGCGGCTGTCTCCGCGCCCCTGGCCGGCCTTTGCCGGCTAAGACAGCTCACGATGCTTTGAGCATTCGCACACAGACGCGCCGGAACGTGTTTACACGCGTTCCGGCGCGTCTGTGTGTGAAAGGTGAAAGCGCCGGGAGCTGTCTTAATCTTCCCGGGAGTAATGGAACGGGAGTAATGCGAAAACGTCTCTGGGCAAGATTTGAACAATGTCAACTTATGACACAAACAGGGTGCTACTACAATATTCCAAGCAGAGAGAGATTTTGTGTTTGGGGGGAACAGGTTGTGGAGAATGTTGAACATTTTTGATTGACTGCCCAGCATACTCTGAGCTCTGTTCCAACTATTTGGAACCAATATTATCTAACCTTGGGCCTCGGAGTAGAGAGGACCTTCTAAACTTTCTCCTGTAAGGTCAGGAGAGAGCTACCATGATTAGCGTGGGTCTATTTACTCTAAGGGCTATTAAGAAAAGAGCACACTATTTGAAAGATAAAATTGGGTAAATAAGAATTTGACCATAAGCAGAAGGATGGTTGCTCACCCTTGCCTTTTTGTTTTGTCTTGTATGTTTGTATATGTATTTTGAAATGGTCTTATGACTAGTCAAATAAAGTTTTATACATGAGACTGAAGAAGGTTTAAAGTGAAGGTGTGACCATAGCCTATGTGGGTCTTACCACTCACTGATAGTCTTCTCTTACACAACCAATCCTAATAATAATAATAATAATAATAATAATAATAATAATAATAATAATAATAATAATAATAATAATAATAATAATAATAATAATAATAATAATAATAATAATAATAATAATAATAATAATAATATTTATTTGTATACCGCCCTGTGGCAACCCAATCCGGGCGGTTAACAACAATAAATATAATAAAAACATCATATAAAAATAAAACATTATAGTCCCTCCCCCCCTTAAAAGTATATTAAACAATACGACAAATTAAAATACAATATCAAAAACTATAAAACATAATTAAACAGACCAATAGCCCCAGTGTCCCTCTAAGATCCTCGACCATCACTAAAGATGAGGCTACGGGAGGAGTGAGGGGGTCAGAGAGCCCGAGCAGGAATGATTAATCTGAAAAAGTTAATCTGGAAAGGCCTGCCGGAAGATATCCGTCTTGACAGCTTTTTTAAAGCTGTCTAATGTTGTCAACTGACGGATCTCATCCGGCAGGTCGTTCCAGAGTTTGGGGGCGACAACAGAGAACGCCCTCTGGGAGGTCGCCACAAGCCTGGATTTTAAAGGCTGAAGTAAGTTCCTCCCAGAGGAGCGGAGAGCGCGGGGAGGATTGTACGGGAGAAGGCGGTCCCTGAGATAGCTTGGACCCAAGCCATTTAGGGCTTTAAAGGTAATAACCAACACCTTGTACCGGGACCGGAAGCTAATAGGCAGCCAGTGTAAGGACCTCAGAACCGGAGTAATGTGGTCCCTCCTAGATGTACCAGAAACAAGCCTGGCTGCCATATTTTGTACCAGCTGAAGCTTCCGAACCAAGTACAGGGGTAGCCCCAAGTAGAGCGCGTTACAGAAGTCCAGGCGTGAGGTTACCAGTGCGTGCACAACAGTTTCGAGGTCCCTTACTTCCAGAAAAGGGCGCAGTTGGCGTATCAGCCGAAGCTGATAGCAGGCGCTCCTGACTGTCGCATTTACCTGATTTGTCATCAGGAGTGACGAGTCAAGGAGCACCCCCAAACTGCGAACGCAGTCACTGGAGGAGAGTGTGACTCCATCCAGGACTGGAGGTTGTAACCCAATTCTTGGTTTCGGGGCCGCTACCGTGAGCACCTCCGTCTTGTCTGGATTCAGTTTCAATCTGTTTTTCCTCATCCAGCCCATTACCGCTTGAAGACATTCATTGAGCGAAGAGATGCCATTGGAACTCGAGGCCGACGAGCGAGACATGGAGAAATAGATTTGGGTGTCATCAGCGTACTGATAACACCCAGCACCATAACTCCGTATTATCTCACCTAGCGGCTTCATATAGATGTTGAATAACATCGGGGACAGAATAGCCCCCTGAGGAACCCCACAAGTGAGGTCCCTCTTACTGGAGCTACAGTCCCCGAGCAGCACCCTCTGGGACCGACCCGAGAGGAAGGACCGGAACCACTGCAAAGCAGTGCCTCCGATACCTAACCCCCTCAGGCGGTCCAGGAGGATGCCATGATCTATAGTATCGAAAGCCGCTGAGAGGTCCAAAAGCATCAACAGGGTCACACTACCCCTGTCGATGCTCAGGCGCAGATCGTCGGTCAAGGCAACCATAGCAGTCTCAACCCCAAAGCCTGTCCTAAAGCCGGTTTGAAATGGGTCTAGATAATCGGCTTCATCCAAGACAGCTTGGAGCTGAAGAGCGACCACCCTCTCAACCACCTTGCTCAAAAATGGCAGCAGTGACACAGGCCTATAGTTTCTCATATCCAGGGGGTCCAGGGAAGGTTTTTTCAGAAGCGGCCTAACAGCCGCTTCCTTTAAACAAGATGGAACATGTCCTTCCCTGAGGGATGCACCGATGATATCCGTAAGGAATCTCATCAATGCATCCCCTCCCTGGATGGCCAGCCATGATGGGCAAGGGTCGAGAGGGCAAGTCGTCTTCCTCATCTTACCAAGTAGCTTGTCCACGTCCTCGGTACTCACAGATTGCCACTGATCCAGTATGACTACATCGGCGGAGTCACTGGACGCCTCGTCTATCGACTCTGTTTCAGTGGTGGCATCTAAGTCGGCTCTTATCTGAGAGATTTTGTCTGCAAAGAAGTTATTAAATGCGTCGCAGCAGGCCGTCGTCGGGTTAAGTAAGGGATTTGGCGCAGGGGGTGCCTGCATCATCTCCCTCACCACCTTAAACAGTTCTGCTGGACGAGACTCTGCAGACGCAATACGTGCAGAGAAGAAAGCTTTCTTAGCTGCTCGTATTGCCTCCCGATAGGAACAAAGGAAGTTCCTATGGTGAGTTCTGTCAGATAAGAGACGAGTCTTCTGCCACCTGCGCTCTAGCCATTGTCCAAACCGCTTCATCCTCCTCAGCCCTGGCGTATACCAAGGCCTCCGATTAGGAGCGGGATGGCAAGGGCGCTTGGGAGCGATCATGTCGATAGCCCTGGTAAGATCGATGTTCCAGGTGTTAACCAGAGCATCGACAGGATCCCTGGCATTCCCAACCATTAAACCCTCTAAGGCTTTCTGAAATCCGATTGGCTCCATCAGCCTTCGAGGGCGGACCATTCGAATCGGCCCGCCACCCCCAGAGGAGCAGGAATTGGCTCTTAGTTCTATCTTGACCAGGAAATGATCCGTCCATGACAATGCGGAGGTGCTTACCACCTCCGCCCACGGATATGCCTGTTCAGTACAAAACACCGCATCGAGAGTATGACCCGCACAATGTGTAGGCCCGTTGACCAATTGGGATAGGCCCATGTTTGTCATGGTATCCATGAACTCCCAGGCCGCGCCTGTTAGGCTGGTCTCGAGCGGGATGTTGAAGTCCCCCAAAACTAAAAGCCTGGGGGTCTCCAAGATCAGCTCAGAGACCAGCTGTGTCAGCTCGGTTAGGGAGTCTGCTGGACAACGGGGTGGCCGGTAGACCAGCAAAATCCCCAATCTATCCCTGGTCTTCAGGCTAAGGTACATACACTCGAAATGGAATGTATTCCGAACAGGTGAGGTTCTGTGGAATGGTTGGTCTGCTCTCCAAGCCATTCTGGGAAACAGGGGAAACTGAAGGCGGGATAGCTTTCAGACAGCGATCCCGTCTTCTTTTGTAACATCTGTTCCCTCTGTTGCCACCATACCTCCCATTCCCCAACACAACTCCAATAGCTGACCCAGTCCCATTCCCGGCCTCAGGAATGATGGTGAGGCTAAAAGCCATTGACAAGAAGTAATAATTGGGGCATAGGGGTAAGTGGAGGGAGGAGCCCACCACCCTCACACACAGCCACGCAAGCACACACACACATGTACCAAAAATTTAAACAATATTAAACAATGAAAGAAATTTTAAAACAGTACAGTCTAAAATTATATATGTGTGTGTATACTCCCATGCACACAGCCGTTCCACACTACGCTTCTTGTCCCCTGTTACTCCTAAATGGATTACAGGGGAAGGAGGGGCTGGCAAGTAGAGCCCAGGAAGAGCTCAAAACCTCCCAGCTTGGTGTTAGCTTGAGGGAAGGGAGGGGCAGGCAGCTCACAGCCCAGGCAGCCGGTTCTCCTTCTTCTTCTACCTCTCAGCTTGATGTTTTATAGCTTGAGGGAAGGGAGGGGCAGGCAGCTCACAGCCCAGGCAGCCGGTTCTCCTTCAATCCTATGCCAGCAGTCCAGTCCCTCTTCAGGTCAATGAAGGCTGAAAAGGTCTCTATTTAGTGAGTAGAATTACTAAAAGTCTTCCAAAGTTGTTTATTAAAAATACACATTGAAAGGATGGGGAAGTACAGAAGTGACCCAGAAAGGACGTGTGGCTGTACAGTAAAACAAGCACATTAATGAAGGACTACAGAGAGTTGAGAACCCCCAAAGACGCTTACAGTTTCAGCAGAAACGATGCCTTACATCAGGCCATGTCTTAGGGCTATTGAAGTTAGTGTCACTGCAAGAATAGTTCACAAAATCCAGGCTTCTGATTCTTTTTATGGCAGGGTAGTTAAATTATTGTTTTGAAGCATGCTGTAATGTAATGCTTGAAGGAAACATTATGGCTTTAAAGGGCCTTTATTTATTTACCTTTGGACAAGTCTACAGTGTAGACCATGGACCCCACTTCTGCCTTGTAGACTGCTGATACTTTCTGTCTATATAGAATGAATAATACAGGTCAAGTGAGTTGATCTGGATCACCAGCAGACCTGATTAAATAGGCCTACTGGTAGATCAGCAGAGCCTATTCTGGAACATGGGGCTGTGCAGAAGGCATGCCTCTGTTTTCTGGACTAAAGTGCACAACTGAAATGGGTCTTCAAGTGGCTTCAAAGCTATGAACTTTCATTCCAAGTCCTTCAGAGCCCTTGGAGGGTGGGCCAAAGTTCATGTGGGGCCCTTCTTGACCAGAGCTGTTGTGAAATGGCAGTGTTCCAGACCACTGCATGCAATGATCTCTATGAGTGGGCCTGGCTGATCCAGACTTAGTGGCCTTTGAATGCAAAAATATCCAAATATTACATCAATCATGACAGGAGAAAGGGAGAAAAGAGAGTGCTGGGCTGGAGTGAACCACTTGACATGATCTTTGAATTGATATATTTGAATATGGGGGCCAAACTGATGCACAGGAAATTGATTTGGTCAGTTGATTGGGTCTCTGTAATTTATTTGGACATACCTATAAAGTGGCTGTCTATTTAGCTAAACCTAAGGTTCTCAGGCTGTAGTCACACCTTCACTTTAAACCTTCTTCAGACCATCTTCAGGTCTGAATGCTCACACCTTCTCATTTCTATCCATTTGATTTGTGGACCTTCCACCCTAGAAATAAAACAGATAGAAATGAGATGGTGTGAGCAGTCAGACCTGAAGATGGACTGAAGAAGGTTTAAAGTGAAGATGTGACCAAAGCCTCAGTCAGATTTAAGTCCCCCCACTTCTCAAATTGTTTTCAGCTACTGAACTGTAGTGCAACACATGGTACTGTCACAATGGCACTGGAACATCGCTGCCCACACATTTGTTTGTCTTTAAAATTATTGCCTTTAGAAAATCTAGACAGCTTCCCCTAGCTGCATGTCTATGACCATTCTTGCATAAAATTGGCTTATTCTTCTTTTGGTTGTTTCAGTCTCTCCCCTATTATCTTTTCTCGAACTCTCCTATTGTTATTTTCAATTGCTTTTTCCATCTCTGAAGCTCAGCTAGCTTGCTACAATCCATCACTCTTTGACAAACTCATTGCTTTCAAATGTTTCATACCTTTCTCTTTATTTTATTTGTGGCTGTTTAAGAAACTTAGTGTACTCTTAGCTGTAAATGCAAATGCCTGAGTTATTTGTAGATTTTACCAATGCTTAACTTCCTGTATTTCTTGTTACTATCATGCTGAATTGTTCATGAAAGGGTGATCACTGCTTCTCCCCCTCCACTTACATTGTTAGATATAGCCACAAATTGTCTGGTCATCATATTTCAGTTTTCAGTGGCATCTGATGTCCGCTGGAAAATGTGACATGCATCAGAGGCAGCTGGAGGCAAGGGCATGAAATAATGCTTGGAAGATGGGCACCCTGGCCTCAACATCATTGGGTGCCCTCATACTCTCAAAATTGGGACATGGAAGCACCTGATGACTCTACATATGGTGAAGGTATTTCTGCAGAGCTACCTGCTTTCAGGTACTTCATGCCACAGCCATGAAGCCACAGCCATGTCTTTTCTTTCTCTGAAATTTTGTCAGAGTTTCAACTTAAAGAGCAAAGCTATTCACTGCTTTACTTTGGAATAATGTATTCTCCCCAACATTTGTTCTATGAACATTACCCAACTGTGCAATAAAGACTCTGGATCTGTAGGACTGTGATGCCCACGGGCTTGGTGTAACTCACAGGAAGTGGAATATTTAGCGTTGATGAAAGTGTAGTGAGAACACAACCATCTACACCAGTCAATGTGGGGTCAAAGTGTTTTAACGAAGAGCTAGAGAGGTAAGTGGACAGAGATTTGTCCCCAGCCACAGCAGGGAGGGAGGATGGAACAGGGAAAGTGGTGAGTGAATGAGCGATCGTGCGCTGTACAGGGTGGATTTTGACAGCGATAACAGGGGAAAGTGGTGAGAGTGAATGAGCGATTGCGCGGCCACTAGCTGCAGCCACTGCCTTTGCCGGCACAAGAAGCCACTCCAGGACTGTGGCAGTGGTGAGCAACTGAGGCAGCAGCACTAAAATTTCTGCTGTTGGGTACAGAAGCCTGCATGACGAAGGCAGAATGAGCTAGGACCTGTGATGGTGAGAAGCATGAGGCCCTTGCTACTCAAGGCTTGATGTTCCCACTGCCTCAGCAAAAAGACATCTAATTTGTCTGCCAGACATACATTTCAATGTAGGAAATTGTTCTTCACTCACAATACTGAAATATATTACAGAGTATTAAAATCTAACAGGAGAAGGTGACCTTTTAGTGGAATCAACTTTCAAGCCACTTTCATTTTGACAAGTCCCTCAGCATCCTATAGTGAAGCAAGCCTGAGACAAAAGTCCGTAAAATAATCTTTTCAGGTGCGTTATTAGTTTTGCAAAGCAAGAGTTTAAAATTGGCCTGTCAGTTTCATTGCTTTGGATGTAGCAGCTACGTGAGGCAATGATAGTTGGGTTTTATTTTATTTTCCCCCTTGAGACTATACAAGATTATTCAAGATTTCTTATGTTTCAGTAAGACCTTCTAACCAAATTTATAAATAATTCTTGCCTAGATATATGGAATGGTGTCACTGAAGATTATATGCCATAGTACCACTAGATGGCACAATATCTTTGGAAGTTATATACTCTTCTGAATTTCTGTGTTGTTCTGGAGTTTGATAGTGAAACAAATGGAGGCAATGGAGGTGATGACCACAGTACTGCAGATACTTAGATTACGGTGGAAACACGGGCAGTGTTTTCCAGTCAAACTAGTACACTGTGCATTTTTATAGGCTTGTTTTCCCTAGTGATGCTTCTTTCAGGTAACCTTTATACCAGAACTGTGTTGCTTTGATTGTCTGTAAACACAACGGAGCAAATACACGCCACATGATTTAGGACTTTCTCTCTCTCTTTTTATTTCTTTCTTTTTACTGACAGAACTACTATAAAGATTTCTGACAAATAATAAGGCATTCAATTCATATTTTCTGACTCCCAGTCACATTATCTGAGAGAAAATTCCTGTTACAAGTAATGAGCAACTTGATGGCAAAATGTACATGCATCAAAGAACCCACTTTAAAAAAATAAATAAATAAATCACATTAGTATATTGTTTCAGATTTGATCATTGTATATACTATCCTACATTAAGATCTCAACAGTCTGAGTAATGAAATATCAAATGCAGTGTGGTAAGCCATTTCCAGATATTCATCTCAAACAGAGAAGTAGGCCATATCCACAAGCATCCTGAATAAAGTGGGCTGCCCTCAAATTTAGTGTTATGGGTTTTTGATGTTTGTTGTTATATATTTAAAAAAACAAATAAAAAAAGAAAAAATTAGTGTATCGGCTGGGGGCACAAAATTGCCACATGGCTGCCTGTAGCAGGCTCAGAAGCTGCAGCTGGTACAGAACACAGTTTCTAGACTGCTGACAGGAACAGCTGGCTGGATGCACCTTATGCCAGTCTTAAAAGAGTTCCACTGGCTGTCAGTTTGCTACTGAGCCCAATTCAAGGTGTTAACTTTAACTTATAAGGCCCTAAATGACTTGTGCCTCAAATATCTAAAGCAACGCCTTCTTCCATATTGACCTGCCTGTACCCTAAGATCTGGAGGGGAGGCCTTCTGGTTGTACTGCCACTCAGCAGCAGCTAAAAGGGTGAGCATCTGGGACAGTGCCTTTTCAGTGATGGTTCCCAGACTGTGGAATAGTCTCTCCCCTGAGGTGCATCAGGTAACTTCACTCTTTGTGTTTAAACGAGCTGTGAAGACACACCTCTTTACCCTGGCCTTTGGCTAAGTATAGGAACAGCCTTTTCCTACCCCCATTCAGACACTGCCATGGTTTTAATATGTTTAATATGTTATTGGTTTTAATGCGTTCATTTTAGATGTTGTAACCTTCCCTGAGATCCCTGAGACAAACAAACAAACAACTGCGTTAGGACATGGGCAATGTATAAACATGAGTACATTTTATTATAAGAGGCAGAATTCTCCTTGATATATGTAACATTCAGTGACATCAGAACCTCTGTGGAGAGGAAGGGTGACAGACAATTTTCTCAACAACTGCACTTATTAGTCATATCATGCCTGCAATTTCTGCTAGTTTTGGTTGTGCTTTAATTCCTCTGTCTGCATTTGCAAACAAGTAGAAAGTGCTGTAGACAGTGAATTTTAAGTAAAACATCCCAAGTAGCTGAACTGCTAATATTAGCAGCAATACTCTCTTCTTGTTACTGGATTCTGCCTGTGGAAAGTGGTACTGCAAGCATGCTAAGACTATCTAATAAGTTTTTTTTCATTCCTCCAGACATCTTTTGACTAATGAGATATTGATTAATTCTTATATTCATAAGTTTACTCCCAGTGAGCAAACAGAGTCACTCCATCAGGTGAATTCAAACAGGCCCATGGCCAGGGGAAGAGAAGATATTTTAAGAACATAAGAGGTGCCCTGCTGGATTGCTTCACAATCCATCTAATTCAACATCCTGTTTCACACAGTAGCCCATCAATTGTCTGGGCATCAGTTCTAATAACCATTGATACGCTTTTCCTCCATGGATTTGTCTAACCCTTTCTTAAAACTATCTAGACTGGTTGCTGTCAACACTTCTTCTGGAAGTAGATTCCACAGGCTTTTAATAAAAAGAAAAACTTCCCCTTGTCTGTTTTAACTCTTCTGTCCATCAGCTTCATAAAGTGCCCTCTAGTTTATGCATTGTGTAATAAAGAAATGAATTTTCCACTGCCTCATTTTATGAGAGAGTTCTGCTTTCTTCCTGTCTTCCAACTGAGCTCTCTTTCTACTGGAAGATATATTTACAGGTAGGACCAATTCTATATGATTCCTTGCAATATTTCTTCTTCTTCAACCTTATTGTCTGTATGCAATCCTAGGGAGATTCTGCTTTGGCTTATATACTTGAAAAGGAGACATACTAGAAGCCTCCCTTTTACATGCTGGTGTAGTCTAAGAGAAGCCCTGAATCACCAGCATGGAGAAGGGAGGGTTCTGGTACACTTGTTGGTTCAGTATAAGGGTCAGTGTAGAATTTCCCCTAGACTCCAAGAAACATGTTAGTGTGAAAATGGCAAATGATTTCCAACTCAAAAGCAATGTACGCTGGAGTTCCCCTTTAAAATATCCATATTCAAATACAGAAATCCTCTTGTGTCACATCAGCATGTGGCATGGGAAGAAGGGTGGTGGTCTCCAGACAGGTTGTAAAGCCCAGAATTATCCCAGGGCCATATGGGAATTACCACATGTGTGTGTCATAATCCCAACATATTGGGATGTTTTTCCACAATATTGCTAAAAACAGCTTCCAGACTGGGTTTTCCAAATAAAGTGAAAGGATTTATCTGATCTGGACGCTTGCTTCCGGGATTTGCCATTTTGATAATGGCCACCAGCCATGCTTGCATATAAGGTGGGGGTTGTGTACTTTCAGATATTTAATACCCAAATGTATGTGCTACGACATCATAGCAGCAAGTGTCCAGACTAGGTAAGTCCTTTCACTTGCCCCACATGATTGCTTAGCCTTCTGGGCAACTAGCGATTATTTTGGACATGCAGGATGTTTAGGTAATGTCTGGAGGCGACCATTGACATCAGCTAAATAAGACTTATCCTGATTGAATCTTGCCTGCTGGCTGATTTGGATAGTTTCTAACATACTTTGTGTCTCGTATTCATCTCTTATTCTTGTTCAAGGTCAAATAAATTTGACTTTTGTTCAACTCCAACTCAAATCTGATGCCAAACATGAGAGTGAAATATTCCTGCATAGATTGGATGAGATCAAATTGATGCTTCTAATTGGATCTCTACCTCTTCTCCACTGGTACTTATGGGTTCTTGATCTTTGTCTATTGCCTTTCATAGAAACATACATGTTTGGCTTACAAACATAATAAAAATACTTTATTTAAAATATTTAAATACCACTTTCCATTCAAATATAATCTTGAAGTGCTCCACATAACATGGAGAATAAAAAAAATGGCCAAAAATATTTATATTACGATATTAACATTAAGGATGGGAGAAACAATCATCCACTCTTGAAAAGCCTTGATAAAAAGATAAGTCTAATTGTCCAGAAGTATAGATGCCATATGTTGCCTGAACTCTAGAAATGTTGCTGACGTCTTTAAGTGTTTTAATGACATTCTTGAATGTGTTAAGATTGAAAGATAAAGTAGGATGCTATTTTTTCTGAGGTACTGGGGAAAACACAGCTTTTGGAAGAATCCTATTTTAGATAATGTTGAAATGATGCTTTTCTGTTCTTGTATTATGAAACATAACATAATCCCTGCACTGACATTGTGTTTTTCTTTCCACAGCATAAAGATAAGTTTGAATGTTCATTGCAGGCATAAGATTCTGCAAATGGCCAGCATCATGTGTGTTTTTCCACGGTCACTTAGGGTGCTTCCGCACAGGCCCTTTAACACCCATTAGGCACACATCTGGAAACGCGCGTCCGCACATGCGTTGCTGTTTCGGACACATCCGGTGAGGTGTGTCCGCACAGCAACACGGATTAAGCACACTTTTAGGACGATGTGTCCGCATTTGCGGGCCTATTAGGCACACTTCCAGTTAGATGCGTCCACACCTATCCGTGCCTAAAGTGTGCCTAATGGGTGTTAATTACACACCACATATGATGTGGTGTTAATGTGTCTTTTGCTGTGAAAACGCATCCTTTTAGGATGCGTCCGCACAGTGAAAGTGTACCTACCTGTGACCCTCCCCCGGCCCGCCATGCTTGGCTCCTCAGAGCCGGGGGACCTCGCTGCCCTAGCTCTCCCTCACCCCAGAAGCGGTGGATCGCCACTTGTGGAGCCAGGGGGAGCTTCCCTAAAGCCCACCCTAGCCCACCCGGGGGGGGGGAGCCCACACGATCCCCTCCTTACCTGCTTGGCATCACCCCAATTCTGGAAGGAGAGACCCAGGATGCAGTGCGCCTGCATCCTGCGCACCTCCTGATTGGCCGGGGCTGCTGCTGGCAGCCCCTGCCTTCAGGAGGCGTTCTGCCCAGGCACGCCATCTAGCTGTGATTCTGAGCATCTCAAACTTCATAGTTGATCCTGCTTCAGGGGATCATCATTTGACAGCAGATTTAAGTGATTGCTTTTCTCAAAATGAAGGAGAAATCAAGGAATAGTTGAAGCACCCTTCCCCTTCCTATGTGGAAATGGCCTTTGTGTTCTTATCAAAGTGTACTTATAAAATTTGCACTGTTTGAACTACATAAGAGCCAAATTGTACATATCTTTGAAACAGAAGCCTTTCTAAATCTTGTGGTTTGACCAACAAAACAAAACTTCTTGAATTATTAAAACTCATATTCTCATCCACCAGTCCAGGATCAATCCAACATTTCCAGCAAGATTTTTATTGAAACAGCTCAGCATACATAGCAGTAATGGTAAGCCACTCAGAACAATGGATCATCAAGGATATATAGATCTCAGTGATATCCTTTCCATCTGGGCAAATCTTGATGCTCATATTTCAGTTTCTCTCTTTTGATGTTTGCAGAAACCTGCTGTCTCCCATTTTCACCAAATATTCCCGCTTTGCCTCCACAGCTGGCCATTGTTAAAGCTACCCAAGGCAACAGGTCCAAGCAGACATTGCACATAGTTTAGGAATGGATGTCCACAAACTCCTAATAAAATGCATTATATTAAGAGAAATTATTTGCAAAAAAAACCTGTATGTTAGGTGAAACAAGTAAAGAATGCATATAGGAATTTTACTCCCTCTCCCACAAAAGGGCTAGGTATTTAGTTTGTGCATCCCTCCAAAAAGAAGGGTATATATTTTGTTTTTCATACAGAAATGGGATGAAACAATGATTAAATTGGTAATGTATAGATTCCTTAGCCCCATTACAAGCACAAAATGATATGGAGTGGATCCCACCATAACCTCTACTACGAACGATGTATCTGCTACTATGTTTCCGCTTATGAAGGCTGAAGTGCCACAGGGTGATCTCATTATTTGGCCCAATTACCAAGTAAGATACAGTCTTCAGAGGATGTGATTTTTCTGCCCTTAATGGAGATGCTACAATTATAATTAAAAATGACAGAATACAATTTTTGAGGGATTTCTGAATTGCAAGACATGGATCTGAATGCATGAAGAACAGTGGTATATATATTTGGTTAGAATTGACTAATATGGGACAGAATTCAGGATAGACCAGAGATTCTGAAGTGTGTCCTATAAGCAAAATTGTCTCTATTTTGGAAATTTGAAGTAAAATCCTAATTTTGTTTTAAAAGGGCACATTTTTTATAGGCTGCAAGGAAGAATTTCTAAGCAAAGATGACCTGAGACCCATTTACTGAAAGACAAAAGGAGAAAGGAGATGCTGTGGCTGCAGTTATCAACCTAAAGTTGAAACTGGCGTTTGAAAGGAATTTTCTAGGAAAACACAATTTGGTTTCCTGAAGACATCATGATAAGCCAACTTTTGGGTAGCAAGGAAATATCTTTATTTTAAAAATTTAACAGAAGTTACAAAGATTGAGCTAGCCATTGTTAATGAAGTTACAAAGAGTATCTTTAATTAAAAATACTGTGTTAAGGTTCATAGGTGTGGGGAAATTCTAATAAACAGAATAAAACCTGAAAAAACTTGAAACTGAAGCCAAGGGTTCATGCTAACTTTCAGTCAGATACAACATCATTACAAACATTAATTAACTTCCACTGGATTTTGTTAAATTGGTAGCATTAATGTTTGTCTTTGTTTAACCCAATTATAACCCAATTAAGTTGTAATGAAGGACCAAATCAGAGTGTTAAGAGAACTCTAATTATTTCAGTTGGTCACATACACCAAGTTACATAAGAACTACACCAATTTGCATTTTGATCCACAAGGGGTTCTGTGAATATCCCATAGGGCAGTGGTTCTCAACCTGGGGGTCGGGACGAGCCTCCTACTGCCCTTCCCTCCCACCTCCCAGCTGGTCCGCCCCCGTGGTTGGGGGTCCCCACAACATGAGGAACTCCATTAAGGGGTCGCAGCATTAGGAAGGTTGAGAACTGCTGCCATAGGGAGTCTTTGCTGTCACATAGCCTATTCTGCCCAGGGAAGCGATAGCTGTGATGTCAGAAGGTGATAGCACGGTCCTCCATTCAGGAGGATTAGGGGAAAACTATGGTCAATTTGTCCAACAACTAATGCCCCCATCCCACCACTAATCCACATTAAAGTCATTTTGGAAGTGTCCTTTATGGTCTTTAATTTGAATGAAAGCATTAGGATGCAGACACTGCCACTTTTAAGCAGTTTTTATTCCATTGTTTTCACTGTGTACATCTGCAGCCTAAGATCAAGTGTCAACAGGATGTCAACAGGATGTGTACTAATGTGGATTTGTATATGTAACTGTCTGAAATATAAAAATAGCCTTCCAGATGGATTAGGTCATTCGTCTGCTCCAGCACAGCAAATCTCATGTTCTTATTAGCAACAGAACTTTGTACTACTTGATGTCTTTTCATTACCAGTGCATTCCTGGATTAATTTTATTTAGAATTTTATGGAATCTATTATGAGTTCCTTATTCATAAAAAATTCACATATCTTAAGGGCAAACACTTTATAGATTAATTGAACATTTATTCAGTGCTTTAATCCCATGAAAGAATAAAATATGATGGATCATCAAATAAGACTCTTCCAAACTTTCCCTCCCAGAATGATTGCTTCTAATTTAGTTTAGAGACATAAGTTGGAGGCAAAAAAAAAGGGGGGGCACTTAATTAATTCATTTTTTGTTTCATCTGTATTTAACACTTCCTACCAGACTAAATGAGATTTGCTATCTTTGCTTTCAAGATCATTTTTATGCTAAAATATTTATCTGATTTATACATCATGTATGAGAAGATTTCACATGTCTTCCAATTGTTTTATGTTTACTTTTAACATCAAAAAGTCTGCATATTACTGGCATCATGGACCTAGTTAAAACTGTGTCTGAAAATGACACAAAATAACATGAGTTAAATTTTGTGGGCTTGTAACTGAGAGATATAACTTAAAGCCTGGTTTAATATACTACAAATAACCTATAACTTATGAGCAAAAATGTTTAAATAGTTCTAACTGCTTCTTGAACTCAGGAAGGACTCTAATACAAGTAGAATTCCATGTACTTTCAGATGCCTCACCTAGATTTAGCAAGTTCCAATTGGCCAATGTATTCTGTAATATTCTGAACCATTTTGAATCCTCAGAATGCCTTTTCTTTTACATTTTTTAAATTGAAAATATACTTACATTGCAGAGAATAGTAAGAACAACACAATGGAAAGGAATAAAAAACCTGGAAGAACAAACTGAGCAAATAACCTTGAAGTATAATACAAACATGATCAAAAATAAATCAATAGATAATTATTGCAAAGAGTAAAGTAGACATCACAAGTGTATATATAAACTTGAGGTAACGGTTACTGAAGCAGGAAATTGATCATGGAAGGTGGAGGGGCACATGTAGAGCTTAACTGAACTTTTCTGGAGATAAAGGGATTCTACATATCAGAGAAGGTGAGGAATCGTGACCAATGTACAGGTTATGTTGGAGTATGGTAAGTTCTGTTATAGCAAAATTTGTCAATCAGTTTTTTAAATTTAGTGTTTCCTGTCTCTTCCAGTTCTTAGCAATGATGCATCTGACAGCTCAAACCAAAAAGTGGATTAACAACTGTGTATTTCCATTCTGACAATTGTCAGAAATGATATGTAGCAGACATAATTCTGGAGACAGATTAATAGGAAATGGCACTACTTTATTTCTTTGTCTACCACTAACCAGAATTTTTTGATATTATGATTATATGTGCCCAGAGCTCCACAGCCATGCCACCAGCGGGTACTCATTTAAATGAATAGCCATATGGCTGTGCCATTTGGAAAGTAGTTTAAGAAATCTTCTCTAAGATATTGTTGGTTTCTACATATGTAAATGTTTGACCAAACTTTGGTCCATATTTCTTGGCTTCCTTATAAATTGAGGTCATTAACCCATGACCTCTCAAAAATTGTATATCTTTATCTTTTGGATCAGTCAAGCTTTGACAAATTAAGGAGGAATTGGGAGCAGGAAAAGGTTTGTCCTTGTCTCTGCTTGAGATGCCCATGAGCATTTGGCAGGCCACTGTGTGTGGCGGAATGCTGGACTAGATGGGCTGTCGCCTGATCCACCAAGGCTTCTTATGTTCTTTAGGAAGATTGGTAAAAATGGGCTTTAATATATCAAATTTTGTAGATTCTTAGTCTAGCTACTCTAGAATAACAGGAGAGATCAAGGTCCTTTTGAGTGCTAAGTTTTGAAGCCATGCATGTAGATTTGGGTCTAAAATTGAGTCTATGAAATGTGATTTTAATAGATGTGGTTGAAGAATGCCTTTTGAAGGATGCAGATTAATACTTAATTTAAAAATTATCCTGCATTTTTTTAATTGGGGAGGGAGAAATAGCATTCAGACACAGTACTATCAAAAGTTCATCCTGACAGTAAGAAGAAATTGCAGAATCTTTTTTAAATCCTACAATTGCCTCTTGTCACCCCGAGCAGGAAGCTATTCTGACTATTACCTAGAGGGATCATTTCTCTTGAAAAAATACCTGGGTTTATAAATGGTTGTTCTGTTGCTGTAACAAATATCAAAGCTCAATATGCATTAATATAACAGTATTCGAACTGTATTTAAAGGGTTGATTACACTATAACATAAACTTCATAAGGATGAGAATCTTCCATCTTTATACCAATGGAGATTAGAAAAATATGAAAAAATACATTTGTTTTCCATCTTCTCATCATGGATATCCAGGTAATGTGATTGCTATTCTTTGCTCTGCTTTGTTTTGCTGCTTCAAGTATAAAGGCAATTTGAACAAATTTCATAGCATCTGACAATCTCATTAAAAACAAGGGAACTCAGGAGTGTTTCACATGACATTTCTGGATGGAGAACTAATTTGCTATATAATATGTAGTCCTAAAACTGAAAAGTGTGTGGATTCAGTGAATTCACATTTATCAGCATGAGTGACACAAGTATTCTTCACAGAGCATGGCAATTGGCCTCATTTCTCTTATAAAGCTGTATTTCATTGAAATGTTGAGTTTGCTACTGCATGTTTAGTGAGGCAGATCTTGTGCACAAAGAAATCTTGAAAAATAGAAATGTTTATGATTGAATGTGTATCATTAATGAGATGAGAATCTTATTATAAGAAATGACCAATAATACCAATACAATCAATTTAAATTATAATATGGGCTAGATAAGGGAAGGTCTGTGTGTTGTTCACATCAAGGCTCTGGGATGGTGTCTTTTAACATATTTATAGATCATCTCAAGGCAGGCATGAGAAGGGGAATGATCAATTTGCTGATGCCACTAAGGTCCTGGTCACACCTTCACTTTAAACCTTCAATCCATCTTCAGTTCCGACTGCTCACACCTTTTCATTTGTATCTGTTTTATTTGTGGACTTTCCATTCAGACTGGTAATAATAATAATAATAATAATAATAATAATAATAATAATAATAATAATAATAATAATAATAATAATAATAATAATAATAATAATAATAATAATAATAATAATAATAATAATAATAATAATAAATAATAATAATAATAATAAAATCCCCCAATGGGTGTGGCCTTGTCGTGGCGGTGGGGCTTGAGTGCTCCAATGAAGCTGAGAGCTGGGCCGGCCGAAAGTAGTCCCAGTCATCCTCGGCACACTGGGCGCGGTGCCAAAAGATCTCAGTGGGTACCTAAAAACCATTGGCATTGACAAGATATCCATCTGCCAACTACAAAAAGCCACTTTACTGGGGTCTGCTCACATAATTTGCCGATACATCACACAGTCCTAGGTGCTTGGGAAGTGCCCGACTAGTGATATAATACAAAATCCAGCATAGTGATCTCGTTTGCTGTGTGTAACTGTTGTTTTACATAATAATAATAATAATTTCTCACTTTGAATGCTCATTTTGTCCTTTAACTTTTGCCAGTGGCCACAAATGGAATATAGGCCCTTTCTGTTCCTACCTGTAAAAAAGTTCATCTCTGACGTATCAGGGTATGCATTTTGATGCATCCCTAAAATATATCCCTTGGTAATCCTGAAGATGAAGCCATGCTATCCATTTGGAATCAGGACTCACTGGCCTGCCAGTAGACTCGGTACTACTGATCAGAGCTTCCATGACCAGAAGGGTAGACCAGATCACAGAGTTGCAGAAGGCAACCATGAAGACCCTTAATTGGGATCAAGGCCCCATGCAGAAATAGTCATAGCCTTGAGGTAATTGGTTTCTTTGTTTTAATACTAATTAGTTCTCTCTTTGATTGTGCTGTCAGTGGTTGATCCTTCCTACATACTGTACCTTGCATGTCCTAGGAAAAACACTTAGTTTAACATGCCTTAGGTATTTGTCACAAAACCAAGGTGCTCCTGAGATCTGCTAGTAAGCACGAAGTCAGAAGAGTTCTGAATAGAGCTGTTCTGCCAAGGAAAAAGGGAAAGGCAATGATGTTTTGGAGGAGAGAGAGGGTAAGAACATTTTAAAATGTTCACTTGTTTAAAATAACAGTGAGAGTGCTACCAGGAGATCAGTAAATCTGACACCATTTCACTTGTTCAGATATAATCATTCATGTAATACATATAGTATGTGCAAATCTCAGTTATTTGAACCAACATAATGGTTTCTAAACCTATTCAACTTGCAAGTATTAGATATTCACATTTTGCATTAATCTCTCTATGTTACTGTTCAGAGAGCTGAATTTCAGAAGTAATTTGCATCAAATGGAAATCTTTCTTGCTTCTAACACAATGCAGAGGAGAATGATACAGATTTAATCTCCATTAGGATTTCAGCCAGCTATCTACAATCTGGAAGACATTATCTGTATGAAAAGGAAGAGTTCATGGCAGAAACTTTAAAGTATATTTCTCTGACTTATATAATACTAACTCAGCCAGAGCAGAATTGTGCTGCCCTTGGAGTGCCAGATGGGAATGAGTTTGGGGGACTTCCACCCTAGCACATCCTAGCAGCTCCAGATCTGGCTACAACCATTCACAATTTAAGAGTAATGCAGTCTAAATTTGATCTAACATTCAAAGAGAGATCCCATGAATTCACAGCCATTTTCTCTTGAATTGCTTATGGCTTGGATTAGGTGACTAGGTGATGCATCTGTGAAAAAGAGAATATATTTCTTTTTATAAATATGAATTTCAATGAGCTCTGCTTGTTTCAAGAAGAAACGATGACCAATGGACAGCAGAAATATTCATCTGGATACCAGATCTTTAACTGATGATGATGATGATGATGATGATGATGATGATGATGATGAACATGCTGGTAGATTACTATTTGTAATTTTTTAAAAAAAAAAAAAAACCCTGTCCAGGACAGAGATTTGTGGAAGAAGCTTGGGGAAATCTCATCCAGCAGATTTTATACAATATTTAAAACAAATGAATGAAATTTTATATATGCTTCCTATTATTGAAACATCTTACATTGTGCTGGTGACTCATTGCTTGCACAACTTGTTTTAAAGATGCGTACTGGGATTCAGGACAAAACTATGTGGGTAAAATTCCATGTTTCTACTGCCTCCAGGTTGGAGAAGCAGGCAGGATGCCTCTGAAGGCCATTTGCTGGAAGTTGAGAGCAGCTATGGGTTTCATTCTGGTCTTCTGCTTGAGAATGCTCAAAAGCAATTAGTGGGATACTGTGTGTGATGCCCACCGTTGTGTTACTGTTGAAAGCATTTTATTTTACAAGTGTGTACTGTATTTGTTCTGTTCTAGTTGTATTCCTTGTATTGTAATGTAAATATCAAAACAGCAGGTAAAGAGTGGGCAAGACACCCCTAGTTAACATAAGGCAAGTGGGGAGGAAACAGCCGCCCACAAACAGCCAGTCAGGCTTGAGCCTGCAAAGGCCATTCAACCCCCTCATCGTTTTGCCTTTAACACCATTTACTCCAAAAATATTTCAGCTGTTGCGATCTCCAATGTGCAGGGCAGGAACGACAAGCACAGGACATAAAACCCCACCTCCCACTGACGTGAGCACCAATCTCCTCCCCAAATAGCCCGGGACTGTCCCCATGTGCAGGCTCGGCTCACAAAGCAATGCATGCCGAACCCCCAAACCATGCCCAGACCTGTTTTTTCCAGTACCACATTTGGTCCTGGTTTGGACCTGGTTTGGGCAATTTGGTCTGCGGGACTCGGACCAGATCAAAAGTGCATGGGGACAACCACTGTCAAACCCAATTTTGATTCGGACCAAAGCATGTTTGGGGATGCGGCCTAAGTCTTTCCCCCTTTGTATATTAGTGTAGAATACAGGAGGCCTCACCCATCACTGTTTCAGTTGTTCTTGTTTGGGGCACCACTGAATTGTTTCTGATCCCAGGTTGCCTACGTAGACACCTCTGTGTAGCTTTCCTGGCAGTGATACAGAAGTGGTTTGCCATTGCCTACTTTTGGGGAGAGGCTGGGATCAAACTGACTACCCACTGCTTTCATTACCACTGAGCTATTGTTTATCTTTAATGACTCTCAAATAGCTGACGTGGTCACACGAGCTCATTGATATAATGGTACTTCACTGAACTGCAAGGACTTCTCTCTCTCTCTCTCTCTCTCACACACACACACACACACTCATTCAGAAATCAGAATTCAGTTCCAATTCTCCTCCATACTTTTGCCCTTAAACTCAAAGCCAAACTGCAGTTTGTTGTGCCTTGTCAATCCCCCAGAACTTTGAAACTGATGCTCATAGTTTCACAAGTCCTAGCTTGAGATTTTTAGGGTGAATTCCCACTTAGCTCTGTTAAAGCAGAATTAAAAAAAAACATGTGAACACACATTATTTGCGTTCCCATTTGCTTTTCTTTATTCTGCTTTAAAGTGGAGCATGGTGACGGTAGCAGTGCAGCAGCAGCACCCCAAAGGGAGGGGGAGCTGGCTGGCTGGCTGGCCGGCCGGCCGGCTGCTTTCCGTTCCTCCTCGCTATACCTCAGCAGCACCAGGGCTGCTTGGCAGGAAGCAGAGCAAGCGAGCAGGGCGGCGGCAGTGCCCAGCGCCAGCCACAATGACGGGCACAAAGCGGCTGCCGAAATATCAGGCGAGCAGGCAGACAGGCAAGAATGTGGGGGCAGGTGGGTGGGCAAGTGGGTGGGCGAGCAGGTGGGCAGGCAGTAAAATGGCTTCAAAACACTTTGATCCAAGTGGGAACGCCCAATAAACCATTTCAATAAAAAAACTGGGAGTGAGAGTTGTTCAAAGGGGTGTTTTATTTAATTCGTTTTATCAGTTTTACTCCTCTTTTTAATGCAAAAAGCCACTTTTCAATGCAGACAGAGTGTTTTGAAACTGTTTTCAACACTGGGAACTGGTCCTTAGAGAGGGTTTTTTTTAAAAAATGAGATATTTGGAGGCTGTGAAACAGGAGTTAAACACACATATAAAAAATGCATCTATCTTTTTAATAATCAACAGCCAGTGAGACTTACTGGGTGAACTTATCAACTTACACAGCCTTTCATCAGGTATGTTTTCACTATGACATGAGAGATATGGAGGTTGTCTGTTTCCATATTTAAATTTCCACTCTACTTGCTGTTACTTGATTACTGTATGAACTACCTTTGTGAATTTTTTGCCTGAGGAAAAAACAAACATGAAGCACAATATTTAGCAGTTACCTCATTGGTTGCTAGGGAAATTCAGCGTAGATCAGGAAATTGTTCCCAACACCCTGTATTCAATTTGAGTACCAGACATAATAAATTCTGTCTTTCATATTCATCATGTTAGGTTCATCTGCTTGTCTCAACAATGTACTTATATGTTTTTGTCTTTGCTGTTTTAGAGTTCAAACTTAAATATGTATCTGCTGTTTCACTTAATTGGGCTGCTGTTATACTGTGTCAAAGTGTGAAAAGTTAAGGAATGGGAAAAAAAGAGCGGCAAGGTTTTTCAGCAGTCATGGAAGTCAGAGTTTTAGCCAACTCAACTTCGGATATAAAATCATATTCTCATCATTTTGACAGCCATAGTTCCACAATCCAAACTTCTTGTGAACCAAGTTTCTCTGCATTAGGAATATTGTTAGAAGACGTTCTCCTAAATACATGGTCTCTGACTTTTGGGATGTTTTAAATTAAGGATTTCTTTTACATGTGTGACATTGGCTGTGAATTTCCAGGGGAAAAAGGGTGCAGATTAAGGCACAAATGAATTATTTTTCTTGAGGAATTAGTATGAAAAAAGCTAATTAAATGATAATATATGTATTTGATTTGAATAGGGTTTTGTTGCACTTGGATTCTAAACATTTGAATAAAATTGAATGTTTGGATATTTGATTTGACTCAAATTCGAATAAAAAATAAATAAATAGTGCACATCCCTACAATAAAACACTATCCACATTTTCAAACTTAGCTCCATTACCCCAGAATCCAAGGCTGATATTGGTGTGGGACAGGGCTATAGGCATTTGCATGGACCATTCCACCTTCCTCTGCCACCAGCTATGACAGCTAGGCCAGCGTTATTGTGGCCTCTAAAGGCCAGGAATGGAAGTTCCTGGCCTTCAGATTTCATATCCCCAGCATTTCAGCAGTGCCTCCTGTTGCATTACTGATATGCTCCAGCCCTGTATCCCAGATCAGGAGGTCACATGCCTTCTGTATATGGCCTCTTGACAGTCTTCTAGGATGGGATAACACCTTGAGTGGAAAGGGATTATGATGCAGACCTTTGTGATTTTTTAGCCACCAACAGGATCCTGACAATGTACAACATATCTATTCTAGCTGCATCCTTATAGTTGCACTTTTATTTTTTAGTTCTTTGTTATAGTATAGGTTTTGAGGAACACAGCAGAAAACAAAAGAGTCACGTGATTCAGTTCAGTTGCTTGTGGATTTTTAAAACATCAGCATCATTATTTTTCAGATTGCATTACTTTATTCAAATTCTTGTGTCAAGACTCCTGGCATTTAGCACAGTGACCAACCCCAAGCAAATAGACTTAGGGAGCAAAATAGGAAAATGCCAGCATACATATGAATATTATCTTTCTTAAGCCACTGGCTATCTGAAATTGACATCAAGAAAACACTGATTAATTCATGAGCTTAAATTCCAAACATTCCATCTAAAATCTTGCTGTCTTTATCCAAAGCAATTTAATTATTACTAGTCAAACTGATAGACGCTGTGAGTATATTTGCTTTCCTGACTTATTTTAGCTGTACTTTGTATTATACATCACACAAGCTGATGTCCTGATGACACATGCAAAAGAATCACATGACTTTTAGTCAGTGGTCTGAAATATAGTAATTTTTAACATTCCGGACTAAACTTTCTTAAATTTCTCTCTACTAAGGAAGAACCTTGTATTTTCACTTGATAGTACCAAACATCATTCATTTAAGACTATTAGTATCATTAAGCTAAATAAGGTTTTGGGATAAAAGTAAAATTTGGTGTACTTAATTCTGACAGACAACGATGAGAGATGTTATGTTTTTATCTCACTCAGGATATGACTTTGATAGCTGTAGTGGTGGTATCATGGTGATATGTGAGTAGCACAGTCTACCAGATGCTGTGACTGGAACTTGGAAATTATTTTAGTCATTAAAGATACAGTCTGTGTCTCCATTTACAGTCCTGGGGTACATCCAGTGGTCCAAGGAAACACTTGCTGCCATCTCCATTTCCTTTGGCAGTGGGTACTTTGTGTCAACTACGGCAGCCTCTTTTCCAGCAGAGGTACATCCTTTGCAGGCAGTTTCTCCCTCCCTGCACAGAGGAGGTGTCATTCCGCAGTGCCTCTGTGCTCCAAAATAGATACTCAAAACTCAAAAGAAAAAGCGAGCAGGAAGGATCAGCTCTCAGCAGCGGCCTGACCTGATCCAGAGTAAATTTGATTCTCTATATAATAGTTGCAATTAATTTTGCTATTGCTCTGAAAATAATTCCAGGACTTCAGGGTGAACAGAGGAATAGAAATATATATAATAAGTAAATTCCAAGCAACACAATGATTGGAGTATTGTTACTGTTATTACTCATAATCATTGTCATTACATTTTTCTTTAAAAAAACCAAAATGATTAAAAATTTAAACAAAGCAATTTCAGAAAAGAAACACAAACCCCCTAAATGCCCTACAGAAATACAAAAACATTGTTTGGCCTTCTGCTATCATTTTAGAACACATAATGTAGCCTGTGTCAGTGGGAAGCAATGCTAAAAAAAAGAGTTCTTTTTATTTGCAGAAAATCTATATATTTGTACCCTTGTCTTTCTCTCTTTTCTAATATCTAGAAAATGTAAGATGTGCTTTCAAGCTATACTGCACGAATACAGCACATTACTCAGTGAATTTTCTTTATGAATATAACCATCAAATATTTCTTAGAAGCTATGTAAGAAAACAGTTTGTAAAAGAAAAAAATCAAAAGTATGGATTCTATCGGCCTTTAGTCTTGTCCATTTACAGCCATATCTACTGTTAAGGATCATGTAAGTCTGATAAAAAAAATGTTTCTCTTCTTTATTCTTTTGACCAAAGCCCAGCTTGACTCCAGGTTAAAGCTTGTAGGAAACAAGGAGCTTTGCAGAGGTGAGGAGTCAGACAATTATGAAGAAATATGGTTTTATTGTAACCTGTAGCTATTAAAAATGAAACCCACAAAGCGTTTCTCACAGCAAAGCACATCAAGTTCTCTCAATCTTTCTTCATAGAACTGTATTTTTTCATTTCTAATAATCTTTGATGCTTTTCAGGGAAACTGTTCAGGTTTGTCTGAATCCTTCTTTGAATGAGGAGGCCAAGGTTAAAACTAACTATTACCTAATACAGGAGAATTATTACTTAAGAACATAAGTAATGAAAATTCTTCCTCTGATTTGGGAATTAGGCTTCTATTGATGCAGTTTATTAGCTTGTGTGTATGTGAGAGAGAAATATCCCACTGCTAAGTGATATTAATAAACAAATGATGCTGACAAGCTTAATATTCCCCACGTTTGTGCATTTGATTGAGTTGTCCATCTGATTGATTGTGGCCCTGTTTACCACATGGAGTAATTCTGTCCACTCCATCATGAGTCCTGTCCACGTGCTACTGCAGTCACTGAGGTCTTGGTCCTAATAGCTGTGGTCTTAACTAGCTCTTGAAGTGTGGATGGCTTCCTCCATGCTTCATCTTCACTTCATTGGAGTGGTATTGCTATACCATTCCAGTCAGGAAAGTGCAGTTAGCCCTTTGTTTCCGTTGAACGTGACTTTTTTTTTTCTTCAGATATCTCACTTCTAAAGATCAATTTAATTTTTTTTAAAATCTATCTTTAAATCTATCTACTTTGTCAAAAAAAACCCAAGGTTTTTGAAAGTCCAAGCATACAGTGACTGGTGAATCATCTTCATCTAAAAGGGGAGATGGATTCTGAAGCGCTTCTAAGGCCATCTGCCAGGACTCGAGGGCAGTAGAAGGTTTGTCCTTGTCTCTGCTTGGGATGCCCATGAGCATTTGGTGGGCCACTGTGTGCGACAGGATGCTGGACTAGATGGGCTGTGGCCTGATCCAGCAAGGCTTCTCTTATGTTCTTATGTTAAGCCTGTTGGGTGGGGGTGTCAGCCCCCGTTGGTATTAAATCAGCAGATGCGTGGCCGTGTTGGAAAGACAAGCTCTGCTGTCCCAGAAAACTTGCTGGCATCTCCGGAGCTGTCCAGCATTTTCAGGAACTCCCTCCTTCTTCTGCCCGCAGTTTAAGAAACAGACTGAAACAGGAGTTCTCTCTCTTCGCAGAGGTTTATTCTTAACGGTTGCTGCATGTACAAGTATACATTTCTCCATCCAAGCTCTCGTCCAGCAATCAACAACAATAACACTTAACCAGCAGTGTATAGGCACTTTTATACCTTTTTCTTATCATAGATGGTGACTCACTTCCTGAGTGTTGCACAAGCCTGTGTTGCAAGTGTTGCACAGACTTACGCAATTCTTGCTCAATCCAACCTTGCTCAATCCAACCTTGAGCACTTTGTTGATAGTCACGCCTGTGACTCTTAGTTACCTTTGCCAGCACATCCGTGCATTTTCCTTATATGGGCTTCCCTGCCTAACAAAGCCATAGACATTCATAATTTTTTTAGGGAATGCTGTGGATACCCCTTTCTTTTTTGCTGTGAAGATTTGTAGGCACCAGGAAAGTTCTAAATGGCACGACTGCAGCCCAAAACACTTTGTGGTGCCCTGTATCCCGCACACCAAATATTAAAACAAGAATTGGGCATTTAATTTATAGCAGGGTATCTGTAACAGCACTGTCCTTAAAATTATATTAGACTGGAACTGTCATAATCCCCCACAAGAACTGATAGAATCCAATATCTGGTGGGCACCATGTGGGTTATTCCTGGCACCCTTATTATTTTGATTTTAGCAGTGCCCTGAGGGAAAAGGTCAGCAAAGACAGTGGGTAATGAGTTAAGATTTCCATCTTTTAAATAGTACTCTTCTTAAAAGTGATGACATGCTGTTTGCACACTGCCTGCTGCTCCAGCTGTCAACATTGCAACCAGGAAAGTTTTATTCCCTGGCTGTGATGTTGATGGTTGAGGCAATGTTCAGTGACAGGCCAGCAGTGTGGTGAGAGGATACTCATGAGAGAAGGAGTAAGCACTGTAGATGAGTGTCCATGAAGACACTGTGCTTATCCAGCATACACAGTACATCATAGAGTACAATGTACAGACCCTGCCATAAGAAGGAATTCCATATCTCTTTAATAAATGCTCAGAATTTCTTAGTAATTTAGGAGCACCACCCAAATCTGTCTATATTGCCCAAAAATAAAATCAGCTATATTCAGTTAACCTTAAGCTGCATCCAGACCATTCAGACAGCATTTGCTTATTCATCTATATTAGGATGTTCTGGAATAAAACATGGATGTTCCAGAATATCCGTGCAATATTTTGGGATATCCAAATATAGCAGAATAAGTAATCACGCCTGGATGCAGTCTTAAGAATGACAAGCACAGAATTACTATCATAGCAAATTAAATAGTGTTGCACTCTATTAATAAACAGAAAATTGCCCTTCACAGGCCTGGCTGAAATAAGTGGAAATCATTCAAAGGCATGATGAGTCCCAGCGGATTTTGCCTACTGCATGACCTTATATTACAGGAACTACTGAAAGAAAATGAATCCTTTTAGAAAAGAAAATCTTTGATTAAAAATAGGCTTCAACGTTAAAGAGAATGAGGTTGAATAGGAACTGCGCTCATTTGAAATTATCCAATTATAACAATTTTAGGAGCTTCAGAATGATTTGGGCATACATTAGTGTTATGTAGCACAGTTGAATTATGAACTGCCTATATGTATTGCTGCAAATAAATACAAAAGTTTATCTTGTCATTAATATGTCTCCATAAGAAATAAGAAACAGCAAGTGGACAGAGGCTTCCTCATTCTTAATTACACTGCCCTGTCCCCTTCTCCCAAATAAATGTTGCTAAGTAGTAAGTGTGTAAGGCTGAATGATTAATAGTATAATCCTAACTTTACTTTGTTGGGAACAAACACCACTTAGCAAGATGGGATTTACCTCCAGGGAAATGTGATCATAATTGTACATTTATTTCTTTTATACCCTGCATCATTCCCAAGTACTATCTTAAAACAGTAATGGCATATGTTAAAACATAAGAATAAAATACAATGCAAAGTCAATATCAAATAACCATAAGTTAATTAATCAATTAAAATCATAACAAAGCTGGGAAGTATTTGGGAAGTGTCATTGTGTGTGGTGTCCATATTCTGGGACATATTTAGAAATTTCAACTCATTTACATTGATTTAAGGGTGTAGGATTAAAGGAGTGTACTGTGGTCCTTTCTGCACTGAGACATATTCTGGATTATATCCTGGAATAAAGACCTGCCAACCATATGCTAGTACAGACTCCAGACATTGTTCTTCCTGCTCTGTGGCTTTGACATCCATGAGCAGGGGCTTCCAGTCTGCCAGAAAGGTAACTTTGTTGCCTGCAGTGGTGGTGGAACATTGAAAGGTATGTGCACATCGATTTAATGCATGGATAGTGGTGGGGTAAAATATGCAGGTGATGGAAGCATCGAAAGGACTTCACTGCTTCCTTTTCCATCTGGAGGCACCTCCTGCCACAGCATGCAGATGTCAGGTCCCTATTCCAAGATATAGGCCTAATGTACAAAGGGTCTTTGCTGCAAGGACAAAGTACTAGCTTACTTGAACTAGCATAACAGATATATGGCATGTAAATTCACATATCACTAACACTGATTTTTCTAATAATGACCAGTATGTGTAATGGTTCAAGATCTCAGTTAACCAAACATGAGTACTGTTCCCTTCTAGATAGGGCTACCATAAAATATCCAGATTGTAATACTTGCACCTGTAATAGTTGTACAGAAGATTGAATTTCAGTTGTAAGGAAGGCAGCACCTGATGAAATCCCCTTTCATCTAACTGTTAAAAACCCAGGACCCCAGTTGAAAGTGATTATTTTGTTGGATTTCCACAAGGACCCAGAGCTTTAGGTACATGTCCCACATGGTCCTTCTTCTAGTTAGATTTTAACTCTGGCCTGAATTCTGCACAGAGGCCTTAAGTTACTGCTTTTCTGTGGCTAGTAAGAATAATCTATTTATATATAGCTTATAGTTTTTCAAATCACAAGTTCAATCAAAGCATACGTATACTGTCCCTCCCCTATATTTCAATATGTAGGCCTAGGCACTATTAGCCTGAATTTGCTATATTTTGTGACAAATATCTACCATGTGGTTTTAAGAATTTACTTCAATAATGGAGGTGATTACTTTAAGCCTATTTAAAATAGATGATGAACGGTGGACGGACAGATAGATGATAGATGGATAGATGGAAACATGAATAATATACCTTAGGGATGTGCACAATTTTTTTTGCATTTGATTCGTACTGAATCACACGCAAGAAAATTCATATTCATTTGAACAGATCCCCTTTGAATGTGGTAGGATTCAGTACGAATGTGCCATATGAATTCAGTACAAATGTTAGATATTAATCCCACACAAATCCCATACGTATCCAGTTGGAATGTATCAAAACTGCCCTGAATCCACTTTGAATCTGATCTCAATCCACTTTGAATCAAGTTGCAGATGCTTTTCCACCTCCCAGTTTCACAAATGTAACAAAGCTTCATATGAATGTTCTGAAGCATTCAGTTTGAAGTCAAATGTTAGCCTTCGAATGTACCAACATTCAGTTTGAATCCGAATGTCCAAATTCAGCTGAATTTGTGTAAATAACTAAAAATACAAATATTTGTGTGCTTCCACCTCCAAGATACTTTAAACACCCTCTTCCCCCCACTTTCTGAGTGTGAATGCAGCCACAGTTTGGTAAGATTTGAAGGATCACACGTTTGTTATGCTGTTATTCGGTTCTTTTACAAGTCCAGTTAAACTCCCAAATCACCTTGGGAGAAGCAAAAAATGCACCTGGATCAATGGGGCTATTTGGTCACTGCAATTTGAGGATGCCTACACAGATTTCTGCTTCCCAGTTCACAAAAGCTTCTGGCTTTCATCAAAATCCCAGGTGCCAGTTCTGGCAGAAAGCAGAAATGCATCTGGCCTTTCTCAAGTTTCAGATAGTAGGCACATTCACTGATCCTCTTTCTTCTTCTCAACAGGTCTTTCTCCCTTGCTTGCTTTATAGGGCAACCTTTCATAAATCATTTAAAACTATTTAAATAAGACTATTTGTTTTTGCTTCACTGATCTTGCTCTGATGGACCACTTACATATTAGTCTGTGTTTTGTTTTGGGCTGCTTTAACCTCAGCATTCTGGTTGGAAAATTGGCTTACAGACAGAATGGTGGGGAGAAATTTTCAGTCCCAGACCAGAAAGAAAAAAAAAACTGTCTTTGGTTAAACAGTATCAGCTTTTTCAAGGATCAGAACAATGTTTTTAAAGACTCTTTCATCCTGAGAAGCGGGGAAGACATTCTAGTGCTTTGAACACAGAATAAGAGATAAGAATTGTCAAAAAGAGAAACAGCAGGAACAGGTGATGAACCAGACTTTACATACGCTTGAGAATATCTTGAGAATAATTATTATCTTGAGAATAATAGCATGCTCGGGAAGGGTGAGTTAGTGCTGCCCAAACCGATGCTGCGTCCATCCCATGTGGATGACTCATATTAGGAGTGGGTGGAGCTTCTGCTCTTCTGGACTAGTATGTCAATGGCAGAAGCCTAGATTGGACCGTGGTGTGGTCTATCACCCATTGCAGAATGGCTCAAAGACACAAGAAGTAGTATTTTCTGCCACATCAGAAATGCCCCCCAAAAGTTGATCATTTTTAGTATGTCACTATAAACCTCTGCATAGAGCATGGTCCAGGTAGTTGATCACATAACCACCATCAATCTTCATGGTGGCAGCACAAGGTTCTGAAGGCAGTCATTATTCTCAAAGATTCTTTTTACACTTTATGGAAAGGATGTCTTCAAGGGCATTTGCTGCCTCTTGGAGACATGGGGTGTGCCTAGGGTTTCTGCTGGTGTGCAAATGCCACATCTCTCAGGCCTCTACTGGTCACTTTCTTTTACTGGTTGGATGCAGCTGTAGTTGATATAGCAACAGAGAGTCGGTGAGACTCACTGGCAGGTTATCTACTTTGCATGCAGAAGTTTCCAAGTGAATTCCTGACATCTTTCCAAAGCTAGGTTACCTGGGCAATCCTGAATTTTAATTTCCAAGGCAAGGGTAAATTTGAATCTTAAAACCTGCTGTAGTTCTAGCAATTTATTTCTTGCAACAGAATGTAAAACATTATATCCATTCAATATTGTCTTAATTCAATGTAACCTTTGTTATGAGGTATCTTGGCAGGAATCCAGGATCAGAAGAAGCTCTACCTTTTCATGACAGGAACCTGGCAGTGTGAGAAATATGTAAGGAATTTTGTTAGTCAATATTTAATTGAGTAAAGTTTTGTGCATGAGGAGAACCAAAGCTTCAAGTTATACAATGACCCAGATATGAAGGTGGGAAAACATAAAATGGAGCATCAAAATGTTTCAGAAGTGAGTGACTTTTTGTTGGGAGAGAAAGGAATTTTGTTTTGCTGCCATTTGCATGAGACAGAAATGATATTTATTTACCTAGTAATATTTGTAAGTTAAACCAGGGGCAGCATGTGAGGCTTTCAAGTGTGGTCTCCGCCACCTCATGCTTCCTAGCCTAAATAGCATGATACAAGACAAGTTAGGAAGTAATTTCCAGATTCTGCACTAACATTCAGGCTGCAGAAGTTTCTTAGAGTTCCCTTAACTCCCTCTAGTCTGTAGTTTGCAATTATTTGCAAAATATGTTTTTGTACTCGGCAGGCATTTAAGGGAGCCAATCCATAGCTTTGTACAAGGCACACATGCCTATGCTTGGAATAAATGTAGAGAGAACTTATCACAGGTGACCTTACATGCTTCATTGCATTTTGTGAGTGCTTGCAAGGAGAGCAGCAGAACTTCCTTGAAAGCCTGCATTATGAACCAACACACCCAAAGTGAGAAGCAGCAAATTCCTTTTCTGCTTAACTCTGCACTTGCCAGAAACTTTAAAAAGAAGGCAAGCAATGTAAGGGAGAAGGAAGAATTATTCTTGCTACATTCATGCCTGTAATCAGCATCAGCATGCAGATGGCAGTCTCTGTTCTAGAATATAATCTTATCTGTCCTGGTATGGAATGGCCTACATATTTGTTTTGGGAATAGTTTCTGAGGAATGTAGGCCTATGTCTGAGGCTGTGGTCACACATAAGGCTTAATCCAGCTCCAGAGTGAGAGAATACATCAGCAAAGTGGCAAGCTGTTTTCTTTCCTTATTAAATGAATCAGAAAATTCACCTTTGGGATAGATAATGTGGAAAGAAATTTACCGGTCACTTTGCTGATGTGTTTTCTTGCTCTGATTGGAGATGGGTTGGGAGCATGAGGGCCATGCACTACTGTCATTGGGGTGTCTTGGAGGCACCCTTTATTTATCTGAATCCAGCCACAGTTTACTATGGTTTGCAAGTCGGGCAACTGATGATTTGCAAGTAGGCTTTCATAGGCTGCGTCCCCATGCAAGCTGTTTGGTGCACTTTGGACGCTGTTTGGGCACGCATGGGCTGGGCACTGGACCAGGAACGCATCTGGGGCGTCCCCATGGCATTCCTAGCAATGCGGGACAGGTACGGGTTTGGAGCAGATGCAGGTGTCCCCTTGAGAAGTGTGCTGAACCTGGTATGGGGGAGCAGCGCCCCCTCCTCTCCGCCCCCTCTCCCCTCATTTGAAGCCAGATTGCCTTATCTCTCGATTTGCAAGGCATGGGTGGGTAAAGTAGGGCTTGATTTAGCTGAGTGCACTCAGCTGAGCAAGATCTGTCAAGTCAGCTGTCAAGCGAAAGAGCAGATCTCCAGTAAAATAAACGGAAAAAACAGCCGTGGCTTCAGCTGCTTTCAGAGTCTTCAGAGTCTTCAGTGTTCTCCGTTTTCCAGGCTGGAAACCTTATTGCCCCCTTGGAAAAGGGAGAAAACTCAAGCCTCTGCCCTCCCCCTTCACAATCTGGGCAGGAAAAGGCTTTATTCCACTTCTGGTTTTACTTCTGAAGTGAAATAAAACACTACAGCCTCTGCCCTCCTCCTTCATGATCTGGGCTGGAAAAGGTTTTATTTCACTTTGGAAGTAAAACCAGAAGTGGAATAAAGCCTTTTCCTGCCCAGATCGTGGGGGAGGGCAGAGGCTTGATTTTTTCCCCTTTTCCAGGGGGGCAATAAGGTTGCCAACCTGGAAAAGGGAGAAGACTGAAGACTCTGAAGCCCCTGAAAGTGGCTTTCCCTTATTTTATCGGAGATGCTCTCCTTCGCTTGAGAGCTTGCTTGACAGATCTTGCTCAGCTGAGTGCACTCAGCTAAATCAAGCCCTTCCTTACCCACCTGTGCCTTGCAAATTGGAAGATAAGGCAAGGTGTGTGTGTCATGCTTGTAGCCTTGGCATTCTTGAACTGGGGTTGGAATTAGCTCTGTGGAAATGGCAAAAAATTAAAGAACCAAGCCGTTCTCCAGCCTGCCTTTGCCATCAGCATTTTAAAAAGTCAGCAGCTGTGATCTTCAATGGACAGGGCAGGGACAGCAAGCACACTCCACCTCTCAATGACATGAGCACAAATCTCCTCCCGTTAGCCCTTGAGCATCCCCATGTGCGTTCCCGGTTTGCTGAGCAATGCGTGCTGGTCCCTCAAACTGTGCCAAGACTTGTTTAAACAGGTACCAAATGTGGCACCCTTCTGGCATGGTTTGGGGGTGTTTGGTACGCTTTTCTCAAACCAAATCCAAAACCCACGGGGACGGACCGCGCCGATCCCACACTTGGAACTGTGCCAAAGTTGTATGGGGATGGGGCCATAGTAGAGAACATGCAGCATCAAAACACATCTCAGCCCACTTTTCTTAACATCAAATCCCCATTTATCCTCTCTACCCCTCTACTTGCACATGGATTGTCAGAAGCAAATAGTTTAAACAATTGAGTGTTATGAGATATTCATTTTTAGGGTGTATAGAGTGCATTTTCTATATGAATTTTGTTGTTGTTGTTGCAAACAACACATTTTTTACCTGCTGCTGCTAAGAATCAACAAATTTCTTCTAGTCAGGCTTGCTGTTGGGACTTAACTGAGCTAAATAAACTTGATATCTTTATATGAATACCGATATTGAGATTCATTGTTCTTTTTAAATACCTACCCAATAAGGTTTTCTTTTGTAAAGTTCTCCCTAAAGGCAATAAAATATGACAGCTGTTGTCCCAAAACAATAAGAGTTTATGGTCAAATTTAATATAGATTATAAAATTGCTTCTTGGAAATGTTTTTGTTTGTGTGCATTTTCTTTTCATTATGCCATTATGAAAACAACTATTTTTTTTTATTTCCTTTGATGTTATCTTATATACTCTATTCAATTCCCAGGGAAAGTGTCCACACTTAGGCTGCCAAAACAAAAACTGCCATCCACACACTATAGGGAGGAATTAGCATATATTAAAGAAACTCTCTCAATATGCAAGAATATCCAGAAATGAACTGGAGGAAGACAAGGAAGGGGAATAATCTCATGACTGTAGGTCATTTACTTTTCCAAAGCTCCCTGCAGAGGGCTGATGACAGAAACAAACATGTACAGTTTGTGTGCACACATAAACTCTAAAGCATCCTAAAAAGAAGAATGAATGAATATTGTTCAAGTTTCCATTTACATGGTATGTTTGTGGTGCAGGTTATCATGATTCACCATTGAAAAAGATGCCTCTGTGTCTTTGTTTTGGAGCACAGAAGTGTCATTCCTAGTGACAGACAGAAGCACTTTCATTCATGGTAGAAAATTATACCCTGAACAAAAAGGTGCCTTCACTTGCAATTGCACCTGGAAATGGAATTGTGCAATTGCCCACAAGGTACTTTCTGCCACAAAAGTCAACTTACTTGAATGCCACTTGGCATTTTCTTGGGCCTAGGAGCAGATTGGACAGCCATGCAATCGGACAGTAAGGAGTTCAGAAATGACCCCAGAAGTTGCCCATTTTGAAGCTTGGCACAACGAAGATAGGCTTTGGGGTAGGCTGTAAGGCAACTCTTGCTGCTGCTGCCTTTCTGCATGATGTTGGCAGGAACAATCATATCCAACATTCTATTTGTGGACTGGGTTTCCCACATTGCAGATACAGTGTCCCTGGAAGCAGGTTGGTCACCACAGATGTGCTGTCACCATGCACCAAAATACAGCCTGGGTCTCTTTTGGTGCATAGCATTGTATATTGGGCCAGGATCCTGGCACTGGGATGCTAGAAAACCTTCATAGTAATGG
Organism: Aspidoscelis tigris stejnegeri; assembly: GCA_023333525.1. NCBI lineage: Eukaryota > Metazoa > Chordata > Lepidosauria > Squamata > Teiidae > Aspidoscelis > Aspidoscelis tigris. The sequence continues at coordinate 45,658,430 of JALMGA010000005.1, read as the reverse complement.
AACTTTGTACTCAGGTCAGAATCCCATTTCAGGTGATAACAACTGTGGGATTGGAGCCTACATCTTCATCACGTTGCAGCTTACCTTTGATCTGCTGACTCAGATTTTACATGATGACTGTTTTCCCTGTCTAAGGCCCATTTTGTTAAAAAGTTGTTTTGTCCCACAACCTAATCTTGTCAACCTATAGTAGGAAGGCAACACTGGCTTGAGCGAAAACAGCTGAAAGATTAGCACGATATAACTGATTGGAACAAAGTATCTGGCTTACATATTGTAAAACCTGGACGTTTTCCAACTTTCTTGGTTACACCTTTTTTTTTCTGTCTTCCTCCAAGTGATGGGTCTTGGGTATGTAAGAATAGGTGTCCTTATCCACTCAGGAACTTGGTTCTCATTAGGATCCAGTACATTTCCTCAGTTCATTCTCAGAAGAGCTGAACGCTGGTCTCTGGTCTTCATTGGGGTCCACTATGTTCTTGGCTATCACTGGGGCCACTGTGTATGCTTAGGCTCCAGAAAGGCGTGACTAACACTTTGCTGAATTTTCATCTTGTCTTTGCTTTCCTTTACTGTAATTACAGTGAAACTCTCCTGCTATAAATACCATTTTACTAATTTACCCAACTGTGAAATTTTTTAATGGCTTTATCAGTGCCATTTGCTGATAAAATGGGAGTAAGGGAGGGTTACATTTTTAATTATGTTTTAATATTTTATATGTTTTTATTTTTCCTTATTGTTAGCCACCCTGAGACCCTTGGGTGAAGGGCAGGATATACATTTCTTAATAAAATAAAATAATTAAATAAATATTTATTTCCTATGTGTGTTTTAAAACTTTATTAAAGAAACTTTGTATCAAGGCCAGCCAACATCTATCTCTTCCTTGGGAGTGGTTCCAGTCCATTAGCAGTTAAACCAAACCAGTAGTCCTTAAAATTTCTGCATGTTTGTGGGAATGCTGCTAAAATCACAGATATAAAACATTTCCCATAATAACAGCAGTGACTTATGGTCATCCCATGCCTAGTGTCCTTGTGGCATGATTTGAGAGGACCAAGTAGATCTTCCCATACATACAAGATTAAATGCGAATTTTTCTCTTTAGATATGTCATTTCCTGCTGCATTCTGAAAAATTACTTTTGTGTGCGTTTTTATTTATTTATTATGGAAATGGGAGGAAAAGAGAGAAATCCAAGTCTTTGCAGTCACTTTGGTATTGAGTACAAGTTCATCTACTTTTCTCCTCTCTGGAAACAAAAATCCCAAAGGGGGAGGAAAGTCTAAAGGCAGGGATACAGACAATATATATATACAGCAGAAGGGAAGCACAGTTGAACATCAAAGTAAGGAATGGGTGGTAAAGGAAATGAATAATGGTGACAAAAGCAGAAGGAAACAAACTGTAGTATCTGCAGAAAAAAGGCACTTGCATAATATCTGTGCTTTGAACTGCTGGATGAAAGCTTTGGGGGAATTCATCTAGGATCTACACAAAATAAGTGAATAAATGAATATTAGAGTGGAGGCCCCATCTGGTGGTAGGTGAATACTTCTGTAAGCACTCTGCTTCTTGAAAACTCCTGGAACAAAGAAAGAACCACAAAACTGATTCCAGTTGTAGTTGTATTTGTCTTCCTGTTTTTATAATGGCAATGGGAGTCAACAAGCTGAAAGCCTGATTCTTTGTGCCTTAACATAAAGATAGGGGAAGATGAGCTCCAAACATTTCTCTTTACTGTGTATATACTTGTGCAGATGCCAAATGTATAAAACTGAAAGACAGCCCGTAACAAGATAATGATGATCAAAATAATGATCATAGTAATTTTTATACTACCCTACATCAGAATCCCAGATTAATGGGAAAATGCAAGATGCACTTTACACCCTCAAAGTTGTTCTAACACTGAAAGACTATTTAGGATCCCTAGTTTTCATCCATATGTAGCCATAAGGACTGCAAGGGTTGCCACAGCTCCCACATAGATATGGACTGCTTAGAAATAATTCTGGATGGAATTGTGCCTGGTAGGCTGGACCCTACTCCTCACTGCATTCAACCCAACCCAAGGGTACAAGGAAGAAGCTTAAGATAAGGGTTCCACTTCACTGGACTGGATCAATGTGAAGACTGGATGAGGGTGGGGGCAGGTGTCAGCACAGCCTCTAGGTGCCCTCCTGGGCAACAAGCCCCAGGGGACCTTCCTGAAAAGCATAGGTGCCTTCTTAGATGGTGCTGTAGACCTTCAAGCTGCTCATGAGGAAAAAGGGAACTGAACTCAGAAGATCAGTTTTGAGTCCAAAATCATCCCTTTGGGGTTAAAACTAAGATTGAAAACACAGTTCATAAAGAACAATACTGCTTTAGCAGTTTTGTCTGAACAGGGCTTTTAGAAAAACCCAGTAGAAAGAATAGGCTTCCCCGGTCTGGCAACTACTGACATTCTGGGTTGTTTCCAGAAGCTTCAGTTAAGAACTAATTATTCAGAATAAATGTTGCAGTCTAGCCCTGCAAGCTAAATCCGAGGCCTCAGGGAAACCTGGGGAAGCAGCCTAGAGCTACTTTGATCATGGCTGCTGTTCTAAAAACTGCAGTGTTGCAGCTTACAGCTGGGAAGTTATAGCGATGTGGGTAGCAGCTATTGCTGTTACAGTTCCTTGCTGGGTGCTGTGAGAGTAGAATCCCTTTGATCCTGACCAGTTCAGGATCAGGGACCCACCACATGCTCAGTGGTGGACGTTAAAGATTAGAAGCACAGGGAAAAGAGATGAAGCAGGAGACAGGACCAGCTAGAACAGAGAGTGATTTATTCTTCTGCAGAACTTTAAATATCCCTCCAAAAAGGGGTGTGGGGGAAGTGATGTCAAGGGAAATCTAGGCAGGCGATTGGTTGGGGCAATGCTGACATTCCCTGATGTCACTTCCTTCTTCCAGCCAGAAAGGGGAGAAACCGTTGAGATCCCATGTGGCTAGAGAGGACTCCATGATGGCAGCAGAAGCAGGAGCAGCATTGCCATAGCCGGAGCAGCAGGAAGAGATGGTTCTGCCGCTTGTCCATGCTGCCCAGGAGGAGCAGGAGCAGGTTGCCAGGAGAAGAGGCTGTCGCAGGAGCCTGTTGGAGCTGGAGCTCAGCCATTGTCTGTGTTTGCCCCAATCTACTTCCACTGCTGTCTGCCATTGTCAGCGCACCTCTCCTCCATCTCGTCTGTCCATCCGCTTCATCTCCACCAGTGTCTGCCTCTGTTGCTGCTCTCCTCTACTGCTGTCCATCCTTGCTGCCTCCTCCTGGGCCGCTCTGACCGCTCTGCCACTTGCCACCAGGCTGCCGCTGGAGTCCGTGGCCAGGTGAGTAGGCTGCTGGAGGTAAGTAGGTCCAGGGGGGAAGAATGGGGCTCAAGTGGGTGGGGCGTCATCATACTTTACCAGCGGGAACAGCACTGTCCCAGGCCCACAGCACTTGGTGCGGGTGCTGTGGGCACTGGGCTCCTTCTGTGAGGCCAGCTTCATGCTGCCCCAATGGGCCTGGCCATGGCTGTGCCACAGCTGTGGGTATGGGGCCCAGGTGAAGCAGGCCCCACCACAGATGATCACCCTCCATCGTGCCTTGCCCGGCCCTGGCAAGCTCACGGGCCGTGCAGGCAACAGAGCTGTTTGCAGGCTTACTGCTGGCTGCCTCCTCTCTCCCCACCAGTGGCCGCCTCACCCAATCTGGGCCTGGACAGCAGGCCACTGCTCCAGGATTGCTAGGAGCAGCAGATGAGGGGGTGATGGGAGAGAGGCAGCAGGGGCTCAGAGGCAAGAGGCAGGTGAGGTAGGCGGGCAGAGAGATCGCTCCAAATAAAGGGACTTTAAAAGTCCAAAACATTTGAAAGGCACAGTGTTGGAATAGATAAAAAGAATGTCAGCCAAATTAATGCTGTTATTCAAACAGTGAAATAAATTATGATGAACAAGAGGGATATAGATTCATCTTTTTTTTTTTTAAGTAAGAACAATCAAACATTTGAACTTTAGAAAACCCATACATTTGAAACCCAGACAAAGTGGACTATCTGATCTATTCAACTGTTTCCACTGTGGAGTGAACTTTTCTTTGAAAAAATAAATCAGCTGGATATCTATTTTGAGGCCTAGGTATTGACTGATCTGGTGTGTACAGTATGTCACTCCAGGAATTCACATTTGTCATGGCTCATAGAGTGCTAGGCCCCAGAATTCTGTTACCAGATACTTGCATTTTAATTCATTATTCTTTACTAAACAAATCCAGGAGTGCCATAATAGTTTTATACTAATGTTCCCCTTTGGTTTATACATCTGCTTGCATTTGTATTGATGTTCCTGGTTTTCTCACGGTAGCTAAAATCAATATTTTGTCAGCTTCAAAAAGCATGGGCAATCTTTTCCTGAATTCCCATTATGAATTTGTCTAATCTCTCTCTCTCTGTCCCAGGAATGACAGTAATGAAGTTTTAGTAGCCATTTTGGAATCAGTGCTACAAAGATTGAACAGATATATACACACTAGTTTTATCACAAAGGACACTACTTATAACCATATAAAGTCTATGTACAAAGTTTCACTTATAAATGCAAAATGTTCCACTGAAGAGAAAAAAGATGAGAGCTGAATAAAGTGAAAGGTAAGATTTGAGGTGTTTTTCCACCATGCTCCTTTAATCTGGATCTAAGAAGATCTGGTTCTAAGGAATCTGGATCTAGATCCAGATTACGGGAAGTACCCAATGTGTTTCCACAGGTGGTCTAGCACCCAATAGCAATGGGTGCAAGCCTGCCTGCTGTGGAAACCCTGAAGCACCCATGTGGCAAATCTGGATTAACCTGCAAATGGTCTGCCTGTCACCCCAGGTGTTTTGGGGGGTGTTTTGGAGGACAGGAGGTGCAATCTCCGAAGTTGCCTTTGGAGATTAGCAAAAGCTCTGAAGTCCCTCCGAAGGCAGCTCTGAAGTCCCTCCAAAGGCAACTCTGGAGATTAGCGCAGGCTCTGAAGAAAAACCCCTTGCCAGAGCAATGCAGCTGTCAAAGGCTGGGCAAAGAATCTGCTGCTGACAATGCAACAAAGGGGAAAGCCAGAAGGAGGAGGCGGAGAGCCTGTCTGTTTTAAAGGGCTCTCCGGACTATTTTTAAAAATCTTCCCTGCTCTTTACAGCCTCTATACCCACCTGACAGCTGGACTCTCAGGTGGGTATAGGGCACCCAGCTGGGCAAATGTCAGGTGGCTATAGGGGCTGTAAAGAGGCTATAGGGGCTGTAAAGAGCAGGGAAGATTTTTTAAAACAGAGGCGAATGACTGGAGCAAGGAGCTCATTAATCATGCACCTCTTTCTGCATGAATGAGTCAGCCTCCCTGCAAGTAGCTAATTCACAGGCAGCTCCAAGCAGTGGCAAGGGATTGAAATTTCTCTCTTTCAGGGGGGCAATAAGGTTTCCTCCCTGAGAAAGAGAGAAAACTCAAGCCTCTGCACCCCCTTACTCCCTTGCTTTTACTCTTCTTTGGAGGCAAGCAAGTGGCTTGCCTGGGAAAGGGAGCAAAATCACCCCTGCGGAATCCAGTTGCTTGCAAGAAACCCCTAGCCACACATCCTCTTCTGACCAGCCTTTCCTGCCCCTAACTTCAAAGACGTTTGACAGTTGCATTGCTCTGGCAAGGGGTTTTTCTTCGAAGTTGCCTTTGGAGGGATTTCGGAGCTGACTTCGGAGGGACTCAGAAGGGACTTCAGAGGGACTCCAAAGTCTTGACTTTGGGGCATCCCTCCATGGGTGCCTCCCCCCTGAGCCTCCTCTAGACCCCATTGCCAGATTGTAATGGAAACAGGCTCCCTACAATCCAGATTTTAAAGCTGAAATACGGGTTATAGGTCTTGAAGGACCCATAATGATCCGGATTTCCCTAGCTGTGGTGGAACCAAATGTGTCCCTAATGGGGTCTGTGGTGGAAATGGGGTCATCCAGCTCTCAGCCAAATGGGTCCTTAATGGGTGCTTCAATGGGTACTTAGTGACAGTGGAAAAACACCCTAAATATATTTTGGTAAACAAGAACTAGAATAATTTAGCTGATCTTAGTTGGACTTGACTGATGTAGAAAAGCTGAATAATATAGCACTTGGATGGAAGACAACCAAGGAATCTGAGGGCTGGAGGCTAGTGGAAAGAAAGAAAGAAAGAAAGAAAGAAAGAAAGAAAGAAAGAAAGAAAGAAAGAAAGAAAGAAAGAAAGAAAGAAAGAAAGAAAGAAAGATGGCAAGCAGTTTCTGCCTTGGAGTTTGACTTGAGGACTTTACCTTTTTTTTACCTAGTCCCTGCACTAGGTAAAAGGAAGACTTGACATGATCTGTCTTTGTACACTTCTTTGGTGAGTTTTCTATCCTAAGGGTAACCACTGACAAAGCTCTCTTACAAACAGCCACTAATTGCAATCTGCATTTGAGCAGTTCATTACATCAGCCAATTGGTTTTTAAGATCCTGTTGGAATAATTGAAGAGGAGTAACTTCCACCACCCAAAAAACTCAGTTTATTCATTCCTCTTGTTTTGTCATGTGCTTCTCTTACTGATGGCACACAGGGAGGGCTCCTTTCTGTTGACCACATATGGTAAGCAAGGAAAAGGTGGTCCTTCAGTATAGGTCTTTAAAAGTAATGACGGGCCCTTTGAATTGAATCCAAAAGCAGATAGGTGACCAATTCAATTCTTCAAGGATGAGTTATATCTAAAGGCTACTAAACATGACAGGAAATTTCCCAAGAGCTCTGGATTAATAGTCATTCACGGGATGAAGAACTTATTACAGCCTTTGGGGCATCCAGCCCATCAAGCATGTGGACCAATTTTCCTGACTTAGAAGGCATGGAAAGACAGACATGGGTGTCACCAGTGTACTGAAACACCTCACTTCCGAATTCCTTATGATACCTCCAACGGCTTAATTTAAATGCAATATTTATTTATTTATATTTATATCCCACCCTAGACCCGAGGGTCTCTGGGTGGCTAACAACGAACATATCAAAACAGTAAAAAACAATACAGCATTTAAAAAAACCCAACATGATAAAAATGATACAAAAATGGTTAAAACAGTAGTGTTTGCAGTGGGGAAATGCAAGCAGTATTTAGCCAAAGGCTTGGTTAAAGAAGTGTGTCTTTACCACCTTTCTAAACACAAATAGAGAAGGGGCCTGACACACCTCCAGAGGGAGGCCGTTCCATAGCCTGGGGGCCACTACCAAGAAGGCACTTTCCTGGGTGCCCACCCGCCTAACTGCTGAGGGTGGTGGCACAACCAGGAGGGCCTCCCCTCCAGGTCTTAAGACACTGGCAGGTCGATATGGGAAAATGTGTTCCTTTAGATATTTGGAGCCCAAGTCATTTAGGGCCTTGTAAGTCAGAGTTAACACCTTGAATTGGGCTCGGTAGTGAACTGTCAGCCAGTGTAGTTCTTTCAAGTCATTTAAGTCATATTCAAGTCATATGCATCTGGCTAGCTGTCCCAGTCAGCACTCTGGCGGCTGCATTTTGCACTAGCTGCAACTTCTGAACCGTCTTCAAGGGAAGTCCCATGTAGAGAGCATTACAATAGTCCAACCTGGAGGTCAGCAAAGCATGGATAATTGTGGCCAGGTCATCTCTGTCCAAAAAAAGTTTCAGTTGACACACTAACTGTAGTTGGGAGTAGGCACTCCTGGCCATGGCCTCCACCTGAGCTTCAAGTGTTATCATGGAGTTCAGGTGTACCCCCAAGTTACACACCTGTCCCTTCCAGGATATAGCAACCCCATCAAGGACAGGGTATCTCCCAACTACATGGGCCTGAGAGCCTGTAACACACAGCACCTCTGTCTTGTCTGGATTCAGTTTCAATTTATTGGCCCCCATCCAGCCCATTATCACCTCTAAGCACCTGTCAAGCACTTCAACCGCCTCTTCTGATTCAGATGGCACAGATATAACTTGGGGAATAAGATCAACTCCTAAGAACCCCAGTTTAATAATGTATCTTCTCTTTTCTTATCATTCTCATGCAGCTCTAGAGTAACAGATTTGCAGGATTTGGAATACTATATACTTGCTTTACTCTTCAGTCTATCAAGGACTAAAGCAAAAGAGGCTAACCTCATTTTTCAACAATACAAGCATGGGTATGTATAGTGTTATTCTAGCATTAAGAGATTTCCAGTATTTCACATTTGAAATAGTCTCTTAAGTTGAAAAATAATGATGACATTTTGAACACATTTGTGTCAGTGGAATGCAAGAATTTCATACTCACAGTCTTTTGAAATGACACATGGTACAAAAGGCTCAATTACTGTGTCTCAGAAAAAGAGGGGAGAATCTAGGACAGTCTCTCTATAATTGCCGTTTGAATCTCCATGACCTTCTTTTTGGAGTTGGAGATTATTTTTGTAATAGCATTTAGAATTTATTACATTTTTTCATTTTCATTTAAGGATTTTTGTATGGATGACTAGGTATATATATATGTATATATTGTGCTTTTGTGCATCAATTGAACAAACTGGGTGGGGGAGTTGGAGTCAAAGAATGTCAATTTACTAGAATGGTGGTGGTGATGAAGAAGAAGATATACCAGCAACAGTAATACATTACAATAACTATTTGTGCAACAGAGCAAGTATAGAGCAGGTGAAGGTTTTGCCTTTATCTTCTGCTTGAGAATGCCCAGAAGCCACTGGTGGGCCACTGTATGAGATAGGATGCTGGACAGGAAGTTGTCTGATCCAACAGGGCTCTTCTCGTGTTCTTATGTTCAGCTGTGTTGAAGTTATGCTTATTTTGGTAATTATAAATGTGCCCTAAAAGCCATCCAGGTTCATTTCTTATAACCACCTAAAATATGCTTCATTTTATAGTGTCAGCTATTTAGCTTATTCAGTTTTGCTAGTGGTACCGCATAGCAGCTCTGATCCAGATCAGATATGGAAAGAGTAAATCCCCTCTATGGCCCAGCTACTAAGCAAGAAAAAGAGAAAAAGAGAAAGAGACAGGCAGGCAGGCAGGCAGGCAGAGGGAGATAAGGTTGGGCTAGCATTTTGTATAGATATTGTCTATAAATCTTTGGTAGACAGGAAAGTAAAATCCATATTGGTTCTGAGATTAGTATGGTGTTGAAAGTACAGAGAAAGTTCAGAACTTAGTGTGAACAAATGTGACTTTTGTTATCAATAGTCAAATGCTCTCAGACAGCATAAATGGTTCCAGATGGCCAGAAAAACCTGCAGGATCTAAAGAATTGTGTTTTGCCACTGCTGGAAGATGAAACAAGCAACTATGAGCTTTTACCTCTTGTCTCTCGGCTCCTTTCACTCTCATGCTCTTGCAAATACCCAAAAGCCATTTTTTCATGCACCTGGCTGGCTTCCAGGTATTTGCAAAAGTTTAAGAACCAAAGGACCCCGCAGATAAGAGGTAAGTGGTTGCTATTACTGCTATTACTGGAAACCCAGCATCATGGATGGGTTCCTCATAATAGCAATATGACTGGATATTGCCTTGATATAATGGGATTATGAAAATCACAGTGAAATTCCCAATATAGTCCTGGGAAAATCACAAGTTTTAGTTCAGATCAGGAAGCACTGTCATCAGTTACAGTAGGACAGGAAAAAAAAGTGCAACTTTTACTGGAAATAATTTATTTCCAAAATTATGTTGTTGTTTTACTGTAAATGTACTTTATTCTTGATATATTATTACTCATGTTGTAAATGGAGTACTTTAGCTTGCCTACTTCTGAAAAGCTAACCTACAGGGTAAGTGGAAATTAGAAGGAGCAAACCGGTGGCAGTCATCAGGCAAGCTTCCTGAGAGAGGGATTGGAGAGAAGGAAAAAGAAGAGCAGAGCAGAGAAAGGGAAAGGAGATTGGTGGCAGGATTGAGAAAAACAGTGATTTTTCCAAACTTTTCCAGACTTTTGCTTCAACTCCAGATATGCCAGTGTATCTGTTTCCAATATAGAAGTGGGGGCAGTAATGTTGTGTAGGGCCCCGTTCCCATTACAAGCCTAAAACAGTTTCGAAATGGTTTCGATCCTCACAGTCCCCACGTCAGGTTGGCTTAACACGCTTTTCGCGTGTTAAATCACCCCAAAGCGTTGTAAATAAAACACTCATTTCAACAGGTCTCGCTCCGGTTCTTGCATTTGAAATGGTTTACATTTCTTACTGTGGGAACGGTACTGTTGTAGTGGGATGAGAATACGTTTTTAGGGTTTCCCTCCCCCAATAGAACTCCCCACCCTTGTCACGTCAAAAATTTTGCGTCAGAAGGAACCCCAATCAGAGGGGGGTGGGTGGGCACCATGACTGGCAATGGGTGGGTGCCTCTCCTTGCAAAGGGGCGCGCGCGTCTGTGAGGGAGGGGGGTTGGCGGCAGGCACACGCCAGAGCAGCGGAGGCAGCGGCAGGCAAATGAGAGACTATGTGATGGCAGCAGCGGCTAACCCTTGCTTGGTCCCCGTCGCTGCCGCCACCACCGGAAGGAGGGAGGAAGGAGGGGGTCGGACATCGCCCTCTCGCCTCGCCTCAGGATGGTTGGCTGGGTGGTGGCGGCAGCCTGGTGGGCGGGCTGGCTGGGGGAGAAAAAGATACGCTTTCTCAAATGACCTCCTTGCCCTTGTCACGTCAAAAATTTTGTGGAAGGAGAAACCTCAATCAGAGGGAGGGGGTGGGCACCATGACTGGCAATGGGCGGGGAGAAAAAGATACGCTTTCTCAAATGAAGTTTTCAGAATCAGGATCGAACATGATGAAAGTAATGGGATCAGGCAAATTCGTGTTTGCATCCAGTTCTTTTATTTCAGTTTAGGAAAACTGTTTGAAGCTTATAATGGGCCTAGTTGTTGCATTAATCCAGAGGTGTCAAACTCAATTTTGCGGAGGACCACATATTAAATTTAGAATTTGTACGAGGGCCGGATTAAAAAAAAAAGTACTGAATTATTATAACTGTAACATTTTATTTATTTAATTATATAGTATATAATATATGGTTGTTAAAATCTTAATACTAGTTCCTTCAGCTAGTCAGCATATCTCACTGCACACTTCAGATCTCACACAGGAGAGAAACCATATGAATGCAAGCACTGTGGAAAACCTTTCAGCCACTCAGCATATATGATTGCACACTTCAGATCTCACATTGGAGAGAAACCATATGAATGCAAGCACTGTGGAAAACGTTTATTTCACTCGTAAAGTGGCCCGAAACTGGATTGAAACTTAGGTGTGAACGCAGCCTCTTACATATCAGGTCTCACACAGGACAAACCCCTTCCTGCTCTTGGATCCTGGCAAATGGCCTTAGAAGCGCGCCTTCCTCCCTCCCTCGGTACCTGCCGGGTGCCACCGCCGCCGCTCCTCCTCCGGGCGGCAAGCAGCGGGGCCTGGGGGCATCGCGGCTGCAGGCAGCAAGGCTGAGGAGGAGGAGGCGCCGCCGGTTGTGCCCCCCAGGCCCGGCGCGCGCAGCGCCATCTTCTTTTCTCAGCACTCACTCACATGGCTGGCAGACGCACACCCCTCGCCCACGCTGGCTCCGCCCCCTCTCTCCGATAGGCAGCGGCACCCAGGGCGAGGGTCGGGCCTGCGCCGGCCGACGGCACAAGGGAGCAGCGGATGGCGCCAGGGGGTGGGGCGCCAGGAGACGGTGGTGGGGGCGATCGCGGGCCGTTTTGATGTGCCCAGCGGGCCGTATGCGCCCCGTGGGCCGTATGTTTGACATCACTGCATTAATCTATACTAAAAGAGTCACAGTTTCCTTACACAGGAATTCCCTGTGTGAATGGCCACTTTCCACTTCAGATCAGAGATGTCTTTGTTTCAGTTGGGGGGAAAAATGAGGCCTCTGTCTCTCTGGGCGTGTCTCTCTGGGTGTGTCCTCATCGGGCTGTCCTTACCCTGGTGTGCATTCGGGGCAGCCTTAATGTGAATCTTAATTCACATTAAGGAGTCCCCATGAAAACTGCAGCAAATCCCTGCATTGGGATGCTGCGGCTTTCTCCACAACCACCCCCTGCCAGGATCATGATTTTGCTCCCTTTCCCAGGCAAGCCGCTTGCTTGCATCAAAAGGGGAGTAAAAGCAAAGGAGTAAGGGGGTGCAGAGGCTTGAAATTTCTCTGTTTCCCAGGGAGGTAACCTTATTGCCCCCCTGGAAGAGAGAAATTTCAAGCCTCTACACCCCCTTGTTCCAAATGGTGACAGAGAGAGTCTTTTGCCTTTACTGCCGAATTAAAAGCCAAAAGCCTCTTTCTGTCAGCAGTCGTAAACAGGGGTTGCAGGGGCTTGGAAGGAAATTGGCTGCCTGCTATGTCTGAGCCTTGGAAAGAGGTGCATATTAATTAGCTCATTTCTCTTTTAATCACTAGTGGAGCTCTGCTTGTACGCATGAGAGCTGCTATAACCCCCTGACAGTTGGTCAGCTGATTGCGGGGCAGCTGTCAGGTGAGTGTTTGTGGTAAATCAACCCCTTACCTGGGCAATTAAGCATTCAGGTAAGGGGGGGACAGTTGCAATAGCAGCATTAGCGGCAGGGACAGCGAAACCCTGCCAGCTAATGCTGCAATCATAACCTGGGAGTGTCCCTTTGCCCCCTTTATAATGCGCTCTTGCTTCATCATTCGGGCGGAGAACAGGCATAAAGAGGAGGGGTTATTTTGATGTAAAGGATTTTGTTCCTCATATAGCCCCATTTAGGGCTTTGCATGGGGACACTTGTGAGGTGAAGTAACTTTCGCCTCGCGATATCCTCGCCATGGGGATGAGCACTCTATTTTGGAAATTGGAAGCACCATGTCTAATATTGGCTCCATGCATGACATAGAATCACTTCTGCAAACAAAGTGCCTTTGATGGTGGTCATACTGGAGAAAAAAAGTGGCATGATCCTTCAAGGTGCCTGCTAGCACGATGAATGAAGACATAAAATGGCAACAGTTGCCGCCTTCTTTGGAGGAGAGATGGACCTTGTAGACGTATGGGGAGATGTGCCCAATGTTTATTATTTCCCTTGTACTTTTAGTTGCTGATTTGTGTATGGGAGTGTTGTATTACCCCCATTTTAATCTTTCCTATAGCTGCTTTGGGTTTTTTCTTAAGAGGAACTATTTATAAATATTTTAAATAAATGAATGAATAAATAAATAGTGCATTTTGAAGAAAGGCTGGTAAATGTCAAAAGAATGGGAACTGTTTTTTTTTCTTTAAATCCTACAAAGAATTAAAGAATTACCAGCAACAACAAAGCATTGCTGCATTGAAAAAGCAGTTTATTGAGCTCCCTTCTGGCACTTTTAAAGCTGTCTAAAGCCAAACATCGCTCAACAAACTTAAGGAAAATATGTGGGGGCTTTTGAGTATCAACCGTATCAGAACAATAGCATGGAGCTCAGGGAAAGGCAAATGCTTTGCTTTATGTTCAGCACTCAAAGCAACTGTACAGAACACATAGTTCTGACTTGGTTCTACCACCTTAGGCATTATGTTAGCAGCAGAAGAGGTGAGAGTAAAAATGGAATTGTATCATTTAAAAAAGAGAGGATAGGCACCCCTGCATTCAATTATTCTAGACTTTAACTTATAACAAGTAGAAACAAAATATTTGAAAATGTTCCAGTGTATGCCAGATCAACAATATATCACTGCATGCAGCATGATTATGTACAAGGACATCAAGACTTTAATTCAAATATGTAGCTGTGTTAATCTGGATCAGTAAGCAAAGGAGTCTAGGAATTGGTAGCAGGACTGTTAATTTGTAGACTAAGGGCCTGTTTGCACACCTCTTACTGGAAGTGGTATAACATCTCATCCACTTGTGGGTACATCTCCTTGAAAGTAGAGGCACAGCCTTATTCATGTTAGTTCAGGTGCTGCTGGTCTATTGGCCATGCATGCTGGGATTCAGAGAGAAACCACGAACATCTGATGGTCAATAGATCCATACACCTGACTTTATCAATAAATGAGGAGTTGTGCCAAGATAGTTCTAGTAACAATGCTTACAGATGCCTAGAACTGAAAGTGACAATTTGGGGCATTGTATCCTGCCTTGCTCTGTGCAACATTTCAGAGGAATGCTCCTCACGCAAATGGCTACTATATGAACATATCCAGAGAAGGAGGTCCTTTCTGCACTGAGCTGTTTTCTCAATTATATCCCATAACAGGGACCTACCATCTACATGCTAACGCAGACTATGACAGGACCTGGGTAGGGCCTGTCATAGTCTCCAATAGTATGCAGAGGCCAGGTCCTTATTCTGGGATAGATTCATGAATAAGAACCAGTGTAGAAAGGGATGGAGATGCCTTTGGCCCCTTCTGCATCAGTAGATCTGGACTCCCCAGATCTACCAGTCCAGATCAAAGGGAGTCAAGGCCAGATGAACATCATCTGCACAGACCACACTAATCCAGATCACACAAATGCTGTGTCTGTGAAGTTCACATGGCAGTTACATTTTCCCCTCTTTTGTCTCCACTCAAGACTAAACATATTCACTTCAACATGACCCTCACAACCATCAGAGGGGAGGGGTTTACTTTTACTTGAACTAACCTGTCTCGTCTAGAACAGGCAGGCAAAAATAAGTGCTGACACACTTGGGAGAGGTGGTAAGATGGGTAGTTTCTTAACTGAAGTGCTTTTCCATGCACTGAATCAGGCTTTCATCCACAGTGGTACTGGTTTGATGCAAACAATGGTATATTTTCCAACTGATCCCCCATGATGCGATTCTTATCTGCAATTGCTTAATTCTGAAAGAAACAGTTTATTTAAAGGAACAAGAATGTGTGGAAGAATATCTTGGAACATATGCAAATGAACCTAGATCTAAACAAGAAAGAAAGAGTTTAAAGTGGTTTGTATGAAGTTTAGGCCTTAAAATAAACACTCAGGTATTATGGGTGGAAGCAGGAATGCAAGAGTTCTCTGTGTAGTGGTGTACACGAATACTCAAAGGTATTAAAAATTTGATCGATTTCATCCGAATTTTGACATTCGAATTAAAATAGAATGTTCATAAATTTGAATTTCAAATTTCAAATGAATTTCAAATTTTGGATCTATTCATTCAAATTATCTGGACATTCGTATGTATATGGGGCCGTACATGGTGTGTACTTGCACATATGCATCTTTTCCACTTCCATATGCATTTGTACAGATCTGTACAGGACAAAAATGGGTTGCATATGGGATAACTAAGGGGCTGCATACAGACATGTACGGATGCACAACAATGCATAGGGGCACATACGAATGTTGTCGACATTCGTAAGTGCAAATTCAAATTGAAAATTAGAACGAATAGATTCAAATTTGGTTAATTCAAATCGAATTCGGTTAAATTTGAATTCTAAAGATTCAGATCGAATTTAATTTTTGGATATTCAATTCAAATTGAATCGAATCCTAAAAATTGCATTCATGCACACCCCTATCTCTGTGCAGAAAAGTTAAGTGAAAACAATCTTGCAGGATTCCCTGGTCACTAAGCAGCATTGTCTCTTTAAAGCTTTGATGAACAAATAACAAATCAAATGTTTTATATCTTACTATATTACTTCCCCCTCAATTCACCACAGCTCTCATAATTCAAATTCATTGAATGTTAATGCATTTCCTTAGCAGCTTAAAGGTTAGGGTTACTATTTTCGAGAAAGAGAGGTTAGATAAATATCATCTGGCAGCCTCGACACTATTATCAGGTTGTTAAGCATTTACTTGTAAAGAAGATCCAGGAAAGGTTCTCTCATTACTGAGGCAATATAGGCACATGTTATTGTCTTTAAGTAAACAATACATTCACCTTCCAGAGCAATAGCACCACTGAACTAGAATCATAAGTGGGTAAACACAAACAATTTAAATCCATGCTGAAACAGGTTGTATGGTCATATGACAAATCAATAAAGTTCATTCATTCAGGCTGTACAGGAAGGAACTACATCAGTCCAAAGGGCAATTAAAAGCAAAGGCAAAGTAGAAAAGAAAAGGCCATCTGTTAATAAGAATTATATAGCTGTTCACTGGTTTTCTCTTATGAGAAGCTGTCTTTGATCCAGTCTTAAATATGGCAAACTCAAAAGTAGATATTAATGAGGAGAACTAATCACAACTGCATTCATCAGTAAAAACATCAATTTCTGTATGGGCTTGATATACAATCCTAAAAATAATTATCTGCTAAAATTTGAGCTTGTCTGTAAACACCAAATAACTTTCTTAATAAAGGCAGTTTATCCCTTTATTAATTATAGGATTTGAATTGCATCCAGTGAGCTCATGGGAGAAAGAAGCTCTGGAATGTTTATCCCAGGGTCAGTACAGATATGTATATTCAATAGCATACTTGAAGGGGCAAATGTGGAGACAGGCTTCTATAGGAAGCTTTCCTTTGATCTCCATCAACTGTTATTGGCCCATAGGGGTCAAAATATGGCAAGATCAGCATAGCACCTTTATATCATTTTAAACGCGCCATCTCTGCATCATGCTGTGTCCTCATTCTACATTCAACATGTAGGAAGACTGCAGCATCCACACAGATACCATGTTCTTCCCCCACTATATTGTCTTGAGTCCTTCATAGTGCTTCATCTGCAGAATGGGTTCAGAAGCTCTCTGGATGGGTTGTCTGATTTATCCCCCTCCTCTTTTCAACTTGGTACTGATAAACTGAGGGTGTTTTTCCACTGTCAGAAAGTACCCATTTTTGAACCCATTAAGAACCCTTTTGGGTGTGAGCTGGATGACCCCATTTCCACCACGGCACCCATTTCCACTGTTTCCACTGCCGCTGGGGAAATCTGGATCATATGGGTACTTTTTAGCCTTTAATCCAGATTTTCTGTAGACCCCATTAATAGGGTCTACAATGGGGTCTTCAGCCAGAAAATCTGGATTAAAGGGAGCCTGTTTTCACTAGTGACAGGCAATGGGTTCTAGAGGAGACTAGGGGGAGGGGATACACCCATGGGGAGGAGCCCTGAAATCCCAGCTTTGAAGTGATTTCGGAGTCATTTCGAAATGACTCTGAAGTCACTTCGAAGAGACCAGCAAAGACTTCAGAGAAGCTCCGGAGCTGTCAGCGCGGACCGTTCGCTATTAGCGCAGACCACGCCGACTCCCCTCTGAAATCCCTCTGAAGCAATTGGCAAAAGGCTCTGGAGTCTCGCCGCCAGTCTCTCCAAAGATCAGTACAGACTTCGGAGGGATCTTGGAGCTCTTTTCTGCTGACATTGTGGGCACTCCGGGGCTCTTTTGTGCAGACTTTGGAGGCATTTCGAAATGATTCCGGAGCGGCTTCAAAGTCTGTACCAGTCTCTTTGGAGGGACTTCAGAGATCACACCCACATTTCCTGAAACACCTAGGGTGACGGGCGGACCCATGGGGGGCGATCCGGATTCCCCACATGAGTGCAAAGGTGTTTCCACAGCAGGGTTAGCACCCATTGCTAATGGGTGCTACACCTCCCATGGACACACATTGGGTGCTTCCCTTAATCCGGATCTACTAGAGCCAGATTAAGGAATGTACCCTTTCCTTAGATCTGGATCTTCTTAGATCCGGATCTAAGGAGCGCGGTGGAAAAACACCCTTCAACATGATATATATCTATTTTATTTTTTCTGGACATTCTTCTTAAGAATAGATCTGCCAACTTCTGCTTCTTCAAAGCACTAATTCAATTACTGTAAAGTTTTTATTAATTCAGTACCATTAATAATAATAATAAAAGTTTGTGAGAATTTGTTGGTCCATCTTTTTCCAAAACATTCCTGTTAATTCATTACCTACAGCAGTTGCCTTTTCATGCCAACAAAATATCTGACTTATTTGTCATAGAAAAACTTGACGTTTTGCGCAACACAACAAATCTCTTTAATGAGGATTGGGCCATGGCTTGCAAAATCTCATAGCTGGCTTGAGGTGATTTACCATGAACTGATCAAGGGAAAGTTAAGCATCTAGCATGGACATTATGTTCATAGCTGCAATGTTACAGCAGCTCTTCCAGCTTGGGAAGAAACCATCACCCTTCACACTAAATCTATCAAAACATTTAACAAGAGACAAATGAATGCAGATTAATTAAAATTAGGATGGCGTAATTGCTGAGCCATGAACAAAAGGCTCTCTTTCAAAAATATGTACATCTGCATAATGAAAACTACAGGCAATGGATGTTTCTGAAAAGATTAACGCTTTAACACATAGAACAATAAAAACTTGAACAAGGGAAGGAAAGCAAAAGGTGACATGATAATTCTGCCCATTTAAATTTCTTCATATATTTTCCTTGAGCTTAAAGACTGGGGCAGGGACACATCTGGATTAATGCCATCATGCAGATGGTGCTGTTCCAGATGTGCCCCTATCCCAGCATGAAAGCTCCCACAAGCTTCAGGACCAGGTTCCAAGTTGTCTTGAAAGCTAGGAATAACATTTTCAAACCTCTGGAGGACACAATTTGTCAGTGTCCTTTGGTGCACTGTTGAAATGAATACCCCATTAAGCCTGAGTATGGTAGATATGCCTTCTTCACACCTCCATGGTCTGCAACAGGGTCCACTAGGAGGATGCACATCCTGCTCCTTAGGAACACTCTTATGGTGCAACAGGGCCACAAAGATGTTTGGCCAATGCACACTCACCTTAAGGAGTTGTGTGGAAGGTGAGCAAAAATTTCAGTCCAGGGCTTCCCAAGAAAAATCCAGTGAGTATCCATAAAAAAATAAGCTGACATTGGTACTTTAAAAATAAGGTTTTAAGTAAAGGTGACACTGGAACCATGTTCATGTTATGCAGAGCTGATACCTTCTTAGCAATTAGGACAGTGGTTCTCAACCTTCCTAATGCCGCGTCCCCTTAATGGAGTTCCTTATGTTGTGGAGACCCCCAACCACGGGGGTGGAGCAGCCGGGAGGTGGGAGGGAAGGGCGGTGGGAGACTCGTCGCAACCCCTCTGAAAGGGTAGTTCAACCCCCAAAGGGGTCCCGACCCCCAGATTGAGAACCACTGATTTAGGACAATTTAATGCACAAATTTGCACACTATTTCTATCATTAGATATCCAAGTGGAAGAGCTTTTTAATTTTATTCTTTGCAAAACCAAAGACTGATATTTGTTAAACAAACACGATTAAATTTATGGTTGCTAAGGTGCTAATAGCTACTAGGATTATCTCCAATATCATTATTAGTGCACCTCAGAAAGCTATTTGCTGAGCATCGCAATCATGATAAGACTGTTGTATTAACACCCAACTTGAAGGCTTCTCACAGGCTGATCTAACAGAGATTTTTTTCTAAATTATTAGGGTGTTACATAGTTTTCTTCCCACTATCTCTACCTTAATGCTGCCATTGGTACTATCAAGCACTTCCATGGGAACTTTTTTGTAGTTTTCTTGACAGAGATATATACTTCAAGTGAAAGTCTGGGGAAATCCTCTGCTTTCCAGGATGTTTGCTCTGCCACTGAATTATGCCACTCCTACATCTCCATATTAGAGGTACATGCTTCTTCTCTAGGCATATCATAGTTAACAAAGAACAATAAATATAAATAGGGGATGCTGATAAAAGGAATTGAAATGATATTAGCAATATGGAATGCACCAAACTCAGTTTCTATACATGATGGATCATTTCAAATTATGTTATAGCCAATAGAACAACCAACCAACCAAAATACATTTTGTTGTCCAGCAAAGATCATTCCTTGTTAATTGGCTTGCTAATTTCAAGATAAACCTGAAGATGTTTTCACCAGTTTCAATACAATTCATTATTAGTGATGCCCAACCTCATTCTTTATGTTAACGTTTATTCTTCACATTCATTTAAATCAGCAGTTCTCAACCTTCCTAGTGCCATGACCCCTTAATGGAGTTCCTCATGTTGTGGGGACCCCCAACCATGGGAGCGGAGCAGCTGGGAGGTGGGAGGGAAGGGCGGCAGGAGGCTCATCGCGACCCCTTTGAAAGGGTAATTCGACCCCAAAGGGGTCCCGACCCCCAGATTGAGAACCACTGATTTAAATCATTTGGTGTATCTCATTATGATAAATTTCTGGAGAAATTGTATGTATTATTAATAAATATATGATTTTAAAATGATTTTTCATTATCTAAAGTGAACAGATACCTAATCAGTCTTCATTATCCTCTAATGCCAGTGTGAGAAGATGAAAGTTGCTAAAAGAACCATCATCTTTAATCCTAAGAACAATTTATAAAACAAATTGTTAAGAAACCAAGACACTTGTGATAGCACCACACAGTATAATAGAATGTGTTCAATTCATTTGTGGTAAACACAATTTTTTCAAGTCAATTCATAATAATAGAGTGGCATCCATATATTAAAACCATATTAACAAAGAATAAAATATAAAGCAAGGTGCACAGTGAAAGACCTACAAAGTTTTTCATAGGATTTGCCTAAATTAACTATTGCTGTGACTTTACTTCTCAACTGTATGAGTCATTCTGGCACATTTTTAAAATATTGTCTGGTGAGGCAAGCAGTAAACCACTTATAGCTTAAATATGCAGGGATATATCAAAAAGCAGGAACATATGCATACATAAATAAGATATGTAATATAGGGGTGTCAGGCCTCCAGGGGCAGGGGGAATGTAGCAGTGGCAGCAGTGGGCCATCAGGGTGCAGAGGGGGACAGAGGGCAGCCACCTCTGTCCCCCCTGAAATATACTTTTTTCCATTGGAGGGGGGAGCTTTTTTCATGGGCAAAAAGACAGCAAACACAAATGTTCAAAGTGTTCAAGTTTGCAATCAGTTTGATTTTTTTGACATGCAAACAACCACATGTTCATTTTGATGTGAATGTCTGTGAAACAAACTATTTTATCAATTTTTTAAAATACAAATGGAATTTTTCACATATCTAGCTTAGCTAATCCATTTCCTTCAAGCAGGCCTGCATAGTTACTACTCTGTCCAACACCTTGTCTCTAAAAGGGAAAACTAGGAAATGATTTCTGGTTCCAAGGAGGTCCTTTTAAGAAGTAGCTTCTTCATGATCTTCTAAATTTCTTAAGGCCCTTTTTTTTTGGGGGGGGGACATTACTAAAATGCTGCTTATATTCAGTAAGATTTAGGGGGATTAATAATACTTACCTAAAGTGAAAGAGCAGTTTTATACCTTTCAAGCTTTCTGATCAAAGTGAGTCTGAGGAACATTCACCCTATACAACAGCCCATGGAAGTGCCCTTTGTCTAATCTTTTTTTTTTCATGGCTTTGATGTAATTTTCCATATACAATATGAGAATCCAAAGGAAAATTTCAGCCACCTCTGATCTGATGAATTGGCTGAGGGAAATTATCCTGGCCAAAGGCAGTTCCCTGACATTTTCCTTTTTGAGTTATCTGCTAGATTTTGGCAATATTCTGTTTTCACTGCCCATTGTTCTAAGAGCAAGGGGAGTATAGGTCACTTTGCACTGACTACAGCAGGCAGCTGTTCAGAACATTCCTAACAAGGGAGAAATTACACACAATAACAAAAAAGCAAAGAATATATTTCCTGTTCTTTGTGAAAAGCATCCCCTTGCCAGGGAGAATCTGGACAAAACTAGGAGACATTTTGGTGCACCTTTGAAACATTCCTGCTTGCTGTCGTCTGCAAATGTATGAATCAAGTAATTAGGAGGAAGAAATGCTGGAGAAATGGGGTTGGTTCAACTGATTTTTGTCTTTATTCAAAATACAAAAAGTTCTTATCCTTTGACAAGTGTACCTGCTAAAGGCAGTACCTTGGGCAGATTGTTTATTCAGTGCTGAAACAAAGCAACACATATATTGCTTTATATGTTCTACATATATTGAGCTGTTTTTAACAATTTGTAAAACCCTTTGAGATTATATATTTAAATGGAAGTACAGTATATTCTGGAGTATAAGACTACTTTTTAACCCAGGAAAATCTTCTCAAAAGTTAGGGGTTGTCTTATGTGCTGGGGGTTGTCTTCTTATACAGCGAGTATATCCCAAACTCTATATTTTAACTGGAAAAGTTGACGGTTGTCTTATATGCCCAGTCGTCTTATATGCCAGAATATACATGTGTGAACAGTGCTTACCTTCTGCTGTTGGCACAATTCTGGTTAGAATAGGCTGGGACATTCTGAGCAATCTTGCGAGCGGGGGGGGGGGGGTCATTGGCTGGGCACCCGCCTGGCCTCAACTGGTCATCTGAGCAGGCGTGGGAGCCTGGTCAATGAGGGGGCGCCCCACGAGCATGCTCAGAACGTCCTGGCCTATTCTAGCCTGAATTGGGCTGGCAGCAGAAGATAAGCACCGTTCATGCATGCATGCGTCCCTGGGGTGGGTTGGGGGGTTGCTGGGTGGGGGTCTTGCCACTTGCATCAGCCTGATCCTACCTGATGCAGGTGGCAGGACCCCAGGGAAGGGGCCCGACTGGCCTCCCATCTCTGGCTGCAAGGCAGTATTATTATTATTATTATTATTATTATTATTATTATTATTATTATTATTATTATTATTATTATTATTATTATTATTATTATTATTATTATTATTATTATTATTATTATTATTATTATTATTATTATAGTTTATTTATAAAGCGCTGTTTGTGTACTCAGCGCTGTACATGAAATAACATTAATTAAAAAATATAAAACCTGCCAGTGGCATACAATCTAAGGTAAGATAAAATAATTTACACTAAAACAAGGAACATAATAATAAGCAAATGTAATAAACAGATAAAATATTAAATGTTAAAATATGACACAGATCAGACCATATCTGGAAATGCTTTCCTGAACAAAAAAGCTCCGACTTAAAGGACGCCAAGGATGTGATAGCCCTGATGTGCTGAGGAAGGAGATTCCACACACGAGGAGAGACAAGAGAAAACGGGCGAATTCGGGAGGGGGCAGTAGAAATTTGATGCTGAACTAACAGTCTTTGATTACTGGAATGAAGAGGACATGTGGGAGTATACAAGGAAAGGATATCAAGTAGATAAAGCGGGGCCAGACCATTAAGGGCTTTGAAAGTTAATAAGAGGAGTTTATATTGAAGGCGAAAAGGAAAGGGCAGCCAGTGAAGGGAGAACAGTAGAGGAAAAACATGATCAAAGCAGCGTGCAAGCATGATAATGCATGCCGCCATATTCTGAACTCAAAGGACATGAGTGAGAGGAAGCCTTAACAGAAGATTGCAGTAGTCTAGCCTAGAAATCACTAGAGCGTGCACCAAGATCTTAGTAGGAGCTTCAGAAAGAAAAGGACAAATTTTAGAAATAATGTAAAGTGTAAATTGACAAGCCTTGGCAACAGCCTGAATGTGAGGACCGAACGACAGGGAAGAATCAAATGTATTCTGCAAAGCCCCTTCAGAGTGAAATCCCCTCTTAGTTTCAGCTCCTTCAGCTCTTGCCCCCAAAGAAAGACACAGTCTGCCCAGAGCTCATCTTCTTATACCCTTCAGACCCTAGTGCTCTGATTGTCTGTTGCTACTGGATACTCAAGGAAACTCATCCCACCTGTCCATCAAGCCTCCAGGTCCCTGGGCAGCTTTTCCCTCCAATTCACCAGCAGCCAATCAATGCAAAAGGGCCCAGGCAAAGTTTTTTGCCCTTTCTGCTGCTTACAGCCAGGGTTTGCTAGGAAGAAAGCAACACAGTTTGCAAAGGGCCAAAGCAATATTACTGCCCTCTGCAGCCTGCCGCCTGAATCTGTCACACCAATGCACACTGTTCTTAAGAGGCTGCATGGAAGGTGAGCAGGGCTTCACAATTAAAAACAAAACAAAACATGAGTATCCATAAAAATAAGCTGACATTGGTACTTTAAGAACTAATAGAATGCTAAGCTTCAAGTAAAGATGACACCAGAACTGTGTTCATTTATGTGGAGCTAATTAGCATTTAGGTAATTTATTCTTCAAATCTACACACTGTGTTATCATTAGATATTCTCCGAGTGATGGAGTTTTCTAATTTTATTCTTTGCAAAACCAAAGGCTGATATTTGTTAAACAATTGCAAATGGTTAAATTCATGGTTACAAGCAGACAGACCTGGGCTGCAACAAAGGCTGAATCCACAGAGCTGCTTTTTGCCCTGAGTCCCAGTTTGATGCCCCAGGAGCTAGCAGAGATGGGAACACAATGTATTCATTCATCAAGAAAAGATACTGTGTGGAAATTTATCTTGCAACAATAAAGTTCCTGTTGAGGGTGGTTTTCCAAGCACTATAAATGTTGCTTAAAGCTGGCAATTTTTAGTCCACTGAGAAGCAGCTCAGTCAGGAATTGGACCCTCTGAGTCCCTCCTTCACCTACCTCCATGCATCCACCTAGAGAAGAGATCATCTACACTGCTGAAAGTGCCCTCACAATCACTAATTCGGGATTATTGTTAAGTTCCTTCAGGTAGTGCTTGGACCGGTATGGGCAGAAAGGGTGAGGGTGCATGTGAACACACTCCTTGAGTATCCTACTGGGTGGATGCCCATTCCTGAGTTACCTAGGGGGTTGCCCTAGAAACTATGAAGATGGTGCCCAATTTACTAAATAAATACAAGCTTAATATAAAGCACTGATTTTATTATTTTTCCATGGAGTTTGAAAAGATACTGTTAGATTCCTGTTTCTAATATCTTTGTTGCATATAGAATGTCCCAGGTTCAATCCTTAGACACTAGATAAGCAATTATAAAATATTTATACAACCTTCAATTCTATTTCAGGTAAAAAAATTAACTAGAAATTTTACAATGTTCTTTTACTACTCAACTGGAGGATAGATTTTATTTATTATTTATAAATAAATGAAGCTTGAGGTCTTCTGCAGAAGCTCTGCTCTGAATGCACCCAACAACTGAAGTAAAGTCGGTAAAATCTACTGACAATCTAAAATAAACATACAATCAAATGCAATTACTGTATACAGAATGAAAACGATAATACTCATGTATATTAAAAAAATAATCAAAACCACAGTTGCTATACGCAAAGAGCAAAGATATTCAAATGGGAATATACCACCCACGTTTTACAAAATATAGCCAGCCAGAATTAAATAACCAAGTTAAAGAATTAAGTAACTGAGTGACAGTTATACTCAAAATCACACTTTCCAATATCCCTTGGGAATACTTAGCACTTAGATAAGAAGAGTTAAATAGATTTTCTCCACTAGGGTAATTTCTAGTGTCACTTTACAAAAAGGAGAAAATTCCAGATGCCTGACTTCGTCAGATGAAAAAGTTTCAGATGTCAGATTCCAATGTTTAGGATACCAAAGGCCAGTAGTCACCCAAATATTAAATAACATACCAGTCCAACAAGGGGGCTATTCACATACGGCCTCTAGTGAAGAATTAGTGAACTTCTGGTGAAGAGTATCCTCACATGGAAGAGGCTGTTCCAACCTCCAAGTGTGCCCTGCCTCACTAGAAGTTCACCTCTGCTGGATGGGGCTCCACACCTTAACCAATTTTTACCAAAATCTTATCTCAAGCATCAAGTGGAACAACCATCCACACCTCTTCCAGTGCTCTGGGGTCACACTGGCACCTCAGATGACCATAGATGTGACTGTGCATGTGCTGAGCATCAACATTGTCAAGGTGATGCACGTGCAGTCGCAGAGGGCACCATAGCCAAACTGGTGGCACACAGAAGAAAACTAGCCCTAGGATCAAATAAGGTAAGTATTCAGTCGGGGGGTGGGGGTGGGGGTGGGACAGCCAAAGTTGACTAGTGCTCCAAGTGTGAGTCCTAGTCAATGTTGGTTAATCGTGCTCCTTTCCCATCCAGCAGACGGGAAGTGTGAAAGGGCCCAGGTTTTAACTAATGCATAGCCTTCCTCAGGGCAAATTGACTCCTGATTTCAAATCCCTGATACCCTTCTCAGGAGCATGAATTTAAGCCAGGGTATCTAGTTAAAATGAAAAGACACTCTGGCAAAGAGTACAAGGCAGCTTCCTCACTGGGTTTCTGGCCTGACCAGCTATCTATGGGGAACACCACATCTGCATGGCAGACCAGGGAGGTTTTCCTCCCGGGATAGTGGCATGATTCCTGAATGCAAAAATATTCTGGATGTGTGCTCAGGGGGGGATTGCTATAAAGTGGCTCCCAAACATTCCTGGGGGTAGACCGGGGGTGTTTTTGCACTTCCCTTCCCATCTGCTGGACAGGAAAGGAGTGCAATCAACTAACATTTACTACTATTTGCACTTGCAAACACTAGTACACTTACCTACTGTTCGATCACTGTCTGGTCCTTTTCAGGGTGGTATCATCTTGTGTGTGGTGCCCTCCATGACTGCACGTGCGTCAGCACCATCGCCATGATGACGCTGATGCTCTGCACTGTTATAGTCACAGGCCCATCAGAGGTGCAGATGGTCACCGTCTGGATGCAACAGGTAAGTTGGGGTAAGGATTTTTAAGCTTCTGGAGGACAATTTCATGCTCCACAGTTAGTTGATAGTCAACTTCTGAGGAGGCAGGAGTCATTTCTATGCTGTAAACACCTCCTCGAATGCACTTCCAGATGCCCTTCCAGATGTTGCCTAATTGTCAACTATGGGCCAAAGTGTGAATTAGCCCCAGGTAGACAGCTGGGCTGATCCAGACAGCATAAGGAGCCTAATGCCATTTCATCAGGTTCCCAGAAATGGTCCAGGATACAGGTCGTTTTGAAGTGTCCAGTGAAAGGAGCCCCTACTGGGCTTGGTCAGGCTACAGCATTGTGGATGGCCCTTCTGTCACCAGCTGCCACTCTGGCCTTCACCCAGATTGCACAATCCAGACTGAAGCTAGTTTCCATATTGCATTCCCGTGCATGCTGTGTGGAAGCTGAAGATCCACTACACTATGAAGATTGGCATGGAAGCACACTGTGATTAATTTAGAGTGGGTTTTTTTTTCTGTTTAAGTCTGTGCTTTCCCCAATGTGTTTTTGCTGCTGCTGTTCTTCATATGCCATTTCTAAAATACATTTACCATCGTCCTACTTCTCACAGGATCCAGGCTGAACCTGGCCCCTGGGCAAGATCTGTTGAGTCTGCTGGCTTAACACTTCTCTGCTGCCAGCACTTCTCTTCTGCCTTTTAATCCTAAGGCAAGATGTCCCAAGTTTGATGGCTTTAATAACAACTGGCAGAGGAAGGAGAAAGCAAAGACAAGGGTTAATTGCAGCTTCCCATGAACTGGAAAAGTAAACTTTCTTAGCAGGGGTAAACTATTAAGGGAAATATATTTTCAGGGTGGTCCACCCTGCACCTTTCCTAGGACACTTTTTCTTGCCTTTTAATCAAATTGAAAACAGGATAGGAACACCCACATGCAGTCAAATCATCCAGCATCCGATTCCACTTCTTAATTGCTTGTTTTAAAGCTATGGCACTGGCTGAAAACACTGCAGATCCACCTGAACGATAGGTGGCAAAACATGACCACACATGCCCCAACTATAAGTCTTGAGTATCTAGCCCTTAAAAAGTAATCTTAGCAAAGCTACACAATCAAACATCTATTATACTGGTGTTAGACTTCTATGTCATGAACAGCTGATTATGTATTTATGAATTCCAGTTTGTGCCATGAGTTATATAGTAAGCTGTTGCAGGAAATTTCAAATGATTGTTTTAAGTGTTTACAACTAAGCTGCTATATATTCCATGTTAAGAACTGAGAATTAAATTCCAAAAACTAATAGGTTATGGATATTCTTTACTCACTTGGTTTGCATATTTTAATAGCAAAGGCTGGCCCACTTACATTTTATAATAAGTGTTAATTAAATGGCATATTTTAGTTCTTTGTCTTATCACCCTCAATTTAGGAAACAAAAAACTTATTTGAAGTTCTTTAAAAAGAAAGAATCACACAAGATGTTCAGGAAATGAGTGGACTCTAGGCCTCTTTCTACTCTGATTGGTGATCTGGATTAAGGGGCCAATTAATTTGGATCACTGCCCCCCTGATGTGCAGATTAAAGCAGATCAAGGGGACCCTGCTTCAATTGGTCTGGCTCCATCTGCATTAGACAGATTAATGTGGCCCTTAATTCAGATCTGTTATAGACCCATTTTATTAGGCCTACAAGCAGACCAAGGACCTTGTTCTGAATCACAGGAGGCATGCAGACTGAACACCTCCATGTTCTGGAACTACTGGGGGCTCAAGAATTTGTGAGCCAGTCACTGGGAGACACGGGCCAGTGAAGATGGTGCTGATCTGGTCCATGCCTCCATATAATCCAGATCAGTGGGCCCTGTTATTCCCAACAAATTAACACAAGATAAGTGCAAAAAGTCCTTGGGATTTTTCTGGGCCTTTTTATGAGGCCAGCCATTGCTTGTATTAGCATCAGTATGACAGGATCCTATTCTGGGAAATATCCCAGAATAAAGCCCAGTGTCTAAAAGGTGTAGAAGTCACTGAATATTTATTTTAACCTCCCTCATGCCCTGCATTGGCTTGTGGGATTTATGTGAATGTCCTATGGCATTGGTATACTGCAGTATAGAATTTAAATGCTCTCTTATTTAAGACAGTTTTAGAAGGTTTGCTTAAAAAATTTGACCTAAAGAATGGAATGGAATATATCTGATTCCATTTTGCTTTTAAAAAGACATAATTTCTGAAAAATGATCAGAAGTCATTTGACCATTATGCACACCCTCATCTGTCTATAGTCAGATAATAAATTGATGAAGCAGAAAATGAGAGGGTGGTAGGGGTAAGAAAAGCAGAAAGAGGTTTATTTTGCATTTCTGATAAGCTGTAACAAAACCTATGGTCTGTGGTATGAAGCCAGGGATTTCCCTGAGAAGATAAATTCATGACGAGAAAAAGAAGACTGTTCGGATACAAATTTTATTTTACTTTTTCTTTCCAGTCCATATTCTTATGGAAAATCCATCTTCACAGTGGCTAATGTGCTGTTCACCTCATACCACTGCTGAGGTCTCATGCTTGAAAACTGGGGTTTCTGGGGCAGCAGGATACCTCTCGGGCCCTGGTTTCACGTCTAGATAGGATGGCGTATTCATTAATTCAAACTGAGGTTGTACCAGTCCTGGTCACACCTGGATCATTATAGGTCATCCTCAGAACATCCTTGCTTTGGGCCGCACCACTGACACTTTTCTCCGAGATTGACCTGAGCCTCCTCCATGGAATTCTTGGCTCTCCACTTCTTTTGCTGTGTCAAATCTATCTCCTTTCTTATTGTGTCACCCAAGGGAGGCAAGGGTGTGTTTGTGGTTCTTTTTAAAGCCTGCTCCCCAACTCTATGTTTCCCTTCCTTTTTAATGTGCTTTTCTTCTCTGTGCGATTTTTTAAAAATTAATTTGTAGAAAAATGCTAAATAGAGAAATCATACACATAAACTGAGGAGAGAAGGGGAGGTGCTTCACGAACTGTCCGTGTGCACATTGGCTGAAAGGAAAGACTAGACCCACCCACCTACCACAGCACAGTTCAGCCTCCCGTAGCTGAGGAAGTGAAGATGGCCTGGCCTGGCAGGACGATCTGAGTCCTGTAAAATGAAGACTATGGCTAAGATGGTCTAACGGGGGTAGGGCAGCTTGGAAAACAAATTAAATAAAAATAATGTAAGTAACACGACCTGAAGATGATCTGAGGTTGTCCTAAATTACTAGTGTGACCAGGGCCTAGGTAATTGGCTGATGGAACATTCAATTCGGGTCATGCAATTGGCCAGTCAATTTGCTCAGTGCACAAGACACTCTCCCACTTTCATTTATTTTTAAAAATATATTAAAATATTATATAGTGGCATAGTCACCCACTATATTGGGCTTTTACATACTTACTATTAAAATGGGCTAGTCACTATATGTCTTTGCCTTCTGGGATTTTTCTCTTCCATACTCTGGTGCAGACTATAGAAGTCACTTCATTTGCATTGGGTTTGGCCTAGCCCACTCTAGGCAGACTAAATGGCTGCCTTGATACCAGTAGACTTGGAAGCCCAGGGACTGCTAGACTGGCCCAGACAGGCATATGAATAAGCATATGCTTTCATGGGGCAGACTAGTAGGGGGGGGGGATTTTATAGTACATTAAATTGCACTACTAAGATGTGCCCCAGTCAGAGGCCTCGTAGCAAGTTCAGAAGCCCATACAACCTGTATTAGAACAGACTCTTCAAGTGCAAATATCCTTATTCCAGGGCAGGTGGACCAGTCCAGCCTAAAATTCCTCCAGCTGGACAACTTAATCCCACACGTGTCAAAGATGACTGTTAAAGAGTTGGGATGTGCAGAAACCTGTCAATATAACATCATAACTGTTGAACTGCTTAGGCATTTATGGACATGATACACTCTACATTTCTGTGGCATTTTATTTATGTTTTTGCTCACTGAAGTTCATTATTGATTATTAATGTTGAAAATGTTTATATTTTAAATAAATTTTAAAAATATCCGCAATATGGTCTTCTGATTCACAGTAACTTCAAAGTAATAAATAAGACTCCTACAGGTTTTTTCATAATAAAACACCACTCACATTTATAGATCTTGAGGTATGGAAGCATGAACAAGATATTTATAAGGTATTTATAAACCCATAAACTGGTTAGGGATAACAAAGTTGTCTTTGTTTTTCATAATCATTTTCTTGTAGCATCTTTTTATCATTATTTTTTTAACACATTACAGATTAATCAATAGCTAATAAATCTCGTCTTTACATTGCATTCTATAAATGTTTACAGTTGATGCAATCACTAATTTCAAAATTTACATTTGCTTTTTCAGAAGGTATGAGATCCACCCATCTTGCTTTGTGAGGACTTGAAAACATGGTTTCCAAGTGCTGTAGTATTTTGCAGACACTTTATTTCCCCATATTGCATTAATCTGGGTAGAGATGGGTTCACTGACAGCAGTTCCATATCTGTGCATACCATTGCTGGATGAAAATAGATGATATATTCTCCCAGTGTTATGCAATTGTACCTATAACACCATGGATATTTTTTCACATTCATGAAAATCAAGACATTGTTCTAAGATACAGATGCTCTCTCTATACACACACACACACACACACACACACACACACACATCATATGACTCAGAGAAGTAAATCATAAATATGAAAGTTAAATTAATGCTGCCTTTTCTTTTAAATAAAGTCCTGACTGCAGTGTTCACATAAACACATATCTATTTAAATCCCTGTGCTTTGCAAAAGAAACATTTGCCGCACCCCAAACATACAACCCAAATTTCTTACACTTAATTCATCAGATCTCTTTAATCTTTATTATATAACCATGTTAACTTTCACAACAACTTTCTTAGAACAATTTGTTGCAGAGACTTCAGTGAGTTCAATCACTGAGAAAGACTACAAGAAAATGCCACAATCACTCATCTTAAAAAGATTCATACTGTATGCAATGACAATAGATCAATATATTTAAACTCAGGAGAATGACACATCCCCATTTCAGATATGGGCAACTCTCCCTCCAGTTATCAAAGGGTCTGACACCTTCAGAGCAAGATAAATCACTAACTCAAAAGCATTAGCTCCAGTCTCAATTAAAACTGGCAAATTAGACTTTTGCTGGCTATAGTTTACTTGCAGTAATGTTGTGGTTGCCACTTGGATATTTGGCCTCAGGTCTACCTTGGCTACCACACATGGATTGTCTCCATTGGGACTCTGAGGCGGTGTCCTCCCTAGGATGCAGGCCTCCATAAACAGCCCACATGGATTACCTCATTCACAATATGGATCTACTGTAAAGCCATTCTTCCTAGTAGAATGAGGCCACATATGCATTAATGAGGCTTGGAATAGCCTACAGTACGAGCATGGCACAGTAGCATGCTGCAACAGCGCATCACTTTAAAGCAATCACCAAAGTATTCTTGACGGTAAACTAGACCAGCTGCTCCCTTGAGGATGGCAGTGAATAGCTGATCTGGTCTGTTGAGCATGAAAAGCCTGGTACGATTTCAGAAGTGTGATGCTTCTGGGTACCCACATAAAACAGCCCTGGCTAACAACTTTGGAGGCTAGGAACTTTCATTACCAGCCCCTGAAATTGGGTCAGGATGGAATATCCATAATGCAGACAACCTTGGCATGGGCTGCCAGTTGTCCTTCTAGTCTTGGGCCAGATCATGCAATCTGGCCTAGCCCAGTGCAATATACCATGGCATGTGCAGATTTTGCCTGTCAGGATGCAGCCTTAGTTTAACAGCCTGAAAATGCCGTAGCTGTTAGAGACTCTCCTAAGTTGTTTTGCTTGCCAAGGCTGATTTATGGTGCCAGAGTCCCAAGTGGGAGAAAAACAGCACACTAGCTCAACAAGAACTACCACCAGGGAAGGTTGGACTAGGAAAAAGCACTGATGAAGACTATGAGGTCTTCGAGGTCCCAGTACAACCCTCTAGCTACTATGTCACATGCACTTTCATCTTTGCATTTGTACTGTATCATAAAGTAAGAACTGGGAGTGACTAGAGCTCAGAAGTAAACTGCCTGGAAAGCTAAGGGTTGCCAGTTTGCTCCCCAGCCGGTTCCTGGAAATGTGCAGTGGCTAAATGCTTCTGTATATCTGCCAAAAAATCTGCATAGAGGTGCCCATGGAGGTGCCTATGAAGTCAAACAGAAGTCCAGCATGACTTGATGATAGCCAACATCAAAGTAAGGACTGCAGGACTGAATGGAATCTCATAATGCTATACAAATAGAACTTTCATTTGAAGGAATTTCAGACATTTAACTTCCATACATGAAAATAATAAGCACTTTGTCATTGTTCAGTCATTAAGTCTCATGTGAATCTTTGCAATCCGATCGACCATAACACACCAGGCCCTTCTGAGGATTGACCAAAATCATGTTTGTTGTTTCCATAACACTCATTTCATCTTCTGCCATCCCTTTCTCCTCTTGCTTTCAAGATTTTCCTCCATCAGGGGCTTTTCTGTCTTCCCATTATCTGGGGCAGTTTCCATAGAAATATCATCTCTCCTCACTTTCATGGAGCTCTAATCCTCAGGTTGCAGCAGACTGAAAACATTTACTGTAGTTCTTCCCATAGCTCCCGAGGAAGTCTATGAAAAATTATCTCTGTTTCATTATATCATCAATCTTACACACACCTTCAAGAGCACATGCTCCACTGAGTTCAAGGATAATTGCTTCAGGATAATCGCACACAAATTCATACTGTAAATAATACAGTCTGCAATTTTCCTTTACCTCAACTCCTTATTGGTGAATATTAACGAAATATTTCCCTTCATTAAAAATTCAAGTGAACGTACTATATCTGTCACTTTAGGATTCTTTTGGATATTGGAAATTTTGCAGGTTAGCTGATTCACAGGAAGTGGGTCAACACATTATTAAGGATTCCAGCTGGAATCCTTGGCGCTGTCTTTCCACCCCTCTGCCCCAATTCACACCCTGCTGCCACTTTAGATATTCAAAATTTACATAAATCTTTCATAAACTGTAGGCATGCACTGACATCTCATTTTGTTTATGGTAAGTGCACTCATTATCTATGGCCAGGTGTTTTTGCAAAACACATTTCCTAATGGTTACAGGAACATGGAAGGCCTATTTAAGAAATTAAAACTTTTTAAAAGTCTACCACTTTATACACAAAAATGCACAGAGACACACACCCCACACTTTTTATGCAATTAAGTGTCCTCAGCATATTGCATCCCAAGTGCAAAATAATTTAAATTATCTTCACAGATATTCCGTGTACACATTTGCTCAGAAAGACCATTTTATTTCCTAAAGATGCATTTTAGTCAATAAGCATCTTTTGAATCATGCATTATGCAAGCATTTATTGTATTTGGATAGTTGAAGGTGAGCAATGTTGCAATCTGTTGCATTATGTCCATCTAAAGAGATTTAATTCTTATACTTTTTGGCCTTTTAGAAAACGTGTTATGTGGTTTAGCTCAACTACACCTCAGCAACATATAAAAATCAATTGTGTGGTTTATGTGGACCTTGCACGATAGAAAATTTTGCTATCAGATACTGAGGCTGGAATAGGAAACATCTTGTGAATATACCTGATTTGACTCTTGCTGAGGTAATTCTAATTTTATCTATTCTTTGACTTGATAAAATGAAGTAGCTACACCATGGTGTAAAAGAGGTTTCTTCCAGAGGTTTCTTATTCTTTTATCAGAGGTTTTTAGGATATATTACAGGTTACATTTAAAATATTGAAAAATATAAAATTAAGTAGAAAACGAAAGAAAGAAAGAAAGAAAGAAAGAAAGGTTAGTTCTGATCATCCTTTTTACATCCCCATACCTCCTCCTAAATGTTAAAATTTCACTTTTCAGCAATTCTTAGTTTCTAATAATCAAATCCCAAATCAATAATTCATTTTTTATTCTGAAATTAAGGTGTTTTCAATAGTTATGAAATTATGCCGTTGTTATTTCTTTGATTGCACAAGTCAATTTAACCATTTCCACCAAGTCCATCAGTTTCACTAACCCAATCTTCCATGGTGGGCAATTCAGGGTTTCATGGATCCATCACTGAAAACGAGCCATGAAAGTTTATTTCACTAGGGCTGCGTCCCCAAGCAACTTATTTGCCTCTCTAGTTTTCCTCTACTGTCCCTCTATTCCTGTGGACTTTAAAAGTGCCGTTCAATTCTGGAATAAGCGTCTCCATGAGGTTCGGTAAAACACACATTTTAAACGCATCTACCGTCCCCAAGGAAGCATGTTCTGTTTGCCTGCATCTTTTTCTCCCCGCCCCTCTCTGCTTGATAGGGTGCCAGGGAGACAACCCCCGACAACTCCAAAAGAAAAATAGCCATATTTACAAGTTCTCTGTTCATCTCCTCTGCCTGCAAAACCCACCAGAGCCATTTATCACTTTGGGATCCAGAACTTGCTTCCATAGATAGTGATTTTAGTCACTGTAAAAATCCACCCTGTACAGCAGCCATTACACTGTAGCAATCCACCCAGTTCACACCTGATAACAATGTTGCAATTCTCCGCAATTCTGGCTCTTTAAAAGTTCTGACCTGTAGAAAGGGAAAGGAAGGGAAGGTGCTGCTCTTCTGGGAGATGTGTGAATGTTTAAGACTGTGTGTGCAGGCGGCGGCAGCAGCAGAGCCAGAGTGCTTTTTTCGGAGATCTTGGCTGCCAATCCCCGCCCCTTTTGCCACAGAGCATCTCCATGCACAATGTTGCTTGGAATACCCACGGCTTCCAAAAAGTGCTGTGGTAATCTTGTTTAAAGGGCACTTATTTTTCCGCACATTTTCCTCCTTTTGTGCCACTGGAAGCTCGGAGAAAAGCTGTGCATGGGGGTGCTCAGAGGCAAAATAAGCTTTTTGATGAGCTTTTTATTGCTTGGGGATGATGCAACCTATGTGATCACGACTATAAGATATGCTATATGCATTCTTAGAGATCATGAACATCTTGCAGTGGTAGAGTACTTGCCCTCTCTCCATTTGCTTTGGCACATTTTAGTTTGTTTTTAGCCCTGTTTTGGGGAAAACCCAACACAATGCTGATTGTTATGTTGAATTCTCTCTGTAGATACAGTACCAAGGCAGAAAGGGTTATCTTTTTAAAGAGGATAGACAACCTGCATTTGTATTAATGCAGGATAAGTTGAAGTGTCTTTCCCTGCAGTGAACTGAGAACAAGAATGCCACAAGATCAGTGACCAGATTGTTTCGTGGACACCCTTTTTCAGTTACTGTTTCTCCTTCCTTGCATGAACTGGACCTGAGGAGAACCTGTCTACACTAGAGAGAGCAGGTAAACCTTAGAAGTTAAACTTTGATAGTGTGCAAATGCAGGTATACATCACCTTACCAGTTAGCATGTTAAACTGCAAATCTGCAGATCTGCCTCCTAGTTCTAAGCCTTTATATAATATTAAGGGTACTTATTTTTCAAAATATTTCTATGTCAGTGTAAACTCCATTCAGACAAATGCTGAATTATTATCAGAGGGGACCACCTGTGAAGAAAACAAAGAATAATATAATTACAGTCATTTGAATGTCTTTTTAACAGCTCCTTAATGAGCAGCCCATTGAAAGGATAAACAGGATCTTATGGGGGGAAACAGTTGACAACTTTTTCAAGTAAGATTATGACTAACAGAAAATTATTTCCAAAATATAGTGAAGTAATTTTCTTACTCCACATAGCCTCATTTAATTAGTAAATCTTCTATAGGTATACTTGTGAGGATTAAAAATGTGATATCTATAGTATGTAGGAAAAAATGCCCTGGAATTTACTGTTCCCAGTAAAGTGCACTCAGTGGAAATATGTTGTAAAGTAATGACTTTCTTTGTAAATATGATCTTATCTCTAGCAAATAAAGAGCAAAAGCATTTCTGAAAATGTCTCTTTAAAAATTAAAAAAGAAATGGAAAAAACATTTTTCAGCAGAAATATTAAATGCACAAATGTTATATACTGCATGTAACATAAATGTTTTGTTTTACATATGAAATATGAAAAAAAAATAGGATTTTTCTTTGTAGCACTCCTATGATAGATATAAACGTCTTGGTTCCTGAAATGTGTTTTGGTAATGAAGAGTTGCTCTTCAGCATTTATGTGACAACAAATCATAAAGAGTTGCCATGATTTTCTGTGATACTATTAGTAATGATGGCAGAGACTGACCTTGGCCCTGCACCTTCACATTGGAATTCATGTACTACAGAATGAGGGTTCATATGGACTACATACAGCCAGTTGCCATCCCACCATAAGCACTTGCTGGAGCGTGGTAAGCTCTCCTTCTTTTGAGGAGCATTTAACCACCATTGCTTGAGAGGGTCTTCTCAGTAGGCTGTCATTGCTTTCAGTGGTGCTTAGCGCTGTTCAGATCCAGGAAATGCCCATGGCAAGTGATATCACTGTCAAGGAATGGAAGTTCTCCAGCCACAGGTTTCATATCTGTGTCATGGTATTACTTTATGGTCATTTCCAGTGGTGTTGTAATTTGAGTGCCATCAGGGATCTGTGTGCCAATACTGCCCCTATTTGTTAGGAAAAATGGGAAGAAAATACGGATTTTTTTAAACAAGACCCCACAAAGCCTCTGTATTTCTCTC
Source organism: Aspidoscelis tigris stejnegeri (assembly GCA_023333525.1). Classification (NCBI taxonomy): domain Eukaryota; kingdom Metazoa; phylum Chordata; class Lepidosauria; order Squamata; family Teiidae; genus Aspidoscelis; species Aspidoscelis tigris. Next base: position 45,621,211 of record JALMGA010000005.1, on the reverse strand, counting down.
CAAAGACTAAGATGGAAATCAATCAAACGAGCAAAGTGTTAAGATGAGTGCCTGAAATATAGGGGCAGTTGATTAAACAAAAACAGTAATACAATGCTATAAAATTCAGTGATAACCTTTAACTTAAGGGACTTTCAAAATGGCACATATTATTCTGTGCCATGCTGTCCTGATCTTCAGTTGGATCAAGAACTGGATAGTCAGTAAGTGGCAAAATGCTATCCCAGGGCAGAAAGGGCCATGCTACTGTTTGCATGGGGTGAAAGGAAGGAGGAAATAGCCTGTGAATCATTTTAATCCCTAATGTTCTGCCTATGTAAATAAACCTAAAGAATATACTATATTATTACTTTCTTTTGATTTGATTGCTAAAATATTTTTTAACAATGCAGATTGTTGCAATAAGTTACCTTTTAAAGTTGTAAATTATGCAATCAAAATGGAAACATCTTTTAATTTCAAGTGCTTAACCCAATCTTATCTAGCCTCTTTCAAATTAGTATCATAATATACCAAAATTCTCAAGGAGGAAAGGAATGAACATTAACAAAATTCCTGGGTAAATGTTCCTTCTGCAAGGGTTTGGATGACAGAAAATGTTTGAAATATTTTTGTTTCCTTGCTGATTGGGAACCAGAAGTCTATACTCAAAGATCTGCTCACCCATGCTACATGAGCCTGTTCAAATGTCTGTGTTTATGTTTATATAAAAGTTGTCTCTATTAAAATAACTTGTGCAGGCAACCATGGAAAAGCCTTTCATCATTAATATTTAGAAATCAAGAGATCTTCAGCTGGAAGCACAACCTCTTTTGATGTTCTAACCACAGCACTGATTTATAGCCTCCTATTGCAGCAAGTTCTCTGAAGTTTGCTCACTTTTCATTTTAAGTTTACTGAACATTCTGCCTCTCATTCTCTTAGTTTTTCTTTATTGTAAATTAACATGCCAGCAGCTTAAGGCTACAATTTGGATAACACAAGAGCAGTTCCTAAGGCATCTACAACACAATTCCAGATCTCTTGCCAAGGATCTCTGTTTTATTTGTCCATAGGCTAGTTCTTAGAAGGATGGGAATTCAAAACGTCTAGAAATCTCTGCTCCTAGATCCCTGCTATCTACTATACAGGTAATATAAGAACATAAGAACATAAGAGAAGCCTTGCTGGATCAGGCCACAGCCCATCTAGTCCAGCATCCTGTCGCACACAGTGGCCCACCAAATGCTCATGGGCATCTCAAGCAGAGACAAGGACAAACCTTCTCCTGCTCTCGAGTCCCAGCAAATGGCCTTAGAAGCACCCCAGTTCCTCCCCCCCCCCTAGCCTGAAGGATGCACCTAGGCATTCGTGTTAGCCAAAGCATCTAGATCTGGAAATGAGCCATTCTACTGTCAGACTAGTTTGTGAACAGGAAGACAGATGGTTGTAAGAAGGTAGTAGAGAGTATGCAGGAAAGAGGGAAAGTGGTGTGTAGCCTGGCCAAAGGAACTCCATCTTTATTTATACCCTCCAATCACAACAAGGGTAGATATGTCAGCTGAGTAGTCTTTGCACAAATCAGAAGATAACTATCATAGAAGTGCAAACTAAGTACAGCTCTAAACAGAAAGAAAAAGAAAGATAAATTTGCCCTGCCCTTGATGCATTATGTTTTTTTCCCATTCTGATAAGCATTTAAGAATTCTTGAATGTTATAAATTAAGCTACTTCATGTACAATTCTTATTCTTTTGTAATTTGGCATAACTGAATGTTAAAATAATTTTGTTTTAAAGAAATAGAGTGTCAAAAGAGTTGAACCTTTCCTATTCAAGGTAGCTGTAACAAAACAGGATTTGTTGTGATCTGTAGTATAAAGGCTGTGTGGGTCTCTAGCTTTCTAACTACAAAGCAGGTATTTCTGAGACTGGCTTTCCTAAATATATATACACATATACTACCATACATTGTGTCTGCAAAGAGCCTCTGCAGGCACAGACTTGCCGATGTCTCAAACCTATCTTCAATTTCATAGGGATCCTTAATTTGCCCATAACATCAGACCAAAGATCTGATCCTGGCCAGTTTTGTTTGCTTATTGCATTTGTATCCCAGTCTTCGTCTCAAGGTCCCAGGGTAGGTGCAGCATACAGTGTCTTCCTTGATGGCTTATGGGAGTGAAAGTAAAAGCTTTGATAAAAACATGCTGTGATAAATAACTGTACCAGGAACCAGGGCCCGAGCGCCCCTTGCACCCCAAAACCCTGCGTCCCTGCTGGTACGGACCGAGCGATGTCACACGAGACCTTTGTGGAGTTTTTGTGGTTTATTTAAAAATAAGAAAAGTTCAAAAGATTGAGCAGGTATACGATACAAAAAAGCCTTCAGCAAAATAAAAGCTTCTTCATGCATTTGCATGAGGCATAGCCTTGTTACAAAAGCATCCAAGCATCTACTTGCCTTATGGTAGCATAGCAAAATACAGTTCAAGGAGCACGAGCATGTACAGAGTTCAATGAATAAGGCATAAGGAAAAAGTCAGGTTCAGAATAATACCAAACAGAGAAGATATCTATGGATGGAATACATTCCCACTATATTCACCTTTCAGGCTAAATCACATGACACGCACAAGCCAATAAGCAATGTACAAGCTGAGGCCACTTTGGTAGGTAATTGTTTTGAGAACTTGCCCTTCTCCTCCCAATTGACTTCACAGGCTTCCAATTAACGTTATCTTGTCCTTGGAGTGCCAGGTGCTTTCCAGCTCCAGGCAGAATTTACAGTTTGGGGTAGAACATTCCATTTCGAGACTTTTCTCACAGACTAGATGTTACCAGCAAAATTCTAAAATGGCAACGGTTTGGTTCTTTCTTTTTTACACAATATAATTGGGTTTCAGGCCTCCTGCTACACGCCCCCCCTTAGGTTAAAATTATAACCCTATGGGTTTAATTATAACCTTCTACAACTAAACAATAAGCATTGAGGTAGAAATGTATATATAGCAGCATTTTTTTACAAGTTTGACATGACACAGTTTACAGAAAAGAAAAGATTGGTTAGAACAGATTCAATACCAGGTAAATACAAAACAGCATTTCATTTCATACACCTACTGAGTGCATCTGCCAACAAGTTAGACTTCCCACTCAAATGTTTAACCTTAAAATCAAAATCCTGCAAACTTAGCGCCCATCTTAGTATCCTGGCATTACTGCCCCTCATCCGGTCTAGGAAAACTAAAGGATTGTGATCCGTTTCAATAACAAATTGGGCACCCATCAGGTAAGGAGTTAGCTTCTTTAGGGCCCATACTATTGCCAAGCATTCCTTTTCAATCGTGGAGTAGGCCATCTCTCTGGGTAACAACTTGCGGCTTAGGAAAACAATTGGGCGTATTTCTTCACACCCGATCCGTTGTCCAAGGACACATCCGAGCCCCCGTTCACTTGCATCTGTTTGCACAATAAAAGGGTGTCGGTAATCTGGTGTAGCCAGAATCGGTGCATTTATCAAGCATTGCTTTAAGTTGTTAAAAGCTTCCCGACATTCTACTGTCCACTTGACCTCCGTACTGGCCCTCTTCTTGCACAAATCAGTCAAAGGTGCAGCGATTTGGGAAAAATTTGCAATGAACCTTCTGTAGAAACTTACTACCCCTAAGAAACTTTGCACCTCTTTCTTCGTGGTAGGTACAGGCCATCGTGTAATGCTTGAAACTTTAGCTTCTGATGGTGAAACTTTACCATTCCCCACGTAATGCCCCAAGTAAGCAACTTGATTACACGCAAATTGGCATTTGTCAGGCCGCAGGGTTAAACCGGCCTCGTCCAGCTTCTGCAAGGTCTTTCTGACGTCCCTTAAATGATCCTGAAAGTCACCATTCGTTGCTATGGCTATATCATCTGCATAGGCAAATGCACACGGCAAATCTCTCAATACATGATCAATCAAGCGCTGAAATGTCTTTCCTGCATTCTTTAACCCAAACGGCATTCGGTTGAAACGAAACTGTCCTAAATGACACACAAAGGACGTTTTATCTTTGGACTCCTTGTCCATCTCTATTTGCCAGTATCCTTTAGAAGCGTCAAGCAAGGAGATGTACCTAAATCCTCCCAACTTTTCAATGAGGGCATCAAGTCTTGGTGCAGGGTAAGGGTCACCCAGAGTTACTTCATTTAACTTTCTATAATCAACACAGAGTCTATATTCAGGATTACCTTCCGCATCCAGGCTAGACTTCCGTACCATCACTATAGGGGATGCCCAATGTGCGGTGCTTGGTTCAATCACCCCCCACTTCAGCATTTGCTCAATCTCCTTTTCAACAATCTTCCTCATGGGTTCATTCAAAGGGTAGGGCCTAGCAGTTACAGGTTGAGCTAGCCCCGTCTCAATGCGATGGTTAAATTGTTTGGTATGGCCTGGTTCATCTCTAAACATGTATTTGAAACGAGAAAGCAATGCCCACAGCTGGCCTTGTTCTCCCTCTGTCAATTTCTCTGAGATTTTAACTGCTTCCAACGGCGTTTGTTCACCGTAATGTAAATAAGCCACACTCTCCTCCTCCTGATCTGCAAATTCGGCTACCAGACAGGGATGCATTTGAGCATGAGAGTCCCAAAATCTCTTAAGCCTGTTCACATGGAATGTAGATTGAGCACCGTTCTCATCAGCTACTAAGTAGTTATTGCGCGGCAAAACTTTCTCAACGGAGAAAGGACCTTCCCACCGAAGGGTTAACTTGTTAACATGGTCTGGTTTTAAAACTAACACCTTATCGCCTTTAACAAACTGTCTTGGCTTGGCCCGAAGGTCGAAATACTCCTTCTGTTTTTTCTGGGCCTGTTGTAAATTCTCTGCTGCCAAGTCTCTCACAGTTTGCAAATTCTCTTGTAGCTCTTGCATGTAAAGGTTCACCTCCTTCGGTACAGAGTCATCAATCAGGCCCTCCCAGTTCATTTTTAGGAGTTCTAACGGGCCTCTCACATCTTTCCCAAAGACCAATTGGTTCGGGCTGTAACCCAAACTTTCACTCTTTGCATCACGGATGGCGTACATAATAAAAGACAGATACTGATCCCATAAATTTGGATTTTTGTGGCAAAACTTCGTAAGGGTTCGAGCTACAATTCCCACATACCGTTCCACGAGACCGTTTGCGCTGTGATTGTACAGTAAGACAGGAGAGAAATCAATTTGGGCTATTTCAAATACTTTCTCCATAAGCTTGCTAGTAAAGTTCGTGCCTCTATCTGAAATCACCTTGAGCGGGAAACCGAAAACTGAGGCAAAATCTAAAAAGCATTTTGCAATACCGGTAGCTGTGATCCTCCTTAGTGGATAGGCTGTCACAAACCTACTTGCGTGATCGACAAACAAAACAATAAATTTCTTCCCAGTACGGCTTGGCGGGAGGGGGCCTAGGACATCAGTACTTATAGTTTCAAATGGAGTTTTTATGACTTGATAATTCATTAACTCAGCCCTTGCCTTGTCATTTACATGTCCAACCTTTTGGCAAGTTTCACACCTCTGGCAGTATTCTCTGACCTCTTTAGTTATATTAGGCCAATAAAATCCCCTCTGGATCCTCTCCTGTGTTTTGTTTTTCCCAAAGTGTCCCGCATACAAGTTCTTGTGGCTAGCATCCAAAATTTCTTTCCTGAAATCACTGGGCACCACCAATTGACAAACTCTTTGAGCCAAATGTTTCTTAGGTAGATATTCACGATACAAAAGGCCATCCTTCCAAAAAAAATCAACTTCACCTGGGCTCAGGTCTGCTTTTGGACTCATTTTTGCCTCTTGCCTGCACGGCTGTAGAGTTGGGCAATTTGCCTGAGCTTCCCTGAATCGCTGAGAAGCTCCAAACCGGTCTTTATCCCCCTCAAAGGAATTTCCCTCCTCCTCCTCCCTTTCAGGAGGTTTCTGCTCAGTGAGGGACTTTTCTTCCTGCATTTCTAACTCCCTCTGCTCCTCGGCTTGTGCTTTAGCTTGTGACCGTGTAATAGCCCCCATTGCACATTGACCCCTGGTTCTAAAAAGAAGGTCTGCCCCCACAATAAATTTGGTCCGACCCTGCTTGTGCCCCATACAAATCAATTCACCAGAAAAAGATTCATAGCGGACATGGATTTTAAAAATGGGAACTTGGATAGCTTCTGACTCAAACGGGTCTACCACAATCCTTCCGAGTGATTTACAACCAATCTGCTTAATTATATCATACGATAAAGAACTTAAATCTGCACCCCCATCCAGGGACGCTTGAAGCTCCCACTTTCCATTTATCACAACCCGTTTAGATCTCATTTTAGCCACCCACTCCCTCTGTTCAACAGGTGCTATATCAGAATAGTTTATACATCTGTTTACTGATGCTTTGGTACTTGCACTCAAGACGGCGGCTGACTCTCCTTCTTCTGCGGATCTCTTGGCTTTGCGGGCGTCGAGTTGTTCTTGGGTTGGCCATGGTCGTGTGCACGTGCGGCTCTTAACAATCTGCTCCGGGCCGATGTCTTGGGACCCCTCCGAAGCTGTTTCCCACTCCCAGTCCTCGGCTGGGGCGAGAATCTGCTCCCGGGGTTCCGCTTGCTTGACTCTAGCTGCCTCAGATTTCTTCAGCTGGTTACAATCACGTTTGAAATGCCCTTTTTGGCCGCATTGGTAGCAGGTTGCAGGCGTAGAAGAGCTCAGCGGCTTGCCCTGCCCTTGTGAAGGTGATTCCCTCGGTGATCCCGGTCTGCTCCCCGGTTTACGCTGCCCCTCCGGTTGCTTGGGCTGGAACTGCGGCCTCCGGCTGAAACTTTTGTCCCACTTCGGCTTAGTGGGCGATCTCCCTTCCCGTTCCTCAAGGATGCTATCATTAAAAGCTGCCAACTGCTCCACATCCGACGGGTTCCTTGTCTTAATCATCTCAGCTATGTCGGTCGGCATGATGGTTAAAAATTGCTCTCTGGCCAATAGGTCAGCGACCTCCTTAAGGGTAAAGTCCTTAACGGCACCTTTCAGCCACGCTCTGCTAGCTCGGCGTAGCCTTGCCATAAGGGCACTGGCCGTCTCCCCCGGTTTGCGGCGTGCCTTACGAAAGTCTCTGTGGAGGTTCTCCACGGTTTTCCCATACCTCTGCAGGGCCAAGGTGCGAAAATCCTTGTAGGTGAATTTACCATCTGCCTGCAGGTCTCCCATAACGTTAATTAATTCGCCCGATACCCGGGACCATAGAATGTCAATATAGGCACTCTCAGGGACCTTGTGACTCTTACAAGCCCCTTCAAAGACATTGAGGAAACTGGCCACATCATCCCCAGGTTTAAAACTTGGGAAGCTACGTTTTTCCCATGGGGGTTTGTAGTCTCTATCCTCTTGCCTCACCACTATAGTTGCCAAAGTCTTTAAAATGGCTTTCATGTCATCCTCAGGGTTGTCTGGGGTTCGGGACCTCGACCTAGCCTTCAGGACGGCTCCCCCTTGTTCCCCTTCGGACTTACTCCAGAACGGACGGCTTAATGGCTTGGAGTTGCCTGCCTCTTCTTCCTCGCTGCATTCTCGGCGTTCTTCCTCCTTTACTCGTTCTTGCTCCTCTCCATCGGAGATAGATTCCTCCCCAGAGGTTACCTCGTGCTCCTGCTGGTCTGTTTTCTCCAGCGTAACAGTAATTTCTTCGACTTGACTGCTCCTCGAATTCCTTCCACTGGCCATTCTGCTTGCCAAGGAATCTTCGTACTCTGCTCAAAACAAAATATCCAAGGGCTACCTCTCTCCAGCCCTCCAAATAAACCACTCCACAAACATAAAAAAGGACCAAGTCCTCACACTGCAGAAGACTACCCCGGGTTCTTCCGTCCTTGCAGATACAACCTTCTGCCAAGGCTCTCGACCTCTTCGTCTCTCTGCTTCACCAGCGTTCTAGATCCGGCTGCCTTCCAGGTTCTGGATCCCGCTGTCTGCCACCATGTACCAGGAACCAGGGCCCGAGCGCCCCTTGCACCCCAAAACCCTGCGTCCCTGCTGGTACGGACCGAGCGATGTCACACGAGACCTTTGTGGAGTTTTTGTGGTTTATTTAAAAATAAGAAAAGTTCAAAAGATTGAGCAGGTATACGATACAAAAAAGCCTTCAGCAAAATAAAAGCTTCTTCATGCATTTGCATGAGGCATAGCCTTGTTACAAAAGCATCCAAGCATCTACTTGCCTTATGGTAGCATAGCAAAATACAGTTCAAGGAGCACGAGCATGTACAGAGTTCAATGAATAAGGCATAAGGAAAAAGTCAGGTTCAGAATAATACCAAACAGAGAAGATATCTATGGATGGAATACATTCCCACTATATTCACCTTTCAGGCTAAATCACATGACACGCACAAGCCAATAAGCAATGTACAAGCTGAGGCCACTTTGGTAGGTAATTGTTTTGAGAACTTGCCCTTCTCCTCCCAATTGACTTCACAGGCTTCCAATTAACGTTATCTTGTCCTTGGAGTGCCAGGTGCTTTCCAACTCCAGGCAGAATTTACAGTTTGGGGTAGAACATTCCATTTCGAGACTTTTCTCACAGACTAGATGTTACCAGCAAAATTCTAAAATGGCAACGGTTTGGTTCTTTCTTTTTTACACAATATAATTGGGTTTCAGGCCTCCTGCTAATAACAAAATATAAAAAAGTATAAGGGGGAATAATAAATTCAACACGGATAAATTGCACAAATTAGGAGTCAATATTAAATCAATCCTAATAGTAATAATAGTCATTTACAAATTAAAAATCAGTGTGAGAATGACCACAGTGCAGAATAATTAGATATGAATGACAACAATGAGCAAAGTATGCCTGTGGAAACATTGATTACAAGGCATTTTCTACTTGTGTTCCTACTTCCAGAACTCCGGGTGCATTTACCATTCTAGGGTGTCCTTGGGTGTTTTTCCACCGTGCACCTTTAATCTGGATCTAAGAAGATCCGGATCTAAGGAATGGGTACTTCCCTTAATCTGGATCTAGTAGACCCGGATTAAGGAAAGTACCCAGTGCGTTTCCATGGGTGGTCTAGCACCCAATAGCAATGGGTGCTAGTCTCCCTGCTGTGGAAACACCACAACACCCATTTGCAAATCTGGATTGACCCACAAGGGGTCTGCCTGTCACCCCAGGTGTTTTGGGGGACAGGGGGTGCAATCTCCCTCTGAAGTCCCTCTGAAGTTGCCTTTGGAGGTTAGCAAAAGCTCCGAAGTCCCTCCAAAGGCAACTTCAGAGATTAGCAAAGGCTCCAAGGACAAACCCCTTGCGAGAGCTTGCGTATTAATTAGCTCCTTGTGAGCAGGGATGAGTCAGCCTCATTAATATGTACCTCTTTCCATGCCTGAAGGTAACAAGATGAGTCAGCCTCATTAATATGTACCTCTTTCCATGCCTGAAGGTAACAATCTGCTTTGTTCTCCCTTTGTTCTTCGAGGTTTGTCTTCGGAGCCTTTGCTAATCTCCGAAGTTGCCTTCAGAGGGACTTTGGAGCCTTTGCTAATCTCTGAAGGCAACTTCAAAGTAACTTTGAAATGGCTTTGAAATGACTTCGAAGCCTAGGTTTTGGGGCACCCCCCCCATGGGTGCCCCCTCCCCCTAGCCTCCTCTAGACCCCATTGCCAAACTAACATGGAAACAGCCTCCCTTTAATCTGGATTTTCTGGATGTAGAGCCCATTAATGTAGATGTACCCATGTGATCCGGATTTCCCCAGCTGCGGTGGAAACAAATGTGTCCCAAATGGGTGCCATGGTGGAAATGGGGTCATCTGGCTCACACCCTAATGGGTCCTTAATGGGTGCAAAAATGGTACATAAGAACCTAAGAACATAAGAGAAGCCTTGCTGGATCAGGCCACAGCCCATCGAGTCCAGCATCCTGTCGCACACAGTGGCCCACCAAATGCTCATGGGCATCTCAAGCAGAGACAAGGACAAACCTTCTCCTGCTCTCGAGTCCCAGCAGATGGCCTTTGAAGCGCCCCAGTTCCTCCCCCCCCCCAGCCTGGAAGATGCATCTAGGCATTCGTTCTAGTAGCCATTGATACATCTGTCATCCATAAATTTGTCTATCCCTACCTTAAAGCCATCCAGACTGGTAGCTGTCACCACCTCTTCCGGCAGCACATTCCATAAGCCAATGACCCTCTGGGTGAAGAAATACTTCCCCCTGTCAGACCTTATTCTCCTACCCATCAGCTTCATAGAGTGCCCCCTGCTTCTAGTGTACTTTCTGCCAATGGAGAAACACCCATAGTCATCCCAAACAGACAGCCACTGCTACCTCATCTCCATTTTTGATGGCATCAGGTGACTTAGAAGCAATCACATAAACATGTACCCTAATAGGTAAAAATAGTAAATACTGAGTTATACATAACTAGTGCATTTTGTGAGGAGTTCCTGTAACAATGAATCTCTGGGGAGCTCGTAATATTTCAACAATTAAACTTCTTGAAACCTAAATGCCTTCAAAACGTCAACTATTATCAGTGTGCATTAGGATCAGCACAAGAAGGGGGAAGTGCTACAGCCCTAGGTCTTCCCTCCTTTCACATGGAAAGAATAATACTATAGATCAGTGGTTCTCAACCTGGGGGTCGGGACCCCTTTGGGGGTCAAACTACCCTTTCAGAGGGGTCACAGCAAGTCTCCCACCTCCCTTCCGTCCCACTTCCAACGCTGCTCTACCCCCGTGGTTGGGGTCTCCACAACATGAGGAACTCCATTAAGGAGTTGCGGCATTAGGAACGTTGAGAACCGCTGCTATAGATAGATTCTTTAGGGCCTTTCCACATTCACCTGTGAAGCAGTTCCCTTCTGTACCTTCATAGAGTCCAATGGAGGCCACATCCACTGGTATGCAGTGCCTGCATTGGATGGAATATAGACTGGGCTTCTGGGAAATGTCAAACACTCAAGAGGTGGTGTAACAGGTGGTCTAACAAGTCCTAAACCAGACCATGGTGTGTGTGGATGTGTGTTGTCCCAAGAGCAAGGCTATGGAACTTTGGTGTAGCGAGGTCTCTGGCTCTTGGGAACACAGCCTGAACAAACAAACCTATCCACAAACTTTTCAAGGCTTTATTTGTTACAAACACAAACAAAACATGAAACTGAAATACTTGTGTAGTCTTCTTTAAATGCCTTGATTCCTGTGGTAGACCATCTCTGTTTTCTGTAGCTTTACTCTTGTATTTCTGGTGGATCAAGGCTTGTATTTTTTGTCAAAGGAAACTGCTCTTTCCAGATCTGAATGGCTGAAACTCACTACACACAAAACTGAATCTAGCTGAAGAGTCAGTATAGGACCCTAGAATTTCTCCACAATCCTTTTCTCTCTTAAAGCTATAGATCTCTATTTCCCTCCTGAACTACTACATAGAAAAGCCTACAATATCTTTAACAAAGATGCTCTGGAGGCATGGCAGGATGCCTTCATGTTCCAGTTTAGCAGGGAAACCATTTTGATGGCTAGGTAAAGTGCATCACCAAAATTAATCCTTGGGGGTTGGAACATTTGTTCCTGCCTATCAGAGTTTGGACAGGGTGGCTCTGAACCTTATGTAAGTGTTAAGGCTGGCATGGAGGCTACCTCAGAACATCCATCCAAATGCAGATGGTGTTTTTTTCTGGGAAATGTGGACCTGTCCAGTTGGTGGACCATTTCAGCTGACTAGGTCTCACTGGAGTGACTCAGAAAACACAAGTGTGCAGAAATGGCCTTACTGTGCAGGCTGCTCCCCATATGTCTCCATTTTGCACTGTCAAATTCAAACAGCAGTCTTCAAAACTGATAGTAGGGAGAGTGATTTGAAGAACTCATAGATCTTCAAGCCACTCTGATGCTACAGCTCTATAATGATACTTATGGTGGCATGGTAGAGGAAGAGCACAGAGTTTGTGCAGATACTGCATTCTTCCTCCACAGTGAATGCTCAGTAGGGTGTTGTGCTTTCAAAGCAGAACATGTATTGTGCAGAAGCTGCCTATGACACAGTTTATATATTCACTGCTGACTCGTAATTTTGCAGCAAAAAGCCACATGCTTGAGCTCTTATCAGTAACCAAGTGCTGTCTCAAAGCTTACACCTGAGCTCATGAAACTTAGTCTCAAGAACTTACAGCTTTTATGGGATTTTAAACTGACAGATCATCAGAAAGGATTCATAGCAACAAAATCCTTTAGAAGTGATAAGTCTGAATACCCATTGATTCAATTTGCATATCACACACACCATTTCCCCCCTCAACATCTCTTATTGAGAAAGTTTATGAGGCAACTTTTTAAAAAAAATCATTTTCTGCATATCATGTTTTTTCAGCAGCTGGGAAATGAAATAAAGATCCCCCCGGCCTTTTCTAATCAGTTTTTGAAAAACAGTCAAAAAGTTTGCAATTATTAGTGGATTTTTAAAAAGCAATAGAAAAGCCTCACACCGTGAACTGACTTTCTATAGCTTTAGTCTTGTCTTGCCTCATCTCTCTGCCAAGATGGGAAAACATTATAGATTCAGTTTCTTTTTCCCAGGGAAATACAACACCAGGTACAAAGAGAGCTTTGTTAGGCCTTCTGTTCTTTTTGACTAGTAGATACCTTTGTGGAAGAAAATCGACATTTGTAAGGTAGGTTGAAACAGGATGCCATTTCCGTTCTGAAGAGGACCAGAGAACATAGTCCAGCTGGAGGCTGCCTCATCACTTAAAGCAAAACAGCTAATGATCTGACCCACAGCTGTAAATGCCAGATGCCTAAACTTCAGATATTTAACTGCTCTTTCTCTCTGTGTATCTCTCTCTTTCCTTTCAAAGGAGGAGGAGAGTTGGCTTTTCTATCCCGCTTTTCTCACACATTAAGGGAACTCAAAGCGGCTGACAAAGCTTTCTATTCTTCCCCTCACAACCGGCATCCTGTTAGGTAGGTGGAGCTGTGAGAGCTCAGAAGAGAGCTGTGACTAGCCCAAGTTCACCTAGCTAGCTTTGTGGAGGAGTGCAGAATCAGTCAAGATATTGTTTCCTTAGACCAAACTGGTTCCTGGTATTTGTATATTTCAAGGAATAAAATATTGGAGACCTTGTGCCTTGGGACTGTGGACAACATTGCTTTATGGTTGTTTTACTGCTGTTTGTGATCATCAGCCAGCTAGTCGAGTCAGAATTAAAGGGATAGGTTGGCCTGAGAGTGAGAAATCCTACACTAATGTCAGTGTGGCATTGCCTCTGCCTTGGGGAGGGGAGGCAGTAGTAACTTGGGGACAGTTCTGAGGGTGATCCTCAGTTGCCCCCATGATGACATGTAAACACAGGCCTAAGTGTCTATCCTCTTCCCACAGGAACTTGAATGCTGCTACCTTCCTTTTGATCATTCTTGATCCTTACGATTCAGGCTTCATCCAGACAGGTTGTAAAAGCTAGAATTATCTGGGACTATGTTTGGATTGCTACATATTTCTGAGGCAATCCCCAAATAGCCCCAGGATATTAGGGTGATATCCTTCAATAATGTTACTGTAGGATGATCAACTCCCAATCTGGGCTTTAACAAAAAAGCAAAAGGACTTACCTGTTCTAGACGCCTGTTCATGCAATCCACCATCTTAGGAATGGCTACTGTGCATGTGCAGAGCCAAACCAGGCCTAAAATGGCAACAGCACATGCATGGGGATAGTGATGATGCACTTCTGGGTATTTCACATGGCCAAAATGCCCAGAGGGAAGCATCACACTATCACAGAAGTGATGTCTAGACAGGTAAGTCCCTTTGCTTACTCTCCACTGATAATTAGCCATCTGGGCAACAGGCAATTATTATGGAATAGGTTTATTCTGGAATATCACTAAATAACAGTATATTTAGTACATATGCAAAGAATTCTTGTGAAGGTCATCTTGTGATTTAAGCTGATGCCTGAAGGAGAAAATAAGCATCCCTAATTTTTTATTATATAAAATAAGTTAGCTAAAAGAGTGCAAGTGCTTGCATTGGGAAGATGAGTTATTCCATCAGCCAAAGGCCAGGGTGAAGAGGTACAGTACAATCAAAGAAGGGCATAATGGAGGAAATGCTGCCTTGTGTGTAAAATATAACTTTGAATTGAGTTATATTGTCCTCAGAATTGCTGTGGGTAGGGATACTGGATCAGAAAAGTACCTTAATACTGAGGTTGTACTGTTATTCTCCAAATCAAAATGCTCAATGAGACCTGGAAATGGTGAAGAAAATGAGAGATGTGAAATATGCCAAGGAGGAAGGGGGAATTAGCACTTGGATGAAAAATGAAGTCCAGATGTACCCCAGCATCCCAGAAGTAGCTTTGTGCATGCCAGACGATGCCAGACCATAGTCATTTTAAAAACACTTTGAAATTTGAAACCAACATCAGCAAGATAAGGAGAGTTGAACAACTCTTTGAGCTAGGGATGTGCATGAATTTATTATTATTATTATTATTATTATTATTATTATTATTATTATTATTATTATTATTATTATTATTATTATTATTATTATTATTATTATTGTGATGATGTAAAACAGCAGTTACACACAGCAAACGAGATGACTATGCTGGATTTCGTATTATATCACTAGTCGGGCACTTCCCAAGCACCTAGGACTGTGTGATGTATCGGCAAATTATGCGAGCAGACCCCAGCAAAGTGACTTTTTGAAGTTGGCAGATGGATATTTTGTCAATGCCAATGGTTTTTAGGTGCCCACTGAAATCTTTTGGCACCGCGCCCAGTGTGCCAAGGATGACTGGGACCACTTTCACTGGTTTTCGCCAGAGTCGCTGTAGTTCAATTCTCAGATCTTCGTATCTGGTGAGTTTCTCCATCTGTTTTTCCTCAATTCTTCTGTCACCCGGAATAGCAACGTTGATTATCCACACCTTCTCTTTCTCAACAATTGTAATGTCAGGGGTGTTATGCTCCAGTTTTCTGTCAGTCTGAAGCCTGAAGTCCCAAAGTAGTTTTGCCTGTTCGTTTTCAACCACTTTTTCTGGCTTGTGATCCCACCAGTTCTTTGACACTGGCAGATGATACTTTTGGCACAAGTTCCAGTGGATCATTTGTGCTACAGCATTGTGTCTCTGCTTGTAATCAGTTTGTGCGATCTTCTTGCAGCAGCTGAGTATATGGTCGATTGTTTCATCCACTTCTTTGCAGAGTCGGCACTTTGGATCTTCTCCTGATTTTTCAATTCTGGCTTTGATGGCATTTGTTCTTATTGCTTGTTCTTGTGCAGCAAGAATCAGTCCTTCTGTTTCCTTTTTCAATGTTCCATTCGTAAGCCAAGACCAGGTCTTTTCCATGTCCACTTTGCCTTCGATCTTCTCCAGGAACTGCCCATGCAGTGCTTTATTGTGCCAGCTGTCCCTTCGGCATTGAACTGCAGTTTTCCGGTACTGGTTCTTAGTTTGCTGCACCTTGAGAAGCTTCTGGTTGTTGACTTCAATCAAAGCTGATTCTTTGCTTTCTGCCACGTTATCTGCTAATGCATGCTTCTCTTCTTCCACTGTTTGCTTCACTTGCAAAAGTCCTCTACCGCCTGCTTTCCTGGGCAAGTACAGCCTGTCGACATCACTCCGAGGATGTAGTGCATGGTGGATCGTCATCAGTTTTCTGGTTTTTCTGTCTAAGTTGTCCAATTCCAACTGAGTCCAGTTCACAATTCCCGCAGTGTATCTAATGACTGGTATGGCCCAGGTGTTTATGGCCTTAATGGTGTTACCGCCATTCAGTTTACTTTTCAAGATTTTTCTTGTCCTTTGGATATATTCTTTACTGACCACAGATTTCACATGGCCATGCTTAATGTTATCCAGTTGCAAGATGCCAAGGTATTTGTAGGCTTCTGCCTGGTGGGACCTGATGGCTTGACCATTTGGCATTTCAATGCCCTCACTTTCAGTAATCTTCCCCTTCTTCAGTGCCACTGTGGCACATTTGTCCAGGCCAAACTCCATACTGGTGTCACTGCTGAATATTCGCACTGTGTTGGTCAGTGACTGGATCTTGATTTCAGATTTTCCATAAAGCTTTAAGTCATCCATGTACAGTAGATGTGAGATTTTCTGTGAATTCCTGGCAGTTTGATAGCCCAGGTTTGTTTTCTTTAGGATGAGTGACAGTGGGATCATAGCGATGATGAAAAGGAGTGGGGACAATGAATCCCCCTGGAAGATGCCCCTTTTGATGTTGATCAGTCCATAGCTTTCATTTCCGACAAAAAGCTCAGTCTTCCAGCGTTTCATCGCACTTTCTATAAATTTGGTGATGTTCTGACTGATCCCAATGGTTTCCAGGCACTTTGTGATCCAACCATGTGGCAGTGAATCAAAAGCTTTTTTATAGTCGATCCAAGTCATATGCAGGTTTGTTTTTCAGCTTTTGCAGTTCTCCAGAATCATTTTGTCAATCAGTAGCTGGCCTTTTGTGCCCCTGCTTCTCCGTTTGTTTCCTTTTTGCTCTACTGGCATGATGTTGTTGTCTTTGAGGTAGTCTTGAATCCTGTCTGCTATTATGCCTGTCAGCAGCTTGAGCATAGTAGGTAGACAAGTTATCGGCCTATAGTTTCCTGGTGTGGCTCCCTTTGCTGCATCTTTCCGTATTAAGTATGTTTTGCCAGTTATTAGCCATTCACTGATGTTTCCTGTTTGCAGCATTTCATTGAACAGTTCGGCCATTTTTGCATGCAGGCTGGTCAGGTATTTGAGCCAGAAGCCATGCAACTGATCAGTGCCAGGGGATGTCCAGTTCTTCACTTTCTTCACTCTTTTCGTGACCATTTCAGGTGTTATTTCCAGCTGCTGCATTTTGTTCTTGGAGAATTTCTTCTCGAAATCCTTTATCCACCCAGCAGTTTTGTTGTATTCTTTTTCAGCCTCCCAGAGATCTTTCCAGAAGTTGGTTGTTGCTTCTTTCTCTGGCTTTTCAATTTTCTTGTCTACTTGCTCATGCAGGCTGTGGTAGAACTGCCTCTGATTAGACTGGAACATTTGGTTCTGCCTGTACTGGATGATTCTTGCTTCATATGTTTCGATTTTCCTGGCTGTAGCTGTTATCTACTGTTTCACGATTTCCAAAGCTTTATCAATTTTCCTTGTATTCAGCCAGTATTTTTTGATCAGATGTTCTTTAGTCTTCTTGTTGTTCAGTTTCTTCTCCTTCATGTTTTTTAGGTTGCTGGCATCTGATCTCAGGCTTTTTATTTTCAGTTCCAGTCAAACTTTCCACTTTGGCTTTCCAGTTGATTTTCTAGTTGGTTTTGGTTGCAGTAACCCTAGTTCTTCTGTTACTATCACAGCTGTACTGTAGGCGAGCTGGTTCAGTTCTTTGATTGTTGCTACCTGAACAGTTACAAGGGCAGAGTTGATGTCATTCATCAGTGGGACGAGTCATTTTCTGCCTATAGTTTTTAGGGTTGGCAGTCGCTTTTGCTCTGTACTTGATGCTGTATGAGCCATTATTCTGTCCTTCAGTTCCTGCTGTCTTTGAGACAATGTGCCAGGTGTTTCATCCACGACTTCATGTTGCTGTTCTTCCTCTTCTTGCAGAATTTCCAGATTTTTATCAGGTTCAAGTTGATCGGTGATTCCTGGTCTTGTTGGAGCTTCTATTGCTGCCACAATAGGCTGCGGTGCTTCAGTTTCATTAGTTTTTTGTATTTCTTCCTGTTCAGCTTCACTGAACACTTTAGTCCCGCTTATGAATCTTCTCTGATCAGCTAGCCGCAGTTCTGTTATCTTCGAGTCTGGGTATTCTTGTTTCCATAGCTGGTGCATCCGTTTTTGATAGCCTCGTTTTCCAGGTTCTGATTTGTAGTAGCACTTCATGACTATACGATTCTCTGGCCTTGAGAATTTCTGCCGCTTGTTTGTGGATTTTGTTCCTGTAGACCATTTGTCGACGGTTGCCCAGGTTCCTCAGCAACCACCGCGGTCCTTTTTATCCTGGGCGACGACCGAGCCAGTATAGACTTCTTTTTTGTTTGTGTCTCCATTGTGATAAATGGGTTGGGTGCACTTAGTCTGGCTCCTCTCCTTCGACCACTCTGGCATGGTTGAACCTGCCAGTAGTTTGCACTACCGCCGGCCCAGCTCTCAGATTCATTGGAGCACTCAAGCCCCACCGCCACGACAAGACCACACCCATTGGGGGGATGATGATGATGATGATGATGATGATGATGATGATGATGATGATGATGATGATTAGGCATTTGATTCATATCAAATGCAAGAAAATTCATATTCATCTGAATAGGTCCCCTTCAAATGTGGCAAGATTAGAATTTGATACAAATGTTCCATAAAAATTTGATAAGAATGTCTGATACAAAATCCCATACATATCCGCTATTTATTTGCTAGGAACATGTCAAATCCATCATGAATCCACTTTGAATCCGCTCTCAATCCACTTTGAATCCACTCTGGATCCACTGCAGATGTGACTGGGGCAGCTGCTTACCTACCTCCCAGGTTTACAAATGTAGCAAAGCTGTGTATGAATGTATTGTAACATTCAATTCAAATCTGAATGTCAATATTTGAATGTGCCAACATTTGATTTGAATCTAAATGTCTGGATTCAGTCAAATTCATAAAAATAACGAACAACACAAATATATGTGCATATCTCTACTTTGAGCCCTTCAGTCTCCTTCACCACTACAGCACCTTAGCAGAGCTTGTAGCAGCACAAGTCATGGCTATGGAATAGTCTTCCCCTTGAGGTGTGTCAGGCTTCTTCACTGTATATGTTTAGGAAGGCAGTGAAGACTAACCGCTTTGTCTGGCCTTTGGTTAAATGGGAATATACTGTCTCTTCCCACTTCACAGACATTTGTCCCAATATATACTGTTACTGCTTTAATATATGTTTTATTTTAAATGTTGTTACCCGCCCTGAGACCTTTGGGAATAGGGTGGGATAGAAATACTAATAATAAATAAAATAAATCTGAGTGGACAGTGTGCCTTTTCCCTGTTTTAGGATGAAGGTACAATGTCAAGCAGAGACTTTGGCCTCTGTGTGGATTCAGCCAAGGTCTGTTCCAGGGAAGATAGTGGAAATCATTATTAAAAATTAAATTGTCAAGGATTTGGAGGCATGGGAGTTGCTCAAATGTACCCAACTGCTGGGAGATTGTGAGCAGGGCAGTGGTGTGTTGGTGTCTTGCTAATGGACTTCAGAGCCTTTTCTTATTTTATGGCTCCACCTCTACTTCTGGTGGATGTGGCTTCATTTAGAGCAGATAGTGGGAGGTTCCACTTCTCCATTTCAAAGCTAGGAGGCACAGTTTTCTGCAGTGTCTCCATGTAGGATGGGAAGAAACCACCTTGCAATGGAGGCACCTCTGCAAGCAGTCATGCCAGAAAACTGCCGATGCAAGTGCTTCAGTCTTTTCACTGTTGCTGAAACTGGAGCCAGATGGCAATAGAAGCTTATATTATTTTAGAATATAAGAGGAGCCCTGCTGGATCAGGCTACAGCCCATCTAGTCTAGTATCCTTTCTCACACAGTGGCCCATCTCAAGGAGAAGGGAAAGGCCAAATCTTCACTTCCTTCTCTTGACTCTCTGCAAATTGCCTTCAGAAACATCCTGCCTCTCTTCTGCCTTTATATATTATGCAATGTTGCATAATTTTCTTACCCTTTTGATAGGTCAAGGAGGCAAAATATTCCACAGAAAATACAAACACTAGAAACATAATGAAAGTTATCTTGTTATAGTTATTGAGTAATAGAAGTGATATAAAAGCTACATTTTACCCAATGTGGCTATTCAAACTCTGGCTTCCATAGCAAGATTACTGTTACTAATATGATTTCATTCCTCTTACCTTATTTGCCTGCTACTGTGTTTTCTGCAAATGACATTTCTTGATTTAATTCAAACAGAATCTTTGTTCATTACAAATTCAAACAACCACTTATCTCAGCTAGTTGGTTTATCAGAACAAATGCATAACCTTATATGAACTCCATTTCTGATTCATTTTTATCAAGACTTAGCAGATTAGAACAAGACTAAAGACTGTGTAGCAAGCTTCATTAGAAAATCACTTAATTCACTACCCCTCGACACCGTTTTCAGAGCTACAATACCCAGTTCAAATGATATTATTTATGTCTAGGAAAATTTCATACGTTACCCTTTATTTTTATACTATTTTGGAATCAAAGGCAGGCAGCTTGTTTGTTCATTAAATGAAACTCAGATAAATGCCAGCTCCCAACTAGACAGTTGAACGTAGCACAAATTGAGTCAGTACTTTGTAACAAAAAAACAAAGGTATTTATTTATTTTTTTTAAAAGAAAAAGTTGCAGAACACTCACAAACATACGCACAAGTATATCCAATATTTTCAGGCAGCAGATCAAAATCAAAATTCTAGTACAACTTGGTAGTGGCAGCTTTATTTTACCAGTGGCTACCTTTCTTCAACAGAGGGAAGGAAAAGGCAGGCAGGCAGCTGAGGATGTTGGGAGGAAGAGGCTGGCAGCGGCTGCCTGCCTTCCTTTCCCCTCCCCCTGTTGAAACAGGGGGAAAGAAAAGGCTGCCCCAGTTTAAAGCCGAGCAAAGGAGGACAGCTGGTGGCCGGGCCACACCTCCTTACTCACTTACCTAGCCGGAGTGGATTCAGAGTATTGGGGGATTTAATTGGACCTCCCAATGCCGAATCCGAATCCACTCTGGATTTTAGCCCCTATGGGGATGCGTCCCATCTCAAACTTTCTTTCCTACTTATTCACCCGTCTGTCATATTTGCTTTTCTTACTGTATTTCTAGCCAAACTTGCACCTTCAGGTAACAAAGGGCCTTTTCACACTTATGGAGCAATCCAAGGCACTCACTGGATTGCCCTTCCTTGCTGGGATGTCACCACAACAGTTCCAGAGTTGACCAAGTTGTCCATGAAGTGATTCAGCTGTTGATACCTTAATAGCAGTCCACAGGCGGACCAGCAACAACTGGTACACACTAGGGACAATGTCTTCACACATCTTCTAGGTGCCTAGTTGGGCTGCATGACTGTGGCTGGCTAACTGTTTGCACCTAATGGATCTTCCTGGGTCTGAACTTGCAATGGATGCTGGTTCTGACGTTGCAATGGAGATCCAGTTGGCCATTTGAATTAGATGCAGTGCTAGAATAGACCAGAGGTGTTCCAATGAACATAATGCAAATCTCCTTTACCAGGGTCAATCCTGACTGGCCTGCACTTGTCTATTAGGACAAGTCCTGTCCGGTAGATGCAAATATAGCCTGAGTGTTAATCAATAAGACTTCTGCTACCAGAATCAAAGGACCTAAACATGCTGTGTGTGTGCTCCCATAGGGGCTAAAATCCAGGGTGGATTTGGATTCAGCATTGGGGGTTTCCATTAAATCCCCCAATACTCCGAATCCACCCTGGATTTTTGAGCCCTGTCCCCATGCCAGTTTCCTTTCCCTTGATTTTCCGGGCAAAATCCAGAGAAAGAAACCCCCTGTTCCAACAGTTTTTTTTCTGGCTGACTCGGATTAAAGCTGAGTGAAGGAGACAGCCAGCACCTGGGTGAGTGAGCAAGGGGGTGCTTCCTGGCTGCCAGCTGTCCTCCATTGCTCGGCTTTAAACTGAGGGGAAAAGGAAGGTAGGCAGCCGAGGATGTTAGGAGGTGGAGGCACCCTCTTGCCCACTTACCCAGCTACCGGCTGTCCTCATCTCTGATGCAGCATCATTGGGCAGCAGGTGGGAGGGGGAGAAAAAGGAAGGAAGGCAGCCACTGACAGCCTCCTCCTCCTCCTCCTCCTAATGTCTTTGGCTGCCTTCCTTCCAAACAGAGCCCACAGGTGCACACAAGCACACCTGTGAGCAGCAGCCAGCCTCCTCCTCCTCCTCCTCAGCTGCCTGCCTTCCTTTTCCCTCCCCCTGTTTCAACAAGGGAAAAGAAAAGCCTGGCTTGATTTAAAGGAAGGGAACAGGAAGGAAGGCAGCCGACGAGGAGGAGGAGGCTGACAGCTGCTCACAGGTGGGCTTGTGAGCACCTGTGGGTTCTGTTTGGGAATAGCCCAACATGTGGTCAGTGCTGTTCCCTGCCTCCACCCCTAACACGCAGTAGAACCCAGATTACTCCGGATCAGAGTAATCTGGGTTCACTCCATGTTGGCCTGTAGGTGGGAACGCACCCGCTGCCTTTCTGATGGTTAATTGTTGGGGTTATTGTTAAGATCTGGGAAGATTTGGAAGATTTGTCTGATACCTTCTTCACTTCCTCCACCCCAGTAATGAAACAAAAAGATTCATTGCAGAGAATCACGGGGCTATAAGAGGATTTGTAAGAATTTATACATTCCACGACTGAATACTTGTAACAGGAAAAGTAAAAAGCATTTGCACAAAATTAGACTATAATAATAAAGAAATCCTGGTAAATAAGTAATAAGAAATAAACTTCTGAGCTGAGAATGAACTAAAATTTCTGTTACTTGTGCAACATGATGCTCAAACAAGAAGAAGGAGGAGGAGGAGGAGTTGGATTTTCTACCCCGCTTTTCTCACCCATTTGGGGTGGTGGTGGTGGTGGAATCGAACCCGGTATTCCCAGATAAGAGTCTGGCTCCCTAACCACTAGACCAAACTGACTCACAAGTAACATTCCATAGTTTTGTTTTACTTTTGTTTTACTACATTTGTTTACTGCCCAACAGCAGAACTTCCTTAGCGGCTTTACCAATATAAATTAATACTACAAGGTGTACAATTATGGTATCAAAAATTAAAAACAAGCTGACAGAAGAGATCTACCACCAAAAGGTAATTTGATAAGTGTTATAGAAACAAATAAATGAAATAGTAAAGAATAATGATTATATTACATAGAAATATTGGGAAGTTAAGGTTTCATTCTGGTGCTGGAAGACTACAGCATAAGTGGTAGTTAAGCCAACTGCTTAAATTTATACCTGTGAAATTTCCCCCAAAAAAACTTCACTTTCCAAAAACAAATCATAACTTCTGATTGAATGTTTCATAGACAAATACATTACTTGCAAGGTTTAAACAACTCAGCTGAATAACCGTGTGCTCTAAAAAAGTTCAACAACATTCCAATTTATGAAGATATCTGTAATTAAAACATTCTAGCATGTCAGAATTTTTCTTTATGTTTTTCCTAGCCATTTCCTGTACATCATGTCCATATGCCAGATTTTCTAAGTGATAATTTTGCATTCTGTGCTTTCAACTTTCCAGCTCACAACAGTTTTAAATAGATATTTTAAAGGCAAAGTTGTTTCTTAGTAACTGTTTTTGGTATGAACTATATTTCTTTCTTGAGAACCATATATTGGGCTGTAATTGTGAGGAAAAGGCAGGGTCTGCCTTTCAGCATTGTGCTTGATGTGTGTTGGTGCAACTCATTTGTTCTGGGAGCCAAAATCACCTTTTAAGCTTGGGATTAGCAATGGCAGAGCTTAGATTCAGCATTGCCTAGTGAACTTTCATAGCACAACAGAAATTTGTAACCAGAGACATATGGTGTTCTTAACCACAACACTATTGTGGCTATCCCCAATGCAAAATGCAATTTCTACATATCAAATACAATATAAACATACACGGTATGGTGGGACACGCAGAGCAACTTGGTATAGTGCTATGAAGCCAGTGTACTCTATTGCGTACTCTACTATCTTGATTTGTTCTATGAAAATCTTTAAGCCAATGCAATCTAATCTTCTGCTTTCTACTTGAGTGTCAAAATAATCTATTATCATTTTTGTATTAATTGTTCACTACTAAGGATGTGGCTGAACTGGTTTGGCTGGCTCACAGTTTTCACATTGAACCATCTTGCTGTTTGAAAATAACCAGTTCAAGTTGAATCCAAACCAAAGGGTGTTACAGTGAACTGGAGTGAGTCAAGGATGGTTCACTATTTGAACCACACCACATGTTTTTGTTGTTTTTAAATGATTCAAATCAAACCTGGACCAAGGGTTGTTCAATTTGAACTAAAACACTGAATTTCTGTTTGTGCACATTCCTATTCACTATCTTAAGAACTCTTACAAATTCAACAAGGAGACACATTTGCACCAAACTTTTCCCCTTTTTAAAAAATAACTTTTGCAATCAATATGGAACTGGTACTATGGGTGTGTTCCCATTTGACTTTTAAAATCTGGGTTAGACTTTTAAAATCCAGATTCAGCACCGAGTGTGCAATCTGGTTGTTCTCATTTCCTTGAGGATAACACAGGCTGAATCTGAATACTGGCATTCCCATTCAAACTTCAAAACAAAAACAAAAACCCAGCACAGAGAAACTGGACCTTTTAATTTCCAGCCCTGTCCAACTGCTGTTAAGCATGCCCCACAGAATCAGCTGAGCGAAAGAAGAAACAATAATCCCTTTCATTCCCTTTCACGTCGGCAGTTCCCTTCCTCTGGGAAGACAGGGCAAAGCAATTCCCTTTGAAAATGGAGGCTAAGACAGCTCGCAACTCCATTTCAATTTCTCTCTCTATAAAATGGAGCCTCACAGGTTAGTTTTTTCCTGCTGTGGGAGCCTTGCTACAATGTATCTATCTCTTAAGGCTTGTGTTTTAAAAGTTTCCCTGCACTCATCTCTCTCCTAATAGCAGTGGGTTCAGAGCAGGCATGGTGAGGGAAGGGAGAGCTGTGCTCCAAAAGGGGACCGAGAACAGTTTTTGTGAGAACTTTTTTTCTGTGGATTTTTCAGGATAGTCCTCATAAAGTCTGGGAATAAAAAATAGATAAATGGGATCTCCAGATCCCAAAAACAGATTTGATTCAGATTTAAACTTGTATGGGAACGCATCCTATGAGTCTGTCAGTGATTCTCAGGTATTTGCCCTCTGTTTTTCCATTGTCAGTGCTATGGCTTGCTATCTAAGAAATATGAAGCATAAGACATGGTCCTTTGAATGTATCTTATTTGTAGTGTATGACTTTGCTATGCGGTTTTCTCACAGACTTACATCCCACACGCTACAGCAGGATCCAAAAGGTCCTGTCCCCTGTTAGCATATTCTGTCCTCACAGGATGAAGCATAGACTCCATCTGCAAAGGATGGAACATGGCGCTCTAGACTGGTCTATCAGTAGATCACAGTGGTCTATTGTTGTGCCACTGAGCCTGGTCTGGAACAAAAGGCAATGTGAGGAACGTTCTCAGCCCCCTGTCCTGGAATAAGGGGGGGGGGGTATTTTGGTGGTACAAAATAAAGTGTTACCAGAATGACTCCTGGGAAACACCAAAGGCCAGGAATTTTCTTTCTCGGCTTTAAATGTCTCAGTGCCAGTTCTCAGCTATCCCAATGTAGTTGGCCCTGTTCCATGTCAGCAGCAGCCTGTCCCATCATGGGACAGGTTAGTAATCCTGGGTTAGAGCATCCTGCCCTGGCCAGGGATAGAGGAGGTAGGTGTGAAAAGGGGATTTGTTATAGTTGTACTTTAAGAACACCTGGTAACTTAAAAAACAACAACTTTTCATGTGTTCCCTTTTGGCATGATTAATATTTTAATTGTTCAAGTTTCTTTTCAGCTTACTGATCCAATTAACAAAGAGATCTCAGAAAAGCAACCCAAGCTGGGTTCTGGGTTGGTGCTACTCTTCATATCATAAAGTACTGTACAAAGCATTCAATGTCAGGGAAATAAATCCTGCTTTCCTCTAAAATATTTTCCTGAGTATTATCGTTGTCTGATTACACTTGAAGGACTCTGCCTTAAACTTTATCTCTGTATAATCTGCTGTCGCTGTTTACTTAAGCAAATAGTGCCATATGGCAGTCTTGTGTAAATTAAAATATTCTTCTGTAGAATCTGCAAACTGGGAAACTTTCCAGGCATACATGGGGAAAAGTACAGCTTGCTTATCAGAAATGAAGGAGAAGGTAGAATAAATTTCCTGTATGCATTTCTAAGTATATAGGGGGCACGGGGAGATGACAGTAAGGTCATAAATTAAAACTCCTTTTCTATTAAAATAATGTACCTCTACTTCATTTATCATAGAATCATAGAATGGTTTACTATTGTCTCATTTTAATTGCTTTATGTATTGCCCAGTTTCAATACCATATCTTTCCCTAAGTTACTTATAAGATTAGCTCTTCAAACATCAGTTCTTTCTACACTGGTCTTGTATCAGAATACATCCCAATCCAAGGCCCAGCATTTCACACCTATTGTGGAATACAGTAAACCTCACCTTAACTTGTTTTGTCTGCACTTGGTGAATGGTGGATTGCTTTAAAGAGGTTCACAAGTGCACCACAGTCTGTTATTACATTGCATCACCTTAATTTATTTGTAACCCGCCTTTCCAAAGGAAAAAGACAGAGCTGAGTGTTTCTCGCATCTGCCCTGTCCGTCACCAAGGATGGAAGAAACTGGTTTCATTTCAGGTGCCTTTACCATGTTTCAGCATGTATCCCCATTACTTAGCAATCTCAAATATTCAGAACTGATTTGCTGAGACATCAGTGTGAAACTTCAGTAACATCTCAGATAAAAC
The DNA here is from genome assembly GCA_023333525.1 of Aspidoscelis tigris stejnegeri. Lineage (NCBI taxonomy): Eukaryota > Metazoa > Chordata > Lepidosauria > Squamata > Teiidae > Aspidoscelis > Aspidoscelis tigris. Next base: position 45,594,659 of record JALMGA010000005.1, on the reverse strand, counting down.
CTAAGCTGCATTTCCACTCACGTTATAAAATGCTTAGCACCATCCATGCAAGCAACACCAATCTGGCTCTCACCTCCCTGTGATCCAGTTCAGTAAAGCCAGTGAATCCACATTTACTGATCTGATTCTACAGCTACCACATTAAGAAAGGGTCTTGGAATAGAATCCAGAAAAACACCCAGCACATAAATGGCCAAAGTTCTTTCTCAGTGTAGTATTATGTGAGAGTTTAATATGGGTTATCTTCATAACTCTGATTCCCTAGGGGTGTTATGGAATGCTACAGTATGAAAGAGGCATAAGTCTTCTTGATTCAGCCTTGGTCTAGGACATGATAGAAATACAAGAGTGAGTGAGTGAGTGAGTGAGTGAGTGAGTGAGTGAGTGAGTGAGTGAGTGAGTGAGTGAGTGAGTAAAAATATTCAATTTTTTTTCTCACAGATTTGCACATTTTAATAGGTTGTTTTGGAACAGGCCATAATTTTAGTAGTGTTGTTACATGAGCTGCTGCAAAGTATATTTCAGTTTTGTACACTGAAAGGAAACCAACTCTATGTTCAAATTTCAATAGTAGGTGGAACTCAGCCTGCCAGGTAATGGTATTCCTTTATTAGGAACAGGGTAATCAGATATCCAGCAGCTAATCCTGCAGGCACATTCATATACAAAGCCAAGGCAGATGATTTATGTACTGTCATGCTGACATTACTGTATTGGTTGAAGTTACAGTTGCTTTAGATTACTTCCCTTTCTTACGTGTGTTACTTATAATTGTTTACATTTATGCAACAGTTAGTGGAAAATAAGTTTCCTCTTTTCAGTGAATGGAAATACTGACTTTTTCACAAAATGCCAGCATTTCTTCATTGCAGTTTGCTGCAACGTGAGATTGGCTTGACCCAGAAACAGAGGCCCTTTCTGCACTGGGTCATATTCTAGATTATATCCATGTATCCAGGCCTGCAGCGGTGGAAATGTCCTTCTGTCTTCTAATATATGAACAGATTACATCTGCAGACATCTGTTAATGGTGCCTGGGCATCACCATTTTCTGTTGCCAATGTTGAGGCCAGCATGCATGCACCATCACAGTCACCAGGGCGACTGTGATGTGCCATGCACACACACCTGCACATCACATCATGGGACTCATCAGAATGCTTCCATGGCACATCACATGATGTGTCAGCACACTTGTGTGGCATGTCATGTGACTATCTGGCATGTCTTCTGAACTGGAAGGCATGGAAATGGCTGCTGTGGAGCCTTACCAGCTCCATCCATGTTTGTAGGTAAGTCCATGCACTTTATTGTGCACCATGCATAGTTGCCTCACGATGCATTCCTGCATGGAAGAAGTGCAGAGTCCTTGAAGTGCAGAGTGGACCTTGAGATGACTATCAGGCCAAGTGCAGAAAGGTCCCAGGTTTCTCCTACATCTGTTTTCAGCCACCATATTGAGAAATTGGTAGCGTACACATGCTGGCCTGTCCTCTCTGGGCATAAAATACTGAAGTTGGGAAACCTTTGTTCCCTGACTACAGTGTTTCTGCTCAGGATTGTTTTCCTGAACACAGGAGATTGTTGCTGAAATTGTCCGTTTTCTATATTTGGTGAAACAGGGAGTGTAATAAGGTAGTCTGCATAGTGAAGGGAAGGGTGGAGAGAGCTGTAGGAAGAACAGTCAAAACTCTCCTTATTGTTCCACCATTACTGCACACTAGTAAATGCCTAGAGTGTAGTGGATGTTCAAAGGGCACAGGAACATATATATCCACAGTCCCACAAGGATGCACAAATGGGTTGCCTCTGTACCACCAGTATGTTGTCATGACATCATAATGACTCAGTTCACATCCTGCCTGTGGCAGATATATTGAATACTAGAGAAAATGGACCTCTTCACGCTTTTCTAATTGGGACAGCCTTGCACTCTCTGGAACACTCTATTTGCAGGCTGTGGTGCCACTTCCATTCCAGAGCAACCCAGAACTTGTGATGCTGGTCCTGGTAAGCTCCCAGTTGTAGCATTCACACCACTTCCTGATACAAATGCTGTGTGTGAGTTGGGCGGCTGCAGCTGTGCAGTCAACCATTGCATCACAGTCAGCTTAGCATTGGCCTGGCACACACCAGAAGTTGTCATGGCCATTGTGGATGCCATGATGTTGCCATGATGTGGATGGTCCAGGTTGGACTGTCTGCTCTGCAAGGCTTCTAGATATTTTGGGGACAGTTAATTTCAGTGGGATGGTAAACCACTGCAATTAGGTGAGAAAAGGTTCAATGTCTTAGTGTTACTGAATACACAAATCTGCTAGATGATGATAGATTTGATGGGGAAGGAAAAGTTTCCCCACTGATTTAAATTTGTTTGCAGCATACATCATTCTTGCTTTTAAAGCAGCTATAAGAAATCAAATTGTATCCTATGTAGGTTTTCAAGTATAACTAAAAAGGTAGATGAACATTGTTTATATCACAGTTTTTAATAGAAAAATCTGCCAACTCTCTGTTAAGTGGGCTATTCAGGTCAAACACTGTAGACTTGCAAACATTATAATTACCTATTTTGCTTTGCTTTTGATTTTATTAGCAATGTCAGTCTCCAGGGGGACCTGAATGTCAGCAATTAGTGATGCTTAACTATATTGGATCTCCAGGGATTAAAACAGACAGATGCTAAAGATGTAGCTAGTTAAATCCCAAATGAGTTTCCTAAAAGGGCTTGTAAACGCCAGACTTCTGGAGGACATATTTATTTAGTTCACCCATATATTATTTCCCTTTGTTGCATCAAATGATGTCAGAAATATTTGTCCAGAAGCTATTCCAACAACTAGTTCCATGTTTTGTTTTTTTCTTGGATAAAGCTGGTACCTAGAACAAGTTAACAGATGTCTGCAGATGTAATCTGTTCATATATTAGAAGACAGAAGGACATTTCCACCACTGCAGGCCTGGATACATGGATGAGTGAGAGGGCCTGTGAATGGTGACCAAGATGAGCAACTTTCTCAGGCATAGACAGATCCTTCAATCACCTTGCCATATACTGCAGGAACATGGCAAGGTGACTGAAAAGGACATCTTTCCCACACTCCAAGGATGTGAGTGTAGATTCCCAAGTGCTTCAGCATGGGGAAAAATGCATATATATCATCCCCAGGGCATGGGAAATATGCCTGTCACCAAGTAATGGAGGGATGGCCAAAGGCCAGGTAATGTGCAAGGAAAAAAGGGAATGAAAAGCAAGTATGCTCTTTATCTTGTCATATCGTGCTAAAACACTTTTGTCAAAGGCAGGATGTTCATGGCCCTGAAAGAGTGCCATGGGAATTCTCAAAGGGTGTGGTGATTGCACATCTCCACACTCATAGAGTAAGCATGTGCCAGAGAACAGTAAAAAAAAGGCCTGTCAACAGCACTTTTCCTGCAGAGTGGGATAAAGCACTGTGATAACAGTTTCCCCCTTCTTCCATCCCATCACTGCTGCTGCCATGCAGACTTGCCTGGAAGCACTTCTGGAGATCTGAAAAGCATGGCCTTGTCTTGCGAACTTCAATGCCCACTTCCTATGCCTTCCAAAGCAGTCCTGGACAGAAATGTCAAAGCCAGGAAATGAAAGTACTCTGGCTTTAACATTTCTGCTGGCTAAGTGTGAATTGTCACCATTATGGTGGCAATCACTTTGCTGCAGTGACAGTGTGCAACGACAGTGCTGTTGCCAGGTGACCAGGTGACACAGTGCACCATCATGCCTGCACTGCTGGTCACATGCTCCGCCTGCACCTCTTCCACTTGGAAGAAGAAAAGAAACAGAATGCATGGCTGTACTAGCCCTGCTGTTAGTATACGCGTGGAGCAGTTTTAACTGTTCCACACCTATATGCACCATGGGGGGGGGGGCAGGAATCTGGCATGTGTGGAGCTGTTTCTAGTAAAGAAGTGGCTCCCCCTCCCCTATTTACAGGTAAAATAATGGGAATTCACTTTTTATTTGCTAGTGCTGTTGGAAACCTAGCCCATTCTAAAACTTGTGAATTTAAGAATAGAGGCTGAAGAGCTTCTGAGTCTCAGAAGACAGAAGTGATTTTTTGCAATTTTTCTGTAGCAACCTTGGTTTGTTAAAAGTACATTATGCAGCATAAATAAATAGGTTCAATTTAAACTTTGCCGCATTGTCTTAATGTATGAGCATTTGCTTTGGCAAGTTCAACAGCTTATTACCATAGCAACCTGAAAGAATATGTTCCAAAAAGCCCAAAATGCAACAAATTCAGATTAATTCTGAAATTATACATTCTAGATGTTTCCCCTTTTCTCATTTTATATACTTACTTTATAGGGGGCATTTTCCCAAGCTACAACTAATTCAGAGCACCAGTGGGGCCCCATCGTTTTTTGGAAACACAAAATGTTTTCAGTTTCATGCTGCCATCATTATATGCTGCCTTACGTGCATTTACATAGATGAGCAATTTTTCAGCTTCTAAGTTCAAAAAGAAATATAGTACAAACTGCTCACTGATTTCATTATATACTATCAATTTCATTTTGTTTCAAAGAAGAAGAAATAATTTAGATATTATTAATCTGTGCAGCTTCATACATTCCCTAGAAGTACAGCTTCCATTTATCCTACTCTATGGAGATCACTCCTCAACTTGAAGTCACACACAAACAATTCAGAAAACAGGCCAGACTTGTTTTCTTAATTGACAGTCTCCTTTGTATCTAATTCTTTTGCATGGTGGGAAATTTGTGCTGGACATCTTATTCAGGCTTGGTAAGGGTTGCACAAAGGTCTGACAAATTCAGTATTTCAACGGGAAGCAATTTGTTAAAGTTGTACTTTTAAGTTAAACTATACATTTCCCCATCTTAAAAAACAGACAGAAGAATGGAAAGTCCAGCAAAATCATTCCTCCTTTAAATACAATACAAAACCCGTACACCATGGTAATTTTCAAGAATATTTAGGAACTTCTTCAGGCACACGGTAGATGCTCACAGTGGAGATCAATCGTGACCCAGAACAAGCATTCCAGACCAGAATTGTGGCAAATGGAATGGTGCAAGTTGGTGGCTATCCAGATTAAATTGCAGGCCTGGGACCTGTCCCTGCATCCTCGAAAGCAATCCAACTTCCACAGCCAGCAAGTAGTCGCTGCTGCCACTTTTATTCTGTGTGGCTGTAATTCTTGAGTCATTTACAGCAGCGTCGAAGAAACTTTTGATTGCTTGATACATTGCAGGTGCAATTTAGCATAATCAAAGAACAAACCATCCCAACATCCTTATGGCAATACCACATAAGTTTCTATAGTTCTGACTCCTGAAATGTAGGAATTTAAGTTGACATTGTGTTGAAATAGTCTTTCATTTCAAAACCAGTACAGGAATCCAGGAACATTTGCAGGGGAGAATTAATATAAAGTAAAATGGGGTTACCCAATCGTTTTTCTGCTGACCGAATATGGGTGATGAATTCCTTAATTATGAGCCCCCATGAGGATGAGGAAATGACCTGGGATTGCTTTCTTCTGTTAGCCAGAGTCAAGCTGGAAATAAATTGGTTACTGCATAGTTTTAAACTGCTTGATTGTCATGGTCATATTGTCACCATCATCATAATCACTACATGAGTTTTAATCCCCATATTGGAATTGAACCAAAAAATACAGGTTGTGGGCACCTGATGAGCTGAAAACACAGCAAAACCAGTCATGTCCTGCCTGGGCCAGTGGTGGTCATATATTGGATAATCACTACAGTCTGGTGGATGTTTGTGACCAGTTTGGTACTGGTATCATTCCCAGGGACCAAGGATAAGAGGTATCAGTCTTATTCTTCTTCATTATGATGATGATGCATTGTGATATCACAGCTGATAGTTCTTCAGGTGATGTTAGCCTTCATTTCACATCAAGTGCTACTCAAGAATGTAGGGTGATGTACTGTACCATAAAAAGATGTGGGTGGAGTCTAACAGTGTAGTATTTTGTAGTTGACAAATTGAGATTTTGTCAATTTGCAGACATTCTCAGTGCTGATCAAGGTGTTCTGGTATGGCACCCAGTGTGTTTATAACCTCTGTGACCACAACTGTTGATTTATGCCATAGTCTTTCAATATCAGTATTCAAATCTCGACATTTCGTGATCTTTCAAGTTCTTTAGCATTGACTCTTGATCAGTATTTATTTATTTCCATTTCTATCCCACCAAAGGTCTCTGGGTGGGTGACAACATTTTAAAAAGATATTAAAAAACAGGGTACAGTCAAAAACATATTAAAAACAAGATACAGGTTAAAACAAGGTATTAGGGTGCTTCCGCACAGGCCCTTTAACACCAATTAGGCACACTTTTGGAAGCGCACAACCGCACTCGTGTTGCTGTTTGGCACACTTCCAGTGAGGTGTGTCCGCACAGCAACGCTGTTTTCAAACGGCGCGTTTTTGACGGCGTGTCTGCATTTGCGGGGTCTGTTAGACACACTTCCGGTAGGTGCGTCCGCACCTATCCATGACTAAAGTGTGCCTACTGGGTGTTAATAACACACCACATTTCAAGTGGTCTTGTGCCGTGAAAACACATCCACTTAGGATGCGTCCGCACGGCGCAAGTGTGCCTAGCCAGGGCCCTCCCCCGGCCCACCATGATTGGCTCCTTGGAGCCAAGCATGGCGAGCTGGGGGACCTCGCTGCCCTGACTGGATGGCGCGCCTGTGCAGAACGCCTCCCGAGGGCAAGGGCTGCCAGTAGCAGCCCCAGCCACTCTGGAGACGCGCAAGACGCAGGCACGCTGCATCCTGGGCACCGACCCTCAGAAACAGGCCAAGGCTGACAAGGTAAGGAGGGGATTCGCCACGCTCCCCCCAGGGCATGCTAGGGTGGGCTTTAGGCAAGCTCGCCCTGGCTCCAGAAGCAGCGATCTGCCACTTCAGGGGCGAGGGCGAGCTGTGGCAGCAAGGTCTCCTCGCTCACCATGCTTGGCTCTGAGGAGTCAATCATGGCACCTGCCTCCAATTCGGATTCATGGCACATTTTCAGAGGCACAGGGTGAGGGGTAGATCCGGATCTCCCGGTTTTACTAAATCCAGGTGCAGGAGATCCGGATTTCTTTGCCCCTGTGCGGAAGCAGCCTTATTGTTGTTATATACACAATGTAGGATTGCAGCTACAGCCTGCCCTAAGATCTGTAGGCATAGGCCAGAATATAAATATAACAAACAAACCTAAACTCTGTCTTAAGTATATGGGTGTCCAATCACCATTTATACCATTTAGAAGGACAGGGGATTTCATCTGGCTGCTGATTATTTGAAGACTTCTACCATTCCTGATTCAAATAATCTTTATTCACTAGGCTGTTTTTTCTGATGCAGAACCTGGCATAATTAGGTGCTCTTTTACTGAAGAATTATAAGCTTTCAAAAGTTTTTTTTTCAGATTTCAACTAAAGGAATTGATAGATTGCACCGCACACATTCTTTCTGGCAGGAAAGTTCACATTTGGCAGCAAAGTCCATTAGTTTGAAAGGTTACTGTGCACTTTCAAAATGTTTAAATGAAACTTTAGCAAACCATGCAATCAATGCTATTTTCAGCCGTGGGCAGAGAAGGTATATTCAAAACAAACAATGGTTGGAATAAAGGTTTTTATTTTGCATTAGTTCAGTTTTTGTGTGGTGTTCTGAGATAATCTATGGAAGACTTCTTGTTCTAATATGGTTTTAACATATGGTTTTAAGCTGTCTATAGAATAATAGGTGGTTATTTACTTTTTATCTGATGTCACTGTATAAACTAGTTTTGGTAATTCTTTAAAAACATGCATTGCACTTAGTAAAGAAGTTTACAAGTTTCTGTTAAACTTCATCATCTTCTTGAGCTGCAGTGTTACCCTCCTCAAATGTGGCAACAGCTTCTTCAAGGGAACCAGCTGCTCTTTCAGAAAAACTTTCATTGCCCAACACATTCACATTCTTTTGTGTACATAGAACATCGAGTGATGTTTTTGAGAACGGCACAACTTATGTTCATACAGAGTTGTAAACCTGCTGAAGATGTTGCAGTCATACATATTGACAAAGGATAGGATCATGGAGTGGTAAAGAGGTAAAATCAGAAAACTGGCAATAATTTAATAACTCAAACTAAAGCAGTGTGTTTCCCAGAGTGGAAAAGGCTTTTTAATAGGTGTTTTATTTTAGGCTACAAAGACCTTCAAAAGGAAGATGCTTTCTCATACTGTAAAGTAGAAGATATGCTTCTTCCTTTTGAATAGTCAATATATTTCCCCTTCTGCCTTTTCTGATCCTTTTACCACTTCAGATGTGGCCTTCAATTGTTACTGACACAGGAAACTTGAGATGGTTTCCTTGGCAACTTTTCTTATGTGAATGACTATCTTACAAATGAGGTGAGCGGACAGCCAGGAAGGAGGACAGGGGTACTGCACCTTTAATAGAAGGAATATCTCCAAGTGTTCCCTACATTTGCCAAGATTTCTTCTTCTGAGCCACTATTAAAGGTGTAAGAGCCTTATTCTACTTAATATTGTGAACTACTCAATTTAGTTCCTTAGTCAATGGTTGTTTTTGCTAGGCGCTGATGCAGTCTGGTGCATTATGGCACAATGATCAAGGCTCTTCATCCTCCTTTAGACAGAATTAGCATTTTTTTTACATTACTGTCCCATATTTTTCAGGTCCTTTTAAATTTTTGAAATATTAGATCAAATAGACACAACATTGTCCATAGGGATGTGCACAGTTTTTTTCATGTTCACTTCACACCAAAGCAAATGCGAAGGAAATTTCCACTGAATGCTCTTCAAGTCTGCTTCAAATCCCTGCCCCCCAGTCACACATCTGAATTCCCTCTATATCTGTTTTCAATCCATTTTGAATCCACTCTGAATCTGCAGCAGATATTATTGGGTAGCCTCTTTGCCACCTCTCCACCTTCACAAATATAACAAAGCCTTGAACAATGCACAAAAGCATTTGAAGAGATTCACACATCAATCTTTGAAGGTAGCCAATATTCAATTCAAGTGTGAATGTTCAAATTCATATGAATTGCAAACCTGAGGGATTTTCGCATTACTCCTGTTCCATTTGGAACGGGAGTAGGACGGGAAGCCTAAGACAGCTCACGACGCTTTGAGCATTCACACAGAGGGGCGCAGGGATGCGTGTAAACGCATTCCGGCGCGTCCGTGTGCGAATGCTCAAAGCATCGTGAGCTGTCTTAGCTGGCAAACGCCAGAAAGGGGCGGGGAGACAGCTGAGGAGGCTCCCGCAGCCGGTGCTGGCTGAAAACAGCTGATTGTCAAAGCCGCGCCGGCGTGGGAGGCGAGCCGCGGCTGTTAGGGAGAGAGAAGCAGGCGCGAACGCTTCTCCTCCCGAACGCCTGCGGGCAGTTCGTGCGCGCCCGAATGCATGTACAGCAGTTTAAAGTGCTCTACATTTGGAACGCGTGGGAGACAGCTCTGGACATGCCGGGACGCAAACTTGGCCGCAGCAAAGCGAATGCTGCGCCGGGAGCTGTCTCCCACGCGTTCCAAACCCCGGTGTGCGAAAACGTCTCTGATTAATATTAATGCACCTCCATAATTATCCATGAAGAGTAAGAGAGTGAGAGAGTAAAAGAGAAAAAGAGTAATAGGATAAAAGAAAGGATATTGTGATTATTGGCTGCCCAGGGCTTTCATACTGATTCAGGTATATTGGCCTTTTTGCTTAGTAGTCATAAAAAACTGTTCTCTTGAACTTGTGGAACCACTAGGGGATAGGAGCTTAAACTTCTGTCTCATTTGTTGAATAGCAGCTTCATTACTTGCTGATGGTAGAATCTGAGTAAAACCATAATTGTTGTAGCAAGCATTACAAGTTGTTTTCACAGGTAGACCAACCTCCCTGACAAAACAATATCCAGAAATCACTTCTGTGTTTGAAATATCAAAGTATGCATGTCAATATCCAGGTTCTCTAAGTATTGAATACTGGAAGAGAGAGAAGCATCACAGAAAATTAATGTTACTTCTAACTAAATAGGGAACAGATGACCTTTCCTGGACCTTTTACACTTTGAAATGTCATCTGTACAGTATCTGGTTTCCATTTATTGCCATCAGCATTCTTTGATCCCATTTACAATGGAGACTTTGCTTGTGCTCAGGCCCAGACAGGAGTAGACTAGAATGCCTAAGAAATAGATTTTTACTGGTAGGTGGTATTACATAATGCACACAATTTTTTTGAAGCAGAAGTCTATGACTCTAATGTTTTCACAAGACTTAATTGTACTGTTAGTCCTGAAGTTTTGCAAATAGAATGCTGCTTGCATAACCAAACTTATTTTCTCTCACCCTCTGTAGCCTATGAAAACCTCCTTCAAGTTTTATCTTCATGAATTGGTTGTCAGAAGAGGGAACTTAGGGTAGATGGATTAAATGTGTTTATTGTATATAGCCATTAGCTGCTACTTTATCAAAGGGGAAAAATATAGAAATGATCTAGAAATGGCCCTATACCTATCAATCTCCAGCTTCTTTGATATTCTTTTCCTTGTTGACTTTAAAAGGTAGTTATCAAGATTTATTTATTTACATTTCTATCCCACTCCATATCCAAAGGTTGCTGGGTGGGTATCAACAGATTAAGCAACAGATGTCTGCTTCCTTTTTTTCTTGTGCTCATGAGTAGTTTTATGTGATGAAAAATTGTGCAATAATAAAGAAAATGAATGCTTAGAAAATGAATGGATATCTTCTGATCATACATGTATGCTTCATTTTAATGTTTACTGCCTACAGACAGGATAAGCCTCAGTCCTTACCTTGTCTGCTGCTTGCTCCCAGGGATGAAAAACACAGTACCCACCCTATGCTTGAGTAGTGTGTATTTTTCACCCAGTTTTGCCTCCACACTTGTGCAGAGAACATTTTCCTGAATGAAATATGAAGGAGCAAACACTAGATAAGGTAAGCGATATCTCTTTTGGGAAAACTCAGGTTGGAAGGTCTTTTTCCTGGGGTTAGATTGCCTATCTTTCCAGGATAATACCAAGTTTTTAACTAAGTCTACTAAGGCTGAGTCCCCAAAAGACTTATTTACTTCTCTACTGTTACTCTACTGTCACTCTATTGAAGTGGACTTTAAAAGTGCCATGCAAATCAGGAATAAGCGTCTGCATAAGACTCAGGAAAATGCGTGTTTTTAACGCACCTTCCGTCCCCATAGGATCCCTGTTTTCTTTGCGCGCATCTTTTTCTCCCCGCCCCTACTCTTGTTGATAGGGTGCCAGCGAGAATGGGGAGGGACTGCGCTCGGCGCGGCCACAACCAGGAAGACAATCCCTGACAAGTGCAAAGGAAAAACAGCGATCGGTTCTCTGTTCGTCTCCCAGATCTCCCCCCCCCCCGAAATGGCTTCTCGTGCTGGAAAACATTCACTGACAATCCCTGACAAGTGCAAAGGAAAAACAGCGATCGGTTCTCTGTTCGTCTCCCAGATCTCTCCCCCCCCCCCCCCGAAATGGCTTCTCGTGCTGGAAAACATTCACTCTCACCACTTTCCCTGTTATTGCTGTCAAAAATCCACCCTGTCCAGCGCACGATCGCTCATTCACTCATCACTTTCCCTGTTTTCACTTTAAAATCCACCCCTAGCAATAATCCACCCATTTCACACCTCACAGCGATTGCAACAATGTTGCAATTCTGCGTGATTCTGGCTCTTTAGTTCTGAGCTTTAGAAAGTGAAGCTGCTTGTGTTACTGCTGTGTGTGCAGGTGGCAATCCCCGCCCCTTTTGCCACGGAGCGTCCCCAAGGTAAATGTAGCGAGGAAAACCCGCAACTTCCAGAAAGAGCGCTGGAAGTGTTGTTTAAAGTGCATGTATTTTGTTGCGCGTTTTCCACGTTTTGTAGTGCTGGAACCTCATTAAAAACCCTGGCTTGGGGGCGCTCAGAGGCAAAAGGAGAGTCTTGGCAGACTTTTTATTCCATGGGGACGGGCCCTAAGTCTTTTATTTTCCTCATGGGAGTCACTGGGGAAGGTGGACTACAAATGAAGACATGGCTCAGGGAGAGCAGTGGAATGATTCTAACTGGATCCTTATTCCTCCCATACAGTTTATTATGGAAATGTTCCATAGGCCATACCTGCTTATGTATCATGCTCCTATAGTCAACAGAAAGGGACACATCCACCTGCTTCTCAGTTTTTAGCTATAGAGTACAAATACTTGATCTAATAACCTGTGAAACTACAAAAAGGCAGAATTATTTGACAGCTACTGAAAAGCTTTGCAGGCAGGCAGGCAGGCAGGCAGGAAGGAGTCTTTGGGTGTTTTTCCACTGTCACTAAAAGTACCCATTAAGTACCCATTAATGGGTATGCAATGGCATTTTTGTACCCATTAATGGGTACTTAATGGGTACATCTAGTGACAGTGGAAAAACACCCTTTATAAATGTATGCTTATAAAGGAGAGAAATGTATAGAAAAACCAAACTCCCTCCTCCCATTTGCACAGCTCTTTTGAATTTGAAGAGCAATCAAGAGGTTTAAAAAGCCGCTCCTAATGGTTGAATGGAAACAGGATTTCTGTATTTCTCTACCAGCTGTGAGTTTCATGGGTTTCTGAGCAACATACAGTATTACACCTGTCTATTCAGGTTTCTATTATGTTATCGTCTCTCTTTGTAGCTATGTACAAAGTAGATATTTAGGCTTCGTTGCCTCTCTTAGCTTTTATTGGTACTATTTTTATTTTGTTTGCTGACTGATTAATATTTCACTTCTAAGCAGGAATAGAAGTCAAATAGGGGGCATAAAAATCCTCCTTTTGGATTTCTGCCAAAGGCTTATGTAAACACAAAGAGAATGGCTAAACTTTCTGACTTGGAGTTAAGTACAACGCTTTATTAAGCACCTTAGTATTTTGTAAAAAGTAAACTAGATAAACAGGAACATAAGGCTTATTTGCATGAGGGCCTCTTGAACGTGAGTAGAACACTCTGGGACGGAGCATTTGCTCTGCTGGCCCAGCAGTTCCGTTTGGAACTGCCCCAACCTGTTCCAGGACACTCTATGCTCAGCCTGGGGCATTCCCAGCCACCCCAGGCCATCCCACAGCTGTCTGGGAGGGAGGCGGGGCCCAAGCTGCCAGCACTTTGAGGTGGAGGCACTGACAGTCTGGGGCCGGTGTGCTGCGCTGAGTGGCACATCACCCAGGCCAGTTGTGTGACCACCATGACAAGGTAAGTGTTCGCGCAGTTGGAGGGTGGGCGTCACCCCCCCGCCCCCCCGGGTGCCAGTAGGGCAGCCCGGCAGCCCAATGTGGCTGCAGCTGGGGCAGCCCAATCTGGAGTTGGAGGCTGTAGGGGGAGTAGGGAGTCACGCCCCTGTCCCAATGATGGCTGCAGACCTTCAGGGTGGTGGTGGTAGAGTGGATTGAGGCTGCCTGCTCCCCCCACAGCCTCTGCCTCCCATGTCCTCCTCCCTGGAGGCAAAGCAGCCTCCTGGGTGGGTGGGCTCTGGTGGTGATGGAGCCAGCACTGGGGACGATAACACACAGCTGCCAGAGTCACCTCTGCTGCCACCACTGCTGCCAGATCCTCCCCCACCCCCCACTGAAAGCTGCTTTGCCTCTAGGAAGGAGGCCATGGGAGGCAGAGGCTGTGGGAGGAGAAGGCAGTCTTGATCCATTCCCCCACCCTGATGGTCCACAGTCGTCACTGGGACAGGGGGCATGGCTGTCTTCTCCCCCCACAGCCTCTGCCTCCTGTGTCATCCTCCCTAGAGGCAAAGCAGCCTTCTGGCAGCAGAGGAGGAGCCAACTATGGCAACCACCTGATGTCGCCACCACCGCTGCCTCTGCCACTGCCAGATCCACACAGATGCTGCTTTGCCTTTAGGGATGAGGACATGGGAGGCAGAGGCTGTGGGGGGAGCAGGCAGCTGCAATTCCCCCGGCCCTGATGGCCAGCAGCCATCATTGGGACAGGGGGCATGGAGGAAGTGGTCGCACCACTGACACCACGCCCCCGAGGGGCAAGGGCAGCCGCAGCATGTCCTCCTACAGCTTGATCAGGGCCTCAGGAGGCATGCTGCGAGTCTGCACAGTTCCATTACAATTGGGTGCTAGAGGGCCCATGCAGACGCAGGGGTTCTCCTGAAGATCTGGATCTTCAAGATCCTGTTGTCAAGGAAGACCCCATCTCAAAGATCCAGATCTTCAAGATCCGGATCTTTGAGTTCAGTGCAGAAACACCCAAACAGACACACATGCACACGCACACAAACAAATATGTAAAAACTTCATCTTATATCTGTAGATAACTATAGTGAGGAAGCAGTTGAGTTTAGAGAGAAACATCTTGTTCACCTTGATCTGTGATCTGCTTCAGATCAAAACATGGGTCCAGCAGAATCTATATGATGGTGGTTCCTGCCTCTACAAGAGCAAGTACTCTGGTGCCGAAAGCAGGAAGCGTCCCCAGTTTTCCAGTTGCAGAAACATCAAAGTCAAGCAACTTTCATTCCCAGAAGAATTATTTTTTTAGCTGTAGACAAAAGAATCATGCTGCACATCAACTATGAATTCACTGGGCTCCAGTGTTGTCAATTTACTTTCTAAAATTTATTCCATAAATGATATATTTCATTATTAAAATTTGCTTCTGTTTATGGATGCCTCTTTTTTAGTGGGAGATCAAGCCTTCATTTCTATAATGGCATCCATTTATTGAAATCACGCTAAGTGACATGCAACATGTTGCATGTCCCATCTGAATTGAGGTTCTAATAAATAGATGAGGTATTTTTTGGTATTATGATTATAACCTCTAGAAATGCTGGTGTTAGGAGACTTACGTGGCTTCCCGCCTTTTCTGAAGTGCCACACACAGCAATGCTGACTATCTGAATAAAGTATCCAATATTTTTTTTAACAAACTCATCTTGTTATAAGTATATTACACCGCCTTCATAAGAAATCCATGCTCAACTAGCCACCAGGAGAATGTTTCTTATTAAATGTGGAGCATGACAAAGAAAGATTCTTATTTACAGACCAGACAAAATGGTATAAAAGTCAGTTACGGAGGACTGAACAGAAACAAAAATAGTGTAAGTGATTATATAAAGAAAGAGAACATCTCTACAATTGAAAGAAACCAGTTATAGCCTGTTCTTTATTAATGACAGAAATAGAAGTGAAAACAGCCCAAAAACTTATGTTGGTCCTATCACTCTTATGGACATTTCTCATTAAGAAACAATGCAATTTTTCAGGCTTAATGAAGTATTTATAATCTACAGTCTGCAGTAGCTACTGCTGCTACTAAACAATACTACTTGCAGAAGCTGCAGATTATCTAAAGCCCTATTATCTATAAGATCTAACCTTCTTCTCTTATTCTTATAGTCTGGTTGTCAGTTGACTGTGCCATAAATGGCACTAGCTAGTTAATAAATAAACTATTCATATTACAAAAAAGAAAGCAAAAGACAAACAAAAAATATTAAGGTCAGAAATAATGACAATTTTTAATCATCTTTGGATCACACCCTAAAGAAACTATAACCCCCACCCCCAAAGTAAGAAATGAGTCATCTGTGTCCATATTTTCACATGGAATTTTTCACAATGATGCCACTGACCTAGTTCCCTTTCTACAATGGCATTTGTATGGCATTTGGGTAGATGGTTGACCTCAGGCAACCTGATCCCTTCCTTATTTTAGCATATCCCATTTTAAAGGTTATCTCTAGCAGCAATGGGGCACCACTAGTGAATGAGAAATCAAACATCGGAATACTAATAGCATCAAGGGAGATCATCTAAATAGGGAAATTTGCCATATCCAAACTTTAACAAAGGGAGTCAAGCTATGGGTTACACTTCTAGATGCAACAGCAGGCCATGAGCTAGGATCACAAGAAATGTGGGAAGGTATGAGGCTACAGCTCTTTCTGCCAGGGATGTTATCCCATGCAGAGAAAGGGTTGAGAGCATGCTAATTCAGATATGACCCCTGCACAGACAGAGCTTAGAAAGGTCTAGGGCAGTGGTTCTCAACCTTCCTAATGCCGCGACCCCTTAATGGAGTTCCTCATGTTGTGGAGACCCCCAACCACGGGGGTGGAGCAGCTGGGAGGTGGGAGGGAAGGGCGGTGGGAGACTCGTCGCTACCCCTCTGAAAGGGTAGTTCGACCCCCAAAGGGGTCGCGACCCCCAGGTTGAGAACCACTGGTCTAGGGTAATCTAGCCATTATCAAATAACTTTTTAAAAATCCCTAAAAGATTCCTAAAAGTTATCTTTCACTTGATAGATGGCATATACTTTGACCTGCACCAGCTCTGGAGCAGCTCTAGACCTTTTATGGCTTGAGCCCCTAAACAGAAGAATTGCTAGTGGAAAAAATGCACGAGGTTCCTTCTACTTTTTAATTAGTCTAGTGGGGTTCAAATCTGTCAGCAGTCATCAATGACCCTCACACAGAAATAACATTTAGACTGTAATTAGACACACTGTAAGGGACACTTTCTGGATGAATTTGGAGCAGGGATACAAAACATTTTACCTCTGAATGCACCATAGCTCACCTCAAAGTCTTGGAATGGTTGTCCTGGAAAACCTGAAGACTGATGGCAATTCATTTGTTCAAGTCACATTAGGAGGGTACAGAGGAGTGAGATTAAACAACTGCAACCTAGAAAGAAATCCTGCTGGCCAGCAACCAATCAGAAGCAGCAGTAGCCTATCTTATCTGGGAATACTGGTTTCATTCCACATTACTCCATGAAGCCAGCTGGGTGACTTTAGGCTAGTCACAGGTCTCTTCGGAGCTCTCACAGCCCCATCTACCTCACAGGTTGTCTGTTGTGGGAAGAAGAGAAGAATAGAAAGCTTCGTCAGCTGCTTTGATTCCCCTTAAATGGGTGAAAAAAGCGGGGTAGATGAGCCAACTCTGCTGCTTCTTCCTCTTATTCTTCTGAAGGGGTGTATGTTTAAAAGGGATGTTTGAAAAAATCCTGTTTGATCATATCCTTATTCTTGTCCATTCTCAGTTCTTCTCATATGAATCAGTTGTCAGCAGATGCAAAAATAATACTTAGTCTAGGACAGGAAATACTCAGAACTGCCTTTGCCTCTACCTATAAAATGTTCACAGTACTTCACCTTCACAGTTTGTAAATTCTTTTATCTCACCTAAAGACTTTGGGGGAAAAAAGACCTAAGTTTGCAGCAATCTTCCTTGGCTGAGGGCATGAGTTATCAGTTACTTTGTCCTGCCTGAGAGAGAGAAAGAAAAAGAATATAATCTTGTCCTCATATGACTGCTAACTCTAATGGAAAGAGACTTTTACAAATAATTTCAGAAAGAGACTTTGGGTTTGCAAGGGTTATGAAAAAAAAATAGTACTTTAGACAGAAAGAAAGAACACCTACCTGGGGTCTTAAAAAATTCTATTACATGAAGAGCTGTATGTGAAAAACAAAAAGAAAAGAAAGTTCTTTTAAAAAGGATAAAAAAACTGAGTGCCAGGGAAAAGATTTGATACAGTTAAAAAGACTGAATCAAAACTAATCCTTATTTGTTCTGAAATATAACTGGCTGGGTCCTGCATTTTCTGGGTATGTAAATGAGGCAAACTGCAGTCTTTCTGTGAGGAAAAACACCATCTGTATTCTTCAAACTTAGCAAGCCAGGACAAATTATTTGGGAGAACTCCCAAAGGCTTGTGACTCATAAATAATAAATTAATATACATTGGTTTATAGTGACAGATGTCTATCACTTTCCCTTTGAAGTCACCAAAAGAGAAAGTGGAAGATTTTCTTGGTTGAGATTGTGAAATTTTGTAACCTCAACATGAGCTCTAAATATGAAGACATAAAAAGTGTGCACCTTCACGTAATTGCTGAACACCCTTTTCACCTCTCTTAACAAGTACTTTTAGCATTATCACCAAGAGTGAAGATACATTTCAAACTGATAGGAAAGATAAATATACATGAAAGGTATACGGATATACACAAATATTCATAGGCATTTGAAATTCTATCAAACGTGCTGAATTTTGACATTCAAATTTGAATTTAAACAGTCGAATCAAATTTCAAATTTTGGGTCTATTTGTTTGAATTATCTGGAATTCGTATGTGTATGGGTTAGTACACAATGTGTACTTGACGATCCGCACCTTTCCCACATCCGTATGCATTTTATGGATCCATACAGGATGAAAATGTGTTGTGTACAGGATAACTATGAGATGCATACGGACATGTACAGAGATATACGGATGTGTACAGATGTTGGGAAGATGCATACGGGCATCTATGCATGTTGCTGACATTCATAAGTGCAAATTCGAATGAAAAATTCAAATGTATAGATTCGAATTTGCTTAATTTGAATAGAATTTTGTTAAATTTGAGTTTAAGTAATTCAAATTGAATAAAATTCTGAGCATTCGACTTGACTCAAACAGAACGTCAAAAAAACCATTCTTGCATATCCCTAGAAAGGAAGGAAGAAGAAACAGCTCCCAAATAAAAGTTGATGATAATTTTTCAGTCAGAGAAGCCTATCCTATTTAACTAAAGTATAAATCTTTGTTTTTTATTAAAGCTGTAAGTGAGGGAGAGAGATAGAAAGTGTATAAATATGCAGATGCAAGAACTTTCATCCCACCTTTAGTCCACATTAAAGATCTTTGAAAGTGTAAATTTTGCCTTCTGTGTGGGAGCTATCAACTCTAAGCTAGTTTCATATTTCCTTTAATTTTATCACTTGCTGTACTGGACTTTACTTACTGAATTCACATCTTTCAAAAAAAAAAAAAGGAAGTTCTTTTCTTCTACTCTTTTGAATGATGAAAACCTTTGTCTATTATTTGTTTGTTCAAATATTCCGTTATATTTTCCTCCACTGTTTTGAAGAGCAAATCAGTGATGAAGGCACATACACATACGAGCGAGTGAGCAGTGCTGCCGCCATGGCAGGCGGGTGGGATGGACTCAGGGCTGCCAGTTCCTTGTTTCTCCCAGTTCCTGCAGCTTCCCCTCTTTCCCCTTTTAAAGATCAAGGAAGGAGGCTGGGAAGGAAACAGGTAGAATTGCGCAGGACTGCTTGTGAAGGGCAAGAATCCTCCCTGCCTCTTTCCTTGATCTTTAGGCATGTGAGTGCATGAGGGGAAGTGTGAGTGGGAAAGGAAACATTGTTATAAGGTGTGAAGTGGGTGAATTGTTACAATGAAAGCATCTGCTATAGAGGGGAAACCTGGTATTTTAACTGACAAGGGCTGTCCTACAGGGTGAAATCCCACCCATTTCATGACACATCTGTCCCAATACTGTTGTAGCATTCCCACAGCAATAAGGAAGAAGCATTTTAAAAGCAAAAATGAAAAACAAACTCCTGAAAAAACACATTTATTCCTTTTTTTTTTTAGCCAAATAATCCCCCAAATACCCCTGAAACTCATTGGGAATGGGGACAAAGAGGATCCAAACCATTTCTAAGTCACTTTAAATGATTGGGAATGGGGATGAAGAGGATCCAAACAATTTTTAAACCACTTTAAAGTGGCAATGGGAACTCAGCCATGGTATGAGTTCCAACATGACTAGGAAAATCTGCATTATAGGGGAAGTGAGGGGGGAATGGATTTTAACAACCACAATATTTTAGGTTCATTCTAAGCTAAGAGGGCAGAATGACCTTTCCTTTTATTCTCTTTTCTACATAATTTCTGCACTCTTCTTCATGTTATGACATGACAGAAGTACTTTCTATGGCTGAGAAATATCCATTGCAAATATGTAGGCTTGTTCATAATAATGTCTTTATTATCAGATAATCTGAGTCACAGTTCTCAGGATTTTTCCTGCACAAGGAGGGGGGATTGGCTAATTAGCATTTGTGGTTCCACAGCTGTTTTTCATCTCTTGCCCATCTATTTTATATTTACTCCAATTGAATTTCCCAGACATGATTCTCCAATTATCTGAGCATTAGCCTTTAATCCCCTCATTATGGATATTGGCATCTACAGACTGATTTTTCAGTGTCACATTAAGATCGACTCCTGGATTTTTTCACTGTTGCTGCTATAGCTGCTATACTTTATAACAAGGTTCAGGAGGACAAAAAACATTAAGTATACTTAGAGATTAAATTGCATTATACAGCAGAAATACTTAGAAATTACTAATACGGTAGAAACTATACCCTGCAAAGTTTCTTGACTCTATGCTAAACAAAAGAAAAACCCATCCTGTTGAATATCTATTGCATATAACTATTGGCTGGTCTTTTGTTTTGAAGCAGTCACTTTTATTTGTGCAATTAAAATAAACCTTCATTTATAAAATAAATGAACCACATTGTTCAGTCAAAGTACCCCCTGCTTAGGCTTCTGACTGATTGATTGATCTAGCATCTTGTTTGTTGATTTGGCCCTTCTGCCTTCCAGCACAACAACTGACCTTTGCTTTTATCGTGATGTTATATTAAGCCTTTTGGGATTCTTTACAATATTGCTAGTTCATTTTTGTTTGTTTTTAATTTAGAAGCATGACAGTCCATGTATCCAAGTATATTGATCATATATTAAAAAATCACATATCTGGAAAATCAGAAGTCATATCTGGAAAAAAATGTTTGCATTGCTTGATAGATTAATTGGCATAAAACAATAATGTTTCCCATCTGTCTATAATTATTTTTAACTCATGCTGATAAAAGTTTGCATGTCATTTGAATTCACACAGAATAATTGAAGCTATAATAGCAAGCTCTATTGTCCCTTTCATCAGGGAATCTTAGATAAGACCTCAGTTTGTGGGAGCACTAATTAAAGACAATTAGAACCAAAGCTACTCCCTTTCGTGTTGAAACATCTGGTAGAATATATGCTACCTTGCAAATTTCAAGAGTTATCACCTTTTCATATGTCTTGTTTATTTACTGGGCGTATATTGCTTATTTGTCTTATCTCAACCAAGCAATCAGAACAGAGATCAAAAGGACACTTGCTACTGAAATGCAAAATTCAGACTGATTAACGTACAGTAACTCTGTTGCTCTTTGTAAACTAACAGAAGCATTGGTTTGTTCTTTCAGTGTCTTCTGAAACCTGAATTCTAACATACTTCTGAGTCACTGAGAATAATGCTCTTGTGATAGCTGAAGCTTTCATGCCAAACATCATCATGAATCACACTATCCTTAATTACATTGAACATGCATGTGCAAGGATTGTGGCATATATATTGTCTTGATAGTATCATTTTCCTTGCATAAAATATGAACACATGAAAGCAACTGTTTTTGTATCTGCAAGGCTGCAGACTGTTTGGCAGTGAAGCCATTGTTAAACATCATTGCTACCATCAGAACACGTAACAAAAACAAGTGAACTCTGATTTTTGTGCATCTAATCCCTTTGCAAGAGAAGACAGAAAATATTCAAGCAAGAAAGGTAGTGTGCCTCACTGACTGTGTTCATCGACTGACCTTAAATCTTTCCATATTTGAGCAATAGCATTGACTACAAGGCTGTTATATTTACCTTTGATTCTATGAGGTTATGAAGAGACATACACCATATCACTCTAAATTATTTGTTTATTTTCCAAGCAAGGATAACATTTACCCTGGTAAAAAAGGTATTTGCTCCTGGGTCCCCAGCCACCTTACCACAAACACACCGACCTATTTGTGGGGGTAATTTCTGTTGGATGTGCATATTCTGCAAGGTGCGATTTTCCACCCTCACTGAAGGCACCTCAGATCAACACTTGAAAAAACATCTCCGTACTCCAAAATGAAAATGCAGAGGTGACTTTTCCCAAGCATCTGCATAGAAGGCAGATCCTTCTGCATGTGGAGACCTGAATGTGCCAGCTAAATCTACATACATGGTTGGAATGGAAAGTTAGTCTTAAATAGACAACTATCAGTAACATAATATGTAGACTAGAATGTTATGAAATGAGAAGGCAGTGAAGAAGGCAGTTTCCAAAGAGTAAGAGCTTTCCCCCTTCCAAATTAAGAGAAGCAGTTGCTTCTATTAAAGCAGAGGCATACTTTCTGTGAACTGCTGGATGCTCCAGGCTGTCAGGATCAGCTGTGAATTTAAGATTAGAGGGTGAAGGCTACCGTTCTTTCCTTTCCTTGAATTGGGAGGTAAAGGGAAGGTGGCATCCACCTTAGAGTCTCAGTCTCATAATTACAGTCAACCATGACTGGGAATGGGGGAAAGCCTGTCCCACCGGTCAAATCCCAGCTAAGGATTCCCTTGCGGGAGCTTTGCTAGGCAAGAAGGAGAGCTTCCCCAACCCTCATAAAAGAACCAGAGGACATCCTGGCTTTGAATCTGAAGGTAGTGGTGGGAGTTCATACATAGAAAATGGCCCCGTGAGTCATTCCTTGCTTTCAAATATGCAAACATTGCTGAGGGGATCAGAAACTCTCAGAGTTCTTCAAATAGCTCTGCAATAGAAGTGGCACAACGTCACTTGTTGAAGGATGGAGCAGAGCTCAGCATCTGTGCAGATGCCACACTTTATTTCCACACTGAACGTACAATGAGGGGGCCATGCCATGGAGACACTGCATCCTCACTGTGCAATCAAGGCACCATACAAGCACCTTGAAGATCCTGTCAACAAGTATCAACAACTTTTGAAAGATCTTTTTATAAGTTGCCTTAAGTAATGATTTTTTTCCCCTTCAATTTATTTTCTGTTGTGAACACTCTTAGACAATATAGAAAAAAGTCTCTATCCCCCCCCCATGGATTCACATGCATGCACATGAAGTCTGCAGTTCAATCAAATATTAAGTATAAGTAATCTGAAGTTTCACCTAACAGGTTAAACAAGCGCTTAGATAACAAAGACATTAAAGATTTATTTATTTACCTATAATTTTATTGCACAGAATAACTCAAGCACAAAATATAAGCATGCATACAACAATCTCACTAGGGTAGTGTATAGAGAGAGAACAAAAATGTAAAAAAAAAAAAAGAGAGACGAAAACAGAACAAGAAAGAAAGTCCCGTCCAATCAACCCATTAGTATTTACTTCCATTTTGTCAGTTTTGTGTTCTCTGGGATCTCCACACCCTGCAGCCAAGCTAATACCTGGAAAATTTCTGCCATGTTTCCATGTTGGTAGTTTTTAATCCTTGTAATCAAATCTTTTTATCTGTTACATACTCATTTAATATTGTTTCCCACATTTTATTATACCATCCAGTTCTCGATAGATTATCCAGTTATTCCTAGTCTTTAAGTATTTGAAATTGCACTGTGGACAACAAATAATGTAACAGTTTTTCCTCTGACTTTGTAGTCTTCGACGCAGAAAAATCATGTAACAAATAAATTATAGGAAACAGTGGTACCTGATATCCTGGGATTACATAAAGATTCTGCTTTATCCTTTCCCAGAATTTCTGTACTTATCACAGGTTCACTATTTGTGGAAATATGTTGGCTGATCCTGGCACCCTCTCCAACAGCTGACTGTTGGTTTTCTCATAATCCTTTTATTTTTTATTGGACTATGTCTCACAGAGTAATGAGTGTAAAGGCCGCCCCTCAGTCAGGTAGCAATTTGTATATATCCTGACTTGGTAGTGTAGTAGCGTGTATTTTACTTTTTATATTAGGACTCTGTTAATTCCCTTCCAAGAGACACACCTTTCATTTCCCTTTCTCTGCTATTAAGTTTGATAATAATGTTGCCTCCTTCCTGGTGCTGCAGCAGACAGCCCTTCCCCCACTCTGCCTAGCCAGCAGTGGGTTACAGTATCTGTTTAGAACTCTGGCCTAACTTGGCTCACTTTGAAAACAGAGAACACGAAGCTTCTTTAAAATAACCAGAAAACAAGTTTATTGTTTACAATTCAAGTTTCCTCTTAAAGTTGCACTTTGTTACTCTAAATATCAAACAGTTAGGTCTTTAGCTTCCTCACTAAGCCTAAAGACTCCAATCCTTTTCAGATTAATGCCAACAGCATAAATAACTTATAACCATTTCAACTCTTTTACTTGCTAATCACTGTAATTCACTATTAACTCAGGACTCTATTCCCCAGCTTTCCTCAGGACAGCTTAGAGCCCGTTTCTCCCCAAGTTAAACACCCTCCAGATTTAACGACCAAAGGCAGAGAACCCCTATTGTTCCCTCAGGCCCCCTTAAATATGGGCCTGGCTGGCTAGCTTCGCCCTGATTGGCTGAGCTCCTCCAGCATTCTATTTCACCCCTCCTCCTGGAGTGCTCAACTAGCCCCTCCCTTAGGCTACTTACCCTTTCAAATAATACACTTTGGTGACACTTAACAGTGTAGACAACCCGTTCTCACCACACTTTGTATTTAAACCAAAATAACTTAATTTTGGGGTTGAGGGGTCCTAGCGGTCATCACAATGAGCATAGTTTATTTTAGTCCCCCCCCCCACCTCCCATTGCAGCTAGTATTCAGTCAAACATTTTTGCCAACTCCTAAATATCTTGTGTCAGTTTAAGAGTCACACTCAGTATTGGTTTTGCCTGTTAAGGGAACACCAAGCAGGCGTGACACATGCTTATTACTGTTGATACAGCTGCAGATGTGACCTGTCAGATTCTGAACTAACCAGAATGTCCTTCTTGGTGGCTTTGTGTCCATGTCAGTGTATTTGACTTAGTAGGAACCTGTCAATCAAAGTGGAAAACTGTCTTGCTATTGAGATTAGTTTTGCATCATAAATTTATCTGAATAAATAAGGCTCTGTAGTAGTGATTTCTTAGGAAACTTTCCAGCATACAAGGTATAAGTTACAATCAGTAACAGCAAGCAATCTAACTACAATACTAATTATAGTCCTCCCTTGTATCCTTATATGTTTTGGTTCCCACAAGCCACCATGTAGTGCAAAACTGTGTTATGGAAA
Source organism: Aspidoscelis tigris stejnegeri (assembly GCA_023333525.1). Lineage (NCBI taxonomy): Eukaryota > Metazoa > Chordata > Lepidosauria > Squamata > Teiidae > Aspidoscelis > Aspidoscelis tigris. The sequence continues at coordinate 45,569,678 of JALMGA010000005.1, read as the reverse complement.
TTACTGCTGCATATGAAAAACTGGGGATTAAAGGAACTGTGAAGAATCAGTTTACCAAGGTAAGTCAATTTCTTTGCAGAGATGAGACCCAGCAACAATGTTAAAAAAAATAAAAATAAAAAATACACCATCAATACATCAATAGCACTGCAAAGCTAATCTAGTTTTTGAAGGGTGCTGTGGAGGTGGATTAGTCTAGCAGGAAGTCAATGACATCACAGAATCCAAATCACATTATTGAAAGTTTTCAAGACAGTGTTAAAGTAAGATTGTATTTTTCCACTTATGTAAAAGCATGTACAAGAAATCACATTTTACTAATCATCATGTAAAAATAATACTGTGCTATTCAAAACTACACAAGGGACAACCGTATTATATTTTCTTTTTCCTCAAGTTAATGTGGAAAGAGTTCATTGTTACGGTAATGATGTGAGAAGTCTTTGGTTTGATGTCCAGATCTGTACCTAAGAATAGTAAGGACTAGTAAGTTGGTGTTTGGATTAAGTATAATAAAGTTTCCTCCTTCATTTGTGGCCTATCTATTTTCATAGCCCAGACAGAAGGTGCCAGTATACTTGATAAACATTTGGAAAAGCTTATACACCATTTAAAAAATAAAACAAATTTGCTAATAATGACAATATTTGTAACTGCCACTGTAGCTACAACTAAAATTAACAAAAACTCTAAGCAGAACCCACCCAACCCAGAACAGTGCATTTTCAATGTCACAAAAAGGCCATTCTGAAATACTGAACATAAGTAGAAAATGAACCGAGTAGGGGCATGTGAAATACTAAAGGGTCTTGTCCCCAGTTTTTCATATGTCTTGTGGCACTGTTTTCATTACCAAGATATTCATGTGATGTATATTGAGCCTTTGATGAGACAGAAACCAGGAAAATCAGTTGAATCCTATATATCTCTGCTGTTGGCAGATATCAATCCACGCACAACAAGAGAAATTGGTAAATAATATACTAAGGCTATCAAGAGAAAAGCCAGCTTAATTCAAGACATAAATGTCAAATCTGATACTAAATGTTTAAAATGTGTCAAAATTCATTGTTTTATGATCCACTTAGCTGTATATTTTATTCATACTTTTGGACTCAAATAAATATGAAACAAAGCAACAATTGCAATTTCCACATTGTAAGATTTTGTAATAGTCTACTAGCCTCCATTTCCATTTCCATTTTTTATTTATATACCGCCTTTCCAAAAGAGACTTTTGCCCAAGGCGGTTTACAACAAATGGAGCCCAACAGGCAGCTCCCAGATGGTGTTCAATTTGAAGAGTTATATTAAACATGCACACATATACAGAGCTAAAGTTCAGAAAATCAAAAGTACATTTTTTTGCAGTGGTTGTGGAAAACCAAGTAGAAATATTTCGTATCTTTTTGCTTTATCTTTGTAATTGCATCATTGTGCAGGTAAATTGATGTCACTGTTCAAGATAAGAGATTTCAAAGTTGGTCACTGAGTACAGAAGAAACACACTTTGTCCTTCTTTTGCTATTCTGACAAGCTTTTGAGATGTAGAATCCTCCCAAAAAGTTCTCAGCAGCATTATCTGAGTTCAAAGTAAGGACACACAAATGGAGAATTAAAAACTGTTTCATCTGAAAAGAATGCACTCAATGAGCTGAAGTGCAGATTATCTACCTTTTGTAGTTGGTGGCTCACTGCTTGCATGGTTTTGCAGGGCACCTCATCTAATTAATTGCGAATGTGAGTAGTTAAGGGAATCTGGTGATAAAATATGTAATTTACATACTGTGGTCAGTTTGTAGGAATTAAACCATCATGTTATGCAAAGCTTGTGGCCATGTCTGTGTTTGAAAATAGAGGTGCATTATACTGGGGCACATGAGGAAGGAGACCCAACCATGCTTGAAATGGCATCTCCTTTTTTCTGCCTTCAAGTGTGGAGTCATTCTTCAGAGCAGCATTCTAAAGCCCTTTTTTGAAGGCAGAAAAAAGCATACCCTTGCAAAATGTTTTCAATGGTGATTGCACTTGGTAATGGAATGGAATGATCACTGATAGATACCTCCTGCTGCTGCTGTAAGTGAAGACAAAAGTTGCAGAAGGCACTTTATCAGGCCCCTTATCAGATAACTGGAAACAGATCAAATCAGGGGAAAAAATAGAAATTAGGTTTGGATCTACTATATTCACTCTCAGTTCGTTCAGGGTGGTGGTGCATTAAATTCGTGTCAGGGTGAACATTATTAATTTTCTAAGATGCAGTCCTAAAGCCACTTACACTGGTCTGGGAGGAATCTGGATAACTCTTAAGTTATTTAGAGCTCCATCATTACTAGAGGTGTTCATTTGATTATTTTGCCTTATCCTAAGTCTGGTCCTAAGTTATTTCATAGCATTCTGCAGTCTGTTGTTGTTGGTTTATTTCCACCAATGAAATATGTTAAAAAACAAACATTGTTCTTCATGAGATGGAAAATGGAAATTGTTTTAGAGCAAATCATATTTCATTTTTCTCATAGTTCCCCAGATCCAAATTGCCTAAAACAGGAGTGGCTGGTGTGGGTGAGTGAATGTGAAATCTCCCTATTGCAAGCTGGTCTGTAGGTTTCATTTGAAGCAAATGATCTTTAGAAACTTCCTGCCTGCCTCTTCAACCCGCAGGCAGTACCTAGGCATCCATTCTAGTAGCCCTGATACACCTGTCCTCCATGAATTTATCTAATCCTTTCCTGTAAGCTATCTAAACTGGTTGCTGTCACCACCTCTTCTGATAGCAAAATCCATAGACTGATGATTTCCCCTTGTTGTCCTAACCCTCCTGCTCATCAGCTTCATAAAGTGCCCAATGGTTCTAGGGCTGTGTGACAGAGAAAATACGGTATTTTTTCTGTTTCCACTGTTCCAGCCCCTTTACAATTCTGCTTGCCCTTTTCTATACTTTTTCCAGTTCCACAATATCCTTTGTGAGGTGTGATCAGGATTGTACACCATTTTACAATATTCCAAATCTATAAACTATAGGTTTTTAAAGAGGCACAATGATTCTTGCTTATTTATATTCTATTTCCTTTCTAATTATCCATAGCATTGAATTTGGTTTTTTTTCACTGCTGCACACTGGAATTCCATCTACTTTCCTTAGTGAAAACAAAGGCAAATAATTCATCTAGCTTCTCTGCAATCTTGGTGTCCTCTTTAGCTATCTTTTCTGTATATTGTCATCTAATAGTCTAAGTGCTTCCCTGGATCCTTACTTCTGACCTGCTCAAGGAAGTTCTTATTTCTTTTGATTTTTTTTTTTAGCAATATGCTCCTCAGAATCTTTTTCAGCATTCCTGCCAGCTTGCATTTGTTCTGCCAGAATTTATATTCCTTCCTGTTCTCCTCATGAGGAGAAACCTTCAATTTCAAAATGACTTGCCATACCAAACAAGTATTTATGGCAGAATGGGTTATCAAAGGGAGCAATGGCATGTGATTCCTGCACCCTTTGAGAACTCTTGCAGTATAGTCTCATGGTGCCATAAAGGTGCTGTGCTGAACTTCCCTTGGTTCACTATAAAGCAATGACAAGTTCATAGTTCCCTGGGATATGCTGTGAATACCCATCTACCCATCCATTTCTATCTTCTGGCACCATTCAGTACGTAGCTTTTGAGAAATGAAGATTAGAGTTGTCATGGAAGCAATGACTGAATTCTTCGGAAACGTCACATAGAACAGAAAGTTCTGATGGCTGAATGAGTTATTCTGAAAATGATACCTAGGAGAAAATGTTCAAAATCAAAATAATGATTCCTACACAAGCCTCAGAGATGTTATGATTCTGGGACTGTTCACAAACTACCTCAGTTCAAGGTTTGCAAGGGCTCCATTATGCAGTGTTTCTCAAAATTACTATATTAAGACCAAATTGTGTTTCACAGTGGCCAGTCCTGGATCTAGAGGAACTGGGGGGATAAGGCAGAGACCTATTGATGCTGGCCTGCTTCCCACCACTGTAAAGCTTTGGTGTGTATTTCATTTTCTTCTCACCCCAGTGGAATCGCTGTCTAGGTTGAAAGCCCTGATTTGCCACACCCAAATTACACCCTAGCAGTGACTGTTGCTGCTGTCCCTGCTCTCTTTACTGCTGCTGCTTCATTGTCCTGTTAGGTTGCAGGATCCATTAGTTTGCACTATGCTTGTTTTCTGTTTCTTGCTGTGACCTGCAGCATCTCTACAGATGAGATTTGCTAGGTGCATGGCATCTTTCAGCTAGCATATCTTACTGGTTTCTTTTACCCATTCATTGTATTGCAGGTGACCCTTATATTTTGACTGTATCATCCCAGACACCCTGTTGTTTGTATGCAAAGTTGATCCCTCAGTGTATGACGATGAAGTCTCATGTGTTCTTCAGCTAACTTTTTTGCAGAAGCCTAATGCTAGAAAGATGAATAATAAATAAATAAAATGCTGGAAAAAAATTGTTGTTTCTCAATTGGAACAACAATGACAGCATTTGCAGTGGCTACATCATAATTCTTTTAAAAAGACATAATGCAGTGATAGTTCTGGAGTAGGGATGTGCACAAATGTTTTTGTGTGTTTTTTTGGCATTTGATTTGTAACAAATAAATGTTAGAAAGTCCATATTTGTTGAAATAGACCCTCTTCAAATGTGGTAGGATTCTATTTGAAATGAATGTATTCATATGAATTTGTACAAATATCCAGTTTGTATCAAATACGAATGAATATGTATCTGATACGTATCTGACATGAATGCTTAAGTATCTGATATGTATCCCATAACATAAAGTGTCAAATCTGACATGAATCCACTTTTAACCCACTCTCGATTTATGTCAAATGCAATCTGGATCCATTGCATGACACAGCTGCTTTCCCACCTTTCCAGTTTAACGAATGTCCAAACTATTTGTACAAATGTCCAAAACATTCCTAGTCATAAGAATGTTAATGTATGAATGTTCTAACATTCAATTTGTGTACGAATGTCCAAATTCAGATGAAATCATACGAATAAGCAATGTTATGAAAATTTGTGCACATCCCTATTCTGGAGTGAAGGCACTGAGCCAACTCCCACTCTTTTTAATGCATGTACTAATGATCACCCACTTCCTAAATATATTTATCCTGCCAGCTGAGTTATTCCTCTACAGGCAAGTACTTCTGAGAAAACTGAAGATAACATAACTGTAGCAGTTGGGGAACTGGATCGATACAAGAGTGACATTGAGAATGAATCAGTAAAACCCTGGCTTGTGTTTTCCATCTTCACAATAAGAAGGCATCTCTAAAAATTCAAGTTATGTGGAAAGCGGCACTTTAAGAACATTGCACAAGCCCTAAATATTTAGGCATTGCTTTGGATAGACCCTTATAAACAGCACTGCAGTAACACAAAATGGACATTTAGTGTAAGAAATGTCATGCTCTGAAAAATAATGAGGACTACCTGGAGAACTAGGCCACAAGTAGTTAGAGCAATAGTATTAGCTTTCTGCTATTCTGCTAGTGAATATGCTTCTGGGTATGGAATAAGTCAGTGCATGATGGACAGGAAGATGTCACTTTGAATGAAAAACGCAGGTTAAACTATCTTAGTCAGAGTTAAGGAATTTATGGAAAATGGAAGGAAATAATTTAGATACAAATAGATATTTAGAAAACAAATTATTAGATGAACAAAGATAAATTTTCAATACTCTGATAATCCCTGAAGAAGTGAAATTAGCTATTAATTTAAAAAAGAAAAGGAAAATCACCTCAACCAAATGGTTCTCCTTCTCAGTTTTACAAACATTAGTAAGTGTTAGCAACCATTTATGTATTTATTCATTTATTGCATTTTCATCTCACCCTATACCTAAAGGTTTCAGGGCAGGTTACAGCATTAAAAACTAAATATAAAAATTAACATACTAAAAGAATGACAGCATCCAAAAATAGGCAACCCCCCCCCCCCGTTTATTTATTTAGCCAAAGGCCAAGGAAAAAGGTGTGCCTTCACTGGTTTTCTAAGTACAGGTATGTAAAGTGAGGGTGCCTGACTTAGGCCAGGGGAGAGATTATTCCATAGTCAGAAGCCATCACTGAGACAGCTCCATCTCGGGTGCCCATCCTTTTTGTTGCTGAGGGAGATGGTACAAACAGGAAGGTTTCCCCATTAATATGGAATGAGGTGTTTATTTACTGGGGACCAAGCCATCTAAGGCTCTAAAAGTGAAGATTAATACCTTGAATTGGGCTTGGTAGTGGATTGGCAGCCAGTGCAGCTCTTTAAGACCATTGTGATGTGAATCCAGCAATCTGTCCTGCTCAGCAGTCTAGCAGCTGCATTCTGCACCAACTGCAGCTTCCAAACCATATTCAAGGGCAGCCCCATGTACAACATGTTACAATACTCCACTCTGGAAGTTACCAGAACATGGATAACTGTGGCCAGGTCATCTCTGTCCATAGGGAACTTTATCTGTCAGATCAGCTGTAAATGGATGTAAGCACTCTAGGCCATACCCTCCACCTGAGCTTCAAGCATCAGTGTGGTAGGCTTACTGATCCATATAAAGGGATATTGGACAACTGTATGGTGTGATGTGCAATCAGTCAGGAAAAAAAGGACTCACGCTGTTGTACTTTCTGGGAGAAAACAACCTAAAAAAAACCCAGTTGTTTCACTACCTATTACAGTGTAGATTTGCAGTCTCCATTTTCCACATGATCTTCTGAATATGAAGCAATAACACAGCTTAGGAAAGCACATGCTACTTCTAATGTATCCAATACAGTGTCACTTATTGAGGCTGTGCACAGATCACCATGAATGAAAATCTTTGGAAAGAATATTTATTCATTGTCCATTGGACTGAACACTTCAGAAAAATAAGTGTGTTTGAAGGACTAAGAAAGGCAGATCCTGAAGAGCTTAATTTGGCTGCAGTTTCAACATCTGGTAGGTATGACATTGTGAATAAGGCTGCTTCTGCACAGGGGCAAATAAAACCGGATCCCTTGCACCCGGATTTATTAAAACCGGCTCTCAGCAGAACCAGTTTTAATAACTCCGGATCCCTGGTAGATCCGGTTTAATGGGGTATATCCACATCTAAGAGATGCGGATCTATCCCGTGCCCCATGCCTCTGCACATGCAGCGAAGATTCGGATTGCAGGCAGTTGCCGTGCAGACGCACAGCACCCACCTCCCATCCGGGACGGAGGGCCCTCCCCCGCCCCACCACAAGTGGCTCGCCAAGCCTGGCGAGCTGGGGGACCTCGCCGCCGCAGCTTGCCCTCACCCCAGAAGTGGAAGATCACCACTTCTGGAGCCAGGGCGAGCTTCCCTAAAGCCCACCCTAGCCCACCCTGGTGGGAGCACGGCAGATCTCCTCCTTACCTCATCGGTGTCACCCCGATTCTGAGGGTTGACGCCCAGGATGCAGCGTGCCTGCATCCTGCGTGCCTCCTGAGTGGCCAGGGCTGCGCCTGGCAGCCCTTGCCCTCATGAGCCATTCTGCGCAGGCGCGCTGCCCTGACTTGCACCCTGGCCAGTCAGGGGGAGTGCAGGACGCAGGTGTGCTGCATCCTGGGTGCCGACCCTCAGAATTGGGGCGACGCCAACGAGGTAAGGAGGGGATCCGCTGCGCTCCCACCAGAGTGGGCTTTAGGGAAGCTCGCCCTGGCTCCTGAAGCGGATTCACAGTGCAAGACCACATAATATGTGATGTGCAACTAAAACCCATTAAACACACATTAAGTCTGGATAGGTGTAGCCTCACCCACCGGAAGTGTGCTACTTTGCCCCTGCTAATGTGGACGCTCTGGCGGCAATCCGGTTTTGCCGCTGAAATCCACATTAAAAAGGGACTCGTTATGCGGACACCCCTCACCAGAAGTGTCCTAATTAGCGACCCGTGTGTGGAGGCACACATTGGAATGTGTGCTTAATGGGTGTTAAAGGGCCTGTGCGGAAGCAGCTTAAGGGTCATAGAATTCTAATCCAAAAACTCAATGTTCTTATCAGCTGAATCTTGGTAAAGTCCCTGAGGTGCAGTGACTGCACACTACCACTTTTATTAGGCCTTGAAACAGCACCCAGACAAGAAACGTATCCTTGGGGGTATCTGGCAGGTAAACTCAAGCGACTCCAACTCTGTGTGTCTCTCTGTGTGTGCACACAATCTAACTCCTTCATTTCTCCTCTTTAACATCCCCACTTATATCTCATATTGTTTCCTATGTCTAAGGCTAGAGTGTTCTTTCATGAGTAACTGGGGAGAAATGGAAACTGTACCATGATAAATAAAATCCTAAAGTAGATGTCAGAGGATAAAGAACATGATGGTTTTATTCCATCTTGAAGAATATTACTGAAAGTGGATGATGGTGAGTATAATGTGTGCAAATTCCTTAACCACTTGAAAACACCAGTTGGTTGGTTTATTGGCTATGCTGTTCCACTTTTATATTAAAATAATAACATAGCTCACAGTAAAAGAAAACAACTAGTGCAAAATGAGATTACACAAGACAATGCTATAATGTGAACTCAGACTAAAATAGTTGAACTTAAAACTCTCTGATATCCATTACCAGCTAAGTGCAATTAACAATATTTTTTATTCACTTCTGAAGGTCCAGGGAGTCATATAACAGAAATGTGTTTTAAGGTGGGGCTTTATAATCTTTTTAGTGCCATGTGCACATTTAGCGTTTTATGACATCTCCCTTCCTGTTTGCATCTTTCATCCAGGTTACCTCCCAGGAAGGCAATAACAGTGACATATAATATAATTAAAATATGTATCCATGTGTTATATACTTCAGTGACTTAATAATGGCCTCATCTAAAATTATGAGCAAAATTGTTTGCTCTGTTTACTCATCAAATAAGAAAACAGGCATTTTAGTGCAGGGGAAAGCAGTCATCACATTAGTAACTCCTGGTTTAGAGATGTAGTGAAACCAAAAGGTCTTATTAAGACAAGGAAATTCTGAACACATCTGCTCTTTAGAATCCAGACTTATTTCACTGATTATTATAAATAGAAGCCTTCTTTAAAAACAAAAAACAACCCCCACCTTTTTATGTATATCCAAAAAAATTTAGTACAGAAGTTCTTCTTAATTTCTTTTTCTACTTCTGAATCAGACTTCATTTTCCTACTGAAAATATAACTGCATTTCTCTGTCTCTCATCTATATCATCTATCTCTCTATCATCTGTCATTTGTTTCTATACATATTTACATATGCTCATACATCCCTTATCTAAAATAAATGTGCATATATGCAATATGTACACCTGCATTCATACAAACCATTAGAGATCCATCCATCTGTGTTTGAAAAAAAAATTTTGGAACACTCTGTAGAAAAGGTAAACTGTAAAAACAAGTTTCATATGGCCCAGAACTTTCATCACAACTCTGTGTGTGCTGACTGGCTGAAGGACCCCACCCACCACCCACCACAGCAGCCTCCTTTAGCCCATCCTTCCGCTCACACTTTGAGGAAGTGAAGATGGCCTGAAATGCCAGGATAGACTGAGTCCTTGTCAGACCTCTAAAAACAGGACTCTAGGTTAAGATGGCTTAACGGGGATAGGCCAGCTTGGAAAATAAATTAAATTAAAATAATTTGAGTAACACGGCCTGAGGATGACCTAAAACACTTTGTGACCATGGCCCTGTTGTCCTGAAATAGCATGCAGAAGCTAGGGCCCTTAGAATTTTTCCTGGAAAATACAGAGGTGAGTGTGGAATTCCATGGATTACAGACTCAGCAGTGAAAGGGTGTAAAGCCTTTTAAGAGACCCTCAAATCTGTAGGAGTCTTGAGAAAATGATGATTTTCTCAATAAAAATATCTAGTTCCAAGTTAAAAACAAAAGTTTCCTTTTCTGATTGTAATATTACATTCTGTATAGGAACTCTAACAGTTTGGAAACTTTGCTCTATGAAATATAAACATGTCATTATACAGCACATCATGTACTATTTAGACTTCAACCCAAGTACAATTTCCACTTTTATTATCCTGAAGCAAAAATGTTTTCCTTGACTTAGTTTTAAGCAACTGCATTGATGAAGGATTCATTCTGAAATCTCTCACTTAGAGGAAGTGGCAGCCAAGTAATTTTTCACTAGAGTATGAACGTTGTTGGTTTATTCTTTAAATGGATTTCAATCCTGAAAGTCAAACACAACAAAGCATCCCTACTGTGCCACTTTAAAAGATTATGAGGGTGCCTCCAGAAGCACCCCTTGCTTGCCTTAAATGTGAAGCTCCTTCCGGCCCTCCAGACTAGAAGAATGGAAGTTTCGAATTTCTAGCGCATTTGCTTCCTGTCGGTCAGATGAGAAGCTCTGTTGCTGGCAGTAGGAGAACAGTAAAAATGGTAAGCATGCAGTAAGAAGACTCTGGTTATCCAGCATCTTTTTCGTTCACGGGGTGGAGAGTGGCTGGGGAAGACTGCACTTCTACTGTGGGGATGGAAGCAGTAAAGCAACTTCACTGCTTCCATCCTGTCTGGAGGCAAGACTGGGAGGCTTTTTGCACTTAACTTTTGGGGGATATACCTAGAACTTGCCCTGAAGCATGTTAATTTTGAACACTCCTGTGTGGGAGTGTCTGCCTTGAAGCAGTAATGACCATGTGCACTGGGCCATTGCTATGGCAGTCAGACGACACAGCCATCTTCACTCAGCCTTCACATGGAAGAAGGTGCAAAGGCTACATCTGGGGCTGTATTAGGAGCACAATCAAAGATGGAGATGGCTGTGCACATTGGGAACTGCTCTGGGATGGAAGCAGCTCTGCAGTTTGTGTACACTCTGTTCTGGAGCATCCCCAATTATCCCCATCTTGCAAGTGCAAAAAGGCTGTGAGGCTGCACAGGTTTTCAGAATCTAAAGCCCATTTGCATGCAGTGTTATCCTGGATTAAAGGTGCAATGGCTGTGCAAAGAGTCATGGAGGACTACTTCTGGCCATTAGTGTAGTCTTAGAACTTCTTAATAATTGCATCTCCCAGGGACCTACACCCCTTCAACCAGCTGTACTACATATGAATGAGTTACAGAAGAGATGGAGGCACCTCAGGGTAGCAACTTCTTTGTCAGGATAAGGAGCAATAACAAACAGCAGGTAGGTTCCCCCTAGGTAACTGCTGTTTTGGTGGATTATCTGAAGATATTCTGCTGTCTACTATTCTTTACTGTTAGAAGCTGTTCCCATTTGACGTTCTTATGTCTATGCTCCAGCTCTTGCATCCAGGACACTCCCAAGGTGCTCCTTTTTTTTTTTCCTTTCCCTTGGCATCCAAGAAGTCTGTCAGGTGTTTGGAATATTTAATTATTATGTGTTTTATTGAGAATAAGATGAAAGGTGCTTTTTATCTGTGTCCAAATTTACTTCAGTTGAAGACAATATGGTCACTTCTTTGGCAGTTGATCCATCTTCTGATAGAGCTCAGAACTTGTATTCCTTTAACTTTCAGCACTAGCACATTCAGTTTATTATGTTGTCCTTGCTGGGGGGCGTCTCCAAGAGCAACAGAGGAACTGACACTGTATTAAGGCTGTATTGGGTACATGACATTGTATTTGTTATGAGGGTCCTCCATAGCAATGAAGGAACTGCTTCTGAATTGAGGCTGTATTTTGTTTAAAATGCAGTAACACACACACAAAAACTGACCCTCAAGGGATTTAGCAATTTGGTTGAAGGAAAGCATGTTGGAAGGGCAGTTTTCACCCAGAGTGTTTCCAGCATTAATTGAAGAAGTGGGGAATGTCCATAGTGAACCTGTTTGCCATAAGGCTAAATTGTCAGGTACAGAGTTTCATGTCTAGGGTTCCATATCCATTGCTTTTAGCAGTAGATTCACAGTCGCAAGCATTCCCAACAATACTCTTCTAGTACAGATTTCAACTACAGTTGTCTTTCCAAGCATGCCAGTAGAATGGCAGGCAAGGAACTAAAATGGGATGGTTTTGTTCCTTGAAAGGTACAGTATAAATAGCTACCTATAGAAGAAATGCATTTAGACTGCAGAAACCTAGTCATAAAACAGAAATTGGTTTGGGCAGCTCCAAGTTATAGTTAAATAAGTGTTCTGTACTTCCTATTATTAAAAAGTTCCCAATTTAAGGCTTAGAAATTTCAAGCTGGTACTTGATTAATAGATTAAGTACCAGAGACGAGTTTAGCACTTGACTGACATGTAAATATAAAGTGAGTAATTCAGGCTATGGTTGAAAAAAGCTTATGTCTAAAGGAAAATACATACATTATATTAATGAAGTATGAAAAAGAATTTGAAAACATTTGCATGTGTATCTGTAATGAAACCTCACCTTTGAATTTCAGCAAAGTCATGCCCTTAAACACACACACACATGCACTCACTCTCTTTTACCTTGCCTTTACCTTGAAGCAGAGGATGAAGGTTGCCAGCCTCAAAGTTCCTGACTAGAGTCATTAGGCACATGCAGGAAAAGGCTCAAGAAGTTGGCCTTTTGTGTATGTCCCTTACAGAAAGCCACTGCTATCCACTCACATGGTGGTGGCAAAGGAAGAAGGCAGTAAGTGTCCTCAAAATTATCTTTCATGCTCTAACAAAAGAACACCTCTAAGAATGCTCACCACCACTCTGAGACAGGTTACAGGCCCAATTAATATTGTGACATGCTCTGATCATGCCTCTCAGAATTTTCCCAGGACCCTTTTTTGCACTGCATGTATTCTGCCTTGGCAAACATTGATTGTTGGTTCAAAATAAAATCTATCTTGAAATTGGTCTGCTTTAACTAAATAAAATAAGTACCATATCAATATAGCCAAATTCAGTGGAGATTGGCACCACACTCAGCAGTACCCCAATACAGTTATTTTGTTTTGTTTAAAGCCCATATAGTGCACAACAGCTTTTGCTTTGATCTTATTTGGAATAGGTTGGTCAAGAAAAAGACTTCCTTACACACTGCAAAGTTCAAATTAGATACCAAATACAATTTGTGGTATGGTGTTTCCAGGCATTTCAGGTGCACTTGCAGGTGCTGAGTGACATGGTATTAAAACTAGGGGTGTGCACAAATTGCTTTCTTTTTTTAACATTTGATTCGTATCAAATAGAAAGTAAGAAATTTTGCATTTGTTCAAATAGATCCCTTTTAATGTGGTAGGATTCTAATTGATACAAATGTATTTGTACAAATTCGTATGAATATTCAATATGAATGAATAACGTATCCCATACTTATGTGATACGTACCTGATACATGTCCAATATGCATCCTGTAACATATCCACTCTGAAAGCATCAAATCCACCCTGAATCCACTTTGAATCTGCTCTCAAACCATGTTGAATGCATTTTGGATCCATCGCACATGTGACAAGTGCAGCCATTTTCCCACCTCCTCGTTTCACAAATCTTCTGAGGCATCTGTGCTAATGTTCAGACATTCATATTCATACAAATGTCAATGTACAAATGTTATAGCGTTCAATTCGGAAATGAATGTATGAATTCATACAAATTTGTACAAATATCCATTGTTATGAATATTCATACACATCCCTAATTAAAACAAATAACAAGCCCAGATATTCTAGAGGAGAGTTTTGTCTGAGAATTTTACGTGAGTTCACTTCTGTTCTTTAAACAAAAGCCTCCCGCACTTTTTGACTGTTTGAAATAGGCAAATTGTTTATTTCCACCTACTACTGTAATTGTAGCACAGATCTCTTCTTAATTGCTATTTTTGTTTGCTTAACACTAGAACTGGTTTTATTATTGCTGGTTAGCTTAAGAGACTATAGTATTTACACCATTTTTACTGGCACCAAAGATAAACAGTCTGAAATACAGGGAGGTATTAATTTTTTACAACAGGTTACACAACTAAACCTATACTTAAAATCTGTGTAATATCCAGATAGGATGAACCAGGCACTACAGGCAATTTCCAGGTAAGGGAAGTGGGAAATCCTGTTCATCTTCCTTCCTCTATGTGCAGCATTAGAGGTGTGCAGGGAAATCTTCCTGAAGCACTGTTTTTCTTTTGTCCCCCATTCCAGGTAAGGCCCAAAAGGAGCTAGTTCCTTTGGACATAAACCTGAAGAGCAACTTAATTGTTGCATCAAGATGCTCACAAAACATCTAACTTGTTGTTGCTTTGCTCACACTAGTGATTATGACTAATCTGAATCCAGAGATGTTATTTGGAGTTGGGAGGTGTTTTCTTTAAAGGGTGTTTTAAAGAATGTCTTAGTTGGACTGAGTGTGTCACATGGCACTGTGTGGCACACACAAAGCAGAAAAATATAATTGCACAGAAACCCCAAATAAAAAGCAGGTTTTATTGGGGGAGGCTTCATTTTCACATAGGGAAAGTGATGGTGAGAAGAGTGGAATTTAAAGGAGATGAGTGGATTTGATGGCCTAACTCCTCTAGAACAAACCCTCTTGCCCTAGAGTCTAAAAGCCCAACCAAATCCTAATTAGTTTTTAAACACTAAACTCTAACCCAAAAATCTAAAAGTGAATATGAAGGATAATCCAACCAAGCTGTCTTCACTCACAACTGGTCTCATTCAATTTTCACACTGGGATGGGTTGCCACTGGAGTGGGACAGGTCTATGTGCACTGAAATGGTCTTTTCTATCCCAGTCCTGGCTTCTGACTCCAAAGGCTGGGCCTGTTCTTTGAGCTGGTCTATCAGTAGAGTGGGATAGGGCCATTTCTGGCACCCTATTTTTTTATTTTATTGATTATTTATATTTATATTCTGCTCTGTACCCAAAGGTCTCAGGGCAAGTCACAATAAAATTATTATAAAATAGTAAAAGTGCCTGCATTGGGAGGGGCACTGCTCCATCAGCTGAAGGCCAGGGTAAAGAGGTGCATCTTCACCACTTGTCTAAATATATACAAAGAGGATATCGGACGCATGTCGGAGATTAGACTACTTCATAGACTGGGGTCTATCATCAAGAATGCCCTCCCACATGATCCTAGCTCTTGAAATGCTGAAGGGGGTGTCACTGCCTCCCTGGCAGACCTTAGAACATGAGCAGATCTAAATGGGAGGATGTGTTATTTTAGATATGGGTAGTCCAAGTCATTTAGGACCTTATAAGTGAACATTAAAGCACAGGTCTTGAAGGCAGAAACTCCCGGCTACAGCAGCAAGTAAAAACTACATCAGTAAAGTCCCAGCCTCTCATTCTGGAGGTTACTGGGAGAAGATGGTCCCTCTTCAGTAGTGGGGGCTATCCTAGTTTATGCTCCATCCTCCATGGATGAAACTTTTTGGGGGGGACCTCTTTGTTCTGCTTTAATGTGCTGAGCAGCCTAGATCCTTCTGTGGACCAGAATATTGACCCATGTAGAAGAGGTCTGTCTTTATCCTTTCTTTAATGGCCAACCAGTAGAGACCAGCTGATATGGTCAGTCAACAACAGATGACTAGTGTGCCAGCCAAGATAAGCCACCAACAGGCTTTTATAATAAATCATAGTGGCACTGGAGGAATGGCTAGTTGGGGAAAACTTCAGGAAAGGAAACTGAGAAACATCCTAAAATACCCACATACTTTATTAGAGTGCTGTTTTAAATCACAGGGGCTGAAAATTAATGGAAAGAAAAAAACCAGTTTATTTAGTTATAATTTGTGTCTCTATTTGGCCGTGTATTCACGGCAACCTTATCTCAGATTCAAAACGTTTTCAATCCTCAGAGTCCACACGGCAGTTTGGCTTAACTCACTTTCTCCCTGTTAAACCACCCCAAAACATGGTGAATCTCAATCCTGATTTCTACAGGTCTCACTCCGGATCGTGTTCTTGAAACGTTTTACATTTTTTACTGTGGGGACCGTACCGTGTTAAGGGATGAGAATCCATGTTTAGGGTTTCCCTCCCCCAATAGCTTGCTTCAAAAGATAGTGATTTCATTGAAAAAATCCACCCTCAAAACAGCCACTATAAAAATCCAGTCCTTAAAGCTACACTGTAGTGATCTAGCCTCTTCACACCTTAATAACAATGTTGCAGTTTTGTGCAATTCTAGCTCTTTGAAAGTTCTGACCTTTAAAAAAGGGAAAGGAAAGGAAAGCCCTGGAGGTTCTGTTTCAAAGGCTGTGGTTGGGAAGGGGGTTTGAGTTGCTGCTGCTGCTGCTGTGTGTCCTGGGAAATGTGGAGAGGAGGGGAAAGAATCACTGGCTGCCGGTGCCTGTTTTCATCCATCCAGGCAAGTGGCAGCCACCCAGCCACCCAGCTAGGCTCCATGAAGGGATCTGTTATGGGTGGCACGTTCATGCCAGGAGGAAGAGGGCAGGGCAGCCCTGCAAAGTGGCTTTTAAAAAGTAGCCACTTGAGTCCCCCCTTGAGTCACGTACACCACGTACGATCCTCAGAATCTGGATCGAACGCGATTAAGTTAAAAGTAATGGGAACAGGCAAATTCGCGTTTGCATCCGGTTCTATTATTTCAGTTTAGGGAAAGCGAAATAAGCTTGCTGTGAGGATTCCCCCTTTGTAGTTGCACCATGCTTTTTTTGTTCCTAACTTAAGACACACAAACTTTAACTTGTATTATAATGCATTAGAAACAAAAAATATCTTGCAGTGTAAGTCATCATAGTTCTGGGATGACACTTGATTACTTCAATACAGAATGGGCTCTTTTGTTCAGTTTACAGTCTGGCTTTGAAATCATTTGGGAAGAAAAGAGGAGAGTCAGCTCCTTATAAATAGAATACTGTCACACTAGAGGATTCACAAAATTGAATTTGATTCTAGGCATAAAATGCAGTACTCTGGGCTGAATTCCATTTATCTTCAAAATTTTAAAATTAAGGTTTCATTTCTATATTATTTAACTGCAAATAGCTTACTTTGTGCTGTTCTGTGCAGTAACCTAGAAGTTGTAAGGCTCTGACATTTTTTTCTGAAATTGAAAGTGCAAGAGCATCAGCATTTCTGTATCTTCTCCTTGTCATATTATACCTTATGAGGCATTATGTGAAAAGTGTAAATGTAAATCCCAAGGTGTTCTGATCTGGCTTCACAAAAGCTTACATGGGCTATATGCACAAACACTGTTATTATAAAGAGGACTGACTGTTGATTTCTTTCATCAGCATAAGTTTAAATGAGAGAGACAGTGATACCACAAGAAGAGGAAAGGCACAAGCATATAGAACACTTCCTCCTCCAAATTAATTTGTCTTAAAACCACACAGAATTTCTCTTAGTTCTGGTTTAGTCCTGTTTGGACTACAGTATTATTATTTTTTAGTCCCATTAGGACTATTTTTAATCTGAATAGAGTGCCCGTCAATTAACTCTGCCTACAATAAAGGAAGCAAAACTTTCAATGAAGGCAGGGTTTTTTTCAAAGTCTAACCACAAATACTTTCTTTTTCACCCCTCTCCCATTTGAGATTACCAGCAAATTCGCACTCAAGCAGATCAGTGAAGGACTGAGCACAGAGTGATAAAATGTATCATTGCAAAGCATTTCAAAACATTTCAAGTATTTAAAAGCATTGCAAAGCTTCTAAATGTATCCTTTCTGATAACAATACAAAAAAGACACAAATGTTTCCAGCAAAACTGTTTTAAAAGGCAAGCAACTCTCCCCCCTTTTTGCCTTTTCGAACAAAGCTCTAACATTACTGGCAAGGGAGGAGGGAAGCTTTGCATCTGTAAAAAAAACACCCACAGCTGGCTGCCATTGGCCAGAAGGTTAGACCTCCACCCCAAATAGCCCAGTATCATCCCCATGTGGAGGAAAATAAGCAGACTCAGCTCCAAAAAGGGGACTGAGTCCTGTTTTCATCAGGATTTTTTCCCCCTCTGGATTTAGGCAGGATAGTCCTCATAAAATCCGGGAATAAGGAATTGCATGGGGATACCTGGATGCCAATTCTGGATTAATTACTAAGTCATGGGGACAGTCTTTCCTGAATTGGAATTGAATTCAGATTAAAATACACACGGGGAAGCACCCTTAAAGTCTGTATCCTAATGAATGCTCAAAATCACAGTGAGGATTTTGAACAGAACCATAGAATAGAATCATAGCTATAGAGTTGGAAGGGATATCTAGGGTCATCAGGTCCAACCCCCTGCTCAATGCATAATTCATTGGTAAGCGGAAGAGGTTTTCTCCCTACATCAGTGATTTTGAGACTTGGGCATAGAGATTGTCTCTCCCTCCCTCCCCCGAGTCAAAACTGTTACCTTAGGTGAGAGAGAGAGAGAACCAGCATCCCACACCTGGACTCAAAATTATAGCCCATACAGGAGTGGTTGAAAACAATGCTCTGGCAAAACCCTCCAAACAGCTTTGCAGTAGAAGCACCATAACAGTGCTTGTTGAGGCACAGTGAAGGTAGAGTGCAGAGTCGACACAGACACCATAGGCCTTTTCGCACAAGGGGTTTTAGAATGCATGTAGAGCACGTTGGGATGCAGCACTCGCTATTGCAGGGCGGCCGGATCCATTCCAGGCTGCCCCCAAGAGTCCCAAGGCGCTCTCCACGCGTTCGGGTTTCAGAGCACTAAAAAGCGCTCTGAAACTGGCGCTCTGAAACCGTCTCCACATGTTCCGTGCATTTCAAACTGTCTCAAAGAGAAAGCATTCACATGGTCTCTCTCTGTAACAGCTCAGCCCCTCCCCCGGGCTCCTATGGACCCAGTGAGGGTAGCCTGGGCACCTTCTTTCCCTGGTTTCCTGCTTGCTTCCAAACCCCAGATCAGGCTCTGGGGGTGGGCAGGAACCCCAGCCAACACTCACCCAACCCACCTCGGGGTTGCAGGCACACATCAACGGGCCTTACCTTCTCTGCCCAGCCTGATTCTGCTAGGTTGGGACATTCTGAGCATGCTCGAGGGGGCAGTCCCTCATTGACCAGGCACCTGCACATGCTCAGATGGCCAGTTGAGGCCAGGTGGGTGCCCAGCCAATGAGGGGCCACCTCCTCGAGCATGCAGGAAGAGTCTTGTGGGACTGCAAGGGTCAGATGACCCTCCTCATCGCTGCATCTTACTGGGACAATCAGTTCTTTTATGTTTGCCTGGCAATTGGATCACAGAGAGAAGAGGCTCATTTCTGTTTGATCACTGTTTAATATCCAGCAGTTGCAATCAGGGAAGGGGTGTTGGGTGGGATTTCCCTGTCCTTGCTCCTATCAGGAGAGAGGGGGTGGAGAGAAAAAGAAGAGGTTTCTCGATGCAGGGGTATAGTGTGGTTTGCATGGGGACGGGTGTATTTGACTTGAGCCTGCACTTTTGTCAATTGCATGGGGATGGGTCAATTTGAACTCGACTCCCTATTGGGAATAACTCTAATCCATCCCAAAGTAAATGGAGTACATGGGGATTCAGCCCAGGAAGACTTACCAGAAAGGGCTGGATTTAGTTTTTCATTTTTACCTTTCAGCTGCCATTGCTGCTACTGAAAGAAAAGCCTTCCAACCTCTTTCTGGCAATGAAGATTGCTGTCAAACAGGTGAGAATCTGAGCTTTTGTATATCTGGGGAATCTCTAGGATCCTGCCATAGAGAACAAAGGACTCATATCTTGTCTCCTATTGTTCTATATGGCTAGCACATTTCAAACTTATGAGTGTTCTGTCGGAACACCTTGATGATGGAACACTGGGAACATTTTGATACTTTTTTGAGTTTTGTTCCAAGTTGTTTGTTCTGTGCAAAATCCTACAACTGGAACATTCAGACGTTTTATCAAAATGTCCCTGTATTTTTTCTGAGTGTAAAGAATTCAAAATGGCACATTTAATGATTGCAGCATTTTGACTTAGAACATTTTGTGCACCCCTAAATGACACTAGTATTCTCCCCAGCCCATTTTCCTATTCCTTTTTAAAGAAAAGCACAAGAAACCAAGTGGATGGCAGAAAACTTGGGGGGGGGGCATCTGTGCTTATAAATGAGCAAACAAAAAGCCGATTGTACCACTTTGTTTTGTATATAACATCTGTATCCTATCCTTCCTTGGGTGTATCATAACAAACAATGAAACAATTACTAGAATAGGTTTTAAAATACAACCCATCCAACCTCCCTCCTTGCCTGGCACAACTACATTAAGAAGAAATAAGAATCAAGGACGTGGGTGAAGAGGTATGTTTTAACCAGACACTGAAAATCTTAAAAAGTTGATGACTGGCATACCTCCACTGGGATCTATTGCAAAGCTGTAGGTGGGGGCTGCCACAGAGAAGGCCCTCTTACATGCTGTAGCTCCCCAAGCCTCAGTGGTATAGAATATGTCAAAGTGGATATGGCGTTCACAGGGCAGCTACAGCAGCGGAGTCAGGGGGCAGCCTTAGCTTATTTTAAAACACCCCTTTTTAGCACCAAATTGCTATTTGTTTAGGACCTTGCAGAACCCAGGAAGGCCTGGGGGCATGCCACAACCCAGAAGGAGGGGGAAATCTCCTATAAAAAGTAAGCTTCTGAGGTAATTCGAGGGGTAGTAGTGAGCAAGTGAGGAAGTTTGTGGAGCTTCAGCTTACCATCCCAGGCCCTTTCTAGTCAGAGAAATGAGAAAAGGACAGTTGGCAGCCTCTCAGGACAGGGAGAGCTGGACACACAGATGCCGTGTCTTCACGGCAACCTTATCTCAGATTCAAAATGTTTTCAGTCCTCAGAGTCCGCACGACAGTTTGGCTTAACACCCTTTCCCCGTGTTAAACCACCCCAAAGCATGGTGAATCTCAATCCTGATTTCAACAGGTCTCACTCCGGATCGTGCGCTTGAAACGTTTTACATTTTTTACTGTGTGGACAGTACCATTTTAAGGGATGAGAATCCATGTTTAGGGTTTCCCTCTCCCAATAGCTTGCTTCCAAAGACAGTGATTTCAGTGTAAAAATCCACTTAACAGCGATCGCTACACTGTAGCGATGGAACCACTTCACACCTTGATGGTTGGAATAACAATGTTGCAATTTTCCACAGTTCTAAAAGATCTGACCTTTAGAAAGGGAAAGGAAGGGAAGAAAGCAGCTGAATGTGAATGTTTAAAGCAAAGGGGCTTTAGTTGCCGCTGCTGCTGTGTGCCCTGATCAATGGGGAAAGGAGGGGAAAGAATCGCTTGCTGGCTACCCGCTGCCATTTTTCCTCCATCCATGGAAGCGGCAGCCACCCAGTTAGCCTCGGTGAAGGGGTCCCTTATGGGTGGCGCGTCCATGCCAGGAGGAAGAGGGCAGGGAAGCCCCGAAAAGCGGCTTTTAAAAAAGTAGCCACTTGAATCCCAGCTTGAGTCACGTACCCCATGTACGATCCTCAGAATCTGGATCCAACGCGATTAAGTTAAAAGTAATGGGAACAGGCAAATTCACGTTTGCATCTGGTTCTATTATTTCGGTTTAGGGAAAGCGAAATAAGCTTGCTGTGGGGATTCGCCCAGAGAGACAGGAGTCTTTTCTCTGTAAGGGCTTGTATCCTGGCTGGGATATAAAGCAGAGGGCTACAGGCAAAGTCAGCCTGTCAGCTCAGGGCTGAGAAAACTGTCTGTTTTCTAGCCTAGGTAGGGCAGGGCTCAAGCCTGAGCCCTGGGGACTGTTCCAGAGTGGGAAAAGTCAAGTGGGGTTGAAAGCCTGGGGACTTTAAAGACTATTCATTAACCCTGAAGGGGGGAATAAGAGCCTCTACAGCCAATTTAGCTGGCAGGAGGGAAGCTTATATTTGTTACATTTAAGTTAACTGGACTGAAACAGATTTAAGCCATTCTTTAGGAATAATCCTTGTTCTGAATTGTTCTGGTTATTCTTGTAAATAATAAAACACTTGTTTGAGTTCATTGTTAAAGCTGAGTAAGGTGATTTGTCCGGATATCAGTCCAGGTAGAGGAGGAGTGTTTTGGCTAAAGAGCCTTACATCCCAAAACACCATGGACACTGAGAAGTGGGCGCTCCCTTGCCATCAGAACGCTAGGAGGCGACTCACTGCAGGGCAACTACTGGCCTGGTGGCAGAGGGAGATATCGCAGTTGGGTCACTTTCTTCTCCCCTCCCTACTCACACCCAGGCTAAGTTCTTGTTATCCAAGTTGCTGGTAACTCATTCTTCTCTGTCTTCAGACCTGATAGCTCAAGCTTATAGCTGGGCTTCTAACTCTGAAGATAAGAGACCTCCTTGTGCTGGAAAAGGTGCCAGAATTAGACCATTACTGGTGCAGTGCCTGTACAGTGCAGATTCTGTAAGGTGCATTCTCTGCTGGTAGCTAAGACTGCACTGAATGGATGCCCTGGAGGGTGTCTGAAGGCTACCCAGCACCCTTCTAAATGTGATCTATGGTGATGGACAACCTGGCAATTTGACTGCTGTACTGCTTGAGCTTTCTGAGGATGCCCCTGCCCTAGGTGTGAATGTGCCAAGACTATCATTTCAATGTAGCCTCTCGAACAGTTTTTGTTTAGCATTACTCTTCTCTGTTGATGTATAGTTAGCCATTTTAAGTTGCTATGAGAAAATCAGCTGAATGCTTCCCAAGACTTATGCCATTAAGTGGGTCTATAAATATGTGCCAAAACAGCTTGTTCATAGACCAACACTGTTGTTTCTTAAAGTATTTGTTTATCCATTTGTCCAGTCTTTCACACAAATGGAGTATTGTTCCACATTGCACATTGTAAACATATGGAAGTTGCCCCATAAAATATTTATTTATTTATTTAGAAAACTTATATCCCCACTGCACTGAATGGTCCCAGATCATGTTACAATGAGATCAAAACATATCAAATAGTAGAACATAATTAAAGTGCAATGAAGCAGGATATGGTGCCAAATTGGTATTGTTTCCATCTCCTCCAGTAGATCTTGAAAAAGAACCCCACAAGTGGAATACATTTAGTATACAAGTCCACGAAGCATGCACAGATGGCACGAGCTGGGCCCAGCCTTTGACTCTGGCAGCTCTGATGGGCTGTCTGAAATTTGGACAGCCCTTAAGAACATAAGAGGAGCCCTGCTGGATCAGTCCTGTGTTTGATAACTTGATATTCTATGGGCTAAGCTAATTTCTGCTAATTCCACTTATCCTGTACCCATAGACACTGGCACCTCTACCACAAAATTCTAGAAGATACTCCTGCATTATCTGACATTGCAGTTGAAAAATGCATGTATCATATCTAAATACCTAACTTACACTATTCTGCATATACATATATACTTAACAGTAGCACTGAAGACAGAAGAATTTATGCTAGAAGAGGATTATATTTGCAATAACAACAGCAAAACAGATCTCTGACTGCTTTTTAAAGCTAGTCAGCATGAGGATAGGATTTTAAATCTTTTATGTTTGATCACATCAATTTACTGCTTTTAAATAGGCTCACACTAAATGAATCTCATCTTGTTTGCTGAAATACCCTGAGGCCCTTATTTAATCCAGAACAACTTCTAAGCTAACACACGATTAGATAACATCAGAATGGAAGCACCTTGGCAGTCAGAAGCATCATGGCATAAGCTGCCCCTTTTAATGACTCAGCATTAATTGGCTCTGATAAAATACACATGCCAGATAAGAACTTAAATCAAATATAAATCTTCCATCTGCTGTTGTTCAATGCATAAAAATCTCTCATCTACTGTTCTATTGTTCATTGCATCAGATTCATGGAGGACTTAGCACACAAACACACACATGTGGTTTTGCTTTTTATTTATTGTTTTCTTTCCACTAAAGATATTAGAAAGGGGAAAGGATTTGACCTGTTTTTCTGCAATGGTCTGATCTGAATCTCCAGCTTCTGCCCAGCTGGATTTCAAATTCATCCAGATACTGAGATATCAGTTGGAGAGCAGAAAAAGTGAAGTCTACTTTAGACACAAGGTTCAATTTAGGCAGCAGTAAAAGTGGATGACTGGATCTAAGGATGGGATAATGATGATGATGGTTTGCTATATTTAGTGTTTGATATCAGTGCTCAGCATTTATTATAAGAAAGTCAAAGAACAGTAAGGATCTTTAATTCTCATAGAAAGGTCATGATATGAAAAACAGGAAAGCACAGCAGCTTATTTGTAGTATAGAATTGGGGAATGTCATTGTGGAGCCTCAAGGCTAGCTAAGGAAATCACTGAAAAGCAGGATCTTTACACCTTTGTGATCATTGTGCCTCACAGTTACAATATGGCTCCATCCACTTATACTGTGATCAAACACAGCAAAGAATAAAATAAGATAAAATAAAATCTCAGAGGCACCTCCAAGACACCTTAGAGAAGGTTTTAAGGTGGAATTGTTCACACACCAGTCTGCCCCTCCCCACTCTCTTGGGCTGTGGCCACACTTCACTTTAAACCTTCAGTTCATCTTCAGGTATGATTGCTCACACTCTTTCATTTCTATCCATTTTATTTGTGGACGTTCCAACTTCCTTTTGGACTTTCCTGAATGGAAAGTTCACAAATAATACCATTAGAAATAAAAAGGTGTGAGCAGTCAGGTCTCAAGATGGACTGTTAAAGTTTAAAGTGAAGAGGTGGTCATGGCCCTAAACTTTCTGTGCTAGGAAAGTGAATTAAAGAACCCTTGGGAACAAAAGTGCAACATGCTCTCTCTCTGAGGTATTTCTGAGTGTCCCTTTTATTATGTCTGAACATGGCCTTGTGCAATCTTGCCCTATGCAAGATGAACTATCCCCTCTAGTTTCCTGCTGCTCTCTTGTACTAGCTGCAGCAAAATTTTATGTTGCAATAGATGCTTTGTTAAAAAGTCCATCAAATGCCATTTTAAAAGGTATTTTTCTTTAAGGTATTTTTCTTTAAGGGAAAATACAAATGTAAACCATTTATTATAAAACACTGTATTTAAAATCCCCCCTCTCAAATAAAAATAAAATAAAAAGGAATGGGAAAGGAATGGATCTGTGACTGAGGGAGAAGTTGTAGTTAGACAAAATCTGGTTCCTCAATTTGTTCCTAGAAGAACAAAGGGAAATTCTTCACCTGAAGATGTGTCTATCAGAAACAAGTCAAGACATGTGCTTGGTATTTAATTGAATGCAGCCTTTGAGAAAGTTTTTGGTCAAAAAACTTGACATGCTTTTGGGAGTACTATGGCAGGAGTCACACCATAGAAAAGGAATGTTCCTAGAGCATTCCTGAGGACTAGTAACCTCTACTCCGGGCAGCAGAATACCTATCAGGTATAAAATCTATCCTTGGAGGATGGTGGCCTATGGCTTCTGTTGTCATGATCTCTTGGCCGATTTTAATAGGTTTTAAAACATTGAAATTGTCACCTTTTGGAAGCGGATAGGTTGTTTTGCAGCTCTACATAACACATATTTCCATTGCTATTTTACATAGTCATCACTATTTGTAAATTCCTCCTGACACTTTTGTTATATTTGCTGCACGGTCCCAAAGGATCTTTTCGCATTCTCCGTGCAGCTGCTGGGAGGAACAATTTGGGGATACGTGCTTTGCATTAACACCCAGCTGTGCCTCTCTTTCCATTGATTTAAGGAAAGGACATGCAGGAAATAGAGACGGACAAGAGACAACAAGATTGTCACTAAAGGATAGCGGCACAGATCAGCAGTTTTTGTTTTACTTTTAAAATAGTTTTATAGCAGCCTGAATTTATTTATTTATTGCATAAAATTAAATTGATAACAGTGACTGAAAATAGGGAAGAAAAGCTGCTCCCTTATTTACTCAAAGGCCAGGGCAAAGAGGTGCATCTGATCAAAACAAATTTCTGAGATATTTGCAAGGATAAAATATAGATAGATGATAGATGATAGATAATATAATCTCTCTTCCTGATAGCATGCATTTAATACACTCAATGACTGCAAAATGTAGATTTATCTGCCCCTGAAAAAGCAAGGGGATGTTCAAAGAACATGTTAAATAGCTTTCTTTAATCCTGTGGAAAAGCTTACCCCAAATTGCTAAAAGAAATCATCAAAAGATCTGAGATAAAATATTTCCCAGATGTTGTTAGTCCTGGAGTCAGTGTTCCAGGTGTAGCAAGGAGATATTTAACGTCTGCCTTGAGTCATTAATAGATTGGAAAAAGAATAATATATGGCAAACATTAGACCAGATAAGATTCATTGGTGTGATTACCCACCTCCATCTGGTGCACAGAATTTGTAGTCCAAGGAGAAGATGCAACAGAATTCATTGGGGCTAGTATAATGAACAATAACCAGAAACTCATTATCTACTTAAAATCTGAATTTAGTTATGAGCTAACGGCACAACATACACACACCACTGTCTCTCAAGTTCTGACCCCTTGACCTGCATCACTTTGCAATACAGGAATTAGAAGACAGGCCTACTGATCTTTGTCATAAGCATTACTAAAGTCATGGACAATGTTATTCTAGTTTTTTGGAGTCTTTATTAAATTGTACACTTTCAGTCATATGTACATTTATTAAAGAATAAGTCCCACTGAACTTTCTGGTAGTAATAAGATGTTTTTGGATTTCACTATATATACTTCAGGAATGGGATTATAAAGATTTTATTAGATAAGAGCATCCATTGTCACTGATCACTGGCCATACTGGAACTAAGACTGTATTAGGGCATAACAAAAGAGGCAGCTTGAAGGCACCTCTGAGACAGTAGTTTATTTTTGTAGCATGGTATGTTTATGAGAGATGAGAAGGACAGACTGTTGTGTGAACCTCAGAGATACTTTTGTTGTTGTTGTTGTGTGTGATCATGCCTTAAGTGTGCCACATTAGCCCACCTCTGCTGGAGTATGTTTTGAGGCTTAATCATTTCATTACTGGGCTAGCAAAGGGTATCCCACAGAAGCAGGAGCTGACCCAGCAGGGTATAAACATTGTCCAATCCACAGAAAATGCAAAATCCCACACTTTTCTCCTTCTATTTTTTTCATGGCACTGTCATAGTGTGTGACCACATCACAGACATATCAAAGAAATGCCTACTGCTATTTTAAGCCTGTATAATCAAAGTCTAGGGCCCTTTCTGCACTGGGACTTATAGTGGATTATATCATGAAACAGGAACCTATAATTTGTATGCTGGGGCAGACTACTGCAGGCCCTTAGTGGGATCTACCATAGTCCGCATAAGCATACAGATGGTAGTTCCTATTCTGTGATATAATCCAGAATATTGGCCAGTGGAGAATGGGCCTTAGAATGTGATTATACAGGCTTAAGACAGCAGCAGGCATCTGATTCTGTGATAAGCTTGTCATGGATCACATAATCAAAGAAGGCCCCAGCTGGGGTTAGATGGAACTACCTCAGCAGAAAGTCAGCATGGAGGCAGGATAACATCAGATGTTTTGTTCTCTCCTTCCATCAAGGAGAACAAAAAGAGAGCAGCCAACACTCCAATGAGAATACATAAGAGAGGTGAAATGAGAGAGGTGAAAATAAACCCACAGATGTCTTAAAAACAATAATATAACAAATGTGGTTAATGCATTTTGACTCATGGCCTTTGTGAAATAATTTTAACTATATAAACAATTATCAAATGCAACATTAATAAGAAAAAATGTATATACTATGGAGAATATACATTGTACTTTAAATAAAAACCTTTAATAAATATGCCATTTCAATAAAAGAGTAATAAAAGCTTGTTCTCCTCCTGATGGTCACTATGGGCTGAAACATGTTGAGGACATTAGAAACCTTTGAACATACTGTTCTTGAGACATTTGTAAGTTTACTTTCACCCCAAGATTCTTGAGGTTTTTAACCACTCCCATATATTTCCCCCCATCCCATCAAGGCATGCTTTCCATATCGTCTGTGTGAGCAATCATGGCCTCATTCTTTGCGGAAAGAGTTGGCATGCGGATGGAGGACTACCCAGATGAATTCTAGGAAAATGCCTTTGAAAGAAGAAGGCTCAGAGTAGCTAATGCAGAACTAACAAACATTTTCTTCTTTAAGTTGAAGGATCCAGTGTGATCCTCTGGCTGATAGGTGGTTGTCTACAATTTTATATGTGGACTCTGAGGGAAAAGGTCTGAGAGGATGTTAACTTCTTCATTCTGATATAATAAGTAATAGTCACCTTAATATTGCAAGTGAAGATAGTGGAAGAACTTAACTGAGAATGAATGAGGACCATTTGTTATTCAAACTAAACTTTAAATCATTTAGGTTGGGTAATATGTGAACATACACATAACAGGGTCTTTAGTCTAGATCTGTTGGAAATATTGTACTGTAAACTCTCAAAAAAAATTTGATTGTGTTTAATGAGATATATGTGAATAAGATTGCAAGCTTGAAGTCCTAAAATCCCTGTATTATGAGATTTGTAAGGGGCCATGCACTTGGCAATCTGGGTCATGTCATCTAAGGGTGTTTTTCCACTGTGCTCCTTTAATCTGGATCTAAGAAGATCCGGAACTAAGGAATGGGTATTTCCCTTAATCCAGATCTAGTAGATCCAGATTAAGGGAAGTACCCAATGTGTTTCCAAGGATGTTCTAGCACCAAATAGCAATGGGTGCTAGCCTTCCTGCTGTGGAAACACTGGAGCACCCATCTGCAAATGCCTATCACCCCAGGGGTTTTGGGGGACTGGGGGTGCAATCTCTGAAGTCCCTCCGAAGGCAGCTTTGGAGATTAGCAAAGGCTCCGAAGACAAACCCCTTGTGAGAGCTTGCATATTAATTAGCTCCTTGTCAGCAGGGATAAGTCAGCCTCAGTAACATGCACCTCTTTCCATGCCTGAAGGTAACAGTCCGCTTTGTTCTCCCTTTGCTAATCTCCGAAGTTGCCTTCGGAGGGACTTCGAAGCCTTTGCTAATCTCCGAAGGCAACTTCAAAGTAACTTCAAAATGGCTTTGAAATGACTTTGAAATGACTTCAAAGCCTAGGTTTTGGGGCTCCCCCCATGGGTGCCCCCTCCCCCTAGCCTCCTCTAGATCCCATTGCCTGTTTCTAGTGGAAACAGGCTCCCTTTAATCCAGATTTTCTGGCAGAAGACCCCATTATAGAAAATCCAGATTAAAGGCCAGAAAGTACCCATTTGATCTGGATTTCCCCAGTGGCAGTGGAAACAATCGAGTCCCAAATGGGTACCGTGGTGGAAATGGGGTCATCCAGCTCACACCCAAATGGGTCCTTAATGGGTGCAAAAATGGGTACTTTCTGCCAGTGGAAAAACACCCTAAGTCACAGTTCGAGTGCATTTTTCATGTATATTTGAAAAGGTTCACATATTGGTAAATATAACTACAGTAGCCGCGACTGGCAGGAAAACATATCTTTTTCATTAGTAGAGAGTAGGAAGGTATCTGAGAGATAGTTTTAGCTTTTTTTCTTTTCTAACTCTTCTCCTTTTTTTAATCTGACACATTTTTACCCAACTTAGTCAGTTTTTCCTTCAATTAGTAGTCAGCCGTTTTATTTGCAGCTCAGATATATATTTCCTTTTATCAACTGTAATATTCTGTTATTAAAACTTTAAAAACCTGAGGCAAACTTGGGGATTAGAAAACAAAGATTCTTAGAAAAGATTTAAGGCAGCAAACGCTTATTGCAAATTAGATTAATTCTGCATTAGTAATCTTGTCTGAACCCTTGAAAAGCCCATTACTGGTGCTGAGACAGCTATTTAGGTAAGAAATTTTCCCCTCCCATTTTTTTAAAAAAATACTAGAGATCAAAGTTCATTCTCCTCAGATGACATCTTACCTGAATGTATAGTTCCCACTGGAATGCCAGCTCCAAGTTTCCCAATCGAATTCAAATTTATGAAATTCTAATTCAACTTTCAGCATATATTCCATTTTGCATAGACCATTAGACTTCAGAATGCAGAGATGGTATACAAACAACAAAATATTCAAAGCAGCTTTCAAACATCAGCCAACATTAGTACACAACTTGATTGCTGGGTTTGGAATAATTCGGGTTTCAAGCTTATTCAAAGTAGCCATGCCAGTGGATTTTAGTAATTAAAGTCCAAAAAAGGAACTTTTTCATATATAGCCCATCTATCTATCATAGTAGCATCACCAGCATTTCTGAACATGTGTAAGCATCTGAAAAATGCTTCACCCACCCTTCAGATAGTATTGGAGCACAGACTGAATCTCCATTTCACAAAAAAGAACATTAGGGGAGCTGGTCTCCATTGGAAGTAATAGAGATTAGCCTTGTGCATAATGGAGATGCTGGCTCAGAAGATTTAGAGACACCCTCTAAATCTTTGCTACAATATGTAATAGGAAGGCAAGCAGGACCAAAGCATTCAAGAAACACATTACTGCACTCAGAAAGATGGTTTCAAAAAGAATCTTGAGAAGTGGGGGTGGAGTGGGGGAGAGAGGCTTGGAACAAAAAGAAAAGAAACTTATTAGTTGGTCTGACTTGGGGCAATAAATTCTCACTCTCGTGCCACTTAGCCTGCAGTAAGATTTTGGAAATCAACAGCTATTGAATTGTGAATTAACTCATGGATTTCATTAAAGTATCGCATAAATCAGAATATGATAGGTTTATTGTATAACATAACCAATCATGGCAAGTCTTTCTAGATGAGCAGAAGAGCACAATCCACATTGTTGAGGCTATTTATCGGAAATGTTTCCAAAGGAAGAATTATAGGGGTAGGGTGAGACAATGCTATTTTAATTTAAAGATGAAATAAGTCATTTTAAATGTATGATCATGTTGTGAAGGTGTGCTTGGAAAGATCTGTATGGATCCTCTGAGTTGTCATAGGGCCATGCTAGAAGTGTGATGGCCACAAGAAATGTGCATGAACTGAAATTTCAAACCAATCACGCTTGGTTCAATCTCGCTATGAACCAAAATACACAAGGTGAACTAAGCAACATAGTTCACTTACTTCATAAGAACATCCCTTGATTCAGGTTTGTTTTGAATCATTTTATCTTTTTTTAAAAAAATCATTTTATCAAACTATTTCGTGGTTTGATTAACATGCGAAACTTGTGAATAACCCAGTTTGCTGTGAACTGTGAACCGATGAAACCAGTTCAGCATATCTTTACTGAATACACACATCTTATGGCTAAAAAGTCTATCAAAGATGGAATACTCATGGCTCTCTTAGTGCTCAATAGGGCACTGTAATGGTAAACTACTCTGGAAAGCTCGAGCACTCCACAGTCTTATACCAGACCATTGTGTCCAAATCTACATGGTCTGTTGCTGTTTTCATTGATGAGCACAGGGAAATGGCCAACTTCTGCCATTTCCTGTGCTCACCGAAGGGACCCCCGGGAGGAAACTGAAATGGAAAACAAAGATCCCGCAGTTCAGTGTTCTCGTTGCCTGGAGCTGAAACAGCCTGCAAAGAACACACCATCACTGCAGTGAGTGACTGAGGATTGCTCCACGGGTGATCTTTTATGGCACAGGTTCCATCATCCATCATGCAGAACCTGCCCTCATATGTTTTTTGTAGATGTAATACAATATTTCCTTTTATCGGCAATGACTCAACAGAATATGAGGAAAGTTGTATTGGAAACCTCACTTTTTCTCCTTGGCTGAAAGACAAAAATTGGGGAAATATAAAAATGAGACTTCCAGTCAAAGACTATTTGGTTTCTTGTTGCCCTCAGGAGGTGCTCTATGAAGCAGTGGCAGACTCTATGATATGGATTTTGTAGAAGTGCTTAGTGGGAGCTGTGTGTTGTGTGGGCCTATAAGCATCTCTGTGGCACTATGATGAATATCATTATCAAAGGGAATCATTGGGATTATAATGCATCATGAAATAATGACGAACACCACCACAGTTCTAATCCTAATCAGCATCTTGCAGTGCTTCAATTTTTTAAAAGTTCATTTATTTATTTATTGCATTTTTATCCTGCCCTGTACCAAAAGTCTCAGGATGGGTATGGTAAGTGTGAGGAGTACTTAATATAATGTGTAGTTTGCCTCCTGTAGGTTTTTTTCTTAGAAAACTCACAATCTATCATGTACCTGTAACATAAAAAGGTTATATCTACCATTTCAATGGCAACTGAATCTTCCTTTTCATTCCTTTAACTGCAGTGCTTCTCATTATGTTGTCTCCTCTTCTCCTCTCAATCTATGTCACTGGCATCTTTCCTGGCAAGTAAAATAATTGAATTTATACAGTACTGTATAAGGGACATCTTTTAAAGGAAAGATAACAGTCTTTTGCTATTTGGGTCATAAATATGTGATATAGGATCTCATTTACTGCCCTGCATGTCTTTTGGCTGATAATTTCAAATGAGGTATCCATGTAATAAAGTCCACTATGATGTTTGTCACTGTGAGAGTTTTGATGTTCAGGCTAAGTAGCCTTACACACCTGACAGATACAAAGCTATTCCTTAGTTCTAACTATAGCAATAAGTCTTTTTGAGAGATATATGCCTTATGTCGCTTAAATATAAAGCAGCATCAGAGTCTACATACTCTTGAAATTGAGTTTGTCACCAACCCCAGGCAGAAGATCAAATGAGATGTGATGATGGAAATCCGTCATCAGGAGGCCCATAGGTTTGTCTTCCAGCATTCTTACAGCTGGTCAGAAGACTGGACCAAGAGGCTCGGTAATATGATTAAGCCTGTTAGCTGATCAGCTCCTGGTGAGGCCTGCACTCAAACTATTGCCACCGCTGCCTAGGAACTGCCTATCTGCTGCCAGTCAAGCCATGGAGTACATTTTAGTTGGTCCTAACTAGCTGTGGACAACTAAAATGTACTCCCCAGCTTGACTGGCAGCTGATAGAGAGTTCCCAGGTAACAGCACTAGCACCCTCTTCCAGATGTCACACTATGAATGGGCATGGTGGTGCAGCTGTAGCTTCACAGTAACACACTGTGTCCCAATCACCATGGCAATGTCTGGGTGTGTGCAGGATATTGCTGTGGCTATTGCCATTAGAATCTGACTTGTCTGGCTAGCCATACTTCAAGTACTGGTGGTCCAGTCTGGGACATCACTAGCTCTTGAAGTGTCAAAGCACCTGTATTTAATGATCAATTAAAGTGTCTTTTAAGGTTCATAGCACCAAAGTGTATTAAGAGGAAACGATTTTAAATCCATGAAAAATGTTATAGGCCCCGTCCCCAAGCAATAAAAAGTCTGTTAAAAAGGTTCTTTTGCCTCTGAGCGCCCCCATGCACAGCTTTTCTCCGAGCTTCCAGCGGCACAAAAGGAGGGAAATGTGCGGTAAAAAGACTGCCCTTTAAAGAAGACTACTAGAGCACTTTTTGGAAGCCGCGGGTATTCCGAGCAACATTGTGCATGGAGATGCTCCGTGGCAAAAGGAATGGGGATTGGCAGCCAAGATCTCTGAAAAAAGCACCCTGGCTCTGCTGCTGCCGCCGCCTGCACACACAGTCTTAAACATTCACACATCTCCCAGAAGAGCAGCACCTTCCCTTCCTTTCCCTTTCTAAAGGACAGAACTTTTAAAGAGCCAGAATTGCAGAGAATTGCAACACTGATATCAGGTGTGAAGTGGGTGGATTGCTACAGTGTAACAGCTGCTGTACGGGATGGATTTTTACAGTGATTAAAATCACTATCTTTGGGAGCAAGCTCTGGATCCCAAAGTGATAAATGGCTCTGGTGGGTTTTGCAGGCAGGGGAGACGAACAGAGAACTTGTAAATATGGCTATTTTTCTTTTGGACTTGTTGGGGGTTGTCTCCCTGGCACCCTATCAAGCAGAGAAGGAGTGGGGAGAAAAAGATGTGGGCAAACAAAACATGCTTCCTTGGGGACGGTAGGTGCATTTAAAATGTGTGTTTTACCGAACCTCATCGGGACACTTATTCCAGAATTGAACGACACTTTTAAAGTCCGCTGGAATAGAGGGACAGTAGAGGAAAACTAGAGAGGCAAATAAGTTGCTTGAGGACAAAGCCATATAGCCATCTTTGTAAGAAAAAGGTAACTTTTTGTGATCTTTTCCCTTTTCTTGTCTTCTTGCTTCACTGAATGAATGAATGAATAAAGGAAGGAAGGAAGGAAGGAAGGAAGGAAGGAAGGAAGGAAGGAAGGAAGGAAGGAAGGAAGGAAGGAAGGAAAAAGATTTTGTTAGTCACTGGCTGCATTTCCACTTATGTTATAAAATGATTTGAAAACAATTTGAATTTTCTTTGGGCCCATTACAGATTGGATTCCTGTGTTTTCCAAGGATTAAATCGCTAAAACCCGCAATAAACAAACACCTGAAAATACAGATCCCCCCCCAATTTTTGCTGCTAAAACACTTTCTTTATTGCTTTGGGAAGGGTACTGCAGTATTGGGGCAGATGCATCATGAAACAGGTGGGGTTTCCCCCTTCAGGACAGCCCCTCACCAGGGTTAAAGTGCTCAAGCCTTTTTCCCTCAGCAGATCACTTCAGGGTTTGATTTTCAGCCACTTAACACTGATAACAAGTAACAATTCACCCACTCTACTTCACACTGATAACAAAGTTTCATTTCCCATCCACACTTCCCCTGCAAAAGCAGAAGGGGGGGGAAGGGGGAGCTGGGATTCCCCACCCTTGGCCACCCAATTGGGAGAAAGGGGAAGGCACCCCGGCTGGCAAAGGGTGGGAAGGAAAATATTTACTTTCTGCAATGCGTTTTTGAAGAGTTTTCTGAGGGAACAACAGAATCACGGGTTGACAGCTATTTAAAGTCAATGAAGTGGGATCAGCCAGAATGCATGTTCACATCGAGTTTTGTTGTTTTGTTTTAAAAAGTGTTTTTAACACCAAGAGCTTTCTTGTATTTCACATTGCTTCTAAGGTTGGAGAGAATAAAATCTGTTGGACTTTCTAAAACTTCAAGAGTGCTCTGAGAGGGGAAAAAAAATATGTATTGTGATAACCAAGATTTTAATCAGAGCATTTAATAAAATCTTTGGCCCTGGAGCTACTGACACAAATGGAGTCTCCCCTCCTTTCTGCTGCTGCTGTGAAGAACAATCTGGTACAATGATCAAACAAAGGAGAAATGTCATGAAGCTACATATATTTTTTAAACTAAACAGATGTTAATTAAAAGTAGCTACAACCTTGCATTAAAAATATTGCTCAAGGGGATTTTATTATCTGCGAAGAACAGTGTTGCAACTCCTGGGATGCTCAAAGAAGCAGACACTACAATCTGTTTTCGTTGAAAAAATTCCCATGGGACGTTAGAGTTCTTCCATGCATCTATTTTCCCCTGGCTACTTAACTGTCACAAAACATCAGAATAATGCCATCTGGAAAGTCCTATAAGGGAGTGAAAAAATGCAATACATACAGTGATGTGGTAGATCACTCAAGTAGTAGCTCACAAGAAAAATGTTATGATTGTGCATTTCTAGCTTGTAGGAGTACTCAGCCAAAGAAGGCATGGCACTACTGGACTTCTGTTCAAAGCAAGAAGTGTCTCAAAGATTTAAATACATCATACATTCCACCTCCTTGTTCTCTTCAGGGCCAGGGACCTTTGGAGTGTGAAAGGTACCCAGTTTTGAAAAACGGGCTTTCTTCTTCTTTTTTGTATAATGCTTCTGCAGATCAGTCATGGTGGGTTGATCCTTCCAATGCTAAGTGTCTAACAGTGGCAACAAAAATGCATGAGAGAGGTGAGCTCTGTGGAAGGGGGCTATGGAAGCTGTATGCATGTCCTCTAGTATGCTTGTTGGAGAATTGGCCACTCATGGGCACCCTAGGCATGCAGACACCATGATCTTGGGATCTTTTGGGGGCATATACTGCTGGATATGTACATGGTCCCATAGTTTCCGCTAGGACTGCTCCTAAAATCTACACATGAGGTTTCAAATTCCAAAGTTCTCTGTGGTTGCAACCTTTCATCATTCCTCTAGCATGGATATTACTAAAGTGTAACTTCAGGAGCAGTAAGAATACAGGTCCTATGATTAGGTAAGTTGGGCAACTATCTAGGACCCCACACTGGACATGTGCTTTGCACTGAACTGCAATGAAGCAAGGTCCATGGGCCCCATGCTCAGAGCAGAAGGAACAGAGTCATTTGAGATCAAATGCTACCACTGCTACCACCCTATGAGGTTACATACTGTATATAACTCAAAATGGGCCTTCTTTAGAGTTTCCTCTGAAGACCACCTCATTGCTGTTTGATCATGTAAGCAGGTGTTCATACAAGGGATGACTAGAAGGGAAAATAGCACAGAGCTGAATTTAATGAGACACAAAATGATGAAATAGTGCATTTTGGGGGATTTTTGCACTTCCTTTCTCTGGGGTACTTTCTCAGGTTAGTGAAGATCAGGGACGGAAGCTGGTATTTGCATTCAATACTAGCTCTAACCCAAAGTTTCCTGGGACTTAGCCAATGTGCAAAAGGTGGTATCCCAGAGCAACCCCACTCACTATGGCACTTGGTATAGTAAGTAAGTAATAATTTTATTTGATCAGTCATATGACCATTTCAAAATTCAAATAAAAGCAAAGCATAGCAGAGTAAAGGAAGGCAGAGACTTATTTTCCCAATTCTTCTTTCAGGAAATGTGCTCTTTTCTTAATAGCTTTCAGAATAAAAAGGCTTACTCTAATTATAGTCGATCTTTCTTGACCTTGCAAGAGGAATGTCAGAAGATCTTTTCTATTGTGGGACCTAAAATCACTTGGTATACATGCTGGCTGTTGCCACGGCAATTGGATGCTATGGTGTGTGACTGAGCAGCTGCAGCCTACTTAGCCCACCTACTCACAGCCTTTACATGGAATTACATGTGAAGTCTTGTTTCTGGGAGTTAACTAGGAGCCCCTATGGCACTTCTAAGATATCTGTGGAGCACGTTTGAGTGCTCCACAGCTATCAAAGATCAAGGATTCCCTCACATACTAGGAACCTCTTCCAGACAGAAGTGAATTCACACTGTGTGGATGCTCCATGCCAGAGCATTCTGAGACCATCCCCAAGGATCAAGTGTTATTTCAAGATACATCAAAAAATTTGTCGCATCTCTGTGAATGAACCATATATACAAATTGTTCCAGGAAAGTGTAATTTCCTTTGTATGAAGGTACTAGAATAGCAATAGCACAGTACTGAATTGAAGGATTATAACTAAAGTATCATAAAACAAGGCACATACAGAATGGAATACTCGAAGGATATTTCTTAGGTTTGGCAGTTCACTGTTGCTACTCTACAGACAGTGCTGTGATGATCTAGAGAGTTTCATTACTTGACATGCAAAATATTGGCAACAAAGTAGAATTTCTTAAATTGCCAGCTTCTGATTCTTAGAATCATTCTCCAAGTTGTATCCTCCATAGATTTTGTCATATATCTCCCAACCTGGGTAGGTTAATGGAAGTTGGAGTCCAAATTATCTAGATAGTTCCAATTTCTTCAAGTTCTTCTAATTACAAGAGTGCCCCATAAACATTTCATTTCAATTATTGTAAACTTACATTAATTGCAGTGGAAGTACAGTAGAAGCTCTATGGTGGCTCAAATTTTGAGGGAAGATTTGCTTATAACCTATGACAAGCATTATAATTACATCATTCTGAAGAATCTCATCATTCTTAACTTCATGGCAGGGTTTTCTGCACGTCAACTGGATATGAGCCATGCCACTCCCTTTAAAATTAATATTGAAGCATTATTAAGTACAAATCCCAACCAGAGGCATCTTCAAAGATATGAACATAAATGCTTATAAAAGCATCCTCAATGGAATATTGCTGATGGAATGAATTACTTTGTTCAAGCAACCATATATCCTTGGGGCCAAAATACAACATTGTATTCTCCCTCCAAAGGTTTAGATTTACTCAGAAGTTCTAAAGGTTCCAATTTTAAAGTAAAATTGGTAGAAAAAAGATAAAATTACCTTATTGCATTAGTCAAGATTCTAATTATTTAATTATCCAGTATTTCACTGTAGACTATATTTGACAAAGAAATAAAATGAAAATACAGATTACTCCTAAGAAGCTGGTGGAAGGTGTAACTCTCCCTCATTATAAGGGCTATGTATGAATAAGCAAATAAAAATTCTAATGGACAGGCAAGTGTGATAATTGGGAAAAGTCCAGCCAAATTTCACCATAGAGTTTAACAATCTCCCATAACTTCATTCATCTCTCCACTATGCACTTGCAGTTAATCATCCTTTGATTTCAAGGATGATCAAGTTTTCTTTCTAATAATAAAAAAAACATTAAAATTCCTGCAGCATATGGAATAAAATTTGCATGAAGGGTAATATAACACAATGCCTTTTAGATGGATAGCCATAGAGCCTTTTGTGCACCAGAGCAGCAAGGGATACATTTACCTCCCTTCTGCATGCTGTTGCAGTCTACAGGGAGATCTCACTCCTGCTAATACTCTCCATCCACATATTTACACACAGGCCCATTTCAATAGAAAACAAAATTGTGCTGCTGGTCATCAGAGAACCCAGTGGCTGACTCTGAAGATTGTGTGATCTTCAGGAGCAGCGTAAGGACTTCCCTGGAGCAGCTTTCAAACTGTGGAAAGCTTCTTCTGAGACAGAGGTAGTGGTCCAGTGGCTAGAACCACTCCAGCCTAGCCCAGTCATGCTGAATTAGACTAGCAAGGTAAGTATGGAAACAGCCGTAAGGCCAGTTACCTGATAGGGCAAAGGAGCTGAAGGCGAATTAACTTATGACTAAGAGTCTTTACTTCCTTCTGTCATTTTCCCTCCTTTTTGCAGGGTCATCAATTTACATTGGATGAAACAAGCCTGACCCCCCCCCCCTTACAGAACTGAGCTTTAGCCTTGTAGAAGTTCCCTAACATTGTGCCCAGCCAAGTTTGCATGGATGAAACTGAAAATGTGCATATTTAGACTAAGGCTGAATTTGCCAGTAACAAAAAAAAAAAGCCGTTTAGAAGCTGGGGCACTTGTGTTCTCATTCCACTTCTGATCCACCTTCTCCACCCCAGAACATTTTTATGAGAGAAGGGATGGGCAAATGGCCAAGTGAACAGTCCCTCCTGGCACTTCTAAGCAATCATGTAAGTATTTTAATTTTGTTTGAACTTAAAAATTCTATCTTTTTACTGTTGTAACCTGCTCTGGGACTCTTGGGTGAAATGCAGGAACATTCACGGCTATCAATTCTTTTGTCCCAACTTCCTTATGAGTGCCCTAGGCTACATCTTGATGTCACTTACTTGTTCCAGTATTTTTGGATATTCCAGAATATTTTAGCACATTTAGCACATATCTCTTGTGAGCCAGTTTGGTCTTGTGGTTAGAGTGACGGACTCATATCTCGCAGTCACAGGGTTTGACTCTGCACTCCTCCATGAAGCCAACTGGGTGACCTTGGGCTAGTCACAGATCTCTTTCTGAGCTCTCACAGCTCCACCTACCTCATTGGGTGTTTGTTTTGAGGAGAAGAACAGAAAGCTTTGCCAGCCACTTTGAGTTTATTTATTTATTTATTATTTATATCGTGCCCTATACAGGTAGGTCTCAGGGTGGGTTACAAGTTTTAAAAGAGCAGGTTAAATCATAGGATGGTATGAAAATAAAAATATTTATTCTAAATGCTGCTTTTAATTATTTCATTTGAGACAAAAAGAAGCTTGAATGTTAGGAGGAATTCTTATTCTTATTCAAAGAGACTAGCGTAATTAATCTCTTCTATAATCACCTAAATGGCAGGCCTTCCAATGTTGAAGATTTAGGCTATGCCATCACTTCAAAACTGAGTCAGCTTCATGGGGGGAGGCACCACAGTTTTTGCTGAAACTGATACCTTATGTTCACTTATCATTTTCAATGGTGATCATGGTACTTCCATTATGGGAAACAAAATCATGACCCCTGAAGATTGTGCCACAGACAGTGGTTGAGCTGGAGAATACAGTGGGGTGCAATCACTGCAAGGCACCTTCTGAAGTAACAAGTGGAACCAGTAATGTAGGCCACATGGACTTACCAATGGAGGTCTTCAAAGACTGCAATTGGAAGCACCATTTTTGTAGTGTGCTATTTCATGCCCTTACAAGAGGTGCATCTGTTTTTGTGTATTTGACTATACCCTTAGTCAGGCAGTTCCCAGACGTGCAGAGATAGTGTCCAGAGATGTAAAAGACATTGAATGGACGAGGTACACTAGAAGAATGGGTCCACTGGTGGTGACTGTGGCTCATATTGGAGTCATCTTGCTACAGCACTGCAACACAGCATTCCTGGGCAGGGCAGAAGACATGTGACTTAGGATTCCAACTTTTCCTCCTGTTTAGTAGGCCAAATAAGCAGAGTAAGCAACACCAACCCTCCTCTTCCTCCTCCTTCTTTTTCCCTGGAGGGCTACAGCCAGGGCTGGTTCTGCTTGCCTGAGCTATGATGTCCTGCAAGCATCACCTTATACCAAGTACAGGCTTGTTTGAATCAGCACCAGAGCACTGTAGGCAGCAGTTGGTCACCTGGTTGAGGGTTATTTGATATAAGGCTTATCTATTTGCTGAAATTCCTCTTTGGGTCCAGGGCAGTGTGACTGCACAGCTGGACACCATACCAGATGCTGTAACTGAAAAAAAGCTCTGTATAGATTATACATGGAAGATTTAATAGGTTCTGGAAAATTCTATAGGCTTAGGGAGCTTGAAAAAAAGAAAATGGAGGCTAAACGTTTTCTTCTTTTCTAGAATTTATTCTTTAAAATTTTAGCTCACTAGCCTTTTTAAACACGAACAGCTTCCATTAAAAAAGAATTATATAAGAGGTTTTTTCTTTATTGAACTGCAGAGACACTCATTATATTGCATTTTTTTTAAAAGAAAGGAAGAAAAAAAATTACTTTAATTTTTCTTGTGCTCAATTGCTTCTTTGATACATTAAATGAAGGAAGATAATAAACCATACAGTTCCTTTAAGAATCCTCAGCTTTAACTTGAGTGAGGCAGAGGGGAACAGCACTATATAATCAAGTAGTATTTTCTGAGTACTGTTTATAACTTCCTCAGCTTTGTAGATGATACTGATCTGAACAAGTTTTTGGATGAGCAGAACTGAAGGTTCTCTCTCTTTGTCTTCCTCATGCTTAGGAAAAGCTTGGTTGATTCTGTCACGCTAAAGTATCCAGTAATTTCATGAGGAAACTTTCACAGCAAGCTACAGAGAAGTAAATTG
Organism: Aspidoscelis tigris stejnegeri; assembly: GCA_023333525.1. Taxonomy (NCBI): domain Eukaryota; kingdom Metazoa; phylum Chordata; class Lepidosauria; order Squamata; family Teiidae; genus Aspidoscelis; species Aspidoscelis tigris. The sequence continues at coordinate 45,528,521 of JALMGA010000005.1, read as the reverse complement.
ACCTTCAGGCAGAGGAATCAAATCGTCTCGAAACACAATACAAAATTGCTGTCTATTTATGGATACATTTTTGAAGTGTTCTTGCTGCATAGAATTTAAAGAGGCCAGGTGTCATAACCCTCTTCCTCAAGATGATACTGAGACAAAAAAGGGAAAGGCTAGGCTTCTGGTGGAGCTGGGCATTGTTTCCTTCATATTGTTCACAGACAGACACAGCTTCAATTCAGTGAAAAGACAGGCCTACCTTAACTCCTTCTGTGCTGAGACCTGCTGCAGTCTGCACTAACATGACGATGGCAGGTCCCTATTTCAGGATATAATCCAGAATAAGGCTCAATGCAGAAAGGCCCTATGCCTGTGTCCAAACAAAAGGACACGTAAGACCTTTTGGGCCCCTGGAACCAATGAGCCTGCAGCTCACTCCAAAAAGTAATGATGATAAACAATTCTGAGATAAGCTTTTGCTCTTTTGCACCCCTGCCACTGCTATGCAGAGATGACAGTGTGGTGATTTATAGGGACAGTTTCCTTTTGGCATAATGCAGAGCTGGAGAGAAAATGGCTTACTTCCAAAGCCATTTTAGTCTGGTGCTAAGCCCTGTAATATCAAAACGTCAGAACTATGGAACTTTTCTTCTGTGGTTTCAAAGACTACAGGAATGGGAGGTGCTGACCAAGCATGTGGTGTGGTCTACGACACAGAGATAACACCTTTGATGGCTGCTTGAATGTTGTCTATAATACTCAAGGCCCAAATTTTAGTTTACATATTGTGAAAATATGGGTCTGATCTGGAAAATAGCATGCTTTTCATCATTTCATAATCAAGTCAGGATTATGGTTATCGCCGGATAGAAAGAGGAAATGTGGAATATAACAAATTTCTCTTCTATGGCCTGACAGCTGTGTGCTGCAAACCCCATCTTATCTGAATATCTGGTGACATACCCATGAACAGTCTTCATTGAGACTGTGAGGTAGATGGGGCTGTGACAACTCAGAAAAGAGCTGTGACTAGCACAAAGTCACTCAGCTGGCTTTGTGCAGGAGTGTGGAATCAAACCCGGTATTCCCAGATAAGAGTCCGGCACCCTAACCACTAGACCAAACTTAATGTCACTCCTGGATTTCCTGTAATAGCTTTGCAATGTTTTCTATATGTTGCTACTGGCATAGCTTTGAGAATGTTTCAGATATGTCTGGCAATCCCAACGTAATGCCAGGAAAATAGTGGGTTTTACCTCATGACTAGAAGTAGTCTGTGAAGAGGTTACAAAATATTTTTACTGCCTCCCTCACAAGCAAACATTTCTGTTTCAACTTTTAAATAGATACTTTTGATCCTAGATTTGTTTTAGACTTTCCGAATCAATCAGTTCCAAGCCAGGATGGGCACCAAGATGGCACCATTTTCCTGTTTGGTGACTATTTGTCTTCTGATCTGAACTAGAGGAAGCAAATGTAGCACCCTCCCACCCCCACTGGAGAAACAAACAAACAAACCAAGAATAAAGGTGGTGGGTGTTTTGGAATTTTCTATAATTTCTTCCCCAGGAGTACTATGCTTTTCAAAATGCCTCTGTTTTCATGACTGCCAGGCTGTGCCCCTGAAATGGGTCTTCCAAGGACTCCAAGGCTAGGAACATTTGTTCCTAGCACTTTGGAGACCTCATGCCGACTTTGGGGCTGGTGAAGGGCTTGCTCTGCACTAGTGCTGTCTGTCATTCAGATGGCACTGTTCCGGATCACTGTGTGCCAGATCCACTGATCCAGATCATGGCCTTTGAGTGCAGAAAGGCCCTCAGTTGTTATTATTATTATTTAACCTTAAGCTTCAAACCAGCTTTTGCACTCTTCTCTTTCACCCTCATCAAATAACTCCTTATTTCTTCTCTACCTTTTGTCATCAAATTGGCATAGTCTGTGTATCTGAAGTTATTGATATTTCTACCAGTAATTTTAATTCCAGCTTTTGATCCATCCAGCCTGGCCTTTCACATTATGTATTCTGCATATAAGTTAAACAAATAGGGTAAAAATATATAGCCTTGTTGTGCTCTTTTTCCAACCTTAAACCAATCAGTATTCTTCCATGTTCAGTTCTAACTGTTGCTTCTTGATTGGCATACAGGTTCCTCTGGAGGCAGGTAAAGTAGCCAGATATTCCTATATCAAAGAACTTGCCACAATTTCATGTGATACACATATTCAATGGCTTTAGCATAGCCAATGAAGCTGATTTTTGGGGTAGCATTGCTTTCTCCATATAATCCAGTGAATGTTGGTAATTTGTCTGCCTTTTCGAAAACCAACTTGCACTTCTGGTAGTTGTTGGTTCAGTTATAGTGGAAAATGTTCATAAATTTTGAATTTGCATTCAAATTTGAAGCTTCAATGCTTTGCACATGAATGAAAAGATTTGTAGCCCCCCCTTCACATGAGAAACAAATGTGTCTGGCCTTCATAGAAGCCAGACCAGATCTGCCCACTCCACCTTGCATTCCCCACAGCTGTGCCCATTCACCTTCCAACCTGACTGCTACCACCATAACTGCCAACACACCCTCCTCAGGGTCTCAACCCTGTTCTCCTGGAAGCATGCGTGCAGCTGGAGAGGCTAACCCTTGCAGGAATTCTGGGAAATCTTGCAGAATTCTCCAAGATTCCCAGGGAATTGTTTGAGATTTCCCATGATCCCCAATGGAGGACACCCATTCCAGCTGCCCTCTGGGGTGCAAAAGTGGGTTGAGACTCTGAGGAAGGTGTGATGGTAGTGGCAGCAAAAGGTGAGTGGGGGACCCAAGGTGGGGCATGAAGCAAGGGATGGACAGTTTCCTTCATGCACAAACATTTGTCAAATGTTCATGTATGAAGGCGAAAGCCCCTACATTTATGGTGAGGGCTTTGCATGAAGCCAAATATTTCCCCTCTTTGATTCAAATTGAATTAATGGGGCGCACGCACAATGTGCTTTGTGTACATCTCTGTTTTCTTACTGTGTGAAATGAGCACAATTGTTCAGCAGTTTGAAGATTCTTTGGCATATGTTTTGTAAAAAATTCACCTATCACAATCTGTATTGTTTTTCTAAAACTGCTAAAGGCAGTTGGGCTATAATTAAATATGTGCTTCTTAAAATTATTGAACAGGATTAAACTGATGGTAATCATTACTTTCTCATGGAAATAATGAAGTGAAGGCACAACATTGTATATCTGTCACTGTATAAAACTTCTTGGAAATATTATCCAGTGCATTGCTGTAAGCATCTTTTTTAAAGTATTAAATAATTTTGTATTGACAAGATGAAATCATGAAGCTTGTGACTTGCTCTAGTTCAGCATAAAGCCAATGAAAGATTGTCTTCTGCAGTACCTTGTAAACAATCTGTCTATTATATTCCTAAAATAGATATCAATAGCATCTAGGAACAATTGTTTTTGGTGCTGTTGGGGCTATGCAACAATCTAATTCAGATTGACTGAAATAACTAACATAGGTCTAAGACCCAACTATTAAAATCAATAGTTTTTGTCACTTATTTGCTCATTTTTAAAAATGTCCAAACAATTTTATATAATTCTGTTTCATCAAGAATTTCCCCTAAAGGAATCTGCATCTTTTGAGTATGAGATAATCTAGTGCTCTTACCCTTACATGTTATACACTTGTTATACTGTTCTGCCAAGTTAATGTTTATTTCATTATGCCAAATAAATAAATAAATTTATTTTTCATTTTTATATCCCACTCTTCAAGCAATGGTCACAGGGTGGGTTACAACAATATATATTTTAAAGATTTTCTTTAAAAATAGGCAGAAAAGGGACACTGAAGAAGCCATGGAGAAAATCAATGAATACTTTGGCTTTGTTTTTGCTGGGAAAGACAAAAGGCATTTGCATGTAGCTAAGCCTAATTTGGATAAAGGTAACCAGAGGGTAGGTCCTTACATGCCTGGATTAATGTAATCCTAATAAATCTCTGTGACCAGATGACATTTATTCATTTTATTCAAGATTATTAAAGAACTCAAGTGTGAAATAGCCAAATCTGTAGTAAAATATATATTATTACTGTTTCTTAAGATCAAATTGTGTGTCTGAAGGTAACAAATGTTACACCTATCTTATTTATAAATGATCTAGAGGTAGGGGTAAACAATGAGGTAGCGAAGTTTGTTGATGATACCAAATTATTCAGGGCAATGGGAAGTGAAAGAGATTGTGAAGAGTTCCAGAAGCTGTATTGACATTGGGAGAGTAAGCAACCAAGTGGCAAATGAGCTTCAACATTGGTAAATGCTAGCTGATACACGCTGGGCAGAAAAAAACCCCTTAATTACCTGTATAATTTTATGGGGTCTGGTTTTTGGTCTAGGGAATTTATTACTTGAAGTGGTAGCCACTAGCTTGGATCGCTTTAAATAAGAGTGTATTAAGGCGTATTAATGGATGCCTAGATACTATCTACAGATTGGAGAGGTACCCACAGTGCCTCTAAAGGTCACCTGTAGGATGTCAATAGAGTGAGGTAGTATTTTTGCTTGAAAATGTCCAGAAGCAAGCGGTGAGCCTTCCCCCTTCCCATGTACAGATGCAGCCTGCTTTTAATCTTGCTTGTAAACTGCTTCAACAGCTTGAATCAGCCAATTGCAAAAGGCAAAACAGCAACCAATCAGTGAAGCTACACATTTAAATATCTTTCTAGAATTCTGGATGTAAAATTTGATGCAAAAGAGCTACATTCTATGCAAAATGGAAAGGATTATTCAATGTTGTTGAATATTGTTTTTGTGTGACGGGAAAAAAAAACTTCTAGCAATAATTATTGTTAAACCTGTTCACCACAACCAAGAATAACAGAAGCACCAAATCCAATTTGATGCAAGGAGCTCTAGATATAATCTGCATTCACCTCTGCCTTCCTTGTTAGCAGCATTAACTTTCAGGGGAAATATTTTTAGCTTTTCATAACATGTGCTGCTGCTGTGGTTGGGTGCAATGAAGTGAACTAGGGATGGGCAAAAAATATTCATCAGCTTCAAACTCATAATCAAATTCAAAGGTTCAACAATTCATGGGTGAATTGAAAGAAACCCCCCTTTGCCCTTGAACTGAATAAATAACTGCCCACCTCTGACCTCATGTCCCTCCTGACCATGCCTCCTTACCTGAAAATCTGACCACAGCTGCCATGGCCTACACTGCCACCATGCCCACCTCAGAGGCTCAACTAGGCCTTCTGGAGGAGCACACAGAGCTGGAGAGGCTGCCTTCATCCAGGAATCAGAGGAAATCTCTTTGGGGTCACGCTACTTGTTTTTGTGAATGTATTCTTGATGCTTGTAGTTGTGGGAGTATAGGCAAGCTGGCACATTTTCACCCCTCAGGTTTTCTTTCCAAGAGGTTCCCCATAGAAAAAAGAGAATTTTCAGCAAAGGATAAGTTATGAATGAAGGAAAACCTGAGGGGCAAGACTGATAGCATCAGGGGTAGGTGTGGGATGCCTTCCAGGACTCACATGCTAAATTTGGAGGCTCCAATTCAAACAATACAGAACTTTGGCCATGCTGGTCCATCTGGCAGGGTATTTTTGTTGCTGCAATCAACTCTTACAGCCTCCAAAATTGGCATGTTGTCTTGGGAACAACAGCAAAAAGTCCTTTAGTATGAATTTTTATGATTTCTTTTTTAAAAAAAATTCACCTGTTCTATAGGAACAAGTGTGACATTTCTAAAACAAATCCACAAAAATCAAGGTTGCATCTGATCACCCCAAGACTTTTCAGGTGTTCTTTCTAGAGGTCTTCAAGACCTATTTGCCAATCTTGGGGTGTTTAGCTCTACCTCTACACAAGGTTGGCCCTGGTGCCCTCTCACTTTATTTTTTCCTGTGACAGTTTGTCAAGCATTTGAACCAAACTGAATAATTCAAAGTTTGATTTTAGTACTTGTGCCACACCTCTAGCTTTGACTCCACCAAAAGGCAAGTATTTCTAAACTATATTTCAGCATAGAAAATTAATGTCTCTTATTTCCTTAAGAGACTTATCTTTTTCTGGAAGAACTGGATTAAATTTTAAGTTCACTCAGAGGTGCCAAATTCAAAACTAATTTCAGAATGAAAAGGAATATTTCTGACTTCAAATGAATACTGGAAAAAATGCACACAGCCAGGAGATGGGCTTCTGTTTCCATGTAGTTTCACTGGAAAGTACAGAACTAATTGGGCAAAGATTCACATGGAAAGCAAATTCAGTGTTTGTTATGTACGAAGAGTACAATACCACTGCTACCACTATTATAGCCACCCTGCCTTGATACTGAATTTACTGTTTGGCTACACCCCCATGCAAGCCATTTGGCACTCTTTGGGTGCTGTTTATTTATTTTATTTATTTATTTACATTTCTATCCCGCCCCATACCCGAAGGTCTCTGGGCGGGTAACAACAGATTAACACAGATTAAAACAGGATACACATTAAAACAGATACCAATTAAAATGAAATACAGATTAAAACAAAATGCATGTTTAAAAACACCTTAAAAATTCAACAAATTTAAAACCATGCACTCCCTGGTGCATTAATAGTGGTGTCATTGTAAGTAAGTGGAGGGGGAGAATAAAACCTCAGCCAAAGGCCGAGGCAAACAGGTACATCTTTACGGCCCTCCTAAGTAAATACAAGGAGGGGGCATGGCGCACCTGAAGGGGGAGGCCATTCCACAGTCTCGGGGCCACCACTGAAAAAGCTCTCTCCCGGGTGCCCACCAACCTCACTACTGAAGGTGGCGGGACAACCAGGAGGGCCTCATTGTTGGATCTTAAGGTACGGGCAGTTCAGTATGGGAGAAGCCGTTCCTTTTGGGCTTGCATGGGCCAGGCGCAGGACCGAGAATGAATCTCGAGCATCCCCATGTCATTCCCAGCAATGCGGGACAGATACGAGTTGGGCCCGGATGGAGGTGTCCCCATGAGAACCATGCCAAACCCTGATATGGGGGAGCAGCACCCCCTCCTCTCCACCCCCCATCTCCTCATTGGAAGCTGGGTTGACATCAGTCCACCCCTGTGCCACATCCCCCCTCCCTCAGTGGCACTGAAAGCCAGGACTGGGCTGGGAGGCACGGAAAAAAGTTAAAATAAAGCTTAATTTATAATAATAAATTTATTTTAAAAATTTAGAAGACTGAAAGCCACTATGAGGTTTAGCAGCAGTAGGTGCCTTAGCAGTTTTGCGCACCTCTGCTCCACTGGGAACTGTGAGAATGCCCATCAACTTTAAAAGGCAGAAAATCAAGCCTTTATTTATGATCGCCTTGACGATGGAAATGGAACAGAAATCAAGCCATTATGCAGCCTGCCGTGGCATTCATGAAATGGAGTTGGAATTACTTCTGTGGAAATGCCAAAAAATTAAAAAAAAAGCAAGCCATTCTCCAGCCTGCCTTTGCAAATGGCATTTTAAAGTCAGTGGCTGCGATCTTCAATGGACAGGGCAAGGAAAGCAAGCACACCCCACCTCCCAATGACATGAGCACTAATCTCCTCCCCGTTAGCCCACGATCATCCCCATGTGTGGTCCTGGCTCACTGAGCAATGCGTGCAAGTCCCCCAAACCATGCTGAGACTTGTTTTTTGAGGTATCAAATTTGGCACCCTTCTGGCACAGTTTGGGGGGATTTGGCACACTGTTCGCAGGTGAAATCCAAAGTGCATGGGGACGCCCCTTGCCGATCCCACATTTGGAACCATACCAAAGTAGCACGGGGACGCACCCTTTCTGTCTAATAACCAATAGCAGAGAAAATACAAGTCAAAATTGATACACTATATTTCTTCCACTCTTTTTTGACTCTGCTAGTAAAATAATTTCTTTTTTTTGCCATGCCAGTCAAAGAACACTTTGGTCTCACTTTATGTTCATATTTTTTTTCTTTATATAGCAACCTCAGGGAGAAATATTTCAATGTTTGTAGATATGCAAATTTTTCATTTGGCTCTGAATTATTCCCCAAACTCTGGCTTCTTTGGTAGCATGTTGGGGAAGCAACATAATCACCACCCAACAAAATGTTTCAGCTCCATTTTGGAGCAAGGAAATGTTCTTCAGAATAGCACACTGAAGAATCTTCACATCCTCAGAAAATAGCACCTCCATTGAAGATAGTACCCGGAAATGGGACAGTGTGATCCTTGTGAAGCACCTTTTGCTGTTGTGAGTGATAGAAGATGCATTACAGGGTATCTCACCCTGGAAGTGGAGATATGACTTCTGAAAAGCCCCAGGTTCCTTGCAGTTCCAAAGAAGCCTGTTAATCTTCTTGCCATAACACAATTCAGCTCAGGATTCCTCCATATCTGATGTATTCTTTGTCAGCCTGGAGAGGATTTTTTTAAAACATGAAATATAGAGTCAAGTGAGGATAGAGGGAAGAGAAATCTTTTATTGCTTACAACTCACTGGAAGCAAGTGTATTGAAAGAGATACGTGGGCCTTTAAGGGGAATACTCTATGAAAAAGCTGAAGGTTCTTCACCCCTGCTGATGCTCAATTTCTTCTGTAGCATGGGCACCAACTAAGCAATCAATAGCCTTGAAGCTAAAAAAGTCTGTTTCAATATTAAATCCCCATGGTATCTTGTTAGGTTGCTTCTGACATTTGTTCTAAGTACAGTTCAGTGAACATCTCTGATAATCTTTCTATGCTTCAACAAAAGCTGATATTCTGGTGTGTTCTTACAAAAGGAGTGTTAATGGGGCTAAGAGGAACCATTTTCTTTGGGCATGCATACTGTTTTTCAAATGTCTTTTAAACTGTCACTTGCAGAAATAATAATAAGTTTTAAATATTTTTAGACTTGAGAGTCTAAAAATGGCACTGTTTAAATCTAAAAGGGATATAACAGAACTCCCAAAGTTCTTCTCTTTCTAGATATGGATTAAATACAAACAAATTGTTAACCTGAAACAGTCTGGGAGTGATAGCATATCCAGTGGATTCATGGAACTATGGGAAGGCTATAGAATGTTGAGGCAGTAACAGCTCAAAACATTCGTGAAATGATTTGCAAGCATGGGGCGGAAGCATACAGGTAACAACACCAATGAACAACCACTGCACTGCTCAGACTGGGTATTTCAAAAAGCATATTTTGGAGGTGTGTGTGGCAAGCTGACTGGAACCTCAGGCTCTCTCCCCCCCCCCCACTTATGAGCAGTATTTTGGAGTTGGCAGGCTGCTCGGATTCTGGGATGGGTTGCTGGTGGACTGAACAGTACCATTCATATTCAGATGGCCCATTCTGCTCCAGCACTTGGTACTGCCTCTGGAGAGTCCCTGGAAGCAGCACCAAGGCCGCGTTCCCACCCAACCGCGAATCCAGAGCAAATCCAGATTACTCTGATCCGGATTCTGCCACAGGTTGGGTTGGAGGCCAGAAGCAGCACCAAGCACATGTCGGGCTGTTCCCAAAGAGGCTGCAGGTGTGCACAAGCACACCTGCAAACAGTGTGGTGAGCTGCTGCTGCTGCTGCCCGCCTCCTCCTCAGCTGCCTTCCTTCCTTTCCCCTCCCCGTTTCAACAGAGGGAAAGAAAAGGCTGGCTCAGTTTAAAGCTGAGCGAAGGAGGACAGCAAGGGGGTGCCGCATCTGAGAGGCAGCTGAGGAAGAGGCTGGCAGCAGCAGCTTGCTCTGCCAGGCTGTTCACAGGTGTGCTTGTGCGCACCTGCGGCCTCTTTGGGAACAGCCTGACGTGCACTTGGTGCTGTTCCAGCCAAAAAGGAAGGCAGCCGAGGACATTGGGAGGAGAGGAGGCTGGCAGCAGCTGCCTTCCTTCCTTTTCCCTCCCTCTGTTCCAACAAGGGGAAAGAAAAGGTTTGCTCAGTTTAAAGCTGAGCAAAGGACAGCCGGCAGCTGGGCTGCACTGGCCTGCTTACTTACCTGGCTGCTGGCTGTTCCCCTACACTCGGCTTTAATCTGAGTCAGCCAAAAAAAAACCCACACCCTGTTGAAACAGGGTTTTCTTTCCCCGGATTTCCCCTGGAAAATCTGGGGAAAGAAAACTGGCATGGGAACAGGGGGCCTAAAATCTGGGGTGGATTCGGAGCAATGGGGGATGTAATGGGATCCCTCAGTGCTGAATCTGAATTCACTCTGGATTTTACCCCCTACGGGAACACGCTGCATGTGCCTTTTTTTGGTCTGGCTGTTTTTGGAGGACTTACTTCTGGTGACACTTTCTGGAGTGCCACCAAAAAGCCCGTCCCCTGTAGTGAGCTAGATTACAGACATGTGCCACCTGCACACATTCAAGGGGCCAATGTGTTGACACTATTCTGTGGACTGTTGTCTCTTATGAAATTTGTTTTTAAAAAAGAAAGTGCAGAAAGGGTCTAAGTTAGGAGCATTCTACACTCCCACATTTTGTTGTAGTTTTAAATTTCAATAAGAACAATTACAGCCACCAAACAGAAATTTTAATATTGTAAAGTCTCTTTATTTTGAAAAATGCATATAATATAATTACTGTCTATGTACATTTATATGTAACTCCATGTTAATTGAGTTATACAGGAGTAGTCTAGATTTCAAAAGATGTTATATGATCTCTCTGTTACCATAAATACTTTAATTGCAATATTTCTCTTAATTTGGAGCTACACAGTAACCAAGTCAGAAGAATGATGTTATACATGTTAGAGTAGAAAAATACTGTCGACTATAAATACTGTAATGATTAATGAAAACATTTCAGCCTCTGGCCCCGAATCAATAAAAGTTACCTGCCCTTAATTCTCATAGTAATTAACAGGACTAGTCAGCCATGTTAAAGTCAAGTTCTATTTATTTCAGTGTGATTTAAGTCAAGCTACATTTAAAGGGGTTGGGCCTTCGTCTCCAGTACCTTAGAGAATTGCTACGGGGGGGGGGGGGGAGTTCAGGAAAAGGTTCACTTTTCATAGAAAAGTTTCATAGAATAATTTTACACATAATTTCTAAAAATAGTTCCTTTGATCCAACAGACTCTAATTTACACAGGATAAAAAATACATATCAAATCTGGATCACTGGATCAGGAAACATTGGGATAAAGGGAAGGGCCAAAATTGGCTTCCTGTATGAATTCGAAGGAATTGTCAAAAGTTCAAAGTTCAAACATACTTGCATAAATCCAAATCTATTAAACACAGAACCAATTTGGTCTTGTGATTAAAGTGCTGGACTCATAGTAGTCACTGGGTTTGATTCTGCTCTCATCCATGAAACCAGCTGGGTGACCTTGGGCTAGTCACAGATCTCTTCTGAGCTCTCACATCCCCACCTACCTCACAGGGTGTCTGTTGTGAGAAGAACAGAAAGCTTTGTCAGCTGCTTTGAGTTGCATTGAATGGGTGAGAAAAGCAGGTAGAAAAGGCAACATTTTTCTTCTTCTTCTATGGATGCAGTTTGTAGTACTGATCAAATTGTGTCCATACCCTGGCAATGTACATCATCACCATAAAAACTGCATGCAAATACAGCCTTATTCATTGAAACAAGAATAAAATAAACTAGATCTGCCCAAAATTCAGATGCATCTGTTTATCAATATATTAATATAAATTGGGTCATCCAATAATGGCAGTAAGCAAGTGCAATTTTTCATCTGCTCTGCTACACCACCTTCCTTGCTCAAGGTCCAAGGCCAAAAACTATGTATGTTTGGGCTGTGTATTTCTTGCATTTGAAAAGGTATTTGGAGGATCATTTTGCATTTTGGCAAGAGTGAAAGCTCCTTTTGTTCTGTTTCTCAAGTTTCCGGGTCTTTTGAATAAGGAAAAAGAATGCACCCATAGGATATAAATTGTCTCCAAATGAGGCTTTAGAAGGAGTTAGGCCATGATCACACCAGCAAAAAACAAAAACAAAACAAAAAACGAGCTTCTCTGAAGCAGCTCCAAGATGGCTCAGAGAAGGTTCCGAGGTGGGATTTTTCCCACATCAGTCTGCTAGAAAATGTGGATTAGAGAAGTCTTGGGAACATGGGGGGCACACACTACTCTCTCTGAGGCATCTCCAAGCTGCCCTTTTTGTTATATGTGAACACAACTTTACTCACACTTTTGCCATAGATGCCTCACTCCTTCCATGGAAATACATCACAACTACATCTGTTTGCAAGATGCATTGGACTTCTGCATAATTGCACAATATATTAATAAGGAAGATTGATATTCCCTTTCTAAGTTTAACACTATGTAGCAGAACCTGCACTGTGCATGCACTTGCCAATGCTCCAGGTGAGGGGAACACTGAACTGTCTGGAATTCTTCTAGCAAACACAGAAAATGGCTACAGAAGTTTGCTATTTTCTTTTGCTTAATTGATGAAGACAGTTGATGAGGACATCCTGCACTCTAAGAGGATCCTTTGGCCACATACATGTGCAGCCAGCATGTCTCTGATGAACTACCACAGAAACCTTAAGTTACTGCTTGCATCTTATCTAAGAAAGGCATTGACTACAGCAATTATAGGGTGTTTTTCCACTGTCACTAGAAGTATCCATTAAGTACCCATTAATGGGTACTTAATGGGTACTTCTAGTGACAGTGGAAAAACACCCATAGAGTGCAGGGATGCTAAATTCAGCTTGAACTGTATGATAATTCACACTACAGTCTTAAGAATCCACAAAGTTACCGTAATTCTCAAATTCTTCTTCAAAACATAATGGCACAAAGAGCACTAGCAGTCTGCGGTCTGTACAGTGAGAAAGATCTGAAAATGATCTTATCGTATATTACATAAACTGAAAAAATGTATCAAGCTAACATACAGGCATTAGCTTATTTTCAACATTAGAGTCTTAGGAATCACACTACATATCATACAAAGTACAAAAAGATGTTGAGAAGTATTAATAAATTATTGTTAAACTATTCATCTGTTTTTGAAAGAAATGATACATTAGAGAACTCAGTATTCTCTTGAAGTATTCAGTATGATGTCAAAGTAACACAGCTTTTTTGTTTTTTAAAAAAAAGCCAGTCAACCAAGAATTCTGTATACAGAATCTCTTTGCATCCAGGAATGTTTTCTGCTTCAAACCAACAGGAATTGTCAAAAGAATATTTTGTTTTTTGCCTCAGTCAGTTTGAAAATAAGTCAGGCAACTGGTATTTATGAATACAATAACAAAACAATTCAGAATGTAATAAAGAGAACATCTTTAACATAAACATTATTTATCCATTCTTAAATTTCCATTTGTCCTGTAACTATAAGCCTTCTCTTTTATTGCTCCAGGGTCACTGGAGACCCAGAAGCCGAATATCTTTATATTCAAGAAGAAAACAGCTAATATGCTCCTTGGCATCTGTCTCCAATATTTTAACAGGCCTAGTTTGACCTCACTCTCTTACACATACTTAAGAAGTTTTATATTTACATTGTTTGGGAGATGCCTGTTGTTTGTGTAATACTAAGAAATTCATCAAGAAATTGTGATATTCTTTATTAGTCCTATCACACTCTATAATCCATTGGTTTTTGTCATGTAGTGTCTCACTTTCCCTCTATGCTGAGGAAGAAAAAGAAAACAAAACAGAAAACCAAAAGAACCAGGCATCTTCTAAAATGTGTATCATTATTAGAAGTGCTAGACACACTTTCACAAGCAAACAATAACACTTCTACAAACTGTGATTAAAAAAGCAAACACTACTAACACAAAGACATAGAACTTCTACACTTCACTTTGTGAGTAATGAACTCCCTTGTCTATTTTATATGAAGCTGCTGGTTTAGAAAATACTCTCCTAACTTCCATTGCTAGACTTAGGGCTAAGCCTGAGACTTCTGTTTTGTACAAATGACAGGACACAGCTGTCAAAGATGGTAATATACAGTATTGTAATATGGTACCAGCTTCTGGATCACAGAGCAAGTAGGATCATTATCTTCAATAGTGTTACAATCACTGGCAGTAGACTGTTGAGGAACCCAAAAAAGAAGCACTATCCCTAGAAGGCTGAAACAATTTTGTAAGTAATATTTTTTACTGGATTTAGATTTATTATAATTATTATTGTTACTATTGTTATTATTGTTATTATCATTTTATTTATTTATTTATTTTCTATCCTGCCCTAAACTCTAAGGTCTCAGGGCACATCACGAAAAACACAATTAAAACCAAAACTGACTAAAATAACAAATGACAATGCTGGAAAGGAAAGGGGAAGGTTTTTTTCCCCCAACCAAAGGCTAAACTAAAGAGATATGCCTTCACCAAGTGAAAGTGCTAGACATATCTCAAAGGGGAGGTTTTTCCATAGTCTGGCCACTACCACAAAGAAAGGCTCTTGCATTTGTAAATGTTGATAGAGGTGGCATTAACTGACTGGCAGGTCTATATGAGAGATGAGATACCTCCAAATATCTGGGGCTCAAGTTGTTTAGAGCTTTATAAGTCAGTGTTAGCACTTTTAACTGGGCTTGTACACAAATTGGCAAAGTGGATTTTTAGTGTTTTGTTATTATACCTGAACTAAACTTGGTGAAGAATGTAATGGACTATATTATTTGGACTAATAAGCTTCTTAGGTTTGAGAATTAATTCTCTAGCTTGAAGGCCCACATAAATTGCCTCACAGAAATATACCACTTTAAATTACCATATTTTCTGGCGTATAAGATGACTGGGCATATAAGACAACCCCCAACGTTCCAGTTAAAATATAGAGTTTGGGATATACTCGCCGTATAAGAAGACAACACCCGGCGTATAAGATGACCCCCGACTTTTGAGAAGATTTTCCTGGGTTAAAAAGTAGTCTTATATGCCAGAAAATATAGTAATCAACTGCCTTTATAACACCTTAATCATCAACTTATCTCCAAGGCATGGTTTTTGGGCTGCTGAAATAAACCGTTTTAACTATGTAGATAAAAGCAGGGCATCCCCTACTGTAGTTTCTGAGTCTTGACTGTGAGTTGAACTGATTCCCGTATCAGAGTCGGTATCATTTATGTCTAAAGTAGTCACTTTGTGAAGCTCTGTCCCTGAAAAGCTCTTGGTCAGGATTTCACTGCCCTTTCTTTGCTCCTCATTGGCTGAGAGTCTGCCTTCAGTTTTGTCTCTAGTGTACAAAGAATTAATCTCTTCTAGAAGCAGTTCATACTCTTTTTCCTTCTTTTGAAGCATTAGGTCCCTGTACTTCAGTTCCTGCTGGATAAAATTTAGTTGAGAATGAATCCTTAAAGCATCTTTCATACTTTTCTCCAGCTCATTTTTTACACTTTCTGAATTTTCCATTTCGTCTTTAGATGACCCTTCTTTCCATATGCCTTCATTGTTCTTAATCACATTAACTTCTTCTTCAATTTCGGCAGAGAGTTTTTCAATCAGCACTCTGTGCTGCTTTATCCCCTCTTCTACTTGTGAGAGCTCTTCACTAGAGCATGGACTTTCCTGTATCTGCTGGTGGTTGTGAGACTGATCCCCTTGCTGTTCATCACTACTAGAAGATGACATCAAGTAAGACTCCTGCACATAATTTTCTCCATCACATTCAAGCCTATCTAAGTAAAACTTGGCCTCACATTGCTCAATCTCTAAATCCAGTTCCTTCATTCTGTCTATCTGTTGATGAATTGTATGGTCCTGAGAGAGGATCAAGTGGATCAGGGTTTCTATGCTGTCTCTCTCTTGCAGAACTCCTTCCTGTTTCAGTTTTGCCAGCTTCCGGAAGGTTTTCCTAACTATCCGTTTCTGTTTGTCCACGGGCAGCATCTTCATGTAATTTGCTGGGCTTAGGTCCCAGTGTTTTTCTAGATTTGGTACTACCTTTGCTTCAGCTGTCCTCCACAATGGGAATGGCAAGAAGGCATCAGCCTTGACCAAGACAAAGTGCAAATTAGGCTGTTCTTCTCCCCATGCTTTCCAGAGTCTCAGAATCTTTGTGAGAGGTGGAAGGACACGTTCAGAACCTCTCCATTTTTCTATAATGCAGTAATCATTGGGCTGTCCAAAGAGAAATCTCTTTTCAGCAAAGGTGGCTTGGTGTTCTTCCAGCAGCGCTTCAATGACTTCTATACAAGTTGTGTGCTTTGTCAGTCCACTAACAATTTTCTCTTCCTGACAAACCCAGACAACAATTTCTCGCTCAGTAGAAGCCATATCTTTTACAGATGCCCTGTAATTAAAGAAATACAATATTATATAGAGCAACACTATACATTAAATCTGATAACCCCATGTTCAAGACTGTATCTACACAAAAGGAAAAAACAGTGGCTCAAAAGCAGCATCCACATGCAAATGGCTTGAACCACTAAAAACTAGAAAATGCACTTCAAAAGTGCATTATCTGGCTTTATGGTGGATTAGAGGTGGGATAGGAACATTAGTATCCATATGCTCCAATCTCTTAGCTACTTTTGAACTTTTTTTTTTAAACAAAGTATGTGGATGCAGGCTCCATCTTTAAAGGGTCAGTAGCAGGACTGGGATAAAGCCATTATGGCACCTAGTCCTGAGCTGGACTTTCATCCAATGTGAACAAATTGTGATGGGGGTGGGGTGGGGTGGGGCCTGCTATAGTCTGTGCTAGTGTGCTGACAGTAGCGTGTTATTCCAGAATGTATTCCAGAACAAAGCTAAGTGGGGAAAGGGCTCAATATCCCATTACAGTTAGGGATTTGTTGTATATGGGTGTTTTTCCACCACACACCTTTAATCCAGATCTAAGAAGATCTGGATCTAAGGAATGGGTACTTCCCTTAATCCAGATCTAGTAGATCCGGATTAAGGAAAGTACCCAGTGTGTTTCCATGGGTTATCTAGCACCCAATAGCAATGAGTGCTAGCCTCCTTGCTGTGGAAACACCAGAGCACCCATTTGCAAATCTGGATTGACCCACAAGGGGTCAGCCTGTCACCCTAGGTGTTTTGGGGGACAGGGGGTGCAATCTCCGAAGTCCCTCCAAAGTCCCTCCGAAGGCCCTTCAAAGGCAACTTCGGAGATTAGCAAAGGCTCCAAAGTACCTCTGAAGGCAACTTTGGAGATTAGCAAAGGCTCTGAAGACAAACCCCTTGTGAGAGCTTGCATACTAATTAGCTCCTTGTGAGCAGGGATGAGTCAGCCTCATTAATATGCTCCTCTTTCCATGCCTGAAGGTAAGAGTCTGCTTTGTTCTACCTTTGTTCTCTGAGGTTTGTCTTCCGAGCCTTTGCTAATCTGCAAAATTGCCTTCAGCTAATCTCCTTGTTGCCTTTGCTAATCTCCTAAGGCAACTTCAAAGTAACTTCGAAATGGCTTTGAAATGATTTCGAAGCCTAGGTTTTGGGGCTCCCCCCCATGTGTGCACTCTCCCCTTAGCCTCCTCTAGACCCCATTGTCTGCTTCTAGTGGAAAAAGGCTCCCTTTAATCCGGATTTTCTGGCAGAATTCCCCATTGTAGACCCCATTAATAGGGTCTACAGAAAATCCAGATTAAAGGCTGGAAAGTACCCATTTGATTCGGATTTCCCCAGTGGCAGTGGAAACAATTGGGTCCCAAATGGGTATCGTGGTGGAAATGGAGTCATCTGGCTCATACCCAAATGGGTCCTTAATGGGTGCAAAAATGGGTACTTTCTGCCATTGGAAAAACATCCTATATCAGTTAAATCTTGTAACCCATCTAAGGTAAAAAGTAAAAGATTACAGTAGTGTAAGCAGCTCTCTTGATAGTGAATATAGAATGTGGAAGAGAAGGAGGAGAACAGAAATTATCCAACTCCTCATTTTTTATATTTTATGCTTCCAAAAAGCAGAATTGGAACATCTCCAGGGAAATGTACTGTAGTTCCCTCCTTGAGAGCACCATCAATTGGCCTGAAACACAGAAAGGGACATTATCCATAGGCAAACTTCAAATACTTTGGCCACATGACAAGAAAGGATTCATTGGAAAAGACCTTAATGCTGGGAAAGACTGAAGGCAAAAAGAGTAGGGGATGCAGGAGATGAAATGGATGGAAAGTGTCATAAAAGCAACAGACATGATTTTGAACAAACTTTGGGACACAGTGGAGGGCAGACGGGTCTGCCTTGTGTAGGGTCCACAAAGTCTCAAAGAGTGAGACATAATGTAATGAGAGAACAACAACAAAGGGCCTAACCCTGACAAAAAATGCACAGTGAAGACCCTAAAGTGATTATATAGATCACGGACCATCTTCCCAGCCACTTCTGCAGCCAACCTAGTACCAAATGTCGTGTTTAAACTCCAAAGGATCACTCTGGTGAGGCTGAGAGTGAAAATTCTGATGTTCTGGCAACCCAGATTCCATATCTTCATAGCCAGGTTTTTCCATCAACTTTTGAGGACAAAGGATGGCAACAAAAAGGGTCTCTCCAGAAGATATTAATTGATGGGAGGACACAGTTGGTCAGATATTCAGAGTGTTTTTGCACTTGTGTCTACTGCACTGCTTCAGTGGGACCAGTTCTAGAGTGGTCCACTGACCCAGAATAAGGCTGTCCACATTTGTATGGCTGTTTGAAGACAGCCCCCATGCCGGTTTCAAACTTTATGTGTGCTTTGGAACCCATGCAAGGGCTCTAACTGTCAAGATTGAAAGCTCCTGGTCTCAGAGCCCTCAGAGCTCTTATTCTGGTAAAGCAACAAGGTATACTGCCAAAATGAGTCCCTTGTGGGAAATCAGTCTATGGATGTGTGTCACATTTGCACACCTCTGTGGTCGATTTAATGCCCACTACTCTGCCAATAGGCCCTTTCAGCTGACTATTGGGTGCCACCTAGTCCAGGATACACTCTTACCAATAGAGATGGAGTATACTAGCAAGCAGTGGCATTGCTCTTGTACCATGCCAGTGGGCAAAAGGAAGATTCTTGAACTCTTTGCTATACCACTTTAGCAGTAAACATGGAAAACTCACCTATCTCATCTATTGATTACTTCTCTACTGAGCAGTGGTAAATTCTTTCCTACAAACAAGATAAATACATCCATATTCCAATCATGTGCATTTTAATAGAATTCTATATCTTTTTTTTTAGTCTTGGGATATTCAGGATCAGTATAGTACAAATTGGTCCCACATCTAGAAGAAGATACACAACCATGAGCTGTGGTGATTAATAAAACTAAATCTGCAGGGTAAACTTCACCGTATTTGACACTGAGGAGAATCTATTGCACACAACAACCACTATCAAGATAATTCAAAGGGTACCTGATAGCTACGCCATCTGCTGTTGGTTAGCACTCAGTATCCATGTGTAATGAACCCCCCATACATTAACCAGATGGGAATGGGAAGTGAGTCAAGGAAACATTCTTCCTTATCTAGTTACATAATCATAACACGTACACAGCACCAGCGCTTTAATAAAGATCCACATTCTCACACTAAACAATAGTATGAAACAGGTGGCAAAGGTGCTGCAAGCAGCGAACTGTGAAAACCCAACACATAGAAACACATATAGAAAGACTGGATGCTTTCTGGTGTGCACAAAAAAGGAGGAAGGTCAAGGTGTGACTCTGCTAAGACAGCTAAACCAAACTTTGAGATATCACACTTCAAGTACTTGTAGATTAAAAACAGCAAGTAAAAGTAAAGATGACTGACAGCTTATAAAAAAAAGAAAGTGTGACAGCGAGAACACTATTACATATGAACCACAACCTGTCCTCATTTTAAATAATCACAACATAGCTACCTGGATGTACATGCCCAATTAACAACATACTAATTAGAAGAAAATATGAGATCATGCAGTCTGAATATTTGTGGCATTTGCAATTGTAAGCCTTTAAAAATTTGGCTGATGCTGAGATTCCACTTTCCAAACTTTGAGCAGCAGTTGTGTGTGCCAAAAAGTATGTTCATCTTATGTTGCCATTTTCTAAAGCAAATATAGGCTCTGTTCTCAGATAGTAATAAAAGGGGCTCATCAGAGAGATAGCATATGGGCCTTGGGTTCCCAAGCCTTCTCTAATCCACTTTTAGCACAGAATGATCAGGACAGGCTGAAAGGGCAGACTGTTCTGTGAACAATCCCATCTCGAAGCCTCTTTTTGTTTTTGTTTTTGCTGTGTCTTCTCACGGCCATAAAGCATGAATGTGGATCAGTAGGTTATTTATTTATATTCACATTTTTAACATGCCCTATACCTGAAGGTCTCAGGGCGGGAAAGAGCATTTAAAACCAAACATGTTAAAATAGAACCATACATATAAAACAATAATGCCTACAAGTGAGGGGAAATTGTAACCACATTTAGCCAAAGGCCAGAGCAAAGGGATGCATTTTCACTGCCTTCCTAAACTTATACAGTGAAGGAGCCTGACACACCTCAAGGGGAAGACTATTCCACAGTCTGGGCGCCATTACTGAGAAGGTCCTCTCCCGGGTGACCACCAGTCTTACTACTGAGGGTGGTGGGACAATGAGGAGGGCCTCCGCTCCAGATCTTATGGCATGGGCAGGTCAGTATGAGAGAAGGCGTTCCTTCAGATATTGGCGGCCCAAGTCATTTAGGGCCTTCTACATTAAAGTTATCTTGAATTGGGCTCAGTAGTGAATTGGCAGCCAGTGCAGCTCTTTCAAGACCGGTGTGATGCGCATCCTGCCAGCTGCCCCAGTCAGCAATCTCGCAGCTGCATTCTGAACTAGCTGCCCTTCTGAACGATCTGCAAGGGCAGACCCATGTAGAGTGCATTACAGTAGTCCAGTCTAGAGGTTACCAGAGCAATCTAGAGGTCTCTGTCCAAAAAAGGCTTAAATTGGTGCATCAATCGTAACTGAGAACAGGCACTCCTGGCCAAGCATCAGCACCAAGTCCAGGAGTACCCCTAAATTTCACACCTGTTCCTTCCACCCATCAAGGACAGGGTGTCTCCTAACTATGAAGACCTATGACACACAGCACTTCTGTCTTGTCTGGATTCAGCTTCAATTCGGTGGCCCTCATCCAGCCCATTACCGCCTCCAGGCCCCTGTCAAGCACTTCAACCACCTCTCCTGATTCAGATAGCACAGAGAGTTAGAGCTGGGTATCATCTGCATATTGATGACACCTCACTCCAAATCTCCTGATGATCTCTCCCAGCGGCTCCATTTAGATGTTAAAAAGCACGGGAGATAAGATTGACCTCTGCGGAACCCCACACATGAGTTCCCAGGGTGTCTAATCAATATCTCCCACTACCGCTATCTGAGATCAGCCATGAATATAGGAGCAGAATCAATGCCATGCACTGACTCCAACTCCTAAACGCCATAGCCAAAATTCTCCCAGCATAAGAGGGACCATCGAAGGTTGAAGAAGTAAAGCAAACACAAAACAAAGGCTTGTTTTATAAAACACATTTAAGAAAAATGCTGAGGGAAAAAAATAACAACAGACTATGCCTGAATGTGCTCAGTGGGCACCAAATACTGATTACAGCAAATAAGATAAGGAGAGATTTTATCTACATGAATGTTTGGTCCAGGGGCTTTCCAACAAAGAATAAAAAATGACTGATTTCTGGAGCAGGCCCTGGCAGAAATATCACTACTTTGAAAAGTGGTTTTGCTTGCTGTGGCAAGTGGGAACTGGGGCAAGATGAATGGTGTTTGCTTACTGTTGGTCCTGCCTCCACACAAGCTCCTTCAGATCTGACCACTTCCAAGGACCACACCTGGAGGCAGCCTGAAAGTTGGGAAAGTTATTGCAGCAGGTCCTGCAACTTGCACTAACCTTTCAGATAAAGCAGCAATCCTAGCTTTGTAAGGAAAAAGACATGTTCGGTTTGCTTTCCTGAGTTTTTGGCCTATATCACTTTCTTTTCAGCCATGCCAAGAGTTCAGATGAAAAGTTTTACCCCGATTGATATAGTTATTATTCCAACACCTATATTTCCTGGCTAGTTAACCACTGGGAGTAATATCCTGGAGCAGCTCAAATTGTTAATTGCTTCTTTTCTAACAGATGTAAATCATTAAGTATCTTCAGGTGCCAGAGTGTCTGTTCTTTGATTTTGACAAGCATTAAAGAGGAGCCTTTATTCAGTAAACTTTGCCACAGTATCCAAAGGAGTGTTGCCTTTTTAGGCCAAGAAGTCTCTTTCTCTCTATGTCTCTGTGTGTACATGAGCGTGTGCATCATTTCTTTTTTGCAATGTTCAGGATTTTATGCTTTACAGGTTGGCAATAATTCTGAAGGCTTTTGCACACAAAAGGCCCACTTTTTTACTGATTAATAGTGTCATTATAGCACTACTGAAAATGCATTAAGGACTATTGTTGGAAAACCCAGCAGTAGTCATGGGCTTTCTAACAATAAGTGCATTTACCTACCTTCTGGGCAGAGCAGCCATGGTTGCTTTGTCCAGTGCTTGCAGAGGTGACAACATGAGCATTCAGGCATTCCAGAAAATCAGTATCCCATCTTATCCCTTGCTAATGTGTTATTTGGCTGCTGTTTGGAGATGGCTTATGAAGAGTTATAATTTTGTGAACTGTAATTACATAAAAGTCAGTTTGATACAGGTTTAGAAATGTAAAAGAAAACTGAAATTTCACCTACTTGGACAACTTAGCCCCATGCATGCACATGTATACATGCTACAGTAAAAATTTAAACAGACTAAAATATGCCATTTTAATTCATCTCCCTTTTCATCATAAACATTCACTGCTTTTCTCTTTTACTTAACTGTGTCCTGTTCCAGCTTACCCTCTAGTGAGCCTAGGCCCCCTCGCTGGGTTAATGTTGTCTGTGTGCCACCACTATCACCCCAGTGCTCACCAACTTCTCTCTAGTCCTCACTAGCTATGGATAGCTAAAATGCTGTTCACAGCTTGAATGGGAAAGGCTAGGTGGCTCTTCCTGATGCAACACTATGACTGGAGAAGGTTGCACAGGTTCAGAGTTGTGTGCCACATCCCGGTTGCCATGGCAATGTCTGGGCATGCATCGGATGTTACCACAACTGTTACAGTGGTGATCTGGCCTGGCTGGACCACTCACACTTCAGGGACCTTTTGCACTTGGCTTTATTCTGGAAGATATCCTGAAATAGGAGCCTGCTGTCCACAGCAGGCCCCAAGGGAGGCCTGCCCAGAATCTGCATTAGCATGTGGACAACAGACCTCTATTCTGGGATATATTCCAGAATATGGCCAAGTGTGAACAGGCCCCAAGTGTTGGTAGTTCAGTTTGTGGCTTTACTAGCCCTTGAAGTGTGGATAGCTCTATGTTATTATTATCATCATTATTATTAGGTAAGTGTGTTACTCAGAGCACACCCAATTTCATTTAAGTGCTACATCATCATACATCTAAAATAAGGCCTGTTTACATGTTGTTTTATTGCATTTTTATCTTCTCTGGTTAACTCAGTGCCTTTCTGCTTTGGATTATCTTCAGCCAATTTATTCTGTGCAGAAAGGGCCTTCCTGCACTGGGCCTTATTCTAGATTATTTCCTGGAATAGGGACTTGCCACCTCAATGCTGGTACGAACAATGGCTGCCCCCACTTTAGTTGGTACCAGCATGCAGATGGTGCAGGTTCTTATACTGGAATTTAAATGGAATAAGAAACTAAAACTCTTCTGGTATTTTTCTGATGTGATACTATTTTAAACCTATGTTGATGTATGCTAAAGTATGTAGACAGTTGTTGCACATTTATTGTTATTCTTATACTGCTTGTCCTTCAATCTGTCATATCAAATTTCTTCAGTGTGCAGCCATTTCCTTTTTTACTGTCAAGAAAGAGACAAGGCACACCAACATGACCTCAAAAAAATGAGAACACCCATCACCACCTTATGTTTTTAGTATCAACATTTTTAGTCAAAACAGACAGGAACAGATCAGCACAAACTTGCCAATGCGGAGGGATGAAAAGCCTGACAGTGATTTCAAGATGAACTAAGAGTAAAACTGCTAGGGAACAAGCCCTCTTTTCTGTAATCAGAAAGGTGCTATCTGCAAATTATATTGGGCTGGGCTGGCACTGGTTGTGCCAAGAGTCATTGTGAGCAATCCATCTTGCTCCAGCTACCAAGGCCAGGAATGAATGTTCTTATTATTTGCAGTTGCTATCTGTGGTTGTTTTGACCAGTGCCCAGAAGCGGCATACTGAGTATTGTTTCCATGTTCCCAGTGGCACAAGGCTCTCAGCCATGATAAGCCATGCTGGTCTGGTATGCCAGATGCATTTGAACCTGCATGTCCACACAAAGATCATGGGTCCAGTATACCAGCCTGAAATGCATGCTTGGACCAGGCTACAATGCTATTTTCATGCTTTAACCTGCTCCAATACCTTGTTTAGTGTGAAGGAAGCATTTTACTAGGAGGCATAGCATTTATGACAGATCCATAATGTGGATGAGAAATTCCACATGTTCCACCTGGTTGGGCTATGCGATTGGACAGAAAGAAATTTCAAGTACCAGCCATATACAGAAGTTGGATTGAAGGATTCTGCTACAAAGCTGGTCAATTTCCTGGCTGTGAAAATGCTACCTATGTTTCTGAATTGGTAAAATAAAACCTATATACATGTAAATGATCTGTGATTTAAAAGTATTTGATTTCAGAAGGTCATTATGTCCCAAAATATATATTCCCTCCCCCCTTTTGCTGTACAAATCAAGCATTTAATCTGTAGTTGCCAACTTACTCTACATTTATTTCCAGTTCATCCATTGCTTTAATTTGGTGTTTCAAATGTAAGTTAACTGAAATAAGCTAACAAACACAAAATCTAAAATGTTGATAAGTATAAAGGGAAATGGATTCTCTATTCACTGCAGTTTATAAATGCCAATAAAATACGGATAAAATAAGGGTGAACAATCCAGGCAAATTAAATTAAACAACTGCATATAGCTGATAAGCCTTTCAAAGGGTTAAAAAAGCAAAATAAATCAGAAATAAATGGATAACTACTACTTTCATAGGGTTAAGGAAGTCAGCAAAAGATGAAAATAATAGAGAAGTATATGTAAGTATGTCACTGGAAAAGCTACCTAATCTCACTGAAGACTAGTCATAATTGTGGGAATTTATCGATACAGTCAACAGGAGTCAAGCATGACTTGATGACACTTGACAACAACAGATGTGACAAAATATTTGTTGGCCATGTAACCCTGGATTTAAAGGGTACTACTAAAAAAAGAAATATCGGAAACAATAAATACACTGACTATGCTGAAAATGCTGTTAAGAGACTCCAGATGTATCCCTTGACCATCAGCTGAGTCCCTGACTGTAATTTCTCTTCCTTGTCCTCTTTCCCTCCTTTCTCTTTTTATAAGTATGGGTGTCTCCAGACATCACTTTAAAAATGTGCAGTTTAACTATCATCTGAAGTCCTTCTGGAGGGAAAATGGTTTGCTTCTACCTATAGAAGGGTACTCCACATTGTAGAGATGCCTCAGCTGCGACGATTCTGCCATTCACATGCTCAGCCCCACCCTGCATGCTCAGTTCTTGGGTGAAGGAGAGTTCTCGGAAGTTCTTGCATGGTTTGCTCAAACACTGAGAAAAACTTGGAATAACAGAATACTCCACAGTGAAAGTCCTTAAAACCCTTTTTTAAACCTGAAGTATTGTGTTAAAATGCACAGGTACAGTAGAGAATCATTAAACAGGTCTGCCAAACTGAATGCTGCTACACATTCTACGTGCATTTTTAGCCCTGTCTCGATCCACCCCTTGTCACAAAGGGTGAATTCCCATTACAAGCTTAAAATGGTTTCGAAACGGTTTCGATCTTCGCAGTCCCCACGTCAGGTTGGCTTAACACTCTTTCCGCATTAGATCGCCCCAAAGTGTTGTAAATGTTAACACTCATTTCAACAGGTCTTGCTCCGGTTCGTGCATTTGAAACGTTTTACATTTCTTACTGTGGGAACGGTACTGTGTTAGTGGGATGAGAATGCATGTTTAGGGTTTCCCTCCCCCAATAGCTTGCTTCCAAAGATATTGATTTTACTGTAAAAATCCACCCCTACAGCAGCAGTGACTGTGGCAATCCACCCACTTCAAACCTGATAACAATGCTGCAATTCTCCGCAATTCTGGCTCTTTAAAAACGTTCTGACCTTTAGAAAGGGAAAAGGAGGGAAAGCAGCTGCAGGTTCTGGGAGATGTATGAATGTTTTTAAGGCTGTGGCTGTGGAGGTAAGCGGGCGAAGGGGGCTTGAGTTGCCGCTGCTGCTGTGTGCCCTGGGCAATGGGGAGAGGAGGGGAAAGAATTGCTGGCTGCCCAGTGCCATTTTTCATCCATCCATGCAAGCGGTAGCCACCCAGCCAGGCTCCGTGAAGGGGTCCATTATGGGTGGCGCGTTTATGCCAGGAGGAAGAAGGCAGGACAGCCCCGAAAAGCGGCTTTTAGAAAGTAGCCACTTGAGTCCCCCCTTGAGTCACATATGCCATGTACGATCCTCAGATCGAACACGATTAAGTTGAAAGTAATGGGATCAGGCAAATTCGTGTTAGCATCCAGTTCTATTATTTCGGTTTAGGGAAAGGGTATTAAGCTTGTAATGGGAATGCGGCCAAAGTTTAGTAACAACGATCAAGCTTTGTCAAACACTCTAAAAGTCTCTTTCTTTCTTTCACTAGTCCCTATAAGAAAGCTGGGTTCACTCAGTACACAGTTACAATTCTTTGTATAGGGGTTAAGATTGTTATGTGATCTTGAATGTGTTATTAACCTCATCTGTTCATCTGCATCCCTCCCCCTTTTTTTCTTTAAAGCATACCTTTCACAATCATAAAGTTAGGATTTAAAAAAAGCAAAACAGAACTCTGTCAATTTTGTAATGTTGGTTTTGCCTTTAGAGCAGTTTTTATGGGTGAGGGTCATGTTTCTTTAAAAAAAGTGCTTATTTTCATGACGGCTTCAAAACTCAGTAGAAATCTTTATCTAGAAAGGCTGTGGAATAAAACAAAGGAGGGGCAGACATATGTCAGGAAATGCTTTACGCATAGGATGTCCTGTTGCAGGGCAAGGACCTGGGTGGGTGACTAGAATTCTATAAAATTTCAGATCGGCACAACATAGACAATACATGCTTCAGGTTTTTTTTAAAAAAATAATTCTAAATTTCATACACATCAAAAACGTGAAACATGAAATTTTTCAGCCACAGAAGAAATCAGTAATGTCACTAATCTTGCTGAAATTAACTTAGTACAATTGAAACAGCTTTAGAAAATATACTAGGAGTGGCAGTTAATATATCTGAAAAAGAAAAAAAAATGAACAGAAAATTAAGGAAGCATACAAGACTTTTAAAGAACAATGTTTAGGAGTACAACCACCAGCTACTATTTCTTTTCACTCACTCACTCACTCACTCACTCACTCACTCACTCACTCACTCACTCACTCACTCACTCACTCACTCACACTCACCTCACCCCTTCTATTCTCCTATTCTGTGATCCACTTTGGACTAGTAGCCAGAGATGTGCTGAACTGGTTCAGACTGAGCCAGCTGATTTGACCAGTTCAGATTAGAACTGAACCACCCCAATGTTTCAGGGAGGGCACTTTTAACCCAAACTGTACCAAGAGACTTTCGTTGAACTGGTTCAAAAAACCAAGTGGAATTTGAACTGGTTCAGGTTCATTAGTATTTTGTCCTGTGGAAGAGCTTGTAATTGTATTTTTAATGTGTAAAATAAGGTCAAACCAGTCTGACATTAGAATTGAACCGGTTAAAGCCAATTCAAATTCAAACAAAACTGCTTGTGGTTCAGTTCAAACTGAACAGCCATTTGCATGTTCTTGCACATAGTTGCAGATAGTTGCATTAAGATTTCTATCACAGGCTGCATCCATATTGGTTATAAAGAGCATCCCTGCTGCTTCATGGTAAAAATGCTCCCCAGGACTGTTTTATGTGATGAGAGTCAAAATAATTTTGCACAGGAAAGGGCAAAGCTAAAAGGAAACAGAACCAGACTCCTACTCTTTCACCAGTAATATTCCAACATGACAGCTGTAGAAGCAAAAGTGGAATATTTAGGCATCTTCACATTTACCTGTTAGTGAAGTATGTTCATAAGCAAGTGAAACTGCTGACAGGCTCCCTGAACCCAGTCAATAACTGACTGCTAAACCAGAGGCCTTTTCACACTTCAGCTTCAAGTGAACAGTTAGTGAACTTCTGATGAAGAGCATCTGGATTTCGAGCAGGCTGTTACAGCCTCTCAGCGTGCCCTGCCTCCCCATAAGTTCCTTTACCAGAAACTTACTTGGAGTGTCATTTTACCTCCAGTACTGCTGCTTTCTACATAGTAGCTGCTCTCTACTGTATTTGTATAGGGCGTATATGATGGGGTTGGCACGATGATATCATCATGCCAGGTACTCGGATGTGGGCATATCCGCATGTGGGGAGACCTGCCTGGAGACGGATAGAGGAGCGGTGTCTTGGTTCCTATGTGTTTTCCAATGGTCCTGGACTACCCCTGTGAATGAGTAGATCAACTCCCAAAGGGGTCATGACCCACAGGTTGAGAACCACTGCTTTAAATAGAGGAAGCAGGGTCATGCCTCTTTCATTGCAGGTGGCATAATCTTTCTGATTTATGCAGCTATGAGCACTCTTGTCTCAGCACCATCGGGGAAGGGTGTCACCTGGCTTCTTGCTCCGATTCTGAGCTTCTGTCAGTTTGTGCTATTGATTGAGATTCTCACTTGCCACTTGTGTCCTCAGCTTGGCTGGCCATTGCAACTTCTCCTTCATTGTCAGAGGAAGGGGGACTGACAAGAGGAGGCCTGACACCTTTCCTGTCCAGCAGACAGGAAGGGAAGTCGAAATTGCCGCAGAAGTGACTAGCTTGCTCCTGGCCATTGTGTCCACACTGTTTTCCAGGTGAGGTGATGCAAGCAGCTGTAGTAATGCAAGTGTAGCTAATTGCATCAAGCAACCATATTGCTATGGCAGTGTCAATATGAATACTGTTGCCATAGCAATCCCCCTGCCCTATCCTGCCCATCTGCACTTTTAAGTACTGTTGGCCCAGTACAGGGCTTTTCCAACACTTTCCCAGTCTCTCAGATTGACCTCTGCACAGTCAGGCACAGAACCTTCTCTGTGGTAGGAACTACCCTCAGGGTCAGCATCCTTTCTGATATTCGCTAACTGCCTACATTTCTGGCTTTAAGGTACCATCTAAAGACCCATCTCTTTACCCAGACCTTTTCAGAGTGAACATCTTTCTTCTGCTTTTTTCCCTTTCTTCTTCTATCCCTGGTTTTTACTAAATGATGATGGTTCTAGCTGCCTTTATTTTTCACTTTCTGTAAAACGCTTTGAGACTATAAGTTAATGGGAAAGGGGTATATCAATATTCTAAATAAATAACATACATCGGACAAAGAGGATTAAGAGGTGATCTTAGGATCTTGTTAGACACATGTACACTAATGACCATTGATAGCTACTTTGTTAGCTTT
Organism: Aspidoscelis tigris stejnegeri; assembly: GCA_023333525.1. Classification (NCBI taxonomy): domain Eukaryota; kingdom Metazoa; phylum Chordata; class Lepidosauria; order Squamata; family Teiidae; genus Aspidoscelis; species Aspidoscelis tigris. The sequence goes on along the minus strand of JALMGA010000005.1, from coordinate 45,499,035 downwards.
ACCATTTCTTATGCGTAAACCTTCCAATTAATTCCAAACTCATCAAGCTGTCCTGTACAACTGTAAAATCTAAAACATCTGTTCTTTGTCATTTCACATTTCCAAAGATTAACTCAGTAAGATGCAATATCATATGGGCCCTTTCAGGCAAATTACATCATAATTCTTTAATTACAGATAATCCTGGTAATATTCAACAAAGATACTCTGAATACAGCTTCTGCTTGCCAATAATAATTTAACATCATAAAGGTTTTGTTTAAAAAAATCCTGTCCAAAAATTCAGCTTATATATTATATAAAAGTAACAGATATGAGGCAGTTGCCTTGTAACATATGGTTTTGTTGAGAAACAAGTTGCTTCCTAATGTCTTTTGAGGGAGAAGATTCTGTTGCATATTGAGAAAAAAGGGATGGGGCAGATACAAGCTTTTCTTTTTTTTCAGGCAGTGTCTTTTTCCACACTGATACTTATATAAAACTAAACCAACGTGATGGAGAGTTCTGAGAAGCAATATGGGGCGGGGGGAGGGGGGAAAAGAGTGAGGGAGAGGGAGAGGGATTATATAATTGACAAGTGTTGCTCTATCACTACTGAGTTTGTTCCTAGAGGCATCTCAAACTCATCTGGAATCCTAGGCCTCAGCTCCAGTTGCCCGGAGAGGTTCTTTCAGAAAGGGAGTAAGCTGTGGAAACAGATATACCACCTCAAGTTCTCTGCCCCCACAAAGGGCACAATGGAGTGGCAGGCACCTCCCATTGAAAGGCAGGATTTCATGCCCTCTGTAAAAATGCCTTGTTTGCCAAATAAACAGAAATCTTTGCACTCTGAAATACAGATTTTTATTTAGTTAATTGCTGAAGCAGGCAGTCCAAGAAATAATAAATAAACAGAACTGCAACACGTATGGTTCCACACTACAGAATGACTTCCCCTCTAGAGGGCATCAAGTACCACCGTTTTACAGAATGTGATTTAGCACCGAATTAAGGTCGCAGATCATTAAGATCAGGTCCAGTCTTAGGCTGCCTGAATTTTCCAGTTGGACTGTCCCTCCCCATTGCATCACCATCCTGATATTCAGCCAGGGCAGGGTCAGGGCAGCATGCAAATCACACCTGGGCCACCACCAAGGTGGCAGCAATACCTAGCATAAAAGTGAGATTAAGTCCAGGTAGGAATGGGCTTAGTGGGGGAAATATTGAGGTTTATTGATGATGTAGATCAAGTGCCTCCTGTGTGGACAGAGCATACTAGCGATGGGCAGGACCTCCCCTATTCCACAGTAACACATGGAAGGGAGACCCTTAGTGCATTTGCTAGAATACCAGCAAGTGCAGAAAAGCTCTATATCTGAACAGGGCACTTAAAAAGAAAACAAGACAAGAAGAGAAAGAACAAGAAGAGAAAGAAGAAAGTAATTTCAAGACAATATGAGAAACATTCTATACACAAGGTAGTAATTGTTCCCCTCCACATCTGGGGTTTTCACCATCATTTGTGGAAAGGACTGAGCTTTGATAAGTGAAAGAATGGCACACTAGAAAGTTACATGGCAGCTATTATGGTGCAGAGTGGGAACATTTTGCAGTGTCCTTCCACAGCAAATGAATAATACAACATAACACTCATTCCCTGTTCTTTTTCTACATAAACCATGTTATTTACTACAAAGAAGAGGTACTGGAAAATGAGAGAGAAGGGTTGAGGTTATGGACATTCATAGTAAATGTCTTAGGAATTATAACAATTATAAACTACAACAAACCAGAATGAGAACTCAGGTTAATTTTGCAGGACCAGAAAACATTTCCACCTAAGTGTAAGGAAATTGTAAAGCTAGTGTGGCATTCGCTCCAAGGCTAGGCAGCAGAGCAGCAGCTTGGCGGGTTTTCCACACCAGCCTGCCAAAATTGGACCAGTCGAAGCTGCCAAGGCACAGACTATTTAAGCGGGCAGACGACACAGCTCATGGTCTCTCTCTCTCATTTCTCATTGGAGTTTAGAGGGGGATCAGGGAGTACTGCTCCAAAGTGCTGTGCAGGCCTCTTCGCTCGGTGTCAGATGGCAGAAGGGCCCATGCAGGAGGGAAGGAACTGCTACAGACTCTGAGTGCATTTCAGTTGGGACTCTCCTCATGGAGCTGAGAGGGAAAGGCCCAAGAAAAGGGGCTGTGGACTATTTGGCTTTTACACAGAGCCTTATAGGGACTGTTTGTTAAGAGTGGAGCATTTGAGAAAGGGGGGAAGTTTATCAAAGCAACTTTTTCTTTTCAAGCAATCAAAAGACTTTAAAACTAAGCTTCAAACTTGCTTCTTTATTTTATTTTACTGTAACAATAAACTTCAAGTGTTTTGCTTTACAAAAGGGTCAGTCTGCTGTGTGTGTGTGGGGGGGGAACTTTCAGGATAAAGCCCTTTGGGAATCGGCAGTCGACTGTGGCGCTTAGCAGCTTGCTTCCAACCTGCGTTACTCTGCAGAGGGCAGGGAAGGGAGGAGTAGGCTGGGTCGGCACAGCTAGAAGTTCAGTAACAACAAAGCATGAAGGTGGGCAGCAACAGGCAGACATCAGCAGCTTGGAAAAGAATAGTTGCAACAGGGTTGGGAAGGTGTTCTAAGGAAACAAAATGAGAGTTATGATACCAGGTGTGGCTGCCAGCCTTAGAAAACTCACTGCTGTAGAGAACTCCTCTTGCTACAGTGACATTTCCACTTGGGTTGCTTTTGCACAGGACTGGAAATAGCTCTGGAAATCATACACTTTTGGTTCAGTGCAGAAGAGGTCTGAGTGGTACAGACTATAGCAGATCTCATCCAGAGTCTACTGTACATTAGAAAGTGAATGGGTATAATCTGGAATAAAACCCAGTGCAAAAAGGGCCTGGACTCCCTGCTTCTGAGTTGACTCAGGGAACCCACGTGGATACACCCAGACAAAGTAAAATGGAATGAAGAAATGAGAAGAAATAGCAGTAATTAAGTAATTAAGGAGGAACTGCAGGAAAATACATTGTAGCACAGACAGCTGTATGGACCAGCAAGCATACTAGCACACTTCTGTCAGAAACTCACTTAGACCGCACCAGTGTGTGAAAGGGAAGCTCCTCCTCCTCCTCCTCTTACTACTACTACTACTACGAGGAGGAGGAGGAGAAGGAGGAGGAGGAGGAGGAAGAGTTGGCTTTTCTAGCCCGCTTTTCTCACCCATTTAAGGGAACTCAAAGCCGCTGGCAAAGCTTTCTATTCTTCTCCCCACAACAAAGGACACTGTGAGATAGGTGAGGCTGTGAGAGCTCAGAAGAGAGCTGTGATTAGCCCAAGGCTACCCAGATGGCTTTGTGGAGGAGGGCAGAATAAAACCTAATATTCCCAGATAAGAGTCCAGCATCCTAACCACAAGACCACAAGGCTTGCTGGTCAGGTATACCAGCCAGTGCAGAATCAGACATAGTTCCACACATGTCTGGTAGCATTTAACTAGAGACAAGAAAGAAGCAAAGAAATAAAAAATATATATTTCAAAGATTATATAAATACAGCTTCCTATGCCAGGAGTTTGAATAGGAAGTCTTCTGACATTTCTCTTAGGCAAGGAAACAACAAAGAAAGCAGTATGTGTAAATGCACCTATTTAGACTCCAGCTTCATCACTAACTCAGACGGTGTTGGCTGCCTTCCAGTCACCCCTGAATCAATTAAATTATGTAGACTCCCTTGTGTCAAAGCTGACGAAAGAAAAACGATAGGCTCATGCATAATTTATCTTGAAAGTGACCCAGTGGCCCTTCCTACTGCTTAAAGGTAAACTAACCAAACCAGTCCCTCTCTCTTCAGAACATGTTACAAAAACAGAGGAAAGGCCTGGCTCCAACTTTCAAAAGTTGTTGGCACACAATGTGTTGGGGTCTAGACCACAGGGCATTTTAAAATGACCAGACACCATTCTTCCCTTGGCTTTCTGCTAGCATAGCGGCTTCCTTCTTAAAACACCGTGTATCATCTAGAAGAGAGTGGTACACGCACACATGTGCACACACACACACACGTACAAAAGTACTGTGGCTGATAAACTTCTGAGACACATGTGGCCTTAATGGCCTCAAATTTCTTTCCTACCCAGCACAATCCTTGGATTTCTGTTCCTGTCAAAATATTGTTCTCAGCTTTCCTTCTGCTGCTTAAATTCAAGCTGAGAAATAACTGACAATCATTACACAGCCAAGGTGGCATTAACTGTGCACAACTAGGCGATGTCAGGAGGATTGGAAGAGCCTGAGGATAAATCCAGCGAGGATTCTTGGTGATGTGTGTCACAGGCCAGGATGGAAACTTTGACACTTTGGTTCTTTGGCACCAATATATGGGACTTGCAGCCTATCCAGTAGTCCCAGAAGCAGTTCCCCCAGTGTGTATCCCTACTCCTGCATTATGTTTTCATTTGCAACATATTTACTAAACATTTAAAAGAACTGAGTTTTTTTGTTTTTTTAATGGAAGATATTTAATTAGTTTATTGGCATGCCTATAGCCCACAAGAAGGCTGTATATTGTCACCCTACATATGTAACTTATATGCAGAGTATATCATGCAAAATACCAGGGTGGATGAATTGAAAGCTGGAATTAAGATTGTAAGGAGATACACCAGCCACCATCAGATATGCAGATGATACTACTCTGATGGAGTAGTATCAAGGAGCCTCCAGATGAAGGTGAAAGCTTGAAGCTCATTTTATTATTGTTATTGTTGACATAAAACAACAGTAACACACAGCAAACAAGATATATATGTTGGTTTGGCCATTGTTATCACTAGCCGGGCCCTTCCCAAGCGCCTAGGACTGAGTTTGGTGAATGATAGGAGCAGATCCCAGCAAAGTGGCTTTCTGTAGCTGGCAGATGGATATTTTGTTGGTGCCGATGCTTTTCAAGTGCCCACTAAGATCTTTTGGCACTGCCCCCAGTGTGCTGAGAACCACTGGTGTGCTGAGAACCTTTGCTGGTTTATGCCAGAGTTGCTGCAGTTCTATTTCAGGTCTTCATATCATCTCCCCCCCACCCCCAATGCCTGGACTGGAACTGATGACATGAGTATCTTGCCAGAGTGAGAGAGCCTAGACATGTTGTCTGATGATGTGACAATTAACTTTTACTTGTGTTGTGTCCTCTTTTCTTTTCTTTTTTAGATTGCAAGCCTGAAGGCAAGGACATGTCTCAAGGCACATTCTGTGACTCAGAGGTCTCCTAGGTTGAGAAGGTAAATTCTGACGTAACCAAATAAGTGATTAAATAAATAATCTGTCTGCAAATCTTATATTTATTTATTCATGTCAGAAGCATAAGCTATAATTTAAAACAATCATGCATACTTTTTAAAGAGGTGTTGGTTTTAAGCAGCTTGTAAATACAAATAATCAAGTTCAACTACTTTTGACCAGTACCTGGCCACATCCATATTATATTATATATTATCGTCATTGGAAGGCCTGCTTGTGTAGTCAAGGGCAAGATACAGTGAAGAAGGGGAAACATGTGCCTTGAATTTATTATCGTATATTAAAACCAGGGCACAGGAGTCAGCAGGCATCCAGGTCACAGTCTGCCCACGAAACGGCATTTATTAATTTGTGTACACAATTTTTGTTTGTTTTATAATCTGCATTGTATGGTCTCTTTCTAATGTATTTTACCTTTTTCATTTATCTTAAAGATAGTCTGATAAAGATAATCTGATACGGAAATCTATGCGATACAGGAGACAAAAATAAGTCCCTGTTTCGACCTGTGCAATGCGGCAAGCAGAACCAGCACAAGAATTTCTGAAACACCACTGAAGGGTGAGTGAGATGCATATATTCATGCATATCTGCCCCTAATTGATGTAGAGGAAAATAGCAGCTGATGCAATCAGGATCAGGTCTTGCTGCATGCTTGAATAATAACCTTTTGCAAAATATACTTCAAATAAATGTTAGGTGATCTCAAATTTTAATTGTCCCTAGAACATCATGCAGTTTATCTGGAACCCCTCAAATCTTAACACTAAAGGTATTTCACCTAGGCCACCCCGGTTGTGAAATGTGAATGCATATTTGCCCTGCACAACATCCAGTTCATCAAATAGATATCATTGTTCACAGTTCCACTTACACAACAGTGCACCACATACATTTGCAAGCAGGAACATGAACAATGATAGTTCATTTATCACACCAAGGACTGCAGATAGTTTATTATTCTCTGTTCTAATTTCTTAGCCATAGCAAAGGAATGATTTAGAAATAATATTTGTGAATGATCCTCTGAAATTTCAGGTGAAAGCCTTATGCATATGTGAAGTGTTAGACTCATGTGGATATTTACCTCAAACATTTAGGAAGGTTATTGAGTATCTTTGATGTTCCAGCTAAAGAGAAACACTTCCTTAATGTGGAATATTAAAATCCTAAAACAGATAATTACCTAAAAATCATACATAATTTATTTTGCAGTTAGTTTAATCATCAAGTACAGAGAGACAGCTTATTTACATCTGTTTAACTATTACAGCACTTGCCAATTTGGACAAACCAATTATTACTCTGGATCTACCAGGCAAAGACCTGCTTAACTACAGACTGACAACAAAATCCTGCATGATCCTTTACTCCCTCAAGGAATGAACTGAATTTTCCTTCTGTCAGCTTTCCAATAGTATCTTTTCTCATATTTTTAAAAATATCCTGCCCTTGTCCAATAAGCTATGCTCCGTACATCTAGGAAACTCAGAACTCATAATTATCATAAAGTGAGGGACGCCTAGGTGTGAGAAACCCATCTACATTTCCATCCACAAATAAATATAAATGATAATTAAAAATAAATATACCTTTAGAATTATAGTTTGCAGTGTTGAATAAATTGCCATTATCTTTTTTAAAAAGCTGACATACAGTTTAGTTAAAGAACATCTAAAGAAGTCCATTGAGATTACATTGGAAGAATCTGCTTATATATGCTTATTCTTAAATCCTTAACACTCAGAGGTCTAGACATCCACAAGGGTTTGTAAGATTGTTATGAGCACCAAGCTTTAAAAGTGGTCTAGTAATGTAATATGTATTATCTTGTATATAAGACCATTTATTTAAGGTTTACTTCCAAGATCATGCGCCCAGCATCCAGAAACAAAAATATTTGCCTTCATGTAGCTTCTTCAAAAAACACCGCAATCTTTTGTGCAAACTGAAGCCTCCTGCGGACTCAATCACCAGCATTCATATGACACCCTATCTCTTTGATCTGATGGAAATCTACTACAATTCTGTCTCTAAACCTCCTTTTTGGAGTTTCTGGTTGAAACCATCACATGAGACCACCACTCTGATGGGAGGAGGATATGCTATATGACCAAGCAGAGGGGGAAAATGCTGAAGTCAAGAGCTCAGCCCAAAGCCAGCAGTAACAGAAGAACAGAATGACACTTGTCAAACAAATTCTGTTGCATTCAGTCAATATGCTAATAGGCACAGTCTGTACAAGCTACCTCAAATTACATAGCCAGTCAAACCGTGGAGTAGATATAATCAAGTGCACATCCCAAGGAGTGTGGCTCATCAAGCTTGCATTGATGAACTCAAAATCTCCAGGGCAGGAAATTTTTTCTGCACATACAGTGTTGGTCCAGAACTAGGCCACCATACTTAACCTCCACAAGCTTCAAAGTTTGGTGCATGGAAGGTGACCCACTCCAGTGACACAAGGCTTAGCCCACTTCTAGGCCACTCTTTCTGCACTCTGGAATGGAGGAGAGAGACTGCAAGCATGATGTATTTGCATTTGAAACAGTGTAGTCCAGTCTAGTCCAGCAGTAGACCTTTTTAAAATTATCTATCAGAGATCTCTGCACAAGTAAACCAGCCCAGGAAGATGTTTGGAAAGGCAGATGCCTCTGTGTTTCAGTTTAGCATGAAGATCCTTTTTGGGGATGGACAAAATAGCACTGTAGCAATTGGTCCCTCTGGGGCTCCGAGGTAGGAACTTTAGCTCCTGGCCATTAGAACCCTCACACTAGGCTCCAAAGCTCACATAAGATTGGGAGCAGTGTGGAGCTTGTCACAGAAAAGGACATTCAAGTATGGAGAACCTTAGTCCAGAGCAGTTCAACCACTTTGACTCCAGCAAGAGCATTTCCACATGGAGTGGCCCAGGCCCTTTATGTGCAGAAACTGCCAAATTACCCTACTGTCAAATACCGTTTTTAGTCCTTAGACATTGCTCAACTTGGGTACTGTGCTCTTTGTGCTAAAGGCTTTTCCCAAATATTTTGATTTTTGGTGTGGCCTTTGACAGAAGAACAATGTGTATGAATATAATAGTTTATTTATTATAAATTATGGAGCTCACTTTGAACAAAATTGTATTTTTCTTAATGCATTTACTGTCCATTTAGTCAATATACATGAATTTGGTGCAACTATCTTACAGGCAAACAAATATATGATTCTCTCTTTGAGCTTTGTTCTAATAACTGAATCTCAAAACACAACCACACAAAAATTGCCATTTAGCTTTCTAGTTCATCAGGACACCATGAGAATGAATGTCTGCAGATCATACATAAGTACAGTGTTGGCAGATTATAATGTTTGGGTACAATGTTTGTAAAGTCCTTTTTATATATTTGTTTAATTATTCCATAAGCACCGCAGGAATTTTATCCCCTGTGATTATTGACTTGTGAGTAAATAACTACCTTCTGAATGTACTCACTATGATCTAAGACCTATAGTTTTAACCATCATTCGTTTTCTAGAAAACTCAAACAAATCTGCATGGACACTTCTTGTCCTACTAGTGAATATGATAGTAAGGATAGACCAAAAGGCTGATTTTGTTTTTCTCATGTGTCAACCCAGCTATTCATATGAAGCCAACAAGACACACAGGAGTGTAATGCTGCTCTCCTTGGTGACTTTAAATTATTTCTCTTCCATGGAATATCTCCGTGATAGTACTGTACATAAAGAAAATGTTCACATAGGGTTGCATGAATCATGACAAAGCTTCTGAATTATGTTTAGATACAAATCACAAGGGAAACTGTGGCCAAAGGGTCAAATACTTGATCCAGCTCACAGTATTTGGCACTTCATCTGCTCCATCCAATGAAATAAATGTCTTCTACACTAAGCTGGTGGAGAAGTAATTTCTGTTTTTTCACTACCCAAATTTAAATCCAGTGTTAAGTGAGTGGGGAACAGGATGTTTATTTAGGAGGTGTTCCCATCTTCCTTTCCTCTGTACAGGGAATGCACCACCCAATCGCTCCATGCCACTGTGGCTCTTGCAATGCCTGCAGCAAGGGCACACTCCTTCAGCATGGATGGACCACTTTTTGACATGAATTGTCCCTACACCCTAACCTGGAAGGGAGAGTGCTGGAGAGGTCCTGTGCAATGAAAGTGCTTCTCCTACCTTTCCTCTCCTTGCCAGTGCACAAGAAAACATGGGCCCTTTCTGCACTTGGCCCATGGAGCATCTGCACTTGAAGGAGCCATTTCCAAACCAGGAACAGCTTCTTCCATGTAGGAGCTCACCATGCATGCACCTATCTTGACGTGCACTGGTAAGGCTCCAGGCATTTCAATTCACACCTCTTCCAGTCCTGAAGGGGCATGTGATGCACTCTGCAGGTGAGTCACATGATGTGCCGTGCAAGTGCTTGTGCACAATGCATCACAGCTGCCATGCTGAAGGCGCTGGAGTACACATGCTGGTGCTGATACTGGCAAACCAGAGGGTGGTGCCTAGCTAGCTATTCACTCTACTGGTAGGTGTCTAGGTGCATGGGGGGAGGGGTTGCATGAACTAATAGGATGGGAAGCAAAGTGCAAATTTCCCTAAGGTAGAGAACAGCAGCTACCAATTCACAAAAAGTGTCTGAACTTCAACAATATATGGGGACTTTTGACAAGTTCCGACTGCCCATTCAGCACTGAAGTTTAATCCCTTTTAGGTAGGCATTCACAGAATTCAAATCTGTTTACTGCTGAACATGTGTACCCAATATCACTGAAGTTCAGGCACATGTGTATCCAAATGTTTTGAAATTAAGTATAAATTGCACTTAAGCAGATATTGAGACTCCTTCTGTACTTTCTGCACTTGATGGTATTCTATACTACTAAGGACCTTCACTCCAAAAGGTAGTACAGAATATTTGCCATGGATGGCTATTCATATGGTGATTGGGCGATTAGGCGTGCAACTGCGCAGCTGCAGCTGCCCTGCCCCCATGCATGCAGTCACAGTCACCCTCCCCCCTTGTAACCTTCACATGGAAGTAAGTGTGAAGGCTGCATCTGGGGCTTCACCAAGAGTGCCATCGATGCTTCTACTATAGCTCTGGAAAAGGTTTTATTGCTCCACGGCTGTTGAAGATGGGAATGGCTACACACACTCAGAGCCACTCCAAGACAGAAGCGGCTCTGCAATGTGCAGATGCACCAAGCTGGAGCATCCATGGGCTGTCCACATTGCCCCAGTGCAAAAATACTCTGATGAATTTCACTCAGAAGCAAATTTCCAGTGACTGCCGACTGCCGTGTATGTATGCGTGAGGAAAGCGGTGGTGACAGCTGTGCAATGATCCGAGTACAATTAGCTTTGTCTCCACCTGTTCTAAGTTGATCCGCCCTCCTCTCCCCAACCACCAACCCTAATGGATGTGATGACGGCAGCCGTGCAATTTCCATTTAAAAAGATAAAATAAGGTGAACCTCTTTCAGGCCTTATTTCTAAGGATTCAGTTGGGACTAGAGCTCTGTCTGGCAAATTCTTCCCAGCAATCTCTCAGTCTTTTCTAATATAATCTTTGCAAAGCATTTTCTTTCTGGGACAAAGCCGATATCTATCTCTTAACTGTTAATTATCTTTTAATTTAGGTAGGAAGGTAAGCCATTCATTCCAGTGGAGTATATTACATGGCTAATGGCCTCATGTGTAATACTACCTAATCTGAAGAAAACGAAGAATTAAATCAAACAGAAGCTAATGCAACACTTACTCTTAAATAAATGATGTGGGATACAAAGCAGTGTGTTTTGAAGTTTGTGGAGATGTGTGTGGTGAGTGCGATCAAGAGAGATAACTACTGGCCTCTTGCATGAAGGGCTATCCTGAATTGGCCTGTGCTTGTCCATCCAAATGCTTTATTTATATTTCTATATTGCCCTCTACTCTGAACTCTCAGGACAGGTTACAATAAAACCACCATTTGGAAAGAAAAAAAATTAAAATTAAAACAATAAACAGTGCCTGAAAGTGCAGGGTAAGTTACTCTTCAGCCAGATATTATGGTAAGGAAGGACATCTTCACTGGATGCAGTGATGAGTTGGATAAGGGCCAATAAACTGAGACTGAATCCTGACAAGACAGTTACTCTGTGCAGGAATTGGAGATTTAGGGGCTTTCCACCCTGGCCAGTATACTGGTCCAGCATGTGGCCTTGCCCACTTTCAGGACTCTCTTTTGTGCACTGTGGTGTGGATTAGAGAGTCTGCAATCCCTATTAGGCTGTTCTATGCACACTGGATGGAGTGTATCCTGGTCTTGAGACCAAAATGGCTGCCTATTAGATCAGTATACCAGAGGTCGTGAGAGTCACTGCCTATCCATGTTCAGCTCTTACTAAGATGCAGTCATCTGTGTTGGCATATCTCCTTGATCATGCGTTCCCATGGCAATCTCCCTAAGCTATCATGACTTCCTCACGGTGGCCTTGAGAGGGAGGAAGCCAATGGCAACCTTTGCCTTTGATATAGCCTTGCCAGACCAAAGTTTCTTGTCTTCTGATTTTAACTCAATAAACAGAAGAACCAGCTTTTATGGCAGCTCTCTCTGTGTGGAGTGATTCTTGCCTAGTTCAGGAGTCTGGACAACTGGTGGGTGATTCTGGCACAGGTCCAGTGTGGTGTTCAGAATAGTTCATTTTTTTAGCAGCGACCCCCATTTCATCAGAAAACCAAATTACACTACTGAAATGTGCCTCTCTGGGGCTACAAGGTCAGGAATCTTTGTTCTCAGACATCAGAGCCCTTGAAGCAGGCTCCAAAGCTCACAGGGAAGTTCTAAACTCACCTATCCTATGTAGAGATAATCTTGTTCCAGGACAGCTGGACCACAGTTCTGACTGAAATGACCCCACACTTACAAATGTGAAAATGTCTTAAGACTTATGTGGAGTAGCACTCCTTCCAAAGACACATGTATGTTGCTTTGGGTTACTCTTGAAATAATCTTTTTTCATAGAGGCCCAGTTGATCTTTTTGGCAAGGAGTACCTACCAACAACTTTGGTTTCTATATCAGTTGTACCTTTACTGTACAGGAATAGCCTTGACACTGTTGTTCATGTCTTAGTCAACTCACATTTACATTTGAGTACCACATTCTCTGTGGGGCTCAAAACACTCAAAATCTGATTGAATTTGTTTGAATTCGGACATTCAATTTGAATTGAATGTATATACATTTAAATTTAAGCATCTGGACAAACTTTGAATCTTTTGAGTCATTAGTATGAATTATTCGGACATTCGTATACGTACGGATACGTACGCATTACATACATATCCATATGAATTTGTACGGATACGTATGGGACAAAAATGGGATGCATGCAGGATAAAAACAGGATACATACGGATGCATATGAATGTTGTGGACATTTGTATCTTCGAATACGAATGTCTATCTATTTGAATATTCATACGAATAGATACAAATGTATTTTATTCAAATTGAATGTGAATACATTCGAGTCTTAGGATCTTCGATTCAAATCTAATGCTGAAAATTGCATTCGCTCACATCCCTACTCACTTTTGAAGTTCTGTATTGTTCCTTTTTGGAGGCCAAAAAAATGAACATTTCCCAGCCTCTGCAGTTCCAGGCGGGGTGAGTGTGAGTGCATACTGCAAACAGCCTGCTTCAAGTGCCATTTCCAGAGCCTGACAAAATAGGTCCACCTCTTGACATAATGGACAACTGGAGGGGCCTATGGCTCAGGTTCACGCGGGAAACACTTAAAATACATAAGTAGATGAAAAATAGGATGTATGTACATAATTGCATCCTTCCAAAATAATATTTTAGGAAAGCCTCATAATTTAAAGGCTTAAATGTAGACTTCCCTTCAGGGATCTAACAATATGAAGTATATAGGTTCACTCTTCCTATTTATAAATCCTGCAGATTCATGAGATAAAAGCTAGTAATGTGCAGTGGTCAGAGTGTCTGACTAGGATCATATTACTCCAGTTATTGACAATGAAATGTTCATGGATTAGTTGTGAAATCAGAATGCAATAGGGTGTGAATTAAACAAACTGTCATGAAGCTTTTTTTCTACACTCTTGGATAGTTTTAAAAAATTGTTTCCATGGTATGCAATCATTGTGCAAAACATTTCTACATGTAAGTATGAATGTCTGTAGGCTATACTTTGTTTTAAAACAAACGTGAAAGTAGCCCCAATTTATTTTGGCTCAATTTGTTCTGCCATACTCATGTAATTCCTGGTGTTTTCTTCCAAACTGTTCACTGGTACAGTATAAAGAGCCTTGGAAAGTTTCTCTTTGGAGTTCAAATCAGGAAAGATACAGTCCAAAGAAGCACTTCACTTCACCTCAAACTCTGTTGAGTTCCTTGGTGAAAACATAGAATGGTATACATGGATATTTTTGCAGACCATCCGCACTCGGAAGATTTATTCCACATCAGTCTCTGAAGCTCACACCAAATTCTCCAAAGGCAAGAAATGAAAATCCCTGGTCTTACGAGCTGCCAGGGACAATGGGCACTTTGGTGGCACACCTTGCTGCACCACCAAAATGGGTTCCTGTGATATACACACCTTCCATGGTCTGACATTTTACCTCCTAGTATGCCCATAGTCCTCAACATCAACATATACTGGTAAACCAGACTAGGATGACATTTTGGGCACCCTTGATGCTTTCCTCTACCATTCTAAGATTGCAGGTGGAAAAGACCTTACAGAGTTTAAACTGTTTAACTCTGTAAGGTCTTTTCCACCTGCAATCTTAGAATGGTAGATTGATTTTACTTACAAAAGTGTTGCTTTGCCAGAATAAACAAAGTCCAAATTCCTATCACATAAACCTATAAAGCAGAAGCAGAAAAGTACAATCTATGATCATCTAAATTACAGCATGTCAGAAGAATATAATGATGAATCTAAATGATGCCACTGTCTTCAGGGTAAGGAACAGACTCAGAAAGGCAAAGAAGAACCACTTAGGTTGGCTATGCCATATGCTTCAGTGGCACATTAACAAAGAACAATCTGCAATCTATTTGATGCAGTTACAAACTAGATTTTTATTATTATTTTATATTTTTATTTATAATCTCACATTGTATCTCAAAGTCTCAAAACAAGGAGCAAGAATAACTGATTAAACCAATAAAACATAAATTAATTCAAAAATAAAAATAAAAAGTACTACAAGCAAAAAAAAAGCAGAAGAAGAAAGAGTAGGAGCATCTAAAGAACTAAAGGTCAAGATGACAATTTGTGTTTTAATTAAAAACTGAAAAGTTTCCAACGGTAGCACCTAACACACTTCAAACAGATCATTTCACAGCCTTGGGGCCACCATCAAGAAGATCATATCACATACTGTCACACCTCAAACCATCAAAAGAAATGTTAATGTTTGGCCATGGCTATATGGAAGAAAGTGATCCTTCAGGTATTTGGGATTGAATTTTGCTACTGCTTCAGGAACATATTTAAAGACAATCCCACAGAAAATCCATTACAGTAGTACAGTTTGGAAATCACAAGAGCAAGAAGCTCTGTGACCAGACTACCCAACTCATCTCTTTTCAGAAAGAGTTCTAGTCATGTCCATCAACAGTCTTAGATGCCTCTTCTAGTTAGAAATCTCTTTAAGGATTCTTGAAGTTTCACACGCTGTTTTCATATGCAAAATGATTCAACAGACAGCTGATCATCATAAGTGAAGTTTAGCAGCCAGCACAACCGTAGTGACCTAGGTTACAGCAATCTGAATGTACCTTGATTTCTAAGTACTCTTGAATTTTCCTCTCCACAGGTTCCAAGCACTACAGTATTCTACAGTTTAGAGTATGGATTATATAAAAGAACAGAGGAAATTCTAAACTGACAACAAAACAATGATTTGTGACTGAACATAAAAATGATTACCTGGGGCGATTTCACCTTTCCCATCCTGTGGATGGGAAAGGTGTGTGATGAACTAACCTTGACTAGCAGTCACTCTTATGAGCACTAGACACTGCTGGCCCACCCCCTGCAATCGTTCACTGACTTGTGTTCGATTGCTGGGCTCCTCCACCATCTTGAGTGCAGCACCCTTTGCGATTGTGCATGCATCAGTGCCATTGCTATGATGACGCTGACGCTCTGTGCAGTCACAGTCATGTCAAGGGGTCATCAGAGCTACCAGCGCACTTGCATGGCAGTTCCAATGACTTTCCCAGCTAGGAATGACCGTTGGCTGGATTCTTGCAGGTAAGTTCTGGTTGTGTGTGGTAAGGGTTGGTGAGCTTGTGGTGCACGAGGGACTGAGAGAAAATAAAAACAATACAATGCTTTCATAGTATGGTGAGGCTAGAATAATTTTTGAAGGACATCTGGCCAAATCTGCAGCCTAACAAGATGGCTACAGCTCTGCCCTCTGACTACAGTCCCTCAATACTAACTTACACAATTCACCCAAAGATCTCATGCAGGGAGAAAAAAGGGAAGCTGGTGCCTCATCTGAAGGCCAAGATTAGGGAATCAAGGGAAGATGTTGGAATGTTTTAGGAGTTTGCTAACAAGCTAGGTTGGAAGTGAAGTGTCTGCGGGGATTTATAACCTTGGTCTTCCAATTATAGTTTAATTTCTTATCATTAAACCAGGATGTTGCTTTGGTATGACCAGTTATTTTGCTGCAATGCCCTTTTGTTGCCTTTCCTGACAAGCCACATTATAATTTGTCTTTTAAAATTACTAATGAAAAAAAAGCCCACATCTTGAGGGGTAAACTCTTCCACTGTCAAATGGCTTCAACCTTCAAAATTCCTGTTTTTGTAATGTGGTGATAGTACAGTCCCTACCCTCTGAAACATCACAAAATGGATGTTGTGAGGATCTTCCACTCCAGTGCTCTTCTGGTGCCTGAACTGGACCACTCTCCCAAAAAAAGAGATGCTTCTTGTCTAAGTGCTGGCAATGATTCCCCCGCACACACTCCTTCTTCTCAACTAACACCAGCCTAAAGTTTCCAAAGGCCTCTCCTTTCTGGCTCTGGCTGAGTGAAGCTATAATGTAACAAAGCTCAATGACTTTCTGTTCAGTTCCCAGACTGCCTGAGCAGCATTACCATATTAATCATACTCTCACTAGCTTTATATTGAACAGCAGCAAAATGATTTTATTAAAACAAAGATCAGTATAGGAAAGAATTTGAATGTGAACACTCTCTCAGGCTGCATCCCCATGCACTCCATTTAGTGCGGATTGGAAAATTTTTAATCTGGGTGCAGGGCCAGGGTGTGAACGTTGACAAGAAGGTAAAGTCCCACTGGGTTTCCTTTAGCTTACTAGAATGTAAGGGTATGAAAAACTCAGCACTTAAATTAAGTCATCCAGATGAAAAGGACATTATATGTGAGCATATGATGGGTGGATAAATTTGCAAACTATGAAATCCAGTGCCATGAAAAGGTATGTACCACTTTCTGTTTTTTCTGTTTTTGCATATTTATTTCAGATCATCAAACAAAATTCAATATGAGACACAGACAACATGACTAAACACAAAATAGTTTTCAAATGATCTTTTCATTTATTGAAAGAAAAAAAATCATCTAATTGATAATTGGGTTTAATGAGAACAGACACTCAGGCTTGATTATTGCCAGCCCTCTTCAATCCAAAAATCAATTACATAGAACATTTGCAGCAAAACAAATGAGTAGGTTAAAGGGCTTAATAAACAGAATACTTTTCCACAATCAGAAGAGATTCTGGAAGTAACAAGAAAGAAAGCTATTGAAGTATATTGGTCTTGTCTAGGTTACAAACCATTTCTAAGGTTCTGGGATTCCAACAAACCACAGTAAGGGCGAATCCCCACAGCAAGCTTATCTCAGATTCAATACAGTTTCAATCCTCGCAGACTCCACGTCAGTTTGGTTTAACATGTTTTCTGCGTGTTAAATTGCCCTAAAGCGTTGTAAATGTTAACCCTCATTTCAACAGGTCTCACTCTGGATCGTGCGCTTGATACCTGTTACATTTTTTTTACTGTGGGGACCCGACCATTTTAAGGGATGAGAATCCATGTTTAGGGTTTCCCTCCCCCAATAGCTTGCCTCCCAAGACAGTCATGTCAGTGTAAAAATCCAACCTTCACAGCAGCCGCTACACTGTAGCAATCTACACTTCACACCTGATAACAATGTTGCAATTCTGTGCAATTCTAGCTCTTTGGAGTTCTGACCTTTAAAGGGGAAAGGAAAGTAGGGGCAGCTTCTGGGAGATATGTGAATGTTTAAAGCAAGGGGTCTTGAGTTGCTGCTGCTGCTGTGTGGCCCTGGGCAATGGGGAGAATCGCTGGCTGCCCGCTGCCATTTTCCCTCCATCCAGGCAAGCAGCAGCCACCCAGCCACACAGCTAGGCTCCGAGAATGGGTCCGTTATGGGTGGCACATTCACGCCAGGAGGAAGATGGCAGGGCAGCCCCGAAAAGCAGCAATTTAGAAAGTAGCCACTTGAGTCCCCCCTTGAGTCATGTACGCCACCTACGATCCTCAGAGTCCGGATCAAACGCGATTAAGCTGAAAGTAATGGGAACAGGTAAATTCACGTTTGCATCCGGTTCTATTATTTCGGTTCAGGGAAACTGGATTAAGCTTTTAATGGGGATGCATCTTTGGAGGCATTATTTTCAAATAGAGAAAATGTAGACTAGTGATGACTCTTCCCAGAAGTGGCCAGCCCACCAAAATGTATCTAAGAACACAATTAGATCATCATACCAGCAGTCCAACTGGTGGTGCCAATGTGATGGGATGCTTTTCTGCTTCAGGGCTTGGGCAACTTTCCGTAACTGACAGAACCATGAATTCTGTTCTCTACCAGAAAATCTTGAAGGAAAATATCCGGGCACCAGTCTGTTATCTGAAGTTCAAGAACAATTGGGTTGCGTGCAAGAGAACAACCTAAAGTCTAAGAACAAGTTCATCTCTGACTAGCTCAAAAGAAAAAAATATGGTTTGGAGTGGCTTGGTCAAAGTCCTAACTTAAGATGCTTTGGAAGGACCTTAAAAGGGCAGGTCACTCTCAAAAGTTCTCCACTGTTGCTGAATTAAAGCTATTTAGGCAAAGAAATATGAGCTAAAATTCATCCACACTGAGCTCCAGTTATCGATGGCACAACCAAGTATTAAAAATGGGGGGGGCAATTACTTGTTTACATGGGCAACTTTTTTCCTTCAATAAATGACCATTTGAAGGCTACATGTTGTTCTTATTCAGCATGTCTTTGCCTGTACCTCCACTTACCCTTGTATGGTGCCTTTGTGGGCCTAAGAGGGTGCCTGCTGCCATCTCACACCAATGTCCGGTGGCAGCAAGTACCTTGTGGCACTCACTTTTCCAGTGTAATTGCTAGCAAAGGCATCTCCTTCACAGGTACTTTCTCCAACCCTGCAGAGAGGAGGCACCATTCTGCAGTACCTTCTTGCTCTAAAATAGAGATGAGAGGAGCACCTGAAAACGGAGACGTGGCCTTTGTATCATACTAGATTTTGTTCAAAGATCTGAAATGATTAAGTGTGGTAAATACAAAAGAAATCAGGAAGGGCTCAAATACTTTTTTACAGCACTGGTGCAGATTTTTCAGGCTTTTTAAAAAGTCATGTTTATTAAATAAAAAAGGGACATGGTTCCCCAAATTTCCCACTCACATAAGCAATGGGCCTTAAAGTATGTTATGTGTTATTGCCATTTCTATCAGGAAGAATTATTAGATAATATTCTAATCGTATTGCATCATTTTGCCTCTATCCACTGGAAGTTGTTAAATCATCCTCGCCGGGAGCAAACTGTACACAAATGTCCCTTTTCATTCCAGGGTTGTAATGCAATGAAGGATGTCCATTGTCTAATTTCTGTTCTTCGTTTTTGTGCCAGGATGGTCTTGCCTCCACTTACCCCTTTGTACCAACAAGAACAAGACAAAACCACAACAGATTTTTAAGATCTCCCCAATAATACATCACTGGGGTATTTTAAATTATGTTATTTTTTAAATGAAATTCTGTTTGTCTTCACTCAGAAGCAAATTCCACCATATTCAGTGAGGCCTATGCTCAAGTTTGCAGCTTAAAACAGTTAACTTTCTCCAATTAACTCAAACAAGCAAGCAAACATAACTCGCGAACACAGTTTAGATCTCAGTTTAAGTTCCCATTATCTGAAATATCTATTTTTGCAACTGAGATGCAGAGTGCCGGCCTTACAATTTCAACACAGTTCACAGATTGCAGTAAGTGTACTGTACTGTAAAACATGGGAGAAACTGTGTATAGTACAAAGTTACTTTTAAAAAAATGTGAAAGCAGTGATCAATTCCACTCAGAATTATAAGATTTAAGAAGCCCCCAAATAGAGTTACAAGTCCTTTCAGATGCACATATGAAGTTCAAGGTCACTGTAATTTCCTGACTGACGAATATATGTCTCATGTTCCTTCTAAGGAAAAGTTCAGACTTCAGATGTAAAGCCACACCAGGAGTTAAAAATAATTACACAATTCCGGCATATGCAATTTACTCTTCACACTATGGGCAAAGAACATGTAGAAGCAAGCAGACTGACTGAAGGGAAGCAAGCAGCAACCCCTGAACTGTGGGATACAGAGACCTCGAATCGTCTCTCCTCCTCTCGATGTAAACGAAAACAAAGACAACCAACAACACCCTTACAGTTCTACAGTTTGCTTTAACAGAGATAACCCTTTGCACTGTGACAATGAACTCAGGATACACTGCAACCTTTCCAAGCCCCCCCACCTCCCCCCCAAAAAAAGATACAGTGAAAAGGAGCTAAAACCTTTCGCGAAGAAAGACTGAACTCCCGGAGCGCCCGAGATAAAGTTTAGGCGGGGCAGGATGGGTCCAGCAGGCCAGCGGCGTCGAGCCCCTTTCCCACCACGGACGGCGGAGAGAAAAAGCAGAAACCGGAGCGGAAACTTTGGAAATGTTCCGTTCACAAAAGGGGCGCTGCTAACATTCGCGATCGCTCCCTTTCGGGAAACTGTCATCCGTCCCGGGACTCCTGTTTCATCCTCTTTCGCCTCCAGTTTGCAAATTAATACAGGGATTGGGGGTGGGGGTGAGCTGCCAAGCTCCAGCACTTAGTTTTGTTGTTGTTTTCCAAAGTTGGCGGGGGAGGGCAGAGAGCGGGGGGGGGGGGGAGGGCGAGTTATCTCCGCCATTGGAAATCAGCGCTGGGACAAGCCAACTTGTCCCAGCATTGGAGAATGGCAGGTAAGAAGTGAGGGGAGGAAGGAAGGGACCTGCAACCCTCCTTTTCCCGCTTTTGAAAAGCGAAACTCTTGACCTATCTGCTGCCGGTCGATCTGTAGTGCCTTCCCCTCTCGAGGAAGCCGCTCGGGGCAGCTCTCTGGGCGTGCGAGTCAAGCAGGTATTCAGGGGTTCAGAAGACAGACGGGAGAGGGTGGGAAGGCGGCGGTGAATGCTCAGGATGCCCCCTTACCTATTTTTGTGCCGGGTTTTCAAGAGATTCCTTCCAAAGGGAGCCATAGTAAGTCCCAAAGGCAGAAGGAAAACATCAAACAGCTCCAAAAGCGCAAAGGAGGCTGGCTGGCGGGCTGGCGGGCTGGCTGGCGTGTTCCCGTCTCCCTGGTGCTCCTGCTTCTTAATAGTCACCCAGCGTAGAAGTTGTGCAACTCTCGTTGCTAACTTTGAACTCCTGCCTCCTTGTTTGTGGCGGCTGCTCTTTTGGAGCCCTGCCCAGCTGCAGTCCTGGAGGAAGCGTGCAGGGGGAGAGAGTTATACAGAGGGACTCCTCTTTTTTGCTGGTGTAACGTGAAAGTTATTTGCCAAACTTTATTAGCCCTCTAAAGATGCAGTCAGAAAGATGCCACAAAGGATTCAAAAAGGGGAGGGGAAGAAACGGAGAGGAAGGATATTTCACTAACGTTTGGGAAGCAAAATAAAGAGAATAAATACATCTTTGCCTTAGTAAGGGAACGATCACCAGTGGCAAAACCTATTTATTCTTGTGGGAGAATAATAGCATTGGCTTAACAGTTCTTAAGATGGGACAACGCAGCCACCCAGCTTGGCCCGAGTAACTTCAGTTATTACCTAGTTATGGGGAAGCAAGAGAATAAAAACTTGAGCACAGGCACCAGGACTTGCAGGAGCAGGTAATTTCTCAGTTTACCAGAGCCCTTTATTGATTGTCATATACTTTAGCAAGACTGCCTCCAGGTGGCAGCCAAATAACCCATTAGTGAGCCAGTTTGGTCTAGTGGTTAGGGAGCCGGACTCTTATCTGGGAATACCGGGTTCGATTTGGTCCTCCCCCATGTAGCCAGCTGGGTGACCTTGGGCTAGTCATGGCTGTCTTCTGAGCTCTCACAGCCCCACCCCACCTACCTCATGGGGTGTTCTGTTGTGGGGAGAAGAATAGAAAAGCTTTGTCGGCAGCTTTGAGTCCGCTTAATTGGCTGAAAAAAATGGGTGAAACAGTGTAGAAAAGCCGACTCTTCTTCTAGCACGGGGTAATGTGGGATATTGATTCCTCACCATTTTCCCTTACTAGCTAGATAGCACCAGCCACAGTGCTATCTTTGGCCGCGTTCCCCTTATAAGCTTAATTCAGTTTCCGTAAACCGAAATAATAGAACGGGATGCAAAGGTGAATTTGCCTGATCCCATTACTTTCAACTTGATCCGGATTCTGAGGATCGTACGTGGCGTACATGACTCAAGGGGGACTCAAGTGGCTACTTTTTAAAAGCCACTTTTTGGGGCTGCCCTGCCCTCTTCCTCCTGGCATGAACCCGCCACCCATAACCAACCCCTTCACGGAGCCTGGCTGGGCGGCTGCCGCTTGCCTGGATGGATGAAAACAGCACCAGACAGCCAGCAATTCTTTCCCCTCCTTTCCCCATCGCCCAGGGCACACAGCAGCAGCGGCAACTAAAGCTCTCTTCGCCTGCTCACTCCACAGCCACAGCCTTAAAAACAGAACCTGCAGCTGCTTTCCTTTCCTTTCCCTTTTTTAAAGGTCAGAACTGTCAAAATTGCAAAGAGTTGCAACATTGTTATCAGGTGTGAAGTGGGTATATTGCTACAGTGTAGCAGCTGCTTTAAGGGGTGGATTTTTACAGTAAAATCACTATCTTTGGAAGCAAGCTATTGGGGGAGGGAAACCCTACACATGCATTCTCATCCCTTAACATGGTACTGTTCCAACAGTAAAAAATGTAAAACGTTTCAAGCGCACAAACCGGAGTGAGACCTGTTGAAATGAGGATTAACATTTACAATGCTTTGGGGTTATTTAACACGTGGAAAGCGTGTTAAGCCAACCTGACGTGGGAATTGCGAGGATTGAAACGGTTTTGAAACTGAAATAAGCTTATAATGGGAATGCGGCATTTGTGTGTTTTATGTTATGTGGATATCTGGATGTCCAAAATGCCTGGATGTGCTTACTATCACATGCATGTGTGCTGAATAGAGCAATTATGGCAGCTCAGTTCAGAAGTTAAATAAGTGGCCTAAAATGTTATTGCTGGAAAACCCGGGCCAGCACTGAGTTTTTAGTGCATCTTCAATGAGGCAACCCCACCATAGTGGTGCCATAATGGCACTATATTTCCCCCATCTGGATGCAGCACAAGAGTCCCATTTTACTAACAGTACAAGAAAAAAAACCCCACCAATGTTACACTGTATCTTTCCTACCCACCTGACATGGAAATTGAATTTTGTTCATCTCAACCCTCCTGCTCCAGTCCACATAGAGTTGTTCTGTGGGCCTGAATGACAGTTATGGGCACTTTCTCTTGCAGTGCATACCATATGGGGTAGCTTCTATATACTACAGAGCTGACCTCAAGACTATTCAGTAAGACTGGCTGCTCTGACCAAGCATTGTCCCAGGTGTGTGTTCAGTACAAGTAGCACCCAGTCTGAATCTGAATCAGACTGATCCAAAGTGCTCTTACCCGTTCAAGACCCAAGTCATGTGGAATTAGGTTAGTTGAAACCAGGCCTTCTCCCACTTGTACTTACTAGCAGCATAAACAGAGGCTGCTCCAACTCCACTGACTAAATGATCTGAGTCCCTGCTAAGGAAATAGGGATTTTGATAGAGCTGTCCTGATTCTGAAACCACAGTATTTTGTAGGAGCTATATTTATCATGTTTTTGTTGCCCAATGGAGAATTCTTTGTCCACTAAAACATCAGGGAGTGTTCATATGGGAGCAAATAACTCATTCAGGCTGCATCCACACCTACATTTTAATCCAGCTTCTGTCAACTTTCAGACTGAGAGAACATACCAGCAAGCTGACAGGCTGCTTTCATGACCATAGTCCATTTAGTCTACTACAGTTTGTTCCTGATTGGCCTATTATGGTAGCCCCAGAGCAGAACATGAGCAGGCATGGTACCTTCTATCCCAGAGAAAACCACACAGCCATCAGAGCTAAGAACCAATTAAATTTGTTCATTGATTTGACTTTTTGTGATGAAGGACATTCTCTTAAAACCAAAACAGTAAAGTGAAATGTTGCTTTTACTGATGCAACACATCCTGAGACCTTTGGGTAATTTTGGAAGTTATTCTTTGGTCACACTGGGGTAATTCCAAATACTTGTACAGATTTTCTCTCCTTTTAATATTACTCTCAAACTTGCCAGATGTGTGCCAAAACCACTAGTCTAAATTCAGTAAATAAGGGAAGATTTAATTGTTGTACTTCTAGGTTCCTGATATTATTTTATGGATGCACTTATTTTTGAAAACTTTGAGAAAATAATTTGATAAGCAGTTTTAATAACTAGAGAGCCTAGGAGAATGAGAAAACAGAAATCTGTTGCATGCTGATAGTCTAATTTGTTCTGATCCAACCCCTCATAGTGGCATGTATTACAGGACATTAACCTATATAGAACAATGTTAGAACTCATTCCATGGATTACCTATTACTAACAGTTGGGAATGCCCTGCATAGTTTCAGTTAATTCCAGACCACTAAACTTGCTGAACTGTGACTACAGAAAAGAAAGAACAGAGCTGAATGATTAAACTAAAAAAGAAAGGAAGAAGGAAAAATTAGAAGACAATAAATCCTCTAAACTTGGCAATTGCTTAACTAGTCCTCCTTCATAACTGTGCAGAAAGCTCTCTGTTGATTCATCAGAACTTGAGCTTAATTCAACAGGAGGGAATTTCCTTGCCATTCAGTGGGACAAATATTTCCCAACCACCTGGAACGCCTGCCAGTCTTCCTTGGCACAAAGCCCTCATTCCACAGCTGGGAATCTCTCCAGTACACATTAACTTAACCCCTCCCCCTTTCACCTTTCTTTGTCTGCCTTAGAATATTATAGGCAGATTGTTTCAACAGGCACTTGTACATTTTAACACTTCATTTCTCTTCCTGCAGAGATAAAAGATAATGTTCAGGCACTACAATTTATCTTACATTTTTAACAATTAGCTAATTACCACAACAAAAAGTGGGATAAGATAGTGATTGAAAAAATGTGAGTTTGGGGTTAGGTTGCCTAGAGGTGCAATCAGAGGGTTTTTTGTTTGTTTGTTTGTTTGTTTCCCCTTTAAGAAAAAGCATCCCTTCTATAGACATATAAAAAATGACCTCCAAACATATGACTAAGGCCACGTTATTTTCCCTCGTTTCAGTGTTCTTCTCCTCAAGTCTGGCAATGCTGTCCTTCACAATGAGTGCTCACCACTCATTGGCCACTCATTTGCTAGGCTTTCCACAATTGGCCACTCATACATAGGAGCCATTTCCATGCTTTTGGCTACATTATCCACCTCTCTGCTTATGTAGCATCTCACCCAATCTGACTAAGAGTTGTTGTATTGTTTTACCGTGAATGAGATAGAGGCACCCATTCCCAGGTCTTTAGGTGGGATAAGGTAAATTTAAGAAGAAAATGTCTGTCCTTAGATCCCCAAATGTCTGATCACACCCAACACAGCTCCCTGGAGGTAGCTTTTTCTCTACCCCCTAGTTGGCACGCTTCCACAACCCACTACATCAATGTGACTGGGGATGCCACTGGCACTTTGAGATGTGGGACAGGAAACATTTATATCAGCATGGGATTTCCGACTCTGAAGTAGCTGTTTCTTGTTAATTTGACTTGTAGCAGCTATTAAGTTGTTGTGAGCCAAGTTGAGTTGATCACTGGCACATAGACAAAATACAATGCTGGCTGCCATAGGACTATTGTTAGCATTCTCCTGTCAGCACTTCTCAGACCAGCTTGGCCAACACTCATGGAAATGGCCTACCAGGATGGCTGGGCCAAAACTGAGTTAACTTCTAGCCCAGCAAAGTCCAACGTGACCCCATGGAGATGCAGCCTAGATGTAACTTTCAAAGAAGCTTCGTACAAGCAGTAGTATGTTTCTGATGTTCTTTTGAAACAGATGCAAAAAACATAAAAGTAGAAATCATAAACAAGTCAGAAAATACGAACAAAAATCATAAAACTAGAAGACTAAGATAAAGTTTACAACCTTATACTTTGTATGGAGGAACATTCCTGTGAACTCTTCAGCTGCAGTCTGATACAGTATAATCACAATGGGAACTTGGCCTTGGGGTTGCAGCACTGGCAACACCAATGCTATAGGTGCCTGAAAAAAATAAAATCTCTGAGATCATGCTTCAGAGAAAGCTTTGAGGTGGGAGCGTTCATACACCAATCTGCCTCTCCCCTTCTGCTAAACATTCTGTGCTAGAAAAGGGCTGGGAACATGAGAGTCACACACGGTTTCTCTGAGGAGCTCTGAGACACCTTTTTAGTCTGCATGTTTAGTGTTGTGTATAAGATATCAGACTGTTGACATTCTTTTCTCCTTTCCTCATACAACTATCAGGTAAAATTTTTACTTTCTAGGTTGGAGTACTTTTTTTTCTGCACAGGGGATGGGTGGGGAACCATCAGCTGAGTGCATGCCGCAGGCTGCTCAAAACTTGACCCCTGGAACCAAATGTTCCCTAACATCAGTGTTTCCATCTGCTCTAAGACACAGTGTTTCCATCTGTTCTGGCAGTGGCCCTGAAAGTGGGTGATTTTCAGCCATTTACATTACAGAACCACTCAGGTCTATCAGTTCAGTGTTCAAATGTTAACATAAGAAAATAAAAGAATCCCTGCTGGTTCAGGCCACACTCCATCTAGTCCAGCATCCTGTCTCACACAGTGGCCCACCAATTGCTTTTGGCCTTCAAGCAGAAACAAAGGGAAAATCTTCATTTGCTCTCAATTCCCTGGAAATGGCCTTGAGGGGCATCCTACCTGTCTCTCCAACCTGTAGGCAGTATTAGGCAACCATTCTAGTAGCTGTTGATGCACCTGTCCTCAATAAATTTATCTAAGCTCATCTTAAAGCCATTCAGACTTGTTGATGTCATCACCTCTTCTGGTGGTAAATTCCATAGACGCTGACCCTTTAGTAAAAGAACAGCTACCCTTGTCTGTCCCAACTCTCCAGCCCATCAGCTTCATAGAATGCCCCCTGGTTCAAGTGTGTGCAACAGATAAAATATTGGCCTTATTCTGGAATATATCTTGAGACAGAAGTATGCTGGCCACATGTAACACAGATTGTAGTAGGCCACATCTAGAGCCTATCAAAATCTGCACTTGCATGTAAATGGCAGGTCCTTATGCTGGGATATATTCTAGAATGAAGCCAAGTGCAGAAAGGCTCCTGGTTTCAGAGGGAAGGTGTTCAAACCCTTTGATCATTTTGGTTGCCCTTTTCTGTATCTATTCCAGTTCCACAATACCCTTTCTGAGGTGTGACCAGAATTATACACAATACTCCAAATGTAACCTCACTATAGATTTATAAAGAGGCAAAATGACATTTACAGGTTTGTTTTATTTTCCCATCTTAATTATTCCTAGCATTGAATTTAATTTTTTCATTGCTGGTCCACACTGGATCAACATCTTCATTGACCTGTCCACCAAAATTCCAAGATCCCTCTCCCAGTCTGTCACAGAAAGCTTAGTTCCCATTGTTTGAGGTGTGTAACTAGGATTCTTTGTCCCAATGTGCATCGTTCTGCCCTTGCTAAGATTGAAGTGCATTTGCCACTGGAGTTGGGCATGTGTTGCCTTTTGTAGAGCAGCTTGTTTATACCACTTTGCAGAAGGAGCACTCCCAGGGTGGATTCTGCCCCCAGGAATATGTTGAGTGCTAGTGACATGCAGTCACCACGTGCCAAAAGGGTGTCTGGGCCTCTTCTGGTGAGTAGTGTCCTTCTGGCGTGGTCTAAGGGGACTGTAGAGATCTTACCTGCAATCAATTTAAATCTTTTCTTGCTAAACAAACCAATTTCATATCATGAGTCATGATCCTACAATGAAATCCATCCTCAGCTGCCAAGGAATGAAAGCAGGTCTCTTCCTGAGGTGACTGGTAAACAACATGCAAACAGGAGACCAATACAAATGTAGCTGCATGGAGATGGAATTTCTCCTAGAATCCTAAATAGCCATGTTTCCTGTTTAGGTGTATTCTTGTTTTTCTACCCTCCTGTTTTTTCATCACTGGCTAAGGTGAAGAAGCTTGCTGCCTTCCAGATGCCACTGCACAGTGTGGTTTTAAAGAGGCGTGTAAACAGAGAAAACAAAGCAATCAGATAAATGAGGGTTTGAAGTACTGAAGACTTAGACTGATGAAAGTCATTTTCCTATTAGATATTGTTCATGCCACATCCATCCATACAGTGAGTAGCATATGTGTCCACAGTGAAATACATTAATCAAGCACTGTTTTCTCATATATTGTTGATATTGCTGAGAGACAGGATGTTCTCTGCACAACAGAAAGTTCATCTAATGGTGGTAATGATAAAAATAAGTGTTTATGGGCCATCAAGGTACCATCTAGCAAATGAACTCTTTAGGAGATAGGAATCAGAGCTAGATATGACTAAAATACTAACAAGTATTTTCTCTCCACTGTAACTCTCAAGAGTATGGGATACATCCTATCAACAAATCTCTTACATAGAAATCTTTATAGAAAAATGTTGCAAGATATAGAAAACAGTGGCTGCATTCACACCTAAGTTTTAATCTGGTTTCAGTCCACTTTGAGAGTGAAAGAACACATCAGCAAAGTGGCCAGTCATTTTTTTCCATTTTATCTAACCCAAAGGTGGATTTTCTCAGTGATATGTAAAGTCTATCTAGCCCTCCCTCATATTTTATTGGTTAGGAGCATGCAAATCAATCACATTCTCCTTTCTAAAAACCTTTAGGAGAGACTCTATTTGGGGAGAGATTTTATTTTTGATTTCTTCCTTCCCAGCCTCCCTCATTCCCAAAGCTGAGCAAGTACCCAATATCCATATCTCCTCCATGTATATTAATTTGGGGAGGAGAACATCAAGGCATGAAGTGGGAACATTAGGGTACCCCAGGAGTATTGTGTATTTGGATCTTATGATGGCTTCCACTTACTAGGAAATTGGGGACTTGGGTATTAATTTGTGCCACTTAGCATCGATGGAGTTGGCTATGCCGCCTGCCAGACAAAAAAATGGATAGGGGAGGAAAAGAGAAAGGAAAATCTATCTATGGGTGTTTTTCCGCTGTCACTAAAAGTACCCCTTAAATACCCATTAATGGGTATGAAATGGCATTTTTGTACCCATTAATGGATATTTAATGGGTACTTCTAGTGACAGTGGAAAAACACCCTATCTGTCCGTCCATCCATCCAATCACAGTTTCTCTTGTGGTCTCCTTTTTTCTTCCTCTTGCTTTTCTTTCTGGAATGATGCAAGTTCATAGCTAGTACAAAGCAAATATCACCAAGCAGAAAAAAAGTCATTGATTTCTAGTTATAACTAGGGAGTTAAAAAGCTGTTGACAATATAGTAGCAACATCAACAGTACACAAAATTTTCCAACCAGACATCCTACCCTGATGTATGTGTTACCCTGAATTAGCACAATGGGCAAGGACCCCCTTGGAAAACTATTTCAGATACACCCAGGAAGAGCACACTTGACCTCCTTTCATGGATACTTTGAACGTGAAAAACTGGAATGTTGAGCCTGAAGTGTCCAAACTGCCAACAGTATTAGCAGCCTTATCAAAAAACAACTGTAATCTCTGGAAGAAGGTGAATCCGTTATTGGTATTAAGACATTTTGTGTGAAGTATTTTTTGTCACACTAGTGCTTTAAAAAGAAATGGGAATGGCAGGTGAAAATAGGAAACTGTATTGAACATTCAGTATTACATAATGTATTTTGAGGCAAATAAGTGCACATTACCTGCTTTCAGATTATTGTGTGATGCTTACATAGATGCTTTCATCTACATTTGTCAAGTAGTTGATGCATTTAAAGTATGTAAAGGATGTTATGTTCAAATCTCATGGGGGAAATGTACTTTCAGCACCATCTGAGAACTTGCTAATATCAGCCATTCAGTTTCCCCCATACAGCTATGTTATGAAATCTATTCATGACCACCACCACCACTACCACCATCAGTGAGTCATCATACTTTCACGTCAGGTCTACCTGTTAACATTTGATGTTTGCAACTTACAAAAGACGAGCTGCACTTCAATGTCTGTTTTTTAATGACTTGCTTTTTAATGAAACAAGTGATTAAAAAGTAGCATCTATTTCAGGGACTGAACATGTTACAAATGCATCATCCCACAGGAAGTATCTGCTCCATGGTAGACACAATACATAAGGACAGTGATTCCAACCCTGGTGTACATGTATCCCCCAGAGTACAAAGCAGGACATTTAGAGCTACACAAAAAAGGTCCAGTGCAGAAAGGACCTCAGCATCATGGTGCTAAACATATTTCAAAATTAGGTCAATAAGATTTATTGTCCTGTAAGGTAAAGAAAAGAATCCTCACAGGTGTGGTTTGCACTAAGACTTTCAATCTAGCTCTCAGGACTTTTACCAGGCCATGGATCTCCCCATTCACACACCGCACCCCAACTGAGAACTGGAAAATGTCCTTGAATAGGATGCTTCTTTTTTGCCTGAATACAATGGTGGTCGATACCTGCAAGCATATTTCCTAGAAGTGCCACAGATGTGTTGGATCAAACCTTGACTTGTTCTCACATTGAAAACTTCAAACATCACAGATGAATCAATGCATGGCAGTTCCAGGTGCTCATGGTGAGAAACATATTGTCAACCCTTAACATCTGATCAGAGAGTCCTAGGGGTAGTAGTATCCTTGAGGGCTTTTCTTTCCATCCACAAAAGTTTGTCCTCTCCCCACAAATTCCCTACATTATGAAGTATCAAGGGTAATTATTTTTCTCCTACCTTCCTTTATTTTATTTAAGAATCAATTTACCACCCTTTAGGAAAAGATCCCAGGATAGGTTACAGCAATTTAAAAAAAAATAGAATATTCCCCAAACCTCCTTAAAATATGACTCTCCTTCCCTGGCAGGACAGCACTCAGAGGAAGCTAAACATCAAAAACCTGAGTAAGAGGTCTTTTCTAACCAGGCATGAAAAATCTTGAAAATAAACAGGAAAGGAGGAAGTTAGAAGTGTTTTTGCTCCCTTGAAGTTGTATAATCTTTGATGTCTTCATCAACAATCTTCATAGGCTCGCTGAACTGTAATAGTCATGAATCTGTTTTAATTGCGCTGGATCTAACCTTTGTTCATTTCATGAAAAGGCAGTTGTAAGCCTGAGAAATAAACGAAAAAACAATCCAGACAGGGTGGTGCCCATGACATTCCCTTAGAATTCCAAATATGTCCAAAGATTGGCAGCTTCTGGTCTGAGCTGCATAAAGATCTTTGCCTGTTAGCTGGAATGTAGCATACTGTAAACAACAGCAAAAAAAGAGCTGTTCTGCAACCTATGTTTTCATTATTACTGGCATATAGTCCCTGGAAGGATGCCTATGACACAATGAACACTTGGGCTGAATACGTTCCCCCATTTTTGACATAATGACAAGAAGCTCTTCCCAGAAATCATCATCATCATCATCCCCCTGATGGGTGTGACCTTGTCATGGTGGTGGGGCTTGAGTGCTTCAATGAAGCTGAGAGCTGGGCCGGTGGTAGTGCAAACTACTGGCAGGTTCAACCATGCCGGAGTGGTGAAATCAGAGGAGCCAGACTAAGTGCACCCAACCCATTTGACACAATGGAGACACAAACAAAAAAGAAGTCTATACTGGCTCGGTTGTCGCCCAGGATAAAAAGGACCACGGCGGTTGCTGAGGAACCTGGGCAATCGTCGACAAATGGGGCTACAGGAACAAAATCCACAAACAAGGAAGTGGCAGAAATTTTCAAGGTCAGAGAATTGTATAGTCATGAAGTGTTACTACAAGTCAGAATCTGGAAAACGAGGCTATCAAAAATGGATGCACCAGCTATGGAAACAAGAATACCCAGATTCGAAGATAACAGAACTGCGGCTAGCTGATCAGAGAAGATTCATAAGCGGGACTAAACTGTTCAGTGAAGCTGAACTCAAAGAAATACGAAAAACTAATGAAACTGAAGCACCCGCAGCCTATTGCGGCAGCAATAGAAGCTCCAACAAGACCAGGAGTCACTGAACAACTAGAACCTGATGAAAATCTGGAAATTCTGCAATTTCAACAGAAGTAATTCCAACCAAATTTCAGAATGTCAAGGCAGGCTGCAGAATGTCTTGATTTTTGTTGCACTTGCAACCCCCATTTTCCCGATTGGAAAGGCAATCATAAAAGTCTTGATTTTAAAATCGACATGCACTCCCGCGGTTCCCAGTGGAGCGGAGGTGTGCAAAAGTGCTCAAGTGCCTACTGCCGCTAGTGGCTTGCATTGGTGTTTTATGAATGAAGCTTTATTTTATGAATGAAGCTTTAGTTATTTTTATGAATGAAGCTTGATTCCGTGCCTCCTACCCCAGTCCTGGCTGTCTGTGCCACTAAGGAAGAAGGGATGGGCCACAGGGATGGGCTGATGACAATCTGGCTGCCAATGAGGAGAGAGGGGGCGGAGAGGAGGTTGCGCAGCTCCCCCTTACCAGGGTTTGGCATGCTTTGCATGGGGACCATCAGTGCCCAACCAGTGCCTGTCCCTCATTGCCTGGAATGACATGGGGGCGCTCAAGATGCGTTCCTGGTCCCACACCCCGCCCATGCGAGCCCAAACAGCACCCAAACAGTGCCAGATGGCCAGCATGGGGATGGGGCCTAAATGACTTTTGCTGTAGAGCGTTCCATTACGTACATTTTTTCCCTCTTGTTCAGGCAAATGGCACAAAAAATCACCTTCATCTGAGAACATGTAGACTTTTGGGAGCTGAGTATGCAGGAAGAGGTGAGCTCCTGCAGTGTCTATAATGTGGAGTATCAAGATGCTTCCTAAACCACTTTACTTTGGAGTACAAGTAGGCTGTGCATTTTTATAGTGATGTTGGGAGGCAGTCACTGTTTCTTATCCCCCTCATTTCTTCTTCTTTTATCTATATATTTATAGTATCTGGCTGTTTCTTTATAGAAAAACATTCAAACAAATGTAAACAAACAAACAAACAGAAAAGAGAAATATAAGAGTAGTCAAATCGGACAGCATCATAAATAGGTTTTGCATGAGTAATACTACAAAGGTGTGGTATTGAGACTTACCTTTGCTCTCTCTACAGGTCTACACTAGTTATTTCAGTGGATATTAAAAGACATGCATTTTAAGCTGAACCATCCATACTTTGTGTGCAATATACTTTCTATGGAAAGAGCTAGGCTGCTTTAATGTTAAAACTGTTATTACTTATGATTACATCTTTTGTAACTTACAGTTAAAGCACGGACAAAATATCTACTCCACTATCAGTCAAAATGAGTTTCCAAGGCTTCTGGTAGTACCTGGCAAGGCAGCTGTAGCAGGTTGTGGTCACAGGTGGGAATGCATGATCCAGCATATCTATTACTTTGCTTCAAACAGGCTAGAACATCTCCCTGGCTGTTCCATCTGACAGTTTACAGAAAATCCAGCAATTCTGATCTATCTAATACCATTTTTCCTTTACTTAGCCTGAATGATTAAAACCATAGCGTGAAACAATGAGTTCCTTGAAATATCAAATCATTGTATATGTTTGGAATGACCTTGTTTTTTAAGGTTTCAATCCTATCATACTTCCCTGGGAGTAAGTCCCATTGAATCCAGCAGGACTCATTCCTAAGTAAAGATGCATGGGAATTGCACTATAAAATAGATCTAATCAAGAAGTGTTCAAGAAATGGCATGTGGATGCCATGACTAATCACTCTTCCTGACTAGCAAGTCATTAAATAATAAAGTACAATTTTCAAAAATGTTATTTAGGAAACATGCCAAAAATTTAAGCAGCTTTCGAACAAGTATTATCAATTACTGAGTGAGTCATGTGGAGCTTGTGTGATGCGGTTTTGAAAAACTTAGTTGCTGTGCTGAGGAGTTTAAACTTCATAATGTTCTGCCAAAGTGAACTTATTCATCACAAGCAGTGTCAGCAATGTGGGGATTACAGGCAAAGAGATTTGGGGTATTCCGTTTTCTGTCCTTTTCCGCCATCTATCCCATCTGTAATCTCTGTAACACTGATCTTCACTTATTTATTTGTTCATTTATTACATTTATACAGCTCACTGTTCCTGACAGTCTCAGGGTGTTTAAAAATAAAATATAGCAGTCAAATTCTAAAACTAGGGTATTGTTGAGAGTCCAGGGCCCCTAGAAAGTAGAGGGGAGCAGCTATGAGACTGCCAGATTTGGGGGAGCAGCTTGAAGGCTGCTACGGTGATCATTCTGGAATCCCTGCCCTCTGAGGTCCCCCACATGTGTAATGGCAGACCCAAACAGCTAGAGATGGTAAATGATCAGGCTTGAGACAGGGTGTAGGCAGAAAGACCAAGAATTTGATTTTTCCGGGTTTAAATACAGTAGGCAATAGGGGGGTGGAGTAAATGATGTAGGAGGAAAATCCGGGGTGGTGATTGGCTGGAAAATTGCAGTCTTCCGAGGCAGAGGTCCTTCTGATGTCACATCCTGTGGTAGAATGTGGGGGAAATCCTCAAACAGTCTTTTTTAAAGCCATGTGCTTTGCAGATGCCATAATGACCAAAGGCAACCGCACGGAGTGGAAAGAATTCAGCACCCTGGTGGTGGTGAGCCTATGGAAACAGGAAAATTGTTGCTCCTTTTACTCTCGGGGCTTGAGAATTGGAGGAATGAAGAAAAGGAAGCCATGGGAAAAGCTGTGCACCAGGGTGGTATAGAGGAAACTAGCAGTCACTTTGGCCACAGTCACATTTCAACCTTATAGAAACTGGGGGCATTTTAAGGGTGTTTTTCCACCACGCTCCTTTAATCCGGATCTAAGAAGATCCAGACCTAAGGAATGGGTACATTCCTTAATCCGGATCTAGTAGATCCAGATGAAGGGAAGTACACAATGTGTTTCTATGGGTGATCTAGCACCCAATAGCAATGGGCGCTAGCCTCCCTGCCATGGAAACACTGGAGCACCCACTTGGAAATCCGGATCTACCCATGAGGGGTCTGCTTGTCACCCCAGGTGTTTGGGGGGACAGGGGGTGCAATCTCCAAAGTGGCTTCGAAGTCATTTTGAAGTCATTTTGAAGTCACTTCAAAGTCTGTGCAAAACAGCTCCATTGAAGTCTGTGCTGATCTTCGGAGTGAACTTCGAAGTGACTTCGGAGTCACTTTGAAGTTCACTCTGAAGATCAACACAGATTTCAAAGAAGCTCCAGAGCTATTTTGCACAGACTTTGAAGTGACTTCAAAATGACTTCGAAGCTTAGGTTTTTGAGCTCCCACCCATGGGTGCCCTCCCAGCCTCCTCTAGACCCCATTGCCACACAAGCGTGGAAACAGGCTCCCTTTAATCCGGATTTTCTGCCTGAAGACCCCATTGTAGACCCCATTGGGTCTACAGAAAATCCGGATTAAAGGCCAGAAAGTACCCATTTGATCCGGATTTCCCCAGTGGCAGTCGAAACAATTGGGTCTCAAATGGGTGCCGTGGTGGAAATGGGATCATCTGGCTCACACCCAAATGGGTCCTTAATGGGTGCAAAAATGGGTACTTTCTGACAGTGGAAAAACACCCATTGTGTGTTCATACTTTTTACCTTGGGATAGGTTACAAGACAAGGCAGCTCTGGAACTGGCACAGCCAACCACTGCTGGTAGAAAGTTATAAGGGTATGTTGAGATGGGTTATTACCTCCAGTTCTGAGGCCCAGTGCTCATAATGCTGAATGGTCGATTATTTATTACATTTTAAACCATTTAAATACGATTTCTTATTTAAAAAAAGACCTCAAAACAGTTTGCAGGAAAGATGAAGAACAAGGCTAACTGCCCCCAACACACACAACTAGGCAAAAAGAGGGAACTGAAATTAATGAATTGCCATACATTTAGCTTTGACTAGGAAATAATCCCAGCTCTGTCAGATTGATTAGTTAAGAACAATAAGTTAAGAACAATGTGCTAATTTTATACAAGAGAATTTTCAAACAGCAATTAGCATATAAGCGCTAAGTGAAAAAGCATATGTTGCCTACCAGTGAAAACTAGGGATCTCACCTAGCCAGAAGAAAAGTTTGAAAATGGACAGCTCATAGCCAGGTCAACAAAGCTGCAAACGGAAGCTCAAATCATTTAAATCAATTCAAATATATTATTTTAATAAGAAAAGCAAAGTAGAATTTAACTAATGTAATATTGGTCCCTATTATTTTCTAACAGTTTTGTGGAAGCAGCACATCATAAGAGGATCCTGACAGTCAGAGGCAGGTCAGTGATGGTATGCAGAAGAAAGGAACCCGTTAGGACAGAATTTCCAGTGACCACTACTTGGATGTCATGCAGTAAACAACTGTCATGCAGAAAGAACCAGTTCTACGATTATTACATTTCTCTTGAGGATGCATTTTTGTAATAAAGATGTTACATGCCAGCGAAAATTAGACACCGTGTAGTCCAACAGCATCGAAGAAGAAGAAGAAGAAGAGTTGGATTTTCTTCCCCGGATTTCTCACCCATTAATTTTTGCCTATGGGCTGAAGTGTGAATTGACCCATGGTTTTCCATGAATCCTTACTTTGAAACAAGATCAGTGTCATTAGAATTGGTCCCCACAATGTAAGCTGTTGTCTTACTTTTGGAGATCACAACTGCAGTTTGTGTTCGCTATTATCTCTCCCCCCCCCTTGTACTGCTTCTAAGCACTGAATGTTTAAGACCCTCACATGACTGTGCTTATGTCGAGCCTCACAGTTATTGATTTTCTTTTTCTTTTCTTTTGCTCCTTTGAAAATTTGCTGAAGCTTTGGAGTTATCCTGGGGCAAAGATCTTGCTTCTGATTCTTAAATGATCTTTTCTGCTTTGAGAAACATTGTAAACAGCTCTGTGCACGTGCACAGTCAGTTTTTAATTTCACAATAGCTGGGGATCTGTCAAAAGTAACATTTTTATCAATTTTGTTTATTAAAACTATTTTAATACAGGTTTGAGCTCATTTTTGAAGAATGCTCAGTCTGGATTCATTTTTTATTGTGTGTTTGGTTTTATGAGCTATTTTGCATTGTTAAAGCCTTTGTCAAAAGCTCTCGTCTCCTTTGAGTTTTGTATTGGGGAAGTTGATTTTTTGAAAAATTTATTAGAGCAGTGCTTGTAATAACATTAGATTGGTGGTATATGGACAACCCCATCAACACCTCTATGAAGTTTTCTTGGCAAAGATACAAAAGTGGGTTTGCCATTGCCCACTTCCAGGGATGGGCTGAGGATCTAACCTGCAACCATCTGCTTTTTTGTTCTACTATTGACCTACTGCTCCTTCCATTCACACATAGTGAATCAGAAGCAAACCTCTTTGCAGTTAGTAGAATTTTTATTTTGCATTGCTTTTTCTTTACATTAGTTTTAGTCACAATAGAGTTTCAGAGTTTTGAAGAATACCTATTTTCTTTGTAGAGCTGATGTTCCACACAACTACTAGTGTGTGATGTAGCTCCATGCAGTAATGTTGAAGTGGTTCATAAAAATGTATGTGGGTTAAACTGGGATTCTTCCCAGACAGCAAACACAATTATTTATCAGTAAGGAATTATTATAGCCTTTGCATCCTTGGGAAAACTGTCATGTGTCAAAATTCCTAGCAGAATATTCTAAACATCTGCTAAGAAGAATTTAGAATAGTGTTTATTCAAGTTATCTGTCTCAAAGAAGCATCTCACTCCTCATTTTGTGCAATCATTATACATAATCTTATTTTCTGAACACACACACTCCAGAACAGGCATGGATTGTAGAGGTAGAGGCAAAATGTCAGTGCACAGCTGAAGCACACAGCAGATCTTAATTGCATCCACCTAACTCACTTGTCAATGGGCAGCAAAATTACACTGGACTTAGACCATTGTGCTCTTTTCAGCTGAGACTTCCTCCCAACAGTCCTATGAAAAGATCAAGTGAAAAGAAAGAGCAGCTCTCCCAGTGTCTGGATTTCAACCAGCCTAATTCAATTGTATGACCTCACCATTACCATGTAGGTTTCTTCTTTGCTCCTTAGTCACTTCCCATTCCTGTCGCTGCTCCATTTTTATGAGAAGAAAGTGAAGTTGCTATGTGGATCAATAATTCCAGAGCTCCAACCCGTCCAAAAACATATCAAGGATGCACTGAAGAGCTTTGAAGATTTTGAAGGTGTGGAAAGCGTTGGTTTTAATAAAGCACTTGCCTCCTAATTTGCCCAATGTTGGCTAAAAATAGAGGAAAGCAGATAAGAACAATATAATAAACTGAATCATGATTTGCTCTGGAAAAACACCTTCAGAGCCTGAATGCTCTTTTTTGCTTCCAAATGAAGTTGGTACTATTGATTATCTGAGAGGAGAAGGGTATGAGAGAAAATGAATGAGTGAGTAAACAATATATGAAGAAAAATAAAGTTGATGAGGGGACAACAAAGCAAACATACTAATTTTTCAAAGAAATGTTAATGGAATTAATTTTTTTATAGATTCCTTTTTGAATGCTTTGTTATTCAACACAGTATATATTCAGTACCATTGGGAAAGGACTTCTTCTTCTTCATTGTGGCCTAGAGTTTGACTGAAGAAACAGGAAACAGCAGTCTTTTTGTAGCAGTTTTTGGGCTGCTATGGCATTTTCTCAGGTTTCTTCTGAGAACCTAAACTATGGTCCATATTAGAAGCACCAGGAAAAAAATAAAGCTATCATAGGTGAAATGGGTGTGTTAGGCCAAATCACAAATATACACCATCAACCATGAGAGAAGGCATTAGTTGTTTATGTATATAGACTGAGCGGTTGGGTAGAAATGGAAGCTGCATCACCGAATGCTGTTATATTTTGAACATATTTATGTGTATGTGTATCAAACTCACTTTATATGCATATAATATTAAATAATTTAAATAAAGAATTCCTCTCCTCTTTCAGGCAACTTTATTAGTTGCATTAATACATTTGTTGTTAATTGTGTCATATTTTAATATTCTTTATATTTATTGTAACCCACCCTGAAACATCTGGGTATAGTATAGTGTGGGGATAGAAATATAAATAAATAAATCCTAAACAATTAGGGAATGATATTTTTAGCACAGATTTTTTTATTTTTAAAAATACTAACAGAAAAGTGGGGAATAGCTGCTTCAGTCACACATTCCCCAAAGTATGGTGTCCTCTACACCCGTATTATATCTTGGAGCAGGGATCTGTCATCTACATGCTACTGCTGACTATGGCAGAACCCACCTGGGATTTACCATAGTCTGCACCAGCATGCTGATGGAGGGCCCCTGTTCTGGCATATAACCTGGAATAAGGTAAAATGCTGAATGGGCCTTGATACTGGTGCCTCTCATGCAGTAAATTTATCTGTAACAAAAGGTAAAGAAACCTGCAAATTAAATATAGCTTGTGATGACATATCAGTGAAGTTTTCTTGGATGTAATGCAGAAGTGGTTTCATCTTGGTCATTCACAGGGACTGAATTTAGGACTGTCTCCACTCTACTTTGTTCATTGCAATAATCCAGGACTAAACTCAGTTGAACTGCTTAGGATTTACTTCTGTATTACTATGCATATTTTGTACTGTCATTATTGTTCCCCTTCTCTGTCTATTATCTTCTTAAGCTTTAAAATAATTATGCTTCACATCTTTTCATAGAGTGGCCATTGTCATTGCACTGTACATTTCAAAACGACTAAGTTACATGAAAATAGAGGTGAGCCATTTTACACCAGTCTATGTGACTCATTAAATTACATGCCCCAGATATTATGTTAACTTTATGAAGAGAGCAAACAGTGAGTCTCTGTACCATATGGAGAAGGCAGGCAGGGTGCTTTCATACTTCCACTATGCCCCCTACTGGAAGAAAGAAAGCTGGAGAAGTTTGACTTCTGACTTAAAACATGTTCCACTTACAGGAATCAAGAACATGCTTTAATATTTTCAGTATTTTGAGCTACCTGAGAATAGAGTCCCTTCATGATACTCTTTTAGACGTTGATAAATTTTCAGTAGTTATTTAAGAAATTAGGTATTTATGGTTTTATTTTGCTTTTCTACCAAATGAAGAAACCTCCATCTACTTGTGTAGGATCTACTACTTTACAAAACTACTCAGTGAGATTTTGGCTGCTTGCATTGGTGCTGCTTGTCATCATAGCATTGTTCTTCCAAGACCACCTCTTGACCTCATGTTGAGAACCCCTACGAAGCACATGTGACCAGAAGTTGCAGAGGTGGCTATGTTTTAAGGGTGCAATGGTCAAACTTAATAAGATCCCTCTGGGTGAATTTGAGATTTAAGGATGAACATATAATCCCTAAAATCGCAGCCCATCTTGAAGGCTAGAAATAGACCCACCTTCCTCACTAGGGGTTAAATAGCACCAAAAATGACCCTTTCTCTTAGTCACATTGGGCAGGGATGTGATCAGCATAGAGGAGATAAATATAGCCAAACACAGCAAAGGAACAAATGCTGATACTGAGGGCCACAGAAAACCAGGCAGACAAATGACCTAACATTGGTGAGTACTCATTGTCAAGGAAGGCACTGTCATACTTGGAGGCAATGAACACTGAAGTGAGGAAAAATGAGGTTAGAGTTAGGGGTGACCGAAAAAAGTTCTGTTTGATTGCACTCTAACATGTCTTACCTCTTCTTTGCTCTACCTGTTCTGATGTAATGCACCACTTATATTTAGCTGTCTTGCTCTACCAGTCTCAACAGACACTAGCCAACACTGGGAATCTACCGTACTTGGATCAGAAGGAGCTATTGGAATGACATTCTTCCCATGGGCCTTTGACTGTTCATAGCACAAGCAGATTATGTTATAGCAGGTAAAGATTTCCAAAGAATTTCTGGAAAAGTGAGCCAGTAGCAACTTAACTTGCAAGCACATTTTGATCTCAGTGTACGTTAAAAGAAAGGGTTATATATGCAAATGGAAGAAAAATAATTTTTAAAAATCTCTTGCAAATGAAGATTGATAAAGTATCTCAACTCATAAGTAGGCCAACACTGAGCAAGGAATATCTATAATGATCAGAAAGAATATAATATTATATTTAGTGCATTCTTGCTTTCATCTGCCAATTAATCAATCAGTGGGTATTTCTAACAAATATTAAGTGAGAGCACTTTGAGTTTTGGTGATGTGAAACCAAGATTATGGTCACACCTTCACTTTACTTCTTCTTCAGTCCATCTTCAGACCCCAATACTCACACTTTTTTTAGTACTATCCTTCCTTCAATTGTACTTTCTTGAGTCCTGATTTTTATAGGAAGGACTAGAAACAATGGGGTGAAACTGCAGGGGAAAAGATTTAGTTTAGATGTTAGGAAAAAATTTCTAACAGTAAGAGTGATCAACCAGTGGAACAGGCTGCCACGGGAGGTGGTTGGTTCCCCTTCGATGGAGGTCTTCAAGCAGAGACTGGACAGCCATCTGTCTGAGATGGTTTAGGAGATCCTGCCTTGAGCAGGGGGTTGGACTCGACCCAGGAGGTCCCCTCCAACTCTACCATTCTATGATTCTATGATTCTATATGTGTCAAGGCATTACAGAGGGTTAATCCATTTTTATTTTTGGGGTGTGATCAGGGAAGAGGACTAAAGGGGACTGAACTGTACTATAATGGGTAGATACTGCATGAATTTGCCTTTCTTCTTGCCCAGTGTGTGATTACACACTGTTGAGTCACAGAATCTTTGTCCTATCAGAGTGCATGGGGGTTGTGATGGTGCAGAGAGGTGGAGATCTAAAAAAGTCTTCTAAAGGAGTTTCAAGATGTGAACAGAAAGATGTGAACATGACAACCCAAACTGAGGATTATCTGAGGAAGAATGATCAGATATTGAGTTAGTGCATTTTCAGTCCAGCTTCTTAATAAGACAGACTATGGGTGTTTCCGCACTTACCACTTGAAATCTGGATTTTTGAAATCCATCCCTGGGAAGATCCGTCTGAAATAGGGATGGATCCAAATGAGGC
This sequence comes from Aspidoscelis tigris stejnegeri, assembly GCA_023333525.1. Classification (NCBI taxonomy): domain Eukaryota; kingdom Metazoa; phylum Chordata; class Lepidosauria; order Squamata; family Teiidae; genus Aspidoscelis; species Aspidoscelis tigris. Next base: position 45,457,095 of record JALMGA010000005.1, on the reverse strand, counting down.
CTAACACATCCGCATTCACGTGAGAAGCACAGATAGCGAGGAACGCATCATGTGTTTGCTGTGCAGATGCCGGAGCACCAATATCCAGAAGGATCACGCCTCTCTGCAGCCCTGCCACCCAAGGTGCCACGTGGTTGGAACACTCAGCCTTCAGTCACCGCTCGTTTCCACCATGCATGGGTGTGTCAGGGACAGACTGCCCGCCAATCAGCGGCGTGCCTGAGATCCCGTGGCTGCCCAGCTGCGCTAAACATGGCAACTTCCAGTCCTGCCCACATACATTCCCTCTCATATCCCTGTGCGGAAGCATCATCCTTGGATACAGAATTTGCAGGCAGGAATGGTTTGAAGACCTAATTTTTCAGGTCTTCCTGAAACCCAGATTCTAGACCCCATTAGAGATAGATCATGCGCAAGCCCATGCGGAAGCACAATCCTTGAAGGGGCCCTAATCTGTCCTGCTGTGCGGAAGATAACTTGTAGATGTGTGTTATATGTCTCCTTATCGGGTGCTTAATGGGGTCTTAATGGCCTGTGTGGAAACACCCTTTGTCAGTAAGGTGTGACCCATGACCCAAGTGTATTTCCACTGTTATTGTTTCCTTCTTGATTAACCTATGAACTGTCTTTGAATATTATAGCTGAAGCCTGGCACATATAGTAAAATAATAAGGATGTTTGGAGCATCTAAGAACTGAAACTGTCTTGATATATCTATTGCGGTATTACTGAAATTTTCTATGATGGACAAATGGAAAAAGATGTATAATGTGATGAAGGAAAGAAAAAGGGATGAATTCCAACAAGGAATAGATAATATGATATCCAAACAGAACTCAAAGGGAAGTTAAATTGCAGAGTTAACCTAACTCTAAGTAAGGGAGTGAGAGGGGAACAAATAAATAAATAAGTAAGCAAGTAAGTGATACGTATGTGCCATAATGTGAAATAGTTAAGGATACGTATTGAATATTAAAGTAAATATTTTAATAACTTATATTACCCTATATGTAGGTTCCTATAAAAATGGAAATTTGTAAACAACAATAACATTTAAAGAAATTCTTCGGAATTGTAATGTAGTCCTTAGTGTATTTGAAATCTTGAAGAACTTGTAAGCCCTCTTATTTTCAGTTTTTAGTAATAAACAGTGTGATTAACATCAAGAATTTAGCAAGCCTATCAAATGCATATGCCCTGCATCTTCATTAAGGGCTGCTGTCTTTAAAGCAACATGTACCTGTGCCGCATTATTTGGATGACCGTGGTCCACAGCAGTCTAACTTTGCTTTTTCACTGAAATACGAAGATAAATGAGTGGTCGTCAGCTTTGCATTCATTTTGCAAACAATGACAAAAACACGGAATCATACAATATTTTGAGGAATTAAATCTTTCTCAAGTGTTCTGGAGAGATGTACTGACCTCATCTTATTTTTTATTCCAGCGACCTTTGAATAGATGGATATATAAATATTGAATGTGGGGGCTTTCCGCACTTGACCTTATTCTGGAACATATCTGGGGATAGGGGCCTGCTCTCTGTATGCTATTATGGCAGGCCCCAGGTGAATATATCTGGGGATAGGGGCCTGCTCTCTGTATGCTATTATGGCAGGCTCAAGATGACTTCCAGAGTCTGCATTAGCTTGTGAACAACAGACCCCTATCCTGAGACACATTCCAGAATAAGGTCAAGTGCAGAAAAGGCCACATATTCAGATATGCACATAAACCTACTTTTTATATCTTGGTATTTTAATGAAAAAAAGTGGAGGGAGACAGAAACCCAAAACCAACAATCCTCTAATTTGGTGATCAGAAATGTGTAACTATAAAAAACATCAAAGTCCAGTTGCTAATGGCTGTGTAGACTGAAGCTGGCTGAATCTAGAATTCAGACATACTTAAAGAAACTATAGGATCCCACCCTTTTCTTTGACCACTTGGAAGCAAGCAAAACTGGAATGCAGAATTGGGGTGCAAATGTATAATGTTTTATCATAGGATTTATCATAAGTTTTATCCCGAAACCTGTTTTACAGTATATGGAGGCCAGCTTTCCAGCAGTTGCTTGTAAAATGTACAAGATACACAGAACAGACAACAGCAACAATAATAACATACACGTGTGCAGACACACACTACAAAATATAGTGTGAAACATCCAGGAAAGAAATAGAGGTAAAAATGCAGGTAACAATACTAGACTCCATTAACATCACTTCTAAGGATATCGTTCTTTGAGATATTTTCCATCTCCCTGTATCTATATGTTCCAGATGTGACATTCTGCCCACATCATCCTAATCTTTTGCTCCCACTGCCCTTCTCGCTCCCACCCCACTTCCTGCGTCAAGAAGTGTAAAAGCGGCGCAGCACAATTAGTGAATCGCGTCAGTTTCACTAGAGCGAGGGAGGGGGGAAGACGGGGGGAGGAAGAGCGGGGGGAGGGTGTTTCATTAAAAGACAGCGGCTGTTCTGCCTTTCCGACATCAGCCCTTTCGCTTATATACTTTGGGAATGGTCCCGAGCTCTCTTTATGGTCCAGACCTTACTGAATCAACTCAAGACAGCTGAACTGAGGGAGGAAAACAGCTGTCCTTCTCCGCTATCTCTCTGTCTCCCCACCTTGTGCTCTTCCATCTCTCCTCCTTTCTTCCTCCGTCTGTCGCTCGCTCGCTTTCTTCTCTTTCCCCTTTTCTGTGTATGGACTTTACTTTCTAGACGCAGAGAAGATGCCCGGAATGAGGATGCAGCTGGTGTGCGCGATGCTTTTGGCACTCGCATCCTGGAGCTTGTGCTCAGGTAAGGAAGTTGCGTCTCAGACTGGGCGAACGGGGCAAGAGGGGAACGCTGATTTAGGGGTAGCAAAAGGGACAGCTAAATAAGGCTGTAACCAGTAAGGAGCTTGTTCCCAGAGGACGTAGAGCGGAGCCCAATCTGGTCACTTTCAGGAATTAGTCGCTTTGAAGTGCTGTTCAAATGTGTGTTTCTTTTTTTTCACTTGCGCAAGGGCTATGCTAATCTCTGTATCGCTCCAACCCTAGTCTATATGCTGCTGAAGCAAGCACAAGTGCAGCTGAAATGCAATAACTAAGTTCGGGGACTATTAATTTAAGATAATGTGTGCAAGATTTAAGAAAAGGAACAGTCTCTTCCCTCCCCGCCCCTCAACCCCACAGTAACTTTTTTTTTTTTTGCTGTATCAAGAACCTCTGTAAGCTAAAAATAAATACAGTAGCCAACTTCCTCAAAATAATTATCCATAATCTATCCAGGTCCTTTGATGTCTTAATCTATAATCTGATGGGCTGCATCTACTGATCTATTTGCATTGTACATTTGTCATGCCATCAAGACAGGCAAAGTCCAGAATGCCCATTCTCATGGATGTAGGAGGAAGTGAGTCTAATTCAGAACCCAAAGGTCCCAGACTGTTAGAATCCTAAGGTGAGACAATCAATCAGCATTTAAATACAGGAACTCCAGCTCTGGTCTCTGGGATGTTTTAGAGCAATCTTTCCTACTGGTAAACTACCAGAATGATAATAATTATCCTTCTTGGTCTTGGGGTGGTCAAAAGACTATCAATTTATTTTCTTGACTATGTTGGCCCCTGTGATAACAACCAGGATAAACTTGTTGCTGTTACCTATTTGTATTCTTAAGGATAGGGATAACAGCAAGAGTGGATATCATACTTCAGACTAATGAAAAGAGGAAAAAGTGCATTTTCCTATAATTTGTCCATAGTTGGCTCTTGTTTTACATGAAGGTATTAGAAATATCTTTTCTTAATGGAGGTGAGGGAAATATGAATAATTAAGTACCTGGTCCTAGCACTTTTCAGAGTGGTTCTATTTTTTTAATCTGGTAATGCTCCTAATCATTTATGCCCCAAAGCCAATCTCTGCCAAAACTCTATAAATCTGTCAAAATATTTCAACTCTTTTGGATACATGGGCAGATACATTCAGTTTTCATGGCACCAGTGCATAAGAAGTTTTCTATTACCTTCTCCCAGACTGATGGTAGGGACTGAACCTTGGATCTTCAGTATATAAACCAATAGGTCTTCTGTTGAAAATCTGGATAAAGAGACATATATGGAAAGGTATCTTCATCTCACCATCATAAATACAACTATTCCAGCTTTGGGGGTTTCCCAGTTATGCTGTTAAAAATATGAGAACTGTATGAGAAATGGGTATTTTAATCAAATGGCAAGAGGCATATTTTTTGGAAGAAATGGGATTGTAATGTTTAAGGTATGCTTATTGGAAGATTCAGAATGATACTGTGAGAACTTTTTTTGTACATGATCATTTTAGCACAAAATGGAATTTAGAGATACTTATGGCTATGAAAGTTCAATGAGGCATATGACAATTATCAATTTCATTAAAATTATTGGAAGATATTAAAGTACATCATTTTAACTGAATCACTCCCATAGAATTCCGCCACTTATTTAAATGGAATTTGCACATGAACTGTTGCACTTATATTTAAATGAACAATAAGTCAATTGAAGAATACTGTGATAGAAATTGGTCCCATTTTACTCAGTAAATCTTGGGAGTTCCAGCAAGTATCCCAGGTTTGTAAATACTGCAAAGGCTCAAAATATTGTGATCTCTTTGGACTAAGCAAGATAGCTTCAATAGAAAAGATAACAAAAACACCGTAATTTAGGTGGTGTTAGAAGATTTCTTAGTTTAAATACTATAAATTTTAATGGATCGTGCTTGCAAAAACTGTTAAAAAACTGTTCACCCAGCTTCTTTAGGTTATTCCACTGACCTACATTCCTCTGTCTGTGTATAGCTAAAGCCTTCTCACCAGCAGATAATCTGTAGCCTATGAACATTTTATCTGGCTTTCTTCAGTAAAAAGTATTTGTTAATTCCAAACCACAATTTTTATCCAAATATATTACTAATGTTCTTTAGGTTATCTTTATGGTATAATCTGCCACCAGTGATCAAGTTATTCTAACTTACTAGCAGATTCCTCACCCCACCCTGATTCTACTCCTGGATCTACAATTGAAAAAGATTTGATTACCCTGCAACTCCGTACTTTTGTATGAATTTATTCAAACACATTCCAAAAGTTTGCATAAATGTGTGTATTATGCATGGAGACACATTTGTGTACATATATGACCATCTTACATAATGCTTGGTGCAAGCAATTATGTTCAAATTTGCAAAAAAAAAAAGCTTTATCTGCATTTTATATAATTTTTGACGTCCACACAAGTAGTAGCCCTTAAAAATCGATATGCAAATAAGCTGACATCAAATTCCTTTCCCAGCCCCTAACAAGAGCATGTGGATAGTGCTTTTATATTGTAAATAATTTATACTAATAAATTTTAGAGGAGATATTGTGTTGATTATATGAATTTTTAGATTAAGTGATCATTTTGCCATAATAAACTTGTTGTGCTGAAGTAATACTCAATGTCATTCTTTTATCCCCAATATACTGGAAAATCCTATGGTAACATATTATTTATTTGGGCGTCAAGAAATATATTGCTACACATTCTGTTTCAAGCTGGCTAGACTTATAAGCCAACATCTAGTAGAACAAATGGAACATGTTAATCAAAATTGCCAAATTCTAATCACATGAAATTAAGGGGTTGATATTATTCATATCTATTTACAGGTAAGCCCATTGACTGAAGTGGAACCTAGGCTTGTATATGGGTTGCAGCATTAAACACAGCCATAGAAGGCTGTAATAGGGAAGTTTCACGATATTCAAAGCCACTAAAATAACACTAATTCAGAACAGGAGTAAAATCCTTCTTCCTTGGGCTTCACTGCTTCAAGCTCACTCATCTATGGGGACAAACCTCAAGAATTGATATCATACTAATTCCATTTCCATTTCCATTTTTTATTTGTATACCGCCTTTTCAAAAAACAAATTTTGCCCAAGGCGGTTTACAACAAACAGAAAAAAAATACAAAGAATTCATCAAATCAATACAATTAAAAAATCAATCTCAATAAATAATCATCACATCAAAGAATACAACAAATCAATACAAGTAAAAAAAAAGTCAAGAAATAAAGGATCAAAAAACATATCATGAACAATGTCCCCCCACCTGTCTTCCCTCTCTAGCTCCCAGGAGGAAGGCATGGCCCACTTGGATGGAAAGGTGGTTAAGTGTCCATTTTTCTTCATACCCACTTCTAGGAAGTGAGTACATGTGAGGAGAAGGCTGAGTTGGGAATGAATGTCTCTTCCTACTTTTTATCCCTTCAGAGGGGATGTAGCACAGCTGGAACAAGTGCAGGGCAGGAGAACGCCGAGCTGGGAGCCCCGTCTTCCCACTTTTATCTCCCCGGAGGAGGCGTAGCACAGTTGGAACAAGTGCAGGGCAGGAGGGGTAATTATTTCTTACCTTTGAGAGACATATATAAAACAAGACCCAATGAAATATGAAACAATTGATTTTTCAAACGTACAAACAAAAAGCCATTTTTGATCTGTATAAACTTATTGGTTCACTCTTGAATAACTTGGATGCTGAGAAGGTTATCCAGAACTATTGAACTCCCAAGGCTTAAAATGTACAGAAGCTGCCTTTGTGTAAATGCAATAGGTGCTTAAAGTGATTAAGACCTAATTCCATCCTACAAAAATAAAACTGAATTTCTCTTTCCCTCCATTGTTGGCAATGGAACCATAGAATGTTGCAGCTGATCAATAATAGCCACTTTCATGACTAAACTGCCATTTCCCAGAGGGCCTGCATAAATCAGAAGACATATTAAAGATCAGAATTCTTGCCAAGCATTTATTTTAGCAAAGGCTTAACCCTAAAATCTCTTTAAAGGATATCCCCAAATCCTATTTGTCGAAATCCGAATGCTGGTGATTTATAATGAAACAGTAAACATATGTTTCTGATTAACTTGCAGATTCAGAAGAGGAAATGAAAGCTTTAGAAGCTGATTTATTGACCAATATGTATGCATCAAAGGTAATGCTTTTTTCTTCCCTCCTCTGGCCTTCCCCATTTTTGGCTTGGAATGCTTTGCTTTTTAAATAGATGGCTTTTACCATATAACACTAAAAGAAACTGTTTTATCAACTGTTGAGTAGGTGAACTACTATAGATCTAGTACAGTGATGGCTAACCTTTTGAGCTTGGTGTGTCAAAATTCACAGGAAAACCTAGCTTAACTCAGGTGCTGTGTCAATTCCAGAAATATCCATAATTTTGTGATATTTGTAGCTCTAGTAAGAAAGTTATATTTTTGATACATGTATTTTATTAAAAGCAAAAATAATTCTTTACATTTGCTAAGTCTTCAATTGAAAGTTGGTATTTTGTACACTTCAAGAACAAGCAAGCACTACATGCCCAGGTGCCAGGGTGACCAGGTGTGTCACCTAAAAGGGCTTGGCGTGTCACCTGTGACACGCGTGTCATAGGTTGGCCATCACCGATCTAGTATGTAATTATGGGATCATGTACCTTGAGGATGATGCATTCTTAGACTGTGCCTAATGAAAGTTAAGCCTTAACTCACAAAAGAATAGAATTTAATTAATATATAAAATTAACATTAAAGTTCAATACAAATTTATTCCAAGAACTTCTACCTAAAGTTGAGCTTATAGCCTAGCAAGTTGCAAAAACGGTGAAAAAATTTCTACAAAAGCACAAAAATCCTTCATTTTTATCTGATAGTTTCAACAAGTTATAGCTAATTTTTCAAATATGGAACAAATATTTAGATGGACAGGTAGTCAAAAAGAGGCACCCAATCAACTTATTCTTCATCTGGGACACTTAGAATGTCATATTTTGCTACCAAAATATTTATTGTGTAGACTAGACTCCCTATTACATAGCTCATCATGTATTTACCAGAAAAAACAAATTAGACTACTGAATTTGATCTAAATTGTCAAGCTCAAATCAATATAATTGTTTTTCAAGAATAACCTAAGATTCATAGGACTAGTACACAAGTAGAGACAAAAACCAATGCTGTTACACTTATAAACTGTAAATACCATTTATCTCTTTCGTCCCCATAAGTAAATATATGTGTTAAGTGTGTATACTTAACTATTTGTTTCTGTTTGGGATGTTTAACAACCGTGAACAGTGATGTGAGGAGTGAGCCGAGGCCTGTGAATTACAGCATCATTTCTTTCTCCACATTCCCATTTCTGCAAGCCTTTTGAGTTTTTGAGAATCAAAAGTGTACATCTACATGGGTGCTTAAGCCTGTATTTTGCATACTTCTGAGCGGGGCTACCCAGAAATCTCTTCCACAAAGAACAGAAACTCAGCTACGTAAAACAGCATCTTCAGCAATGAGGGGGCAGTTGTAGTTCAGTGGTAGAACAAACTCCCTGGAAAGCAGGGGGTTACCAGTTCGATTCTCAGCCCCTCCCTAGAAGTAGGCAATTGCAAAAAAACTGCACAGATGTCCATACTGCTGCCCATGCAGGCATCTAGGACTCAACCACAATTTAGTGGTACAAAACAACCTGCTCTGAAGCCATCTCTTCATACAGAGTAGGGATGTGCAAGAATGTTTTTTTGACATTCTATTTGAGAAGATTTGAATAGTCAAAAATTTGATTCAATTTTTACAAATTAGAATGTAAAAAGATTTGATTCAAATTAAGCAATTTTGAACCTATTCATTCAAATTTTTTATTCGAATTTGCACTTATGAATGTCAACAAGATTCACAGATGTCTGTACAGCTTCCTGACATCCGTACACATCTGGACATGTCCATATGCATCCCATAGTTACCCTGTACGCAACCCATTTTCATCCCATATGAATACGGGAAAGATGTGGATCTTCAAGTACGCATCATGTACAAGGCCATACACATATAAATGTCCAGATAATTCAAACTAATAGATCCAAGATTCAAAATTCAATTTGAATGGCATTCTATTTGGATTCAAATGTTGAAATTTGGCACATTTGATTGAATTTCGAATTCCTATGAATATTTGTGCACATCCCTAATGCAGAGAGGGGGTGTTTTTCCACTGTCACTAAAAGTACCGATTAGGTACCCATAAATGGGTACGTAATGCCATTTTGTACCCATTAATGGGTACTTAATGGGTACTTTTAGTGACAGTGGAAAAACACCCAGGGATGCTTTGTACTATCTGCTATTCGCTAGGCAGGAAACAAGGGACTGATATGGATTCTAGTGAAGAAGAAGAATCTATGCCTTATTCTCACAAACTGATCAGAATCTTCTTCAGTTAATTCTGTTTAATTTGATAGAGGGAAGGAATGGAAGAAGGGGAGCTGTGCAATGTCTGTTCCACCCTGCTCTATTCCCCTTCCTTTTCATTCCGTAACTGCTGTCAAGGATGCCTATCAATTGCTTCATGAAGATGGCAGGAAGAAGCTTTTCTATAATAGCAGCCTTCAGAATCTTCAACAATTCTGACTTTCCTAGGCATAATGTGCTGAGGGTAGTGTGCTGTTGCCAATTTCTACAGCATACATTTGTGCAGCTGTTACCTATTGAACCATGAAACTCAAATAAGACTAATATAGCTCGTTTTAAAAAGTATACATTGGATTTATATACTGTAGACTTCTGAAGACTGTATGAAATTTATAGGTGACTAAAACAATAAAATCAGATATTAAAACCACAGCTTACTTTGGAGCAAGGATTTTTAATTACATAATAAAAACTTGGTGAGATACAAAAAGTTAATGTTTCCATTTAAAAGATTTCAGTTAAATCCATAGTAATGATACATAACCAATGCAATAGCAACTATGGAACCTGAGATAGGTGTGTGCCTACTATGATTCAAGTTCAGGTGTTTGAACCGTCAAAATCATTGACTGTCCTGATTCTAAGGCTTCCTGATTCTCATTTCAGAAAAAGAAGAGTTGGTTTTTCTACCCCACTTTTCTCACCCATTTAAGGGGACTCAAAATCACTGACAAAGCTTTCTATTCTCCCCACAACAGAACACATTGTGAGGTGGGTGGGGCTGTGAGAGCTCAGAAGAGAACTATGGTTAGCTTAGTATTCCCAGATAAGCATCTAGCTCCCTACTAGACCAAACTGGCCCAGAGTTGCACTGGCCTGCTGTAAGCTGATTTTTCAACCATCCAGGTTCTATCTCTTTTTTCCACATAGATGTACTCAAACTGGGCCAATTTCTAGCAGCTCATCATTCAAGCTAACTCTGTACTTCAGCTGTTGAAATTAAAACTGAAAATCAGTAGGGTTTTTTTGGAAGCATTAGCAGAATCCTTAACATGTTCATGGCAGTGCAGAACTCATGCAACACACTTAGATGAAAATGCAGATTTCCAGTTCTGGTAAGTTTTAGCACAACTTGGTGACTTATGCATAACCAGTCTCCAATTACAAATGGAAGCGATGGAAGGATTTAAAGAGTAAAAGTTTGCTTATACTTCATATACACATTTGAAAATAATTTTATTAAATACAGATACATGTATGTTTTATTAATATTATTTCTAAGGTCAATTACAAATAATTCTTGAAATTTTACAGATTATAAAAAAATACATTTTTCTGATATTCCTACTATACCCAATATCATTATATATTGCTCCACTTTCCCTCCCCTCTACTAGGCAACAATCCATGTTAAAGAAACTTTCATGATTCCATTGGAAGACTGTTATTACCATCTTATTCAGTTCTTTGCTTCTTTTGTTTTCCTTCCCACACTCTATTACTTTTTCCCATTTTCGCAATTCTCTTTTATCTTTCATATGCCATTCTTCTTTCCATAAGGAAATGCAATTTTAACTGGTCTGCAATATAATGAAATTGTTTTTCCAGATGGATGAATTTTTTCATTCACTTGCCAAAACCACCTGAGCAGCCAGTACTGTTATTATATACTTACCCTCTTTACTAATGTTCTCACCCCTAATGCACTGAATAAACATAATTCCTTAGCTAAGTTAGTAGGTAGTCCCACAGTTTGTCCAATCTCAATTCCAATTTTCTCCCATAATTCTTTTACACTTACACAGTCCCACCAAAGATCTAGGGTATGTATGAACCCTTAATTCCACCAATCACCAATTAAGAAGTTGAATGATGTCACTGAGAATCTTTAAGCTCAGTTCTTTAGTTCTATTATATATATCTTTACAGTTTTCTTAATATTATCTCCTCTATCAGTTTTAGTAATTTCCAAATCACCCTTCCATACCCTTGTTAAACTTATGTCTATGTTATTTAAACCTCCCTGTGTCTTTCTATTTAGTTTTGCCACATGTTTCTTTTTAGCCCCCTACTTTCAAATGGCTCATCTGAACTTCTTGACTAAACAACTAATAATTTATTTAGAATACTCCATTACTATTTTTTTCTTTTTGTCAATGTTTCCAAACCAGTACAGCTGTCCTAAATGCTCCATATCAACTTTCTAATATTTTAAAAATAATTTTATCAAATAACACTTGTTTATTCCTCTCGATACATACCAATTTCTTATTTTCATTAAATTCTACATCTATCAGTTTTGTAATATTAGATGTATCCTTGAAAAATGATCCAAACTGAGCATTTCCTAGCCTCCCTTTTCCTGAGGGCCAATTACCACAGCAACAGTCATATACTGCTGCTACAGTCACATACCTGGAAGCAAATATCATGGAATGGAGTGGAATCTATTTGTGAATAGCCATAAGCAAGATTTTGGTTTAAGTTGGCTCACTCCTTTTGATTTATAATCCAAAGAATTGTTGCCATTATATTATAAACCCAATTTATGATAAATTGAACATAGAGAATGACAACACTTCCTATAGTCCACCTCATCTCTTTCAAAAAGCCAAAGTTTTTCCTGTCCACAGACAATCCGATGAAATAGGTAGATAGCATACTTTGAAAAATATGCCATTTTTCTGCACAAACATGGAGCAGGCCTTGTTCACCTTGAAAGCAGCTTTATGGCTCCATTTTGGAGTTCAGAGGTATTCAGTGGTATGACAGATGAGACATTTTCACTGAGGGTAGGGAACTGTGCCCTTCATGCAAAGGCCCTTCTGTTGGTGATCACACCCTTTGCTAGAGGGCAGGTACACTTGTTGTGAATCACCTCTTGCCTCTGCAAAGAGAAATGCTGCCTCCAAAGACACATCCAGGGGCACCCTATCTGCTAAATGGAGACTTGGCTTATATTAAGGAATGATGCAAAACAGAGAAAGGTTTATATTTTATATTTTCTATACACAGTCTAGAAATTTTATATTATTCCTGGTAAAGTACTCATAGTTTTTGAGATGTTTTATAGAAAGAAATCATACTTAGTTGTTGAGAAAGAATTTAAGGTGAAAAAAGGGTCAGAGTCATGCAAAATGTAAACAGTTGTGCCATGTTACAGAATCATTTCTCCTGTTTAAAATACCATTGATATTAGAAAAACACGAGCTATTGCCACAAAGTATTTCCATATTTTATTTTAAAGTAGAGAGCAACCATGCAGTGGGAGGGCCTGGAAATATTAAGGCCAACTATGTTATAAACCTTTTAAAATAAAACCAGTTCAAGTGTCTAATATTATAAGAACAACACACTCCAGTTATTTCCTTTAATGACAGCAATTACTGCTATAACACATATGGAATTCATGTACAGGATATAGTTTAAAGAAACAGCCATCTAATACCCCCCCTCCACCCTCCCAAAAAAGGTAAGGCTATGTCCCTATAGCAGCAAAAAGGGATCAAAGGGATCTGAGAGATACTGTAATTGTGTATGGCACCCATGTTCTCATCCCAATTCTAACCCACCTTTTAAAGTCTAGAATGTTCACGGGAACAACCTGGCATGTGAACAATTCTACTTGCCAACCATCTTTAACTCACTCTAATGCTGCTTTGTCCAAAGTAGTGGTGGGGTCTGCTTTAGACTGCACTAGTATGAAATGACCATGGTGTCGCATGGTGAGCTTGGTCTCTCCCTAACTTCAAAGCCCAGTTTGAAGTAACAGTGCAACTCTATTTTGAGATGTTCCAGAAATTGTTCTGGAAGTTGCTTATTTTCAGTACATATACAGTGTATTAGGGCTGTGCAGAGAAAAGGGCTGGTAGGTCACTCACACAGCAGCCAACCTTCTCAACAGCATTTAAGAACAGATATCTTCAGTATCCTTTTCCCGCTGTGCAGGAAAAGATACCTCTGAAAACATTTGAAGGCTTTGAAGTTAAGCTATGTGCTTGAGGGCGCTACATGTATTTAGACATCATGCTACTTTGACTTAAAAGGCCGTAAATGACTCTGTCCCCAAATATCTAAAGGAATGCCTTCTCACATATTGACCTGCCTATGCCTTAAGATTTGGAGGGGAAGCCCTCCTGGTTGTCCCACCATCCTCAGCAGCAAAATAGGTGGGCACCTGGGAGGGCCTTCTCAGTTATGGTCTGAGGCTTTGGAATAGTCTCCCCCTTGTGGTGCATCAGGCTCCTTCAATGTATATGTTCGGGAGGGTGATGAAGATGCACCTCTTTGCCCTGGCCTTTGGTTAAATGGGAACACACTTTCCCTTCCCACTTGCAGACACTGTTTTAATATATGCAGTCATTGTTTTAATATATTTGATTAAAAATGTTGTTACTCACCTTGAGACCTTCGGGTATAAGGCGGGATATATATATAAATACTTGAACCTTCACAAAACCTTCTCTGCTTCTTATGTGGAGGCAGCTGAAAACTGAGTTCACATGTAGCATGTAAATAAGTTCAAAAGCTCCTAAGAAGTGGTTGAATATGGCCCTCATGCTCTTACTCCATCTCTAATCCACCTTTTCTACCCTAAAATGTTTGTGGGAGGGAAGGGGGGCAAACTGATATCTGAACAATCCCACCTGTGAACCATCTCTTTGTCTCATTTCAGGCTCTGAGGTTTTGTTTTGTTTTAATTCTATGTGAATGCCATCTTAGTCATGCATTATGGTCCTGATCCAACATTTTCACTATTCCTGAGAACCTTCACATTCTGAAATGTGAACATCATTTACTAATGTTTGTTTAGACAAGCTGATGTCTACATGTATTCAGGGACTTTGCATTATTAATTATAAGTTCTATTCACTTTTTGTGCTATACTCTAGTCCAACTGAACAAAGTAAAAGATCCTCTTTAGGCTTCATTTCATCAACTTATGAAAAATTAGGAATACAGAAGAGATTGGGCCTAAATTTGTGGAGCAGTATTATAGTCATTCTAATGCACTTCTTATTGGGACAAGAATTTCTTGCATAGGACTTTTGTTTTAAAAGGTTTCTGGCGGTATAAGGAAAGTTTTCAAATACAAAAGAGTGACTGTGCTTAATTATCTTCTGACATAAATATTCAGGTGACATTCTAAACATTGATGTGGAATGGAGTTTCATTGCCGTCTTGTTTTACTTCCAGAATCTAGTCATAACTTTATCTCAAGTGGAATAATTAAACTGTCAAATTGTTCTACAAGACTAGGATAGGTTCATTTTCAAATAACCTTGCTTTGAAATGTCTTTCCTAATTACTGGAGTTTGCTACAACATGAACAGAGGATGTCAACAAGCTGTCCACTGCAATTCCAGAATGGAAATTGTTTAATTATATTAGTTAAATTAATAGTCTGAATGCTGTGGTTGTTATTAGCTTATGTAAATGACATAATGGATGCAGCATCATTATAGAGAAACTGTCTGTCTTAAAAGTGGCACTACACATTTAGAAAAGAAACTTGATTTGGGATTTGGGCAAATTTGCTACTTCCCATGCCAAGTCATACGCTGGGTTCTACTTGTTAAATATACTTCCATTTGAATGATTTATCTATTCTATATTTCAGATAAGACATTGCAAGTGCATATCTTTTCTTTCTTTCATATTTCTCCCATATTTGTGACTTCTTGAGCGTCTTCATTCGGAATGTTACTTTTTTGGGAGGGAGGAGAAATTTGGAAAGTTTATTTAGGCAAATGGCCTATTTTATTAAGGGCCAATTTCTGTTTAATTTTAAAACTGTCTGGAATAGGAAACATGAAAGTTATAGGGAAGAAAAAGTAAAGGAAGGAGTGATTTTTATTTTTGAATTTTTATAGCTTACCTTAGCATCCAAGATGAAGAAGGAGCAATTTCCCATCTCCACTAGTTCTTCACACCATGGCACCATTACGACAGGCAAGAGAAGAGGTCATCTTTTGAATGGAAGGCTAAGAGACACCATTGGGGCAACTGAAGCAGTGGGCTAATGCTACATGGCTTACAGAGTCTCCTAGACATCAATGGAACACTACTGTGAGGAATGCTGGTCACAGTAGGAATGCATTCATCCCATCTGCTTCTTTGAGCACCAGAAATATGGCTCAGAGTCATCCATTTTAAGTGTTCCAGATAGTGGCCTGAATGGCAATAGCACCCACTGAGTTGCTTCTTCTTTCTAACCCAGGCCAGAGATCTTTTTTCTGAGAACTGAAAATTGAGAATTACCAATGACTCACATTTTTATTGGGCTGGGATAGTTGGTAGTTAGTGAGTATATGTGCACACAAATCTCTCTGAAAACCTATTATTTGAACACCCAGTTTCTGGGTAGTTTGAGGGGAGGGTCCCCTAGATATGTCCATGGCTGGAGGCTATATCTCACATTGTTTAAGGTAATTTCCTAATAGCTGATAGCTTCATGTGAAGAAGGCAGAAGAATTAAGCAGGATTCAAAATTCAACGGTCATTCTCCTCCTTCCCGCAGCTGCATGCTGTTACCGCTATATATGTTATGTGTTTGCCTTTGCGAACTGTCCGGTTAAAATATGAAGTCTCCCCAAGGACAGAACAAAGTTATGATTTTTACCTTAATTTGTTGAATACACCTCTATCATTACCGTGCCTGTGAACTTATAATCCAGGCAAAAAAGCACTATGTCTTTATTTCACCTGCTTTCTTGAGAGAAGGCAGGTGGAGATGAAGTATTGCCAAGAAAAATATGGATGTTTTCTCCCAGAGGTGATCAGGGCAGTCCAGTACACTCCAGGATGCTGCATTTGTACACTGAGGTGACACCTGTCCCAGAATAGCCCTGAGTGTGCATGGCTTGGGGCAATCTCAGTAAACTCTCAGATGCAGCATTTGCACTACTTTCTTGTATGAATGGTGGGGGTGCAGGGCATCACAATCACCATAGCACTGGGCCATTGCTAGGGCAATGATAACTATGATAACTATTTAATCAATGTTCTGGGCATTTTGAATATTTCAGATAAACAAGGCAAAGATTCCTCAGTGGAAAATGACCCTCCTAAATATCTGCGATCTTTTAAGCAACATCAACAACCCAGAAGAAGATGTGAGAGACCCTGATGAAGACGATCTCCTGACACCAAGACAGTTCCCTGCTACTCTTGATGGCTTCAGTCTGGAGGCAATGGTGACATTGTACAAGCTTCAGAAAGTTTGTCACAGTAGAACCTTTCAGCCATGGGAGGTAAAGTCAGCTGTCATAGTCCCTTGACTCTCTAGTTCTGTGTAATGTTCACTGCAATACTACTGAACTGCACAGGTGTTGGAGCTCAACATGATCTAGAATAGGGGTGATAAAATTTTGGCCCTCCAAATGTTGTGTCTTGAATGGAATGAATGAATGGCAGGAAACTGAATTACATAATGTTGTGATAGATCTGCTGCACTTTAAGCAAATGAGATGACACTTCTGTCACCCAAAGAAAAATGGGTAGCAAAAAATTGACATACATTTTCACAACCAATCTCTTATTTGGCTAATGCCTCTTTCTACACCTTGTCTGGGGAAAGGTACCTTTATTAATTTGGTTTATTCATATGCCACTCTTTAATTCTAAACATTATTTTAGAGTGGCTTACAATATATGATGCCTGACAGATTCATCCCTCATTATCACATTTTTAAAAACTATCTGACACATCAGGAAGCAAGGACTGGAAGGTAATGAGAGAATCTAATAGCAGGATGGGTATGTTATCTTCAGCCTGCAGCCAGGCAGTGAAATGGCTGCATGGGTAGCTGAAGATGTGATTGCTGTAGGGCACATGGAGTTTCCTGAATCTATGTTGAGAGCTTCAAATACATTGCTGCTGCTTCTTATTAAACAGGGATGAACACACATTTGCACATAATACTATCTGCAAAAATTAAGAGTTTTTTTTTAAAAAAAAGTTCAAATGAAGGTAGAAATACAGCAAATGTAATTTTTGTTTCCAGTCTTCAGCATTTCTGGCTGTGTCATTTTTGGCAACATACTGACTTCTGTCCACTTCCTGTGGTGCTTCTGTGTGCACCAATAAAAATGGTGCTCTGAATACTGGAATAGTGGATTGTATGCCTTCTGCACACAACCTGCTGTATTAGGATGCAAACTGTGGTAGGCTGGTGGACTACTTTGGCAAGATTTCTTGGCAAACCAGAATAGAATGCCATTTTGGGGTCCTATAGAGCCTCTTGTTCCATCCAATGCAGATGGAGGCCATGTCTTCACGGCAACCTTATTTCGCTTTCCCTAAACTGAGATAACAGAACCGGATGCAAACACGAATTTGCCTGTTCCCATTACTTTCAGCTTAATCGCGTTCAATCCGGATTCTGAGGATGTATGTGACTCAAGGGGGGACTCCAGTGGCTACCTTTTAAAAGCCACTTTTCGGGGCTGCCCTGTCCTCTTCCTCCTGGCGTGAACGTACCACCCATAACAGACCCCTTCACGGAGCCTAGCTGAGGGGGCTGCCTTGCCTGGATGGAGGAAAAACGGCACCAGGCAGGCAGCGATTCTTTTCCCTCCTCTCCCGATTGCTCAGGGCACACAGCAGCAGCGGTAAGTCAAGCCTCTTTCGTCACAGCTAAACATTCATACATCTCTCTAAACGGCAGTTGCTTTTGTTTCTTTTCCCTTTTTAGAAGGTCAGCACTTTCAATAGCAAGATGGTTATCAGGTGTGAATTGCTTGTTTGCTACAGTGGATTGCTTGGATTGCTATTCGGGCTGCTGCTGCTTTTACAGCTTGCTTTGGAAGCAAGCTATTGGGGGAGGGAAACTCTCATCTCTTAACACGGAAGGGTTCCCACAGTAAAAAATGTAAAACATTTCAAGTGCATGAACCGGAGTGAGACCTGTTGAAATCAGGATTGAGATTCATCATGCTTTGGGGTGGTTTAACATGGGGAAATGGTGTTAAGCCAAACTGCCGTCTGGACTCCGAGGATTCAAAACATTTTGAATTCAAGATAAGGTTGCCGTGAAGACATGGCCAGAGTGCTCTATGAGGGCCTGAGCCTGCTCTTTTTGTCACTTACTAGAAGGCAGGCCTCTGTAGCTCTTCCTGAACTGTGATAAAGATAAACACAGAAGAGGCCTGAGACTGGACATTTCCCCAATTGGTTACTGATATAGATGTTAAAGTATGTCTCTACATATGTATAAGTGCCATCTGGATCAGGGGAAATTGTTGAGATATGCTAGTGAATTTATAATCACTGATTAATGTATAGTTCTTAGTCCTAATTTTAGCAGAAAACATTGGCACATTTGCTTGTTTGGTTACCCCAGTCAGACTATTTATTATTAAGCAGAGTGTGCACAGCTGGAAATCCTAACTCCAGTAGCTGGAATTCAAATTTAACTGTAGTGATAAGAGTTGTGGAGATTGTGCACTTAAGATTAACTAACTATGGCTGTTTCTGCAGCAACCCAGAAGGCATCTCCTTCTGGTCCAGAGCTTGCTTGTTCTGAAAGTTCTCTGGCTTCTTTGCCTGGCAATATTTTGAAAGATTCAGGCAGTGGACCCAGCAGTGAAGATGCAGCCTATTATTGAAAAACATACTGAGATAAATAAGACCTATTCTAACTCTTGGTTGGAGGAAGAAGAAGGAAGTGTCTGTGATGTGAGCAGGAAGTTACCAGGAAATAGGTGTCTAGGGTGAAGGGTCACAGAAGAGAGACACAGAATTAAGGTGGTTGTATTTATTCCTTTGTGGTTATTTGAGATTTTTGTGCTTCAAAAGACAATGCCAGTGGAATTGCATCTCCAGCACAATACACAGAGAAAAAGGAGAAAGGGAAGAATATTTAGAAAAGTAATTCCATAGAAAAAATAATGATCCCATATTTTCTTTGTATTACCAGCAGTTGCTTCCTCAAGACATTTATAACCAAGAAAATTCAAGTCAAGAAAAAGATCTGATGAAAAGAAAAACCCCTTACATTCTGAAGCGGCAATTGCACGTTAACAAAGCCCGACGACCATACATACTGAAAAGAAGTTCATACTACTGACTCGGTTGAAGTAGTGTTTATTTAGTTTAAAAGTAATTGTGATTTATGGTTACCTTTTTTCAACCTTCAATCTTATTTGTGTGGGGAAACAAGTACTATTGAAAGTGATTGAGAAAGTAGCATAATTTTGTCTTTTTTGCCACTGTTGTTTCTTGATTGTGATTTTTTCCTACTTAAAAATAATTGGGCTAATACATTTACAAATAAATCTAGTTTATAAGCATTATGTATAGTATTGTACACTAATAAGAATTTGGATGAATTGGTTTGTACTACACTACACATCAATTTCAGCAAAAAACAAAAACTAGATTGTGCCAAAATCTAACAAGGATGCTTTATACTCCAAGGTACACTGAATTATCCTCAAAACACAGCAGAGCTCTTACAAAGTAACTCATAATACACAAAACGCAGATTAAGATGAAAAACATTCAATGAAAGTTATGTGTATCTTAATTTTCAGTATGCTAGCTAGGACCATGAGACAAGGAAAGCAAAGAAACCTCTCCTCGGTTGGTTACAAATGATGCCTGGCAGTAACGGATATAGAAGAATGACACCAAGGCCTTCGATTGGACACTGAATTCTCCAGTTTTGCAGACATCTTACATGCCCTACTACAGCTCTAGGCCCAGGCAAATTATTGGTATTTATGATGTATATCTCTAATACGTTTGCTCAGATATGTATCTCCCACTCTGTCCACCATGACTAAATGCATTCATTTATTACTTCTTTAAAATATTTTAACATGTTCATTGAATATATATCAATTTATGTGCCCAGGATTACACTTTAAATACATAATTAGCATATAGCTTCCATATAAGAATCAATGAGTCATGGCTGACTCCTGGTTGACTGCTTGGATACCTCCACAGAGATACTAAAGAGGTTTTTCATTGCCTACTTCTGGGGAGAGGCTGGGGATCAAACCAGCAACCATCTGCTTTGTAGGCCATTTTCATTAGTACTGATTAATGAAAAGAGTTTGGAAACTGAACAATTCAAAGTCAATAGAAAGCAATGGGATTATTTTCAACATATATTTAAAAAAAAAATAGCAAAAGCTGGGTTTGATGTCTTATGCCCCTCCTTTATTTTGAGGTCTTGGTTAGGAACAATAAGTAAACACCGTACATTTTTATTTTTTACTTTTTTAAGTAACTGGAGCAGGAGGAAGAGTGGGTAAAGAGATGGGTTGTCTTCATCAACCACTAAATGAATAAAGTGATAGTGCTTGATGCACCTCAGAAGAATGCTATTCCACAACCTGGGGCTATCACAGAAAAGGGGCCTATTCACACTTAGGCCTCTAGTATGCAGTTAGGATAGCTCTAGTACAGATACTCTGTACCAGAGCTGTCCTAGAGCTGCCCTATTTGCATACCAAAGGCCTAAGTGCGAATAGGCCCAAGGTCTCTTCACAAGTCCCAACAGCTTTGGGTTATGGAAGTAAAGGTGATGGAATTGGAAATCATATGCTGTGAAAAATGAAGTTTAAATTTAGCTACTTTTTTGTTAGTGTCTCCATATAGATTTCCAGGGGGTGTTGCCTTGTTAGAAAAATACATTGGAGCAATTAAGAAATTTGTGGTGTATAAATATAAAACAAAACAAATCCTGCACATTTATTTTTTTGTGAAATGTATACATATACACACATTCATGCAATGGGTTTATACAATCTTACTAAAACTGTACACAACACTTGTAAGTCTTTGGCCCATGGATAACAGGATGGATAAGAAATGGTAGAAAACTCAATTTGAATGTCATGGCTAGTGATCTGGTTCAAATGAGGAACCTTTGTAGACTTTGTCCTAAGCATGATCAGGATCGCATATTTCATGGTTCTGCATGTACTAGTAGGATATCATAGCTATCTCCTATCACAGTAAAATGGAGGTCTATTGGCAATGTTTAATACTAGGTTTTGTGGTCAACAAGTGAAACTTCCATCCACAATCAAAGCACTGCTCATTAAATGCTGATAGTGGGTTTCCATCTTGTCTTTCCAATGTGCCCCACTACACCCGACTTGGCTCTTCTCCCTGGAAATGGCTATGGAACAAATCATGATGAGACATATCCATGAAAAACCTCTTCAGACTTTGAAGAAGAGCACCTGAGGCGGGTGGTCAGTTTACTTCTCATGCTGAACTGCCCCCCAAAGCTAGCTTGAGGGCTCTAAGGTCAGACTAATATTTCCTACTCAGAAGTAAACTTGCCCCTTTGTTTCAGACTGCGCTGGCCATATAGCCACAGGGCAACCAGTGTGTTTGCTGTCAAAGAAGCAGGGGGAAAAAAGCCTCCACATGAAGGTGTTTGGCAGCCACTGACCTGACCAGGGCAGTGAGCATAAGAACAGACGTCCTGGGTGGCTATTCCATATGAGCAGTGACTTCTCCATCAGGGCCTCTTGACAGTGGTGCCATCTGAATGTGGCCTTACAGTTACATTCTCAGTTCTGAAGCACACTGATTTATCTGAAGAAATAGGCAAGCCGGACCTGAAGGGGAAAGAGCGTAAACCTCTCTGTATGAATGGGATATTCACAAAGGATGTGCAAGCTTTGTGGAGGAGAAGATTTCAACAGGAATCCAGGTGAAATCAGATCTCGTCTTCCTCAGAAAAATAAAAACAAAATTAAACAAAAATCCTTCTGTTATTCTAGGCGAATAAATCACAAAGAGTATGTATGCTATAACACTAGCTCTATCCATGTACACTTACTTGAACACATCTTTCAGGACATTGTGGAATTGCAAGCACAAGGTAAGGTTATTTATTTCATTCATTTTCTAGAATGCCCACCCATTGCAAATTTATTCTATACACATATCTTAAGTGAAAAGTGAATGCTATAACATTGGAGATAGAATTAACATATCTCCAATATAAGAACTTTGAGGCAACTTAGGGACAGTTTAAAGATGGTTTGCACATGTGATTGTCCATATGCCAAAGTGCCTCTTTCCTCAATCCTGAACATTCCTGGCTAGATAAGGTGAAGTTGTTATGAGTACACAAGGGCCATGCCACCATCTCTAAGGCAGTTCTGAGCTTCTTTTTCTATACATATGAATGCAGCCTCAACCACCCAATCATAGCATCCAAAATCAAAAGGACAGATGAGATTAGAGGCTTTGAACATGGTGATAGGATAGCTTGTCTGTAAAGCTTTGCCCAACCTGTCAACACTACATAAGTAACATGTACATAACATACTACATACAGCATACCCAACTTTCATGGATTGTTAGGTGCATATGGAATTCTGAACAAATAATGTAGATGTTGGCCACAAAAGCTTGGTCTATTCTGCGTGCTTAAGGCTGCATCCAGACAGGATAAAAATACTCATGTAATATGTAACAGCTTTCAAGCCAGACAAGTTTACAGATTCTCCATTGCACAGTACCCAATTATAACCCAATACTTTGATATAAGAAAAAAGAAAAAAGTACTTACAAGGACTTTTACTGTGGAATATCCCATTCCTTCACATTTCCCCTGGTGTTTGGGTGAACTGCATGAGAACTTGTCTTCCCCCAAGAAGCAGCAGACCTTTCAGACAGAGAGGGGCTGAGCATGTGAACAAAAGAATCTGCTCTACCACAGTAGAATATGTCAAACAGTTCAGAATGTTATGTTATCAGGAACTGAAAAGTCACAATGAGTCAGCAACTCATGACTCAGAGTCTTGTGATTCAGATGACCCAGAGTCTTGTGATTCCAGGTGAGTCCCCATGATGAAAATACTCTGAGGCGTACCTGAGTTTGCCTTGGAGAGTCCCCACCCTGAGTCTCATTCCGTTGCAGTAATTAGATGACATCTTTCCGAAACCTCATGACGTGCAGTTTGTGGGCTATAAAAATAGCTCTGTGTTGAACAAGGTTTTTGTCTTTAGTTACGGCTGTTTAAAGAGAAGTTTGTATCAGAAAAGATTCAGAAATAAAATTGCTGAACCTTCCAATGAAGAAAGAAATACTTTGTCTCTGGATTTATTTGGTTGAATGACTGTCCAGCTTATCTCTGAGATTGACAAATGATCTGACTCCAGTCCAAATTTGCTGCACTACCTGACAGAATATTTAGTATATGGGGATAAAGCATTTTCCATACAGAAGGACTTTATTTCAAAGTAAAGGTAAAGTGCACATTTTAGCAAGTTTCTGGAGACACCCAAAGTCACCTCATTCCAGCAATCCTGTGATCCCTCCTCTAGAAGCTTCATTAGGATGTGATTTTGTTTTAAGCCTTGTAATTTTTTTGCATGTTTTTAGTACAAACATATTATTTTGCACATGTGCATCTGAGTGTCAGATCTCATTTAATACAAGTGTTATAAAATGAATATACAGTACCATTATACAATTATGCAAGTACTGTACAGTGAATGTTATACATTATAGCCATAGGTCTAGTCTCATTAGGCTGGAGGAAATTAGGCTAAGGCAAATTTTGTGCCTTATAGATAGTGTAACCCTGCAGTTTCTTCATTTGTTTAATATATATTTAAAATATACATGCATAATTCCTCTTGGAGTGAATTGAGCCTCTAGGAAATCTTTGTGTAGGTGTAGAGAGACCATACTTAATCACAAAAGACCATGACTTATTTTATAATAACTACTTCTTTATATATGGAGTTACATGTTGCTGTCAAATCAACAATAGCTGCAAAGAAAAAATATATTACCATGAAATGTTTGTAGATTTTGAAATCATGTCTTGACAATTTTGCAGGCTTTGCCAAGGTGACCCAGTTCAACTAAAATGGAAAACGTTGGCTCCCTTTCATGAAAGTGAACTACCTCTTTTTTAATGCATGACAGTAAGAGAATGAAGTATTTCATATCTTATTTTAGATAACTTGGTAACTCAATTATGCCTGAATGTAAGTGAGGCAGTGGAAAGAGACTGGTGAAATAAATTATGATCAGATCATTACTTCAGATCTTTTTCTCACAGATAGTATCACATGGAATGGTGAGATGGTGGCCAGTGTCTGCACAACAAGTGCTGGCATCATCCTCAATTTACGTGGGAGCTGTTGCTGGGACAGTTCATCTTGGACTGTCCACATTGCCATAGCAATGGCCACAGCAACTTCCACTGTGCTATAGCAAGCACAACACACCATTCAAGTATGCAGCTTCATCTGTGATGTGACATGCTGTCGCACAGCCCTGACACCCCACCCCCACACAGTGTCTGCATAAAGAGGTAGTGCTATGCTGCATCGAGGAGTTTACTGGGAGTATCCTAGGAAGTCCCAGTAAAGCTATGGAGCAGTTTTTGCTGCTCACAGCTACAGAGGATTGGAGTACTCCCAGTGTCCAGACAAGAACATGCAAAAAAGCTCTCAGATTTTTTTTATCTGAGTCAGCTACAATAGGAATAAATCACAGTTTCAAATGGAATGGCAGTAGTGTCCAAAAACACATACTCAGTAGTGTGGTGGAGCAGGAATAGAAGAACCATTGGCAAGATCTGTAAGGCATGTGTTACTTCACATCATGCTGGGCTAGGATGGATTGAATGATCCAACCCAAGATGGGCAGGACAGTCAGTGGACCACACATGACAAACTGCCCACATTGCGGTCAGCCCATACAGTCTCAACTTCAGAGGCTGGATGAAAGTTCCCAGCCTTCAAAGTTTCTAGCTAGGGCTCATCTGGCTGGGTGCACAGAAGCAGAACAATCTCAGGGCTGTGAAATGACACTCAGTAGACAGGATCAGCTGGTTGTTATCATTTGCATATAAGAGGATGATCCAGTCCACCACCAAAGAATGCTTCAGTACCCACCTTCAAGTGGCCCTCTGTTGGAGCAAGCTACAGAACCACTTTCTTATCAGGGCTCACTCTAATGTCACATCCATGCCACATCACCTTCTGGTATGCCAGTCCACAATGTGGACACAGAAGGGCTGTTGTCATGGGCCAGTAATCCAGTGCAGATGTTGCCATTGTCTCTCTGTTTCTTCTCTATCATAGTATGACAGAATCTGCATTATTGTGGTTCCTACCACTGAAATGCTTGCTCCTACTGTAAAAGTTAGAAGTGTGCTCTCTGCATGTTCCCACCACCCACAGCAGCACGTGTAAATGTTTTGGAAGGTACAGAAAGTGGCTGTTGATGTCCACCATTTTTCTGTGCCTGATGATTGCCATGAGATGGTAGAATGGAGACAGTGCTGTCAATGTACTTTCTCTCGCTTTGCAAGGAAAGTGCTTCTGACAGCAGGCTGTGAGCTTAACAGGCACGGAATTATTCACTCCCTTGTCCTTTGAGCCCCCCAAGACACCAATTCAGCACTGTCTGGATCCTGTCTAAATTATGCTTTGAGCACAGCTGACAAAAACTAACAGGGAAAATTCTCATTCTCTTTCCTTTCCTAATTCATTATGTCTAAAGCCACTTTAAGAACTGTTTAGCTATATTCTTTTCTTTTGTGTATGTGATTGAGAGTTCCTGTTCTGGTAGGGTTTTGGATTTCAAAATCTATTTTTCACAGTTTTCAACAATATACACACCAGGAATATAATGGGTACAGATTGATATACTCTATTGAAAAATGCTGTGTGTGCCAGGTGTAAAATCCAATAAAGAGTAAATCACCGATAACAAAATAGTTTCAAAGCTGTTCACTTAACTGGACTAGTTCTTTTCTCATAGGAACTTGGCCACACACTGCATGGAAAGAACATCTCTGACTAATCTATCTTAAAATTTTATGAGGACAAAAATGAATTTAATAGCTTTTTTAGAAAGTGTTTGCAGGTAAGCCTGGATCTATTTTAGCTGCTCTGAGAATGCAAAACTGGTTCCAGTATTGGATGCACTATGTGTCTTAACCCCCCCCCCCCCCGAATTCTGAGGCACCATATTTAAGGATCATATTGTCATGCTTGTATCCTTCTTATGGGGTTGTGATGTCCAGTAGTCTGATTTTTGAGGACATTTCTTATATTCTTGTAAGCTGTAGCAAAGCCTGTGTGCATGAAATAGTCTGGAAAATTAGGGCCTTGCATATGCAATCTCACAAAATAGACAAAGCTATATACATCTAATTTCTCATGTGCTCTAAAGTTCTGTCAATCAATAGTGGCAACGGAGTGTGTTTGGAGTTGTGTAGTGCTGATGGCAACTCAATGCTAACACAACAAAGTACTATTGGGGTGAGGGGACTGGACCCCCACCCTGATGAAGCCAAGGCATTTCCCAGCCAGCATTCACCTCCACCTCTGCAGTCATTCTGGTAGGAAAAGGAGAAGCTGTGAGCTACCCTTTTTCCTTAAAGCTGCTGAAGAACTTTAACTTCTAAATACAAGTTTTTATTGTAAAGAAACCTTGTTTCCCTTGCACACTGCTGAAGGAAATTGGAAGCTACATTGTCCTTAGAATGGTATCATTTCTACTCTTGCTCCACACTTTCCCTTTCCCCCTCCCAACTTGCAGTCAGAACAAAGCAGAATGGGGGGGTGGGAGGAGGGGAGAGGGGACCATCCTAGGCATGGTGACAAGCAAAGTACAAAGTGCCCTTGGTTGTAGCTTTCTGCCAAGCTTTCCCCTCCTCGCAAATATTAACCTCCTGGGAGTGAAAAGGGATGCAAGGAAGGGGGATTGTGTGTGTGCCACCCACAGCCAGACACTGGGTGGAAGCCTGGATCCCCCCTCCCAGGGGGGTTCAGCCCCCTCTAGCCCGATTCTGTGCTCATACAGGACAAGTGAAAATGGACTGGCTCTCCAGGATGGCTTGAGTCCTCTGTAAAAGTGGACTCCAGAGAAGCTGGCTTGAGGACAGACAGTCTCCCCCCAAGACGATCCCAGGCAAAAAAGAATCTGAACAAGGCTACAGCAAGGTGACCAGAGGATACCCTGAACTATACTGGCTCTAGTCCAGCAACATATTCTCACGGGGGCCAACTAGCTGTACCTGGTGCCCACCAGAAGAATACAAATGCATGGCTTGTTCTGCCTGCAGTTTTCCAGCAACTGGACTTCAGAGACATGCTACCTTCTCCTGTCATCAGGGCTAATAGCTACTGATGGCCTGACTTCCATGAATTGATCCAAACTTTGTTAAAACAAAACAAAACATCCAAGAAAATAGCCAACGTGACATCTTATGGGATGGCAAGGAATGGTTCCTCCTTCCGCATATTGCCTGGAAGGAAGGTGCTTCTTTCTAAAGAAGTGCCTTCAGAGCGGTGAACCTATTTGGGAGATCTTTTTTCTTCTTCCTCCTAAAGAGCAGGGAT
Source organism: Aspidoscelis tigris stejnegeri (assembly GCA_023333525.1). NCBI lineage: Eukaryota > Metazoa > Chordata > Lepidosauria > Squamata > Teiidae > Aspidoscelis > Aspidoscelis tigris. The sequence continues at coordinate 45,429,489 of JALMGA010000005.1, read as the reverse complement.
TACACATTTCTGGCAAGAATTAATGGGTGATTCAACTTGGAGTCATGCAAAATTCATTTCATTTCATTTACAAAAGGAGGCTCAAGGTGGCTGACAAAGCACAAAGCATAACACACACACACACTGTGACCTCCTCCTCTTGCTGCTCCACAGGGAGTGTGTGCAAGACTGGGGGGGGGGGGCAGAGTCAGTTCCAGCTTGGGTGAAGTGGAAGCAGGAGCTTTTCTCAGAGCACACGGCGAGAGATAGAAACAGGAAGTTTTTCTCAGAGCACACGGCGTGAGATAGAAACAGGAAGTTTTTCTCAGAGCACACGGCGTGAGATAGAAACAGGAAGTTTTTCTCAGAGCACACGGCGTGAGATAGAAACAGGAAGTTTTTCTTAGAGCACACGGCGTGAGGTAGAAGCTTTCTCAGACCAATCAGAGCAGCGGACCAATAGGAATTAGCCACACCCTCAGGGAGGAGGAGTTACTCTGCTCAGCAGGGCTTAAATAGAAGCTCAAGTGGGGGGAGTTAGTCAGTTCCAGCTTGGGTGAAGTGGAAGCAGGAGCTTTTCTCAGAGCACACGGCGAGAGATAGAAACAGGAAGTTTTTCTCAGAGCACACGGCGTGAGATAGAAACAGGAAGTTTTTCTCAGAGCACACGGCGTGAGATAGAAACAGGAAGTTTTTCTTAGAGCACACGGCGTGAGGTAGAAGCTTTCTCAGACCAATCAGAGCAGCGGACCAATAGGAATTAGCCACACCCTCAGGGAGGAGGAGTTACTCTGCTCAGCAGGGCTTAAATAGAAGCTCAAGTGGGAGGAGTTAGTCAGTTCCAGCTTGGGTGAAGTGAAAGCAGGAGCTTTTCTCAGAGCACACGGCTTAAATAGAAGCGGCCCGCGCGCCTAACGGCGCGCGAAATTAAAAAAAAAAAACACCAAAAAAACAAAAAATTAAAAAAAATACAGTGGGATAAAAAAAAATCATTCATACCTTAGCACCACATCTTTAAAATCCTTACCCTAAAAGCAATATGGAAGGCGAGAACACCTGTATTGTCACGTGCAATGTATGCGGCATGTTTATGAACCTACCACAACAGATGCCACATTTTACCTGCCACAAATGCAAGCTTGTGGCTCTCCTGGAGGAAAGGGTTAAAAGTCTAGAAGAGAGAGTCAAGACACTGAAGCAGATTAGAGAAGAAGAGAACTTCCTCGACAGCATGGAGGAAACACTTCAAAATGAAGGGATAGAAGAACATCCTCCTGTAGTTGCAGAAACTGAGTTATGGAAGCATGTGACCCAAAGGAGCAGGAAGAACAGGAGACATTCGGAACCCTTGCAATTAAACAACCAGTTCCAGATACTCAGTCAGGAGAACAACACATCTGAAGAGTCGATGACAAGGTCCACAAATATTACTCCAATAGGCACTGAGAAATCTCTGGAATGGAGAGGAAGAAATGGTAATGCAAAGAAAAAGAGGAGAGTAGTGGTCATGGGAGATTCACTTTTAAGAGGAACAGAGGCAACTATCTGCAGACCTGACAGAAACTCACGAGAGGTGTGCTGTCTCCCAGGGGCCCGGATCAAAGATGTAACTGATAGCATATCGAGGCTATTCAGACCTACAGACTACTACCCATTATTACTCATACATGTGGGCACAAATGATACGGCAAAAAAGCACTTTGAAAACATCTACAGAGACTTTGAAGACCTTGGCAGAAAAGTAAAGGAACTGGGAGCACAAGTAGTCTTTTCATCTATCCTTCCGGTGGATGGTCACGATAAAAGTAGAAGGGATAGGATTCTTGAGGTGAACAAGTGGCTACGTCAGTGGTGCCGGCAGCAAGGATTTGGATTTCTGAACCATGGAGAAAACTACCTATACGACGGACTCCTTGCAAGAGATGGGTTGCACCTTACAGGGACAGGAAAGAATGTATTCGGGAAGCGCCTTGCTTCGGTTATTAGGAGAGCTTTAAACTAAAACAAAAGGGGAAGGGTAACAAAAAGTCAAGCAAAAATACTCAGTCAATCAAACCAGGCGATATTCTTACTCCCAGAAATAGTACCAATGAACAAACGCATAAATTTTGTAAGGAAAACAGAGGAGGCAAGCTCGCAATAGATAACAATTACAAACTAAAATGCCTCTACACCAATGCCCAAAGCATGAGAAATAAAAAAGGGGAGCTGGAGATCCTGACCCAGGTAGATAAATATGATGTCATAGGTATTACGGAAACCTGGTGGGATAACACACATGAATGGAACACAAACATTGAAGGCTACAACTTGTTTCTGTGAAACAGACTTAACAAAAGAGGAGGGGGTGTTGCGCTGTATGTTAAAAAAGAAATTGTCTCCTCAGAGGTTCAAGTTTCAGAGAGTGGAAGCTCAGTAGAATCGGTATGGGTAAGAATTCAAGGAGAGAGCAACAGAAAGGATACCATTGTAGGAGTCTATTACAGGCCCCCTGGACAAACAGAAGATATGGATGACCTCTTCCTAGACCAGATGGCTAAACTTTCACGAAAGCATGACATAGTGATTATGGGAGACTTTAACTACCCAGACATTTGTTGGGAATCTTGCTCAGGAAAAAGTCACAAGTCTAATAAGTTCTTATCCTCTCTCGCTGACAATTTCATGTACCAAAAGGTGGTGGAGGAAACAAGAGGATTGGCTATCCTTGATCTAATTCTTACCAACAGAGAGGAAATGGTGGAGGATATCAGAGTTTCTGGGGCATTAGGAGGCAGCGATCATGTTATCCTTGAATTCTGGATAATAAGGGAAGGAAAGCATGAGAGGACTCAGACTTCAAAGTTGGACTTCAAAAGGGCGGATTTTGATGGACTCCGGAGGAGGTTAGGAGGGATCAAATGGTTAAATGTACTAAAGGATAGAAATGTCCAAGAAGGATGGGATATTTTGAGAAATGCAATATTAGAAGCGCAATCATTAACAATTCCTCAAAGAAGGAAGAATGGAAAACATCTAAAGAGACCAGGGTGGATAAACCTAGAACTTAAAAACTTGATAAAAAAGAAAAAAGAAATGTTTAAGAAATGGAAGGAGGGATACATATCTAAGGAGGAATATAATGAAATCAGTACAATCTGCAGGGCAAGTATCAGAAAAGCTAAAGCTAAAAATGAACTGAGGCTTGCAAGAGAGACTAAAAACAATAATAAAAAAGGTTTTTGGGGATATGTCAACAGCAAAAGAAAAGTCAAAGAGGTTTTGGGAAGTCTGCAGGGAGAGAATGGAGAAGTGATCGAAAGTGATCTTGAGAAGGCAGAGATTCTTAACTCCTATTTTGCATCTGTTTTTTCCAAGAGGGATAATGTACATGCAACAGTCCTTCACTGTACTGATGAAGGACTAGGAGAATCAAGACACAAAATCAACACTGAGAGAGTAAGGGAACACTTAGCTAACTTAAACGAATTTAAGTCCCCGGGTCCAGATGGATTACATCCTAGGGTACTGAAGGAATTAGCAGAGGTAATTGCTGAACCACTTGCTGTAATCTTTGAGAAGTCATGGAGAACAGGAGAAGTCCCAGATGATTGGAGAAGGGCAAACGTTGTTCCTATCTTCAAAAAAGGGAAGAAGGTAGACCCAGGGAACTACAGGCCTGTTAGCCTGACTTCAATACCAGGAAAGATTCTCGAACAAATTATTAAACAACACATATGTCAGCATCTGGATAGGAATTCAATAATTAACAGTAGTCAACATGGGTTTGTATCAAACAAGTCGTGTCAGACTAACTTGATTTCATTTTATGACAAAATCACTGAATGGGTTGATCAAGGAAATGCAGTAGACATAGTATTTCTTGATTTCAGCAAAGCATTTGACAAAGTATCTCATGCGATCCTCATTGAAAAATTGATCAAATATGGGTTTGACAAGGCAACTATAAGGTGGGTTCAAAACTGGCTTAGTAATCGTACTCAAAGAGTGGCTTTAAATGGCTGCACATCCAAATGGAAGGAAGTGTCAAGTGGAGTACCACAAGGTTCTGTCCTGGGCCCAGTTATGTTTAATGTTTTTATAAACGATCTGGACGAGGGAGTTGAAGGGAAACTGATCAAATTTGCTGATGACACAAAGCTAGGGGGGATTGCAAACACCAGAGAAGAGAGAGAGAGGATTCAAAAAGATTTAGAGAAACTCGAACAATGGGCCGCAACTAATAAAATGGTATTTAACAAAGAAAAATGCAAGGTTCTGCACCTGGGCAAGAAAAATGAAAAAAGCACATATACAATGGGAGGAATTCGGCTGAGCAGCAGCACATGTGAAAAAGACTTGGGTGTCCTGGTAGATCATCAACTGAACATGAGTCAACAGTGCGAGGCAGCTGCAAAAAAGGCAAACGCAATCCTGGGGTGTATTAGGAGAAGCATAGAGTCCAGATCACGTGAAGTTATTATCCCCCTCTACTCTACCTTGGTCAGACCTCATCTGGAGTACTGTGTCCAGTTCTGGTCACCCCAGTTTAAAAAAGACACTGACAAGCTGGAGCAGGTTCAAAGGAGAGCTACCAAGATGGTGAACGGTCTGCAAACCATGTCCTATGAGGAACGGCTTAAAGAACTAGGAATGTTTAGTCTAACAAAAAGAAGACTGAGAGGAGACATGATAGCTGTCTACAAATACCTCAAGGGTTGTCACAAGGCAGAGGGATCAGCCCTGTTCTCACTCTCTCAAGGAAGGACTAGAAACAATGGGGTGAAACTGCAGGGGAAAAGATTTAGTTTAGATGTTAGGAAAAAATTTCTAACAGTAAGAGTGATCAACCAGTGGAACAGGCTGCCACGGGAAGTGGTTGGTTCCCCTTCGATGGAGGTCTTCAAGCAGAGACTGGACAGCCATCTGTCTGAGATGGTTTAGGAGATCCTGCCTTGAGCAGGGGGTTGGACTCGATGACCCAGGAGGTCCCCTCCAACTCTACCATTCTATGATTCTATGATTCTATGATAATTACTGCATAAAAGACAATGTGCCACCATTGCAGTCTTTGTATTTTTTATTTCGTATTCATTACCAAATAAAAAATACAAAGACTTCAATGGTGGCACATTGTCTTTTATGCAGTAGTTGCTCTGCCCCCCAGTCTTGCACAAACTCCCTGTGGAGCAGCAAGAGGAGGAGGTCACAGTTCCAGGCTGCAAACAGGCAGGCACCAGGTAGCAGTAACACAGCCTCACTGGCCCCAGTCTGGTACACATCACCCACAGAGAAGCAGGAGAAGATAGAGGAGGAGGCTGGAGTCACAGACAACAAACAGGAAGGCAGGCAGACACTAAACACTAGTAGAACAGGTTCTTGGCCCAAAAAGCCCTGTTTGGAAAGCCCTGTTTGGGGGCCATCATCGAAAAGGATCTCTTCCATGTGCCCACCAACCTCACTACTGAAGGCGGTGGGATGACCAGGAGGGCCTCACTGCTTGATCTTAAGGGATGGGCAGGTCGGTATGGGAGAAGGCGTTCCTTCAGATATTTGGGAACATTATTCAGACATTCATATGTGTACATATCCATAGGCATTACATATATATCTGTACACATCTTGTTTGTATCCATACACATTTGTACAAATACTTAAGGGATGAAAACAGGATGCATATGGGAGAAAAATCAGATGTGTATGAATGCATACAGATGCGTACGGATGCACACAGACATATACAAATGTCGACATTTGTTATCTTCAAACACAAATTGAATATTCATATGAATAGATACGAATGCATTCAAATTGAATCAAATGTGAATAGATTCATATTTTAAACATTCAAATTGATTTGAATTTTTGGATATTTGATTTGAATTTAATTGAATGCGAATTCATGCACAGCCCTATTCCTCTATGAGACCATAGTGATCCTGCTCAGTCTCATAATAAGGCCACAAAAATATAACGGATGTTTCACTAGATCATTACTTGACATTAGCCAGGTTGGCTAGTTCAGCAACATCTGGAGGGTCATTGCTGGTCAGTCCCAATCTATGCTATAGCCTAGAACTTAGCTCATGGCTATATGATACCTTCTGAAGTATAGCAAGTGCATTCAAAGGTGACTTAAGTTCAAAATTTGCAGCATCTGATGTTGTGCGTCAGTTGGTGCATTTTATAGCTTAGTTTTGAAGACGATTTTTCCAGGTGAGATGTCTGATCCAGGCACTTAGCAGTTCTATAGAGATAGCTTTGCAAATTGTCCATGACTAACACACATTTATGTAAGTAACCTCTGCAAAAACCATGCAGGAAATATATCACTGACATTTGTATTGTTTGCATTCTGTGTCCTTCTTTAGTGTTTAAGGATAATTAACAGCTGTTTCTTTCAGGAACACACCACCTTTTTAAATGGGCAGATGGAAGAAAATGCAACTGAATTGTTTCAAATACAACAAATCACTGTGTGCAAAATGGGATTTGGCCAGTGTCATCAGTGGCACATTCATGGGGCCAAATTCAGTAATGACATCACTTGAAATGAGGCACATGACCCCCTATTCTTGCTAATAGCCTTGATTGTTAAAAAAGCATAATTAACAAGAAGAGTTGAGATGATCACATGAACACTTCATCGCACGAATACGGCCATAACAACAGGTACTTGTAGGATCTAAAAGGGAATAAAATGGAATCTTAGTATTTTTCTGGCAGCATTCAATTCCACTTAAAATTATTTATTTCTTCATATTGGAGATGTGATTTTTACATAAACATTTTAATATGTTTTATTATGTCCCCCAAACACCAGAAACCTCAAGGGTCCTAGGAGGAACAAAATATAGAATCTCAGTCTGCATCAAGATGTCAATTGCAAATTCTGCTATGTTTGAATATTCTGAATTAAAGCATGGATATTGCAACATATCCATGCTTTACTCCAGAATATCCAAATATAGTGGAACAAGTAATCGACATTTGGATGCAATATCCCTGTATCATTTAACTCCATTCAGTGTTTGGCTGAGGGTTGTTTGAACCCTTATTAGTATTGGTTGGATAGCATCAAACCTTTGTTGCATGAAAGTACAAATGTATTTTGTATGCAGTACAGAATGATGATTATGTATAAAAATTTAGAAAGGTTAAATTGTCTTGTATTCTGCTTGTTGTCAATCCCTGCAGCCAAACCATAGGTGGAACTGGCAGAAATCAAGCTATAACGATATATAGTTTGGCTATATGGAATATAGCAAAAAAGTGAGATATGAGACAACTCCATCATTCACATATTTCACTTTTTTGTTTCAATTGCACTGATTTATATTTTTATAACTATTTAAAGAAAACATCATCAGAATTATCTGTGGGTAAAAAAGACTCAAAAAATTCCTTTAAAAGGGTCTGTTTTTTTCATTAAGCCTGATCCAGCATAATGAGACAGACTGAGGCAGATTGCTTTGGGCTGAAACACCACTGTGTGCACAATAGTACTGGTAATCTTTGATATTGAGGTCTACTGGTGATCCAAAGACCCCTTGGTCTGGATCACGCTCCATCTTTTGTGGATGGAGGATACTAGTGGTGGTTGGGGCCTCCCTGGTTCCACATGAATAGATGGAAGGGAAGCCTAAAGTCCCCTTTCCAATACTGCCTAAGTGACAGTGCAGTAAGGGCCACACAACATCTTAGCCTGTGTGATCTATGGAGTCCTTAGTTTTGCTTCAAGTATAAACTTTTTAACTGGTATGAATATACAGGAGAAATGGAAAAGTTTGAGTAGTAAGCTGCCATGTTGATTTGCAGAAACCCAGCTTTGTATGCATCAAACCTGAGTAGAGAAGAAGAAACTTTTTTTAAAAAAAAATCCTGCACAAACTAGTGTCACCTGATAACAATGTTGCAATTTTGTGCAATTCTGGCTCTTTGGAGTTCTGACCTTTAGAAAGGGAAAGAAAGGAAAGCAGCTGCAGGTTCTGGGAGATGTGTGGATGTTTAAGGCTGTGGCTGTGGAGATGAGCAGGCAAAGGGGGCTTGAGTTGCCACTGCTGCTGTGTGCCCTGCGCAATGGGGAGAGGAGGGGAAAGAATCACTGGCTGCCCAGTGCCGTTTTTCATCCATCCAGGCAAGCAGCAGCCACCCAGCCACCCAGCTAGGCTCCATGAAGGGGTCCATTATGGGTGGCACGTTCATGCTAGGAGGAAGAGGGCAGGGCAGCCCCGAAAAGTGGCTTTTAGAAAGTAGCCACTTGAGTCCCCCTTTGAGTCACGTACACCACGTAGGATCCTCAGAATCTGGATCGAACACAATTAAGTTGAAAGTAATGGGATCAGGCAAATTTGTGTTAGCATCTAGTTCTATTATTTCGGTTTAGGAAAACCATTTTAAGCTTGTAATGGGAACCGGGCCTATGAGTAATCACACCACAAAATTATGTTTATGATTGCTTTGAAGACGCCTGCTAGCACTGAAAATGGAGACAGGGAACATGCCATTGTTGAGAGGAGACTCAGCCATAACCCTTGTATTCAACTGTGAAGTCCAGATATTTCACAATTTTTTTGTGTTCCATTTGAATTTTGTTACTGACATTGGTATTGCTATGTATATAAAGAAAAACCATGTTTCTCTTCAACTGCTGTGAGGTCTGGTCTATTGCATCTAAGATATCCATGTGTTTGAATTTTGAAATCTCATAAAAATTTTATAACCAATTTCTGTAGCACCTTTTACAGTCATATGGTTGTACCAACATTTGTAGGCATCAAATGAGCTACTTTCACTGGTTGGTTTTGTCTAGTTCTATAGTTTGAGTAATTTTACCATGACTACTTATTAGGTGGTCAACTGTCTAGTTTTTCTCTTTGCATAACGTCCATCACTCTTTGCAAAAAGTTTCTTTCCAGTTGTTTGAATATTCACTTTTATAGCACTGGCTGGTAGTGCTTGTTTTTGTACCGCAAATAATAACCCTTCTGTCTTCTTCCTCAGAATTCAGTCTATTGCCAATGTCAACTTTAACAATAATCAACAACAATTTGCACTCACACTCCACCCTGTATCCTGAAATCTCAAGGTGAGCTGCAATAGTTCAAACATATAGAACAATATTAAGAACAATGAAATACAATTAAAATAGTACAGTACCCAGAGGAGGAGAGATCTCAGGGGATGGCTGAGAAGCCTAGTTGTTAGTCTGGTTCTTTTACCACCACAGATGTGCTGTTATCACCTACTGTACTGAAACTGTTCCAACATGGGAACCTACCCAATTGAACTCTCCCTGAACCCATATACTCCAAGTGTTGCTTCAGAGCTTCACCCTTTGACAGACAGGTGAAGCATGGAGAGCACACGTGATGAGTTTAGGACTGTGTACAGAATGTTTCTGCAGGTTAAACAATGGCATGTTCACCTGTTTTGGACTTGCAGCTTTGTTTCCCTCTAGATGAAGACACAAAGTGAGAGTCTCCAACAACTTTCTGAAGATCAGAAAAAGGGTAATCTTTTCAATCAATTGAGAAATCAACCAAGCATGTAAACTGAAGCAGAAACCAGAACAGAAGCAATTATTCTAAATAGGAAGAAAAGCAAAATGTATGCACTATGCACTACCTCTGAAAAATAAAGCAAATTCTGTCCTCAGTAATAAAGTCATAAATACATGTTTTCAGGACTTTCTTTCCTGTATGGAGACAGTGTTCTAGGGATGTGCACGAATGTTCTAAATATTCAAAATTCAGTTGACTCTGATTCTCCTACCCATCAGCTTCATAGAGTGCCCCCTGGTTCTAGTATTGTGTGATAGAGAAAATAAATTTTCTCTATCCACCTTTTCTATACCATCCATAATTTTATATACTTCAATCAGGTCCCCTCTTAAATGCTGTCTCTCCAGACTGAAGAGGCCTAGATGTTGCAGCCTGATTTCGTAAGGGAGGTGTTCCAGCCCCTTAATCATTCTGGTTGCCCTTTTCTACACCTTCTCTAGTTCCACAATATCCTTTTTGAGGTGTGGTGACCAGAATTGTACACAATATTCCAAATGTGGCCTCACCATCGATTTATAAAGAGGCAAAATGACACTTGGGTCGTTTTTCCACTGTCACCAAAAGTACCCATTAAGTACCCATTAGTGGGTACGTAATGGCATTTTTGTACCCATTAATGGGTACTTAACGGGTACTTCTAGTGACAGTGGAAAAAACACCCTTGTTGATTTATTTTCTATTCCCTTCCTAATTATTCCCAGCATTGAATTTGCTTTTTTTGCTGCTACTGTGCACTTGGTTGACACCTTTATTGAACTGTCCACCAAAACCCTGAGATCCCTTTCCTGGTGTGTTGCAGAAAGCTCAGACCCCATCAGTTTATAGACACAGTTTGGACTTGTGTTTTAAAAAGTTTTCCTGTGGCTCATATCTCTCCTAATAGCAGTGGGTTCAGAGCAGGTATGGTGAGGGGAGAGAGGGTGGAGGCCTTCGCAGCTGTGAAATCCCACCCACATCTCTGCCTCAGATGCCCCGATAGCATTCCCAAAGGCAAAAAGATAATGCAGGCTGGGCTCCAAAAGGGGACCGAGAACAGTTTTTGTGAGGACTTTTTTTCTGTGGATTTTTGCAAGATAGTCCTCATAAAGTCTTGGAATAAAAAAATAAATAATTGGGATCTCCTGATCCCAAAAATAGATTCAATTCAGATTTAAACTTGTATGGGAACACACACCCTATGTCCCACAAACGTTTGCTGTTGTTTCCTTTGTCATCACCTTCCCATTTCAGTATAGAAAAAAACAATGGCAGAAGTTTTGTGAGAAGACTTGGGCTATGTCTCTGTGTTCCTTGGCAGACACCTTTGTGAAGCACATTCAGTGCAAAGTGCCTGTGAAAGAATACTTAATTCAGCCAAGATGCCTTGAAATTACATGAAATTACACTTTCTCAGCACTTTCCTCACCTAACTGTTTGTGCTTCTGCTTCTTCCTCTGCTCACCTTCTTTTGGCCTCAAGAAGGGTTGTGAAATGGTAAAGGGTGAAGAAAGGGAGCAGCAACAAAGATTTCTGAGGCACAACTCAAAGTCAAGAAAATACTTGTGGGTTTGGTTGAAGTAGAAAATCTGCAAGTCGTTGCTTATTTGAAAATTTCTCATTTGTGATATGGCAGGGTTTATGTAAAATTGAAGTGCTGGAATGTAGTTTTATAGATAACTGAATTTAATACTTCAGTTAAGCAAATCGGAAACAGCCAACAGCTACTCTAGTGGAAAATAAAATCAATAAATACTATTTCCCTTTGATAGAATATTGTACTAAGAGATCAAACAAAGCTTTTGGCTTGAGTTGGACCACTTTTGATATTGTATCACCATCTGGTGGACATTTCCAGGAACAGCACTTAAGACATTCTTCATAATATGGAAAATCATAGGCTAAATGAAAAACTGTCAACAACGTTATTTAAAATGAGGACTGTGAACACCCAAGGAATGGAATTACTTTGTTCAGCTAATAAATTAGAAGTTGAAAGTGCAACTCTCAAAAACTGACTCATGAATTTTTTGGCATGGAAAGTCAGTCAAAACACCAGGCAATAAAATAGCACCAGTTTGTGAACCCAGATAAAAGATGGAGAAGGTACAAGATGCTAACTTGGGTTTTGCCACTGAACTCCCTGAACCACATTTGAGGGAGAAGCTAGGCAGCTTCTGCATGGATGAGATAAAAAGATGTCTGAAAGAGAGGAGCATGCAGTCCACCCCAGGGGCAGAAAGCGCACTATTCATAACTTTCCAGTCACTGAAGCCAGGGAACAAATGTTTGCCAGCTTCAAAATTTCCAATTCATTAAGCAATTGCAGGAAATGAGTCCAGATGCAAATGAGCATTCTGGCTGATCCCACTTCCTTGATTATAAATCGCAGTCAACTCTGATTCTGCTGTCCTCACAGAAAATGCTTCAGAATCACTTTGGGGAAAGGTATTCTTCTCTCCCCCCGACCCCCGGGCCTTTGCCAGCCAGGCACCCACCCCTCTCTCCCAATTGGGTTAGATTCTGCAATGACGTTGTGAGGGTGGAGAATCCCAGCTCCCCCTGCCCACTCCTCCTGCTTTTGCTGTCGCTTACTTTCATTTGGTAGGGTAGGAAATGGAAATGAAAGGGAGGGAGGGAGGGAGGAAAGGATAAGACAGGAATGAGAAGGGAAGGTAGGAAGAAGGGAAAGGAAAGAAGGGAAAAGGGCAAGGGAAGGGAAAACCATAGAGCCTTCTTGAAGTTTTGAGGCTGTGGAAGGCAGGAAATGCTGGAGGGCTGCAAAATTCCCCAGCGGGGTGCCCTTGAGGGCCCCAAAGACCAGCTGTGACCTGGGGAAGGAGCCCCAGAAGGGAGGGGAGGCCAAGGGGAGGGCAGATGGGTCATGAGATGGCTCTGGTGGTGCTAGTCAATAAACTCTGTTAGGTTTGGTTTTACCAAATTAAGACATTTGTACACGTTGCTGTTCCTTTGAGCCCAAATGGGCTTTGGCTGAAACTAGATAGACAGCTAGGCAAATTCACTGACCACAATGCACCCACTCTGTCCTGTTTGAGCACCTCATCAAAGTACGCCATTTGCATGGTTACTAAGGGATAAGCTGGTTACAACCCTTGTCAAAGAACTGGCAACCCTTTATGAACTTTCTATAAAGGATGGAAATGGACTTACTAGCCATAGATGTTTGAGGACTGAGTAACAATAATCTTTCATTGGGTGAACATTAATGGAGAAAAACAGGAGGAGCTGTAATTTATAGTCATCATGAAAAAGACCTGGAGCCAACTCTTCACTTCCTTTAATTATATATTTTTTTAATATGTGGTGTGTGTCCCACTTACCATGTTGATGGGCACGTCCAGTCTCCATTTCAGAGTCCATACTCACACTGTTCACGTGAGGGTATCTTGGACTCTTCTTGGAACATGGTTCTCACAGGGACCATGTGTTTCTGCAAGTGGAGAGGAGGTGGTTTAGCCTTTTTGTCAGGGTTTCCGCTAAGTGGTGCAGAAACACACACCTTAGTTGCCTTTAAGAGTTACAGAACTGCTGCTGTAGAAAAAGTGAAATCCCTATGCAATTAAGCCTTATTTGGAAACTGCAAATATCTATTTTTCCTCCATACCAGCATGAGGAATATTTAGGACGGCTTTATAAGTGCATTTTTAAACGCTGGAGACACACACACAGCTGAGACAGGTTGCGCTACGTGAATCTAGGGAAATACACACACACAAGTAGACATAAAAATGTACATGGAGCAAAAAAGAATCCTAGTGACCACTAGATGTTACTCCAGCTTCAGGGATAAAGTATAGAAAGAAAAGCACAAACTCAGTAATATCTTTCAGAGCATTTTTGCTTGTTATTTGTTCTCTTTGATTTGTACCTTTAAAGATTAAGGCTCCATCTCCATTACATAGTAAAGGCTTCTTAATTAGGCCCTAAGGGTGGCTAGTCTCCATTTCAAATAATGGAAATTGGCCTCACTTACATTGTTTTTGCTACATAATGGAAATGTGGCTTCAGTCTTCTGATAATAAAAGATTTTTGACATGCCAGAACTGACATCTATGGAAGACCATTGATAATTAATGTCATATCATTTCTTGCTATAATTTTTTGTTATTTAAATATATTTAACCAATTAATAATAATTTGTATGCCAACATTTATTTGTTTACATATTGCTCTATACCCAGATGATTAAGAACATAAGAGAGACCTGCTGGATCAGGCCACTGCCCACCTAATCCAGCATCCTGTCTCACCCAGTGGCCTACCAGTTGCCCACGGGCATCTCAAGCAGAGACAAGGGCAAACCTTAGAGCAAAGTTATACAATGTATACAATGAAGATGCCTGTGTTACACCTCAGAGGGGAGGCAGTTCCATAATTGGGGAATACTGCCATGAAGGTCCTGTTACATGCCTTTACTCCTTCAGCTATAGACATGGGCAGGTATGTATGAAAAGAGATCTTTCTTTAGATATATACTGCATGGGCCAATGTTTTGGGGATCCTGCATGCAAAGCAGGTAAACCAATTGATGCTGATTGTTTCTTTATACCACGTGCTGAAATAACATGATGAGTAGTGGGACTTGTCCCATTTGCAGAAAGTCACATGTTTCTTTATCCTTGTAGGAGTTATTTATGCTTAGGGTGTTTTCCCACTATCACTAAGTACCCATTGAAGCACCTATTAAGGACCCATTAGGCTCAGAGCAGGATGACCCCATTTCCACCACAGACCCCATTAGAGCCACATTTGTTTCCACCACAGCTAGGGAAATCCAGACCATATGGGTCCTTCAGGACCTATAATCTGAATTTTCTTTAGATCCCATTAAAGGGGTATACAATGGGGTCTTCAGACATCAAATCCAGATTATAGGGAGCTTGTTTCCACTACAATTTGGTAATGGGGTCTAGAGGAGGCTCAGATTGCACCCCCTGTCCCCCAAAACACTTGGGGTGACAGGGAGACCCTCATGGGCAGATCTGGATTTGCAGATGGGTGCTCCAGTGTTTCCACAGCAGGCAGGCTAGCACCCATTGCTATTGGGTGCTAGACCACCCATGGAAACACACTGTGTATTGCCCACCTAATCCAGCATCCTTTCTCACCCAGTGGCCTACCAATTGCCCATGGGCATCTCAAGCAGAGACAAGGGCAAAAACCTGGCCTGGAAGAAGATGAGTATGGCTTTAAGATAGGTAGGGAAAGCATTAAAAAACTCAGATATTGAGAAAATACCAGTAGCAGCAGTAGCAGCAGCAGCAGCAGCAGCAGCAGCAGCAGCAGAAGAAGAAGAAGAAGAAGAAGAAGAAGAGCTGGCTTTTCTACCCCACTTTTCTCACCCATTTAAAGATACTCAAAGCAGCTGACAAAGCTTCTGTTCTTCTCCCCACAACAGAACATGCTGTGAGGTAGGTGGGGCTGTGAGAACTCAGAAGAGAGCTGTGGCTAGCCCAAGGTCACCCAGCTGACCTTGGGGAAGGGCGGAATTGAACCCGGCATTCCCAGGTAAGAGTCTGGTTCCCTAACCACTAGACCAAACCGGGAGAGTCAAAGAAGAAAGTGAGAAGATGAACTTAAGCCTATATCTCATGAAGGCAAAAATCATGTCAACAGGAACAATCACAAATTTCCAACAAGAGAGTGAAGCTCTGGAAACAGCTGGTGGTAAAGAGCCTAGCACTCAGGAAGCACACCAAAGGCTGACACTGTAATGTCAGCAATGTAAGGTTTAGAGAAGATGCCATGATGTCTCATTGAACACAAAGATCAGAATGATTAATGTCATGGTTTTTAGTGCTGTGTTGCATGGATGAGAAAGCTGGCCAATGACAGAGCGAGTCAGAAAACATGCAGACTCTTGGCCTTTGGTGTAGTAGAAAGCTCCTCAGGATGTCACATTTGGCTAAAAACCAAACGAACCAAAGGGAACCTCAAGATTGATTAGAAACATAAAGGACGATGCTTGGACACATTTTGGGCACATAATTTTGGTGATGTTTGGAAAGCAGAATGGAGTGCGGGGGGAGAGGACAACTAGCTAGGAGATGGGTAGACTCAGTTATGACAGCTAATAAAACCTTAGTGGCAGATGTAAGAAAGATCATAGAAAGCTAGTTAGTCAGGACAAATTCAATCTATATGGTACTCAAGAATTGGTTATGACTAAATGTCATCAAGCAAACAAGGGCATGTTTGCAGGGAGCTGCTATTTGCCAAATTTTAAATGTTCTGTATACACACATTGTGTTTTGATGTGTGGTTTTGCTACCTGAAATTTTTTCTGGTGAGTGGCATTTCCCACATTTAGTTGTGTAGTAGTAAAACAACATTCACTGAATGACTAAAGTCTGAACCCCCAACTCTATTTGCCCAGGGCAAGAACTTGTAAAATGAACACATTCTTGTAATTGATGAAGGAAGCAAAGGTGAAGATAGGTGCCATGCCAGCAGACTTTTCCCCACCTCTCTTAAAAAGGTTAATAGCATGACAATGCTCTTGGCAGAAAGAAGTATCACATAGCCTGCCCTTAAACAATAGGTCAAAAAGCCTGATTCCAGTTTTTCAAAGAACACAGAGTTGCCTGATTCAATAACTTGTTAGCTGCCCCTGTCTGAGCTATAGATATATAGTCATTATTCATTATCTCAGTTTTAGCAAGCCTCTGTACAAAACATTACATATATACTGCATATTATACCACTGAAGGGTCTTCAAAATCTACTTGAAGGTTTGACATTGCGACATCTACAGAGACAAAAATACAAGCATCATTAGTTGTAGCCATGCACATTTAGATAAAGACTGGTTTATATTTACTGGCTTAAAAATGGCAAGCTACAGTGGTGTTTGTTTGAAGGTAAATGTTTAGAATGTATTTAAAAGACCATGGCTTTCTTGGAGTTAAAGATACAGGCAAGATCTTCATGGGGCCTTTGTGGGGTCATGGGATTAAACTAATGAGACAGAGTCTGCACATCTGTGTGCCCCTGGTGCACCATAAGAGGTCACCCAGGGTGCAAGGCACACATGCTCCTGAGGACTTTTCGCACTACATCCGGAACGGACGTAGTGCACGAGGCCTAAGTAACGTGTAAACGCGTTCCTGCGTGCCTGTGTGCGAATGGCTAAAGCATCCTGAAGTTACTTAGCCAGGAAAGGCCGGCCAGGGGTGGGGATACGGCCTGCAAGGCTGCCTCCCATTGGGTGCGAGCACCCAAGGGGCGGGCAGCGCTGACAGGCTGCTTGCCCCACTTGCCCCACTTCGTGCCGGCTCTATGGGGCTCCATCGAGCCCTGTGCACCTGGCACGAAGCTACCCGGGGCCTGGGACAAGGTCCTTATGGGGCAGGACCCCTTCGGAGATCGGAGCCCCTGGCTCCAGTCTCCGAAGGCTTCGGCCTGACCCCAATCGAGCCCATCTGCGGGGTGTAGGCTCCTGGATCTAGGCACCTACACCACACAGATCACCCCCCACCGCCCCACCCCACCCCGCACCTTACCCCCACTCCCTGCACCCACCCACCCCTACCCACTCCCCGCTCCCACACCCCCGCACCCATCCCCGACCACAATCACACCCATCTACAGGGTGTAGGCACCTACATCCAGGTGCCTACATCCTGCAGATGATTCCCCACCCCCCGGGCCCACGGACGCGAGGCGCTCGCGCATAGGTCCTACCTGATTGGTGTCCGGGCTCCTACTGAGCCCAGGATGCCGGGAGCACGCACCACATGGCGCGCCGTGGCCCCCATTGGATGAGCAGTTCACATTAACTGCTTGTCCAATCCGGGGCCACGGCGCGCACACATGGTGCGTGCTCCCACCGTCTCTCGCTCACTGGAAGCCTGGGAAGGTAGGTCCCCTGTGTGCGCGCACTGTGGGGAAGCCCGGGGTGGGGTGTGTGTGATTTGGGGGGGGGGTGGCAGTGGTCTACATCTGGAACACACGGAAGACAGCCCGGAATGGGCTGGGATGCAAACCCGGCCGTGGCAATGCGAATGCCGCATTCTGGGCTGTCTTCCGCGTGTTCCCAAAGCCCGTGTGCGAAAAGGCCTCTGCACTCACTAGATCATTTATTTAGAGGAGCATGTAAAATTAGCACGTAAACCAAGAAAGCTATTTGGGTTCCTAGTTCTTGCAGTCCTATGAACAATTTGGCCTTTGCTTGTGTGCAGTGTACAATATTTGAGTTATTTTCTTGTTTTACCCTTCGCTTATTGGAGGCATTCTTTCATTTTATCTTTTTTTAAAAAAACATGTATGCATCACTATCAATTACACATCCTACGAGTATCAGCATAAGGTCATCTCTTCACTTACCTTGTTGGGTACGTGTGGTATGGCTTCAGGTACTGTGTCCCCATTTTTGCTGGCATGATGTACCTTCTGAGGAGCAAAATGCCTGTCCAAGGCACCCAGGATTCAAAACATGCTTTACCACTAAGTGCCTTGGTTTCTCTTTCCATCAGGCAATCATCCTTGCCACAACTAAGACCAGGATGTGTCTGGTGACATAAACAGGGCAAACACTTCTGCCAAGGTACCTGCCCCAAGTGACTCCTATGAAAATTGTGGAGGCAGAACTACAATTATGCTTCCTTTTAATGGATGAGTTTGGGTGCTAGATAAAATGATAAAGAAGGAGAAAAGCCTCTTCTGATTTGCCACTCTTGTGGAAATTATTTCTTGTATTATGTAGCCCTTGTTCAGATCAACACATGCTAGGTTTATCTGGATTCCAATGACCAGCATGGTGTTCTACAGTGCTTTTTTTGTGTTCAAATTATTTTTAAATATGTATTGTTTAGCTTTTGACTCTTAGTGATTGATGGTTTTGTTTATTATATTGCTGCAACTTTCAATTTAAAAAGCTTTTTAAATAAGAACGTGACAGTCATAGTTCACTGACATGACACATGCTGATTGTAACTTCCTCCAATAATGTTGTTACAAGATGGTAGAACCTGTATGGATAGTGGTCCCAAAGACTGAGAAGCTGCTACCAGTAAATAACTGGTCTGATTCGATGTAAGGCACTTACATATTTCTTATTCCTCGATATGCTCTGCAGGCATTGTATGATGATTTTTTTAAAAGAATTGTTACTAAAAATAAATCATATTTCAACAAAAACAGATAACCATTTGTGTCTGTTCTATCAATAAATACAATAAATATTCTGCACAATTTATAAATAGGATACAAGTCTGGATAAAGCTGTTCCCTTTACGAAATATAAAAGAAATCTTTTCCTTCATTTTTCATGAGTGGTGATTTCAGGATTTAAGAGCCCATCATTCATTACATCATTAGAATTCACTTGCAGAACATTCAGGTGGAAGAAGTTTGGGTAGGCAAGGTGTTGTGGAAAAGGCATCCTCCTTGTCTCTATTTCAGAGTGAAGAGATAGCCTCTCTGCAGGGTGTGGAAAAAATCCTGTACAGAAGGTGCTTCCACTGCCAATTATGTCACCAAAGGCATCAGTTCAACCACAGCAGGGCACTCATTGCTACCACAGAGGGAGATGGGATGGAAGTGGGTGCCTCCTGGGATTACAAGGAAACTCCAGAGGAATAAGTGAGGGAACCGTGGGCATCCTCAAGTATGAACTTATCGATGAAATTGGGAATTAAAATATAATAAATTTCTTAAGCTGAACAATGCTATAATCCAAATGGTGTTCTGTGCATTTTATTGTCAGGATTTGTAGTGTAGGATGAGGTTTGTTGGCAATTGCATGTTTTTCTTATTCTGACAGCATCCAGGTGGCCAGAAAATACTGCTCAGAAATACCCCTTGAGCTTGACAAGTGCACACCACCATTTCTATCAGGCCTGTAGCTCATTTCCAAGGTACAGAACCCATCCTTAGGGGCAACCTAACAGTAGAAAATGAAGAACTACAAGAAGGGGAGTTTAATATTCTTGTATCCATATTGCCATACATTGACATTCTCTGGGCATGAGCACTGAGCAGAAAAGGGCCACCTTCTGACACCATTTCCTGTCCATTGCTTAATTATTCCAGACATAAGCTTAAAGCAATGTAACTTTTGTTCCAGAGCTTCAAAGACTCTGAGACTGGGAAGTGTCAGTTATGTACATGGTGTCCCTTCTAGCCTAGCTGTGAGATTAGCAGGTACAATCACAAAAAGAGCCATTTTCCTGGCTGTGAATAGGCAGCCTAAAATTAGTAACAGCTAACAGCTTCTTCACTTCAGAATACACACATTTTCTTAATTTTCAGATAGGGCCTTATAGGTCTATTAATAGAATTTGATGTGGAGATACACATTGAATAGAATTTGATGTGTAGATATACATTGATAGTACTGAGCACATTGATAGTACTGTTATATCATATTAATAAAGACAGTCTAACATTGTGTCAGTTAAATCAATATTAGGATGGAAGTTGTTTACTTTTGCTTCCATAGAGATTTATCACAGTACTGTCACACTGACATCACTTGTCACAGTGAAGACCACCTCCAGCTATGGGCTCAGAAATGCCAATTTCACAGTTCACGCACAATGACAACTGCTTCTAGCTTCTTTTAAAAAAGAAATATTGCTTCAGCTTTCTTTTTTTTTTTTAATGACATCAAGTGTATGTAATACTTGAAAGATAACTTTAAAATAGTTGGAGAGGGATATGTGCTCCACTTTTTAAAGTACCTTCAATACCCATTAGCCCATCACATATTAATCTTGAACAAAGGATCTGGGGGAATTCCAACCATACAAGAATTTCTTCAACAGCTAGGATTTTCATTTGTCCTCTCAACAGTATGCTTTCCTTCATGCAAAGGTTATGCATATGCAGAACTATTTAACAAGTGAGCAGGAAAGCATAGTATGGCAAGATAATGGGAAAAGAAACATAATATGAGGCAGAAAGGGTGGAAACATATCCAACTAGATTTAAGGATTTGAATCTATGGAAGGTCCAAAATTCCACAAAAGTACAAAACTGCTAGAATTATCTGATGTTCAACACTTCTAAATTTGATAGTTTGAGAAGTAGAAGGTCTGGGGCATTTTTAGTGGGGTAAGAGAAATACAAAAACAACTGAATAATAAGTGAATATGAGGTCTATGGACTAAAATGACAGCTATGATCTGCTTGGCATCAAACTGTCCCAATGGGGATTCTTGAAGTCTGCACGGCCTGCACATCCTCACACCCATTAAACAAACATTCCAGATGTCCCTGCAGAGTTGAGTTAAAGTTATCTGACAGCACTGATTCCCTGCTACTGTCTACCATTACGGACCTACCTGCAGCCACTGACACAGCCACTTTCTGCCTTCTGAAATATCTGGTAAATGAAAGCTCCCTACCTTTGGTGTTTCTGGTGCTGTGGGTGGGAGAAGCATGCAGAACAACAGGAAAATGTTGTGGTACAGATACTGCTATCTCAATGGTTTGGAAAACAACTTCTTAAACAATACCATGTTAGCAGGACAGAATGGCTCATATGTCTAGAAAGTGTACTTGGACTCTGCCCCCCTCCTTGTACCTTTTTGCACTGGAGCTTATTCCCAATTATATCCTGTCATCCACATGCTGATTTACATTTACCTCTCTTGCCAAGTCCTGGGTTCCATTTTGGAGAAAGTACAGGATTTCCTGCTCCATTTTTGAAATCCTTACGTTTCTCATCTTTCTAAATTTGTTAATTTTAAATTTGTTAATTGTTACATTTACTGTACATTTTATTTTATTTTATTTATTATGTTATTTTGTGTATTTTGATATGGCCTTTTGGCTAATTGGTCAGTATCTAAGAATCTCCCCCTCCCCCCCCCATTGTGGTTTCAGTGAACATTTACTCAAACAATGTGTGGGTGACTGAAGTCTCTCATTATTATAAGACCTTTTTAAAAAATGCTTTTCTGATCTCCTTCTCCATCCCCAGGTCTCCTTGATCACATTGATTTGGTGAGTGATAGTAAACTGCCAATATCAAGTTACTTTTATGATCCAGTTCTGATGCCCACAGTGATTCTGTGGAATGGTCTGCCCTTTTAGGAATATCTGTATAACTCAATTCAGGGTTTTCTTTTATATGCAAGGTAACACCTCCTCCAGTACATCCTTCCCTGTGCTTCCTATATATAGATAGAAATAACCATAACCACTATTCACCGAGTCCCAATTGTGCCTATAGCTTTTTTAAATCCAGGTGTTTCTCCAAATGGTGTCCAGCTGCAGATTGCTCTTCCTGTTCAGGATTGTCACTCCACATACTAGCAAATCTTTTGAAGAATGAGTTGGTTGTAGATGGAAGCTGCTCTCTTTCAGGCCTTTTGTTGAAAAACGAGCATACTCAGAGATAACACATAGCTTTTCTCAAATTTGAGAGATTTGGTACACAAACCTTTTGCTGCTTCATTATTTCTAATACCGGATTTTACCTAATTCTGTTTGTTCTCTCATTTTACAAGAACCCAACAACTGGTTCCAAGCATGTATCGGAATATACAAATGAGATTTTGGGTCTTTAGATCCCTGGCCACTGACTTGAGATGCTCAGTGACTTCTGATGTCTCCCAGACTCTGGTCACACTTAAGGTTTAATCCAGCTTCAGTCCACTTACATAAGCAAAGTGACACATTGTTTTCTTCCAGTGTTAAATCATTCAGAAAATTCAGCTTTGGGGTAGATAATGTGTAAAGAAAATTGCTGGTCACTTTGCTGATGTGTTGTCTCACTCTGAAGGTGGACTGAAGCTGAATTAAACCTTAGGTGTGACCACAGCCCCAGACATACACTAAGATACACAAGTCATCACCAGGGTATGTCAATGAGCCTTGAATGTTGAAAATTCTGGAGTTGCACTGACAAGTAGAACAGTGTTTGCATACAAAACTGGAAATTATTTACCAAATTCCACTGAAGAAATACAGAAGTAACAATTTATAAAATAATAATTTGATTAGTCAACGGCAAGTATTTTGCTGGCTGTTCCCAATTTAACTGAATGTGAGTCTTCCTTGTTGATTCATAAGGAACTGTGATACTTTCATCTATGGAGAATACAAAAGAACAATAATACTTCTCTTCCATATTTGTTTTCTATCTAAGCTGTAAAGCCAAATTACTTTGAAATGTAGCCTGTGTAGCACATGGAATCCCAACATTAAACCTTAGTTAGCTGCTCCTCCAATACAGAACTGTTCACTTTTTATAGCTGAATTTCAAGGTTATTAAGTACAGTATACATGCAATTATATTTTTTAAAAAAGAAAAAAAAGAAAATGCTGAATTTTAATACAGATGATATACAAAAAGGAAAACAAAAACAAACTTTCCAGACTTTGTGAAGTCTTTTACAGTACTGAGGTGCAAACCAGAAAGTAGATAACAAATGGATTAGCACACCATATTTGGATAATGAATCTGGATAGAACTGCATATGATGGCTGAGATCAATAATAGTAGTTACACTTCTTAAGGTTTACAGAATTGTCAGTACAGATTTGTAACAGAACACGCATTTTCATTTCCAATAAGCTGCAGTGGATATCAACACAGCTTTCTTACAGCACGCACAGAAGAGAATACCATCTGTATTAAATGGCAGGAATTCTCTCATCAAAACCGCCTTTAAAACAAGCCACTGACCACTGTACAAACACAAAACACAATCACATTTTTAATTTATATGTGAATACAACAAAGTCAAATTCTTTTGACAATATACTGGGAAAGGCCTACAAAACCTTTAAATAATGAAACAGCATTTGCTTTGTTTAGCACATTATGGTTCTTCCCAAAGGAGAAATGTGAACAAGAAAGAAGTGAACTGGGAGCTCAAGAGATGGGCAAAAACTTGTTTGCATGTCCTATAAAATTCAAACATTCCAACAAACTAGTCATTGTATATTGCCTGGCTGAACTAGTAAAAACTAGATTGCTTTTGTGTGAGACGGATTATCAGTGTCTGTAGCATTTTTTTCCCTAAAAAAAAGTCAAGTCGTTTTTGCAAATGGCACCATTTGAGAGTCAAGCCACAGTGGGTTGGCGTCCAGCTACAGATTTCTTTTATTGACTTGGTGGCGGTGAAGTCCATATGCTAATGCTCCGAATGATCAACCATTCCTTTTGACTTTTCGTGACAAGTATTCTCATGCAGTTAATGTCAAAAAGAACTTTATGTTCCACATCTGTAATTTCTAAGTTTCCATTTTTAAATTCACCCAGTCTCAAGAACGTAGTGCACTGTCTTCCTTTCTTGCCCCCGACAATTTTTTCTCCCACTTCCAGTGCTCCATGATGTAAGATATCATTTTGCCTGTCTTCTGTCCCTGTGACCACTTTAATTCTGCTAATTTTAATAGATTTTTCAAAGACAATCATATAGAAATCGCCAGTTGAGGGTGCTTTCCCCCAGAAGTACTCATCCACAGTACTATATCCCTTGCTTGCCTCATAATTTTCAAATACATTCATATTAGTGTACAGGTTGGCAGGTGGGTTGTCGGGAAGGTCAAATGAATCCTCTTCAAAGTCATCATCTTTTAATTTATTCTCAGCTCCCTTGTAAGAAGAATAATATCCCATGTGCTGGAAGAGAGACGGTTTGAAACGTATCACATCTTTCTGGGCCAACAGTCCACGGAAATGTATCAGCAGCCAATCACATGGCATTTCCTGGTAGAACATGAGCAAAAAATGGGCCAGGCGGGGAAGATCATGGGAATGGTACAATTTCCCAATATACCCCAACTTGGAAAATTCTAAAGTCACCCAGTAGGTGCCTTCTCGTGATGTTATGACTTTCTTTACAACAGTCAAGAAGTTCTTTGCACAACGAACATCATCTTCTAACATAACATAATAATCAGAGAGGTTAGCGCAGAAGTTAAGCAAGAAAGCGTAGTCTACATTTTGCTTTGAACGGAATTTCACCCTTTCTTCTGGATCATTGTAATTTCTCTTTAGGCCATCCAAGACTGGATAGTATTCTTCAGGTGTGTGGATCACCATTAATCTACCAGCAATTACATGATGGGCAAACTTCTGCGTAATATCTTGAACCATTCCATCACACCAAGATAAGTCAAACTCTGCCAGGTGCACCACTACTGCAATTTCCTTCAGCTCTTCATAGCTTGATTGCTCAAAAATAGACTTGATGGTCTCTAGCAGGTAATTACCCTTTTTCCGTTTGACTGAGGACAGCCCAATAGTGAGATATCCTGATTAGATAAGAACAGGAGAATTAAAATGTTACAACATTGTGACACTAACAAAAACAACAGCAAAAAAGAGTTGCAGTTGAAAGAGTGAACGAAAGAGGAAGAGTAGGGTGTGCATGAAGTACATTCCTCTCTTTCAATTTGAGTTGTATTTAGGGGGTTTATTTGACTTCACATGAAGCCCCTCCCCAAATATAGATAGCTTTGCTTTGTGTGCTAATATCTGAAGGATGCTCATGTGAAGGGAAGACCCCATCACCCATTTGCCTTCTGCCAGTGCCATATGTGAGTGCCATGTGCCATGGTACCACGCCTTAAGCCCTATCAAAGATGCATGCATGGCTGCAATGGCAGCCTGATCCCCCAGAAATCAGGGATAATCTCACATGATTATCTTGGGATTGGGGAGAATCACACAAGGTTTCCCCATGATTCCTGGGGGATTGGGCCACCATTTCAGCATGCAGCGTGGTGGCACCAATAGAACAAGAAGGTGAATTTGGGAGGGGGGCATAGTTGACAGGTGGGGGATAGGTAAAGTTTCCTCTGCTCTTCCCATCCAAAAATATTAAATTCATGTGCAAAGGGTCCCGACAAAAGTTGCATTGGAAATAGGCTGAAACTATAAAGTAAAAACACAGAAAGTGCATAAGTGTAGGTAGGCATGTACATAGGAGTGCAAGCATGAAGAAGAGTTCTAAAACATTAATGTTTTGCTGTCTGTCTGAGTAATGGGAATTTAAGATTATGACTCTCAAATTGTTCATGACTAAATCAATTTTTAAAAATAAAGACCCAGTCAAATAGGAATCACACATTTTGAGTCATATTGCTTTCTTTAGGAGAGCTCAGCTGCGCTTACATCTCTTCCAGTAAAATCATAATCATTCTGATGTATTTAACTTTGGAAGAATATGTTGTAAGGATCTGTTTTAACATAACATTAATAAATTGGCTCTGGATGAAGCCAGTGCTTCATATATTCAAACTTCCTTTAAAGCAGAGTTGCATTTCTAGGAGCAATCACATCCTTATACTCTTAGAAGGTGTTATTGTGTTATTTGAAGAATGTGCCCTGAATCTGGAAGCTTAGTACACTATAGGAAAAGTGGCACCACAGCTGACAACATGGTACAGACACATAGGGCAAGAAAGATCAAACATAGGCTCTGTGCACTCTTACATGTGCAGCACAAATTGGGGTGCTCTAGGACACCCTGACCACATGCCAGGTAGCTGCCTCCAGCCCAGAATCCAACAGCACCCCAATCCTTACAAGGTGTGGAGAAGTAAACATTTCTCCACAACTTTACCAGGAACATCTAGTAGGCTCCTTGGTGCTCCTGCATGTGCCCACCTCTGGGTGAAGTTGCTGCAGTAATTGCTATAGTAATTTGGATGATCCAGAACAGAATCTTGAAGTAAGTTGAGGACAGTGCCTGGAGTGGATCTTAAACCATTCTTCTGACTTCTGATTGTCAACTGCTAAACTTCACCATAAGGATGTAGTGTATCCATGCCTTTACTGTAGAGTGCCCCTCAGTAGACCCAGGAATGGAATATCCAGATGTTGGACAATGCTCACCTAACACACACCTAACCAGCTTCTAGACTACCCCAACTGCCCAAGGAATCAACTTACCTGACAGGTATAATGAATGAAGCACAGGGCAGGTGTTGGAAAGGAGGGGACACATTGGACTGAAAATGCCTGTGTTTCAGGGTCATTTATGGCCTAGACTATTTGCCTGGTCAGAAACCTCACAACTGCACAATCTTTGTTCTATAGCTGCAAGGTTTGGGTGTGATGTCACCCACAGCTTGTCCTTACTTTATGTGAGGCATCTTATTCCCCAACAATATCCTGCACCCAAGACAATGTAGTTTTAGCATGATCCCCTGCATGGTTACTTGGGTACTTGAGCTTTAGCAACGCTGTTTCACTTTCCTCTCTATGAAGATCATCCTTGATCAAAAGAAGAACCCAAGAGACATATAGTATAAAAGATATTCTATTCATAAAAAGAAGAGCACTTTTAATTTCTTTAGCCTTTATTTCCTCTCCAGTTTTGGTACTTGAACTTTATTTCTCTCAGGTACTAATAAGCAGTGTGCACATTTTTCTTTTAATTAAGCCATTATGCTGGGAGGGACTCTACTGCTTCCCTACATCCTCGCAGTTCACAGTCTGGGAAAATTTATGGGAGCAGTTTCCTCACAATACCTTTTAAAACTTTTAAACTAAAATATAGGAAATCAAGGATGTTGGATGCAATATGTCCTAGACTGATGCTCTCACTGATTTTATCCCTGGGGAAAAGTCCTTTGTTATACAATTCCATGAAGTTAAGGGTGAACAGAACCACTGAACATGGACAATCAATATATGGAATTTAGTATATAATAATTTGCAACAATATCACATGGCTGCTTTTAAGATAAAATTCTGCACATAGCACAAGAGTTTCGCCAATATTTGTTTTTATTCTAATTTCCTATTGCAATTCCTTTTCTCAAAAAATGATAAAAATGGTTCATTTGCCACAGATAGCACAATTTGGCAGATCTGTTATTTTTGAAAGGCAATTTACTGTGCCCCAAATTCAGTTATACAACCATCCTATGCAACCCCAAGTTAGAAAGTTTCTGAAGGATGTGAGATACTAAGGTTTAATTTAATACCAAATCAATTTTTCCCTCCTCATCTCTATTAAGAGGAAGCTTGGCAACTTTTCCTGTGTTTGTTAAAATTAGGTCAGATAAGGATCCTGCTTTAGTTAATGAAATCGAAATGTTCAGATACTTACTTTTTCTTAGCAAAGGTGTGCCAGCCAGATAGCGATAGGAAACATTTATTGATCCTGAGAAATTGGACAGATCTTTAAATGTGTGAACGTATCGCTCTGAGTTTAATTGATGTGTAGCTGTTTCTCTGATTAACTGTTTGTCTCCATCCTAGCAGCAGAAAGAGAAATAGGAAGAAATGTAAAACGCTCAGATGCTTCTAAAATCTCTTGGCTGTAAGAAGGCTTCACATGGTGTTCAATTGGTAGATCTTTATGTACATTTTAATTTGTATCCAGCTGCAGCCATGTGTATAAAAATAATGTTTTGATATTGATGGGAACACTAATAACATATTTACATCAAGAGCAGGGCACATCAAATTCAGTAAACATCTGATGATAAAGGACATGTCCATAACATCTTTATTTTTTTAGTCCTCATATAATTAATTAACAACATCATATTTTGCCCATTAGTAGGCTCTTTACAATTTTAACTTACACCCTAATTTTTCATGAAAATATTCTGCAGATGCTAGAATCAAATAGTATTTTAGACAGGATGCGGTTTCCCAAGTATAACTTTTAATCAAAATTCTTGCAATGTTATGGGTAAGTTTGCTTTTAAGTTTCTACCAACTACGGTCCTTTCTGCACTTACTTGCTAATCCAGATCAAGGAATTGCTCAGTATACATCTGCATGGAGTTAATGTTAATCTGGAACAGATCCATGCTAATGGCTCAGTAATTTGGATTAGTTGTAGACCTGATAAATAAAGTCTACATCCTTGTTGGCATCATCTGATCTGGATCAAGGAAGGGACATTTGTACATAGAATGTATCTAGGAAGAATGAGGACATGTTTTTGAGCAACATGCACAGTTGCAATGTGACTGCAAAGATGCATTCAGAGTGCTCATGCAACAATGCCTGCAATGACAGCAGTCCACATCCACAGCGAAGGTGTCTTCTTGTCACCTTGAAAGGCATCTTGTCTCCACTACTTGGATGCAGCATCTGATTAACAAGGATATGGGCCTATTGCGTTGGATGTTGGAGCTGCTGTGGGCCAACTGCATTGCAATTTGGGTAATAATTACAGCAGTAGTTTGCCTCCACTGATGTGGAACAGGCCATAGGCATTCACATTGCATTGCTCCTTAGCATGCAAAGATGCTTTTGCAGTACCTATGCAACAGTGTCTGCACTGAGTGCAATGATGCCTTCAAAGTGCTTGTGAGGACACCTTGCATTCACAGTGAAGGTATCTTTGTGTTGCCTTCAAAGGGATCTCATTCCCACAACATAGATGCAGTGCTTGATCAACAGGGATGTGGGCCAGCTGCATTGGATGTTGCAGCTGCTGTGAGCCAATTGCATTGTGGTTCAAGAAGCCCTTACAGTGATAGTTTTTATCCACTGATGCAGAACAGTTTCTGCATTGCATTGCTCCTTAGCATGGATTTGATGCTGTAAAACCACTCAAGACAGATCCAATCTACCTGTGATTGATCTAGATCTAGCTGATCCAGATTCACTAGTGAGGTAAGTGCAGAAAGGGTCTATAGCATGTTTTGCAATGACAGAACTTGTGCTGCAAATAAAGGTGGCTTCTACAGAAACGTTTGTTTCTCACATCAGTAGCAGTGTTTTGTTTCTATGACTCCTGCAGTTCTAGGAAGGGATGTGCACGGATACTCAAAAAATAAAAAATCCAATTCAAATTTGATGAATATCGACATTCAAATTCGAATCGGATTTTCAAAAATCCAAATTTAAACACGTGAATGAATTTCAGATTTTTGGAAATCTGATATGGATTTTTGAATAATTTGACTGAATAGAACATATATCACATCTGAATATTGTGTTTATTTGTGCTTATAATGTGGGATGCAAACGCAATGCAAACACAATAAAAACAGAATGCGTGCAAATTTGAAAATCAGATATGAATGTTCCCAAGGACTGTTTAGTCATGCTTCCATCTGTGACCACTCATGTTGAGATAGGGCAACCAAGCAAAACTGGCATGCTAAGGCTGGCCAGGAAGAGTGGGCTGGGTAAGGAAAGTATGTGCTCCCTATTCTGGGATATCAGTTATTCATTTTGGAGCCCTCAGGAACTCTGAAGACCAAGAAATTTCATTCCTGGTCTTCAGTAGCCCCAGTGACAGCCATAGTCAGCTGTGGAGGCTGAGGTGGAATTGGCCATCCCAATGAGGATGGCCCTATCCTACGTATGCCAACAGCAACCCATCCTAGCATGAGATGGTTTGTGAACCCTGCGACACGACATACAACCCTGTGCTGGGATAGTGGAGGTAAATGGGGCAAGATTTGCTTTAATGCCTGAATTTAAATCCATTCACTGCCTACAGTTTCATTAGGGATAATAAAGCAGAGCCTAAAACTGGGGTTTGAGTCTGTCTTACAATATCAAATTTTCTGGTTTTCTGTTGTGTTTGAATTCTGAAAACAATAATTGGCAAATTAGCCTTATAGCTGCTGCAGGTTTTTGCTTTACTGTATTGCTGTCTGTACATTAGAGACGTTTTCGCACGGGCGAAAACGGAACGCGAAAAAGGCAGCTGCGGACACGTCATCCGCATTGGCCGCGCGCGGCTTGCGTCCCGACGTGTCCGCAGCTGCCTCTTTCGCGTTCGAAATGTAGAGCACTTCGAAGTGCTCTACACGCGTTCCAACGCGGACGAGCCGTCCGCAGGCGTTCGGGAGAAGAAGCGTTCGCGCCGCTTCTGTCTCCCGATCGCCTGCCGGCTCGCCTCCGACGCCGCGCGGCTTTGACAATCAGCTGTTTTTCAAACAGCTGATTGTCGATCTGCCTCCGCGGCCGCCGGCGCGCCCCTGGCCGGCGTTTGCCGGCTAAGCCAGCTTCGGGCGCTTTGACCATTCGCACCCAGACGCTCCGGAACGCGTTTACACGCGTTCCGGAGCGTCTGTGTGTGAACGGGGAAAGCGCCCGAAGCTGGCTTAAGCTTTCCGCCTGAACGCGTTCGGTTTCGAACGCGATTCAGTGCGGAAATGCCTTAGGTAACTGATTTGTTTTCTGTAAACCAAACTATTGGATGGACTCTTAAAATGGCATGAGTGTTAGGAAAATGAAGATGAATCTTAGCAATGAAATGCATTAATTTTTGGAGACAAAACAATCAACAAACAAACAAAAACAATGGGGGAACTCTCATTTTATTATTGTTGTTATTTAAAAGTCTATTTAAGACATGCCATCTGGGAGGTTTGCTAAAGATCTACAAAAGAATGAAACAAAATCAGGATAAGCTACAAGCCACAGTAAATAAATAAATTAGTACGTTCTTTGAGATGTTTCTGGAGGATTTTAAAGTAATTAGCAAAGCACAAAAGGCATAACTGAAAATGACAGAAAATATGGTGGAAGGTCAAATTTAATAGGAAGTGAGGGGTTGTGAATAAATAAAACCCCACACATAATGTAGTGCCACTGTAAGAAAGCTTGAATCAAAACTTAAGCAGAATACAAATGCAGGTTTCATGCAATGGGAATGGGGTTCAGTGAATGAAACCTAAATGGTTAGATACAGAAACAAGCTGTAATGAAGGCTGCCTCCAGACTAAAGCTGTCAAATACGTAGTTTAATAAAAACCGATCATCCCCTCTTAAAAGTCAGCTCCGTAGTTTCCTCTTGGAGGAGGCATTGGAGCAACAAGAGTTCAGGCAATGCACCCTGTCATGTAGGCTCAGGCAGCCAATCAGGTTTTGAGCTGCACTTTCTTGTTTGGTGTATCTCATCGTGCTACCTGCATTTACATGGTACTCCTATTTAACTAAATACTGTGCAACAAGAGTTCTTTCTCCTGGAATAAGGTAAATGGCACCATGATGAAAGGTCGATCGTCCTGTCTGATGGGACAATTGGGATTGCGTATTCCCTCTGCAGTATGTACCGTGTCTGGATGCAGCCAAATTGTTTAGAACAAAACAACAAATGAACAAACTACAGTAAAAACCAGACACTGTCCGCACAACGTGTTGGGGTACTCTGAGGCTAAATTTCCACAGACACGGTGCAGTCAAATGCACTGGTTCACTGTTGAGTCACTCCAGTTCTCCTTGGAAACAATTTACTGTAAGCTTAATTCTTGCACTGGAGCCACAACCTTGCATTACTCCCTTTGAAAATCACCCCCACAAGCTCTGAGGCTAGGAACTATAGTTCCTGGCCTTCAGAGACATGGACAAAGCTTGTGGCAAGGCGTGGAGCAGATCAGTACCACCAGTGCAGATGGCCCTGATCCAGCCTATACCTCCATGTGATCCAGATCAGTAGGTCTGGTTATTTCAGATCCACTGATCTAGATTAATTAACAGTAAGTGTAGAAAAGACTTAAGGCTTCCATATATCCTCTGATACTTCCTGGAGAACAGATCAATGACTTTTTGCTAATGACAATTTGATGATAGATCCTGTTAGTGTTGTACCCGCAGTCCTAGACTTTCGCTTGAGGGAGGGCAAAAGAATGGGAAAGTACCAGGCTTGGTTGTTTATTTCACTTGTGAGATGCAGAATAACTCTGGTCTCCTGAGTGGGAAAAGCATGGACCTCAACAGGAAGACCATATAGCCTATGGTTTGAAGGATCTGGAACCAAATACTGGCATTTTACTTCGAATGCCAAGAGTAACTAAAGATGTTATTTCTTATGAGTGACATAGGCTGCGTCCCCATGCAATAAAAGGTGCAAATTGAATCTGTACTCAGTAAGGAGTGTCTCCATGCAAAGCCCCCAAACCGGACTACATGCATGCCAAATTGCTGAAATCTTCTGTAAATTTACTCCTGTTACAAACTGTTCTCACTGTGGTTCAGGAGACAAGCCCAGATTGTTTTGGGAGCATGGGGGCGCTCCCGAGCTATTGGGGGAGTGATCGACACTCATGTCATTAGCGGGCAGGGTTTCATGCCCTGGGCTCGCTGTGCCTGGGAATTGCAATTGTTTGGGCATTTCTTTTAATTATAAAATCACCGAAACCACTGAAATCCACGGGGACAAGGGGGATAATCTGGCCCTTGTTGTCCCATGAGCTTCTTCCTGCAACCCTTATTCCCACTCCGCTCCCCGATGGCTGGCAAGCAGTACAGGTCTTCAAGTTTAGCAGAAAAGCATTTTTCTGCTTTTCTCTAAACTGCCTAGAATCATTGTAGCGGCTGCTTGCCAGGGATTGGGGGGGGGAACAGGGTTGGAATAAGGCTCGCAGGAAGAGGCTTGTGGGGCGGTAACAAGGGCCAGATTCTCCCTCTCTCAATCACTGCATCTGGGGCGATCAGCTCGCAGGCTCCCTTGAGGAAGAGGCTACAGCAGGCAGGACAGGGATGGTGACAGCACCCTGGCTTCCTATCAGCAACAAGAAGGGGTGGAGAGAAAAAGATGTGGTTTCCCAATGCAGGGTTAGCGTGGTTTGGATGGGGAGAGTTGTATCCGAATTGAACCTGCATTTTCCCCAATTGCATGGGGATGGGTCAATTCAAACTCAATCTTGTACTGGGAAAAACCCGAATCCATCCTAAAGTAAATGGGGATGCAGCCACAGAGGTTTAAAAATCCATCATTCATAGCCCTCCTGTTGGCTTTCATAGCCATCTGGCTAGTAGCCCTGGGCAAGAGAATGCTGGACTCAATTGACTTTTGATCTAACATGCAAAGACACTTTTTTATGATTTTGTTTTGCATGTTGTCACACTCTTTCTCTTTGGAAAGTGACTAAGGGATTCTAAAATTATTTGAGCTCTGAAAATAAACCAACCATATTTTCAAGAGCCACTAGAATTCTGAAATCTCCCGATTTCAATGATTCTAGGCTTAGTGGTGAAATCTGTCTCCTGTTACACTGCGTCTTGGTGAGAAGGTTGTTATTTTGGTTCTCCATACGTATTCAATAAATAATAAAGGAGGTTTACCAGTGCTAACAGCCTCATCTTCGCCCGCAGCTCACCAATGCTAAAGAACATTTATTTCTAAAATTCTCTCCCACCACCCCTATTTATTTTGGATAAGTTCCAATTATTGCGGCCTGAGGACGTGGACAAGCTGCTTGCAGGGGTACGGCCGACAACATGCTCCCTAGACCCCTGTCCTTCTTGGCTTATTAAAGCTAGCCGGCAAGGTATGACCGGGTGGATCCAGGAAGTGGTAAATGCCTCTCTGAGGGAGGGGGCAGTTCCATTGGCCCTTAAACAGGCTGTGGTACGCCCCCTCCTGAAGAAGGCCTCCCTGGATCCAGAAGACTTAAACAACTATCGCCCGGTGGCTAACATACCTTTCCTAGGCAAGGTTCTGGAGAGGGTTGTCGCTGTTCAGCTGCAGGCATGCTTGGAAGAAGCTGATTATCTAGACCCATTTCAATCTGGCTTCAGGCCCGGTCATGGCACGGAAACCACCTTGGTCGCCCTGGTTGATGATCTTCTCCGGGAGAAAGACAGAAGGAATGCTACCCTGCTGGTTCTTCTGGACCTCTCAGCGGCTTTTGATACCATTGACCACGGTATCCTTCTGGAGAGGCTACGGACTCTGGGAGTTGGAGGCAGTGCTTGGCATTGGTTCCACTCCTATCTCCAGAGCCGATCTCAGATAGTGGTGATGGGAGAGACGGAGTCGACACCCTGGGAACTCATTTGTGGGGTTCCCCAGGGGTCTATCTTATCTCCCATGTTATTTAATATCTATATGAAGCCACTGGGAGAGATCATCAGGAGTTTTGGAGTGAGGTGTCATCAATATGCAGATGATACCCAGCTCTATCTCTCTGTGCCATCTGAATCAGGAGAGGTGGTTGAAGTGCTTGACAGGTGCTTGGAGGCGGTAATGGGCTGGATGAGGGCCAATAAATTGAAACTGAATCCAGACAAGACAGAGGTGCTGTGTGTCACAGGCTCTCGGGTCCAAGTAGTTGGGAGATACCCTGTCCTTGATGGGGTTACAATATCCAGGAAGGGACAGGTGCGAAATTTGGGGGTACTCCTGGACTCTGCGCTAACACTTGAAGCTCAGGTGGAAGCCGTGGCCAGGAGTGCCTACTCCCAACTATGGCTAGTGCGCCAATTGAAACCTTTTTTGGGCAGAGAGGACCTGGCCACAGTTATCCATGCTCTGGTAACCTCCAGATTGGACTACTGTAATGCGCTCTACATGGGGCTTCCCTTGAAGACGGTTCGGAAGTTGCAGCTGGTGCAAAATGCAGCGGCCAGAGTGCTGACAGGAACATCTAACCGGATGCATATTACGCCGGTTTTAAAAGAACTGCACTGGCTGCCAATTCACTACCGAACCCAATTCAAGGTGCTAACTTTAACTTATAAAGCCCTAAATGACTTGGGCCCCAGATACCTAAAGGAGCGCCTTCTCCCGTATCGACCTGCCCGTGTTTTAAGATCTGGAGGGGAGGCCCTTCTGGTGATCCCTCCGCCTTCATTAGTTAGGCGGGTGGGTACCCGGGAGAGGGCTTTCTCGGTGGTGGCCCCCAGGCTGTGGAATGGTCTCCCCCTCGAGGTGCGTCAGGCCCCTTCTTTGTTCATTTTTAGGAAGGCGGTGAAAACGTTCCTCTTTACACAGGCCTTTGGTTAAATGTCCCCCACACTTCCCCTCACTGAAAACCACTGATGTTTTTAATTTTTCTTGTATTTTTAAAATTGCATTTTTAAAATTTGTTTTGTTTTTGATATTGTTTGTATACATCTGTTTTTAAATGTTGTGAGCCGCCCAGAGACCCTCGGGTATGGGGCGGCATATAAATTTAAATATAAATAAATAAATAAAACTGAGAATATATATGCAATAGCAATCTTGATGCATATCTATCTTCCTGAGGGTTTTTAAAATAGTGTGGGGATCTGTATGTGATAATCTGGTTACGGTTTTTTGTATTGCTCTTTTAAAATATATAAAACAGTTTCCCAGCCTAGATATGTTACTTACCAAAACGTAGGTATCTTCAATGTACAGATTCATAAACAACAAGCAAATGACAAGAATTCCTAGAAAGGATACTGCAGATCGTTTTCGTAAACATCTCATTTTGTCTAGTTTCTTCAGTGTCACTTTTATCCAGAGAAAGGCATGCGGCACTCCTAAAAGACTTTTGAAAAATACAAGTTTGTTTTTAGTTTATACTGGAAACATGTAAAGTACTTTTTACCAAAATTTACTCTTGTTCTTTTTTTTTATCACCAGCTTCACATGTGTTAATTTTGGGTTACAATAGGAATTTTTCATCAACTGTATTTTGTAACCTAATAATTTGAACCTTGGGAAAGTTTGAAATGGGATCCCAAAAGCAATACATTTGCTGTCATGTTTTGATTCACACTTGTCAAAGTGAGTACTATCTTTATACTCTAAGGGACATGGTGTGACAGACGTGGACACAATACATTGGAAGATGCTTTGCCCGCATATGGGAACAAGTTAGTTGATTTCATTTGCAACTGAGAATTTACTGAATTTACACTTAATCAATATGTGAATTGAATTTCAAGTTGTTGTTTTTAGAAATTTGTGCATCTCTGAATTATGATAAAAATTATATCCTTTTAATGAAATACATTTGTAAATACAGTGCATTTGGCTATACTACTTGCAAAATGTATATGCTAGGAAAATTGGTCTTTCTGAGTGCCAAGCTGACATAGAAACTGAGTGAACTTGACTTTAATTAGAAAAATGATAAGAAATGACAGCTGACATATTTATCCTGTCTACCATATGTCTCATAAAGTCGATGCCAGAACCATTCAGTGCTATCCTAAGATTCTGTACTGTATTTTTTGTTCAGAATGCTGAAATTTGGAATTTGTAAATGTTTTAATTAAAATATATTTATACCATATTTTACCAAAAATATATTGGATATATAAATTACTGGGCCAAATATAATAAAAGAATAACACACTCTAAATTCTTTGTAAAACTCCATTAAAAACACCAGCGACTAGAAAATAAAATTGCCTGTTAATGCCACGGGTGCTCCTTGGTGGAAGGGGTGTTATAAATAAACATTATTAGTAGTATTAGTGCCTGATTAAGATTTGAGGAGTAGGCGCTGGGTGGAAACTCTTCTGCTGCAAGGGAGATCATTGCTTGTGTGATACCTTGCTTCACTTTTCTTGCAAAGGCCTAGTGGGGATTAAATACTAGTCTACCCAATGAAAGCCAATTGTTGTTTTTACATTATTGACAATTTGCACATTATTATTCCTCATACTTTGGGCCTTTTCATACTTAAATTCCAAGGGACAGTGACCCATGGAAGTTAAGAACAGGGACAGTGGCCAGTCTTTGCAGTCTTTGAGTGCTGGCCCATCCCAAACCCGACCCAGACGTACTTGGATCCCAGTGAAGTGCTTGCCTTTCTCTTCCTGCCCAAGAACAAGGGCTATGCAAACCTTTGTTATGAACACTGCTGAGCTACATTGCTCAGTGGTCTAAGGTGAAGTCTCCATGGCAAACCCACATACCTTTAAAAGAGTCACTAGTTCCCTAGGAACTGCTCACAAGTTCAGAGATCGAGGTTGCCTTCCCTTCACAGGCATTACATGGCTTCACTCAGTGGCAGTGGAGCCAGGGAGGCATTAGCTAGCTCTGACCAGGACACAGTAAGGTATAACATTAGAGGCAGTTTGCTCCAAGTGCCTTCAGCTAAATGCATGGATGTAAGGTAATTATAAAGATGGAGCTCCATTTACCAAATTTACAGCAATTCTTTTTTAACTGTTGAACAAATTTAGTCTTAAGGAATCTTAAGTAAGAATTCAATATGTCCTCGAATAGTGCTTGACACTTGGGCCCTTTCTATAATGAACTAGTAGCCTGTGGAACACTCCATTCCCATTTTGGAAGAGAGGGCCTGGGTGTGTTCTAATATACCACCCAAACACAGCCCTGGGATCACACCACTTTCTGGTGCCCATCTAAACAACCCTGTTTGGCCTTTGAAGCCTAACTGGGATAGGCTGCTCACAGTGTGAACAGCTCTTAGAGTGGGCTACAGCTAGCTACCACGGTGCCTAAATGAACACATCTATATACCTTTCACATAGCAAAGAAAACAAAACAAACCTATGACCTTCTACTTTCTGGGCAGTTGCTTTATAACTCCCAAGGATGATGCATTTTTAAACCTGAGGCATTTCCGCACTGCATCGCGTTCCAAACGGAACGCGTTCAGGCGGAAAGCTTAAGACAGCTCCGGGCGCTTTCCCCGTTCACACACAGACGCGCCAGAACGCGTGTAAACGCGTTCCGGAGCGTCTGTGTGCGAATGCACAAAGCGCCGGGAGCTGTCTTAGCCGGCAAACGCCGGCAAGGGGCGCGGAGACAGCCGCGGAGGCAGATCGACAATCAGCTGTTTGTCAAACAGCTGATTGTCAAAGCCGCACGGCGTCCGAGGCGAGCCCGCAGCTGTTCGGGAGACAGAAGCAGGCGCGAACGCTTCTCCTCCCGAACGGCTGCGGGCGGCTCGTCTGCGTTGGAACGCATGTAGAGCACTTTAAAGTGCTCTACATTTCGAACGCGGAAAAGACAGCTGCGGACACGTCGGAACGCAAGCCGCGCGCGGGCAATGCGGATGACGTGTCCGCAGCTGTCTTTTCCGCGTTCCGTTCAGCCCCGTGCGAAAACGTCTCTGTTTAGGAAGGTGAAATATGCAGGCTACAGCCTGTCTTATTAGTGTGTCTCAATAGCAAGGCATGCACAAAGCTCAGGTGGGCTTTTGAGAGGGGAGAAGATATGAAAATAATACTTAGAAGTGGCAGCTCTGAGGTAACAATGATTACACCTAACAGATGAATAAAATTTACAAGTTACAGCCTTAATCTTTTATGCAAAGAACTTTACTCATACCTGCTATGAGTGCTTATTAAAGCAACAATGTGGTTTGAATAGCTTTGAATAAAGTTTCCAGATAACCATCTTAAAATACACTGCATCAAAATGACTCAGGGGGAAAGCTTTGGTCTAGAGAAAGGTATTCTGTATTGTGATTTTTATATATTTCCATTTTCCTCTATTCTCCCCCCCCCCCCCCCAATATTTTATATTGCTCTGAGACTATGGTAACAAAGTGGTATGAAATAACCACTAGATGGCAGTACAGACATGCAGTTGTCCTGTGCCTCAACTTCATTATGTTATCTAAATGCAACTCTTTACTTTTCTCCTTTGTATATTGAGGGCTACATCTGACCTAATATATTTTCTCCATTGAGAAATTTATATGATTATATAAAGACTATATCAGAATTCAAAAACACACCTAGAAATACAAACCCCCAAAGAACAATCCTGCCTATTGTTTTTGTTCCTACCCTTACAAAAAAACTTCTCAAATCTAGCAGCAAGTTAAAAAAAAAACCCACAGAAAAAAAATGAGACATGGGCTATATTTGCACTTATCTTTTATTATTATAATTTTGGTGCAGGCAGTGTTGGGATGAAATGTTTCTAATGGAGAATAAGACCGTCCTTGTTGAGATGCCCTTTTCCACACTGATCCCCAGGTGTCTGTGTTCAAATTATCTGAAGGCTGAGAATGAGCTCTGAAGGGCCCATTTCAACAGTGCCCTTGCTGTCTTGGTCTGGTATACCACCCCTAGAATGCTAGTAGGCCTCGAAGGAAGGAAGGAAGGAAGGAAGGAAGGAAGGAAGGAAGGAAGGAAGGAAGGAAGGAAGGAAGGAAGGAAGGAAGGAAGGAAGGAAGGAAGGGAGTGTGCTAGTAGACTGAACCAGGATGTCATTTTGGGCATTTTAGTCCAGGTATACTAGGAGACAATGGGTCAACTCTGGTCCACTTTAAGCTGTAGCTGAAAGAAGCCAAGAAGTGGACCATGGCCCAGTCTGTTGTCAAGTGAAGAATGAAGGAAAGGGTCAATTAAAATTGATTTGAACTTCCTGTTTTATTTAGAAAACCTTATTTGTAATTACCAAGTGGACACATAAACCAAGACAAACTGAGATGGAAGAAGAAAGCAAGTGTTGCAAAAATAGAACAAAGGAATATGACTTCATTAATTTATCTGGGCTGCTCCCATATAGCCAGCCACAGTCCACTAGCCCACTAAGGCCATGTTCCCACCTACCGCAAATCTGGATTACTCTGATCCGAGTAATCCAGGTTCTGGTGTGGGTTTGAGTTTCCAGTCAGGAACAGCACCGAGCACGCATTGGGCTGTTCCCACACTGAACCCGCACATGCGCATAAGTGCATCAGCGGATGAGGCAGTGGACAGCAGCTGCCGCCGTTCCACCACCACCACTCCTGTTTGCCCGCCCACTGGAGTTTAGTGCCAGGATGGTGCCCAAAGGCACTAAAATCCATCCTGACACGCTATTGGAGGTGGGCAGGTAAAGAGGAGGTGCTTCTCCCAGTGGCTCCAATCGCATGTCAGGCTTGATGTTGCCTGGGCGCCCCTTTCTACTCGGTCAAGCCACGGCTCATGGCAGCAAACCCGGCACCCCTTTCTTCCTTCTCCTCTTCACCCACCCACCTCTGATTGCATGTCAGGACAGTGTCCAAAGGCACTAAAATCCAGTGGGTGAGCAAAGAGGAGTGGTGGCAGTAATATGAATCTAACAAGAAAAACCCTGTTTCACCAGGGGTTTATTTTCCCTGGATTTTTGCAGGAAAATCCAGGAAAAAAGAAGTGAAATGGGGACAGGGCTTGCCTGGTTCAGATTACAGGCTGATTACATGGGGACAATGAGTTGCAAATTTGCACCCAGCCTGGATTTTAGGGCCTTTGGGAACATAGCCTAAATGTCCTTCATATTTTACAAGATATTCAGTAGGTGCAGAATTGTCATCTTTTGGCCATGGGAAGACGGAACATTCACTCAATAAATGGAATTATTATCTTAAACCTGTTTTTACTTAGATATTATCCCATGGAAGTTACAGGGACCGTGGTGGGCGTTCGCACCATGAGTGCTGACACTGTCCCAAACTTAACCCTAAACCTACCTTGCTGCCTCTGAAGTACAAGTGGTCAATCTGGGATCATCTGTACCACCCTAGGAATGGCCACAGCAACTTCTGCCAAATGTGGGTCCATTGCTATGGTGATTATAATGCAGAGAGTGGCTGCGCAGTTTCAGCCATGATGACCCACCCCCAAACAGCATTTATATAAGGAAGCAGTGTGAATGCTGCCTTTGGG
The DNA here is from genome assembly GCA_023333525.1 of Aspidoscelis tigris stejnegeri. Classification (NCBI taxonomy): domain Eukaryota; kingdom Metazoa; phylum Chordata; class Lepidosauria; order Squamata; family Teiidae; genus Aspidoscelis; species Aspidoscelis tigris. Next base: position 45,388,767 of record JALMGA010000005.1, on the reverse strand, counting down.
AGTTTACTAAGAGGGCTCTAGGCACTCCTGGGAAAGCTGTGGAGCAGTTTTTACTGCACCAAAGCTAAAGAGAATCAGGACAACTGTGCACACTTCTGGACCATTGTGGGACACAGGTGCCACTGTGGTGTTTAGATGCAAAGTCCCAGAGTGTGCTGGGCCATCCTGATGACTACGGATGTGCACAAATGTGTTTTCTGACATTCGATTCATGACAAATTTAATGTTCAAATACTCATGTTCATGCGAATAGACACTTTCAAATATAGTAAAATTCTATTTGATACGAATGTATTCGTATGAATTTCTACAAATATCTGATGTGAACGAATACGTATTGATAAGAATGAATACATATTGGATACAAACAAACATGTATCCAATACATATCTGAGATACTAATCCGATACATATCCCATAACAAACCCGCTCTGAAAGCGTCAAATCTGACCTGAATTCACTTTTAATATGCTCTCAATCCATGCACTCTAGATTCGTTGCAGATCCTGGGTGCAGCCATCTTCCCACATCCCCAGTTTAACAAATGTCTGAACTCTTAGTACAAATGGCTGAAATGTTTGTATTCCTATGAATGTCAATGTACGGATATCATAACATTCAATTTGTGTATGAATAAGAACATAAGAACATAAGAGAGGCCCTGCTGGATCAGGCCACAGCCCATCTAGTCCGGCATCCTGTCGCATAGAGTGGCCCACCAAATGTATATACAAATGTATATACAAAGGAATATACAAATGAATATTCATGCACACAAATGAAGCCCCCACATTTGTGGGGGTGGGATCCACCTGAAGCTGTATTTCCCCACACTTGACACATATTGAATCAAATGTGGGAAACTGGCTTCATGCACACACCTAATCCATTGCTTTCTATACATGGCCTCCTAGGTCAGTCATGTAGGCAATAATGGACCATTTAGGAAATCATGTAGTACCATAACTCACTTATCACAGTTTTGTTGTTGTTGTTGTTGCTGTTGTTTGGTTGTGGTGCCATGTTTGTAAGCTTTCAGATATGGCAATAATATCCATAACACTATACGTGCAAGTGATGCTAGTAATATCATAGCCACAGAAGACCAATACTGGATGGCATGAGTGCATGTCAGAGGAAGCACCTTCCCCTGCTTAGTGCCAGTTGATGGGATTCACTTGAAATCCATGTGGTATCAGCAAATCTTGCTTTTATCTTATCAAAGAAGATTTGCCAGTGGTGCCTAGACTTCCTTTAAAAAATCCACAAGCCAGTGGTGGAACATCTGTCTTCACTCACCCATGTCAGATGCTACTTTTGATTTTAGAACTTCCATGATCATATTCTGTGCATGACCCCAGTGTCAAATCTGCTTATAGTAAATTGAAAGTCCCATAACAATGATGCTATGTTGCCAAAAGTATCATCAGTTAAAACTACTTTCCACTGGTTTAAGATCTTCTGGGATCTTCTGGAGTTGAAAGAAGGGTGAATGTTCCCAGCCACACATTAGCTACAAAATGCTACATAACTCAGGAAGAAGCAAAACAAAAAGTATTGAACAGAAATGAAAAAGAGAGAATAATAAGGATGAAAATGTAATTGCAATTCTCATAGGCACTACCGGAGGAAGGGGGGTTAAAACATGAGTAATTTTTTAGTCACTTAATCTTTTCACAAAACAGTATTTATCATTGTTCTTAATCCTAACATGAAAAGTCACGGTTTGCTTCATTTAAAAAAAAATGAATTATGCTTAGAAAAAGACTGTAACACTATCCAACCATAAAAATAAAATGTACTGGAACATCATTGTCATTGAAACTTAAGTGCTTTAATTTGTATTCCACAAAAACCATCTCTCATAATCTACTTTTGAAGTCAACGTTGGAGTATTGGAAATCTTACAAAACAAGTATCATACTTTGTGAGTTCTGTTTTCTGATACAGTGTCAGTCCATTGTACATATCAACTCATTTTATTGCCTTTCTTTGTGTTTGTTCAATTTCAGATTCTGTTTTTGTTCTTAAAAGGTTGCACTTGATGGCCTCGAGGTTATGTACAATCACCTCCATCAATTGAGAGTCAAGACAGAGGAAAGAGCTTTTAAAATACCCAGCAAAACAAAAGAATCTTTTATAAAGATAACATTAAATTTGATGTGAGGTGTTTGATATCAGTCTCAGCATATGTCAGTTTTTCCATTGTGTGCAAATCTTCAAAGATATGGTTTGGTGATATGTGTTTTGCAGTGTTCTTTATAGCAAACTATAAAACAAGGCAGATTAAAAGTGTTCTAAGTTGCAAATCTCTCCTTGTCCCATGGAGGGTGGGGGATTTGAAATGACAGAAGCAATAATTAATTGTAGGGAGTGGGAGTTTTATAACTAGAGCAGGATCCAGGGTACGGCCCAGCTGACCCAGGACCATAGTATACAAACTTCTCTGTGTCCCTGTTTTCTTTGCACCCACCACCAACTGACCCCTGAATCACTCCACACTCCCTGGGAATTACCTAAAAAACAGACTCTCAGGTCAGTTACCTGCTCTCAGATGCCTTCTTCCCCTCTTTATAGAATAATGAAGGAGAGAGGAGGTGATTTACTATCCCAGTTTCTGGCTGGGCCATTTTCACATTGGATCAAAATTGCCTGACATTCATGGTCATTCCCAGTTTGTCCCAAACGCAACCTGGCTGGAAACGTCAAGGTATGGAACTTGTATTCCACACTTGCAAGACTTTGGAGTGGCCAGCTGCATATCATTTGCTTATCACACTTCTCTCTTCTAGGGCAGGTCATACGTACTTTGTGGAAGTTGCCTGAGCTGCACTCTGCCCCATGACGATGTAGCCCAAATGGGGCTTGAAAGACATATATTATAATTAGAGACTGAGGGGGGAGGAGGAGAATGGGTTGGAGTTTTGTGCCACATCACAATTTGTTACAAAGAGGGATTATTGCTTTTCAGTAGATTCCAGCAACAATCTTGGAATACTGAAATGGAACAAATGCCCCTGGAGAAGTATAAGACCAGTCAAAATACTACACAAGTCTTCTAAGGAACAAATGGAAAATTTTTATCATGGAAGTGAATGTAGCAGTGATTTGTTTTCCTTTAAAAGGCAACATGTTCCACAGTTGTGAAGCAACCATGGATTTGAATATGTGCTCCTGATCTATATACAGTACTTATAATGGCAAGAAAGAACATTTTAGGAGCCAGGGGTCTGAGGGAGAAGTGAAAAAAGCTGGGGAAAATACGGTTCACTCTTGCTTAGCTTATGGGAGAGAGATAAAATCCATGAATATGCTAAACAGTTAGTTGTGGAACCAAGCAGGGGAAAAGGGTTCCTGGACCTGATTGTTAGTAATGGTCAGGATCTATTACAAGGTGTCACTATAATTGACTCCATAAGGAACAGTGACCAAACTGTGATAAATTTAACACAAATATAGGTGGTAAGGTGTTGATAAAATCTAATACAGTTATCCCTATATTGGGAAGGGATGAAGGAAAGGCAAAAAAAGTTTCAAGTTGGTTGTATCATCCTGCAAACTTTTCATAGACTGTGCTAGGTTTGATTTGAACTGGGTCGAACTTGTTTGACCTGGTTCTAGATTGGACCAATTGAGTGAAATTCTCTATGACTGTATTTCAGAACAGTTATCTTACAATTTCTTACAATGTGAAAACCTACAATGTACACCAACCTATATCCACTCTCTTATCTTTTTAAACAAGCACTTTCACTGTCCAGCTCCCATAAGGCAACAGAAGGGTTCAGGGTAATTTACTGCTTGATTTGATGTTTGTGAAATGTGGCAAATGGGTTTCTTATAAGACTCAGAAGTAGAACCAGGCTATCATCAGACACGTTAAAAAAATCTCTGGGGTGTCTTAGAAAAGGCTTTGAAGTGAGTTGTTCACACACAGTCTGCTCCTCATTGTTTACTCCTTTTTCTAAACATCGTTTCCTCCTTTTTCTGTGCTAAAAAGGAAAGAAAGAAAGATGAATTAGAGAAAGTTTGGGAGTAGGGGGCACGCACTGTCTCTCTGAGGTGCTACTGAAGTGCCCCTTATGCTATGTCTGAACACAGTTACAGTGATTTTTCACATTTGACAGACTTTCTACTGTGCTTCCCAGCACTAACCACCACTACTAAGTACTAAACATGAATTATAATCTCTGTCTCTTCAAAGATGACATGTAGTATCTAATAACCATCTAATTTTGCATCAAACACAGTTTATTCCATACACTGGGGTTTATAGTATACACTACGGAATATTTCTGGAAAAAGTTAGTTTGGTCTCCTCATATTTTAAATTCTACTGAAAAACTGACAGTTCATCCTCTGGGTGTTTAATCTTTAATTTCCTAATAAACCTTCATTTTAGAGATTAGTGTATGGTGACAACTTTCTGTATTTTGATATCATATATTTTATAATTGCTTGTAGAGGCTTGCTTCCTGATCCATGGCTAATATGTGTTTCTGTCTTCTACGCAACAGGCCCCGAGTAGGCTTTTCATAGTCTTTATCTTCTGCATTTTGTTGTACATTAAAATCTGATAAGCAGGATTTTTTTAAACAATGTTTTATTTAGTAAACAACTTCACACCTCAGTTTATTTTATGAAGCTGGCTTTTGGATTCAGCTATACTGAACTGAAAACAGGAACAAAAGTTTATGAAATATTCCTCATGGCTGTGTGAGCTATAACAATGGCCTTTATCTAGCATCTTCACATATTTATTCCATTACAATAAAACTAAATTAAACTAACATCTTGGACAATGAAATCCATTTTACAGTGATGCATTCCTAGTTTCAGTAAAAACCAGACCAATCCTATTGCACTTTGTCTGATAGTAGGTGAGACAACAAAGTGACAACTGTTCAATATATTTAATATTTATTGGTTTAATAAGTCTAGGCTATAGAGACCATTATATTTAAAAGGACACCACCAGGATAAATTTGAGATGCATTACTTTTATACAGAAGTGAATTTATTACACATTAAGCAAGTACACAATAGAGTCAGCACTTTAAAAGCGATTTATATTCTATTATGTAGCTTTGAATTCATGAAAATTCCTTGCCAGGAGGTTTTCTTTGGAGAATAAACTATATTTTAAATCTGTGTATTAACTTAAGGCCAATTGTCAGTTCTATACGAATGGTTTTCTGAGCTTCCCTCCACATTTTTCTTTTCTCTTTTGAATAAATTCTTCTATTGATCAGGAAGCTTCTGTTAGGGTGTTCAATGAAAAATCTTAATGAAAAACTTATTTTAGAGAAAGAAGAGGAGAAGATTAATAATATAGGCAGTAGAAACCAATTTTCTTGTGTTTAATCTCACAATCTATTTTACATTATTTCCCAAGAGAGTCCTGGATTTCACTGATACATGGTCTTGTGTAAAGAATAAATTACAGTGGAAGAAGCTCAAGAACACAATTATAGGTCTCTGGGAAATTGCCAAGTCTTTTCAGGGGAGAACTGCCTCTAAATTGCTTCTATAAACTTTCTAAACCAAGGGACAGTGCCAGGTGTGGTTTCTTGCTCCCTGTTAATGTCTACTATATGTTTATAAAAATACTTCTCTGGAACAACAAAAGCAATTAGATATGACAGTCCCCATACAATCTTGGTGTCCTTTAGATAACATGGATAACTTCAACTGGATCAGTTGTAGCTGACAAGAGTTTAAGGCTGTGTTCAGACGTAACAAAAGAGAAAATGCATTTTCCCAAACCTCTAATCCACCCTTTCTAGTACCTGATGGACAAGACCACTGCTGGAACACTCTAATAGACAACTTCAATCCAGCCAACTTTCAGAGGGTCTGGCAAAATTACACTGGGCATTGTATATCAGATCAGTAGTCTGTGTGTTGTCTACCTGTAGGCTTCTAGTTTGGTATAAAAATTAGAATGCTATGTGGACTGTTTGCGAGCAGTCTGTGTTTACAATGGGATGCAATAGCCCTTTCACATTGTTGTCCACTCCAAAGTTCTGTCCTCTGTGGATGGAATGTTTTAGCTGAGGCATGGGCTCCTGGTAGACTGCTCCATTGTGCAGATGGAGTGGCAGCATAAAAGCAGTCTTCTTGAGAAGCAGAGCTTCTGTCTTAGTTTCAACAGGGAGCAAGGAGAAAGTGTTAGGCTGGATGGATGTTGATGCGCTCTCTTCTTTCTTCAGTGAAGTTGCAGTGATTTCAGCTCTTGAGATGAAACTGGAGAAAACCTCCATGCATGATGGAAAAACTGAACATTTTTAATACTCTTTTTCTAAGTGACAAAGGAGCAAAATAGCTCATTGGATGAAACATGGATTGGTCTTCTTACTAAAAAGATGTGGTGAGCAAAATGTAGACATGTTACAGGTCATTGGCATCAATTTCTTGACACAAGGGATGCAACAAATGAACAAATGAACATTGCTGTCTGGCTGCAACTATCCTGGGGTGATGCAAATGAACCTTATTTACTGTTAGGAGGCAAGATAATAGTGTATTAAGTCAGAGACAATCAATGGATCAAAATCACTCTTCTTTCAAGATTCTCCATATTCCTAAGAGTTGTGTTTCTGATTCTAACATCTGATTAAACAATACAGCTAGGAGGTAAGCACAAATGTGTCCCAATAACATCTCTGATATTGTTCGAATCTGTAAACAGAGTGTGTGTGAAAAAAAAAAAAACCTTAAGCTTCCATTGTCCTGAAGAAAGCACGATCCTTTAACACTGATCACCTCTCATTGGGCTTATGTCTCTCTTTCAGCTTCTATTGACATGCAAATAGAAGGGGAGGGGAGAAAAAGAAGCAACAGGAAAAGTTTCCCAATTTATCATTTCCTCTTAAGCTTAGGTTTTCCAAAATGGAGTCTGTAAAACTACAAGGGTCAATGAGTGTTCTGGTTAAATCCTTGAACTTGTCATAAGTTAATTAATTTGCACACAATGGGTGTTTCCGCACATACCTCCTGAAAGCCAGATTAAGGGAAACCATTTTTCTCAAATCTCTCTGGGAAAATCCGTTTGAAATAGGAGGGGATCCAAATAAGGCTCCATGCTTCCATACTTACATGGGAAGGCCAGATTCTGGAGAACAGATGGAGTAAGTGCTTTCTGGGTGCATCAGCACCCATTCCAAAAGTCCTCCAGCTCACACGCTGCCAACACCACCCCCGGAGCTGTGGGCCTGAAGCAGTGAGCTACCAGTTATTTTGTGTTTCCGGCGATGCCCAGCACACAGGGGAGGGGCTTTGGAAGCAGGAAGTCCTGCTTCCGCACCTCCCAACATGGTGTCCGGACGGACATCTGTCCCCTCTCCTGTCCATGTGCGGAAGCGTCCTTCTTTGATGTGGATTTTCCACGCAATAATGGATTAAGACCTAATTTTTCAGGTCTTTCCTGGAACGGGTTTTAGCGGCACCAAGACCACATTAGAGATGGATCTCGCATGAGCCTGTGTGGCAGCGGCATCCTCGAAGTGTCCCAGATTTGGTCTCCAATGCGGAAGGTAAGTTCCAATGTGTCTTTAATGTATTTCTAAGTGCATTCTAACAGCCTGTGCAGAAACACCGAATGGCACATTCTCATATATGGGTATTCTTCCCTTAGTTTATGCCACAATTCATATTTCTTCTGAGCACCTTACCTAACAATAACATGGGCGGTATATTCATACTCAACAGTCCCAACCAAGTGAAACTCGCCTGGTAACAGTCTTCCTCTGCAAAAATCTGTAAATTTTTATTCTTGCTTTATAATAGCTTTCCTCAACCAATAAATTTTCCTCAACTAGAGGACTTGTGTATTTTTTCTTTACAATAAACCAAAATTATGGACGTGTTTGTTTTATCAGCTGTATTGATATTAATTATCACATATACCGAAATGTAGTTGATCTTATGTTTTGCATATTTTCTGCAATATGTTTTTATGCCAGATAATTATTTTAAAAATCTATAAATGTATCCACATAAGTGGCATTTGCTTTAACAGATTAATTTTACATCACATTTAATATAGTTTTAGAATCCAAAGTATCATCTCCTAGTCATCCTTCACTGCATAAGGTTTATCAATATATCATCAATTCTTAAGCTCTGCAGGGATCAATAAAAACTATGTTAAGATGTTTTCATTTGTACACAGCAGAACAGAGTGGGATTTCATTTGCAACAATGTACTTGAGGTAATACTCTGAATAGGACAGAACATTAGATTTTCATCCACATACTATCCATGTTAAAGGCAGTAAAAGAAGTACTTACAGGAATAACTCCAAGAAACATTCCAGTCCTTAAAGTGAGTAATTCACCACATGGGAACTTGTTACAGGGCCTGCAAATAATTATGACAATTCATTATGAGAAATACATATTCTGGACATATACCCACACAAGGGGCAGGTGTTCCTCAGCAGACAATATCCGAGTTATTGAATATTGTTGCTGGCTACAATCTGGAGGAGTAAAAATGTGAAAAATGGAATTGAGCTTCATATTTACAAGCTAAGTTGGTTTGGTTTATTTAAATAAATTAAGTTTGCAGGAATTTCCTATTTATTTATGTTTGTTTGTTTTTTAAATTGTATCCCACCCTTTACCATATGGCCCCAGGGTGGGTAATAATAAAAATAAAACATGTAAAATATTAAAACATAACTAAAATTATGCAGAGGTGATATAATTGGTCCATCAAGTTCAATACTGTCTGCAACAGAAACAGCAAACATGGAACTCTTCAGATGTTGCTGAAATGCAACAGGGGGCTGACCACTGCCAATCACCTCTTCCAACTTCAGATAGGGGGAAACAGAACAGAAACTCACATAAGTTTTCAGACCTTGTATGGGGGCCCCTGGGGTCTCACTTTCATTGGTGTGCCTTGTTGCACCACCAAAATAGGTCCCCGGTGGTATCCTGGACCACAAAGGCATGCTGTCAAATCATGGCCTAGTATACCATTCCATAGTACACAGGCAGACCTAAAAAGAAGAGGTGCACTTGCAGTCTGTATCAGGATGCCATTTTAGATGCCGTAGCCTGGTCTACACTCCATCCTATGCAGATAGAGTATACCAGGAGGGTAAGGACCTCCCTTAAACCCCTTGTGTGTGGAAGGAGGTATGTGGACTGCTTTTTGATCTGCTTTACCGTTAAGTACAAAAAGGTAATAAAGTAATAAATTATACTTTATTTCTTATTCACAAACATTATAACTCAGGAACAAAAATAAAATAACATAATTCCAAGATAACAAAGGCTGACCAAAATTAGGTATCTTTGTGTTGTCCAAATTTAGGTCAGGGATTTCACATTTTTAGAAAGCTAAATATACTGTATACAGCTCATAGAGATGTTTTGCTTTCATATGGCTAGCGCCATTTTATTACACATTTCATTCATATAATTACTTACTAATGAATTGAAATGCACCATCTGTCCACTTTTCTGCCTGATCCATCACTGGAGCCTGACTCGAAGGCAAAGATACATGCCAGGAGAAGTAATATGACAAAACTCTGTGAAGACATGAAAATGATCCATTTAAACAAAGCTTAATAATCAAAACTTGTAAAATTCTTTTATTTGAATCATGCAAAAAAGCTAAATTCCAGAAGGACCCTTTATTTCATGAATTTTGTTTGTTTTTGTCTCTAATATGTTGACATCATTTGCTAATGATTGCTTTTGCTTTCAAAACAAAATTCAAAACTATTTGTAATGTTTTATATGTTCTGTTAGAACACATATCTGGTTTATGGAAAATTCAGTTTCTTACGAATTTATTCCAAAAAATCTAGTGGTAAGAGATAATAAGGAGAGACTGTTCCATGTTCCCCATTTCCTATGAAAGGTTGATAAATCTAGCATTTTTTTACTTACCACCCAAGTGGGTGGACTCAAAATTTTTGAAGATTTCCAAAAATCCAGGGAAAAAAATCCTTTAAAATAGCTAGTTTAATTGGATGTTAAATACATAGAAAATGTGCCACCATCCAGTGGATTTTCAGGATTTAAAATTAGAGGTAAAAGTTTTAGTATTTCAAATTAAAGGTATACTTACGGCCTTTCTTATAAGCATTTAGAAACACCAAAACTAAATGCAATGGGGACTGCCATTATACTGCCTTTACATGTCAGCATTCCTATGACTACAATCAGCCTGCAGATTGTAGTCATAGGGAGGCAAGGCTCCAATGGGGTTTCACTTCCATGTATTTGAACAATGCTTAGAACTGTAAAGAGTTTAAGGTACTAGAAGAGATTATTTTTTCAGTACTTTTGTTAAAAGTTTTATATACTACAAGAAGGAGGAATCAAGAGCATTTTCTGGCCCTCAAAGGCATGGCACATGTCTGAAATGCTGTTGGCATCAGGTCATCCTGCTTCACAGGCCCTTCCCAAGAGCATGTTCAGTTCAGTGTAGACATAGCCCAAGGCAAAACAGGACTGTTTAGGAGTTGAGGGCTGAATTGGTATGTTGAAAACTACTTCCATACTGATGCCAAGAAAACTACATGTCAAACAACATGCTGTCATATTTGTCTTGACATCATTTCCTTTATCTTTCAAGTTAATAGATATCGTTTCTTGTCTCTTATTACATATAGAAAATATATTTATAGCTACAATTCCACTCACTTCTCTGTGCCCTCATGATTACTGAATGATAATGTTTCTAGGCTCAGCATTTCCAAGTTTTGCCCAATGTACCACTGATTCAAAAAATCATGTGCCTGTCTTTGTGCTATACTGTGTGTACTGTTATAGAAGAAATTTGATTGGTATAAATAACTTTTTTCTTGTTTTAATCACCTTTTTGCAACTTCTTATGTATCCTGTGCCAGGGCAGGACGCACTGCGCAGGGATACACAACCCATCCCACACTGAGAAGGGTTGCTTAAGTTAATAGGACAGGACCATCCACATTGGGACAGCCTGCAGTTTGGCCTTTTTGGAGCTAGCAGTTTGGCCTCTGAAAGCCATGAACAAAAAACCCTGGTTCAGAGTTCCTAAGAGGAGCATTTCAGCAGTGCTCCTGGTTATGCCACTGAAATGGGTCCCTCATATACTGCAAAGGGTATGTCTGCCTTCCCTACATGGTCCTCTGTTCTGGCCTGGCCCTTGTAGAACACTCATGTGGCTCATGTGGAGAAAGAGCCTAAATTACAGAATAGCAAGGGACTGATTCTCAGGAAATGCTTCCTTGTGTTTTGAAGCACATAATCTATACTACTGTGGAAATGGAGTAATTTCCAAGATGTATCAAACACTGTCATTGTTTATATTCAGACAAGTGCTGGAGACACATCTCTTTTCTTGGGCATTTGGTTGAGGAGGTCTGCTGTTCCCTTCTGGGAACCAGAATTTTAAATTGCTTTTTATTCTCTTTCTTGAGCCCTACCTGAAACCTGAGGGTATAGGGAAGGATAAAAATTCAGTGCACCAAGATAAATAAACGCCACCACATATCAAAACTTACTAACATGCTTGCTAAAATCATGATCATCAAACTTAGCAGCGGGATAAGCAGACATGATTAAAAGCCTGCACATGATTATACACCCAAAAGGAACACAGAAACAGTCTAAATAGAAAGGCTGAGGAAGGAGAAAAAGGCTCTTTTTTTCTCTATAGCTTATTGCTCCAGCATGTCTTTCCATATACAGCTAGAGTACATCTCCCGTGAGTTCTTCTCAGTCTTGGGATGGCAATAAAAAATTGATGCTATAGTTCATCTATATCCTAGAGTCAGGGTTTGACCATCCCTTGTCTATACGCCAACTTGAACCAAGTCAGTGTTACTTTCTATTTGTGATTCTGTTTCTTCTTGGAGGAGTGTGAATTGGAGCAGGTGCAGTCCATTTTCCATAGCTTTGTTATGTATCTCTGGTGAGCAGTTAACAGTCTCTCTTCGATTTTTTTTCCCCTTGTGGCTTTTCATTTGATTTTCTGTTGCAGGATTTTAGGGAAAGAGCATCTTGACTTTCAGTGTCTTAAGTGCTGATCAAAAGGAAATAGAAATGCTCTCTGCAGGTACTGCTTCCTTGTCTAGTTTACTATCAGTTTCAGATGGTGGAGAGTACAGAACTGTCAATATTAAAAAAAATTAAATCTCCCGTTAACATCTAGTGTACCATTAAGCTTCCAAATTGTATAGGGTGCTAATTATACATTGCTGGGACTTATGTTTAGTCTTCTGTGTTGGTGCAAGGCAACTGCAAGGGTGTTTGTACACTTTTAATGTTTAGATATTCTCTATTTATAGATTATTCTGATTTTGTAGTCTAACCATATCTACAGTAGCAGATGAAATGTTCTGTGATGTTGCTGTAAGAAATCCACTCAGGCCTTTATTTTAGCATTTAAAAATGCAAAGTCTGAGTTATTCACATGTGTCAATGAGGCAATTGCTTCAAATTTATTTTAATAATGTTAATGTAGCTTTGCAAACCCTGTTTTACAAACTAGGTAATTAGTTGCCTGGAGGCATTAGACTATATGCTGAAAACGTCATGTTTCAATGAGCAACACCGTTATTTCTCATTTGGCATGTCTGGGGGAGAGCGGAAGAGTGAGTTAACAAAGATGTGTTACCTTCAGTGAGTGTCCCATGAATATTTCAAGTAATGTGATCTCCAAACTCATCTAGTGAATCAGTCTCATTATAGTCCTTGCAAATTCACAGAAAGGCAAGTAATTGATCTGTAGTCCACTGCGCAGATTAATTCAATTATTTTTGGGGAGTGAATTCAAAGTACTACCACCAGTTATTCATAAATCTGTGCTTCCTTTTTGCTAGTGGTATGCATTCTCCCAAACAGTAGCAGTTTCACTGACTTGGATATGCAGAGGATGCCTCTACACTTCCAGGTGGAGGCAGATTGGGTGAGGAAGGCACCTGCATAAGAGGTGTCTTCCTGGGCAGAAATGGAGATGAGGCAGGGCTGGGCATCTTCCTGAACCCAGAGAGATGTCTCAGAATAATAAGTGGAGATGCAGCCAGAGAGTAGACTGGATATGATAAAGGTCAGGGAAGATACTTCTGCTGACTGGGTTCTTTACCTCAGTTTAAATACATTGCAGACTCCCATTTTAAAAGGATGCTCTTAAAACTAATTTGCCCTTTATGAGTTAGTGTGAGGCAGGACACAGTGGTTCCCAAAACTGTTCTTCTCTCTCATAGGTTAACCTTACGCATGTTACATGAGCACTTCAGTCTCTCTAAACTAGTGGCCTGTCCTAGCTGTACTAGAGAATCATATCACACTGCTATCATTGAAGATTTATCATAGGGTGCTTATTCCACTGTCACTAGAAGTACCCATTAATAGGTATAAAAATGCCATTACGTACCCATTAACGGGGACTTAATGGGTACTTTTAGTGACAGTGGAAAAACACCCATAGTTTACTTCAAACAGCCTAGCTTTTCAGTTTCTTACAGTTAAGAAAGACATAAAAGTTATCTGTGGGAAAGACTAGGCTCTAGCCACTAAAGGCAGTCTCTTCCCCGCCCACCACCCCAAGCAGTATTTCTTTTGTTTTAAAAAAAAAGGAGTGAAAGCAATGGTTCGGACTGGCTAGCAGAAAGAAATAATTTCAATGGCTTCAGTTAGGAGCAGCCATTTTCATTCTAAGACAACATTACAGTACAACATTAAATAAGATATAGGATAAAATGGTGTTGCATTGCACTAAGAAGGGTGCCATTGCATTTTAAAATCGTACTTCTGACAGGAGTTGAACTTCCTCTCCTTCTTTTTAATTTAGTTTCTTGGGCAAAAGGTGTCACTAAATGGTCGTTTCCTTATCTATAGAAGGAAAGAAACATAGTAAAATTGTAGCTAAAATTGATTGTGAATTCTTTTTCATGAAAAGTTCATAGTATCTAAGTTAGTTCGTTTTGTCTCGGTGCCTTAACAATGGGACTGGATCAAAATCTTTCCACCACAGTGTCTACCCACTTATTGTTGGATTTTTTCCCCTATGTTTTGTCTCTTGAGATTACAATGTACTCATTTCAAATAAACACCACTTTGCCAAGAAAGTCCTCTTATGTCATTGTTGTTGAATTTCTCTCTTGATTTGGTTTCAATTGCATTTTTGTGAGCAATCATATGTAAAAAATAGGTTACAATGCAGAAGTTCCAGTCCTGTTGAAAGAAGCATAAAGCTAGAGATATATGTAATTCTCAAAGCTTTCATTATTAATATTTTATGGGCTTCACTGATGTGCCCTGAAGTAGAAGCAAGGGGGGGAAAATTGATCTTCCATTTTAGCACGCAAGGCAAAGTAATAGAAGGGAGGGAGGGAAAATGCAAAACACAACCAAGATGCCAGAAGTAACAAATGAAACAATTTTCCTCCATCTTGCTTGCAACTAGGCTTTCTTCCCAGGCTTAATCATTCTAGAACAGCCAAAACATTAATGGCCAAAGTCTATCCAATATGGACAAAGGACTACAATGTGAGGATGCCTCCAGACGTACAGTAATATTCACAGTCTTTTCAGCTTTATAATGAGAATGCTAGATAAAGCCCAGGCATTCTGAAAATAGTACTGTTTCAACACAAAAAACCCTAGATTTACTATTACAAGGAAATTCATCAATGGCATGGGGTTTTCCATAATAGTTGTACTTATCTATGGGCTTGTTTCCACTGCACCATTTACTCCAGGTTTTAATCCGTGTCTTCTAAATCAACAGTGAGCTCTGTATTTTAATGATCCCACTGGCAGCTTATTATGTGGACTTTCAAGGGGGAAACCCTCTCCCTGGTCTCTTTTTCATCATATCCTGGGTGAAGATCCAAGCACCACCACTTATGTAAGCCTGACCATGCCTGAGAAAGTCTTAAAAACTAATTTAGTTGCCAGGAGAAAGCAGGGCCTGGCAAGAATGTGAGAGGGCAGGCTGCTCTCACAAATGTGGACAAATTGTCATGGATGGGACTTGGCCTAATTTGCATTAGTGTGGTGAAGTGTTGTCTTCAAAAATTGCTTCAGAATGAAGGGCAGTGCAGAAAGGACTGGAGTACAGGCATGTTCTACACTGGCTTTAGGGTTCTGCACTATGAGTCAAATATGATCTTCAAGCAGGAATTCAAATAGGGATTCAAGCATAGGTTGAAGGAAGCAGAAAAAGACAAGTGGGTGAACAAAACAAAAGGGATGACCACCATACCAAAGACATGTCAAAACTGTAAGCTTTTATCTTTGCAGTCTCCAGGAGCCAAGCATGGCCTAGTGACTTCTAAAAGTAAGTTGTCTAATCTGGTTGACTATGGTTCTTCATAAGAAATGTAATCCATTGCATCATATGGTGTAACTAACATAGTGATGAAGAAAATGCAAGTATACAGAATCACATGGATTGCCCAAGAGATCTGATGAAATTGCTAATCAGGCAAAAAGGGCAAGCAAAGGAAAGGTAAAATGGGCTACGACATTATTTCTGTGACTGGCCAAAAAGGATATCTTGGAGGAATGGCAGATAGTGCAATGAAAGTGTCAACATAGTGCACATCGGCTATAAAACTAAAGGTCAATAATGTATTAAGGCTAATAAGAAATGGTACTGAAAATAAAGCCACTGGTATTATACAAATGGACGGTTGACTGCACCTGAAATACTGTGTATAGTTTTGGTTGATACATTTCAAAAAGGATATAGTGGATTGTGGGGGTAGAATCTAAACTAAACTGATCAGACCCTCTTAAGAGAAAAGATAGCAGCATCTGGGGACATAGAGAAGGTTCTTCTCTATTCAGAAATATTAAAACCAAGGTCACCCAATGAATTGAATCTTGAATGAATCATGGCAAACAAATCCCCCCCCCCCCGCAGTAGATTTGGCCACTAGGCTGTATAACTTTACCCAAATTCATAGATAGGGCTATCAGTGTCTGCTAACCGTGATAAGACATTCCATTACTTCTTATGTTACAACTTTAATGACCAGCTGCTGAAAAACTGAGTCTTTTCACACTTGGTGAAAAGAGGAACTCCAGGATACTCCAGGTCAGGGCATTAACACTGCATGGAGATGCTTCCATCCCAGAGCACCCACAGCTATACTAGATGCTGGCTTCATTTACACCTCTTCCAGGTGAATGGAGATGTCATGGACCACACAGGTGCAGTTACCTGGTTGTCATGGCAATGGTGTCACACATGCCCATTGGCACCATATCTGCAATGCCTCAATTGCCTCTTATATAGATTTTTGAAAGGATCCTGCATCCCAAAGTACAGATGCTGGATCTATCCCTCATCCTGACTTCCCTGGGACACTTTCCCATGGAAACAAAGGTGTAAATAGGCCCACTGAGTTCAGTACAAGTTATGTGCTCATATTCTCCTAAAGCCTTCTGAATGTTACTACGGGGATAGGTTGTTGAACTGTCCACCATACCAATCCAGTAGGGCATTTTTAAAGTTTATTCAAGAGAACTAATTATTAAAGAAACAGAAACTGTTAAGCAAAAGCTAAAACAGAAAGAACATGACATGCAACTATTTGGTTTCCTAATGAGAGAGACATCTCTTATCCCCCCTTCTTTTATTTCAGGAAAACACCTCTTTTTTCAGTTCAACAGCATATAAACCTAGGAAAAAGGTAAAACACTAAAACCACATCAAGTGACTTTGGTAGCTGTCTTTGTTCATCCCCCTTCTGCTTCAAAGTTTTCAATTGTCAACAGACCTCACCAACAGCTGATTCACACTCACATTTTTAATTTAATGAGACATACAAGAAATGTGGTACTGGAGAGGGAAATAGCATTTTCTTTCTTAATAGGGCTTTCTGCATTGGGCCTTATTCTGTATTATGTCCTGGAATCAGGATCTGACATCTGTATCCGCCTGAGGCCTGCCATATTCTGCACCAGCATGTAGATAATAGGTCTATATTACAGGGTATAATGTGGAATAAGGGTTAGTGGAGAAAGGGCCCAGGAGTGAGATCAATCAACTTCTGGGAAAAAAAAAGTTTCAATGAAATTCAGCAACAGAAGTAAAGGCAGCCTTCAACCCTAGTGAGTAAGGTCCAGCAATGTTCTTCTGTTTATCAAAGAAGAAGTTCTTAATTGAAGTTTTACCCAAGTGTTTCATGGATGGTCAGAAGAATTATTTGGGTTTCCTTTATATCTTAGCTGAATACCAAACTGCTCTACTGCTTTCTTGTATTTACTTAGTATTGATTTAACTCACTCATGTTATACTATGCCATTCTGGGTGTTTTGCCAAGTTACTCCATAATTTGAAATTCCTCAATCAAAGTCTTAGATAAAATAGGTGGAAGGGTGGTCAAACAAAGCCTAAACAAACACTGACAGTTTTTATAAAATCTGGCGGGTAACCAATTTATTGCTGCTTTACTCTTGCCCCAGCAATGACATAGGTGAAGTTCAAAGCAGAGTGAAAGTGTGCTCCTAAGACACTCTGGATGAATAATTTTCAAAGCTTAAACAATGACCCTTTTTCACACTTCTAAAAGGCAGATGCCCTGGACACTCCAACATGGAGCATCTGCACACCACAGAATCACTTCCATCCCAGCTCTCAGCATGCATGACTGTCCCCATCCTTGATAGCCATGGAGCTATAAAAACTGTTCCACAACAATATTAGTAGTATTGATGTGGCTCCTCTGACATTCTTATGTTCTAACTGGTTCTACTGCTCTGCAGATATTGCTATGACTCTTTTGTTCTAGTACCTCGGTAATTTAAATTAAATACTGAATTGCAATATTGATGTGAGGAACATGTTGAAAAAACTGTGAGCAAATTTGTTTGGATTCATTCTGACCAACCATAGTGAGCCTTTGAAACAATTCATGCTATTGAGAAATTATCAACAATTGTGTATCCATTTCTCCCCCTATCTTCTCTGATTTATTACTGTGCTATGACTCATTATAGAAGTCTAAATGATCGAATTCCAGGCAAATTTCTCTCCAGTGGTGGATGGATGAATTAAGTGGGTATCTAAAGGTGAATGCCATTCATTAGTGATGAGAAATTTGTGACACACACACACCGGAAATGGGAGGTGTGTACACAGCTCTGGAAAGTCCAGTTGGACCTATGACAAGTGCGCAGTGGTGGCGGTGGGTGACTGGGGGGGGGTGAAGGGGGATGGGAAGGGGGTGTTGTGTGGGTACCCTTCATTCACAAACATTCAATGTTACGCAAGAAACTGAAGTCTCCCACATTCATGGGGAAAGGATTCACATAAAGCTGTGGGAATTGGCTTCATACACATCCCTACTAGACAGTATCTCAGTCTCTTTTATTCATTGAATTCCCCACTATGATAATTTTCCAAGCAGTGTTTAGTTATTAATTCCAGAAGTAATTTGGGTAATAATTAAAAAGGTATTTTTTTTTTATGATTTACTGATAATTTCTTGCTTTTGAACACAGAGTATTTTAATTCCTTCCCTGATCATATTCTGAAAGGAATCTGACAGCATTAATTCTGTCAAGGATTCAGTCTATGATTGTCTGGAATTTCATGATCTGTCTATCTCTGTAGCTGCATGGATAACAAATTACTCTTGGGAAATAAATTGTTCACATATTCACTCTTTCATTATATGAAGTAGTTTCTAAAATGATTAATCAGCTCTTTCTATATAGTCTGTACTGGTGGAATTTTAAAATATTTGTTTTAAGCAAGTGTCTTACGATCTGACAAAAAATAACTATGAAGTGTTAACAACAAAGCAGAGTTTCCTAAAATCTCTCTGAAGCTTTTTAGAAGTTATTCAGTTTATGACACCTGGATGCTGGATAACTGATTTATAATTTAATATTTAAAAATATTTCAGTTATTTCTGAAATTGGAAGCATCCAAAGGATAGATTAATTGCTTTGTTAGCGTATGTGTGTGCATGTTTTAAATGAGGACTCACAATAGTATTGTGAGTGGAGGGAAAGGTCATGACTGCAATTGTGAACAGACTAAGAAATCAATTTCAGTGCTATAAGAGGGTGTTAATGGACATGATTTGAAGACATTATTAAGCCTAAGAAGAATATATGAAGAAATATGGGACACAGCAAAGGATAGTGAGAATAAAAAGACATGTCCTCACTCCCAGTTTATTGTGCCAGATAGAGCTGCCAGGCCACCTGAGCTGCACTTGCTTTGAACTTAGCAAACTTGGTAGACAGGATGATGTTGATAGCAAATGGCACTACCCAATGCCCAGTGCTGAGTAGAGTAAAAGTAGTTGCTGCTGCTCCTGTTGCTGGAGAAGGATGAGCCAAGTTTTGCTTGTGCTCAAGGGCTGTGGCCAGTATTGGGAAAAGAATCAGGAGAATTTAGAGGACTGTCACCACAACCCTTAAAACATTTTAGGATGGTTTGTGCAATACTATGGGACTTTGAACTGGTAGGCAGCTGGTGTCACTCACTGTCCCTCAGAAATGGGTGGTAAGACAACCTCCTAGTAACTTTATTCCATCATTTCCCCACTAGGCAGGGAAGGAAAATATAATTTGCTTTATCACTTGTTCAGGACCAGTTTTGTGTTTGGACACTAGCACACTATGATTCCCTGTGCAGGAAGGCAACTGAATTTTAATAATAAACACAGATGTTGCAATCAGAAAGGCAATCCTGAGTAACAACAAAGGCTTTTTTCTGCACTTATTTCTATTCCATTTGGACAGCATGCTCCTCTTTGGGGCCTCTTGCGTCTGCACACTGGTTTAGACTAGAGACTGCACCCATGCAGTAAACTCCAGTCTGCATCAAATGGGGCATAATCCATATCAGAAGGCTCCTGACCTGGATTTCCTGTTGTCTTGATTTAATTGGTCCTCAACATACTAACTTCAGACAGTCCAGATCATGGAGGCATGCAGAAGGCACACCTTCCTTTTCCAGATTTCAGGAGGGCCCATTTTGGTGGCACACAAAATTCTTCTGAAATGGGTCCCCTGGGGACTCTAAGACCAGGACTGGAGAGAGTAGTGGCTGTTAAACATGCTTGGAAGAAGCTGATTATCTAGATTAATTTAAATATGGTTTACAGATTAGTCATGGCATGGAAAATACTCAAAGACAGAGTGAGTAATACTTTGTTGATTTTCCTGGATCTCTCAGTGGCTTTTGGTACCATTGACCATGGTATCATTCTGGACAGGCTACAGGGTTTGAGAGGTGGAGGGTCTGTATTGGAATGGTTCCACTCTTATTGTCTTATTGGGATCTATGAAGCCACTGGGAGGTGTCAGCAGATTGGGAATGGCGTGTCACTGATATAGAGATAGCACCCAACTATATCTTCCCATGTTATATGAATCAGGAAAGGTGGATAAAGTGCCTGACCGGTGCCTGGAGACAGTAATGTGCTGGATGAGGGCCAATAAACTGAAGCTGAATCCAGATTAGACAGAGGTGCCGAGTGTCACTGGGTCTTGGTGGGAAGCATCCTTTTATTGATGGGGTTGTAATACCCTGAAAGGGATAATTGCACAATCAGAGGATGCTCTTAGACTTTGCACTGATTATTAATGATCAGGTGGAGGCAATGGACAAGAATGCCTACTTTCAGCTCCAACTGGCTCACCAGCTATAACCCTTTCTCAACAGAGATTATTTGGCCACAGTAATCCATGCTCTGGTACCTTCCAGACTGGATGATTGTACTGCACTCTATGTGGGGCTGCCTTTGAAGACAGTTCAGAAGCTGCAGCAGATACAGAATGCAGCAGCTGGAATGCTGAGTGGAAGAGCTGGCTAGGTGCACATTACACTAGTCTTAAAAGAGCTGTGCTAGCTGTCAGCTCACTACTGAGCCTAACTCAAGGTATTAACTTTAACTTATAAGGGCCTAAAAAGCTTGGGACCAAAATAACTAAAGAAAAATTTTATTGACCTGCCTATGCCTGAATGTCTGCAGCGAAAGTCCTCCTGGTTATATCACCACCTTCAGTGATTGAACGGGTGAGGACCTGGGGTAGGGTCAAATCTGAGTAGCAACCAGACCTCTCAGTTCATCTACCCAAGTTTCAGAAATAAGCCATCAGTAATACCATCTCTGCTCTTTCACCCATGATCAAGGATGAATGATGACTTATTTTGGACTGACCAGACATTGAACAACAGCAACAGCAACCCAGGGGGAAAGGTTGACTGGCATCACCACATTCTGATGGTGGAAAAGCAGAATTAAAGATATGATAGCCTTACAATGTCTTAACACACTTTCTCTGAATTATACTTCTCCATCTTTAATTGCCATATCTTGCCCTGCTCATTACAACTGAAATGCCATAGCTCTCCTCTCTTCTCACATGAAAGCACACAGTTCTATTTGCTTAACAGACACCCTCTGCCAAAAAATTGAATAGCAAGCATTGAGAAGAGCTTGAACACATTATCCTACCACTCTCCACTCCTTGCCATTGCTCAAGGAAATCTACCTGTCTCTTTAGTAGACTGTCCATAGTCATGGAACGCAGGAAATGGCCCATGGTGCTACTTCTTGTGTCCAGTGCCCCCCTTGGTTGTCAACATAACAGCATGCTGCCGCATTGCAAATAGCACTATCAGTACAGCACTGTTCTCAATACACAGGAAGATGTAATATGTGGTTGAGCTTGTGTTTCTGAGGCACAAGAAGAATCATAGAGGTTAATATATCAACCAAGTTTAAAAATCCTCCCCCAAAAAACATGGAAGGAAATCTTTTTCATATGCATTTGTCTGTAGTTACCTATTCTGAAGAAGCACTACATTCATATTAGTCCCAAACCGATAGCTAAAAATGACAGGACATAAAAATATTTTGGTACATAGCTATACAAACTGCTGATACCACAACAAGATTATATTTCAGTATCAGAAGGAAAGCAGCAAGTGATGTGGGCCATCATTTTGCTCTGAGACAGGGCTTAAGATCCTGTCATTTTGACTTGCAAGATACAGGTACAGTGTCATGTTTTATTGAGTTTATCTATCTGAGGGGGAAAAAAGAGAAAGAAGGAAGGAAAAGATGAACCTATCTTCCATAGCAAGGCAATCTTTAGAAAGGCAAGCATGAAACATTTGTATTCTAAAAGTCTCAGATGCTCACTAGCTCAGTTCTTTGATATTCAGAGCAAACTCATATTTATATTCTATTCTTCTTATCGTGGTTTTGATTTCTATGTTATATAGATCTTGAAAAGAAAATGTGATGTTAAAAGTTAAGGTCACATTTCTGTGTTCAGGGAGTTTGCTGTTTCACTTGGCTCCAGAAAAATGACTCCAGATTTGAGCAAGTTGACATACAGTTCATGACTGTGATTTAAAAGCCATTATTCATCACACATTTAAAATTCTCCCACCCACTGTCCTCGGCAACCTTAGTAAAAGATATGGTAACCATGCTTGACTAAGTATGACTATTACCACATCAGACTTCTGGGGGAGGGGGGGTACTATGTGTGATTTTCTTTTTACTATTTATTGTAGTTTATGTTTGAGCTGACAAACAACATGTGTTGTTGAAGAAACAGCGTCAGATGCTATGCTGCAGGAGCAGACGTCTAGAGCATATTCAACAGCCTTTTCTTGCTCAAGAGGGGAGTAGATGCCCACACTAACTTTTGAGGCAGAGAAGTAAAAATTCCCCAACTTCAGTGTTTCTGTGAGAATTTATTTGAGTTGGGCAAAATGTCGCTGGGCTCCAGTAGGTCCAATCTGTTGAAGTCTTCTGCATAATGGTATCAGAAGCAAATCCATCCCACACCATATTTTCAGAAGAGATGTGCCTCCAACTTCCAGTTCAAGGGTGACTCACTTTGGAAGCACAATGTATTGCATCACTGAGAGGCTCTGAGACCAGGAACCTTAGTTTCTGGCTGTCAGAATTTGTGGAAGCTGGCTCTGAAGCTCACAGGGTTTGGCTGGAATATGCCAACGCTGTGGAGACAGTCCAAATAACTTTGTTTCATATCAATTATTGTTTGTTCCTGATTAACTATTCTAGACTCCCCAGATAAATGTAGAATTGGCTTTAGTTGTAATACAAAATGAAAATGGCACTTAAACCTCAAAGAGGTGAAGAACAATGTCAAAGAATTCAAATAAAAATGGTTTAGGGTGATGTATCTGAAGGAATAGAAATTATTTTTGCTTCAGTCCATTAACTCTGGCTCATATAATTAGGCTGCAATGGTGAAAACACACAACATGTACAATTTAAACTTAATGGATATAATTTGATATGTAAATTTCATGACATATTCTTTAAACAGCATTAGAACAGGTTTTGAAAAATATTTTATTTGAATGGGACCTTGAATGGAAAATAAGATATAACAGAAAATAATATTGCCATTGATTTCAAGTACTTATGTGCTTACAAAATGGCACTTAAAACCCAGTATAGGCATACAGGAAGGGAAATGGTATTGAAATACTCTGGATATAACTCACAGGAAAAAAGAAAAGAAAAAGAAAATACAGCTACAGCCTTTGGCAAAGGGTTCATAGTAAAAGAGGACAACTGAGTTAGCCATAATGGTACAAAAATTCCTTTACTTGAAATATACCACAAATATTTGTTTATAAGGTATTTGGTTTAGCAGTGTTCTATAGTCTGCTTGTGATGAAATACATTTAATTACAAATAAATAAAAATGCTCGTGTGGTAGTTTGTGAATTGTTATGGATGATTTTGATTCATGTCCAATGAAGGTATAAGACTATGGTCATTTATGTTTTTGATTGTAATGTGATAGAGGCAGGCATATGATTATGTTAGGAAAATTCCAGACCATTATGAAAACAAGTTGCCGCTCCATCAGCAAATGCTATTCATATTAGTTTCTCAATAGGCAAATGGGTCAGAGAGAAAAAGATTTCTTTAATTGTTGGTATGCTGCAGCATAGGAAGCCCGCTTTCAACAACCCCATCAGCCAGAACTTCGAACCTCCCACATTCCAGAACACAATTTATACCCTAAACCACGGCCGATGATTACAATATACCCGTAACGCCTATATAGAAAAACATACATATCAGATTTCTCTGACATGCGCAGTAACGAAAAGTCCAAATGGCTGACTGGTTTAGACCAGTTACTCTTTGAAAACCTCTTATCATGTCTCTTGGCAAATACACTGTCCTTGAAAATATATCATGTCTCTTGGCAAACACACTGAAAATATTCCTCACAATTACATATTAAAGTTGACCAAATTAAGGGCCTGTGACTCCTTATGTGTACTTTGTCAGAAGTTCCATCCATTTGAGCCGCTAGCTCTGTCCACCCTCCCCCAGCATGTTCCATCAGCATGAATGCATCAATGGAGTGGATGAGAGCACAAGAGATTCAATTGGAATTTGAGGCAAATTTGAAGCCTAGCACATTGAAAGTAGTTCCATTCACATGAATGCAAGTTTCTGTCCCATTCACTTTGATGCAAAGTGAATGAAGAAAAAACTTGTACATGTCCCTACACTGTGGTAGATAAAGAACTTTTCTCATTCCCTTTTACTGTACATTCCCTTTAGGTATCGGTATTACTGTAAGAATCTTCAGGACATTTTGCTTCTTTTCTAAGTACAATTAGGAGAGAACTACTTGAATAAGTCAAAAGGAAAATGAAAAAAACTATAGTAGAAATTGTTGATCAAATAAAATAATAATAATTTAAATAATAAGCTTCTTTAGTTACACTTGAATAAGTTTCAGATCACCTGCTTTACAGAAGTATTCAGGTATGCCCAGCTAAGCATTAAAATTCAGAAATGGCTACCCATGAAAGCACGGGAGTCCTGTTCTGCCTTCAAAATTAGTAAGTATGGAATCTGGCAATTTCCCAATTTCATCTTATTCTTTTATAGAATTTATTAAGGACACATCCTCATGAATACATAAACATTAACATAATTAGGATTTTTAATATCATTCTTTAAAATAATGTGTTTTTGTTAAAAACATAAGAAATGTTCTGCACCAAGGCCAGAAGTCTTCTCACAGCAGCTACAAACAGAATGCAAATGCCAAGAAAATTGCATATGGAGGTCCTCATGCAGTCGGCCAGGAGTTGGCCACAAGTCAGTGGTACCAATAACAAAATTCCTTCTGACTGGCATCCCTTAGACCATGAGTGTGGAGAGTTGTGTGGACTCTGAATACTCCTAGTGCTTTCACATCTCCACAAGGGTGCTTTGCAAACACTGCTTCAGTTCATCAAGTGAAAGTGTCAGTCAAGCTGCTTCCTGCCTCCAAGGTTCCATATTGTAACTCCCCACTTGCTTCTTTCAGAATGGACCACCATAATGCTCAACCAAATACACAAAATGGCAGCGGGAGCAGCCTGCCATAATTCAATCTTAGCAAAATTTTAATTGTTATTTCGTATGATTTCTATTTTATTTTTGCAATTTGTAGAAGCATCTTGTATTGTACTGTATTGTGCTGTACTGCACTGTACTGTGTTGTATGATACAACACAATTTATACTTATATCCAGTCTGATATCACAATTAAAAACCAATACAAAGCAAATTAAAACTAAAACATTAAATTTACACTAATTTTAAAATTACAGTGCTGAGGAGGGAAGGGAAAACCATGCAGCTTAATCAATGGCTTGGATAAAGAAGTGTGTCTATATCAGACATCTAAAGTATATAGTAAAGTAACACACTTCAGAAGGGAGGCTAGTTAATAATTTGGATGTTATCACTGAAAAGTCCCTCTCATATATTATTCCTCTTTAAATTCTAAGGATGGGTAAAAAACAACAACACCAAGCTATTTTACAGGTTGTTGTTTATGTGTTTTTTGTATAGATGGTCTTATGGATATTTATTTATTTACTTATTTTTGAATTCCTATTCTGCTCTTCGCTCAAGGATCTCGGAGTGGGTCACAGGATAAAGCAAACAAAACCTGTCAAACCATAATTATTAAAATGCATCCTTTAAAAACAAATGACTCAAAATAATTATTAGTGTATGGTGAAATAAAAAGATACTTTTGCAGGACTGAGAGAGAGGACACGTGGCTTTAAATGTCACAAACTATTTTTTATTTGTTTTGACATTAAATGTCACAACTGTTTTATATTTTTATCTGCAAATGATTGGTTTATGCAAATAATTGGTTCTGCCGGATAGAAGTTCAGCACAGTCTGAAGTTTGCATACACTTTTACTGACTTAGTGGTACAAGGCTATTAAATACAGAAATAATGACCTTTCAAAGATTTTCCATTAGAAAGGATGCTGTCTGATGTTGCCTGGGGACAAATACCTTCCAAGCACTGTACATAAAAGAGTATATGATAGAAAATGCATTAATTAATATCAGTGACTAGACAGAACACAGTAGCATTTGAGAGTAGCTCTAAATGACCCTCATATTCAGGTGCAGATGTGAACATTCAAAATACAGTAAAACCCATCTAAAAGCTGTATCCAGACAGGGTCTAAAATAAGCACTATATTGGAATTGCCACACATATCCATGGAAATCTCAACGTAGGGTCAGGATATAGAGTGAAATCCCAGAAAATCCCTATTTCGGGGGGTGGGGTGGGGAAGAACCTGATCCTGGTTTTTCTAACATAGTGATGTTACTTACCTTGTCTGGTCCTTGCATCTGGCTTTCCCAGATAGCTGAAAATACCTAGAACTGCACAAGTTTGGCAGATGCCCAGAGTGTGAGCAAGTGGCAAAATGGTAAGTGCCCAGGCTTGTCCCATGATTTCACTTTGCCATCTGACAGGGATGGCAAGAAGCAATTGTGGGATCTAAACCAGAGGCCACTTTCCTCTCACCATCCAGAGGCAGCCTAAAACCAGTAACACCAACATAAAGTCATGTGGGCCAGTTCTACATTCAGCATTGGGTGTAACTTAAAGTTGCCCTCAGGCAAGGACACAAATTATTCTCTGATGCTACAACACCTGTTCTGAGACTCGGACGGAGCATTCTGAAATGAGAGTTAATGTGAACATGGCAGCCATTTGGCAGGTTGTTATTACTCACTTCCATCTTAAATGGTCAGAGCTTTGGCCATGTGACACAGCCTACAGCCACAAAGATCTGCAAAACAGTCACAGACAGTGTTGTTTTATACCACACCTTGCCCTAGTCCAGACCCATTAGTCCAGATCATAGCAAAATAAGCATAGGGTATTTTTCCCCATTAAAATTTTCTTTAAAAAAATGAAGAGCTTTTAAAAATAAAATAAACTAATGTAGACATATCTCCTATTGTCTACCAACATTTAAGCAGAGAGGAAGTCACTACAATGGCCAAGTAGCTTGACTTGTATCTAAAATTCATCTAGACAAGCGTCACTTGCACTTATTAATTCATCAGTCATTCTTCTGCACTACAATGTGCCTATCCCTATGCAGAGGGATACCATTTTAATATTTTCAGCAGGGTGATTTATTTATTTTTAACTCTTTCCTCTCTCATTTCCCCGTCTCCCCTGTGAAACAAGGTTTGAAAATGGATGGAACCATTTTGGTAAAACTGTTGAAATGTCAGTTGGATAATTTCAGGGAGGCAACTTTCTAAAACATGTTTGCCTGTCCCCCATGATAAAAAGAAAATAGAACCTGCCAAACATGAAGAATTGGACTAATGTTTTAGAACTAAAATGAAAGGTGATATAGGAAGGGCAGACTTCAAAGTCTGTACAGTGATGATGAATTGCAATATGCCATTCAGAAATTCATTTAGTTTCCAAGGTGACTTTCATCTTCCCTGGACCTAGAAAAGCAGCTGAGAAAAATACATCAGAAAGTCACAATTCATGCAGATTTTACACTGTACATTCCTTCATTAAAAATATTTGCTCTGATGGAAGTTTTATTTAAGAGTTGTTGTGACTTGATTAGGATAAATACTATATGATGGGTAATATTTGCAAACCTACACATTAGTGTAAGGTAGACAAAGTTTAGGAACAGTAAGAAAAAATTAAGAACATTTTTTAAATTCAATAGTAATGAGGTTTTTAAGAAAATAACAAAAACTGAGGACACAGCCGAGAACTAAAAATATTCAATAAAATGAGAAATCAACACGATTAGATTTTTTTTCTACAGAAAATTGTGCCAATTCTTAAACTTCTTGAAGTACTTTGGATATTATAGTACAATTTCAATGCCATTTTGCCAGGCTCCCAGAACCAGCCTTGTAAATGGGCTGCTTTCATTCCAAGCCTCCAAAGTTGGGCCAGGATGGGCCCTTGGTACGAGAGGAAACCCTATCAAATGGCAATTAGGGATATGCATGAATATTCATCACATTCAGAATTCGTATGGTTTTGTATGAATTCTGACATTCACGAACAAATCAAAAGGGGTCTACATTCCTAGGCCCTATTCATCTACAACCTGGGAAGACTCCGGCATTTGTCAAAGCATAAGCAAACCCACCAGTAGCAATTAATCTGATGAGTTTATCCTTAACTTTCAATGTCCTATGCAGACTTTCCATTAAGAGTAGCTATTGTGGTTTTCTAACACTTGCTAGCATATTATAATACAAGTTTTTTTAAAAAAGTGTGTATTCTGCAGTTGAACATTTTAAAGGTTATTTCTGGGATTTGTTATGACAGAATTCACTTTATATTTCAGAACAGAACTAAAATAAAAGCTAAGGGTTTTTTTGTGTGTGGGCATAAGTTGCCCTCTACTCATATGCTATTTTGTCCCATTACATCTTGAGATGAATTAAAGGTAAAAACTGACCTTTGATTTGCTCTTTTTGGCAATACCATTTTTTACATGCATATATCTAAATCTGTTCATGGGAGGGGTGGATTTGGCTGAAGCCATATATTCCCACATTCAATTTGCATCAAATCAAATGTGGGAACTTGGCTTCATGCACATCCCTTATGGCAATTATAATGGAATACAAATTACCATTAATGCTTTAAGAGAAAGCCCAGCATGATGGTTGCATATAAAGATGAACCATGTTTTCTAAACCATTTTTTTCTGGGTGAGAAAAGAAGGAGGGAGATCGTCCTTGATTCAAGCATATTTACTTTGTATGTGTATGGCCATGTTCCCATTACAAGCTTAAAACAGTTTCGAAATGGTTTCGATCCTTGCAGTCCCCCCATCAGGTTGGCTTAACATGCTTTCCGTGTGTTAAATTGCCCCAAAGTGTTGTAAATGTTGACACTCATTTCAACAGGTCTCGCTTCGGTTCGTGCACTTGAAACGTTTTACATTTCTTGCTGTTTTAGTGGGATGAGAATGCATGTTTAGGGTTTCCCTCTCCCAATAGCTTGCTTCCAAAGATAGTGATTTCACTATAAAAATCCACCCCTTACAGCAGCAGTTACACTGTAGCAATCCACCCACTTCACACCTGATAACAATGTTGCAATTTTGCACAATTCTGGCTCTTTGGAGTTCTGACCTTTAGAAAGGGAAAGGAAGGAAAGCAGCTGCAGGTTCTGGGAGATGTGTGAATGTTTAAGGCTGTGGCTGTGAAGGTGAGTGGGCAAAGGGGGCTTGAGTGCCACTGTGTGCCCTGGGCAATGGGGAGAGGAGGGGAAAGAATCGCTGGCTGCCTGGCGCCGTTTTTCATCCATCCAGGCAAGCGGCAGCCACCCAGCTACCCAGCTAGGCTCTGTGAAGGGGTCCCTTATGGGTGGCACGTTCACACCAGAAGGAAGAGGGCAGGGCAGCTCCAAAAAGCAGCTTTTAGAATGTAGCCACTTGAGCTCCCCTTTGTCTAATGCGATTAAGTTGAAAGTAATGGGATCAGGCAAATTCGTGTTAGCATCCGGTTCTATTATTTCGGTTTAGGAAAACCATTTTAAGCTTGTAATGGGAACCGTGCCTATGTGTGTGAAGATAATACATAAAATGAACAGAACATTGAAGTAATGTCTACTGAACAACAATTCAGTACAGACAACTCCTGCACAGCTCCTGAATACCTTAAAAAGACAGAAAATCAATACTGGCCATAACTATTGGCACAGACATGTAATGAAGTGTAAAACTTCAATGTGAAAACAAATTAAAACACCATTAATGTCCAAGCTAATGAAGGAAAATAAAACAAATTTCAAAATATACCTATATTGCTGCCTTTTCCATCCCATTTATTTCATGCTTAAGTGGGGAAAGGGATCATGTTATCAGATATTTTATTGAGAAGTTAAGATGTACCATGATCCAGCAAACCTCAAATTGCTGCAATATTGCCAAGATGTCACTATGTTTTTAAAAGATAACAAGCTTGGCTGAAAAAACTTGAGAATTAATATGAAAGTAGGTTAATTGGGTTCACACATTGGAATGATTTTTCCAGATTGGTTAAGTAGCCATTTTTCTTGCCTCTGATGTAACATTAGATTCTGTGAAAAGTTAGAAAGCGCCTTTGGTATGACTGATAGCAATGTGGATGCTGTCAAGGGGTATGTATTGGGGTGGGGGACCATTTTTCAAAAAGTCCCACTTCCCACAGTTGAAAGATTTTCAGTTTGGTTTGTTAGTTTTATGGTGAAGGACAATATAGAAATCTATGGAATAGATGACAATCAGCTGGAGATAGACTGACCAGATGAACTTCATTTGTGGGCAGAGAAGCAGTGGCATACTGAAGAAAATGGAAGTGAGGCCATAGTTACACCCTCACTTTAATCCTTCAGTCTGTCTTGAAAACCCACAGCTCACACTTTTTTAGTGCTATACGTGTTATTTGTGAACTTTCTTCAGTTGTACTTTCCCAAGTCCTAATTTTTAACAGGTCTCAAGCTGCTATAGAGTGTTAATTGGTTTTCATTTTGGGGGTGTGATTGGAGAAGAGGACTAAAGGATGCTGAACTGTACTATAGTGGATGGATACTGCAGGAATTTCCTTCCCTTTCACCCAATGTGTGATTACACGCTGTTGAGTGACAGAACTTTTATCCTATAAGAGTGCAGGGTATGTTGTGATGGTGGAGAGGGGTGGAAATTCCACATTTGCATTACTGACAGGTCTACTGAGTGCCAAAAATCCTGGCAGAACACTTCATCAGCATGGGAAATAATGTTGGAGTGAGCCATTGTAAAGCCCCCTAAGCAGCCAGCAGGGCAGGAAACAGTTAACCTGCTGCTGCTGTGTGTTTGATTGACATGCTGAGGAGGAGGAGACTCAGCAAGCTCCATTTTGCCCAGGAAGAAAAAGGAAGAGTTTCTGCGGGGGTCTGAAAAGTGAGGAGGCTGCTCAGTGCGCCTGTGTGTTTATGTAGGCCTCACCTCTAAGTTGGAAAGAGGGAGAGAGCCAGTCAAGTTGAATTTAGCTTTGTTGGCCTCAGGGCAACAGAAAAAAGTAGTATTTAGTATAAAAGACATAATAGTGGGCAGGAGGAAAGTGTTTTTACCACAGAGAGTTTTGACAGGCCTAAAAGGAGAAAGAACTGACAAGGTTTTGAGACAGAACACTAAGAGATATAAAGAAGAGAAAAACAAAGCTGTAACAAAACAAAAGGAAAGGGTTTCAAAGGCTAGAAGTTATTAAGAGGCTGTGAATTAGCATAAGAAGTTTACCTCAGACTAAGAGTGGGAAGGCCCTGTTCAGTCAGGAAACCACTGTATGAAAAGAGAACTTTTGCTGGTTGAATAAGCAAAGGACTTTACTCTGTTCCTTTACCATTTTAGTTCCTTTCACATTTACTATAGGACTCATAACTGATTCAAACATACATTTTATTCCTTTTTTTTTCTATTTACTCTGTAACAATAAACCTTTGATGTTTGGTTAACTAAAGAGTATTCTGTTTGTGGTAACATCTAGAAAGAAGTAGCAAACAGAGGGCCAGTGAAGATCCAATTTGTGCTGAGGATCTAAGGGGATCTGGCAGAGTGAATGGGCACCTGGGCTGTCTGTTAGCCTGCCAGGCTATGCTAAAAGGAGGCAGGTGGTACCAGAGCTGACCGGGTCGTCACAGCCATGATGAGAAAATGGTGCCAGAGGTCACTCCAACAGAATATCTCTTTGAAGCTGTCCCACAGGCATACCCTGGAGGTAAACCAACCCAGCACACAAGTCCAGATGGCAACAAACTGTTAGACTGGTCTATTAGGCATGAGGAGCCCTATACCATTTGGCTCTCAGAAGTGGGTCTAGATGTGTACCACTTCTGTGTACCTAGCTAAAAATGTCCCAGCTGGCAACCTTCATTCCCAATCCCCAACGCTGATAATGAACTGGGCTGCTATGATACAGATAGTTCTTTATCCATGCCACTAGCTGCCCCACCAAGCTTGATCCAAATTGCTCAATCCAGCCAAAGATAGGACCTGTCTTTAAGATCAAATGAATGCTCAAAGTGTACTGGGCAGGAAAGACTGGCTTTAATAAACCCAGGTGCTGAACCTCCTAGGGCTTTGTATGTTTTTTTATGGTTAGTTAGCACATGGGCTGTTGTGCTTTGGACCAACTGCAGCATGTGAATAATATGACTAAGGATGAAGGTTGTCAGTACTGAAACGTTGGGAGTTCTAAGTCTGCTAGGAATGTCTCTCTGCACGATTTCCTCTGTACAGCTTCTATTCTTTTCAGTGAGTATTTGGCCAAGAAAACCTGTGTTTATTTTGAATCTTTTGTTTATTCTTCTGTCATTGAAGCAAAGATAAATAGGTTGTTATTGTCACTTTCTGCTATATTCTTCCTCATATGTTATTTCTTCTGCTTTTGTGTGCCTGCAGATAAATACTTCAGTTTTCAGATTCTTAGAAGTGCAAGCCAATACTTATGTTTGCATGCAAAGGAGCTGGGTTTTTTTGTTTCTAGCATCTATTTTCATCAGTTTATGTAGAAATAAGCTCCAATGAAATCAACGTTGCTCCCAAGCGAGCACAGCTTTTGTGAATGTAAAGAAAGAGAATATAAAGGTAGAAAAAATAAGTTAAATTTATATTAACTATTTTGTATTTACAGACTCATCCCTAGTACTGTAGGGATTGGGGAAAATGAGACTAGGTTAATTTCACCTTCTCCAGATCAAACCCAACTCATTACACTTCCCAATTTCTATTTTCTCTTATTCTATTCATCTTTCTTTTTTATATTCATCTCTCTATTCTCATACCCGATCTTGTCCTGATTCTCTGTGGCTGCTCTCTGCTCCCTGATGCCATGTTTCGGAATGAGCCATCTCAATGATGCATCTGTTTGATCTGCAACTGAGGATGAGTTTACAGGGGGCACAGGAGGAGCACAATTTTATAGTTTTGGTGCTGTGCCCCCTATTGGTCATGTAGTTACTGCAGGAAGAGGATAACCCAATGGTATTCTGCTGGAGCCATCTGAGAATAATAGGTTAAATTTGTGATAGACTTTAAATTATTGTTTGAATGTATAGTCAGACCCTACAAAGAGTTTTGTGTGGATAGGTGCTTTGCAGTGGGAACTTGGTTTTGAGAAAAAAATCTGTCTAGATATGAGATCACCAGTGGAAACGTCTAGCTAAATGGCTTTAAAATGGAGAATTATCCAGAGTAGCTAAAAGAACAGACAGAAAGGCATGAAAAAACAGACAAACCCTCCAGAACTAAACGTCTTCAAAAACAAAGAAAAACCTTTATTAAAAGCACAACAAGAGGCTTCAGAGTTTAGTAAAAATAGCAGAAATGTCAATTGTGATAGCCAGCAGATAACTGCCAGGGCCTTTTTGCACTTTGATCAATGGGAAAGCCCAGCTATGGGCATACACACAGCACAGAGGTGGTTCTATCCTAAATGCAGCTTCATGCCAGTCTAGCACAGCCTGGTAAGTTTCATTCAAACTTTTTCTGGTTTCTGTGGCAACAATGCCACACATTTCCATTGTGCAGCCCAGCGATCCCAGTTATTGTACTTATGCAGTATTTGGAGAAGCACTGCATAAGTTACAGATGTAGTGGGCACTGCAAAGTGCAAATGCCCAATGCATCCTTGATGTTCACCAATCTTTTTGCCAGGTGAAGGTACGAAAAGGATCTCAGTTTCAAAAGGTGAGCAAATATGGTATGGTAAAATGAGCACATTGCTGCAGCTTTCCACTCTAGAGGTCATGCAGTGGCTCTGCTGCTCATGTACCAAGTGGAAAGCAAGCAACACAGCTCTGGTGATTTATTGCTTAATTTATGTGGTCATTTGAAGTCAAGTTTGACAAGCAGAGTTAGAAAGCAAGCTAAAGGGAAGATGAAGGAACTCAAAGTGACACTAAGCACAAGGTACACTAAAACTACCAAGGGTCATGGAATCATAGAATTGGAGAGCTGGAAAGGACCTCCAGGGCCATCGAGTCCAACCCCCTGCTAAATGAAGGATTTCTTAAACCATCCCAGACAGATGTCTAGCCAGCCTTTGCTTGAAGACCTCTGACAAAGGAGAGCTCAGTACCTTCTGTGGCAACCTATTCCACTGGATGGACTCTCAGTGAAGTCTTAAGAGTGAGGTATCTGCAGCAAGGAATCTCCAGTCTGCTAAAGTATCCAAATAGCAGATATGCAGAAAACAGCTAGACTACTATTCTGTCGCCAAGCAGGCAACAAAG
Organism: Aspidoscelis tigris stejnegeri; assembly: GCA_023333525.1. Lineage (NCBI taxonomy): Eukaryota > Metazoa > Chordata > Lepidosauria > Squamata > Teiidae > Aspidoscelis > Aspidoscelis tigris. The sequence continues at coordinate 45,354,201 of JALMGA010000005.1, read as the reverse complement.
TCCAGTTCCCAAGCCAAGCTACCTCAGCTGAGGAAGTGGCCAATGAAAGCAAATTTGGACTGGGTGAAGAGACATGGGGTACTTCCAGACTTACTTTATACTGCACCATCCTGCCAGTGTTGCTTCCCGCCTGACAGATGCTACAATAGGAAACTGTACAGGGATGGTGCAGCCACTTCTGGTCTGCCTGAAAGGGCAATCAGAAGTTGTGTTGTCCCTTTGACATGGCTTCCTGGCCATCAGATGGGATGTGCTGTTGCCCGCAGCAGGGGAGCAGCGTGTCCCTGAAAAAGTGAAGTAAAAATATGCTGATTGATTGGCATCTTTTTGCTTCAATTGAATGTTGCGCTGCTGCTGCAAGCTGAAGAAGGATGTGCAGCTTTCAGTCACATCTGGATGCAGCCATGATTGTGCTTTCAACACTATTTTGGTGCTCTCTGCAGCCAGTTTATGTGTATAGCTGACTCTTGGTACCTTTGACTATGGAAATGGATGATGGCTGATAAGCATTCAGACAATGTGGTAGTTTGCAAAAGAAAAAAAAAACAATAAAACATCATCCTTCTTTCAGCATTGCCTAAAATTCTGCTGGAAACATTCCAAAGTCTCACACCTGGATTTGTCATTACATCATGCCTTACACAATAACTAGCTCTACTGATTCAGATTTCATGAAGATGGGTCCCAGGTCACCACACGATTCCTCCAAAGGCTAGAATTGACAGCTCTTAGCCTCAGAGCCTGGGGATGTATGCTTTTCAGCAGCACACTATGGTGCACCTCCAAAAGTCACCCCCAGGTAGGTCTGGAACATAGAGTAGTGCTGTCTGCACACCTCCTGCTTTCTGGAGCAAGTCCTGTGGTCCTTACATAGGCTCAATAAAATGGATACACAAGAGAGCTAGATTCAAGGCCTTCTTAATCTGGTTCTGGCTCATTGCACTCATTGCAGACTGAGCTGGACTAGCAGGGGCAGAGCCTCCTTCATCTGCATTAATGTGCAGTTCAAGACGCCTGTGATCCAGATTAAAATGCTCTTAATCCAGATCCCTAGTGAGTGGTGTCTTCATTCAGTGGAAGTTCAATTCCACTATATTGTGAAATTCAAAAGCTGAAATTTTGCAGTCTGGCCCATCCATACTCTACCCATCTCTGGCCTATTGTGGCAAAGCCATTCCCTTTTCTACTGAAATAACAGATCAGGACTACTAAGAAAAATCTGAATTATTCTCTCCTCTATATCCAATCCCTACTATCATTCAACAAGCTTTTCACAATAATTATTTACAGATGTTTGTTCAGTTGTTTTCTCATTAAGATGTTTATAGCACAGGAAACGCTGTTCTGCTCTGGTGTGCATTAAAGGTTGTTCAATTAAGGCTTCCTCCTGAGAAATTAACAGTCGATGCCCCCTTCTCCATTAAATGCAGTTGGAGTTTTATATGACCACACCATTGGATTATCTTTAGTAGTGCCAAGCTTGCATGAAAGAAAACTGTCTGAAAAAATGGTACAAGATGAGAGTCACTAAAGATCAGATTATGATGAAGCACAACTTGTTTATAGAGAGCAAGATAACAGAATGTAAAGAATATATCGTCTCCTGATTTAATTTATTAAACTAAGATTAGGCTAATTCCAGGCAGTTTCCCCTTGGAAACACTGTAGTTAACTGTGCCCTTTTTTATTTTCTAAATCAATGGCAAAATGAGGATCATTTTTTTTATAAACACCATAACCATACTTGTTTCTATGGCTACCAGTGGCAGTTATGACTGCCAGTGAGACCTAAGGACTGGTTGCCAAATGTATACAATGTTTTGTTAGCAACACTGATATGTGGAACTCCTGAGTAGAGCAATGGCCCTATTCCAAACTGATCCCATCAGATGGTGTGTCTAATTAAGTATTGAAAAGAAAGGGTGAAACTCTGAGTTATCTTCTGATCAACATGATGAGGAAAATTCAAGATGCCAGATGACAGAAAATGTTCTTTTTGGGTGGGAGGGGTTCAAAAGTCTGAGGATTAGAAGTCTTTTGTTTATCTGTCCAAACTGGTGTACAGCGATTCAGGCATAAGAAAAGGGAAGCCTTTAGTGACAATGCTATTATATCTCTGCTATCTCTGCTCTGCTAAAATGACACAAATGAAACTACACCCCTAGAAAAATATTGTTAATGTTGCAATGTGCAATCTTGGATATATCAACTCATATGGTCATATGCCCATTGGTGGATAGAGTTTAGGAAGTTGGGAGTTACAGTAAACTAGCAGTTTTTAAGGATACCAGAAATGGAACTTCTTGAGTTTTGAGTTGTTTATATCTCTTTAAAAAGACAGTGGGGCTGTGATCCCACTTGACTTTTTAAAAACAGAATTAACAAAAATGGATGTCAACACGCCTTATGCCCGTTCCCATATTTTGGTAATTCCACTTTAAAAAGCTGAGCAAGGTGGTGGCGGCAGTGGCGATGGCAGCAGCCAAAAAGGCAGGCAGATAGGGCTCACTCGTCACTTGGCATTCCTTCTCCCCATGCCCTGGGAGCACCACTGTGGTGGCCGGAATTGCAGGCAGCCAAGCATGTGGGCAAGCAGCCAGGCGAGCAAGAAGGTAGCAGTGGCACAGCCCAAAAGGCTTGCTGGGTGAGGAGGAGGTGACCAAAATGGTGGGTAGCTGGGCGGGCAAGCAGCTAGGTGAGAGAAGTGGCAGCAGCAGCACAGCGAAGCAGCAGCAGCACAGCCTGAGAGGGCAGCTGGGTGGGCTAGCGGGCAGGATATACTGCGATTCCATTCCCAAAGCAAAAAATAAAGTGTGTTAGAAACAAAAATGGGAGTGAGAGCTGTTTAAACAAGTGTTTTTTTAATGTGGTTTTTATTTACTCCTCAGAAAGTGCGAGAAGCCAATCTGTAATGAGGACAAACAATTTTAAAATTGTTTTAAAATTGTTTTAAAGCGTGAGTGGGAACATGGCCTGAGAAAAGTAGTGGAACCAAATTATTTAAGATGGTAAAGGCAGAGGCAGAATTAAAACAATTGAACTGAATGAAAAGGCAATGCAGTGGAAAAGGATATAAGAAACTTTAAAAATAGTTATACAGATGAGAAAGGAAAAATATTTGTTTCACATGTAAAATGATGATCTAAACTGGGGGTAATAAATAAATAAATCGATGAAACTGTCAATTGAGTATGCAACAACTGTGGAAATAGTAAATGCCAATCATGAGGGGTTGTTGTTGTTTTAGAAAATAGACAGAAAATATTGTTGTTGGCAAAATATTCTATTAAATATGTTTGTGCTGTTACCCTCCTTTGTACTTTTGGTGAAGTAAACAGCACTAAGAACAAGGCTTATATTGCTAAGTAAATATGGCTAAGTCTCTTTCTGCACTGGACCTTATTCCAGATTATATCTCTGAACAGGAACCTGCCATCTTCATGCTAAAACAAATTATGATGGAACTTGCCTGGGGCCTGCTGTAGACTGCAGTAGCATGCAAATGGAAGGTCCCTATTATTGAAAATAATCTGGATTAAGGCCCAGTGTGGAAAGGGCCTAAAACTGCATATGGTCCACTTTGCAATTTCCTTGCACAGAATATACCAGAAATATCTGGTAGGATTTCAGGAGACACATGAATTTCATACAAAAGTATTAATTCTGAAAATCTTTAATTTCAGTTCAACGGACTCCCATATAATATTATGGTTGCATTTACACTTACCTGCACTATTCCATTAAAGGTTAGGCTACGCTGTCCTGTCCTGTCCTAGAATAAACAACATGTTATAAGCTGTCTGAGCTGCTCCCTCTAACTCAGAATGAGGCTGTCCTCACTGGGATGACCTGTTTTGTACCAGCCCATATGGTGATTCCAGAATTCTGCATGTCTCCAGCCGATGAGGTTCAGAGAGCAAACATATGTGCCCACACAGAAGAGCAGCAGCAGCCACAGTCAGCAACAGCAAAAGTCCAAATCAAAGTACCTTGGGGGCTTTAGAGTTAAACACATCATCAAGAAAGTTCCAGGGTCAAAGAGCAGAGCATTCAGTAGTAAATCAAGAAGCAAGGTCATGGAATATCAGAGTTGCAATTTTATGAGCATTTGTCTGCAACAAAGCTTATCAGAATATTTTGCCTTAAATAGGCAGGTCAGAGTCATGCTTCCTTCGTTGCAGGTGACAGGTGCAGATTCTAGTTGATTTACGCAGCTGCTCATGCCCATGTCTCAGACAGGTCAGTGAAGAGTGTCACCCAGTGTGATCCGAGTCTGAGCTCATGTCACTGGGAGGTATGGGCTCAACGTCTTCATTAGCTGCTTGTGGCAAGCATTCTTCATCTTGCCTGGCCGGTTAGCCTGCCTGAGCTTGGCTGGGCACTGCAACTAGCCCTTCATCCTCGGAAAAATAGCCATCAGTTCTCAGTTCTTCCTCCAGATCTCCGCCCCCCAAAATGGCTTCCCACCCCGGCAAAGGCAGCGGCTGCAGCCATCAGCCATGCGATCTCTCTCAAGACTTCATTCTCAACACTTTCCCTCTGACTGTCAAAATCCACCCTGGCAAAGGCAGCGGCTGCAGCCATCGGCCACACGATCTCTCTCAAGACTTCACTCTCAACACTTTCCCTCTGACTGTCAAAATCTACTCCCTACAGCAGCTGTTACACTGTAGCAATAATCCACCCACTTCACACCTTATAGCAATTGCAACAATGTTGCAATTCTGCACTATTCTGGCTCTTTGAAAGTTCTGAGCTTTAGAGAGGGAAGGGAAGCTGCTGCAGTTCTGGGAGATGTGTGAATGTGTTAGTGCTGTGTGTGCAGGTGGCAATCCCCGCCCCTTTTGCCACGGAGCGTCCCCAAGGTAAATGCTGCAAGGAAAATCCGCGACTTCCAAAAAGAGCGCTGAAATTCTTCTTTAAAGTGCACTTTTTTGTCATGGGTTTTCCTCCTTTTCTAGCACTGGAAGCTCATTGAAAAGCCTGGCATGGAGGCGCTCAGAGGCAAAAGAAAATTTTTAGCAGACTTTAAATTGCAAAAGATTTTTAGCAGACTTTAAATTGCAAAAGATTTTTAGCAGACTTTAAATTGCTTGGGGACAGGGCCTGACAAACTTCAAAAAGAGATTTTGCTAGTAGATATTATTAGTCTGATCTGTGCTGTGTCCTGTGTGGATGGGCCATAGTAGGAGTGGGTCCACCAGCATGCTAAAAGGAGGCCCTTAGTCCCTTTCTTGGTCCAATGTATAGTTTGATTGTCATAGACCTCCATATCATTTAAAACCCATGTTAGCAAGTAATTGCAAAATATAGGATTAGGAGAACTGTAGAGTTTCATCCTATAAGGATAAGTCATTGGTATCAGAGGCTAGTTCATGTTGTTGCTAGTTTTAAGGCTCATGTTCCATGAGAATTGTATGCTCCACAAAACTGTGTGGCACAAAAGTTAACAACATGACATACTATTTCATCATTGGCATTCATATTTGTGCTCTGAGAAGCCTTCAAGAACAAGCAAACCATTAGTCTGTTATAATGTTATGAGACATTCCACTATAAATGCAAAATTATAACCTTTTTTCTACAATGACAGATCCCACTTTAAAAAGTGTAAGAAATAATGACTGTTCATTTATACCATTCAAAATCCAAGTTCAGGAAGTATGTCAAAGGTCATTGCTATTTGACTGATGCCAACAGGACAATTCATCTTTTATTGACAATATGTAGTATTTCAGAGCATCTGGTAAAATCAATTAAATTGCTTTTTTTCAATAGCACAGAACCTTCCTCTTAGTACAGAAACCTTGTTTTCTCTGTTATATATACTGGTATATATATATTTTTATCTCCATCAATAGTGTTTGATTTTTACTCTGGCTGCAATGAAAGAAACATGCAAAACCACAAAGAACCTATTATAATTAATTCAATGTTTCATGCTATATTTGCACTCATAAATGTTCCATAAAGGAAACAAGTAAATAATGCATAGAGGGCATGTAAAGAAAACCATTGCAAATAGCAAATGATTTTGTTCAAAAACTTTATGAAACATTTTATTGAATATGCATCTTAAATAATTGAAAATAGAGCAAGAAGAACAGCCTTACATTTAAAGATGCTATTATAGTTATAGCTAGTGAAGTATAGAAGTTATATTAACAGTGAATAGAAAAGTCACAGTCAGCTAATTATAAAAACAAGAAAAAATAAGTATTAAAACCATAGTATTTCTAGATTATATGGCAATTCTACAATCAAATGTATTGTTGGTTAGGTGCCAAAATGCCACCAGTTGCTTTCTTTTTCTCCCCTTTTTTCTTTAAAGAATCCATATGACTCCAAGTGCACTGGTTCTAGGTACTTCCAATGTGCTTTGTGCTTCTGGTATTTTTCCTCCATGCTGTTTCTGTCACTGTACACCTTTGCACATAACACCACAGGTCAGTATTGTAGTGGTCTAACTTAGGGGGGAAATGAGGGAGGGGCAGTGTAGCCCGCCATTATCCCTGCAATGGAAACATTCCAATGCCCTTTGCCCTTGAATCAAACAAAGGCCACTTTAGTTTGGAGCAGTTTCGACTGAACTCAGGGCCTTTTTGAACTTGGAAGATTGGGATGGTTATGCAGGCCCTGGCACAGTGCATTAGCATACAGCAGAGGCACTTCTTTCCCAGAGTGGTCTGAGTGTGCGGTAGCTGTGGAGCAGGTTTTTTTAAAAAAAGACTATGGTGCGCCTAGTACAGTCCCATACTCACCGTTTACATTATGTCCATGAGAAAGCTGGGGGTGGGCATGGTTAGGGCTATGCAGTCATGCACCATGTTGCCTGATTTCCCTAGCAACAGCTTGACATGCATGGCCAATTCCGCAGCTAGGTGGATGCCTCCAAACCCAGATAGTTCTGGTGAAGTTTGGGACAGGCCAGCACTTGCAATGTGAACAGAAACCGACTACCACAGGATAGTATCCCACAGCAGTTAAGTGTGAAAATCTGCTCAAACATGGGATGGTTAAGAACATAAGAGGAGTTCTGCTGGGTTGGACCACAGCCCATGTAGTCCACTATGTTCTCACATAGTAGCCTCACAATTCTTTCTGGGAATTTCAAGCAGAAGACAAAGTTAAAACCTTTACCTGCTCTCAAATCTCTGCAAATAAACTTTAGAGACATCCTGTGCATCCAACCCAGAAATAGTAGCTAGGCATCCGTTCTAGTAGCCATTGATTCATCTTTCCTCCATGAATTTATCTAATCCTGTCAAAGCTATCCAGACCAGGGATGTGCACAGAGACATTTTTCACATTATATTTGAGTTGAATAGAATGTGGAAAAATTCAGCTCCAGCCGAATACCATCCCCCATAGATGTGGGGGTATTTGCATACGTTCACAGATATTCTATCAAATGTCCATGCATGGAATGAATAAGCCCTCCCCCACCCCCTCCATCCCCACCCCTCCTCCTCTTACTTGACCTCACCGCCGCTGCCGCCCCTTCTTCCAGCATTCTGGAGGAACCAGGAAGAGGTTTACCGGAAGGCCTGTACTTAGCTTCTGGAAAGCCTGTTTGCAGTTCCAGAGAACCCAGGAAGAGGCCCAGGGCATCACCAGAGGGTCCCCATAGGTGAGTGAGCACTGGGGAGGCAGATGGGAGCACTACGGTGGCATCCTGGGCCTCTTCCAGGGCCCTCAGGAACACCAAACAGGATTTCTGGAAGCTAAATACAGGCCTTCTGGTTTAACCTGTATTTAGCTTCTGGAAAACCTGTTTAGCCTTCCGGAGAGCCTGGAAAGAGGACCAGAACACCACTGAAGTAGGTAAGGAGAGCTTGGGGGATGCTGTGTGTGGGAGGTTTGGGGGAATGGTGGTCAAGGGTGGGAGGCCCCAGGGCATCCAATATCCATCAATGCTTGGACCGAAGCTTCTACAGATACTGGATTATTTGATCATGAATGGATAGGGTCCCACAAATCTCAGAATTTGGACACATTCATCCAAATTCCAAATAGCACGAAACATTTGTGTACATCATCATCAAACTGAACTGATAATTCACAGACTTTTTTTCTGATAGTGTTCTGACTTTACTCACAAAAAAGCCTTTCTTGGTGACAAAGTTTTTTTTTTTTTGCTCTTTTTAGCAGAACAAAATCCAATGATAAAAACAGTCCATATCTAGATTATATGCTAGTGATATATAAGATCAAATAATAATTAAAATTATTGGTTTCTGCAAAGTACTTGGCAAAAACAATGGCTAAAATTTATTATGTAATTAAGCTTCCCTGAATTATAAGACCTTACAGGAAGTTAAACTTCAGACATATAATTTTAGATGCCTGAAATAAAGCATATGATAGCCAAATGCATAATTCATAGCATCTTATCTAACTAGTTTAAATTCTGTTCCTGTTTCTGATTTAAAGTGACAAAAACTATTTCCTTTATCACCTGAAAGGTTACATAGAAGCACCACAGTTTCTTGTGTTAGTCTGGTAGTGCTCCAGGATCCTCATTAATATGGCTGCCATATTTTCCTACAGGAACTATAGAACATTTTAATGTACATTTGGTCTCGATGAGCAGATGAGGTATCCATAAGAGCATTGTTATTACTACTTTAATGTATAATTTATAGGTCAAATGAAGAGAGATGGAAAGAGAATTCTCTCAGATCATTGCTTCAGACTTATGGACATAAAATCAGTATTGTCAGTGCAGGTAAAAAATATGAAACCCATTACCTAATCATACATCGTTTTCTTTATCAGTACAGTTTGCTGGGTATGCACAATTCAAACTTTCTTTAAATAACTAATGCGCTGTAGTTGATAGTTCTTCCCCTTACAATCTATATTGAGGTTAGATGCTGAGACTAGGATTTTCAGCACTGTTAAGCATAGGCGACCTAGTACAAAACACTGTATTTCAGCCGAACAGATTGAAGAGATTATTGTGAAGCCAAAAAACAACAACAGTATTTACATCACTCAGAGCTCTGTTAGGCATGAACCAGGAAATCACTTTTTTAGACATCTAAATGGGATTTTCCTGATTCTTGCCATTTTTTAACTGGATAACCCTTGGTAGATATTTATTTATTTTTATCCTGCCCCATACCCAAAGGTCTCATGGCAGGTTGCAACATTTAAAACCAAATAAAAACACATTAAAACAATAAAAGTCTGAAAAGTGGGGAGGAAAAGCTGTTTCATTATTTAGCCAAAGACCAGGGCAAAAAGATGCTCTCCTGAATGCATAAAGTGAAGGTGTCTAATGCAGTTCTGGAAGGAGATTATTCCACAGTCTGGGAGCCACTACTGAAAAGGCCCTATCCCAGATGCCCACCCCTCTTGCTACTGAGGGTGGTGGTGCAATTTTGTGGCTTGAACAGAGGTGACCTAATTGCCAGCCCTAACTACTAAGTGTGCAAAAGTTGCTCATTCCATGAAAAACTCTGAACAGGTGTTTGACCTTTAGTTCATATCCTTATTCTGGCAACAGTGTATAGGCAGTAGAAGATTAGCTACAGAAGAAAGGAGACAAGACAAGCAGTGGATTCAGGCATGTGGCAGACAAAACCAGTTACATCCACTGAGCAATTCAAAGCACCCAGTCTTCAGCCTGGCAGCTGTTAACGTAGGCAGCAACAGACTGCTGTGACATCTACGGCCGGCGGCCACCAGTTGTGAGGCCCCAGCCGGGCATCCAACAGCTTGCAGGGACCCCCCTGGGCTTCCCCTACCCAGGGCCCTGCGCAAGAGCAACTTTTCTGCCATAGTCTGGACTGGGAAGCTTGGCGTCGTGGCTTCCTGGTCTGGTCGATGGTGTTTTGCTTCTGTGCGCACTGTAGCCTCTGGTTGCCCAGTGGCCCACGCCCATGCTCAGTTCAATTGCAGGCATTCTGTGCAGGCGTGGGCCATTGGCGAATCAGAGCCCACGGCACACGCAAAAGCAGAACACCATTGATTGGAGCAGGAAGCCACGCCCCCGGGTTTCCCAGTCCAGACTGCAGTGGCAAGCAGGTAAGTCACTGTTGCATGTGCTTGCCAGTGGAGGCTCTCAGCCCTCTGTGGGGGGGTTGTCCCAGGGGGTGTCCAAGAGGCCCAGTCACCTTGATCGAGGCAACTGGACTCCTTGGAGGCTGAAGATCCACCCCAGAGCACTGGCAGCTGCGATATAACTTACCTTGTCAGACCCTCTGGTCCGATGTGGTGGTCGTGCTGCTGGCCAGGGCTGTCAGCATGGAGCCTGTCTACCAGTGTGCACACCTGCACACGGAGCCAAACATCACCCCGGCTGAAGACTCTGCCAGCCCGATCTTGCCCTGCCCTCGAAAGGGGTGGGAGTAGACCGAACTGGGGGTATCCCGGTGTCCCACCAACTGCTACAATCCTGATTGGCATGGGGTTGATCTACTGATGCATGCCCCTGCACAGAGAGTGGCAGATCAATCTCCTGGCTGCGCGAGGAGCACTCCAGGCTTGGCAAGGTAGGTTGATCACATGGGCCTGCCAGCTATTGGGCTGATTTTGGTCCAATGGCAGCATTGGGAGGCTGGGACCACAGCTGTCTGGGAGGGAGAGTCTGAATACTTTCCCTCCCATACAGGTGTGGGGCAGCCTGGGACAGCCGGGAATGTGTGCAGAGCGCGATTTTGTGCTCTACACCTGGAATGCAGTTAGGGCAGCTCTGGGATAGGCTGGGATGGTTCCAAACAGAATCGGCCCCCAGCCAATGTGTGTGCTCTGTCCCAGAGCTGCCCTAATTGTGCAACAGAGGGCCTAGTGCGAATAGGCCTCAAGTCCATCTGGGTGAGCCTGCCAGCCTGAGATGCTTTGCATAAAACACACTGTATATGTACTGTGCTGGTAGACAAGCCCAGGCATAGCTTGGAACATGCAGGGCTTGGACATCTGAATTCTTTCACTGAAACCCACTCAGTGCCTCTGCCTCTACCTGATCTAGATCTAGCTCATCCAGATCCACTAATGCAAATTATCTGAGGTAAGTGCAGAAAGATAGACTGAGGTCTTTTAAAAGTGAATCTTTTTAGACAATAAGAAGCCAATGCAACAAACCCAGCAAAATGTTAATATGATAATATTTCTGGGCTTTACATAAAAGCCATTCAGCTGCATTTTGGACAAGCTGTACCCTCTGAGTCACCTTCACAACAGCCCTTAAGTATCAGCAACTACCAACTTGAAACTGGCAACTACAAATTGCTAGGACTTAAATATACTCTCCAAAATAGAAACAAAGGAGATCAGCTTCATACACACTGAATACAGTACTATACTTAATATCTCTCTGAGTTTTATGCAAAGAATATGTGTTTGTTTCATTATTTCGTTAAAATTACTGAGTGGAGTTCAGCTTCCAATGGCGTCCATACTTTTCATTAGATTTATTTCTGCAAGCAAATTTCTATGTAGAAGTGATTACATGTGCATTGAAACCTATTTTGTAAAGTATAGGGGATAGAAATTGTACCTTTTTCACAAAACATGAACTGGTCAGCTTTTTTTGTTTGTTACTTCTATCTGAAAAAAACACCAACCCTTCAGAGCTTGTAAGCTGCTTCATCAACAAATGTCTTTCCCTTATTTTGTTGACTTACAGTTCATCTATCAAGGGATTAATTTGTTTAACATAAAGTTTAGCTATGGTGAGTAAATACTGGAGGCTGGAATACTGATGTTAAAGAAACCCAAAACTGACATGGTAGTGAGCAGGAAATCAATGAACCAATGAACCAACCCAATCAATACTAAGCATTTCCATTCCTAACTGCATAAAGCACACCAACGGGGTTGGATGTGAATGGGGTCGGAACTGTAAATAAAGTCCAATAGGCTTTGGAAGGCCAGCTTATGAGAAACTGTGAGCAAGGAAACTTGTGATCATGGCCTTAGTATGAAGTTCCGAATGGCAGCACCTGACCAATGTGAGAACAAGCTCTTGAACTGGACAGGTCACTGATTCAATCCAGCAGAGCTCTTCTAATGTTCATATTATTAAAGACTAATTGGTCTCATGGCATCCTGGACAAGTCGTCTGCATGTGGCATAGACGCCCTTGCTATGACTAATATTTATTTATTTATTTGTATTTTTGCATGGTTCTGTACCCAGAAGCCTGAATACAGGTTACAATAATACCAGTATAACAATACAGTTAAAACTGAGCTCACTAAAACAATAAATAACCATGCTAGAAAGCAAAGGGCCAGCTGTTTCTTCAACCAAATGTTATGGTAAAGTATTTATTTATTTTGTCTGTTCTCACTTTTTTTTTAATTGAGGAGGAGATAGTCTTGGACTCCCCTAAGCTCGATTACAAAGCTGCCACCAACGGAAGCCTACAAATCTATTTATTTATGGCATTTTTATCTAGTCTTTCCTCTCAAGAGCCCAAAGTGGTGCACACACACTACTCTCCACCTCTCCTGTAATGTAGACTGGGCTGAGAGGCTCTAAATGGCTCAAGGTGAACCTTTATGGTAGAGGAGACCCAAACTCAGAGACACTGAGGCAGCTTCTGTACTACACATCTTGACAATCTCACCACACTGGGAACATGTTGAAATGCCACTTGATCATGCTGCTAACCATCTGGAAGATGCCCATCCTGGTCTACATTTGGAGGTGGGAATACAAAATCTCTCCAATCTCCATGGTTTCATTCTCTCTGTGTGGGAACTCTGGAGAGCACTCAGAACCACCCCCCAAAATGGGTCACTTATAGAACCAAACAAAGGATGTTTCTGCATGTGCTGTGGAGAAACCAGAGTAAATAAATCTGGATCTTCAGGATCCGGTCCTTGGGGAATTTCTTTCTTGTCATTCCTCATCTAAATGAAGACCCCCAATGCAGGAAACAGTTTATTTTGCCGGGTGAAACATCTGAAGAATATTTGCTCCTCAGGTAGTTCTCTTACCTTGCCTCAGTGCTCTGTCTGTCTCTGACAACTTGCAGATAGCATGGATTGTTAATGCTGTAGCTTGCCATCTTAATTAAAGAATCTTCTAAATTAAAATGCAACACTGCTTTAGTAAAGCAAACACGATACATATTTTGGTTCTGATTGCTATACTATTTTATATCTTTTATATCTGATATGAAACAGTATCATTTAAATATATTGGCCCAGGAAAATTTATGGCCTTGCTTGCCTTTCAAAGAATTTCAATGGCACAAAGATGGGAAGGGAGAGTTTAACTCCTGAAGTTATGAGAACAACAAATTTCTAACACATCAAGAAGCTTTCAATGACAGGAAGAAATAACTTGTCTCCTTCTCAAAAATTTATTGCTCCCAGCTCCATCAGTATCCACAGTAGAATCTCTGTGTTAGTAATATTCAGAGATCCTCTAGAGAAAAATGAAAGTTGAAATGCTGCTTTAAATGTATTTCTGCTTATCTTTTAGCATCTAAACATATGAAATAATGTCTCCCCAAGTATTTTGTATTTCTTGCCCCTCATTTAGGGCAAGTGAAATGACAAACAGCATAAATGACCCAGGTTTAGGAAACACTGTATTAGCCCACTATTTCCTTGTTTCCCTTCTAAAACTCTTTTGAAAATGCTCTAAGGCCGCGTCCCCAAGCAACTTGCCTCTCTATTGTCCCTTTATTGTCCCTCTATTCCAGTGGATTTTAAAAGTGCCGTTCAATACCAGAATAAGCATCCCCATGAGGTTTGGTAAAACACGCATTTTAAACACACCTACCATCCCCAAGGAAGCATGTTTTGTTTGCCCACATCTTTTTCTCCCCACCCCCCCTCTGCTTGATAGAGTGCCGGGGAGACAACCGCCAACAAGTCCAAAAGAAAAATAGCCATATTTACAAGTTCTCTGTTTGTCTCCCCTGCCTGCAAAACCCACCAGAGCCATTTATCACTTTGGGATCCAGAGCTTGCTTCCAAAGACAGTGATTTCACTGTAAAAATCCACCCCATCCAGCAGCCGTTACACTGTAGCAATCCACCAACTTCACACCTGATAGTGCCCAATATTCTTTTGAGCTGGCTGGGTACAAAATCAAAAAGAAAAAGAAAAACACGTGAACAGAGGTGAAGGCACCCTCAGCTGTGCAAAATGGATACCTGGAAAGGTGATGCTTGCAGAGTTATCTGCCCTCAAATGCCTGTTCCAGGCACATGGGGAATGAAATATGGTTGTTACATTGGGATGGGAAGTTATTTATTGTACATATTCCAAAATATAAACTCTTGTCAAAGGCAAGATCCACATTACCACCTTAGGCTGTTCCAAAGAGGCCTGAGATCATGGTGGCCCAATGTTCCAAAGTCTCAAAGTTTATACGAGCTAGGATATCTGCTATGACAAAGAACCTCTCTTGTGCCATTCAGTGCTCACGTGAATATTACCAGAGGCCGAAATATCACAAGCAAAAATGCCAAAATCTCCACTGACTGTAGAGGAAACAGTTTAAAGAGACAATGAGGAAATAGATGAGAGTTGTAGGATAAGATAGGAAGAATGAGGTAGGATCTGAACTGATCACATTACTCAGGCTGGGATCATTATATTGGAGATCTTAGGAAGTATACCCATGCCTTAAACACCCCACTTCTATTAGCGTTTCCTCTGCATTCCCTATAGTAAAACAGTGGCAGAATAAGATATGATATTGTCATGGGTCTATTTATCATGATCATTGGATGCGTGGAGAACATTTATTTCTCATCATAAAATATCAAAACTTTTAAAGAAAAAAAAGTATCCATAAAGAAGAGGGCCTTCAAAGATCTCTCAATGCAATGATCTCACAAGTGAGTGCTTTTCTGCCACAAACACATCTCCAGCAAAGCTAATTCAAATTGCAACAAAATCTTGATAGCAGAGTTCAAATTATCTTGGAAGAGAGTTTACAGAGTTCAGTTCTTATAATAGCAGACAAATGGCAGTTCTCCCTTCATGATTTTCTCCAGTGTTCTCATTGTAAAAAGGGACGGTGCATGATCAGAAAGAGCTCATACTTACCCTAACTCTAGGGACTCTTTTTATGCTAAATGGACTTTAGTTTTCAGTGACATCAGCTTGTTAATACATTAATATGTAATGTGTGTGGATGTAAGAGCAACTATTTTGTAAGTGTGTTTAATTTTAATTGGAGTCCTTCCTGACCTGATTACATCTTGGCTGCATTTTTGGATAAGTTAGAAATTATATCAGACCAAAACAAACATTTCCATTGCCCATTTCCCCAAACTCATTTCAACTGTAACGTTATTGCAAACATGAACTTTAGCCATTACTGGTTTGGGGGATCCTTCTGAAATTTCTCCTCACCTCTGATTACAAATCCAGGCTTCTGCTTGCTTTTAATTAAAATAATTCACTTGTGTGTTCCAATCAACAATGGTTATAAAATGTTTTAAGAAAATAAAGACAAATATTCCTTTGTAGTCCAGTCTCTGTTTTCCTTATACTAAATTAGGAAACCCATTATTCCAAATGGTTTCCTCAATCCCATGATTAGCTTTTATGTCAGAGTCTGCAGACTAGGGTTGTTTAATCAGGTAAATAAGTAACAACTCTAGAATTCTTTCTCTGTAGTTTAAAAGTTAAAAGTTGTGCTTTTTAAACCTGAAGCTGTTCCATACCTTGCCAGTCTTGACCAAATTCATATACCAATGCCCACTTATACAAATCCATGCCTTGTAATCCAATGGCTTTTCTCAAAAAATATATATACCAGTTCACTTCTGGTAACAATACAACCTCATGCAAAATCAAAGTATTGGGCACTTTTCAAGACAAACAGGAAACTAGATGGCAAAGTTTAAGGTCCAGATACTAGAGTCCAGTATAAAACAGCATAATGCACAAATGCAGCCTGTGTACTTACTGCAGGTGAACAACTTAAAATAACTATATTCTCCCTTTCTTAAAACATGATTTTTGAAAATGCACTACTATATATTTGATTTAATTATATTTGTAACTGAATGCAATTAACTATAGCAAACCAGAGATAAACCTAGAGCAAATCTATATCTAAATCTAGGCTATTCCATTTCCAAACATATCACAATTTCAGTAGACCTAGCAACTGTACTAAAGTAAACTCAGACTAGCATACCAAAAGCTTTAAAATGGCCCAAAGGACAAGACAGGCAAGGTTTCATTTATAGTTGGTTTTCCTACAAAAATGTTGTGCAACGAATCTTGAAATGTGAACGTCATTATTTTAGGTGCCTAAAAATGGATTCAAGCTGTGTGCCTCTGAACCCCTCCATGCCTAATAACAGAATCCATACGCATTCTGAAATAGCAATATTTTGCCTGAAGCAATCCCTATGTTTATAGCTCTGTGGTTCAGGTAGCACAATAGCATTTTGCAAAGCTGTAGGGTCAAGCTCTCTGAATCATTCAGGGTAGGCTGAAAGGTGTTAGCAATGAAATTCTGTAAGGCTTATTTTTTGCATTTTACTTTCTGTCTAAGGCAAAACAAAAATTCAGTGTAGGTGCACACTACCAAGCAATCAAGACAGATAGGATTGTTCTTTAATTTAATATTTGAATGAGTTGAAATGTTTCTTCAAAAAAAAAAAAATCTGTGCCCTATAAAAGACATTGGGATGTTCTTGCAACATTTTATATGGATAAACAATGTTCCCAAGGCTGAATTTTAAAATACTCATGTGACACTGAGTGGTAAACAAAGTACTGCCTGTAATGAAGGGCCCTGTATAAATAACATGGCACAATTGTCACTGAGATTGATATAAATCTTCTGGGAACTAGTGTACTAAAATAGAATCTTGTGGGCACTGGAAAAGATCTGCAGCTCTGTTGCCAAGCACAAAAATTATCAAACAATTTAAAGACTGCCAATATTGTGACTGTACTTATAGAAAAGCAGCTTAAAGTGGCTTAGAGGAGGTTGCACGTGTATATAGTATCCCCATCCAATATCTATTCCACATTAAGAGCTATAATAAGGACAAAATTCATTTTCTAACCTCTAGTATGATCATACAGTGCATTTCTTTTACCCTGGAAGATCCTGAAAGGCATGGGGAATCAATCACACAATCCCTCACCCATAGGGGCACCATCCTTCTGTAGAGGGGTGGGAAATGCCATCAATGCATTTTGTATGCAGGGTGGGAAAAAGCACTCAGACAGGTCATTCTGCTACCTCTCTCCGCACTGCCATTTTACAGACCTGCCTGTGAACATCTCTGATGGAATGGAATGCTACTTCTCTGAATTTGACGTTCAGCACATCAGAACCTTCCAATGGGAGTATAATGCTATCTGTCTGGATTGGCATGGACTGGCATCCATCAAAGTTACTCAGTCAGAACTGGCATGGATTTGGCTACCAATAGATCACAATTTCCCTAGGCAGGATCTCTTAGGAAGTACAGAGTGCATATATCATTACAATAGGAAGACAAATGTTTCCAGTAAAGATGTGCGGAGCAGCAGATCAAAAGAAGTTCATTTGACTCACAGAGTCTTAGGACAATGAAGGTGCCTTACCCATCAACCTATGCTCTCTATGGCACTCAGAGCCTCCTAGAGTGTAGCAAGCCTCATGCAAAATGTGTAGGAAATTCACCTCTCCATGAAATGTGGTGGCCACACTTCTCTTTGTGGATGAAGCTGCATTACATGTAAGAAAGACATCATTATGCAGACAGAATGAGCTCACATAATGACATCATGCTTATGTGCATGGAGAATAAAGACAGTGACCATGTTTCTTGGATAGGTGAGTTGCCTGCACCTTTTTTTTTTTTTACTAGAATCTCTGGGATACAGGACAAGAGTGTATGCTAAGTATACACTCATACATACAGGTACCATAGAGAATCCGGGTCCGTTAGGTAATACAGCCAACGGTCCTAAGTCTCTATTAGCAGCTTATAAGAAATGAATGTCTTAGGAACTGCAGTTTGATACATTCCTAACACACAACTCAAAAACAGCCCAGCTAGTCAAATCACTAAGGCTCAAGGTACACACAAGCTATTTATAGTGCTAGAATCTGCTAAAAATGTAATCTGTTTACATTCCTTTAGAGGGCTGATCACAAAGAAAGAATTGTAGCACAGACAAAAACATGATTTTAAAACATTGCTATGGGTTGCCCTTCCCATAATTAGCCCTAAAAGTACTCCCTCCTTGCAATGACAATTAAGTAATGACTTGTGGTAGTCAATCAATGCTTGTCTCTGGCTGAATTCACACTTCACCCCATAGGATGAAATCAGGCAACCTCTGGGCAGGTGCATCCGCACTGTCATGAGGTGTTTACAGCCTAGAAACAATCCCTGCCTGCCCAGAGGTTGACTAATTGCATGCTAGCTGTGGCACATGAAATTGTGCTCCAGAAGCATGCTAAACCTCCCCAGACTCTTACCTGAAGCGCTCAGCTGGCAAGCATTCACATCTTTGCCAGCTGGGAAGGTCATCCAAGCTGCTGTGCAAGTGCGCTGACAGCTCCAATGATCCCCTTATACGACTGCGACTGCACAGAGCACCAGCATCATCATAGAGATGGTGCTGATGCATGCACAGTCACAGAGGGTGCTGCACTCAAGATGGCAACACCCAGAAGAGGATCTTCCCAGGGATTGATCACAGGTAAGTGATCGATCTTGTGGGGCATAGGCTAATGTTTAGTGATTGCAAATGCGAACACTAGTCAATTTTAGTTTATTACACACCTTTCCCATCCAGGGGATGGGAAGAGAAATGTGAAAACTGTCAAGGGTTAAATGTGGTCAGAAATGAAAATTACAATGAGTTAGACTTCAAGGTTATTGCTGTTTGTACTATTGCCTTTCCCAGCCAAGTCTATTTTAGAAATAATCATAACATGTAGATTTTATGCTCAGTGCTGATATGAGTATGCACCTGTACACTGACACAATTCTAGATTGGGTTATGTGTTCTGACTGGCTACATGCGTAGACCAGTGTTGAATAGTGTAACATATACTTTGCTGTTCTGTATATAATTTACTTCATTCTGACTTATGTTATCCATGCTATTACTATATCTAATGAATATTTCCACTCATGGAATGAACACCTTGTCTCCAGTCTGAATTCGCTATCTACTCTTTGACAAAAACGCCCTCTGAGAGGTCCTTGGATAAGAAATCAAAAGCAAAAATATCCTATTTTTTGTCCAAATCTCCCCTTTTGGTCTTACTGTGACTATATAATCCTTTCCTATCTACTTACATGTTTTATGCATGCTGCAGTTTTATGCATGCATTTCCTACAAGGAACTCTCAGTTCTGTCCAACTGCAGCTGTTACCCCTTTCCTGCCTGTTTATCCGTTTGATTAGTATTACAACTCAAAAGCAACCTGTACTGCAACGGGGCATAGAGTTGTCAATAGTACCTTCAGACCTTTCCATGCAACATGAACTGACAACCAGGGAATTATGGAAATTTTACACACACACAAATAAGCAAATTGGAACAAAATCCTATTGGACAATCAGAACTGAAAAAAAAGCACTTTCGGGGGGAAAAAATGGAATACAAAATAAATATAGATAGAAATGGTAAGTGAACTTTTAGCGTGATGCATCCACAATAATGTTGGAATCAATCCAGGGTGCTTTGGGACTACTCTCTAACCTGACTGCTTTGGTGCAAAATTGTGTCTAAAGGGGATTCCAGACTTATGTGTGAGAGGCGATGCCACAATTTCTTGACCACATATAATTGGAACCGTACATTAATAGACCATTTACAAGCAGGACCAACTCTGTTCCAATAACATTTCATAGCAAAACGACCTCTGAGTGTTTCTTCTGCTAAAAAGGAATTGTCACTTACAGTTGCCTTTTCAGATCTCATTGCATATTTTCCCCCTTTAGAATAAAACCACTCATTATGCTTCTAAAAGGTAAAGTAGATTATAAGGTCATCAGTTGTCTGCATATTTATGTGGGTGACTCAAGTAGCACATGGCATGATTCATTAATGGTAATGTGTGCATACTTCCATCACTAATGGGATCTATTTAAAAGTAAGTCATTCTACAAGCACTTTGTTGAGATTTCTGGTCCATCTCAAGTGTTTTGTAGTATAACCAGGCAACAATAGCTTGCTCCAAACTATTGTGAAAATTTAGCTTCAAAAATTCATATTTAAAAAACAGATATATTTCATTAACCCTTCCTGAAACTCGCTTCCAGGAACAAATAGAGAATGCTGAATTTTGAGATAATCTTGAGACTCATTTAAATTATCCGGTTGGAGTACTTTGACCCAGTGGTGGCTGGTGCCCATTGTGGTTGGTTTGGTGGGGGCAAGACAGCTAAAAGGAAACAGATCAAAATTGATATGGCTAATGATAGATGATATACCATAAAGCTACGCGTGTGAAAATTGAACCTGTACACTTGCTTACAACATGTGACCTTAACCAAAAGGTCAAGAAACAATGTTGAACCCATTGAACTTAAAGGCTGATGGGCTTACTAGCCAACCCTGAACTAAATATATATTTTAAGATGAAAGGAAGAGGCACTCTAAACTACTGGATATGATGGGACATTGTTTACTGCAATCTTATTGGCTAACACTCATTTTTAGATTGCATCCAGGCAGGTTGAATAATTCACAGGTAATGCAGAGCAGCTTTCAAATGTCAAACGGGTTTTATGAAGTTCTGGAGCACCTACAAAATAAAGCCTGATGCTCCAATTTTTTTTTTTTTAAGTAGTACTTACATGAGCATTGGCTATAGAATTTTCCTTCCCTCCTCATTTTCCTGGCTTATTTGGGCAAGAGTTTGCCCTCACCCAAGAGCATGTGGACCTATAAAAGATGGAAGGATGGACCACTTAATCAGAAGAGTTCTCCTTGCTGCTTTGGAGACTCAGGGGAATGTGGGGATGATCAGTTTTCTCTGTAGAGGGCCTTTACTGCAAAGTAAAGGTAACCTCCACATTTTAAACTTATGCCTGGAGGCACCCTTAGAGTTCATCTAGCACTAACCTCTTGAACTGCTTCCTGGAAAAGAGGCATTTCTAATTGGACTGTCATTCACTTAACACTCTAGGCCCACGTAAAATAGAATGATAATGAAGTAGCATTATTGTTCAATATTACATCCAAACATTTTATTACAGCATGTCAGAAAATCTCTTCATCTGTAAAAAAAAAAAAGGTTAAAGAGTTAGAAGAAAACCAGCCAGTGTTTCTTCTGTTCTGATTACTCAAGCAGTATCAGATATATGATGAAGTCAGTGTGCTATTAACTCTTGCAGAAAATATTTCTATTTGACTTTGTGTGCCCCCCGCCCCTTGAGGCTATGCTCAATTCACTCTCCTTAAATTGCTTTTCATTTTTCAATGAACAATGTCTGGCAAGAAATGATATATGGACTCAAATGAAATAAAATAATTCATGTGATCAAGTGTATGTGGGCTTGTCTGTCTTCCAACTATTTATTTATATCAAGTTATCGTATGTTTAAATGACAATTCCATGTTTCTAATAACTTGATGGAAAGTTGTTGCCAACAGTGACTTTCTTCCAACTTTTTTTTTTTGTGACAAAATGACAGTTCAACAGTCCCCTGCAAATATTTGATGTGATGTCACAAACAGGTACAAATTATTTGACGCCATTTTTGCACTTCTCTTCAGTGGATCACTAGTGAGACTGGATCAGTTGGAGTGGTCTACTAGCTGTAACAGTTAGAACAAGGCTGCCTACATTGAGGCAGCTATTCTGGGATAGCCCCTCACTGACCCTGAAGCTCATGGTGAGCTTCAGAGCTGAGTTTCACAAGCTCCACTAGTAAACAGACCATGGAGACACATGTCTTCTGCATCACTCTGTGGTTCAGTTTGCCACCACCTAGTTAAATACGCCACATGTGTCACTTGGATAATGTAACTCTAGTTTTTAAGAAGGGCTCAAGAAACAGGAAATTGTAAATCTGCCAATTTAACATCTTTTTTTTTCAGGGAAACAGTGTAAACCATTATTAAATATAAAATTACCAAATATTTAGAGCAATGGGCCTTGCTCAAGAATAGCCAACAGGGCTTCTGTAAGAAAAAGTTTTGTCTAATCTTCTGAGTGTTTTTTTTAAACTCAAATGTATAGATAAGGATGATTCAATAGATTTTATCTACTTAAACATTCAAAATTCCTCATCAAAACCTGTTCCATAGCAGTCATGGGTTCTACTAGGGTCAACTGGCTAAGGAATACTAGGCAGAGAGTAATAAGGGGGGTTCCCCAACATTCCCCTTTTAAATTTATTTATAAATGGACACCAAGTTTTAGAAGCCAAGTTTTCTGATGGCACTAAAATAGTAAGAGCTGCAAAAAGAAAAAAAGGAGTGTGAAGCGCTCCAAAGAGTTCTCTGCACATTGGGAAACTAGGCGTGAAAATGACAGGAGCTGTTCAACAGGGACTTTGGGCCTAAAAATCCTAAGTACTCAAATATGCTGATGGAATCAGAGCTGACAGTGATTGACCAGGAAAGAAATCCGAGTCATGGTAGACAATTCATTGAAGTGTCAGCAAGGTATACATATAATTAATAATAACAATAACAATAACAATAATAATATCACCAAAAGCAGTTGGGAACAATGTTTTATAGAAAAAGGTCTTGAAAATAATAATAGTCAAATAAATATTCCAAGGCCAGCTACTGGGATACAGCAAGCAGAGCAAACTATGTATTCATGTCTTGCTAGTGTGATTCCTAGGTAGCTGATTGGCCATCCTGAAGGCAGACAACTGGTCTAGATCAGGCGAGTTGGATCCAGTGGATCATTTCTTATGTTCTTAGGGTTGATTTCCATGTATTGTCCATTCTGTAAGTTTACTCCTGATGTATACCTCAACATATCTTAATAGGTTTTATTTTCATTACTCTTTTATTCGGTTTTCCTACCTTATGATTTTTGTTTTTATTTACTGGTAAGATAATAGGGTTCTTTTTTTCCCATCATGAATGATGTTGACAAAATTCCTGGCAGCTGCCACCAGCAGCCAGTGTATATGGATGAAGACAAATACATCTTGAATCAATGCTTAATGTTTTCTTTTGTGCTTTTTATGCACATACTTTTTATGCTGGTCTACTGACTGTAATAAATCAATCTGCATCTACAGTGTACCTAAACCAGCAGGTCTGGCAGAAGATAGATTATGATTCACTGACCAATTTCCACTGGTGCGCATATCATTGCTAGTTGCTGGAATTCCTGTGTATCGTCTTATGCAAGACAGCACAAGAAATTTAGTATAGATTATTAATAACATCTTACTTATTAAGAAATCCTTAGCATACACTTTTGTGCTGTATCCCAGTAATTCAAGTAAAAAAGCAAGTGGGGTGGAACATGGGGAAAAAAGTCAGGCAAATTTCTCTAATATAACATCACTATATTTCTGTCACCAACAATATCCAGACAAGAAGAATACCACTTCCACAGAGCTCTTTCTAAAGCAGTGCTGTGCTATTTGCATGCCTGACACTGCTTTCAGTTATGCAAACATTGCCACATTACTTTTCAGCGAAAATGTTTCTGACTATGATGCTTCCAGTTGCAATGCTTCTGTGATTTTTCCTGGCTTCATTTCTGTGGTATTTCCTGACTTCAGTGTTTCCAGCTGGGCCAATTCCTGTGTTTTTTATGAAACTACACCTATGTATGTCACATTGAAGAACAGTCTCAGGTAAGTCACATGAGTGATGACATCAGTAGGTGGAAGAGTGAGTATAAGTGCTGTAACAGCACTTACTATATTTACAGCTTGGTAATGAGCACTTACACAAAAATGCTTGCTGGAAGAATATGTTGGCATGAAAACTCAGCAGTCCTCCACCATATCCATTCTACCATGGATATTCAAGGATGTGCAGAGATTCTGCATACACATGGCACATTCATGACACAAAATCCTTTGAATCTTACCATCAGTTAGTTTTACTACTTTTATGGGTGACTCATTCTTTTTACTACATTTTTTTCAATATTTATCATTCATCCAGAGAGGAGGAATACTTCACAGGGACTATGGAGCAGCTGTCAAAAGTTTTTTTTAAAAAAATCCCACTTACATAAGCATTGGCTGTGGAGTTTCCCCTATTTCACGTTGTCCTGGGTGTTTGGGTGAGATCTCACAAGATCTCATGAGAGTTTACCCTCACCTGGGAAGGAGCAGGCCTCTCAGAGAGGAAGGGGCTGACCACATGATTTGAAGAAGAGGAGGAGGAATTGGCTTTCTACCCTACTCCCCCCCCCATTCAAGGGGATTCAAAGAGGCTGACAAAGCTTTCTTTTCTTCTCCCCACAACAGATACCCTGTGAGGTAGGTGGGGTTGTGAGAGCTCAGAAGAGAACTGTGACTCACCCAAGGTGACCCAGCTGGCTTCATGGAGGACTGCATAATCAAACCCAGTACTCCCAGATAAGAGTCTGGCTCCCTAACCACAAGAAGAGACCCTCCCTGCTGCTTCTAAGTATTGGGAGAATGTGGAGATGTTCCATTCTCCCTGCGGAGTGCCTTTACTTCAGACTAATGGTAAATCTAGATTTTTAATTTATGTCTGAAGGCATTCTAATTTATTAAATTATGTCTAATTCTTTGCCACTCTGTAGACCACAGCACACCAGTCTCTTCTGTCTTCTACTATCGCCTGGAGTTTGCCCAAGCTCCATTCCCTCCTTTCTCATTCCCTTCTTCTTTTTCCCTCAGTCTTTCCCAGCATTGGGTTTTGTTTTTTAGAAAAGTGCCAAACTGATTTGGTTGGTTCCCATTTTTCAGTTAACTGGCATGTTTACATTGTCATTCTTTGCATGCAAATTAAACCACCTTGTTGTTCCAAAAACCCAGTTCTAATTGAACCTGCTGTGGTTTGCTTGGTTGTTTCGGAAAAAAATACAAAATAAAACTTTTAAACTGAACCGAACTAACGGTATTATGTTTTGGTTAAAACCAACCCCCCTAGATTTCAATTTGTGCACATGTCTAGGGTATTTTCCTGTCTTCTCATTACATGGACAAAGTATTTAAGCTTCAGCTTCAATGAACACTCAGGGTTGATTTTCTTTATTATTGACTGGTTTGATCTCCTCACAGCCCATGGGATTAGGAGTGTGCACAAACTCCATTTCCCACATTTGATTCAAATAAATCAAATGTGGGAAAATTTGGCATCCAACTATTCCCACCCCCATGAATGTGGGGGACTTCGTATTCATGCATGAATATTCAAACAAATATTCATACACAAAAAGAAGTGAAGGTCTCCTCTCCCTTACTGTCCCCTTCCTTCCTCCCCACTTACCTGTCCTCGTCGCCTCCATTGCACTACAGTGCGCCATCTTCTTAGGCACTTCCGGGTCTGCACATCAGAGGGGCGGTAGATCATGGTGACATCTCTGGGACCTATTTCAGTGTTCCCTGGAGGCTGAAACAAACCTTCCGAGTCAGTGCCGGGTGATCCACATCAAGGGATCATGTGACGTTGACCCAGAAGTGCTTATATGGCCTCCTTGGAGCACTGAAATAGACCATGGAGGTGCCACCACACACCCTGAAAGATAAGAGGGGTGTTGAAAGGTGGGAGGCTGCGGTGGCATCTCTGGGGCCTATTTCAGTGCTCCGTGGAGGCCAAAACAGGCTTTCTGGGTCAGTGTTGCATGACACACATTAGGGGATCATATGATGCTGACCCAGAGTGCCTTTATAGCCTCCAGGGAGTGCTGAAATAGGTGCTGGAGATGCCATCACAGGCCCTCAAAAGGTAAGGGTGCATGTCAGGGGCTGGTGGCCATGGTGGCATCTCCGGGGTCTATTTCAATGCTTCCAGTTCTGCACAGGCAGGACCTGAGTGCACTGAACCAGAAAGCCTAGGAAAAAGGAGCAGCGGTGGCAGGTTAATGGGGTGACAGGAGGTGTGGGGGTGTGGGAGGCCACAGGGGATGCAGGAAGCCTTGGAGCACCCGGTATCTGCCAAAGCTTCAACTGAAGCTTCCATGAATACTGGATAATACAGTTCATAGACGAATAGGCCACAAATTCAATTTTGCCATGTATCTATGAATTTGCACATATCTGTACAAATTCTGGATGTCACAAATATTTGTGCACATCCCTACAAGGGATGCTCAAAAGTACATGACTCTGTTTAACTATCTTCTCTGTACACATATTACACCTTTTTCCTTGCCTCCCACAATTTGTCTATTTGGGGTGCAATTTATGAACTAAAATTGCTATGGAAACTAAAGTTTAAAGCAGTTGCTTTTAGACAATTCCTTTCTAGTTATTACTCCCCATTACAAACAAAAGAAGCTGTTTATTTCTTTTTACTGCTAATTAGTTAGCCAGTATCTGAGAAAAACCACAAGAGGGTATTGCTGTTTGCAATACTCTTAGCGGCTGGAAACAAGCTACCTAATGCTCTAATATTATCTCTAAGAATAGTAAATTATTTTTTTCTTTTATCTTTGAATATTAAAATAATACAGATATCATTAGGATGCTGACTGCTTATCAAAGAAGAACACTACCTCTTCTGTTTTATTGATCATTTTGAAAGGACCTCTGTGAAATATGAAAAAGGTGGCAATGTACTAAATAGGTTTTGAACAGGAGATGAAGACCTATTGTTTTATTTACAGAAGAAGAAACACATTATACCCAAATAAAGTCAAAATAATAGATGAGAATGAATGAGGATCAGCACTTTATTCATCTGAAGGAAGGAAGGAAGGAAGGAAGGAAGGAAGGAAGGAAGAAAGGAAGGAAGGAAGGAAGAAAGGGAAGAAGTGTGTGTGTGTGTATAAATATAGAAATTATGACCAAATATCCAAATCAGTATCATGTGACAGTTTCTTTGCAAACATATACATTCAAATGATCTAAGCTGTCCTCCATTTATGGTATTATTGGAAGTGTTCTTATCTTTCAAATATTGAATTCTTACTCTTTTTATCTGTCAGAAGAGAGCAATAAATCCAGTTATGGTCTCCATTGGTCAAACTCCTGGCATGACTACTGGCACTTTATCTCTTCACTAGTCTCTACACATTACTTCTCCTCCTGAAATGTAATTAAGGTCTATGGAAAATGCCCTTAAATGAAGTTGTAAGGCTCTATTTTCATGTTTAGCCCACAAGTCTGACCTGTGATTCATCTTATTTTCCAGCAGTACTACCATTGATAGGACAAGTTCTCTGTGGGGAAACAGAAGTTGATGGGAAAGTTAAGCAGTTCCACTTTCCTTCCAGCCCCCACTGCTACTTACTTTCCTTTCTTTGAGAAAAAAAAGTACTACAGCATCCTTAATTTTTATTTTGCACTGTATACAACAAAAAAATGTAAATAAAATCTTAATGTATTTAGTATTTCTCACCAATTTTATCTCATTCTGAGCTTTAATACTTTAATTCCTTCCTTCCAGGTCTGAGTAAATACTTGCCAATCACTTTGTAGCAAGATCTTCCATCTGGAGGAGTGCCAGACTGTTTAAATAAAACCAGGTAGTTCAACTGGTTCAAACTCAGACTGAACCACTCCCAGTTCTAGGGAGGATCAGTTCAAAGTTGAACCAAACCAAGGAGGTTTGGTCAAACTGTGTCAAACTACTTAGTTTTATTTAAACTGGTTCAAGCTTGTTAATATTCTGCTGTTTTAAAGAGCCTTTTAAAATGTGTGTATGTTTATGTATGTGTAGGACAAGGTCAAGCAGGTTCAAGGTTTGTATCAAACTTTTTAAACTCAGTTCAAGCTGATTCAGGCTCCGTCCCCAAGCAATAAAAAGTCTGTTAAAAAGATTATTTTGCCTCTGAGCGCCCCCATGCTCGGCTTTTCTCCGAGCTTCCAGTGGCACAAAAGGGGGAAAATGTGCGGTAAAAAGACTGCCCTTTAAAGAAGACTACCAGAGCACTTTTTGGAAGCCGCGGGTATTCCAAGCAACATTGTGCATGGAGACACTCCGTGGCAAAAGGGGCGGGGATTGGCAGCCAAGATCTCCTAAAAAAGCACCCTGGCTCGGCTGCTGCCTGCACAGTCACACAGCTCCCAAAACTGCAGGAGCTTCCTTTCCTTTTTGCCTTTCTAAAGGTCAGAACTTTTAAAGAGCCAGAATTGCTCAGAATTGCAACATTGTTATCAGATGTGAAGTGGGTGGATTGCTACAGTGAATGAGAGTGTTGAGAGTGAATGAGCAAACGATTGCACAGTTGATGGCTGCAGCTGCTGCCTTTGCCGGCATGGGAAGCCATAGCCTAATGAACTGCTTCTGCCCAAGCGTTGCCTGCAGCCCAGGTGCCTTTGCGGGGGGGGGGGGGGAGACAGACAGATGGCTATTTTTTTTTTTTTACTTGTCTGGGGTTGTCTTCCTGGCTGTGGCCGCACAGAGCGCAGTCCCTCCCCGTTCCTGCTGGCACCCTATCAACTAGGGAGGGGGCAGGGAGAAAAAGATGCAGGCAAAGAAAACACGCTTCCATGGGGATGGTAGGTGCATTTTAAACACGTGTTTTGTCGAGCCTCATGCAGACACTTATTCCAGAATTGAACGGCACTTTTAAAGTCCGTTGGAATAGAGGGACAGTAGAGGGAAACTAGAGAGGCAAATAAGTTGCTTGGGGAGGCAGCCTCAGGTTCAAACCAAGCCACCATTTTCCAGTACATGCACATCACTAGCTCCTTTTGTTACCCCCAAAGGGAGCTTCTTTTGCATCCGTATCATCAAACCTTGTCAGATTTCATTTTTCATTTCCTAGGCTACTGTACAGAAGTGCTTCCAAATATTATGTTTCAGAGGACGGTATGCATTTGGACTTTTCCTGCAGGAAATCATTTCATTGTAATCCCTTTCTTTTAGATATTTGGTTATCTTCAGCACTGACCATGTTAAAACTGAAACAGCTGGGGATTTAGAGGGCAGAGAGTGGAAAGTGGGAAATTTCTCGCTGTTTTTATTACTATGGATGCAAACCTAATCTGTTTTATTACTTAATTTGACAGTAAACTGTTTTAACTGGATTTTATTAATGGTGTGAACTTTATGTTGCAATAAGTTGAATTTAACTAAAACTGAAAACCTAATTTGCCTCCACAATTTAGTGGCTGGGGCTTAGGGGGCACAGATTTGAAAGTGGAAATTGCTAGCTGTGTTTGTTACTATGGATGCAAACTTAAAATGGCAGTAGCATTAATGTCCTTACAAAATACATAGTGCCACACACTCCTAAGCTTTGTGGGTTACAGAAGGTGACTGCCAGCACTGGGGTGAGCTGAAGAATGGAAGATAATAGTATGAAGTTACTTTCTAGCTGGTTTGCCAAGGACACCACTAATTCTGAATGACTCAAACAAGATGAGAAATATGTGAAACATCCATGCTACGGAAACTTGCACTTGTAATCATGCAAAAATCCCTTGCATATACCTTGTTCACTCAAACTAGATGCATATCAGCAGCCACACTGAAAGCTAGTGAGAGTTAAGGGGTTGGGAGGTTCTGGAAGCAGAATGGAAACTTCTGCATTGGCTTTGTAGGAACAACCATCACAGATCTTTCACATAAGGAACTTTTTTGGACAACCTATGTCCACACAGTTTGGTGGGAAATGTGAAATCCTCCACACCAGATGCAGATGGCTTCCACTCTCTTTTGAGAAATCAGTAGAGGAAGATATTTGATTTGTCTCTTTTTATAGGTATGTCCATGTATGGCTATGTAGCTTGACTTCTTGTTATAATTTCAGTCCCTGGCTGACCTGTCTTTCAGGGACTTTGTGTGAGTGGTTTTCCTATGAGCAGTGTGAGGAATAAGAAGGACCAGTTCAAAGATTTGTTCATTTGGAAGAAGCTTCCCCACATCTGTGCTAATATGTAGTTGGCTCCATCCAGCCCCACAATGGTTTTCATCCTGAACTGATATATTGTGGACCAAATCCTTCCATATCTCAATACATATGAACTGAAATAGGGATTTCTTCTTCTTCTTTGATGATGATGATGATGATGATGATGTAAAGACAGCAGTTACACACAGCAAACGAGATCACTATGCTGGATTTCATATTATATCATAGTTGAGCACTTCCCAAGCAACTAGGACTGCATGATGTATCAGCGAATTATGCGAGCAGACTCAGTAAAGTGGCTTTTTGTAGTTGACAGGTGGATATCTTGTCAATGCCAATGGTTTTTAGGTGCCCGCTGAGATCTTTTGGCAACGTGCCCAGTGTGCCAAGGATGAGTGGGACCACTTTCACTGGTTTTCTCCAGAGTTGCTGAAGTTCAATTTTCAGGTCTTCATATCTGGTGAGCTTCTCCAACTGTTGTTATTATTGTTGTTGTTGTTATCATTATTATCATTACTACTACAACTTACTATTGCATAAAAGTAAGTAAGTTTTACTCCAATTGGATCTGTCAGTGTGGATCCTGCAGATTATAACCACAAATCTGCTGCATCACCTACGTGATACCTTTTCAAATATTTAAAAATTACTATACGACCTATTAGAACTCCCTCTCCAGTTTTAAAACACTAAGCATTTTCCCCTTTCATCCTTGAACTTTACCTTTGGGCTCCTCAACATCTTTGCTGTTATTCTTTAGACACAATACAATCTGGCTCAAATAGAATCTGGGGCCTACTCACACTCAGGCCTCTGGTATGCACTTAGGACTGCTCTGGCACAGGTACTCTGTGCCAGAGCTGTCCTAATTGCATACCAGAGGCCTCAGTGCGAATAGGCCTCTGGGTTCCACACTTTTCCTCTCCTCTCCTCTCCTCCTTCCTTCCTTCTATGCTTTGTAGTGGAAGAACCTGCCGAATACTTTTCTGTGAGCTGCTTAGGAATCTAAGAACATAAGACCCCTGCTGGATTGGGTCACAGCCCACAGGTACAGCATCCTGTCCCACCCAGTGGCCCACCAATTGTTTCTGTACATTCTCAAGCAGAAGACAAAGGCAAAACCTTGACCTGCTCTCAAATCCTTGCAAATAATTTTAAAAGGCATCCTGATTGTATCTCTAACCTGAAGGCAATACTAGTCATCCGTTCTAATTCTTCCTTAAAGCTATCCATGCTGGCTACTGTTTCCACCTCTTCTGTTAATAAAATTCCATAGACTGTTGACATGCTGAGTCAAGACATTACCCATAGCGGGATAACTCCATGGTAGTACCTAAATTGTGAAATCCTCTCTCCTATGATATTTGTAAGATACCTTTAGACATCTGTTTGGATTGGCTGATTGTATTCGTTCTGTCTACTGCTTTTTAAAAAAGAAAAGTAATTGTAAAGCACTTTGAGATGTTTTAGAACAAGTGAAGTGATATATAAATATATCATTTTTGTTGTTAATATCGCACGATCTGTATCTTCACATTAATGAGAAAGCAAATGCAACAAGTTAAGTATTTAGTATTACTGATTGCTAACAGGAAGATCATGGCCCCCTCCATGTGGACTCTGACCATGAAACATTTAAGCAAAATTCAAAGTTTCCAAAAAGAACATTACTTCTTTGACATTTAGATGGCATTATGCACATTTGCTTTTGAGGCTTCAGTTCTTGCTTTGATTTTCATTGTTTTTTTGGATTTAGGAGAAAAAGATTTTGCCTCCATCAATAACTTTTCTATTTTAATTAATATTTGACAGCTCAGGTGAAAGCAAATGGCAAAAAATTATGGACAAGGCAGAAGCTCCTGCTATCCTACAAAACATGAATGGAAACTATGTTCATTTTCCTCTTCTTCATCTACCTCAATGAAGCTGGTAATAGTTTTGGACCCTGTGCCATTTTCTCATGTAGTTACAGCTTGTCCTTTCACAAAAGAAAATTAGAAAACTGCTGAGTATTATAGATATTAATGGTTGCTGGAAGAGTATAATAAAAGGTTCCTTTATACAGCATTGCCAAGCTTTCATGTCATTATTCATAAATGAGTAATGTATTCAAAAGGAGAAGAGTGCTGATCTCCAAGGATGTGGAGCAGCAAGAAGGAAAGATGGAAAGAGAAAATCATGTAAAACATAAAGGCAGGAGCTATGCATATTGAACAATTCTTAGAGTGAAGTCAAAATGAACACTACACAGAAGGAAGGTGCCTTGCCAATCAGGAGGAAAGATTACTGCCATTCACAAAACTCAAAATGTAACTAGATATGTGATGTGTGGGGGGGGGGACCCTAAAGCAAGCAAGAAAAGTTTTCTTTGTTCATTCCTTGTAAGACAGAACTCATTCTAAAAAAAAATCAAGGGACTAAGAATGCTATTAAGTATCTTTGTCTGTTTCTGCATTTACTACTTAACGTGCATCATCATGGTCCCTGGATTGCTTAAAACTAAGGGCAGTCATGTAATTTTGTAATAAGACTTTTAGTTTTTGCAAAAACAAACAAAACAGTGAAAATGCATCATTACAACTTGCAACTAATTACAATTCAATTTAGAAAGTGCTGATTTTAACATTCGTTTATGCATAACCCTGTTCATCTGTGCATAGTACAACTTTCTGTCTTTTAGTTATCATTCTTTAGGTGTTAAATATATGTTGATTAGCTTGAAATCATCTCACTAGGCAGAACATATTGCTGCTTATTCTCCTGCACACCGTCTCACAGCTCTTGGGCACTGGTCACACCTTTAGTTTAAGATGACTTCAGCTCATCTTCAGTTCATGTTACTCACATTATTTTTATTCAATTCATTTTCCAAGCTGGCCTAACCTCTTTAGATCATTTTAATCTGAATCCTCTTTTCCAGAGGACTCAGCACATCATGGCATACCTGGCTGTCTTCTCTTCCTCAGTGTGAGTGGGGGAATGGGCTAAAGGAGGCTGAACCATGCTGTGGTGGTGGTGTGTGTGTGGGATCCACTTTTTCTTTTCGGCCAATGTCTAGGGGAGGGCAGCATGTGCAGGGTTTGTGAGGCACCTCCATTTCTCTCCTCACAAATGTATTATTATTATTCTACAGATTAATTGCTCAAAGAAGAAAAGCACATAAAAAGGAAGGTGGGCATGGAGGTTGTCATGGAGGTGGGGGAGGAGGCTTTAAAAAGAACCGCAAACACACACCCTTGGCTCCCTTGAGTGACACAACGGCATCCAATAAGAAAGGTGCAGCAAAAGGGGTGGAGAGCCAGGAGTTCCATGGAGGAGGCTCAGGTCGATCACGGAGAAAGGTGTGAGTGATGCAGCCCAAAGCAAGGTCAGCCTAGGTGTGAACAGAACTGGTACGACCTCAGCTCAAATTATGAACGGGATGTCCTGTCCCAAATAGGTGTGACCAGGGCCTTACTGAGTTAAGTGGACTAATTCACAAATAGGGGATAGAGCAGAGGCCTAAGTATTCTATGGGATCCACATGGAGTGTAGCTACCTGGTCTTAACTCAGCTTTAAGATTCATTATACCCCTAGGTTATCTTGGATTAAGTTCCCTGGAATTCTATAAGACTGAGAGTATATATAGTTTTGTGCGGTGAATGTTCTGCTTCACTTAAGAGCCCTGGGGCAGAAAGGCAAACCATAAATAGTGTAAATGAATGAAATGGTATAAAACAAGCTTCCACGTCACTCCAGTAAAAGCCACCCACTGTTGCCCTCCAAGTTACTGCAATTCAAGTTAGCTTATCTGTGAAGAGGATTTACTGGACTCATTAAGCATTGCTCAATGAAGGTGTCAGCCCAGTGTGCAGCAGTAGCAAAAAAGCTAACTCAGTGCTAAGAATAATTAGGGAAAGGATAGAAAACAAGTCAGCAAGTGTCGTTTTGTCTCTTTATAAATCTGTGGTGCCACATTTGGAATACTCTTTACAATTCTTCTCATCATACCTTAAGAAGAATATTGCAGAACTCAAAAAGGGCAGAAAAGGGCAACCAAAATGATCAAGAGGCTGGATTCTTGAACACTTCCCTTATCAAATCAAACTGCAATGTCTAGGCTTTTTCAGCCTTGAAAGACAGCATTTAAGAGGGGACCTGATTGAAGTATGTAAAATCATGCATGGTATAGAAAAGATGGATAGAGAAAAATTCTTTTCTCTATCCATCTTTTCTATACCATGCATGATTTTACATAATTTTTTTCTTTTCTCTATCACACAACACTAGAACCAGGGAGCACTCTATGAAGCTGATGGGCAGGATAGTCAGATCAGAAAAGGGGAAATATTTCTTCACCCAGATGGTCATTGGATCCTGTGCTGTTGCCCAGCTATCTGGGCAACATGCAGTTATTCCAGAGGTTCTAAAGTGTGGACTGATGAGGCAGAGAACTTTGCAGCCTCTAATTTTAGGTCACAGGTAGGTGTAGGAAGGGCCTATGACTAAATTTATCCTTTGATCTGCTATTGATATACTCATGAATGACCCCAAGATGTTCCATTTCTTTTCTTTCCAACATCAAAGCTCTAGTGACGTCCTGGGCATCAAGAGTTTTCAGCGGTAGGGGCTAGTAAAAAGGGTGCTTCTGAAGTACACAGGAAGGCTGTATGGAAATCTTCCAATCTTCTCTGATACACAATAAATATCCACAGGTCATTTCTGCTTTTTCTGGGTGCACACTACTGAGTTTCAGCAGTGATGGCAATGAGCTATGCCTGCAGATATCTTAAGAAAATAAACAATTGATCTGCGAAGACATTTAAGAAGATTGATAGTAGCTAGCTTATGAATGATTATGTGTTCTGCTTATGTTGTGATCAAAAAATGACAATAAGTTGACAGCAAATAGCCATGTTTTTATTTTAATTACTGTGGCCATTCATTTGTAAAATTTCCAGTATTTCTGTCACTTTCTTGTCATGATACATATGACCTGAAATCTCAGCTTCCCCAGTGCACTGCCTCCTAGACTATTATTTTGAAGGACTTCATCTGAAGCCAAAGTCCCTCCTTTAAAGTATCTTCCTTTAGAAGTCACCGGAAGAATGAATCACTACCATGGGTCTATGAAATGACATTGAGCTATATGCTATCTAGTAGTTTCCAAGATTATTTGGTAGGAAAGGCAGAGATGTTGGCAGACAGCTCCAGACACAATAAATAAGTGTTTTATTTCTTCCCAGCTTCAAAGAAGGCATAGCATGCAAGAGAGAATTGGTTGACAGCTATAATCAATGGTGGGGAAAGGGCAGGCAATATTCCTTTGGGCAGTTTTAAATTGCATACTACCTTGATCATAAAGAAGAAGTTTGCAACTCTTATAACAAGGGATACATTAAAAATGAGATGTGAAGCTACAGAGATTTAGAGCCTTTCTAAAGGTTTTATTTGTCACCTAACTTCTGCAACACGCACTGGGACAGGTGATGATAACATGTATATTTCAAATACAGCATGTGAATTATTTTTTTGATGTGAGCAGTCCAAGACAGAAACTCATCTGATGCTAATTGCAAAATACTCTGCTGTTGGACAAAACTCTAGGTACTTTACTCATTTCACTATATTAGACCAAAATGTACAACAGTGTTATTAATACCAATGAATACCATGCATTTAAGGTCAAAATGAAATTAGGCTGCTTATATATCACAGATCACTGGAAGACTGTCATTTGTATGATGTACAACATAACCCTAAGAGCTGTTGTTCCATTGAAGTATTACACTAAATGCCATCCCCCTAGTAATATATTTCATCTTAGCCTAAGAACCAATGTGAGAATAAATTGTCAGAGCAATTCCTAAGGAAAATATATACCCATAGCTGGGGCAATCCACTTTATGCTAGATGATAACTTGTCTGGTGTGTATACATTATACCTGGAGGAATAATTCCTGGTATTCTTGTCTGTAGTGCTTGTTGTGTGTTCGTTATAATTACCATCTCTGTTTATAGCACAATGAACCTGAAACTCTGATTTCATCACAATTGCAGACTCTCTATTCTTTCTTTCTTTCTTTGGTTTCCAGAGAAAAAAAGCAAAGAAAAGCTGAGATTATACCTGTAAAACACATTATGCAGTTATAGCACATCAACATGTTTCTTTTTTAAAAAAAATCTAGTGCACTGTGGATCTCCCAGAGTTCATTCTATCATTCCTAAGGACATCTTGCAGAAAAAGATCCCTCTAGTGCTCCAGTGGTTTTGCAGACAGGACACTCTGAAGTCCTGCTGATTTAATGTGAAGCACAGGGCGCCCAAATTATTAATGTTGGCGGGATCATGTGCACTGAGAGTAATAGTATATTAGCAGGAAAGATATGCAGTTTGTCAAAGATAAATGCACTGAATGCCTTCTTTAGCTTGCTGAT
This sequence comes from Aspidoscelis tigris stejnegeri, assembly GCA_023333525.1. Taxonomy (NCBI): domain Eukaryota; kingdom Metazoa; phylum Chordata; class Lepidosauria; order Squamata; family Teiidae; genus Aspidoscelis; species Aspidoscelis tigris. The sequence continues at coordinate 45,317,906 of JALMGA010000005.1, read as the reverse complement.
TTTAATATTATTTTATTGATCTAATTGATCTAATTTCTTTAGTATTTATTACTAATTTCTTTTTCTTCACTGTTTAAAGTTTTGGTTCTCTAAAATAGCCCCAGGGTTGTTGATAACATAAAATCAACAATAATATCCAAACAGGAGAAAATTATAGATCATTACCATAAGATATCCTTTCTTTGAAAGCTAATAGAATCTGTAGCAGTTGGCACAATATCTCATCTACCACTGAAAAGATAGGCAAAAATATGAATCTCTTAATGGCACACAAAAAAAATGGATGTGCCTAAAATCATTATGAATAAAGAAACAACAAAGCAAAATTATCTTAAGGTTTCTACCATTTGTGCTTCATAAAAATGGGTGGACAAGAAGAATTTCCTCTAGTGACCTTAATATATTGACCCAAACATTAAGTGAATGATGAAAAATCTGTGACTGTCTAAATGTTGCTGGATTACATCTCCATTTATCTACACCAGTTATACTGATTGAAATTCAGTGTCCAGAAAAAAGTCTTTCAAAATGTGCTCATTAACTGTCATACCGGTAAATTTATTTTTTATAAATTCAGGGCAAACTGACTTAGTACTTTGGGCAGCCCATGTTGACTCAACTATGGTCTTTGGCTTTGAAAGCTGGCTCCAGTGCTCAAAGCTAGCCCTCAGCCTCTGAAGACCAAGAACTTCCATTCCCAGTCTTCTCAGCTTTTGGCTAGGATCTTTCAATGACTACCAACTCTGAGTGCCACCTCTAGTGGCACCTCCTGGTGCCCTGTTAAAAAGGGCCTTCTGTTGTATTTCAGACTATGAAGGCATGCAGTCCACACTAGTAGACCACATTGTTGTGGTCTACCACAGGAACAGAATAGTGTGCCATTTTTGTACCCCATCCTGGTCTGTACCTTCATCCAACGTAGACAAAGTATACTAGGAGGGGGTTGGGTTTCTGCTGTCTAGCAGTAATATATGGACAGCAGATCTCTGGATACCTTCTTATCTTGGACCAACACTGAGTGCAGAGATGATCTGCATTTCCTGGGGCCTGGATTCAACACACTGACGTGACATGTCAAGTGAAGTGATGTGCAGAAACCCTGCTATTGATGTGTACCAGGTGTGCAGGTTACTGGAGGAATTTCCACTATGTATGAGATTATGCTTGAGGTAAATAAAATATGGATATGCTATATCTCAAACCTGTCTGAATATTCATAACTGGCAAAACTGTGTGTGTATTTACATTTAGCCTCTAATGAAATGAGGCAAATTCTGGTTGTGTGTATGATTACAGATGGCAAATTTTATATTTCAAAACTCTGTGAGGGTTCATACTCAATGTTCAAGACTGCTCAGACAGAAGAAAAGGTAAAAGATCTCAGTAACCGCAAGGAACTTTTCTGACCAGTTTTTCATAGATGAATGTAAACAATGCTTAGTAACATGTTGAACTTGCTCTCGAAATGTTTTGTTTATGAACCAAATAACATGAACAAGATCTAATTCCTTTTAAAAATGAACTTTTCAAAGAAAATTGGACTGATGGCAACATCTGAATCATCACAGGTTAGCAAGCAACCCCGCTGACTGTGCATTTCTTGTTTTTCCACTGCAGCCCTATATCTATAACTATATCATCTATGTCTATATCTAGATATATTCACTAGATATTCCACATGAGAACTCATGAATTCCTTATATTCCTTCCCCATCCTGTATTTTATTTCTGTTTTTCAAATGATTTAATTTTTTCATTATTATACAAAGAGCTTTAAGATTTGTGTACAGAAACAGATAAGTACATAATGTTACATTTGTTTATGTTGAAGCATGTTTATCATTTTGATGCCTATATACTCAGTTTAAAAAGATTTTCTTGCATCTCCCTCATTTTACTGTATTTTTACTATCATAACAAATGGCTTCAGATCACCTACCAAAAAAAAAAAAAAACGGTGAATCTGTAGCTAATGCCTACAAAGAAACCTAAGGTTGGGAAGGATTGGGAAGGATTTTTGCTTTGGGTTGGTATAGATGACCTTTTGGTTAATTCCATGAAAAAATTTTTATCTGCATTGTTATGTGATTAATACTACTAATAACAATAATAATAGGAAAAGAAAGAAAATGAGACGGAATAAAAAGCAGCAAAAACTCACCATAATATACAACTGATGTAGCAGCCAAACATTTTCTACATACTCCAGGCAGACATGTTATTAAACTTAATGGCATCAGTAAGAGGAAGACAAACTCACCAGGTTGAGACTGTAATGAGATAAGCTTACAGTCTGATCCAGCTGCATGCAAATGATCTCATCTGAATAAAATTTATGTTTGCAGTTCAGTAATACCCTGAAAAGCATGACAGTTTTCTTTCATTTTCTTTCTAGAATTTTTATAGTGTTTTTCATTTAGGCTTCTCAGAAATAACCAGAAGGTAACAAATCATTCTCAATTCCCACTATTCTTTGTTCTAATCTCTTGTATTGGTTATAGAGTATGAACTCTCATGATATAACATTAAAAATTGTTTTAGGTTAGATTGTTTGTGTCTTTCTGATTTAAAAAAAAAAATATGACCTACATTCTAATAATGTATTTCCAAAGTATAATGAGATGCCAATTTTTCAGATTTTAAAGAAAAATGTGAATTAATTATTTTAATGACAGTGCATTCTTAATTCAACAGTCCATTTAAAAACACATTGGAAAAGATGGAATGCTTCTATGCAGGCTATTGTGTGCAGATTTGGTGTTTTTTTCCTATGGGTTTATATTTTTCACCCAGTGTTTTTAGCAGTCAAATGAGAATGAAGATAAAAGAAATATAGGCCCAGTTCCCATTGGCATTTTAAAGTGGTTTAGAAATGGTTTGGATCCCCATTACCAATCCATTTCCGGGGTTGTTGTTGTTTTGAGGAGTATTTGGCTCTAAAATGGAATAAACAATGCAGCTGGTTTTTCAGGTGTTTCCCCCTATTTTTCCAGTAAAAACACTTTATTCCTTTGGGAATGCTACAGCAGACTGGGGCAGATCCATCATGAAATGGGTGGGATTTCTCCTTGCAATACAGTCCCTAGACAGATTTTTAAAGTGCCAGGAAGCCTAAAGCCTTTTTCTGTCCCCTCTCAGAGCACTTCACAGTTTCATTTTCTGATAATAAGTAACAATTTGGAACACTTTCATTTCCCAACCACAAACAATGGTAACAAAGTTACTGCTTGCTCTCTGCAGACGGGGAACCTGCCTGATTCTACTGAGCAGATCTCATGCTGTCAGCTGTCTCTCTCTTTCTCCTGCCTAGAAATGCAGGAATTATCTGTCTGTGTGTCTGTGCTTTTGTGTATCTCTGAGGCTAGGGGTGGGTGGCTGTTGCTTTGGTTGTTTGGGTTGTGTTTGTTAGCAGGCAGGGCTGAGAAGTTTGTGAAACATTTAAATGGTGTTTAGTCTGTGGAATCAAACAGGAGCAGCAAAAGCAGGAGGGAGGCGGCAGGGATTCCCTACATCATCGAATCAAAGCCAATGGGGAGAGAGGGGTGGGAAAATGGTGAGGAGGGGGAAGAATCACTTTCTCCAATCCATTTTTTGGAAGTGTTTGAAGTGTGGGGACACAATTCAGGGTTGACTGTGATTGCCAAATGCGTGTTTGCTTAGTTTTAAAGCATTTAAAAAAGCATTTAAAATAGTGTTTTAAATAGCATTTTATAAAGCATTTTATTCCATAAGTGAGAATTCACCCATAAAGGCTTTTTCTACTCACCTGTTTGTGGTCTGAACCACTGGGTCTTGACCAGCCAGGCCTATTGGTTCAGACCATGGGAAGGTGGAGTCTGGAACAGCACTATCTGCATGGCAGCACTGGATCAGATCAGTACCTTGAAACTGATGCGACCAGGACCAGGTTCCAAACACTTGAAAAGGCTTGGAATGAAAATTCCTAGCATCAGAGTCACTAGGAAACCCATTTTGGCAGGGTGCTTTTTTACCTCAGTTCAACATGGCAGTAACAAGTTCTCCACCACTACACACACTTTTGAATTTTGTAGGTATAGCAATGTATCCACCTGCTACCACCATGAGAAACATCAGGAGTGTTCAAAAGGTACAGAAGAGTACAAGGGAAATTTTGAGTGGAATCAGAAGGTTCTAGTGTGTATCACACATTTCCTAAATATAGTGACTGATAGTGGCAGGGGCAAAAATGAACGTTCCCTTTGACATTCCTGTTCCAGTTATCTCCTTATGACAAGTATTAGGACAGTTCATGAGCACTGGTGCTTTTCTTTGGTAATATAAGCCAAGCTCTTTCTCTGTCATTCTGCAGTCAAATATTTCTCAAAAGTAAATTTGAGAATTTCTTCTTTCCCTCCTGCAGTCAAATGACTCCCCCCAAATGAGGGGGCTATTTTCATCCAGAAATTTATCATAGTCAAATGACTCTGAAAAATCACTGATCAATTTGTGATCCACAGTAGAGATGTGCAAAATTCATGTTCAAAATTTTGATCAAAAATCTGCATTGAAACAAACACATGGTTGTTCCCATATTAAAAAAAAATGTTCAAATCAAACCTGTCTCTCACTTGCAAGCTCAAATAATTCAATAGGACATTTATTTTTCACCATGTTCTTGGTCATGAAAAGGGCTTTTTAAAAATTCAGTAAGTTGCATTTTTGTTTCCGAAACACCACAAAATCAAATGTGAACAATCATTTTTTAATTAAATGGTTCTACAGTGAAATGAACAAATTTGGTGGTGAAATGAAGATGCAAATTTTATTTGTACACATCCCTAATAGATAGGTATGGCTCATAATAACTCATAATTTGAAAATTTTCAAAATTGTAAATTTCAAATGTCAGAAACTATAATTTTTGGCATTATGGCAACTTTGACACTCATATTGGGTGTTTTTCCACTGCAGCCCTTAGATCCAGATCTAAGAAGATCCGGATCTAAGGAATGGGTACATTCCTTAATCCTGATCTAGTAGATCCGGATTAAGGGAAGCACCCAATGTGTTTCCACGGGAGGTAACACCCCTGCTGTGGAAACACCTTTGCATCCATCTGGGGAATCTGGATCTACCCTCAAGGGGTCAGTCTGTTACCCCAGGTGTTTTGGGGTGCGGGGGGGTGCAGTCTTCGAAGCCAATGTGGGGGGGGGGGTCCCAAAGGTGCATCCCCTCCCCCTAGCCTCCTTTGGACCCCATTGCCTGTTTCCAGTGGAAACAGGCTTCCTTTAATCCGGATTTTCTGGCAGAAGACCCCATTGTAGACCCCATTAATGTACCCATTAGATCCGGATATCCCGAATGGCAGTGGAAACAATTGGGTCCCAAATGAGTGCCGTAGTGGAAATGGGGTCATCCAGCTCACACCCAAATAGGTCCTAAATGGGTGCAAAAATGGGTACTTTTGACAGTGGAAAAACACCCATAGACACAATTTAGAAAAGCTGAAATCAAATAGGAGATAAAGTTCCCCTGAACTTAGCATACTTTGAAGATGCACAAGAGATGCATGGAAATGTTTGTCCTCATTCCTCCAATTTATAATTTATCCAGTGTTCTTTACAATTCACCTAGCTGCTTCTGCCCAGGAATCGCCTGATATCAATTACACATACATACAGCTCTGTCAAGCTGTGCCAACACACACACACCCTTGCAACTGTTTTCAGCTGCGTTATTTGTTCTTATGAGGACTTACATCACTCAGCCAAAAATCTTTACAGCATAGTGCATCAATCACCCAAGTTTATTATGGTTCTAGACGAAGAACATAGGGATCCACTATAACTACTAGAATAGGTTTTCCCTTACAACCTCAAGATGTGTTGGAAATATTTGGTTTTTCTGTGGTAATGAAAAAGAGTTGGCTTTTCTATCCCAGTTTTCTCACCCATTTAAAGGGACTCAAAGTGGCTGACAAAGCTTTCTGTTCTTCTCCCCACAACAGAGCACCCTGTGAGGTAGGTGGGGCTGTGAGAGCTCAGAAGAGAGCTGTGACTAGCCCAAGGTCATCCAGATGGCTTTGTGGAGGAGGGCAGAATCAAACCCAGTATTCCCAGATAACAGTCTTGCTGCCTAACCACTTGACCAAACTGGTTCACTTATCAATTAGACTCATCAATTAGTATTTGTGTACTATTATCATATGTTCTAAAGATTTCAAATGACTTATGTCCGCATCATAAATAGAAAGAGATGACAATATATATATATTAGAAGAAAATAAAAAGCAACTTTGGGAAATAGTAGATTTACAGATTTTATTAAAATCTGCAAAAGAAACAAAATTTTGCATCCTTAAATAATTCAGAGTCTGTGGGAAAGGTTGTAACTAATATTCTAAGTAAGTAAATCAGCCTACTGTTATATACCAATAACATATCAAAATACATTATGTGTCAAGAAAATGCATAACAAAGGATGTGTTGATTTAGCTGTCTTAACTGTGCTGAGAGATCACTTTTATTGATCTCACAAGAGAGCAAGAGAACAGAGGACAAAACCAGCATACATAAACAAGTGGTATACAGAGAAATGAAGACAGAGTGTCAGCAGAAAATGAAGCATGAGGATAATGCCAAATAAGTAGAAAGAAAGGTTATATTGTGTGTACTAGTTATAGATCACATAATGCTTATATTTAATTAAACATTTAACATAAATTTATGAGGTTATTTAGGTTTCTCATGCCCCATGAAGAGAATCAGATATCCTCTAAAGAGTAATAACTTCTTCTGAAGCTGGTGATTATATTAAGACTAGGCTTTGATTGCTTTTCATAATTGGAGACATTTCACATTTTGTGTTTTTGCATCTCCTGGTAGCAAATAATACCCTCATTAAAACAAAACAAAATAATGCCCTGCCCTTCACTCAGAAGTTTTAGGATGAGTCACAGGGTAAGACAATAATACTAAATCCATACAAGCATTGCAATTAAAATAAACCAGTTACAAAAAAAAGGTGAAGGCACACATTAACAGCATAACTCAGCAGATTTATAATGAAAATATGAAGCCAAGACTGAGGCTACAGTCAAGGGGAGAAGCACTTCTGAGGCCCATCTGAGGCAGCTAAGAGAAGGACCTAAGTTGGGATTGTTCACATACCAGTCTGCCACTCTCCCTTTTCTAATGTGCTAGAAAAGATACATAAGGCTTGGGAACCTTAGGGCTATCCACTGGCTCTCTGAGGTGTTTCTGAGGTGCCCCTTTGTTATGCGTAAACACAGCTTGAAACCTGCAGTCCTTACACGCACAGTCTCAGAGTTGTGAGCAAAATTTCTTCATGGTTATTTCTTGGAGTACAGTTCAGAGAATGGAATAGATTCACTGTGATACAGTTCCTCTGGTTGCTAATGCCAAAGGTCTCCTTATGGGAAACAATAACCAGTGCATCCTGGGATTTCTATGCAAGACTAACTCCATTTTCTAAAGCCAAGTCAAGCTTCAAAGTAAAGATAAAATTGCAAAAGTGTTTTTTCTTTCAGCTCACTGCCCCTCCCATCCATTTGGAATCCAGACACAAATATCTGCATCAACTAATCAAGGAGAGCAAACAATGCTACAAGGCTAGCTCCCCCTCCGAACAATGGGAAGTGTAAAGATCTGGAACACTGCTTCATAAATGCCAATAGATATTATAAAAGGTGCTACTACTTGCCCATTAAATTTTGGGCAACTGCATTATCCAGAGGCCTTTTCGCACACATGGTTTTTGAATGCCTGGAAAACACTCTGGAACACGGCATTCACATTGCCAGGGCTGGGTTTGCGTCCCAGACTGTTCCGGAGTGTTTTCCACACGTTCCAGATGTAGAGCACTTAAAAGTGCTCTACATCTGTTCCCGTGCGTACCAAGCGTCCACGGCCGTTTGGGGAGGGAAGCATTCGCATATGCTTCCCTCCCTAACAACCACGGGCTGGCCGCTCCGCCAGCATTGGCCGAAAATTGGCCAAGCAGCTGACAGGGGCTGCACTAATTATCTACCTTGCCGGGCTGGGGTGGCAATTGTGCAGATGCACCGACCCTGGTAGACGGCAGAGGGAACCTGCGATTTGGTGGGTCCCCTCTGCCATCTACCAGGGTCGGTACACTGAGTCTGGTAGTTGGCAGAGGAGGCCTGCGAGTCGGTGGGTCCCTCTGCTGTCTACCAGGGTTGGTGTGCCTGTGGAATCGCCACCCCAGCCCGGCAAGGTAGGTGACAGCCTCGTGTGGGGGGAGGTGGGTCCCTCCCAGCCCTGGCAGCCCCATTGGGGCTGCCAGAGTTGGGGAGCCACCCAAATCAACTTCCCCTCACCCCTGTCCGGGGTGGGAGGAGGCTAATCTTCGGCTGCCTTTTGGCGAGGGGCTTTGGGACCCCTTGGTAGATGAACCCACTTGGGTTCCATCTACCAAGGCTTCCCATTCCCCCCCCCAATTGCATCTGTCTGCGGGGTGTAGGCGCATGGATTGTAAATGTGTTCCTGCCTGCCTGTGTGTGAATGGGTAAAGCGTCCCGAAGTGACTTAGCCCACGTGCACTACAGCTGTTCCGGCTTAGTGTGAAAAGGCCTCAGGTGTGATGACTTGATATGCACCTATCAGGAATATTAGGCAACTCAGATTGATGGAAACCTCATGAGTGGCTTTCCTCCAGATATGCAAATGCATTGTCTTTTATCTGTCACAGCTAATAGGCATTAGCAAAATCAAAAGGCTCAGCAAATATACAGCTGTACAGCATACGTAGGTTTTTTAGCAAGCATACCCATCTGCACATGGTACACAAAAGCATATTGTTTCCATTCCCATTTGCCCCTTGACTAACATTAGGCCAAGGGTTTAATCCTGCCTTTCTATGTGGATTACTGGTTAAGGTCACAGTCTCTTTGTGTAGGATAGTAATAAAAATAGCCCCCAAATAGTCCACAGAACAATCTGTTGTGCACTATCCACCTCGGCACAAAATCTACACCACCAGAAACCAGCTTTTGAATTCCCCACTTTGCTTTTGATCCATCATGGGTCTGCTGAGCAAAGATTACTTCAGCCAAAACCAGCCCCACGCTTGGAGGTCAGGCATTTCTAAAACTTTACTTTGGCCGACGTGAGCTCTTGCTGAGCCCTGAAAGTCTCTGATCTCTGTTTTCCCACACTTGGAATACTTTACCGGAACTGCTTGCTTCCCAGGGCAGATACTCCATTCACACCACAACTGGAAGCAGAGGAAATTATCTGTGTGATCCTTTTTTTTAGGTTTAGGATCTTCCTTTTAGTGATTGGGACTAGATTTTCTCCTTCTTTCCCCTGCTAGAGCCTTTTCCCATCGGTATCTGTCTTTATAAGATACGGTATTCATAGGTACTAAATCTCTGTGGTGCTTTTAAAGTCTTGGTACATGCACAGCAGTTCTGTATATTCCATCTATCAGGCACAGCCCTTGCACTGCAGTCTGTTCCTAGGTAATTTTGTACTTTGACAGCCCTCAAGATCAGCTGTTTCTTGATGGTTTTGTGATTTTTGCATGTTTTGAGCTATTCTGCTGGGTTTTTAATAAAGTTTTCTCATTTTGTTTTCAGTTTTTGAATTTATTGCTTGAGAGGTTTTATGTAGTCTGCTTCTGGATCTGACATTTTTAAACATTTAACCCAAAAGATCCTGCTCTTGGGAGTTTTGTGCCAGGGAGAGTTATTTTTCCCAAGATACTGCTCTCCTAATATAATTTTCCATTCAGGCACAAAAAGCACCCTGTACTTTAGATATCTTCACCGGCAATCATGCCAACCATGAAACTGACTCCATCACTCTGAGGTACCCACTTCTACCAAAAATGGAGATGGGGTAGCAGTGAACAGTGTCCCAGATGGCTAAGTGGAGACATAGCTGAATTTCAGCTTCATGGTTCTTGCCCCATTGTGGACATTTTACCATCTGTGAGCATCCTTGTGGTGAATCATGCCTAAAATGTGTATGGACTGACTAAGGACCTGATCAGACTTTGCCATACAATACTTTGAAGCCGAGAACAACAGTGGGCAAAAATCATGCTATAACATATTCTTGCCCTATATTTGCAGAAGCAATAGATATTAGTCTATTTAGAGATCTACTTAGAGACTGGAAAAAATTGTGTAACTTGCATGCAAACCTCACACAGCAAACTAGTACAGACAACAAAGACATGAGTTTGCATGCACCTAACACAGAAGAAGGGCTCAGAAAGAATAGCCAGGGTTCCCTTTTGTTGGCTTTCATCATTTGTCAGATGGCAATCATTCTATGCTGATAGAATGCTATCACCATCCCATTTGCCTTCTTTCCTGTTTCCTTGAAGCTATATAAACAATACAGCAACACATACTTTGTAATTCCCTCTCTGGTAAAATCAAACCACCAGCAAAATAAACATTTACTTTTAAGGACATTCACCATCCTATTGATTCTGCATTTTCTTTAGATCTTTACCATGGCTGTGCACAAGTTTTTTGATAGTTCTTTTTTAAAACAAACAAACAAATAAATAAATAAATAAAGTTCTTCAGTCAGTGGTTAATACTATCTGCAACTTCTTGAAAAAGCATATCTTAAGGCACAGACAGATGGAACTTCTGCAAAGAAATCTAGGAATAATATATGGGATCCCCCCCTCCCATGTGTTTTGTCCTTGGCTTTATTATCATTATTATGAAACAAGTGCCAGCTGTTCTATTGAGACTTACTTTATTCCTTGTAAATAACAAGAAACATGAAATTACATGAAAACAAAACTATTGATATTCTTTGGAATAAAAAATGAGCATCACTATGTGTTAACTTGGATCATTTTGACAGTAAAAACTGTAGTTAAGATTTATATTGAAGCTACAAATTTGAACCCATATGGCTTCAAGAAAATTAAGACATATACTCTCTGCATCTTTAAAATGCAATGTGCAGGGCATAAGGAGACTTTTTTCTTAATCCTTGACATTGCTAACCATGCAAACTTGAAATTTCAGTATTGATACAGTGGTCTGATTACTTTAGACGTTGTTGCCTGGTGGCATTATACCAGCAAGTACAGAGAATTGAAAATACATCAGACATACAGAGAGGTGAAAATCCAATCTTCTGAACTGCAGTGAAAAACAACAGATGGCACAAAATCAGTGACCTAACATAGGAGCAACTGCCATCAAGCCAATTGTCACACTGTATTTATTTTCACTTTGCTAGGTGCCCTATTTCTATAGGTTTGGCAAATCTCTTGTTGTTGTGGAAGTCATTCATTTGATTCTTCTTTCTCCTTGAGCCAAGGCGATCTTTGGTGAAACAAAAATAATACTTTTATAGAAAGAAGTCAATAAGTCTGTCAACCATGTCCCACGCTGCTGCTCTCAGAAGTGTGCTGGTAGTGAGATACCTCACGTGCCCACTGATTGTATTGATGCCAACTCTACTGTCAATTCTGCTTTAATATTTTGAACACTATCCAAGGCTTTGCTTTCCATTTCTTAAAATTTGTGAAGTGTTGCACTGCTTGTCTTATCAAATCATACCATTTGGCATTACATCCATTCCAAATACAACCACAACTGTAGTTGTGAGGGTTTTCCCCCTTCCCCTGCCAGGATGAGCTAAGATGTTCAAATATATATGAACAAAACCATTGTTGATCCTCATCCAGCCTGAAAACTGGGGCTATGCCTTAAAAAAACACATTTGATGATATATTCGAGCTTTGCTAGGCATTATTTACTTTCTCATTCTGGTAAAATTCATTCACTTATGTATATGGAAGTTATTAATACAGCATACAGATGAGTGTTGGTTGGCATAAAGATCACTATTAAAGATTTAATGTTAAAGGAATAAATTTCAAAATGGGCCTTATTATAACTATATCATCTAAAATCAAGCAATTTAACACACTAAGTGTGCTTTAAACCTGTCTCAGTTATAAGATTTTCTCACAGTTAACTGCTACCACAAACTTCAGCAGTTAACATTTTTCTTCCTTAGTGGTGTCATGGAATGAGAAAGAGAGAGGGAGAAAGATGACATTTATGTCACATAGAAGGCTTGGTGTTGCCTGTTACAATTGATTGAAAAATTCAGTTCTCCTCAAAGAAATAGCATATAAATTTGGAATCTTCTTGGGCACATTCCCATAGGGGCTAAAATCCACAATGGATTCAGATTTGCAATCGAGGGTTTCCATGAAATCCCTGAGTAATCTGAATCCATTACGAGTTTTAGCCCCCTGTTCCAATGCGAGTTCTTTTTCCCCGCATTTTCTGGCTGACTCAAATTAAAGCAGACGGAAGGAGGGCAACCGGCAGCAGTGGCTTCATTACCAGGCCGGGCCGCCACCACCGGCCTGTTCCCAGTGAAGAAGCAGGCAGGCAGGTGAGCGAGGGGGCAGGCCATTGTGGTGCCGCCTGGCTGCCCACTGGCTGGGCAGCCACCAGGCCAGGATGGAGGAGAAGTGCCACCATGGCTGGGCCAGGCCGGGTGGGGCCGAGTGGCAGTGGTGAAGGATGTGCTTGGCTGACAGCAGCGGTGGTCAGGCGATTGGGTGCTGAGGAGCACAGCAAGCAACCGGGCCAGCCAGCCAGGCAGTGAGTGAGCAAGTGAGTGAGTGAACAGCAGCAATGGGTCCTGCAACAGCCACTGAAGGCCTGTTTCTCCTCCACCATTCCACTGCCACCGCTGTCATTCCCCTTCTCCCCTCCCTTTGCCTCTTGCTTGTGGCTGGTCAGCTTTGACGCACCTTTTCCTGCTGCGGCTGCCCAGCTGTGGGTGAGGTTTGGGAACAGCCCAATGCACGTTCGGTGCTGTTCCTTGCCTCCAGATAAATCTGTAGCAGAACCTGGAGCAAACTGGGATCAGAGTAATCCAGGTTTGCTCCGGGTTCGCAGTAGGTGGGAACGCAACCCTTGAGTTTATGAAATGGTTCTTAACCACCTACTTGCCTAAATTATTTCACAGTTTTTTTTTTAATTTGCAGATGTTGCTGATAAAATGAAAATATGAGGAAGAACTCCTACCTGGCAATGAAGAACTTGGAAAGGCTGGGGGAAGGAGTGCAAATAAAATTCAACTAGACGTACTGAGACTCTTTCTGCACTTGGCCTTATTTCAGATTATATTCCAGAGTAGGGACCTGCTGTCTACATGATCGTGCAGACTATAGCAGGTCCCAGAATAAGGGCCTTAGATTATGGCACCATGAATACATGATGTATTCAGTACACTTGAAAAGTGTGCCATCTGCCTGGATTCAGTCTTGTACCACTGTCATAAAAAGGCCACTCTTCCATAGATTACAAACTTTGTCCCCATAATAACAAGGATATTGAATCCCTCAGGTATTGTGTCCTTAGAAGTAGCTTCTGACACAGTGCTCAAGAAGACCTACTACATCATCTATTAATTTCCCTTTGAGAAATCCCAAAAACCACATTTCTTAATATACTTTTCATGATATATTTGCTAGCGTAGCATTAGCTGTAGTCAGGTTTCTAGCAGTAGCAATCAAAATAAGAAAGCAGCTGATATCTTAATTTTTCCTATGTATTTCTTTTTATTTCATGTGCCTTATTCTTTTTTAAAAGATGTGTATTATCTTGCACTTATCTCATGTGTTATTATTTGTATTTGAGCTTCTGAACTGAAATAAACTTGATTTCCCCCTCCCAGTCCCCAGTGGTCTGCCCAAACTCCTGGTATGGATGATACTACAGAGATGGATGGGATGAAGTCAATTGGACTTCTGATGAATGAGATGACTGAAGGACTTCATTCACAAGCTCACAACTTACACCAGGACCTGACACCAGCCTGGTGGCATCTTGACCCTTGTACTGGCTACAATGAGAACATACACTTGCAGTGCAAAGTTGAGGTTAGTATTGGTGATCTGTTGCATGTGAGACTTTCTGAAGAGCTCTCACACTGGGCTGTATTTGTGCTGTCTCTATAGCAACTAAACATTTACCTAGAAGTCAGTGGCAGCACTGAAACATTGTTCACTAACATATCTAGCTGGTCTGACAACAAAGAGATGAACTGCTGTCAAGCCATCCATACATTCCTTGGGAAGTTAGCTGCACAGTCTCTGCCTTCAGTGTGGAAGTGACCACGTACACAGGATGAATGCTTGCCATTTCATTTACTCTCCACTTATTCTCAGTTTGCAGCCTAAACAAACCCTGTTCAGTCTGTAGAAGTATTGCATACCACCCAAATCAAGTATTCAAGATGTCAGAATCAGGCTATGCAAAAGTATATAACGTGGCTGTGTATACAAACTGAAACCAAGTTTCAAACTATGGCTCTTTCTGCACTACGATGTTGATCTGTTGAGCTGCAGGGGGGATTGATCTGGATTAGTGTCATTTGAGCAGACAGTGTTCATCCAGTCCTCATCACCCTGTGATGTGGATCTACAGCCAGCACTTTGCAAGATACAAGCACTGGGGCTTCAACATCAGTGGTTTTGTGTTTTTGTTTTTAATTTTCTTTTTCTTCTCTCTGTCTGTCTCCCCCTCCCTCTCTCCCATCTTGGGGTGCATTCCCAAAGGCACTAAAGTCTGGACTGGATTCAAACAGATTCGAACTCAGGATCTAGCAATCCTATTAAATTCCCAAGTTGTCTGAATCCAGGAAGGGTTGTCCCCATGCCAGTTCCTTTTCCCCAGATTTTCTGCAGAAACTCCTGCAGAAATCTGGAGAAAATACCCCCCCCCCAAGTACTGAGGGGGCTTGGCTCATGGCAGGAAGGACGGAGAGATAGAAATGCAGGGAGGGTTTGTTTTTCCAACTTGGCTTCTAGAGTGGGTCAGGTGGAATAGCAAAGCTCCCCCACCCTCGTGCCTGCATCGGCCCCATGCTGCCCTCTGCATGGCTTGATGAGGAGGAAAAGCAGCCCCTGGTGGCTGCTAATGGCATTTTAGCCCCTGCAGTTCTCTCCCCCTCTTCTTTCCTGCTAGCAAAGAGATCTAGTAGGCAGGAAGAAAGGAGGCAAGCAGGCCGGTTGTTTTTGTGCATCGGTCCCCTTTTTCTCTCTCTGCCTCTCCACTCTCTGGAGAGAAAGGAGATGCTTTCACCACCACTGCCTTTGGGAAGGGGACAGTGGCTGGCAGGAGTTCCTGCAGGACTGTAAGGGGTGTGTGGGGGGGAGAGAAAGAAGGCTTCCCCCCCTCTCAAGGCAATCACAATCCTGTCCCCGCAGAAGCCGCTGATCTGCTTTTACGTGCAGGTGGCAGGCTTTTTTTTTTTTTAACAGGAGGCAGGGGAAGGAGGGATTTTAAAAGCTGTATTCAGATTTACTCTTTGTTGAGTGAGAACATCTATATTCGTATTAATCTGCAGAGACTCTACTGGGATTTTTAAATGACTTTAAAAAAGTACTTTTTAAAAAAGAGGAGCAAATGAGCTAAGTGGGAACACACCCTTGATGAAGTATCCTAAGTAAGATCTACATGGTAGTAGGGATAACTGTGAGTGAAGAGGAGTGCTACTAATCCCATGGCACTTACTACCCCCAGCCATCAAGACTCCAGCTGTATAACTTGCATATATTGACAAGTGAGTCCAATATAGTATTCCCTGTGTTTAGTAGAGATAAGTCTCCTCAAGTGACAGTGGGTCAGTGGCAGTAGGTCTGTTGACTCTCGGAGCTTTTCTTTTCTGCCATTCAAGAGCCCTAAAGGGTACTTGTGGTAGCATGGTTGTGGGTTCAGAACAGGTCAGTGTAGATGGTGCATTTATCCAGCACACCCTACCCCCTGCTTAGGCAGCTCCATTCACATTGAATGGATTGTGGCCCAGTATAGGTAGCCAAAATAGCCACCTAGAGTGAGATACAGGTAGTCCTATTCTTACAGGAGATGTGCAAAAGGCCATCTTCCTGTTCTGGTTTAGCAGGGGGACTCATTTCAGTGGTGGACTGAATTGCACCACTGAAATAGGTCTCCCTAGGGCTCTGAGGTAGGATTTATTTTTTCCTGGCCATTGTAGAACCCGAAAACTGGCTCTGAAGTTTGTACTGTCTTCAAAGCCAGAATGGGGGCTGTTCTAGGACAGCCTTACAAGTGTGGAAGGCTTGTTCTGAGAGGATGGGGAAAATGCTTGGCCTCATTCTGCTGCACTAGGTCAGCCAGATAAATGCAGAAATGGCCAAAGACCCAACTAGTGGCTATCTTGGTTCTTGCAACAAATTCGCACGTAGATCCTGGAGGTTCTCTCCTAAAGCTTCTTCAAGAAAGGGATGTTGATAGGGATGCTGACATCATTCGTGCAAACCTCAAAGCTTGTTTTGCAAGTTTGTAAAGTGCATTTCAGGCCTTTGAGTTGGAAAGCAGATAAGACCTTAGCATGGTCTTCTTTGCTCTTTCTATTTATAGGTAGATTTGATATTTGATGAGAGTATCCAAGTATGACTTTCTACTCTAGGACATATGTAACCTGGACTTTTCCAGACGAACGAGATTACTGTCCCATCATTGATGACAAATGACAAGCCTGACTGCAGCTGCTGGTAGCACAACCTGTCGGGGAAATCTGCTCTGATGCTTAACATTTCCAGGAACAGATTCAGAAACTTGCCTTTCTTCTCTTGAACACAGGTGGATGATGTGCAGGGTGCAGGGTAAATGACAATTCATGGTCAGCCTATGCTACAACTATTATATAGTTTTGGGGTTATCATTTCAAATAATAACAAGCAAATTGTAACTTTAAAACCACATCTTAAGGACAAAAAAACCAAGCATCTCATCTCTGTTTATAAAATTGCACAGAAAGTGTTAAAAATCACACTATAAATGTTAATAACATTACAAAATATAGGTTAGTTTTGATGAGAAGATACTGTTGACAATTTATTTAGGAGTGATTTTGCATATATCAGCCCATCAGTAAGGTAAAGATATTCATGTCATTAAATTCTTTGTTTATGGAAAAGCAGATGCTATCCCCTGTAGATCATTGAACTCTACAATGAAATATTCATGAAAGGGAAGGTGTTGTTTATTATTAATAATCCTTCTGCTTACTATGGAAATAAGGAGCAGATTTCATTATACAACTCTGGAAGGTTTAAAAACTTTCACTATGCCTTCCTATAAGAACTTTGCTTTACTTAAAACTTTAATGAATAAATGTACAACAGGATTTAAATCTCAATGTGGGAAAGGAATGTTGTCTGACATGACATGATACATTATACAACAAAATAGCCACTTTGCACTGAAAACAGCAGAGCTGTTTTAATTTTTTTGCAGAAGAAAATGAAGTGCCAGGGGCATATTAATAGACAAGATTAGACACCTCAGCAGCATTGCTAACTGCCTCTGTCAAAATTCTCTTTCTTCTAAAGTAGATTGTAGCTTAAATGTATGACAAAAAATTGAGCTCACTTATGCTGTAGAGATACTGTACTCGAAACAAGAGATGTACAGCATAGGTAATGAAGCCTATTGAAACAAAATATTTAATTAAGATTAATTATTTTCTGCTTTCCAGACAAAGCTCCCTATATTCTGACTTCTGCACAAAGCTTAAACATGACCTCTTACCTTTCTTCTGAGGCATACTTAAAGCTGTATCCAGATGTCAATTATTCTGCTATATGTGGATATTCTGGCATAAAGTATGAATATTCCAGAGTATCCATGTTTTATTCAGGAATGTACAAATATAGTGGAATAAAGAAGCAACTTCTGGATGGAGCCTTCCTTACAATACTAAAAACGTGTACACAGCCCTTTTTTATTCAACTTTTATCCTGTGATAGTTTACCAATGGTGGCTACCACAAGTTCCCTCAAGTCCACATATGTCCATGGTTCCACAGACATTGATGATTTCTGTTCTAAATCATGCACCTAATAGGGAATGGAAGTAGGTTAGATATTCACCATGGCTGTTCCTACTAGTAGCACAGTAAAAAGAAAACATTCACCTGTGTAATGCCACTACACCTAACCAAGCATGCAAATGTTTATTCCCAGACACTGATGTTTTTGGATGAGGTTGTTTTCTTGAACCTAAAAGATAGTTTGGACGTCATGAATTTCCTGTGTTTGGGAGAGCAGAGCTGGTTCATTTGCCATGTAAAGGAACTCTGACCTTAAAGATAACTTTCAGATGTAATCTCAATGGTCACATGCTTGGAGCTTGCAAATGTTTTATAATGACCTAAGAAATAAGACTGAGATGCTTCACATCATTGCTTTTGGGCATTCCTATAATATGTCTAGGGCCTGGCCTACGGGCAATTTTCAAAACACAAAAATCTGGCTTCAGGAGCCCTTTCCAAGCAGAACACAAGAAATCACTCTGAGCATAGATTTCATGTTCATTTGTTCTCATTGGCACATATAGAGTAATAGCAGTGGCAATGGAACCCATAGGGTGTTAATTTATTTGTCATAATCTTCACTATTGTTGTCATGCACACACATGTACATATTCAGGTACATGGATTGTGAGTACATTTACACACACACACTTTTCTATTTATTTTGAAGACACTGGGAGCTTCTGCACAATCCTAAGGACTGTGCCAGTTGGTGTTGGGGCATGTTGGCTCCACATGCCAATGTACTTCTTTAGAGGCACAGACCTGTGAGGAATGCACTGTGGAAACTGTGTCTAGAGGTGCTCCAGAAGGAAATCACTTTAAAGTGGCCTTCTGGGTGATTCCAGGCTGCCACCATGCAGAAACGTGGCAGTGACTGAAATAGTTCACATGAGGTGTAGAATCCAATTCCTGATCACAAGTGTGCCATCTGCATGCCTCCATGATCCAGATTACAGCCTTTAGTCCAGATGTAGACCTGATATATCAGGTCTACAATAGATCTGAATTAAGGACCTCTTAATCTGGATCTGACTTCTGGAGACAGAACCAGACTGATGGGGCCTCCTTGATCCTGATTAAACTGTGGATCAGGATGCCCAGATTTCAGACCAGGGGACCTTTAATCTGGCTTGAGAAAGTAGTGGAGAAAAGGACATTAACTTTCATTCTACTTTGTCATACGCCTCAACTTATACTCCTTTACTCTATCTTCTACTGGTATACACAATAGGCTGCCAGGTTTATTTCTGCAGCTCTCTCCTCCCTTTATGAGGAATGAAATTAATCCACCATAAACTTCTTGAAGCATTTGTCCTGTAGAATTAATCTCACACAGACCATTGCCTATATGCTTTATGACATTTCAACCTTTTTAACTGCCCAGCTTTGATGTTTGTATTTTATTTATTAATTATGCAATAAAACACTTTTTAAAAATTCAGATGCACAGTGCTGATGTGGTGCAATGAGAACAACATGAGTGTGCGGAGTCTACACATGCTGCCATAGAGTAGAGATGTGCAACAATAATTGAAACACTCAAAATTCGATTGAATTTGTTCAAATTCAGACATTTGACTTTGAATTTAATGTCTATACATTTATTTTTTTAACATTTGAGCAAATTTTGAATCATTCATACGAATGATTCAGACAGTTGTATGTGTGCATATTCATAAGCATTACATACATGTCCATATGCATCTTATTTGTATCCCCACACATATGTCAGATATGTATGAGAAAAAAACTGGATGCATATGGGATAAAAATGGGACGTGTATGAATGTGTACGGATGCATACTGTTACATATGATTTGAATGTATTCGAATCAGTTTGAATTTGAATACATTCATTTTTTCACTATTCATACGAATTCGAACATTTGAATGTCAAAAATTGCATTTGTGCACACCCCTACCATAGAGCAGTGGATGCCTTGGAAATGTGTGGGATCTATATGGCCCTGCATTCATTCATTCATTTACATTTTTATCCCACCCTATACCCAAGGGTTTCAGGGCAGGTTACAACATATAAAATAAAGACATTAAAACCATAACATATTAAGCATATTAAAACCATGGCATTTATTTATTTATTTATTTTATTTATTTATTTGTATTTCTATCCCGCCCTATACCCGAAGGTCTCAGGGCGGGTTACAATATTATATTAATCTTAGACAGGTCCCTGCCCTCAGGCTTACAATCTAAAAGACAAGATACAAAAGGAAAATGGTGTGGTAGGGAACAGGGGTGCTCTGGCGGCAGCAGAGTCCTTGCAAAGGTAAAAACTTTTATTTTATTTTCCTCCTCCTTTCCCCACAGGCAAGATGGTTCCTTCATGGCCCGTCTGGTGGCAGTTGGGAGGGAGGGGCCAATGCTGGGAGCTTGATGGAAGGTGCTCACCCAGCTTCCTTCTCTCTTCCTCTCCCAAGGCAAGATGGTTCCTTCATGGCCTGTCAGGTGGCAGTTGGGAGGGAGGGGCCAATGCTGGGAGCTTGATGGAAGGTGCTCACCCAGCTTCAATGTGGGGAGAAAAAAGCTTTTCCTTTACTTAGCCAAAGGTGCATCTTTAGCACATATCCTGGCATAAGTGCACATTAAAGTGCTGTAGAGTGGGAGTAAATGCTATTCAATGCTTACTCCTATTCTTCCATCAGGGCTGCCAGCACTTGGGCAACCTATCTTGAGATACATTCTGTGATGTAGCTTTCCTACCCTTGTTTCACTCAGCACAGGAAACATCCAACTTTGGCCTCTATTTTTTGTGTTCAGTGAAACTATTCTAAATGGAAACATTGCAGCTGGGGAATGAAAGTTCCCCAGTGTCAGAACCACCCACTAGTGCCCTGGAATCCAAAATTAGTCAAGAATCTAAGACATACGCAGAGCTGCAGCAAAAGCAAGTTCTTCCATTTATTAGGCTGACAGCAGAAGACAAAAGGCAGATGCACTGCAAGGCTATTTCAAAGGTACATGGCGTAACTGGTTCCCATGGAGTCTCCCACACCTGTCAAGGCCAGTGTGTGGTGTGAAGAAATACATGATAGCTAAGGAGGTATCCATGGAAAAGCTGGATCAAGCAGAAATGCCAGCAAACAGGGCTCCACTTTGATGTGAGCCGAAGTTGGACAGGCAGTGGCTCTCACATCCAGCTGTGATGTCTGGGCAGATGAGGGGCAGGTGGACAAACAAAATAGCAGTACGTTAAGAAGAATGCTATGAACATATTAGGGATGTGCATAAATATTCTAAACATTCAAAATCCGACTGAATTTGTTCAAATGTAGACATTCAAATTTGAATAGAATGTCTTCATATTTATTGAATTTAGACATTTGAACGAATTTCAGATGTTCCAAAACATTCCTTTGAATCATTCAAATTATTTGAATGTACAGATATGTATGTATTACATACATCTCTGTATGAATATTATATGTATCTGTACGCATTTGCATTTATAATATGGAACAAAAACAGGATGCATATGGGATAAAACGGGACGCATACGAAATGCGTATAGATACACATCACACATAAAAATGTCAACATTCGTATTTTTAAATTCATAACTTCAAAATTTGTATCCAACATTTGAACAGACTCAAATGTAACTGATTTGAGTCGGTTTTTGTTGCATTCAGATTTTAAATATTTGAATTGAATATAATGTTTTGACCTTTGATTTGACTCAAATTCTAATGCAAAAAGAAACATTTGTGCACACCCCTAGAGCACAGCACCATTCTTAGTGTGCTACATAGTGGTACTCTTGTAAGAATGCTGCCAGCAGTTCTCATCTGGATCCTGCCATAGTTTTCTCAAAACTTTTGCAGGTTCAGTCATTGATCTGCAACATATTGCTTTGGTTCTAAGACCCAGTTCCCTCTTCCTCTCCTGTGTAATTCCATTTATTCTGGCTCTGAGAGTCAGTTCCCGTCCCCCTCCAGTGTAACTGCATTTTAAACATGAAATTAGCATTTCTTGCAAACAAAAGGAAGCACTATTCAAAAATGGAGAAAGTATTTATTTAACAATCAAATATAATAACATAGCAACAGTACAAGGAACAGTTCTCAAACAAAACTCAAATACAGAAAAAAGAAAAAAGAAAAACCCACAGCATTGAAAATTTCAGGTTTTGAAAATTAAAAGCTTGGAAAGCAATTTGTAAGGGGGGAAAATAAAGTAAATTCAGTCTTAAATGAGGTTAGCACTTGAATTGTTTCAATCCCAGAGGATATTAATTGCTTTGCAAACCTTTGTAAATGCATCATTAAAAGTTTGTTTGAGTCACAGAAAAAAATGTTTTGTGACCCCACTTTTCTAAACTAGATTTGCTGATAAATTCAATTAACAGAAAACCATTGAATGTATATGTTTAGATTCCCATCTCATAGTTAAACTATTAGCTAAGGAAGATTTCTCAATGAAGTCTAAGGGCCTTTCTGCACAGGCTCTAAAAACAGATTTAGAGCCACATGCAGGAAGGATTAGGACGTGGCATCCGCACAGGGACTGGAATTAGGGTTCCTTTGAGGATGCCACGTCCGCACATTGGCACACAAAACTGGTTGTTTTGCCGCTAAAATCCGACCCAGGTCTTACATCTGGCTTTCCCCCTTAAACTGGTTCTAAAGAGAATGCATCTGTGCCGGCAGGGGAAAAGCCGGATTGCCGGTGCATGTCCAGCTGTCACAGAGGCAGAGCACATGCCCTGCCTCTCTGCCAGGTGGTCGAGTCCGGTGGCCGGCTTCCCTGCCTTCCCCCTGGCAAGAGAAGGGGTGATTGCCCCTTTTCTGGCCAGGGGAAGGTGAGTTCTATCCCCACCCCCACCCCGCCAAGGGTCTCGCACTAGGGTCAGTCACCTTACCTCATCGCTGCCGACCCAATTATGGGGCACCGCAACTACAGTTCCCAGCAGCCCAAGGACCCGCAGGGGTAAGGCAGGGAAGCCAGCCGCCGGACTCGCCCACCTGTCAGAGAGGCAGGGCATGCACTCTGCCTCTGTGACAGCTGGGCATGCACCAGCAGGGCCGGTTTGGGATGGGTGCTGGTGCATCCCCACAGCACCCACCCCAATCCATTTCCCCATCCAGCCCTGCCGCCCAGTGCGGCTGCTTTCGCTCGGGGCCTTGGAGAATCTGACCCTATTTGGGTCAGATTCCTTTTTAAAACGTTCCACCTGAAAATGGATCTTATAGAACCATTTTCGGCTGCACGTGCGGAAAGGCCCTAAGGGATTTGCTTCCACTAGTCTTCAGTGTTATGTCTAGTAATAAATGTGATTTTAAGGTCTACTGAAAAGTAGGACCACCAGAACAATAGCTTTTAAATGCTTCCCCTTTGCAGGATCTACCACTTGCCCTTACATGCCCTCACTGTCATAAGGAACTGCATAGTCCTCTTCTGGGTGTCTTTGGTCTACATATTAGTGTAGACTTCTGAGGACCCACCCCTGCTAATATGCTCTGTCTGTGCTGATGGAGCATAATCCTAACCAGGGAGGTCTAGTCCAGACCAGTGCTGAACACCTTTATATTCAGGACTACCAGAGGACCCATTTGGATGACACACCAAAACATAATTCCACAATGGGTCCCCAGTGGCTCCAAGGCTAGGAATTAAAGTTCCTAGCCTTTGAATCTCACAGAAGTCTATCCTGAAGCTCACACAAACTTTGGGTCTGGACCAGAACCATCAGGCCTGGCTTTTCTAGAGGTTTAGGCATATCAGTTCTGTGAATAACACAAGAGTAGCTTTAGCTCATTGGGCCTCATACTGGATTATATATCAAGATATGGACCAGCCATCTGCATGCTGCTGTAAATTATAGTAGGTCATACCTGGTCCTTCCATTGCCTCTACCAGCATGTGGATGACAGGTTCCTATCTTCAGGTATAATCCAGAATACAGCCCAGTGCAGAAAGGGTCTATGCAACAGAGCACCTGCTTTGCATGAAGAAGGACCCAGGTTCAGTACTCAGCACTATCCTGGGAGAAGTCTGTGACAAAGCCATTCCATGCCTTTAATATGAAAACAGTACTGATATATATCCACATAATCACAAGACATTAGGCTCAACTCAAATATGTCCTTACCCTTTACCTTACCCTGTAAATAGCTTACTGCTTTTTTAGAGCTATCCTTTGCCATGGTTTTCCTCATCTGGGAGAAGGGTGCCACTGGCTGTAGACTTCACATAGAATTAATCTCCACTTTCACACAGCTCAATTACCAGGGATGCCCAGAGGCAGCCAAGATGGCTAGAGTGTTTGGAATTAGTTTTATGTTTGCAGTGTAAATGCACTCTTTGTCTTAAGCAATATTCTACTTGAAAGGCAATCTTTTTTCTGTCATAACACTATTCTGTATCTGCAGTTCTTGTCGTGCTCCTTTAGAGTAAACTTTATCTCCCACTCTAAGGAATTGGGTAAGCTAATTGTAACCAAGCAGCAATGTGGCACTTGTAGTTTTCTTAAATTCACTATTAACTTCAGTCAATTGGGGTTGTAGGGCAGCTTACAGGAAGCACAGATGAAAGGATTAGAAGTAAGAAGTGGCTGCCTACTCACTGTTTAGAGATATGCAAATTTAGCTTTCAGTAAACTGCTGAACCAAATAATCTACGACTCAAGGGTAATTCTCACCTCACATATTCTAATATACAGGAGAGACTCAAAATGAATGTGCCTCTCAGCAAATGTAGGCACAGAGACATGAAATTTAGGACACATTCCCCATAGACATTTAGAGCAGCAAGCTGCAAATGCTTCTCTATTTCTGTGGGACATAAGTCTGAAAGATATCTTATTTCAAGTGAATTTTGGAAAATTCCAGGGAACTGAAATTCTATCAAATTCTATCTGAACTATGGTTCTGGTTCAGGTCCAGGATCTATTCAAGTTCCACATCTTTATGTTTAGTCCCTTAAACCTGTGTACAATGCTGCCATGTGTTCTTGTGTTCATACATTGGTGCATTTAGAGTCCCAAGCGGATTATGCTATATGTCCACTGGCCCAGGCATCTGTTCGCTGCCATGCACCTGTCCTTTCAATCTGTGTTTGGGCATTACTGTAGTCAGATCAAACAGAACTTCAAATTTTTTTCTTTAAAACAACAACTGATTTTTCAGGTACCTCAGTTTTGTGGCTCTAATTTACATAAACAGATGGCATTTTCTCTTCATACTTGACAAAAGGCACACTAATTGGACTCGTGCAGTGGTACCGGCTGTATCAATTACTAAGAAATAGGGAAAGTTGGTGTAATTTAATGTCTTGCTATTGCCTGCCCAAATATAGCAGAAACAGGATTCACGCTTAATAATCATTACAGTCTGAGGTCATAAGTCTAAAAATCACACTGCCAGGAAAAAAAATGAAGATTTCTACTTATACTGTAGCAATATTATGGTACAATATATGGGTAGAGTTAAGAAAGACTTACCCTTTAAACTGTCCATGGCACAGCTTTGGGGAACACATCTCTACTTTGGTGGCCTAAGATACCCTCTGAGATAAACACAATCCCCTCATGAGGTATCTAAATATGTGGGAGCAAATTAGCATTCTCAGGGAAGGTGCATCATTTGCAGCATCACGGGGTTCCTTCTTGCACCAACAGAAGACCCAGAAGTATGCTTTGATGTGGTAAACAAGGCACTTACTTCAAAGAATCTCCGCTAGAGATGTGAACTAAGCACACCTTTGTTCTGTTCAACTTCCAGTCAAGGGATGTACACAAATATTCATATTATTCATTATTCATATGCATTTGGCCAAATTTGGACATTCAGATTTGAATAGAATGTTAACACATTCAAAGGCTGACATTTGAATTTGAATCAAATGCTTCAGTACATTCATATGAAGCTTCATTAACATTTGTGAACCTGGGACATGCGAAAGTGGCTGCCTCAGTCGCATCTGCAATGGATCCAGAGTGGATCCGAAATGGATTGAGAGCAGATTCAAAGTGGATTCAGGGCGGATTTGATGTGCTCCAAGCAGTTATGTATGGGATACATACGGGATTCATATCTAACATTCGTATCAAATTTGTATGGGACATTCATATTGAATTGAATCCTACCACATTCAAAGTGAATCTATTTGAATGAATACTTATTTTCTTGTATTCAATTCAAAATGAATCAAATGAAAAAAATCTGTGCACATCCCTACATCCAGTCCTTTTCTTTGATCAGGCAGTGTGTTTATTTTGAATGTGAACACTTCCTTCAAACCTTAGATCTAGCACAGTGTGCCAGCAGGTTTGTTTGAACATTCCTTTGCTTAGTTAGAATTCAGCAGGCAGATTGTTTGGTTTGATTCAAACTCAAACCTTTCAAACACCTCTGTTTGATCAGAAAAAATTTGAACTATTTCCCCCCCTTGATTCTGGATCCCACTCTGCTTGATGGAAATAATCTTTCAATAGGCAGAAGTGTGACCAGATTTCAAGTAATTCAGTTTTATTTCTGCTGAAATGTGCAAATGTGGGACATAATCTATATGCTGTGTATCATCTGTTTACTACCATCTGGACACACCTTTGCTTTCTCAAGTAATTTAACAGTGTATTCTATCTAAAGTAATGAATTTAAGATATGTGTTTGGCAGCAGTAGTCAATCCAATGGATTGTATGACAGTAATTAAAAAGTGATTCACTATTAGTCTTTGACCTCCATAAGTTGTGGCAAACTCAGCTTTGATGTGAAGCAGACATGATCCTGGTTTGCCATGATTTGTGGAAGTCAAAACCCACTGCTGAAGCCCACATACCAGCTGCTTCTCATCTTTTCTTTTCCTTGTTTAATGGTTACGTTGGAAAATATTCCCAACTCCCATGCAATAAGATATTCCTTGCTTACTGTGTACTGTTATTTAACATCAGGCTGTACATGCAACAAACGTAATTATTAGGATGAGCAGAGATGCCTGATTCAGAAGACAATTAATCCTCAGTGATTTTTTCCCCTTTGAAATCATCTAATTATGTCTTTAGAAGCATTTTCATAAATGTACTGCATTCAGCTATGCCTTCAGAAGTATTTTGATGAATGTACCACATTCAGCTAGTCATGTCAAGATGAATCTCATTTCATTAGTTTTCTCTTTAAGGGGTGGCGGTGGAAATTGCTTAGTAACTGGATGGAAGCAGGAGCCCGCTGTTCTAGACAATCACCCATACTGTATTTCCAGGAAATGCTCATAAGCATGGATTGAAAGTGAACAAAAGCAAATCATTGATATGAAAAAAAATCCCTGATATTCTACATTGTACGTTAGCTCATCACAACTAAAACACAATTAAATGGCAGAGTGGAAAACAGAAACTTTTGGTTTTTTTCTAAATTTTCACGGATTGCTTCTGTGTACTTGCCTAATTAAGATGCAAAATTTGCTTGCTGGCTTGCTTGCCATTTACATTTCTATCCCGCCCCATACCTGAAGATCTCCAGGCAGGTAACAACCATTAAAACAGCAGATTAAAAACAGAATATACATTAAAACCACTTTAAATTAGTTACTTACTTTTACTTACTTACATTACTTACAAATGTATATCCCACCCTTTACCTGAAGGCCCCAGGATGGATCATAACAATATATTGACCTCCCTGTGCCTTAAGATATGGAGGGGAGGCCCTCCTGGTTGTCCCTCCACCCTCAGTAGCAAAATGGGTGGGCACCCAGGAGAGGGCCTTGTCAGTGATGGAATAGTCTCCCCCTTGAGGTGTTTCTGGTTCCTTCACTGCATATGTTTAGGAAGGCAGTGAAGATGTACCTCTTTACCTTGGCCTTTGGTTAAATGAGAAGATGCTATTCCCACTTTACTGTTGTTTTAATATATAGGGTGGGATAGAAATACAAACAAACAATAAATACACACACCAAAAAACCTATTTAAAATATGACCCTCCTTCCACTCTGGCAGGACAATACTCAGAGGAAGCTAAACTCTGGCAGGACAATACTCAATACAAGCTAAGACCTGGATGCAGAGGTACACGTAATTGTGCAATATTCTCCTTTCTTTCTGTCTTTCTTTCAATCTACAAAATGCATGTCCTCTAGCTGGAATCCATTTATGATGTTTGTCTTGTCCTTAGCTGAAAAAATAATGCACTACTTTTCACAAACAGTGCAAACTACGAAAAGCTCTCATAATGAATTCATCATCATCATCATCTTATTTGTATACCACCTTTTCATCATCAGCTCAAGGTGGTTTACAAGCAATTAGCAAAATACAAACAAATTACTGAACAGATACAAAGCAAAATGCAATACCTGATGTAATATAAAATCCAAACAAAAACAACAAGAACCTTTTCCCAAACATCACACACAGCCATTCCTCCTTACAGAGATTGGCACAGTTTTCAGACCCAATCAAAGATAGGTCTTTTATGCAGAGGCCTTTACCTGCAAAGGGTGGAGAGACAGAAGCCAGGAAGAGACTCGGGCAAGGGGAAGCAAACAGCCAGCAGCTGAGCCCACTGTGTGCAGCTCCCAGACCACCAGTGTCCTTGGCACAGGCAGGGTGGAGAGGAAGCTGGGGTGACTCACCCAATCGCAAAGGGTGGAGATGAAGTCAGGAAAAGGCTTAGTTAAGGGGCCGCAAATGGCTCACAGCTGATCCACTGAACAGCTCCCAACCTCGGTGAGGCCTCTGAGAGAGTGTTAATACCACACTGGTCAAAGTATGCAGAAGTCTAGCACTTTTCCAGGGTCGTAAGTTGCACTTACAGTGAAATGGTACCGTCATGTGGGTCCATGTGAATCCAAATGTAGACACTTACACTGCCAGTGCATTAACGCCATCATGAAGGCATAAAGCCAAGCAGACATTTTGCCTCAAGTAAAGGTACCATGCAGTTCCTGCCAGAAGATAAAGGAGACAGTATATTAAATTATATTGCTAACTAGACTTAGGCTATTTAGTTGGGCCTTATTCCATCCTGGAATAGGGGCCTGCGGACAACATGGGGTTTACTGTAGTCTGTGCTAGCATGCAGATAGTAGACCCTATTCCAGGATATAATCTAGAATAACATTTAGTACAGGAAGGGCTTTGGTTATCCTATACTACTTCCCCTAGTAATTTTAAATAGATTCCATTTAAAGTGGAAAAAGTCTACTCTGAGTCACTTTCTTCTGAAAATCATTAGTGACACAATTTCTAATGATTTGAACAATATTTAGAAAAATACATTGGTGTTCATTAAAAATGCATACAATTTTATAAATTATTACCATTACCATTACCATTACCATTACCATTACCATTACCATTACTATTACTATTACTATTACTATTACTATTACTAATAATAATAATAATAATAATAATAATAATAATAATAATAATAATAATAATAATAATAATAATAATAATAATAATAATAATAATTTAGCAGACAATTTATAGATGACCAGCATAAAACTAGACAGTCATAAATGCAGTAGCAATGTATATCTGGTCTGATTACTGCAGCAATCCTTGTAAGCTGTTTTAGCTGTGATCTTTGTCATTTCATAGTAAATATAAACATACCTATTTGAGCTGTAAAATGAAAGATCTCAGTCACAGACTGGCAGTGGATGGATGCCTCTAAAGGCCATTTGTGGGGAGTCAAAAGCAGGTGAAGGTTTTGCCTTTGCTTTCTGCTTCAGGTGCCCAGAAGTAATTTGTGGGCCACTGTCTGAGAAAGGATCCTGGATTAGATCCAGCAGGGCCCCTCTTATGTTCTTATGGTAAGTTAAACTAGGGAAGGTGAACACTTGGGGGTATTGTTCTGAAAGATTTTATCAGTAGATATATCATAAGACTCCTACTGCTACAGATTATAAGGTTACTCTCCTGGACTTCAAAGTCATATTACCTGTTCCACTGGAGAACAGTACAGCTTTGTTGTCAGTCATGTACTGATCTAATTTTGTTGTGAAGCCATTTAAATGAAGATCTTCATTCTGTGATGGAAGATTCATTGTTTGATTGATTTTTCTAATATTTCACTTGATTTCCTGAAATCATCCAGCTTTCAGCTTCAGCTGCTAGTGAGCACTTGTTTCCTCCATTCCTGTAAAGTTTAATTTTCATAAGCCGGAAGAAAGTCACATTTCTTCTGGTCATCAGCAACTGGATGTTTAACATTATTGTTCCAAAATACTATTCACCCCCTTGGTTTAGTAGCTGCAACCGACCCTGAAGGTCCCCTATAATGTGCCATCAATACTAGAGATTGGTCTGCTCCTGGAGGTACCCACAGCAGACACCTGCACTGCACTGCAGAAATGTGCCTTAAGATCTGGAGGGGAGGCCCTCCTAGTTGTCCCTCCACCCTCAGTAGTAAAAGGGGTAGGCACCCAGGAGAGGGCCTTCTTGGTGATGGCCCCTAGGCTATGGAATAGTCTCCCCTTTGAGGTGCTTCAGGCTCCTTCACTGTATGTGTTTGGGAAGGCAGTGAAGATGCACCGCTTTACCCTGGCCTTTGGTTAAATGAGAATATACTGTCTCTTCCCACTTTACAGACACCGTAATTGCAGAAATGAAATTTTTGTGTTAGTTTCACTGTCAAAGCAGAAACTAGTTTGCTTGTTTTGCCTTCAGACTCTTTGATTGAAAAGATGGTTTTTCACATTCAAATTCATGTCCTGGTTCCAAAGGGGGGGGACCTCTTTTTTCCATTAAAAAGCCCTTTACATGGGCAAAAACATGTTTGGTCTTGTTAACTTTTGTACCTATTGCAGAGCAGATTAACTTTTCCAGTACACATAGGTTTTCCCTACATTATTGTATGTATTTTCCTCTAAATTAAAATCTCAGGCTCATAGAGGGCAATCGTTTTGGTCTATTTTCTTGAATGACTGGTCTTTAAAAACCAAGGGGGAAGACGCTATATACTTATCTCCAAGGAGTAAACTATTGATTTTTCAACGTTTGTAACTCTGGGGTAGAAATCCAGTTTGGTCTAGTGATTATGGAGCACCTAGGGTGCTCCCAATAAAGCCCTAGATACAGTTTTCATACTACTTCCTTATGTGGGGCTGGGGCAGCATGACTGTGGCTACCAAAATGTGTGCCACATCGTGATCTCCATAGCAATGGCAGAACACATGGTGGATGTTCCCACAGACATTGCTATGGTGATGCAGATGGTCTGGGGTGGACTGTCCACACTTTGCGGGCCACTTGTTATTTTTGAGATGGTACCAGCAGTGAAGTTAAGTGCAAAAAGGCCCACAGACTCAAACTGATTTTTTTTCCACCTTGGAATATGAGAGCTATAAATAACTTATAAATATCATCAGGCTATGGGGAAAATGTAGATTGTTTTCTTAGAACTCTTTTTGTTCCCAGAATATTGAATTGGAATAGCAAACACAGTACAGAGAGTAACACTTTCAAAGTGAAAAGATGAGAGGCTTGTGAAGAAAGGGAGCAGCAGTCACAAACTAGACATAAATGAAATCGGACAGATGGAGCTGGTACGGATTGCAATTTGTAAATTATTAAGTGAGACTGGGAGGTTACTGGATGAGAAGGTGTTAGAAACAATTTAAATTAACTATTGTATTAAGATGTTACTTTTTGTAACAGTCTCAACTATCCACTGGGTGCCAAGCCTCCAGCTTAATCTAAATCAACTGGCATGCTGCCAATAAATTTTCTTAAACCAATCGTCTGACAGGACCCTCAGCTCTCTGTTTCTAAACTGAGTTTTTGTATTCCAGTAGAAACAAAGCAAGGTGGGAAGGACACCCCTCCCCCAGATGAGAGAGTACCATCCAAATATTGGTGCTATGATCTGATCCACTCCCTGGGTAAGCATTTCTGACTGAGGAAATGGAAGCGTGAGTCCAATTTGTCTCCCTATCAGACAGATCTTTCAATATCTATCTCCACAAATAAATGTATTGAGAACTTCTTATACTGCTTCTTTACCCTGGTGGCTTCCACCTGTGAAAGAGCACTTTGGACTCAGCATTGACAGGGAAGTATGTGTGAGCTCTTCCTCAAAGTTGAGCTTCAGATGAATTCAACATTCCATTTAGAAGGTGCCTGAGCTCACAAACGTGGAGACTGGGAAACAAAAATTCACTAGCTTTGAAGTCTACATCCAGCCATATTAAGGAACTTCCAGGAAATGGGAAACTTAGGAAATGAAGCAACTACGTTCTCCTACTGTTGGAATCCTTCCACAGAGCAAAGCAACAAGTGAGGGCAGCAAGCACCCTTGGAGGGGAATCCCCCTCTGCAAAACCTCCACTTCTGAGATAACTTTTCACTATTGGAGGGAGGTTGAGAACCAATTAGTGCAATAGATTGTGGTCATGTGTCTCTCAGGCACCTTCTATATGCCATATTCTGTAAGCAGTATTCATTACCGATAACAACAACAACAACTTGCCCCGGAAAGCAGGTGGTAGAGGACTTTTGCAAGTGAAGCAAACAGTGGAAGAAGAGAAGCATGCATTAGCAGAAAGCAAAGAATCAGCTTTGATTGAAGTCAACAACCAGAAGCTTCTCAAGGTGCAGCAAACCAAGAACCAGTACCGGAAAACTGCAATTCAATGCCGAATGGACAGCTCGCACAATAAAGCACTGCATGGGCAGTTCCTGGAGAAGATTGAAGGCAAAGTGGACATGGAAAAGACCTGGGCTTGGCTTACAAATGGTACATTGAAAAAGGAAACAGAAGGACTGATTCTTGCTGCACAAGAACAAGCAGTAAGAATAAATGCCATCAAAGCCAGAATTGAAAAATCAGTAGAAGATCCAAAGTGCCGACTCTGCAAAGAAGTGAATGAAACAATCGACCATATACTCAGCTGCTACAAGAAGATTGCACAAACTGATTACAAGCAGAGACACAATGCTGTAGTACAAATGATCCACTGGAACTTGTGCCAAAAGTATCATCTGCCAGTGGCAAAGAACTGGTGGGATCACAAGCCAGAAAAAGTTGTTGAAAATGAACAGGCAAAACTACTGTGGGACTTCAGGCTTCAGACTGACAGAAAATTGGAGCATAACACCCGATATTACAATTGTTGAGAGAGAGAAGGTGTGGATCATCGACGTTGCTATACCAGGTGACAGCAGAATTGAGGAGAAACAGTTGGAGAAACTCACCAGATATGAAGACCTGAGAATTGAACTTCAGCGACTCTGGCAAAAACCAGTGAAAGTGGTCCCAGTCATCCTCGGCACACTGGGCACAGTGCCAAAAGATCTCAGCGGGCACCTAAAAACCATTGGCATTGACAAAATATCCATCTGCCAGCTACAAAAAGCCACTTTACTGGGGTCTGCTCGCATAATTCACCGATACATCGCACAGTCCTACAGTAGGTGCTTGGGAAGTGCCCGACTAGTGATATAATACAAAATCCAGCATAGTCATCTCGTTTGCTGTGTGTAACTGCTGCTTTTACATCATCATCACCATCATCATCATCATCATCATAATATACAATTCGTCATTCTATTCCTTCTTTGATTAACCAGTTGGGAAACAAATAGAACAACCTCACAGAGAATGGCTGATGTCTTTATTTCAGGGCTGAAATTCTTAGAAATTACAAAAAATCCAGGTTCTCTTCTTTAGGAACCTAATATATTGTTATTCTGATTTCAGTATAGATGATGAAGATTAAGATGGGGTGACACTAAGAACAATTTTAGTTGTGCATTTGTTAGTGTTTCAAAGAAGCGACTTTAAAAAATCCCTTTACTTTGGAATATTGTGTACAATTCTGGTCATCGCAGCTCAAAAAGGATATTGTGGAACTAGAGAAGGTGCAGAGAAGGGCAACCAGAATGATTAAGGGTCTGGAACCCTTACAAAATCAGGCTGCAACGTCTAGGCCTCTTCAGTCTGGAGAGACGCCGTTTAAGAGGGGACCTGCTTGAAGTATACAAAATTATGCATCGCATAGAAAGGTGGATAGAGAATATTTCTTTTCTCTATCACACAACACTAGAACCAGGGGGCACTCTATGAAGCTGATGGGTAGGAGAGTTGGATCTGACAAGGGGAAGTATTTCTTCACCCAGAGGGTCATTGGCTAATGGAATGTGCTGCCGGAAGAGGTGGTGACAGCTACCAGTCTAGATGGCTTTAAGGTAGAGTTAGACAAATTTATGGATGACAGATGTATCAATGGCTATTAGAATGAATGCCTAGGTGCATCTTTCAGGCTGAGGAGGAGAAGCGGGGCACTTCTAAGGCCATTTGCTGGTATTTGAGAGCAGGCAAAGGTTCATCCTTGTCTCTACTTGAGATGTCCATGAGCATTTGGTGGGCCACTGTGTGCAACGGGATGCTGGACTAGATGGGCTGTGGCCTGATCCAGCACGGCTACTCTTATGTTCTTATTTATTTATTTATTTATTATTTACATTTATATCCAGCCTCATACCCGAAGGTCTCTGGGTGGGTTACAACCTTCAAACAACAGATTAAAAGACTTTAAAAATTCAACAACTTTAAAACAATACACATGTTTAAAATGATAGTGTATGGCCTGGGTGGGAAATATAATCAACTCAGCCAAAGGCCAGGGTAAAGAGGTGCGTCTTCACCGCTCTCCTGAATATATATAAGGAAGGGGCAAGATACACCTTGAGAGGGAGGCTATTCCATAGTCTAGGGGCCATCACAGAGAAGGCTCTCTCCCAGGTACCCACCAGCCTCACTACTGAAGGTGGTGGGACAACCAGGAGGGCCTCACCACTCAATCTTAAGGCACGGGCAGGTCGATATGGGAGTAGGCATTCATTTAGATATTTGTGGCCCAAGTCATTTAGGGCCTTATAAGTCAAAGTCAAAACCTTGAATTGGGCTCGGTAGTGAATTGGCAGCCAGTGCAATTCTTTTAGAACTGGCGTAATGTGCATCCGACTAGATGTTCCGGTCAGTACTCTAGCGGCTGCGTTTTGCACTAGCTGCAACTTCCGAACCGTCTTCAAGGGCAGCCCCATGTAGAGAGCATTACAGTAGTCCAATCTAGAGGTTACCAGAGCATGGATAACTGTGGCCAGGTCTTCTCTATCCAGAAGAGGCTTCAGTTGACAGACTAGCCGTAGTTGAGAGTAGGCACTCCTGGCCACGGCCTCCACCTGAGCTTCAAGTGTTAGCGCAGAGTCCAGGAGTACCCCCAAGTTACGCACCTATCCCTTCCAGGGTATTGCAACCCCATCAAGGACAGGGTATCTCCCAACTACCTGGGCCTGAGACCCTGTGACACACAGCACCTCTGTCTTGTCTGGATTCAGTTTCAATTTATTCACCCTCATCCAGCCCATTACTGCGTCCAGACACCTGTCAAGCACTTCCACTGTGTCTCCTGATTCAGATGGTACAGAGAGATAGATCTGGGTGTCATCTGCATACTGATGACACCTCACTCCAAATCTCTGGATGACCTCTCCCAACGTCTTCATATAGATGTTAAATAGCATGGGAGATAAGATCGACCCCTGAGGAACCCCACAAGTGAGTTCCCAGGGTGTCGAAACAGTGTCTCCCATAGCCACTATCTGAGATCTGTTCTGGAGATAGGAGTAGAACCAGTGCGAAGCATTGCCTCCCACTCCTAAACTCCGTAGTCTCTCCAAAAGGATACCATGGTCAATGGTATCAAAAACCGCTGAGAGGTCCAGGAGAACCAACAGGGTAGCATTCCCCCTGTTTCTCTCCCGGATAAGGTCATCAACCAGGGTGACCAAGGCGGTTTCCATGCCATAATCGGGTCTGAAGCCAGATTGAAATGGGTCTAGATAATCAGCTTCTTCCAAGGATGCCTGCAGTTGAACAGCGACAGCCCTCTCCAGAACCTTGCCTAAGAAAGGTATGTTGGCCACTGGGCGATAGTTGTTTAAATCTTCTGGATCCAGGGAGGCCCTCTGCAGGAGGGGGCTCACCACAGCCTGTTTCAGGGCCAGTGGAACCACCCCCTCCCTCAGAGAGGCATTCACTACCTCCTGGATCTACCCGGTCATACCTTGTCGGCTAGTCTTTATCAGCCATGAGGGGCAGGGATCCAGAGAGCACGTTGTTGGCCACACCCCTGCAAGCAGCTTGTCCACATCCTCAGGCTGCAACAATTGAAACTGATCCAACCAAACAGGACCAGACAGTTCTCTGGACGCCTCATTTGGGCTATGTCCAATTGTGACATCTAATCCCCTACGAATCTGGGTGACTTTGTCCTCAAAGTGCTTAGTGAATTTGTCACAGCAGATATTACTTGGCCCTGGCTCATGCTTCTTTGAGCTTGGTTTTATGAGGCCATTCACTACTCTGAAAAGCTCTGCTGGACAGCTACTCGAGGATGCAATGGTGGCAGAGAAAAAAATCTTTTTCGCCGCCGTCACCACCACATGGTAGGTACAATAGTGTGCTCTAACCTGTGTTCGGTCAGATTCACAGCCGGATTTACGCCACCTGCGCTCTAGCCATCGACCTTCCTGTTTCATAGCCCGTAGTTCCATAGAGTACCAAGGAGCTTTTTGGGCTCCACAAGCATGCCAAGGGCACTTGGGAGCTATCATGTCAATAGCCCTGGTCATCTCCTGATTCCAGAGAGAAACCAGGGCTTCGACAGGCACGCCAGTCATACCAACCGGAAAATCCCCCAGAGCATTCAGGAATTGCTCAGATTCCATAAGTCTCCGGGGGCGGACCATTTCTGGAGGTCCTTCCTCAGGTGTGTGCCTAGGGACTTTTTAGGTACCATCCTTAGTGGTGGGCAAGCAAGGAGCATAAGCAGTGTGTCAAGACCATTACTTATATACCCAGGTTCAAAAAATATGACAATGTAGAGAATTGGAGCTTTAGCAGCATTTTAAAGTTTATTGATTAAAACAATCACACACAGCTCCTGTGACAAAGATAATTACAAAAACTTTCCAGTTCTCTCTCAGTTCTTCCCACCAGGTTGACCTTCAGAATCAGAGTTAGCCTGAATGGTATAAGTCAGCAGAGAAGGCCCAGTTTCCAACACAGGGTAATATTGCAAAACAGATGCCAGCCTTATACAATGTTTGTGTCCAGTAGTCAGGCTCACCCTGCCAAACCCATGAGGAGACTGAAGATTAGAAGAGGATATTCTTGCTGCCAGCATATGATTGTTATTTCAGGAATCACACTAGAAAAGGAAGGGGCAATTGAGAGGACCATTTAATTTGTCAAAGATAAATATAAGTTAAAGTAAAAGCAAATGGCTTTTAAACTATTAATCTGCATTAGCACTGAGGGCCATCACCCTTCCTTTATTTAAAATAATATAGGAGCAGCAAGCAGTACAAATCAACATTTGTTCATAGAGGCAGCAGATCAGTTTTGATAAGTCTGCTATATTTAGACCAAATAAATGGATCTGTGCCAACACATTATTAAGTCTGCTAAATTCAGACTACATGAGTGGCTCCAGACTAGTTGTGCCCATACTTTGCAATCATGGGAAGGCTGGCTGCCAGTCACACGGAGACAGATACCAACTTCCCTTGTGAAAACAGGTTCAATGCGTGTTGCTGCTAAGCAAAGGATACTGAAGCTATGCCACTCAAACAAAAAATGCCACTTCAAAGTGTTCTTGGTACCGCATCATAGGAATGGAATCTTTGGGTGCTCTTGCTCAGTAAAATACTGAAGCCTAGAGCTAGAAGGGCAGCTTCTGATTGGCTAATAACTTCAATGGCTGCACTTTCCATCAGTACCTGTGCAGTTCATAGAAATGAAGGCTAAGTGCCCTTAGAAGTGAAAGAGGGTCAGTTCCCCGTTTACCTGCTGCTAATGTAATCATAGGGCAATGACAAATAATTATTTTTATTTATTTTTCAATTTTATTTTGGAACCAATTAAAAAACAACTGCAATTAATTGTACAGAATAACTTATAAGAATACAAAATTACTATACAAACCTTAAAACAAAATGAGAGCAATCATTTGTTATACATTTGAGTTTGTTAGTACAACTATGACCTATCTTTGAAATAATATGAACCATATACAACGTTTCAAAGTTTGTGGAAATGATATAGAAAAAATAATGTTCTCTCTGGAAGAGCATTTTTACTAACTATAAAATTGATCTTTAACAAAAAAAAATGTCAAACCTCTAAGAATGAATATTTTTCCTTCCTCCCCTGAATCCTTTGGAATTGGATGGTTATTGGTTCTGACACTGCAATGTCTAACATTTTAATATACAAAGTATTGAGATTTAAGGTAAGGGGGACCGTCCAGTTGTTTGCAGTCACTTTTTTTCCCATCAACTACATAAAATGCGGTAAAATCTGTTTATATTTAGGGATAGTGTCTTAATCTGGAAAGAGGTGTAGGAGGCAAACCCTCACAGAAAATGTGAATGGGAATTGGATATATTTTGACATTCATTCTCCAGTAATGACAAAAATATTTGTATTCTGGCACATTCCCACCACATATGAATATAATTGCCTGCTTTTCCAGTTTTGCCAACATTTGTTTGTAGGTTGAGGGGAAAGTAGACTCAACCATCTGGGAGTTATATACCACTTAGTGAGAATCTTTAAAACAAATTTTCTTATGTGGTTATGACTGCTAGAAGGGAATCTATTAGTCAAAATGGCTGCCCATTTTTCAGCTTTTATAGTAGTTTTGCAGTCTGATTCCCATGCCTCTTGAAAATGTTCCAGATCAGTGTCTGGAGGTTCTGAGAGAACTTTATAAAGTATAGGAGCCATATATTTTGGGATAGTGACTAAATAAAATACTAGATTTTCAAATCTTGTAGTGGTAAATTTGAGGGAAGATAGGAGTAGAGAGAAGAGTTTGCTTTAACATGAAATTTTGGAGATTGAAATTTGTGGTTTGTCTTGGATCTAATATGTTATCTATTTGTTGTTCTTTCAGGTGTGTCATTTGTGGGATGAAAAAATCTTCAATTGCTGCCAAAATGTGATAGTTATTTCGGTAGCCCCATTAGAAATGGAAGGGCCAGGTGAGAGAACATTTCGTTTCTCAGAGACAAATATAAGTTAAAGTAAAACCCAATGGCTTTTAAACTATTGAAAAACCTCATATTATGCATGATCTTACTCAAGTTAGACCCTGAAGGAGCATGGGTGAGTCAGAGTAGCTCTGACAGCAGAGTAATTGTCAGTCAGCTCACTCTCCTAACTAAAGACAAAAAGGGGCTCACCCTGTGAAATCTGTGGGGAGATTGAAAAAATAACATTGTTTCACAAAAAACAATAACTGATAGGTCCACCCAGTTTTCAACATGGCAGAATGGAAAAAGGATTAAAATAAGGGCACAGAGGGAAAAGGACCCCAATTTGTCTTACCCTGCTCTGCCAACTTAGATTTTTTTAAAATAAATGTCCTTTAGCCTTAAGAGCAATTGGAACTAGCTCTCCCATAGTGTTAGTGGCTATCTCTGTGATCAAGGATGACTGGAGATCAGGGCACATGTAGAGCTATTTATAGGATTTTGCTGCGCCCTCTATCAGTCATATGTAGCTACAGCAAGAAGGACTACCCACAGTATTCTGCTGAAGCCATCTGGGAACTTGCAAGTACAGTTATCAAATACCTGATCAGAGCTAATGAATTTTCAAAAACAAGATCAAATATTTCTTACACACGCTGAGGTATTGCTGACTCAATGTTTACCTAAAATGGCTGGAACTGAGTTTTGATATATGTTATTCTTATTATAACCCATCCTGGGACCATTTGGTAAAAGGCAGGAAATGATAGATAGATAGATGGATGGACGGATGGATGGATGGACGGACAGACGGACGGACGGACGGATGGATGGATGATATAGAGTTTATTTTGCTGATTTTATTTATTGCATAAGAATATTTTGTGGAACAGTTTGTTGTTAGATTTCAAGGAAGTTGAACCACTTAAGAAATTGTTCATAAATGATCTAAAAGTGGTTGGCAACTCTTCTCATTCTCAAATGCCTTCAGTGTTTGTTCAAGGGTTTTTTATGCAAACAGTAACTCTTCGTAGTCCTTTCTTAAGTCCAGGGCATGATGAGAAGGGTGACTGCCACTTTTCATTTATCCTAGTCTCAAGCTAGGATAACATTAATATAGCAAAAGAAGAAGAAACAACAAATGCTCTTCTAATTAGTGCCAATAGCTTTTGTTCAGATATTATTACTTCAGAAAAAAATATTATGTAGTAGCAAGTGCAACCCCTTTTTCTCTTTACAAATCAGGCACTTGTGGAGTTTTCCTACACACATTTAAACCCTGGATAAATCAGTTTCATTTCTGTCCACCTGTATTGGTTTTCAGTGTTTGCCAGTTTGTGAACTGATGTAGAAACTGGGCACTGAAATTTCCAATTGACTTCTATTGGGGAATCATGGCAAGGAGGCAAAGCTAGCTTATTCAATCTTGGTGTCTACCCCAATGGAGGTTTATATATATATATTAATGCATTGTTCTCTTTGTGTGAGTGTGTAAACTGCCTAGAGGACCTGTAGTTATTGAGCAGCTAAGAAATTGAGTAAATAAATAAATAAATAAAATTAACCCTGCTTAATAATAGAGTAGGATATTCTGAAAACTCCAGTGAGTATCCATTGAGTCTCCAAGGAAGTGCTATAGCATTGTATTTTCTTTCTTTATAGCCATTCATGATATCTGTAGCTTCCAGCAACAAGCTGCTTTGGGATCAGAGTGGGACTCTAGTGTTTTCTAAAAGGGATTAATGGTTCCCCTGCACTACACTACAATCCATATAGCTTCTGTTATGTATTCTGGATGCAGCACACTAGTTAATAGGCTTTTAGAAATAAGAATTAATTTCACCAAGTCCCCCATTGGGCTTTTTTGTTATAATTGCAGAATATGTTACTATTTGTCATGGAAATGTCACAAAAATTCAACAGGAAAGAACTGGGTTTGCTTGTACTGAGGGGGGAAAACACAACTGACATTAATGCATTCAGTTCAGAACTGAGAGACAACATTTCACAACATTGATAATATCAAGTGTCCAGTGGCTACCCACTCGTAAAAAGGTGTCAGAATAAGAAAATCAAATGAAAGAGAGAAGGCAGTTTTGCAATAAAGGATATCAGTGAAGAAAGCAAAAACATTTTTTTAAGGACTGCAGATGGTTAGGGTTTCTTTTTCTTAACAGCATCTTCTGAAGCAGTGAAATCAATGCTTGCAACATCATTTTTAATTGTTACTATAATCTTACGCAAAAGGATACAAAACAGATTCAATATACTGTGGGAGAGTCATCATTTGTTTACAACTGCTTCAGTTGTCTCTTTTTTAGAAGAAACTGGTATGTAGCTTGAAACAAAGTTTTTTGCTATACTCTAGGCTTGCAGCTATCTGATGTGGTCTATTGGTCTTAAAACAGAGAAAGTGAAAGTACAGAATGTTAATTGGATGGTAGGCAATTAGGTTCTGTCCAGAGAAACGCCCTGACAGTTCAGATGACTTTGATATGAAAGCAAAACCAACCAGCAAACACTGTGTAGCAAATCAAGACACAGCATAATTATTAGGGGAGATGGCTTTCTTCCATCTTTCATTCAATTTGCCTCTTGGAGCATTTTGTGACTGAAAATTATATAAGCACAAAATAAAAATTATATCAGAAAAACTGAAGATTAACATGGGAAGCAAACTAGGTAGAGCATGTGCCATTCAAAATGCTCACACTAATAGAAAATGATTCATTTGTTTCAAATTGTTTGAGAACTCAGAGGTACACTACTTACTGAAATGCATGTGTAAGCTACCATTTATTTTTAAATGAAGAAAAACATGTAATTATTTTTCCTCCCAGGGAATGCTTAATTGGCCCTTGTTGATGTGTGTTTCTGTGTGTTTTTAAAAACTAAACAAACAGAACACAGTGACAAAATTTGCACAAATTAGCATTATTCTTCCATCTGATCTAAATAGCAGGCTTGCAGTTATGTCAGACTAGAAGCAACTACTAAATTAATGGGGACATCCTTATTTGATATGTGGCAAGTTAATACTGGGAAGTGAGGTCTTTTTATTTGGTACAGAAAAAGGAGATTAATCTTCTGGAGAAACTGATGCCCTTTCCACACTCACCTCTTGCAACAGTTTAACTATCTTAACTAATCCAGTCTGGGTGAGGTGCTGTCTGCATTGCAAGGGTGGGGACATCATTTCTCATGGGATAAGCTCAGCAACAACGTGGATGCGCGCAACAGAACAGTCTTTGAAGGTAGTGTGCTTGCCTTCAGGCTGGGGCTTCAAAAATGATTTTTGAAGCTTGCTTAAGATTTGAAGTTGGGGCTGTGGTGTTTTTCTTGTTCTAGCACCAAAGACTGGTGCATTGGAAGAGTACAGGATCCACCACATGGTCTTGCATTCATCCCACGCACATCCTCTTACAAGCTCTTATCAGAGTGCTGCAAAGGTAGAGCAGTACAGTGCTGTAATGTACTGCCACCTGTTAATCTTACCTAGCTCCCATTCTTCAAATAACACCAATGATCCTGCTTCAGTGAACATAGGAAATGGCCCACCTCTTAGGCATGTTCAAGGAAGTATCCTCTGTTTGAAAAACCATCAACAGCTGGAAACAGTATAGTTGGTGATTAAGTTCCCCAGCTGTGGTGCTTGCTTGCTAGGAAATGGTGGCAGGCATGCAAATAGCATGCCACCATTTTCAAAAGTTCTACTTTTGCAGCTCTCTCCTTAGTATAATTATGACGGTTGTCATCCAGATTCTGTCAATGTCTGGGGAGACAATCAAAAAAGCTTTTCTATTGTAAGGATCTTCTTTGAAACAGATGACACACAAATATTAGTTTAGCTTATAATGAGACCTGCAAGTGCTCATCTTTGGTGTAGTTGAAATGCAGAATAACAGTCTGATTTGAATTTTGCTGCTATGTGTGAAATGACATGAAATAAGGAGAGTGTGTCATGCCTACATATATATACACTGTCACAGTTAGTCAGGGCAACTGTCATTTTAAACATGTAATCAGCAAAAGAATGAGAGCTGGATGAAACCTGTAGCTTGCAGCCAAAAATAAAAGAATAAGCCTTTGAGTAGCTTTGAGGAGAAAAAAAAATGATAACAGCTGCAGAAATCTGTTATTACCCCCAACAGGTTTGTTAGGTCTGTAACATATAATTGGACAAATTTTAATACCAGGCTGAAATATTAATTATTGCTCACCATAGGAATTGTGTTAAAGAACTGACACAGAGCAAAAGTGATATCAATACAGTAATTACCCAGCCAATAATACTGCACAACTCTTGGTTTACTAGGTAATGCACAGCAGGAAAGGTAGACTGTCTACTCTACTGTTAACAAAGTAACTTTAAGGGAATTTAAAAAACAATCTAGATAACCACTTTGAAGCTGAACTGAGATACACTTACAAATGCCCAATCATAAATCCATAAATAATGTCAGTTCTGCATTGGATCCAAAATTGAGAGTCCTGATGCTGGTCCACTCCATGACAATCTGGATATTGCATTGTAATACATTAATACTTTTGCAGGAACACGTATTAATTTTCAATAGCCAATTATTGTATCTTAGGAAAAGTGCAAGCTAGGAATATGGGATGAAGGCAGCTGTTTTTAAATGATTTTCTCATATTATTACTTAAAATTTCATCATATTAATGGGGAAAATTAAAAATGCATAACAACAACAATAGTAGACCAGTTGCCCCTTACTGCAGTGCATTAGAACATGAACTAACCAGTAAAACCTCTTGTGGTGACTCAGATCTAGTTAGCATGATAGGAAACAAGTAAATGTCAGATAGGGAAAGTGTCAGAGTGAAAGGAGGCATGGCTTATCCAATTCAGTCAGGGAGGAGGAAAATCAGCCCAGGTAATAGCCAATAGAAAGACAGAATGACCAAGGGGAAAGGTATAAAGCATGAAGGTTGGGAGCAGCCTGCGTTCTGAAACTGGGTGCAACTTGGGAGGAGGTGTGACAGTTGGAACCGGGTTCTGTTGAAAT
Source organism: Aspidoscelis tigris stejnegeri (assembly GCA_023333525.1). Classification (NCBI taxonomy): domain Eukaryota; kingdom Metazoa; phylum Chordata; class Lepidosauria; order Squamata; family Teiidae; genus Aspidoscelis; species Aspidoscelis tigris. Next base: position 45,274,022 of record JALMGA010000005.1, on the reverse strand, counting down.
CTATAGGAAAGGATTGGCAGGGTCCTGAGACTAGAAAGGGTTAAAGTTAGTGAGGAGAACTGATATTGAATGTGTACCAAAAATTGTGAATCAATAAAGTTCCTTTTATAGTTGTTTTAATGTTAAACAGGGTGATGCTTATGGACAGATCTGATTGCTGAAGGAGGCAGTCAGCAGTGCTAACCAAGAGTTTTTTTAAGAGTCAAGCTGCAGTTACTAAAAGCCTCCTTCTACAGAGATGGGCAGGGCTCGGCAGCTTTATATAAAAGAGAAAGTGAGAGGGGAGAGAGTGAACGCTGCGGCAGGGGTTGACTCTGAGCTCTGAGATGCTAATTCCTGATCCATGTGAGATTTCAGGAAGGGAAGGCTTAGCGCAGAAGTCTGTCAGGGAGTCATTTACCTTGGCTGGGCATCACACCCCTAAACCGAATGCAACAACCAATAGAAAATAAGCAATCAAATCCCAGTCTTTTCAACATTAAGCAACAGGCTTGATGTCTGGAGCATTTGAAACATTCCAACAAGTTCAATGGACCAGAGCCCTGTTTTGTTTCAAATCTGAAACAAGATCTTCCTTGAAAAGCTGCTTTGTTTTGAATTCAATGATCAAAACACACTGTGCTTTTACTTTGAGATCAATTTGCATTTGCTGAAACTTAACACTGAGCTAATTTTTGAAATTTTGCTTATCTCTGTTTATCATACATCATAACTAAGATAAGGAATAGGCATAAAGCAAATTAGTTAGTTAGAGGAAGTGTTGTAGGATGCACCCTAAAGAAAATCCTCCCCATCACATTATGATTTAAAATAACTTTGTATGGAAATTTTTTCTAAGAAACAACTAGTGTTCGTTCAGTATTTATTCTTCAGTACTCAAGATAGCTTGATAATGATGACTTAGGGATGTGCACGAATATTCGTAACATTTGAAATTCAGCCGAGTTCAGACATTCAAATTCTAATCAAATGTTAGCACATTTGAAGACTGACATTCAAATTTGAATTGAATATTTTGATACATTCATATGAAGCTTCATATGGGATTTTATGGGATTCATATGCTATTTGTATGCATTTGTATGGGATCCCTATGTTATACGTATGCATTCATATGGGATTCATATGAGATTTGTATGGGATTGAACATTCATATTGCATATGAATCCTACCTCATTAGAAGAGGATCTAGTCAAACAAATACAAATTTTCTTGCATTCAATTTGAGATGAATAAAATAAAATTAAAAAAACACATTTGTGCACATCCCTGCTTTACAGTTATAAACCTGCATTGCTGAAAATCATCAGGCAGTTACTTGCATCTTTTGAGGAAACCTATAAACATTGTCTTTCAGAAAATAAAAGGACGTTCAATTTATGTATTAGTGAAAGTGACTCTATCTGGACAGATATGTCTCCAGGGGAAGGTGTTCTATCTTTTTTCCTTTCCTGATAAGAGCTGAACTAGCACTAGCTATTTGTGCAGGGTACCAAGATAAATTGGTGGCTGAAGGTTATCTTTCTAATTTACTAAAGATTTTCTGATATCCTTGCCCTTATGGTATCTAGCATTACTGATCTAAATTGACAGATCAATCAGGCTATAGCAACATGTTCCTCTTTATGTCTGACCAGCAAAGGAAGTAAGCCTGTTGCTGTCACTGTGCTGCTAAGTTTGCTCTCCCTGGCTAAGGTCACTCCCACGAGGCAGACATAGAGCAATCCTGATCAATCCTTGCATGTTGAGCAAAAGGCTCCTCTGGAGAGATCCACAAATACAGAAATACAGACTCAAATGGGAAATGCATCTAAGAAACACTGCATCTCCTGTCCTATCAAACTCAAATTAAAAATGTCACAGTAAATCCAAGTGGTATATATACCTTCACACCTTGTTAAAGGCAAAAGATTTATAAGATCTGAAAAGAATCAGACATACCATAGAAGTAATATTATTAAATGGGGAATGTTATAAATGCAATGATTGTATAGTTGGAGATATTATTGTCTGCATGTCCATTACTATAAGCTTTATAAAATAACAAAATTAAATGAATACTTTCACACCTTGTAATAGTATTTCTCTGAGAGTATATCCAGGCAGGAAGAGGGAGAATTTTCTCTTTCAATACATCTAGCCTCATCCTCCATGAAACATTTGGTGTGTTGGACTTATCCCGCCATCAGGCTTCCATAAGTGCCCTTTAGAGTGCTTGAATAGCAAAGTGAAAACTCTGGGAGCTATTCCTTTCAGTTGCCTGGATAGTCCTGCCACCACTGTCCCACTACTCAAAGAAACCTTCCTGTTTTCTCAGTCATTAAATATAGAAAATGGCACATGGGGACATTTTCTCTGTTTGGTAGCACCCCTAGCCATCAAGACAGCAGCTAGGGATCGCTAGCTTTGATCTTAATAATTAGGGAAAACAGGAGTCATGCAGACAGCATACTGTCATTTGAAGAGGAGTACTGCAAGGACTTGTAATACCCTTCTCTCTCCCACCCATCCACCAGACATTTCCAGGATATGGAGATACACCAGATTTTAAAGTTATGCTGGAAGATGCCCTTTTTGCACACACAGGTATTTCTGCCCTTACTTTCAAATACAAGAACAAAGAAGACCTTGATTTTTACCTATAAGAAATCAATTCATCTCTTGAGAAAATTAAACCAGGGGTGGTGGTGGGTGGGCTTAGACAATCATTTCGCCTTCAACTCATGTATTTTACAATCTGTATGTCTGATTCTTGGTTCTGTTTGTCTTAAATAAACATAATTCACGAGCATTTTCCTGTTCCTTTTGTTGAAGAACACATAGTGTTGTTCTATTAATTATTATTTGCAGAATTTTTCTCTAGTATCTTGTATGCATTATCAGAGATGATCAAATCTATTGTCCAGAAAATGTAGTTTTGCATTTTGTAGCTGGAGCAATCGTGTCCTGAATATTGAACTGTCCAAGGTAAAACAATTAACCTAATACTTCTTCCATTATACTGCTTTCCAAAGAACAAACATTGTTTCTAGATTAACATGCATCTGTGTCTTTGTGATTTCAATGAAGTACATTATAAAACTACTGTGGTGTTAGTAATATATCATTACTTGATAAATTCTAATTACATGAAAAGCCACATGTCTGCAGGTCATTCATCTGCTAGCTCTGCTGAATAATCTCTGTTCCCTGACCATCCATTATGGAGTAGTGAATATGCACATGTCCTCATCCATCCACATGCACATGAAATAAAGCTTTTAAAGGAAATAAATGACAAGGTGAAAGACAAAAGGACAGGTGTGCATGTGTGGAATGAGATAAATAATCCAGAAGCAGTGTGATAGCAAAGTTTGCTGATGACACTAAACTATTCAGGGTGGAAACTGAAAAAGGTTATGAAGAACTCCAGGGGGACATCTTGATTTGGGGTGCATGGGCAATGAAGTGTAAATGTGCTTCAGTCTTAGAAAGTGCAAAGCAATGCACATTTGGAATAAAGAGCCCCAATTATACCTATAGACTGATTGGGGCTGAGCTCTTTGTGACAGACCAAGAAAAAGATCTTGGGGTTCTGGTGGACAGAAGGTGTTGATCCAATGCACAGCAGCAGTGAAAAAAGCAAATTCAGTATTATAGTTAATTGGGAAGGCAATAGAAAATAATTTAGCAAGTGACATTGTGTTTCTTTATAAATTCTGTTCACCACACCTCAGGAAGAATATTTTGGAACTAAAAAAAAGTGTAGAGGAGGACAGCCAGGAATGATCCGGGAAGTGGAACAATATCCTTACAAAATTAGACCATAACATCTAGGCCTCTTCAGTTTTTATTTAAGAGGTGGCCTCACTGAAACATAAAAAACATGCTTAGTATAGAAAAGGTGTGTAGAAGTGGTGATGGTGGTGGGGAGATCTTCTCCATTGCACACCACAAGAACCAGGGGTCACTGTATGAAGCTGATGGGCAGGGAAGTTAAGCCTAATAAATGGGTTTTTTTTTCATCCACCAGGATACCAGTCTATGGAATTTACTAACATAAGAGTTGGTGACAGCAACTAACCTGAATAGCTTTAATAAAGAGACAAATTATTGAGTTATCAGATGTAGGGCTACTAGAATAAATTCTTTGGTAATACCTTCAGGTTGTAGAGATAGGTGAAGATTTTGCATTTTTCTTCTCCCTGAGAACGCTCAAAACATTTGGTGGACCCACTGTGTGAAACAGGATGTTGGACTGGGTGAGCTGAGGCCTGATTCTTATGTTCTTATGAGGTATGGATGGGGAATACACACAAAGGCCCTGTCCCCATGCAAGTTTGGTACGGTTCCAAGCATAGGATCGGCACTGTCCATCCCCATGGGTTTCGGATTTGGTCCGCGAAAAGCGTGCCAACCTCTCCCAAACTGTGCCAGAAGGGTGCCAAATTTGATACCTGAAAAAAGAAGTCTCGACATGCTTTGGGGGACCAGTACGCATTGCTCAGTGAGCTGGGAACGCACATGGGGACATTAGCAGGCTAACAGGGAGGAGATTTGTGCTCACGTCATTGGGAAGTGGAGTGTGCTTGCTGTCCCTGCCCTGTCCACTGATGACTTTTTAAAATGCCGATTGCAAAGGCAGGCTGGAGAATGGCTTGGTTTTAAAATTTTCTGCCATTTCCATGGAGGTAATTCCAACCCCGTTTCAAGAATGCCAAGGCAGGCTGCATAATGGCTTGATTCCTCTTCCATTTGCAACCCCCATTTCCCCGATCTGCAAAGCAATCATAAATAAAGGCTTGATTTTCAGTTTATGGACGTTCTTGCAGGCCCCAGTGGAGCAGAGGTGCACACAACTGCTCAAGCGCCTGCTGCCGCTAAACCTCGTAGTGGCTTTTGATGTTTTTAAATTTTTTAAAAGTTATTTTTATGAATGAAGCTTTATTTTAACTTGTTTCCATGCCTCCCACCCCAGTCCTGGGTGTCTGTGCCGCTAAGGGAGGGGGGAGCTGACAACAATCTGGCTGCCAATGAGGAGAGAGGGTCCAGGGAGGAGGGGGAACTGCTCTACTGTACCAGAGTTTGGCATAGTTCTCATGGGGATGCCTCCATCCATCCCCAACCAGTACCTGTCCCGTGTTGGCGGGAATCTCATGGGGATGCCCAAAATACATTCCCAGTCCCGTGCCTGGCCCATGCGTGCCCATTGGATAAACAATCATTTGCCCCAAGAGTTTATAGTACCTGTCTGTGAAAGGGGTGGATAACAGGCTCAGAGATGTGGGTTTTTTAAATTATTATTTTCTGTCTGTATCTTGAGCCTCAAATACGTCTTGGATCAGTCCTAAATACATGTGTGATTATAGCCCTAATGAGGCAGTGCAAAGAACTCCTGTGCTACTGTTCATACCTACATTTTAATCCTGGATCTTTTAATAAGCCATGCCATTCCTGTTCAAAAATCCAGTTGTAGTTGGTGCATATTGATCTGTAATGAGTTCCAGTGTAATTTCATTGTGTCAATGTATCCTCAATAGGGCTAAAAAACTGTACAGACAGAGAAGGCCTGCTTCTTTATTCTGGCCATTGTACTGTCACCCTCTAACTGTACTTTCTTGGAGGAAATGGATCAGTCTAGGAGCAAAAGTCAATCTGTCCATTACCCAAATAAGTGAAATTAAAAAGTACCTGGTAATTGCTTGCGTTTAGTGTGTTGTGAAATGTGTTTCTGAAAGTTTGACCTTTATCATATGCTTGTCTGCTTCAAACACATTTTCTGGCTTTTTCTCTTAATTTATGTGTGAAGTAGAACAAAAGCACAGCCATTGGATTATGAACAGGGAACCATTTCTGTTCAGTGTTAGCAACTATACACTTTCAGGATCAAAATAATCAGTGCTTGACGTATTAAATGGATAACTCCTCTACAGTGGAGGTGCTAGCCTGGTTCACTAAAAATAACTAATTCACATCTCAAAATATTCCAGGCTCACTGGTAATCTCGTGGTTTTTGAAGAAGAGTATGAAACTATTAATTATCCACAAAGTAAAACTGAAGAATATGACAATCTTATGTTCATCTGTTTTTCAGACTGTAACTTATAGGTACACTGGGTTGTGCGGAATAGTGATGATATGAATACAGAAACAGAAAAACTTAATCTGCCCCATAAGCTAACTCCAAGATTTCCAAGAAAGAAGCAGGCAAGTTGGGCCCAGCTTATAGACTTCACTATAGGAGATGCCCTCATAGTTCCACATCTGTCCCTTTGTTGAAAGACCTGGAAACTGACTTTGGAGAAAAAGTGGTTGGGTTCCAGATTCCTGTGAGAATCTTCTTTTCTCATTGGAATCTAGGGGTGTTTTTCCACTAGCACTAAGTACTCATTGAAGGACTCAATAAGGACCCATTAGGCTCAGAGCAGGATGACCCCATTTCCACTACAGACCCCATTACAGCCACATTTGTTTCCACCACAGCTAGGGAAATCCGGATCATATGGGTCCTTCAGAACCTATAATCCGGATTTGTTGTAGACCCCATTAAAGGGATATAATCTAAAATCCAGATTATAGGGAGCCTGTTTCCACTACAATTGGGCAATGGGACCTAGAGGCTCGGGGGGGGGGCACTCAGGGGGGGGGTGCCCCAGACTCAAAACGTTGGCGTCTCTCCGAAGTCCTTCTGAAGTTGCCATCAGAGATTAGCACAGGATCCAAAGAGAACCCCTTGCGAGAGCAATGCCACTGTCAAAGGCTCCATAGGATCTGCAAAGTTAGTGGTAGATTGCTCCGGAGATTCTTCGGAGGCACTCTGGAGGATCTTCGAAGATTCTACAGAGCATCTATGGAGATTGCACTCTGTTCCCCAAAACACCTGGGGTGACAGGCAGAACCCTCCTGGGTAGATCCGGATTTGCTCATGGGTGCTCCGGCATTTCCACAGCAAGTAGGCCAGCACCCATTGCTAAACACCCTAGGAATATGACCGAGAATAGGGACCTGCTCTCTGCATGCTAGTGCAGCCTATGGAAGGGTCCAGATCAGGCCTGTCAATGTCTGTATTACCTCGTGGCCAGCAGACTGCTATCTCAAGATATATTCCAGGACAAAGCCAAGTCCAGAAACAAACTTTCACTGAGAGAAAAAAAATACAATACACTTCAATCCTACTGAATTTTCCAGGGGAAAAAATATGTAAAATTCATTTTGTCTATTTTTTCAGTAATATCTTATAACCATTCTGAACATGTGTGTGTGTGTGTGTGTGGTTGTATACATACCGTCTCAGTTCTGGTGCTGATTAATAGGAAAATACCACCGACAGCAAACATATTTCTCTTGATTTGTGTAAAACATTATAGTGCTAAAGCAAGAAGCAAACCCTTTCCCTCAAATAAATCACATTTCAGAGCTTCTGTTTCATCCTCAACTAACCATCTCAAAAATCAAAGAAACTGAAACTCTGAAAACTTCTCCATGACCCTGCCCAAACAAGTGAAGAAAGAAACAAGTTGACCTCCAGGTATTAACTAATTACAACTCCCATCACTCTTTAGCAGCGGCCTGCTAGCTGAAGCTGCAGCCCTGCAACATTTGTCATATGCTAATGCTTTATTGGAGGAGGTCAGGAGTTATGAAGTTCTCTGGAACGGTGTGCCTTACCTGTCCGCTCCACTAGTTTCAAACAATAGTGAAATGACTAAACAAATCTCATTCCACCTTGTATTGATGGTGATATGCAAAGCTAGGAGGACCTGAGTCAGTTTAGTTTTGTGGTTAGAGTGCCAGACTCCTATCTTGTAGTCACTGGGTTTGATTCCATGCTCCTCCACAAAGCCAGCTGGATGTCCTAGGGCTAGTCACAGGTCTCTTTATGTGCTCTCACAGCACCATCTACCTCACAAAGCGTCTATTGTAGGGAGAAGAACAGAAAGCTTTGTCAGCTGCTTTGAGTTCCCTTAAATGGGTGAGAAAAGCAGGGGATAAAAGCCAACTCTTTCTTCTTCTTCTAGTTTCAGTAAAGCAGTACTTAGCTTAATATCATCAATTTACACTAGCATACATGTTGGGAGCTAGAAACTGGGTCAATAAATATTATGTTTTATTTCTTGTAAAGATCACTTAATAAAATGATAACCCTTATTTATTCTAGCCCTGTCCTGACTTTTCTTTCTAGAAAGGTAGGCAATTTCTTTTAAAGTAAAAAGAAAAAAAAAACAGCTTTCATAAGAGTCAGATGTAATATCTTTTAATTTTGGAGGACAAATAGTTCTGTCTTAAATGCATAAACTTCAATATAAATAAGAAAAAAAGTGCTTGGGAATCTATGTACCAAACACAGGGAATTCACCATTCACACCCTCCCTCTTGAGGTTTGCTAGGTGCCTACATTGTATACTTTTCGGCGACTGGTAAAAATATATCTTTTCAACCAGGCTTTTGCCATCTACTGTAAATAGCTTCCTCAGGATGGTGTCCTGTTAGAGAGGGGTGTGTGTGGAAGTGGGAATGAGGGTGTGATATTTTAAATTATTTTTTTTCTTTTGATATGTTTTATTCTTATTGAAAGCTGCCCTAGGACCATTTGGTGAAGGGCCAGATATAAATTTATTAAATAAATAAAGATGAACCATTTCCCAAAATTTCTGAAACAGGATATATTATTCCTTTTAGATGGCACATGAATGTAGGCTAGCAAACTTATGGGAAAGTTTAGGCAGGCAGAAATCTATATCTAATCATTTATACAAGAAATGTAATTGTCCCTATAACAAAAGTTATTTTCAGTGCCCTTCTAATAATGGTATTATTAGGTATTTGTGTAAGATAACAATTTATTATCACTACAGTATCACTACCGTCATTCAGAAGAGAATGTATATCTTAATGTTCCGTCTAATGCCACTGTATAAACATAAGAGGGAAGAGTTTGATTTACCAAGGTTCATCAACAAGATAGAATTTTGTTATAGCCAAAGACAGAGATGAAAAAAGAAGTGCAAATATGCTGCGATTATCAAAACAATATATATATATTTGTCATTTGTACAAAGAGTTCAGTTAAACACATGACATAATCAGGACTGTGATAAGTGCTGAGAATTATAATGACCTGTGGAAGGGAATAGATTATCCAATAACATCTCTTCCAAAGTGGCTTTACTGCAAAATACTGCAGAGAAAGAGAATATGAAATATGAGCATGACTGTATCCCCCCCCCCCAAAACTAAATTGTAATAAAGTACTTTAGTGGTATAGATAGATGTCTCAGCAGCATTCAGTGCCAGGTTGGGCAATTTGTGACCCACAGAATACTTAGCTTGCAAGACTTTATTTGGCTCCTATCTTATATTCATCTTGAGATAAGGAGTGAACACACACATCTTCCCCACCCCTAGTATTATAGATCCAGGGTTTAACCCTATCATGGTTAAACCCCAGGTTCTGATCCAAACGAACTCAGCCTATCCTGTCTCACAGGATAAAATGTGCTATGTTGGGCTCTTTGGAGAAAGGCAAGTTAAAAATATTACAAATGAATAATAAAACAAATGAATTCCTGAAGACAGTGGTCATGGATGATGGGAGATGGTATTTAGGAGGATCTAGAGGGCCACAGATTTCTGCTGTATGCAGCATTTATTTATATACTTGGTTAATTTAAAATAGCTGTTAACCATGATGCTAAAAGACTTCCCAGAGTAGTATACACATTACAATACATGGATTATATAAAACAAGAATAAAAGTGAGACAGCATGAATAAATCAAAACCAGCTACGGCAGTCAACAGCAATAGAAACCATTCAAAATGATCTGCAGTTCTTGTTGATGCTGGATACATATGAAAGATGGGACATTGTTTTAAAAATGAGGAGGGGAGCACAACTGAAATGTTTAAAATAATACAATGTCCTTCCTCAAAATACAATAGCTGGGGGCATCCAAATAAATATAATAATAATAATAATAAATAAATAAATAAATAAATAAATAAATAAATAAATAAATAAATAAATAAATAAATAAATAAATAAATAAATAAATATAATTTTTTTCTTTATATTTGGGCATAATTCAGACATGGAATTTTAGATGACATAGTTCAGCTAGAGAGCAAGGTAGAAATATATTTGTGGCAGCAGTTGATGTATTAGATGCAAGAGAAATGGAGGATGTGAAGGGTCTTCCTAGGTACTTTTTACTCACTGGTCTGCTTCTGGGGAAAAAGAGACTGGAAACAGCCCAGCAGTCTTGGAGGTGTGTGTGGGGAAGTATCACTGGCTGCATACACATGGGCCCTTTGTAATCACTGGTGGTGATCACACCCTCATTGTACTTATCCAAGCCCTACAGGCTGCTGATGGAAGTCCTGCAGGGGAAATTGCACAGAGGAGAGAAGAAATAACTTCAGGGTAAAATTTTGGATCACGCACACTGATCCAGAACTGTGGCTGAAGTTCTGGTTCCATTAACGTAATTCCAGAGGGGTTTTGTTTGTTTTGGGTATGGGAAGCACTTCTGCCTAGAGCATCATTCTCCTCACGGTCACAGGACCTTGGTTGTGTGTGTCCAAGCCACAGTTCCCCCTGCAGCTGCTCATGTACCTCCAATCCTGTGGCAGGAGGCAGCACGGATGATGCTAAACTACAGTTTGAATTTGAAGCAGTCCACAACATCTCTGCAATCTAGTGGAATCAAAACACTTTGATATCATTAGTTAGAGAACAGGGAACATCCTCAGATCCCTTTCATGGGCCACCATAGGACTTAAATGTGTTTGTTTTCCACTGGATTGTACCATGTCAAGAACTGTTGGCTTTTCCAAAATTATATTTGGTTTCCACAGGAATTTACACAACCACTCTCTCCTTTTTATTCCTAAGCCTTTGGCAAGGAATATGAATAACTCTCAGAGCATGTTCTTGAGCATGACCAAGGAAAGAATGATGATATTTCTCTCCCTTTGAAAAGGAGGTGATTTGCACTGTGGAAATAGTGCTTAAATTATTTGGACCGTGATCCATATGTGCTTGATTTTTAAGACCTAAAAATGCTTCTTTCGCTTACTTCTGTTTTCAAAAAAGATATTAAGGGTCCCACTATTACTTAATACAATGTCTTGTTCATTTCACTTTCTTTAACCTCTACAAATCAATGTCGTGACTGGCTACTAATCCAACAGAGTGTTCATAAAAAGAAAGTAAGAAATAAGCCTATTAACCAGTGCTGCATTTATCGCTGCCCGGAAGGACAAAAGTTTTACTAAAAGACCCAGATCTTGAATTTTCATGCTATCCCATTTATCTTTAAAGTTGTTAAAATGCACTTAAGATTCAATTAAGTTTCTGTGTTCAGTTATATTATCAAGCACAGTTTTCAAAGCTTGAATCAATCCTTTTCAATTTAGGTTTCTGATTCAGCATTAATATTAATTGATCTGCCACTGGTTCCCAGAACTTCAAGCACAAATGATGAATTTTTATCGTATCCCAAGTCATTAATCTATCTTTCTTTCGCAGTAACCAACTTCATGTGAAATCAAAAGGGTGAAACAAGCATCTGAAATATTAATGTTCTGATCCCCATCACTGAATCTATGAGTTTAACATTTTCACTTGCTGATTGCAACACACACACACACACACACACACATTCCTCTAAGGTCCAACTGAAACAAAAAACAGCAAGGATGCATTTGTTTATCCTGGCGTTTGGCTGAGGGAACAGCAGCCCCTCTCAACTCTTAAATACGGTTATTATTTTTAGTGTGTTCATTTCATGGTTTACTTTTATTGCTATAATGTGCCCTGAAACCTTTAGAAAGAAGGAGTGATAAAAATGTAAATAAATAAAAATAAAAATAGACTTGCACCCTATCCTAAAAAAAAGGTGATAAGAGACCAAACCCACATCCTTCACTGCTTTTCTTTTCATTGAACGTTATTTTAAATTAATGCATTATCCAGACAGTGGCAACCAGTTTGGGGAAACTTTTAACAAAGTTTTGTAGAAGGGAAAACTTTAAAATAAATAAAACAAAATCAATCAATAACTTCCTGTACTGCATCTTCAATTCATTTTAGCTGCTGAAAGCTGCTGTAGTAGCAACTCTTGAGTGTGAATAACACACACACAAATATATATAATAGATGTTATGCTTAATATTATCCATAATTTATAGATAGGAAAATGGGAAAAGCGGTAAAGGTTTTTTTTCATGGCACGGTACATTTGTTTTGCTTCACTTTATTTTATTCAACCAATTTATGTCAATCTTTGTGTGTTAATAAAGTGAGAGACAATTTGCTATGAAATGTTAATGGGAGCTTGAGAATTTTTAGCAGATAAATCTCTTGTGATATAAAGTATCAAATTAGCAATATTTATTTTATTCATTTAGATTAAAATATACTCTTGAAGCAGTCTATAAAACATGGAGAATAAAACAAGTGAAATAAGAACAGTTATATAAAACATAATTACAATCAAGGATACAGAAGACAAATGAACAGCTATTCACTCTGGAAAGGCCGGGGTAGAAAGGTAAGTCTTCAATCAGCACCAGAAAAAAACAAAAAACCAAGAACTGTAGGTGTCCCCTGATAGGTATGTGGAGAATGTTCCAGAGTATGAGCACCATCACAGAGAAGACCCAACTGTGGGTAGTCACAAGATGGCATTCAGCAATCTGTGGTACCTGTAGCAGGACCTCCCCTGAAGATCTCTCATAGATCTATAGTGAGAGAGAAAGTCTGCTAAATAAACTGGTTGGACCTTATATGCCAAATATAATTTTAAAATATATATTATAGATTAATAAGCTTAATGTATATTATGTGTAGTACTTCAGCTCTAAGGTTACTTCATCTCTGATAGAGGAAAGGATAGGAATTAAATTTAGACCTACAGTTGTTAATATAATATAGTCATGGTATATAAGTGAAGAGCTGTGCATTCCATATCTTTTATATATACAGGTCCTCCTTGTTTGGTATCACACTCCATCTAATGCAGACAAAGAATACCTATAGAGGGTGCAGACTGCTGAGGCCCAGAAGACAACTAGGGCGTAGGGATTTCCACAAATATTTGTCACATTCAAAATTTGTACAAATTAATACGAAATTGTATATTTGTATTTGAACTGAATATTGGCTACATTCAAAGACTGACAACTGAATGCAAACAGATTGGATTCAGAGAAGATTTGAAACATCCATAGTGAATTCAAACCAAATTTGGAGGTGCAACTCTTGGCAGGGATTTGATTCCACTCTGAATCCACTTTAAATCCACTCTGAATCCACTGCAGATGTGACAAAACTTCAAACAAATGCACAAAAGCATTTGCTTTGCAAATGTAGGCAACATTTGATTAGAATACAAATGTACGAATCCATATTCATTTGTAACAGAATACATCTCTGTTTGGTACCTTGCAGGAGACTTAAGTCCTTATTAAACACCATATACTTAATGTCACAAAAATAGAAAAGTGATTCTATTAAAAAAAAAAAAGGAGTGAACTATAAATTTGTATGAATTTTGAATGTGACAAATATTTGTGCACAGCCCTACTCCCTAACTGTTTTCTGGGGCTCCCCAATATGCACATCACTATGGATCTGTGAGACCCCACCCCTCACAGGTACTCTTTGTCTGCATTAGATGGAGTGTGATGTCAGACAGGGAGGACCTGATCAGAAATAAACATGTTTAACCACAGACCAGTGGATCCTGATCCCAAATCAGGTGCAGTGCAAATAGCATGTCTCCATGTTTGATAATACTGGGGAGTACATTTGGAGGGGTGTGTTAAAGAGTGCCACCAAAATGTGTTCTCTGGTGACTTTCAGACTGGGGCTGCAATGTAGGCTGGTCTGGACCAGCACAAAGTATAGATTGTCATATGTGCTGGTCTGGACCAGCACCATCATCATTGGAATCAGCAGACCTGGCTGTTCCAGATCCATTTATTTTTATAATGGACAGGTAAATCAGAAAGGGCCTAGAATTTCCTCTAATTTGTTTTCAACAGATTATGCCACATTGCTTCTCATCCATTCTAGTCAGCATGACCAACAGCTAAGAAGCATGCAAATAATGGTTAAGATATGTAGGCTATACAGTCCACCAGATGTTCTGTACCATATCTGAATCCTAATAAAGGATTTACGAATTAGCAAACTATCAGGTTCTGCTGATTTTTTCACTTATTAATATTGTTATTTCAAAGACAACAGAATAGACAATATATTTCTTAAGCCTCTTTGGTATTGTACTATATTCTCTCTGGGAAATGTTGGATTTGTAGTTCTCATTATTTTGTGAGTTCTCCAATTCTTTCTTCTGGGATCATCAATCTGTTTCTCAAGCTAGCCAATCTATTACTACAATGTTATTTTCACAGCCACCATAATGTGTGATATATAATGAATCAACTGTTTCTGTTCTGAATTTTAAAATCCAATAATATTTTAGCAACTTTTCCAGCATATGTTCCCACCATCCCCCCCACACACATGTAAGTTGTATTTTATTTAAGTTCCAATATAGTATTGATGTATTTTAATCATGACATTCCTTATGTTCATTCCTTATGAACGTAACCTAAGTGGTTTCCCATTTCATCTTTTTTTTTCCCCTCCCACATAATATTCCTTTGTTGCTCTCTGGGATCTTTTTTGTTTTCCTTGTGTTCGTTTTGAAGGCCTAGTTCTTTCTTTCTTTCTTTCTCTTTTCTCATCCTCCTCCAATAATAAATTTGATAAGTTCTGCCAAATCTGCAATGCAGACATCAAGAGTGTCTGATGTTTTCTGAAGTCAGTACTAATAATGCTTCCAATACTAGGACTGTGATGTGGAATAAGGGAAGGAAAGTGCTGGTAAGAAGCCTTGAGCTCATGTTCTCAATTTGCCACCAAAGCAGACTTCATTATAACTTAATCCCTCTCTGCTTTGCTGTTCCACACCGTGGGATCTTCCTGCCCTGTGCTTTAAAATTACATTATTTCAGTATTTGGTTCATTAATGACAACTTGCCGGTACACATTTTCAGATTGCATCATCTTAGGCAGATCTACATAGCTTTTAAAAGGTCCACCTGTGCAGCAAAGTCCAGGAATCCTACTGCTGTGAAGGGACACATGGCATGTATGTGATCAGTGTCTACCTACCTTCCAGGCTTTGAGGCTGTAGAATAAAAGTTTCACATCCTTAAAATTTGAGCTTCTGCTTCAGTATTCGAGTGAGCAATCAGGGTTGAATTGCTTTAGTACTGACATATTTGATCTTCCTGCATTCCAAGGAATTCTTAGAAGTTTTCTTCAGCACCACATTTCAAAAGCATTGCTTCTTCAGCTCTCAGTCTTCCTGATGATCCAACTTTCACTGCCATATGTAATTACTGGAAAGACCATAACGCTGGATATATTGACCATCAGTTGAGAGGAAAACAGTAAGGATCCTTGTGAGCTGTGTAATCAAATATTCTCATTAGTGAGAATTTGACTGTACTTCAGTTTTCCAGTAAGGCTAACAAACCCATTTGCTGCCAAACTAATTCAGAGCAAATCAGTTTATCACATATAAAGTTTCACATATAATGTTTCTGTTCAGTCATGCCCAACTTTTTGTGACCTCATGGATGCCAGGCTTTTCTGTCCTCTGGAGATTTCCCCAAGGTCATGTTTGTTGTTTACAAGGTACTAAGACTGGGCTGGAACAGGTCATCACAATGCAGTCAGCCATGTTCTAGTCCAAAGCAATCTATCCCTGCTAGGGCTATGCATGAATATTCAAAATATTCATTATTCATATAAATTTGGACATTCGTATATGAATCAAATGTCCAGACATTCAGATTTCTGAATTTGAACGAATACAAATATCTCAAGTTATGATTCAGACATTCATATCTGTATGGGGATATACACATCTTGTACGTGCCCATACGCCTCCCGTATGCATCCGTACGCATCAATACGAGATGAAGACAGGATGCATGCAGGTTGTGTATGGATGTGTACCTGATACATACAGGTACCTGCGAGATGCGTATGTACCTGTACAGCTACAACTGTCAGAATTATTCATCCGAATACATACTGATGTATTTGGATCAAATTGAATGTCCAGACATTGGTTTTTTCATTATTCGAATTCATTCGGATTGTCAAATATTCAATTTGTTATTAATCAAATTCAAAAATTGTGTTTGTGCTCACCCCTAGTCCCTACTTTAGGAGGATCACTTGATCTAGATCATCAGATCCAGATTTTTTAAAGGTAGGTACAGAAAGGCCAACAGCCAGCTCCTAATCTTGTTTTTTCTGACCACGTAGAGCTTCTCCTTCTGTAGCTCCAAATTTGATTTGGCTATTGACCATCTGATCATACACATGTGTAGAGTCACCCTTTGGGTTGTTGGAAGAGAATGCTTGCTACTATCTCTGGCCTGCTTCATTTTGTGTTCCAAGGCCAAACTTGCCTGTTATTCCAGCTATCTTTTGATTTCCTGCTTTAGCATTCCAATCCACTGTAATGAAAGTGCTATCCCTTTTTCTGGTGTGTTAGTTCTAGAATATGCTCTAGTGCTTATAGAACTGGTCAACTTCAGCCTCTTCAGCGTCTGTGGCTGTAGCATAAACTTGGATTATTCTGATGTTAAGCCTTGTATTCAAACAGAAATCATTCTATTGTTTTTTTAAGATTGCAACCCAGTACTGCATTTCTTTCCTTTTTTTTTTTTTTTTACTATGGAGGCTACTGCATTCCTTCAGAAAGATTCATGCCCACAGCAGAAGATGCAATGATCATCTGAATTAAATCCACACATTCCTGTAGTTTTAGTTCATTTTAGTTTACCTTGGTTCATAGATCTTATATGCCAGGTTCTTCGCAATATTGTTCTTTATAGTATTTGACTTTCCTTTCACAATCATCCATATCCACAGCTGAGTGTCCTTTTGCCTTGTACTTGCCCTCTGCTCTTACCCAGAAGAAAGAGACATCCGATTTTCTTGGGATTGAATTTTTTTTTAATCTTTATTACAGAAGATTCATAAAGTGGTTGAAAGTAGATATAAGCATTAGATATCCAGTGTATGTAAGTATATATTGAGCACTGATGGAGGTTCCTCAGGGTTGAAACCCATCTGGCCATTCCGAAGGAACTGAATATATTCCACAACTGTGCTAGTCCCAAAGAATTTGGAATATACTTCAAAATTTGGACTGAGGTCATTTTTCTGGAACAGTTTTTGTACATATTTTATCATTTGATTCTTTGGATATCTTTTTAAAGAGAATAAATATTTGGTATAATTTGTTTTGTTTACCCATTTGAATGTTTTCACAATTTGTGTATTTGGGGAGATTATGGTTGTTGTGTTGTGTCATCTTCCAGTGTCACAGTATTTTCCCTGTAAATTAATGGGATTTTATGGCAAGTGGTTTGCCATTTCTAGACATATGCATGAGATTGAAAATGGTGGATTGGTTCAAATCAAAATGCAATTTAAAAAAACCTTAAAAAGGCAAAATACTAACAAACTTGAATCAGTTTGAATCAAACTGGGTAGATTGAACCCCCTTTGGTTTAGTTCATATTCAAAGCACATCCCCAAACCTGGGGATAGTCCCCCCCCCCAAATTCTAGGGTTAGGGTTTCTAGACATTTCCTTCAGAACATATTTGATCTGGCAAATCCAAATCGATGCATGTGTCTTGAGTGATCCTGCACAGCATAGATTCACTGAAATGTACAAACCCTTCTGTTGTGATCCATGAAGAAGCCCTTTGTATAGACAATCTTGCAATATCCACATGGTTCCTGGGAGCCATTTCATATGTCTGTCTGGGACTACAAGGCTACATTGCAACACATTCCTATGGAATGCAGTTACCCCATGGACTTGATGCCAGGGTTTGAAATCTTCTTCCAGGAGTGTTTTAGCAGAAGGCCAAATTAATGTGTCCCCCATGTGGGTCAGGCTGGTTCTCCAGTCCTGCTGCTGCTATGTAGGCAGCTAGTAAGGGCAAGAGTGGCACAGCTGCATTCTGGAGCTCAGCAGAATTTAGCTGGTCTCTGAAAGATTGCCCACTTTCAGAGCCATTTCCAAGGGAAATGTGTCCCTGGAAACTTTTGGTCTTCATTGCTTCCTCCCACATTCCTGACCCAGGACACTTTTTCTGGATCAGGTGGGATCTCCAGGACATTTGCCACAGGCACTCATGGGGATCTTACCTCAGAATGCAAGTCATGCAAAGTTTTAACAACTGCCCCTGCTTCTCTGGTAGGATAAGCAGATGCCAGAGGAAACAAACACAAGACTGCATTTCTGCTTTCTCTTTTATGCCTTTTTCTACACCCACAAATACATCACCCACAATAGTCCTTCAGAATTTCATGTGTTCATAGTTCTGTAGGCTGGCAACCCGACACAAGGAAGATAACAGAAGAAGGGAAGAGGGGGAGATGAACCCACAAATTACAGAAATTTCAGTACTTGGAAAATTACCTACAGCAGGAAACCTACCCCAACTTGGTGGCTTCCAACTACTATCCAGTTGCAATGCTCTCCATTCCTAATTTTTTAGGAATATTGAGTATAGGAATATTGAGGATATGCTGAAAGATGGGTGAAAAATGTGGTGATTTTAGGAAGCATCTGAAGAAATAAGCAGCACACTGGAGCATTTTTTCTGTCTTCCCCCCCTTTTTGGTGGGATAATTATACTTCTTTGCTCTAATAAAACAATTTCTTATTCTAATGTTGATTGATTTTAACAATTTGTTTAATTGATTTTCAAACTGCTGGCCCAATGGGAATTGTCTCATTTGAACGTATATTCACTATTAGATAATGAAAGGCTTCTCCAACTTAGGCATTTGGGAGAAGCAAGTTCTGATATGCAGCGATTGTCTCCTTATTCCCTGAATACCATGTTACCTTCAAAAGGCTTTCTCTTGTAGTTAAAATAGGGGAGATGCCCCCTTCACCTGTTGAAAAAGTCTGAAATTTGGTAATGAAATGAAATGAACAATCATGTGATCTTATTAGAATATATCCCTTTTCACTTTCCTTGCAGCAAGCCCCTTGAATGCAAATCATTAACTATTAGCACTTTTGAAGATAGCTATCATATTAATACATGGAAATTTTAAGTGACTGAAGTTTTGCCTTATTCCAAACTACCCAAAATTTTGCCATTTGATTCACACGTGAGCATTGCTTGGGCATGTATGCACTAAAACAGCTTGATCAGTTGTTGTAAGTAGTGTGAGTTGCTGTAATAGTGTTTCTAAGACAGGAAAGGTGAAGAGAGAAATGCTGTAACTTCAGGATGCCTGGAAAACATACCATCTTTACTGCTGAGATGAAATTAATGCATCTCCTGACCTGCTGATAGATGCTTTGATGTAATTTTAAACAGACAGGTAATGAAATTATTTTAAATGGTATATTATCACAAAACAACTTTCACTGTTCCATCACAGATTATAACTAGAAAAACACAGCTTGAGGTTAAGTGATAAATATTCAGTGATTCTTTTCATTCCCATATAAGTAATTGTCAACAGCTTATGTATTAATCTCAGCCTGTTATTTAGTTCTTCTCATTATTTACACTATTTGAGTACTTAAACTGATTATTGGGTTGTTCATACAGTAGCCCTTCAGTTCCCTCAGTCAATTATACCTTTATTGTATCTGATTTGTCAAAGTTGGTGTCACTGCTAATCTCTTAAATCCACATCAGTTCAGGAGCTCTGCATGTGCTTACTCTCTGGAAAAAGAGGGAATATGTGTGAGCAGGGCCCCACAGAAACACATGGATAGAGTAATAATTTTATTTGATTCCACCCCCTAAAAAGTATGTTCCTTTGGGAGGAGGAAATCACAAGTAAATAATCATTTTATTGTTGACAGAAGGATATTCATCTTCTGTATTATCCAATTTCATATTCCTTTACCAAAGAGAGAAATTTGTACAGCTTACTCTAGAATTCTGACAATCTTTACATTGTCTCTCTATCACTTATGTAGAACTGACACAAAACTATTCGGAAGCATTTTAAAAGTTTGATCTAATTGCAAATTATTCATTTCAGCATACAAACACCACTGCAGTAAAAGAATTTCCATGTTTTTTGTCCCCCTCCATTAATGCTTAAAATCTATACAAAAACAAGTGGAAAAGTGCAGTACATTATTGAGTGAGGTTACAGCTTTCTCAATTGGGTGCTAAATCTTAGCGAACCATCCAGAGGCTAGCGATGCTATTCTATTCTGCAAAGTGGGATTTTACTCAGACACACAGACGTAGACACAGACACGTGCATTTTCCCCCATTCAAAAATTAACCTACTTGCATAACAAAGACTACATTTTAGATACTAAAACTGCCCAGTGTCCCTGCATTCTAAATGCACTTCCCTTCCTGATACAGGTTTGATTCAATACCTTTATTTTGAGAAAGAAGGTAAAGCAAAAGATTCCCTTACCCTGTAAGGAGGGAAAACAGTTCGTTCAGCTACATCCAACAGGCTTTGTGCGTGCAGGCAGCATGAGTAATTCTTGGGCCTCACACAAAAGCAAAATAATTGGCTCTCAATGAAGAGATGTAAACATCCATCATAATGGCACTGGTACTGAAGCTGAAAGCTCTCTCAGCTGTTCTATGTACTCTGACTGGAGGATGATGTCACAAACATCAACTGGGTGTACTCTCATTGGCTTCTGTTACCTGGAATCATATCTTAACCCTAAACTGTCAGTTGCACATTTCAATGTGGATTGCTGTTCTTTTGAGGTGTGGGAGTGATACACAAGAACATTTCACCTTGATAAAGATGAGGAAGCAGGTACATATTAAGGAGGGAATGAAATGCCAAATTAAGTTGGTTAAATAATTAAAATATTTAATTAGAGCCTTTGGGAACTGAAACCCTATGATCTGCTTGCAAAAGAACAGTAATCATCAAAGTGTTATATAAAACATATGAAAGGAACAGATGACAAATGAAGCATGCAAAAGATTAGACCTTAATGGGTTTATATTGTCCCCTGTTATAATGCAGGCTTTCTAAGGCACATACATGCTTTGCTTCAAAAGACAGACGGATGCTTCCTGAAAGTATATTAATGGAACAGATATAAATCATGTGGAGGTGCTTAAATGACAATTTTGCCTTAACCTGGGAAAAGAAATGAGTTATAATTACCACTTACTATAGTCAAACAGGAATGAAAGGAAGAACAATGATTGTCTGGTATAAGGTGATTAAGAAATACAAACAAGTAAATAATATAAAAGGTCTCTGTGAATTTCAAGGCATATTATGCATTTTCTTTTCTTTTCTTTGGCAATTCTGGCTTTTTTTAAATAGCTTTTTTACTGAGTTTTATTCTGATTGTTCTAGACCCTGAGATTTTGATACAGGACAGTATACAAATAAATCAGAACAACTATCTTCACTTTTATTTGAAGTGAAGATCACATATAGAGAGGTGACATGAAAGAAAGGTGATTTGACTGAAGTTTATAAAATCATGCATGGTATTGGAAAGGTAGATAAATACTAGAACCAGGGGACAGTCTTTGAAGCTGATGGGCAGGAGAGTTAGGATGACAAGGGGAAATGTTTTTTCACACAACACGTTGTTCGTCTATGGAATTTACTACCAGAAATGGTGGTCACAGCAACCAGTCTACATAGCTGTAAGAAAGGGTTAGAGTAACACTTAGAAGATAGGTGTATCAATGATGTTTAGAATGGATGCCTAGCTTCAACCTCTAGATTGGAGAGATAGACAGTATGCACCTAAAGGCTGTTTACAGGGAATTGAGAACAGGTATGAGGAGTTTGCCCTCAACTTCTGCTTGAGAATGCCACTGTGTGAGATGGAATGCTGGACTAAATGGGCTGTGGCCTGCTCCAATTGGCTTCTCTTATTTTCTTATGTACATTAAAGTAGATTGTGGACAACAATTGATTCAAATAAAAATAATTCTGGTGCTCTCAAAACAGGTGTTCCTGGGCAACCTAATCTCTATTGAGATAAGATCTGCCCAACCCAAAGGGGGTATGCCAGGAAAGGGTGTGTCACAGAAGTATACCGACTAGATCACCAAAATAGCATAAAAGTAACAGAAATTAACTCAAGTTAACTGAAACAACATTTTGGCTGTTGGACGGATAGGACAACTTTTCAGTCAGTTTGCTCTCTGTCATCCTTTCTGACACATTTGTTATTATGGCAGTTTCTAATAGTAGTGGCTAACAGTGGAGATTTTGAATCTTTGGGGGAACTACAAATCTATTTTTACAGCTTTGTACATGGAACTCCTGAACAAGATTTTTGTGTCTTGAATTTTACACACTATGGAAAGGGTTAATGTGCAGTTACCTCCACAAATTTTACCTGCCACACAGAAAGGGGTGGCTTTCTGCATTCACCCTTCCATGGTCCAAACCAGGCCTGCTAGTTTGGTCCTTGGAAAGGTGTGGACGGTGGCATCTGCATGATAGTATTGATCCAGACCAGCCACAATCAGAGCCCCAAAGCCTGTGTTAACTCCAAGCACTCCAAAAAGCTAGGGATGAAGGTTCCTAGCTTCAGAGTTACTGGGGAACTCATTTTGATGACACACTTTGGTGCACTGCCAAAATGGGTTCCTGTATAGTTCAGAAGACAGAAGGTGCCTTTTTCATGCCTTTGATTTCTGGATTAGGCAATGCAGTTCTGTTGGTATACATAGACATTGAGGTCTACTAGTAATTCTGATTAAGGCCTTCCTGATCAACATTAGTCTCTGTCCAGCATAGACAAAGTGTACCAGTGGTGGGGGTACACCCACAGATCTACACTAACATGCAGATAGATGGGGCCCAGAAACT
This sequence comes from Aspidoscelis tigris stejnegeri, assembly GCA_023333525.1. Lineage (NCBI taxonomy): Eukaryota > Metazoa > Chordata > Lepidosauria > Squamata > Teiidae > Aspidoscelis > Aspidoscelis tigris. The sequence goes on along the minus strand of JALMGA010000005.1, from coordinate 45,251,127 downwards.
GACTATGGGGGACTCCTATTCTGGATTGCAGGTAATTGCAAAAAGGGCCAAAGCTGCATTTTCCTTAGTGTTTTTACTTCCCAGAATTCAACTTACAATTGCAGTATAAGTGGCACCACTGATATAAACGTGCTTAAGAAGTTTTATTCTGTGACTAGGATGAACAGAATTAATGCACTAGAAAGGAATAAAGCTTGTGCTGAATAAAACATACAGCACCTTAATCTACTTCTAAATATAAAGTTTCTTATATGTATTTGTTCTCTGAGAGGAATAGCCTTGAGATTCAAACAGTAGGAACGGAAAAAAAATATTATAGGAGTTTGGAAATAAACTTGATAAACAGTGCTGGCTTTGCCTCGTGGTCCTCTTACAAAGTTGTACAGACTCAGGAGATTAAATTCCAGAGACTTAATAAACAGCAGCTCTGTGCTGCGATTCAGACACTTGCCTATTAGTCAAAATGTACTTTAGGCCAAAGTGAAAAATCTTGCCCCATTTATTTCTCTTCAAAACGGGGGCATTTAGATGGGAATATATATAGGAGGAAAAAAATTCATTGCCATGCAAAGTGACATAAAACTGAATTACAGATAAGAAAGATGGATTTGGACAATGGGAATGCCAACTTTTGGGGATTTTGTGATTAATGGTAAAGGCAAGGCTCAGTAATTGCTAAGGAGATATGAGCCACGAGTAAAAGAATTATTTATGAAGTAAAATCTGCTTAGGCATATCACATGTATAAATTATATTTCTCTGAAAATTTAATGCTAAAAATAGTTAAGATCAAACAGAGAGCACTCATGATGGAAAATCTCACTGTGTGGTTTGCTTCGCTCAGCCACAGTTTCAAACTCTTTATCTAGGGAGGTTCAGCATGAAGAGCACCTGTCCTGCTTAGTTATAATACTTACATATGCTGCTATGGTGCCTTCTGTTTAAGGTGGCTTTACAATTTCCTAAGAATAGAATCATAGAATCATAGAATCATAGAATGGTAGAGTTGGAGGGGACCTCCTGGGTCATCGAGTCCAACCCCCTGCTCAAGGCAGGATCTCCTAAACCATCTCAGACAGATGGCCGTCCAGTCTCTGCTTGAAGACCTCCATCAAAGGGGAACCAACCACCTCCCGTGGCAGCCTGTTCCACTGGTTGATCACTCTTACTGTTAGAAATTTTTTCCTAACATCTAAACTAAATCTTTTCCCCTGCAGTTTCACCCCATTGTTTCTAGTCCTTTCTTGAGAGAGTGAGAACAGGGCTGATCCCTCTGCCCTGTGACAATCCTTGAGGTATTTGTAGACAGCTATCATGTCTCCTCTCAGTCTTGTTTTTGATAGACTAAACATTCCTAGTTCCTTAAGCCGTTCCTCATAGGACATGGTTTGCAGACCGTTCACCATCTTGGTAGCTCTCCTTTGAACCTGCTCCAGCTTGTCAGTGTCTCTTTTAAACTGGGGTGACCAGAACTGGACACAGTACTCCAGATGAGGTCTGACCAAGGTAGAGTAGAGGGGGATAATAACTTCATGTGATCTGGACTCTATGCTTCTCCCAATACACCCCAGGATTGCGTTTGCCTTTTTTGCAGCTGCCTCGCACTGTTGACTCATGTTCAGTTGATGATCTACCAGGACACCCAAGTCTTTTTCACATGTGCTGCTGCTCAGCCGAATTCCTCCCATTGTATATGTGCTTTTTTCATTTTTCTTGCCCAGGTGCAGAACCTTGCATTTTTCTTTGTTAAATACCATTTTATTAGTTGCAGCCCATTGTTCGAGTTTCTCTAAATCTTTTTGAATCCTCTCTCTCTCTTCTCTGGTGTTTGCAATCCCCCCTAGCTTTGTGTCATCAGCAAATTTGATCAGTTTCCCTTCAACTCCCTCGTCCAGATCGTTTATAAAAACATTAAACATAACTGGGCCCAGGACAGAACCTTGTGGTACTCCACTTGACACTTCCCTCTTAATACTCAAAGTGTCTTTCTGTGCTTACCTTTCTCAGGCAGTCTAGCAGGACTGGTACATCCTGGAGCAGTTCCAGCAGCTAGACTACTCCTACTGTCCTGGAACAGGCTGTTTGCATTTGGGTGATTGTTCCAGGACAGCCTATGCCAAGATTAGATCGTATGATCTTTGGAGCTAGCTGCCATGTTCTCCAATGGATCAAAATGGGCTCCATTGCTGAACTGGCCCATTGAGGCAGGCACTTTTCCATGTGCCTCCTGGTGTTCAGTGTATTACAGCTTGGATGGGAATACTAAATGCCACATCCTACCACTTCTACACTCTATTGAGCTTGTGTGTATGCAAAAACTTGCACATGCATAGGCATAGGCAGGCAACCTTAGCCAAATCATGCTAGCTTTGCTTGATCTTTCATTCAAGTTATTTGTTGTCATTCCCAGCAATATTACTGAATTTCCTTTGAGCTTCATGTGGCCATGGCTTTACTTAGATGAACCACTGAAAGCTTTACATCTTTTTGTGCATTCATTGTAATGGCCTTAATGATAAGACTGGTATGTATGGCTGCATCTACAAACAGGGAATGGTCCATCTCAGTAGCAGGTGTGATGGGAACCACAGCAGAAGGCAGGGGTTACATTGGTCACATGGTATAGCTCCCAGCTTCAAAAATCTCACAGCTGCAGGTTGTTACCTGTGTGTTGGTCCAGCAATGGGTCTTGAAGTTTGCTATTTTTGGTCTGATGTTAAACTGAGCCATGCAAAAATCACCCCTGATAATTTCTCTCCTTTGTCAGCACTGACAGAGGTGACTGAGAATATGGTCCAGTAATGGAGTCGTTTTTCATATCATGCACACAAGATTCCTCTGAGAGTGGATTTCCCATACCAGGGCATGATGTGGGCAGGAATGTTTGCCCATGAAGACCAAAGGGTTCTCAGGAAGTTGCAGCCTATGAGACAGTTCATTTGGGGGCGCAACCACCCAAACCTAATGAAGTACCCTCTGTGCAAATTTGAGGCCATAAAGACATATTCTTCCTGCAGTTGCCTTACTCAACTCAGAATCACAGCAATGGGTGTCCTTTCCTCATTCAGGGTTTCATAACACCAAAGATGTCTCTCTTTTTTAATTGGATTGAATGATATACTACATAAGCACAGAGTTGAGAAATGTAGTTATTCACAGCATGGAAGCAGTTGCTATGGGTGATCAACCAAGATCTGTTTTAGAAAAAGTCTTAAATGTTCTGATATTTAGCTTTCTTTATTCAACACTGAGAAAAAATACATAACACAATGCAAACGAAGGTAAGAAAATTTACCATTGTTGTCAAAAACTGCTACAGTACTAAATCGCAGGCTTACATATCTTCCTGACGTTTTGAGAAATGACAGTTTATACTCGGTACAATGGATATATTGATAGATGCAGAGAAAAAGGCTGCCCAGTTGAATCCTAACAGCTGCTTTCTCAACAACAAGCATTCCCCATCCAGCCCTTCATACCAGTCCCACAAAATGCTGGAAGTAGAATGCTGGGAGCTGTAGTTTCAGGAACATCTAGAAGGCTGTAAGTTGAACAGTCCTTAGCGAGAACAAAGCAAAATGAAACAGAGATCTCTTGATCATCATCAGTGCAATTTGCAACTAGCAGTGCATGCTTAGAATTGACTTTCCAACATTTCAGCTGCTGGAACAGACAGAAAAGAATCCAAGATAATAATGACTGCTGAAGCTATGTATCTTCTTTATACCATGTGTGCTAAATCATTTTTTTAAAAGCTGCCAGCTATTTTATTCAGTTGACCGCTTGAGTGAAAAGCAAATGTTGGCATACTTAAAATAATTCCGAAAATAGTTAAGCCCTATTATCCTAGGGTTTTTTTTTTAAAAAAAATAAAAATAAAAATAGGAAGTGCTTGATCTTTTGCATTAAACAAATACTTGCTCCTTTTCTGGCATGATCGAGTGTAGAGGCACTTCCTGTGCAGGACAGTTTTTCCCAGACTCCATGGAAAAGAGGCCAATCTGTGGTCCTCTCCTACCAGAATCACTTCCGTTTACAGTACTGTGCATGTTTTAGACAGGTGTGCGGAAAATGTTGCAAAGTAAGAATGCTTTCAAATGCTGTTACTCTCAGACTTCACAGTTTGCCAGCTAACCATGCCATTGGCCCATTTGTAGAAGCATTCCAAGCAAAGAGTCTCACAAAAGGAGGAGGAAAACCATAAGAAAGAGCACGATGCTTGTAATATTCTTTGTAAAGTAGCAATGTGCTTTTTACACCTTACTAGCATAGCAGCTGGAGAAGATGTCTGAGGGGTTTCACTTAACACAGGAAATGTAGGTCTTCTCAAATAGTGTGTGTTGGGGGAGGGTTTCAATGAACACAGGATAGGTAGGTCTCCTCAAATAGCTGGGAAGGAGTGGGGGGAACAGGGGCACTGATGACAAGTGACACATAGAGTTCTTTGAGCTCTTCATAAATTGTACTGTTTGAATGCTCTAAGGAGTACTTATGACAACTTGAATGAGTGTGGATCCATGCAGATGGCACAGTGGTCTAGTAAACTCAGTACAGCATAGGGAGCCGAGTTGTGCACATCATGCCTCCTTAAAGGATGCTCAAAGAATTGTAAATGCACTAGGGATGTACACAACTATTTGTAACATTTGTTATTCATATGAATTTGGACATTCGCGCACAAATTGAATGTTACAATATTCATACATTCATATTTGTATGAATATGAATGTTTCTGGATATCTGAATACTTCAGATATTAGTTAACTTGGGAGGTGGGAAAGCAGCTGCACCAGTCACATCTGCAATGAACCTAGAGTGAATTTGATATGGATTGAGAGTGTATTAAAAGTAGGGATGTGCACAAATATTTGAAACATTCAAAATTCGATCGAGTTCGTTCAAATTTGGACATTCGAATTCAATTCAAATGTCTATAAATTCAAATTTAAACATTCAAATGAATTTTGAATTTTTGAATCTATTAGCTCGAATGATTCGGACATTTGTAAGTGTACGGATGTGTACACAATGCATACTTGCCTATTCACATCTTTCCCACATCTGTACACATTTGTACGAATCTGTATGGGACAAAAACGGGATGGATGTGTATGGAAGCACATGGATGCATATGGATGCAAACGGATACATACAGGCACATATGAATGTTCTCGACATTTGTATGTGCAAATTCAAATTGAAAATTCGCAGAAATAGATTTGAATATATTTGATTCAAATCAAATGGGGACACATTCAAATTTAAGATTTGAATTGATTTTAATTTTGGGGCATTCAATTCGAATTGAACTGAATCCTGAAAATTGCATTTGTGCACACCCCTAATTAAAAGTGGATTCAGGGCAGATTTGGCACTTTCAGAGCAGATTTTTAACAGAATACATATTGGATATGTATTTTGGATACGTATCTGATATGTATTTGCTCATATCTGATACGTATTTGTTTGTATCCAATACGTATTCGTTCATACCGGATATTCATATGAATTTGTACTAATACATTCATATCAAATAGAATTTTACTACATTCAGAAGGGTCTATTCATAAGAATCTGAATTTTCTAACATTTGATTAATTACAAATCAAATGCCAAACACATTCGTGCACGTCCCTAAAATGCACCATGTGGATCCAAATTCCTACCTTTTTATCTTTCTTCCTTGTTTGTAAAGAATAGAGAAATAAGGAACTAGACAAATATATCCAACCTTAACCAATTTCTCTATCCAGAAATCTAGTCTGGTTTGGGATGCTTTGAAAAGGTAGCATACATCCTTCCAATATGGGAGCTGACCATTAATTTAAACTTTCAGTTTGCTCAAAGGCTGGGTTTTTTAGTTCTTCCACGTATCTATTGTTCCAGGACATTTTTCCATTACTATATTACTACTACCAAACTTTATGGACTTTAATCTGTGTGGCAGCCATCACCTTTAAGCTATTACTGACTCACTTTTTAATGTGTGTGGATACAGCCAAGACAAAACAATTCGGTTAATTTAGATGATGGATTTGCCAAACCATCATCCTCAAGGAATCTTCAGCTATACTTCCCACAAGGATGGCAAAGTGTACGTAGATCAACCAGAAGTTTATTCTAAGAATAGTAGTTACCCATTTGGACAAAGTTTTTTCTACTTTTAAATTTCACGACTGAAAATTATGTGGAATGAACAGAATATGTTTGGAAATACAAGATCTTAAAATAAATTGATTTTGACAGATTCATCCTTCCCTAGATTGAACATACTGAATTACAGCAGTATAACTCCTATTATGGGCAAGGTCTTCTATTTAATCCTGCCTGGCATACATAGAAACATACTGTAGCGTGTTAGATTTCCAGTAGAATGAAGCCACTGTTGAAGAACATACTAGCCTCTTTTAAACTGAGGCTGGTGAAATCTTTCACTTCACTGAGCTGCTATGGGACGACTCCCAACCTCCTGTGAGCCCTGTTTACTATCAAACTCCTCCAAGGGCACCTATAAGCTATAAATTAACACTACATTCTGAATTATTTTTATTATTCACCTGCTAAAAGTCTTAATAGTTCTAAAAAAGAATAAAAATGTGTGATTCTGAAATATTCCAGTTTTAATGCCCATCATACCTTCAAGTGAAACACATGTCTACAGTCATATTCCCAGATGAGGGATTTCATTTTATTTTTTGCAGTGTTTACATTTAATATGAGAATGTAAGAATGGATATAGCAGCACAGTCATTGTGTACATTCTGTACTTTCATAATTCTTTCATAAGATGGGGCATATTCTTGTTGTGTTGAACATTTAGACCAAAATATTGCCAGTGCAACTTGAATATTCCTTCCTATCAACAATTTCTGTAGCTTTTGCCAGCTTTAGATAGTTTTCTTTGAACATCTATCTAACCTTTTAAAAAGAATTTGCTTTTAAAAATCTGCCTTCTTAAAATAAGCATTTCCCTTCTTTCTTTATGGGTGTTTTTCCACTGTCACTAGAAGTACCCATTAAGTACCCATTAATGGGTATTTAATGGCATTTTTGTACCCATTAATGGGTACTTAATGGGTACTTCTAGTGACAGTGGAAAAACACCCACATTTGATCCTATTGTACAGACACCTCCAGCCTGCAGAACTGGACTTGGTAATTCCCATACAGGTTGAAAATATAGGCTGATGGACCAGCAGCAGGCTGAGCCCTTGTATCAGACCAGAATCCATCTTTGTTCACCACCTTCCATGCTGGTAAAATACCTTGCATTATGGCTTCTACTGCTATATCTGTATGCTGTCTGAAGGCAGCCTAAATCTCATAAGAAATTGCCCACATGAACTTTTGAAAGGACTCCAGCAGCAGTAGAGGTCTATGAAGAGTGCAGTTGGGCAGTTTGGGTGCTTTATTTACTTCAACCACACACCCCAAGAAATTAATATTTTCTGTTTTATTATTCAATCTTGTTAAGAACAGTGTTAAGTACATTTTAAAGATCTTCCCTTTTTATTATTTTAATCAACAGAAGAATGACTACCTTCTTTTAATGAATATATGAAGAAGGCATGAATTAAAGTTATGTGAATATTCCACACTAAGTTTATATCTTTGCCAAGAACTCAAGCCTTCATATTTTCTATACTTCATATTTTTCCATAAACAGTTAACAATATAGGCTACAGAAAGTGTCATATGTGCATATGACACTTTTAAATTAACTGTAACTTATATCATTTTTGTTGTTGGTTTATGTCTTTTATTATTATTTTTAACACATGCTGCTGTTCCATTCTATTTGACCTTAATTAGTATAATTGTTAATCGCTTTAGAATTGCATGCCATCTTAATCATGCAGTTACATCTTTTTTGACAGAAGAAAAATGAAGGAGCATCTGGGAGCTATCTATTAATAGTCAGGCAACAGAAAGGTACAGAAACTTAGCGCTTTTATTGTTAGAATATTGGGTCTTATACAGTGTAAGTAATGAATGACTAGAGCATTTCAAAGTGGAGTTCAGTGATCTCTCTAAGGATATGAAGGACAACAGAAGTGCAGATCAATGTAACCAGACAATTAGTATCATTAGGAAGTGGTGTGGCAAGAAATAGGGACATCATTAGGAAGTGGTGTGGCAAGAAATAGGGACCTCTTCACCTAAAGTTATGTTAAGAAGCAATTTGTCAATCCACTTTGCACAGGCAATGATCCATTGATTTTAAGTTTTGAAATAACCACTAACTGGTTCATAATCCTGAGAAACATACTTTTCCCAAAGTGGTGCCTATCTTGATGCAGTGATATTTTATTTTAGAATTTATATCCTACCCTTCATTGAAAGATCTTAGGTTGAGTTACAATAAAAAAAACTAAAATATAAAAAACATTTAAACATATTTAAGATATAACCCTCCCTCCCATGTACTCTCCCATTTGCATAAAGAAGGTATGTATTTTACCATGGTGCTTCTGTATATTGTTCAGATTTGTAGGGGATTAAATGTCACAATTGGACATAGTCCAGGGGAGGCATCCAGAGAACTGTCTGAATAGAAATCCCTGATATAGTTCAGTGTGAAGCCTCTTCCTAAAGTAAAGAATAAACCCAGCAGTAAATACTAACTGCCTCCCAGGATCTGCCTTGCTCTATCCAGAGCTCAACAGCCCCTGCAACGTGCCTTCTAAACCCCAGGTATGCTCCGAGATCTCCTCCTATCTGAGAGGCAAGACCTCTCTTTCTATCCCCTGCCTCTTCCACTGAGAGCATGAGGCCTAGAAGCCTGGAGAGTTCAACTAAACTCCCCACGATCCCCTTCTTGGCAAATCCACAGGACGAGAGACCTTCAGAGCCCTGGACTGCTGGTTTATATACTAATAGATCCAGCTGCTCGGATAGGCGTGTATTGGTGCTTTTTCACTGCAACTCCTCCCTTCCTGTTAATCAAACTGCAAAATGCCCAGGAAACAAGTCCACAGCTACAGCTTCCTTATTGAAACTCATTTCAATCTGGCTTCAGGCCAGGTTACAGCATGGGAACCACCTTGGTCGCCCTGGCTGATGACCTCCTCTGGGAGAAAGACAGGCCGAATGCTGGACCTCTCAGCGGCTTTTGATACCATTGACTATGGTATCCTTTTGGAGAGGCTACAGAATTTAGGAGTTGGAGGCAGCGCTTGGCATTGGTTCTGCTCTTACCTCCAGAGCCGATCTCAGATAGTGGTTGTGGGAGATATTGATTTGACACCCTGGGAACTCACGTGTGGGGTTCCCCAGGGATCAATCCTATCTCCCATGTTATTTAATATCTACATGAAGCTGCTGGGAGAGATAATCAGGAGATTTGGAGTGCAGTGCCATCAATATACAGATGATACCCAGCTCTATCTCTCTGTGCCATCTGAATCAGGAGAGGCAGTCTAAGTGCTTTTCAGGTACCGGGAGGCAGTAATGGGGTGGATGGGGGCCAATAAATTGAAGCTGAATCCAGACAAGACAGAGGTGCTGTGGGTCACAGGCTCTAGGGTCTGTGTAGTTGGGAGATACCCTGTCTTTGATGTAGTTGCAATACACCGGAAGGGCAGGTGCATAACTGGGGGTACTCCTGGACTCCATGCTGATGCTTGAAGCTCAGGTGGATGCCGTGGCCAGGAGTACCTACTCCCAACAATGGCTGATGCGTCAACTGAAGCCTTTTTTGGACAGAGATGACTTGGCCACAGTTATCCGTGCTCTGATAACCTCTAGACTGGACTATTGAAATGCACTCTACATGGGCCTGCCCTTGAAGATGGTTTGGAAGTTGCAACTAGTGCAAAATGCAGCCATGAGGATGCTGACTGGGACAGCTAGTCGGATGTACATCCCACCAGTCTTAAAATAATTGCACTGGCTGCCAGCTCACTACCGAGCCCAATTCAAGGTGTTAAATCTGACTTACAAAGCCCAAAATGACTTGGGCCCTAAATATTTAAAGGAACGCTTTCTCCCCTACTGACCTGCCTGTGCCTTAAGATCTGGAGGGGGCACCCTCCTGGTTGTCTTCCACCTTCAGCAGCTAGGCGGGTGGGCACCCGGGAGAGGGCCTTCTCAGCAGTGGCCCCAGGCTCCTTCTCTGTTTATGTTTAGGAAGGTAGTGAAGACACACATCTTAACTGATATTGTGCTGTTTTTAACATGTTGGTTTTTAAATGTTGTGATGGTTATTATTGTTTTGATTTAGTTTTTTGATAAGCTGGATTTTAAAGGCTGTTACCCACCCTGAGACCTTTGGGTATACAATGGGATATAAATATATATAAAAAATGTCAACTACACTTTGAATTCATATAAAGAGTCAAAGAGATCTTTGGGTTTGGTATTCAAAGAAATAATGGCTCTATGTAAGTGAGAAAGCTGTATGAACTGGAAACAAAAACGTCATATCTAAGTGTCCAAAATTCCTTTTAAAATGTATCTTCTTGAAAGTTTCTCTATTGACTTTAAGTCCTGTCTCTCCAGGTATCCAGTGTTGTGGATCTCATGTAACAAATGGACAGTCTTACTCACCAGGTGGGTTTTATCCTTCTCTGACTGATCTGGCAAACAGAATAGATTGCTCATGGCACTTTTCTCACACCACACTGGGAGAAAGAAACACGTCACTGTAGCTGTAAATTATGGATGAAATGCTACACTCCCTTATGTTTTTGTATATGGCAGAACAACTGAGAAAGATAAGAGGTTTCTGGTTGTTTTTGTTGCTGTTTTTAGGTAAATACATTAAATTTTTGACACAGTATTTCTCAATTTTCTACCCTCAAATAAGCCAAGCTTAATGTGTTTGCTTATTTCTAATTATGATGGAGATAAATGAATTTTGATTAGAAATTTGCTGAACTTGTTCTTGTTATACTCAGTTTGCAGTGAACACATGTTTGAAGTATTCATCCTCAAATGGAACAACCCCCATGTTCAAAATGTTTGCATTCCAACTGAACATGTGAAACATTTGACAATCTGTTTGGCAGGACAGTACCTTTTTAAAAAGGCATATTCTCTATTTTGCTCTCAGTCACTCGCCATTTTTGAAAGAGCTTTACTTGTTGGTTATTGTGCTGCCTTTTGCAATTGGGTGATTCAAGTTCCAAGGGTTGCTTTTATAAAGGTTGTTGGTACTCGCTTTATGTTCTGCTCCTAGGAAAACTGGTACAGCAGTAGCTGTTTTGGGAACCAGGAGGGAGGGAGAGTTCAAGGGAGGGACTTTGAGAGCATGAAAGAACAAAATGAGCTGTGTTATTCCCTTTTATCTCACATGAATTTTTTTGGAGAAAAGGATGCTGCAGTTTGTGAGTTTCCTACAAGAAAGAGGGTTGTTGCTGGTCTGGTTCTCTACTTTAATCTGACTCTCTTCTTGTTCTGCTGTGCTTGGCTTTGTTCTGTGCCAGATGCTTTATCTAATCTATCTGTTATCTTTCCTCCTCCTGTACCTACTTTTATTTGTTTTGTTTAGGGATTTGGTGAGCAGAAGTGGTGTTAGTTAGAGTTAGGCTCTCTGGGTAATCTGGGGGTGTTCTTAAGATCTTGGTTCTTGTAGCTCTTGGTTTTGAGTCCTTTGGGGTAACAGATGGTCTTTCAGCAGCTAGAAGAGCTCCATAATGTTTCTTTTTGTTTTCCTTTGCTCTGGGTTTATAAAAATTCAGATTAGTCTCCAAAGGTTGTGCCACTCATCAGAGTCTTCCTGTCACACCCCCAGACCTACATGCCAATTTTGGAAGCTGCCACTTAAATATGTGCACGTTTGGCCCTGCTAACTCAACTCACAGGGTGGTTTTGTCAGTTTTCAGTTACAGTGTCCAAAACCAGCACGTGGGTCCATGGGGGTGACAGACAGGTCCCAGCACACAAGGCTAAATTATTATCGTTAATAATGACAATGATTTGAAATCACTTATCAATGTTGGAAATGTAAAAATGTTACTGGAACAATGTATCACTTATGGTGGACTTGCCAGAAAGAGAAACAGTTTTGGTATAGGATACATAAGGAAATGCAGACAGTGCTACAAGTATGCCTAAGATGGAAATTTGAAATGTTTCTGCTTAGTTTGATAGATAAAGATTTAGATTAATGGTTGGTTTTAATACAATATATGGTGAAAGCACCATATTGATTGATCAAGATGATGTAACTAGGAGAAATAAACAAATTAACTGATAAGAGACTTGTCAGTAGAAACGTTTATTAAAAACTGGTGACCTTTCATTGACCATTTACAGAGACAAGAAAACCGTGAATAGGAGGTTTCACAGACCAACATGAAAAAGACAAAAGGAAAGAAGAAAATGGAAAGATACTTTGCAAAACTGGGATTTTTAAAGAGTTATTTAGCAAGAATGAGACAGGAAGTCAAAAATATGTTGAAGAGGATAACAAATATGTAATTTTAACTATCTTTTTACATTTTATATTTTATCTTACCCTGAGAAAATCAATAAAATAAAGATGATGGTGGTGGTCATGATGGAACAAATGAGACATTTAAACAAAATAATCATAAAAAAATAAGGTTGCATCCAATTCTTCTAAGACTTAATCGAGGTCTTTCTGGAGCCTCCCAGACTCAAATGCTAATTTTGTTGTCTCCAGCTTAAACTTCATGGATCTACCACAAACCAGATTTAGTAAATCCAGATCTATTCTAAACCAGATTTAGTAAATCCAGATGTAATAGATCCGGATTTCCAGCGGTAAGTGCGGAAGCACCCTCAGTCATCTATTCATATTGACATAACTCAATTGGTTGTCATGAAGTTCTCTACCTCCTTGGTGTGCTGAAGATCTGAGAGCAATGAAGCAGGAAAGTAAATTGGTGGAAAACAGTGAAAACTGTCTTCAGGTTCAAATGTTAGTTAGCACTTGTTACAGAGACTGTTCTTGGAAAATGCTGACATTAATTCTCACCCTCTATCACTGTCTTTGGGAACTGCTGTAGCTCAGTGTTAGGGGAAACAGTGTGGAAAGAAAAGGATTTCCACTTCAAACTCCAGCCTCTCTCCAGAAACAGACTATAGCAAACCACTTCTGTGTACATGCCAAGAAAACTACAGAGATGCCCATGAGGGGGCACCCTTATAATCAAGCTTGAGTCGGATATGACTCAATGATACCCAACAACAACAGCAACCACTGTTTTTACAGAGCCAAATAGCAGACCTAGCTTATTAGGAAGGTGAGAGCACACAATGATATATGTGCCAAAATCTTCAAAGATAAGGTCCCATTGGCATCTGTTGGGCATCTGTAAATACAGAAATTTGGAACACATGGAATTGTGGCTGAATTAAAGAATTTTGTTCAAAAGTTCGTTTGAAAACAGTTTATGCATGTGCCAAGAGCACAGCCTGGTCTTGGCTGCATCCATGAAAAATATAGCTTTAAAGTGAGTAGTAGCATGCTGATACTAATGTACCCATCCTATCTCTTATCTAGGTAAAAACTGTTCTACAGATAGAGTGTGGGCCAAGAATGTTGGTAGCAAGAATCGTCCGTAGTCTATTCTGGCCTTTGTCTGAAGAAGCAGCTTCCCCTCTTCACTTTCAGGCACTGTTCAATTTTTGTTTTGTTGTTGTTGTTGTAACCAGCCCTGGGTCAGGTATAGGGCAGGATAAAAATGCAAATGCCAGGGTCTAGTGACATTTCACCTGGCTGAATTCTGGGGCCACCGGGAAGTGAGGCAGGTGGGCAGGGACTCCCCCCCCATGCCACCTTGTCTCCCATCTGTTTTCCAGCTCTGGCAGCTGAAAGGGAGAGAAGGGATCCCCTCCATGCTTCCTCACTTCCCATCTATAAAAGCGGCAGTAGTGACTAGGAGGGGGCTCTGTCCATCAAAGCAGACAGAGCTGCCCACTTCCCTGGAAGGGCCTAAGATTCACGGCTAAGGCAAAGGCTCCCTATATTTGCCCCCTCCTTTGCACAAAGACAAAAGTTTTTCTCATCTTCAGTATGAAGCGAATGGGAGGGGGGAGCCTTTGTGCACAGTCCTAATTGATGGATAATAGATGTATCAATGGCTACTAGAATTGGTGCCTAGATGCTGTATTCAGGTCGGAGAAAAGGCCATTCGCAGGGAATCCAGAGCGACTGAAGGTTTTGTCTTTGTCTTCTGCTTGAGATGCCCAGAACCGGCAGACTACTGTGCGAGACAGAATGCTAGGCTAGATGGGCTATGGCCTGATCTAGCACGGCTCGTCTTATGTTCATATATTTACCACCAGTTTATAATTATACTGCAGATAATTTTTACAAGTAATGCTAAATGCATTGACAAAATTCCGAAAGAAAAAGATACAGACACAAATCCCCAAACAAGGATATAGCTACTATAGTTAAAGAGACTGATTAAATCCAGGAAAGAACATGTGAATATAATCTTTGTTTGGGCTCTTTGATTTAAGACTACATTACTGTAAAAGCAATCTCAGTTTTCTGTAACAGTCCTTTTTTCCTCCAAATAGTTCAATGCATATTCCATTCCCCTCCCTAGAGGCTGGTTTTGGCTCATTCGCCTGATCCCAGCCAAGACCAGTATGGTAGATGGAAGTTTATGTCAAGAATCATCTGCTCCTCTATGACCCCATTCCAGCCTAACATTAGAAAGCATGAATGAAAGTTCCCCATTTGCCAAAGTTGTGGGCTGAGGGATTACTGCAGCATGCCCAAAACTGTGCCTTCCAGGGGTTATTTCAGAAAGACCAGTGAAATAGTGCTGGACTCCATGTACCACTAGGGCCAGTCCATCCATCAACACAGTGGACAGCTGGGGGAGTCTGCTTCCAGGAAGCTTGAAAGACCAGTTTAAAGTGGTCTCCTGTTGGCTTGATCCCTGGTCCCACTTTCACGTTCACTGCCAACCAGCTGCTGGTGTCACATAAACAGCCATCCCAGGACTGCTGTAACATGTGGATTCCACATTCTTCTATGGCAGCTAGCACAATTCCCAGGGATAGTGTGGATGTTGCTTCAGTGTGCTTTCACACCTGGGTGGGGATTCAAACTCAGGAATTTCCCTCTTCTGGTGCATCATTCTAGCTACTATCATATACTATGACACCTCCATACAGTTTCCTTTAATGGTAGAGAACATAAAGTACAAACAAGTATTATCTCTACTACAAGTTGTCCCTGCTAAAATTTCCTCTTCTATTCAGATGTTAGAAGCAAATTAAGCAAAATGAATTTTTTTTGGGGGGGGGGATTTAACCACCAAGAGACAACTCTCAGACCAAAGACTCTTAGGAGAGAGGGGAGAAAGCAGACTTCCATAATAAAAGCATCACGGAGAACTAGTATGTCCTTACTGTAATTTAAGTCCATAGGGAAAGAAATTCAGCTGCAATGTATATGAGATTGTGACACACCTATCTATAGATCTACACACTACGTTGACTGCTTAGCTCTCATCTGAAGTGAGGCAGCCAAGAGTAACAGGAAAGTTATTCGGTTGGCTGATACTTTCTAATGAGAACTTGAAGGAGTGGGGTAAAAGAGCTGTTTATTTCAAATTGATACCACAGATGACTTGTGGATGAGAAATATGAAGTGGCAGAAGTGATGCAGCATAGCTGAGGGTCTCAGATTTATCTGCCTGAGTTGAGACTTGGTCCATTCCGAACAAGTAAGCCAAATATGCTACAAAAGGTTAGAGGAGAGTTATCAGAATGATAAAAAGTCTGGAAAACAAGTCATGAAGGTCCCATTCCCATGGGGGTTTTATTGAGCTTTGAAAACATTCTAAAACTCCTTTAGCCCGACTAAAAATTTGCTCCCTGCATTTTCCAAGGAGTAGATCACCCAAAAACACATTTAAAAAACCCTCAAAAAAACAGCTCTTGCTCCTGTTTTTGCTTTGGGAACTGTACCACAGTATTGGGGGGAATCACGTCTTTAGTGTTGTCCCCCCTAATAGCCTTCTGTCCATGTCTGTCGCCTTTGTGGGTGCATCATTATATGGATGGAGTTTCACTCTTGGGGTGGGTGGGTAGAGGGGGGCACATTATGGTTGATAAATTTCTCTTGCCCACTGCTGGGTGCAGAGCATGGGCTATATCTAGGCTTAGGGGGGTGATTTTGCGCAACACCAAAGCATTGTGGAATCAATCACCTCGGCCATGGGGGATCGCTAATCTGAAATTACACAGTTGCACAAAAGAGGCTGGGAATGCGAATCAAAAGGTGGACTGGAATTCCCCACCCTCGGCCACATCATGATGTTAACCACAGGACCCAACCCAATCAGAGAGAGGGGTGGGAATCCCAACTAGCAAAGGGCAGGAAGCAAAAGATGCTGGTTCCCCAATGCGTTTTATGGAGCGTTTTCAGTCGGAATGGCAAAATTCAGGTTCTATACATTTTTATACATTTTCAGTGTAATCAGGCAGAATGCATGTTTGCCTCAAATTTAGGTTAATTTTATATTTTAAAAGTCAAATGGGATCATGACCAAAGAGGAATACTTAAGAAAGGAGTTATAGTCATGATCCCATGTACATCTAAAAGTATGTCAGCTTCAAGAGGGGTTAAATTTCCTTTCTATTACTCACAAGGGCAGGACTAGATACTAGAAAAAATAAGAAGAAAATCAGGCTGCATTTATGCATGGACCAATGACTTAATACCCCACCAGGAAAAACACTGAGAGTAGGATGTTCAGATGACCCTCCCAGCACTTCTTTAACAAGGGAAGGAACAAGGTGACTCAGTAGCAAAGGAGTTGGCTTTTCTACCCCACTTTTCTCATGCCTTTAAGGGGATTCTGTGCTGAACTGAGGGGCTACTAGAACATGTGCAGCAGGGCCACCTGTCATGGTGGGTAGAAATTCAACTTCTTGTATATGCGCCAAAAACTCCCACAAGCTGATCCAAAAGACAGCTCTGTACAAGGCATCTGTCAAGGTCCAAGCTATGGCACGAATGCTTCCCTCTCCAAACTGAATTGAGAGGTGGTGCTGTGTGAAGATGGCCTCGGCAGTTAATTCTGCCACGCTAAAAATGTTTTTAAATAATTTGAAATAGTTTCCCAGATTTCTGTACTGATGAAGGACTTGTTGGTGGATAGTCTTCTAGATTCATCTCAAGTGCCGCTGCTACTTCTCTGTTGCACAAGACTTCTGATCCATAGGATCCTGTTGCCCCAGAAATTTTGGATTCTGTGGCTCTTTTGCACAGGGCATCTGCATGCTAGTGTGGACAATAGCACACACACATCATGACACTGCACCCACATTTCACAAAGCAGTGGAACAGGATACAGCAGCAAAATGTCTCCACATCCTGTTCCTACTCAAGTCTGCAATGAGGCTAACACCCATATTCTAAACTATAGAGGGTGTACAGACAGCATACCCCTGTAGGCCAGAATATACTGAGGGCGGGGGGCTTTTTAGTGACACTCTAAGAAACACTGCTAGAAATGACACCGAAGTGGTGTGCTATTGCAAAGGGCCCTTCTGGAAACTGCAAATGTTCTGCTTCTGAGGGCCCTTCAAAGGTAGTGTTGGAAACTGGGCTGTGTCAAACTTACAAGTGTAAACAGCACTTGAAGTAGGCTACTTGTAGCCCGCTACCACACGGCTCTTACTAACTAATATCTTCCATATCTGCTGTGCCTCTCATTAAGGCTAAACCATAGCAAATTTCCTGAATTTATTTCCCTCTTCCCTTCCCAGAATTACTGTGTCCATCCCTTGAGCTGTGCTGTCTTAAGACCTTAAAAAATAAGATAAAATAAAATCCATGGTTGTACAAGATAATGTTTCCCTGTCTTGCTTTCAGAGCTATGTCCCTCCCTAGGTGAGCAGTTCCTCAGGCCAAAGGCACTTTGAATAGATACCACAATTGACCACTTTTCATTCTCTCATAGCATTTAAATGTTTCTACTAAACGCTGTCAAATATGAGATTTAGAGAAGACTTTTAAAAGTGAAAGTACAGAGCTAAAAGGAAAAAAGCTGGAGCAGATCACATCAGAAAGGAAAATAAAAAACTAGATGTAGATTTTTTTTAAAATGCTGACAACAGTTCTAGTGCCTTGCAGATGAAAGCACTAACTTCCTTCCTCACCTCACAGTTGTTCATCCAAAACTCATATTGTTTCCCAAGTGGTTAGGTATGATAATCTGAAGTAAACGTGGATCCTGAAAAATAAGGTTTCCAAAATGAATGGGAGCTTTCCGTAGTAAATAATAGGACTTCTTCACTGCCTTTTGCTATCCAGGAAGTGTGTATATGGCAGACTTCTAATTTAGGCATCTTGGAAGTATCCTAAAAAAATGGCCCCAGTATAATTATGTTTCATGATATTATATGCCCTTTCAGTCTAGCAAATTTCCCCTATGGTGTAAGAAGGAGGATATCTCCCGAAGAGGCTAGAATTTTAAAAGTATACCTTTTATGCATGTATATACTGTACCACAGAGTACTAGTGAAGAGCTGGCAACTTTTTATTGCTGCAATTACTGTATATGGGCTTGATCTCTATTAAATCCGAAAAGGACAGGGATTGTTCTTGAACAGAGATTTGACAGAAAGATGACTGGGAAAACAAAATAAAACAGGGAGAGTAAAAAAAAAAAAAATTAGGAATAATACACAAAAAAGGCACTTTGCGACGAAATAAAAATGTTCCTTATTCGAATCCAGACTTATTGAATATTTTACATGATTCAGCTTTCTGGGCAAAATTTCACACATACAGCTTTTAAAACGAAGCCCCATGATTCCTCCCCAGTAGAGAGATGCTTCCCAAGAAAGTAAGGCAGAGCTGAGTAAGCTGGTTGTTTAAGCTCCTCTAGTTTTTATATACCTTCTTAGGGTGCATCCCCATGCAATTTAAAGTCCGTTAAAAATCCTCTTTTGTTGTTGAGCACCACCATGCACGGCTTTTATCCGGGCTTCCAGCACCACAAATTAGGAAAATGCGCAGCAAAAAAAGTGCCCTTTAAAGAAGACTACCAGGGCACTTTCCGGGAAGACGCGGGTATTCAGAACAACATTTTGCATGGAGACGCTGAGTGGCAAAAGGGGCGGGGGTTCTCTCCGAGGTGGCAAACTCTCTCTTTTTTTTGCCTCTCATCCACAGCCAGCATTCATGATATGAAAACAGTAGGCAGGCATCCCAATCACAAAGAGAAACAGCAAAGATACATTGTAATGAATTGCTTCTGCCTGCCCGCAAGTGAAAGTGTATGAGCAAGATCGCTGGCTGGGGAAGGCATTTCAGGGCTGGAGATCTTGTAAACTGCCTTCACAAGCAGGGGAGATGAACAGAGAACTTGTAATTTTTTCTTTTGGACTTGTGAATGAGCACAAAATCGCATGATTGCTGGCTGGGGGAAGCATTTCGGCAGCTGGAGAACTTGTACATAGCGTAATGAATTGCCCGAGCACCCAATGAAACAGCGAGGGGCAGGGAGAAAAAGATGCGGGTAAGCAAAAGACGCTTCCTTGGGGACGGTCAGTGCATTTAAAATGTGTGTTTTACTGAGCCCCATGGGGACACTTAATTTGGATTTGAACACACATTTGTTAGATTGGCTGCAGTAGAGGGACAGTAGTGACACAAAAAAGTACCATGGGGATGCACCCTTATATTTAGATCACTGCTTGTGCATGCACGTACAGAGAAAGAGGCACTCTTGCTTCCCCTTGCAGGCTGTGAGGATTTTGGCAGCAAATGGCAAATAGTCCACTTATTAGCCTGTTTCTTGAGCTCAGCAAAATTCCACATGCCAGATGGGCTGCTCTAGCTGGCAACATAGAAGTGAGCAGTGTAGGCATGGAATAAAAGAGGCTATAGCATTCTACTTTAAAGAAAAAAGAAATATAATTTATAAAAGCTTACTGATGATGTAATAAGGTAAGTGGCAATTGAGATGCTTGCCAGGAGAGTGTGATTTTGTACCCTAACTCCCAGGTGGTTTCAGCAGATGCCAAGCTCTTTGGCTTGTGCTTGTGCTGTTGAATGTGCATGCTTCAGATCCTAGACACTTTGAGGAGGCGTCTTCCTGCTTCTTCCACATATTTCCTTCTAGAAGTCCTTAGCTGGTTCTTAGGGTGTTTCCGCACTAGCTTTGGAAACAGGATTAACTACCCTCTAGAACACATTAAAGACACTTACCTGAAGTGGCTTCCACACTGGAGTCCTCTTCTGGCACCCTTTGTGGAAGCTGCATCTGCATTTCAGCATGCAAGACTGGTTTTTAAAACGGGTTTTGCCACTGAAATCCGGATTAAATGTAAGACCTGAAAAAATCAGGTCTTACATCCGTCACTTCCCCTGGATGTGTGCAGAAGCAGGACACTTCCGCACACAGCCAGGGGAAGGGATGGATTCCCTTTGCCCACCATGTTGGGAAGTGTGGAAGCAGGACTGCCTGCTTCCAAAGCCCTTCCTCCACACGCCAGTCACCGCTGGAAACACGCGGTGACTGGCAGCTCCATGCTCCAGTCCCGCAGCTCCGGGGGCAGCATCGCCGGTGCACGAGCTGGAGGACCGACTGGAATGGGTACTGGTGCGTCCCCACAGCACCCACTCCAATCTGTCCTCCGGAATCCATCCTCTCGACACAAGTGAGGACGCACAGGGGGTCCCTCCAATCCATCACAATTAGTGACTGATCTGGGGGAGGATGGTTCGCTTTTTGGCAGCAAATGTGGAAGCACCCTTTGAGTCTTTTACAAGTCCTATAACCAGCTAACTCAGCCACTGATGTAAGAATAAAAGCTTTCACACTCAGTAGTCATCACATTCATTAAATATTCTGGGCTCTTCTGCCATGATCGAAAACTCAGTTTGGAACCTAAGCTTTCAGTTTCAACTTAAATATCCATCTTCAGAGGACTCAACTGCCTGAAGGCAAATTCAGGTTCCAAACGACGGAAGGCCTGTGCCTTCGCACATGAAGGTGAATGAGCCTACTTTCATAGGCCACCCTTCACACAAAAAACAAAGATATTGTCTTTTTGGTCAAAATTTTGTTATATTCAGCTGGCAGTGGTGGCTAGCTGGCCCCTTTCCCCAGCAGCATTGTAAGGAAAAGGGAATTGCCATCTTTCTCTGGAGCTACTCAGGAGGTGATGATGCTTTCGCTGGTAGCATCATCAGGGAAAGTGAGCCGTCAGCTGCCTTCCAAGCTGATTTGGAAGTGTGGTAGGAGGCAGGGGACTGGCAGGGGGAAGAAGTGACCCATTTTTCCAAGAAGTGGAGTGGATGGAGGCGGTGAGCATCTATTCACTTTCCCCAGGGAAAGCAGGCAGCTGACCACCTCCTGAGAGGCAGCACTGGCAGGGACGGCAGGCAGCTGGGGAAAGTGGGCAACCTACTGCTGTGTTTTTAATAAAGTTCTTGACCTGTTTTTGAAGACTCCTCTGTCCTGAAGTGTTTTTATGCCTTTATGTTTGTTCTTCTGGCCATTTCAGTTAATTCTCTGGAAGGTCCGGCTTGAGATCAAATGTCTGATAGACCCCCTCCCCCCATCACCAGTTCCTGGCTCGTAACGCAAATAAGCAGAATCTTGTTTGTATGTGGTCATCACCTTAGCAACTACAACAGTTTAGGAGCCATTTGTAGACTGTTATCAAACATTTTACATAATGTAGTTTTTCATCTGGCTGGAACAAAGATGATGGCACATTTTTTATTCTTCTCCCACTTACATGTATTTACATTCTGACCATTATTTAAACCATTATAACATTCTTGCATTAATGTTTTATCATACGAAACATGTTTCTTCATACTTATCAGTTTGCGGGCTTTTAAAACAAGACCCCTATTCTGCTGTGTAGGGTCCTTCAATTGGATTTATTAACAAAATCCATTATTGGATCCACTAGTTAAAGCAGCAATGTCACATAAGCAGAAGATAATGAAGGGAGACTGCTTCAAATTAAGTATAGGCCTGAAGGTGAAATTTGAGTTCTGTCCATTTTCAGATTTCCTCTCAACTTGTCCCACTGTGGTTGGACTGCCTCCAGGTATCAATAGAGTGAGCTGGGGATTCTGAGTATACTATTCTAATTAAATGCATCCCCTTCCTAACGTATTCTCTGTCATGTCAAATTAATTGATGCTAAGTAAACAGAACATCAATCTAAGCCTAGTTACACTAAATAAATATAGCAGAATCATTTTGTTATCATTTGCATAGGGACAGATTTAAAACTTTCATTCTGCTATCACGGTCCCTTTTTTAACCTTCATTCTAGGATACATGGGTTCTGCATTTTGCCACTCTGAACACACAGTCTCCCTTCCCATTGCAAGAAGTGCTTCAGGGTGTGCATACAATTGTGCAGTTGCCTACCTGCCAAGGCATTCTCTAAGATGATTGGATGGTGTATCCTTTTTCCTCCAGTCTCATCAAGGAGCACAGGCACACAGTTTGCAGGAGGGAAACTGAGCAATGATGTATCAACAGGAATTCTTGTGAATAAATTTGGAGGGAATAAAACCACCAATTACCTTATCAGATCACAGTTGCAGCCTATGGGGAAAGGGCAGGCTCAGAAAACTGTTGTTTCTGTGACAGAACATGAAGGCATAATGGTTGAATCTGCCTCTCCCATTGTTTTGTACAGCAAACTTAAGGTTTGCAGTGACCCACAAACCTTAAAATACTGTGGAAAACTGCAACATACAACTTGAGCCAAATTGCACTTTGGCCCATAGTCTGCAATTAGGCAACATCTAGGCAAGTGCATCTGCACTTTCAGAAGGTGTTTACAGTCTACAAATGCCCCCAGCCTTCCTAAAGATTGCCTATTTGCAGACTACTGTGGTGCTTGAAAATTGTGTACCACAAGCATGCTAACCTTAACCAAAGCCTTACCTGAAGCATCCAGTGGCAACCATCTCCACCTTTTCCAGTGCAATGGGGGCCATTGGAACTGCCACACAAGCATGCTGGCAGTCCAAATGGCCCCTGATGTGATTGTGACTGCTCTTGTGCTTGAGTAAAAGCAGCCAAGACTTGAATCTTCAATGTCTATACAGAACAAAGAATTTCAGCAGTTATCTCCTGCATTATAAGTTGTGGCTGCTTCAGTTCCTTACATATAATCTTTCATTGAGCTGGATTGTGTATGGCATCATGGGAACTCGCAGGAAGATGAGTGAGCCTTTGACAAATGTCCAAGTATCAGTTTCACCCTCCATGCTGCACAGAACTATTCTGCAGAAATAGATTTCTCTCACTGATGCATCAGTGAGGTAATGGAAGAACACCCATAAATGCTGTGCAGCATGATCTTCCAGGTTTTCAACAGGCATGTCACTTCTGACAAATGGTTGCTAACAAACCAATTAGGCTGTTAAGGTGCTGTCAAGAGTACTTTATTCCGCTCCAATAGTTCAAATAATCTTGATAGCACTTGGACTAGGAAGTTGCCATATCTGGAACTGCATTTGCTTGTCCTATCCATGGCTACATTCACACCTAAGGTTTAATCCAGCTTCAGTCCACCTTCAGAGTGAGAGAACACATCAACAAAGTGACCGGCAATTCTCTTTCCAAATTATCTATCCCAAAGGTGATTTTTCTGAGTTATTTAACATTGAAATAAAACAGCTTGTCACTTTGCTGATGTATTTTCTCCCTCTGATACGAAATAAAGAGAAAGACACTGATAAAGAAGATCAGGTGTGTATCACAACATATGATGAAGCAAATGGAGATGGAATCCAATCACAACCATGAAGTGGTATGTATATGTGTGTATTCATTCTCCAGATCATTTTTAGCAATGACCTTGGTTGTGTCCATCTAGGGTTGCAGCAGTAAGCAGATAACTGAAACTTAAATGAAGGTAGTTCTTTATTAAAATGCAACAAGCCACTATTCCAAGATTGTCTGCAATCAAATAATTAACTTCAAATTGGGTAATTTACATAAACTACTCTACCGGCTCAATAAATGAGCTCACTGTGTTGAGTTGTGGTGCCAACTTTCATTTAATGGCTCTTAAAACCACAGAAGCATGTAATGTATCTAATATTTTTAATAAGTTATTATTTGCTTAAAAGCAAGGAAACCAAAAGCAAACCAATCAATTCATCTTGATGTGCTAATATAGGTGTGCATGTTTCTCTGTGTGCAGGCATGTGCATGCAAAATGAACACATTATATAAATATCTTCTCTCAGCACATTATATAAATATCTTCTCTCTTCAAGCTATAAAACACTTTGTTCCTATTCTTCCATTGTATATGAAATGGTCATGTTCTGAAACACCTGCTATCATTTGTGGGGTACATTTCTATTTTAGAGGTTCAGATAATCTGAGAGTTTTCTGTTTGTTTTGCATCCTTCATCCTAGATATAATAATTTCTCCATTCATCATGTTTTGTTAATTACATTTATACTCATCCCTTGACTACAAAAGGAAAAGAAGAGGAGTAGGAGCAGGAGTTGGCTTTTCTACCCCTCTTTTCTCATCCATTTAACGGGACTCAAAGTGGCTGACAAAACCTCCTTCTCTTCTCCCCACAACAGACACCCTATCAAGTAGGTGGGGCTGTGAGAGCTCAAAAAGAGAACTGTCTAGCCCATGGTCACCCAGCAGAAGGAGTGCAGAATCAAACTCAGTGACTGTATGAGTCTGGCACTCTAACCACAAGACCAAACTATGCCAAACAGAGATGTGCCAAATTGGTTTGGGTTCAAACTGGTTCAAATTGAACACGGATGCTTGAAAAGTTTGCATTTGAACAGCCAGACTGTTCAGAAGTATTTTAAGGAACCTAGCAAACATACCTTTCTTGATTGTGGTCTGAAGGTGTACAAAGGTGTTCAACTGAATAGAAGCAGGAACCTTGTTCAAAAGAAAAAAGACTGAATTTGAACTAAATCAGAATGAGCAGAGTGAAAAAAAAAGTTTGTTCGCATCTCTAATAGAGAAGGAGCCCGATTGCCTCTGGCTGCATCTAGATATGTGAAAAATGATGTCTTTTAAGATCCCCTCAGGCCAGTAAATGCCTATTCAGTCTCCAAGGCAACCCCCCCCAACCCTATCCTATGGGCCTCCTCCCAGGAAGCTCCAACAAGAACTGCTGTGGTCACTTTTTACCTTCTTGTGCCATCTAGAATGACAGTAGTAGCAGGGACAACGTCTGGAGTCATTTTCTACCCAGCATCCAATCACACCAGCCCAAAGTGTCAAAACTGTATAACTTTTGTTCCATAGCTTTGAAGACACTGGATGTGGGATTCCAGGAATATGACCGAAGAATCCTGCTGCAAAAGTGGCCCTTTTTTGGCTTTTAAAATATAGTCTTTGTCACTTTAGCACAAACATCTACCCTTCTCTAGAAACAACTTTAAAATATACTAGAGAGAAAGGCAGACATAGCAACTGTGGGAAAGAGATGCACTGACACATTACTTCACCTCCCAAGTACATGATCCTTATCATTTGGTAGGAGAGCAGAAAACAATAATTCGGCTCTACTGAAAGCAACAGAGAATTGCATCTTCTGCCAGAAAGAAAGTGCAGTAGAAGAAATCTTTCTCCTTCTACTCCGCATTCCTGTCTGTTGAGTTGGGATTACCCTTTATTTCTTCATAGCTTGGCAGAGAGTGTATCAGCTTTTCATTTTTCATGTGAAATTTCCTAATGTGAAAATGATGTTGAGAGGTCACCATGTTAGTCTGACTCATCAAAAATAAATGCATCTTCAGCCATAACTTCAAGTAATCAAGGATGATTAGTTCCAGTATGGTAATCAATGAATTCTTTTCTAGACAATAAAGCTTTCCTTGCAGTATCAGTGATGCGTGTGGGGAGAAACAGCTTTCCTTCTAATCCTTTCCCTTTCTATAGGGCCTCTACAACATAGTGCCTCAGGTTCACATCTCTGATGTGACAGGAATGTTCCCTTTGTCTGACTTTAGCTGAACTCACTATTCTGCCTATTGGTTGTGCTCACGCATAACTCAAAATTTAGGAGTTGGTTTAACAAATTAAAATTCAACATTGTTTCAGAACAATTACATTAAAACATGGTAATAAATTAAACAAGATATGGAAAGATGGACAAAATTTATATTGTTATAATTGGGCAGAATCTCTGTAATTAAGATAGAAGTATTGTCAAGAATGATATTCTTACCAGTAATTCAAATGATACTAATTTTAATGAATGACATGATGTTCAAACAATGGCAAAAAATATAGTTCAAGGTTCATATGGCAAGGGAAAAAGTCAAGAATAACATTTAAATTATTCCAAGATGCAAAAGGAAAGTGCAGGCAGGATTTGTCAAATATGAAATTGTATTATGAAACTTGTCTGTTGTGGATAAGAGAATGTATATGGTTAAAGTTTTATTGCAGTTGACAGTACATAACTTAAGATATGGATGGCATGGCTATCTGAGGCATGACAAAACAAATATTAATATGGATTTAATAATCACTTTGTAAGAAAGGCTTTGCTCCACCCCCTGGTACATTGTTATGAGTTATGTCTTATGTGTAATGTTTGTGTAATATATATCTTAAAGCAATAAATACAAGTTGGAAAAATGCAACTGAGAGTATTGCTGAGAGTATGGAATAAATATAAAAATAGAATGTATACAAAAATGCCCCTTTGGATATCTCCACATGAAACTCATTTTAGAGAATCTGTGAGGGGAAATAAATGGTTAATATACAAGCACTGATCTAGAGCCAAGGGAAAGAAGACTGTTTTAAAAACAGAGACCAACTGAAAAATGAAGGTTTTAATATACAATGGTTGATGTATGCCCAAATTATGGATGTTTTAAATTGGATCATAAAACCTGTAAAATTTGAAAACATAAGAACAGAGGATGGAGGAGAACAGGGTTTGATCTCTACAAAGAGCTACTGAAATTAAATATGGAACAGGAACAAGCTAAAGAGTATAAGAGAAAGGCAACAAAATTTCAAAATAATATACGAATGGAGCAATGAGAGAAAATGTGGATGAAGGGATTTGAATATTCATCAGATTCAGTTTGTACAAATCCATATGAATTCAAATATTTGTGGACTAATCAAAAGGGGGCTACATTTGTAGGCTCACATTTGCCCATGAAGTGAATGTATCCAGCCTTTGTGAGAGCTTCATAGAGACCTACCCCTGGTAGGGCTTTGTGCATATCTGTAGATTTGAAATTTATATTGTGTTATAATTTAAGGGAGAATTTTTACAAAACGATGTACAGATGGCACCTTACTCCATGCAATTATCAAGTCAAGTTTATTTGTACGGTCTACAGACCCGATACATCAAATGCAAAAAATTCAAGTATTTACAAAGGAGGTAAATTGTTTTAAAACACAAATATATATAAATACAAATTAATAGTTTAAGCATGTGATCAAACGTGGGTGACTTAAAATGATTCACTCTGTTACCAGGTTTCATTTCCTGTTTTTTCCCCCCTCTTTTTGACAACTATGGCCAAAAATTTTGCCACGGCTAGGGTCATCTCAGTGTTAGTAACGCTAAGCAACAACTTAATGTAGTCCGAGGCAGATCTTCCTGGGTATGCTCTCAGCCTGGGATTCACCAGGTCCTGGCGTACAGAGGTGTAGAAACTGAAGGACAGGAGAACATGCTCCACTGTTTCTACCTTGCCACCTCCGCATGGGCAGATTCTGTGGCTAAAAGGGACATGTTGGAATCTGCCCCTTAGTACGTTTGAGGGTAGGCCATTTAACCGGGCCTTTGTAAAAGCAATTCGATAGCTTTTTACATATAGACTTTTTTGTTACGATGGCATGGTTAATTTATATCCGTAATTTAAGCCTATATGCGATGAGGGGCAGGTGGTGGTTGCCCTTGCAATAAGCTCCTGGGTGGTAATATCCTTTGTTTAATATGCATAAAGGTGTTTCTTTGGCCCAACTGGAAAAGATAATCTGGAGATAGGCCAAGCTGGGTGATCTTCTGGATTATGTTCTTTTGCCATGTACTTACAAAGTAGTCATTTGTTAGTTCTTTTATTAGTTGATTTGTTGAATGGAAGATGTATATTTTAAACCAAGCTTTGATTGCCCTGAGCCAGGCTTCCGCTTCCAATGGCAGTTGCCCTGTTTCTAAGAGTATCACAGCTTGTGATACACATCTGGGCACGTTTGCGATGGTCCTCAGGGAGTTGGCTTGAAAGGCTGTCATGTCCTTTGTGTTGTCGTTAACCCACACTGCAGATCCATATAATAACTGGGTGGCTATCTTAGCGTGGAAAGTTTTAACAGCTGCCGGCAGGTAGTTTCCTCCTTTTGAATGCAATTATCTATAAAAGCTTTGGTATGTGGCGGACATGTCCAAAATAAAGAGTTTCTGGGTACAAATACATAATGAAATGCAAAATAAGAATAAGGATATACTTGCATTATCAATCAGAACAAGGATGAACAAGGAATTAGAAAAATACAATGTTTTAATACAATTTATGACTACTGTTGCCAGACTAATATACACTCAACAATGGCAAATACCAGAAATCCCATCATTGGATGATTATCATGGTGGGGCATTGCAGAAATGTATAAATTAATTAATTTGTTTTTAAAAAGTCAAAACAATAACAAATTTTGTTAAAAACTGGCAACTCTACTGATTATCTCCAGAAAATAGAGAAGGAATGACAGATTACAGATTTTGACGATTAACCAGAGGACAAAAACATTGAGATGATATGGGAGTTAACAAAAGGAATGAATAATAAGCAATCACATGGAAGATCAGAAGCCACCAAATACAGTATACCTTCTTGCTGCTTTTTAGATTTTCTCTCTCTCTTTTGAATTAAGATGCTTTATGCTTAATAAAAAAATATGTATATAGGTTTGTGTGCATGAAAAAACGTCTTAGAGATGGTGGTGTGTGGTGCCTGTGGTCTCATCCATCACTACTTCAACTTTTCTAGCCTCTTTCTGCACTAACATGTAGATCCAGACCAAAGGGTCTCTGGTCCAATTCCAGGGCCTCTTCATCTACACATTAATGCAGATCAGCCTGCCAGCCCATCCCTCTTCAACAACTTAAAAGCTGGGGGAGAAGAGAAGGACGCTGGACTCTAATTGGGCTCCTGCCTGCCAGCCCACCCCCCTCCAGCAACTTAAAAGAACTGGGGAAGAAGAGAAGGATGCCGAACTCCATCTGGGCTCCTGCCTGCCAGCACTTCCGCTTGCCAGCACTTCCGCTTGCCAGCACTTCCGCTTGCAGCCCATTTAGGAGTAACAGAGGACAAGAAGCATGCTCTGCCTGATGGGGTTTTCTCCCTTCTGGCACTAAATATTAGCGTGGAAAGGCATTGTGTATGAGTGCGTGTGTGTGTGTAATTTTAGATAGTACCGTTCTAATATTCCTCTCATTGTTTAATATTGTTTTAAATTGTGTGTGTGTGTGTGTGTGTGACTAGCCAGCCTCCAGACAATACTTTTTTTCTTAACTATTATATAGTTTTATTTGTTATAGTTATGCTATATATTGTTTGCTTATGTAAATTGCCGTTGGGAACAATTGTCTTGACTTAAGTTGTTGATTATATTTGCTTTTTAAAAAATGTAATGGCTGTATTTTGCTTTGTATTTTGATATATTGGCTGTATTTTGCTTTGTATTTGTTTTCCATTTGTTGTGAACCGCCTTGGGCAAGAGTTTGTTTTGGAAAGGCGGTATATAAATAAAAATGGAATGGAATGGAATGGAATCAAGGAGACCTCACACCCCATTTCTCCATCTTCATCTGCACAAAATGGAGCTAGATCTGGAGGCTCTTAATCTGGATCTATTGTAGACGTGATAAATCAGATATATAATGTGGCTGAGGGCTGTAATCTGGATCATGAAAGCATGCAGATAGCATACCTCCATGATCCAGAATTACTTGGGGGCTATGATTGGCAATGTGCCACAGCATGCCACCAAATGTCACACTGCTAGCAGTGAAAGCCCCCACACACTTCTGATGGCTAGAAACATTCCTAGCTTTGGGTATGTAAGAGAATGTACCACAAAAACACCCCTCAAGCTCTAAGGTGAAGAACTCTGCATTGGGAGTATGAGGGGGACAGCTCCAGAGCTTGTGTAAGTTTCACAGCCATGGACCAGATCTCCCACACCATTGCTGCAGATGACCCAGATCAGACATACAGGATTGTACAGGATTATTTGCAGCATATTCAATGCTATTGGAAGAGACAATGCCAGCTATTACAAGTACGATTGTGTGCAAGTTTCTTTTTCTGCCTAATTACTACCCTTTGTTATGGTCACAAACTTTGCAGTAAGCCCATATGATGGCTGAGTTGATTTATTTGGTTGTAATATTCATGACATGCACACTCTCTAGCAATGTGAGCTCATACTACAGGGAAATAATTTCCATGCCACTCCCTATACCCTGTATTACAAATTCAGCATCTGTAACTTTATGCTGAGTTATAATTTGGGGAAGGGGAGGATACAAAGACCAGCACTGAGAAGACCCCCAGCACTTGGAGCAATGCATCTTCTGAACGTTTCTCTATAAACACAAACAATCTGGAAATGCACGGATGCATAGAATGAGCATAGAATCTGGCAATGTATGATTTACCAGCCTCTTTGCAAAATGGGTGCAGATATGAAGCTAGTAAATAACTGCACTTTTCTGTTGAAGCTCCTGGTTTGTAAAGCTGTCACCATTCACACTTGGTTGATAGCACTGGGGAAATGACCGCTCACAGCACAACAAGCATGCAGATGGAATTGCTTTGACTCTGGGTGCCTGGGGAGCTTGCTAAACATTTTATACAGCAGCCACATCCTGTCACTTTTCTCAACAGCCAGAAAAAGCTGCTCTATCATGTAGATCTCATAGTGCCCATATTTTAGATTGCTCATTCCTGCGTGCACTGGGGCAAGATGACACCATAAGGATAGGTAAGCAGCTGCCACTGAAGCTCATTTGATGTAATGACCCTGTGCAATCTTCTCTATGTTATATATGACCCACTGGAAAAATAAATGTTTTCATATAATCACTGATGGTTTCCACACTTACCTGCAGTATTCTGGTTTGGGGGCGGGGCAGTACCCTGAACCAGAATAAGCAATCTATCCCAGAAGGCTACCCCATTGCTGGAGAGCAACAGCCCCATGGGGAGGTGGGGGCAGCCCCCACCCTCCCATGTAGTTGCTCCAGCAAAGGGGCTTCGATGACAGTGGGCCCCCGCCTGTCATTGAAGCCCCATCAGTGCGGGAGGGAAGGGCTTCCAGAAGCAGGCAGTCTTGCTTCCGCCCTCCCCAAGATGGAGGGCGGAGGGAATCCCTCTCTTCCCCTGGCTGTATGCAGAAGCATCCTGCTTCTGCACACATCCAGGGGGAAGTGACAGATGTAAGACCTGTTTTTCAGGTCTTACATTTAAGATGGATTTCGGCGGCAGAACCAGTTTTAAAAGTCAGTCTTGCATGCTGAAATGCTGACGCGGATTCTCCATTTCAGGTCTACAGTGCAGATGCATCTTCAGGTAAGTGTTTTAAATGTGTATTAAGGGGGGATTAAACCGGTTTCCGCAGCTAGTGTGGAAAACCCCTTAGTTAGTTAGTTAGTTAGTTAGTTAGTTAGTTAGTTAGCTAGCTAGGTCCTCTTATGCTAAGTAGCATATTGGGCAACAAGATCATTCCAGGAACTCTGATCAGCAGCCAGATTTGTGGCTTTGTGCCAGTCCCAAGCCTGGATGAAAAGGGAGGAGGGTTGGGCATCTGGTTAGGAACCCGTTACCATAAAAATTAATTTGCTATGGAAAAAATGAATATTCAGAGAAGGGCAACAGAATAAAAATGTGTGTGTGGCTGTGCACAGTAACAAAAAATTGTTTGAAAAGCCTAGGGGTTTCAGGACAATCATTGCATGGATATATGCTCTACTGTAAATATGAATCATTGCATGAGAAAACTCAAAAATCAATTTTAAATGACCCATGAATTTTCTCCTCCACTAAAGCACACTTGAACAGTAAATTGAAACTGTAAATATACTGTAATACTCTCATTAACATCTTCTTGTCACTTGTTTTCATCTATTGATGGCTAAAGTTAGTCAACTGTTAAATATTGCTAATTCATCTTTCTTTGATTAGTAAACTGCATAAATAAATAGAATGTGCTAGTCAATTACTGGATAATTTTACCCAATGCGGCAGTGTGCCAGTGACTGAATAAATTTTAGCCAACATGGCAATAAGCCAAACTTCTATAATCTCAGATAATATAACACAACTTCCCATATTGATTATGGTGCACCATGTGAGTTACTGTAATTGGATGGGATTGAAAATATACTTTTATTGTTCAAATAGAAAACAAACATCTTTCTGTGGTATTTATTTAACTGGCCAACTAGAAAAACAAAGGAAGTTAAGTCATAGCTCAATTTACACTGTTGTAAATTGTATGTATGTATGTATTCACTTAGATACAATTGCCAAATTAGAGGCCTACTCACACTACAGCCCATAGTGCATGATTAGGGAACTTCCGGGGAAGAACATATGCACCTTGAAGAGGCTGTTACAGCCTCCAGGCACCCCCTGCCTTCTCAGAAGTTCCCTAATCTTACACTACGTGTGAAGTAGGGATGTGAACGAATTGTAAGTGCCTATTTTGGCTTCCGGAATGCTCTGAAATAGGCCTGGAATGCCACCAGAGGTCCACCAAATGGTAAGGAGGTGAGTGGGAGGGAGGCAGGAAGACTCTGGTGGCACCCCCAGGCCTATTTCAGCACTCTCCGGAGGCAGAATGCAGAACCAGACAGCATAGGAAGCAGGTACAAATGGGTTGACAGGGACCGTGGGGGGAATGGGGGGGAGGGCTCAGGGGGCATCTGGTATCCATCAAAGCTTTGACTGATAGGAATATCTGATTATTCTGTGAATTTCGTAATTTGTACCTATTTCTATGAATTCCTACTTCACTGGATATCTGTGAACATCCCTATCATACCTTTGCTTCTGTAAATCTCATTGTGCCTCCTAGACAACTGAGAATAAGATTGTAAATTTTGTCTGTTTGAAATCAAGGAAGCTGTTTCATTTTGTAGACAACACTTTGTTTGTTTGTTTGTTTCTGGGTGACTTTCAGAGACAAGAGTCCAAATAAAATGAGACTTATAATAAGTGTGATATTCGTCAACTGGAAATAAAAATGTGTAATGGAGAGTGAAAGATACATGCTTACAGTAACATAAAATTCAGCTTTTAAGGTACTGATGCAATAGAGAAAAATAGTATATGAGTCCAAAAAGATCCCTGTTAGAATAAATCTTTTGATTCAGAATCTTGTTTCTAGCAAGAGTATTCTCAGAGACAAGAGTGGCATGTCTCTCTGATCATTTCTCTCAAGACAGTTGGCATCTAGAATTTCCATTCAGTGAAGTGTACCTCTTCACTGTGAAATCTGCTTTTGAAGTTGTGTAGTGTACAATGGGATGCTTTTAGTACAGTTCAGTTCAGCTGAGTAGGTGGAACTAAAGCAAGTTCAAAGACCAACAAACAAAAGTAAGGTCCTAGTGGCCTCAATTCTGTATTTGAAAAGGAAGGAAGCCATCATCTCACCATGTTCCTCTGTCACTTAACAGCAAACACAAGGTCAGCATTTCTGACTGCCAAAACCACATAAGCTATACTACCTGTAATAGGGTGCTTCTCCTTTTTCTATGGTAGCTGAACATGGGCCAAAGACAAAGCATCTGTATATTTCCCCGGTCTTCTTTGGTCTGTCCAATCCCCCCCACCCCCCACACACAAACGAATTCTGAGTAATTTGTTGAAAGCATAGAAGAACCAATCTGGACTATACACTATGCTCACTTTTCCCTCTTTCTTAGGCACAAATAAACATCTTTCAGAGGGAAATAGTGCCAAAATATTTCCCTCAAACCAAAAATTTTGTATACAGCTTAGGTTTCTATAATCATTGTAAATGTAGTAAGTATCAGATGGATCTAGCATTTGTCAAAGCTTCGATTAAGGCTTAGTCTCCCCTCCCCCTCCCACCCCCTTACTTTTGGCCATGCTGCTGCAGCCACCATGATCATACCACCACTGCACGCTCCTCATAGGCCCAAGTAGGCCTTTAAGGGCTGCACATGCAGTTCCCATCCTGGGATCCCCACGATGCCCAGATGGGGAGCTGTGCACACAGTCCTGGAAGGCCTATTTCGGGCTTGGAGCAGCATGGAAATGGGTCCAGGGCTGCCACTGCAGCCCCTCTTCCCCACCACTGCACTCCCTTACCCCTATGGAGGCCACAGTCGTGTTGTCTGCCATTATTTCCACACTGCTCCTAGCCCAAAATAGGCCTCCATGGAGAACACCAGATGGGGATCTGCATGTGTAGCCCCTGAAGGCCTAATTTGGGCCCAGAGCAGCAGAGAAATGGGTCCCACCACATCACCACAGATACCATGATCCCCAGATGGGGACTTGCACATGCACCTCCAGAAGGCCTATTTTAAGCTTGGAGCAGTGTGCGGCAGCACTGCTGTGTAAGTGGAAGAGGCACGAAGAGAGGGGTGGGGTGTTCCCTTTGTTTGTGAATATTCATCTGATGTTCGCAAACAAAGCCAAAGCCCTGCACATTCATGGGGGTGGGTGGGTTTCAGACAAAGCTGAATATCCCCCTATTTATCTTGCATTGAATTGAATGAAGGGAATTTGGCTTCATGCACATCCCTAGTAGTAAAAGCCTAGCAGAGGTAGGGAACCATTTCTTCCATGAATTGTCTTTAAGTTTGCTCAGCTAGAACTTCATATTGGTGGTGCCAGAGCCAGAAGCAGAAGAGGAAGGAACCAATTCCAGTGAGAACCCAAAGGAGATAAAATATGCTTTTGATTAAATATGCTTTCTGTCATCTCTTTTTTCTTTTGTCTTTCTGTCCATCTTGAGTGCATAGTGACAGAGGCCAAATTTGCACTATATGATGGAGGTTGTCATTTCCCCAGCTCTGGGTTAAATCACTTCTATTGTTCCCCACACCAATACTGCTGTCCTAGGAGTAGTGGAAGGGCATCTTAGGCTGTGGTCACACCTTCATTTTAAACCTTTTTCAGTCCATCTTTTGGTCTCACCATTCATGCTTTTTCATTTCATTCAGGAAAGGTGTGAGCAGTCAGACCAGAAGATGGACTGAAGAAGGTTTAAAGTGAAGGTGTGACCATGGCCTTACTGTTAGTGAGGGAAACTCCCACCTGATCCCTTAATTTTCTCATAACATTCCATGGAAACCTTGTGAGACTAATTAAAGGACTGCCAGTATTTATAGATGGGGCTGAGTAGCAAGGAGGCTGTAAACCTCAGCTTCCATATGCAGGCATTAGCTATCATGAGGGCATCTCAGCCAGTGCCAGCAAAACTTTCCTGCCATGTTGACCACGCTGGGATGAAGAAGGATTCCATTTCCTTGACAGCTTTCTTGTTGACAACAAGAATTGTCAGCATCCACAAGCACAGTCTAAAATGGTCAGAATTAGTGCTGGACTATAGGCACTGTCTGAAGTCCATGGCACAGTGGGGGGGGGAGGAAAACAACTCCCTTTGATATTTGCTCTGGGTCAGAAATAAAAATCAATTTGCCACAGCACCAAGACCTTCATATAATGCTAAAGAACTGTCACACACTAGTTCCTCATGTTCCCACTGAGTTGTTGTTTGGTGTCAAAGTAGTTTGTTTATGCAGAATGATGAGGTGCTAGAAGGCTGAAATAGTTGGGTCGAACACTAAACACTACACTGAATGGTTAACTGTTGGGCTGACAGAAGATAGTTCGATCTGAAACTTCTCAGGGAGCAGATACTTGAACATGAAAGCATAAATGATATGAGGCATGTTTAGCTCTTACATATTTAGTAGTAGTAGTAACAACAACAACTTTAATAAAGTCACAGAACATAACAGTTTAGGTTGGAGGGGTATATGATCTGCAGTTAGCTTAATCTTTGCTAAAGCATGATATATTAATTGCTTTTAACCATTTTTCTCTAATAACCACAGCCCAGACACAGAATTTGGGTGTAGTCAAACATCTTCACTCAGGGTACAAATCAAGTGGGATGCAAATAAGGCCGAATATAGTGCCTTAGTTAATGTTTTCAAAATAATGGAGTGTGGTTGCAAGTGAATAAAACCTGAATTCTACTTGTTATGCCTTAAACTGTAGTCACTTGAGATACTCTTTAAAATATAAGAATAAATTCAGATCAGAGAAACATAGTAAAAGGAAGAAAGAAGGAACCAGGTGTTATTTCTCCCATCCAAAAGTACTCAAAATATTTACAGGCCATGTACATTTAATATTCCTGTCTCTGCTTGTGAATTTGTAAGAAAAAGTAGTCTTGCCAATTCTTGCATGATTGCTCATAAAGTAGGTTAAAAAACCAGGAAGCCAAAAGCTATAAACACACCTGTGAACAACCAACACATCAGCATACCTCACTTCTCTTCACAATGTGGATGACTCATGCCATAAATCTAAGACTTTGTGCTATTCCACCCCATCCGTGCTTGCAGAGTTTGCCTGTTACCATGTGATAAGATTGTTTACCATGGACCTTTGAAAGGATTGGCCTAAAAAATACAGGCAGGCATCCATTTGATTGGCCAAAGCGAAGCAAGAAGAGCCTCACAAGACCCAGTAAACTTCAGCTAAGCAAATTTTAGGAAAAACAGAAAAGAAAGAAAACTGTCCTGCTAATGAGATCTGGCTTACAATACCTATTCCATTGAATTATTTTCCACATTATAGAAACAAATATCTTCTGCTATTATATCATTTGTTTCACTGCTTATACATGAAGACTTCATATGCTTCTGCGTATTTAATGTATCTTCAGCCATATGGATAGGAACTGTGTTCCAGTTGGATGAAAATCAGCAGATCTGTGTAATGGAAATGCCTATATTTCAAACAATTTCTAGCGTGAAAGGAAAAGACCAAATATTTATGTTTTTGGAAGAAGGGATAGGTCATAATGGATTTTAGGCAGACTTTAAAGACTATTATGATATACAATGGAATTCAGATCACACGCAAAGATATCTTTCTAACAAGCAGTTTGATGGATTTCAAGCACAATATTTCTTAAACCTCGGGGGATGGAAAAGAAGCTTTTAAGTCAGTATTGTTGATTGTGCTGCTTTTAACCTGATAAGGGTCTCACAAATTAAATATTAAAGTGCTATTGTCTGAATATGAAAATAACTACATCTTATTGATACTGCTGCTAACTGAGCGCAGCAATTCTCTGGTTCTGCTAAAATGGATGCTGCTGCTTATACATACACAGCCTTCTCTAATCTCAGCCAGCTACAACTTATCAATACAAAAGCAGTAATAGAATAATGATAGATGTTTACTTGCTTGCCAGCTCTCTTGTAAGTGTAATATATATATCCACATTGGCAATACTGCCCTCAGTTTTGGCACTAGCTAGTCCAACCATCAAATTTTATTATTTTCTGTCCTACACAATATGCACAAATGCACATGAATGTTTTTTCTGCTAATACAATATAAGATGGACATATATATGCATTCTATATATGAAATCATCACTCCTATGAAGACAGTAGTTATTTAGCCTGCTAAATCTGGATGTTAAGTGTGGTGCCCGCTAGGACCCCTCAACCCCAAAATTAAGTTATTTTGGTTTAAATACAAAGTGTGGCGAGAACGCGTTGTCTACACTGTTAAGTGTCACCAAAGTAGCTTAAGGGAGGGGCTAGTCAAGCTCTCCAGGAGGGGGTGTAAAATAAACTCCTGGCAGATTCTCAACCAATCAGGGTGAAGCTAGCCAGCCAGGCCCATATTTAAGGGAGCCTGAGGGAAATGTTAGGGTTCTCTGCCTTTGGTCATTAAACCTGGAGGGTGTTTAACTTGGGGAGAAACGGGCTCTAAGCTGTCCTGAGGGAAGCTGGGGAATAGAGTCCTGAGTTAATAGTGAATTACAGTGATTAGAAAGTAAAAGAGTTGAAATGGTTATAAGTTATTTATGCTCTTGGCATTAATCTGAAAAGGATTGGAGTCTTTAGGCTTAGTGAGGAAGCTAAAGACCTAACTGTTTGATATTTAAAGTAACAAAGTGAAACTTTAAGAAGAAACTTGAATTGTAAACAATAAACTTGTTTTCTGGTTATTTTAAAGAAGCTTCGTGTTCTCTGTTTTCAAAGTGAGCCAAGTCAGGCTGGAATCCCTAAACAGATACTGTAACCCACTGCTGGCTAGGCAGAGTGGGGGAAGGGCTGTCTGCTGCAGCACCAAGAAGGGGGCAACATTATTATCAAACTTAATAGCAGAGAAAGGGAAATGAAAGGTGTGTCTCTTGGAAGGGAATTAACAGAGTCTTAATATAAAAAGTAAAATACACGCTACTACACTACCAAGTCAGGATATATACAAATCGCTACCTGACTGAGGGGCGGCCTTTACATTAAGGAATACAGGTGCCTTAATGTCTGTCATGCTAATGCAAGACAACATGGTAGAGTGCTGACCACCCACTATTAATGCTGATCCATGAAAGGGGCAAAACCGGGCATCACAAAGTGAACAGTATGCCCCTTGGCTAGTTTGCTCTACATTTGCTGTCTGAACTGGCAAAGTTTCTTCGAGGGGGCTCCAAGTCTACATCAGAGCCTTAGCATGAATTCAATCTGGTGGCTCATAAATGGTCCTGTCAAATTCTTGGTCAAGCTCAGACCTCCAAAAGAGATAGGTGGAGTAGGACAGGGCAAGTTGACAGTGGGAAATCTTCCTGTGGCATAGCAGTTATAATATTGTCCTGGCAAAGGCCTACCTAAGTTGGCAAGCTGCTGAGACACTGGGTGCCTCCAGATAGCTTCAACAGTGCGTCACTACTATGCTGCTGCTGATCACATGACTGGTCACATGAAGATTGATTGTCCGTAGCAGCAGCACAGCAGCAGGGAAAGTGTGATGCAAAAAACTGCTGATTAATCAGCAGATTTTTACTTAGCACTTTCCCCTGCATGCTGAGCAGATACTGCAGATGATCGATCTTCCCATCTGGATGACAGGAAGTGGTCCCATCCTCCTGCACAGCTTCTATTCATCCTGCCTTGATGATGGGGAGTGGGTGCACAGGGAGTGCACAGTGTTAAAGCTGTCTGGAGGTACCCATTTTCTTTATATGGCACCTGATTTCTTTTGCTGCATGATGTGCCCAGCAATCATAACTAGGATCCCTGGAACAGCTGGTCCAGTAAGATATGGTATTGGCAGACTTCACAAATGGCTGTTGTGGTGGGGTAGGTAGGTACCAACTTCTGTGCTATAGGCACAGCCCAGAGCTTTCCCCTGGCTTTCTTTGTTCCACCACCAACCTGTGTGCCTTTCTACTCCAGTCCCTCCTTACCTGACCTTTGGAACTTGGAGCATGCACAGCAGTGCCCATGCATACAGGCCCAAGTAAGATAACATAGAATATATGAAGTTGTGAAATGCAGAAACAATAATGGATGCCAGACATCAAAGAGGAAGTGTATTTTCTGGTATTGTCAGCTGGGATGTGCATTTTTGAGGTTTGGACTGATGGGAATGAACAGTCTAGGAACAGAATGGCTCAGACAGAAATTACATACCAAAGAACAGCCCTTGAAAGTGTGAAGGAAAGCCAATTGGATTAATCAAGAACCTTGTTAAAAGTCACGTCTGCTGATCTAAAAAGGTGCACCCTGTAACAGTCTGAGAAGCAAAATGTAACCTTCAAGTAGGCCCATGGCAAATTTTGGGGTGGACATATTGGAAGAAAAAAAGCAGTATCCCTAGTGAAATGTGCTATGATGCCTTGAGGTTTCTGAATAGCAACATGGATATGGTTATAATTGGCTGATATGAAACAGAATAGAGGATATAACAGATATAAATTTTGCTCCTGTGAGCAAAACTGTCTCCATTTTGAGAAAATATAAAAGGCAAAAGCCTAATGTTTAAAAGGCACAATTCAGGATGCAAAAGGAAAAATTCAAGGCAATACTTGTCTGTCTGTACCAGGTCCAGAAGACAAAAGACAAATTCCTATGTCTGCAATCATTAATATAAAATTGAAGTAATTTGAATTTGAAAATATTTTTTCTGGGAAACTTGGTTTTCTGAGGAAATCAAGAAACAAACATTTGGGTAGCAAGGAAATATCTTTATTTTAAAAGAATCTAACAGAGTTACAGAAACTGTTAATGAAATTACAAGGAGTAACTTTATTTAAAAATAAATATTTCATTAAAGTTCACAATCAGAGGTGTGGGGAAATTCCAGCAAATAGGATGCGATGCCAGCCTTGAATCAAGATGCAACATCATCACAAACATTATGTTTGGTTTTGTCTACCACAAGTAAGTTGTAATCAAAAGTCAGATAAGAGTGTTAAGAAAACTCTGATTGCTGCTAATTGCAGTTGGTCTGGGTGCATTCCGATGCACATTTGGTCTGGTACCAAAATTGGGTTTCGCAAGGGGTGTCCCCATTCATTTTTTATTTGGTCCGATTTCTGCAGACCAAATCACCCTAAACTGTACCAGGCCAGGACCAAATTTGGTACCTGAAAAAACAAGTCTGTGCACTGTTTGGGGGTCCGGCACACATTGCTTAGCGAGCCAAGCCTGCACATGGGGATGGTCCCGGGCTATTTGGGGAGGAAAATGGTGCTCACATCATTGGGAGGTGAGATGTGTTCCTGCCCTGTGCATTGGAGATCACAACCACTTAATTTTTGTCACTTTTCCACAGCAAATATTCCACCCCTGTTACCCAGTCACCAAGGCAATCATGATAATGGTTTGATTTTCTCCCTTTTAACCTTGCCGGGTGGTTCTTGCAGTTCCCAGTGGAGTGAAGGTACAGAAAACTGCTCAACTGCTCAACTGCCGCCAAACCTTGTAGCTGCTTTGGGTTTTTAAAAATTATTTTAAAATTTATTAAGTTTAAATTAATTTTTTTCCCGTGCCTCCCAGCCCAATCCTGGGGGATCCAGCATTTGCAGTTGGTGGCACAGGGGCATTTGCAGCTGGCAGCACAGGGATGGGCTGACGTCAATCCATCTTCTAATGAGGACAGAGGGGGCAGAGAGGAGATGGCACTGCTCCCCTGTGCCTCTGTTTGCCACAGTTTGCATAGAGACCGCTGCATCCGCACCCAATCTGCACCCAGTCCACGTTATTGGGAATGGCATGGGGACAAGCAAGATTTGATCTCAGACCCGCTCCCAGTCCCATGCATGTCCAATCAAACCCAAATGGGTTGCATGGGGACACGGCCTCAGATATGTTAAACACATACAAGTACTACTGAAATTTGGGTTCTGAGAAAGTCCCATAGAGAATCACTGAGGTCATGTAGTCTGACCCTTCCAGGGGAGGGTTAGCTGTGATGTCATAAGGGTCCTTTGTTCAATTTAGGTAGGGGGGAAACTATCCTTAATTTGTCCATCCACCCTTACTTCACATCAACTGCCAGGGTATCAGAAGAAGCCCTGCATTACAAGCCCTGCATTACAATTAATGCAAGGATTAAAATGTATTAAGAGTTCATATTATTCATGTGATAGTGTAATGATGGCTCTTTTCATTGTTTAGATTGTCCCTTGTGGCATTTTGCACTGTTATGCAGTATGTCTCATGCCAGCAACCAAGGAGCTAATTTTAGTAATCCAGATAGATATTTTCAAGCCCTGTGGTGCAAAATATTCCCTAGAGGAGAACACTGTGGTAGAAATCATGATGACAGTCAAGATAAATCTATACATCTGGATTATCTGAAAGAATGTATGTGAAGTTTGAATACAAATGAACGTGCATATACTAAGTACATTTATGTCTATTCTGTATGTGCGGGGCATAGTTATGTTTTATTCTTATAAACGTTGCATTTATATATTTCAGTGTATTATTTTATTTCTTAAATTTAACAATGCATTGGTCACTTACTAATGGAGCTTGGTGACAACAGATAAACTGATTGGAGGAGAGTCTTAACAGTATTTATCTACTACATCTAGAAAAGAAATGATTCCATAACCTTCAAAACCGTTTTTAAAAATATTAGTCCAGGTTTACTCAATAAGCTAAGGGCAACAAAAATTATTTGTGAGTAAAAACAAGCTACTAAAGATGTGTCAGATCTGTTTAGACTGAACAAACCAAACCTGCCTGTTCTAAAAACAGAGTTTAAATTTGAACTGAACAAAGGGGCGTTCCAATGAACACACCTTGTTTGATCTGAGATTTGAAGGTGTTTGTGAGATTCACTTTTGAACCAAATATCCTGCCTGTTAAAAGAAAAAAAGTTTGAATTCAAAGTAAACAGAGGAATGTTCAGTGTGATTCAAACCAGACAGTAAATTTAAGTTTATGCACATCTTCACAAGCTGCTACTCCTGGTAGTAGTTAGTTTCATGGGGCCTTTTTGTACTAGGTGAAGAGAGGAATTCCCAGTATGCCCCGAACAGAGCACATACACTGCACAGACCAGCAGCTTTATCCTAAAATCAGCTCCATGCTTGTCAGTGTGTCCTCCACCCATACAGCTGTGGCCCACTAGTAAATCCTGGCACAGCTTTGTTCACATCTTTTCCTGGTGAATGGAGCCTGGGATGAGGTAGCACAAGTGTGGTCACATGCTATGTAAGCCATTCGCCACAGCAACAGCACCACACATAATCTTTGGCACCAGTGGCACAGTGCCATGATCACCTCTAGTATAGAGGATATCTTATTTAGCTGAAATTTGAAGAAGCATCAGCTAAGATTGGAATGGTTTGGGCATCGTAAAGTGCAGATACCTGGACTATTCCAAATGTAAGCTGGCCATTGCATCTACTCGAGGTGCTAATTGACCAATGGCCTGGATAAAGCTAACTATCTGATAGGATTAAAAAATAAATTACAAAGAATTCTAAAGAGGAAGAAACAGAGAATTTGCTGGGCAATGTAGGCACTCTCTGAAGAATCTGGAACTGAACTGATTATTGAATCAGGTCCTTGAGAGATCTATGAAGATAGAAGTGTTTGGGAAGCAGATGGGGAGAAAGGCTGCATTTAGATGGCCCCTACTAGAGGATATTCAGGGCACCATGACCAACAGTCACTCCCGGTCATAAGAATCTTCATACCTAGCACAGGGACTATCTCAGGTGGTCTTGTTCTTGGACATATGGGCCAGTTGTACAGGTGAACAACTCCATCAGAAATGGACCAGCTAGAGACGGTCTAAAAGTGTAGGAGCATTTCTTGTCTGTAGTTCTACAATATAATTTTACAAGTTTAGGACACCGGGGGGGGGGGGGGGGGGAGAGAATTCCTGCAAAAATCAATACCAAACAATTTGACTGAAGGGATTAAAAAACAAGTGATATACAAAATAATTCAAGTGTTCATGAACTGCATCCTTTTTCACCTCTATGGATGAGGGTTAAAGTCGGATATTGAAGCAAATTCTGGGCTGCTGCCTTGAAATGTATTCAGGAAGTTATAAGTGAGAAAATGTTCTTGACATATCCTCTCTGGAATTTGTTCCTTTTCATTTCACTGGTTCCATTTTATGATATTTTTTATCAATGGATATGAGAGTGGTTATTGCTTTGAAAGATAACTAAAGTAAATTTACCACTGAATTGAAACTGAAGGAAGTTTTCTTGCACTAATTTCAGTAACAAATTGGAACAGGAGTGGTGAGAAAAAGAAACTCCTGTTTATCCTCCTCTCCCCTTTCTTTTTGGCATTTTTTAATTGTGCAATGAAACATCTACATCTGGCTTTAGACAGACAACTTAATCTACCATGAATATTGCATCCAAACCAGTAGTACAGAAATGTTCACAGTTTGCATATTTTATCCACACCAAACCATCTATCTTGGTGCTTAGATAATAAACTCAAAAATTGCTTCAAAGACTTACAATATCAATCTGGTATGAGTGTATCAAAGAAGCAGGAGGTTTCTTTTTTAACCTGTGTAAGAAGAACCTGTTTTCTTCATGCAGAAGCTGAGTTCAAAACTACTATTCACCATGTGACTGATACTTCCTGTGGTGCGCACACATATTTATATTCAGTAGCGTTCCTCATTAGTTCCACTAAAAAAAACCATTTAGCATAACACAAAACTAACAGAGAATGCTGGCCTAGATTTAAAAGCAGAAATTGAAATTAAAAAGATATTGGTACTAAATTTTAAGCTGTCAATCATCAATATCACTTAATACGGTCACCTATCAAAGATATTGTTCAGCTAACATAATTAGAAGGTCAAAATATAGAATTAGGAAGTCTGTTTCCAGTTTGTATTATTTTTGTGTTTGTGCCTGGTAAAGCTGGGAAACCATGCTGTATACAAAAGGCCTTATTAATGTGACTTGTATGCCTTCATGACCCTTGAGTCACATAAGTGAACACATCTTTCACCCATACTCCATCACAAAGATTCAAGGAGACACAGGAGAGTGAACTGAGGTCTCAGTACTTTGATAGCACTGTCTCATTTGTGCACTGGTCTGTCTGACATCCTGTACTGGAGGAAGGGCGGAGTGGTCAGGTGTATTTGTGATAGTAAATAATTCTGTGTGCCTATAAAATGCTGTGTGACATGCTCCAGTGACCCAGCCACAATGTGCCATTGTGACAGCCCCCAGGAGAGACCTGCTGCTATACTGTAATTGCAAGTCATC
The DNA here is from genome assembly GCA_023333525.1 of Aspidoscelis tigris stejnegeri. Lineage (NCBI taxonomy): Eukaryota > Metazoa > Chordata > Lepidosauria > Squamata > Teiidae > Aspidoscelis > Aspidoscelis tigris. The sequence continues at coordinate 45,206,391 of JALMGA010000005.1, read as the reverse complement.
ACCATTTTCACTAGTCTGCCTGATCAGACATTAAAGAATGAATATTTTGTGTCAACTCACTGAAATTATGTGTTGTCATAGCTCATGCAAACAACTGATTTGGGTGAATGAAGGGGTGGTACAACAAAAGCTTGTGTTACATGCATTCACAGATATTTTAATTTCATTATTTCAATTCATTTTTTCTTCTTTTTTTGCTGTGTGAATCTACAAAGTACACATTTCTAAATTCATGTCCTCCCAACCATAAATTTTTATCCTCATTACCGAGCAAAGAACTCATCACAATATTATCATTATTAAAATAATAGCAGTGACTGTTAGTGGGAAGACAAGTGTATCAAAGGCCAAGGCAAAGAGGTGTGTCTTCACTGCCTTTCTAAACATGTATAGTGAAGGTGCCTGACATATCTATATAAACATATATGAATTTTAAAGAAAACTATTTATTACCAAGATGCTAGATTGCAAACTATGGATTAAGGCACTTTATATCCACATTTTCATACAACTTCCTCATGCTTTTCTGGTAAGAAGATAGCTCTGGGTTCCATGAACTGGAAGAGATAAACCACCCATGGCATATTTCTGTTGTTGCACATACTTGACATCTTGGCTAAAGTAATTCATCTTTTGTTCCTAGAATTGAATAATTCAGGGTAGAAAACATGAATCCCTTGGAAAATGAGGATAAAGACCTGGAGGACCTTGAAACATAACAAGGCAGCTTTGCCCATGCTAGGCAATTGTAATTTGATTGACATTGTGTTTTTCCAGCAAGGAATGACAGCACAGAAAGGAAAAACTGAAGATGTGAAATAGATCTCGATTGTAAATGAAGAGTGTGCAGCTGGATAGGTTGTGCGTGTTTTTGCACAACTGGAAGAAAGTCATCTGGATATAGCACACTAGTATAATATTAGGAGAACTGGCATTAGTAACTTTATTTGCCTATAGCCTTTCCTGCCTGTTTCTCATTTTAAATGTATAAATCAGTCAATCCTGACTGTGGTCTAAAATAAAAAGGAATAGCTTGGAGGCAAGTGTATTTAAAAAGGGAGAGAAGAAAGAAGAATTACTCACATCGGCAGGTCCTGCCATTCTGTGTCTCTCTCAGCATATAGAATTCAAAATTACTGTTCTTTAAATGTACATGACAGAGCTGCCCTACTTTCCTTTTTTTTTTTTTTGGAACTTTGTTAAAAAAGAAAAGGGGTTAAAAGAAAAATCCATACATATAGACACACAAGTATTTCATAAAGGAGATCCCATAATACTGTAGCACCTTTACCTACAGTTTATCTTATCTTGCTTGAGGATTTAGGCAAACTTGCAAGAAAACCTCTGAACAGAAAGGAGTATGCAGTGGACCTAATGATGCTGTTTTCTGAACCCCTGTCCACAGCACCCTTTTATATAGATTGTTGGAGCTGCCAGAAAGCCCCTTATCCTGGCAGATGTAAGATTAAGGATGCCCTGGCTGCATGTCTAAGTTAGAAACATAGGATTTTTTTTAAAAAAAAAAACCTTAGTCTGCTTAGATATGTTCCATGGTGTACCTGGATGAAAAAGCAACAAGACAATCAGATTAGTTTAACCTATTCAGTCTTCCTAAGGAACGTAATTAACTAAATTTAGTATGTTTATATCCTAGCCCTATTTCCCTGAAGAGCTTGAGGCAGCAATTTGTGCTCTACACCATTCCTATTTCTATAATGTTTGTTATAAAAGGTTCCTCATAAGAGTTCCCCCCTTCCCAGTTTTGGGACAGGGTTAGAGACACCCTTTCCTGGAATAAACAGCCCATCTTACATTGGCATGGGTTGCTGCTGGAGTAAAACTGGGCCACATGCATTTGAACAGTCTGAACAGATTTAAGATGTGGCATATGTCCTAGCACCCTCGGGCTTGCTTCTCTGATTCCTTACTGACAGTGTCAATGCTTGCCATAAGAAATTAGACACCACAACTCATGGGCTTCTCCAGAATTCTGCATGTACCATAGCAATAGTAGCAATGATATGCTTTGAGGGCTGTTGTGAGGATCAAATTTTTCTTTGTATAACCCATCTGGATATTTAGAGGTCTGAATTGCATTAAACAGTTTTTGTGTATAAAAAATGAAGTTCCTATAAAAGGCAGAATTGTGATGCTGTAGTTGTACAGTCACACACCATTGAACAATCACCATGGTAACATCGTGGCATGCTCAAGATGTTGCCACGGCCATTGCCATGACTATATGCCAAGACCAGACTGCACATCAAGTGCTAGGAACTGCGCCAGCACTTGAAGTGTAGATGCTGCCCTCTGTGCCTGATCTTCACCTGAGTGGGATGGTGTTGTTATACTATCCCACCTGGTTAAGAGTAAACAGGCCTGAAGAGCAAGCACTTGTTCATCAAAGGGTCTTTCCTCTAAAGTAGGCATGGGGAACCTAAGGCTGTCCAATATTGTTGGATTTTGCTTGTTATCGGATCCAGTTATTCATAGTTTAGGTCAAAGTCTACAGTGATACATTGGCAAGGGAGCTCCTACATACTTCCCACAGTGAGTCTGATAAAGGTTAATCTAATAACATCTGAGGTTTCACAGACTTCCACTAAGTTTGATAGAGCTACCTCAAAGCATACCAAAGAGATATATCTATCCACATGGATTTTGATTCAGGCACACACACATTAACATTAGTCTGGTGGGAGGAAAATACATTCAGTATATATTTTCCATGACCTGTATGAATGGAATAATATATATTTAGAACATGCATTTACCTTTACTAGGGAAAGACGTGCCTTTTTATTGTTTTGACTATACATAGAACTTTTATAGAAATGAGCAGCTTCTAGAGAATGTGGGATACATCAAATGAGGCTGAGGCCACAGATGTCTTCTAGGCTTCTAACTACTCACCTGGATCTATTTTTAAGGCAAAGATTATATTTATTCCCTCTTCTTGATTTTATCTTTTTTCCTTAAATTTGAATGGGTATAGTTTACCCCTATATTTGTTTCAATTGCAGAGAAGAAGCTATTTTCCTCTATCAGAATTGGCAGATTCTTTGCAAGCTATACAAATTACTCATGCAATAAATCTGAGGTCATGCTGCTTTGCTTGCCTCATCACTCAAGTTGGAATTTTGGCAAAGCCAAGTAGCAGTTAGTCTTCTACAAATGAGTTCAGTTTAAGCAGGTCTATGAATTTGAATGAGGAAGTATACCATCAGGCTGGGTTGTTTAAATAAGAATTAACAAAAGTAGTGTACTTTTATGAGGTCATGATATCCAATTATATGGCAATCTCTTCACTCCTGGATTTCAGTTCATTTACATCTACATTCAGGAGGGAAAAGAAAAGAAACATGGTGTAGCTAACACATGGATAAGCTTCCATCTTCTGTTAGGTTATTAACAATCCAGAAGAATGAAAGTTCAATAATTGTAAGGCTTTGCTAAAGTATTCTGAATGCTTTTGTACAAAGGTAATATTGACAGTAGTCTGAGGTCACCAGCAAATGGTTGTACCTCAGAAGAAAGGTTTGTGCAGTACTTGGGAAGAATTGTAAATTCAGAGTCCAGCATCTTCATACAAGAAAACTATGACAATATTTGCATGGCACTATTGGTGCAGTGGACGGGTGTGGTGTGGGCCCATGCAGCCCAAATATCCACAGTGGAAGCTTTTATTTATAACATGGGCTTATCACTAGCCTCTTCACCTGTATGTCTACCTGTATGTGTTGAGCCTGTTCCATATTTGGCCAGTATGTGATGGAGAGGCCGTTCTTGGCCAAGATTGCTCATGGAGAGGAGTAAGGTGATGCATGCCAACAGGCAACCCATTTTGCCAGTGGTCTACTCTGGCCTTCTCCAGAGGCCAGGAAATTAAATTTCCTAATCTTTGAAGTTGCCTCAGCAGGATTTTAGTGCTGCATCAAAAACACTCCACTTCTGGGGCCCTTTATAAGACCAGTCAAATGGCTGGACATGTGAACTATTATTTCCATCTGCAAGGTTGACAGCAGTGGTGGCCCAAAGAACAGGAATGTTTGGGACATTGTGCCAGTAATCAGTGTGGCCACCAGCATACTCTAAGAGGCTCTGGTGAGTGGACACTATGTCCCAGGAAGGCAGCTAGCGTTGTTTGTAGCGACTGTGTGGAGGCTGCCTACCATACTTGTCATAGATGTCTCAAAGACCTGAAGCTGATCTATTGGAGATTATCTCAGCATGGATACTGAAATCTCCCAAGCCTGCTGTAGAGAACCCACATCTGATAAATCTTAATCAGCTCACCTGGGGGTTCTACGGGGAACCTGATTTGGGAGTATACCAGCCACATCTCTATTCTGTTCTTAAGGTTCAGCATCAAGAGCAACCTCACAACTCCTAAATTTGTAAGATTGTGGAATTATTTCATATTCTGATATTGCCTGGAGATGTAAAATCTAATTTCTATCAGTGACAAATAACTGGTAATATTTGTGAGTCAATGATCCATTATGTTTCCTGGCAGTGTAAAACCAAGGCTGCATTCACCCCTAAATTTTGATCGAGCTTCGGTCCACGTTCAGACTATAAAAACATGTCAGCAAAGTGTCTAGTCATTGGTTACCTCCAAACTAAGCTATCAAATCTGCATTTAAATAAAAATTACAGTATACTCACTGTGCAGGGAAAATGGATTGTACCCACTAAAAGATAGCTCTGTACTTTCATCTATGTAGCTACCAGAGTTTAGGCATCCCATGGGTTCAGGCAGCCAATCAGGTTTTGAGCTGTATTTCCTCGTTAAGCATTGTCTCACGGTTGCTTCTCGTTCTGCTGGCTGCATTAAGATGATACTGCAATCTAAGCATATACTGCTCTGTGAGAATTCTTTCTTCCGCACTATGATAAGTGCAGTAATGGCCATATAGGGCAGCAGTGTGACAGAAAGTCAATCATGGGACTTCACATTCTCCTTGTGGTACAGAATGTGCTTAGATGCAGCCATTTTCTTTCCATGTTATCTAACTCAAAGGTAGATTTTCTGCATTAAATAATGCTGAAGAAAATAGTCGTTACCTTGCCAAAGCATTATCTCACTCTAAACATGGACTGAAGCTGGATTAAAATTTAAGTGTGAATGCACCAGATGTCAGATGATTCTATACAGTGTGGCCTTTATCAAATCCATTTGAATGGAGTACAGCAGCATTACAAGCAGAGTACATCTTTTCCATCCCACGTAGGAAAGACCAGAATTGTATTAGACGTTGATGTTAAGGATTTTTTAAAATGTGTATTTAAGTTCCTTCTTAAGCAAAGAAATCAATTTAGACTGATTTTTTTCTCATGCTGTTTATCTTGTGTGTGTGTGTGCGCGCGTGTATAAACATACAGAGAGACCCACAGAAGAGCTTCTGTTAAAATTCTAGAACCAAAAATTCATTATGGCAGCTTTCCCTAAATCAGAGTCCTGCTGATATATTGTTCTATAAATCCAGTCTGCCCCAGCCAACACAACTGTGCAGCTGTAGTCCAAAATATCAGGTGCACATCAGCTTTAAAGGTCCTCTTTATGGGGCAATGTGCCTGCGGAGCTTTGGCTTCTGTTTTACAGAATTTTTGTTATTCATTTTAGTTCAAAGGCATACAAAGTGCATAAAAATAACACATTGGCAAATCCTCTCTTCCATGAAAAGAATGGAACAATTATAAAAGTTAGCTTAGAGCTTCTACAGTCACAGAAAGAATAGCTAGGCCAATAGCTCCCACCTATTTCTATGTTTTAATTGACCTTCAACCAACCCCTGGAGTGTAGAGAAAATGTCAAAACGTGACGAGTTGTTTTCCCTTTCTTTTTGAGAAAGAGTACAACTGTTCCATCACTCCTGGGATAGTTTAAACCACCCTGCTCTTGGACTGCCTTTTCTGCCCAATTGAGTGTTGCTACTTTGGGGAGGCATTTCCCTGCAGGACTGGGCCTTTTTGCCAGCTCCTCTAAACTCTACCTGGAGTTACTTATAAAACCAGAGCTCTGAAAAGGACTGGCTGCCTGCAGCCTCAGATGCTGTCAAAGGTCTTTGTTTCTTTTGTTTGTATTTCTATTTCCTTTCCATGTGTTTGTGTGCAGAACTGTAGGGAATGTACCTGAAGTCAAGTGAGAGTGGGAAGGAAAGTGAGGGTCTCACCATATCAGTAAACAGGGGTTGAGGGAGGTGAGGGGAGCAGAAGGCAGAAAAATCATAGTACCAGAAGACCCATGTTGTTATGTGTTTTTATTCCCTCCAATTCCCCTGCAAACATCTATTGGCAAGCTTCTGAATCTTCTTACTTTCTGATTCTGTTGAAGAAGCCCAGGTAAGCTCATGATAAAAGTCTCCTTCTCCAAGATTCACTTGTGAATGAAGGTTTTAATCTAGCAAGTATTGCTAAAACCTGGGTGGATAAAATGGCTGGGAAGACATATTCACAGGAATTGGTGCAGAACTGGGTTGTGTGCAATACTGACACACAATGTATTATGAAAATGATCAACCTTAAGAGCCACGCAGCAGAGCTGTTCCAAGTAGTTAAAAGACCGCTATCATCTGCCCCTCGTAATACAGTACTAGAACCCTTAGATATCTGATGTGATAAATTTATAGGTCATACTGACTATGTGGTGAAGCATCCAGTCTTATTTTATGGGATCACCAGATTGAGATTTGACAAGACACTTTTGGCTGGGTAACCTACTACTCTCTAGATCCGTGATCGTGAACCTTTTGAGCTCAATGTGTCAAAATTCACAAGAAAATCTAGTTTAACTCGGGTGCTGTGTCACATCTAGAAATATCCATAATTTTGTGATATTTGTAGCTCTAGTAAAAAAGTTATATTTTTGATATATGTATTTTATTAAAAGCAAAAACAAAATAATTCTTTAGTTACTTTTGTTGCTGAATTTCATTTGCTATATTTTCAATTGAAAGTAGGTATTTCATACACTTCAAGAACAAGCAAGAAAAACAGTAGGCCTTTCTCAGAAAGGGAAGGGCTGCCTGCCTCCTGCTTGTTAGCTTTGGAGCATTAGGGGCACCTCCAGACACTCTTAATACTTCTAATTCCCTGTGTAGCTACTTCCCGTTGTCCTGTATGGACAAGAGAAAGCTGAGCAGGGACAGCAAAGCCTCTGCAAAACCTTGTTCCATCAAACAGGACGATCAATATTCTGTCATATCCTCACAGCATTCAAGGGAAAATGCACAGTAAAAAGCTGCAGATAATCAACAGTGGCTGCCTCCAGACTTGCAGAATAAATCCGCAGTTAAAGGAAAAAGCACAGCTTACCTGCTGTGCACACAACCAGCCGTCCCAGCTAAAAAGCCACTCCATAGCTTCCTCCTCAGAAGCTGCGGGAGCTGAGTCAGCACCTGTGGTCAGGGAGGATGAGGCAGCCAATCGGAATTAAGCTGCCCTTCCTACTCTTGTTCATCTCCTCTCACTGTTCTGCCCAAACTGGCAGGAACATTTGAATCTTCTTTATACTGCATAGTGAGTGTTGTTAAATCAGCATTAAGTGTGCAGTAGCAATTGAATAATGCACCGCCACAACGATCCATTGATCATCATGCGTGATGCCCCAGTCACAACTGTGCATTCTGGGCACAGCCAGCTTTTTACATCATACTTTCTCTGCTGCTGTGCTGTCACCATGGATGAGCAATCATCATATGACCAGTCATATGACTGAGTCTGCAGCACAGCGGCTGCGAAGCTTTAAGGGTTTCTGGGGGCACCCAAGGAGAACAGTAGGAATGTGCCGCTCTTCCTGTGAAGCTTCTTAACTCTGAAGAAAAGCTATGCTGCACATTTTTAATTTCCATCTGGAGGTACCTAAACACAGAAAAGAATTCAATTGCAGGTACAAACTTTGAAAATATCTATTTTATATTAGTTTTCTTAATTTGTTACACTTGATTTCTTATGAGCGTTCATTTTCTTAGCTTGGATGTGATATTTGAAGAAATCTCTCTTAGGAAGTGTTATATTACCAATTAAACAATGTGAAAAGTACTGACTGCATGTGATGCTACTCTTTGTTAGACAGCCTCATGAGGTTTTAAGGTCATTGTCTAATTTACAGACTACAAACTGTGAAGCATCCTTTCTTTTAAATGCTGTAAATTCTGCATGGTTGATCTCATCTTTCCTTTCTCTTTTTCTTTTTAAAGTCCTCTGTGATTGAAAATCTGCCATTTCATTTTCATTTTATTTTGAATTCTGAGTATGCTTTTCATAAAAATCAGTCAGATCCTTGAACTAACATGCAGGCTTCTCTTCAGTTCTCCATCCCAAGCATTTAGTATAGATTGCCAGAGCAATGCCATGTTCTGTTACGTTCCATCAACATCAGAAGCCAGACCAAATGTCATGCTGGCTCCATTGAATTAGCTACTTCAATCAGAATGAAAACCAACAAGATGCACTGTTGAGAATGATGAGGTTCAAGAAACATCAGATTTGAATTATCACTTCCTTATGACACTTATTGGATGACCTTGAAATCTATAATGCAGAAACTGCTATCTCAATACAGAAGTAAATCTTTTCCTTCCAGTAGTAATAATAAAAAAGCTAAAGAGTACAAATACTGTATTTTCCGGCGTATAAGACGACTTTTTAACCCCGAAAAATCTTCTGAAAAGTCAGGGGTCGTCTTATACACCGGAAATACCCTCACCGGGGTCCTGCTGGCCGCAGCTACCAGCACAAAACTGGGGTGTGCAGCCTAAACCGAGCTTCGGACTTGGGGAGAGACAGCAGCCTTACCTGCTAATCCCAAGAATGTGGCTTGTAGGTTTCCTTCTGGCGCTGATGCAAGGGAAAAACCTTGCTAAATGGGTGTTCCACAGAGCGGAATATGAAGACTCCTGCCCTCATTGTCTCTTCTCTGCTTTACAAGAGTCTGCTGCTCTAGCGCAATTCGTCTCTATGACCCAGTAGGGGAGGGGTTGAAAGCAGAGAAGCTTTTGAAGAGAAAATGATGGCAGGATTCTTCATATTTCGCTCAGTGGAACACCCCCTCCCCTACAGGGTCGTAGACTAATCCGGCTAGTGCAGCATACTCCAAAGCTGCATTGCAGCCACAGACCTTTATGGGAGCAAGGTTTTTCCCTCTCGTCAGAAGGAAAGCTACAAGCCACATTCTTGGGATTAGCAGGTAATGCTGCCATCTCTCCCCAAGTCCGAGGCTTGGTTTAAGGCTGCACACCCCAGTTTTGCAAAATCTCCATTTTAAGTAGAAAAATTGGGGGTCATCTTATACGCCCAGTCGCCTTATACGCCGGAAAATACGGTATATTCTGTTCAGACATCTGCTACCCTACCATTTCCAGCCACACAAACATCAGAACTGGGGAACTTACATTGTCTGCTTTGATGCTTTGTGCTGGAACTATTTTCTGGAACACCAGAAATGGCCCCAAAAGTTGGCTGTTTTCTGAATTCCAGGAAAAAGGCCATATTACGCAAAGTGGATCATTAAGTCCAGACCTTTGGTGCTGGTAGCAGTGGAGAAGAAAACAGGAAAAATCAATATTACAGGGCTCACTCCCACTCTTAACAGCAGTCTTAATGGCTCATTGAGCATTAAGTCATGTGGAGCACATGCTCTTCAAGTGTTTCCATGGTGACATTAAAGTCCCACACAGCTCCTAACTGTGACAGCAATAGGAAACTCCCTTTAATTTCTTCAAAACATATTTTTGTACAGAGTGGACCAAAATGCAAATGAGGGAGGGAGGCTGATATAGGAAAACTTCCACTTATAGGCATATACCGTATATTCCGGCATATAAGACAACTGGGCATATAAGATGACCCCCAACTTTTCCAGTTAAAATATAGCATTTGAGATATACTCGCTGAATAAGAAGACGACACCCGGCGTATAAGACGACCCCTGACTTTTGAGAAGATTTTCCTGGGTTAAAAAGTAGTCTTATACGCCAGAATATACAGTATTTTCATAGAAATACTCTGTGTGATTTCACTGGAAAGGGGAAGATGAAGATAATGGACAGCTTTCACTTTTTTTATCAATCCACAGCTGGATTCACAGCTTATTCCACTCCTGGGCAGCGGCAGCACAATGAAGATATATCTGTCCAATGAGCAGACTTAAGCTCATTTTAGTCTGGTGGTTAGGGAGCTGGACTCTTATTTGGGAATACCAGATTTGATTCCACCCTCCTCCATGAAGCCAGCTGGGTGACCTTAGGCTAGTCACAGCTCTCTTCTGAGCTCTCACAGCTCTACCTCAGAGGGTGTTCTGTTGTGAGGAGAAGAATAGAAAGCTTTGTCAGCCACTTTGAGTCTCCTAAATGGATGAGAAAAGTGGGGTAGAAAAGCCAACTCTTCTTCTTCATTGAAAGGTAAATGCAACCAGTCCCTGAAAGTCCCATCTGCACCTTCTGGGCAACATTTTGACCTGACATGAATCAGAATAATTTTGGAAGTATCATCCTACCATTGTTTGCAAGACACTTGGCAATATCTTCTCCCACACTGATCTTGGTTACCAGAAAAAGCAAAGATCTATTATTCCCCGTGTTTATATTCCATATTGGTACTTTGAATTTAGATGTGCTTTTAGTTTGGTTTTCAATTCATTGCTTGGGAACATTTTTGAGTAATGACTGTGTTATTCCTTGGTTTAGATTTGCAAGCATACAAATTGGCTTGGTTGTTTTATTAAATTTGTTTCTTGTTCAACAGGACCCTCTGGCATGGTACAACATGCTCAGTGTTTCTTTCTGTAATGTGAAATTTGTTTGTTCTTTTTTCCAGTTAAATTTTATACAAGTTAACTTTAATGTACTGCATGCTTTCACAGCAGCACTTCAACTCTATAATGTTAAAACAAGCATTCCATCAAATATTAGAAAATGATACTCATCCACAGTATAGAATGTCTTTTATATTCAATTTTAAAAAGAAAATTCTTCTTTCACCATAAAATATGATTTTTTTGAAAAAACAGACTTCATCATAAAATTCTAAAAAAGTATCTCTAATTTATGTTGTTGTGTCTTTCATGCAAATGCACACATCAGCTAAAACTATGGCTGACAGGCACACAATTGCATTTTAGGATATGTAAATAGAAATGTTTTCGCTATTTGGTATAGGGATTGATCTACGATGAACAAAAGGTGTCAGTAAAAGAAACAGAATGTAATTATAATTTCTCCACCCTCTTTTTTTTTAAAAAAAATGCTTGACAGTTTAATATGTGTCCCATCTTGCTTTTCAAGACATCATGAAAATGCTATGGTGCATAAAAATAGCTCATCTACATTATATTAAAAACTTTTCAGGGTTTTTTTCCCAGGGAAAGGCAAAGGCAACATCACTAATTAGATGGGGGATTCAGCTGCCAAGATCCAAAAAAGAGTGCTTCTGAATCTGAGCATGGTCTATTCAGCAGCATGGCTCAGCTGACCCCCAAGTGTGACCTGTTCCCAGTGGAAAGCAATTTAATGCTTCACTACACAGAAAGTAGGTATATGGGAATGGTGGACGGGGGGAAAACAGCTAAATTAAGGAAAGAATATTTGAATAGGACTGTTATAGGGTTGCTTATCTAAGGAAAGGCAATGATGTTCTACCTCCATTTAAAATACCAAATGGCACTTTGCCTCAGCAAGTTTTTATCAAGCATACAGACTCCATTGTACATTAGTGGAAAAAGTTTCCCTATTATTTAAGGACATGTGACAGCAATAAAGACAAAGTGAAAGCTATCTGCTGGTAGGAAATTCATCAGTACATTATAAACCTTTGTGCCTGCTGGAAATTTTTGCAAATGATTTCTGTCTTCTACTTCTCCTCTCTTGACAGTTCAGATACCCGAGGGTTGTAGTCATGGCAAAGTTCAAAAATATAATGCTAGGGCTCTACAACCAGTCACATTCAATGGGAGAAAACTGTCAAACATTAGCAAATATACCACTAGGCAAATAATGAAAGTCAATGAATTTTGCAATCTTATCTTCCTAGTGCAGGAGCTGCTATAACTTGCTGGATAGCATAGTAAAATGTTCAGAGAAACTGAAAGTGTTTGAATTAGCTATATATTTTACTAAATATAAAGGGAAAAGTCCTGTACCAAGAGAATAGACCAAGAGTGCCTCCAGACTTGATTAAAGTTCCACTCTCCCTGCACAGCCATTTCCTGTTATCACAATGTGTCAAGTAAAAGCTGTGCAAGGAGTGCAGAGCCCCTATGGAGCCTCGTCCTGTCATCCACATGAGATGATCGATACTAAGAGTATCCTCACTCCATGCAAGGGAAAGTGTGAAAAGCTGCAATTAAACAGCAGCTTTTTACATTGCACTTTCCCTGCTGCTGTGTTTCCACCACTCCTGATTGATCATGTGACCAATCACATGATCAGCAGCATTGGAGTGGCGTGAAGCTTTTTCTCATCTCCAGAGGGACCCAAAGGCTTCTTTGATGACCTCACACATCTAGCAGAGGAGGGCTTCCTTGGTTGGGTAACCATGAATGATTGAGGGGGATTAGGAAAGAAGAAACTATAGAAAGATCTCTCAGAAAAAGTATTACAGTGGTACCTTGACATATGAGTTTAATTCGTTCCGTAACCTTGCTCTTATGTCAAATCGCTCGTATCTCAAAGCAATTTTCCCATTAATCCATTCCAGCTCCCAAAACACCACCTCAGTTGTTTTTGTTATGTACTGTATTTACATACTCGTATCTCAAATCTTGCTCTCATCTCAAAGCAAAATATCACTCGCTCGGCGGCTTGTATCTCAAAACACTTGTATGTCAGGGCACTTGTATGTCAAGGTACCACTGTATATGAGAGTGTCCTACTGTATTTATTTTATTTATTTTAAGAATTGAGATCCCGTTCTTCACAAAATAGTCTCAGGGTGCTTGAAAATAATACATAAAAATATTCTTAAAACATCATTAAAATATAACACTCCCTAGCTCTTTCCCAGTTGTTTATTGGAGGATGAGGTTTGAGGTGTCAGGAGGAGGCAAAAGAGATGGATTAAGAGAAGGAGAGGTAGATGTGTAAAAGCAATTCCTTTTTATGATCTGCCTTCTAATTTGGTAGAGTCTGCACTGATCCTTCTGGTTGGGTAAAATAGCTTTTGTATGTGTGGTGCGTCAAAATAATAGTCTATAACTCAATCCTGGGTTGATGGGCTGGGTGATGGGTCGTCCATTCCTCATCCAGCTCTGTCTCCTAACCTGCTCAGTGCAGCACTGTATGGGCTTAGTGTGTGTTTTCCTAAGGGACAGAATCACCCTCACTATCCAGCAGCCTCCCTGGCTGAAGTGGCCAGTAGTGTTGAGACATCTCAAGATCTGTGCTAAGGTGTCCTTCAGTGGGCCAGCCAAGGTTTTGATTACCTCTATGGTAAATTATCTCATTCTGTAAAAAGATCCAAAGCACATAGATGGACATCCTTTTGTCATGTTTTTTTTTCCCCCTAGAAAACCCAGTCAGGTGCTACATAAAGCCAAAGCTACTAGTTTTGAAAAGGCTTGTAGAAAATGTTTGGTATATATTCTTGCTACTGCCAAGGAACCAGTTTTCCCTCCAAATTTTATTAACTTCAACTCTCAATAGCTTTAGTCAACCTTGCAATGGTTAAGAAAGTTGGTCATTGCAGTCCAAGAACATTTTAACTTTTTAAAAAACACCAAATCAAAATTAATTTGCCAAGGGTTTTGTTTTTTGTTTGCTTTAGTTCATCCTGTGTAAACAGGAAAAATGCCATCTTTGATCCGATATTGGAATACTGTATTTGAATCAACTTAAAAGAAGACCTTTGGCACCGTCTGTCTTATGCCATTGACTAAAGAAAGGATGCACACATTTTCATAGTAAATATTGACCATAAGGGAACAGAAATAATTTAAGATATGTGACCATTCTGGCAAATCCACAAAACATGTCACTTTCATATGTCAACTTAGTCTGCTAATTTTCTTTGTACTTGAGTGAAACAAAACCAGATTGTTTTGGCCACTCTGTGGAATCAGAATTTCATTTGAAGAACTGCTGAAGAACTGAGCTTTTAGAGATTTATCTTGAGACTTAACATCAGGGTATTAAATACTTAAAGCAAGAGTGAAAACCTGGAGCTTGTCAACAGTTCACTATACCATAAAATGTTGGATGGAAGCTGCGGTCCTACAAAATCTAGACTGCTAATTCTCATCCATGCTACAGAACATCTCATTACTCTAGGACTAGAATTCAAAGGGACAACATTCTGAGCATTCGGGCAAAAGTAAATATATATATATATATATATATATATATATATATATATATATATATATATATATATACATACACACACACACACACACACACACACACAGTATATTACCTTTTCCTTCATTCAGCAGTCACTGAGGTCGATCAGTTTAGTCTGTGATTACAGAGTTCATAGCGTAGATTTCTGTTAAAGCTACAAGGAGATGGAGGGAGATATTTCTTAAGGGTGAGAACTTACATTACATGCATAAGTTACAAAAAGTTTTACTCAAGCTTGAATAAATCTGGCATTTATTTATTTTACAGTAGTAGAATTGTGTTTATTTCTAAGTCCTAGGTATTTCTCAATACATTTTCTCTCCAAGACATGCTATCCTCTTCCTTGTGCAATATGTAACTCATTTGTCCCTGAGTTGGCATCACTGGTGAATTACTTATTTAAGGACAGCAAAATTGGGCAAAGCTCTGCTTGAAAGCCTTGTTTTAATCTTCTCAAACTGCATGTGAGACCACCAAGGATTAAATTAGATATTATATGTTTGATAGGTACCTTATGAGATTGAGATGAGATGTCTTCTTCCCATAATTTTTGATAGCCATAAATTGGAGACACTATTCCCACTTTTGATAGCCATAAATTGGAGACACCATTCAAGGATAGGGAAATACTAATTTCAGTGTACAGTTATATCAGGGAGAATTCTAGTCTGTGCTGTCTTTATAGAGGAGGAGGAGTTGATTTGCAATGGATCTACTTAACCTTGACTTCACAGAAGCACACATTGAGCCACCACTGATTATATGAAACAACTGGACCCAGGTAGAAACTAAAGTGAATAGAAAAAAATGTGTGGGTTTTGTTTTTGCTTTCTGTCACACAAAAGCAAAATATTCCCATCTCTTTGTCTTCTATCTTGACAAGCAAGAGAAAATATAAACTACTGATTAAAGTCAATTTAGACTGGAAAAAGTACTCAGGCCCTGTCCCCAAGCAATTTAAAGCCCTCTAAAAATCTTATTTTGCCTCTGAGCGCCCCCATGCCTGGCTTTTCAATGAGGTTCCAATGCTACAAAAGGAGGAAAATCCATGACAAAAAAAGTTCACTTTAAAGAAGAGTTCCAGTGCTCTTTTTGGAAGTCGTGGGTTTTCATGACAGCATTTACCATAGGGATGCTCTGTGGCAAAAGGGGCGGGGATTGCTGCCTGCACACACAGCCATAAAACATTCACACATCTCCCAGAAGTGCAGCACCTTCCCTTCCTTTCCATTTCTAAAGCTCAGAACTTTCAAAGAACCAGAATAGCACAGAATTGCAACATTGTTACAATTGTTATCAGGTGTGAAGTGGTGGATTGCTACAGTCACCACTGTTCTACCAGGTGGATTTTGACAGTGATCTGTAAAAATGTTGAGAGTGAATGAGCGAACAATTGCATGGCCAGTGGCTGCAGCCGCTGCCTTTGCTGGCACAGGAAGCCATTTTGGGGGGCGGAGATCTGGGAGATGAACAGAGAACAGATGGCTATTTTTCCTTTGAACTTGTCTGGGGTTTCTTCCTGGTTGTGGCTACGCAGAGTGCAGTCCCTCCCCGTTCCTGCCAGCACCCTATCAACAAGAGAGGGGGTGGGGAGAAAAAGATGCAGGCAAGCAAAACACGCTTCCGTGGGGTCAGAAGGTGCATTTTAAACATACGTTTTGTTGAGCCTCATGTGGACGCTTATTCCGGAATTGCATGGCACTTTTAAAGTCCGCTTGAATAGAGTGACGGTAGGGGGAAACTAGAGAGGCAAATAAGTCTTTTGGGGACACAGCCTCAAATGAGAGTATAGAACCGGGTCAATAAGGAGCTGTAACTTAATCAGGTTCTGAACAGAGGCTCTTTCTACACTTACTTGTTAATCTGGATCAAGGAGCTGCTAAGAACACATCATCTGGACAGAAGTAATGTAGTTCTGGAACAGAACTGTGCTAAGGACTCATAATCTGGATTAATAGTAGACCAGATAAATGTGGTCTACATTCATACTACCATTCACTGATATGGATCAAGGAAGGGGCATCCACATATAGATGGGATCTAGGAAGAATGTGGGTGTGGTATTGAGTGACATGTGCAATTACAATGTGCCTGCAAAAAACCTTTACAGTGGGTGTTTTTCCACTGTCACTAAAAGTACCCATTAAGTACCCATTAATGGGTACGTAATGGCATTTTTCTATCCATTAATGGGTACTTCTAGTGACAGTGGAAAAACACCCAGTATCTCCACAACAGTGGTTGCATTGATAGCAATGATGTTTTCACAGTGTCTTCAAAGACAACTTGCATCTGCAGTGAAGCTGTTTTCACATTGTCTTTGAACAGATCTCTCTCACACACACACATACACACAGAGACACACACACCCATACCCCAGATGTAACGACTAATTGATGGGTCCATGGCCAGTTGCATTGGAGGTACTATGGGGCAATTGCATTGAAGTGTGGGCAGTTTGTATGGAGGTAGTCCATATCCACTGATGATGAAAAGGGCTTAGCCATCTGCAGTGCATTGCACTTTAACACACATCTGTTTTTATAATAAAGCCCACTCAATGCAGATGCCTCTGTCTTGTTAACACTATTTAATCAAGGTAAGTGTAAAAAAGGCCTGATTGTTCATCTCTAACTTAGGCCTCTTCCACACCAGGCTTTTATTCTGCTCCAGTGCAGACCATACAATGCTGCACAGGTTTACAGAGCTCCTCTGCTACTAAGTAGCCTGAGCCACCTACATCAGATCAGACCATGGAGTAACATATGGTGCCAAATGGTGTCGTATCCCATTATATCAATAGACCTTTATGCAGTAGTCTACCAGTGGTAGACCACACTTTTTCAAAGCTGAGCTGTGGCCTGAAAAGTGAAAATATATACATAAACCTACATACAAACAAAAATGCAGGCATCTAAAACATTAATATGGTGGAAAAAACAAAGAATAAAAAGGTGGGTGGGGGATTTCCCTTTGTCCATCCAAAGAATAAATTGAATTTATGTACTTCTGTTGCTATGCTTGTCAATGTCCTACTAAAACCTGAGTCCATGCAAAACTATATTCCTGAAGCCAACACACTGATAAGAGCTTGCTTGTTTATGATTTTTTTAAAAATATATTGAGACACTTGCTCCCTCCTCCCATTTAGACAGTACTTTTTAAAGTGATCCCTTTAAGAAAAAGTGTCGCAATGTAGACATATTCCCCATCCCCCAAAAGTCTTACAAACAGTTTTTGAGCCTTAACATGTGGCTCAAAACCTACCTTATTTTGTCTCTCTGTACCCTACACCTGCTTCAAAGGCAGGCAACACCTACCCTGACTCTAGGTGCTACCCAAAGATTGGTGACTCAACGGAAAACCCTGCCGGTTTGCTTATGTAGTTTCCTCCCCAACCCACCTTAAAGAAATACTTTCAGAGTATTTTGGGGGGGGGGGGTAAGGTAAATGCAGAGTAAAAATGCCCATCATTTTAGACTCAAAAATGCTCAGAGGGTGCCTCTTCAAGTGTGTCTGATTGCACGTTCAATGTAGATATTGGACTTGTGCCACATATGAGATGTTTAATAGCATCAACGTGCTTGACATTGCTTCTCTTTGCTTGTAGGTCCCTCAAAGAACAAATACCTTGTTTTATGGTTATGGTTTTATGGCCATGTTTATAAGTAATTCAGACATGTCCTATAAAGAACAGATGTGGCCAACAGTACTTTTAAGATTTAGCTTTTACAAGAGTACTAAACAAGAGGACTAAGCAATATTAACAGACAAGGATAGAATTAATGCCACTTTATAGCCTACATTTCAAATAAGTATTGGTTTCATCAAAGTGCACATGCACAGAATCTACAGTGGGTGAAAAATTAACAATATCTCATGAGTCTGAATAGAGAGGCTATAAAAGAGTCTCTAATTTGTTAAAATATTATTCCTGATGGTGTGGCTAACATTCATTGGCAGGACCTCATAATTCACAGTAGTTATTTTACCCTGCTTGAAGATAGGATATACTGTAACTTTGAGGGTCAAATTAAATGGCCACATGCTGCTAAGTCCTCCTAATTTGAAACAGAACTACTTTTTTATTATGATAACAATAATACATGGGAAATCTTTATTAGCAGATTAAAGCCACAGTACAATGTTATTAATCACAATAATTTAGTTTGGTAGCCATGCAAATGAAATAGTACATCCATGGCCCTTATTTTCAGTGATTGGATAAGGAGATTAATTTTAGTTTAGTGCTACCATGAAAATGGTTTATGTCTGTGCATAAACTGTGATGAAGGCATTGATTGTACGAACTGAAGAAACATAATCTTCAAAAAACAATCTTGACCTTCACCCTGCGGACAATTCTTATGACTTTATAAATTAATTCTCCCTTTTCTGACCTAATACAAAGATGCCAGGGAAATGTATTTCTGAAAGTTAAGCAATCCATAATCTGCAAAGCTTGGACTGAATTCATGACAGAAAGAGTAAAAATACCTTGGGTAGAAAACTGAATAAAATAACAGATCTTACTAAAGATGCTACACTTTTTGAGGAGCCATATGCTTCTAACACATATGGTATCTTTAAGTCATCATCTTCAGTGCTGCCCTTTCTTTTTCCTCAGAACCAAATATTATGCTAAAAGATACACACAACACACACATTACAAAGACATTCAATCTATCTTTTGCATTCTTGACAGAAAGCAATGACCTTTTACGAAGCCTCTGTCTTTTTGCCAACCATCGACTCCACTAATGAGGAACAGAACGTAAGAGCCGCAAAAGAATTTTGTATCTGCTACCTGAAGAAGAAATCCAAAATCTTTCTGTGACTGAAAGTCTCTGAATTTCTTAACCTTATAGAAGAGCTGGAATCTTGCATTTGCAAAGGTTCTCTTAACTGTGTTCAAGCAAAACATTGCAGCTATTTAGCTATTATAGAAAGTAAGGAGTTTGGAGATAACAGTAGCAACTTTGGGCAAATTTAGACCCCCAGGTGTCCTCTGGCCTCTGGGAGTGGCTACAATAGGTACATGCATCAGTTATCAGTTGTTCCAAAATTAGAGAAATAATAAGACACACTTGGTACTTATTTCTTTGGCTTTTGTATGGCTAGGAATAATTAATTTGGCAACTCTCACTGCAGGGTCAGAAGGCCTGGCCATAAGAATTCTTTAAGCAATGAATGAATTATAAATATGATTCTTAGCAGCTGAAACTGACCTGGAATTCAGTGGGAGTATGTAAATATAGATGGGAATATGTCCATCTAGCCTGGTAGTGCGTTTGCTATCAGCAGTGGAATATGGCATTGGTTAGCTGTCAACCAACATTCCAATTGGAGTTGACAGTTCCTGCATCCCTCCAATGGGGGACTGCAGCATCTTAAGGGCAAAAGCACTTGCTTCTGACCCAGGAATGGGGTGTAAAGTGCCTGCACTCTCTCTACCCTTACCTCCTCATGCACATGGGGGTGTCTTGTGTCTTGTACAGTATCAGTTTGATTCTTCCCATTTGTCTTACATTTTTTGGAATATTTTTATTTTTTATTTTTATTGATTTTGTCATCTGAAATTTTGAGGTGAAAGATTCTAGCTGAAACTAGCATTATTCTGGTTGTATATCTTTTATGCACTTTATATATTTATGTATTTGTATTTTAATTTTGTCCCACAGAAGAATGTGTGCACAGTATTTTCAGATTGGTTTGAATGCAAATTTACTTTGAATAAATTTTAAAAATCATTGGGCTTTACAACCTTTAGAGGCCTATGATACTATGAAAATAAATGGACTTCTGATAAATAGGAAGGAAAATACAGTAGTTTACAAAGCTTGATTAAAGTATAGTTTTATAGTTTCCCTGTCATCTCTTTCATTATGTATCCTCTTTGAATCATATTTACCATTGTATGAGGTTTCCTTTTTTTCAGAAACAATAAAAGCAGTTGCAAACCACCCTGAGACTGTCAGGTATAGAGTGGTATAAAAATGTAATAAATAAATAAATAACATGATGTTACAATAATTGTCTCTCTTTTTCTCCTCACTCTCCCAGCCCTTCCCATCTTCCTTCCCTCTCACTTTGTATAAATATATCATATAGCTGAATTAATATGTCCTGCAAAAAAGCACAGCCACACAAACCTGTTAAAACAGTGTCACAAAATTAGTCACTCATATATAATTCATGGTATATTATGCACTGTTACATCTCATCTTCTGTTTGCATTCCCAGTTCAGAAACAGCAAAATCACACTTGGTAGGCTAGACATTTTCTCTGGAGAATTTGGTTACCTTCTGTTCCATCCAGAATTGTCATTGAATTGAATTGGTTTTGTGGAGGATGACTTTTGCTCACCCAAAACTCCACTAAGAATTTAAAGGGAAGAAAATATTTCAGCTACAATGGTTACTGAACTTCTTCACTGCATCAAAAGTGAATGAACAGAAAAATCATTGGGGGGGAAATCTAAATAAACATGACCTTTAATCCCCTGGTCCTAGTAGTAGGTTAGTCTCTAGAGAATCAGTCAAGTAAGGTTTTGCCAATGTTCTAATGAGATGTCAGCCTTAAGCAACCATTTAATCATTACCATTGCAGCTTGGCTATAAAGTGATTAAAAACTGCAATCCTAACATGTCTATGTTTAAGGAAATCCCATTGCTCTCATTGGTGCTTGTTGGTGGTAAAATGATATAGGATTGCATGAAAACCTACAAATTCCAGTAACTTATTTATCCACAATACTGTAGGTTGTCCTTTTCTAACTATCAGGTTTGGGGGCTGGATAGATAGATAGATAGATAGATAGATAGATAGATAGATAGATAGATAGATAGATAGACAGACAGACAGACAGACAGACAGACAGACAGACGTTTATGTCCTGCCTTTTTTTCTAAAGAGCCAAAGGCAGTGCACACCATTTCCTCCTATCCGTTTTATCCTCAAAACAATCCTGTGAGGTAGGCAAGGGTAAGAGGTTGTAACTGCTCCATTTTGGCAGAGAGGGATTTGAGTCCAATAACACCAGTTTTATGGCCTGGTAGGCTACTCACTATGCTGGTTATTGACGAAGCTGCTAAAATTCCTCACCTTACATTTTTTTACATGGTTTTGCCTACCATCAAAGCACTAAATTTTCAGGAATAGGGAATTCAGACTGTCAGAAACATTTGTGCTCTGATCCAAAGGTTTCATTTTTTATGTGGCTATCTGGCTCTATCAGCAGAAATAAACGATTTGTCTTCACAATCTGTTGACTCAAGAGTTATCACTGTGACTGAAGCACTTTAAGGCCATAAATTGGGATTGATTAGTTTGGTGAGAAGAGTTTTAAATTCTTTGAAAGAATTCTTCTATGATAGTCTAGAAGAGGTGTCAGAACTGGTTAAAATAGGCCATCACATGAGGGGGAGTATAAGTCTGAGATGCTTTTTGCACTGCTTGTTTTTTCTGCAATTTCTTTTAGCTAGAGTTTAACTTATTAAACAAATTTGTCAGTTAATGAAAGGCTCTTAGAGCTAGGCACCTGACAAAACAATTTCTGCAAGTCATCAAGTTGGAAATAGCGCAGGATTGTTATAAGGAATTCAGGTAAAAGTATCTTCAATACCTATGTAAGATGTATTAGAGAGAGTAATTAATTTAATGTTTAAATTTCATTTTCTTTCAAGAGGGAATTTTTGTAACATATCCTAACAAAGGTAGGTAGCCCTCTTGGCTTTACATGCTTTTTTTTTAATGTCACATGGTTTACATCAGGATTATCAATCTTCACAATTTCATATGGAAAGCAGGTTTCCTCTTTCTTCTAAGGGTGATTTAGAAGCATAAGTGCCCCGTGTCATTGAATTATTGGTCCATTCTGTAGCTCAGTGATAGACCAGATATCTGTTCAAATATAATACATACCTAAGAAGTCTTAGGAGTCTTGAAGCAAAAAAAAAAAAAAAGCTATGTAGGTAAAAATGTGTCTGCTTTCTCTGCCCTCTTCTTTATTATCATGCATTATTTTTCCAAAAAGTTCTAGTTATCTTTAAGCATAGTATTGGAAGTGGCTATAGCTCAGTGGTAGAGCAAACCACTTCTGTTATCTGCCAATATGCCCATGAATCAGAGATACCCAACAAGAACAATAAATTGTACCTATATATAAAAAACTTATCAAATTTCCGTACAACTTTCAATTTAAGTTTTTTTTCTGGATGTACAAGTTTACATCTTTTTTTCCTTCTCCTCCTCCATGGCACTCTCAGAGAAGGAAATACTGAATTGTTACTTATAAATCTATAGTACAGTACCGAGGAACTTGTAGGCAGTGCATGGGAACTACTTCAGAAGGGGAATGTTTGAAGTTGCCGCTGAGTGTTGAAACCCATTTGCTGTCCTTGAAAGACTCAGCGGTGCTAGTCAAATGACTTCTTGCCACCACAGGTGATCCTGTGGGTTGGCCATCAGAAATGTGAAGGCGCTCATACAGATGTATGATGAATATTGCAATCCATCAACATCGAGCTATACAAACTCTCAGGATCTCTTCTGCCTATGTAATTTTAGAAACGGAAGAATCACTGAAAATTCTATTGGACTAAAGTTCTACTGCGTATAGTGGAACTGTTTTTCATTCTGAAAAACAGCGATGTAGTGGCATTTTCGTTGTTGCCTCTTTTAAAGCAGTTAATGAAACTATTTACTCTGCTAGAAACATTTTGGTAGTAGCAGTCAATCTCCTAGGGCTTTAATGACTTCCATTTATGATATTTTGAGCCACAAGATGCACATTAGATTCTGTTGATGGTTATTTTGATAAAGAAATACAGTAAATTGATTGGTCTGTGACCAGTGAGGCCAGATAGGTACACTAAAAAAGCTTGGGCTGCTGTCCAGCACTGTATATTGATTTTATGTGTGTGCATGTGTGTGTATATACTGTTTCCCCGAAAGTAAGACTTACCCTGAAAATAAGGCCTAGCATGATTTTTCAGGATGCTCGAAATATAATCCCTACATAAATGTTATATAAAACATCCCCTGAAAATAAGCCCTAGTATGTCTTCAAGAGCAAAAATTATAGTATATGTATATGTGTATATGTATATATAGTAAATGTGTGTGTGCATATATATATATATATATAGTATATGTATGTGTGTATGTATATATATAGTGTGTATATATAGTATGTATGTGTGTGTGTGTGTGTGTGTATGCATGTATAAATGCATGCATTTATAAGGAATTTATGGCCCACTCTTCACTAAATGGTCCCAGGGTGGGTTACAATAAACATCACATATTTAAAAAATAGTTTAAAATATAACCCTATCTTATAATATTATATACATAATATTATGAGACGCCATTTGACTATAGTATAGAAGGAGTATTTAACAATGGATGAGATGAAGATAGTGGTGATGGCATTTAAGATGAAGCAGAAAATTTGATGCAATTCCCTAAAACAATTAAAGTTTGTATTTAAAAAAAATACCATCATATTCACCTTTTAACAAGAGAACAGTCAGATCAATGAATGTATAGCAAGGGGGAAAGGCAAAGAGCTTGCCAATGTGAAATGATGCCACAAATGCAAAGCTGACAAGAATTTGAATTTTTTGGGGGGGAGGGTTAGTTGTTGTTTTTTGCAGGGGGTGAGAGGGGTTTAGTTCTGTGTAGTCAAGCATCAAATATATGGTAAGCAGATACCCAGTGGTCACAGGAGAGTTGACAGCTTGAATTACTTAGTTATAATGAAGATAAATAGTGTTCCAGACATGAACAGATATTGCACCCTGAAGAAAAATTGACAATGAGCTTGTTGCCAGGCAACCTCTGTTCAGCATATGAGAAATATACTTCCTGTGACTTGATTGCTATCAATGCTTAAAAGGAAAAGGGGGGCATGACATTTTCTATCTCCTTGTGTTTCAAGAACACAGCCTAAAAAAATAAAATAAAATAAATTATGCTCCACCAACATAACCAAAACTTTACATTTCCACTTACTTAAAAAATAAACCTACCATGTCCTCGCAAAGAGGATTTCTACCAACAACCAGATGTCCCCAAAAGGAAAGCTGTCAAAGAACAATTTCTATGTGAATTTATACTATCAACACACTTTTGATATATTACCAGAACCTTTCTAAATGAGGATTCTCGGTCATGCTAGTTAAAAGAAGTGAGAAAAACATAACTGTTCAGAAAGGAAAGACTGGATTGATTTTTCTCAATGATCAAAAGAGAAGTACAGGCAAGTCTCCACACCATGTATGCCTTGTTTTTGTTTTTAAGGGAACTTATTTACAGTATAGTATTTTGTAGCAGACATTTAGGCGGAGAGTGTAGCTTTTGTCTGATACACTGCTCTGGAACTGATAGAAAGTGGGAACAAATTGCCAGTTATTTCTCTTCTGCCACACAAGAGATATAAATTGGATCAAAATTGGATTAAGAAAAAAAAAGAAGCTTCTTGTTGCTCACCTCTGGCTAGCCCTAAGAAGAAAAGAGACAGTTCAGAGGGACAGTAGTACATGTTTAACATTGTGCAAGAGCCAAAGGTTAGGATGAAAAGTATGAGGTTAATAAGAAAAGCATGAGTAGAAAACAAATACTCCAGTTAGCAGTTTTGTTTCACCTAGTTAAGGGCAGGTGCTCAGGTGTAAAAAAAAAAAATAGACATCCAAACTTCATCTTCTCTCTGCCTGTTTCAGTGTGGTCTCCTCAAACATGTTTATGGACCATTCTGCACTTGGTCTTATTCTGGGTTGTATCTTGGAATAGGAACCTGCTATCTGCATGCTGGTACAGACTTCAGCACTCCTTGCTGGGGCTTGTCAAAGACTGCACTAGCATGCTGCTGGCAGGCTCTATTCCAGAATATAATCTGGAATAAGGCCCAGCACAGAAAGGGCCTATGACAAAACTGAAGTGAAAGTATCTATACTCCATCTTATTTCAGCTAGTCGATTAACCCTTTCCAAACTGGAGGAAGATATATCCCAAATTCCACCAATTCATACACTTCCCCTTGTTTAGTTGCTTTCTTATCCCACAACATACCTTGGGCCTGTAAAAGCAATAAATAATGTTCTCAATCATTTGTCCCTCCTTCCCCTATACTTCCATTATTTATTCTACATTGCTTTCCTTTGCATCCTGATACAGAAGACCAAAGGTACAAGAACAAATTGTCAGTGAGAATAGATGCTATATTCTGATGGGTCACCTGTTATCTGCCCTTGGCCTATAACAAGTGAATTTATGGACTAGTGATATCCTGCTGGCCACTTGAATACAAGGCAATGAGCAAAGTTTGGATAGAAGAAATCTTATTTCTTTTATTTTTGCCTTGTTCTGCAGCTCAAAATTACCTGTAGTACAACAAACATACCAATATATATTTCATTGATTTAATTGCTTTGTGAACTTGGGTCCTTTCTGCACTGGGTCTTATTCCATATTATATCTCAGAATAGGAACCTGCTATTCACATGTTAGTGCATATTATGGCAAGCCCTGGGCCAGGTCTTCTGTACTCTGAACCAGCATGAGGATGGTAGGTCCCTTGTCTGAGATATAAACCAGAATAAACTCCAGTGCAGAAAGGGCCTTGGATTTAGATTCTAAATGAGAGGTTTTTCATTATTATCATATTTATTGAACCTTTGTGGTCAAAAACTGACAATTTTATCTTTTTTGTTTTGGAATGAGTGAATGCAAGGGCAGAACAAGGTAATGGGGGGAAAGTATTACTGCTTCCATGAATCAGTCATGGAACACCATTCCTATAACTTAGAAGAATTTTGATGCTATGGCCATTATCTATAATTTAGATGTGTTCAGACTAGGGATGTACATGAATATTTATAACATTCAAAATTCATACAAAATCCAATTGAATGTTGGCACATTCAAAGACTGACATTCAAATTCTAATTGAATATTTTGATATATTCGTATGAAACTTCGTATGAAGCTTCTTATGGGATTTGTATGCTATTTGTATACTATTTGCATGCATTTGTATGGGATTGCCCATTGATATTGAATATGAATCCTACCACACTGAAAGGGGATCTGTCCGAACAAATATAAATTTTCTTGCATTGGATTCAATACAAATCAAATAAAAAACAACAACATTTGTGCACATCCCTAGTTCAGGCAGATCAGAAAGCTTGTGTCAAAATTCAGGTTCATAGAAATTTTCTTGTTTCCTTGAGTCATTTTTAAGAGATTAGATCACTCCAGCACCACCTGAACTAACAAATACCAGGTTTCAAGGAAAAAAATCTATAGTATATAACTGTCCTTACCTTCAGCATTTAAGGATTTAAGCTTCATACATAAGACAAATTCCTAACCTCTATAACGACAGGGCCCTTTGCTGAATCTTATAAAAAAACTTATCTACTTTGCTGAATCTTATAGAAGATCCTTTCAAGTGGAAATCTTTCCAATGGACCTTTTTAACTCCAAAGTGAAAAAATTCAGTCATGGGTCTATTAAAATATTAAGTGCTAAGCAGATGAGTAGAATCCAAGTTATTCTTGCAAAGAAAGTGGGTTTTTTTTGTTTAAAACAACAACAACACTGGATATTACATGTGCAAATCTCCAAGGAGGACAAGACGGAGGAGAACTGGTTATAAGTTTATTGAAAATAATACATCTACACATATTAAAGATTTCATAATGACCCTTTCAGTAATGTTTATCTTGTGTCAGAGCCACTTCAGTTATCACAAACACTAGTGAAATGTTAAAAGACCTGGCTTGTATGATTCTTCACTATTTATGGGTTTTTTTAAATTTGTTTGAAAATCATCCACAATATGTTATGACTTATGACAGTTTGCGAAGAAGATGCTCAGACAGATTCACAGTGAAACACATTCCAGAGAAAGCAATATTCATCCTGGTTTTAACTGCAAATAACCATATATGAACACAGCCATATTATGGAAATACCCATTTGATGGAAAATGTTATTAATCTGTTCCTAGATCATATGTAGATTTGTGGTTTGAAAGATTGCTATATGCAAAAGATTACAAGGGGTGTTTTTTCACTACGCTCCTTTAATCTGGATCCAAGAAGATCCATATCTAAGGAATGGATACTTCCCTTAATCTAGATCTAGTAGATCCGAATTAAGGAAGTACCCATTGGCTGCTTCCACACAGGCCTCTTAACACCCATTAAGCACACATTGGGAAAGCTGTGTCCACACAGGCAGACCTATTTAGCACACTTCCGGCGAGGTTAATCTCCAAAGGCAACTTTGGAGGGATTTTGACTGAAGACCCCATTGTAGACCCCTTTAATGGGGTCTACATGAAATCCAGATTATAGGTCCTGAAGGACCCAAAATGATCCTGATTTAAGTAGCTGTGGTGGAAACAAATGTGTCCCTAATGGGGTCTGTGGCGGAAATGGTGTCATCCAGCTCTCAGCCAAATGGGTCCTTAATGGGTGCTTCAATGGGTACTTAGTGACAGTGGAAAAAACCCCAAGATCAGTTCTTGGTCACTGTTTTGTCCCCAGAGCAATGCTATGGACTTTGCATGTAGTAAGGCCTCGGGCTCTAGGGAAGACAGCCTGAACAAAGGACTTGTCCATAAACTTCTTAGATTTTCAAAAGCTTTACTGGTTACAAACACAAATAACATGAAACTGATCTCTTCTCTCTCAATAGTCTTTCTTAACTACCTTGCTCTCTCTTCTCTGATGGTTAGCCTTCTGATAGACTATCTCTGTTTTCTGTTTCTTCTGTGGATTTTATCTCTCTTCTGTGGACTTTACCTTTGTGAAAGGAAAATACTCTCTTCAGGTCTGACTTTGCTGAATTCTTACTACACACAAAACTGAAACCAACTGGAGAGGCAGTATAGGACCCTAGAATTTCCCACAATCCTTTTCTCTCTTAAAGCTATAGATCTCTATTTCCCCTCTTGAACTAATACATAGAAAAGCTTATAATATCTTTAACTAAATATATGTCTCAAGAGCATCTTTGATACTCTGGAGGCATGACAGTCACTGTCCTTAAAAGGGCTTAGGTATTTACACGATAAGGTATCAAGTAATATGAAATGCCTGTGCCTTAGCCTATGGAAAGCTGTCATCAGTCACAATGGTCATGTACTGTCTATTGGTCAGTAGGAGCCATGGTGAACAATTTACTAGGTAGCATTAGGAAAGAGAAAGAAAATAGATTAGCTAACTTTTTGTTGTCGTTTTACAATCTACAATGTGAATACATGAGGAATACTCTGAACAGGTTGGTAGATTGTTAAATCAGTTATGTTTGCCAGCTGTGACTCAGTTGCCCTCAATTTGCATCTGCACAGTATGGTCCTGGTGGCTACATCTGAAACAGGATATTACTGTGCTGGAAAAATTGCAGGGAAAAAATAGGGGAAAGGAACAAGGGACTGCTGTATGCAATTCCCAAAGGGAAAAAAAATTAATCAGACTTTCTTGAAGAAAAAAAGTAAAAGAGGACATGACAAATCATAAAAGGTGCTAAGAGAGACTATAAATATACACTGGAAGAATTGGAACAGGGGGGAAAAGAGTTTGATTTTGTTTTATTTGTGTGCTCATTATTTGTAAATCCCCAGACTTTGCATATATGCCCAGCCATCCCTAGCTTGTGAATGTAAAATTTGGATGCCTATTTTCACATTGTGATTTGTGAGATGGTGTCAAACCCTCCCTCATAAATATGCTATAATGACAAATTTCTAGTATTGCTAATATCAATGGAATAAATGATAGCATCTGCTACCATCATTTTTAGCAATGACTACCAATCTAAATAGTCTTAAAAGAAGATTAGGCTCATTGGGGGTTATAAAGGATAACCAAGCATAATGGCAATGTATAATTTGGAGTCTTTAGTGTGGCATCCTGGATAAAGCAAGTGTGATTGCATTCACATCTTGCCTGTGGGTTTCCCATCGCTATCTGATGCACCATTGTGATAACAGGCTGTTGAACTTGATTATGCATTGTTCTGATTCAGTAAGATTATTCTTGTATTATATTTAAATTCAGATAGTCTTAAATGTTAGTTTCCCCCCTATTCCTACCATTAAACAACAATAACCCCTTCAATTGGAGACACCTTTGGTTTCCAGTCCAATGCTATAACTCTTCAAAATGCAGATTGCTTGCTCCTTTGATTTTGACTTGATTTAAATGAACTCAGGGATAGATTGCTAGCACTATGCCGGTTCAGACAAGGAGAAAAGCCTATAAAGAATGTAAGGAAACTCACCAGATTCTCCCTAAAGGAGTTTGTTGAGTCTGAAGTATTATAAGTTTGGAATAGGCGCTGCAAAGTCTCAGAGGTGAACTGAATGCTTTTTAATATACTGATACATAAATATTGAAATTATTCTGCTAGACATTTAACAGCTTAGGCAACCTAGCTAACATTCCTAGCTAATTGACAGCCCCTTTTTTTTAGTGATTCCGACAGACATTTAACGAAAGTTTCACAATTATTTGATTTGCACTGGAACATTGAACAGTCCAGCGGGAGTTCATTCTTGGACAAGAAACTCAGAAGTCCAGTAAAATTCTAGTTTTAGAGAACTCTCAGATGAGTAATGTTCCAAGTTAATTATAGGAATGTTCATTATTCAGTTACTACCATAGGCATTATCTCCAATATGTGGAATTGTCATTATAGATCAAGCATCTCAGATCTTTAACATCACAGTATAATGATGTGTGAACAGGAAACAAAGAGGGGGGGGAGAAGAAAAGTTTAAGCTGTTTCAAAAGAAAAGAAACATCTACAGCATTTTGGTATATTTGATCACTTGAAATTGTTTTTAAAAAATAAAAAATGAATTCTGGAAATTTTAACAACAAAAATAAAACCCTCTTGTTTATGCCTGTCTTTATTTTACTTCACATTCAAGGGTTGCATCCAGACAGGATTAAAACTTTGCAGGGAATGCAGAGCAGTTTCAACCTGACAGACAGGTTTTACAATGCTCCTAAATCCCAATTTTAAACTGGCCAGAAAAATTACCACCAGTATTGACACTGACTCACTGAACCACATGTACAAGAATCTTGAAAAATATTATATGTGTGTGTCTGGGTGCCTTCAGACACCATTAATACTGCAGGGAGTCCCTGTGAAGCCACGGCCCATCATCCAGACAGGATGATTGATAGTCCACTATATACTCACAGCATGTGAAGGAAAGTCCAAAGTAAAAAGCTGCTGGTTAATCAGAAGCTTTTTACATCACACTTACCCTACTGCTGCACTGCCACCATGGATGACTGATCATCACATGACCAGTCATGTGACCAGTGGCAGCACAGTGGCTGTGAAGCTTTAAGGGTTTCTGGAAGAACTCTGGGGTGTGTGTGTGTGTGTGTGTGTGTGTGTGTGTGTGTGTGTGTGGGCGGGTGGGTGTGCATCACTGGCATCATCATCTTACATAAATATAGATGCTTGTGTGTAGTTGCTAGACCACTGGCTGTCTCCAGAAGCATTTAAAAAAAAATCTGGGAAGGAAAGGACAGCCTTATTCACCCATATGATCAGTGTTACCTGGGAGCAGTACTGTTATTGAAACACAGAGAGTGCAAATCGTGCTGCTGCCATTTATTACAGCCCTCTGACAGGTTTGCTTGTGCTATGTCTAGACAAGATTCTGTGATACTAGGTTCAACAAGGTGTGGGCTCACCCAAAAAGGATGCTTAGTTTACCCAGTGGCATCTCACCAGCTTGAAATTGTTCGGTTAGGGAGAAGTTAAATAGTGAAGCTGTGGTTCTCCAGATCTTATTGGTTATTATAACCAATAGACAGTTATAGTAACTATACTCATCAATATCAGGAAGGTTACAGGATCTATTTCTGTTAGCAATTGTACTCAGAAGATAATTTGAGGGGGAGAGCTCTCAGAAGCATGAACCCTTAGGCAGGATCTTTGGGGAAAGGTTTTAACTGGCTTGTTCCAAAACACACTCTGTAAAACACTCTAAACAAAAATAATCTTTGTAAACTAACCCAATACTTTATTAAAACACAGTAAAAATGCTAAAAAAAAAAAGAATTCAATGAAACTGTTAAACTGGTTGTACCACCACCCTCAGCAGCAGGCTGGATGGGCACCCAGGAGAGGACCTTCTCAGTGATGCCCCCTAGTGGAATAGTCTCCCTCTTGAGGTGCATCTATCACATTCATTGTGCATGTTTGCCCTGGCCTTCGGTTAAATGAGCGTACACTTTCCCTTCCCATTTGCAGGCACACTGTTGTTTTAACATATTCTGTTATTGTTTTAATATGTTTGATACTTTTATTGTACTAGAGTGAGCCAGAATAGCTATCCAGTAACTAATTCCTTCATTGCTTTGTAGCTGCGAGGAAGGGGAAAGAAACAGGAATATTTCCCAGTACCTGTGTCCTTTTTAAAACAAAATTTTAGGTTCCAATTTCTGAGCATCCAAGATAGTTTCTGGTCCATTCCGGAGCATGCAACAGATTACGTCAATTCAAACTAAGAGAGATTAAGGCCAAAGGCAAATAATTCTACAGGGCTGCCCCCATATCCACAGGGGATAAGTTCTAAGAATTACCACAGTTTCAGGAAACCATGGATATTACAAATGTTGTGAAATCTTGTGTGATTACATGATTCCCAATGGGGATGGCTACTGAAGAGCATGCGATGGCACCAGTAAGAGTTACTGGATCAGTGGATATGGGGGCAGTCCAGTATTTGATAACTGTATTCATTCATGCTTAATACATGAAAAGTTAAGTTTATTTATTTATTACAGTGTTGTATTGAGCTGTGACATTTCTGTGTAATTTAGGCAATGTCTCCATTTCCATGTGGAAGCAGTTCCATGCAACTAACCAGGGGAGGCACTACGGGGAAAGGCACCCTTCTTGTGTCCATTTTGAAGTATGGAGGTGCCATTCTCTGTTACACCTCCATGCAGGGAGCAATAAAGCCTAATTTACACAAGACACCTCCAAGAGTGGTCGTGCTAGCAAAGGTGTGAAATCACTTTCACTGCTGAAAGTGAAAATGCAATAGGAGCAGACACGTCTTTGGAAAATAGGGATGCCTCTATTCAGTAAGCGGAGACAGACTGATTCTTATCTCTGTTTCTATTAAGCAATTTGAACATTTTCAGGCAAAGATTAGGCAATCAGTTTTACAGTTTAGAAACAACTCTTTTTAGAAATTAATTTTACATGCTAAAAAGCTGGCAGCAAACAGTGCCTATCAAGAACAGATAGTATCATGCCATTTTTACACTTATAGGACAAATACACTGCCACTGGGAAACTGGCTTTAGATAGATAAGGGCAAATGTGTAGATAATAAAATAGTAGTATATACTTACTATGTTTGATGACTTAATTCAAGAGAAAAAGGTAATATGGAAATAGTTTTTTTTAAAAAACTTCATTTATGTATGTGTGTGTGTGCGCACACATGCATGCACACATGTACATTAATTATATTAATTATACAAATTCAACATGTTACTAGGTGGATTATTTTTTCTCACAAGTCAAATAAAAAAGGGGGGAAAGTCTCATATAATCTCTGGTGTCAGTAATATAGTTACCCACAATGCAGCAGGAAATAAAATACTCATTTTCAAATGGTTACAGTAATTTTTCATTCTCTTTGTTCTCCTCTGCTTCACTTCAGTATCCTACTGAATAATTTTCTTGGCAAAATTCAACACCCTAACTGTGACAGAAGGAAATTATTTTTATGTCAGGGTGGAACTATAGATTTCAGAATAAAGTTATCCTGTGGTAAATTTCTCCCTCTTTCTCCTTCCTTCTTTGGCCTCCTGCTGTTTCTTCTGCCCTCTCCTTTCTCCTGTTTGTGTATGCATGTGTGTGCACATACATATATATCATATCGCTGACTTAGAAGTCCTGTTTAAATCATGATTTTCATAAAAATGGGAAAGAACATATAATCACATTAACGCAAACATTTTAAAGCAGTATTACAAAATTAACCACTCACTGCATATTTATTCATGCCACTGTTACATTTCATCCTTTGTTTGCATTCCCAGTTCAGAGGCAGAAAAATTGGAATTGACAGGCTAGAGGTTTCCTCTGGAGAATTTGGTTATCTTTCCTTTCCATCTAGAGTTGCCACTGAATTTTTGTCTAAAGGGAAATTCAAAGTGGTTTGGCGGCTTCTGCTCATCCAGAGCTCCGGTAGGAATTTGAAGGAAAGAATTTCAATGAAGCCAGCACCATATGCAGACTACAAATCTGATTGCTGCAAGTTTATCCAACAGTTTGTATTCATTTTAAAATAGAGATGGAGGCACACCTTGAAATACTGGTAGGATCCTTTGTTATTAAAATACAAACAGAATAAAATGATTAAGGATACTAATTAGCATCTATTTCAAAATGCTTGGGACTGCTCTCCTCAGTGATACTAAAAACTGAGTGCAGGTTAGCTCGGGCTGGATACAGGCAACTTCAGTAGGATGGCAAACTTTACAGTGTGGATTAAACACCAATTAAGGACACATGTGGAAGCATGCAGCCGCACAGCGGCACCCTTTTAGGCCACTTTTAGTACGGAGTATCCACACAGTAACACCCATTAAGCACACATGTGGGAAACCACGTCCTCACTGTGGCACCCATTAAGAATGGAAGGGGTAGACCACATCCGCACAGCAGTACCCATTAAGAATGGAATGGGTAGACTGCGTCTGCACAGCAGTACCCATTAGAGACAGATAGGGGCGGCCGCATCCGCACCTATCTGTCTCTAATGTGTGCTTAATGGGTGCTAAAAAAAAGACTAAACACAAGGTAGTCTTAATGGGTGTTTACCTGTGAAAACACATCCATTTAGGATGTGTCCGCATAGTGAAACCGTGGCTACCCAGGGCCCTCCCCCAGCCCGCCATGATTGAATCCGCTGGAGCCAAGCATGGCAAGCTGGGGGACTCCACTGTTGTGGCTCGCCCTCGCCTCAGAAGTGGTATATCACCGCTTCTGGAGCCAGGTGAAGCTTCTCCAATGCCCTCCCTAGCCATCCCCCCAGGGGAGAGTGCGAGCAATTCCCTCCTTAACTCGTTATTTTCACCCTGATTCTGGCCGTGGGGTCCCAGGCAGCTGCACGCCTGCGTCCTGCACACCTCTTGATTGGCCAGGGCTGCTTCTGGCAACACCTGCCATCAGGAGGTTTTCTGAGCAGGCGCACCAACTGGCCAGGGCAGCACGCCTGTGCAGAGAGCCTCCTGACGGCTGGCGCTGCCAGAAGTAGTCCTAGCCAATCAGGAGGTGTGCAGCTCCCCCTGGCTCCAGAAGCAGCGATCCGCCATTACTGGGGCAAGGGCGAGCCGCAACAGCAGAGTCCCCCAGCTCGCCGTGCTCAGCCCCGGTGCAGCCAATCATGGCTGGCTGGAGGAGCGCCACCAGAGCACAGATTTGAGGCGGGTGCTGTGCGTCCTCACAGCACCCGCCTCAAATCCAGATCTAAGTCATCCTCCTGTTGCGTGTGCGGAAGGACCGGGGGGGGGGGGGTGTAGATCCGCATCTAATAGATCTACCTTGCATCCGGATTTAGTAAATCCAGACCTACTGGAAACCGGAAGAGGTAGATCTGGATTTACTGAGGTCAGTGTGGAAGCACCCTAAAACTGCATCCAGGTAGCATCAAAACCCATAATTGTTTTGTAATTGTACCTGAGTTACCAAACATGATCATGGTTTGGAATGAGCTGCCAAACTCAAAAAAAAAACAACAACAAAAACCCTTCACATTATACTATTGGGAAGATCTCACAGCTGTAACATCAGTCTGCTGTTAAGGAAATGCTATAATGTGAAGTATCGATGTAATGTGTAGGCAATGTGTGATAATGTTAGGAGACAATGTTCCTGACACGTGTTTTGGGGGAAATAACTCACTAGAATGTCTGTGTTGGGATCTCTGTCGAGGCTTGAATAAAGCCAGGACAGTTTTCGCTGCTTAACAGCTAGGGAAGAGACCCAGAGTCTATTCTCTTTAATAGGAAAAATGGTTTTATTAATACTCAATATTAAAAAGAATAAAAAATGAAAGGGGAATAGGCAGAGTGTCAAAACATAAGCAAAAGCACATTTCCAGTGGGGCAACAACTTGGTACATGAAAAAGTATCAATTTAAAAAGCACACTTTTGAGCAATCTAGAGATACAGAAGGAAAGAGGAGAAAAACCAATCTTAAGACCCTATGCTATAGTGCAACCAGGGCCTTTACCCACTTGGCCTTATTCTGAAATATACCTCAGAATAGGGACCTGCTAACTGCATGCTAGTGCAGAATATAGAAGGACCCAGGTATGGCCTGTCATAGTCTGCATTAGTTTGTGGCCAGAAAACCGCTATCCCGGAATATATTCCAAAATAAAGCCAAGTGCAGAAATGGCCCAGTTTTCACCCACGCAGATTCTCAGAAGACACATGGCAGCAGGAACTTGAAGACCATGAGTTGGGAGGGGGGTCAAGGTGAGAAGAGTAGAAGGGAGAAAAGAGACCATGGCTGGCTAAGCAGTTTCTATGTTCTGCTGGTCCCTGGGCCAGAAGGCTCCTCTTAAAGTCCAACCCATGGGAGGAAAGAAGGAACCAATGGGGTGAAGGAGCTGCAGCTTCAAAGGTTCCATTCAGGTGAATGGAGAGGCAGTTTGGGAATGGGGACAAAAAGGTAGATGGAAGATTCTGTCTGCAGCATCAGTGTTAATGATTTGTCTTTTCCCCTGCAGGCAATGATCCAATCAAATAGGAACATGTCTTATGGTTTTGCCATGGCTTCAGAGGGAAAGAGGGTTTTTGGGGGGCACGCAGTCTACAACCATTCCTGATATGCTTTAAAATGGTAAATTGATACATTGCAAAATAAATAATTAATGTTTCCCCTTCTTTCTATGTATATCCACCTTTGAGGTTAGCCACTATTTTCTGTCCTCCTGTGGTTTGGACACTCACTTCCCACTAGCCTGCCTCTCTAGATTCCATGGGGCAGAGATGCAGCAATAATAAAGTGCCAAATTAGCAATGATGTCATCAAACTCCAACATCACAATTGTGCTTCCTCTCCTTCGAACTCTGCCTGGTTAAACAAGATCTGTATCTGTTACACAGTCATTTTATCTATTAATGTATGATAGAAATGATTCAATCTATTAACATTTTGAATAACTGATATTTGTACCCATAGGAAGCACGAGGTCAATTGTAATGTAAGCATTCTGACAGCAGTACAGGGAAAATACATCACTGACACATAGGCAGCTTTTTGGCAGATGGCTGAGATTAACAAGAAAGAGATCTACTGAATAGATGAGGAGTTCTGTGAGGTCAGTAGAAAATGAGTGTTATTTTTTCCAAGACTGTCACTCACTTAAAACACTTTGCACTTCACCTGCATATGATATTAGCATCTTCAGGATTGAAATGCCATCTGGATTTGTAGATGAAGTTGTGGATGAGTTGACTGTGTTGCAATGAGCTTCATGTACTGCAGTTTAGCAACATGTTAAAACTCCCTTGACGATGTAAACAGTTATGCACACTAGCTTTAGAATTTGACCTCCAAAACAGAAAAGCTTGTTAGAAGAGAAGGCATTTGCAGCAGGAATTTGAAAAAGAGCTGCAGTTTCTAGCTAGAATGGAAGCATTTTTAGAAGACCAGAGAGCAAGAGAGAGATTGAGAAAGCTTTTATTAGAGCTCTAGGATTTGCCTGAATTTGAAAAGCTGCTGTTGTAATAAGGGATACATAGAAAAAAAATACAGACAAGGAAAGGCAGCAGATGTGAAGAAAAGGATTGAAATAATGAAGGATATGAAAAGGTAGAAGCATGGATAACTCAGGACAGTTAGAAGCTTAAGATGAGCTTAATTTATTATTACAAATTGAAGTTGCATCTTCCCTTATTAATTCCAGGTGCCTCTGAGAACCAAAGAAAGCACCTACTGACACCCTCATCTCCATTTTTGCCAACAGCAGGTGCATTCAAAACAATTGTGGACGTCGGTTTCCAGGGTGAACATAAGAAGAGCCCTGCTAGATCAGGCCACTACCCATCTAGTCTAGCATCCTGTCTCATACAGTGGCCCACCAATTGCCAATGGGCATCTCAAGCAGAGACAAGGGCAAATTTTCTCCTGCTCTTGAATCCCAGCAAATGGCCTTAGAGGAATCCTGCTTGTTCTTTGGGAGCAATCATGAATTCTGGAAAACTGTTGAACCAAAATACAAACTCTACCAACACAGATGTGTTTCCCTTAATACTAGTTGCCCAAATTCCATTTCTTTTAAAAAATTAGGCCTAGATTTTTGTAGATCTAAGGACTGGATACTCATGGGGCCACTTCCATCACAAGCCAGTTTCTTCCCACCCTCCTCAAAGGGGCCAGAATGGAGATGAGGAGAGCACCGTAGATGGGGGAAGGCATGAAAGCTTCCTCTACCATCATCTTGCAGAGAGATTGCAATGGCTGGGATCACTTCCCAGGGTGAAGTCTAGTATGATTTAGCAACAGGCTGAAAATGGTTGACTCCTGATCCAACACTAACCACACCAAACTGAAACTTCAAAGCTACAAAACTTTTGTTCAAGAATTATCTGATGAAACCTTCACATGCTTTGATTGGAGAGTTACTATTTCACAAATGGTTGAAACAGTAGGAGAAAGACAGGTGTCGGCAAGCAAGTTCTCTTTGCTACTTTCTTTAGGTCAGAATAAGTGCATTGCCTGCCAAAAGCACAGGACCTCTTCTTACCTTCTGCTGAACAGATAGGCTGAGCACTTAGAGAGAGCTGCCTAACAGCCTGGGTTGATGCAATTTTCATGGTCTGTGGGATTCTTAATCATTGCTTAAGACAATCATTTTTGGAGTAGAGAGGCTCAAATTCCCATAGGAAGGTTAGGTCAAGTTCTACGCTCATCTCTCTCTCTCTCCATTAAAGTTTAGTTGTGGCATAATAGCATTCCAGCTGATTAGGTAACAGGTAAAATTTCTTCCTGGCTACATGAACTAGCTTAACACCACCCACCCACCCCTAGTAAGAGGAGGCTGCAAGCAGGCAGGAAATGGTGAAGAGAGGGCACTAACAGTCTTACAGTCAAACACTGCTGAGGTGGTGGGGAGCAAGATGGCAAATTTCAACTGTAACCTTCGCTTTTATATTTTGCTCAACTGCATTTTGACCTGCTGTGGTCCAAACCACAGGTCGGAAAAGTATCATATCAGCTTTGGTACTTTGGAAACGCTTTCACAGCAGCCACTGAGGTTTTGCACAAGTCAGTTCTGACCTCCCAGTCAGACATTGACACCAAACCAATTAGTTTTTTTTTTTTCCTGACAAGTTGAAACATATTTAGAGAACAAAGATTACAAGGACCCTGGAAATATAATCCTATGAGGTGATTTCTACACGGTCTGAGTAATTCAACTTCTTATTGGGCTGAATTAGATGATCCTGCCCATGATAGGCCAGGTCGCTCTGCATTATGGGTGATTCATTCTAGCCCAACAATGGAGGTTGGGGAAAAAAATCTCCAGCTTTCATATTTCCCATCTGGAACTGTTTTGGCCAAGCTTTCAGAAGTGATATACTTCTAGTGCCACTTCTGGGTCCCCAGTGAAATGGTGCTGGGTGTTTTTGGCTCTGGTAAATTGAACCACATGGTCATGTGCAGAAGGTTATACCAGTCTAGAACAATCCATGAATCACTTACAAGCTGGATTGAATTATGGTGCTATTTTCATACTGTAACTAGATCCGAAACCCTATAAATACAAAAAAATCCTCCACAATAACTGAGATACATATCCATAATTTCTTGACAACTCATCCCCCAATTCCTCCCCACCCCACAGCAGTAGTTAGATCTTCTCTTCCCCCTAGCTGTTCCCCATTATTGAAAGAAGTATTTATAGTTTTAAGACAACCAGCATACTGTGAGTGATTAGAGTCCCTTCTTGGTCATGAAAGCTGAAGGAGGATTTTAGTCCCCTCACCCACCAACTGGCTGTTGTGAGATTAAAGTAGGGAAGACAAGAATAACTTGCATGCCTTGTTCTTGATGGATGGACAGACAACAGATGGGCAGATGGGCAAAGAGAAGCAAGCAAGCAAGAAGTAAGCAAGCAAGGTTGGTTCTTTGGCCTTAATTCTCCAGAGAACTGGGGCCTTTCTGCATTTAGCCTTATTCTGAATTGTATCCCAGAATAGGGGACTCTTGTCCATGTGATCATTCAGGCAATGACAGGGACCAAGCGAGGCCTACCATAGCCTGTATTAGCATTCAGACAATGTACCCCTATCCCAAGATATATTCCAGAATAAGGCCAAGTGCAGAGAGGGTCCTAGACTTGGAATGCCCTTTCCATAACCCAATGATTCTGTTATATGCTGTTAAATAACATTAGGATTTCATGCATTCATGCTGATGTCAAAATAAATATTTCTTTGGCCAAAAAACTGTATTCATAAAAAGTTTTCGTGTCATTTATTACTCTAAACTTCAGACAATAACTTTGTAGAGAGAGAGAGAAGGGAGAGGGGGAAGGGGGAGGGAGACATTTACTATCCATAGAATTTGGGGTCATGCTCACGAGAATGTTGATGTGCCTATATTTTGAACACTTAAGTTCCTTTCAATTATAGATACCCAGCTTTTGCGTGGGCTTCAAAGGGAAAGAAAATGTTATGTTAATGTATTCTATAAAAGAGACTTCTGGATGGAATTTTTAGGCTCCAGAGGCTATAGCTCCTGATGAAGCTGTCATAAATTTATACTATTTTTCCATCCCCAAAGGATAAACGATGTCTCTCCTAAAATCAAAAACATATTGGTG